>JAFFSR010000251.1:0-10000000 GCA_017163975.1 Anastatus disparis
TGACAGAGAGAATATCGTCGAGATATTAGCATGAACGTATGCAATGCCTATACAAATTTAGCGTGGTCTATAGGTATTCCACCGAATACGGCCTACGACGACATAAATATATATATTCGTGTGGTAAAAGTCCTTCGTACGTAAAAAAACATAAGTACGCAAGCTGTATTTGCTCGAGGAAAAATAAAATGTGTGTATTTTTTTTTTCTTTTCATTTTTCATTTTTCTTAACTCGTCCGTTTTAATATTTTTTTTTTTCTTAGCAAATTCCGTCACACAACGCGAGCGCGTTTGTTGAGTTATACAATGATGATGATGATGACGAGTCAAGGCCCATTATGCGGGCATCAGCTTCAATTATATACACTTCGTAATGAACAGAGCAGCTTCGGAGCTATTGATCAAAGTATTATGTTTGCGCATTTGTTATTTTTTTTTTTTATAAGAATTTTACCGTATCGGATTAATAGGATTTTATAAGGAGTTTAATGTAAGAAGAAAATATAATTTGCTATAAGCACACATATATGAATTACTTTATTATTTATTATACCATATTTGTTGAAAACAAGAAAATATTAATTGAATAAATATGTAATAAAAATATTTGTTAGTACAAAAAATTATACGCGATTCTCGTGACTAATGCATAGAAATAACATTCTATTGTCATAAAATAATTTAACAGTTTTTTTATCAATATTTTTACGTATTATTGCATATATTTACTTACAACTAACATGTTAAAATGAATATTTTTCAATGAAAATTTTGTTAGTAAATTAATTAATTTTTGAAAACTAATATTTCTTTATTAAAAATTTAATTTAACATTTCATCATGTAAGTATATTTTAACGATATTTCTGCTGTACGCGTATACAAAGATATGAACGCAAAATTGTTTTGATCGTCGTATCTTGCTTTAACGTACAAACAAGAAGCAGAAACGCAAGCATTATTCCTATGAGATCATTGCTCTTTATCCCTGTTTTTATTATATTTCAAAAGGGAGAACAAAGAATCGTAAAGAAGAAAAGACGCAGTTTGTAAAAATGAGATCAGGGGGGGGGGGGGGAGAAGTATCGAAAAACGACCCTCTTCTGGGTTTTTACGCGCGCTGTTTTCGTATATATACACAAGGCAGTGTGGATGCGTGACATGGGCAAGTTAAATTTGGAGAAGCTCTGCTGCGTGACCTATATAAAGCCAAAGAAAAGGGAGAACGAAAAGCAATAAGATTCCTTATGTGAATCGGTTTTACAACCCCGATGCCTTTATACTGAAAATAGTTCTTTGTATGGTGTCATCGCACTTTGTGCGAGCTCTCTCCCTCTCTTCGGGCTTTTCCTGATTTGATACGTTTATAAATCTGGATTCTATATGAGTATACCTGTAAACAATTCTATAAATGACAATGGAGACCAAAAATGCTCGAGATTGAGTGTGTGCTGTTAAAATAAAAACGTAGTATATTTTTTATTGCGTCACAAATTTTAGTACCAAAATATAACGTGATTTGAAATTGAATAAGTTTGTTTTTAAATTGCGATTTAGGCGTCTTAATATAAATCTACAAATTTAGAATTACTTGATTTAGATACATTCGAATTTGTTTTATTTTCAGAAATTAAATAAATAGATTGTAAATAGAGTTAATGTAATTAATTTTTAATATTATACTTCAAGTATCAAAAGCTAAGTGGAATCATGTTGATTTGACCTGTTTTTTCATGAAGATATGTATTTGGCGACGGTTTTGTCTGAATATTTACATAGCTCTTGACGAAAGTCACAAACTAGTTACCGAAACGTTGAATCAATAATAAATACATATTGACTCGTAAAATAGTAATTTCTTCATTTCCGAAATAACTATTAAAGTGTTTTCAATATTTACATTAAAAGCCAAGTACCACTCAATTGTAAAAATTATAGTTTATAAGTACCTCAGAGAAATGAATTTTTTACGTTTCGATTTATTGATTTATCTTATACATAAAAAAGCACTTTAAATATGTATGCCCTTTTCATTATCGCTCGTTTCAATCCATCTTTTTCAATCACCTTGAATGACTCAACAAAATGCCTTTTAGCTATAAAATCTTTATTAGAATTGATTACAAGCCAATAGTAAAAATTAACCAGTTTCACTCAAGTTAAATATTAGTCAATAAGATTTTACCTAAAAAAAAATAAAAATTACCATTTGCCAAACGAACATTTTTATGCGAGAATTAAAAATTCAACAGAATTAAAATTCATTCGGCAATTTATATTTTTACAAATCAACCAGTCACGTTTTACATGAAACCAACAGCCTCACACAAGTCGGTCTTATAACTTCGCCAACCTATTGCAAGCTATTAGCTTAGTAGGAAAAAAAAAGAGTAATAACGTTTATAACTAATAAACGCAAACCATCGCGTTTACAACGACACAATCATCATCATCATCATCATCATTAAAATGACGTCGAACTATATACATAAGAGATCTATATAATGGTAACACACGTGTCTAAGCTTCCGGTCGCGTTGGGAAGTCAAGTAAGGAATAGAAAAAAAAAGAACAGAAGAAAAAAATTACGCAAGCGCAAAGAGCTGACCAGTAGTATATACGTACAATGTCAAGGCCAAAAATCTGCAACCAACTACTGTAACGACTTGTAAACCGCTCACTTTCGCACCTTTTTTTTTCACATTATATTACTTTTAGTGTATATACAACGCCTACGACTACGATTCTATTATTTTGTTACGTAAGGTTGTCTTTAATCTTTAGTTGGTATGAGCAGGGATTACGTATTTAATACGAGCATTGAATTACAATTATAATCTATTGTTTTTTCTAACTGAGAATCGGAGGATGGAGAGAGACACAATTAAGATTGAAATTTAAGATTTCAGACACAAAAGAATTGCTTTACTTTGCTAACGATGACAATAGATCTTTTTGCCTCGTTTTTTATAACTCCAAGTGAAATAATTAAAATAGACCTTTTTGCTTCATTTTTGTGTAAGAAAAATAATTGAAATTATAATTACAAATTATAAAATTTCATGTTTAATGAAAAAAAACAAGTTATTATATTACTTAATACTTTTAAAAAATTTCCATTAAAAAAAAACTTCATTTATTAGTAAACAAACCAAAAGAAATAAACACGAAATTCACGTGACTGCCATAAATTTGAGACTGTATTTTAATAGTAAAAAAACAATACATCCGCTGATTCTGTTGAAACGCATTCCAAGCATAGGTAAACAGTTGCGAGGTCTCTAGGCGGACGTTTATTTCTTTTTTTTTTTATCGCTACGACTCTCCAAGTATTTTCGCGATAAGGTAAAAAGTTATATAGAGGCGCTTTGACTCGCTTGTGTATATACATAATATATATACGTATATACTAAAGTCAGATAAGGGGGAGCATAAAGAAAAGTCATGAGAGAGGAGAATATGTATCGGCAACAGGAAGACGTTTTTGTAAACACAAGACGGCCATTTATTGCGTATATAACATTTTGTTAATATAATATTTAATTCCATGTATATATGACAAAGTTCTAACGCTTTTGGTTTCAATCAACAAAGTTTTAAACGTGATATCACGACGTCTTCTTTATGACGAATAAAAAAAACAGCAACTTCACCTTGAGTAATGGAGATTTGAAATTTTATTTCAATGGATATGTTATATACACGTTTGTTAAGTTTTTTGTAAACATAAATTATGCAGTTGTTTTAATCGTTTAATCTTTTTATTGCCTTATTAGTTTTTTTTTTTTGTCTTTTATCCATTACATTGTGGCAGGCATTGTAATTATGCCTTTACGTAATAGTTTGAATTATGAATGTGACGTGACATAATTTATACAATGGAGCGCTGGCTGTTTATTAAAATTGTCAGATTAGCTGTGATTTTTTATGAGAAACGATTAGCTCATTTTTCTTTTTTTGTTTAAATTTCAATAATTTTCTGTCCCAGCTATCAAATTTATAGGTTTAGATAAATTAAAACGCACGCGCAAAAAAATTCTAAAATATCAAAATAAAGTTCGAAAATTATTCCACGGTACACAACAACATCGTCCAATCGGGCAAGCCGATCTGCCCGAAAAATAAAAGTAAAATAAAAATTGACAAACTCGTTTATCCACTTTATATATATTTTAACTAAGAAAAACACTATGTCCATGCACACATGTATACACACAAGAGAACTCTTCATCCGTAACCTAACATTGTGCGAGTATTTTGGCCCTTACAACCGGTTTTTCTATCGTCGATCGGCAATGTACGTACAACCGGCCGGCTTCTTACGTAAGCCTATACCTCTGTCTTTCTCTCTTTCTCTCTCTTTATCTTTCAACCGCTAGTGGTGCCGCCGCGTCTGGCGCGTTTGTATAACTTCTCATCGCATAGATATATATACAACAACGCCTCCTCGTATCTTCTTTTTTTTCTTCGTTTATTATGCTTATCGAAGTTTCTTATCACGGTGCCTTCGCGCACATAATTAACAGTAAAAACAAATAAGAAAAAAATTGAAAAAAAAAAAACAACAAAAATAAGGAAGCCAACCTTCGTGCATTTTCTTCGGTCATCCTTAAAGTTGATTTTTTTAATTTTTTTTTTATTTTTCGTGCTCGTGCAGTAAGTCAGTCGTCATTAAATGATGATGCAAATCTCTTGGGTATGTATATATATATATATATATATATAGTTGATTAGATAAGGCCATGTATAAGCTCATGTTGTTTTGGTGCCACGACGTCTGCTGTGAAACTTGTTCGATCACTCATTCCCTCTCTCTGTCATTTTTTTTTCTTTCTACACTTGTCAATGTAGATAGATTGGCCTGTTGTGATATGCACGCGTGTGCCCCCCCCCCTTCTTTTAATCGCTTGTAATCGTCAAGTTACTCTTGGTTGCAAAAAAAAAAAAAATTTCGCGTTACGAAGAATTAAAGGCCTTTAAACGGAAAGGCAGATGAGAGATAATGTCAATGTATGTTAAGAGAAGAAGCTCGCGCGCATTTCGTGCACAGAGGCTTGTTTACTGACTTATGAACTTCTTTGTAGAGATAGACACTTTTAGTTCATTCTTGATTTTTATATTTAAGTTTTAAATACGATTATTTGAAATAACATTTTTTTTCGATGCTTTTAAATAACAAAATTCTCAATTTATTATTTACTGACTTTACTAGTTCACGTTAAGTAATAAAATAGTAACGTAGTATTAAAATTGATTTGTTAAATTGCCAGTTTTTAATTATGAAACACATTATAAATTTACCAACAGCACTCCGAGACTACGAGGCTTTTTAGAAAAACTTCTCGCTCTGATGAGTCGTTTGGAGAACACAATGCTGTCCATTCACGGTGAATCAAAATTCTTGGACGTAAACCAGAAATTTAGCCTGCAAGTTAAAGTTAATCGTCCGAGAAAGATGCTTTTCCTTTTATTATTCATCGCGATGATTAGTCTTATGTTGTGTATCGGACGTTTGCTTTGCAAAACCATTGCACTAATACCCGAAGAGTGACGTGACACTATTTTTTTTTCCTTCTTTTTCAAGCTGCATTTGTTTCGCATTGACATTTTTTTTATTCTTTCCAATTGCATAACAAATGTATATATTTGAATTTTAGTCATTTCGTGTTTTTTTTTTTCATTCGATTGATGCACGCGCTCTGTAACATTATTTGTACATAATAATTGTGCTCCTTGATTGTTTTATTATTTGTGTCTTGTAAGATTATACAATTATGGTTGCGTAATTCGAATTATTAGTACTAACAGGTTTATTAAACCTATTTTATTACGGATTTAGAGATAGAAATTTATTTCCTATTTACTATTTCAGCGTATGAAATTACAAAATAATATCAAATTTCTAAGGCATAATTACAAATTTAGAAAAGGATTATCTGTCGGCCATTTAATAAATAACGACAATCCCCTGGTAGAAAGTTGAGCATATTTTCAGTATATCATCCCGTATTTTATGGGCAGTCGCGATCATATGCTTTTAGATATCGCGATAAACCTTCATTACTCTTAACGAATTATCGCGATGGTATCGGGAGGATATGGTTAATGTTGAATTATACTATATTTATAAACAGCATATTACAAAGTGCGAGTGAGCACGCATGTGGGAACACAGTTAGTGAGAAAGAGAAAGACTGTTCACTCCTTGTTTCCTTTTCAGTTCCTAAACGGACAGTCATACACTGTAAAAAAAATAGTGGGGAATCACGTCGTTGGTCGACGATTTCAATGCGACCATGCACCGTCGAGGTTATTTAACTTCGTTCAACGGCGACATTTTAACGTGCTTTGCGTGATTTCACGTAAACTGAACACATGATTTTTAGGTTCAATCAGTTAGATGTCGCGCTTTAACGATGTTAAATAACATCGACGCTGCATGGTCGCATTGAAATCGTCGACCAACGAAGTGATTTCTCGATATTTTTTTTTACAGTGTATTCTCTCACACTAAGTTTCCATATGCACTCGCTCACTCGCACTTCGCACTCACTGATTTTACATGGATATTTTATTCATAATCATACTGTGTATGTTCGCAAATAAATTTAAGTTATATAATATACACTGAAAAGGGGTTAGAGCAGTGGTTGTACTCTATGGCGGCGAGTGGCGCTAGTATCGATAGCGAACATTCATTGAAGTACGAGAGAGATGCTAGTATTTTCTAGAGGATAATGAGTGCTCTTTGCGAGGTTTTGAGTGTTCTCCGCGATGTTTTTTGTTCGAAGAAATGAGCAGGTCTTCGCTCAGAGAATAATGAGTCTTCTCTAGAGACTACTAGTTTGCATTTCGACACGTAGGCTGACTGTATTCTAAAAATGACACCGATTGTACCGTAGAGTACAGTCACAGTTCGCTTCCCTTTTCAGTGTAGAACAGAAAATTTTAACGCTATTACAATAACAGTATATGTATCTTTAATAATTTTAAAGCTAAGTTAAGTCAATCTAACCTGCACATACAGTGATAAAGATAGATGCTTATAGAAGACGAAGCGTCGAGTGATGCGCGCGCAGCTAACATTCAGTATTCGCAACTATAGGACCCATTGTACGATTGTACAAACAAGCGCCATCGCGGGCAGCATGTATATATACAGATTCGCTTTCTATAAACGATTTTAATTGAAAATTATTTACAACTCATATGAATTATAATAATGAATATTATAATATTTATAATTTATTTCAAGTCAGAAGAAAAATATTTTAATTATTTTAGTGATTATGTTTTATATCAACTCTGTAGTCTTTAATATATTATCGTGTATTTATCGGTCACTGATCGCGACTGCGTAGCGACGAGATATAGCCAACAGTTAGTTATCCGAGCATATCTTATCCTTAATTTTCTACCAGGGTCGGTGCAATTGAAATTCAAGCGTCATTAGCCAAAGAAGCAGAAAATTATATTTAACACTTTTCATTCACAGTAAACAGGCATTACCCAAGCCAAATACCGTAGCAGCAGCATTAAGCGAATAAATCGACAGCTCTATATGCTTTTCTCATTCGCTCCCTTGTTTATATACATGCAATCTTCCAAGAGATGAAGAAAAAAAGCTCCGAGCAAATAATAATAAAAATAAGCGAGTAAAGAAGAGCTCGAATCAAGATGTTCGACTTGTATATTCCTCGGCATTACGAGACCGATAACGAGAGGCTTAAGTAGGTGTACAAACCTCGTCTTTCCTCGCCTTGCCTCCTTCAAACTTTAACTTTGAGTATTAATAGAACTAAATGTTCGCTTCTAAATCAGAGCTTCCGCTCGTGCTAGTCTCTATCTTATGAGCGCTACTTGTGCTTTAGCATTATTATTTATCTTTTTTTTTTTCAATAATGTATTATCATTTATACGAAAAATAGTCAAGTTAAATAACACGGCATCGCAAGATATTTCAATGGCTTTATCGATCTATTATTTTCTAGTTTGTTATTTTTCTCGTTCGAACGTTTTTTTTTTTATTTTTGTTTGCTTATTCTTTGGGGAGCTTTAGACAAGACAAAACCGTCTGTTTGGTGCGTGATCGTGTGTGTGTGTGTGTGTATACGTGCGTGTGTACAGTCTGAGAAAACAATATAACGCATAGCTACATGTCACATTCTTTTTCGATACTGTTTGTATTTTAATGTCACGATAAATTGTTATTAAGCACTTCTCGACTTGCTGATAATACATATTATTCACTTTTTTTTTCGCGATTCTTCAATTTCAATTGTTGTTGTAATTGTTTCGATAAAAAATGGCATGATATTAATTAAATTCTGTTTATAAATCCAATGAATTATAAAATAGGGAATCTATTTACTGAATTTATCGTCAATTACTTAATTTTTAAATATCTATTTTAAGTTGGCGATGAGTACATAAATATTTCAAACAAATAAGCAAATAAACGGATGTAAAACAATGTACGAAATAAAACTGATTTACTATTTATATAATATTAATTACCAAAGAACATTTAATTTAAGAGAATTCGGTCTGCAAATTTATTGGACAAAAAATTTAACAAATTGATATACATTATTAATTACGCTAAAAACTAGATCTAAGTAATTAATAATTCCTTTATTTTTACTCGTGGTCCATCATCGTTGAAATACCGATAAAAAAATGATACAAAAATAAAGTTTCACCTTGTTTACGTATAATACATAGTTTGCGAACAGATGAACGAAAAATTGACAATTCATCTTTTATTTGAGACGTAAGTAATATGCAATTGAGCATGAAAAGACTTTGATGCAGAATCTATGAGAGAAAAACAAGATGTAGTGCGTGTCACGCACGTCTACTAATATGACAGTGCATCGATAAATAAGTTAAAGATTATTGTTCAATTTAAAAAAAAAAAAAAAATAAATAGAAAAATTAAATTTGAGCTTTGCTTTTACTTTTTTTTATTATTTTAAGGAAGTACGTACATTAGCTATATAAATTTAGTTTGTTTGTGATGAAAAACGGGAGATGATTCAATTGAGTCTGAGATTCTGATTCTCTATAATACACGATGGAATGAGTTTTTATTGATGATTCTATTTTTCGTTGTCTCGGCATGTACACACAGAGTAAAGGTCGCGAATGTATGAATGACAGGCGGCAACGGCGGCGTATTGATTTCCGCGTATTAAAATGAATGTTATGTAAGCAATGATCGAACAATCAGGTTTCCTTTATTACTATAACTAAAGATATTTATGTATTTTCAGGATACAGTCGAACGAATAACATTCAATGCTTTTATTAATATCTGTCACGCGTAATATCAATTCGGAACTTTTTTTGGCGCATGAAAATTAATAGAAATGATGTTAAGTATATCGTATAGAATTTTTATTAAGTCATTTATTTGAAAAATGTTATTTAGGTGTCTTGATAAAATTTTATGTTTTTAATTAATGTCAGAAAAGTATTTATTTATTTTTAAAAAATCATCGAATCCATTTAAATCGTATAAAAATACCATTAACATTAACAATAAAATAATCCTATTTATATGATACATGAAATAGTTTTAAAATCAGCGCTTTACATTATAAATGAACGCTATCATTAATTTTCAAAATGTGATAATAAAACAAAATTTATAGCTTGACAAATGATAATTAAATTAATCGATTGATTAATAAATTAAAAAATAAAAATGTTTCAATAAAAGTGATACCAATTAAAACTATTAAATAATGAAGATAATGAAACCTATTGTCATCTTTTTAATAATCAACCTATCTCCAGACGTTTGTACTTTTTTTTACATAAATCATCAAATTTTTATGTACAAACAAAAAGCTTTTAAAATCCTGAAAATTTAAAATACGAGTGAAAAAAAGAATTTAAAACGAAGTACGAATTCGACTTAAAATCCAGCTTATGAATCGTTAAATTATTTCTCTCGCTCTTCGGTTAGCTATAAAATTGCATTTCAAAGAGTTCTCGCACGCTCGCGCGTTTGCTGCGGCTCTCTCGCGATACACTGCACATAACATATAGATATATATGTGTATCTATGCGTTTATATATAAGCAACAGAGCAATGATGGAAACTTTCCAATTTCAATGCGGTGACTACTCTTGAAGGCAGAAACGCGAGTGGCTTTGGCTTGGTACCAAGCGTGGAAATATACCAGGTTCATTCGTTTGCGCGTTAAACTTGTGTATATAATATCAAAGCCGCGCCTCTATTATAACTAATATTTTATTGTTATACCCAAAAAAACAAAATCTCAGATTCTTTTTTTTTTCGTCCATACTGCCAAAATATTTCCTCGATTTATTTCTCAAAAGTTTATTTTTTCAGCTTTGTATAAAGTATAAGAGGAATGAAAAAAAAAAAAAAATAGCATCGTCAACCGATTTTTCGTATGTTGACCCGCGAACAAGAGTGAAGAGAGAGAGAGAGAGAGAGAGAGAGAGTAGCTTTGGCCTTTTTAAAACGCACTCGCGCTTAGTGTTATGTGCCCGCTCTCTTGCGCCTTTTGGTATGCGATAATGGCCTTTTATTGGACATTGCGTAATACGAGATGTAATAGATTAATGGGGCGTGGTGATATTTCTCGTTTTTTTCTTTCTTCTTTTACTTTTCCTTTACTTTTCACGCGCGAATTCGAGCTGTACGATGTGTTGCTTATTCTTTTTTTTTTGCATTGGAATTTAAAAAACTGGTTTTGATAAGCTGAGTGATTAGTAATATTGTACTATTGTATTTGTAAAGCCGCTTAAGATAGGTAATGTGATATTTAAAAAAAAGGCTTGTATCGTATTTAAATAAGAAAAAAAAATTATGTTTTGCATTATACTTAGTAAATTGCAACATCGACCTGTTTCTAAAATAAACACAGCTGGTTTATCTATACAATTTATTTATTTTTTTGTTCTAAAATTCTAGTTATCTCAAAAAATAAATATAAAAAAATATATAAACGCACTTTTTTATGGGTTTGGTTTTTTTTTCGTTTATTTAAATATCCTTTTTATAAACGATAACAAAAGCCACTGGAAATTTCGAAACAAAAAATTTTTAATTTTCAATCTTTACTTAAAGATACGATTAAATAACAATTCTGAGAAAGTATAATCACTTTATCGAAGGTATATTATCTTAATGAATTTTTACAATATCTCAATACACACAGTAATATATAGAGTAAATACAGGTCGACATTATCGTCGTGTCTCGCACGTTGGGAAAAATAAAATTCCTTATCGTACGTTAACAATAATCTACTTACTAAATTCATTTTTTAGATATTTATAGTTTAAATAAAGATTTGGCTACATGTATATATGTATACATAAAGTTTATGGTTCGTGGCCGCGAATAAAAGTTCGACAAGTTACGATATTTGATCTAGTTGGCCCAAAGCCTAGGCTGTAGCTCGATAAATCAAGCGCGTCCCTTTCAAGCGCAAAATAAATACTTTAAGTATTATGAAAACGTATGCCAATAACCATTCGTATTCGAGTCAGTCGAGAAACGTTGAGCGAGAGGTACTTAGAAAATAGCATATTTTACCTGGAATTTTCAAAAATTTAAATAAATCTAGTTATTTTCTGGCTCAAATTTCAAATTATTCACTTTTCTTTTACTAATTTTTAAAAATCATCAAAGTTTAATGTACACTGAATAATTTTATTTTTGAAAACTAATATGTATGTTGAAAAATGTTTCAATGATGAATCAAGCGAAATTGTTGACATTGAAATAAGATATGTTGCGCTGATAAATAAAAGTATTTTTTTTTAATCTTTATATAAGTAAATAGTTATAAAATATGAACAATTGGACTCTTTGATTTGTAATTGGAGATTGAATACTTGTTTACAAGGCTACTGAGTTGTACATATGATCTCATATATATGTGGATTATTTACGCCTTGAGAATTCACATAAAATATTTTGTAAACAGAATTATAGTTCATTCGCTGGGAGGATTTAGCATAAAATTGGAGGACTACAAAATAACTAAAATTTTTTAATAGATTTTTGTAAAATCTAATTTTTTATTAATAAATTTTATAAATGAAATAAAAACTTTTATATTTTTATCGTAAAAAATTCTATTGCATGGAAGATATTCAAATTTATCTTTAATCATTGTAATTTTTTCTTAGAATTGATAAGAACCAAGAATAATATCAAATTTTTGAAAAAACGAGTCTTTAAATTTCACCGCCTTAGTACAAGAAATTTTAATTTTTAAAAATCTTTGATTCAAATTATATGAAATTAAATTTTTTTAAAGCAGAAATATAAAAATCTTAATTTTATTTAAGCATTTATTAATAACAAATTAATTTCACCAAAAATCGAACGAACAAAAATGTTTCGAATCTACAAAAAAAACTTTTGTTGTCTGAAAAACTTAGCGAGTGGAATAATTAACGAATATACATTTCCGATTCAATATTGTTTAGGAAGATTTCCGAGATGAGTCAACCTTTGTTTCCGTCATCTAAACAGCGATAATATAAATATTATTGTCACACTACTTTTAAACACTTTGGGAACATCAACTTTTAAAAGTAAAAATTAACATCAATAATTAAAAAAATTTACACGTTCTTTGCAAAACAATAAAATATGAAGTTTCAAATAACTTAAATTTTTCCTATATTTTTCTTATTTACTGAACGATATAAAAATTCATAGCCCAATGCATGATAAAAAAAAAAAAAAAAACAAAGAGGAAAAAAAAGCAAAAATTAATGATTGAAAGTTATCAGTGTTTTTTATGTTAATGACAGAGAGTTAAGGTTTGTGCAACTCTATGTGAAAACTGTGTTTGTAGTTGTGTGTGTGGTGCTTGGCGACGGTAAGTCTGGCTCGAGCGGCTTGCTATACTGCTATTCCTCAATGACGCAGCTTGAAATTATGTTAAGAGTCCGCCTTTTTCTTCTATATACATATATATATATATATATATATACCGCTAACGCTTATATAGTCCGTCGTCTTCTTTTGTGAATATATCGTCACGTGTTTTAAAAACCACTTTACGCGCTAAGAGCGCGCAACACTAAGTAATTTAGAGACGAGCGAAACAAATTATTTTTCCTTATAGTTTGGCAACTAGATGAAAATTTCAAGATTTTCATTGATGTTGAACGCCCGCTTTTTGACAGATTTGCATGGATTTTCATTTTATTAATTTAATCGAGTTGTTAATGTCGTGTTTAATGCTCGATGATTAATGTTTTAAGAAAGAAAGATGAATTACCAACAAATTTAACTTAAATTTATTATAAATTTTACAGAATTCATTCGAACTATACAATAAAATATAACCGTGAAAAAGCTACATAAAATTTAATGCTGAGATAAAACAAAACTTTAAACTAATACTGATAAGTTCCTAACAATATCTACGCGCTTTGAACAGCTTTATTTATTTTCTAAATTTTTTTAAAAGCGATTACGAAAGAAAACTAAGCTTAACTATTTGACGTTAAATTTTTATACAGTTTCAGTCGTAATATTCTTAATTTTTCGAGGTAATTGGAGAAGGAAAAAAAAAGCGTTACGAAACAAGAGCTAGATGCCATTGAAGAATCTAGTTGCTGAATAAAAACTGTCACTGCTGTTATCTTACTTTGACGCTTCTTCTGATGTGTTTAGCATTCAAGATTTCAGTTATATTTTTATGATTATAAAAAAGTTTAAGATTACACTTTGTAAAAAAGTTTATTAAATGAGTAAAAAACTGTTAGAGAAATTCATTATTTTTAAGGCAAATTTAACAATTAAGAAATTAATTATAAACAATACCACAATTTTATTAATATGATTTTATCTTAATTGAAGTATTAATTTATTTTTCATTAAGAGAAAAAAGATTAGTGAATGAATAAGACGATAAAAGTAAGTTAAAATTTAAAACGACTTTGATATTTAAAAATATGAAAAGCGATGAAAATTTTATAAAGGTTACATTCAACATTCATGTGTTTGTTATGACCGTTAAAAGTCTTGAAAAACATCATAAATGTCAAGTAAATAAATCTTTGGAAATCGATAAAAACTGACGTCATTAGTAAAAGATGTACAAAGTCTCATCAGACGACGAGAAAAAAAAAGTGTCCTCGACTGAAAACTCTCATTATTAATCACGCGAAGCGCGTTATACGACGCGCAAGCGACCGGAAAATCATCATAAACACATCGACTAATAAAAGAAGCAAAGCTTACATACGAGGCTATAAGAATCGCGCGAAATTTCACCGTTAGCAAGCTGCTAATTATCATTCGCACACACGTGAACGTCACGTTAATACGTCATGAGATGAGCTGCCAATTACCATCGTTGTTTGTTTAACTTTTCAAAAATTTAATTTTCAACTCAAAAAGTTTTCTTCTTGTTGCTCTACTTAAATAATATAAAAAAATTAAAAATTATATTTGTATAGTCAAAAAAATATAATCGAAATTCCATTATATAACAAAGATAAATTTAAATTTATATTATGAAAAAATTTTCTATTGCAATATATCTGTATTAGAAGAAACTTATATTATCATTCCAACTGAGAAATAAATTAAATTTATTTCTAGATCAATAACTACTTATAAGTTTGAAGAATGAAGTTAAAGTGCAAGTAACGAGATGTCGCGTGGGCGCAAATTCCCGTGAGAAAAAGTACGAAAAGAAAAATAAGTCCGAAGAAGCCTGGCATAGTTCAATAATCATTAAAGCCAGTATAATGCTTGAATGAAAAAGAAAAACGAAACGAGAGTAGAGCGAGAGGGATAAAATCACGTGCATATATGGATACAAGTGCGTTTAGACGATATATATGTCGTCTAAATTGGATGATTACGTTTGTGTCTAGTGCGTATGTGTGTGTTCCCCATTCTCAGATTCATTATCTCCCGCTGAGTTTTTAATACACGCATACCATTATTACATTGTCTCGTCTCCCTCTGTCTATAATATAATCGAGAGTTCGATGCACCGAGCGCCAGAGTAAAGCGCCAGATGAGAAAATTAATGCTACTTCAAAAGGAGAGAAGGAGAGAAGGTGAAGCCGGAAAGCTTCTATGCTCTTAGGCTTGATTTGTTTCTCAGGGTGCGAGAAAGTTTATTTCAGCCGGAAATACTACACAGACGGAAGTTCGTCATTTTCAATCTTCCGGTCATTCTCTTATACGGTTAATCAAACATTCTCTCTCATTTCGAGCACATGTACGCACACGTAACTCCTAGAAAAAAATATAAAATAAAACGAATTACTCGAATTTAAACTTTTCTTTTATAGCTCAGTTCATAACACGCGCTTTCTTAACGCAGACTTATAACCGAGAAATGGTCTATATGCAGTTTAGTAAGACTAATTCGCCGCGAAACGAAAGCGGAAGTAAAGAAAGTGCATCCTCGTTAATGAAGATGACGCTCGCAAAGAAAATTCACTAAGCGTTAAATCTTAGTTTGTATACATAGTTATAATATCTGAGTAACTTAGATTGACATTGACTATACCCGGAAGCCTCTGCGTTGAAAGAGAACAAGAAAAATTCTTCCCTAACGAGATATATATATATATATTTAGCGCGCAATAAGTTCATCCCTCATTTTGGTGAGCTTATAAGTAATTCGAGAAGCTTTGAAGCCGTCTCTCTCTCTTGTGTGCATGTGTGTGTGTGAGCACGATAAAGAAAAAAATCGATCATTAGCTTTGAAATAAGCGTATTACGCAAATTTTTTTATAAGCCGGAAGAAATTCTTTTTTAGCATAGAGAAATTGCAACGTGAAAGTCCATAGCTAACCATAACTACTGGAATTCATACCAAAGTATTAATTATTGTTGGGTCTTATGAAATATCTCAGAGAGTATCATAATTTTTTATTGAATGTTTAAAAAATATTTTTTTGAATTTTTTCTAGTATAATCTAAACAAAAGAGTTTAATTCATTAAACTAATTTAGCTTATCAGCTTAGAAATCCTAATCAAATGAAGTTGCGTAAAAATTACATCACGTCATTTAGTTGCATAATACAGATAAAATTCACGCAAGACAATGACCACGATGAGATTAAGCTAATTGACTATACCTAAAAGTTAAAAGTTAAATTTATTTTTCAAATCCGCCTTTAAACCCTTCCGCTTTATTCTATGAAAACAGTGCGATAAGTATTAACTTAAGTCGATTAGGCTATCTCGCTAAGTCAGTCATCTACTTTTTTTTCTATTATATTCTGCTAGTACGAGAGCGCATAGTATATAAAGTAGTTGAATAAACAGCTGACCGAATATTAAATGGAATTCATTGTTAAAAGTTAAGCGCCAAGCCATATCACGGCACTGTATGCATATACGTCCCTAGCACGCACATGGCACGCTTTCTCGCTCTTTCTCTCTTAGCGTCACCTATCAAACTAATCAATACGCTGCAAAGGCAGCTCATAGAAATCACTCATATACCATGCACTAGCTATGTGAAAAGTTTTAAAAGAAAATATAGGTCGTTATGTTATAAGACGATAATAGAGCGACCTAACCTCCTAATAAAATATTTAAAAAAACTACAATTTTAATGTGGAGTTTAATGTATATATAGAAAATTATTTGCAGCTGATTTTGGGTATGTGTATGTGTTTGCGTGAGAGTATAAATGGACTCGACTCTTATTGCACAGTGAACGCATGCGCATTGTGACATAGCCTTGGGAACAAACTACACAACACATTATTGTTTGTTACTTTCGTGGCTTTTTTTCTCAAATCGAAGAATAACGAGGAATTTATCGTACGTTAACGGAGCACACGCCTTTAAGGACGGACAATAATTTTTCTTGTATTTATTGCTATACTTGCTGAGATGTTATAAGTACGTAATAAGCGATATAACTTCGACCACGCTGGGACTTTCCGAACAAAAATTGCAAAGCAATTGTATGGTATTCTTTCGTTCTTTCTTGTACACGCGAGAACATCTGTCCAATGAAAAAAATAAGCACTTTCTACGAACGATGTGTTGCACTTTTGTACGAGGGCCTTTTTTTAGTGCTTCGTCATCACTACGTTCTTATTATTATTTTACGTCCTTTCTTGCACAAGTAAAAGCAATATTACTTTTTTTTTTAATCAAGAAAAATCTTTTTCTTCAAATTTAAATATTTGTTATAAAAAGTAATGATTTTAATTATTGTTTGCGCGTACAATCATTCGAATAATTTTATCCATAATTATTCGTAATTAAATGTTCTTTCATAATTGTTACTGATACCGTTTTCATGCGAATTGTTGAACTCTTATCAAAACGGTGTAAACATTTCATTTGAAAAAGAGATTATGTATCGGGACAACAAAATTTTTTGCGTGCGCGAAAATCATTAATTTCAGAATAATTAATTTTTTAAATCAACTGTTAAACTTATCTCAGTCTAGTACAGTGATACATTAATAACACTTAAAAAATTGTTTAAAAAATAATATTTAGTTGAATATTGATCTGTTGCTGGAAATAATAGCGATTAAAAGAATTTCTTACGCAAAACTTCAAACTTTTTGCAAAATACTGCGCAAATTCATAAATGCGCAAAATAAGAATATCAAATCACCTCTTGTGTATAAAACTTCCCCTTTTTTTTCGTTACGTCGCAATTCAGACTAACTTACTAACTAACAAGAAAGTATAAAAAAATCCGCTGAACTCAGCACGAGCCGTGCGCTTGGAATCTGACGCTATTAGCCATGTTAGCTCTCTCATCGCGAGGAGTGTCGCGCCTCCTTATGTACCTGCTCGTACTTCGTTTATATCGCACCACTTGCTTATTTTTACTTTTCTTTTTTTTTTATTTTTGCGACGCAGAAAGAAAAGAAATTACGAGCTAATTCTTTTTTTACTTTTTTATCTTTCTTTTTTTTTTAATACGCGCTTTACAGAAACGTAAGCCGATAGAAAAGCCAAATAATCAATCAGGCAAATCATGGCTCTGCTCTATATAGCAAGAAAATTTATCGGTTTTCATTCGGGATTCTTACGTTTTTACATTGCGTATATAGAAAGAAAAGATAGTGGACTTATATCGCTATCGACTGACCTTAATGCGAGTGCTGTTTCTGTAATTGAGAACGTACACTGTGATTGGACAATTTGCATAAGGCGTATATCTACGCGAATTCGAAAATCAATTTTATTCAGCAATTTAATAAAAAAGTATTAGCATTAAAATTAGATTGGAACTTTATTAGATATAGTTTTCTCGCAATTTGACTTGCATTACTTTCGAATAGAAACGATTTGTCGTGATAGCTTATAATTCA
This sequence comes from Anastatus disparis, assembly GCA_017163975.1. NCBI lineage: Eukaryota > Metazoa > Arthropoda > Insecta > Hymenoptera > Eupelmidae > Anastatus > Anastatus disparis. Next base: position 18,328 of record JAFFSR010000251.1, read on the forward strand.
AATTAGCTTTTTCTTTAATTGTGAGAGTTTTATTTTTAGACACAGAATTTCCGATTGTTAAAATGAAGTTTTAAAATTGTTTCACGAAATTATTTTTCGGTTTTTAATATTAACGAAAATAGATTTGAAAATCATCTAATCCTCGTAATTTCTTTTTTTTCTAAATATACAAGCTAATGAAGTATTCTTTAAAAGAAAGTCATAAAAAATGAAGTTCGAAAAACTTTGGAAATTATGAGAACGAATTCTCGATGAAAAAATAGCCTTGGCCTGTTGCCGAAGCCAGGGTCTTCGGTCGTTCCGTGACCGAGGCGTTACCTTTTCATCGTTGAAATACATATTATTATTTTTAATACATATTTTTGTGAAAAAAAAAACAAAATAATTGACTTTCATAAATTTCTTTGGAATAAAGCTCTGTATAAGCTAGAACTAAAACGCAGTATTTCTTTGTATCCATATTAAAGTGATATTCCGCATGACATTAAAAACTACTCGAAAAACAAGAATAGCTATCGAGTGATTTAGAGAGAAACGTTATAAAGAAAAGTCCTTCCTCTAAGTAAAGTTCGAAGTAACCGAGTGCGGTTTGTGCCAACCACATGTCCAAATAAGCCTTGTGCAAAAAAGAGCTTGTAACAAAACATATGCAGGTCTTACGTGAAACATTATTGCTTTTTCTTTTTTAGTTTATATATACATATAACATATATACATACATGCAGAGAAATAAGTTTTAACAAACGAACGAGCGTATAGTAATAAATACATATATAACATATAGAGAGTCTGCTGCTTTCGAGTTTTGAGTCTCTTTGTAAACACGTGGTCGGTTGCCGGATCACGTGATGGACGTTTTTGGGTCACGGACGTCAAACCGCGCGCGCGTTCTCTTACTACGAAGAGTGTAACGAGCGCAAAAGTACATATTTTTACTATACTCAACTAAAATCATCATATCTTATATTTTACTAAAGTTTTACTCCTGTTTTAAAGTTATAACCATCAGCGAGCTTTACCTTAACTAGTCAAATCACTTCTAGTAATAATTCATTGTAATTAATTTAAAGTTAATAAGAAAATTTGTTGTTTTTTAAAATTTGAAATTTTATAAGAAACAATTTTTCATTATAAACTTAAGCTCAAATTCTTATAAAAAAAGTTGCAGTACATAGGTTGATTTACGTTACTTGCTTATAGACAAAAATTTTATTAATACTTAACGAAAAACTTGTAACAGAGAAATTAACGATTTTTCCTTCTATGATAATTCCAAAGTTCATTAAAACAAATCTAAAATATACTTTCACTCGTCCCTTTAATCAATATTGCACATAAATGAATACAAAAGTTAAAAATATATAAATTAACGCTTTTGGACGAGTTCATTGAAATATTTGCCTTACATATATACAGGCGTATATGCGTTATAGCTTTACAAGCAAATATACCGAATATAACATTTGAGATAATATCGATAAATCACTTTCTATATCCTCTGTCGGCATTACTATGAGATACAACAACTTGCAGCAAGGCCAATAATACTATGCGCTTTAGCTTTTCTATATAGATACACACACTATTTCCTAGTTTCACTTTTCAACATTTCGATGCTGCTGCTGTTGCTGCTGCTGCTGCAGCAGCGAAAGTATACTACACACACACACACTTTGTATGCGCTAAAATAGCGTTGGAAATTCAATTAGAATTCGAAAATTTTTATATTTCATTTTATTTATCTCAAAGGGGTGTACACGACATTGATATCTCGGAGAAAATAATAAGGATAAGAGATATACGGAGAAAAATTCTTTTTTTACAAGGTAGAAAATAATTCAAGCGAGGAAGTGAAAAATGCGTCAAGTTTGTGCAATCATGCGGAACTACTTATTTTTCTCTCGGCGTATATACAGATATATTTTCTCATAGGTTCTTTCCGGATGTGCGTGCTTATATACTTTGTGATAATTCAAATTTAGCGTTGGACATTCAGAGATATTTATAGAATGATTAAAGGTTAGACAATGAGCAATTAAAGTCTACAAATAGTCATCAATTTTCGTTAAATCTTGTATTGCGAGAAAAATCCAACTAAAAATTAAATGTATAGTTTGGTCTTAGAAAAAATTTTTTTATTGACTCTCCGCGGAGCTCGTTAAAATTTATATCGCTATCTTATCTTATCGGAATCTTATCGCGTTAAATTTACGCTTCGATCCTCGCTTGTAAAATCCAATTTTCTGAGCATAAATTTCACTTCTTGAAACCGTATTATAAAAGTGATTAATTATTAAAACAAGCCGAACCTAAGCGTGTCTGCCTCCTTTGAATAATTTTTCAAACTTGCGTTATACGCTGTTAAAAAAAAAGCGCGTCCTTTCTAATTTTGTAAGATTCGTGACTGCCAATCAAGTCCTGGTTAAATAAAAAAATAAAAAAATAAAAGCCGAAGAATAATAAGAGAAGGAAATTCTATGGTATCTCTCCTTCGTGACCCCAACACTTCACTTTCACTTGGCATCCGACAAATCGATCCTTCCTATCATCTCTATACATATAAGCACTGCGTTGTACCTTTCCCTTTGCATATACATCACTTGCTTATTATGCTTTCAAAATATTAGATTTATTGTATGCAGCTTTATGTTTCTTTTTTTTACTTCTCCTTCACAATAAGAAAGTCACGGGCGTGTGTATACTTTTTTTTTCATTATATGGTTATTTTTTTACGGCTCGTGTAATGGCTAGTAGGTAGGTTATAGTCGAGCCCTTGGCGTATGTATATATCGACTCTACTTTCACTTTCAAGGATACGCGGACATGAGAAAATTGAAAATTATGTCACGAGAATAGGGAATTTAGGGTAGAACGAAAGTGCAAAGCGTGACGCATCAACTTTTTTTTTCAACTCTTCATTTAATGGATCTCGACTAATTAGCTTTTTGTGATTTTATTTTTTAATATCACGAAAGATAATTGTTCAACAAAGCTATCAGCATGAAAGCTGAAAATATGTAGATGAATATATTGCGAATTAAAAAAGAAAAGCAAACAAAAGAAAAATATTTTTCGCCTCTTGTATATAACCAGAGTAAACGAAAGTAATGAAAAACACAACGTGACATCAGGAATGAAAAAAAAATGATTAACTCTCAAATGGGTTGCGTGCTTATTAAGACGGGGTAAACCAAGCAAAAAAACAAACACCCATTTCCTAATTGCTTATAACTGTTTATTAAATTTAATAAAAATTGAAGGTTTTAAAGATAAGAAGAAATAAAAATTAATTCGGTAATCAAAAAATCTTGACGCTGAAGTGTGCTATTGAAAACAACAGCACTAAAACTGTAATCCTCAAAATACACAGCTCAATCTTCAAACAAATATAGAAGCGAAAGTAAAGGGGTTATAGTTTATTTGTGTTGGTTTGAAACAAACGAAAAAGCATCTGATTGAATAATTGGGCAAAAGATTTACGAGCCATTATTACACGAAAGTATCGCGAATTCTATTTAAAAATCATTGAAACGAAACGGTAAACAATTATAAAGTATATCCCGCGTAAAATAAAATGCAAAAGCTGTCCCTCTCTCGAAGAGGTGTGTCAGAAGTTTTGATATGTTAGCTAATCGTAAATAAATAAGCGTCTTCGATGCCTATTATTACCGGCATTAAAAGCAAACGTTTTGAATATCCGAATTTCGTAATTTTGAAAATATAATATTTCCTCGACTAATACAAGTAGCCACATCGAAGGTCTTACAGCGACACAAGGTCTATCTCGTCGCTTGTCAGGAAATCATTAACTGCGCGTTTCATTTCAGATTGTAGTGTTTACTTAAAAGACAAACGTATATAAAAAAAAAAAAAGAAACGAGAAAGGCTAAAAAGAGAGAAATTACAGGTAGGTTATATAGGTACGTATATATATGTCATACATGTATCCTATATCATAGAGAGTCAGGGACATAACCCTGACATTCAAGCGAGATCCATCAGCTGCTTTTATCTTTTTCTTCTCTCGTGTACACGAATGTTTCATCGATAGTTAGAAAGCAAACAAGACGCGCAATTCTTTCTCGAACCAAAGAGTACTATCCCAATGACGTAATCCTTATTTTCTCTTATTCTTTCTCTCCAGTGAACATATCCTTGCGTACGACGACGACGACGACAAAAAAAAAATAGAGGAAAACGAAAGAGAGAGGAAAAAAAAAAGATAAAGATATATAATTGAAGCAGAAGCAGCGGGGTAGAACCTTTATAGCCTCGACACTCGTATGTATAGATATAATAATAAGGTTTTAACGTATACACCCGCTGCTGCAGCCGGCAAGAGAGCGAGCTTCGATCGAACGTTTTGGACCTTGAAAACGGAGCAAGCGCGCGTGGCGGGACACATATAATGTATAGATATATATATATATATATATATATATATATATATAACGATGCTCTCTAGTGTATGTCACTTTTTTTTTTCTTCTTCTTTTTAAGAACTGATTATTAAAGATCGAGCGACTTTCTTTTCGAATCATCTCAAGTGTATGTTTATCGTGACTTTTTTTTTAGCCCGATAAACATACAAAATATACTTGATTTTTCAAGAATTTAATTTCAAAGAAAACACGACGAGTTCAAAGGGGTAGAAGATTCAAGATGGTCTAGAGGGCGTTTCCCCTGTATACGTAAAGTGATATAATCATTTTAAAATCAAGCAAACAAATATAAAATCTTTTTACTTATAGAATATGTTATACAATTTATATTTAACAAATAATATATTTATATAAAAAAACAAAAAATTTTTTTTTAATTTACTTGTTTTGTTAATTTTTAAAACCAATGTGGCAATAACTTATAAAAAGACTATAAAGCATTCTCAAATTCTTATTTTTCTAACGATTCCATAGGTCAGCAAGAATTAATTGAATCTTAGAAGCTCCAATGTTATATATAAATAGAAGCAACAGTAGCTACACACGATGTTTTGTTTGAATTCCTCTTGAAACCTTCGAGGATGGATAAATTTATGAATCATTGTACGAGTTTATGGGAAAATATTAATTCCTTAATCATTCAATTTATTTTTATCGATCCGTTCGCCATAAAAAAGGACATTGAAGCGAGCAAAAAGGAAGCGTGTTGCGTTAACAGAAAATTACGGCTTATAAAAAAAAGTCGGAAAACAACTCAATTTAAGAACAATTAGATAAATTAACTCACCCGCCGAAAAAAGCAATCGATTTGTAAAAGGATCAATGAACTCACCTGTAACAAAGAAAAAAATAAAATTTCATTAGTAAATCATGATTTATAAATGTAAAAAGTTTTTAGATTATTAAAAGATAAAATAAGTAATATGTCAATAATCTCTACACAAAAAGGTAAACAAACATCATATTTTTCATCGTACTAGTATTGTAAAAAAAAAAAAGAACATTACAGTACAATGCGCTGAAATACAAGAAATTTCCTTATCGAACAATTGCGATCTAAACTACGTGGCGTATAACACTTATTTAACGTATATTTTTAGTTTTAAACGTTATATATTTATATACATCGCAGTTAAAGCCGATCAGGCGACATATATATGCGCCACAGCAATTAATTATTTTATGCGCTTGCAGTTATACGATTCGCGAAAATTCTTAGGACTGATCAATTTTTTTTTTTTACAACGTCAGCATAGGCAAGTGTTTCGCATTAAAATTTCATTAGTTACTTATCACCCGAGTGTGGTATGTAAAAAAAAAAGAAAAGAAAAAAAAAATTGCACTGCAAAGCGAAATGCTTTAAAAGGACGATTGAAATACGAGCGGTGTATTTATCGAAAGTTAAAGTAGTCGTATATTTTTCTTTTCGCGAGTTTTTATTCCGAAAAGCGTAATTAAAGAAATGAAGATTTTCCTTTATTTGAAAAAATTTTAATTATATATTACAAATGAAGATAGTATTCGCTATGAAATAGTGACGTACTAACATGACAAAGCTTATTATATATGTTGCATGCAAACATTTGAATAATAAATATATGTTTTTACCATATTTTAAACAACTCAATGTATGCATATACAAATACATTTATTTATTTTATATATATATATATATATATATATATATATATATATATATACATATATAAGCATTGAAGTTTACATTACGCGCGTCATTAAAAACAATCACAAAGAAAATAACGTTTCAATTGATTATCTAAACAGTATGGAATAGACGTGCAACGATGACGCGATGTGAATCATCATAAAAAAGAAAGTATTTTGTAATTTGAAGAAGCAATGAAAAAAAAAATATGGTAAGCTTGACCAAGCTAATCCAGAAAATAAAAAGTTTGATAAGATATGACGGTAATGCATCTTTACATTACCACCAAGCTCTTCGTTGTATATATACAAGGCTGTCGATGTTTAATCATAATCGTATTAAAACTGACACAAAAGAGAGCGAGAGCATTTAATAAAAGGCTGAATTTAATATTAAATAATTTTTAATCACGGAGTTGATTAAAGTTAATAAACGCCGTTAAATTTATTACATAACTTATGAATAATCGCAGAGGTTAACTAGAAGAATTTTTTATTTTCACTACTGATAACTGATACCGATAATTTTTTTTAGTTTTTTTTTTCTTTTTGGAATATATTATGCTATAGATTCAGTGAATATTTCATTTGGTTTAAACGCAAAATATTATTCCCGAAATCGTACAAACTGAAGATTAAAAACTTGTTTATTCTAGATTTTAATAAGTTTCAATTTAAAAATTAACTTGAATTTTTTTTTCAATTCTGTACAGTTTTATAAAAGCATCTATAAATGTTTTGTTAAATATTATAAAAAATTCATAGTATACATCTAATCGGAATAATAGCTTTGGATTCGATAGGAAAAAAAATAGTTTGCCCTTAATTAAATCTGACGCAAAAAAAAAAAAAAAGAAGCAGTAAGTAAATGACCCGAGTGTGTGTGTCTCTACTCTTTTCTCGTTAAGTAAAAAAGTAGGTAACATTAGCATTAAATGTCCATATAACGAAGCTTCGCTAAGATTCTAGTATATATGGATCGAAATGAATGGCTTCTACTGTTCTGACTGTGCACCGAGTAAAAAAGAAAAAAAAAATATATAAGAACCGAGTTGATCGACATAAGCCAAGAGAAGTCGATTTATTTATATGTCCATGAATGTATATAGCTATATTTGAGACGCATATGGCTATATAGAAGCAATTTCTTAACTTGTCCAGCTGCTACTTTATGCAGTTTCAATAAAAGAATACGCTATATACTCTTCCCCGCGCGCGTATCTCTCGAAACAATTATTGTCTTATATCCTTCGCCTTCGCTCGTATATTTGCTTCAATTCCTCGCAGCAAAGCTAGCTCAGCTAGACGTAACTCGATATATATAACATGAGTTCGCGTCTTGGTGTTTCATGAAAAAAGTTGCAATTGCATGTGTCATTTGAAGTATAGACATTGCGTTTTACTTCGTCATTTTCTTTTTTTTTTTTCATGACCTTGATACTTATTGATGAAGTACTGCTGTGGTTTTTTTCTTTTGGAGCATAAAAAATATAAATTAAATAAATTTTACGGGACCGAGCAAGCATAATTGTCTATTATTTTTTTGTCGTAAAGATTATCTTCTTCCGCATGGGTTAACAATATTATTTCATTTGACGAGCTATTAGCACTTAATTGATCAGAGGGTATTGGTATGATGTCATTAGACACAACTTTGTTGTTAAAGCACGTTCGATACACTTTAAATGAACTTTCTTCTCTCCATTATAGATTCAAGACCGAATCTTTTAATATTATTAACTGCTAATTTTATTTGATTAAAAATGTGTGCGAACCAAATAAACAAAACATTGTTTTTATCATTCAGTTACAGAATTAATATCTAATCAATTATATTATAATCAGTTTTTGGTCGATAAAATGCCAAATTCTTTTTAAAAAATATTAATCATGTAGCTAAAATATGATTTTTTATACTGAAAATATATTTTTTCATTCTCTAAAAATGCAATAAGTAAAGAAACTCTGTAGATAATTTTAAAATCGTAACGAAAAACCATCGGCCATTTGATAAATCGATTTCTAATAATCCTACAGAACATGAAAATGTAAGTGCGCTTGGTGATCTAACGACATCCGCGAAATACAGGCAGTGCGCGCGCTTGTGGCTTTCGCTTTGGAGTGTTTCTCCGTCTCGCTCGCTCTCGCGCTGCTCGGGCGCGGTATATTAGAGTGCATATGCTCGAGGCATGCATAGTCGTTGCGTAATATAGTTCTGTGTGCACACAAAAACCATTCGATTAACCGCACGCGATAATTTGCTCTAGCCTGCGACTCAATTTCGCTCTTTCGAAAAATTATGTACGCTCTTTCGGAAAACTTACGTTTTATTTTATTATTTTAATTGCTTCCTTCTTTCGTGTTTTGGATATCTATTGATGTTATCTCGAGGATTAAAATTTTTCGTTGACTTTGTATTTTGTTTGATGAAAAAATATTTTTTTTTATTCTTTATTTTAACATGATTAAAAATGTTATTTTATTACTCTTTGAAAATTCCGATTATTCCATGTGAAAACAAGTTTGTTATTGTCATAATTTAAGCGTTTTGTAAACAAACTTTTACAAATAGGTCAATTGGGCTTTAAACTTATCTTATATACATTTTGCAAAATTCTGGATAAACTTGTTTCTACAATAAACCGATAAAATTACAAAAAAAAAGCAACTAAAAATTTCGGAAAACACAAAATGGAGCAAGAAAAGTGAATTGAAGCGCACTACATAAATCTTAAAAAAAAAAATTGAAATTATCAGGATAATAAAAAAAAAGGAATCCGTAGGCGCGAAATTTTCAAACGAATCTATATACGCGACACAAAGAAGCGAAATGGAAATATGTATAAATTGGCCAGCAGCCAAAAAGCATTTGCTCTCTTTCGCCCACGTTTATGATTATTCTCTTCTTCTCCTGCTCGGTCGGTCGGGTGGAAAGTTTGCGAAAAATTTATAATCGTCTAAAACTATATCGCTACGAGCGCTACTGGAGTTTTCCTAAGCGCGGAAAAGTGCAATGACGTAATTGTCATACGTATTGTCACCAGAAGAGGAGGAGACTTTTTATACTGTACTAGCGAGCGCGTCTTTCATCGCTATCGCTAGTCGAAAGAAACTTGGCAACGATTCACGTGGCATGCATCAATGTGCCTTTCTTTTTCTTTTTTTTTCTTGTATTTTTATACTTTTTATTTTTATTTTCTTTTTTTTTTAAATAAAGAAGATAATTAGTTGTGTTACCTATACGTTGCTAACTTATACATTGTAATACGCATTTTCAGGTTTTATATATAGCTAAAATTTTTGTATGTATACAGTATACGCATACAGTCATCACGTGTTCCAGGCTTATACTAAAAGACTTCAATTGTGAGTCACGTCCGCGAATAAACCAACATGAGAACGAGCGCTATACGTTTCTTTCTTCTCTCTTTTGGTCGCGCGATAATTTTTATTTTCTTTTAGTTTTTTTTTTTCATTTTACGTTCACTCTTTTGCTTTTTTTTCAATACACCAAACACGTGAGGATATACAGAGGACGAAAAATTTTTATTTTTCCTGATATAAAGTGCCGATGAGAAAGAAGCTCGTTACTTTTTTTTTAAAGTGGATGTGCTGTATATTAGCTTTTTAATCATTAGATGTTAAGTGTATATAATTCTATTTTTATTGCTGGCATCAATATGATTGATTAATTAATTTATAGTTACTTTAAATGATAAGAAATCAAGAGGAAAACTTTTATCTTGTCTCTTTTTTTTTATTTTTTAGCAATTTTTTAATTTTACTCAAGCACTTTACCCTATAATATAGTTTTAGTATCATTTTATCAAAAAATGCGATAAATTATATCAATTATATTTTTCTTAAATGCTAAAAAATAACGTTTTCTTAACAAGAACAACTTTAAAATTTCTTTTATAATATTAAAGATTGTATATTTGTTTTTTTTTTCTTATAAAAAAAAAAATTATGTAAGCAAACATCAATTCATAACACACCTCCAAACCAACGCGCTTTCTCATCAGCCTCATTAATCGACTCATTATGTACATACTTTATTTTTTTTTTTCTCCTCTCGCTCGTCATTACTATACATTCGCCAATTCTTTTCTTCACTTTTTTTTTCTTTCTTTCCCAACCGTCCGTGGCAAAATAACAAAAGTACCCTCGAGGGCATTAATTTAAAATAAATTTTCAAGAGAGTCGTAGAAGTAACAACGTTTTAAGCTCGTCTTTGTTATTAGATTTCTTTTTTCCTCTCTTAGAGAGTATATTTTTTCTCCGATCTAACGTAAACTTTCGAAACATCCTTTCGAGCTATGCTGATTAAAGGCTTATATATATATATATATATATATATATACATTTACTTAGTACAAACAGAATCAGCTTAGCAAAAAGAAAACTATCTAATGAAGAGATGAGGAGAAAGAAAAAGAGATCCATTTGTTATTACGTAATGCTTATATATATTTTTTTCCTCTCGTTTATAGCGTATTAGATTAGTGTGTTGTACATACGCGCATGCGTAGCGTGAGATTGGCCTTGAAAAGTGAGAATAATATCGAATTCGATACGCACGTATATATACACACACGCCTGTGATAACTTTCCTCCGTGTACCAGTATATCTGTACGTATATCGACTTAGTTTTCCTTTTCCTCGCTTCTCTTTTATACGTACGCAAGCTAACAGTAATGGCATACGTATACGTATATCTCGGGGTAGCTGCCAAGGACATTTAAGAAAAAGAGAGATAGAGAAAGCTAAAGAGAGAAGAAAAATCTTTAAGCTAGAAAAGAGTGGCATGCATAAAAATGCATTGAATGTCAATGCGAGGAACGGTCGACGACGCTTTAGGGTTAAAGCTCATTCAAAACAACTTTTACTACTTGAGAATTTTATATTTTTTTTTTTTGCAATTTTTTTTTTTGCAATTATGATTATTTTTTATCTTTGTTATCAAATTTGATCTTTAAAAATTACTTAGATAAAGATTTAGCTGATTAATTAGACGTTTATTCAGCGAGCATTTTATTATTTATGTAGTTGCGCCTTGCATTGTTTTTGCAGTCGAATTAAATAATGCATAAAATATAATACAGATAAAAGCAGACTGTTTAAAATATATCAAACTAATTAATATTAAACTATTTAATTTACTTTTAAACGTTTAGTGAGTCATTTCTTTGTTGAAGCTTTTTGAACTCGAAACTCATTGTTGAGTCTTTAATTATTAATTTCTTTGTAAAAAAAAATCATCGTGAGTTGATTATTATTCATAAATTTAAACAAAAGATTCGGTGAAATTTTTGCATTGTGAATTTTCTTGAAGTAAAATTTTATTACTTTTCAAATAAACACTGTAAAACGTTGAAAAATTTATCGCGGGTAAATAATCACATCTACATTTTTTTTTTGTCAGGACTTTTGCTTTAATGACATAAGATATAACACGTCGCTCAAAGATAAGAATAGAAAATTAAATCTTTTATTCCAAGTAAACTATTCTTGTCGGTAAAAAATGTTTTCCTGAATTTACGAATTAGTTAATTTACCGTTGCTGTAAATTGACAAATCTATCATATAATTAAAAAATTAAAAAATCCATAAAAAGAATAAAGTGCTCTCATCCCTATGATCAGTAAAAATGTTGCACTTTTTCTATAAAAATTTGCAGTTTTTTTATTGAAAAAAAAAATTTTTTACTTCAGCATTCTTTAAAAACGTGCAGGCAGCTCATAAAAATTGTATAAGCTAAACGTCAATGTATGTTCGTGACTCGTCACCGTTAATCGAATCGACACGCCATGTTCGATGAGGAGCACGTGTTGCGGACACATCGTCTTTTGCGCTTAATGTTTTTATATTGTATAAGGATAGGGTGTTCGTTTCGGTAAGAGTATAGTTTGATTTATAATCATTTGAACGAATTTTTTCCTCTTTGGTCTTTTCAATTTCTTAAAAAAAAATTGTGTCTGTAGTATTGATAATTATAACAACTACTTTTTCATGCTTAATTAAAGGAGCTTTCAATTTTAATTTTCGAAAACAATGATGTAAGACATTATATTAATACAGAAATGATTTTTATTAAGGAATGTAGATTGAAAACAAAAAAACAAAATTCCATGAATAGATTATACTTTCAAAATAGAACGAAGGGCGTTGAACTACTTACTGTTCGTGCTATCAAATATCAAATAAATTTTTCACGTCAGAAACTACGACGTTAGAATTTGATATTTTCAAAATATAAATAACAAACTTGAATGTTGAAACTACAAAATTTTTCTTTTCAGACCAAAATCTTAGCAAGCAACAAAAATACGTGTCTCTTTTTCGATAAGTACGTATGCACATATTTAAAAAAATAAAAGCCCGTAAAATCTGCGCACACGTGTTCTATCTGCACCATGACAATAAAACTGCATTTTTGCTTAAATTTTTTACATTAAAACATCCACCGACATATCGGTTAAATTTCTGCATGCGCTTATTATAAACCCAAGGTACGATGTTTTCCCGGAAAAGTGTAGTAATTGAAAGCCCTTTTGTGGCTGTACGAGAAATTTATCGCTGCTGTAAATCTTTCGAAAATTCTTTCGACTCGATAATCCGAAGGATTTCCGATCCACAATTAAAATAAATATAATACGATATCTTTGACAAAAGTAAAATCCTTGGAAAATGTATATATCTCCGAGCAGATATTTAAAATACATTAAGAGTATCGATATATGTTATTTGCAGTTTTTAAATATCTATGACACTTCAGGGACAGTCATTGATAAAATAAGACAAAACATCAATTATTTTTGGCTTTGAATTCCCATATTTTTTTTTTAACTTTATCATAACAAGTTGAGCTAAAGAATTGCTTCGATTACACAATTTTCATGTACAAATATTTAATAGATTATAAATTGTTCAAATATAATAAAAAAAATGATCTTTTAAAATTTCAATTAGGCAAAATTATAGCGCGTAATTAATTTTATTAAAGTTTTTATAATTTATGTCATGATATATGATTACATATCATGAATTAATTTACATTTCAAGACTTTATGCCTTGCTTATATTCAACAGCCAACTTTGTTAATTTTTCGAAAGTAACGATGTGTAAATACGAAGGATAAAAAAAAATGCCCAGGACTCGAGGGTAAATAGCATATATGGTAAAAAAGATATATAAAAAAGAAAAAGGAGGAAGTATAATTGCTTCTTTGAGTGCTAACGATTGTTTCTGCGCGCGCGACAAAAAGGTCGAGCTTGATTTAACGACGCGACTCGACAAAAGCCATATATATGTATATGAATTTCCTTTTTTTTCTTTTTGCACTCTGCAAAGCAGCAGACAATCGACCTCAGTGCACAAAGTTAACTGCATAAGCACGCAACGATTACAAAGCAAGGCAATTTTCTTTACACAATGCCAAAATTATATGGTTAAAAATAAAAATTCTTTCTTCCTTAAGAGAGGGCTCTTCGAGTTACTTTTTTTTTATAACACGACATACTTTGGCTGTAAAATGAATATTTTTTTATTCATTATCGGACCAAACTCGTACTTATGAGTAGTAAATTCAAATCATTCCATACACAAAAAATACGTTGAATCCGAAAAGTATGTTAAGTATAATAAGTTTATTTGCCTACATCTTAAATATAATTTCGTTTTTTTTTTCCGTTTAATCAAGCATAAACCTTAGATAAATACGACTTATTAGATTGATAAATGTAATCAAACAAAATTAATTTTTCGAATTTAAATTTATGCAAATAGAACGTTTTCTCAATATTTGACTTTTGGCATATTATTAATGTTTACACGAATATTAATTTTTGTTTCGACACTTGGAATTTCTATCTTTAATATAAATTTAATTGCCGTATTTCAAATTTTCTACCTATATAATGATCCATGCTTCAATTGCTCAATCTTAATGACTTGGCATTTCAGCTCTTTGTAATAATCAAAGTAAACAATATGAATTTTTATTTCAGCCAATGCCCCGAATCCCACGCGCGCGGTTTTAAAATTCAGAATAACACATTTAATTCCATTCATTTATTCATCTAGTAAAATAAAAATGAAAAAAAAATAGGCAGGTAATCGATTATAAGCCCCTCTCGCGTCAATATTAACGCAAATAAAAAAGAGAAAGTAAATATGTATATACGCGTTGACTTATAGCTCATGAGCGTATATGGGAAGGACTCGCAAGTTCTTTTAGTGTACGTTATATTGAAAGCACGTGTCAGTTCTAAAACGTCACAGAAAATAATAGTACAAACGTAGGAACCGCCCAGGCGGTATACACTATAGTAAAAGATCATTGGCATTCCCCTCGTATAAATGTACGCATTACTATATATTTGCCTTAGATCCCATACGAAAAAAACATCTAATATATCTCCGCTCAAAAAGAAGTCAAGAGAGGTCACGTGTGCACGAGAAATAAAAAAAAAAATATAGGCGCGTGCGCGAAAAAAGGAGGTCCAACGAAGACAAATAATATTGTATTATCGCATTCCTCAACACAGAGCAATCGTTTAAGATAATGATGTATAATATCTTGTGCGTAAATGTATATGTAGGAATGAAATATTGTCGGCTTGTTTGGTTACGATTAAAATTCGTCGTACGTAACTGGCCAAAAAATTGATTCGAGAGTTTGATTTTTTTATTTTGCTTTTTGACAGCTAATGATGGAAGACAATAACAAATTTTATGTTTTGTTTACGCAGATTGAAAATACGATTGTGTACAATAGAGCGAGAGGGGAGAATAGAAGACTGTATTGTATACGAGCAATAAGGAATGACTTATCAAAAGGCTATGGCAATAATGAATCTCGATAAATTATCGTTATTCGATAGAAAAATTTAATGATAATTTTATGTTTTTTTTCATTGATAAACTAAGTTAGTTTTTTCTTCTATACACATTGAGGGTAAATAGTAAAGTAGGTTGTTTATTAAATATTTAATAGAAAACAAAGTGAGTAGTGGAAATGTAAAACAATTTCGAAAGTTTATCAATCATTCAGAATCGTGAAGTTTTTCAGTTGTAATTTGACGTTTTGTAGTGGTAGCTGTATGAATGAATATAAGTTTACGACGGATATATAAGTTAACAATGGAACTTCTTATAACAAACTTCAGCTATCCACCAATAACATTTTTATTTATTCAAGCTTGAATTTCTATAGTGACATTTCGAATATTTAACACCTTAATTTTTATTCATTAAATTTTTCAATTGTATTCATAATTAGACATTTAAAAAACGTTTAATTAAAAAATTAATAAATTCAAGCACGTGACAATGTTTACATGCATTTTTAATACTTAATTTGATGATTCTTCATTTTTTAATTGTGATACGTAAATTTTGTAAAAAGAAAAAAAAAGATTTTTGAAATTAAAAAAAATAAAACTACAGGTGCCTCACAATAATCTCCAATCAACTTTAGATAAATATTGAATAGGCTTTCTAAATAGGAAGATGTATTAGTTAGGTATGCGCATTATTTATCGAGTATAAACATACGAAATAATGCGCGCATACCTGATATCTCATTGTTCAATTGGCAGGTCGTCGTGAAAGAAAAAAGCCAGCTGCCCATAAGCTCTTCGAGAGTGCGCGCGAGTAAAAACATAAATCGACCGTTTACTTTAGCCGTATACATAAACGTATGTACTTAGACGTATACGTGCAAATAAACAGAGTTGCTTAACACCTTTTATTCTCTCCTTTTTTTTTTGTTCCTTTTTTTTTAAATGTATTTCTTTCTTTGCTTTACAAAGCATTACACGCGTAAACAAATGAGCGTACTGACGTCACTTTGTACCAAAGTTATTTACGACGATGCACGCTAAAATGTTTTAGAGTGAAATTTTACTCTTAAGTTCGAGTTGAGTAAGATCACTCTTATAAGTGAATTTTTTATTCTAAAATTAGGATGAATCAATTTGCTCTTTGAAAAATGTTAATTTTTACACTAAATGTGTGTATAACTTATTTATGCATTTGGGCTTGCTTAAATAATGACCTATGCAAAGATTTATTTTTATTTGTAAAAAGTAGTACGATGTGCAATTTTTAAAATTATATTTTATAAAGTGGAAATTAAAATTTTGAAGTTAATTTTTAATTCCATTTTATTTAGCGTATGCGCAACATCCATTCTACACTCTAGCGATCGTTAAATGTCGTTTCAGTATTATTTACTCGAGATGTATGTTAGCCGCAACATCATTGAATAACTAATGCAGTATATATTGTATAGGTAGTAGCTTGGACTAGTGTACATTATATAGCATAAGCTCGATTCACCTATATATAAACTCCCATGTATATATACACTCAACTCCGAAGATTTTAGCTTCGCGTGTGCTATGCATATTTCAGGCCGAAAATACGTTAAACCGCACGATATACGTGTGTAACACGCACAATATTCCCAGGCATCATGAATTACTAGGATCAAGCTAATGTACCGGGAAAATTTTTGCATTTTATAAAACAAAAAAAAATATTTATAATGTGTAGGTGGAAAATATTTGTATAATGTTTTTCCTATGCAAATCGCGTAAATATATTGATGGCTGGAAAAAGAATACAAGGAAATATGAAAAAAATTGAGCGAGCTGGAGAAATAAAAATGTAGGATGATTTCTTAACTATTAAGCCATCGCCTTAGAATTCTCATGATAAAACAAAATAAATGTTTATTCATAGTTATTAAATCATGACATAACTTCTTAGATTTTCTTTCTTTTTTTATAAAACCCAAACCTAGATTTATTAATAGCTTAGAAAAAAAACATGAATTTGGATCAAATGTGATTTTTAATAATACCATAAATTCATCCTTAAATAAATAAATCAAGCCTATGAATATGCAGTAGTTATAAATACAAATACTACAACTATATACAAATTCTTTTTTTTTTAATCGTTACATTAAACCTATAACAAGATAAGTCATTATAACTATTAACGAGTAATTTATTGCTCGATATTATCAGATTACGAAGCAAAAAAAAAAAAAAGAGAAAAAAAAATTAAATATCCCTATTATTCGTGTAGTTTATCCTAACTCCCTAATGGCATTTAAACTCGCAGAATAAAATAGCGAGCGCTATATAAGTGGCGCGTCATCTGCCAGATTAACAAGCTCGCACGATTACGCACATTATACATGTGTATATATATATAATAAAGCTTTGCTTGATTTAAATGTGCTGCTATATACTGCCTCGCCGAGAATGAAGTGTCTCCAGTTATTACTGGTACGAGCGAGAATGTTTAAGGCAGCATTGAACATTTTGCGTTAAAACTTTAATTTCTCCTTTTATCAACTTTATTAATTCTAGAACTTTGATGATAAAAATAACTATCTTTTAACCATGCCGTAAAGGCTTATTGAATTATCTTTTTTTTTTTCATATACATTTTTCACTTTGTTTAATAAGGTCGATATTGAATTTAAAGACGATATGATGATGACAATGAAAAATTTATACGAAGAATGTGAGAAAAAAATCAATATTTAAAGAGTTTTTTTAATACTTTTAAACTTTAATATTTAATTTACAAATATTACAGTATTCTAAGGTGAGACTTGTAAGGTTAACGTTTGAAAAATAGATAAGAAGTTGATCGAACAAAACAATATTTATTTTACAAGATTATAAAAGTATCTACTTTTTTTACTTATAATGTATATACTGTAAAGTCGATTATAAGAAATTCGATTTTAAAATGCTTATTTTCAATAATAAGCAAGAGATTATGGACATTTTAATTGCGTTCGCTGTTGATAAACAGCTCTGAAACTGGATTCGATGCTTAGCGTAATACAGTATATATTCATATATTTTGAAAATGTAATAAGATAGCTGCATAAATTTAGTTTTCCTTTCCTCTATCCCCATGTTTTATAAGCAAAAATTGAAATAAAAAAAATAATTATGCACAACACAGCTCTCGGATTTAAAAGTTCTGTTTACTATAGAACTAAGTTTTATGCTAATGATACTGCACGTTTTTTAAACACATTCATATTAATGCAACAATTTTTTTCTCGCTGCTGTTTAATTATGAAATTCAATGAACCGATTATAATTAATTGATATATATGACAAACATCCTGTAAAACGTTTACTTAAGGCGACTTTGAATATGAACGGCACTTTTGAAATTTTATTATGTACAAATGAATAAAGTTTGTCCTTCGTATTACTAATCATTTTCTAGCATCTTACGCAAGATTAGTTTAATTACTATATACTCAATTGTAAATTAAATTTTTTCAAAATCAAAACAAGAATTGATATTTTTTAAAATATTTAATATATAACATTTTTCAGCGTCAAATTTAATAAATAATATTGTTTATTTTGATTAAAATAAATTTCCAACTTATAATTTCTATATAAAAATAAAATATGATCGAATAAACTCCCAACTTCCGACGATCGCATGAGGTCATTGTGCAGCTCAGTCTAACGTATATACACATACAGGTATACACGAGGTGGCTTGTTTCATTGTGCCACAATATACATCGCGTGTTTCAGGGTACATACAACTTTGGCGGCCCATTCAATTTCAAAGACCGAAGAGAAAGCGGTTTCTATATATCTCGATAGGAAAATCAAGCAAAGGAGATAGATGTATATGTAAATACAAACTGGCGTTTTACTATTGCTATTAGACTGCCAAACTTTCGTACTATATGTGAAAATATATACGTGTATGTAGAAATGAAGTTTAATGCAATTTCCAATATGATTTATTTCGAGAATATATCAACGACTAGTTTTATTAATATTATTTTTACTTGATTTTGAAAAATATCATCATAATTAGGTCAATTTCTATTTTCTCTTGATAGAAAAAAATATGTTTGTTATTCTTTCCGAATTTTGGATCTTTTTAATTTATAGTATTTTAAGTTCATAGATAAAATACCAATTTATAAATAACTTAAAAGAAATAATAAAGAACACATAGATCTTTTATTTCGAAACATTCAAAAAAAACTTTTCTTGAAACTTTAATAGAAAAAGAAAAAAGAAAAAATTGTTGAACTGAAAACTAATAAAATTCTAGAAATTTTCATTGATATCTAAAGTGTACAAAGATTTTAGTACACCGAGCACTAAAAAAAGTATAATAAACGCACGTTTGCACGGCATTAAATTATGTAAGCGCAACATAGTTTGCATGCACGTGATAATATCATGCATACACCGACTGCAATATATAAACACACGTGCCATGCTTCGATAGCATTGTCAAGTGAGGGAAAATTAAATTTCAAAATTATTAGCCTAGAAGATGCTTTTATGATTTTGACGTTATAATTTGATATACGAGGAAAAAGGACATAAAAATTGCTGTACAATATTGACGTTTATTTTTTTTTTTTTGATCGAGAAAATAAATAGTGGAATTGTATTTTGTCACGAAAATTTTTTAAAATTACTGACGCAAATTGTTATAAAAGTAGGTTGCATGTATAAGTAATAATAATGACATTCTATAATATTTCTAAGAATGTAAAATTTATTTTTATAAAATGCTTGTTTTTTAATAGAATGACTAATATAAATAAGTTTTAATTTAAATGTTTGCTGTTTTCTAAAGCCTGTAATTTAAAACTGTCGCTCATAATTACCAAGGAGTTAAAAATATAATACTCTCAGATTTTCTACCTGTAATTAAAACTTTAAAGTGCTAGGCAATTAATCTTTAAAATTATTTACCTTGCTTCTATACGGCACTTAAAACTACCAAGTTAGATTAAGAAAAATATGAATTTTTTTCATCATTTAAATAAATTATGCACGATGATACAAATGTTATCGTTGATTTAATTAAAAACTAAATTTTCACTACATTTAATCCGTTTATCTAACGATACAAACACCAAGTGTATATAAGCGTAAGAAATTTCGTGTGTGTACTACTTAAAACAGATCCATATTATCAGATAAGCATTAAATTGGACTTTCCAACTTTCTTACATAATCTAAGAGTTCTATTTACAATAAATCTTAAAAAAAAACACTTGATGATTTTTCGGTAGCTGAAATTCGTTCAAGCTCATAAAAAATATTTACCAAAAACAGTGTACTCATGTATGATTAATTCAAACGTTTCCTAAGACCTCTTCCTCAAATAATTAAACTATACCATTGTGTTTACCTCATGTAGAGAGGCCATTCATTTTTTTTTTCTCTCGATAACAAAACGAAAACACACAAAGGCACAATAAACGATAAATAAAACAGCACGATTTTGTTAAAGCAAAACAAATACCAGACGTGCGTTATACTTTTTTATATCGTTGTTTTTAATTAACCGTTGAAAAAAAAAGAGAGAGAAGAAGAGAAAAAAAATACTGTTTAACGATCGACTTTGATGTGCGTGTGTGGCATTGTGTCATTACCCCAAGAGATCACTCATTTATAAAGATAAATTCGATGGTATACTGTGCTCTACTTTTAATATCTCTTATAAACGCATATGCTTGTTTTGTTATCGTTCCTTTTTTTTTTTTTCTTTCTTTCATTTACAGCCGTATGTACAATTTTCAAGACATTCGTATGGATAATGTTATTTGTAAAAATATATATACACTTATGTGTTACGAGAGACAGATAATTTACATGCACAGTGTAATTAGAGTGCTCGTGTTGTCTCGTTTCATGTCAAAATAACAATCAATTTACTGTATATTTGAGCAAAGACTGTCAATAAGCTCTTATCTTTCGGAGCATTGTTTTAACAGTGCTGCTGATCATTCGAAAACATGCAATAGATGTTGTTCTCTCGACGTTCCTTAAAAATAAACGATTATTCAATAAATATTGAAACTGCATATACATTTTGATTCTATCAATGATATTCAGAAATAAATAAATTGTTTTGTATTGAAAAAATAAATCTATAATATTGTATATCTCGTACGCGACTTTTAGCCTCGTATTGTGTTTTTTTCAATAAACAAGATTTTAATTGCCAAACGGATGATTCCGGTGAGGATTTTAACATGCTCCAATTCATCTTGACGTTGGCAGCAATCCCGAAATATATTAAACTCCCTCGCCGATAAATCTCGAGGTAATACGGATTATTATCAAGAAAATAAAAGAAACACGTGTACACGAGTGTCCTCGGCTAACTGAAAAAAAAACTCGAAGAAAAATAAAAAAAATGAAGAATAAACATTTAGCTTGATTTGAAAAATGAAGAAAAAAAAAAGTTAAGCTAAAGCGACAAATATATACAGAGCCGAGTCTGGTGACTTGTCGGCATCGTTAATGAGTTCTTATTCGCCGGGGACTTTTAATCTAATCGCGCATTATATATCCTCGAGGTTTTCGACATCGCGTGAATTATAACAGCTTGAACAGTGTGTGTGTAGTGTAGTGTGTATCCGAGTAAACAAAACAGTGGCATTGATGGTTATCTACAGTATTATGCCTGTCCAAAACAATTTGTAATACAATGACATTAGAAATTCCTTTATAATTTTGAGATTTTTTAATAAATGAGCTAATTTTTTAAATTATTCAAATAAACAAGCTAATCAAAAAAATTAGCTTATTTATTAAAAAAATTCTTGATGGAATATTATTGGAAAATTTTTTCCTCCTCAAAATTAAAAATAATATTTGATTTTATTTAAATAAAATGCAATTAAAGATGATAATTGTTTTTTTCTATTCAACGCTAGTCGAGTATCGCTCGAGACGTTCCTCTATACCAATTTGGCGATAATGTTATGCCGAGCATGTATGCAAACTTTTCAGTATGTAAATCAGGAGTAGCATTTAATGCACATCGAACAGCTGGAATACCAAAGCGATTTCTTTTACAATAATATAAGCGGATAGAAATCTTTCATCTATACACATTACAATTATTGTATTTTTTTAATTGAGAAACAATTTTCAAATTATTATCGATTGTAAGATTTTGATTTACAGCTTGAAATATAGGTCATTTTCATTTTTATGTAATTTCAATGAATTTTAATTGAGCGCATTAATCATATGTACAATATCATGACTCACTCTATGTTAATTTAAACAAATCCAAGTGATAATTTATTATGAGAGAGAAAATTAAAGTACTATCGAAAAGTTAATTGATCTTTGTTGTTATTTTATTTTTTTTCAAATAATCTTGTAGCAGCGATAAATATTTGAGCGACAGTGTAAAATTCAGTAGTAACGGACACGTGTACCTGCCTAATTCTAATGAAAGAGAGCCCGACTTATTCTGCAGCCCTGCATTTTCGACTAAAGGTAATTCGAAACTCTTCGCTATAGCATATATATATACATTGGAGTATAGGCCTAAAGGTATGTGCGTCACGCGAACCTCGTGGAAAAGATCTAAGTTGTAGCTTATATAGGGTTTCCGGAACAACTGACTGCATGATACATTGCATAGTACAGCGTTAGTAATACCATTATATACCTATACAACCAGGCGAAACTCTTCAACCTAAGCAAGTATACATAAGATTGAAAACCCAATTTGCATCATCACGTAATGAGGTCAATAAACGCTTCTCTAACTTACAAGTTTGTTACTAACTTTTCGCATAGCTAAAGGCATAAGAATTATTAGAGTTGAGGAAAAAATTTATTTATGTATATATGTACTCTAGGGGAAAATCGTGACACGCACGTTTTCGAATTTTGGCGCGTTGCCCGGGGACTGAAAAAATTTTTTCTTTCTCTCGTCGACCAAAAAATTTTCGCTCTGAATAAGGAGACATAGAATAATCGTGACTGTTCTAAAACAACAGATGGGGAAAAAAAATTGTATGAAAAAAAATGATAGATGGGCAGCGTAAGGAGCTATATATAATCTTATTTGCGAACTTCTTTGTGTATAAGTGGAAAAAAAAAATGTAATTTTCTTAATGCTCAGAGATTGTGGAGGTTCGATATTGTATTGGTTAGTCGAGCTGATTTTCATAACAAAAACATAAAAAAATGTGTTAAAGCCGTATGCATGAAAATGAGATGTAAATTTAGCTTGTTTTGCTGAAATTTCTACAGTTGGTTCTAAACGAATTGTTTGCACTTTTAGTCAATAGCATGACTTATAAAGGAAATTATAAGCAAAGTAAAAACACAAAAAAATCTCTAAACTTTATTTTTCAATATTTTGAATTCTATAGAATAATATATAGAGTAATTAGTTTAAAGTGAGCAAATATTTTTTTTAATACAATTTTTTGAAAATTAAATCTTTTTTTTAAATGAATTCGTTAGTAATAATATTGGTTAAATACTAAAATTTTATAGAAATAATTAGCAAAATACGATACTTTTAGCGATAACAAAGAAAGAAATAAAAAATGTTATCAGAAAACTGGCATACCACTTATAAGTAACTCGCTAACTATTGAAGGTTGATTTTAATATATTTTCTTCATTTTTTATATCCGAAAGCCTAACTTATAAAATAAAAATATTTATATTAAAATTTAATAATTTTTAATTGAGGAAATAAAAAACTTTCTTGTTAAAAAGTTTGACAATATAAATTCTTAATTTTAGTAAATTAATTCCATAGTCGACTTACCTTTTCGTCTTCCAAAAGGTCCCAAGAAGGTGCCATTTTTCCCAATAACATTGTCATCAATATATTTTATTAATTTAGTAGTGTCTTCTCCTTTTTTAGTAGCAATCGATTTGACCAATCTCGGTGATACTTGAGAAGATGATTGTTGCTGATGGGTTATTTGTTTGCTTTGTCCAAGTGCTTGAGCTTGTGCTTGTGCAAGACTTGGACAACTTGCACTTTGTCCAATTGATGATGATGATGATGATGCTGCATTAGTAGTATTTTCTTCAACAAGGGCGTTGATACGACGTTGCGAGCCACTCCAGCTCTTGCCAGCAGCGCTTGATATCTTAACGCTGCAGCTCATTCTGGCTGCTGCCAATACTGTATCTTTAAACTCGGTTCATTACAAAGTAATACCTCCTTTTTTTTCAAAGCCCTTACGTAAGCCCCTTTTACGTTTTTAAAAAATTTTTCTTTTTTTTTCTTTAATAACAGATAATACGGAGTAACCAAAGAAACGAAAGAAAAAAAAAATAAAAATAAAGAAGCACGAAAAACTCTGTCTGGACTTTTGTTACTGAAGAGTCTGAACTTTTGAACCGCGAATATTGTAAATACTCATTACTATACTACTAACTAGTAAGTTTAGTTACTACTTGTCGCACATATATATATGTATATAATATTCCCTTTCACTTGGCGTTTCAGATCGCAGCTGAGGCGACGATAGCACGCGCGTCGTCGCGCATAATGATTTTTCTCTTCCCCCTTGGCGCACTACACTTTAAAAAAAAAGAGAAAAAAGAATTTTAATGTATATACGTATATAACAACACTCTTTCTTATACAGGAGTTTCTCTCTGTTATGGCTTGCGTATTAAAAAGTTCTTGGGTTTTTATGCGCTTGCGCGTCTCTCTCTCTCTTCTTCTGTTCGCCTCGCGTATTATAGAGAATCGAACAGTACAGCGTATGTATATATAAGAGTTCCTGTGTATATTATTTAGCTAGGTTATTGTAAGACAGATGCGTACTAGTAGAGCGCCAAGCTGAGACTGAATGTCTGTGTTTCGAGACTTTAGCTAGTCGAGAGCTTCAGAGAAAAAGAGAGAGAGAGAGAGAGAACGCTGTATACCGGGAGTATAACATACACTGCTGGCCGAGTGAGCGCTGCGAGCGCGCGAATAACTATAGATATATAGATATATGAGCTATAAGCAAAGAGTCCCAGTTCGCCAGTGACGTCATTATCGACGCAGGCGCCGCAACGTCTTGGAGAAGCAGTCTCTTTTATATACACTTACATACATAATACAACTCCAAAGCGGCATTACTATACAACTGCTTTTACTTTTATGAGAGAACGTATTTCTACATGTTCTATATGTTATTATTTTTCTCTCCTTCTTTATAATACACATGTGCATGAATGTTTTAAAGACTTTTGTGGAATATGCTTACTTCTTTCTTATTTTTCACTTGGCTCATTGATTTTATTTGCTAGATGCAAATTTTGACCTTGTTTTCTCGTTTTTCTTATTTTCGCGAGGGCGCGTATTTTTTATGAATGATATTGTACATAAGAGTAATTGCTCACTTTTGACTTATTCCAGGCATCGATTTAAACAGTTGCTTTTTATTGCGCTTTTCTTGGAAGCAAAATTATTTTTAATAGATTAAAGAAATTTTAGCATGAAAGTTCATCTGGTTGAAAGAAAACTGGTTTACGTTTTGGCGAAAATGAAATTTATTGAAAAATATTTACTACGTATTCTAAGTAGATAAGGACGATGTCTGGTAAGACATTGTTTTAATTTGCATAGATATGCTAATCAAATCAATTCACAATCTTTCACGTATGAAATAATAACAATAAATTTCAACTTTATTCACAGAAATTATTTAATTTTAATGTCTGTTTCATTCAGAAAACGTACAACTTTATGGGATTTTCAAGTGTTGAGGTTAAGGTCGGGCATGCGTTATTTAGATATACATGTAATTATGGAGTATACGCACGCGGAGATTAGTAATATACATCTTTTATATGAAAAGATTTTTTTAATTTAACAGAGTTTCCAACACTATGATTGATTGTACGCTATATATCAATTAATTAAAAATTTTAATCTCGCAAGTAAACAAGTTATTAAATTTAAGATATTTTTAAGTTGTTTACAAAAATGCTAATTTTATAATATTTGCTCTTAATTTATACCGCGAATATTTATTTTTAATTTTACAATTCTCTTCAACATATTTAAAAAAAAAAAAAAGAAAAAGCAAAATATGTAGCACCTAATCTTTTGATTCATAAAATAGTTCGAATAGTTTCAATGACTTTATCAAAGTAATCATCAAAGATTCTTAATTTACGAAAACTTTATTACAAAAGAACAAAATTTAAATTTGTCTGCACATTAAAATTAATGTTGCTTAATATCATAATAAAATAATGATATTTCTTGAAAAAAACAAAATATTTTTAAAAATTTCAATGTTTCTTGTGTAATGAAATGTTTGAAATTTAGTAATTACGTAAGGCTTAAAATAGTACGATTATTTATAGATATATATTTTTCAGATTATCATTGAATTTCTTATCGTTTTCTTAAATTCTTTTTTAAGATTATTATACCCAACATTAACTGTTGTATTTATATTTTAAATAAAAGCATAAATGGATAAGATTCGTATCATTGCAGACGAAGCGCAAGTGTCAAACACAACGATAGCAAAATGTATATGGTAATTATTTTAAAAATGAATAATATTGAAAAAATAAAAATCCTTAAATTTTACACGAGACATCTGAATTATTAATGATACAAAATCAATAGTCCTCGTGGTTGAAATTAAAAATTCTTACCGATGCTTATCTTCCAAACAGTCGTAAATGAAAGTTGAACGTATATAATCTTATAAAATTCCAAGAAAATTTTCCTTGACTTTGATGGTACATTTTTAAATCTTCCGAAACGATTGGAAAAATGAAAGCCTCTAAAGTTGGTTCATCGATAGCAGCTTCTAATGCATGCACCGCAATGACCTCTATGCTGACGAAAATTCACGCCCACGTATGTTTTACTTGAAGAGCGAGAGAGAAAAAAGAAAGTGCTTGTACGTAGGTTTAAAAAGTGATTAAAACAACTCAAAGTCCAATAATCTTGGCAGAAAGTTGGCTATATATTTTTAATAATAATGCAGTGTGTAGGTTGCATTTATTATCGCGATGCCAAATTTTCATTTGCTTTTAATATTATAATCTATTTGATGGTATTTGAATTAATTTAATTGTATTTTTGGAATTTTCTTAATAAAAATAAGGATTTTGAATTTTTTTTTCAAGATCTATTGTTTTCGAAACCTGCAATTCTTACACGAACACTATAATATAGCGATTGGTTTTCTCAACATGGAGAAAAATTGATCCAAAATAACCTGAAATACATATTAGATAAATTTATATTATGTTTTTGGAGCATTTTAAACTTTTCTCATCAGAACAGATAAGCAACTAAAAAAAAAAAAAATTTCTCCATAGCCAGGACATCATCTTTTCATAATTAATCCAGGTGATCAATACGACGAGAAGTCATTCCTCTGACGTCTAAAACTGACAAAATCAATTGTTTTATTGCTGAACTGAAGAATTTGTAATGCTAAAGAAACGTTGGCTAACCATTATGCAAAAATGTATACTTAAAAATATTTAACTATATATTTTAATTAATTTTAGATTAATTTTTCTCCTTACTAAATATGAAAATATAATTTTGATACAAACAATAAATTTATTACCTATAAAAAGATTGTTTTTTTTCTAATAAAAAGTGTAAATTCTATTAATTTCAATATTCTGAAAATTCCGAATTTGCTAATCAGAATTTGAAATTTTTTTTTTCCAAATATATTGCAATTAAAAATTAGCAAAATTTTCATTTTTTATGAAAATGAGATGTTTAAATTTGTATTTATTAATATTTAGTAATTAATATTTTGAAAATGATAGGAAATTTAAAATAGTAAAGAAAAATTGCAAATTGATAACAATAACTAAGAAAATATATTTTTTCATGTTCTTGTAAATAATGAATAGATTATATGGTTTTCTTATACTTGCAAAAATTAAATTATTCAACATGCTATTGCACATTTTGTTAAAATACTCACAAATTATATATATATTAATGCTACCATTACGATGCTAATTAGCGACGGAGGTCATTTCAGTGTGTTTGTGAACAAAGCATGTGTATCGTATACAGAGATGCTTGTATCAATCCGCTCACCGAGAGCGGGATTCGAACTCGAATCCTCGAGATTATGAATCCGTCGCTCTACCAAATAAGCCACTGACCACCTCGAATATAAATATCTATCTTCGAAAATGATATTTTGCATAGTGAAATCAATAGAATCCACATATTTTATACACGAAAAATCAATCGATACTAAAATGTTCTCGTGATAGGTAATGGGAAACGTATTACTAACATAAGTTTCACTAGCATTTTAAATTTAAGTATTTAAATTTAAAATGCTAGTGGTTACTAATTGTAATCAAACAAATAAAATGGATTATAATTTATAATGTATTTATAATTATCTAACAATGTCAAGAAATATTTTTTTCACATTTTTGGGTAATTTATAAACATCAAAAAATATTAAAATTTAAATCACTTTAAATAGATAGATAGATGTTTTGTTTATTTTGTAACAGCAGTACAAAAAGGCTACAAACTTTAGTTTTATTAAAAAAGTAATAAAACGAAAAATCCAAGAACTCTGTCTGATATAAGCTGAAGTTCATAAAATTTGTAAATTCAATAAAGAAAGAGAAAAAAAAATGTTAATATAAGGCATCTTATAGGGTCTAATTATCCTTGTAGCCAAGCGGGAATCCAATCCCCAAACCCTAACCCAAAGCCAAAGCCAAACGATCCATAGCAACGACTCGACTAAAGTCCAGCATGTGCGTGAGCTAAACATAAGCTTATACATATACATCGTGTATATTCTTTTTCCTTATATTCCTTTTTGCTGCCTTCTACTTCATTTGCCGTCCTTTTCTCCTTGTATACTTCTGAAAAAAGCCATCGTTGCTATTTGCCTTCATAACTCCTGCAGTCGACTCTTTCGTCTGACTTGATCGTTTGTTCTCCTCTTTTTTTAAAATTTTTTTATTTTTCTTCATTTTTTGTTCTTTCTCTCTCTCTCTCTCTTGTACTGTTCGTCGTTTTCGTGTTGTTCTTGTTTTGTTTATCTGTGGTGAAGCAGATCCCCGAGCTGATGCTGACATCATGCTGGACTTTCAGAAATCCTGCACCGAACAAGATCTTAAAGTTGCTGCGGCGATCGAGAGAAAGAGACAGATCGAAGAGGAAAGAAAAAAGCGCATCTTCAATCCGCGCGTTCGCAAAATTGGAGTAATATAATTTTTTACTTATTCTTTATACAGCTTTTTATCGTGCGTCTTTTGTTTTTTTTTTAATTTAAGGTTAATATTTAAGTAGAGTTGTAAACCACGTGTAATTTTATTTAATCAAATTAATAAATTACTATTTTCTAAAAGCTCACTTTTTCAAATAAATGTTGATTGTTATTTTAAAATTATAAGTAATATTTCAAATAATTTAATTGATAGAAAATTTTATTATAAATTTTTTAATATTTTACTGACTACTTTTTTTTAGTTTTCTTCAATTTTGAGAAAGTGATATTTTAAATTAGGCAAAGTAGTATTAGAGAGCAAAAAATATGTTTTAAGTCTTAAAATTCAAATAAATCAAATATAGAAATAGTTGTTGTTTTTTAATTTTTAAAATGTTTATAATTGATAAGAATAATTGATCTAATAGATAAAATTTATAATTACTTTTAATAATAAAGTAAATTAAAAAATTCTTTCATTCGCATTATATTTTCTAGATAGATAAAGAATTTTTGGATAAACAAGTTGAAGAGAAACAGAGACAACGTGACTTGGAAAAAGAGGAAGAATGTCGTATAGACCAGTCGGTAGTTCGCAGCAGTCAACTGGCAACTTTGCTTCAAAGACAGCAGGATGAAGTTCGAAAAACTTTCAATCATTTCTTTTTTCCTTTCAATTTTTTCCTAAGAACTTCATTAATTACTCGACTGATTTTTAGGAAAGAAGACGATTAAATAAAGAAATCGATGCTTTTCGCAAAACTTTTCAAAAACCCGAGTTGAGCAGAGACTTCGATCTTTATGATCCCGATTTGCTTAAAAAATCGAGACCAGTGCGTGTATCGGACGACGACGATGTGGGACCCGCATCGGCACAAAAGTAAAAAAACATCTTTTTTTTCATACAGTAGTTTTGTCCTTTGTTATTTTATCGAAATGATTATTGTATAGTTATCATTAACAAACAGAAAATAACTATTGTTGTATGATAAAAGTTATAAGTATTTACTACTTATCTAATTCCTAGAATCAAATATAGTGCTTATTTTATCGTCTTTATATCTAAATTTATAGTACTCGAAAAATTTTATAAGATAACCCATTAAGGCGTTAAGATAAACTATAAAAATATATTGAATACGTTATACAATTATAAAGAGCGATTAATCATTCCAAAATTAATAACATTAAAAAAAAAACCGGATTGGAAGCTAAATTAAAATTTGAAGAAAAAAAAACCAGTATTGAATAAGGAAAATAATTCGTTCTTATTTAAGAAAAAAAAAAGAATTCTAATACATAGATCAAACAACAATATCTTGGATGTATAAGCTTTTGAAATTTGTGTCGTGCTCTTTTAAGAATTGATCATGATATAGTGGACGCTCTAAAGTTTGCATGACGTCATGCTGCTTAATAGCGCGCTATATATCCTTTCATATAACGTAGCGACGTCACGAAAAAAAAAAAAAAAATCTTCGAAGTCTAATGCTTTTGTTTTATTTCGCGCGAAAAAAAAAAGAAAGAATAATAAAGTCACTAGCTTAATTTCCGTCCCATCTAATTTAATTAATTCGTTACTTTTCAATTGACTATATTGACGGGCTTTTTTTTTTCGTTCAATTATAACGTGGATCGATTCGACTAAATTTTTAAAGGTTTTTCCAAACCTACTTAATTAATATTTGATTTTTTTTTTCATGCAGAATAATAAATCTTCTTTCTTAATTGCGAAATACAAATACGTCGATACTTTAATTTATTTATTTGACTAATTAAAAGTAAATTATCACGCGACGCCAAAGTCGAGTGATTAAATATTCCCCTTTTCGTAAAGTAGTCTTAATAATTGATAAACATATAAGGAAAATAAAAAAAAAAATTTCAAACAATCATGTAAATTAATTTCCTTTTTTGTTAATCTAAGATTCGAAGGCGAAGATGTCAACGGGTTTAATCGTACAAAGGAGCAACGCGAGCAAATGCAAAGTTGGATAAGACAGCAGCTCGAGGAACGTCGTAACGCGGATAAAGAGAGACAGCAAGCCGAGCAAGCTTACCAGAGTGCCTTGCTCGCGAGGGATCGTCGAGCGCTTCAACTCGAACAAATGGAACTTGAATGTCGACGTAAACTTAACGAAGCAACCGCCAGGTTCAATCGAGCTTTGGTTTGTTCAAAGTTTTCATTTATTTTCATTTTCAGTTGCGACCTTCGAAGTAACCTTTAGAATGGGAATTTTATAAAGTTAACTTTTTCCTTAAATAAAGTTCAAGTCCTTTGTCGAGAGATCAAAGAATTTGTTTAATTTACGAGATAATTAATTTTTTATGATTAAGCTCGCATTAAATGTGAAGGAAGAATAAAAAAGCAATGACGTTAGTTAACCGATTGTAATTTCAAGACTTTTTATTGCCCTTTGTGCAATTTTCAGTAATGAAGCAATATATTTTTTTGTGTAATTATTCATACACAACTTAAATTAATTTTATGCGCATACTTAAAATCCTGTTCGTAAATGCGCTTCTACGACAATTACCAGCCGTAAATTGATTTATTGCAACTTATTAAAATGTATAATAAATTCAAAAAAATTTCATTATTAAAAATAAACAGGGGAAAAATTTTTTTTCTTTAAATTAAGATGACATTTCATATTGAAAAATCTTGTTCTGTTGATTACATTTCATGTTACAACAATTTTGATTTTATCATTTATTGAATACCGCGTTTATAAAAAATTTTAGGTCATTCAATGATCAAAGTATAAAAAATTTAATTTTAGTATAATCACGTAAATGCTTAAGTGTATTTTTGATAAGACGCAATGTAACCTCGATTAAAATAAACTAAAATTAATTTATCTTACTTGGGCATCTGCACTTGAATCTCTGAATTATATTCGAACAAATGAAAACTATATTTGGAATTAACCGATTAAATTCTCAATTCAAATCAAATTCCAATTTAAATTTCTATACATCGGCTCTCTATCGATTTAATAAACTCGCTCGCAATTTCGATGCGCTACAGTTGAAAAAAGAAAAATTAATTCAGGAAGCTATATATGCAACCCACTCATATTTTGATACTCTCGAGTATTTTAATTATACGCAAATACTTTTTTTTTTATAGGCAGAAGAACAAGAACAACGCCGACGATGTCTTCATGCCGAGGAGGTCGAGGACGCTCGGGCTGAAATTTATAACCACGTGACCGGTGACTTCCTTACCGAATCGAAGGATCAAGCTATTGGTTTACGTGGACCTAACTATCCGCTTGCAAATCGCTACAAGGGCATGACCTCGGAACAACTGAAAATCTTTCGCGATGAACAAGCAAGGCAAATTGAGCAGATACAAGTAAGCAGCATATAATACAAGCTTTCCTTTCCCTTTTTGTCGTTTTAAGAAAAGGAAAAGGAACGAAATTACACTCGTTATTTTATTTATTCAATAAAATTTATCGAAGGTTCTTCCGGTAATGATCATTCAATAAATTCATAAAAGATATGATTTCTTTTATATTCCAAAAAACATTGAAATTTAAAACCGTTATTCAATTTTATTATTTGTCATCGAAATTATGTTTGCTTGAATTCTAAAAATTAATTCAAATTTTATAATCTTTTGATCATATTTATCGTTGTTTTTTTTAAACATTTTAATAATGTCCATATCAAGAAATTATCATGTTCAATAAGCAAGATTATACATATATGTCAAAAGCTTTTAAAGAAAACATTTATTACTTTACAATGCTTTCAATTCAAATGAATACAAATTTTTATATTATTTTTTTTTAAACGCAATATTGTCGTAGGTTAAGAGCTTTTTCGAACTCTTGTAATCATTTAAAGTATAATCATTTAAAGTACAATCACTTTTTAACATTGAAAAAATGGCAGGTTTGCACCTTCAAAGATAAAAATAAAAAAACAAACATGAGATTAAGAAAGTTATATTTTTCTTTAATTTATATATAAATTTAAAAATATATAAATAATAGTTTTTGATGATTCATGGAGTTTTGAAAGAACACTGAAAAGCATAATAATTTAACATCTGCTTTGAAAATAGAGTTAATTATTTTTTCATGATATAAAAAACAATAAGCATCATTATTTTTTAACGTTTGATTTTTTTTAGCGTTTGAAACTCGAAGAGACTAGGAAAAATGAAGAATGGAATCGATTGATGAACGGAAACGCCAGAGCCGCAGAGTCTTATCAACGCGAGCTGGATCGACGAAGAGCGTAATAATTTATATAACCTATATTTTTCAAAAAGATTAGTAAGAATATTACTGTTTTAAAAAAATCATTGATTTTGTTTCAAATTTTACAGAGAGTTAAGCAAGCAGCTCGCTGATGAAAATTTACAATTGGCAAGACAACAAAAACAGCATCAAGATTATTTAAATCGTCATGTATTTAAAAGTAATCCCAGCTCTGAATTTTACGCACAATTTAATAAAAGTACTCGATAAAGCTTATATTTTTAACAATTTCTGCATTTGTTTATTCGAATTTGGGTTTTAAAATTTTGTGCAATTTTGATAATAAACTTTTGGTACTGAATCTGCAATTTTTTATTTTTAAACTAATAGCATATTTTACATTGCGATTATTAAAGTTCTGTAAAAATCATATATGCTTAATAAATATATGCTTGCTCCACTTTACATAAAAATTTATTTTATGTAACATACTAATATCATGATTATTTTTAGTTATGAAGCAAAACGAACATGAAAACAAGCTCCTTTAATATGCGTTTGTTTTAGTAAACAATATTTCGTTATCAAAGAATTTATTTTTTTTCTAAAAATTACGTAATTTAAGAAAGTTTTTAAAAAATTCTTATCGTATTTATATAATTACGTTATACTATGGACATACACTACACTACTTAAAATCAATTTGAGAACTGATTCTTGAATGAACATACTAGAGACATCTATAAACACAAATCATATGATAAAACATATGTAGAGTAGAGTATTTATTAGTTACTGAAATAGTATTTAGAATTTTTTAATTTTAATTGAAAGCTCTACATCTTGGAAAATCGAACTAATTGATCAATCATTGCTTGAAAGTTTAATAACTATAATGTAATGTTAAAAAATTGATGACAATTTTTCAATTAATAAATAATTTTATAAATTCAGAATTTTATTCTACGAACGAAATTCATTAAAATGTCGTTGAGTTTGTAGCACTGCAATAGCAACAATGTTTACAAATTTGAAAATGAACGCCCTAAGCAACTGTCATTCAAATAAATTATATACTTTATTTAATTTACTTTATTTAAATAATCAAAAAGTATGTACGTTCAATTGAATAAATAATAATTGATTAATTATTCATTTGTCATTGCAAAATGTGGAAAGAAACAATGGTTGACCTGGAAGAAAATGCGTTTCGGGATAAGTAAGTGGAATAGGTTATGTTTGTGGTATTTTATGTTTATATTTTAATAAATAATAAAATATAATTTGTTGTAGGACTTATGATCCAAATAATGTTTTGCATGAATATGAAACACTTGTTGCAAGTTTAAAAGAAGACTTAGAAAATTGCAGGGTAAAATTGATTTATTTAAAATTTTTATAATTGTTACAAATATTTATGTTAATTGAAAAAAATGAAAATTCATTTATTTATATTTTTATTTAATTAGATAGAGCAAAGGAAGCTTTGTGTGGAAATTCAAAATCTTCGTAAAGACAATGAAATAGCCAATGAAACTATACGCCAATCTTTGGTAGAATGTGATCATCAAAAATGCGTTGACATTGAGCACAATGAAGAAGCTCTAAGGAATCTTGAGAAACGTATTACTCTATTGCAAATGGAAAAAGATTCTGTTACTCAACTTTGGCAAATGGCTTTGAAAGCTATTGATGTCTTAGAAGAAGAGCTTAGAACTGTACATAAAGAAGAGAAAAGTACAAAATATTATCAAGAACAAATAAATAATATTAAAGAATCATATTCTGAAGCAATAATAGTTTTAGAATCAAGATTAGAAGCAGCTAAAGAAAGTTTTTTCCAGCAACAAACTGTATGGGAAAGAAATAAAGAAAAAATCGAACAGTTGACAAAACAAAAAAATGATATTGTACAACAATTAAACAATGCTCAACAGCAAACATCAGAAAAGGAAAAGTCTTTTCAAGCAATTATAGATACTTTGAAAGAAGATTTAAGTCATACTAAGTATGAACTAGAACAAATAAAAAAAACCAAAACTGAGTTAGAAGAAAAATTAAAACATGCACAAGTATTTGCAAATACTATGCTTTCAAAGGACTTTGAAGCTAAAAGTAAAGTAGCAGAAGCTGTTGATTTAGTAGAAGCAGCAGTTAAAGAAAAAGAAATTATTTTAAAAAGAGAAGCTCAAGTAGTAGAAGAAAAAGCAAAACTAGAAACTTGTCTGGCTAAGTTGTCTGAAGACTATACTAGCCGTTTAGACAAAGAACTATCAAACGCTAAAGAAATTTATAATAGAAATATAAAAAAGTATTTATTAGAGATTAAAGAATTGAAAGCAGAATTAAGAGAACAAGGAACATTATTAGATAGATCAAAAAGAGAGTGCAGATTAGTAGAAGAAGAACTAGAAAAGGTTAAATGTGGTTCTAATAATTATGTTCAAAAATCAAATGTAAGAATTTTGAATCTTGAACAAACCGTACAAGAAAAAGATCTCAAACTTCAAACTAGTCAAGAAAATTATAGAACAGCATATGATGATAGAATTCAATATTTGGAACGTCAAATCACCTATTTACAAGACAAGTTGTCAAATACTAGTGAAAAATTGAGACGTGTCCATTTACAAAGCTCTAAAGATGTAGAAGATCATGTTAGAGAAGCGGATGATCGCACTAGAGAAATTATGGAAAAATGTACAAATTTTGAAAGACAATTATCTCGAGCTCTATTTGATAAAGAAAATTTAACTACTGACTTGCGCACATTAGAAATGTCTTTTGAAAAAGAAATGCAAAAAAGAAATCTTGAAAAATTACATCTAGAAAATCAAGTGCGAGCTTTGCAAGAAAAAATGATAAATACAGAAGGTTTTATAAATAAATCAGTACTTTTAAATGATGTAACAAGCAAAAAAAATTCTGAACAACAGACGTAAATATCTTTTAAAATAAAATTAAATAATTTTTCAATTTGTTTTAAAATTATAATGTTAAATTATTTTTTCAGTTCCGTGAACTTGGACTCTATATCAAATATATTGGCACTTCAAGAAAAATTTGATAAAAAGACTAAAGAATTAACTCAACATGTTGAAATTCATCAAAAACTGAGTAACAAGTAAGAAATTAAAATTTATTATCCAAAAATTTCAATAAACTATTTATTGATTATTTAATATTTTTAGATGGAAAGAAGAAGCTAATAATCTTACATCTAAATTTCAAAAACGAACCCAAGAACTTAAAAACAAAATAAGTGCCTTACAAAATCAAAATCAGGAATTGAGTAAAGAATTACTTTTTTATCAACAACTCTTTGCTCGCTGCAATACGCAAGTAGTTCAAAATTTCAATAAAGATTCAGAGGCTAGGTGACAGTTATCATTATCATTAAATGTATATGAAGTATTAAAACGACTTAATTTATTAAAAAAATACATATATTTAGTGTTAATATATAAATTTTTATGAACAATCAAATCATTTTTTAAACATATTGTCTATTTAATTTTGAAACCTTAAATATATGAAAATAAATTTAGTGCACAAAATTGACAATTCATAGTAAAATTGTTTTAAAAAAAAAAAAAAAATATTCTACATTTTACATCGCAATGTAGAAAAAATAGAAAATTGTACAAAGAAACATTCAATGTTCATTATTAAAAAGATTTTATATTGCTATGTTTTAGAAGCAATACAAGCTGTAAATAAACTAGGAAACCAATACATTGGTTCATCTTCATTTTGCTTATCAATCCAAGCTAGTCCTGCTTTAACCATATGGTCCAAAGCTTTTTCGGCTCTTTCACTTTCCCATCTTAACTCTTTTTGCAAAATAGATTTGGATACAAAAGCATTTCCCGAATTATTTGCCTGTTGTAAAACAGCTGTATGATCCATACTTAATTCTCCAGGAACTGATTGCACTAAATATTTACCTCTACTAATAGGTACAACAGAAAACCCTGATCCTAATATTTTAACTTTTTTAATTGATGCTAACAAATCTTCATTTGTTATTTCTTGATGTTGTTTACGTTGACCTCTAGCTTGAATTAATCGATCTCTCAACTCATCCAAAGATATTAAGCCACCATTTTTGTAGTTTGTAGCAAGACAAACTTCAATAATTTGAACAGCTATTTCGTAATAAAAATCCCCAAGACCAAGAACTGACCAGAATCCTTTCCCTGATAATAAAGGATCAACACCAATTGATGCACACATTTCAGTAAATTGTCGCCTGAATTGTGCATTCTTTTTTATTTCATTTTTGTGCTTTGAAGCAAAGTCTTCTAGATTTATTCGAAATGTTTCAAACTGCTTAGTCATCTGCTCAAATTGATTCTCTTGAATCTCTGTTCCTTTACCTTTATAACGTTCTTGTTCATATTTTTGTGTATGTATTGCACCTACTCCAGGTTTCCTCCTCATTTTTGATAATTTTTTATTTATATGTTAAGCTGTAAGAATTATTTTAAAAATTTAGAAATATGATTTTAAAATTATTTATTATGTAAATTTTTAATCAACTCATGAATATAAATTAATTAAACAATTTTATGTGTGATTATAAATCAAAATGTAAAAAATTATTTTTTAAACAAGTTGTTTTCAAATAATAAAATTTAAATAACCTTTTTTTGAGAATTTTCACTTCTTCATTTTATAAATTATTTTCGTCAATCACTCAAATTAAAAGTTATATTTAACAATAAGAAGCTTAAAATATTATTACTTATACACTCAGTAAAAGACGAAGAAGAATTTTACCGTACACACACATTTTCTTTATTTTTTATGTTCATCAGCTGATCGAAAACTGGATAAAAAATGAAACGAACAAAAGGCATTAAGATTAAAGTACCTATATACTAACGTGTGTTTGTAAATGTAGATATAACGTACATATATATAACGTATATATATATATTATATCAGTATCAGCATACGTATTCGTATATTGTAATTTGTAATTGTAATAAGCGATTTGCGTTGCGTGTTGTGTTTACATGAGCACTGCACTGTGACTGTGATCCGCAGTGTTCTGTTTGTGTGAGAATCAGCTGAACTGAAAAGAGACGATAGACGATTACAAACTAACTAAGCGGCATTTGCATTTTACAACTCCTCGAACATCACAAGATGCTCGAAGGTGTGAAACACGTGTTTTTAATTCTCTCGGGTAAGGGTGGCGTAGGTAAATCTACTGTCAGTTCACAACTAGCCCTTGCACTCAAAGAATCTGGTTTCAAAGTAAGTACTTGTTTATTGTTGATAGGTTATGTTATTCATAGAAAAATCGAATTTCAAAATATTAAATCAATATCGGTATCAAATAAATAAATAATCATTATCAATCACTTACGTTTTGTCTAATTTAACTCTCTCTAAAAAAATACATAATTATTTAAATTATTATATTATTTTATTCTACTTTACAGTATTAAATTCTCTTGCACATAAAATATATTTGTTTTCTTATTAACAATTTTAAACTAAATAGTGCTAAATTAATTTTTGTATTATCTTGTTTAAATTTTTTTACAGTAGTATGCATTAAAAATAAAATCTTTTTCAATAAATAAGTCTATTACAATGGTATAGAAAATTTTAATTAGCTAAATTTTTAAATATCCTTTTTCTTATCACGATATATGTAACAAAAAGTAATTTATGCATATTGCAAGTTTAAATTAAAAAATATTGTGAATGTGTTAACAAAAAATTTTTTATTTCATTTAAAGGTAGGACTATTGGACGTTGATTTGTGTGGACCTAGCATTCCATATTTGTTAAATTTAGAAGGAAAAGATGTTCATCAGTCATGTGATGGGTCATTAAATTTTTCTTTAATAAAGTTCTTTGACTTAATTTCAATTAAAAATTTTAAAAAGTATGATTTTTAAATAGGTGGGTTCCAGTTTTCACAGACCAAGATCAAAACTTGGCTGTTATGTCAATAGGTTTCTTATTAAAAAATAGGGATGATAGTGTAATATGGAGGGGTCCTAAGAAAACAAGTATGATAAAACAATTTTTAACAGATGTAGCATGGCAAGATATTGATTATCTTATAATTGACACTCCACCTGGAACTTCTGATGAACATATAACAGTTATGGAGAATTTACGGTAAGTTTTTCAAAAATCATAAGTAACATAACATAATAAAATGATGCATATTATTAATATTGTTTATATAATAAAGAAAATAATTGCATCTAAAAATTTAAGTAAATAATGTAAAAAATAATTTAAAAAAAAAAAAAAAATAGAGCATAATAAGTATCAGTATAAAGTCATGCGGATTATTTTAAGATATAATTTTATATTGATAACAAAGAAAACAATCACATGTGACTCAACTAGTATCAGACACACGTGATAATGAATGAGAGAGTCATGTGATTTAACAAATAAAAAATTAGCAAAGATAAATAACTTTAAAATCATGCAATTGATAAACCTTTGGCCATCTATTATAACATACGTTTTAATTAAGAAAGATAAATATTGAGAAAATGTACTAAATATATAATTAGAAATTAAAAATTAATCATTTGAAATTTTTACAATATATAGCAATGTTAAATGTGATGGAGCAATCATTGTTACAACACCTCAAGCTGTAGCTATTGATGATGTCATGAGGGAAATTACATTCTGTCGTAAAACTGGTATTCCAATAGCTGGCATTGTTGAAAATATGAGTGGTTTTGTCTGTCCAACATGTTCAGTAAGCAATTTTTGAAAATTTTTAAATT
This sequence comes from Anastatus disparis, assembly GCA_017163975.1. NCBI lineage: Eukaryota > Metazoa > Arthropoda > Insecta > Hymenoptera > Eupelmidae > Anastatus > Anastatus disparis. Next base: position 58,477 of record JAFFSR010000251.1, read on the forward strand.
CATTTTTATTAAAGATGTTGACAGAAAAAATTTTTCCAGGAATGTACAAATATATTTTCTTCTAATGGGGGAGTCTCTCTATCCGAAGTGGCAAAAGTACCCTTTTTAACTAAAATACCAATTGATCCTGCGATTGGCAGGTTAGCTGATAAAGGACAAAGTGTTTTAAAGCTTCATCCAGATAGTCAGGTAGCGCAAGTTTTCCGTAAATTAGTAGAGGAATTAACAAAAAGCAAGGAAGCTTAATTAAGTTGTAAATTTTATATTAAAGTTTATTTTGTACAAGTGCGATTTTTTACATGACTGTAATATAAAAATATTTTTTGTATACAAAAATACAAATGTTCATATTTTTGTTATCTGTACAGTTCAAAAATTATTTAAAAAAATAAAAATCTATTTATCACAATAATTACTATTGAAGGCATCTTTTAGTTTTCTGTTTTTAAAAAATTTCTTTAGTCTGTATTTGAAAATATTTTGTGAGATAAATTTTAAAATTATTACAATTTTTCTTAGAATCCAAAAAATTATATTTTTATAAAAATTTCCTAACAAACATTTTAATTAAATTAAAAAATTGTAACAATTTTATTATAAAAAATATAATTAATTTTTAATTAGTTCTTTTCTCATAAGCTTCCCAAAGTACTTTTTTGTATTCTAAAATTGAAGCTAACTTATCCTTAGCTTGAGTGATTCCTCTGCCCACAACAATTAAATCTGCTCCTAAATTAACTACATTTTCTGGAGTATTGTATTGTTGTCCTAAATCATCAGTAGATTTTGTAAGTTTGACTCCTGGTGTAAGTTGGATGAGTCCAGGATCTGAAAAAATATTGTTTTGACAAACAAATCCTGCAACCATATCAGAATCTTTGGACATTGAAACTGCTGATTTAACATAATCTCCTGTAGTCAATGTCCCTTGAGATGACATTTCTGCAACAATGAAAATTCCTCTATCCTCTGATATTTCATCAAGTCCACTCTTAATACCTTGAATTATACCACTGCCAGGAACTGGATGTATAGTGATCAAGTCAGCCCATTCAGCAATATTATAAACTCCCTTTCTGTATTGGTAAGAGACAACTTGTCCGATATCAGCAAATTTCCTATCCTCCATTATTAGAAAGTTATATTTAGCAGCTATAGATTTTATTTTATTAATGAAATTTTTTTCAAAATCTTCTATAATATCTACATGTATTTTCAACACAGCAATATGCGGTCCAGCTGTGTTAGCAAGATCAAGAATTTCTTGACTTTTTGTAAAATCAGCTGCTAAACATAGTGTGGTTTGTTTTTCAGACATTAACTTAAATAATTTAGTTGCTGCTGAATTTTTTGCTGCTTTGGCTCTTACCAAGAAATTTTGTGTTAAACGAACATTGTTATCTTTCACTTTTAGCGGAGCTTGAACTGTTTGTATATAATCTTTTACTACCTTTACAGATTCTGCAGATAACTTATCAGCTTCTAACAAATAGTCAACAAGTTCTGTTAAAGTAAAAAGATTTTTAACTGCAATTCCTGCATTTTCAAGATTTTTTTTACCACCTTGCTCTCTGTCAACAATCACAAGAGCAGTGGTGACATTGAGACCTTCATTTTTTAAATCTCTGATAGTTTCAATAATACTTGAACCGCTTGTTATAATATCCTCTACTATAACAGGTGTGTCTCCTGGTTTGAAAACGCCTTCTACCATTTTTTTTAAACCATAAGATTTAGCTTCTTTTCTCCTTATCAACATTGGTATATTGGATTCTGTAGATATAACAGTTGCTATAGGTAATGCAGTGTAAGGTACGCCACACACATGTGTGAATTCTTTCTTATCTGATAAATTCCAGAGAGCTTTGGATATTCGTGACTAAAATAAAAAAAATATAAAAAATTATAAATTTTAATTTAAATAAATCTCTCTATATTGTTAAAGTTACATACTTTGAACTATATACTTTTGATGTTATAAATAAAATTTGATGATCTCCAATTCAAATTTTTTAAATTATTTGGGATTCTTTATTTTAATTCAAAATTCATAAGTGATCCCAAACTTATAATGGTATAATATTTAGTTGTTATATTTTATTAATATTAAAAAGAAGTTTAAAACTTACCAATAAATCTGGATAAGAAATAATAACTCTTAAATCAATATATATTGGAGTTTGAAGACCAACTTTTGTTGTAAAATTTCCATATTTAACAGCACCGACTTCATAAAGTTCTACAGCTAAGTTTTTCAGATCTATTTTCATTTTTATATATTTAAAAAAATTTTTAAATTAATATTTTTAATTGCGAAGTAGAAACGCTTGAAAATAAGTCAATTTTCGTGCGAATATACACAGTGTTTTTAATAATTAAAAATATTATACATGAACAAAAAAATTATGTTCTCGCAAAATAATCGACAAGCCGAAAATGCAAAAAAAATAACGTGCTCGTGCTCTTTCAATATATTACCAACGAATATACATGCTTGTAGAAGCGTATTTCTTAAGTAAATGAGGTAACTAGACTCGGGGGCATTTTAGCATGTGTTTATATCTATATATAATATAGATAAATATATAAATATATGGGTTTCAGTGCTGCCTCTTGCGGCTGGGGGCCTGGGGGACAGAAACTTTGCCAATGGTACCATTTACCATAAAGTACGCTTCTATAAGCGTTTATATTCTTTGATGTTACCAACTGTAAAAAACATTATTCTGACTCTAAAGATAGAAGATCAAGGTCATTATTTTTCATCAAAGCTTTTTATATCTATATAGCGATGTTTTCTCAAATTTAAATTATTTGATATTTTATAGAATGGATATCTCAATTAAAATAGAAGAAATTCATATAGATAAATGTTCACGACTGTAAACAGATGATAATTCATTAATTAATGTGGGATACCAATAAATTATTGTTATATTGAGAAAATGCAAAATGCAAATCTTTAGATCTTTCTTTGACAACAATTAAAATTATGTGATAATCATACAGATGATGGTAATGTATACAATTCTTCAATAAATATGAGTGACTAACGGAATAATCCAATGTTAGTTGATTTTGAAATAAAAAATTAAATAGAAAATTGAACCAATTTTAATACATATTTTATTTTGATTCAGTCAAATTATTATATAAAATGGTTAAAAAATTGCAAAAGCAAATTTTGCACATCATGATTTTATATTTAATTTTTTTTGATTGATTAAAAAATATTTAGTTTTGTTAAATTGAAAATTTTATTATAATAATAACGATATTAATACAATTGTTTTAAAAGTTTTAAAACAAGAAATATATTTCAACCAAGTTACAAATTTGTTTATAAAAAAAACCTGGATCTCACTTATTACCCCACCCCCAAAATCCTTTAACCAATCCAGCAAGACCACTTTTTTCACCCTTTTTATCTTGTTCTTGTAGTTGGTCAGATAAATCGGGAAATTCAATCATATTAAACGCTAAATCGAAAAATAGTGGCTTACATGGTATAGGTTCCATTGGTGGTGGTACTTGAATAATATTGGGTTGCTTTGTTAATAATGATGGATCTTCATAGTATTCATGCAGTCTATCTATTAAATATTTCTTACTCTTTACTTGTTTGTTATCACTTTTCTCCTCTTCCTGACCTTGCTCTAAAACAGCATGTGCATGAGCTGCACATTTTGCACCTTCAATTAACGACTCTAATTTAACTAAATCATCTTTCAATTGTGATGGTAAAAGAGCTTTATGTTCCATGGCATCTTTGACATGTTGCAAAGACCTCTGATACAGAGCCATTGCTTCGCGCCATCGATGAAGATTTGCTAAAGATTTAGCCATATAGAAACAGCGAAATGCTCTGTAACTTTTAGTTTTAGCGTCATGTTCTTGCAAAAAGTTTTCATCATCTTGCAATTGCGACATTTCAACAAGATTATGAAGTGCTGCTTCATACAAACGAACTATATCTTGAGGTTTAGTTTTTTCTGAACTTTCTGCAATTTTAACTAAAATCAAATTACGCTCCAATGTTCGAGAAAGTCTAATATATTGTAAATATGATATTAAATGTTGTGGAGCCTTTTCAGTATCTTTATTTTTCAATTCATTTTTAAACTCTTCCCGTACAGCAGCAATAGCATCTTTGCAATCCATTAAATGTGCTTCAAGAATATCTACTTTAGCTTGATTTCCATCAGTTTTTTCTAATGTACTGTTCAACCTAGAATCTGCCATAAGTAGTGCAGCAACTTTTGGTGGAGCTGTACCACAAGATTTTCCACGCCACGTTATTTCTTCAGTAGTAGCTTGTTTTTCACGAGTCTGTGTTATTAAAGTATCTAAATTACTCATTAAGTCACCGCTTAATTTACCTCTCATTTGCATTAAATCATCTATTGCTGTAGTATCACCAATGTTATAAGCACAATATCTTAAGTTTGGTGCTAATTCTTCAACACGTGCCCTATAAATAATTTGTTCATGTTCTGGTAATGCTTTTGCAAGATTTTCATAAACAACTTGTGCCTTTTTAAAATTTTCCATAGCTGGTGCCCAAGCTTGTAATTCAAAGTTTATTGATCCTTGAATGTAAGCAACGTAGGCCTGAGCTTCTAATTTTGTTCTAGCATCACAATTGATATTCTGAAATAACAAAAGATGTTTTTATCAACTAAATTGAAGTTAAAATAAACATATGAGAATACTTACTTCTATAAGTTCCTGTAATTGTAATGCATAACTTCCTGCTTTCCTCAATCTTGAAATTAAATGAAATTTCTTACGAGGTTCAGTATTAGACTCTTGACGAAGTTGCATAGCATAACTCCAAGCTCTTTCTGCCATAGTTAATGGTATTTGTAAAAATTTATCATCAGTCACCATGGGCCCTACAACGTCACGTCGTTTAAAATGACGTCTATCACCTTGAGGAACTTTAAGCACTTTCCGAAGACGACGTAAACGTCGAGAACAGTATCCTCTATACCTTTGATAATCTCCATGTCTTAGACCGTGTTGCTGTTGAGCTTCTTTAATGATTTTTAGTACTGAAATAACGAAAAAATAATGCAGAGTTAAACAAAATAAAAAAATAGTTTTGTTATTTTCTAAATTTAATTAATAATTAATAACAACATATGGGAAATAAATAAATTTAAGGTTAGCGAAGGATAACCGCCTATAACTTACTTTCTAAAGAATACACTTTCTGTTCTGGTACAGGAAGATTCTCTTGCTCAACATCACTACCCTCTTTGGGTGCCATTTTCATCTAATCAGTCTTTATTGCTTTAATAAAGACACTAAAAAGAATGAAAATTCAAATATTAATTGTATGTCAACACATAAGAACTTATAACTCGTGTCATCTAAGCGCCATATGTTTTTTAGTTATGTTAAGTTTGTAGCCTTTGTTATTGCCGTGCTTTTAACGCATGCGCTACAAATATTTTCATACTTTAATTTTCATAAAAAAATATACGAATCAAAGTGTGATTGAAACTGTGTGAGTATATAAAAGCAAATACGTAAATATACGTTTGATAGTAGAACAAATCGCTTTTTGCGACCCCGGTAATCTAACTTTTAAATCATTCTTGTTGCCGATAAAAGTTGAGTGTGGTAAGTCTTTCTCAATTTTAATTCTATTACATTACATTCAATAACCTAATCAATTGCCATATGAATATATTTTTATTTGTGTCTGTAAATTTATTTTTTTTTATACAGTAATTAGAAAAAAATTGTGAAAGTTGTCTTTGAGGTTACAAAAATGTCAAGTTTTCTTGTTCGCCAGACCATAGGTTCTATAAAAACCTTAAAAAATCTCTCACAATTTGGTATTGTCCCTGTTAGAAGGCTAAATTTATTGGAATATCAAAGCAAAGAATTACTACGAGATTGCGGCGTTTCGGTACAAAACTTTACTATTGTTGATGACATAAAAAATACTCCTTCAGCTATAGAAACATTAAGTAAGTAAAATTATATTAAAATATTTATAATTTACTACAAATATTAATGATTTTACTTTTTGATTAATTATATTAAAGCAATTATTACAATAATACATACACAATTTGAACTTTAGTATATTAATGTGTTTAGTATATTAAAGTGGATTAAGCAGTCATACTAAATATTAAATTATTTTTCAATTTATTATATAATTATAGAGGCTCAAGAATATGTTATAAAAGCCCAAGTATTAGCTGGTGGCAGAGGAAAAGGTTGGTTTGAGAATGGTTTCAAAGGTGGAGTTCAAATTACCAAAGAGTAAGTACAAACATTTTTTATGTAGTGTGTACAGTTATTATACACAGAAGTTAAAATTTACGTCTTTTTTTACAGTCGAAAAGCAGTAGCAGAATATGTTAAGAATATGTTGGGTCATCGTTTAATAACAAAACAAACTTCAAAAGATGGAATTTTAGTTCAAAAAGTAATGATTGCAGAATCTGTAGATATTTCTCGAGAAACATATGTCTGCATACTTATGGATAGGACCCACAATGGTCCTGTTTTGATAGCATCACCTGCTGGTGGCATGGATATTGAAGCAGTTGCAGAAAAAACTCCAGAAAAATTAAAAACCATACCTTTGGATATATATTATGGAATTGATGATCAAATAGCATCAGAAGTTGCAGAATTTTTGGGTTTCAAAGAAAAAAATATTAAAGAAAAAGCAGAAAATGAACTAAAGAACTTGTGGAAATTATTTGTAGACATTGATGCTCTTCAAGTTGAGATTAATCCACTTGTTGAAACAAAAGATGGAGATGTTGTTGCGGTAGATGCTAAAATATCATTTGATGATAATGCAGAATTTAGACAAAAAGATATTTTTGCTTTAGAAGATACCAGTGAAAAAGACCCTCGAGAAGTAGATGCTTCCAAGTTTAACTTAAATTATATTGGAATGGATGGAAACATTGGTTGTTTAGGTAATTTATTAATTAAATTTCTAATAAAATACATCTATGAAAAACACAATCATTGTATAAATTATATATATCAAACATAATTTAATTAAGGAATTAATGCAAAAATAATTGCCTTATTTTTAATACATATTTCTTCCCATATATGATCTGCTGGTCACAAAAATCCAGGCTCTAAAATTTTCATTATATTTATATAATTTATATCTAGTATTGATGGTTAATTAAAATTATATTGACATATTAATTATCATATAGTAAATGGAGCTGGGCTTGCAATGGCAACTATGGACATAATAAAACTTAATGGAGGTACACCAGCAAACTTTTTGGATGTTGGTGGTAGCGTTAAAGAAGATCAAGTTTATCAAGCATTTAGAATTCTCACAGAAGGTTATTTTCTATACCTACATTTATTATTATACTTACTTTATATTTATCATATCTTATTATTTAAATTTAGATTTCATAATGTATAATTTTATTACATTACTTTTACAGATTCAAAAGTAAAATCAATCCTTGTTAATGTTTTTGGAGGTATCGTTAATTGTGCAACAATTGCGAAAGGTATTGTGTCAGCCGCTCGTAATTTGGGTCTACAAATACCACTTATTGTAAGATTAGAAGGTAACTATTTTAAATACAGTTTTAAACGTATTTGAGGCATTTCACGTCAACTCTATAAACACAACGTTTGATCATCAAATAGTACTAGTCACTCATTTTCGTGATAAGAAAATATACATTATAAAATTTGAATATATTTTTCTACAATTTTCTAATTTTGAGCACAGATTTTATTTATAAAATTATATATTTTTACTTTGAAAGACCAGAAAAGATCATGAACGTCTTACATCTAAAGTATATTTTAAATATTTTTTTTTAAAGATTTACGTCAAAAGTTAAACATATTTTATGTTTTTTTGTATATAAAATTATTTTCCGGAGATTCACTTAAGCTTATTTCTCTGAGAAATAGAAATCGAAAGAGCAGTCGTACTGCTTTTACGCGCAATGCAATGCAACAAGTGCCAAATCATGTTATTTGCAAGACCTGTTTATGATACTAAAATTTACTTTAAAAATATATTTGAAAGTTTTTATATTTTTCCCTCAACTTTGAACGGTATTATCAAATTTTTTGAAATTTCTCTTATTTTATCATTTATTTTAATATGATGTTACATTATTATTATTATTATCATCATCATCATTATTATAGGATAAACATTTTTTTGTTTTTTATCATTTTCTATTTTCCAAATAAACAAAATATTTAAATCTACATATAACATATATTTTTCAAAGTAAATTTTAATAATGTGTACGTGACCAACAAATCGCATGATTTGACGCCTGCCGCGTTGCACCACATATGGAGGTAGCACTGCTATTCTTTAGTATTTTATTTTTTCAATGAAAAAAATTTTGAGCACTTTCTAGGAAATAATTGTATTAGTTTAAAAATTAGTGAGCTTTTGATAAATCAACAAATAAAAATATTGAAAAATACTTTTCGTAAAATAGGACATTTTATAGTTTTTGAGGATAAAAATGGAAAAATTTGCAAAATTTGAACTTATTATTCGGAAACTGAAGAAAAAATGTATTTGAAAAGTACTTTGCTTATTTTTTATCTATATTTTCGACTGATAAAGTTAAGTTACAATATGACTTGATACTCGCGCGTCAAATCTGACATAAAATGCCACACACACATATATACACGGATAAAAAATTATCACACAATTTTGTTCTAGGTACAAATGTAGATGAAGCAAAAAAGATTATAGCCGAATCTGGTCTTCCAATCTTGACTGCGAACGATCTCGATGAAGCGGCGAAAAAAGCAGTGGAATCAATAAAAAAGTGATTATCAAACCAATAATCGGATTTAAAAAAAAGTATCAGATATTTCTGTAATACATATCAAACAAACTTTTGCAGATCAGAAATCGACGAAGGGCACGAGGGCATCAAACTTAAAATGTCACAATAGCTCATAAACGTTCCTTTACTTTAACAAAAGACTGGCATTATCATTCCCATCATGATCATGACCATAGAACGTAGAAAAAAATCCGTGAATTATGTTACCAGTGATGTTATAATCAAATTCTTCCATTCATTTTTTAACTGACATATTTTTGAGGACAATATACTAACTAGACGAGCGCGAATCATTGTTACTAGTTTCATAAGATAAGCATAGAGTTTTTTTGAAATAAATGTTTTGTTACTAAAATAATCATTTTTAAAAATAAAGAATCATTTGTATAGCTGTAGATTTTAAATAATTTACTCGACAAATAAAAAAAAATTTCTTTTAAAAAATCTACAACTTTATAAACGATCTCTTTATTATGAATTTCGTTTGAATTTTTTCACCCTGTAATGTTTTAATCATTTATTTTTCCTTAAATGAAATTTCACCTGTGTGGATAAAATAATTTCTAAAACATTTTTAATTCAACAAAGCTAGCTTGATTGATTTTTCTAGCTCTTCAACGATCATCACATATAAGCAAGAGACGCAGAAGCAAAAAAAAAAAAGAAATAAAAAAAGCAAAAGAAAAGAACGGAGGACATGGACGTACGCACACTTATTACAGTTCCATCAGTAAACAGAAATGGGTAAACAGGAGGCCAAACGAAGGCACACGGTCAGTTCTTTTAACCGCTTATGGTCTTCTCTCACAACAAGTCCCAGATAGTTGACGTACGTGTTCACCGCAAAACCAAGAGGCCCGGCATTACCAGCAACAAGCTATAAGTGAGGCCAGACGGACGTACTGCAGAGAAAAAGAGATAGCAAAAGAGACAAGATCCATCCAAACAAAGTATATACGTGTATGAGCTTATATATTTACACTTGATTACACTTTGAAGAAAAAGATAGGGAGATACTTTAATCGAAGGTATACCTGTGCATGACCATATACGGTGCGTGATTTTTAGCTCACTTTCGCATATACATTGGTATATACGCTAAGAGCAAAGTATAAATGTGCGTTAATGCCGAAGAGCGCGTTCTCAACTCTTATAGCAAATGGATATGTTTCAATCTGGGGTAGGGTTTTTAGTGGGCCAACAGGTCACGGGGGATTACGTGGAGAATTTCTTTAAAAAGCTACGAGTCTCTTTAAAAGATCGGCCTCGCGCTTATACATTTTCTCTTTATATTTTTTTTTTTCTTCTTTTCTTCACAGTCAAAAAATTTTTGGGAACCCAACTCCGTTCTCATGTATATCTATGTATCTGACTCTTAGAATAAGAAGACAGTAGGTGTCAACTCGATAAAAGCTTGCACTGTTTAATATTGCGCCTATAACAGAACGAGAACGCACGAGAAACATATACGCCCGCGCAAACAATAATAGGCACGGAGAATGGCCCACTGAGCGAATTTTACGTCACTGAAAAATCTGCGCTTGTCAAAAAATACTCAGATAATCGTGTTATAATATTACTTCACTGTTTTTTTATCTCTTTTTTTAACAAGCCGCTAATTGATAAATAAACTTATACGTAGTACTCAAAGATTGTTTGTGTTTTCAAATTTAGTTCGTGAGTGATTAAATATTTAAAAATACACTTTTTATGTTCAACGTCTATTTTTTTTGAATAAATCATGTTATGAAATAGATCTCGTAAAAATATATTAATTTTAAACAATATTTAATTTTTTAATTATCGCAATTAAATTTTTCTATTATAACATATTAGCATTTTCTCGGCTTGCCAAACTGGACTCGTTCTACTTAATATATATAAATATATTATCTAAGCATTGTATTAGCCATATTTTATGTATTTTACAATTTTTCTTTAAATTCCTAAACGTTGACGTATTTATTTTTGAAAATGCTTCGACTCTCTAAACTTCTTTTCAGAAGAAAGTATGTGTCATGTTAAAATAATATTCTACGGTAAAATTTTATTTTAAGATTAAAATATTTATTTTTATTTTTTTCTTCAATTATAAACAGCGCTTTAACGTCAAATCAAAACTGATCAATGATAGCGAAATCTTTTTATACTTGAATACATAATAATCAATAGATAAGAAAGAAAATTTATATTTATATCTAATCTATTTGTTTCTCTGTCGTGAAATTTTCGATTTGATTAAGCATTATACATTAAAACCTAGTTTAGTATGTTAATTTTCCGCTTGATGCAGACCTATTTTTATGCATAAGTAATGAATATGTCATGTCTTGTATGAGAAGAAATTTATTTTTATGTTAAGCTACAACTTTGTATCAACTTGCAACTGTTCAACATTTATCTAAATTGTATTTTTAAATTTTAATAATTTTATAAATATTTTCAGTTTTTAAATATAATATTGAAAGCATAGAAAGTATAAAATTAAAAATAAAATCTTATCCTAACTGAAATAAAGTTGAAAAAAATACTAAATATGTAATTTAAAAAAAACTCGAGTCTTTATTAAAATTCATGGAAAAAAAGATTCAACCTAGCGTATACGATAGCTTTTAAAAATTCACCCATCATATATCAACATGCAACTGCATATATATATATATATATATATATATATATATATGTATACGCTTGAAAAATTCATTCTAACGAGAGATAAAAAAAAAGATCCTTTGGCCCCTTATGTAGCGAACCACTCCCACAACCGATTATGCAGTCGCACACGCTTGCAAATATCAGTATATATATCCATGGCCAAAAGGACCTCTCCACGGCGCTTCTCTCTTTTTCTCTCCCATCGTACTTCTTTTTTTATTTACCTTTTTTTCTTGCGTTATTTTGTTTTTTTCTTTTTTTTTTAATTCGGCGTTTTCGAGCGTTTGTAATGAAACCCCCCCATTTTCGTATATAGATGTATACGTATGTATGTATGTGTGTATATATGCGTGAGTGAGACTGAGAAACGCGCATGCATATATATAGACCGGTCTTCTTTCTCTTTCTTTTCTTTCTTTCTCTTCTGGCTCTTCCTCGGGGGCGCGCAAGGGAACCGCGAACTATTCTTGGAGAACTTGAAGAGTCAGAGTCGCATTCGCCTTCGTATTGGCGACAAGTCGACGACGAACAACCGACGCGGCGGCTATAACAACTTTGGAAAGAAACCGATTTTTTTTCTTCCCCTTTTCATTTTATTTTCGTCGTTTTCTAAAGTTCGTTCTATACATACACATATATTTTTATGAAATTTTTCCGTCAACATAAGTTTCGGCTTTGTGTTATTGTTGGTGACTTTGTGCTGAGTGAAAATTTTTAAATTTAATTTATTGTGATTTAACACGTGCGTGATCTTTTTGAGACATACACGCCGGTTTCATTGCAGTGCAGCATTTGTGAATAAAAAAAAAGAAAAAAAAAGATATATAACTTGGAGTGCATATAAGCAACGAGTGCTTTCGAGGTATACATTGCAAGAGAGCTTCTTCTTATACTATTTAATAGTGAACTTCTAACTACACTGAGAATTCTTTCGCTCAGCTATTACCCTCACCCAAGACCAGTAACACGCCCGTGAAAAGGCGGCGCTTCTAGCCTTTCGGGCTCCCTGACGAACTCTTTCGAGTTCGACGACTGTGCCCATGCGGGAATCTTTCCTTTACACTCGTCTATGGCGCTGCTATCGAGCTCTCGGGCCTTCTCAGTGCGCTGGAGGGCCTTCTCAGTGCGCTGGAGGGACTAGCTATTAATCCCTTTTACGGCGCGCATACTATAGTGCGTTTAGGCGCTCTGGCTAAACTTCAAGTCTAGTAGCTAGTCCTTTTAGTTTTCAGTGTACCAGAACATTATATACACACAATCGGTGGCTTCAGTAGATTCCGCGTAGAGCGCGGATGACTTATTGCGGCGTTTTACGTTTAGAACTTTCTTTTTTATTTAATTTTTTTTATTTTAATGATATTATGTCAATTTTCAAGCAATTTAAAAATCATTTAAGTTTTGATTATTTTGAATAATCATTTGGTTATCGGAATACTTATATATTATCACTAGAATTATAATCAGCTATGAAAGTTTATTAATTTTTATCTTTTTATTTTACAAAAACAATAATATTAATTTTATGTAATAAAAACTCATTTGATCCAAATATATTATTTGATAATTAGAAAATTATTATTTCAAATAAGCAAATGATTTTACGTGTAAAATATTAAACTATTATATAGTTCTCTAACTTCATAAATCAATGATTTGGCGTTATACGTTTTCCACTAATAATAAGTCATTTAAAGAAAATTTTCGCTCTTTTAATCTAATTATACTAATAATTCGATTTTCATTAAATAAGAATTTTCAAGTTTTCAGGACACACACACACACAGTGGGTATGACATTATTTTCAAGTAAAATATAGCAATTTGTTTTGTTGCCTTGTGCCAAGAAACGGTTGCGTTTTATTCAAAAATTTTCTTTATGCTCTCACACACGCACACACAGTTTAGGTTTCGTTACACAATAACGATGTAACAGATCAAAGTAAATTAATTTTATCATTTTAAACTGTGTTAAAAAATTAAGTTTTTTTTTATTCTAGATCGTCTTGTACTCGCTCTTTCCACAAAAGCTTAATTAGAGACTCGATGATGAAAATTATCTTAATTTTTAGCCAAACTCTCTGATATTAAAGCAAAGGGTATCAAATAAAGCGAACTTTTAAACAAGTTATATTTAGATTATTAAAAATTAACGTCTTTTCCATTTTAATTTTTAAATTCGATGTTTTTCCCCAAAAAACCTTTAATTTTTTAAATCTTCACGAATTTTTTCTTAAGGAATCACTAATTTATTTATGTCAGCGTTTGGGATACATAGTAAAATATATAGCAGCTCTTGATTTACAACCCGACGATAGGAAACAAAAATTTAGTTTTTCGTATAAGCTTCATCGAAAAGAAAAAAAAAAGTATCTAATAACCTCTTAAGCGTTATGCATTTATTCATCTTCATCGCGAGCTATTCCGCGTTATTTTCAGCTACGAAAATTAATTGCGCCTAATGGCAATTAGCCAATGGTAAATAATATTTTTTTTTATATATCTTTGCTTATATATTTTTTGGCTAGTCGTAGATATTAAATTTACAATGAAATACGCTATTTAACTCGCTGTATATTAAAGCTTCTAATTAAAGACAATGGGATTTGTTAAGGGGAGAGTATTGCTTTAAGGCGGGATTTGTGAGCTTGATATACATTTCGAGAATTCAAATTCTGGCAGATTTACTGTTAAATGCCATCGGGATAAAGTCACTTTCTCCCATGCCGTCGCACTTTGCATATATACGTGATGTACGGATGTTTAAAAAGACAAAAACATAAACACTCATCATTGATATATTTAGATCCGAATATGGCGTTTATTTGTTACTTGGATGATTTAATATCAGAATTTTTTTCTTGTTAATCAAACATTGACAATGTAAATTGTGTTCCAAATTTATGTATTACGAATTTAATATTTTAATATTTTAGTTTTACGAAGAGCTATCATGTTAATTTTTTTTTTTATAAACAAGTTATAGAAAATACCTTTAGCATTACGTTTTAATTATGACATCATATAATTTTATTATTATCATACTTTACTATTTTTTTATTCTTAGTTGTAAATAGTATAAATATCTATTATTATCTCATTAATCTAAACGTTTTTCGGTATCCTAGAAAATTCGATAAAATTTTTTGTTTACTAGAAAAACAACAATGTATGCTAAAAATATAAAATCGTTTCAAAGTAAACATTAAATTTTTAATACATCTTGACCTTCGCTTGAAACATTAATGCGTTTCAAGCGTGCGTGAAATTCGAGTTTTAAATTTTTTATAGCTAGATTTTTGCAATTTTTCAAAAGAAAATGTTTACAATGTAACATAATCTGGCAAACTAGTGAAAACGAAAATAAAATTTGATCATTAATACTGGATTACGCAGCGTAGGCAGAGGCGATATATAAGAGACCCTACGAGCTGTAGGATTAAAAAAAGAAAAAGATTTTAAAAACGGAATTCGAAAAAAAAAATTCTTTTTTTTACATTATTATTTTAAAAAATAATAAAATTTTTAAATATTTTTACTATGAAATTTTGCATAGAGGCATGTTTAAAAAGAATAATATTGACATTAACGTCACGTGCTGCGTATCGCGTATATATAGTAAGAGTAGAAAGGCATGTTATTACGAAAAAAGTTTTTCCTAATTTGGTCAGTTCTGTAAGGTCCACGTAATTGCTTATACATCAGCGATTTATCTTACATTATGTGATTTAAAAGTATTTTTGCAAGAAATGAATAACTTCAATGTAATCTTTTATGAATCATGTTTAAATTTTTAATAATCCTTGATGTGATATATGTTATGAGATAAATAAATGTAATGAATTGATAAATAAATAAAATCAATTAATTAACAAATAAGTGTAATTAATTGCATGTAGCCTAATTAAATTAATAAAAATGGCCTACGGTCTTAACTACACTGTAAAAGATTTTTATCATTTTAACACACGAAAGAGCTGTAATTGAAACAAATTTTTTTATAATAAAATTTACAAATATTTTTCGTGTAGATATTACATGTGCATTAAAGTAATAAGATTATGTTTGATGATCAAAGATTGAGTAATAAATTTCTCATATTTCTTTCTCTAAAATTTTCACGAAAAGATAAAAATAAAGAAACAGATTGATAAGAAAATGGATAGACTAGTAATATATATATATATATATATATATATATATATATATATTATAATTCCAGGACATACTAAATTTTGTATAAAAATTATTATGAATATGATCAACATTAGTAAATAAACAGTAAAATTTATCTTATATGTATATGGTATTTATGCTACATACATAACTGTTTTTAGTAATAACAATTATTTTTTGAATAACAAAATCACATTCAACACATTATTTATATTAATTTGTAAAATGCATCAAAATTGTAGATTAAAAAAATTTTATATCAATCATACGTACTCACCTTATGTAAAATTTTAACCCAAAAATTTTAACGAATCATAAAAATTTTTACTGCGTAATTGCAGCCCCTTAAAAAGGATTATCGTACTTTATTTTTCTAATTTAAATAATTCTTACGAAATATGTTAATTGTTTACGCGTTTGTTTATGTTTATAACTTAAAATATATTTTATTATTCAAGAAAGAAAGGTCTAATTAAAGCTCATTCCTTATTAACATTCTGATTATATAAATTTTACTCAATTGTTTAGTAATTTTTTAATAAAAAAGTATATAATTTCATTTTGGACACATAAAAAACTATCTTTTCATTATTTAAGATATATTAAACTTTCACATTTCCTTATTTTTTTCATATAACTATGAAACAATTGCTATTTGTACTTGAAAAGAAATTGGTTCAAGGTACTTATGTTTTAAAACAATATGATTTAACAGGAGAATATCACAACTCCGGATCACGGATTTTGCTCAAACTTCGGGATAAGTTTTCAGATGACAAAATATTGAAAAAGCTAAAGTTATAGTCACAAACGCTCAATATTTCCCTAGTTACAGGCAATTAAAGAAAATCATTAAAAAAATTACTAAATTTTTAAACGCAGCTAGTTCTTTGGCATTGATAGCTAGAAACTTGAAATCTTTTTTAAATGAAAGCTGAGCTCAAATCCTTTCGAAATAGTAGTCTTAACATCTAAATATTATTTTTCCCAAAGTTATCTCGTAATGAAGATTGTACCCAATTCCAGCTTTTGTTATTAATTAATGTTTTTTAAAGAAAATTTAGGTCTTTATCTTTATTACGGTATAACTTTGAGAAAAAATAATATTTAGATATATGTTATAACTATATTATTTCGGAAGGATTCGAGTTTTGCTTTCATTAAAAAAAGGTTTCAAGCTTCTAGATAGCAATGCTAAAGAATCATATGCATTTAAAAATCTTGTGACTTTTTTAGTGATTTTCTTTAATTGCCTATAACTAAGGAAATATTGAGCGTTTGTGACTATAACTTGAGCTTTTTCCATATTTTGTCATCTGAAAACTTATCCCAAAGTTTGAACAAAATCCGTGATCCAGAGTTGTGATACTTTCCTAGTTAGTACCTAACACAGTACATAGTTTTGAGAAAAAAATAATTCTTATATTATTTCAATAACTATTAAAGCTTTATTCTCGATATTTAATGCAATATTAGAAAGAATAATGTCATATTTCAAATAATCCTGGCGCAATAAAAACTTGAGCGAGAATTAAACTGAATTGTCTTAAAATTAAGTAAAATCAATAAAACTCAAAATAAATGAAACGAGAGCCTTAAAGTTTTGTTATTTTAATTTCAGATAAAGATCAAGTAAGACGCCTGTAGTTAAGCTGACCCGGCGTACTTATCTGCAGTACATCAGATAGCATAACAGGAGGAATCAAAGAAGAAAGCATAGATATATCAGCGATACATAAATACACAGAATATAATACTATAGGAATTGCAGGAGCTAGACATCTATATAGACAAAGTATATACGAGGATTGTAATACAGAGACCGCGTGCGCGCGTCGTCATATTGCCCCCACCATATAGCAAAGAGCTTTCTTCTTCTATCCTTTTTAGCAAAGGATAGCATTATACATTATTCCCACGCATACACATAGGCAAAGTACCTTTTTGCTTGGCCGATAAAATGAATGAGAATGATAAGTCAGTCAAGTGCGAGAGCTCGCAAGGCGAGGAAGAAACCGAGATGGTCGAGCGCGAATTGGCCGAGGATGCCGAATGGAAAAGAATACAACAGAATACGTTTACGAGATGGGCTAACGAGCATCTAAAGTGCGCCAATAATCATATATCAGATTTGGAGACTGATTTGTCCGACGGCCTGAGATTGGTTAGCTTGATTGAAGTTTTAGCGCAGAAGAGGCTACCTAAGCACAACAAGAAACCGACCTTCAGGTCACAGAAATTGGAGAATGTTTCAGTGGCGCTTAAATTCCTCGATGATCAAGGAATTCGCATTGTTAATATCGGTAGGTCACACACACACATTACACGCTCATCTCATTATTATATTCATAGGAAGAGAGAAAGGGAAAGGGAAAGGATTCTTATTTAGGTATAGACTTGTTGCAAAATTTTCAATTTTCAAAAATTCGTTCAAATTGTTTTTTAAAAGCTTTAATACTTTCAATTTAATATCATACAATTTTGTCATTTTAATCGAATTAGCTGCCTAATTAATTACTAAAATTAATACCAACTATAAAATTTATAATGATTCACTAAAATGAAAGTTTATATTTTATTTGAAATACCTTTGACAAATGTCATAAAAATTATGTACTTTTTAAAATCAAAACAAACTGTCAGGAGCGCGTTATTGGAGTAAACAAAAGGGAAATATATTTAATACAACTTCTAATTACATTTTCGATTTGGAATTTAGCATTTAACAAGTACAGTTTTGCATTTGCACAAAACAATTTAAATTATTTCAATTAGTAAAATTACTTTTGTCAAATAAATGGAATTGATGAAATCTCTTTATCTGCATTAATTTCATTAATGTACTTCAATTAGAAACAATTAAAGTAATCAATGACAGGTTCAAAGAATTCCATTTAGTTATCACAAATACTTGATTTAAATTTTGTTAAAAATATAAAAAAATATCAATTCAACAGTAATTCTACCCAAATAAATTAAACAATTTCCAGCTGCTATTTGCATTAAAGCACATAAATTAACGGCTTTAATCTTACAATCGATACGTGCTTTTATAATCAGCGATGATAAGAATTTGGTGAAGTGTATTAATTTTGAAAAATAAATTCGACATGTGTTATAGACGTATTCTCTCGGATAGGTTGGAATTCCATGTAAACAAGAATCGCAATACGAGTATACACGAGTAGGTTTTCTCTCGCTCTCTCATCGTAAAGAGGGAATATATATATACGTGCGCCTACGTTTTCATTGAGAAGTTATTTGAGCGCGCCTCGCGAGATCCAATTAAAAAAATGAATTGCTTCTTTATATATCGGCCGAGTCTACGCAACGCGCTCTGTGCTTACACTTGCTTCGCTCGATTAATTTTCTATTCAACCATACAAGTGACTTGTTACTGCTTGCACGCCAATTATATGTTTTTAATCTGTTTAAAAAAATTCAAAATGTTAAAAAAAATCATATTTAAAAATTTAATATCATTTCATACATACAAACTTTGTTAAATTTTGTTGCTCTGTCTGACTAGTTTTGGTTATCATCTACTGCAATCCCTGCAAGTGCAATTTAACATGATTTATTAAATCCTAAATGTGCAAAAAAACTTTGTTCTTTTCTCGTTTTATATCCATTTACTAATTAAGTTAGTTAAAACGCTCCCCATCCTTTAGTCCAAAACTCATTAATGTACAAAGAAAAAAAAGAAGAAAAAAAAAAAAAGAAATGAGATCATACATTTTCATCTTTTTCAACCGAGAGTATATACCCCTCTACTGGAGAGCGTTTGGCAGGCGCGCACGGGAGGATATATGTACTGGCTCTCTCTCGTCGTCGTCTATATAGAAAAGCATGCGGATCGATTATTCGCCCCCGGGAAGCTGCGGCGCCGGCTTTTCTATTATATTTCCCCCAAGCGTTCGCGTTATATGTGCCTCCTTCTTGCCGGCTGACATTTTATAATCAAAGGTCGTATAACTTTAATAAGCTTATGCACGAACTTTATAATAATATAATATGTAGAGTCGGTTAAACTTATATGAAGTAATTAAAAGCAATGTATCGTCGACGCGTGCGCCAACTGCTATATAATACTTTAGCTACTAGGTACACGTGCTGTTTTACTTCCTCTCTCTCTGTTACTAGCTCGCACTTACTCTGTCCGTCTCGCTTTAGCTCTTTCTCTTTCTTACTTTCTAGCGAATGGCCACTTGTTGACGGAGAGGAAAAGATGTTATAAGCGTGCGCAACGACCCGCGTATTTTTAAATAGAATCCGTATACACGTAGCACCGGCACGCACGATGCCCCTTTTCGAGCTGCAATTTTTGGCAATGTCAAAGCCAAACCCCCAACCAACTATCACCGCTACCATTCACACGTCTTTAATTTACTCGTTCTTTTAATTAACAATGAATTTAACATTTATTTGGTTCTATTCAGTTATTGATGGATGGACAAATAGGCTATGAAAGATGGTTACTTAATTGTTCGGATATTTTGAGCTTTCATTATAAATTTAAATGTAATACAGAGCTTTTTCGATTTTATTATGTCAAAATAATTTTTATTTAATTTTATTATTTTTAACATGAGTTTTTATATAGTATATTATAATTTTAAATTTATTTTGAATCCTTCCGGAAGGTATAAATCAAAAAATTTATTAAGCATCAACTCAAAACCTTAAACGTTTCCTCAATAAATTTGGTATAGTAAAATCACTAAATTTATATCGCATAAAAATATCAATTTACTGTGCGAGTAGAAATTTTCAAAAGATAATAAATTTTAGTCCAAAAACTATCAAATTTAAAATATTGCGCGAAGTTCCATATGTTAACATCATTATGCGGAAAAAAGAAATGCTTTTTTAATAATCAAAACTTCTTGCTACCTATATTTGCTTTAAAGATTAGCTTTTGTTTACGTTATTTATCACTGAATAATCAGCACTTACTATCGGTAACCGGCGAACCCTAGTTCATTACCAGAGTGAGGAAGTATTCGATCGCAAGATTTTTTGACTTAATCTGTTTATTGTTTAAATCAAGTCGAATATTCGAGAATACTTTTTCGAGTACTATTTCAAAATTCTCTTATGAATTAATTTTTTTTATGATAAAGTTTATACAATGGAAGATTTTAATTCATTTTAACAACAAACAGTTAAAGTTAAAAATGTATTAAAAAAATTTTGCGGACAAATACATCCCCAGCTCTGATCATTACATTTGCCTCAATCCGTTAGTTAAAAAAATAAAAGTTAAAAAATAAACTCAACAAAACTACACAATAACTCGTAGAATATATACCGGCGTCGATGCTTATGCATAAACTATATGTTATGAGATAATCGTTTGATGATCGGTGACGTCATTGTCTAAACTCGCGCTGAATACACGGCTGCTGCTTAAAGTTTATAAGTATATAGGTATACTTATATACTCTCGAGGCATCAAGCCTAAGAGGCCACCGGCTTTCCAATGCCGTCATCGAGGCCACGACGGGAGTGACTTTTTTTTTTATGTTCTTACTTCACACTTTATACACTCTATATGGAATTAATATATACCAAGAAGGAGAATGCTCTTTTTTTTTGATACAATAATAAGTCGGCTACCGTGATATCATGTTATTTTTTTTTTAATAAGGGACACTTTGCTCGGTGTCTCTGTGTGCGTTGCTTTTTTCTCTTCTTTTGCTTTTTAAGTTTAATGCAATTAAGGCACGATTGTACTGTTTACTCGTTTTGGTTTTTTTTTTTTTCAGTATGATGTCATATATTCATGGGCACGCGCGAGTAGATAGCATTCCGGTGCTCTGTATACGCTTAAATTGAATGTCATTTCTTTTATTTTTTTTCAGTTTTTATGTAATATGCGGCCACGTTAAATTGTTATAGCGTATCAAAATAGAAATGATGAGATGATTCTTTTGGTATAAAATGTTAAATAATGATTTTGTGAAACAAAGCTGTTTATAAAAATGCTTGAAAAATCAAAAGTTTTTTTTCCAATTAGCATTTCAAATTACTATTTAAAAACATTCATTGACTTTTATTTTTACACAATTTTATCAATTTCTTAAATTTCTTGTTTATTATAATAGAATAAATTCTTATTGATTAATAATAATTAATCTAAATTAAAATTTAAATAATTTTGTATACGATATCGAAAATTTTAACTACACGGCACCGAACAAATTTTCCAAGACTATAATTTTCTCCTTAATACGAGTAAATGAAAGTTAATTTTTATTGAAAATGCTTGTCTTTTTAAACGGGCTTGTTTACGGGAATCTCGATGTATTAATGCCAAGGCCTATACTTGGCAAATGATTCAATCGAGCGTATATAAATACATATATGTAGAAACGAGTACGTGTATATTAAAGTTTTGGTAAAAGTTGACTCAACTCGGCGAGCGTTTTAAGAATGACGGAAATACAATATAGTGCAAATGAAAGCCAAAATTTAAGCTTGCGCAGCTGTAAAATGGCACGCCCCGTACTATTTCATTCGCACTGTAATTTTTTATTAAAAAAGATAATGCGTATAGCGACATAAAAAAAGGCCAGTGTCGGTTTGAACAAAAATTTAACCAATTTAATGAATCAAAAGTAAAGCTGTTGTTAATGTCGAGCATTGAGTTTAAAATGTTTTAAGAGTTTCTTTTTTATTCAAGCCATTAAAAAAATGACCGAGAACATTGCTTCAATGATACATAATTCTTTTTATTGTGTTATTACAATTTTTGTTAAAATTACACAGTATAACGTTAATATTATGTTTCATATGAATTAAAAAATTGATCCTCAGTACATTTTTTGAAACCAATCTTGTTAGATTAATAAAATTTTATCGAATCTTTTATTTGAACAAGTGTACTAAAAAACAGAATGTTTAAATACTACATTTTTGCTAAATCTTCTTCGTTCTATTCGTTAAATGTTTTTAGCATTGATATCGGTTCGATAAACATACCAATCGACCTCGACAGCTTTTTGGTTTTCTAATGAGATTCTTGAGAATTTCAAAAATTTTTGGAAGTCAAGTTTTTTCTTATATTTATTTATTTTTCTTTTGGAAGAGAGATTATCTTCACAATAAACGATAGTTTTCCTTATTCTTTCATTTATTCTGCTAAATTTCTTTCAATATCTTAAAATAAACTGTTTTAAATCTGTTTTATTAATCGAAAAAACAAAAAATTTATAAAAATAGCACTTTATAATATTTAATAGATTTTTTTTCAAGAATTAAAAATTTTATACGAAAATAAAATTTTAGCTGAGTAATATATATGCTAAAATATAAATATATCAGCTTTAATTTTCAATTAATTATATTCTGATTATACGAAAACTATTTATTGTCGACTGCTTTAAATATCAATGATTAAGCAATCTGATTTTATTTACTTTACAATTTTAAATATAAAAAAAATTGTTTTTTTGAGACTATTATTTTTTAAAATTAAATTCGATATTTGATTTTAAAATGATATAATGATTTAATTCTAAAGTAATCGATAAAACCGACATGAATCACAATAAACAATATGTAATTGCAGTATTATTTATCAATATTTGTATAAATATCCCAGAGCTGCACATTGTATCTTTTAAAAATAACTAATGATAGGCGGATTTCCAGTATCAGACCTTAGGTAATGTATTGAGTCAACATTACCTAAGTTTATGTCCATTGTAGCTCCGAGTGCGTGGGAAGTTCTTGTAACACGAAACCTTTTGTTAAAGAGGGATTCGTCCTGCGTGTATGCATACGCATTGAATGTTGACACTGGATACTATTCTATGCTACAAACCAACTCTTTAGTTACACAAATGCATCCAATCCTTTTGGGCACATTCAATTAAAATAGAGGCTGAATCAAAGTTAGTACGTTGATGTGCTTTAAATAAATAAGTAAAAGACTAGAAATCTTCTATGTGTTAGGAATATTTTAAATTATTTTCACTATTTTATATTAATATCTTATGAAAAGTAGACAGCAAAATGATTGACTGTTTTAAACTTATAATAAATTTCATATAAATATATAAGTATAGCCACGTTTTATGTACACACACCTGTAATATTTTTCTGTAAAGTTTCCAAGAAATCCAACTCCGAGAGTAATGAAAAATTGAAACTCGAGAAGAATTTTTCATGCGAAGAATTATTTTTTGCAACTTTAACCACGTGCATTAATTATTTCATAGTCTCTCACTTTTGTGCACTCTACGCTCTTTTTTTTATTCCTCAACATTCTTCAATATAATTAAAAAAGTGATTTAGAACATTGAGAATCTCTGATTAACTTTATAAAACGTAAGCACATTTTTTTTTCATTCGTACGAAAAAAAAAACTAAGGCTATTAAAACGTTGTCGAATGAACGAAAAAAAAATTACGCGGATCACGTTTTTGATAATTTGACTAATGTAACAAAAAGGTCATTGCTTACACATGACATCATTTACGGTACTTAGTAATTTCTTAAAATAAACTAAAACTAATTTTCAGTTTATTTACAATATATCCCCCCGAGATCCATTCACTTGAATCATCTTCGCTCTCACCATCTATTTTTAATTTTTCATACACAATTCTTTTATACGTAAAAATGTAAACATCTGTATATATTATTCAATGAATTTCGTTTGAATCATTCAAAATGTACCAGACACATATTTAAACGTTCTTATTACTTCAATAATTCGGTTGAAATGATCAAATGGTAAACGAAAAAATGATTAATTTTAAATATTCGGGATTTTCCAAAATTTTCAATGTAACCAGAATCAAGAGCGTCCCAAAATAAAGCGCAATAGGGTCAAAAATAGAATTGAGACTAACTTCGGTTTTTAACGTTGCCAATTCGTCCCATTATCTTTATGTTATATTTTGTCGGCTTTTTAAATCAAGTGTAGGCCTCTCATGCAAATAATAATTTTCACCTGAGCCAATAATCATCAAAAAACACTTTGCGCTTTGATACCGTTAATAATTGCACAAATGACGCATATCCATCAATTAAGTTTAATGAAATAACGCATCGTGTTAACGTATTTCCCTGGACTCTTTTTTTTCTAACGAATGTGACACGCACCGGTAGATGAGAATGAATCATTATTTGAATACTTTCCAAGGCATATATTGGCGATGGCTCTTTTCACGACAACGCCCAACTACATATGTTAAATGCTCAACAGAATTTTTTTTTTAAAGCACTAACAGATAGACGGCATTTAATGGTACTCGTCGGTTTTGTTATTTCTTAGATTTTCCTTAAAACACGCAAGCGAATTCTTTGATCGACTTACAAATCAAAAATACCTTTTGACGCATCGACCGATTCTTTTTATTTCTCTTAATTTTTTATAAATCTCTGAGTCAAAAGGCAGTGACAAATTGTTTTTCTTTCTTTTTTTTTCTTCTACGAAGGAGGAGGTGAAATCGGAGAGTAGCTTGAGCGATACACAAACATAATTTGAAAATAAACGAGAGTAACATCTCGCGGCTATTGCACAATGATCGTTTCGCTTGGCGGGCGGAGGCTTCTAAAATTGGCGAAGGGAAGGGAGAAGAAGAAACACTCTTTCTCGACAACACAGTTTCTCTGTACTTTTCTATATACACTTTCCGCGGCTCAAAACACACATCGCCCCGTCCGCCCAAAAAAACTTTTGTAAATACATATATATGTCGAAAGAGGATACGAATAAGAGATGGTTTAAAGCTTTTCATGCGCCTTTTTTTACTAGCACAAACTCGAAGAATTATTATACGATTTAAAATTTTAAAATATAGATAAGTCGAATAAGTCAAACTTGGAATGATATTTATAAAGTTTTTTTTCCTTATTCGAGTTATAAAATTATCATAGCTTTTCATCTCGAAGATTTTTTTTTTGCAAGCACGTTTGGGCAATTGATGAACGTTGAGAAGAAGAAAGTTTTTAAAAGACATTTTTAAAGCGCGCGTATGGATCGGATCCGAGAAGTTTTTAAAAATTTTTTAAGACGATAAATTTTTCATCAAGCTATGAATAAAGATACTCGATGAAAGGTCATTTTTATCCGAAAAGAAAATAATTAAGAAATTTTGTAAAATACAGTTAAAATCTAGGATATGATAAAAATAGTATGAATTATGTATGCTATTTTTAACAAATAACATTAATTAGCATGATTATTCAAGAGCCCAGTGGTTTGTGAATATTTGACATAGAAAAATGATTCTATTTTTAACTGTACATTTTACAAGATATTTTTCAGGAAAAAAAAGAAGTTGGTATTATATAATATATTATGTTGTAAATTTTATTATGAAACTTTAAAGTTACAATAAAAGTCAAATTCATAAGAGTATCACAAACTATATTTTTATAATACAAGCAATATGAACATTAAGTTTATTTTTTGGCAACGATAACGCGTTCTTCGCAGATGTTTAAAGAATTTTCTTATTTGAACCATAAATTTTTTATCCAACAAATTTGCAAATCTTTGAAAATGCAGAAAAGATATTTTACCTATGAAAAATGAAGAAAACAGCTTTTTAAAGGAAGGAAAAAAATTTATATTTAAAAAATACATATGAACAAAATTTAATCAGAACTTATAAATTTTTCATTATTTGAAAGTGCTTTTTTCCTTATAAGTAAATTTATTTCTAAACTGTCATGAGTGATGAAAAACTTTTTCAATTTATATTTTTAATTGAGATGAAAAAATTTGTATACTTCTTATTTTTAAATTAAAACCTTAATTAAATCTGCTTCAGTTTAAAAATAAAAAATAAAAGTTTTTAACTTAATTAAATTAAATTTTAAATAACAATAGTATTAAATAGAATGAATCTGAAAATCAATAAAATAACGTATATTTAAATTTTAGATTCTACGGACATAGTAGATTGTAAACTAAAGCTCATCCTCGGTTTAATATGGACCCTAATTTTGCATTACTCGATATCAATGCCAATGTGGGATGGTGACGATGGCGAATCACCGGACAAAGGGGCCACGCCAAAACAACGTCTTATGCACTGGATTCAATCTAAAATTCCAGATTTACCAATCAGTAACTTTACATCCGATTGGAACGATGGACGTGCTGTTGGTGCTTTGGTTGATGCTGTGGCGCCCGGTTTATGCCCAGACTGGCAAGATTGGAATCCCAAGGATGCAGCACAAAATGCTTCCGAGGCTATGGGCTTAGCCGACGATTGGCTCAATATTCCACAGGTTAGAAAGATAAAAGAGACTTGTTTCTTTTTCCTTTTTTTTTTTTTTAAGAAGAGGTGGAAAGATATAATCTATGATGCGAAATTTCGTTCTAGAAAGAAGTTTGCCCGAAGTTTTTTGTTGTTCTTTTTCATGTTTGTAGATGTCGATCTTTTATTTAGTAGCTTCAAATGAAACCGGTTTGTAAAAATAAGAATCCAGTGTAGTTTTTATTTTTTATGATAAATATTAGACGTTTAACAATGACATAAACGTTTAATGAATTTAATGTATTTAAAAAGAAAAAATATTTCTGCTGCGATCTTCAATGTTGAAGTTAAGAATCATTAAGTAATAAATTTCAATGAAAAAATGAGTCAGTTATACAAGCAACAAAGATTTTTATAGAATATAAATTATTGCTACTAAGTGATCACTACAGGTGCGGTTTTTCAAGGATTAAATAATGATATATTCTTATTATTTAAAATACCATTTAATTTAAGCGAAAAGAATAGATTTTTAATTTTTTAATAATTTTTCCTCGATGAGCATACAAGATAAAGTACTTAGTATTTTTAGAAACTATAATTAGTTTTATTAAAACATACAATTTACTAGAAATAAAAATTTCATTTATTGTTTTTTTTTATGATTTCAAATATTTCGTATAAATTTATTGAAACATTTATTCCTTCATTTATAGTTGATAAAACCAGAAGAAATGGTTAATCCCAACATCGATGAAATGTCAATGATGACATATTTGTCTCAATATCCCAATGCAAGACTGAAACCAGGAGCACCACTCCGTCCGCGAACAAATCCAAACAGGTAACAAAAAATTTTTATACAATACGAACTTACTTACATATATATAATCTGTATGCCTATCACGGTTCATTCGTACATTCTATATATAAAATAAGTGTACAATTGATATTAACATATAGTTGAACAATTATAATTCATAATGAAACTTAGTGTTGAGAAAAAAAAAGGTTGAATAATTCATAAATTTACTTTCATGCCTTGATCGCAGTGTGCCACCGCCGCGGTAAGTTAAAACCAAACGCGTATCGCATTTATATGCATAATATAAAAAATTTTTTTAGTTAATGTTTGCCAAAATTGGGTGTTTCTTTTCTTTTTAAATTTTAGCTCATTAATATGTTTGCCGTGCACTGTTGTTTATGATTTTATTATTTATTTATTTGAGCAGTCAATTTTTTATGCTTTCAATATCGCGTTGGTACTTATCATTTCGCCCGTACATTCATTAAATCTAATTAACATATTCGTTTAGACACGAAAATTTTGATGCTTTGTTATGGGGTGACAATTGAACAAGCTGACGTAAATTAGTCGTATATACATTGTGATGCTATGTAATAATTTTTTTTTTGTTAAATATGTATATTATTTTAATTTAGCAATTTATTTAGATATATGCAGCTCTAATCGCATCACCGCAATATGTTAAATAGCAGTTATTTGTTTTTTACTTTTGTTTTACGCTTCAATAACCGATTGGCAAATTAAGTTTTAGCAATAATTTTTTTGAAAATTTGGTTAATATATTTTGATTTATCGTAATAATAGAAATCCGACTGTGTATAAGCAGGTATTTAAAACGATGAAGAATTTTACAGGGTACGAGCTTACGGTCCTGGTATCGAGCCTACCGGCCCGGTTACCGGTGCACCCACCAATTTCACGGTCGAAACATTCTCTGCTGGCAAGGGTAATGTCGAAGTCAGCGTTGAAGATCCTAAAGGTGCTAAATTACCGGTAAGCGTTTTGATTTTTTTTTTTTCAGTTTTGATGTCATCGCCCATTTTAACTCGTTCAATCAAACAAGTTTATCATCATTCATTCATTCTATAAAAGAATAAAAAAAAGTTTATACAGCAAATTGAAGTCGCTTAATATAGAATTGCTTTTGATTATTTATAATACATGAATATGTATTAGAGATCCGAGAAATTATTCACTAAAACACTTTTAGCTCGTATGCATTTCCGATTGGAATCTTATTTTTTTTAGAAGAATGATATATCCACGGAAGTAATTAAATATTAAAGTTCCGATGTCGCGTCATCATTACGCGGTCTCCTGGTTGCATCACAATTAAAAATGATGATTCAACTTTTACGAAAAAAATTTTAATATCTCGTAAAATAATCTTAATTGAAAATAAATTTTTATTGTTTCTGTAATTACTTAAAATGTGTAATAAAATACTTTTTGACCGTGAAAAACTTTTTTTTACATTACAAATGATTATTATATCATTAATAATTTTAATAAATTAATTTGTTGATAGAAACACTATTATTTAGAAACAAACCAATATTCCTTTATGATCATTATCTACTTTTTTTTCATTTTACTATATAAATTAATATTTAAATTTTTATAAAATTTTATTTTGAACATATGAACAATTATAACATGTATACAGGTGTTACATATTAGAATGTCATATTAGGCGACTTTAAAAATTGAATAAACCAAAAATTTGATTTTTTTAAAATTGTTTTTTAATTATTATGTTTTTTAAATTAAATAAGAATTGATTAATATTGTTTTTCATCAATATAAATACTAAAAAATTTACCTCCTAAAAAAAAATGACCTTCAACAGTGTTTATCCCTAGGTATTAAATAAAATTTTCAGGTACAAGGTACAGTATGTATATATGAATAAAATATCCACTTAAAACTGGATATTTCATAACGTTGTTTTTTTTTTCAAAATTTGCTGACAAAACGTTTGTTTTACTTACTGATATAACAATTACAATTATTTTTTTGACAATAACAAATAACCAAAAACGAAAGCTACCAGTTGTTATTATTATTACGAATAATCATTTCGAGAATCCATTCATCAATATTGTTTAATGCTCGGGTTCTAGGTTGACATAAGATTCAATCATGATCGTAATCTAACATATTCGGTGGCATATACACCGAGAAATGAAGGTCCGCACAAAGTGCGCGTATTATTCGCTGGTCGTGAAATACCCAAAAGTCCATACTCAGTTATGGTCGAGGGCCATGCTGGTGATCCAAGTAAAGTTACAGCCAGCGGGCCTGGCTTACAACCTGATGGTGTGGTCATCAACAGACCAACATTTTTCGATATCTTCACCAAGGACGCCGGTAGGGGCGTGCCTGAAGTCATAATTCTCGATCCTCAGGTATATATACATGTGTATACATACACTAAATTTATATCGTTTAATTATATACTTTACCACTTTCAAAAATCATTAGCTTTATTTTTATTTTGCCAAATGTTATATTTTTAACTAAAATGAAAAAAGTTATTAATTAAAGTATAACTTTACGATATATTTATATTGGATTTGATAATTTAAAACTCTCATTGAAAAAGAGTAAGAGTACAGCCAACATTACTTAATACTAGTATTATATATAAATTTAGAATTGTTGAAAATATAAATTTTGATTCAAGAGATTTACTGTTCTAAAAGATTAACGTTCTTTTACACGTTCATGAAATTTATTTTTATCTTTGGATTCATAAACATTATACCATGTTTCTGATTAATGCATTATTCTTTCTCATTCATTGTTTACCGCTTGTAAAAATGAAGCTATAACTATTTTAGTTCTATTTGTATTCATGATCTATTTTAAAAGATTATAAGCGTCAACAACTTGTTTATTTTTATAAAAACTTACCATGAGGAATAAAAATTATTTTCTAATGACACAGATAAAAATTGTTTGAATTTTAAAAAATGTTTTCATCTTTTTTATGAAATAAATGCAATTGGTTACATAACAGCATTATTTAAAACTATTTAAAGCACGCTTAACATTTTTAACGATACTTGTTGAATGTATGATAATATACAATGTAAAAAAATAGATATGTGAATAATAGTACACGCTTCACCTTGAAAATAAATTTCACAAAAGTATTTATGTATAATTATATATCTGTATATAAAAATGTAAATATCGTAAAATAAAAAAAATAAAAAATTTCAGGGCAACAAAAACACAGTGCCGGTGAAACTACGTCAAACCTCGCCAGACGTGTGGCGATGTGAATACGTGTCGTCTGTAATTGGTTTACATTCGGTAAACATATTCTTCGGTGGCAAACTTATACCGAACAATCCAATCGGTGTACGCGTTGCACCTGTTTCCGATGCAAAGAAATGCAGAGCATTTGGTCGTGGGTTACAAGCCAATGGTGTACGCGTCAAAGACGATGCCGATTTCAAGATCATCACCAAAGACGCTGGCGAGGGTCTTGCTGACGTTAAGATTATCGCACCGGGTGGCGTTAATCTACCGGTTAAGTATGTAATTTATGCAAAGCTTTTTAATTGTCATACCGTGAAAATCTTCAAGATTTCAATACTTTTCGTATCATAATTTAGTTTTCTGATTAGTGATTATTATTAATTGAGTACAGTGTAGAGTTTAAAATTGTATATTTGTATATATTAAATAATGTTTAAAGCAAGAATTTATGATATATCAGATTTGATTAATTTGCATAATGTAAATAATCTATTTTTACTACCGAATTTGTTTTTACAAATTTGTTGAAATTTTAATATCAATTAAAAAAATTTTTGGTTTCATAATTAATTTTTTTTATTAAAACTAATGTATTTAAATGAAATTAGATTATTTTCTCGTCGTACTTTGTTCTTTATATAACTGATACAAAATTTTTAATAATAAATCAAATATATAATATATATAATTAATTTAATTATATATTTTTAGTTTGAAAAAGATCGATGATACAACATACGAGTGCCATTATTTCCCTGTAAAAGATGGTCGTCACGTAGTGATGGTAACGTACGGTGGCAAAGAAATTCCAAAATCTCCATTCGAAGTTAATGTCGGTCCTTACAAAGAATGTGGTATTAGAGTTTTTGGACCTGGTTTGTACGGTGGTATTGTCGGTCAACCAGCACGATTTACCGTTGATACAAATGGTGAAACTGGAGCTCTTGGCTTCTCGATCGAAGGTCCATCTAAAGCTAAGATCGATTGCGTTGATAATGGAGATGGAACAGCTGATGTAACTTATCTACCAATGGCACCTGGTATTCATGCTGTGCATGTTTTGTGCGATAACGAGGACATACCAAAATCACCATTCCTCGCTGATATCAAGCCTAAAGGCGACTTCGACCCTGATAAGGTAAGTTATCTATTTTTAAGTGTAGTGATTGCTCAATAAATTCTGAAATTTAAAAAAATAAGGTCGATAAGCTAGGACTCCACAGTATAAAAATACAGTAATAATGTAAATTAAATAATGTTAACTATTAGGTGGAAGTCCATGGGCCTGGTATTCAACCTTCAGGATTAGTTAGTGATAAGCCAACGAATTTCACAGTTGATGTAAGAAAAGCAGGTCAAGCTCCATTAGAAGTTGCAATTCAGGATGCTTTTGGTAGAGACGTTCCAGTAAAACTAGAAGATAAACGTGATGGAACTGTACAAGCGCATTATAAGCCTACTTCAGGCTCTCAACATGTTGTCATGGTACTTTTAATTATTTATTGTAACAAAAGTTTTTGGATCTAAAATTATATATGAATTTGTAAAATCAATAATACAAAATTAATTTTATGAATTTCATTTTAGGTGAATTATGGAGGAGTAGCAACAAAGAAATCTCCTTATAGAGTAAAAGTAGAAGCTCCATTAAATCCTGCATTAGTCCAAGCATTTGGTCCAGGACTTGATAAGCCAGTTAAAACTAACACACCCACGCACTTTAATGTCAATTGTCGCGAGGCTGGTCCTGGCGATCTTAAAGTAGATATGAAAAATCCAGAAGGCCGTGATTTGCCAATACAGTTGACCGACAATGAAGATGGTACCTATACTGTTGATTATGTAGCACCTGATCCAGGCACTTATACCGTCAATCTAAACTATGGTGGCCTAAAGGTACCACAGAGCCCCTACAAAGTTAAAGTTCAACCGCATGTAGATGTTTCCAAGGTCAAAGTTGACGGCTTATCACCTAGTAAGTATTTTTTATGATTTCACGTCTTTCTATCTAAGTTTATTTATCTACAATATCAAATGAGTAAATGAGGAAATGACATTTCAAATGGCCTAACATTTTGATTAAAGTAAAAAAATTTTACAATTTTACATTTATTGAATTTAAATTTCATTGTTAATTTATTGTGATGTAACAATATTCTATTATATTAATTTATTTTAAAACATATCCTTGTAATACGTAACATTTCATTGCATTAAATAATAATGATGACTTATTAATAACTAAAAAAAATTTTTTGTGTATCTTATGCAGAGTGTCTGACATAAATACTTTTAGTATAACACAAAATTAAAACGCTATTCAATGGCAGCTACTTATATACTAAAGTGTCATTTTTAGAGGTCGTCTCCTCACCCAGATACGAACGACTACACGTGTCTAGGTTCACTCACACGCATTCTTATGAGTATCTGTCAAAGTCAGAAAATTTGCCAGGCCTAAGCGCAAGCTCGAAGAATGTCTTAACGGCGAAGCAAAGATTTTTCGGGGATATAAATATAGCTAGTCTTTTTCATATGTATAGGCATGCATGTAGATTCCAGTGTGGAATCCGTGACGAGTACGCAAAACAGAAAGATACGTTATTCTTAGACCAAAAACGAAGACAGTATATCTAAATATAAACACGTTAAACCGGAGAAATTTTCTAGAAACAATAATATATGAATACGCTTGCACGCGCGTAAAGCAATCTTCGAGTTCAGGCCATAAAATTGTATATCGCCTATGAAATTTCCACGTACATCGTGAACATACAATTTTCTAATGGGAAATTTAAAACAAAAAATAAAATTCATCGCTTATTATCTCGCGCTCTAACTATAGTAATATCAATTTTTTTTTTCGATATCTTTGTTAATATAACTGCTTAAGCTGACTTATGCAAAAGCTGCCAGATTTTGCTCCTGCTGTAACTTATTCTGCAGAGGCTTCAGCAGCATTTCAACATTAAACATAAAAGGAGAACTCTTTAAAATTATATCTTCATTAAAAATAAAACTAAGAGCTCTCCTACATACACGCTTATATATACAAACAAAATAAAAATTTCTATTAGACAAATCATGATAAATCAAACGAAAAAAAAGTCAATCCAATATAAAACAAACGCGGCCTTTGCCAGCCGCGCCCGTAAATAGTCTTCAGCAGTTTCGCGTGCTGACACAGGAGGCCGG
This sequence comes from Anastatus disparis, assembly GCA_017163975.1. Classification (NCBI taxonomy): domain Eukaryota; kingdom Metazoa; phylum Arthropoda; class Insecta; order Hymenoptera; family Eupelmidae; genus Anastatus; species Anastatus disparis. The sequence continues at coordinate 92,645 of JAFFSR010000251.1, forward strand.
CAGTCCAGCTGATATTCAAGTATCAATAACTGCACCTTCTGGTACACGTTGCAAGGCTCACGTGGTACCTTCACACGAAGGTTTTCTAGTCAACTTTACACCAACTGAACTTGGTGAATATTTACTCGGAATAAGCTTTGGTGGCGAACCAATACCTGGATATCCACACCGTATGACGTGCCTACCCAACAGTGAGCCTAAAAAGGTGAGGGCTTCAGGTCCAGGATTAAGTACTGGCATTGTTAATAAGCCTGCTGAATTTATTATCGATACACGTGGTGCTGGTCAAGGTGGCTTAGGTGTAACAGTAGAAGGTCCCTGCGAAGCGGCCATTAATTGTAGAGATAACGGAGATGGAACATGTTCAGTGGCATATTTACCAACTGAACCTGGTGATTATGCCATCAATATCACCTTCAATGACCAACACATACCAAACTCACCGTTTCAAGCTATGATTCATGAGGCACCATTGGATCTCAGCAAAATCAAAGTTTCCGGCAACGGCATTAAACCACATGGTCAGCAAATAGCGAGGGCGATTTGACTTTTGCTAAACGAGTTTTTATTGTATCTATTTGTCATTGTTTATTTGTGCATTTGTATAGAATAAGAGGATCCAGATATTCGTGGCATCAAATATATGCTCCTGGATATGGAGTCTCACTGTTGTTATTTTTATTTCTTTTTTTCTCGATAAATTAGATAACTCATTTTCAGCATGATTTACGATAGAGGAGGAAAACATATTTAAATTTCCGTTATGTTTCTCTAAGACCACACACTTTGCGCTTGCTTTTTGTGCCGTTTGTTTAGCAATGACTAATTTTAGCATGGAATTGTAAGTTTTTTTGGCGTGATAGTTTGATGTATTGATTGCATTAAATTTTTTAGTGCACAGAATATACTGTTACAATTTTTTTTTCAAAAGTTTTGGCGTTACTTTATTTAAATTAATATTTTTATTTTATGCTTAAAAGTGAAAAACACTAAATTGTTCAATGCAAACCTGCTTCTAATATTTTTTGATTGCATATTTGAACAATAATCTTTTAAAGGGATGATGCAATTTTATTTGTAAGATTTTTAGTTTTAAGTTTACAATATATTTATTATTACTCGTTTGTTTTTCGTTTTATTGAAATGACTTTTTATATGACTAATTAATTTTTCAAAAAATAAACCATGCCTATCGAATTCAGATGTTCGATATTTTAAAGCATTTATTTTGTTAATGAATTACGAATAGATTAAAAATACAGAATTAATAATAATTATTTATATTTCAGGCTTGAACGTATACCAACCAACAGAATTTACGATCGACACGCGAGCTGTTGGCAAACCAAAAGGTGAAAGTGAACGCGTCGGTTGTTCCATCAATAATCCAAATGGCGGTGTAACTGAAAAAATCATAACACCTCAAGCAGATGGTACTTATCGCGTAAGCTATACGCCATTTGAAGAAGGCAAACATACCATCGATATCCTTTATGATAACATCCCAGTTCCTGGCTCACCATTTAGCGTTAATGTCAAAAATGTTAGCGATGCTACCAAATGCCGTGCTTACGGACCTGGTTTACAAAAGGGCATTGTTAACAAGCCTAACCAGTTCACCGTTGAAACCAAAAGTACGTAATATTTAGTTTTCATTTTTAAATAGAGCAATTATATTTATGAAAAAATTAAAAAGATTATTTGAATAGTATAAAAAAATAAAAGTATATTTAATGTAATTTTAGATGCTGGAACTGGTGGTCTTGGATTAGCTATTGAAGGTCCTAGTGAATCTGTGGTTTCTTGCAAAGACAATTGCGATGGAACATGTAGCGTCGAATATGTACCATCTGAACCCGGTGATTACGATATCAGCATTAAATTCGCTGATCGGGATATTCCTGGATCACCCTTCAAAGTTCAAGCGTTACACCAGGTAAACGAATGGCCGTATTTATTGTACAGTGCTTTTGTTTTAATGCGATGTTAACGCATTGCAAATGACTCCTTATAGAATAAAAAAAAATATTATATTTTTGCAGCCTGAGGCAAATTATCCTGTAGCTACTGGTCCAGGTTTAACACCGCAGATGGTGCGTGAAGGTGTGCCTGCTACCTTTATTGTTGATTGTACTAAAGTATCAAACGCCATGTTGGATGTAAAAGTAAAAACCGATAGAGGTACCATCGGCAAACCTGAAATCAAGAGTTTGCGCTATGGCGTTTATGAAGTTACATATATGCCATCTCAAGCTGGTAGTAATGTTCAAGTTGATGTCAATTATGGTGGTAAACCAGTTCCGGGCAGTCCATTTAAAATTCCAGTTGTTGCTAACACTTCTGTTGTGTCTGGTTGTGATCCAAGCAAAGTTGTATTATCTGGTCCTGGTGTACAACCAGTTACTACTGCTTCGTTCCCTGCTGATTTCGTCGTTGATACCTCTAAAGCAGGATTTGGTGATCTTGAGGTTCAAGTCTTGGTAAGTGTGAATTTATTTAGTTTTTAAATTTTTATTTTAAATTTAAAATTATTTTCATTTTTAGTATTCCGTTTTGTTTGAAATTCTGTTTTTAGTATAATTATAAAATATTCATTAAAACTACAAATTTGCTTATAATAAATATTTATGAAAATAAAATAATTCAAATCAATTATTAAAATATAATATAATTTTTAATAATAAAAAATAAAAATCATTAAAAAAACTAATTTCATTTTTTTTTTAAAGAATTGAAATATGTAAATAAATATTAAAATAATTTTATGCGAGTTTTTTCATTTGTATCACAGTTTATTGTTTGTAAACAATTTTATAGTCGAAGCTTTTCAATAATAAAACAAATAAAAAATAATTTTCAGGGACCAGATCAATATCCGCGCAAAGTTAATATCCAAAATGTTGGCGACGGCAAATATAAAGCAACATATCTGCCCGACGATTGCGGTCGATACAAAGTAAATGTTAAATACGGCGGCAAAGATGTTCCTGGCAGTCCAGTGAACGTACAAAGTGTATCGACCGGTAAGGCTGACGCTTGTAAAATCAAAGAGGGCATGCAGCGCACCCTCGCTCAAGGTGAAGAGTACTGTATTACCGTCGACACCGAAGATGCTGGTCGTGGCGCCGTCACTTGCCGCATACGTTCTACCTCTGGAAGGTAAACATTTTTTCACAGATTTTCAATTTATCGATGTTTTCATTTTCATTATCATACCTTTCACTCGTCAAGTAGTTTTCGTATGATTTTTATATTTATATATCTATATAATTGTTTAGAAAGCAGAAAGTAATGACATTCATTTCTGAACTAATGGAATTTGATCGTAAATTATTGTTTTTTATAAAAAAAAATATAAAAAACAACAAATTAAGACATTGTAAAGTAATAATATTAATAAGTCAATAATTGAATATAAACTTCAAAATAACATATTTTCTTTATGAAAAATATCTTTTATATTGATGTGAATAGTTTTGTAATTATAAAACTAAAATAGTTGTAGATTAGAAAATTACTACAAACGTTTCGCAAAATCTGATATTTACAAAATTTTACATTTAAAATTTATTTATTTTTTTTTTTTTAAATATAACATTTAACTATATTTGTTACAAAAAGAACATCATAAGTAATATTATTCTTGTTTATTTTAATTCGAAATATTTCAGCAAATATGTTATTTGCCAACTTAAGATATAGATTTCATTTAATTAAGAGCTGCACACAAAACTTTCACAAAAAATACTTTTCAATAAATTTAATTAATCGCATTATTCAAATGAAATGTTTCATGAAATCACATGTACAACATGAAATATTATTTCTTCGAAATAAAATATTCGTGTCTATATTTAAAATGAACGATTTTCATTGATGCAAGGTAGAAATTCCTCGATGAAAAAGTATTTCAACGGTACGTGTTAAAACCAATGTTTTAACTCATTGTGGTATATTTGTCGTGTCTCTCTTTCTCTCGGTAATGAAATATAGGCCCGGGCTAGTGTTGTCACCGTGACGTTAATAGATATTTCGACAAGCAATTAGACAAAAGCTATCCACAAGGAGGATAGTCTGTCGCAAAGTACATTGCTAGCACTTATCTCTAAATGCTTAACGATTATTCACGCGCTCTTGGTATTTAAAATTAAACGAATTTTCACGAAAAAAAGAATAAAATGTTCAATTAAACGAAAAAGCTCTTTGCACGAATTTTCCATAAATGGAAAAACTAATGTTTTCGGTAGAACAGAAACACATGTGAAAAGCAAGTTGTATAGATTTATTTTAAGCGTATTAGAATCCGAGCTTGTAAACGTGGCTTTTCTTCGCACTCGGCCACAACATTGTAACGAAGTATAACATGACGCTTATGTACTGAGCACTCGTAGCCAAATGCGCTTTGCTGTTTAATCTCTCGTGCGTGCAATGCTCCGTGGCATTAAGCCATTTGACATAGTGTTAGCTTCGATCTTATACCAGTAGTCTCAGGTGTTGTATCTCATTCATATTATACTTCGTAGCTTTTCAAAACTACAAAAGTAGTTTGTCATCAATTGTAATTATTACATTTTACTTATCTTTGATCTGGCATATCAAACGGAATTTATTTCATTTTATATATTTATGCGTTATTTAAGATTGGGCTTTTAGTAACTTGTAGCTTTTTGGGTTTGATTAATAATAACTGGGTAATGATTTTCTAAATAATGTTACTAAAATTCTACTACGTTTCAAAATTTGTTATACCTTTATTTTAAAATATATATGCGATTAAATTTGAAATTCAGTCGTATGTGCTGTTCAAAAATAATTGTATCTTTATTTTGACATTGTATCTCAAAACTCATTAGGAGCTTCCCATAAACTACGTAGCTCTATTTTAGATGCTTTATTTTTTAACCTCGTTCTTCGCACGTGGTAGATTGTGGTTTTTCCTCCAGCTGTCTCACTCTACCCCGAAAAGCACGTAGTTTAGACATAATTCTTTTGTTATGTTAAAAAATCAATCAACAAATAGTTTTTTTTTATATTCAGGAAGTCCCGTAAAAATACATGAAGGTTATAGTTTTAAAGAATAAAAACAAACAATTAAATAATCTTATCAAATCTTGAACAATCTAATATATTTTTATAACATAATTCAAAATATTTAATCTTTTGATTCGGTTTATTTTAAATAATTCTGAAAAATATGTTTGTAATATTGAAAACAATGTTTTGTGTTTTTTATTTTTAGCTCCGATGATGAGAGTGTCGTGGACATTGACATTCAAGATAACGCTGATGGAACGGTTGACATTTTTTATACTGTAGCTGACGCTGGCGAATATACTCTGAGCATTAAATTCGGTGGCCAGCCTGTACCCAATGGCTTGTACACCTTTAAAGTAAGTGCAATACTTTATTTGATAGAATTTCTTTAAAATTCACTAAATTAATAAAAAATGTATTTATAATACGTTAGAAAAAACTATCACTATACATTTTTTAATTGTTTTAATTTTGACTCAAAATTTCACATAAAATATTGCGACAGCAGTAGTAAAGCATATATCAATTCGATATTTTTGACAACTAGTTATTAGTCATTTAATGATTGGTCATTAGTCCCTGACAGTTAGTCTGCATACAGGTTGTTAAATTTTATAGTGTGGACTGTTTACCATTAGTGTATGACAATAACAATTTAATGGGCGCTATAAATTTATCTCGTACAGCTAAGAGGAATTTTAGATATTTTTGCACTGCATATTTAACCTGAATTTCGAAGAAAGTTAGAAATTATCAGTTTTTAAGAATTATTTATTTATTCATGAAATCGTAAATACATATATTTATACACAAATTAGAATAAATAATAAAATTTAGAATGAAATTATAATATTATCTTCGTGCCAATTTTGCTTTTCTATGTATAAAATGGTATACAAACGGTATACAAAAAATGGCTTTTTAATTCTATATTTACGCTAGATTTAGTAATAGCTTTATTTGAGTTAAGAACATTGTTATATTTTACAATTTTATTTGACAATGATTCTCATATAGAGGCTTGTTTTATCAATTAAGTTCATAGCTTCAATTACAATTACGTGATTATTGAATAAATCGAGTCATTTATACAAATTCAAAGATAATGGATTAAAGTCCAAATATTGTAAAGTAAGAGCTTAATTCTTTTCCATTGTAAAAAAGTTACGCTTCATTAATTTAACTATTAGTTTTTTTTTTTTAAATACTATTCATATACCCATATTTAAAAGTTTCAAGTTCGTCGAACCTTTAGCCTTCCAATTTCCTGTTTATTTAAAAAACGAAAACAAAAGAATCAATAAGATTACTAATGTATTTTTTTTTTAAACTGATTGAGGCGCTGTGAAAAATGGCACGTATGCTAAAAATCGAAGGATTTCTACGAGCAAAATTGTTTGGATTTTATAATGTATCCATCGAATTTCGTCATTACTCTTTCCATCTTGCTCCGTTGAATTCAACTTTCTCTCATTCTCTCGAAAATATCTTTCGATTCTAGAGTGAGTGTGCCTTGCAAGCGTGGGTGAGATAAAGGGGAGGGGGATGAACGATGCGTATGCGTCTAACTATAGAGAGAAGTCACATACGTACACATACAGGATATTGTCGCTAGGGCTCCAGATAGAAAGACTTAAGACACACAGTACACTTTGAGCAGTGAGTGTCATCGCCGACCAGCGTTTAATATACCCTAAATTTTGAAGTTTAAAAAATTAATAAAAAAAAAAAAAAATAAGCTCCAACCTACCTGATTCTGTCATAAAAATACCAAATACAAATTACAAATATACACACACGTAAGTTTATTAATGTCATATATAAAACGAGGCGTTAACGTACATCTGTTTTATATGCTAAAACTTTACGAGATATATTAGAGACTTGACATAGATAGGAGAGCAAAAACTCGGTCACTGCGTGGAATATATATTTACTCCCACCTTTTTCCCTTTTACACTTCCTATGTAGGAACAAGCTCTTGGATCTAAAAATTTTCTTTAAAATTAACGCAACCTCGTCAATCTTAACACTCTCGTACTCCCTTCTTACTTCATCCCTCTCCCTTCCTCCTCTTCTTCTTCTTCTTAGGGATATATCTCGTTTAAGCAGCTTTTACCTCCCTCTTTTTACTCCCTTTTTTTTTACTCCTTTCAGCTTTGCTAACTTGTAGCTGTTAACTTGTTTCTTCAACACTTTCTTTTAAACGCTACAACGCTGTCATATTCGCGACTAACATTATACCGGCGGACAGCTCGAAAAGATACGCTGACCAACACCGCTGACCGCCGACCGCTGACCACCGACTTTAGCTACTTGCTTATACTTTTTCAGTTTTATACGTGGATTAATTTTTTTTTTTTTTAATCATAAGAATCTTTTATCTTTAATGACTATTCTTTATTGAAACATTATGATATTCTTTATTTTACGCTCATTAAGTGGTTCATTAAATGTTATTGAGTGGAAAAATTATTTTGTAAAAAATAATAGAGTAGATTTAGTAAATTATTTTATAAAAAATAATAAAGTGTAAATACATTATTTTTATTTTATTTATTCTTTCTATTGCATTTATATTATATGAGTTATTATTAGAATTTTATAATTGTCATAAATTCAAAAATTCTAGCTTTATTTTTTTTCAAAGTAAAGCCACATTTATTGTCAGTGAGTCAACGTTTTCTTTGGTTCTTAGATTTCATTTTATTAATATAAATCAAAAACGTATAATCAGCTATTCCAGATCTAATGTTAGATCTATTGTAATTAATTACTATTCTTAAGATTCTTAATGCGAGAAAAAAAACTAAAAAAAAATATGGATTGCTTTTAATTGATAAAATTAATTGTTTGAATTCAACTCAAATGTTGAATCGTAACTAACAAGCTGAAACGCTTTAAAAGCCCTAGTTCGACTGAGAATTCATCAAGCTTATAAGACATGGGAGTAAATAGTAAAGTGACAAGTAACCAGAGAAAGAGATGGATTTGCCCAAGTGTCAAGCGACAGTATAAGCTATTAGCCAGTTATTCGAGGCGTGGTGAACTTTGTGTGTATGTGTGTGTGTGTGTGCGTTGCCTTTAAAGCCACCGCTTATGCAGACTATCATTTATATTATTAGAATTAAAGTATATGTGAGCCCAGTATAAGTTTTGCTCTCTTTAAAGCCTTGATGTGCCATCAGATACCATGGCATTTTAGAGTAAATGTATACGTGTAAACAGTAGTCTACCTAAGATACCAGTCAGACCACCTCGCAGTTTAGAAAATTAAACTCTTCGCAAAGCCTTTCAAGTAGAAACGCTCGAGCGACGTGCGGACACTGACTCTTTTCTTTACTCTAATTATCTCTCTTTTTTTTTACTCTCTTTTTACTTTATCTCTCTTTGCCTCTGTCGACACTCGTGTTCTCCTTAATTTTCTTTATTACCGCGCAGGATGTAATCGGCAAGTTTGTTGGAAAATAGTTAAAGTATCTTAATCGGGCATGAGATTATTACTAGTACTGAAAAAGAAGCTCTGAAATTATGGCGAAATCGTAAATTTACACCTCATTCGAACGGATTTATCAAAGTCGCTATAGGTTAAAATTAACAGCCTCCCCTATATACTGACAGTTATACTGCTTTAGCCTCGAAAAATGAATAAATAAATATAGGTCTTATAAAACGGTATAAAAAGATTAAAAAGAAAATAAAGGCCTCGTTGATTAAGCCTCGCTGTTCTTCTTTTTTTTTTCTTATTTTTCATTCAAAAGTAGGGATTTTTTTTTTTTATAGCAAATTGTCAAATTGTCAAGCGTTAAAGATCTTGTCGCTCGGTCGGTCGCGAGAGAGAGAGAGAGAGCTCGAGCTTGTTTTGAAATATAATCCGCGTTTCGTGTCCAGCACGCTTTAGCAGCTATAATATAGGCAAGCACGAGAGAGTGAGCGCCCTCGCTGACTATTTTAAGGTAGAGTCAGGCTTTCCCAAATTTATAAGCAACAGAGAGATATAACGAAAAGATAGAAAAAGAGAGAAGAGTGGGTGGACGCTTTTTAGATGGCCTCTGAATTAATGTCTTTGGTTAAATTAAACGTCGCACCTCAATTCACAACAGCATCATCGCAAGCAGCTTGCGACTCTACTTTTCTGTGACCATCACTTTTTTTTCTCTTTGTATTTCCTCATGCACAGAGATTCATGAATTTTCGCGTTAATCGCGCTAAAGTTATTAAAATTTTTTAAATAACTTCAATTTTCATAATATGCAGAGAATAACATTTTCTAATTATTAAGCAATTATATATATAAAAGAAATTTTATTTTTAATTTTTAATTAAATATACATACTTTTGAAAAATTATTATTATAAAATTTTTTGACAATGAAATTGGAATCATTAATTTGAATAAGAAAACTATTTTTTAAAATAATAAAGTTTCGTAACGCCTAGATTATTTTCAGCTCGATCAATAATTTTGGACAGTTTCAAAGAAACATAAAAACCAAATTAATTATTACAATTTTCCGAGATTAGTTGTTTTTTTGATTAATTGGCAAATATTTTCAAAAATTAAAAAATATTTATTGAAAAAAATATCTGTTTTCATAAAAATTTATATAAAAGTTGAGTTGATCGTGAATAAATGATTTAACGAATCGGCTATTTTCAGAATGTTTCGAAATTACCTCATACAAAAATAATGTTCCTTTATATTTATATTTTTTAAAAAATGCTTTATTTTTGAAAAAAAAAAAGATCCGCTATAAAGTATCCAATTATAAAATTCGATGACCAAGATGAAAAATAGTTCAGTCGTTCCGCGCTGTTAAAGCTTGCAAGCTCGAGCCTGTAGGTAACGAATAAATTTTTTTTTTCTATTGCGTTGATTCATTTTGTATTAAAAATAACAATAAAATTAGCTGCCATTATAAAATTCTTCGTTTGATAAATTATCATAATAACTTTACTAATTAACGGAACAATAAATAACAATAACAAAACTTTCTCTGAAACTTGAAATTTAACAAAAAGCCAAAATAAAAGAAAGTATTGTTGAAAAGCTTTTCACCGCGAGTTGAGAATAATTAATTTCAATGTACATGGTTTGACTTGTTAATTTTGTTCAATGTATTTTGTGTATCTTATATATTTGGTTTGTTGCGGAATTTGTGCAAGACGTACTGGCGGAACAGCTGCCCTGTGTACGCACGCACGGATTCACATGAGCGGCTGAAATTTTCTAAAATAGACCACTATCCGCGCCTTGTGCACCTCTATACACACATGCCACATATGATATGATTACTCCTAGAGAAGCGGGTGGACTCACTCTCGCTTCTCTTCAATTATTATAATAATAATATAAGTAATTATAATAATAATGTCGATGATAATAATAATATCAATGATTTGATCGACGTTTGATGTGCTTGATATGCGAATAATAACCATATCGCAAAAGCTATTCGCGTTCGGTCATTATTATATATACGGAATTTCTACCGTTTGGAAATTATATGAAATGAGCAAGAAAGGGGAAGCGAGAGGAAGTTTGGCCTATCGATATATAATTACCATCACTAAATCATATTGAAATAATTCCCATATTAAAATGATGGCACGCAAAATTAACTATACGTTTAAAAGCTTATGAAACAATTTTGATAAGCAGTCAAAGGATTTAAAGCATTCGAATGAACATTACGCATTAAATATATATATGTATATATATTGGAAAAGTTAAAGCGGTTTACAGTAACTTGGAATATTTCGGAATTTAAAGAACGTCACTACGTGTATTTTCCGAGTTATTACTATTATTCCATATATCCACTTTGCGACTTGTTTATGCAGAGTATAAGAGAAGTCCAAACAAAAGCCAGGCACTATACACAATGCTTATTATACAGCCTCACTACATCCAGCACACTCCCTCCCGTTGTTGTAAACTTGTGCTTTTTCCCAAAGTGGGGGAGACACACGTACAAATACACATAGCCCCTATACTAAAACAGACACCTCACAAAACCTAACTATTATAGCTGACCGCAGAACGGCAAATTTCGCATTGTCAACTGTACAGAGAGGACAAGTTACAATTCTTCACTGTGTGTGATACCTCGCGATTTTTTGCTCTCGCGTTGAAGTTTCGTTTAAATCTCACTTTTCGCGCTTATTTTTTTTTTTTACCTTTCTTTCTTTTTGTTTTTTTGCTCGACAGAATAATTTATCTGTTTGGTCAGGTACTGTTTAGTTAGCGGTAAGTTTAAATCGGCTGAATATTCTGAAAATCTAACGAACGGTAGTGACTTTTCTTCGAGTGAAATCTTTTACAAGTTGTGATTAAAATTATATTTATTTAAAAGTGCTTCTAACTCTCAAAATTTATTGTAAGTGTTAATCCGATAAAAATAATTTTTAATCAATAATTGCAAGTTTTTCTTTTGTTACTTATATAACTCATGGAACAATCTAGAAATTTTTCTCCTAAGACATTGTGTTTAACTTATCATTAATGTATAAAATAACATTTTAACTCCTCTTTATGCTACATCCTTCCAAAATCATTTTATGAATTTTTTTGTTGAATGAAAAAAAATTGATCCTCAGAATTCATGTTAAATGTCACGAAAATTTTACGAAACAGAGCCTAAATTCATAACTCAATCGAGAAGTGTTTTTCTATTAATATCCACTGGCTCTTACGACTACGACTTTTTGATTGTCAAAGTGAATTTAATTGCACGGAATTGCGCCTAAATTCGTTAGCGAGCATTCGTGTCTCCTAAGCAAATAAAACAAGCTTGCTTCCGAGAAAGTTTCCCTTCCTCCTTCGCATAAGTAGTAACGAAAAATCAAAAATTAAATGCAATAAAGCTATATGCTTAAAAGAGACCTGACCAACTGATGAAAAGTAGTGCTTATACTATGTTCGCTCTATCGAGTGCGTGGCAAGTAAACGCCAGGTGTGTGCGTGTCTCTGTGTGTTTATGACTTATTATGAGCATTGAAGTATAAGATTTTATAGTGCCTCTCTCTCTCTCTCTCTCTCTTTCTCCCTGAAAAGCTTAGTCTGTTTTAACGTTACGTAAAAAGCCTAAAAAGTTTTAGGCTAGCTCTGGCTGGCTACTCTCTGAGCGCAATACACACGGATTCCAATTAAATGAGGTGTCGCGCATGGCACGCACGACAATTTTCGTCATAACCAGCAAACCAACGTCCATGTAACCCTCTTGTCAGATATCTTATAAGTTCGCTTAACATCTTCATTCGTAGGAATCTTATTATATGACAGATTTCATACAAAGCGGAAGAAACTTACCTCTCTTCATTTCTTTTATTCTTTTCTATTTCTCTCTCTTTTTTAATACCAACAGTTTATTTCAATGTTGAACTAGATGAAAAATTTGTTTTTAAAATTTTTCTTCATTTTGCATTTTATATTTTTAGATATCAGAAACATCGGTTAGGTATTTTTATTTCGTAATTCAGAAATTTATTGTTAAAAATGAATTTCGAAGTCCGATTATTTAATATTATTTGTTGAAAATTAAAATTAAACATATCTTTTAGTTTATTGCATGCGCGTGTTACGTTATGAATCAAAGTGTATTTTTTGAAATTTTATTTCATTTTATTTTCGTTGGAATTTGCAAAAAAAAACGATGTTGTAGATCTGCGCTACTTTTCAAGAATACAACAAACTACTTGTGTATTTTTCATGTTTCTATGACCCAATTCACACGTCCATCATAAATAAAAACGTGTCACCGGTCAATGTTAAACTGAACAATGGCAAACATTAATTTTATGACTTGTTTACTTTGCAGACTAATTTTAAATAGAATTTTATAAATTAGAAAGTTAACTTAACTTACATGTTTTCTAAATTTTGTTTTTTTTTCCTTCTAAATTTTCATTGACTTTGATGTCACTTTCAAAAGATATAAATAATTATATTTCAAATAAAAATAAATATTTCAACTTATTTTTGTGATTGATGTGTTTTCCTTAAAAAAAAGTATTCTAAATCCTTTGTAATTAGCTAAAATAATCCATACTTTGAAGTAATTAGTTATACGTGAAATCAAAAAATGTTCAGACTACTATTTTTAAGACGTCTGATTTTCTTTATTCGTATCGTTTAATGCTCATTACTGTTAAAAACTATTTTTAAGTAAATTTCGAAATAATGAAATACTATTTATTAAGAAATAATATAAATAAAAATAGAAAATACATTTGAAAATTATGCGGAATAATGAAGTAATACGTATAAATTGACTAATTTCAAGCTCGTGGGAAAAAGTTGGTCTTTATTTTATTGCGTAGTTAACACCTTAAAATAAGCGTAATACGGCTCTCATGATTTCAACGGTAGAATTTTATTTTTCCTTGTTTTAAAGGGCGAAAATAGATTTACGACAAAATTTGCCGGAAAAACAAAACCAGTATATAAAGCATATCTAAGTGAGAAATGATACGCTTCATGTTTCTGACTCAAATTGTTTCATGATTTATAAAGATGCCAAACCTTTACGAGCTAAATGGATTAACATGCTAATTGCTCTAATGAAACTACCACTGTCGTTTAAACTTGTTAAAAAGTATTTTTAATGATATTATTTTAAAAAATTTCTACAATTTTTAAATAACATAAATTTTTGAAAAATTCCTCGCGACGATCGAAAGTGATAAAAATAGATTATGTATTACAAGTGCTTATGGGCACGTTAGACAAAGAATACTACATACTAAGAAAATCTATAAAAGAATATAAATATAATTTAACTGTTTTAGGCGTCGGAGGAATATAGAAAGACTACAACTAGCCATAAAACTCGCCGAGGCAGAAGGACCAAGCAAAGCGAAGAAGAACACATAGTTGAACATAGCTCATCGAGCGTACAAGAAAGTAGCTCGACCTTTACTAAACGTAGCACCAAGCAAGAAACTAAGAAATTTAACGTCATCAGATTGAACGCCATACCCGTACCTTCACTTCCTGGCAATAAAGTTACATGTGAGTACAGTACCCTTTTTTTTTATTTATGATCTTTATTTTGGGACTTAAATCTATTTTGAGCAGTTGGATCTATTTTCGTTTTATCTTTAGAGACAATATATATGCTTGTTATAAGTATGAATATTAAATTTTTCCTTTTCTTGTAAAAAATCAGGAAGTTTTTAGTGAAGAAATAACATATGATGAAAAAAAAAGAATAATTCACTAAACTATGTATATATATATATATATATATTATGTCTTCGCGTATTTTGAATTTTTACATACGATTTGGTGATCAAACCATTCCCGCATCCTTCAGATTTTGTCATGAAAATTTCTATGAAAATTTAAAGTTTCTTTAAAATGATCTACACTTAAATTTTATGCCTAATTAGTATTGAATAACAATTTTTTTCCAGTATGAAAAGTAAAAAGTATTGAAAAAAATTATTAGATAAATGTTAGTGATTGTCTTATTCGGCATTAGGTCAATGAATTTAAATATTTATGTCGCATTGTTTTTTAAATATTTATGTCGAATTGTTTTTTAAATATTTATATACAAGCAAACTTAAAGATTTTGCTTTAAAGTTATAAAAATTATATCACCCGATATTCACATTGTTTATTTCTAAAAAAAGAAGGCTAAAATTTAATTAGTATACATCTGAAAACAAACTATTGATTATTTACATAAGATATTAATAATTTCTTTCCGGCCGAGTGACTAACACGACTTGGCACTTGTATCGAATACTTGTTTATAAAACAAACTAACAATTTCATTCAAAAATTATTGTTTTATTAGTTTCGTTGTAGTTTGTGCTGTGATACAATGAATTAGGCTATTTCTATACTTTTTGTTTTCTGCTTACCAAGACTCAGTAGTAGTAAAGTATCTTTTTAACAAAAGTAATATTTATTTACACGCTCGGTGTGGATAAATGATTTTCATTGTCGTCTTACGAATGAATCATTTTGCAATTTATTTATGAAACGACGCCAACATTTATGAATAAACGAATTTCACTTAATTTTCAAAACGCTAAATATGTTCCTGTTATTTATTACCGGAATTATTTCCAATGCTAAAATTATTCAATTTGAGGAAAAGATTTGAGATTAATGATTTACTCTACTTTAGAGATTAGAAAAAAAAATTTCATTGAAATATTTTTAAAAATCAGTATTGTTAAATTCATTTCATTAAAGCGATGTAAATATGTAAAAAAAATCAAGAAATTTTGATAATTTTTAGTATTTCCTTAATTAAAATAATATTTCAAGAATCAAAAAAAGAAAATTATTTTGTCGTTTAACTGTTAATTGTCGAATTTCATTATATTCTTAAAATTGGTTAAAATAATTCAGTAAAATTCTGAAATTTAGATGAAAATTTGTTTGTATCTCTAATATAATGCTATGACTCAAATTGCAATAAAAGACAATTTTAATGGGTGGATTACAAATAGCTTGTGAACAAGAAATTTCAGTAAATTTTCAAGAATCCACTATAACTTTGTAGTTTCTAATTGTCAGTATTCACAAAACTACACTTATTTTAGTTTACAAATGTTATCAAAATCACAAAAAAATCATCCAAGATTTATTAAAAACGTTGTAGCTTATAAAATCATATATAAAATCAAGAAACTTTTCTAATTGATGGTTGTAAAATCCAGAAAAATCAGTGATAAAAAAGGTAAATAATAGAGAATGGATTTAAAAGTTGCGAAAAGAAAAAGCCTTGATATAACGTTGAAAAGAGGCCGTAACCTCGATAAAATATAAGCATATAGTTTTGCGCGTGCTGAGGTGGCCTGGGGTGGTGCATATGAATCGTGCTACTCACGAGTCAATGAAAATCAGCAAGAGAGTCTAAAGTGCATATATAACGCGTTGAGGCCATTAATCATACACGAGAGCTCTCTTAAAGCTTTTTGCTCCTTTTTCTCGTGTTTCACTTGGCGCGTAGAGACACGAGGCGATTTCCTGTCGCACGAAAGACGAGAGGGCTTATATGCTTTACTGCTATAACCTACACGACACGCGAATATTAGTTTTTCGTGTCCACACAGCGCACAAGCAATATAACTAAACTTTTGCTAGACTCTTCTTGCCTTGCGCCAAATTCTTTATGTTTCCCTGTTTAGATACTTTTCTATGTTTGCTATGATTTGCTTGGCACTAGAGCTACCACTTTTATGTACAACATTTTTCAAACCTTTCATACTAATAAACATGCGAAAAATTCATGTTTATAATACTGTTAATAAGCTTTTAGATTGAGAACAGAATATTTTATTTTATTTAAAAGAAAAAAAAAATATTTTACTGTACCAAAGGAACTTTCTAAAAATATTCGTAATCAGTAGTAAAACTCCGCGATTTGTCTGACTAGGTTTTAGTCTCACACTACTGAATAAATTTAAAAATTTTTACATCATTAATTTCATGTATAAAAACTATTTTATATTAAAAATTATGATTTACACAATCTGTACATTTTATTTACATCAAATAAACAAAAGATAAAAAAAGTTGCGTAAGTGAAATTTTTTTCCATGAAAATAAATTTTGTCATTCGTTTTTCATGTCGTTATCATAAAGATGTCAAAATCGATGTGACAGAATTATGTAACTGAGTATGAATCAGTTTCCAGTATCAATTGGAGGGGGTGAACTTGTCTGCTACATTTTGGTTTTTAGTCAAGAGTTTCATGTATCGCAATAGAATCAGAATTTTGTGAATATTTTATAGTTAAATTTTAAATACTTTGTTTGCTTTTAGTATCATATTTTTTTATTTTAATGCAATTTAAAATTTAAAAAAAATGATTTTTAGGAATGCAAGTAATTATGAAAAAATTTCTAAGCATTATAAATATTTTTTTAAATAAACGATCTTTAACTAATGAAAAAATTATGTGAATTTTCAAAATACAAATTTTAATTAATTAATTAATAAACATTATTCCTCGATGAAGAATACATATTTCTAATTTTGTAAATTATTTTTTAAATGAATGATTACATCCAAGAATGAAATAAAAATTTCCAAAGTTGACTATTTTTAGGTGTTAGAATTAAAAATAAAAGTATAAATAGAATTTGAATTTAGAAATTTTAATTTTTAAAATATGTCACAAATAAGAAAAAAAATGATGACATGGTTGAGTGAGAAATCAAATTAAATTAATAAAAATCATTAATATTTTCATATAAAATTTTTTTCCAAGCTTTTAAGTACAAAACTAGTACCTTCGTGTATTCTAAACATCTCCGCCAATGATGAATTTGGCCCGCTGGATCATCGACCCATAGTAACAATTTTCCTCTCTCTGTCTCTCTCTCTCTCTCTTAAAGTTGTCCCTCTTCCAGCATCTAGCACGTAATAGCTAAGCATCCTCAGAGCCAACGGCCTGAAATTTCTCATTCCCTTTCTCTCTTTCTCTCTACTAATAAACATAAGCTCGATCTCAAGACAGTTTTTGTAACATATTGCTTAGGAGATGTAAAAGCGCCAAAGTTTGTTCAGAGGTTGCGTTAACCGTGAGAGTCTGGACAAGAAAAAAAAAATAAAAAAAAAAAGGAAATCCCCTAATGTGTGCGTGCTTTATACCGCGTTGGTTTCTCTGGCTTACGATCCTCTTTTTGATACAGTCTTAAGAAGGCGCGAGTCGTCGTATAGCTTGTCTCCATCTACTCTCTTTCAGTCTGCTCGGTGATGCGACCACGAATGGTATCATCAAACATCAACGCTTTTAGTCGCCATCGTTGACTTGAAGAAAAAAAAAAAAAAATAACGACCCGACCCTCTAGGATATATCGACCTTAATCTCGTGATCCACATAAAATTAATCTAGTGTGTGTCATGTAATTCTCTATTTCTATAAAGACCACATATATACCCATCGACAAGTACATTGTGTAACGATATTTTTTCATAAATCCTTAAATTACTTGACTTTTCTAAGCGAGTCATGTGATTCGTGATTCTTGCGCAATCATTATCGAAAATCAAACGAAAATAATTAAAACAAGGCTAAGAGAGAAGATAGATAGTTTTGCACGCGGTCCTTCCATACTGGTGCAGTTTTAATTAAAATATCAGTAAAATTACGCGATAAAATCGGTTGACGGTAAACGAACTTTATTGATCGTTATCGAGATATCGGGAGGAAATGACGGGCGTGCTATTAGGTGAAAATTTACAGGAAGTGTTTTATAAGAACCTGTTGAAAAACATAACGTACAGTGATTTGGACAGACCAGAAAGATCTGTTTGTTACGCGAGCAGTCATCCGCTTTACATTGAAAAAGTAAGCGAAGAAGAGAATCAAACAACCAGTGCTGCCGATCCAGAAACTGGACTTCATTTCGTTCCGCTTATTTTCCAGAGCTTATTCTACATTCGCACGCGATCAGGTCCGATTTATTTTTCCACTTTTCTTATTTTTTTTTTCAAAATTCAATTTCGTTTTATATATTATTTCATTCAATTTAATTCAAAATTCTTCCAGAATTGTTTAATTTAATTTAATTCAAAATTCTTTTAGGATTGTTTAATTTAAGGATTAAATTTTATGTATATCTATATATATGCATATATATATAGTTAGATATATGAGTACATATATATGTATAAATCTATACATATGAATTTATGTATGTACTTATATTAATAAAAACCATTAAATATACATGAAACTCATTAGTCTATTGCACAAAAGTATGAAATTTGCAAGATAAATTGATTTAACTATTAACGTCTTACTTACGTATTCATTTCTACCATGCTCATCATATTTTTAATAAAATCATGATATTGCACACATTTGTTTAAATAAAAGTTAAAAAATGTGACTGTGATGTATTCATGGAATCATTCATAATGAAACATTTTAATCGTCGCATAAAAACATTAAATTAATTTTTTATTCTTCTATTACGAGTTTATTAAGTTCCATAATGTGGTAACATTGAAAATGTGTCATTTAAAAGAATTTGCAAATTTTTAAAAATTTTTCTCGATTGAATCATCGCCATAATACTCAGAAGCACATCATTAACAGACGCGTATTTTAAAAAAAATTTCAATATTTTGGCAAGAGCATTTACAAATATAACTAAAAAAAAATTTTTCTTTGATTTATTAATTGCAACAAGTGAATAATATTCGCCTTAAGTAAAAATATTAATAGCCGTTGCGCAAATACTATTTTGAATAATACCGTTCTTCTCTCAGTATTTTTAGGACTATAAATACGTTTAAATATGTGTTATGTATGAAATACACAAATATTTATATAAGACCCTTATCTACTCAAAATTATATGACTAATGAAAATTATGGTAAATCGACTACTAACATGACTTTAATTTTTTTTCATATTTTATGTATAATAATAGTCAATTTTGATGTTCTCTTAATAAATGAACGACACATTCCAAAATTAAATTTTATTATTTCTCTTGGAATTCAAAGCCTGGATAAAAATCAAGATTTTAACACATTTTCTCGAACTTAAAATTCTTGTAGATGTTAAATCAGACTTGATCAAAGTCGAGGAATCCTTTAGAAGTGATGTGTTATCCATTTGTTTTAATATAACCAACTCGTAAGGAAAAATATTTTTTCACTTTTATCCAATGATATTGCAAAATCAAAAGTTTAGCTTAACGCGCGCGATATTTTTTGGCAATCGTTCAAGAATTTTCGAAGAAGAAATGAAGCGCGACGCGTGCTTTCAAAGCTTCTCCTTAATCCTTTTGCGCTGGTTTACCACACTTTTTTTCTTTCTCTCTCTCTCTTCACCTACACATAGAACTTGTAAAATCGACTAAAAGCGATACGATATACTCTCGGCTCTTTCCCTTACTTCCAAAACTATCTTTGCTGACATTATAGTAGGCTCGTATCATAAATCGTTCTCCAAACTCTTGAAAAAAGAGCGAAAAAAAAAAGAAAGAAAGAGGCGCGCTTTAAAGTTTTTCTATTTTTGAAAGAGCGTGATGCTATACGAAAACGCGATCTTTTTTAATCCACACGATGCTTAGCTAGAGGGGCCATCGAAAAATATTCTTAAAATATCATTTTTATGGAAGTCTTATAAGAGCAGTATGAATAATTGAAAAAAAAAAACATTTTTCTTTAATTTCATTTCAGCGGAAGTTAAAATGCCTAGTGGAAACGTAGACAAGCCAGTCATCGAAGATAACCGCGATGGCACTGTGTCAATCAAGTACGAACCAAGGGAGGAGGGACTTCATGAAGTCTACGTTAAGTACAATGGCGAACACGTCCAAGGTAAGACATGTTTCATCAGTTTTAGATTGTTTCAAACACCATCGATTATTTTATATGACAAATAAGCTGATAACTACAAATTAGCTAATAATAGCTACGAATAAAATTCGTAGATTCTTATTAGCTATTAATATATGTAGAAAAAAATAATCTTATTTCATCATTAGTAGCATCGGAATTTATTGGTTTTGAAAGAATCAAAGAAAACAAGTATCGTATAAATAATTTTGAAAAAAAATGTAAACAAACCTATTAATTATATGCCCCTATAATAAAAGTGAAAAATCTTTTTAGACTTAACACATAAGCAAACTGTTAATAGAATTTTAATGATTTTAACGTCTGGATAGCGGTGTGTTTCCTATTTCGCGCGTACGCAAAGGCTCACTATGTGTGCGACGACATTTATAAGTCAGCACGCCTACACCCTGCGAAAAACACACTGTTACACACGTTCACATGCGCCGCAATGCTTTGAAATTGCAAACGGCGCTCGAACTAGCCAATTTATTTCTTACATTTTTTTTTCTCTTTTTTTTTTTTAAGAAAAATCGTGTGTAACTTGCTTATAAATAAGATTTTATTTTATTTTTATCTTTGTTACTTCAATTCTCGATTCTAGGTTAAAAAAAATAAATACAATGTATTTTATAACGTTATAAATATTTTATGTTTCTATTTTTAATGAAAGATATTTTTATAAATAGATACGTCTGGTAATGTACAGATGTTGGAGAATTTGAGTAAAGTTTTTGAACCCTGCAGAAAAATTTATTTAACGACATGATATTTTTATAGGTTCATCATTAAAAAGAAAGTGCGAGTAAAATTTTAATTATTCTATTGATGAAATGATGTTTTAAAAATTTTAAGACTACTTAAAAATAAAATATAAAAATCTAGATGTACAAAAGTTCAAAGTAATATAAATTTGAGAAAATATCGGGAACGTTTGCGTAGGCTCGCCATTCAAATTCCACGTTGACTCGCTGGCAAGTGGTTATGTTACCGCATACGGTCCTGGTCTAATTTACGGTGTATGCGGCGAACCAAGCAACTTCACAATATCAACTAAAGGTGCGGGTGCAGGTGGTTTATCGCTTGCCGTCGAAGGACCAAGCAAAGCTGAAATATCATGCCACGATAATAAAGATGGCACCGTGTCCGTATCTTATCTGCCAACGGCACCCGGAGAATATAAAATCTCCGTTAAATTTGGAGATAAACACATCAAGGGCAGTCCCTACGTTGCCAAAATAACCGGTGAGTTAATATTTCCATGAGTTATATTTTATTTAGAATTGTTTGTTCATTAGTTATTAGGATCTCCTCAGTCTATGTTAAGTCTGAGGGCATTCCTGATATCTATTGCAACGATACTATTCTTTTCTGATTGTTTTTCGCAGCGTCGCCAATGTAGGAAAATCACTAAATCTGAACCGAATCGTCGAATTTATATGAAGTGGAGGTTGTATCGCTAACGCGCTAGTCAAATCAGCAACCAGCAACAAAATTATTCATTTTTTTCATTTATTATTATTATTACATTTATTTTCATTTTATCTTATATATTATCATTGAAAATTTTTCAAAGCTTACGCCTTTCAATCAATTATATTGTATCTTTATAAATGTAGTACAAGTCAATTATTCATTTATTTGATGCGTATATGTATCAGTAATAACTGACCCAAATAAAGAATTTAATTCTTACATTAATTCAGAAATTCTTCTTTTTTGCAAAATTTATGATCTTTTTATTAAAATAATAAAATAGTAAATAATTATTTGATAAAGGTAGGTTGCTTATGTTGATTTAGCTAGCACGCACCATTAAAAAAAGTTTTTGGTGAAAAAAGAAAAGCTTTTTTTAAAATAACTTATTTGGATCTAATTACAGTTAACTTATTTTATGCTTCTATTAATTATTATTAATGACACAGATTTATTTATTTATAAAAGTCCGCATACCAAGAAAAGCCAAGCGCGTCTGTGTGTGCGCGTGCGTGTAGATATGCACGCTTCGAATGAATTTTAGTAATGTAAACAATTATCATACCGTTCATTCTTATTTTGCTTGAAGGTGATTAATTACTTGCTCTTAATTTAGATCAAAAGCTTTTTACCGAGCGCAAAGTATAATTATTTGCTGAGATAAAAAAAAAATCTTTAGCTTTGACGATTCTTCATTAGAACGAGGTCAAAATAACATTTCGGCAATTAAATACTTTCCGATATTGCTTTAGTTATTTTTAAAAAAACACGAATTTTCAATATATAGTTCCAATTCGAAGAAATATTATTTTTTTTAAAAAAAGAAACCTATAAAATATAACCAAGTATAATCAAACAACATAGAAAAAAAATGTGTGACTATTAAAAAAGAGCAACTATTAAGCGGAAATATATAAATCAGTCTGGGTCTTGAAAAAAATAACCAATGCATTTTGTCTGGTAACCAAGATGATTTTGCGCGCCGTACAATTTTCTCAGCCTTACCAATACATGAATAATCCAATAAATTTTCTCTGAAACCTATAGGCGAAGGTCGTAAGCGTAATCAAATCTCGGTTGGTTCGTCATCCGAGGTCCAGCTACCAGGTAACACCAAAGTAAGCGATGCCGACATCCGTTCATTGAACGCATCGATAACATCGCCAAGCGGTCTTGAAGAGCCGTGTTTCCTTAAAAAAATGCCATCGGGTAATATTTGCGTATCGTTTACACCACGTGAAGCTGGCCCTCATGAAGTATCGGTCAAACGTATGGGTAAACATATCGCGAATTCGCCATTCAAAATCGACGTTAAAGATCGCGAAGTCGGTGATGCTAAAAAAGTTAAAGTATCGGGTCCAGCTTTGAAAGAAGGCAAAACTCAGGTAGACAATACTTTCACCATTGACACACGCAATGCTGGTTATGGTGGTCTGTCGTTATCAATGGAAGGTCCAAGCAAGGCTGAGATTCAATGTAAAGACAACGAGGATGGAACGTTAAATATCTCTTACAAACCTACGGAACCAGGTTATTACATTATGAATCTCAAGTTTGCCGATCATCATGTTGAAGGATCTCCGTTCACGGTTAAGGTCAGCGGAGAAGGAAGCAATCGTCAACGCGAGAAGATCCAACGAAGACGCGAAGCTGGTTTGTAAAATTAGCTGCCTTTTTTTTTTAAACAAATTTTTACCGATATTAGTATTTATTTTGATTATCTTTTATAATGCAGCAATAATGTTTGGGATGAAAGATTCAAATATTCCAGCTGTTGCTTTAAAGTAGTCAAAATAAACTATGAGTACTGCTTGTAAGACGGTGTATTAATAACCGAACAGTCCTAATAAACGCAACGTTTCAATCAATCATGTTTATGGAAACATATCAAAAGTTCTGAACTGTTTAGTTATTGATAGACTCTTAAATTTTATCTTGAAATTCGTTTTTACGGAATCATGTTATTTCTTAACCTTGTAATTATTCTAATAATGAAGAAAAAATTTTTTAAAATTTTAAAAACAAATAAAAAATTTGATTTTTAGTACCCATAACTGAAGTTGGAAGTCAGTGCAAACTGACATTTAAGATGCCAGGAATCACATCATTTGATTTGACGGCGACCGTAACGTCGCCCGGTGGGGTAACCGAAGACGCCGAGGTTAAGGAGGTCGAAGACGGACTTTACGCCGTCTATTTCGTACCTAAGGTAAAAATTCTCCGTTAAGATTTTAACACTAAAATTTTAATACGAATTATTAAATGAATTTTGATTCATCAATAGCGTTGAAATTGTGTCAACTCTATTTACAAAAACAGTTACAAACAGTTTCGAAATCAACTAAAAAGAATAGAAAAAAAGAAAAAAAAAAGAATATCTCTTTATTACATTCATAAAAATGTAAGATTAATTTGACAAAAGACTGCCTAACTTAAAGTTGACATAAATCACTTTAGAAGATTCCTTTCGAAGAACTCTTTTGTTGGCTTTTGTATTTTTATGCCTTTGTACCGCATAATGACAAAATAATAGGACTTTTGAACGCTCACTAAAGTACGTCAAGTATATGATTCAACACACAAAAAAGGAAGTTTTATCTCTAAATCATATTTGGCAATTGATTCATTACCATAAAAAATATAATTTTATAAAAACGTTAGATTCATTTTAGTTATGTCAAAGACAGCTCATTAGACTCAATGTTCAGCTCAAAATTTTAGACAGATAAATTATTTAAAAAAATTCGAATTAAAAAATTTTAAAAATTATTTTTGAATTGAAAAAAGTTTTAAATATTATTTTATAAAAATACGAACAATAATTAAAATTGATATTCCTTAATTACTATTTGAAAACATCAGGAACTCGGCGTACACACAGTATCGGTCCGTTACAAGGACATGCACATCCCAGGCTCACCATTCCAATTTACGGTCGGTCCATTGAGGGACGGTGGTGCTCACCGAGTGCACGCCGGTGGACCAGGTCTCGAGCGTGGTGAACAAGGCGAGCCATGTGAATTTAACATCTGGACAAGAGAAGCTGGAGCTGGTACCCTTGCCGTTTCCGTTGAAGGTCCTAGCAAGGCTCAAATTGACTTTAAAGACCGTAAGGATGGTAGCTGTTACGTAAGCTATGTCGTCAGTGAGCCTGGTAAGTTTTTATCACTTTTTTATTACATTTTTCTTCAGTACATACTTTCCATTCACGTTTTAATATAAATAAACGAATTTATATTTTTAAATGAGACATAAATATACAATTATATAGTTAAAAAAATACTTTGACACGTGTAACTAAAAAAATGTAAAATTTTTTTGCGTTCACTTTCATACAAAAATATCTTAAAATGTTATTTTCTGTTTAATTGTATTACACAGAATTGCGAATTCTTAAATTTGCGAAAGGCGCCAAGCCTAATAATGTCTCGCGCAGTTATTTTCTTGTGTTTCTGTTGAACGCGTCTTTCAACAATAATTATTCGCGCGACATTTCATTTCTCAAGAACCCTTGACTCATATATTTTTAAAGAAAAAATGTACAAACAGTTCAAGGCTGAGTTGTTTTTGATTTTAACTATATGCTTTACTCGTCAAAAAATGTTTTTTTTTTGTCATTCATCCGTATATCATGCACTAAAAAAAACAAAAGAAAAAAATGAAATAAAAACTACGAGTAATCAATTGTCAAGTTGATATTGTTTGCTCAGGCTTCGTGAAGCAAAGAAAAAAAAGACAAAAAAATAAAGAAACAGAAAAAAAATTAGCTGTCGCTCGTGTATACTCCCTCCGGTCCAGAAATATCAACGTCTATATTTGTTAAGGTGGGATTTCATATTTACGTTGGGCGCGTGTTATATAGCAAGCGCGAGAATTGCTGATGTGGTGGTGATGGTTATATTTGGGTCGTCGTAACTTCGTTCGTTTGAAAAAAAAAAAAAAAAAATACGATAGAGAGATATAGAAACATGAAGTAGAGCAAAAGGTTTCTAGATCGGTTATACGCACTATATCAAGCTTTTCGAGAGTCGATTAGAGGGCGATAGTATTGCGCCTCTAGCAATCCTTTTATTTTCTTTACTTTTCCAGATTTGCTGGTTTTTTTTTCTTTCTTTTCTCTCTCTCGTTCTTCCGGGTTTCATTCACATGCGTGAAAATGAGTTTATTTACGGTTCGCAAATAGTTTGTGTTCTGTTCTGTTTAAAACGATGAAAAGGCTCATAATAACGACAGGCAAAAATAATATCGTCAATGGAAGAATAAATAAATAATTATCATTCATTAGAATTTAGTTAATTCATTATTAAAAATTATTTATTATGAATAAATATCGTTTTCAATCTTATTTATTGTAAAATACTTTATGAAAATGTTACGTACATCCGAAATTTAATGATTTTGGTTTACAGTGACATAACTCTTTTTTAACTTTTTAAAATAATCTAATAAGTTATTTTGACTATGAAAAATAACTTTGATAAATTTACTAAAAATAAACAATCAAAATCATCAATAATTATTTAAATAGTTAAACTCTTTGAAAACTGAATGGTTTTGAACATCTTTAGAATAATTTCAAGATTGTTTATGTTTGATTTAAAGCTAATCTTTGCAATGAAAAAAAAAATTTTTTTTCTTGTGTTTTTATAACTTTTATCGAGTATAAAATGACTTAAAGCCCCATTAAGAAATCGGAAATTATACCTATTTTAATTCAATCCACATGCTTACTTTGAGAATTTTTAAGTTAATTTTGCACTATTTAAAAAAAAACGCATTATTTCTGAAAGGATTTAACATATTCATAAAGTTTTATCAATCATTTAATTTGAACTTAAATACAATTTTTTTATAATTGATAAAATTAAATTTTTTATCAGAACTAATTAATTTATTGGAACGTTGAATAAACGTACATTCTATTTCGAAGACTAAAAAGATTGCGAAACATGAATATTTTTTCATTTTAAGTATTTTTTTTCAAGGTGATGAAATACAAATTGTAAGACATGTGCATACAGCCAAGTTTGATCTTAATTTTTTTTAAAAAAGTAATAATTCAATATTTATTTGTTTTAGGTGAATACAGGGTGGGAATAAAGTTCAATGACCAGCATATTCCAGATTCACCGCACAAAATTTACATTGCTCCAGCAATGGGCGACGCGCATAAGCTCGAGGTCGCTCAATTCCCCGCCAGCGGCATACAACCTGACAAGCCATGCACATTCCTCGTTCGTAAGAATGGCGCCAAAGGTGAACTTGACGGAAAGGTACTTACAACGTTACTTTGCATATTATCAAAATAAATCTTAATAATTTAAGTTCATCGGAAAATATTTTTTTATTTTGTTGAAAGCACTTAAAATTTGCAAAAGTAAGTTGGCGCTTACTTGAATTTAAAATGTTTAAAATTAAATATAAATAAATTCCAAACATATTTTTTTTTATATTTTACACAATTCGTACAAGTTAGTTCTGCAATATATCAAATTTACAAAATATTCTTAATTCATTCTTATGCAATTTTATCGGAAATAGAAACTGATACTGCGTAATACAGCGTGGGTGATTTATTAATATATTTAAATACTTCAAAGCGATCATAAAATTTTTAAAAAATCGGCACGTGGCGTTGCACGTGCACTGGGCGAAAATCCAATTTTCTCAGATAAATGAAAATTTTAATTTGTTTAAAAAGATTATTATTATTTCGATGAAATTTTAATTTCGAGGAAAATTTATTTGAAAAAAAAAGGAGAAAAACTAAAAATGACAAAAAAAAAAAATTGTAAAATATTTTGTAGCTTGTTTCGCCAAGTGGCATCGAGGACGACTGTTTCATCCAATCAATCGATTCAGAAGAGTACTCGGTACGTTTTATGCCACGTGAAAACGGTATTCACAATATCCACATTAAATTCAATGGTGTACACATTACCGGTAGTCCATTCCGAGTTAAAGTTGGCAAAGGTGATGCTGATCCAGCGGCCGTGCATGTTTACGGCAATGGTGTTAAGGAAATAAAAACTGGTCAGAAGACAGATTTTATCATCGACACGTGTAACGCCGGCGCTGGCGCTCTTGGTGTTACGGTCGATGGTCCAAGTAAAGTTGCTATGGATTGTACAGAAGTTGAGGAGGGATACAAGGTCAGGTATACGCCATTGATGCCTGGAGATTATTATATTAGCATCAAATATAATGGCTACCATGTTGTTGGATCACCTTTCAAAGTCACCGCCACTGGTTAGTTCTCTCATAATTTTTTAAGTACTTTTTTAATAATTTTACTTTTCCAATTTCATTTTTTTTATTTTTTAACAATTTTTCGACGAGTTAAGTAATAAATTCTTGATTCTCAGGTCAAGACCTGGCTGATAGGGGAGCACAAGAGACAAGTTCAATCGTCGTTGAAACGGTGCAAAAAGTTTCTAAAGCCGCTGGCAAAGCAGCTGGACCTGTACTTCCTCACTTCAAGTCAGATGCCTCCAAAGTCACGAGCAAGGGTATGGGCTTGAAAAAGGCTTACATGGGCAAACAAAATCAATTTACTGTCAATGCTGGTGATGCTGGTACGTTAAATACTTGGAATTTTATTTAAAAAATTTTTTTTATTAATTTTAAATAAGTATTTTTAATTTAAAAAAAAAAAATTATTTCTGTATAAAAATATAAAAATCATTACATTTTTTCACATTTATTCAGAATTAAATAATTAAATAGAATTTTATAAATACTTATTTAAAAATTGTATTTTTCGAAAATACTAAAAAAAATTTATTTAATTTATTGAAATAATAAAAAAATAAAACTATTATATTTTTTCAGGTAACAACATTTTATTCGTTGGTGTTCACGGGCCTAAGGGACCTTGCGAAGAAGTGTTCGTTAAGCACGCGGGTCGAAATAACTACAACGTGAGTTATTTGGTACGCGAGCGAGGAGAGTACATTGTCATTGTCAAGTGGGGCGACGACCACATTCCCGGCTCGCCCTTCAAGGTCGACGTCTAAAAAAAAATCATCATATTCTAAGGACGTTAGAAGGAACCTCATCAAAACATACACACATTTATATGCACACATAACCGCCATCTCAACTTTATCATCATCGTCGTCATCTATCGACAAAAAAAAAAAAAAAATAAACATATACACTTTCGTTCGTCGCGACTATCATCGAAACCTTTAATATTTTTTCATTGATGGTTTCTTCGAAGAGGAAAACATAATTTCAATAAAGGGGACGAATAAAAATATTAAAATAAAGATAAGAAGAAAGAAGGCAAGAACTATTATTATTTGTACGAGTCGATATTGACGGGTGCAGCAGCAATCTTATTTTAATCTAAGGATACAACGAGCACCCGTCAATGTCGATGATGTGTTTTTTTTTTTCTTTTACGTGTAATTATTATAAATCGACGTGTACAGAGGACGAACTGGTCGGCCCAAGAATAATGTTTAAGGCGTGATGACATCTTTTTAAAGCTGTTTGCGTTATACAATATTCGTTGTACTGTAGGAGAGTCAATTATATTGCCATAAAATACTATGTCACTTGTCGCAATTAAATTGCTGCATCTTTTTGTTAAAACAAAAAAAAACAAAAAAATGTCACCGAAACGTGCCTTATTAATGTTAAGATGAAATTTAAAAAAAAATCAAATTATAAGCAAATCAAAAAATCAAAAACTCATTGTCATAGCCATTATATAAAAAAAAATGATAAAAATAAAACATTTAGTTTTCTTAAGAAGCATTACCTTAAATGACCTTATTATGTCTATTTTATCGATTATCACGCATAGAATATAAATATATTGCATATTGTTTATGATATATGATCTAGAAATAAAGCTAATATATTTATTAAAGAAAAAAGTTTCTTTTTTTCTTTGATTGTACTGAAAAAAAATTCTTTGGAAACCCAGTAATCTCCTGCATTTTCACACGATATACCTTTAGTCCACCTAAACCAATCTCTCTCTCTCTCTTTCTTTTATATGTATATAATAATATTATACAGGCAAATATACATATATACAAGTGCACACTCACATTCATAAACATCTATATGCAAAGCATTTAAAGCTGGCTCTTTCATTCGAGCATTTGCCTTTCCTTTGCCACCCCCTTTTCTACTTCGCTTTTCATTTTATTGCATTTGTCTTGTGGGTCGGGCTCTCCTCTCTCATCCATCAGTTAGTTTCTCTCTCTCTCTCTCTCTCTCTTTCTAACTATCTCTGTTTTTTTTTCCTTTGAATTTTCCCTCTTTGCAAAAAAAAAAGGGAGGGTAGAGGAAAACCGGAAGTAAAAGAGGAAAAGGGCGTAACTTTATATAGCTTTTCTCGTGATACAAGGAAAAGGTGTATATAGTATAGTACAGAGAAAAAGAGAAGATGAAGCAGTAACGATATATACTCTTCTTTTGCGCCTCGCAAGGTGTATAAGGTACAAGTAGTAGTAGTAGTAGTAGTAGTAGTAGTAGTAGTAGCAGTAGGGACAAGAGGTAAAAAGAAAGAGAGAGAAAGATAAAAAAGGCGGAGTATGTACGAAGGTGGTTGGAGAATGAGCGTGTTACTTGATAGGACGATGGGCGGTGCTTAAGGATGCCTACAAAGCTTACCTCTACTCTCATAGTCGGTCGCGCAGCTGCGTGTTCAAATGCAAAAGCCCCCAAGAGGAAAGAGTGAAATAGAAACACGTTATATGCACGTTCCTCAGGCGGTTGCGCGCTACGCGCGCCCCCTATCAGCAGAGGATCGAGTCAGATAAAGTAAACGAAACACAAGATTTTAATAGTTCGCGTCGCGACACGCGACAAAGCGCTACTACTTCGCGCTATTCTTCTCGGACGATGTATGCACAATTTTCTAAAATTCTGGATCATTGCTTACTTTTGCCGTATTATATACCATGCTATTTTATGGAATTGTGCTCTTCTTTCGTTTTTATTATACCAATAGCTGCATTTTTTATGCATCGAGATGCTTTATCTTTTCTTTTTATGTAAAACATTTTTCTTCAAAACGTATCTTATTTTCATGATTGTTTTTTTTTTTTAGTTCTGATAAAATATAAATTTTTATTGGCATTACAGTAAAAATACAGAAAAATTTAATTTATGCAAGTTACAATATACTTTTTCAGTAAAAAAATCAAGTATTTATATTGCAAAACGAAAAATGTTAATATAAATATTTATATGTAAATAATGTAATATTTAAAAGTTTCTTAGAATTATTTAATGCATTTATAATTAATTAAAAATAATATATACTATTATTATTATAAATACATAAACTAGGTATATCATTTTTATTTAAAAATTGAATAACATTTATGTTAAAAAAATTAATCTGTTTTATTTTTTCAATAATTTATCAAAAATAGTATCAATCATTATAGTTATTTTAAATTTTATAATTTACAAAAGCTGAATAATCGCGACTTATATAATATTCTTATTTTGATTGGGTCATAAGTAGAGTTTTTTTATATATTGAGTATTTAATTTTTACAACACTGATAGAAATATTTTAATAAAAGTCACTATTTACTAGTCATTTAAAACATTATGGCAAAATATAAGTTGTTGTCCTATAACTTGGGTAATTACTTCTTTTAAGTAAATTTTCAAATATTTATTTGAAAATTACATTTTAAAACAGTAATTTCCCTCAAGTTCTATTTCAATAATATATATTTTGCCATTATGTTTCTCCGTGACTTGCGAAAACAGTAAATTTTATTAAAATTTATTTTTAAAATGATTAAAATATTTTCAAGCAAATAGATATAAACTTTATGAAATTTTTTTTAAATTTGAAAACAATAAAGTAAAAGTTTCAATTTTTTATGTATACTAATAAAATTTTTAATTTTCCATTAAATTCTCGGAAGTTAAAGTAACTTATACTTCTGTAATAAACTTTACGTTCAAGCTTAAAATATACCATCAAAATATTTTCTTAATTTCACTTTAAACAACCATATTTTTTCATACAAACTTTTTCTTACGAGCTTCGTAAAGAGAAGTTGCAGAACTATTGAGGTCGCGGTTACAAAAATAGTTTTCTATTATCACATAAATTCTATAAAATATTTAGATTAATTGAAATATTATATGCGTGTTTAATTTCTCATACTGTAGAAAAAATTGCTGGATAAGTATGGATATTTGATTGAATTCAGTGAAATTTATACTTAAAATCAAGCAAGTTTTAGTTAAATATCGTAAATTTGTTTTCAAAATATAAATTTATATTTTTTAAATTCTGTTCTCTTCTCTTACGAGAAATTATGACTCCAAATTAACATCAAATTAGAGATACTGAAATATTAAAATTTTATTTAGAATTGTGTTATACAGCAAAAATGCTAATTTTGATAAAAATTTGAAGATCGTCTAAAACCTATTCTTGAACTGCAGTACTAATAATTTCAATGATTTGTACTCATTATTTAAAATTTTTTAAATAGTACTTTTATATCATTTTTATTTTTTACATCCCATAGCTTGAATGTTTCTAAAGATCAATACTTATGTAGCATAGTTCATATACTATTAAACCTCGCAAAAGGAATTGTTTAAATTTTCGCAAATAATTAAAGTTTTTACAAGAATTTGTAGATTCTACATTTATAAAATTTTATACAAGATTTTCGAAAGTTTAGTTGACTATTAAGCATAAATTCTTAAATACAAAAACCTTTGATAAAAATGTTATAAAACTAAAAAATTTTTTTTTTAATTTTGTAAAATGTTTGATTCAAGTGTATTAATAGAATTATTGTAAAAATTTTTCATAAATTTGAAATTTTTTTATTATTTTCCAAGTATATTATATTTTTCTATCATAACCTCGTTTTATTATAATTGTTCATCCCGTTATTTCTTAGAAGTAAATTCATCATCTACAAACAATAGTATCATAACTATTTCTTGTTTCAAGATAGATATTTTCGTTGTAAATAATTTCCTGTATATTTTATATTTTTTTACACTCCTCAAAGGAGATTGTGTTGATATATCCATTTTGCAGATATGAAAATCGTTTGTTTCAATGAATTTTTAAAAATTTTATATCATATTTATTTACCCTTACTAGGAAAGTATTACAACTCTAGATCACGGATTTTGCTCAAACTTTGGGATAAGTTTTCAGATAATAAAATATGTTAAAAGCTAAAGTTATAGTCATAAACGCTCAATATTTCCTTGGTTACAGGTAATTACGCTATAACTTTGAGAAAAAAATTTTTTGATATGCTATAACTATTATTTCGAAAGGATTTGAGCTCAGCTTTCGCTTAAAAAAGTTTCAAGCTTTTAGCTATCAATGCCAAAGAACTATATACGCTTCGAAATATAGTAACTTTTTTAGTGATTTTCTTTAATTGCCTGCAACTAGGGAAATATTGAGCGTTTGTGACTATAACTTTAGCTTTTTCCATATTTTGTCATCTGAAAATTTATCCCAAAGTTTGAGCAAATTCTGTGATCCCGAGTTGTGATACTCTCCTAGTTAGGATAACTCTTGCAATATGACATTTTTTCAAACCCTTTTTCATCGCGGTATATCACTTAATTTATGAATGACCTCTAAACTAAAAGAACAAAAGTTAAATAACTTTGATTCAATATAACAAAAGCTAATGAGGATTCAGTTGCTCATTCGGTCGAGCGATGGATTCATACTCTCGGGGTCCCGAGTTCGAATCCCGCTCGCGACCGATTGATACAAGTACTACTGTATACGATATATGTGCTTTGTTCAAAAATGCACTGAGAAGCCTTCGTTGCTAATTAGCATCGTAATGATAGCATAAACACAGCGATGTTAAATAAAAAAAAAACAATTATAATGGTAAATTCATATATTTTTTAAACTTGGTAACAATTATTAAGGTTAAAAAATTCTTATCAAACTGCAGGTAAAATTGTTTATTATTCTTGTTTTATTCTAGAATATTAGATAATAATAAAAAAAAGAAAAAATTTAAAATGTTATGGAATTATATTTGTTTATTCTAATAATACATTTCGAAGAATAACATTTCAATATATTTAAACAAAAATATCAGTAAAAACTTTTTCCCACAATTTTCAAAAATTTACTAGTTAATCTTATACAGTATGCTATACGTAGTCGAAAAATCCTTTAGAATAAAAAAAAATGGTAAATTATTCTCATTCTCAGTAGAAATTGCTAGTTCTCTCTTACAAGAGAGCATAGAATTGCATCTCTTGCTTCGCTCGATGAGGCAGCGCACCATTCCTTCTTCTGTCTCTTTGGAGTTTTTTTTTTCTTTTTATTTTTATAGTAGATCATGATTTAAGAATAAAATTGTTCCTCTACCACCTACAAGAGAGAAAGAAAAAAAAGAAAAAAAAAAGAAGAAAAAAAGGTAGGAGAAGCAAACTTCCGGGCTGCTTTAGAGCGTTGGATCTGAGTTTCTCTGTAAGTTGGGGATTCGCTAAATCGCGTTTTCCGCGGAGTAAGATAACTCGCGTAGGAGTCGTTTCTCGTGTTCTGGGTTGGTATCACATTGGCACAAAGAGAGCGGAATAGGCGGAGCTTTCCTCCGACGTACATATAGACTTGCTCTTGGCTCCGCCAAGCCAACCTCCTCTTTCCTC
Source organism: Anastatus disparis (assembly GCA_017163975.1). Taxonomy (NCBI): domain Eukaryota; kingdom Metazoa; phylum Arthropoda; class Insecta; order Hymenoptera; family Eupelmidae; genus Anastatus; species Anastatus disparis. The sequence continues at coordinate 127,128 of JAFFSR010000251.1, forward strand.
CTCCTACTACTACTACTACCTGTACCTACTACTTCACCTTTTGACGCCACAGCACGTAGCGCCCGCTATATACAGATTTTCCTCTTTCGCCATTTTCTTCTCAAGCTTATATTCATCGCTTATTTTCATATATCTTTTCATCTCTCTCTCTCTCTCTCTCTTATTCATTTCCTCGAAATAAATTTATTCGCGTCCATGCTTGGTGAAAGGCGTTTCGATAACAGACGTATGTCTTTTTCTTATATATGGAAAGAGAAACAAAGACGTTATACACATAATAAGCGAGAGAAAGAAAAAGAGACGCCATTTTATGTAGTGTATATAATTCTCGCAAAAAAAAAGACAACAACGAAAGGTTTAATTATAGAAAAGACGTGGTTGAAAAAGATAACCCGTATACGCGAAGAGATACTCAGGGACATAGCACGATAGCCTCGCAGGAAATTAAACGAGAGCTCCAAACAGTCAAGTTTCTCCTCTCATACCTTTTGTATCTAAGCTATGTTCTCTGGCCGCTGCTGCTTTTCTCCATTGTTTTCGCTTTTACTAAGCTCGGGCTGTAAAACATTTTTATTGCGACTATCCCAAAAGCACATGAAAACGATACATAAGCACAAAGTAGAATTTAAAAGAAATACGTTTCGTTTCTGCAAGAATAAAGAAAGAAAAAAAAAACAGCCGGATAAATGAGAGAAGAGCAGCTTACGTGGTTTTTTCGAATTAGGCAAAAGAGTTATGCTGTAGATTTTCTATCTCTGTGGAATGAAAAACGCTGTTGGATGTGGAGGATAGAGTAAAAAAAAAGATATAAGTTGTATACAGTTCCATGATGGTCGCTTTATTTTTGAATACAGCACAGTTGTTTGTTTGTTTGTTTTTTTTACTTTATTTTCAGGGTTTTTTTTTTATACGAACTTTCGCTCGTTTATTTACAATTTTTATAATCAGTCCTTGACGTGTACAGAAAAAGTCTTGTGCTTAATCATCAGCTGCAATGTTTCAAAGAAGCAAACAAAAGTTTATATTTTCGTAAAGTTCAAGTACATTGTTATTAAATGTGTAGTCACGTCTTTAGAACATTGCAATCTCACGATTTTAAACTAGACGAAATATTACTAATTAATAACGAAAAAAAGCACCGTTTCAAGGAAATGAATTATTAATTTTTTTTGTAAAATGAAAATTAATCCAGCTAATAAACATGTTAAAATAATAAAAAAAAAACTTTAATTATATTATAATATAAAGATTCTTCTAAGTTTATTTACAAATCGAGAATTTACATAATCATGTATAAGTAGTCGTAACATCGTAAGTTCATACAGTTTAAAATATAAGAAAAAAAAAAAAACAAAAGAACACGTTTTCTTAACGATTAAAAAAAAATAAAAAAGATAATCGCCTTAATCACTATAATCGAAAAATCTTAAGACGAAGAAAAATTTACTATCTAATATGTTCATTCGTATCTTTTCTTATCGACTATTGTAAAACTTTCCTTCATTTAAATGCTTGATTTCTTTTTTTTTTTTTATTTACCTTGCTTTCATAGCGTTTAACGAACGTTTATAGACAAACATGACAGTGCGAGTTTGGCGGGCGGGCGAAATCAATTGACCCGTGCGTAATTTTATGTTAATGTAATAATAACACTATAATAGTTAAAAAAAAGTAAGTTACTTTACAATTTATTATGTTAAATTATTAAAAAGACGCATCAGGATTTGAAATAACAATTAAAAATATTTTTTTAAGTTGAAAATAAAAAGTTTTCAAGAAAAAATACTGATTGATTATAAAATATTCTAATTGTTGATATCACAAAAATAGATGCGTCCTTTAAAGATTTTTAGTAAAAAATAAAAAATTTGAGACTGTCGGTTAAGTCAGTGTGTAGAGTTATCATTCACTGAGAGAAAAAGTTGCTAATATTAAGTAAATGATGACTTAAGTTTGTGCACATATTTATTGAAAATTATTATTTTACAATCTGAAAATTTTTCACTTAAAAAGATTATTTGTTTTGAAATAAATTTTCAAAATTGTTATTGCAATAATATTGGAACTCTTAAATATACAGCTAGTATTTATTTATGCATAGTGTTCAAAATATGAAAATATTTTATAAATATTGGAAAATTTAACTCACCCGCTTTATTGCTTGTTCTTAACAAATTAATAATAACAATTATAAACTTGGAATTTTATAAATTTTGATTTATTTTACAAAATAAAAAAATCTTATAATTTGAAATTCACGTTGTTTGTTCAAACATAAGAATTATCAAACACTTTTTATCTTTACTTCATTATTTGATAAAAAATAATAAAAATTATGTATAAAAAAACTTATACACTCATACTAAAAAAAAATTCTTACCTTATTATCTATTTAAGAGTATATACCTAAATAAATAAATTTTTTTATAAAAACATAAATTTTTATAAATATTTATAAACAATATTTTCATACAATGAATCATATAATTAAATAACAATTTAATTACTTGATGGATTTAACTTGATTTTAGCAAAACACTTTTCCTCAGTGTTAATCTTGTAAAAAAATTATGGGGAAACATGAAATAGATACGCTAACATGGTTATTATATTAGAAAAATAGGGCAACAGTAGCAGAAGAACACCCACGCAATATTAAAGGGGAAGACGTAAGAAAATAAAAAAAGAATAAAAAATAAAACAGGTTTATAAGACAAGGGAGGTGTGAACAACGACAATTGCATGACATTTTCCTCTGCTTTAATAATACAGGGACGCGCCTCCTGATAACGATACAATAATCGTATCACAATTATCTATATATATATATATATATATATGTATACATATACGATCCTGTCCTTGAGTCAGACAGTTAAACGTTTTTTTTTTTTCTTTTCTCTATAGAAGTTAATTTACTATACTGCCATAGAGCTAAAAATACATTAGGAAAAGAAAAGGAAAAAAGAGAGATTTAAAGGGGACGAGAAGGAAATATCAGCTTTGCATTGTTAATTTATAAGGTAATTTACAAATGTACATTAGGGCTATGATGGTAAAAGTTGTGAGGATGGAAAAGATGAAAACGTGGACGACGACGAATGAGATCCGGTTATTTAACGAAGACCGCTTGAACGTCCTCACATGTAGATACGTCTCAAGTCCGACGGCGACGTAATCATGTTGCACTGTGGACACAATTTTTTCGCCCCCTGCGAAAACAAAATTATTTTTCACGTGCGTGCAATGTGTATAACGATGAATTTTCAGCATTTACTTTATCAATGATACTTTCGTTTTTGTTTGAAATGATATTCTTTACTATTATTTATTATATATAGAACAAGTTGAAAGATTTTTTAAAATTATTATTAATTTTTGTAATTTTAATTGAAATATTAAAAAATTAGCAAATTATTTATAATTATAAAAACTTTGAATTGATGAAAACTTTGATAAAATGTTTTAGAATATTTAGATGTAAAGGAAACGATTCAGAAATGAATTTAGTGACATACTGGAATTTCATGACAAAGCAGCAATTAGAAGAACTTACCAAAGTGTGAAGCCAGCATTGCTCGCAGTGGACATGCCAACAGCAAACTGAAGTTACTGGTTTTTTGTATTGTTCCTAGAAAGAAATGAAGAAATATACGTGAAGATATTTACGCGTTTAACTTAGAATGCAAGGATGAAGCTAAAATTTTTTCACATCTAATAGTCTGGAGAATTCAAATAATTTTGTGTTAAATATAAAAAAGTCAAAAATGCAAAAGTTTGTACTCGAATTGTAGAAGTGATTAATGTAGTTAAAGAAAAAAATTTTTAAATATTTTTTATCATGGTTATTTATTCTGATTTAAAAATATCAGATCATCTTTTGTCAATATCTTTTTCTACTTTTTATTAAATTCAGAGTATTATTAACACGTTCAATACTGAAATGTTAATCAGAAGTAAATTTTAAAAATAAAGTGATCGAAATATTTTTCTATTTTTCGATGTCTTGTTTAATTGCAATTTAACAACAAAAAATTCCTTGATTTCAGTACTTTTGACGATATTAATTTCTCATTTCAACTTCTAAAAAACTGTTCCAATTCGGACAATGGATAAAACATCCACAAAAAAACCGAACATACCTCGACAGATTAACGATTCAGTGATAACGGGGAAGTAAAGTTTGAAGTCGATTTAATAGAAATTTGAATATTTAATAATTGAATATTAAAGTTAAACACAAATACATGTTAAATATGGTTTGAGATTGAAAAATATTATGACCAAACATCAAATATTTATAAAAAGAAAAATAGTTTTAAGTAAAAACTAAAAATTTCTATAAAAAGTTAATTTCAAAATTTGACTGTAGAATTCAAATGATGGGTTTGCTTTTAATATTTTTTTTAATTTACAGATTATTTACGCATTTTATTTAATTACATATAAAAATACGTAAGTAAATATCAATAATAGTACACTTAAACATTCAATATTATAATAAAAATTTTAGGGATAAAAATTCAATCTGAAGGATATATAATATAGAATTATTACTTATAAAAATAAAGTTATTATAGTTTGACTTTTTGAACAATTGTACATTCTAAATCTATCCAAACATTACATATTTTTTATTTGAAATTTGTGCAAGGAAATATTTGATTTTAAATTTAATATAGGTTATAAATAATAACATTTTTGCATTGAAAGGAATATTTAAGGCATTAATTTTTTTTTTACTTAGTGTAAACATTTATATTTTCAATGGAATAAATTTACTTTAATTCGAAACTAAAAAGTTCATTTTGAAATAGTGATCCAAATTAACTAAAAATTGGGAGTGAAATTTCATATAAAAATATTTAAGACGATTGTTTATAAAGAGCAAAAAATGTAAGAGAACAACTTACCATACAAATGAGACACTTAAAAGCCTGTCCACGCATTTCGGCTTCAAGCTCTCTAATTCTTCCCCTTAACGCTTCAACGACTGGTGTGTCGGGTTCGCTTTTTGTATCAATGAGCATCGCAATGGTTGACGGTGAACCGGACGTCGTCGTCAAGTCTTCTCCTTCTTGTTGTTGCTGTTGTGACGTTGAACCAGGGCTAGCCGATGGTTCTGTTTTAACTTCGACTTGAGATTGTTGCGAGCCATTTGGTGATATGACGGCTTCGCGTAAAGCTTCGCGTTCTTTTTGTTCACGCGCGGTACCTTCCAGTCGCGGCGTTATAACGTCTGCTTCGGTGTACTGTGATGGACCGAATTGTGCTGTCTCGTCGCCGTCGACCACAAGATCAACGTCTTCGTCCTCGTGTGCTGCATCTGAACTCCTTGCACCGTTTGGATTGTTGCTCGAGTTACGACTACTCGTTGCTAAACCTGCCGCTATTTTTTTCAAAGAGGGGATATTGCCGTTTATTATGAGAAGGAAATTGATTTGTTTTTATAAATAAGTAAGAAAATTTTTATTTGGATAAGAAATTTTTGTTGTTCTTAAATATTTTTTAAAAACAAATTTTTTATATTCATTTTTTATTGTATATTATGAGTTAGACTTGAAAAACAACGGATGACAGTTTTATATTAAAATAAATTTTAAATTTATAAAATTAAACCAATATCATTGTTTTAAAATATTTATTTATATTCAAAGTATCATAAATAAAACATATTGATGCTGCTTGTTATATCAAGCACGATTGTCATAATATATTTACAAAAACATGAGTTGAATAAAGTTATTTATATATTTCGTAAAAATAACTACCTAGAATGTTTGCTAATCGAAAAAAAAAATTAAAAAAAAAGTTATTCTTAATACATCTCGAGTATAGCATTTTTTGATACTAATAATTGAGCAAAAAAAATCTCACCTGAAAAACCTCCAAGGAGCATAGAAGAGGCACGAACTCTCCGTTGGCCGGCCCACTCGTACTCCTCGAAAGTTTCAGTATCACCTTCGACGTCAACCTCTTCGTCGTCTGGATTGCCATTGTGTTTGTTAAGACAACGCTCGACGTGCTGATTAAGCTCATCTGCTGTACCTGATAGCCGTTCATTGCATACCGGACACGCAGGCTCATCCGCTTTTCTTTTACGATTCTTTATACGAATACGCGCCTACAAAATAAGTGGCGCGTAAAATAATTAATATCGCATGCTGTTTAATAAACTTTTAAAAGTTTAAGGAATTTAATGTTTCGAAAACAAAATGGTAATAAAAAAGTAAAGCTTTAAATCCATAATAAAATATTTAATGAATATAAATTAGATTAAACCTTTGAAACCGAGACCATGAGAAAAATGAAAAATTTTGATTAAATTACTTGGAAAATATATTTTGCTATTCAACTGACTGATTTCTGTAATTCGAACTAATTTCCTTATTTTTCAGTTTTCTTGGTTTTAATGTATCAAAATTGTTTTAGGCTTTCATAATGAGATCAGAAATAATCGACTTTGATCTAACTAATGTATTTAATATATAATATTTTGTTTATATCATACAAAGATTTGAAAAAAAAAAACAAAAACTTCAATGCAGCATATTTGCTATACACATGATACTAAAAGGGTTAATAAAATAATCGAATTCGCATTGAAAATTAAAAATTTCAAATTACTTTTTACTGCTAAAAAACTAAAACACTCACCTGTCTATTTGCTTTAACTCGTTTATACGTTTCCCATCTACCAATTGGTGTACCGTCGGCAGCCGACGGCGTGTGAAGTAGCTGACCGTGTGGATGCTCAGGTCCTGATGGTGGTAAATTTGGCCTTGGTGGCCTTGGTCTTGATGATGCCGATGATAATTTGTAAAGACGATCGAGCTCTTGGAGAAAATGTTGCTCCAGATCCTGTGGTCTTACCGTCACGCCGCACACCGGGCAGCATGTTGGATCGGCTGAAAATTTTTTCTTTCCTGCAACACACAAAAAGGTAAATCTTTTATTAGTTTTGACTATTAATTTTTTTTCGACAAATTAAGATTAAAGTTGTTGTTTTTGTACAGTACGCTCTGAAAAATTTTTTGTAATTTTAACACACGAAAGTATATTGCATGAGATTCAATTTTTATGTTAAGATTTACAAATAATTTACTCTTAAATTTTAAAATACAAATTTAAAACTGCAACTTTTTTGTGTGTTAAAATTTCAAAACATTTTTTACAGTGTGGAAACAAATAAAAAAGTTGCAGTTCCTTGTAATGTAGAATTGTTTTTGTAAAAAAATTTTTAATATGTAATTATAATAGCAATATATTGGTAATTAAAAATTTAATCTTCTAGTTGGTATTAAAACCTCGTCGTTAATAAATATTAAAAATTTTGAATGTACAAAAACATTTTTTAAGAATATTACTTCAGGTTTATTATAAAATTTGTAATTATCAGTAAACGTTAACGAATATTAAAATTCCACGCATTGTACGTGTTTGTAAAAATAAGATAAAACGCGTATTAAACGTAGTTAATTTTGTTAATATTTTGGAAATGAAAAAAAAAAGGGTAAAATTTAATTAGAACAACAATAATTAGAATGACGTTAAAATATTATCAAAAACATGAAAGCCTGTAAAAAGGCAAATGGCTTTTTGAAATTCGCAAGATATTTGTAAATTGAAACGTTAACTGAACAGCGCGTTACAATAACGTTGTCATTTGAGCACTCAGCCGACGAGAGTAAAAAGTTTTACCGCACTTAACTGTTGCCGGTTATACTACTCTGGCTCTTTCTCTCTTGTCATGACATATTGTGAACCCATAAACAATTCCATCAGTATCTCTCTTCAACTCTGTACCTGTTGTAGTGTAACATTTTGTGATTTGTGGTCGAGTTCGTTTTTTTTTTTTCTCTTTTTTATACTCTCTCATGCTTATATTCATTTCGTTGGTTTATTTTCAAAATAGAAACAAAGAAGAAAAAAAAAAGAATAACAAGATAAAGAAGAAAAAGAAAAACTGTATATAATCTTCTTTGACAGAGATATCCACATATGTGTATTTCATCCGCTAAGACGATCGTTTGTTTTTCAAAGCCAAGTAAGAAAGAGAGAGAGAGAGAAGACGTAAAGTTGTAGTAGCATTGCGGTCGGTTATGTCGACATCGACGATGCATCTTGCCCTGGAGGCTAATACAAAACACCGGAAATCCTCACGTATTATCGCTCTCTCTTGTCTATTTTTACAAGCTGCCTCACTCAACTCACTGTGCGCTCGCGGGCCTTTTCTTTTCTTCCTTTTTTTTCTATAAGGTCTATTGAGTTGTAAGAGAGAAAGAGAAGAAGGTATAGTATACGAGCATAGAAGTCGTTATGAGAGGCTTTTTGATTTTCAATGCTCAATGATGCTTTGGACCTTTTTTTTTAACTCTTAAAAACGAAAAAAATGAGGGGGAAATTTTTTTTTGAGAGATTACTATGTTTTGACATTCGAAAAAAGTCATGATGCTAAATAAAATGTGTCGTGAAATAATTTATAATTTTATTTTCATAAAGAAAACATAATTCACATAAAGTATAAAAAATAAGCAAACCAAAGTAACATTTCGATTGTCACATTGTAAATTTGGTATTATTGTTTAATGCAATAATTAGATGTTTCAATTTTGTAAAATTCGTAAAACTACATATTAGTAATTATACTATTAAAATAAAAATGAAAAAGTTTTCTTACGATATAATTAATGGTCTATTAAGAAATTATAAGTTATACCTTACAATCTTTTTTCTTTTGCATAATATAATGTTTTATCTCTTAAATCTGTAGTTTACTGACTTTAAATTATGAACTCACATAATTTTTGTAATATTTTATGTTTTCATAGTAATCATTTTTTTAATAACAATAAAGTTCTTTTAGTTCGTTTTAAATGATATTCAAGTAAACATTAGCAAATAAAGAACGTTAAGCAATCGTAATTATTTATTAAAGTGTCATTTTATTTTCGTTGATTTGAATTTATAAAAATTCAATGTCCATCATCCATAGAAACTGCGTAATAAATATTAAGTATAAAAATTTTGAGCGTACGAAAATATTTGAATTAAAATTACTTTCTGTTTTAACAGCTATGAAATCAATGCGATGGAAAAATGCATTTATTTTTTGTTTAAAAGTTCCTTTTATTTTTACTTTATTTTAGACATTTTTAGTGGATTTTTTTCAATTCGAACGTTTTTTTTTCCGCGTTACGAAGCATTACGAAGAGAAGGAGAGAAGGTTACGTTTCAACACCAGTTTTATACAGATCAATTTTATGGTTTACTTTGTTATATACAGTTTTATGACTTTTTTCACACAGCTATAACTTGAAACACTACTGGCTAAAAATTCGAAATACGTGAAAAAAAAAGAAAAAAAAAAAAATTTTCCTCTGCATTACCCCATAGCGAATATTGTTTTACATTGCTGTCTGATAAAAATATTTGCTTTAAAAAAAAATATATCTAAATCGTTACAAATCTATAAAACTTTTCTATCGCGTAACAGAAAATATTTCTATTGGTTAAAAAAAGAATATATTTTTCAGAAAAATAAACAATCGATAAAAGAAATATGACATATTTCATTACGATATTGTTAATTTACAATATTCATTTGAAAAAATAATCATTTGTTTCATTATTAACATCTATTATGATGAAAATTTTGATGTTACGAACGCATATATTTGAAAACATAATTTTTCAACTCATCAGTCGGGAAAGATTTTTACAGCAATAATTACAAGAGTTTATACATTTGTAATTACCACGTTTATTCGAAACACCAGCGCGGTATATATTCCCATTCGTCATAAAGTTCTCCTCGTCCGCGCTCTCAAACGAACGTCATAACGCACGTTCCAAAGAGACATTAAAATAAAATATATTTCCCACACCATTACTGAAAAAGAAAAGAAAAAAAAAAAGGAAGAAGAAGAGAAAGAGAAAAAAAATCATTAAAACACCAGGAATAAAGTCTCGAAAAGGAGCGAACAATCGCTCCTGACGCGAGCGCGCTTACCTAAAAAAGAATCGTAAAAAAAAAGAGGCAGCAGCATACGGCTCCTTCTTTGAGATACGACTACTACATATATATACAAGGTTCGTTCATTTCGTTTATTTGTCGAATGCCAAAGCAACATTCTCAAGCCGTTTAACATATCCGCGTCTTATTCCTAGCGGCACGCACGAGGAAGCTCTTCTCTCTTTATTTTTTTTTTTTTCTTTGTCCTCTCCTTAGAAATATACATGTAAGTTACTCTCTTTCTCTCTCTCTCTCTTTCAAAGCTTTAAGAAGAACGCAAAGTTAAAGAGAGAGAAGAAGGGTAGGAGTTGGAGAACAACTACTATTCTTTCCCCTTTCAATTAAGTGCCCTCGAAAATTTATGTGAAACGCGTACCATTCGATATTCCTATTTCGTATGAGAGAAGAAAAGAAAAAGCATTGACTTTTCGATTGAACCTTAAGCTCGAAAATTGCATCCTAGCTTTTCTTATAGTCATTCTAAAATGCCATGGCCTCTTCTTCTTCTTCTTCTTCTTTTTTTTGTAATAAGAAAAGGTTCGCTTCGTTTCGGATTTTATATGAAAAAATCTCGGCTTCGTAATATTCTTCTCTACATTGTCGCGATGCTTATTTTTCTACCTTATGTATATAAACAGTAGAAAAATAAAGAAGAGGAAAAAAAAAAAAGTAGAAAAGACCAGAGGTAGTAAGTAATCCCCCAATAATAAGAATCAGAGTGGCCATTTACGGTTAGAGAGATGCTCTTATTTTTTTTTTCTTTCTTCCCTCCTCGACTCGTTTATTCGCGCAATTAAAGAAAATAGAGAAGGAGAAGGCGTTGATGCGAGAAGGAAGACGAAGCAGGTGGTTAAGCCATGGAGCTCCTTTATCTTTTTTCTTTCTTTCTTTTTTTATCTCTCAAACTCTCTTTCTTGCTCTATGTACAGCGGGAAAAGACTATCTACTCAACCATAACGGCCCCTATCATTTATACAGTTAGACGCCCTCTTAGTGGTGACTTTTTCCAAGGAAAATACAAAAGAACAAAAAAAAAATAAAGAACCAAACAGTCCAAGAACTCATTCTTACTCGCGTTTTTTTTCGGGTTAAAGATAGAGTGAACAAAAACTTATAGCTTTATGTATATATATATTTAAGCGTTCTTTTTTAATTAAAAAAGAAGAAACTGCAGGAAAAAGGATATCTCAATACTTAAAGAGCTACTTAAAAAGATATAACGCGTCGATAAGTCTCTTTTTTTTCTCTTTCTCTCTTGGTAAGGCAGTTGTAAGAGTGTTTTATTTTCTTTTTCTTTTTTTTTTTTTCGAGAAAAATAGTACTGTAAGTGTAATAAGAGTATATACTAAGCGCGGCCCACGCGACGACCAGATAATACCTGCAAAAAAAAGGGACAATAGACCGTGTGTTAGGCGCTTATCTTTTTCTCTCTCTCGCTCTCCAAGTACTGCTCGGTTCTCCTTTAGCAGATTTCTTCATTACACTTAGGAACTATTAACAGCTATATAGAAATACACCTTATACTATAATGTCCGTCTGTTTATATTATAGCCCGTATACTGGACTGTGTAGCTGGGTATTTAAGAAAGATTTTATTGAGAAGGCGTGGGGAACAAGTGAACGAGTACGAGAAATTCAGTGCTTGTTTATTGAGAGGAAAGTCTAGTTGTTAGATAAGTATGTGTAGATGTGAAATTGTTATTGCTATATTGAGAAATGGACTTTTGATAAGCTTGGAAAGACAATCGCATGTAGAATTTTTTTTTTAAACAATATAATTAGTATGAAAAATTCTTGAATATACTAATTATCATAATTATAAAGTACTGGAAATGAAATTTAATTAAGGAGATAAGAATGAATTTTTTTAAAATGTAAACAAAATAAATACAATGCTTTCTTTATGAGAAAGCAAAAAGAGCTGAAGTCAATCATTGCATGAAAATTTAATTGCTTTCATGTGATCTTAAAAAAAATCCTTTTTCAAATCGCATGGACGTGATAAAATTTTCATGCAATGATTGACTTTCATTAAAAATAGGAGCATTAATAAATTTCCTACATTATTAAAATAAAAAGGATGGATAAATAATCGATGAATCATTTGCCTCGAATACAAGAAGGATAAAGAGCAGGGAATATCGAAGGTACATATAAACAGAAATGTTAGAATAGATAGAGAGAGAAGAAAGATATCAAAGCTAGTTAGACACGCAGAAATGCAACTAAACGATCAAGAGGAGAGAACAAGCAGCAGCAGGAACTAGCCAGCAGTAGTAAGCAAAGCGAGAGGAGAGAAACGCATTTGGCCACAATTGCTTGTACTCTATGGCATATAGAAGCCAAAGGTAGTAGGGGGGTTTATAGCTAAGCGTCGCAAGAGCCGCGATTTGGATTCCCAGCGCATCGGTCGACATCTGAATACCTCTTTGATTTAATAGAGAACATCAACGCTCAAATCGAGGCTAACGCTTTGGTATAAAGGGCTTTAAGAGTAAGTGAGAGAGAAAGCTTAGTATTTTGAGAATGAGAAATCGACAAAGGGGGAAAACCATTGCTTAGGTTTTCGCGCAGTCGCGTAAAGTGTAACAAGCCTCTACACCTCTAATGCTACTACTACTCTCAACACTTTTCCCTTTGTGATCCATCAAGCTTTAATTAATTTCCCCGCTGTTATAACGATTATATTTCGTTGTGAGTACAAGGCTTATATGTGTGTGTATGTATGCGCATATATACACACAAGAGCAGCATTTCAATGCTCTTTCTCGCGCTCTCATTCTCGTTCTCTCATCCCTCTTTTGCTCGCGCGAGCGAAAGTTATTATTGCTCGTAAATGCGTGTTAAACTCGACATTTATGAAAATGGAAAAATTATGGAAATAATGGATAATAGAAAATATATAAATCCTATATGTGTGTATAAGTATAATTTGTAAGTGCGAAAAAAAAAAGCATTTTAAACATTCGGTTGGAGTGATGTTTTAAAAAGACAGGAAAGGAGGATGGCTATTGGCAATTAGCCTTGCCCTCTTCTCTCTTAGCTTTGCGCCAATATTTATGCCATAGACTTTAATCCGAATAAAGCAATTAGCTCAGATATTGACGAGCAGCTCGTGCTTCGTTTCCTTTATGCCTCTTTCTCTCTTCGTTTTCATTTTCGAGGCACATATATTTCTTTTTCGGGGGCTTGCAATTGCAACAGAGAGCAAGATAAGATTTCTTTTTATCGATATCACGCAAACTTACGATTAACGTATTGGTTTAGATCGAAAAGTCGCAGGTAAAGTTAATTGTTGGGTAATAAAATTCTGAAAAATATGACCAACTGGTTTAGGGTTGAAAATAAAAATAAGTAAAGCGAAAATTTAAAAAGTTAAAACTCAATTAACGAAGACGTATGATTATTAAACTATAAAAATAATAAATATACTTTGAGGTAATGAAAGTCTCGAGTTTATTTAATTTAATTTGATTTGAAAAATATGATCCGTTGGAAAGTGTGCATGAATACAGATATCAAAGATGTAAAAAGCCATATGAATCTTTGCCGATAAACTTCTAGATGAGTGATCAGAAAATTACCATTAAAACTATATAGCCAATCGCTCAAATACAAAGGAAAAAATAAAAATTGAAAGAAAAAAAAAATCAGCGCGTTCATATTCATGCCGAAGTGTTCTTATTCAGGAGCATATCGAAAAAGGGGGTGTGTGAGTGTGCAGCAAAGTAGCAAGCAACTTTCTGTATAATCCGGTTTTAATTAAATAACCAGCAGGAGCAGTGAGGTCGAAACGAACACCAGGGAGTGAGAGCAGAAAATCCAATGCGCGAGAGAGCAAAGAGTTTGTTACAAGAGAGTGAGAGAGAAATGGATTTCAAATGCTTAGGAGAGAAAGTCCAAAAGTGTGTGTATGTATGTATATGTGTAAAGCTAAGCACCGGTTGCTAGCGGACATTTAAGCGTCAGGCATTTAACCACAACTGTCGTCTTTCCGATTGCCTGAATTATGGTCCCCGTGTTTTCTATCTTTTCTTCTTTCTTTCTCTCTTTCTCTCTTCGACGTACAAAGGGGTTGGTTAAAGGAGAGAATAGAAATTTTCAGTATGGTAGAGTTTTAATCGTTAAGTCCAGGAGAGGCCAACGCACAGCAGCCTCGCTTATTGCTGGCTTTTGATGGCATCATTACGAATCTACATTATGGGGTGTTTTTAAAAGACTCTTAAGTGTTACTGTTACTGGCTAATAAAGAAAATAAAAAGATACTTTTTTATATATGTATTACCATTACGAATTTATTCCTTTCTTACAATAAGAAAATACTCTTCTCTTTATAATTACTTTTTTGATTATCGTATAATCTGTAATTATGTTGCAGTATAGCGATACAGATGTTTTAATATTCTATTACTTAAAAGAAATAATGACTATTATATATTTTTATATTTATTCAAATGTTCTGAAGGTAATTTGAAATAAAATAACCCACGGTTTGAGTGCCTCTTATATCATGAAGAGAATTTTCAAAACAATAATTATATTGTTATGATTTTTGTGATTTTTGCTAAGGGATGTAAAATACCGATATTAGAGTTTCTTAAACATATAACTCTTAATACAAAAATTTTTAATATATTTCTAAATATTACAAAATTTGACACAAATATATTTCAACATACAAACAAAATTTAAAGTTTGTGCAATTATTTTATTATGATGGTTGTAATTTTTATAGTACTTCTCCGTAAATTTTGTAAGATTTCATCATAATAATCAAAAAGAAGCGTCGGTATAATTTTTATGCAGAATTTCATTGTAAATTTTCTAGAAATCAAATTCTTTTAAATTCCATAATTATCCTTTGTAAAATTAGACTAAGACAAAGTTTTGAAAACCACAAATATTAAAAATATAGTACTCTTTCGGATACCGTTTTTGAGTCTTTATGGTTTTGTAGAATTATAAAAGAAAAACATAATTTTTAAAATAATCACCATACCCATTTAATAGCCGATAATTAATACCCATTCCAATAAGTAATAAAAATAATACATCTGAGTTATTAAACAAAAATGTTGCGTGAATTGTACGAAAAGCAAGATCAGTAGCTGGTTATTTTTCGGGATAAAATTCGCAAGCGCGGCACGAGGCCAAAGTTTTATGGAATGTGGTTGTTATATATATATATATACATATATATAGACGAGAAGGAGGGATTATAGGTAATGTCGAGTGTTGTGGTACACAGGCAGTAGTCGGTAAAATAAGAGAGGGGAAAATGCGTGCAACGAGGAGTAAAACGAGCGTTTTATTAATAACTTAAGCTCTGAGAAAACAATAGAGCTGGGCATTCTTAACAATTAACGGGCTTAAGTGCGCTTGCAACGACACCATTTGTATAATGACTCGTATAATTTAAGTTTCGACTGTAACTTCCAACTTTTTCCTTTTTATTATTTCGTTCTCAAATTATAGAGCTATTCTGTTGCAAATTATTTTCATTGCTGGATCTTTGATGAATCGAAATAATTAAGGTTCAAAAATTTCTAAGTTTAATATTATTGATATTTTTGGTTAAATTTATATTTTAAAACTAAATTTTATATTAGAAACATTGACATACTTTTACAAATTGTTTTTATAAAATGCCCATCAATATATCAATAAATACTATATTAATCATTTAATCAATAAATAATTTGTAATTTGTATAACTTTAAAGAGTAGTAATTGGTATAGAAAACTAAATTCTTTCTAAAAAATATAATTTTAATCATCAATAAACTTTTTTCGAAGAATGCTTGAGCTATTATTCTTACCACATAGAGTTATAAGCAACAAAAAAATTTACTACGTACTTCAAAGCCCAATTTTCTTTCTTTCAATAATACCTGCGCGTACTCTTGGTTATATTAATTTACCTATCCATAAAAATAGCGCTCTAATATTCATAATAAGCCACAAGTCAAGCAATATGTGTGATAAATTCGATAAACTTGAGTTTTGTGGAAGCAATCTTGCGAAATAATATAATAATTTTGAAAATTAGAGAGAATGCCTTGGGCTTGCTTTGAGGTAAAGGAAGCTCTTTACTCATCATACATACAAGTAAGTATAAGATCTCGCGATTTTGGTAAGTAAGGGGGATTGGAAAAGCTATGAAAACAAGATGCTTGCCAGTTAAGTTAGCTGTACCCGTTGCCTAAGCATAAGTTCAGCAGTTAAAGGATATAAGGACATAGAGGAAGAGAAAGAGAGAAAGTAGGAAGGCTCACAGTAAGGACTATACCCTCTTAAGTTTGTAGTACAAGAGCTTCGAGAGCCAAGGAGTAGGAGCTTTCCTTTCATGCATACCATAGCAGCAGGAAAGGAGGGATCTATTTCTCTATTTAATTTCCCATCTTGTTCGCGCTATGCCGCCTTCTTCTTCTTCTTCTTCTTATACATCTCGTCAGACTTGTGTGTGCCTCCTTACCTCCTCCTTCTCGATATCTTTCTACTATCGCCCACGATTTACGGCATACGTGAGACTATAGCCAAGCGCGTTTCTTCTCTTCTATTTTTTTTTCTCTTCCCTTTTCTTTTTTTAAGGGGATCCGCGAGCATCTAATTCGCCTTTATAACCGTATAGGTCCCGTGTGCTATACGCTCACAAGCTCTAGTTTATCTCGGTAGTCTAAAGATGTAAAAAAAAAAGAAGAAAAAAGTTGAAGAGACGCTCGTATAAAAATGCCTTTTGTATCACCTGCTACCTAATAGGAAAAATGAAGCTAGAGTTAACTAGGTTTTATAAAAAATATCGAAAAAAAAATTCTTATAGTCAATAAGAATACTTTTTAATTTTGAGATTATCCTAATTAATCCAAAATTAGTTATTATAACATCTTAAAATCAACTTTACATAAAGGAAAATAATTTAATGTTTTCCTCGAAATAAGGATGAAACTAAATGAGCTTTTCTAAACTTCACCACTGGTGTCGTTACACTTTGATCGCCACAAGATTCTTCATTGAAAAATCGGATCGTTGCACAGCGCGAGAGAGTCGTTAAGTGCTAACATATATCCCTGGCTAAATTTGGCATGTTAGGCCAACCAACATCCAGTATACCCTTCTTTAACGTTAATATCAAAGAAGATTTTTCGAGTAGCGTCCCTCTCTTCCAGAAATTTTCCAGGGACTTGTATAAAAAGATCCCATGGTAATCTCTTCTTTCCTTTGGCCGATGTGCAGTAACACGCGTCAGCGCGTTCCACATCCTTTTTCTCCTTCATATAAACATTCCGATCCTCTTTCTCTTTTAAACTTCTCTTATCTCTCTGTAGTAGCGCTATAAAGAGATTTTATTTATACTAAGGACAGATAAATAGAAAAAGATAGCTTTTTTTCTAGACCATAGGAAGGAAGTAGATTTCCTTTTCTAGAGGTCTAAATATCCTTGTGGCTTGGCTTTTAGTTCTCTCTCTCTCTTTCTGGGCTATAGTCGCAGCTCTTAAATCATGGTCTCTTTGTAAT
This sequence comes from Anastatus disparis, assembly GCA_017163975.1. Lineage (NCBI taxonomy): Eukaryota > Metazoa > Arthropoda > Insecta > Hymenoptera > Eupelmidae > Anastatus > Anastatus disparis. The sequence continues at coordinate 144,658 of JAFFSR010000251.1, forward strand.
TAAGTGAATGAATGGCCTGTATCACGAGTTAATATTTGCGACATGACGTATGACGCCAGCGCCGCGCCAAGACAAATCCCTTATATATCATCAGCCCTCTAGAGTGAGAGAATGAATGAGAGAGAGAAAGAAGAACTTAAAGGTCTTTCGTTGGCTGATGAGCGTCTACCTTCTTATACCTTCTCATCCTCTTTCATAGTATAGCCGTAACAAAATAAGGCAGAGAAGAGTAAGAGAGAGAGAGAGAGAGAAAGGCGGCAGAAGCTACAACGGCAACCGTGCCAATATTCATAAACACGTCGAGAGCCTTGGCAATATCTTACTCGCCGGCGCTATAAAGACGCCTTTTGCGTTTAGTAGTATATAGTAGAAGGCTTGGCTCTTTTGCAGATGTTCATCTGCTTGTTGCTTTGGCTCTCTTTCTATCTCGCGTCGATGCGTCGATGAGTATTTTTTCCTTAAAAAAAAAATCAGCGCCACGCACATCGATATGAGCAGCAGAATCAGCAGCAACAGCAGCAGCAGCTCTCCTCTGGCGCATAAACATTTTGCCCAGCTTCAAAAACTTTATTCTCGTGTTTCAAGCTTGAAACAAGGTTGCAACAGCACACACATAAGCAATTCTTAAAAGAAGAGTCCAAGTATTATAGTGTATATGAGAAGCTGAGACCAGGATAAGAAAGATAAATACGCCGCTGTTGCAACGTCAGGTTTTCACGCTCAAAAGAAACGGAGAAAGAGAGTCAGCGGGTAACGCTGTACTTTATGAAGTGGACCGTACGCGAGTTGGCCAGTTCTCTTGCAGAAAGAGAGAGAGAGAGCAGAACCGTAGCTTATTACATTATCATTTTTTTTCTCCTCTACCTTGCGTTTGCTTACGCTAGTCGTCATTTTATACTTTCTGCCTCCTTCGTTATTCCGTAGTTTATTTAGTTTTTGGCGTATATGCGATACAGCATGGATAATTGGACGCTCTCGCGTGAATTGCTAAAGAAATAACCCTGCATACACGCGCTTGTATATATAAGGAGAGCGTAAAGAGAAAGCTGGTTACGGGGGCCCCCTTTATCTCTGCTAATAAATATGTGGCTACTGCGTATTTACCAGGGCTTGATAATAAATACGCTTAAATAAATAATTGCGAGCGAGCGAGGAAGAGAGAGAGAGAGAGAATGTGCTTGGCCGTGGAAAACGCGACATCCTGATATACAGAAAGATACAGAGCTATATACATGCGTGTATATACGCAAAGTCAAAAGGTGGCAAAGAAAAGAGAACAATTAACAAAAAAATAAAGCAAAAATATATAACGTGTTTCATGTAGAGATATAACTAGAAACGGACAGAGAGAGAGAGAGAGAGAGAGAGAGAAGAGAGGAAGCAACCTTTAGGAAGCAATTAGTTTGCAGCAGAATGACGATGACGATCGGAAGGGATGATTGTCTGGTAGTTGATACGACAAAGAAAGACGAAGAAGGGAGAGGTAGGAGGTAGGAAGCATAACAGTTCTTTGATACCGCTGAAGCGTAAGGACGTTTTGGCAGACGGACGGTTATGATTGTGATATTACGATGGCGCGCGCGGTATAGTGGCCCGTTTACGCTGTGCTACGGAATGCGCTCTCTCTCTTGCTCTCTCTCTCTCTCTCTCTCTCTGTCTGTATGTGTGTTGAGGTGAACGCGTGGATGAGCAGTATCAACGTTTTGCCCATCAGCAACACATATAGAGCTAATTAAACGGGCCGAGCCAAGCGCATGGATATTAATTAAACTCTGCTCTTTCTCTTTCTCTCTCAACCCCACCCTCTTTGTTTGTACAGTACCACAACAAAAAACACATTGAAAAAGATGCGTTTTCTGTTCTGAGAGAAAGAGAGAGAGAGAGAAAGAAAGAATCGCCCACACTTATGGCAAGGCTTGAGTTACGTTTGAGTTTAGCACGGTGACAACGGTCACTAAGGTATATATCGCATACCTTTTCGACTGAATATGTTGATAATTGTTATTATCTGAGATAGGAAGCGCTGTGTGTGTATACTTGAATGTATATATATCTGAGTGTGAGGTGAAAAAAGAGTGTAATTAACCGGAATGAGATGTGATTTCGATAAATTTTCAGGACTGACCAAAGGAGATAAGCTGGAGCCGAGAAACAACTCTTATCGCCTCGAAGAATGGGGGAGATGAAAAAGGAAGAGAAATAAGCGTGTGACTATTAAATTACAATCAACAGGAGATTGGAATTCTTATTTTTTTTTTTAATTTTAGCGTTAAAGATGTCCTTTTCATTGTCGAATGATACTTTACTACTGAAACAACAGTTACTTTTAATTAATTTTAGACGTATCTTTTTCACGCACACAAATAAATAATCATAAATTATGACTTTAAAAATTAATTACTTGATCAAACGCGTACGTGAAAAGTTAAGACTCCGTATAATAACTTTATTTACTTTTTTATCTTGAATTGTTTCGTTATTACAACTTCAGTGCTGTAAATATTTTAGCAAAAAATAAAATACACGTACGAAAAATGAATAAATTTCATCGTGTATGTATAATTTTGTGTTTTAATCAGGCGCTTGATTTACAAAAGCTACAAAGTATAAGTTTCATGAAAAATATTATATGCATATTGATAAAATCTCCAAGAACATCAAATCAATTAAATAATTTAAAAAGCAATCGTTGAAAACTTACTCATCATTTTCAAAGTTGCATCGAAAAATAAAGAAATAAATAAATAACCAAGCTACGGAGTAAGATTTTCACAAAATGAAAATAAATTAAAAAAAGAAAAAAAGAATTATCATTTTATAATCGTGTACGATCAAGCAGTAGAACACGTCTCAAGTAACAAAACTACCAATATCCGCATCTTACATCTTAATCTGAAAGTATTCAGCAAGTATATATCCAGGAGTATGAAACGATTACGAATCTCTTTCTTTCTTTCTCTCCTAGAGTTTTGCGACACGAAATATCCTCCTTCCACTTTTATCCTGGTACAGGCGGGCGTCAAGCGGTGCAACGGCGCGTTGTCGCACCGCAGGGGCTTATAATACACCGCGATGAACAGGAGAAAGAGAAAAAAGAGAGAGAAGAGAAGTGTGTGTACCCAGTTTTAAAATACGCACAAGACTCTCTATGGTCCACTATATAGTGGTATACGAAAACGAGTATATAGAAAGCCTACCGCTGGGTAGATATAGTATATATCGCGCTTTTACTCTTTCCTCTCTTATATAGATGTCAGAGAGAGATTTTCAAAAGTTATAAACGATTATACAGCCCACAGGGTTGTAAAGTCGGCTTCTCCTTTGATTGAAGAATATGAACGCTTATATATAAACTACTAGCGCAAGCGATTGATACTAGCGTACTACTCGCTCGTTCGCGAGCCCGTGGTAAGTCCCCCTCGTAAATACCGCGAGAAGAAGAAGAAGAAGAAGGTTTTTGGATCTCTTCATTTCTCTCTTCTCGATTCTTATTTTCTTGTTTTATTTTTTATATCTTTTTTTTTCTATAAATTAGCTGCTGTTGCGCAGCGTATATGACTTCACACGCACGAGAAAAGGTTATACGAGACAGGAAGAAAAAAAAGGAGAAAGAGATGATGATAATAATAATAAAGGTTAGCCTTTTTGGTTCTCCGTATGTCCTTTGTGTCTCTGCTATATAACGTCACCCGTGTATCTTCTTCGTTACTTCTTCTTTTTTTTTTATTCTTCTTATATACATTATAACATTTCTGTGGTTCAGAGCTGCCGTACGCTTAAGGTTATATACATGTAGAGAGATACAAACAGCTTTAATTGCGCCAGCATATAAAAGGAAGGCCTATGGAAGGTGCTACTCGCAAAAGAGAGAAACGCTTATATATACACACACCGTCGGTTCGACTCCTTTATATTTTGTATGTATATGTAGATATGGCTTTCAACTAAAACCGGTCACTGCTCTATACACTATAAGCAAATGGTCCCGCGTGTAAAGAGCCAATGACTCTATAATACTTAAAATATATATAGAGATATAAACGAAAGATTGAAAGCTAAAGAAAGTTATCCTATTTAGTACCTTCTAATGTAGACGTCTCGTTGCCGGAAGCATTGAATTTACCAAAAGCAGCGAGACTCCAAAACAATGCGGCGTTAAGCGGTGCGACATTGTGATGCTGAGGATGATACATTGACATAATTTTAACACTTAATATAACAGTATTTAACACTTTTACACTTTTATACACGGGAAAAAGGAAAAGACGCACAGCAACGATCCTGTCGCGCGCTATCCAAATTCGAAACTGAACCCTGCAGCACTCAGACTGCAAGGCCTTGTGTCCTGTGTGTCGTCAGAGTCACGTTGTGTTCTGTATACATGTGAGAGGGGGAGAAAAGAGACAGAGAGAGAGAGAAACTCGTATATGTACACAGTTAGCTGAAGCGACAGTCGCACCCTTCTTTAGACCTGAATCATCCCCTAAAGTTAGAGAGAAAAAAAAGAAGAAGAGAGAAAAAGAATGCCTATATACTACTGTATGTATATATGATCGAGAGTAGAAGAAGAAGTCGGTATTCTGTTTTGGAGCGAAGAAATTTTTTAACAGGAAATAAAGATTGTTACTTGGGTGTTTATTGAAGCGATGAGGATACGGCGACGACGGCACGAGGATGTTGAAAGATATATATATTGTCGGCTTGGCAGGTTTACTCATTGATGTGTGAATGAATTTTATGCTTATAGATCTATTTATTGTTTTTATTGTAAATAATGCGCTACTTTCTTTGGAACATTTATTTTAAATGTAATTTAATAACGCGTATCAACTATTTGCGTTATACAAAAAAATAGAGAAAAATATTGTATTATTTAAATAAATTAGATTTGTAGTAGTTCAAAAAGAGTTAATCATTTTTTTTTTAAACTTTTTTTTTGGATGCATTCAATCATACTATTTTTAATTTATAGACATTTATTATATACATTGAAAGCATTTATCAGTTAACATCTTGAATACCTAGCGAATCATGTTTTTTTTTTCTGGTGAATATAACAGAGATAGACCGAAAAGCAAAAGCTCATCAATCACAGGGAAACGCTATAAAAATTTTCAGGCTATTTATTGGATATACAAAATATTTTCAATATATTTCAGCTTTATCATCACGGCAATTTAAAAAATACCATTACAATTACAAAAATATCTTAGAGATATTTTGTAAACAAAAAATATTTAAATTAATTAATATTTTTAATTTTAAATGTTTTATTCTGGCAGAGTTCAGAATCATCAAATAATATTTTTTTATTTTTAATTTAACGTCGTTGTATTTATGCTATCATTACGATGCTAATTAGCGACGGAGGTCGTTTCAGTATATTTGTGAACAAAGCACGTGTATCGTATACAGTGGTGCTTGTATCAATCGGTCGCCGAGAGCGGGAATCGAACTCGAGTCCTCGAGATTATGAATCCTGAGCTCTACCGACTGAGCCACTGAGACCTCTACATTTTAGAATATTTATTTTCAAATAAAAACATATTTTCTAATGATAACAATGAATTAATTGTTTTATTCTTACATTGATCAAATAAAATTGAACAAAACAAGTTCAATGCGTTCTTATTAAACAAATGAACACTGGCATTTGGTATTATAAATCTTACAAAAAAATTTAAATTTAAATATATGAAATCGCGGAGACAGTTATTATTCGAGTAAACAAGGTATCCGAGAGAAGATCTGATTTGACGTCCAAGCATAAAAGGAGTTTTTCTGACCTTTTCTACAATAATAAGCAGTACGTAGCAAAAGGCAAAAGCCTGCCTACAGATTAGTTAACTGACTTCTGAATGACACGCGCGCTAACACAAACTAACCCACCGAGAATTCTGACATTTATACGTGTGTACGTGAATAAGCTTAAGCCCGTACACTCTCGCTTCATTCACAATGGACCCTTATATACATATACATATTATACTATGCGTAAAAATAAAAAAAATAAAATAAAAAAGAAATAGAGAAGCGAAAGTATCGAAAGGAATAAAAAAAAAAAGAGATGAGGGAATTAACGATTATTTTCGACGTAAATGTATATATTAAGGATGATAGAAGCTAAGGTGCGACATATATGTATGTTGCGGCACCTATTTGAGGATGTCATATATAGAGCTTTTGTATTGTATTATAAGGGACTGATTTTCTCTCTCTCTCTCTCTTCCCTTTTCTCTGGACGCATGGAACTGTGCCTAATCGCGCTAATACAGATGTCAGTTTTGGCGACACTTTGCCCTTGTTACTAAGTATGTATATACACTTTTATATATATGTGTACAGCTGGCAGTTTTGTGTCTCGATCGACGCTTGTTTCTATCTTTCTTTTTTTATTCTTTTCTTAATTGACGAGCTAAAGTGTGAAAAAAAAAGTAGCAAGGGAGAGAGAACGAGCAGTTTTATTGGCTGAGGGATAGTTTAAGTTTATCGGATGGTTATTAGTTTTTGTAACGGACAACAAGATTTAGTTTATTTAAGTTAATGCTACGCTCAATCTTTCGCCAGTTATTGGGGAAAAGATTACTAATGCGCTTTCATGTAAGAATTTTTATTTCGTGAATAAAATTTGAGCTTCATTCGAATTATTAGAAATAAAATTTTACATTTATTTCAAATTTTCTTTAAAAGTGGAAATAATTTTTAATTTTATAATATTTTCATGAAAATATTATCAAAAGAAAATCGTTCTTTTCTAAAAAAAATCAAATAATCCAAGCATAAAAAATAATCTATAAAATACGCTTCTTTAAATTTTTGTATTTATGCGTATTACATAAAATATAGAGCCAACAAAACAAACAGACGAAGCTCGAGGAGTTTAGGGGTATAGACATTTATGTAGTGCGGGTGATGATGTATAACGTTTTGAGCATAAGCAAAGGCAACACAACAATGATACGCGTATATATCTGGACCCTAAACGTCGCTTGTTTTGTCCATGAGCAACGTAGCGCATTGGAATTGCACAGTCGGCTGTGTTTGCAGTCATGCAAGATTTTGTACTCTCTCGCTCTCTCTTCTCCTGTTTATGTCTTCATATATACAGGATACTACTAGTGCTAACTGCTAGTGTAGTCTAACACGTCGTCCTACGTCATCTTTGCGTTTACCCGCAAGTCTGCTCGACATTCAAATGTTCACTAAGAACATGTATTAACTAGTTTATGAGCTGAACTTGCTAATATTCGAATTTCAAATACATTTTTTAAATTTTTATAAACAATCTAAGAAAAAACTTGATATGTACAAAGACAGTTTGTGTAATGTACGTATAAATGAAAATAGAAATTTTTTTTAGTTAAAAAATGTCATGTTCACAAATAAGAATATTTTTATTTTAATCTAAATTATGCACGTATGATGCAAGTGATTTTCTGTAAACAAATTAGTAAATTAAACTTACGATTTTACAAAACATGTTACATATTTACCAAAGTTCATAAATAATCATGAAAATCAATAAGAAATCCATAATTTGTTGAGCGATCGGATATTTGTTAATCGATTAAGTTTAATTAATTTTACTCAAAAATAAACAAAAGATCAATATTGAATAAGCTTAAGAGTTTTCCGTATCAAACGCATAGCTTCACATGTTCCTGAATAAACAAATAGCATTAAAGTTAAATGTTCAATTAATCATGTAAAAATCAACATCCTCATTCTATTAACCTAATTTGAATAACCCATTGATCCGGCGATTATTGTGCTCCTTGCTACATGACGATGACGGAAACGTAGAAATTCAATAAAGAAAAACACATAGAACCATTAATCATAAGCGGAAAACTGACTGTACGTACGCACGCGGAACGAAATAAAGTGGGCGCTTTGGCTGAAGCAAAGGTTACAGTAGCTGAAAATCATTTTAGAAAGAAAAAGAAAAGGAATTTTTTTTTTCATATTTACGCCTTGGAGAACGATTTGTCGGCAGGATCAGCCAGGCAAAAGCCGAACGTACGTCATGTATATGATATACCTGAGTTTACCTGGTGACAAAAATAAAAAGAGTATAGCATTTAATACGTATAATACACACAAGGACATTAGTAAGTGAAAAGAAGAGCGGCTCATGGCTCTGAGTATAGTTTCCCCTTATACTTTTCTAACAAAGGACAAAACACGAAGAGAAAGGAGAGAAAGATTTCTTTGATCGCTATGGCAGCTCAAAAGCTTAGCGAGGATTATACAGTCAAAAGTCATAGTTAGAATTTGTCGGTCCATTGACTCACCTTTGACTAGTTTAGATTTCTCAAAAAAGAATTCGTATATATATATATATGTGTGTGTGTATATATACGTATACATAGACGAATATAGGCTTCCGGTTTTCCTAAATGAGAAAGAAGAGAGAACACCTGCCTGTCATTCAATTCGTTCTCTCATGGGTATTCCGCGCTCCTGTCTCTCGCGTGCTTTAGAGTTTCAAATTGTATTTAGACTACATATATATACATATATATGCGTAGAGTTTACCTTTTGCGAAGCCGCCACCGCCGCACACATCACGCGGTGTATGCGCGATGCTACAGTGACTGGCCTATAGCGAGCCACCACCGGCTAATCACATTCGAATTGACCGACAGCTAAACTTCGGGCATGTATATTCGTACGATTAATTCACTAATTTCAACAATCCCGACAAGGTAAATCATTATTTCTCTGGAAAAACAGGAAAATTTAAACAATTCAATGTCAAATCATTATTTATTGAGATGTTTAGATTTGTTGGTACAAGTATTTAAAGTTGTTAAAATTTATTGATTACGTCACAAACATTTTGCAAATGTTATAAAAAAATTAATTTTTATGAATCATTACGTATTATAACATTAAAATGCGTGAAATAAATGTGATAAAAATTGAGTCCCGAAAATCGTAAATGAAACTGTATGTTTAAGTTTTGACAAAAGAATAATAAAAGAGCGTGAAGAAAAATTTTCTATTTCAATGATTATTCTAAAAAGAACAAATGAATCGTCGTAAATAGCCATGAAAATCAGTAAAATGACCGAACTAAAGAGACGAAAATTTCGTTTTAAAGGAGAAAAGACAGCATGGGGTGTATTGAGAGTTCACCTACACAGGTATACATATACACGCTATTCTATACATTTACGAGCGTACAGTAAGCTATACTCTCCTTTCGTGAGAAATTAGCTTTTGAGGGGGGGTATATAGGATGAGCGCCATAATATGAAACGTTCGCGCGCCAAGTGTGCTGGCTGCTAAGCGCTTTTCCTCCTTTTGACTCTGCGGATAATAATAATAAAGGGATCCTTCTCTCTCTCTTTCTCTCAACGTTTTCTTCTCAAGATATTAGTTAGCAAGGAACGATCTGTCGCTCGAAAACCCCTTTTACTTTTTCTTCCTCTATTTCACTCTTATCCTTGGTTACGTCTTATCGGCGTGTTCTTCATTTCCCCTTTTATTTCTCTCTTTTTTTTTTCTCCTCGTGCTTTTAAATATATATCCAAGATAAAGAGAAATTTAGGGCTAATTGTTTGATAGCGATGCTCGATGTTATATAGGGAGATTCGATTATAGCAAGTGAGAAAACAATGAGAGAAGAAGAAGAAGAAGAAGAAGGGAGAATCTTATAGATAATTCATTGCTTGTAAGTGGAATTCGATTGAACTTTCCGATTCTAATCGAAAAATCTAAATGTTATTTCTATGCCTTGCCGGAGTTTAACTGAACATTCAATTCGTTATGCTTCTGGTTTTCTTAAACTTTCAGGTTTCAGAGGAAAGAGAGAGAGTCGGCTTTTGTGGGGATTTCCTCAATGGGATTTTACGGATGATACTGAAAATACGCGATCGTGTAACTTTTTTTTAATATTGTGTGAGAACAAATTAATGTCTCTTTAAATATCTTATTTTTTAATATTAAATTATATACTTTTTTAAGTTGTAGGTTTACTTTTAATACAATGATTATGCTCACATTTAAAATAAATACATGAATTATGCATTTAAAAATAAGTACGGAATTTTTTGTCATTTATTTTACAAACGTTGTAAATACTGAACGGAAAGTATTAGTTAATATGAAATTTTTATTAACTTAGGCAGTATTATTGATTTTTTTAAACTTACAGATTAGTTTTATAGCTACAAACTGTTTTTTTTTTTATTTTTAACCAGTTTTTCAATGGATCTTTTTAGATTTGATCAAGTAAGTTTAATTACGTATTACTGTTGCAATTATCCTGTTATATATACAAAAGAGCCAACAATATTTTACATAAACATATCGATAAAAATCTTGTAATTCGAAATTTTTAAATAATATTATTTAAAAACTAATTGCAAAGTAAAATACATGAACAAGTTTTATTTTAATTTCTTTTGGGTAGCCGTTTTTCATTTCCTATATATACAAAGTATAAAAAATTTATCTATCAAATGATTCAAATTCCGCGGAGAAACTTTATATTTCAAAACATCTTTCGTATCCGATAAAATAATATTCTGTTTCTTTAATTAAATTTTATGTCGATTCTATATAAACTCAGAAAAGCAAGTTCCTCAATTAGCACATACATATTCAAGAAAAAGTTGCAATCTTTTATAAAATAAATAAAAAAAAAAAAATATAAGAAAAATAATAAAACGGTATATAAAACCATATGAGCATTCGTTTCATGTTCGCAATAATTCGAAGTAGAAGATTAAGTAAAGCATACCTCCGCGCGCACACTCATTATAACGTCTTATATGACTATCATCTTAAAAAGTCCGATATATTAAAAAGATATTTATCTCTGGCTCTTGAGAAGCTGGCTCTCATATACCGCGGAGGGTATAGAGCTGAAAATTAGTTGAATTTTTAAAAGTAACGACGGATTTTAATACTCTAGTAATTTGCTTTGGTTTTTATAACTTTAACGTAAATACCCTAAAACTACTGTAGAACTACCTAATCAGTATTAGCAAGACCTGCTCGTATTACTGTCATAAGCGAATAAATTTATAGCGTATTTCTATCCATAATATAAAAGAATGATAATAAAATAAACGAAGATAGTAAATTATCATAAAATCAAATAGAGTTGAACTGTCTTTTAGACTTTTGATGGCAACTTGAATAATTACACTGAAAATTTTAGTTATAAAAATATCTTCCCAAAGTACACTTTGCTCGAACGATCCTATTACAATTTATTTATTTTATTAAAAACAATTTTTACTATACGAAATTGCTATGGATTAAAACAATTAAACGATTTGTAACGATTGAAATCGGAATAAAACAAATATTATCTAAACTGATGGAATAATTTATTTTAGATTATTCTAATGATTAATTCATCAAAGATAAATGCGTAGAGCAGCAGCCAGTGCCTAGTTTAATTTAATACAATGAAGTATCCCGACCAACGGAATATAACATTCACTTGGCACATTTCATTTATAATTACTACTATTTAACCAATACCAACGGATATTCTAATTTAGTCTAATTATCAACGTATTTGATAATATATTCATCTACTGCTCCTACTGCTCTACTAGTTTCACGTGATTAAAATGTCAATGTTTTTTTTCTTTCTTTTGGAATAACAGCTATACGCATAATTTTAGTCTAGAAAAGTAAGCTTAAAACTTTATGTATCTCAATTTTTCGCTTTTAGTATATACGTAGTATCACTTCTTTTCTTCTGGGTATACACTTCTCGATGTATACGTATAAAAAAAAAGGAGCATAAATATCGCTTGTTTATACGCGTCAAAGCACATATACGCATACATAGTTTATTCTCCCTTCGTCTTTGTCGTCGTTTTGTCGACCGATTTCGTCTAAATTTGCGAATAAAAGTTTACATCGTATAAGGTTTAAAGCATAGTCCTTCGTACGTTCGGTTCTTGTTGAAAGTTACGCGCTTTTTTCACATACGAGGGATCATAAAATCGAAATTCAATATCAAGTATAAGGAGGAGAGTGTGCGTGTAGGCGTCATGTATGACACGAGAATGTCAAAAGGGGAAGAGAATATAGCGTTGATGCTACACGTCGACGCAAGAGAGCGAGAGAGTTGCAGCATTCGTTTAAAAGAGTAAGACGAAGAGAAGAAAAAGAGAAAGAAAAAAAAAGAGAGAGAGAGAGAGAGAAGCGGTTGTAGGTAGTTTGACACGCTCGTAAAAGACGGGCATTTTAATACAATTTACAAGAAAGTATAAAGCCAAAGAGCAAGAGAGAAAGAGAGTCTGAAATCGGGACGTTTTTCACTTTGAGTACAGCGCCAAGAAGATGTGCCACTGGCTCTTCTTTTTTTTTCTCCATATTTTCTTTTTTGTTTCGTTCTCTCTTTCTCTCTTACTTTGGTGTACTCCTTATGTGTATCGGCTGGACGCTTCGCGAGCGCGCTAATAAAACCAAAGTTTAAGAGCTTTCAGAAAGTCTTGAGTTCTTTCTCTCTCTCTTCCTCTTCTCTTTTCCTTCGTTCGTGATATCTATAAAGACGACGATAATAAAATGATAAAGGAAGCCGAGTCGAAAATTAGAATTGCTTTTACTAAAGACTTTACGATGATAATCTTTTAGCTGGCCGTCGTTTACTTTCTCCTCTCTGATCGTTGTGCTGCGTTGCGTTGTGCTGGCTCTGTTGAAAAATTTTTCTGACGACAAAAATTCTACGTACGTTCGGTAATATGTGTATACGTACACATACATAATAAACAGAAGGCTTCTGATACTAGGAAAGGTGACGGCGATATTTTATAAATTTTACGAGCCAGACGTCTCCCCGTTACGAAAAAATTATGTATATAGACAAGATCGAAGAATGAAGGAAGAAAAAAGGGCGAACGAGAGAGTCCTTTGCAATTCCTTTAGTCTTGTTCACTTGAGTGAGAAGCTCGGCTAATTGTCGCTTATTAAAAAGGTCGAAGGCAATAATCAAAGGACTTACTGGTATACTCTTCTTCTTCTTCTTTCTTAATCTCCAAGTAATTTCCTGTTTAGCGTTATATTTTATTCTCTAGGACTCCTTCTTTCCTTGGCACTTTATATCGTTCGTTGAAATATTTCAGGCTTGCATAGTGCGCGCTACGTTAAATTTAGGCAAGTAGTTATCGACAGCTGATGGAAGCGTGTGCAACTCGCCGTTCAACCGTTTGAATTTAATTAATTATCAGCGGATAATTGAACTTTCAGGTCGCGTGCAGAGAGTGAGAGAGAGAGAGAGAGAGAGAAAGAGAAAGAGAGAGCTCCCCATGTACACACATGTGTGGGCCGAAGAGTGGCCGCGAGCGATTAACGTGAAACGTAATTCGAAACGATAATGTTCGACGAGCATATTATCGTATATATAGATGCAAAGAGAGAGAGAGAAACCATGAGCTTATAAACAAATTGTACACCTGTATACATTTTACAAGTTGAAGGTGTATTGATATACCACTATAACTCCGAGAGTTCTGGACATTGCGCTTCAAGGGATATGGCTATATATACATACATACATATGTATGTATATTGCGGGTAGATTATATGATGTTCTCGGATATCCGAGAAGACTCTTGAGTATATTATGCTTTCTACGTTTGTCTTTGGCCGTTTCGATCGAAGGGTCAATTTTAAACTGTCGTTTATTTTATTATCTCTATTTTAATGCTCGATGCCGTAGATTAGACAAATTTATTGTTCGTATTATTAGATGTTCAGTAATTAATAAGTAATGAAAAAATTGAATTTGATACTCGTGTTTTATAGCTAACGTAAGCGCAAATTCGTTATGTAATAAAATATTTGTATTTTATTAAAAAATTCTATTTTTTTTTTCTATAACTTTAAATAATATTTCCCATGGATTTGAATGTGCATAATAAATTGCAGAATTTATATCTCTTACCTGTGCGCGAATATCACTATTGATAGTTCAAACTCATTTACATGTAGTAAAATTTAAGAATAAATTTTAAACAAAACTAAAAAAAAAATTGATCTACATGATATCCTCGGGAGTGCGTATGCATGTACGCATACCGGTTTTTCGAACGATTTCGGTAAAAACGTTTCATCAATACGATTTTTCCATGTTCCAGCCAATGATCGACCACACGTGTGCAAGTAAATTCATAAATTTTTTATAGGTTCAATATATATGCATTGATATTTCATAATAATGTTTGAGAAAAAAAAAATATTTTCCTCCTCGTCAAAAGACGTACAAATTTCATTGGTTGTTAAGGAATGATATTTGCGCTTTGCGGCAAAAGGAAAATTCTTCTTGACAGTTAATGAATTGTAAATTCAATTATGCCTTTTGGATTTAGCCTTGGTACTATAAGCAATCGTTTTTAGCCTCAGCTTCGAGAACTAAAGAAATTTTTCGCAATAATTAACAAACGATTATTCGAGCCAAATTATTTTCGATTTATCCACTTTAAATATATATGCAGGCGCGCTTGTACACGAATATAATACTTTTATTTATGGATTTATTTAAGAGACAGAAAGTTCTTTCGACATGATAATAAAAAGTAAATGCTCGGTACCGTTAGATTATTTACAATCTTTTCATGACTTCTCGATAAATTCCCTCGCTCGCTCAGACTGCTTTAATGTTTAACATTTTTCCTTTTGAATTGTTCATATTTTAAAGTTAGTTTTAAATAAATTTTTCAATAGTTTATATTATAATAATAAATTTATTAGAATTAGATAAAATCTACAAAGCTTGTACAGTTGTATCCCGTGTAATATATGATTTTGTGTATTCTCTTAAAAATACTTTTAGTACAAAATTTTCCGATATAAGAATGAAGCAGTAATAAAAATAATTAAAAATATTAAAATTTTTTATTAAGGAAATAAAATAAAGTTTAATGAATAAACAACTAAAGCAAGAAGAGTTTCCACGCTAATTTGCTATAGTCATTTAATGGTAAACTGTATAGGGAGTTTTAGCGATTAACCAGCTCATCGATCGTCAAATTCAAGCCGATAAGAGCTCGTTTGCGACGAGTCGCCGCAAAATTAACACATTCTTCTCTTTCTCTCGCTCTCGCACCCTTTCTCTTGTATATATAGCAGCATGTGCACAAGCAGAAACAGAGTTGAACGCGAATAGCAGAACGAGAGCCGTAGGACGACAATCACGGAATAATGTGGCCGGCCCGAAATGTGCGGTACTGCGGTTCTATCTCCTCTATATGTATAGACGTTGAAGCAAACGCTAACGTCAGAGTAACACTTCCGCGATAGGAGCCCTCACAATTATCGTCGAATTAATTTACCAACACTTTGCAAAATATACATCGATGCGTGTCAGGATCAACTTTAAAAGAGAGAAGAAGAAACTCTTTAGAGGTATAGAGAGATTAAAAAGAGAAGAAGTTGAGGAAGAAAAAGAAGAAGAGAGACAAGAAAAGAGAAAAAAAAGAGAGAAGGATAAAGTTAGCCGACACATAAATTGCACTTGGTAGTAGAGAAGTAAAAAGGCTTTGGAGACAATTAATAATTCGAGTGAGCATGCGGTTGAGCAATTTGTCCGGCATGGAATTCCATGAGCTACTTTTTGACGACTGACCGGTTGGTCGTCGAACGATCGAACACACTCTTTCAACAATGTTTATATATATATATATATATATATATATATATATATATATATATATATATATATACACACACATTAGATTTCTTGTGATGATCAGCTTCAGTCCGAGTGTTTTATAATGTACACCATCGGGTGAAAATTGGATTTTGTTTTGTCGTTCAGACATGAGCGAGAAAAACGCGCTTATATATAACTCGCGAGCGCGGCAAACTGCATTTTAAGGACTGCGATCACTGAATTACCAATAATGGAAGTCAAGTCTGGAATTCATCTCAACTTTATTTTTATTATTCTATTTATGCTAATTTTGAGCTCATCTTTTTTGCTGCTTTATTACAGTGCATTATCTAAATATAAGAAAAAACTTATGAAAAAGTATTAGAATTTTTATTTTCAAATAATTGGTTATGAAATTTCTACAAAATATAAAGAAACAGTCATTAAACCATCTTAATATATTACAATAATTTTTAAACAATGTTTTTAAATATTCATCATCATATTTAGAAATTAGACTTATTGTTAGTTCAAAGTTAAAAATATGAAAATTTCTAGAGTACAATAAGATAAATATAAAAGCTTAACTCGAAGCTCTAAAGGTAGCAAAGAGTTTTGAAAACAAACACAAGGCAGAATAATCAAGCGAAACAAGTTTTCTTTCAACAAGTTTTAGCAATGAAGAAAAAGTGAAGAAAAGAAAACGAGAGAAAAGAAAAGAGATTTGAGGTAGCGATGTGAGCTATTCGAATAGGATATCTCATAACCGGCATGCTCTCCGAGAAGCGCAGCAGCATTCTATTCGGCTCATATAAATCCAAGTCAATGGAAAGGGCGAGCATGAGAGTGTTGGACAGAAACGAGAGAGAGAGAGAATGTAACCTATGCATATAAGCGATTGTAAATGTAAAGGTCGTAGATATGTATAGTTACAGATGTTAGAATGGTAGTGTTGTGCTGCAAGTGCCGTTCGCCAGAAGCGATAATGGTGTGTCGGTAGTGCAGGAGAAACGGGCGTTAATTGCATCAGTATTCTCCTGCTCGCACTCTCTCTCTCTCTCTATGGGAGGCTTTATAACCAAAGGCTTGTAAAGTCAAACAGTATACCTTTTAACGTTTTCGTATATCCTCATACTTTTGATATCGTATAATATTCGGACAACCCGAACGCGTTATAACGATTATGCAACTCCATATGTCTCTCTTTCTCTCTTTATATATGCACGAATTTTAACGGCTTTAAAGCTCATTTTTCCATTGTAAATCCCTTTTTATGAGCTACTCTCCGTCTCTTTTGCTCCTCAATGTATATATATATATACACGTAGGAATAACGCAGGCTCTCCATATAAGCGCGTCACACACATCTCTCGCGATCAATTAATATCCCGTAATGAGGACGCGACGTTGTATCCTCGGCTGCGTGATTTATTGGCAATGTAACGTGCGCGCGTCACATACTATATGAATAAAAGAGCTACAAGAATTTACCCCCATCGATATATATACGCATACGTATATAGTTCGTCGTCTAACAGAAAAACATTTTTTATTTATTTTTTTTTTTTTTTCAACCTTATTTATATATTGCTCCTGAAAAAAAAGTGCATGTATAAAGAGAGCCAAGCCTGATTAATTTACACGTTGGTGTCGATGCATTTTTCAAAAGCCAAGACTTAACCGCTTTTGCCTCGTGTAATCAGTCGACTATCTGTTATTTTTCGTTATTCTCGCATATACACGGCACCAAAGAGCCTTTTTATATAGTCTTTGCTCTACAGCAATACGCGTATGCATGATGTTTGTGTGTATGTGCATGCGATTCTAGAGACTATTAAAATATCGCGAGCCCCCGCGGGAACTTTCTCGCGTACACGCAGCAAATTATTACCCGTACCGCGCCGAGCTAAGGCCTTCTATATTTCGCGAGTATACTTATTTGCTTATTAATTCTCTTTATACTGTAAAGCTTTGCTCGCTCGACTCGCCTGACAAATCTTGGCTGCTACTTCTACGAAAACTTTTTTTTGCCCTTAACATATTTACGATGGAAATATTCAAATTGGGCAATGTACGCGTGTTATACGCGCAAAGAAAAAGAGTATAATGTTGGGGCTTTGTTTATGATGCTCGTGCTGTTTGTTGTTTCACTTTTTTTTTTTTCTTCTTTTAAATAAAAATTTTTCGTGCTGTGATGTACGGTACACAGGCGGATGTGATTCGGATTCTGAATGAATTAATTTCTTATTTTTTCGGACCAAGTTCCCAATGCAATGATAATAAAATATTTCGACTTGCAATAAATTTGCTTTATTTACTTTCGAAAATTTTAATTCTGACCTTTGTACTTGAAAATTTTAAATATTCATATCGTAATTTTTCAGCAAAGTTAATTATTGTTCTTTTTAATTGCTTTATTAGGTATGTTTTTTAAATTATTATAAAGAACGTTTTCTGAAATTACTAAAAATTTCAGAAATTCAAAATTTTATTTTTATAATTTGGTTTAAGTGAACAATTCTAAATTAAACAAAATAATTAATTATAAAATTACTAAGAAAGAGAATGGAATTAAGCTAACATCTAAGTACTCGTAAATAATAAATGAACAGTCGGAAATAGAGACAATACATTGGTTATTGCATATATTCGTTATAGGTTTATTTAACGCGATATCAATTAATAAGGGCCTTTTTTTCTTTCTCGAGCGTTAAGCGGCCAACATAAGATACGACATTTGAGTCTGGTTAAGTTGCACCCATATGAAATTATTAACGACAACTTGGTTCTCTCTCTCTTTCTCAGCTATACATCGGCCGTACATCGGTAATAAAAGTAAAAAAAAGACAAGCGAGCAAGCAGAGCCAAGCAAGAGCAACAACAGCAGCACGAAATATCGATGGGGCTCCGCGTGTCTTTACTCGATTAAGTTTTTCATATACCAAAGCACATCGGTTTTATATATAGTATATAAGCTCCAGTAGTGATCGCTTCTTCTTCTTCTTCTTGAGAGAGAGTATGTTAGTTTCTTTTTTTTCCCGCCTCAAAGTAATAGGCTTAATAAGACATTAAGATATCTGGATATTTTTTCTCGTTAATAACGAAGAGGAAAGTGAGAGAGAGCAAGCGAGAGAAAGAATAGCGTAAAAGAGAAGCTCATGCTTAAAAGAAACGAAATAAAATAAAAAAAAAAAAAAAACAAAATAAATAAATAAAAAAATGTAGAAGAAGAGAAGAGAAGAAGAGAAAGGCGGAGGCGGGCAGGTATGACTGCTGCTGTCATATATAATAACAACATAAAACAGATACGCGCGCGAGAAGAGAGCTAAAAGCGAACGCGCTTATAGGGTTCCTACTCTCTCTCTCTCGCGAATATATTATGTTGCCCCGCGCGACTAATTTACGATTATAACGTACGTGTATAACTATCATTGTTGATATACTGCCCAAGCTTCGGCTCCAACACAGAACAGAGTGTGTGTGCGGAGTGTAGTAACAACACGAAAGGATTGAGAGAAAATGAAGAAAAAGAAAAAAAAAAAAAAAAGATAATAAAAAATAACAACAACGAGGCTTGAAGGAAGCAAAGAGAGAGAAGAGAAGTCTCTTCTACAAGTCTGCAAAAGATGAGTTTCTCTAGGAATGGTCGAACAAGTGAATAAATTTATTTGGACTTTTTCAAGATAATTTCTTTTCTTCACTTATTTTTATCGCTCAACAGTTCTTTTGTTTGAAAATAATACTTCAAACGTTTTTACATTAACGGCAGATGCGATGCGCACTTCTGTAAACGCTTCTTACCAGAGAAAAAAAGCGGAGTTCGGGAAAAAAATATAATTCGATTTTTAATCAAACTGGTTTTACTTGTCAATCGAAGATTAAAGATATATTTTTTTTCTATGTCAAAACTACAAATAAAAATAAAACTTAATGATTATAGACGTTAACGTATTGTATATTTTTCAAATTAAACGTTTATTTTCTCTATTTACCGAAGACTAATATATATAAAAAAAAAGTTTTAATTTTTAAAAGAAGTTTAATTTTTTAGAGCACCGTTTGTTATTACGTTTCTTTACCATACAAAAGTATTTCCACTGCTATACATTACTTATTCGTGCTCGATCTTCCAGAATATATTAAACATTTACTGAATGAATTCGAATAAATAAATATTCTTATCAACATTAAGAATTCTCATTTGAAATCGAAAAATTGAGTGCGCAATTCAAGAGCCTCTCTTTCTCTCTTTCTCCTCGTGCACTTGGTGTATATGCAGCTTTAAAATGATATATAAAAGAAACATCACAGAGTCGGCAAACGTTATACAATTATATACCTTTCTTCGTTGCAAAAAACCTTAAACTCGCTACAAAAGATAAAAGAAGAAGAAAGATCACAAGTCAGAAGGAGAGAGAAGAAGAGGCGAACACCTTTTTTTTTCTTAGTCGATTGAATGATCGGCAATTGCCGACGATTCAAGTCCATTTCATTTGTGGCAGAAAGAGAAAGAGAGAGAAAGAGAGAGAAACGATTGGTATATAAGAGAAAAAGAAAGAGAAAGATAGACCGGTCTTTGCCTCGCGGCGGCAACTCAAGTCAAGTCGTCGTCGTCCGTTTCTACTGCTGTTGCAAGAAGTCGAAAGAACGAATGGCCGGAGGCTTGGTTGACCGATGACAGTTACATGTCAATACTAACCAATGAAAAGTGGCTCTTTCTTTTTGTTTTTTTTTTCTATCCTTTTACTCTTTCTCTCTTATCCACAAAGAACAAGTCGATGGAGACGTTTGCTCCATCGTTTTACAAGAAACTCCGCGGATATCTGCCGGAAGCTTTGAGTCAAGAAACAAGAAGAAAAAAAAAAGACACGCGCGCCCCGCAAGTACTTCTTCTTTTTCTATGCATCGAAAATGTATTTGCGGTTTTTTGCGCTTCAGGGAGACACAGCCAGAGAGACAATCCCTTTTTCATGAAATTTCACGTATACAATAATTCAAGAAAACTCGATAAATTCAACGACTATACTGCCGACGGTCTGCTGTGTGTATATATATGTGTATTTATATATATTTCTTTTTGCTCACAGCTGAAAAGGGAAAAAAAAGAACAAGAAAATTTCCAAGTTACGTGTATAGAAAAAGACTTGTGTAGACAACAATCGAGGCGGGAAAGTTTTAAAAATAAATAACTGGCTATTTAATGCGCTTTGTAAGTTTAGTTAAAGGAAGGGGATCACAATTGTAAGGGGTTAAGAAAAGATATGAGCGGAAGCTGATCGAAATGTTTTTAAATAGATTGACCCTTTTTTTCTGCTAAATAAATCAACAAAATAAATCATTAAATTTTATTTTAACTTAAAATTTTTTAAATTTTTGTTGAAACGTCATTAATATTCAGTACTTGATGAAATATTTAAAGAAAACTTGACTATTATATTCAAATCATTAAATTTTAAAGTTAATGACAGTAGGATTTACAATTATCTTGAATATATTTTCAAAATAAAGACCTTTGAGCAAAAAGTAAACTTTTAAAATTACAGTCCTAATTTATGCATTGAATTGCAATATCAGTGTATCTATTCCAAACGTTTGTTTTGTAGTTTTTCAAATCCGCAAACACGTAACTCAGAGTGCAACATATTTTCTTTTAAAAAACCACCTTATCCAACATGATAAACAATCAAGCAGCCACTAAATCCCTGGCGTGTAAACTTGTGAAAAAGAAATACACGTATACAAAAGTTTTTGGTAAGAGTGGGAAAGAACAACGAGAGACACATGGACTAAACAAAGTTCGATAAAAAAAAAAGAAAAACTAGAAGGCGGTGAAAGTTGTGGTCTCGAACCGTGGAGTGTTTAACAGATTTGAAAAATCAGCAATAACTCGCGCTTTGTCGACGGGGGGGATAAAAAAAAAAAAGTTTTGGGAGGAGAATATAGAAAGAACGGTTATATAGATGCCTTTTTTTTTCTTTTGCGTTTTTGGTGGAAATAGGCGCGGTTAGTACACAGGGTTATATAGAGCTTGAACATGCCAGAGAAGAGAACTCGACGGTAACATCATTTTTCATTTTAATGGTGGCCCCAAAAGAACGCGCTGCTCCCCTCGTTTATTTGTTTCTCTTGCTCTTTCTCTTTCTTGTCCCTTTTCACAGCTTTCGTGCGATATTCTTCTTCGTATCTTTCTCTGTTCTTTTAGCTCCTGATCCTTTTGGTACTCTCTCGCGAGAGCCAGTTACAGCTTCTTCTTCTTCTCTCCTCTTGTCTTCTTTTATCTCGGGCGCGAATGTCTTAATAGCCTACCGAAGCTTCTCTTCTTCAGAGTCTTTTCTACGTGTGCTTCTGGCCGTAGCCTCTGGCGTTCACGGAAGCTTCTTTTATTTCTTTATTTACATTTTCTTTTATTTTATACGAGCAGACATTGAGAAAAGATGCTTTGCCTTCCTTTTTACCGGCTAATTGATTCTTTTTTTTTCCCTTTTTTTTAAGAGAGTTGAAAGGAGAACGTTGCAAATAAAAAGAACGTTTTATTCTATAAGCTTTTGTGCTTTTGCACTGCATTAACGGATCTGTAAGAACTCTGATAAAGAGTCAGTGAGGCCGAGTGTGGTTGTATTGTGGTTATACGCGCTAACTTGAAAATAAATATGTAGATTTAAAGTTATACCGGAAAGTTAAGAGCTTAAGGAAAAATATTCAAGTTTCAAGCAGTTTATAATTTTAATAATTTTTGTTATTTTTTTCAATAAAATAATTTGATGATTTTAAAAAATATGATGAGCATTTTTAACTAGTGAATAATAATTTTCGACGTCAATTCCATTTTAAAATTCATTCGTTAATAAATTTTTCACGTATATATCATTATTAATGAGAATTACAAATAGTATATGGAAAATGCAAAATAAAATTTGCAGAACTCAAATTTTTCAAATATTACGAATTCTTTTATTTTATTTGAAAATTTTGATTTATTGCATGACACGCGCAGCTACTTTTTTTTTCTTTTATTTTTCATTTCAACGCGCTTTTTAAAGTGAGAATTTGAAAAATTCCTTATGCATAATATATATTAATTTAGAGTTTTGAAATTGAAATATATACATTTGAAATCGATGAAATTAATTGTCACGTTTTTCCAACGACTCATTTGCCGATACATGCGGCACATTAAAATATCACAAAAGAATTTTTTTTTTTTTTTGCAAACTCGATGTAATCATACAAAACGATAATTGAGGAAAATAACAAATGAAAAATGCAAATTAAATTTAAATTATATATTTATATGGACTGAAAAATAAATATTTAAAAAAAAAAAAAGCCCTGAGATTGTCAGCCGTATAATTATATAATAACGAAAACTCGAATATTTTAATTACATTGAGTTAATGCAACAGTTCACGTAACAACGCACAGCCACAGCATAGCCTACAAGCGGTTTTTGTTGCTTGTATTTTACAATAATGATCAATAATTCAATTATAACAGATAAATTAATTTTGTTATGTTTTAATTAAATTAAAGTTACTTTTGCCCGTTACAACATTTGCAATTATTAACTCAACAGTGTATCAAGCAAATATTTTTATACAAATAAACGAAAATTACTATAATATTTATTGATATTATTCACGATTCATCTGACGTGTACAATGAAACATTATTATTTTTGTTATATTTCAATCGTGAAAAAAAATTCATCTCAAATCAATTGTTCGGGAAGAGTAAAAAAAAAGTCTTTATCACATAAACATCGTAAAAAGAACATTAGTGTAATAAGCCGATATGAGATCTTTCCGCTTGGCTGAACTCAAAACGAGAAAACTGTCAACGATCCGTCGCGTCAACGCTGTCATTCTGTACAGCAGTAATAGTAACCTTTTCACTCGCTCTCTTTCTACTTGCTTGCTCGTGTCGACGAAGCAAAGAAGAAAACGTCGCATCGTGTTGCGCATCTCGCTAAAGAGTCAAAAAAAAAAAAGAGAGAAAAAAAAAACTAACAACGACAAGAGGAAGTCAAACGTTTTTCCACGCCCCTCTGTCAAAACAATGGAAAAACTGTCGGATAAACGAACTGCCATCTTACAAATTAGGGTTCTCTTAAAAATGTGTGTATTTTTCAAGCGTTTCTCATTCTCTCGGAACTTATATTTTTTTTTTTTTTTTAAACTTCTTCATAATTGGTTCTCTTCTGGTGTTATATAGCAAAAGATGATATAGGTGGGGTTCTCAATTTACAAGCGACACTTTTACTTGTCGGATTACACGCAGTTGAATATCTTTTATACAAAGAGCGAGAAAAAGAAAAAAGTGTATATAGCAGAGCAAAGTAGTAGTAGTTGAAGGCTTTTTCGAGGGGTTAGTATAACAATGGTATATACTAGTCTTATATGCGAAAACTTTGATTTATCATTGGTATATACTACTGCAGAAAGGCTATAACGCGAGCGGATATATAGCAAAACTATTTGTATTGGGTTTGTATATATGTGAACTGAACAAAATGTGCCATAATAGACGAGCTCGTGTATCCCCTCATGTTCACTTTGTTTAGTCGGTATAGATATTAGCTCTGTCTCTCTTTCTCTTGTGCTTTTGCTTCTCTCTGCTTGACAAGACCACGTTTCTCTGTATATATAGGCAAGAGAACCGTAGAGTTATAGACGCACGTGGGGACAGCCATGAGATGATCCATTAATTTTCTAATAACACGGGCAATTTCGAAAATTTACTTGGTCATACTCTCTCTCTCTCTCTCTCTCTCTCTTCTTCAGTAGCAACCTGGTCTACTGCTACTGCTATACTATACGAAACTGTCGCGGAGTGAGATTTAGGCTCTTAGGGGGTATTAACGTGAACTATATATTTCATGTTTAACGTTATATCATTGTTGGAATTCATTTTTTTATTACAATAAATATGGGTTATTTATGAATTTTATATTCTTTTAATAAATATTGATTAATAACTTTTATGAATTTATTCTTTTTTATTGCGCGTTTGTTTATTGGGATTTTTTATAAACGAATGAAACGATCATCGCACATTTGTTAAATTTTACTTTATCAATAACACAAATGATTTTTTTAAATTATTTAATTTATATCGTGAAATTAAATTATGTATTCTGTTTTCATAAAAGAAACTTTATGATGTGTAAAAATTATTTTTCAAAATAACATTAGAGAAGTTTGTTTGAAGTAATTATTAGTGAAAATATGCTATTTTTAGAAACTGCTCGTTCATACATATATGTGTGTATATGTGTGTGCGCGAGCATACGCGTGTGTGTTTATGCGTAAAATTATGTATCAATGTCTGTCAACTTGACTTTCTGTATTCATCTTGACAAATTTTGATCTAAGACGACTCATTTTTTTTTTTCAAGTAGAGGTGGCTCAATCTTACTTTTTTATTTTAGTTGATGCATTTTTTATAACAATTTTTTTGAATCATAAAATCTTATTTTTTTTTAAAACTTTTAAAATAAATATTACATAGAGAAATATTAACTTTTTAAATAAATTGCTATCGGTTATTTTTAATATTTTTAATAACTTTTCATTAAATTACTCAAATCTTCATATTATTTTTTTCTTAAGTATTATAATTTGGGAAAAATATTCATTTCATACTATATCTGATGATTTAACTTAATCTGCTTCCGATTTATAATGATAAAAATAATAGTTCAAAATAATAAATTACGAAGAAAATAAGATCTCTTTCACAGTTTTTTAAAATTTATCAGTAAATGTTTTTAAAATACAAATAACGTCAATCATTATTGTTATTTAAAAAAAATACTTTAAAAAAATTTTTTAAATCATTAAATTATGTAAAGTTTTCATTTGCTCGAGCAAATATAAAAGAGCAGTATAGTTGACTAAAAAATGCAACGAAAAAAAAGGAAGAATAGGGGGGAAAATAAACGTACGTCATTTTAAGCAAGCAGTGCACACGTTGTTGAGGGGATCATACTGCGGTACACATTGTTAACGAATATACGCGTTAAAAGGAGATACAAGCTCTCTATATCTACCTCCCACTCTCTATTCTGTCAGGATGTTGTATATTTTTTGGATCGCGATTTAGTGTGATATACGGCCTAGAGGCTTTGCATCCTCTCTCTCTCTACCGTACTACAACCCATTGACATTTATCCCCGCTGGTTGCTTGATCGCGGCTAACGAAATCGACGACTAACGAGAGAAAATAAAAACTTTAACATCGTCACTCCAGAGAGAAGGGTAAACATATATATAAATGTAACATACGTTACTTTCTATTTCTTCCACAAACTGTCAACGTCTACCTAACAAATAAACATTAGGATCAATATAAATCGCTTATACGAAGCTAATTCTGCTTAGATAAGTGATTTTTTTTTAATGTCTTAGCAAAGTTAATTTTGGTTAACCAAAAATCGTAAAGTATCAGAAGAAAAGTTTATCTCGATGACAGAATTTCCACTTAAAATAAAAACAGATTTTTTTTTAGCTTGTACGGTGGCCATGATTTGTCGAAAAGCGTAAATCACTGGGTAGTAGACGATATTTTTGGGTTTCGGCCCCGTGCGCGCGCGCTTCGGAACTAAGGGATTCTGATATAGAAAACGTGTATTGTAAAAAAGAGCTATAGTTGCCACGAAGGATACGCGTAGTCTAATAATAGGGGATTTTTCGGTGAAAAGATAAACGGTAGAAATCTGTAACACGGGATGTACGACATGGAATTTTACGATCGTAAAATTGAGTGTGGGGGGCAAATAGTGGGGAAATTCCTTTAAATAGTTATACCGTTTACGCTTAAGCAATAGAAATTAAAATTTACAAATAATGTTTTAGAAAAACTAATTTTAAGCTAATGTCTTATAAATATTAAAAAATATAAAGTTACTTTTTGAAACAAATTTTGGAAAATTATTGAAGAATAATTTTTTTTAATGTGTTAATGCGTACTTCACTAACAATTTCAAATAAAATTTTTTTTTAAATGCTAATCTAAATACTAGAAATTCTTTTTTAATGTGATTTATTAAAAACAACCTTAAAGTAAAAGCAATACTAAATAATCATTAAATTATTCTAAGGATAAAGTTATTTGTACTCTAATAATTATCTTACTAGTATAGATCTAAGTTTATTGATCTTTGAGTTAAACCTTGTATTGCATAATATATCATTGCATTAAATTATTCAAATTCTTTTTTTTTATTATTATCTTGGATATTTTATTATAATACGTAACATTAAAATCATGTCAATATAGTTTTAGATATGATTGAAGTCATCGAAGGAATACTATCAATATATTAAATGACTATTAACGATCACAGAATATTAAAAATAATAGCAATATTTCATTATAAAATTTTTATATATTTTATAAAAATAACAGAAAGAATGAAACCTTAAAACTTGCCACGATAAAGATATAGTTCGGAAAATTTCTGTTATCCAAAAAAATTCTATAAATTAATTAATTTTAATTTATATAAATATTTGATTACTTTTCTTCATGATAAAAATATATATCTCGATATCATTATAATACTCATTTTAATTTTGATTTTTTAATTTACATTATTTATATAAAAATTAACTCGCTAAACAACGACAAAAATTAATAGAATTTAGTTATAAATTAGTGTATAAATAAAATATTTTTTTTCAATAAAAAATTGTTCAGTTAATATTGGTCGTCGATATTATGATTAACGTAATGGCTGACATAATTTTTGTGTCAAAAGGGTATGAATTGATGAAAATCGTACTAAATTCATTGAACGGATAATATCGAACTGGTCAAGTCTAACTCTCCAATCTCATTCTGTACTTTTCCCTTTTCACCTAATTTTCTCGATATCGATAAGAGTATTCGAGAGGGAGAGTATCGTACGTAGGTAAACGTAAGCGGGCACGCGGGCACACGAATTAAGGTTGGTGTGTCTACAACGAAGAGATAGAGAGAGTGAGCGAGTAAGAGAGAAAGAGAGGGAGAGAGAGAGAGAAAATGCGTAGGGTGTGAGGGGCATCAGTCAAGGGATTAGCGGGATTAGCCCTCTAGGGGAACTTGTTAATTGCTCGGCAAGCGAGAGAGAGAGAGAGAGAGAGAGAGAGAGAGAAACGAGCACCAGCACCAGTTTAGCTTGTGCTTGGTTTGCTTGTTTGCCTCGGGGACTAGTGAAGTGAGACCAAGAGCTACTGGTACAAGAGACAGAGAGAGAGAAAGAGAAAGAGAGGAAGAGAGAGAGAATGCACAAATCACGCCTAGAGTTACGGACTTAAGGAGGCTTAAACTAGCTGGCCACAAACCGACACAGTCTGCAGATCTGATTGCTACTGACCGCTGTCTACGACAAGCAACTCTCTTTGATACTACTAGTATATGTTTCTGGACTCGCGCGTGCCACACACCATTAGAATTGATACTAAGAAGAAAGTAAAGATTTAAAGAAAAGAAAAAATTATTATGCATCGCCGATAAGACATTTTTTAGCCTTATTACTAATGTTCTCATTATTACATAGATGTAATCTTGAAGCTTTCTATTGAAAAATGGATCTAAGTTTATAAGAAAAATTTTAATTTATATCGACTATTGCGATAAAAATTTATAAAAATGATAATGTTTAATCATTGTATTATTTATGTCACTGTTTTGCAATTTTTAGGCAATTTTTAAAAAGTTGTTCTGTAAAATTATTAAGAACATAAAAAACAAATAAGAAAAACGTTTGACGAAAATAAAATTGATTTATGTTCCCGCATAAAAAAAATTTGTATTGCCAAGATATTGGTGAAACAATATCCAATATATTGCATTTATTTAATAATCCCTTGGCAAAATTTTTCCAATATTTCGCCAACATTTAGCATTTATCAATCCCTAGGGCCAAAACCCACATTATTCCCACATATTGGCAATATATTGGATATTGCTATATCATTATGTATAATGATAAATAATTTCAAATAAAAAATCAAAGTTTTACCACATTTAATTGAAAACTTTTTAACTTTTTTTTATATCATATCTATAAAGTATACAATATAGGTGATATTAAAATCTTTAATATAATATATAAAAATAAAATATTGGTAAATCAAATTCAGAAATCTTTTTTTGCAAAACAAAAAATATATTTAGTAAAATAATTTTTCAAGTCACATTTTACGAATATAAATATAACAAAAAATCTATTATACTAATTGTATATTTACATTACAATTTGGTTGAAATAATTTCTGAGTAACAGAAATGTTATATCAAATTTAATCAACACAAATCGACTTATGTCATTTTTGTAAATAAGAAAAAGATTAAATCATTTTTACTTTTAATAAATATAACTTAAATAAATAAATTATTTGCTTGAAATTTCTTTAATTTCACAATTAAAAACATTATACAAACGACCTTATTTTTACGAAAAAATGATTAAATGTCCTAGAAATCAGTCACTTCAAGCTCAAAAAATTTTCTTTCACACTCAGGGCGTGAAATTCAATTTTTGATGTCTATTCTTAGAGGCTAAAATAGCTCTTTTTTACCCAAGGGCAAAAAAGTAATTTTCTAATAAGCGTAATTGATTTTTACCAATAAGAAATTTACTTTTCGTGTCTCAGAATTATACTGAATGGTGGATGAGTCGATGTATAAATTGAGTAATGGGTGCATGGTGCAATGAATTCATAGGTGGATTCATGGGACGATGAAATGACGGCTCAATGGTTCGATGGACAGATCGATAAATATGACGATAGATCGATGGGCGGATAAATGTTAATGTCAATGGATCACTAAATGAATACGTCGATGGGTTGATAGACTGATTGGTGGATAGATGAAATAGTCGATGGGTTAATGGGCGCATAGATGAATTTTTTCGAAGGGTTTATGGGCCGATGGGCGGATAGATGAATTTGTCGATTGGTTGACGGTCCGTTGAGCGGATAGATGAATTTGTCGATGGGTTGACGAGCGGAATTTGTTGATGAGTGGAAAAAAGAATTCGTTGATGGGTTAATGGATGGATAGATGAATTTTTTGGTGGATGTCAGAAGTTGAATGGGTCGATGAGTTGATAGGTCTATTGATCGATGAATTCATGGGTAAATGGGTTAATTGGTCAATAAATCAATGGGTCAATAGGTTCATGGTTCAATAAATTGATGGTTGCATGGGTAGATGGGTCAAAGAGTACGTGGATCGGCAGGATGATGGGTCAATGGATTCATGGGTCGATGGGTCATTGGTTTTGATGAGTTGATCTGTCGATGGGCTGATGGGTTCGTAGGCAATTTCTTTAATTTTCCTCCTTTCGTACCCAACTGCTTCTTGTCGAGGCAAATTCGACAGTCTTATTTTCTCATTTTCATTTTAATTTTATCATCTATTAATGCCGTTATTTTTTGTATTATTTATGAATTTATTTTTAATGTGGCTAAATTTGATGCCCTTCGTGTATGAAAAAGTAATATGTTATCTACGGAAGTAAAGGTGTTTTTGCCCTCGTCTTTATTGTCACCCTCGCTTCGCTCAGGCTTCAAACTCGACTCAGGCAAAAATCACCTATTTTACTCCCTTGGTTAACAATGTACTATTCTGATATTTATGATGGTTTGCTGTATCAAGAAATGCTCCGTCCAAATAAAATATTAAGTGATCCCAACAATATATCTTTTACATGGTATTCTGACGGCGTTAGAATTTTTAAATCTTCCAAATACAATATTTGGACGTTTTATTTAACAATTAATGAATTTCCTTACAAAGAACAACATAATATTGAAAATGTGTTGTTAATTGGTTTGTGGTTTAGAAAACTGAAACCTAAAGTTAATCTCTTTTTAACTTCCTTAAAAAACTCATTAAAAAAATTGTATAAAGGTATAGATTTTGAAGTACCCAACGTAGATAAACCTACTAAGGGTATACTCTTGATTGAAAAATCAAAAGTATACCCTTTTGAAAAGAAATTAACTTTGCGAACTGATAACGAAACCATTCTGCACGGTCAACAAACATATGTTAGTAATATTAAAGTTCGCGATGTTGAGGGACCAACAATGCTCTAAAATTGTACCAAAATTCATTATATTAACCGGTAGTCCAGGGGCAAACTACATAAGTCGTGGCTGACCAAGGTCCTCGATTCTAACCAGGTTTTTTTTTATATATTTCGATCTGCCAATTTCGAATTTTTTTCGGTAGAAAGTCTGAAAATGGCGCATTTAATAATTATTAACAATTTTTATAAACAAATTATAGAAATGTCTTTTTTTTAGAAAAAAAAATGTTATCATGTTTTTTAGGTTATTTTGAGCAAAAAAGGTTCTCATGAATATATTGCTAAAATGCACTAAATCGGCAGAAAACAATCACAGTTTGAAAAAACGCGATTTTTCAAAAGTTTGACAGCTTATAGCTCAGCTTCTACTGCTTTAATTTTTACTCACAACAGCTTAAATTGTTCATTAAAATGTAAACTTAAAGATTACATTAGTTGGCGACAGTATTTATAATGAATACATTACCCATTAATCGCTCAAAAAGTACTGTATACGCGCACCCGCGCGCTGACCTGCAACGCCAGGGACTGTACATAGGTAAGCTGTAAATGGTACTTTTTTGGGCGATTAAATTTTGAACAATAAAATATATGAACTATTTTCTTTAAGTTGTATTTATTAAAAGTAAAAATGATTTAATCTTTTTCTTATTTACAAAAATGACATAAGTCGATTTGTGTTGATTAAATTTGATTTAACATTTCTGTTACTCAGAAATTACTTCAACCAAATTGTAATGTAAATATACAATTAGTATAATAGATATTTTGTTATATTTATATTCGTAAAATTTGACTTGAAAAATTATTTTACCAAATATATTTTTTGTTTTCCAAAAAAGATTTCTGAATTGAATTTACCAATATTTTATTTTTATATATTATATTAAAGATTTTAATATCACCTATATTGTATACTTTATAGATATGATATAAAAAAAAGTTAAAAAGTTTTCAATTAAATGTGGTAAAACTTTGATTTTTTATTTGAAATTATTTATCATTATATTCATTGATATAGCAATATCCAATATATCAGCAATATCCAATATATCGCCAATATGTGGGAATAATGTGGGTTTTGGCCCTAGGGATTGATAAATGCTAAATGTTGGCGAAATATTGGAAAAATTTTGCCAAGGGATTATTAAATAAATGCAATATATTGGATATTGTTTCACCAATATCTTGGCAATACGAATTTTTTTTACGCGGGTTAATATAATTTTAGAATCGTCAAGAAACGTAAAAAGTATAAAATTTTATTACACTTGCGTTGACATAAGTTTTGACTAGCTATTAAAAAGCCATAATTTTATCAAATAATACAACATTGTCTACATAACCTAAATCATTGTAATACTTTGCTTTTGAAAAAAAAAAGAAAAAAAAAAATTCTCAAATGAAAAGCAACCGTGCGTCATCGCGTATAATTTGAAACTCGGCAGTGTATCCCAGAAGGGCTCTCTCGCGAGAAGATCTATGAATTTAGTCAAGAGACCGAGCGAGCGAGCGAGAGAGAGAAATAGCGAGGTTAGAGGGATCCGCAAGGGTTATTTACGTGTAAGCGGTATTATTCAAAATGACGAGTATAAACGTCGGTGGGTCGATTTACAGTGGATGGTGTGGTCTCTCAGCATATCCGCGGGACACCAAGAGAAACAGAGAGAGAGAAAGAGAGGCAGAATGAGAGAAAGAGGAAGATATATACTGAGCAAGCGAATGGACACTGTAAAGAGAGAGACGTCTGCATTAGTGGATCGTCTTTCACAAGGATTCGGCCGTTAAGTCAGTACAGTATATTATAGCATATACAAGAGACAGAGAAAGAGAGCGAGAGAGTCCAAATGCTGAAGCGATAATATCCCACGATGAGATAGGCTTCGTCGCTTTTTTCAACATCATTGTAAATCTTGGTTTTACAAGCGCAAAAATTTCCTGAGCTCATTCCTTGAATCGTTCGATTAAGCGCTTTGCGTCAGAACAGAGAGAAAGAGAAAAAAAATGAGATAATCGGGAAGCTTATTACTGGTATATCGGTACAAGAAGTAATAAAAATTGAAATATTTTGAATTATAAATAATCTCGTAAAAAAAGTGAGAATTACAGAGAGACGGAGAAAGAGAGAAAGTAAAACTAATAACCCGAGAGAAGTTATAATCGAAAAAAAAGGTTCGTTTGTAAAGAAGATAAGAAGCGATCAGTGAGACAGATGGTGCTAGACAAACAAAACTCCAGGGTATGTTCGCGTGTATAGATTCATTAACTATATTACGCGCTATATGTGACACGCTTATGTTTAGTCGTGTATATATTTACACCAACGTTAATATCGCATTCCATACGTGATTCGTTTCCCCATATATTTTTTTTTTGTCACCCCAACCAAAAAAAAAAGACATAACAAAAAAAAGACAAACTTTGCCAATAAGTGACAGTAATCTCAGAGAGAATAGGTCCACACAAGCCATGTTAGCGATACATTGCTATTGTAATTTGCTAAACGACTATATAAGCACTCGTTATGTTTATCCCCAATCTCCGCGGTTTTCGTTGTTGTTTTTTTTTTCTCTCTCCTCTGTTCTTTTTCTCGTCTTCGTTTTTTTTTCCTCTTCTTCCTTTCAACACTTCGGCTATGAAGGAGAAAATATGAGAAAAGTGGTTAAAAAAAAAGCCATAAAAGGGAGAAGAAGTCTCGGTGATGAAAACGTGGATAAAATGTAGAGGCGTTTGTCGTAATGATACATCGATTATGATGACGGAAAAAAAGGGGGATAACCAAAATCGAGCGGATAAACAAGAGAAACCAAAAGAAGCCCGAGTATGTATATAGCATATCTATATGAATGAGGTAGGATAAAAAATATCCATGTGTATATACAAGAAAAAGACATGCTACTATCAAATAGAGGATAGCAGAAGTTTTTCTCGTTTTTCCGTGTGTACATACGCGTACGCGTACAAGTATCTCTGTCTGTGTGCGTATGTTACGTCGAACATACTGCGGTAGCATATGGTCAAGCTTGCACCCTCGCGCGATAACACCGCCTTCTCCTCCCTTTCTCTCTCTTTCTTTTTTTTTTTGATAATGCTCTCGAGGCCGCAACAACTTTACCCGGTTTTAATCTGCTCTCGTTAAAAATCCGCCTATATAGCGTATATAATGAAAACTACAGCATGTTGTCTGGTAACTATACGTGTACTATTGTACGTATGTGTAAATATATATAGATTATATGTAGAGTCTCTTGGTCTGGGTACGATCGACTGTTTGTTTACGTGCAAGAGGATTAAGTACGGTTAGAATTATCGCTAGGCAATTTGAGGTGTCGCGAGCCGTACTACTGTGGCTTCTGTATTCATCGACTCATGGATCTTGATCCTTATGGGTATCTATGTACGTACGTAAGGGGAGCGAGAAAGCTTTACGGGAGTCGTAGCAAATTGAGCATACTGAAGGACCTTGTCCAAGTCAAAAGACATATATATACAGATAGGTTTCCGTAAGGTACTCGTATATACCAAGAAAATGTAGTGCAAACGAAGAAGCGCGAGAGAGACAGAGGGAGGGAGAGAGAAAACATCTTTTTTGACGATATTACCTGGGAAAAGATATAAAAGAAAAAAGAAAAGAAGCCATTATGTTGGAAGAGAAAAGAGGCTGGATAATATATATACATACATATATGAAAGGATAGAGAGAAGAGACACATAGAATAGGGTAATTTTCACGCGAGATTTGAGAGGCGATCTTGCGCACATATATACCCCCACAGCGTGCTAAACTCGAGGCTTATACACACACATCCCATATACACAAAGAGAGAGAAAGAGAAGGAGATAGAGAGTAAGGCATGAGATACGAGCTTGCTCTTACATGCGGAGGAAGCTACCGTTTCAATGTACCAAAACGTTTGTTATTCCCTGGTAGTTTGTTATTCCATGAAAAGAGAGTGAGGATAGCGCTGCTGGACAAATGGTTAGATATAAAAACCCTCCTTCTTTTACGCTCAGCCAAACAATAGAAGGAAGGAAGCGAATTTGCTTATATTCTTGATCTTTTTTTTTCGGATATAAAGCCTATACCTCTTTCTCTTCTTCTTCTCTCTTTCTTTCTTTCTCGTTTTTTTTTTCCTTTTATTCTTGGATATGTGTTATTGTGGGCTTGTTTCCGTGTGTTTACTGCGAGTCTAATCGCTCGCGAAACATCGCCCGGAAAGCCTGATATGCAAATGTTTTCAGAGATCAATGCTTTTAAAGGGATATGCCATAAAAGACAAATATGTTAAATATTTGGTAATTACTTTTTATTTCTTTAAATTAATTTTATCGTTTTTTAAACATTTTTTTACTGAATTCTTTTTTTTTTCTTTCTAAATCTTAAATCGCTTTAAGAATAAATTTTTAAATAACCGAAACTTTTATATTAAAATGTATTTCAGTTTAGAGCTTTTAAATATAGAATGTATAATATTTGAATTTTTATTATAATCTTATATTTAGAATTAATATTTCATAAAATATTTAACAAGAATAAATAATAAAAGTAATGATGAAAATATTAAAAGATCTCATGAAAAAAAATGGATTTCATAAGAAACTATTAATAAAATTTGCATTTTAAACCAGAAAATATAATAAAACTGTAGGTAACGAAAAAAAAAGCCAGAAAATTGTCAACTTCATCACAAGTTACTGATGCTCGAGCCAGTCACATCGTTCGATACCACTAGTGCAATAAAAATTCACGATGTCTTACTTCACCAAGTCAATCGTCCACTTCACGATTCACTTTAACCGTGACAGCAAAACGAAGCTGCGACGAAGATAAAAATAAAGAAAAATACCAGATACGGTTATTGCGGTTTACATCGATATCAACAACTCGTTCTCCTCGCAAGAGTTGTAACATTTAGATAGAAACAGATCGAGTGGTTTCGAGCAATAAGGAAAAAAAAAAAAGAAAAAGAAGAAAAAAAGGAAAAGACAACTCATTCAGGTGTGTCATCGGCGATCATCGGTAAGCGAGAGAAGAGAAGAGGGTAGAGTGAGAGAGAGAGAGTATAAGCGAACGACGTCGGAGATTTAAGCGTGTAATTGGCTCAGCTGGTGTTGACGCGATCCTATCATCAATACCTCATCAGCCGCCCTCGGGAAACCTGTATCCAGAGCTCGTATAATGCTTCTCTCGCTCATCCCCCTTTTAACGCATTCTCTCGTATATACACCCCCTTCTTCTATACCTCTAGTCGTAGTCGTAGTCCTCGTCGTAGTCGGCCGTTACTAGTCGTTGACAGTATCGCATTATCGAGAAAAACAAGCATCATAAGAGAGACGGGGAAATTCAAATCAATTCAAAGCCGTGCATAAACAGCCTGGTTTGTCTTGTGGTTTAGGCTGCTTAAAGGGACAAATATAAAAAAGAGAAGCGAGCGTAGTAGCTGCTTAATAATATAAAAATCCTTCTGCCAAGTGGACTCTCTCTCTCTCCTCTCCTCTCTTTCTCAGGGAGCGAGCGAGCACTCAACACGAGAAAGGTGCGAGAATGGAAAATTAATGCCGCTCTCTCTTCGTTGCTTTAATCCCAAGACTTATGCGCTTACTAAGATGCTCAGATTTATCTGGCTAAGCGTGCCGAGTCGTCGACAGCTTCTTTCTATCTTTTCTCTCTCTCTCTCTCTCTTAAGATTTTCGCACACGATGCGGGCGCGTTAATGCTCAGTTACGTTGCGCAAAGATATCGACTTATATATACATATATATATATATACAAACATAGCATTGCTATATATTTTTTTATTTCTCTCGAACATTTTATTGCATTTTATATATACGTGTTGTATAAAAGACCGTAGTCACGCAAAAACGCGCTTATTCTTTACCAATATAGCTAGAGTTTCTCTCCCTGATATTTTCGATTATTCAAAATGGCTTTTTTCCATCGTAAATATATATACGCATACATAGATTTTTTTTTTCTTTTTGTTTCCCTGTCCATTTTGACGCAAAAGAGAGAGAGAAAAGACGAGCTCATTTTGTACTCCACTCTCGTACGTGGCTTAGGGATTTTCGTAAAGGGAAGAAGACTTGACCAAAACCGAATTGTCGATGCTTCGCAGGTTAGTTTTGTCCATCTCTCTCTCTCTCTCTTTCTATTTTACTCCCTTTTAGGCTTTTTGCCTGTTTTGTGAGTTCTGGATGATCCGCGGCGCTGACCGCACGTACAATAAACTAAAGTCTCATCATCTGCGGGGATTTAGGCCGCGATAACACAAGCTGGCGACTACTCCTGTCATCCCTTGGGAGATGGCTACCGTCTTTGTTCTATGTATGCGTGAGTCTGGTATATTGCTACCTATATGTATATAACAACCTTCGTTCAAAGTATGTAGAAGAGAGAAAGAGAAAATTTCTGGCGTTTCTCTTTGTTGGTAATAGTCTGTTGAGCGTACGTATATAGGTGAGAGAGAAGCAAACGTCCAAGGGATTAGTTTGGAGGTCCAAAACAGGGTGACCGCTTGGATCAACCTCGAGCGCCTTTTAATTTAGACAAATCGTTCCGATTAGCATAACGGGATAAATTATGGCTCGACCCAACGCGCTATATAGTCAACGTTACGTAGTTAAAGCTACGTCATGGGGTGTGTGACAAGTACCCCGCCTTTTCTATCTCTCGCATTTTCTCTCCTCTCCCACGCACGCTTTTTAAATCTTCTGCTTATTTCTTCACTGACAATTCACACCTTTTTTTTTTTTGTTATTACTATGGATATATGCAAAGGATTGAGATTTCTTGTCGCGTTTCAAAGTTAGATTTGAGCGATTTGAATTTCAATGATAATGATTTTTTTTTTTTAGAATGGTTATAGATTAGGAAACTCTAAGAGTTTTTATAAATTGTTTCCGGAAATGGGATAATAAATTGGGATTTGAGATTGACATTAAGAAGCAATGAAATAATATTATTTTCAGTTAGCTGAAAAAATATGCGAGGTTCTTGAAAATATAAAATTACAATTTATTCAAAACATATTTATACATTCTATTTTTAAAATAAGAAATTTGCTTTCTCAAAAAAATATCGCGTACTTTACAGTAAAAACGAACTACATAAAATTGAAATAATCCGAAAAACTGGCTACCGGAGAATTTGTTACGCAGAGCCTTATTATTAAAAAGAATAAAGTTTTGACGTCATAAGTAGTGATCAACAGTAAAAAATATTTACCAGGCTATCTCGATCAGTTCGCAATATTCCCAATAAGGAATTTTCGTATCCACCCACCGGTCCAACAAGTTCGTTACATTGTAATCGAATTTGGACAGTTTATTAAAAAAAATAAATGCGTATCCTTTTTTCACGAGCAATACTTTAATATTTGTATATTCACTCCCTTTTTTTCGTGCGTCAAAGCTTATAAGAAATTGCTAATTGAACGCACGGCTACCGAATAATATTTTTTTTTCTTCTTCTTCTTCTTTTATAAATATATAAAAACTTTTTTCTCCTTATTTCCGCCTTTTTTGTTTCCACGGCTTATCCGTTAAATGGCTTGGGCATATCTGTATAGCTTTGGAAGCTTCAAGAGAAGGCCAATATAGTTAAGTGTATGGGCGGAACGTCGCTTTTTATATTCGCCTTTTGGCTCGCTCTTTAATTCAACGTTGCAACGAGCACTGCTGATGCTGCTGCTGCTTTTACTGCTTTCTATACTCTTCTAAAATTACTTGGAATGTTCGACACTCCTATTGTTACGCTCGTATTTGTATGGAAAATATATACATCGATGGTACAAAACAGTACATCCGACACGCGACTGCATTTATTTATTTTTGGCTTATTTTTTTTTTTTCTTTTATTTTTATTTATTACAGAGAGAAAAAAATAACTTTTCAAGCATATTTTCGAATTATCCCCGAGGCGGCCAATCTGTATTTATTGCCAAGCGTGTATATACGCGCGAGAACGGATTTTTTTTTTTTTTCACCTTCGAATCGTTATATTTCGCTCTCTTTTTCCGGAGTATCAACGCACGCTGACCACTTTTTTTTTCTCTGCCCGACTCTCGTGCCTTTTCAATAACGATAACGACTGGTTTATACATATTTGTTTTATTTTATTTTTTCGTCGCTCCTTTTTTTTTTCAATAGTTGACGAATAGGGAGAGACATATTGAATGTATATTTTTAAAATGTGAAAATGCGGATGAACGAAAGGAATAAATGTTTTAGTACTTTGTATTTATTATACATTTTTAAGTTTCGTTATTTTTGGCTTATTCATGTATGACGTTGCCAGCATCAAAAAGAATAATCTAAGAAAATAGAATAGATAAAATCGTTATTACGGTAATTTGAATTTGGTGGTAAGTATGCAGAAGAATTGAAATTGAAATGTAAAAATTTTGATCACTTTAAATGTATGTATTTATGTTTAAATTTTTCATGAGAAATAATTTAATTAAAGTTATCGTTTTATATAAGGGCGCCGTTGGATTTTTTTTCGAAATTTGGAATATTTTTCCTTATAAAAAATCTTTTGATTGAGAAAGACCTTTCATGTTCTATAGATAAATCAGAATTAAAATTTTTTTGAAACTTTGAAATTGAAACAAATTATACAATTTCAGAAAAATTGAATTTTAGTCTGAATGCGTGCATTTTTAATTTTATATAAGAAAAAAATATTTTAAAGTTTCTTGGTAATAATAAAAAAAATAATGATGTATGTTTGACTAGAGTTAAATAGCTTAGAATTTTTAAAAATAGGCTCATACATTATCATGTACTAAAATGCAAATGCTCAATGCATATTATTTAATTTTTTTTCGATGTATCAGCACTCTTGTCTTTATTTTACGTAGAGATATTAAAATATTAAATTTATAATTCTCTAAAAAACGCCTTATTCATCAATGCAGTACAAAAAAATACATTACATAATTACCTTTTCTAATTTTTCATAACGATTGAAATTTTGGAAATTACAAGGGAAAAAACAAGATTTTTTTTTAATGTTCTGATTTTCTCATTATGTTTTTTTAAGACCATGTTTCGGATCGCATATGCTGGGGATTTTAATACTCAAATATTAAATTTCTTAAAGTTAATTAAACTTGCTCATTAATTTTTAAATTCAGAAGATTGAATTTTTAATAAAATAAACTTTATTACAAACACCTTTAAGCAATTAGTAAGGATTTCATTAAAATCAGTTGTAATTTAACGAATAAATTAATAACACGAATGCTACTAAAAAATCATTGCGCTTAATACGAGAAAATGGATGTATCCCACGTCAGAATTGTAATGACAAATCACAAAAACAATTTACGATATCGAGTTTAAAAAAGAAAAAGAAAAAAAGTTATCCTCATTTCTAATTTAAATCTACATATCCAATCCCACATATAAATCTGAGAAAAAAAAAGAAACAGGTATTAAAAATTCACGCAGAAGTTGTTGAGTATAAATTTCGAAAAAAAAGGAATCAACGCTTGGGCAGAGGAATGAGAGAAAGAGAGAGAGCAAGACATTGAGTAAATAAAGTATGTAAGGCAAAATGTTTGGTCGTTCAAAGTAATGCGAGTCGGGGAGAAATTATGAGAAAACGAGAGAAAGAAGGAACGATGTATGCACATACATACACATAAGTGGAAAGAGGTACGGGTGGAAAGAAAAAGAGAAGAAAAAAAAAAAAAAAAAGAAGAAGTGGGTACTAAAGACGAGCGAAGACAACATAGAAATCCGGTTCGTCCGTTTTCTTATATAGGCGAACTGAGAAATAAAAAGGAGGGGAGCCTACATCAGCTCTCGAACACTTTGTATCCGTATTCATGCGAATAATCCCCCTTTCATCGGCGATTCTACCACTCTTAAAAGGTCTCTCTTTCTCTCTCTCTCTCTCTCTTTCTCTCTTGACAACTATTTCTTTCTTTTCTTAATACCCAGCCGCGGTTACGAAGAATACTTGGAGAGAAGAGCAAAACGATACAGGAGAAAAAGAGCAAAGAATTACGTCGTCGAAGAAAAGCTTGGAAAAAAAAGGAGAATAGAAAGAGCGTGCATGTGTGCCTTTTCGATAAAGAAAAAACGGATTGGATCGTTAAAAGCCTTTGGGTAAAAGGTTATATAGGCGGTATTTAGCAATGAACTTTACGATCGACTCGAGCAGGATTTGGGCCAGTGATAAAAAAATGCATTCGCGGATGTGCCTTAGCTTGGCTGCTGTCTTGTTTGTCATAGGGGCAAAGTGATTTGCGTCTCGCAGTCTCTCCGATAGCCGTTAAATCCTGCACTTGATCGTCTCTCTCTTTAAGAGGTATAGAAGCTTGTTAAAGACTCTACGGCGCTCATCGCTCGTAATGTAGCCTGTATATCATCAAACTTATGTATACACGAGAGAGAAATGAGGAGAAAGGGGGTAAAGCCCCTTAAAAAAAACTTGAAAGAGAGACTAGGCTACCGTGTGCAAAAGAAACGAAGACAATGTATATCGTGGAGAAGAAAAAACAAAGAAAAAGAATAAAATAACGAAGAAGATAGGCTGTCAGTCTAAAGCGGTAAAGAAAGGTAGAAAGAGCATGGAAGAGGTATAACGAAGGTATAGCGCCTGTGGGTGGAAAAATATCGACGTCTGTTGCTTCCGTAAAGCTTTATAAATATTGTATCCTACGTTGATCTCACCCTTCGAAGAGCTACAGAGTATAGAGCGATAATGCCGACTAACGCCTCAACCCCCTTTGGATATTCAAATGTCAAGCTGGGATCAGCGTACTTGACACATTTTAGCGTCTCAAAATATTATTTGCCTCCACCTCTCCCTTATTTTACGTTTTTTCTGACTTCTTCTTTTTTTTTTTTAACTGAAAGAATAGGATATCGTCTCGTCTTGTTTGTGTTGTGTTTGCGAGCGCTTAAGCGCGAGAATCTTTTTTTCTTTTTGTTCGGGTACGCGGACTTAACGATTCAATAACCGATCGGGTGAAAAAGGAAATATCATGAAGGCTTAGTTTGCATGGAAAGTGCCTAGCACAAGAAATATTCTTATTGTTGCAGCAGAATATTTTCTTTTTTTTTTTCTTCTTTTTACTCAATTTTGAAGGGCTTTCATAAGATGATGGTCAAAATTTATGTAGAATATTTATGATATTTAGAGCAAGGGACGGACTATTGGAATTATTACATTTTACGAATATTGGATAAATTATAATCTTTTGAAAATTCCCAAAATTGATCAGCACTTGTAAATAATCTTAAAATTGAAATTTTTTATGTATTCAATGATTTGATAAAACATTTAAAAAAAGTTCAATGAATATTTTATACAAGCTTTGTAAACCTTTTACATTTTCTTAGCTATCATCTAATTAACTATAATTTTTTATAAATCTATATAAAAATAATAAAATAAGATTCTCGAAAATTGAAGAAGAAAGTCAAGGAAATCGAAAAAACGTAAAAAGAAGATGTTTAGCACTACTTTAAAGAAGTGCGGTTTGAAGTTTTGGTAAAATTAAATGATTATGGGTAAACGATATCAAAGGGGAGTATATACTCATTCCTCTGAGTTTGCTCTCATTCGTTCAGAAAACATGTATTTCAATTCTTCGGCATGACAGGATAGCGAGATTGCGTATTTTTAAGCTTCGCTCGGCTTCCTTTAACTCTAATATATATCTCTTCAAGTTTTGCTGCTACTGCTGCTGCTGCTACTACCGCTTCAAGAGATCCCGCAGGCATTTCCGTTTCGTTTCACGCTGAGACGATCATACTCTTTCTCGCTCGTTCTCGAAGAAAACCATTTTGCCTCCTTCT
Source organism: Anastatus disparis (assembly GCA_017163975.1). Taxonomy (NCBI): domain Eukaryota; kingdom Metazoa; phylum Arthropoda; class Insecta; order Hymenoptera; family Eupelmidae; genus Anastatus; species Anastatus disparis. The sequence goes on from JAFFSR010000251.1 coordinate 187,182, forward strand.
TCCGCCTTTTTTTTTTCTCTCTTACGACCCCAACTACTTCACCTCTTTCACGCTACTTTTCGCCTCCTCTTTGAGATTTTATATCTATATATATATATATCCTAGATGCCAAGCGTTTGACGAATTTTTTTTTATCTTCCGACTTCTTAGATATTTTTTAGCCGAGTAATTTTAAATGGTTTTAAAGCACATTGTAGATGAGCAATTACCGGAGTCTAAGGGGATCACATTTTTTTTTGTTGCGCATTTCGAGTACAATCGATCAAGCATTTTTTTTTTTATTTTAACTTTATATAATAAAAAGTTAGCCAGGTAAAATGGGAATTACGGATTTAATATTTTTTTGTAAATTAAAATGAAATATAGGTAATAAAAGTTTTTTTTTACCCCTCCAATCGATTTCGCTCTAATGAAAAGCGTACGATTATTCGTCCGTTCGTTAATAAAAAAAAAAAAGCGCACGTGAGAGAGAGAGAGAGAGAAAGCTTTATGAATATTACGATTGGAATTTCTGCGTAAATCATAATCCACATTGGCCAATCATTTGAAATATACGCTCTCTGGATTTTCAAAGGATATCAATGTGTACGTGTACGACATTATTTCTGTACATTGTACCAAAAAAAAAAGTGTATGAAAGAATAGGGCATAAAACAAAAGATACAAGAGAGAGAAAAAAAAAGTGTCGGAAAAGAAGGAACAATTAGGCGAATGGGTATAGGGATCAATCGATCGGATGTAACAGGATTAGGAGGAGTTAACGTTGTTTTCGCGGTCTCCTACACGCACTGACTACGTGCTTGTAATTAAGTAACCACAGCAGCCAAGTGACCGTAAGGAAAATTTATTGTGCTCTTGTTTAGAACAGTTTGTTCTTTTAAGATTTAAGGATCCGTCACCCAATTATTGTCACTGATTCGGATATGAACGGTATCATTTAATTTGTTAAAAGAAATTCCTAAATATAAATGCGTATGAAATTAATTACCAGCGCAAATTGTATAAGAGTAAAAAATTGTAAAAGTTTAATTTATTTTGAGTAAAAGAAATTATATTTTATATGCAGATTTGAATGAATAACGTATATAAAGTTAACTAAGCAAAACAAATTGTCACATTTGCAATAAAACTCAGCAGCAGCGGCAGCGGCGCTTCGAAACATTATCAATACTTTAATTACAAACAACGAAAACGAGAAGAGCTCGCTTTTCATATTCAATATTTATTTGAATAATTACAAAAATCTGTTTAAAGGATTCAAACTGAAAACTTCATCATTTCATAGTTCAAAATGTTGAAAGCTTATGCAATATATTAAAACATTAATAATGGATTTAATATAATGGATACAACGGCCCTATCAAAAGTTCAGGATTAAAGAATCACACTTTTCAAAGACTTTAATATCGACTCCACATAAACATAGGTAGATTTCATTTCCGTTCTCGCATGGAATATAGAGAGAGCTTTTGGTAAATGAGCTTATAAGTTAACTGCGAATCAGGAAAAAAAAAGAAGAAACCTTATCCACGTGCGGCACGCGTGTCCAGTAGTATCAAACGTTCGATTGTACACTGTGCGATAATCGAAGAAAGATTAGACCGACGTCCCACAGCTGTTGGCTAAACATCAACATCAGTGATCACTCAGTCTCTGCATGAGTTGACCGTACTAATCGTCCTCTCCTCTCCCCCTTTTTACCCTCTCTTTCTATCGTCAACTTTTTGTCGTGTCATTCATAAAAGCCACGAGATTTTCTTTCGGAAATTATTCTTGTTCGTCATCGCCGGAGAAATTTTTTTTATTAACAAGATACGCGAGCAATTTTTCAAAGTATCGTTTGTGTATGGAAACACTTAAGAAATTTAACTTGTGTATATATGTGTCAGCTTGCGCCGAAGAAGGTCTTGAAGAAAGTTTTGGGCTGCGAAAGCAATAAGCGCGAAAGCGCATTATGAAATTGTGTGTTCTGAATAGTCCATATTGACGTTAGTATCTTCTTTCTTCCCCCCTCCTTCCTTCCTCCCGTGTATATATGATTTTCCCAGCTAACGCGTTTAACTTGCTAAAGCGTCCTTTAGACACAGATGCGAGAAATCGACATAAGTTCAGAGAATGATAAGGCCTCTTGCTCTTTTGAGAGGTTCTTACTTACTACCCTAACCCCCCGAAGAATGAAAATTTCCGTATGAAAGAATGTATTAATATAACTGACTATACTTGGCTAACTACAATATATAAGGATAATATTACTTGAAAAGAAGAGACTCTGACAGTAATGATGTAATAACGAGTGACAGTTTCACATTTTTAAATGCATCGAACATTTTTTCTAAATTCTAAAATCAAAATTATAAAATCTGGAAGCAAAAATCTATAATTTACACTTTTCAAAAGTTTATTTATGGTACAAAAATCGTTTTGGAAATTTTTACATTTTAAAAGAATAAACCGTATATTTTAATATTTACTAAAAGTCGAATTCATGCAATTAAATTACAAAAGATTAAAATATATCTTTAAAATTTGTATAAAGTTTAAAATGCAGCTTTTAAACTTTTTACTTTCAGAATTTTCTACTTTTCGATTTAGAGTTCATATTTATTTAAAAAAAGCAGCAACAATATTGAACAAATGTAACATCTTGTCTATTTTTAAGTAGTGTTCTAAAATCACATTAAAGTAGTAATTATTCAAGGTGATTTATTATAATTTCTTGTTCAATCGGTCCATTTCGAACTTTAAACCGCATAAATCTACTATAGTTACGGAGGATAAACCTCGGTACTTTATGAATAATGACGTATCAAGCGTTCGTCTACATGCGGCTTGATTTCAGGATATTCCAGGACCTTTCACAGAAACCTTCCATGCTTTAAAAGATCCTTTTGTTCCCGCGGTAAACCGCTCTCTCTCTCTCGACCGAAACCTTATATATACGCACATACCATACCGACAAACGCACTGCTTCTAGTATATACTAGCAGGTAAACAGAAAAAAAAAATGATCCAGTGTATTTAATCGCATATGCGATGAATCGGTGGAACAAAAAAAAAGGAAAAAAAAAAAATAAAGTTAAGAAAGAGAGAAAAGTTTAAAAGGGGGAAGAGATGTTTGATATAGAGCTTGAGGGAGGAGTTAGACGATGCGCCATACGGCCAAGCCATTTAAACTTCTCATACCCTCGACTAAAACCACGCGGCTGTCCGCATTCTGACTTATACTAGAACATCGTTCAACCCGTCGTCGTATACTCGTAGTCGTCATCCTCCTCCTCAAACTCTCAATATACATATATATATATATCATGATGTTTTCACGCACATCGCACGAAAGTATATACGCTTAAACCAAGATCACACGCACTGACAGTTTAAACATCGCGCTCTTGCTCTTTTCAAAGGCGAAACTCTTCTTCTTTTTTTTTTGTGTTTAAAAAGACAGGGGGGGGCGAAGGTTTGGTTTTGATACCCATTCCTAAGTATATACGTATATAGCACGCGTCAGAAAACTGACACACCATAGGGCGCTGATTCGGTGAAAATTTTCAGCGAGAGCAGCAGCAGCTCTTCTTTTCCGTAATTTTATTCATTTTTCTTGAACGTAAAGCCCCTGGAAACGACGACGATCTCTCACTTTTTCTCACTCTCTTTTTCTGTTTGCTTATGGAAATTCGCGCAGGCAGATACCCGCGCCATACTTCGCGCTCGCTACTACCGCTGTATATTTTTCACGCGCGGTACTCTCTTTTCTTTCTCGTCCCTCTCTCTCTCTCTCTTCGCTCTGTCTGAATATTATTAGTAATTAACGAAAAAGAGAATACAGACCATGGAGAAATTTTGCGCAAGCATAGATCTGATTACTTTCCCTTTTCTGCCGCTTGTAACGCGAAGAAAGAAGAAAAAAAAAAGCAGACTCTTTGCAATGGTAATCGACTTGGATCTTTCATCTATAGTTTTTCCTCTTTTTCAACTGTTAATATTCAAAATAGGCAAGCGGTAAAAAGGATGCAGTAAAAAATAAGAAAAACTATACAGTACCGTCTAATCAAATAAAAAAGTACACGCTGCGCGTATGTATATACATAAATTGCTGAAATACGAGTAAATTTACTTTATTTTGACGACAGGTTATAACATGGAATGTTGGTGAAAAATGGCTCGCACTCGTCATGGAATTATTAAAACGAAAACGAAAAACCAGATGGGGGGTGGTAGGGAAACTTGTTAGTTATATACGGGGGGTGGATGGTAGTAGGAGAGGTCAATCAGTGCTAACACAAGCGGATTGAGAACCCTCCCTTTAAACTCGATAGCATTTGGATATACGTACAAATAAGCGAGAGAACACGTCGACTACTACTACCACTCGTCCAACATACACACAGCTCGCGCGCGCGGGCACTTTCGCGTTTTATTAATTAATAACAAATGTATTTCGAAATGAGTTTAATATCAAATAAAACGATATTGGCTGCACAGTAAGCGATGTACGGTTTACGCAACGAGAGTACGTATGGTCATGATTAAAGCTATCATCCTAATTTTCTTATTTTTATTTTACCAAAAATTAAAAAAAAAAAAATAATAATAATAAAAGTTAATAATTTTGAAGCTTGTAAAAATGTGACATCTACAAAATCGTTTTCAAAATATATACAATGTAGAGAATCACAAAATAAATAATTAGTTAATATATAAAAATTTGCCATATAATATTAAAACAATAACTTTCTACCGAACTTGTCGAAGATACTTAAAAAAACGTAGTGTCGTTATAACTGCATTTCATTGGGCATCACGTGTCCCGTTTACGTAACACGGGCATTCGCGAATCGCGTCAATCGTGCGAGGGTTTGAAGCATCGAGAGCATCTGGCAGTCAAGCAAGGTATATCCTGTAATTCAATGCCACGGGTTTTCGGGAAAGCTTTTGCGAAAAGTATATACCTGTGTGCTCTGGAGAGCGTATGTACGCTCTACAGAGAGAAGAGAAAGAGAGAAATCGAAACGTCGATCGCCGTGACAGCTGAGAATATTATTATCGATATAACGATAATAACGATGACGAGGATCGTTGATATATATGCATTGGCCGGCTTTGATTTTCATTTTTCTTTTTAACCTGATTGAGAGAATGAGAAATAAAGAGAAGCCTGTTTGATGGTCAGCGTGAGTTAAACATCGCGCTAATCATGCGTGAGCTCGTATTATGCTACAATCGGCCAAGCGCGTCATTTATTTAGAAGACATTATATCGATTATTCGATAATGCTTTTATTTAAAAGCTTCAACTTTATTAATATCGTATATTATTTACGTTTTTCTGTTTTTAATAGAAAAAGCTTTTTTTTTCATTATTTTTTTGTAACTGAGTCAATATTTGAATAAAATTTGTCATTATTTGTATTCATTGATGAAAAATTTTATATTATGTTTGTGATTTGAATAAAATAAATGGTTAATAATTAATTAATTTTGAATAGTTTCATTTAGTTAAACAATATTTTTACAGTTAAGTCAAAAATAAAAAAAAATTACCACTTATTATATTGACACTTAGTTTTTCTAACTTTATTTATAACTACTACAGTTAGATTGAGCTGTTCTAAACTTATTAGTTAGCATGAGTTATAAGTTTTTAAAAAAAAATAAAGTGGTGATTGGAAAAACTAATTATTTTTAAAAATATTTCTTTTCATAATTCATTTATTTTCTCAACAACTTCTCTTTATTGCTAATAAAAATTTGATTGAAAGTAATGTTTACCGTTATTTATTTTTGGATAACTTAAGACATACTAAAAATTTTCTAAAATTCAACTTATGGATTTATATTTAAATTAAAATTTGAAAAAAAATGAAATTTGTAATGATTTAAAAATTTTGTATCTTTTTTAAATATTTTAGAAATAAAGTTAGATTTATGAATATTTTATATAATTTTTGTCTATTCAATTATTATTTTAGTTAACTTCTTATCCAAAACATATTTTCTCAAGTTTTTAAAAATTCAAAAATTATGTATATTATTTAAATATTGATTTTAATATATTTCAGAAATAAAAAATTTATTAACGTTTGATATGAAATCTTTATTAACTTAATTTTTTTTTTATTTCATCAGATATTTATAACGTATTGTTTTATACATTTCAAATGAATATGTTTAATGGAATTTTTATTACAGAGCTGTTGTTGATAATTACAATATAGTCAAAGTTTATTGTCTTTACTCATATTATAAAAAATAAAGCAAAATCTGTTTTATTAAGTTCCCTATGCAAAAACATAATGTTGAAATAATTCATCAAATTGACATCATAAATACATAAAAATATATGCTTCTTATAATATGTATTTTTTTAAATTTTTACTTGGACCTGTATTTTAATAAAGTTATTGTTAAATTTAACTATTTTTTAAATTTTTTCTATAAGGAAATAAAAAATTCTAAAGATTCGTGGCGCACAATATTGTCGCACAAGCTTTGTAACTTTTATCAAAATCCAATCATCGCCAGACGTAGAAAAGGCTTATATTTTTCATTTTTTTCTTACAAGATGTATCCTTTGATCATTCAAATCGTACAAACACGCTCTTGAAAAAACCAAATCATCCCTTTTGCAGTATCTACTGATAATCCAAATGACTGACTAAAGCCTGTTTTGCGGTGTAAATCATTCAATGGAGATTTTGCTTGGTAAAGGCAGCCGATAATGAAGACAGGCAGCCTTCTCTACTAGTGGTACACTTTGCATTTTGCTAACAGCTGGACCGAAGCTTCTTCTCTAAAAATATGCAGAAAAGAGGATGAGAGAGAGAGAGAGAAAAAAAAGCTTAGCGAACGTGAAAAAGACTATGAGGGGTAGTACTTGCTTGCTTGGAAGAATCTGTATTTGTCGACAACGAGGTTTTTGCCTCCACCAGAATAAACATCTATTCCATCTATTTCTTTTTCGCTAAAACCGGGGGAGATATGATGCACAAGCGCAACGTATATAATCCTACAAAACTTGTCGACACGAAGCTCGAGGACACTTCAGTTTTAAGCATAACCTTACCCCCTGACACTCTAGTATTTCTTCTTCTTTAAAATGTATGAGGGTTGGAATAAGGTTTTTTCAACATAAGAACGTCATGTGTGATAACTTGCATATAACCATGTAAGTATTAATGTTATCCATGTTTAATCAATGCAATACACGAAGCAATTATTGTGCTATTAAATAAATGTTTCGCATATCTCAAAAGTTATCTTCTAAATTTTGTAAAAACAATTTTAAAATTATTGCACAATGTCATAATAATTTACAAATGTTTTTTTTTTTATATTTTATGTATATTCAGTTTAATCTATTCGTTTAATTGTAAGCTCATAAAGAAAATTTTGCGACGGTAAAAATAGTTCTTTCCGAAATAACGTTATAAAAGCGTATTTTTTAAATATAAAGAATCAAAATAAGCTTTGAATAGCACGTGCATGTCCATTCTTCTCAACGATTCGTTTTTGTTTTATGCCGATTTTTAAAAATCACGTTAAATTTATTATATTATAATGTCAGTTTGGAATAGACTCTAAAACAAAAAGTTCTAATTGATACTATATATTTTTTAACGCGTGTGCATCGATCATTTAGAAACCAATGCACTGGTTTCAAGGGTTTTTATGACATTTCACAACAGATTATATAGGTGTAGTATTATTAAAACTTAATTAAGATTAATCAATAGTTGGTTTTATAAAAAAAAAAGGTTTTTATTACATTTATATAATATACACAATGCATTCTTTGAATTACTAATAAGATTCATTAATTTTAGCGGTATTTGAGCTTATGGTTATTTAAGCTTATACAGAAATATCGTATTTCATCAACAACTTCATATGCTTTGTTTCTGTTATTTGGCTATTTTTAGTTGTTTGCGTGAAAAAAAATTAAAATTTTCAGATTTTATGTAACAAGTTTTAAAACAATAATTATAAAAATGAATTTTTTAAAAAGCTTTTTTCTCAAAGTATAATTTTTCAAACCCCAAGCTTAACTTTTTTATATCCACGTATAATTATTATTATATATTTTAAATTTAATAAAAAAAATTCCTAATGATTCACTTTATTTTTTAATTTCATGTATAAAAAAAGGTACACGAATATCTGTTGCAAATTACCCCTATATACGAGGAACAATCTCAAAACGTCACTAAACGCTTTTCTCTCGCTCTCTTTTATATATCTCCCCCTTTTTCTGGTAGGGCAGTCAGTGGTTTACCACAGGCACAGCACGGACGATGCAAGAAGAAAGCGCGAATGAATTAGAGGAATTTGCCATAAAAACGCGTCGTGCGCGCTATGGCGCGCGGTCTCTCGAAAAAGGATAGACGGAAAACGATTGTGTGTGTTTGTGCGTGTGTATACATGTGTATACAATCCCTGGTTTGTTACAGGGATAAAGAGAGAGAGAGAGAGAAGATAGAATAGTAGCCGAGGCGAGTTGTCGTAGTCGTTGCTATTGTGTTGCTGGCCGATATTAAAATAGGAGGTGATTGATGCGTATACCGTGAGCGTACACCGTTTTACTTCTTTCTCTCTCTCTCTTTCTCTCCCTACATATAGTTCCCATATATATAACGCAACAAAACGAAAATATGAGTGTGCTATTACATCTTGCGGTGAACGAGAGAAAAAAAAAAGCATGATAAAAAATGAACGACTACAAAATTGAATGGATAAGCGATGTCGATACGTTTAGCATTTTAGCTCAAGTTTTCTTGATACTCGCTAAGTAGAACAAGGGTCTGTCGGGTTGGACATTCTGAAATTAAGGTTTATAATTTAACCATCCGTGTGTATTCGAGAAATCAACAAACTTTTGAAATAAACATCATGCATTAAAAACGTTCGTTTTGTCAAAGTTAAAAGAATGCCCGTTGGTATAATAAATCCTAACATGTCGTCTTATACATCCAAAATTGGACAAAGAAAGCTATACCCAACTCCTGGTATTTCTGGGGTTTTCCCCCCCGTCCTCTTAAAGAATTCAAAGAGTAAGTAAGTATATATCTGGACATTTACAAATACATTTACAAAAGCTTACCGCGGAATCGATTAACACACAACAACGCGTTGACATTAGAGTAAGGGGGGGGGGAGGGGTAGAAGGGATTGGGCTAGCGGTTTATAGCCTTTGGCTTGTCGGATTAGCGTGCTATGCGTTTGTTCTCTCTCTCTTTCTGTTTTCGTACATCCCCAAGCTTGTATGCATACGTTTATACATACATACGTATATATATACATGCCTGATGGTGAATTGTCGCGCGCGCGTTCAACGTTTATTTCGTTTGGCTTATTCGCCATTCGTTTCCGCAAAAGCATATACGCGAACGAGAGAGCGAGAGAGTACGCGATTGTAACAAGCGTTTTGGGAAGGCAGCCCCGGAATTCAATCTGCGGCTGGGGCGCAAATTCCTTCGTATGACATATGATCTTCTATATTGCTTGCGTTTACACATGTTTCTCTAGGCTCAACGATGTCAACTCTCGCCGCCGCCTAGCTTATAGTAATATCTCAGAGTTATGCCGAATTAGAAAGAGAACGAGGAACGTTTTTCTCTTTTTTTTTCCTCCTTCTCGACGGAGTTTAATAAAGAAAGTAGATGGAGGTAATGAAAAAAAAAGGAAAATAGATTGAAGAGTACTGCCGCTTATTAAATTGTGTTTATTAAATCATGAAAAAAAAAAGAAACTTTCTTATATTGACAAGAGATGTAGACGTCTCTCAGCAAAGTAAATCAAGAAAAATCCTCAGTGCCACGATGAATTTACACGTACAGTTTGTTAACGCTGTAAATACGCTTATCCCTCCACACACACGCGCGCAGCTATTCGTTTTTCAGCTTAAAAACATCGATCTCATATACGATTGTCTCTCACCGGGAGATTACATTGCACGCCCTTTTTTTCCGCCGTTTTAAAATGCTAATGCCGATCGGCTGGAAAAATCTCGAAACAACAATTGTCGCCTTCGTTCTTTTATTTTGTATTTTGTATTTTATTTTTTTTATTGCCGTAGTAGTAGTAGTAGTGCCTATCTGTCACCGGCTATCTCTTGTTATATATGTGCTCGAAAGAGGGCCCTGCCAAAGATTTTAAAGAAAATCGCTGAAAATTTAAAGCGCCAGCGTTTATGTGCTGTTGGGTCAAAAAAAAAAAAAAAAAAGAAGAGGGGAAAAGGGAAAAGACACGCGTTATCGGGGAGTTTGGTATGTGCTTATCGCTAACCCGTGCGTCAAGGGGCTTATGTTGGGATTGGGAGAGGAAACGCATGTACGTAACACACACGCGTACAAGTATACGTTTTTAGAAGTTCAACGCTATAGTTAAACGACAAATAAGGTAATAACGTTGACTATGTTACCGCAAAATAAGAGTATAAATCCTAAACGACGATTTTGTTGAAAATTGGGGAGAATCCAGAGCCAAAAGGATCTTAGATCTTTATACACGTTAGATTATGTACAAACATATACGGGTGTGAAAAGAAAAAAAAAAAAGAAAAATTTTAAATCGGTAAAAGGGCTTTTCGTGGCAATATTGCTTGTGGGGAGAAAAAAGATGACACGAAGTTCGGTCGTATACATATGTGGATTGCATTGAAAGAGAGAGATTACGCGAGTATAAACGATGGGGCATTTATTTAATCAGCGTAGTTGAATCGTCGAAAAATAAAGGGGATACGTTTTTACATCTGTAAACCTTGCGCCGCTCTACGCAAAATATATACGAATGGAGTTGAACCCGAGGATTTAACTAGTCGAAGAAAAAGAAAGATATGATCCGGCCTACATTTTATTTATATTCAAGTAGATTTACGCATATAAATATATCATTAAACTTTTGTCTTGCTGTACGCGCTGACTACAAAAAATGTAATTCTATGTGGATTTGTAGGTGTAATCTAATTATACAGTAAGTTACTGAAAACTGTAGTCTTAGATGGTTGTTAATTTATCAAAAAGTGTCGTACTATTTATTTGACAAAGCCTACAAGGATCATTAAAATAATAACTAAAATTTTATTATATTTATAAAAGGAATTCGAGTTATTAATCGGTTACATTTTGCTATTAACGTAACAAGTGATAGATGTAATTCTAATAAAAGTAAAAGAGCAACGTTTTATTAAAGAATTAAAACATGATAAATGAAGCCAATGTGTAGAGGGAAAAACGCAATATTGACCATATTATGTATCCCAAGCCATTTTTTATCGATTAAATGTCAACCGTAATAATTTTTATTTGTTACGTCTTACGTTGCCATGGAATTGGAAGCACAAGAAAAAAAAACAAGAACAAATCAGAACATTTTTTTTCTGCTTCTCTTTTTTTTCGTAGAAAAGAAAAGAATTTGATGTAGACTAAGTTATTATTTTTGGCAATAGTGACGGAGCAGAGATAGGGTGAGTCGCTCGTTCCGCGTGATTGCTTGTATCTCGGCAAAAAGATATGCGGATGTGAACTTTACAAGATGAGCCCTCTAAAAATTCTTTCTCGTCTTACAATATCATCTTTTCCCTAGGAAAAATAAAAAAAAAATCTATGACTAAAAAAAAGAGAGAAGAATTGAACTACAGAAGCTTGGAGCGCGCGTAATCTCTCGTGTCGCTTTGGCGATTTCCGTATTTCTTAATTAAAGGCAAAAAACGAAGCTCGAGCAGCAGCAGTAGCAGCCAAGCTTCGAGGTAATTAAAGAAGGCGTCTTCTCCAACTATTTCGCGCCCTTCAAAGCGACAGCAGCATAAGCGCTAAGCTTTTGGCTCTTTCTCTCTGAATTCGTTTACTTTCTATTACTTTGTTTTATCGGGGAATGAGATCATTATACCCCTTTGCCCCGCAACAAGACTACTTAGAGATGGTCTATGTGTTTCAGTGTGTGTGTGTCTTTGTAAGAACGTGTGCGCGTAGAGGACACGAAAAGATCTTGGCACTTTTTAGCTCTCTTTTCTTCTGATTTTCTCTCGCTCTTTTTCTTGCCGCCTGCGTGCGCGCGCTAGCGACAATAATTTTACTTAATTAAATTCCGTTCTTTTCGTGCGCGCACAGTCTCTCTTTCTTTTTCTTCTCAAGCGCGAAGAAAAAAAAAAGAAGAAAGAGATCTGTCACTGATTTTTTTTTCTCCTTTACCCTCTTTTTTAACACTTGTATCGACCCTAATTCTACCGCGACAACTATTTTTTAATTATTTTTCAAAAAATTCATTCCTTTTTTTTTCTTACTTTTTCATTGAATTCTTATATCTTATTATACTTGAAAAGTAAAAAAATTAAAAAAACTGATAACCCAAAAGAGTGTATACTTTAAAGTGTTTTCCCCCCGAAGAATTAAGAGGCTCGAAGTAAAGCAAGGGCAAAAAGACGTTTAGGGGTGTACGACGACAATGACGACGACGCTTCTTATTACCACTTCATCTGCAATTAACATTTATAACCAAGCTCAGTTCTTCTTGCGAACTCGTGGAAAAACTAATTAAATATTCCAAAGGAAGAAAGCCACGGACTTTACAGGATGTAAAAGAGAAAGATAGAGAGAAAGGGAAGAGCTTCTCAGGAGCTGAAAGACCGATGAACGAACTATGCCAATGTATACCTTTAATTAAATAGTTCTTTGGCAAGCTTTACTTTTCCTTCTATTTAAAACAGTAGCTGTGACGTTGACTTTTCCTTCCTTCTCTTTCTCTTCTCAAAAAATCCAGTGGGATACAGGACAAAATACAATAAATCAAGGAAAACGGACATTCGACGAGCGTTTGTCGTATAATGAAAAGGTAGTATTTGAGAATACGAGGCAGTCATTCCGACGATTATCCCATGCACGCGCTTCTACCATCTTATACGAGGCAATTAAAGCTCTGCCGAATATATGTGTAAAAAAATTGTTTTTTTTTAATAGCGATCCTTTCTTCGTGTATATATTTTTTTTCTTCTTTTGCGCTTTCTTTTAAAGGCCTTTACAAGCTGCGCGGCAGCAATTTTGCTTTGGGTTAGTGTTTTTCCTAGTACATAGGTGCTCTATACGTAGCCTCACGTAATAATTTTGAAATCGCGCCTTTAGGGCTTGCTGTGCAGAGAACACACGTATATATATATATATATAGGCATATAAGCAAAACGAACGTATGAACGCGCAAGAGGCTTGTAATCAAATTTCAAGCGTACACAGCAAACCACCCTACGCACACCTATGCTACAGTGATTCTCTCGGCCATCAGTGACCGTATATACCCCGTTCGCGACTAGAGATGCGTAAATAATTGCTCAAGTCCCGTCGCCTATACTGCCTAATGGATTTTAGAAAAACTCGGCTCTCGTTTCGTCATCTTTTTTTTTTCCTTACTAGATTTGTGTGTGTATATATAGACAAAAAAAAAATGGTTGAGCAGAGTGTAAAAAAAATTGCGTATCCTTATTTTTTTTTTTTTTTAATGTGTAATTTGATTTGGCAAATTTAATTTTCTAAAAAGAAATGAAAAATCTATGAGAAATAATGACGTGGATAATATGCAATATAAAATATAAAACCAGGAGAAATATCAACATATTTCTCAGCATTTTATCCGCGTATACTGTAAAAAATTTGGTGTCTAATTTGATATCGTGAGAGCGTCGTTGAATTTCCGGTGTTGGAAGCTATGCAAAATTTAATAAATTCTCTTGGAAATAAAACCAATTTTTCGCAATACAAAAAAAGCTAACTAAAGAAATATTAATATTTTGTAAGTAATAAAATTAACATTAAAATTAAACTTAACCGTAATTATTTAGAAAGAAGTGATTTTAAAAATTTTAATACGCTAATTTCGTTGATAGCAAAAATTTTGAAGAGTTTAAACGAAGACTTGGAACTTTAACAGCAGCAATGAACATTAAAAATAAAGAAACGAAATACGAAACAAAACAAAAATACTGAATAGACTCTAGCGTAAAACGGTAAATCGGTCAGGTATAATTTGAATGTTATAACACGCGTCCTTTGCTCTTCTCGCGATATATATAATACATTCGACGAGAGATGATGCCTGTAGGCATTTACGAAGAGGAAAAGAGAAGCAGGAGGAGGGAATATAGGGAGGACGATAAAAGAGCAGTAAACTTTGCGTTCGACTTTGAAGCTTTGACGCGCTTGCTTGTTCTCTCTCTCTCTCTTTCGAGCGCGCGAACGCGTAGTAGTATATAGTGCGCTAAAATCGGGCGTCGGGGCAACTCGATTTTATTAGGGCTGAACATTAATTTAGCCGTAAAATAAGCTTGGATATATAGCAGAAGTCAGATATATCCTCCACCACATGGTTATTTACAAGCGCACAAGCATCATCGTCGTCCTCGTTGTCCAACCGCAAGAACATTATGATATTCCTGACTCTTTTTTTTTTATATCTTTTTTTTTTTTTTTGTACCCCTGTTTTACAATGCATGCCCAAGCGCATAAGATTTGCAGAGCCATGACTTTGCTGCTCGTTTCTATAGTCGTTTTTTTTTTATCTCTTTCAATCTTTACTCTATGACACTTTTTACATTCTTTTTTTTTAATATTTTTACAAATTTTGATAGTTAAGATACAAGTATTTATGGACGGTACTAAAATTATAAATGTTGAAATTTTTTATTTTTTTTTGCTCAGAAAAAAGATAATTAGACGTTTGAATCTCGTGTTTTTTGTTTTAATTATTTTGTATCATCGTCTCTATAAATTCATAAACGTAAATTTTTAGTAAAATGTCAAAAAGAAAACAGCAATAAGATACAAATCTAATAAAGGTTTCTAATTTATTTAAAATTCTTAATACTGAATTTTATGTACTTCGTTTGAAATACCGTTTTGTTATTTATAAGATTTTGTTAGAACGTACTAAAAGATAATGAAAATCGACTGAATATCTATTATTTGATCCAACACAAGTTACCCGTGATACCGATCCTATGAATAAAAAAGATTTGCGCGTAAAATAATTTGAGGAAAAAAAAATAGGTTTACTTTGAAACGAAGAGAATGAAAAAGAGGAGTGTGAGGAGGAAGAGTAAAAGAGTACATACAAGAGAAAAAGATAGCTGGAGCTGCGTATAATCTGCAGGTGCTTTTTGTCCAAATCCGCAATGCGACTATATAAATACACGATTGGGCATATCTTTCTCTCTTTTCAGTTTTCGCGTTTTTGCCGTCGAAAAATGTGCAACGCACTCGCGCCGCGATGTTTTTGCCTGGCGCTCTCCCCTTCCAAAAAAAAAAAAAAAATAGCAGTATAGCCAGGGCCGTTCGATGCAGAGCTCTAGCCTCGAATGAATATTGGAATCAAGAAGGGAACAGAGGGGAAAAGAGAATATCCAAGCCGGAACAAAGTGGAGAGCGGATATTGAAGTATGTTTTCGACGACTGTCATAGAGATGGCCAATGCTACCCTATACCCAAACCATTGAACATATCAGAGAGAAAGAGAAAGAGAGTTTTCGATTTTTATATATAAACAAATCTGCGAATGCTCGCTTTTTTTTTCTATTCGATTCTCTCTTTAAAGGTGCATGTGTATACGCACGCACCGTAGCAATGATTGCACGCAAAATCTCCTCATACGCTATTTCGTTAATACGTATGTGGGCCGAACAACCTAAAGGTTTACTGAAAAAATCGATGTATTTGGGAATACTGGACTATGATTTTGAAATAATGATGGTTTCATTATTAAAAAAAAAATTTTTTTTATGAAAAAAATTGTCTAGGTTTTTATTATGTAATTACTGCTTTTAGATAATACAAAAATTTAATTTTTAAGAATGGCAATAAAAAATAGCCTACGTTTAAATACTAATTTTCGATGATGATTTTTACCATAAATTATTACTTTTTTTAAGCATCTAATTAATCTAATAATAAGATACATTTCAAAAACATGCTCTAACAAAAATATTAAGAAATTTTAAATCAAAATTTTTATACAATTTTTAGAAAATATTCAGATAAATAAATCAATAAAATCAAATAAAATGAATTGTTTTAATTAAAAATATTAAATATAAAATATATGTATATATACATAATAATAATTAAAAATAAATAATCATATAAAATAACTTTAATAAAAAACAAACATTAAACACTACAAAGGTTTTCTATTTGTAAATAAAAAAACAAACAAACATGAAAAAAGAGCAATAACAAAATTAGCAGAGTAAAAAGAGGCGAGTTAGCAGTGATAATAGCCGTGAATTGTAGAGTTAATTGGTTTGATTTAATGGGGGGGAATTCGCGCAAGCGAGGTGACAAAGCGCAGCGGCTATGAGATAAGAGAGTTATCGGGCAACAGTGAGTTTTTGAGGGGAAGGGTATGTATAGACGTACTGGTGAGTATGTCAAGCGAAAGCTTTTATTATTTTGCAATTGGTGCTAAGTGTGCGTTATGATTAAGAGAAAAATCAAAATTAATAAAAACAGAAGCGAGTTAAGGGTTAGGATAGGTTATGTACATATTAATGTGATTAAAAATAAATGAGCGAATTAATAAATGTGCATTAATAATAATAATAATAATAATAAAAATGTGCGAATAATGTAAAATTAGCTTCGTGTATTAAAAATTGAAGATGGCTGGTAATGCCTACCTTGATCGAACACAAGGCAGCGGGTGGTCTTGGCGGCGAGCCCCGGGGGCAGAGCGATCCTGTAGGCCGGGTTAAGCGACATCAGGCCAAGACCCAACGCCTCCGCGCCGCATCGGCCCCCGAACACGTTCCCCACTAAAATCACCCACATAACATATAAGCTTATCAGTCATCGTTCATCTTTATTACACTTTTTTTTATTTATTTATTTTTATATTTCTTATTTTTTATTTTACAATTATTATATTCGATGTTATGTGCGTAGAGAAGCGTTGGCAAAGTCGTAGATGTTTCTGCTGATCTATTGATAAAATAAATATGTTATTAGATACAAGTTTTACAAAAATATGAAACATTTTTTCTCAAAACTCTTTTAAATATGATGAATTATTTATTAATTATGAGACTTAATGTAATATTTATTAATGATAATAAGTAACAACACTAATAATATAAATTGTTTTGTAATTAATTATTTTAAAAATTATGTTTTATTTTCATATCTTATATATATAATATATAATATTATATATGTAACGGTAGAAAATTGAGCATATTTTGGCCAGGATTTTGGTCAACGATGGTTAAAATGACACTTATCTAGAAATTCTAGAAATTCTTTAAACAAAATTTTTAGATTAGTGTAATTTTAACTTACCGTTGACCAGAAATTCTGCCCAAAATATGTTCAATTTTCTACCAGGGAGAATACTGTATTAAACTTAGTAGATAGTAAATTGAAGTTTTCATATTCTTCTATGATTTTACCAACTCTTCTCTATGACAATGATAGAGTTAAATTATTTGACTCTGTAACATATAAAAATAGCATCAGACGTATATATGTATACATTTCTGTAATAATAAGAATAAAAGGGAAAAAATAATAAGATTGATATGTGTCAAATTAACAAGACGATCAGTAGTGACTACTAAAATCTTAACAAGAGTTTATACTGCTCAGTTATTAATTCTAATCTCGTTTAAAAGAGATGCTGAGATTAAAAATTGGGGGACACAGTCCGAACTTGGGAGCTGAAGGAAAAAAAAAAAGAATAAGCTAGAAATACACACACGCGCAAGGGATTACAAAACACAAAAACGAGGGAGGGAGATCATCAACGTTCACATGACAAAGTTTATCTCTCGAGATATCGAAAATAGTTTTCTCTTCTTTTTTTTCATATCCGTATTTGGGGCTTTATTATATGATCCCATATAGATATTGCATAGTTTTCTATCATTACATATACGAAATTTGACTTCTCGTCAGAGAGACGACGGCGACGGCCTACGCGACTTTATTGCTTTTTAGATGATCGCACGCGCGCACGTGCCAGCCGAAACTTGCTAACCTGCAACTTACTACTATGTATGTTCATCCTTCCTTTTGTTCTCAATTCCTTTTGTATATTTATATGGGTTTTTTTATTCTCAAATTTTTTTTTTTTTCAAAGTTATTTGAAGAAGGATGCCGACAACGGAGCGCACATACAGGACTCTGCTGGCATGTTTTATTTTTGAAGATCAGATAACAGTTTACTTTGGAGATTTAAGCGATAAACTTTTGCTTGAAAAATTGGATTGGGGGGGCAATATTAAGAATTTAGGAATTTTTATGAATGCGGTTTATTAAAATACAAGCTAAATGATGTTTCAATGTATAATCATTGCTCTTAATTGCATTTTATTGTACATAATTACATTTTCAATTAAACTGTGTTTTTATATCCTCATTTTTATTTTTAATCGGGATGCGAATCAATTTAAAAAAGCACTCATTAGATTCATTATCAAATTTAATTTTATGGAAACTGAAATACTTTTAAAACCATAAACATAAATATAAGGTACAAATATTATTTTTTGAAATTGCAGAATTCAATTCTAAAAAATAGGCATCGAGTTCTAAAATTTTATTGATTTTAAACGAAAATGGATATAATAGAAATATAAAAGCGGGAAGGAATAGCAAAAGCTATAAATACATATGTTTACATATTTACGAATGAATTGATTATTCGAGCGAATTTCCTGAATGGCGAGGCACGGCAAAGCATCTAAAGCCATTATACGCGACTTATATAAGAGCAACATTAAAATTGAGAAAATAATAGCCGACGTGTGAGGTTCGTTGATTGACGCTTCCAAAAGCGAAGATTGAAGGCGAAAGCCGCTCGTCGAAAGCGTTAGCTCAATATGTATATATCTATACCGTTGACTTTGTCAATTCTAGTCCCTGTAGAGAGAGAGAGAGAGAGAGAGAGAGAAAGAGAAGAGCATCCCGATGGCCACCACACTGTCACTAAAAGGCACTTCACGCTAATTAGCGACGATTCGCTCACTCGCGTGCACGCGAGATTTCGAGATCGTGATTTTCCGAGATAATCGGGAATTACATAGGAGGCAAGCGTTAATTGCATACTTGGTCGCTTTCGACGTGCTTCCGAAACACTATACTCATCTCTATATGTATGTACCTGTGTATACGCGTACAGATATACACCAGGCGTACGTATACAGAGCGTAGAGAGAATGAGAGAAAAAAAAAAGGAAAAAGGATTGAGAATTGAGAAAGAAAAAAAAGGAGAGAATAAAGTAAAGGAGAAGCGGTGTACACAAGGAGAGAGCGATCGCGCGCGCGGTGTAGTAGCAGCAAACCCTAATGAATTATTCAAAGTTTCTCGATACGCGTATATACACTCTCTTCCTTAGACGGATCTTTCTCTCTCTCTCTTTTTTTTTTCTTATGCCTTTTTTTTTGTACCCTCTTTTAGCGGCTGGCTTTTTGTCCTCCGCGAAAAGGACTACACCAGCAGATTAAGATCGCACAAGCGGCTATACCAGGCTCTGTCACACGGCTTTTCTCTCTCTCTTACACACACACACGCATGTATACACACAGGTGCTCGAGCTCGTTCGTCTGTCCGTCTACGCCACGCGAATAGCTCGCGAGATTTAGTACAACTCTAGAGCTGTAAACATTGTTCTGTATAAGCGTTGACTTGTACAGTACCTTTCTTTTATCCAGTTCTTTTTTTTCTCCTCTTTTTAGCTTTCGAGGTGAATATTTTTATGCGCAAGAGTAGAAAAAAAAAATTTTCAAGGAAGAGTGATCCCCGAGGTAGACTTATATTTTATTTATCGTTTAAATTGCAATGTTTTAATTCCGTTTCTCAAACTTTCTTTTTTGTCATCTATTCCGATCTCTTTCATTATTTTAGTACGTTTTAAGTTTGGAAATAAAAAAATTCTAAAAATTTTTAATTGAACAAAATTGAATTAGTTTTAATTAAACGAATTTAATTAAAAAAACTGAATTTTCATAGTTCAATTTCCAATGAATAAAAGTTAATAGATTATTAAAAAATGTATAATGTGCGTTTGAAAAATATTTTCGAGAAATCAATAATTAATTATAACATTGTGAAGGGAAATAAAAAGGATGGTTTACCATTTGATAATTTGTTGAAAAACAAAATATCGCTCTTTTGTCCGTGCAGTTTTTTTTTTTTTTATAAAAACGTTCATTTTAATATAATTTTTAGATGGGACAATTTGCAATTATTTATATTATGTATAAGTAGCTTAAATAAAAATGCGCATCGTTACAAAGAAAAATATTTAAAATTTTTCATTTTAAATTTCGTAAATTTATTATTGAAGTCATTATTTGAAAATGTTATATTTTATTGTAATCAATATACTGCGCAATAAAATAAAATATTTTATTTGCATGAATTAGCCTGAAGAAGTGAAAGTTGGATTGAAAAAAACGAATTAAAAATTTTTAATAATTTTTAAAATTAACTTTTTCCCCATTGTTTATTATTTATTTGTACGAAAAAGGTTGAAAAATTTCATTATTAATCACAGATAGATTGCAAAGGGCTTTTAATTTGAAAACAAACTTCCTGCAATTTAAAAGTAAAACATTTGCATACACAGTCCAAAGTAAAACCGGGACAATAGATTAAAAAAAATGGTTTTAAAAGTTGTTGCGTATTTACTTGAAGTATCTTATACATGTACACAATGAATGCAAGCCAAAGTCAAAGGAAAGAATGTAAGAATGCACCTTCGGCTATAGGGAACAAGTGAGAAAGTGTATAAGAAGAACGAAAGAAGAGAGATAGGAAGAGAGAAGAGAAAAAAAGACACATGATATCCGAGTGTCAGTTGTGTATGTGTATAAAAAAAAAAAGAATACGAGCCACTGGCTTTGGATTGCGGCAAAAGTTTAAGCAGAGCCTCGGTACTCTCTGGGTGCTTTGTATAGCTCGCGCATACTCGATCAAATGAGCGTGATATTACACGCGACAAGAGAATGGTGTACTAAAAATATGCTCGACGTTTAAAAAATAAAAAAATAAAAAATAAAATGATGCTCGCGGGAGGATTTGTACGGTAGTAGTAGGATTGTTAACGAACGAGTTGGTCGGAGGGAATTAAGCAATCCCAAAATGAGAGAAATAACTGCGGAGAGATTGAGTAATCGATTTCAGTAATCGATTCGATTTGTACATGTAGGTATGTATATGGCGTAGCAAACAGGCTACTATAGTGGTTAAACAACATCACCCTCTATCTCGCGAACGCGTGCGAGAATATAAGCAGCCTGTTGTGTTGTCCCAATCCGGAAACGAGGACGAACACGTTGTTTGTAATTACCTTCTGTAGCAAGCCTATTTGTGAGAGAGAGAGAGAGAGAGAGAGAGAGAGAGAGAGAGAGGAACAAGCTTGAACGATAGTCAAGCCACAGATATACACAACTTCTAAAAGAATGCAAGTTTGATTCTCCTCAATTATTGACAATACTGGTCAGGAACGGAATTGCAGTTGATGATTTCGGAATATTGATGATACCATAGACGTTCGAAGAATATTCAAAATATATCAACGTAATATGCGATAGAAAAATCTATCAAAAAATTGTATAAATTTAAACGATAAATTAATTGATCGATCAGAAATCAGGTTAAAATTTAAATTGTCCGAAGATACAAAAAAAAATTCATCAAATATTTCTCAAGATATCAACTTGAGCATAACTAATATTTGAATTTTTACGAGTTATTAAATTGATAATGCAAGAACATGTGCGTGACAATGTGCTTGAATGAAAAAAAAGGCGAAAGAGAAGGGAAAGCAAGAGAATTACTCGCAAGAGAAAAGAGTTTGCTGTGCGCGAAAGGATAGTCAAAGATTCTCAGGCTGTTCATGTTTCAGGCAGGTTGATATTTCATACAGAGCGAGCGAGAGAGAGAGAGAGAGAGTAAAGTGTAGTATATGCTGGAGGTTAGTTGAGCTGAAGAGAGAGGCTTTGGATAGTCCCTCTCTATCTTCGTCGTTCATGGATGTCAGCGATATTGTTATACAGCACGCGTATATATAGAATAATAATAATAAAAAAAAAAAAAGTAAGAGAAGAATATTGGCTCCTTGTGAAACAAAGTGCGGTTTCGCGTCCGGCTACTTCGGGGGCTTCGCTCGATCGAGTCTTGATTCGATACACATAACCAAGTTGTCTCTTTTACGCTATCGTTATATGTATACATTATACACCCTCTACACAAGATCGCTGTTGTCGTCATCCTCGCAGTCCATCAGCAATGTATCTCTCTGTACAGTATGTATATATGTATATATAAAACAGTGCAACGAGTAACATTGCCAGTCAATGTCTTCATTGTCCGAGTAGCGTGAGAATTTTTTCAACGAGGCCTTCTTTTTCCCTCTTTTGCACATCAGCCTTTGGTAATTGTAAGCCTTCGAGCGTTAATGACGCCGCTGCCGCCGACGTTGCGACTACGACTTTATACTGTTTTTTTTTTACTTTTTTTTTTCTCAGAGATGAATTTCCTCCTTATACGAACGTAAATTCAAGCATTTACAAAGCGTGTTAGATTGCATTTTTACTCGATTCGGATTTCTTTACCGGCTTTCATGAACAAGTGTGAAATATCTACATGTTCGTGCATTCAATCACGAATAAAGTTTAGGACTGTTTAGTATGTGAAATGGAAAAGCGTTTAGTTTATAGCTGATTATTTTACAATTTTATCTATTGATCTTGGCTATTATTTATTTTAAAAATTGCAAAATCAACAACATACGCTACTTAATTCATTTAAAAATGATAAGATTATAATTTTTGCTTATCATTCAAGTATTCTCCAGCGAATTTAAAAAAAAATATCGATTAAAAATTAACTTATAATTCGATAAGATTTATAACTGAAAACTACCCAATAAATTAAAGCTAATAGCATTATAAAAATATCTCTAGGAATGCTATAGCATTAACAACTGCAATACGCACTTATGCTTAAAAGAGTCCAACTATGGAATTCCGGGTGCAGCTTGGCAAAACACGCAAACAGAGAAGGAGAGAGAGAAATGAGAAAGATACAGTCGAAAGAGTGAAAAGAAAGAGAAAGAGAAAATGAGAGAAGTACAAGGGCCGCTTATATGGGATTACATTGGGTATTAGCAGATTCAAGCCTCCTCTTCCTATGCCTTCCCTTGAGAGCAGCCTGGCACTATGCTACTGCTGTATGTACCGTTGAAAATCCTTGATAAGCTTCGTCCTTTACAGGTATTCAACAATTTCGCGCTTTCTGCACACGCTTTTCTATACACGTACACATATACACGATAAATATGTAATCCGATATATTCAAATTACTTGCTGTTTTATACAATGTTTCAAAACCGTAACCGGGATTATATATATATTCAACGATTATATGTATAAATGCCTGCGATATGTATGTACTTAAATATCAGTCAGCAATTACCACTATAAGTCATATTTTACAGTTTACACAGCGAGGAAAAAATTCGGATTCTTGTTTAAATAAAAAAAAGAAGAGATATAACTGATCTCGAAGCATACTTAAAGATTGATTAATTTTACAGCTATCTTGTTTTGGACCTTCGAGCATTCTTCAAGATTAATTCAAATCTTTTTATTCCGACTTTCCTGTAAAATAAAATACTCTTAGAAATTCGCTCGTTTTATAATCGATTTGATAAGTAGACTCTGATCATATGGCGTTTGATCGTTATGCATAGCCTATAGCTGAGTATTTAATGAAAGAAAGGATAGAAAGAAGAGAACGAAAAGTTAAGTAGGCACTAATACTTTGATAAATAATACACTCTGGTTATGTGAATTTAAATTTTCTATTTTCGCAAAAAATCTAATAATCTTTATCGTGAAAAAGTCTACATTATCAGTTTGTATTAAGTTGTACCCTGCCGCTATAACTTTCCGCTACGATTCTTGCGCATTCTGAATAAGGAAAAAAGTAAGCAGGCAGAAGTAAAGGTTAAGTTTTTCCAACATTTTAATCGTGTGAGTCTCAAGTGTAGTCGCACAAATCATCTTGGTAATTTGTGCATTGAGGATATATAAAAGGCGAGCATAATTTTTTTTTTTTTTTTTTTGATGCTTTTAAAGATTTAAGAATCAGAATGAAAGGTGTGTGTACAGTAATATCCTTATGATATTGAGGGCTTTTAGATGATGATGATACGACGCACGTAGCTTTTGCCGCCACTTAAATCGTCAGGAGGGTTATGCTTCGTTAAACAAAATACGTTTTTTTTTTTGCCTTTCCTTTCCTTCCTTCCTTCCTGTCTGTACACTTAACGAGGATATTTCCCCGTTCGTTAAATGCTTGGTCGAGGCTGTGACGGTAACGCGACTCATGTGTACCTTTTCGTTCTTGCAAAAAAAAAAGAAGAAAAAAAAGAACGAAAACAGAAAACTAAAGAGGAAAGAAGAAAAAGAGAGAGAAATAAGTTCTTTGAGTTCTCAAGAGAAGAGTAGAAAAAGACAGGGAAAGGCAAGGCAATCGATCCACTCAAAGAGATTAATATACAGAGACGACGACTGTGAGGCGTGCCGGAGATTAAGAAATAAGGTATTTACGAATGAAGTATTCATTACCAAGTGATACGCTTGAGCAAAGAAGAAACTTGTACATTGATTGAGGATTTAGTGCTGTTGATCATGTTGCTGTCATTGATGCGCTTACCTTGTAAAATCTTAATTTACAAATACACGGATTTATTTATTCTCTAATGTGTTTACATATTGTTTATTGTACTGTATAATATTAATACAACAAATCTGATGTAATGAATTTAATGTTAAGTAATAAAAAAATTCTAAATGCAAAGTTTATTTATATTATGCAAATCACAAAAAATTTCAATGGAAAATAAAAATAAAAAAATCAACATTTTTTCTTTTTATTGCTTGAATAAATTTTACATGAGAAAAGAAAAAAATTATTTATAATTAACATATTAACTTTTCCCAACAAAAAATCATCCGATTCTGCAAACACGTAACTTTTTATAAATAATAAGAATAGTACCATAAGAAGAATTATTCTCACTGATAGGATAGTGATCTCATCACAGCGTTTAATTAAGCCAGCAAGCCCTTCTTAAAGTCCGAATAAATATAAAATCGGTGTGATCTATTCGGACACACGTTTCTACCTTAACATGAATAAAGCAGCTCCTTTTAGTAGTCACGGTAGTCCAAGTTGTAGGCAGCTTATAAGACTTTGTTAAGCCCATATCAGAGGGGAATGAAACGTAAGAAGAAGAAGAAGAAGAAGAACAAGAAGAAGAAGAAGTAGCTTCGTTTTGAGAAACGCCTTTGCTAATCCAAGATTTATCTAGCGCTACATGGAAAACCGAATTCACAGCTTAACCTGACCTGATCATTGTTAACCCGCATTTTTTTTTCTGAGATACCTTCTGCTGGATGAATATCTCGATTATTTCGTTAAAAGAGATCCTTTAAATTAAAGCAGCTAATTTTTTACTGGAAGAAATGTAGCAGCTGGGAAAAAAAATTTAAAGTAAATTTTGTCAATTGCGTGTATTATTTATGCTAATATTTCAACAGTCACTTTGACTGTAATATACAGAATTACAAATTAGAACTGTAATTTAAAAATGAATAAAAAATACTTTCAAAGCTGCACTATTTAATAGCACATATTACAGTATTACAAATTAGTAAAAATATTTAATTAAATTAATAAAACGAGATTTGAAATGAAACGCGAAAACATAAATAAAAAAGTATATAACTCTAAAAAAAATTTATCTATTCAATTAATGAAAAAATAATCCGTAGTTCTCTATTTTAAATGGTCTACGTGCATTAAATTGCGCAGTGGAGCAATGCGCGCTATATTGAATGGTGAAATTTAATTAATTTAATTTTCGACAGTACGTATTAAAAATGTTATTAAAACCAATTACACAATGCTATTAAAAGATTTTATTTTATGATTATTTCAATTGGAATAAATACATTTTTTAAATAATATAATATATTTCTGACGTCCTTATACATGAAAAAATATTTGTATAATATTATTTTTAAAATTCTTTTCACCGTGACGTAACTTAAATTGCAAAGGAAAAAAATTGACTACTTAATAATTACAATAATTGAGAATATAAATGTGCGACAATTTAAATCAGCATGAATTATCCAAATCTCTTTGGCTCGTTAGTCGAATCAGAAAAAGGAATAACTCCGTGTACGTATATACAGTAGTCTCAGACATAAGCCTTGGCATATTGTATAGTCGAGAATGAAAATTGTAATTTCTCCCGACAAAGTGGGATAATAGATAAAGATAAAGAGAAAGAAGACAAGCGCACAGAGGAGAGCGAAGGAGGAAAATCGCAAGGGCTCGATGTTACCATTGCAAGGGATACGTTCTGAAATTCGCTATATGTATATATATAGTGGTATAAGATGTTAAAGCGAGCAAAACGGGAGAAAGAGAAACGCGCGGGTAGCTTTTCTCTCTTAGCAGATGCATTATTCATGCGCCAGGAGAAAATACGATATGATCCAATATGTGGCCTTATAAGTATTTCTCTCTTTTTTTTTCTCTCGTGTTATGAAACACAGAAAAACAGTAAAGCCCTTGCTAAGCTGCCGAAAATTGCTCTTCTCAAATTTTCACGTAATTTACGGATAGGCAACAAGATCTTTATTTCTCCTAAGCGATAAGCGTGCATAAGCAGCTCTCTCGATGGATTTTTAATTCGCGATGCGCACGCGTGTTTTTCGAGAATGAAAAAGAGAGAAAAAAGAAGAGAGAAGAAGAGCAAAGGAGAGAAAAAATAAATGATCTTCTTCTTGGCGTTGAAAAAGCCAAGGAAATGGTCGTCGTCGTCGAGGATCGTTTTATAAACGCGAATGATTAATGGAGTTAGTGTATCCTCTTTTTTTTTTTGGAGATGCATGATTAATCGACAAGTTTCTCTCGCGCGCAATTGAGCTTACGAATGGACAAATTGGTTGTCTCATCAGGAGTAGATAAATTTATTATTCTCTGATGAAATTATAAGAAATTAATATATGACTGAATAATTTCAACAAATTTTATTATGAATTATTTATTTATTCTCAGACATTCCTGCATCCGTTCGATATGATTTTTTATTATAATTATACACACTGTTAAAAATTTTTGAATGAAACTTCAGTAAAATGACTGAAGTTTTTTTTAATCACAAAAAAATGAAAATTCATTTAAAAATAAATGAAAATTCATTTACAAAATAAATGAAAATTCATGCATGAATAAACATTTTTATGTCAAATTAATAATATTTATAAGTTTTTTCAGTCACATGTTCATGAAAATATTTTTCAATCACAGAAGAATGAATTTTCACCCACCTAATGTAACTGAAAATTACTGAATATTCAAATTTTTTTTACAGTCAAACTCGCCAATACAAAAATATAATTTATAGATAATTCATAGGAAGCTATAACACAAACACAATCTACACACAATCTGTTGTGTTTAAATATGTATTCCATATAATGCATAGGCTGAACATATCCAATACATATTTAAACACGTTTATACAAATTGTGTTTAGATTGTGTTTAGATCATATACGTTTATTTTTGTACATAAATCATTTAGTTTTCTATGAATAATCTATAAATTATTTTTTTACAAACGGGTAAAATGTTTAACATTTTAAATTAATAATAAAAAAAAATCATGAATATTCAACTGTTTCTCGTAATCGAAAATTCTATTAATTATCTTTTTAATTCGTTGATCTTAAAATTATAAAATTTATGTAGTTGTCTTTTTAATATTGAAAAGTAAATTTTTTATGTTACATTATTTGATTCGAATATTTTCCTGTTAATAATATTCCGATGGTTATTCAGCATACATAATGCGAACGATAACTTGAGAAATCAAATACCAAAGGAGGCAAGCTATAAAACGGAAAGAGCATCGGATCTTGGATATAAGAATTGCGTTTAAATTTTGCTAATATGTATAAAACTGAGAAGAGGCAGTTCGCATTCGCATATGCGGCATTATAAAGAAGAGGCAAGAAGAAGAGTACTACTCTCTCTCTCTCTCTCTCGGTGTGTTGCCGCCACATAAGAGACTTTAAGGACGATTATAAAACGCTCTTCTCCTCGAGAAGCAATGCCGTAGCGATCAAACACAAAACGAGAGAGAGAGAGAGAATGAGAGAAGAAAATCGGTTACGAGCCGGTTTTACGAGCAAACGCGCGCTCGCGCTCGCGCGCGACACACACGTTGCTCGAATTTCAAAAGCCATGCGCGCGTAGTACAGGCAAAATTTATTTGCGCGCTCCTCATTCTTTTTTTTTCCTTTTTATTCTCTTATAGGGTGATAAGAGCAAACACGTAAGTGAACTTTTCTCTCTTTCTCTACCGCTTATTCTTCTTCTTTCTTTTTTTTTTCTCTCCATTTTTCTTTCGTGATGCTTTTATTCAGGTGACTATACAGAGGAGTTCTTGGGTCCGAAACGTATTAACACACAATGAGATAGTTTTGTTCTTTTGGAGACTTTAGGCTCTGGAAGTCTTTTTAATGCTAAAGCCGATCAAGTCTCCTTTTTCTCTTGCTCTTGTGATGCTCGTGCTTTGGATACCAACATACCGGGTGTCCTCACCTGCGACTTGTTTTTACTGCGCCTCTTTAGAAGCTTTTTATCGCTTGTTATTCAGTTGCCTTATTTTCACGTAATTAGTGTTACTATATAGAGTTGCATACTGTGTACCTTTAAGCTATCAACTGATTTATAGTATAATTATTTTAGACCTAAGTAAGGAATAAACGTAGGCTCGTCAGAGATAGTTTACTAAAATAACTGATTTTAGTGCGTATAAGTATTTTTTTTTATTTTAGAAAAAATCTAATAAGATATAATTTTTATGTAGTAGGA
Source organism: Anastatus disparis (assembly GCA_017163975.1). Lineage (NCBI taxonomy): Eukaryota > Metazoa > Arthropoda > Insecta > Hymenoptera > Eupelmidae > Anastatus > Anastatus disparis. The sequence continues at coordinate 216,118 of JAFFSR010000251.1, forward strand.
TAAAAAAAAAAGAATTTATACTTTTTTTTATTAGTTTAAATAATTCTACACATTTTTTATTAATACATTGAAAGAAAATTATTATTGTTGTTGCAAATTAATTTATGAATTATTGATTATTTTAGATAATTAATAAAAATAAAAAGATATATCCTTGTTCTGATAAAGAATTTATTTTTTCTTAAATCTAAATAGAATCATTTAATTCGAAAATGAGATTTTTAAAGGACACCGTGTTTGGCCATCAAAGCAAGTTTTTCAGGAGCAGCAGCAGCAGTAGAAACAGCAGAAGCAAAGAGCCGCAAACTCGCAGGATATCTCAGCGAAGAGTAGAGAAGACAGTGCGAATAAGTCGGCACGGGTCTCCATTGTGTGCAGACGCTTTGATAAATTACCGAATAATTGTCAAATACGAGAAAACAAAGAATAGTAAGAGGTAGAAAGAGAGAGAGAGAAAAAGAATACAAGAAGACAAGGACGAGGCGCGTAAAATGTGCAGCAAAAATGTTACAGAAAAAGGACAAAGGTGTGTATATTTGGTCAAGAGACGAAGAAAAAGAACGAGGAGAAGAAGAAGAAGGAGGAAGCCTTTTTACAAGCATTCGTATTTGCAAGGAAAAGGACTTCTTTTCTCATTCCAGATAATAAATAAAAAAAGGTACAAAAGTAAAGGCGTATAAAAATTGTCGACTTTATTTTAAACTCAGCAAAAGAGAAACGAGACGTGAAACGAGAAAAGAGAGCGTGTTTAGTAACACGCAAAGAGACGTTTATACTTGTATTTACCCCCTTTTTTTTTAGCAATTCTCACTTGATCCAAACTTTACTTTTACCCCTTTTTTTTCTCCCTTCTCTTCGAAACTCTGTGGGAATCGATCTGCTATGCAAATCTTTAACGTTTTCAACATTTTACCGAATTTCGCGTATTTTCGCTAAAAGCCAAATATGTGATTGACTTGTAATTTACATCGATTGATGCGAAGGGACAAAAAAGACGAGGAAAAGAAATAAAAAAGATGTATACATACCTGTAACGTTAGAGGGATACTAAAACTCTTAATCAGCAATTTAATTTTCTCTACTGTAAAGCAAAGCAAAGAGTGTCTTGCCTCTCTAGAGTTTATTTATTTTTAGCTGGTTCGTGACACCGAAAAAAAAGCTCGAAAAAAAAAAGAAACCTAAACACGTAGAGAACATCAACGAAAAGAGAAGGGTGAAGATTAAAAATCCCCTAATTTCTTAATTACGTTTTACTCCCTACGCTCTTTTTTTCTCCTGTCAAAAGAATTATCTCTCTTCGAACTGACGACAAACTGACTACTACATTTTTTTTTTTTTACTTTGCTTTTATCTTTCTTGCTTATACAAAATTTTGTAGCTTTTATCATCATCGCACGACTGATTGAGCTTAAGTAACATAAGAGCAATGAGAAGGCATAAATTTTAGGCTGTTTGCGGTGATACTGCAAACGGTGTGGACAATGACAAAGTTCAACTAAGACCGCATAGTATGATTTCAGTTAATCGCAGTCAACTGCTGACTCAAAACAAGATTGAGATTCTGAACAGACGTTACTCTACACTAGTTCCATGCCGACAAAACTTTATACTAATTATTGCTGCAAGTGAGTCTGAGGCTCTTGATTAATTAAGTTCAATCCGCAAAGCAATTTTTTATATTTTCATATTACGAGTTATTTTATCAATTTTAATAATTTATTAGACCATGAAATATATTTTATTTCAAAAAGATTTTTTACATAAAAGAAAATATAATATTTGTATTCAGTTGTATTTTTGACAAACAAAGATAGAAAGCCGAACAAATTTGAAACAAATTTAAATCGGTTGCATGTGTATCTAAACCCTTTTCATATCTCATATCTCTCTTTTTTTTTGGAGATTGATTCAAAATCAATAAAGCTTTACGATTCTATTAAAGCGAATATCCTTTCTGCCTTCAATCCCATGTAATTCTCTTCTCAACTCCATTTTGAATAAAGAATATGATGATTTTAAAGTCTGAGTCTCGAAACAAACCCAAAAGTCATTGAATTTAAATTTTCACGAGAATTAAGCGGATTATAGCTTTTGATTATTTGTTCAAATCAACTTCATGCCTCTTACTTTGGCTTAAACGCTAAAAACTGTTCAAAGAGTTAGTCATTATTTATTTTTTTCATTCAAAACCAATCAATTACATTAAATTTTTTAACAACTAAAAAAAAATTTTTTTAATGAAAACTATTTAAGTAATACTTTCATTGTTCCCGTTTGTATTTTTATTTTCTCCTCCATACTAAATAATATTCAGACTTGGAATTCCAAGCAAAGTATACTATATACTCTGAAGTTCCAACAAAAATAAGACGCTCGCAGTTGACGGTCGTCAAAAGTTGAAAGCTTTAAGGGCTTTAAAACCAATTGGAATTAGCGGAAGCGTGTGCCTACCGCGCCATGCCATTCACTAAAAGAAGACACACATAAACGTCACTCGAAATTCTCAATTCTCCTTTTACTTTTTTACATAGGCCTTCTAACAATTTTTTTTTTTTTGTTTTTACCGAGCCATCACATATACAAATTCGTGTATAGCCAAGGACGTTACGTGGGTGCACAGAAGTCACATCCATTAAGACGCAAAAGCTTTAGCCATTGGCTTGTAAATCAGCGTAATGGGGAGTCAGCTTGAAATTTACGATAGAAGCATGAGCATGTATCGGAAGAGTTTAGGTCAAAGGTGAAATGAGTCTCTCTCCGTGTGAACGAATATGTGCATCGGATGACTCTTCGATTTTTTCATGTACTTACATATACGTGTGTGGGTGCACGTGCACAGTTGTGTGCATAGAATAGTATATATGAAGTGAGCGGTATGGCTGATAGTGACAGTTCAATTCGAACTTTGGCGTTCTCGGTGGTTAGAGAATTTCGGCCGCAAAACCGCATGCGTGATTTCTCTCTTTCTCAGCTGCGGTCCAGCCGTTTACGAGTAGCAACAGCAGCAGCAGCAGCAGCAACAACATTCCCTCGAAGCTAGAATCGTAGAAACGTATGGAAGGATAAAGAAGCGCGCAGGTGCGAGGAGGGAGTGAGCAGCATCAGCTTCGAAAGGGTGAGAGAAACTACACGTTAACACTGATGTGCGGTTCGAGAAATTAATATGCAGCGTTGCCCGTGGGCTGTTGCTACTGTTGCTGCTGCTGTTGCTGCTGCTGCTGCTGCTGTTCGATGCAAAACCCTTTACCTACGACGCTTGGCGTTTAGTAATTTCTGTCACGAGTCGCCTCTATCTGAACGCGCACATGCCCTGCGATCTACGTGAGCCTCTATCCTGACATAACTAAAACGGAAGAGAGTATACTACCTTGGCCTGAACAATGCATATGTGGATACTTTTTGCTTATACGTCATCACTTGATGACAAAGAGACAGGATTTTCGATTAACTCTATGTGACCGCTAACTTTTCTCAATTAACTCTTAATTAATCGTTATGGATGTTGTTATTTATGATGAAATTAGTTTATTTATTGGGTTTCTTTTTAATTTTTTTTACACAATGACATTAATACACAATCATCAAAATGACAATGGATACAAGTTTTTTTCGTTCCTCTGTCTAATTAAAATCATACATTTTTTTATACATTTATATTAATAATTTGGAAAATTTTGATTTATAAAAATGTTTTCCTAAAAGTTAATTTTTTTGGAATTTGAATAAAAAGATCAAACTTAAATGGTTATTGCCGATTAAAAAATTAATTAATTACATTTATTCAAGTCATTAAGTCTAATGAAATTTTCAAATAATATTTAATATTTAAAAAGCAGTATTAAATACGTTATAAATGTTAAAACGAGTGTCTATCGGATAATTTGGTCAAGATGGTAGTTTCCTTAAAACTTATTTCTCTTCATGCTCCACATATTAAAGTCTGAAAAATAGACATCGAGGGAGAGAAAGAGAGAGAGAGAGGGGGGGGGGTTACAAGTGCGAGAAAGCAAGCAAGAAAGAGAGCTCTTCTCTTTGACGTCTTGTGAAAATGATCTCTCGAAGCTCTTTTGCCCGGGCCACATAGCCCGTCTTCTCTTTCGATTAACCCGGACGACGACGTCTTTAAAACGGACTCCACCCTTTTCTAGGTCCGTGCTACCACGCCCGGGAAAGAGCTAAACTTTCCTCACTTTCAAAGTGAGAGGACGACAAGGAAAGCAGAGGACTCGCCCAGCACTCTAGGAGGCGGAGCCTCTAGAATTTCCTATTTCTAGAGTGCTGGTTATATATAAATATATACACATAGAAGCTCGGAACTGAAGCGTAAAAATAAGCAGTAGCAGCGAGAAAGGAACTTTCTTCTCTCTTAGGCGAACAGAGAGAAAAGTAGAGGTAGATAGTCGCGGCAGTAAGTCGCGCAAGCGCGCAAACTCTTCTCTCATACTTATACAGTGCATACGAGCAAAAGAGTAGTAGCACAGCTCCGCCTAGGAGACTTCCTTTGCCAAGGTGCAGCTAGCAGCTTTAGCACACACACTCTCTCTCTCTCTCTCTTTATGTATACGCCATTCCTTATGCGCCGCGCCTCCGTCAATTACCCCCTCTTACCCTCCTTGGATTGCTCAAGCTTTATCTTTCTCTCTTGCTGCTGCTGCTACTCTCAACTGCAACTTCAATACCTTACTCTCGCGGTTATACTCTCCTTCCCTCTACCTCCTTTTATCCTCTTTTTTCTCTTTGTTTCTTCATGCACCTGTGTGTCACGACTACGACTACTGCTACTACGGCCACTACAACTCTCGCAAACTTCACAGTATAAGGACTATATGTAGAAGTGAGGATTAAACCAAGATGCTTTGTCAGGATACTAGGATGGGTTCATTTGCTACGATTCAATGTTTTTTTTTATCCAAAGCTTTGGTTAAATGTTTAGTTAAACATTTACGGTTAAATTTTATTTATTTAGAATGCGATTTTACTTTATATAAACACAATTTTTTACTTTATATAAATTTTTATTTTTCATAATATTTACATTGACGAAAGTAAATTATCAGAACACTTAACTTGACAAGATTATCTTTTCAAGATGAAAAATTTTAAATCTTCGTCATAATATAGAAGTTGAAGTTTTCATAATTTATAATGATACATTCCATTTACATAGTAATATACGGCTATTAAATTTTATAAAAATCATTAAGAAATCTTCAGTTAAAACGACGAGTATATTGTGTAATTTAAACTTCTTTTTAAAAAATCATCAAAATTTAATGACAATTACCGAGAAATAAATCTACGACTGCAATAAAAGTAATCTTTTTTTTTTATTAGTGCATACACGCGAAGTAAGGTTTATTGGACAATCTCTCTCTTTCAATAGACAATTATTGGAAATCAAGAATTGACTCGGCCGACCGCACAGATTCGAAAAACTTTTTTTTTTTCAACTTATATGATCATCACGAATAGATATGTTATTAAACAACGTCTCTCGCTCTTGCGACGAGAGCGCGTTACATTATCTTTTATGACTCGCTCGTAAAAAGTGGCGGCTTGTCTATTGGCCAAGTATTTATAATGTGTTTCTTCAAAAAGATATTGTACAATTTATACATGTTTAATTCTTAATTTTATTACTGCATAATAGTTTGAAGAAAATATCGGTAAAGGTGAAACAGTGTCTTACTAAACATCAAATAAAAAAAAAAGGAAAAATCTTTAAGGTTTATATATAAAATTTTATTGAGCCTTTTTTTATTAGACTTTTTGAGATAAATTTTAATGGAAAATAAAGTTTCAAAGAGTTACTTATTACGATATCGATAATTTTAATATAACCTCTTGAACTAAAAAAAAAAACATTTATCAATAAACATTAAACTGATAAAATTAAGAATTTTTAAAATACAACTTTCGGTTATTTATTGATAGGTTTTTCTTTTGAAAAATATTATCATAACGATTTACAAATTTCACATTAAATTAAATGATATTTATTAGCATTGGAAATAAAGTATTGAAATAAACTAACCAATTAAATTCGAATGAAACCAACTGATGCGTAATAGTTATTGTGCGCAAAATATGGGAAATGAAATTCCAGAAAATCAAATCATTCTGCAATATAGGCTTTTTCACTTTAATTTCTGTTCATATATACGCAATGATTTTTAAAACAATTACGTCATTGCTATTTCAACTTTTTTTTTATTATTTTTGTCAACGATAATTTTTTTTTTCATATTCATTTTGTTTTTTTATAATTTTTTTCTTTTAACAATTGATAAATTGCATTACAATAACCATTTGTCAAAAAAATCATAAGATTTTATGCTGTATAAAAAATGATACTAATAGAATAAAAACATTTTTAAAAACGATTCAGCAAACATATTTACAGGATTTTACATTAAATTTTGATTGAAAACTTAAAAATAATATTTAAAAAAAAATTTGCAATCAAATGATATATTTTATAAATATATACTATAAGCCCAAAATCTAGGAATTACTTTAACATTTAATAATAACAAAAACTAGTGCCACCCTTAAAAAAAACATTTTATTAAAAAAAAAAGACGTTCTGAATTTTATTGAAATTCCAGAAATAAAAGGGAGGTCGACTCACCCTCGTTTTAGTACAACAAGAAGACCACGAGCTGATGCAAGAGAAAGAGAGAGAGAGAGAGAGAGAGAGAGAGGTACGGAGAATAAGAGAAAAAGGGAGATGAAGAGAGGAAAATGTGTAGGAGGTTTTGAAGTGTGAGAGGGTTGTAGGTAGTAGTGATGGTTGCACGCGTAGAAATGCAATTGCGGTTGTGCATGCACGCGTCGCTGAAGCTGGCGCGTTCTCTCCTCTTTCGTCTGTTACTCTGGCTATGACCATTCGATGTGTGTACACGCGACCAATTACCAATCACTCTCAGCTCGAAACAATAAAGCAAAACCGTGGAAAAAATTTCTGTCAAAAGTATCACGTTTCATATCTCTCTGTGTATGTTATTTTTTTTTTTTCTCTCTCTCTCTCGCTCATTCATTCGCTTACTCGCTCGCTGTGAACATCCAGCGTAAACTCGAACGCGCGTACAAAGTTGAAAGCATATATTCTTTTGTATGCGATTTGTAAATGTTATACTGGTCCAGATGGTATTACGTAAAAATATGTTTCGTTCAGTTTCATGGATTAAATTTATTGTCACTAATGAAAAAAAAAAAAAAAATCCGCTATATATTTCGTGATTGCGAAAAAATTATATGCAAGCAAAACCAACCTTTTGATTTTTACATTATATGTATAATATCTGGCGGTGCACTTGTATGTTTGTTTTTTATTTTTAACTCGTCTTTTCAGTATTTTTATTTTTTTTTGTTTTGCTATACTAAAATTTTAGTGCTCTTTTGCTCAGTCAGAACGAAAAATAATTTACACTCTTGCAAATCACATGATATATATGTATATACATAGATATAGACGTCATTTTAGCGGCTATATGTAACAGAGGTGCGAGGTTCTCGTTCTCTGTAATACAATAATTTCAACTTCGTTTGTAATTCAGTAAGCTAAGGCTCGTTACAAACCATTGTAATGAGTTTCGCGTTTCGCGATGTACAATGCCTTTTCGTTATTATTGTTCATATATCCCTCGCCAAATTTCACATATACACACGCACGAAAGAAAATGATGAGTTAGACAAAAAGAATATGTGGAAAAAATTTTTCAGTGATAGTAACAGAAATAATGAGATCAAACTAAACAGAGATAATTATTTTAATATTTTTCAAAGTTTTTCTAAAATTTTTATAAAATTTTGTAATTTAATGCAATTTCTTTTTTTCAAAACAACGATAAGCCGATACGTGAAGAAAAATTCCATAGGAAAAATTATTGTTTGAAATTATAACCACGGGACATACTTGATTTTGCGGTCAAATTACTATTTATATAATAAAAATGCTAAATTTGTTCAAAATCAAGTATGCCTCACAGTTACAATGTGATATAAAAATTTTTCTTATGGAACCAGTAATTTTTTTTACATAATTTTTCGCCATGTAAAACAAATCATCATAAAAACGTAAAACCTCTAAGTCTAATTCTATTGTATTGATAAGTAAAAAAAAAATCGTATAACTTGGTATTAAAATATCTCTGCATGTGTCGATAAGATATAAGCGTGCAGTAATCGAAAATGAAATGTTGGCAATGCAATCGAAGGTGCCAACAAAGATTGCAGAGATAGAAGAGAAAGAGGAAGAGAGAGAATATAAGCGTTTGCAGGGAGAATGCTATTTGGCATATTCCACATACGTCAAGCGCATACACACACACACACACACACACACATTCTCTCTTCCCTTGTGTCCCGTAGGGCGGTAAAAGCAGTTATCCTCATTTGTATTCTTAGAGCGAAATAACGCGCGAGCGAAAGCAGAAACGAACGAGAACATTGCTACTGTACGTCCTCGATTTAGTATCACGTCGCACGAATTATTTCGTAATCAAATCTCCTCATACCCACTTTCCTTCCTCTCTCTTCATATAACTCTTTACCTTTACCTTCCATATTCTTCTCTCTATCTATCCAAGCAGACCAAAAGCTCCCGTCAGCAAGCAGTGCACCTCCCTTATATGGATGATTTCTCTATTTTACGGCTTGGCCGTGAGCAGCAAGCTTTAACCTTTTTTTTTCTTCCTTTTATCCCTTTTTTCCGTTCCCTTTTTTTTTTTTTGTTTTATTATTTCTATAATAAAGCGCACGCGTATGTAAGCTCATTCCACTTTTTTTTTTCTTTTTTTAATCTTCGCCGCAATTTCGTTTCCTCTTTTATTAATTGGCGGTCACTCGCGAGAGAGCTTTTAGCTAACGTATGCGCGTTAAGTTAACGTGTGTACGATGGAAATTTCAATGGTTATTCTATTAAATTTTAATAAGGTTTTCCGCGCGAACGATTTAAAGTATTTACGTAGAATGCACTTTTTGATGGATGCTTTTTGTCATTTTATTTATTTTGCGATATGAATAAATTAATGATATTTAGATTTTCAAAAATTATTACTTTATTATAAGAATCAACAAAATTATTTCTAGGATTTAATATGTTAATAAATTTTATTAAAAACTCCTTTTTTTCAATGGAAACTTTTTTATAACTTAACAAGTTTTTAAAATAGCATATTGTTTCTATAATCATAAATGATGACATCAACTTTTATTCTCATGTGATTTAAAAGGTTTATTATAAAAATAAAATAATGATCATGAGATTAACATATTTCTGTAATTACAATACTAAAAATCAGTAAAAATAAAATTTTAGCTTTTTTCAAGAGTTGAAATTTGAAATTGCGACTTTTAACAAGCAATTTGAACTATCGCATATTTCTTAACTGAACGAAAATACTTTACGTTAATGAAAGGGCGAAAAAATGTTTTTGATTTTCCTCTCTCTCTCTCTCTCTCTCTCTCTCTCTCTCTGTGAAAATTCACAGCGCATTAAATGTTAAAAAAAATTCTCATCTCTTCCCTTCTTTTTTTTAGCCATTTTTGCCATGCCAGTAGTAGCTAAATATGAGTAAAATTTTTCATAGTGATTGGATAATGTTTCGCGAAAACATAGAGTTACAGAGTTGCTCGTTATGTGTGCTAACGTTTCAGCAATGGCTATCATCCCTCTCTTTTCTCTCACTCTCATATATGGTTTTCGGTTATCCAGCAGATATCCATATATGCGTATATATATGTATATACTTTAGCCCTTTTCGACGCACTTTCCGCATTTAATACATATATACAAAGTTTTAAAAGTTTTACGGGTGCATATAGCTCCCGGTATATGCCATCGTATGCTCTCTCTGTCTCTCTAGCGAAAATTTGTCACGGCATAAAATCTCGCATCGTTTGAACGATATGTCCGATGTAACGCAATGTCGACGGACGATGCGCGATGGCATTGCAATGTAATGTGCTGCGGATTCAGTCAATACCTCACCAAATACACATGTACACATATATAGCTGTGTATATATGCATATATAGAGCATTATAGGTGTGCGTTGAAAGTTAGTGAGGGGGCACATGGAATGCAGATATTTGTCAGGAAATTGATAACTGGAATAAACTCGTTGCAAAACATCGAGTGAGAGAGCGAGAGAGAGAGAGAGCGAGGGGGTACCCACTGTATGTATATGCTTATACCCTCAGCGCGTCGTGCGAATAGCTTTCGCAAACATATAGTACTGGTCGTTCGATTCTCTCTTTGCTCTTTCTATATTGTAAAAGAGGTGGGAGAGAAAAGAGCAGATTCACTGACTACACGCGAGTAAAAGTGTGCAAGAGAGAGAGATAAAGAGAGTGGTTTTGTTTTCATCCCCCCGCGCAAAACGACACTGTCCCGGTTATGTATCTGCCGCATTCTGTTTACGTAATACAGCTTTGACGAGCTTTTGCACAAAATGTTTTCACCTGCAAACTCTCTCTCTCTCTATTTTTATTTCTCACTTTTCGTTTTTTAGATCTGTCAATATACATGTAGTATTTTTTCACTTCTCTCTTTTTTTATGATACTTTTTTTTTCACTTTTCGCCCTTTTATTATTATTATTATTATTCGGAGGCATTTGACGTCTGCTAGTTTATTCATCAATAGAGCGCGCGACGTTAAAAAGGCTCAACAACGTCTGCTTATTTTTTACAAGTCTAATTCTTTTTACTCAAACTTACGTGCATGTATCGCTGACTTGTATTTATGTGTCTATAAAAAAAAAAAAAATTCTAGAAATTTCAATGGCACAGGCAGTATGAGGGATTCACTAGCGCAGATGTCTCTCAGTTTCATGATACGCATACGGCGCCTCGTTTAGGTTGGCCGCCTCGTACTGTTTTTACATACCGTTCGCGGTGATGTTGAAGTGATCGTTGCGGTTGCTCGCAAAAATTCTCTTAACCGCAAACTGTCGTGCTCGTATACGTGTAACTGAGAATTATCGTGTTTTCTTCGTTTCGAAAATTTTAATTAAAATCCGAAAATTCGTCATTCGTGAAAATTTTTTTATTGTTAGTTACTTAGAAAATATTCATGAAATTAAAGAATTTCTCCAATCAGGTGGTCTTGCCGTGTTTGACTCATTCTACTTAGCGTATATGGGAAAGCTACTGATTTTGTATTATTTATATTTTTTTCTTATTTAATTTATTTTAAATATATGATGATTGAAAACTTTTCCTTCAGATACAAATTAAACGTTTAGAAATTAATGCAATAAGTTTACTGTTAGCGCAGCAATAAACAGAGACGTATTTTAAACTTTTTAAAAAAGCATTCGACGGTTCAACATCTACTTGTTTGCTTAACTCTTTTTTTCTTTTGTTAAACAATATACCAGATTAGATTTTGTTCAATTTATTCAAGCGATGATGCAATCTATATACGAAATTTCAAATCCCAAGTTTCATAAAATGTAAAAATAATTACATTTATAATTGATAATTTGATAATTTAATTTACACGGCGTAAAAAAAGCTTATTTCAATTACCAGCGTACTATGAAATTATTAATGTTACTATATCATAAATTAATAATATTTCTCTACTATGGGCTGTTACTCGGATAACGTACATAGAACGTATGGCTTTTTATAGGAGAAGAGAGCGCGCTGCGCTATAGGAAGTGATTAAATGAAAAATTTTTGCTCGCGCAACGATCCATTAGACTCAAGATATTAGCTTGTCGCAGTTGTAAGTAGAAAGCTTAAAAGCAAAAAGAGAATAGCGTCTCGTATATACACATATATATACACGTGAAATCGCTTGCGCTCCATGGATTTTATCATCCCTCATTTTGGAATCTCAAGCGCGGCAGTGATAGTCCCTTTACAACCTACTAAACTAAACGTCCCAACGTTATGTTTTCTAACTCTCGTTTTATGATTCTTACATACATAGCGACGACCTGTACACACACAAAGATGACGATCTCGACAAACGGCGTTAAAATCTCCCGCGTTACAGATATTGCTATAAGTACAGGTCCAACTTGAAGATGCAAAAAAAAATAGAAAGAAAAAAAAAACAAAAGAGAAATAACAGGTATATACACATCTGTCATTAGTACAGTATATCCGTTTATTTCTTTACGTTGTGGTTTGTAACATATACACATTCGATACGTGTATGTATATATATTCGGAGGTAAAATTTATGGATAGGTTGCCTAGCGCATTATGTCAACGGGCCATCGGGCGCTTGAAAGAGCATATAGCGGCAGTAGGATCAGAGCAGACCGGCGGTTACCGGGAGTAAATAGTCCGGCTAAATGCAATGTAAACGCGCCGCTGAAAATGATTATTTGCACTCGCGGTCTTCCAACAAGTATATACCAGAGCGAGCGCGAGAGCAAAACACCGAGCCCAAAATGATGCGATGATTTGTATAATGCTCCAGAGAGACTGCTCATATCTTTCTCTCTCTCTCTCTTCCTCTTTTTCTCTGTCTATCTGTCTGTGTGTAAGCAAGATTATACCTATTACGTACGTGCACATGGCAAAAAGTTTGACCAGACGCGGATTTACGTATGAACAGGTTTAGTAAATTAAAAACTACATCGAGGTCGAGAGAGCTGTTTGCGATTGTCAGTAGGGAAATTATTATTTAGTATTGCAACTTTCTTTGGTGGAATCGTATGTATGTTTTGGGAAATTTTTATGGATCTATGTTTAGTTATATGCATACGTATTGAGTTTTACTATTTGTAAAGTAAATTATTTATGCAATTGTAGTAAAAATATTAAATCAATGTTGTTTTGTATCTAGAAAATAATGTGGTAGGGTTCCAGAAAGATAAATGTTATCTAAGTTTTATCACATTGGTTGAAAAGATATCGAATTTAACCAAGCATCAAAACGGTAGTTAAAGAATTTGAGGTAACAATTTTTTGATAATGTAAATGTTACATAAAATAATAAAAAAATTAATAGAAAAAATTCATTGTTGAAATTTGTTTCGCTAAATTGCAGAATTAAAAATTTTAATAAATTTCTAAAACGGGTAAAAAGCCTTTTATCAATCTTTAGCTTATTAAAAATGTTTAATTTACACAATATTTTAAAATACGTACGATAAAATATTGATTTCTTTTCGTAATTTGCGCCCTGAATTTTAATGGTAAAACTTAATTTACTTAATAAAAGTAAAAACTAAAAATAACGTTATAATTACTCACTTCTATATGGTCGTCCTTCCTCAGGCGTAGACCTCTCGGTATTTTCCGAGCAGGGTGTAGCGCTAGCCTCGCGATCTTCTTCACCAGGTTGATTACCAGCAGTGGAAGCTTGATTAGAGCCTCCGCTACCCGGTGGAGACCTGCTTGTCGAATTAGCTGGGCTTTGTGGTGCTAGATCAGTAGCTTGCGAAGCTACCGATGGTGAAAACATACTCGACATACTGGATAATGAGCCGAGGCTTGATAATCCAGTTGGTACAACACCTTGATTTGAAGCAGCTGCTGCAGCAGCAGCAGCAGCGGCAGCGGCAGCTGATCCGGATGCAGGTCCAGGTTCGGTTTCGAGTTTTAGACGTTTTTGTGGTGGCGCAAAGGCTGACGGTGCCAAGGGTCGAAATGCACTACCAAAGGGCAAACGGTGCTCGAGCGGATGTAAAAATTGATGCTGCAAATGCAGCATATGATGTAACCGATAATCGAGCGATGCCGCTGCTTGACCGAATGGATTTTGCAGCTCTTTTGTTTCACCAATCTGCAACAATAACGCGCATTTGATAATCACTAAATACACTTTTTGCGCTTATGTAAACTCTTGGAAATACAGTCAAATTAACTTCGGAAATTGAAATATAATTCATAAAAGTATAATTAGTTATTTTAGTTTTGAAACACAGTTTCTATAATAATTTTTTTAATGTTTTTCTAAAGTAGTTTTATAAACTAAATTATATTTATAAATTTAATTTTTCATTATGCAATATTAAAATTTGATTGTTAAATATAATAAGCTTCAAACAAAGACGAGGAAGTGTAAGCAACTTAGGAGGTTAGTGTAGCCAAAACCAAACACCTATGTAAGCATTAGATTTGAGAGTGTTGACGTTTCTTATTGTGGCATAATTTATTAAAAATAAAAATTTTGAAAATAATTTCAAAATTATTTTAAAATAACATTAAATAACATTTTAACGTGGGATTCCTGCAAAAGAGTACTTTTCAGAAAAATAAAAAGCTTTGATAAATTAAAATTTATTGCTATCGTAAAATAACTTAAGTTTTCACTCTTTATTCACGTCAAAAACCAAAAAATTTTTTTCTTTTTTACATCTGAAAAGACTCATGAAATATCTATTAGCAGTATCAATTACATTTTTCTCTGTTTAGTCTTATATTAAACAACGCTGTTGTGTACCGTTTCTTTGCGGCCGTCCTTTTAACGAATTTTTTTCTACTTAATGCTCGCAAATCTTCTTTAAATGCTCATTATTAAAACACGCGAAACACTACGTATGTACTTTACTTAAAATTTTTTACTCTTGTATGGTGCCCAAGCAAAAAATTCAAGCTATTGCTTGATTATTTTCTATCTTTTTGTGCTATTTACCAAGAAAATAAATCGTTAACATATTAATATACAACAAGTAAGGTGATTTATCATCAAAAACATGTTTGTTACTTCTTTAGAGACTTTTCAACTAAAATATAGTTGTTAAAAATAATATGTTTTAAAAATAACAAAATATCTTTGATTCAAAAATATTCTTGTTCTTTTTTTAATAAAAATTTATTTTACCACATGTATCAATAATGAAATTGCAATAATTAAATATATATTACAGATTATACCAAAATTTTCTATACTTTTCATAAATTTCTTCATTATTTAGCTAATATTTCTTACTCCTCTTAGCTTCTTTTTGGTCTAACATAATGTTTGTACATCTACTTTTTAAAGTCAAAGCATTAACTGTAATTAATAGTATTAGTACTTATTATAAATATTCTAAAAGTTTACGAAGTAACCGCTTCTTTCAATATAATTTACAACTTCCTGCAAACATAGTTTCCCGAAAGAATACAATTTAAATACGTCTATAGGGCACTACATATTTTTATAGACCATAACTTATGTTAACCTCTTATGGAATGAGTTTTTTTTTTATCACAACATGAGCTACTGCACTAAATAACGAAAATATAAATAAAATTTCGAAAAAATCATGTTAAACGAGCATTTAAGGATTTTTAAAGTCGAATGAATTTTGAATACCAATATGTTGAGGGGTGAAGTAACAACGGGCATGAAAATTCGAAAGTCAAAGATGAACATAGAAGCTACATTTTGAATTCTGTTATCTTGAAAATTTGTTAAAAATTTGTTTATCGTTTAATGAAGTAAACAACAACATTATAAAATTTTCAAGCATGATAAATTTTTTTCTCCTTCGAGTTCAATAAAAAGTGTAAATTGTCATTGAAAATTCCGTCCGCGATTCGATTTATTAAATTATTAATTAACGAATGATATAACTTCGCTTTTTCGAAAACCATTTTTGGATTGAAAAAGAAACTTTTAACATTCAACATCGACTGTTTCGCAAGCAAAAAAAAAGAAAAAAAATTAAAAGAAAAAAAGAACGCTGTTTATTCGCTGTGTAATGTATTTTTTAGCTCGCAAATCACCTTGTCTTGAAGAATGACTCATAAAACGTTGATCAAATTTAAACTTGTTTCATTTCTGTGTAAAAAAGATTCTGGAGGTTTTATAACTCTTCTTAAATATAAAGAAATTTTGTCTTTATGTATCGCATAAATAATCCTTAAAAGTGATAAACTTTTTATGAGGCACATTTTACAAGTAGGTGCAACCGGTACTACAAAGTTTACTGTTGATGTTACCTTTGATTCGCCGAAAATAAATAACACACTGAGTTTAGAAATAAATACTATATATTACATGTTCTCCTTTCTTTTTAAGATTTTTATTATTTTCAAAATCATTCAACTATAAAATAGGCCAAGTCAAAAAGCCAAGTTAATATCAACTTAATTAGTGAAAAATAATTTTCCGTTAAAAGGATTAATTTATTGTGCTTAAAATAATAATTATCTAAATGACAAAAGGGCCAAATGTATAAAAAAAAAAAAATTACGGTAATGTTGTACAGAATATATAAATAATGTATGCGGTATACGAAGATGTGGAATGAAGGAAACGCGGATTATAGTGTATGTATCTAATTAACGTGGAAATGCTTGAAGAAGTAAATAAATTTAAATAGTTAATTGAAAGATTAGTATTTTGAGATTTTATCAAGCATTATGTTTTTTTACATTGTATGCGTTTAAATACAGTGTAAAATAAAGAATTAAAAGGCAATTATACCAACACCATATAACGTACTTTCCTTCATTTTTCAATGAAGCTCTGTGCTAACATATTTTTCTACAAAAAAATTACATCTAATTAAAAATATTTTTATAAAACTTTTTTGTAAAAATATAAATGATTTTTTTTTATTTTGTGAAATTAAATTAATGAAATATGTATGATGAAGGGACCGACTTTTATCATATTTTTGTTATAATTATTAACTTGAAATAATAAAAAATTTTCAAGTTGAATTTTTTTCAGTATTATCTAATATTTAAAAATAAAATTACAAACAATATTTAGTTTAAATATTCATAGTGCATCTATATTCCTTAAATTTATAAGCTAATTTGAAAAAAAAATAATTTTGGTTACTCTAAAAAACAAATTAATTATAATATAAAAAACAGCCTTTAAAAATTAAATGACTTAACAATTGAAATACTCGAAAAATTTAGAATTCTTAAAAACTCGATCATATTACGCGTTCCAGATAGACAAGCTCATAAAAGTATTTTTAAAATATACAACCCAATGTCAGTAAATGTCTAAAGAATATATGTATATATATAAACACAGTTGACACAAGCTTATAAAGTAAAACGACCAGAATTTTCACAGACAGCAGTCATAATATTTGATCAAACCAAAAAGTCATGTGCAAAACGAAAAAAAAAAAGGAAAAGAATCTTCTTTTTTTCAGTGATTAAAACAAAACGATAACACACGATTCAAAAGGCCGTATATGCGAGTATCGTCCTCACGGCGAAAAGAGAAGTGAAGTCGATCCGTCGCAACTATATCACATGTCAGAAAGCCGGTTAAGTTGCCTCTCGCGCTTATTATACTCGTCTCCTCTTCCATTTCTATATGCACATATACACAAAACGTTCTCCAACCTTAAGTCCTTTTAAATCAACTTTATTCCCATATCATTCTTTGCTTACTTAATTACACATGCACAAAGAAAATTCTGATCGTTTTTCATAAAAAAAAAAAGAATTTTTTAATAAAAATAAACACCATGCAGAAAATAAAAAAACATGCAACAGGCTAAACTTTTCTTTTTTCGCTCTTTTTTTTTGGCTTCCTATATTTTCATGATTATTAAGGAGCAGGGAATTTTTTTTTTGAAAATAATACTAACTTGTGGATTAAAAGGTCTTTGCATTCTGAGGGCCGCCTCGGAGAAGCCTCCGGCCTGTGAAAACACGACCAGAGGCGGCGGCAGCTGATTCGGCACATAAGCGGAGTTATCCATTTATTACCGAATTTATCGCAAAGACCACTTGTTCACAATATTAATATATATATATAAATATATATATGAATGTATCTATATATAAATATATATTAACGTATATATTTATTATAAACAATAAATGTAGTTTTTATTTTGTCGACGAAGTTTTTAGTTGAACGATAGCAAGCAGAAAACACACTGGAAATAAATTTTGTTTTGGTCTGTGCGCGGTTGGCGCGCGACTGTCACTGCGTTGATGGTATTTTCAAACGATTCGCGCGTCGGCCGGCGGGCGCACCTAACCTATTATAAAGCGTATTGAAGAGAGAAATTCAACCACTGGCTCACGACGACAAGCAATGTATGTACACACGATAATACGAACGATGCTAACTATCAATCTCGCTAACTGTCAGGTATAGACAATCGTTCTTAATTTTCTAAATGTTATCGTTATTAATAACATGACGATTAATTTGAAAATCTATGTAAAAACATATCGAGAAAAAAAATAAAGAGATGATATAACATTTAAAATAGTTAAATGAAAAGACCGATAGTAGACCTAACCTCTCTAAGACGCGTACCGTGTATACAGCCTATCCGCGTTGTTATAATCGCGGATGGCTGATTATAATACGCGAGGTATAGGAAGCCGGGTTTACGGCCCCGAGACCGAGCTGCCTCGGGGAACATGCGAGTGCAGACTGAAAGCAACGTGCTGAGAGAAGTGAGGGTACTTACCCGCGCTTGCTTGTAGGCGGCAACACACCAGGCTAAAATCACTGTTGATAGAGAGAGAAAGAAACACAGCTGGTGGAGGTGGTGGCGGACGAAGCTCCTGCTCCTGTAGAACACGAGTACAGCCAGCAAAGAATTGTTATACGCTGGCGCCACCTCTAGCTTATCCTTATTAACACTAGCATATTTCTGTCCTTATCACTCGCATTGCATTCAATTGAACAAGGTATTATCCTTCAAGATTATCAACGAAAAGATAAACAAGAAATAAAAAAAGCTAGATGATCTTCGTTTCTCTCTCTTTGTTATTGCAATGATGCGCACGCGTGTATTTTAAAAACTTAATTATATATATCAAATAAGATAATTTCTTAGTTTTTTGTTTTTATTTTATTTTTAATAAATAAAACAGCTAATTTATTAAATTTTGAAATCTTAATTCTATAAAGAGCTAATTCAAGTTAAATTGTAATTTTTTTAAAATTTATAAAAACAATAATGATGAAAAATAAAATTAAAATGGTAAGTTACAAATAATATAGTCAGTTTTTAATTATGCATAATTCTATTTAATTGTAAATATTTTCTTTACTATACAAATTGCCATGCTTATTTCTAATTTTGGCCACTATTTTGATAACATAATCTGATTACGCTAACATTATATTTAAAAATTAAATTACAAAAATGTATAATTTGATAAAATAGTAGATTACACATTTGTAACGTGTACGTAAATAGTAAAAAAGTTTATAAAAATTAAAAATTTTAGTGCCTGTATTTTGTGCACAATGCTTGCAGTCTTTCGTTGTGATATGTGCAAAACTAAATCATCACTTTATTCTAATATACATATAATCAATAGATATTTGCGCTACTTAAATACTACTAATTAAACATATTAAATAAGACTGAGTAAAGAATCAACATTTTCTTTTCCAGAATCTCCTTGTGCAATAACTTGTATTGAATTATCGTCACACAAAAATATTTGTTCAACAAAAATAGTATCTGTATTTGAAGAATCTTCAACAATATTAATAGTTTCTTCAGGAACCTCATTGATAGTTTCATTTTTCTTAGGTTTTGATTTTGTTCGTCTTAATTTAGATTTGTCGTTGTGAATTCTCATATGCCGTTTTAGATCATATCTCCCAACAAATTTTGCATCACAAAGGTCACATTCAAAAGGTTTCCCTTCACTATGAGACCACATATGTCGACGCAGAGCAGCACTAAATGTAAAAGCCATTCCACACGTAGAACATACATAAGGTTTTTCTCCAGAATGCAACATACTGTGATCTTTCAGAGTAGCTTTTTGATTAAAACTTTTTCCACAAACTTCACATGTAAAACTTCTTGGATTCGTATGAATTTTTTGATGATTAAAAAGATTTCCTTGTTGTGAAAATGCTTTTCCGCATAATTCACATTTAAAAGGTTTTTCTCCAGTATGAACTCTCATATGAGTTACTAGAGTACGATTATTTAAAAATCTTCTATTACATATAGTACATGGATATTTTGGTAGATGGAGACCCTGAGGGTCAAGATGAGAAATCAAATGACGTTTGTAATTTCCTTTATGATTAAATACTCTAGGACATTGACTACATTTGAAAGCTTTATTGTCAGAGTGAATTGCAATATGAGCTTCTAATTCACTTTTGATTTTGAAGCGAAGACCACACTTTGTGCATCGATGTCTAGGAAAATCAGTATGACAGGCCATATGCCTTTTGAGGTATCTCTTCATAACATATGACTTATTACAAAGAAAGCATATATAAGGAGTCGGACCTTGATGTGTTCTTACGTGTGATTTTAAATGTTTAATACTGTTACAATCCATTTCACAAATTATACAATAAAATGGTCCTGTACTTGGCACATGCAGATCTACTAAATGGCATAAAGCATCTGAAAGAACTGTATAATCTTGTAAACAAAGTGTACATTGATATACAGTTTTACCATTTTTTTTAATTTCTTTAACTTTGGTTATTGTGTCATTTATGCTACCTACAATATTTTGTTTTTCATTTGTATAACTATCAGAATCACTATTATCATTATGCGCAGGTATATTGTTATTCTGAGAATTTTCTACGATTTGTTTTCTTTTCAATTCCTTATCTTGAGTAACTTTTTCAGTTTTCAGTGAAGTTTTAACTTCATTATCAATTCCTAAGCTTTTTTTGTTTTCAACTTTTTCTTCTTCAATTTCAAAAGATAAAGTTAACTGATCTTGGTTTTCCGTATTACTTTGATTATTAATAAACTGAGATTCGTTAAAATTTTTGATTGCCTTCAATTGCTCTGGTTTGAGCACGATATGTATATCTTCTACTTTACTATTTCCTTCATCACCTAAATCTCCTGTTACTCTTATAATTACAGTTTTACATTCCTTGTCTACATCTTCTGTATCAGCAGAATTTTGAATCTCTTCTTCAGGTGGCTGTAAATATATAATACTGTTTTGATCAACAAGGTTATAAGAAATATCATTTTTATCTTTATTTTCATTTTTATCTTCTGATTGCACTTCAGGTAAAATAAAATCCTCAACTATATGGTCATCTGTATCATCATTGTCATTTATATTATCTAATTGGTCAGTCTGAAAATTAGAAAATTATATTATTTAAAAAAATTGTATAACTCAAGTACAATTAAAAGAAATTAAAAATTCTTAAAATTCAAACCATTTCATCAAACATGTGTTTCAGCTTCTTATTTGATTCTTGTACTAAATATTTAAATTCATAAAATGAATTAGTCTTAAAAAAGCATTTTTCACACAATTTCGTAGGTAGGCCATCAGACTTATTTATCTGAAAAATTCACACAATTAAAAGCATTACATACAGAATTATACAATTTTAAAAAATCGAATAAACCAATTGCAAAGTAGAAAAGCTAACCTCTATAGATGCCAATTCGGCAAGTTTACTTGATAAATCGTTTTTATTATTTTCGTCGTCTTCGTCGTCGTATAAAGGAAGCAAATCACCGTCTATCTCCATGCATGCCCGGCACATATCTGCCCAACTTATTTCCCATGCCATGTTCAACTACTTGTTAAAAACTAAAATGCAAGTTACATATCATGAAACAATATAAAAATTCACATATTTATATTAACATTACATAATGTTATTAAATACTTAAATGAAGACGTAACTCTCACCTACTTGTTCGCGCAATAAAAACTTAGTTTTAAGTCATAAATCCCTTTAGAAAAATAACATTTTAGGTATTGACGATATTGATTGTTGTGATTTTCACATATTCAGCAGAAAAATACACTTAGCGAACGTCTCAAGTACTCGGCGTCTGCAACATGTTGCATCCGGACACCGTGCAGTGCTGCCCTCTAACTTCAATGCACTTTGACACAAGCGTGATGAGGAAGTTTGAAAAGCTCGAGAATGGATGGATCAACGTAAGATAAATTCAGTGATTCCAGTATTGTCTGTCGGTATCAACTAGTAAGATACATGATCGACGTAAGCTATACATTTAGACTATTTTTACCTTTTAACTTGCTCTTTACTTAACTATAAATACTGGATAGGTATTCAAATGGCTTTGACTTTAAGATTACGTTAAATAAACTACGAATAACTTTTAACGTTGCTTCAAATGGATTATACTTTCAAATTTGAAATTTTGGACTTTTATTATTTTCAGGAAAATCTTCAAATTACAATACAAAATCCTATTTCATATTAGAATAACAACAAATCATTCTCGAAAAACGTTATTACCAACATATACATTCCGCAAATATAAATCAGGACTTATAGATGAAAAATATATGTTTAAACCTAAAAAAATAAAAATGCTTTTCAAAATTTCATCCCCGATAAATAATACAGTCACGTAAAATATTGCCCGGAATTTTCACCCGAACAGAGATGTAATCAGCGTCATTATTTACAGATATGAAGTGTTCGAATCTTTTATTCAGTCCATAAGATAAATATACTTTTACAACTGGCTCGTTGAATTGCATTAATAGAAACACCGACGATTATTTACATAATTATTATTTATTGTGTGTGTGTGTGTGTACGTTACTTTGAAAATGAAGTTCGAGAAGATCTCGTTAACGAGTGATTCATTTATATTAGCTGTATATCCGTTCGTTAGTTCAATCAGTAATTACAGAATATATTAAATGAACTAATGAAATAACATTTATTAGCCATGCGTTATTCAAGTGTGATATTAAACATTATTAAAATATCATTCATATGTAATGCAGCGTAATTAATTGTAAATTTACACTTGAATTTCTCTTTGAAATTGGTTAATCAATTGACAATACGACAGAGTGTAAAAAATAAAATTTCATTTAAAAATTGTTTATTATAATTACTATTATTATTAATTTCATAGTATCAAGAGTTTGTTGTTATCGATCCCCGGCTCTCGAGCGCCTGGGATTACCATTAACTATGCTATTAACTTGTTATTGTTTCGTGAACAAATAAGCTTTGCTTTCTCAAAGGGTTACTTTATTACGCTCCGAATTATCGGTCAATAAAGTTTAATAAATTTTCCAAAATTTTCAATAATCGAAGTTATTTATAACCGGAAAATTTTAATCGCGATAACTTGTGAATTTAAGAGGAAATTTTAAAAATTTACATAGGTTTTTGATCTTTTGAAGAAAAAAAAAGAAAGCAAAAAATACGATATTCGTGAAACGGGGATATCGAGGCATTAATGTACATAATCCTGATATGCTATTTTTTGAGAAGCTTATAAATGTATTAATAGATTGAGGAAGCTTTTCATCTTATGTTTTTATTGAAAACAATATCAATCCATACCATAGCATTACCAAACATCAACGTAAATACAATTCCTGATCCGTTTACACCTAGTATTCATAAAACGATTGATCATATAAACTGTGCGTAATAATTTTTACTATCTTTTTATGATTATAATTTTTAGTTTCTTAAATTTTTCATTTCATTTTGTTTTTACAATAACAAGTTATTGCAGACAAGTGCCTTCTTTTTGAGACACTTCTGATTTATCAAGAAAATTTTTTTATTACTATTTGGAATAAATCTAGATGCGAAATATTTATTTGTTTATTTCCGTTTGAATATTGTATTACATAAATTTTTTACAATGATAAAATTATATACAATGCAACACTCATAAAGGTAAATGTATATTTCCCCTTTAGTATCTACATTATTTTGAAAAATTATTTAACATATAATTGCACTGATTTCATGAAGTTCAAAGGTACAGTGTACGTGTGTATGCATATATGGAAATAAAATTTTCAAATTCCCGGAACCAGTATTATTCAACATGTTTATTGATTTCTTCGCTTTTGCAAATAGTAATTTTGTATTATTTTGAATTTTTGAAGAAGATTCTGGAAAATTTTTGTAATCGATAAAGCAAAGTTTCTGTTCAGTCATGTAAAATGAAATTCATCAGGACAATCTAGTATTCTCGAGCAATTGCAATTCTCTCTTGCAATTCTCTCATATTCCGGCCTATACTGTATATCTCGTCTCGATAAATTTTCTCGCGTAGCTTCATCACTGATGTGCTCCTTCTCTCTCTCTATCTCTATGTACTACTACGTAAATTCCTCTTAGAGCATTAGACTTCGCAATTATCCAATCAAGCTCCTGTGTTACTTTAGTACATATTCATCTCCATCTACAATATGTACAACTCTATATAAATAGAATGAAGATTAAACAAAGCAACAAAAAAAAATAAATAAATAAAGAAAATAGGAAAAATAGGAAAGAAAGTAATAATTTGATGTATAGCGCATTCGTCATATATAAAAGGGGTATAAGAGTGATGAAGCTTTTGCGCGCGTTGAGCAATAATCATTGAGTGAGAATGGAAAGGAAAAAGTACGTATAGTAATACACGTAGAGCGTCGAGCGAGATAGAGGGAAAAAGCAAAAGCGATAGATAAATCAAACGTGGACATTTACTGGCACGATGCGACTCTATAACGAAGGAAATTACCGGGCTTACAGTCGAATAAAAGCTCACACGTTTCTCGCTCTCTTCCTCTCTCTCTCTCTTTGCTTGCCGAATGAACTAACACAAACGGACGAAAGCCAGCTGACCAATAAAAAGGACCAATAAAAAAGACCGTGCTCTCTATGTTATATTACACAAGAATATCGAGGAGTCAAGCAGGCACTACGAGCGAGATGCTTTTGAATTATAACTGCAATTTTTTTTTTCTCCTTTCTTTTTTTTTTTCTTTTTTCTCTTCTCTTTCGTCATATCTTCCTTTTTTTTTATTACGAGCACCGAGCGAAAAAGACTAATTTCCCTCTTATAAGAGACAAAAATTCGCGCGTTCGTTGATTCTTATCTTTCTTTTTTTCTCTCTCTCTCTCTTTTCCTCTATCTTTTCAAATAAAAGACTTATTGTATAAATTTGCATGATAAAGCTTAGGAGGTTAAGCTATTCGCAAGCATCGACATCTATTATAGATATCTCGGGAATCTCAGCAGTCGGTGTGTGCAGCTGTACATAGGCATCCCCGTATATATGTATACAGCAGACATTGCCTCGTTCATGGCAATGCGCGACGATAATTGAAAATTGGCGGCAGCCTCTCCTGATTTCCCAAAGGATGGGCTACTACTACTACCACTGCCAACCTATACCCAATGCATATACATTCCATCTACTCTCTCTCTCTCCCTTTCTCCCTTTTACCTCTCTCGCTCTTCCATATATCGATCGTACCAAGTGGTCCACGAGATAAAAAAAAAAGCTCCTCTCACTCACAAAGCTCGGCCTCTCTTTCTTTGACTATCTTTCTCTGTCTGTCTTTTCCCTACCCTTGTACTTGATTTATCGGCAGGGCCAAAAAAAAAGAAAGAAAGAAAGAGAGAGAGAAAGAGGGATAGAATCCTTGGAAAGGACGATTTTACTTTTGGAGTAGTAGTCAGTAGCAAGAGAGAAGCTTAGGTATATAGGCAGGCAAGCAGGCAGGCACTGCTATCTGTCGTATAGATGTAGAAGAGGACGACGACGACGACGACGACGGCGGTGGTGGCGGCGGCGACGACGACGATGTGGAGGAGGCAAGGCGGAGTATATAACAGGTTGCGAGGCGCAGGCGCCTAAAACACTCCGATGCACGGGGGGTCCTCTTTCTCTTTCTTTCTTTCTCCTCATCTCTGTTCTATATGTTACGTGCGTACTTGCTCTCTACTCTCTATATAACACTGATGTACTTTATATAAATGCTTGGCCAGGCAAGTGCGCGCCTTTAGTCTGCCGCTGGCTGTCCGTGGCTATAAGCCGCGGCTCCTGCTGCTGCTCGAGCTTTTTACTGCATACGCACGAGTTACGCATGTATATCGATATATATGTTAAAGAAATATT
The DNA here is from genome assembly GCA_017163975.1 of Anastatus disparis. Lineage (NCBI taxonomy): Eukaryota > Metazoa > Arthropoda > Insecta > Hymenoptera > Eupelmidae > Anastatus > Anastatus disparis. The sequence goes on from JAFFSR010000251.1 coordinate 241,893, forward strand.
TTAAAAAATATTCACAACGTGCGCGATGTTTGAAAAAGAAAAAAAAAAATTTTTTTTTTTCATTAAAAATTTATTATAATTAATTAAAGAAAAAAAAAGCTCAGCAACTTGCAGATTTTTCGCCGTCCGTTTATTCGTACTACATATTTATTAAAAAAACTTGCAAGCTTGTTGTGCGTGCTTGTGAGCAATGATAATGCGCTCGCGACAGTGATTCATACACGGAATACAATTAATTATAATAATAACAATAAATAATTAGTGCCGCTCTTCGCGGTCGTTAATGAAAAATTTATTATTTTTTTTAATTTACGTTTATAATATTGCGCTGAATATAAAAAAAAAAGTAAGATCGTAAGTCAGTTATAAAAAATAAAAATTAATAAAAAAGAAAATGATGAATTAAAATAAAGTGCAAAACGAATGATATTTCTACATGTACAATCGTGCGTCTTTATTGTCATCATCAACTTGTGTGTCATCCTATATCCTTTATCGGGGGTGTCGCTTTTCTCTTCCTCTAGCTCGAAGAAGGATGAGAAGGAGCGCGTGAAACACGGAAGAGGAATATAGCACTGTTGTCTGTCTGCTCCAGAATCTGGCGGCGTTTTATAAGGCGAGAGAAGAGAGAGAGAGATTCAAAGAAGAAGAAGAAAAAAAGCAACATACAAAAATAGTTAGAAAAAGAAACGAAGACAAACGTACGTTTCCGCACGCTGAAGCTTTTTTTCTTTCTGTCTGTGTTGTTATGTATATATGATATCGTGTACTTATACGTATATATGCCTGGATACGTATCTTTATAAGACATGCATGAAATATCTCATGGACTCTTTTCTTTTGTTTTTTTTTTTTCATTTTCTTTTTCTTATGTCGCCTAGCTCCTTTTATTTTATCATTCTCTTTTGAACTTTTTAATCTTTGCTTCACCTATGCATACTGTGTGTACTTCTTTATTTTTTATTTTTAATTACTCCTATAGATTAATTATCAAATCTTTGAACCGTTTGAAATCTGTACTGATTTAAAATATTTGCTGAATAGTATTAATACCGATTACCGTATATGATTAATTTTAATGAGCATGAGATGCTTCAATTTAATGGAATATTTTAATATCACGTCCATATCTCTCAAAAGAATTTTCGGCTAGTATTTTAGTCAACGCGTATGTATTCGTTTACCAATAAAAAGGAGAAAAAAAAAATTGCACACAACTTTTTGATATGTTTCATTGATGTTTGTCCGGGGATTCTCTGTAATACAGCAAATAGCAGCTACTGTTCCATTTCGTGTGTAGAAGATGAATCGATGTAGGCATATGCGTATATGCATAAGGCATAAATGGACACATACATATTAAGCGGTACACCTATATATATATATATATATATATATATATATATATATGTATAGATAGGTGTTCTGGGTATTACCTGTTGGCTAGTCGATTGCCTTTCGACGATTTCTCGGGGCTTCGACTAACGATTTGCATATCTATGCGCGCTGAGACCGAGACCAAGAGCAATACTAGTTGATCCCTGAAATCGAGCGTATGAAATAAAGCAGCAGTTCAATATACGTCTACGCTATATACCTATACACATACACGTCCCTAGAACTTAACACTTGCTCTCTTGCGCGTTATTTATTCGGAGCCATGTGAATAGCTTTGCTTTGGATCTATGTTTCATGAACACTTCGAAAGAAGTGTCTTTTCACTACCAGCTCGTATTTCAATGGGAACATTTTATACGGGTCAATTGCTGGAATTTTATACGTTACTATGCGTGTATTGATAAAATTTAAATCACAGCTCGGGGGTTCGCTGAAGCTCGTAAATTTTTCCCAACTTACAATGGATCGTCAATAATTTAAGGAAGTAAACTTTTTTTTTTTTCGAGAAATTGATAAATTCGACCTTGTTTCTCAGAAGTACTTAAGAAGGCACTTTGTTTTGGCCACCTTTTACGACACTACCTATCCCATGTACGTATATATTTGTATAGTATTTACGGCTTTTTTTTTTATTGTAGCCAAACATTCGAGGGTAAAAGTTTTAGGAAAACCACGAGCACAGTATAAATGTCTGAAGAAAAAAAGGTTTGTACGTATGTGAGACATACATAAAATTGGCTTTGTATTTAAACTGTGTAGTGCTCACGAAAAGGAAGTTAATGGCCCATTTGGCGGTCAGAAACTTGCCTTACCTTTTTTTAAGTTTTAGATTTTTTTTTCTCATTTCCCGAACGATTTTCACGAATGTTTGTTTTCTCTTGATAATGATACCTCGTATTTCAGAAGTAGAGAGGCGAGAAAAATAAATACAAAAGCTATTATCTCAAATAATTTTATCATTTAGTATACCCTTTCTTATTTTGTTGATTGAATGTATTTATTAATCTTGAAGTTTTAATTGAACGACTAATATTTGAGCAAAGATTTATCGAGATTATTCCTGCCTAGACGTACATGTTGTTTGTCAAAAAGCATATGGCAAAATAAAGAGACCTAGAATTTATTTGCATGAATTTGTATAATTAATGAAATATATGCTATGTACATAAGCGCAATTAAAATGCTAACTTCGCGATCTTTGCACTTTTTTAATTTTAATTCTCCGATACAATGCTAAAAATTTGCCACTCCGCTTATCCAGCTTTAAAAATCAGAGCTTAATCATGTTTTAATTATGTTTTGTTACGTATTTTTTTTTATCTGCCAGGAAACAACGACAATTAAAAAAGCACCTTGACGATCCTTTCATTCGCAAATACTGAAAATTTTTTCCATTAAAAATTTTTCTTAATTTCTTTGACAATAAAGCTGAAAATTTATATTTAACACAAAGAGATTAATTACTGATTATATTTTTAACATAATTCACCGATATGCAAACAAGCTCAAGATAAATATAAAAAAAAGAATCTGCCTTATCGTAATCGAAAAATTTTAATCACTCATAAATATTTATCAAGGATAATACAAAGTCTATTAACGGATAATAATGTAAAAAAAAATAATGAAAAAAAAAGAGCCATAAATTTTTCCAAGTTTTCGTGTAATAAAGCTCTCCCGGCACAAAGCTTTTCAAAGTCAATGTTCAAAATTATTCATAATGCTGTTTCCAAAATCATGTAGAATTGTATGGAAGGGCAAGTTTCTCTTCTCCCCCAAAACTAACCCCGAAACTCTCTTGCTCTCTCCCTCTCTCTTGCCACGGTACTAGTACAATGTGCATCAAACTCTCGCGCCTGTCTCCAACTATAGTTCGCATTAACTATTTGTATGACTGTATATGTGTATATATATATATATATATGTACGCCTTACACAAATTACTACTTCATAATTATACTCATGCATAAGCATGTGTGTATGTTCATATATAGACATACAAATATTATTTGAGCAAAGACAGTATATATATACGTAGGTGTATGTATATGCGTCAAGCGCGAAGCTTAATAGAGAAATCTAGGCTAATAGAGAAAAGACAAACGACTTTGGTAAAATAGGAAGTCGGCTATTCTGTGCATTCGCGCAAATACTTGCGCTTGTGTTACATTGAGAAGCGCGAATAAGAAAAGAGAATATATGACTCATTGCTTACTGCTTCAGCAGATTCGCACTAGGCAACTCTCATAAATTCAATCCAATGTAATAAAGCAACGCGTGACTTTACCAAAGAAGCTTGCTATTGAGCAGAGCTTTGCGTACGAGAAGGCATTTATATACTTTTGAAAAATCTAAAATGACCTGATTTGCGCATAGGAAATTTTAAAATCCGCTAGGCCGGAAGTGCATATGTTAAAAAACGAAAGTGAAAGATGGAGGCTTACGGAAAGAGAGAAAGAGAGATGGATAATGGATGAGCGGTGCGACAAACGTGAAAAGGGCGTTTCGTAAAAGCAACCCACTAAGCGAACTTCGCTCTTTAACCTCGAAAACTCCTACATCCGAAAGCCACAATCAACTCTTCTCTAAGCTAGTCCCTATTCGTTTGAAATTTACCAAAACTCATTCAAAGAACTAACGGCTCGCGACTCTCTTTATGCTAAAGCCAAATGAAAATTAATTCATGTGCATATAACATTATTTCTTTTCCTCTTTCATTTTATTTATTTTGCTTTTTACGAACAACTAAAATTTCTAATCGACATATGGATTTCGCATTCTTTCGTTCTTTTATTTTTCGACAAAGTTGTTTTCAATCAGAGAAACGAACGAATACCCGAAGGATATTTGTTTGTTTCCCTATATACGTGGACGATTTGTCGAATTGAATTTTACTGGACTGGTTGAACAGAGGCAGCTCGTAGCTACTGCTGCTCCTGCTGCTATTATGTACTCGGGGAATCTCAAGGATTTCTATGGTCTTACGCGAGGTAAGTGAAAGGATTCTTGAGATGACTCAGAAAATAAGCTTTTGCTTTAGCTTGCTTTATTGGACGAGAGAAGACGAGTCTTGTTTTTCGATTGATTTGAGTTTTATAGAGATAGCCCGAAGAAAGAGGGAATATTATGACTATTCACTACTTTAGATTCAAATTATAGTTTCAAATTACAAATTTATCAAGATGTAAGGACAGTTTTTCCATTTAAAGAGAAATTTATAGCTTTCTTAGTAGAAAAAAAAAAATTGTTTTCTTCCACTAATCGTAACAAATTTAAAAATATATTTATTCAATTAAATTTTCAAAAGTTCAATATTTTTATAGTTGAAATGATGAATGTAAATAGGAAATTCGTTTTAAAAGTATTAGTTTATTTGTAATTTTAGAAAGCATTAACTCGATATTGCCAGAACAATACTCGAGCTATATCATTTTGAACATTAGTATTCTAATGGCTTTATATTGCATTTACAAACAATACGACTGTTCAAACACTAACTGATTGAGTCCCAGATCAGCAACATATTGATCTATACCACTGGGGAATATTACTTAATATATGTATATATATATAGCTACACATTATTTTCTAAATGATATTTACTCCACGTAATACAATTATTTTCATTTTAATTGAAATGAATAAAGACTTTATCGCAAATAATTTGTTCAAACAAATTAATTTACTTTATTTATTTTTTTTTTTAATAGCCACGGGTGATTAATTAGATTATTACTTTAACCAAAGCTGCGAATTATTTTTTTTCGTTCGCGTAAAACCAACACGCGAGCCCCATTGTTACAGTAATAAAATCACTGGAATCTTTCAATTATAGGTTGGTGACTATTTATTCTCCCGGTTACTGGACGGATTCAACATTGACGGGTTCAATTTTAACTAAAGAAAATATAGATATATAGACTCGATTTTACGTAACTCGGTTTTTATTTACAACAAAAACCTTTCACTTTTATCCTTGCCAAAGTTAATTTGGACCTTTTAATGGGACTATCTCTACGATCTTATGGATCTATTATTTAAATCTTTTGTTTTTTTTATATTAACCAAATATTTTTAATGACACATTGTTTTGCCGAGCTTGCGAATTCGAAGACAAAATATTTTTTTAATTGCTTAAATTAAAAATAAATAAAAGTAAACTGAAGCTTTTGTTATTCTCATTACAAACATTTGACAAACTTTTAACAATATTAAAGCGATTATATTTCAATGGAAATTGTCTTATACAATTTCTCTTTTATAGCCGTATAATATTAAAAATGATAGTGGCGTTAAAAGAAGACTCTTAAAGGCCTGTATTTCTTTTCTATAAGTTGGTGAAAAATAAGCTCACTTTCAAAACTTATTGGCCGAAGCAATTTTTCATAAAAAACTTTATTTCATATACTTTTCCTCGCGTCAAAGTTTAAAAGATATCCATTGTTTTGACAGAAAATTTATTTATAGTTTACGGATGAGAAAATTCGGCCCTCCTTGTTTGATCTAATTCATTTTTTATGTTACAAATTGGATTTTTTCAATGAAAACAGCATTTGATAAATTGTAGTTTTTTCGAAACGTTTGTTCATTTATAAAGTAAATTATTTCTCTCTTTATAATTTTTTAAACAAATTTTGGAAAAATCATCTCTTTTACTAAAAGCTCAATCGTAGACTTATTTATCAATATCATTATTAAGGATTTTTTTAGTCCAACAGTGTTTTTTTTCTTCATTCACTAAAAATCGTTAGCTCATACGTATGAAAGTTGGAAAAAAAAAAGAATTTTTTTTACTCTTAAAAAAAAAAGTATCATGTAGGGTTAGGTCAGATTAGATGACCCAACGATGCTATTCAGATGGAAAAGTCAACTGTTCCAGTTGCAGTGGCGTGTATATAGCCATGTATATAAGCATCAAAGTGATGTCCCGTTGAAAAGTAGTTGAATTTTATTTGTTTTATACGAGACGTTACAATTTTCAAGCATCGAACACTTGAAAAAGGAGGAAAAAAAAAAAAAAAATAGCCGGGAAAAACTCGTAACAATAGCGTTATGGTACTTGTACAAGGAATATATAAAGTAAAGAATATGATACAGAAATTTTTATGTTCGTGTTACTTTTATTGTAAATTTCTTGCATCCATTGTTAGCGCGACTCGTATATACCTTGTAAGAGAAGATTTCTTTATTTTTTTTTTTCCTTCTTTTTCTTTATTTCTTGTACACGCTCGTCTTTTTCCTAGATCGCGACTATGATTTATGACGTGAGGTGATATTGTAAACGTTAACCTGTCCCTTTTTTCTTGAAGGCGTTTGTCGGTAAAGTGACACCGAACACGCAAACGTCCCGTGTGTATCAAATCTTATAAGACACGCATCTCTTACACACACACATATATATTACTATTTGACATGCAAATAATTAATAGCGATTATTTATTTATGTGATTCATCTAAAAAAAAACACCTTGATAAAATATATATATATATATATATATATATATATATATATATATATATATATATATCAACGTGTAATTTTTTAATATAATGTTGTATCATTCATCTAGACATGTCTAATTTACTTTTTTCTAATTTTACAAATTTAAATCACGAAAAAGCTTCTATTTTCTGTTTAACAAAATGTTCGGATGTAAAAATAAGGCCACTTCTATTTTCTTTTATTTTTATTTTTTTTATATGGTAACATCATTAAATCTATTGCAAGCTTCGCTACAACTTAAACTCAATGCAGGTATTACTTTTACGAAACGTGGTTATATTTTATGCTTAACCAATATTCTATTCAAAACTTGGTATAAGAAGCTTTCGGGTATGAGCTGCATTGGATATTATTTTTAGATGTGTATCGCTTTGCTTTTATGTAATAGAGATTTATGTTTTCAATGAAATTTGCTTATTTGCGAAATCATACATCTTTTACATATTTAACCTTTTTTATAATATAATTGTATTCTTGGCTCAATCGTAATAACCACTTTACAAAAAGATGAATTATATAGAAAAACTTACTATACTACATTTAAAGACTTTATTTCTTACAAAAATGATCATATATGTGATAATAATTTCTACATACCCAGTAAAAACACGATGGTGAGAAAAAATGAATAAAAATTACAATTTCTGTACAAATTATAAAGGTATGTAATTTTTGGACATAAAATAGTCTGTGACAGTTTCATGATACTATATTTTAATTCTTAGAAAAAGTACTCTAATTTTTACTCGACTCTTCTCTGCATATATAAATTAATTTTTACGATGTAAAAGTAATTTTTATACAAAATAAAGTATGTTTTACGGTCACATTTTAGTATAGTAATTTTTGCTATAAAATTTTTTTCCACGTATCAATTCAAAAAATAGTACAAAAGTGCCACTTGTTTTCCTGTTAAACATAAGGAGGAAATAAAACATATTAAACAATAACGTATAATTAAGTAATGGACTAAGGAATAACGCAAGTTTTGCTTTATTGTGTATAAAGCTCGTCCGTGAAATGCTTTTTTTTTCCCTTTCTTACTTATATGTAAAAGTACATATTTTCTCATTCGTGCATAAAGTAAACTTTGCTTTATTGAACGATAATTGTTTAAGTATTCTTTACATTAGTCTTACTTTCAAAGTCAATAATAACGTATTATTAATGTCAGTCTGTTTGGTAAACATTTTTTCAATGAAATATTTTACTTTTATTCCACATAATTATCGCAAAGAGGTTTGAAAACTTATTCATTCATCTATTTTTTCACGATCATTAAAAAAATAACGATATACATAATAAAACGAAATTTGAGAAAGTCAAGAGCAACTTGTTAACGTAATGTTAAATTATACCATAAATACATTTATCTGTCTTATGTCTAATCCAATCTTAGTTTTCGCAAAAGCTGCTGTGTTGATTATATGGTTCGCGACATATACGCTCGGATACGTATACGGCATGAAAAGTGCTTTAATTATATGCAAAAGCTGGGCGCATTAACAAATTAATTGTTATGAACACATTAGCATGGAAACATACAGAGAGATCGCAGCATCGCGATAATGTTTCTAAATTTACGGTTCGTAATAGAGTTTTTACCTTCTATAACACTCCGCTACGTACAAAGAAAATCACATTAAAATCTATGCATGTGTTTACTTGTGTTATTACTATTTTTATCGAATTACGAAAAATATAATAAACGCTGATTGAATGTTTGCTTTGCGTCATTAAATACATTGTATTATGCCATTCTATTTATACACGGGGAGAAATGTTTGATTAGATTTCGACGGAACGAATTTGCAATATTAAAATAAACACTTTACTGAATAGTAAAATTTGTTATACTTGAGTAAAGTTTGCTTTGAATATAAAATTATTGTAGTATAATTACAATAAAAATTTACTACAATTATAGCAAATTTATTTACTAATTTGGAGAGTATCAGACTTCCAGATATTTTCTTACATTAAAATATGAAAAAAGTTTGAGTTTTGGACGCCAGTGCTTAATAGATTCCAAGCTAAATCATATATAAGCAATAATTTTATGAAATATAATGAAATTAATGATTGTTTCAAAGAACCATAAATGAGTACGTGTTTATCTTACATAATCCACTAAAATAATACTAAAAGCTTAATAATAATCCTTTTATTTGAGCTTCATTGCATAAAAAAAATATTAATTTGCTCAAAAGTTATTAGCAATCAAAAATAAAGATTAAAAACGTATGAAAATTACCAGTCATTACACGGGCGATAGAATTTATAATTTTTAATACATTTTTTATCTCCATTTTTTATTGCTGATAACTTCTGAACAAATTAATATTTTTTTTATGCAATGAAGCTCAATTATGGATTTTTGTTAAACTTTTAGTATTATTTTGTTGGATTATATAAGATCAACACGTGCTTACTTATGGTTCTTGAAAACAATGATTAATTTTATTATATTTCATAAAATGATTACTCATATGATTTAGCTCTGAATTTATTAAGTATTAGTATCTCTAAAACTCAAACTTTTTTCATATTTTTATGAAAAAAAAACATCTCTTATAGTTTCAACAAAATCGATGATCCAGAGTTCTGATACTCTCCTAGTAAGAAGTATAAAATACAATAATTTTTGTATAGTACTACGGTAATAGGAAAAGAATAATTATTGTGATACTGCAAGTTTGACTCTCCATAACTATAATCAAACATTTCTCTCCATGTAAATAGTTATGATTTAAGTGAAAATAGATACCGCAGACTAGTGAATTATAAAGTCAGGTTTATAAAGAATTGACGAATCAATCAATAATTTATAATTTTGAAAATTACATTATTGGCATTAAATAAACAATTTAAAATGAGCAAATATTTATTTTCTTTACAACAAACATGAATTATTATTATGAAATTCATCAACGTATCTCAGTGTTTTATTACATCATTAGTGTCTATAACACGTAATGAACGTTAGGTTGTACAAATTTTACGAATGTTAAACGTGTTCCGAATGCTTTGCGTGCCTTCAACTAAGTTATGTTTGACGAAAATACACATATTGCTTTGATAACAGATATTACAAAATACAAACGTAAATAAATTATTGCTATTTTTTATGCGAACAAAAATAAAAACGAATATATTTGCAAATTATTTACGTTTATTTCGCTCTACGATTTAATATACATTAAAAAATGTGAGAGAATTATTTTTTAACGCCTTAATTATTACATTTTTAAAAGCTTTACTTCATCTAGTCCGATTTTCATAATCACATTTCCATAAAAGGTTTCATTGCATTAATTTATTTATACATTTTTTGCACCTTTGCAGAGGAAAAAGTATGCTTTTAAATAATATTATGGAATTATATTTTAATTAATTATATATTAAACTATACTATTTTTAGAAAAAAATTCTTATTTTAGTATATTTTTGTCTATTTTTTTTTCAGTTAAATAATTTATATACTGAAAATTAATTTTTTTATTCTAAATATTTTATTTTTATTTGTTAAAATGTAACATTATCTTTTATTACCAATATTATACATTTATGAGAAATTATTTGTATTATCATAGTAAATAATTAATGAATCATCTTTTAATTAATAAAAAATATGTATAATGATAAAATTTTTGAAAACTGTTCAACACAGTTTACGAGTGCTTAAAAAAGTTATAGATTAAATTCGAGAAAACTAAGCGCCAAACTTTTTTTTTTAATCAAATTAAGCAAATAAGATTTTATGATTCTATTTACAAAACAACCGATAGACACGTGTTAGTCCAAGGCTTTTCAATTGTATTGTGGTTCCAGATTCTTTAAAGATAAGCAAGCACACATAAGCGGCTAGACTTGGAAGCGCATGTTAAACCAATTGCTCAATTAATTCCTACAAACTGGTACATCTGCCACTGGTTCTATACTCGAAACTAGAAGATTACAAATCATTTGTAATTAGCTGTTGGGTTACTCATGTTTCGAAATTCATTAAACGTCTCGTAACTCAAAGTCAGGCTTTGGCTAGTCGAGCTATATATATATATATATATATTTATATATATTTATATATATGTTGAAACGCTTTATAGGATTTCCAATTTTGTTAAGTGCGCATATATAAAACTTTGAACAATAAAACTTATTTTAATTTTCATTAAAATTTCAAATTTTCAATTATTACGAGGAATTACGTTTTTTGAAAAGCTTTATTTTTTCAAAATTAAATTAAACATCAATTTCAGTAAAATTTCTCGGAATTCAATACTGAATTGTAAAAATAAAATGCTTGAATTTTAACAGCATATGTTGTAATATTTATACAAAAAGTTTTTCTCGTTACATAAATAAAACGTTCGCAAGTTTAATTAATTAAAGTAAAACCCACAAGGAAAAATAAAAGATCTTGAATAATAAATTTTAATTCTGAGAAAAAAGTTTTTCGAAAATAAAACAATCTAATAATAATAAAAATCTTGTAATAGAAAACAAAAACTATTGAATTTATCTGTGCTCTTTACTACGTGACAATCTCATCACGTATTATATTACCCAGGATAAGAGAGAGAAAAAAAAAAGAAAGAAAAGTACGAAAAGAAGAAGTGGCTCCAGTGTGATAAAGGTATATACTTAGTTAAAGTAAACAAAACCGTTATACAAAAGCGTCTTAACGTTTAATTTCTTTAAGCTCAGCTCAAGTAAACAGCACATTCGCGCAAGCTCGAGCTCACTTTGCCTCTCGCAAGCCCATTCCCAACGGATCCATTGGCCAGAATCTAATTTTCCGTTTCCAAACTTCATCTCTCTGTATCTTTCTCTCTCTGTCTCTCTCTCTCTCTTCTTGATCGATAAATACATCCAAGAATGAAATGCGCTAGGACAAGACACAGTAAACATCAAGACGCGAGGAAGCACAAAGCATATAAAAAAGCCATATACGCATATTTTATATATATGGGACGTTTCAGGTCAACTCACCGAACAAAAAAATAAAATTCGTTGTAAATCTGTGAAAATGTTCCATTTCATACCCAAAATATACAAAAAAATTTTCAGAGGTATAGATCCAATGGATTAAGAGTAATGAGTAATGAAATATTGTGATTTTTCAAAATTTTTGGTGAATTCATCAAATTAATAATTTTTTTACTCAAAAACTAAGGGTCCTAGAGATGTACTTATGAAGACATTTCTTGTTGCAAATTAAGCGTAGAATCAGCACAAATTTTTTTAAATCTCAAGATTGCTATCTTCTGATTGGTCCACTTTGTTATTTCATATAATTTGCAATTACTTGAGTTCGAACAGGTTGATTTCACTCCTGTTGGAGTATGTTATGTCTTCTGATAACATATTGAAGTAAGCTTTTGCTCCACTTGGCTCGAGCCCTAGGAGAGGAGCTATAGAACTTTGAATATTGAAAAATTTTTAATTTTTAATTTAACACATACATCAACATTTTCTTCTTCGATGTTCATAGATAATACAATATACGAATGCATGATTGTCTAAATATTTTAACATTTATCTATTTCTTTATGATGCAAGTGTTTTATTAAAATATTAATTATGCATTACGTACACATCATCAAGATACACTCATAAACAAGAAAATTTTATTCGTTTAACTAATTTGTCATTATAACTATTTTGCATACGTATTAAAAAATTATTTAAATATACATATTTAGGAATTAAAATTAATACTATATATCTGGAAATAAAAAGGATAAAGTTAAATAAATTCTATACGGATAAAATTTATTCAATATAAAAATTTATTACAAAATGAAAGAATCTGTTATTTGTGTATTCTGTAACTTTTAACAAGTACTTCTTAATTTATCTCATTTTTCTGAAAATAAATTACTCAAAATTTTTTTTTAAATTGAAATGGTATTTTAAAATTATAATGTCATTAGAGTGGAGATAAATTAAGAAGTACTTGTTAAAAGTTACAGAATACACAAATAACAGATTCTTTCATTTTGTAATAAATTTTTATATTGAATAAATTTTATCCGTATAGAATTTATTTAACTTTATCCTTTTTATTTCCAGATATATAGTATTAATTTTAATTCCTAAATATGTATATTTAAATAATTTTTAATACGTATGCAAAATAGTTATAATGACAAATTAGTTAAACGAATAAAATTTTCTTGTTTATGAGTGTATCTTGATGATGTGTACGTAATGCATAATTAATATTTTAATAAAGCACTTGCATCATAAAGAAATAGATAAATGTTAAAATATTTAGACAATCATGCATTCGTATATTGTATGATCTATGAACATCGAAGAAGAAAATGTTGATGTATGTGTTAAATTCAAAATTAAAAATTTTTCAATATTCAAAGTTCTATAGCTCCTCTCCTAGGGCTCGAGCCAAGTGGAGCAAAAGCTTACTTCAATATGTTATCAGAAGACATAACATACTCCAACAGGAGTGAAATCAACCTGTTCGAACTCAAGTAATTGCAAATTATATGAAATAACAAAGTGGACCAATCAGAAGATAGCAATCTTGAGATTTAAAAAAATTTGTGCTGATTCTACGCTTAATTTGCAACAAGAAATGTCTTCATAAGTACATCTCTAGGACCCTTAGTTTTTGAGTAAAAAAATTATTAATTTGATGAATTCACCAAAAATTTTGAAAAATCACAATATTTCATTACTCATTACTCTTAATCCATTGGATCTATACCTCTGAAAATTTTTTTGTATATTTTGGGTATGAAATGGAACATTTTCACAGATTTACAACGAATTTTATTTTTTTGTTCGGTGAGTTGACCTGAAACGTCCCATATATATATATCTTAAGAGAGTGGGGGATATTGAGTGAGTGTATTTGGAATCGGAGTGATTGCCCGATTGAGTAATATTTCGTCGTCCTATCTCTATCTTTCGCTTTCTCGTTCGTCATTGGGTTTATCGTTCTCCAGAGAGAAAAGAGGCTAGGAGAGAGTCAAAATGTAAGAGAGAAAGAGAGCAGAGGCAAAAGGAAAGCCACGCGTAAAATCGCGTACGTGCCGTGGAATCTCAAAAGCTTGCTCGAATTTTCAACCTGTGTGTACTCTATGCAATTTGATTGGTCGTAGCGAAGTGAGGACACGTACAGTTGTATAATAAATAAAATCCCTTGTATATGTGATCATATCAAGCTGATGTATACATGTACATATTTCGTTTAAATGGTCCTTTTTGCTATCTGTTGCTTAGATGTAACGTTTTTTTTTTCTTTCTTTCTCTTCTCTTCTTTTCTTTAGCTCTTAACGATGGTACAATTGCGCGTGTAAGCGCTCGAGGCGCGATTTTCGTCTGGCCTGGATTCATAAGCGGTAGAGCGCGACGTAAACGCGACAAGCTTTTTCCTCCTCCTCCTCCTCCTCCTCCTCCTTCTCTTACTAGTTGTATGCGGAATTTTAAATTAGCCCCTTCGGCTGCTTGCGTTCTTGCACACACTCCCTCCTTTTGCCTTCTATACGTGCTTGCTTTTCATAAAATTTTGCCGCGAAAAAAACGAATATTCTCACCAACCCTCTCACTTTCTCTTCCGTACTCCAGTGACTTCTCTTTTTCTTGAATTTTTCCTCTATATGCTCGTTCTAGCTACGTCATCTTCTCTATGCGCATATATACGGAAACTTATATAGCAACATGTCGCACAGACGAAGAATGGGACAAGCTAGAAAAGAATTTTGAATTTTATGTATTTTGTAGCGGCACATATTAGCTTATTGTACAATAAATTTCAATCGAAAATAAGTTACATTTATCGTTGATGGGAGCCTATTATGATATTGCTAATATATTTTATTCTCTTTTTATTTTATTCTTCAGCTTTATATTTTGAAAATCGAAGATGATAAAACCAAATATCCAAAATTTGACGATTAACACTAATAATAAGTAATTAAAATCGATTTTTTTTGTGAACTTTCATGTTAATTTTCACACGCGTAAAGAAAAAGCGATGACAAAAATTAAAAAGTTATAAAAAAAAGTTGTAAATATATTTTTTTGAATAACTAATAATAATTTATAAATAAAATATTATCATCTCTAAAAGAAGTTTCAAAGTAGTGAAAAAATTTTGTTAATTTAATATAACATAACTTAATGTATAAAAATGCATTTTTTAATAGCATCAAATAGTACATCTTCTGTCTAGGCTGCAAGCAAATACATTTTTCTGCATTGTTCTCGCAACCTAAAACTTAGCTTTTTAAACCAAGTAGTACAAAGAAAATTCTTTTTTTCCTTTCATGAAATTATTTTACTTTTTCACAGAAGAAGTTTTGTGACAGTGAAAAAATTAATTTTTTAAATAACATTATAAAAGTACGTTTTGAGTAATTATGAATCAAAATGCGCTACGTTTGTATACGTGAGTAAAATTAAAATTTTAAACTATTTATGAGATAAATATTTATGGTATCACATTTAATGACATTTTGAATGAATTTTTAATTAGTAAAGAAATAACTTTTAATTAGTGATAAATAAAATAGTTTGTAAAAAAAAAAGTTGTAAAAGAACATATTTAGAAAGATCTTTGAAATTAATCAGCACACGTTACTTAAGTCTAAACAGTATAAATTATGTTCATAAAATGTTTCGAATGAATAAATTTATGGAACAAAATTAGTTTAAAAGAATTAATTACAAGAATAAATTAAGAATATTGCGATAAAAAAGATTTTTAGAAAAATTAGTATGCTTGACATAATCTACATCAGATTTTTAATTGTGATATCGCTTTTACATGCAATTTTTGTAAAGACTGTGTTATGCGTGTTAATTAAATATTGTTTTACACGCTATTTTTGTACTTTTATTACTAAATAAATATCTATCAGATGAATGTACAGAAACTAATTATCATAGTTTATGTTTTGTTAATTATTCACTTTTTTAAGATATCATTTTAAACTTTTGATATCAGATTAATTAAAATTTTTGATTGGTCTATATAGATATTTACTAATTGATTAAACTATTAGTTTTTGAGCGTTGATAACAAATGTAGCTTTAACGGTCGACAGTATCATAAAAACAATGTTAATTACAAACAATGCTTAGCAGAATATTCGCTAATAACCTCCTTCCCCCAGTGCAGTTGATGGCTAGACTTTGTCGAGCAAGTAAAAACAAAGAAACAGACACGGTTGCCTCTCTTAATTCACAAAAAACTTGCTATAAAGTATACTTACAATGAAGAACATCAACACACTGCGGAACATCTTAATGAGTCTCTAAAGGGCTGCCGGCCTCTCTTTCTGACTACCAAATAATGAAGTTTACAACTCATAACTCATTCTAATGGTTTTGGTTTCTGAGATGATTATTATTGAACTAATATCTTACATTAACGATAAACAATTCGAAATTCAAAATTATATTTTTAATTATCTTTATTAAAAATTGTACTTTAAACGTATAAAATAATATATAATCTTAGTTACTATTATAGAATATGAATGAAAAAGGTGTATACCTATAGAAATTATTCAAACGTCTATTATTGAGCTATAAAATACATAGTATTGTATGATGTTTCGTATATTTGCATTTAACAGCGATCACCTAGGAAACCTAGATCCATTAAGCTTTTTATGTTATGTGGATTGTAGACTTCATTGTAGGGTCCCTGAAAACAGTTTCTAGAGCCTTATTGAGATTTCTGTTTTGTTAATTCCATATTCTTGTTATAAGGTATATGAAAAACTATTAGTACCTGCATAACATTTTAATATGGTCTAATATTCATTTTTTTTTTTTTTTGCACTTTTGCATTGTTATACTTTTTCCGAAATTACTTTTTTAACTTTTAACGATGGAAAGACCGAAAAAAGCGACATTGAAATTTCATCAACTTCGAGCATAAAAAATGCATTTCAATAAAATTTTTAGTGCTTTGAATTTTTGAAAATTAAAAAATAATCCCTCACTGTACGGAATTCGAAACAATATTTAATGAACGCAAAATAAATTTGTAAAATACATGAACAATATTCATAGTAGCTTTGATTAATGTAAATTTGTTGCATAATTTATAGTGTGTATAATGCAATAACATAAATCTCGTAGAGAACAATAATTTCAGAAGAACCTCTTTCATAATGAATGCTCGCGTTAAGTATTCAAAATATACGCGATTAAAAGTCTATTCAATTTTAAACGCATATGTGTCGTATTTAACTTGAAACTGATAAAATTAAGCTGCTCGATTTTCGTGTATAACTCTAATGTCATTATTGTTATGCGTGTAGTGATTTTTTTTTATTGATGAAAACAGTGTTTTATGTAAATGGATTATTCTTCTTTTAAAATTAAAAACAAAAATTTTTTTTATTATTTTTGTATTTCGTATTTATAGTATTTTTTTTATGTCTCTCGTGAAAATCAATATTTATTGGAAACAATATGACATCAAATTTCAATACGTTTGTTCCATTTAGTAAATGACTTTTTTATTTGAGTACGATTATTAAATATTACTCAGTCTTACGCCGACTTCAATAATAGTATATAACGTACTCTAATATAGATTATGCATGAAGATTTCAGTTATCAATCATGCGCACGATTACAGCTGCTTCTTCATAATTTGTGTAAATTAAGTGTCCTTGGTGACGATCAAAACTCCACTTCTAGCTAAATTGTACTTTTGTTAATTGTTATAAATCGATATAAAAATTTCCACTCCTACAATTCTCGATTTTGTTTACAAGAAACTTTATTATTGGAATTCAATAAAGAGTCATAATTTATAGAGAAAAATTAATTCATATAACCACCATGCAGTGCTTAAATTTTTTCTGCAACTTATTTTTTTAATTTTATTTATTAGTTTTTAATGTCTATTATATATGGAAATTCTCTAATAATACTTTAAGTACATTAAAAAATAAAAATATACAAAACAAATTTTTCATGGCTCTGTTAATACATCAAATAATCTGTCCATAATCTAAAAATATAAAAAGTAACTAGTAAAGTTTTTGAAAAATTTTCTTCGTATTTATAACTTTCCAAAAAGTTAAACTTTCCTCTTTATTATACACCCTCGAAAAATCATATCTAGATTTTATCATCCCTATCCTTTCATACAGTTATCAACCAATTATTCTTTTTTTTCCAGTCCGCACACGCAACCCAACCTACAAAGCCTCTCCAATGATCCGATACTCTTTATCTCAAATCCCTTCTCTATTTCTCGTTTGTAATAGGCTAAACAATAATACGGAATATATCCCTCGTCGATACTTCTACACGCTCACCACATCCACGTTCATAAATTCCTTGGTAAGAGAGAGAGAAATATCTTAATTTTTATCTAGGATAAGCGATCTGTTGCTGCGCGCTAAGGCTCAACTTGACTTGTCCTTTATATATATATAAGAGATTCAACGAAAAGGGATTTATTATTGTGGAAGATTGCCAAACGCCCTGAGGGATGGCGTGGGTTTTTATTTTTGCACTGCTCTTTATTTTTTTCTCATTCTTTTTCTCCTATTTTTATGTACATACGCTTTGGGTATATATAGCCAAAAAAAAAAGAGGAGAGAAACGACGGTGCACTTACTTATTTTTTAGCTTCTGCCTTTCTCTCTTTCTTTAACTTCCTTCCTTCCGTCGTTTCAGCTAGCAACTCCTTTTCACCATAGATAGCGTTAAAGGAAACGTTGAATAAATATCAAAGAAGATGATGAAGAGCACTATCTTAGTCTTGTTCCACTCTCCCCGGGCATTAGCTTGAGAATTTGAACTTTGATATTAAATATCATAATGATTAACGAGCAAATAAATTTCAATCCAATAAAGCTCTTCTTTATTGCCGGTACAAGCGCTCCTCTATTAAACTAACTCTTTTATTTTATTTTTTTCTCTCTTATTCTCCATAAAAAAAAAAAGATAATTATTAAATATTAATTTTTAAATGTTTCAAACATTACTTTACAATTATTGTCGGAATTTTTATCCTTAACCTTTGACTTCTAATTAATTGCTCAAGGTAGACACCTAGAAATAATTAATTTACAGACCTGAAAAAAAATCAAGGATAATGTATGATCCTTTCTGGCTATTTTATATGAAAAATTTTTTTCAGTATTCCATATAAATCATGTTACATAAAAAACTATAATATCATCATGTTCATTATAAACATTGTTTAATATTTATTGTTACTTTGCAATAAATCAAATTAATTATAATAAGAAAAATTTGAAAAACTCACAAAGCCTCCATTCGGGATTCCAGGTCAATTAAAATTATTACTCTCAAAGAGTGATTTTAATTGACTTGCTATGAAAGTATGAATTCAGTATGAAATTATGAATTTTTATTCTGAATATATGTATGTAGGTTATTTGTGTATTTAAGTTTAAAATAAATAAAAAATAGTTGGAATAATTTTTTTCAATGAAAAATTTTATTTTATTCAAAATATAAGTATGTCTTTGTATCAATTTCAAATAAACAGTTGAATAGGTATTTCTCAAAATTCTTTTAATTTCAACATTAACGTGCAAAATTTCAGGTAGTTTAAAGATATAGTTCATCACGAAGTTAAACTACGCAGACAACTTTATTTTAATATGTAATAATTTTGTATTATTCACCCCTGAACTTGTTCCCAGTTTCCATCAAAACTTTGCGTTGAAATAAATAATTACAAAATGTGTTTACACCTTGCGAACTTTCTTGCAAAGAATTTCTCATTTATAATAGATGTTGAGGTGCATTGTTGCTATTGTTCTGGCGTATATGCCAATATTTTTTTTACTTAACAAGTTATTTCCATGAATTTTGTTGTGTTAAATAATCATTTTCACTGCTTTTTTTGTACGAAAATAGCTATATTTCCATTCTGAGGGTTATGTAAATATTTTTGTATTAAAAAAACTATTTTCACGAATTTTTTGGTATTTGTCCGGATGGTTGCCTTCTTTATAAGTGATGAATTGTCATTCAACTAGTTTTTAACTGTTATCTTTATTTTTAATAGAAAAAATAAGTCGATTGTTATTCTGGGTACTATGTAAATACTTTTGTTCCAAAAATAAGCTATTTCTACCAACTCAGCCTGAATGAATAACTTTTAAAATTCGATTCCATCAAAACAGGAGGGTTTAATTATCCCTATAAGGATTATGATAAAATTCAATGATATTTGTATATTTTAAATGGGACGAGGGTTTCGAATAATAAAAAATTGTTTAAGATAGATGGGATTAGCGATATAAATTCTTAACCGCAAGAGCCAGCATACGATAAGGCATGATAGGGTATAACATTTAGGAGGCTGATCTTGCGTAGTTATATAGCGGGCATTAAAATTCACTTTTCACTGACCTATCTTCTCTGATCTGATAATTTTTCACTTTATTTTTATTGGATCTGCATTACCGAAAATATATATTTCCCGGTGATTTTTTAGAGAGGGCGCGTTGTGTGTAAGCAGCATCTTATTACAAAATCCGATCTACATTATTTTTTTTTTTTAAACTGACCTAAATTTGCCGAAAAAATTTTTCAGAGATTTATTTTTTGTTTAATATGTTCTTGAAATATATCATAAAAAAAAAGTCTTAAAAAAGAAGAGTGTAATAATTTTCTTTCTACTAAAGTGGTAATGAATATTTTTAGTCTACTATATTCTCAATATGATGGGAAAAGTATATTCAAGAATTATGAGATTTTTTTTTTCTTTGAAAGATAAACGCGCTAAACCTGCTTTGACGTGAAATTTCATAAATTTCAAAACAAGTTGACTTCTTTAAACGGATAAAAAGTTGAGAAATATCCACTTGAAATACACTAAATGTCTACGTACAAACTTTGGTCACCTAAAGTAAACATCAACCAACGGATAGGAATTAATTTTTTTTTTATTCATGAGCTAATTATTTGCAGTGTTTAGCGGTGCAAATTTTTAACGTGTATTTTTTTTTAAATAGACTCATATTCTTTGAACCTGTTTCATCTTCCACCTTTTGAGGTACTTTTCTGGTATTCATATGTTAAATAATCATATTTAGTTCGTAATTGATAAATTTCTGAAATGTTAGGTTCAACTAGAATCTTTATGATAATTTAAATATTATTACTTCGTGATAAAATTTAATATTAATAACATTATTTGAAAACAATGGATATCTTTTCGAGATTTTCGGTAAAAATGTTCCAAAAAAATACGGAATTCAGGAAATCTAGTACAAAAAACAAGTCATTTTCAACAATATCTCTTGTTTAAAAAAGCAACGTTACAGCAGAGTATAATGGAGCGTAACGAAAATTGCCAGAACACTGACTCCAGTATTATTTTAACACTTTCAAGAGCCATTTGGCAAATTGAATTTTCACTCGCTAAGTTATTAGAGACAAAGTTTTGAGAGACACATCATCCTATCTCTCTCTCTCCTCCTCTAAGGGTTACAATCTCTCAAGTGTTATCTCTCAACCACACCATTACCAAAAAATGGGACAACATCACAATGTTCATCACTTCTGAATAAAATCCCAAAATCTCATTTTTTATTTCTCTTTAAATGCTGGTCGACGGTTATAAATCTTGGCGCTTGTTCCTCGATATAAGAATTGACAGGAATAAAAACTGAACTTTAAATTAATAAGAAAAAAATGAAAGGAAAAAAAAAAATCTTGATAAATGAATTTTTTTCGTACAAAGGTTAAGGTTTGAGCTTTTGTCTTGTCTAAGAAAAAATTTTCTTTTTAACGTAGTACTCGAGGAAAATCCACTTGATTTAAGGATTATTTTTTTTTTTCTCGTGTACGTGTGTACATTATACACGAAATAAAACAGAACATCAGCAGCTATTCGCTGTCAGTAAAAGGGAAGCTATTTGTCGTGAAACAAGATGGATGGACGGAAACTGGGCGCTGTGAACGGGCATTCGCTATTCACCTAATTAATACCTGGAGTGATTCGACAAGTCCTATATAGCAGAACGAGATAGAAAGAGAGTGTAAGAGAGAGAAAGAGAATGCGTTAGAAGTGAAATTGTTATTTTGACATGGTAACAGGGATGTGCCCTGAAAAATTGACTTTGCCTCTAGAAAAACAACATTCTTTATTTCCTGGCGCACTTCCCACATGGCCACCAATACCAATGTTTCTGTGTGTATGTATATGTTTTTGGGTGTGGCGATGAGTTTTCGGACAAATGAAACGATATAAAAGCGAGATTGCTTGTAAAACTTCATGCGCAAAATTTTTTTTTTTCATATTCAGGTTTGGCTCAACTACTAAGTTTTCTCTTTTTTTAGTCATCTATTTTCTTTTTTTTTATTAACAGAACTTTCACAATTATTTTTCCGGTGCTCTAAATAGTAATTTTATTTTCATACAAATATTTACATATATTTTAAATATTATTGTATTAATTAACCGAATAGTATTTGTTTAAAATATCGATTTTTAAAATATTTTTGCATTATTTTATTTTTATATCGGTCAACCGAGTATAATTTTAAATTAAACAAAGAACATAATACCCTACGTAAATTTTTTCCTAAAAAAAATTTAAAAAAAAAAAAAAAAGAAAGTTACAGAGCTTTGCAATCTGTCAGGTTACTACTCCAACGTCATGCAACTACAAAGTGCGTTTTAGCATTACCCTCTCACTGACGTCAGAGAGAAGAGAGTTGGGTAAAGCGTACGTTTTAAAACCACTGCTGTAGTAACACTTATCCGTACTCGAAAAAAAAAAAAAAAATTTTCAAAAAAAAAGTAAAAAAAAAAGAAAAAATACAAACCTATCCCTTCACTCCGTGTTAATCTGCATAATTAAAAAGACGTGCTTAAGAACCCAATTACAAAAGATCCGTTGAAGGGAACGTCGCGCTTATGTAGAGAAAATAAAAAAAAAAAAAGACACTAGCAGAAGCTGACACATGACTATTTTGTTCTCTTAAAGTGAAAGTATAAGCTTGTCGGAAAGGTATTGTGGCTTGTAAAAAGGAATATTTCTCCGAGAGAGAGAGAGAGAGAGATATAACTAGGCATTTTACAAGAGGCGAGAAATGCGTATAGCTAAATCCAAAGTGAAAAGGGTTGCTATTTTTAGAGCGTCCTCTGTCCCTTTTCTATATGAATATATGAGAAAAGACCGCGTGTATATCTATATAAAATATGTATACATGAAAGTGAAAATCCTCCTTCTGAGTTGCTGATATTTCAAAGCGTTAAAAGAGGTACTATAACACACATGCTTTATCGGTTTATCAGTTTGTGACACTCTATTTAACAAGCAACTTTTTTTCCAAAAAATACGTTAATGAGAATATCTTCAATGCTTATTTTTTTTATTTTATTTTTTTTCATTTTGCATAGAAGACAATTTTATATCCATCCAAAAGCTTCAGCAAACTTTTAATACTTTTGAGGAATAGCTTTAAAAGTTTCACAGTGACGAATACATACGAGAAATACATTTGGTGGTTACTTTATCGAGATCACGTATGCGATTATACTTATAATGTAATTGAAATATTGCGGTTTCTATGATCGCAAAAGTTGAAAATTAAAATTTCTCCTCTGATGTTTCATTATCGACTATAATCGTATTTTTGGTAATGAGAAATTTTTAGTTTGATCATTATTATTATTATTATTACGCTATTTTCACAAGAGAATAACTTTTTAACCGATTAAACGGAAAATTTTACTGTCCCCGAGGATATATTAAACGAATTAGGGACAGTTAACGTTTAATTATCATTTTCAAATGCACGCTCTTCTGTCATTATATTATCTTCAACGCTCAATGAAAATCCTGGACTATTTATAAAAATATTAATACGCGTTTTTAAATATTCATTAGATATTAATGTAGATAAAAGATATGAATATTTTATCAGATCAATGAATAATAAACGTGTTTATTGTTGCATAAACAATTAGTTTTTGTGTTTAGCATAAGGTTTGTTAAATATAAGGAAAAATTTTTATTTTTAATGTATTTATTTATTGATAAAACTAATAAAATGATAAATTAACTTGAACTCGATCGTGCACAGTTTCCTTGCATAACGTCAAAGCAACTTGGTCGTGGTTTTCAAATATTATTCAATGCTGGACTTTTATTTAAAAAACAAAAAGATCTTTCTTTTTTATCGGATTAGCCTTTAGGCTTGAATTATTGAATTTTAGCTTTTAATTAGCATTTCCATATAAACTTCCATTATATTTCAGAATTTCAATGACACGTACGTATAAACGCATTGTCAAGTTATAGATAAATTAAAATATTAACAGCTTTCACATTTAAATATTAATTGAAATATTTCAATTTTCTCTCTTCGAACCTCATCATATATGTATCCCATACTTAATAAAATACCCTTTAATCACACAGTTAATTAAATCCTTTTTTTTTCATAACTAACAAATAATGCAGAATTTGCAGAATTGTCACATTAAATTTCACATATAGCAACAATTTTGCTCCACTGAGCCATAATAAAACAATTATTTTATTTTATTAATATGCATAAAAGATTTTTTTTTTTTTTTAAATAAAAAAGACCATTCAATTGTACTATATGCTTTTTATGCTTATATTTCATAAAATAATAAGTACGCGCGTACACCAGATGCGAGAAAAAAAATTTAATAACGAAATTTAATTTGCAATTTTTTTCCTTTTTTTTTTCTTTCATTCTCGAAAATCCATGCATTTTTTTTCGTGTTTAATATAGTTCTGCAAAATTATATTTTTCTCAACGCCAGCTGCATTTAATTTTATCCTTTATCCACTAGGTACATTTACCTCGATCTTGGAATTTCTTTATAAATGGTAAAAAATATTACCGGGCGGACGGTATTTTAATGTATGAACTTTTGGCGCTGGATATATATATATATATACATCTTGATGCTTTTAATGCATTCCTATTTTCAAATGTTTCTTTTTGATTTGACTTTTCTTTGCATCAAATGAAATGGATTTTGAAAAGTTGAAAAATCTCCAAGTCACGATGTCTGGTACAAAGAATCGACGTCAATGAAAAAGTAATGTGCAAAACATTGATAAAACATGTACGCGCGTCGTCGAAGGAGCTGTCTGACTAGACAAGAGCCATTACTACTTTGAAAGTAGAGCTTAAAATTTTTCTTCAATAAAAACGATAAAACAAAAAAGAAAATCTTATTCCCCGTACAATTTAAGGAAAAATTTGAGTATGCACAAACGACTAAAAGAAATACACATAGAAGAGTAGGATTGATTAGTAAAGTGCCAAATGCATCATCCACAGGTCACTTGCCCTTTTAGCTATCAACCATTTTGCCACACAGATGAACACTTTATCCCTCTCTCTCTCTATTGCTTTTCAAACTTTTTTTTTCCTACTCTTTTGTTCTTCATTTTTCTTTTTCCCTTTGTGTCTTCAACATCCGCTTACAAGCACTTTTTGCCGCTACCTTATATAGTGCCGCAAGCAAGAGCTCGATACGTTCTCTCTATCTCTCTCTTTATGTCTCTGCATTCTTCTTCTTCTTTTCGCGACTTCGAGAGGTAAAACGTATCGTTTCCAACTTTCCAACCCCTTTGTAAATAAATAAAAGTAAAATACCGTTTAAGCGCGCTATGTTAAATCCATCATTATTTTTAAGCTACCTATTTAATGGATCATAACATATTTTTCTTTTACAATTTAGTTCAATTAACTTTTTACTTCATCATGTAATATATTTCATTTAATTATAAAAATTTTTCAAATTTCGAATAAAAAATATAGCTCAAAAAATGTTCAATATCTCTATTTTTATGCTGTATGGTAATTGGGAAATTTTCATTCAAATAGTATTCAAATTTATTTTTTTAAATAAATTTTTAAAAATTCAATTTCATACGAAAGCGCGCATAGTTAAATAACCTATTTGCAGAACCTTTTCAATATTTTCGTGCACATTATGTTTTTTCTTTCGCTATTTTTTTTTTAAATTAATTTAATTATTTTTATTTAAATATGATGAAAATGATGAAAGATATTTTAAAAAATATGAAATTGTCGATGCAGTATTATCAATATTAAATGAGAATTTAAAATAAAAATAACAATCCGCGAATTCCTCGAACGAAAAAACAAATAAAACTGTATCGGTGATCATTAAAAATATAAAGACATCCAACAAGTAGTTAGTTTATTGTTTCTTTTAAATGAAAACATTTTTCATTCCATTCCAATACCTAATCGTCAGCACAATATTATTTTTATTTAATAATTCCAGCGCTCTTCGCATTTTTTTTTCTTTCTTTTACTTCACGCCTAGGAGAATTGATTTCCTTGTCGAGAGTTGACAATACCGCGCGTCTTTGAAGAAATATATTTCACGCTGGAATAAAGAACGTCGAGATATTCCGGAAGAACAAATAAATTTGTGGCATCGGTCGAGGCGTTTAAATACGATATTGAAAAACGCACTGCTAAGCTCTACAATGACGTGATTTTTCGGGTAAAGGGTATAACGACCCTATAAAAAGTTAACGTTACTTTCGGATTAACCGCGTTTTCTTTTTTTTTTTCTTTTTGTAAAACTCAAAAAGCCTTTTAAATATTTGAAAAGACTTTTAAACGGTTTGCTTGACAAGTACGCTAACTCCAAGATCTGAAAGTACAACGGCAACTATTTTATCATACATGAGCCTACTCGAAAGATTCTCCATTAACACATCAGAAAGTTAAGAAGCCAAAGTCAAAGGTGAATCCGAACGGAACTGCGATGAAATAAACCGGTTAGAGATTCAAGATTGCACTTCTACTGCGAGCCAGACTCAAAATTAAGCCTTAATGACTATTTCTAAATGACGTGGGAAAAACGAGATTGTCAATAAAAATGCCTGATTAATGTGTGTATCATTACGTTATTTTTAATATTTATATTATTTTTTTTTAAATTATCAATTAAAAAAATTTTTTTCGTTTATTAAAAAATGAAATCGTCGTAATTGATAGAAAATTAACAAACACATGCATTACGAATACCTCGACCTTCAGTGAATATTTTATTAAGTGAGCTGCATATTTGTAATTGCATAATTAAATTATGCATGAATACTTTATTTCTGTATCGTAACTTTTACACTAACTTTTTTATTAAGTTATTTTATTTTAACTCGTTCCTAGTAATACAATTGCCGTGAGACAAGTTTCCCGTTTGAAAATAGAAATAACATATACTTTCTGTTATGAATAAAAGGCTCTTTTTTTATTCTACTATCGATTTTTGAGAATTTTAAAATAACAAATTTTTTAATTGGTTCTTCATTATATTTATAAATACCAAAGCTATGATAGAAGTCTAAAAGAAATGCTACTCGTGCCTATTAACATTAATTATTAACGAAAACAGCTTTATTTTTTTCATTAAGTTCAATATTGATTACTTTTTGAATTTCATTATTCATAAGCTGTCTGTAAAGAAGTTAGGCAATAAATATTTCCTTAACGAATTGTACAAAGTACGAGCCGTGAAAGTTACAAAAGAGCTTTTTGCTTTTTTCGAACTATTATTTATTAGTTTTTTTTCGTATTATTTGTTATTTATTGACATTAGCGATGCTATTAGTTGTTTATTTTAAAAAGTTTGATCAAATGTTATTCGTGTGCCGTTTTCCCTCTATGTATTTCAAATATTCATCAAAATATTCGATAGATTGATTTACGCAAATAGAGAAAGATAACAATTTTAAATAGCTAAATCTTGCTATTGAATATTTAACAGAAATAACGGAAAATTGTTAAAATTTTTGGAATTCCAATAACGCTAAGGTTCATGCTTGTATAGACCCCTTTTCACTAAACACTTGGTGTATGCAGTCGACAATAGCCTGCACTTTTTTTTTGCGAGAATTCACTTTTTCGAACTTTCGTATACATTTTTCTATTAGTACACTCTCGATCGGAATATTTATGGAATAAAAATTCGGAATGGCGAAGCATCAATTTTCTTTTTTTGCTTTCCAGTGCTCCAGAGTGCTTCCATTGTGTTTGAAATATTTCAAAAAAAAGGTTTATCAATGTATTATTAAAATATCAAATTTATCGCGGTATTAAAACTTGTTGATTTAATTAAACGTAATCATCATAAAAATATGATTGGCAGCGTTTAAACTTTCATATGCGACGCGCGTATAAAACTACGTTAATTAAGAAATTAAAACCAAAGCTTTAACGTACTTTTGAACTTGCAATTAAAAGATTTAACGATTTTAGGATGCACGTAAATGGTTAAATACCCTAACCTCAAACTTATTAACTTTAAGTGTATATGAGCTTAGACAGAAGTGCACTAAAGATATTTATAATGTTCAAAGCGTAAAATCTAAACGTTACTACATCTTGAAATATCATAAAAATCTAATAAAAAGCGTCAATATCATTTATTAAACTAAAACTAAAGCACAGTTTAACAAAATTTAAATAGGAAAAAAATCGGATTACTCTTGGTTTAAAAAAAAAAAAAAACATGTAATAAGAAATATGTATAGAATGTCAGTGGAAACATTATTACGGTCATCTATTGAATTGAAAAACGTCAAGTCTGTGATTGTTGTGCTCTTTTAGTAGGTTATACAGAGGGAGCAAACAGTGGGGGTCAGTAGCTATCAAATGCTTACATACTATGGCTCGACCGTATTACCTCGCATTTATACCTGTAACTCGACATTTCATCTTGATTATTACTTATAATTTATATTTTTAATTTCAAAAAAAGAAAAGAAGCTTTTTTTCTTTTTCATTATGTCAGCGACACCGATTTATAATACAGTTTGAGAAATTGAATCAAAGAGATCTTAATTGAAATTTAGAATTAGTTTTGCTGTAATAATGTAAGATGAAATTTCATTTGGAAAGATTATAGATCGACATGAACAAATATAATTTTCTTTGTTTTACAAAGTTCAAATTAGACAATCGGTTTTCGTCATATCTTTTATAAAAATTAATATTTTAATAGAAGAAAGAATATCAAGTAAATATTTGCCTGAAAGTTTTAACTATAGAATTTTTAGACTAGGTTTTTCTGCTACTAGCTAGATTCTAGTAAAAATTTTTTCCAACTTTTTTCCCCAAGATTCTAAGGGGCTAATCTATGCAAATATACTCAAGATTTTACTTCGTTATCCTTTAATCCTCTTTTTGGAATGATTATTAATGATGATTTTCAATTTCAAATAATGAATAATTAAATTATTAATTAAAATTACTAAAATGTAATAAATTATGGAATTCATTTAAAATAACTTCATCAAAAGTAAAATATAGAATATGTTAGTATTTATATGAAGTCATAAATATATTTAAGCAAATATTGCAAAAAATATCAACGAAATAAATTCTTAATACTATAACTTCATTAACAATAAATGTCGTATCTATGTATTATAGTAGTAAAGAAAAATTCTTGGATATATGTAGGCTTATTACTGCTATAAAATATTTCTTAAAATATTAGTGATCTAACAATTAAAATATTTGAGTTGAAGCAAAATTAAGTTAATTTTAATGTAAACTGCATCTTAATTTAATTAATTATCAGATTAGAGAGACATAATGCTGATGTAACATATGTACTCTGGAAATGTAATATACCAAACATTATATCTTATATATGTAAAGAGATAAGGAAATATATAATTTCCATCGCAATAAATTACAAATTTCAAAGCTTGAAGTTTATTTTATTTAAAAATGTTAAAAATCTTTGAAATATGTAATTTTTATACAAAACACGTTATTGGTTTATTGGCAATAATACCCCTCCTTATTCTATATATTGAATTTGTAATATTGACGACTAGATATTGACAGGGAAATCTAATAAGACCGCAATGCCGTTAATTTAATTACAACGTCACTTCAAAAGATAGACAATCTAGTAAGATTCAGGGAAGAAAGTGTACTTTATGTAGTTAAAAATAATTCGAGGATATTGGATGAAATGCTGATTAGCTTTCTTTTTCATTAGGAAATGTTCAAAAAGCATGATCTACTTTTAAGCCGAAACGAAGAGAAGAATATTTTTACACGGATATTATGAATTTTAAAATGGCTTATTTAATATGCATATCGCTCAATGAAATTAATAGCTTTTTCAATGAAATGAGTAAAAATAGGGTATAACGAAATTTTGAAAAATTTCCTGACTATTATTAAGCGAAGAGTTCTCTCTTCCATATTCCGTGCTAATGAAAATTAAAAGAGCTAGTGAGTGAGCGTTAACCAAATTGTCACCGAGTTGGAAACTGAAAATCCTGACGCGTCAGCAGTGAATCGAAAGAATTTTCCAACCCTCTCTTCCCTGTCTTTCTTTAAAAACAGAAAGAGGAAATAACTCGCAGGGAGTTGGCCCAGTTTTCATTTCCGGCTTTTGCCGGTACGTAAGGTATGTGTGTGCGTGTACGCGTGCGCATGTGTGTAAGTGTGTGTGTGCATGTCTCGTCGTTTAAATAATGAAGTTTGAAGCCGTCGTCGAGGCCGTAGGCGTTACACTCGCTTCTCTCTCTCTGTCTTTCTCTTTCTAGCGCTCTACGCTTGATGCAAAGGCGTATTGACACTCTTAGGCGTTGTTATCACGGCCGTTAAATAGATAACGTTCGCTCATTCTATATACGCTTTGGTTTTCTAGCGTGTCCGCGTCATTGACAGCCTTTCGAATCGTAAAATCAATTATGCCTTGCAAACCTCTCTGTCACGTATTCTCTCTCTATATATTGTATATGTATATACTCGACATTAATTTTGTACCCTATCCATACAGATACATATATGTATCTATGCTATACCCCCGACCCCCTCTCTCTCTCTCTCTCTCTCTCTCTCTGCACGCAGGAATGCGTTCGAATATGTGTATAGCTTTGTGCCAGAGTATTTCGACTTAGCCACAGACTGGTGGTTTACCCATTCTATATATATATATATATATATATATATATATATATATATATATATATATATATATATTTATATATATGCATATATAAAATTTCAAAGGGGACGAATCCGCAGTATTAATATTTCATTGGTTGCAAATGTCATTTTAAGATGAATTTTTTTTTAAGATCGGTATCTAATGACTGCATAAACTGTTCAAATCATTAGTGCTGATTTTCAACAACTGATTCTTGCTTTTGTAAAAAAGATTTATAAAAATTATTTGTAGTACACTATATTTAATTTATGTTTGGTTAATCCTCGTATAAAAATGGACTTATGTAATCTGTATTCGAATTTTATAATTTATGTATAAAATGTATATGTAGATTATATACAATATTATATTATGTACAATTTATAGTTTATAATTATTATAAAAATTGAGTTTTATTCATTGTTTTATTTTATAATGTAGATCATGTAAATTATATGTATATTATATGAGTCTCTTTTTAAATATAGATTTTATATAAACTAAATGTAGTATAGTACTTATAAATTTTTTATATATCTTTTACATGGGAAAAATCAGTGTTTTTAAAAAAATTTGTTCAAAAAATTAGTAATTAGATAAAAGAGAGAATTTTCTCTTCTGTCATTACACTACATTAAAAATCACGAAAAAAACCAAGTTGGTTGGAAAGCATCCCTAAATGTAATTCACATAATCTCAGCTACCCGTCACGTAGAAACTATAAGCATTTTGTAATTACAAATGGCTCATTTTATTTTTTCACTTTGGATCTGGATAATATACCTGTTGACGCTCTTTGCGATAGTTTTGTTGTCGCGCAGCAGCAGCGACAGCAGCAGCAGTGGCTCTTGCATCCAATAGCCTTATCAAGAGCGTTTTCGCAACCGCGATAACGGATCGTTTTCTTGTTACTACTCCAGAGTAAACCCTTTTCAACATGGCACGCTTCTCTCGCTTCCTCCGCATCGATCTCTTTAACCTACTTTGGGTAAAACGTTGTTACGTTGAAAAAACAAAAATTCACTTGTCTATGTAAACTTGTATACATCTTATCTAAACTTGAGAAACGACAATGCTATTCTCTATCTTGTGTCTTTGGAAATTAGTTCGATTTCTTAATGGTATATCAGCAGACGCTCTATTCTTTTGATCTTTTTGTATTTATCTTCTTAGTTTAAAATAAGTTGTCTTCACTTTAGTCTATATAAATCTGTGTGTATATACCTGAAAGGTAACTTTTTCTCCAGCCTTTATTCTCTTTTATTCTTTTATTTTTTTTCTTAGTGCGCCTTCAGGCAATGTAAAGCTGGTGCGAAGATAAAGGCATTGTACGTGCTGCTGACCGTTAGCTGTTTTCTTTAAAATTCTTTCTTGTAGCTACTAGCAGTGATGCACACTTCCTTTCTTCCTTCCTTGCTTCTTTTTTCTTTTTCTTCTTCACACAAAAATAAAAGAGAGAGAAAACTTATTCAAGAGACATAGCAACAGCAATCATAGAGAAACGGAATAAATATCCTGCGATCGTTCAAAAGTTCGTGTATATAGAGATTTGTTCAAAACTTTTTTGAAACTTTTATATAAAAAATAAAAGCGAGAAATACCCTCTATGATACAAGAGTAAATCCTATCAATATTGATTGAAATCTACAAGTTCGAATGGAAAAGCTTTACGCGTATAATATGTACGTGTATACCTATCAAATAGCGTCCTAATCACAATGAGCTTTCAACGACCGAAAATCTCACATATACATACACACCGGGCACACATTCGCACGCTTGATTTTAATACGTTTTCAAAGTTATGAGTCACGCGCGCAACGTTTTATCGGTCATTAAGAATTTCTGGTTAGAAACTCAATCACTATTTGGACTGGCCAATCCTGGCTCTTACGACTTCTACATATACGCTCTGGTTATATTGGTACGAAGAGGAGTAATCATTTATTATTCTCTTTCCTCATACTTTTTCCCTCAATTTTCATTATCAAATGGAAGCTCTAGTGGTCTTATCATTAGTTTCAACGTTGTGTACATTATTTCAAACAGCCACTAGACATGCAAAGTGCTTATCTCGTAATAGTGTTTATTATTTTAAGTGATACTGAAATTATTGTATTGATGAAGAACGAAATAATTAAATGATTTGTTAATAAATCATCGAGGATATAGACCATTTGTTTTAAACTTTAAAGTTTATAACGAGAAGAAATGTTGTTTGTTATCGTTGAGCAGATTAATAGAGAAAATAACTTCTACCCCAGTTATTTTAATAAGCGCTCGTAATATTCAATTGGAAATGGCGAATAGATTCTTCTTATGAACTTAAAACTGCTGCTCTGATATCAGTGAATAAAATCTTGGCATGCGCCGCGTATATACCGACTTGCCTTCAGGGTACATTCGGACATTAACTCTTTTTTTCTTCTTTTTTTTTTTCTCAAATAATCTTTTATCCACTAGCACGTCTTTGCCAGATACCTAAAATTCGCGGTTGATCGAGATCCAAAATTCTACTCGACGTTTTTTTTAAACGAAAAATTTCTTGGGTGAATTTCAAATGATTTTTTTATTTGAGATGAAAAATTTTTTAATGTAAGTTTAAAATGATTTTAAATAAAAAATTTAACGCAACGGTCAGAGATCTGTTTGCTCAATTGATACAGAAAATTTCATTGAAATCATTTTAAAAACGTTTTAATTTATTTTAAATAAAATCGATCGAATTGAACAAAAATTTAAATGCAATCAATATCAGTCTTATTGTTAGATATTTTACAACAAAAATAAATATCTTTTGAAAATGACACAATAACCAGATAGCATTGTAACATACAATATACAATAAAACAAATCTACCTAAAAACCCGTTCCCCAAAAACTATAAATAAAACTTTTGAATAAGACTTCTCTGAATAAGATTCGTAATCACTCGTAGCTTTACGTTTAGAACTGAAAAATGAATTGGGAGCCATCGTAATTTTACAGCATAGATTACGCTCGCAGAGATAAAGTATAAATTTAACGTAAAAGTTAAACAGCAAATGTTATCTCGTATCATCTCTACCATGCGCGCAACGCGCAGCTTCTAGTATATACATCGAAATAATACCTCTTCTCACTATATATATATTTAAAAGCGGGGCAGCAGCGTGTTTCCAAGAGTTATTTATTTATTACTTTTTTTTTTCAAGAATAAAGTAAATACATATTTTAAGTGGATTGCGTTTTATATTGCATACCGGGCTGCCATGAATTATTAAAACAGATAAAACAAATTGAATTCAATACTTTAATACCATTTTGATTATGAACGAGCGTGAAAAAATTTTCGGATTTTATACCGGAAAAAAATTTTCTTTTTCCATTGGACTGACACTCCGTTTGTCTATTATATACGAAGTTTTCCTACGAAACTCGGTTGGGCGACGTTTTCTTTGATATTACATCGCGAGAAATGAATATTCGTTTCTTCTTTACTGCGTTTTACATACGCGCGTTCATTGCACGCTCCACATGGCTTGCGAAAGTATATCACGAAAAAATATCTTCGTAGTGCAAAGAAATGTACTGAATTTAAATACAAAAAAATTTAGAGTTAAAGTACTTTTTTTTGCTTTAATAATTTATAATATTTTAGAATTTCCTAAACCTAAGAGTGATAAAAATCATATATATGCAGTTTCCATGCAATATTAATGCTATTCTCTCTGTGATTAATTATCCTCTTGATGCACGGCTGGATTTGATTACGTACTAGTATTCATACTTGTTAACACTGATGTAATGAATTTAATGATAAATAAAATTAATTTCGTCCGATAATTAAATTTTAATGAAAATTCCAAATCACAATAATAATAATTGAGATGATATTAGTAATTAAGTTTAACTTAAATGTTAATTTTAATAAAGGCACTGATTGAAAAATCTTTTAAAATATTAAACATTTAAAGTAAAGTAAAATCTGAAAATTAATTAATGACAAAAATTAAAGAAATAATCTCTCTTTACATCGCAGAGCTTTGAGCGATACATCAATTTAGTAATCGCAAAATTGATCCGTTGCGCTCAATTAAGTTGTCGATGATTAATTTTTCGTTTACAACGCTCTTTACACCGAGTGTACAGCGACATCGCTTGCTTACTAATGAATATCCCAGAGCTTTATAAATTAATAAATTTAATATCAAGTAATCACGCGGAATCAATTATCGAGAGAGACAGAGAGAGAGAGAGAGACTAACATGAAAATATACACAGCTCGCGGCTAGGAAATCGTTTTATATTGGCTGCATTGCATTTACCTTTTTCCGAGCTTTTTTTTTCTTCTTATTTTATAAAAACGAATAGTCTAAGGGCTTAGTTCGATAAAAAGAAATGTGCAAACGTCCGGGGGAGTCTTTCCAACTGGAGAAAATTAAAACTTAATCCTGTCTGACTGTGTTCTTTTTTCCCTCTTGTCTCTTTACTAAGTCTGTCTCTTTTCTCTCTCGATCCTCTGTATTCATTTTCCGCTAGCACGAGCCTCTTTCTGCTCTTTTTCTGTGATTGTTCAACAGAGAGAGAAACTACGATAGAGAAAACCCGCGGAGCTGGATTAACGTATTAAAAGGAAAACGACCTTTTTTATATTAGGAAGTCTATTCTGCAGGATTCACTTGCTGCGAATTCTTTTTTTTTCCCCTCTCCACCTCCCTTATCTCTTTGAATATTTACCTTCTTTTTTTTCTCCCTCTCTCTCTCTCTCCCTCTCGTATCTCGATCTGGTACGTTTAAAACTTGCAAACCGATAAAAATAGCAATTACGTCTCCTCTATTTTTTCTCTTTTCTTTCTTTCTTTGTTTTTATTATCTATTCACATTTTTCTTGCTCCGCCCAGACTCTTTAAAAATACAATTCGAATTTCTTCCGCAGGATATATAAAGTAACATAATCCTTGGTTTTGCGTGTAAATCAAAACGAGTATATGAGACCGAAAAATAGAAAGGGAGAAAATAGTTATCGCCTTTTCCCTTTAGTATAATTAGTGGAGCAGTGAACAGCAGAGAGAGAGAATGAAAAAAAGAGAGAATAAACGAAAAAGCACAAAGTAGGCAAAAATTTAATTATCATGAGTTCCGAGGCTAGGCGTTTCACTCTCGACTTAATAAAACTATAGAGAGAAAAGTTAGCTCATTCGCGAACAACGCCGCTTTAACGCTGCTTCTGCTCTGCTCTGCTGTTGCCAGGAGCTAGCTGTTGCTTTTCTAACGTTTGGCAAGGAAAATTAAGCACTACTGCGCTTTCCCCTTACGCGCCGCCTTTAGCTACTACTACATTTTAATATTATAAGATAGTCTTGAAAGCAAAGCTCTCTTCCTCTCCCTCTCTCTTTAACCGAGCCAACTTTTAATCATGTGGCGATAAAAAGTAACCATCTGTTGTCCTCTTTAAAGAATGTATAATGCTTCATTTCAGAACTTATTATTTCTCATAGCTGCGATGATGAAAGTACATTAATAATTTTTAGCATTGCTGTTTGATTAAAAAATTCTGCAGTAATAAATGTTAATCTTCGTTAATGATGTTTAAAATTATTATGATTAGAAGCTTTATTTCTAACAAACGTATAAATTTTGATAATTTCAAATTTTATTAAGAAATTTCAAACTTTTGAAAATACATTAAAATTCTTTTGCATCATCTTAATTTTATATTATAATATTAAAAAGTTAAGAGAACTTTAATCAAACTTTACGGCTAATCATAAATTTTATTATTTCATATAGTAGCACTAGCTAAATTAAAACTTTCATCAAATTTTTTTCAAAATTTCAAAGTTTAAATTTTAAATTCTGCATTCATTATTCACGTAATTTTTCTGCATTACTTGCCTTACATACGCGCAAAATGCAAACAACACATGCTATTCCGTTTGAGCAAGGCGCTGTAAACTGAAGCTCTGAAGCGTTAAGATTTCTCAGAGAAAAAAAGGAGAAATTTTTCGAGTATCTGACGTAATGGGTGCAAAGCTGTAGCTTTGCTTGGATCTTTATTAATTCAAAGTAATCAACAACTGTTTATGTTTATTTAAAACAAACTGCTATTTGATGGTAAAATTTTAAACATTTCTAATTATATATGTTGCCTGGTTGCACGTAAATATTAAGTAGTAAACCGACGAGTTTGTTCAGACAGGTGTTTATACACCCTACAAAGATAAGTAAATATAAACCTGGTTGTAAGATTTAAAAAAATTTTTATATTGTTTATTTATAAAACAAGTAGAACATGATTTATGCCACGCAAAATTTAAAATACTCACGTATTTTTTTATTTTTTGAAAATGTCACGCAATATTAACAATAAAAAAAATACCACGTTTTTTAATTTCAGTTCAAAGACCTAAGTAAAATTTAATGAACTTTTTTCCTTGGCATGCGCCGAGAGAGCTATGCAAGGGTACAAATTTTATTACAGCAAAATTTTTGTAGTCTCATTTCCTCAGAAGAAAATTAACTATTGTGCAACTTCTTTTTTCCGTCTTCTTTATTTATTAGATGATTTATTTTGCGAAAAAATATGAGTACAAAAAATCTTGTTGATAATAGTACAAAGTTACAAAGTAATATCGATAAACTGGATATTTTTTATTTTTTACAACTTCTTAAGCATATTTTACGAGCTTAATTTTTCTTTGAATTTCGTTAAATCAACCATAAAAATAGTTTTTAGGAGACTTACATTTTTAGTATAAAGATTACATTACCGTAAAAAGCTCAGACATTAAAAAAATTATTTAATCATTTTGCTCATAGATTCGTAAGATTGACGCTTTACTAAAACTAAAATAAAATTGTTAATTTTGTTGGTTTATTTTTCTTAAATGTTACTCTTTTTAATAAAGAAAAATTAACACTTTATCAACGTATAAAGAGATAATCTTAAACTATTACGCTTGTAGAAAAGTTTTTTAAATTAAATTTGTTCCCCTTACCTTTTACTAATTTTCCTGGCTGCTCCTCCTCACGGCTTTCTTTTTTACACTTAATCCTTTATTCATTTCGTGACGTTCTTAATAAGATTACAATTACGACTTTAAACTAGATATATTGGACGTCAAAACTAAGTTAAGTCCGAAAAAAAAAAATTAAAAAAAATCAAGTCAAGCTCGGATACTTGCTTTTTGAACCTTTTTTTTTAACTCATTCTGTATGACATTGTAGTAAAAAAGTTTTCTTCAACCTAAAAAAAATTATTTAACTTTCTCTACAACGCTGGCAGAGATTCTGCATAAAATAAAATAAATTCAATACTTGAATTTAGCATCTTTTAAATGAAAATTCAATTATTTGTAAATAGATATATCTTTTACTAAACATCCGAGCATAATGGGATAATCGAGACTAAAAAGTTTAAGACGTAAAAAAAAAAATTATCATGGCATTTTTATTTATCAGCGTATATCTCTTTTGAAGAGTCGATAAAGCCATATCGTGTAATACATCCTCTTATTTCGTTCGTGGGGATTTATGTGCAGCCGCTGTAACTTATACGTAAACGTACTTCGCTACTTTTTTTATGTAGCACGCGAGAAGTGAGCCGCGCACTTTTTTTTAAAAAAAAAAAAAAGAGAAAAAAATCTCACGAGATTGCCCTTCTTTATTACAACATAAGAACTGAATAACAGCCAAGCATACACTGCGAAAAAAAAAGAGGAGAAGGCCTATAAGAGTAATTATCGCAAAAAGCGAGAGAATACAATCCCTCTCGTTATACTCGGAGCATTTCATTGTTATTCCTTCGTTGGCTTGCATTTTTTTTGCGAAGAAGGTATAGTCAACAAAAAAGAAGAAGAAGAAAAACAAAATAGTGTCGCGTCGTGAAGCTTTTAAAAAAATTACAGTTTTTCTTATTTTTTTTTCAACTTTAAAATGAGCAGCGTAAAGGTGAAAAAAATAATAATGATTAAGTGGGGACAATAATGTCGCTCGTGGATTTTTAATTTTTACGTCATTAAAATCCATTGAATAGGTAATTTTCTGACCTGTCTAAACTATTAATTGTTTTATCAAATTAGGCGTCGAGGTAAAAAATAAACTTTTATTTTACGCTTACACATTACACGTATAATCGTAGTCTTTGAATTTTAAGGCAAAAGATTATCGTTTTTTTTTTCTTTTTTATAAAACGACTTTTAATTACTGTGTTTCAAGTGTATTTTAAGGTATCAAACGACCAAAGTACCTCGGTGCCTTTCTCTCTATTTTCTGATAGTAGCAAGCTATACATAACAGTTCTGTTACAAACCTCTACAAGCACACTGAAAAACTCTTCGCTTTTTTTCGGCTTTTCTCTCCCTTTTAACCTTGAGTATTGCCGCGTTAATAGCTCCTTTTTTTCATTGCATTTCTTTTTGCGATACTTTGTTAACTTGGCTTGGCTTTTAAAATGTGTTGAACAAAGTTCGAAATAATACTTTCAACAATTTATCCACACATTTAGCTCTGTTATATCGTTCAATTCTTTTTTCAATGAATTTAGGAAAATGAAATAGAAAGAATTTATTAAAAGTTTTATATTAAAAATAAGTAATTATGCCATGACAAAGAAAAATTGTGTACACAATGCTTTTTTAATAACTACTTTCTTTCCGCTTCGATAATTACGTATACAAATTTAAAGTAAACAAATCTTTTTTAATTCTGTGTACGGCGAGAAATAAAATTACAAAAATAAAAAGGAGGAAAGATTCTAAAGACAAAATTAAAATACAAAAGTAGAATTCGGAGCAGCATAAAGTAGATCATTTCGTTGGATTTAAGTAGTATACGACAAAATATGGTCAGACTAAATATAATCAATAGAATAATATATCGTAGTTATTTCTGAGCTTTCTGTCTGTCAACAATTTACATTATTTAGCCAAATAAGTCAAAGGATTCAACGAGTGAATACTTAAGTGTATCAACATACGCGGGAAAAATAATTTCTTACTTTTAATGACATTCGTTAAATTTCAACGACATTCATTAACTGTTAATAACTGTGACTAATATTTTTTCTGTGCGAGTACAGCTATCTTTAGATGCTTCATATTTCTACGTATTTTTCAAGCGTCATTATACGTTTTAAAGTGTTGTACAGAAGACGAAACTGAGACGCCGTGTCTCAACTATTTAAGCTCGAAGCTCGAGATACAGAAATTCTTCAAGCTAATCTCGGGTACATCACAAGTTTTACAAAACAATTGCTTATGTCAAATGATACGCGTGTACGTCATTATCTTGAAATTAAAAGTTTTTTAATTATTTATAATTATAACCGTAATTAAAGCACTGGATTTTTTTGGATTACTTACTGCTTAGTACAATGCAGCAGTAATTTAAACTTTTTGCCAAGAGTAATCTTTTTGCGGGTTGTTCTTGTAAAGTAAAGGATTTTCTGTGATGTGAAAAAAGAAAAATAAAATGTAAGGCAAAAAACAGTGAGCTTTATTTATTGTTAAGTACATTTGCAAATTATTTTAGTTTCTTTTTTTTTATAATAAATTGACGATCCTTAGGATTTTTTTTTTATCCTCAGATAAAAAAAATAAATGCCAGAGGCATTTCTTCTTTAAGTATGTTAAAAAAAAGATCCAACTAGGGGTGAAAGTAAAGATCTCGCGATCCCCCCCAATTCCTTCTTAGACTGGAATTAGATTCTTCCCTACTTATGGAGATAAGGAATGTACTCTCTCTTCATGCGTGCCTGCACTTTTCAAGCTGATTTATTTTTAACGTTTTTGGTATTTTAGGTCAAAATTATTTATTAGCTTATACAGCACAATGACGGATAAATATAGCTAGTTTGTAGAAGATAAATACCTCAAATTGATTTATTCTTATCATTATTAGCCGTTTAAATTTTATTCATATTTGCTAAATTTTATTCTAAATAGTCAATTTTTTATTGCTATGGCGTCATAAATATTCCCGTGAAAAAATGATTTATGTATAATAAATGTAGTCATCTATAATCATACATTAACATATACAAATACGACTTTAAAGTCTGCAGGACTATTAATAATTTTTCTTAGTTTTATAAATTCAAAAATATTTGTATATAATTGGTTATTATGTTCGTTAATTTACTGGCAAATTTCTATATATAACAAATATTATTATTCGTGATTATGAATAATTATGTAAAATCATTTAGAGACATAAATAAACATAAGCAATTATTATTAAACAAGAATATATAAGTTTTCTAATGGATGATCAATGTATCATGTAAAGTTATAATTATATCTAATAATTCTATAAATTTACGTGTAATTATTTATAAACATTCTTGAGTTTATAAGAATAGCTATAATTATATATCGGCAGTTGAGAGGTATAAGAGAAGTATTATTACATTTTGGACTGAAAAAAGTGTCATTTCATTTTTTTTAAAAAAAAAGATGCTATTTCATTTTGAGCTGAAAAGACATGTTTCACTTTGAATTTAAAAAAAAATCTATTCTTTTTAATTTTGTAGTGACAATCTTGAAGAAATTAATTAATTATGAAGTTAGAATAAATAAACAAATCAAGCAACGACACGCCTCTTTTCAGTCAAAAATGAAATAATGCCTCTCTTCGACTAAAAATGGAATGACATCGTTGATATGACAATCACATATAATCATATATATTTGGAAAGAAATCATTTTATATATTATAATGCAATAATTAATACTTAAAGGGCACATCGCAGAAAAATTATGTAAACTACACGCAGGGTGTTTGCCTTTTAGAATGGATGTTTAAATGTGTTTTGTGCAACTGATATTGAACATTTCGTTATATTACAAATAAATGTTAAGTATGGAATTGTGTTTTCTTTAATATATAATTGGTTTTATAAGTGTTTCAAAAAAAAGCGGAGTAAATGAGTTTTCGGAATAATGAACAGTAGCTCTGAGTGGTTGATACCTATACAGTGCGGTAGAGTTAAACTGATATTCACATTATTCTAAAGATACAGATCATATCAAGGAAAGTATATCAACAACGATTCATCGACAAAAGATTCATACTTACACAACTGATAATATGCACAGAACAAAGCCTCTGATGTCGATAAATTATTAATATACAATACTGTTTGTTATTAAACGAATAATATGATTAAAGGGATTATTTTCCCTTTGATAGGCGTTACTATGGCACAAGGCTTAAATTTCGCGGTTGTTTCATATTACACATTATTCTGTGTATATCACTTGAGTCTAAGTCTGCGCTTACTTGTTTCACTTATAACTAACGATCCACGAACATTACAATACTACTATTGCTTTTTCAAAACAAATTTCAAAACTCAAAGTTTCAAACTTAATTGTAAAACTTTTCCTATATATACAATATAAGCTTTATTGTTCAAAAAGTTGCTTGAATTTTATGTATGCATATATTTATAAATAAAATTCTAGGAACTTTTTGACAAAATTCAAATTTCTTTGTTGTTTCGTGCAAAAGTAAATCCATCAATAAACAACGTATCAAAAGCACAAAGTAACAATAACACTCGTAATACTTATTTTATTTCTTGGGCAAAGCAAGTAAATAGAAAAAAAAAACGAGGAAAAGAAAAAAAAAAGATACAAGATACCGAACAGAGTAACAAATACCAGTCTGATAATTAAAATCCATGGACGGCTGTCTTTAAAAAGCTTTGAAATTCAATCTTACCGTAATTACTCTGTGAGACGAGAAAGCTTTTCCTTCTCTCTCTCTTTCTCTCTTTTCACCCTTGCTTGTTTCGCGCCAATCCTTTTTCTCCCTTTTTCCTTTTCTCTTGTTTTTTGTAACTTTCATCTGTTAAAAAAAAAAAAAAAGAAGTATCAGCCTGGAAATTAAAAGACTTTGAAACTTTAAAATTACAGCCTCTGTAGCCTACTGGGAGAAGCATTAGGCAATAGTAATGTACTAAAAAGTCAAAGCAAGGCAATTTTACAACTAGAAAAAAAAAACGACTAATTTCAAAACTTTTAAAATACATTATAATTTTAGCAAAGTCGTTAAGACGTTTTATAAAAAAATGACTGTACTAAAAAAACTTAAATGTAAATTAGTATAAAAATCGTGTACGTTAGTAAGGTGCTTAAAAAATCGTAACTATTCTTATTATTATTGTAAGTGAAAACCTGGCTTTTTTTATTAATTTCATTTCTTATTAATTTCATTAATGTAAAATTATGAGTTTCAAGTAAACATTATAATTGCAGCTTATAACCAGAAGATCAAATTTCCGAGTTCAATATAGATTTTGTTGATTTAATTAATTAAACCTTTCAAGCAATAACATTTGAGGGTAAATATAATAATATTT
The DNA here is from genome assembly GCA_017163975.1 of Anastatus disparis. NCBI lineage: Eukaryota > Metazoa > Arthropoda > Insecta > Hymenoptera > Eupelmidae > Anastatus > Anastatus disparis. Next base: position 285,114 of record JAFFSR010000251.1, read on the forward strand.
AATTTGCATTCATTCAATCAGTGATTATTAATATAATTTTCGTGATTACATGTAAAATCTTTTCTTCTTAATAATGAATATCATTTTTTAAAATATCATTATTTATAAAACAACATTATCTCGCATAAAGTTTAATTATTTCCGTCTAATATGGCATTAACTAATATAATTCTGACTGATTTAATTATTAAAACTTTATTTTATTCAACCAAATTTAAAACGTATGAATAATAAACAAAATTTTTAATATACTTACAGATGAATAATAACTTTATTCCATTGTTATATAAAAGCTTGTTTGAAACGCGTTAATTATATTTATGTATGTATGTGTATATAAAAGAAATTAATTATTTCTTTGCATAATGAAAAAAACAACGTGAATTTAACGAATATCGTAAGAATAAAATACTAAAATGATTTTTTAAAATTTAAATTCTGAAATAAAAACTTAAGATATCCAGCAGGCTCATGCACGTTTATTGAGATAATAATACTTTTTAATATAAACTTTAAATCAATATTGACACGTATATGTAGAATGAAATAGAAAACAAACCGACAATTTGTAGAACTCGATTGTACAATGGAAACACAAAGTATAAGAGAAACAAAATTCAATAGCCAATCACTTGACATGTAAAGTCACTTTAAAAAACTTTTAAATAGCAAATGCTTCGGGATAATTTTAGATTTGTAACGATTCACAACAAATCTCGCACTCCCGTTAATAATTTCTTAAAATCTACGTGAAATTTCATATATGATTTTAATTAATTTTTTTTTTTTATTTTTCCGTGTTTTATCTACCTTTTGAAACTTTTAGTTATTTCATTTCGTTCTGCTTACGATATTTCGTTTATGATATGAATATTATTCGAAATGTCTAAAATGTTAAAATGTCATATGGTTCATAGTGTAATAACTAAACACGCATTCAAAACTTTTTTAAATATTTTCCTTTGTACAATCCTACATACTTTTGCAATTAATGCTAAAAAAATTTATTACAATTATATCGATTTCAAGCTTATAACAGAAATAGTTTTAAAAATTTGAATTTTATTTTTGTATAGAAAAAAATATATCTATTTAATTAAATATATTTAAAAATATTAAGACTACTAAATAATCAGCATTAAAATTTTTCTCTTTTTTTTGAAAATCATAAACAATTAATCATAGACGTTACCTATGAACATTAACATTGAACTATTTAAAAAAGCGAAATTGAACTCATAAAAAAAGCTCTTTAACGAACAATGGCATTCTCTGAGAAACGAGCATGAAAAAGAAAAAGAGTCGAACGTCAATCAACTTTGCGAAGCTACTTAGCATTATACTCTCATCCACTATGCAAAAATCATCAGAAAAACTTGATAAAAAAAAAAAAAAAAGAAAGAAGAAAAAGAAAGAAGCATCGAAGCGCTAACTGTGAAGCTATAATAACTGCTCTTTTATTGTGTGCGTCAGACGGCAACTCTGCTGTTCATGCGCACCAGTTTTTTTTCGCTTTCGGCGACTATACATAGAAAAATAATTTATAAAAGAAGAGAAATTTCACTTGCTCGCTCTGGCGTTATACAAAGTATCGTTGTTTCTTCTTCTTTTTTTTATCTATTTTATTTTTATTAATTTTTACTTTAGAAGAGTGAAAGTACTTGAAAAAAATCAAACATCGCATCGCGATTCAAAGTGACTCTAGACTTTCCGATTTTTTTTCTTTTTGTTGCATATCTCTGATTTTTGCTCCGGAAATTTCTCAGTCGTACGTATACGCGTTTATTAAAAAGTTATAATTAACCAGATGATTTAATCCTCAAGGCAGCCAAGAGAGAGAGAGAGAGAGAGAGAAGTTGCGAGTTGTTAAAAAAAATTCTCATCGCTTCTGTGATTATACTGAAATGTATATAGTTTTGCTTATGCTTTTATATATACGCACTAGAGGTTTCTTTTTCTCGTATATACACTCCGGCCTTCTCCCCCTTGCGATTGTGCAATAGTTATGTAATATTCTACGCTATACAACGCCGGATATCAGAATAACGAAGCTGTGTATTGCAAAATGCATTAAGATGAAAATTTACGTTTGTACAGCAGACTTTTCGTTACGGAAGCTAATAGCGGAAAAACTGTCTGTTTTTTTTTTATAGTTTATATTTTTTAATAAACACGAGAAGTGAGGATTTTGTTATTTCGAAATCTGGAAATAAAAATTAATTTAATAAAAATTTATGATTTTCACTGCGTTTCATATAAAAATGCACAATTTTAAGTCTGTCAAACGCAGTAATAAATAAATTGATGCCTCTATTCAAAAGCCTGATGCAGCTTTTTTTTCAATTTAAAAGAGAGGGATGAGCAATTATATTTAAATTAATTTAATAACCAATTAAAATATGTGTCTTTTTATTCTTGACTTCCTATTCATAACGGCTAAGCATTTACTTCGTTTGTTTACTATAGTATTCAAGTTTCGTTGAAAGAAAAATGAAAAAAATATTGTAAAATCTGAATAGAAAAATCGGCGAAAATTTTTTCCATTCCCTTTTTTTTTTATTAAAAAAGAGTTACAAAACGATATTCGCCATATTTTATATGTAAAGAATACAGGGATATATTTTTTTCTACTTTTGAGCTGAAAACAAATAAAGAGAAAAGAGTACAAAAGAAATAAACGATTAAATTCGTCGAACGTGATTTTTCCAAGTGTAAACGTAAAAGCCGTGTGTTAGAAAGAAAGAGAATGCAATTCATTAAAAATCCAACTTACTTTTCTCCAAATTCTCTTGCAATCTATCATTCAAACTCTTAAAAACTTTAATTCTTTCTTCTCTTTAGTTCGCCGCTCGCTCGTCATTGGAAAATAATATTTTTTTTTAAATATTTTAATGAGGCTAACTGGAAAATACGCAGCGTACCAACGTCACGGTCCATCGAACTCTTAATGTCTTTTGATGGAATCGATTTTTACGAAAGATTGTTGAAAACTTAAAAGGAACACTCGGTTCTTATTATTTCTTATCACTGATCTAATTATTCAGAAATTTATCTCCGAGCATAATAGTGCAAAAAAAAAGTTTTTACTACTATAATTTATCAAGATCGCTCGTTAAAAAATTCAAATATTATCTACCTTCAAAAAATGACTAATTCAACATTTTTATTTTTAAATATTCCTTATCTCTGTTGCGTATAGTCGTATTACACAATTTACGTTTTGAAGCTTATACAAGCAGGGTATATTGTTCTATTTTTACTTGAAACTACTACTAAATTCGTTAGGTTCATTGAAAATTCGTTAAAGTTTCTGTTAACAAATAGGATTATGCTCAACGTCTAACTGTAAATTATAAATCAAGTTAATTATAAATGTTAATACGTCTTAACATAAATCCGAAGCTAAGTTCAATAGCCTGAATTTATAAAGATAACTACTCGGCTGATAATGGAATCTTTATAAATTAAAAAAAACCAGCAAAATCCTATTACAATTTTCTCTTTAAAAACTACAGTGAAAAAAAATTTTTTTTTTTGTTGGTCTGATTATTTTTGGCTAAAGTAAAAGAAAAAAAAAAAGCTATAAAAATTCCATATTAAAATACGAAAATCTTTAGCTTTAGCATTCCCGCTACGATTTACAAGTAAAAGTTAAAATCCCCTTTGACAGTGAAAGTCTCTGTTGGATCGATTCGTATACGCCGAGCGAAAAATAATCCGCGACAAGCTCGCAAGCTCTCGCTCTTTCACTCTAAAATGTATACAGCTAGTCCTGTGTCAAAAATTCTTATGTATGAAAATTCGTAAGAGCTTGCACACAGCTGGGAAACAAAAGGAATTTCCTGTATATATATTTTTTTTTTATTTTTCTGCTCAGTCAAGTTGGAAAATTTATATTCCAACTGTCGGTTTGCATTTCGTGTACACAACCGATCCTTTATGTACAAAAAAAAATAAGAGAAATTCTACTTCTTTCACTTTTTTTTTATGTGTAACGCATAAATATTTACATTTAAAGTATATGTACTTTAAAGATTTTGCAGCCGAGGTTTTCCTTTTTTTTTTTTTTACTTTTTTACGGTCTTAAATGAAAATTTCTTAGTTTCGTATCTATATCTAGTTATATCTCTTGAAGACTCATAGCGCAAGTTTCAATTTCAAGTATAAGTACATAAGCAAGATTGAAGTAACGAGAGACGCTGTGACGATTACAGGCTAAGCACTTAATTATCCGTAAAACGAAGCGAAATTAACGAGCGCGAAAGGCTCTTACTTTCTAACCGCGCAACACTAAAATGCGCATGCGCATTTTTTTAAAAACAAGGGAAATCCTTAACTTTCAAAGATTTACCAATGCAAGATGATATGAAAATCTTCAAATTTTATTCACTTCAGCCCAACTTTTTAACTTAAATAAAATATTAAATTTATTAATGCTCAAATTTTAATTTCTTTTATTTTAAATTTAAACCCTTAAATCCTGTAAACTGAGCTAAGTTTTCATTACACGATAGTTGTGTCACTTTAATTTGATCTTAAAAACTTGCATGCTTATGACGAATTATTTAATAAATAAATATAATCATTCATTTATTATTTATAAATTATTTCAAGAGAAAAAAGAACCTTAAGCTCGAACCAACGATTTTCCGCCTTTTAAAAAGTGTAGAAGAGTTTTCTTATCTTGTTTTAAAATTCATTTTAACCGATAAATTTCGAAAATTAATCATAATAAATGGTTGTTAATGAAGTAGCTACACAAGCTGTTTTCGCTAGAATATTATTGTATAGCATAATTTTTTAATAAAATTTTATTATTCCAGGAAATAATAAATTATATTACAAGCACTAGAAAAATTTTATAGTCGATATAATTGTATAATGATGAGTATCATCAGATAATTAGATAAGATAATTCTAGAAGACTAATATAATTTAATACATCCATTAAAAACGTACAATCAAAAGTAATACGAGATTTTCACGAATAATTAAATTGCTTAATTAAATTAACAGCTTAAGTATTAAATAAACTAATTGATTTTTTATTTCTAGTTTATTGGTAGTACGCGATATTGATTGTTAAAGTAAATAAAAGTTTATTATTTTAATCCAAGCAAAGTTAATTATTTTATTTATTTGCTTATAACACAACGTATAGATTGAAATCTATTTTTCGATCAGCATGCAATTTATATAATAAACAACAAATATGCTAATTCAATATTTATTTTCGTCTCATTTCGCTATATCGTAAGTTAGATAAAAAATACAGATCTTATGTAAATAAAGCTTTTTATCTAAAAGTCATATAAAATGTAACAAGCGTGATATTTTCTTTTGTTTATATCTCGTATATTGAAAATCAATAAATGCATAAAGTTGCATATAGAGTTTTGAATATATAAAGTTTAAGTCTATATCTTTTTTTTATTAAAAAAACTATACAACTATATACAAATGTTATCATATTCCGTATACAACGTACACCGAGAGTATCGCATATATTAAAACAAAACTATGTTTTCCCATCAGCGTATAACTTTTTTATTTATTTGAATCAATACAACTTGCTTTTACATATGAAACCAACCAAAAAAAACTAACAATTTTTTTATCAATCATCCTTTTTTTTTCAAGTACCATTTTTCCAAAATCAATATACACTACAGCACCTCTGTACAAAAAGCCCGCAATAGAGCCGGATAATCTCTTATTCTACTCTATACACGGCAAGTTATATGTAGAGGGGGTTCATAAGCGGCTTGTACAAACACATATACTTTAGATTGGTCCCCTGGAAAGTATTCATTGGGATAATGACGCGGTATCTTTCTCTTCTTGAGAGTTTCTTAAATACATAAAATAAGAGTGTTAGTTCGATAATACGTTAATGGAGTATCATACATGAGATTATAATAATTGTATTAGAGGATAATCATCTTGAACATTGGCTTTGAGGTCATTAACAAAGTGTCGTTTTATTTGTTTACAAGAGAAGTTGTATGAATTTATTGGAATTTCACGAACATTTAAAGTTCAGAGAAATTTTCAGGATCACACTTTGTAAAGTAACCCCGAAAATTTGCATGATCTATTATTTATTGGAAATAGTTTGAAATAAAAATTTTATTAACAGAACATAGAGAATGTTTTTAAAAAGATGACTTCAATATGAAATTTAAATCATATAAGTGATACCCAGAAAAATTATTTTTATCATAATTAATTGTAGAAATCTTTAAAAATAATTATTATTTTTTAATTTTCTTTATGTACAAAAATTTAACATGATTTAAAAACGAATATTTCACATTTAACCCATTTTAAATGAAAAATTGTTTTCTTCAAAAAAATTAAAGTTTGTTTTGTATGCAAATTGATTTCTAACTTTCCGCGAAATTAAATCTACCAATTTAAAAATGTTATTTTGAGAAAAACGCATTTAAAGTTTTCGCCAGTCTTAGGCCATAGAACCATAGCTCTTTTTTCCCTTGCATACCGTTCCTTGCTAAAAAGTTCAACTGCAACATTACGAATTCTTTCTATATCAGTTTAATACTTTGAGAAAATACTTTAAAGATCGAAAACTTTAAGAGAAGATAAAAGGGAAATTTTTTTCTTCTTTTATTTTTTTTTACTCTAGACCTAAAGCTATTATTTGCAGAAAACATTGCTAACATACACAAATTTTTTTCAAGTACTTTTAAAGTTATTCAATAAATTGGTCCTTTATTTATTCTGCTTCAATAATTCAATAATATTTTCAAACGATACTTTATTTCATGTCCACTCGTTTAAAAAGTTTATAAAATAAATATTTTCAATGCTGCATTGAATGATTAAATGTCTTGATTAAAGTGTAAACAATAAAATAAACGTCGACGATTTGCTTTGTCTGTTACAGTGCGACGATACAGAGTGCATTGGCCAGCAGAGTCTTTCTCCCTGGTGGGAGCATCGCTCTGCTAAAAGATGGCCCGAAAACGTGACAATTTAGTGTTATTACTGTTACCGCTGGTTTTACTAGCGGTTAATGCCTACCAGATCAATCGTAACAATGGCATTGAGGATGGCTCGAAGCTCATACGTATCGTCGGTGACGCTATCTTTGGCGGAATATTCCCTATGCACGAACAGGTATGTCAATATACATGTTTTTTTTTTCTAAACATAGTACGAAATTTATCGTTTTGATGTATAGAAATTATTTAGGTTTGAAAAATCTTTAAATTGAAAAATTTTTTTTCATTGAGAGGATGTAAAATAGTTAGTTTTCCATATTTTTGATTCTTGACATATAAGTATTTAAAAATTTTTTAATAAATATAAAAAGTTCGAAAAACTGTAATGTTGATAAATGTACCCTGTTACATGATCTTAAATATACATAAAACAGAATGTGAAAGATATTGCAGATAATACACATTGATTTTGTTTACTTTATTCGAAGAGATACTTGTTTATTTAAGCGTCCTAAAAGTTTGTTTTATTTGCTTAAAAAGAAATATGTTGTATACATTATTTAAATACTGAAAGTCCATAAAAAGTTATGTAAACATTTAAATGTTAAATTATCAATCCGGATTAAATTTCTAGCCAAAAACTAATTAAATAGCAGAAATTCTATGAATTTCTATAAAATTTCACGGTACTTAAAACGAATATGAACTAATCGCCGCTAACAAAGTTTGAAAACAAAATCAATTGCAAATACATAACGTGGTTTTCACTTTACAGGATGAAGTCAAACTTTTTACACGCTATTAGCTGTAATGTCATTTATTTATAACTAATTTTCCCTTAAAGAGGAGAGCGACGCGCAAGACATTTTTCAAACACGGCGCGAAAATTTATGTAATAAAACTTTGTGAAACATTTGTAATCAATGCAGACCACGTATGAACAACATAATATGTAACATATTTATTTTCGGTATATATAATTAATAATAAGTAAAATATTCATTGTGAAATGAACAAATTAAAGAGTAACTTAAGTATGTACTTTTAATATAACTAAGAATAAATTGACACTAAGCTTTCTCAAATTTAACCCTCCATGGATAATATGGGTCTTTTAGGGCATGAGCCAAATTTTTAAATCAAATATTTCCAGAACTAGAAATTGTTATAAAGAATTCCTTTTACAATAAATATCTGAATAAATCATTTAATCTTGAAAAAGGGTATTTTTTAAACTATTTTTTCTTAGCTCAAATATTAACATCAAAATTTCATATTACCTGTGGAGGGTTAAATTATTACCTTTCAGGCTAATGTGAAAAATATAAAATATTTTATGAGAATATATGCATATTTATATTACGAATATTTTAAAAATTATAATTACCTTTTCATCTCATATAGAGTTGCTAAACATGTGAATTTTGTTTAAAATAATGAAAAATTTTACTTGCATTTTTTCGCTAATTAAATATTTACTATATATAATATAATTCAATTGATAAATACATTTATTTTCGAAAAATTTTGTACTTGTATTTAATTTTTTCAAGTCATTTCATTGATTAATAAAAAGTTTCTTCATTCAAAAAATTTTATAAAAATCAATTACGTTATTAAAATTGCAAAAAGTTTACTAATAAATCTTGAAGATGCCTCCTTTCAAATAACGATTTTTAAAATTTATTTATTTTTTTCAATATCTTGATAATTAGTAATATAAGTTAATTTTTAAAAAATATTATTAAATGTAATATAAATACTTTTATCATAAAGTTAACTTTTGAAAATAAAAAAACATTTTTTCATAATTAATGTTGTAAAAGAAAAGATATTTACTAAACAATAAAAATGATTTTTATTATTCTCATTTTACTCAATGACTAATAAAATGAAACGCGTATGGTTAACAATATGAATTAATTAATGAGGTACAACCATTAAAAAAAGACTGAAAATAATATAATCTCGAATATCTCGAAAACTGATTGACCTCATAAGCTGTCCATTCAACTCATCCAACGTACGGTAAAATACTGCTATACCTCTGTAAAATTTCAAGGCAATTAATGCAGATTTACTCGAGTTATCGAGGACCATGGAAAATGATTTTTTTTTTTTTTTATAAAAATCGTTCTTTTATCATAAATGTTGCCGATAAAATCTTGAAAATTTAACTGAGTGCAATATTTATCATTAGTAACACTCCATTAAATTTCATTAAATTATATTATACAGTTCCGGAATTGTAGCAGTTTGCCGATATAAAAAAGCCGATGATTTATATCTAAGAAAATCTTGCTAGAAAAAGGAAAAAATAAAATTACTTTAATATTTATTTGCGTGTAATTAATAAAATTTATTAGAAAAAATAAGCTCCACTGGATCAATATTGGTTGATCTGTTCTCGAGATGTAGAGGACAGAGATATACAGATACACTAATACACCCTACGAGCGTACGAAGATATTCTAAATTTAGCATATTTTGATTAATAATTACTTATAACGTACTTCTGTAATATTGTTTCAAAAATATTTTTTTCATTGTCACAAAGCTTTCTTCATGAGAAAGTAAAATTTTAATTTAAGACTTGAGTTATTAAAACAAAAGCTGTCTCACACTAGAATTTTTGTGATAGTGCAAAAAATATTTTTAAAAATAATAATTTCTTATTTTTAAAAACTAGTCTTTTTATTTTATTTCAATGTTTAATCACGAAGTTAATTTTATTTTGTATACTCAAATGAATATTAAAAGCATTTTATTTTTTTTAGTATCAAAAGGAATAAATTTTTTATTAATCATCATTTTTTGTACAGAATTAGGTGAATTTCATTTTTGAAATGAATCACGGCTGATTCTAACTATATAATACAGTTTGATTGATCGCTGCAAACTAAAAGCTTATAAAAAAAGGATGATGATTTTAAAAATGTAAATAATATAAATAAAAAAAGCGTTATTATTTAATATTTTAATAAGTTATTATTAACGTAAAAATGAATGCACTATTTAAAAATAAAATTTTTCTAATAATGTAAACTTGAATGAATAGATATCAGTAAGACGTATCCCAGATAAACTTTTTTCCGCATGAAAAGTCCACCCGCGCCCAATAACGCCCGAAATCGAGTATCGATCTCCTCCTCCTCATTCCACGGGTTAATATCAAACCCCTTTATAGATGTATATACGGTATACACATACATGCGAACGGCTTTAAGCTTGCGTGCATTCAAGAGTATAAGAGAAGATATTTCAGACCATAACTTTACATTTGCTTAAAGGTGACGTATATAAGACTAAATATTCAACGTGCCAAGTGCTGCTGCTCCTTATTAGAAATTCAAGTAGTTTTAGAAACAGTTTATACCTTCATTAAACCGAGAAAGAAACTCTTTGACTAATTCGCCTAACTGACTGGTTAAAACATTTTCAGTTAAGTTTATGGACAACTTCCTCATTTTACTTATAACTTCTGGTCCAGTCAAAATAAATATACACGTCCTACGCGCTTCGGACTTTGAGGAAAAGAAAAAAAAGTTTTAGTAAAATAAAAAAGTATGTAAAACAAAGTTCTTTTTTTTCCCAAGTTGAAAGTTCATCGAAGGCTCGGTTAATCAGGGTCGAACATCGATTTTTTTTTTTTTCAGTTTACCGAAAGTTTTCGTTTGTTGTTTCGATTCGAAAACAATCGAATTTCGAGAAGAAGAAAGAAAGTTATAAAGTACTTTTTACAGACAAAGACTTTGATAAAATAGTCAATTTTTATTTCGTTAGATAAAAGTACCTTTTGCTAAAAACATCCCACTTCTTTCTGATACTACTTGAGATGAATATATTAATGAGACTTTAATGTGGACTTTCATTCTAATGATTCTTACATTATTTAAGGTGGCTAAAGTGTTTGATGATGTATCACAATCACTAAATTTATATATTTTACAAAAAATATCTTCAATTTACGTTTGCAAGCGTTCTAATCATATCAATTTTAATCAATTTTTAAAATATCTGTTTTATTTCATTGATTGACAAGACCCATTTTTATTAATTTAAATTTTTATTCGAGAAATCCACTATTGCATTTTTAGTTTATAAAAAACTATTATCTTATTACCAAGTTATAATCATAGATGCTATTTTTGTCATAAGAGCCCATGTTAAATTCTCCATAATCTTTTCCTTTTTAATTTAATTAATGATTTTGTATTTTTAAAACTGCTGTAAAAAACTTGTAACTTATATTTTTCTTGATTTTTTTTTACTAAACATGCTGTTTTGTATCAAAAGTCGCTTGAGCTACCTGAAATAATTCCAATTTTTTTTTGTATACGTATCTTGAGAAAATAACATTTAATGTAAGTAAAAGTTAGCATTGTCAAAGTTTGTTAGCTAGCGATGGCCTAATATTTATTATAATCCAGTTAAATCCATTCTTAATCCATTTATATACAGGATAGTCATTAGGATGTAGTCAAAAGCTTCAAAGGAGTGTAGTATGGAACTTGTTTGATAGTTTGTTTATCTGAGCCGACTCAATAGCCAACATTTAACTTTGTAAACAATCTTAGTTATACCGCGTAATTTAATTTGCAACAAACTCTTATCATATAAGTTAGCTTACACTATATATACATGTCTCGTCCAAAAACTTCCGCATGCCGATTTGTTCCTAATATAAGGATTTAATAGTTGTATTCGACAAAAATTTTAAGACAGTGTTCTTGAATTCATACAGTAAAAAAATTGTTTCTTTTCTTGAACAAAGATACAAATTTTGATTTACAAGAAAACAAATTTTGTTAATTAAATTAACTATCTCCATTATGTTACTTTTCATAATATAATAAATAAAATAAAAATATGTAAAAACATCAAGTGTGACTAATAATAAATTCAAAAAAATTTTTAGATTTTCGGATTAAGAAAAGTATAAAGTCGAGATTTTCTCCGTATAATCATTTACTTAATCTAAGAAATTCGTCAGAATTCTGTTTTTGAAGCCTTAAAAATATATTTATGCTGACTCTTAACATTAATCAAAGCTGGTCAGAAAGTTTGATATTCATGTGAAACTACAACCATAGAGCTATCTTAATTCTAATAACTTAGTAAAGCTCGTAGCCCAGAGCTCGAAATGACTTGTGCATCAAGCAGCAGCCTACATTGTATAACGACTCTCATAAACCCAAAGCTTGCTTGTATTACAATTGTATGCTCGTCCACGCAATGTATATATGAAAGCCAACAAGAGAAATGTCTTGTGTTTACAGGTATCCGGGCCAATTGGTCTTCCGCCATGTGGTGCTGTTAAAGAAGAGAAGGGCGTACAACGACTCGAAGCAATGCTTTACGCTCTTGATCAAATAAACGCTGATAACGAGCTACTACCCAACACAACACTAGGTGCGCTTATACTTGATTCTTGCAGTAGTGACACTTATGCACTTGACCAAAGTATGGAATTCGTACGCTCTTATATGAATCAGGTGAGTATCTTTAAGTTTTATATTTATTTTTATTTTTTCCAACTTTACTTCTTTTTCTTTATTATATTAGATTTTTCTTTCCCAAACTTTTTTTTCTTTTTTTAACTTTTCATGTAACTCTCTCATTAAGATAATGAAAAAACTATGGCAGCTGCTGTTCTGTTTCACTGTCGTCCCTATAAGTATCTACTGCGTAGCAACTTTTTTTTTTTACTTCTTCTTCTTCTTGCTCGCTCAGAAATGGCTTGTGTATGTAAGCTACTTCGTCCCCTTTCGCACGGCATCGTTTTAGCTCTCTGCACGCGAGTTTTCCCTTTAATGAATCTTCTATTACAGTAGCCCTCCAGAGAGCAGAAGAGGAAAATGACCCGAATAGTTTCGCATCGCGTCTCATGAGCTTTTTTCTCTCTCACTCTCTCTCTCTCTCTCTCATGCTCTTCCACTTGCATTTACTCTCATCCAACCTTCTACTACTCGATCGACTTTTGCAGCTGAGCGAGAAGAGTGTACTGCTCCTACACAGCTTCTTCTTCTTCTTCTTCTTCGATGCTGAGTCGACATTTTTGTTGGTTTCAATTTGTGTTATTATGTATCCGGTACTTCGAAGCTACAACGAAGAGTAATCGACTAAGCTGTTTTTAGACAGTATGTTTTTTTTCGAGTTAAGGACACTTTAAGAACCTTTAAACACTTAAAAAAAGGCTAATCATTTTTTCACGAAAACTCAGAACCAATTACATCTTACGTTTATTTGGAATATAAAATTAATGGGATTGCAAGTATCCCAAAAAATTTCGATTTAATATTTAATAAAAACAAATATCTTTAAATATTCATTATATGTAAGCTCATTATGTTTTTAAAACAGTCAACATTGAATATTCGATACATGTAAATTAATTTCCACTTCATCGATTATCAAATACGACTTGATTGTTTTAAAAATAAAAAATTCATTTTTCATGTTGGGCATGTAAATATTTTATAAAGTTAAATTTAAAAGTACCATGGGGAATTGAATTATAAAAAAATATGTCCGAAACATTTTTTTTTCCTCATACATATTTAAAAATAGGGTGTGGATGCGTATTACCGAGACCTTTGGGTAGTAAACAGATCAATTATTAAATACACGAGAAAAAATTCTTTGGTTCAAACATCTGAAATATATGGCTAGTAGCCCTTAAACTCTAGTCATGATATTAAAATATTTAATCAACACAACGAAATTACTTTTGGATGCGGGCTGTTGTTGTGACAACAAAACTTTTGTTTCTCGCATTTAATGTTTAAATATATCTTGCTTCGCCCGTCTGAAATATTGATTATCACAATTAAGACATAGGCTGCTGCCATAAACTTTGGATGTGATAACTACAACAATGAAGCAATAAAATTCAGACCCTTATTCTGGCTATGATAACCAGAGATTCGGATGCTACAATTATTTTTTTTTTTTCATGTAAGATCAAGTTGATATCGTTTCTTTACAACTTTTTATTAGTAGTTTATGTCTTTCTTTATTTATTTAGAATTAAAATAGGAAAATACTTTTTTGTACGTATTTTTATTCTTTTTGAATGGTCCTCGTCGTATCAACGTAAATTAGTAACGATGAACAACGTTTATTATGGATGTTTTCAATAAGAAATTCACAATAAAAAATACAAAAAGTAACTTTCATATACTACTATATTTAAAAAAAATATTTGAAATTACAAATTTAATATTGTGGTATGAAAATTAATAGCTAAATTATAAAAAATTATTTTGTGTGCTAATAATTTTTAAAATTAATTTTTTTAAATGGTTGAAAATTTAAAGGTTGTTACTCAGAGCGAGTTTAGAAATATAATTCGATATTCTATTAAATTGAATATCAATTCATATTCATGAAATCAAAGAGTTCTTGATTATAAAAATCCAAATTGTATCAAAATTCATTATTTTAATTAAAGTTAAAAGAAAAGTTTCGAAAAAATGTATCTGAAATAGCAGATGAGAAACATTTTGTGAGTTTTCGATGTAGTATCGTTGTGTGTCGAGTTTCAATTAAATTGTATTTTATCGTAATTATACAAACCTTTTTTACAATATAATATTTTTAAATTTGGTTTAGAATTTCAATATAGCATGATAAATAATCAATCATAATTTTATAACGGGTGTACTAAAACAATTGTTATGTAAAATTTTGAAATTTTAATTTTAATGATTCTGATTCTATAAAAATTTTATTTACAAAAATCTTATATTACAATTTTAGTTGCACTGGTAGTTGTAAAATTTTAAATACTTATTTGTGATATTATAACGTTATTAACATTTCATGGTAAATAATTTTTTTATGATATAAAGGGTCAGCATCTATCTTAAGTATATACATGCACAAGGTAATCTGAAAAGACTGGGACACCCTTGTAAGTCCGTAAAAATGAGTCTTGCAAAAAAATACTTCAGATAAAAGTTATCGGGTTCAAATATAAAGACTTTGATGTGACCTTGAATTTGACCTTAGAATTGAAATTTAAAGGTAAGTTGACTTTCGAATGACCTTAAAATTTGAAATCAAAGTTAAATTTAAGATCACCGTATGGTGCGCAACTTTTTGGACCCTATAACTTTTGTCTGAAGTATCATTGTGAAAACCTTTTTTACGAAGCTAGAAAGGTGTACCAGTATTCTTTTATCTTTTTGTATTTATGTATATAAAATGATTCATGTCAACACGTAGAGTTGATATAGAAATAGAAATCATTGAAATTCTGAAAATATATTCCATTTGACATCAAAAGCAAACAAACAAAGTTTCAGAGATCAAGATTGGAGTGCTAAAAAATTACGGGACATTGATAATCGTTATTTAGTTATTTTTTGTCAAGTCATATGGTTTGTGAATTTTTTACTCCAAAACCATCGTTATAAAAAACAAATTAATAAGTACAACTTCTGTTGGAAATGATGCGCGTATATATGTAAACTTTTCAATATTATGAATAGTATTTTTTTTATATTACAATCCGTAGCAAATGATAAGAAAGTAATTGCAGGTTAATTTGTAAAAATTTTGAAAAAATATGTAATTTTTACTGTTTTTACGGAAACATAAAATTTGTACATTTTTTCTTCCAAAATCTATTATTTTTTGAAGAAACGTTGTAAGAATACTTTTTAATGGATACAACTTTTAGGATATACCAAAATTTTTAAAAATTACAAAATAGCCATGAAATTTTTAATTTACACGCGTTTTTCTAATATAATTTTTTATATTTCTTCATCAATCAGATTAACTGAAAGATTCATAAATTATAATGGGCGAAGCGGTGTACTATACAAATCATTCCTAACACAAAGTATTCTTATAAGTATTTTTAAAAAATCAATAATGTTCGAGTAAAAAATTCATAAACTTTGCAATTTTGTTAAACATACCAAAATGGATATTTCTTTGAATTCCTCAATAAAGTTGACTATCTTATTGTAATTTTCCTATTTTCTTTCATTGCTTATTTTTGCATAATATATGAATCCTAATTGTTTTAAGGGTTCCAAAAAGAATTTTGCTTATATTTTTATTGTTGTTAAAGAAAAAGTATCTTCGAAGTTTTTTCATTTTTAATTGAACGTCGTTTAGCCAATATGGTGTATATTTCTGTATGCTATAAAAAAATTTTAAATACCGATTAATTTAAGTTAATAAAATTCAACAAAATTAAACTTATGGGTTGTGGATGTTATTGTTTCATTTAATTTTAATATTTAAAATAATAATTGTTTCTTTCTCAAGTTTTAGTAATTTTTTAAATGTAAAACGATAGTAATATTGAATGTCATTTTCAGATCGAATAATAAAATTTAAAATATAAATTTCAATATTAAAATTTTTTTTAAATAACAAAATCCAATATTCTATTTGAAGGAAACTTGTCTATATAAGTATGAGCTATCACCATGAATTTCTTATGAAGTAAAATTATTGATTAAACTCTTCCAGTTTAAATTTTTAATAATATAAATGATCCTGGCTCGGGGAAATAACACTTCAAAATTGTAAAACTAAAATTTTCTGAAAATTTAAAATTTAAAAAAAAAAAGGATTTTTTTTTCATTTTTTCATAAAATGCATCCTAAATACGTTATATAGTCGTTCAAACCGAGCGTTATAGAGATATGAGTACACATCCATGATGAATATAAGAAAAGACATAGAATATAAAATGTTGCTGCGCTAGCAAGAAGTAAGTGAAAAAGAGAAAAGCTCAAAAGGCTAGTTTAAGTTTTATTTTTTCGTCATTCCGGTGGCAAGCAACGACTGGCACATATCAGCAAGCTTTAGTTCTATGGAGAAGTTTACGTCCTTTTCTATATTTTCCTCTCTTCCTCTCTTTCTTATTTTTTTCTTTTTGGTCGACGGAATATCCTCAGCGGAATCGGCTCTCTCTCTCTCTGCGCTTCGTCGACACGACATTGCACTTTCTGATTGATCGATTTTCATCCTTAGGTGCAGCTATGCTCTTTTTTTTTCCTCTTTCTCTCCCTAAAGGATACGCGTAACTTTTTTTTCTCTCTTAATCTATAATGGTAGATACGCTCATTAAGAGTTTAAACGACGTCTTCTAATCCATTTATCTTTAATAATTTATATGTGAACAGACTGATTTAATCACCGTCGCGTGCAACTTTTATATAGAGCATAGTTCCTAGCTCTCTAACGTCATTTATTATTATGTCAATTCAGGAGGGGTAAAGAATGAAAAAAAAAACTTTAATGCTTATGGGAATTCAAGCGTTTTGTTTTCAGAAAAGCTTTTTCGATCTCAATAATGTACTTGTTAGGATACACTTGTTAGTTTTGTAGAGCTTAGCAGAAAAATACTTCTCACAAGTTGCAAACTAATGAGAGATCAAATAATATTAAATCGACAAAACGTAGAGAAATATTTATCATATTTGTATGCTCTAATAAATTTTGTTGAGTTTTTTTTTCATTTAAAAGTTATTTCTGGATCAATCAAATCCATATTATTTGTATAAAATAATAGTTTAATGAGACTGACGTAATTTAAATTTCTAAAAATAGTTGTCTTCTTCGATTGTACTTGTCAAGAATATTTAAAAAATGTTATGGTTCTATATAATTAAAATGGCTTTTCTTTGAAAAGTTATTCAAAGATTACGAAGTAGTTTTAAATACTCGAAATGAATATCAACAATGAGGATATCGCTTTACTAATTAACTTCTTGAACATAAATAAGTCCTTATTATTACTTTCACAATAAAGCAGCACCTCATTAAGTACCAAAAGAAGTGGGTGAAAACAAAAGTAAATAAAAGAAAATAAAAGTTTGTTTAAGTAAACGTAGTCAATTAATGGGATGAGAAGATTGTTTTTCAGAGCTAAAGTACAATACATTGTGTAGAATGACATTGATGGCTGCTTGTTATATAGTGTTATATATCAAGGTCTGGGTGTGTGTGTATATGTGTCTCAAGCACAACTCTCAAAACCTTAGGAACTCTTAGTTTTGCATTTAAAATGAGCCTCCGCCAATTTTGCTCGCTAAGGGAAACTCAC
Organism: Anastatus disparis; assembly: GCA_017163975.1. Classification (NCBI taxonomy): domain Eukaryota; kingdom Metazoa; phylum Arthropoda; class Insecta; order Hymenoptera; family Eupelmidae; genus Anastatus; species Anastatus disparis. The sequence goes on from JAFFSR010000251.1 coordinate 303,153, forward strand.
TACTCAGTGTGCTATTCTTCGTTGGATATTATTTTCTAAAGTTTTCCCAACGAATGCTGCAGCTTCTTCTTTGTCATACTTGATATTTCCGCTTCACGACTAATTGGCTCGAACTATATTATATTCTACGTTAAAGAAGCATTTGTAAGCACAAGGACTTTGATAAAATATTGCACCTGTCGAATTTTATTGATTTTGATGAAATATTACATTTTGAGAAATATGTATATGTGTAATATTGACATAAAGTCTCAGTGGCTCAGTCGATAGAGCGTTGGATTTGTATTCTCGAAGACTTGAGTTTGAATCTTTGTTTTGTTCATAAACATATTGAAACGACCTCCATCGCTAATTAGTATCGTAATTATAGCATAAATACAGGCACGTTTAACAAAATAAAATAAAAAACTTTTATGTAAACGTTTTTTATTATGTAATTAGGATTAAGGATTATTTTTTTTTAATTTTTTTAAAGGTATCACCTTTAAAATATTCCTTATTTATTCAATAATGTTTGAGTTTCAGAATTCTTGTATATTAGAAATGATAAATTAATTCTAGTACATACAAATTTTTTCTTCTTAAATAAAATTTTGAACGAGTCTTGATAAATTTTCATAAAAATATTTTTATGAAAAGTATAATATGTTGAGGTGAAAATGGAAAACTCATTTTTTTTTATAATAATCAAAATAGACTCCATTACTCGCCGTAAATAATTGTTGGAAAAGTAAATTTAATGATCCACACGTGTCAAGTTTAAGTAAAAAGATCTTTCATTTACAAAAATCGCCAAATTTTTTATTTTTAAAATTTTTATCTAAAATAAAAATAAAATTTTGATTAATTTTTTTTATAATAAAATGTAATTTAAAACTATCTTTATAAAAATATGTCTAAACATCTGTGATTCGCAAATGTTATTGATAAATATGTATTGTGTCATATTTATTTTTTGATTAAATCTGAAGAAAAGAAAAAATACAAGAAGTTTTGATGAATGTGCAATTTTTTATTTCCAGGACATAACCGAGTACAAATGCGAGAACGGCAAGTCGCCAATCTATGAGCCTCACAAACCGGTGACGGGCGTGATTGGCGCGTCTTTCAGCGGCGTGTCTATCATGGTAGCCAACATTTTGCGGCTTTTCAAGGTAAGCTTTTCCCTCGCAGCTTTTCTTCTTCTTCTTAAGGATTTAGCCCATAGTAATCAATTTTATATAAGAAAAGCAAAACTTTTTTCTTACTTTTTCTCGCTATCAATTTTAAGTTTTGAAGTTAAAGAAAATATCTTTTTCAAGGAAAAATATCGTGAATTTATTTTATATTTGATTTATTTGTTTGCAATCCTCTTTTTAAAAATCGCAATATCATATAGAAAAATGCATTTAAACGAATAAATCTTTTAAATAAAAACTGATAATTTGAAAAGTTTTTTATTGAAAAGTTTCTTTCAAAAGCTTTGCTATAGCGAGTTATTTTTACTAAAAGTCTAAAAACATTGACTGTTTCTTAAGTTGAGAATTTTCTGCAAACTTAAATAAAGCGAGTTACTTACATTTGTCATCGCGTTAAGATTTCTTTATTCAATAAAATTCCAACGGCTTTTATTATTCATGAGAATTTGCATTTGCTAACAACGAGAGAACTGACTTTGCACAACTTAAATCTTCATTGTTTTGTGATACAATTTTTAATAGTCAGAATAATGGAATTAGAACTTCGGAGTTTATTCTAATGGCTCTTACATTTACTCTACTTATCATTCTATGTACACATACACGCGCATATCTGTATACATATAAAATTAAGGGCCTATTTGATTATCCCTTGATGACAAACAATCCCATGACTATACATCATTAATTTAATTTAAATTTCGGATGTTCGATTTTGTTGAACATTCTTATCTTTGGTCTTTTGTTTAGAAGCTAAACAGATTTAAAAAGTAACCTTTTAAGAACTAATAAAACAATTATCAAGTTTAAATGTATAATAGCTTATTACTTTTTAAAGATTTTTTATCTCTAAAGTACAAACAACCCTTTAATTATAGTATTGTCCGTATAATGTGTCACATATTTCTCAAGTATGTCAAACAAGGCTTAAATTCTAAAAATTCGTTTCTAATTATGTTATTTAATTGCTATAAAAACACATATTACATGCTAGTTAAAATTATAGCTTCACAAAACCGTCATTCTATTTGTAATAATACAAAAAATGAAAAAAAATGTATAACAATAGGTATATAATCAATCGTCATTATTTTTTTTTGTCTAACTTAATAACCGACCATTATATATCAATGAACCTTTTAGTCCCTTTTTTCGGAAATAAATTATTAATCACATAACCACAAAATCGAATATTACTTAATGCTCAATATTAATTTTCACGATCGATAAATATTTAGTAAGTGTGCAGGAACACTTTATTCGAAGCTCACAAATACAATATAATTTTAGTTAAAACAATATTGACCTGCACGAAAAATGTACGGCCTATACATTAACCTGTAATATATAATCCATATTCTGTATACATAGCCTACATTGGCTGCAGCAATTTATGTTAATTTATAGGAAAATGTATAATAAAAATTCACAGGATGAACGATTTTTTTATTATGTCTATATATAGACATAAATTTTTTGATAATAGCCATGCGAGCATTTATTTTATTGCACAAAGAAAATTAAAATTAATAACTAAACTTTTCAGTACGCTTTGTTTTTCAGTATATTATTATAAATATGAAAGAAAATATTTCATTACGTAACATATTTGTTTTGATTAAGGTAAATTAAATATCAAGTAATTGCAGAAATTTCGTTCGTCTTTTCTTTGAAAAAAAACGCATATCAGTGCTAATATATTAAATTTCTATTCGGCGGTTATTTATTTTAGACGCATATTTAAACTTTTGATATAATAAATCTTCATCTATCTATTTATTTTTCTCTTTGTATTCTCAAGGTTATGATAATACATGGACTACAAAATTGTAGTAAGGAAAGGCTTTGAGAAATTATCCAAGGTAGAGTTTAGATAATTTAAAGCAAATAAAATTTCCATTAACTTAGCGCGCGCACATAGCAGGGATTCCTTTTTTATTTATTTTACGCAAAACACCGCGTATTAGTAAATTTCAGTTTTATTAATTCTTAATGACCTTGTTATAACATTTATTATTTACCGAAAAACCTTGAATGATTAACCCTGACCCAGCCTTCAATTAATTTTCATGTATGAATTGACGTAGGTTAAAATAAAGTTTGTTATTTGATATTATAATTAATTCATAACGCTTTTCTGAGAATCTATTATTTATTTGTTTGATCTACAGTTATTGAAATATAGTGCGTGACTTGCCTCTGTGTGTCCGTATAGAATATGTGGAGAACTTGTTTAATTTATTTTCTATTCGGTATTGTTGATTTTTGTGTTGTTGCGCCACTTGTTTTCTCTATTTTAACTAAAGTTTTATTTGAAGCGAGATGGATGGGTTTTTTTATAACAATAAATTTCAAAGGAATTATAAAAGTTTGTTAGCAGTTTTTAGTTTTTGAAAAAAGTTTAACAATATTGATTTCGAAGTGTTACTTAAATATAAATTATTTGTGTATAGAAATTTATCCGTAACCGTGTGATTAATTAATTTTTAATTACATATTATTCCGTCACAAAATTCATGAAAATATTTTTGACGTGAAGCGATTTTTAAATTGTTTCAACTCTAGTTCCATTACTCGTGGAAAAGAAAGCAAATTAATAAAGTATAAAAAAATTTAACGCGTGGAAAAATTCCCATAATCATTTTTTTATATCTTTGATCACTCGTACTTTTTTTTAAAAATGATATATAAGAAATTTAAACAAAAATCGCAAAAATTATCAAAAAAGTAAATTTTACCATTGGTAAAATTTTTTTATATCCTAATAGTTATAAAATCCTTTTCGCAAAATAAAAGTAATTTATTGAATAAATTTACAACTTTTACATCCTTTTAAGTGAATATTTAATTAGCGCACCGAGTCAGGAATTTTGATTGATTCATTGAAACTCCTTTGGTCGAAATAAGGATAAACGTTATCGACAACCAGACGCTTGCAGAGAAGAAAACACTATTTCGTTTTTGTTTGAAGAAAAGCATTGTTTCCTTTTTACTAAAAGGAAAGTATTATTTCCTTTTCTTTTAGAGAAAGGTACTATCAGGATAAATTTTTTACTTCATGTATAGATTTTTTAGCAATAGCTTTGACGTTCTTTGTCTTCTGTTTTATTAATTGGATCTTTTTCTTTTTATTAAATAAATGTAGAGGAAAAATTTTTAGATATTTTTTACGTTTATACATTTTGTGAATTTTCTAAATATTTCATTTAAATTTTTATTAAATTATATAAACACAATTACAGCAATAAAATATTAAACGAATTTTTATTTAAATAATTTATAATAAAAAGCTTGATATTTTTGATCAGTTCTTTCTGTAACACTGACATTCAAATTTTTTTCATCCTTATCCAAAGAAATTTTTTGTCCATTAACTATATTAAAGGATGATTTTTATTTTTACATTTTTTCGATTCGATTAAACTAAAAATTGCTCTTTTTCGGAATTTGTATTTAATTTTTATTTCAACGCTTTAATCATCAATTAATCTTGATTTTTAAAAATCTTTTATTTTAATTTTTTCCATTTTTACATATCACCTTTTCCATTATGGTTACATATTTCATTTATTGAAATTTTCTCTTCATTTTAAAAGAATAGCTCTTTTTTTTATCCGCAATGTTTTTCGTTATCACTTTTATGTATAATTTTGTACATTTTTGCAAGAATATTCTAATCAAGAATTCAGAGTATATTTTTTCAATCATAGTGTGCAATTTTATACACTATGCTGTGAGATAGAAAATATACACTAATGATAAATATTTGAATAATAAATATTACAATTTTAATAATCAGTTATTTATTATTAAAATATTCATCATGAGCATGTATTTTATATCTGAAATCATAATGAGATAAATCGCTCGCGATGATCGACAAAACAGTCTGAAATTTTAATAAATCAAATAATTATATTTATTATTAGCTAATTATATTTTCCATATAACATTTTTAAATTTCAAAATTAGAAACTAGAAACGTAAAAAATAAAACAAAAGAAAGGTTTGGTAAATTTATTTTATAATTTATGTTGCGTAAATTCGCAATTGTTTATACTAGCGGTACGCTCGACTTCAGCAATAAACGCAAAAACATGAAAATTGAAAAATAAAAAAAAATTGAAAATAGTTTACACGTAAAAAAAATTAGAAATACTTAAAACGGATCAGCACTTATATTCACAATCCTTTATTTTGCGTAATGAATAGCGGTAAAATACAGAACCCAACGTATCGGGACTACAACTATGAAGTCTAAAAAATAAGTTTTATTAAGATATATAGTATCTTTTTTAAACAAACTAATGTTTTTATAAAGCAAAAAAAAATCATGTTTATCTTCAAACAACACTGAGACGGTGCTTTCTTCGCAGCAACTGACGAACTGCAAGTGTAACAAGTGTACTTGAGAATAAGTATATCTTTTGAAAAACATAGTTTATTTACGTTTGTATCAATTAATAAGTGATTTTATAATATAACTTGTGAATAATAGAATTTAATTTTAAACATTGTTTAGCGTAACAAATAAAATAGTATTTTTCATCAGTCTTATTATATAACTTTGTTAAAAAGCACTATGGCAAAAAAATCCTCAGTATTATTAAGGGTTTTTTGCACTTTTTCGTTTAAATGGCGAAAAAATACAATTGAATAAATTAAAAAAAAAAATGTTTAATTTACAACTTGTTAGTAGTACAAAAAAAGAAATACTAGTTAAATAAATTTTTGCGCAATGGAAAAAGTTAACAGTTTGTTCCTGCTATAATTAACTTTGTTTGTTTTTCTTAAACGAGTAATAGAATCGAAGTTAAAGTTTAAAATAATTCTTATTTGTTGAAAATTGCTAGGTGGTATATCACTGAATTTGAAAATTTATTAAATGTACTTAACTAACTAGAAGAGTGTATTGCATTTAGGTCTCGGATTTTCTTCTAACTTTAAGATACTTTTTCTTACATAGAATCATGAAATAAACCGTGTCTATTCGGTCCAACACTCGATGTTTTCAAAGTTATGAGCTGTTTTGTCTGAATTTCAAGATATTTTAAAAATATTCGCATCTGCTTTATAATTGTACAGTTTTTGAACTAGTTATTCTAGAAGGTTTTTACTAATGATATGTTAAAGTTGAGATTATAAACTTCAGATTGAAAAAATTGGTTAAAAAAGCTCAAGTCGTTTAAAAGTTAGAAGGGAATAAAAATAACGCAAAAATTTAGCTGGAAATATACATAAAAAATAAATGCTACATTTTCGTTTGAATTTCATCTTAATATTTATAACCTTTCATAACTTTTGAGCAGCTTGAGCTTTTTGAACAAATTTTTGTTTTAATTAAAAGGTTTTAATCTCAACTATAAGATGTTATTAGTAAAAACCTTCTTGAATAACTAATTCGAACACTGAGCAATTATAAAGCAGATGCAAATATTTTTAAAATGTTTTAAAATCCGGACAAAACTGCTCATAACTTTGAAAAATTCGTGCGCTAGACCGAATAGACACGGTATATTTCATGATTTTATGTAAAAAAATATCTCAAAGTTAGAAGTAAATCCAAGACCCAAATGAAATGCACTCTCCTCGTAAATTATTTTAAAATTATTTAAACATAATTTGTTAATGTTAAAGTTTTATGAATTATATTATACCGATTTTTATTAAGCTTTGATACTTATCTGATACTTTTTATTAATTAATTAAATAAACAATTTAATATCATATTTTATAAAAATTTTAATAATTTATTGAATTTTTAAGTCTTTAATTCAGATGGAATAAAGTACTTTATTCTCGCCAAATTTTAAAAGTCAGTTATAACTTTGTTGTAGCTTGCTTTTTGAGTCAATAAAATGGACATTATTCTTGAGGTAGAAATAAACAAAAATTATAGATGAATAATTAAGAATTATCGTTTATTAAAGAATTGGTCAATTCACTTAAATAATACATGTCATTTCTAAATTGCTGCAGACTTTTTAAAAAATACGTTTTCGGCAAAAAAAACTTTACATAAAGTATTATTAAATCTGGCTTTATTTTAAAAATTTATAAAACTACTAAAGGCATGTATATTTAAATAAAGCACAAAATTTTAAAATTTTTGTAAACGTTATGAATAAAATTTTAGAATAAAAAATACGTCGAACAACAGATAAACGAAAAAATCACGCTTGAATATTTACAGAACATAAAAAATAAGAGACTTTTAAAAATCACTAAAATCATTATAAAATTTAAATGGCGCTATAAAAAGACTTGAAAATTTTAAGCAGCTACTAAATAATTGAGCTTAACTTGTGTGCACAGTTTCAAGCGAATCCATTGAGTAATTTTTAAGTAGTTACTTACAGGCTAATGACACACGCTCATTCATTTATAGACGCGTTCATTATTAATGTAAGACAAATAGTATAAACTAGTAAATTTCAAACGACATTGAAAAGTGTAACTTCTTACTTTTAATTATCACTGTTAAATCTTAATGATTTCAACATCATAGTCTATTTTCTATGAATTTATTTTAAAGTTACATGGAGTTATTCGGAAAACCTTGTTATCCAGTATCAGATGTAACAATAATTGTATTTTTAAGTAAAATAAACTTTCCTCGGAGAGTAAAGTTCATTCGAGTACAACTAACCCATTTTTCAATTTCCTCATAGCAAAGAATTCCATGTCTTTAGAAAAGCCTCGATTTTCAACAATTTTTAAGTCGTCCGAAGGCACTTGGCGTCGAGTGTATCGTGTATACGTATATATACGTTCTCTCTTTTCTCGCGCTACTCAATCCTTTCTCTCCTTTTTTTACTCGTCCAGAAAGCCATCCTTCTTATGTATACTTTTTTTTTCTTCTCACCCCACCTAGATAGATATACACACTGTATGTTTTTTTATTTCCTTTTTTTTATACGACTCTATAGTCAAGTAAGCCCTGGGATCATTTTGATACAGCCTGGCAAAGTATTCGACTAGCCATTCCTGTTCGAGCTCTTTTCAAAGGCTCTTTTTTTTTCCTCTTTTTTTCCTTTTCCTTCCTTTCTCTCTTTTTCTCTTTCTCTAAAAGATGTCGAGCAAGCACACTTGCAAGCGTACCGACCGCGTATACCGACAACACTAAAGTACCCTCTTCTCCTCTAAGGTGTTCTCTTCTATATCGCGACTGAGTTTCCCCAAAGCTTGATGTAGTAAAAACGACGAGGCTTTTTCCCTCAAAGCGAGAGCTAAATAACGTCGCTCGAAAAAAATTATGAAATTCCGAGACTGAATTCGCGTTTAAGATTGTAGAAAGTGTTTAACAGCTAATAGCTTAATGGTTTGATGTAAGAGTCGAGGTCAATTTACGGTTCGCTTGATATATCGTTGTTTTGCTCAGAGATTTTAAAAACCACTGATCTCATAATGAAATCTTATTTTTCTTTATTTAATAGTAGCTATTTCATTAAAGCATTATTATCGTTAATTTTTCTAACTTTTATTAAAATAAAATACATCAAAACTTCTTCACAAAAAGAAACATGAAGCTATAGTGTTATTTCGCACGCCGAACAATATTTTTGACTATTGTGGCATTTCTACCGCACGCAAATATTGGTTCGATGTGTAAAAAAACACCGGATCGAGTATTTTTTTTCCATAAGGACTTATTGAAGCAACCAGTAGCAGTAAATAGTGTTGTTATATGAATAAAGTTTAATTTCAGTTATTAACCAATATCTGAATCAATTATTTTTTTTTAATGAAAAATTTCACGCTCCAAAATGAATAAGCACCAGTTATATTTTGCTTCTATTTGATAAAATTGAATTAAATTTATTTGTGTAAAGATCTGGTCGTATTGTACATTAAAATTGAAATTTTCCATCATAAATATTAAAATAAAAAATTTAAATGTCAAATATTTTTTTAAGAGTCGAGTTGTTTTAACGTCTACAGTATAAATGTTTGTGGCATTCGACATTTTACTATATAACTGTAAGTTATATCTGACTCTGACTGACACATACGAGGCAAAAAGAATTGATGGGGACTCTGTGCATCAATAAAAATTGGATACGTATATGATAAATTACACTGACACATTTTCTTCTTTATTTTATCTTCATTTAAATACTTAGTTTCTTTTTTTTTTCATCCCAAAACGAATATTGATCGATATGAAAATTTCGGAAGTCGTTCTATTGATAAATTTTGACGTTTACAAATTTTATTGGTCGAAAATAAAGCTATTTTTTTCAATGTATCGAATAATTCCATCGATTTTCGTGATGTTCTGCAAATATTTATGAAACGTTGTGAAATTTTATAATATGATTTTATAGGTAATATAATATATGTAGCTACATACGATGTATGAAATATTTATTTTTATAAAATACCTATAATTTTCATGTAGCTTAATTCTGCATCTCTTAATTACTTGATTCTATTGTGTAAGAAAAATTGTTGAGATTGTTATGTAATTGTAACATTTTTGTTCTATGTTTAAGTAAAATGTGAGGTAATTTTCTTACAAAACATGGCCTGCATCACCATATACCAAACCACACATATACCAAATCAGTACGCTGTTTAATACTGTAATAGATGGAAAAATGTTTACTTCACTGACAGTATCTTAGTGATTGTGCAGAACTCAATTTTCGCCGGATGACTAGTATATGCAAAGTACATAATTTACGAAATGTTCGGTAAAAAAATTTTTTTAATTCGCGAAGCACTTTTGTGTAATTCCTATCTCATCACACTCGTTTTGTCAGAGTGAGAAATTGTACAATCAGGAACTTAGTTTTCTCTATTCCTATTCGATTAATCTTCAAACTTTTATTGGCTAATACAATTTAAAAAAATTAATTTTAAAACAAGAGAGCGTAATTAGTAATCATTACTATGTACTATTTTCTAATATATGCAGGATCCAATACTGAATTCAATAAAATTGTGTATTGTTTCACTAACAATAAAGTATACTCAAGATTTAAGAATTTTTTTAACTAATTTTTTTTGGAGTTTTGGTATGTTTATTTGTCATTTAATACATATCTATCTTTAATTAAGGCGTTTCTTTTGAAAAATTCTATGTTCTAATTTGTTAAAACTTTTAGTAAGATCAACTACACATTATAATGTAAAATTCAGTTTACCTTCTTTGCGGATATAGAAAAATTATAAAAAAATATTGTCTCAAAGTAAAAATAAGATAAAAAAAAATGTGAACATGAGCAAAAGAGAAAAGTATCATTCCTTTACAAATAAAAGTAATGATATCCTGTAAAAAGATATAACACGCAACAAATAATTGAACAAGTAAAGTAATAAAATGTTTAAAAATACTATTCATCCATGACATAAATTAATAATTAAAATTTTTTTTCTACATTTATCAAATGTTTACGTTAAACTAGTTTAACGTGAACATATTGAATAATGAAATTTTGCTGCAATCCAAATTTTAATGAAATTCACTTTCTAGAAATTAATTTTGCAAGTCAAATAATGTTTCGGGCTACATGTAATTCATTTTAATGGTTCACCTTTTCTTCCACACACATTACCAATTCAACTGAAATATTTGATATATTTTATATTTCTCTAGTTTAAACATTAGCTGCTCAAATACCAAACGTTCCTTAAAACTTTTCCAAAATAACAAATTTAATTAGTAAGTGTAGTCGTAAATTTAAGAAAAAAAGCTCGAGTTTCGTTCCGTACCGAAAAGTTGTATAAATTAATTTTAACAAACAAATGCACTTTATGTTACACTTTAACACTTGCGTTTATTTAAAAACTTCTATCAAACGACAAAAACTTGGACGCTTTTATTTTAATTTACAAAATTGAAATCATTTCTTTGGAAGTAGTTGGAAAGATTTTCGAAGAAATAATGAAATAATAAATTATTTTTAAAAACAAATTAAACTATAAAACAGCCTTTATCTTCTTTCAATTACTTGATAACGTACATAAAAAGTAACTTGAAACTTGAATGTTATTTTTAAAAAAGTTTTTAGAAAATTTTAACGAAAATATATATCTTTTTAAGGACAAAGAAGTAAATTTCATGCTGTTGCATTACTCGACTTCACTTTCGAAAAGTGAAAATTTTGTTCTATTATTTTGTAAACTTTACATTACACTCCAAGTTTGCATGAAATAAGAGCCCTTATTATTTTCGAGCGTAAATTGCGAATAATTAATTATTAACATTTAAACTCAAACTAAATTTTAATTATTTAATAATAGGCAAAATGATGAAAAAGAATTTTCAAGTTCTCTTGGACTTTTTAAAAAGTCATCGGTTGATAAAAAATAATCTTGAAAAAATTAAACTCATTTATTTTCATATATATTGAATTTTCTTGCTTAATTACAGTTTAAGTATGAAATTTATGAATAAAGCAGTTCTGTAAATCTTTGCTCTCGCATCTTTAAGCCCAAAGAGATAGAGCTTAATTATACCTACGATTTACTCGAAAATAATACGCTTATTTGAAACTCTATACCGGGCATTATAATAGGTTAAAAGCATATGAGGTAAAGATTAAGTAGTAAATAAAACAACTTCTGTTCTTCTTTAAAGTAAAGCTGAGTAACACGAGGTAATAAAATTTATTTTTTCTTTGCGCAAAGGAGCGTATTTTCTCAAAGTTTTATTAAAATTTACTTCGCGTGGGGAATAAAGTTATAATAGAACGTTAGCAACTACTTTTTCAACGTTAATAAATATAAATTACAATGAAAATTTTCAAGTTTGTATATTAGTAAAATAATAACTATTGAAAAAGTTTTTCAAATTTTTCAAAGCACCAATCTCAAAATGAACTTTTAAATTTTATTATTTTGAAGCAAAAAAGCAACCGACTTTTGAAAAGTCCGGACACACTATAAACTCGGAAAAATAGAAAAAGTCTGAATGAGTTACGAAATATTTTTCTTAATTACATAATTATTTAGAAAGAAACGAAGCGTTTGCAGTCTTTTTTTTTGCCTTCTCAACACGTCTGAAATTAAAGTTGTTTTCCTCATTTTTTCGTCGCCTATTAAATTTATCCCTCTGTTACTTTCGTCATAAGTACCCCCTTTAGTCAGCCAGTTATTAAGGTTTACAACACTCCATGAAAATTTTAAGCATTTCACTTATACCGCCATTACCCCAGGAAAGCCTATACACCACTACTATTTCCATTAAAAAAAAAAATAAAAGAAAAAGAAACTACCGAGGGAAAAAGGGATTCATTATATTTCTCTGCATAGCCTTACTGATAGAAGTAACTTCTTCATTCTTATGTATACATGTATATTGAATACTATGAGACTTTATGTTTAATTGCACATTGATTGAAGAACGCGATGGGGTGAGGTTTAAGTTAAAAACAACCGAATGAATGCAAGTCTAATTCCCTTCGGCTCTTCTTTTTTCTTCTTTATTCTTTACTCGATGAGTTCAGAACCATTAGGCTTCGGCGCAAGCTCAAGCTCAATGAAAATGAAATTACGGCTTACGCAATAAGTCGATCTGGCGCACTTTCAGGTTTCTCCTGCTTCTTCCTCCTTCCTCTTTTTCGTACAAAAACGATAATCGATCACTAGGAAAAAAACGTTTACCCATCTCTTTTTCTCTTTCTTTCACCCATCAGCCACATCTTTGCCGTGAGTAAAGTTATCGGACCTATCCAAACGGTGCAAGCTTTCGAGTGGCTGAATTATAAAGAAGAAAAGCGATAAGGATGAAGAAAAAGAGGAAGAAGAAGAACTTATAGAATAACGGCGAAAAAGGACCGGTCTATAACCCAAAGAATTATCCGAGGGCACTTTATACTATGAAAAGAAAAACGTTGTGCACATCTTTTCTTCAACGCTTACATGCACTATATACTTACTTGTCGCGACCCTTTACCGAACACACTTTTCATGAGCTTTCAATCTTTCTTTCTTTCTTTTCTTCCCTCTTTTGACTCTACTCGCTTCCTTGTAACTGTCTTTTGTTCCAAATATAGTCTCTCTCTTTCTCTTTTTCTTTGCTTTAACGTTCTAGTTCTCTCTTTCTTTTTTACTGTTCTTTTCTCTTGTTTCTTCTTGGCGCTAAAACTTTCCATGTCGCTGAAAGTTTTCTGAATGATGGCAGAAAAAGCTTATTGCACCACTGCATAAGTACAGCCGTAACGGCTTTCTTAGCTGCATATTAATAAGAAGCTGGTTATTTCGAGCGTTCTTTTTCCGTGTTTCTTTTGTACTTTTTTTTTTGTAAACATATGCTCATGTGTGTTTTAAGAAAATCATATTTTTTACTTGGCTTTCAAATAATTTGCCCTTAGTTATGAGGCAGAATTTATTTATTCGATAACATAAAATTAATTTTTAAATATTAATAGAATTTCATGAATTGATGTTAAAAATCATTTATTTATCAGTTAAACAAACAAGTGGATTGATGATAAATTTGTTGCTTTAATAAAATTATTTTTTTCATAAAACGTTTGGTAATAATTCAATAAATATTCAATTGAAATATAAATAAAATTCGCATTTATCGTTTATTTGGTTTGAAATAAGAATAAATTATTGAATTTGACAGATTTAAAATCTCATCATGTATCGGGCAAATAAAAAGTTTTTCCCCTATCGCCGTATCGATGTTTGTACATTCAATCATATGTACGAACAAATTTAATCCAAAAAGCGTCAAATGCGTAATACCAATTTATTTTACGATTTTAAATGGTTTAACATGATTTCTAGTATCGAGTTATATTAATAACCTTATACTTGACCATATTGAGTTAGATATACAAATTACGTTTTTGTTTCTAAATTAACTCATCTACTTTGATATCAAAATTTAAATGTGAACATATATAATTTCAAATGATTAATTTCAATAAAATTTATGTATAAAAATACATTAAAAGCTCGTGATAAAAATAAAAATTTAACATTTGAGCTGGAGGTAAATGTGCGAAGCGAATGGGGGGGGGGAAATTGCCTCCTTGGTGCAGGTACATATATATATACACGATATACACACAATATATATACAATATATAAACACATAATACTTGCAATGAGCGTGTGCTTGCTGCTTGAAATTGTGGCTCTACATTGGGATTCAATATGCCACGGTGCGTGTATGATTTGCAAGGGAAATATAAATGCCAGCTCTTCTCTACTGTGCACACTGATCTTATTCCAAGTGCAAATGGGGGTATATGTTTAAGCCATTTTCACTTCTTCTTTCCTTTTTTTCTTCCTATTTTTTTTTTTTCCCTTCCTGACCATGTATGCTCATACGCTCTTTTTTTTTTTTTTGGACGCTATCGTTATTTGCATTTCCACATGTGCGCGTGAAAAAAAAAATAGGCGTGGCTTACTAGAACGTTTATATTGGCTCTTTTTTTTTGCGTCACATATATACGAGAGCGGTTTTAGCATAGGCGATATGTATAACTGGACTTGCAAATTGTTTTCTATCTAACTATTTTCAAAGAAGTGTACATATGCGCAAAAGAAGTAAGTAATATTGGAAAATTTAATAGCACGCTACTCTTTTCCCCTTGACGTTCGATGCATAAATCAAATAAATATAAGATTAAAACCAACATTTCTGATGGAAAATTGCTTGAATAAGAAAAAAAAAAAAAACTGAATTTCTTAAATTATTTTTTAAGAGAAAAGTAAAGAATTATATGACGCGTAAATTATCTTCGATGGAAACGAAAGTCATATAAAAACAGTTGAAAGTGTCCTTTGAAAGTCCGGGATTTTAGGTAGCCATTCGAAATTCAAAAGAGCTTCTGACTGAAATGAGCGCCTGATAGACTCACTTTGAACTATTAGTGCTTTCTCTCTCTCTCTCTCTCTCTCTTCTTTTAGTTCCTGAGAACTCCTTTAACCAACCGAAAACTCAAAATTTCAAAGAGAGACTAGTTTAAATTCTTTATAACAATCGACCGCTTAAAAACTAGTTCAAATCTAATTGTTCAAAGTTTTACTATCCATCTACTTAAAATTAATGTTTCATTCATCATTTTGTAAAGAAATTAATATATAGTAGAAAATTAAAAAAAATTTTTCATTTGAAAAAAGAAACATTAAATATGTTATGTTTGATCGACCGTATAATTCCAGAAAGTTCAAAATATCATTTTATTGATTTTCGAAAATTCTCCCAAGCCTCTTAAAACACTAGGTCATAGATATCAGGAAGAAACATCGGGTTAATAACTCACTCGAACTTTATAATGAAAACGTACCCATTTTGGAAAAAAACAATTTTAAACAACAAGATTCAAAAATACGAAAACTTAAAAATATTTCTTTGTCAAACAAAACAATTAAAATAAAAAATAAATGTGGTTTTCTCGTTGTATTCGCATACAATAAAGAAAGTAAAAAAAAAGAGAGAAAAAGTAAGAAGAGACAGAATTAGGCAGCAGGAATAGTACAATATTTCGTATTTTCACAGATACCGCAGATAAGTTACGCCTCGACGAGCACTGAGCTGTCAGACAAGAGTCGGTTCGAGTACTTCAGTAGGGTTGTACCACCGGATAATTTTCAAGCTCAAGCTATGGTCGAGGTCATCCATAGACTTGGTTGGAAATACGTTTCTACAGTCGCTGTCGAGGGTGACTACGGTGAAAAGGTAAGCAAAATAGAGATATCTCGTACATCTATGCTATTTTTCAGTCTTTTTTACGAGGAGAGCCTGGATTTTCGACATGTTTCACAATGATAAAGGATTTTAAAATTATTACATATACAATGAAATATTTTAATATAAATTTAAACATATCTTCTTTTATAATACATATTAATGCTACTTTTATCATTTTAAAATTGATTTATTAAAACATTTACTGCAACTTTTTGTAAGATAAAATTTATAATAAATAGTTATTCCTTATATTTTAAGGCAAAAAGAACTACAAAAAATTTATCATTTTAATTTTGTTTTTTAGAGTTACAAATGATATTCAAAAAATTTTTTCCGTCAAAAATATATCTTCTATTATATGAAAATTATGTTTGAACGTTTACAAAATTTTTTGATTAAAAAAAAACTGTTTAGTTACTACAGTAATCTAATACAGTAAAAGTTAATGTAATTTGTTTTGTTAATTAATTTATTTAAATTCAAATTGATTAGTAAATATAATTCTTTCAACTTCCACTTAATATAATAATATTTATTGATCAACATATGTACAAAATGTAATTTTAATTAGGAAATATCTTGGTGGAATTGAGGACAATCGAAGCAAAAGTAGTATCATGAATTTAATTAAATAAAAACACAAGATTCTTTTTCTTACACTCTCAAGCCTGCACTGGTACTAATGAAGATAATTTATATTTTTTTTATTACAATCGAACTTTTTTATATTATTGGATTCGTGTAAAACTAATTATCCGTAGGGTACGTAAGTCTATCCGACCGCAGCTACTAAAAGCTGAACCACTAAACTCTAATTGCTAATATATCTTGTCTTACACGGGGTTTTTTTTCTTCATTCGTTAATTCGCTTGAGTACTGCATGTTTTTGTAATTTTTATTTAGACGTAAATTTTTGCGCTTAAAATGACCAAATTAATTATTTCCTTCGTTGTTATTAAAATCTTATCAAATTATTGATGTTACGAGCGAGAAATTTTATTGAAAAATGAAAACTTTTATCGTTTCTTCATGCATTGAAAAGCATAAATTGAAGAAAAAAAAATACGATACGATCCATTCCATCGGTAAATACGTTTGAGAAATATACGGTTAATATTGATGGATTGATCGAAAGACGAACAAGTAGAGTAAGACGGATATAGTCAGGCATAAATACATTGAAAATCTTTTTGTGTCATTTCATCAATTTTAATGCACCATTCTTTAAATTTACAAATAAAAATATAAAAAAAAAATACGTATTTCTTTCTCTTTAATACTAGTGACAGCTTGTACTTCTAATAATAGATTACTTTTTTTAACAATAACTCATTCTTACAAGAGCATTTTTGTAAGCGTAAATAAAGTTTTGAGAAATGATCTTTAAAGCATTTGTCATAGTTTGATTTATCTGGATTAAAATTTTTGAAATAATTAACTAAAAAATTTATATCGATGATAATAACTTTAACGTGTATTTGGATAATGAACCAATACGATGTTGCTTTTATTAAGCTAAAAATCACACAAAATAAAAATTTAATACACTAATCTTAGAAAATGTTTTTTTTTGGCATATTTGGTATTTATTTATTATAATATATTCTACCATTAGTGTATTAAATTTATATTTTATGGAAATTTTAGCTTGATAAAGAGTACATTGTATGTACTCAAAACGCCACTTATTTTTTATCGACAAATTTATCAAGTTTTTAATAAAAAACTAACCAAGTAGAAATAATTAAGAATTAAAAAAAGAGGAGTAATGTTTAAAAGAATTGAAGAAAAATTTTAAGTTTGTACAATATAATTTAAATAAGAAAACTAAAAATTCCAAATAACTGAGAGTTGATAAAAATGAAAATTATTCAAATGAAATTTTGACCAAGTTCCGACTATAGAGAGAGCTTCCTTTAGAGCATTTCGTCACGTACATAACCATATTCAATTTCCGTGAACGCAATTCGCGCCTCATCCTTAAGGCAAGAATGCCGCGGGCGCGTAGTAAATTGCTGCTACGACATCGTTTGGACGACGAGGACGACAACGACGACAATGACAACTACTGAGTGGGTTAAGCAAGAGCACCGAGAGAGAGAGAGTACTAAATAGCACACGCGCGCACTCGCGTTCTCGCACACACAAACACACATTATTCAGTTTCCAGTAGTTAAAGTTAACGAGCAAAGGTGTGCAGCTCTTTTTTTCCTCCTTTTACTGCAAGAGAAAAAGAGAATGCGGTCAATGCTTATAGTGATGAACTATTTTTTTTTTTTGTTTAAAATTATTATTAACCTGTTTATTGTATTTGGTTACTGTAATTGCCAAACCACTTGTAACAATAATTGATTATAATTAATTTAAAACTAATTTCAGAAAATTTTGAAAAAATTCAAAAATTATTCTCAAATAATAGAAAACACATATTTGCCGAAACTATTTTTTATCATTTGTAACCCTATTAAAAAAATGAAAAATTAAAAAATTTTGTTATTTTTCAATGAAAAATTTTATAAATTTTTAATAGTAAACTTTAGCTTAAGATATTTACAAAAAAAGTATAAATGTATGCCTTGGATTTGTTTATTCTTTTTATTAAAAAATTTAACAAAAGTATTAGTAAATCGAGAAAGGTAAAATGAATAAAAGATAAAACGAGTGAGAATGAAAAAAAGAGAGGGATAAAAATTGTTGGAAAATAAGTCGAGTTCGTTTTTCTACTAGACCGCTAATTTTTTACACTGCGACACAAAAGAGCTGCTTGTAAAAGTGTATATAAACGAAAGCTCGCGAGACATTCGCTTGGGTTGAGAAGAAGAAGAAGAAGAAGACTTGGAAATAAAGCGGAGGACCATCCTACGTAATTGGCCCATCGATCTCCCTTTCTCTCTGGCCTCTCGTCTCCCTTCCTCTTTAGATCCTCTCTTGCTTTAGACGACGAATGACCATCCGTATATACAGTGATACATATATCAACAACTCAGAGATGAATCTTCTTCGCAGCTCAGCTGAAAAACATTTCGCCAATCAACTCTCCCTTCATCCTCTTTTTCTCTCTCTTTCCCTCTCAACACTTGCTATTTTCTTTTGCTTTTGAATTCACTCTTATTCGCGTGACGATGATGAAGCACGCTCTCAGGGACTCTATAGAATACCAGAGTAAAATAGAGTCAAAACTTGTGATGTACTAGAAAACCGAAACACACGAAATCCCTTCGCTCTCTCTCTCTCTCTCTCTCTCTCTCTTTCCCGAATGCTCTCCGATATATGAAATTATCTCATTATCTATTGCGTGCATGCCTGTCTGATAATGACGGGCTGGTGTATAGGAAACAGCTCTACTGTTGCAACGCGATACCATACAAAGAGAGAGAGAGAGAGAGATGGTCTAGAGAGACCCTAATTGGCTGCGCTCTTCGCCTATTTTGCAAGACTTCGATAATTAGTATCGGCAACTAGCGTGCATAGTTGCTCGTGTTCGTTCGCTCGTTCGTTCGTTTTCGCTCTTGTCCGTTCATCCGTTCCGTTTTATTTGTTCGTTATTGTTGTTACTGTTAATGTTACTGCTTGCAAGGCCTCGTTAATAAATACATCTTAAATTAGAATCTACACTTGCGATGATGTTAAAAAGAAGGGAAAAAAAAATTTTTTTTTTTGTCAATGAGATCGAGGACGAAAGATGAGCCTTAGCAGAGAAACTTAATTGCATCGAGAGAGAGAGAGAGAGAGAGAGAGAGAGAGAAAAAGGAGGATATAACGTCAACTTGTCCGTCCGTCGACGATAACGTCACTATAGTATAGGCGTAAGAGTTAACTCTTATAGAAGCTTTATACCTTATACTTCTCCTAAGGGTCTTCTCAAGTTTCTTCAAGAGCTTATGACTGACTAGTGGGATAAAACGTAGACACTACTCTTGATGTTATTATCTCTGTTATTATTAAAGAACTTTATTTTTAGTTTTCTTTTTTTCAAATATTATCTAGATTTTAATATTTATTTGAATAACCGAGTTGCAAAATCTAAAGAGTTTAATTAAAATTATAAGTGAGAAGAAATTTTTTTTTTTTTTTCTCATTACTTATTCAAAATCTTTGATTTGGAGATCCATTGAAGCGCAAAATTTGTCCTACTTGTTTTTAAAATTATTCGCTCTCTTCAGAGAGACGTGATTCTATGACTCTGATGTAACATTCTAGTTCAACGAATTGCTCAATCAGTTTCTATGTTATATACATGCATACACTCTAGAACAGAGTATAAGGACGTCGACCACTAAAACCAAAATAGGACAGATTTTGAAATTTAGTGGACCACAAATTAGAAATCATGTAACAAATATTTCATATTTATAAATTATTCATTCGTTTTAAATAGTACATAAATTCTATATTCCAAATCTAAATATTAAAAGCAATCAAATTTTTTTTAATTCGGCTTCCTAATTAAATATTGATTTGAAACTTTCATTAGCGTTAAGTTTGTCTTTACTTTAAAATCATATTTATTTTCATTAAAATAACCTTGAATCTATTTGAAGGTGTGTTTTTTCGCGCAATTAGTGATGCAAATAATAAAATATCAATTTTATAGAATAATAATTCAGCTTAGCCTTCAGAGCTTTTTTTTTCTAATGAAAATCATTTCAAAGAATTTCATAACTGCAATCAAGATAATTTTAATCTGCGCTATATTAAAACGCGTAAAGAGAGAGGCACAAGTCTAAGTGTGCCTTTAACAGCTAATCTAGCTTCATTGCCATGGTTCAAGTTTGTACTAATAGTACTCTCTCTCTCTCTCTCGCTCCTCTTTTACGTACAAGGATATTTCTCTTGAACGAGATCAAATTTTGTAGAACAACCAATTAAAATCAACTTAGTTATTAAAACATCATGGATAACTTAATCGATATTATACATCTGGCAACCAAATGCATCCTTGCGCTATACGATGTTTATAAAGACACCTCGTTTACGAAACGTAGCTGGTTTGAAAGTTTCCACAAAATTATCAACAACTTTTTCCTTATACAGTAATTAGATTGCAATAACAATTTTTTTTCTCCTTGCAAACAGTACACTGAGAAAAAGATTTTTTAGTTTCAAAGAAACGTGTGTTTCAATAGTGCCAAACACATGATTTCTTTAAATCAAAAAATTTTTTTTATATTCAAAAAAATATTTATTTATTTTAAATATATCTAATTTAAATTTTTTTGATTTAAAGAAATTATGTGTTTGGCACTATTGAAACACACGTTTCTTTGAAACTAAAAAATCTTTTTCTCGGTGTACTTTTAACAGTAAACGTGCCAAGATTTATAGATAAGGAAGTAAAACTAAGGAAACAACCGTTAGGCATGTTTATCACATTTAATAAATAAATATATAAATGAGGTTTGAAAAATTTATTGTGAATGTTTAACAGAAAAAATGATTAAGTTAAACGCGAAAAAGCAATAACATTTTATACAAATTTTCCAATCAAAAGTTTATAATGGGTCTTTTGACTCATCCTTGATACGTCCAGTATTAATGAATTTACGTAGATTTCATTTTATATTTCATTTTTATTCTATTGACATAATTTTTAATTTATAATATAGAAATATTAACTTTTATTTTATATAAAACTTTTTTTAAAAATACAATAATATATGTACGCAATCGATGCGTCAATTTTTCATATTTTCTTGAACATCAAATCGCTGAAATCGAATACGATATCAAATGACGCATAAAAAAAACTGTTAGTTTCATATATGGATATGTTTCTAATTTTCTCATTTCACACGTACAGAAGAATCATATTTTTCTTAAAAATTGTCACACAACTTTTTTTATTTTAATTTTTTGTTATTTGTCACGTATTAAAATTTCCTTGGCTATTCTATAATTTATTATTTTTTTATATTTTATAATTTACTATTCATTAATTATTTTTAAATATTTTCTCTGATTGCATATGTAAGTATATTATTCAAATATTTTGTTCTTTAAAAATTTCGTAATACTTTCTTTTTGAAAAATTTAATTAAATAAGATTATCTTTATAATTTTCCAAGACATTCAGATTATACTAATACTTCATTTTTACACAAGCAACTTTTTTCGTTCTCATATTTATATTTCAAGTTTCATCAGAAAACAAAATTTATCCGTCAGTAAGTAGTCGGTTACAAAATCGAAAGATTTTCTATTTTTAATATGTAAGAATGCTAATTGAAAAAATTGAAAAATTGAATCTTTCAGAATTGAAATTCCTTTACAGATAAATAATTTTGAATGATTATTGAAAAAAATTTCATAACATCAGATTTTATATAAAATAAATTAAGCATATATCAACATGTACGATGTGCATATGTATATAAAGTACAAAACAAATGTTTACTATTTATCAGCGATGTCAATGCAAAATAATGAATTATTTAAATGTTACATTTACTAAATGAAAACATCTTTTATTGAAAACCTTTGCAAAGCTTATGTTTTATTATTATTATTTCAAAATGACTTATGTCACAAACGTAACTTCAATAACCCAGACTTTCGTAAAAGTAAAATGTAATTAGATTATATTCCGAGTAGTACGAATCCAGTTTCCACACGACAAATGTTTAGGAGATGAAAATGTTGTTTCCTTTGTACTTTCATTTCGCAATTCCTTTACATTAAGCAAATATGAAATTACAAGTTCAAAATAAATAATAGAAAATACTTCTAGAAGTAAAAAACCCAATTACTTTATTAGAGTTAAAATAAGGAAAGTAAATTTTTAAACAAGATTACAAGTAAAAACAACTGTATTCTAATACAGTGGACGTATAAAGTAATTAATAAGAATTAAAGAATAAAAGAGTAAAGAGGCTCTGGAGTAAAACCGCTAGATAAACACTATTAACGTTGAGAGCTTCAAGGAATCCAATTAAATATAATGTCGTCCGAAAGTTCTCACCCACCCTACAACATTTTTACGCTACTTAGAACTTACTACTTCTAATACAGATTTCTTAAGAGGATAGCAGGCAACGCTACTACTCACTTCTAGCATTAAAATCTTTTCTCTCAAATGCCATTTATCATTATACACATGTATGCTAGTAAAAATAACCTCTTAAGACTTATACTAAATCAAGTACTTTATTTTTCAAATCAATAATATGCCCGAAGGAGGATGTACCACGAAAATTTATCAAATAAGGAAACAAACAAATACGTACAAAACTATTATTTATGCTTACACTTCGAAAAATACTGAAAACAAATAAAAAATTAATGTGAGAATATGAAGGGAAACGTTGAAAAGAAAGCAAACAATTAAAATTGCAAAACAAGTGAAAAAATCAAAATTCCGTCAGACTGGAATAATTAGATGTTTTTTGGTTTTACGAATTACGTCATGGGTATCCTTCTTTACCAAAAACAAAATTGCTTTTTCAAAAAGATACAAAATACATTATTTATTTTGTCAATAAGTGAAAGAAGAAATATGTGGAATTAAATAAATAAAGAACTCGAAAATAAAACAGAATTTTTTAAAAACTATACGGGCAATGTGAAATTTCAATTTCAATGAAGCCGAAACTGAAAATGCATGTGCTCTTTGAACGGTAAAAAGAAATCTTCGTTAGGAGCTTTTTGGAATCCATCCAAAAGTTTTCTTTTGGAAAATGAAATTGAAAATTCGGGAAGAAAAAAAATATATAATTTATCATTAAAGTTTAATATTTAATTAAACATTTAAATTTTCCAAGTTCGTAATCTTAAGTTAGAAAAGTGTTTTTCTTTTAAAAATGCCAACGTACTTTTGTGAAAAAGTTACGAGTAAAACATCCATTTCCCTATAGCGCAGAACACATTTGGCACGAAATACTAAGAAGAAAGCTTTTTTTTTCTTAACTTCACGCAAGAAAGTTTGCATTTTCTACAATTTATTCGTACTACGTAAAAATATTTTTATGTTAAAATTTAAGTAACTAAACTAATTATTGATGCGATTTGAGTGGTTGATGTTTTTTTTTTTTTTGTTTTTCTATTATGTTCTAACAAATCCTTTTTACGAAGTTAAAAATTTAATGGTTTAAAGATCAACTAACTGATACAATTTGTTCTATTTATTTTGACGAGTTTCATAAGAAAAACATAAAAGGTGTTCCAGTTAAATAAAAAATACATAGAAAAATAAAACTCGCATAAAAATTTCTCCAAATTGAAAAGTAATCTATTTTTCATTCTCCAACAAGCACGAATAAAAAAAAAAGAAGAAAACAGGAAACATGAAAAACAAGAAAGAAAAACAAAAAAAAAAGAATACAGAAAAAGAATAAACATAGAACGCAAAAGTTTTCTGCACGCATAATCCTTGGCATATCGATTTTTCCAGACACTCGCTCGTATATTGACTAATATAACGTAAAAGTTAATAAATGAACTAACATATGTATAAAATGTGTATATGTATTTAATTCTGTTTTCTGTTCAAACAGGGCATAGCGAGTTTCGTATCATTATCCGCCGAGTATAACATTTGCGTAGCAGTAAGCGAGAAGATAATGCGCAATGCAAAACCTGAAGATTTTGAAAGGATCGTCGAGCATCTAGACTCTAAACGTAATGCACGTGGCGTTGTATTATTCGTCGACGAGGATAACATAAGGTTAGAATTTCCCTATTTCTATACGTACAATAATACACAATCTAAAATATATGTATACATTTAGAAAATATATATTATATACAAATTTGAGGATTTTCGTTGGGTTAGCTATAAGAGTGAGCTTAAGAAAAGTAATTTGTATTACTCTCATGTAAATGAAAATCAAGGAAGTTCTCTTTCTCTTTTCTGTGCTTCTCTTATACGCGATGAGCTTTCTACATACACTTTGTACGTATACATATACATAGATTCATGAAAAGCAAAGACGTGATTCCCTTTCTAAATGAAAGCGGCGCCTAGTGTGCTCGCCTAGCTAGTCTTTCTCTTTTTCTGAGTGTTTCCCGAAAAAAATAAAGAGGCCAAAAGATATAAAAAAGAGAAAAGGTCTCTTTTATTTTAAAATAGAAAGAAAAAAATAAAGAAAAGAAAAAAAAAATGGAGGTAAAGTCTAGATAGGTACTATTCTCGTCTTTCAACTAAGGTTAACTCACTAGTCGAGGAGGGGGGGGGTAGGATTTCACGCTTTTCTGAGTACAACAAGTCTCCTGGCCCACCTTTCATGAATCTCTATTCGATCGTTTCTCTTTCGATATTTCATTTTAGTTAAAATATATAAGGGAAGGCCAAAAGAAATGCTATGTGTGTGTGTTTTTTTTTATTTCCATCCAAACACAAAAATCTTCACAAGCCCCTTAAATAACACGATTATTTTTCCAGCTTTACAGCTCTACGAGAAGAGTCTTTTTATTTTCTTTCTTTCATTTTTTTTCTTTCTTTTGCTACTCGTTTATACGAGAATATAAGAGGGGCATGAAAAAAAGCAAAAAAAAAAAGGTCAACGTTTTAATCGACCCCGGGTTTTCTAGATATATACGGAATTTCCAAGAGATCGCTTATAGTTATTACTTGTTGTCTTATAAAATGAATTATGAGGATATGCACACGTTATACTGTCGAATAAAGCACTGACAAATTAATGTCTTTAATATGATAATACCAGGAAAATCGTTGTTTATTATAACTCGTGGGGAATACATTTGTTTTAATGATCTCAGTTTTGTAATAGCTTAAGGAAAGAAAGGTGGGAATAAAAAATACATGAATTATGCGATGGACAGTGTCGATACATTTATTATTAATACTACTTTTAGTAAAATTACGTGCTCGATGCTTTTTTATTTATTCATAAAAGTCGAATTTGAATTCGATCAATTTTTACTTAGGTTTCCTTTTTTCAATGTTCTTTATTTATAACTCGAACGATCACATGAATACATTATTTTTAGTAATATTTATTCTCCATTCATGTAAAAGATAATCGGCTGAAAATAAGTTCCGCAAGTTTATATTTGAACTATTTAATATTTCAAGAATCACTGTACAATGAGAGCACACAATTTTAGGTCTACTATTTATAAATATCGAATTTTTATATGTAATTTTAATAACGAATATAAAAAAGGCATGAAAATTATAATAACAAATTCCTATAACACCACGTGGAGCGTAAAATAGATTGAATTCAAAAGAAATTTGATGCATAGGACACGTCTGTTTTTTAAATTCTTTTTTTTTTATGTAAGGAGATAAAATTTTTATTTAATTCAGTGACCTTATATAAATTGAATAATAAAACAAGTTCTGTAAGTTTTTCTTGCATTGATAATTTAAGCAACTAAAAACTTTAATATGTTAAAATAACGATTTAATAGAACAATTTTGTTTCTATAGCAATTGTAAAATTGAGTGCTGTATGTTCACGTTTATATTTGTATCATGTTTTTAGACTCCTTAAAAAAGAGTTTAATAAAAAAAAGGAAGAAATGTTGGAGAATTATAAGGGATTCATAAAAACCTAATTTTGCTCAATTTATTCAAGGTTAATGATATCAACTTATTAAATAATATGAGCAATTATATACACCCCTTCATTATAAAAACCTATAACTCAAGTTATATTTAAGTATGTTAAATTTTTTTGATAAAATAATGATTATTTTATGGATTTGAAAAGGGGGGCTGAAAGTGCGACATTTTTTCCATTTAAAATTAACAGACAGTAATGGGCTCCATTACGGGACGTTAAAAAATAGTAAAAAATAAGAAATAATAACTGATAATTAAAAAAATATAAGACACTCGTGCTGCGATCGTTATTCAAAAAGAGAATTTTTATTTAAATTTTAAATAAAAATGTATGATTAAAAAATATTAATAACATATTATAAAAATCCGTTACGTTTATTATCTTACAGCTGTATTTAATTTTACATATTCTTTACAAATTATTAAACATGGTTATTTTATTGAAAAAAAAGAATTATATATGTAAAGAAATATATAAAATAAATTCATATCTCTCGACTCTCGTGTAGAAAGAAAATAAAATTTATTGAATTACATGAAAACATTTCATTGAAAAATTGAAAAGCAAGAGAAAAAACAAAAATAAAAGTGAGGAAAAGACATCGACCTACATACATACAACACAAGACTCATTCATTCCGCTAATGAAGATGTATAGAATATAGAGAAAGATCGACGTGCTGTATATGTATATATTTGAAACTATCGTCGGACACTTTAATTTCGTGACTTGGCCAGAATTCGCATGGCTCGATGCCATGACGCATCGGGCGCGTCGCTCAAAAAGCTTTTCTCTCTCTTTCTCACGGAGGCGCGTAACACGTGAATACAAAATCCTCGTAGGTTACGTACTGTAGCAGCGGCAACTCGAAGGGCTCGCACACAGTATTAACACAGAGTAGTTTACGATTGACGTATCGAGGCCGTTCCATACACGTATGTATACGTGGGTATGTGTATTGGCTGCGTTTGCTTTGTATACATCTGGTGTATGGTAAAATGATGGGAAAGGAGAAAGAAAACTCGAAGAGTTCAGTGTCATTCGTCAATTTGATCTCTGACGATCTTTTATTCGAACGTAAAAATTCCACGAAATTCCACGCGTGGTAAAAATTTTTAAATAAAAGAAATATTTTTCTCTTTTTAGTGCTCATTCCCTCCTTACTATTTCTTATTTAACTGAAAAAAAATTCCAAGCTTTTTCTTACTTTTTATCATACAAAATGACATATTTTCTCTGGTACAAAGAATAAAGATAGATGGATAAAAAGAGAGAGACGAATGAGAAAAAATGACAGTCTAAGCGTAAGCCAATCTCTCAAGAAAAGCTTACATCTTTACACATCGGGGGGAAGTAAGGCTTTTTCCGTTTCTTATAAAGATGATGACGTATATAAAAAGCCTTGCATCGTATCAAAACACACACGCACACGTACACATAGAGACATAAGGTAGCAACAGATGCGGAAGCGGATGGTGCTATTCACATTCGATTAGCTATCGCTTAGATTGGTTATAAATTTTTCATCTTCCGGCGCGCCTTAGCTCTCGCGCGACAAATACCTTTGGAAATATAGAAAGGAAGGAGGCTAAGGAGGGTAGAGTAGAAAATAGACGGAGAAAAGAAACGTGACGTTACTACTTTATACTTTCTGCCTAAGGGTGTAATAAAGGGGACAAAAAGTGGAGAGAAAGAGAGGAAGAAAAAAATAAAGTAGAGTCGTGAAAAATATGCGACGCTCGACGCTTACCAGGAACACAGCTGTGCACGCGCGCTCGAAGGACAAATTTTTATAGTCGCTTGTTACACTACACATGTACAATTTTTTAAAAAAAATAACAAAAAAAAAGAACAATATTTATGCCTACACGTTGTGATGTCGAGAGGACTGATGATGGATTTTTATGAGAATTGAAAGATATTCGCATATGTGGTCGTGTTAAAATCTAAACGGCCATATAAGAGAATGGATGGATAATGGATAGAAAAAAAATTTTTCACGAGCTTAAAAATGGATAGCTTAATTGTCCACGGTGTCTTTGAATATTATATTTTTACGTGACAAAACTACGCATAGCGTTTTAAAATTAAAGGGAAATGGAAAAAAAAATCTCTCTCTTTTTTTTTCAATTTTGAATGAAAATTAAATAGAGCAATCAATTAGAGGCTTTTTGTAAAAAGGTATGAAATGTTCGCTTAAAATTTAAACATTTGTATTACGTGTAAGAGAAGAATATATTCATTTTATTATTCTTTCAATCTTTTTTCAAATAGATGGGAATTTTCTTCACTACGTTTTCTTTGATGTTTTTCAAAAATTTTAATTAAAAATCCTTTGTGGGTATTGAATATTCTTTTCATAAAAAAAAGTTAATCAGATCAGCGGTAATATTAAAGTGCATATAGTACATACACTATGTTCTACCGTTATAAACATCGTCCAAAAAACTGTAAATAATAATGTAAATACACATCTGTAATAAATCGTATTGACTATTATTTATAATACTTTGTCGAGAAAAGCAAATAACGGTGTTATTTTTGCTCAATTTACTAAAATAACTTGACATTCATAATTTTATTATCTGTACTCACATGTGTTAAAATGCAAGAAATCAAATAAAAAATTAACAAATTTGCACATCTTTTTATTTAATCAGTGATTCCTGTTCTAACGAATTAATGTATCAATTAATTTAAAACAAAAATGTATTGGTTAATAAATTCAATAAATAATTTTTAATGACAATATGTACGCAAACATTACATATCATTAGTACTGTAATTTAGAAATTAACATCTGGCATTTTTCCAATACGTAAACTATTAAATAGACAGTTGATAAATAAACTTTTTACAGTGTGTACATGTACGTTTTAATTGAAAAAGTTGGTGATTTATGTCAACGTATTTTAAAACGTCAATGACCCAAATAATATTATATTATTCGCCGAAAAAATCGATAAAATTATCATAAAAATTTTTCACATCTCTTCCTAATTGATTTTTTAAGTAAACGTGTCATTTTTCATATAAAAAAAACGTGATTTTTTTTTTATTCTCAAACGTCTATCCGACAATCTACTATCACATTAGTCCCTTCAGTTAAAAAAGAAAAAAAGAACATCTTCTTCAACTCCAGGCTTCCTTCGCGATTTAATTTTTTTTTTACTTTTTGGATTATTTTTCGTAGAGTGAGGATCATATTAGAGACAGGGTAAAGAACGATAACGTCCATCGCGTGCAAGCTCGTTAGAAAAATGTTGTGTAAAGGTCGAAATTACACGTGGTAAATCTTGTAATAATGTTGAAGAGATTCCTTTTCTAAACGTTATCGCCTTGTTTCGCAAAGAGAAATAAAGCAATGTGGAAAAGAAATTATATCATCACGCATCAATAAAATGTGTTATTAGAAAAAAAAAAAATTAAATTTTAATTAATCAATTTAACGTAAATGAAATCGAAGTTAAATAGTATTTTCTCTGGTAAAAAGTTTGAAGCACAGTTATTGAAATTGAAGATCGATATATTTTCTACTAACATAAAAACAAAAACAGCATGGCATGAAGTGAACGAGATAGAAAAACCTTTTAAAATTCAATGTTGCTCTCTGAATGATAACAATATTGTTACAAAAGCTAGATATTTTTCTGCGATTTATAAAAATAAATAGAAAAAAGAGAGAATAGAAATAAAAGTGTTTGAAGCTTTTGTCTTTTTTATCTAATAAACGTAAAAGGGTTAAATCGTTTCTCGAACAGTTTATTCGCTTTTCGCACTTATCGTCTGGTTGCCGTTGCCGGCCGGCAAGAGTAAATTCAATACTATTCGATCGAATAGAGAGGACCTCTGTCGAGTTGCCAAGTAATAGCGAATGCTCTCTACATGCAGCTCACTTCCTTCTTTCTTCTCTATCTTTCTTGTTCTTCTTCTTCTTCTACTTCTTCTTTCTCTATGAAAACGTTCTGGCATCTCAATCGTATAAAATCAATCTCTTTCTTTCTTTTTCTCTTTCTTTCTCTTTCTCTCTCTCTCTTTTTGCTTTCTTGCTCCCTTAGAGCTGAAAAATAAAAATAAAACTAAAAGTCACCAAGTTACGCGAGAGCACTGTAGCGGAAAGAGTAGATGGAGAAGTTTCGAAAAGCTTCAAGAAATATCTTGAAATCCGAAATTTTCAAATAATGATCTATGTCACTTGAAATGGTCTTCAATCAAAAGCTTTATAATTTTAAAAGCCTTATATTGAAAAGTTTTTTTTTCATAATTTATGAACAGACAATGCGTCGCTTCATCAAAAACTTTCATGATCAAACTGATTTTATAACTTACATAACTTTTAAAATATTAATTCTTAGCTTTTTAGGCACGACCGCTACACGAAAGTTTCTTATATTTTTACCATCACAAAAAGGGCATCGTTTTCTTCGATAATAAAACGAAATAAATTGTATTTGTTATTAATAAAAACTATCATAGGCATTTTTTTAAAATTCTTCCAACATACTGAATTATCTAATCTATTAAATTTTTCATGAACTCTTTATAAATCATAATGATTGTGAATGGGATTTTCTTATATTATCATAGTACAATCATAATAAGTGGACAAAAGCAGATTGGTCCAATTTGACTACATAAAACCAAAGTTATAACATTTTTAAAAAACGAGTGTCTAAAAAGGAATTATGAAAAATCTTTTTAAACGAAACTTGTAGACCTTTTTAAAATACAACCTTTTTTTATATTTTAAGTTATTGCCTAAAGTAAGTTTTTCAGATAAGTGTGATTAGCGAACAAAAATAACTTTTTTTTAGGCTCGGTGTCCAGAGTAATAATTTTATACAAAAATTTTCGGCATAAAAATATATAATACGTTACTGCAAAACTTTTTTATTTTAAACTTAAATGTCTAAAATAATGCTTAAAAAACCATTTTTCACAAAACATACTTTTTTCGCAATAACAAAAAAGTAACCTATTATAATAAAAAACTTTTTTAACAAAACTTGTCAACTTTTTTATATCACAACTTCTTTTCTTGAAGTTTTCGTCTAAAATAAGTTTTTCTTCAAGCAACTGTGGAAAAATGTAATGAAAAATGAAAACTCGTTTTTTTGGCCTAAGTGTAAAAGAAATTAATTTAGTTATTGCATGAATCAATCCAATCACATAAACATTAAAAAGTAGTCTTTTTCTTGGCTTAGCGATAGCCAATTGATGAAAACATTGTACACAATCTACTTGGGTTCGGATTTTCGCAATTCGAACAAGTAGCATGACCGCAAGGTAATAAAAGAGAATTGATGTGGCTTTATAAATCACCAATCGAATATAGATGAAAAAATAAAAGCTAAGCTCCTTACATGCTTGTTTTGATACATCCTTAAGATTCTGAAACAATAAAAAATAATAATTATTACATTATTATATAAATATATTAGACCATATTTTTAAAATAATAATTGTTAATGAAAAATTTATGTATCAGTTACATTGTTCAAAAAATGACTTGTACAGTTCAATAACAATTGAATGGTAATATTATATTATAAGGGTAAAAAACTAATTATCTAAGACGACCTAGAAAAAAAATTTTTGTTTTTACTAAAAGATATTGTTTTACATTTGATTTAATGTTTAAATAACGTGTTTTAGTGGAAATAACAATTTTTTTAGACTCATTTCAGATCATTAATTTAAAATTGAATGCTCTATCAGAAAAACCATACCAATCTCTTGCTGTCTTACATAAATATTGTTAAAAATCTGTTTATTCAAATATATTATCATTTAGTTGATTATTTTTTGAAATTTAAATTTATTCAACTAAATTCAAATCTTTAATCTCTCTTTAGTGTCCCTCTAAAACTTGTTTACTATGCATACACATGCCCAAAAGCAAAAAAGCACACACATGAAGTAATCCGAATAAAAACTC
Source organism: Anastatus disparis (assembly GCA_017163975.1). Taxonomy (NCBI): domain Eukaryota; kingdom Metazoa; phylum Arthropoda; class Insecta; order Hymenoptera; family Eupelmidae; genus Anastatus; species Anastatus disparis. The sequence goes on from JAFFSR010000251.1 coordinate 335,454, forward strand.
CAAAAATCGAAGAAAAAAAAATAAAAGAAACGGAATGAATGAGACTAAAAAAAAAGAGAGAGAGAAAGGAAAAGAATAGAGTCCGTTGTTCTTCAGCGTGGAAGCTTGAAAAGAATATGCTTGGGATTATGCTTTGCCAATCCGCGCTTATCTCGGATCATGAGCACTAGTTCTCTTTTTTTTTTTACCTATGACTTCTTTTTTCTTCTTTTCTAATCTCTCTAGCGAACGCGCGAAGGAAGAAAGAGAAAAAAAAAACTCGTTTATTTAACACACAGATGCGTTGCACAATGCATGCTTGAATTACAAGCCAGCTGGAAAGCACGTGGATTTCTTGCTGGTAGGTCTTTAGTATCCGTTGCTGGAAATTAAAACGGTCTTCAATTTTTTTTATACTTTTCTTGATCAAGGCTTCTTTGCGCATAACACATGCATAATATACTGTTTTTCTGTTTGAATTGATGCAAAAATATAGGATTATATAATAAAGGATATTTCTGATAGTAATGATTTATTAGAGAAAACGCAAAATTTTTTTCATTATGTATTCAATCATAACATTTTTTTCATGTTATAAAACGAATTTTATTTGTCAGATTAAAAAAAAATCCTTTTAAAAACAATTTTATTAAAAACTATTTTTAATAAACGCTAGTATAAAATATGAGCATCATAAACTTGGACGAATAAAAAAAACCAATGAATAATTCCTCCGATAACCATATTGATATAAACGAGAAAAGGAATTTTCTATTTTAATAAAAAAAATATTTAAAAAATAGCTCGATTAATGTAAATATACTGTATTATAGTTTGAAACGAATTTAATAAAATCCTTTACTTTTTCTTCAAATTAAAGCGCTAGAAAATGATCTCAAGATACTACTCTTTTATAACCATCTTCAATTTAGAAAAGCTTTTTTTCGTAGCAGCTCATTCTAATGAAATCTAAAAAATTTTCTCCTTTCTCTTTCTCCCTTTCCATCTCAATCCAATTATTTCCGACAGAGAAATTTCTGGAAGCTCGCTGCTGCTGCTGCTGCTGTTCGGTTAAACGCTTTACAGCGGTTAATCTCCAACTAGCACACGGTGGTACTGATTGACCGTTTCGGAAAGCTCTTCTATATAGTAGCATGGATTATCATCAGAAATGAACGTGTTGTTTTATTTTTCCTCTTTAATATTAGAAAGAAAATAAAAATAATAATTTTATACGTACTTTCAAACGCTATACTAAATGATAAAATCAATTTCTTTCTTTGCTCCTTTTTTTTTTTTTACTTTTTATCATTCCGGTTGTCAACCGCACCCGCGTACCATGAAAGCTTATGAGTGAAGGTATATGCGAGAATAGTTACATATTACGCTGGCACATATATCGATCTTTATAATAAGCGAACGCGCATAGCTCAGCGCGGTTAAGGGACTTTAATAACGCGATTGAGGCAAGCATGCTCGTAAAAAATGACAGTTAAAGGAAGGCTTTGAACGCGTAGAATGCAGAAAGATCATACGAACTTTAAGAACGAGTGTTTTTTTTTTTATTTTATGTTAAAATCATTAAATCGTCTGTTTTTTTTTTTGCTTTTATTGATTTTACAAATATTATAATGGAAGCAGCATATTGTTACAATGCTATATTATGCTGATTTATATTTAATTGTTATGGATGAATTAAAATTTATTAAAAATTTAAACATTTTTTAAATTTCTTTGTTTATTGCATATTAATCTAAAAAGCAGAATCAACTTCTATTATTCATAAAGGTTTTTAATCTTTTACAAATTTTATTATTTACGATTACATGTTTTTGATTTTATACGGCATAGAATTGTAATTAATTTATGACATTTTGTGAGCATATTGCAATTCATTATTTCAGATAATATTCGAAGTTGTTTGTTGTGTTACTTTTGTATTTATAAAATTAAATATCGTTTTAAAAAATATTACTTGAATTTTATTAAATTTATAATTACATTTTACGCAAACTTTTCAATTGAAAGCAAACCATGACGAATACTGTTCAAACCTTTTAAAATCATTGCTTATTAATAATTTTGATTTTTTTTCGTTGTTTGTTTCAAATTATTATTTAAAAAGTTTTTTTAAATAAATACATGGATCAGTTTAAGGTACGCAGTCTCCGATTACAAAATGGGATTTTATAAAAATGAATATAAAATACCTTAATTTATTATCCAAATTTTTCCTAAAAAAAGTATCGAAAAAAAGGGTTAATTCAAATAACAAAATATACATCTATACTATATTGAACGTTTAATTATTATCGAGTAGACAAGTAGACAAAATAAGGTATAGAGGTTGTAGACAAGATGCATCATGTCATCAAATATTCAATTGTCCCACTCGCTCCTGTCGATCTTATAAAGACAAATGTCCGCTTCGGCGGTAAGCCGTAGTTGCCCCGGCCGACCAAAGTTCGACTCATACTACTTGACTGTATGTATCCTTCTCTTGTATCTCCTACTTTCGGAACTTTGTATCTTCTGTTGTAATTTACCGACTGAAAGTTAACTGTTTAATTGACATCAGATTATTATTATTATTTCTTCTGATTAAATTAAGAATAATTTATATAGTTTATATAGGAAAATAGTTTTGATAATTTAATTTTTGCGAGTAAAGAAAATTAAGTTTATTTCATTATTATGTTATTCTAATTCATAAAAAGGAATGATATTCACAAAATTATTCAGGATTAAAAAAAATTATAACATAATATCATAAACATTCTAATACAAATAAATATTCTACATAATTTAATTTTCATGTTATTAATTTTTATTTATGCACTCCGGTCATAAAATAACAAATTAATTAGTTAAGAATGATGTATCGGCAAATAAATAATTTGAAAAGTTCTGAAAAGTCATTTTCTAAAAATAGTCCAACAACCCTCAAAAAAGTCGATTAACTTTGCACTTTCAATCATCAACTCAATATTCCTCAAGTCATTCTACATCCTTCCTCCAAATCAACCCTAAATATTTCACCCTTGACCAAAAGAATATTCTCTTTTTTTTCTTCTTCTTCTCACCCACAGTAAACCATGAAGTTTGTACGTGTCAAATGAATACTTTGTCAAAAACCATTGGAAAAAAGTCCAATAATCAGTAGTCGAGTCGTGCTCGAGCAAAAGACATAGTTGCAAATGGAAGGGTGCGTTAAAGGCAAAAAAAACACACATAAGAAAGCAAGAAAAAAAAACGTATGTGAAACGCCCAGTCAATGATAACGACACGTGGCGTAGTAGCAAGTGATTCGAGCGTAATGTACGTATGGCTATAAGAACTGTAATGGTATAGTAAGAAGCGAACAGCTGTTCTCTATTATACGTTGATGGTCATAGGAGAAAGGAGTTTTTATTCTCTTTGGACGCATGGAAAATAAAAAAATTTATACGTATTTTAGGTGTTTTAACAGCGTAGGTGTTTATACTAAGCATCACGGGCTAAAACTATAAATGTGCGTTAGTCGTAAATTTTTAGTGAGATCCAAGTAAGTCCATACAGTATCATAAATAGTAAAAAGATATGAAAAGGGAAGAGAATATTTTTGCTAAATCAGCTGGATAGCATCTGATTTATAGGTGAAAATAAAAAAATGAGAGAGAGAGAGAAACGAAAAAGAGAAAGAGAGGCTCATAACTGGTGAGAAAAATGAAATTAGACTTATGAAGCCGGGTCACGTTTCCAATGAATTTATATAGTATCTACAGCTATATATCGGACACCAACGTCTGCTGTGCGTTTTTCCCATTATCTTCAATCTTGATTAAAAAATAAATAAAAAATAATAATTAAAAATATAAAGTAAAAATATTAAAAAAAAAAAAAATAGATGATAATAAAAAAGTTATAAAAATAATGAAAATTAATTGCTTTTATTATACCTGGTCTCTTTTATTTTACAGAAAATTGCTGCAAGCTACGATAAAAGCGAACAAGACAGGCCACTTTATGTGGATAGGTAGCGACTCCTGGGGCGCTAAAGTACATCCTGTTAGAGAACAGGAATATGCTGCCGAAGGCGCCATCACAATACTGCCCTTTCGGAATTCTCTTGAAGGTTAGTACACACATACATACATCTATATTATATATATATATATATCTTTGTATATTACAATAACCCTTTTGAAACGTGAATCTGATAGGTTTAGTAAGGGATGGGGTTTCAATGCTTGTATACCGTGACTATATCGTCTTGAGATGTTACGGACCAAGATAATTGAGTGAATTGTATACTAAATTAAATTGCTGAGGTAAAGAATAATTTTAAAAGTTTAGATTTGTTGAGCTATTTAAATGTTAAAATATAGGAAATTGATTTCATTAGCTATCAATGTTTTCTTAGCACTCTAGAAAGCTAAAGATTCTCCTTTATTATAAAGTTTAATTCAATGTTAAATAATATTTATAATAATATTTAGATATTAGTATACTTTCTGTTAATATAATTTTATCAATAAATTAAATTTTGGATTCACTTTAAAATAATCATTTGAAAAAGAATGTATAAAAATTTATAAAAAATTTTTCTTTACCATTTTGTATTAACGACAGAATAAAAATCGATAATTGATGAAAATAATCTAAAGAAATAACTACAAATGATACTTTTGATTTTAGATGAGTCAGCCTCATCGTATTTCTCTTCAAACTATATAAATAAATCTTAAAATCATGATTCAGGGATTCGTTCCTTTTGTATGCGAGAGTTTTAGAAATTTGTTACGTCGAGTTTCATTAGATGTAGATTCTATCTTATGACTCGGCAATTTACAGTTTTATCATCAGTTATTTTGGCGCGTTAATAGAATGAAAAATATTCTTAAAAATAAATATTTATATTTTTATATATTGATTAGAATTTATTTTCATTTTTGTATAATAAATACTTCAATCTGTAACATTACACAGTTTGAGAAATCCTTTTGTTATAATAACGATAACACTTGGTTAAATCAATATCGAAAATTGAACAATGATAAAATGAAGGATGCTAATTTGTTAACTATAAATTTAAAATTCAAAAAGAAATATTAAGAAATATAATTAGTTTTGGTAAAATATTACGTAATATTACGGCAAATTATTATACTTTCTGCAATATCTAATATGTGAATATGTAGCAAAGTGGAGTTATCTTGAATTAACTTACTTACAAAACGATTACGAAAAGTGTATAAAGTTTTCATATAAAGTGTATAAATAAAATAAATTTTAGGAAAAAGGTATACGAATAATTGTAGAAACCATTAAAAACATGATAAACTAAATATCTCATAACATACTCTATGCACAAAATTGATTGTGCATCAAATGAAAAAAGAAAAATAAATATTAAAACATATGAAAAAAAAATCAATATTTACTCTCATTGATTAAAAACCAAAATCCTAACATAAAATTTTTTTTCTCATATCTTAAATTTAAATACACCCACACACACACACACACGCATAAACACATGGTTTTTTTTTAAACGTTGCGTATTTAATAACTACACTCAAAACATACTTCCATAATTTTATTTTAAAAAATATTTTTTTCGTTATCACAAAACTCTCTATCTGAGGAAGCAATATTTTAGAATTTACTTGTATAAATTTCAAAAGTTTGATGTTCTGGAAATATTGAAAGATTTAATTTCCAAAAATTGGAAAACTATATGAAAAAACAAAAACTAATCTTTGAAATGAAAAAATTGTACTTGATCCCTTATTCTGGTAAAATAAAACAAATAGAATTATCGGTTTTAGATAAAAAATTGGTCACATCTTTGTGTAAACAGGGTATACACACATACGCCCGCACGTACTATTTTGATTCTTGATTACTCAAAAATGCTTTTATAGAATTGAAAAAGTTCATTTTTTCCAGTATCGTAAAGCTTCCTCTATAAAGAGCCAAAACAAATAAAAAAAAAACAATTTCGAAACAAATTCAAAATTATCAACACTTTTGAGCGTAAACTAATATAATCTATTTGTGTTAAATTTAAAAATAATTTTAAAAAAAGAACAAGCTATATAATTATGAAAATGATCTTATAATAAACCGTAATATAATTAACGATTTGTTTACCTCTATTATAAGCTAATCATCGACGAGAAAGTTACTATGAAATTTTCACTGATCAATACAAAGTTTCAAAAGTTAAAAAAACTTAAAAACTTGTTACAAACTTATCTCATTAAACTACTTAATCTTATAAAAAAAAGTGTATAATTAATTAAAAGCTTACAAGGCTGTTTTACAAAATTTAACATTTTGTAACAAATGACAACCGACTTATAAAATAATTTATAACCAAACTAATTTTATTTCAATGAATAAACATAATCGACAATTTTTATATTCATACTTTCAAATAACACATTTCAAAAAAATTATTAATGTTCACTCGGTATTGAATATTTCGTTACAATATAAATATCATATCTTTTCTAAAAAAACAATTGGTTTCATAAGGATATATTTCATTTTAAGTGTATTGAAAAAAATCGTATTTAAAAGAAGGGGAATAATAAGTTTTTGGAATGATAAACATTGACTCTAGGTATTTACCACAGCATAGTTTAAAGGTTAATTAAAATGAAAATTACGTTATTTTTCACGAACTATTTTGAAAACCAATATTTTTATAAATTTACATTGAATAAGAAATGTAACTAAATTCTAACGAAATGTAACTGTATGTTATTATACATAATTATGAATAAACGTTTACGCGTGACTGAAAAATCCACATAATTATTTTCATAATCGTTTCTTTTTTTTACTAGAGGGTTTCCCCAGCATCAACCACTAGAACATTAATGAGCCCTCCACGCTCCTTATATAGCTTCCAGAGTAGCTAGCTCTAAACACACCCCCGTCACTAACGTCATCATTAACATTATTATTCTATTTAAATTCATACGATTGTTTATGAGTGTACACAACGATGCATAACTATAATTGATGACCCACAATGAATTCATAATTATGCATAATATTTACTTTATTTAATTAAATATTTACATTCAATATTCTATGTTATTATAAATAATTGACTTTTTAAATTTTGGAAAGTGGTAGTTTTCTTTTGAAACTTTAATTTAATCAGTAATACAGTTAAGTAGTAATTAACTAAAATCTTTCGTGTAAAGCACTTCTATGGAAATACTTTTCTCTTTTTATCGAAAATTAAAATCGATTTTATTAATTATTATAAAACTATTTTAATGCCGAAATTCAATTTATCGATTATTCCAAAATTCTGAATAAAAGCAGAATAGTAATGAAAATTTTAATAAAGGATTGTAATATTAAAGCGACTACAACGGGAATAAATTTTGTAATCGATTAAACATTTAAATTTTATAAAAACGTTATCCGTGAAATAACAATTTCATCGATCGAATAATCGTTTAATTAATTCCTCAAATAAAAATAGACAATTGTTATTTTGGAATCGACTTCGGGCCGATTATACGAATTGTTTGAAATAAAAAATAATGATTATTGATTTATCGTAAGAAATAAGAATTACTTTTCTTCCCAGAGCTACAGAAAACAAATAAAGTAAGCTATCTAGACTACTCGAATTAAACAAATAATCTTATTACCCGATCGTAACTTAAGAAATTTATTATGCGAACGACCGCATCGCTTCCTGCTTCTTTTTTTTCTTCTTCTTTCTTCTTCCTTTTTTCCCCCTTTAGCGAAAAGCCGCATTAAAGCTATAGACGCGAGAACTTGGCGCGGCTGTTATTTATTATTGCGAACGCGCGTCTTATGTTAAACTGTTCGATTCTTTCCTCATTCCCCTCGAGGCAATTGTTTTTCTTTAACCATTCCAAACAGCAATTACTAAAACTTCTTTCCACATTAACATATTCTCCATGTTGTTTTTTTCTCTCTGTTTAGGTTTCGACAACTACTACAAGAGTTTAGTGCCGAAAATTGGACGTGAATGCGATGGCAAAAACGAGCGTATTATACCGCACAGAACGATACCTGGTAAATTTGTAAATTGTCGTAATGTATGGTTTCGTGAATTTTGGTCGCAGCATCACAAATGCAGCTTTTCAAGCGAGGCAAATATTAGAAGATGCACCGGCACCGAAGAACTCGTAGATTACAAGCAAGAAGGACTTGTGCCCTTTGTTGGTGAGTTTGCCCGTCCGGTTTTGTTTATTCTTGGTTTGTAAAAGAGATGAAAGTTTACTGGGGAGTTTCAACTTGCTAGACAACGCCTAAGTTATATATATATATATACACACATGTGTGTGCGTAGTTAGTTTGAAAAGTTGGCGAAAAGGTAAAAAGGTAAAAGCCATTTAACTTTATAAAGAGAAGTTTTTATATTGTAAGAAAATAGTAAAGGTATATTGAATTTTAAGAATGCATGAGAAAAGTGATACCCGTTACGTTTCATCGGTAAACAAGGTTTGGATCCGATCGGATGTATCTTTAAAAAAACATTAAATTCAATGCACTCAGAGTTAAGAGCACTTGAATATTTGACCAAGATGTAACTCGGAAAGATAAAATATTGAGCCAACGAGTATTACATTGAGAGAAATATTGTAATTTTTATTCCAGCCATGTTGAAATATAGAGGCATAATAGAAAACAGGAAAAATTTAGGTTTCCAAGCCAAGTATTCAATTAACAATTTTAAAATTTCGATTAAGGGGATGTAAAATACTAACATCAGTTTTCCAAATTTTCTATTCATCCAAAAGTTATAAAAATATTTCTATACCATACCTTTCTAATAAAATGTATGATATAGAGATATTTAAGGAAACTATAAAACAGTAAACAATAATTTTTTGTATTTTTTAAATCAATAATGTGTACTATTCCCCTACGTTTCCATGTAATCATAGTAAAACAGTAATTTTCACTAACATATTTCTCTCGGTTTGGATTTTTGTTAAATCGAAAAACATAAAAATTAAATGAGCTACTTTGCATTTTAATACATAAACTACAAAGATCCGTGCTCAATAGCAGAAGCCATTCCTCGATTAGTTCGTCGAATGGGGTAGAAAAACTATTTTAGGATTTCGCTTTGTCAGAGTATTTAAGCCTCTTTAATCGTTCAACCGATTCGGAAAACTCAAATGCGGAAAAGGCTTTAAGCGCCGTGCGACACAAGCGTTTACGCATGCGAACAGCGATTATACCCAGAGGATATATCGTTTTCTCTTCTCTTCTCTTCGTAAAGTAAAAGCCAAGCTATTGCATGCATAAATAAGAATGTTTGCCATTTCATTGTTGCCAAATAATATTGTCGTACCAAATCTCGAGCTTATCGGCTGAAAATTCCTTTCAAATTTTCTTCAGAAGTCTGATAATAGTTTGAAATTTAGATTTTTTTATTAACAGTTTTTTAGTCTTTTAAAAATATTGAATAAAAATAAAGTCTTTTTTGTTCATACAAAAGCATATGTATATATATATTTTATTCCAAATTAAATTAATTTTCAAATAAAAAATATATTTTTTTTATCAATTCTGTTGAGTTAATAAACTGAAATTTTTTTAAATCAGACAAAATTACATTGAGCAATCCTATAAAAGCTTTAAAGATATAGTTTTAAATATAATATTTTTATAATGGCAACGTTTTATCAACATTTTTTATCATGGAAAATAACGAAAGTAAAACAAATTTTCAATAGATTAAAAAAAGCACATCAATGGATCAACCGAAATTTTTACAGCTCTCTGATATAAAATGTTATCTCATATTTTTTTTTTTTTATAAAATGTTATCTCATATAAATTTGTATTAAAAATCTCGTAAAGTGTGTCTATCAAGAAACACTAAAAAATTTTATTAAGAGATGCATCAAGGATCTTAATATAAACAAAACAACTATTAAAAAAAAGAAAAATTCAGCAAAAATATTGAATGCTTATCAGCTTTTATTAGCTTATTGGTCAATATTTTGAGTCGAAACGAATGACGCAAGCAAATAATCATGTGATAATTTTGTCTGTTACATGTACGCACATATACAGCGGATGCTGTATACGCTTTGGCCCACGGCGTGCATAACATCGTCGAAGATATCTGCGTGGGCGAACAGTCTCATAGTCACCAACTTTGTGACAGCCTAAAGCCTGCTCCCCCGGGACAACAGCTACTTCAGTACATAAGAAATGTCACCTTCGTTGGTAAAAAAAAAAAGTCAAGCTTTTATATTCTTTATATAACATCAAATGTATATATGTATATACCATTCTCTTTTTCCCCTTTTTTATTTTTTTTTTCTTCTTTTTTGTTACTTCCTCATAAGATATCGTTAAAAATAAGACACGTGTATTATGCTTTAGCAACAATCGATGTTTATACCGGATCGTTCGTTATGCTTAAGGGGCTCACAATAAAAAGGTCATAAGATTTTAGTTGGAAGGGAAAAATAATATATAAATGTATAGTGCGTTAGAACGCTACACTGACGAAGCTTAGATACATAAAAAAAGGAAAAAAAAAATCAATTATATACACGAAAGGATGTGACTTTAACATTTAAAATGTTAAGTGGACAGTTAGAGGTCGGGCATTACGTGATCGAATATGCGATAAGATCTTCGATAAGATTTGATTTGATCAAAAAATTAATTAACGTTTATACGCTCACCTGACCGGTTTACCAATCACTTTGACAAAAGCCATGGGCAGCCAAACTTTTTTCTTTATTTTCGTTTTACGTTTGAAGGTAAAATAAAATGTTTTATCTTTATAAGCTTCACTAAATCTTTCTTCTCAAATTGATTAAAAGTCGTAAATTTGTGTATATATATAAAATAAAAAAAAAGAATTTCGGGTAATTATGTCATTCGTCGCATTGTAAATCCTCGAATCTCTTTGTAATCTTTCGTTATCCAACGCTCCCGATCTAACAGCATTAATTTTGATTAATGTTAATGTTGAGATTTTCCAAGCTAATCACAAAACGAAAGGCATATTTGCATAAAGTTAGCCTGGCATTGAAATTACAATGAGAAATTCCTAGCCGAGAAGCAGCTCTGATGAATTACTTCCTTCGCTGCCGACTGTATATACTCTGTTATTTTTTTTTTAATACAATTCTTTCCACAGTTAAAGTTTCTTTTTTCTTCTTCCCGTTCTTTTACTACGCGTTGGTAGATTTTAAAAAGGAAACCTAATTTAATCAACATAATCTTACATGAAACGTGATCTTAGAATATGTTAAATGGGCATGCACTTAATTATTGAAATGAAATCAGTTCTTAAAAAAATGTCATGCAATTATGTAAATGATCTCTTGATTCGTTTCGTTAGAAAAATAATATTATTATATTAAACATTATACTGTACTTAAATTATACAACAAAAGAATAATACGTAAATTTACAATGTCGTAAAATCATTGAAATAATAGAACGATAAAATTTTCATTGCTTTTCTTTTTTAACATACAGAATTTTTAAATATTTTATAAGAATAAAGCACAAATTGCAATATAAAAATCATAAAGATTTAAGGGTATCCTACTTAAGAGAGTTTCTTTAGTCGTCATATTTTTATAACTTTACTTTTGATGCTTAATTCAAAAATTGGATGATGTCACTGGGATAGTACTTACGTGCCTTATGATTATACTCAAAAATTCCCCGAGGATGGAAAATTTTGAAATCCTCCTGTTTATAGCTTTCTCCATAAAGCATGAAAGTTGAAAGGTGACCCTTGAGGATATACTTTTAACGTACAAAACAATCGCTTATACATACTCGAATAAAAGAGCCCACTTGCAAACTAATTTAAAGAAATTTTTCAAAATATGATACATTAAATATCAAAACTAAATGATTAATGCGATGATAAAATATTTAAAAAGAACGTGACAACTTGACATATTTACTGTTTCGTATTAAAAAATGTTTGTTTGTTCAAATAAATTTTTTATAAACAGATATTTCATTAAAATCGACAGCTTCGAACGGAAAAATTAACTTTTAATAAATGTTCTAAAATTAATATATTATCAATATAAAACTGAGGCTACAAGAAGGGCTTATAAAATATTCAGAGATTCAGATCTCATGTTTACTATGTTAATGGAATCGTTTGAAAGTATAATTAGAAAATATTTATTTGAAAAATAAAAAGTAAAAAAAAAAACGTTAGTAAATCATTTCTCATATAAAAATGTTTTGAACTAATAATTTTAATTAAACGCAGCAGCGCCAATAAGACTGAATGACAAAGAAAAACGTAAGCATTCTGTAATTTGCTGTTTTGTAAAAAATTTTAATTTACTTTTTTGTAAAAAAAAAAAAAATTTTTTTAATGATATTAATGAAACTTTTTAATTAAAATATGTCAATGTACGCTGATCTCAATCTTTTGAACTTATGTAAACAGAGCAAAGAAAAAAAGAATTTCGCAGATGAATATTCCTTTAGTTTTTAAGCGACTTTAAGCATTATTATTTTCTAAATTTTTTACTATAATAATTATTAAAAAAAGTATATGAAATGAATTGTTTACATAAAATATATATATATATTGTTGAAAAAAAATAATTTAAACTAAATAATGTGTATATAAATATGCACACGTGTAACATATATTATTTATTAAAATTAATGAAATTTATATCTCTGCGTTATCCATTTATTATATATAAAAAGCAATTAGATAAAAATCTTGGAAATAAAATGAAAAAGACGTTTAGCAGTATATTAATGCATCGTTGAAAAAAAAAGGTAATCTATTTATTTCTAAACTCTCTCTTCCGTGTGTAAGATTAATAAATCATTCATAGTTGCATTCATCCACTTAACATTATCCTTGAAAGCAAATTTTTCGCAGTCGTGTTAAGTATCCTTGTATATATAACAGTAACACATAGCACAGTATCAACAGCAGCAGTATAGCAGCAACAGCAGTTTATCAGAGCTTAAGAGAGATGTACGCACGTGTATCACGACACTCGAGGCTAGCTAGAGTAGCTACTTTAATGTTGAAGAAAAGTCTATATACATGTATATATATTCATCTCGTGTATACGTGAGCATCGCTTGTTGTTACTGCTGACTTGCGGAAAAAGCGAGTTATGCCGGAAGCCATTCTTATTTTGCGACCAAGTAACAACAGTAGTAACGTACCACGTACACACAGACACGGACACTTATACTGTATATAGGTAGAGATAGGGTGAGATGGTTTTAGTTCTCTTCAACGACTTTGACGCTTCGAAAAAATAACCGATCGATTTCTCACGTATCAACGTATACGTATACGTACATGTATTAACACATATGTATATATAGAACGAAAGCGACAGTCACGCCCAAAAAAAAAAAGAAATTTCCTTAAGCGACTGTGCTTCTTTCTCACTATAAGGTAATCGTTGATAAATGACTGACGCTGATAAATGCCCTCTCTCTCCTTGCTATAGCTTGTTTATTTATTTAGTTTTTTTTTTTTTTTTCATTTCATTTCTCTTCTCTACATTGTTGGCTTTGTGCTCCACCTTACTCTTTTATTGAATCTTTTTATGGCAGCGTAATAACATGTACAGAAAAGACAGAAAGTGAAGAAATCGAGGGTCGCAGAGAGAAATTGTACGAAATATCTGTATATAATAGATAGAAAGTTTTCATCCTTAAGATGTGTGTACAGGTGTTATTTGGTACGAGAAGCGCAATAATATAGAGAAGACGGAGAGGAGCCTAGAGAAACTATATGTGTGTGTGCTGCTTTCAGGTCGGCAGGGAACGGAAATTAAATTCAACGCCGACGGCGACGCTTACGGCTATTACAACATTTATCAGTATCAACGAGGCGAGGACGGTCGCTACAATTACACGCTTATTGGCTCTTGGAAGGAGAGGCAAGTTTTTAAGATGACAAAAAGTTCTTTCTTTCTTTCTTTCATTCTTCCTGTTTTCCTTCCTCTTTTCCCTTCTTTATTTATTTCATTTTTCCTTTCCTTTATTTCCTTTCTCTTTCTTTTCTTCCTTCATTTATTTATTTATTTTTTAACCTGATTAAAATGAATCGATGTCATTCTAGGTTGGATCTCGAGATAAATATGACCCAATGGGCAACTGGTGTAGGCGAACAACATATACCAAGAAGTATATGTAGCGACGATTGCCCATTAGGACAAATTCGCAATTTTCAGGTGAGATTTTTATCATCATTATATATGATTATTTGCTAAATCCTTAGATATTGCGATAAATTTATTAAATCCTCAAATATTTTTACAAAACTTTATTCATCGCTGTTATATTATGAAATATCGAATGAAGACTTCCTTAAGTAATTTACAAGCGCACTGAATTTGACGTGCGTTTTGATTAGATTGGATGCGGTGAATTTTAATGCGAATACAAAAATATTAATGATCCTTGCCGTGGAAAATATTTCTTGGAAAAGTTCATTTTTCACTAGAAGAATGACGTATACGCTCAGAACAAGTTTTCCAATCAAGAAACAAATTGCTTCAAATATTCATTGTGATAACCGTAGAAAAGAGTTGTTTCATAACTTGTTTATTTTTATCTGTTATACAAAAGTTCGAGTTCATATTAAATATTAAAATAGTACGGCACATTCGCATGAGAATAATTAATACGTAAAAATGATATGTAATCATGAGCATACTGCTTGAATGGAATCCAATTTTTGTTCAGTCATGAGACTAATAAAGTATGGATGTGTAATCTATCATGTGGGTTGTTGTTAACGTTTCGATAATTGATTGCACATATAAAAAAATAATATTCATTTAATTACTTCTACCAATCCGTCAAATAATTTCATAAAGTTTCAATATACGCGTATTGAAATGTTAAATAATTAAAATTGTTCTTTACCCTTGAATAATGTAATTCAAAGTAATTTAGAAATTAGCACATCAGAACATTAAGAATCCATTGAAATGAACTGCTTTTATATAATAATTTAAAGATAAGCATACATCAATTTTCTTTTATTTATTTTTTTTTTTTTTTTATCTACGTGGGCTGCAGGAATCGTTCATCAAATCAAGCAAACATCATCCTCGACATCTCGTTCCATCCAATATCTTATTTTTTGCGCAGTCTATTTTCTTTTTCTCGAACCAACATCTCTCTTTTTTTTTTTTTTTTCTTTCTTCATTCACTCGCGCCCTCGACCATCATTAATTTGCGTGAGAAGAATGCTGCTTTCTTACATGGAATCGATTGGACCCACCTTCTTTCTTTCTTTCACTTTCTTAAACATACATACATACGTATACTGCTCAAATAAATTGCCGCCCGTTGCGAGGATAAAAAAAAAAGAGAGAAAGAAAGGTAGAGAACAAATTGACGACGGGTGCGTGTTATTCGCTGCGGGCTCTCTACTTCTTATATTCGTATAAGAAAAAGAAAAAAAAAAAGTGAAAAGAGAAAGAAAAAGAGAGAGAGAGAAAGAGATTTGAACAGAAAAAGAGAAATTTTTTTTTTCTAACCCGCCCTCACACAAAAGAAGGAAGAGAAAATGCGTGCGTTCACTCGCTCCGCAAACGCAACCAACCAACACGGACAACAAACACAATGGCCTCAGAAGAGAAAAAGAGAAAACGAAAAAAAGAAAAGCTATTACATTCTACTTTCGCCCTAACCAACGTTTACCCAAATACAATGTATATATCTATATATATATATATTTATATTTCTCAATTTCTCTCTCTCTCTCTCTCTTTTTCTCGCGAACTCTTCTTTATTTTTTGTTTGCTCAACACTAAGCTATACATATTTTCCCTTTCTTCAGTATCGCGCGATTCTTTAGCCTAGATGCTCGTAACGCTTATATTCAAAAATGTTCCGCGTTAGGTAAGATACTACTACATACTATGCATGATATATAGCTTTTATATGTATTAATGCTTTCGACGGAGTTGTAATCTAGGAAAGAAAAAAATTACAGGGGATGAATTCTTAAAGTTTTTTGCACTGATGAAAATGAAACTACTGTATATATATATATAGTGTAAAAATAGTTCATTTTAACATGCTTCGAATCCTGTATAATTTAGATCGGAATCTTTTTTTGAACATTACAAAATGTTGGACTTGGGTTGAATACAATTTCTTTTTTTAACTGGCGTGAACACTTTTTACATTGATTCCGAGGTTGAAATTTGTTTTACAATCATATTTTAATTTAAGAGCGTTCTAAAAGTAATTTTAGTACTTTTCAATTTGAAATTTGTTTTAGGAAACAAAAGCTTTCTCATTAAAAATTAACAATACATTTTGCAATATTTCAGAAAAATTTAATGAAATTATTTGCGGTTGTCTCGTACTTTTTTAAATTGCAAAAGGTTATATCATTCATCTTTCTTAACTATAACCACTTTAGAAAATGTGTAAAACTCAACTGTCTAGTCGAGGTATTTCCCGACATATACTACAGTGAGTTATTCGAGAATGTAAGTAAACCATCCCATTTCTCTTCCCCGTATTTCCTTTCTCTTCACCTTTTCTAAAATGAAAAAAAAACCTTGAAAAAGAAAAAAAAAAGTGTGAAAAAAAAGAAGAAAATGACAAATACAACGAGGTGATGAATGTGCGTTTTTTTTTCAATTTTAAAGGAACCATGTTGTTGGAGTTGCGTAGCGTGTCGCGAGGATGCCTATGTGTTCAATGACTCATGCCGTAGATGCGAGCCCGGTTGGGCGCCAGACGTCACAAAAAGCCGTTGCATTAAACTTACAGCCGAAGTTATATCATGGACAAATCCATGGGCCATCGTACCTCTCAGCTTTGCGGCAATTGGTATACTAAGCACGATCTTTACAACGGTCGTTTTTATTTGGTTAGTTGTACTTTTATTATGACGTCATATTTTTTTTTATGTACCACTTGATTTAACCTTTGAAAAAACTGTAAAAATCATAGCTTGCAATTCACACTTTTATACTGATACATACACTATAAAACACTTAGCTAATGTTTCAACAATCTAGGCGTTACGAATCGAAGACAAATTTTAACTTAAAAAATAAGTTTATTATTTTATCTTGAAATTAGATTTTTTATAAATATATTGACGAAAATTGTTTTTTTTTATTCATAAAACTATATAAAAATTTGAAATCAAAGTATCTTTGCTAATAATGATATCTTTCATTTGCATTTATTTATTGAAATAATATAAAAAATAATCAAAACAAATGAAAAAACAAAGTAAATATCATTTTTTATTATATAAATAATATCAATCAAAAATTGAAACATTCAGAAAAAAATTTTATTCAAAATTAACAAAAATTGGATGTTGAAATGACAATAATGCAACTTTTTTTTAAAAACAATTAAACTTTTATCTAATATCGCATTAAAAAAACGCAATTCGAAATTGATACGTGCTTTTAGTACGAATTCTTTTTATCTAGGGTCAACGTTGTCACGATTGACAGAATTAACTCTATTCAGGTTTCGAAGCAGCAAACATTCAATCGGTCCACGTAGAGTGAATAAATGGTTTTTCCGATTGTTAAAAATACAATTGTATTCAAATAAATACAAGCTGACGAGGTTTAATAATGGCATTATTATAAATAATTTTTAAATTTTAATAGAAAAATCAATACTTGAATGAAAAATTTTTTTAAATGTTTTAAATAATTTAAACATTGGGTATATAAAGATTAATGCTCATTTTGGAATTTGTTAATAAAGAATTAACACCAACGCAAACTTGGAATATGATTTGAATTTTTTTGTCTTTATTGATGCAACATTTAGAATATTTTGACAATCTTTTTTGAACATGTCAAATTGTCAAGTCAAAAATTAAAATTTATCTAGATGACACTATAAATCAAAGTTCAGATAAATACTAAAAAGGCCTGGTTAAATGACTTTAATGTAATGATTATTACAAATTAATGTAAAATACGATATTTATTTAAATGAATTTAATATATCTAAAAAAACTAATTTACAAAAACACTTTGTAAACAAGAAAATAGATTAAATAATTTTATATAATAACTTACATAAATACTTAAACTTCCACGCTTCTGCAGCAACAATTTATATAGCTCAAGAAGTTATGTATTATTTTGGAAATATTGTCAGCGAGCTCTTTGTAAACATAAATCGGCCCCTGTGTTGTAACAGTTTTCCACTAACACCGCAAAAGAAAGAAGGAAAAGTATACTTTGATATATGGTAATGTGCTTTACGGTAGAGAAAGCCGACGAAATCTGTGTTATCTTTGAAAAAAAAAAGAAGAAGAAGAAAAAGAGGAAAAAATAAAGAATTGGATAAACTTGAGAGAAATATCATGAATGCTACTGCACACTATCCGTTACTGTCTGATCATATCAAGATGTTTCCACTGAGTCCATATAAATGCACTAAAGTATTTACGTACTTTTCACGTTCTTTGATTAACCTTAACTTTGATTTATTTGATCTTGTTTAAGACGAATTATCAAATTTTTCTTCAAGTTATATTTCCTTAAATTTAGTATTAAATATTATTATAAACTTTGTAATCTTTTTTGCAGAAGCCAAATTTACTTTTAAAATTTAAATAATTCATGCCGGCAATAAATAATTCAATAAAGTACTTGAGTGAAACTGGCTCTCTTAAAGTATTAAAATATTTTAAATTTTACCTTGATCATATAAACTTTTATAAAGAGTAGAGAAGATAAAATTTAAAAAATCGATTAATTTATCAAAGGAAAAAAATGTAGTTCATCTTGCTTAAATTTGTAAAACATTATTTTGCTGTAAATAGTACAATGAACAAAGTGAGCATTACAAATTTTCATACAGTATTTCACGTATCCTTTTTACACAAAGAGGTCAAATTTCTTTTTTTTTTTTTCTTTAAGACAGTCTTTGTGCACCTTTAGTAGAAAAGAGCATAAAAACTGTATGACTTTCAAAGAAAATTGTACTCATTTGGGCATATACCTTTATATGAAAAGACATGAACCTTACTTTTGAATGCACATTTACTGTTTTTTTTTTTTTTTTTTTTTCATTTAAATAGGCATCCTTACATCGATTTTTTGAACCCTGCCAACTGCGCCCCCGTGCTGTGAATCGATAATTTTTAAACGTCACGTTTTCATCTCATGTTAAAACCAAGAAATTGAGACGTGACCCGTTTTACCTATATCTCCAACTCCTCTTATATTAGAGTGCCCAAAAAGTATTCCATTTAAAATAGAATGTTTTTCCAAAAAAATAAAAATAAAAAATAATACGTATGCTTTTATTTGATCCATTTATATTCGAGACATTAAATTAATTTGATATACTTTTCATAAGTTTAAAATTATGAATTCATATATAAAATGAACACATCAAGGGGTAGTCTCTATACATTTTACATTTTATGAAATAAGTCTCGTTTGATATTCATCTACTCGGGGCTGTATACAAAGCATAATGCTATTCTTATAGAATAAAAAGGGTGTACAGCATCAAAAAAGCAAAAAAAAAAGAACGAATATATGAGCATGGATTATTACTTGCAAAAATGAATACAAAGGAATAATATTGTTCTTATACGATGTTTATAAATTCATAAACAAGTTTGAAATTTCAATGAATTTAACTTGTATTTAAATAAACGTATCAAAGTTAACGTTTATTTTTATAATTTTATATTTTTTTTTTGCATTTAATGCATCGATACACAATTTAATAGATATCGCGTGTGTCTAAGTAATCGCAGAAAAGTTGCACACGTTTTAGCTTCAGTGTGAATTGCGCGGTTTCCATTAGCAGTAATCGATATATTCGTGGGGGGGGGGGGCATATTCTTTTTTTTCTTTTCGCTAATGTTTCTCTTTGAAGTTCTCCAAGAAAATGTTTACTTTGAAATAAACGAGGATTTAAATGCCCGTTACCTCAAAGAATTTAAAATTCTTTATTTTTTTATTGAAAAAGTTAAGTTGGATATTTTTATTAAATTTAGATTGATTGTTGTTCTAGCAAATGAAAAAGAATATAAAAACATAAAAAGAGTAAGAAAATGAAAACATAAACTAAATTTGATAGTATTAAATAAATAGTTAGATTTTGTACTAAAAAAGAGTGATATAATTTTAAAATATTAGAAAAAAAATGTTTGTATTATTCAATATTTTTACTATTTCTGGTTTTGAAATTCGTTTTTCTATATTGCATAAAATCCAATTTCGAGTCAAAAAATATGATTTCGAAAACAACTGTATTAGCTTAACATACAACAATGGCGAAATATTTATATTTACTTTAAACATTTAACAATATTGTTATTGATGTAAAAAATGAATAAAAGAGAACTAAATAAAATTTTTAATTTCAAAATGAAAATTTTCAAATGCAAATATTTAATGTGGATATCAGTTTTTTAACGACGTATACAAACTTTTTCTTAGTTTTTACGATCGAATTATAATTGCAATTTTATTTGATAAGTTTAAAACTAAATAAAAAAAGTTGATTTATTCTTTAATTAGTTATTAACTAATTCCTAATGTACAAACTACAAAAGTTGATATAGATACTAAAAACACTTTGGAATGACGATAAATTCTGCTGCTTCGAACCGTGCACAATCCACTTGTAAAATCACATAAATTCAACTAAATTCTCCAAACTTAAACTTTATCCTGCAAACGTTTACCACAAACATATATATATATATGTACTAAAAAACAGTTCACCTTTTCTCTCTTATTGCAAAGAAACAAAAACACTCGTACAAAGCAAGCACTTTAATTTTATATTTTTTTCTCTCATAAAAAAAAGGAAAAAAAAATAATAATAAAAAAAAAAAAACGAAAAATCGCAGGTTCAATCGTACGCCAGTGATAATGGCCTCGGGGCGTGAGTTGTGCTACGTTTTACTAGCTGGCATTCTTTCTTGCTATCTCATGAGTTTCGTTATACTCAGTAGACCAACTAAATGGAACTGCACATACTTACGTATTGGACTTGGTTTATGTCTAAGTCTATGCTATAGTGCTATACTAACTAAAACCAATCGTATATCGAGAATCTTTAATCAAGGAAGGAAAAGCATCAAGCGTCCCTCCTATACTTCACCTAAAAGCCAGGTGGCCATATCCGTCGGTGAGTTTAACTTTAATCCATTCTTAATGTACCAGCACTACTGCCGAATTTACATTAGATTTTATTTGAATTAGAAAAAATTTTAATTATTCTATCATTGTATAATGTGGCAATATAATATAATTACACTTTTTTTAATTTTAAGATCTTAAGAAAGTAGAATGTCCATAAAATGATTTATAAAATCTCGGTGTAAAACAGATTTTATCTTTTCATAATCTGAAAATGTATGTGGTTATATAATATTTAAACTAAATTAGAAAAACAAAAAAATATTCTATTTAATTATTCTATTATTTGTTCTAAACGTCGGACAAAATTTTCATTTTTTCATTTATTTTTATTATTTTTTGTTCGATTTTCCACCACGTTTCTCTTTATTTCTTCAAATTAATTTTCATGTATTTTCATATTATTACCAAATGTAAACAATAACAAAAGTTTTGTACATTTCCCTGCGTTCTCTTATTTGGTACACATTTGTGGGCATTCTCCTTTAAATTTTAGAAGCACAATTATACCTATTATAATATAAATTCAACTAAATTTAATAGACTAATTAAACAATTAAAGAACATTTTGTAGAAATATTTTATGAAAATAATTTAACATTAGGGATTAATTAAAGAAAAAGCTTGGCGCAGTTACAACGAATCGTTTTACACATTTTATAGTTATAACATTTAACAGATGCAATATTTGCACGTAAATTATTTTTCCATTTCTCTTGTTCGCTCGCATTGTAAGGTATACAATATATATATTATATACATAGTAATGTAAACGGTAGCTGGTGATCAGCCATTTGAATAAACTTTCCCGGTCTATTTTACTTGTGGCCGCATTGTCAAGTGCTTTTTTTAAAATAATGGAAGGCTTTATTCTGTATAAACACGAATATTGAATAGAAATAAATACTGTAAAAATAATTATAATTCAATTTTGTATACATAATTTAATAACTTTTTGCTCGCGTTAATTGTACGTCTGACTAAAATTGAGTATGTTCTACTGGCGTTTACATGCTACACGTAATTTTGACGAATTTTTATAAATTGATTAAATTTTTTTTATCTGCCACGCCAAATGAAAGTCTTTAACTATAGATATACTTTAATTTTCATATTTAATTTATAAAGAAGAGCTTATAGTAGCTGTTATTTTTTTTAAACAGGCGGGTTCGAAAAATTTGTATAAATTAAAGTTTTAATTTAATTAAACTGATTTGATCGTTATAATCTTTGTGTAAGAAGTAACATTAATTTCTTTTAACGTTATAACGTATAAGTTTAATCTTTGTAAAATTTAATTAAACCTAGCGCTAATTTAACTCGCTTAAAAATTTATTTTTCGTTAAATTTTAATTATTTTAATATTTATTATGAAATATTTATTAAAGGAATAAAAGTCTTGAAATTATAATTTATTCGGTGTTATTATTATTGCAGAAAATAAAATAAAGAGAAAACTCTCTTTAGAAAATATGAGCCTCGAATTTCTGACACGTTCAGAAAGATGGAACGCTTCATTAAAATGCCCGGTACATATTCCATATTCGACACGAGTAAGCCATATAACGAAAGGAGAGAGAGAGAAAGAGAACAACGCTCATATATGCGCTCTCAACGATTATCTTTCACTTCGTTCTCGCTCTTTCTCTTTTCTGCTTACAATTCAGTGCTCAGAAAAGCTCTCTGCTCTATGTATATACATATTTCAAACTAAAACTTATACTCACCGGTATAAACTCGTACATCAAAGTAACTGCGCCTTTAACTATCTATAAGAAATATTAAAGAAGTTTTCTAACGCTTGGTTATTCTTTTTTTCTTTGATATCTTGTTTCTTAGGTATAACTTCGGTCCAGCTCATCGGTACGATAATTTGGTTAATAATTGAACCGCCAGACACGAGTGAGATATATCCTGCTCCATTGACTGCAGTACTAACCTGCCGAGTATCAACCTTTTCGCTAATGATGTCGCTTGTTTATAACATGCTACTTATACTCATGTGCACGTTATACGCCTTCAAGACACGCAAGATACCTGAAAATTTTAACGAAGCCAAATACATTGGTTTCACCATGTACTCGACTTGCATCGTTTGGCTGGCCTTTATACCGATTTATTTTGGCACTAACAACGACTACAAGGTGAGTTAAACTGTACTTCTAAAGTGGATATTATGTGGCGCAGTATGCGCGCCTCTTGCAGCGGCCTTTCATGAATTACAAAGTGCACGCAAAGTCCAAGTTAGTAATTAGTAAGGTTCTAGCTGTGATGATGAAATAAGTTTTGGATATAATGCCGAGCTTTCAAAAGTTCACGTCTTAAGTAAATCCTAACTTCATTTAAGATGAAAACTTACAGTTCAAACTTTGTAAATCAGTTTTTTTTTTTTTTTTTTTTTCATCAATAATTTTTTTTTTATCATCATTTTTAGATAATAAGAAGGAAAATCACAGTTTAATTTAGCTTGAAAATCATTTTAATCTTCGCCAAGTTAAATCTTTGTTAAATCCCCGAAATTAAGCTTCTTAAGGGACTTTTTTTCACGAAAGAATTAAAATAGATTTACTTTTAAAATTATAGTTGAACAATGAAAAAATCTATGTTATCATATTACTCCAATGAAAAATAAAATTAATTTTATGTTTGCTTTTATTGTAGTTTCTATAAGCAAATATGAAAGTTTGAAAATATTTTTTATTTTATTTTCAAGTGGATGTATTGTTTTATGATACAAAAGATTCTTTAGTAAACATTCGAAGAATTCAATAAGTTTAATAACATCAAAGAAGCAGCACCATCACATATACCTATATACATTAAAAGCCTATTTTGTAGGACGATTATATAGGATATTTATAAACGGCTTTTAAGTTACTCTTTAAAGGAAGTGCATTAAATAAAATTGAATTTTGTATCGAATTGATCGAGAGATGGGAACAAGAATTGAGCAAAATTCCATGTTCAAAAGAGTACCTCTCTTTGACAAAAGCCATGATAGAGTATGTGTTAACGAAAGTATATAATAAGTCTATTATAATTTAATATTGGCCAAAATTAATCATACCCTTTATACAGCAATTACTTTGAATTTTTAAATTATTTTCAACTCAAATGCTTGGTATTTATAAAATCGATTTTTACACTTATTTACATAAACTACACTCTTAAATATTTTGTATAATTTGTCAAAATTTTTTCTCGTCAAAAATTTTCATTAAAATTTAAAGTTAATTTTATAATTAAAAATTGTATATTATTTTTTAAATTTAACACGAAAGAATTTGTGTCTCACTTGAAGTACTTTGGTGTGTTAAAATTACAAAAAATTCTTTACAATGTACTGTATTAACGCTTAAAACGCATTCTCTGAACATTAGATAAAACTACATTATTAAATAATTTTTAACTAAAGTTTCTTATAACATGTACTTAATTAACGTTTCGTAAATTTTGATAATGCTAATACCGTATAAGAAAGATTGACGTGACTAATTGAACGTTAAGCTGTCAAGAACTTGTACTTTGTTCGTTGAGAAAATTTTTTACGCGAAACTTGGTGGAAAAAAAAAAATTAAATTTCTCAAGCATAAAATATTTTCATAA
The DNA here is from genome assembly GCA_017163975.1 of Anastatus disparis. Taxonomy (NCBI): domain Eukaryota; kingdom Metazoa; phylum Arthropoda; class Insecta; order Hymenoptera; family Eupelmidae; genus Anastatus; species Anastatus disparis. The sequence continues at coordinate 360,197 of JAFFSR010000251.1, forward strand.
AGATATTATTCTACGTTAAATACCATTCGACAGAGATGTTTATTCAAAATTATTGAACAGTGTAAAAATTTAAATACTTGACGTTTAATCTATATTATTATAATGCAAAATCGCGCTACAATCATCTGCCATGTTCGTTTTAATTATTCCCATAGATTCAGTAATCATTTGATTGATTTTCGCTTGATGTAAAGTTACCATTGTCTTCTGAAACGAATTTGATGTAGCGCAGTCGTAATTATTTATTGTTATAATTTTATTAATTACTATTTTTGATTAAATTCAAAGAAATCGAACGAATAAATATAAATATATAACCAAGTTTAATGAACAAACAGAGTTTATTATGAGTTTGAATAGTAAACGGCAGTGTGTATACCGATAGAATCGAAAACACATCGACGAAATGAGTCACATGCAATGGCAGAAATACCTGCTTTGTTCTCTGAATAATACTTACCTATACTATTTTCAGAAAAGCCAACTTCCATTCTGTACTATTGTGCCAAGCGTTTATTACAAAATAAAAAAATATAAAAAGCAATTGCCATTTTTTTTTTATGTCGTATAAAGTTTTTTATGAAACAAATATAACCGTTTTAACTTAACTAATAAAGATTATTTTATTTTCAATTAATTGAGTCGTAATTTTATTGTTGAAATAATTTTCAATTGTTTGAAAATGTGTTAATTTATAAATTCCTAAATCTAATAATTTTATAATTTTATCGATTTTTTCGGAGCATAATAAAAAAACGAGAAATGATTTCTAAAATCCATTAAACCGTAATTAGGTACATTCACCTTGTTACGTCACTAAATTCACTCAAACCGACATCAATCGATAAATAATTTATACATAATTTACCCTAAAATTAAATTATGCAAGCGCATTAAATATGAGATTTAAGTATCAAGCGCGAAGAAAAAAGAAATTGTTATTGAATAGATATTTTTTGAGCGTAGAATTTATAATGTCGTCCTGTTCACCCTCTTTTTTTTATAGACGAATTCAAGATTTATGTATGCGCATACATTAATTTTAAAATTATGGATTTAGTTCATAAACTTTTATCTTAAATCAAAATAATGCCTCTGAACGATTATGCATTATCTAAATGCAGCATTAAATACTTTTTTTTTCCGGACAGTTGTTATTTACTGCTGAGTTTAACTGGTCCTCGCCTGCGCCAATAAAACAGCTTTTTTTTCTTCTTCTTCCCTTCTTTCTCTGATAACTGGTGCGAATATAGCTTTAACAAAAAAAAAAAAAGAAGGAGAGAGAAGAAGAAAAAATCTCAACACAGATAAATTTAACGATACGCAAACTTAAAATTGTATTTAGTTATGGCGAGTAGTTTTCGAGTTACAGCCATTTACAGAGAAGTCGTAAAACCACATATATCACAATAGCTATAAAAACAGAATCCTATCACCTCGTGTAAAAATACCCTCCCCCTATCTATAGCAGAAATATAAAACTCTTATGGAAATTCTTTCGACGCAAATAAAAAAATCATTTTAGAGTGAAAATAAAGGGAACAATGGAAATCCAATTTTTTTCGGGAATGAATTTTGGAAAGGCAAAAAAATAGAGGAAACTATGTCTGGACGAACAAGTAATTATATAAGTCCTACTAATGGCAGTAGGCTTGAATAAACCCGATTTATTGAGCCAATTTATTGCGTCGTCAAATGCCTTTTATCAATTTTGCTAAGCCATACCTTATTGTCACGGCGAACCGTAACACGTATTCTGTATAAATTGACATATTTTTAAAAAAATCTTTGATTCATAGCTACCTTATAAAACGTTACAGTAATTTTGATTAGTCGTATAGTTTGTAATTTATAGAAATTTTGGTTATAGTTATATCAATTTTAATTGGTAATATAGTTTGCAAATCATTGAATAGGATTGCAATATTTTGTAATTTATTTAACGTAGAAATCAATTTTTAATTAATTTGCTTAACTCAATTTTACAGACATCAATTGAAGTTAAATTTAACTTTAAAGAAGAATTCTATAATAATTTAAGATTAAAAATTTTCCATAAAAATGTTAAAGTCTCAATAATATGATCAGTTCATATGAATACGGTTATAACGATAAAACCAAATGTTTCTAATAATACTGCAAAATATACAATAGATTAACAATTCTATTTTATCTATCGATACATTCAATCTACAGCAGCTATCAAAATAAATCATTAATATGCTGAATATCAAAAAGCTCTATTATCGAGCTTAATTAGTCATGAAATTTATGTTCCAACACTAACTTCCCAATAACGTGTCAGATAATTATTGGCTTTCTTCTTTTTACTCCTTCGAACATTATATGAATCGGCGTAGTTAGTCTTGGTTCTTTTTTCTCTAAGCACAAATCAACTTGTAGAATCTGAACTCGAGAACTCAAAAGAGCTCAAAGTCTAATTACGCTCCTTTTCAAGTATATATAACCAAGTGCAAACTAACGTTTCAGCATAGGTCAAAATTCGTACGGGAGAGCCCGTTAATCGTAATGAGCCCCGTAATTTCCGCGAGATAGAGAAATTTAAGCTTTCGGTTATAACGTATATACGTGTGTACGGTGTGTATACGACATGGATATCATGTGTATGTTAGGGGTGCGACGCGTATCTGTGACGTCAAGATTGTATATATATGCACTATATATGCACAATATACTAATGTATTATTAGGTATAATGAAAATTTTGTCTATGTTGTTTATTTTCCAGATACAAATAGCAAGTATGTGCATGTGCATAAACATCTCAGCGACTGTAGCACTTGGCTGTCTGTTTACACCTAAAATATACATTGTCTTGTTCCAACCTTACAAGAATATCCGACCAGGACCAAACGTAAGTAAAACAATACCAAATATTCCATTATCTCGTGTCCCGTGTATATGTGTATACGTGTGCGTATGTTTGCATGAAATAATGTCGAATGAATCACCACTGCTAGATGCTTCTTCCTGTTTGACTATATACGATTTTTAAAAGTGGACTTTTTCCATAGCGTTGCTAGATAAAAATTATTGGAAAACTTTTGAGCTTGCGTATGTGTATACGCGACTCGTAGAAACGAGGAGCGACTCGTAAGTTAGTATAATGTTTGCCGAAAAATTTCCTAAAGTTTTTATTACGTGCGAAGAGGAAAAAAAAAAAAGTAAAGTTCAAAGGCGATATATGTTTATTGGAAAAAATGAAAATCGGTAAACTTGTTAATAAAGCACGTCACGGGGATATTATGATCTTATTTTTCTATAAAGGAAAACAAATTTTTATCTATTCTCTATAAGCAGCCATCGAATAACGTAAAGAGATTTCAGAAAAATGTATATGTATAGATAAAGAATTTTTTTGATTCACAATGTATAGAAAAAGTATATATATATACGGAAATTTTCCGATACCATGAGCGATAAAAGGTTCCGTTGGGAGTACGCTTCACGAATTTTTCATAGGGTTACTTTCTTTTTAGAAGATAAAGAAAATATTGAATGTGACTAAAAAAAAAGGGGGAGGGAGGGGTTAACATTGAAGGTAAATCAATTTTCTTTTGTAAATTTTTAACATATTCGTACTGAATGTAAGAAAAGCGGGCAAAAGGATTTGAAATACATTTTTACTTCGTGTCCTAAACTTTTATCTATTTCCTTGCTAGACTCTTATAGTTCTCAAGAGAGATTTTTCTTCTATAAAAATGAAAAGAAGAAGAAGAAGAAAAAGAAGAAGAAGAAAAAAATATCTTGAGAGAGTTTCATAAAGTACGCAGGAAAATTTTACCACATTTTGTATAGGAAAACGTACAAAAGTTTATTAGCATAACACTAACTTTTAACAGTTTATGAGAAATAATTTACATAAAAACGTCTTGTATAGGGAGGGGGCCTAACACTCTTGGGAATTTTCTTACTTAACAGATGTTACATTTATAACTAAATGCGATACGAAAGCGTACGTTAAATTGCAATTTTATAGTACAATTTCAACCTTTATTATTTTAGAATAATAAAAAATCGTAAATCTAATATAATGGCTAATAAATTTTCAATGCTAAAATTTTAGAACAAAAATTTTATAAACTAATACCGCGTGCTTGTGCAATTTAATTTACGCATTTTGTTCATACTTCAAATTCATGTTTTTATAGTGGAATAACAATGCGTAATTAATAAAGAAAAATTTTTGTTCTAAAATACTATTTAAATATATTGCTTTAAAATATTTAAATATTTAACTGTAAAATTTATTGCCGTACAGTTTTCCATTCAATAAAAATATTTCAACTGTCAAAATTTTTATAACTGATTTTTATCTGAATTCCTTTTATCGACTTTCAAAAAAATTTTTTTATTTTTATTTTACAGTACTCTAAAGAAATCTGCGATCTTTTAAAAATTAACGCGTTCAAAGAGCTTTTTTCGATAAATTTTTAATTTACAATTTGATCAAACTTTGTTTTTCAATGTACGATTTTTACTACTTTTAAAATTTAATTAATTATGCTTATTTTGACCTATATTTATGGAGTATATATTACTAAAATATAGCGGAAAAATAATTTAAAATATTCGAAAAATTATCCTTAATTAATTCCACTTGGCATTTTGTTTTAAAAATTTTTATTGGACTTTTCGAGCTAATGAATAATTCAGATTATCATCAGGTAATATACGAGCAGATAATCAATTCAAAATTGAAATTTAAGAAATTTAATTAATAATCAACTAATAATTTAAACACACAATTATATATTCATTGATACTATACATTAGTCCGAAAATTCCAACAAAGCCTTTGAAATTGCATAAGTTGTACGTGTTTTTGGAAATTTAAAATTACCAAGTTAAAATCCCCTAAAATTAAAGTGTCTAATTCTATTTTATTTTGAAACACGATAAACGTTATTAAAGAATACAAAATTAACAAAATATTTATCGTACATATAAACTTGAAAGCATCAGCTTTACAATTAATTTAAAAGCTTTATACGTAGCTATTTTCGAAAATTTAGCATTTGAAAATTTTCGAAATACAAAGCAATTTTCGTAGTAAATAGTTTTTTGTTGCGTCGGACGTTTCGAGCAATATTTGTAATATACGGTCTTTTCAGATAACAATGATAACAAAAGAGTGTATTGTTACCCAGCGTTTGAAATACTATCAAGATTCATCATCTAGGGCTAATACAACACTTTGTACAAATTAATGCTTTGGTTATCTTAGCCTTTATGTTCTAAATTATCGAATTACTTTCAGATGATGAATCTTTATAGTTACTTGTTTATTGTTAATAAACAATATATCATTTTTGTTGCCAATTACAATCGAAGAATAAATAGAAAGTCACTTATGAATCTAATATCAATGAATTAAAATACTTGCGCTTGGTTTTAAATTTAAAAGTCATGGAAAATAATAAAAAGTTTATTTTGAAGTTATGAATTATTATGAAGTTGCATCTGTTTGCAATTTGAATATAGAATATTCATATTTACTTATAATAACATCAATAAATTCAATATTTTCATTTTAATAGACACTCTAATTTTAAAATTTTTCATCCAACAGTCATTTCCCACTTTTTTTATGTATATGTGTATATGTTCTAAAGCACGATTGCACTTAGGCGCGTCAGATCCACTCAATAGCACATTTAAATTAAAAAAAAAAAATCCATACTCTATCATTATCTCAACCTATACTCAAATCATCACTCTAAAACTTTCCAGAGATACAGATTCCGCCATATACTTTAAAAAAAAAAACCAAAAATAAACCAAACCTCTAAAAAAAAAAAAACCTTTTGCGCCTGTGAGTCTGCCGAGTGTGTGCGTCACTCTATCTCTACTACGCCTCCTCATCATCATCCACGTCACGTCACGCGTGTAAACCACGAGCGCAGTTTAACCGCAATCAAATCCGCATGTAATATGATTTTATAACGTCTAATGTCTTTATCTTTCTCTATTTCTCTTTTTTTTCTCACTTTCTCTCTTTATCTCTTACTCTCTCTCTCTCTCTCTTTCTTTCATTTTCGTGACTTACATCGCTACAGGTGATGCAAGTAACTCTCTAAAAACTAAAAATAAGAGAAAAAATATATGGAAACAAAAAAAATTAACTGATTTATGTTTTCTGTCATAATGCGGACGTGTCATAACGGACAACAGCAACCAATGCAAAGTAATTATCGACAAGGATACAGTATGAGATTTTCAACAACAGCAAGAAGTCAAACAATGCAAAGTGTTACTTCAGGCTCGCGTAGCTCACCGCCACCAAGTGCTGGACCTACCACTACTACGGCTGCTGGATCCTCTGGTACTAGTCAAACTCAGATGGTCAGGCCTAAACATGCCTCTACCAATGGAGAACCGCAGCAACGTACTCAGGTGAGAAAAGGTGGAAGTTACATTAGTGTTTAATCTTTTTGTAGAAATTTAATGTTACAAAAGTAGTTTGATGAAATCAATTTGATGTTATGTATTTTTAAAGTTTATATTTTTAAACAATTTTAATGGAATTCAATAAATTAATGAATGTAATAAATAACAATTGATACAATAAAACAATACCATCTTTGGATAATAAAAGAAAGTAATTTAATTTTTTTAATAAAGGATAAAATAAAAATTAAATGAAAATTTATTAAAAACTTGTCTTATCGAGAAAACGAAAATAAAAGTTTAAGAATTTTTTAAGAATTTCATAGTTTAAATAATCAATTAACGTTGTGAAACAGAAATCAGGCAAATCCGTCTGTATTTCCATTTATTCGTTAAAAAAAAAAATTTACTCTCAATATTTTTCATCAAGTCTTTTTGAACAATCGTTTTCTATTATAAGACGCTAAAATACTCTTTTAATCTCTGTAAATATTTTATTGAATATTATCTTGATTTTTAATAAATATGTTTTTTAATTAGACAATTTATTTTCCCGCATGAAAACAAAGAATTGTTATAGATAATGTGCTATTTATATTTTTTTCAACTGATTGTATTTTTCTAGATATTTTTATTAATCAATTCTCTAAGTATTACTAATTTTTTAATTTTTTTCTAAAAACACATTACTACTCTATTCGAAATCTATTTAAAATTTATTTTTCCAAGTATACCTTAAATAAGCAGCAAGTTTATTTATATCTGACTATGCAAGTTTAATATTAAAGAAATAAATAAATTTTTAAATTTCACAGTAGTGTTCCGAATAAAATGCTTGAAAGTTCATTTTTAATAGGTTTTAACGTGATAGAAATGTATTTCAGCTGGAATTTTTTTCTTTTTTTACATTTTTTAAAAAAAGTTTTTGATAAAAAATGCAAGTCTTTTCTGACATTCGGAAAAAAGTTTGAAAGCTTAAGAAATATTTTTTCAAGTAATTTTGCGCTTTTATTTAAAAAAAAAAAAATTATAATCAAGTTTAGTGGGCTTAACTAGATTCATTATTATTTATTTTTATAACTTTTTATCAATATTGCAAGCAGCCGCAGATGTGATATTTAAATTAAAATATCCATAAATTTTATAAGCTATCTTTTCATTTTTCCGATATGCATTGAAATTTAAATTATTTTCCATATGAAAACTCGATGTGGAATTTTCGAAATATAAATTTCTTTTCTAACTGGTACGTTTCATGACTTTTTGTTAAATTTTGAATTTTTTTGACACTTCAAAAATTGAAAAAAAGATACATCTCTGTAGGGTATTTACAGTGTCACTTCAGTATTGTGACAATGTTTTAAAAAAAGATAGCACATTTTAATCAAAACGAAAATTTATCACATCAAACGGCTTTTTTTTTTAAATTAAAACTTAAGTTTCCGTATAATTGATATTTTTAATGTTTTTTTAGATATCATGGAGTAATAAAAACAGAAGATATTTTATTTAACACAGGTTTTAAAGAAACTTTGAATAATAATTTCATGTTTAAAATGTCGAAAAAAAAAAATAATGTTTTTTATGTCATGATATGTAATCAGACGCTAGCGCTCGTGCATGCGATCATGTACAGTCTAATTACGTACAGTCATAAATATTTGCATATAATTATAAATAATCTTTCACACGAGTATTCGTAGAATAAACAAATTACGGCACACAACTTTGTATTCCCGCGTAAAAGAAAGTACAATTTTTTCACAGTCAGATGTGATAATTCTTTATTTCTAAAGGGTCCCTCCTACCATGACCTCAATAAAACATTAATGAGTCCACTTTTGCCGCGCTAGTCTCCAGAGCTAGCTATACCTAAACCCCCCCATTTTCACCGCAAAACCATTATTCTATATAAATATATTATACGATTGTTATGAGTGCACACGACGATACATAATTCCATCTAATTATATCTTATTATTTATAATTATATATGATATTTAGATAACTGGAACATTTGTATTCATCGTTAATAATTAATTGAAATTAAATAACTTTAAAATCGATGTTTCAATTTTCATGATCGAAATGTTGTATGTTGTTATACAATCATCTGTTATCCATGATCTTATATAAATTTATATACAAATTACGTACGAGGATTTATGAGTATGCATGATTATTTATAGCTCTGCATAATTATGCATAATTATTTATGGTAATATATAATTATACATAAACGTTTTTTTACAAGCTCAATATTGGCCAAACGTATTTCAGTCGATGGATTTTTCACTAATTTTTAAAACAATTTTTTAACGTTGAAAAGATATTTGTGCTTTAAATGTGTGCATAATATCACAATTACTTATGAAAGAGGATGCCCATGAGACGGTTTATAAAATCTTTATAAAACAACTTTTTGACTATCAGAAAATTTTTGAAGTTATAAAAAATTTAAACTTAATCGATTGACTTTGTATTGAGAAAAACACAATAACATTTAATCATTCTATTACTTTTTCTAAGCGTCGGGCTAAATCTTTATTTTTTCACTTATTTTTAAAATTTTAATAATTTTTTCCTAACATTTTCCTTCCTTTCCCTGGATTAATTTTTTTTAAATTTTTATATTATTTCTAAATGTAAGCATTATAAAAGTTCTACATTACCCGACGTTTTCTTATTTGGTACGCGTTCGTGGACATCCTTCTTTAACATATATTTTTTATCTTTGCATGATTATTAATAAGAATTGAAATGTTTAAATATCTGTTTTTTTGTATGTTTGGATTGAACAGCAACAGGATCAGCCAAGTGCCGTTCCAGCATCACCATCAGTTGAAGAAAGTTCCGTGAGCTAGGTAGCACTGGTGCACCTGCGCGAGCCTTTGGTCAATGATACAGAGGATCGCGATGATCGGGTGCGCCTACAAGATTCAAGCTTATGCTCGTAGCATAAAGATAAGCCGGCTGTAATTGATAATCAGCCGCGCAAAACACGTAAAAAAAAGCGTAAAAGACATCGTCCGCCAATCGACACTAATACAACAACAACAACAACATCAACTATTGACACATCGGAAAAAAATAAGAATGGCGATGCTGCCGCACCCAGATGTTTAGTACAACCACAACTCTAGGATGGATGAAGTTACATATACAGAGAAAACTTTGACTTCCTCTTTATATATCTATAATACTGTCTCTCTTGTTGCATGCATTACAACATCAATCGATTCTTTCTAAGGTGTGGTCAATCTGTTTGTTCAAAAGCGAAAAATAATTTATCATCTCTACATACTTTACTTGTTGCATTGACGCGCTTCCTTCTTTATTTATTTATTCTTTTTTTTTTTTTTTTCATTTCTCTAATTACGCATTCGTAATTAACCTAAATCTAGAACTTCTTTATTAGTCATAGAAGAATCTACATATATACGTAGATTGCAAGCTAAACCTTACATGAAAGGGATTGCAACGACTAGAGAGAGAGAAAGAGAAAGTTTTCAAGTGTCTTTCCTTCATAGACGAAATTTAAAGCCAGGGGAAAGAAAGCTCAACTTTAGAAGTAAAACGTCCGACGCACATTGCTAAAGGTGAATGATTTATGCGATGTGTGCACAGAGCTTACTTTCTCTTCCTCTCTTATATCGTCTCTATCTCTCTTTCTCTTTCTCTCTTTCCTTATCTTTCTCTCACTTTCTCGTACGCAGTCATCCATAGGAAGTAAAGCAAAATTCTTTACTTATATATATATATACATACATATATATATTTATGAGGTGCTAAAACTCTGTGAGAGCGTGTGAATAACTTTTCTTATTGTGCCAGAGAAAGCGCAAGAATTTGTTTTTTTATAGTGCTCGTGAATTAAAAATTTTTTTTCGAAACACTTGAGAAAGGCAGAGCGAGAAGGGGAAAGATAGAGAGAAGGGTTTGTATTATGCAACATTTTATAATAGTAGCTACAAATTTTCTTTTAGGGCTAAATAATAAAAATAAAGAAATTAGAAGGATAAATTTTTAACGAAATTAAACATGTGTTTTTTCCGGGTTAATATTAAAATTTTAATTTTCTTTTTTTAATGTTTCGTTTATTTGAAATTGACGGAAACGCAGAAATTTAATTATTCATGCAAAATTTGGCTCTTTATTTAAACCTCGAGATATCAGTGTAACAGAAAACAGTTATTAAAATGGTTTTTAGCGCTGTATATGTAATAAATAAACCATCTACCATAGCAAACATTAAAAAAAAAAAACTATTTCTATGTAAATAGGCAATTTGAAAAACTATACTTTTTCACATTCAACAGAAGCAAACTCGTACAAAATACTTTTTACGGTTTTCCAATAACGCTGGTTTAAAAAAGAAAAAAAAAAAAGTATATTCTATTCAATCATGATTGAACTATTGCAAGCAGATTTTTTAAATGTGCTTCCGTTGAATGCATATACAACAACGTGTAGAATAATTCTTAGCAACAAAACTAATATTCTAGCGTTTAAATTTCTTTTTTTTTTCTTCAAGAAGTTGCTTCGATGCTTCAAGTAAAGTATAATACGAAAAATGGTAATATGTATAATGTAAGCAAAAATATCTAAAATCATGCATGCATGCGCTCGTATATGGGAAATTTCTTCAATCACGGTGAAAAAAAAGAAAGATGAGCGTACGATGAAAATTCCTAACAATAAAAATGGCAGTTAATTGCAAAAGATTCGTACAAATTAAATGAAAAAAAAGACTGCGCCAAAATAGAATGGATTTTATGGTATTAATCGTTCATTCGAGTTTAAAATGTTCACGGCACGTGGTCCATTTAACCTGATTTGAGGCGCACATTTTTCTTTTTAAAATTCAATTAGAGCTAAAGGTTTCGTTTCTCTATCTGGCGTTTATTTTTTTCTTCCTTTAATTCGCCTACTTCGAATTCCGAATCATCCCACATTGGAATTTTAAATTTAAAATACGACGATCTTTCAGATGAAAAGTTTAAAGGATAATTATTCACATATCTGATGAAAAATTTTATGGATAAGAGAAATGAAAACATACAAAAAAAAAGACATGAATCTGAGAAAAAAAATAACGTTTTTAAATCGAGTTAAATGATGGAATTTTTTTAAGGCGCGTGCGAAGCTGACAATCGGCGCGGAAAGAAGAGAAAAAAAAATAATGCATTCTTCCTTTTTCTGAAAACTCAATCTTTCAATTCCAGGTGTTCATGTTAATGAAAACGTGAATTTCAAAGCTAATTTTTATTTACTATAATGAAAAAAGAAAATATTAAAAAAAAAAAAAAAATAAGAGAAAAAAAAAACAACTGCACTAAGCAAAAGTCTTCCACGTATATATACATATATATATAGACACCTACAAACTGAAAACGGAACTTGTTCCGAAAATATTCTAATCGGCTCTGACGATCCGTTTTTTGTGCTTTACACGACAAGTAATAAAGAAAAATATATAAAAGCGAGAAGTACATTAATAAAAAATGCTTTCACTTTATTCAATTTATTTTTTATGGATTTTTGATGAAAATACTACTATTTCTTTTGAAAATTGAGGCACGAGAATAACTCCATCTCAAGTGGTCTGGTTGAAAATTCAGAATTTTTAAATTTATTATTTATATCAACTGTTTCGAATTTCAATTGAATTCTCCTATTAGATTATTTTAGTCTTTTACATAAAAAAATGCCCGAATGAGCATTTGGGCTTTTTTACTAATTAAATATTCAGTTTATCGATAAGAAGAAATATGTAAACGATCTGCCTGGAGTAAAGGGTTAAGGTTTTTGACAAATACAATTAAAAAAATATGGTACGGATGATACGTTAACATGAAATCCAAAATTAAAAAAAAAAAAAAGAATAATTTGAAACATGTTATTTTAAAATTATACCACTCGGCAGATGGAATAATTCCTATAAAATTTAAAAAAAAAAAAAAAAAACGAATAAAGATATGCGCACGTGAGAAAGTCGCTATCACTTATCTTAACGAGCGTTGAACGTGCGACGACTCGTTGTCATGTCAATTTGTTTCGAGTAGGCCCAAAATTCGAAGAGAAATGCTTATATATATATATATATATATATATATATATATATATATATATATATATATATATATAAATTCTCTACGGATGGTATAACGTCGCTCGTATAAGAGAGAGGAGCTGTTAAGGGTAACTTGATTCACGTGCTTCAGTATCGATGTCTCGCGAATATATATATAGTCATTGACATCTATAGATATCTGTATAACGTCATAAGATAAAGGTGAACGTTAAGGAAATCCAATATTTTTTTTTTCGGTTCAGATATTCTCTTTCTCGCTCTCTTGCAAAGTTCATTCGGATTTTTTTTCTTGTTTTTCTTTTCTTTTTTTTTTTTTTTGCTTTCGTTGTTCAAGAAGACTGTAAGCAACGATAAACAACATTTCTTATAGGTCGGATAACTTTATACCTGAAGGAAGAGCGTGTAAAGAAAAAAAATAATATGATAAAAAAAGTGGATAAACCTAAAAAAAGGAAAAAGAAAAATTAAACGAACAAGAAAAATAGCGTTGCGCTGCTCGTCACGTAGTGCAAGTTTCCGTTGTGTACATTATAGTTGAAATTTTATTCGAGATATATTTATGTAAAAAAAAAAAAAACATGTACATCAGTTGGCTGATACATGAAATGTATATTTGCACGTTCATTTGTTAAAGTTTAATTTTTCGTCTTTATTTGAAAATTCTATACACGTTTTATTAATATTTAATGGATAATGTTATTGTTTTTGTTTAAAAATGTTTACTTTATCGTTGATGATGCAAATATATTAATTTGTATAGCGAGTATTTATCAAAATTAGAATAGAAAGGTGCTCTTTTATCATATGATATAAAAAAAATATGAATGCACAGAGACTGCGATTTTCTACAAAAAAAAAGTATTTATAAATAAAATTAGAGTCGAGTTATAAAACAAAACAAAAATAGAAAAATAATAACCAAAGAAAATTGAAATTACAGCACTCGTTAATCTTAACGTGTAATTTCAAGTTATTAATAGAAACGAGATGTTTTTTAATGCTTTCTACGGAAATTTTAAAATCAATTTCCAAGTAGCTGAAGTATTGTTTTATATATGAATTTCGATTTTTTTAAAATATAATATAAAACATTCCTCCCAACAATTTTTTTTTTAGATGGTTACCGGTATGTCATTATTATATATTCGAGAAACGCGAATTTTTATAATAGAATATAACATATACGCATAAAATATTTATCAATAGATGTATGTGTGTGAGTAATTATAAGTAAACAAAATATATTTAACGAAAAAAAATAAATAAATAAAAATTAGTTGTAATCGACGTACTAAAAAAATGTTTCATATATGCTGACTAAATACTGAATATTCAAGTGATAAAAAAACATGCATAGGCACAAAAAGAATTGCTAGTTAAGACATAAAAAAAAAGATTTTTTGGACAATTAAAAGGTAAAAAAAAAAGAAGGTAAAAATAAAATAAAAATGATCTTTATCTCTGAAACAAAATATATAAACCAACATTGACGTAAAAAATACATGAATATATTGATCGTCGAATGTAGCCTTAAACGATGAATTTCCTAATTTAGCGGCGAACACGCGTTCGTTCATCTATAAAAAAAAAATTTTTCTCATTGAATGTTCTTTATCTCTTTGAATCCAAAGTATATGATATCATTGAGAAAACCATTTCGAAGCGAAGATGTTTTTCGTGCGATAAGAGCGAGTAAATAAAAAAAAAAAAAAACTCTCTCCCCCTCTAATATTTATGATAATCAAATATATAAAAGGTTCAGTTTGCTAGAGAGAGGGTGTTAATATTATTTTTACTCTCGGCTCAAAAGTAATGGCCACTTTATCAACTGGAGAAAGTGAGCCGGAAATGAGATATTTCTAACCACTAAACATTAACGGAAGTAAAGTGGCAAATTACTCCCTAAAGAGGAATATACTTTCTTTATTCCCACTAAAATACGGAGTAATATAGATTACAAAAAATATTATAATTTCAAATTTCAATAATTAAGATCGTAATTTATTTGAACATATTCATAATACTAATTGATTTTTCAATATAATTTTAGTAAATATAGTAAATTTTATATTTGCAATTTTTCAACATAATTTAAATATGAATTAAATATTTATTTATTGCTATGAATGATATTATTGGAATGTATCATATTGAATGATGCTCAATTTGGCACTACGTTTGATATATTTTCCATATTTAAAGTTAATCGTTCAGTTATTTCCTCGAATTTTAACTTTTTCGTTTCCAATTCACACATTTTCATTATCTTCAATACTTGATATTCCGCTTTTTGGGTTAATAAAGTGGTCATATTTGAACTAGGAGTAAATAACTATATACTTTGCAAGAGCAAAATTAATTTCTCCCTCGGGTGATCACGATACTCGCTTAATTAGCTTCGTTCGTTCAGGCCGCGGACTCCAACCTCGAGAGAAATACTCGACTTTACTCACTCGTTACGTAATGTATCATTATTCAACTCATAAATTCAGATCATAATTCATGAAAAGACACGGTATCTACTTCCCTAAAATTGTCGTCTAATAAAAGAAAATATATCCAAAAAATACTTTAGCTCAATATATGTGTACCTGTTGTTAAAGAAAAAAAAAAAGAAATCTGACTAGGAGAGTATCAGAGTATTAGGACGCGGATTTCGCTCAAATTTTGGGATATGATTTTAAATGTAAAAACATGGAAAAAGCTAAGTTACTAGACTTTAGCGCTCAATATTTCCCTAGTTACAGGTAATTAAAGAAAATCACTATGGAAGTTACTAGATTTTTAAACTTTTATAGTTCTTCAGTATTAATAGCTAGAAGCTTAAAACTTTTTTAAAATGAAAGCTGAGTTAAAATCCTTTCGAAATAGTAGTCACAGCATATAAAAATATTATTTTTTTCCAGAATTATAAAGCAGTGAAAATTAGACCAGATTTTAGCATTTATTATTAATTAATGTTATGAAGAGGAATTTTAGATTTAATTTTTATTGCTTTATAGTTTTAGAAAAAAATAATATTTTCATATGCTGTAACTACTATTTCGAAAAGATTTCAACTCAGCTTTCATTTAAAAAAATTTTTAAGCTTCTAGTTATTAAGCGTCAGAGTCTAGTAACTTAGCTTTTTTCATGTTTTTACATCCAAAATCATCTCCCAAAATTTGAGCAAAATCTGCGTCCCAATACCCTGACACTCTCCTTGTCAGTAATACAACAAAGTCGTGCACATAAATGTAGTATACATATATATCATAATATATAAATCAAAAACCAAACAACAACAAAAAAAAAATACTCGTCGAAACTGTAAATAGCGTCGATTGAGGTATGATTATTTACCGAACATTGTACAAAGTATAATATTAAAAAGATAAAAGTCAAAAGAATAATTTATAATAAGCATATAATGGATATGTATAAATGTAAAAGAAACTTGTAAAACTGAATATAATTGCCTAAGAGAACTATTTAGCATATAAGTATAATAATAGATGTGAAAAGAAAAAAAAAAAGAAGCTTCAAACGAATCGAGACTCGTCTCTTCTATAATATAATAAAGAAAAAAATAATGAAAAAAAAAATACGAAAGACTTTTGGTGATAATGTCAAAGTAGATTTAGTATAATAAGCCAAAACTCAAAAATCTTGCGATACGTCTCGCATGTCGCTGAGTAATTAATGAAAAATAAATAAACATTTATCATAGAAAATTAGTCGTATACGTTCATCAAATTTTCATTGTAATATCAAATTGGTTAAGGCTCCAGAAAAAATAAAAAACAAGGCGATTGTGACGAGAAAAATATTTTCAAGGATAAGATAAAATCTTCCTTATTCTGTAAGTTAAAAAAAAAAAAGAAAAGAAGAGCCGTATGAGTACGTTTCAACTTTGTACCTGGGCGAAATTCGCATAGTTTGTCAATTTAACTGTACAAATTTTTATTATTTCACCATCATAAAACTTTCGATCGGTAGAAATATATTAATTTTTCATTGCAAAGCATAATAAAACTTTCAACAATTAAAATTACGTAAAAGAGGGCTTGTTAAAAATCTTCATAATATTCAAAATTATCAATTGATTCTCATAATTCGTCTGCATGAATGCATAAATAAATTTTATTGTTTTATTTTTCAAATGAAAATATAGACTGGAATTAAAAAAAAAAAAACTAATTTATAAAAGTTTAAAAAAAAAACATTGCCAACACGATAGAAATCTAACAATGTTGCATTGAAAAAAATTTGTAATATTTTTTTACCAGAATGTTTTAAAATATTAACAACAAACCCTTCTTAAAAAGAAAACTGATATTGTCTTTCTACTTATAGCTCTATTTAAACAGACGCGAAGACGTCTTACACGTATAATGAAAACTTGGACGAATTTTTACCAGGGTACTTTTGTAAATATGTAATGTAAAAATAAAAAAAAAAAAACTTGAAAAGTTTTTAATTTGAGAAAAAAAAATAATGCACACGTTTAATAAAGTTAAGAATATCATTTTTATAAATGATACATAATAATAAAGAAAGGATGAAAAAAAAAAATTTAGCTCTTGAGTAAGAAAAAAAATTCATTCGAAATTTAATTGATAAGGAGATGAATTAAGTGATGTAATGCGCAAATGATATTAATCATTAGATTTTATTTCCTTGTTTTTCTTTACATTAATATGTATGATATATATAAATATATATGTATAGTATGTAGTAAAATTGCGGATTTCATATCGTGGAATGGATTCCCCGTAATTATAACTTATGTCGCACTTTACGCACACACGTTCGTTAATCTCATAAAGACAAGAAAAAAGAAAATTCATGAAATTTATACTTTCTAGAAGTATAAAGGAATAGTAAAATCGTTGTCAATCCAACTATAAATGACTCTTGTTCACTCTTAGAAATTCTATGTATAGTTATGTACATACAGTAAGTTATTTGTTTATTATTAAAAAGAAAAAGAAAAGCGTAAAAAGTACTAATGAGTCTATCAAATATTTGCTGTCACTATAAAAAAAAAAAATAATCAAAAATAATATCGATACGTTGATGGAAATTAATTTACCAGTCGCCTTTATGATAATTAAATGAGGCCTCTGGCAAATTATACCGTGTTTTGATTAGTAAAAAGTGTCAAAAAGTATATATAATTGAAGTATAAAAATCAACAAGATTATTAAGTACAATTTGCAAGTTGCTTGTAATATTATTTTCAATCCTCTTTTTTTTTTTAAGTAATGATGATTAAAATAAAAATATTATAACAAAAAAAGATAACTTATTTTTAAAATATATATTTTAACTTTTATAAAATAAATTTCTTTTGAAAACTGCAAAAATAAACATTTTGAGCTTTCCTTTCCATTTTATTGTCGTAAATTATATTTTTTAATTAGGAGTATAATATCAACTTAGATACAGTAATAATCCTAGACATAATCGTATTTTTCCCAGAATAAATACACACATAAATAAATATATAAATATATATATATATTTTTTTTCATTTCAAAAGAGATTTTTCAAATCCATTATTTTTAAATTAAAAGAAAAAAAATATCAATAATATAATAAAAAATATTAGAGAAATTATCAGCAGGTGCTGTGCTGTTTTAAAGTTAAGAACAGAACACGGAAGAAACGTTTTTAGATATAAGTGTTAAATAAATGAGTTTTATTGGTTGTTAGTGTATGACTGTTCGTTAGAGATTTATGGAAAAGAGCAATTATAAACTTACGAAGAGAAAAAAAAGTTAAATACTCAACAATCAGTATTACCTGTGCAAAAAAAAAAAAATATACAAATGTATGTATAACAACAGATCGTATACTTCAATATATATGTATGAACTTTAAATATAAAGGTTGAAAAAGAATTGTATAAAGCTATTTCTGAAAAAAAATCATTCCCATACTTATTTTAAAATGTAACTCTTAATTAATTATTTATGTGAATTTCAAACAATTTTGGAGATTATAATACTATTGCACTGAAGAATTTTTATTAATTTTAACTTTCGCATGATTTTGATGTACTTTGTATGTGGTTTGTACAAGTTCAAATTATGTTTTATTTAAATAAATACTGCCGAAAATACAAGAATTCTTTTTATATTTATGAACTCATTAACCTATCTATGTCCTTTTAAAGTCAATGTACACAATTTATTTTTGCGATTATTTTACAAATCAATAAAGTAAAATAATCAATAATTATAAAACTTCTCTTACAAAAACATATTCTAATACAATAACGATGAATAAATTCATCGACACTATGTGTAAGTTTATAACAATATTGCAGCCTGTACATCTCTCTCACTTTTTAATAACTGTGTAAAAATATACTATTTTTACACCATAAATAACAAGAGAATTTTATAAAAGTTATTTACAACATTTATGGCTTGTTGTATCGTACTTTTACGCGATCTTTTTGATTCCAGAATTCTGAGACAATTAATTTACACAGGAACAAATGGAACACAATTATCAGGAAGCATATGCTTACCCAAAAGAATGTGGGTAAACCACCTAATTCATGTCCATGTTTATGTAAAGCCATAACATGATGATCATGCGCTGGAGCTGTAAACAAAAAACAAATTTAATTTATTTGATGAATTTAAAAAAGGAAAGATAACACTATAAAAACTTATATACCTTCATTTACAGCATGAACATGTAAAGCATTTTGCAAATCTTGCATATGTTGATAATCTGATGTAATATATAAAATAGCGGTTAGTGGTTTAGTAAGTTTTACAGGAAAGCTAGTATACATTTGACTAAGAGGTACTGGTGCATCCAAACAACCAGCATCACATCCAAAATAAACACTATCACTTCGATCCAGAGCCACACCTAATATTGCTCGATTATCCTCATTAACAGTAACTGAGATATTCAGATGTGTCACATTTCCATAACTTATCCTTCTACAAATAAAATATTTGTGTAATGTAAAAAATTTAAATAAAATTTTATATAATATATTGTAATTTATTGAAAAATAGTTTTTAGGAATTGCGTCATAAATATTACCTAAATAGAAAATCTCTATGCAAATGTTGAGGATCTATATTAAATTCCAAATGTTGATTACTAAACCTTAAACTTCCAAGACTTAACACCATAGCTTGTAGTACAGCAGATGGATTACCAGTCATCAGTCTATGACAACCTTGCTTTTCAAGTGTTATAGACCATGCCCTAACTAGCTCATTGATGGCATCGACTGTAGAAGTATCTCTCCACAAACGAGGAGCATCCCTATTCAGATTTTTAATTATGATTACTTTTTATATTTGATTGATATTTTTAAAACTCAATAAAAACTTACAATGTGTGATGCCCTCGATAGCAACCTTCATTATTGATTACACTTTTTTCAACATCTGGTAGTGCTTTTGAAACCTGACTTAAAACATAATAAATCGTGGAATTTATTTTATGTCCATTGATTGCTCCTTTTGCTTTAGAGTCACTTATTCTAAAACCAGAATGCCAATATCGATTCCACAGTTTAATATGGTCATCCTTTAATCCTTGATTATGCTGTTTAACAAGAGCTTTTCTCATGTGCTGAAATAAAATTTAATTAAATTTAAAAAATATGTATTTATAAAATATTTTAAAATTAACTAGTAATCATACACAAAATAAATTTTATAACTATTTATAAATATCTTTAAAATTCGTTTTTCAATAATTTTCATTTGAAAATAAAAAATTTTATAACTAATTATACTGTACTTTAATAATAAAGTAATATACATACATCAATAGCTTTTTCTCTAATTGTATCTCTTTCTTGACGGTATTGTTCCATTGAAATTGGTTCGCTATATTTGATACTGGTCAAATATTCCATTTTTACAGAACTCATTGCTTTAACTTCTATAGTTTTTTGTGGCGCTTGATAAACTATGGTTACTACTACAACTTTATTGGTGTTTGGTAAATTAACATAGCCTGATACCAAATTAAACTCATGATTTGTGCGTTCTACCAATATACTAAAATACAAAATTTTACGTATATTAGAATTATAATCTATTTAATAAAAAAAATGTAGAATATATAAATTTATTTACTTGATTGATTCTGTTAGAGAATCACTCCAATGTACTGAAACTTGAGAGTTAAAAGGTAAATCTTGTGAAAGGCTCATAGGATTAGATATTTTGATTTCTTGCACAAAAATCCCTTCTAAATCTCTATGTGCGTAATATTGATAGCCTACATGGTAGCCATTTCTAAAACACTGATACTTATAAACGATACCCTTAGTATACTGAGTAACAGTTGCTTCTTGATAAATAAGATCTTCACGAATGTGGTGAGTAATAAGTGGTTGCCATTTTACTGGCAAAGACAATGTTCTACCATGTTTTATATAAAGCCATGATTCTGGTTGTATTGGAATGCCAAATAATCCATTTCCGATGTAAGGCAAGTAATGATTATCTTCTTCTTTTGGAGGATTAAATAAAACGTTTGCATTGTATTCAACGGTATCAAAATAAAAACCAGCTAATCTTTCATTTATACAATGATCTTCGTATGCTACAAGATGAGGTAAAAATTAAAAATTTGTTAATAAAAGAGTAACAATATTTTATTCTTACCTTCAATAGGTTCTCTTCTACTAGAAAATAACCATTGAGCTATGGATGGACCAACGTACAAAAGAAAGCCTCCGAAAATGACAATTAGTATTAATATTTTTCTATATGAATAGTTCCCATCTAGCATACGTCTGATTCGTTTGCCAAATTCATAGATGTCAAACATACCGCCACTGCCCCTCATATTAATGACTATTTTTTAGATTATTTGCTAATAGTTAAATTACCTGCAAAGATTTATAACCTCTACATTAACTCATTACACTTAATAAGAAAGAGAAACATGAAATATTATGTTATAAATTACTTTCTACTACTGAAGAAGCACATTGCATAACAACTGGAAATTTTTTACCAAATTTGGTAATAAGTAAATAATGCCTTTGAAAACTTGATAAATTATGTCATTTTCACAGCAATAACATTTCGCGAGGGCCGGACTAATGCAAACGACACGACATCAGCTGGCACCCTGGCATATAGTCATTATTTAAAAGTCTGGAAACTTTTTACAGAGTTTTTAGTTCCCTAGTGATGTCGCTTCGATCGTTGTTTTTGAAAGGACTAAAGACGCTTTTTGTAATGTTATTTAAATTTTAAAACTGAGCCATTTAAAACTCAGCTGTCTCGTAAATTAAAGTAATGGAAAATTATTTTGTTTTTTAATTTCCAATCTAATCGACATTACGAATGTTCTATCATTGAATACATATCAACTCATATTATTTTAATTTTTATTTTTCAGAAAACGCGATTGAAGACAAAAAACCGTTTTTAGATATTAAAATAAAAAATCACCGTCAGTTTTCATTGATACTTTTAGTATTTTTATGAATCCTCATAAAAATAGTAAAGAGTGCCAAATAGTGGTGGTAAACTAGATAGATTTCATAGAAAAATATTAAAAAAGACTTTTTATGAATTTTCTGAGGAATAGAACTCAATCGCCATTAAAAATGAATAAAAGCAGCAATTTGAAAATTCCTTCAGGCAATAGTTCAACATAATTAAAAAATAAAGCCATTCTTAAGAGATAAATCTACTTTATCTGCATCTACTCAAGTAAAATACGCGTCCTTCCACTAGGATAAAAGAAAACTATGTTATCAACAAGGGACATAAATGTTTGATAGAAGATCAAATTGCAGAACAAAACGTTAAGAATTGCAAGATAAGAAAAAGAAAATAAGGAGGCTTAGTATAGCCGCATTATATGGCTACGTTTTAAATCTAAAAATCTTAAAAGTACATAACTTTTCATTTATTCTGGTTGTAGTAAATCTAGCAGAATAATTACTGCATACATTTTATTTAAAAAGTTAAATGAAAAACTGAACTTATATCTCATGTTGTAATTAATATTTTTTTAATATAATAATAAATGAATGTTTTATATTATAATGTATTATTTGTAAAATCTATAATTTATCATATATAATAATATAATAAATTATTTATCATGAATTAATTTTAGTAAATTATTATACAATTTTATTATTAAGATAAAACTGTTTATTTTGTAAAATGCACATCTAATTATTTAAACATGGTTTTTTTTCAACATTTTGTTATTATTTTTCTGTTTTCTTAATCAAGACCTTTCGTTACACCTTTTCAAGCACATTTTTCTTTCGCTTTCCACTTTGAGAAACTGTAAATGAAAAAAAAATTTTTTTTAATTAAAAAGAATTCTGAACTACAAGAAAAAAAAAACATGTTTTTTCTTAAAAATTTGTTTTAGTTTTTAATTTCAACTTAAAAAAATGTAATCAAACATTTAATCAGTGACATTAAGTATTACGATTTCTTATTTGCCTGATATTTTTTTTAAGTTAACATTTAAATTTTTAGGCTTCAGGTAAATTTTTATTTCAGCATGAAATCTGAATCACAAATGAAAAAGTTGGTACTCTTGCTGAAATTGTACACGAGCAGTAAAACGTGTGGGTTTTTAATCAATTCTGGATGCTGCCAGATTACAGCGTCACCTACATGCTTTTATATAAAAAAGAAATGTGTCCAGAATTGATTAAAAATATCAGCCGAAACTGCACAAGATACAACTAGGAACGCATGTGCGTTTTTAATCCATTATGGAAATAAACTAAAAGTCTTTAACATCAACATTTCCCTGTAGGAAGTAGTTATGGGACTAAAATATTATTGCATTATCTCTCCTTTGACTATTTTATTGAAGTCATAGCTTCGCCGTTTTGCCGTCGGATGGATGAAGTTTGTAATTAAATCTTATTATTTACTTTGAAAAAAAAAGAATGTTAAACTTCATATTATAATTTGGAATTCATTTATTCAATTCTATTTCAATTTAGGATTTCAATATGGATTTCGTATTGTTAAATATGATATTAACGGTAATCAATATATTTGCGGATTTTTAATTCAACATTAATAATCGAAGTTTAAAATTTTTTTTCAGTTATGCATAAGACGTAAATTTATTAATTCAACAAGCCAATTTTCGCATAATATTTAAAATATCGACATTTTTAGAGCATTGATTACTCCCCTCCTGAAGAGCTATAACAGATAAAAAAATTATTGAAATCCTTTTAATAAAAATTGCATGAACTCAATAAATAAGTATAAATAAAAAATCTTATTTAAATCTCACATTGAAGAACCTAAGCTACGACTAACCAAAAACAATTAGAAAAGATAATGAGATCAAATGAAATTATAATTATTAAAATTAACCGATTCCTTAAACAGCAAAAACTTACATATAAAAGTTCGGAAAAATTCTTATAAAAAAGAATCAGCGTAAAAAATGTTATTCCAAGGTCTAAATTTATTGAAAGTCTTAATAAGATTTTGATTAAGTCATCAATAAATACTTTTATATTTAATTTTTTTATTTTATATTTATATAAAAATATTTATTTTATATTAATTTAATAACTCGTATAATTTTTTATGATTATCTAATAATTAAATATCTTTTATTATCAAAGTATTATTTTTATTCTAAAATTAATTGTTTAATATCGAATCAATTAAATAAATAATCACTTATATTAATAAAATAAGACATATTCATATTGTGAATAATATTTTATAACTTCTTTACTATATGAAAATTATTTTAATTATTCATAAAAATATAATTTAATATATTATCTTACACCAATAATATAATAATATTATACAGAAGGTAAAAAAAATTTAATTCAAACTTAATAGTTTATAGGCATATAATAAACGATCTATTGATTTCGAAATGATTCTATAAAAACTTTGTTTTATATTTATGTTATATTAATAATAGAACAAGCTATTCCCCAATAATAAATCCATTGAAATATAATTAGATATAGATTTTAATGTAATAGAGAAATTAGTTGCTCGTAAATTCAATTTTAATGAAATTTCTAATAATAAGAAAAGATTAAGAGGGTTTAAGTGGTTTATGCCGTAACAAACAGACGCACTGGAAGAAATAACAAAAAAAGTTTTTTCTTTTGAATAATTTTTTTTTTTATTCTAACAATCAATTACAATATCAATAATTTTTATTACTTTTTATTATTTAACAAAAAGTGCCTGTAGTTCAAGTTTATTACTAGTCTTATCGAATAAATTTTAGTCAATCTCAAATATATTTTTTATTTAATTTATAATTAACATTTTTTAAACTAATTTTAATTTTTAATAAAATCTAGCGTTTCATTTTGGTTTCATGAAAAACTATATCCTCATTATCATAATTGTAAGCACAAATGTTATTTTTTCCGTAAAAGCCTATATTAAATATTTAAATTTAATCAAAAGTTAGTAACTTTCACTTAACTTGATATTTTCCTACTAAATTTTAAATTTTTTAATTAAAAGTCGCTGGAGTCACCATAAACTGAAACCTTGAATCGTCATAGAATACTAAAGCAACTTAAATTTCATTGTTTTAAATTAATTCGAATATACAATTATGCTAATTCTAAAGACCAAAAGTAATCATATCTAAGACATTATTAATATACATAAATTTTAAAGTACATAACGTAAGCATCGTTTGCTTTAAAGTCGAAGTTAAAAAAAATGCTTCTATTAATATTACATATTTCATTGTTTATTGTTACAAAAACAATCCAAATAAATATTCTGTTTGACTATAAACGGATACATTTATATACTTAATAATTAACACAAAATGAAATAGTTTTTGTGAATTAGTGTCAATAACTATTAGCAGTAATACCATATTAGTAATAACCAATAATTGTAATTAACTACTATTGTTATTAACGTCTCGACTCTCCAGTTAATAAAAGTTACAAACGTTTAACCATAAAAATAATTTGTAAACGGTTATGATGCTGGAAAGTTACTATATCGCACATAAACAAGGGATGATATAAGCCGAACATTTATTATTTACATTTGTGCGACTAGACTCGGTTTAATTAATAATTAACAAGGCCAATTTCATTAACTGGTTTAATTTTTATTCATAGTTTATCAAACTGTTTGTGTATGATATTGCGCAATAAAATAACAAACAATATAAAATACGTACACAATTTTTCACAAAACTTTTCCATTTATTTGAAGTTTATGGAGAGCATAAATTTTTATACTTTAAGAGTTTAGTAGTCACTTACATACGGTATATCATGTGAAATAACTAAAATGATCTTTTTTATTAAATCTTTGCTGAGGCAAGAAAGTCTTATATCAAAATTTAACTGCTTAAAATTTTGTCATTTTATTCAAAATGTAGTAAAACCTTAAAAACCAGTTCCAGATGAGTTTCAAAGTATACTTATATTTTCAGTTTTACTCATCGCTGCTGTTATTTCCTTAAAGCATTTTATTGATTAATATCCTATCTCCTTTCAGAAATTGAATCTTTTCTTCTATAATCGCATTGTTGTACGCTTCTTTTATTTCGAATCAATAGCTTTTAATGATCAAAGCAAAAAAAAAAAAGAAGAAGAAAAATCGTTCAAAGCATTGTTCTTTTGAAAAGCTAACGCTGTCAATGTTGTTCCAAAAAAGAAAAAAAAAATGACTCTCGAGGGATAAACGAAGATAAGAGAGAAATAAGCTGATCTTTCTCATGGGTCAATAATTTTACTGCTCCTTCAAATTCAACGACTGTATATAGCTTAAGCATCTTGAATTTTACAATCATTTATCGATCCTACTATTTTTGGTTATTTTTTTATATCTCCTTGTTAATTGTAAGACATCTTTAACAACAAAGATTCAACGAAGAATTCAGTTTTTTTATTTCATTCTATAGTTAGGTTTTAAATTGATTTTTCCAAATTTGAAAAAAAAATTGTTATTGGTGAATTTTTAAAGGAGCACGTAAATTTTAAATTGATTGAAGGTTGACCGCATGAAAATTATAATCGTTTAGCAAGTTTTAAATATAAATATTATACATTTATATTTAAAAGCTTTTATATACTTATTCATTTATATGATTTTATATTTTAAATTTAAAATATCGCTTATAGCTCTTGAAATAAAAAAATAAAACTGTTTGAATATTTAAAATATTAATTTTAAAATAATTTATTAAATTATATTAAAATAACTTATTGCGTTGATCGAATAAAAGTATATTGAACATTATATATTAAATAATTATAACGAAATACAATAAATAAAATAATACAATTATTTTGTAATGCGCTATAAAAAGCGAGCGTGATAAAATACTTATAAGAGAGCAAACATAGAAGCAAATAAAACATGCGACCTTTATCCACGTATTCCGGGTTCGATTCGTACAAAATAATTTTGAATTTTTCAGACTCAAAGACAATAACAGATACGTTAAATTTCCATTTTTTATCTAATACCTTAATATGAATAGCATGTAATCGACTTTAATAAAAATTTATTTATTTTTTTAATTATCTAATATCGCTATAATAATGCCGCATGTTCATAGTATGAAGTGTCAATAATTATTTTTGATTCTAACTAGGTTAATAAAATAGCATATATAGGATAGGATAGGATAGAATAGGACGTTCTCAAAACAATTAACACTTAAGCTACACGAAAAATTACGTAATCGGTATATTGCTATTTAAGATAATAAAATAGATGATTATACGCGTATATAAAATAAAAAAATAACGGAGATTTAATTAGATTAGATTAGATATTGTTTTATTTTGTATTACAATTACAAAAAAATTAAAAAATTAAAATAAACAATTAATATACTTCCATCGTATAATTTAAAACTGTCTTTGAAAATTTTTGACAATGTAAATACCGTCACAGTTAAAAGAAATTATTAATTATATTGGGGGCACATAACATTATCATAATTGGATCAAATGAAATATTAAGGAAATTATTTCAAAATATCCCAGGGGATGTAAAAATACGTTCAAAGATATCTTCCGCTATGATTAACGAATCCATATAATAAACCTAAAACCTCGTAAGAATTCCAAAGACGTAAAAAATTATCCACATAAAATCAAATAAAAGAAGAAGAAGGAGAAGAAGAAAATACATCTACTTTGAGAGATAAAATTAATTTTCTTTAAGATTTGAAAAATTAATCCTCTAAGCTCGCTTCCTCCCCCCTCTCCTCCTCTTATTATTAAAGAGCAGTCATTACACCTATATAATTGATCGAACAAAGTAGCACAGAGAGACGGGGCATTTAAAATCTAAAGCGTAATATTAACGATGTTGGAGTTTTGCGCGTGTATATATATACACACACGCATATATACGTATATATCGTCCTGTGTGAATAATTGAGAGAGATAGGGGAAGTAAAAAAAAGACAAGTGTATATATAGTATATGGCGATTGTGCAAAGGGGATAATAGCGCTGGCTCTGGGAATGTGAGCCATCGTCACATCGTGTCTCTCTAGAGAAAATTCAATTCCACGTTGATACATACATATATATATATATATATATATATATATATATATATATATATATATATACATGGAAGAAACAAAATTCTTGTATTTCCCTCGTTATTTAACGAGAAAAACCATTTCGAATCCACTTAATGTTGAAACGGCTACATTTCGACATTCTATCAACGTGTTATTTATATTAAATTAAAGCCGACTTGGCTGCTACGAGCAATTTCTTTAAAACGTAATTTCAATTTTATTATCGGTGAATTCGATTTTTCTGCTGTTGCATTTGCATCTATTTGAATTGCCGCTGAGTTTGTTTTTCTTGTTTAGTCTGCAAACGAAAATTGGTAAACAGTGCTTTGGTTAGAGTAAATAATGGAATGACGAAAGTCATTCATATTTATAAATAATATGTACATAAATTTGATGCAAATAAAATCCAAGAATTGTTGAGAAATAATGATGCAGAAGTCAAAATTTTATAGTATTGAAAAAGTATAAAAAAGGATAAGGCTAGTAATATAATGCATGCTTTAAAAATCTAATTTAACGACTTTTTATTTTGTATTAGATAAAAAATATTCAATGTATGTAATCGTTTCTTTTTGATCTAATATTATAAAATACATTTCAACCAGGAAAAATTAATCTCAAATAACTCTTTTAAATAAAAATGATAATTTCCGATTCCAATAGATGCCGTTTAAAAATATAACATTAAAAAATAATATAATTTTACATGTTGGAATTGTATTGGCAATAATTTCTTTAAGAAGTTTCAAGAGACTTAAAAATATATAAAAAAAAAGAAAGAATGTATTCGTTTATTTTTTAACTAAAATATAAATTCTCAATGATGAAACTTGTCTCCGAACTCTAAACAGCGTACGTACAGAGCTTTCAAAGTTTTACGAACACCTGTATCTTGCGTCTTAAAGAAGATGAAGTGTAAAGAAAAGCTTATTCGATGTTTCTCAAATTAAAGCTAAAACTGAAAGTCTTTTAATTTTCTAATTAAAAATTATCAATTATTACTTTATCCATCATATTTTAATGATGTTTTCTTTAAAGTTTGTTGTATTATTTGTTTTGCAAAAGATATATCGATATTTTATATTAAAAAAACGTTATAAACACAATTAAAAAAACACGTTCATATTTAGCTTGATATTCATATTCTCATTAAACTTTACTAATATCTAAATCTACTCTAATTAAAATTTAACATTTACCTTCCTCCACTCTTGCAGCTCCATAAATTTTTG
Organism: Anastatus disparis; assembly: GCA_017163975.1. Lineage (NCBI taxonomy): Eukaryota > Metazoa > Arthropoda > Insecta > Hymenoptera > Eupelmidae > Anastatus > Anastatus disparis. Next base: position 389,475 of record JAFFSR010000251.1, read on the forward strand.
GGTGCCTAAGGTAAATAAGATGAATTTCATAGGCCCTTGATAAAAACTATCCAACTTTAAATAATTATAGTTTAAATTCTAATAAAAAAGAGCTTATTCAATTCTCAATTATTAACTCAATAACTGTAGCATATTGTTCAGTCTAAAACAAGTTATTATTGATTGCTGTTTATTCTATAGACGCATGGAGAATTACTTTTGACGGATGATCTTTCTCTTATTGTCCTTTTTCCGTTCAAAATAATAAAATAGTATGTTTGTCACGACTGATATGAATCGAAGAAACAAATTTAGGTGATTAAAAGATACTTTTATTTTTTTTTTTTATATATTAGATGATATTAATATATGTTTGATGATAATTTTTTGGTTTTAAAAATTAGGCCTATTAAAGGAAAACTTAAATTAATATTACTTTTGGAACTATGTTTGCTGATTTCGATAAATGGATAAAACTCAATAAGCATAATATAGATAAAAAAAATTTATTTGACAATTTAAATAAGAGCCGTCATAGCCTTATAATAAAAAAAATTCAAGTAAAATCTTATCCTTTTTATAAGAATGCACTATGGTCAATGTCCCAATTGCTACTCGCTGTTAGAAATGAACCTATTACTAACCGCTCAATGTTATTTAGATACGAAAAAAAATTTTTAACAATGAACGGCTAGTAATAGGGTCGTGAGTAGCAATTGGGACATTGACCATACTGGCCTATATACTCGTGCGTTCTTCCTCTCCATAAGAAAATCGAACGGGAGATTAAAGCAGCCTGTACATATATATAATGCATATACTACGTACGGTGTTGAAAGCTCAATCTCACGCATTTATAGGGCAGTAGCCCAGATCTCTCTCTCTCTCTCTCTCTCTTTGCATATAACATATCATAACATAACACAAGATAACATAACATAACACAACAGAGCGAATGCAAAGATTCATAAAGTTTCTGTTCTCTCTTTCGGTAAAAACGTATCCGATCTGGCTGCAGCATAGCCAGGCGGATCAGCGGATGCGGGGACGGATCGGTGTCACGTGCAGACGTTGTGCTGCTGTTGCTACTCTGTGTGTGCTCGAACCCCCTCCGGATGTACAAACTTCCTAGTCTTGCGTTCTCTAGCTTATACGCGTGTATACATATACGTACACATATGCATATAGGTGCATTGCAAGTTGATGGCTAATTTGTCGAAATAAATAAATTTATTTTCAAATAAACAAAAATATTCTTAAAGAATTGTATTCTTAATCAGTTATTATTTTATGATAAACATAGGAAATTGTGATGAGAGGATTTGCAAGCGTTGGCTATTTATGACATGCGTATAAATAAAAGTATATGTATAACGATCATGTATATGATGTAGTCTGGATATATAAATGTTGCTGATCTGTGGCTCGGGCGTGTATCTGTGCGGATGGCTAAATAGTGGATGCACACACATATATATATACACACACGGGCTGTCTTGCATTCTGGAACGACAGCCAGCAGACGCAAGCGTGCTGATGATGATATACTGTGATATACGCTGACATATCTCGGTGTACATACATACACTAATGCTAAACTGGCTATGTGCGTATTAAGCCTCGTCGTATGTGTCCCTCCTCGGTATATAGAAGATTTTTTGGGGTGTAAGTAGGGGGTGTAGAAGTGAGCTTTTACGTCTGTTTGTTAAAGCTTTAAAACTCTAAAACTCTCTAGTCTCTAATATAGCTTTATGCGTGTCAGTTGAGCGCGCTCGCTCTCTTTATCTCGATCTCGTCCTCATCTGTTCAGTTACTGTTTAGTTTAACTGACCAGTTCACTGCGAACCTCGCGCAAGCTCGCACACACCGATCCGTCTTTCGCTCTCGTGTGCTGTGCTACGCACTTTTCTCTCTCTCTCTCTTATTTCCTTCTCCTCTCCTTTATCCATCTCTTTTATCCTATCTCCCTTTGTTCGTAAGTTCAATCGTTCGTTCCTTTTGTTCTAATCTTTCTTACAATAATCCCCCGATCGTAATCGGTCTCTACGTTTTTTTTTCATCTTCGTACGTCGGTGCGCTCAGACTCATATAATAATAACATATAAGTGAAGGAGGGTTTTTTTTTGGGTGGCGCCACTTTTCAAATAACGCCGTGCAAGTGCTGGTCCACATAAAGAAGAGAATAACAGAAAAAAGCAATAGAAAGCAAAAGAGGAGAGCGATAGAGAAAGGAGATTTTGCCTGAGGGAAAAAGGAGGCTCTCTCTAGGCACGCAAGACACTCAGTCAGTCAGTCAGTCAGTCAGTCGAGCAGGGAGGCAGGCAGGCAAGCAAACAGGAAGGAAGGAAGGAAGGAAGGACTCTCTCTTACTCCATATAAGGAAAGTCATATATACGTATATATATAACTAGAGAAGAGAGTAAGAGAGATAAATATATACATATATACATATAACGGGGGTCCAAATAGCGAAGCAAAGCGTCGCGGCGCTGGAGAGCGCGCGCACTGTGTGTGCTTGCACAGGAGAGAAACGAGCTTTAACAGAGTAGTGCTACTGCTACCGTCGTTGGCGAAGGACCAACCTCATCCTAACCGCTGCGTCCCGCCCGCTAAGGTGCGTACCGATACATATACATTCACACGCACACACGCCCAAACATACATATATATATATATATATATATATATATATATATATATATATATATATATATATATACACCTAAAGTACACATTTATATATATGTATATATTTATATCTTGTTGCTCTTAACACGTTTATTTGTTTATTGTTATTATCTAAAATCATAAAAATAAAAGATATCGCTGAGATTAATGTTCTAGGCTCAGCGTGTTTATATAGAGTCATAAAATGTGCATAAAAATTCCTTAAATAAAGAGATATATTGGCAACTTGTAGAATAGGACTAGGCCACTTTATGCGCGTCTCGCTTTGGCGCGCGTTTACTTATTTACTTTGAGACTGTTAAAGAGCGCGCGATCCGCTAAACGGACCCACATACAACGATAAAATTAGTTAAAAAATGAGAGAGAGAGAGAGAAAGAGATTGAATAAAAAAGACAGAGAGAGAGAGAGAGAAGGAGAGGTAAGCTTAGGCTCAAGCTCGGCCTCGGCTAATTAGAATATAGCTGTTTTTTATGAGCGTGGAAGAGGAAGAGGGAGCCAAGCTCAGGAGACTGTGATATTTATTACACGGGACCCCTGCCGGACATGCATATTAACGCGCCTTGCCACTCTCCTTCTCTCTCTCTCTCTCTCTCTCTCGAACTTTTTTTATTCTCTTTTTTTTTCTTTATTTGGTTTCAATTAAAGCTTTCGTTCTTTCGATTTACGAGTACGTCTTTTTGTTTCGATAATATTCAATTCTACCTTACTTTTTACCCCATTACGAAACAAGTTCGAAGTTCGAGTGCTCCAATTCTCCAACTACTCGAAAGCGATTGTGAAATTTCGTACTATCGTGTTGGACTTTAAGCGAAAAGCGTCGTTCTCTTCTTTCTCTTTCTTTCTCGCACAAGCAAACGCGCGCTTCTATGTTGCCTTCGTTCGACGCTCTCTATCCCCAACTCTCCCCTTTTTTTTTCTTTCTCAGTTTCTCTCCCCTGGAGCCATAGAGAAAATTCCGTTTGAGCAAGAATCTGGGCTTGAAAGCTTCCTCTCTCTCTCTCTCTCTCTCCGCGTTATACTAACCGTCTTTTTTTGTTCCCATATAACACACTCACGCACAGGCGCTCTTTTATTTGCAAGCTCATTTACCCAACGCGCGCTAACACTTTTAATCATTCTAATCGTCCCTCAAGATTTGTAAATATTATTTTACCTTAACATCATGAGTGTCTTTGTTGTCGTGATAAATAAATAAATTTTTTTTTTTAATTTTGTTTTCCTTAGACTTTATATATTGCTGTTTGTGTTATTTAACTTGCTCCATGATTCTGTGAGCGTATCGTTTAATATTATATAAGCGCTTGTTTTTAATATAAATTCATAAACATACGAGTATGTGCGTTTGAATGTTAAAAATCATGGGAGGAATCTTAAATTTTCTAAACACGGGTTCGTTAAATTTTTGAACATCCGCGCATAGTTGAAAGCGCTCGGGCGCACACGCCCGCGTGCATAAACACACATATACATATTAATATGCATATACACTTGTAGATGGAAAAGTTTGTAGATCGATTATTTGGGCAAACTATTCGACTCGAGGGAGGGTTAATCACTCGTAACTCTTGGAATAAAAAAGAAAGAAAAGCCGTGAAAGGAAAATGAAAGCAAAGCTTGAAAGAAAAATAGTTTGAAGGAAAGAGGGTGTATAACATAAAAGAGGGGAAAAAAAAGTTTGCAGCTGGCGGAAAAATGACAAGCGGCAAAAGGCAAAAAAAAAGAAAAAAGAATAAAAGAGCAAAAGGCGCGCTGGAATCTCGCGTTCGTAGTCAGATAAAAAAAAAAAAAGAAGAAAAGAGGGAGTAAAGGTATAGCATATACGCGAGAGATAGAAACAACTTTGATACTCTCTAGCATATATACAAGCTAACCCATGAAGTAAGAGGGAGAGAGGGTGCGGGAGACAAAAGCTTTTTTTTTCTCTCAGCACGAGGAAAAACTGGCTTCGCTCCAAGGATAACGGATTTTCTCGTACTACTACTATACACGCGAATATGAACATCATCATCTCTTGGATAAGCGGCAGTGCAATTCCTTTATCTTTTCTTTTTCCTTGTACTCCAATTTTCTCTCTCTCTCTCTCTCTTGCAATCTTGAATTTCTTTTCATAATTTTTTTTTTTCTTTTTCTGTCGTTTTCTTTTCTCTGTTGAACTCTCTGCTGACTTTATAACAAAAGAGCAACAGAGCTGAACAGCAGACCAGTTTCGCGTCCAGCAATTTAGATCTGTGCATACACGCGCACGCGCGCACACACACATACACAAGTACTCACGCACCCACCCACCCTCGCACACACACACACATATCAATATATATATAAATATATATACTCATATAAAAAAATATATACACATACATACATCCGTGAAAAAAAAAAAAATATTGAGAAACCAAAAGGTACAGAGGACAGGGTCATGCTTGAGAGTAAAAAAAAGCGTGGGGCGCACAAAAGAAAAAGATTTTTTCGCGAGATATTTTCAGTTTTAAAAGTACATTTTACATAAAAGAGATATATACGTATGGCATTGTTGTTGTCAACAGTTTGAAAATAAACAAGATGCTCATAAATTAAAAAAGGCATGCGAATAACTCTCTCGCTCTATTTAAATTCATGAATGCCGAGGCATAAACTAATAGCCCGTAAAGTGTCCTTTATAAAAATAAAAAAAAAAGAAAAAAAGAAATAAGAAAAGATAAATGAAAAGAAAGAAAAAAATAATGACGAGTATTTGTAGACTCTCTAGATGAGAGTACTTGTAGATATTCGAGGACTCTAAAAATCAACCACACGTACACACACACACACACACACACACACCTAACAACATAGAAAGTAGCTTATAGTGTATGTTACGTGCAAGATAAATATAAAACGAGAAAGGGATGAAAGAGAGAAGAAACCTGAGGGAGGATAAAAAGAACTTTTCCATCTTGATTGGTGTAAGCTATACGCATAGTGGAGAGAGAGGGAGAAAAATACATAGAGAAACGTATATCTCCCTCGCTTCTCTTGCTGCGATTGCTTATCGACTAGTGGGGTTGATGCTGTTGTTGCTCTTATACAGCCGGTGCTACACACATCCAGCTCAGAGTCAAGCTTATTTTATTCGATCCCCCATAAGCTCCCCATTCTTACTTTTTTTCTATCTCAAGGTCTATCCGTGTATACAATTTCAACTGGGGAGAGAAAAGTAGGAGAGTGAAAAAAAAAAAAAGTTGAGAAGAATTATAAAAGATCCCGAGCGAGCGAGAAAGAAAGATAGAGAGAAAAAAAAGTAAGAAAAAAAAAAGAGGTCGATGCTACGGTGCGAGTCGATTGGAGAATGGCTATCCCAATTAAAAGAGGGATCGGTTATATATTCGGGTACAGGAGGGTTGTGAGACTAGAGAGCGAGATAGAAGTAGAGGAAGGGAAGGACCAAGCCAGGATAGAAGCATAAACGTGTACTAGAGAGAGAGAAAGAGAGCGCTAGATCGATTATGACGCCCCAGAAAGCGCGCCAGAAATTTTCTTTGTTCGAAAAAATGGAGCGATTGAATCGCCATACCCGTATATAGTAGCAGCATCTCTACGTCGTCTTCTCCTTCTTCTTCTTCTTCGTAGTTGTCAAGCAATCGGCTTCCGCAGATTTGCAAAGGAGCAATGGCGCAGGAAACTATCTTCTCCGGTTTATGAAATTGCCTTAGTTCTCTCTCTTTCTCTACCATTTGCTTGTAACTCTTCACCCCCTTCCTGCTCTTATGACCTTTCCTCTACTCTATATCGTGTATACATGTAAGTAAGAAACATTCTGTGTATCTGGAAACATATAAAAGAGAAAATGTGTTTGTAGGGATGTATGTAGGGATTTGGCGGTTTATTTGTGTCTTGGAAAACCGAGAAAAGTATATAGTTGATATACCTTTTGTGTATGTGGGTAAACAAGGCTTTTTGCACATAGGAATATACCGGAGGAATTTGCGCGCTTGCCTCGTATACAGTTAGATAAAAGGCTTTGGCGGTTTTATGTACCAGTATTTTCAAAGTTTAATAACTTTTTTCCATTATATGCGTAATTTTATAAATTTTAAATATTTTTCTGAAAAAAAAAGTTATTATATTTGAAATCGTATTGATTCCAACTTTTTCATGTTTTTTTATTTAATCTTACTATTTATGTATTCAAATTGAAGTATAATTCCAATCATAGTTTTTTCATAGAACTTTCAGAAAAAAAATATAAAAATATAAATTTATTTAACAATTTTTTTTTTAAAGTAAATAAATATTTTTTATAGAATATTTATCGTGGTACTTGCAAGTTATACACATAAAATTGCAGCATAAAATTCGATATACATCGTATGATAGTAAGAAAAAGTTGTTACGATTTCAAAAAAGCTTATAAATATCTTATTAACTTTGAGATAAAACATTTAGAGTCGTTTTGAGTTTTATTATTGAAGTGGAATCGAAGAAATTTAAATTTAAAATGTTCGTGCTCTTATATATTTTTTTATAATACTTTAGCAACCATTTAAATTTTACATTTATTTTAATATTCTTTCAACAAATAAAAAAAGCTTACAATAAATAGCTCTTGAACTAAAAACCATATGTAATTGTATTAAATGTAAAAAAATACAATACGAATACAAAATGTTGAAAAAATTTTTTTTATAAAATAGGTGAGTAATTATTTTGATAAGATAAGAAACTTCAATATTATGAAGCTAAGCTTTTTAATATTCAAAGTGCTGCTTCCTGCGAAAGTTGAATTCATCTTCCATGTGGCTTAAATTTGCTGAGCACACTTTTATCGGGTTTTCTTTTTAAATTCTCAGAGCAAATTTAAGTTATTATACGTCCTCTTTTCTATTACCGTATTACAAAATCTCGAACATCTACTTTTTTTTTAATAATCTCGAGTAAAAAAACATCGTTTAAAAACTTTACATTATAAATGTATTATAACTACTAAACTTTTTCACAAAAGAATTGAACTTTCATTTTTTTTTAACATTGATACTAAAGAAGGAACAATATTATTTTTATCTGAAAAAAATAGTGTTAGGTTTGAAATTAAATTTCGATGATATCAGTAGAAAAAAAGAAGGATGAAAATATTACAAAGTAGAATGACATCGGTAATAATTTCTTAGAAATCTGTCGATTGGGATTTCGATGGAACATTGCAAGTGATCAGCACTGATATCGGAAATATCTCAAGTTAGAATCCCAATGCGTTTGTATTTATACAAGAATTGTGGGTGTATATATGTATAATATATATATAACTTGAAAGATTCCACCTTGAAATATTTCCAATAACAGAGCTCCCAGTGATTAATTCCATTGAGGATTTGAATTAAATTGATACTCCAAAGTTTGACAATAATTTCGGCTATTGTATTCTTTTGCATAATCGACAAATATTTTATAACAATATTAATCCTTATTTTTCATTATAATAAATCAGATAAGAAAATCTTCAATTAAATTATGAATTTAGTGAATGAATCGTCTAACTTCTCATATTGATCTAACAATACCGAAGAAAGAAATAATATATTTTTTATCCAAAAAATAGTGTAAAGTTTAAAATTAAATTTTGATTAAATCTGTTTAAAAAGGGATAAAAACGTTATTAATCTGACAATATTCATGTTTTAAATATTTATTCATGTGTTTTTTAGTTATACAGCTATAGCGTAGTTTCAAATCTAATATTTATAAAATGTACATCAAACTATAGCGTCTATATCAAAATTAACATTTCTGAATGTGATGTGGCTTGACATACCGTAAAGTGAGAATTATAAATGGTTTCGCCTTCCCTTTTTGTCAAAAATAGGTTAAGCGTGGAAAGTGGCACTTAGTGATAATAAATTTACTTGAAACAGGTCAAAAAGTTACGTTAACAAGTTGATGTGTCAAAAAAAGCAAACAAAAAGTTCATTACTTTAACTATTTATTATTTTTTTTTTTAACAAACATTAATAGACATGTTTTTAAATAAACAATTTCCTTTTGTAGAACTTTTCATACAGTGTTTGTCATTTTGCAAAAGTTTCAACTATTTTGTTTTTAGAGGACAAAAATATTGATTTAAGATATGTGCATAAAAATGAAAAACACTGATTAGTAAAATAAATAATCTAAAAGGACTTTCTCTCAAATTCGCTAATACAGTGTGTTTAAAGCTGTTCATAAGCTCAAATATATTACATACGTAAAGCACATCAATGGACTTGAACTAAAAACTAAACTCGGCAGATGTTGCCAAAAATCAACAAGTCAACCGATATAAGACAAAAGTAACTGTTGAATCCAGTGCGCTCGGAAGTAGAAAACGACTGGATCTAGTCAGACCGTAAATTTAACGTGTAAACTTAAACTTCCTTTATAAATTAGTCCAAGAGTTTTATTGAAATTCAATAAACGTTTTTAATATGTCGAGCTTCGCGTTGATTTTATGATAATTTTATCGCAACAACTACAACTCAAGAATACGAAATATCATTTTCAGGCATTGCATGTGATTTATTAGCTTTATCCTGCAAAACTTGGCCTGAAACTTTTTTTTTTTATCGTTTTAGTTATAGTAGTTCTTCGAAAGTCTTTTGTTTCCAACGCCTTGAAGAGTCTACTCAGTTTTGGCTGGAAAGTAGAGAGGGCGAGGGCGGATACTGAGGGCGTAGTTTATCATAACTTTCTGATCGGCACTTTGAAATCTCGTAAATCACGTAGGCAAAGTGCTAGCACACGCTTGCAATCATCAGTTATAGCGGCACTATGCTGTTCATCCCACGTTGCGTTAATACTTTTAGCAAAAAATTTTTTGCTTCTAATATTTCTCCTGCCTTTTACTCTTTTGGAAGTATACATATATATATTAATGATAAAATATACTTATAGATGGTATGGATTAAATTCTATGCCTAGAACGTTATATTATATATATTGAACTATTGATTTTCGAAGGAAAATAATTTACACAAAAAACTTACAGTTATTAATGGAATTTTCTATTATATTTAATGAAAAAAAATACTTTGATATTAAGAAATATTTAACATTTTAATCTTTCATAATCAAAGTAATAAATTTGAAGTGTTACAATCGAATTAGACATATTAATACAAAAGCGTATAACAAATCAATATTATAATATGTTAGATTGTGAGTGACAGTATTATAAGAATTTTTATAAGTTTTAATAGATTTATAGCCGAACTATACTTTTAATTAATCTGCGAATTTTCACTTATTCGATTTTAATAACTATTGATTTCTAATAATACGAGATTCAGAAATTTTTAATACGCTGAGAAATATCCAATTTTGAAGCAAGTGGAATCCACTTTGGATTTAGCAGAAATTTTTCTTGTTTTATGCAATCCATTAACCCTCAAGCGGATAAGAATTTGATTGATGTAAACAAACACTAACTGAAAACCGATAATTTATTCGACTAAAATAAATTTTGCAAAATAATATTTTTTCACTTTCAAAAAAGTAGATTCTGCATTCATTTCAAAAAACGCATTCAAGTAGAATATTTTTGCTTCTAGAATCCTTTTTCTCAGTGTAGAAAAAATAATTTCAATAAAAAAAAAAATTCAATAATATTCAGAATTGAGAATATTTATAATGATGAAATGAAATAAATTTTTGATAACAGGTACGTTGTTATGGGCCAGCGAAGATAAAGCTGTAAAGAAGCACAATAGGTGTGCGTAGTAGAAGAGGCCCCTTAGCTGGTGAACTCGCTCTCGCCACCTTTATCATTAAAAACGCCTACGCTACTTGACCGAACAAAAAAAAATCATCAAAGAAAAAAAAATCCACTTTTTGATATAAATACGTATACTTGGTGAGATAAAAATGGCGGAAACTAGCAGCAGAGAACAAGATGTGCTTGATCCTGAAAATGCAGGTAATGACGGAGCAAGAGGTTCATCGCTAAATTCATCAGTTGTACCAGCAAATAATAGCAGTAAAAAAGATTTGCCAGAACGAGGTAGCTGGAGCTCAAAATTAGACTTTATTCTCAGCGTGGTAAGTTATTTCTCATGAATTATTCTGTTTGCTCTTTCTTTTATTAAAATAAGTTAGCATTTGTGTTATGAGGGGAGAAACTTGCCGTATTAATTAAATTATTATAACAAACAGTAAGATTTGTTAAACTTACAGTAAATTGGACTATAAATATAGCAAAAGTTACTATAATAATAGCAAATTTTACTATTCATTATAGTAATTTTTGTTATGATGAAATTTTTTTTCGACTTAACTATTCGATGTAATTAAATTTAATCAAACATTTCTCTTGATATGTTAGATTATTTACTTTTTTTTTATTATCTAGCTATTTCAATTTTTTTTTTTTGTTTTATCAAGTTTTTTCTATTATAGAATCATTTTAAATGTTGAAAATATTTAACTTTGACAGAAGACTATATAACATTTATATAAGACTATTTTATATTTTAAAAACTTTTAAATTCCTTTGTTTCAAAAGTAATGCTAATTAAATGGATGAGATAAGCTTGGAGATATTAGTACCCTCATAAGAATTTTTTCCTCTTCGTTATTTAAATTTCATTTGAATTTCTTTTTAGCTCAATCGGATCAGAATTGAATTTAAAAGAAGTTTTAATTAACTGAAACGATATCAATTTTTTTTCATAATCGCACATAATTAGTGGGATTCCGAAAAGTACATAATGAAATTGTCAATTGAATGTTGAATTAGAACAGACGATAATATTATGTATTATAAAGTGAAAGTTTAAAATAAATTTTATTGTTATCAAATAAATTTTCATCATTTACGTTTTTATTGAAAAGTAGTCATTAAAAACTTGTAGCATTCGAGTATAATATATAATTTTTATGTACTGAAAAAAATTTCCCGCAAATAATTTAAAATCAATGCATAAAAAAAATCTTATCAATAATAAGAAAGTAAAAATGACAATTTCGATTCGACGTTATAAAAAAAAATATTTTGAGATAACATTGCAGAATCACATTTTGATAGACCACGAAGTTAAAAAAAATTCTATTTTTGGACTAGTTGCTGAAATAGTTAAAATTCTAAATGTGTGTGTATAGATGCGTGCATATATGTAATGAGAAGCACAACTAGGGAAGCATATAATAGTTAACGATATCAAAACTAAACTTGTTTCATTAAACCACACGCTTCCAGTTTATGCCACAGGGATAACATTATTCATATCAGCTTTTGAGCTTTTGTATAATGTTAAGTACTTTCAATTTTTATCATTATTTTACTTTTTCATAATTTTTTTTTATTCCCTTTTTAAATTTAATTTTACATTTTTTAGATAAATTTATTTTACATTAAATTATAATAAAAAATACATTTTTTTATTAAATTATAATTATCATGAATAATGTGTATTACTTTTGTCAAATATTTTAAATATAAAAAAATAATGAAAAATTCAATATATTGTATTTTATTACGGATCATTTATATCCTTACAGAAAATTTTCTCTTTAATTATTTTTTCAACATAAAGGTCATCAATTACATTGACAACTTTCATTTATACAAGAATTAAAATCCACTGTTTATTAGTAAATAAAACTTTATCAAACACGTGTATTTAAAATTCACCACAAATTATTTTATAAATATTACTATCATAAAAACTTTTAATAAAACTCCATTTTCTCAATTTTATCAGCTTTAATAAAAGTTTATTTAAAAACATTTCATAGAATCATATTTTCACTTGAAAAAAAGAGGATACGCTTTTTATACACCCATGAAAACAGAATAAAACGCAAAAATATTCAAGACTGTTATATTGGAGACGAGCGAGAGCGAATAAAATGCGAAATTCTTTTTCTCTGAGCTTAGTTGTTTTTGCATATATAGTTCCTCCTACGTTGATTAGGTCTTATTGGCCAAGCATCCGAGCGAGTGAGACGCGTGCGCTTAATTGAAGAAGTGAATCTGCATAAATATCGAGTATATGCGCTCGCTTGATTATATGAAACATTGGATGAATGCCTTAAAATTTTTATTTTTATTTTTTCATTCAAAATAAGTATTATGAGAACGTGGAAAAGAACCTTGTTATTTAAAAAAAGTCTTGCTTTTTTTAAATTTATTATTTTACAAGTTATTAATAAAATTACTTAACTTAATTACAGTTTAATTAATTCATTAAATAATAAATATTCACATTTTTTTAAATAACAATTGAAAAAAATGTATGAAAAAAAATTTTTTTTTACTTTATTATTTTACAAGTTATTAATAAAATTATTTAACATAATTACAGTTTAAGTAATTCATTAAATAATAAATATTTACATTTTTTTAAAAATAACAATTAAAGACAATAGCGTAAAGAAATGATTTTAAAATATTGAATAATCAATGAATGACTGTTTATAAATATGAATATAGCTCTACTTACTTATCACATGAAATATTCTAATACTAAGCACGTCGAAGTCGATGGCTCAGTAGGCTAAGGCGCGGGGCTGGTTAACTCGTTGTTGCGAGTTCGATCCCCGGTCTGGTCGCAATTTTATAGTGTTTGACATCATTTTAAGTAATATGTCAAAACTAATTAGCTCAGGCTTAAACACATATATATGGGCGTAAATGCCCGTATATGCAAATAAAAAAATAAAAAATAATTTCTACTTAGAAGAAAAAAAACGAAAAAAAACTCGTATTAATAATACGAATAAATAAAAAATAATATAAAAAAAACTAGTAAAAATAATGAAACATAACAGGTCGGTCTGGCCATTGGATTGGGGAATGTGTGGCGATTCCCCTATCTATGTTATAAGAACGGCGGAGGAGCGTTCCTTATACCATACTTCCTGACGCTGTTCCTTGCCGGGATACCCATGTTCTTCATGGAACTGGCATTAGGCCAAATGCTAACCATCGGCGGCCTCGGCGTATTCAAGATCGCGCCGTTATTCAAGGGCATAGGCTACGCTGCGGCAGTCATGTCCTGTTGGATGAATGTGTATTACATAGTCATCCTTGCATGGGCAATTTTTTATTTCTTCATGTCCATGCGCAGCGGTGAGTATCACTAAATATTATTTAGTCATACAATTTTTTTTTTTTTTTTTTTAATGTCACTTTTTTTATTAGTGACGGAATTTTTCAATGTCTTTGTAAAACAAAGCACATTTAACATAAAGCGGGCCTTGTCTCAATCGGACGAGACTAGGATACGAACTCGGGTCTGCCGAGTTACGAATCCATCGCTCTACCGAGTGAGCTACTGAGGACCTCGAAACACCTTGAAATTATATGATATCATAAGCAATGAAATTCGAAACAGTTCGCTTTGTATACAAAATTTATTATTTCACAATTATTACTATAAAATTATACAATTAATTTTTATGTATTTATTATTTTTATTGAAAAAATTAAAAAATTTTCAGAAGTGAGATTTTTAATAAATAAATTATATTTTAATAATGTTAATGCTATGTAATAGGGTATATCATTTATATATAGTTACCGACAATGCAGTTTCCTGTAATTTTTTTTTTTAATCAACAAATTTTCAAAATATCTTTGTGTTATAATTTTTATTAGCCAAAATTGAAAGTTGTAACATAGAGATATTTTAAAAAATTTTAGATTAAGAATTTTAAATTAAAAATTCGGAAAACTGTAATGTCGATATTTTACATTTTTCAAAAATTATTAATAAAAATTTAATAATTTTGAGGCAAAAGAAAAATTCCGTTAAAACTGTAATGTCGGTATTTTACATTTTTCAAAAATTATTAATAAAAATTTAATTATTTTGAGGCAAAAGAAAAATTCCGTTAAATTCACATTTAAAGATTTTTAAAAAACTCTAATCAGAGAGACCCAGCTTATCCGAAGGTCCTTCTTTATTCGTTCCTTTTTTTTTTGCTTTCTTTTTCGTCGCAGAATTACCCTGGGGCTCGTGCAATAATTACTGGAATTCACCGAACTGTGTCAACCCGTACGACAGAAAGAATTTGCATTGCTTCGATTCTCATATAGGCAGAAACAACAGTCTCATTAAAATGTGCACATTTAATCACGTAAATGTGTCAGCGGTTAATCTCACGGATCCTGTCAAAGAATTTTGGGAGTAAGTTGATGTGGCAATAAAATTTTCATATAATTAAATATGATAATTTGCATTGATTTTTTATTTTGATAATGTGGCGAATATAATTATTGCATTTTAGGCGAAGAGCCCTGCAAATTAGCGTGGGTGTCGAGCATATTGGCAGTGTTAGATGGGAATTAGCTGGTACCCTTCTACTCGTCTGGATACTGTGCTACTTTTGCATTTGGAAGGGAGTCAAGTGGACCGGCAAGGTTGTCTACTTCACATCGCTATTTCCCTACGTCCTATTGACTATACTATTAATTAGAGGTATCACATTACCGGGCGCAATGGAGGGTATCAAATTTTACGTCATGCCAAATCTTTCCAAATTAAAAGAATCTCAAGTAAGTTCTTCGATTTATTCTTTCATTTTTTACTTTTTATTCCACTAAAGCTTCAGTTTTTTTTATTTTATTTCACATTTTATTTATCGTATTTTTAATTCTTAAGAATTTTCTATTAAAAAATTAATTAGTCTAAATCCTTTATTGCGACGAGACTGTTTTGATTCTTTTGAATAAAATATATGACCAATAAATAACGCAAAAACTTCAAATTCAGAAAGATAAATTAATCATAAAATAAAATATAATTATGGTTATTAAAATTAATGATTATAATATATAATTATTTACAATTATTGGTATTTCAATTAAGATATTACTTTTATTCTAACAATTAATTGAACTCTGTGATTTATAAAGCATTCGTAATTTCATTTATAAGTTCCAATTGGGTAACGATTATTAATCAAATTATTAAACTTTTAGATTTTATTGTAAAAAATGGCAAATAAAATACGTTTATTTTATTTTTAATTACTTCAATATTATCTGCTAAATTGTATTGAACTGAAAAAAATACTATGCTTACTGATTTCATTTTGTTGAAAAAAAAGAAGTTTATAAAAAAAGAAATTACTGAAGTTTTTTAAATAGTATGAAAACATGTAGTTTATATTATAAGATTGATATAATTCACACTATTCATCGATCTAAAGAAACAATTATAAAAATAAATGAATATTATGGCGTTTGGAGATAATTTAATGTTAATTTGTCTTAGGTCTGGATAGACGCTGTAACGCAGATCTTTTTCTCCTACGGTTTGGGTCTAGGAACATTGGTCGCTCTAGGAAGTTATAACAAATTCTCGAATAACGTTTACAGAGACGCGTTGATTGTTTGTTCGGTGAATTCATCGACCTCGATGTTTGCAGGTTTTGTTATTTTCTCAGTTGTTGGCTACATGGCTCACGAGCAGCAAAAGCCCGTTGCCGAGGTCGCTGCTTCTGGACCTGGTCTGGCTTTCCTTGCCTATCCATCGGCAGTCTTGCAATTGCCAGGCGCTCCATTATGGTCTTGCCTATTCTTCTTCATGCTATTGCTCATTGGTCTCGACTCGCAATTCTGTACGATGGAGGGATTTATCACAGCTATGGTGAGTTATTATAATTACGTATACCTTTATTATATTTTTATATTAATAATAAGCTTAGAATTATTTAATAATATAAACACAACCATTAGAGATTCCAAGTCTTAACTTTGACAGCCAATTAAATCATATGATAAATAGCATTGAAAATAATAAAAGCTTATATTACCTTATGCGCGAGAAATCGATCCTATTTCCGTGTTTTTATAATGTTTTTATTCCCAGTTCAATTGTAGACCTTCTATTACTTTAAAAAAAACGGGGTTAATAAACAGGGGTAGAAATATTTCTGTTGCAATATCAAAAGTATTGATTGTTTTTTTTCTCTCCTACTTATTCAAATATAAATAGATATAAATTAATCTTGATAAAAACTAAAAAAATTAAAATTGATAATCGATGAGTAGTATCTTAGCAGTAGAGTGTATGAGATTTAATAAATTTGAAAATTAAATTTCTTATAAAACCCCTATAAATTTTTTATCGATTTAAATTTTAAAAAAAAGTTAATCGTTCACGTAAAATAATGAATAAATAGGTGGACGAGTGGCCTAAACTATTAAGGCGACGCAAGGAAATATTCATTGCGTTTGTCTGCCTTCTTTCGTACCTGGTTGGTATATCTTGTATTACTGAAGGTGGCATGTATGTCTTCCAAATTCTCGATTCCTATGCCGTCTCTGGATTTTGCCTACTTTTCCTCATATTCTTCGAGTGCATTTCCATTAGCTGGGCCTTTGGAGTTGGTAAATTTTACGATGGTATTCGTAGCATGATCGGTTACTATCCTATCATCTGGTGGAAATTCTGCTGGGTCATTGCAACACCTACCATTTGTATCGTAAGTCAAATAATAATAAATTTCAATGTTTACCCAAATACTTGTTTTTTTTTTATTTTTGCATCCTTTGTCGACTGGAAACTATTATTAAAAAAATCAAACTTAAAAAATTTTTGAAAAATCAGTCAACATTTTTTTAAAAAAGTTTTTTTAAATATTCTGAGAATTTTTGAAATTTGAAGTTTGAAAAAAATAGTCTCTGATTGACCAAGAATCGTTTAAAAAATGCAAAAATTGAAAAAAAGTCATCAATTTTTTTAAAAAGGTATACAAACACTCATTTTATTCCGTATAATAATAATAATTTTTACAGGGTGTCTTCTTCTTTAATCTACTACAATGGGAACCGATCAAGTATTTGGAATACGAATATCCACTTTGGGCACACATTTTTGGATGGATTACAGCACTTTCATCGATGCTTTGCATACCCGGTTACATGATTTATGCTTGGATGACAACTCCGGGAGACAACAAAACGGTAAAAAAAATCAAAATATCTACAGACCTATTACCTGAATTTTAAGAGTCCATATTTACTTTATATTTTCTATTTTTAAATTTAATATTTACCACTATATTTCTAAATTAACATTAATTTTTCCGTAAACTTTTTTTTTATTCTTCTGGAAAAAAATGAAATTTTTATACTTGGAAACATATTTATTAATTGTTATTCGTTTATTTTGTTTTCCTAGAAATTCAAGTTGTTGATCCGAATAGAAGATGACGTACTGGAACTACGAACGAAAATGGGTCATCAGGCTGTTGAGTTAACGCCTCTGTAGTCCGTCTAAACGCGTATTTCATTAAAATATAAGGCGCAACAACAAGGCGTCTAATTCTTTTTTTTTTCTGTGCGCTTAAAATCGCACACTTGGCAAAATAAACTCCTTTTTCTTCCTTACATGAATTAAAAAGGAGTAATAAGAAAAAAAAAAAAATAAACAGATTATGCATATCCTCGAGTCAATCCACGAAAGAAACATATCGTCTAACGAAAACGTATCATTATATACAAATATATTAAAAAAAAAAAAAAAAAATGAAATATATACCCAAATTTTAGCGCAACAGCAATCTTATAGATCTAAAAATAACGTTTATTTATTTTGAATGATATAAATATATTTAAAAAGAAAAATGATTAAAAAAAAAAAAAACTAATTGACTACGTGTACCTTCGTTTTTGACGTGTTCATCTTCTTGAATAGGAAATAATAATAATAAAAAAAAAACAAAGTTTTATATAAGTATTTCTAAATAGAAAAAAAAAAAATCTATTTACATTTGAATTTTTCGAATGATTTTTTCAGCCAAATGATCTACTGGAAACTCTAGACAATAAATTGTTAATTAACGTAATTTATTTTAGTTACCATAGCACAAATGAGAATTTCCTTTTAACAATTACTCTCGTAGGTAGCGTAGTTAAGAAATAAAAAAAAAATACTAATAATAATAATTATTAATCTTATTGCCTATATACTATATACAAACAAAGAAAAAAAGGAACAATTGACCACATTGACTAAAAAAAAAAAAACTATATATATATATATATACACACACATATATATAAACATCTATATATATGTCTAACAATTTATTGAAACATAATTGCGGGATCGAGTTGAAATAAATCACTGTCTTCCATTTACATGCTATTGTAGATTCGGTAATTTTTAATAGAAAATTCTCCCTAGGTGCTTCGTAACGAAGAGAAATAATTGAAAAAAAAAAAGAGAAAAAATATACAGCACAAATATATTTAAAAAGGGCGACGCTATCGCAAGCGATTTATCGTCAAAAACAAATAACAATATACAAAATAAAACAAAAAGAACAAAAAAAAATTAGTTGTTAAAAAAAAAAAAAAATTAGCGAAGAATAAAGAATCGAAACGAGAACGTTTTCAAGTGACGCGAGCAAACTTATTAATTTTAGTTTTTCTAAAGCTAGTAAGTACGTTTACACGATTGAAAATCGTTTGAATTTCAATCCTTCGTTCCTTTTTTTTTTCATATATTGGGACGTAATAAATAAAAGGTCTCAATTTCTATGCGCGAGGTTGGCGCTCAAAGATGCGCCTTTTATCAATCTTACGCAAACTAGGAAAAAAAAAAATTTTGAAATTTATTCTCTATTATTTCTTGGGATTTTCAATATTTTTTATTGATTTCTGTTAAATTGATTGGAATTCAAAGAGCAAAATAACAGAAAATAATAAAATACGAGAAAAAAAACAATACCTGAAAACTTATAGAAAGCAACAAGAAATAATAATTAAATTTTTCAGCCAAGGAATGCTTTATTGTTGCAATAAACGATTTTAAATATTTATCGTATGCGCCTATCGATAATGCAACGACAACCGAACAAGCAATTTGCAAGAAAAATGTATATTTTAGTGTGTGGTCGGCAAAATAACAAAAAAAAAGAGGGAAAATCGATAAAGCGATAAAAACGAACATTTCTCATTGAAATTCCTCGTCTTCCATCGATGTGCCACTAATTTAAAATTTACATAAGTTGTCGTTGCTGAAATAAATTTTATTTACTCGTTAGATAAAAAAATAAAATGATATATTTATTATGTGGTGTGATATGTACAATTTAATGAGAATATTAAAAAGTTTTAACAACAGCAGAAGAGAAGAAAAAAATAAGAAGATGAAATGATACACAACGAACTTTACAATTTATTCAGATAAAAAAAAAAATATGCGCGCAGGCTTAAGTGACTTTTTTATAAATTATTTTTAAAGTTCTTCGAAAGAACAATGTTAACTGGAACCTAAATGAGTAAAATAATAAATCTAGTCAACGTTTTGTGGATTAGTAGATGTAAAAGGAAATTTTAAATATTTGTATTCTAATTTTTTTTTTTCTAATGTAAAAATTATGATTTTTAAAAATATAATTTCGACAAATAATTGTGTCACTTCGCGCTTTTTTTGCAACTTGTTAGCACTGTATAATGAGTTGTTATTAAATTATTATAAATTGTTGAAAAAAAAAAGCTAATGAAATGAGCATTCCTTTGAAATATTATTAATTATATTGAAAGCTCGTTCATTAAATGATTATTATACGCCAAAATACAACGCTGGCGTTACGCTCTCTAGATAAATGTATGCAATATTTAAAAATGAAAATAAGGTACATAAATTATATTGCGAATGTATTGAACGACGAATCTGCCTGTTAATTTAAGATTATATTTACTTTAACTATTTGTTACAGTTAAAATAATAATTTATTTAAAGTATTATTATTATTATTATTATTATTACACATACAGTATCTGTTATTATTGTCACATTAATTTTCCATTTCTCTGTCAATTTACCGCATATATTATAATATACACACGTAAGACACTGCGAAAGGCGTGCTATTAAAGAGTTAATAAAAAAAAAAATGGAATAAGAAACCAAATAAACAACAAAATAATTAATTAATATAAACAAACGCTTTT
The DNA here is from genome assembly GCA_017163975.1 of Anastatus disparis. Lineage (NCBI taxonomy): Eukaryota > Metazoa > Arthropoda > Insecta > Hymenoptera > Eupelmidae > Anastatus > Anastatus disparis. The sequence continues at coordinate 410,060 of JAFFSR010000251.1, forward strand.
GTTTGAATGAGTATGCGTGTGCGACAATGTGAGCGCGAGCGCGCGCATGTGCATGCGGAATTCTGTACAAAACGCGCCGATATGCGCGCGTTACGGGTACACACGAATATAATATAATAGTGTATATGAACAAATATAAATGTATTATTGTTACTTGTGTAGGAATTACTGACCTGTGTATGTATCAATTAATTAAAGAACAATAAATTCAATTAATGTTTTATTATTTACAATTCCAGTTGAACTTCAAGTATGAGACATTATTCTGAAATTTTGGAGGATTGGATCATTATTTTTATATTTTTATAGAACATGAATATATTATTATTAAATTTTCTTTATTTTCTTAATTTTAATGAGAAAGATATTAAATTTTCTTTGAAACTATAATATTATAGTTTTACTATAGTATAAAACTATATTTTTGATGATAATTTTTTTTAAGGGTTGATAATAAGTAAATTACTTATATTAATAAATTTTTTGAAATTATTCAAGTTTAAGAAGTCCATTTTTTATTGTATAATTCTAAAATAGTATAAAGTATAAATTTTAAACATCATTGATATAAAAATGTTTAACATTCAGTTATAATAAATAACACATGTCGTTGCAAATTTCTTTTATAAATTTATAATCATACATATATAAAGTATAAAATCGTCACATTTAAAATACTATTAACAAAATTACAAATATTATTATATAATACTTAAAAATATCATCTTAATATAATATCTTACAAAAGTTTAGGCTGACGTTTTAAAGTTGATATGTCTAAAATTTTGCTTGGATAGCTGGCCTTTGAGCTTCCTGTAACAGGAAAATATCTTTGAGGACTTTGATCTCTTGTTTCAACAGCTCTCATTGCAAATCTTTCACTGATTACTGGTACCGGCTGCTCTCGATATTCTCCTCTTGGAGCTTTTAATAATAAAAACAATATATTGTAGATCATTACATTTTCATAAAAATTTATAGTTGTAATTAAACTTAAAAAGAATCGTACCTTTCATGGGACTAGAATTTGTAGGGAGCAAATGATATCTTTGTAAATAGTGCATTGTTGCAAAAGACATATTAGTATTACCAGGCCCCTGTTTATGAATACCAGGTTGTTGTTTCTGCATTGCCATATCAGCTAGCTGCTCGTCATTCAAATATTTCATAGCTAGAGCTTTCATGTGCATACTTGTATTAGTTTCAAAATTCCCACCTGCAGCAGTTAAATGAGTTTCAGGACCTTGTCTTGTATAATACGCATCAAACATCACTCTGTAATAAAAAATCATTTTTAATTAAAATGATATAATAATATAATCTTGAAATTTAAATATCTAATAATCCTAAAAAATAATTCTTTAATATCAAATTACTATGAATAAAATTCTAAATTATTAAGCAGTTGATAAAAATGCATATTATTTGAAAATTTAACAAAAAAATTAAGTAATAAATTAAGATGTAAAGTTAAATACAGAGAGACTATTTTACATACTTTTTGTTGTAATTAGGTTCTCTTTCATCTATGTTATCCGAGAAGCTAATTCCAAGTTTGTTCAGTTGTTCTAGCGTGGCAGCTTTGACTGTATCCATTATAACGTTATTGTCACGCTCTTGCCTTTGATTGTTTTGCATTCCTATTGGTGATTCGTCCTCTGGACTTTCATTCATAGGTGATGAATTTTGCAAAATCTCATTTACTTGTTGAAGCACATTGTTATATATAGTCCATCCTACTCCATTTTGCTGAGGCGGTAAACTGCCTCCTTCACTTGAATATTCTTGTATGTCTAAATGAATACTTGGTTCAGGACTCGGTGGGCTTAGATCTCCTACATCTAATTCACTACCACTTAAACTTAAACAATCATCTGCTAGATTATCAGCACCTTTATGATTTTTCATTTTAACAATATCAGCTGTTAAAGGTTCTGTAATATATTCATCAGTCTTCTTCTTAAAATTTTCATGTGGCGAAGAACGTGCATTTTCAAATGGCGAGGAACGTGTATTTTCAAACGGTGCTGAACGTGCATTTTCATACAGTGCTGAACGTGCATTTTCAAATGGAGTGGAAGATGCTTTTTCTAATGGCGAGGAACGAACATTTTCATGTGGTGAGGAACGTACATGTTCATGTGGTGAAGAACGTCTATTTTCATGTGGAGAGGAACGTGCGTTTTCAAAGGGTGATGAACGCTGATTTTCATATGGTGTTGAAATTCTGTATTGATGATTTTGGTATTCGTTTGATGGCCTTCTTTCTTGTGCATCTTGATTAGGGATTCTATACATTTGTTGTTTAGTTTCATAGTCTAAATTTGTGGCAGGTTTGAAATTTTGATTATATCCATTTACACTTTTTTTAAAATCTAAATCTGTTTGTACATTTTCATTTTGTTGATAATTTTGATTATAATAATTATTTGTATTTTGTACTTCAATACAGTCTTGCATTGCTTCTATTGACTGTCGTGTAGAATCATGACGAAGTGAATGACCTTCTGAACCTTCACTGATATTTTCAAGTGGTGTATGAGTAAAATAATTTGTTTTCTTTCTTATCATTTCACTAGTAGTATCATTTACAACATTTTTAGTCGAATTTCTAGAGGTATCTACAGTTTGCATTATTTTTTCTTGAGCATTTTTTAATTTCAACTCATTATCTTTTATTGAAGGATTGTTTTGAACTTTTAATTCAAAACTTGTCATAACTCCAATGGAAACTTTTTGTTCGAGAAAAGCCTGTCTAGCTTTTTCATCTTGTAAATTGACATCAGTATAACACCTTTCACTTTCTTTTATCATATTATTGTGAACAATAGGTACGTTTGTATTTCGAGATTGATTATACAATTGTGCATTTTGAGATTGATTATACAAATGTGCATTTTGAGATTGATCACCGATTTGTGCATTTTGATGCACAACTTCATTTGATTGTTGACATGTGCACGAATTTCGTTCTTTTAAAGTTTGTTCATGTAATTTTAGTAAACGTTCAACTTGTTTTTGTAAATTTTTGATTTGCTCATTTTGACTAGTAATAATTTGCAATAAATTCTTTATTGTTTCTGTTTCTGTACTAGAATGACCTGATGAACAGCATCCAGAATGGTTATGAGATCGTTCTGGACTTTGATGAGCTGGTTGTAGTGACCTAGAATGTTTAGAGTGGTGATCATACTCTATACGACTTTCCATTGGTAGTGATCTATGATGAGCATAAGAGTCTGCATTTGAACAAGAAGATGATCTGTGTATTCTTGGTTTATGCTTGATGTCATAAGCTTCAATGGCATGTAAATGATCAACTCGATGTTTCTTGTCATTGGGACTAGGTCTCTCTTCTCTGCTACGAGATCTTGATGATGCATAGTTACGAGAATTATTTACATGACGATCTATTTCACTACTACTCACAGCATGACTTAATTTATATTTATTTGGAGTTTCAAAATGAGATCTTTTTGAAAGATTATATCTTCTTGGCGATTCATCTCCTGAGCTTAAATTTGCACAATTGTAATCTTTGCAATCCAACGAATTGCATGATCTTACAGGATGTTTAAAGGAACGAAGATCTTGAAGACTACTAGAATTTTGAGTGGAAGAATAAATTTGATGAAGACGACTAGGTGATATCTTATTTGTTTGTCTGGGAAATTGTTTCTCTTTCCATGCAGCATACGATTCACTCCCTCCATATTTTGTATTCTGCGGAGTATTAGATCTTAATTCAGGCATCTTATTAACAGTACTATCATTCATTCTTCTTGATTCTTGAGGTTTATCCATAATTAAAGATACCTCTGGAACCATAGGAACAGGTCTAAACTAAGAGAATCAAAAGCATATGTTATATTTTTAAATTTTTTGTATTTAATAAAAAATATTTGTAATATCAACAAATTTAAGGCATTTAAAGGGAAAATAAAAAGTACTTACATCAAATTTTGTTGCTGGTTTTGGCGTACTCCGAGGTTCAACTTCGTCGTAACATTCGTATATATCATTTTGCATGGTATTTAAAAAACAAGTGTGTTTTAATAAAATTCATAAGAATACCTTTACTCAGACAACACTTTAACGTTTAAAAAAAACAAACGAAGCCTCCTTTCTTTTTGTTTGTTGTTATTTGAATGGAGGAGTTGAACTTAACGGCATGAGTGTAAGGAGGGATGCAGTAGTCTGGTCACTAGGGCAGATGTCAATACAAAAGCGATAAGCTTAATACCCCAGGCGGCGCGCAAAGCGACTCGCGGTTTTCTCAAAAATAACTAATGTTATGAATGCATGATGATACGAAGATTGGCTGTCTATATTTTATATCCTTCCATAGTAATGTTCTATTCTACTAATATCTAATTAAAATCCCATTTGGCCGCTCTTCAATAAATTTTAATTACAAAAAAAGATTTTCTTAAAATTAAACTTTTTAAAATTATATCAATCTTTACGATTGTTGATTAAAAGTCTAATATACGTAAGATATAAAAGGAGATAAGAAACTATTGAAAAAAATAATATTTAGCGATAAACTTTCGTTATCGATTTATCAAGAAATAAAATTTTTTTGTAATCAAGATACCACGTCGATAAAGAAGTTTTTCGCAAATTTTCTTTCCCGTAACCTATCTATTACGCATATCAACAATGTTTCGATAAACGTTAATTTACCGTTATTTTGTTTAAAATAAATTAAACGTGAACCAAATATATGAGTTATGTACTTTAAATTGCTTAAATCGTGTCGAAAAAATTTCAAGTTTTCGAAAATTGTGTTCAAATACAAATAAATTAAAGAATTAAATGTAAAAAAGAAATTATTAAAGACCTCAAGACGAAGTAACTTGTGGAGTAAAGAAAATTCTTCCCGTGTTGGCAAACCTGTCCATATGTTTAACGAGTTTATATAGTGAAGCAGTAAGTAGAGAAGCGCAGCAGCAGCGGCAAAGACAACATAATAATCCTCTTTCTCCCTCTTCAATATATCCAATATATTCATCCAACATACGTATCGTCTTAGCCTATATAGCCAATGGTTGAATGTGCGCGCGCGCGCGATCATCAGCAGCACGAGAATAAGTGAGTTTTTCTACGAAGACGACGACGGGGACGGACGGGAACCGAAGCGAAGGAGGAGGTGGCCAAAGTAACAGCCTTTATATTACAGGAAAGTAAAGCTAAGGAGTGAGCTCTCTCTCTGTCTCTGTGCGCCTGACGTCGCCGCCGCGCCCAGGAGACGAGGAGCAGCAGTGGCGAGAGACTATTAGACATTATTAATAAAAAAAATTAGCGCTTAGAGACGCTTAAAAAGGAAAAGGATTAATAACGTTGCATTTGTTGGAATAAGAGATAGGAGAGAAAAAAAAAGTATACGTTTGAGTGCGCACGGGCCACCGGATCACCATTCGTCTCTCTCTCTCTCTCTCCTCATTGTCTTGTTATATGTGTACGTGAATGCTCGCGTGTGCTAATATATCAAAAAGGCTTTGACTTGTGTCAGTGTGTGCGCTAACTTCGCGAGAGCGTGAACGTGTGTCATCCTCGTTGTTTTTTTTTCTTATGCATTTTTTGCCTTATTAAAAACGTGCGTGCGTGCGCTCCAGATTAAACAAAGTTGCGTCTCTTTGAAAAAAGCAAAGAAAATTGCGTTATACGTACATAAACTCAAGAGGGAGAAATATTAGCGCATTTTATAAGTTAAATAAGTACACACATATCTTTGCGATAACCGTGAAAAAAAAAATATTTTTCTCAGCATTGTCTTTTCATTTTTACACGCGAACCTAAGAAGATATCAACTCTTGGAGAAAAAGGAACGAAAAAAAAACAAAAAGTGAGAAAGAAAAAGATAACAAAGAGTGCAGGAGATATTAATGTTGGTTATCTTCCTCTTTGCTGTGGAGCTAAAGATATTCCAAAGTAGCAGGAAAGCGATCGCCATCGCCAGTCGTAGTTACGATCGCTAAGTCGTCTATGCTGCTTCATCGTCTCTAGTCTCTAGAGCGCTGTATAAACTTGATAACGTCGATTTTTCTTTTCTCCTTGTACCTCGCGCACCTCCCTCTGGCGAATTATCCGGGCAGAAAAAAACTTAACCTCAATTCGCCTGAGAGCGAAATTGCTGTAACGTATCGTAAGTCTTGCAGCTTTTTCATTTTCCCGTCCTAAAGTCGAAAAAAAGAAAAATAAAAAAAACATTATACCAAAGAGGCATATTTAAGTAAGGGATAAAAGATCAGATGTAAGAAGCAGCAAATACATCATCGATAGTGCGCGCATCGTATCTATTCTTTTTTTTTGTGTGGATGTGTGTATCTCTCTGTCTGTCTCTGTTTCTCTTGCCGTGTCGTTGCGCGCCGCCGCGTATATATATTTATTATATGTGCGAAGCGGTAGGGGAAAGAAGAACGGTGGTCGAGCGGCGAAGAGCATCATCATCAGCAGTAGCAGGAGCAGCTACTTCAAAGTAATAGAGATGAGTTGTAATGGAGGTCTACTCGCGGCGAAGCTGCTACTCGACGTTATCGTTACTCGCAATGCCGAACTTATGGCGTCAAGCGAGTAACCGCCCAATCATAATATCCTCAATATTCAGGTGAAACGAAACGTTAACAACGGTGCAATCAAGAAAACGTCATCGACTCGTGGCCGGCCGGTCAGTATTAGTAGTAGCGACGAGCCATTGACCTAGAGGATCATCCATCCAATCTATCGCAAGTGTGTGCGTGTCTCTCTTTTTTCCTATTTTCTTCTTGAGTGTGTATAAGTATATATAGATATATCATATACGTGACAAGTTCGCGTGTGTGCGTGTGTGTACAACAAAAAGCTGGTGTATGTGTGCCTCTGTAGTGTCTCGTGCGTTATTGCTCGGGCCTTTCTGCAAATTTGTCTCCTTAGAAGCTCTTGTCAACGTTTTACTATTGTCAGATAACTACCACCATCGCTGCCTTCGTTTAGAGAACTTACATTGTATTAGTTAAACATGAGGATTGTTGTTTATTATCAAGGGATTTTAAGCATCAGGCAGACTTGAGATTAAAGAAAAAAGTTAAGTTTTCATATATAAAGCCCAATATTCCAGAGTGTCTTTGTTTGTTATAAATTATAAAGATAAATGGTAACGGGAGCTATGGAGTTACCTAGCACCCATTATCGACACTGACAGATAGCCCAAGAGAGTGATAATAGAGAGGACACTCTAAGGACACATCGAGCAGGATAATCCTAAGCAGCCAACATGCTCAACAGACAGGACAGACACAGTAGGATTGACAAGGATGGTCAACGAGGCAGTGATCGTGACAGAGAAAGAGAGCAGGAAGCTGGAAAGAGAACATCCAGGACTAGCAACACTGCTGCTAGACCAAGTATGCATACCTCCAGGCACAGTGTCACCTCCACGTCTAATCTACTCATGGTTGGTCCTAATTTCCGTGTTGGAAAGAAAATTGGCTGTGGTAACTTTGGAGAACTTCGACTTGGTGAGTCAAATTTCTTTTCTTTATGAGATATATATGAGATTCTACTAGAGATCTTAAAGAATACTTTATTTACTATATTAGTCACTTTGGTTTTATTATAAAAACAAATGATAAGTTATATTATAATCAGAATAATGAGTCATAAGTTTATCAGTGACAGTGAAAATTGTTTAAGACTTTAGTAGACTGCTTGATTTTATTTTCTCGACAATATCATCTTCGACAAGTTAAATATATCCTTATATCTTGTGCTGAATAATTTGTTTCTCAAGCTTTTGTTTTCTCTACAAAAGATACAAAATACTCTTTCTACTATAAAATCATTTGAAATCAGACAAGACATTGATGTTGGTACATCTACTTCTACCTAAACTATTTTATTTTATTTATAGTACCCAAGTTTCCTTGTAATTTGTTTGTCCTATTAACTTCCGAAATTAAGAGTTGGCTAAGACTAACTACTAAAACTAGGCAATTTTTCAAAGCTCTGAAGGTGCTCTATATGTCATGCCAATAAATTTTCTTTGAAAAAAAAGAAGGCCACCGAGGCCATTAACTCTAATCACGTATACAAAAAAATTTCTTTACTTTTCATAAAGTGCTTATAAATCATTTCTCTAAAATTCCTACCATAACAAAGAATAGTTGAAACTTTTTTTTAAGGATTAATTAATCTAAGCTTGATATTACCTGTTGAAACTATAGAGTAATAGAGTATAAGCTCATCATCAAGTGTAAAGCTTTGCCTTCATATTTTATTAACAACAAAACAGTAAAGGTCACAGAATTACATCTGTTTACGTAAAAAAAAAAGAATATTAAACACCTTATATATATAAAAAAAATAAGGCATTCATAGATAATTTACAGGTAATTTTACATTACAACCATCACCAAATCGCTAACGTGGCATTTTGCATTCAACCTTAATCGCCAACGCGTACCGAAAGTATATATATATACACATAGCTGTAAACTATACATACCGGCGCTCGCGATAGAAACCATTTTCAAGTAGATGTGTACTCAGTTTATAAAAGCGAAAGGTAAGGGAATAAAGGGAGGAGTAGGAGGGGAAAAAATAAGGAGGATTTAACCAAGTTGTAATGTACAAGAAATTTAAGTCAGTCGATAAGCACAGCCATTGTCATAAACAAAATATTAATTTCTACAGCTCTTGCTCTTTATCTTACGTAAAGTTGAGATACCTTTTTATTTTTAACCTCGCTGTATTTACGCTATCTTTGCGATGCTAATCAGCGACGGAGCTCGTAAGTGTGTTTGTGAACAAAACACATGTAAATGTAATCGGCTGCCGAGAGCGGGATTCGAACTCAGAACCTCGAGATTACGAATCCAACGGTCTACCGAATGAGCCACCAACCGGTTCATAGAGATACCTTTTTAAAACTAAATTAATCCTAAAGAGATTTTGTGCTTTCAGGCGTTTCTTTCCAAATATATACGTTAAGTAAACCGATAAAATTTGACGATACGCAAGGAAAGATAACTTATCGTCTTGCATTTCTTTCTTTTTTTTTTTTTTTTTTTTTTTTGAATTAAAATCCTTGATAATAAAATGCCCGATATGATTGGCAGTTGCTTACTCGAACCTAAAGAACGAAAAATAAAAAGAAAGAAAGAAAGAAAGAAGAATCGTCGATAGAGTGCTTTACGCGGTTAATAATTCATATCGCCGTGTGCGTCTATTGCCTTTTTCTTCTTTTTCATTTTTTTTTTTTCGCATATCCCTAAACAATCAGATATAGAATTACGTAAAACGACAGGATAGAGACTAGACTATATAACTGTATAAAGAGAAGTGAGCAAAATCAATATTGGCATGACGCTCGAGCGATTTCGAATTCATGATTTATCTATGAACTAAAAGAAAGCAACCGGGCCCCCCGTATAGGGATGAAAGATTCGACAGTATTGGACTCCAATAAATAAAACTGCGTTTCTCTCATTTTTTACTTGCGTAACATTATTAATGTTATTATTCTTATTCTTTCCATCCTTCTGCTCCGAAATATTGAGAATATTATTTAAAGCGTGTTTATACACTTTACAAGATTTTGCGTAATTTTCACACTTTCGTGTATTCCAGGCGGATACGAACGAAATTCGCATTAAAATTAACGGACGTGCGTAGATTTTTAATTAAAATTTTAACATAAACTTCAACAACAATCAAATAAAAAAATTTCAGCACAAAGTGTAAACTTGTATTAACACAAACATTTTGTATAAAATCTTAACACTCGAATTTTCGTTGCGATAAAATCATAATATAAATACGTAAAATTTTTTACAATGTACCTTAATCGAATTGCCATAAATTATTCATATTTATCATAAATTTATTAAGATGATATTAATAGAATCAGAATAGCGTATTTTCAAGGAACATTGGAATACGAACATGTTTGTATGAAAATTATAAAAAATTCGTATTTGCTCCAATTACTAACTAGGAGAGTGTCACACCTCCGGATCACGGATTTTGCTCAAACTTCGGGATAAGTTTTCAGATGATAAAATATGGAAAAAGCTAAAGTTATAGTCATAAATACTCAATATTTCCCTAGTTACAGGCAATTAAAGAAAACCACTAAAAAAGTTACTAGATTTTTAAACGCATATAGTTCTTTAGCGTCGATAGCTACAAGCTTGAAAATTTTTTTAAATTAAAGCTGAGCTCAAATCTTTTCGAAACAGTAGTTACAGCATATCAAAATATTATTTTTTCCCAAAGTTAGAGCGTGATAAACATTGGACCTGATTTTTCTTTTAAAAACATTAATCAATAATAAAAGCTGAAATTAGGTCCAATCCTTATTACGCTCTAAGGAAAATATTGAGTATTTATGACTATAACTTTAGCTTTTTCCATATTTTATCATCTGAAAACTTATCCCGAAGTTTGAGCAAAATCCGTGATCCGGAGGTGTGACACTCTCCTAGTAAGTCGTCTTCATAGTTGATTGCTTATACGATACGATTTTTTAATTATTAAATTTTCGAAACTAGTAATTTTAATTTCGAATTGTGAATTGTACGTTTAACTTAAAAGAAGTACTTTTAACGAAAATTTTTACTTTAATTTATGAATCGTAATGATTGAAAATTATGTTCTGAAAATTACTCTATTTGATGTTGAACAAATTCGAACATTGAACAATAAAATTTTTTAAATTTAAATAATGTAAATTTGATTAAAAGGCAGCAAATGAACAAATGAGGAATTCTTGAGAATGAAAGTTGAAAATGATTCAAATATCTCTTCAAACTTAATAAAAAATCATAGTAGGTAAAAGCAATTAAAACCATCTATTCAATGTATAAAGTCCTATTTTCCCCAAAACTAAAAAAGACTCGCAGCCTGTTTAACAATTGACCGGCTTTGTTCTTTCTAGAGGTCACACTTTATCTCTCTTTCATTTTCTACATTTCAAAATGAAAAAAAAAGGACATGCAAAATTTCGCTTTCTAGGGTTCCTCTAGCGCTTACAAAATTCACCGTGTGAAATTGGGACCTCAAAACAGGCAATGTCCGTGTATAAAAGAAAGAGAGAGAAAAAGACTCGTCTCATTAATATGGATATATATATATATATACAGAGATAGAAAGAGAGGGCGCCCGATCGACTAGTCACGCTTCTGAGCAAGTAGCAACCTGTTCGCGTTGTATGTGAACGCGCGGCCTGTAAAGCTATAGACAAGCAAGCCTCTTGACACTCATGCGCCCGCGCGCGTTCCGCAGACAAGCGTCGTCTCTAAATATTTTCTTTAAACTATACGGACAGAGAAGAGAGAGAAAGAGAGATAGAGAAAAGAGAGAGAGAGAGAGAGACGAGAAAGAGAGTGAAAGAGCCGAAGGCTTTGTGTGTACGTATATAAACGATATAGGCTTGTATATGCCGTCCGGGATGAAATGAACTCGTCCGATCACCCTTTCAAAGGCGACATGTTAGCTTGTGGTTTTTCTCTTAATTTTCCAGTTTACCTATCTACAATGGCTTTTGAATCATCCTTAAAAATAAAAAAATATTTCAAATATCTACTTTCCTATATATTTATTAAATACATATTGAAACAAATAACTATGTATATATTATGTTATAAGAAAATATTGTTCTAACATATAATTGAATTTATGTATTTATATTGTTTATTAATATAAAAAATATTACTTTTTCTTTATCTCAATTTTATTGAAATTTAACAATCAACTTTAAAAAATTATTTGAGATTGCAGATTTTTTATGGAAAAATTATATCCCAGATGTCCCTCTTTAATAATATATTGCTCTATAAACTTTTTCGTTATTGCCAATTGTTTATTGAATTAAAAATCAAAAAATCTTAATTTACATACAAAATAAATCGTTATTAAAATTATTTAAATATTATGTATTACTTTTTAATAAACTAATTAATTAAATTGTTTTGAAAAAAAAATATTCTGTTTTGGCAATGTTAATCTCTTAAAGTATGTATGAATTAGCCACTTCATATGAATCAATCGTGTTTACGGTCTTTTAAAATTAAAGTTTCATTGCAAGTAATTTAAAGAGAGAACAGCACTGGGACTGCAGTCATAAGAAATGAATCACACGTAAAACTTACCGACCAGCAATATTTTGCTCTACAAGAAAGATTATGTGCTCTTGCATTATTACCATGGTTTAAAAGAATCTCGAATTTTTGTCACGTCACAAAGCGAGATAAAAAAATTTATTTTTCAACCGATGAGAGCGGAGCCCTTATTTACAAAAGATATTTCTCAAGCGTGAATTATCTAAAATTATATTTTTTCAAACATCAGAACATTTTAGAACGAGATATATTTATAGATATCATTCTACGCAGATATAATATGAAAAAAAATAAATCCTTATAATCTTCAACATTTGCTTTCCGATGCTATTCTTATCATACCCTATTTCGTACAAAAAAAAATAAATTTGAATTTCTCAATTTTTTAATTTAACAAGTCTTTTTTTATAAGTTTTTAATAGCAAGGGCTGGAGTGCATATAATATAGAATAGTTCGTCTAGAGTTAGTCGATCTCGTATATGCCCTCACAAGCTGACCGTGTATAGCAGCTTAAGTTTATTCTCGTGATCGCGACACATACTTTCGCACGCGCGCGCGCGCGCGCTCTCGTACCCTGACCCACATTTGTCTCTCGCGGAGAAGAGTCTCGGGCGCTTCTCAACCTCTCTCAGCACATACGACGACTGCAACAACGGCAACAAGCAATCAATTTGTTTACTTCCATACGAAACATCCTGAAAAGCGTTTTACCTCGTTAAAGTTCGTCTTTTATGCACTCATCTTTTTTCGTACATAAAGAAGATGATTTTCCTTTTTATCTTTTTTTTTCCATTGAAGTTCCTTTGATTCGGCATCTGATTGTTGTCTTTTTTATTTTATTTTTATGAGTTCTTTATTTATTATTATAAATTAGAAAGGATAAAAGTAAAATAAAGTGTATACTTGCGTAAAATTAATTTTTTAATAAAAATTTTCATGTATTTTAGAAAAAAATCATGTTTGCCATAATTCATTTATTTTTTTAAAATCACAATGTAATAAAAAGTTTATTTAACGTTTTAATTCATTTAATAATTTTTTATCATGTAGTAATGCATTGAGCAACTGGGGAATAAAGTCGCATATTTATCCCGAAGCTAGAGCTTACGACCCGAGCAAAATAGAGCTTGTAATGAACCCAAGGGAGAAATACACTTCCCTGTTGCTTTTAGTATTTTATTCCTATCTTGACCGTGGCATTTTTATTAACTTAAAAAAAGCGGACTTAATCGAAAAAACCTAACCAAATTCTTTTTTAATCCGTAAAGTTTACTTTAAAAATTGCAAGTGGAACAAACTTCCTCAAAAACATTTTCATTACATTTTAAATATTTTTTGATCATTTTTCCTTTTTTAAATAATTTATTATAAATTTTAGCAATTTATTTAGTTCCATAAACTTTTAATTTAGAAGTAAAACTAGCGAAAAAAGTGGTACTTTACTCCCAATAATTTTAAACATGAGAAATGCTTTTCGAGTTGATAAAGTAGTTATTACTGTTGAATTGGGAATAAAATATACGTATTGAAAAGTAAAAAGTTAACTTTGCAAATGTTATTTATATTCATAGTTTAGGCAGAGTTCACTATGAAACGAAAAAGCTCAAATTAGTAAAGATAATATAAAACTAAAATATATACCGGAGTAGGTCATGGGCTGATGCACAAAGATACACTAAATCAAATTTTCTAAATTGAATGAAAAATTCGAGTATATTGCTTTTTTTTTTAACGATGTATTATATCAACTTTTCTCCACTTTAAAAACTTAAACTTGATAAAGATATACACAACGCCTTGTTTAAAGCTATTAATAAGATTCATTCAAGCTAAAAAATATACTCAAAATATATAGGGTTATTTTAAAAATTTGATAAAACAACTTTTTTAAAGACATGCATTTTATGAAAAACGACAATCGAAGTCTTCAAGTTCTTTTAAAGTGTACTTACGACTTTTATAAAGGCTTAAAAAAATAGAAGAGTTTTTATATACAAAAAAGAAGAATAAAAAATAGCTTGAAAAAGTAGAGCAAATAAAAATTGGAAAGATCTTATCGAGTTTAAAAGATATTCTAGAGCAAATCAAAGTTTGAAGTTCATTAGAAACTTTTAAGGAGAACAAAAGTTAAATTATCGCGATAATTATTATAACATTCGTGCAATTATGAAAATTGGTGGCTAAGTGTTAAGATAATTTATACTATATCGTACTAATTTTTGGTATTATCAAAGAACGAAAACAATGAGTAATCTACTACACACATATCTACCATCTACTATCAATTATCAAATGTATTTATAAGTTGTATTTCGCTTTAGTCCGTGCTTACTCATAATTTAGATAAGCAATCATTTATCTTGAAAAAGTCTAATATTGCTACGAAAATAAATTATACAGAATTTGTTTCTATTTATGTTATACAATTCAGTAAGTATTTATAATTCTCCGTATTTGAGGTTATATGAAAATGTTAACGTTATCATAAACAATACTGAATAAGTTCGTTTAATGAATTCGTTAAAGCCATACTCAAATAATAGACTCTTATCTTAGGATAACATGACAATTACAAAATGATATAGCCATAACAATTAACGTCGTTTAAAAATGAAATATTGGAGCATTATTTATTTTGGCAAATTTTCACAACGTTCATTTTTTTTAATAAGCTCTCCAAATACCTTTGAAAGATACCTTGACTTGAAACGGGTTAAATAATGCATCTATTAATATTTTGTTTTAATATCCAGCGTTATGCAATTTTAAGCCAATTTAATGAAATTTAAATTTACAATTAGCAAGTTAACGAGCTTGCACCTACATGGAAATGGCAATATCAACTAACGTAATTTCATTTTCTTCTTCTTCTCTCTCGTTCCGGTGAAATTTTAATCAGTAGAAATTCAATTTACTGTATTTAATTTGTGACCAATTTTAGATTATTAGCACTACGAACAATTTTTTTCTATTTTTTTTATCGACAAATCTTTCAGATTTTCAATAACCATCTTTTTAAGTGATGTCGATATATTGCAAAAAGCAAACAATTTAAAGTCGTTAAGCAATTAACTTTCCGTTATTATGAAATAAAAATGTTTAATTTTCGAAAATTTTGCTAACTAGTATTTATTAATATAGGTTAGAATCCTGTACAAAATAAACAATTTAAAATATTAGAAAATTTCCGTAATTTGATTTTTTTTTTATTGAACAAATAAAAAGAAAAATATTTAAATTCTATTTAATAGCTTCCACATTGTGAGCAAATTTCTTTATATAAAATTAATGGAATCCGCATATTTTATGAAGATTATTGACGTTACTTAAATACGTAAAAGTATAAATTATTATAGGAGATATTTAAGGAAATATCGATCAGGCATTACATCTATTATGACGAACCTTCTTATTTATTCATGCACAGCAGTTAACATATACAGTAATATGCAAATCCATCGACTACTTATAGTAATTAATTATTATTCAAAATATAAATCACTTATTATTGAATTTGATTATTTTAAAAAAAAGTGTATAAATTAATTCAAGTACTTTGAATCGCTGAATTATCGAGCTGTGATTCGCAAATTAGAATAAAACGATTGTCAAGCATGAAATTTTCATTACCAATTCTAAATGAGAACTAAATAATTTGCTGTCAAAAACTCTGAGGATTGGTCAGGGCACACATATGTAGGTCGTCACGAAAAGTAACTTCTTCAAAAGCTATTAAAATCTAGTTGGTGTTGGGGCAAGCTCTCGTAGAGTAAGCGCGTGTATTTTACTAATTACACGTACGGCTAAGCACATTTCCAAATTGCACATGTCAGCAACAGTAGCATTAGCAGCTGGAATTTTTCAAAAATAGTGACAAGAACAACAAAAAAAAGTAACAGAAAAAGAAAAGACTGAATGTATGATCTTAAAAAAAAAAGAAAATGTAACGCTCGATACTTAAGAGAAAAGCACTAGTCTAAAGAAAAGAAAAGAGCTGTCATTTCAGGGATTATTTGAGAAAGATTTACAAACCAAAAAAGAAAGACATTGTTAAAAAGCTATTGATTTCTTAGACTTTTGAAAAAAAAATTATTACAAAAAATAAATTAATTATATTATTAAACATAAATCAATTTTTGAACAATCAGTTATCTGTAATTTAATAATAATTTTTTTTTTTTTAATATTTTTTTATTATTGAGAAACTATTATAAACAATCAAATTGGACTAAATAAAAATTAAATTTAGAATTCTTATTTCATAATACCTTTAGATCTTATCTTTGTTTGGATGCTATTTTAAAACAATAAAAAAGTATTGCAAAGGTAAAGTTTATAAAAAAGAAACAAAGTTAATTCAGATTACAGAAAGTAAAGCGTAAAATTAACGCGGCTTTTCCCACATTGTGCTTGGTTTTGATGGTAGACGAAAAAAAAAAACGTGTTTTGTGCCATATACATGTACGCAGAGAGAGGTTGATTGTGTGTATAGTGCAGGGGCGCGGTGAACATGTATATTGCGCGTTCTCGTCTCTAACATAATACTGTATACGCTTTTAACTAAAAGGGGAAGTTGCGAGAGTAAGAGAGAAAAAAATACAAGAGCCAAGCAGAGGAAAAGGGATATCTCTCCCTCTTCGTTTCTTTCTCTTGGAGGAGATGCATCGATCGCCGGATGTATAACATAGCCTTTTTCTCTCTTTCTCACTTTTACGATCGGAGTTTTCTCTCTCTCTTTGTCGCACTTTTAGCTTGTGATGTATATACGTGCGCGCGTGATTGGGGAAAAGCTACTCTCTTTCTTTCTCTTTCACTCTGTGATGGGAATTTTATTTAGCTGGCAAACGAGTATATATACCTACTATATAATCGAATGGGGATTGACACACAAAAAGAATAAAGAAAAACCCAGAGGAATGATATACACATGCTGGAAAAATAGAGGACTGGCGGAAAACGCCTCGGCGAAACATGTGATTGCGCACATTATTAGGATAAAGTTAAAAAAGAAAAGGAATAAAAACTTCGTTGTTGATAATAACGTTGAAAGAAAAAAAAATAATAAAAATTAAAAGCCTATAAAAATACTGATAGAATAATTACGTAATGTGTACACTTTTTATTCAAATACAAAAACGGAACATAAAATAATGTAACATTGATAAAAAAAAAGAGGTAAAATTATGATTAGATCATACAAAATATCGTTTATACGTAAAGAGAGCTTTTAAAGACAGTATAAGAAATGTTCCCAGAATTCTCTGTTACACACAGGAATTGAGGTTGATTGATGCTTGAACGTCTTTTTTTCCCTTTTACCTCTGAGGGCTTTGAGCGCGCGTGAAAGCAATTCAGAAACACACCGCACATATACGTCGTTCGCCCTTGTGCCTGCATGCCTAGTGAAAATATAAACGGAGCAGTATATATTTTCAGCAGTTTAAAAAATTACTATACGATATAGGAAATCTAGTTACTCTAACGTATTTATAATACTTTTTTATAATTTAATAAGGTAAAATAGCCTATTATGGAACGATTTTCGACAATTTTTTTTTCAACACAAAATATAAATAAATAAATTACATGAAATAGAATACTATCATAGCTCATTGGATGCGCTTTTTTCTGTAGAATAAGTACTTTTTTTAAAATTTTTAATTAATGCTATATTCAATAATTTATTTAAAAAATAGTGTAAAGGTTTCTGGAGCCTATTATTAAACGCAATTTTCTTGCTGGCACCCCTGTTTCATTCCCTATTATGAAACACTTTTCATTTTATAATTTACAAATCATTATTAATATTTAAATTAAAAATTGTTAAAAAAGGTTAAAAATCGTTTAAAATTTATATTGGAAGGTTTTTATGTCAGATTAAACCTATTTTAGCCGTTTTTAAAATTTTAGATAATTGTAAAAAGTATTACTATTTTTAGGTTAGAATTTAGATTATGATTCCACGTTTTAAAATACATAGGATTTCCTATGTACCATAAATAGGAGTCTATTTAAATTTTGAATCCTATTAAGAAACACACGTTTATTTTAAGATTATTGTTTTCAAAACCAATAATTAACGATATCAATCAATTCTATGGTCTTTTATCTACAAAACAAATAACTGTTTAGGTCAAATTATGATAAAATAGTAATAAAATTAATAAAATAGTTACGAGCTTTATTCGTCCATGATTAGTCAATCAGTCAGTATTATTTAGTGCTTATCTTAAACAGTCTCATTATATTAATTTTTTTAATTTGTATAGTTTATATATGACTTTTATTTTGATTGTATCAAAAAGAGGAGATGTAGACGAAAACGTGTATATTTTACTGTAGCTTTAAAAACATTCAAATTTTATATAAAATTACATATTACACGCGTGTTTCATAATCGGAGCCACTTTTCTTACTGTTCCATAATAGGCTACTTTACCTTACTACCTTTCCATGTTTGTTACCCATGTAATATTACGTAAACAAATATTTTAATAAACTTTATTTTTTTAATATAAATAACATTATTTTTGCGGGGGTCGAATGTAATATTTTCTTATGATTTTTTAAACATGGATTCATATTTTAATTAAAAATTTAAAATAATATAAAATATAAATTTTATATTTATTCAACTAAAATAACAGTAACAAGGATTTCGAAAAAAATAAAAGAATTAAACATGCTATTTTTGTTGAGAAAAGCCTCTTTATTTTAAAGATAAACAACGTTTGATTATTTCTAGTAATTGTATAATACTATTTAAAACATTGTAAGAAGTTTTATTACAAAGGGCGCCCGTTGACGTCATAAGCGTATCAACGAAAAGTCAACGACTGCGTAAATTATGTTCGCAATTCTTACTTCAAATGTCAATGTGCCTAAGCTCATATCCGTTTATATATAGAAAGAAGTTTTATATAAAAAAAAATAAAAAAAAATAAAAGCATTGACTGCTGTATACACATCCAGCGTACATAAGCAGAAGCCACTCAATCGCGAAATCTTCTGGTATCGACATCGCGACCGCGAACGACACAAAAAAGGTTTCACGGTCACATGCGTTCTCTCTGTCGCTATGCTAAACAAATTTAATAATTTACTGAGAACATAAGTACGAGAATCGTAAATACCTGCGCATGTCTCGAGACTTTCTTTGAAACACTTGAACTCAAGGTCCTGTTGCGCTTCTGGAAAAAAAAACAAATTCTTTGCAATAATTATTGTCTCTTTAAAACGCTTTGATTCTTCAATCTCAAATTATGATTTCAAGTTCAGCTACATTTTTTATTTAATTTATATAATCCTTGTAACATACATTATGAAAAATTTGTCGCACATGAAGCATTTCATATGCATGGAAATTGTGACTTTAAACAAGAGGGTTTAAAATATATATGTATATATATTTTTTAAATAATAAGCAGTTGATTTGAACAAACATGAGATAATATATTTGTATACTTTTTCATATAGAGTCGTAAATTTTCTGTTTGAACGTTTAATAACTAAAAATTATCGAATGTTTGTAAACATTATTGTTGCGCTTATAACTTACTAGGAGAGTGTCACACCTCCGAATCACGGATTTTGCTCAAACTTAGGGATAAGTTTTCAGATGAATATGAATATGATAAAATATGAAAAAAGCTAAAGTTATGGTCATAAATACTCAATATTTCCCTAGTTACAGGCAACTAAAGAAAATGTTACTAGATTTTTAAACGCATATAGCTCTTTAGCATCGATAGCTACAAGCTTGAAACTTTTTTAAATTAAAGCTGAGCTCAAATCCTTTCAAAACAGTAGTTACAGCATATCAAAATATTATTTTTTCCCAAAGTTAGAGCGTAATAAGGATTGGACCTAATTTCAGCTTTTATTATTAATTAATGTTTTTAAAAGAAAAATCAGGTCCAATGTTTATCACGCTCTACCTTTGGGAAAAAATAATATTTTTACATGCTATAACTACTAATTCGAAAGGATTTGAGCTCAGCTTTAATTAAAAAGAAGGTTTAAGCTTCCAGCTATCAATGCCAAAGAACCATATGCGTTTAAAAATCTAGTAACTTTTTTAGTGATTTTCTTTAATTGCCTGTAACTAGCGAAATATTGAGTATTTATGACTATAACTTTAGCTTTTTCCATATTTTATCATCTGAAAACTTATCCCGAAGTTTGAGCAAAATCCGTGATCCGGAGGTGTGACACTCTCCTAGTTAATATTACATAGTAGCTTCTTAAACCTTATTTTTAACAAAACAGATATAAACTTTGAAGCTTTAATAAATATACAGTTTAAGCGCCAGATGCTTCCGTCTTAATGAGCGCGTTGAAAATATTAATTTTAAATTTCATTACCGTCTACTCTGAAATGGTAAAACCACACCAGAGTTATGTAAATATTTAAATGTTACTACAATATACTTGCTCTTAAAAATTTAGGTTATCTAATAATAAAAAAATGTTAATTTTTCAAATGAGTATCCTCAAGGTAGTTCAGTGCTTGTAGAAGTATGCAGTAAGGATTATAATAAAATTTGAATGTATGATTTTTTAGATTATCAAAAATTATCCTGATTTTTTAAAACTGTTTTACCGACTTTTATTTCGAAAATTCACGCGACAAAGCTGAACGAAATAATATGGAATGTTATAGACGGTAATTTTTTTTATTCCGTTTCAGTAAAACCTAATTTAAAATAAAAAAAGAATGTAAATTCTAAGATAGTCAATTGAAAAAGAACCTTGCTCTTGCTTTGAAATTTATTGCCTTTCATTTAGAAAAAAAAATTCTAGGAAATATAAACAAAACTTTGGGTTTGTAGATAATGCAAGGATGAGCATGGTGAAGAGAAAGCTGCTTACGCAAACCGAAGAATCCCTTTCCTTGATCTCTCGCATAATACCGTCGGACCACCTTAAATCCTAAGGATGAGGTTCAACAATAAATCGAAATATGTAGAGAAAATTCTAATAATGTAAAATTTCATATACAGTTCTGGATTTCGTATTTGGAACATTAACGAAACGTTTTTTTAGATTAAAATATCCATAATGTATTAAAAATTGATATTAAAATAAAACTTTAACGTGTTTGAAGTAAAAGATTTGCAAAAAATTTTGTATTCAAAGTTAACTCTTTCTAACATAATTAATGCTTTGAAATATATTTACAAACCTACTTTTAAAGCTATATGAAAGTGAACGTTGAAGACTTCTACAAGGGCTAAAATAGACAGAAAACATGGCATCTATTGACACACGGCGTAGATTTGATTTCGTCTAATGCGCTTACACTGAAACGTACTTAAAAAATTTTCTGCTTGTTATTTTAATTGAAAACTTCTCATACATCTTCATTAAACTTTTTATTGTAAAATCGTGTATTGTAAAATTTGTTTTTAAAAGTTCATTACAGATTTTTCACGATAGAATATACGCGAATTATAATCTATTTTTTAAATTATTTATTGCTTTTTAAATAAATATATAATTTTTTCACTTACATTATATATAAATAGATACTTTAATAAATATTTAAAAAATTCAAGTTTGAGGTGACTGCGGAGATTAGGTTAAATTTCTATTTCGTAGTTTATAAATTACGCTTTTAGTTTATAAAAGTTTTTAGACTTTTAAGTTTTCCACCATTCTGCGGGTTTCAAAAAATAGTAGAAAATTAAAAGATCTGAAAAATCTTATATATTAAGCGTGATTTGTAAAACAAAAAAAATGAAACCTAACCTAATGTCCGAAGTCACCTCAAGATAGCATAATTTAGTTTTACATCTTCGAGTCATATAGGTTAATGTTTTTGGGTAGGATTAGTAATTTTTATTTTTTCATATACAACATTCCTATAAAATCCAGAAACGGAAATTCCTGTACCTTTTCTGCGGTTTTTAATGAATCTTTTTAATAAATCCATATAATCAGAGAAAAAATTTTGCTACTTTAAATATACGTAGACTGAATCAACTAAAGTTATAATATACTCTAATCTTGTAGTCAAAGTGAAATGCGACTCTATCAATATGAAAATTAGCTCTAAGAAAATTAACTCTAATATAATGAAATTTTATTCTAATTGTAAAACTAGAATATTTTATTACTTTCATAATTTCAGTGTTTAATTCTTTTGTTTAACTGATATTAAAAAAAAAAAATTTTAATTCGAGAGTATAATGAAAACTTTTATTTAAACTCATTGAAATTTTAATTGAAAAAGAAAAATATATTTAAAATATTGTGTGTACATTGTTAGTTGTGTAATTTAAATAAAAACTTGTAACTGTCATGGCTATGTAGAACAAGCAAGGTAGTATTACAGATTTTCTCAAATAGAGGCCTTTGAAAAGCTTGATACTCTCCTACGAATGAGTAAGTCTTCCCGCGGTATACAACGCCGTCATTCCAATACCTTTATCCGCAACCCGATAATATTACTTAAGTCGCTGTTTATCCATCAACTTTAAATATATAAGAGAAACAATTTTCTAGGAGAAACAAATTATTATTGGCACATTATTTTCCTCGCCTTATTTTCCTTCCCAACTTAGATCTTAACTAATAATAAAAAATCTTTTGTCATTAAAAATAATCATTCGTTTTTTTTTTCTATTTCAGGGAAAAATCTCTACAATAATGAACACGTAGCAATTAAAATGGTAATAATCGTTTGTTTAATTTTTTATAAAGGAAATCTACTGATACAATAATATCTATAATTGCATTGATTTATCGTTTTGAATTACTTAGTGTTTCGATTATTTCATTAAAAGCGTAAATACATTTAATATTCTTTGCTACTGATTTGTTTATGCTTGTCGAAATTCGGGTTATTTACTTGTCTTCCTATTAATACCTTTAATTATTCAAACGCATCGATATTGCGAGAACAAATTCAATAAGCCAATTATTCATAATCATTTCAAGTACAATTGAATAATTCTATTTGCTAATTATGATAATAACAATAATGAGTTGAATGAATCTTTTAAAAATATAACTTTTTAATTTCTTCCGTTTAGTTATTTCAATATTGCATATGATTATGAAATTCTATTTTAATCTAAATTTAATTATTAAAGTTTAATGAAGTGAAACATTTTGCATTTGATTAAACTTAAATTGATTTTTTAATTTCTTTAAAATTTTTTATTAAATGCTACTAAAATATTATTATAACAGTATAATGTTAGATTCCTTAAATTTTACTAATCATAAAAATGTTTCCGATAAAGCTAACGTAAAACTTTTGTTATTTTGTAGGAACCAATGAAGTCGAAGGCGCCGCAACTTCACTTGGAGTATAGGTTTTACAGATTATTAGGTACACAGGGTGAGTATAGCGTTAATCGTGCCGGTTGCGTTAATCGCACCATAAATAATCAACCGGCAAATGTGAAATACTTATATGATAATGGACGTATAGAAGGCGTACCGGAAGTTTATTATTTCGGACCATGCGGCAAGTACAATGCGTTGGTGATGGAACTCCTTGGTCCTAGCCTCGAAGATCTTTTCGACCTTTGCGGGAGAAGATTTACCTTAAAGACCGTCCTCAACATTGCCACGCAACTCGTAAGTCTTCGACCGACCTTCGCTTTTTTATTATACATCTCTTTTTTAAATTTTTTTTCGCATTTTTTTTTGGCGCTCTAACCCGCTGTTTCCGGAGCACCCTGCTTACAGTATATACTATGGCTTGTCATGCATAAACCGGTTTTTAACTGAAAATTCTCTCTTTTTACAAATCTATATTGGTTTGCTGTATAAAATTGTCCAGTGATTCATACAAACGTCTTGGAATTTGCATATCGTATATCAAACGGAAGTTAGAAAGTTTAACAAGTACAAAGAGATTTTTTTTCTTTTTTTTTTGAAACAATTGTGAATCACGATAAGTTTTGCCAAATTTGCATGAAATAAGTCGATAATATGAATAAAGTTTAGATTTTTTTTTTAAGTCAAAAAAGTAATATATTCTTAACAGCATTCAATTTAAAATTCGTTCATTGAATAATAGTAGTAGATTTTAGTTGAAAAGCTTTGCATCTTGAATTACAATTGGTGCTTTGTAAATACGCGCTTTCTGCTTAGGTTCTGACAGTCACATAAAATTAATCCTTTATTCTTTGTTTACAGCTCCATAGGATAGAATACGTTCATAGTCGACATCTCATATACCGGGACGTAAAACCGGAAAATTTCCTCATCGGACGAAGTACGACCAATAAGGAAAAGATCATTCACATCATCGACTTCGGACTAGCCAAAGAGTATATAGACCTGGATACAAATAAGCACATACCTTATCGAGAACATAAAAGTCTGACGGGAACAGCGCGATATATGAGCATCAACACACATCAAGGAAAAGGTTTGTCAATTATTTTTATTTTTATCTCATGAACATTCAAATATTTATAATATCTATTAAGTTTTATTAAACGAAATAATTCAGTTTTCAATTAATAACAACATTGACAAGAAACATTGAACTAATTTACGTTTATTTTTCTAAATTTTAGAACTTTAGAGTGATTTAACAATAAAATGTACTAATAATATATTTAATTTTTATAGTATGGTTGATTAAAATGATTGTATTTTTTCTTAAGGTATGACACTAATTTTTCTCAAAATATTATGAATGGCTTCATATTTTCATATTTTATCATATCTTTAATATCACAATCACCCTTGCAACAACTTCAATAAATTACTCTATAACCTGAAATGACATTTTTTATTGCATATAAATACATGAATCTTTATGAAGTACCGGAATAAAAATTTAAAATATTCTTCATTTACAGAACAAAGTCGAAGAGATGACCTTGAAGCGCTTGGTCACATGTTCATGTATTTCCTGAGAGGTAGCCTGCCGTGGCAAGGACTGAAAGCTGACACTTTGAAGGAAAGATATCAGAAAATCGGAGATACGAAACGTGCCACGCCAATTGAAGTACTGTGTGAAGGCCATCCCGAAGAGATGGCTACGTATCTTCGTTATGTTCGTAGACTCGATTTCTTCGATACACCGGACTACGAGTACCTGAGAAAGCTCTTCCAGGATCTTTATGAAAGAAGAGGCTTCGCAAACGACGGCGAATTCGACTGGACGGGCAAAACCATGGTGGGTGCCAAACAATCGAGAACGGATCATCCTAATCCCAGATAGCACGACTAATTTTCCTAAATCGAAATGTATCATGTTTTTTTTTTTATTTCTAACCACTCTCACATACAATGCCTGACTTTTTCATTCTATTTTCTATTGATCTTATTATTTATATCCACTTTTATTACTGGTTTTATTCTTTTTTAAACTAACTTTTTAATGACTGAAAGAAGCAACAATAAACTCTTTTTTACTCTGAGCATGCGCATGAACTTTTTGAGGCGATATAAATAACGAGCGAAACATCTAAAAAGCATCGAGGTTCGTTGAAAAAATGATAAATAAAAAAAAAAGTTAATATAAAAGAAAAGTACGAGGCGCACGTAATGAACGTAACATCACGTGCATTTCGCTATAATTTTTCTCTCCAATGCGATTTTTTAAGTAGTTTGCGTGGAAATAGTTTATTGAATTTTTCAACTTTGCATGCCGCCCAACAAACAATGTACCATCCTCTAGCCACCGAACTTTGCACAGCTCAGAGCACTAAGGATGGCCCTTCCATCGTTTGTAGAGAAAAATAAATCAGATAAGGTTGGTATTCACTGACAACTTTATACTCTCCGTAGGATTTTTACAGCTTTTTTGCTCGTTCACGCTGCTCTCTTAGTACAAAGTAGCGAACACGTACCTCAAGTATGTTATTAACCAAATCTACTACCTCCTCTACCTACTGTTATTTGTATAATTTAAAAATTATTTATTGATTTTTTTAATACTTCGGTAACCTATAACTAACATACTTTATATTTTTTACAGTCAACGCCGGTGGGATCGCTACAAACTGGTCATGAAATCCTTGTGTCACCAAATCGAGACAGACATCCAACAAATTATAAGGTAATTAAGATTATCAATCAGAGCTTCGGCGCAGCATGTAATTTTGTAGCTATAAATTTTTTTTTTTATAATTTACTTTGATTGTAAAAATAACCGCATGAGAATCCGTTGAATCGAGATTGAAAGAGTTTGAAATAATTTATTTCTAGCACTTTAACACTGATTTGAATGCGCGAATTTTAAAAATTATACTTATCGAAAAAATTAATCATCAAAAAAGCCGATACAATGCTTGTCAAAATACACACTTTAAACGAATTTTTTTTTCATTGCACTGGTCGGAAAAATTGCGGGAAATTTATACGGATTTAAAGGAAAACGATGATATAGAAGAAGACACGATTCTCATGATGGATGAAGTTTATTGCATGGAGATGCAGGGCAAATACGTAAGCTCAGAGAAAAGAAAAAACGATTTTTAATACAGTCTAAAGTAAAAAAGTAGGCTAGTTATGCTTATTTGTAATGTACAGTTATATCCGTGTCAACTTAGTGAATAAAAACATGGGTAGATCGTGAAATTAGATTTTGATATATCTACATCAAATAGTAGTATTGCGGTACGATAACTGTGTCTTTCTTCAGGTCTTTCGGTAAAATATCATAATTTTTTCTCATTTCATTCATTACATATTTCTTAAATTCTTCATTATATTGTAAATTACAGTAATTATTGTTCAGTGCTTAGAAATTTAGTCTACTTGGTACTTAAGTTGAAGACATATTAAATTAATAAAGTTATATTTAATTGGTGTAAAGAAAGCTATTGTAACAAAATGTATTAAGCTTTTTAGCCGGAAGTACCTGACTGTTAGACATCCGATGTATACATTAGCGACAAAAAAATTTAGACATCGTTCGTGAATCGATATTTGATAGAACAAACAAATTTAATTCATATTTTTTTTTAATAACTAACTCGAACACGTCTACGACGTTGCGTCGTGCTTATTATTCCTTCAGGACGCGGCTGGTGGAGGGGTGGGAGGAGGGGGCGGTAAGGGGGTAGGTGCCTCGTGGCCTGACGCAAGCAAACAATCGGGCGCCGGTGGCACCTTAACACCCGCCGACAGACACGGCTCCGTTCAGGTGAGTCCCACATATCCTCTTCAGTTCCGCCACACTTACATATACATACAAGAATTTTTCTTTTTTTTATCTTTGTTTCTTTCTCCTTTCTATTTCTTTATTTCTTTTCATTCGGTTGCATCGTTTGTTCTATAAACCGTGATCTATAACGCTTTGCAAAAATTAGTCAATTAATTTTAATTCAATATATTTTTACATATGTTATAAATTTTTTCCTGGTTTAATTTCTGTTAAAATTGATAATATGCTGTAATTACGATGCTAATCAGCGACGGAGGTTTTCAATGTGTTTGTGAACAAAGTATATGTATAGTATACAGTGATGCTTGTATCAATCGGTTGCCGCAAGCGGGATTCGAACTCGAGTCCTCGAGATTATGAATCCATTGCTCTACCGACTCAGCCATTGACGATCTCTATTACTTTATATTTAATAATAGTATAAATGAATCAATATCTTACTTCACAATACAATGATTCACTACTCGGTATTGATTACTTTCTTTTATGCACTTAGTCATGCATTTACTTAACATGTACATTTAATATTTATATATTAAACATACAGTATATCAAATAATAGTTTGCAGTAAAATTTGAGTAAATTATTTTAATTTGACTCATTCTTGGAAAAAAATGACTAAGGTAAACCTTTATATTAAACAAAGAGAACTACAGGTCTCAAAATAACTAAATATAATATAACTTTGGAGATAGGATTCCGATATATAATAGTAGGTAAAAAACACGCATGATTTTATCTAATGAATTTTTTTTTAAATAATTGTGAGTTAGCAGAATTTTAAAAGCTTTTTATATTTAACTTGAAATTGACATATTTCAACAATTTCAAGGCTTTGAAAAGTTACAAAAAAAGCTATAGACTTTTAAAGATAATTTTTGATATAAAAAAACTATTATATCAACTTATTTATTCAATTATTAACGTTCCATTTTAATTTTTTTGAATACATCGAATATTACTATTACGATCAGTTTCATTCATCAATGCATATCAGAATACTGTCCCTAAAGTTTTATTTAAATTCAAAATATAAATAAAATTAACTTCACTTGTAAAAAAATTAAAGGCCATTCATTACTAATAATCAAATCTTTAAAACATTATATTTTCTTTAGTGACTTACAATCTTTTTTTTCATACTTACCTTTTTTCCTCTCAAACATATATTAAAAAACACCATTAATAGTCTCATATTTTTATCATTATTTTTTTTATTTTGTATTATTTTTTTATTTTTATTAGCAAATTATTTTAGTTAAGGGGTTGCGATATAATATTTTATAAAAATTAATTTTAAATGTTACATCAAAATTCAAAAATTTAAAATTTCTCGCGAGTGATTATTTCTGTGCAGTGAAAATTTTAGTGATTGTATAACATAATTATAATAAATGTAACTGAGAAACGTGGTACGGTAAAGTTACTTTATTTGAATTGCTCGTAAAAACGTAAACCAATTTGACAATACATAAATTTAAGTATAATAAAAGTTATAATTTGTACGCTTTTTATATACAATTTTAAAGATGTTTTTGATTTTATAAGGTAGAAAGAATGACACCAATGATATATAATTTATTAGATGATAAATATTCTTATTAAATATTCTGAATTACAAAACATTAGCAAAAACATAATTTTCAAAAGTATATTCAGTAATTTGTGATATTTTATTAATAGTTACATTAAATCTTTAGCATATTTAAAGGGTTGATTAAAATGTGTATGTTATATAGCTAAGTAAAGATGTATATATGCAAAAACAAAAAAAAATTATCAGTTGTTACATTGTGCTTCTTTTAGTTTTTGTTAAAGCATGTAAGCATTGTTATGTGATATTTTTATTGATTACTAATCAATGATTGCGTTCTGCTATGATTTTTATAAACTTGTTGCAGATAATTGAAAATTAATTTAAAAAGAAAAATTTTTTTAATTTGCTTTAATTTTTACAACTTTGTCTTTATTATCTTTATTTTCTCTCTTTATTTTTCCGTCTTTCCATTGATATACAATTTTTAATTGATGTAGATAAACATTTCCACAGATAAATAATATTACTGCGATAGCAGAAGAAAAATGTTATACTTAACTAACCTTTACATAAATCATTTAACCTTCTTTAATCCAACTATTTCTCCTGCTATTTCAGCCAAGTATTTTTCTGTATATAGAGTAACTAAAAAAATTCCTCTTTAGACATTCATGTAAATTATTTGTATAAAAAGAAATTTTTTAACTCACATTAAAAAAAAATAATCTAATATAATAATGACTTATTGATCTACAGGTTGTATCCTCGACTAATGGAGAATTAGCAAATGACGACCCGACAGCTGGTCACTCTAATACACCTATAACAACACCTCCAGAAGTGGAAATGATAGACGAGACGAAGTTAGTATACGATAAAAAAGTTTTTTTAATTATACATCAAATGCATGCCTATTTATTTATTAAATGTATATATCAGTGGTTTTTTTTAAGTCGCTATATTTTTGCGATGCTAATCAGCGACGCAGCTCGTAATGTGTTTGTGAACAAAGCACATATAACGTACAGTGGTGTTTTATCAGTCGGCTGCCAAGAGCGGGATTCGAACTCAGAATCTCGAGATTACGAATCCAACACTCTACCGACTGAGCCACTAACCGACTCTACATGATTATCTTATAATCGTGCTTTGTTCAAATGCATTATGTCATAAACACTTCACTTCATTTTAGAATAGCCACTAACTGACTCTACATGATTTTCTTATAATCATGCTTTGTTCAAATGCATTATGTCATAAACACTTCACTTCATTTTAGAATAGATATTTTTTCTTATCTCAAAACTTTTTACTTTACTGTTTTCTTGTAATGCATGTTTAGAATTATTTGTTTAAAATTTCACATTACTATTCAAAACAGTTAAAATAATAATCACTTTTAGATTACACTATTACACTTTTTTTTTTAATCTGCAAACTAATAATTAAGTATTATTATTTATTTTTTTTTAGATCAACAAAAGTAGCACAAAATGTAAATTCATCTATTGGATATTATAATCAATTATCAAACGAACAATTGAAAAAAATTCATAAAAATTATGAAAAAGTACTGAAAACGTATAGATGGCCTGTTCAAAATTTTCTTTTGACGAATATTGTAGCAAAAATAAAAAGGGATGGTGTATTCATTCCATTTATAGACCGGTCACGTTTTTAATTATTCAAACTAGAAATTATGTGGATTATGAATCAAACGAATCATAAGATAAATTACATATTTCATGGTCGTTATTGTCTAAATCATTATAATTTAATTTACCAGTAAATACAAGTTATAAATTAAAAAAAAAATAACATAATTTGTTTGCTTTCGCATTCAGTAGATATTTTTGCCGTCTTATTGGCACTTATACAAGATTCTAATAAGAATTTATAGAATAAATTATTACATTTCCACACTTCGTAAATTTTTGTTTTTTTTTATATGCCGGTATTTAAAGTATATCATATTATATTTCCAAATAATGTGTAAAATTTTTATTTCAAAATGTCAATTTTTATTTATATTTTTTTCTTGTAATAGAATAAACTTTTTCCGGCAATATGTACATAACACAAATTTCTTTTTATGTAATTTTTACAAAGTTTGAATTCTTAAGTTAATTCAATTTTATTATTCACAAATATCTTTGGAAAACAATCACTCTTATGATTTCTAAAAAATTTTGATATATCATTAGAAACATTATAAAATGTATATAATACTAATTTTGTACTTTGATATATAGTAAATAAATGTGAAGGCTTTTTTTCTATTCTTTTTTATGTATAACAGCATTTCCTATAAAACAATACACAAAACATCTGATGTCTAGTTTCCATGCATGAAAGTATGTATATAGTATTCATCTTATCAGCTGAGAAAGAAAAGAAACGGAGTACAACGTTTCATATATTCATACCTAAGCGCACGATAAGTTTTTCTTTAAATTTCTCATGATTTTACTCTAGTATTATCTCTCATTCTATCACCCATTTATTTATCCATCTACCTTCATGATAGTTTCTAAAATTCATGTTCATTAATTCGCATGCTTTCGCAGTGAGAAATAAAAAAAATGCAGCGAAGCTAGATAAAACGATTCTAAGTCCTATTAGTATTTGCTTCATTTCCAGATGTTGCTGTTTCTTCAAGCGAAAGAAGAAGAAAAACGGCCGACAAAAATGACTGACCGTTACAGTTGGTCTTGGGGGTACAACGGTACATAGCACAGGTATTAATGCTGGGGGAGGAGGAGGCGGCGGTGGAGGAACCGGAGGAGGCGGTCATCATCATGGCCATCATGCGGTAGAAAGAATAACTGCGGGAGCCAAAAGAGGACTGATTGTTGGTGGTTTAGGAGGTGGTGGCGACCCAGAGCGCGAGGCCGTCACGCTGTTGCGCGCTAGCAGTCACTCGGCTTCTCGCGACTCGGTGCTACATACAGCCATCACTCTCACCCCTGCTGCAACTCCACCGCCTTTGTCCAATTGAATTTGACACGTACACTCAATTACGAGTTACATGATGTTCAAATGAAAATTCACTTATACACAAATTATACACCAACGCCCTTTTTCCTCCCTGCGAAAAAGTTTATGAGAGAAAGAGTGAGAAAAAGTCAAAGAAAGAAAGAGAGAGCGAGTGAACAACACCAACTATTGCGCCAATTCTTGGTTAAACACGATTAAACACATTGATCACATGCAATTCCTCAGCCATCGCATTAACTACCGCGGATACCGCTACTGCTGCAGATATATTATCATTCTTATTATTATTATTATTATCATTATGAGTATCATTATGATTATTACTATTATAATTATTATTATTTTATTATTATTTTTATTATTATTATTATTATTATCACTATTAATTCATCATCGTCTTCATGGTCATCAAGCGGATATTATAACTTGATCCCTGTAAGAGACCTCCCCGTTTAAAAGGTCATTGGTCTGTTATCATTCGTCGTTCTTCGTTGTCACAGTAATCGTCCTGATTGCGAATTCAAATCGCATAGGGAGTTAAATAAATTGTTGACGGAAAGTAGCTTAATTATCTGTGCGACGAAAAAAAGTAAAATAAAATGCTTCTTCACGACGTAATTATCTTGCGCTTCTCGAGATAGGAAGTATATATATACATACGAAAAAAAATGTGACTGGTTATTTTAACCACAAAGGATTTTCGGTCGACGTGAGCCAGTTTATGGACTGAGAGAGAAAGAGAGAGAGAGAGAGAGAGAGAAAAAGAAAGTGAGTGAGAGATAAAGAGAGAGAGAGGAATTTCTCTTTGATGGAAAAATTTCTTTAAGGAATTGAAATAAAAGTTCTTGTGAGAAATAATATG
Source organism: Anastatus disparis (assembly GCA_017163975.1). Taxonomy (NCBI): domain Eukaryota; kingdom Metazoa; phylum Arthropoda; class Insecta; order Hymenoptera; family Eupelmidae; genus Anastatus; species Anastatus disparis. The sequence goes on from JAFFSR010000251.1 coordinate 442,701, forward strand.
AAAATTTTTTCGATTTCTCGTATATTTGTTGATTTGACTTGTATTTAAGGTATAAATGAATTAATTATTTTATAATGCGCGAAGTTGGTAAGCTTATTGAATGATTTACTTACTTCTTTATTTTTGTTCTTTTTTTTATAGAAATTTTCCCATCTAAAAATTTTTTGAAGAAGAAAAAAGTGTTTCGAATTTTAAGAAAAAGAACAAATTATTGCGATCATAAATTATACTAAAAATACTAAAACTTGCGTTGAAAATGTGATAGCATTATATATGGGCTCAATTTATACTTTTCTTTTGTTTTGAACTACACTTTGATACCATTGACTACATTGTACTGTTAACATTTGCGTATTTTATAGATTAAACAAAATTTGATGCAAGCAAATTTTGCGATTTTAGAAAAAAATAATTGATTGAATGGTAATTACATGTTTGAATAATAGTTTCTCGTCCAGAAACTTTTTCATTAATTTTATGATATCGACTCAATATAAGCATTATGGAGGCTTTATTAACGCTTATGACTCAGAGAAAAGTATCAAATCATTTTATACATCGATCAATAGTTGGCTTATTAAAATAATATTGCTAACAACAAACAGTTATAATACTGCCTTGATAATGATGAACATGAAATGGAAATTTTTGCACGAAAAATTCACAAATATGACTGGTGGGGCACTTTTAAAGAATTGTTATTTGTATTAAAATAATTAATCAATATGTCACGAGCGTATATAATACCTACATAATGGCAAAACACCTTTAGGACTAATGTACCTATTGTAATAATAAATTGCCTTTTATAGATGTCTCTTTGTAAATCGAGTCCATGCAAATAACTGCGGTGTCTCAAGCAGAAATTGATCAAAAAATTCTTGATGCACCTTAAAACTAAGTAAAAATCAATTGCATAAAATGTATAAAATTAGGCTATTCATGAATTTTATCGTGAGACTCCAAAATTGTTGTCCTACTTATTTTGTACATATTTAAGTTTCAGTTAGAGATTTTGTGGTTACTGCATGGAAATTTTAAACATTTACTTTCTACGATAGCCAGAAATGTATCAAAATGTAATTACTATAATTGTCAATATCATTATAATTATAATTACTTAATTTATGTACATAAAAAACGAAATTCTTTTAGTTTAATTGATGCATAAAATTTTAGTATAATTATTGCCTAAGAACGTTATAAAGCGGAGAGCGGTATGCATCTAGATAACGCGAGACTGAAAAACCTCACCGGACCATATAAACGCTATATAAGCTAAAACAGAAATAACAGATTCATTTTTCACTTTATATGTAAGATATGCTCTTTTCATCATAACGTTCATATTTGTTATTTAATACTGATTACATTTACTTGCGAAATTTTAAGAATGCATACGTTTTCGACAATGTACACCTCTCTCCCCTTTTTTCTTAATCTTTATACATACGTACACGTAGTAAGCTGTGATTGGTTCTGGATGTTAATTTTTAATAATTATGTTCTTAAAATGTTATTTAAACGAATAATTTACGCAGAAGTCGAATTGTTCAATGTGTAACACTGACAGAACAGAGGCACATACACGGCGCAAAGTCGCTTTGTGTATCCTTGTAAATAACGTCGTTGTGTTGCAGATGCTTAAAGAGTAAAAGAAAAGTCGCTACGAAGCATCGTGCGTATTTTGTTTGCGGATCGGATCTCAGTTTCCCTTTATCCTTTTTTAATATTATAACTTTTATTTTTGATTTTTTTTAACAAAGTTGCCTCGATTTGTGTTCTAAGAGAACAGCTTCCCTTTTTACCGAAATTATCATCAAGCGTCAAGAAATCATAGTAATACTTTCACGAAGAAACGAGGCGCATTAAATTATTTCAGTGTATTATTATCAACTTACAAAAAAGTTATTGATAACTTTTAAATGTGGTTTTTGTTTTGATTTACGGGTTTGATACACCTGATCCTTCCTTTTTTATTTAAGTTAAGAAAAAAGTTATTATTTTAGATATATTTTACTTTCATTCAGAAATAGGTCAATTAAATAAGCATTTATAAGTTGTAAAAAATATTTATCAAATAAGTTTATCTTTCATTATTATACAAAACAAATTCATTACACAAATATTTTTAAATTCAGTTTTTACAATGTATAAATTAAATAGTCTTGATTTTGTTAGACTGAATATCGATTGTTTCAACAAGTTCTTTGCCAAGAATATAAAAATCTTCAATCATTGTAGATACATTTAAAACTAATCTCTTGTTATTACTAAACTTTTTACAATATGTATCAGGCACTTTAAAATCTTTCTCTTGATATGCATGCGGCTTTAATAAAACTCCTATAAAACTGCCGCCGTAAGTATCGTGGAAGAACAGAGCAAAGTCGTTGTAAATACTCTGAAAAATTAAATCATAATGAAAATTCTAAATTAATTTGTTATTAAATCAAACAATGCCAACTGTAATAATTAAAGTACGTGTTTCGCCAAAGGCAAAAAAAGTAAAATTGAAATAAATTTTAATAATTTAGTTAAACCACTGTCTATTAATTTTATCAAATATAAAAATAAAACGCAATTTTATTAAATTTGTATACTTTTTTTTTAATTTATCTTACAGTTAAATCATTTAAATATAGTAATAAAATTTTAAATCAAATTTTAATTTGTTGGCAAATATAGAAGCGAAATCAAAAAGAAAAAGCAAAAAAACTTACCCTTAATTCCTTCAAATACTCGGCAACTGGATTAAATCCAACGATTGGTATTTTGGTGTTTGTATGCTCTTTAAACGGATGATACATGAATTTTTTCTGACTCTTCTCAAACATGACAGCTTCATATCTTCGAGGATTCAGCGAATCTTTCAATTTTATTAGACAGTCATATTCAGACAAAGGAGGAATGAAGAGTGGATCACAGCAGATTACGGTATCGCTAAATAATTGAGACTCTAATAATCTAAGAGCTTCCTTTGCCAATGCACTAATACGGTTGAGAATTAGTAAACTTGGGGCTTTTTTCGTCCAAATACTCATCTCTTTGTCGTACGGAGTTGAAATAAAGAGAGGTGGTAACGTATCACGCGACGTACCAAACAAATTCTCCACGTCTACAATTTCCTCACCTAAAATTATAAATAAATAATTGAAAAAAATTGATTCTACATTTACGTTTTCAAAATATAAAAAAAATGTTGATCTAATTTTAATTATTGTAAATTAGTAGTCGCGCACTGAATCATTTTGAAAAATACAATAGTTGGAATTATAAAATAAATATTTTTGTATATTTGTATTTAAATATATTTGGTTTATTATATTATAATACTTGGTTTATTTGAGAAACAAAATTATCAAAATGATAAAATTTCTTAAATAGTTATAATAGAATACTTACGCGTCATCTCATTATTGAAATTGACAATAATCGGATCTGTGGTCCAATGTTCACGAGCGAAAGATTCGAGGAACCTGAGAAAAGCCACCTGTGGCATATGTGCTGTTTTGTACGGATCGGAATTGAGATAAAGGGAGGCCATGAGTAGCTCGATGCTGATATCCGGCATATGAGAGTCGTCAATGAGTTGGGAAGCGAGCCAGCGCTTAGCTAAGCAACAGGCTGGCCCAAATGATGGCTGCTGGCAATGTAAACTATAGAAAGGAAAAAGTATCAATCAAGTGTCATATTAAATCGGAAAATATTAGTGTAATTTCACATGGCATCCTTATTATATATTATTCATTTCAATAATATTTAATTGATGTCGTTAAAAACATTTAAATTCATAGACCTGTATATCATATTCATATTCTAAATTTTTACTTCAAATTTCTTTTATTTATAAAAAAAATTGAGAAAATATGTTATTAATTAACTAATTTAATTTCAACCGTATTTTAAATTTAGAATATCGTTCGATATTGATTGCTAAATTTCTTTTACTATTTGACTTGTCAAACGTGATTGCATTGAAAAATATCTTTCGAATTTTTAAAATTAAATCTTGAAATAAGGACTCATTAAAGATTATTGATGTTAATTTATTTCAAAATAAATCTCAATTTTTTACGATTTAATCTTACCCATACAAAGCACCCGTAATTTTAGGCAAGTGAAAGAGATTTCTTTCTAATTCCAAAGATTCCTCAGTGTCCCTGTACTTTATCACTCCATCTTCACATTTTTGTTGCTTCATGAGAGCAATTTCCTTTTGATGTGCTATCCTCAATCGAAAAACCAAACCATTCTGAAAAAAATAATGAAAATTTGTATGCATTTTTGACGTATAAAAAATAGTCTATTAACAATCTGTAAAGATGGCTTACCTTCATAAGGTCAATATAATGCAAGCCACCGTGCACTCGTGCCTTGTGCTGATTTCTCATGCTTTCTGCAATTTGTAAATGAAAAGCAGCTTTGGTCATTCGTAGAGCTTCTAGATTTTCTGGCCATTTACCACTGGTTGACAATTGTAAACTGACTTCAATGGGCGCCATGTATATAGGTAGCTCATTAACATTATCAGTGAAAATTTGATAAGTATTGCCATCAATAAAATTTTTTTCATCTGGTTTTTGCGTTCTCGCTAAAGGTGGAAAAACATCGGTGTAACGGAATAATGCACTGCAACCTTGTACACCGTTTATTGAGAGAGGAAGATCTGTTAAAGATGTAAGTTCTTTTTCGAGATCTGTAAAGGTGCTAATGGCACGCAGTGATGTTTCCTCCATACCATATTGAAAATTTGTTATCTTCATCTGCAATACAAAAAACATTTATATTTGTAAATTGTTTTTGTAAAAATTCTAATAAAAATAACTTTTTATAAAAATGTTAACTTTAGCTTTGATGATGTTAAAAAGTTTAATAGGAAATGTTTATTGTGCACCATTTGTTTGTTTGATGTGACTAATAAATAAAAGAAATATTCGAAATCATATATATCCTACATCCATCACCTTTCATCAGTGTAAACATCTATCATATTTTTGCAGAACAACAATAGGATTATTATTTTAATTAAGAGGAAATAGAAAATCAAAACTTTACATCGTGATGTCTCTAATTAACGGACTTGTATAATCATTTTATAATTGATTAATCAAATTGTATTCTTACCCCTTTTGGTTTTAAGGACTCTTCTATTTGGTTGGAGAAAAAAAAATAGTGCTTCTTTTCAAATAATTTTAGTTTCTCTTCTAATAAATATTTCGAAATTATCTGAGGTATCTCGCGTTTCTGAGCAAGAGTTGATTTCTCTTTAGCCCAAACGACTGCTTCACAAATTGTACCATCCTTAAATCGTCGAAGTTCAGATTTATCTCCCCAAAAACTTCTAAATACTTCAGCCTAAAACAAAAATTTTGAAAAATAATTTTAAAATATTGATAGAATATTCGGTGTATATTGATAGATATTAATAAGTAAATACACTTATTTACCTCTAGAAGATTAGCACCAGGACCTCTTTCTATAATACTAAAAGAAAAATTAAGGTCTAATTGTAAACCAATATAAAGTCTTTCAAGATCGTTAGGAATTTCTTCATCTGTTGCCCACTCTTTTATTTTACGTGGTAACGTGCTTACAAAGGCTCTGTTTCCTAGGCCTTGTTTTAAGTACCTCAAAAGAAGTTTGATTCCTTGTACATATTTATTAGAACCATAATTCAATTTATCATCGTCGTTAGACTTTGCATCCAAAACATTCTCCAATGCCTTTGTATTATGTACACTGTTGATTAATAAAAAAAAAAAGTATATTTTTTAACTTTATTTTTAAAATTAAGTAAAATTATACAATTACCATATAATGTAATCAAATGCCTTATAAAAAGGTATTTTTCGCATGAAAAGTGTTTGGAAACCATTCACTCTTGTATTATTTAAGCATTCAATCGACATTTCTGCTTGCTTCGAAATCCATTCAAATGAATTCTCAAGAATATTTGCCGCTAAATTATGAAATCCAGTAGAATCAAGAAAGACACAATCATAGTGTTTGTGATATTCTCTAATTCGTGTATCAATCTTTTCTTCCAAACAAAGACTTATGCCTTCCTTGCACCAATTGCTATTTGCTGAAGTAATATGATAAAAAAAAGAAATTATTACCTCATTTTAAAATAAAGTTAATTTGATTTGTATTATATAGTATTTAATTACCTAAATACTGCCATGTATTTCTAACTATTTGATAACTGCTCATAAAAGTATTTAACTTTTTTGTAAATAGTAAATACAAAACAAACATTGTAATAACATGACCATTAAAAGATTCAAAATTATTGCAAAATTCTCGTTGCTTTAGCCAGATTTTTAATAATATGATGCCATCTTTTATATTAGGATATTCTTTTATTATCTTAATATTCTGAAGATTTGTTTTCAATGTTGTTAAATCCTGCAATACCATACTATTATAATATGGAGTAGATGGATTAACAGCTAAAAATTAAAAAGAAAAAATTAGATTTATTAATGAATAATTTCATCTGATAAAATGAAAAACAAACTGTTTACATTTTATATTGTAGCAATTATAAATAGAAATAAAAATTAAATTACCATTATTTCTTTTAGTATCATTAAAAAACCAAGTAGGTTTAATATTATTTTTTTCTGCTGTAAATTTATTCATCTGAAAAGTAGTCTCTTGAACTACTAAATGAATATAAATTACAAATCTCTTCCCTAATTTCCCATTAGGAACAATTTTTAAAATAGGATTCAACTGATTTCCTGCGTAACATTTTGTTTCTGCTAATTCTTCTGTTATATTAGATGCTAAAAATGCTAAATATAACGCTCTTTTTCTCATATACCTGTAGTTTTTGCAATCTACTTTTTGAAATAGAATTTCTGGCATTTCTACTAATATATCAATTGAAGCATTAGGACCTACAATCGTGTCTAATGAATATGAACCACCTACCACAATATTAGAAGGTGAACAAAATTTAAAAGTACCCACACAATCATTGGGCAACTTTTTCATGGGTATTGTTACATTGTGTTTTTTAAAGAATGTATCGTCATTTAGCTGAAACAAACAACAAATTTTCTTTTACAAGAATAAAAGTTTAATTAAAATCATCAATAAAAAAATAAATAGTCTTACTTCAATTTCTTTGGTATGCTCTATTGAATTAACACAACTTTTAAATTTCTCAAACCAGCTGTCAAATAACTTTTTGTACTTATTCTTTATTTTCACTACATTTAAAATTTCTTCAATTTGTAGTCGAAATAAATTTGAATGAAATAAGTTTTCAGTTTCTCTAAGCTGATTAAGCTCTTCTACTGTTGGTTGTTTGTATAAACCTTTATCTAATTTTTTCTTCTTTTTTTGAGGAGAATCATCATTCACTATTTGTCTCTTTTTATTCACTTTCACTAGAGGTTCTTGTTTTTCTAATTCATCAGAATCTACCTCTGCATCTGACTCTGTTCCATTTACAGTCAACATATTTTTATGATCGATCATTTCATAAAATATTTTTTAAACATACTCAATTATCTGCATAAATATCTACAAAATAATATATTTAAATTGTAGGTTATGATAACATAAATAGAGAAAACAATTTGCTTTGAGTAAATACAATACCTTAATTTTAATATTTATATAGTATATAATACTAACATTCCTTTTCTTAATTTAACAAAAAACTTAATTTAAATTTTCTTTAATAACACATTTTCTTTAAATTTTATAAATTTAAAGTTCACGCTTTGATGTCAAAAACATGGACTATACTGTCGGCAAATACAAAGCACGTGGTTTATAAGTAAAAACTAGGTCTGTTCTTAAATACACACTTTTGACCAGTCACATTACATTTTACAGTGAATGATGTTTCTACCTACAAAAATATTTACGGTAGAGTTAAAAATGAATGCAAAGTAATAAAATTTTGTTTTAAATTTCTAATAATTAAGAAATTGTAATTCTTTAAATTATTTTCATAAAAATTTTTAAAAAACAAGATTATTCTTGTATTTATGACCTAGAATCAAAAATTGATCACGTGTGACATGACGTAAACAAGACCCAAGATCATCTACAACTATTGAACTTGTAAAAACTTTTGATTGTGCTCGAAGAGGTTAATGTTTTAGTTGAAAAATGTGTATTGAGTACTAAAATGAACGTTTATTATTTAAATTGAAGATAAGTAAAAATAAGTAAAAATTGTGACTACAACTTACGAAATAAAATATTGTAAATAGTAAAACCATTAAAAAGTACTTCCATAATGTTAAGTAAAACAAAATTATTGCGCAACGTTGGCGTTCTAAGGGTAATGCATTTCTCCGTTTCAAGCCGGTCAATGTTTTATTTATAATTTAAAATATATTTTTAAAATTTTGCAGAATTGTCTTGCTGCCAATGTTGAATTTAGTAATGCCGGGACATTTTTCTCACCTATTCAGCTCAGAGAAAAGTCAAGAACACCTGTTAATACTGTTATTATGTTTGTTCCACAACAGGAGGTTGATATGAATTTTTAAATAATTTATTTGATAAAATAATTTTGTTTTTAATACTAATTTATAATTGATTTTTTACTACCTAATTTTTAGGCATGGGTTGTAGAAAGGATGGGAAAGTTTCACAGGATATTAGAACCTGGTCTTAATATATTATACCCAATTGTTGATTCAGTTAAATATGTACAAAGTCTCAAAGAAATTGCAATAGATGTTCCCAAACAAAGTGCTATTACATCTGGTAATTAATAAATAATAGTATAAATAAAATAATTTTGTTTGCATATTATATGATTGATATTCAAAAATGTGTAGTGTAATTTATATTTTCAAGTGATTTTAAAGTGTAAATAACTTATGTTATTAGAAATTCAAAAAGATTTACAACATAAATTTGAAAAAAAATTTGTTTCTACACTATTATAAAAGTAAAAAACTTTTATTCAGTAACTATTATTTAATAATAAATCATTTTTATTATTTGCAGATAACGTTACATTAAATATTGATGGAGTCTTATATTTGAGAATAAATAATCCATACTTAGCTTCTTATGGAGTTGAGGATCCAGAATTTGCTATTCTTCAGTTAGCACAAACTACAATGAGATCAGAATTGGGAAAAATATCTTTGGATAAAGTTTTTCAAGAAAGAGTGGGTCTCAATGTAAGCATTGTAGAGAGTATAAACAAAGCTAGTGAAGCTTGGGGAATATCTTGTCTACGTTACGAAATTCGTAAGCTGTTATACCTTATTTACCTGATTAGAATTAACTTTATACATCACATTTGTTTATAAAATAACGTTAAATTTCATAGGTGATATAAGACTGCCAGAAAGAGTTCATGAAGCTATGCAAATGCAAGTAGAAGCTGAAAGAAAAAAAAGGGCTGCAATTCTTGAATCAGAAGGTATCAGAGAAGCTGATATTAATATTGCAGAGGGTAAAAGACAAGCAAGAATCCTTGGTTCAGGTAAATAAATAAAAATTTTTGAGAGATTCTTAAGTTTTTCAAAAACTAAATAAAATATTCAATTACAGAGGCTGAGAAACAAGAACAAATAAATAAAGCTAATGGTGAAGCAGAAGCTATGCTGGCTGTAGCAGCTGCTCGTGCAAGAGGATTAGAAATGGTTGCTTCAGCATTAAAAGTTGAAAGTGGACAGAATGCAGCTTCTCTAACTATTGCAGAACAATACATTCATGCTTTTGATAAACTTGCAAGAACAAATAATACTATTATTATTCCTAAAAATGTTGGAGATATTAGTAGTTTTGTTGCTCAGGTAATAATTTTATATTCTAATAAAAAATATTATCCTCATTTAAATTTGAAAAAAAATGATTCTCAACAATTAACTGTTTTAGGCTATGTCTATTTATAAACATGTTTCACCTATGAATCAACCACAAGTAGAAGATATTTCTGACCACAAGGAAACAGATCCATATGAAGTAGATGCTTCAGATGAAACTTATGAATATTTTAGTGATAAAGAAGAAGCTGAAAATTATAAAAAAAAGAATCAGAATAAGCATTCTCCGAAGCCAACATAAGGTACTTTGTTATCATCTGCCTACAATGTAATTTATACATAAAATTTTTTTATTATAGAAAATAAAAAAAAATCATTATAAACGTTAAATTGTTGTTAATTACAATAACATTAAAAAAAATTATGTTTATAATTTTAATATTTAAATAACACTGTTAATATTATAATTTTTATTGTCAATGACTTAAGTATGAAATACAATCAGTAAAAAAAGATTTTATTTAAATAAATTAGAAGACTATTTTTTCTTTTTTGTGTGCACATTCACTGGAGGTATAGCTATTGAGTATGTTTCTTGAGAAATGCAGTTGATATAATACAAAGCAACTATTGAAAACAAAAAACAAGTAGTTATTGCAACTCGATGTATTAAACCAGCTGCAACCAATGCAGTAAACAAAGAGGTGAAGACTGTAAAAAAAATAACGATTAGTCAAAAAATATTTTAGATATGATTTAATATTTTAATAAAGAATTGTTTTTACCTTCTGGAAAAAGTTTCATCTGAAATGATTTGCCAAACAAAATAGCTTCTAAATTGCCAAGGGCAGTAAGTAGAAAAATAAAAACTAAAGATCCAATATATCCTCCAAAAATTATATGTAGTTTTGAAGAAACTAGCCAACTTCTATACATCTGCATCCCAGAAAAAAGAAGCACAGTAAGAATGGACGACAATATAAAGGAAACTTTACTGTCTACAGCTACAAAAATAAAAATTTCATTCATTATTCAATGGTATAATCAAAAATTCTTAAAAAAAATATTAATAATTCTTAATTATAATAAACTGCCGGCTATATTTTTAGGTTATGACACGTATGAATATTTATTTAAAATACTAACCCATTTTTTATGCTTTAAAAAATATCCTCACAATACACTCAAAAACTTATTTATTATCACTTAAGTTAATAGAGAGAGCCAATTTTATACAACAAGAATTAAATAATCAAATAATAAATAAACATTGCGAATATCTTCGTCTCGAATTGTTTGCTTGCATGACGAGCGCCCTACCGTGCCGGTATATATAACTATATATATATGCGGATGCGTATACATTCGTGATCCCGTAACAAGTAGTAAAAAGCAAGGATGAATATACAAATAAGAAAAATTGTTAGTAAATTCTATGTTTTACAGTTAAAAATTTGAATAACCATTTGGAACATTTTAATGACGGTCAAATTTGATTAATCGTTTGGTAAAGATAATGTCTAGTCAAAATTATTACTTCTAATATCATTTATAATTTTATCTAGTCTGAATTTTTTTTTTAACGTCGCTATATTTATGCTATGCTATTTTTGCAATGCTAATCAGCGACGGAGCTCGTAAGTGTGTTTGTGAACAAAACACATGTAGTAAATGCAATCGGCTGCCGAGAGCGGGATTCGAACTCAGAACCCCGAGATTACGAATCCAACGCTCTATCGAATGAGCCACAGACCGACTCTAGTCTGAAATTATTTCCATACTGCTGAAAAAAATTGAGTTTTGCTTCCAGTACTTGTATGAAATTTTTATATTTACTTTAAATTTCATGCAATTGTACAATTACGGTAAAATTATTCATTTTCACGTACAGACTTGAAGCAAACTTCCAGTTTTGCATTAAATTTGCATTAAATTTCATGTTTTTTTTTCAACAGTGCACGCATATGCAGTTTAATACAAAAAAAAAACATCAACTTTATAAGTATACAGTAAGAGTTATCTATAAAAGTTCTATAGAGGTTTCTTACTGCATGCAAAGTTCTAACTACCTATTATAGTTATTATATTTATAACAGACCGTAAATAGTTGTTAACTAAGATAATAACTTCAGGATTAATTTTTTATAAACTTTATACAACCCAATTAAATAAAAATTTATTTATTTTCTACAGAAAAATTAGGAATAGTACTTAAGAATTGCCGTTTATAATTGATAACTTATTTTAATAATTAATTAATCATCTAAAATACAAAATAAGCTAAACTTATTTAAAATGACTTTAATCTATCCTCAGATACGTACGATGCTTTCATTTAATATTTAACGAAATCATAATTACTACTCGAAAGGTAAAATCACTTAAGCTAAGTGGTTTTTACTTAGAGATAAGAAGTTATACTGCGCAATCAATACAATTTCATCAATTAAAAAAAAAATTTTAATATAGCTATACATTGAAATTTATCAATTAAATAGATTAAAGCTACTGTTTGAATATCGTTAATCCAATAAAAAGATTATTAATATTCTAATTTTGTATTTTTTGCTCTTTTTACGAACTGAAAGTACAAAAATGCGTTTACTTTAATGAGATCAATGATAAAATAAAGCAAAATTAAAAATTTTTTTCTTTATAAAACATAAAAAAAAAATCAGGTTTTATATGCAAAAGTAAATTTAAAAATACTATTTTATAAATAGTTGTTCTTGTCACTAACAAATACAACATAATAGTTTATTACTTTTATCTCTTATCCATGGTATGCTGTGCATAAGGTTGCGTGTCCATATGCAATATAATTACCTTATATTTTTTTTTTTTTAATTTGCATTTAAAAATCGATCGAACGTTCACGAGAAAATTAGTTATGGTTATGACACGTAGCCTCGTTATTGGGTCACGTGTTCTTTTATTTTTTTGCATGGAGAAAAAAAAGTTTGAAATCTTTGAAAATTATATTTTAAGCTATAAGCTTAAGGTTCTATTATACCGTCTTAATGCTAAGGAGAAAAAAAAAAAGAAATAATGAACTCCATTTAAAACTGCGAATGAGCTCATATTTTATACAAATCAAGATGAGAATAAGAAAATCTTCTTTATTTTTTTCTTTTTTTTTTAACGTTGCTATATTTATTACTATGCTATTTTTGCTATGCTAATCGGCAACAGAACTCGTAAGTGTGTTAGTGAACAAAGTTACATGTAAATACAATCGGCTGGCGAAAGCGGGATTCGAACTCAGAACCCCGAGATTACGAATCCAACGCTCTACCAAGTGAGCCGCAGACCGACTCAAAATCTTCTTTATAAATGGATGAAAATTAATTTTTTTTTCTATGCTACAGAAAAGAATAGAGAAAAATGTAATCATAATTATAAGCATAACGTTTAGTAATTTGTTAAAATTGATGGAAACACAGTATTTCATATTAGCTATATCCTTAATAGGAAAATTTTGTTTAAGCATTAAAAAATATTCTTGATATGAGGATATTCATAAATCACATTGACGTAGACATGCAAATCAAGCAGGAAAAGTTGGTGATTTCAAATGAGGAAGAAGAAATGTATACAAACAAGAGAGAAATTTAGACATATTTAAGATTTTTCGATAAATGTTTTATTTCGATATATTATAATATTTACACTCTTTTAAATTCGGAATGTTGTATATATATATTTATTAATTAGCGCAGATGAGGTCACTTTTTTATTTGATTGCTCGATCGTCTCCTAAAACATACTCTTGTGCTACATTTCGAAAATCGTAAAATACTTATTATAATAAAAAGGTGAACGGAGAAGAAAAACGGAAGGACCGTTTTTTTTTTTTTTATTATTATTTTAAAACAAGATTTTAAAAAGCTCAATGTGTGTTTCTTTTTCCTTTGGTCACAGATACAGAGACATATGAGTTTAATCTTTTTATCTCTAAAACAACAATTATAAAAGTTTTATTAAAAAATTTGTATTTTCCATTATATCTCTTCTTTTTTTTTTAATATAGTGAAACAATGAATAAAATTCAAAGATGAACAATATATGTATAATGGTATATATGAAAGATTACTTGGCAAGTAAAGTTCGTTATAAGAATACATTTATAAGAAATATAATGAATTAATAGCTGCACAATATTTCGTTGATATTGTGCTCGCGTATCTTTTTTTTTTTCAGTGAAATTGGATAGATTTGGTCCACGTCCATTTATAATAAAAGTGTTCAGAATATCGTTTAATTTGGCATTGTTTCTTTTTTTTTTTACCTTTTTTTCCCCGTTTCGAATAATAGCTTTTAGCATTATCTTTTCTCTTTCATTGTCGTGTTTTTATGCAAGTGTCAATTATGTCTGTAGAAATATTTATGCACATGTGCATGAAATGTACGGTGTCATTTTATTTTATTTTTTTTTAACTTCAACTATAGGCAAACACGTAATTGTAATAGTTTTATAATATTGACTTGGAATTCTTTTTTTTTTGCCATTAGTAAATGCATTTATTTTCGGAGTTAATTTTTCTTTCTCTTTGATATTTTTCTCATTATTTTAATTTTAAAAGGTGCTGCTACGTTTTTTCTTCCTAAATTTTAATTTGCGAGCTATGCGAAAAATTTTAAGCAAAGCTCCGATTGAAAATATATGTATATATATATATAGGTAAGTTGATTTATTTAATATAATATCGTTTTTCACGCTCGGAGAATTTTTTAAGAGGCGCATATAAGAATGCTTGCATAATTGCACTAACGTTCATGTATATATATGTATATATAGCGTAAAGCACGCCCGGCGTGCTAGTACACCAGTTTCTTATTTTTTCTTTTTATGTGAAATTGCATATAATCGCTAAAGTAGTACCCGTCATTTCAGCTATTTATGTATATATGTATATAATCATCGATCAATGCCCAAATTGCATATTATATGTATATAGTAAATATTATGGTGAAAACGAGATACAACGAGAAAATCACGCTCATGTCAGAATCATACATTATTTTCTATATTTATATTCTATATTTAACGTTAACTGTATAATATCAATGTATACGCTCCGCTAACAAATTATAATTTATTATTATTTTTTTCTCTTTAGTCTATATATATATTTATTTTTGTAATAATATAGAATTGCATTAGGGTATCCGAGATCATAATATAGAATTTTTTTCGTCCTTTATTTCTTCTCTTTTTACTATAATATATAACACTCTCATTCTCTTCATCTCAACAGCACCATCATTATTCTTTTTTTTTTTTATTTCGTATTTAAATAACTGTAAGAAAATAGTAAAGACCTTTTATTTCGCGTTTTGTTTTTTTTTTTCTCTCCACACTTATTGATACATCGATACATATGTTTTTATTGTGTGCGTTGAAGTAAAAGAAAGATTGTATTTTCAATTTCAATTGCATGCGCGTCTAAACAGCATGTTGTATATATTTCAGGCGTATTAAGGTATCTCATACAATATTCGAAATTGCAGAAAGTTTTTGTTAAAGTTGAAAGAAAATATTCTTTGAATACATTCAATGATTATCCAAAAAAATATTATTTAGGTTGCCACTGAATATTGTTTAAAAACTTGATATTTTAACACGCGTTTTCATGGAAAAAATACTAGTGTAACTAGACTCATAGCAGACAATTTTTCAAAATAAAAAATTATTTTTATGCAGAGTTTTTGATTGTGCTCATTTTTATATATCGAATAATATCAATAGTCAGTCAAAGTTCAAAAGAAAACTTTGATTAAAGTCAAACAAAAAGCTTTTTGAATAACATTATATGTCTAATCTCTTTACTAAAATTTTTATTAAAATTTTAATAAATCATTTTTCAAACAAAAGAATCTGAAAATCAATTAAAAACAAATTATTGTAGTTTCTTAATATAGCTATGGGTACGGCGCCAAACGCATGAGATACCTTGAACATAAAACTTTTTTTTCTCTGTTATTGACTTAATTTTAAGTTTTTTAAATGTTATCACAACTATATTAATAATAATCAATATTCAAATAAGAAGCATTAATATTCTAATGAATAAACCTCGCCAGAAATAAAATAAAAAAAATATGTTCTCCAATCAACTTTTATATGTCTCATAAAGTGAACAAACTTTGTTGTATGTCTCAAGTAGTACGTACTCATAGGCCATATATTCCTTTATCGATCGTTATATTTCTTTCTCTTTTCTTTTTGATATAGAAGAAAAAAAATATAATAATAGAGCGAGCAATACCAATATAATCTTAATTCAGAACCACAATCATTTCTTAAGTTCTTTTCGTACGTAACTCTTAATAAAGAATACTTTACTTATACTTTTTTTCCTTCGCCTCCTTGTATTCTCTTCTGCTTTCAAGATCGATGCTTCTCTTATAACAATAGGGCGAGCTAAAAGGATGATGATGTGCACGAAAAGACTTTTCCGTTTTTCCTTTTTTTTTATTTCTTTTTCTTCTTCTTTTTTCCTTTCTTTCGACTCATTTTTTTTTTCCTTTGTGCTGACGCGTGATTATACGCAAGCTGCACACGCGATTTATGTTAAATGTTACACTAATGTTGTGCTTGTGTTAGAACGCTTGTAATTTCACCGACGCACGACGCGCATATTTTATTTATTATTATAGTTTTTTTTTCATAGCTTTTTTTTTTTAAATACTTTATCACAAAATACTATGATTTTCTTTTTTTTTTTACCTAATAATCTATATCTCTAAAATTTATTTACGGATACGCGATATTTTATGTATTGTTAAATTCTTTATTTGTACGCATTGCGAGATACGTGCAAAGGTTAATTATAATAATTTATTTATTTGATTCACAATGTTATTTTTGTTCTCTTTTTTTTCGGTGTATTTTTCGTCCATATTTATAATTTATTAATTAATTCATAAATCGGCGCTGATCATTTTTAAATATTTATCCTCGGCTCGATGAAAAATTAATAGGCGGACATCAAAGTTATCTAGAAAAATATATAAGCGAGGAAAGAAAAAACAAAAATTATAATGAAAATTCATATTCACTATAAAAATCCGAATTTTTCATGATGAGAAAATCGAGGATATACGATAATTCTTACAATATATCCTATTTAATATCTTACATTTTTTTCTATACACGCTATACGCATAATTTAAACTACTTCTAAAGTTTTTCAAGGGAAAAAATTCTAAGAAAAGTATCTAAATATGAATCCTGATTCTACTTTGTATTCGCTCACATCGATTCAGGATGATACGTTCATATTTTTTTATTTATTTTTTAAAATTTTTTATTGCTATAATATGAACTGATATGAACTGACGTACGCATCACCAAAGCCAAAAAAACATATCTTGGACCCTTTTTGTATATGCTTCTTTTTTCCATTTTAATCCGTCGTTTTTTTGTTGTTTTGTCTCTGTTTTTGTCGTGATTCATGTATAATTTTGAATTTCACTGAGGATTATGTCGCTAGGAGTGTATTCATCAACGCACACATTATTTTTTGTCGAACCCTGTCGTGTGCTTATATACGTGTTTATGTGAACGTGCATGTCGAGTGATATAAATGAAAAAAGGTGTGTTTATTTAATATTGTAATTAGTTTAGTTTTGGTTGCGATATTTTTTTTTTTTTTTATTTGCGGCAGTATAGAGTAGTTTTTTACTATAAGCTACTTACATAAGTTCAATTTTTGACTTTTTTTATTTTTATTAAACTTTGGTTTTTGTATTGATTTTTTTTTCTGCTTTTATATATTTATTTTCTTAAACTTGAGGCGCGATTTTCGAGGATTTGAAAAAATTGACTGAATGTTTGATTGGCTATCACTTTTGCCAGCATCAACTATGTAACACGAAGATATTTTTTTTCTTTTTTTTATTATTTTTTTTTTTTCTCATTTATCTACCCGTTTAACGGATTGTCCCGTAAATATACATATCTTTTTTTTTTAAACTCTCTTTATGCAACAAGCACATGACAAATGATGTGCATTGCGCGCATTTTCTTTTTGTTTTTTTTTTTAAATTTGAAAGACTAAGAAAATTCTTTAAATAGAATATTTTTTTTGTATACGTGTATATATTATGTTTTTTTTTATGTATATATATTTTTGTTTCTTACGCTCTTCGTTTTTTTTTTCTTTTTATTTCTCTCCTTTTCTTTAATTTTTATGTATTCTTGTATTTTGATTGTTGCAGACGCGAGAAGAAGCCCGTAAGCGAGATCAAAGATAGTTCGGTCGGCCAGCGCAGCAGAAAAATTTGAAAGTACCACGCAAGTACGATGGATGACGATTTGGTCTGTTTTCCCAGCGTAGATTCTTTCGAGTGCCGTTGTTACGATTCAGACGATTCGCAGCTTCTTGAAGGGCCACTGGACGCTCTATAAACAGTTTTCAAGCATATTCATTCGATTAAATTTTATCTTTTTTACAATTTTAATTAAAGGAGGATGCCTGCGAGGTAATTTGTTTAATCTTGGTATAAAAAAGCTTTTATCTTTTAATTATCAGGAAATTTATCAAGTTATACAAAATTTGTAATAAATTAGTTGATTTATTTTTCAATAGTTTGTTTTCTCCTTCCTTTCATGTAAAAATAATGTAAAAATTAATAGCAGTTTGGTACGTTTCCCTGCGTTAACTTATTTGTTACGTGTCCATAGGCATCCACCTTTGAAAAATGAAATTCAATTAACTTGAAATGAAGAAAGTTATGAAAACATGATAATATTATGAATTATTGTTGTAGTTAATTAACCATCGCAGATTTATTAAATTCTAAAATAAAATGTTAGTTATGCGGATAAAAATCACATTTTCAATTGAGCAAAAAAAATATTTTATTGGTCACCTATTATTTAGTTAACTTTTAAACGTAGCCAAAAAATAACAAAGAGAGCATATCCTCTGAAATAATTTTTATGTCCAGCAAAGTATGTTTCAACGTTTAATCTAATGGGCTCTAGAACCTCAAATATATTTTTAAATATAAATATTATTTACATATATATGTATGTGTATATGCGATATCCTACAGCTATAAATATATCAGTTATATTAAAAACGTTAATGTTTTCAACCGAATTTCAATTTTCAAGATTCATTAATATAGTCGAATTTACCATACTTATAGTTTCCAAAACACAAATTTTGTTTGCTTTACTAGAAAATATAGTAATCAGGAATATTTTTATACAACTAAACCATATAGTAACTAGTTCTGTAGCCCGTAGGATACGAGCTCTTAAAAACAAAATATTTATAAGACATGATTTTTTTGTACTATAAAACAGAAAAAAATAATTTCCTATTATTTAAAAAATGAATTTATTGTTATTACTATCAGAATATGGTTAAGGTATACTATACAATACGCGAATTAACTACTACTCATTATTTACAGAAATAATTGAAAATAAGTTTTTAAAACTGTAACTTTTGATGTATTAATATGCATGATTTCCTTATTAGTATTAAACTTTAAATTTTTATTAATAATATTTGTAATTGTAAAAAAATAGAAAAAAGTTATAATAATAATATTTTAATACAGTTAATTTTTACATTCGCTATGTAATAATTTCATTGAAAATAACTCAAACATGTGAAATAGTAAATTTTATATAATTTAATCATACGATTACACTTAATATTAAGCAATTACAACTACTGTTGTTATCTGAGTTCTTAAATACTTGTTAAAAATATGGTTACAAGATAATTGTTACAAGATAAACGTAATGACAAAACAACTTGAAAAAGCGAGTTTGAGATCTCGTCCTAAATAAAGTTAACTGCATTGGTCACGGAACGCCAACGTTCAAATAAAGCCAGTAAAAACAAATTTGGTAATCAAGAGAATCCCGTGGCTGTCGAAACAAATAATTCTAAAGACCGAAAGTTAATTTGTTTACTTGTTTATTGTTAAATATTTAATTTCATGAATTTTTTAAACAATAAAGCGTTTATGATTAATCATTTTTTATTACTTTAACAAAATTATTATAAAAATATTTATGTGTTTAACTATGTATATTTATGTGTCTATCTGTAATTCTATTTTTCTCTATTTTACAAAAAATTTTAGCTGTCAATTTATACCAAGTTTATTTAAAAAGTAATATTGAACTTTTTTATCCTTAATGATACAAGTTTGATTAAATTAGTTACTTTAAGAGAATCTAATATCAATACTTGAATAATATAAATGGAATTATAAACATATTATTATTTTCGGAAGAAACAAATGTTACAAACGGCCTTTAATTAATAAAAGTATAACAATAATAAGAATGCTGGAGAAGGAAAGAGGTCATTAATTTTCTTGCAAAGAAAGAAATAAATTAAAACTTGGAGCGGAGAGAAAATTTTCACAAATATAATAGCACTTCAATAACTTATTACTTTAAGTTTTGAGATTACATTCGTCAAGCGAAGCGAATAACTGGGTGAGAGACGCGGTACAGTGCTAATGTCAGAAAAACGTAATAAAGAAAATAGCCGAGCTGAAAATATAATTAAATTGAACGCTGCGTGTATTTATTTAATAGAAAAATGTTCAATGAGCCGAAAGAGAAAAAGATTGTGTGTAACTAATCGTTTATATAGATTTAGATAAGTTTTGTTATTATTGTAGAATAAGTGCCTGAATTCATCTGTTCTACTTTAGACAATAAAATCTAATCGTATATGGTTTTGGTCTCTTTTATTTGCGCCGATTCATCAGAATTATTGCCAAGGGTGAGGAAAAGAAAAGCGAATTAGTTTAAGTCTTTCTTTAACTTCAACACTCGACATATGATTCCCCACCCCATTTTCATTTTCACGCTTAGTACTGTTCTACTACTTATATTATAAGATATGATAATGCCTGGGATGAGGACAGAAAAAAGAGAGGAGAAAAATATGCCGTTATTATAATACGTTTATTGTAACATGATTTTTATAGGAATCGTGTATTTATATGTATGAGGGTACATTGGGAAAAAAAATTCTGTTTCTTTTTTTTTCTAAAGAATAAACGCGGATTTTTATGATGATACTCATGAATCAAAAAAGCTTATTCATGATAAAAAAAAAAGTTTCTTTTGTAAGCTATTATTATAAGTTAAGTCTAATATAATTATGTTAAGATACTTTAATCACAAAGCCTACGATTTTCTTTTTTTTTTTTCTTTTTTAATTTAAGTCATTTTTCTCCAAGATCTTCTTTAGCTGCTTCTTTAGATTAAGCTGAATACTTTTTTTCCTTCGTTTTCATCGTATTTCAAAGACTATTCTAAGCTTTCCTTTTCACTCAAATTCAAGCACCTTTAAATACCGATATCTTTTGTTTTAGATACTAGAAACATTTTTAATCCTATCAGTGACTTTATTGTTTCTTTATGTACGCAACGTTGAGCAATTAAAACTATTCTTTTTCAATGCTTTTTACTTTAAACGAAAATATAAAGAATTTACTCTTTCACAGATGAGAAAAAAAATTTACTTATCTTTTAAAAGATTATTATGAAATTCTTTTGAAAATTTCGTAATCAAAAACGTTATATTTTTATAATAGTTTACAAAGTTACTTTAGTTAATTTAATTTAAAAAAAAAATTAAAGTTTGTAAGATTTAAAATTCTAAAAGGTTATTTTATTTTAATTTTCACTTGTTATGTTTATAACTACTTTGCATGTGATAAATTTCAAACATAGAAAAAACTTTGAAAAACTCATTTGAATATTAAATTAATACTTATTTTACCTAGTTTCATGCTAATGCAGTTATTGTGTGGATTTAGTAGAGTGAGCTATAAGTGTAATTATGAAAAAAAAATTATCAAATAAGTAATGTGAATCGATATGTGTTTTAATAAATTACTAATTTATTGCAAAGAATTAGAATGAAAAAGTTAATACCACATAAGACATTTTACAAAGATATTCATTTTGTTTTTACAAAGAAATTGAATTGAGTAATATTTAATTTTCAAAAGTGGACCGAGACTCTTAAATGTTTAAGCTTAAGTTTTTTTGATATAAAATTTAAAAAAATTTAAAAAAAAAATCTTTTCTTAGTCTTGGGAATATTTCAACAAGGAAATTAATTAAAATATGAGATTAAAGTACAGTCGAAAATTGAAAATTTTTTTATTTAATATTCTATTTATGAATTAATTTTGAACGTTGATTGTTATAAAATATTAATACATATTTTTTGAAAATTCATGCGAATTTTTAAAGTTACCACATTTACTTTACAGCTTTTATCTATTTTTAAAAAAAGAAATACCGTACTTTTTCTACCCAATACGGCATAATTGAGTAGAAAGCGTCGGGTATGGTAAGACTTGAGTGTTCATAAGAAATGCGTTAAACGTTACTTATTCTGATTTAAAACGTTTTTTTTTCTTTTCAAATTTTCATTCTTGTATATTTTAACTTTTTAATCAAACACAACTCGTAAAATATTTTAATTAATCATTTAAATATTTTTTATCATTCATAATGGACTGTGTATGAAGTTTAATGAAACGCAAAAAAATGAAATTTCTCGTCACATATTTTTATCATGAACTCATGATATTATAATCTCAGCGTTGTTATATCACTCTTAAATTTCAAGATAATTAAGTCGTTCAGTTTTACGCGAACCTTAACTAGGTCATTAATATTTTAAGTTCTAAGCTCGGATAGATTTTTATGAGAGTCTTTTTTTTGTAAAAACACATTGAAAAATCTTGGTATTTAATTAAAATATTTTCGATGCTAATATTTCGTTGCGTTAATTTTTTCTATTTTTTATACTTTATTGTTCAAATTTAAAAAATTCAAATTTTTAGTTTTGAAATTTTTTTTTAATAAGCAAAGCCAAGTATACAATCTAGTTAATCATTCATTTGCGTTTACTTCTAGTACAAGCAAGTTAGTATAAGATTTGAAAATGAACTTTAGGTATACATAAAAGTAAGTTGGAAAATAAGTTTGTGTACCAAATAAATTTATAACGTTGAAATGTTTTCTTTTTATTATTCTTTCTAATTATTTCGATAATAACTTCGCTATGTTTTCATAGTTTTATAAATAAAAAATAACTTATTTAATGCGTACCACTTAAATATGTTAAAAACAAATCAATATTTACGTATTAAGATATAGTTTTTTGAACGAGGTTAATGATTTTCTTATTTTCACGGCATTAGGTAGCTAATATCGTATAAAGCAAACACAATTATCGTTTAATTAAATATCAACATAGTTCGGATAAATATTTATTCAAATTCGCTATTCATAAAAAATTTTGTACGATCAAATAAACTAAAATAATCCAAGAGATAAGTAAAGAATTTTACGCAAATTAGGAATGATAAGGATAAAAACTAAAAACATACCTGTATCGGCTTCGGATTGCGGCATGAATTCTTGTAGCTCGGCAATAAGAGCACTGATTTCTTCGGAATCCTTTTGAATGCTACAAAGTTCCTCCTCGTTAAAGTCCAGCGTAATTTGTTTGCAGAGCAGAATCTGGGTTATAACATTACTGATGTTCGAAGGACCGGATTTGCTCTCTGTACAGCGAGGAATAAAAAAAAAAAGAAGAAGAAGCAGAAACGAAAAAATTAAATTTACACGCTCTACGTTAAGTGCCAATTTATCGATTAGACTCAAATAAACTTTTATTCTATTTTTTTTTTTTCTCTTTTTTTTTTTTACTCAACTTGAGTAAACACGGAGTTTCGTTCTTTGTTAGCCCTATAGCTTTACTAAAAGTATTGGTCTCGGAGGATTGCATTATTAACGAAGCAAAAGTTTCGGACATGTAAAAAGGGAAAGAATAGAACATTATGAAAAGCGAAATACTAAAGCTAAAGTCCGATCCTTGATTAATTATTAATAGT
Organism: Anastatus disparis; assembly: GCA_017163975.1. NCBI lineage: Eukaryota > Metazoa > Arthropoda > Insecta > Hymenoptera > Eupelmidae > Anastatus > Anastatus disparis. The sequence goes on from JAFFSR010000251.1 coordinate 466,367, forward strand.
TAGAAAATGTAAGCAACTCGTAATGTACGCTTTGTGATAAGTCACTTGTACCGTATAGTGACTTTTTTATTGAGAAATTTTTTTTTTCATCATTTATTATTGATATGGTATTACGCAAACTTTTGATTTGTTAAATATTTACTTGTTTTTACCTTTGTGGTTTTATAGGACTATGGCGTGTGAGATCAAAACATAATGATGGAAGATAATTGATGAATTTATGAAATGTTTGTTAATGTATTATCAATAAATCAATGTGTATTCGGATTAAAATAATATTATAATCGAACTATTTTCATTTTTTATTAAAAAATTTTTACTACCAAATAACTTGTTTGAAATACTTTTCTATTTTTATATTAAAATGAAAAAAAAAATATTTCCACAATGATTGAAAAATTCGTTTATCATCCATTAAATTAGTAAAAAATATAAATTTTTAAATAATTGAAATACCGCTCGAACTTTTTTATTCAAATTATTTCTTTTAACTCTCGAAATAAATCTATAATTAAAATTTTTTCAAAGTGAAGCGAGAATGTGTAGAATTTAGGACGCGCGTGATTTGTTTGTACTGTTAAAATACGTTGTTTTTCAATATAAAATCAATTGTATTAGTTTGAAAATGAAAAATGTTTAACGTTTCGATAAACTTTGATTGATATTTAGATTTTTTATATTATTTTTCAAATTTACGTATTATAAAAATATCCTCTGACCCTAAGGTCTTATGATTTTCTTATTAGTAGAATGAAAAATGATAGAACAATACCAAGTTTATTTTGAAAATTCAATTTAATTTTCGAAAGAATAAACGGTATTAATGTTTGAAAAGCGATGCATTTAAGCTCATTTAAAATTCACCCTAGTTATGAAACTTTTTTTTTTTTTTTAAATTTGATTAAATATGTACGATGTGTAAAATATACATATATATCAAAACGATTGATCTACTTGATTAAAAACACGTAAAGGTTTGCGTTATACGTTTCTTTTTTTTTTGTTTTCTTTTTTTTTGTACATGCACGAAAAGAGAGAGAAAAAGAAAGATGGAATCCCTAATGAAACGTTCCCTTTCAAAGAAAGAAATGTGGGTGTAATTCAAAACTTTAATTTCAAGATATATTGCAATGGCATATAGAGAGAGCAACAAAAGTTTTTTGACAATTTATCTTTTGACTCGTATATATATACACATTTAGACAAATATTGAAGTTTTGGCAGAGTACGAAAGAATTTTTTTTTTTTTTTTTTTTTAACGATAATAAGACGGATTTGTCTCCATGCCAGGAAAATAAAACTAAAAAGAACGAAAGAAAAAAAGTTTCCCCAGGAGAGAAGTCTTTTAGAAAGTTTTGTAGAACACAGTTGGGGCCTTTTGTTTGAAAACTTCTAAATCAAAAGAGAAAACCCAAATCGAAACTATAACGCGAAACAGTATAATTGCTAGATAAAATGGATTAACATTAATATCATTCGGTATATATATATTTTTGCTTTTACGTAAATCGAGATAATTCATCAAATTTTTTCGAAGAATTTTCGTTTTATATAATTTAAAATAATGTATCTTTTATTATTATGTACATAAAACTTGTAAGTCAAATGTAAATTTATGTACGTCTTTGAGAAAGCTTAATGCACAATTCATGAAATTCATTACAAATATTTATGAACTTGAAACATAAAATTTATTGATTTGTAGTTAACTTCAAACTGAATTTTCATGTATTGAATAAAATCGATTTCAATGTTTTCTGACTAGAATTTGCTTTTTGTAACGCGTTTATTATTTATTCATAGATACTCGTGTACGATAACTCGCTCGATCATCCCTTTCAGTTTTTTTTTTTTTTCACGCATTTTCAATTTTACGGTTTACACAATCTGAGCTTCAACTTTTTTTTTTTAATAAATGTTAAAAGTAATTTTATAAATTTAATAAACTTTGTTTTAATAAACGTGAAAAAAAATTTAATGGATGAAATTTTAATTTAATTAAGATTAAAATAAATGGTATTAAAAAATAAAAAAAAGCGTCAACTTTTTCATTTTTTAAAGACTAATTAATCATTAAAGAATATTAAAAAAAAAACTGAAATAATTACCAAAATAGCCAGTCATATCCATGGGTATGATGCGTACGAGATTTTTGCTTTTATAAAGCTCTCTCAAAAAAAGCTGAGCAAGGAAAAAAAGCAGCACAAGATTTGGACTGTCAGCTGGTATACCCGATTCCATAGCACTGCAACATAAAAAACGAAAAAGAAAAAAAAAAAAAAAGAAAAAAAATTATAGTCGACCCCCAAAGTTTATTTAATATGCCCTCCTATACCCATCTAATCTGAACTTGTATGAAAATTACGAGGAAAAAGCACACTCTCGTATGCGTAATACGTATGTAAATTAGTAAAAGCTCCTTGTGTGTCTTTCTTACTGTAAATACATATGTATGTATATATGCGAGTCTGTATGTACCTTGCGAAAGTGAGTTTCTCCAAATGTAGGACACACAGGTGCTCCACTATATTTCTCCGTTTGTGTTTCCCTCCCACCCTCTCGCTCTCTCTCTCTCTCTCTCTCTTTCAACACCAACACACTCAATAAGAGAGCGAGAGATTGAAAGAACCACCCTTACTTTTTCATATGAGAAACGTGCACGAGTACTAAGCTCTAAGTTACAACTATTATTATTGTTATTATCATTGTTATTATTATTATAAAAAAACGTACCATCTTGCAAGTTCAGATTAAACGAAAAGGAAAAACGAAAGGAATAATTTATAAAATTACCTTCGCATTTGTGGCAGGACCATTTGCGAGGTACTTTTGCAAGCTTCTACACAGCTACGCCTTAGTTTGCGTATCCTTTCTCGCAACTCGGGACAATCTCTTGATTGGCCAATGCTTAACAGAAGATCTCGAAATTGTGCGACCTGACTGTTTATGTCGTGAATGTGCTATTTTTTTCGTTGTTTTACAACATTATGAATAACGACAACATCAGTGACAGCAGCAGTAGCAGCAGCGAGATAACCAAAAAAATCAAAACAGACAAATTTATTAAAATTTCTATATGAATATGACAATGGACGTTAACGGGATTGGATTTTGTTTTGTTTTAGGTAGACAAAGAGATGTAAATCTAGTTGTTTGCACTGGAATGTATCGTGGATACATTCTTCGCTAACTATGAAAATGAAAGAGCAGGAGAGAAAGTGAGCAAGAGCGAGAGAGAAAAGAGCCAAAGGATATGTACGTGCTAACTGGAGCGTGCTTGAGCTTCGTATATAAATTTAGGCAATTTGCCAAAGCACCACCGTCTTTCTTTCGCGTTCTCTTATGAAAAAAAAAACGTGCTTTTCTCACCAAACACCAATCTCTTCTGCTACATCTCTTTTTAACCATTAACCGCAAGTAAACATCGAGAGAAAGAAGAAGAAAATCTTCTTCTTGTTCTCCCTTGGTTCAGAAATTTTTAATAAGACGGTATTATTAATTTTTCAAAAAAAAAAAAAAGATACACTGACATATTAAAAGCAATTTCGTTATTAAAAAGTTTCTTAACCCTCGGCCAAGTTTTTTATTAATTGAAGAGAAAAATTTTGTTGACCCTCAATAATAATAGGAAAAAAAAAAACGTCATTCATTGTGTACATAAATCATTCTCGTGTAAAAAAAAAGAGAGAGGAGCACGTTGAACAAGGTAATTATAAACCAGAGAAGCGGTTGCAATGCCGTTTCCCCTCTTGAACACGAGCTTGCGCGCGTGCACGTGTATCATGTATCCATAAAAGCTCCCTATTCGCTCTCTTTCTCCGAGCTTTCACTGTTTAACAAAAATAACAATAAATCAAAAAGTGAAAGAGAATAGGAGGAAGGAAGGGAAAGAAGAATGAGAGTTATTACGAGATTATCTGTATAAAATTGTTTTGTTAAGGTACTTACCGCGGCAATCGTCGACTCGGATCTTTCGTCGAGGAGGCATGTTTTTTGGTGGCTGAGGGCGGAGCTCGAGGGTTCCGTCATCGTTCGTCGTCGGCGAAGATGTGTTGCTTGTTGCTGCTGGTGCTGATGTTGATGATGCTGTTGATGACTGCATCGTCGTCCTCCCGGAGGTAATAACAATGTATTCTTAACATTGTCCTCCTCTTTGAAATTTGATGTTATTTTCCTCCAGCTCCCTCGCCTGCCTCACTTTTTCTGCTGCACTTGATTTTCCGGACTCGATTGCTGCTGACACTGTTGCTGTTGTTCGCCTCCACTGTTAGTTAAATTATCAATGCTGTTATCAGTTGTTGAGCTTAATTGCTCGGGATGTTGTTGTTGCTGCTGCTGCTGCTGTTGTTGACGCATCTCCTCTCGCAAGGGCTGCGCGCGACCGACTGATTCTACTTTAAACTCCGAAAAGACACAAGGTAAAAATTTCAACCTTATACCGCTGCTCAAAGAAACGGCCACTGTACACCACTCTCTCCCTCTTTATTCTATATGGGTATATATACGTGTATCTCACCGAGAGCTTCAACTGCGCTTACTTTGTCAGTACGCGCACCTCCAAGCACACTCCCGCAACTTCAACGTTTAGTTAAAGCCGCCGTTTGTTGCCGCCGTCACCGCCGCTCATCGCAGCAACCCCCGCTGCTCGCGCATGTCCAAGCCATATCGCCCTCATATCGACTGCTCTCTCTCTCTTTTTCTTTCTCTCTCCCTCTCTCTCTCTCTCTTTTCCTCGCTCACCTTCTCACGTCTACTTCTATATAGTTTAAAGGCAACTTAGTGTGCATTTTATCTCTTCCTCTCTCCCTCTCACCGTTGCAGCGCTCTTCTCACATTACACCTATCACCAGCTGTGCTATTACTACTGCACTTTACTTACTTTTCTATTGTCGTCTCCTTTCTTCACGTACACATACACACATATATATATATATATATATATATAATGCATGGCTTTGTCAGTTTCAAATATATTTGATTAAACTAACAGCAGTGTATACCTATATATTGTTGGTTTTTATATCGACATGTGCGCTTGTGTACGTGTACGTTACGTATATTCGAATGTGTGAGTGAGTGTATGTTAGATGTTAAAGCAGTGAAGCGGCGACGACGACGAATTGAAGGAGCCCTCAGGACATGCGAATCGCTTCTTTTTTTTTTATGTACTGACTCTTTTATCCTTTATGGGAAGGTATACTATTCGGGATCCTTCGTATATATATATATATATATATATATATATATATATATGTATATTCAGTCAGTAAAGGAGGGAAAAGAAGAAGAACACGCGTATACGTACCTATACGAGAAGAACAATTTCTTTTTTTCTTCTTTCTAGGGTTGCGGAAATTCGTTTTTCCCTTTTTCTTCTTCTCTCTCTTTTTTTTGCTTTTATTTTATGGTTTTCGTTGGACGACGACGAAAAGAAGGGGGGCTGTTTCGATGACGGAAAAAAAATCGTCAGGTTTAAGCGATAGCTTTGTTCTAAAGAAGAAGAAGAATAAAGAAAGAGCTGCTTTTGTTACGAATGTATGAGGGGGGGAATATTGTTGTAACAAGTGTATTTGCGCGTATAAGCCAAATGTGGATGTTAGGAAAGGAGAGAAAAAAAGAAAAGTTAGGTAAAATTTACGGCGAATATATATACGAATGCTATATTTTACACCGCTGTCCGTACGAAAAAAAAAAGCTCCGGTATCTGCTATTCTTATGATGAAGAATGTCAGATATATTCTTTTTAAAAGATAACGTGAGTTTATATCTTTATGAAAAAAAAAGTCGGATGAAGGAGTGCTGAAAAAATAAAGTTTAACATCCTAATACCATAAAAAAAAAAAGGAAAACTCAATTTCGAGTGGTGGAAAATTGCTTCAATTAAAATAAAAAGATAATTTAAATATGATTTAATGAATGCGAGGAAGACATATGTTCTAATTGAAATTTAATCTTTAGTTTTGCAAATTAATGCTTCTACTTCATTATTACGAATGTAAATATATAAATATATATGAATTAAAGAAAGAAATTTTTATAAATCTTTTTTTTTTAATTTTTTTTTCTCAAAAACTATTGATTTTTCGACGAAAAGCTATTAGAATAGTTTAACTGGATATTGGGTTGAATAGAATGTACCAGAATTATTTGAGATTAGCATACTGCAATTTTCTGATGTGACAGTTATATGCAAATTACAATTACTCAATACAAGACTAGGATGAATTCAATTTTTAAAAGTTTTTATTCTTATTTCTTTGAATTTTAAACTAAGTTTTTTATTGTAGCACAGTTTGTTAATAGAAAAAGTTATTCTCATTTCAACAAACTAATATGATATTTTCAAGTAAAATAGTTCAGCAGTATTATTAATAAGCTTTTTTTATTTATAATATTAATAAAATGAGAATTATTTTTTTGATCGAAAACTGAATTAAAGGTTTAGAAAAAAAAGAGAAGAAAATAAGCATTTAGAAATTGGATTTATCCTGTAGGCATACATTGAGTAATTGAAATTTAAATGTGATTGCAAAATGGACTAAGAAGAAAACAATTTCAAAAATTTCACGTACATATTCTATGTTCAATTTTCAATAGAAAAATGTAATAGTATTTTTTTGTACAAACTCAATAGTTTTTAAATGAAAAATTCATACATTTTTTAATTGAAAAGAATAAATTGAAAAATTAAAATTTCCAATGACCAACAATTTCTAACAATTTTTAAAATATATTATGCCGTTGGAGATTTTTTAGGAGTTTGATCGTGAAGGTTCTTGGTTTAGAATATCGATGTTTCGTGGAAATTACAGTTCACTTCATCAAGCTAAGCCTGAATCTTGATTTTATATTATATGGGTTTTATATTTAAAATTTATATGGATAAAAATTTATCGAGTTTATTTATTTATTATCTATGTTTATTTTTTTTATTTTATCTAACTTTTAAAAGAAAAGCTACGACTAGATAAAGAAGAATTTATTTGTATATAACACACCAAGGGAGGTAAAGCATTGGCAAGTCCATAGCACATGTAAATTGCGACCCGAGCCAGAAGCGAGGGTGGCAAACATGTGCTATGGGGTCGCCATTTTACCTCCCGTGGTGTGTATGTTATTTTTCGCCATACCCAATCCGAAAATTCAATTTTCGTTTCTCGAAGCCGGGACGAAATTTGTACTTTCGGCCAGGGTATGGCGAAAAGAATTTTTTTTTAATGTCACTGTATTTTTACTATTATTACGATGCTAATTAATATACAGTGGTGCTTGTATCGATTGGCCGCTGAGAGCGGAATTCGAACTCGAGTCCTCGAGATTATGAATCCAACATTCTACCGAGTGAGCCACAGACGACTTCTACTCCATGTTATATCATATATGCAATAAATCTACTCATTCTTAAATTCTTTTTATATTCAACTGATTATAAAATCAAGTAAATTACATTAATTATAAATCAATAAAAATTTTTTATATTTCAATAATACAGTTAAAAGAAAATCGGACATGAAAAGTTTCCTATGTAACCGAATAATTGTTGAATCATTCTGTAACTAGCAGTTTAAATCGATTACTTGACTTTTTTACAATTTGTCAAAAGTAAGTTAAAGCGTTCTTTTTCTTTTTTATTTAAACTTATTCGATTCGAAGTCAACAAAAGTTTTTACAGCGCTCTTTTCCTTCATCCATAAGATACGTATATACCTATAGTCAATACTTAATTATTAGAACTAAAAAAACTTTGCCACTCGCTCGCTCTCGGTCAAACTAACAAATAGTCTTTCTTATTCTTTTAACTTGCAATACACATATAGAGACGCGATATTGCTTTTTTTTTTCTTTATTTGACCTATATTAAAGTTAAAAAAAAAATTGTCAAACATAATAACTTATAAAACAACTGTAAACGTTAATTAAGGGGATTGCAAGTGAGAAAGAATTATGCTTTGGGACTTTTGTATACGTGTATGTACGTATATACTCGTATAACTAGTATACAGTTTCAAAGAAAACTCGAGAAATAAAAAAAGTACTCGTTTTAATGAAAATATATGATTTTTTTTTTGTTTATGTAGTAGTAGTTTATATACGCTAGGTGCCCTTCTAAATGAAATAACGAAGTTTATTTTTTTAATATGCACCCACGTATACACACACACACCTGAATTATGGTTTCGAAAGAATCAATTATTTAAATTTTCATAAAAATTTAATGAAATTTACTCTTGCGATTAATCATGGTAACAACGTATACTGAATATTTAATTTATAGTTAAAGTTTTTTAATTATATACTTTTTTTTTTAATTATCGTCGACGCAATTATAAAAAGATTAATGTTTGTAATTGCGATTTTTAAAGATATACGCGCATTGAATAATATTAAACTTTCATACATAAGATTCGAATAAAATTTAAAAATTAATCCAAACTAATCTTTAAATTGAAGTTCTTTAACAAATTAAAAGCTTAAAAAATTATTCCCCAATCCTCAATATTTGCTTTTATTTCTCGTGTCTACCATCCGAGGGAGACGAAAATAATACGATAAGATATAGGCGACGTTAACATCCGGACACACGAAAGTAGTATCCTCTTTCAATGCTTTTAGGATTCCGTATATAGACGTTTTCATAAAAAAATTATACGCAAGATGTCGAGGCAGAAGAGAGAAAGAGAAATAAAAAAAAGGGAAGAAAAGCTTAAAAGCTTGTACTACTGCACGGACGCAATGATAATCTATCTTCGTGCTCTCTCCCCTTATCAAATTCACAATGCGACTAATTTATCAGAGATAATGCTCAATTATTATTTAGATCATGTTTTAATAAAGTAGAGGAAGAAAAGAGGTTTACATAATTTTTGCACGATTTAATAGCGCGCATACGCACACAGTCGTTGAATTAAACACGAAAAGCTCATACTTAATTTAGCTGACTAATTTCGAGTCGGCAAAACGTGCTTTGTATATTGCAATGGATATGGGCTTTATATCGTTGTAAAAATCTCGTCTCTACTCATATTTTATTAAATATTTGGACGTTTTATTTAGCGTGCGTGCTTATTAAAGATGAAAAGAAAAAGGACCCGATAATATTTTAAGGTTAAATTGTCAATCATTTTTTATGGGCTAACCGTTTCGCTTGTTTTAAAATTAAAGAATCGTGTGATTTATATATTGAATTTTATAAATGAAATATTCTGTTTCAAGGCTTTAAAGTATTGCAAAAATCAAAGTAATGTAATGCAAGTTTAAGCGAATAATTTATATGACTATACTTTTAACCTAATACATAACTTTTAAATTAAGAAAGTTCCTTTTTTATTACGTTACACATAGTTTTCAAGAATATGTAAATGAGAAAAGTTACACTATTCGAGTAGTTTAATTTAAACAGCATAAAATTCTATAGATATTCAAAATTTTACTATACATCAATTAAAACAACCAAAATTAATCAAGTCGATTTTAAGGGTAGAATTGCATTTATAATTAAATATATTTAAGCAAAATATTTTTTCTGTTAATTAACATAAATGAATCGTTGCATAATCATGCTGTTCTCCCATCTTCATCAATATTATTGTTATGTAAAAAACATCCAAAGTACAGAAACTTTTCGCGCTCCAAATACCTCTATTATCTATACGGTTTAAAAAGGTTGAATAATTAAAGGTTAATTCGCAGAACATTTTGAATTTCTGTTTTTTTATGATTTTCACAACTTTCAATATTCATAATAAATTTTTTATAGCGCGTCAAAAGTTTAACTTTGATGTATTTTTATTGGAAGTAAATATAATAATGCATAGTAAAATTCTAAAATAAGAATTCCTTGAAAAAACAAAACGAACATCAAGGAAAAATCGATATTTTAAATATTTATTTTAAATTCAATATCACTTTTCGCGTGATTTTTTTCATTCTGATTAAAAAATTTTATTGATTCTCCTAAAATTATAGTTGTACCACAACAATTTAATCACACAAACTAATAAACATGAGTTATATTAATTTTCCATTATTAGAATTTTTGAGGTTAACAATATATGCTTATATATTCGCATCGTGGAAACTATATACAAGATGCTCTTCCTTCGCAACAACTAAAATAGCGTCTGCTAAATTTCCTGTTAAAAGCAGCTTTAATTCTATCGAAAACCAGGACACTAATAGCTACTCGGTATATAAGTAAAAACGTTGCTCTAAGTAAACAACCTCCAGCATCATCTGGTCATTATGAAAATGAAAAAAAGAGAGGAAAAAAAAAATGAATGTACACTTGGTGCATAGGTTTGTAAAATCTAAAGACGACGAATAAGTGTATTCAAGTGTAGACTAAAGTTTCTATAAAAGCACAGTGTGTACATAAGCTTGCACCGTATATATACATAGATATATGAGCGTTGACTAGTCATGAGAAGTAAGTATACGGCAATAGCTTCTCTATGTAAGCTTCTTCCTCTCTATTACTTAAAGCTCTTTTCAGAAAACTATGAGTAAAACTCGATCGTCAATATAAGCTTGACCCTCTGCCTCTTATGTCTAACTTGGCTCTTTAAACTTTCATAGAGTTTTAGCTTTACCGTTCTATGTTTTACACGCGTGTATATACATGTATAACAAATCAAAGGGAATGTCCAAGAGATATACTTATACGAAGAATGTAAGCTTTTGGTGAAATTCTTATCCGTATTCTCGTGTTCATATATCATACTTGGAGCTCGCTACTTTTTCTACCCCTTCCTATTTGTTTTAATTAACATTAAACTAATGTTATATACGTTAGGTATTTATAAGGGTTTTCAGAGAGTATGCATCATCAATTGAGAGCAGTGAATGGGAAGAGAAGAGAGAAATTGAAGAAGAATGCATCACGTACCGTTTTACGCTTTAAAAAGTAGAGGGAGTTAGATAAAAAAAAAGGAGAGTATACGTGTGGACGCTGAGTGGACGAATGATCAAGTTAACGTGTTTTTAGTCAGTCGTCATGCGAACGACGCTGATGCGGGTCAAAGTGATGATCAAGACGATGTTGTTCGCGGTGGTGCTTATAGTGCCGGTACTTGCAGTCGCTACTACGAGTACCGCCAAATCTATGAAAAGTAGTGTACTCATTGTTAGAAGTTACGTTAACGATACCGTACGTTTACCTTGTCACGTGGAAGATCTTGGTAAGTAAGATTTTATTTCAAACGTTTGAATTTCAAACTTTGCATTTGAAGATTTTTCTTTTAAATTAGTTTAATATCAATGAAAACCCTTAAATTTTATTTTATTGGTAATTTTAAATTTTCATATTAAGATTATTAATTTATATTTATTATTCTCTAATAATTTATCAAAGTAATTTAAACGGACAAATAAACTTACAATTCACTTAATTAAGAAATTTAAAAATTACCAATAATTAAAATTCATATTAAAACATTATAAAAATTTTAAATTAGTACAAATATTAAATATATTAATTTAAAAAACATACGAAACAATGGCTAAAATAATGAATTTCAAAAGCATGCGTACGGTTTGGTACTGGTCGATTTTCGGTAAACAATTTCTCAGCGCGCAGCGCGTTGAATATAACTTTATATTGGTCGAGGGGGGGCTGGCGTGGTTAACCGCAAGAGGTGTTTTTATTTTACCTTTCTGCACAACCAGATTTTCTGCCTTTTAATGAAGCCAACTTTAAGCTGTATCCGTGTGTATATGCATATCGCTTAAAATAATAATCAAATGTTACATATAATTACACGAAATTTCGTTGTTATTATTAATGTAATTATATTCAGTATAAAATCGTGCTTAAATAATTATTTTATTTTATTTCCTAATATAATTTTATTTAATATTTTCTTATGTATGAATTTTGATAAAAATATTAGGAAGTCAAAATTTAAATTCATATTATTATAAAATTATGTTAACAAATAAAACTTTAGAGGCTGTTGTCTAGTTTTTAATTCTTATTCTTTCTTCAATAGTTCATCTTTGGCGAAATTTCAGTTATTTATTTGTAACCCTTTTCAAGCTATATATAACATTTTTTTTTCTTAAAAAAAAAAATTATTACGTTACATCAATAAACGAAGAGTGTGTTAATAAAGAACTACAAGATAAATTGAAAGTATTCAAAATTTTATTAATTGATGCGAATATATAGTCCAATATACAGGAAATTTTTTTTTTCAACTTGTAAGATTTCAGGAATCCGAATATAGAATGTAATTTAATCTAAGGTTGAGTTTGTTCAGAAATGATGTCATTCGGGATCAGCTGCCCTTCGTTCAATCTCGCGAAGAATAGACTTTGAATGATGATGCTTATAAGACTATTATCATGGCTGACTCAAAGCCAAGCTTGCAATGCTAAAATAATTTCATAATAAATGATAGATTGCGTTTTTTAAGAAAATACGTAAAATTAAAATTTATTATATGGCGTAATGTAATTTAAAATTAAATAATTATTAGCATTTTTAATTTAAATAGTTATTTTGTTACGAAAAATTTCGATAAGTTTTGGTTCGTTTTCTTAACTTATGTAATTAATGGATGCAGCATTAATTATCAATGACGTCGATCGATGAGTATTCGACATGTAACTAATTATTATTTGATTCTAGACACGTGTAACGCATTTCTAAATCCATCCAATCCATCTTGATTCATCAAAAACTATTTACGAAAAGTCGAATATAATTAATCAAAAACATTTTGTTTCGTCAAAACTTTTTATTGCTTGTTTTACTTGCAATCCTTTAATCGTTAATCTCTGCGTACGTAAGCATACATGTTTAATGAATTTAACAAGAAGTTTACAAGTAGAATATTTGTAATAAGCACCTCGTGATAACTTTTTTGTAACTTTAACACACTAAAGTATTTTAGGTGAGATACAAATTTATTTATATTAAACACTGAATAATACAAAATTTTTAGTAATAAAAGGTGTAATTCTAAGTTATGAGACCATTTAAATAACAAAGTACGCACTTTGCATGTAAATTTGACGAAAATTTTTGTTGTTGAAAAGCACACAAAAATTTTAAGTTAAAATTTGTCAATTGCACGAAATTTTTTACTGTGTAAAAATTGTTTGAAAAAAATCTTGGTAATAAAAATAATTTGATTGTAAATTTATTTTTTTCTGCACTATTATTTAGTAAGCAAATATAGATATATATAGTTGGAAAAAAAAAACTGAATTGCAGGTTTACAAGTTCGAGTACGCTGGTGGTATAAGCCCATGGGTAATGCAACAAACAGCTTAGGAAGTAATATAACAAAAGCTGCTTTATTAGCTGACAGCGAAGAAACATTAATGTCGAGTGGTCAGGCGCGAATTAAGATGTGGGGCAATCGTAGTTTGGAGCTTGTACAGGTGAGGCCCGAGGATAGTGGCAAGTACGTTTGCCAAGCATCGAGACCCGAACCCTGGGGTAATGTCACTCAGGAATATGAGATCCAGGTCATGTGTGAGTACGTGTATATACTACATTCTATTTCTCTTTCTCTTTTTTTTTTTCTTTTTTCTCTATTTTATTTTACTATGTTTCTCTTCTTCTTCTTTACATATACAAACGGGGTTAGAGGATGGATTTGACCCTGAGTTTTTCTTCGACAAGGAAGACAAATGTCAATTCAAACTTTTTTTTTTCGGCTTCGAAAAGCAGGACACTTTTTAGTATACATTTTTCTTTTTCCACTTTTTAAAGCTTAATTTTTTTTTATAGAGGACACTGGAATTGGGCCATACTAATTTACAACATACTATTTTTCAAAATATTGCGAGATTATTTTATACTTTATTATTTTTTCTTTTTTATGTTGTTCAAATCTAAATACTTTTTATTCTTCTATTTTATATTGTTTCGGATTTCAATCATATTCGTGATTGAATTCAACTCATATTTAAATATTAACTACATTTTAGAAAATCAAATTATTAGAAATCCTTTATGTTTATGATATTCGCTATATTTATTATTTACGAAAATCAAAAAACAATACTTTGCTATTACCCAAAAAATCTTTATACTCTATCGAAAAAGACAATACATAAAAAAAATTCTAAACAATAAATTACGCTCTACTTGATGTACTTAATCGTACAATGACACTGAAAAGCTACAAAAATGTACTAAAAAAGCTGCTATGATATTAAGATAAGAATTGACGAGAAACAAGCAGAGCAATTTTTAGCGCAGAGGGTAGTCTTATCGGGCTTAAGGATCTCCCTCGATTGCCGTAAATTAAGCAATTGATGATCGTATCAACGATTTTGTTGATTATTGCGATTTTGGGAAAGCATCGCCTAGCTCCGAACTGATTTTTATTGGATTTTTAATTATTAATTAATACTAAATTTAAATAATTAAATTTAACACGAATCGCTTATCTTTTCATATATTGTATAATATTATTATGAATTTCGCATGAATAATTAATGTTTTTTGTTCAATGCGAGAAATCGAGGTGCGCCAAAATTACTTGCAACAATTAAAAATTTTATTTGTTTGATTATTAATTCAATCATATCCACGCGTACAAAACAAAGCTCACATCAATATTCGTATAAATAGTGTATAATCCGTATAGATGAATACTAAAATTAAAGTATACAATTCGTATAGATTTAATAACAAAATTATAGCATTATGACGCAGACAAAAATGTACATGTATAATTCTATAGTCCCGCATGTTTTCCACTTATATGCGTTGTACGCGATAGAAACGCAGGAATCATAATTCATAATTGTACCATCATTGTTGCAAGTCATATTTTTAATATTCTGATATATAAATTAATTTATGTTTAACAGATTTTTGAGTTAATTCAATTTTTTTTTCATGTTCAAATAATAAATGCATCGTTAATTTTCATTTATTCGCAATAACTTTCGAGTCTTAAATTTCACATTTAAAATACGGAAAGAAGCCTTATATACCTTCCACACACTTCCTTTTCTATAATTCGTTCGATATAGCCATTTCGCACAATAATTCTCAAGTTACAATGTTGCCGATGCTCGGGCAATATTAATCAACAAAGTAACTCGCCAATTCAAATCGACATAGAAATGTCGAGTTTCTGAACTATACATATAGAGAAAGGCTTATCAAACCCACATATGTGCTCTACATATGTTTTCAGACTGAAATTTCATTTCATTCAAGTGCGAGACTTCATTCTAATATCAATAAGAACTTGCTTCAAGTTCATTTGAAATTTTAATTTCAGAGCCAGCTTTCAATTATTTTATTGTTTCATGAAAAATCGATAATATTCAATTTTACATTGAATTACTTAATATTTACAAAAATTATTGAATTCCATTTAAATAATCTTATTGTTGAGAAAAATATTAAATTCTGATAAAAGACTTTGACACGTAATGTTTACTCTATGTATCTCAATTATTAATTTTGTATCCAAGTCTTTTAGCTCTTTATTTCACGTGAATCGATATTTCATTAAATTTTTATCAACAATAAATCTCTCCGTGAAGAAAAATTTAAAGCAAAAAAATTTAAATTTCAAATGAAGCTTCATTCCCATCCCATCAACGTAACCCTCTTTTTTTTACCAGCTTCACATAACTTAACTGGAACGAAATATTTTTTCATTTTATTTTTTGTATCGTGGAAAGAAGATGAATAAATAATAATCTCGACTCGTTACAGATTCGGCGAGCGTTAAAACAATACCAGAATCTGGTCAGCTGGAGGTTAAATTAGGCGACGAAGCTGAAATGACATGCATAACCGACGGATCGCCAAAGGCAACGTTAAGCTGGAAATTTGAAGGACAAGAATTGCCAATTCTTACGTCGGGTCAGCGTTTACGTATACACGCCAGTAACCGCAGTCTCGCTGGTATTTACACGTGCGAAGCATCCAACGGTGTCGGCGAGCCTGCTAAAGCTAACATTGAGCTTAAGATCAAACGTAAGTCTTTTTCCTTCCCTTAGTCTTCTTCTTCTTTTTCTTTATATATATATATAAGAGATTAGATATCGTAGTTTTTTTTACGTTATACTTTTCTTATAAACTATAAGAAATAAGGGAGTTTGTTTAGGGCTTTTGATAGATGACGGTTCGATTATTGGATTGAAGAAGGAGAAGGTAAATTGAGAATGAAGGTATATGGGGGGAATATAGAGTTTCAGTTTGGATATCAGTTTAATTGATAGTGTGAGAGCGTGAAATAATGAATGCTTTGATTTATTTAATTGCTATTTAAACATCATTTTCAGCTTTTTTTTTCGTAAATTTAGTATTTTATCGATAAAACAATACTAAATATTTACTGTTTATTTAAATTTTTTTTGGAAGCAAAAAATATAATATTTTATAGCACATTTTTTACTTGAAATACGTAATAAAAATTAATGTACTCTTGATAAAAAATGTATTATGAATCTTTTTCGATAAATCCATTCACATTTTTATAAGCGTTTTAAACTAAAATTCATAATAAAAAATAGTTTATTTTTAATCTAAATTTTAACGAAAAAAATTTAAAATATTTGAGAATTTATCCATTTGTTTGTTTTTTAGGATAATAAATGTTGTCAAGAAATTTTTTTTGCTAAAACATATTTTCTATTGTATAAAAATTATGTTTGAATTTTATCTAAATTTTCTAATTAACTTTAATTTAGTTATAATTAACTATGGCATTAATTAATGAAAAAATGGTTTGGCTACTACAGTAACCAAATGCAGTGAGCAAGTTAAATAAAAATGATGGTATTAAAAATTTGATATCATTAAATTATGAGATTAGTAAAATCTGTATTTAATATTTTAATCCAATAGACTTAACCATAACACAGCGTAATTATGAGATGTCTTTTAAGTACTGAATGAGAATAAAAAAAAATGTAATAAAACACGAATAATTTCATCGAATTAAATAAGTACCATTATATTACAATCATAGCGAAGGAACAAAAAATCCTTTTTGAAAAACTTACTCATCCAAGCCATTGTGACTCGATACGTGTACAGTCGTATAAGAAGCATAGAAGCAACGAATAATTTCTCAAACAGGAAACCGCTTATAAAGAGGGTTCCAAGCCCTTGCTAACTAGATGGTATATATACATGCTCTTTTGAAAAGCAGAAACACGCGCGCCATGGCTCACGGATTGAGATTTTTAAATAGAAAGAATGTTGACGCTTTAAATGCACGTCCAAAGATAGGCTAAGGCTATTGTTTGCCTCGAGCTTATTTGACTGTCATGTTAAAAAAAAAGAAAGAAAGAAAGCTTTATTTATCCGACAACAGCATAAACTTTTAATCAGTTCTGAAAATCAGAACTCCGCTGTAGGTATTATTATAATTACGATCTTATCTTCGTTTAATCTTTATTACATCTGCACTGCTACATTTATAAATGGAATAATAAGAATGTCATAATAAGACAAATTCAATTCTTTTTTTATAATTCTCTTTTTTTTATCTTTAAATTTAGTAAACGAGGAAATTCTTAGTTCTCGAGTAAAAATTTTGTCAAATTTTAAAAATGTTTATTTAATTTAGCTATTTTATGTAAATGAAAATATCATGTTTCAATTACGCTTGAAAACTTTAGTTAAACATTAACCTTACGGTTATTACTAGATTAAAATAATATCAGTGCAATCTAAAATTATCAGTTTAATGTCCCGTAAGATTACAGCCTCCGTCATAACAATAGAACCCTCTGGGTACTCATGTCGTGTGATTACACGTGGGAATTTCAATACAAAAAAAAAAAGAAGAAGATGAAGGAATAAAAGCCAACATGCATAATCCAAGGAACAATGCGCATATCTTTTTAAAATTTAATCAATACAATGTAGGATATATATAAAGAGCGCAGAGAACGTATATTTATCCTCAAAAAATTTTTCATTTTACAAATACGGTTTGATTGAAAAAATTATATAATGTTTGCGCGTAAAAATATTTTATTCAATATTATTGTATATTATTTAAAAAGTTTATCTATAATTAGTGTACTTTTGAGTTTAAAAAATCGCTTAACCTATTTAACTTTTTCATAGAGAAATTTTACATCTCTGAGGCGCAATTTAAAAAAGAAAATTTTTCTTTAATGGTAAATAAACATGGATAAGTATCAAATAAAAAATAAACGCTTTTTTCAAAATCTGCTACTGGAAATGAAAAATATATATTTTTTCTGAAAAAAATAAATCACAATTTAGGGTATGCATACCAATTAACATTTTTATCATCAATTACTGAAAAATATGTCAAACTTTATTAAAAATATATTGAAAATGTATTAAATTTTTTTTTATTTTTTGAATATTATTTTTTAAAATAAATTTTTAATTCTGCATTGTTAAAAGCTCTTTGAATTGAACTTTTAAGCATGCCTAAGAATCAATCAAATATTGACAGTCTAATCTAACGTTTTATTTATTTTTTTTTAAGAAAACAATTTTAAAGCTTGAAATAATGCTACAGATGAAGAAATTTCTCGATAACCTTAGCGAAAATTCCGTTTGACTAAACAAAGCATATTTATATAATCCTATGCCTATCAACAAGAATAAATCGAGAATGCTTGAATCTTTGAATTACAGATAAACCGGAAGTGACAGCTATCTCACGTTGGATACATAGCGCACCTGGCATTCGTGCTCAGCTTGAATGTTTGGTAATTGCCTGGCCAGAGGCTCACGTTGATTGGCATTTCGAAGGTGAAAAATTACCGCGCTCAAGTAGATTAATACGCACGTACAAACAGGATGAAATTAGCGCTGGCCAATTGCATAGCTTAATAATACGAAGCGCTGAAGCTTATGATCTTGGGCCGTATACTTGCGTGGCAACGAACGAGCTTGGAAGTGCTAATTCGAGCATTGAATTGTCAGGATTGCCAAAGCCGCCTCTACTTAAAAAAGAATCAAGAACTTCATCGAGTCATAGTTACAACTTTATATGGGAAGTTGACAGTTATAGTCCCATCGTTGAGTATCAATTTTGGTTCAGACAGGTAAGTTCCTTTATGTGTACATATAGTATGGATATACGTGAAAAGAGAAAAAGAAGAAAGAAAAATCGATCCGTGTAATGCGAGTAACGTGTGATAGAAATCGCCTTCGGCCAACTGAAAACCGCAATCTTTCTCGCTTCTCTTTTTGCACGTGTACACACAGACACACATACATTTATATATCTATATAGATATATACATACATGGATGATAATAGTACTATGAGGGAAAATATAGCTTGGAGCTAGACTCATTTTCCGTGTGCTACTCTCTCTCCTCTGTGACAGAGAAAGAGAAAAGGGAATAGTTATATAGAAGCTTTTTTACGAGAAACTGCTTTATCTTTATCCTGGCATTGCACTTGCGCTCTCTACTGTATTGATTTATGGTATCAGATTATTTGAGATACGAGAGAGAAGAAGAGAGGCTATAGGTCGACTTAGGGGTTGGAAAGAGGGAGGAGGGTTTATATAGGCAAGAAAAATCGCGTTCCATAGGAAAAGTATTATGAGGCTGCTTGGGTTACAGGGCAACTCCTTCTTTTCAGATGCTCTCTTTATTCAACTTTATTAAAGAGACTGGGAAAGAGAAAGAGAGCACAGCACACTGTCTTATCGGACTAAGAACTTTCAAGATGAAAAGACCAACGAGAAAATAACTTGATAAGATGATGTATTACATTAGATTTAATCTATTTTCAATAAAGAAAACAATATTATTTTTAAAGCTCTTAACGTTTTTTCTATAAATATTTGAATATTGTACATTAAAATACTATACAAAATATATGAGAAAATTTTATTTTTTTTCTTATTAATTTCTAATAATTTAATAAAATATCTAATCTTTATATTTTTCTTCGACCAATCGCTGGACGCTCAGAATTTCATCCAATCTCTGCTCGTCTGCTAAAGATTAGATCGCTAATACAGCGCTGATCCAGGTAGGATAGATTAAATTTAAGATTAAAACTGCTAAATGCGTGTTGGAAATAAGGTTAATCGCGCAGCTCTAGACGATTTTTATCAAAATTTTAACGTTTTTCTTAGTCTTACGTTTTTCTTAAACGGCTTCCGGTCACACAATTTTTTTTATCTGATTGTATACGAGTTAAATAAAAAAATTATAGCAAACAATTCTGATTTGATAATCTTAAACGTACACGCATTAAAAATCATTTTAGATATTAACCAATGGAAATTTATCATAAAAATCACTCATAAATCGAAATATCATTTATTTATGATTTAAAATTAAGAAGATAAAAAGAACATAATAATATGACGATTCTACAATATTATATTTATTCAAAAACAATACTTATTATCTTAAAGTTATTATTAATTCCGAATACATTATATAATTATTTTTTAAAACTGTAAAAAATTTCCATAAAAAATGGCTATTGTATAAAACGTATGATCAGAAGTATAATCGTAACTTATATGACTTTATATTATGCTATCAATGTCAATCTTGTAAACTGAAAGTAAATGGAACTGTTACAAATAAAATATAAGTGGACTACGGAAGTTCGAATGATAAATGATTCTAGAATCTTGTTTGGTGAAAATGTTATAAAATTAATTTAGGAAATTTCTAATGAAAGATCATCAATAAATAATCGCTCGTAAGAAATCTCTATTTCGTATAATGTTTGAAACGGATCTTGATTCGTTTGTGTTAGAAAATGTAGGATGAAAATGTAATAAATATTACTAATTATAGTTAATTTTTCCATTTAATTGAAAATTTAATGTAGAATATTCAGGGCATTCAAAAGTAATAATATTCCCGAAAATAAAAGAGTGCGTTTTTCAAATGTCAATCGACCCAGCATTTTTAGCCATTTATTATAAAATAATATGAAACAAACATAACTTTAATTTCTAACATCATTCCACAAATAATTTAATAAACCTATACAGTATAGCTTGAATAAAACGCTTGGCCACAAGCAACGATCCATTTAACATTCAATTAATGAATATAAAAGTCAAAGATTTGTCGTTATAATATAAAGAGACAATAATAGTCCAGTTCCTTCTGATAATATAGTTTGATAGTACGTATATATAGCTCCTTGAAGTGAATCAATAGCCAGGTAATTTAATCAATTGAACGCACAATAAAGCTCCGCACAGGTGTATATTAAATTGCACTAACAGACACACACACACACACACACACACACGTGTACACACATATCAGTTATATTATGTCCTTGCTTCTATTAACCCTTTAAATATCGATATGAGCGTTGATGAGAATGAGTATTCGATATCATGTGCTTGGCCTGCTTACTATTTTTACTTTTAAACAGAGATAAAGAGAGAGAAAGCAAGGGAGGAGAGAGAGCACAAGAGATAAGCTTATAATTCACTTAATAGCCAGTTTTATTTTTTTGTTGCATATTTTTTATCTTTTACTTTTTTTCTTTTTTTTTTTGCTTCTTTGGAATGTTGGTTATTATTGTTGTAGCTGGATACAAGAGAAGACTGGCGGCGACTTTTTATTCCAAGTGGTAACGAGCCAGCTGGTCCTTTACATGCGCGCTCTTTTAATCTCACCGGCTTACAAGTCTCCAGGCAGTACGAAGCACTTGTCTTGGCTAGAAATCGTTTTGGTTGGAGCAGCCCCAGCAAAATTGTCAGATTTTCTACTGGCTCTACTTTGTCCACATGTAAGTCTACTTTTACATACATACATACACAATTAGCCTGTTTATTCTTGGTCCCTTTTTTTTAATTAGTCAAGAAACTGGCTTCTACTATAAGCTTTCCTTTAACGCCTTTAGGGAACAATAGCGTTGTTATTTATGCATTTGTTTCTGTTTATGATGTTTCTGTCATATGGTATTGGATTTCATTACCACATTATCTATGACATCAATTAAAATTCATTTGAACAAATAACTAAAATCCAATCAATTAAATTAATTAATTTTAGTTATTCTACGAAATAGCGTCTAATATTCTACATTATCAGAATAATCTTTATATAAATTTTAGATTTAGAGTACCTTCAACATTTAGATAGAATTCAAAAGGATAAATTATTGGAAATATCTTTTTAATACCAGGTCATAATAATAATAATAATGAAACCCGACATTTGCTATTCATTTAAATAGAATGTAATTAATATGGATTCTAATAACGTTTTCATAAGGCTTAATAAGTTTCTTGTTATGAATATAAACAATGAGCAAATTAAATTAATTTTGTATTTTTAATTTAGATTATTACCAATAAAACCATATCGTAAATTTATTCAGGATTTAAAGTTAAAATTCCTAATACCTTGAGTAAATATTACGTTATTCACAGCATAACGTATAAATTATAGGATTAGCAAAATAATACATTTTTTATTAAATAATATTCTGAGGGTAATATATTATAACTACAATATTTTAATTCCATGTCCTTGATTTCGTTGGAATAACTGAAAAAAAAAATAAAGCAGCAGCAGAAGGAGAAGAAGCCTATAAAATCGACAGCCCTGGTCACGAGAATATACCTCCAGGCAAGTTTTATATTCATAGAGTTTTTTTTTTTTGTATTTATGTGCACAATGTATTCACGGAGAAAAATGCCTCCTCGGGTCTTTATTTCCGTTTGCCGACCCGTAACTCTTACCAATTTTCCTCGCAACGTTTTTTTTCTCTTTTATATACACTATAATGCATCACTATTTTAGTATATACAAAATAAAAATGTTCGCTTTAACTTATACGTGAAATGGAAATTATTAGACATATTTTTTTTCAAGTATGACATTTTATCATTTTTTTATAATAAAAATTTGTTTTAATATATTTATAAATATACTTACTAGCAGAGAACATTTGAAAGGATAACGATTGTTATACAGTTTATTAAATTATACGATTTAAAAAAGTTGAAGTAAAATTTTTATAGGATCATAAGAAATTTTATAGAATAATTAGGTCAAAATGAAAGATTTTTTAGAAAGATTTAGAAGAAAAACTAGATTCTTTAATGCGTTTTATATTTTATTGGATATTTCATTATACTATAATACGCATTCGCGTTAAAATTATTTTTAAAAAACACTTAACATGAAATTTATTTGTACAATCAAAAATTTATAAAGTTAATTGAAAAGAAAAACCAAATAAAACTAATATTCAAAGAGGAAAAAGTAATAAAAATTGTTTTAATAAAATTACACAGTTCGTTGAAAACAGGAAATTTCATACTATAACTCGAAATCAATTGAAACAGTAAATATATATTGCACTGAAAGCTAAAAGCTCAAAGTATTTCACTTTCCAACGATATATATGCTCGGCTTACTATTTCTCAGTAAAAGCTTTTAAAAAGTCTGAAAAAAAAATGAACTAAAAATTTATGTCTTTGGTATTAAATTATTATTGTATTGTTATTATTACTAGGCATAAATTCAATCCAATTCCATCAAGTACACACGTAGTATAGAAATTTTTTTTTTTACAGTTTTGCTATACTTTCAAAGCAACATATATATATTTTTTTCTTCGTGACAAAGCGTATATGTGTACATAAAAAAAATATGAATAAAAAAGAAAAGAAGAAAAAAAGTAAACGTGGGAGGTTGTTAAAGCTAACGGAGCGTATGCTCAAATGTGTGTTTTCAGCTGTACAGGTGACGTCCGACTCTCATCGATCGGCCCTGGACGCAAATTCAAGCGAATCCGTTTTTCTTTACAACGGTTTCCTGATACTACTGCCATTGCTGCTAATGGCCTTCACCACCTTGCGAAGTTGATCGACTATTGAAGTTACGTTTTTAAAATAAAAAAAATTTTTTTTTTCATGGGATGAACTACAACTGTCGTTTCAGTGTAAAATAAATTTATAAATTTTTTTATTATTATTAATTCATTGTTAAATATTACGTTTTAACGTCATTACCTTTTACCAATGATTGTCTTTTAAATTAGCTGCAAATGTCAATTGTTTGAAATGAGTCAACAGAAAATATATAGATATGTACGAATATAGTTGATACATAAATTTTTGTATATAAGAAAAAAAATTTATAGAATGTATTTATATTTTGTATTTTTTAATCTCATATCGTTATTTGATAAAGGCTATTTATAGTATTCTAAAAATAAGTGTTTCAATCTATTTAAAAGCCATGTTCAAATTAATTAATAGAGTACTGAAATAGCTGTTAGTATTGAACATTGTATATTTCATAATCCAGAAACATCTTATTTTTATCAAAAATAAATTAAAAACATCAATAGCCACAGTGAAAAAATTCAAGAAAATTCATTATAGATTTTGATATTATATTTATTTTATAAAATAAAAAATTTAATAAAAAAAATTACTCAATAATTCTTTTATATGTCCTTTATAACCGTATTTTTTAAATTTACAATTTCATGAATTAATAAAACGGCTTTTATCAAACCTTTTAATTTAGGATTGGCAATTATCGAATGAAATAATAAAATTCTTTTTAATAACTATGAAGTGCATTGAAATTAAATGAAAGTTTTGCAGTAGACGAGTCATATTCGTCTTTTATGGGAAAAAATTATTTAGGGATATTAGTAGAAATAGGTGATTATGAGTGCTGGTTTATTTTTTGTAATAAAAAAACAATCTTTAA
Source organism: Anastatus disparis (assembly GCA_017163975.1). Lineage (NCBI taxonomy): Eukaryota > Metazoa > Arthropoda > Insecta > Hymenoptera > Eupelmidae > Anastatus > Anastatus disparis. Next base: position 491,018 of record JAFFSR010000251.1, read on the forward strand.
AAGTACGATATTTTTTTTATTATTAACAGCCGATTATATATAAATTAGACAAAAATCAAACAATACATACTCATATATATCCTCAAATAACTATTAAAATATTTTTCGAAATTATAGCTAAAAATTTTCTTTCATTATTCAAAAGTTCATTCCAAATTGAAAATATTTTTCGCTTCGAAAGTGCTTATGTATTTTTTTTTTTTTTTCAAATATAACGATGATGATTATTTTATTTAATTATAACAGTAATGGTGATAATGACAATCAACTTTACACCTTCCTTGCACTTGACTAGTAAATATGTAAATGCGTCTTTATGATAACCAGATGTATTTTTTTTTTTTTTTCATTTTTCAACTTTACATGTTAATATTTTTTTTTTCTTTCTAAATCGAATCTTGCAATAAGAATACCAATTTGTCATGTAATTGCATGGCTATCATTTTTTTTTCTTCATATATGTATAAACGCTTTTAAGTAATTTATTATTTCTTTATATATATATATTTTTTTTTTAATCTAACGCATTCTTCATGCTCCTATTTCATATTTTTAATTTTATTTCATCAATTGAAATAGGAATAACTATCTCATTTTTTCTTTAGCACATTCTTTCTCTAAAGTAAATGTCAACATTGTTTTACTTTATCGATGCTCTCTCGTGAAACAATTAATACACTTGCCATTTAACAACGCTGCATAAGCGGCTCCGATGCGTATATAATCGCTTTGAAAAACATTATTATTATTATTATTTTTTTTTTATTTTCGTCATCATCAAAATCCCCCCCACATTTTAATCAATCGTTTATATAAAACAAAATCTTGATCGACAATGTAATTATAGCAATAATACCACGCCGTTATTGCCATGCACAAAATTACGTTTCTTTCACTTTTTTTTTTTTTGTTATTGCCTGAGCACAAGTTATGTGCATTCGTTTATATGTAACCACGATTGCAATCGCACAGATGCGTTTTTTTTTCTTTCGCTTATATAGATTTAAAGAGATGAGAAAATCTTATTTCTTTACCGACTGAGTTGCTTTGTTCATGATAAAACGTATATATAATTCTTTTCTAAAAAGTATTTAAAAGCATTTGTGTATAATTATAAAAATCTCTTACTTATTAATTTACATTTTGATATTATTTTTTCGGTATCTTATCGGTTTAATTTAAAGCCACAGTCGGTGAAATAGCGCGTCGGTAAAAAAGATTTCAAGCAAAAAAATACAAGTACACAGCAATGTTATATTTCAATTTTATACGTATAAGAGCATATTTTGCAATAAATGTGCAAAATTGTGCAAACTACGGAAAGTCGATAAAAAAGAACAGTGCAATTTTCACATCTCCTTAATTAATGTATAATTGCATTGAAGTTATTTCTTTTTTTCTTTTCACCGGTTATAATTTCTATTTTTAGTTTTCTTTTTTTTTTTTATTAAAGTTGCACTCAGAAATTATATTCGTAAAAATTCATAATCCTGCCAAAGATATCGTTCGCACTTTTTCTAGGTATACGGGCCCTCTTTTTTATTTTTCCTTTTTTTTCTGGATAAAGTTTTTCGAGAAGCAGAACGAGAAAACAGAGACGCACACGCATTACTTGAAACTAAAAAGATATTGCGTTCTTCGGGGTATGTACGTATTGTTGTGCAACATAAAAAAAAAAGAGTTTTCGCTCTCGAGGCTCTAGGAATGGTGCCCAATTACTGCGCAGAACAAGGATTATATATATAACTGGTACGCATACTTGTGCACGTTCTTTTTCTCTTCAAGAAATGCAAAAAAGAAAAGAAAACGGACCGACACCCGAAAAAAGACACGCTTCATACATTACACCCTCGGAAAACGTTCCATCTTTAAAGAGCGCGTACAATATTTTTTTTTTCTTCGCTGTCTAGAAAATTCTACGTTAATTTCCATTATTTATACGCGATATTATTTAATAAAACGATAAAAACTATTTTGTTGGTGTACAAAAATTAAAAAAAAAAAACACTTGTGCAATTTCACACACGGTATTTTAATATCAAATGCTCGACTTTTCTTTTTTTTTTGATATTTTTCTTTGCTTTCCTGGTTTTCTTCGCGTTACGAAAAAGTGTCTTGACTTTTTATAACGATTTTTTCGAAAAAACGCAGTTGCAAGACTTTACGTATAGGATTTAAAATAAAGTAGGCGGAAAGCAAAGAGTACAAAAAATGAAAAAAAAAAAAATTCACTTAAAATTAACTTGTTCAATCAAAAGTTTATATAATTATATATTATATAGTAATAATAACCTAACGGTCGTTGATACACAAAACTATTAATTGCATATATATCAGACTGTGCTACAATTAAATGAAAGAACATTATTACAATTGTTTTACTTTTTTTTTTTGTTTCAACAAAGCATAGCTTTGACACGTACACATTCATTCTTAAACATTTTTTCTTTTCAAATGTTTTATTTAGGATTAATTACAAAAGTTTATTTTTTTTTTCAGCTTAGTATAGCATAAAAATCTAAATGCATAATTAAAATTATTTTGGCGGTATAGTCCAAGGTCAATTGTTTTATTTTTTTTTTTTTCCTTTGCTTTGTCAAATAAAATCAATTACAATAAATATCGAAGTTTATCATAGTATAATAGAGGAACTATTGCTCTCTTAATGCTATAGAAAGACGTATTAAGTAAACTTTGTGGATTTAACGCTTTAATGACGTTTATGTCAATGCTTCAATTACGCGCCGTTTTATGCAGCATTCAATTTACATTGGCTGAGCTTACAAATTTTCCAAATTGACTTTATTGTTTACTGTGAATTAAATAATTATCATTATTAAAGTAAAAATAGGCTCGTGAGCAATACATCGCATTATCCATAGCTTTGAGTTAAAGATACCTTGCGAGCGTACGGAATCCTTCAAAATCTAACCTCGTAAACTTATCTCAATCATCGTAAACTTTTAACATAGATATCTTTCACAACTAGGAGTTTGTTAAAATACGAAATTTGACTGGATAAGGAGCTATTTATACTAAATTTTACAAATGGTGATTAATTATGGAGAGACAAACGTAAAAGGACTCAATTACATTACCATGAGTATAAACAAGGGCAGTTATTAATTTATCTAACAGGCAACCGTATGAATGGTCAAGAATTACAAATTTTTCCTCTTTAAGCTAAGATGTGTGAATTTCATGACAAGCTTTATGCGCACATATCGCAGATTCAAAATTTTGTGAATTAGTGGAGTCTAAAATATGAAGACAATAAAAGATGGAGTTCAATTGTTGTTAAACACGATCAAGATAAGAAAATTCGATTTGTAGAGAAGTTGCATTAAAAAAAAAAACAACAGAACAAGTTTAAAAATTTGATATGATTATTACTGACGCGGTTGAGTTTGTATTTATACAAGTAAGACCAAAAAAACTTTTACTATGATCCTCACATGTATATTTGGCTCGTATTCTTTTAAAAAGTACCACCAGCTGATCGCAAGTTTCTTCGTGTTCATAGATGAACAAATTTTACTAGTTGATCGCAAGTTTTCCCGTGCTCATTAATATACATATATTCCGCTCTGTCGGAAAATAAATCAAAATAAAAAATATGCGTGCTACCGCAAAAAGGTAAGAAGTTTCCAAAATATCCTCCAAATTTCAGAGAGTATTTTAGAAGAATTATTTATGTTGAGAATCCAGAGATATTAATAGGATTTCGTATGTATATTTATATTTATTAACGCTACACACTCTTAGATTAATAAATTAACTAACCATATTTTTGCACTGAAAACCAAGTAAAATAAATAAAAAAGAAAAGGGTTGAAAAAAAAGATTAGAAAAAATCATCCCTCCGCTTCTGCAAACATCGTCATGCTGACTCTTGGTTATCCTCTTTCGAACCCAGTACGGAAACGGCAAGGGAAATGGACCATATGAAATTGGTAGTGACAACGTCTGAATAAGAAGAGATTAGAAACGATAATCGTCTATCCGTTTCTAATGCAAACGTCGTCACATCGACTTCCGGTTTACTCTCTTTCGAATCCAGTACGGAAACGGCAAGAGAAGTAGATCATACGGAAAAGGTAGTGGCAAAGTCTAATGAAAAAGAACAATAATAGAAAAAACAGATTCGAATAAAAAAAAAAAGAAGAGAAGACCCCAACACAGGAAAATTCTCATTATTTACCAACCACCCAAATTATCACGTATGTATTGATGTACTAGGAAAACGAAGCAATAGTAAGAAATTAGTTTAAGAATTACGTATCTAAAGACCTCGTAAGTTAATTACTTAGATGTTCAGAGAATGTGCCTTATTGAACTAAAATGCGATTCTGATAATATGATAAATATTAATCTGTTATAGTTTACGTTTTCTTTTTTGATTAATCCAAAGTTCCGGTATCAATTAATCGTTACCTAAGTTTCTGATATTCATTCTTCTAATATTAATTCTTTTTCTGTCAAAGGTCGTAGTGCGTGAAGAGACTATTTTTCAAACTTATAATTCAAATAAAAATTATACAATTTTATCAGAATATTGAAAAAAAAATTTTTAATTAGTCTTATATAGATCAAGATTATTTATTAACATTGGTTTTAAAGTAGAAGGAAATTTGCTTTAAAGTACGCTAGTAATTAAAGGTAAAACCGTAACGTAAAACAATTAACCTCATTACAACAAATCACTTTTAAGTATGAAAGAGTACAGCAGGATGAACTTTTCTAACGTTTTTTTTTTCTTCTTTTCGTTCGACGGATTTAGACCGTGCGCCTGAAACTACTCGAAGTCGTTGAAAGTGTCGTATGACGCGCGTAATTAAAACAATTTCTTTTTCTGGTCGCGTATGAATAAAAATTTTTATGATTTAATGGTATTGATTTGAGTAAAAAGTGTCCATGAGCAATACGTCTATACAACGTTATACCGCATTTTACTATAAAAACTACAAGACGCGAATTATTACAGCAGCGATAACGATAATAAGAAGAACATGGCTAATGAAGACTCAAATAAATCTAGGCGACAATTGAAGCATGAGGATACCATTATTCCAGGAGTGGACGGATTGAAAAACATGCTAATTACAGTAACTCAAGGCAATCGATTTATTGGTATGGAATTTGAAGTACGATGTTTAACAAATGCTTATTTCAATGTGTGTCAGTATTTAAATAGCGTGCTGCCCAACAAAACATCAAATAAGTATATTTTGGATACATCGCGTATCTTCAAGTTCAAATGAAAAAGAATGGGTTATTCTTCGTAAGATTGGATCTGGCCGTGAAGAAACTACAAAACGCGTTCATAAATTACTGATCAGATTTTAATTATTGAAGGATTTGTAATTGATGGACTAGAACACTTTATTCAGTTCGTGAATCAGTATTATATGAAAGTACCCGAGCATCTATCAATTCAAGAAACGCATTTACGTAATTTACGAAGATACGCTCACGCCAAGTTTAGAAACTTTTAGCAGATGTTTTCCTTATATTTGGAATTGAATCATGGAACGTACTTGGACGTTGCCCTCGAAAATATTATCACTGGGAGTGTTCACCCATCAGTCTATTTATGCAACGATAGCTTAACTAAGATGATGAATTATATTAACGAGACTGTTACACCATATTTAGTTGGAAAGTTAAATAGTTCAAGTTTGAAATTAAATGAGGAAGAAACGAGTTTTAATTTAACTATATTACTATTTGCAATTTGTGAGGCGTTGCATGAACTATGTGATTCTAAAGATAGGAAGTTGTAACTTGCGTTATTTTTGCAGCCAAATGGGGGAGCAACAGAGTATTCATATGCTGTTAGATACATTTTAAATATAAATGTTTAATTTGTAGTATTTATATTGTGCTATTTAACTTTACATTTCATATTCTGTAACTTTTTAAGCTTTTATTATTGTATTATTCTTTAGTAAGTCAGATTAATGGAGATTTAAAAATTATTTAATCATATGAGGTGCTTAATTACGTAATAAAGACTTGATTTGTACATTAATTAGACAATAGTTTTCTATATTTTTATATAGAATAACGAAATTAGATTTAAATTAAATAAAATGATATTAATTGACGAACAAATGATTAATACATTATATAATCGGAAATTTTCATTGATTTAAAAAATACATATCAGAATGAAAAATTTTAAATGTAAATAAAAACATTAACTAATATGATATTCATTAATTTCATTATTTATTAAAAAATTAAAGATCGCTGTAAAAATAAATCAAATTTTTAATGATTATTATTGTAATTTAATTGTTAAACATGAAAACGTACTTGAATTGAGATACTTGTAAGTTGATATAATAATGTTATTCAACGACTATCTGTATGAGAACTCGACTTGGCTTATTCTAGAGCATAAGAGAGTTATCGAGTATTTAGAAATAGCTTTGTTACCCTCTTGTTTGACATGAAATAATAAAGATGAAACTGACTATTAATTACTTTCAGAGCAATAAAATGTCTAGACCAGAATATAATACATTAATAAAATTGTAAGCAATCATGACAGTTATCCTGTTATTGGATTAATGTTTAAAATAGTTAAAATACTTTGTGACACGTTTGGCGATACATTTTTTTTTAATTTGTGTAAAAAAAATATTATATACAGAATACTTATGATACGAGCTTATATAGAATTTCCGATAATCAATGAGGAAAAATGCGTAGACAATCGAGTTCTTGAACTAGTTAAATAAAAAAAAATGTCAACAAATTTTTTATTTTTTATTATTTATTAACAATCTGTACTACAAATAATATAAAACAAAAACAACTTAAAAAATTTTCTTTTTTTCAATTATAAATAAAAATCTTTCTTGTCTGTTTAATAAAAAAATTACCCAAAAAAAAGTAAAGTAAGCTACAGCAATTTTTAAGATATAAGGTCATCCAATTTAAAGAGAAATAAATTTTGTAAATTTAAAAATTTAACATGAAACAGAAGTACCCTTGCCATTATTACTGTATTATACAGTGATATGCTATTGGCAGGGTCAAAGTACTGTCTGAATAGAAAAATGTTTTTTTTTTAATTTCATTTATGCTATCACTTCGATGCTAATTAACGTCGGAGGTTTTCAGTGTCTTTATGAACAAAGCACGTAACGTACAGTGGTGCTCATGTCAATCGGCCGAGACCAAGATTCGAATTTGGACTATCGAGTAAGGAATCCATTGCTCTACCGAATGAGCCACTGAAGATCTCGAGAATAATATTAGATACTACAATTTTAAACTATTTTGCGTATATATTACATAAACACAAATATGCAGAATAGTCTGAAACTTTACTCTGGAATAATTTTTTATTTAGACAGTACTTGGATCTTGGGTAAAGTAAAAAATTATGATTTATTGCAATACTAATAAATCAGCACATTTCTTATTTGTAACTTCATGATAATTGCATCGTTCTTTATTCATAATACGTAAATTCTTACGTACAAAATTAATAAAAATTTTCTGTTAATTTCACAAAGTTTACTGAACGCCTTCAATTTCGGTACCCATAGTTACTTTTTTAATCTCAATAAAAAGATATAAAAACTTACAACATTATCAGCACGAAATGCAATAAATTTCAATCAACCATGACAACGCAAAATATAGCATAAAAATATCATTAACTTACGAAAAATCTAATATGAAATTAGATCATTAATTGTACAAATTGTTTCTCGTTAATCTAAAAAGATTTAATGATAAACAATAATTGAGATTTATTAATGCTCCGTTTCGCTATAGGTACGAACACAAATATTCAAAATTCTGGATTTTAAAATATGACACTTTCACGTATACGAACACATATAATTAATGTTAATATTTAATTGTAATAATCCTACATAGTTTTTATTGATGATAAAAAAGTATTAAACAAAAGGATTAAAATATTAATGCTACTTTTCGTAATAAATAAAGGTGAAATATTTAAAAAATTATTTGAATAAAAACCAATTTCAATGTAATACTTAATTAGATCTTTGAATTTCATAAATAAATGCAACTATTGATTACTTTTATTTTGATCTTATTTTCATTTTTTAACAAATAAAAAGTATGACATTTGAGATTCATTACAATAATTTAATATCTTTTCTTTACATTTTTTAAAATGTAAAATAAGGCTACGCGCTAAAAACTATTATTATGAAAAAGTTGGTTTTTATTATTAGAAAAAAGTGTCAATTAATTTGATTATAAAACTGGAAGATTGAATATATAACTTGTTCAAGTTAATTCTTGAAGATGGACGCATGACGCATCATCAATGCGCGCTTTCAGCATAAAGGAACTATTTATCAACGTTTTCGTTAATTTTTTGTTTTCATCAACCCTCCGTTCTTTATAATTAGAATAAAATTTTACAAATTTAGCGTTGTGATGTACAAAGATAGAGTACGAAAATCGATGTTTTTGCAGAGTAAAAGCAATAAAAAAATTTCGCGGAACAAAATTTATTGTCTTCGGGTCACTTTTTAAAACTTTTTTGTTTTTTGATCTTTCTTTTTCTTTTTTTTTTCTAAATAAACGCGCTCTCAATTAAATAAGAATTTCGACGCGTCCAGGCTAGAATTAAATGAGAAATTAACGAGTGGCTATAAAAAAAGTGTCATGGTAGCCATCGTCCATACAGTTGCCATTTTTTTTCTTAATTAATCTTGGTCCGCGCGTTGATGTGAAGTAGCATTATTTTTTTTGTTTTTTTTTTCTTTTCAATCTTGTACTAATCCATCATACTTATTATTTACTTATTAATTATAAAACCTACTTTATGCGTTTTTATTGTACACTTGGACATTCGTTTTTTCGATTTATTTTTATTTTCTTTTTCTTTTTTAGCTGCATGAAGCAATATCTCAGATGTAGTTAAAACGCTTTTGTCACTAATATACAAAACTTTTTTTGAATGTGTACGTACTCAAAACAAAAATATTACAGCACAGATCTTACGTTGGGAGATAAAATAATAACTTATTGTTATTTTTAAATCGTTCGATGCAATACATAAAAATTTTCATATTGCAAAAACTTTTGTTTTTTTTTTGCTTATTCGTTAGTTGCATCGTCTTCATAACTGATATGGAGAAACAATTTAAAAGATTTCTATAAGATTTTAACAGTTAGTTTTTAAAACTCACTACCGACAAACAATCGATATTATTGAGTACAACAATTAACGTAATTTGTTTCATTAATAGAATCAGTCTAAGCAACATTTAATAACATTGTTGCATTCTACTTTTAATTTTGTACTGCTACACAAATAAAATGATGCAATCAAGTATTACTTTTTAAACATCTATATATGGCATTTTTAATAAGAATCTTTGCTTAGCGGTCACGGTTTTTAAATTTTCATATTTTTCTTAATCAGCACATAGCAGTCTCAAAAACTCTATCTAGATGCACCTGACTCATCAATCTTTATTGTTCTTTTATGTTGCATCGATGCGTGTTATAGAGTGAGATGCAAAATTTAAATGAAAAACATAACATTCCGCATTTAATTACAAGTATAATTATGTATAATCAATTATTTTTTTTTAAATAAATACCCGTACTAAAAAAAATCTTTAAATTTTGGCTATTTTGTTGGTGTAAATGATATTTAGCGCTCACCAATTAAACAACTGAGTCAATTGTTGTTTATCAATTATTGTTTTTTTAATTATTTGTGAGAGACAAATTATGTCACTTGTTAGTGTCAATATAAAGCTATCTGTACTAATAATAACGTACAAAAAGAAATTATCAAAATTCAATAAAAATTACATAAATAATAATGAGGATAAATTGTATGCCTACTTTTCTTATAATTAACGCTTAATTTTACGTTTCTGCAATTACTGCACTTTGGAAAAACTTGTTATAAATACACAATAAAAAAAATACCTACTGATGTTCGTGTAAATAAAATTAATATGCATGATATGTTTAAATTTTTAGAACAAATGTTCTTATAAACATAAATGTTGAAAATACGTTTACTATATAAAACTAATAAAAAATGCCTTCTGATTGGAAGACAGTTGTACAATTGCAAAATGTGTGCAATATTCAATACTGATTAAAAATATTTAATTTACATATGTAAATTTATGTAAATTGTACACAATCAACAAATAATTTATAAACTTATATACAGTGTTTGATTTAGACTAAATTTTTTTATAACCAACAACTGTAGGTATTTTTTAAACATGATTTGTCTCACACTCACGAATATCGCATTATCGACTTGTGCATTATATCTAAGTGGTAAATTTTGTAGAAAGTTACCTAAGGCTGCCTTAAGTTTGCAAAGTATTTGTGATTTCTCGATGCACTGTAACTAAATCTTGTATATATCCTGCTAGTCGACCGTTCAATGTTTCTAAATTTTGCTTCTGAACTTTATTAGTACTCATTGAAATTTCTAATTGCTCATGGACAACATTCAACATTTCTCGCAAATCTACATTTTCTTTTTGTAGAGCCTGAAATTTATAAAAATATTATAAAATGCTTAAAAAAATATTGGTTTTTACTTATAAAAATGGTGCTATTTCATACCGCATAATCTTTATTTTTCGAAGCCATTGTAAGGGCTTTGATTTCTTCGTTTCTAGTTCTTAGTTCATTTTCTAAAGCTTCCACTCTTAACCTCAAGGCTTCACAGTTACCTTCTGCTATTTTTCCAGCTTCTAAATCAGCATATTTAGCTTTTACCCTAGCATTTTCTTCTTTGTAAAGCTGAAGCTGTCTTTTCCATTCATCAACATTAGCTGTGGACTCTTGAAGTGCACTTGTTAATCTAGCATTATTTGTTTTCAATGTCGTAAGTTCAACCTATAAAATATTAAAGGATAATGAAAATTTATTTTGATATTATGACTCACTAGGACAAGCTAATAAACCAGCCATTAAAAAAAAATAAAGTCATAAAAATAACAAAAATTTAGTATGGGCATATTATTAAATAATCTATAAAAGGTACAATATACATTGTTCGGAGAATTGCTTAAAACTCACCTCCCATTTCTTGGCATTGGCTGAACTCTGTGCAAGAGCTAACTTGAGCCTATCATTTTCATATTTCAGCTGCATTTCCGTCGACTGACCACCACCACAAGCATTTGAGTTGAGCTGTTGTGATTTTATTGAATGTTGTGGACTGTCGGTGGTACTCTGCTGAGAAATACTTTGTGATCTTGAGTGTACTAAACTTTTATAATCATCTTCTTTTAGGCAACTGCCTGGTAAAGGGCTGCCACTTACTGATGTAATGCTATTTTGAGCTGAAATCGTATTAGCATTTGGGTTTGGATTATTCGAAGCCGAAATGTTTGAATTTATCATAGATGAGTTTGGAGGATCAATGAGGTCTTGCTCAGATGAAGGCATACAAGATCGGGACGTGATTGGACTAACGTTAGCACTTGTAGCAGGAGTGACAGAAGAACTGTTTGATTGTGCTTTAGCATTCGCTTGCTTGGTTGCTTCCTTTACTTCATTAAATTTTTCGATAAACTAAAATACAATTTACTATTTAGTATGTAAAAAAAGTGTTGAAAATATAAATTAATATTTATAAATAAGAAAGTCTTGATATTAAAATACTTAATTTTTTCTATTTTAAAATTCTAATTTTATTTGAAATTTAATCAATAAAATTAAAAACCTTTATTGCACAATTTCAGTTAATATTATGTAAAGATACTTTCATAAACAAACCTTTCCTAGTTCACTCTCTGATGAAAATCCTAAACCATAAACTGTATTTGCCCTAACATCAGACCATTGACCAAACTTTTGAGAAGTTTTAGTGAATGTCATAAGCGGAGTAATAGTACTATTTATGACAGCCTACAAAATTATTAGAGTTTAGTTAATAACAATAACTTATAATTTTATTATTTACAAAGTTTAAAATTACCTTGCTGCCTTCTACAGATATTATTCTATAAAGACTGCGTGTAGAATCATAGAAGAACGATACAGATACTGCAGCTGTAGATGCAGAAACCCATGATCGTTTAGTTTTTGGATCAATATGAAAAACATGTGCCTTGCACGTAAAAATCGGCTGCTCCCTAAACAAAACAAATAAATATAAAATAAATAAAACTAAATAAATGTTAAAGAATTCATATAGTTTAAATTTTCATAGTAACGGGTACAAAAATGATTCAGATGAAAGTCATAAAATAAAAATAAATCCACCAGTTGAATCAATAAGTAAATATAAAAGTTTCATAAGTTAAAAAGGAATGCAAATTTTGATTACAGGCTAGAATACAGTGGTGCTTAAAATAACAAACGTTACAAGAAACTAAAAATATAATAACTTTATAGATTATCTTCAAATAAAGACAGTGACAGGCTAGTAAAAATTTACAGAGGATATTGTCTTAAAAATACTAATGGTAAAAATAAATCTTTATTAATAGGCTTTATTTAAATTTAAAAAAGAAAAAATATTAAAAAATCCTTAACATGTAATCTGATTTTATTGGTCATTATTCATATTTATTCTTCGCATAAATTAACTTTATTATGTATTAAATGAATATAAAATAAAGCAAGAAAAAATAATTCTAATAATAAATAAAATGTTTTATGTCAATATAACTTATAAAAATGTAAGGAATTGATTACAATATAAAGTTCCAAGTCAATCAGTGTAAGTTAATTTAAGTATATTAATCAATTTAAATTGATAATAAGCTAGATGATAAGTCATGTATTGTAATAAATAATAACTTTGATAATGAATAGGCTTAAAAAGGAAGAGAGTAAAAAATCTAATAGATAATAGGAATTAAATTTTATTCAACCCTAGAGACTGCTGTTGGTGCAGATATTACAGTACCGCAATCCATATGAACTAAATTGCAAATAATCACGCATCAAATAGAGCGCAAGATAAATTTTAAACATTTGTAACTTACCCCATAGTAGCTTCTTTTCCGGATGTCATAAGAGCTGCCTTTGGGTGATAGTAAAGTCAATTAGAAATTCATAAAATAGAGAGAGCACAGCAGCAGCCGGGAGCTATGATTCTTTCTCTCTCTCTCTTGCTCACTAAGCGGCGAAAAAAAGTAATCTTGCACCACGCGCGCGTCTCTTTTACGTTTTTTATTATAATAAAAGTAGTACCAAAGGGTTTATCCCTTCAGTAATGAGTCCGAGGCAAACTTAATAAGTTCGAAAAATAATTTGTTTACGGTAGAATTAATTTATTCTATAACTGCAAATAGCGGAATTAGACGTTCACTGTCGTCGTTCCACCAGTTGACAGCCGCCATTCGCCAAAGTGCGAATGTAGTAGGGAATGGCATTGTACTACAAGTGCGTACACACGCTCACTTAGGGCCGTAACTAGTCATGGGTCCTATACTATACAAACCTGATTTTTATATTCTAATTGTTTTTTTTTTCATTTACTTTCTTGTCATCTTCATTTGAAGACAAAAAATATGAGATTTATTGTTTTAAAAGTTATTATGAAAATTTAATTTTTATTTCTTTTAAAGTATTTTTTTCAGCAAATTATATGGATTAAAAGATTTCAATTATTTAAATTTTATTAAAAATAGAATATTGTTGACTTCGGTTGACTTTAATTTTGAAAACTTTATTTTACAATATTTCATATTTCAAATTAAATTTAATTTAATTTTGTTGATACGATTTATTACATTTTTTAATCAACTTTTATTTTTGAATACTACAAATTGTTAGAAAAAATTTCATCAATATATAATTAATAAATAATTTAAATAAAATTAATTTTTTTTTAACAATAATTAAGAGTATTAAACAGCAAATAAAATACTATTAATAATAAAAGAAATTTATAGACACACATAAATTCATATCTTTAATCGAGGTCTTCCGTGACTCTTTAGGTAGAGCGATGGATTCGTAATCTCGAAGACCCGAGTTTGAATCCCGCTCTTGGCGAACTGATTGATACAAGCACCACTGTACGTTACATGTGCTTCACAAATTACAGCCACGTTAAATGAAAAAAAAATTGAAACCTCTTTCGTAAATTTAAATTTTTGTTGTTATAATGAAAAATAAAAAGTACTTGCGGGTTTTTGATTTGCCTATCCGTTCCTGAGCGCAACTCAATATAGTTATAGCATATAGAACGCTTTTTGAGTTGAGGGCTTGGGCGGTATGAGTGTGTGAGTGAGATGTATGCATAAACGGTGTGCAAAGTGAAGCTAGCCACAAGTTATGCTCACATGCGCCCTGAAGTATGCTCGATTCCGATCGATTTTATTACTATTTCTCGCCAACACCTACTATTAAAAAGCTGATATTGTATTAATTCACTAATATGTATGCAATTTTATTCTTTTAGAAATTTTTTTGATTATATCATATAGATTTTCTTATTTTTATATTTAATTTTTATTATTTACTTTTTAATGAAATTTTTAAACAATTGAAATTTTATGAATTTAACTTATTATACTAAACTTTTCAGAATAATAGTGAATGATCTTAGCTTATATTAAAATAAGAATATACATAAATTTTAAATAACAGATTTATTTTTGAGACCGTATAGTTAATGATTTTTTTTATACAAGATGGTTCAACTCAATTTTCTCTTGATTATACAAATAGTAACTGATACAACGATCTTTTTTTTTTACTATAACTAAATTACAATTAACATGATTCGTATTTAATGATGTGATGCCTGCTTTTCATCTTCTGGACCTGGTTGGAATTCTTCAGTATGAGGGAATATAGTTGGCTTATTAAGAGGGTCAAGAGCCAATTCAGGATGTGCATCCTTGAAATCCTCCATAGTCATGTCACCATATTTCAACAAACCTTGAATGCGCTTTATTTCTGCTGCATTTTCATCGATGCGTTTGTTTGAGTCAGCAATAAATTGTTTAATATATGCATCCTATTTTGAAAATAAGCTTATTAATTAAATATCTAATTACAATATTAAAACTAAAATATAATACAAATATTATAATGAATCATATAAAAATAAATTCATATCAAAAAAGATAATTTTGTATAATTATTAACATTAGTGTTGTAATTTTTTAATGTTTATAAATGATTATTTCTATAAATAGGATAATTTTAAATTTTTGTACTGTAATTCACAACTCTAGTATTAATAAAAATCAATTTACAAATTCTATTTTTTAAGTAAAAGTTAGTCAATTAACCGCAGTAATATTTATCTTTAAATTTTCAGAAAGTATATACATTAACAATAAATGCGTACCACTTCTCTTTCTTGAGTATCAATTTCAGCAGAATATTTATCTTCAGGATAAGGGACTTTTACAGCTTCATATTCTTTCTGAAATTTATCAACCAGACCAGGTACACCAATTTTACTCTTGTAAAATGCCCAATCAATTTTTGGTGGGTTTTCAGGATGTTCTTAGACTCTGTAAATAGTAACATATATATTTATTGTTAATGTCATAAACATTTAAAATTAGATTCGAATAAAAAATTTTGTTCTGCAGTAACAAAAAAAAATCAAAATGTTCTAAACATGTCAAATTAAATTTAAATGAAAATTTCGTAACGAACATTAAATTTTTGTAGGTTATGCAAATTACATAACTCAAAATTGACATGAACTAAAATAAATGTGAATTTAACAGACCTTCTGAAATATTGGTCAGCTTTAGCCTTGAACGCAATAAAATTACTTTTCTGCGTTTCAGGAACACGTTCAGCAAGAGCACCCCAATTTATTGCCGCGATTGTACGACGAGCAGCCATGATTTTTGGGTTAGCTTTCCTATCCCATCCAGACCCAGACCAGAAGAGCAAAGTAGTATTCCGGTATCACACACTGCTACTCTAATATTACAGGGCCGTCAAAGTATGTGTATGTTTTTTACGAATCTGCAATCAGATGAGATGGAATTTCCATTGGATCGTGAGTTTACCAATTAGAGACTAGCCACATAAGTGCCGTGCCGTGCTGTGCCTTGCCGTACCTTCAATTTCAAAACGATTCACCGTTTCTAAATTGAGATACAGACCTATTAAATTACAATTTTGAACAAATTTACGTCCTAATTACAATTTATAAAGCTTCATATTTCAATTTAGCAACGGTGAATGATTTTGAAATTTAAGGTACGGCAAGGCACAGCACGGCACGACACTTATGTGGCTAGTCCCTTTAAGGGAGTAGCCACAAATAGACCGTGTCGTGTCGTGTCGACGAAAAATGAGTTTGAAATCTATTAAATTGAGACTTTATGCTCATTGACCATTGGTTCAAAAGGCATTCATAGAGTCTCAATTTAATAGATGTCAAACTCATTTTTCGTCGTCACGACACGACACGGTCTATTTGTGGCTACTCCCTAATGAATTGAGATCGTGGGCTGCATTGCTGCATACCGAGTTTTTATCAGTTTGATAAGTAATTTTTAAAAAGCGCGAAATTTAAATTTTCTAATATTTTTAATATTAATTCTAATATTTAAAATTCTAATTTTTATGATCAATAACAATCTGCCATGATTATAGATGTCTATCAGCTATTTAACTTAATTGTTTAAAAAGATTTTGTTAAAAAATGATTTTATGCAGTTAACTTATCTATAGTCAGAGAAGAGAAATTTAATTTGCTATGTAGCTACTGAAATTTTCTCTTAGATGACAGTACATTCCTTTATGTGAATTACTTAATTGAAGTTAATTCAAATTTTCCTATTTAAAACATACAAGTTGTTGTAATTTTTTTTTCTGCATGCTCATTCCGTTATTGTTTTTTTAGAATTGTTTAACCAGTTGAAGAAAATTTTTGTTGATTTGGAGAATTTAATACAGAAAGTAATTAAAATTTGTATCTATTTTTATTTGACAATTTCATTACTTTTCTCAACACCTTAAAAATTATTAAGTTAAAAATTATTGTTTAACAATTATTTTTAACTTCACAAATGACTGAGCATTAGTTATTATTAAAAGATTAATCTAAATTCGTATGAATGTATGCATATATATTTTTAATTTGATTAAATTAATTATATTAAATTATACACAAATTCAAAAAATAATTTGAAAATATAAATAGCAGAAAATTCGTTAGGCTGTGCTTTCATATATATGCGCGGTCTTTCTCTCTCCCTCTGCATATATCTTATTCGGATGTAAACATCCAATTTTAACGAAATTTTAGAAAAGGTCATTGGGAGTAATTTTCGCTCAGTATTCGAGAAAAGTCTTTCGTTCTCGAAAGTTTTGCTAATCCTTCGTTTTAACTTTTATAAAAATGGCAGAGTGCAACAAGCCTTCTACTTCTGATAAAGAAGAAAAAAATAAAGAAAAGCTTAGATTAGACGAGGAAAAGCAAAAAACAAAACAATTACAAAATGATAGAAAGATTGAGAAGAACAAAATAAAAATATGTATTCAAGAACTAAAAACAAAACAAAAAGACTTGCAGAAAATCCTTAAGGAAAAAAGTGAATGTGAAGAGCAAATGCAGCATCAACCAGAAGAAGAAAGGACTCGTTCATCTCAAATTTTAAAAAATCTGAAACAAAAAGAAACTAAATTTCAAGCTGAAATATCTAACTTAGAATTTGAAATAAGCGAATTGAAGAATTACTACAATTTATAACCACGATAGTGCTTTTTTCTTTATACACAGTGCTTTTATAGATAAAGGTGAAATCCAAAAATAATGTTAAAAATATGGAGATGTAATATAAATTTATTAAATTAATGAATTCAAAATAATCTGTATAAAGTGTTATTGTTTTTTACTTGAAACCTACCATTTAATTTTTAATTTCTATTTTGGATTAAATTTAACTATTTAATAAATTATTTTAACAAAATTTAATTCACTGTCTGACATTTTATTCTTTCAGAAATTTTTCTGATTATATCTTATAGATTTGCTTACTTTTATATTTAATTTTTATTATTTACTGCCTAATGAAATATTTAAAGAATAAAAATATAAATTTTATAAATTTAACTTATTATACTAAACTTTTCTAAATAATAGTGAATGATCTTAGCTTATCCTAAAAAAAGAATAGACATAAATTTGAAATAAAAGATTTTTTTTTGAGACCGTATAGCAAGTGATTTTATTTTATACAAGATGGTTCAACTAAATTTTCTATTGATTATATAAATAGTAACAGATATAACGATCTTTTTTGTTGACTATAATTACAATTAACATGATTCATATTCAACAATAAATGCGTACCGCTATTCTTTCTTGAGTATCAATTTTAGCAGAATATTTATCTTCAGGATAAGGGACTTATAAAGCTTCATATTTTTTCTGAAATTTATCAACCAGACCAGGTACACCAATTTTACTCTTGTAAAATGCCCAATCAATTTTTGGTGGACTAACATAAGCACTTGTAGCAGGAAAGACAGAAGAACTTTGATTGTGCTTTAGCATTCGCTTGCTTGGTTTATTCCTTTACTTCATTAAATTTTTCGATAAACTAAAATACAATTTACTATTTAAAATGTAAAAATGTGTTGAAAATATAAGTTAATATTTATAAATAAGAAAGTCTTGATATTAAAATACTTAATGTTTTCTATATTAAAATTCTCATTTTATTTGAAATTTAATCAATAAAATTAAAAACCTTTATTGCACAATTTCACTTAATATTATGTAAAAATACTTTCATAAACAAACCTTTCCTAGTTCACTATCCGATGAAAATCCTAAACCATAAACTGTATTTGCCCTAACATCAGACCATTGACCAAACTTTTGAGAAGTTTAAGTGAATGTCATAAGAGGAGTAATAGTACTATTTATGACAGCCTACAAAAATATTAAAATTTAGTTAATAACAATAACTTATAATTTTATTATTTACAGTTTTTAGTTTAAAATTACCTTGCTGCCTTCTACAGATATTATTCTATAAAGACTGCGTGTAGAATCATAGAAGAACGATACAGATACTGCAGCAGAAGATGCAGAAACCCATGATCGTTTAGTTTTTGGATCAATGTGAAAAACATTTGCCTTGCACGTAAAAATCGGCTGCTACCTAAACAAAACAAATAAATATAAAATAAATAAAACTAAATAAATGTTAAAGAATTCATATAGTTTATTTTTCAATAAGTAAATTTAAAAGTTTCATAAGTTAAAAAGGAATGCAAATTTTGATTACAGGCTAGAATACAGTGGTGCTTAAAATAACAAACGTTACAAGAAACTAAAAATATAATAACTTTATAGATTATCTTCAAATAAAGACAGTGACAGCCTAGCAAAAATTTACAGAGGATATTGTCTTAAAAATACTAATGGTTAAAATAAATCTTTATTAATAGGCTTTATTTAAATTTAAAAAAGAAAAAAATATTAAAAAATCCTTAACATATAATCTGATTTTATTGGTCATTATTCATATTTATTCTTAGCATAAATTAACTTTATTATGCATTAAATGAATATAAAATAAAGCAAGAAAAATAATTCTAATAATAAATAAAATGTTTTATCTCAATATAACTTATAAAAATGTAAGGAATTGATTACAATATAAAGTTCCAAGTCAATCAGTGTAAGTTAATTTAAGTATATTAATCAATTTAAATTGATAATAAGCTAGATGATAAGTCATGTATTGTAATAAATAATAACTTTGATAATGAATAGGCTTAAAAAGGAAGAGAGTAAAAAATCTAATAGATAATAGGAATTAAATTTTATTCAACCCTAGAGACTGCTGTTGGTGCAGATATTACAGTACCGCAATCCATATGAACTAAATTGCAAATAATCACGCATCAAATAGAGCGCAAGATAAATTTTAAACATTTGTAACTTACCCCATAGTAGCTTCTTTTCCGGATGTCATAAGAGCTGCCTTTGGGTGATAGTAAAGTCAATTAGAAATTCATAAAATAGAGAGAGCACAGCAGCAGCCGGGAGCTATGATTCTTTCTCTCTCTCTCTCTCTCTCTCTCTCTCTTGCTCACTAAGCGGCGAAAAAAAGTAATCTTGCACCACGCGCGCGTCTCTTTTACGTTTTTTATTATAATAAAAGTAGTACCAAAGGGTTTATCCCTTCAGTAATGAGTCCGAGGCAAACTTAATAAGTTCGAAAAATAATTTGTTTACGGTAGAATTAATTTATTTTATAACTGCAAATAGCGGAATTAGACGTTCACTGTCGTCGTTCCACCAGTTGACAGCCGCCATTCGCCAAAGTGCGAATGCAGTAGGGAATGGCATTGTACTACAAGTGCGTACACACGCTCACTTAGGGCCGTAACTAGTCATGGGTCCTATACTATACAAACCTGATTTTTATATTCTAATTGTTTTTTTTTTCTTTTACTTTCTTGTCATTTTCATTTGAAGACAAAAAATATGAGATTTATTGTTTTAAAAGTTATTATGAAAATTTAATTTTTATTTCTTTTAAAGTATTTTTTTCAGCAAATTATATGGATTAAAAGATTTCAATTATTTAAATTTTATTAAAAATAGAATATTGTTGACTTTAATTTTGAAAACTTTATTTTACAATATTTCATATTTCAAATTAAATTTAATTTAATTTTGTTGATACGATTTATTACATTTTTTAATCAACTTTTATTTTTGAATACTACAAATTGTTAGAAAAAATTTCATCAATATATAATTAATAAATAATTTAAATAAAATTAATTTTTTTTTAACAATAATTAAGAATATTAAACAGCAAATAAAATACTATTACTAATAAAAGAAATTTATAGACACACATAAATTCATATCTTTAATCGAGATCTTCCGTGACTCTTTACGTAGAGCGATGGATTCGTAATCTCGAAGACCCGAGTTTGAATCCCGCTCTTGGCGAACTGATTGATACAAGCACCACTGTACGTTACATGTGCTTCACAAATTACAGCCACGTTAAATGAAAAAAAAATTGAAACCTCTTTCGTAAATTTAAATTTTTGTTGTTATAATGAAAAATAAAAAGTACTTGCGGGTTTTTGATTTGCCTATCCGTTCCTGAGCGCAACTCAATATAGTTATAGCATATAGAACGCTTTTTGAGTTGAGGGCTTGGGCGGTATGAGTGTGTGAGTGAGATGTATGCATAAACGGTGTGCAAAGTGAAGCTAGCCACAAGTTATGCTCACATGCGCCCTGAAGTATGCTCGATTCCGATCGATTTTATTACTATTTCTCGCCAACACCTACTATTAAAAAGCTGATATTGTATTAATTCACTAATATGTATGCAATTTTATTCTTTTAGAAATTTTTTTGATTATATCATATAGATTTTCTTATTTTTATATTTAATTTTTATTATTTACTTTTTAATGAAATTTTTAAACAATTGAAATTTTATGAATTTAACTTATTATACTAAACTTTTCAGAATAATAGTGAATGATCTTAGCTTATATTAAAATAAGAATATACATAAATTTTAAATAACAGATTTATTTTTGAGACCGTATAGTTAATGATTTTATTTTATACAAGATGGTTCAACTCAATTTTCTCTTGATTATACAAATAGTAACTGATACAACGATCTTTTTTTTTTACTATAACTAAATTACAATTAACATGATTCGTATTTAATGATGTGATGCCTGCTTTTCATCTTCTGGACCTGGTTGGAATTCTTCAGTATGAGGGAATATAGTTGGCTTATTAAGAGGGTCAAGAGCCAATTCAGGATGTGCATCCTTGAAATCCTCCATAGTCATGTCACCATATTTCAACAAACCTTGAATGCGCTTTATTTCTGCTGCATTTTCATCGATGCGTTTGTTTGAGTCAGCAATAAATTGTTTAATATATGCATCCTATTTTGAAAATAAGCTTATTAATTAGATATCTAATTACAATATTAAAACTAAAATATAATACAAATATTATAATGAATCATATAAAAATAAATTCATATCAAAAAAGATAATTTTGTATAATTATTAACATTAGTGTTGTAATTTTTTAATGTTTATAAATGATTATTTCTATAAATAGGATAATTTTAAATTTTTGTACTGTAATTCACAACTCTAGTATTAATAAAAATCAATTTACAAATTCTATTTTTTAAGTAAAAGTTAGTCAATTAACCGCAGTAATATTTATCTTTAAATTTTCAGAAAGTATATACATTAACAATAAATGCGTACCACTTCTCTTTCTTGAGTATCAATTTCAGCAGAATATTTATCTTCAGGATAAGGGACTTTTACAGCTTCATATTCTTTCTGAAATTTATCAACCAGACCAGGTACACCAATTTTACTCTTGTAAAATGCCCAATCAATTTTTGGTGGATTTTCAGGATGTTCTTGGACTCTGTAAATAGTAACATATATATTTATTGTTAATGTCATAAACATTTAAAATTAGATTCGAATAAAAAATTTTGTTCTGCAGTAACAAAAAAAAATCAAAATGTTTTAAACATGTCAAATTAAATTTAAATGAAAATTTCGTAACGAATATTAAATTTTTGTAGGTTATGCAAATTACATAACTCAAAATTGACATGAACTAAAATAAATGTGAATTTAACAGACCTTCTGAAATATTGGTCAGCTTTAGCCTTGAACGCAGCAAAATTACTTTTCTGCGTTTCAGGAACACGTTCAGCAAGAGCACCCCAATTTATTGCCGCGATTGTACGACGAGCAGCCATGATTTTTGGGTTAGCTTTCCTGTTCGATCCAGACCAGAAGAGCAAAGTAGTATTCCGGTATCACACACTGCTACTCTAATATTTCAGGAGGGCCGTCAAAGTATGTGTATGTTTGTTACGAATCTGCAATCAGATGAGATGGAATTTCCATTGGATCGTGAGTTTACCAATTAAATGAATTGAAATCGTGGGCTGCGTACCGAGTTTTATCAGTTTGACAAGTAATTTTTAAAAAGCGCGAAATTTAAATGTTCTAATATTTTTAATATTAATTCTACTATTTAAAATTCTAATTTTCATGATCAATAACAATCTGCAATGATTATAGATGTCTATCAGCTATTTAAATTAATTGTTTAAAAAGATTTTGTTAAAAAATGATTTTATGCAGTTAACTTATCTATAGTCAGAGAAGAGAAATTTAATTTGCTATGTAACTACCGAAATTTTCTCTTAGATGGCAGTACATTCCTTTATGTGAAGCGTTATGATAAGATTTTATCATTCTCTTTCTATTTTATTTTTTAAGTTTATTGAATATGATAATATATATAAAAAATATAAAAAATATAAAAATAATATAACATTTATAAAAATATTATTTATAATAAACAAATTTTTGTTAATAATTTTAAGTATTATTTAAAATTTATTCAATTTTACAAATAAACTATTTTATTTAATGATAAGTAAGACCTGAATTTATTAGGCTAATATTATTTCCTGTACTCAGTTACGTTAACGCATTAATTAAATCAAGAAAGAGTAATAATAATAGTAGCGAAACCTTACTTTTAATGCATATTTTTAAATTAAATAAATTTTTCAATACAAATTTTATTAAAATTCATCAATATTGTTTATCTGAATGAAAATTTGTTGAAACAATAACAATATATTCTTTAAAAAATAATACGAAAGTATCCTTTCAAGTTAAAACTATATCAAATTACGTATATAGAATTCTTAAAAATTTCACTTCTGGAATAATTCACAGTGAACTTTTTGATTACTTTCAAATGTTGATTTCATTTTTGACGGCTATTAATGTTCATCATGAGGTTGTCAGTGGCTCAGTCGAGGTTCCGAGTTCGAAACCCGCTCTCATGTAGGTGCTTTGTTCGCAAATACACTGGTGACCTCCGTCGCTAATTAGAATCGAAAAGATAGTAAAAATACAACGACGTTAAAAAGGGTTAAATCAAAAGATTTTACTTTAATTATAATTAAAACGAGACAATTTATAGTACTTTAACATTAAATGGTAGAACTAAACTTTTTTTTCCATATTTATATAAAAAAAAAAAAAATATTTCAAAGTTTGAACAACAACTGTGCTCCAAAGTTCTAATGTTCTCCTAGTAAGTATAAAGAGGAGCGATCGCGCGATCGCGCGTCGACGGCGAGCTATTTGATATTCCCTCGGTTTTGACGATAAGTATCCCTCTTAAAAAAGTCTCTTTACTTTAGTATTGAACCATATACAACTAAAGCCTATTTCATGTTTATATGAGAGAAAAGATATTTCAAACTTTGAACCAAATCTATGCTCCAAAGCTCTCATGCTCTCCTAGTAAGTATCAAGAGGCGCGAGCGCGCATCGAAGGCGAGCTATTTGATATTCTGCCAGCTTTTACTATAAAGTATTCCACATAAAGATTGACCGAAAAATCTCACCTAGCAAAAGCAACGAAAATTATTCTCCTACACTGTTATAATAAAAAGAACCTTATTTACAAAAGTTACACAAAAACTATCCTACATCAATATTCGCTACGAAAAAAATTTTACTCACGAAAACTTTCAAAAAAAAAGAAAAATTCGTGAAAATGAGCAGAATAAATGCTCAGTCTTTGCAAATATAATCTTGGATATTCTGGGTATTTTTTTTTAATATTATAAAAAAATTGGTATAGTACATTTTTAGAAAATTAATGTTGAGAAATTTTTAAAATCAATTACGTGTAAGGTAAAGTAGAGTTAAACTATCTGTGTGAGGAATACGCCACTTAGTTATATTTTTTATGCTCATAAACAGATGGCGACAGAGTTCTATTTTAGAAGATATTGTGATTACATACAGTGTTATGGCTATGTAATTTATAATTTTTTGCCAAATAAAAAAACTTTTTTTTTTTTTAATTTTAACGTCATTGTATTTATGCTATCATATTGATGCTAATTAGCGACGAAGGTCATCAGTGTGTTTGTGTATCAATCGGCTGAGAGCGGGATTCGAACTCGGAACCTCGAGATTACGAATCCATCACTCTACCAAATGAGCCACTGACGGCCTCTGTGGATTACCTTATTATTTTGCTAAAAATATTGTATTTTATGAACTTTGAGGATAAATAATAAGTAACAATAAATAATTGACAATAGTATTATTTTCGAAAGATGAGAATTAAAATTTTTTTATCCTCCGCGTTTTTTTTTTTTTTTGTTCTTTTTATAATGAGGATAAGATCTAAGAATAAATTTTAAATTTTATAATAAAAAGGTAATGAGATATTGGGTTCCAATGTGGGTACCGAAAAATGTGGATGATTGCAAATTGTAACACGATTGCCAATGGTATTTGTCTTAAATTTAGTCCTAGTTAATTATTTTGTTGTTTTTATTTTTAAAAATGCGTGATGTTATTATTGTAAAGATTTTTTGTAAAATTTATTCTTTTTTATTCGTATATGATACCTTCTCTACTTTAGTGAGGAATGTACCACTTTCACATATCATTTGTTTATTGCTTTTAATTTTTAACTAATTAAATTGTATATTGAACATAATATATTATAATATATGTTCAATAGATTACGTTTTTTACTAATTTAAGTTATATAAATTTGGTTAAGGTAAAGTCAAATAAATTAGATAAAGTATGACGTCTTAATATTTTATAGAACAATTTATAGAAGTTATTGCGTTATTACTATTAGTATCGTTATTAAAAAGGACTTAACATAAAATTTTATAAAATTTTCGAAAAAATGGTACGAATACACATTAAAATGCGCTCTTTAAAAAATTCTTTAAGAAATAGTTCTTTTTACTGGGAATTAGTTTCACATATGACTATAAGCATAATCATTGGGATATTGAAGTAATTATTCAAGAAATGATTTCTGATGAAAATAAATTAGTTACAAAATCTTTAAATAATCCAGGAGCTCGTATAAAAAAAACTAATGAAACGACAGAAGCCAGTTTCTAAGCCCAGTCAGTTATTATTACCGTTATACGTTAAAATTAAATATAAGTTTATTAATTGTAATAAAATGTAAGAAAATGTTTTTAAAAATTTTGCAGACTTTATTAAAATTGAATTTATTCTTAGTTGACAAATATGTCAACGAAATACATTTAACAAAAGTTCTTTTCAGCCAACATTGTTACCTTTTTTTACTTTGATAATAAAACTCAAATATGAGAATTCTCGTTAAGCATGAATATATTCAAAGAAAATCTGTTCTATAGTTGGATATTGGTAGTATCCATATTAAAAACGAATCCTGATTGGATTGAGCGCAATGAAGAGTAAAATACTAATCGTTAATTTTTAAAAATGAAGGATTTTTAAGAAAGCTAGTAAACTTCCACCCCCATGAGTAAGCAGAACAATAGTATTTTCTTTTCTCGTCGAGGGTTCAAACATTTCCTAAATATCCTTGTACTATATGGGTCTGTTCGACTGAAAATTTTTTTTCAAGGAACAAGACATGAATATAAGAAGAAAAAAAATGGACAAAAGACCTTGGAAAGACAGCTAAACCTGATGGTAAGCCT
This sequence comes from Anastatus disparis, assembly GCA_017163975.1. Taxonomy (NCBI): domain Eukaryota; kingdom Metazoa; phylum Arthropoda; class Insecta; order Hymenoptera; family Eupelmidae; genus Anastatus; species Anastatus disparis. The sequence goes on from JAFFSR010000251.1 coordinate 517,531, forward strand.
CTTGCTTATCTAATATATACATCTCGGCAAGTATAGGCTCATAAATCAGACTTTGCCCGTAGAAGAAGCAGGCGGCTGCACATATAAAACGCTTCTACTACTTGTGGGATTTTGGCGAGAGAAAGTTTGAGGATGCAGTATATTTTTTTTTCACTGTTAATTTCATTGCCCGAGACCTTGAGGGTATTATATGAAAATTTACGAGTTTGGATGCGTTTATGAGCTTGAAACTAGTGTTGTTGATTTAAAATTTAGTAATATTGTCGAACATTTTATAAGTTTAAAATTTAGATTTGTAATTTGTAAAATTGACTAATATTATTTGAAATTTGTGAATAGATTCAAATTTCACCAGCAAAGATATTTTTTTATTTGCTTTTTTTTAAATTAATAAAAATTTTAATCAATAATTTTACAGAACCTATAAAAAAATTAACATTGTTTATTGCAAACTTTTATCACTTCAGCAGTCATAGAAAATATAATTTTGGGCGCTATAATTTAAAAGCATTTAAAATATAATATATACGATTTAGTACCCTATTTAAATATTACTGAATGATTTATTAAAAAAAAGTAATAATTATTATTAAAAAATTAATCGATCGAGTAAATAAATTAAATATTTTATAGTACGATTCTTCTTATCTAAATATGTTGAAAATTCTCAGTGGTAAAGTACGTGCTAACCTCTTACATAGACATTCATGTGTATTATCATTCACGCAAAATCTGCTAGACGACAGCTAATTTATTGTCCACCGCTTGTTCGCCCCTTTTTCTCCGTAAACAAGAAAGGAAAAAACTGAGGAAAATTTTCTTTCAACCCAGGTCAAAACCTTCGATTTTTACTGTTAACCGTCGTCATAAAGGTCGAACAGAACAACTATATAAAAATGTATGTGTGTGTATACACACACAGAGATTATAGAAAAACGATATGAAGGAAAATGAAAGAAACAATGAGTCGTGTATAAAAGTTTGTAAGAAAGGACCAGGTGTAAAGCGAACCTTTCCAAAATGCAAAGTAAGCTTTGCATGATCCTATAATAAAATTCGGGTATTCCCAATCCCTTTTGTTTTGAAAAATTCTCCCAAAAAATAGAATTTTCACAGCAGTGAAACCGAAATTATTATTACCTACTATGCGTGTTGAAGGCGCGCTTATATACATATACCTCCTTTTGCAATACAATATACTATAGAAAAGGTTTCTAAAACTTATGCTAATATCAGAGATTGATTTTACAGACGAGAAAACATAGAGTATTGTTTATCTCTCTCATTTTCTGAAAATGAAGTTTCCTCCTGACCCATACTCAGACTATTCTATTTACACCTATATTCTTTTTTTACAAATTAATGTGGTAAGAATATTGCAAGCAGGAAGAAAAATGTTCTATTAAAAATGACAGACTGTCATTATGGCCAACATTACCGGACAAATAGTAAATATAGGATTTTTTAAGCTATGCTTCTTATGTGAGGTTGAGCCGACGAGACTAAATGTATAAAAGCCGTGCGTTAGGATTCTGACAGCATGTTTTTGTTTTTTTCTTTGCTTCTTCCTCTTTCTCTCTTTCTCTTGTATGTTACCTCTGTTTAGGAATGTATGCGTAGTTAGTTGTGCGTGTTCAACTACTAAATGAGCACAATTACGTGTATCCAAACATATGTTGTTTTTCAATAATATATATAAAACTTTATTAATATTTTATAATTTTTTTTTTTTTTTTTTTTTAAAAAAAAGATTAATATATAAAGGATATTGTCCTCTATATGATTAACCTTTTATATATGGTGAAGTCGAGGAAGTCCCCCGCCCGGCATCTGTTTAACACATTACATCAGGCTAGGACTGTCAGACCCACCATACCGAAAACTTTGACTACCGATGGATGGTCAGCCACTTTTGTAACCAACAATCAACCGATACCCAATGAGGTCGGATTTTTTAAAGAGTCGCGATATAAATAGCACATACACTTATTTTCTTTCGAAAAAAAAGTTAGAGGTACCTGGCCAGGATTCGAACCCATGCCCTCCGCGTTGAAGGCAAGAGCTCTATCTATTACGCCACCGCGCTCTCATTAATATTTTATAATGAAAAATAATGAAAAGACATGTATAATATTTTGATGTATATTCTCCATTGTATAGAAAAGAAAATCGAGCTTATGAATCACGAAAATGGGTTTCACGAGTCTTTCTTCAAATTTTTCATGGATTATTGAAACTGATTTATCCAAGTCTAAGCTCTTTTTTAAATTCAGATCAGTTTCTTCAGTGTTGAATAAAGCTAAAATTAAAATGCAATACTTTTTAGCTTTTTTTAAAGATAACTTACAAATTTTACAGTATTTACAATGTGATCAGTTTCTAAATTTTCAAGTCTTATTAAATTACATTGATAAATTGATAAAGATGCTCGGCTGACGCCTCGCAAAGCAAACCAATACGCGTATGTAATAATCCTATTTCGTACCACGGAACGTAATATACTATTTCATTGTATGTATTTGCAAGGACTAATGTAGGGGATGTGCAAATAAAAACATAATGAATGTTTTTTTAACAAAAATTAATATGAACTTGTCTACAATAGTACATTATTCAACTAGGGAGTAAAGTCGTATATTTCTCCCGAGGGTGGGTTTGCGATCCGAGTGAGCGAAGCGAAGCAAGGAGAGCAAATACCCGATGGAGAAATAAACTGCTCCCGAGTTGCATAAAGTGCTTTATTTCCACCTCAACCGTGGCCACTTTATTAACTTAAAAAAAGCAGGCTTGATTGGAAAAAATTGGAATGAAATTTTTTTTTCTAGAAATTTTCATCAATATATTAAATTTTATAAAATTTTTAGTTTGCGGGAGAAAATTACTTATCTCCCGCTAAATTTGGGATGATGGCTTTCTTTCGGTCCACTTTTCGAGTTAACGATGTGACTATTTTTGTTCAGATGGGAATAAAATTAATTTTAAATATGATTTCTATTTTATAGCAAAATGACAAAAATATACATAAAATAAATAGTTCAATAAGGATTTAGTATAAATTGATTTAATATACATTTCAGTACCCAGGTATACAAAGAATTTTAAATAACCCAGGTAAGTAAATAATTTACCCAGGTAAGCAAATAATTTAAAAGAAACTAATTAGTCGTTCAAATAAAAAGGGAAGGAAAATTACATTCAATTTTGTACTATCCATAGGTGTCTTTATTGTTTTTTTGAAGTAAAAATAGTTTATTTTAAAATTAAACTCAGAAGATTAGACTCAGCTATATTCTAGAAAGTAATTTGTGCGTTTCATGTACGAGATTATTATTAATCTTTATTTTCACTCAATTCGTCATTTTCAGTCATGTGGCCCGTCCCAAGTTATTTAGATAGACTTTTCTTTCTTTTTAGTTCTTCTTTTATTAGACGTTACATCAGATTTTACACGCATTTATTGACTTACACTTAAGGTGGCTCATCCTTTCACAATGATATTTTGTAAACCTAAAAGTTTTTGACAAAACTTTACTATAATAATCTTGAAATACCCATCTTTTCATTGGTATAATAAAAACATAAGGTAAACCATCAAAATCTCAAGTAATCAATGTCTGAAAAAAGATATTATACACACGCGTAAATGGAAAAAATCATGATTTATATCTAAAATTGATTATAACTTTTTTGTTACTTAAAAGTTTTTGATAAAAAAAGTATGGAAGACAGACGATTTAATAACGATTATAATATGATTGAGGAAAAAAGAAGTAAACGATGTGAATAAAGAGAAATTAATTAATTATTCCCAAAAACGTAGCAAGGATCTCTGTTATGCGCAACACGGCTCCGCGTTGGCATTTAGTACAACTGCTATCCCCAACTTTTTTCAGTGTAATGCTAAGACGCTTAGAGTGCGTGCATATTACGAAGTCCGCTGTATAGTGCCGTATATAAGTAAATAATTACAAGTGGCTTTTCAAGAAAAAAAAATTTTTCTACGCATTTATGCAATAATTTTTGTTTTTTAAATAATAATACTTATAATTGAGACATATAGAGTGTATTCATTTATAAAAATTTGCAATAATACAAATACCACCAAGGGACCCAAAACATGATACGGTCCTAGACGGATGATCCACCTTAACGTGAACTCGACATGACCAATTCTTCAGGTAGGAATATTTTGTGTATTTAAAGGATATGCATAGCAATAAGTTATTCAGTTGTTGAAAAGCTCTACTGGAGGAAACCTTGAACTCAGCTCAAGATTTTTGTTTTGACTTACGGAAAAAAGCAATTTAACAGAAAAAATATACGGTAATTCTACATTTGAAGTAAAATGAAACAACGAAAAAGAAGAAGCAGTCGAATTTTGATCAAAGCTGTTCGCAATAAAGACTATCAGGCTGTTAAGAATTTATTACAAAGGGGTAGTGATGTCAATGAAGTTGACTATGAAGGTAATAGTCCTTTGCATTATGCCGTAAAAACAACAAATGTTAGAATGGTTGAACTATTACTACAAAATAATGCTCGAGTGGATATAGAGAATGATAAAAAATGCACACAATATGATTTTGCTTTGTTTTCAAAGAATTTTCCTATTATTAATATTTTTGTACAATATAAGGCAGAAATAAGTTTTTTTGCTGCTGTTCTTATTACTAAATCGAAAAAATATCCTGAAAAATTAAGAAAATTTGTATATGAAAATATAAATGTTAATTCAAATCATAATGGATACACTATGTTGCATTGTGCTGTAGAATCCGATTATTTAAATGGGATAAGAACGATTATATCAAGAGGTGCGGATGTAAATAAATTAGTTGAAATTGGCTGGTGTTCTCCGCTTCATTTGGCAAGATCAACAGAGTGTATCAAAATTTTGTTACGAGAAGGTGCTCATCCTAATGCTCCAAATAAATATTCGTACCCACCTCTTTATTGGTTAGCGACGAAAGTAAATGATCTTCCAATTGAGAGAAAAGATCGATGGCGAATGATCGAAGAACTTATTAGAAATAATGCTAATTGTATTAAAGTTATTTATAAAGCACAAAAGATAAATTATGAACAATTACCAGAAAAAAGATACGGTGTAGAAAATGTGTTAAAGTTTATGGCGTTAAAAGAGCACGAGCATCATTACGTGAATATCGATTATTTAAGGTTGAATCATGATAATGTATTAAGTTCATTCTATAGACATTGTTTAAACGAAGTTGTACTATTAAAGCAAGAGAAACTTTCACTTTACCTAACGTATTATGACTTTGCAGCAAATGATATTCACGAGCTATCAAAATATGTTGATAATAAAAGTGTTAAAAAAGCATTTAAGAATGAATCCAAATTAACATACATGTTTCCAATTTATAGTGAAATATTATGGGGACATTTTAAGGATGCTACGGAGGAAAGAAAACTTCGCGAAGCTGCATGCTCAAGTTTGAGCTATGCTGTACCATGCATCGATGCAGGCCATATAGTTACAAATAAAATATTGAATTTTTTAAAAATCGAAGATATGAAAAATGTAGTAGAAGCTTTTTCGTCGGTTAAGTTACAAAACAATAAGTGAAGTCCACATTTTATCGTTCAAACAATTTTAATCTTTTATATAAGATTATTTTACATTATATCTACATTCTATGAAGAAATCTAAGATGTACATCATTGTAATATCAAATTATATGTGAAATTATTCATAGACTATTTTATATGTATTAATTTATGGAATGGTTTCTAAATATGAGAATATTTTTATATTATACTAGAAACATTAATATCACATTTGTATAATTAACAAAATATTTAATCAAAATAGAAATGATTTTATAAAAATTGTTTTCTTTCAATTATAATTAAAAATCTGTTTCTTTATTTTATTCGATTATTAAATTTAGTATTAACAATTACTAATAAAAAAAATGTATCTATATTAACATTATGTCAAAAGTATTTTAGTGAAATTTTCGAAATATTATCTTTATATGTAAATATTGAATAAAGCAAATCGAAATATATTGAATGTTTATTAATATTGAGTATTAGAGAGTTTGTATTAAGCAGATTACTTATTCATTGTTTTAAGCTTATAAATTTATTTTTTACTGTTGCTAAAAGTAACCGACATGTTATTTTTATGTAGTTGCAAAATGAACAGACAAACTATGTTATAAAAATTTGTTTTCAAAAGGTGAAAAATATATAAATATGGTAAATAGTTCAATAAGGATTCAGTAGAAATAGATTTAATCTTATATATTTCGTAAACCAGGTATACAAAGGTATTTAAATAATTTACCTAGGTAAGTAAATAATTTAAATGGATCTAATTAGTCGCTCAAATAAGAGGGGAAGAAAAATTACATTCAACTTTAAACTATCCATTTAAAATTTATAGAATTAAGATTAAGTATAATAATTTACTTTATAATATATTAACTAAATTAAAACATGCATAATTATAGAGTAAGAAAAAAATGATTAATCTAAAAATTAAGTTTTATAATTTTATATTGAAAATCAGACATATTTAGGCCTCTCTCTAAAACCATAAAATTTTCAAACGTTATTGACTTAATCGAAATGTTCGTTGTGATATAGTATTTATTTCTTCGATTTTATCGTTGCTCTCGGTGACACTAGTCTCCTTAGTAATTTTACTTCCTTGGTTTTTCCGTCCTCGTTGATGACGTTGTATCTATTGTGTCTAATTGTTTCAAGTTTTTTTTAGGTAATAATAAAAAATAAATAAAATAAAAATAAATAGTACGCTATACTTCGGTTTAAATTATTCTGTTATAATGTATATAGTTCTAGTTGCGTATGTTTGAGTGGTGTTTACATGGGAGTAGACGGTAAATTGTCGCTTTTTTTCTTTTAAATTTATTTTTACTGTTAGACATTTTCATAAAAGTGTACTAATGTATATTATCTTTTTTTTCCTTTTTTCTGAATTTCAAATATAATTATTTTATTTAAATACTTTAAAAAAGTAAAGAAATAAATAAATAAGTGTAGATTTAAAATTTAGCATATCAAACAGAGAACATAAGATTAATTATATTAGATATATATATATATCGCGAATAATGATAAAAATAATATTACGTAATATTTTCTAAAGTGTAAATTTTTCGAACAAATCTGAGTAAACATTCCTACAAACTTTAAAGATAATTCCTTAACTTCATTTAACAAATAAAAAACAAAATTTCATCTCACCTTGTAACTTCCGAAGGTAATGAACAATGCGTCTTCGACCAATTTCCAAATTTAAAGTTCTTTTCATAAAAGATTTATGTATTTGAGCGTCGTCTTCAAATACACTTGAAAAACTCGACGTTGTTGGTATTATCAAAGATGGCAATTTCCAGATATGAAGATTGCTTGGCCAATCTCGAGACCCCCATAAGTTGAAACCAAACGTTCGGCTTTGACGATTTTTAGGCGAAGAATCAACTTCCTCGTCAATTTTTACGAGATTACCTGATTGATTTATATTCTCCATTGTATAGAAAAGAAAATCGAGCCTATGAATCACGAAGGTGGGTTTCACGAGCCTTTTTTCAAATTTTTCATGGATTATTGAAACTGATTTATCCAAGTCTAAGCTCTTTTCTAAATTCAGATCAGTTTCTTCAGTGTTGAATAGAGCTAAAATTAAAATACAATACTTTTTAGCTTTTTTTAAAGATAACTTACAAATTTTGCAGTATTTACAATGTCATCAGTTTCTAAATTTTCAAGTCTTATTAAATTACATTGATAAATTGATAACGATGCTCGGCTGACGCCTTGCAAAGCAAACCAATACGCGTATGTAATAATCCTATTTCGTACCACGGAACGTAATATTCTATTTCATTGTATGTATTTGCAAGGACTAATGTAGGGCATGTGCCAATAAAAGCATAATGAATGTTTTTTAACAAAAATTAATATGAACTTGTCAACAATAGTACATTATTTAACTAGGGAGTAAAGTCGTATATTTCTCCCGAGGGTGGGTTTGCGATCCGAGTGAGCGAAGCGAAGCGAGGAGAGCAATTCCCGATGGAGAAATAAACTGCTCCCGAGTTGCATGAAGTGCTTTATTTCCACCTCAACCGTGGCCACTTTATTAACTTGAAAAAAGCAAACTTGATTGGAAAAAGTTGAAATGAAATATTTTTTTCTAGAAATTTTCATCAATATATTAAATTTTATAAATTTTTTAGTTTGCGGGATAGTATCCCCCGCTAAATTTGGGATGAATGAATTTTGCCGGAGATAAGATATGGCTTTCTTTCGGTCCGCTTTTCGAGTTAACGAAGTGACTATTTCTGTTCAGATGGGAATAAAACTAATTTTAAATATGATTTATATTTTATAGCAAAATGACAAAAATATACCTAAAGTAAATAGTTCAATAAGGATTTAGTATAAATTGATTTAATCTTATACATTTCAGTACCCAGGTATACAAAGGATTTTAAATAACCCAGGTAAGTAAATAATTTACCCAGGTAAGCAAATAATTTAAAAGGATCTAATTAGTCGTTCAAATAAAAAGGGAAGGAAAATTACATTCAATTTTGTACTATCCATAGGCGTCTTTATTCTTTTTTAAAGTAAAAATAGTTTATTTTAAAATTAAACTCAGAAGATTAAATTCAGCTATTTTCTAGAAAGTAATTCGTGCGTTTCATGTAGGAGATTATTATTAATCTTTATTGTCACTCAATTCGTCATTTTCAGTCACGTGGTCCGTCCCATGTTATTTAGATGGACTTTTCTTTCATTTTAGTTCCACTTACAAGGAGAGGTCCCCACCTCCGGGAAACGGATTCGGCTGAAACTGCAGGACATGATTTTTTAATGCAAAAAAATGAACCCTTGTTGTTTCTTTTCGTCTAATAGGCCCTCTAAACAAGGATATAGACATTTTTTCAAAAATATAGTAAAAAAAGAGCCTTTATAAGAACTGAATATCCAAACAACTAAGACTCACAAAAAATACATAAAAAATGGAATAAAGTGCAAATTAAATGCTTTAATCTAAGCTCTGTTGCATTAAAAAAGCTTTAGTGGTTCAAAAGTTATGCTTTATTGAAAATTACTACATATTTATTAATTTTTTAGACATATAAAAAATCATCAATTTTTTACGCTATTTCATTAGCATATTTTAATTACCTGTAACTTTTGAACCACTGAAGCTTTTTTAATGCAACAGAGCTTAAATTAAAGCATTTAATTTGCACTTTATTCCATTTTTTATGTATTTTTTTTTTGTGAGAATCTTAGTTGTTTGGATATTCGAGTTCTTATAAAGGCTCTTTTTTACTATATTTTCGAAAAAATGTCTATATTCTTGTCTAGGGGGGCCTATTAGACAATAAGAAAAAACACGGGCTCATTTTTTGTCATAAAAAAATCATATCCTGCAGTTTCAGCCGAATCCGTTTCCCGGAGTGGGGACCTCTCCTTGTTAGACATTACATCTGATTTTACACGCATTTATTGGCTGTCACTTAACGTTAACTCGATGTGACCAACTCTTCAGGTAAGAATATTTTGTGTATTTAAAGGATATGCATAGCAATAAGTTATTTAGTTATTGAAAAGCTATACTGGAGGAAACCTTAAACTCAACACAAAATTTTTGTTTTAAATTACACGCAAGAAAGCAATTTAACAGAAAAAATATACGGTAATTCTACATTTGAAGTAAAATGGAACCACGAAAGGTAAGAAGAAGTAGTCGAATTTTGATCAAAGCTGTTCGCAATAAAGACTATGAGGCTGTTAAGAATTTATTACAGAGGGGTAGTAATGCCAATGAAGTTGACTATAGAGGCAATAGTCCTTTGCATTATGCTGTTTTGCCTGCCAAAAGTTTGAAATTAGTTGAACTATTACTACAACATAATGCTCGAGTGGATATAATGAATAATTATGATGTCACACCATATGATTATGCTTTGTTGGAACAGCTTTTTGATATTATTAATATTTTTGCACAATATAAAGCAGAAATAAGTATTGATGCTGCTGGTCTTATTTCTAAAGGGAAAGATTTTTCTGAAAAATTGAAAAAATTTGTATATGAAAATATCAATGTTAATTCAAATCGTAATGGATACACTATATTGCATTATGCTGTAGAATCCGATTATTTAAATGGGATGAGAATGATTATATCAAGAGGTGCGGATGTGAATGAATTTACTAAAACTGGCAGGTTTACTCCTCTTCATTTCGCAAGATCAACAGAGTGTATCAAAATTTTGTTACGAGGAGGTGCTGATCCTAATACTCTAGATGACTATTCGAGATCACCTCTTTATTGGTTAGCAACGAAAGAAAGTACATTTCCAATGGAAAGAAAAGAACAATGGCGAATGATCGAAGAACTTATTAGAAATAATGCTAATTGTATTAAAGTTATTCATCGAGCACAAGTTATAGATTATGAACGATTACCAGAAAAAAGATATGGTGTAGAAAATGTGTTAAAGTTTATGGCGTTAAAAGAGCATGAGCATCATTACTTGAATATCGATCATTTAAGGTTAAATCATGACAATGTATTAAGTTCATTTTATAGACATTGTTTAAACGAAGTGGTGCTATTAAAGGAAGAGAAACTTTTAGATTACCTAACGTATTACGACTTTGTAGCAAATAATATTCACAAGCTATCAAAATATGTTGATAATAAAAGTGTTAAAAAAGCATTTAAGAATAAATCGAAATTAACATACATGTTTCCAATTTATAGTGAAATATTATGGGGACATTTTAAGGATGCTACGGAAGAAAGAAAACTACGCGAAGCCGCATGCTCAAGTTTGAGCTATGCTGTACCATGCATCAATGCAGGTCATATAGCTACTGATAAAATATTAAATTTTATAGAAATCGAAGACATGAAAAATATAGTTCAAGCTTTCCCGGTGGTTAAGTTACAAAACAATAAGTGAAGTCCATATTTTATCATGGAAATAATTTTGATCTTTTACATAAGATTATTTTATATTATATCTACATTTCATGAAGAAATCTAAGATGTACATTAACCATTGTAATGTAAAATTGTATGTAAAATTATTTATAGACTTTTTCATATGCTTTAATTTATGGAATGGTTTGTAAATATGAGAATATTTTTATATCATACTAAAAACATTTGTATTACGTTTGTATGATTGACAAAATATCAAATAAAAATATGTATGATTGACAAAATATTAAATAAAAATATGTATGATTGACAAAATATTAAATAAAAATATAAATAATATTAAAAGAAATTTGGTTTTATTTGATATTTATTTTTAATTGATATAATTTGTTTTACCAACAATAAAATAAAAATTATTTTTTTAGAGTTATTATATTTATGATAAAGAAACAAAAAAGTATTCAATAAATTTTAATCCATAGGACAAATTTTTTTTCTTAAAAATAAATTTATTTTTCGAAAGATATTAATAGTTACAAATTAAATATAAAATCAAACATAGGGAATTTTTTTAAAATACTTCTCTTTCAATTATTTTCTTCTTTATCCTCTCTTTTCCTCATTTTTTACGAGGAATAAATTGATGAATTATTACTAATCGAGATCATTATAGTGCACTAAAAGCTTCGCAATCACTTAGTGAAAAAGTGTGACGCTATCGCAGAACTAATCTAAAGATTACATATATGCAATCATAGTCCTATAAGGTATAGTTACGAAATTTTTACAGTATCTTCGGCATTTAAAACTGTATCTAATTGGGGCTTAGCAAAAAATATTAATTTATATGCAATCTTCAAATCATTATCATCAGCTTATCAAAAATTATGAATTTTTAAATTAAAATAACCTTAAATTTTCATTATTCAATAAAAGTTGTTACAATTAACATTTTGGAAAATCCTCTAAATGGGGTTCTTATATTGATCGATTACGTATTTATTAACTTAACGGAACTGGGTGGTTCACTTGACGTAATTTGTCTCTATATTTGTTGTTTCGATGATATTTTGTTATTTTATATAAAAAAAAACCCAAAAAATATCTTTAGAAATTTGTCTAGTTTTATCGAGGCTTCGATTATTTAAAATACAAAACTAGACAGATCTAGAGTAAATTTCTACCAGGGAACATGCTTTTTTGTTAAAAAGTACACTTAAAAAAGTGAAAGATAATGTATTCAAAAAATTTGTTTTGATAATGTTTCATTAAAGATTTAAAAAAACAGGGCCTTCAAGAATGAATAATTTTTATGCAATAGATGCGCACGAATGCAGTAAACGTAAGGTATTGCATATACACATTTGTGTTCATCTGTATCAAAAATTTGTTTTTTAAGACAGAAATGGTGTTAGCCTTTTTGTATATAAGTGTATGCGCCACATAGTTCAAATTTAACAAACTTTTTTCCTGAAAGTTATTAGCATTAAAAAATATTGAGTTTTCCAAAATCATCAATAATCAAAATTGAAGATCATATTCAAATAGACGGTTGTGTGATATATTTTTCTTTTACCATCTACCAATAGCGCAAACTCTCAAATAAATTACTATTTTTCAGCGTCACAAGACGTGAACTAAAAATTTTTTATATGATTTTACTGAAATTTCAACTTAAAATCAAGCTTGTAAAGCGTATAGCTAGCTTAGAGTAATTTAAAGTAATGCTAATTTTTATTACACCTTGCATAACATAAATTCTATTAAACCTTTTAACTTCACAATAATAATATTTTCTCATAACACAATAACATCTCTATAGCCATTGCTTTTTATATTTTTGTATAAAATTACACATAAAAAGTTTTAACTTAACTCATGATTAGGAGTTTTTGAAGATGACTATTTTATTTCAATATAAAAAAATCGTATATTCACCACGGGAGTAAATGAAAAATGCCTTAAATCGTATGTTTGACATTAACATACGATTTAAGACATTTTTCGTTTTTACTCCCTAGGTGAATAATATACTATTTTTTATTCTGAAAATAAAGGATTTAATTTGTTTCTTTGTATGAGCGTGTGTGTAAATAATGTCAATTTTTTTTTTTTTTAATTTTATTTAACGTCGCTGTATTTATGCTATCATCACGATGCTAATTAGCGACGGAGGTTTTCAATGTGTTTGTGAACAAAGCATATGTATCGTATACAGTGATGCTTCTATCAATCGGCCAAGAGCGAGATTCGAACTCGAGTCCTCGAGATTATGAATCCATCGCACACCGACTGAGCCATTCAGACCTTAAATAATGTCAATTGCATAATAAAATTTTTTTTTCTTATTTATATTATTAATAGTTATAAAGATGAAAATCATATATATTTCATTAACGAATACACTAACAAAAAAGAACTGCAGAAAATCGCCACTAAAGATCAGTAAGCGCGTGCCTACTTTCTCTTTTTTCTTTCCATCGTTCTTTATCTTTGCGGAAATTCCCAGGGAAGGCGAAAAAGAAAATATATACAAAGGTGCACACCTTGCTCTTAAACGTATAAACACAGTAACTAAACAGACTAATCGATCTCCCTAAAAATTTTTCTTACAGACCATACTAGGCTGCACCTTGAAGTTTAAAAATCGCCTTTTCTTTCTGTCTTCTCTTTTCTTTTTTTGGATATTTGTGTGTTGCTTTACAAAGAAGGGAAATGAAAGACCAAACTCAAAAAGAATGAAACAAAATGGATGAGCTTTTAGTTCTTTTTTTTTGGCTGTTACAAAGAATCAGATGTCTGAGATCTTTACCTATTACTAATGAAAAAGCGTACTGCACATTCTTACAAGTGAATGAGGTTTTATGAGAAACTTTTGCTTGTATAAATATTATATTTGTGGAAAAGGAATATTACTAGAAATGAGTTTTAAAATATTTCTTCCTAAACAGAGTAAATATTAAATGACATTACAATATTTATAAAAAAGATATTAAATTGCAATTTTTTTAATATTTTGTAAAATATCCAATTATTATGATTCTATTAATAGTAAATTAGTAATAGTTAAAGTGTCAATTCTATAAATCTTTATATTTAATTAGTTAATTTTTAGGTTCGTCAGTGGTTCAGTCGGTAGAGCGATGGATTTGTAATCTCGAGGTATCGAGTTCGATTCCCGCTCTTGGCCGAATGATACAAGTACCACTGTACGTTACATGTGCTTTGTTCACAAACACATTGACGATCTCCGTCGCTGATTAGCATCACAAAATAGCATAAATATAGTGACGTTAAAATTTTTTAATTTAATTAATTTGCAAAGTTTTCTTTGCAAATTAATTAATTTGCAAAGTTTTCTAACGCAATGTTATTCAATCCAAGTGGTCATAAATTAAAATTATTTTAAATTTTTGCACTCACAAGAAGAGTGCATTGGATTTGGGTCGCGGGTTTTTTTAAAATTTTGTTACATTTTTTCTTATATAAAATCATTAAGTAAGCCATGTCCATTTGGTCTGATCGATTTTTTTAAAACTATGTACAGTTTTGTCTGAATTTTAAGACTTTTATACAGATACAAATTTTAAGACATAAATGTACAGCTTTTGAACTAGTTATTTTAAAAGATCTCTAGTAATCACATATTGAAGTTGAAATTAAAATTTTTCAATTGTAAGCAAAATTTGTTCGAAAAGCTCAAGTTATTTCTTCATAACCTTTAAACATTTTGAGTTTTTCGATCAAAAGATTTTAATCTCCACTATTTATGTGATTAATAAAAATCTTTTAGAATAATCAGTTCGAAAACTGTTCAGTTGAAAAGCAGATACAAGATTTTTTTTTATCTGAAAATTCAGATAAGACTGCTGATAACTTTGAAGGAATCTAGCGTTTGACCAAATAGATGGGTCTTATAATGATTTCATGTAAGAAAAAATATCTCAAAATCAGAAAAAAATCCAAGACTCAAATGCAATTACTCTTCTCGTTGATTAAAAATTATTGTTTATTTTAAACTCCACAAATAACTGAGCATAAGTCGTTATTAAAAGATTAATCTAAATTCTTTCGAATTTATGCATATATATTTATTTGTAACCTACATACTTTTTTAATGTACAATTGAAAGCAATTATTAAATAATAATTTTAACTGAATTGTTAAAAATTTAGGTCTTGTAAATTTTTATAGCAGCTCAGAGCATAAAACGTTTTGTTCAGAAATTGATCGAAAGAAAGTCAACAAAAGTCGTTTTACTAGAAACACCTCCAAGTATGGTAAATTGTGTGCTAACGTGTAAACCAAACCACCATGTGTTAGTGTGAAATTCAGTATATATGCACTATGAAAGGCAAACTGGACTTCCCATAGCACGAGTTTGCGAGCTATCCTCGCTTTCGGCTTTGATAGGTATCGATTCACACGAGCTATGGGCTGACTAATAACATTTTCTCCCTAGCTGGATGATATATCATTATTTTCTGTTCAAGAGTAATAGCCACTTTATTAACTTGAAATTCGGTAAAAATAGGAATTTTTTCCCACTTAAAAATTATCTAAATAAAATTCTTAATAAGAAATAGAATTCTTTTATGGTCTAATGAATAAAAAACTTCAAGTACACGGTCAGCTGACAAGGTCGTATTTTTGTAGAATTTGAGCGCCCCTACGAATTAAGCAATAGTGGCTATAGTATAAGCAAGTCCCGTGCACACATACACAGCATATGGTCAATGTCCCAATTGCTACTCACGAACCTATTACTAGCCGTTCATTGTTAAAATTTTTTTTTTGTATCTAAATAACATTGAGCGGTTAGTAATAGGTTCATTTCTAACAGCGAGTAGCAATTGGGACATTGACCATATTGCTTACCAATATTATAAGAAAAAGAGAAAAGACAGGGAGATATTTTTCTCACTCTCGCTATTAAAGCTCCCATAAACACTCACTTGCACTTCCGAATTTTCTATCCATATTTTCCTCATATTACTGAATATCTGTACATATACAATATATACCTATATGCACACACAATGTTTTATTTTTCTATAGTCGTTACTTGAATACAAAATTCTAATTTAAGATAATTTATAGTGAAATATTATGGGGACATTTTAAGGATACTACGGAAGAAAGAAAACTTCGCGAAGCTGCATGCTCAAGTTTGAGCTATGCTGTACCATGCATCGATGCAGGCCATATAGTTATTAATAAAATATTAAATTTTATAGAAATCGAAGACATGGAAAATGTAGTAGAAGCTTTTTCGTCGGTTAAGTTTCAGAACAATAAGTGAAGTCCATATTTTATCATTCAAATAATTTTAATCTTTTACATAATATTATTTTACATTATATCTACATTCCATGAAGAAATCTAAGATGTACTAACTAGGAGAGTGTCACACCTCCGGATCACGGATTTTGCTTAAACTTCGGGATAAGTTTTCAGATGATAAAATATGGAAAAAGCTAAAGTTATAGTCATAAATACTCAATATTTCCCTAGTTACAGGCAATTAAAGAAAATCACTAAAAAAGTTACTAGATTTTTAAACGCATATAGTTCTTTAGCATTTATAGCTACAAGCTTGAAACTTTTTTTAAATTAAAGCTCAGCTCAAATCCTTTCGAAACAGTAATTACAGCATATCAAAATATTATTTTTCCCCAAAGTTAGAGCGTAATAAGGATTGGACCTAATTTCAGCTTTTATTATTAATTAATGTTTTTAAAAGAAAAATCAGGTCCAATGTTTATCATGCTCTAACTTTGGGGAAAAATAATATTTTGACATGCTATAACTACTAATTCGAAAGGATTTGAGCTGAGCTTTAATTTAAAAAAAGTTTCAAGCTTGTAGCTATAAATGCTAAAGAACTATATGCGTTTAAAAATCTAGTAACTTTTTTAGTGATTTTCTTTAATTGCCTGTAACCAGGGAAATATTGAGTATTTATGACTATAACTTTAGCTTTTTCCATATTTTATCATCTGAAAACTTATCCCGAAGTTTAAGCAAAATCCGTGATCCGGAGGTGTGACACTCTCCTAGTAAGTATACATATGTGTACGTATATACGAATAATGTTAATTTATTGGTCAGTAATAATTTATTTGTCATCGTTAGGTTTTATTAAAAATTGATTTCATGAGTTCATTAAATTGTATGAATTTTGAAGTTTTAAAGTGATTATTGATTCTCATGGAATATTTTGAGATTGAGTAGAAAAAATAGACTGAAAAATTTTGTGATTTTAAAACATTTCGCATGTATTGCAATTTTTAAATTTATTTTATGCAACAAACAAAAAAGTGTTTTAACATGCTATTGTGCTTTTGTATGCAAATGATTGTTTATAGTTCATAAACTGTAAAAAAAATTTTTTGCCATTCTAACCCCAAAATCGCAACTTCGATGCTCTTTTTTGGCTCTCATGGCAAAAAATATGGTTTGCAACTGGTATGAAAAGGCTTTTTTACGAAACTCGTTACGACCCTCGCCTTCGGCTCGGGCCGTAAACTTCTCGTTTCGTAAATAAAGCCTTTTCATACCTGTTACAAAATGTACTATTTTTAAATAAAGAGCATGGAAAATAATTTTTTCATCCCAGGCGGACGCATTCGGGTTTTTACGTGCAGAGAGTCCTCAATTGATAAATAGGTTAGATGCACGCTAGGAGCTCCTAGGCTGCAATAGCAACCATTACTGCCTAGGAGTATAAAGCTCCTGGGTTGCATTGAGTTCATTATAACCCAACAGCAACTTTTCTCTATTGTATTTCGACTTAAATCAAAAACAAAAGAATCAATAATGCAAAACTGCAAGTTCAGCTGTATTCGGTATTCAAGCTACAGCTTGTGCTACAGAATTTTATTACTTAAAAAAATGGATATTAAGAAAAAAAAATAAAATTATAAAATTGCAATAATATTGTTAACGATGAATAATTTTAATAATGTTAATTTTATTATTTATTGTCGATATTATTTTTTTTTAATTTTTTTATTTCTTATTTATTATTTATAGTTAATTTTTTTATAAGAAGTTTTCTTTACTTGCTGATTTGATACGATCAAATGAATAAAATATCAACAATCATTTCAAATTCAGTGTTTATTTGCAAAAAGCATACAGATGCAAAAGTATAATCGAATCCGGTTTTATCATTTTATTAAAGTTCTATTGTAATTTTATGCACAAGGTTTCTTTAACGTGTTGCAAAATATTTTTTAAAATATGATATATAAATTGTTTTCATAACCATCTTTTTTTTCTAAATCTTTGTCTTGAATTTTTCAACTAGATATAATTTTATTAAATAATATCATAGCAACTGTTATAACGGAACTTTTATTAGTTTAGAATTTAAAATGTATTTATTAATGTTTCTTTAATATAAAAAATTAAATAATCTCAATATATAATTTATTATTTCTCCTATATAGGATACGCTTATTTAAATTTTTTTATATTTTATCGCTTTAAAAAAAAAAAACTTGCCGATTATTTTCAAAAGTTGCCTTTGCTTTAAAAGCGGTTAACAATCATAGGTCTTTGCACATTTGCACAAGAATGTCTATTACTCAGTGCATAAGTGCTATTCCAGAAACTCGAGTAGAAAAAATTGTTTAAAACCATCAAGAACATTTTTTTCAAATATTTGTTTTTTAATTTTAAATACTTTAATTGTAAAAAATAACGAAATTTTTTTTAAAAGCTAAATAAAAAAGTAAAAATTTATTTTATTTAGAAAAATCATAATTGAGCTTAATTTTGAAAATTTATTTTGTTTTTATTAAATATTTATATAAATGAACCGACACATTGGTGGGGTTACGGAACTGCACCTCGGCCGATTGACGAAGTTAGCAGCGCTGGGCGCGGTCATTACTTGGATGGGTGACCGTTATTAAAATTAGCTTATGATTTATTAAATTTTTTTAATTTTAATACTCATTGATTTTATTGTTGTAATCATTGGAATATTATTTACTATTATAAATTATAAATAAAATTATATTTTTCGTTATATTTTAATTAAATAAATAAAGATACGTAAGATTTTACTGAACTAGTAAATTGAAAGCATTTGCTTATTGTCAATTAAATATATTATAATCAAGAGAAATAAAATTTAATAAAATAAAAATTTCCTTGCCATAAGCTGAGTTGTCTATTAATTTGCCAGAATTTTTAATGGATGAAACCTAGTTTCAATAATATTGGTATTAGCGCTATTGGTAGATGGTAAAAGAAGAATATACTATCACACAACCGTTTATTTGAATATGATCTTCATTTTTAATTATTGATGATTTTAAAGAACTCAATATTTTTTAATGCAACAAGTCTTAAATTAAAGTTTTTTTCTTCAATTAGACCGGTTTAAGTGTAACAAAAACGAGGCAATTAATAGTACTTGCAGGAAAAAAAGTGTCTTAAATTTGAACTATGTGGCGCACGCACTTATATATAAAAAGGCTAACACCATTTCTGTCTTAAAAAACAAATTTTTTATACAGATGAACACAAATGTGTATATCCAATACCTAACGTTTACTGCATTCGTGCGCATCTATTGCATCAAAAATATTCATTCTTGAAGGCCCTGTTTTTTTAAATCTTTAATAAAACATCATAAAAACAAATATTTTGAATACATTATCTTTTCATTTTTTTAGTACGATGTACTTTTTAACAAAAAAGCATGTTGTTAAAGATATTTTTTTGGGTTTTTTTTTATATAAAATAACAAAATATCATCGAAACAACAAATATAGAGACAAATCACGTCAAGTAAACCACCCAGTTCCGTTAAGTTAATAAATACGTAATCGATCAATATAAAAACCCCATTTAGAGGATTTTCCAAAATTTTAATTGTAACAACTTTTATTAAATAATGAAAGTTTAAGGTTATTTTACTTTAAAAATTCATAATTTTTGGTAGGCTGATGATAATGATTTGAAAATTGCATATAAATTAATATTTTTTGCTAAGCCCCAATTAGATACGGTCCTAAATGCCGAAGATACTGTAAATATTTCGTAACTATAGCTTATAAGACTATGATTTTTTTTCACTAAGTGATTGCAAAGCTCTTAGTGCACTATAATGATCTCGATTAGTAATAATTCATAAATTTATTAGTTTATTTATGGATTAAAATTTATTGAATACTTTTTTGTTCCTTTATGCTAGAAATAATAACTCTTAAAAAATAATTTTTTTCTAACGGCGTGCGCAAAATTCGATTTCATGTACTCATTTGCGTACATAATAGTACATTTTGTAACGGGTATGAAAAGGCTTTATTTACGAAACGAGAAGTTTACGGCCCAAGCCGAAGGCGAGGGTCGTAACGAGTTTCGTAAAATAGTATATTTTTCACCTAGGGAAAAAAAGTAAAGAATGTCCAAAATCGTATGTAAATTGTCACCCGAGCCGAAGGCGAGGGGGGCAAACATACGATTTAAGGCATTCTTTTTTTTTCCCGTGGCGAAAATGCGATTTTTTTCAACACCGGGCCGAAAAAACCACTTTTTTATTTTTGGCGCTATGTAAAAAAGTAGTTGTTTCGGGCCAGGTGTTGAAAAAAAGCCTTTTCATACCAGTTGCAAACCGTATTTTTTGCCATGAGAGCCAAGAAAGAGCAACGAAGTTGCGATTTTGGGGTTAGAATGGCAAAAAATATCATATTATGAGACGCATTTTTTTAGCGTGCGTAAAATGATTTCAGCGTGTGTAAAATGATTTTAGCGTGCGTAAAATGATTTCAGCGTGCGTTAAAAGATTTGAGCGTGCGTAAAATGATTTCAGCGTGCGTAAAATGATTTGAGCGTGCGTAAAATGATTTGAGCGTGCGTAAAATGATTTGAGCGTGCGTAAAATGATTTCAGCGTGCGTAAAATGATTTGAGCGTGCGTAAAATGATTTCATCTAAAAAAAATTTTTTTTATTTTTTAAAGTGTTATATTTCAGGAACTATACATCATAACAGACATTTATACATCTCATTTGAAAGCTCTTGTGGTGCTCTTTTAAAGTGCTATGTACAATTTTTTTTTGCAATACGTGAACTCTCTTATTAATTAATTTTGGAATTAATTATTTAAATAATTTCTTATTTATTGTTTTAAAGAGGGGGGAGGGACTCTCAATTATTATTTTAATAATATATTTTCATGGAATTTTAATTTAATTGTTTTATTAGTTGTATTTTTGTATTAGAAATATTATTTATTTTTTTGGAGGCGGGGGGGGGGCAGCGCCCTCCCGAACCCCCCCGGCAGGGGCTCCGCACCTGGACCCCGTCCTGCGCCCCAACCTCGGCTACCTTTTACAATCTTGATAGTCTTCGAACAAGATTGTACATGCTATCACAGACGCAAGTTTGTCATTCTTAGAATTTTGCGCACTTGTTAGAAAATAGTATTTTTCGATACTAGTGCGTGAGAGTGATTTTTTACTCGTGTGGCGGTTTGCACCCGAGCGAAGCGAGGGTGAAAAGGTCACACGAGGAAGAAATCACTTTCTCGCACGAGTATCGAACAATATTTTTTGACACGACGTGTAGGAAGCTCCATTTTCGCACGTGTCACTTTGTACAGCGTGTGCGAAATTGGGCTTCGCGCACGGAGTGTCAAAAAATAATATACGCAACTAATGCGTAAAGTGATCATCGCACTCGTCTCATTTGTCGCCCTCGCTGCGCTCGGGCGACAAAACCGACTCGTGCGATAATCACATATTTTACGCACTCGTTGCGTAATATACTATTATCTTGTCGTTGGTGAAACAAATTATATCGCATGCGAAACCAAATTTCTTTTGATATTATTTATATTTTTATTCAATATTTTGTCAATCATACAAATTTAATATTAATGTTTTTAGTATAATATAAAAATATTCTCATATTTACAAACCATTCCATAAATTAAAGCATATGAAAAAATCTATAAATAATTTTACATATGATTTTACATTACAATGGTTGACGTACATTTTTAATTTCTTCATGAAATGTTAATATAATATAAAATAATCTTATGTACAGGATCAAAATTGTTCCGATGATAAAATATGAACTTCACTTATTGTTTTGTAACTTAACCACCGGAAAAGCTTGAACTATATTTTTCATGTCTTCGATTTCTATAAAATTTAATATTTTATCAGTAGCTATATGACCTGCATTGATGCATGGTACAGCATAGCTCAAACTTGAGCATGCGGCTTCACGTAGTTTTCTTTCTTCCGTAGCTTCCTTGAAATGTCCCCATAATATTTCACTATAAATTGGAAACATGTATGTTAATTTCGATTTATTCTTAAATGCTTTTTTAACACTTTTATTATCAACATATCTTGATAGCTTGTGAATATTATTTGCTACAAAGTCATAATACGTTAGGTAATCTAAAAGTTTCTCTTCCTTTAATAGCACAACTTCGTTTAAACAATGTCTATAGAATGAACTTAATTCATTGTCATGATTTAACCTTAAATCATCGATACTCACGTAATGATGCTCATGCTCTTTTAACGCCATAAACTTTAATAAATTTTCAACACCATATCTATTTTCTAGTGATGTTTCAAGACTTAATTGAATTTGGACACGATAAATAACTTCAATACAATTAGCATTATTTCTAATAAGTTCTTTGATCATTTGCCATTGTTCTATTCTTTCGATTGGAGGATCATTTTCTATCATCACTACGTTATGAAGAGGTGAGTGCCAAAATTCATCTTGAACAGTAGGATCAGCACCTTCTCGTAACAAAATTTTGATACACTCTGTTGATCTTGCCAAATGTAGAGGAGTAAACCTCCATGATTTAGAGACTTCATTCACATCCGCACCTCTTGATATAAGCGTTTTTATCCCATTTATATCATCACATTTTACAGCATTATGCAATGCAGTGTATCCATTATGATCAAAATTTTTAACATTGACATTTTCATATACAAATTTTTTTAATTTTTCCGGATAAATTTCAGAAATACCAATAATATAAGCAGAATAAATATTTATTTCCGCCTTATATTGTAAAAAAATATTAATAATATCAAAATCTTGTATACTCAAAGCATAATCATATGGTGTGTCTTTATGATCATCCACTGTATCCATTCGAGCATTATTTTGTAGTAATAGTTCAATCATTTTTAAATTTTGTGATAAGACGGCATAATGCAAAGGACTGCTACCTGTATAGTCAACTTCATTGACATCACTACCCCTCTGTAATAAATTTTTAACAGCCTCATAGTCTTTATTGCGAACAGCTTTGATCAAAATTCGACTGCTTCTTCTTACCTTTCGTGGTTCCATTTTACTTGAAATCTAGAATTACCGTATATTTTTTCTGTTAAATTACTTTTTTCCGTAAGTCAAAACAAAAATCTTGAGCTAAGTTCAAGGTTTCCTCCAGTATAGCTTTTGAATAACTAAATAACTTATTGCTATGCATATGTTTTAATACACAAAATGTTTATACCTGAGGAATTGGTCACGTCAAGTAACAGCCAATAAATGCGGGTAAAATTGAATGTAAAGTCTAAAAGTGGAAATATAAAAGGAAGAAGTCTATCTAAATAACATAGGAGGTACCACGAGATTTAACATGAAGATTTGAGTGACAATAAAGATTCATAATAATCTCTGACATGAATCGAATATATTACTTTCTAGAAAATAGTTGAATCCAATAGTTCAATTTTGAAATAAACTATTTTTACTTGAAGAAGCAATGAAGACACCCATAGATATTTTAAAATTGAATGTAATTTTCCTTTTCCTCTTATTCGAGCGACTAATTAGATCCTTTTAAGTTATTTACTTACCTGGGTAATTTATTTACTTACCTGGGTAAATGATTTGAAAACCTTTCTGTACCTGGGTACTGAATGTACAAGATTAAATCAATTTTTTCTAAATCCTAATTGAACTATTTACCTTATTTATATATTTTTCACTTGGTGATAAAATAGAAATCATGTTTAAAAGCAGTTTCGTTTACAAGTTCATATTAATTTTTATTCAAAAATATTCATCATTATTTTATATACACATACCCTACATTTGTTTTAACACATATACACACTAAAAAATAAATTTTTCTTACTGTCAACAAAATAATCTGTTAGTTTCTTTTAGCTACAGTCAAAAATAAATCTTTAAGCTTAAAACAATTAAAAATTAATTTTTCTAATACAAATTATCTGTACTCAATATTAATAAACATTCAATATATTTCGAGTTCTTTAATTCAATATTTACACAAAAACATAATATATTTTGAAAATTTCACTAAAATGTTTTTGAGATGATATTGATACAGGTTTATTTTTTTTAGTAATTGGTAATAATAAATTTTATAATCAATTAAAATAAAGGAAATGATTTTTAATTATAGTTGAAATAAAATATTTTGATAGAATCGATGAGATTAAATTTTTTCGTAGTCTATTAGTATTTAATATATGGGGAAAATAACAAGATTTTTGAATAAAATATATAAAAGTACTATTTTGAAACTGAACAGTATATATACAATTATATGTGATTTCTTATTTGATGTTAATAATTATAAAAGTTGAAAGTACAAATAAAATATAAATTATCACTCGTAAATTAGAATCTTGTATTTAAGTAACGGCTACAGAAAAATAAAACATTGTGTGTGCATATGGGTATATATTGTATATGTACAGATATTCAGTAATATGAAGAAAATATGGATAGAAAATTCGGAAGTGCAAGTGAGTGTTTATGGGAGCTTTAATAGCGAGAGAGAGAAAAATATCTCTCTGTCTTTTCTCTTTTTCTTATAATATTGGTAAGCAATATGCTGTGTATGTGTGCACGGGACTTGCTTATACTATAGCCACCATTGCTTAATTTGTAGGGGCGCTCAAATTTTACAAAAATACGACCTTGTCAGCTGTCAGTATACTTCAAGTTTTTTATTCATTAGGACATAAAAGAATTCTATTTCTTATTATCAATTTTATTTTAGATAATTTTTAAGTTTGAAAAAATTCTTATTTTTTACCGAATTTCAAGTTAATAAATTGTCTATTACTCTTGAACAGAAAATAATGAGATATCATGCATCTAGGGAGAAAATGTTATTAGTCAGCTCGTGTGAATCCATACCTATCAAAGCCGAAAGCGAGGATAGCTCGCAAACACGTGCTATGGGATGTCCAGTTTGCCTTTTATAGTGCATATATACTGTATTTCACAATAACACATAGTGGTTTGGTTTACACGTTAGCACACAATTTACCATACTTGGAGGTGTTTCTAATAAAACGATTTTTGTTGACTTTCTTTCGATGAATTTCTGAACAAAACGTTTTATGCTCTGAGCTGCTATAAAAATTTACAAGACCTAAATTTTTAAAAATTCAGTTAAAATGATTACTTAATAATTGCATTCAACATTACATTAAAAATGCATGGGCTGTTATTCCTAATGGTAAAAATTAAGCTGAATGTATTAAAAAATGTCTATAAAGCTTTTCCAGATTGCTAAATTCGAATAAAAATGTATGTAGGTTACAAATAAATATATATGCATAAATTCGAAAGAATTTAGATTAATCTTTTAATAGCGACTAATGCACAGTTATTTGTGGAGTTTAAAATAAGCAATAATTTTTAACTAACGAGAAGAGTAATTGCATTTGAGTCTTGATTTTTTTTCTGATTTAAGATATTTTTTCTTACATGAAATCATTATAAGACCCATCTATTTGGTCAAACGCTCAATTCCTTCAAAGTTATGAGTAGTCTTATCTAAATTTTCAGATTTAAAAAAAAAAATCTTGCATCTGCTTTGCAGCTGAACAGTTTTCGAACTGATTATTCTAAAAGATTTTTATTAATCACATATTAAAGTTGAGATCAAATAATCTTTTGATCTAAAAACTCAAAATGTTTAAAGGTTTAGAAGAAATAACTTGAGCTTTTCGAACAAATTTTGCTTACAATTGAAAAATTTTAATTTCAACTTTAATATGTGATTATTAGAAATCTTTTAAAATAACTAGTTCAAAAGCTGTACAACTATCTCTTAAAATTTGTATCTGTACAAAAGTCTTAAATTAATTTGAATAAATATTTTAAATATTCTTTTATTTCATTGATAACATATAGATTGGAATTCGTGATGAAAAAATCTATAATTTTTGTTTTCGATTTATAAAAAACTACTTATTAATTACTGAGTTATAAGCATAAATGATATTTTTCCCATAAGAGCCCATAAGAAAAATGTTTAGGGGGATCGATTAGTCTGTTTAGTCACTGTGTTTATACGTTTAAGCACGAGGTGTGCACCTTTGTATATATTTTCTTTTTCGCCTTCCCTGGGAATTTTCGCAAAAATAAAGAACGATGGAAAGAAAAAAAAGAGAAAGTAGGCACGCTTACTGATTCTTTGTGGCGATTTTCCTCAATTCTTTTTTGTTAGTGTATGCGTTAATGAAATATATATGATTTTTATTTTTATAACTATATAATATAAATAAGGGAAAAAAAATTATTGTGCAATTTGCTTTTACTATTATTTATACACAGAAACATTTAAATTAAATCGATTATTTTCAGAATAAAAAAACAATATTTTTTTTATATTGAAATAAAATAGTCATCTTCAAAAACTCCTAATCATGAGTTAAGTTAAAACTTTTTATGAGTAATTTTATATAAAAATATAAAAAGCCATGGTTATAGAAATTAAATTTAATAATTGTGAAGTTTAAAGGTTTAATAGAATTTATGTTATGCATGGTGTAATAAAAATTAGCATTACTTTAAATTACTCTAAGCTAGCTTTACGCTTTACAAACTTGATTTTAAGTTGTCGTTTCAGTAAAATCATATAAAAAATTTTTAGTTCACGTCTTGTGACTATAATTATTGATAATTTTGGAAAACTTAATAATTTTTAATGTAACAAGTCTTAAATTAAAGTTTTTTTCTTTAATCAGACTGGTTTAAGTGTAACTAAAAAGAGGCAATTAATAGTACTTGCAGAAAAAAAAGTTTCTTAAATTTAAACTAAGCGACGCACGTACTGAAAGAAAATTATTCCTATAACAATGGTTTAGAAAATAAATCTTAGTATAGCAATCGCGAACTTATAGGGATTTTAATTATTTAGTTCTTCTCCCTCTCTATTGGTATTGTTTATTTTAATTTAAGAAATTTTCCTTATTTTTAAATTTGATTAACAGAACCTTTTCATTATTTTGAAATCAAAAGTATATAAATTTTATAAAAAACTTCAAGTATACTGACAGCTGACAAGGTCGTATTTTTGTAGAATTTTGAGAAAAGACAAGGAGATCTTTTTCTCTCTCTCGCTATTAAAGCTCCCATAAACACTCACTTGCACTTCCGAATTTTCTATCCATATTTTCCTCATATTACTGAATATCTGTACATGTACAATATATACCCATATGCACACACAATGTTTTATTTTTCTATAGCCGTTACTTGAATACAAGATTCTAATTTAAGAATGATAATTTATATTTTATTTGTACTCTCAACTTTTATAATTATTAACATCATATAAGAAATCACATATTAGTTATATATGTCCTTTGGCCGTATTCAGGTGGAATATGAATCTCGAACAATGTTTGCCGCTTGAGCAGAAATCTACCTCGGGCGCGCTTCGCGCGCCCTCGGCAATTTCAGCTCAAGCGACAAACATTGTCCTCGATTCATATTCCACCTGAATAAACGGCCAAAGGACATAGATGATTTTATGTCCGAAGTAGGCCGTATGAGAAAATATAACTTATTAGTTCAAAATATTAATCTTTTTTTCAATACTTTTAAAATTAAATTTTAGTTCTATTGATTTTTTCTTTTGTTTCTTAGATTGACATTTTGTAATGAGTACACCGAGAGACTTTTGCACCATAAAAGATAGTGCGTTTTAGAAACGCTCTACAAGGTGGCGCGCATGCACAATATTTTTGGAATATGCAAGATAAATATCGATGCGGCGCAACCTTGCGCTGTGTTTTACGATTAATGCACGAAAAAAAGTGATGCATGCATTATAAAATGTAAGGCAATACATAGCAGAAGGCATCATTTTTTCTAGTGAGGGCGCGCATCAAGTTTATTGAGGCAAAAGTCTCTCCGTGTATAGCTGCTGTCGAAGCGCGAGTCATTTTTTTTTCATTAACCTACGTTCAATATGATTGCTCTTTGACATATTGAACGAAACATAGTAGGATCGGTGATGCCATATTGATTTCTCCTGAGACATATTGAGTCTCAATATGTCTCAGGAAGACATATAATTCTTGCAATAAGTCGTGGAGCGCGTCTGAGATATATGGGATGCCAATACAAATTTAGCATGCTCTTTACATACTGACACGAATACGGCCTACGAGGACATAAAATTGAATATATACTGTTCAGTTTCAAAATAGTACTTTTATATATTTTATTTAAAAAACTTGTTATTTTCCCGATATATTATATACCAATAGACTACGAACAAATTTAATCTCATCGATTCTATCAAAATGTTTTATTTCAACTATAATTAAAAATCATTTCCTTTATTTTAATTGATTATAAAATTTATTATTAACAATTACTAAAAAAAAATTAACCTGTATTAATACCATCTCAAAAACATTTTAGTAAAAATTGATTTAATCTTATACATTTCGGTATCCAGGTATACAAAGGTTTTTAAATCATTTACCCAGGTAAGTACATAATTTAAAAGGATCTAACTAGTCGCTCGAATAAGACGAAAAGGTAAATTACATTCAATTTTGAAGTATCCATGGTTGTCTTTATTGCTTTTTCAAGTAAAAATAGTTTATTTCAAAATTAAACTATTAGATTCAACTATTTTCTAGAAAGTTATATATTCGTTTCTTGTCAGAGATTATTATGAATCTTTATTGTCACTCAAATCTCCATGTTAATTCTCGTGTTACGTCCTATGTTATTTAGATAAACTTTTCTTCCTTTTATAGTTCCACTTTTAGACATTACATTTAATTTTACATGCATTTATTGGCTGTTACTTGACGTGACCAATTCCTCAGGTATAAATATTTTGTGTGTTAAAAGGTTTGCATAGCAATAAGTTATTTAGTTATTCGAAAGCCATACTGGAGGAAACCTTGAACTCAGCTCAAGATTTTTGTTTTGACTTACGGAAAAAAGCAATTTAACAGAAAAAATAGACGGTAATTCTACATTTTAAGTAAAATGGAACCACGAAAGGTAAGAAAAAGCAGTAGAATTTTGATCAAAGCTGTTCGCAATAAAGACTATCAGGCTGTTAAGAATTTATTACAGAGGGGTAGTGATGTCAATGAAGTTGACTATGAAGGTAATAGTCCTTTGCATTATGCCGTCTCTTCACGAAATTTAAAAATTGTTGAACTATTACTACAAAATAATGCTCGAGTGGATATAGTGAATGATACCGAAACCGAAACACCATTGGATTATGCTTTGAGAAAAGAAGATTTTGATATTATTAATATTTTATTACAATATGAGGCAGAAATAAATATTTTTTTTGTTAATATTATTGATTTACCTAGAATGTATCCTGAAAAATTGAAAAAAATTGTATATGAAAATGTGAATGTTAAAAATTTTGATGATGATGGATACACTGCATTGCATTATGCTGTAAAATGTGATGATTTATATGGGATAAAAACGCTTATATCAAGAGGTGCGGATGTGAATGAGGTCTCTAAATCATGGAGGTTTACTCCTCTTCATTTGGCAAAATCAATAGAGTGTATAAAAATTTTGTTACGAGAAGGTGCTGATCCTACTGTTCAAGATGAATTTTTGTGCTCACCTCTTCATAAGATAGTGACGACAAAAAATAATATTCCTCCAATTGAAAGAATAGAACAATGGCGAATGATTGAAGAACTTATTAGAAATTATGATAATTGTATTGAAGTTATTTTTCGTGTCCAAAACCTTGAATTACCGGGACAAAATAGATATGGTGCTGAAAATTTATTAAAGTTTATGGCGTTAAAAGAGCATGAGCATCATTACGTGAGTATCGATGATTTAAGGTTAAATCATGACAATGAATTAAGTTCATTCTATAGACATTGTTTAAACGAAGTTGTGCTATTAAAGGAAGAGAAACTTTCAGATTACCTAACGTATTATGACTTTGTAGCAAATAATATCCACAAACTATCAAAATATGTTGATAATAAAAGTGTTAAAAAAGCATTTAAGAATGAATCCAAATTAACATACATGTTTCCAATTTATAGTGAAATATTATGGGGACATTTTAAGGATGCTACGGAAGAAAGAAAACTTCGCGAAGCTGCATGCTCAAGTTTGAGCTATGCTATACCATGCATCGATGCAGGCCACATAGTTACAAATAAAATATTAAATTTTATAGAAATCGAAGACATGAAAAATATAGTTCAAGCTTTTCCGGCGGTTAAGTTAGAAAACAATAAGTGAAGTCCATATTTTATTATGGAAACAAATTTTGATCCTCTACCTACATAAGATTTATTTTATGTTATATCTACATTTCATGAAGAAATCTAAGATGTACATCAATCATCGTAATGTAAAATTATTTATAGACTTTTTTATATGCATTAACTTATAGAATGGTTTGTAAATATGAAAATATTTTTATATTATACTAAAAACATTAATATTAAATTTGTATGATTGACAAAATATTGAATAAAAATATAAAAGAAATTTTGTTTTAAATACGATATAATTCGTTTCACTAACGATAAAATAAAGATCTTAATGCAGATAAAAAGTTTTTTTCTAAAAAATAAAATTATTGTTTGTTTAATTAAAAATAAAAACTAGTATAAGTTATTTTTTTCAACATTCCTCTTTCAATTATCTTCTATAACATAATTATTAATTTATTTATAAGATACATTGTCGTTCACGGAAATTTGGCCACCTAAGAAAAAATCGAAGAAAATTTAAAGTTTTACATCTTTCCATTTGAACGGGATTTCAAAGTTTATACTGAAAACCATTAAAAAAAACACGACTTACTATATAAAAAAGTTAGGATATTAATTTTTTATACATAGAAAATGAAATGATTCAAAAAAATTTTTTTGTGGTCCATTTAAAAATACAAAAAAAAGATGAAAGCTACTATACTCTTTCTAAAAATAAAAGATTAAAAACTATCCTACGTACAGTAAATACGTATGTATTTTTAAAAAAGTCATGCTGATTTATGTGAAAAAATTTTTTTATTTTTATTTTGTCATTTTAAAATTTAAGGCAAATGTTTCAGTCCCTGGATACCTTAAGAATGGCACCACCCAATAACTGGACATGAGTAAAATCGCAATTTCATCCACGTCCAATTTTTGGGTGGTATTATTCTTAAGGTATCCAGGAACTGATATCTTAAGAATGATTTACCTTACTTGTGAAATCGATTAAACACAAAATCTTTGTATTGTTTTGATATATGAAGAATATACTAAAATATAAACAAAATAGTTCAGGTTGACAAAATTTTGAAAAGTTATACGGAATGATAATAAAAAAATTCATGTAATTCTTTGTAAAAGTCTGTAAATATTGTAGAAAACTTAGAAATTAAAAATAAAATTGTATACTAATTGAATACCACTGAAAATTCCAAAAAATTTTCCGAAAATTTAAAGAGAACCTCTGGTTAAACATACTTTAAATGATAAGTGAAGCGAGTGTCGAATAGCCTTTTCGAGCCTTCTGTCTCTTCTTATCTGATCCGAAATACAAACCATTAGGATCAGGTTTTTCTTGTAGCATACTTTACATCAGCTTGCTATTATGCAGTTTAGTTGAATACATTTTCTTTAGTTTACGTGAAAATACCAAATACGCAGTTACATTTTAAGCCTGAAGTTTGTCCTTACTATTCAGAATTAAAAAATCATTATGGAGTTTTTAAAAAACTTTTATTTTATTTCAGATATTTTTAGATCTCAACGCTATCGTACTTTTAATCTACCATAATTATATTCAATCAATTATAAGCTTTTACAACTGTCTATTCGAAAAGTTTTATTTGTTTCCTTTACTTATTCAAATATTTTTTATCTGTTTTCATTGATAAAATTATTTATTAATAAATAAAATTATTTAGTATATCGATTTTACAATATAATTATACTTCAAAATGTACTCTTATACGAATCTCCGTTACAACAAAAATGGGGTGGAAAATCAATTCTTGATACATAGATATATATATATATATATATATATATATATATATATCTACCTATATTATATAGTTATATGAACCAAAATTCAGTCGTTGCCCCCCCACATCCCCCCACGACCCCCCCACAGCCCCCCCACAGCCCCCCACATGATTTTTATTAATTAAATAACGTAAATTTACGTTATTTTATGTTATCGATCATTACCCCCCACGTCCCCCCCACGTCCCCCCGCGTCCCCCCACAGACCCCCCACTAACCCCCCACAGACCCCCCCACAGTCCCCCCACAACCCCCCACAATCCCCCACAACCCCCACAATTTATTATATTTTTGAAGAAGCATGTCAAGTTATGTTACCAATACAACTACGTAAATTTTTTGCATGTTTTTTACTATGTGAAAATATTCAAGGTAAAATTATTTGGAACAAAAATAAAAAATTTTTACAGAAGATTTTAAAGATAATAAAGAAAATAAAGCTTTATCACATATTAATCAAATATTAAATTTAGAAGATATGTCATGTGAAAATTTTGGTTTACCAGAACCAAATAAAACATACATTGAAGAAAATGAAGAAATTAATGATGAAATTATAAATTTTAGTAAAAAAAAATTTGATAAAATGTATAAACAATTAAATAATGATCAAAAACAAATTTTTGAAAAAATAATAAATAATAAACAAAAAATATTTTTCATAGATGGACCAGGAGGTTCCGGAAAAACTTTCTTATACAAAACATTAATATATTATTATATAAGCATTAAAAAAAAATTTTTATCGATGGCTTGGACCGGAATAGCTTCAATTTTATTACCTAAAGGTTTAACAAGTCACAGAACTTTTAGATTACCATTGGATTTAAATAACATTGAAAGCGCATTTTTAAAATTTAATTCAGATAAAAAAAAATTAAGAGAAACAGATATAATTATATGGGATGAAGCATCTATGATTCCTAAAAAAGCTTTAGAAATCGTAGACAAAACTTTAAAAGATGTTTGTCATAATGATAAAAGTTTTGGTGGAAAAATAATTATTTTAGGTGGAGATTTTCGACAAATTCTACCAGTATTAAAATATGGAAGAAAAAATACTATAATTGAAGAGACTATAAAATATTCAAATCTTTGGCCCTTATTTCATATTTTTAAATTAAAAAAAAACATAAGATCTAATAATGACAGTTTCTCTTCATTTTTATTAAATATAGGAGAAGGAAACATTAATCCATTTATTATTCCAGAAGAATGGAAAACTAATGACGTCTGTGCCAAAATTTATAAAAACATTAACGAAAATTATTGTTTTTCAAAAAATGTCATTTTGAGTACACATAATGAAGATGTAAATATTTTAAATAACAGAATTTTAAAATTAATTAAGAATGAAACAAAAACTTATTATAGCATTGACTATGCAACATACAAAGGTGTAGATCAAACGGATGATAATATTCATTTGAATTATCCAATAGAAATGTTAAATAACATAAGAGAAGGATTACCTCCACACGAACTGAAATTAAAAGTAAATACCATAATTATGTTAATTCGAAATTTAAGTATAAAAAATGGATTATGTAATGGAACGCGATTAAAAATAACTAAATTATTCAAATATAACATAGAAGCACAAATAATTACTGGAGAAAATAAAGGAAATAAAGTTTTTATACCACGTATTACATTAAACACTAATGAATCATCATCTTTACCATTTATTTTATATAGAAAACAATTTCCTGTTATATTAGCTTTTGCTATAACAATTAATAAATCTCAAGGCCAAAGTTTCGAAAATATAGGAATATTCATCAAAAAACCTTTATTTTCTCACGGGCAATTATATGTTGCTCTTTCACGTTGTAAAAATGTAAATAAAATATATATTCAAAATGAATCGGAAAACAAAGATATTATACCTAACATAGTTTGGAAAGAAATATTAGAAAAATAATTTTATTATAATTTAACAAAAATTTAATGTTATTTAAATAAATTTTTTATAAATTATTTTATTAATTAAACTTTATTTTTTTTCAGGTTATATTTATATTAATTATAAACATTAAAAATTTTTAATAATATATAAATAAAAAAAAACATAATGGAATGGAATTCAATTAATGATGTTGAAATTGACAATGTTAATGATCAACAAATGATTGAATGGGATCCAATAGAAGGTCATTATGTTGAAATTAACAATGTCAATGATCAACAATTGATGGAAAATTTAAATGATCAAATTGAAGAACATTTAAATTTCCAAGAAGAATATGAATATTATTTAGAAAGTCTAGATAATAATAGTTCAATAAGCAATACAATAATTTCTAAATTAAATAATATTATTAATTCGTATATAGAGGAAAATAATGAACAATTTGAATTTAAAAATTGGAATGAAGTACCAGAGTATTATAAATATTATGCGAATGAAATTATAAAATATAAAATAAATATAAGCGAACCAATAGCAGAATATTACTTTAATCAAAGTCATGAAATTTATTCTAATTATTTATTAAGATTAGCTAACATTATTAATAAAATATGAAAAATTAAAATAAATCATAAATATTTAAATATATAATAATAAATTTAAAAAAAATTTTTAAATTATTAATATTATTAAAAACAAAAAAAATTAGAATATTTAAAAATTAACTAAAATATTTAAAAGTTATGATTATTTAAAATTTATAAAACGAAATTTTAATAAATAAATAATTTAACTAATAACAACAATAAATAAAAATTCATATTCATAACTTTTATACAGGTAAATATAGTATAAGTAAGTATAAAATAATTTAAAATTATTTTATTTATTTATTTGTTATATAAATAACTAAATTTTAAATAAAATATGATATAATGATCATGTAATAATTTCATTTACAATATCATAATAAATTTATAAATTTTAGTATGAATTTTTGATATATCTCATAAAATGTTTAAAATGAGAAAAAAAGATATAAAAAGGAATTATAACAAAATAATCCTATAAATCTTATAAAACTCAAAATCATTACGATATATCAAATAATATACTAAATTATCAACAAAATTTTCAATATATTTTAAACTAATGATCATTAATATCATAACAATAATAACACTATTTTTAAGTTATACTACATATAATTAAATATATTATAAATATTTAAAATAAAATATATTTTATAAGACTAAGTGGTTTTTAGGGCTACTGGCGAGGGTTTCCACTAATCAAAAAATCTAACGCGCCATCAAGGTACCTCTATGTTACACACCTTTTTTAAAACTTCATATATTATATAATTATATTAACAAAAAAATTTTACAAATTTATTCAAAATTAATATTGATTTAAAAATAAATATTTATAAGTTATATTGATAAAGGTTTGAAATGTAAGGTGGTGTGGAAAGCCGAACCTCAACACTATATATCTCTTCTTTTTTTATAAAAATAAAAAAATAATGAATTAATAATAATTATATATATCTCTTCTTTTTGAAATATAATGAACAAAATAGTGTTGAGGTATTTTTATATAAAGTAACATAAATAATTAATATTAATAGAAATAGTAAAAATATTTATTTAGAGTTTAGATAAAAATTATATTATATAATAAATTAAATAATATTACATTATATAATATAATATTAATAAAAAAAGTTTAATATATAATTATATTTATAGCATAACTGGGGGTTGGCGAGCAGCGCGAGCAGGGGGGTACCCCCCCTAGTATATATATATATATATATATATATATATATATATAAAAGATAAAAATAAAAATCAAGAGAAAAATTTCCATGAAGTATCATTATTACATGACAATGTAAAAGAGTTTATAAGTCTCTTGAATAATCAAATTTATTTCCAACAGGTAAAGGGAAAAAAAAGCTCGTGATAAATGTTAATTTAGAGGTCGTCAATGGCTTACTCGGTAGAGTGATGGATTCATAATCTTGAGATCGAATCCCGCTCTTGATTGATACAAGCAATACTGTACGTCACATGTGCTTTGTTCACAAACGCATTGACGACTTCCATCGCTAATTAGCATCGCAATGATAGCTAAAATAAAATGACGTTAAATAAAATAAAAAAAAAAAAAAACGTTAATTCAAGTCTTTT
Organism: Anastatus disparis; assembly: GCA_017163975.1. Classification (NCBI taxonomy): domain Eukaryota; kingdom Metazoa; phylum Arthropoda; class Insecta; order Hymenoptera; family Eupelmidae; genus Anastatus; species Anastatus disparis. The sequence goes on from JAFFSR010000251.1 coordinate 553,929, forward strand.
ACGTTTACGGCGCAAAAATCTACTTCACGAATCTCAGTGAACGCGCGCCTAAAGAAGAGGGTCTCATCTCCTTGTAATTTTCTCTCTCTTCGTTTTCCTTTCCCTTTAACTTAATGCTAACATTTCCCCTTTTTCCTTCAATTTGAAACTCTCCTTTTGTTTCCTCTCTATATACATGTATATAGCTTTCCAGTTCGTGGCTTTCTCCTTTCTGCGCTTCTTCTCTCTTTCTCTTATTCTCCTTTTTCTCAATTTAAATTTTTTTTCTCCCTTTCTCCGATACGCGTTAACCGTTCTCGACTCTTCGTTTTCTTTGTTGATTTTTTTCCTTAATACCATAATTTCAAATGTTTCTCTTTTTTTATTATTCTTATTTTATTTTAGAATATTCATAATTTTTATGTTTTTCTATTACGTTTTTGTTTACTCTTTTTCCTTACAGCAAGTTCTTGTAGATTTTGTTAGTCAACTATATTAAGTATGTATAATCTAATAAAGTTGAAATCTTTTTTATGTTACTCTTTAAAAGAAAAAATTTAATAACTAATATTTTAAATGAAATATTAAAATAATCGAGAAACGTGATCGCATTCCAACGTCAAATTCATATTATACGTTGATATATCTTTTTTGTATACCGTAAAGGACGTAGTTCCTGATCAAGATTTTAGTAGGAAAAACCTTTTTTTAATCTATGAGAAAAAATAGATTGAACGTAAGAAATGCTTCGTTTGTGTGAAAAAAGAATATACTTTTACTTTTTCACTTTAGGTGATAAAAAATTACGTCCTTCACGGTATCTTTTAACAATTCGTATTACCATTTTATTTATTATTTTTTTATTTTTTTTTCGTCGCTATATTTATGCTATGCTACTTTAGCGACGCTAATCAGCGACGGAGCTCGTAAGTATCTTTGTGAACTGCAGCACATGTAACGTACAGTGGTGCTAGTTTGATTCAGCCGAGAGCGGGATTCGAACTCGAAACTTCGAGATTACGAATCCAACGCTCTACCGACTGAGCCACAGACCGGCTCATATTACCATTTTCAGATCGATTATCTTGAAAAATGTGGAATACTATCGACCAAATACTAATATGAGTTTTTGTAAATATTACTTACGCAAAAGAATTTTTAAAAACATAATAATTACGATTTAATATATTTATATTTTTTTTAAGAACAATCTTATATTTATAGAAATCTTCAATGAACCAAATACAAAAGGTGTTATAAAGCACAGCTCATAAAAGACTGCACCTTAGCCTGTGTTTAACAATGACTTTTTTTTTCTCTCGTGAAAATATCAAGCTCCATTATTATTCACCCTTTTATAGTAACACCGTACGAAGCCCTTATCAAGCAATGCGGACTAATTAAGCGTTCTCTCTTTCTCTCTTAGCTCTACCTTTTAACGTAGAAATATTCTTTGCAAAGACCATCAGCAAAAGTTCTTATATTTCCCTGAATTTCCGTATACTCCGCAAGTTTGCGTCTTCTACTTTACTTATTCCTTCTCTCTCTCTTTTAATTCAGCATCCTCCACTTTTCTCCCTCTCTTTCACTTGTCATACTACCTACGCATTTCCACCCCTCTCTTTTCATTCTTATAATTTTGTCTTTTTCTACATGTACCAACGCCCACGTAGACTGGATTCTGCGGAGGCGTCGCTTGGCGGGCATCGTACTACGTAGTTTTGCTCTTGGCTTGACCTTGAAAAGCTCTCGCTCTCGCCCACGCATACAACGCAGCAAGAGGGGAATAGACCCCCTATTCATTGGTGGGGGGTAGAAACTTTTCGTTCATCGACGCGCGCGGTTCATCCTTATACTGTATATACTACTCCGTGCTGCCGCTGAACGCTAACGACCCCCGGGGCTACGCACACGTATACAACTACGCACACAGATGTAAACGCACGTCCATGCATAGAGAAAGAAATGGTATTATATGATGGGGAGGATAGAGAGAAAGGCTAATAATCCGACGATAAAACTGGGAAAGATGGTAAAAGGAGGATGGGGCAGACCGATAACGGGGGTCTAAAACTATATAGCGGTTAATGATTCTCTCAATGTATATCTATATGCTTGATATTCGTCTGTGGATAAGCTTGAGGGAGGTAAGTTTAGAAGGATTTTCGTATAGGCGCTTGTGTCTTAGAAAAAATTTTAAAGCGCCAATTGCGCATCGCAGCTGGATACTTTAAAGAGTTTTTCTTTCAAAAAGGTTTAATTATTTTATGATGAAGGAAACATTTATGATTATCATAAATATTAAATTATTATTGCTTGGGGTGAGTAAAATCTTGACGTGAACGTTTAAATATCTTTGTATTTTAAATTGTACAATAGTTTTTTTTAGTTTTATATTTAACATCACTGCATTTATGCTATCATTAAGATGCTAATTAGCATGTAACGTACAGTGGTGCTTGTAAAAATCGGCTGAAAGCTGGATTCGAACTCGGGTCCTCGAGATTACGAATCCATCACTCTACCGAGTGAGCTGCTGAAGATCTCTAATTGTACAATATTCAAACTAAAATTAATAAGGTAAATTTTACACTCAATTTATGAAATTAACAACATTTAATGATTATAGATATCATATTCTTATAGCTGATCAAAAATTTTAACCAAATACGTTAATTGAGGAAAAAGTTTTTATACCTTCATTTTATTATTGTGTATTTTTAAGAAAAATTTTTTTTATAAATTCTGAGTTATTATATTTTTATTTAGCTAAATAACATGATTATTTGCTTTCATAATAGCGGCTCTGATCTTATCTTTAACTACAAAAAGTTTTCAATGGTTGTTTCGTAGAATTGACAAATAAGTACTTTATTCGTTAAAACAATAAAATCGAACGTTTTTAAATTAACATGCCATTATTTTTAGATATAAATAATCACAGAAAAAAAACCTGTCTAATACTACTTATTAATTTTATATACAAAGTATATGCTCCATGTCTTGGATTCATCTGCAAACAATGCGCATGGGCGACGATGTTACTCTATACATATAATTATTGTCCTTTTAATTAGATTGATTGTCATCGCAATTTCCCCAATGCAACTTTAGAATTTAACTGAGTACATTGGATAAAGGAGTCGTGTTATATTAACTAATCGATATCGATGTTTCTAATGCATGTTTACTATTAAAAAATTAGGTGGAACAATTTAACAAAATCGTCGTACGGGGGCGCGACACTTTATGCGAGGGTGTCATATGTGGGCGCTGGTCAGCTTCCTTCCGTATATGTATTTCGGAGTAAAGTTCACATTTATTTCTTAATGTTTTATTTTGTTTAGATGCGATGACCTGGAAGAAAGACGAAATATGTAGTGGGCGTTGATTTGGGTATACGTATTAAAAAATTCATGAAAATTTTCATTGCCTGGATGCGTTTAATTCAATAATCTAGCTATTTTTATTTTAACAGCTTTTTGTATAAATATATACTAACAAAAAGGAATAAAAATTTAAAAATACTTATAACGATTTAAAAACTCTTAAAACACTAGAAACCTTATGTTTTAAAAAATATATATAAGCCGAGAAAAAGGAAGTCAGGCTTGAAAATTACGAGATGATCCAGAGTCTTTTCTTTCTCTGATGCACAAATACATGCAGCTTATGCTATATACGTTCAAAGTCGAGACCAATAAGCGTAGAATGTATCTATATAGACGAATTGGCTAAAGCCGGCACAGCATTAGGGAGGCATATATATATGTACGCAGTATTGTACAAGATTCCGAGAATGCCATCAATGAAACATTTTCTATGAGCGCACCACCGCATGAGTGCTAGAGAAACGGCGATGACGTCAAAACGATATAGTATAGCTCAGCCTTTGACTTTGTATCCCAGGCGCAGTAGCAGTAGCAGCAGCAGCAGCAGTCCACGTGTTGGAGAGTTGCAACGACTCTACCCCCTCCCCTACATTCTCCACTATATTAGGGAAAGTTAAGTTTCAGCGTATATAGCAGCTATACCTGGCTTATTGAAAGAGAAAGGGAGAGAAAACGCAAGGATCAAGGGTATAAATAGATGAATGAATATAAAAATTACAGGGATGACTTGATTTTTTTATTATTATTTAGCATCGCTGTATTTATGCTATCAATGCGATGCTTATTATTTTTGTGAACAAAGCACATTTAGCGTACAGCGGTGCTTAAATCAATCAGCTGCCTAGAGCGAGATTCGAACTTGGGACGTGAAGACTGCGAATCCATCGAATGAGCCACTGACGACCTGTACTTTTTTTTCTAACTAAGCTGACTTGCTTTCTTAATAAAGTTTGAAAATCAAATAGTTAAGTTTTTGTTTTAGTTGATGATGATATGATACATATTTCGTAGTTTTTTCACTGTTAATTGCAAAAATTAAAATAAATTTTACATTATATAAAAATTTTATATTCTATGTATTTTTCAATGGCAATGAAAATTAATTGTATTTTGATTAGGGGTGTGCAAGTACTCGAAGAATCGAATCGACGACTCGAGATCGTTAAGTACTCGAAAAAATGCGAACTACTCGAAAAAATAAGAATTACTCGAATAACTCGAGTTTCTCAAATAACTCGGTCTACTTGGTAGATTCGAGTAATTCGAAAAGTTCGAGTTAAATACTCGACTCGACTTGATATTAGTTTAAAATTGATTCCGAAATTCCACCTGAACAGACAAACAAACAAATTCAAAGCAAGTTAATGAAAAAAGGGTAAAATAGTACATTTCGTAACGGGTATGAAAAGGCTTTATTTACGAAACGAGAAGTTTACGGCCCGAGCCGAAGGCGAGGGTTGTAACGAGTTTCGTAAAAAAGCCTTTTCATACCAGTTGCGAACCGTATTTTTTGCCATGAGAGCCAAAAAAGAGCAACGAAGTTGCGATTTTGGGGTTAGAATGGCAAAAAATAATTTTTCTTGTGTAAATGAGAACTAATTACCACAGAATGATATAATCTAGTTATTCGAGTAGCTCGAGTCATTCGAGTAATTCGATTTAATAGAGTAGTTCAAATTTTTTTGAGTAACTCAGTAAATTTGTGTAACTCGAAAAGATTGAGTTAGTACTTGACTCGAACTCGTCGATTCGAGTAATTTATTCGAGTAACTCGTACAATCAAGTACTCGCACTTCCCTAATTTTGATATAGCCGATAACAAGATATTTGCATTATAATATGACAATCATAATATGTAATCAATCATTGAATATTATTATATAATAATTTTAATAAATTGTATATGAATTTTATAGTATTACATTCGTAAACTTTTTAAGGGGTAACTTTTCATTTCTCGTATATTGTTTAAAATAAATAATAAAAGAAAAATAAATTATTGATCAGTAAAAATTATTGTTTACATAGCGAAAATTAATCGGAGGTGTTAACTATTTTATCAAATCCAACTTTTCAAACCATATTCTAATAAGCTACTAATTTCATTTAATGTTAACAATACAATTAAAGAATGTAAAAAAATATCCGGAAAAGCTGAAGGAAAATAAAGTTATAAACACTTTCGGAATGACGCAGATAAGATTCTTTCTTTCTTTGATATGCTAGGCAAAAATGAACTTTCGTATCTCAGAATGAATAGAGGGGATGAAGTTGGGAAAGTCAAGGTGAGAGCAAGCGCGAGATATAAACTCTTTTTACCCCTCTTTTGGTGTATATAGCCACATGCGCGCAAAGGGGGGGAGAATGGAACATTGCGATCGTTAAACTATACCACTTAAAATAGAGGAGTAGGGAGAAAACAACATCTGCCCACGCGATGTGACGTCGGTTCTTCAACATATATGTGTGTATATATATACATATACATTTATAACGACGAGCTTCCATTCATAAAGCTTCGCCTCGCTAATTTCGCGATTTCCCTCTCTCCTATCTCTATCTTTCATTTCATGATTTTACGCGCTTGCTTTTTCAAATTTTTAAAGTTATATGCACGAGGGGGTAAGTATTTGACGTTTTTGGAAATCTGAAAATTAACTGTATAAATTACAGTGTATTGTTCTATTTAGATGAATAGCAATTGTATTATTTTAGTCTGTGAGGTCGTCAGTGGCTTATTTTAATGAATCTCGAGGTTCCGGGTTCGAATCCCGCTTTCGGCAGCCGATTAATACAAGCACTACTGTACATCACATGTGCTTTGTTCTCAAACACACTAAAGACCTCCGTCGCTAATTAGCATCGCCACGATAGCATAAATTCAGCGAAGTTAAATAAAATTAAAAATGTATCATGTAATAACAATTTAATTTTATGTAATGGGCGCAATATACACAAAAGTAATCGAATTGTTGTTATTTAAAACTTTAAGTAAAAGTAATTGCTAAAAATTTCTATATACGTGAAAATAATCACGTATGTTGAAATTAACATTGAAAGTTCATAAAATGAAAAAATTATAATTCTTAATTATCGTATACTATTAATACTGTCATTTTATTTTTTTAAGCCCATGTGAATTTTATTACAAGAATATGTCTTATTTGCTTACTTTTTAATAAAATGTTCTCGATGAATTTTTCAACAAAACCATTTTATCCCATTGCAATAGAAATAAGTTTTAATTCAAAAATGCAAATTTTCTCAGAAGCAATTTAATCCCAGACTTCCAGTACCATTAAAAGCCTGAAAATTTTTGAAATTACGAAGTTACCCTTATACATCCCACAAGCCTTTATCTCAATATCCCGTCTGTTTCTACAACCCTGTTACACACATATAAAATTATTCAAATGAACAGCTGTGGTTCACTACTCAAAGGCAAACTTTTCTCGAAGCTTTTTTTTCTATGTCTGCGCAAAGATAACAATGAATTGCCTTCAGGGTTAGTTTGATCTTGGTTTCTTCGATAGCACGTTCAACTGATAGTATCTTTTAATTTCGTTAAGACTAATTCTATACTGATTGTTATTAGCTTTTTTGTCTCAATTCATAGGTAATTTTAATAAAAAAAATAATCAGTTAAGCTGTAAGCTCATTACCGAATAAGAGTCTAATGAAAAATATTAAAAATTAATTTTTTTTTTTAATTCATAACTAATTAAAATTAATGTAAAATAATTATTTATTGGTTTTTTAATTAAGTTTGATTGAATTCTAACAAAACACAAAATATAATTATTATTATGTTATTTTCTAATTCAGCTGTCAGATGATTAAATCTAATTTAGTTATCTAGGAAGCCAGAAAAGTATCTAAAAATAAAATTGAATAAAAATACGTATATCGTTAATCCGGAAATCGGAAGTTTTTCTGCGTCATCGTGATTTACTTAATCTTTGAACAAGCTACTAACACCATTATTTACAATAATCCTTATTTCATTCATACAATTTTCATGATGATGCTGTTAATAAAGTTCATTCGAAATTGTTTCTTAACAAAGAAAGATGTACGAAGGTAGAAAAGAATCATTTTTATTTAATAAAACGTTATTTATTTTTAGGAATAACGAACAAAAATATACTATTTTGCGCGCATGCGTATCGTGCATGCGAGCGTAATTCAAAACTTTAAAACAGAAGGGTTGATTTTGTCCCAATGTGACTTACTTTTTTTTTAATAAATACTAACGTTAATAACTCGTTTTTTAAATTTTTTAGGAAACAATTTAATTTTTCTTTAATTTTTGTTTGAATATTAAAATATTTTTGTTTTTCTATTACAACTATCAAGATTTTTTACACATAATTTTAATTTTTTTTGTAACATCAAGAAAAATTACTTGTAATAGAAGATTATAAAAATGAAATTTTTTTTTTTAAGAATTGATTTAATTAAAAAAAAAAACTTAATATTATTTTTATTGCTGCTCCTTGAAATTAATGTCCGAATTATCAGATTTGACATAAACTTTCTATAACTTCTTACAACACTATCTTAATTTTAAATGTAAATAAGTTTGTTACTTTTATTTTTAATCAAGTGAATGCACCCTATTAAAAATATGTGTTTTATAATAAATATTTGAATCGTTAGCTTCAAAATAATTAAATAGAGTAAAATTAAAATTTGAGGAAGCCATATGATAATATTCTCTTACATTTAAGTTCCAACATAACAGAAATAATTATCCGAATCAATTTTCCATGGTCCAGCAAATGCAGTATCACATTCCGTTATTGATTGTATCCTTTGTATAGCTGAAATCGAACCACAAATAATGCTGCGAATATACTGCAGTTATTAAATTATCAATACTCTTTGTAGCTGTGTTAATTTATACATCACCTATCCAAAATAAAATTCCAATCAATTTCAATAAAAATTTTTTTTTTCTTGAATAATAAATGAAAATTTCAAGTTACGATCGATCATAGCATTATTTTATCATCTACACATATTACTTCAACGCAACCCTGGTAAAAAATTTGTCTAGTTTTATCGAGGCCTCGATTATTTAACATACAAAACTGGACAGATCTAGACAGATCTAGAGTAAATTTCTACCAGGGAAAAAATATCATATTAATTACGTTAGTTCGTAAATAACACTCCTTTAATTTTTTTTATCTAATTTAACGTCGCTATATTTATGCTATGATTACGATGCTAATTAGCCACGGAGGTTTTCAGTGTGTTTTTGAACAAAGCATACATGTATCGTACATTGGCGGTCGTGCCAATAGGCCGAGGGCAGGATTCGAACTCAGCTCTTCGAGATCACGAATCCATCACTCAAACGAGTGAGTCACTGACGATCTCTAACTTCAATTTCGACAATCATGATCTTTGCATGAATAGTAAATTTTTTTTCAGAGATCCTCTCTTTAACTTTCCATATCTTTTATTCGGAAATGAAAAGTTGCTGGTGTATATATCGATCCCCGTAGGCGTGATATTAGCCCCCAGAGTAGCAAGCTAATATATCTATATATACAGAGGAAGATAGGAAGAGCGCAAGAGAGAAAGAGAGAGGGCGCGCTCTATGGTTCAAGGGTGAGAGTTATAACGTAGGGTGGGGTGTATATATGTATAATGTTTGAAAGGAAGAGAGAGGGGTGAGGGGAAGTTTATACCGACGCACAAACCCTGACATTGGCCGGTGAAGGGCGCCGCCGACGCCGCCGCTGCTGCTGCCGTCGTCGTCGTCGACATTGTGCTCGTAGCCGCAAAAGCGGACGTCACACTCTGGTGTTATACCCTATACCACCTAAATATCGTATACCAAGGAATTACTATATTGTGTCACTTTTTTTTATTGTTTATGGAATTTCCCATTTTATGATTGTTTTTTTATAGGTTAGGGGTATGTTTGTTTGTTATGTTTTCATAACACTTTTTTTAGAAACTTGTGTAAATATTTTTGTTAATTTAAGGGCGTAAACGATTCTGCAAATGAAATTTTTAATATAATTATTACTTTAATAGAATTATTACTTGAATAATTAATTGCGAAATTCATGTGGTCTTTCAAGAACAATTATAAGTTTTTTTCTAATTAATAACTTACGGTAACTTATATATAAATTAAATGAAAAATTAAAATAAATCATAACTTGTATTTAAGGCGAAAGCACCTTTTCAGTCACACTAACTTTATTAAATAAAAATCACCGAGAAACTATATAATTCACTGAGAAAATAAAGTAAAAACTTTAGGGGTGTATAATATATACTGCGTCGTAAACTTTTACGCAACTCGTTGATTCATAAATCGTGTTGGCATGTGCATAAAAAAAGAAAAAAAGCTTGGCATGCGTAAAAGCTCAATGCGAGAGTATATAACGTTAATAGTAAGCAACATTTACGTTGAGAATTTAGATGAAGAATTAACAATGGAGAGTGGGAGGGGATGTTGAAGTTCAAGAGGAGTAAGGGGGGTGGTTATGACGCAATTACTATGAAGGAAAACTCGTATATAAATTTTGTTTTTTTTCCCCCCCAAGTTGGTTCAATGATACAGGATGAGGATATATCCTTGTTTACCACGTTACACGTGTCTTTTACGCACAATTGAAGAGAGCATATAAGTATACGTGTGATTTAATGTATACATAAATATGACTTAGGCAGGTGCGATAACGTTATTTCAAGGGTAGCTTGATTGTCTTGATAAAAAAAATAAAATTTTATCGACTTGTTCATACATATGTTTTTTTTTTTTTTATTTATTTAACGTCACTGTATTTGTGCTATCATTACGATGCTAATTAGCGACGAAGATCGTCAATGTGTTTGTGAACAAAGCATATGTATCGTATACAGTGATGCTTGTATCAATCGGTTGCCGAGAGCGGGATTCGAACTCAAGTCCTCGAGATTACGAATCCAACGCTCTACCGAGTGAGCCACCGACGATCTTAATTTGATGAATAGTTGAGTACGTAACACACTAATCATGTAATATGTTTAGTTCTTAATTCTCTAAGTGTCTTAATTCTTCAAGTCCTTCATTATTATTTAAAAAATATATTAATTTAAAAAACTTTTTTCTCTATTTGGTTTGAATTTAATTCAAATATTAAATTTATCAAAATTAATATTATTTTACTTGCATATAATTTTATTTTAAATTATATTAGAATGAAAAATTTATTTCCAAAATAACACTTGAATTTTAGTTAATTGATTGTTGATGATTAAATTATGTACAATGTTATAATTTAAAATAAACGATATAAATAAATTAACAGCACCTAAAATAAGTTGATCAATACTATTGAAGTAATAAAAGCTTGAAAAACTAAAATTCTAACGTATTCAATATGTCTAAATTAATTTGAAAAAGAAAAGCTTGAATGAACACTTATATATCGCCCACTGCATAAAATCATAAGTGCATCTCGCAAACGAGCTTTATGAATAGCATATAAACTTTAAATCCTATTATTAAGCAATTAAACACTTGAATCCTCTAGTACCAAGTCCTTAAATCGTGTATATATCTGCAGAGATAATAATGTTAAAAATAGAAATTGGGCGTGGGCGAGCGTACATAGTTAAAATTTTGGAAAAACAAAAGCTCCTCTCTTTATCATATGAAAATAATCTATACAACGAAAGAAATAGAAGAATGAGATAGCACGAGTACAAGCTCAGGTAAGATACCTAAATTTAGCTCGTATAGAAACTGCTTTGCGATTACGAAGGTCGAGGTGCGCGCAAGCGCTCGTTCCGATATGTATATTTCTATATAACCATAAGCTATTGGGAGGTTAAAGCAAAAGTGCAATATCTATATAAACTCCAACAGCGGTACTTCTTATCCAAGCTTTAGATAGTAGTAGCATCTATAGTAAACATATATAGATGCCGGTACATTAAGCATTGAACGTTTCAAAGCCGGCATTTTCTTCTCTCGAGTCCATTCATAGATTTTCTGGCGCAAGCGCATTCGAGAAAAGAGCGAGGAGGTGTATATATACAACACAGCAGCAGCAGCACATCAGGGAAAAACATGAGCGGCGAACGGGTAGAACACGCGCGCACACCCCCTCCGATCAAAGAAGAGAATATATGCGTCAACGAAAGAGAGAACAGACCGGCCGGTGTATTTTCTATATCTATAGACATTACAAACTATTATCAAGATAGAAAAGAGACCGAGAATTATTGATGAGGAATTTATGTTGGATTGATGGTATTTTTTTTTCTTTTATTCTTTAAATCGAGAAAAAGATTTGTTGATGAAAAGATAATGTCAACCCTAAAAGTAAATGTTAAATAAAAACCTTCAGTTTATATAAAAATTTTAGAATGATTAGCAGATTGAGATAACCATGAAACATTAAAAAAGAAAACTTTAATCTGCCAGCTCTTATGAATTTCGCAGTTTTCATGCACACTCAAAATTATGAATTTGAATAAAAATGTAAAGGAAAATGTTCTTGCATTGTTTTTTTTTTTGGAAAATTAATGACGTCAGGGTTGCTCTTGAAAATTTTTATCATGTATTGATAAAAGTTATCATTCTAAGCTTGCTAGGAATTTTATCATACGTAAACAAAGTTTTAGTTATCAGGGAAGGAACTTGGGAATATTAAATAAATAAATATGGAAGAAAAAAAAAAGCACAGATAAAATGTAAATGTTTTCTTATTATTTAAAGTTGTTGTATTTATGCTATCATTGCGATGCTAATAAGCGGCGGAGGTAGTCAGTGTGTTTCTGAACGAAGCACATGCGTGCTTGTATGAATCGGCAGAGAGCGGGAATCGAACTCGGGATCTCGAGATTACGAATCCATTGCTGCTCTACCGACTGAGCCACTGAAGATATTATGAATAATATTAACACACTCATTTACACTTTAAGAATAATCTTTCAACTTTACTTATTTTATTAAATTCTTTATTAAATTTAATAATTCTATTATTAGTAATTTTAAAGCAATACATTATCATGTGGAAAATTATATTTCTACTTGATTACATTGATATAGAAAATTTGAATAACACTCAAACTTATGGTAAATACGTCAGTTTGATAAAAGAAAAAAAGCTTACAATCAGTTATAAATTTCATCTTACTCTTTGAACGTGAAAAGAAGCTAAATAAAAAAAAGGAAAAAAAAAGAAAAGAAAGAGGGTAAGAACGAGCAGGAGTCTATAAGTGGTACAAAGTCTTCAAAGTTTTCTCGATCCTTCGAACCCCTAGTATTTCTTCTTTTCTCGTCTCAGTACATATATATATATATATATATATATATATATATATATATATATATGCGAGGGAAGAAGTTGGTTTGCATGTCAATGCTGCTGTTTCGACGCTATGCATAAATACTGGAAATAAATGAATAAACTAGCGAGTCTACCATGTTAACGAGCTGAGATATTTACAAAGTTTTTTTTTATATATACATGTTTTGACGATACGGTTATTGTTCAGTGTAAAAAGCGTACAATTACTTTGTCTATAATGTCTGGATACGACAGTTTCTATATGAATTCTGTATATCTTTTTTTTTTAATTTTTTTTTTCTTTAGAAGAAGAAAAGAGTATATGATTGAGATTGGTTGAGTTATCGGTTTTGTCTCGAGCGTTTTATTGGCTCGCAAGGGGTTTGGTCGTTCGTGCAAAGTTGTATACGGTTACTGACTGCTCGTCACGCTTTAAGCTTTTTTCGATTAGGAGAGTAAGAAACTCAAGGAATTGTACTATATTGGGGGTGTCTGAATTGTAATACGTTTACGTAATTTAAATTATTTAAATGTACGAATGCTATAATGATAAACAAAGTGTATTGTCAACATTTGTCATCAGAAACGTATTACATATTTAATTAATTATATAGTATTGAATCTCATTAACAAAAAATAATATTAAAAAAATTCAAATTTGTTCAATCATTTTCTTTTAGAAACTGCGCATTTAAACAATCGTCTTGTATTTCTGCAATCTTTGGAAAAAAATTGGGAGGTCAGCTTTTTCTAACACAAGTTGTGGCGTAGAACTGCGAAAGCCTCTCGAGACTGATAACGTTATTTTCATTATCGGATCAATGCATCATTTTAAATGAGATTTTCCCCTATAGTCTTAAAGCCGGTCTTAAAATAACATTTGCTTTTCCTATACAATCTTACGTAATTTTGTCAAATTGTTGACACGTATTTACGATATTATTTTTGTATATTGTTTTTATCTTGTCATTTTAGAAGAAACTAGAAAATTGATGTTGCGCGTGTATGGTTATCTCTTCAGTGTGTTGATGCCAAAATATATATATTGTATTACTATAATGCCCATTACACGCTAAAAAAATATAAGGAACAGATATAAGAAATACATTGCTTCTATATCTATATATACGAGGAATAGTGCGCTGTTCCTCGATTTCTTGCCAAATTTTTCAATTTGTTTACAAATTTATTTTACTGGTCTTTAAAAGTACAGTGATTGAGATATGCAGTGGCTCAGTCGGTAAAGCGATGGATTCATAATCTCGAAGATCCGAGTTCGAATCCCGATTGATACAAGCGCCACTGTACACGGTGCATGTGCTTTGTTCACAAACGGGTTGAAAATCTTCGTCGTTAATTAGCATCGTAATGATAGCATAAATACAACGACGTTAAATAAAATAAAAAAATAAATAAATAGAGGTACAGTGAACACACATTATTTATCTCAGCTTTGATAATACCGCGAATTGAGTAGGTATTTTTGCCATTAAGAATTTCAAATATTTAGTAATAAATAAAAACAATTATTTGATAATTCACTATTTGATTATAATTTTATAGATTTTATTTACGTAATATAAAAAAGTTTAATTTATTAACAGTACCCTGGTAGAAAATTAACCATTTTTTGGTCATAATTGTTGAGCTAAGCATGTTAAAATGACACATATCTAGAAATTCTGGAAATACTTCAAACAGAATTTCTAGATAGGTGTCATTTTAACATTCTTAACTCAACAATTATGACCAAAAAATGGTTAATTTTCTACCAGGGTAATACGATAAAATAATGAAAACTGAACTAACTTTTTTCAACAGCACTTTCATAGAAGATCCATCGAATATACTGTAATTCCATAGCCTTGTAGGACTTTACATTGACGTTGATAGATTGTCCTAAGAATCCACTAATTCTATAACTATAAATGCTACTTTTGCGGTTGCCGACCCTGACCTACTCTAATATCACACGATAGCAGAACATCTAAGTCTCATGGTTCTATGTGTTTTTGCAAGTAAACGCCATTGATGCTCACTGATAAAATAATTTAATTTTCATTTGTTGAGCTTATTATTACTAAATTTTTATTGGATTTAGGACTAAATTTATTATTAGTCTTCCTTAGTGAAAAAAAACTTAAAAAATTACATAAAATCTTATAAAATTTTCGAAAATGCAGTGCAACTCCATGTCTTAAAACGCGTCTTATTATGAAGTTTTATCAGATGATAATGAAGTTTTATTAGACCTGTTTATTAAGGTTAATAAAGATATTGAAAAAAGAGGTCGTCAGTGGCTCATTCGTTAGGGCGATGGATTTGTAATTTCGAGATCCCGAGTTCGAATCCCGCTCCAGGCAGCCAATTAATGCAAGCACCACTGTACGTTACATGTGCTTTGCTTACAAACACACTGACAATCTCCATTGCTAATTAGCATCGCAATGATAGCAGTACAGCGACGTTAAATAAAATAATTTTGAAAAATTCCAAACGCCTTCGCTCTAAATTCAATATTTTTTCCATTTTAAATACAAAGTCAATTTCCGAGTGACATATGATCCTTCAAATAACAAAAGAATTTGAAATATCTTAAAAGCACTTTCTTCGCACATCTTTGCGAATTCGGCTGGAAGTTATATCTTTACAAAGGACTTAAAACTCGCTCTTGCGTACATGTATGAGGGGTTGGAAAAATTTTTTCCAACGAATAACATGTCTTAATAGCAAACGCACTTGAAAGAAGAAAATAAAAAAAAAAAAGAATGAATGATCGAGTCAGAAGTAAGTTTTTCAGTATTAGAAAATCTTGGAGCAATATTCAATTTGCCTTCAATAACAAAACTGTTAAATCCCCACTAAGGCATTTCTCGATTCAACGGCGACTCCATCGCTTTAGTCTGAGAATATATAAGAAAAAGATAAAGGAAAGGCAAAATAATACTCATAGTATATGTATATACTTTGTATGTGCAAACTCTTAGTGAGGGTGAGCATATATAAAGGGTCGAAGGAGAAAAAAGAAAGAGAGAAAGAGAGAGGAAAAAAAGAAACAAAAAAGAGCTAAAGAGAAGAGGAGACTGTGTACTTGTAGGGTGATATTCAGTCGAAGACTTTGCAAGCGCGTGTCTATAACCATTCCTTATTCTTTTCTCTCTTTTTTTTTCCATAAATATGTGGATAAATGTGCCTGCAAAATAAAGGAGAAAATGCATTAACACACGATAAAGAAATGAGTATATAATAAGTTAAAGAAGATTATCATGAAAAATGTTATATGAATTTTTCCGTAAAGAAATCAATATTTTTTTAAATTTTAACTTCGCTTTATTTATGATATCATAGCGATGTTAATTAGCGACGCAGATTATCAGTGTGTTTGTGAAACAAAGCACATGTTACAGTGGCGCTTGTATCACTCGGTTGCCGAGAGCGAGATTCGAACTCGGGACCCCGAGATTACGAATCCATCGCTCTACGCAATGAGACACTGAAGAGCTTAGGAAATCAATATTGAATATAACAAGATTTGTAAATTAATGCTTTTTCAAGACTAGGATGCTTTCGTCTCTTATTTATTTATAATTCGCGCAATCAATATCTTTGAGGTTTAATAAAAATCTATAAAATTCATGGATTTTTGCGTATTATTTAATTAGACTTTGTAATAAGAATTCATTTTTTAAAATCAATTCAATTTTATTATTTGAATTTTTAGAAATGAATAAAAATTAATGTAAGTGCTCTAACGGGTACAATGTAATTTATTTTAAATTTGTATAATACATTCATCAATTTTACATAAATGAAAAAGTAATTAATGCTCAAAATAGTTCTTGATATTTATTGTTGATATGTAAGCTAAATAAAAAATCTAGAATCAACGATGAAGCGTTACTGATCGAAAACTAAAATTAATTTCATGAATAATTGCATAATATTTCAATGAATAATGTAAGAATGTGATAGAAAAAAAAATATGTAGTATTATAAGCATCGTATTTAAAAATATGCAACATAAATTAAAAAGCAAAAATCGCGCTAACGATCCCAATACCATTAATGACGCTAGTGACGAATGAAAGAGCTCGGTAGTTTAGAAAAAAAAACTTTATGTATTAAAATCGATATTTGTAAAAATCTGAATGAATCTTTCTTTTCAACTTTGTTATTAACAATTTTTTTTTCTTTAATTCTCGCAAAACTATGAGATACAAAAATATACAATATGTAAAAGTTAAAAAAAGGAAAATAGGTAGTAGGAGGAAAAAGAAAAAAAGAAAAAAAAAAATAGAGGAGAAAGAGCGAATCCTCCAGAGAGGATGAGTAGGTAGTAGGTATAAAACTCTGTAGAGAGGGAAAAAGGGACGGTGAATGAAAAGCGAGGAAGATTGGTGTGAGGGGTAAGGTAGGGGTGGTAGAAAGTTCGAACATACCGGTAAAAAAGGATAGATGAGAATAAAGTCGACGTATTCCTATTGGTCACAGCAGCCCGACTACTCTACGCACCCGGTTATAGTCAAACGAGAGAGAGAGAGCGAGAAAACATTGACTTTCTGCGCATGTCAGAGAAGGATAGCTAGAGGGAAAGAAGAGAGTGAGAGTAAAGCTGTTGAAGGGGAGAGAAAAGCAAGAGAGAGAGAACGAAATTCTCAAACTGGAAGAACTAAAGCAGTGGAGAGAGACTGAGCTTCAGTACGAACTTGCTGGACGAGGTGTTAAGACCTCGAGCCTAGCTAACAACTTTTTTTTCTCTCTACACTTCTGTCTTCTGTCTATCTGTTAAAAACAAAATTACTTCCTTTTGACTGTTGTTAAACTCAAAGTTTGTGGGTTTGTTTAAATTAAAATACATTCCCTTGCGACATTAAAACGGCATATTTATTAGTCGTTTCATAGAAGACAGAAGAGTAAAAAATTTCAAAAAAAAAAAAAACCGCGTCACATACGATTATATACATCGCGTATATTATACTCGTACATATAATAAAACGCGATTTGAAGTTCAGTTCACGGTTAATCGATCAGCGATCAAGCACGCGGCTTTGCAGTTCGTGTTTACATCACGAAAAGGACTTTACGTATTTCGCAAAGGGAGAGAGAAAAAAGCGGATTTTCAGTGCCGGAGTTCTAGATTGAAGTTGAAAGAAAAAAGAGACAGGAAGGAAGAATTTCCAGCAATTCACCGGCCGGCGTGTTATCAAATAGAATTTCTCATTCAGGTATTTATACATTATATTTTTTAAATCCATAACCAAGCTTATGACGCGTGCGCGCACTTGCTGAGTTTTTTTATTCTACTTTAGATACAGTTTTAGATAAAGACGAAACGAAAATATAAGGGGGACTTCTAAGATTTGATTTAACGAAGGGAAGAAGTCTGTTATATATACTAACACCTCCAAAATTGGAGGAAATTTTATTTTCATAGATATGTACGGTAACCTAAAAGCCAACTGTTTTTATTTAATAACACTGTGACCTTTTGTCTTTTCTAAAATTTCATTGTTTTTACTTTAAAATTTTTATAATCTTTTGTTTCGTACGTTCTTATAAATATTTTATACGTATAATTTTTTTGAACGCTAATTAAATTTTGTAGTACTTTCAATGATAAAAAGAATTCTTATTATTTTGGAGAAAAGTTAAGTGATTAAAACTTCTCCATTTTTAAATGTACGTATATAAGGCATATGATTGTTAAACGTATAAGAAAAATATACATATGCGAATAATTTGCATATAATAATTTGCTTATTACAAAGTTACGCATTGTTTTGATAGGTTAGAAATTTTAAATACACTATGGTAAATTTCTAAAGCATAACAATTATTTAGATAGCTTTCAGTTAAAAATAATAATTTATTAAAGAAATTTAATTATTTGAAATTTTCTTTAAATTTGTTCGTTCAATGAGCCGGTGAGTGGCTCAGCCGGTAGAGCGTTAGATTCGTAATCTCGGGGTTCCGAGTTCGAATCCCGCTCTCGGCAGTCGATTGCATTTACATGTGCTTTTTTCACACTTACGAGCTCCGTCGCTGATTAGCATTACAAAACAGCATAAATAAAGCGACGTTAAAAAATATAAAAAAAATATAAAAAAAATATTTGAATATTAAACAATATATTTTTCATATTTTTGTAAAAAATATTGCTGCAATTATTTTAAATTTATATTTTAACTGTACGTAAACGAAAAACGTCTCTTAGAATAACAAACATAAATGTAACTTATATAGTCAACGCTTAAAAGTCACATTCTGTCTAGATGTAAATAATAATACTAATAACGTCGAAAATATAAGTATACAGAAAAGTTTTCTGTAGTAAGTATGGGTGTATGCATGTGACTTTTCGGGTCGACTTTCAGCATGGAACGTTGCTTCGAATAAGTAAAGTAGCTTCACAGCAACGCATCGAATGCTCAGCTTTAAAATTTTCTGTTTTATAAAATATATACATATACATGCGCGCAGTTACAGAGGGTGTGCGTTTTCGAAAAAGACAATACATATTAGGGGACGGATTGATGCGTTAGAAATTATTTTATTTTATGCCTAGTATATTCTCATGGATACGCATACAATGTTAATTACAAAAACATAAAGTATTAATTATTTTAAATTATTATTGGATAATTCAATTTTTTTTTAATTAGAAAATTTATTAATTTTTTTATTTAACGTTGCTGTATTTATGTTATCATTGCGATGCTAATTAGCGACGGAGGTTGTCAATGTGTTTGTGAACAAAGCACATGTAATCGAAATTATAAATCCATCACTCTACCGAGTGAGCCGCTGTCGACCTCTCAGTAAATCGTAAATTTATCAAAAAAATCGAAATCAAGCAAATGAAGAAACGCCTCTACGCGCAAACATCGTCATCGAAAATATCGCTCATAAAATCAGCGTATATACAAAGATACATTTAGCATCTCTCTTTATATAAAAGTCATTTCTTCCATATATACGTAATATAGCTCCGTATATAAGTATACAATCATAATCAACAATAGAAAGAAAACAACAGAAGCAGCAGAGGCATTCTTGTTTTTTTTTCTTTCTTTTGCTTTTTTTTTGTATAGCACGCAGCTAAGAAACACAAGCTTTTATCTTACTTGCGCGAAAGTTGGAAGAAGAAGAAAAAGGTAGAGAGGGAGAGAGGGTTGACGTTCGCCTTGTGTAAGAGAAAGAGAAACGCGGGGGTGGTATGGCGGGCTAGTATCGATTGCTCCCTTTTGCTTATATATACTGTATAACCACGGCCAAAGAGCCGGAGAGGAAGGCACTTTCGCTCTCGTTTCCACGCCGATGACACTGCTTTATATTTATATATGTATATATATATATATAGGTATATACATATTAACGCTAATTTAACTTCAAAAGTAATGCAGAGCTCTTGTAAGTCAAAAATTAATCCTTTTTTTAAGAATTTTTCTTTTGAGGTTTTTTTTTAATTAAAAGAAAGCAAGTTATTTTTTTAAATTATTGGAAAGGGTTTAATGAATTATAATTAATTAAATTTTGCAATAAAATTAACTATTATTAATTACAAATTTAAATATATTTTAAGAAGAGACCGAACTATCTGTCTGTGTAATAGTATTTTTCATTATTTATGTGAACACCATTGGCTATATGACACGAAAAAAATGGCAGCCCCCGCTAGATACTAGTATGATGTTTAAATTTTATAATGAGAACAAAATAATTTAATCATGTAGTTTTTGAATAATATGAGACCTACCAAAAACGATAGGTTATATTTTAAATTTTCAGTAGGTCTCATATTATTCAAAAACCACGTGATAAAATTATTTTGTTCTTATTATAAAATTTACCTATTATACTAGTATTTAGCAGAGGCTAACATTTTTTTAGTGTTACAACCAATGGAATTTATATAAATGATGAAAAACACTATTAGACAAGGACAGATAGTTCGGCCTGCTTGAACTTTGAGCATTTTTTTTTTGATGAATATAGAATTCTTCTGTAGTCTATTCATATCCAAGATAATAATATTAAATTTTATTAAAAAATTAACGATTTAATTGATATTTTAAATTGAATCAGAAATTTTCTTCTAATATAGTTTACTCTCTTTTTTAACACTCTCGACCTTTCTTACGAAAAAAAGCTCAAACACCCCATTGGCAAAACATTAAAAAACTATCTTAGATGGCGTCTTTATCCTATCAAACTCAAACATCAAAATGTTCACGTATATATAAAAAGTTTGTTCGTGTGTACATAGAAAGCGCGAGAAAAAGAAAAAAAAAAAAGAAGCCACGGTAAGGGTCATAATCTACTTTCTACCCTCTCAGTCGATACAAGCAAAAGACGGCGCGACTACACAAGCTCCGTATATGTATGTATATATAGATGATGTAGCAAACGAAAGCGAAAGCCTTAGAGAGAGGTTACGCGAGAGCGAGCACGCGCCTTGGGATGAAAACGAAATGAACGGGGCTATGCCTTATACGCCTTGGTTCGTTGACTCTTTCTTTCTCTCTCCTCAAGCTATATCGTTAAGACTTTCTCCATTTTATTTTCTTCCTCTTCTTTCCCTCTTCATTTCTTCTCTTTATTTTTTTATCAATGCGGGAAACTACATAAGTATATATATGGATTTTATCTTGAACGAGAAAAGAACGCTTTTTTTTTTAATTTTATTTAAAGTCGCTGTAATTATGCTACTATGACGATGCTAATTAGTGACGGAGGTCGTCAGTGCGTTTGTAAACAAAGCACATGTAACGTACAGCGGTGCTTGTTTCAATCGGCCGTCAAGAGCGGGATTCGAACTCGAGACCTCAAGATTACGAATCCATTGCTCTACCGACTGAGCCACTGTGACTTCACTTTAAATCAATCGACAATAGAAAAATAACTTATAATGTGTAAAATAAATTATGCTTTTACATTAAAGTCTATTTTGAAGATAAAATTTATGAAAACACATTAAATAAATAATACTTATTCAATTTTTGTAACTTTAATTATAACTTTAATTATAATTGTAGCAATAACATCAGTTGTGTCTTATAGAAATAATAATAATAAAAATAAATAATAAATTTAAGTGCAATTATAAAAGAAAAAATAGGTAACAAAAAATATTCCAACTTAAATAAAAATTCGTGACCTGGAACCCTGACGCTCTCCTTGTGTTTTCCTTTTGAAGGCTGCAAATTTTTTTTCTGGACAAAGAAAATTAAAGCTGAAACTTGTGTACAGGAAAAAAAAAACCTTTCACATTGTTAAATTTTAAACGAAAAGTCGAAAGTTTCGAAACGAAAACAAAAGCAAAAGTCCAGTATGCTGGAACAAATGTAAATTTTATTGTTAGATTTTTCACGAAAAGGAAAAAAAAAGAATCATAAAGATCCCGTCTACCTGCTTGAAAGAAACCCATCTCTAACCTCTGGGCAGAGAGAAAAAGAAAAACATATATAATGGTATAAACCACCCGCAGGTAGAGAAGTAGCCTTAAGCTTAACGCGCGTATATATATATATATATATATGAAAACTTCAGGTTAAGGAAAGCGAAAATTTATTTTTCCATAATAGACCCTTCGAGCCTTTTTAGTTTCGGAGCTCAAATGTTTTCTTTATTTTTCTAGTTCTTTTCTTTTTAGGCATATGAATAGTATTTAAAACGAGATTGTCTGTAGCTTAATCGGTAGATCAATAGATTCGTAATCTCAGGGTCCCGAGTTCGAATCTCATTTTCGTCGGTCGATTGATACAAGCACTATTCTACATTACACTCAAGCACCACTGTAAATTATATGTGCTTTGTTTACAAAAAAACATATTTACGAGCTTCGTCGCTGATTAGCATTACAAAATAGCATCAATATTGCGACGTTAAGAATAAAAAAAAAGTCAAAATAAATAGCATTTTCAAGCTAAAAAATAACTTTAAATATTTTATTTTTTTGCTCTACGTAAAACTAAAATCATGCTTATGTTTCATAATTAATATCAGAACCATTGAAAAAATACTTCAAAAAAATAACTTTTTACGTAGTCTAAAACGAGACACTATTCTAATTAAAGAATTTTTTTAAAACTTTCGTTATTTTTTTAAAGTATTTTTTCAATGGTTCTAATATTAATTATCATGAAACATAAACATGATTTTAGTTTTTACGTAGAGCAAAAAAATAAAATATTTAAAGTTATTTTTCAACTTATTTTGACTTATTTTTTATTCTTTAACGTCGCAATATTGATGCTATTTTGTAATGCCAATCAGCGACGAAGCTCGTAAATACATTTTTTTGTGAATAAAGCACATATAATGTACAGTGGTGCTTAAGCAGGATTCGAACTCAGAACACCGAGATTACGAATCCAACGCTCTACCGAATGAGCCACTCTATATTTACAATTAATTATGATCGTATAGAAAATAAATATATATCATCAACAAAATATAAAAGTAGTTAGAAGAATAATAAAGAATAAAATATAATCAGATTTACTGATTGACCCAAATATAAAAGTTTTATATAAAAACTTTAATCCGCGTTTCATCCTTAGAAAAAAAAAGTCCAAATGACCGGTCAAACGTCAAATTAGAAAATTTTTTTTTGTAGTAATTTGTAGAAAGGTAAAAGGAAACAGTTATACAAGTAGAAAATAAACAAAGAGAATTCAAATTCACCAGTGCGTACGCCTAGAATTAATTCTCCTGGGCAAAGCTTTTTAAAACCCGACGCTAGCGCAAAGAAACAAAAAGAAGAAAAAAAAACAACACAGAAATGAGAATGCGCTCTCGCGTTGAGAGAAAGAGAGACGGAGAGAGTAAAAAAATGCTAATTAAATACTAAGGGTGTAGAAAGAACGGGCCTCTTTTTCAAAAGCGACTGCTGCTGCGACATATGCACGCACGTGGATCAAGAGGTAAAAAAAAAAAAAAAAGAACTGGTCCACAACACACACCACCCTATTTTTACATTGCATGCTTCCGCGTCCCTTGCTCTTTCTCTTTCTATCACCCGGTGTGTATATAACTATTAAATGAGAGCTTGCTATTGGCTCCGGACCATATTCTTTAGTTTTTTTTTTATTTTATTTTTCTTATTTTTGACGTTATAACAACTGGACGATCGGTATATGAATGCTTTATATGCACTTAGAATGAGCGGAGATAAAAGATTAGGTAAAATTATAGGATGCTTATATATGGGGTGTACCATATAATAGGATATAGGGCGATGTCGATTAGTAAGGAAGACATTACTTATGATGGCTATGACGAACTTACGATTTCGATTGGAATTTAAGAGAAGCCCGTATAGCTCTGTCCTTGTCTAATATAAATTTTTTGTTATAATTACTAAACTAAATATTTTTGTACAAAAGTAAGGGCGGAGCCCAATAAATTTAAGAAAGAGCAAATGATTTTATTCTATAAAAAAATATAAAATTTTCAATAGTTTTCGAGTGAAGTCTGAAAAGGAAAAAAGAGTTAATCACTTCAATTAAATTTAACTTTTTTCTGTTTCAGACTTCACTCGAAAACTAATGAAAATTTTATATTTTTTTATAGAATAGAATCATTTACTTGTCCTTAAATCTATTGGGCTCTGCCCTTACTTCTGTACAAAAATATTTAATTTCGAAATAATAACTAAAATTTAGATTAGACAAGGACAGAGATATAGGGCCTCCTCTTAAGGAAGCTAAGAAAGACTTAAAAAATAAAACAAAATTAAGAAAGAAAAATATTTTTTCAATAATAAACCAGCATTATGCATCAGCAATCATTATGTGCGCAAAGTCTAAAGGCTTTGTTTAAGTGTCTGTTCGAAGAAAATTCATTTAATCCTAGCAAAGGAAAATGAGAAAAGCCCCCAATAATATCCCAACCCAACTCAAAATGTTAGAAAAAAAATACTGTCCTTGAATCAACAACAATAGTAATAACAGAAGCCTGCAGCTTTCACATGTAATATAGGCATAGGTCATTATATACACAGAAAGATCGGAAATCGTCTCGGGTTATACACAGACGCATATATCTGCCTTTAGGTGCGTGTGCATAGAGAAAAGAGAAATAATCGGTATACGGGTGGGCCCCTTTTGCTTCTACGGCATATGTATGGTTCGATTTTTCCTGGAAAAAAAAGCTTAGCCTGCTGGGTAGAACAACTGTCGGGGAGGGCCTAAACTTATGGATTTATCTGGCCAACAAATGTTTTTCCCAAAGAGAAAAAGAGAGAAAGAGAGAGAGAGACGGTAAAGATAGTGAAAGCCGTTTGAAGTTTTTCGAGTTAATGTGCCGGCAAAACCGGAAAAGCCGATAGAAAAACACTTCTTGGGTTTAAGAAGAGGTATAGGATATTTTGGAACTCGTCAGTTTTCTTCTCTCTCTCTCTCTCTCCTCTCTTTTTGCCGACGGTTCATATTACTGTGGTGGCCTTGAAATTGAAAATGCTGATAATTTTCATTCTTATGGTACGGGAGTTTTTACTATGCATGAAAAACATCTTAATGTAATTTTGATCACATTGATGTTGTTTTTTGCTCTTATTATAATCTATTAATATTAAATTAAAAAACATTAATTATTAAAAAAATTAATCTGTTTTTATATTTTACGTATAATTAATTTTAATTATAATTAATTTTCTTTAATTAATCATTTAACTTTAACCATTTTTCTTTAATTATTCATTTTAACTATCATTTAATTTTCTTTTGTGAAAAATCATCAGATGATTACAATAGAACAATACATATCTTTCATTTTTCAATACATAATTTTTTTTCTCAACTCATTCACTGCCTAGTTTAAAAAAAAAAGAACAAAATCCGTTGTATACCCTATTCTCTTCTCGCTCTTTTTCCATTGTGAAAAATATTTCTGGGCGTCGAAGGAAAATTTTCTCCGAAACGGGAGGCTCTGTGATCGATGTCGTTTTTACCGTGTCTCGTTTTTTTTTTCTCCTTAATGCCAAGGGCATTATAACACTATAGTTCGTTTCACCAAGTGACGTAGAAACTAAACACTAAAAATTTTCCCAGTCATTACAGAATCCAAAGAGAGATAGAGAATAAAAGCAAAGTAGTCAAAAACAGATGTATGCTTTTAGAAAAATTCAAAGTTGTTTCCTTTTTTTTTCCTAATGTATATATGCATTACGAAGCGAGTAGCATGTGTAAATTCAAATATTATCTCTCATATTACTCGTTAAATCTTTTTTCTTATTATATCAATAATTTTTTTTTTAACGTCACTGTATTTATGCTATAATTTCGATGCTAATTAAATGACATCTTTATTTAAATATTATTTATCGTTTGTCCATAAAAATCACAGAAAAAATACTAAAAATCATAAATTTTAATTGTTTTGAAAAATATAACAAACTATACGTAGCCGTAAGCTCTACTTCAAAATCATTGAATCGTAAAGTCTGAACGCTTAATCGAATAAACTTCGAAAACCCAGTCACTGTTTTATTAATTTTCTCTTCCAAAAGAGTAATCATCTGTCGAAATATAATCGACTTATACGAACCGCTCAAATCAACCTAAATTTGCAAACATCTCACAGATGAATCACTCCCATATCAATGACTATCTAAAAATTATTATTTCTTTTACCAACCAAGCAGTAATAATGTTAAATAAAAAAGAATTCTTTTTCAGTAAATTATCATTCGTATATACGCGGGGGCAAAAAAAAAAAAAACATATACGTACTTTAGATAGAGACGATATAGAATGTGAAAGGGGGGAGGGGATCTTTTGGGTGGCAAGGTCGAAACCGGTAAAATCAAGCTTAGCTTGATTGCTTGTTTTTGACTATATGTATAAGAGAGAAAGTGTAAAGGGCCATATACTCTCCCCTTTGACTATCTCTCTCTTTCTCTCTCTCTGTTACTCTGCTCATCTGTATGTTGTAGATGTGCTATACATATATGCTGTAGCTACGCGTGCCGTATATACACCACATAGACTTCCTATGTATACATATATGTACAAAAGAGACAGAGAACATTTTCTCCCCTTCTGTGTAGCAGTTTTATTGATTTCTCCAACTCTGTTTCTCTCTTGGATCCACGTGATGATGATGATGATGGTACTTTTGATATGTACTAAGGCCCGAAACACATACACACCAAGTTATCCGGACCCTTTCTATATGAAAAAAAGAGTGAAAGAGAGAAAGTAAATCTTGTTTTGACGAGACGAGTTGTATCTTTGTTTAGGATTTCTTGTTTAAATTTCTGGTTTCTTTGCCGAGCATCTTCTTCCGGATTTTGATTAATGTTTTCTTCAGATTCCGCTATACTTCCTGGTTGTCATAATTTTTTTTCAAGGGTTTTAAAACCAGTTTTTTTATTCTGTACACGTATTTTACAGTATTTGTATTTTTACTAAGAAATTTTTTACATTATTCATCTAGAAACGAATATCCAATTGAATAACTTGTAGACCTTAATACTATTAACATGCGAGCAATTATTATTAAATGTCTAATTTAATGGAAATGCGTTTCAAAACGGCAGAATATTTATTCATTAATTTAATGTTTTTGTCATCTAAAACATTAAAAAAATCGAATAATCGAACTTTTTAATTAAGCATTTTATCGCTTAAATCCCATTCATTATCCTATCCTTTTGCTTTTTAAAATTTTTTTATCTCACTTTCACGTTTTTATCTTCCAACTTGCCCTTCGAATTATCGTTCTTACACTTATAGATATAAACCGTATACTTCTCATTCTAACAAACCGACTCTATACTTCTTTTTTTTCTTCATTTCTAAACATTTAGTTATTCATAACTGGTGTCACTGCTTTTAAAGTGTAAGGGTATTTCCGTGTTCTTTTTTACTATGCTTTTGTCTAGTGGGTTTTGGGAACTATAAGTAGAGCCGGTTTTTTTTTTTTCTTCGGCGTCATACGAAGGAAGAAGTCAGTCAGCTGGCGCCGTTTTTTAAAGAATGCTGTTTACATACGCATTACATGTTGTCTGTTTCCAAAGGATGCTGCTCTTTTTTCTTAGCTTAAAGTCTAACGTTATTTTTCGTTCGTTTAGTAATGAAAATTTTATTATTCTGTTTTTAAATTGAATAAATAAATATCAATAAATAATTAAAAAAAAGAATTTTTTAAATTATTTATTGATATTTATAGTTTAATTTTTTTTAAATTTTTTTTATTTAACGTCGCTGCTATTTATTCTTTGCGGTGCTAATTAGCGACGGAGCTCGTAAGTGTGCTTGTGAATAAAGCACATGTAACGCACAGTGGTGCTTGTATGATTCAGCCGAAAGCGGTATTCGAACTCGGAACCTCGAGATTACGAATCCAACGCTCTACCGACTGAGCCACAGACCGGCTCACAATTGTAGCATTTATTATTTTTTTTATTATTTTTAAGGTAGTTCGTACCGCGCAACTAAAGTCAAATGAGTATAAGTGAAACTCTATTGACTTTTGTTGTTGCGACTGCAGTATTTATCAATTATAATACCTAAAAATAAATAATCTTCATTATTTTATCTTATTTACTTTATTTTTATTTTTTATATAAATATTTATATGAATGTTTTAAAAATTTATATTCTGTAAATATTTAAAAAATTTTAATAACAAATTCATTCCAATATTTTGAATTTCGCGCGTGCTAACCTGCAAAAACAGACTTTTGTTTCAAGAAAATTTTTCCTATGAAAATCAATAAATTTTCAGATTCTTTTCTTAATATTTTCGAAAAATCCCTGGATACACATAACATTTAATATACCATTGGAAAGCTTGTTAAATGAAGTATTTATATTTATTTTTTCAGAGCGGTAGTAAATCTTTAGATGCAAATATTCAATTATAACTGTAGGAAAATCGAATATCTACCATATGAGCAATGTTAAAATGTCAGTAAACGCAGCATTTTCAAAAGACTTTTTCTCGAAATTTTCCCTGGAAACCAGGTCCGATTTTTTGCGTAGAGATTCATTTTAACTTAAAGAACAACCTCCTACATTTTGGTTTCATTCGTAAATTTTTTTATTTTTGGTACGAGCTACCTTAATATAACTTTAATTAACAAAAAGCGAAAGAAAAAATCAAACCATTAACATTTTTCAAATTTTAAATATTAATAGAAAAACGTTAAATTTTAATAACTCTTAATTGCATAAGATAATTTAATTGCATATGAAATAAAAATTTAATTTGTAAAATTAAAAATCTGTACTCTTTATGTTTCAGGACAAAGTGATTTGATGATACAACGCGCAGAGAAGACAAAATCGTTTTTCCAAGGCGAAAACAGTCAACCGCAACAAAAAGAACTTTAAAAAAAATTGCTAAACCTCAGCCTCACGATGAACAACACTGGTCATCACAATACTCCTAATGGCCATTTCAATAACTACGATCGTGGGGTAAGCAATAGCACGCTGGATCTCGTTTCTCCTTTAACACTTTCGAATCTAATTTCTCAGATTGCAGAGGTAACATTATACACTCGTACAATAATTCAATAGTAGAAAACTAACATCAATTTAGATTACTATTATGTTTTTTTTTTAACATTTCCACTAACAACATTAAAAATAACAATACTACATACCACTTTCCTTTTTTCACTATACTTAATGTGTAAGTTATTGGGCACCCTTCAATTACTGTACCTTACGTTAAAGCATTATACAGTAGTTGGAGCACAGTAAATAAAAGCTTGCATTTATACGGTGAACAGACAATTCAGTAACTGACGCATTGGATAACCGTAATAAATTCTACTACATTAATAACTCACAATTTTTCTCTTAAAATTATGTAATAGGGTATATGTTTAATGCATAGTTACCGACATTGCAGTTACTCGAATTTTTAATCTTTATTAAAAAATTTTCGGAAATATCTTTATATCATGCTTTTTATTAATTAAAATAAAAGGCAATAATATAGAGATATTTATTACTCTACCGAATGAGCCACTGATGATCTCATCAAGCTTCTTTTAAAACTATCTGAACCAATAAAATAGTTTAAATTAAATAAAAGATTAAAAAAATTTTTTTTATATTTACAGCTTGCTAATGGATCGGCATGGCCATCTTCAAGTACGGATGCATCAGCTGGAAGTAGCCCTAATTCTCACTTATACAGTCGTTCACCAGCGAATAGCGAACTCTGTACCGATTCGCTATTAAGCAGTTTACTCAAAATCGTCGATACAGAACCAGATCATAGAAATAACAGTGAAATGCGAAGAACATCGCCCTGTGATTTGAGAATGACATCGCCAAATGGAATAAGGTTATCATCGCCAAGCAGTGAATATCATCGCAACAGTTTCAATGTTTTAAATAATCGTTGCCGTGATTGTGTTGAACAGAAAAATTGCAGAACTTGTCACAGGCCTGCTACAAACGTAAGAATCAATTTTTTTTTCAATTTCCTTTTTTTTTTTATTATTTAAACAAATTTTTAATCCCAAATATTTCTCTATTTTTTTTTAAATTTTATTTAACGTCACTATATTTATGCTATCTTTTTGATGCTAATTAGCGACGGAGATTTACAGTGTTTGTGAACAAAGCGCATGAATCGTATAAGTGGTGCTTGTATCAATCAGCTGCCTAGAGCGGGATTCGAACTCGAGTGCTCGAGATTACGAATCCATTGCTCTACCGACTGTACCACTATTTTGATATTACATAATATGTAAATTATTGAACGTTCGCTTGTTAACGCTTTTTTCCATATTTTTAAATGAAAAAACATTTGTTGTAATTTCAGTGAAATCAGTGATTTAAAGGCCTGATAAATCAAGATTATTAAATTATATAAGAAATTATTGTTATTTATTTAAAATTTTATTCATTCGAGTATTAGATAAAATACTTATTTACATATTATTTAATATCAGTAATAAAAATGATTCAAGCTAAATCTACCATCAAATGATTAAAAATTCATTACAGTCTATTGTTCGGCAGAATTCTTTAAACGGCGTTGAGTTATCGATGCTGCAGCCATTATCAAGTTCAGCACTTTATTGCGAGATACACTGTGATGCTCAACGATTTTACTGTCAGACTTGTTGCAAACCATATTGTTCGGATTGCGGTGTTCATCTTCACGCTGGCCATGTGACCGTTCATTTGATGGAGGCTATCGAAGCTGCTGCGATTCAAGCTAATACTGTTATGACTGAAGCTAAACAAGGTATCATGGCTCTCAAAGAAGATCTTGAGGCTAATCGGGTAAGTTCATGTACTTTTTTTATATTTATCATTATTACCTAATAACTTCATCCATGTGGTATTTTCAAATATATTATTTTTATTTTCATCAAAAAGATTTAATTTTATTTAATATAGTAATCTTTTACGTTTATTGTTCAAACTAATATTTTTTTTATTCCTTAAAAGTTTAAATTGAACAACATAAACACGATGTTTAAAGTAAATTTTAAATGTAAATAATAAATTCATAATCTAATGTACAAATTTTTAATCGCATAAAAAAATCTTTAAATTATTACAGCTTGCATCTGAAGCGTTGGAACAAAAAACTCAAGACGCAAAAGGAGAAGTGATGTCATCTATGAATAAAATTGTTAAGGCTTTAGAAGCGCGTAAAGAGGAAATTTTTGAAGGTATTGAGAAAGCTCGAAAGATGAAGTTAGCTGCGTTACAAGCAAGGGACGAAGCTTTGAAAAGTGGCATTACTCGATTAAACAAAGCTCTAGAAAGGCTTACAGATGCAATGGACATGTCGTCGTTGGCTGGCAACCCCTTGGATTTACTCGTGACAAAAGACATGGCTTCGGCAGAGGTAAATATTCCGCTTTGGATTTCTTTTGAATGCATGTATATTTTTCATGTAACAATTTGGTAATTTGATTTAGATATCTTCAATAGGTTTAATAAGATTATAGCTTAAATAAAATTTATTTACTAATCTAAATATTATTGGAAAATTGAAATTTTTATTTAACAAAAAACACAATTTTTTTGTTTTTATATTTTTTAAATTCAAAAATATTATGAAATGCATGAAATATTTTTTTATTGCAAACTTTTGATGCAATTTATTCTGTTTTTTTTAATAGAATTCATAGAATATATTTAATTTAGATAAAACTTTGATTAAACAGGTTTTCCAGATCAGGCAAAACCGTCATAGTTTACCACCACCTGAAGAAAGTTGGATATCCTTTACTGGAGGTGACCAACACATTATTTCAGCAATATCAACTCTTGGCTCCATAGTTGTCACCAATCCTGGACCTATTGGCGATCGTCGTTTACGTGGACGTAATGGTGGCACTTCACCTCAGGTAAGAAAAATTCTCTAAACATTGATGATAAAATCATTGTTTAAATTCATTATTATTTTTAAATACAAATATTTTATAAATAAAATTTTAATTTTATTATTTTTTAGTTTTTCCTTCAGAATTCATCAGCACCAATGCCAAACCAATTAGTACCACTGGGTCCAATACCACGTGGTCGTGCTGTATCAGCTAGCACTTTCCGTGTATCTGTGCGTACTGGCCGAGCTGGTCAAGGACTTGCTGGTCTATTTAGACCAATCAAAATAATTGGTAATGCAAGTAAAAATGAAAAGGATAATCTTTGCAGACCATGGGGCGTTGCTTGCGATAGAGACGGACACATTATTGTCGCTGACAGATCCAACAACCGTATACAAATTTATAGACAAGATGGTATCTTTTTAAGACGTTTTGGTGCTCATGGAACGCAACCTGGACAATTTGACAGACCAGCTGGTGTAGCTGTAGATGCACGTAGACGAATTATCGTCGCTGACAAGGATAATCATCGTATCCAGGTTTGTATATTTATTGATTTTTAATATTTTTTAATACACGAGAATGAAAAGTATTACAATTAATCTATTTGATATATCCAAAATAGATCTTAACAATGGAGGGAAACTTCCTGCTAAGTTTCGGTGGCAAAGGTAACGGTAATGGTCAATTCAACTATCCATGGGACGTTGCTGTAAATTCCGAATGCCAGATCGTTGTATCAGACACACGTAATCATCGCGTGCAGCTCTTTAGTCCTGAAGGCATATTTCTACGCAAGTATGGATACGAGAATGCTCCCAATATGTGGAAACACTTCGATTCACCACGTGGTGTGGCCTTTAATCCTGAAGGTAATGTCGTTCTCACAGACTTCAATAATCATCGTTTAGTCATAATAGACGCAGATTTTATGAATGCTCGCGTTCTTGGTTGTGGATCTGATTGCGGCAAATCATTCTCGAGACCACAGGGTCTTGTTATCGATGACGAGGGCAATATTATTGTAGCCGATTCAAAAAATCATCGTATTCAGATCTTTGATTCAGCTGGTACCCTTAAATGGAAATTCGGATCTCACGGAGATAAAAGCGATGAGATGGATAGACCTTCCGGCATTGCGTTGACCCCTGATGGTAGAATCGCTGTTGTTGATTTTGGCAACAACCGGGTAATGATAATTTAAAAAGATAAAAAGTAACCAAGGGTCTAACGCGTTTTATATGTAACTAACGCGATTTTTAATTATGTTAACTGATTAATGTAGTAAATTCTGGACGAAAGTTAAATTTTGATAAAAGTGAGAAAGTAGAACTTTGTCTTTTTGTCCGCTTCTCAAGTGTCAGGTCTTATGGCTCTGAGTTCAAACTTAAAAGACAAAACAAAAAAGAGAAAAAATGAGCAATATTTTCATACTGATTGTATATAAAATATGTGTGAAACCGTGTGTGTATAGTCTTGTTCGATATTTAAAAAAAAAAAAAAAAAAAACGTAATTAATTTTTACTTTTAACTTGCAATATATTAACGATGCTTTCGTCCAGGATTTGCCTAAAGATAAGATAAATGTTTTTAAGTAACTCGACAAAAGTCGAGCTTACACTGTATTGCAGTATTAGTTATTCTCTTCTAAGAGAGAGAAAACGAAATATGGGGCAATGATTTGATGGTAGAATCAAAAAAATAACGTTAATATTAAATAATTCATTTTATTTACTGCAATAACTTGAGAAGCTTAGAAAAGAGAGTGTAATTCTGCGTTTGTCGATTGCGATTTTAATAATAATTTTTTCGTTTTTATATTTGATATCGGTGAGCATCCACCGAATAATTTTATTAATTGATTGATTATGAGAGTACGTTTCATTTGGCTAATAGGAAAAGAGCTACGACGAATTTGATAATTATTTTTTTTTATTTTTTTCAAACACAAAATCGACGATTAATTGACGTCAGCAACATAGCATATCATATTGTTCTTTTCTTTAAAAAGATGTTGTGTGCATCGTAGTAATCGTTGCAGTGATTTTGCTTGTAACTGGAAAAAGTTATATTAATGAAATCTTAACTGTAGATTCTAATAACGTATATCTAAAAAGTATAGTTGTAGTAAAAAAAAATAATTGTCATCTTTAACCCTTGTACCTTAAGGGGTCTAAAATGTGGTGTAAAAAATAGGATGGCGATAATTAGATCAAGTAAGTCCAAAGGATACATGGCTTTTATTTAAAAGGTATCAATTAGGATGAAAGTAGATTAGAGAGACAAAAAATTTTGAAAATCTTTTTTTGTTTTGGAAAGAGAGAATGATAGATTTGTGTAGGAATCAAAGTACATCATTGATATTGAATAAAGATTAAAGTTCTCCATTTTAACATTTATAGCCGAAAGATTCTTTGAAACTGCTACTAGTCGTGGATTATTGAATTCCTTTGACTCGTTAATATCACCAACTGATGTTTTTTATTACCGCATCCGAGTCTTTTTTTTTTTTATTTTATTGTAGACAATCGTTAATGCTTTTTTGACTGAAAATAACTTCAAGACTTTACAATTTTTAATTTTCTAGTAAAATTTTTTTAAGTGAGACTATTACCTAAGAATTATTAATTTAAATATGATTTCAAATCATTAATACTTTCGGAATTCAAAGAAAACGAAATTAATCGGGGGAAAATCGGGTTTAAATTAAGTTTTTATAAATCATAAGATATGTCGATTGGCTTATATCATATATATTTATCAATTGTTATTTTACCACCAAAAATCAGTGTGTTGACATTTTGCAATTTCTTTTTTTTTGTTTAAATTCTAAATAAAATTTTTTATTTTAGCGAAAATAACTTTAAAATTTTGTCATAAAAATTTGTTTTTGAAAAGTAAAATTTTAGTTCATTATTTAAGTACGTCAATTGTCTTTGAAAGATTGAATCTTTCAAAAAAAAAACAAATAAATATTTTAGAGTCAGTATATTTTCTTTTTTTTTCTTGAAATATTACATTTTTAAAAAGAATAACATTAATTCTTGCATCTCTATAAAAGTAAGACTGAATTAAGACTGAGTAAAAGAATGCCAAGCTTTTTCGTTGTATGTTGTCCAACACACTAAAAGAAAATTACTACTAACAATGGTTTAGAAAATTAATCTCTAATCGTAATAAATAAAAATATGGTGAAAATCCAAAAAAAAGAATGGCACATAATTGTAAAGTTCATAAAGTCTCCTTCCATAAAATAAAACTTGCGTGTTAATTATATCGTAAATTATAATTAAAGCATAAAATTAGGTCTTAGATACTCATTGTGTAATTTTAGTCTATTTTAGCTGATTTTAAATGAAATAAGTCGTTCCATCGATAATAATTGATAAAGATTAACGTTTTTTTAGCTGCATGTTATAGTTTCTCTACCGTTTAATAACAGCGTAATATCTTGATAGAAACTAAATGATAAAACTGCAAGTTCGAGATTAATTTATCTTAAAATCAGATATATACAGGGTCTCTTTGTAAACTCGACAAAGTTCAAATTAAAATTAAATTTTCAGTTTAAGGGGCTTTCTTTTTTGATAAATTTAATTGTCATATAATCATTTTACTAAATCAAGGATATGAATATATAAAGGGAGGGTAAGGGACTTTTTTTTGACATATACACAAAGAGGCTTTGTGGCACAAATCAAATAATTACGCTTAAGAACACGAATAATTTCGATCTCTCCGCCATAATTAATAACCTAGTCACACATTCCGAAATGTTTTTTTTTAATCCGTTAAATTTAAAAATAATCAACTTCAAACTATCGAAAGGTTCTAAAAAACAGTCTGTAAAATTCGATATAATTATTTTTTTTACCAACAGTACCTCGATAATCAAACAATAAATTTTTGCGAATGAATTTCTCATAAAATTTTTTGAATTAAGTATAAATTATAACTGAAAGTTACTTATAAAGTTACTTTTTAAAATATAAAAGAAAACACACAAGAATTCCATTGCACTTATTATCGGATGTTTATGTAGTTTTCAAATCTGGAAGAAAGGGTTTCTTCATAAAGAGCTAATTCTTCTTTGCCAATAATTATGTGATCTTTTAGCTTTTTTCGAGTGGGATATAAAAGTGCATTTAGTTTAATTCAAATATCCTCTTAGCGAGAAAATAGAATTTACTCTCAATATTATTATATCTTTTTAGCCTAATAATTCAATGTGAAATGTTGTAAAATCGTAATCTTCAATTTTGGCGATCGCAATTTGATGTTTATTGAAAAAATCATTGACAAACAAAAAAAAAAAAAAAATAACGTACAACTGCGAAATAAGACGAAGCCTCATTTATCATAATGCTCAACTATTTTATGAAAAAAGAACATAATTAAAATTTGAAATTGATGACAGTGAGGAAATTAAAAATCTCATTACAGTTTTATAAAATAATTGATCATTAAAAGAAAAAAAACTTTGTGACTTGACTAAAAAATAGAGGCTGAAATATTAAAAGAACTCAAGTCAACTTTAGTCATCCTTAGCGCTTAAAGAACAGCTAAGAAGCGATAATAATTAAGTGTACAAATCATAATTGTCGTCATAAGGACTCTAATAATCGACAAGCCAGAAATGAAAGGGCAAGTATTTTACAAATGGCCCAAAATGATTGAATTGGTGTAGGAAGACGGAAAGAGAGATTTGATGTTTTTATTGATGATTTGACAAAACGTCAAATCTATCTTGCTCTAAGAATATGATTTTTAACCGAATAATATAAAATAAAGATTGTGATAAAAATATTAAAAACGAAAAAAAAAAATAATAAGTAGCGAGACTCAGCCTGCTAATGTTTGACTAAAATGTTTGCTGGGTAAGTTGTATCCTTTGGGAATTAAAAAAAAGATAAAGTTGTTACAATTTTAAGTATCCGCCATCTACATTATATGTAAAATAAAATTTTCATTGATAAAAGATTTTTAGTCTTGAAACTTATAAGCTTTTTGAATTTTTCTTCATGGCGAGCTGTGAATTTGTGATCGAAGTTCATTAATAAATTCGGGAATGT
Organism: Anastatus disparis; assembly: GCA_017163975.1. Lineage (NCBI taxonomy): Eukaryota > Metazoa > Arthropoda > Insecta > Hymenoptera > Eupelmidae > Anastatus > Anastatus disparis. The sequence continues at coordinate 590,992 of JAFFSR010000251.1, forward strand.
TCCTTTAATTTTTTTTTTTTTTTTCATTTTTTTAAAGAAAAAAGATGAGTATAACTACATCAGCGAGATATGGGGACATTACTGAATTCGTTGATGAGCTTCGTAAAAATAATTTAGTGTTGTGCGATATCAGGTAGCTTGTGAGAACTCGCCTTTAAAGTTTCGAAAATAATTTTAATTTTACAAACAAAGAATTTTTCGAACTTACAGGATGACTAGAAAATATTTTTTTACTTAATCTTTTGTCGCTAAACGCGATCTGGTTCTTCAATCTTCCTTGATCTAAATTTAAAAATTACATCTTTATCTCGTTGTTCAACGATATATCGTTGAACAACGAGATTAAACTATAATTTTTAGATTTTAATATAATTGAAAAAAAAAAGAATTGTAAACAACACTGTAAGTCTTTAGAGGACAGTATAGTGATGTTTTATTAGTGAATTTACCAATAGATTTTAAGTTGTCATTACACAAATTATTTTTTAGACATAAGCGTGTTTTTAATTTCTTATTTTTAATAAGTACGGCCAGTATTTGGTTATTAATTAATATTATGGATTTATTCTTAAATTTTTAATGATCTTCAACAACTTAAATAATTATATAACTTCTATTTTTTATTAAATAATAATTGGTATAATTATATTCTGGTTACGATTGTTACATCGATAAATATAAAGTTTAAGAAAAGCCGTTGATTATCGACACGTCATCTTACCATACAAAACTTTTTAATGATTAATTATTAAAATTTAAGAGAGTAAGGAAAAATAATAAAATTTTAAAATCGTGAAAAAAATGTACCTGTAATGTGCGTGTAATTATGACGTGTCGCCTCGGCGCAAAGTTCCTAATGTTCCTAATGCTTAATTTTTGACGAGGATTCTGGATTTTTTGTGAATGATGAAAGAAAAGTTTATTAAAAAAATAAAAAAAAAAATAAATGAAAATAATAAGAGAGAAAGATAGAATACACACACGGTCTACTGATGATAATGAATTTGATGAAAAAATAATTATATCACAAAAACGCGTGCGAACATGTTTCTCGAGAATACCATGCATATGTTTTTAAACATCTCATTTTTTCCCCCTTTATAATTTTGCGATGCATGATTTAAGGGTGCGTGGGGGTGAGAGTTATGTATATGCAGCTCTAATAATAATTAAAAAAAAATCATTGTAGCAGCGTTAAGGTGATAATAAACTATTATATATCATCAAATAACATTGTTTTTATTTCGTCCCTAATTCCTTTTTTTTTTTTTTTATTTAGAGATCGTCAGTGTGTTTGTGAACAAAGCACTTGTAATATATACAGTGGTACTTGTATCAATCGACTGTCAAGAGCGGGATTCGAACTCGCAACCTCGAGATTACGAATCCATCGCTCTACCGAGTGAGCCACTGACGATCTCGATAACTTATTACTATAGTTTATTATGAGACTTTATTTATTATGAAACCATTATTATTTTTACAATTGTTTTTTATTATTATTTTTTCTACTATTATTTTTTCTACTATTATTTTTTCTACTATTATTTTTTTATTTATTATTTATTATATTATTTATCTTATATTTTACGTTTTTCTTTTAATTTTGCATCAATTTTTTGTATTATCAATGCAGCACATCGATATAGAATTTATTACATGAATTTTATTATGCAAACCTTTGAAATCTAGATAAATAATTTTTTATTTTATGTATATTACTCTTTAATTGTTTATGAGTAAATATATTTTAATACAATTACTTTTAATATTTTTAATTCAATAATAATTAGTTTTTAGATTGAATATATATCTTACGTTTTATGTTTTTCTTTTAATTTTGCAACAATTTTTTATATTATCAATGCAGCGCTTTGATATAGAAATTTTATAATGCAAACCTTTTATAAATAATTTTTTATTTTATATATATATATATTATTCTTTAAATGTTTATGAGTAAATACATTTTAATACGATTTCTTTAAATATTTAAAATTCAATAATAATTAGTTTTTAGATTGAAAAATATTACTACGTATTCCTTACGATTGTAGGAGGACTTGTTTGATCAATATAACCCACAAAATCAAGCAAAGTCGAATCTTACGATGAACTTGACTCTTATTTTTATAGTTAGTGTTAGAAATTTTTATAATTTTACATAAATTTTAAATTTTATAATAAATATGTCGAGACGAAAAAAAGATGCAGCTTCTGTTATAGAATTGCCTGAGTAAGTACATGAATCAATGATCATTTTAAGAAAAAATTCTTTCTTATTTCATAACCTATTCATTATATATAAATAGTAAAGATGCAAATAATTAGCATCGCAATGATAGATAAATACAATGACGTTAAATAAAGTAAAATAAAAATTTAAATTATTAATTATTTATCATAATAAAACAAAATTTTTACAGGAATTGATTTTTTAAGAATACAGAATATTAAAAACATGTTTTAGCACTAAAAATTTTTTTTTATTATATTAATAAATAGTTATTAAGAATCAATTTTTATTTCAATCCCTTTTTTTTTATTTTATTTAACGTCACTGTATTTATGGTATCATTTTGATGCTAATTAGCAACGGAGATCATCGGTGTGTTTGCGAACAGAGCACATGTTACAGTGGTGCTTGTATCACTCGGCCGCTGAGAGCGGGATTCGAACTCAGGGCCCCGAGGTTACGAATCCATCGCTCTACCGAGTGAGCCACTGGAGACCTATGTTTTTTCATTAATAAAAGCACAAATTAGGCTTAAAATAATAAATATCTACTTTATATATAATGGATTAATTTAACATCTAATAAAAAGATAAATAAATTTTAAATAAAAAAGCATAAAATATTTATCGCACAGTGGGGATGGGGAAACAGACGCGGGTTCTAATGCACCGGAGCAGCGATTAATTTCAATAGTAACAGGAGAGCCTTATGGACCACGAGTTAAACAGATCAGTGAACAGACCGAGGAAGCGAGCTCCGACGACGAGCCAGATTCCGAGAGCGAAGATGAAAGTCGTAAAATTAAGGATGAAAATGCAGAAGTTCCTGCTGAATTTTGGCATATGCAAAAACTCGTTAAATACATGAAGGCGGGAAATCAAACAGCCACGACAGTTGCATTGTGCTTGCTCAAAGATTTTGATCTATCCAGTCGAGTACATATTTTCTACTTTTATTAATATAATATATTTTTATTTTTTATAAACTGTGCTTGCGTTAAGTGGCTACTTTACTTCCTCTCAGCGAACAGTAAAGCATTCACTGTACGCGTTTGGCTATTAAAATCAAATACGTACCAAAGGAAGAAATAAAGAATTCTCTATTTCTCCTCCCTAGGTGCATTATATATTATTATTTTTCTATGGAATATTTAGTATCATGTGCTGCATAAGTGAATGGCAAATACTAAAATGAAATATGAGATCAGCACGCTCCTTTGCGGAAATATTTTTATTATCTTTACGCGAATAATTTTGTGGAATTTTAATACACCAAATTATAATGGTTTATAGAATATATTTTTTCAGAATCAGTAAAATTATTTTTTTTAACTTATTATTTGTTTATTTTACAATCCTCAAGTTTTTTTTTTACAAACTACGTTTAATTAACGAATAGTATAACGCTTTTTACTAAATATTCTTTATACCAAAAAAAATATTTTGAAAAATTGAATCAATTAAAATTAATTGATTCAATCTTTAAAGGAATAGTAAAGACCTTTTATTTAAACTTTTCGAGTGCTAGAGCAAAGATTTTTATATGGCAACTCCATATAAAAATCTCTGCCTTGTCACTATTATTTAAAAGAATCTAATCAACTCTCCGCAGATAATTCAAAAAGTAATTCACGAAATGGGCGGGCTAGAAATTTTGGTGAATTTATTGGAAACGCGTGAAATAAAGTGTCAGCACGGCTCGTTGGCAGTTCTCTTACAAATATCATCATCAACGGAGATGAGACGACATCTTACCGATCTTGGTATTATCAGTCCTTTGATCGAATTATTAAAGCATCCAGCAAGAGATATTCAAGTACTCACCGTCGAAACTATGGCCAATATTGCTCTGCTGAAAAAAGCTCGCAAGCAGATTCGTATTCGCTGCGGAGTGCCGCTTATTGTAAATTTTTTTATTCAATATATTATTTTCATTCGATAACTTGTTCAGTCCTATTTTTAATTAAATAAATGCTTATCGATTTAGTACTCTGTACAGGAGAAATATTCATTGATAAAGTCTCATCTTTATAAATTTTGTAATTTACATATTATTTTCTTTTTTTTTTAAATGTTAACTGAAAAGCTCGAGAATCATTAATAATTATAATCAATAAATACACTAGTATGATTAAAATTTAAAAATTTCTTCAAAGTATTTTAATCACTTATAATTTCTTATAATTGATATCTTTATTGACAAGAATTAAAAAAAAAATATTTAAATAAAATCTATTTATTAAATTAACTTACAATCTTAACATTGTCAAGAAATAATAAATATAATATATTTTTCTACGTAAAACTTAAAAAATAAAATTTTAAGCTAGACGTCATGGACGTACCAGATTCAGTGATCTTGCGAAAACCGGAAGATCTCGATGAATCGGAAAAGGAAATGTTAGCCGTGGCGATCGGCGGTGCTAAAGTACTCAATTCCTTAAGCAGCAGTCCAAAAATAAAAGAGCAATTAAGAAAACACGGTGCAATATTTATAATGGCTAGATTTTTAAAGTCACGAACTACAGAATTGATAGTACCAATGATGGGCGCTGTTCAGCAATGTTCAGATTTGGTAAATTTCTATTTATTATGATTTACTCATTAAATATAATCCAATAGAAATTTTAATATTTGATTCAATTAAAATTAATCACTAAAAAGTTAGAAAACATCCACTGAACTTAAAATGACTTTCTCTTAGTCCACTAAAAAAAAATCTATTTAGTAAAAATTTTACTTGACTTTAACGAAATTTCACTGGATTACATTTAAAGAGTAAACTTTTTTATCGGATAAAAAAAATATTAATATACATTAACATAAATTAACATAAATTGTTTAGAAAGTTTTTAGACTGGCTTTCGAAAGAATGGAAATAATATTCGATATTGTCAATCATCTTGATAACGACGATTTCAAGCTGAAAGAAAATTGCGCTTTGGCGATATTCAAGTGCGCGATAAATAAAGTAAGCAGAGACATGGTTCGTGAAGCAGGCGGATTAGACCCTCTTTGCAAACTTGTTACAGATAGTAAGGTTATTACAATACACATTAAAATTTAAACATTAAAGTGCAATTTTTTTTAATAGAAAAAATAAAAAAACCTTTAGAAGGAAAGAAAATTATTCGGTCGATTGTGGAATAAAAATAAATAATTTAATTATATCAGGTGCGTGAGAATAAAAAGCTATTGGCAGCCGTGATTGGCGCAATTTGGAAGTGTGCAATGAGTCCTGAAAATGTCAATCGATTTAACCAAAATAATTTGGTCGCCTCTCTTGTACCACTTCTCAATGAAAACGAAGACGTCGATGTTCTTACAAACGCAGTTGGTGCTCTGGCAGAGTGCTGTAAAAATGAAGAGAATAGAGAAACGATTCGATACAGTGATGGTCTTCCCAAACTGGTATAATAGTTTAAATTTTTATTTTTTTTTTAATTTAACGTCGCTGTATTTATGCTATCATTTTGATGCTAATTAGCGACGGAGATCGTCAGTGTGTTTGTGAACAAAGCACATGTAACGTACAGTGGTACTTGTATCATTCGGTCACCGAGAGCGGGATTCGAACTCGGAACCTCGAGATTACGAATCCATCGCTCTACCGACTGAGCCACTGACGATCTCATTCTTAGTACATTAAAGTTAATGAAAGCGAACACTTATTTAGTAAATTTGAATTTTTAAGCAGCATTTTACACAAATAAAAATGTAAACTGCTAAGCGAAGTAATTAAAACAAAAACCTAAATGATTAAATCAAATTATTTAAAAACTCTATTTACTTTTCAATATCTAAAGTTATACTCAAATATAACACTTGTTTATGAAAGTAAGCGTATACTGTCGTTATAATTTTTGCGATGATAAATCATTGCAATGATATGCCTTTAAATTTAAATTTACAAAATTATTTTCCATTGAATATTTAAAATTAATGAAAACTAATAAACTTTATTCAATTCTCTGCAATCAGTATAGGTAATTTAAAAATGTATTAATTTTAAAAAATTACAGATAAAATTACTAAGTGCAACATACGAGCCTCTATTACAAAACATCCCTTTAGTAATCGGTGAATGCGCTCAGAACGAGGCTTGTATGGACGTAATAAACGACGAAGATCATGTACTGGACGGTGTGCGTTTAGTTTGGTCACTATTAAAACATCCAAACGATGGTGTTAAACGCAATGCATGTTTCGCTCTTGTTCCTTGTATACGACACGCTAAAAATTCACCCGAGATGGTCCGAGCTTTTGTCGGCGGCTTAGAACTTGTCGTTAGCCTTTTGGAGAGCGAGGATACTAAAGTATTGAGTGCCGTATGTGCGACTATTGCTGAGATAGCGACTGATCCCGAAAATTTGGGTATATTAACGGATCATGGGGTTGTTAAAAAATTGGCTGATCTGGTTCATACAGTACGTATTAATAATACTAAACTAAATTGATATTTTTATTGTTTGCCGACGTTTAGAACTTATTAGTTTTTTTTACAGAGCTGTAATTTCAAACAAAACATCACAATAACAAATATAAAGTGCAATAAGTCACAACTCTAACCGCTCCATGCTAACAAAACAAAATTTCTAGTTTTAAATTAAAATTTATAAAAAATATCAGAAAAATTAATATTAAAAAAACAATACAAAGAAATAAAATTCATATTCTAAAAATTCTTTGATTAAAATTATAAATTTGAAAAAAAAAACTTAATTTTATTTATTTAACGTCACTGTATTTATACTATCATTACGATGCTAATTAGCGACGGAGATCGTCAATGTGTTTGTTAACAAAGCATATGTATCACATACAGTGATGCTTGTATCAATCGGCTGCCGAGAGCGGGATTCGAATTCAGGACCTCGAGATTTTATTTATTTTATTATAACAATTTTATTAAAATATATAAAATGATATTTTATTCAAATCAAAGGGTTGATAAAATAGAAAATTTAGGATACAAAAACATTGAAAAGATTTCTATGTTATCAACATATATTATGAAATAAAAAAAAATTATTTAAAAATAAAATTTTTAAATGATTTGCATAGCGCAAAAATATAGATAATTTGACGGAAAATGTAAATTTCAATACTTGCAGAATGAGCCGGTCTGTAGCTCATTCGGTAGAGCCTTAAATTCATAATCTTAAAGTTCCGAGTTCGAATCCCGCTCTTGGCCGTTTTATACAAGCACCACTGTACGTTATATGTGCTTTCTTCACAAATACACAAGCTTCGTCGCTGATTATCATAGAAAAATTAGCATAGCATAAATATAGCGACGTTATATAATGTTATTTTTGTTTCAAAGTAATAAATTTAATTGAAAATTTTTTTATTATTTTGGAGGAAACATACCATATACATTACATGTGCTTTGTTCACAAACACACTGAAAACCTCAGTCGCAAATTAGCATCATAATGATAGCATAAATATAGCAACGTTAAATAAAATTTAAAAAAATTATAGGAGGACGAGGAACTTCGAGCAAACTTAACGTTGGCGATAGCTTTTTGTGCTGAATGGGGCCAGAATAATTATGAATTTGGAAGACTAAACGCAGTTGCGCCTTTAGTTAATTACTTATCAAGTCCAAATCCAGAAGTTTTAAAAGGAGTATGCATAGCCTTTTATCATCTTAGTAAAGAACCGTCCAATTGCGTTACCATGCACACTTGTGGAGTAGTTAAGGTACACGATATAAATCAATTTCATTCAACTTTAAATTTTAATTATTTATCTTTATTTAATATCATGAATTGCAAAAAGAATATCAATAAAAAATTCTCCATATTTTTTTAGCACGTGCTTCGTTTAGTCGGATCAGAGGACCCTGAGGTTCAAATAGCTGCAGCAACCACAATTCGTCACATTCGCAAGCTTGCACTAACAGCGGAGAAATTCCATTATAAAGAAATGTAATATACAATTATTTTTTACAAATAGTTTTTGTAACGGCATTTTTTAAACGTTGCTTATAATTTAATATTTTTTTTATAGACATACACTCGCCGAAACAGATTACCGAAAATGATAATGGATGATCAAGAAAATTTCGAGTGAAATATCAAGAAAATTTTTTTTAATAATTATTAAAAGTTTTATGTTATTACGAATTTTTCATTTTGCACAATTTGTACTTGGTATCCGATTCGACTTGAGTGTATTAAAACACTTTACGGTTCTGATATATAAAAATTACCTTAAACTACCTCAACCATCCAACGAAAAAATAAAACAAAAATAAAATAAATTCAATTGGTGTTTTAGTCTTATTTCTAATTATAACTGAATACCATATTTTTTAGCATATCTTTTTCTTTAGTAATGTATCACTTGATTTCCCACACGTATGAAATCATCTCTTTATCTGAAGACTTGTATATATTCATATAATGTATTAAATTTTATATTTCATGAGTGATATCGATTATTATCAAAAATAATTTTAATACAATGGAATATCTTTTATATTTTAGAACCTGTTTACTTTGTCTGCAAAAAAGTTAACATTATTTAATAGGTGACTTAAAAAATGTGTAAATATTAACGCCATTTTATGAAAAAAAAACTTGATTTAATGTTCTTAAAAAATTTTTGCCTAAACAAAAAATTTACATGAATCTAATTAACGCTGTAACTTAAAAAGAAATGAATAGCATCCACACATCAATTATAGGCATGCGAAAAGAATATTGAAGATGGCACATGACAACAATTCTTACAAAAAATCTATAACATCGAAAATCTATTATATTAAAAAGAGTTTTTTAGGCACTTTGCATAATTGGTTTTTAAAAAATATACTTTCAATTTCATGGCAAAAATGATATGGTTTCACCTGGAAAACTAAATTTAATTCACAGAACTAAAGAACAAATTTTTATAATACCTAAGAATCAAAAGTTTTTAAATTATAAGAATTTTCATCGTTATTTATAATATATAATAGATTTTCGTGTTGAAATTATTTATTAAAGGAATGGGTAAGAAGAACTTATAGCAAGTCTTGATTTTCTAATATTTGGAAAGTGTACATCACGCTAGAAAGCCTATCAGCTTATTCTGTTTTTTCACTCATCAATCCTGTTGCTTTCACAGCTGTAAATAAATATTCCAATTTTATTAATGACAATATAAAAATGTTAAATCAAAAAGTAAAAATAATATCTAATTGGAAATCTAACTTACACTTTCGGGCTTCATCTATGATACTATCTACATTTGGTTGGTATTGAAGGAATTTGGGACGAATAAGACGTCTGTAAAGAATCAATGATCCGTTATATTCTGTGGGAATCATGAGCCAAATGTAAAACAAACACTGCAATAAAAATTATTATATCGTATGAAATATATTTTGTAAATATTAAATATTTATAATTTCAATACTTTAACAAATAGTCAAATTATACCTTAGCTAGCCAATAAACTGGAAACCAGCCCACAATAAAGTCAGAGAAATATTCCACAATTGTGAATACAGCAAAAACAGCCCAGTAAGTGAGCCATTTAGTATCATCATCTTTTTGCTTTGATTCAATTGCTTTCATAGAACAGTATGCTGGATACGTAAAGCCAATTATATTTGAGACTAGTTGCTGGCCTATACCCACAACCAGGTAAAGGGCTAAGAATAAAACACTAGCTAAAAACAGAATGTACGAATTAATTATCATGTTTTTTAATAATAAGATAAATTAGTATAGAAATTGGTGAAAAAATATATTATTTTACAAATTGATAAAAAAAATAGTTTTCAAATAAATAAATTATATGTAAATTTAATAAACAGGAAAAATCAATTTCATTAAATATTATATAGAAGTTTAGTATAATAATTGAGACTTCCACTGTTATTGATGACTCATATTGTCTATTGTGAGATTGATATGAGATAATCTATAATTAAAGTTTAATATCTTAAATTTGTATTATCTAGACTTGGAAAAAATTAATGCCTCTATGTTACAATTAGATAGTGACACAGATTCATGACTTGCACAAGTATTAGCTTATCGTTCAAAATAAATCGTGTAATACGAAACACACCAAAGACGAGCAATCTATATCATTTCCTTTCTACCCGTACATGATCATCCCCAGAAATTTATTAAAAATAGATTTTACATGAGAACGCAATAGAGAGCTATAATCTATTTGACATTGATTAAAAATTCATGATTTATAATTATTTACAAATTCTCGACACGAAATCGCAACGATTACGTAAATACAGACGTAAAATGCAAAAAGGAAGCCGAGTCGTTTGTATACGCGTCATTCTACGAGCAAGATAGAAAGAGAAACCAAGGGGGAGAAAATCATAACCTAGAAAAAATTTAGTATCAACTTACCAACAAAAAGATACAACCTATCGATACCGGTTTTCTGTTCAGCTAGTGCTAAATATTTTGTCCAGGGTTTACTGTCATCCTTGAGCACCTTCTCCAAAGTTTCCTTTATAGCTACGACTCGTGCCATCTTTTAACTTTATCTTCTTTTTCCTACCCTCAAAAATTCTAATCCCACAGAATTTCTTCCTCTATGTCCTCTGCACCGTATGTTTTTTTTTCCTCTTAATAATACGTTTAACGCATTACACAAACTGTGAGCGTAGAATTCGTTCCCCAGAATCCGTCCGCAATGCTATTGCTTTTTCTCCCCTTCTCTAAATTTTTTTGTGTTTTCGTAGGCGATCTTTGTCGCTCAACCGTTGGGAAAGGATTTTAGTAGGATTCCCGCCTGCTCTGCCACGCTCTTTCAACACCACGCCGGTGACACCTGCCGGATGATTTCTCAAGGTCGACACTAGAGAGATTGCAAATTATTTCTTGCTTTATTAAAATTTTTCGTCTTTTTTTTTTTTATTTTTAATGTTACTGGTTTCTCTTGGAGTGTAGAAATATCATGTTGCGTGATTGATTGCAAAAATTCTAAATACTTATGAAAGGTTCATTTTTATAGAATTCTTTACTTCTAACCTTTTTGAAATTTTTTCAGAAACAACATTAGTTTGTTTGCAGCGTAAGGATGTTTCATTTGTTATTTATGAAAAAATATATTAGTTTATTATTAATTTTCAATAAAGTAATAAATAATTAAAAATATGTTTTTGGAAATAAAAATTTCAATTTACATTTACTGTATGAAAATTTATATGATCATTGCATTTATATTATAATTTTTTATTAGAAAATCACAAAAATATTGCTTTACTTTAACTCATTGATATTATTTATGTTTAAATATTATATAATGCTGAAACTGTTTTATTGGCAATAAAATTGAAAAATGAATTTATGATAAATTTAATCACGTCTGCGAGAGATTGCGCACTCCTCAATAGATGGAAACACTTGCTCATTCATTTCGATGATAATAAAAATATTCTGTTGAAACTGTTGGCAACAGTATATACAATTCTATTCATTGTTCGAACTTGAATGTTTGTGCATAGAAAACTGGTTCAGAAACGAGCAATGTATTGTGAGTATAACAAAAGTACCTGTATTGATTTTCATTCAAAAAGACCAATCCTTAATAAGAAGAATTATTTTGTAGCAACCTTATAAAAAATAGATTTCCTGAAAAATAGTAAATTTCTTTTCTTATCTGTCTATTAAATTATTTGCGATCAAAATAATCTCAAAGATTTATTTCTAAAGAAATATTTGGTTGTACTATACTTGTTTATCGGGATATTTAGATTTTAATTAGTATAGTTTATTACAGTACCGTTTTTGTTTTCCCGAAAACAAGTTATAGTTTTCGAATAAAAATCTTAAATTCAAGAGAATTCTATATGTTTTTTAAAAGTTTCAAGATTTTAAAGATATGCAACAAAAATTTTCATTCTTGTTTATATTTTATTCACGTTTTATATGAAATTAATAATTATTTATATTACACAAATAATATTTTTATTTTTATATAAATTTTGGTACAAATTTTTAAATTTAATAGGTAAACACTGCTACCAACTTAAGTTATCGCAGTAGATAAAGTAGGAAGTGAGCTTTTTTCAGATTAAATAATAATGCAGTTAAAGTCACCTGATAAATGTTTAAGTAAAATGAATATGTATACTTTTTTTTGTTAGCTTTGGTTAAATTGTTCAAATAGAAAACGTTATATAAAATGAAAAAATTATTAATTTCCTTGTAATCCACAAGTTTTAACTGTGATAAGAACTCGTAGATCTCAAGGTCCCATGGTGTAATGGTTAGCACTCTGGACTCTGAATCCAGCGATCCGAGTTCAAATCTCGGTGGGACCTACTTTTTTTTATTTATTTATTTATTTTTTTTTTTTTTGATAAATAACTATTATTAGATTATGATATTTCGAAATTATTTTTTCTCACGTTAATATTATTTGCATATTGATTATATAAACACTTCATAAGCCCATCAACTAGTTTTTATTTAGATTTGCACATTTTTAGAGCTATAAGACTTAAAATAGATATAAAAAATACTATTATGGTAAATTTGGGCATGTTTATCACGATATATTATTTATAATTTCTATGAATATTTTATTATTTTTAACTCCTTACTTTTCCTACTCTATATAATTTCTCCATCTTATTACCAGGTAGATTTTAATATGTATTGATAACATTTCTACCATATCAATAAAAAAACAATTGCATTAATAATTGCAATCAGAGCAATACTTGTAGAGTAAGATGCACTTTGACTTGCATTATGTGTCATCAACATTATCAACTTAAATTTTTAAGTGTATCTTTCAATTAATCACGAATAGTCCCTCTATTTAGAATAATATCTTGAGAAATTTTAAGTTTTAGTTTCGAAAATTCAAATATTGAATTGAATAATATTTATGGCACATATTACAAATCGAGATATTTCTTTTCCTAAAGTTATTCCTCGACTTGCAAGTACTTACCCGGATGAACTCTTTTAAAAAACAGAGAACTTAAAAATTGTATTTTAATAAATGCTACTAGCGTAATAAGAGATCTATTATTAAATAGATATGATTATAATCAGTATGCTTACGAATGAAAATTCGTGATATCTTTTCAATGGTTTAAAATGTAAATGACATTTATTGAATTATTAGCAATTATAAACTTGTGATTGTTTTAACAATTATTAAGCAAGTGTTTAAAAATCACATTAAATTTAAACTAAAAGTCATAAAATATTAATTTTGCTAAATTGTATAATATAGTTGAAGAATTTTGTAAATTAATATTGAAAAATTATAAACAAATGTATTTTAATTTTAAATGGTTTTAGTGTTTCGTAAAATAATTTAAGATATAAATAAAAATAATATGAATGGAACGTGTTTAAATATGTTCATCAAGAGAAATTTCAAAACAAATGTTTTTAAAATTAAGATCGTAATAGGATATTTCTAGGATTCAAAATAGGTTTTAATAAATTAAATTAAAATATTTAAAAAGTTTTTGAATTTAAATTATAATAAATTACTAAATTTTTTTTGATTAACACTAAAAAATTATAAGTTTAAAAACATAATAATAAATTATTATTTTAAAGAGTTCACTATCACTTTATTGAAAAATAAAATACGATTGAGGGTGTTAATAAAGAAACAAATGAGTTTTAGAATGAATTCCAAAGTTGTTTATTTGAGCTTTGGTATTATACAATACTTTAAGTTAGAGGTCGTCAGTGGCTCATTCGGTAGAGTGATGGATTCATAATCTCGAGGTCTTCCTGAGTTCGAATCCCGCTCTCGGTGGTCGAATGATAAAAGTACCACTGTATACGATCATATGTACTTTGTTCACAAACCCACTGAAAACCTCCGTCGCTAATTAGCATCGCAATGATAGCACAAATACAGCGACGTTGAATAAAATGAAAAAAAAAAAAACTTTAAGTTAGACTCTAAATTGAACATAAAATTTATTATTCTTTTTATATGGTATTTCATTATCGGTCAATGTTTGTAGCAAAAAAGCTACAATTATTTTCACAGAAAGAATTATGGATTGACAACGCTGTAGATTTTTAAATTTGTTTTACGATTCAACTATTAATTTACAAACTTAATGAGTTGATATGCCACAATGTGTACGTAGGTTTCTTCATGTCAAAAATATTCGGTGTACTGTGTTATTGAGAAAATAAAAATTTACATTTTTTTTATAAATATGTGTATCGTACGCATACATATATATATTATTTACGAAATAGAAAAATTTAAAAAGAAATTATACAAATACGCCGATCATTAATTCAGTATACGAATTTAAATAAAATATACTTCTAATAATTCTTCATTTTTAGAAAATAGAAAAATTTTACATAAATGAATAATTTTCTCATTTAATGATATGATTCAACCATAAAGTTACGTATTTATACATTAGTTTATTTTTATAACAACTCTTATCGCTTTTTTATTTATTTATAAAAAAAAATATTTTTCATCCATTACAAAATTTACAAATTGTCGATTTATTCGTTTACACCATTTCATTTACACACATTGGTAACTTTTCGCAGTTTTAAAACTATCGATATTTTGTAAGCTTTCTTATTTTTATGAAATTATGTTTTTATTAAATAATTTTTTTATTAAATTATGAATATTATTAATTTACAACTTATATTATCGTCTTTATATGAATAATCTATAAATTATATTATGAATATCAGATTAAAGTACACTTAATAGTAAAATAAAAAATTTATATACATACAAGCGCACATTATAGTAAAAACAATTTTTTAATATATAAAAATTTTAGAGCTACGAATGCAAAATATCGATATTACAGTTTTCCAAATTTTTAATTCTGAATTTAAAAAATTTCTTAATAATTCTATATTTTTACATTATATCCTTTCATTTTAACTAATAAAAAGCATGACATAGAGATATTTAAAAAAATGTTTGAACACAGATAAAAAATTCGAGAAACTGCAATGTCGGTAACTACGTAATCTTATGCTCTATTATATCATCTTAAGATAAAATAATATTTACAATTTTTAAACTTTATTATTACAATTACGAATATTCAAAATATTTTGTATCAGAACATAATCATTGAATTAAAATATTTTATTATATAAATTCTTAACATATTATTGAAAAATAAAAAATATTTTGCAAAAAGTAAGAAAATTACAAAATATCGATACTTATAACTTCTCTATATTTTCATACGCACAACAATCTTTTCTCTCAAAGTTCCAATCAGTCAATAAATTAAAATAAAATATATAATATAAAACCAATAATACAATCAGGCAACGATTCATTCACTCAGTCGAACTCTTAAAAAAGGACGAACGTTGGGGTGTCTGTAGTAGCTTTTTTTCAGCAGCTCGCATTTTAGCACATTTGACAAGTAAAGCGATTATGGTAAGTATTGCGCCGACAAATGATATGACTCCAAGTACCACGAGCACGATGAACCAACTTTTAAAAGTACCGATGCGATCAGCAAAGTCACAATTACAGTTATCACTGTCACTGAGGTTTAACGCTGAAAAATTTATAGGTCTCAAGGAGATGAGTCGTGTTTCTTCGACGGACACCTGTCGTCGTTTCGTCGTGTTCATCGGTTTCTTAACAAATTTATAAGTTATCGAGTACGTAAAATCTTGTCCGTCGTATGATCCAGTAGCGCTGTAGAATTGAATCAGTAAAGCGTTACCCGTCGACACAATTGGTACCTGTCAAAAATTATTCAAATTTATATCACTTTATTCACAGATTTATTTATTTTATTAAATTTAAGACCACTTCATCGGCCAATATTTAATTATATTGATAATTACAATTAATAAAATAATTTTAGAAAACAAAACACATTAAATTATAATTTAATCCATAAACACCATTCAATTAAATTTATTCATTAATTTCAGAGAATTTTTTATTCTTGTATTTAAATAATAAGATTGTAAAAACATTGACTTATTAAGACTTAAAAAAAAATATCTTATCCAAAAACCTAAAATTCTCCAAGATCAATAAACTTATTTGCTTGAAAATTTAATGGAATAGAGTTCATGGATCATATTACAAGTTAATGTATTTTTTTTCTAAAATGATAACTTTAATTTTAATTATTTATACAATTGTTTATTAACTAAAACGTAGGATCCTTCTATGCAGTTACATGTACACTTGGCGGAAAGGATATTTTTCCGAATCTTTTGAAATGCTCCAATAAAAACAAAGAAAATAACGGAATGGTCCAGTTAGAATTTTAAATCATTCGGAAAAATATCCTTTCCGCCAAGTGTACATAACAAAATTTAACCAACTTTATTGATTGAATATTTAAAATAACAAATTTATTCAATTGAGTTTTCAAATAAAATTCAAGGACAAACCTGAATATTATTAATATCACTATGAGTGGCGTCACAGTACGACCACATAAGGAAGCTTCCATTCGAGTGAGTACTGTTATAAACAGCTATCTCGTTCCCCGGACAGTAATCCAGAGTATCGTTTCTTCGGTTCGCTTTCAATGCCGTCTCTTCCTCTTCGGTCGCTTCGTCTCTAACGATCTTCAGAAGCACGGACACTCTCTCATTAGCTTTACCCGTGAACCTATAACTGCAAAGCGTATTCGGAGGATACCAACTTCTTGGTGATTTAACGACGGTGTCCCTCGATTTTTCGCTACTCTTATACACAAAATCGCAGATATGATGATTGGACGGACTTAAAGCTTGGCTTGCCAAAGCCGTCGGCGGTGCCTCGGTCTCTTGAAGGCTCAAATGAAAACCATCGTGCATAATGGTACCGTCGCGCTCAGCGTGAAATTCAATTATGACATTCTGACCTCGAGAGAGAATTTGCGGTATTCGTCCTTCGCCGCAAAACCTACCGATCTCAAGAACCCTGCCGTTTACGCTTTCAAGAAGTGCTAAGTAATCACCTACGCAACTGCTACTTCCGAGCTTTGGTTGCAGGCCATCGTGAGGTCGACGTCGACGTAGGTAACGATTATGCTGATGGCTGTGATGATGATAGTTACGAAGCGCTGAATTTGAACTTAGATGCGATCTATAACAGAATAATTTTCCTCTTTGTTTATACTTATTTTTACTTTTAGTATTAAAAATATAAGACAAAAAATTATGGATCATTTTTATAAATTACTGTTAGATTTCCATTGAATTCTAAAAAAAGGATAAAATAAATAATAACACACAGTAAGTTTAAAAAAAGCATTTAAAAATATAGAATTTTTTTTATAATATTCTTCATGTATTTATATTTATTATATGTATTTCTTTAAATTTTTGTTTTTATTTCTTATTAATTTGAAGGATTTAATTAAATTATTTAAATACATCTTTTTTTTATCTTTGCTGTCCAGGATCAGCAACGTTTTATATTTGACAAAAAAGATTTTAAACGTAACTTATTAGACGATAGCATAGCTTAGAAATAATGTATATCAGAAATCAGCTCTAATCCGCATAATATATCGGTGAAAGCGACAAAAAGGTTTGAAAAAAGACTAACGCAGCATAGTTGGAACAAGGACAAAGTGTTACCTATTTTTCGACCAAAACAACTGATCGCTCCTGGAATTCTTTTTAGACTTGGTCAGCTCGTTGATGGAACGATCGCCTCTGCCGACATCACTTCCATCCTCTTCATCCACCGAAGGTTGAATCCTTTCGTAATCGGGGTTACTTTTTTCACGATGAGAAGTTCGATGATGCTGACTGGCTCGATGTCTCGTTTTACCGTGTTCTGACCTATTCGTTTCAAAACCTATCGCTCCGTTGGGCTTCTTCGATTTGCCGTTATCAAGAACAGTTTTCGTCTCCCTAGGGCGATGCGACTGGCCACCCTTCGATCGTCTTCGTTGTTGTTGCTTCTTAAGCCTCGTTCTTGGATTTTCCAGGACTTGCTGCTTCTGTCCGATTATTATCTCATCCTCCTCGTCCCGATCTGTTGAAGAATATTGCCATATAGTACGAGAGAAGGGGAAAAAGATCTTAGTTGAGCGGATTTTACTCAAGTTTAAGAGGGCTTATTTAGTGCGGGGACGATATGGTCTTATTGTTCTTTCGTTTTTTTTTTCTCCCTTTTGCGGCAGTCTCCTCTTTTTTTTTTGTTATCGCGCTTTTTCTTTGTTTCGAATGGACGGCTTATTTACGTTCTTGGGACAAGTTTAATGTTTTGAAATATGTATGGATTATTGAGTCAAGGGATATTTATGTAGGGTTACAAATTTTTAGAATACTAAAAGATAGAAAAATTGCTCCAATTTAGATAAGAACTCTTATTTTTTATCGGCATTTATTATCATTGGGAAATGCATTAATATAATCTTTTACCAAACAAAAAATTTTCCAAACTAAATAATTTTTCTTAAATATTGAAAGACCGACCGATTTACGAACCAAATAAAAATCAAAGAATTCATAGAAAAAGGTATATTTGAAGAGAATAACTGGTTTTTTGTACTTTAAATTCATTAATTTAATGTAAAATCCTCTACAATACTGAGATAAAATTTTGAACGTTCGCCAAAATAATTGTTGAGAAAAAAAATATTCTTATTTTAATTTTTTTCACATTAATTTGATGAGTTTAAACTATAACAAACCAGACATTCTCTTTAATTATATCATTAAATTATTAAGGCAAGTTTCCTATTGAATAAATACTTTTTTATCTATAAGGTTTTTACAAGCACTTAAAAAGGTATTGTAAAAAAAAAATCTTACCAGTCTGTACCCTCGGCACTCCTCTCTGCTCGAACGGCTGATCAGCACTTGGCAGCTGCGGACTACCACTGTCAACGTGCTCTTGTTCACAGAATTCCGATCGACATGCTTCTTGGCTCGTGTGATTCATTAAATTATACGTATCATCTGGCGTGCCTCCGATTCTAAACCTACCAACACTAGATTCCAAAGCGATCCGACAACGTATCCCTCGGGGATAAACACCCGGATAACCAGGTGAGACTAGACGACAAGTTCGACGGTCATTTCGATGCGAACACTCAAGCGGACATTCACCAGCGGACGATGATGCAGCGGCAGGTTGATGATGTACATGGTGACGTTCGTTGGCTAATCGAGCCGGTAGAATTGAAAATTGAGCAGAGAAAATAACTGGATTCTCGGCGGCAAAACGATTGTCGGAATCTAAGACTACTGTAAGATCAGGACCTCGTCGTAGAAACAGTCTGTAAAAGAATAAATAAATGTTTATTCATTAAAAAATAGTTTTCAACTCCGTGCATCATACAAAAATTATTTAAGATTAAGTACTTTCAATTTGGTTGATGATTTTTATATAATCTTATAAATAAGAAGTGACAATTTTAAAATCTTCTAAAACTAAACTTTAGAACTTCAAAGTTTAAACTTTTATGTGGTGAGAATCATTAAAATTAAAACTTCGCAATTCTATAACTCTATTTCGGAACGGATATTTGTTCGGAAATTATTTATAAATAGAATTCATATATAATGTAAGTGAAGTTTTAATTTTAATATTTTATATAAAAACTAAAACTTCGAAGTTATATAACTTTTAGAACTTAAAATTTAAACTATTTATTTATGATATTACATTGAAATTTCGAACAAAATTTAAAAGTATCTCATCGTAAATAATTTTTGTATGACGTAAAGGGTTCGATAATAACGTCAAAAAGGGCTATTACTATAAAATGTATTAATTTTCGTCGTAATTAAAAATTTTATTTTAAATAAACGTCTCATTAAAAACTGTAAAAGTTTAGCGTTTCACGCCATATGGTGTAAGCTACAAATCACGTTAAAAAATGCGACGCATTTTTTTTCTCTACCTTATTTACAGAAGAAAAAATAAGAATAATAAGCCATACAAAAAAGCAAGTTATTAGCCGTGACGACAAAAAAATCGCCCCACTCACGAACCGTGTCTAAAGTCCCACTCCAACCGCGACTGCAAGGAAGTCTATACATTTAACAGTATAATGTATATGCCTGCAACGTAACTTATACTGTAACAAATTGGTGCACGCGTACGTATATATTTCACGTGTATATGCCATACATAAAAATCTGAGAAAAGGAAGGTCCACGCATCGTTTTTATGTTGTTCAAGGGGTTGAGAGTTTGTACGTATATATAATGGCTGTGAGAGACGTCGTCGCGGAAAAACGCGCGTGACGACGAAACCTGGCTTTCTTCTCTTGTATATACGTACAACTGTGTCTATGCATGTTTTGGACACGAACCTATACACATGGCTATATTTATATAGGTATACATAAAAAAAAAGGGATGTTGAAGAAGGGTATATGCATGGGGATTCACGCGAGTTTGTTTGCCATTGCGTTTAGAGGGTCGGCATGTATCCTTGGCACGAGGAAAAGCTTTTGTCGCCCGCGGGACGTTTGCTTTATGGATGGAGATTTAACGATGAGAAAACTTGATTTCGCGTTTGTTGATTCATCGTTCAAATTATTTTAACGCTATTTTATGCTGTTGGTGAAAAGTTCGTTAAACTTATTATGTGCCCCTTCTTTCTTAGAGTTTACCTTTATGTTTTGCAAAGTTTTTCAAATCTTAATTAAACGATTTTCAATAATTAAGGTTTTAAGAATTTTTTCTTTAACTTTTTAGAAAAAAGATAATAGTTGATTTATTTTTTTCTACCTAAAATATATGTTAATTTTTTAAAGTTTGAGATAAATCGTAAATTATTATTTTATTGGACAAATAATATTCATTAATCTTTAAATTTCTATTTTGAAAGTTAAGGTCAAGCTCTAATAATACTCGTTTTAAAACAAATAATCAAAATATTTTGACAAAATATGAGTAAGCGTTTAATTTACAGTTAAAAATACAGTTGAAAGGTTTATTAATTGAGACTAAATGTTGAAAATTTACGAAGTTAAATGCCTACATTGATAAATCGTTTCGAATTAAGGTGTTGAAATAAAACATTAAAAACAATCAATTTCTCAAATTTCAAAAGGTGTTTTCTTTGAATAATAAACGAAAGATGATAAATAAGCTACACCGACAAATAAAGCTTGCGATAAATCAGAGGAAAGTAGAGTTTATTGATCTTTTTTTTTTTAATACAATTTTAAAGAGAGAAGCAACAAACTGTTTTGATCAACAGCCAAAATTTAGCGAGCACGCGAATCTATTGCAGCAAATTTTTTTCATGTAAATTCAAGTCAGCGAAAAACAATGCGATCGCGTTAAAGCGACGAGGAGCATCATTTTGCTCCAACATCACACGATATTGTTGTATATATAGTGTTTTGAATCAACAGGAGTTTTTGACTTGAACGAGAGAGAGAGAGAGAGAAGAATATGTATGGAGAGTGATCTATTTTTGGTCGACGCCTCACGGACAGTACAAAGTGCACTTTATCCCAAAGCAATTTTGGATTACGTTCAAAATGCCAAATAAACTAAGTCGCGAGGGAAGAACAATTTCATTTAAACAATCTCGAATTTCCTTAATACCGGGCGGGCGTGTTACTGTGTTTTAAAATAAATTGCTTTTAAATTTAGCGCTGAACACATTAAATTTAACTAAAAAGAGAAACACTTAAAATATATTTTATTTATTTGGAATATGTACGTTGGAATCTAATGGCATACGGTCACTTTATTAACAAACATTTTTCTTCATTGTAACGTTTTGGTTGGCTATTTACAACCCTCTTTAAGTACACTAATAAAAATACAAAAACTAAAAAAGAAAATTAACTGAAATTATATTTCTCATTTTGATAAAATAAATGAAACAAAATAAAAATAAAAAATATAATAACTTACAATAGTAAGTGGAGTGAAAAATACATAAAAATTCAGTAAAAATTTTTTTTTTATGCTACTTACAATCATAAGATATTATATTTTTTATTTTGTTTCATTTTCTAAGCCAGAATTGTGATTTTAGTAAATTTTTCGCTGATTTTGTACTATTTAGATGCAAGGGATGCAATAGATCACCGAAAAGTTGTAATAAAGAAAAATGTTTTTTAATAAAGTTATAATATGTCGTTATATTCTAACGTATTTATTTTAAATAATTCACTGTCATTAGCTTCAATCCCACAATATCTTAAATTTATTTGATTAAAAGAGACAATTAAACAAAAGACACAAAACATAACAAGAAGTGATTACTTCTTCTTCTTCTTGAGAATATTTCTAAAAAAATTAACGCTAACGGATTTGCAAAGGGAATACTGATAAAGGAAAAGTAGAACAGTACAATTATACAATGTAGCTTTGTATGGTACGAGCTAAAAAGCCCAATAATTTCTAAAACGTCTCGAGTTCCTCAAACGACTTGAGGCGCTCTTTCAGTGGTGCAGTGGCACGAAGAAGAAATTGCAAGACCTAACAAGGTGTCGAATGAATTGGAAAAATGCCTGCACTGCATCGGCCTTAATGAAGCTGCACACAGAGCCCATAGCCATGACAACATCCACTATAAAGCTCTTTTGTTCTTTGTCTTTTATTTTCTTTCTTTTTTTTTTGGTGAAAAAAAGAAAGGGAGGGAGAAAAGAAACGATACGGCGACGCGGAAGTATAGTATCGCCGTCGGGAGAGAGCTTGTTAAAAAGTCGGTCGAGCGTAAAGGGCTGCTTGCTCTATGTGAAAAGCGTGTGTATGTGTTTTCGTAGGCGACGCTACCAAATTAAGCGGATTCTGCATGTATTTTACTTAGTCTCTATATCTCTTTCTTGATGTCGAGCTAATAGCAGAAAACATCTTAGACTCGCGCAAGCTTTACAACTTCTTCTTCTTCTTCTTCTTCTTCATGCTCATCTTTAAGGCTCTATTCTTCTCTTTTTATTTACACACTCGCGTTTATGTACCACTGCCAAAGTAAACGCGCTACGCGAAATTACGCGCTAAGAGACTACGCTCGAGTAGCTTGAACTGTTTCCTCTATGTACAACATGCCGAGTGACTCTACTGAACTTACTTCTCCAACTGTTTTTTGGGTCTAGTAGCTAAACTTTCCTCTTTTTTTTTTCTCGTCTCATTTTAATTCTAGTTTGTAATGAGTAACTGGTATTATTGTCCACGGTTTTATTGTCGTTGCAATAAATTTTCGATGCCATTATTAGTTTCCAGTGAAAATATCATCTACCTTTAGTTGAGTATTTAAAGTTTATTAACGAAATATTATATAATACTAATTACTTCATAATAATTCTAAAGTATTTGAAGAAAAATTTTGAAATCACATTTTTATTCCAATAAAATAATTATTTTAAAAAATCTTTAGTTTGCTCTTTAAATTACACGAGAGCGTTCATAAAACGTAATAAAGCCAAATGATTGGAAAGATCGTTTCTCCCGACAAATTTTGTCGATAAAGCGAAAAACTTTTCAGACGACACGAGTGTATATAGGGAGGAAGAAAGGTATGTGGTGGGATATCGCGTAAAAAGTGCATGTATAAAGTTGAGCACTGGGTATTTTCTTTTTTTCTTTTTTTTTTCATGCTATGCAATGCACCTTGTGATTATTTTTTATTACCTTGTCGCGTTGCCAGTTACGTGTCCGCAATAACGACCCGCGCTCTCGTCCAAATCCTCCAGCTCGTCGGAAAATTGTACGTAAGCTCCCTCGCACCTAGAATCCTTTAAAACGCCAACTTGCATTCTCCTGATCCTCATCTCAATTACCTGAAAATAATTAAATCCAGTAAGTTATTGTTTTCATTTCTTATTAACTTTAGAAATATTTTTTTTATATTTTATTAATCAATTTTACTTTCTATTAAGAGAATTTAAAAATTTGATAAGGCGGTTCTTTAGGATTTTTAAAAATTCGAGACAATTCTGAAAGAAATATAAATTTTTATTTGTTTTATCAATTTATTGCCATAAAATATTTATTGTTGTTAGACAATAAAAAATTCATTTTGACCTCCTTTCCGCACTCGAGTCATCGAATAAATTTTTGAGTGAAAGTTATTTTAAAGTGTTTATTATTATATGCGATTATTATTAAACCGTATGATTCCAAGCAGTTATCAATAATAAAATTGCTCCACTTGAAAACTGCAGATAAATTTTAAAACAACAACAAATAAAAATAAGAAATTCATACTACTTTGTAATAATCATAAGAAAAGTATATTCATCGAACATTTTTTTTTAATTTTGAAAGTGCGTTTGAAGATATGACTACGATATATTAGCATATATTAGCGCTCATGATTTCAATTACAATCAGCAAAAAAGAATATTTCATTTTTCAAATCATAATTTAATAAAGAACCTGAATGAAACTACTGAATTATTTATTTTCATATTTGGTGCAAAATTGAGGTTAAGAAAGAAGCAGAGCTTTGCATAAATTATTATTCATGTATCAAGAAAATATTTTCTCGTCAAATTTAATTAAAGATCGTTTTAAATTTAGAAATGAGGTTGTCAGTAGCTCATTCGGTAGAGCGATGCATTCGAGTTCGAATCTCGCTCTCGACGGCCGATTGATACAAGCGCCACTGTATTTACTATACGTATGCTTTGTTCATAAACACACTGAAAATCTCCGTCGCTAATTAGCATCGTAATGATAGCATTAATACAGCGATGTCAAATTAAAAAAAAAAATTAGAAACAAATTTTCTAATTATCATAAATATTTTTTTGGTAATAATTAAATTTTTTTATGTGCACTGCATTGACTTTAAAATCTATAAAAAACTACCTTAAGGCTGGATTTTTTGTAGTTTCGCATATAGTGAAATTATTTTTTTCAATAGATATTCTTTAAGATTGAAGGAATAATAATTTTGAAAAATAAAGAATAATCTTAAAATTGTTAATAATTGGAATGATATCGAGGATCGATCGATTTGAACTTTAGAATCGGTATAACGGTACAAGTTTCACGAGATGTGTCCGGTGTCGCGTTACAAAATTTTACCACCGAATTGCAGCATAAGTTTGCCGAACGTAAATTGGAATTGTTTGTCGCTCTCTCCGAATGTTGCAGCAGGCGCCGGCGTTTCAAAGTTTTCCAAGAACGTGCCGATCAATTGTGGCTATCCTCGATTCGTATATATATATATATTCAACTTTCTACGATCATCGTCATTAGCTTTAGATTTATAAATATCCAATGTAGCATTTAATCTAATATTATTTTTAGACAATTTTTTGGTATTTTAAGACTTTTATTATTTTTCTTATAAGAGTCTTTACGTGTCGGCAATTTATTAAAAGTATGTAATAATAATTCAAATATAAAGTTTCAAGATTTGAAAATTCTCATATCTTTAATTTTGAAATTGTTTCATACCTGAGGATCTTTTAAAGGTGCTCTTATTCTCACAACACATCTTCCCATTCGTCCTGTCCATCTGATCCAGCCAACTGAATTTCTGACAGTTCGGTTGCATCCTGAAATGAAAAGTCCCATTTAATATTTTTTATTTTTTTACGTAAATATTACTTTTATTATGAAAATTCTTAAAATTAATTTTTTTAATCTAATCAGAGTTTGTTTTATCAACTTGAATTTAAATCCTGCCATTTAAAAAAGTCGTAAAAAAAGTTCAATTTCAATTTCGTTTGAAGAACGTATCATTTCGCTCGTAAAGTTGATATGAATTGAGTCGCTTGAGTTGATATCAATTGAGTTAATGTAAAAAAAATTTAACAATAACTTAATTAGTTTTCGATTTAAAAAAAAACTATTAATAGAACAGTTTTCAAATGGCAAGTTTTTCAAATAGCGGGGCTTTAATTGAAGCCTTTGATATTAAAAATAAGATATGTTTAAAAATTTTTTAGATAAAATAAAATATTTGCAAAAAAAATATTTTCTTATTTCATGTCATTAGATCTCTAACAAGTGAAACGTATCATCTTCCCACGAAAAGGCGGCACACATGTTTCCCCTACAGCATAAGTCCCTGCATAAATCATAAGGTTTTAGGAAACGAGAGCGATAAGAATGTATCCCTAACCGACAACAGATCGCGATACTTTCGCGCTATTTGTTTATCTTCCCAAGGCCAGAAGAAATTTTCATTAGCCGAACGATTGTTATACACCATAGACGTATATACCTAAGCAACCCTCTCTATAAGCCTATAACGTATAATAGCCCCTTGACACTTTCGATAAGGAATTTATATATCGTTCACAGCTCATCGAGCTTACGCGTGCCGCTTGTACGTATATACCTAACATCGGTACAAGAGAAAGAGACTATGATTTATTATACATCCGATTGTCGTTGAGTTGTGTGTTCACGGCCGGCTGAACATTTAACCCAAGAGCAAGAGAGAAAGAATTACAGAGCCACGCGACTCGAAAGAATCGCACGCGAACATCCTGTCGAGAGGTTCTTTTTTTTTTCGTGCTTGTGTGTTTGTGTACCACGTTTGTTTGTAGGGTAGATTATGGACTTGAGGGAACGCCCATTGGAATGCTTTTATTATAATCTTTACATTGTTATTTTAATTTTATATGTGTTCATTTTTTTAGGCTTTGTTGAAGACGCCATTTGCTAACTTGCAAGTTAAACATTTTTATTCATTTTGACTAATATTGATAAATTTTTATTGTATTTTATAAAAATGTATATATCTCTATATTTGAATTTATTTTATGAAAAACAAGCAAGGATTTCAATACAAGAGCAAATATTTTAAAAGGCACACTTGTGAATGATTCAATATTATCAATACTTTCAAGGATTAAAAAAAAAAAACAATATCTACAATAATAAACATTATCAAGCAATGAAATATGAAAAAGCTAATCAGTCACGCCGTTATGAGAGCAAAGCGTTGCACTTAAAATCAATTCAGTTTCTCATGCCATTTAAAAAGCAACACTATCGAAAACAAACAGTCTCGACAAAACACTCGTGCGCCGCACATAAATTCCCCAAAGTACCATAAAAATCCTGAAATAAAAAAAAAAGAAAAAAGAAAAAAAAAATAATCGTACAAAACGGCTAGCTTTTCCCCGAGGTTCACTTATACAAGGTATACCCGCCTATGTACCAAAAAGTTTAACCTACCACTTTCCCCTTCGTCGTCATCGTCCATATAAAGCGCGTATACGTGGGTACACTGGGGAACTATATATATGAAGTAGGCAAGAGAATATCGCGTGTACACAGGCTCTCTCGGATGCTGTGTGTAACGCACGTGCAAGCAAGGATTTTCCAGAATATACCTAGCACGATAGTTGTAGTTACGCGTATCATCGATATATAGCCAACGAGCTATATATATATAGTCTTAGCGAAAACGAGGGAATTAATGTTTTACTCGCTTTTAATGCGACGAGTCGAACGAAGGACGATGGCCGCACGGATTAGTATCTCTCTTTTAGCTATACGTACGAAGGATCTTATATTATAGGGGTTGCGTAAAGGAAAGAAAGAAAAAAAAATACATCTATCGTCAAGAGATGGGGAATTAGAGTAAGAGATGATGATGCCGGCTGATAATGTTTTACTAGTGTGGGAGACAGGGATAAGAGATAGGTAGTTAGAGCGAATTAAGGAAGGGAGTTGAGGAATTAGTAAGGATTCGGTAATGATGCTTTACGATACAGTTTTTTTTTATTCGGCAAATTTTGCAACTGACTACTTTTATAAATAAATGAGATTTTTATTTTCGAATGACGATATAGTTTAATAAAAATAGTTCCTTTACTCACAGAGAAAATTTTTTAATTATTTTAAAATTTCGAATAAAGGAAAAGAATTCTTTTTTCAGGCACGATCGCTCCATGAAAGTGCCTTATATTTTTATCATTGTATATTATCGTTTGTTTTAGTTGGAAAAAAAAAACAAAATAAATTGTATTTGTATTAATAAAATTTAAATAGATATTTTTTAAATTTTATTATATTGTTAATTATCTATAAATAACATGCATTTTGTGTAAAAAAGCTTGTTTATACTTATTAAACTATATCATGAATGAATAATTGTAAAAATCCTATAGTATCTCTTATGAAACTAAATAATGATTAAACATTGCTCAATGATTTAATTTTTAATTATTGTTTAATATACAATTTAATTTGTTTTAAGTAAAATATCCAAAATAAAAGCACTTGCATTACTCATTTGAACATTATACAACAATATTGGAATCGATTAACCACACATAATCATTAAATGTAAAACAAAAAAGGTGTTATAAAAAGTATATACAACTCGATGGTACTGATCGTGAAAGAAAAAAAAAAAAAATAAAAACACGCACGCTGAAAGAAGTATACTTTGCCACTGTATATATAGGGTGCTAATCCAAGCGACTTTCCAACGATTACGCGACCAGCACTCGCCTCGTAAACGCCCCTCGTTTAGGCCGGCTGGCTGGCTGCTGCTGCTGCTGCTGTCCGCGGCGATTATGTTTTTACTTTACCCTTCGAATGCACATATATACTTTTCTTCATTTCCTCTATTACTTTTCCCTAAGAGCGAAAAAAAAAGGATAGGAAAAGGTATTTGAAAAATAGTAAGAACGCTACCTTCGTCACGTTAGATAAAACGAAGCACTTGTGGTTTAACCAATCTGTATACACTTTGGTGTAATGAAGGAAAAAGGCTAATTGCTTAGATTTTTTGCTCTATCTTTTACGTATTTTTTATACCTAATCATCGTGTTGCGGCTTGGTGTATCCAACAGTTTATTTGCACAGTTACTTAAACAACTTTTTTAATGCATGTTAAATTTGATTTGATATATTGAGTCGGTCTGTGGCTCATTCGGTAGAGCGTCGGATTCGTAATCTCGAGGTTCTGAGTTCGAATCCCGCTCTCAGCAGCCGATTAATAAAAGCACCACTGTACGTTACATGTGCTGAAGTTTACAACACACACTTACGAGTTCCGTCGCTGATTAGCATAGCAAAAATAGCATAGCATAAATATAGCGACGTTAAAAAAAAAAAAAAATTTGATAAATGTTAGATGAATATTAATTTATAGGCTGCAATCTTTCTTATAAGCATTTAAAGCTAAAATTTTTAATAAAAAGTTGTTTTTTGTTAAATTCTAAGACAATAAAAAATCATGTTTTTTTAAAAGTTACAAATGATATTTAAAACAAAATTTTCTGTAAAAATATACGCTTATATGATAATTACGTTTGAATCGTTTCAAAATTTTCTGATTAGTATTTTAAATTTATTATAATCAAGTATTGTTATAAATGATTCGGCTACTGCAGTAACCAAATGCAGTCAATGGGTCAAGTACGTAAATATTTTAAAAATAAATTAACCTAATTTAAAAATAACAAATATACAATTTGTATTGTATTAACACTGTTAAAAATGGCCAAAAAATACATGAAATTTAATGCAGTTCTGCATGAAATTTTTACATGAAATTTAATGTGTTTTGTCCATTAAAGTGATATTTAAGTACAATATGCATGAAAAATAATGTTTTTTAACATACGTTTAATTTAATACATTTTGTATTAAATTTCATGTGATTTAATGTAATTTTATTGTGGAATCACATGAAATTTAATGCGAAAGTTACGTGAAACTAGCTTCCAGTAGACGTATTAAATTTCATGTACGCACTGGAAGCAAATTTCATGTAATTTTTGCGTTAAGTTTCATTTGATTTTGAATTAAATTTCATACGATTTCATAGTAAAATTACAGTAAAATGTATTAATTTTTATGCAAATCCGCATTAAATTTATAATAAAAAACATTGATTTCCATGTGCAATTTACTTTAATATCACTATAATGCACAAAACACATTAAATTTCATGTGCAATTTTCGCTGAAAATTAATGTACATGCATTAAATTTTATATTTTTTTTAACAGTGAAAGTATACGGTCTGTTTAAGAATTTCTTACTTTACGGAGAGACTAAAGATATTTATTACATTCTTTACAATTTCTTAAAATAATCTTTGTAGTTACAATTAAAAAATTAATTTTCTCATATACCATTTAACTTTAACTCTTTTATTTCTTGATAAGTTTTTTCAATAATTCACAATTAAAAATTTTTTAGAATTTTCTTATAACGAAGCGAAATGTTTCAAATGCAAGAATAAGTATTCAAATGAGATTTTTCTTTCTAATTATTTAACTTTTAATTCTTTTATTTCTTTTTTTTTTCGTTCCCGTTGAGGTTGAAGGATATATTTCGAGAAAAAGGGATTCAGTTGCTTATCGCGCGCCGACGCGAAGATAAAAGGATTTTCCGAGCGTTTAATTATAAGGAGCGTTGTTGCACTCTTTTTCCCCAGTCGGGATATGCCAAATAAAGTAGGAAGCTGAGTTGGCCAGATTTTTTATGGAATTAAATGTGGCAAGAAAGGAAAAAAAAAAGATAAATTTAACCCCCCATTGCTTAATTTTTAATCCGGCCGATTGTGCGGTAACAAGTTCTTTTTCAATCTTTTTAGTTTAATGTGCGACCCTTTTTTTTTTAACGCAAACCGATATAATGCTTTGTTTCCTTTTTTTTTATATGTGAATTATGTGAAATGCAAATTAAAAATTACATACACATTTTATTAGTTGCTATAGTTGTTAACTTTTTACAACCAGTTCAAGCTAAGATGCACAATACTCGTAATTTCTAAATTTTTAATTGAATAGCTGTACTGCACGTCCATCGTAAAAGTTATAAAAATGATTTCGAATGAATTTTTCCTAATAAACAAACGTAAATATAAAGTTATGATTAAAATTTCATCATGCCAAAATGAATAGACTGTAAAAACGATATTGAGAATCAATCATAAATAATAAAACCTGTAAATTGCTTCTAAGAGAAGACTTAATCATACGAAAAAAAAAAAGGAAAGTATCCTCCCATCCGAAATCCATTGAAGCAGCATAGAAAAGTAAGTAAATTAAGGAGAGAGAACGCGCTGACTCGATTATACCTTGCCTCAGCTCTCACACACACATATATACACCTTAATCTATATAAAGAGAGAATGGCAAAACGAAGAGGAAGAGGCGAAAAGAAAGCGAGAGTGTCGCGTGCGTGGGCTCGTTAAGTTAAATGAGAAATCGCTCTCAGGGATAAAGCCGAAAAAGCCTGCGAAAATTGAGAGAGAAAAGGATCGATAATGGATGAAAATCCGCCCTTTTTGTTATAAAACCCAAAGCTTTTTATATATATATATAACTTATAAACCTCTAACTTTAATGGGAATATAGCAGTCAATTCTCAATTTTCTATATATCTATATAGAAAGTTGAAAGGGAAAGTGTTTAGGACGTCTCGCTGTGTCTTTTTCTCTTTTAAGCTTTTGAGAGTCTCCCTTATTTCGAAGATAGTAAACTATGAGATACTACAGAGTGAGAGAGAAAAAGATGAATTTATCATTTATACTCGATTAAATTTTTATCAAAAATACTTAACACATTGGAAAAGATGTAGAAAAGTTTTGACGATTAGTATTATGCAAGAGCGTCAAAGAGATAATGAGATCACTCATGCGAAAGCTAGTGACATTTAACGCTGTGATTGTTGTGCCGGGTTAGAAAAATACCCTCGTACCACCGTTTTCCCTTAACTATTGTTCCTTTCCCCTTTATCTTATACATTTGCTTGTTAAGTTTATTTTCTCTAAACGAAACATTGGTAATAATTACGTGCCTATATACGTTTGTAATGTCAATGTCAAATGAATGATTTGTAAATTTATGATTTATGTTTTTTTTTACTTTTATTTTTAAGCAACTTGTTATAATAGGTCATTTAATGCTTGTTGTAACACTCGTTAAAAAAATAAATTGTTAAGGCGACTTCGGATTTTAGGTTAGGTTTTATTTTTGAGTTTACAAATTATTCTTTCAATATGTAAAATTTTTAAGATTTTACAATTTTCCACCATTCTACGGATTATAATAAATGGTGGAAAATTAAAAAATTCAAAAAATTTCAGAAACTGAAAGAGTAATTTGTAAACTACAAAATGAAATCCAACCGAACTTCCGTAGTCGCCTTAAACATAATAGAAACGAAAAAAATGTTTCTAAATTGAATATTTATTTGTAAATCTGTTTAACGTCAGAAAAATCAATCAATCAAGCGTCCTTTAATTATTAGTTGCAATTTCATTTCTCTCAATTCACTCCCATATCTAACTTTTTTATTCCTGTAATTCTGGACAGGGCTTTATCTTTCGATTCTTTTGTTTCTTTGTTTCATACATTTATCTTTTTTTTTCGGCCTCTCTGATGGTAATCCGATTCCCGAGCACTGAGTTTTCCAGACATTCGTTCGTTACACTCGTTTTCGCTCTCGTTTCTTTGTGGAAAGTAACGAAATACATATACGCGCGCATATACACGCCATTAAAAACCACGTCGAAAAACCGAACGAATCGCACATGGCTTGCTGCAAACAGTAGAGAAAAACATATTCTTTTATTTTATTTTTTAATTAGTCTTATGTTACAGTTTATGCGATATTTTGTAATCAAATTTTTAAGTTCCATTTCAGCAGAAAGTCAGTATTTTTCTGTTAATGTAATTAATTGTCATACAAATTTCATTCTGTACAATTGAAAAAATCTTTATGTAAAAAAACGTAAGATTGATAAAATTAACCAAACTATTATAATTAAACGTTCATAATAAAGATACGCATACTCTTAATCGCTTAGATTTAAAAAGAAGTAGAAAAATGAGTTATTTATTAAATTTAATATGAAAACGAAAAAAGAAGTTCCATATTATCCGTTCATGATTGTAGTAGTTAATAAAATATTCGAACTTAGTGCCTGTACCCATTACTCGGTACATTTAATCTGATCTAAGAATACGTAAGTTATACATTCGACGTTTCTCGCTAAAGCGTAAGTAAAAGGTTAGTTTTCTGTAGCGATAAGAGTTTGGCAAAGTTAAAAAAAAAAGAAAGTTTTTTTTTTAGCGCAAGACTTGCACACACACCCAGCGAGAGGTTGGGGAGAGGAAAGCTTGCGGGAACTTGCATCCCAAAGTTACATCCTTGTTGTTTTGAAAATCCAATGAGAAAACGCTTTTCGAGAAAACATCGTGTTACAAAGTTTACGGGTATATAGAGTAGCAGCGAGAAGAGAGAGAGAGAGAGAGAGAGGAGAAGAAGAGTTTGCATTAAACTAGTTTTGCTTGTGTACGTTATATTGTCAGAATAGATACAAGATATATAAGGCTTCTTATTTCTTACTTTAAAGAAGAGAGCTAAAGCTAAAGTTCAGCATGTAAACTGCAAGCTACCTCATAGATCTTATTATTATTGTAAACTTATATTAATTATGAATAGAAAAGTTTTTAAGATTTTCAAATTTCTCCAGGAATATTAT
The DNA here is from genome assembly GCA_017163975.1 of Anastatus disparis. Lineage (NCBI taxonomy): Eukaryota > Metazoa > Arthropoda > Insecta > Hymenoptera > Eupelmidae > Anastatus > Anastatus disparis. Next base: position 624,552 of record JAFFSR010000251.1, read on the forward strand.
ACCTAACGAAAACTGAATAAATCTTTTTATTTTATTTTTTTTTTTAAGAAAAAAGGGAATCTTGAGATAATTGATAAAATAAAAAAAAAAAAAGAAGCAATCGGGAATCCGTATTCTTTAGATACAAAAGCCGTTCTCTCGATAACAAGTGCATTTTCTTTTTAAAAGCTTCCTTGAGTATAAAACGAGCGAATGAAGTACAGGAGCAAAAAGAAAAAAAAATTTGTTTTAAAGAAAACGAGCAAATAAACTTGAAAGCTTATAAAATGAAATTGAAAACCTCAAAAAAATAAAGGGAAAAAAGAAAAATAATAAATCTCGTCTTCTCTATTACTCCGAAGAGCTCGTCTTAATATTCATGAAGTATGATGTATGCATGAAAAGCAAAAGGAAATTAAATGATTGATAATAATCGAAATAAGCCAATGCGCGGTATGGTCAATGAAGGAACGATATCGAAAGCGTACAAGAGGAAAGAGAGAGAGAGAGAGGAATACATTTGCGAGGCTAATTAATTAGCATGAATGCGCTCTATCGCTATTTGATTGAATTGAGAGGTAATGTGGTTCTCTGCTGTAGAAAAGCTTTATAGATATATATTTAGCGATGAAACAGCCCATTACTATATAGGTATACGAAGGCACGTAGAAACGATATAGCCTCAAATTCTATGGAATATGGTAATATAGTTTGCAATTGAATGAGAGAAGATTCCCAGGCACTTGATGTCAGTAGATGAGGGACGTTTGTATGTATACGTTTGTGTGTGCGTGCACGTCATACTTGATGTCTCTGCTTTTTTTTTTTTTTTTTTTTAAAGTAGATTTGATACTGATTTTGTTATAATATTACTTGGACTTCTCATGTGTCCACGAGCACGGCATATCTACTTGTCAGAGATGATTAGTCGAATTTTATTTTCTTTTTCGCTTGTTAAATCGAGTGAAATGGATATAACCGATGAAAATCAATGTCTAGCTTTTACGTTACATTTTGTTTTCTTCTTTTTTTAACGTTTTCATTAATTTGACTTGCTGACATAATTAATTTAAAATTTTTTGAAAACGCATCCCGAGAAGCATGATCTTATGAAAATTTTTCTAAAACACTGTAAGATATTTACGGCAAAAAGCCTTTATATTTACATTCCGCAAAAAGTTTCAGCCTTGCCAGGACGAAGAAGCAGCAAAGCAGCAGCAGCAGCACTGAACTTTATTACCCACAATATGAAACTCCGCGGTTCCAAACATTCCCTTAGTCTCTTGTATATGTATTGTGAAATTCCTGGGCTTTCTCTATACACCTTGTAGTTATATATGTATTTGACAAGAGTATATAGAAAAGCCCCCCAGAGGCGTGAGTTATGCTATAGATGCGCACAGGGACACGTACATACAGTGCTCGTTTTGTGGTTCTCGAAATGCTTGATTTAATGAAAATTATTACTACTCTCGGAGTATGTATTGGTTTGTTTGTATAGAGAAAGAGACAGAGAGAGATGGAATAAAGAGGAAGTATACGGAAGTATCTACGGAATAGTCGAGCAAGTTGTTGTATCTAGTCACACAAGCTCCGCCGCTGGCTGTTCAATTTCGAAAATTGCTCTATTGGTCGTCCACGTCGCCGCTGCTGCGCTTTGATTCGAAAACTAACGCGACACGTTTTCCCATCTACATCTACATATATATGTACGCACAACTTCTCTTCTCTTGTTTCCTTGATTAAATTTCCGTGGTAACGCGTAGGGTGACAAACTATTGCGTCAATGAAAAAAAAAAGACCTTTATTTCTTTTTTATTTTATCTCTCTCTTTTTTTTCACCAGCTTTTTGAGGTTTTTCTCAATCGGGGTGAAAAAGAGTGGTCGATTTACTGTTCTTTTTTTTTTTTCATTTGAGGGCTGATTCTGTGGGCTAGACGAGAAAGTGCTCGGTTGTGCGGTAATGCTTCGCGCAGAAAGCTTTTAAATTTTTCGAATTTCCATTTGTATTAATTTGAAGACTTATTTCAATGTAAAATATCATAATCATAATTAAAGCAGAACAAAAGGATTCCAACGTCTATTTGAGTTTCTGTGCATGAAATTTTGCAATTTTTAAAACATTCGCTGTATATACAATGGATTCCGGAATGTTATTGTAATTATTTTAATTAAAACTGTTTGTAAATTTAATTATATCCATGTACTAAATTACACCGTAAAATATACACATCAAATCTTTGTTTGATATTGATTACATTTATTTGTATTTCAATGATTGTGTGCTTCCGTAAATTTAAAAAAAACAAAAAAGATAATTGACACGTAAAAACATGAAAATTAATTAAAATTCAAAAGATATACCTTTGAATATAATGGCCATGATTAAATAATTAAAAATTATACTCTACGTGTGTTTTGTATTTGCACAATGTAGCTTGAAAATTAAACATATTCATATTAAAATATGAATTTTATTAAAATCCGATAAAACGTATTTTCATGGACCACAGGCCAACATGGCTCTTCCAAAATCCGCCGGAAATTGCACATATTCAGCTTAGCCTCGTGCGCGTATTACGTATATATATCTATATGCCCATAAACGCGTTTTAAAATTTGGATTTTTTCATTCGTTTTTTTTTTCAACTGGACGATCGTTAACCTTGTTTCCGCGCCACTTTGTCTTTAGAGGATTGCACCGGTGAGGTAACAAATACTCGGTAAACGCGTAAAAGGTGTTATTTTAAAAAAAAATTGTATCGAGAATAAAAAACAATCTATCTCGATCGGTTAAATTCTTTAGCAATTAGTCTAAGCTAGCACATAATGCACTAATATTAATTAGTTTTCTAACGTTCCTCTACGTTCCCGCTTGTATATTTGTATGTATGAGAAGAGCGAGATAATCGCGTGTATACATGCACGTATATGAAAGTGTGAGGAGGCGAAAATTATCGCCAGGTTGCTTTATAGTTACGCTCGAGCTAAACGTAAATGACATAGTTGATGAGAGAGACCGGGGAAAGAGAGTATATAAGAAAGAGAGTAACGTTAACCAGCTTTAAACAATTTTCCAAGTAGATTGAACAACAACTTGATTATGTTAGCATCGCGATATAGCGAGACTAAGGAAATGCGCTCTCTTGTTGTATATATATAAGTATAGAGGAGGGCACGATGCCAGAGAGATTGGTCCCTTTTATCGTTAATGGCGATAGAGTTACTTAGTTCGCTAAGGATAAGAGAGAGGATGGAAACGACAGAGTCGAGAAGAGTTTTCCGACACGAGCTCCTATCCTAAGCGCATCATATACACTAACATTACCGTTTAAACGTTCTTGCTTTGTCATTCTGTTCTTTTTTTTTCTTCTTTTTTTTAATAGACCTTTTTCTGATAGAGTCATTCCTTTTTTTTTCTTCAACACTACTTTTGCTATATTTTAGAAAACACTATATTTTAGTAAATTTCGACAATTAATCTTTAAAGGAAAAATGTTTGTTTTTTGGATTATGAAAAATTGAGATTGCACTGAAATTTAATTTTAATTTGAAAATATTGAGCTTTTAAATGCTCGTTGTTTTTGTTAATACGCCTGTATTCCTTGGTGCGTGCGCACGGCTCATTTTATACTTTATGAACTAGGCAACATCAAAAGCCCGCGCTCTCGACTAAATTTAATTATTTTGCATTTGATATTTTATACGCAAAATAAACCTGGTTACATACTTTATACTTTCATAAGCTCATTCAACTGAATGCTCAGCATAATTGTTATAAATAATTAAGCCGTGAGCCGAAACAAATACATTGCCATATTGTTGCGCCGGATTTTTCATATGAATTCATTTTCTGCTGGCTTAATATTTATATTTTTTGTAATTGTAACATTTTTCTCTTGATCTTCAATTAATTTTAACAATTTTTTCTCTATATATTTAAAAAAAATCGCAATAAAAAAGCAAACGATAAGTATGTATGTACTCCGTTATTGAATAAACTTTTTAAAAAAATATTAAAACTTACGTAACGAATACGTGTATTTTTCTAAATCTAATATTTTTATGGAAATTTCCGGTGGTAATAAAGATAACAGATATTCTAATCTTATTTGTTGGGGGAAAAAAAAAAGTTTTTCATTAATAAAAGCCTTTTATCACTTATATTTCTTCCACTTTCATAATCATATCAGAAGAAGTATCTTGTTATGAAAAAAAAAAGTCTCTCCTCGGCTATATTAAAAGCCCGGAGAAAACAAAGCGTAGGACAGATGACGAAGGCACGCGGGTATCCTCATTCTCTTAGTTTTATCTAATTTGCAAGAGAGAGAGAGAGCTATATATACATACAATTAGCGTGAAAAGTACATCTGGATTAGGGAGGCTTTCCGCGCCAGGTCCATGCCAGGTGCTGAAGCAAACAAAAGCATACAAACCGCGATATAACTATATATACCGCATCGTATATAAAACCTTTGCTCGATAAAAGGGAAAGTGGAAGCTTGACAAAATGGAAAACGAGTAAGAGAGAGAGAGAGAGCAGGGCGGAAAATAACAACCGTGGGCCATTTTCCATTTTCGGTAAGAGCTGCTTCTCTCTTTCCTATACACACCGAAAACTCGTAACTACGTTTGCTAAAACTTATTGCTGCTTTCTAGCTCGCGAAAATTATTCGGGCTGTTATAAATAATGCGTATATAAGAGCGCACAAGGTGTAACTTCGTATAAGCTCTTATCGAACGAATTGTACTCTCTGTTATGGTTATACCTTTTTGCTTGCTGCTTATTGTTCGAGCTGTAATCACATACGATTAATGCGTATGGCTGTGTTAAATTAAAGATAAATAATTGAAAAAAATAAAAATATAGCCAGTGCTCTCAGAATAGAATTATTAGTTTTTATTTGATTATTAAAATTATGTAGGGTAAGTGTGCCAGTTATCGTTGCCCCCCCCCCGACTACCGTGCTCCTTCGATATTTTAATACATTAAGATAGGTTTAAGCCTTAATCAATAATACAAAAAAATTTTTTTAATATTTTTGAAGTATAATTTAACTATTAGAAAAATAAAAATTTAATTTATCGACGTTTTATATTGTATAAATAATGTTTGAAATTTTTTTAACGTGATTTATGCGTTTTTAGTGCGCGCGTTATCAAAAAGCTTAAGAATTGCATGTTTAATTCAATCATTTAAAGTATTAAAAAATGTATATTCATAATATGTATATGCATTTTACTATAATAAAATACTTAAAAATTTCGAAAAAACTTACAATTTGCTTTTTTAAAATATTTTTTATTATTTATTTATAAAATATAGTAACTGGAACAGATTTAAGCATATGATTCAATTATCGTGCACGATAACTAAACCAATTTTTTGGTATAATCTTAGTTATCGTGCCCTCTAACATGTGAGCATCGAAGAAAACATAACCTCAAAAAAAGATAAATCGACGAAAAATGCACGGTATTCGACGCTCGATATTTGATCGACTGACAAAACGCATTTAGTTGGGGGCGCGGAAACTGACACACGGTATATAGAAATCTGAAAATTGAGCAACACGGTATTTGACGCATGCATCAATTCTTATATTTTTAATAATATTTCAAATATTTTTCTATACATAATTAATCAATCATGCTTATTAAATAAAAGGTGCTTCAACGTTTATAACTGATATCAATAGTTATCGAGCATTAATAGAAAAATCTGTTTAATTTGATAAAATCTGTAAGAGGTTACGTTAAACCCACGGTAACTGGCACATTTACCCTATTGCAATTATTTTTATACACATATTTTAATAATATTTTTAATAAATAAGCAAATAAATTATTTGAAATTTTTGAAAATAATAATATTTTTAAAGCATTTATCAATTTAATTACAAATAAAATCTTCATTATAAAAGCTATTTTTTAAAAAATAAAAATTTCAATGAACGTCTATTATTACATTTAATTATCCTGAAACATTATTCGGCGAATGATAACTAACGAAAGCGTGTACTTAAAATAAACGTACACCGCAAATTCATTTCAACGAAGTTTAAAGCACACACAGACTAAAAATAAAAAAAAAAAAAAAAGGAAAAGATTGTTAAACAGAAACGAAATTTCTCAGGACTAAATGGACATATCGCCGGTGCCGACATGAATCTCCATTTTCACATGTACCAAAGCATATAGCAGCAAGGGTCGCGAGCGAGGGACATTTAGTCCTTTCGCCTTTTTTACAACGTCTGCTTTTCATTCACTTTTCATTTATTTTCCATCTCCTTTTCTCTCTCTCTCTGTTTCCCATCTCATTTTCGAGGCGCACACGAAATTTTAAGGGCTCCAGCAGCCGTTATATATACATTCCCGCAGAGTCATAAAACTTTAACGGCAACGTACCAAAAAAAAAAGAGAGAACCAAATGAAAGTGAACTTTCTTTGAATTTATTTAAGAAATTCTATATATCGCTAAGACTTTTCCCTTAACAGATGATCCTGACCAGATATATCAAGTGTCTGTTTTACGCTTCTCGATATCTCGCTCTCTCCGCGCGTGGGTAATGCCAACGAGGAAAAGATACGACAAACACATTTTCTTTTAACGCGTTCACGCGTTCTTACTTTTTTTTTTCTTTTTTAAACTTTATGCTCTTGAAAAATCACATGGCTCTCTTTTATTATTGACAGATAATTATACAAGTCTTTTGAAATTTTTCTCGACTCTTTTTTTTTTTTATTTTATCTTTAACCACTTTGAAGATTTTTTTCTCTCAAAAGATTACATTATATGCGCGCGCATAGAGAGTCAAGCATATTTGTTTTGAAAATTAAATAACGAACTCTGCCTTTTGTGCGGCTCTTTAATTTTTCTTTTTCTAGTTTTTTCTTTCTCATTTATGTATCTGTTTGAGCAAAGCTAATGAACTCAGCGGGCATACGTACATACTCTTAATACAAAAGCTCTCTGTTAACGGAACGTTTGTTTTTCAAAATTCTTCAATTTCGAGGACTATTTGCAAACTTGTATGTCATTATTATATAATTTCTATTACACGACTCTTAGCGAGCCATAATAAAGTAGTAGAATTAACAAAAATTTAATGTTAAATACTCATCGCATAACTTTTTTTTTTAAATAGCTACGTTTTATTTTAAATTAGCTTTTACGACGAATTATCTTCAAATTTTAAAATACTCTTTTTTAAAATGTAGAATAAAGTGTAATTTGAAAATCACAATATAACTGAATTATTTCTGAAAAAAAAATAAATTTCATATCATTTTTGGCCTAAAATAATCAAACTCCGCATGCTATACATGAACGAGCGTTAAAAAATACAAAAGAGGATAACAAAAATCCCGTTAAGTATAGGGTAGCCCGAGTCTATAGCGACGAATATATAGAAAGTCACCAAATGACTCTTGTTCGCTTCGAAAATCGTAATAGCCGCTCTTGCATTATATTATCTACTGTATGTATCGTACATGCTTTTTGCCGCAAGGCTCTTAATACCTAATTTTTTTTTTTATACAAAAGGTTTTGTACGTGATTTTTAAAGAGAGCACGTCAAAAAGATTTTTCGATAATAAGCCGGTTAAACTGTTCGTATAAATTTTTTTTTCTCTCTATTTACATATCCGTATGACGTGTCATGTGGAATATCGAAAGGCTTTCAATGATGTAGAAATTAAATGTGAAATTAAAATTACACGGAAAGAAATTCTATGGCTAAAATTACCATGTGCTATTGTAACTGTAAGACACTTTATATACACAAAATAAATTTTTTATATATTATATATTTACAGCAATTTTTACCTCACATTATAAATAGCAATTTTTATACAAAATCAAGTGTGTCCCACAATTACAATGAGATATAGCAAACTTCATCCATAGGATTTCTCTCTGGGTAATTTACTTTAATTATATAATAAAATATAAAAATGAAGATATTTTTTCTAAAACTGAATTATTTTCACGAAGCCATTTAATGTAATTGAATAAAAATTTAATCATTGTAATTAACGAGAGCCTTTCTCTTACTAAAATACAATTTCCTTAAAACGGTGTATAGCTGGTACCTTAAAAATACGATGTTGAAATTCTCGTACCTTTTCTCACCGAAGATAATCCTCCAGCAGATATTCAAGGGCGTTAAGGAGAAAGAGAAAGAAAGAGAAATCGAGGGATAGAAAGAGAGAAGCAAGTTTCCCTGGGCAATAATACATAACGAGCTCGGCTAATTTACAATTATCTCGCGTCCAATTCACTGGCTAATTATTACTCGTTAGCCTCCTGCATTCGGCACTTATATACGCCGGCTACATTTATACATATTTAAGGCATATACGTATATATATGAAATCTTCTTGAATGCGTGCATTGCCCACTGAATTATGGAAATTGCTTTTTCTCGCACGCCCTCGCGCGCTTATTAGAAACGATCAACATTCGAATATCTTTGTATATAGGAATGTGCCCGCACGGCACCTATGCTCTCTTTTGTACCTTGTGTGTAAATTATTTTTTTCATTCTTTTCCTTTTGCTTTTTTATTTTGCGAGTTAATCAGTAGCCGTTGCGCATCCTCGGCGCGTTATTCTTGGGCTTTTGTTTTAGAACAATGCTTGAGCTTAATATAACTTTGCATATGTGTCGAGCGTAAATTTTTTAATTTGAAGCTTTAAAAGAACGAACTATCTTGTGTATAAAGTAACTTATGTTGTTTGCGTCGTTATGTTTTTTTTTTTATTTAGTAGAAAAACATTAAATTTTACACAAGAAATTTTTTTCTAAAGAATATTTATTAAAAACTTTTTATTTTATTACAATTATTTACTAATAAAATATAGTATAATTTATAAGTTAAAATACTAAAATAATTGAGATCGGATAAAAAAAAAGTCTCGGAGAAATTTTATGACTTTAAAAAAATCTTTACATAATAAACTTTCGAAGTTATACGTTATCTCAACTAATCGCATAAACTATAATAGCCCAATTATTTATTGTGCTTTAAATCACTTATAATTATTTTTTATATTTCACATATAAATTTCATAATCTACAATTCATATTTTATTGGCCTTATTTAATGACTCTTCGTATTGGTTTTCAAATAAAAAGTTAAATTTAAATTATTTTAACTTGCTTCAATTTTAATAAATAGTGACATAAAAATACTCTGTAAAAATGAATATTGTAAATTAAGATTTCCTTCGATTTGAAAAAAAAAAGAGCCAACACATCTCGCACTCGAAATTTCATGCTTCAAATGCTCCTCAGCATCCGAAAGCTTTAAAATATTTTTTGTTGCCTCTTCATTCATGAAACGCGCGTATATATATATATACGCCTTGCATGATGCACAAATCTGAAAGGTAATATAATGACTTAGCAATGTGCGTGCGCGTGTGTGTGTGTATTGAAAAGCAATCACGCAAGCGTCGTTTCACGAGGTATATATAGAGATAGGCCAATTACCTCTTGTACCTCGCAGTCTTCTGACTTTTAAATGTTAATGTGCTATTTTCAATCATACCAAAAGGATTGGCTCAAATCCTTCTTTTTTTTTTCTTTCTCTTTCTCTCTATAGAAATACTCAATTAAGAATGGAAATTATTCCGAGAGTCAAAAGCAATTATTATTGTAAAGAATTTTTTTTTTCATTATTATTATTTTTTCTTACTTGCGTTTAATAACTTAATGGTTTCATTATTGAATACTTGAATAAATAATTACGTTGTGAATTGTTTATTAATATTAATTTGTAAATGGAATTTGTAAATGGAATCTCGAAGGTGTGTAGAAAGATTCCTACCTTATCGGCATTGAATTACAAAATCAATAATTTTTTCAAAAACTAGTTTACAATTATTTTATAATTGTAGGTCACAATTAATTTAAATTAATTTTCTTAAAAAATTATAATTATTTAAATATTTATTTAATTATATTTATTAAAAATAGAATAAAAAATTATTTTGATTAGAAAAATAAAAATAAAATTTTTATTTCAACTAACAACGCATATATTTTTAATATTACAGTTTACTGTATACAGCATTTGCATATTATTTGTTAGGCGTGTAATGCACAAATTAATAAAAAATATATGAATAATCAAACAAGATAAACTCTTTCGGTTCATTAAAACCAGCTTATATAACGTTTCTTCCGAATCTATTATTTGCATGTTATTATAATTTACTTAAAAAAATGCGATAATTTGCTAAACTAGCACGAAAAATTTACTACTGCCCGTGCATAGATAAACTTTATCTCATTACACAATACATTAAACGGACGTATCTGTTAGCGTGTACGAGTCAAAAATTGCGTCAGTCGTAGAGCGCCCCGGCCGCTTGGCTTTTATACGACTTCAACACCATAGTGAGTATCTGAGAGCAGAGTGGCGCAGCGGAAGCGTGCTGGGCCCATAACCCAGAGGTCCGTGGATCGAAACCACGCTCTGCTATGTTAAATTTTTTTTTTTTTTTTTTTTGTTTTTTTAAAACATATTAATCATATATTTATTATTAATTTTCAAAATTTTTAATTAATTTTTTTTTTTTAACTTGCGCACTGGTTTTGGTTACTGTAGTAGCCAAACCACTTTAATAATTGTTTATAATTCATTCAAAGTTAATAAAAAAATTTTTTAATTATTTAAACATAATTTTTATATAATATAAATTATATTTTTATTGAAAAAATTTTTTAAATATCATTTGTAACTTTAAAAAACAAAAATAAAAATTTCAAATTTTTCAGTGAAAAATTCTTATTATAAATCATTATTAATGCTTTGAACAACTTAATATTAATTTAAATTTTATAATAAAATTAATTATTTTTTTAAAATTAAATATACGATTTTATATTTGCTAAATTTTACGATCATTTAATTGAATTCAACGAATTCGTTTAATTGCTTCCCACTGAGTTGAATTTAGTTAACATCATTACATTTCGTGTAACTACATTACTGATTAACAGTTTTACTAATGTGTTAAAGTAAATAAATTTTATAAGACATTATATACAAATTTAATTTAAAATTTTTTTAAATTATAATAGAAAATAGATTTTATAATTATAATTAAAATTATATTTTTTGTCTAATTTTTAAACCGATTGTATTTCGATAGAAAAAAATATTAACAAAATTTAAACTAAATTATATGTATTGTCATTAAAAAAATTTAAATAGTTATAAAAAGTCAAATAATTTAAAAATTGATGAAAAGAAAATTTTTTTAGAAAAAAAAAAAAACTATTTTATTATTAGAATATATTTATTTATTCTTGATTTTAAAGCTAAAACAGTTTCTTAAGTCAACTTCTTAATACAGAAATAAAATGTAATTAAGGGACCTCTGGATACTGTCAGTTGAAAAATAAATAGCGAAATGCCCTCCCCGAACGTACAAATATTTCCCAAACAATTCGCAGCTTCTGTCGTGTCTAGATCAAAGAAAGCTGTATTCTCAAAATTTGCAATTCTAATGTTTCAAACATCGCGGCGTTGATAGATTCTCTTTGTAAAATTTCACGGCGATCGTTCTGTGTATATATGGTATCTCAGTTTTTCCGTTAAAAAACTCTCTCTCGCTCCTATCTTTTGAGCTGTACGGTAAAAAAAAAATATTTGCATGGCTGAACATATTTCACACTTCTTGCTTGAATTCCAAGTAAAACTGTAGCTGTCAATTTGTAACATATTCATTACGGGTATTATTATTTTTTTAGTCTTAAATTATTATTTTCATACGATATTTTGTAAAAAAAATATTGATTTTTTTTTTAGTTAAAATGGTAATTCTATGTATTTAAAAATATAAAATTTTGTTGTAATTTTAAAAGGAAAGAAAATCTTAATTTCATGCTAGATTAAATATTTATTTTATTTCTGCGAATTCATAATTTTTCGTTCAAATAATTATATATTTTTGGTTCTCCAAAGCAAACACCGATCAATAAGGTTTTAATCTTTTTTCACATTATGTAATCACGAATTATCTTGACTATCCAAGTTTATTTTCCTACATCGAATTCCATCGTTAGTTTATCCACGGGTCACCGATCAAATTGATAATATTAAAATTTGTAATTGCTTGATAAAAGAATGTTCATTTTTGAAATTAAAAATTTGTTACAAAAGCGCAATAATTGAATAATTTTTAAGCAAAAAGGAGAACGATTAATAAAAAAGTTTTGATTAAATAAAAACAGTAAACTATAAATATAAAAGAGATCGCTAGCACGGTTTAACTCTGAAAATGTCCGGGTATACAGAGAAAATTAAAACGAAGTCTTTTCGTTCAGGAGCTGCAAAGCTCTTTCTCTCTTTAGCCCGATGAAAATGATCAGTTGTAATAACTTCGGCCTCTGCGAGTTCTGTGCCATGGTATGTGTGCGCGTCATACCAACACACGCGGTGTATATGCTGTACTTTTGCATGAATATTCATGATGCTTCGTGGCAACGACGACTACCACTACTACTACGACGAGGAAAGAGAGCGAAGGAAAATAGTTCAACACCCAAGCTATAGCGTATAGAAGTAGCATAGCAGTACCCACTCGAAATAATTAATCAGAGCCACTGCATGCGAGGACACGCGGGAGATGCGCTTCTCTCTCTCTCTCTCTAACCATATAACGTTCAAGACACACGAGGGCTTTTAAACTCCAAGGATTTTCACTTTTCAACTTTTCGGATTTTCTGTTGGCGCTCCTGCCTCTCTCTCCCTCGGGAATTGTTTAGCATAATTCAATTTTACGGACACACTAAGATCATTCTCGTTTTTTGTTTATACATTATAATTAAAGCTAGCTTTCCTGTATACCTTTTGCTTTACAAAAACATTTAACAAACATCCCGGACTTGAATTAAAATTTTGATTTTCAGCATAATAGTTCTTGTTAGAAATTTCGAATCATGTTATTGTACGATATTTTCATTGTGCATATACATTTAAATGCTATTTCAAATTCTATTTCGCATTGTGTATCAAATTTTGCTATACAATTAAAACTCAATCTGGATTCAATTTTATTTAATATACTGCGCTAATTTATTTTGTAATCATCAAGAGCTTCGAATATTACCTTTATTTTTATTCCTAATACATACCCCTTTAATATAATTAGTACATTCAAACTGCGATTTTCTTTTCAGCATACCATTGTATTATTAACAATCAAGATACAATGTCAATATTTGTATAGTAAATTAATTATTTACTATTATTTCCCTTACAAATAGAATTATTACAATCCATTAATGACAAGAATAGAAATTTTCCAAATAAAATATAGCATTCATAATGTTGAAATAAATGGCGATACTTGTCGAGCAGCAGTTTCCTTTTCTATGTGATTTTAATCTAAACAAATCGCGTCCCATAAAAGTCAACAGGCTCCATAATAAAATAAGCCACAATGAACAAAAAAATAAAGAAAATTTTAACTCGGCCAGAAAATATGTTACATATACGCGAAACACGGTTCACGCATTGCTTACATTTAATCCGAAATATACATGGATATATATATATATATAATATACTAACCTCTGGTCTCAAGAAAAGCTTCGGCAAGATTAGCGAGGTCGAAGAAGGATAGTAGAAGTATCATGAGTATAACAAGTCGGCAGTAGTAGTAGTAACAACAGTAGCAGTCCCATCTCATGTTTGTTTATTCCGAATGAGCTTCCCAGTTGAAGCTCTTTTCTCTTATATAGTCCAGTTGTTCTTGTCTTCTACTTATCTTCCTTCTATCTCTCTCTCACGTTTTACTCATATTTCTTCTCTTGTCTGCTGCTACTCTCGGCTCCAACCATCTTTATATAGCCTCTTCCTCTTTCCTCCCTTTTTTTCTTCTTTTTTTTTTTTGTTTAAGGCTAGAGGCAAACCGAGGGTTGACACGCACAACCAGCAGCCAGCAAACCTTAGAGAGGGTACTTATCACCTGCCCAGATAACACCTGCAAAGACAAACACACACATATATAGTATCTGTATACAGACGTAAGCTTAGCTTTCTCTTATATCCTACATGTACGAGATGCATACTCTTTCGCGTTAATTAACCAAGCTTCCTTATGCTACGTGTATAATACACCTATCTACTACAATAAGAGGATGAGAGATGAATAGATAGAGATATGACGACATAGACGACAAAGATGACGATGAGATTCTTACAAGAATCAGACTTGTTTTAGTATATACAGTCAAGGCTTTTCCGCACGTTTACAGTACGCCCTGTGCACTATGCGTGCAAAGCATATTTCTTCATTTTTTTTTTATTTTACATTTTTATTCTTTTTTCAAGAAGCCCTGCCAAGTGTAAGAGAGCCAGTTGAGGGATGCACGTATGTATATACTACTGCGGGGCATTGTTTCGTTTGCTTTTGTTTTTTTTTTTGGATTTTTTCGGGGTTTTTAGAGGTCTTTTAAAAGCTTGAGAGACGTAGAAAAGCGTGCAAGAGTGCGTTGGACGTAAGCTGGCTTTTAGACAATCACAAAGATTTTTTTCTAATTTCTTTATTTTTTCGCAGTTTTTATTATACGCAAGGTGCATAATTAATTAAAATTGAATATAAGATCAACTTATGAATTACATATAGTTATGTAATTCTAGAAAAATAAAAAAAATATTCTAAAGTAATAGAAAGCTTGAGAAAACTTCAATTAATTTTAACACAGATAACTCAATTTTCTTTTACAAATTAATTATGTATCTTGAGTCTCGTGCAAAAATTCCATAAATAAAAATAAATTATGTTTGCCTTAAAAAAATAAAGATAAAAAATTATATTTCATACTTTTAAAATACCTTATTATTTAGCGATAAATATTTAAAAGTAGCGGTAACGCTTAATTTAGCATTAAACTTTTAACAGTGTGCAATTTGGTTCAAACGAGAGAAAAAATGTGCCGCGGAGGCAAGCAAAAACGGTAACGCGAAAACATGTCTTAAAAAAGAAAAAGAAAGAAAAAAGACGTAAACGAGGCTTTCTCTAGGGTAATTTCAGAATTTTAGGAGAGCATAAATATTTATCGTTTGGAAGTTTAGAAATCAGATTTACGCGTCGTCTACTAGCAGCCCAGCGCGGTGGATAATAATAGAGGCTAAAACGTATATAATGTCTTGTGTTTGCATTCATAATAATTTGACTCGAGTAATATTCCTTTCATCCCTAAAAATTTTCAAATTTACTTTGCGTATCAACGTCGATTTACGTAAGACGTTATTTGTTTTAAGGAAAACAAATTAATTCATTCGTTAATAAGTTAGTTTTGTTTACTTTATTATGTCTAATGTGATACGGCCATAAGAAATTCTTACTTCAGGTATGCGCACGGATTTCTGTAATTTCATTATAAAGGTGCGGTATTATGATTTATTAAATTATTCTTTCGAAATTATCGTACCTTTTATTCTATAAATTCTCCTCTTCGCCTTTAAAAAATTAAACAAGATTTACCGTGACTTCAAAATCCTGAATATTCTGCATAATGTAATTAAATAATTTAAAACGGAGATTACTTAATGTAACTGCTAAATCAGGATTAAATTTTTCCAAGCTAATAATATCCACGATAGATAAGCTAATAATGCAATAAACGTGCACTATTTTGTTTATTTATCCCCCAACAAGTGATCTCGAGCTAAAATATCGAATGCATTAAAAACGTTTTAAAATTCCAAATATAGCGTATACAACGAATGTCAAGTCGAGCGTGCTATTAATGCGACTTAATAATTTTCAACATCCATATTTACCGATCTATGCTCCCGTTGTGTATAAAATAAAACGAAGCTGCCCTCGTAAAGTAAGCTTTGTTACTCTAGCTAACATAACGTTTTGTGGTATACGTACAAAACTACGGTGTGCATATATACGCCGCTGAGTTCTTATGTTTTACGCGTTCTTTTTGTTCTCTCTCTCTCTTGCTGGCTTCTTTTTTTTTAAAGCCTTTTTTACATTTACGTGTACGTATATTGCGTGTATACTTGGCTTTATAATTGCCGTTTAACCTTGCTCGCAATGGCAGCCGAGCGGATACGCTAATATTCTGCATTTCTTTTTATGGAACTTGCGGACGGAGATGAAAAATTTTAATGTTAATTGGTAAATTAATGTACTTATGGTATTACTAATAAAATTTTGCTTGATTTTTTAATGTTTGATTTCGCGGCAAGAATTGCAAAGTTTTTTTGGAAAATTTTAGCTGTACGCGTTGTTTGTTGTTTGTTGAAATATTTTCGTTAAAAGTTTATTTTACATATTTTTTGATCGAATGAATGTTTAGCGCTGTTGACGATTTTCAAAAAGAATTACAAACATAAATAAAAAACTAAACAAATATGATACAATTTCTAAAAAATTGAAACAGAATATTTCAGTTTATTTAGTTAAAAAACAGAGTCACTTTATTAAATGAAATACGCAAAAGTATGAAAAATTATTTTTATTAAAATAAAGTTAATAATCACTCAAAGTTACAAAGATTAAGCTTTTTCAAAATATCTCTCTTTTAATACTTTCTTTAATAAATAATTCATGTACTAAAAAAATAAAAAAAGGAAGAAAAGAAACCTCTCGACATCCTATTAAAAGTTTCGACTTGAACTATTTTTTTTCTAAAAAAAAAAGCTCACGCTGATAGGAAATCCCGCAAAAATCAAACGTCACAGAAGTTTCTTTTAGAAGACGGCTCAAAGGCTCCAAACAAGAAGACCAAGGGGAGGAGGGCTGTATGTGTGTGTTGAATTATCCACATGGTACATAACAAAAGGATCAAAGACATACTATAGGCTAAAGGATCTCTATATACATACATCCTTCTTCGGGAAATCCTGGTTAGTTTTCATCGGTATCTCTCAAAACTTTTTGACTCGCTCGAGGAAGAAGAACAGCGTTTAGAAAAACAGGTCACGGCCAAGCATTACCATCTCCACTCCTTTCTTTTATGGCTTTAAAAAGTTTAGGCTATACTGCGTAGCTTAGGATTTCTCTCTCTCTTTCTCTCTGTTTTTTTTTTTTTTTTTTGCTCTCTTTCCCAAGGGATATAATCAGGTGGCTTTTTTTTTATTCTCTCTCGTACGAGTCCAGCGGTATTACCAACTTCCGTGCAGGTTCTATCTTTTCTTTTTTTTTTTTACTGTTATATATATACATGTATATAGTTCATCTCTCTACGCGCTCGCGTTGCAAATAAGCTTGGACCACCACTACTCTGATACATAATCCCAGCTTCTCTTCGCGTGATATTTTACTCTTTAGACTACATTTTTGTCTTTTCTTTTCTTCTCGTATTTTTTTCTTTTTTTTTTTGTACATTCGCGTATAAAATAGAACATTTCTTTCTTTTTTTTTTCTCAGCTCTTAGCTCTCCTTTTTAGTACTTCCTACGTTATATACCTATAATACTAAGCGAGACGTTAGCTACTGAGTGATGCTGGCCTACTTGGCTACGAGACTGGAATTTTTGTGGGTTATCATGTAGAGTAAAAAGGGAAGCTTTTCTTCCTATACCCAGTTTAAAAAAAAAAAAAAGAGAAAAAAAAGACGAGAGGTAAGGGAGAGTAGTTTGAGTAATTTTTTAGATTCGAGGCAGTAATTCACCTCTTTCGCTCTATTTCTTCCTTTTCGCTCTTATTCGCTCTCTCTTGTAATTAAGATGATAGCGCGAAAGCTGACTGCTCTTATAACCCTTTTTATTCTCGTGTACGTGCATGTATGTAGTAATTGATTTCGGTTGGATTTTATTTTATAGATATTTCGTGTAAAAACGTTATTTTTTAAATAAGTATTATATATTATATTACGATTCATTTAATTTTTAATCACATGTATTATAATCAAATCAATTATCTAATTAAGGGGAAGTCTAACTATCTGTCTTTGTCTAATAGTGTTTTTCATCATTTATATCAACACCATTGATTGTAAGAAGAAAAAAAATAAACAGAGACAAATCAACCTCCCTTTAGAGACTTTTATTTTTCTTTAAATAATGAAAATCTGCTTTTGCATTTTTTACGTATATAAAAAATATAAATTTAATCTTTTGTTAAAATTTTTACAGCTAAAAGAAAATTATAAAGAAATTTTACAAAATCCTCTTTAATGTAGTACTGATATTCAAATAAAATCAAATAAAATCTTTCGCAAAACCACATTAATTTTTAACGAAAATTCAATTAGCAATCTTTCCATTGAGCTTTGTGCACTCTCTGAAAATTGAAGATTTTTCCCAATCAACCATAAAATTCGTCTACCATGTGATTAGAATCGTGAAGCGCGCGTCAAGCCGACAAAGTAGCCGGTCTTGCGTCTGTACGTTTTTAAGGGAGGCTTTTTGTCGAATTTTCATCGCGAGCCTTATCTTTTAATTTATCTAGCCGGACGGACGAAAAAGCGAGGGAGAGAGAGAAAGAGAGCACAAATGCTTTTCATAGAACGTTGGGACCAATCCGGAAGATAACAGAAAATCCGTGAGCGTTTCATATCTCTTTACTTCTTTCTCTTATTTTTTTTTTTTCTTCTTCTTGTTGAAAAGGGTAAGAAGAGAGGCATAGGTTGCGTAATTCAGTCGAGATTAAAGACGTCAGTGAAAAAGCAAGAAGCTAACCATATAGCATCAATAGACCGACGAAAGTCGCTCCTTTTCTTCTTGTTCGCCAAGTCGAGGGGGGGAAGAGAGATGCTTCTCGTCAATGAAAAGCAAAGACAGAATTAAAGTACTCGATGCGACGGTAAATGGAGAAAGAATAGGTATGAGCTATAAGCTTGATTATTTTATACTAGGTTTCTTCTTTTGATAAATTGGTTTAACTTTTAATGTAAAACTATATTGAAACTATCTAATTTGATGGTACTAACGATGTTATTATTTATATTACTATTATTATTATTATTATTATTATTATTATTAAAATGTTACATAACAATACGTTGTATACAATAAACGAAATTAAATTTATTATAAATATAAAATTTGATACACCCATTCATTAATTTTGTATAAATTTTTTTAAAATTGCGAAAAATTAAATGAACTTTTGAAAAACTATATATTTTAATACTATAAGCTTGAGTGATTCAATTGATATTAGTCCGTGTACACATGGGTGATAGTAAAAAGTGATTAATTATAATAAAATTTAGGATTACATTTACATTTTAATTAACAAAAGCAATCTAGCAACTAAAAATCTCTGAAATTTCATAATATTGTAACGTGTAACTAAGGGTATTTAAAAGAAGTTTAATAACACGTAAAAGATGAGCCAGCAGCAAGAAAAGTAGAACAAAGTAAACCAAGTCCAAAAAAAGAAGCCGCGAATGAAAAAGTACAAAAGCAACTACAAAAAAAAAAAAGCAGAGAGTAAAGGTCGGAGCGTAAATACAACGAAGCAAGAAAGAGAAGCAGAAACATCAGAGAGTATAGAAAAAAAAAAGACAAAGATAAAGAGCAGATGGGATAAGTGGATAAAAAGAAGGAAAAGAACGAAAGGAATAAGAAAAGTTTAGCGAGTTTATAAGAGTGAGCAAAAGCTTTTCAATGTGTGTATATATATATATATACATAAGAGTATATACGAAGGTAGATAATTTTAGCGGCAATTACCGAATCCAATCGGGAGTTGAATAGACGAGAACGACCTTAGACGCGTTTCACCGAGAGAAAGAGAAAAGAAAAGGAACAAGTCATTCCTTGGAAAAGCGAAGACAGTAGTAGCAGTAGTCCTCGCCGAATTAGACGCGATTCGGCTGTATAACCGAGGTTTCAATGGGACTTGTTCGCAAAAAAAAAAGAAGAAGAAAAAAGAAAATTCAACTCGTTGCCTGACTGCTATACACCCCCCTTTTTAGGAGGAGGAGGACTAAAAAAAACTTCCTTCTTCTTCTGTATCTGTCGCCGAAGAAAGAACCGATGGATGAGCTGTGTGGACCCTTTTTTATATACCTTTACAAGCAACGAATTGGCTTTTGGCCCTTTTTCATTGTATAGTAAGCATCCAGCTTATATATATGTTTTTTTTTTTGCGCTTGTTAAGGATAATTGCTCGGTCTCAGGTTTCGGGTTTGAGTTTTCCTTTACTCGCTTATACAAATGTATATAGATAACTTTTGGAAACTTTTACGTGCATAGAATATCATTGTGTTGGATGTTCTTTTATCACATATTTTTTTATAAACGTCTTGTAAATGTATTGAAAGCATTTCGATATTTAAAAAAAAAAAATTCTGTGTATTGAATTTTTTTCTTTACAGCTATTTTTCCAGAAAATAAATACATTTTATCATAAAAATGTTTTACAATATTCTTTGAAAATCTTTTTTGCTACTAAACTTTATTTACGAAAAAATCAACATTTTATAACTTTTTCATAAAAATATTTGAAATTCTTTAGGATAAAAAGTTGTTTGAAATATAAAAATTTGGCAATATTATTCATACTTTCACTTTCAAGTCTTTAATGTCAATACTTGAACTTCTTATTTCAAATCTGATAAATGTAAAAACTTAAGTAGACTAAGAAAAATTGTTTAATAATATTCCTTCCCTCTGCGCCTCGTGTCACCAAAAAAAAAAAAAATTTTTTTTCCTCCAAAAATCCTCGTTATGACACAAGCACCCCTCTTTAAGCGATTGTTGAATCTCGCAGTGGAAGAAGAAGAAGAAAAAAAGAAAAAGCGTCGCGTAAATCGTCGTAAACACACAGAAGCTTCTTTTATATATAAGAACCAAGGCGTTAAGCTGTTTTTCTTTATACCCCACTTCTCTTCTTCTCTACCCCTTGTTAGAAACACGAAAGATTACTTAAGGAGATTTTTTTCTGCTTAAGTTCTCGAACAAAAAGAGAAAGAAAAAATATATATATATAAAGAATCAAGTGCCATAAATTCGTGTATGATATTATACTTTCTCTTTGCTCGCTATACTTCAACGAAATTCTTTGCATTATTTTCCTTTTTTTTTCTTAACTTCGCGTAGAAAACTTTGGCAACCGTAGACAAGCCGTGAATCATCAACGCGGCTTCTTCTTCTTCTCCTTGCGCATTTTTACAACCCGATGTGCATAAAGCTCTGTATATGTGTATCGCACATAAGAGTATGGCAATATGGAAGCTATTTTTCTTAAGAGCTTAAGGCAATTTTGTCATACTCGTGAAATCGTTCCCTTCGCGTTCTCTCCAAGATTTATCATAAAAGTATAGCGTAAGGTTGTTTCTTCTTTTTTTTTGTTTTTTTTTTTTACGTTTTCCGGAGCATTAGCTTTTACTTATCTTCAAGTGGAATTAAAATTTTTCAACAAAACTATTATAACATGGTGAATTTTCATTTTACTCGATACTTAAAGATAAAACATTTAATGTAAATTTTTATAAAAATTATACGAATACATTAATTAAGCTCTTATAGACTTCATTAATATTCATCCAGATAAGAATTTTAATTTAAATTAAGATTCATCTGTTATTTATAAATGATGTTCTTGGGAATTTCTTATAAATATTTTTAAATTTTTTAAATTTGTCAAATTTAAATTAAGCATGAAGCATTAAAAAATTAAATTTTGTATAGCATTCTGATGCTTCCAAGTGATAAAGTAAAATGCGTTGAAAAAAAAAATCTCATTCGAGGGATGAATAATCATTTTTTCACAATGAAATGCTCAATAAGTAAAAATGAATCGTCGTCTAAAATTTTGGTGCAGCACAAAACATTTATTAGCGCCCTAGGTGGGCTGACTTTTAATTAATCGTAATTTCACATTTGGCAAATATATGTAGAACCAGCATCCTCGTTGTGAGAATAAAATTAATTTGATTAGAAAGGTATCATTATTGAATTTATGGCAGTAAAATTTTATCGCTCTCTCGACGTATAAATAATAAAGTACATTATAAAAGCGACATTAATTTCGTTTGCCAGGCTCGGCACTCGACGAGGATGAGAAAAAAAAACAGAAGAAAAACCGACCATGATAAATGTTTAGTGTGTGTATCATATAAGACCCTCTTCCTAAGCATTGTTAGAATTTGCTTGTGTGTACATGTATATAAGCATATCCAAAAGTCAAAGTAATAAAAATCCTCCCTATACACAAGAGTCAATAGAAATATGAGTAAATTTATAAATCCGAGAAGAAGAAGAAGAAAGAACGAAAGAGAGAAAGGATCTCTCGAACGATGAATGTACTAGAAAATGCACACACAAAAGGGATGAGCAGAAAAGGTGTACACTTCAGGAGAGAAAAAAAAAGAAAGAAGGAAAAGAAAGTATAGGAGCAATAAGAAATTGGTTGGAGAGCTGAGGCGGGGACAAAGAGAGAACGAAAGCGTATGTCGTTTTGAGTCATCGAAAGGTCTTAGATCCCGCAGCTTCTTTTTTCCGATATACACACATATTACGTTTGTATATATACATATAAATTGTATAGGCTCTTTTTTTTATTTAGAAATAAAAAAGAGATCTCGTGGCCAAAGAATCTGAGAATATTTATGTCTCGCGCAACCTTGAATTATTGTTGTAGTTTAGCCGTGGAAAATTCTCCGGGGAATTGTCGCTTATTTTTCAGAGGGGATTTTCCATGGATCTTAGCTATGGATAAGCGTATAGCGGGTGCACATTTGTCCTGATTTCATACTTGCTAGAGGAGATGCGTTTAAAAATTTTGCTTCTTATTGTGATTTAGGTAAGCGTCTTTGATGTATATTATTTTCTTTTGTAAATTCTAATAATCACAAATATTCTTGACGTTTAAAATATACTTAAGATTTTGTAGTTTTAAAGCATATTATACGATATTCGAAATCACACAAAGTCTTTGTTAAAAATGAAGGAAAATATTCTTTAGATAAGTTATGGATAAATCAAACGATGATGCAAAAAATAAAGTTAGGTTGCTATTGAAAATCGAAGAAAAGATTGTTTAAAAAATTGATGGTTTAAAAAGCGTTCTCATGGAAAAAGTACATTGTGAAACTAAATTCATAAAATAGCAGACAGTTTTGAATAAAAAATCACTATTATGTAGATTTTTTATTACGCTCATTTTGATATGTCGAACAATATCCGTTGTCAGTAAAATTTTAAAGAAAACTTGCGTCAAAGTCGAATAAAAAGCTTTTCGAATAGTTTTATATTTCTTATACATATCTTTCAACTCAAGTTTTTACTCAATATACTTCATAAAATAATAAATTTAAATAAATCATTTTAGAAACCGAAAAATCTGAAAATTAAAAACAAATTATCTATATAGCTAACTGGGTACGGCACCAAACATGAAATACCTTAAATATTTAATTTTCTGATTTGTTGCAATGTTAATTGGTCACCAAAATATATTAAAGTTCTCTCGAATTGCTCACAATCATTTAAATTGATAAGATTGAAAAATTGAATTTTAAAGTTCGAAGCTTTAAAAATTTCATTTATATGTTGAAGTTGAGTAACGGTAATTCATTACATTTCTTTTAATTTATTGGAGCAATTCTTACGATTCGCGCGGATGTTGCAAAGCTAAGGAGAAAAATTCATGGGTAGAAAAAGATAGAGAGAGAGAGAGAGTCAGAAGTTCTCATTTTTCAAAGAGAAAACGCGAATGCGCGATATCCCCGGAAAAGTGTCGGCATATTTCTTCTTCTCGAATCTTCTTTAACGTTTAGTTTTAGCAAGAAGGTAGCTATTTGTAAAACTACGTCAAGATATTTTATTGGAATTTTGATAAATGCATATGACGTATATACAATTTTCAGGTTAATGGGACAGAAATATTATAATTCATTCGGATATACCTGATATTTTCATAAAATATTAATAGGTTTATCTTTATTATTAGTAGTATAAGTTCAATTTCAACTTTGAATTTCTTATCGCGACTAATTTTCAAATAGCTAAACTTAAAATCGGAAAATTAAAATTAATTGCGTAAAATCGGCTGATCTTCGTGAAATCACGTATTTCTATTGTAAAAAATGGGCTTTTGTAAAAATATTGAAAAGCTTAAATTCGCCAAGTTGCACGCGTCCTAGATAACGCATAATCTTCTTAAATTTGAAAATTTCGTTCTCTCCCTACGCACGTATGTATCCCTAAACCTTCTAGTTTTACCCCTTTCATACTGCAGCGAGTATGGAGAAAAAAAAAGCTGTATGTGCAACGGAGAACCGGAAAATCGTCACGTGGATCTCGAGAGCCTCAGTCTGCAGATAATCCGTGAGCATCAGCATCGAGCAAATAGAGAATCCCACATAGGCAAAAGAAAAAACTTTGTGAATTTTTTTTTTTTTTTTTATTTTAACGTAACGATGAGAAACCCCTCGGAAAATTTTCTCATTTTCGCTTTGCCCCCTTTATTTTTTTATTTTTCGAAGCAAAAAAGTTTGCGCGCTAAATTGCTATTTCGTTAGGATACGTGTTAACTTGAAGTAATAGTATAGTAAAAAATAAAGT
The DNA here is from genome assembly GCA_017163975.1 of Anastatus disparis. Taxonomy (NCBI): domain Eukaryota; kingdom Metazoa; phylum Arthropoda; class Insecta; order Hymenoptera; family Eupelmidae; genus Anastatus; species Anastatus disparis. The sequence continues at coordinate 649,029 of JAFFSR010000251.1, forward strand.
CATTGGATGTTGTAATCAATCATCCGTTATCCCGTGCAAGCCCCTTTTCGATCTTAACGCAACAATTATCAGTTTTACGCGGCTTTTTTTTTTGTCAACTTTCTTTCTCTTTACTTTGATATATCGGTGTCTCGCATCTTCTTTTCATTATGCAACGCACCTTTGAACGCCTTGGCCGAAGCTGGATTGAGATTGGCTTTTGAATATGCCGCTAAAGTTTTTTGTTGGACTCCTTTTTTTTTTTCTATTTTCAATCTAGTCCTGCTACTTGCAAATTTTAAAAGCCGAATGATGAAAGAAAAAAATTTTTTAAATAAAATGCATCATGGAAAATGGGCGGATATTAAAAATTTACAAGATTTATAATAGAACAATAAATGGTTAATTATAAAGGTAGCTTTTTTGACTAAAACGTAAATTAAAAGCCATAAATTTTTTCGTGCAAAATGAAAATACGCGAGGAAGAAAATCGTAATTTATAAAATTTTAAAATTTTAGTCAGTTTTAAAAAACATGTTACTTTTTCATTTCATCTAAAAAAAGCAATTCCTATAATGGCATTTTAAAAAGTTTTAAGATGAAATTTCGAAACTTTGAAAAATATACCTTATTACATCTTCAAAAAAAAATTGTTCAAATAATGTATAAAAATAAATTTATTTTGAAAATTATATATAATTATCAATCATTGAAAAATAATTAATAATTTAGTAAATATTAGTTCTTATAATTAATAAAAATATTTATCTTTTAAATATTCAAGACGGCGAAGATCATCAGAATTTTAATGACAACTCTTGCCTTTAAACAAAAAAATAAGCAAAGAAAAAAGACATCATTAATTAAAGAGCATTAATTTTATAAGAAAAAAATAATAAATTATAACGAAAAGAACCCTAATAAAGAAAAGACGAGAATTTCCATTCTCTAATAAACAAAAAACAGCGTAGCAAAGTATACGCGCGATAAAAATAATTATTAATGACAGCGAATTCTAAAAAAACACTAAAAAGCGCTTACGCTTGATGCTTTATCTTAAAAAGGCTTTAGACAAAGCGCAGAAGAGAGAAAGCAAAGGAAGAAGAGGAAGAAGAAGTAGAAGAGGAATAAGAAAGGGTGACAAAGAGATAAAGAGGGAACGAACGAAAAAGAAGATTCCGAGCCATGGATCTCGGCTAATTGACGGAAAAACGCGACGATCTGGAAAAGCGGAAAACAATTGCTGCGATATGCGAATGAGAATAAGAAAAGATGAAAAAAAAAGAAAGCTTGAAAAAAAGAGTAGAGAAAAAAAAGAATGGGACAGAAGATAAACGCGACATTCTTCAAGAGAAGTAGACGACGACACGCGTAATCCAAAGGAGGAGGATGATGCTTTAGTTACAATCCGTTGAATGCGGGAGAGATGTACGACAAAAAAAGAGGAAACTTTGCGCTCCTCTAAGGAGGACAAAAAAGTTTGGTGTGTATTATACGACGAAGAAGAGAAAAAAAAAGCTATATGTATATACGCGTGTCGATGAGATGCAACGAGAATGTTACAAGGGCCTTGGGAGAAAATGAATTTTTATGCATACAAGACCGGAGGTATTATGCATGTACATATCCGCGGATGTTTTTTCTGCGTAAATTTCATGCGAATTCATGGCGCTTATGAATTTTCAGCATGACGAGATATACCGCGAGAAGTCAAGATCCTAACTTACACTGTATAGTTTCTCTTTAGCTTGATTAAATAATGCATTATCCTTTACTTTGATAAACAAGAATTAATGTAACAAATTAGATTCTTTCCTTTTTAATTAAAACAAGTAAGTTCAGAGTCACACCTTGGAAAAAGATTCGTGGTTTTTCAATTAATTTTCAAAAGAAAACTACACATAAAAGCTAGTTTATATAAAAATAATCCTAGTAACAATAGCTATTGTTTATCGGCCAACTAAACAAAAAATAGAAAAATATAAGCTGCAAACAAGCAAACTGGATTATTAGCTTTATGTTTAAGATAGCGTTAAATAAAAAGTGCGTTGATAGCGCATTAATTACAATAAGTTAGCATAAAAAATTTCAATGCAAATCGCGCGAGGAGAGCTGTACACAACACGTTCAAATGAAATTGCTCGTTTTTATATACAATGCACGTAAATAAAACAAACGTACATTGCTAGATACGTTCAAGTACACGTGTATACACACATACAGGTAGATATACACTCACACGAGTTACAACTGATGTAGAGGAGGAAATAAAACGTTGGGATGAAACCCAGAATAGGGAGAACGATGTGAGCCGAGAGACGCTGTGCATCCGGAAAATGCGTTGAGAGCAGGAAAAACAATAAGGAAGAAAAAAAAAAAGTGTACGAAGGGATCTAGAAGTAGCGTACAAGAGATAGAGACACACACGGTAGGTAGAAAAAAAAGAAAGTCTTCTTCACATCCCTAAACGAAAAATTCTCAGAAAGCATACATTTTCCCCCTTGCGCGCGATATCTCTTAGAAGAGTAATAATAAATTGAGGACTGGCAAAGAAAAAGAAAGAAGAAATGCTTCGTGCTTATATAAGCTTAACATATTTCAGCAGGTGCGGCCGAGGAGAGAAAAGAAGAGCAGTTTATGATACTATACAGCTTTGATAGAACGATTTTTCGATTAGAATCTGTATGGCTGTTGTTTAGAACGTGCGATATGTTAAAGGTTTCCATACGTAAGTTCATGATATTTCTTCAGCGTTAAATAAAACATTCTAGAGAGCCGTCCAGATGTTAGATAAATTTCGCGCCCCAACCGACAATCATTAATTCCAAACCTTACCCAGATATCACCTAGTGAAAAATTTTTCTTCCATTACGCTTTGCTTCACCAGCGACAATTATTCATTTTTCTCTGCGAGGACATTATAGATATTATTTTGCGAAATAAAAAATTTACGAACATGTAAATTTTTATCTCGATGAGGAAGTAAAAGTAAAGATTATTATTATTATTTTTAAGAAATGAAAGCGTCTGATGGGATTAATTCTGACGAACGATGAGTTTCGTTTGATGCTTTTCTGCAGAGCTGCTTTGCTTCTCATTTGAAGGAATTATTTATTTATTTAATGAGAAGAGATTTGCTTTAATTAGCAGATACATTTATAAATATGATTAAAAAATTTTCAAGTATATACTTATATATTGTATCGTTTAATTAAGATCAAATTTATATTTACAAAAAAAAAATCTATACAATAAATTGCATCATAACAAAGGAAACTAAACGAGCGTCTATTTGAGGTAAAAAGACAGATAAATAATTCATGCATTTATTATTCCAAAAATTCATAAGTTTTAGCCTGTAAAAGCTTATTACATGAATAAGGGAGAGGAAAAAATCTATATAGATTGGCCCCTGGGCTGCTGCTTCTGCTGTTGCAATACGGGGGCAATAAAAGTTCCTGTAACACAGCAACTCCCCTTTATTTTTTTTTTTCACTAACAGATTTCCTCGACAGCCATTACCATGAAGGCGCAAGTCAAAGGGAAAAGTTAAACTAGAGTAGCTTACCCTTGAAAGAGAAGAATAAAAAAAAAAGAAGAAGAAATCATATTGTTACTGAATATTCATCATAGGCAAAATGGCTTTTCTAAAACGTAATCGACGTTTATACAAGTCTAGCGCAAACTCGCATATACATTGTATGTATGCGAGCTCGGAAAATAATATCACTTAATGGTAGACTAAATCGTTGCTTAAGCTCTTCCATCTGGGCTAATAATGTGTTTCTCGCTGAGCATTTGTACGATATTATGTTGCTTATGCTGATAGTTGGCTTATAGCTTGCCGAATGACTTTTAGAAAGTTTTAGAAACTAGATTTTCGTGTTTAATTAACCCTTAACCCTGTTTAACTTAGATATTTAAATAGGCGCACGTTTTGGGGCAGAGAAATAGAACTTGTAATGGCACTTGTTCGAGGTACTTTATGTTGTTATAATTGTTTGCAGTTTACTGCTATTGTTATAATTATGGTTACTCTAATGGTATGATTTACATTGTTATTGTTTTAGCGGGCCAATTAAATTTGAAGAAAGTTGTATTTAGAAGGTGAGGAAAAATTAATTTTATCGCTTCGTTTTCAAAACAAACTTGAAAAATCAAATTTTCTACCTTGACCTTACGTCTATTGCTTAGCATATCTTAAATATTAAATATTTAAAAAATTTATTATTTTTAAAAAATAAAGTTAAAATTTTCTTTATATAATTTCCGTATTGAAGTTTTTATTAAATTGCGTATTTTTGTAAAAATTATTAAATTTAGTAAAAAGGATGCATATCATATGACAAATCGTTGTTATTAAAAGTAAGTTTATAAACAATTTGTAAGTTCTTAAAATTATTTATAAACTTTTATTCAAATTTTATATGTGATTGCCATTTAATTATTAGATATTTTTAAAGAGATTCTTCATATACACGAGGGAAACGTCGAAACGCATGCATATGATTGTCAAGACTTGAATAAAATTTACAAATATTTATAGATACTGCCAGTAGATTTATTTTACTTTATTAAAATTTTCCCTTTTATAAGTGAATTTTTAGAATACAATAGAAAACTAATAAAAAAAGTTATTCATGAGTATATTTTATACAATAGATAATGTGAAACTCATACGAAAAAAGCAAAAAAAAGAAGTAGATCAATTACAGTATTTAGGTAATCCCGTGATACCCATTAACAGAAAAAATGTGAAATATGAAAAAAAAAGCTCTGATACAGATGGCGACAGATTAGCCTTAACCGTTGTATAGATTTTGTTGCTTTGTCTATGGATATAATCAATGTCCTAAAATCCATCCCCGTGTCCTGGCATAGTTCTGCGTTCAATCATCGATACGTCAAACGCTGCGCATATACAGCGCATACAGAGCCCGTATAATTTGCCAGGTCAGATTTGGTAAAGTCAATAATTTCAGATATTGCTCTATGCATCCGCATAGAGAATGTTTGCACGCTACGTACATATATAGATATAAAAGGGAAAAGCCTTTGCAGTATAGCATCTGGCTATTTGCATGAAAAGGTAAGTGACAAGTAGTTTGTTATATATATATATATAGGGTGTTACAAATGATAAAAGGTTGGCATGATTGTTTTTCTCGTTGTACTTGGCTGTATACTGAAGAGCATTGGGAGAGAGGGCATTTGTAATAGCTATGTTCATTGTTTGGGATCTAAAGCTTTTCTCTCTCTTATATATATATATATCCGTGGGGAGAGATTTAGGTATATACGCGCCGTTTGGTACTTTGATACGTTGATCTAGTTACTCTTTGCTCTATTCTATATACCAAAGGATATCGGCTTTTCTAACATAGAAAGGGAAGAGAGAGAGAGATGGAGAGCACACTGGATTAGAGGCGAATTAGCTGGATTAGAAAGACGGTATATGCCGTCATATATGTTTTCAGGAAACTTTACAAAATTGCCCAAAGTATACTTGCGCCTATTAATTTTACGCTGAGGATTTTAACTTCTCTTACGTCAATTAAATTTATCCTATCAATTGATAATTATTCTATTTTACACGGGAAGAATTTTTCTATAAAAATTACGCTAACCGTCATCACAATCGTGGGATATCGTATACTTTTAAATTATTATATAAATATAATTGTACTCGTGGGACAAAATTAAAAGTCCGTCCAATAATTTTTACGGTATAACAATAATTTTTATAATACTTCACCCTAAATTCAGTGAGATTTCATCACAATAATTTAGAACCAACGTCGTTGTAATTTTATATGCAGAATTTAATTCTAAATTTCATAGAAAAATTGCCTCCGCGTATATGATATATTGATGGACTATTGTGCTGGAGTCATTAGGCTGTGTTTTTATTGTATCATTAATGTCTTGCGTAAAAAGAAGATCCGAAAGTAAGATCATTATGAATATGTATAAGGATATTAAAGAAATCTGTAGCGCAAGAATATTTAGTTCACATTAAGTCTATCATGGTAATCTATCAACTTTAATTCATTATTAAACCCAATTTATAAATATCAAGGTTTTATAAATCAATTTTTTTCTCTGTGTAAAACACACAGCGCGCATCAAACTTGCTTAATTTATTTTTTTTTCATTTCACTCTAAAGGCATAAAAAAGCCGATTACAGTTTTGAAAGTTTATTTCTTTTTTTTTATCATGGTGCCGAATAGACAGTGCGAAGCTTGAAAAGTACAAAAAAAAAAAAATCCTGAGTTCGTTGGACTGAGAGAATGTAAAGTTCCAACTGTCATTCCGAGATAATCCAGTATGAATGAACGATAAAGCGAGAGAGTAAAGCAGAGAAAGAGCGAGCTATAGCGCGAGTTGTTGTCGAATAATAAAGGACTCAATTTCGCATTAGTCTGAGGGAAATCGCACGCTGCAGGCGTGAAACTTTCAATAGACAACTGGGCTCTTGCGCTCTTCCCATACTCTTCATAATTAATCGAATTACTAGATTAGCCCTTCTCGTCAAAAGCTTCCTCTCGCGTCTATAGACGCCAGCCCATATCTTGTGCACGCGCGTGCATATACTGTTTTCGGGATTCGAAATAACAATTGAAACCGTCGGGAAATGCTTTTGGCTTTATTTTTGGAATGCCATTACAATGAACTTTATAGGGAGACTCGATGTTTTATCGATTAACGGAATCAACAGACTTTTTAGCTTTTTCAAGTAATTTTTAAAAATAAGCTCACCAACAGCTAAGAAAGTGGTAATGGACATCGTAAATTTTAAATTTTCTTTTGTTTTGAATTTTTCTCAACGGAGATTATGTTATCAAAAGATTAAAAGATAATACTTAACAAAGTTTTTCAACGCTGCTTATTATAAATTCTTCAAATTCCTTTCTGCTCCGATACTTTTTTTCTTGGATCGATAAATTTTTTCAAATAACGCGTAGAAAAATGTTTCCTCAAAAATTTCATATGTTACACGAATTTTTCTTTTAATGTAACATCAATTTTGTAAGTAAAGCTGTTATAAGATTAAAAAAAAAAAAATGTTGGTGCTTTGATAAATAGCTTACACGTTTTCTCGAACACGATGATAAACTCTCAGCCGTTAATAGCCCATTAAAGCTCATCAAGCGCGTATATACCCCGGTGATACTATGTTAATCAAACACGACAAAACGATAATCAAAGTGAATTATTAAATCATCGTTAAAAGCTCATACAGCAAAAGAGCGACTTCTCATCTCGTTCCTTTTGAAAAGTCTGTCTCTTGTATACTTGTATTCGTTCCCCCCCCTCCTTTAAAACTCTCGGAAGTATATAAGCTTTTTCGTTATAATTGAGTGAGGACTGATTTACAGTTTGTTTATTTAGTCGCAAAAATACTATTAGCTGGTAATAAAACTCTTTAATTTTAGAGCGACACGAGCCGAGTGTACAAAGTGAGAGAAGAGGCCAAAAAGAGAAGAGTAGGAGAAAAGTTAAATAAGAAAGCAGATGCCGGAAAAAGTGTGCTTAATGTATGCGTCGACGGTTGTAAGTGGTATAAGGATAACCAAAGTAGCTTGTAGTAAACATAAGAGAGACACGCGACTGTAAGTAGGAAAAACTAAAAGTGATTTTAAGTTTAAGCGCGGCTGGTTAAGTGATGGATGACGTCTCGGCGTTAAGTGTATTTTCTAGGCGCTTGTCGATAATGTTGAAGATTAATTTTATTAGATGCGTTCATTGATTTTTAAATACAGGCTTGTATATTGTGATGAGAAAATTTTGTTGTTTTTCTGATAAATCATTTAATTTTTAAGGAGGTTTGAAAAATAATAAAATCCATTGGAAATGAAAAAAGAAATTTTTTTTATTTCTAGAAATATTTAAATTTTCAGGAGGGAAAAAGCTTTTAAAAGTTGGCTTGCAGATATGTCTGTTTGTTATTTATTTCCATCGGTGTAGATATGTGAAAAGTTGTCAATAAATGAAACTAAAAGTGCTGTATCAATCATAATGCATCAAGTTAGAAACTATATTTGGCGCTCCGAGAACTTTTCAAAATTTATTTTATTTTTAACTTTTTAATCTTTTTTAGAATACATTGTTAATATTTTTAAAAAAGCTTTCTTTATTCATCTTTAATTTTAGCAAACGGTAAAATTTCAAATATAATATTTTGAGTAGAATATTTTTGAAAATAAGATAGACAATGAAACAAGCTATCCAAATTTAAAATGCTAAAACAACGTACTCTAAAGTATCATCTTCTAAACAGACTGTACGGCAAAAGTATCTTTAAGAGGCTCGTTGAAAGTCAGGTGTAGAGAAGTTAGACGGCAATAAGAGAAGAAGAAGAAGAAGATGAGGAAGAAGAAGAAGAAGAAGAAAAGGAAGCAAGCTGCTGCAAGATAAGGTGTCTAGTATTCGAAGAGGGCCAAGAAGACACCAAACAACGTGCCACACGCTCGAGCGCAAAACGATCGAGAAATTCTCTCTCATTTTATTTCTTTCCTTCTATTTCTTAGCTTAGTTTATTTTAAGCGATTGTTAAGTGCCCTGACTGGTATATACGCTGTGCTTATACACCCGTCGACGTATTTACATCTTTGCGCTGTGAGACGCTGTGCGTATATGCACCAGAGCGCGATTGTCGTTATGGCGATTCAGATTTAAACTCTATTAAGCACGCGTGTCGCTTGAAAAATAGATCTGAGATGTTAAAGAGGAGAGAGAGAGAGAGAGCTGCCGAACATGGAACGTCACTTGGACTAGTCAAATGTGTAACGAAGGGTGCAAAGCGTCGTTACTCATGGCGCCAATAATTTTTGCTTTAACAGTCGCTAAGTCAACTGTCAAGCAATGAATATATTTAATCAAAGTAATACAGTTTGTAGAGATCTTATTATTTTTATTATATGATTCAAAATATTTAAATTTTCATGAAATAAAAATTTACTCATTTGTCTTATTGATTCTTCAATTTTCTTAAAATTAATAATTACTCTAGCAGAGAAAAGATGCTACTAACTTTAATTACATTAAGTGATGAATTATTCTATTAAAATATTTCCATTGATAAAATTTTGATGAGAAAAGTTGAAAAAAAACAATCATAATGCTTTTAATTTCCGACTGAAATAAAGTTTATTTTCGTTGAAAGTATTAAAAACAATATTTTGATTTGTAAAATAATACGTTTCACATATCAGGAATATCACAATGACAGATAATAAAGCGAAAAAATAAATAATATATTCATTTGGCCGGCGCTCTCATTAATCAAAAAAAGAGACTCTGCGTTCACCTAATTAAAAAGGCAAATTACTCGATACAGCGTTATACGTCCACGTATACACAGGAATGATAATTAACTGTTGACATTAAATAAAGCTTCGTGCGAATCAACCGGGAAAATTTGTACGGGAAAATAGTTTACTTTTCAAAAAGCGAGTCTCAAAAATGACCGGTCGAATTAACATACATGCATTCAGATGTACGCATACACGCACAATTCAATCACCAAAATGGTAATCAACATAAAAGCTAATGAAATATTCGTATATATCTCACCAACACAATCAATCATATATAGATAAGCTATATATATATATATATATACGTATATATACATATAAATTATTATCAGAGTGTAGCAATGTACTAGCACATCATCAACAATTAGTTAATTAAAGGGAGAGAATCTGCATAGTACAGCTTAATCGTAGCGTATAACAGAGTCTGTGTGGATTAAAGATAGACGTACATAGAGATATGTATATAAACGAAGCCCTGTATACCTTTATCGTTCATATAGATATTTTAGCCCTCCAAAGAGGGTCTTACCGTATGTCCTTTCAGCCTTTGACCTCGAGCGGTACACGCGAAATACGCTTCGCAGCTGATAAATCAAGTCGCGTAATTAGATGCAATGAGAAATCTCACATAGTACTGACCAGCGAGTTCGCTCGTTTCTTCTCTCTCTCTTACCCTCTTTCGCTTATACCATACACACGTAAATGTCAGTATTTTAGGATGTATACCAGTAACGCGTGAGAATATCGGACTCTACCGAATTTACGATGACGCGAACTGTACATACAAGTTAATGCATGGTATACTGGCTTTCTGGAAACTAGAAGAAAATAGGAAGCTTCATGATCTCGACTTTTGATATTATATATGCCGAGGGTTATAGTCAAATATTTCTTCGAGAAATTTGATGAAAGATTTATCAAATTATTAAATTTTTTATTTTATGCACTCTAAACTCAAAAGTACAAAATTTGGAAATAAAATGTTTGAAACCTGCATTTTGAACTTTATAAGAGTTCAAAAGACACATTTTAATCCTTAAAGAGATTAATTCATAGTTTTTAAACTTTACTTAATTTAATTGCATTAGCACGACTTTAAGTAAAGATTAAAATGCACGTTTTAAACTTTACAAAGCGTAAAAATTTCAAAATATTGATTTTCTACTTCTAAACTTTTGAAAAAGATTAAAATCCACGTTTCAATCTTTATAATTTGTTAAAACTCGGCCAATTTTCTTAAAAGTTTAATAAGATACTTTAGTTTACATTCTTAAAAATATTAATCATTTATTTTTTATTTTTGACGATTTATGTTAAAATTATTATTAAAAATATTAAAATAATTGTTAAATAATTAGTCAAATTTTTCTAATAAATATTCTCTTTAATGATTACACATAATGCACAAGGTATCGAATTGATATTGATTTTGAGATTAGCTCGCGTTTCAATTAGTCGATGAGCCGATTGATCTTTCTGTTGGTGTTACTTTGATCGTGATGAATACAGCCCTTCGGGCTTTTCAGCTGATATAGTCAGAGAATGCATAGGGATTTCACGTAAAATCCCTATAAATAATGCCTAATATGTGCACCTTAATTTGTTGATACGAATAAAATATGAGCACATTACTGGATGATTCTTTTATCCATTTACACTAGATAAATTCTATGGGTGAAATTACTATATTCTATTGTGACTGTGGAACATGCTTGATTTTGTTCCAAAATTACTCTATAAATAAAAAAATTTATTTTTTAGAACGTTTAGCATATATGTAACAATTTTTATTACATACACAGTAACAATTACATAAAATCAAGTACGTCTTACGTTTATAATGAAATATAGTATTTTTACTCGTAGAATTTCTCTCCGTGTAGTACTACCTTATACTTATGTTTTATTTATATCGAATTGATTCCGCCATTTCACGTGGAAAAATAATACTTTTTGTTCAAGAATAAAAATTATTCCGAGTAAATCATAAAAATGACACATTATATAATTATTAAAATTTCTGTTAAGTTAAAAATTCTTAAACTTGTAGTATTGATGATGAAAATAAAGCCTAACAAAAGTGACGAAGTCGTAGTTATACGAATTATCGCTTTTCGGAGGTGACGCAGGTGTCTAGAATAATTTAAACTTCCTCCGATTCGACTTTGATTTAGTTAAAGCCACGATATACCGAAAACTTGACTGGATATATATGTTACTTTAGATACTGTTTAATAGATAAGCGTCTAGTTTTCGTTAAAATTTACTCTTTGCCTTCTGCATTAATGATTAAATTATTTAAATTCATAATTTTATTATTTTCCGGATTTAAATTAGATCAGGATGTTATTGAATATTTCATAAAATGCTTATGTTAAATATAATCATTATCCCTATTCATCTATAACAAAAGCTGCTCTCTTCACTTTAATTAATTGAATTTTTTTTCTTTCAATTTACATTTTACGATTGCAATACCGATGTAGCTTTATGATGAAACATAACATTATTTCAAAATTATTCATTACGATTAATTATTTGTATGAAAATTATTTTATTTTTATTATAATTTTACATCCACATATATTTATTTTCTCTTTCTGGCATTATCATTTTATAAACATAACAAAACGAGGACAGATAATTTAAAATAGACATCAACTGCTGTAATTTGGTTGAGTCGATCGATGTGTCCAAGCTCCCGATGTATTAGTTATATACGTAACTTGGGAGTACGAAGGATGAATACAGGCGAGACTAAAGTGTTTGTCGCTTGAGTAGCAGTTAGTCGAGGGCGCGCGAAGCGCGCCCGAGACTGACTGCTGCTCAAGCGACAAGCACTTTAGTCAAGCCTGGATTCAGAATCCTTCGTACTCCCAAGTTACGTAGATAAGTTTATGTCGTTGGTAGGCCGTATGAGGAACTATAAAAATGATTTTTTAAAATTAATGATATATGTTTTATTAAAAAAAAGTAAATAATGTCATTATTTACTTATTTATTTTACTTATTAACTGTTTAACTTTGAAAATTTTTTTAAACAAAACATTCTGTAAAGTTAAAATTTTATATGAATTTGTATGAGCATTGACATATCTAACGACATTCTTTTGTTTTCACTAACCTACGAATCGATGTCACTCGCGTCATATACGGTCATGCTGTGCGATATCTCGATCTGTCAATACTCCCTTAGGGAGTATAGAGCTGTCAGTACTCCCTAAGGGAGTATTGACAGAGAGAATATCGTCGAGATATTAGCATGAACGTATGCAATGCCTATACAAATTTAGCGTGATCTATAGGTATTCTACCGAATACGGCCTACGACGACATAAACATATATACGTGTACTGGCCAACAAAAGGTTTTTAATTAAATTGCTGATTCAATAATATCAAGGATAAAATTATTATGGGATATATAGAAAAATAAAAAAAAATCATTGCGGGTATTTTATTTTTATAATAAAATGTATTCTAACAAAAGGATTATTTTGATATATTGTTTGCTCGCTAGTTAAACAAAACCGAAAAATAATGTAATTTCATTTGTTGTATAAATTTTTTATATTTGCCAAAAATTGGTTTTTAAATGTATTTTTATTTAAATTAAAATGTTTTTTTTTTTAATTTCAACTATGGAAAGTTTAATTTGAAAAAAGTATTTGTTAACGATGAAATATTTCAGTTATTATAACGGAAGCAAATTGGTTTTTTTTATGTTTACGTAGAATAATGCAAATTAAAGAAAATCGAGATAGTTTACGATATTCGATTCTCATTGCATTTTTACGTTTTCTTTAAACTCAAACAAAGGTATAAACTAAATTACTAGAGAAATGTAAAAGACTTTTTTTAACATTAACTAATTAAATATTAATTACTTGAATAAAACCGATAAAATAATAGCTAATTAAATCACAATAAAACCAATATAAAATAACAAAAGAAACGATTGTCAAAAAAAAAATATAGAAAACAATGAAACAAACGGAAGTGGATTTTAAGAGTGAGAGAGAGAGAGAGAAAAGAAAGAATAAAAAAAAAGCTGCAATGTCATGCTTGGAATCACGGATGGCAGTAAGCGCGAAACGCATTCTTTTCTTCTCTCTTGCCTCGTTTTTCTTTTTATTTTTCGCGCTTTCTAATCAGGCTCTTCCTCTTTCTCTTTTCTCAAGCTTTTCTCCCTTTTATACTACAGCAACAGTCGTATAACCTGGAGCTATACTACTACTACTATATATAAGCTTCGTCGTCTTGCTCTTCTTCTTTTGCTACTACTACTAACGCTACGCTGCACGATTAAACGGGAAAGGATGACTTTTTCGCGCGGAAGCTACCAAAAAAAAGGAAGTAAAAAAAAGTAGATGAAGAATACTACTGGGTCGTTTACCTCGAAATCGGAAAGCTTTGGTGTGTCTTTTTAGTAAAAGTGGAATAAGAAAAATAAAAAAAAAAAGATGTTGATGCGTCAAGGCTAACTAGACAGCAAAAAAGGAACGCATAAAACAAAGATGGATATTTTTCCAAAATTAAATAATTCAGACAAAGAACAAAGACGCGAATGGTAGATTTTAACAAAAATAAAACAAGCGTAATAATACGTAAAACAAATGTTTTCCAAAAGAAAAAGAAAAACAGTATTTGCGCGATTGCATGCTCGAGATTATAGAAATTTAATGAATAAATGATGGAACGAGGATAATGATACCAACGAATGTTTCAAAAAATACTTTGGTATAAGAGCAATGCCGAGCTGGAATGTTATTGGAATTGCAGGAAAATGTTTAGCCGGAGTATTCCCCTGCTGCTATATGAAAGTTTTTAAATCAAATGTATCGAGAGAGGAGATCAGGAATCACTCGGTTATACGCTAGCTTTATCTATATCGTTAAGAATAAACAGCAACGCGAAATGCAATCAGCTAAACAAATTATATCCGACATTTCTGGAGCATTATCAGGAAAAATTACTAATTTTACTATACAAGGAGTTAAATTCTGTAAGTTGAATTAATATATTCCATTGCAACTGTGAAAGGTACTCGAATTTCTATAGAAATTATTATATAGATTGAAAAAATTTTAGTAAACTTTTCATATGCACAAAATAAATTTCCTTATTTATATAATAGTTTTTACTTTATATTCAGCAATTTTACCACATATTTAATAATTTTTATTCAGAATCAAGTATGTCCTAAAATTATAATGAAATATAGTAGTTTTACCCATTGATTTTTCCTCTGCGCAATTAATTTCACTAGTTTTATTAAAATAGTACATTACGTTCCGTGGACAGATAGGCTTTTTTTACGAAACGAGAAGATTACAAGCCGAGCCGAAGGCGAGGTTTGTAACGAGTTTCGTTAAAAAGCCTTTTTGTCCAAGTAACGTAATGAATTTTACGTTCTGAGAGCCGAAAATGAGAAAAGAAGTTGCGATTTTGAGGTTAGAAGAACGTAAAAAGTATTTACATTTATTAGAGATTCATATTTAGGCTACATACAGAAAAGGTAGGTTAAAATATTTTGTTTCTTATATGATGTTGATAGAGAAAATTTTTCTATCCCATAAGCAGATAGGTTCTCCTTGCCGTTGCGCGTAGGCAGTAAAATTTAGTTTTATCGGGCGTAATAAGTTTCGGAACTTCATAGTATCGCTGGTGTGCATCGTGACTATCGTTGGTCCAAAACTTTATGAAAACATTTCGTTTCATGCGATACTCTTATGTGTATAAACGGAAAAGTTTACACGAAAAATAGTCACGTCTAAAAGAATAACATAACTTTTTGTAAACAAATTACGTAATTTTGTTTAGCGTGGAATAAATATCGTAAGAGGTCGTCAAAATACAACGTCGATATGCCGTACGTCTGTAATATTACGTTTGTAAAGTCGAGTAAAAAAAGGATTTAAAATCAGTACTAAAATAAAATATCCATAAATGGAATAGATAAACCGGCGAGATGGGAAAATACGCGCAGCAAAGAACAAAAGAAGGGAAAAACCAAGATGATATACAAACATCCATGTTTTATAAATAGATGGAATGGTAAACAAAAAAAGCGTAGGTATAATCTCAAAGGAATATATACGCGTGCATAAGACTTTCTTGATTCGATCGCGAGACAAATGAAATTGGAGGATAAAAAAAAAGGGAAGGGAAAAAATGTTGTAAATGTTATATATACGAGGTAAACTATGTAGATGATACGAGGCTTTTATTGTCGTTTCATTGGCATCTCTCTCTCTCTCTCTCTGTCGTGTCAAATTTCGTAATTTAATTATGCTTGAGCTGCTGGAAAGCGCGCGAACCAAGCCATGAGCTCTTGAAATAGAATATCCATTGAAGTAAAATGTAACGTCATGGAAAAAGCAACAGCAGACAATAGAGAGATAGAAAATGAATTTTCCCCATATACATATACATATAGTCGAAAAGTCGGATCGTGTACTCCACTGCAACAGTTAATTATGACATAACATAGTTGATAGGCTTTAATTTTTCAGATTTAATGGAAGCACTGCGCTTGAATTATGCCGGGAAATAATGCAAGATGCGATTTACTAAATGTGATTCTTTATTATTTTTAGCGACGTTAATAATCAGACATAGTGATATTGATTATCAGCTAAAGATTTATCGGTTCGTATGGGCTTAAAAGCTTTTTCGTAAAATTAAAAATATTTGCAAATACTTTTACATAAAAAAAACTATGGAGAAAGAATCACTTGATTAATAATTTCAATTTTATCAATAAACAAAAATTGATGAAAAATGATACGATAAAGTTTCAATTGAAAAATTAATTTTTTTTTATTTATCTTCCAACGGAGAATTTTTTTTTCAATTTGAAACCGTATATGATTAAACAAATAAAACTAATTTTTTATCTCGTTCCAATAACAAACCCAACCGTTACCAATCATTCGACCAATTTATCAAAAAAAAAAAGCAAACACTCGACATGAAAAAAAAAAAAGAGTTGAAGAAACACGAATCTCGAGACCTGAACACACTCGACTCGGGCTAAGCCCAAGTGGTACACTATCCCACCTACAACATATTATTTCTTTTTTTTTTTTTTGTTATTTGGGGATACGCAAACGAAAACAAAAGCTAACGTGGCCTAGGCTCTGACGATCGTAATCGGAGATTTTAATTGCCCTCGTGAGATTACAAGCCAAACGTTCTCTAGTACATACCCCCTTCCTTTAGAAAAAAAAATAACAAAAAAAAAGGAAAGAACTCTATACGCATAGTAGAATTAGTTTTTGTAGTATGTACACTCGCAAGTCGATATATAGTAAAAGAGTAAAGAGAGTTTGATTTTTTGCCTGGTATACACGCAGAGCGAGAGAGCAAAGGAAGGAATGTCGCGTTTGTATATATATACGTGACTATGAGGAAAAGGGCTCGAGGCGAAATTCGAGACGCCGGGTTACGTTATAGACTCCATATACTGCAGACAAACTCTATCGCGGGCCAAATAGACAGAAGAAAGAGTAAGCAAGAGAAAGATAGAGAGCAAAGCTTGGTGTGGTACAATGACAAAGACGGAAGGAATGTTGTAGGTAGGAGTACATAGGCGGGTATATAGCGCGAAGGGAGAGTAATGAAGATAGCATTGATTAACTGCTCGAGTGTTAGGAGTTATTCGTTTGGATTTTATATATACGTATATATATACACGTGCTTGTTGTAGAAAGTTTGTGTGTGTATTTTAAAGGGTCGTGACGGTTTGTGTGTCTCTTGATGAATTTGTGTTTGAATTTTCGTTAGTTTTAGTCACTCTCTCTCTCTCTGACTTCGTTTGCGAGAATTTTGATACACGTTCTCTCTTTTTATTTTTAAATTCATCATCCATCTAGTCTTTTGACTGCCATTGTTTTTATTCTAAATAAATTTCTACTTGATACTGCTATTTTCATAGTTTTTTTCTTTAGAAAAATTGTATTTTTAAATTATAGTATGTAATTATTGTGCAAATTTTTTGCACGCCCGAGCACGAAATATATACGCGCTTGCTTTAGCCGAAAAGAAGGTATAAGGGAGAAAAAGATAAAGTAGGTAAACGTGAACTTACCATAAGTAAAAAGAAAGGTAGAAAAGAAATAAAGTCGGAATATTAGAATAGTACAGCTTGCAAGTAGTTAACGAGAAGCCGTGAGACATATAGAGAAAAAAAAAGAAGGAAAAAATGGAATAAAAAAAAAAAAGAGCCTCCAGAGAAGTTCATTTAAATGACGAAAAAGAAGTACAGCCGCAGAGAAAATAAGCTTCCTCTCTTGCGTGCGCTTGCAGACACATCGCATTAATGGTTATCACTAGCTCTCTGAATAAACACTGGGAACGAAACGAGTCGGCGACTTTTCTTACATATACTGCTAACTTTCTTTCTTTCTTTCTTTTTTTTCGGCCTAGTTGAAAGAGAAAAAAATGCATAGCCTAGAGAAGCTTTATTTTTATATGCATCTTTTTCGTATACTACGTGGCATAGATAAAGAAAGGAGAAACGTTTACCGTGAGACGAGAAGTCAGGTGATTTTTAAATTAACAATATGTACTTTTCCTCTGTTTTCTTGTTTATTTTAAACTTGTAGCTTAGCTTTTTGTTCCCCAAATTTATGAGTATGGGCATATTTGTATAACGAACAAAGTATCAATTGTACTTATTGAAAAATCAAACGCGTATGAGGAATGCCATAAGTAAAACAAAGTTTAAACTCTATCTTCAAAGAAATTGAAGAAAATTATAATCATTGTTACAAATTTTAATTTGTCAATTTTTTTGTATAAATTTTAGGAAATGTTTTCCCGACACAGTACAGTTTTTAATTTAGTATTCAAATATAAAAACTCTCGTAATTTGTTCACTTTTATGAAAAATTTTTCTCCTCAATCAATTACCTCTTTTTAAATTCACATATGAAATATTTATTTTCAAATTCTGTATTATTTTAACAAGCTCGTTTCGGTATGTACCTTTTCATTGAATATAATCAAAATTTCAAAAATAAAAACATATGAAAAAAAAAAGAATTTTTACAAACTCATTTTCTGTGTATCTTTTGAAATAAAATAACCGTATCTTTTATGTTTGAAAATAACGTTTTTTTTCTATATGTACAACAAACTGCAAAAATATATACAGTTCGTTCGTCTCGATTTCTCTGTGTACGTCGAAAAATAGTGTGCCGCATATACGTGACAAAACATATTGGAAAAAATCTATATACATCAACTATATAAACTATTCTGTGCTTCGATGCTAATCAAGAGATCACATAGAAAACTAATGAAACAAACCCAAAAATCACCCACAGCTATTTTTCATATATGTAAAAAAAGACATTTTTTTTTTAAATCTCACACCTCTACTGATATAACGTGTATAAAAAAAAAGTGATGGTACACTATGTAAAAAAAACTTTTGCTGAAAATCCATTGACGTTACGTAGATACAGATCGTACGGGCTTGACTGTCTGTGGTTACCGAAAAGAGTAAAGGAACGTGGACGTATAAGCCACTGGGTGTACATGTATATATGGCGGTATATGCTTCGCTTGTACAGTATTAAACGATAAAAAGCTATGTGTATATGGGGCTATTCAGTATGTGCTCTCGTCCCAGGCAGTAGCGGCAGCAGCAGCAGCAGCTTCCCACTGTATAATAGCCACGTTTTACATATACACATAAAGGTTTCTCGATTATCTGGCTACTATAATACCAAGAGCAACTATACTGTATTACCTTGTGTGCTGTGTGTATATATAGCTACTGTGCAGCAGTACCAGAGACTCGAGAGCTGCGGTCTCGGGGCTAACGCTATGGACAACACGTCTATTCAGTCATGCTCGCGAATCTCTCGCTCTCTGTGTATATGAGTTCATGTATAGAGGAAGAGGCTTCAACTTGTGGAGACATGGATTGTTGCTAGGTGGTCAGATTTATTAATATTACCAAATTTTATTGTCAAATTTATTTATCATTTTAATATTTTTAATAAAATTTTAAAATCTAAAATTATTTTATATTTAAAATCTAAAATTTTTAAAACCCAAAATCCGAGAATAACAAGAATAACAATTGCAATTGAAATCCCCAAAGTTGGTATCGAATATAATAGAAAATTTTTATTTTATTTCAATTTCGGAAACAGCGAATATGTATTTCGTTGGTTAAATTTATATCGATAGTAAGTCACGTTGCAATATGAGTAAATTAATTTTCCTCATCCTCCCTTTTCTTTCATTTGCACGCCAGGTATATATCTGTATAAAAATATTTTTCATTTTAAGTATTTTATTTTATTTTTTTTCAACATTTATTTGCTTTCATGCACGCTTTTGGAAAAATCAGATTACATTTTAATTACCGAAATGTGTTTTTGAAAATTTATCAATATAATTTGATGTAAATATTTTGTGTAATCTTTTTATTACAAATTTTGATTAATTTTAATCCACAAAAATGATGATACGCGAAATTGATTAAAAGATTTCATTCAAATAATAAATATTGTAGCTATCAATACGGGCTTTATTAAAATCATCAAAGCAATCAAAAACTTTTTTTTCACAATATAATCAATAATACTGTTAATAAATATTCAACATTTTTATTTTTTCAATTTTTTTAACGTTGCTGTGTTTATGCCATCATCGCGATGTTAATTAGCGACGGAGGTTTCTCATTGTGTTTGTGAACAGAGCACATGTAACGTACATTGGTGCTAGTATAAACCAGCCGAGACCGGGATTCAAACTCGGGACCTCGAGATTACGAATTCATCGCTCTACCGAGTGAGCCACTGACGACCTCTATTCAACAAATCGTACACGATAAACTTTCACTCTTTATACATATATATAAAAAAAAGGAAGAAGAAAACGCTGGACGGAAAACATCGAACAAAAATAATCCGCGCTAATTACTCGCTGTTTCTCTCTTTCCGCTTATGGAAAAGCAATAAAAAAAAAAAACATCGGCAAAATCGTAAAATCCTTCTATTGTCTTGCTCATTCTCATCTGCCTTTGTGTCGCCTAGTTTCCAAATATTTCGTTAAATCCATCCCTAAATAAACCCTTATCCTTTACCTTCTCCCTTCTCTTTTTTTTAGCTTTTCTGTATAGTATATAAATTCGATTCCGATAACGTATAAGCGTACTTTACTCTCTCTGTCTCTCTCTTTCGTCTCTTTTGTTGAGGAAAAAGGCGCGCACGTGAAAACCATTCGTTTCACACTGCTGCAAGCTTATCAATTACCACTTTTCAAATGAGTCGTATCGAAGGAGAGAGAGAGAGTTCGGGAGTAAGAGACTTGATGGAAAACTTATCGGCTTACCCAGAAAAGGAATGAAAAACAATAAAAAAACGAAGGAAGTAGAAAGGTCGAAAAAGTTTTGAATGGTAAATATATACCGATCATTCGTCGTTCATTTTTTTTTTCTTCGCTTTCTTTTTCTTTTTTTTATTTCGTTAGGTTGTACATGGTGCGCTTTTTTTTTTAAAAAGGATGTTAAAAAAAAAAGGATTTGAAAAGGCTTGCCTTTCATTTCCTTCTATTGAGGTATAATACAGAAATTCTCGAGTTTCCTTTTGTAAAGTGTCAACGATTTTAACCCGGACGAACTTGTACTTTTTTGTTGGTGATTTTATTCTTCAATTTTCTAAGGCTCAATCGCCCGCTAATAAAGTCGCGTATATTAGAATTTAATTTGGGATTTCTCACAAAGAAACTTCTTCTTTTTTTTCAAAGTATTACTTGAATTCGTAGCGGTGTTCGTTATTATTATTCCATTTTTTGGTACACGCATTTGAACCCGAGCAATTCTGAAATATTTCTTTATTTAATCCGACAGCCAGTGTATCGGTAAGCTTTGTAGATTTATATTGAACGGAAAAGAATGGAAAAAATTCGATTCGCTCTTTTCAATTTTCAGTGGCTCTGTAACTTTTTATTTAACTTTTATAATTAAGAATAATTTTTTATATCTAATTAAATCGATTCGATGATTGGTATAAAACATTAATCATTTTAATTAAGAAATAACTTTCGTACCGAATTCAAGCGAATTAATGACTTAAAAATTTAATTAAATAGATTTAAAATATTTAAGCCGATCATTATATCTATTTAAAATTCGAAGCCTTGAAATAACGTACCTTATTAAAAATTAAATTTTCATCATAATCAAAATGACCGCAATTAAGTTGCTAATTAAATTTCAATCGCCGATAAAACGTACAGCATAGCTTCACGCACAAAAACATTTTAGCTTTCCATGTGTCTCAAAGTAAATAAATTTCAGCGTCGCGTTAACGATCATCAGCAGTTGCAGTAGCCTCGGTCGCTTAGAATCTAGCAACACCTCCGCAATACAAATATAACTTTATATATATATATATCTTAAAATATAAAGTGAAAAATAGTGATAAACAAGTCCAAGAGCAATTAGAAATTTAAAGACGTCATAAGACATAGTATGTAATAAAAGCAATGAATTGAGCTTAGCGTATAGTGATTTTCTAAAGGTATACGTACGTACAAGCAGTTGTCGCAGATGTGTCACGAGGAATCTTGCTTTTATATATATATACGTAGAAATAATACAACATTCATGTATCGCGAGTGTATAGCGGAATATACGTATGTCGTTGAACTGAAAAGCCAGAGGCTGGTTTATTAGTAATGCTGGTAAGCACAAGCACGCGTGTGACAACTCATTAATAAGCCAACCAATCGCCTAATTAGACAGACAAGTTTGGGCGCCCCCGCTTTTATATATATACATATGCGAGTGGGTATATGTTAAATGTACATATGCAATGATTTTTGGTTTGGAGGTGGTCTTAAGTTATGCTTGTTACGTATAAACGCGCAGCTATTTTTCTTGATGTTTCAGATAAAGGGTTTGTAAGCAACTTTTAAATCATGAGTTAAATTTTTAAATTTTTTTCATTTGTACTTATAAACTTTTTTTTTCACTTTTTAATTATAAAAAAAAATTGTGTAAATCATAATGCTGTTGTTGTTATTTTGATTATTAAAATTTACGAGAATCATAAAATTTATCGTCTGAAAATTTATTCAATATTTTTAAAAATAAAGTAATTGATTATTTGAACAATAGTCTATAACAAGTATTTATCTTGCTTATGAATGAACGAGAAACGGAGATAATTACATGCTCTAGATTAGCATATACATCACTGTTTTACAAGAAACATTATTTAATTTTATTAAAACAGTTATTATTAACACTAAACTGCTAAGAAATGCAAAACAACCTTACATAAATGTAAAATAAATGAAAGTGATTAAATGAAAAAATATCAATTTTGTTTAATCGACTTTTTCTTTTTTAATACTTGCGTAATTTTCATTCTTTCATATTTTTAGTGAAAAATTTGAATAAACTTATTTTTTTGTTAACTTAATTGGCTACTTTTTATTGAATCTACCAAAATTAATTTTTTATATATAAAAAATTGATTTTGGATAGAAATGTTACTTGTTTAAATTTTTACTTTTCATGATAGGAAAGATATAAAACTATTTTCTCTAATCTACCAAATCTAAAATCAACGAAAAATCATTGATTACGAAAAACAAATTTAACCTTAAACAAATTTCTCGTTAATGTTAACCTACTTAATCTATTCACGTTTTATCGAGAAAATTTCCCAAGAATAATATCCCACATATATACATAGATAGACCGAATTTCGGTGTATATACGCGCAACAATTAGTAGCATTATTCGAGACACGATGAAAATCAAGGTTTGCAATAGCGGCAAAAGCACGCCGTCGAATTGATAATAGAACCAGCGTTACAATGTTACATGTATATCTATATACATACACGACTGCTTGATTATTCTAATCTCGTTGGCTTTGCAGTTACTGATCGTTCAATCAACTTGCAGATAAATCATTTCTATACATCAAAGACACAACATACACGGCATTTTGGCAGTTTACATCATATTGCATATCCAATTATTTTAGCAATAGAGAGAGAGAAAGTGGGTTCTTGGGGAAGCTTTAGCATTTATGACGATAAATGCCTGTCAAGTGCTTTTCAATTGGGATAATCGCTCGCTGGCTCTCCAGTATATACGCCGGCACACAGTCCACTCCAAAATCTATTGCTGTTTTATTCCATCTCTATCCTACCTCCATCCATCCGTCTCTTTCTCTCTCTTGGTATAAGAGAGCGAACCATTGAATTTCAACTGAAGCTTTCAACGGTATGCATTCAAAAATTAGACCCTTCAGCCATTCAGAAGCTCAGCGCCCGCTCTCTTGTTAATGTAAGTAAATGCTCAAGGTGAGTTTCTCTCTCATTTTTTTTTATCGATAAATTTAAGTGGTTTTGCTTTTATTTAGTTTTTACAAATATTTAGCCTTTATTTTCATTTCTCACGCACTTTCTTTTACGCGTTAATTGAGAAATAAAAAAATTTGAAATTAATTTAACGAAATTTAAAATTTAGATTATTTATTTATTTATTTTGGAGTATTATAAATTATATTCTAAGGCTATTAGATAAAAAATTTCAATATAAAGATTTTTACTTAAAAATTTTCCTTTATTTATCATCATGAACTCTATTTCGAAATGATTGTAACGCGTATAGTCTTTCATTGAATTAAGTCATTGAAATAAAAATACTTTTTGCGTATCGAATTAATTCAAACCATACTGTTTGTCATCGTTTAAATTAGGCGCCATCGTATTTTTCATTTCGTTGAATTTAAACAGCTGAAAGATTTTTCCGCTCAAATTTTCATTTTCAAGATAAGGTATTATTATTTTTTCTTTTTAATCAGAAAAGACATTTATATGAAACTTCAACAACCTATTTTAAATTGACAAGCAATAGAAGCAAGCTGTTCAATCATTCCATCAAGTCATATCTCTTCGCGTGATGAATGTAAAGTAGGTGAGCTTACCTCCTTTTATTTTTGAAGCCGATCCGCTGAATTTTTAGTGACAGACCAAAGAAAAATCGGTTCACCAGCTTGTTATCAGCCAAAAAGCATCGAGCTCCTTCTTGCTCTCCATTTTTCTTCTATCAAAAGTCATGCTGGTTCATCGGTTCAATTGCGATAAAGTCTCATTTTTTATTTTTCAATAAAATGATTAATTGTTTTTGTCCCAAGCAACTTTTTCACTTGCACATTATTAAATCTTGTAATTTAAATTACAAAGTTTTCGAATTTTATTTGTTTATATCTGCATTACACTCAAGCGAAGCTTGCAATAAAAAAAAACTGTCAATGTTTATACTCCAGCTCCACGTGACTGGTTCGCTTGCCAGTGCGCTTATGAGTCGTTTGCAAGCTCTTCCTTGTGCGAGAACTTTAGAAAAAAACTTTTTTCCCCGTTAAGTTATATCGAAAGAAAGTTATATACGAGTACAGATGAGGAGGGGGTTGTGTCGACACGTGACACACTCTTTTATTTTATCTCTTTTCCTTTTTCACGCCCTATTGGTTATATACTATGTACAAAAAAAAAGGTTAAAAATCACACGTGTGATTTTGGATGTATGCCGGGCAAAGTAAGCGCACACGCGATTATTGGCCTAAGCGTATAGATGTATATATGTATAGCGTTTGACAAATGGACCACCCGGCGCATATGGCGCGTCGCGCACGACTGAGAGAACTCGAGAAGAGCTGAGAGTTTTGCTCTCTACGCTTTACTCTCTTCTTCTCTTCTATACACACGCGGTATATTGGCCACCATCCTCTTGGCTCGATTCACCCCCACTACTACTACTAGCAACTCTTGTGCGTGCGCTCTCGCTTTATCTCTTTCTCTCTTTACGAAAAATAGAGAAGAATCTCTATCTTCCTTTTACTCTTACAGAAATGCTTATACTACCCTCTAACTATACTTTTACTTGCACCCCCTACCTTGTTCTTCTTTTACTTTTCTCTCTCTCCCTGCTGAGCTCTTATTCTTCGTCTTCTTCTTCTTTTCTCTATGTTTTCTGTTGTCTTTTTCCTCTTTTCGCATATGTACACACAAACACATACATACATACCTTTGGTTAGTTTTTACATTCTCTCTTTTTTTTTTATTTTCAGAAAAGTCGTTGTATGTTTGCCTTCTTTCCCTATACAAGAGTGGTTTACCCTTATTTTGAGTTGATGCTATGCTACTTGCCGCTACTGTTACGTGAGTGCAAGCTTCTTTTTTTTCTCGCGGGTATATAACGCATATACTGCTTATATGGAGCTTAGATGCTTCCGACCATTTATTTTCTTTTATTTATTCTTTTTTTTTCGCCCGCTAAACTAAGATATTGATACAGGACCGTTACTACAACCTTTAAATGTTGATATAGGAAATTTTAAATAAATTTGTTCACGTAACTTTTTTTATGATTTTTTTTTTAATATTTGAGGAGATTTTAATATATAATATTTTAACGTGAAATTCAAAGTTTCAAAATTACGAAAGTATTTATTAAGTTATCACCAAATTGATACCTACAATTGATTTAATAATTTTTTTTTATTAAGTTTCGCATATCCAACTTTTTGGGCTTATTTATTATATGCAGGAGAATTTATGAAGAAAAATTTGTAATAATGAATCTAAAATGGCTGGTATTAATTTATTTAAATATTATTAATTATTAAACGTGAAAATATTAAGACGAAAATTTCGAAAAAATATTTATTGCTGCTTTGGTTAGCTTTATTAATTTCCAATATACTTGTGTTTAAGAGGTCTTTGGTGACTACGTATGTAGAGCGAAGGATTCGTAATCTCGAGGTTCCGAGTTCGAATCCCGCTGTCGGCTAATTTATATAAGCAAGCACCACTGTAAGTTACATGCGCTGAAGTTCACAAACACATTGATGATCTCCGTCGTTAATTAGCATCGCAATGATAGCTGAAATTCAGCGACGTTAAATAATAAAAAATATAAAAAATCTACATAATTTGTATCTTAGACTCCTTTTATTAGCTTTTCTAAATAATTGAGTTAAAAATTACTTATATATAAAAATAAAAGTAAAAAAATGATCTAAAAAATTACTTTACTTTTACCAAGCACTTACGAGCAATTTTACTTTTTTAATATTACTACTTTTCTCTCTTCTGCCCCGAAGGATATCATCTTTACTTTATTTTTTTTTTTTTTTCATTCCGTTATTTTCGAAACTTCTTTTACTTGCAAGATGCTATTGGCTTTTTACTTGTATTTGTCTTTTCTTTTTCCCATGTTTGACTTTTTCTTTTGAAGTTGTTTTTATTCTGTTTTCTCTTCTCCTTGGTTTGTTTTAGCTTCTTTCGTTGATCTTTTATATTTTATGTCCTATTACCAGATCTTTTCATTGCATTAATATTTAATTGACATTTAATTGAAGATGATTTGATTTTCTCGAGGAAAACCAAAAGTTGACAAAACTACATCTGAAACGCTTTTACTTATCAATTTGTCAAATTACTCTTTCGATCACACATAAAACATTAAGAATCACCATGACAAATTACTTTTTCTCAGTCATGTTTAAAAATTTTTTGACATTTTTAAAAATAAACTTAGATTTAAGCAATAAAGCATAAGCTAACTTACAAGAATGTAGCAGACATTTTTCAATAAGTTTTTTTCTAAGTGTGTCCATATGTTCGCTTTAACTTTTACTAAAACTTACTACTCATTTTTCTTAAAAAACTTTTTTCAGTAAATCCTGGAAAATACTTCATTTTCAATATGCCGACGTGCACTTTACTTAATATCAAATTTTTATTTTAGTTAAAATTATTCCAACTAATATTAGACGAATTTAAAATCGTCGTAAGTAAATACTTTGAATAAAGATTTGATTACTTTGAAAATTGAAATATTTCTCTGTGAAAAAAAAATTCTGTTCTCGCGTTAATAGAATAAAATCGTAAAAACAAAAAACATAGTAAATTTTTCTTTGATTAAAGCAATCTATTCATTGTAACTTCAATAAAATGTTTCACTACAATTCCGAGATTTCATTTTGTCTTTAGTACCTTATCAAAGTCACGAGTACAAGAAATTCGCAAGATTGAAAAAAATTAATAAAAAAAAGGAAGAAGAAGAGATATAAAAGAAAAAGTAAAAAACGAATCTTATCTAAGCCAAAAATTTTCCGTACTATATCCTTCTCTCATCTTTCCCAAACATCCGTTCTATTTTCCTCATCTCGTTCGTATATACATTCCCTTATCCTCTTGATTTTCCTTCATGCACAAACTCTCGCTCGCTGCCAGGTGCGCGCTCGGGTTTTCTCTTTTCTTTTCTCTTTTTCTTTTGGACAGGTAATTGCGCGTCGCGTCGACCGGTGACATCGCAGCAGTTCACGACTCCAAAGCAAAAGACACGAAGAATAAAAAAAATAAAAGAAGAAATAAAATGAGGGAGAGAGAGAGAAAAAAATGTTCATCGTCGCTTTTCAAAAGAAGGCGCTTCTTCGCTCTCTTTTTTTTTTGGTCGGAATGTTAAAGGCATTGTGCCTTATTGACTGTCCGAAACTGAATGAATTTTCCACATTGGGTTTTTCTTCGTATTTTATGAGCTGCGGATTCAATATACACACACACGCACATATGGGTGTGCTTAAAAGATAGAAAGAGAAGAAGAGGATTTTCCACAGGGACTTTGAATGAGAGAAAAGTGGAAACTTTGTTCTCTTTAAAAGTGAATGAATATGGAGAGTAAAAAATAAAAAGAAGTTTTAAGAGAAGCGGAAAATCTTGAGATGGGCCTTGACAATGTCGTAACTTTTTATACTATTTTTCCTCTTTCTTCTATTCGCTTTACGAGCTTTTCTTTGTGTATTTAAGGATACTGGTATTATAAAGCATACACTACGTAAGTAATATACAACATTGAGCTTGATATTTTTTTTTTCGGAATTTATAAGATCTTCTGTACTCCGGTATACGTACACAACTTTGTAATAAGGAGCATGTTATTAATGATATTTTTTAAAAATACTACTTTATGCAAAGGACAAAGTACAAGTTCAGCACTTTGTGTTTTTGTTTTTTTAAATGTTTTCTTGTCTTTTTTTTTTTTTCTTGAAAAGCACGAGGAGAACGGAGTAATAAATTATTCAAAGTAAAAAATATCAGCGTTATCTGTGTACGCTGAAGTACTAAATTATTCAAAAGACTAAAGAGTGCACGAGTAAAGAAAAAAAAAGAGCCAAAGAAAATATAATGCAGATAAAAAATTTTAAGTCAAGAGACAAAACAGTTTCTCGCGCAGCGTGAATACGGAAAACTTTTTGCGGATATTCTAACTGGCATGGATTTTTCAAATTTTCAGTTGTGTTTTAGTTTCATTAGATATTATAATTAACAATTTTCATTTGCATAATATATTAGCGTTAATAAGCTTTGTTCTGTTACGCTGGCTAATGTAAATAACGAAACATTAATTAACTTTGAATTAATAATTTTCATTAGCTGATCCTTTTTAAAAATGTGTGCTTATTTTTATTGAAATATTTTACGGTGAAATTTGAAAATTCGTAGCCTTTTAAAAGAATCTCTTTTTTTTGATTTTTGCTCAACTACTTTCATAACTTCAAGAACAAAGACATAATATAAAAAGTTGAAAAAAAGATTTTAAAGTTTGATGCATAGCTATACTTTTACAAGTCCTTTTTATGAGCTTGTAACTATTTTTGCTGAAAATGTATCACTTTTTAAGTAATGCTTGCCGTATTTTTTAAAATAAACTTTTAATTTTAAAGCAGATCCTGTAATAGTTTATCGCTCATCTATTTTTATTACGTATAATTAATTTGTTAAACATTCCTGTTTAATCAAATTAACGTAAAAAAAAAATAAATTGTAAAATACACAAGTGAAGCTTACTTTATTCAATTAAAATACATTTTTAAAGTCAAACAATTCCGCTTTGTTATATTATAACTTATAATAACTTTGCTGTTTAAACATAGAATTTAATCAAATTTTTGCCTCACGGTATTTTTTATCACACTCGTTAATATTAATTAATCAAAAATTTGCACATTATGGTAAAGTGTATAGATATAAATTAGACTGGCCTAAATTTGGCATTGTCATTGATTGAAAAATTAATTGCCACGATGAGAGCAAACATGTGCGAATGAGAAACTCAACTGTTCCACTTTAAGTAAACTGTAAAATGAACTTTTCTGATTTTAACGGAAACTCGTTTGGTTATCTATTCACTTGATATGTTCCAAATGCCATACGACAACTTTCCAGATTGAAATCTAAAAATATTCCAATATTTAAATCAATCCTATGATAAAAGCTGAAATATAAAGTTGAAAATTTTTTATAATTTTTAATAAAATATATACTTGATGAGAAAAAAGAAATTTTATTCAAGGATGTACACAGAAGCTCTTACGTACTTGTAAAGCGCTCAAGTTGCATCGGGCTTGTGCACACCCTTGTTGTAAGCTTGCAACGAACGAACGAACGAGCAACGACGACAAAACGCGTCCTCTTTCTCTCCGAGCCGTTGTACATATCTCTTTTGCTCGTCTTCATCTCACGGGGATAGTTAGCCGGCCAAGTTAGTCGTCGACAACGACGACGTGACCCTTTTGTTTCTCTCCTTTCCTCCATCCTTCTTCTCCTTATTCTTCTGCACTACTCTACTGTTCTTCGTCTCCTCCCGATAGCGGATAATAAGTCTCCCGACGACTACGACTACGACTACGACAACGAAAACTACGACGCATTCGCGATAGCAGCACAAGCTCAGAGAGTAGAGATGCCAAGTCTTTAGGTATAACTTTCCTCTCTCTGCTCCTCCGTGCGATTAGCTTATACCCACACTCTTGTACCAAGAAGCTTCGGTGTATATACATGTATAGTTGAGAATAAATCAGAAAAGGTATAAGAAAAAGAGAATGAGCATGTCGTTGTAAAGCGCCTTAGCTGCTTTGCATTTTCCTAGATTTTACTTTTAAACCCAAAGGTACGAAATGATTTAAGGTTTTTCTTTAGTAGCTAATTAATTGAATGGATTATGTTGTTGCTACTACTACTATTGCTACTGCTGCTGCTGGGATTCTCGGAAATTGAGATATTTGCTTTTGTTTCATTTGCTTTTTACAATGATTAAGCATTTCAAGCGATACGACAAATCTTTTTTTTATTTATTTTGTCTTGATTAAAATCCAATGTACTTAAATTAATGCTAATTAAAAGTCATTGTTTTTCGTCTAATTTGCTTTTCCAAATTCTATGTATTTATTAATCTTTTCCTACAAAATAAATCGAATTTTTTTTAAAATATTTTTTTCTGTAAAATTGTATCTAATAATACCACTGGAGTAAAAAAAATCTGTTAAAAGAAATTTAAATTTTAAAAATACTTGGAAAATCAAAGACTCTTGTAACAGTTTTTTTTTTTAAAGAATAAATCCATCAAACAGAAAAAAAGTTATCGTATTTGCCAATTAAAAACTCAAACGTTTACAAAGAGAAAAAAAATCAACGAAATGATTCACAATTTGTCGTTGGATATAATAATTTAAATAAAAAAATAAAAAAACTCATCGTCTATATCAAAGTACGCGTGCAAGTGCCGCGCTTGCACGCGCCAGAATAAGTCCTAATCCCTGCTCGTACATCACTTCTATATTTAAAGCTTTTAAGCTTTTGGGCGTATAGTGAGAAAAGCGTTATCTCGCTCTTTCTCTTTCTCTCTTTCTTTGCGCCTCTATCTCTCGGTGTATAGGCGCGCAGAGGAGACACGACTCTCAATATCGTTTGTCAACAGCCATTGTTTTTACAGATTGTCGCCTCCTACTCTACCGGAGATGGTCTTTAATTATAGCTAAAGCGCAAAATTTACGATTTCATGTCCTACTTTTCTTTAAAATTCTTGTAACGCTATCTTTTTAATTTCTGAATAATAGAGAGAAAAAAAAAGAAAAGAATAACGTTGATGACCATTTTTTTTTCACACGTCAACATTGGACACGCACGAGTATTTGTTGTGTGTAGTTGAAACATACTTTAAAATAGACGCTTTTTATTTGTTTACCCCAGATATTTTGTAGTTTATTTTTTATTTATTTCGACTCTGGAATGAGAATAAAGTGATTGTTTGGATTGCGACTCTTGATGGGTATACAAATATATTTAGATTTTTTTTTTAAACTCTCGAGATCTTTTGTTCAAAGAAAAATTAACTCGTGTATTTTTGTTTTATTACACGGAAATATTAGTTGTTGGAGTAAAGATAAAGTTTAATTATCGGACAATTAATTGATATGGAATTTTATCTCTTTCATTTTAATACACGATGTTGATTTTTTAAAAGCAGATAGTATCATGATTAAAAACAAAAGTTTGGTTTCATTCAATATTAAAATTTTAAATGATACGTTTTTTTTTAAATTGATGTTTTTGATTGTATGCATAATAAAGAAATATCGTTTGATTTACAAGTATAATCTTTAAAAAATAAAACCAATTTTTTAAAAATAATAATAATATGTGTATCAAAATTAAAACTATTAATTAATCAGGTTAAAAAGCGTAAATAAAAAAATTTAGCTTAAATAAGCCCTTTAATTTGATTTAAGAAAAACAAGATTTTATCAATTAAAAAGTTATAAAAATGAATTAATTATAATTTTTAACAATACCTGAATAGTATATCTATTATTATAAGATTAACAAACCAAAGAAAGTTTAATAAAAAAATGAAATTATGAACCTAAATGGAATTTCAATATAGATATAAGCAAAAAATTTTTAACATTATTAAAGTATCTCGTCGGATTGACGACGGAGATTTCTAGTGTATTTAAGTTAAAAATCCATCAGTGCTCTATCAAGTATGCTACTGAAGGTCTATTATTTTATAAATATTAAAAATTAAAATCTATTGACATTTATAATTTTATCGCAATTGTATAAGTAAATCTTAAAATATTAAAGAATTATCAAACATGATAAAATGTATGATTTATTAACAAACAAGAGTACAACATACTGAAGATTTAAAAAGCAATAATGCAAAAAAGAATTAATATCCGTCATCTTAGAGCATACATATATTTTTTTTAAAAATTGTAACAACCTAGCCTTGGTATATGCTCGGTAAGATTATATATCCGGCACCTTTCAAGAGAAAAGTCTTGTGCGCGAGAATCCTTATGGGATATCGCGCTGGTTATTGGGTCCTTTGACAAATGATACCTTTGGCCTGGACACAGCGTATACACATACAGTATCAAAACTAACGAAAAATGGCTTGTTTACGTCGGTTTGCATTGTAAGCGTACACGTCCGAGGCTATGTTTTGACATGTACTTCATAACTTGGGACAGTTCAGATTCAAGAAAATATCATAAATCATCAATGCGTCGAGGATATATGGATAATCGTTGCTGGAAAAAGCGTTAAATTCAGTTTAAAAAACGTTTTGCACTTTTGCTCTATTTTAATTAAAAAATTCTCAGTGTATTAATTTCTCTTCTATTATTATTTTTTATTTAGACAATTTCAGGTTAAAAATAGTATGTAAAATTATTTTTAGAATTGAATAAAATTTGTTTAGTTAAAATCGACATGAATCGAGTTAATCACTTAATCTACAAATTCTTTTGGTACTTTTAGTATGGTATTTTGAAGAATATTAAATTTTATATTTTTGTGATCTCAAAATGCTTGTGCAGCTGTTCCGAATTATTTTTTTCGTTTTTATCAATAGATCAAAAAATATTCTAATATTTCATAATAAATTAAAAAAAATTTTTACTTTCAAATACAATAAAGTTTAATTTCTTTAATTCAACTTACAAATTACAAAGCAGTTATAATTTAAATAAATATACTTCTGCAAACATTTCAATATCTAAAGTTCATAAGTGTTTAACTCCTGCAAGAGATTATTCTTGTACTATATGAAGCGTTTAGTTCCTAAATCCGGCCAAGTCTGCGAGAGCGATAAATTGTCGTTAATAATCCTATGCAGCACGAGTATCATTCTCATATATGAATTTGACGAATTTTCAAGTTTAACGTCTCATGTGCACGATTATCTTACAGGGATTGATGCTATTTTACCAAGGTATCAAAAAAATTTATGCCGGCTTAAGAATTCTTTTATTCTTAGAATGGTTTCATTGAATTTATCATTCTCAAATTTTAAAAAATTATTGTAAGCTTGGTTATTCATATTGAAAATTTTCATAATTAATGTGGATTATTAAACATTGAAATAAAATTAATAATTTTGAATTGATCATCTCATACGAGCCAAACTCGACTCGTGTGTGAGATCATAAATTCAACTTTTTCAAAATTATTTTTTGTAACGAATAACAAAGTCTATTTTAATTATTTAAAACTAATAAATTTCAATCTAAAACGAAACGATATGATCAGACATTGGATATTAAAAATTTAATTCCCAAAAAGTTTGAGCTCAATGTAGCCTTAACATCTCCCAAAAATGTCTTAACAAGATCGAGAGAGCGTTGCGACAGCGCGTTAACTCAAAACAAACAGGCGATCTCTATCGTAGACGGGTATGTGCTCGAGAGAAAGAGACACTGTAAAAACAATAAGAAAAAAAAGAGAGCTATAGCCAAACATTTTTTTTTCAAGAGTATACTCTTGTTAAAGCAATTGAACCAAAGTAGCTTTATACACATAACGCAAGAGTGTTGACGTACTTATCGTGTATATACTTTATTCTTTGGAGTGAGGCGAGGAGTAAGGTATAATAGAAATAAAAGAGGAGCGTAAGAGGCACACGTCGTTATATTATATACCTTTGGAAAGACAAAAGGATGGCCGTTGTGGTGTACATGTATATGTAAGAAAAGCTATGCTCCGAGTGTGTTTGTGTCTTAAACGATGAAATCGAAGGACCACAACAAAACTAAAGGTCTACTCTCGAGTCTACTAAGCTTTTATCATTTTCTGCTTTAACGCTCACATATATATATATATATATATATATATATATATATATATATATACGTTCTCGAGACTCGCTCTTGTACTGTGAAAAGATGTTTCTTTGTATTGCTAATGACACGACGCGTGATAGAACGCTATTCAATTTTCGACGATCTAACCGTTGCGTGTTTTCTCTTCAATGGGAACTTTTGTTTGTTAGCTTTACTGGATTTAATATTTGTTATTATCAAAATTTTTTCTTCTTCTTCATATCCCTTTTTTTTGCGAATTCCAGATCATTAATTTTATTAAATTAATAAACGGTAACCGCGCAATTAATGTTTTGGTTATCAAGCTAATATGATATTAAAATTAAGCAATATTTTAAGCGCTTGTTTTTGACATTATCGAATAAACAAAATAAATTATAAACGTACTTTGTAAACTGTAATGAAGTTTTAAATTTTCCGATACGTAAACATTTATTAAAAATAACAAAGTATCATTTTATGAATTTAAAAACGTTTTATTTTGCAAAGTAAGTTTGATAAAATAAACATTGATATAAACGCAAACAATTTTATTATTGAAATGAAAAAAAAAAATAAACATTTGGAAAAAAAAAGAGAGTCCGTAAAAATAAATGTGATAATTCAAAAGGTAACTGGAAAAACTATAGAATTTTCTAAGGAGCTATCAACTCCTCCTTAGCTGTTCACTTACAGCCGCACGCAAGCCATCTCCTTTCTACTTAACCCCTTTCACCCCCCTTAGTAGTAGCAGCAAAAGTTTCTCACTCTTTTCTATATATACGTATACGCGTACAGCTATAATCGTTCTCTTTCTCGCTTACAGATATACTGCTACTACCACTACTACTGTACGAGCGTTTGTGGGTGCTAAAGCCCCTTAGCGACGATAAATTATATTCGGGGCACGCAGTAGTCCTTTGGGGTAGTGTATATATATATACATACATAGGATGTAGGCTTGGGCTGTATACTAAAGCTTACTACTATTCAACCGTGTCCGCTGTACCAAATGGCACTTTCATTGCACTTGCACGCGATTTTGCATCCGCGAGGATATATTCCCTTACCGAACATCTACAATTTATCATCTACCTTTTTTTCTCTCTCTACATTTTATTTTTTTACTTTTTTTACATTTTTTTTTGCAATAGCAGCCGGTGTGTACTACTAGCTAACTCGTTTTCTTTCGTCGAAAGTCGATATTCGTCGTGGCGGAGAGCTATTCCTTTTTGAATTAAGGCAAATACTTCCCAGATATTTTGTACATGTTGCGCGCAGAAGGCTCCTTTTCATATAGCTGTATCATGTAAGAGAGCTGAATTTTCCGAGTCTCGTGCGGTTTTTACCGGGATAATTTATTAAGCTTTTATTATCTTGCTAGCTGTATGGTTTACATTAGTTTAACATTATTTTACGCGTTTTTAAGCTGGAAACAATTACTCAAATCGTTGAAATTAATTTATTATTAATTTTTTATCCACCGAACAAGCGATATAAATGTGCTCTATTATAAAACACTTAATGAAGAATTATAGAATTTTGCGCTGGCTGTTGGAGTAAACCTTAAATTTATCGAGCTTTAAAAACTAGATTTTTTACAGCCGAGCTAATTTTATATTTTATTTAATAAAATATAGGTTACGGTATTTTTTTTTTCTTCAAAGCGTAATTTATTTTAGGTATCAAAATTATGCAGAAATTCATTATTTTTCGCTTGATATTGTGCTCGTTAAAAAGTTGTAACTTTATAATTACTCTATCGCAACTTTTTTTTTTTAATTTTAAATTTTCATTACTCATTTTGTGAACTAATTGCTTACTTTTTTTATACTGTAAAAATTCTTTTATCTTGAAATTTTTATAAAATTATTTTGCAAATTTCCACAATCGTTTTAGTAAAACAAAAATATCTTAATTAATAGTTAATTGTACAGCTATTATTATTTTGTTGAAGGTTTAAATATAGTGTGTGCATTCTGTTTCACCATTTTTTTTTATACGCTTATATATGTCATTTAATTCAAAACTTGATTCATTTTAAAACTGCACAAAGCGATTTTTCGTTCATCAAAAATTCATCAGACTAACAACATTAAACGCGTGCTCGTGCATTAAGCCAATTATTCTGATACATGAAAAAAAAAGAGGCACTTCTGCATATATACATATAGAGGCGCGCGTTAATTTTCACTGAAAAATCACTTTGCGTAAACAATCGAGTAATTCTCACGAATATATCCGGCGGACGCACGGCGCTACGCTGACAAATCGCCGATAATTTTCGTATCGCGCTAAATCAAGTCGCTCCATAAATTATTAATCGACATACACTCTCGGCACGAGCTGTGCTGTGATACTTTCAACCTAACCATCTAACCCATACAGTTCAAGATCGCGCTTAAATGTATTTATACCACTCTAACCTCAAAATCATAACTTTAATATGATTATTCGGCTCTCGTGGTACAAAATATATTATGAAACTGATGTGTAAAGGTTTTTTTACGAAACGAGAAGTTTACAGCCCTCGCCTCCGGCTCGGGCTGTAAACTTCTCGTTTCGTAAATAAAGTCTTTACACACCCGTTTAATAATGTACTATTCTATATTTCTATATACATAAGATTTAAAAAAAATATTAATGGCACTTGCTGTCTTGTGTCTTTGCACTCGCAAAAGGCGTACATCTGCTTATGTAAATATCGGCAAAGCTAAAAAAGAGAAGAGACAGTATGTATAAGCGATAATGGTATATAACGTTCCTTTTCTTGCAGCTGTTACAGCGTTGCATTGTCATTCGCACTGCGGGAGAGCGTAGAGATACCTAATGATCTCTCTCGTACTTACTATATACGTATGCCTATATATACGTGTATACGTATACACATTGGAATGACTTTTTGAAAGTCTGTCGCAGCGATTGTTGTGTACAAAGGTCCCGAATGGAGTAAAAGCGTGTAAACGGTGAATATAAGATGGTTTGATGTTAGAGCTTACTACTGGATTAAGGGGATGTTGTACACCATGCACCGCAGTGCTTCTACAATGCTATTGTGTACTTATGGTCATGTAATTTATGTCTGCCGTTAAAAAATTCTTTTTGAATTCGCTTCAAGAGTATGGCGCCTTGTTTTTTAACGCGCTACCATAAAATATATTTGGAGAACTTGATACGTATCTTTTTTTATTTGAAACTTTGCACCAGGGGTTTATATGTTTAGATTGATTTGTGTTATTTATTTTTTTAATACTTCGGGGAGTTGGACTGCTCATATCAAGATGAAAAGTCGCGTTGGTGATATAAAAGATTCAATTTTATTATTGGAGATATTTTTATTGTGAATTTTAATTATTTCTTTTTATATTTCCGTAGAAAAAATTTATTTTTCAATCGAACGGAAGTGTCTTTTATTTTAATAGTATTCCGAAAGAGGAAATTTTTTTTTTATCAACTTTTAATGCGATCTTCAGCCGTCATCAAAAATAATGAAGGAAGAGGAGTCAAAATGATGGAACACTCTTTTCGGATGAAATTTTATTTTTCAGCTGTTAAACCGTAACACACCGGACCTTCAGTTCATAAAATAGAAATAAAAGTTTGAAGAGAGAAAGAGAGAAAAATATAATACGCTGAACGAATTCGAGATTTTCAGGATGAACCCTTGGGCTATGGCTGTAGTTTCTCTTTCTATACGCACTTTTCTCACTATATACATACATGTATCTGATCGATCGTCCGTCATCCTTTTTTTTCAAAGTGTCGCTTTGTCAGTATACATACATACATGTTCCATCCTTTTCTTTCTTATTTTAACCTTTTGTGCGTATATAACACTGATCTCGATCGTTAATCTCAATTACTTTTTGCTTATCGATCCAACTCACGAAAAAGTTCCTTTTCTTTTCTTTATGTACATTTAGCTTTCACTTATTCTTTTTTCTCCTTTTTTTTTACTAACTGAGCTTGGACAATTTCGAAAAACGGATTTTGTCGAGTTAACTTGTATTTGATTGAGGCTTGATCAAATAGCGTGACTTTAAAGTTTTTCTGTTACAGCAAAAGACAGAAAGAGCGCCGTATATACGTGCGACGTGAGTCGGACGCGCACACTTTCAAAAGTTTCGTTGAATGCTGTTAGTGTCGGAGAACATTTTACAAAGTTGAATTTTATCGAATCTTTTAATCATTAAAATTGTTACTTTCAAGGGACTTTGGACAAGTAAACTTTTCTTAGAAAGTTAGATTTCGGATTTTTTCCTGCAATGTTATTTAAAAATTGACAAAAAATAATTAAAAACACATTAATAAATAATGTATAACCAGTAAAGCAGACATAAGTTATTAAATTAATTTGTAAATTCCATTATATTATTACGTTTTGCAAAATAAGAATACGTATTGTTGTGTTAGTCGTTAAAATAAATAAGGCATGATTGAAATACTTCATTTTAAAATTGAATAATAATGCGATCTTGACGATAAACATCACATTATTAATTAATTTTCTGATATTTATGATATTATCGAGACTGCTTTCTGCATTATTAAAAATGATTAAATGTCGCTGTACTTATGCTATCATTGCGATGCTAATTAGCGACGAAGATCGTCAGTGTGTCTGTGAACAAAGCACATATAACGAAGGTCCTTGTAGCGGGATTCGAACTCGGGACCTCGATGTTATGGATCCATAGCTCTACCGACTGAGCCACTGAGGACCTCTTAAATTTTAGTTTTTTCTGATTAAAATCTATGGTTTACTATTTTTTATTAAACCATTATATTGAATATTTGTAATTTTTCTTGAAATTTTGTAAGATTATGAGAAATTAAATATTTAAACATACATTTACCGTCTAAAATATTGTTCACTTTTTGATTAATAGAGTCACACTTTTAAACATTTGATATAATTAGTACAGAATTTTGCTATTTTTTTAAATAATAGTGTTATAATTATACTAAATAACGTGTTTCATTTTTTTCAACAATAAGTTGTAAGCTATTTCAAAATACACATTAGAAAATACAGTAAATGATAATTAAATAAGAATTCGTTTAAAAAGTGTTAATGAAGTTTTGTCTTTATTTTAAAATATTCATACTGACCCTACCTACGAGTCAGACTTTTATTGTTCGCTTAAAATACCTAAACACGCTTTACGAAAACATTTAGACACCTAACTCTTTTGAAAACGAAGAAAACATATAGCAAATCCAATTGTTCCATCCGTTCTATTCAAAATAAAACACATGACAACCCAAACGTTCATCTAATACTCACACGCTTTCTACACTTGCATTTACATTCTATACCTGAGAAAAAGAGCGTTAGTCCCGCAACAACCGAACGTTCCATGAATACACAAACATCTCTCTTTCTCGTTCGCGCTTCCAATTTCAATCTCCACTTCTTCTTCTTTTTTTTGAGCTATGGCGCCCCTTCCCCCAACGTTCGACATCAATAATTTATTGCTACGCGTAATATCAGTGCAAGTTGTCTCAATATATATTGGCATATGGTTTCTGGACCGACGTGTCTTCTCGCTTGTATATTTTGAAAAACGCGAGAACATCCTAACACCCTTTGGATAAAGAATGTATTTTTTATTCTTCTTTTTTTTTTCTCTTATAGAAGATGTAAGTTTTTTTCGAAGACGCACCGTATGCTATGTTCTTCTTCCTCCCCCCTTTTGCGACAATATTGCCAAATGTTTTTTTACGAATTCTGACCCTCTGTGTTCTTTTTTTTTTTTGGTTACTTTTTCTTTACGTCGGCACACGCACACACCAAATGGTGAAAAATTTATGAGCAGATTGAATTTCAGTTTATTATTGATGGAGCTTGCGGGTATAACTTGATTGCGAATTTTCTCGGGCAACTTTTAATAAATGTTGCACGAATTGAAAATCAAATTTTCCAGGCGTGTTTTATCATCTTTTTTTTAAAACTATTTAATTTATCATGTAATCAATGCGGAATCAAAATTTTTATATTTTCAAACACATTGTAAATCTTACAGAATTTGAATATTTTACTATTCCTTATAACTTATAGGATCTATGATTTTCATAAAAAATTTCATAAGAAAATTTTCGAATATAATTTATCTTTTTCTCCGTGTATTTGTTGAAGACATTCCCAGCGACGACCCTTTTTATCCAGTTGCTTAGGAAAGCTTGCAAGTCGCACCTACCTTAGAACGATTCGTTTACTCTCGTCACTCCTTACTACATGTACGTTTTTTCCTCTAAATTCTTGCACACCTGTTTCATTCTAAGCTCTATCCACATCTCTTTTTGACCATCTTCGTTGCAGACCCTTTCTCAATCCTGCATTCATTCTGATCTTTATACTCAAGGCGCCTCGATTTCCAGAAGCGAGAGAGAGAAGAAGAAAAAAAGGAGGGGGTCCTAAGGCGTTAGCTTTCGTACGTGATCTGTTTTTATATGTTCTTTGCTGTAGTACAGTGTGTAACGGCGGTTTTAGCACCACGGCGGAAAGTCCAAGGAGAAGAAAATGCGAGCTAGTTTTGTTGAGAGATAAAGAAAGAAGTTTTTTTTCTTCTCTTTTCTTTTTAGCCTCGACTCTTCATTTGTTTTCTAGTCGTACACCCAGCACTCGTCGCGATTTAATCTTGGGTGTCCAGTTTATGAAAGATAAAATAAGCTCAAAGTTATACGCGAAACTCAGTCTCTCGGACTGTTATTATTATAGACAGTTCCGTGTTTCGGGATATCTTTTCACGAGCTATTTGGGATTTATCATTATTTTTCATCGCCCGAGCTTATTCTCCAGCATATTATACGGGGTTGCTTGTGTTAATGTTTATAGGGTGTATGAAATGTTTATCGGATATACGAAACGTATAATGTTCTGTTTACAGTATCTGAGATGCGGACATTGTGATCGGGGCACTTATGTTTATTGTATGATATTACGTATTTATTCGTGCAAGAATACGTGGATGGATTGTGAAAAAAAGCCGGAAAAAGGAGTATATAATTGTTCATTTCATATTCATTATTGACCCATATATTTTTACTTTTCTTGTCTAGAAATATTTTATTCACGCCCTGGTAGAAAGTTAACAAGCAGTTAGCTAAAAACAAGCTAATTTAGTCATTTTTAACAAGTTTTTAACTGGTTTCCTGCTAACTTTCTACCAGGGCGTTATCGAATTCGTTAATAATTCAGAAATTGGAAAATTTTATCATATGCCAAAAAAAGAATATTTTTATTAAAATTAACTATGATTTACAAAAAATCAATGTTTCATTATGCTT
The DNA here is from genome assembly GCA_017163975.1 of Anastatus disparis. Lineage (NCBI taxonomy): Eukaryota > Metazoa > Arthropoda > Insecta > Hymenoptera > Eupelmidae > Anastatus > Anastatus disparis. The sequence goes on from JAFFSR010000251.1 coordinate 690,595, forward strand.
TCATTTAGATTTTATGACACTTTGTAACCCTTCTTAAAACGCCATATTTACATTCTAATAAAAGAGAACTTGATATATAAATCCCCAACCGAAGCATCCCGCAAAAGACTTTCTTGTAACATTGATATACAAAAAAAATCTCCGTCTCCGAGGCAATATACGATAATGACCGTCGATCACGACGGTTTCCCTTGATTAAAAAAAAAGTGAGCTAGTAAAGGTAAGAGAAAAAAAGAAAGAAAAAGAAAAGTCGTCATTGCGGAAAGAATACTATACTACTTTTGTAATCGAGCGAGCATTTGGCGCTACGCGAAAAGGGTCGACGTCGAGGGGTTGACGCTTAAACCAGTGTCATACTATTCAACGAGCAAAAAGAAAAAAAAAACGAATAAAATAGAAAGAAGAAAAAGAGAGAAATGACATTGGCAATTTGAACGTTTAGGTCTTGGACCATATATAGTAAAGTTTCGCTTGTATATATATATATATATATATAAAACGCCCTCGAAATTTTTCTCACCCCTCGTTCCTCTTAACCTCAATTTCGGCATGTTCTTCTGGTGAGAAATGACTATTCTGAGATTAGTTCGGGAATCACGAATGTGTGCGTTAGGAAAACTAGGTGTTCGTGCGCCACGTGAAAAATGAGTAAAGGCTCGAGAAAAGCTCTCCTTTTAGTTCCCTCTCTTTTCTTTCTTTATTAAGCGATCCTATACCCCCAGACTTTAGTCCGCCTTAAGGAGTCGACACTTCTACTTTCCTTTATCCCCCTTCTTCTTCTTCTTCCTCTACTTTTCTATCTTATTTCTTGTGTCGTCTTTCTTCTCCAAGCTGCTTATCACACTTACACTTTCTTTTTCTCTCTATATAGGTATTTGCTTCTTTTCCTTTTGCAAGCTCTCTTTCTCTCCTCTCTGCTCTTTCGAGTTTTCTTTGTTATTCCTCATCTATAAAAGTTTGAGATTGTGAAAAAAAAGAGATTATCTCGAGTTTTGGAGAATAGAAATTCATCTTATTTTTTTTTTAAGCTCCAAGATTAATTGAATTTATCGCTATTCTCGAGATTAGATATATTGGCGAAGTTTGATAATTAATACTATTCCTTCGCCAGATGTATTTTGTCAAAATATTGATGATAATACAATTTATTGCTTTTCATTCAGAACTAAAGATTTTTTTTATTAATTATGTGATTTTCAGAATTTAATGTAAGTGATTATTTATTGTTCGGAAGTAATATGTTACATTATAATACTGATTATCTGAGATTGAAATTTCAATATATGTTTATCTTGGATTTATGCCGGATTATGTAAATAATGTATCTTGCTTATTTTAATAAGAAGTTATCGAAGCATATTTCTAATATTATCAGATTTTCACATTATACGCTTTTTTTAGAACACACATTTTTAAGAATTTACCGAATTAATTATAATGACTAAATAATAAAAAATTTTGTTGAATGAATTTTTTTTTCTCATAATCTGCATCTAAAGTAATATTAGCGAAGAAAAAAAAAAGTTTGTTCATCCAGTGTAACAAGTCCAATTTCGCACGTATATCCAACTATCCCATGGATGATCGAAGTAGATATCTCACGTGCTCGAAACACCGTGAAAATCTTTACCCTACAGCAAACTTCTTCTCTCACCCCATATATAATATACACGCGTATACGAAGATAATTCGAAAAATTTTTCAGAAGATGGTCTGCACCTTCTCTCTCTTTTTCTTCTTATTTTTTCGTTGAAGAAAAAAAAAAGAAAGTGCTTCATAAATATTTGACGAAGCATGTCAGCTATTTTTTCTTCTCTCGCACGGTGCGTGTGCCAGGGCCATGTAGTAATACAATCGCGTGCAAATAGATATGATGTGCTTCGTGAAGAGAGTACGTATAGGGTGGAAAAAAAAAAATGAGAGAAGAGAAGGAAGGAAGGAAGCTGCTATACGGGAAAGTATGTGTTTTTTGCTTGCGGTATGCTCCAGAAGGGTGTAATATTTACCCTTATATATTTCGGCACTTTACGCTTCTCTACGACGATGAGAAGATTTATTAATTCATGCGGCGATCTCGTACGGATTATGAATGTAGATGAGACATACGTGTTTATATATAAGGATTTTCTTATCTTTTTTTTTATTTTGGTCGTGTGTAAGGATGCTTTACGCGAGGATAACGTACAGACATAAAATATCATTATTTCGTTAATGAAGAGGCATACGCGTTAAGCTGTTAATATCTTTTTTTTTCAGCTCGTAAAACTTGTATGTTTATCTTGTATGATTTAAATACTGTTATATTTATTATTGCACGGTATTTATTTTTTATTTTTCAAAGATATGAGTATACTTGTTTACAAAAGTCAAAGGAGCTTTAGCATGAGATTTAAATTTTTCTCATGAAATCTCATCAAAATATTGAAAATATATTTGTGCTAATAATTTTATTTATATTAACGATTTAAATAACGTCGTTCTCAATAATCTGAATTTTTTTTATACTATCATCAAGATTTTAAATAAAAATATTGTTGACAAAATACTTGAATGAACAAAGTACTAACATTATATGCACATCGGACAAATATGTTAAAAGAGCTCATTAAATTTGAAAATAAAAAAATAATGCCATTTTTATCCTGTATTATGAAAAAAAATTAGGTAACCCAGCAGAGATAAAAGTATAATTCATTCTATTAAAACACTCGAATATAAGCATGCACGATGACATAACCTAATGGGTTATACGTTCATTTAAAATTTTAACATTTATACGTATACACTTGTGTATATAAACAAAATAAAAAAACATATGCGCGGTTCATTCATGTGCTGGACGGGCAAACGGACAATCAGCTTGTTATACTGTTGGTTACAGACAGGGTACAGAGAGAAAGCGAGGCTTTTCCCTTGGAAGCGTAGTTCAAGTACTTTAACATGTTCGCGGTTCGTTCAATTGCCGCATAGCAGCGTATCGTATAATGTATGCGCCAGTGACATTGGGAGCCTCTGTGTGCAAAAGCTCCCTTTTCTCGTTTTCTGTTGGTACAAATTTCAGTCTATATACACCCCTAGCAATGCTACAACTTTCTCTACCTCTATATATATATATATATATTTGTATAAATGTAAAGGCTTTGCTGCTCTCTCTCTCTATATATAACTGGACAGACTTGCTAAAGTAGACGTTTCTATGCTTATGTCTAGAAATAGTCTAGAAATGCTATGGCTCTACGTTACTTAATTAATTACGTTTGACCATTATAATGTATGCTTTGAATATGCTTTACTTTTTCATTTTTCATTTTTTTATGTTTATACGCTTGGCGAATTTCGCAATAATAAAGAGAAAGCTTTTGGTACATCAGTTTCTTCAGTAATTAAATATTTTTCGTTTTAAATTTACTATCAAACTAATGAATAAATAAAAGTGAGCTCTCGAAGCTGCAAATAAATCGGAGGTACAATTGTCAATATTTGTCGAGCAGCAACATAAAAATGAGAGGCGTAAACAACGGGGCGTTAATCTTAATAAAACGAAAATTTGACCAAGCGAAAAAATGTCTGTCATTCAAATAGCTGCACAATATATATATTTGAGTATCGTTGTGCGATTTTCCCAATCTCAATGAAAAGCTCTCTCTCTCTCTCTTTCTCGTCGCCCTATTTTCGCGTATGCACGAAAGCCGCAGTTAAGTGCGTACACGTATAAGCTTTGTTCTCTATACGTGTGTTTCAATGTGCACGGAGCAAGTGTTGGAAAATGTGGTTTTCAATGCGAAACGCGATATATGCTAGGTAGTACGTCTCTTTCGAGCGGACCAACAGCTGACTTTCATTATTTATTTTCACGAATTTTTCACTACGGATATATATCCAGCGGCTATTTTTTTTATTTTTGCCTTGATTGAAAAATTTCAGTTGGAATAATTTAAAAGAATTTTTATTTATTTATTTTCCTTAATTGTACTGATAAAGTGTATTCAATTCATCAACAATTTAGAGGTAAATTGAAATAGTAAATTTTTGCATTACTCAATTAAAAAAGTGTTTTTTAGCTTTTAATGAAATTAATAAAAAATTTGTTTACTAAACACAAGAGTGATTGAAATTTTTTTGAAGAGATCACGTTTGCACCTAACAAATATATTCTTTTAACTTTATTTGAAAATCACCAATCAACTTAAATTTTTAGGAAAAATCCAAAACATAAAAAAATTTCTAAATTGAAGTTTGTCAAAAAGTTTTATCAAAATTGAAAGATCAATCTAGTTCATTGCTTTCAAAAAAATAAAAGAATAGACTTTTAACTTAAAAATTAAAAAATGTTTATCAAGACTTAATGCTTACAAGGTACACAGAAGCAGCTTCTCTCCTTCAACAATGACAAATCCTATAAGTCTAAAATGAGGGTTAAAAGCTTCTCTAATAAGAAGCACTAACTCTGAGAATCTCGGCAACTTTCACGCTATCACAATTGCTCCGGGGGGGTCTCTAAAGATACCAGAATAAGAACAAGAAGAAGATGCAAACATTGTAAGTAAGCACGTTAATATCGGAGCTCCTGTCGTGTGGTTGACGCGTTAATCCAAAGTCAGCTAACTCGTTTGTCTTTGCGTGTAAATGTGTGAGTGTGTGTATGTGTGTGCGAATAACGTTAAAGGTTTTCGCGGCTGTGTACGCCGTCGCGAACGCATAAATCTCAGAGTTAAACTCGAGGGAGCACTCGTCCGATTAACCCAGCCAATTAGTATCGTGCAGAGCGAGAGCGAGCGAGAATCGTGTACACGTTAAAGAGCTAGTGTGTAAAGAGGTATGAGGATATTCTAAACGACTAGAGTTTACGTTGCCTTGTTTTACGCTGGTCAGGATCTCTCTTTATTTTTTATTTGTCTGGGGGAGGGATGGACGCTCGCATTTTTTCTAGGTCGAACTTTTTATTCGAGTTGGAGAATTTGCTCGTCGATGGATTGCAAATAAATTGTTCGCTAAAAACAATAACGAAATTTTTTTTATGTAAATTGTGACATATTAAACATATTCATAAAACTTTTCACAATGAGCGTTGATTAAATATTTAATCATTATATTAATCCATTATAAATTCAAATAACTTTTTAATAAATTGTTATATTTTTGCTAAATAAATAAAATGAAGTCCAATTTTTTGTTAAAATATATTCCGAGTAAATCCTTGATTTGAGGGGATGTAAAACGGACACTACACCTGTACTCATGAATTTGGCCTATCTTTTTATTATATTGCAAAACTTGAGGAAAAGAAATGCTTTAGCTTGTAGTATTTACCACGAAGATTATTCAGTTAAATTTTCAAATAAATTCATTCATTAGTTTTTTCAAAATTTTGGGTTCCAATATTTAAATAAAATTTTTAGATTTTGTACAAGAAATCTAAAATTTTGAGAAACGAATGAATGAATTTATTTCAAAATTCAACTGAATAATCTTTATGGTACATACTACAAGCTAAGGCATTTATTTTCTTAAAATTTTGCAATCAAATAAAAAGATAGCAAATATTTATGACTACAGGTGTAGTATCTCTTTTACATCTCCTTAAAAAAGTTCGTCAAATAGTTGCAACTTTATGTAAACTAAAAATTACCAAGTAAATTCTAGTCTCACCAACCATACAGACCAATCATCTCGACTTTTCCTTTATTTTTACGATGTAAAAAAAAAAAAAAATCTTCGCTTATCCACACAACAATTGTAAGCTCGCAACACTAAGCGTAATCGGTAACGTATCCCCCTGCACATTCGTTCAGGTGCGTATACGTATAACAACACACAGTATCTTTGGGTGTATGTATATAGAATTGCGTATGGCAAATAACCGGCACAAAGCAGACGGACGTATATATACAGAAAGAGAAAACGCGCTTTTCGCGATCCCCAACGGGCTCGTCTCGTATACTCCTACAAAAACATTAATCACGAGCCACTTGTTATCCTGGATAGACGTTAAGCCGTTATTACACTTCCGGTTGCACCATTCCCTCATACTCTATCCCTTTTTTCTTTTTTCTTCTTTTCGTTGTTTATTTCACCGATTTTCTCTGCTTGCTTGCACATTGCCAGAAGAGGACATGTCCATATAGGTATAGGACATGAAGGGAGGTTTAGTTGCGTTGGAAAGGATAGAAAGTACTAGATGTCTTTATCGTTTTTCCTTTTTCATTTTTTTTTTTGTTGTGTCGGAGGATACAAGTATGAGAAAGAGGTATAAAAGAGGGTTAGATTACGTTTGCATGAATTTTAACAACTGGTTTAGGAGACGAAATTTTTTCTTTTTTTTTGGAGGGATGAGATAGAAGGTGGAGAAAGCTTGGCACGAACTTCAAATTTATTTCGTAAGCACAATTTTGAATGTAACTCCGTAAAAGTAACGATGTAACATTTTGTGTAGTTTAGTTTTTATAGTAACATACTGCCGTTTTTCACACTTTTATTTTGAATGAAAAAAGAATTTCCATAACGCTGTTGTTCATTTTTACAAAAAACAAAAAATCAACATTACTTGCAAATACATTTTTTTTTTTTTTTTATTTAACGTCGCTGTATTTATGCTATCATTTTGATGTTAATTAGCGACGGAGATCGTCAGTATGTTTGCGAACAAAGCACGTGTAATGTATAGTGGTGCTTGTATCATTCGGTCACCGAGAGCGGGATTCGAACTCGGAACCTCGAGATTATCGAATCCATCACTCTACCGACTGAGCCACTGACAACCTCAGTAAATACATTAAAATCTAATAGACGATAGGGATACTATTCAAAAAGCGCTAAGTTTTCGAAAGGGTGGTCGTTAGCATTTTACAAGCAAATTTTTTTTTTTTTAATCAAAACATTCTATCTGCAAATAGTGAATAAGATTTTTTCAATTTAAAGGCTGGCAACATACAAAATATTAGGTTGAATAGGTAAATATTATTTATGCAAACTACTCAATGTGAATATTAAATAAAATTTTATTATCAAATATAACGATAAAAATAAAGATATTAAACTGTAATTATTATTATTATTATTATTATTATTAATAAATATCAATAACCCTGATAATTTTAAAAATAATTATGATAATTCAATATTTTTATTATCATTGTATTTCATAACAATAATTCATTAAAAAGTCAAGAAATAATATTACTTCAAATTGAGTAGTTGCATATAGAATATTTAATCTTAATTTTTTGTATGTTCTCATTCTGTAAGTTGAAAAAAAAACAACTTAATATTTGTAATGAGGGATTTAAAAGCTTTGATTGAAAAAACAATTAGCTTGTAGAATTCTAACGACCACCTTGTCATGGTACACTATTATTATTAAAGAACATTTTTCTTTTTACAATATTTGGATTGTTTATTTTCAACGATCTTTAAGTGCAAATTAATTGAAGTTACGGTATTGTAAGCAATGAGTTTGTATTTCAAAAGTTGACAAAGTATTTAATGTTATTTTATTTGTTGCCATAGAACAATTTACATTTCAAAAGAATTTTAAACAGACGATTGAAACGTTGCAAAAAGAAAAACGTTTATCAATAAAATAATAATTTGCCATTAGATTCTAATGTATTTATTTTAAGTAATTCACTATTATAAGCTTCTATCTTGCAATAATTAATAGTGAATTTTTTGTATAATATAAACCAAAAGTTTTTGAATCATTATAAGCGAAGTTATAATTTTCATAATAATTTTTTCTCCTAAAATCAATCATTCTTTTTTCTATCGTAGAAAGTTTGGAATCTAATTAACGAAAAGATTATAAATTTCTTTTTTCCCTACTCTCACCTCAATAAGAAATCCAATTTGTTCAAATTGACTCCACCGACCGAAAATCTCAATTTCACTAATGAGGTAAAAAGCTAACGATTCAATATATTACTAACTCACCCCCCCTAGTTCAAAGAGAAAAAAAAACTTTGTCAAAGTATTGCGCAGTCTTTAACGCGCTTCTTTTTCTCTCTTTCTTTTTTTTATTCTTCAAGTCCTTGAAGAGACGATAATCCTAGGCAGAAACTCTCTGGGAATAGTCGTTCGATAGGCAAATGTGCCGTGAAATTCGTACTTGCTCGGCATAGAAGACTCACGTTCTTCAAACTCATTTCGAATGAGAGCGAGCTCGTCTCGGTTATGCTCAAATGATTCAAAAAAGCATTTTTATCGACACCGATAAGTGCACGTCTCTTACTTCGATTTAAGAAAAGACATGTCTTTTTATTAGAAATAGTAAGCTCATCTTCCGCTGCATTTTTCAGATTTATTGCATTAATATTGGTTTTTTAGATGTATATACATAATAAGTTTAATCATCTTTTTTTTTATTTGGCCAATAAGAATTTCATTCATATATAAGCAATACATTTTCAACTGAAAAATTTTTATTATGAATAACAAACTATCAATTATACTTTTTTGATTACAAAAACGTAATTCAAAGTTAAAATAATCTTAATTAAAAATGTAATCAGGCCTTATTACTTTCACAGTTATAACATAACCATACAGTCAGGAGAAAGAAAGATGAATAGTATTGTCTTTAAATCTTTGAAATTCGTAAGCACAATAGGATTTTAGAAAGACGCACCGCGGGATCATAATGCGCGTTTCATTATACTGCCTGCACATTCAGTCAAAACGTGCGCCCGATGCCTTACAGTCTTTTCTATAGACGTTACTGCAACCCTCTTGAGAGATCTTAAGATGGTAATCTGTAAAGCAGTAACGAGATTCATTTCTTCTTCGATTGAGAAAACTTTTTTCCCTTTTGGGAAAGGGAAGAAGGCGGTGGTGGGAGACTTCTTAACAGACGTTTTTTTTTTCTTCTTCTTCTCTCTTCTTTTTTTATACAAAGTCGTCGTTTGGGACACTTGTTACGACGAATGCTACCCCAGGATTAGCCCCTCTTTCTACTTTTTTTACTGATTGAAATTTCGAACGGTGTCTGAATTTTAATTCGGACAAGCAGATTTTTCAGACAAAGAAACCATGTCGGGGACAATGAAATAGGAGTACAGTTTAAAAGATACTTTTTATTTGATAATTATTCATCGAGTGATATTTTAAATTTTAAATGTAGGAAAATGGGAGATCTGAATTGTATTTTTTTAAACTTACTAATAAAATGAAATTTATCAGTATTTGGAAATATCTTTTCTAAAAATTTATTTATTTATTTAATCATCAATCCATATGTGGATAGAAAACTATATTAAAGAAACGAAAGAGTAAATGATGGAAATGTGAAAAAGCTCATGTGAATTTTCATATTAAAACGAGAAAATTTTCCACGGAATTTCAGCTTTTAAGACCTTTGGAATTTCGCGAGATAAAAATGAAATCTATTCGCATTTGCCAAATTGAAAAAATTCAATACCTCAATAGATACAATTTTTAGGCGCATATTATAGCATAAATACCTTCAATCCTATTATTAGTTTTAAAATGAAATATATTAAATTTTTTTTTTAATAAATCAGTAGAATTTACGGAATCCAAGAAAATTTTTATTTGATTCTGAAAATTTTTCTGTAAAAATTTTGCACACGAGTATATTAAATAAACAATTTTTTAATAACGTATCATTTTTATGTACTTTGAAACAATAAGAATTTTCGTCAAATTCACATGCAAAATATGTACATCGTTATTCAAATTATCTTTTAATTAGAATCACACATTTTATTATTCAAAACTGTATTATGCAGAAATTTTTGTGTTGAAATTTTTATTTTAATCTTTTAACTCGTCTGTGGGTTTTCAAAACCTAAAACCAATGTTCATTATTCTGAAAACTCATTATTTTTTTAAAAATATTTCTTTTAACAAATTTATAAAACCAATCATATATTAAATTTAGTTAACCAATTGTAAATTATAAATTGTATATTAAATATAGAATCAATTATTGTTATAAAATCAATTAAATTTAAACATTCACTCCGGGTTTCAAACACATAATGAACAGTTTACGTAATTTTTTTTAGGTATGCAGTCCAAGGGTTAAAATTAAAATCTATACAAAAATTATTTGTAAGTTTTAATAAAAAAAAATTTATATCATTATAAATTATTATCATTTATATTTTTACTTTGTATATTATTTTTACAGATGCTGAGCAAATGTTCACTGATATTTAGTAAAATACTTATAAGTAAAATATTGTAAATTCTACTGATTAACTTTTGGAGTGTAGCCTAATTGAGTACCCATTAGGCTTCAAAGTTAAAATCGCATTATCAAAAGCCTCATTACTTATTCTCCGTCATGAATATAACTCTCGAAAATCACAAAGTGGCTTTGTGCAGGGCAATCAATTGGCCTATAGACAAGCTCTCTCTCTGGCACATAACAATGGCTACATTCTCTCTCGTAGCAGCACTTTCAGGTTTTCTCGCGTCCCCATTCAACAAAGCGCGCGAGTATATTTGTGGTTAATAACCACGTCGATTGCCTCCGGAAATCGACCCTCTGCAACGAAAGAGAAAGGAGTTCCGAAAAAGCGAAAGCTGCCGAACTACGGCTTCTTTCCTTTTCTTGTTTTTTTTTACTTTTTTTCGGCAAAAATAAAAAAAAAAAAAATAAGCTCTAAGAGGGAACGTTACGCATTGTGGACGAAAAACTCCTGAGGCAGTTTAATTGACTGCTTGCCTTTTCGATCGGTTTGGCATCTATACGAAAGTGCCCCTATAAATTCTTGCTAATCTGATTTCGGAAACGGAATCACAGCCCTAGTCACAATTTCTCTCTTTTGCTCTCTCTCTCTCTTCTCTTTCTCACTTGGAATCGAAGACTCGTAGAAAGAGAGAGAGGACGAACCGTTGGAGAAATAGATTTCTCGTGACTTTGTACGCGATTTTTTATGCTCCTTTCTCGCTTGGCTATTAAAGTACTGCGCGTATTTCATGGAATAGCGGCTGTACTTCTTCGGGTAAAAAGTATATATTGAGCTGTAGAATAATGGTCTAATGGCTTGTGTCTCTTTTAAGTACTTGCGCTTTTAAAACTTGATTGTTATCGCTAAAACACTTTCGCCAAATCTGCCCCATAAATGTATTGTTTGTTTTTAATTAGTTGATCGCATTAAACTGATATCCTCAAGATATACTAGTTTCAGCGATTAAATTTACATATATTTAGAATATATATTGAAATAAAAGTCTACGTTGTAAAATTTTATAACAATAAAAGGTAGTCACTAAATTAAAAATACTTGATAAATAAAATTCTAGCTTTTGATGATATTAGTTTTCATAAGATTAAAAGCATTAGATCCTCAACTTGACTAAATAATCGTGTGAAAACTAATAATGTGCAACTAACCAGAGAATTATCCATTTAATCCTCCGTGCTTAAAAAAAAAAATCTCTGTATATACCCATAGAAATCTTAACTACTATCCTCTTCTACGATGCGATAATCCATAAAATATCAGTTTAAGCCCTCTTTTAAAACTTAAGCCCGTTTTCAGTAGACTATGGTACAGACATTGCCGAGGAGTGCAAAGAAAGTTTTCGCACGTGCTTTGGAAAATTTGTTGTATACACAGATATATAAAGGTCGGGATGGAGCAATTCGGTATATAGAAAATATACACCGCCTGCGGGCTCCACCCATCAGGCCGTTTGAAGCTCCGGAAGCTTGATTCGTAAACGCGTGGATAGTTATTTCCTATCGGTCAGGGTTACTATATTTGCTTGTTCCTTAATCGAGTGCTGGTTGAGTGTGTGAATGTGCGTTCGCTAGCGTGTACAGACAAATTCATTGGCTCAACTTTTCGATTCTCAAAGGAGAAGTATGTTTTATAATATGGTTAGAGTCTGGTGCGTGTGTATTCAAGGCTTATTCATAGGAAGATTTAGCAGTAATTGAAATGTTTGATGCTTTATTGGCTTAGAGAATTGATGGGAGATTTCGTAGGTTTGATGAATACCTTTTTATAATTAAATAATCAAACTTATATTAATTGAAAATATATGAACGTACTCATTTTGCGCGTATGCAAACTTCACACCTAAAAAAATATTGCATATATATTTTGTGCATATTATTTTATAATTCGGAATAATTTTAACGCATTAATATGCACAAGAAAAAATATACGTAATGTATAAAAATTACTTTCATGTGTACAGTTTAGGCGTTTTTTTATATATTATGTATATTTTTTCTGTGTTTATTATTTATAGGATAATATTTTTTTTAAATATAAAATAAATAATATGTACAAAATATACGTGCGATACTTTTTATGTGTAAAGTTAATGTGTAAAGTCTGTATATAAACAAAATCAGTTTGTCAAAAAATATAGTTCAATTTTAATTATTAAGAAATTATATTATTTTCACATGATAGATATCAATAATAATTTTTTTTATTTAATTTACTTATATCTCAATAAAACATACAGTTTAAACTATATGCATTAATCAAAAAACATTTTTATTATGAAAGTTCATTCTTCACCTTGGGGCAATAAATAACCAGAAAAAAGCTTTAATCATTGGAAACGGTATTAGCTACAATTCATCAAAATCAATTAAATTCAGTCACAAATCTTTTCTTCTTGCCTAATAATCCTGTAATCACGCGCAAAAACCTTACGTCAACTTGGAAAATTAACTGCTCTCTCTCTCTACGCGTCACACTTTTCCTCTGCAACACTTGAAAACTAGGCGCGTACCAAAAAAAGAAAAGAAAACAAAAAAAAAAAAAAAAAAAAAATAGAAAAAGTTAAGAAAACTTTTCTTATCAGCAGCCTCGTCAATACGTGGATCGAAAAGAGAAATTCTCAAGAAAAAAAAGAAGAATAGAACAAAACTAAAGTCGAGGAAAAAAATTTAGTCGCAAGGGTTTGACCAAAAATAAACGATATATAAACCTTCTCAACAAGCTTTCCAAGATTTATCGTAAGTGGTGTGAAAAACTAAGCTGAATAAAATCAATACGCAGTTTTGGTAAAGAGAAAGCTCTCTCTTGCCGATGCAATTAAGAAGCTTGCCGTCTGAAAAATGTGTTTCCAAAGAATAGCTTCACAGTACTAAACCAAAGTATATATACTACTCGAAGAAAGCCGAAGGAGAGATTTCTTTTTTAGGGGGGGTATATAGGACCTCTTTTAACCCTCCTCCCTTTTTTCCTTTTCTTCCTTTTTTTTTTATCGTTTTCCTAGTTATGGGCTGGGGAGTAAAGGGCTTTTGTGTATGCTATGTATTGTAAGTTTCTTCCTACTTTCGTCGCGTATACGCTGTGTAATGAAAAATGTCCCTTATCGTCCTCAACCCCTGAGTTTTATATATTATATAAGGCAGCAGCTGAAATAAAAGTACGCGCAAAATCTCGCGGGCGTGTATACACACTAAAATTAAGGTGGTATTTTGGAAAAAAGCTTCCCGTATTTCAACGAGAAGCTTTTCTTTCGTCGAAATTTCGAGCAGGATTTAAGTAGGTGATTTAGGCATTCATTTGAAAGGTATTTTAAAAGTTAATTATAAAATCAATACAGATTAATAAGCTATTGAACTGAATTAATTGAATTTTGCTATTTCAAACGAAAAACAGTAATAGATTTTTAATAGAAAAAAATACAAATAAAAAAAGCGAAATTAAAATGGCTTTTTCAATGAAATCTAAAATTATCTTTTATTCAGCCTATGATTTTGATTTAAAATACACAGAGTTTGTTTTGCCAATTTAAAAAGTATATGCTTTGGATTGTTTTAAATAGTTTCGACGTCGGTGAATCCGCACATAAAATATCGATGAACAAATTCGTTTTGGGTTAATTTAACTGCAAAATGTATGTATCGATGAAAAACGATATTTTCCTTTGTTCGCGGTTTTTAAAATCGCTCATTTAACAATGTTTTTCAAATACTTTTTAAATTGCTTTTTTTCATACGAATAATTAAAAAAAGAAATTTTATATTGAAAAATATGTATTTCAAAAATATATATTTCATTTGAATTATAAAACTTGTCATTTGTAAACATTAAAGTGTAAAAATGGATGGTATTAAGGAAACAAGCATAAATAAAAAGATTCTGTAGTTGAAGAAATACATCAACTAGCTCATGCTCTCCAGGACGTTTCAGAAAATTTACATGGGATTTGCTTGTCCCTGATACCGTTTTTATTAAGCTTATGCCCAAATGTGGGTCATCCTTCCACGTCCTGAAATCTTTCTTACTCGAGTTCTCTGGCATATTAGATGCATGCACGGAATAAAGAATCAAGGGGAGCACAAGCGCGACAGGAAAAAGTCACCCCGAAGGCAATAACGCGAAGAAAATAATAGTTTTTGGGAGAAAAAAGAAACGAAGAGGGGGGGAGCGGAGAAACAGGATAGAACTGTTCCTTTTTATACATATAACGTATATATGTATACAAGCGTATGCCTTATTTCCGGATGATAAATTTTCTCTCTTTTACGTGTGAAAAGAAAAAAAAAAAATAATATTTGTTCGGAGACACTTTTGACAAAGAACAGATTCTTATGAGATGTAGTTACGCTATATAACGAGCTTTTGAATTATTGCAATTACTACATCTGCGTTGTTCAAGAGGGTAAAGACGATCACGTGAGCGTCTATGGCTTTTGTCGGTGTAAGGATAATTTACGAAATTATTAAGTTAAATTTATTGATTGTGGTTTTACCGCTCGAGTATTACATACAAAGATCCATTGAAAGTGCTTCTTTTGTTCGGTGATTATTTAGTGCTGATACATAAGACTTGTTGAAGAAACAATGCTTCTTTTTCTTTTTAAAAAAAGAAAATATTTTTCAGATACTTTTTCATTTTAATAATATTACGTATAACCTTACGTTCAAGAGCCCAATGACAATATAATCTCATATAATCCTCTCTTTATAAAAAAAAAGCTAAAGTCAAAACTATAGTTTTCTTACTAATAATCAGCATCTTTAATCAGTACATTAAGATTATAATCATTAACTATAATGTAGTTATTGATTATAATTTTATAATTATTAAATGTAATTACATTGTAATTAATGATTATAATCTTACAGTAATGATTATCGTTGCTGATTTTACCGTGAAACAATTATAGTAAACTATAATGTTATTGTAACTTTAATAGTAATACTTCTAGTATATAGTTTTACTATAGGACATAAATATAGTTTTAATTATAGTTTTTTTATAGCGATTGTAATAAAATCAATGTAATTAATCTTAGTTTAGGATACTCATAATAAAAGTTATTGATTTTTTCATAATCTTATTTATTCACATAATCGATTTAATAATAATAAAAAAAAAGATTTCTCATAATGACATTAACATCGGTTTTATTTAGTCAAGCCGCAGGTGTGCATAACGATGTGCTGCATGTAAATATTTGATTAAAAATATCCAATCACAACATTGCATTAAATAGAAATATAATATACCTGCATCATTTATGTTCCCATGTTTTTTTTGTATTTCTCTAAATTTAGTTCTGGACACGCTCTTGGAATTTTCGATCCACCTCGCCGTCGTCGTCGTCTTTGCCGACCCTTCGGCGTCCGGCGTAAATATTGTCCTTATATGTACAAGTCTCATCCTATGCGTATTATATGTACACATATATATACACGTACATCTAGCCTTCTAACCTTATGGAGAGAGATATACTCTATTTGGCCTCCTGAGCAATTAATAATGAACGGCAAATACCCTCTCTGGGGCTTTAGGTATCGAAAACCATTTTCCCGTGACTACACGACTGTAGAGAGAGACCCCATCGTCCATATACGCATCCTATCTCTTGGGAAGATGAAGAAGGAACAAAAAAAAAAAGAACG
This sequence comes from Anastatus disparis, assembly GCA_017163975.1. NCBI lineage: Eukaryota > Metazoa > Arthropoda > Insecta > Hymenoptera > Eupelmidae > Anastatus > Anastatus disparis. Next base: position 706,446 of record JAFFSR010000251.1, read on the forward strand.
AAACAAGGAGAAAGAGGGAGATTTCGGATCTTCGTCTGGAAGTACGACTCAATGTTGTATTCTAGTTTAACTCGACGTGTATATACATACAAAAGGAGGGATAGGATAGGATATCTCTGCTTTTTCGGTCTTTTGTTTTTACTCTATATACGTGTACGTGTATATATGGCCTTTGTATTGTTCAGGGGTGTTGGCCTGAAATTGGCAATCTCAATTACCGAGGCATACGGTATTTTACCGGTAATGTAAGGCTAATTACAGTGGCCCTCTCAATCTGGAGCAAGGCATGTATATACCTATGCTCTCCAGTGAAATTGATCTCATTTGCTCTCCCTGTATATGTGTGTTTCGGAAAATCAGGCTTTCCGTAAATACCAAATTTTCTTTTGAGAGAACAAGAGTATTAGGATATCTTTATTAGATTGATCGGATAGCCAATGTGGCATTTTGTTTCTTTTTTGCGCTAAATGATATTATTACGACAGTGATAAAGGCAGGGTGTAAACCCTTTGAATTAAATTATACGAGCTTATTTATTTCGTGTTTACAGCAATAAATCAGAAATTGAATGATATTTCTTCGTTTTTTTCACTACAAATAAGAGATATAAAATTTCTCCAACTATAAACCAAAGGTTAATGTGTCGTATATATACGTTGAAATCTGAAGCTGAAAAAGCTTCATATCTTTTAAGGAGAAAATGGAATGACTCCTTTTACGCAATTGAATAGATGCTTTATGTACGGGAAAGAAGATATGTGATTTTTTTTTAGGCTTTTATGTTACATTTTGTACAATGTCAGTGAAAGAAACCAAATAAAATTAAACAATACTTTTAGAAATTTTTTAATCCCTTAACTTTTTATCAAATACTTTAGTTTATTTCACATGTTTCACTATTTGTTAAAAAATATCCAAGAAATTTTGATAATTTATTTGAAAATTATTGTTTAACAAGGCTAAAAATATGTTTATAAAAATTGGTTATAAAGTATCATTGTTAAAATTTTTATAAAAAACGAATTTCCAGAAAGGAAGTGATTAATAAATTTTTGAATAACATTAATCCGATAAAAGACACAAAAACTGAAAAAAGGCTAAAGTAGCGGAAAATGCTATGATCGAACTGGACTTATACGCTACGCGTACAAGTAAGCTAAGTAAAGGCCTTAGACGTTGGCCGCGCAAGCTCAACGACCAAATTGGAACCGTTTCTTCTGAAAAGATAATGGCGGAAGCGGTCTATCAATTTTTCTTACCAAGACAAGCATTGTTCGGACCGATCGCTAAAACTCGGAAAGCTTTTTTCCTCGATCGTCTAGTCTTACTTTTAGGTTAAGAAAAAAAAGAAATAAAATAAAAGATCGTTTATTTTTTGCCGTTGAACAAGTCTCGTTCCTTAAGCTTTTTTCAAATAGTTCGAAGACACTGTACTCCATGTGCAGTAGCAGCACACCGGGACTGTACAGGGCTACAGTCGTTAAAAGTTTTCCATTTCCGCGAATTTACGGCACGTTTTTCCTTTTTCATTGCTCGCTTCAATGTGCGGCACCCCCCCTTACGATTATTATTTTGCAGGGTAGGTCAATTTTTATACTGCTTAAAACTCTTCGGTGTATACTCTTTCGACTTTTAGTTTATGTCTTTTAAGTTATTTTATAACTTCCAAATTTATGCATGATGTACATTGATATTTTGGGGTTTATGAAAGTCGTTTTGGAGAATTTTATTGTTTTAGAATTAAGATTTTTAGAAATTTTTAAATAAAAAATCATCTTTGCTTATTCGAGTGATTTATTTGTGAATTTATTCAAAGTATAGCTTTTTAATTTCGGAAAATTCTAGTAATTATTGTTGCTCAAAAGCGGTTGAAAATTTTTCTAAAAAAATTTTTAAAAAATATATAAAAAAATAAAATAATATTTTATTATTAAAAAAGTGGTTCTGAATATGGCATATAAAATTAAATTTTAACAAATTCTAGAATATTTTTTTTAAAATTATATATTCTCAAAAAACAAATTATAAAAATAATAAACAAATTTTCAAGATTCATCTTTTTATTTTTAAAAACTTAAGATTTTATTTATTTATAAACAAGAAAATACTTGTTCAAACTTGCCATAGAGAAATCATCATTACCGACCAAAGAAGATATCTTCATTATCATGAACACAATAATGTTCGTGAATACGAAGATTATCCGCCAGATGCTTACCTAATTTTTTTTCTCGCAAGTGGAAAGATTAGGTACTGATTCGTATATATAACGCTTTCGAAGATAATATACTTTAAAATTTATAGGAGATGAAGACAAACTTTTTCAAGATTCACCATGATTCAACATATGATTTATCATATGGGACGTAATGCTGATCCTATAGTTTTTGTTATTTTTTTTGTTTCTTATTTATTTAATTAAATGCTGATATATTCTTTCTATATTTTAAAAATGTTTTTTAAGGAAATTTTTTTTTGAGAACTTACAAAATATTATTTTAATAAAAAAAGTTTTAAATAAAAGTATATAATTAGTATTAATAAGTACCATATTTTAATACATTATATTTTAATTATTTATAACTATAAATTTGTTTAAAAATAAAAATCGTGGCGCCACTTGTCGATCTCCCCTTACAGGTTTATCTCCAATCGATAAATAAAAAGTTAAGAAAATAATTCTTTAAATGTCCACAAGTTGTCTCTAAATCAGTATCCGAAAAAGTGGCGCGCGAGCGAATACACGTGTGTATGTATAATAAAATCAAAGACAAAAGAAAGAGCTAAACATATAAACAGAAAGAGACGGAGAGATAAAGCCGATATATATTCGGTATATAACGAAAATCGTGTACAGGCAAGCGAATCCCGTTAGAGTGCACGGGGGCGCATCAAGCAAGAACAAGAAGAAGACACACACATCCAAATACACGCGCGCTAGCGCTAGCGGTGTTGAGCGCACCACACTCGTCTTTTGGCTAGTTCGATGTGCCCGCGAGTTAAGACAGAAAATAAAAGTATTAAAAGAAAAAGGGAGCACACAAAGCGCGAAATAACAGAAAAATTCTCTCCCCTTTTACAAAGACGAGTTTTAATGTAACAAACGTTAAGCGAGTAATATATTTTATTTTAGACGAAAGGAAAAAAAAGATAACGTCCTGCGAGAGAAGATGTTTATGGACCTTTGCAGCGGCGTCGTTTAATTAAAAGCTTAATAAAAGGACGCAACTTATTAAAGTAAGAAGACGAAGTGATTTGGTGAAAACAATAACCATGGAGGTGACCCGCGGCAGTAAGTACATAAAAAATTCTCTTCTTTCCTGTTTTATAACCTCAATGCGAGTTGAGAAAACATGTAAGTTTTGTCTAGTAACGGTTTGGAGTGCTGATAAAATTAAAAACGTTAGATTTTACTTGTGAATTCAAAAATTTAAGCAAGGTTAGAAACTGGGCCACATGTGTCAAAATAAATAGTATGTCAGAGAGCGGCTTTTTTTTTGCTCGTACGCGCTCAACATGATAATGTACAAAACGGAGGTACACATTAAAAAGACTAATACGTTTGACCTCCTAAATTTGTCGTTCGGAAAATTTGTATCTAACCGCTCTTTTTTTTTCAAATTCAAAGTTCTTTGCTCCGTTTTACTTCTATACACGCGTGTGTTGTTGATTCTTGAAAATTTTCTCTTTACTTTTGTATGTAACGAGGCAAAGTGTTTTGAAATGTAATACAAAGCGTTGATTATAACTGGCATGCTAATGTTTTCTTTTTGAACTTGATTTTGTAAACAATTTTAAAACAATTAGCGTGTCAGCAAATTTTGAAATTCAATTGTAAAGTCACTTGTTTGTGTAAACTGATTCTTATGTACTCATATATAAGATCATTTTTTTTAAATATAGATGCTAAGAATTCTATTTTATATATTTTTAATTTAAAGTTTAGTAAATTCAATTAATTTAAATATTTTTTATTTTATAATTTCAAAATAGTGTCGGTTTTATACTTATTCAATTTTAACTTAATAATTTTAAATTACTGTTATTTCTATCACATTTTTATGATGTCAACCTACTTAACATGTTTTTTTTTTAGATTTTTTAGAAGTTTTGACAGAATTGGATGATATTTTAAATAATGCCACATTTTTGGCAATTGACGGTGAATTCACTGGATTGAATTCAGGACCAGAGGCCAATGCTTTTGATACGCCTGCTCAATATTATGCTAAATTACGGACTGGATCCATGAATTTTCTCCTTGTACAATTTGGCTTATCTGTCTTCACATATAATTCAAGTACTGAAAAGTATGTAAATAATTTTATAATAAGTAATCAATCCTTTTCCATATAAAATTAATCATTATAATATCTGAACAAATTAATTTTTTTAATCATCAATTCAATTTGATGTTTCAGATATAGTCAACGAACATACAACTTTTATGTATTTCCAAAGCCATATGACAGAAATTCAGCTGATTGCCGATTCATGTGTCAAGCTTCCTCTATTGCATTTTTAGCAAATCAAGGATTTGATTTTAATAAATTATTTAAATATGGAATACCTTATTTAACGAAACCTGAAGAAGAAAAATTGAATAAAAGAATGGAAGAAAAGCAACGGGTGAGAGAAGAAGGTTTGGAACTTATTCCTATTTCTGACGATGATAAACCACATATAGATGATATATGGTAATATTAATAAATTTTAAAATTTATTTTTTGTTTTATCAATACCAATGCATCTAACTAATTCTTAATTCATCTTTTACAACAGCAAGCAAATTGAAGAATTTGCAGAATCAGGTCACGAAGAGCTCATAATAGAAAAATGTAATGCTTTTATGAGGAGACTTATATTCCAAGAAGTAAGATTAAGATGTCCAGATAAAGTAAGATTAGAAAGCAAAAACGATAATGGCAATCAATATATTGTCGTTTATAAAACGGGCACTAAAGAAGAAGAGGAACAAAAAGAGGCTGAAAGACGGGAAAAAGAAAAAATTGAAGTACAACAAGCTGTAGGACTTAGTGCTCTTTTAAGAAAAATAGCTGATTCTGTAAGAATTTGAATTTTACTTCTTATGTAAGTAAGTTTATATTTTTTAATCAATAATTACGATTTTTTAGGGAAAATTAATTGTGGGTCACAATATGTTACTCGATTTATGTCATATAATTCATCAATTTTTCGGTCCATTACCAGAGAGTTACTCAGAATTTAAAAATCTGGTTCATGGTCTTTTTCCAAAGTATGTATAAGAATTTATTATTATTATTAACTTCTTTGTAAAAAATTTTATAAAATTTATTTCATTGAAAGATAACAAAGATTAACATTTTAAAAATTTTATTTTTAGACTTTTGGATACAAAAATTATTTGTCAGTCAGCACAATTTAAAGAGTCTGTGCCCTCTTCTATACTGAACCATCTCTTAGAAACATTACAGTCACCACCATTTTCACTGCCAGAAATTGAAAATGTCACCAATCGAAGTTACACTTTAAAAAAAGAGAATTTACACGAAGCTGGTTATGATGCTTACATCACTGGAATTTGTTTTATCTCTTTGTATAATAGACTTAGTTAGTATTTTAAAGTATTTTTAATCAAATGTTGTTCATAAAAAATTTATTTATATAATTTGTTGATATAGGAGTCTTACAGACACCAGAAGTATCCACTGTACTTGCAGACTCTTCATTGTTAAATCCTTATTTAAATAAGTAAGTTTTTTATTCTTTACTTTATTTTATGTAATTTTGATATCTTTTATAACTTCATTTATTTCTATATAATTTTACAGATTGTTAATAGCAAGGTTAAAAGATTATCCTTACATTAATCTTACGGGCAGAGATCGTAAGTTCCAGAATAATGCAAAATTCTTGTATATTATTGAAAAATTAAGAATAGAGACAAATGATCAATTTATATTTTAGCAACTCCAAGCAGGGATCACGTTTTTCATATAACATTTCCTAAGCAGTGGAAGCTTAGTGATCTATCACAACTGTTTTCTCCATACGGTAATTAATTTATAATTTTATTACTTAGATTTTCGTAAATAATTAAAAAAATAATGACAATCTATGAAAGTAATATTTATAAAAATCTTATAAAAGTAAATTAACTTTTAATTGATTTAAAATATTACAATAATTAGTTTGGAAGAATTCAACTATGATTGCTTAGTATTGCTATAAATATGTCAAAATAATTTTTGTATTTTTTTTATTAAATAAGCCTATTATTGAATGAATTTTTTTTTTAAACGTCGCTATATTATGCCATGAGTGAGCCACAGACCGATTCTTTATTGAATGAATTAAAATATGCATAAAAACGTAAAAAAGATTTGAATAAATGCTAATAATTATTTTTTATATCCATATAATTATAAAACTTTTTGTTTTTTTTTATAGGAGGTGCTTATGTGTCATGGCTGTCAGATACCACAGCGTACGCAGCTTTGTATCGGCGGGACCAGGTTAGTGCAGTTGTACAGAATCTGTTCAAGTCCACACAGTATAGTCTACTGAAATACAGAGAACATCAAGCGAATCTTGAAAATGAAAAACCAGTGAAACAAGAACGAAAACGAAAGGCTTCTGAGTAAGTAATTAATTTATTATTTTATTATATTTAACATAATTTTTTATCATTTTTTAAAATTATTTTAACAAGTTAGTTATTCCTGTAAATCACCAAATTTTTTTACTTTATTGTTTGAATCATAATTATTCATTCATTATCAATTCATAAATATTTTTTAACACTTAGACCAGAGACTAGCAGCCTTCTTGGATCTATGGGAACTTATTGTAGAATCATGTAGAAGGCCTATTGATTTTGGGTCCTTACTTGACATTGGATAAACGTCGAATCAACTCTAACTATAAAGGTTTCCTGTGTTCTTGAATGCCTGCTATGATGGTATTTCTGTAAATGCTAGGATAAATTTTAAATTCTGAAATTAGGCTTTAATTTGCTAAGAAGTATTCTTGCTAAGATATGTATATTGACGTTTTAAATCAATATAAATCGTTTAGTTTTTTTTTAATAATGATTTATAAATTCTGTTAAATATATACAGAATCGAATTAATATATATAAAATATTTTTAAAATATTCGATAATCATTTAACAGTATTTTCATCAGTTTTTAGCATCATTTCATATTGTTTTTTAAATTTTTAATTTTTCTAAAAATGTTATTTTTAAAACATTTTTAACATTTTTATTTACTTTTATGTAAATTATTATAACTTTATAATAATCTGATTTATAAGTTTATATATCTCTTCAATTTATAATTAATTATAAATTTATAGACGAAATATTAGAGTTTTAATTGATTTTAATTTACTTTTTTAAATATATTAAATTTACTATGTAAATATACTAAATTCGATTAATGAGAAACTCTTCTTACTAATTGAGCTTTATGATATTATTTAAAAAATTTTCTCCTCGCATTTACTCTTGTAAAATTGTCATATGATTAATCTAGTCATCAATTTTTATTTGCACAAGAATATGCACACACATAAGACTAATAATGGCAATGATATTTAAAACTATTTTTAGTTTCAGAACTGAAGTATGTGATTATATTTATTTTTGCAATGAGCTTCAAATTAGTTAAATTTGATTTAAAAAAAAAAATTATTTTAGGCTACAATATTTTTGTTTCAAGTTTTTAGAATTATATTTATTGTTAGTTTTTGCTATTGTACACATTATGTTATATTTGTGTAGTAATTTATTTATATTTGTATTTGATATGAGTACAAAAATTGTAAATTATAAAATTTGTTTTGATATATAAATAAAAATTTTAAATTATCGTAAACGTAAACTTAAATTAAATTGATTACCATTCACATAACTTTTTTCAAGACAGTTCTTCGAATGTCAATTATATGATTCTACGATAAGTTCACTCCCTTATATTAATTTCTTTTTTTATTTAACGTCGCTGTATTTATACTATCATTTTGATGCTAATTAGCGACGGAGGTCGTTTCAGTGGGTTTGTGAACAAAGCACATGTAACTTACAGTGGTGCTTGTATCAATCGGCCGAGAGCGGGATTCAAACTCGAAACACCTCGAGATTACGAATCCATCGCTCTACCGACTGAGCCACGATCGACCTCGGTGGCAATAATACTGATTTTATTATTTTAAAATAATAAATTACTGTAAAAAATGTATTATATATTTTTTAAATTTGTATTAAACTTAAATTCTTCCATAGTAAATTTTTAATATAAAACTGTTTATTCTTCCGTTCTTATTATTCGATAAATTTAAAAAATTTCAATTATAAATCATATTGGTGAAAAAGATCGATATTATAACTATAAATCTTACAGAATTTTCAGAATTTCTTCAATAATCATAACATATTCAAGTCTTTTTTTTCCTTATATATACGAAACAACCCCGCGGTAACCGAATCTACTTCTTCTCTCGTAACGTAACTAATAACCTTGCTGTTTATATGGATTAACGTACAGCAGACTACCAATATATATAAATTCACCCTCCTGCATAATATCGGTAAAGTAATGAGTCTTAGGCTTGGGTCTTGCGCCTCTAGGCAATGCTAGCTAGAGCGAGAGAGAGAGAGAGAAAGAGAAAGAAAAAGAGCCAAGTAATTTTATAATATTATTCAACGGTTAAAGGTATCAAAGGAAGCTCTCTTCTCTAGCACGCAAGAGAAGAGAAACTTCTCTTTTCGCGCTCCATTGCTTTACCATAACTTAAAGACAGCTTCGTGCATGTATGTTCTCTATACCTTTGCTCTCGCCACGGGGTTCTTTCGTTCTAAGAATGAAAAAAAAAAGATTTAAAAAAATCTAAATTTTTCATCCATGGTAAAGCAGTACTAAGATATTTTCTTTTTTTTTCCTATTTTCAAGGTACTTTTATCGATAGCGAGGTATATATGTATATATAATATAGTCTAGATATAAGAGTCTGGGATGAGGTGATTTTTTGTTTTGTTCATGGAACTTGTTGTACATGAATTAACTTGGTAGCCAGCCTTAAATTTCGCTCGAGAGTTCATTCTTTACGAAAAACTAGCTAGTACAGGGGTGTTGTATGAGTATTTGCATTTCTGCTAAAGCATGTGATCTAAAGTTTAATGTTAAGTGCTTTAAGCAAATAGGCAAAAGTGATACTTTTCTACAACTTTTTTTTTTGCATTACACTTTACTTCACTTTTTTTTTATTTTCACAATTTCTTTTTTTTTTGCATAAAGTGCGTAATTGGATATGCTAAAATATTCATATTCATAAATCTAGTTTTACTTAAGAGGATAGATTATAACTCAAAAAAAATCAGATTTTTCGTTCAAGCTTCAGGGTATAAAATTATTTGAAATAGATAAAAATCTTGAGTGAGAGAGAGAGAGAAAGAGTAAAAAAGATTGAAGTCACGAGCTCTTAAGTGCGACACTTCAATGTTTTCATTAAAGTAACTTCCGTGAAATAAGCGCGTTATATACTTTTAATATTTGTCCCTGATTTATGTCTTTTGCAAGGTGATGCATATCCCTCAAAGCAATTAAATTGATCACAGTATAATGAACGGTCATAATCAGTTATCAATATTCATGAGCCTCTCTCTCTCTCTCTCCTAACTTCAAAATATTTATGAGCTTTCGCAAAATTTATTAAACCAGATTTTACAATATTTTTTTTTTCTTTTTTAAAGTCGCTATATTTATGCTATTTGTAATGCTAATCAGCGACGAAGTTCGTAAGTGTGTTTGTGAACAAAGTACATGTAACGTACAGAGGTGCTTTTATCAATCGGCTGCCAAGAACGGGATTCGAACTCAGAGCCCCGAGATTACGAATCCAACGCTCTACTGACTGAGCCACTCACCGGTTCAGATTTTTCAATATTCTTAAAAAAAAAAATAGGTAGCGTTTCATCGAATTAGATTTTAACTATTTTAAACGAGAGGAAGCTCGAGCGAGATATTTTATAAATATTAATATTAACCGTTAAATTTTTCGCTAATTTTCTATTGCTTGATTTATATATTTTCATAACTTCAACCAGGTATATACATAACTTCAGCCTATGGGAGAAACTTTCAATAAAATAATGTAAATACAGTTTAGATCCAACTAAAATTATAATTCTTCGATATATTTGAGTAATTATAACACGAACAATTTTCTTTAACATCGCCTTGAGGTGCAAAACAAAATCCATCCCATTGGTAGCAAATAAAAAAAAAAATAATCTGATTTATCTGAGGAACTAGTTACGTAGATTATCGTGTTTACAACTGCGCAAAAAACTCTGTTTTGTAACGAGCGTACGTATATGTAAGCAAACTTCATAGATCCATTAATTCCACTCTTCAATTATTCGATTTTCAATGTGTACGTATGCGCATTTATACGATGTTACCGAACTACTGATTTCATCTGATATTACTAGAAATTCACTTTTTTTTTTCTTATTTCATCAAAATATTATCATCATTACTGGCCAACGATAACAGGACTCATTTCTACAAGCAAAAAATCTCTAAAAAGAGTTTAAATTGTCGGTTATTTAACTTTCCTTAAAAAAAAAAATTAATAGATACGTATGTTTAAATTATTTTTCTTTTGTTGCATTAAGTGCAGTAAGTAGAATAATTTAATCTTATCTGCGATTTCGACAAGATCCTTTTTTTTTTATTTTCAATGTTTGAAGCTGAAAGAAATAATAATAAGTCTGAAGTTAATTAATAGTACGTTATCATATTGTCAGCTTTCAAAGTCATTGGAAAATATAACTTTCATAATTAGGTTGAATTTTTCGATTATATAATTAAATGAGTTTAAATACATATCAGAAAGTACGATAAACCAATAACGTAAAATTAGATCTTTTTTTTTTATTTGGCAATTTATTTGTGAATCTTGATCTATGCTTTTACAATATAATTCTTTTGTTATCAAATTTAACGGACGTTAAAAATCTCAACTTTTGTATATAAGTAATTTTAATTTCAAAAGATATATAATTTAAATCGTAACTTTAACTTCCAAGTAAAGTAATATTTTTGAATCATGCTAAGTCATATTGTTGATTCATTTATTTAACAACAATAAATTATTTTTAATTGATCCTTTATTGCGCGCCATAAATATTTTATCTAAATCCAAAGCAGGAGGGGAGAGATGTATTAGTAATTCCACAATGGTCCCGGTGGCAATAGAATTTTTAAAATATTTCTTTTTCTTTTATTTTTAATATTCTCAAATAAATAACAAACTCATTGATATTAGATAACAACTTTTTCATTAACCGTGCAACATGCATAAATCACACCTTCATCTTTTCAGCGGTTAGTCTTAGAAAAGATATCGATTTAAAGTGCCTTTTACAAAGATAAAAGAAAACAATTCTCTCTCAAAAGAAAATCTCTCGTCGCTTTGGTTAAAGATAAAAATAAATAAATAAAATTAAAAAAAAAAAATTAAAAAAATTTAAAAAAATGTTAAAACTAGTTTGAAACTTGGTACAAAAAACGATTGTAAGTTGGGTGAACGGATAATCAAGCGTTCCGTGCACGTGCGAAAAAACACAAAAGTGAGCGAGCACGCCGAAAAAAAAGGTGTAACGCGTATACGTATATATACATACATATATATACCCTCTCGATTGCAATTCCATTTGTAATCTCAAGCTGCATCTCGACGCAATCTGAAAGCGCGAGGCAGGAACAAATCTTTTAATTACATTGCGAGAGAGAAAGGGACGCAAAGAGAACGAGAATGAGAAAAATAAAAGCAAAAATGAGTAGTGCTGATGGCATCCAATTGCGTTCATTATCGCCAATGCAAACCAAATGGAAAACCAAAGCAAACGAAACCTTTGATGATCGCATATTAGGTGTTGATTAGAATAGCAAAGACGATTAATTGTTGAACATAAATTTTCTTAATATTACTTTTAAATGTATAATAATCATTTTTATTTAACATATTTATTTAACAACGTACACTACCATTAAAAGTCATAATTTGTATATTTATCAATTTTATCGATCAACAAAATATAAATTCAATCAATAAGTACTATTTACTAAAATTAATACATTAATAAGAAAAAGCGAAATTAGCACTTAACCGAAATGTTCTATACTAACAATTACACTAGATCTTCGACTAATGTTTCGCATAATCAATGAAGCTTCCACTACTAACCGTAAGCGTTATACCAACCAAATGCTTTCATTATCACATACACGCATATTCAGAGAAACGAAAAAAAAAAAGAAAGAATTTACCACGAGAGTATTACCTCTTGATTAGAATAATGTAACAGGTTTCTTTCTCTCTTCCTCGTTGAATTAAAAATCCTTTTAGTCTTAACATGAGACCAAGGTGATTTTCTAACCTTCGCTTCGTCATTCGGAATGCAAATATACAAGCAAAACCGTAGAGGTAAATAATAAAAAAGAAAAAATCGTTTCCTATGCGTGCAAGTCGACGTTGTACCGAGTGAAAAAAAAAGAAATAAGAAAAAAATAAAAACAAAAGGAGACGACGAGACTACAAGTCCGTCATTAGCGTCGAGACTCGTATTTGTCTGGACAAATCTCGAAGGGTATATATGAGACGGTATACTGATAACGACGCAACAGAGAGTCGCAAGCGTAAGCGCATCATGGAAAATTAATTGCGTTATAATCTTTTACGAAAATAGGGCTGTAACTAATTAATTGATCAATTAAAGATGCGTACGGATACTCTTGCTTATTTTTTTTTATTTTTCTTTTATTTACAATCGCTTTCTTTTATTTTTATTTTCGATTTTTTTTTATGTTAAGGAGAAATTAACAAAGAGTCTTGCAAATTATGTTAATTATTTTATAGATCAAGTTTTTATTCATTGCTTTTTTATTAATTTTTGAATTAATTATCATCCCAATGTCTACCTGTACTTAAGAATTTTGTTATTTTTAATTATTAAAGAGGCATTGATCAGCATTGAAATTTCCGTTCGATACGTAAACCTCCTTCTATTAAAAATTCCTTAGTGCAAAACTAAATTAGCCTCGATTTTAATATTTTGTCATATTTCTACTGCAGCCGAAGAAATCAATGATATTTAAATAAATAAAAACAAAGCAAATTAATAATAATCTAGCCTGCCAGACTTGTGAATCCAGAAACGCATAATTAATTCACGCGAGTATAACAAAACTTAATTTAGTAGCTCGAGATATTAAATTCTGACTTGCGCGCTCTCTCTCTTTTTCTCTGGTGTAATTAAATTGATAACCCAACGTCGTTGAACAAAGATAATCGAAAATAAAAAAGATAAACTTTATTTATTATAATGAGAGTACCTTTAATGCTTGCGGCTTGACGAAAATATTTTCACTTCGCTTTATTATCGTTTAATTAAATCCTTAACGCTTGGAAAATAAATAAATAAAAAAAATGAGAAAAAAGAAACAAATTCTACTAAGGATTTATTAATAAAAGTACTCTTACGTATGTGAGTAGTCTTGCAATTAAACAATTTAGCCAAATAATCAAGAGTCTAATACTGATTTATTCGACAATCTTGTAAACTAAAGCAAGTGAGCATTAATGTTTGAAAAGAAAAAGATAAAAAGTAGAGCTAGAAATCGCGCGGTAAATATATACAGGTAACCGATCTAGCTAAAATATCTCGAGGAATATTATAGTAGAAAATTGGAAGTAAAGGGAGATTACTTGTGTGTACACAGAATAGCTTAAAAGCTTTTTAGCTTTTTTTTCCCGATATATCCTTGAGTGCCCTATATTACGCGTGTATATATGTGCGCGCTGCTTGGGCATAAGATAAAACTTTCATTAATATATCTACTTATTTGCTATGCACATATATGAACACACATTTTCAAACGTTTATTGATACAGCCACACCTTTTATTATGGAAAATTGGTCATTTTAAATTTAGATAAATTGTTGCTTATTTTCATTTTTTTAATTTCTTTGATTTATACGAGTTTTTTTTTTAACATAGAAAATAAAATTTGTTCAAACTATTTATGATAAGTAAAAGATTCTATTCATACATACATAATCACAGTTACGATTTGAAAAATCATCTTTTGAATATGGAATAAAGAATTTTTTAATATTTAAAAGTTTTAGTTTAAAAAATTTTTCCGTTGCCGGCAATTTTCCATTTTCCATGCTCTCTCTCACGAGCGTGTTTAGTTTGCTTCTAGATTATAACGTATATACAATGCAGAAGCGCCCCGAGTACAAAACCGGTTGCAAGAAAGCCAGAGAAAGAAAGAGAGAGAGAGAGAGAGAGAGAAAGATGAAAGAAGAGGAGCATCGACTTCCTCTTTTTTAAAAGTTTACAGTAAGAAAGAGAAAGAAAGAAAGATGCTACAGTGCTGAATGGTGCATATACTCTCGCCCTAAGTAAGTCCAGAGAAGCTGGACTTAATCAGAAATTCACAAGACAGATTTATGTACTCCATTCTTTTGGGTCTGCTGCTTCTCTTCTTCCGCCGCGCAAGAATCGTTTACCGAGCACTCCCTTATATGCTTTTCTTTCTATTCTTACACATATATGCTCTTCTTACCCCCTACCCTCGTGTTATTTTTTTCTTCTGATGAATTTATTATTCCTAGTTCTTTTTCGCTTTGTCCTTGCACTCTGATATCACAGAGTCCTCGAGTGACGAGCTTTTAGTTGCTTTTTCAGAAAAATATTAATTTACGTTTTTTTCTGCGCTTATGTATTTCTCTAATTGAAATTGTGAAAATTGAATTCGTAGATCGATATCACTGATTAAAGAAATTTATGATAAATTTCAAAAAGTAATTATAGAAAATGAAAAATATATTTTATTTTCAGGCGTTATTTATTATAGGTTGCACTGGAAATCATTACGGAATCAAATTAATATTTGTAAATAAAATTTAATTCATCAGTTTGACTTTGATTATAAGCTCAATTAATTTTAAAATTAATTTTTTGTTCTTATTTTATGCGATTAGAAAATATTTGAAGAACAGATTACTTTCTTTTTTTTTATTTTCTTTAACGTCGCTATATTTATGCTATTTGTGATGCTAATCAGCAACGGAGCTCATAACGGTGTTTGTGAACTGCAGCACATGTAACGTACAATGATGCTTCTATCAATTGGCTGTCGAGAGCGGGATTCGAACTTAGAACCCCGAGTTTACGAATCCAACGCTCTACCGACTGAGGCACTAACCGGGTCAAAAAGAACAGATTAGTAATTAATTTATTTTTTCTCTTAATTGATAAATTATGTTCCTATTTTCAATAAAATCAATCCTTAGTTGACGGCGACAGTATTATTAATTTTAATTAATTCTTTTAATTTATTTGTCTATAGACTAAATTTATAATGCTTAATTTCCTTGTCTTTCGTATCATCAATATGAACATCGAGAAATGAATTTGTGGACGTTTCCCTGTCTTATTCATTTTTCAGCAGTAACCTAAATTATCGAAATTTAGTTAAAGTTTGGCAGCATCTTGTGTTATTTATTCATGTGTTCAATATAAACATATTTGGTTATAGACCATAAATATTTATACACTATCGTCCTGTATTATTATCTGATTTACGTGCAATGCTTCGTCATTTTTTACAAATTAAAGTTCTACATTTCTTAAAATAAAATGAATTTTCACCCTTATTTTTATTAAATTATATCAAACTGATAAAAATATTTTTATTTTTTGATAAATTATTTTTTATAACGTACAATTTAAAATAACCTACATTTTGAAAATGTCGCCGAATATTATCTCTCTTTCGTTCATTATAGAAAATGACGTTGTCAAGTTCATCTTCAATGTATAATTTTGACAATGTTTTACTTAATATATTAATAAAAAGCTTTATAACATGTATTGAAACTCCAAGAATTGAATCATCAAATATTTTTTTATTTGTTTATATTATTTATATTGATTTTGTTGATGATTTTAAACACTTTATAACCACACGTTAAACTTCTTATTATTTTTCTCGTATTTCTCTGTTTTAGTATTATGAATTATGTCAAATAAATGTGCGCGGAATTCAAAATACTCTAAACTATAATAACGCCAAATTTCTGTAAGTTCTGTTATAATTTTTTTAATAGAGCAACGTCCTTAATGTAACATCATTTATAATTATCCCTAAATATCTATAAATGTCAAAGATCAAAAAGCAATTATATGCGAATGTTTCTTCACAATTACGGTGGCTTGAAATTTGGATCATCTTGTGCAATCTCTTATAACAGTCTCTTTAAACATCTGGTTATATCAGGATTAGCTTTTTGTAAGAAAATCCGCGTGTACTTTGTGTTGAGTAAATACTTTTGCATAATAACTACATAAATCTGTACGTAATGACTAATTTTATATTATTTAATTGAATATTATCAAAAAAACTATGAATATTCAATGCAAATTATTTTCTATTAGTGCACTTGAAATTATTAGTAAACTTACTTACTAAATAATTGTTGTTATTTTTGATTTTCAGTTAATTAGATAATGCTAAATAAAGAAATTTTAATAAAAATGAGATATGCAAAGCATTAAAGAAAATTTAAAAAATACTTGAAATTAACATTATATTGTTGTAAACTTTTGATATGGAATGCTTTATTAAATAGTAATTGCATTAATTAAATTTTATAGACATTGATAATAAAAAATAATCAAAGGATAAACTTTGTACTTCGCGTAAAACAAAGATTATCACTGCTGAATTAAAATGTAATTCTTAATTTACTTTGCTTGATAAAATTTCGAAATGAAAAAAAACTGCATAATAAAGTTGAGAATTGCTGTTTCTTGCTGGCATATGTGCTTATCTTTGCAATTTATATGTGCATTATGCATATCTTAATAGACTAATATTTAATATTATTTTTACTCGTTTTGAACTCTGTTAAATAACTGAATAAATACAATAAATATTTTATTAGATAAATTTTATTTTCATACGATTTCTTTTTTAAATAAAATAACATTCAGTTTTTATCATTTCAAATATCAATACTTTGAATTTACAAATAAAAATTTAAGATATTTAAATCAAAGATATAATAATATTTTTTCCTCGATTTTTCTATCACATAAAGCTTGTCACTAGAATTAGTTATTTGATTGTAAGGTAGCCCGAGGCGATCCATCAAGCAAATTATTGTACAGCATTTGTATCGTAACTAAATGTGGATAGAGCGTTACGATTCGCTATCAAACTCGTAACTTGCTAAATTTTAGCTCTTCTTTTTTTTATTATTTTTCATCTATCCGACTAAGAAGAAACAAGAAGAAACTCGCTGAAAGATTTAGATGCTCCTAGTATTTGTGAGATGCGATTTTAATCGTAAGGACTTTTATTTTTGCATTCATTGACTTTGAATATCATTAAATTATTATTTTATCTTTTATTTATTGTATTTAAGATACGACCATCGCCTCGGTGTATAAATTACAAATAAAATTTAAATTTACCGTACTTGTTATTCCTTGGTATATTATAAAAATAATTAGAATAGAATTTATTTTTTTTCTAAAAAAATTCCATAAAAAATAATGTTTAGAATAATATTTTTTGCAGTGTAAAGCTTTTCCAAGACTTTAGACTTTTGTATATTTTTCCAAAGCGCTAAATCTTTGCATGTACGCCCTCGGGATCGCAAGTAACGAGTTTTCTACGAGCATGCCTCTTACCCTTTGGGCGATCGGTTTTGCATGGAATACGAATAAAGAGAGTCGTTCTTCCTTCTCTTTTTTTTTATTTTTATTTTATTTTAAACTACACTTCTTAACAACAACGTTCTTGTTTTTTTTTCTCTTTCAAAGTCCTCACGGAATAGCTTTTGCCATGGCGATTGCCGATGTGCGTGTCTTTATTGGAAAAGAAGGCTTTTTCTTATACTTACCGATTGGGACCACGGATTATATTGTGTATTGGCTTGTTGTGCTGTCGATTTGCACAAATGCGTTTTATAGAGGGAAACGTGCCTTGCGTGAGACTTTAAAGTTATTGTCTTTTATAATTCATAAGATTAGTTTTAGTTTGAAAAATAAGTTGATCATTGCAATGATTCGTGAAATATTCGTTTACGTTATTAAATTAATCGATTTCAATCGATATTCTATCACATTCACAGCATAAAAATAATAATTTGTAAATTTAATGAAACATGTATTAAAAGTAATTTTTATCATGTTCTTAACGAGTATTCTATTATGCCAAGAGAGATAAAAAAAAAGTAAAGAAGCAAACATTTTCATTGGATATATAGAGAGTTTAAACTCCAACGCATAATAGATTTTTTGTATCACTCTTGTGTGCAATAGGGTAGAGAGAAGATAAGATCGTCGAATGTGTAATACATTTCCAAGAGCTCTTGGGTGTATAACAGCGATGTGCACATCGTGTATACGAACAAGGTCAATTTCGTTTCCTTGGTGTAATAAATGTTAACATTGTATCGACGCGCGCGCGCGCTCGCGCGAGTTAACTCAAGAGAAAGAGAAAGAAAGAAAGAAAGAAAGAGTTTAAGCGAGTACATATACACAGAGCATATAGACACACAAGTTCACGATTTAAGAATCGATATTTGCATACAATCTTCTTCTTCTTCTTATACTTACCTTTTGGTGTTCATTCACAATACCGATGTTCATTCAGCATGTGTGTTTTTTCACCCTTTAATGTATGCGATATATATATGTGGATTCGCGCGAGTTTACAACTGTCATGGAATTTTAGCTTCGATTTTCATTTAGTTTAACGCGATCTCTTTCTTTGCTATTACATACATTTTGTTAAGTTCTTTGCTATTCTACATACAGTGTCTGAAAAATAGTCTTTTTCTAATTGCACTTTACATTTGTGTTTTTACTTTTTATATCAATTTAAATTTGAATCTATATTTATTTGAAATGTTAAATATGATTGCTAAAAATATCTTTGAAATATTGATTCGCTAAGGGATTATTAGGGTTACGAGGCACAAATTTTAATCCAACTTTGGAATGTATTTTATTATTTAAAGTTACGAGGTGAAAGTCTCGTCATTTCGATTTAACACTCGATTTTTTTGAAGTTATGAACTATTTTATTAGTTTTTAAAGTCTTTCTTTAAGAAATGGTCATGAATATTAATGAGTATAACTTTTCAAAGAGAACTGCTAAATTTATTTTAAAACTTTTTTATGATTGGGGAGATCAAATCTTTCGGATTGAGAAAAAAAATTGCTTAATCCAAAAAGCTTAATCTATCAAAAGATATAAAAAAAAATAAATAAAAAATGTTTTGGAAATTCAATGAATAATGGATTGAAAATTTTTAATTTTAATAATTTTTATTTCTATTTCATATTAAATGGATTTATGTTTTTTTTTTATTTTTACAATAGTTGAACATTGTCAAACTTTTTGAAATACATTTTTTTTTAATATAAAGGATATGATCCTACCTCGTACAAACATGTTGCTGAGTATATCTCTTTAAAAAGTTATATTCTTTAATATCAACAAATATTTTATAAGATTCCTTTAGAAGCAGACAAAGTAGTCCATAACTTTGAAAAAAATTGAATGTACAATCAAAAGCACAAAACTTTCTTCATAATTTTGGATAACCAAACATATCCCGAAGTTAAATTAAAATTCGTGACCTGCATCTCCAATATTCTCTTTGTTAGTTAAGTTTTCTTATATAAAAATAAATTATTGTATCATAAAATAGTTGGCTTGTTGTTGCAAAAATGAAACGTTATAATTATAACAATTAGAAGAAAAAAATTTTCTTGAGAACAAAACAATAATATATATTCTCATTGTGCTCGTATGATTATTATTACAATATCTAGAGAGAGCAACTGTTGAATTTATTACTGTAACAATTGATTAAATAAAAAATGAAAAACTTGATTAGATAAAAAGAGAGAGAGAATTTCTGTTATTTTATTATAGTCAAGATTTCAATTTATTTTTACTTATTCTGAGTTTTCGTACTAAATCAATTTATTATTGCACAAAAAAGAATTTAATTTAGAGAATTTTTTATATAGAGTTCTGTTACCTTTCTAACGCTAAAAATTTTTTTCATTAAAAATCAAACAAAGAACAGAAACATTGAATTACTTAAAATATAAAATTTAACAATCAAAATGAAAAATTTTATACTCGATAAATACGAAAATATACAATAACATCACCGCATCAGTTTTTTTTATAAAAAAGTTTGTCTATTACCGACAACATTCAGAAAGATGGTTGAACGTAATTCTAAGTTGTCGTTTGCTTAGTCAAATCGAAAAGAGAGTAAGGAATTACGAGTTGGAAATGTTTGTAATTGCCTGGCACGTGGGTGCTTCATTAATGCCATAGCCTCTATGGCTGTCCACATAGAGTTTGACCCCATGTGTCTTCTCTTTCTTTCTCTACATCGTTTCTCTATACTGCAAATGCGATACTTATACGGACCACACGAATGCAGATGCGACATTGAATTCCGCGCTCTCTCTCTCTCGCGACATATACACATGCATAACACATACACGTATACGTACACACGTGTGCATGCAAAGCAAAGCAAGGCAAAAGAATCAGCAATGAGAATAGTAACGGAGAGTATAGAAGAGAAAAACAGATAAAGAGAAAGAAAAAGGAGAAGGATTAGATACAGATCATGAATACAGTATAACAATAGTTCAAACAAAAGCCTCGTCAAATGATAATATCGAGGTACAAAACGTTTTACATGCCTGCTTTTTCTTCATCCTTTCTTTTTTTTTTTTCTTTTTCTTTTTTACTTCTTTACTTTTGCTTTTTATTTTCTAAAAGAAATAGAATATGCTTTTAATCAGCTGGCCAAGATTGTTTTATTATGAGAGGCTTTGATATCAATTTCAAACATTTTTTTTTCATGAGATATAGATTTCTGGGATGGTAATAAATACATTTGAAATGAATTGAAAATTTTTTAAAAATTTATATAGTCAAAAGTAAAATTCTTTTAAAATGTAAAAAATGAAATTAGAATAGATATTTTATATTGAAATGGAACGTTCAATAAATTTTCATACCCTCTTGCAGCCAAGTATATGCAATAATTTTGAAAATATCTCGTAATGTTTCTCAGTTTCTATTAAAAATAAAATAGTGCGAATCCTTCGACGAAATATAAAAACAATATTTTGATTAGACCCGTGTATTTTTTTTAAATCATAAATTAATTCTATGAAGAGAATATAAAATTTTTTTTAAGTTTATCAAAAGCTTTATGGTTTGAAAAATTTAATATATGTTTTGTAAAATTATGACCATTTTCGTATTCAAATTTTAATATAAAAAATTTATCAGAACTCACCGGCTTCCCAATAATCTTTTTCATCTTGAATATTATTTATTAGCCGTATTAAATCAAAAAATACTGTGCCGTTAATTTAAACATTCAAGAAATTAACGAAAAGTATAACCTCAAATACATGTGAAAATAATGAGTCTTGTCAGCTGTTCAAGAGACTCAACTCAAAAATGTAAAAAAGCTATGTTTTGGAAATTTACAATTTCGAAAGTAAATACTTTCCAAAATTATAACGGTTTGCAAGAAAAGTTGTTTTTTTTTAAATTCTTGCAAAATCTTGTATATGCAAAAATTTCTGCAAACATATTTGTATATATTCCATAAAACCAACGCTTAAATCTAAAAAAAATCAATGAACTAGTTTTTAAAAATTATGAAATCAATATTATCTAAACCAAAACTTCATTAAAATTTAACTCTTCTTAAGTTACGAATGCTTGCATTTACAGATGCACTAAAACGTTATTTCCATTTATATTATCTTAAATACTCGTTTTTAAAAAAGCAAAAAACTGATTGTGTATAACATTCAAAACTAAAATTAAGAAATTAGGCAAACCTAAAAAGCAACTCAAAATGTGTACGTATACGTGACAACATTGAATAATAAGCAATTAATTGAAGAATAAACGGAAGACGTTACCGGATATGTCGTATATATATATAAGACTTGTTAACCGAATGCAGTAGTACATAGTCTCAACTGATTGGCTTTGCTTTCTCTTTCTCTCTCTCTCTCTCTCTGAACATTTACTATATATTGTATTGTCGCGCTAACGAATCCACGTGGCCAATTAATGTTTCTCTTTATCCTTTTTATTATTCCGTATATAAAACGTCTCCTTTTCCTCTCCTCGGGGCGAATTACATCTTGTTTGTCAAAGAATTATTGTTACGGCGTTGGCGTATACACACAGCGACAACTTGGCTATCCTGTTTAACGTGTCATCATTTGGCCGCTCTTTCTCTTCTGTACCTTTCGAGATTACTCCAAACTATAGAATGTCTACGTATTTAGAATGTTATTATACGGTTATTATGCGGTTGTATCGACAAATGTCTAGAATTAATAAATTTTGTTAATTTTTTTTTCAATTTTCTATAAAGGTGATGATTTACGATTTTTAGACGAATGTAATGGCGCTTTTATATCAGTTGTTTTTGTATATCGATTTTGATTATCGTATCGGGAAATGAAATTAAGCTATTTTGCAGTAGATACAAATTTAGATATTATATTATTCTGAAACATTTGCATACATTAAATAACATTTAATAATCGAATAAAATGTTTATGTGCTTAGATGCTTGTATGCATTCATATATGAAAATTTTCAATAACAAACCTTACAAACAAGTACATAGATATCGCTTAGACTCGTGTCATTTAACATTACGTTTATTTAACTATTTTAACGAAGCATTTAATTAACGTCCTAACCAGTACAATAACATCGTAAAAAATGATTTACCATCATTAATCCCATTATAAACATTCCAGATTAAAAAAAAAAACCCAATCCATCTCTGGTATAACATTAGAATCGCATCTCATACGTGCAGTTGAAAATTTCTTCATCTCCTAAGATATCTCCTATATCGTTTCACATTTTAATTCGATAATCTCTATAGATTTTAAGCTACCGCGTATATATAAAAGTCAGCCCCTATCCATTTAGATATCTGTCATCGTTGTACTGATTTCATAAATTCAACAAATCCAGAACATCATAATTTACAGGATTATCATCAAGTCGTTATCATAGTTGCCTCTCATCTTTTTTTTTCGTTTCTGATGTACGTTCGATATTAAGTACGATCAAGTTCATAAAAGTTTACGGCGTAAAAACTGTAGCTTAATGTGCGCGCTCGCAAAAAAAAGCAAAGAAGCGCAAAACTTGTTTTCTTTTATTTTTCACCAATCAACATTGAATTTTATTCTTACAATTGTTTAAAAAGAGTTAGAGTGAAAGGCTCGCTTTTAACAAGCTAATAATTTGATAAATAACGATATATTGAAAAATTTTCCATGATTCTTTGTTTTTTTATTTTCATTATATTTTTTTAATAATAATTTTGATAATTTAAAAGTAGTTTAAAAGCATAATAACACAGGGAATTGATTATTATTGATATTCAACAAAAGGCGAATCGCTATTAAATACTAGCCTAAGGCTCTTCACGATGAACATGAATGTAATTGACCTGATGTGTGGTGTGCCCCATAGTAAAAAGCAGAGTAAATAACTATGTTTGCTTTCATCGTTACCCATATTAAAATACGAAGAAAAAAAAGGCTCTGAAATCATAAAATAAAGAATTTAAAGTATACGGCGTAGAAAAATTTTATCAAAATCGGTAGTTTTTAGATGAGCGCTGTTTAAAAGAAAACAAGCTACTGATCGACTTTACGATTACGATAATATCAGGCTTTTGATAAATTGACTAGGAATAATGTGCGCAATATTAAGGGGGAGCTCGTTTTCCAGCTTACTTTTGAAATTACAAATCTAAAACTACTGATCTTTCAACATTTTTTTTTTTTTTATTTATTTATTTATTTTTCTTTATGCTATATTTTCTCGTTAACCATCTGTATCAAGTTGAGAATGCATTAAAATTAGTCCCAAGAAAAGGTAGCTATATTAAAACTCTTTAAATTATGTTTATTTAATCTTTCATCAAAATAAGTACATGTACTTTAATGAAATGAAAAATTAAACAAATTTCATAAATAACTATTGAGATCACTTTAGATTTTTAATTATTCAGAAAGATTATAAATTCTTTTAAAAAATTAAAAAATTCTTAATCAATCTCAAATTATTTTGAATGATTAAATACAGTGTATATATATTAGTATTAAACTTGAAAGTCGTAGTTACTTGGGCATTAAATTATTAATTTCGCTAATACAAAAAGCATTTCTCAAGTACTTTAGCTGAAAGCAAGACGGAAAGAGTGCAGAAAAAAGGACAATATACACAATTTTCTCTCATATAAAGAAGCACATATCTCGCGTTGTGGGACGTGTGGGACGCAAGGTAGTGCTCGATCAATCGCACTCATCGTCTCCTTTTCTTCTATATATATACATGGTTCTATCATTGTATGCTGTCAGTGGTCATGCGAATGGTCGATTGACTTTTATTTTTATATTGTTCTTCTTATTTTAATTTTCTCTACTTACTGGGCTATACGGGAGGAAGATCGAAGGAGAATCGTATATGGCTCGTTTCTTTTTTTCTCGTGACTAATGACCTGCTTGCAAGCGGCAAAAGTTTTGTTTGAGCGGTTGCGCGAGCGCGCGCTTGAGCTCTCTAAGCTCGGGCTTCTTCGATCGTAAGATAATTTAAGAATGCACTTTGCTCCGTTGTCTTGTTGTCTGAATAACGAAGCGCTCTTCCATAAGGTTTTGCTCTGTTGTGTGCTTGGTTATATACCTTCCTTTACCTTAAGGCTATATATATATAAGAGATGCCCTACCCCTCTTTTTATTTCTTTCTCTTTTATATATACCCTTCTCTTTTTCCGCTTCGTTTCTTTTTCGCTTGACTTTGAATTGTTCTTATTGCTGCTGCTGCTTCTGATGCTGCTCCTGCTGCTGTTACTTCTGCTGTTGCTTCCTTGTTCAGACGTTAAGAGAAGAAAGAAATGAAAAGAAGTAATCAGTTAAAAGGAGAGTATATATACATGCTAGCTCTATATATATGTGTGTATATATAGGTGTGACGGTTAAGCTTCCGATGATGCGAATGATTTTCCACCGCGAGCAATTTATATACAGCTTACATATTGTTGTGTAGGGTGTATAAGCGGACTAATTGAAGCGCTGAGAATTCTAGTGCATTGGCTTTTAAATTAGATAGATTGGGTTTTATATACTTTGGAGTTAGGAAGTTTTTAGCTGCTTAAATAAACGAAAAAAAAAAATTATCGTCTTTGTATGTTACGGATTCTTAGCGAAGATAACTTGCTTTTCTTGCGTGAGTCGGTTTAAAAATATTTTTCCCTTTTTTCTTTACCTTTTTTTTTTTTTTAATCTTACGATCTGCGAAATCAGTGCATGTGCAACGAGTTGCACTAAGGTAGTTTTCTAACTTATTCTGATTGAGATAGTACAATGATAATGGTCTGAAAAGGAAAATGTATTGATATTGTTCGCTAATGGGATTCATGTTTCAAAAAAAAAAATAAGATAAATAAAAATAGGAAGGGAAATGTATATGTTAAAAGCTAAGATCTGAGATATATCCACTATGAAATTTCTTAGATACCTGAATATTTTTAGACAGGTTAAAGCGAAACACACACACACACACACTTGCACACTGAAAAGCTACTTATTTTACATCATTCTTTAAAACATGAAGTATTTAACATCGGAAAAAGGTTTCTTCTTTATCCAGAAAAAGCAAAAAAAAAAAAAATATTCGAAAAAGATAATTATGTATATTCGTTGATAAAATTGAAAATTTCAAAAACATGAAAAATTTCTACATACAATATGAAGAAATAAATATATTCAATGCGCTTGTAATATTTTTCCGTTTATCAATAACTCAATCGTTAAATTTTTTCATAATAAATTAATGCTAAAATGTACGAAGCACTTCTTTGATTGTACAACTCTTAAATTTAAATTTAATAATTTTACCGAGCGTGCGTGCAAAATTTAAACGATAATTTAACTATCTTACGCACGTCGCGCTAAATAATTAAGTAAATTATATGGGCACTCTAGCTAATCTTCTGCTACTAAAGTTTACATATTTGCTGGAGCAATTAAGTCTAACTGTCACGAGTGTATATATATTCTTTTTACAAAATATGAAACAGATTTATTGCTGTATATCAGTGCGATGAGAATATTAATATTTATTATTTTTTTAAACTTTTTTATACTGAAAAAGGTAATTTTATTGTTTGTAAAGATACTATAATAATTTACGATTAATCAATTTTTTTACCTTCTAATTTAGCGTATTAAATAATTTTATTGTGAAATACAAAAAATTCTTCTAGACATAATAAACGATTTAACTATAAAAAACTAAGTAATCCCAAAACTGCAGAATCAGCATTTATAAATTGAGACATAAATTTCAGGTCGGATAATATGTAACTGTTGGAAAATTTTTTACCAACTAAGTAAATAGTTAAAACTAATCATAATTTGTTGTCTCTTGTAAAAATAAAAACCGCGCCCATGCAGCGCAAAGCATATACAAGAGAAATTGCTCTCGCTGAAAAATCATACGGCTACCATTGCATTCCTCTTAAATCACTAAAGTTGCGTTATCACAAAAGAAAAGCTTTAACAAAACACGTGTATATCTTAACGCCGAAAATCATAAATCGAAAATTCAAAAGGCGAAAGCGCCTGTGTATATGCTTCTTCGAGTCATATGTAGAAAAGGAGGCAGACGTCACTTGCCCTTAAATTAAATCCGCTCCAGGAGCAAACCGGTAAATCGTTCTAGCTTCAATTTTTTTCTTCTTCTTCTATTTATAATACATATAATATGTATCTGTAGCTGGTATGTATGTGTATATGTATAGTAAATGGCAAGTCGGTAGGCAAGTTAGCAGGGGCAATTTCATGTTACCTTGCGCTCGGCATGGCTCGCGTGCCCTGTAAATTAGCGGATTCCTCCTTGAGTTCGATTTCGTTTTTTTTTATTTCCTTTATTTCTCTTTCTCTCTGCAGTAGTTAGTTGTAGTAGTGGTGGTGCGCACAAGAGCGCGGAAAACAAATCGGTTGTACGATTGCACGTATATACATCCGCGAAGCTTGGATTACATGTGCACTAAATTTTTTGTCGTCTTTTAAGTTAATTTCATTAGTAAACTCGTACTGATTACACTCTTTATTTTTGAAATTTTAAAATCAAATTAGAATTCTGAATATATGTATATATATACTTATAAGATATGAATCTAAGCCCATGATAATAATCACAAAAGTAAAGTTTATTAATTTTTCCTTGCTGCATATTAATCTAGATGTATTAGAAAATTTCACTTTATTCCAGTAAAAACATGTTTAAATTATTAAAAGTTCAAAAATATATATATACATCCAATCACTGCTAGATCAAATTTCAAAATGTTCAAACTCGAAAAACCTCTTTTTAAAACATGAAAATTTACATGAAAATCGAGAAGTTAGCTTCTCTACGTTTATACATAGTCGAAAAAAAATTTCTCCTTTTACTTTGTAAAAAAAAAAAAAAAAAAGTCGAAGCGTTGCCTGGCGCGTAACGCGAGTCAAATTAAAATTATTTCTCTTGGCTTGCATACATATATATGTATAGATATATAGCGTGTGTGCGTGCACCTTGATTTTTCCACGATAAGAGCACACCTAGCGTGGAAATCGAATATACATATATATTCTCCTTTTCGTATATGCACAAGTTTGCCTCGTGTACCGATCGCTCATATTAATGCGAATTATACTTTCTCAGAGTAACTGCATATTCATAAAGGTGGCAATATCGTATAAGCGAATCTTAGCGTGGGACGTATATAGGAAAACTTGGAAGGAAAAAAAGAAAATTTTTTTTTCTTTTTCTTTTCTTTTTTTCGAGGTGCGACGAATAATGTTTGACAATTAGAGGCACCTGTGTACACGGGAGTCTATGGCCGTTATAAATTTATGCTACTTAATCTGTTGTTACTTTTACGTAAAAGCTGTTTTCTTTACACTGCCAGATGTATTTACTAGTAAAACAACAATAAGAAATTGATTTTTCTTTTTTTTTCTTTTTGCTAAATAAAAGCTTCTTAATCATTTCGAACATTTGCTTTGTGTTGCTTATGTTTTGTTCGCTATTTATTTGATTTATAAAATATCGTATATATTGAGAGATGTTTAAAAGTGAAAAATATATTAACGTAGTTTTTTAAGTTAATCATCAAAATTTTCCAAACTTTGTATTCAACTATTAATGCAATATTACTTACGAAAATATTTTAGTAATATATTTTACGCTTTACTTTGTATTTTATAATAAATTTAATAATTTAAGTGATATAATTTTCATTTAAACATAACATCATAAATGATATAAGTACATTAATATTTTTGTCATGTCTACAGACAATCAATGTTATATTGTCCAATTAAGAGTCCCAATTTTTAAACTATCTCACGAGTAGATATTTTACCTTACGTACTTCTTTTTTTTAATCAAATGTTCTGTTTTAGAGGATCAATGACAGTAAATATTTGAAAATTATTGTAAATTATAATTTTGACAATTCATAAAACAAAATTTCAAAACAATATAAAAAAAGTTTTTGTAATCATTAATTTAATCCATAACTTGTATGCCCATAAACTTTATAAAAATGCAAACAAAGGATCATACATCTTGATTGATAACAAATAAATATTTATAAAACTCGAATTAAATTCAATTACTTTCTATTAAATCATAATATACAAAATCTCATAACAAATATTTATTTAAATTGACTAACTTTTTCTTAAGTTTGTATACGCTGAAAAGATGAATATTTATATAATCTGATGTTTCATAAAAATATAGCAAATATTTGCTAAGCCTTTAGCTTGTTTATATACACATAGTGTAAGCGCAAATATTTTTCAACCTTATCTTTTATTCTACAAAATTCATTCTTCATTTCCATTTTGCTTGCTCTCTTGGCCGCATGAAAATAATTATCATATTGCATTGGTCAAGTAAAAAGATAAGAAACATAGGCGAACATTCCAAACTTGCACTTTACAATATATTGATAAGAAATAAATCGTTTTACTTCTTTGAATAAAAATTTCTTTCCTTGTAAATATTTACCTTTGTTAAATCTATATACAAGATACAATTTCACTTGTAAATGACATTCAACTTTAATTGTAATACTCTTTTACATTTTTAATCCTATTGCTCTCTTATCTATTGTTTGGTGTTAAAATTTTTAATGTTTTTTTTTTTAATTTGAATAATAAAAAATAGTTCTTTAAACATTTATTGTAATGAATTTTCTAATCAAATTCTTAATCAAAACATCTTATAATAATTTATTCTTAAACTTAATCCAAAACAATAAATTGTTTGAATTTCTGAAATATTTATATTCTTTTTTTTCTCAGGAGTGATTCACCATCAAAGGAAAGTCCACCTAAATCAACTGGAGAAGTAGACGGTACGACAAATTCATCCAATACATCACCATCAGGTCAGGAGCAGGAGAAACAGCAGGACGGTTGGGAGGTGGCATCAGGTAATGAACATACAAAACAGACACATCAAGAGCATGACAATGACAATGACGATGTTGATGATGATGATGATGTTGACGATGATGATGTTGATGGTAATAACGTTGACGTTGATGATGATGCTGACGATGATGATGTTGATGATAATAACGCTGACATTGATGATGACATTGACGACAATAATAAAACGCGTCTGTTACCTAATAAAAATCCAACACCTTCACCATCGCCATCACCGCCAAAACGTAATTACGAGGAATTCCGCGTTGTCCGTAAAGTTAGATTGAGAAATAGACCTAGACCACTCAGAAAGAGATCAGATTTAAGTATAACAACATCAACGCGATATTACGTGCTTAGCGATCTTGACGATGACGAAGATAACGAAGAGAACGACGAGACTGACGATTTGGATGCCGAAGTCATAGAGGAGGTCGAGGAGATTGTTGTTAAAAGTAATCGAGTTGTTGAGTTAAAGAAACGCTCGAGCCTAAAGAATCAACGATCGCCTATTAACAAAAGTACAACCGACAGTCCAAAATTAAGACGCAGCCCAAAAAAAGGTTACGCTGTCAGTTCGTCACCCGGAAACAAACGAGTTAACGAACGACAATCAATCAGAAGAAGAACATTTAACATCAGTAATGAGGAATCAAATAAAATACAAAAATCTTCATCTCCTCTAAGGCGGCCCCCAAAAAAGTCTATGAAAACTAGATGGTGGTCTAGGTGGACTGGATGGCTAAAAGTCTTACTTCCGATTATTTTAATACTCGCTATTGCGTATGTTATGTCGATATACGAATACTGAACAAGATACTGAAGATAATAAAATATATACACTAGCCAAAGTAGTAATTCTACCTGAAAATAATGGAGAGAATCGTTTTTATATTTACAATATCAATTTATTTTTCTTTATTTTTTTTTAAGAATTATACATTTAGGAACGGGATTTCCAAATTTAATGATTTAGTATCCAATGACGTAGGATACAGACACTTATATTTACTCGACAAATAAACACACGACCGAAGTCTGTTAAATCATACGTGCGAGATATTATGCATCGATTTAAGATTTTAACTAAACGTATTGCAGTGTACTTATATATTTTTTATATTTTTAACTTTGAGGAATCTTATTATATTATGACGAATATTAAATGTCGTTAAACATTATTGAACTTTTAAAATTTCTAAGACAATGTATTTTTTTTATCGCATGAAATTCACTGGATTCCGTTTAGTTAATCTCTTAGTTTGCTTTTTTATCATACATTTTACATCGAAAGGTGTGGCATTATAATTAAATATACGTATGTATAATTCTTTATACAAACTCTGTACTATTCGTACTTACTCTGTACAATGACAATCGTCCGAGTGACGTAACGTTATATGTGATGAAAAATGTGATGTAGTCGACGACTCAAAACTTTAAGAAAAAATTTTGTATACAATATATTGTAATGATAGAATGTACTCGCTAAATCAACTAGAACTAAGGTTTACTCTAATCTTAGAATAAGAGTGGAATTTCATTCTCATTTTTATTTTAGAGTAAATTTTAATTCTGATTGATATAACGTTTACAGGCACAAAAGGTAAAATTTTTAAGGTGCTCACGAAATTCTATTTGTTCACTAATGTAAAAGTGTATTTTTCTAGGAAATACGTAACTGAAGTTTATATAGTGATTTTTATAAGCATTTACACGACTTTATATAAAAAATTATAAAAAAAAGACGTTTTAGGTGAAACCATTTTTTTTTTTAATCAATAATTATAGGGTATATTTTTTAAACATTTATATATTGTAATTATAGGTCTCTTATTTGTTCCTTTTTCTTTATTTAATTAAAATTTATTTTAATTAAGGTATTAAGTTACATTGTGTTCCTTCGATAATGTCATTTTGTTATCAAACGATGTTACCGACAATAATAATTATGCTTTTGTCGTTGCACATTCCAGTACTTCAAAAAAAAAAAATATACCATTTTTTATAAAATATTATTAACTTATTGTACAAAACTTTGTTTTAAACGAGACTTACTATTTATTATTTTTTTGTATTTTTATAATTAAAAGATAATCGTTCCTTATTATTACTATTTAATAATGAAATTTTCTAATCGAACGTGTACAAGTTAAAACTAATATATTTTCTCTATTTATATTTTGTGGAGATCAAAGAAAAAAAAACTGAAATGTAAGCCTGAAAGAAAAATAATAAAATTAAATCGCCTTTTTACCTTTAAATTATTGTATAATCATGTCATATTATTATAATTTCTTAAATCCTTAATAAAAATTCTCCATTTCAAACCATTATTCTCTTTGTTGTCTGCGCAGGTAAAAGAAGAAGGAAGCGAAATCGCATCCAAGCCAGCGTGGAGACCGAGGCGCGAAACAAAACTGACGTCAGTCAAAAGACGTTTGCCGAAAATGAAACGTGGACATAAAATATTACAAAAAAAAAATTTTAGGCGACACCAATCTGTCGTTACTTGGACTGTGAGAATTAATCATGTTTCTGAATATAATATCAAGCAGAATCAATGGTTTCGACAACTTCTCACAATTCAGCACAATAAAAAAAATCACCATATTATGAACCAATTGTAAAATGTAAACGCAAAATTGATTTGAAAAAAAAGGAAAAAAAAAAAATGAAATTTAAAACCAATAATAAAAAAAAAAATAACGATCGTGCCTAAGGTGCGATCGAAAATTTTCTTTTAACATGCTGTTTACTTTATTATGATTTTTTAAAAATCAAACAAACGAAGAGAACTTAATTTTTTGTAATATTTTAATATATTTGACGGAGCAAAAATAAATACCAGTAATTTGACATGAAGTTGTTACAGTTATTCTCTTAAATATTTAATATATGCATACACACATATACCAACGATACAAAATATTGAAGTTCAATCAAGACACTTGATAACCGTTGAACAAATTATTATCTTATCGAGTAATAAACTATGCGATATGTCTTCGTAAAACAACATTATGAATATACTTATAAACGTTATTGATCGCCTTGTTGTATATGCGCCGTTAATGATAATCGAATAAAAATTCATTCGGCCATTTGAACTCGATGAAAATATTAGCCTACTCTCTGACGGCTGTTGCTCGGTTCTTAAATAAAGCGCACAAGTGCTTTGTATTTCTATGTATACGTTTATAATGGTTTAGCATTATTCCTTAGCGTCCTGGCATAAATAATTTCTCCAAGACAGTTATATGAAGTTCTCCGCGTCTTCCCCGCTCTTTTGCTATATTAATAACGAGTACGAGCGATAAAGTCTCTTCTTCCGGTCATTCCTTCGAGTATATACCTTCTCTCTTCTTTCTTTTAAAGTCCATTGAAGCTGACGAGTATACGAAACGTGTATTTATTTTTATTTCTGGCGTTGAACGTGTTTATTGGCGATGGCTATCGTCTTGACGAGGAGAGATCACCTTTTATGATCTATTTTCCTTCTGCCCCTCTTCCCCTTTTAGACTCCATATAATACCGTATAAATCTCTTGGAAAACAAATATTATTTTCTTTGCGCAACTCTTTATATATATAGACGAGTAAAAAGCTTTTAGTTTTATCCGATTATATGTGTGCAGAACCGTTTCTAACAAAGTTTCCTTTTGCAAAAAAAAATTCAATTTTCAATTACTACCAACAGATCGCTGATGCTTCAAAATAAATACTTTCGAGATTCTTTTTTCTTTTTATATTTCATATATAGAGGAAGTCGTTACCATCCCGTGGAAAAAAGATTTTTCATCAAAGATTTACAATCTTTTTCATTTTTTTTTTTCAAAATAAATTTTAATTGCCGTAATTTTCGATGAAAACGGCTGGCTTGATTAAAATTTGATAATTAAAATGAAATAACTTTTTCGAAAAAGCTGTAAAATTAGCCGAGTTAATGGAGATTTATAACTTTATTATTAAATTTTTAAATCTACCATTCGATAAACAATTAATTATTTATTAATAACTAATGAAAATTTTAATACGCTCGGCTTGACCGGTGCCTATAATAATCTGATTGAAATCAGTATACACGCGTCTGCTGGAGTAAACAGATCACGTAAATATTTACGCGCAGTGAAAATCGCTCATTGTTAATTTGATTGGCAATAATTTCAAAAACTTTCGTAAAACTCCAGTACTTTTAATTAGCCGACGGTGATACTTAAAAGAATTAAATTTTAATAAAGAAGACATGTTATAGAGATAATTCATGGTTTAAAGTGAAAAAAAAAAGTTAATAGTTAAATTTTGCTAAAAATCCAGTATAAAATGCACAGATTAGCAATAGCAAATAATTTACGTCGTGATTACGATTTGGACGAAAATGAAAATTCTCCAAATAGGACACCGCTGCGTGGAAATCGTATAAACCCACCGAGACGTCTGCTTGTATTAGACTTCGAACCGGTGAGTACAAGCGTTTTCTTTTTGTTCTTTTTCTGTTATATCGTTGATCGTTTAAAGTTGAACTGCGTTGGACATTTTTGGGATTTCCAAGGGCATTGCATTATCGTAATATCAAGGCACATGCCGCATAGAAACCCCAACCCTGCCTCAACGAATCCTCTTCGGTATGTTTACCTTACTGCGATTTTATAGATGTAGTTCTCCAAGTATAGAAATATCGTTTTCCTAGAATGTTTAGAATTAGTTTTTTTTTTCATTATTCACTTATATTATTGTATTTGATCCTTCGATCGTGAAGTTTTGAAAAAAAAATTATAATGTTTGCAGAAAAAAAGGAATTTAACTTGATTAGATATAGGTAAATATGGAAATAAATAACAAATGTATATAAATATATTTATAAAATAAAAACGCTGATAAATATGGAAATAAATAACAACCGTACATATATTTGTAAAATAAAAACACAGTGAAGAATTAAATTGTTAAAATTACCATGCTCCATTGTAACTCTGAAACACACTTGATTTCATATCAAAATTGCTATACGTATGGTAAAAATTGTTATACATATAGTTAAAATTAATATATACTTGAGAAAATTTATTTAAGAAGTTTGCTATATATGTAGCAATTTTTACCCCGTATATAGTAATTTTCATATAAAATCAAGTATGTTACTCATAAAATTTTTCTCCATGAACGTTAATAAATTGTTAAAAATCTAGATATTAATTTCATGAAGTGAATTAATTTTTATTAGAATATAAATCGGTATGCGCACAATACAATAAAAATAGTAAAAAAATAAAAAAATATTAATATTTAAAGGTACCGCAAACCCAAGTGATTCTATTAAGAAAAAAAATAAAAGATCAAAGGATTTCAATGGAATAAAAAGATTACGAATTAATTTGAAATCCTAGTACGCACATTTATCAATATACTCAATCTCGAGCAATATCGCACTATCGTTTCTATCTTCTTTTTTTTTTTTCATTTTTACTACTTCTTGCTTTATATACATATACATAAGCAAATATATATATAGACAACAGACCGGAAAAGCCATAGCCAAGCTTTTATCGCATGCTCACCTTCGGTATCAACTTGGTACAGCAGCAATGATTTGCACGAGTAATACCGCACAACGTTGATTTTCTTTTCTTGAGGTTGCGTTTTTTATTTCCATTTTTTTTTTTGTTATTATTATTATTATTGATCTTTGATGAACGCGCGGATTTTCTATTTCTCTCGACAATCAAGCACGCGCATCTCGGTCGGGGCCGGAAGCCGCCCGTCTACGGAGTAATGATGAGAAAGGCAAAAAAATGTTAAATCTATCGATGTTGTCAATAGCCAAGCAATTTAGTTGGTGGTTTTTTTTTTATCTTTTTTTTACACTTAATAACAAAAAATTAGTACAGCCAATGATTGAAGAAATAATTTTTCGGGATAATTTAAAGTAGCAGTTTGCATTATATATTTAATGTTTAAATTCTTATTTTTGTTTTTCAATCCAATATCATAGTATCGGAAATTCCTAAAATTATTACTTTACAGCGTTAAAACTATAATTTACGATTTTATTTTAGAAATGCTGTAAATAGACTATTAAGTTTCATAAAATTATAATATAACCAATACATTTGATATTTACATTCAACAAACATTCGTTAACGCACGTGTTGTATAGCATCGCGTATAATAAATGTTTATGTCTTAAACATTAGAGCGAAATCTAACATTAGAGCATCACCCGATACATGATTTTAAAAATTTTCAATCCGTTAATATTTTTAACGAAATATAAATTTAAAACGTATATGTAAAAAATTAAAATTAAATTCCTTTACATATCGGCATCGCAGCAAAAAATGTAAAAAAATAAGAAGTTAAAATTGATTTTTCAAAAAAGAAAAAAAAAATGTTTCTCTAATAAACAAAAAAAACGAAAAGTAGATATCTGAAGCTTTTCTCATATACACATACATATGTATACACACAGGTGCTCGTTCAACCGGAAGCCAATGGCGCGGTAATAACGTTGTAAGCAAAAAGCCATCTTCTTATATATCGACGCGTGTTTTAATAGGCAAGCACCGTATAAAACTTTGTGCGAGAGAGCCTTTTATGCCTTATAAGCAAGACTCCCTCTTTACAACTTTCTTTTTCTTTTTTTTTTTATTTAGCTTTAGTTCAGTAACGCCTTGCGAGAGAGAGAGAGAGAGAAAAATTTTCTAGTAGCGGATCGACAACGTTGGGTTGGCACTTTTTACGCAATATCTATTCAAGAAGGCAAAATAGCTCACCGGTACTTTTAATCTGCCGTTGCCTTCGTCTATTCAAGTCGATGATATTTCGTTCTTAAAGTTTAATGGTTTTTTTTTTTTTTCATTTAGTCACGTTACGAGGAGAGAAAAAAAAATGATTTATGTTAAATTGTTGATTTTAAAGCGAATGAAATAGTTGATGTATAATAGTACAACAAAATATTTTAAACTCATTTAACTTTGTTAAATTTTATAATAGTCATTTAAATAATCGAAAAAAAGTTTGGTTACATTTAATTTTTATACAATTTTCACAATGATGTGAAGACTAACTCTCTGTACTAATACTAAAATCGTATAGCTACAAGAGGAAGAAAAAAATGTATTTTTAAAGGCTTTTATTTATAATATGAGATAAACTCGCTTTTTGTTAAAGACAAGAAAAAACGAATCTAATAAATTAATTTTAGCTTTAATCATGACAACATAAAGTCAATACAAAGACAATCTAAAGAATTTACGCTCGTCATTTATATTCCAATAAGACGTGTGAGTCCAAGCCGATTTTAAAAGAATAGCTTTCAGTAGTTAGTTGCGTGCATACTCAGACACTTTTTATTTCACACCTCGTATATACACCCGCTTCTCGCCTAATCTAAACACAATACAAAGAACAGTGCCCTCGTCAATTGTTGCCTTATAAACGAAAATAAAAAAAAAAGAAAACGAATAAGAGAGAAAAAAAGGCAAACGAGAGCTTTGAAAGCATGTATAGAGAAATAAAAAATTAATGTATATATAAATATACAGAACGCCTTTGGGGCCTATAACCGGAGCAGTCGCAGTGTGTATGTATACGTGTGTATAAGGGGGAACCGAATCAAATCGATTGCTATAATAAATAATAACAATAAACAGTGCCGCTCAGAGATCGACAGGCAACACACAAGTTATAAACTCTTAAGAGAGTAAGCTGGCTCGAGAGAGCATGCCTTTTTTTTTTTCTTTTGTACATAAGAACTTTCTACAATATATACATATACACACACCACATCGTTATATATTGTAAAAGGCGAATGTTTCGTCCGTAGGTACTTATACCGCCAGCGGCGATCTAGAGTTGCGCGGACAATTGTTTGCCCGTTAATTACCGCGAACCGATATTTCTCTCTCTTCTTTTTTTTTTACTCTTTATTTTCTTGTTGTGGCCAATCATTCTAAGCATGACGATGCAACTCTTATTTTACAAAGGAGACATATACGCCTATATATATATATATATGCTATAAAGAAAAATCGGAAGAATCTATTTTTTTTTCTCTTTCTTGCTCGTGTAGTATGTGTACGTGGGTAATGAAATATGTACGGCAGACGAACGGTTAGCCTGTCGGTGCGCGTAACAATGAGTCGAAACTTGATTATTAAAGCCACTGAGATTTAACAATGCTTGTGGTACCACTTTTTGTTATAATCTCTTCTTTTTGGAATTTTTTTTTATATATTTTCAGTGGATTTGTGCGAGGTCAGTATATGCGAAGGTTTTTCAGAGATATGATGTTCTCGGGTGAACTTCATTTGTATATTCAGTTTTCAAAGTGATTATTCTCGAAGTGGTTTTTTGTAATGATTTTAAAAGTTTTTTCCAATACGGTTTTATTAATGAGATTGATAATATCAAATCTATCTAGAAGAGCTCAGCAAATTGAAAATTTGTCTTCATGTTTAAAACAGACAAATTTTTATTTTTATTTGACAATTTCGATCTATACTTTAGTAATCAATGTTAATTTAACTGTTTTTTAATGGAATAAAATCTCAGAAAAATGTTAATGCTTTTATGTAGTTACCTTATTTCTTATGAAGAAAAGCAGAAATATTTTGCACGGATACATTCCTAGTAGCATTTATTTGTTTAAAGTATTAATCGAAAAATCCACGTGCTCTGTCAAACTCACGTCGAAATATATTTTAAATTTTTAAACATGTCAAACACGAATTTTTATTTCTCTCTTTGCACGGGGGCAAATTCCACACTTGTTGGTAAAGTCGTAGCTTTCTTGAATCTCCCAAGAGCCAGAGAACTGAAAAGCAGAGAAGAAAAAAAAATGGTAGCTATTGGCGTGCGCGTACGACATATACACACATAGATCTGACGATCTTTCTCGTGTAGCGGTTGTATCATTGTCCGGAGGCTGTGTATATAGAGAAAAAAAAAAGAAAGAAAGAAAGAGAGACGCACGCTGTTGGGCACCGTAAATCTTGCGCCCTATAGAAAGCCGAAGAAATCATTACACTGGTGTGCTGTATATTGCCGCTAATATAGCACAGAGTGCTGCCCTTTGAACGCAACTTTCTGCTCGTCTCTTTCTTAACTCTTTCTCTTTCTCTCTGCTTTCGTTTCTTTTACTATCTCTCGACCTATCTTTGCCTGTCTCTCCTATCTATCGTCTCTCGTCTGTTTGCTGCTGTAGTTGCTGCTGTTCAACCAGAGCCTTACTATTCTTTTTTTCTTCTTCTTCTTCTTTTATCTTACTTTTTTTTTCTTCCCTTTTCTTCTCTTAGCCTCATACCTTTCTTGTCTTCCTTTTCTTTTAAAATCTTATCGCTATGACTCGCAAAAGCTTTGGCTTTCTTTCTTTCTTCTTCTTCTTTTTCTTCTTCTTCTTAGAGACGTGCGGGGGCTTTGCCTATATGTTATTCTTTTCCTTATTTACAGATCTGTGTATGTTAATACTCTGTGTTTTCATGTGTGTATGCACATAAATATATGTATATTATGTATTGTTTCCTATTATTTATTGGATCGCCATGCTCAAATGAATTAAAGCTTTATGCTAGCCTTACATTTTTCAACTAATTTACTTATATGATAAGACTTTCATATTTTAAACTATAATAATAGATTTAATAATATTAATTTTTATTAATAAATTTAATTTTCATAAAAATAATTGTATATTTAGAAGTTTTCTGTAATTTACTTTTATATTCAATCGTTAATAATTTAGTATAATTTTAAAAAATTTTATTCTCTTTTTATTAACTAATTTGTGTCTCAATTAATTTTTGCTTACAAGATTTCATTCGCATTATAAATTTTCAAATTTTACAACATATCAACAAGCACTTTGATAATAAGTTTAAAGTGATTTGAGATTAGCGCTCGCGTTTTTCAGTTCCTCATTTAAATTCTCAGCTTATGGAAGTAGCTCATCTTCGACCCTCTATAACAGAAGCAATTCTCTCTCTATTGCGCTTTTATATAAATAATTATACAGCAAGCGTGAAATAGCTCTCTCTCTCTCTATATATCTCTTTCACGTGTAGCATAGTCGTATAGCATAATCTGATCAGCGTTATAGCAATATATCCTCTAAGCATTATACACATCCGCGTATATAAGCACGGATAAAAGCATGTGTATATGAGTTATTATTTGCCAAGGTTCATTGATGCTCGCTACGGTTTTACGAGTTAATTTAAACGCTCTGCTCTCCTTTTATTTTTTTATTTAACATTTTTTTTTCATTTTTACGAGTCTTATATGAGACAACGTGTGTGTGCGTATAGGCTCGACGAGCTACTAGCGCGCATAACGTTTCAACTTTTGCTTTTCGCTTCGTTGAGCTTTTCATGTTGGATCCGTGTAATTTTGAAATTTTTACTCTTTTTTTCTCTCTCTCGTCTCTTTTTCTTTTCGAGATTGTACTTCATTACACGATTAAACTAAAGCAGTTATCATACAGACACATGATGTGTAGGTGGATTCTGGTGAAATGTTACTTATAACGTATAATGCTAAGATAATTATGTTATAACGAGATATGCGTACAAGTTATAGATAGAAAATAAAATGAGGAAAAAATATTTTTTATTCCCTTTTTTTTTTTTGCAAAACTAGTCATACCAGATCGACTATGTTAATTTTGATAAAAGTGTTAGATTTATTAGTAATAGATGTTACAACAAATATACTACTAAATCTTTCAAATTGATTAAAAGTACGAAAAAAAAGAAGAAAAAAAATAATAATTTCATCAATAATCTATTTACTATATATACGATAAGGTAGACTAAATCAATAATAAATTGAAAGACATGGGCCGTAACACGTTTTACGCAACCTCATTCTCACGAAGTTGTATGTATATATATATATCGGGTACTAAAAAGTGTTTTATCATTAAAATCGACATCCTTCACGCACCAGCAAGTAACAAACAAAACTTATAAGAAAAAAAGAAAAAAAAAATGAGGAAAAAAAAAATAAATAAAAGATATGCACTCAAGTCTCTTGCGCTCATACACAGAGAATTCCTTATCAATAGAGCGCAACTGCACTGTCAGCTATAAAAGCGAAATGAACCGTTTGAAAGCGCGCGCTTCCGAGTCTCTTGAGAGATCGGCACGCGCGACCACAAAAATAAAAGAAGAAAACAAATACTTGGATGAGAGAGAGAGAGAGCAAGAAATAAAAAAAAATGTATATACAGTCGCATACTCATGTTCTTACTGCAATACACAGGATTGAAGAAGTTAAAACGAAGAAGTAGAAGAATAAGAAGGATAAGAAGAAGTAGCAGAAGAAGAAGAAGAGGAGTCTGTATAAAGCTCGATATTTTTGTGTCGTTTCTTAGTATAAGTAGGCGAGATATACGCTTAGGAAAGGTCTTCTTGGTTACAAATCATCCTTGCTTAAACGATATACCATATGAAATATCGCGTCCGCGGTGTAGCATGTAATTTACAGTCGGTTGCGAGCGAGCGCGCGCGCGCGCGTTTGCGTTCGAAGCCTAAGCACAAAACTTCGTGATAGTATTGCCCTCGAGGAGGTATATAACGCCTGATCAGTTCTCGCGTGCAATGTATGTATATATATGTATTTATATATGCTCGAGACTTTTGGTTAAGATTATACGGGTGCTCTCTTTGTAGATACATATATATATATACGTGTATGCCTTTAAAGCTTTCATGGATTTTTCTTTTTTGCTTTCTGTATATGCTTGCGCTTCCGTGCGCCATGAGAGAGAGGATTAATGGCTGAACGCGTAATTCGAATGAAGAGATTGGGTGGCTCTTTGCAAGTAAATGGTAGCGTTTTTTTCTTTTTCTTCCTTTCTTTTTACTTTGCGAAAAGGAGAAAGAGTGTAGAAGAGAAAGATGAATGGTTATATGTTACTTTATGGACGGGTTGAACGATCGTGATGAATGGTTTTTGAATTGAAGGCTTTTCATAAAGGAGAGGATGTGTTCTCTTCGATTGGCTTGCTTGTGTTTTTTTTTTTTTTTTTTTTTTTTTTTCGGAAAAAATTTAATCGTTCGTAAAAACTTGAATCGCTTATGTTGTGTCTTTTACTACTTGTTGCGTGAATTTATACGGTTATTTATAAGACTATCATTTTTACAGGTCTCAATTATTCGCTAATTTTCAAACTTAAGTGTATATATTTTTAAACAATCTTGCTGATCTTAAATGTATCTTATAAATAAATAGAAAAAATTAATATCCGATGAAAAATTGTTGCTT
Organism: Anastatus disparis; assembly: GCA_017163975.1. Lineage (NCBI taxonomy): Eukaryota > Metazoa > Arthropoda > Insecta > Hymenoptera > Eupelmidae > Anastatus > Anastatus disparis. The sequence goes on from JAFFSR010000251.1 coordinate 748,372, forward strand.
TAGCAGTACGTTAAATTATATTGGAAGCTAGTTAAAGGAGTTTTTAATTTCTTAGAAAAATTACTCGATTGCTCGTTCTTTTATAATTAGTTTTCTAATAATTGCTGGAATCGTTTCTCAGTAAAAAAAAGATTTTTCGATAATTTTTAGGAATAAAATAATTTGATAATATTTTTAAAGAATAGATTAATTAAAGAATATCGAGTGTTCAAAACTGAATTCATATTTATTATTAATGATGGAAACATTATATTTTAGATCCATCAATATTTAATGATCCGTAATTAATTATCTGAATTATAAACATATTATCAAAATTATGAATCGATTATTTCAATTGGCACACCACGATACGAATTCCAAGTTTAAATTTAAACGGTAATTAATTTTAATTTTAAATTCCAGTTTCTCGTCTTAACGATTTCATGCAATAAGTCGTTTTGGAAATATTAGCAAGTGAAGCATTATCTTCTTTATAAAGCATTATGCTTTTCAAAAAGTTTGTTCTCTTGATAAAATCTGGATGAATATTTTTTCATCATTTTTTTAATGTTGCTGTACTTGTGTTATCATAGCGCTACTAATTTGGAATGAAGATTTTCGGTGCGTTTGTCAGCAAAGCACATGTAACGTAATTGTTCTTGCATCAATCAGAAAGAACCAGGAATCGAACTTGAAGAAGTTATTTGACTAAACAAACTAGTAATCTTTCCTAAATTAAATTATTAATGTTAAAAATAATATTATATACAATGATTTAAGAAAGGATATATAAAAAGCAATTAAAGTTTTTTCTGATAAGATTTATGTGATTCGTCAAGTAATATAGACGGTGCTATAAACGTGATAAAATACCATCACGTAAATGACCAAAAAACCACTGAGCTGGTGTATCAAGCCTACAGATAAAAGAGACTTTGCAGACTAATTGATGAAATAGTTCTGTAAATAAATTTGAGGTGATATTGTATTCATAGAAAGATAAGTTAGTTTTCCATGATTTTTATAAATTAATAAAAAGAATAGAATAAATTTTAAAAATGATAAAGAAACAAACGAAATATCATTTTCTGGCTTTTGATTGAAAAATACAAAAACCTTTATTGCGCGTTTATTTTACAAGTTGATATCTTAAGAGTGCTTATAAATTTTTTTTTGTCAAGTTTCCAGTACTTATTTGCACTATTCTTATCCACTGTATTAGCGTTTAAACTTTAGTAGCGAATAACTTTTACATCATAATTTTTTTCGTAAGCTTCAATCAAACGCCACTTGTAAAAAGTTTTAAGGAAGCTCTCTTTCTCTCTTTTACAGTCAATTTCTCGACATAAAAACTTGCTGAAATCGAATGAAAATTATCACGAGTGCACGCGCGGATAATTAGGCAATACATAATGCATGTCCCGAGACTCTAGCTCGCCTTCTTCTTCTTCTTCTTCTTCTTCATTCGAGCAATTTATTGAGCGACTTCTTTAAGGCGCACAATGCACACATGCCACATTATTTATAAATCAGTGACCGAGCGAAGAAAAAAAAAAGCGATCGACAGGGGGGACTCTCTTCTAAATTAATTCGTTTAGAGCGGAGATGGTAAGAAGCGGAAGCAGCGAGGTGGTCTTCTTTCTTTCTTCTTTTCTTTGAGAGCACCTTACGTTTCGTAGAAAATGTAAGTGAAGAACCTTTTGCATATATTCTAATGCACGTTTTTTTTATGAATCATTGAATTCAATTATAAACGGTCTTTAGTTTATAATTAGCTATTAAATTCAAATGACATTGGTCTCTGGAGCTCGATTTTTCTCTAAACAATAAACTAATGCACTAAAACGTATTGAAACTTATCCTAGAAAAAAAGAAACAGTCTGCCCGGCGATGCACGTGCGATTTTCTTTTCTTTCAAGATATATAACTCAAAGTTTGTTTATCGTAGCAATTATTAAGTACATTGTATATTCTATAGGGTGTATACTTTATTACATTGCCTTACTTCGCAGATTTAAATCATTTAGCAATATTTAGTAGCATCGCATTCGCAAATACTTTCTTATTAATACGTTTGAAAAATAATATATTTATGTCTTATGGTTTGCAAAATAAATCAGTTTGATTTTTATTTTTCCGTAATTCAAAAAAGAACATTTTTAATGTACTTTATTTATCGGAAATAGCACGTGTACGCTTCCGAATCGAAACTCCCTTAAATAACTAATACATATTAACATGCATATACACATGTGTATGTAAGCTGAGTTTAGTCAATGAGCACGTATGTGCATCTTAAAATATAAAATCGCCTCGATAAATCGCTCGCATCTCTCACAAAAGCTAGACACTTGGGTTATTACCTATCCGTGAGGCATAAAAAAAAAAAATAAAGCAAAGCATCCCCATTTACGTACGTATAATACAACTTTTGCTGCTGAGCAGCATAAATCCTTCGTCCCCTTGGCGCTTCTCTCTCTTTCTTCTGTTTTCTTTTTTAGTGGAAGAGAAGAAGAAAAAAGAATTTAAACGAAGGAGTAACAAATAACCAAAAGTATCCGCAAGCTTTTTTTCACGTCAACGTAATAATGACAATAAGTATCTTGAACGCTGACTCGTGTGTCAAAGTTTATTATCAATCCTTCTACCGGGAGAGTACGGCGTAATAAATATGTCAAGGCATATGTAAAATGCGCTTGTTTGTCAGGGTTTAATTAGACAGCCGATGGTGGACTCGAAAAATTTAGTGCTGATTTAGTGAGTAGTCCTTTTCGACTTGATGTGCAGTAGTTTTAGAGTAAGTTTATTCTTGTATGGTCAATGTAAACAGAAAGCTTTTTTTTGAATTTTCAATATTTTTTTGAATTATTGCAGCATCGTATTTTAATTTTATTTCTTTTATGGACATGCTTAATTATTATTAATTAAAGCATATGCTGAAGTATAAAAATAATAAATAATTTTCCTTATCTAATTTATTTTCCGATCGCTCGACATCATTCAAAGCTAATTGTTTCAATAAAATTAAAATTACAGAAACGTAAACAATCGAATAATCTATAAAATTCATTAAAACCATTCATCCTTATAACGAAAGTCATTGTAGACATATTTTTTTCTTCTTTTGCTCAATATACGTATATCGATACATTCTTCCATCTCGTCTTGCTTATATTCCAGAATAGCTTGCTGCTATCTTGGATTGCATGAGTATATGTTCCACTAAATAACCTCATATTTCCAAGCGATGTTAATAAATTTGTTGTAGTATAGAAAGCGCTCAAGCCTATACATATATATATACATAGAGGCAATGGCTCGAGGGAAGTTTTTCTTATAGGTTGTAAAATGCTTGTGGCTGGCTGGCTCTCCGTGACGATTTAACGCGCCGATTAGGGGCGTACAAATTTATTTTTAGCACCTCGCAAAAAGCCATTAGCCCCTTATAAGAGTATATAGGTATATACACGTATAAACACAGACAGCAATGTAACGATTATAACGACGACGAGCTGGCTGCTGCTGCTGCTGTTGCTTCTGATCCTTTAGCTTCGAAGCGCCATTAAGAGATAATTAATTCGATAGCATTTAACTGCGCGGTTATCCATATTCAGACGGAGAGAGAGAGAGAGAGAGTAGCCGCCGACTAGCAGCTTCCTTTACTAAGTAATCGATATTACGATTTTTCTTTTAACTTCAGAAAGAGAGAGAGAGAGAGAGGGACGAACCCTTCAGAGTTTATTTTATAACGATGTTTGTGATTTTATGCTCAAGGCCTTCTTTTTTTTTCTTTTAACCATAAGTTTCTTTGGAAATTTTGCTTTACAAGCTTTGAAGATTTTCCTTGTTTACCAGAGCGTAGGATGAAATTATGCCTTTTGTGATTTATCGGTATGTCATTACTGTTATTTATTTGTAATTAATGTTTCGTGTAATATATTGAGGAAAAAGGTGTTTTGTTTGCGATCGAGCATTGATTGTTAATTAATATTCTATAGGCTTAAAAAGAAAACTTTCTATTATAAACAATTTTGAATAAAATATTTTTCTGTTTAGAGTTTTTCCGTATAATTATTGAAAATTAAAAAAAAATAATTATATAATTGCACCTTTGTTACACAAAAATAAAAATACCGCAATAACTTTTGTACAATCAGCTGATTCAAAGAAAATAACAGTATTGAACAATCCCTCTTCACCTCGGCTTAAATTTTATAAAAATAATACTACAAACAGCTTTGGCTTTCTTCCTTAACGATTGCTCTAAACGATAATAAGTACACGCGACATTAGCGTACATACAATATATTGATATCTCCCGCAGTCTCCTTTTCTGTCACAGAAAAAAAAAAAAAAAATTTCTGCCTTATAGCGTATAGCTTGCTTTACAGAAAAAAAAATAATAAAAAAAAGAAAGAGAAAGTGCACACGCAATCAAGAATCAAACAAACAGCTGCCCGTGTGAGTCAGATAATGTTACTGCATATGCTGAACATCGCTTTGCGTAGCGGGTGGCAAAAGTCCTATTTGTGTATTTTATTCAGGTATATGCATATATGTATGTATATGCTGTGCACGTAAATTGGAGCATTCAAGTGCAGGTTTTACGCGTATTTTTGTTTTTTAAATCCAAGTTTTCCGTTTACGATTTTATGAAAAATAAAACGTTTTTACTGAAAATGCATATAGTGCATCTGTAAACAAAAGCTTTTTTTTTATTTTATGTTATATTATAGTTGAAGTTGTGCATTTTTAATAAGTTTCTTTAAAGTTTCATTGATTTTTATTATGTAAATTAAAGTTTATATAATGAGCTTACGTTCAGTACTTAAAGTACAGTTTGATACATAACTTAGCGTTGATATGGAAAATTTTCCATTATACTGTAATACAGATGAAAATCTGAAACTCGATTAGGTATTTTCAATTTAAAATTAATAACGTCGAGTTGATCGGGTAATTTTCTGAAATCATTTATATATTGTTGAAATTGACGTTTTTAGATTAAAAAAGATTTTTTTCTAAAAAATACATTTAACGCTTTATGAAATTGCGTTTTTTGAAAATTCGAAACGCACGTAGTGCGCAGGCAAAACTGGTCTCTCGCGAAAATCGAATAGACGCTATCCAATTTGCGTGTGTACTCGATAAACCGATAATAAAATCGCATTAAATTCTCATTAAACTTTGAGGCACATTGAATCGAGCCGCAATCGAGTATAATGAAATTAAAAAAGAAACTAAAACATTGTATAAAGCACACTGGATTTTACATTGTTTCGCGAGAATGTCTTATATAGTTTTTTTTTTTAACTTTTTCATTTGAACACATTGACGAAAAGGGTAATTGAAAAATTCTTCGCTCGCTTTTGTAGCATGTATCGTGCCTTTAATTGTTTCGATGACTAGGAAATTTTCTTGCTACGTATAGTCTTAAATAGTCTGTGATTATTCTAAGCTGTTTATGTTTGCGTTACAAAAAATTGTATCTAAATAAGCGGTTATCTTTTATCATCCAACTGAAAATTGCTAGTTGATTGTGATATTTCACGAGATCAGTATTTAATAATGTAAATTGATGACTAATTATTTTTTAATTTTCAAATGTAAAAAGTACAATAAGAATTTAATTTGTTAATATAATTAATTTTTTTTTTTAATTTTCAATTAGTCATTTTCATAAACGATCTATATGAGATTGATAATCGTTGTTGGATGGTTTTAAAAATTAATAAAATAAAAATACGGTTTTTGTTTGTTCCATTAGTATTGACTGCCTGATTTTTTAAAATATGGGTGAATTCGTTATTACTCTTATCTTAATACAGTTTTTTCAAAAAATGATTACCGTTTACAAAGAACTTACAGATACACAGCTATAATTGAGCACATTACAATGAAATTTAAAATTTTGATAATGTTAAACATAAAGTTACACAATATACGCATTCATACGTGCACTTTTTCAATGCAACTAAAGCAACAACTGACTTGTCGTAATATCGCGTCTGATTGTACGACATTAAAGTAGTCGTCAAACATTAAAAGGGGTGGAGTAAAGAGTGGGGGGATAAACATATAATACCGTATAGAATCTGTGGCTGTATCTTAAAAAGTAAAAAAAAAAATGGTTCTTTTTGAGATAAACATAGGACTTGCTGTATATAAGTTTGCTGGTACGTAGACCGGAGAAAGAATGCTGTTTCCTTACGTGACCTCCCGCTGAGATCTCTCACTTGTAATCAGTTAAGCGATCTCTCTCTCTCTCTCTCTCGCACGACCTCCGACTCTACGACTTTAAGACTGTTTTTTTTTTTTTCTTCTTTTTGTAGCAACAGCAGCACACAAAAAACATTCTAAAAAGATATACTTCTCTTTTGACTTAGTATATATGTATATACATATTGGTGCAAGCGATCGCAAGAGAGAGAAAGAGGAAAGCTAAAAGAGCTACTTCAGTAGTAATATAGGTACACGAGGATGCTTTTAGACTTTTTTCCCTATATTTTCCTGTCTTCTGAACCCTTGATATAATTCTTTTTTTTTTTTAATTTTTATCTCGGCAACTCTTTGTTTCGAACGAAAATCAAAACCTTATAAACTACACGTTCTTGATCGGCCAAATTTTTTAAGCATACGCGAAGAGAATTTTCCTATAAAAATTAAGGTGATCGTAACTACAATCGTGGAATATCCCGTGCTTGTAAATTATTTTTTAGGTACATGTATTAAATATTATCTAATGCATGGACAAAATTCAAAGTTTGTCCAACGTTCAAAGTTTTCCATATTTGAAAGAAAAAGGGGTTATACTTGGAAAAAAATTTATAATTTTAAATTATTGAAAATAAATAATTTAAACTAAATTCACTGATTTAACTTGGTCGACTATTTTTCTAAGTATTTAAATAATATGGATGAAAAATAACTTTAAAAATTAGTCGAATAACCAAAAAAAAAATAAGAAAAAAAAATTAATTATTTACAATGATCAGCTGAAGAGAACACCCGATAAAGAGTTTCTCACGATAATATTTACAGCGGGCAAAGTAGTTGTTGGTTTTCGAAGAAGCAGTACCACCATTCCGAGTGCATAAATAAATAAGACTATTTTAAGTATACACACACATAACTTGTTAATACCTTGTACAGAGCGGATATATTGGAAATTTGATCCTTACCTCTATGTAAGAATAATTTTACATTTAGATTTTTGTTCTCTCGTTTTTTGCGCTTTTTTTTGTTGCTTTGTTTGATGTTTCGGAGCGTAGTTTAGACCAAAGGTAACTTGGGACTTAGCAGGCCAGTAGGATTCGAACATAGCCACCACAGGACCACTAAGGCCCAAACTACTTTTGGCATTCGGTTTTAGGTTTCATAATGTTAAACTTCTTGGACATTTTTCCAATCTAAAAACAAAAAAGAAAAAGTAAAATAAATAAATTAAATTGATAAAATTAATAAAACAATATAAAGAAAATTATATAAATTATAATCTATGTCATTCTAAAGTTGCTCATTGATTTTCAACAATTGGTTAGGAAAAACAATGTTTTGATGTGAAGCAATGATCAACTTTAGAATTATATATTTAAATAAACAACTAAAATAAGTAAGAAATTAAATTAATAAAAATAAAACAATAGTATTTTTCGTTTAATTTGTTCTTATTAATAAGAAGATAAAAAACAAATAATATAAATTTTTCATATGAAATGGGAGCATTAAGAGTAAATCAGTAAAAATAGTATTCCCAATAAAAGGGATTAAAGTAGTCAGTATACTCTCTCTCTCTCTCTCGAGCAAAATAAAAGAATCATGATTCAGCATCCCAACAGATCGCGCGTGCAAGATCTTATATATGCGGCTATTGCTCTGTTACACCTTGCTTTCTTTTTATTTATTTATTTTTTTCTTTTCCCTTTTTACATCTTGCACCAAATTACAACGGAGTAATACAACTTATCGGCATCCGAGCCCTCAATAAATTCATAAAGCCAAGACACGGCTATAACGCAACTTGCCTTTTGTATATATACGTATAGTATATACACCTTTGAAGAAATTGCAAGTTGCAAATCGCTTGAAGATTTCTCTTTCGCAGTATTATAAACTTCTCTTTCTTCATTCCTTATAATGCTACTGGTATCGAATATTTTATTTTTATCTTTTTTTTTTCTTCAAACCAGTCATAAGTATATCTCGATACGCTTATAAGCTTAAATACCTTCTAAAAAGGGTTATTAAACTATTGAAAAGTTATGCTTCTTTTATCCTTTTCTTTTTATTGGATTACGTTATAGAGAAAATCATTATTTCCAGCGCGTTGAATTCAAACGGATGAATCGATTTAATTTACGAAAGAAATAAAGAGAGAGAAACGTTACGCGATAATTAAATCGTCCAGAATGAGTGTTTTCAGCAAAGCGAGGCAGTCTATGTGTGTTGTTACGAAATAACAGTTGCGCCTGGTACACTTTGCGCTCTATCGCGAGAGAGTAAGAGAGCGCGATTGTAAAATGATACGTTCTCACACGCATGAATTTCGCGTCCATAACCTGCGCCTTTGGCGCTTGTCAGGTGCAACACACATGCGCACAGAAAGAGAAATATAGAGACTAAAAGCAATGAGACGTAAAAAAAAGAGCACGAAACGGTTAATTACCGCTCGTGTCATTTGTTTATAAATGTTTGTCAATGAAACTAATCGAGATAATTGAGGGCTTTCAGAGAGTTTAAACTATAACTTTATTAGCTTTCGTCAAGTCTGTTTCTTTTATCTTATTATCTGCTCCTTTTTTTTCTCTTTTTCTAATGCGCATTATTAATATGTGAGAATAATGATTTTAGAAAATGAAGAAAATCGTAAGTGATTTAGAAATGAAAGTAAAAAAAAAAAAGGAAATAAGAAAAATAGTCGATAATTATAAGTCTTTTGGCACAATATAGTATCACGTTTTAATTCGCTTCTACTATAAAAGGCTACTAGTGTGTAACGGTCTCATACCTTGTTGTATTATAAATCTTCGTTATTGAAGAATTATAGTCTAGAATCCAGTAAATATATAAGATAATTTATTGCGGAATGCCAGTGGGTTATAAATTTCATGAATTTTTTTTCTCTCTTTTTTTCTATTTTTTTTTTTGTTTTCATTTTCGAAACTAATTCTTTATAATAATACTGGTTTTGAATTGTATTATATGAGCGCGTTTACAAATGTTATTAATTTTAACCATCGTACAGAATACAAATTGAAAAATATATAACGTTCAAAGGCTCCTTTGCACAGACAAATAGATCATGTGTATGTGTGTGCACTGCAGTTAACATGTTGCGAAATAAAGACTAATAGATTTTATTTTCTATATGCTCAAAGTGAAATTATTATCATTTCGAGAAATTTTATTCGATAAAAGAACAAAGACCATGTGCATTTACAGTTTTCATGAGAAACTTTTAAATTGTTGCATAAAGCAGTTGAAAATCTATATGATTTACGAAATATTCCTCCTCATTAGTTTTTCAAACGCTAACTTTTGAGAAAAAAAATAAATTCTTATTTTTTTTCAATTTAAATCTGAATCTTTAGTTCTAAGAATAGTGTGTCAATGTAAAAAGAAAAGTAACATAAAAAAAAAAGAAAAATGAAGAAATCAACAAACCGTATCGTTTTCTAGACATTTTCATGTATAAATACATTTCACTCATTGAATTATCCATGCTCTTTCTTATTTTTTTTTTTTCACGCCACTTTACTCGGGAATCGTTTGCTACGCAACAGTTTAATTACGCTTTAAAAACAAAATAAAAGCAGACCGACGTATATCCATGTTGAATTAAATCGGAGAGCATTTAAAGACATAAAAAGAAGGAAAAAAAAGAATACGAAGGCGTATACAGGAAATAATTAGGTGAACGATTGGCGTTAACCACTTTGCTTCTTTCTCGCAAATATTTACTAATAAGGGTGCGAACTTTTAATGGACGCCTTGCGTCACGATCTTTTTCTATATATATACATTTGATACGGGCCGCTCTGGGAATGTCAAATTAACGCGGTTTATATATAGCGAACGATCGAAAAATCCTATAGAACGAGATATACTGTGAAAAGAATGCGAGCGATTTTCTTTAAATTGAACCAAAAAAAAAAAATAGATATCGCAAAATTCATGGATAAAATTGGTTAAAAGCGATGCTATATGGAGCGATTGATTTATCATACGTATATGCTGTCTATGTGAATTCCATCGCGAGGTGTACAGTTGTCTCCCACGAGTGAGATGCTTGATTTTTTTTTTCTATTCGGGGAAGTATGGAAAATTTTAGCGAGAAAAGCTTTAATCTGCTTTAATGTGATTCGTTTGGTTTTTAATGAAGGTATTTGATAAGACGTAACTTGGGATAATCATTTAATTAAAGAGGTGAATTATAATGTTTTTATTTATCAAGAAGTTTTAACCAATCGGTATTTGCATTCGTAGATCGAGAAAATTTAATTATAATCTATACTTTGGTATACGTTTCCATGATGATACAATCAGTTGAGGCTGTTATTTGTAGCAGAATTAAATGAAAAATGATTGCTGTGATATTCTCATCGTTTTTTTTTAATAAAATAAAGCAAATATCAGTAGGTAGTTTTAAATATGTAGTTTACAAGCAATTAAGCTACCCGCATTATTCATATCTTATATTTATCGAAAAGATAATCGTAATCTTAAAATTTATCAAATTATCATTTGTGTAATTCGTATATTTCAAGACTCGTGTATTACGCTTGACGACATGATTTATAGCGTTTAATTGTATCAATAATATTTTTCATAAATTTTAAAGTTTTTTTTTTACATTTCTTTAATTTATAACCAATATAATTTTGAAAATTGAAAGTTGGATTTAATTTATTATTCATTAGGCGTAGTTATAAACTTTTAAGGTTATGTTTTATTATAATTTGTTTTAAAGTTTTCATTAATTTCTAATTATTGCTACATTAACTTACTTTTGAATAAATCTTTATTTTTCAAAAATAGACACTATACATTGAAATACGGAAATTCGAAAAGACTTTTAGCTCGGGTAATCTGTTTCGCGAGTCTGAAGAATTTATTTACACAATCTGACAAGATCAGACATTCTGGAGCCTTAATTTAGAGCAAATACAGCGCTGTCAGAATACATAGAGAATAATTTATATTATTGAATAAGCAACATAATTGTCTAAAATAACATTTTTTTTTTGAGGTTAAGTTTCTCTTTCAAACTTGTATACATGCATATGTGTTCTTTATTAATTCGTATATATATAGATCGACTTTTGAGATTGCAATAATTTTCATTGATGAATTACTTACAATAATAATACACATATAACATATAAGAAAATATATATTTTTTTATTATTGCAAAACATTAGACAAACGGTATTTGTAAATTACGACATTCATCTATAAATAATTGTACGATATACTTGTAGTTTGTAAGTATAGATAATGTACGATCAGTTAGCGAAGGGATATTATTCAAAAACACGGCACTACTTCAATAAGTCATTCCTGTCGATATTTACAAAAAAATAGTTTAAAAAAATGATCTTTAAATTTTCCATCTTAAAAAAAAAACCGTAACATTCATCATGCGCAAAGATCCATGCGTCGATGCAAATCTACGTTACTTTAATATAGCCATCTCTTTGATCTTAAAAAAAAAAGAGAAAATATAAAAATTAAAAAAAAAAGTTGGCATTCCTAAAAGCCTGTAGGCCATAAGTTCGTCTCTTACTTACTTGTAGACTAGTTTAAACGTAACATATATACAATGTTATAACACAACAAGCGATCAATGCTTAGCGATTGAGAGAACACAAGGGCTGTAATTTATTACACGTTCGATATAACCTATACATACATAAGTTATAAAGAAAGAGAGAGCTCCGTACGGTGTGCGCGTTACGCGTGTATTATATTCGCGTGCTCCGTGTGTAGCACGTCGCGCGTTTAGTTCTATTATATCGATTAGTCTTATTAGAGATCGTTGCACGTGTATATACGTACGTGTGTGTGTACAGGCTTCTTATCTTTCTCAGTTCATCGTTTCTAAACACGTATGTATATCTGTATTTCCTTGTTCGCAACTGGATAGTTCAAACGCATTTCTGAAATACTCTAAAACGGTCAAGTATTATGCGAGATCGTTTTATTTATCAAAGTTTAATTAAAGAAATTTTCCGAGAAATTTGTCTTTAAAGACGGCGATTAATTATGAATAAAATATTGTTTTAGAAAGTTTTGGCTTTTTGATGCTTGGGATTAAAAAAGAAGATTTTATTTGGATTTTGTTGCTTGTTTTGTTATTCGAAGAAAAAAAAGTTATTGGCAATTAAAATGGAAATTTAAATAACTTGTAATTTAAACTAAATACATGACTGTAGTATATAATTAACTCATTGATATATTATTATCACTACATTTAAACGTTAGTTTATTAATTAAAATAAAGTTAAATTGATAAATTGATAATTTAAAATATTTTTATAGTCGTTAATCGAAAAATATTTGAACTAAATCGTTCGAAGATTTTTTTGAGTCACTTAATAATACTTCATGTAAAGAAATTTGAATGAATAAAATGAAGTTGCATTATAATAAAAATTTTGAATTAGTTCTGTAATTTTAAAAAGGCACAGGTGTATTCATATTATTTTTATTTCCGTGAGAATTATTAGGAGCAACTTTTTTACAGAAGCAGAAGCACGAAGGGGGGCCTACAGCATGAAAAGATCGCAGGTCATTCTCAATAGACGTGTAATTAAATTATGTAAATCATGAAAAAAAAAAGGAAAGAAAATGAAAGGGAGTGCGGAGTCAGCTTAAACTTAAGAAGGGTCCAAGAAAGCGTATTACTTTGATTTAAAGAAACGAGAAGAAGATGGCAAAGTAATAAGAGAGAAGAGAGAGAGAGACAAGGAAAGTAAAAGAAAAAGGGGGAAAAAGAAGCAAGTATAAGAATGATGACGAACGACACGGAGAAGCGAGATAATAATAAAATGAAGAAGAGCAAAAAACAAGGGAATTATAAGTTTATATATATATATATATATATATATATATATATATATATATTCTGTAAAAGAAAAAAAAAATCTTATCCAGTTTAGCTTAACCCAGCCACCTGGCAGACGTAAATGTTTACTCTCTTTAAGTAAATTTATATAGCAAGGTTTGAATTTCCATTTGGGCTGCTGCTGCTGTTGCTGCTGTTGCTTGTTGTGCAGCGACGCGTGTGAAAGGTGCAACCAGATTTTATATACACTTACTGTTTTACAAGCAGCGAGCAAACAATGAGCTTCCTAATTACCCTAACTATGTGAAAACTGAATTTTGATGATTCGCTGGCTGGCCTTGCATAGATGGAAAGTTATCTTTAAATTTTTAAATAACATTGTAAGGTATTTTTCAATTCATCGAGCTTTTAAACTTTTTAATATGGTTAATTTATAAACTGTACACATACCAAATTTTCAATCGTTTTGATAAAAAAACGCGTAATTTTGTTACTAATAAATTTCCAAAGAATTTTATTAACATTAAATCGTAACGATAATTTTTATTGCTATAATTAATTCTTTAAAATTTTTAAAAGCAACATTATAATCTAATTCAATAAATATTTGAACTATCAAGCATCAGCGTTCTCTGTACGCGAAACTTTCATGCCACATATGTACATACGTTCAACAAACAGCACTTTTCAACAGCTCGACAAAGCTCAGAGTCAACTAATCAAAGCTACGTAATCAGAAACAATAAAAGAACGGAATTCCGTTGAAAAAAAAGAGAGAAAAAAAACGTTCAACAAGAAATAAATCCTAAAAAAAATTGGTCTACAAGGAATAAATCCAACTTGCTCTGTGTAGTGTGCCGTGAGGTGACGAAAGTCCGTTTATCATCGTTCGTTCACAATTGCATTAAAACTTAAATGTAAGACAAGGTATATATATATATAAGGTTTGAAGTATATAGGCATGTTTTTAAAAGGTTGCACGGTATTGTATGTATGTATGTATGTATCGTTTCCCGCATGGGAAATTTCGTTTACAGCTTATCAATTAGGTGTATACGATGTGTTTTTCCTTTTCCTTTGCCTCTCTCTCCCTCTCTCGATTCATGAATTCGTGCAATTATTCGACGAGGTACTTTATTTATAGCTTTATATAAATCAGTCGCGGCCCAACAGTTTTAACAAAAGATAATTTAATTTAATGTCGAAAATTTAAAAGACAAATAATGCGTATATATATATACACTTCGGTTGAATTTCGTTCGATTAAGAATGAGAGGAAGAAGTGGAGGAGAAAGAAGAAGACGTCTGAAAACGTCGATCTTTAAAATGGATTAATCTCGGGCGCGTGTAAGTAAATTTTGCTGCATAAGAGGTAAATCTACAAGAGCTAAAAAGGAGAGGGAGGGAGTATTAAAGTTCCATAGAATCGGTTAAGATATAATTTTATCGAAGTTGGCGAATCTTAAACTCGTGCGCGCGAAACGTTAAAACGTATACACACACATATAGACTCGGGTGTTGAATATCAGATTTAAAAGGAATGTACTAATTGCCCTGGTGTGAATTAATTTAGCTTTTAATCAGGATAATACTACTAAGCTGTACAGATGTATAACAGCGCCATAGCTCTCTAAAACAGGTAATAAATAATGGCACACGCTGAAGAGAGAAAACAGAGAGAAAGAACAAAAAAAAAATAAAGAAAGAGAGCATTGAGTATTATAAGCGGTCAGAGGAGTTTTAATCCTAATAAGGGACTGCCTGTGGATCTAATTAAATTTCTAATTGCCTGATAAGGACATTAAAAATGTAAAGAGAGTTTGCCAGGGGATTTTCGAGATATCTCGGCAAAGCCTTAACTCTCCTGATATATACTAAACGCGAGAGTTTTCGCAGATTGTGTGTTGATTAAGCTGAAAAAAGATTTTAATAGCCAAGCGTATTACATGTGTACTTTGAATAAGTAGACAGCTCGAAAAAATAAGCTTAATTTTTTTACAAATTTTCCAAACTCATTAAGTTTGGCTCTTTTATTTTGTTTAATATTTCAACTACACTTTTGTTTAATGAACCATTTAATTAGAAAATCAATTTTTCTTTTCATTTTGATAGACTTATACTTGATAAACAATTTTTCGAACTTAAATTATTCCGTTACATAACGCCTCAATATTATTAAACAGTTGCTCTCTTTATCCATCTTTAAAAAAACATGCAAATTCTTCCTGCTTGAAATGACAAACCTTCAATTAGCTTTTCTATTTTCATGGCATTATAACTGGCTCGTGAAAAAGCGCGAAAGAACTCGGTCGGTCAGTATCTCTCTCTCTCTTGTGTGCGTTAAAAAGAAACTTTTCTCTTTTGCGCAACTGTAAAATAAAAAAAAGAATAGATTAATAAAACGTCTTGTGTTCGGTCGTCGCGTGAGACTTAAGAGACTGCATTTTTTAGGGGATCATTAAAACGCGAGTTACATTCGTCCCTAAGTATCGGCGTTTAAAAAAAAAAGAGCTGCGTCTGAGAAAATTCTTCGCAAATTACTATACGAGAATAAAAAGAAAAAGTCTTCTATATATATATATATATATATATATATATATATATAGAACAACGTGTAATGTCGAACTTATGGCTAGAAGAATAGAGAGCTAACAAATTCAAGTCAATGCGCGAACGTGTTTATATGTATGTATGTGTGTGTATGCCTTACTGTTGGCAAGTATATTTGCTATAAAAGTTAAAGGTGTTGTGTGCGAAGTAGTATAAACTACGTGCACGACGACTCGCTTGTATAGACGTGCCGCTTGTAACAGCTGGCGCCTTTTGCTACTGGGAAATAATCTTACACGAGGGAATTATTTTCTTGTATTACTATTTACGAGGCATTTTCTGTTTAGACTTTCTCTTGGATCTTTTTTTTTCGTTTACGCTTTTTTTTTTTTAATTCTTTTAACGAGCTTTAAAATATTGCTTTCGACTTATTGAAATTTAAGTTTTAATTTTACGAAAATTTAGTTTTTTACACGAATTGTTTTAAATAAAACTACATAGACTTATTAACATAAGATTGGAGAGTAACGTTATAGTTAGTTATTTTTTCAATCTTCCATGTCAACTTTTTGATTCATCGATACGGCAAGATAGTTTAAACACTTGAGCGAGGAACATAAATTTTATTAAAATTTAAGAAAGTTACAAATAAAAGAGGAAATTATTTCTTCTTTTATTCAATTCTTATAATTGCGCAATGCTAAATTGTAGGACAGCTTTGAGATTATTTCATTTCTCCGAAGTTACCAGCGCTGGAAGTGGATATAATTAATAATAAATATTAAAATTTTCGTTTCTCTCTGTTATCACTTTATAATTTAACAGATGGATAAAAATTTTGCGAAAAATTTAAAAAATAGTTAAAAACAATGTTTGATTGTAGAATTTTTATATTCATAGCATCTTTTTCATAAGAAATGTTAACAACGTTGACTATGCAGATTTTTAATAATTTTATTTATATGCAGGTATGGATAGAATGATTGAAAATCTTCAGAACTTTAATGAACATTCACATTTACATCAACAGCATTTCTATTTATAAATAACATACTTATTTATTTCTCGATTATTATTTTTATTAGAATCATTAATAGTCGTATATACGGATAAAATTTACAATAGAAAAAATAAGCTCGAGTTTACAAAGTACAGCGAGAAAGGTGGAAATTTCTGTAAATCGCATAAATGCCGATGAAAACAAAGAGAATATAGAAAGAAAGGATCGGAAGAACAGCAGCTAACGTGGTAGCATTACTATAGGCTATCACAAATATATCGCGAAATGAGCTCCGCTAATCGGCAGCGTGCGAAAGAGCTCTCGATCTTTTTCTCTCTCTCTTATACCTGTTCTCTTATATAGAACAAGAGAATGACGGCTTCTCTTTGGTTGTGTATATACATAGCATTATATCAAATAAGCAAAAGCCTTTTCCCCATACACTCTTTATATAAAAGAAAAGAAAATCGGCTTATACGTGAGATATGAGACTGTAGGTACATAAACTACCTTAACGTACTTCACTTTTCTATATACGGATAAGATAGGTGCTCTTTCTTTTTTTTTCATTCGGCTGTATCAGAATAGCGTATCCGCCCTATAAACTGATAGGAAAGCTTCTGAATGCAAGCGGCACTGTAATTAACCTACGGCTGATTATTTGCAAAAAAAAGAGAGAGATGAAAAGAATAAAAGGGAAGGAGAGAGCGAGCGCGCGGAGTTGTTACATTGGCGCGAGAATATTACTGCTGCGTTGATTAACTCGTTTCGCGGATGAATGCATCGAGTGGATCGAGAAAAAAAACGAATCGAATAACTATACGTGCTTCATATACACACAAACTATATGTCTTTTTGTTTGATACGTACTTGCTTGAATTGAGAGCAAGCGTTAAGTTAAAGGAAAAAAAATAAATATAGTTGTATGCTGCGTGTTATTGCGTACATATTGAAAGAGAATTTGATAAGGTTTTGCTGACTAGATGAAGATTATCATCTCGATAATTAGATAAATTGGATAAAAATTTAAGATTTTTTTTAAAAATTGCACGTTTCATTCGATAAAATGATATTACACTAGATAAAATATCAAACAAATACTTTTTATTATATTTTGTTGAAGCACGTTATTTCTCATTTTTAATACAGTGACTTTCAAATTAAAATAATTTTGGAATAAAATATTATCCGTTTGACTACAATTTAAACAAATATCCCACCAACTGGGTCACAGTATATTCGAGCTTTGCGAAAATTTCTATAAAGGTGGAGTGTGAAATTCTCAATGACGGATTTACACTGTCGCTTGTTCGGGCGTAATTTTTTTATTTGCGCGCGTGTCGCTGTTACACAAGAGATAAGCTCGGTGCCTTCGTGTAGCCGCTAATTGTCGACAGTGCCCGCTGTTGTCTTCGTTTTATTTCAACGTATTTATGTCGAGAACATGGGAAAGAGAAAGAGAGAGCGCAGTGCTTTTGTGTCTTGTAAATATTTGCTCTGATTTTTTAATGGGATAAACGGGGATACTGGAAATAGAGATTTTTTTTAAATATTTTATATTCAAATACAACATTAATTTTTTTTTGCTAATCGAAGTTTTTCATTGCATTCTAAAAGTGATAGATTTAAGTTTACTTATTGATACACGGAGAAGAATTTTCTTGTAAAAATTACAATAGTTTTAAAGTAAAATTGTCACAGAATGTCATTATATCCAAAAATTAGCATGGTTACAATAAATATCGTAAAAACTTCTGTGTTTCACGTAAATTTTACCATAAATTGCGATAATTTTCAGTCAAAATGCCAATGTAATTTTTACTATAACATTTTTCCCCGCGTACGAAGCAATCGAATTCAGACAAAAACCACATATTGGTATTAAATTTGTTTAACGCTCGAAGAAAATCATTGTCTCGGCGAAACAAAAAGATATTAAATACAGCGTGAATAAATATTTAATGAGATAACTGTAACGGCACTGGAAGAACACCCAAGTCATAACGTTTCTTACAGCATAACTCGTCCAATATCAACCTAATCAAATAGCCTTAATTTAAATCACGTTCATCGAACCAGATGTATCGCAATCACGCAAGAAAAACTTTATCCTCTCGAGAGCAAGAAAAAACAAAATCGAAGCCTTTGCCAATCTAACAAACAATTAACATCTTATTAATCCGGAAAGCGCCCGTAGAACAAAAAAAAACTTGTACACATAAAAAAGTAAAATTAAAAGCATCACCAGCCGAAGACCTCTTTTCAATTCCTAGAGAGAAAGAGGAAGAAAAATCTTGTATCTCTTTGATGCTCGGTGCACATACAAGAAAACGTTTTTTAAAGACATTGCCGATGCGCGGCTTCTATTGTCCAGAGCGTTACGCAGCAGCCCGGCGGATATAGCTCGAGAATGATGCTGCAACATATATTACAACGTTAAAAATTTCTTTAGTTAGGAGTCTCTTGCGCTCGGCCGACGCTACTTACTCGAGACGAGGATATTGGTAGCTGCGCGTATTGAAAGTAATTGGAGAAGATAGAGGTACTTTTAATAGAATATCGATTTATTTAAATATGTAAGTTTAGTAATTACATATTTAACAGAAGCATGAGTAAGAGCTTTTGTTTATTCTTATTTTTATATAAGGAAAGTTTAATATGTTTTGTATGCAATTTTAATGGAATAATAATATATTTTTAAATTGACGTTCTTTGTTCTAAAAAAAACTCTAATGTATGTACTGTTTTATGAATCTGATCTGGTGTCGCATCGCAGCACACATTAGATTACATTATTTAATTGTAATATTTGATTCTTAATATAATAGATTTTATCATGATTTTAACATTTAAAATAAACGAACTCCTAAAAAATCAATTTATTGCAATATAAAACACCTTTTTACGAATATCTTCCGATTAACGTAGCGAAGATTCTGGCTTACCTGTACAATTATTCGTAGAACATGATGATGAATAGTAGGAAAAACAAAAAATTTCTTTTTATCCAGCCATACAGTAGAGTAGGTTGGCTTTTCCCCCGCTTTTCCAGCTTTTCCATTTTGCGCACGCCCACCGCGTATACCGCACACACATATCAATATATACACAGCTATATATATATACATATCGCGCACCTTTAAACTACACTAACACACGCGCAACTTTTGCGAGCCTTGAGTCGTTTTCTATCCGCATCCTCGCGGTAGTCTTCGCAGTGTTTCAGTGCCTTCCTCTAAAGAAGCAGTCAAGACAGACTCTTAGCTTCGTTTTTAGCTTCACTTTTCACATTTCGCACTTTGATTATTTTTCTCGTTTTCACTGTGAACGTTAACATCACGGATAAAAATAAAACGTTAATTAAAATTTGCCAAGATTATTCATGAAAATCAGAGATAATTTTAATGTTCGGAGTACGAGGATACATTGACAAATGCAAACGAACAAAAATGGCTGTACTCTCTGTGTGGAAAACTTTTTGCCGGCTTTGTTACACACACCCCCCTATACATCGGCATCAGAACACCATCGTACAGAGACCACCCCCGTCTCATCTCGCTCAGTTTAACAGTTGCGTCTATTTGCCTCTGCTTGGCTCTCTCTCTTGTGCCTTTCAATTCTGAACATGTGTGAGTTATCACAAATTCACGTCTAACACACACTCTAGTGGTCAAGCCTTGGATATTTTACAGAGGCAAAAAGGTTTTAATCGCGCATGCGTACCAGAAAACACAATGTGCGTATGTAGACAGATTGAAATTGTGTACGTATGATTATGTATATATATATATATATATACGTACGAGGGATGACGATCAGAAAAAATAAAAGGGTTGTCTCGATTCTCTTTGTGCGAGGGTGAGAGATGAAATGAGGAAGGGGTGAGAATATTATGCTCTCGTATCTTCTCTTTTTTTTCTCTGTATACATGTATGATTCCCTCGAGCTATACACAGAAGCCCAAAAAATCGATGGAGCTCTCTCCCTTTAAAAAAAATTTTTTTTTCCAAGAGAGACAGAGAGAGAGAGAGAGAGAGAAATGATGCTGCACGCAACCCTTTCTGCCTTTACTATACGTATAGCAACAGTATTATCATAAATACACCGGGCGTCCTTCGGGTTTAAGGCTATAACTATATACTATTGTGGAGGGGAAGCACACACCCCTAGAGGCAAACGTTAGCTAGAGAAGGGGAGAGACCAACCCCTCGTTTAGTAGTAAGGACCTATAGGAGTACGCATTGAGATTCATATAAGAGAATTGAGTTTTTTTTTTTACTAAGACGAGGGGATTATATTGGGGAGGTGCTTAAAAGATCGTAAACTCTTTCTTTCATCTCTGCATTTCTCTATTCTCTTATTCCCACCCTTATGTCAAGAGCTCTGATAAAAATGTATATGCACAAATGCATGTCCGATCTGAAAAGGGGGTGAATTTTTACATTTTTTCTGAAAAATCACCAATGACAGATGTTGCATTGTTAAGTATCTCGCGATTTTTAAATTGGAGCAAGTTTTTCAGAAAAATTTTCTTATTATAGTAACAGAGTATAACCGTTGCTTCAACGGATTATGCACGTACGGAGCTCATACGGATTGAGAAAATAACAGGGTTGCTTCAGATTTAACGATACAGGCTTTGTTTGAATTTTTTTTTTTTTTTTTTTGGGAGATTTTGATGAGAAAATTTGCACAGCATGAGATATCCAACAGATTTTATGATTAATTGTTCGGGATCCAGTTTTCTAGAAAAATTTTCTGACACAATGAGAGCCGTTGGTTCTCATCCATTCAAATAAATACAGTTGACTGACACTTTACAATGAGAGCTTGCGTAATTTTAATACCAACAGATTTATCAGATCGTGTTCTTTAAAAAAATATTACTTTGAATAATGAATATTTCAAACGTTCATATTGGACGTGAAATTGAATGATATTTGAGAAATCAGTATTATTTTGGCGATTAACGTACGCTCTGAAAACTGGAATTTCATGACTATCGCTTTAAGAAACGAAAAAAAAAAAGTTGACAAACCGAGATCTCAGAGACGTTTTAAAATTGTATGCGAAAAATAAACAGAGCTAAAAGCTAGGAAGAAAAATTACACTTGAAACAGTTTGACGACAATGCAGGCCTAATGAATTCAGAATAAATAATGAACTTAAATATAAAAAAAAAGTAGAATGGTAAGATAGAAGGTGAAGTACTTTCGTGAAATGAATAAATCAAATTTGCACTGGCAGAGAGACAAGAAAAATAGAAAACGTATATACGAAGAAACAGACAGTAAAAAGCGAAAGCTATAGAGGGAGGAGTGAGAAAGGGGTTGGTTTTTCAAGTAAGGGTGAAAGATATTTGAGTATGGCGGTCACCTTAGCGTCTTTCGTTTCCTCTTCTGTTTCTTTTTTGAAGCTCATGAAACAATGATATATCTAAGAGTGAGCGAAAAATTTATGGGAAAAGAGAGATAGAGAGGATGGTCAATTGTTTGCCAGGTGTTATTCCCATCATCTTTATTTTATGATGTGAGAATCATAAATTTAATCTAGAAGAGATG
This sequence comes from Anastatus disparis, assembly GCA_017163975.1. Taxonomy (NCBI): domain Eukaryota; kingdom Metazoa; phylum Arthropoda; class Insecta; order Hymenoptera; family Eupelmidae; genus Anastatus; species Anastatus disparis. The sequence goes on from JAFFSR010000251.1 coordinate 770,531, forward strand.
AAAATGCGGGCAATGTGAAAATTCACACGTTGCACGGACATTTTGCATGCAAATTAAATACATGACAAAAATGCTACGAGTCAGGGAATAGAATTATTAACATCTTTGTCATCTCCAAAAAAGAAGCTACCATATAAATTGATTTTTAGTATGACTATGTATTATATAATTTAGAGAATTAATCAAATTTTTTTTTAATTTTAAATTAATTAAAAGTTATTTGTCAAACATATAAACTTTTTTTTAGAAAAAAACAAATTATTAAAATAGTTAACCAAACCTTTACATTTAAGTTTTTATATAACTATTCATTTTTTCCAGATAATGATAAACAATCTATGGTTTTTGTATCAAAGTTTAATTATGAAATATGATTGATACATTGCAATGATATCTAAGAGCTCAATAAACTAAAATAGATTATTAATGTTTAACTGATTTTTAATTCATCATTTTCTTGAACGTAAGATTCAATCTGTTATTATCACACGCATAATAGTACATTTACGAATAGTACTTCTTTTATGAAAATCCAGGACGGAATAAAAAACTAAATTGAACTGATTTTTTCTTGAATTTCCTCTTGAATCTTTAAAAAGATAATCTTCTTCTTTTTACAACGTTTCTTCATTGACGTCATACTTTTGCTAAATCATTGCCCTTGATACTGAGAGCAGTGGCGAGAAGCAACGCGTCATTGGCTTTTCTCACTGGGCATCTCAACTTTCTTAGACTGTGAAATTTTAAAACAAAGTAACCGTAGATAAAGTCAAGAAGAGACCGGTATGAAATAATACCACGACGAACTTGAGGCCAGTTTCATCGGTCTTCATTTTCGTAGCATGCCGTATTTTAACTTTTGGTACACGCTTCATTCAAATAAAATTTAATCTAAAATCGGAATTCTATTTCTGAATTTGATACATAATTTTAAAATTTTTATTTATGAAAAGGGTTAAGATTTTGTTATTAACATGAGTGTTCTTATAAATCTATTTTGACACTAAATACAATAAAATATAGCGAAAATAAATTTTTTAACAAAATTTTAATGGGCTTTTATGAGAAAAATGAATTTTTGAAAAAAAACTGATATTAATTTCAATCTTTGTATGTAATTAAAATGTAATTAAAATCCGTTCAAGTGACTGGCTTTATTTTCAATTTATTTCCCATTAAATTTATACAAAAACTAGTTATCCGTTTAATTATGAGTTACAGCACGTTTTACATTTGATACCAGGCTTATAACACGGCGAAAAAAAAAGAAATATTTTTCAAAAATTCATAACTTCTAAAATAGATTTCATAAAACATATATAACCATCTATAAAAAGCGATGATAAAATATAAATTATTAAATTTAACGCTGCAATCAAAGTATCGATAATTTTTAATTTAAACTTCTCGTGTTTCATTAAAAAAAAGATATAGAAGTTCTTCATTTTCGAATTAATCAATAAAAACTAAACTATACTCTCATTTATATTTTATATCACAAACGTAAATATCAATTAGATCCTGTAATAGAAGAATCACTTTCAAAAGTAGCATATATACCAGGCGTATTTTATATTTTTATCGTCCGCGACATTTCTAAAATAACTGAATCACTCCGTACACTCATCTTCGATTAAAACGATGGTTCATAGCAAAGTATTATCTGCTCGTAAGATCTACACAGACATTGCGATCTTTTATAATTCGTTGCGCTGTTTTATAAAAATGAAAAAAAAAAGAAAAATTCATAAAGAATCAAGCTAGCATCAGACGCTGCTAATGTGATTTTACCGTCGGATGTGCTACGTACGTTCATACAGATTGCGTTTTCTTTATTGAATGGCAAATGTATATCGAAAGTATATGTGGGTAGTTCTTAACGCTCATGACTTGTAACATCCGATCGAAAAAGTGAATCTGCCAAAAAAGACGACGACGATTTAAAACGACAGCGTATCCCTCTCTCTCTCTCTCTCTCAAGTCTTATATGGACTACTGCAGTATGTGTGCTATATAGTGAATTCAATCTATACATGTGTATGTACAAGGTACGTAATGGAATATCTGGTGTATATTCGAAGATCCATATGTGAGAATATGAAGCATAGTGGTGCTCTTTATTTTATTTGAAAATCATTATCTAATGTATGAATTCGTATATAAAAGTAGTAAATTTCTCAATTTTCAGATGGACAAATTAATGAAATATTTAGATTCGTTCGAAAAGTGGATTATACGCATATGTAAAATAAGAAGTTGAAAAACTTATCTTTTATTTATAAAAAGTAAACAGAATAAAATATCTCTCCTCCGCTTATTAAGAATTGAACAAAGTAAACAAATAGATAAAAAAAAGAAGCAATCGAATACATCCTCCAGGGCCTTGGGATTTTAAAACCAAGAGAAAGATCGGAGACTTGTCTGTATCTTTTAACTTGTTTTAAATAAGACGGGAGGTAGTCGACAGTCGCATTAAGTCATGCTGTTGCTATAGGTAAAATGCATGTCTCTTATATATATATATAGTATTGGAAAGAAGTTAAGCGCGTAAGTGACGGATCAACTCTCCGGTGCGGAATCGGTAGCAGCAGCACGTATAATCCAGCCAAGAGACCATTAAAGCGCGATCCGCGACTACTCGTATTATTCAAAACAGCTTTGGATATATATGCATGCTACACACGCGGAAATCACTTTTATACATATATATATACGTCCTATCTTTTTAATGTCTTTGTATGCCTCCCATTCGTTTTTTGAGTATATGTGGTAGTGGTATTTATATATATGTGGTAAGAGATGGAAAAAAAGGGAACTTGCTTTTCTCATACATATGTATCATTTTATTAGCTGGTATAAGCTTCGTTTGCGTTTCTCTTTCAAGATACGTGTATTGCTGGTGACGATGCGTTAAAGCTCGTGGCTTTGATGTTTTTGCTCATTTAAAGAGGATCATTCGAGTATATAAATAAATTGTGAATTATCGCGCGCCCTTGAGGCTCTTCTATGTATTGATGATAGGCAAATTAGATGTATAGCTTTGCAAGTAATTTTGCTATATAACTAAATTGCAGATATTTCATTCTCATTTGTTTTCTACATTTTAGCATTTTTACAATCAGGAATTTTCTTTAAAGAATATGCAATTTTTAAATAAATCTCTCCATTTATGTCTTTTTCAAATATTTGATAATAATAAAAATACTAGAGTGACTTAAAATATGAAAGTTTTATGGTGACTACGGAGGTCGGCTTAAATTCCACTTTATAATATACAAATTACGTTTTTAGTTTATGAAATTTTGGGATTTTAAAATTTTTCACCATTTTGCAAGTTTCGAAAAATTGTGAAAAATGAAAAGATCTGAAAAATCTCATAAATCAAAAGCATGATTTGTAAACTAAAATATGAAACCTAACCTGATCTCTGAAGTCGCCTTAAAAATAGAAATTGCAAACCTTTATAATTTGTAAAAAAATCATTTTCACTCAATAAACTCATTTTTATTTAAAACCTGCAAATCCAACACTCATAATTTTTTATTGTAAAATTAGGTTGCACGCAACAATGGCAACTAATAAGGGCATAGACTTATACAGTTTCGTATATACACAAACAAACGAAAAAGATTAAAGCAAAAAAAAAAACAAAGAAAGTATTTTCCTTAAGCATTTATGCGCTGTTGAAGAAGCGAGATACTCCGGAAATTGGCGGCGAGTATACCGCAGAAGCTTTTGACCGGGCAGAGGAAACAATAGAATAGACTTTTCTGTTATAAGAGTTCCGTCGTTAAGAAATACGGGAATCTTTTCTGTATCGGTATACATATACGTGCGGGGGATGTTTCCTCTTTCTCTTTCTTGAGCGCGTATTATCTTCACCAATATGGCAAAACTTCCTCGCACAAACGAATTATCATGGTAATCACTTGGCTAAAAGTGTGCACCATACATATACATAAACGGTAGCCAGGAGGTCGTCGTTGATGCCCGCTAGATTGGGCCCTCTCTCGGTTTATAACCACTGCGCCTTTGCCTTTTATTTATTTTCTTTATTCTAAACTTGGTCGTACGTGCGCCTTTGGCTTGGATATAATGAAAGTATGTTTGTTTCTTTGCCATGTTAAACCAAATGCCATTTTCAACTGCTTGTACAGGACTGCTCAAAATTTTCTCCTCTAACAAACTAATATTTCTATTAACTGTTGTTTTATACGACTATTGTCTTGTCAAATATACAGATATTTTATCTTTTGGTATTTGTTGAAAATTCTCTTGTTAGTTTTATTGTTACTTCCGAAAAATGATAAGTTTACGCTTCTGTCTCGAGATATTTATCAGTTTAAATACAAGTTTCGACCGATAAGAAAAACAAGAATTCGTTAAAAATTCGTCAAAGTTAAAAAAAAAGTCAGCCTCTATCGTGTCTTTGATCAATCTTATCTTTAACATAAGATACGTGAATTAATTTTCAGGGTATATAACGCATACGCGCATATGTGCCTCGTTTGGAAACTTATCAAGTATAGCACAAAATAATGACATTAAAAACTTTATGTTTAATTAAGAATCAAACAACACAGATACTCATTAAAAAAGACACTGGAGAGTATAATAAACTCGAATAAATGAACCAAATAGTATAACAAGAAGGTACGAATTATGCAGTAAATACCTTCGGACACCCAATAATCTCTCGCCTAATAACATTTTTCATTGGGCAAACTTGATTGCGCTCTACATATATAAACTACTCGTAAAATACCTTTAATTTCCGAACGAGTCCTTGGGACTAGTCCGTAGACATCGTGCGTTCGAGAAACCACCAAGAAAAAAATGGAAAAAAGCAAAAAAGAAATTGAAAAAAAAACAGGAAAGAAATGAAAAAATAAAGGTACAAGTAAAAACGATGTCTAGAGTTATTAGAAAAACAGGTGACTACGATACAATTATAAAACAAGAGCTATGGCAAGAACGTTGACGCGCGTGTCGAGTTTCATTGCGTGTTCTATGCCTTTAAGGCTCTTTCTCTCTCTCTCTTTCTCCTCTTCATTTAAGCAACAAAGAAGAAAGCTTGAAAAAAAAAGAGAAAAAAGACGAAGAAGATGCGTGATGTTTAAGAGTCGCGCCGTCGCCGGATGTATAATAACTGCTGTGTGTCTATGTACCCGCGGCATTAATCGTCACGCCTAGCCGAGCTTCGGCTGGTTTTCATACTTTTTTTTATTCGCTTTTTTATTTTTCTCTTTTTTACGCAAGATGCATGCCTTCTTCCTGCTGATATGTTTAATGTATAGAGTCTGGGTAGTTTTGATGACCACCGGGAGCGCTTTGAAGAGTTTTATTATTCTTTTTTTTTTCAATAATTAGATGTGTTGATATTTTATAATCGTACTCGTTTAAAAATCAATTTTTTCTCAAAGTTATTCAAAGTTATGTTGATGCTGAGAAAAAATATTAAAAATTTGTTGAAAATTTATGGAAAAAATTTAAATAACAAAATTGATTTTTGTTATATATGAAATTGAGTTGTATTTTTTTATGAAAACTTAATATATTTTTCAAAAATTTCATGTTTATTTCCTTGTTTCATGTAAATTTATAATAACTCGAAATTTACTCGTTCTTTTATAACAATTATAAGAGAATACATTACACAAGCTCGGTAAATGACTATTTTCCTTGTGTAAAAAATAAAACTTGGCTTTCAGAATGTAAAAAATTTCCAGAATAATGTGAAACATCCTTTGTACGGATATCCATTTTATAGATTTTTTGTGCATCTACAAACTCCTTTTTCCCTGCATTCTTCCTGGCTATATAACTAAACGTTTTTTATCCTCTAATAGCGTCCTCTTTTTCTTCGTGGCTCTTCAATTGGCTTTGTCTCCAGGTTAGATAGATTTGAAGTGATCTTACGCTTGATTGTCACAGCGTCATAGGAAAAACTTTTATTTCTTTTCTTTTTTTTTTTAACTCAACGACACTCGAGTTTTCGAGACCGGTTCGCCTTTGACAGGATAATTATATTATAAAGCTCGGTGTCGGTCTATCCTTCGACCGTGAAAGATTAGACTTTGAAGCGCGTGTACAAGAAAAACATTATTTGTCGTTTTAATATATATACATCGAACTATAATGAAATAGAAAAAAAAAAAGAACTATTGGCATATAGCTTTATAAAGTTTATTGTTGCTTCTAAACGGAAATTTTTGCACGAGCGCGTTGGTGCGTTAAGTTGCTCTCTCTCTCTCATTGTGTTAAAGAGATAGATTTTCATCGAGGTGTAACCGCGTATAAGCGTATTGAAAACGCTTACAATCTTTCTCTCTCTCTTTCTTGGCTTGATTATAGAGCTTTACTAGTATTTATGACTTGTACATTCTAATAAGCGTTATTGAGAAGATATATATCGTCTAAATCAAAGCGCCGATATGCCTATGGCAAGTACCTATTTTGATATACAATGTAGCGTTTTATTTAAAGATTATAAAATATTCTTTAATACTTATAATTAAACTTTAGTTTTTTTTTATTTAAATTATTTCTACATTTTTATCAAAAATAATATTATTTTTTATACTGGAATCTCCTTTTTTATTTTAGTTTAGCCATGAAAAAAAAGTTTTGTGAAAATTTTTATCAATTGAACCATCTCAAAACTAGCGAGGCATATTTTGCATTTCTTCGGAAAAAAACACGACTGCATGAAAAAAAATAGTCGAAAGTTTTTTTTATTTTGACCTATATTGTTTAGCAAAAGCATAGATCAATGCATATATATATATATATATATATGGCAGAGAGAAAAGGGCGTAACAACAACCTACAATGCTTCGGTTTTATAGTAGTCCGCATTAGATAAGAGAGTATCCACCCGGTGGAGTCGTGATGCGATGTATAGTAGCGCTTACTATATATATATATGCTCCAGCCCTTCCCTTATGCACAAAGATACGCATCTGGTATGCTCCGAATTAATAAATAATAATGCAATATCGTTCGAGAGATTCAACGCGACCTTATAGTATAAAAGATTGTATGCTACTGTTCTTCAGCTCAACGTGTATACTTATACACGGAGAAAATTTTTATTTTTTTGCATTTTACTTTTTATTAAATATTTAATTAAAATTTTATTTTCTATTTTACTTTTTTTGATCCGATGCGCTCGGGTTTAGTCTACAATTTAATAAAACCGCTATATAAAGAGAATAATTTTGTATGCTGAATTTTGAATGCATAATGTAGAGACAGTGCGTAGGGTATAATTTTGATTTGATTTTTCACATAAAAGATTTATAAGCCATTTTTAACAACGGCGAAAGATGCAAGGTTTTCTTTGAAAATGGTCATTTTTCAAAATTCCTTGAAAATTACATTTTCCAATTATCCAATAAAATTGTTTGCATAAATAGACATCATTCCGTATTCCGTGTGCGTGCACAAAGTACACTGTACATTAAATATACGAAAAATTTTTCATAAAATTTAATACCATCTATCTCGATGTAACAAGCTTTAAAAGTAACGAAAATAGAAGAAAGTTTTTCGATCCCATTATTTCGATAAGTCAAAAAAGGGAAAATAAATAAATAATAACAAGAAAAAGAAAAAAGATAAACTTTACAAAACACGTTAAATTAGTAGTTGTGGCGCAAAAGGCTTATGCGCGCGTTGAATACGGATGAGCTGAATAAAAGCTCTGATGAACGATTTCACACGACGAGAGAAACAACGTGAAAAAAAAATAGAAGGCGGTTAAAAATTTGCATGGCCGCTCGTGAGCCCAAGACACCACGTTGTCTCGTCGCGATAACTCAATGGGATGGAAGTCCCGGTACTGTGAAAAAAAAGACTCTCGCTTTATACATATAAGCTACTGTAAGATGGATTGTCTGAAAGTTGTGGCAAACTCTTTTTATTTTTCATTTAAACTGCTTCTGAAACTCACGATGTTTTAGCCACTTTTATTTAATGTTTGGAGAATGTGCCAGCAGAGTATTAGTTTTTCCTCTTTGTTATTTACAGTTGCAAACTTTGGTTGTACTAAAGGATTTTTGTTGAATATTTATATAAGGAAAGACTAAGAAATATTGTAAAAATTCATTATATAATTTAATTTCTACATCAATTAATACTAAATAAAGAATTTTTTAAATTTAGCAATTTTCTCTTAATATTTAAAATTTCCTAATGAACTCAAAATACTTGCTCAATCTAAATAAACAATCGCACTTCCAATTAAACTGAAAGCCATCCAACATGATTTAAAAAAAACTATGAATAAAAAAAACCCAGAAAAATACGACTAATAATGAAAAATACTTTTAATGCATTTATACGTAAACATAAAGCGTCAGATAGACCATTGAAGCGTCCATCGTACGACAAGTTGGCAAAAGAATTCGTTTTATCCTGCCTGTATAGCAAAGACTCGGGAGCTTTGTGAGCTGTGGATAAATGGCAGCTAATCGAGTTGGCTAATCGAAATAACCAAACGACAATCCATACCAACTTTTCAAGCTCTCTCAAACTGCAGATCAGACTATATCAACGACGATATACGTGCGCGCGAAACTATATAGGAGGAGCTGTATATAACGCTTTGTGTATTCTGTTCTAGAAAAATGCAATTTAAAGAATAAAAAGTAGCAAAGGCATTAAAAGTTTATTCGTATTAAAAAAATTTTACTTTTTATTTTCTTTTATTTTTGAAATTTTAATATTTACAAAGCAATTTTATAAAGGAATTTCAATATGCAAATTAATGAATTAATAAAGCAAAAATCAGCAAAAGAAACCATTTCAAAACGGTACTAGAAAAATAAAAGATTAAAAACACAAATTTGAAAAAAATGTATTAAAAAAAATGATAAAAGAGATTAAAAGTATGTATACTACAGATGAAAAAAGGTTTGACAATGGTCAGGATAAGCATCGATTCTCTATACTTTAAAGTAAAGAGAAGTTTAAACTCTTTAAAAAGACGCGACTTTCTTTTGACGTAAGAAACGAAGAAGAAGAAGAAGAAGAAGAAAACGAAAGAGAAGACATAGAGGAAGACACCGTTCGACTTGGTATAAAACGTTCCATGGATCTATCTATCGTATTTTCTGCTAAAGAGATTCATAGACTTGACCTCTTATCTTGATGTTTTTCTATGCAAAGACAGACTGTCTGGCGCACGCGTACGTGCTAAAGGAAAAGTTTAGTATATGTATGCAAAAGAAAGAGAAAGATGTAGAGGAATAGGCAGGCGCCGTCTTGCTGTTTATACACCGCGTGTATTGACGCGACTGAATTCGTTAAAATTCGATTAAACGATTCATTAGAATGCTTTTTAAAAAAAAGTTTTAAACTTTGCTTTTCATTGTGACGTTTATGCTTTAGTTGTCAAAAATTACAAGTATTTACAAATGAAATTATCATTGCAAAGTTATTGCTAATCATTTTACAATTTCTTTATTTAATAATAAATATTACTGATATTTATTCCAATAAGTTTTGTTTTTTTAAGAATACGCATATCTCTATCCTCTTCTAATCAAAGAATTTATTTTTTTTTTGCAAAAACTGATAATGGTAGTAAAAAATAAAGAAAAAGCTTTGTAGCATCAAAGTACAAATAAAAGATAAAACGGAAGAACTAAATTAATAATATTTTTAATTTTATTTAACGTCGCTGTATTTAGGCTATTATTGCGATATTAATTAGCGACGAAGGTCGTCAGTGTGTTTGTGAACAAAGCACATGTATTGTATCAGTGGTACTTGTATCTCGATCGACCGCCGAGAGCGGGATTCGAACTCAGATCCTCGAGGTTATGAATCCAATGCTCTACCGACTGAGCCACTAAAGACCTCTAAGAAGTTGATTATATTTCTTTGTTTTCAAGCAAAACTTTAAAAACCAAATTTTAATCCTAGCCTCTATTTTTCAAATTTTTCATGAAAACGATGTGATAACATTAATTTTTCTTCACTCAATAAATTCTTTGATTAGAAAGGGATAGAGATATGCGACTTTTTGTTTCAATGAAATAAGAAATTTAAGATGAAACGAATGAGTTTAAATAATTCTAAAATAATGTAAATTTAATAAACATTATTAACTTCTAAATTAATAATTTATAATCTTTACATAATTAATTAGCTCTATAAGATTATTTAAGGTGCACCAAAATCAAATGGAATTTCCAATTTCCCTAGCCAATTAAGTTTCTTAGCCAATAAATTAAGCAGCGCATCGATTAAAAGGCACGCGCGCACGAGCGAGCATCCGCACAACCGTTCATCCACTTACGACTTATCTCCATCCATAATATACCTGGAAGCTTCATATACCCTAAGCGCCAGTAAATTCATCAACACTCTCGGAGAAACAATTTACTACATACTTCATACTACAGGTATATATATATATATATATATATATATATAGAGGCCGATCGAAAATCGCTAAAATATCAACCTCTGTATATACATATATATATAGGTATGCTGTCGAATGATTTTAGGAGACTTTCTTAGCAATTAGCTTTTAGGAGCCGAGCGTTAAAATTTACGGGGCAAGTGTATGTGTGTGTATATATATATACATATACAGGGAGGTTAATTCGCCCAAGAGAGTAGAGATCGCGATATCGCCTGCACGTGGATGATATTTCAGCGCTAGAGTCTTAGAGTTCTCTAATGCTGCAACGCTTCGCTGGCTACAAGTATTGCGGAAAAGGTTAGTATGGAATTTGTCTTGGCAATACTAGCGATCCGTTAACGTTTCTTCTTAAGAAAAAGGAAAAAAAAAACGCTAACCCGCGAACGATGTATTCGCTGACGTACCCGTCGCGGATTTTACTAGTAGTGTTGGATCACCTTCTAGCCTGCGTGCGATTTCGCGTGAGGATTTTTCTAAAGTGGAGCGGTATTTTTTATTTCTCTTTATTAAGGAAAAAAAGCGTGCTGAGGTGCAGAGGATCGAGTGTCCAAAGGGTATACCAGAGGTCATCGTGTATAAGTACGCTTAAACGTCGACTTTTTTTCTTTTTTTTTTCTCTTTTTATCGGGTTAAGTAATCTATGAAAGTATTAGCGTTTTCATAGGTGTTTTTATTTACACGGTTTTTCTCTTCTTCTGGGTCATATGAGAATCTTTAAATGATTTTAACTTAAAATTACATTAAAATAAACTATTTTTTTCATTAATAGCCAATGATTAATTTTAATTATTAAAAATTTGTATCCCTCTGAAACACTTTTACATGTTAAAGTAGAAACAAATTTTTTACAATATACATTTTTTTAATCCCTCATGGGTTTCTTTAATTATAATAAATTCGTATTTTAATAAAAATAATACGTAAAAATATAACATAATCGTATGAAAAAAAAATGTTAATCGAAAGTCGTATTTTGTTACAACTGAATTATCTTGACTTATTATTATCGATGTCAGTGTGATATCACAGACAGGAAAATGTAATACCAATAATTCATATATCCGTAAGTAGTCCAATAAATTTCATAAGAAACGCGCTTACTTTTTTTTTCGTTTTTAATAAACACTTATCACTTGATATTCCTATAGTTATAAACAACACATTTTTTTCTTCGTCGAACGTTAGAGAGACAAGCCTCGCGAAAGGATACTTTTAAAAATTCGTTCCGATGAAAAATTCAATGCCTTGGTTTTATATATCTAATTAATAATTATAACGTTGCAGCAGAGCAAGTGATTTTAATCTATCCGCGTTAAATCTTTCTGTATATGCTTAGGACAAATAAGCGCGTGTGCCTATCTCTAGATTCTTTTTTTTTAAGGTTGTAAGCAATTTATTTAACGACGAAAGTAGAAAGATTCTTTACGAACGCAAGTTATATATACTTTTATCTCTATAAAACCTACCGAGAAATGCTCCTCGTCATGTTTGGAATTATTATCGATGGTGTGGATGACTTTTACACGAGATGAATAGAAAAAAGAAGGAGGGATAAAAATCTTATGAATAACGAGACATAATGGATTTTAGCGCATGCATAATCACGACAGGGGCAGAGAGGTATCGTCAAAGCTTTCTTGCCAATTGGCTGCTTAATTAATATGCAATTAATGCACTGATGTTTGCATGATGATGCACGAATGAAAAATTTTATATCGAAATTTATAAAAAAAAAGGATTGAAATACTTTTTCTATGTATAGTTTAAAGCAACGCTTACTGACAGATCGGAAGGTTTGAGCAGCTTGATATCGTCTTGTTTGCTTTTATCAATGATTAAGGATTTGTGTACGGTTGAATTTTAAAATGCTGTTATTACTCGGAGATGAGCTATGCGATCAACATTAAAGGCTCGTTTGAATAAAGTGCTCTTAAATTAATTGGGTAATCGGATACGCTATTTTAATGAAATGACTCTTGTTTTCTCGAGATATTAATAATAGATCTAACAAGATTATCATACACAATTTATTTTTACTTTTAGCTCGGGACTTTTTTATTTTTTTATTAATTTTATATAAACAAGTAAGATATTGGTTATTACAAATTGAGCAAATTACAAACAAATAATACGTTCATTTATCATTCAATAAGTACAAATTTAACCAAATACTTGTTCAAATAAAATATTGAACATTTTTGATTATTTGCAAATTTAAAAGACGGATAAAAAAATTTTTCCTATTAAAAATTTTTTTTCATTATGATAGATAAATCATTTAATAAATACTGATTTATCAACATCATGGTATTTAAAAAATCTAATTTATTTCCGTGGTCTCATAAATCTAAGAAGAATAACTAAAGTGTCCGAGCTCAAAATCTCCTTAAGAACAATAAGAAAAAGATGATGTAGCTCTTACTATAAATTCTAGAAACACCTCACCAAAATAATAGAAAAATAAATAAATTGTCCTCCGAAATTCTGACGTTTGCATTTAACAAGAATTTCACCCTCTTCGTTACATTCCCCATTTTGCAAGCGAAGCGCACAAATTCCCAGGCTCTCAATTTTCTAGCACTGCAGCAGCTCTCCCCTATAGTTGTTTTTTTTTTTGCACACACATATATATATACATATACACAGTCACATCGACGCTTGGGGCTTCGAAAAATCCATCATATACACTCCTCTCTCGCATAGTTACCTCATTGTTTAGGAACTTGCTTATTGCGCGATATCTTTAACATTGTATATCTATACATATAGACGCGCGCAAAAAATTTTTTTCTTTCTTTTTTCTCTCGCGTAATATAACAAAACACGTGCGGTCGTAAAAGAGAGCCGATAGATCCGCGCCCTCGCACTGATTTGCACGTTAGCGCCAAAGGCGCGCTTATGGTTTTATTACTTACTCACGCGTCATACTCTTTCGTATATATATGAGCAGTACTCTTTTTCTACTTTTTTTTTATTTTTTAATATTGGAAAGAAATATCAAGAGAATACGAATAGATCTCGTATAGGTTAATGTGTATGTGTTAGAGGTTAGGGTTTGTTTTTTTTTTTAAATACTCCGATGGAATATACTATGAGAGAAATTCGATCCCTTTTCATGGAATATTTCTTTTAATGGGCCCTATTTAATCGAGTTAAACAATCTGAATTACGATAAACGAAGAATTTTTTTCTCTCCTTTCCTCGTTTTGAGGTGGTTAAAAAGATCCTGCTTGAAATCAAGGATTTGAATTTGCACTGCTTCGATCGGGTGAATATAATTTGCATTTACTTACATTTTTAGTTACGCTATGGATTGTTTAACATCTTATAATTGTGTATTTTTACATGCGCCTGGAAAATTATCGTCGATTTATCAGGATTATCTGATGACTTGAATTTTTATGATTACATTATAGATTTGATTTTATTAGTTTTGCGTTGTTTGTACTTTATTAGCGCGTGTGAAATCGTTCAACAAATCAACTTGGTAATGCTGAAATTTTTAATAGATTGCATATTAAATTTAATATTGAAAACATTCTTAGGTGTACAATAAAAAACGCATTTTATGATGTTAAATTTTCTAATAAACACGTTTTCAAAGTTTAATCATTCTAACAGATCAAATTGCGTTATGTTTGTAAAGCGCAATGTTTTAGAAAAAGTGAAATATCATGGTATTAATTAAGCATGATTTGTAGTATTTTAAGTTACAGAATCCGTATCAATAAGGATCCTGTTTTGAATTCAATTTTTTACTGTAAACGTATTCTGAACTCTTTTTAAATTAATTGACTTAATCTTAGTAAAAAAGTTAATAATTGTAGAATACGTAAATGATGATTTTCATTATTACCACAATAGTTATAGCCTTTCTTTCATCGAGCAGACAGAAAACGAAATGTTTCTTTCGTTTAAAATTCGTGGATAGTAATTTGACATATTATTTTCCTTTAAATCATAAAGATCATAATGTACCAAATAATTGTCTTCTAGTGAGTGTAGAGAAATAAAAAAATTGAATAAATTATAAATTAGGAATTAATTAATTTTCTACTTATTTAATGTTATTTAAATAAATTTAAATTGTTAGGCACGTTTTATAATTTTTGTCAATTTTAGTCAAAAATTAGACACGTGTTAAATCGATATATTCCATTTTACAAGAAGCATTTTTTTAAATTTCAATTAAAAATTAAACTCTGCTCCTTAAAATTAATAAAGTAATGGCTTTATAAACTTTTACAATCAAGTCATGAATTTCATTCTTTGGTGGAATATAGGACTTACTTCCGAATTGCATAATGTACTGCCAGAAGATGTTTTTTTTTGTTGCTTTGTTGGAGTTAACCGTCTTTGAATACTTTGAATTTAACTAGAAAAAATTGTATTCTATTATATATTTAGGTTATTGGCGTAAATTTGACTTTTTTTAAATTTATAATGAATAATCTTCCTGCAAAATTTTAATAAGACTCAGGTCGGTTTCATAAATTCAATTTACTCCATTGCAAAATTCGATAAATGTTTTGCAAAAAAAACTCGGTTCGAGAGAAATTTGAATCGACAACCCTCAAATAACGAGGCTTGTCACTTTTTCTTCTAGGAAATTGTTATCTTTAATAAAAAAGAATCCAACAATTTTTAATTCAATAATATATAAATTTTCTAATAATAAAAATTACATGTTCAGTACTGATAATAAAATTTCCCTCTTTGAAAAAATTTTCTCTGCTCATTCATTCTCTTTTTCCGATCAAATTAATAGCAGATGGCTCAAATCGTCGGTAGCTCGACTACCGCCTTAACTTCTTAACCTTAAAACGCGTATCTGCCAGTCGCGTCTTTCTGATTTCGTGCTATAAGGATCTCTTTACATCTCCTTGCACTTTAGAATAGTCATTTTCTCTCTCTCATTCCCTAGTCTAACTCGTTTAAAAAAAAAAAAAAGCTTCAGAAGGAGCTGCTGCCTCTTTAAGACGTCTGCCAAGTTGCTGAAGCAAATCCTGCAGAGAGGGAGAGAAAAGCTTATAAAACCGTAATACGCGTACGTCTTTTATGCCAGTATATATGTACAACGAGAGGAGCAGGCCAATTATCTTTCGCACTTGTACACTGCGTATCCGGTCTTCTCTCCTTTTTTTTTCCTCTTTCTCTCATCTCTCTGTTTTTATTTTTTTTTAAAACTTTTTATTCATTTTTCGCTCTTCCTTTGCCGTTTTAAAGCGCAACTAATTGCAAAGAACATCCAACAAAGTCAAGATTGATTTCTCGCGCGCGATCTTTATTCTTTTTTCTCTCGCTTCTTTTTTTTACCTTTAAGATTCTTTAATTGCATATCGAGGAAGATTTTTCGTCGTGCTGACGGTTTACTCACTATGTGTAAGTTAATGTTAATTCTACGTGTAAGTTTACGGCGTAATCTGATGATTTGATTTCTTAGACGTGACGTTTTCTCATCTTTTTTCTCTTTCTTTTTGTTTTTCCTTATACCTTATATACCGCGCGATTTTCTTAGCGTAAGGCTTAATTAACTCGTGTGATAAGTTAATAAATTTAAAAATAATCAGCTTCCTCTTTTCTTTTTGTTTACTTAAAATTATTAAAGTAATTTTAATGACTGTGTTAGGCCTATTACTTTGAGCGAACGTGCTTGAATTTTAAATTCATTTTTTTCATACTTTGTTGAATTAATTAAAAATTCAAGTTGATTAGATTAAGTGCGCCATGAAAAAGATATTACTTATCAAATATTGAAGGCAGGAAAAATTTTATGAATTTTTTATGTCTTTTTGCTTATAAATAAAAAAGAATTTAACGAATCCTTACATTTAAGTATTGAGATTTTTTCATACGCATTAAAGAATGAGAAAATTCTTACACTTCACCATGTATTGCAATTAATATCATAACGATCTAGTAAGAAAAATCAAAATTTCAAAATTACTGCAGGAAATTTTAATTAAATGAAATTTTGGACTAGCGAAAGAGATTTTTTTATATACCCTTTGATATTTTTTTTTGTAACAACGCCTCTTCGAAAGGTGTATGCGCCTTATATATACCACGGATAAAGGAAAAGGAGAGCATAGCCACGAGGATACCGATCTCACGTCACGACTAAAACAGAATGCGAATCGTCTGCTGGGCTCTCAGCTGTGCGCAAATCACATGACTTAAGAGAGAGAGAGAAGCATTGTTTTGTCTTTTGTTTTTTACAAAGTTGTATACTGTATACGGTTTGGATAAGATCGAGGGATATTTTTTTTTGCGTGCATATGGGAGGGAGATCAAATATAAGGATTGGGCTTTCGTTACTGTTGAAGATAGAATTTTTTTTCTATACTAGGTGTTGAGATGCGGATGATTGTCAGGGTAAATATTGTCAAAATATTTTTATTTAAATTTATTACGATGAAAAATTTTAAAAAAAGTTATAAAATATGGTTACCAATTTGCAGTTTTTAAAATTTTTTATCTTTAGTTAAAATCTTTTTTAAATATCTCTATATTATGCTTTTTATTAGTTAAAGTGGACGGGTATAATATAGAGATATTTTTTAAACTTTTGGATTAAGAATAAAAAATTTAGAAAACTGTAAAGTCGGTATTTTACATCTGTTCAAAGTGAAAAAATATTAATTAGGCTTTTATTAGTAAAAGTGGATACTAAATATGAACTTATTACGAAAAAAAATAAAAATAATTTAATACTACCTTGGTAGAAATGTGAGCATAAAAAATGGTGTATTTAAAAATTTGAGGTATAATGCCTAAGAAATGGCCATAAAATGTTAAAAAAAGCCTTTCCATTTCTACTGGTCATAAAATGGTAATACAAAGCGTTTCAATTTCTACCAGGGTATCATCGATTTATATTATAAATTTTACTTAATTCTAAGACTTATAGTACGTAATCTTTAAAACGTATAAACTCACATAATGGCATGTATTCCATGGATTTAACTCTGAGAGGTCATTAGTTGATTCATCTGAAAAATAAAACTAAATTTATCATTCAGAACTTACAAGAATATCTACATATGGTCAAAATACCTTAAATATCTACATATAATTATAATAATTAAATCAATCCTGAAAAAAAAATAAAAATTTTCATTATAATGCTAGAATGAAAGTCTCATTTTTTCTTTCAGAACTAAAGTAAAAAATTCTAGTTTCGGTTCATTCGAATTTTTCATCGACATTCACATTACTTTAATTCACCGACCTTTTGATAAGGCCGAATCAGTAACTTTTTTCTTTTACCACCACTGATCTTTGGCAATTCCGCCGGCGTCGATAGCTAAACATCTAATAAATATCTGAAAATCCTTAATGGATCTTAAAGAAAAAAGCAAACAACAATGGTTTCTTACTTAGGATCTTGTGCGATTTACCGTATGCTTACGGGAGCGAAAAACGTAAGAGGATCGCATTTATTACAGGGCTTATCTTTTCTTCTTCGTGGCTACTGCGTAAAGCACATCCGGCAATACGTCTTGGGTAGAGAAGCTTTCAAGATGAAATTATTTTTTGCGTAAGACGAAATTTTGATAAAAAACAATTTTTTTAAGTTTTTATAAGAAAAAATAGTTTTTAATTATCAAAAGATCTAGGAGTTTAGATTAATGTTTTATTTAATGTTATCAGCACAAATACAAGATGCTTCGTCTAGATTAAATAGATTCATCCCGTATGTGTAGTAAAAATGAGTAAATTGACCAAAACTAAATATTTTTTGCTTCGTGTTACATTCAATAAGGTAAAAGTTCCGATGACTGGTCATGATCCCCTATTTATATGTTAATGGCGTTTATATTTTTTATCAAGTTTTAATAACCAAATGTATTAACTACTTCATTAACTTGTGCTTAAATTATTTGTTTGGAGTATGAAAATTAGTATCTGAATTACAGCATCTTAAGAATCCCATATATTATATCAGTAAGAAAGTTGCATTTCTTGTTAAGATTATAAACGGAATGTTAATTATATTTTTTAATTAAATCTATGTTTAGGGTTGTTTGAAAGAATTGTCAAACATATAATAAAATATAAAAAATACTAGTTTTATATTTTGTATGTTTTTTATGCATCGCTATATAAATGACGAGTTCCGTTCGGCAAATGTCCAGCCGTCTAGAATTCAGGGAAGCGCCATTTAACGCGTTTTAGTTCATGCTCCAGTACTTGCCTGTGAAAAAGTTTCGCGATGAACTTAACAAATATTTACTGATTTTATAATTCAAACTCGTAAATATATAAAGTTCAAGGTATCTACTAATAGTTAATGGAGTTTGATATTATCAATTACTTTAGTTACTGATTGTTCCAGCGATGTACTGTAAAAACAGCCTAAAATTCACATTAATCAAAGTTTTTTCTCAACTTCGCAACTAAATTTTGATTATGATTTAACAATTACTTAATTTGATATACATTTAAAATACTTTTTGATAAATTTTCAAATATTTTATTTACTAAATTTTATGATATTTTTGTACGGTTGAAATTTCTAATCTTTTGATATTTGTTTATTTTTCCAATAAAAACGGATTAAAATGCAAACGAAAAATTGTTTTCAAAGAAAATAAAAATATAAACGAGGAAATAAAGATACTTCAAGAGCAAAAAGAAGATAAAGAATGAAAAGTATAAAAATTTAGAGAAAGAATAAACTATTTATGTCTATGTAGCAAAAAATTAACTTTAAATAAAGTTAGTAATAATAAAAGTAAAAATTTTGAAAAGTGAATTGCATACAAAGTTAAATTTTTTAAAATTATTCTATTTATAACCTAAAAAAATATATTTTAATTAAAAAAATCTTATCAATTATGTGTGATAAATAAATTTTTTTAATAGAAATTGTTTCGTACGATAATTATAAAAAGTTATAAAAATCAAATTAAAAAATGAGATAAAATTAATGTTATTATATACATCTGCATTTAATAAATCTAAAGCATTCAAATATCTGAATCTCCTCAATTCAATCATTCAATAATTTTACCTCTCGTCTTTTTCACGATGAAATCTTACATGAGAATTATCAAATTCTTTTAACTGCTTTTAAACACATAAATTTTTACTATACATTTATTAATATAGTCATCCATAAAAAAACTAAATATTAGTACATTGTGCTTACAAATATCTACATAATCTTAAAAATTCGAAGATATTACCCTTATAAGTATATTCTAAAAAATTAGCATATAATATACGAGTAATATGAAAATTCCCACTTTAGTCTAAACAATAATCGCTTTAATTTGCCTCGGAGGCAGATTTTAAATTAAACAAAATATTTGAACTTTCATCATGCAACAGATAAAACCGTAAATTAACTCATTAGCCTTTTAAAGTTAAACCTAAAAGGCATTATATTGATATATCGCGTTCACATAACAAATCTCCGAGTTGCGAAAGAACGAAAAAAAAAAAATTTCTATATAGATACCTCCTTTATACGTATATATCGATCTGAGATATACATTTTGCGATATATCGAAAGGTAATTAATTCATCCGTGTCGATATGGAAAAGGTTTAATCCGTTAAATGTTGAAAAATCTACAAAGCCTCTGGTATCTTTATATTTATACCGTTATACGCACAATTTCCAATATTACCAATTACGCAAAACATCCGGATTTCATAAAGCTATTCATGTGCTACAAGAAAGGTTTTCTATGGGCTTGGAATATATATATACACATGTATATAAAAGAGGCGCACTGCTTCGTGGGGGATGCTAAAAAGATAGGATCTGGAAAATTTATTGCACATTATATTCGAGGCTCCGCAAAACCAAGCCGATAATCTGCCATATCTTTATTCCTCATTCGCGTTTTAGATGCTTCTTTATACTTTTATTTCATTCATTCTTTATTTAGCCTCTATATACGCTGCTGCTGCAGCTACAAGCAAATCTGCAGCCTCATCGTCGCCATTGCTACAAAGTCATTCCCTATGAATATATATCGGCGTCGCAACAAACTATTTTATTCCTTATTATTTTATTTTTCCTTTTTTTACTGCTCGGCTCCGATCTTATTTTTGTTAGTAACGTCTTTATGCTGTTTACTCTGTAACTTTAAATTTAGTTTCTTTATTTTTTTTTTCTTTCTTTATATAGGATAAATAGCCTCAAGTGAAATTTGTATTGTTACTCGATGAATAAATTGTAGATCTAGTGATTGATGATTGTTGCATCATACATAAGACTAGTACTTCATATCGAATAAACTCATATTAGTGTATATCCATAAAAAAATATACGAGCACGTTAAATACATACTGAACATGGGGTTTTAAAGAATTCTAATTACTGATTTGTTAATCGCATTAATCTTTTGGCCGCTCGTTTAAATTTATTTATAACAAAGCAACCAAACTTTATTGTTTGACTTTCGCTGTTTAGGCATTCTTATTTCTTATTAATGAATATTAATTGATCAATTAATGTAATGACTAAATACCTTTTAAATTTTGCATTTATTCATCCTATTAATTGACACTTATAAATATCACTGAAAATTCATTAATAAAATTTACAAATTTTTTTATTTATTAACATATTTCTAAATAATAAATATGTATTAACATATTTCTAAATAATAAATATGAATACCATACGTAAATGACATTTTAAAAACTTTTTAGGATATATGCAAGTAGTAGAATACAAAAATTAATCTCTATCATTTAAAATTTTAATAAACCCAAACATTGAACGAAATTTACATTAATATTGTTTATAATTTCAGTGTATGATATTTATTCGGCATAATTAAACTTACATTTAAAGATCTTAAAACACTGTATATGTGCAAACACACGTAAGTGTATATATAAATAAAAAAAAAATTTACTTTCACGATTCATTTTATTTTAAAATGGTTTCAATCAAAATACAGGAAAGAATCTTTATTTAAATATAATCGAAAAAAAAAACTAAATTCTGTCACAAGCAGAAAATTTTAGACATCGTATTCTTTGTTTCAGCATGTTACCAAATTCGACATCGGTTTTCAACCCCCATAATATTGCACGTCTCTTCCTCCATTTTCTCTTTCTCTTGTCCTCCCCACAAAACGTCGTTGAGATTCAGATCGATACCCCTTTTACTGCATGCACTGCATTCTGCAAGAGAAAGAGAGAAAAAGCAAAAAATAAAGGGGGGGACCAACTATGTGTTCGAATAGCCCTTTCGTCGTCGGCGTCGTCGTCGATGTCGTCAAGGCTCTTGATTGAATTTGCCTGTTGGGGGTAAACTCTGATGCGAATGGACGAAAGATAATTGAGAAAAAGATAGAATTTTTTTTATAATCTTTAGTTTATAAGTTACTTCCTGAGTTATGGAAACGAACAATTTTTACAGATATAATTACACGATTAAAATAAAGTTTGAAAAAAAATTATCATAAAGAGGTCCATTTTAGGATTGATTATGAACTTAACTTTTTGGTTATTTGACTATTCATGAATTTTTAATTCCAAGCTTGTAAATTTGATCTCCTCTGTGATTTTTTCTGAAATAAAAATTGCAGCAATTTTTAAGCAATATTTTCATTTTAATTAGGTATTTTATATTTTGTGAAATAGCCAATGGATACTATACCATCCATTCAACTCTATATTTTGAAATTCATTTCGTTTGAATTAATTGAAAATTTTTGACTAATATCGATTTTAGCATTCGAAATACCTTTTTTCCATTTTTCTCTTAAAATGCTGAAGTGAGATCTTATTAAATGAAAGGTTCCGTACGAATTCTCATGGAGCTTAAATGAAATTAATTATCAAGCTGTATAATTATATTAAAATTATATTGTACGTCATCATATCATAGAATTAAAAGTAGCGCGATAGCTGGCAATTTTAATAACACAGAATGCGAAGTCTGTAATCGGTTATTAAATGCATAAAAGGCGTAAGAAGAGTGAAATTTCACTTCCTCGACACATGCGCACACATTGTTGCATAATGTACATAAAACGTTACAACGGCCAACTGACAGCATCGCAAATCATTGCCTATATGCAAATCTAAACTTTTTCATCAAAATCTCTTTCGTTCGCGCTATCCCACAATTATTTTACAAGCTTGGCTCATCTACCCTCAAACAAAAAAAAAGACCGAAAAAAGAAAGAAAAAAAAGAGGCGCGTATATGAACCAGTTTTAACATCTCTGAGCACGTATATACGCAGTAGCCATGCCGCGTATTTATTATTATCATCAAAGTATATCTTGCTGAGATATATATATATTTACACGCTTATATACTTGTCGCAAATTTCCACGCTTACAGAGGGACGTTGACGATAAGGTATGACGATAAGGTATAAACAGTTAAAGCGACAGATCTTTGCCGCTCTGTGTGTGCGAAGGAGGGAGGCAAATGAGTTGTATCGTACATATACACATAACTGATAATAAACGGCTTGTCATAAAAGACGAGAGAAAACTAGGTGCGATCGTGGCAAAGATGGAATGTAGAAAATTCGCTTAAAGTCGAAAGAATTCTCGTTTAAGATTATTTGTTTTTACTCTATTTTTTTCTTTCTCTCTTTTCTTTTTCACTATACGTGCAAGTGTTCGCGTATATATACCTGCTTCGTTGATACTGTTGATCTAGTTTATTTTAGACTAGCAGGCTGCGAGAGAGAGAAAACGGGTTAATTTAAAAGTGGATGAAACGTTCAACATTTCAGTTTTTCTTTGCAATGTTAATTAGAGGTGAAATATAGTTTTAGATATGGCTTAAGATTGACTATAAACAAACATTTTTTTTATCGTTTACAAATTAATAAAAATTGTTTTTAAAAAAAATACCAATTAATTATGTAATTTTATATTGAGAAAATGGCTTTGAAAAAATAGTTTTAATGAAAAAAGTCAAAGTTATTATATAATTAAGAAATTCCTGGTCTATTAGAAAATTCCAAAGTTTCTCTAATCTTGTAAACTAAAATCAATTAGTTTTCTTAACTGTCAAAACATTTTTAGTTAGATTGAAATTTGATTAAACTAAATCTACCTAATAAATATGCATAAAGATTTCTATCTAGTAACATAAAGATATTTCGAAAATAAAAAAAATTTCTAACACATTTTTTAGCATATTTTCTGTTTTTCGCACAGCAAATTATCAATAAAAAAATTCGTTCCGACTCTTCAAGATTGTATCATCTTAAAAAAGGAAAAAAAAAGGAACTACCGCTTGTTAATGCTACAATGCATTAGTACAGCATCTCAGCTTGTTGTTGTTGTTGTGCGTCACTTTCTTTACGAGACAAGCTTGTATATATGATGAAACATTTCACATTGTCCACGTCGCTCTGAATTCTTCGCGCTCACATAGCGTCTCTTTAAACTGCTCCAGCCTTTATAAACATCAGAAAATATGATACTTTGATACTTCGTTATTTACGTTGGCGTATATAACAGCTATACATATATGTGCGTTTCTCTCTATCTTTTTTTTTTAAACTTTCGAGATTTATTTAGCGTGCATATAGGGGAATTCAAATTGATTTTACGAGAAGAGCAACTTTATTTTTACTTGATTTATAATTATTTTCATCTATCCGGATAGTTTACATAATTCTTTAGCGTGTGTGTATAGGTTATGTTGTTTGTGTGCTGTGTTGTAATAGGTTATGTTGTTATTATGGGCGAAGTACGTAGTTTGCATACTTTATGTGTAATAGAAAAGACAATATGAAGTAGCTATTACGCTTGTCTTTATATTTTTCTAATGAAAGACGCACTATAAACTTAAATTAAGGTTTGTTTAAGTTCATATTGTTTGTACCACTATAATAATGTTTAACAGTAGTTGGTTTGACCTTAATTGCTATTATGAATTAAAATTATTTTATAATATTTTCCAATTTCTTTCAATAGGATACTTCGTTTATTCTAATAATTAACAATTAGTAAGGTTAGAAGAATGTATTTTTATTATTTGTTGTGGGAAAGTCTTTTCATACTCGGATTTTTCTACTTAAATTGTTTTGATTTATAAAATACATATTTATTTGCATTCTCATAATTGAATATTAAAAAAAAAATGTTTAATTTAATAGCTTCGAATTAACTGAATAGCTCCTTTATAATTCAAAGGATAAAATTATTTAACTTTCAATAACTTCTTCAGAGACTTGACAAGTACATTTTATTTTTATTTATAAATTATAAAAGTGCGCGCTATTAAATGGTGCAGAAAACAAATTCAATACCGAGTGCATTTATATAAATGTTCTGGTGTCAGATTATCAAAAGTCAATTCTGCATTATGAAATTTTGTTTATACATTCCAAAAGAACATAAAATATTTTTATGCTCGGTAAAGTGAGTAAATCGATTTTCCATAGAGTTTGACTCATCAAAATTGTAACAATTAATTGTGCACTGTGTTTGAAGAGAAAAAATTATATTTGGAATTATTTTATATTTTTGTTAATGTTAGTTATGGCAAAGTTATTCCATTAGAGAATAAAATAAATTTACTATAGTAAAATTTAATTTTTCAAGTATTAATAAGTTTCATTGGCTTATTTTGAGTCTGATTTAAGATAGTGAATAAAACTATAATAAAACTACAAATATTAATATAATTCATTAAAATTATTATGAGTGAATATGAAATATTTTAAATTTAATTAAAGTTAATAAATTTGTTCTTTTAAAAGACCAAATAAGAATTCAATTATTCTGAAAATCATAAAATACCAAAGGTTCAGGTTAAACTTCTGAATTTACGTAATAATTGAATATTCTATTTTAAAAATCACCGCGTCAGCGTGCACCGAAGCACAGAAGCTGCTTCGGGAGATTTTGAGTTTATTTATGATAGTAGGCAAAGAGTTGAAGTAAATTTCACGAGGATACACCAGCAAAGGATAGAGTACATAAATACATATACACAAAGTCTCGATCTAAGATTAGAGCGCAGGCGCGTCAGGCAACATTAGAACGTATGTATATATAAGCTTAAAACAAATGTAAACTTGTATGTGTATGTGTGTACGTGTGAGTATTAGCTAGCAAAAGGATTTCCCACGACTTGACATCCGCGACTGTTTGGCGTCATATATATAGCGCGGGGGCCTATCCTTTACGCGACATCGTGACCTGGCTCCTTAATTTTCTACTATATACGTATGATTTTACCCTGTTTTTCCCCCTTGTTTCGGGCCTTCTTTAACTTGCCTTTTATGCTTTTAACCACATGTGTGTATATATGTACATGTGCATTGTTCGTTTTGTTAGCTCGGCTTGGCCGCGCAGTAATGAAAAAGGAAATTGAAATTTTTTTTTTCCATTTTTTTTTTATCTCGAGGCTGCAAAGGTTGCTTTGAGACGTCGCGTTAACAGTACCTTTTAAAGCTTAAAATTCCTTTGTTAAAGTTATGAAAAATTACTATAATCCATAAGAGAACTTAAGCTTTTTTTTCGTTCTATCCTTTTTATTTGAATTACATGAAATGTCGCTTAATGAATTCTGCTTGGAATTTTAACGTTTATTGTTTGTTTTTAATGATAAGTACCAAAATGAGTAAGAAAATTTATCTCGCGAAAAAATTAAAAGAATCGAAACTAAAAGAAAATTCTAGAAATATTACATTAATACTCTTGCAATAATTCTCCAAGTAATAGCAATACATTTCGTACATGTAATAATACACATGATGAACGTTCGTTGCTTCAATAACCTATTATCGTTAAGTTTATTATGCCTTGCAACATTATAGAAAAGTTGCCGGAGCCGCGCTTCTACATATACGTATACGTTAAATTTGATAAAGTGTTAATTCATTAACAATTTGTAGAGAAGTAGTTAAAATCCTGTCAATATTTATGATTTAATGCCCATGAGGCTCGATGCATAAACGCTAAAGCTTATAATGTTTCTTAAAAATAAATCAAAATCCGATCTCTTTCTTAGGCCGAAAATAAAAAAAGATTCCACAGTTTGAGCGTTACGTCACTTTACACATGCATATATGTATTAGGAGAAAAAGATAAGTTTACACTTTAATGGCGTATACGTACAAAAGATATCCTTAATTATGAAATCATAGAAATTCCACGGAGCCCAAGACAAAAGGCCCGCGAGCGACATGCAAATACACTTGGTCATAATGAATCAGCCTATCTTACCGATTGATAAGGATCCTCCCTCTCCTTGTGTGTATATTAAGATTCTTATAATATTGTTGAAAAAAAAAATTTTCCTTTATGATATTCCCACATAAAGCGCTTCAATCCTTTTTAGTCTTTTTTCTCAATTTAACATTTTTGTTTTTATTTGCATTGCCGAGTAATTGTTGCTCAACACGTTGATTTTTAATGATTCGCGCTAAATTTATTGAATCAGTTTGTATTACTTTTGTGAGTTTGAATGATTTTATTGATCGTTATAAAACTCAAGAGGAGATATTTAGTTTTGTTATGGAAGGTATTTAATGTTCTGCATATATCTTCCACAATGTTAAAGAAGACTGTTTAGTTCTCATGCAAAAGAAAGAAAAATTATATAATAAAATCCATTAAAATAACACATTATGTGTGTATGCAAGAAAAAAAAAAGTCGCAAATCTTCTTTAAAATAACTTGACAAGGTACTTGACAATAAATTACAGATGATCAAAATCTAGAGATCTACAAATGCATCTTGCTTTTTTAAAAGTGTGCTAAAAAATTCAAAAGAAAATTGTTAATACGCCTCGGCGATACATAGGCAGCAATCTCAAAAGTTTTACAAGAGAGCGCCGGAGATTTTTCGTTGGTATGCGGCTTAGCAGCCAAAGAGAGTATTGCATCCTCCTGCTTAAAATTTCCCACGGTTCGTCTCTTCACTTCTCTCCTTTCGATTTCAAAGCTGGAAAAAGGCACCTCCATATTTACTGTATATACACATGCATACAAAGAGAGGGAAAAAAAAAAGATAGAGAGAGAGTGAGAGTGCGACGCGGTTGGCGTTATGTCCGCGCTTGCTATACAGCACACGTTACTTTATCAAAAGAGCAAAAGAGAGAGAAAAGGAGAAAAGAGAGGCTGTGTTTTCTTTCAGTGTGTTAAAAAAAGGGGGATCGATCTGCTTTCTCGATGGGATTGGGATGTGTGAGTATATGAGCGCCTCGCGGGCGGCAATAGCTTTTTCGATTACGTAACATAGCGAAATTCTCCCATACGATTCGATGTATATACATATACATTTATAGGCTTGCGCTGCACCTATATATCTATACATATATAACGTTTCTCGTTCTTGTTAAAACGGCTTTCCGTAACCTACTTTTTTTACCCGAGAGCTTCCTTTGTTTCTCCAAGATGGCCCGAAGGGTGTTTGCTGTTTGTTGTTACCTTAAGTATTATACACGCATATGCTTGCGAGTCTTATGGGCCTCATGGCTTTAACTTTTAGCGATTTGCTCGAGTTGCCTGGCCTTTATATACTCTAGATTAAATTTATACGTATATCCCCGGTGCGTATTAGCATTGTATTCAAAGCTATTGCCTTTTTTCATTATGAATTATGGAAAAACAGTGCGTTTATTGATGTCTATTCTCAGGTTCATAGAAACAATGGAATACGTCCGATTTATTTATTTAATTATCTGGAAACCTGATGGCTATATACCTTCATTTTTTAGGATGAAATCTGAAATTTTTACAAAAATACATGTAATTATTTTTTTTTAATATGCATTATTTAAAACTTGGATAATGTTGCAAAATGTTTAAGCCGAGATTTTGATAATTTGCAAATGAACAAGCTTACATGTGCATTATGTCATATTATTACTTATTGCTTATAAAATTTAAAAGCTTTAAAAGAAAAATTCTCCTTATATATTCCATAAAGCGCATGAAAAAAATTTTCATGGATTTTACGTAAACTGTAATGCGAGATTTGAAGTAATGTATCTTTTAATAATTTATCAGACGTTGTAATATGAAATTTAATGGTTACTTCAGGCGTTTGTAATACATAAAAAAAAGAAGTTCTATTCTCGGGATGCTTTCTACGCGATTTCTCATCGATGCGCCCAGAAAAAGCTGCACGTAAATGTATTATTATAGACATCGGATGATTCGGGCATTAAATAAAGTAACGTTTATTCGGTATGAATACCTTATTTAACAACTTTCATATTTAATAGCACGCGGAATATTTAATTTCAATTAAATAACAAATGTTTAATTGATTTCAATATGTTTCGTATATTGATTAACATCTCGGAGCGATTATTTTATTTTTTTTTGTCTTGCGGTTGAAAATGTAATGTACATTCGGTCATGTGCAGCGATCAACGGTACACAGGTGGTTGAATTTCATTTAATTGATATTTGAAACGAATATATCTTCTTTGCCTTTTTTTCCTTGAAACATTCGAGCTTGAATCTCCATTAAATTCTCAGAAGTGAATGTATTTGTTCGCGGTTTCTTTTCTGTGGTCGAATGAAGTTCTCTCGTCAACGGGGTGACATGTGTGGTTCATGTCGTTACTTTACGTGTCTTATATATTAATTTCAGAATTTCGTCGAATGATACGCGGATTGGACGCTGTAATGGTATTTTTAAATTTCAACTTCAAATTTCATTTTGAAGTATGACATACTGAAGAATATTAATTTTTACTGATATTTAATATTTAAATGTTTTCCGTTAAGGTGACTTCGGATTTTAGGTTAGGTTTTATTTTTGAGTTTACAAATTACTCTTTCAATATGTAAAATTTTTCAGATTTTGTAATTTTCCACTATTCTACGGATTATAATAAATGGTGGAAAATTAAAAAATCCAAAAAATTTTAGAAACTAATAGAGTAATTTGTAAACTACAAAATGAAATTTAACCGAACTTCCGTAGTCGCCTTAAACATTAAAAAAAAGTTGATTTTTTACAGTACATAATTTTCTGATAAAAAAAATCTTAAAAAGTTTATGCAAAAATTGTAAAACTGTTTATAGAATCGTAATGTAATATTATGTCATTTGAAATGGTCGATCGATTACTAGGTTATCGATATTATATAGAAGAATAACTACAAGCTTCTCTCTGAATCGGAAACGTTTCTCTTTTGCGGTTGGCAAATTACCAAAGCCTCTGAGTTTTGTTCCATCCATCTGTTATTGCAGCACTGAGATTTGCGGTTTATCGACAGCTTGGCACGTTCCGTATTGGAATGGTATACCTGCCTATAGATTTTGTGGTTTCTATTTACACCTATTTTGTATATATCTCTTTCTTTCGATACTTTTTTTTCTTGCTTATTGTTTTTACATATTGAACTTGTAATGATCATCTAAACAAAATATAAAATAGTAACAGGTTCTTTTGTGTAGATATATTCAAAGTCAATAAAAAACTAATCTATATCTATACATTTATATCTGTGTATGTATTTTATTGCTTCCTTTCCGAATGAGCTTTCTGATGATGATAGAATATTTTTTGAAATAATATTATGAATGTATGTTTTTAGAGATTGTGAATCAAAATATGTTATTTTTACAAAATATCCATGTGTGTACTTTTATATTTCGAGAACTTATTGATTAAATTTCATCTAAAATGGTTCAAATTTTTTAAGATAATGGTTGTATGACAATTCTTTTCTTTTTTATGCGTTTTGCTTTCTCATAGAGAAAGCATTGTATCGGTAAAAAAAATTTTTTTCTATTTTTTCATTAATTTGTACATATTTGAACTCAGTGAGTCGAAAAAAGTGGTTTCCAGAAAATGTCTGTATGTATGTGTGTGTGTGTGTGTGTGTGTGTGTGTGTGGATGTATGAATTCAGTTAGTAAGCTGTATCTCGAGAACTACTCGATGGATTTGCTTCTAATTTTGCATGGAATTTAGTTTTGTGATTAACTTGCTGGGAAGCTATTGATAATTTGGTTCTTCCACCGTAGTTTTCATTTTAAAGTTTTTTTAAAAAATAAAAAAAAAATTCGATTTTTCGTTTTTTGGTTTTTTTTTGTTTACTACTCGATGAACTTGCTTCAAAATTTGCATGGAATTTATTTCTGATTGCCCGGATAAAATAAATTTTTTAAAACTGATTTTCTTAGCTCAGTTTTAATTTTAGAGCATT
Source organism: Anastatus disparis (assembly GCA_017163975.1). Classification (NCBI taxonomy): domain Eukaryota; kingdom Metazoa; phylum Arthropoda; class Insecta; order Hymenoptera; family Eupelmidae; genus Anastatus; species Anastatus disparis. The sequence continues at coordinate 801,091 of JAFFSR010000251.1, forward strand.
TTGAAATTTTTGAAAAAAATGTTTCTATTTATTAAGCCAATAAAATCTTAAAAACTACTCGATGGATTTACTTCAAATTTTCCATACAATTCAATTTTTTGATGAACTGGTGCGGAAGCTATTGGGAATTGGTTTTCTTAGCGCAGTTTTTTTTTAGAATCATTTTAAGAATTTTTAAAAAATTTCGATTTTTCATTTTTTTTGTATTTTACGTAAACTACTCGAAGAATTTGTTCGAAAATTTGTATGGAACTTAATTTCGACTGCCAAAAGTATAAAAAATTTTGTAAACTAATTTTCTTAGCGCACTTTTAATTTTAGAGCATTTTTAAAATTTTTAAAAAAATTTTTATTTTTAATTTTTTTCTATTTTACGAAAACCATTTGATAGATTTGCTCCAAAATTTGTATGCAATTTATTCGCTACTGTCTGAAGAAAACAAGCTTTGGAAAATTAATTTTCTCAGTGCAGTTTTAATTTTAGAGCACTTTGAAAATTTTCAAAAAAATTTTTATTTTTCATTTATTTTCTATTTTGCGTAAACCATACTATAAATTTTCTCCAAAATTTTCATACAATTAATTCGCTGTTGTCTGAAAAACATAAGCTTTTGAAAACTAATTTTCTTAGCGTGGTTGCAATTTTAGAGAATTTTAAAGATTTAAAAAAAAAATTCGATTCTTCTTTTCTTATTTTTTTTTATTCTACGTAAAGTACTCGATAGATTTGTTCTAAAAATTGCAGGGAAATTATTTGCGACTGCCAAAAGAAGGGAAATTTTCAAAAATTGATTTTCATAGCGTAGTTTTAATTTTAGAGAATTTTTAAAATTTTGAAAAAGAAATTTTGAAAAGAAAATGTTATTTATTTAACCAGTTAGATCTCGAAAATTACTCGATGGATTTGCTTCAAATTTTGTATACCATCTATGTTTTTGTATAACTAGACGGGAAGCTATTGAAAATTGGTATTCATAGAGTAGTTTTTTTATAGAGCCATAAACATGAACTGTATTTATATATAAATATGATTGCATTTTATAAAGATTAGAAATTTTGTTGTCATCATTCTTTTTATTACTACATTATATCATTTTTCAATAGAACAAATTTTTTTGTATTACTTGATGATTTAAAATAAATTATAAATGTTGAAAAAGCAAACAGCTAGCATATGTGTTCGAAATTTATAAAGCACAATATGAATAAATATTAATGTTAGACAATTTTTTAATATTAAAATCACATATAAATAAATATAAAAAAATTAATGAAACTCAAAGAACTCTATCAGAAAGCATTCCGCCAAAGCACTTGGCAGCGTTTTTTTTATTATAGAGCCATTTTAAGAATTTGAAAAAATTTTCGATTTTTAATTTTTTTTTTTGTATTTTACGTAAGTTAATTGATGAGTTTGCTTTGAGTTTCCATGGGAATAATTTGCATCTGCCAAAAGAAGGATAACTTTTATAAACCGATCTTTTTAGCGTAGTTTTCTTTTTAGAAAATTTTAAAAATTTTCTTAAAAAATTTTCATATTTCAGTATTTTTCCATTTTACGTAAAGTACTTGATAGAATTACTCTAAAATTTGTATACAAGTTATTTGCTACTGTCCTTATAAACCAAGTTTTAAATAAATAATTTTATTAGCGTAGCTTTTTGATCTCTTCTTTTGTTTTCTGAGTTACTCTTGAAAATTTATAATAGTACTACTGAATTTAATTACCGTTACTAAAATTGACTACTTGGATTTACCAAGCTTAGTCGTGATAAAAAGATATCCACAAGATAACAAAAATAATAAATTCAAACCTATATATAAGGCTAGCTAAAGTCAACAAAATTAAACACTTTAAAAGCTAACATTTAACTCAAACAAAATGTTGAAAAGGCAATCAACTAGCATATATATTCAAAATTTATAAAGTACAAAATGAATAAATATTAATGATGGACAATTTTTTTATATTAAAATCACATTTAAATAAATATAAAAAAATAATGAAACTCAAAGAGCTCTATGAGAAAGCATTCCGCCAAAGCACTTGGCAGCGTTTTTGTTTTATATTAACCTATTGATATTTGAATATCAATTTTTAAAATATTTAAAAATATTTATAAGATTTTTTACTGTCTTGTTTAATGATATTTCAAATAAATCAACTTTTCTAATGTTAAAAAGTTTGATGTTTTTGAAATATAAATATTGTCAATAATTATGATAAATTATTTAAAAAATTTTGAAGTCATTTTAGTAACTGTAATTTCAATTTGATGAAATTAGGTGCCAATAATATATTAACAACAATTTTTTTGTGAATTTCAATACTAGTGAACAACTAAAGAAAATTTTATCACACAATCCATAAATATTCAACTCAAATATTTAGATTTCTCATGCAAGAATAAATAAAATATCGAACAAAAGTTTGATTTTATTATATTCCTTCCTACTATTACTGTTATAACAATTCACTTGTTTGTTTATTTATTAACTTTGTTTGAAATAAAAATAAAATCAGATAAAACACATGAAACGTTCAATTATTTAGATAATTAAAAAACAAAATTAATATCCTTTTAATAAATTATAGTCCACAAAGCTTAATAAATATAATTTTGTACGTCATAAATATTTATTTTCAATATCTGTCTGAAAAAAATTAGTTTGATACCAAGGCTATGATAAAATATATTTTGTAACGTGCAGTAGTAGAATAAAAATCGGTTGTACTATTCTATTTACTTGTGCTACCAATCATAAATTTACTCTCATACGACGTAAAACAGTTGTATATACACACACAAACACACATACAGCCATAAAATGTTGGCACGTGCTATTGTCATTGTAAACACGCCTCCCGTTTTACCAACGACTTTATCTACTACTCTATTTCTATGTACTCCAACAATGCAAGCTCGAAAAATTGAAAAATTCAAAATCGAAAACCGCTTCCACTAAATAACAGTCTTTGCAAAACTTCATGCACGACTGAGCTATACTATGGCCCCAAGCAACGACTTTATGCTCGATAAGAATCCCCTTTTCTAAAAGAAAAAAAAACATTAAAGTCTTAACATTTGAAAAAAAAAAGTAAAACATAAAAAATATCTAAACGAAGATAAAGGAGATGTCAGGGATGAAAACAATGCATCTCTAGTCCAAGTTTAAAGATAACTTCTCAGCTCAATATTATATACCTTTTTAATCTTTTTTTTTCTTCTTTTTTTTACCTATACACACACTTTATTTATTTTTTCTTGTCTCTCTCCTCGCACTTTATCGTCACACGTATTTCCAGTCAATATTAGCATCTAACGTGGGCGCGACATACAATGGATTTTGCCGCATGTACACCGAACTCTTATCCACACGTGTACGTATATGTGCATGGATGTGTGCGTGTTATAAAGGCTGTCGAAGGGCCTTTAGAGGGGGCCACGCGACGACGCGAGAAAATACGCACTAGAAGCAGAGTCGTAAAGTTGCCAAAGTAAAAGGGAGAAAGAGGAGAAGGAGGAGGAGGAGGGAAAAATGCTACTTTACGACGTTTAAAACTGCAACGATTTACTTGAAGGCGCCTTCGTGACGACATACTATTGTACTTAGAACTGAGTTTAAAGAAAGACAGATAGATCTGCTACAGCACACACACACACACCGACACCACGTGCATTAGAGATCTGTCAAGGATTACTGTTTCCTTGTAAATGCGGAATTGATTTTAAATACCCGTTACACGAGCGCGTGCTACACCGTGCTCAATGATAAGCTTCAATACATGAAGATACACGGAGAGAAATTTGGCTATACTACATTGACATAAAATATCCTTCGTAGGTTGCAAACGAAAATACGTTATATTCACGCGATGTGAACGATAGATTAACATCTGCCTATTAGCCCGTTAACAAACTTTGTTTTTATTCGAGCGAAGTCAAGACAAAAGTAAACATTGCATCGTCTCATTTCAACGATGTCAACGAAACATTGACATCGTTGAAATGAGACGATGCAATGTTTGCCTCTACTGTGAGATTCTCATTTTGAAAATAGAATGTTTTCATTAATCCAATTTAAGGTTATAATATAGTTCGCAATCTACGAGGTGATATTTGTTGTCAATGTAGGATAGCCAAATTTCTCTCCGTGTATATAAATAACAGTTCGCAAATTTTACTCAATCAATATTATTTTACTCAATGTTGTTAACTAATCAAATGGTTCTGTTAAATATTTATTTTTTAAGGATTTATATTCCAAAATATTTTTTTTTTAATATAAAAAGTTGATTTTCGAGGTACAGATAAGTTAAAAAAAATAATTAAATCTGTTAAAAAATATTTTATTTTTATGTCATTATTATTCATGTAATTATTGCCATGCTAATTACCGAAAAGGTTTTCAGCATGTTTATGAATAAAGCACATGCAACATATAGTTGTGCATATATCAATTGGACGAGACCGAGATTCGAACTCGGGACCTCGATATTACGAATTCATGGCTCTACCGAACGATTTTGAATATTCGATAAAAAATGTTTCTACAAATACGGTACTTGGAAATTCATAATTTTTAAAAATAATAAATAATTTACAATATTATTGTTTAAATATATTCATTTTCTTGATCTTTTAATTATTTACTACAAAATCGTTACGGAATGCTAAAGCTAAAAATACTTTGAAATTAAGAACTTAAATATCAAAATTTCAAAAATATTGAATTTAAATCCTTTCCAGATTTTTCTAAATCCATATTTCAGACTCTCATCACCTTTATACTCGATCTCCAAATCTAACCAGACTTTTGTTCCTGCAAAGCATCTAAAGAAGTTCATCTTTTTTTCTCTCTCTCTCTCTCTCTCTCTCTCTCTCTCTCTCTCGAACAGATAAAGGATAAGAAGGATGTATAAGGCAGCAAGTAGTCCTCATATAGCTCTAGGATAGCTACCACTCGTTAGTCACGACGCCCACGCAATTAATTACGCGCGAGCACAGACACACGCATACGCACGCGTCTTTAGGATTATTAGATACATCCGTCGTTTGATTAACTGTGCTTGATCGCGTAAACTTCCGGCCTTCATCTCCAAAATAAAAAAGCAACGAGTAAATAATAAATAAATAGAAACCAAGTTCTATTCGGCCTCATGCTGCTGCTGTTACAAACAAAGACATTTGTTTTTTTATTTTTTATTTTTAGAGAGCGGAGGGGGGAGTAAGAGAAGAGAGAACTGCAATTGAATGGAATGGTTGGCGCTCTATAAGACAGCGATGGATAGCTTTTGGCTTACTGTAATTTCTCGGCACTGAAGATTTAGTGTGTTGTACAGTAGTTGTAACTAGCGAGAGAGAGAGAGAGAGAAATTCTTGTTAGATGTACTTGTGGTATTGCAAAATAATATGTTCTCTTTTGTGTAAATTAATAATTATCCAACTTCTTTTTCTTAGGTTTCGTTTACCGTACTCTTATTAACAAATCCCAACAATTAGTGCACAGTCATATTGTAACAGTAGTTTATTTTAAAATAATTATTAAAAGTATCGTTGTAAAAAAAAAGTAAAATACCATTTTAAAAATCAGTATCTTTAACTTTTATTTTCTTACTGACTTGCTGAAAACGATGAAAAAAAAAACAACTACTCTTAGAGTAAATCCAATCTGTAATATTATTAAATGAAAATAAGAGTTCGGTATATACGGCGATTCAAGTTCTTCTTTAGCTTCTTCATCGCATCCTATTGATGACGAGAGATATAGATTCTTCTCTGGTGTTTCTTTGCGCAATCGATGGCAAAAAGTTGCCGGATGATAATATTCATTCTGGATAAAGGGACAAGCGTTGTAAAAGCGACATAGTTGCGGCCTGGCCGAGCTGCCAGCAACTTATAGACTATACCAGCTTCTTACAATGTCATGCTTGAAGCTTATTAGTTGATTTTTCCCCACGGACGTGTCAGTCATCCAGCGTGAGAAGATAAGTTTTTTTTTTTTCCATTGTGTTACAAAACTTAGCTCACAATTGGAGAGAAAATAAAATTTATAAAACTAGATGTTCAAGTAAAATGTGAAAAAAGTTTGGTGTTGATGTAAACGATCATTTTAAACATTTGCGATGAGTGAAAAAATTTTGAATTCTCAATTCAATCGCATGAAATTCTCTTGTTTTAGGTTTTGCATTTTAACTAACAAATTGAAATTCATAATTTGAAAATAATAGAAGTCTGAGTATTTACTATGCTTAATTTTAGTTAATAGAAGCGGAATATTGATAAGGACTGAAATAAAAGGACAAATGTTGATTAATATTGATTAAAGAATAATATGGTAATTCAAGATATAAACAATAGATAAAGCAATATTAAAGTGTAAATATAATCTTGGGATTTATTATATACACATGTATTTTCGTTTCTACGATTATAAATTACACTCGCATAAATCATAAAATCATATTTGTATTTACGTATTACTTTATCGAATGTTTTTATCTGAAATTATTCTAAACTAAATATCTTTACCAGAGCTGGAAAATAAAAAAAAAAATGTAAGGAAATAAATCGAAGCATGCACCAATCGATCGCATTATTCTTTTTTTCCTTGCATCTTTCAAAGTAAGATCGAACCTGCAGGCAGCAATTATAACATGGAAGCTGCATCAAGTCTTACAAGCCACTCTCTCTCGTAATCGAACAGACATAAATAAACGAAAAAAAAAGAAAAGTAAAATGAGTAAATAAAAATAAGAAAAAAAAAATAACAACACAGTACAATATGAAAAAAGGTATTACTTTGGCTTAAGCGCGAATAGTTTCGTTATCTTAGCAAACGTCTTCTTTCTTTCTCTCTCGCAACGCATGTCAAAAATGCCGCTTCCGGAATTCATCGTACGCATCGTGATTTCCTTCTCAATCTTTATATTTTTTTCTTTTCTTCATCTTTCTTTCTTTCTTTCTCCTCTTTATGCTTGCACAGAGATCGATACGTTGGATAAAAGCTTGCTCGCGCACCTTCTCTCCTCGGACAATATAAAAGGAGTTAAAAAGCTTAGCTAGACGTAGCCATAAGAGTATGACTCATATAGTTTGTGAGACGTTGAAAATAAAAATAATAAAAATTCTTCAAGGGATATGCACCGAGAAAGAGAAAGAGAAAACGGGAGATGGAATGTAGTTATTGCAGCTGTGTATATGCCGAGCGTTAATTCGTTCGGTATGTAAGTTAACCGTCGCTTGAAATTTTTTTCATTCATTTTTCGATGTATACCTTGGATAAATCAGATGCAAATTTTCATTACTCTAAAGTATCTCATCAAATTAGTTACTAAAACAATGAGGAAAATTCAATTTTTTTTCCAATTTGAAAATTGGTCTTTGTATGATTGTTATAAATTTTACATTCTTCCAATCAGCAAGGAAGAAATATAGACGTATTATGAAATCCTACGTATTGCAGGTTTATCAAAAGAGGATTTTCTAAACAATCGATGATTCTTCAATCCTTAAAAAAACGTTTCTTCTTCTTACACCATTATCAATGCTTTTAATTCATCAAGCCATTGCTGATTTATGTATAATCCAATTTTATCAGTACTCCCAAGCTCAAGCGAGCCTAGATCTCAAATTCTCATTGAGTTTTAACCATAAATTACGTTGTACACCCGAAACGCCGTTGGAACTTAGATAATCCAATTACAGCTTGAATTATTGTACATTATGTAATTCAACTGATGAAACCATGAATCTCAAGTGTCACTAAAATATACGCATTTCTGTATCGTTATATATTATCATTTCTAGGAATTACATATACAATAACCTGGAAAAGCTCGGATTATCAGTGCAATATATTCGTCTCGACGAATTTTTTTCGCACCGATGTAATTTCCAAATATACACAAAGTACTTTACAATCTCGCAATATAATCATAACCGACGTAAAATGCCAAAATGAAAAAAATAAAGAAACTAAAATTATAAACGGCAGCTTATCTTTTAATTCGCTCAGCACGATCTTGCGGAATAATGTAATTGCCAGCTGGGGTATATAAAGAGGCATAACAGTTTTCCGCTTGCTCTTTTTTTTTCACTTATTATTATCAATTAGCACTAATTAGCCCAGGTAAGAGAACGAGCTCTCTGTCCCTCTTTAACTTTTGTTATTACTCGTCGTTTATAATGGCGAATTAACGATTTTCAAAGTATTTCGTACACGCTTGTGTATACACGTATGTACGCGTACATAACATGTTTTGTTGTTGCGTGTTAGATGTAAACGCGAGTGTGTCTACGTCGATTGTCTTTAACACGTGCAACGGCTAGGCTGAGACCTCGTTAAAGAAGTTGAAATCTATAAAATGCTTAGAAGGCTGCACAAGGCGTAAATCAAAACACGCATTCGTTTAACTTTTTTTTTTTTTTTTTTTTTTTTTCTTATTTTTAGTCAAGGGATGGTATAAATTTAACTCGAGTTTTGAGCGCTATCTCAATTGAATAAGGTGTATACCCATTAACTTTTCTTTTTGTTTATTTTTTTCTTTCTCATTTATTTACCGCGCGATTACATTCTTTACTTGGGATTATGCAATTTGACTATTTAAATTTATAGCGATTATTATTATTGTTTTCTTTATGAGAAATAAAATGAAAATTTAATAACTAGAAAAAATGAATTTTTGTTCAATCACATGTATGAACTAGTTATTATGATTTCGATTAAAATTTAAAAAAAAGTCCGATTTAACATTTATTTATTGGCCAGTTGGCATTTAACTTTCGTCGCAGCTATTTATGCTTAGCGCTTATAATTCATTATTCCATCAAGATTAGCGTTAATAACATTGCTCGAACGCAAAAATAAATTCACACTCTTGAATGTATGGGCTCTCTCACTCTTTTATCGGCATCAACAACAAATCCTAACGACCGTAGAATCACACCACGCTTGATCGTAATAAAAAAACAAAGAGAAAAAAAAAGTAAATCGCAATCCTATCCTGTATCGAGCGGTTAAAAAGAATGAAAAGAAGAACTTTTAACGACACTCGAAGTACTTGTCGCGACTGCACAATAATAACGGCAATTATGCCCGGCTAACAAATGGATCGACACGTACACGCAAGACTATGGCGCGGCTTAATCGTATATATATATGCGACACAACGATGTATCGCTTGTCGATCATTAAGATCTTCAAGCTTGATATCATAAGGTATATACGCTGCTCTCCTAAATATCAGTGCCCGATATAAATATGCTCGAGGCTGGAACATTCTTTTTTTTTTTTTTTAACAAAGTAGCCGATGCTTCGAAGAGAAAAAAAAAAGATGGAAGAAACAAGCGTTATACTTCGTATATGTCAATCTTAATTTGACAAAAATATTCTAATCTGTATATTATGGCAATAAAGAATAAAAAGTTATCCATTTGCTTAGTTAGCACTTGTAATAAAGTAAAGCTGCTATCTGAATGGAAGCATCGATAGAGGGTATTTTTTTTATTATTTTTTTTTTTTTCAAAGCAATATAATTTTCAGCTTTATGTCGACCGTACTGATATACGCTTCGTCTTACTAACTTCGGACATTATCTACTTAAACATTATTTCCTCCAAGGCTGATAAGGCAAATTGATATATACTTCATTTTCTGAAGGTGGGTAGTTTTTTCCGTTAAAATCCAACAGCAACAGCATCGGCAACGCCTTCTTCTTATTGATTTTAAAATTTATTGCTAATAAAAATTTACCATACTTTAAATAAACACTTAAACATTAATAAAACTTAAATAAATGAGCTTTTAAATTAAGTTTTATGGTAAAAATTATATTATTTCGAGTTAAACAACGTGAAACTATTTGCAGTAGAGAGAGAGAGAAAAGGTGTAAAATAAAAAAAAAAACGGTAACTAAATAAAAACATTAACTTGTAGCACGAAAACATAAAGTTTTATCAAGATCGTTGGAATTAAAAGAAGAAAAAAAAAAAGATTCTGAAAAACGTTATTCCGGCAAATAAGCTAAAAACAATTCTGATCATAGCGAGAAAATACAGCTATCTATATTGAACATTTAACTCCATTGGCATTTTACCTTGTCTCGACCGAGAAGAGAAAAACATTTAATCGATAGGAAACGAGATGATGACTTTATCACCTCGATCTGTTCTCTCGACGATCGTTGCCTTTTTTTTTTTTTTTTTTCAACAAAATATTCTTATTATCAGAGATACGAAACGACGGTATTAAAGTAAACACCATCATGTAGTTTCTTGTGGGTTGAAAAAAGATAAGCGTGGAAAAATGAAATAATTAACATATAAATACGAGCATGTAAAAATGGATTTTTTTAAAAAATAATAATCATTTCTGCGGATGACAGATGAATTGATTGAAAAGAAAAAAGTTGCAAGAGACGTAGTTATTTTTAAATCAACATTATAAAAAAACAGAAGAACGAAGAAAAAAAAAAAAAATGAAGAATAAGCCTCGGGTCGGCGGCATTTATCTAACTTTTCAAAAGGCGACTCTATAAAGCTAAAACGGGGTTTCTCTTTTATCTCGATGTTAGGAGGACTATATGGAAGGCTTGTCTTTCTCGACTCTTTTATTTTTCATCTGCGATCTTTTCTGCTGCAGCAAAAGATATACAGATTCGGATCGATAAAGTCCCCCGTATATACGATAGTCGCTCTCGCGCGTCTCGTTCGTCTCGTTACGTACACACGTCGCGCGAGAGATCGTCCGACCAAAGAATATAAGAGAGAAAGAGAGAGCAAGACCGGTCTGTCCTCTTTCTTAGATAGCCACTTGATTTTTCCTCGTTTTCCACACACTGCGACACTCCGCCTTCTTTATATATGAACCTCCTTCTTTTATTTTTCCTTTATTTTGCTGCTCTTTTTACTTTGTTTAAAAAGAATGACAAAAAAAGGAGAGAGAGAGAGTCAGTGCACCTGACATTAATTGGACAATGGTTCGGTGACAAGGTGTCCGTTATTAGGAAAGATACTGGCGCCTTGTTATCATTCCGATGTGGGAGTAAGAGGATGATATTATGCTAAATAAGAGAAAATTGTAATTTTAAAGTAAGAGATATCAAGATCGATTGGGCAGATCGAATGCTAAGTTGTGTACACTGCGTACGGTATAAGAGTAAATCGGTAAATTATGCACTTTTCAATAAACAGCGTTTGCTTCTTGTTTCTTTCGTTTTTTTAAGAAATCGTCAATATTGGCATAGTTGTTTTTTCAAAAACTTATTTAAAGAAAAAGGTATTGACTAGATTATAGAACCATTTAATTTTTAATAAAACTTTTTATGAAAAAAATATAAATCTTTTATCGACATTGACAATAAACCTCAAAGAATAACGCTTGGCATACTTGGCTAATGTACTCTGCTGTAGCAACTTACTGATGGACCCAAAAACTTGAAGGATGCAAATTTGGTTTCCTGTCAAGTCAAATTCCAAAAAAGCATTGTTTGCAATATATTGTTTTTCTAAATTTCAGGAGGTTGAGATAAAATTTGTGAATCATCCTGTGTATTTGCCATAAAGAATTTAATTCGATAGATTGACATTTAGCTCATAGAAATAAAAAAAAAAATAATCAAGTATGAGGAAAAGAATTATTTGGAAAAATATATAGATCATATATATGAACATAGATTCAGTAGAATATTTCCTATTTAAAAATTGTATTATAGACTTTATCCAGCAATCACATAAAGCAGCTGATGAAAGAAAAATCACTCGAACGATCCCATTGTCAAGCTCAACTGTATCTCTTCTCTTCCTTTCGGATATCTAAGGATTAACGATGACTTCGACATCTATATATACATATACATAGCTATATAAAATAAAAGTTATCTTTGTAAAATCTCAAGCTGAGATAAGAAACGCGTCGTCCTCGTAAAAGCACACGACCTTTTCTCTAAAGTTTCTTCTTTTTTTTTTTTTCGTATATCTTTAAAGTCTCCATAAAGTTCTTTATATAACACATCGATGGTATATGATTCGATTACAATCTTTCTGCTCATCTCTCCTGGATCAAGAAGTCAAAATCAACGTGCCCTTATATATATACGCTGCGCAATAAATAGAGAAGAAAGAAATAAAGAGAAAGAAAAGAACCATTGCCTGAGCATTGCTCACTCCGCCCATGCGACTGTCTACCGAAGAAGCAGCATCGCTGAGTTACGGCTCTCGTCGGTGAATTATAACGCGCATACCGACTATTCGCGAACGAAGAAAAAAAGCAAAAAATAAAATAAAAGAAAGAGAAACAGAGAGAACTTATAAATGTATTCTTATATATATAGGTATATTGCCTTGAGGTGCGGTTTAACGCTTGTCCGTGACGAAACTGTCAAGCGTTATACCTTTCGTTACGCTATTGCTCTCTTTCTTTTAGCCCTCCTACACACTTATGATCCTTATGTTTAACTGCTTCTGCTGCTACTTGAAAAAAAGACTATTCAAAGCGCTGATCGTTATTTGTGAAACAATATCTCTCTCCCGAGTAGAAATAGACTTAGGGCAAACATCTGGGCCACGAGTGGCACCGAAAGATTCTGATGTGGCCCTCTTGTGGCTTATGCATTGTATTATACGAGGTATGTAATGGGGCGAAGATCTGGGCCTCGCAAGGCTGCCGAACTTAGGGTAGACGGAGTTATTGTTTAAAAGTCGGCTTTCAGTTGTGTTGCTCAATGTATGTTAAATAAATATATATATATATAAATTATATTAAGATAGTTCTTTTTTTATATACAATTAAACAATTTATTTATGAAAATGTTATGTGATTTGAAAGTTATTAAAAACGTAACCTCAAATTATAGGATTTACAATGGCAAGATACTTTCAATTAGTCTCATCTGTGATAGCAAATTAAAGTATCCAGTAATTGTACCTACAGACTATCTAAAGCTAATAAACGATGGGCAATTATATGTTAAATATATGGAATCACCTTTCGAAATGGATTATATACAATGTTTAGAAGATTTCATAAAAAATAAAAAATTTTATTCATTATTTTCCAAATACTCTGCAATCAAAGATTATCAACTTACGATAATTTATGAAAACACTACAAGATAATTTTGTTTAGATATTAAAGAAAGTTTTCAAACAGGTAGTTTATGAAAAACTAAATAAGTTCATTATAATTTTGCATTGGAGGTTATGAAAGATGAGGCAGCCTTAAGTGGTCCCGATTAGCGCCCCATTACACGCCACTATTGGTCCGCATTCGGCCGCCAGATGGGGGCCACGTAATCAAATGTGGCAGCCCTAACAAATTTCTACTCGGGCTGCTTTTTCTTGTTATTATTGTTAAATTTTTTTTATTTAAAAATTTTTGTATAAATTTTTCAATTTGTCTTTTATCTTTGTTTCAATTATTTAAAAATTCGATTGCTTGTTTCGAAATCAGATAATTGCTCAAAAAAATGTAAAATGTAAAAAATGTAAAACTCCAAATTGATTTAGGTAGAAAGAATTGAGATCTTGGTGACTTATACTCGACAGAACGATAGATTCGTAACACAAAGCTCGAATCCCGATTTTGAATGATTGATACAAACATCACTGTACTTTACAGGTGCTTTGATTACAAACACGCTGAAAACCTCCGTCGCTAATTAGCATCGCAATGATAGCTATAATACAGCGACGTTGAATAAAATAAAAAACGAAAAAGTAGAAACAGTTTAGTTTGGTTAGACTGTAAACCTAATCCAGGTTTAAATTTTTGAAGTTTAATTCTGATATAACGGTTCGTTGTTTATAATTAATCTTACGAGATGGAAAAAAGCAAAATAAAAAATTTAATTATTTTGAATAATAAATATAAGTACTAACAATGCAAAGTTGCATTTAATTGCAAATTAATTGTTCCAGCGCCAAAAGCACCCGGGGGCTATAAAATAATAGCAATCTCAAAAGTAAATTTTCTTCATCCCATATTGGCAATAGTATAAACCTTTTATAAAACTTAATTGGATTCAATAAATTATTAACGTTATTCTCATTCTCTTGGCGCAAGAGGAAGTGCGTATTTTGCCAAGATATAGCTTGCAGTCTTAACAAGCCTTTAACAGTGTAACGAAAAACAAAAAAGGCAAAAAAAAAATAAAAAAAAGAAAAAAATATTTTGCAAGCGTTGCGTTTTTTTCCGATATAATTTATTCAAAGAGGAAAGGCGCGCGTAAAAAATAAAAGCCATTTTTTTCGATACTTCGTACTTTAAAGGTGCGATCTTTATAGCTCTTTATTACTGATTTTAAGTTTTCTCTCTCTATATATCAGTAGAGTTTATAACAAACGTTTTACATGCTTGTAGCGGAGAGAGAGAGAGCGCCGAGTCTCGGCATGCTGTTTCATTACGGCAATTGTCACGTATGGTAACGCCTCCGTTCGAGGATTAAACGAGCTATAACGATCCTCAGCTTCTCGCGCAAGTATATCGAGTTTCCGGTCTCTCTCTCGCTCTCAAGTGCATAAAGTAATACCGCTGCTTACCGTCGGGTTCTTTTATGAAAGAAAAATGAAAAATAAGGAAAATAAAAAGATACAAGCTTTTATGTATGCGTGTTGTCGAGGTATATCCGAAAGTATAGTTGCACCTGATGAAAGGAGTGTAAAGTGCGACTTGTATAGCATTATATTAGCGATTATCTAATTTGTATATACGCATTGTAGGACTCGAAGCTATTGTAATTTTCTGGCCTTTGAATATGGCGGTTAGCTTTGGAAATCCAGTTAATAGGTGTTCTCGATAAAAAGAGAAAATTTAAGAAATCTTAATTATTAGAGAGAATTTTAAGTATTTATTAATTGCGTCTAATTGAGTGGAAAATTAAAAAAAAAAAAGACAAATTTTTAAAGTTGAACTTTCGATTTTCTTAATCACTTAATCGTTTGAAAATTCTTCGAAATATATCGGTTGGATGTTATAATTTTATTAATACTATGAAACCAAATTTTAGTTTTAACGTATTCAAGAGAAATTTTCCTAATAACGTCAATATATTATTAGATATAATGTTTTAATTTTACATACTTTTGTATATTATAAGCGCATATTTCGTAATATCTATTTTTAAAAACCTGTATACAGTTGCTTTATAGAATTTTTTCGTATTAAACAATAAACGAATATTTTTTACAAACAATAATAATAATTGTTTCTTATTTGTTTCCAGGTAGGTACAACAATTGATGTGTTTCCTTTTAACGTTCTCCTAAGTAAGTACAATATAATATGCTTCATCTAGCAGAGTTTTAAATATTTTCTAAGCTTTTATCTGTTTCTTATATATACATATATAATTGAGTTGTGAAAAAGCAGAATAATGCTTAACTGAACATTATAATCACCGATGAGAAAATATCAATGCTAGATATATCCAGCATCTTTCATCTTCTGGAAAAAATAAAAAAAAAGAAATGAGTAAAATAAAAAAAAATATCATCCAGAAAAACAAAAGAGCAAGTAAGAAAATGCATAATTCACCTGTGCCTCGAGAGACGTAACGCAAGATCGCCGATAGAACATCTTTATCGTATATACTATACCATTGCGCATATATATATATATATATATATACAAGCTGTGTTGTGCGTCTATTATTCTCGAGATAATAGCGTACACGTCAGGTGCGCGCTTAAGCGCGTCTTCTTGTTTTACAAAAAATTTCAGATCTTTTTTTTTTCTTTTCTTTATTTCTTTTTTTTTGTTTTATAAAAATTACAAAGTTAAAACGACTCTCTTGGTGAGAGATAATCCCGCAAGATCCCCAGTAGGCAAAGTATGAGCAAGTATGAAAGATTGTATACGCGGTTCTGTTTCTTTTTTTTTTCAAGCTAAACGAAACTTGAAACCCTTTCATTTGTCAATTAATATTCGCCAGTTTACTGTACGTTACATCTTCACAAGTTGCATTTTCTTGATCATATTCTCCTGGGTAAGGAAACGTTGAGCAATCTACTTTAAGTATTTATGTCTATGATACTTAATTAATTATATAGTCAACTATTTATTGTAACAATTAATTTTAATTCCTTTTTCAAAGCACAATTATAAGTACTTTCTTAAAAATCTGAATAAAATTTCATAAAATTAAAAAATTTATCAAAACATTATAAAAATTTATTGATAAGGAGTATAGAAAAACTATCTTAGGATAAAAGTAATATAAAAGTAAAGCACAATTGGTCGCTCAGATGCTCATAGTTATGCTTAAGTTTAAAAGCAATATACATCTCGTTGAGTATAGTTTGTGGGCGCTAATGGGTTAAGGGCGTAATCTTCGTAGACTCGTGTGCTGAATTTGAAAACCGGAAGAGTTGTTGCTCGGAATGATTTTCCTAGGCTTTGAGCTGCGCCTTAGTGTCAGCACGGATGAAATAGTAGCGGGGCTGGGCGCAACCGTAGAAGTAGAAGAAGAAGAAGAAGTATATGTACCGTATGTCAGTGGCCATCTTAGCTGGACATCCTTCGGATTCAATTTACAATGAGCCGTAGAGGCTGCCTACTTCTCATCTCTCTCTGCACACTCTTTTAAATGCTTTTCTCTTTATACTTTTGCCTTGTCTTCATCTTACTCCGCGGGACTCTGCTTCTCTCTATATAACTCCTACACCTATTTTATTCTTCTTGCGCTTCATTTTGCTCCTTTTATTTATAACGTGAAACGAAATAAAAGCTTTTGGTTTGAAAAAAAAAGCAAAAAAAAAATTCTACCGGGTAACAGTATACGCGCGTGCGCAATATAATTTCAGTTTGCGTGCTTCTGCCTCTTGTAGTTGAGCTATGTAAAAGGTTTTGTTGGGCATTGTACGGATGCACTGCAGCCTCGATTATTATGTGAATCTTCAGGAATTATTTCTTCTTTTTCTTTAACCTCGTAAAGTAGGTAATATCTGACAGCTGAATGATGTTTAATGAACAGGATTAAAAAGTACAGTTTTAGTAATGAAAGTAAGTTTAACATATTTTTTTTACTGGTAATAAATAATTAAATATTTAACGACGATAAAATCAAATTCTATTATACACTGTAATTTCTTATTACAACAAATTCTCAACATTTATAAGTATAACAAATACTCTAAATTCTTTTTTCTAAAGAAAATTTAGAATTTGGGATAATACAGTTTTTTTTTTAAACAAAGATTTTTCAACAAAAGGTACATTTGTAATATTAACATGTTGAGTTGAAATTTAGAAAAAATTCAAATATTGAAATTCTTTAGTTAAAATTATGAATTTTTAAATGAGGCCGTCAGTGGCTCACTCGGTAGAGTGATGGATTCATGATCTCGAGGTCCCGAGTTCGAATCCCGTTCTCGGCTGATTAATACAAGCACCACTGGACGTTTACATGTGCTTTGTTCACAACACACACTGATGACCTCCGTCGCTAATTAACATCGAAATTGTGGCATAAATACAGCGACGTTAAATAAAATAAAATATATAAGTGTTCAATTTTAAAGAAATATTGGGATTTCCAAGCTTTACATGATTCTTTTGTTATGAAATAATTACCTTTTTTAATATTTTACTACGTTTATTTTTTGATCTACTTAAAGTTTAAAGAATACATAAAAAGACATGGTAGATCATATTTTATTATAAAAAACTAATGAAGAAGTCTTTAATAAAATTTCTAATGTTTTCAATAATTATCTATTCACGTGAATTATTCTCAATTATTTCTAGTATGGAAAATAAAAATTTATATTATTTATTTGCATTAAAACATGGCCAGTTATTTAAAAAAAATCTTCTTATACAATCGTTCTGCCTGCTTACAATACTTCAATTGATGTATTTTTCAAAAAAATAATTCTTAAGATAAAAAAAAAGATATAAGCTTATATATCAAGGAAATGAATTCCAAGTCAGCAAGAGGCAGAAAAATTTAACGGTTCTCTCTCTCTCTTTCGTTTGCGCGAATACGTAAGAATATTGGATTCCAAGAACTGTCAAGGACGTGAGCAGCGCCGTGTAAATCCTAACGCGCGGATTCGTTAGGACTGTATAATCGAGCGAATAGCTCTCCTCGAGAATTCAATACCAGTATATACCCGAAACCCCGTACAAGAGAGAGAGAAAGACTCTCCTCATTTTCTTCTTTCTATTACCGATCTATGCCGAGCGCGCCAAAGTACATTTTCAATAGATTCAAAAGGAATGATTTATTTATGATGCCAAAACCGTTGGCAATGCTGATAATTTTAATAGCGAGATTGACAATGATTTATAATTTACTTATTATCATTATGATTCGCCGAATTTTTTTTTCTTCCCCAGCTTTGATCCTGATAATATTTTAATGAAGAGCTGCAGAATCATTAGTCTAAGATTATTAGAAGAATTACAAAGTTTTATTTCAATTAAAAAATATGTCAATTTAATAATCAAAGTTTTTAAATTCATAATCGCATTAAAATAATTTTTTATACGTCAAGTCTATGGTAAAAAAATTGTATTAATGTTAAAATAAAAAAAAAATAGCTATAAATAATAAAAGATACTAATTATTGCATTATAAATGTATTTAAATTTTCGTCGGCCCGTTTAAAATAAAAGAGATACTCTAAAAATGTATCTTTCAAATAAAAGAATTCAAGGATTTTCTCAATGAATGAGAAAAAAAGAAGCCATGATAATGATTTGAAATATCAAAGTTGAAGCATTTATATATAAACCTAGTAAGTAACGATTGAATTCCGTCACGGTATATATCTAAACATTAATATCAGCCGGAAAATCAGAAGCACGCCGCGTGTTGAATGTATATATACATAAAACTTTAAAAGTCGTCACTGTCGCCTTATCGGCGACGTTCCATACACCCAGCTGGTATACATATATATAGTAGCTGCAAATGTTGTTTTTAATGGTAAACCGGTCCGAAACGATTTTAAAGCCAAGCTGATGCTTTAATTAAGCGCACTTAAGCGATTGCCAAGATTCCAGCTTCGTCCAAGATCGTCTGTGTATACGTGTTGCAAGCTCGAGAAGGCAATCCTTTTTTTTATACTTTTTCAAATTCCAAATAATTGAAACTATGTAACGGCTGGTTATTGCGCGGACTAATTTACGAATGTAAAGAAGAAAAAAAGTCAATAAAATAACTTATTTAAATATGATTTTTAAGATTTTGTAGCTATAATGTATTGCTTTCATTGTGTTGGGAAAAATTTATTCTTAGTTTTATGATGATCGGTGTAGAAGTGCAAATAGGTACCACTCGATTATTTCTAGAAGTTGAGAATGATTTTTTTCTTGTTAAATAGATTTCGTTCATTATTTCCATTAAAGTCATTTAAAATTAAAATTTTTAACAGTTCAAATATAAAAATAAAAACAATACTTATGTCGGCTGAATAATAAATAAGATGACAAATATACGGAAAAAAATTTTATAGTACAAATTATAAGAGTTTATAATAAAAATAACATTGTCACAGATTGACATGATGGCCAAAAAAATACCATGATTAAAGATAAAGTTCACTATTTTTGGCAATAATGGCCATATACTTTTACTTTCGGTAAACTATTTTTAATTACAGACAAAAGTTTCCAACAAGTACACTTATATTTGATCTATTATTGGAAATCCTATCGACCAGATATATTTATTCAATAATATTTTGTTAAGAACATTAAAACAAACTTTGAAACAGAATCTCCGAGCTTTAGAGGTAGCATCGTCGTGATAAATTTTCTTGAAAATTTTTAATTTTAAACCAATGATTCTGGCTCGTAAGCGAAAGATTATACTTGCCGTTTTCTCGCGCTTAGCTTAGCTTGGCTCGGTCAATTCCTCTAGAAACGGTAGAACCGTAATTAAACATTTGCGCTTTGCTCTTCTCCCCTCCTGTGTATAGCCTTTTCTTATCGGAAATGGAAATTTCACGATAAATAATTATGCGTAGATTGTAAATCCTCCTTAACGCTCTTTCTTTCTCTTTTTCTCTTCTTCCTCCTCCTCTTCTTCTTCTTCTTCTTCTTCTACTTGATGTGGCTGCATTCGCGAGCAATTACTTAGGCGCATTGCAGACAGTACAGCTCCCGCGAGACTATACATATATAGTCCTTTTTTTTTGTTGTTGTTGCTGTTGTTTTTTAAGTCGGCCCTTTGATAAAGTGGATGCTGCTGCTTGCTTGCTAGCTTGGCTTACTGGCTGTAGTTGTTGGCGTTTGCTAAAGCGTTATCGGAGAGAGGAGAAGCTTCTTCCAGCGGGGCACACAGGGAGTCCATTAAAATTTTTTATCCGAAAATGAATGTATGTAATTCAAATGAGAGGAGAAGCAAGAAGGAGGAGAGAAGAATTATAAAAGGATGAAGCCGGAAAATTGCTATATAGCAAACTTGGCACTTTGCGCATTATCGCTTAGGCTTAGGCTTTCGGCGATGTTATAAATCATGGAGTTTTTAGGTTTTATATATATATATATATATATATAAGAGAGATCTGGTTTATGAACAGTATGCATATATGTAGAAGGCGATGAAATGTTTATCACATAAGTTACTATGTGTTGAGTAAGTAATATGTTTAACTTGTGGAATAAATATAGTTTTAAGATGTTTTATGCAAGTAGTTTTCTTCAATTTCTTCCTTTTTACCAATTCAAACTATAAATTTTGCATCTAAGATATTTGTATATTCAAAGTGATAAAAAATAAAATATTTTGTAACTTACGTACAATGGGATGATGAAAATAATTTTTTTTTTCAAGTAACTCACCTGTAACAAAAAGAAAAACAATATTTAAATATACATTAGAATGAAACAAGTTAAAAAATAATTATAAATGATATCCCGATTGATTTTCCTTTTATTAATAGTCAGAGTTTAAAGTCTGATGTCTGGTTAATAAAGTTAAGTCTGAAAAAAAAGATGGAGTAAAGATCACGAAATAAAAGCAATATACACACTCGACTCGATATCTCGTAAAGAGTATCAGTAAATAACTTTGGTGTAAGAGTAGTCATACACACAGAGCCACTGGATTTCTCGTCCTCGTCGTCTATATAACATAGAAATAATAATTATTCTTGTCCTCTGAAGCGTATCGCGCGTCATACCATATCTTTCTCTCTCTCTTTCTCTCTTTCTTTACGACGCGCCAAAGATGAAATCGTGGATTGTCGTGTGAGATGATCGACGATCGGTTAGTTTGCCGATGACACGGAGTAATCGCCGGAAACTTAAGGAGCTGCCTTGTGTGTATGTGTGTATGTGCATGACTTCTTATCGGAAAAATTTCATCCAAATGCCATAGCATTGCTTCAAATCGTTATACACCATACAACTTCGACTTCTCATTTCTGTATATACACACATATATATAATATCTATATAATGTTAAAGAAAGAAAGAAAGCTTTACAATATACACTATAAGAGTTAGAGGGAGAAAGAGAGAGAAAGAGAGTCAACCGATATTACTGATTTTCGCTACGATATGAAATGGTACTCCTATTTATAATCGACATTTCGATCGGTCCATTCCGATAAGTGCTTATTCTGTTATTTTTTTTTTTTTCATTTCTCTTTTATCTTAGTTTTTTTCTTTCTTTGTTATTATTATTTTTTCTCTCTTTTTTTTTTAATTTCAGAACCAAGCACTTATATTGCGCTCTCTGTTCTACGGAAAATGACAAGTCAATTTGATTTTTCCGTGCGTATATACGCCTTGCAAGTCAACTTCATAAGTACGTCATACCTTTTAACTACCGAATCATTTCGTGTATATATATATATATTGACTTATCGAGATTTAGTATCGAAACGTTTTGCGAGGTTTATAAAAGTAAGTAGAGCTTGGCGCAGCAGAGCGATTTAAATTGTCAATTAAGCGAAATAAATCGTTTTGTTCGTATCATAAAATTATTGCTTTTAAAAAGATGATGAGAGAGAGAGAGAGAGAGAAACTTTAGTCGATAAACTTGTAACTACCGAATC
The DNA here is from genome assembly GCA_017163975.1 of Anastatus disparis. Lineage (NCBI taxonomy): Eukaryota > Metazoa > Arthropoda > Insecta > Hymenoptera > Eupelmidae > Anastatus > Anastatus disparis. The sequence continues at coordinate 823,101 of JAFFSR010000251.1, forward strand.
TCAAAGATTATTACTTCTCCCTTATAGACGAAGACTAAAAAAAAAAGTCATAACTATCAATTAAATCAATTACAACGAATGATTCACAAAAAGTACTCTCGCTTTTTTTTTTGAGGTTAGGAACAACATGTAATTATCGATATACGACATTACAGTCCATAAAACTTTCGAGTTAGACTCTGTCATAAAGCTATTAATAATTCATAAATTTTCTGTATTTCTATTCTGCGAATACACGCGCGCGCTGGAAGAACGTGATTGAATTTTGATAGCTCCTTTTCCAGCTTGCGATTCTTCATAAATATCCAGCGTATTTAACCGATATTTCTTCCTTTTACAAGCAATATGATGGATCACCCAAGTTCACGTTGTTTGTCCCGCGCAAAACTCGACGTAAATTATAATCGCGTGTCTATGGAATTTAACGTTATGCTTTTTTTCAAATGCAATGAAAAAAAAAAATGAGATGAAACATTGAAATGAAAAAAATTAAAGGGTATGTAGACTTGTGATATAATTATAAAGAAGTTTCCGCGTAATTGCCGCTCTTATAATTTCTTATTTTATTTCGCGCACAAGATAAAAATTGATTGATCACGATGAATAATTTTCATGATTAACGTCAATTATTAACTGCTGGGAGAGCAGCTATTGGATAACATTTTAAGTTACTTTCCATAAAATTAACATTTTCTAATTCGCTTCAATTGTTGGGGGAGTTGAATAAGAGCGTTTTGATCGAGTATCATTATGTATGTTAATAGGATAATATACCGAGAGAAATGCGATTTTCAATCCATTTGCACGTTTTAATTGTATACTTTTTTAATCAAGCATTAAATTTGTTTCTTTTTAATCCACCAAATTCAAGTGTATAAATATTTGATGGAAATAAATAAACACTGGCCAAAAACCGATAATATATTTGATTAAAATAAATTTTTTTAATATTTTCCGTTTTCAAGAAGTAGATTTTGTATTGATTTTAAAAGAGCGTATCTTCTTTCTTTTACAGATTTTTTTCGGTGTATTCAATATTTTCCAATATTACATATTAAATCAGCCTAATAAGAAATTTAAAAAAAAAACAATAACATTATTGAATAAATTAGCATTAATTTTCCAATTTATATATAATGAATGTTAAACAATTTATATATGACGGGAACGAAATAGAAAAAAAAAAGAGTCGTGGGGTACACATAACAGCTGTTTGCATACTGCAAGTAGCATGTACGATTGCCATTAGCGGTTTGGATATACCTCTCATTAGGCTATCCGCGTGCGCGAGCGCGGAGCGCGTTCAAATTCCCCTCTTTCCTATTATTTTTATTTTTCTTACCATATAACCTAAGAAGAAGAAGAAGAAGTAGGAAGTTCGATATGGCAAAAGAGAAAGAGTCTCTCTATCTCTCTTTCTTATTTTCTCTTTGGCACGAAGATAAGTGACCTTGAGCTTGAGACTATAAGGTAATTGCGAGCGCAGCAGAAACGCTGCGTCTTTGAGCGTTAAAGCGTAATGGCTTCATTCTTTAGCTTGTTTTCAGAGCGCAAATCTATGTGTATATTTTAGCGAACTTGCCGTGACTTCGTATATTTTGCCGTTTTTAAACGTTTTTTTTTTTCCCGATTTATGTGTCGAAAGTGTATTCATACGTATGTACGTACTCGTGTGCAGCTGTCTTTAAATTACGCTAGTTAAATGTTATGCTAGTTAATGTTCATACGTTAAAGGTCTGCTTATAACAGGATAAATAAATTCAATGTTTTTTCCAAGTTATGCGTATAAAGAAGATTTGAAATATTTATCGGTTATTGTATTGGTATAACAATTATGTTCTAAACTTTATATACGCATATATTTTTATTTTTATTTTTAAATGTTTAATAGCAGAACAAAACTATTATAATTGTATATTTATTAAATAACGGTTAGGCCCATAAGCGTATAATAATGAAAATTTATAATTGCCAATTTAGAAAAAATGCCAAAGTTATACCGTACTTGCAACAAATGAAAGTTGTAACTTTAACGTTTGATTTTATAATTTTTTTGAAGAAAAATAAAAAACAGGATATTTTTCCAAGCTAAATAATCTATCGAGTGCACCTGCGCTTAATAATTTCCTACAAATTATTGTAATTCCCGCGCGTAACTAAAATAAAAAAAGGAAGAATGAAAAAGCAAACATTTCTCAAGAGAAAAAAAAAGAGAAAATTAAGCAAGCAAAAGAAGAATCCAAATTAAATACCAACAATAGTACAATATCTCTTAAAGAATCCACGATAGGGGGGGGATATATGCATATCGATATCTATAAAGAGCAAAGAGATGCTAATCGGCCTTTTAGTTAATTATTCGCGAATATTCTCCTCTCTTCTCCTACAATCATCATTACGCGCTCGCTCTCTCTCTTTCTCTCTGTGCAAAGCGTGTTTCTCCTCTTTTTCGGTCTTTGCGAGATGTAAGTTTACAAAAAAAATATATAAATAAATGAAAAAAAAAATAATAATAAAAGAAGGTGGAAGGCGAAGCGAACGCACGGAAACAATGCGAGGCGGTTTGCCTTTTGCGCTATATAGCGCGAGAGAGAGAGAGAAACCAAGAGGTACAAAACACATATACGTGTCAGGGGCGCCGGTAATGAACGTAAAGGACCACGAGTAAAAGAGAAAGAAAGAAATATAAAAGAAGAGAAAAAAAAAGATTTTTCATCGCTTGGTTCATAAAGAGCGGACAATGGCTTGTTGTAGTGAGTGTATATGTGCTTTTACCGTATAGAGTCTAAACTTAAAGTTTAGTTGAGCTTGTTTTTTCAGATTATTTAGTCTTTTTTTTTTTCTTTTTTTCAAAGACATTACAATGTTGCGAGAGTATATGAATGTGGGAGGAAATTTTTTGAACTGGTAAATTATGCAAATTAAAGTTTCAAAATAATAATTATTCCTGATAATTAAATTTTGCTTTTTAATATAATGATTGTGTTTCTTAATAAGATTTAACATAAATTTGTACTTATTGTTAGCTTTAATTAACTGAAAATATAATTCATCACTTTAAAAAGAATATTTTATTTTCAATTTGAATTTTAAATTAACAACTTTAATGCATACCTATATTTCATTAATTTCGTAAATAAAGTTATCAGAACAATAATTAAACATAAAGATAGATTTAAATAACATAAAAACTGAATTGATGACGATTGTGTATCTGAAAAAAGATAAAATAATTTTCAGCACAATAAACTAATTTATCTTGTTTAAAATAAAAAAATTGGAATTATTTATACTCCTTGGCACATAACAACAAGAGAGGCTGATTTATGAAAATAAAATACGCATTTCGAAGGCAAAGTGCGTCGTTTTTCGTAGAATATCATTGGAATTTCCATAAGGTAGACGCATTATAAATGCTCAATTTAAATCCATATAACTTGGTAACACCACTGCTACCACGAGGCCTTAGTGTATTATAAAGCAAAAGTACAATATATATATATACACTTTTTTAATCGAATTCCGCGTAACACTAGGAGGAATTAAGTGCGAGTAGAAAGACGACGACGGCCAGTCCCCCTATTGTTTTCTTCAAAACGTTCCCTCCAAACGACACGTTTTTGCTCGCCAGATATATACGTGTGTGTATGATTTAAGAGAGAAACGATTTAAAGACCGGTAGTATAATAACATTCATTCATACATATATCTGACTCGATATGTATTTTAGAATCGATTCTTCACTCATTATTTCTTTTTTTTTACTCCTTTCGACAAAATAAAAAAAAATTTATAATAAAGTAATTGTTTATAAACAATTCTATTGTTATTTATCCGTGCAGAATTAGATTTAGTATGTGCGTAAAGAATGTATATTGTTAAAAAATTACCAGCATTATAAATAGTAGCTGGCCTTTAATGGAATATATTATCATCATCATTGTTGTTATTGTTTTACAATAATTTACTTTTAAGTAGTGATAAATATTAATTTTTTTTTCAATTTGGACAAAGACTAATAATGTCGATTTATGAAATATTTATTTGTAAAATTACGGCAAAGTTATTGATTATTTAACTTATCGATTCATTAAATATTAATTCTTGCCGCAATGTGGAAAAATTACAAATTGAAACTGTATCAGAGTTGTTAATGTTTTTCCAATTATTTTATAAATAATATATTAATTATTTATTAAGAAATTTTCTGTGCTCATTGAAAAATTCTGAAAGTGAGCTTGAATCAAATGCTTCACATTATTCTCACTTGAAAAAAAAAATGAAAAAGCAACAAAGTTTCTATCACTTAGTTATCCCCATTAAAAAGTACCTTATACCTCGTCTCTCTGGTACTTTGGAAAAAAGGAACTATAAAGTAAAAAGCAAAAGAAAAACTACTAGTGCGTTTGTAAGTTTCAATACAAACACGAGCACACAAGCCGCGTTATTCTTTTAAAATTCCTTAAGCTCTCTCTCTCTCTCTCTTTCTCTCGACATCGACAGAGGCGCAAGATACACGCATAAATGCATATAACATAGAAGAGGCGAGTGGTGTACGCGCGAGAGCAAGAGCGGGAGCAAAAAAAAAGTCGAGCAACCAAGTAGTAGTAGTAGAAGAAGAAGAAGAAGAAAAAGAAAAATAAGAAGAATAAAGAATAAGAAAAGAAGTAAGAAAACGCGCTTCTTTACAAACCCTCGTGTCTTATGCAAATGTTAAGCTACGCGTATCGAAGCCAAGAGAGAAGAAGAGTCCTCGTCTTTCTCGCGTTCCTCTATATGTTTTATATATATATACATGCCTACAAAAAGCGGAAATGGCCAGCGGGAGAAAGAGAAAAAAAAAATAAAGAACTCGCGCAAATGCATACATAAACCTTTCTCCGGAACCTCTTCCTTTTTCCTTTACCCCCCTTATACTCTTTCCTTCAGCTTCTTCATTGGCCTCGGGCGATAACGCGAGTGCCAACTTCTTTTTATTATCATCCTTATACTTTCTTTTTCTTCTTTGTTTCGTTCGATTTCCATTTATCGTGTACAGAATGTATCTTGATTTTTGCTCGCGTCGAGCTTGTTTAGGCGTTCTTCAAAAATATTTCCTTTATAAGGAAATTATGATAATAGAGAATTCATATAATGACGATGAAATTTTTCACATTCATACATTTCTTGTGCGAGAGAGGGAGGGAGAGCAGGTTGTCAGTTGGCGGATTCTCCCAGTTATATGTGATTGAAATACCTGGCTCGTCAATTATCCGAATTCTTTCGTCACATTTTATCAATGCAAATATTAACTTTTTAGCCAATTTAAGATACTGAAATTCCCAAACCGATCGTATAAATATTTTAAAAAAAAGCCATATTGAAAAAGAAAGAGTTTCAGCTGCTGGTAGGAATACTGATTTTATCATTGCACATACGAATAGAAAATTCGTTATTTATTAATAATAAAATATAATAAAGCTAATGCCATATATGTGGCAAAATGAAAAAAAAGGAACACAAGCTTCTCAAATTCCAGTAGTTAAATGAAATTTTAAATTCTCACGAGTATGTGTGTATCCGTAAGAAGAGGCGCCAGGTATTGCTCTTTTAAAAAGAAAAAGGGAATAAAAGGAAAAATAATCGACTGTATAGGCAAAAGAGCGACGCGTGTAATAACAGTTTTGCCTTTGCGCTTGCACGAGAGACTTTTAATCTCTAATCTTTTTTTCTATCTTGTTTCGCCTATAAGAGCAAGCTCTTTTGTGGCGCATTTAACATTCAAATAGCCACCCTTTTTTTTCTTCTTCTTTAACGTGCTCTTTTATTCCACCTCTTTTCCTACTTGACTTCTTCTTCTTCTTACTTTGGAACACTTTCTGTTCATGGTACTCTCTTACTTGAAAATTTTTTGTATCAATTTTTTTTGCATTCTTTATTTTCTTTTGCCTCGTGGCTAGTCTAGTCTAGCGGTTGAGCGTGTCGATTGAACTAAGCTAAGTTTGAGAAAAATTTATTCTTTTTCAAAGTTACGAGATAACTTTCGAATGGTCTTTAAAGGGAGCATGCTTCAATGGAAATAGAAAATTTTTTTATTCAGGCTCGTCACGTGCTTCAAGCTACTTTGAAATTTTTTCAAAGATTTCGGAAATAAATTTTTCATTTTAGTAACGATATTAAGTTGAGAAAATATTGTAAATAGGAAATAAAATGAGAAAATATTTAACGTAATTATAAAAATTCGGTTAAATAGATTATTAGTCTTAATCGATAACATGTCGAGGCTTTACGAGTAATATTAATTTTATCACGATAAAATCTATTTGGAATTTCGCAATTTTGTAATGTTGTAATGAGAGTTTCTAATGATTACAGTTTTTTTCGTTTATCAAATGTCTTAGCTCCATATACGCAACATTTGATTAACAGAAAAAAGCTACAAAGTAATATATATATATAAAAAAAAAGATGAAGTTAGCATATTCAACAAGTTCTCGGTAGAGGTACGAAGAAACTACTAAACGAAACTAAACTACCGAAGATAAAATAAGAAAAAGTTAAAAAAAAAAAAAAAGGAATAAAGTAAAAGCCAAGTCACAAGGGAGAAATAGAGAGAAGGACTAAGTTTTAACGAGAGACAAACTCGCCAAGTATATAAGCTACTTAGAATCTTGCTTTGTACTTGGTCAAGCAAGACAGAAAGAAGAAGAAGAAGAAGAAGAAGAAGAAAGGAGGGAAGTGAGCGCGATATCGAATGGACGTATCTTCGTATAAGCCAAGTCGTTCGTTCGTTCGTACGTTGGTTCGGTCGGTCGGTCGCGCGCGCGCGCGCTCTGGATTCCTGGCATTGTGAAGCTGCAAGAGCCAAGTTAAAAGAGTAGAAAGAAAGAGAAAGAAAGAGGACATTGGACACGCGACCAGCATACGTATATCTCACATAAGGTATAAGGCTTATTTCCTTTAGTTTTACCTTTTTTTTCTTTTTTTACTTCTTTGCCGCCTTTAGCATTTTGTTCCTTTTATTCTCCTTTGCTTTTTTTCTTCTTTTATTTATCATTTTTTGGTCTTTTATAGTGTCCACTTGAAGTATATATGAGGTGAGCTTTGATGACCGACCGATGGAATGTCGTCTCTTTCTTTGTCAAGCCTTAATTACTCAATTTTGCATTTTCCACACATCCAAGGAGAGAGAGAGAGAGCTGTTGGTTTTGCTATACGTGACGATGCTTTTAATTGGGTAATACATTTGAGGATTATGTGAATGCTTGTATAATATCTGTTGCTTTTCTAATTATGCTGTTGAATTATCTTATACGAGTTGTTCGACGAGTTTAATCAATCTTTCTTTTTTCGTCCAGGAGCTTAAACTAATTATTACAGAGACTGTTAAATTCTTATGATTTTTTTTTTTTTTATTTTTCTTTCATTTAAGCTGGACATTATTTTAATTATCAATTGTAAAACTTTAATGCATAGAACTTCAATATTACATTAATATCTAGTAATAATTTCTATTGATAACTTTGTAAGTATAGATTTGGTCGTAAAATATAATTCGAGAAAATAAAATCATGGTATACAATTAGCCGAGAAATAATGTGAAATAAGTAAAGTATATACGCGAGAGTAGAATAGCTCTCCTTGGGTTTAGAAAAATTAAAGGTTTTCTATGGAAAAGCCTTGTATTTTCATTATAATATATCAGATATGTGTATCCAATATATATAATCATCGCGTCACATTCATTCTACATTCATCTCTCTGGAGATTTTCTTTCCTGTAGGTCCATATATTAGTCACCATCCTCTCAGCAAGCCATCTTCTCTTTCTCTCTCTCTCTCTCTCTTGCTCTTTTAAAGTGAATTTCGCAATCTTTTACACGTGTAGTATACATGTTATACTATCGCGTGCCAGGAAGTATATGGAAAAGGTATATCTCTCGAGTTTCGTGACAGTTCGTCGATGATGAAAAGGCGCCTCAAGGGCTTCAAAAACCTAGGCAAAGCATAGAGAACAAAATCATACGTCCCGAGAATGAACAACAACGTGTAATCTTAGCATATACCAAAGAACGAGAACAACAATAACAACGGCTAGAAAAGCCTGTATATATATTCTTAAAGGATTGATTCCTAGCATTGGCCAACATACATAAATCCTTATTCTTCGGGCCGGTGCTTAGAATGTCATGTAGATGATCGCTAATTTCATATACCTCTTAAATGTCACTCAATGGCTAATATTCCTTTTGCTCGATATATCAAAATTTTTGAGATGTTTATGCAACATTTATTTATTAATATATTACAACTTATTTCGTTATGCGAGTTGATGCACATTAATGCGAGCGTGTTTAAGTAACTTATAACTGTGATCAAGGCTATTTATACTAAGGCCTTACCTCTTATTTTTTAATATTCCAGTTTTTTTATTTATAATCTTAAACTATTTATTTGTTAATTTATTTTCAATATCTTTAATATACTTGATAAAAATATAGATTTTACTAAATATGGACTATTTTATAGATCGTACAAATTTAGCACTTATTATATCATTAATCTGGATAGCTCATATACGAGTAAAACGATTATGAAAATTTGTTGGTTTTTTGTAACTGTTATGTAAATTCAAGTGTATGCTTATTAAGTATTATGAATTAATCTATTCCGCAACTAGTAATCCAAACAGATTAGCTATAACAAAAACCGTTGATTGACCATAACCTCAAATTTTATTTTGTCATAAACATTTATTTCGTAGCAGCGTTATGTTCTCCATTTAAAACTGAACTCTTCGTTAGAAAAAAAAAATTAAAAGAGAGGAAAAAAAGATTACTAATAAAACAGATTTTTATCCTTAAACTTAGCGAGCGCATAACTAAAACAACAAGCTTTAATGGGAATATTAATAACGATACGAGGGTCTCTCCGAGCACTTATATAGGTGGCCTCTGGATAATATCGGCCGTTACTATTACGATGCTAAATTAGATTACTAAAAGCATGGTATTTAAGCTATTGATTATAAGCTGAAACTTTAAAGTTTTCACGACACATCAATGTGCTACCGGACTAAATTTATTGTAATACCAGTTTTTATCTAAATGCTTTTATATATGGATTTTTAGCGATTATTGGTATGGCTGGAATTTCGTTATTGATGAAGTTAACGCTGATACGTTCAAAAAGGTTTAAAATTTAATAATTTTCAAAGCTCTAAGAAGAATTCATTGGTTACATATATATTAACAAAAATGGGTTTTCTTTGTATCGATTTTCACTTATAGTTTAGTACTGGGATTTGCATTTTCAAAATGTTTCAATTAACAGTATTTCTCAATACAAACAAGTATATTACAGATTCTGCTGAAAATTTAAATATAAATTTGAATTTGTTTCTTAATACTTTTGCATAATGCACGGATTGGAGTCAATTATAATTTGCCATTATAAAATTTATTTAGCTTTTCTAATCATAAAAAATTGGTTTCCTTTCCTCAAAAATTCTATTTTTATCTGTATAAGATGATAAAATTAAAAGTTTGAAAAATAATTTTCATTTGTCGATTGTATATTCTGTATGTCCCGAAGCCTCTCTGATACATCTTCTCTGGGTATCACCTTATTTTGCTTGGTAATCGTGCCATCGGCTAGCCTTGCCTTTGATTGACAGCACAGTGCAGCGGCCATGATTACTGTTATTTATCTTTCGTAATCGCAAGACCCTTAACGCGAACAAATTAATTATGATGCTCGAAACACTTTGCTATCCTTTAAGTTATATATATGGGGCTAAGCAGAATTTTATACAGAGTTTTTGTTCAGAAAAAATTTGTTTAATCTTCTAAGTAGAGTATTTATGATGTTTTTTTTTATGATGTGTTGATTAGTTGATTTTTTATGATGCGCTTTTATAGAAATGAAATATTTTTTAATTAAAAAAAGATTAATTTTAGTATATGAGATTGTAATTTATAAAACTACCAATTTTTTAATCAGAAATATATGAAAAAAAAATTTAACGTTTCTTTTTATATAATTTGTCCTACATTATTCAATAACTGTAAAGTATTGAACTATAATAGTATATCAATTACTATTTTAAATAATCAAAAGACTCAAATATAAATCAAAATAAAATTAATTTTCAAAAAAAATACGATTAAATAAAAAAACGTTTAAAACAATCAGTATCTAGCATCAGTGTATCTTAAAGTAGTCAATAATAAAATCCTTTTGAGCTTGGCAGTAGTCGAAAAGGAGTACAAAAAGAACTTGATCCTCCTTCCTTTACAAGAAAGGCGTGAAGAATAAAAAGAAGAAGAAGCAAATGAAGCTTTCTCGAAGGAGCTGCTGACCTCGGCACACGAACTAAGCATGCGCCCGACATCATCCTTCCTCTATTTCATTCTCTCTTGGCCTTTTTTCTTTTCGACTTTCTTTTTTTTTTTAACACTAATACAAAGCACAACAAAAGAACGAAGAAGAAGGAAGAGAACTGCCAGCTGGTCTAAGCATGGCTGATTCTGAAATATGGTCTACTGTCGGTATACGAATTTTTGAAATTGCAAATCCTAGCGTATACATACGACTCTTACAGGGTTAATCGTCACGAGCAATCGTCACGGCTGCTTGACCACATTTCTTATTCCTTATAGGATTTCCTTGGATATACACTGAGGATATTTACTTTTATTTGTATGAAATCATGTGTACAAATGCTGTAAAAATGCTCACATTACGAATGGTATATTCTTGATGCTTGTGTGTTTTACTGCGATGAATAAAGCACAATCATTGTTTTAATGGATTAAATCATTTAGAGAAAAATTAGAATAAAATAATTTTTATCTTATATCCATATTAAATTTTTAAATTTTCTTTTTCCATTTTACATTAAACAAAGTATTAAGCTAATCTCATTCAAAATGACAAGATATTTTCCTTTATTTCTTTTAGAAAGAAGAAATTAATATTATCAATCCTTATAGATTCACCTCTTTGATAACGGAGATCGTTGTCTTCATTCACTTTGGTATAAATGAATTGAAAAACTGTTCAATTAAAAACTAGAATGAATTTGACGCACGAAGCTTTATAATATAATTATTCTGTCAAAGGTAAAATGATCTTGAAACCTCAAACAACGTTAAAAAAAAATTATTCGTATAACGTTGTGTCGGTAAAACGTAAGAATACTTCGAACGTATATCTAACATGGAGACGAAATCAATTGTAGAGCCATGAAGAAAAAGAAGATGCAAGAGAGAAAAAAAGTTTAACTGTATAGCTAGAAAGAATGCAAAGAAAAAGGAGTTTGTAATATCTGTATAAAAGACATTTGACATTATTCTCTAAATTTTTTTCATCTCAGAAACCAAGTTTAATTTTTGACAAAAATTAAATTTTATAAATTTTTGAAAAAAAAAAAAAAGAAAATTTGATACTCAAATACAATGCATCCTCTTTGAAAAGCTGATAAAAAAATGTGACTTTTACTGAGCTGTATAGGTCAATTTTTCTTGCAATCTTCGTCTATTCTTCATCTACCATCCTTGATCTCTTATTTCGCTCATCCTTTTTCTCCTATACGCCTCTTCTCTTGATTTAATTTTTCTGTTATTTTTTTTGACATCTCATGTTCACTCTCACTTTTCTCTCCCTTCATTGACTTTTCATTCTTCTTCTTCGGTACCATGTCACCACTGCACTCCGATCATTTCGCGTAATTCAGGAAACGATACTCTTGCAGCTCGTGATTTAACGATCCTAGTATGAGGCAACGAGCGCAAAGGCTTTCTTGCACGATTTTTTTTATTGCTGGAAACAAGACAGAAAAACGAGCCCACTGATTTATAATGCGTTCCAATCCAAGACCTATACTGTATCGTATGATTAAGCTTGCTATGTAATAGTTTCTGATTCGAGGCGCTAAAGTTGTACTCTATTGGAATTTCAAAAAACTGTGAGTAAACGTGAAATATAAAAAACAATAATTCTTCTATTACGATGCATAATGAAATATTTTTTTTTTTATTTTTTAAATTTCATTCTAATAAGTAAAGTTGATTAGTCTATGGAAGCATTTTTTATTAAATTTGAAATCTTGATAAAAGGTACTTTAAACGTCAAATATTATATAGTTATATCATAGTAATTACATCATGTTTAAAATTGTAATTAAAAAAAAAAAAAAAACAATTTTACGCACGTGATAAAAGGAACTTTAAGTTCTTGTACACTTAATAATCGTAATACGTGTGAATTACATGACATTTAACTGAATATGACAAATAAAGAATTATGACTTTTCTCGATTAATGCAAAATATCATCCAATCTGCGTCATTGCGCCAAACGTCTGACAACAGTTCAGCTCGCACTACTTTACGCTTCAAGATAATTTCACATATGTACTTTTCATTAACGTCATGTCCAAATGTCACATGTAACTTTGCGCAACAGTTTGCTGGGGAACTTTATGTCTTCAAAAATATATTTATGATTTATGAGTAAAAATGTAATAAATTTTTAAAAACATATTATACGCGTTCATTTTGTATTTGATTAAGTAAAAATAATAAAGATATTAATTTTAATGATGACGTTTTTATAATAAATTGATCCTCAAAAAATCGTTTTTAGGTTTGAAAAACACAAAGGCATTGTTTTTAAAAAGTATATATATATGTTTCGTTGATTCTATTTATAGACATAAAACAAAAATATAAGTGTTATTTTTATCGAATGCTTCTCAATCAGGAAGGAGCAGAGATGAAATATTAGTGTTATGTTAATGCGTAATATGGCTGATATAATGAAATAATCCTCAAGATATTACAATAAAAATAATAATTCAACAAAGGGCATAAACCGTTAAACTGATAAATTCCTTAAAGAACATGGCAATTCGGAATATTTAGTGGAATCAAGATTATTTTTTTTTTTTCTCTTCCAGCATTATAAATCGCACTTGAGTACATCACGTATTACAGATAAAACTTGCACGCACATACATGCATATACATCTAGAGTTTTGTATAAATACAAGCGATTAAAGGAAGGTATAGGATGTCCGAGTGTATATATATGCGCGTATACATACTAAAAAAGAGGATAGGTTCAAGCCTTTTATATATACCATCTCGCTATCTGAGAGCATTTGTAATCTATAGGTTACATCTAGGCCATAAGCACACTATATATACATATACATTCCATCGCTAGACAGTAATCTCAGTTGCCTTACATTCGAGTATATGTCGCGTGACGAATGGACGCTCATACACACACACGTGCAGAGACGACATTGCAAGATTTTCCAACGTTATTAATGCTCATATACCATACCGAGTATAAAACGTGCGTGGGCGTATACACACTTAAGTCCCTCTCTCTCTCTCTCTCTCGTATAAGCTTGACTCTCATACAGGCTTGGCTTATATACTAAACTTTTGCATGCAGATGTCCTCTCTTTCTATCTCTTACAACTTTTTTACAACAAAGTTGAAAAAAAAAGCTTAGAAAAGTATGTTTAATTTAAGGGTCGCCTTATACAGTTGACCTCGTATAAAAGCCGACCCTTAAATTTATCGCTCGATAAACCCATACTGTCGTAATTCACTAGATTTGTAAAGGAGTACGCCAAGAGTTTTGGATGATATTTTATTGCTCAGCTAAAATATACTGATATTGACTGTTACAACTCGAGAGATTTGTTGGCTTATATATACAGTGGCATTTATAATAAATATTGCTTTTCGAATAAATATACAATGACACGATATTATATCGATGTAAGCAATGTAATTCATTTAAAAAAATCAAAGAAAATGCTCATTAAATGAATCGCAACGTAAAGTTAACAACAAGTTTAAATTTATCATCTAATTACATAGGAATTCCAAGAAAGCATGAAAAAATGTTGAAAGTGAAACTAAAAATCCCAAGAACTTTTATCTCTCGTAAGAGCGTAATGAATCGAACGCCCACACATTTCTAACGACTATATGCTATTTAGAAAAAAGAAAAAAAAAAAAGAAACAAGCAAACAGACAGTTAGCCTGACATGTCAACTCTTGTGCTACTACAGGTTACCGCTTTGGTAAACGTTCCGCATATAAACAAGAGGGAAGAACTGGACACTGGATGTATATATATATATATATAAAACGCACCGCGGGAAATCACTTTGCTATATAGATAGACATCGCACGCCCCCGATATTTATTGAGAAACTCGGCGGTCCGGCTTGTCAATATTGGCTAGTAGCAACATTCTAGGTGACAGAAGTCTTTCTTTTTTCCTTTTTAAACTGGCTTATACGGTTGTTTAACACAAATTTAAAAAAAAAGAAAAAAGAAAAAGGCTGTTAGGTTATGTTAAGAGGTTTAGTTATATTTTAACATACGAAGAATATGTTGATTGAAAATGTTCTTTTAGTATTTTAATTTAATTTTAATTTTAGTTTTTAAGAATAATTAATTTAAAATTTTATAACTTCATATTTAAAAAAAATTAATTTTTTAAAAATTTATAGGTTACATTCCAATGGAAATCTTAATAGAAACGGTAAAAATCATAGAAATATTAATAACTATTTGACCTCATAAGATCTGCGCTGTTTAAATTTCTCTCTTAATTTACGCTTTTAAACTGCTTCTTAACTTTGGTGAAAATGCTTTCGCCTCGGTACATAAGTTGTGCGCTAACAAAGTAAACGAAAATTATAGAATCTCCCATGTATATATACATATACATCCATGTATACACGACCCATATCCTTGCAAAGTATAGGCTAAAAAGAGAGGCTCTCTTCTTTTGTAGTGATCGAGTAGTGCAACTCGCGTCGGCTCCTGTGTGTATATGTGTTACAGCATCCGAGGCTATGAAATACGCGAATCGTGAGCTCTCAGCGGTGCTTTGTTAAAAAAAAAAAAAGAGAGAAGAAAAGAAAAGAAGAAAAAAAAGGAAAGGTATAAAAAAAAAAGAGTTGAAGTAAGCGGGTACGCGCGCGCGCGAGTGCAGGCAAATGGATAGTAGTAATTGGGAGGGTAGATTAAAATCGTAATTATCAATATCGAAATGCCAATGGTAGAAAGGTTGGTACCCTTTACGTATATACTTTGCTCTCTTATATACTCTCTTGCAGGATAATGGCTGCTGTGTGCCAGAAGGAAGAGATAGGCCAGACTTAATGATAGGCTCCTTAATAAGGCACCGTACTCTGCTCCCTCTCTCTCTCTCTTACTCTCTACAAGCGCATCTAAAAAGAAAGAGAAAAAAAAGAGATGAACCCTATATAGAGAAGATAGACTTAGGGTATGGAAGGAAAAAAAAGATTTAAAAAAAAAATAAAAAAATTGGATACCCAGTGCCAAAGCTTATTTGGAGTAACGATACAATGATGAAATTAAAGTTAAACGGATGAGACATTAATGCGTTCAGATAGATCGAGTAATTGCGGTATGGGTCGTTATTCGTTTATATGATTAATAAGCTTTGTGCGATTTCTAAATATTATAAATATTTGATACAAATAAATAATAAAATGTTAGTGTAGAGAGAACAAGGTTTTAACGATGTTATATAATTAATAAGAAAATAAGTAATTAATATTAATTAAGGGGATGTAATAGGGTATATGATTTTCAAATTTTTTATCTTTATTAAAAAATTTTCAGAAATATCTCTATATTAGGCTTTTTATTAGTAAAAATGAAAGACTGTAATGTAGAGATATTTTTAAAAATCTTGGATTAAGAACCAATAATTTGAAAAACTGTAATGTCGGTAATTTACATTCCCTTAAGGTAAAGTGATCAAACATATTTCTCAGCTTAAAAGAAAAATAAAAATTACTGAAAGTTTATTATTTTATCAAAATCTATGTTAAATTTTGACGAGCTTGTGATAAATTAAAGAGTATTAAAATGAAAAAAAGCGTAATTAAAAAAGAAATAGTTGACTCGTCAGTATTTCCTGCAGCATAGAATGAAAGCTCATCCAAGACAATAACGGTATCACATATATAATCTGCCATAGCAACAATACAGATAGATCAGGTCTAGATGATCCATATAGCTATATAAGTCCGATATAGTTAACAATATATATATATATATATAGCTGCATATAGCCAGGGCGAGTCTAGTCGGTATATATGTATAGAGGCAATTATTACGAAAGTCTTAGCTACCACAATATCATATATACGACGTGCCTTTTAGCTTATACTAGTAGTAGTAATAGTAGTAGTAGTAGTAGAGAAAACGCGGGAGTCGACGATGGAACACCTGCCGTGCAACGACGCAAACGGAAAACGAGTAGTCGTAAGATAGAGAGAAAGAGTAATAATATAAGAGAGGAAAAACTCTTTTTGTCCGAGAGAGAGAGGAGAGGAAAGGCTTTTGTGTTGGGGCAGGATAGTTTTGGTTTCTGTGCTCGCAGCTACGATTATTTATCGCTGCCAACTTGTTGCCAGAGCGTTCCTTTTATATCTCTTGTTTGTTTGTAAGTTAAAAAAAAAAAAAGATAAAAAAAATCAAAAGATTTTTGCCCGCACTCTGGCTCTGGGTATAGGGTAAAAATGAACTTTTGAAATTTATGTACTGACTGCGCTAGAAATGATTTTTAGAGAGAGAAAGCAAGACTTATACAGTCAATTATAATTGCAATTTGTTCTCTCTCGCAGCAACCAACTTGTCTATATGTATAGTCCTTTTTATAAAAATCTTTGGAATTTCAATATTGATAGTTTTTCGAGGGGGCTTTAGTTTTTAATTTTTCTTGACATTTCCTAAGAGAATGAATTTAGAAACCGTGATATGTATCGCGGTATGTATGTGTACAATGGGGTATTATTAGATTAGATCTCTCTATTTCGTTCGCTACTAAAAAAAAAAACAACATTTTCAAGTATTTAATAACGATATAATGCTTTGAAATTTTTCATGCGTTTTATCGTTTCACCTCTGCAAGCTTGTTTCACCTGAAAAGAGATCCCATTAAAGTTGCCCGTATGTCAACATAAATAATATCTTTATTTTGCCCCGATGTTACACCCAAACCAGCAGAGAATTACACGCTAACGCAAGAAAGAATTAAGCTCTTTTTTTTTTTTAATTACCAAATTCGAATTTTACAGTCTTATCTGGTACGTATCTGCTGCTTGTAATTTAATAATATTTGTTTATGATATATTGCAGAGAGAAAGTTAACGGTTTATATTCTATTTTAAAATCAATATACAGTACGCGGATAAATGAAAAGTTGTACTAAAATTATTGTTCGAAGAAAGGAAATTATTTTTAGAATCTTTTCATTTTTTTCATTCGTGTTCGACAAATAACTTACCTTTTTTTTAAGATGAAAAGATTTTTTTTTGTTAAATTCTATTAAATGCCAACTCGAGTGATTAAAATAGTTATATCAATTCCTTTTCGAAGAAACGGCGAATTCCATCGTGCTTTTAAAAATTGCATTTAAAATAACATTTTTTTTTTCTCGATAGCTCGAAAGCTTGAGAAAACAAAAAGAGCACCTCGAGGTTTTCTCCCAATCAAACGTCTAATTGCGCGTTCCTTACATATCGATCTACCGATTTAAAATGTTAGCTGGCACAATATAACGAGGGAAGTGGTGCAAGAAAACACTATGAAAAATTTATAAAATCGGCTCTTGATGGATGCACCAGATCTCTTTTTTTTTCTCCTTTTTTTTTGTGTTAACCGTAACCCGTAAAACACGTCGCACTCCCGCAGCGAATCGATAAAAAAAAGCAAGCAAACGATGAGAAAAAAAATAAATTGCAAAAAAAAAATGAAGAAATAAAAATAGCAAGATAATTCACGTATCATTTATTTAACGATCAACGAGACAAAGATATAAAATGAATCCATCTAAACGATCTTACAAAATTATTATATCGTATAAAGCTCTGAATGAGAGCTGGCGAATAGAGACGTGATTCGATAAAAGGGGGGGTTATATCCTTTGAGTTTTACGGGATTTTAGATAGTTTCATTAAATGTGTAACATCCCAAGAATCAGAGAATTTTCAGGTTTCAGAGGGAATCGATTGCCGCGCGTATCGCGTATTCTCCACATATATACACACCGGTGTAGGCTGTTGAATTTAAATTGCTTTTAAATCGAACATGTGTGTGTGTGAGTATGAGCAGCAAGCGGGCAAAGAGCGCAAAAGCGTATATTTGCTATGAGAGTATATAGCTATCGGAAATGGATAATGATTTGATAAGATCTCGTTAGGTTTATGGCTTATAGAAATACTTTCTGTGTTATGTTAATGAATACATTGTTAATATAAATATAAATAAACATTAAGCCTTTTTTTCCTTCATTTTCTTTTATTTTCAAAGTATCAAATTATACCTTTTTCTTATAAATGAAAATCCTTTGAATTTATTTCTATAATTTTAATGTTTTGAGTTATTCATATATTGATTGTTATCGAATACCACTTTTTTTTTTATTATTATTCAAGGGAATATTGAAAATTGATTTTTATCTTAAATTATTCTTTCAATTATTTATTATCATTTATTAATATTGATTTAGGTAATATTCGAATTTCATTTTATCTAAAGCTGGAGTAATAAACACTCGTATATAATCAATTTCATTGATTGAATATAAAAAAAGTAAGAGAAAGGTATTACAGTACTATTTGTATGTTAGTCTGGCTTTATCTCGTAAATAACAGAAATTTTTTTACGTTTTACGGATTATATGAGAAAAAAATCCTCATCAAGTCGGCGTAACAATTCGAAATTCCAAACACAGAGTCGTTAAAAAAATACCTTAATCGCGTTGACAAAATTAGTTCTGTGTGTGCGCTTTTTTTTCTCTCGAGGAATATCCCCTTTTTTACCTTAGAATAATTGCATTGCCGGAGTAAGTTAACAAAGTACATTAAACGCGTGTATCATCGCGTAAAAAGAGCCGAAAAAGGAAGGAAGGAAGCCAATAACACCTAAAGTCAACATCGTCCGTGACTTAATGCTTCTTTCTCTTTTGTTGTTCTTTTTTTTTCTTCTTCTCTTCGTTTCGCGTGGCATTCACCTGCGCGCGTGGCTCGCAAAAACGAATGAGACAAGAAGAGAGTATACGTTGCTGTTTGTATGTGTTTGGATAAAAATCCAAGCTAAAAGACCGAGAAAACGTAACGAGCGATCTCTTCTCTCTTTTCGCGAAGACGTTTAAGTGCCGTTGTCGGAATTAATGGGGCTCCTCTCT
Source organism: Anastatus disparis (assembly GCA_017163975.1). NCBI lineage: Eukaryota > Metazoa > Arthropoda > Insecta > Hymenoptera > Eupelmidae > Anastatus > Anastatus disparis. The sequence goes on from JAFFSR010000251.1 coordinate 842,338, forward strand.
CTCTCTCTCTCTCTCTATGCCGTGATTCTCATAAATCCTTCGCTTTTCAAGACGCATGCTTTCCACGTATGCGTATATTTCTGTATTATACGCGTCACGACGAGCTTAGCTTATCTGTTCTTTTTACTTTTATTTATTTTTTTTTTTTGCTTTTTCTTGGATACTTTTGGGTGGGTTGTCGGACGAAGTAAATATTGCACGTGGATGTGTGTACTTTCGCTGCACTTTTGCGGCTCGTGACATCATCATGAGAGAAGTTAGCTACCCACGTGGAATACCGAACGACGAATATCTACATATTTTTTTAATATTTATTGTCTATTGAATGTTTCATAAAATAATATTAATAAATATTTTTAAGATTTTTTCTTAAATAATATTTATTTTTCTTAAATAATAGAGATTACGATTGGTAATTTATTGTAAAATATTAATTTCGAGGTTAAATTGTGAAACCAAATAAAAGAGTTAAACTTTCTTTTCATATCGATATGTTATTTATAATAAATTCTAATAATATCCAATATTAACGTATTACGTAACTCCTTATAACTTTAGAAATATTCATGAATACATTAAATCTTAAAATACGTTAACATTTTTTGTTCTGATCATTAAGAAACAAAATCCATAAAAATATTTAATTTCGCTTACGTATACACGTTTATTTTATTCTGGTCTATCTCCGTTTTTTCTTATATACTCTATCCAATTCATTCCTCTTTCAGCAATTTTCTTCAAAGTTTCAAGTTGAATGGCTGTTTCTTGGCGTTACAAAACATTCTCGAGCGTCTCTCTCTCTCTTTCTATGGGCAAATCTCAATGCAGAATCTCATATATGCGCGATGGGAATGCTTTAGATTTCTCTTTTTCTCTCTTTCTTTCTCTCTCTCTCTCTCGTGCTCTTAATGGCTTTTGAGAACATTTTACCCTCTGGGCTAACGGAGAGCAGCTTGGGCTTGGACGCAAAGCATTTCATTACGTTAAATATGAGATGGCCAGCCTCCGTGCATATACCTATCTATGTATATCCTCATATGCATGCACATATATATGCACGTGCATCTATACTTTTTTAATATACAAGAGAAGAAGAAGAAGAAGAACGAGAGAGAAAATAAGAAAAGTGCGAGATAAGGATTGTTGTGACGTAACGACTTGTTCTGGGTACTTTAGATCATTGGATACTTTTGTAATAAGGATATTTTACAGAAATATGATGGATACATGACGAGAAGTTAAGAATCGAGAAGTTAATGGCCTAAAGAATTTCTTCAACTTACGACTTTCAAGCTCTGTAAACGATACACTTGTCGACCAGTGTACGGTGCATGGATATCAAATTTTAATAAAAATAATTTTGATAAAGAAACACGTATAAGAATCTTTAATCAGAAATTTAAAAAAATATGTCTTGTTTAATGCTGCTTTTAAAATATAAAAAAAAATTTTATGGTCTTTTAAAAGCTACTTTTTAATGTCTTTCTGTATGTATTTCCATAAATTTTATTCATTTATTTTCTATAATACGAGCATATCTGGCCATTTACGTATTTTTAGCTCAGGTAGTTTTGACATACTATTTAACGTGGTGTCAGGCTACGAATTAACGACTGAGCCATCGAGCTCTAAAAATTGTATTAAAAAATAATCTACGCATACATCAGTTGTTGGGTATTAAAATATACGGTGCGATTTGAAAATATAATGAATATTATTTCTTCTGCAAATTTAAAGTATGTAATATCTTTCTTGTTAATTAAATCCAATAAAAAACAAGTAGTCATATAAATTAAAGATATACACATTAGTAAATCTCACTTTTCAACATTAGCAACATATCAACACCTTACGATTCGTCTAAAACCAAATACGGTTAACGTATTTCTCTCTCTCTCATCTGATACTGCTAAAAGTTTATTAATCCATAAAATCTATTAAATTCATACATCCTATATATCCAAGGTACTTGTATGCTCATAGGAGGAGAAATCAGAGTCTCTCTCTCTCTCTTTGCGATATGTGTCGTCTCGTCAAGTGTATATTCTCAGCGATGGTGTTTATTTGTCGTTAAATTTATTGAAATGTTGGGGTATACACAGAGAGAGAAAGAGAGACGCCTATATGTGTGTATATACCTGTAAAGTAAGCAGTAAAACGAGAACGGTAAATAACTTGCAAATGCACTTTGAAAACTTGTAATGATCCTTATGGGCGCTGGTGGTATAAGCAGCCTTGGAAATACCTACACGCGTTCACCTAGCTACTTTACAGTATCTTTCTTTCTTTCTTTCTTTCTCTCTTTCTTTCGTTCTTTCTGCCTCTTTTGCGTTTATTTCATCTTCATTTTATGAGCTCCTGGCTCTAGCGAATTTTTTTTTTTTTCTCTTTTTTTTTTACTTCTCTCGCGTACACGAGACTTTATACGCGCTGAATCTTTCCCTATATATAGCTAGGCTGCTAAAGAAATTGCACACGCGCGCACACTTAATGATCTTTATTGGGTTAATAAAACAATAATTATGGTCGCGAGATGCTTAATTCGCCCCTTCTCAGAGAGGGAAGAGCCTGACTTTTTTTTATTTTGTTACTTTTTTTTTCAATCCGACCAAGTACGAAGAGAGTCGTAAGTAAATGCATCCCAGCGAGATTCATTTAGATAAACAAAATTGAAGTTTTTCTAACGAGATTTTCAAGTTCAAAGATTGATGACCTTTGCTAATAAGGTTTCTAGGCTTTCAAGAAGCTTCTACCTTGGTAATAAATAAATTTTCAGTCATTTTTATCGTACATCCAGTAAATGAGATAATCTTAAAATAAGTTAATCATACTAAATTTTGCTCGTCTTTAAATAATGAAATTAATTTAAACCTTGTATTACAATATAACGATGAAAAAGTATATCACTTTGATATTCGAAGAAAATTAAGAATTTCATTTATGATAATATCCTAATAGAAATCGAATACATTCTTAGACTAATTTATGGAAAATTGAATTATTTTGGTTATTACCCTTCCCAGAAACTTCCAATCGAGTGTTTTAATCATAAGGGTAATATAGAGCTTTCTTTGAAAGCTTATGAATATCCAAAATATTGAATTTTATTTTATATGCGTTTTGACATAAAAATTATGGTAACCTTCTCATTATGAACAGGCCAGTAACGCACAGTTAGTCATTGAAGTTAGTGATAGAAGATCAAATTGTGAAGATTAATATAAATGCATTAATTAATAACATTTTTTATTCACATGTTTATCAGTTATTCTATTTATCCATTTTAAGTTTAAACTTTGAATCAGCAAGAAAATTAATTTCGAACATTTTGAGATTATATTATTCCGAAAAAGATATATGAAATATTTAACCAAATACTAGACAATTTTTTGTATTCAGAACATTTATGATATTACATTTTTTACTAGGGTACTTCTTAACCGTTAACTCTTTACTCGTAAAGGCACTAAATTCGAGTAGGTTAAATTTGATAAATAATTCATTTTTTTGCATTTTTACGCCTTCATGTATACAGTTATAGAATCAAATGATTGTCCACGTATGTGATGATCCTTTTGACGCTATGTAACATGTCTATAGCCTTAGCTATCTAATGGCTCAGGGCGCGTATACGCGATATCGAAAATTAAATCTACTGATTTCCATTAAAATCAAATCGCCCGCAGTGCGCTGGATAGAATAGCTGCTTCCTTCTCATAAATTTGCGATAAGACATCGCCAAGAGGGTATGTACGTATAAACTTATGTACATACCGTACCCAATTGTCACGAAAATTTAAAACGCAAATATTAAAACTCTAAGCATCTCCCTTAGGACGTACTTAAGAATATGTAGATATGACGGAAAACTAAAAATTGTTTCTTCAATTTTTAATTTTCATTACATAAATTTGGGAACACTATTTATTATAATATAACCTGTAAGCTTAATATGTCATGATGCCTTAAACATACACTCGGTCATATCATATTTCAATATTGATTTTCATGCTTTCTTTTCAAGAAAAAAAAAAGAACAAACTCGTCTAGTTTTGACAAATTCTTCCATTACATTAATTTGACTTTCTATTAACCAAACGATCGTTCAATAATTACCGATTTAGTCCAATTCAAAGTAATGCAAATAAGATTCAAAGTATTCTGCAAACTGGTTTTTATGAAGCGCTTTTCCAGTTAAATTTTATTTTTTCCACTTCCATATATTCCTAATCGAGATTCCAATATTTCTCATTTGCTTTTCATCGGCACCTGACTATACTCCGCTCAGATTTATAGCATTCTAGTAACTTGACCAGCCTGTACTAATGACGTTGAGACACGCTATCTCTTCCCCCTTTTTTAGCTTGCTCAAAAAAAAAAAAAAATAAATAAATAAATAGTATATTACACACCAAGGGAGGTAAAGTACTGGCGAGTCCATAGCACATATAATTGCCACCTCGAGCCGAAGGCGAGGGTGGCAAATATGTGCTATGGGCTCGCCATTTTACCTCCTGTGGTGTGTATACTATTTTTCGCCATACCCGGGCCGAAAATACAACTTTTGTTTTTCGGTGCCGGGACGAAAGTTGTGCTTTCGGGCAGGGTATGGCGAAAAACTCTTTTTTTCATTGCACGACATTTCTAGTCTTCCCGCAGATTAAATTTAGAAAGTTCGTCGACGTTTCGCGCATTTTTTGCATTTTTATATTAGCACATTAATTTTTTATTCACTTCGATTCTTAAATTTGATAAATCAAATTAAAGCCTTAAGTGATACTTTGAGATACTTACGAACCTGTACCATATCATTTACTGTAATTACATCAATTCAGCGATGTAAACTTACTTCGATCCAGAGAGAGAGAGAAAAAGAGCTTTCTATAAAGTCGTATAGATCATTGTGATATACATTATGAATCGTTAATATTATCGGCACAAGTTGACAAATTACGCTTCACATTAGATTTAATGTATAATACCCAGGCCTCAATTATCGTGTCGTTTAGCCATAAAATATATCGCTAAATTACATGCTGATCGGTTATTTTAATAAAATGTACATTTAGCTCGCGTTACAACGCGCAAATATTTTATAAAGATTCGAAGAATTCATCTCGAGCGCTGTAAATTTACAAAAAGGTAGTAATAATAATAATGACGAAACTATTTAAACTGGATTAATACGGTCCATTACTTCGATAACTTCAGCGGGCATAAAATATTTCTTCAATAGCGTTTATCTTTCATTCTTCTGACTTCGCTAAACAAGCCAAGCTATTTCAAACGTACTTTTAATACTAAGCATTTTATTTACTTTTTTTTTCTTTCATTCAACATATAATAAGACTAGCTTCAGCAGACGAGGAAGTGCGCGTGCAAAGGCATTGCAGCGTTTCTATATATATATACGCTTGAGCTGTAAGGGGTCAGCTAAATAAATTTTAATTCGCTCTCGATCGCGCTCTCGAGTCTTTGGAATTGAAAAAAGGGTAAGGAGTAAGGAGAATGAAGCAAAAAAAAAAAAAAAATGATAAAAAACTAAAGAAAGAAGAAAAAAATAATGGTTGGAAACTCGCGTGTCGAGCGTTAGCAGGAGTTAGCAGGCAGGCAGCAAACACACACCGGAGCGAGATCGGTTCAGCAGCAGGAGCAGCAGGAGCAGCAGCAGCAGCAGCTAAAAAGTATAAGCGCGCTAAAGAATTTAAAGCGCTCACGCGAATGTGTCGGGATTTGTATAACGGAGCTAAAAAGGAAGCAGAACTCGGAGAGCCAGCAAACACAGCATCGAGAAAAGAGAGCGAGAGAAAAAAGAATTCTTCTTGCACGCGGCCAACAGAGAGAAAGAGCCCAAAGAAGCTAAGGTAATTAGGCGATAATTAATTGTCCGATTAACGATTATCCGTTAATCTGTGCCAAGAAAATTTTCTATACCTTTTCGCCTCTTCGGCTACTCGAGCTGATTTCTGGAATTGATAAAAATTTTGTTTTAATTCTATTTTTTTTCGTTAAAAAAAATATTTTTATTTCTATGCCATATGTACAGTTGTTACAAAAGCTCGTTTTTAACTTTTTTTATTGATTTAAATATGGTAAACTACATTTTTATCAATTTTCTTCTATTAAATATGGTTAACCGTTGCAAAAAACTTTTCTATAAAATTAATTGGTTGCATATTAACTATTAATTGGTTTATTCAAATAATAAATGCTCAACTCATATTTCTCAATAGAATACGAATTTAAATTCGATAAAGAACAAAAACAAAATACAATAAAAGCTCGATTTAAAATGTTAAATAAGGATGAATTTTTTTTTATCTTCCACGGGTACTCCCTGAGCTACGCCGATAAATCGTAAATTTGAAATTTTTTCTCACTCCCGGTCTTTTATTATACATTATCAGTGGGCTTTAGACGAGCCCAAGATTTTCTCACGTCTCTCTTTATGCTACTAATGCCATTGTTCGCTTAAAAAGCCCCACCGACAATGGGTCCTGTGTGATTTTAAACACTTGCCCGTTATAAATAAAAGCGCCCGTATTACATATAGATACCTTACGCAACCAATTTTAATCTAAACGCGCAGCGTGAGTCGTGTTGTTGGTAGCGTTATTATACCAACGCAAACAACTCTTAGATATTTTTCTTCTTCTTTCAAGTTTTATTTTTCCGTTTATTATTTTTTTTTTCCAAGCTTTTACTATTCTAAAACCTGATCGCTGGTGATTTGGAGTTTGAGTTCGATGATTGATGAAAGAGCGTTTAGAGTTATGATAAATTCCTTTGCCAAGCGTTTAAATTCTGTGTAATTGTTAGTTATTGTTAGAAATATTTCTTTGTGAAGCGAGTTTCATTAATTTGCTTGTTTTTATTTCAAATCGTTTGTTGAACTATTTGCTTTGATAATATTATGAATTCTATGCCAACGTAAATACACAATCATGTATTATTAATTTTAATATAAATAAAAACGAATTTTTTTAATAGTCATTTATTTTATAAAAAATAAAATTAATTGGTATGAAAATTAAAATAATTTCAAGTAATTTAAACTTTAAGTCACATAGAAATGTTATATCCAATACATTTACATGCTTTCTAATGCATAAACAAGCAACATTCGTTCAATTCAATTTATTCTCAGATATAGATTACAAATAGCATATACAAAAAAAAACTATCTCCATATCAAACGATATCCCGTGAAAAATGATGAAGCAGCTGGGTCGAATTTGAAAATTAAGATCTTCAGATGTCATCTCATCATGTCGTATATATATCCTGCGCGCTACGTCAAGCTCAAGTATAATCAAATTACAGTCGTACCAAGAGCATTTCACAGCGTGAAAACGAGCTCTCAAATGGAGATTGATTGATTTGTCATTTATTATTGCCGCGATACTGTCGGTCAAGACAAGCTCGGGGCTACAAGTACTGCGCTTGTAAACTACAAAATTTAATTTAAATGTTCGTAAAATTATGAAGACGTTGTACAGTTTGTTGAATATTAATGATTTTTTATTTTTCAAACTCGTAAGTTATGAAAATTAAAATATTCTTAATTATATGATTTAGTAAGACTGTTTTGATAAAATTATCGTAGCAACTTATTAAATAATACGGATAAAATTTTTTATAAGCATGACAGTTATTATTAATTATAAAAAGCTTCCAAAGAGGATTTCCATTTAAAAAATGGATACGCAGAGCAATATTAACAACTGATTAAATTAGTCTGTAATTGTATTTATTTTACCGTAAAATAATAAAATAATTAAATTACAATATTTATTACTATTTTGATTAAAAAGAAAACAGTAATAGAAAAAAAAAACTGAAGCAATCCAAACGCTTAATTCTTCGAAAGACGAAAGCTTTATGGTATCGATAAAAGGATTTTGCATGTCAATTTCAATAATCGTGCAACAAGAAACAATACTGCTTTACGAGCATATTTGCATCAATTCGTTTTATCTCGTTCTCTCTCTTTCTCTCTTTCGAGCTCAAGAAGAAATAAACATAAGCGAAAGAATAAAAAGCCGAGCGAAATATCGAACAAAGAGAATTACAATGAGAGAAAGAAGGAGAAAGAGAAACGCGAAGAAACGACAGGACGGAAAGAAAATAGAAGAGCGCAGAGGATAGATAAAGAAAAGAAAAAGAGCAGAAGAGAGAGAGAGAAAGGTTAGCCTAATGATGATCGATGATACTTGGCGCATGGAACAATCTTACGTAAGTCTGTTGCTGCTGCTTGCTTTGCTATATATATACACACACGGCATATCTCGATGTCCAAAGCAAGTCGCGCGCCACAGGACTATAAGGCAAAAGAAAACTACACGCGCCTGTGTACGTGTGCTTTTTTAAATCTCAAAAGCTTATATTCTATAGGAAGCTTGTTACTACGTTGGAGACAAAGTCAAGATCGCATTCGTCGTGACAAGACGTTTTTCAGCTGTTGTTGTTGTTGGTTTTTTTTTTATTCTTTTTTTTTTTAAATTTTTCTCTTCGACCATTTTATAGTTAGTCATTAGTCTTCTTATTAGGTTAAAGTCGCTTACGGGATATCAATCCACTGATAAATTAGAGATTTAATTAATCTTTTTTTTTTTCTCCTCATTCTATTCTGACAAGGCGAAGCTTTAAATTTCTCTTATTAATTTAAAAAAAAGAACTTGGCCATTAAATGTTGAAAAATAGATAGAAAAAAAATCTAAATAAATAATCATTATAAACCTGTAATGACAACGTTATTGAAACGGATTCTTTTATTATTATTATTAGCAAGAATTTGATTGAAATGATAAATGTAATTTTTAAACAAATTCCTTTAGAATTTTATTTAATTAATGAAAGAGTAATATTTGTTTATTTATTTCCGATAATCAAGTACACATCTAAAAGAAAAGTTGTTTGTATCAAGTTTTTAATTAAGATACACGGCAACAAATAAGATGATAAAATATAAAAAGAAATTCAAAAATTTATATGTAACCGAACTAATTATGCAGAAAAATAATCTCTAGTAGTTTCACTGTAGTCCGATCTGTAGTAGATAAAATTTAATTTGTCAAGTTTTTTTCTTTTCTTTTTACTTGCCTTTTTTTTTAAACATGGGTAGTTGTCGTTCAAGTATAGCATTAAATATCATCGTGAAAAGTTTGTTATAAAACATTCAAGAAGACATATAATGTTACTTTAAATTACACAATGTGACGAACGATCATTAAGCTAACTTTTAGAAGAAAAAAAAGAAAGAAAGAGAAAAAGATCGTATAATCAAACATCATTTAAAGCATGTGTCTATAAGCAATGATCTTTCCTTAGGATTGAAAGACTAATTAATTAGCCGATGAAAACTGTCGTTTTTCTTCTCTACCGTCGTCGGAGTATAAATAAACGAAGAGAAAAAAAAAAAGCTGAAAATCCTGCATTTAAATCCTTTTATGTTATACTTTTGAAAACTTGCAATAGCTTACATAAAAGCCTTCGATAAATAAAGAAGAGAGAAAAAAAAAAGAAACAGATCTTAAACCGTAATTAAGTATCTTTGAGAAAGTCCAAAAAAAGCTACAACTTTCGACACAGACTTAATAAAGCTGTCGTGTAACCGCGTGCACAAGAAAAGCCGTAATAACAAATTTTGCGAAGCTGTTAGATGAGTCTTGTCGCGTTTTCGCGTTCGATCCTTATACTGCGCTCTTTCTCTCTTAGCGACGAATTGCGCAATATTTAAGCGGCTATTTGACGACTATGACGATCGAATGGAAAAGAGAGAAAAAATGTTAACGCATATATAGTTATGTTGACAAGTTGAAAAATCTTAAAAAGGCGCGTGCCTCTGTCTTAGCGAAAGGGGGATGTCACGCGTGGCGCGGTGCGATTTTTCTAAGCTTCCAGCTGTTTAAAGTTTTTTTTTTTTTGCTTATTTCTCCCTCCACGGAGTAATACATTAAAGTTTGGCGGTGGTTAGAATGGTAATCTATGAGGTGATATACCAGTATGGTAATTTAATTGAGAGTTGAATAAGCTTTTAGACAGATTAATTGGATTTTTGAACTTGACTTGCGTGGTAGAGCAGGAAATGTTGTTCATGCTGCGTTTAATGAATTAAGTCATCTTTTTTTTTTTTATATTTCATTTTATTATGTTTTATTTTATTTTTTTTATCATTTTTTGAAAAAGCTTGAATTCAAGTTTAAAAAGGAAGTTACAAAGTGTGTAGCTGCAAACATAAATCAAATTTTAAATGTAATTTAGATTGCAAATTATCGAAATTTCAAAAAGTTAAAATGCAAATTAAGGAAAATATTATTTTGCATGTATCGCTGTGCCTCGTGCATTTCGTATAAATAAAATTGAAATCTAATCTTTGTCAATAAAATTATAGGTGTCCTGTTTAACAATTTTGAAATTTTATTAAATCATTTTGATTCAATTCCGCGATGATAATAACTGCTTTATAAACATAGGCTCGTATCATGTACAAAAAGTCAACGATTTTATCTCTCGCATATTCAACGATCCAACCTTCAATTCAAGCATACATATTCAAAGGAATCTTTAAAAAAAAAAAAAAAAAAGAATTTCGAAATCACAGCTAAATAAGTAGCAGAACCCTCGTACAATACAAAATATAGATAATTGCGTAAAAAAAGGGCAACAAAAGAGCGTGGCTACAATCATCCTGATCTTTATGATCCACATTGAGGAGTTAAGAAACAAAAAAAAGTGAGCTCTTAACATATGCAATCATGGCACATCAAGCCCTTCATAAAAGTCGGAAAAATTAAAGAGCGCCAAGTAGACTATAAGAAAAGAGAGAGAATGAAAGAATAAAGGTACTTTGGGTATACATATATATACGTTGGTAAGCGATCTTTCCTCCTTATAGCTATGTGATTTCGTATAGGAAGGAAAAACGATGCGGCTGCTCGGTCGCGCGCGCTATTCGCCAAGACGTTAACGCGCGTGTTTAAAGCCAGCACGCGTATATAATACATTCTTCGCTATATAACCCAAGTATACATACATTTAAGTGTATATATATATATAGAAAGAGAGGGATAGAGAAGGCATATATGTGTGTGTGTGTGTGTGTGTTAAGAAAAGGAGTACTTTATAATTCGCTAGTATGCGATATGCCAGTAGTTTCGCGGCTGATTTAGCGTGATTGCCCACGCAAAGCCACTTATTCTTCGTCTCTCTATGCGCGCACACGCCTCTCTTTCGTATATACGCTCCTTTTTCTATATGTATAGAATTCTTTCTTCTCGCTCTTTCTTTTATTATTTTCTTTTTTTTTGCGCTTTTTATATATCTTTCTTTTGGTTATTTCTTTCTTTCTTGTTACTCTGCTTGCACGGTATATTTTGCAACGATACCTGTACGATTACTTGTATACTGGTTAAAGGGATGCAGTGCAACAGTGAAACGTGAAATTATTTAAAGGGACAGATGTTGTTTGGTATGAGATTTTTCAATGGTGTAACATTGAAATTTTTTTTATTTAAACTATTACATAGAGAGTAAAATGTTCAGAGTTCAGAGGAATTATTCTATATACACACACTTGACGATAAGTTTATTTCATACAGATGTACAGCATTCAATGACTTATGTGTGCAGAATTTTTGTTTTTCTTGGGAGTTAAAAAAGGTTAATGAATCATAGCACATATTGAGCCTGAAAATACACTCGAATAATTTTAAACATATAATCATGCGATTGATCCATCCGATACTTATATTTTCATTAATTTATTTTTATACTCTATCTGCTCTCTTCCTCTTGAAAATTGGATTGAAAATACACGAAATGAATTTATTGATTTGTTAAAAAAAGTTTATAGAAATTTAAAAATAATAATCTATCATCGCAACGCCGGCTACTTAGTACGCTTTAAACTTATTGCGCGTGACGACAGACAAGCTGATAAAAATTAATTGGCAAGAAAAATAAAAAGGTACGAAAAGATCGTGTTGCTGCGATGCAGAAAACTGGACAATATAGCTTCATATACTAAAGATGTTATTACGCTCTATATACAATTACTTCGAGTATAAGCCTACCGTTTTCCAACGATCCAAATGAATGATTTTAAAATTGATTTCAGATTATATTATAGATGGTTAAATAGATTTTTTTTCTTTATATATATATATATATATATATATATATATATATATGAAATTCCGAGAAAAATGTGTACGTGTATTGAAGAAAAGTCCAATATACTTGTGCGAGTATGCAATATCCTCATTTCGTTCTTTATCCACGTAATAGAGCAAAGTTTGAATCTCGTTATTGCAAAAGGGAAAAAAAAAACGCTTCGATATAATTGATTGGCTCCCATACACCAGGAGTTGGAAATAAAAAAAAAAGAAATATATATAGAGAGAGAGAGAAAAAAAAGAACTAAATAAGCGTATAACGCCGTAGAAAATCAAAAAGTTGCCGCTGCTATACGGGGCTGCCGATTAGGAAACGAAATTACTATATAGAAGAAAGTAGAAAATGCTCCTTGCTCTCTCGGATAATCGCGCGTCGATTAAAATACCACGCGCTCACGAGTGCAAGAGCAAAAGCAACCAAGCAGCAGCAGCAGCAGCAGCTTTAACCCGCGCGTAACAATTTTCCAAGGGACTCAGAATTTCTAGTAGCGATAAATCGCTGTAGATACGCAAGCGTTGGCGGGGACGATCGATCGGTTACAAGAAACGAGTTCTATATATTTTCAACTATACAACAACCCAGCTGATCCTTACACAAACTCAAATGCTTAATCTTTTTTTTTTTCAAAAAAAATTTTTTTTTAATTCAAGCAGGCTTTTAAATTTTTTCTTTTGAAAAAAAAAAAATAAAAGAAAATAAAAAATAAGATTTAATACATGCGTCGGGGATTTTGAATTAACTCTGACGCATTAGCGGGTACTAATTATTTTCAAATTAATTGCTTTTTTATTTTATTGGATACATATAGAAATTTTTGCATGAGCGTTTTATTAGAGAGAATTGTTTTAAAAAGCTTGGCTAATATAAGCTTCTGATAACGAGTATATACGAGAACGGAATTTAATTGCTAATAAGGATATACAAAGTATGCGCAACATAACCTGAAACTTATAATTTTATATCGTTAAGATCGTTTTGTTTTGTAACTTGATAACTTGTATACGATTTTACCGAGAATTTACAAAATCAAACGTTATATATACACTCTTCATAGATACTTTTGACGTCATTATATACGCTTTAAATATCTAACCAAAAAATAAGGTTAAATAAAATAACCTCTAAACGCGTACTTTAACGTTCTACAAAGTACTTAAAGTACGTGATGTAGTCTAAGTGTTACGTATATTTATACATCGATGAAATACAAACTGCAATTTAATAGAATTTAATTTGATACATTTATGTTATACATTATCTTTTAAAAGGTTTTAATAATATTTATTTAATGAAAATATAAAATGATAAATTCTTTTTTCTTTAAAAAAATCTTTCTATATAGATTACGTTTATTGGGCTTGAAATTAGATTTTTAATCAGTTAAATGTATTTCTTAATTGTAGACGAAGCCCCGCACGTTATAAGGCACACATACGTGTAATTATTGCTCATCCAGTTAACGACGTAAATTTCAAAATAAATTGTATATTAAACATTCTCGAGAAGTTTATTGCAAATAAAAACAATTACGAGCCTTATTTCAGCTACTTTCTTCATAAGCTGTATATTCTTTATATCTATATATATAGAAGCATGCATTCAATTAAAAAATTCTCCCGCTGTGAAACATTAGAAAAACCTATACGATTACTTAGCTATATACGATGGTATAAGTGCATCCTCTGCACTCTCTTCTCTTCTCCAGCTGGAACATTAAAGTTTCTTGTTTCGTCTCTTAGTTCGCAATTTCATTTGCTGCGACGATACGACGTTTATTTTTTTTTTTGTTTTATTTATTTCTTTTTCATTTCACGGGGCGCCTCGTTGTAATAAATTTTCAAAAGAGCTAAAAACGGATACGGGATATATCAGCGACGGAAAGAAATTCAAAGCGTGAAATTAATATAGTTGTTGACGTACAAAGGCGACAAGTTGTTGTTGTTGCTGCTGCTGCTTGATTATTCAACGCTTTCTGTTTAAATCAATGACGACAATTATGTCGAGTGGAAACAAACACTTTTACATAATCTTACTAAAAGCCATAAGTAATATTCGTCGATGTGTATGTACCTGAATTGACAAACGTATTAGATTTTTTATGATAAATTCAATTTCCATGTTATGGAAACTTTTGAAATTTCGCATAAATTATGGTAATTTACGCCCGAACTGCTTTTATGCGTTGCAGTCAGGAGTGGCTTTATGGTTTGTACGATCTTAGGCCCAGAGCGCTTTAGGGCCCCTTAAAAATAAATTCATATCTTATATTAATAAAGATATGCGTAAAGTAGATGATTTTCACGCAGGAAATATATTTTTTTTCAAATTTATTTAACGTCATTGTATTTATGGTATCATTACGATGCTAATTAGCGACGGAGTGCGCTTGGCACCCTTTGATTTTTTCGAACCTCATGGGCCTTTATTTAAAGACGCCCCTTGGATACAATTTCATTGAAATGACTTTATCCAGCTGAATATTAAAACGAAGCTTTTTTTAATAAGATAAGCAAATATTCATCAACTTTTATTATGTAAAATAGGTTTTTGTCTTAAAAATAAGCATATTTCCTTTGGGAAATTAACTATTTTTCTAATTACTTAAAAAAAATCTCCAGATTGTAAATAAAATCCCAAAAGAAACAACATCGTTAAAGCAAAATTTTTTTTCTCTCAACTCCTGATTACGTACTTGATAGCTCTTTAATTCGCATTTCCCTTGATTAGGCAATTATCACCCGTTTTGTATTTCAACTTCGCTTACAAGCTTAAAACCAGAACTACACATATACACATAGCTACCGGATAATTATTTTCTCTCGTGAGAGCTCTTAGTTGCCTACAAGTTTTGTATTTGCTTCATCTCCAAATTGAAATAAAAAAACCAACAAAAAACCGTCGAAACATCAAGATTATAAATTACTTAAAACTAAGCATGTGTTACATGTAATTATTTTTTTTTTTTCTTTTTTTATTTTAACTAACTTGTCCTTTTTATTGTTCGTTGCACACAACGGTGGTCGATTTTAATCGTTTTACCGCCATGCGCGCTTAAGATTACCCGTTGGGATAGCTAATGAGAAGTTAAAAGCAGGGGAAACGCTAGGCAGGAGAGAAGAGGATCGTGGAAGGACGAATGGGGAAGAGATCGAGATAAGGATCAGCCGAGAAGATATGGGCTGGCTGAATAAGGACTATCCTAAGGAGATGTACGTTATAAGCAAGTAGTTTTTGATTTTTCCTGGATTTTGGAAATCAACTATCCGTTTCACGTGGAAATTTCAAATTTTTCAATTTTATTTTTATCTCAGCATGCATTATATTTACACGGAGATAATTTTTATAGGTTAAATTACTATATTTCTTTGGCACTGCTTGATTTTGCATAATAATTACTGTGCATATGGTAGAAATTGGTATACATCTGGTAAGAATTAATGTCTACGTAAGGATATTTGTTTTGATTACATGGAATGTTTACTGTAAAATTAAAAATTTTTTTTCTATTTATAATTTTTATATTAAATCAAACATGTTACACACTCACAATAAAATATAGTAATTTTATTTATGGAATTTCTCTTCTAGTAATAACGCTAAAAATAAACAAATAGTACAAATTTAATGTATACACTCTAATTATTGGTCTATAACTAAATTTTTATGAAATATCATAAAAATTGTTAATAAACAATTACGGTTTAAATTCAAAATTTAAATAACCTTTATTCTTACGATATGATAATATTTGTTTCTTTCACTAACCTATCTTCCTAATCTTACGCATCAAATAATTCTCGATAAGCAATCGCATCGAGTTCGCGCAATTAAAGACCATATAACCTTGCGAGTATAAGAAGAAAAAAAAGCAAAATAAAAAAAGGAGCCATATACGCACATCCCATAGGATCTCTTTTGCACATTGCAAGGCTCTAAGGTTGCAGTCGGATATCTTTGTACGCGCGAAATACTCCGTGACGAGTGTTATTGCTCTTCTCCTGGCTCGGCCAGAAGTAATCGCGCAGAATTAGAGACGCTAGAGGTGAGACGATGATTGCAAGCCCAAGCGAACATTGGCCTCGCCTCGAATTACTCTCTTGCTCTCAACATACACATTTAAATGTATACAACTATCCGTCTGTATATATATATATATATATATATATATATATATGTATAGCATGGAACTTTGATGAAAACGAGAAGCTTAAATTTTATTTTTATTATTCTTCAGAATGGGTTTAAAAATTTTTACTTTTAAATAATTTTCTGATTTAAAGACAGATTTTTTGAAATTTTAGCCTTATATGCAAGTTACATTAGAAGAAATGGTGGGAAGAGATTCTTGCTTTTAGTTATGAATACCTAATTGTAAAAAAAATAATAACTAAAATTTTATCATCAATGAAGAATTATTTAGAATGTTAAAGCGAAATCATAAATATTTTATTAAGTAAAATACTTTACAAAAAAAAAGAATTACGACGACAGGCGTTTGAAAGATATGCGATTAATTATCGAATAAACAACAAATTATAAAACAAAAAACAACTATAATAACCAACAGGTAACTTGAAAAAAAAAAAAGAAATTTTTCAACGTAAAAAAAAAATAAACTGCAGAACCACATTTTCTTTGCAGCAAGATATTTACAAGTTTAAGAAAAGTTGTTCAGCTGGCTCTCGATTCAATTTCAATGGCACATATATACATGTTTATATATATAAAAGCAAAAGATAAATAAAGAAAAGAAAAAAAATAAAGAGCCGTCACATCGTTCACTTGGTCGCGCGTCGTCTCTCGTAGACCTTAATTGTAAGTTATAAGCGCGCAAGGAGATCGACCTGAAAAATTAAACGAGTATAAAAGCGATATTTTCGCAAGGTCGAAAAAGCTTCCTCTATAACCAATAAACGAATGGTAATCGCATCTTGCCACGGGATGAGTAATTTAATCCTCCCGTACGTATACAGGCTTTTCTCTTATCCTCTTTTTTTTCTCTTATATATACTTTTATAAGTACTTTATATATATATATATATATATATATATATATATATATATTAAGTATTTTATTTAAATTTTTAATCAGTCAATTTTAATTGCGGTGTAAATTTTTAAATTTTAACTATTTTAATCTCAATAAGGGAATGACGATTGTCGTTTTTTTTTTCAAACGAGTTTCATTCTTCAATTCTTTTTCTCGAGCCATAGAATAGATGAACCTATAAACTATCGTCATAGAATGCGTTGAAAAAAAGTAAAAAAATAGCTGCTCCCGCGGTTGACTTATGCCAGTTCTCGTTAAATGCTCGTAGATCAGATCGTTGCCCAGTTGTGTGTGTATATATATATATATATATCTATATATTTCTGCGCGTCTTGCAATCAGAGAAGGTAGTATACGCCCGTCGTCGCCGTTTTCTTGTTGCTCGTGCAATCGTACGTAATGAGGATGAAGGCCGACAAAGAAGGCTTAGTTTTCAAATTTTAACAAGAATAAATATCGATATATTTTCTCCTTTCTCATTTTTCATTTTTCAAGAGAAAGTGGACGCTGCAAGTTTAAAGTTCATTGATTAACGGATTTATGGCCGGAATTTGATTTATAGAAACTTTTTCTGTAAATCGAATTCTTTTTATTGCATAATTATATAAGTAATTGAATTTCCTAATCTACAATTTCTCTTTTTTTAACAATATAAAATGATATGATATTATTTGAATATTGAAAAATAAATGTAATTTTGTTACAATAAATATGGAATTGGGTAAACATTGTAATAAATTAAAAGTATTTAATTGATTATAATAATAATGATTGAACTTATTTAAAATGAAATGGTCGAAAGACTTATGAAGTTTATAAATAAGAGTTATGAGTACAGGTATTATATCCATAAAGCGGTGTAAAAAAACTTTTGAAAGCCATCGATTATTCACTTTTCTACTCGTTTTCTTTTTTCTTTTTTTTTTGTCTCTCGTCGTTTATGTACAGAATATTTATGCTGATGTTTTATAATAACAGCAAAATTTTGCTCAGGAGAGGTCTCAAGTTGATCCACTTAATTGGTGCTTTACTCTCTGGCATTACTTCTTATTTACGATATACTCGCTATATGAAGAATAATAATATTTGCGGGAAAAAAAGAAAAAAATGAAAACAAACTACTAATGTCACAAGATTTACATTTATATTTCTGCAAAAACATTTTTCTCTTAAAGCACGTTGAATTTTGTTAACTCCACCGACGTTTAGGAATTATTTACAATCAAATTTTATTTACTCTTTTTCTACTTTAGGTTAGTCAAACAACAGTTAATTTTTTGCTCTCGCACAAAGTACATTGTAACAGACAATTATTATTTTTTTTCTCTGGATTATATCATCATATTAAAATATTTTTTTTTTTAACATTATTAATATTTAATAGTTTTTTTATCACTATATTTTAATTAAAATTATTTTAAAAATTAAGTGTAAATTATTATTAAAATAATGCGCAATTACATTTTTTTATGAATCATAATTAGTTTTACTTAAAAATCGCATATAATTTTTTTATCTCTTTTTCGGTATAACACGCGAGTGGGTAGTCCGTTACACCGATAGTTTCTTAAAAAACTAAATTGTCTCTAAGGTGTCTTTTACAAGCTAATCAATCCTCTCATTAAATCTTCAACTCCTAATCATCAAGTCTTGAAATAAAAGCTTGACATTAATCTACGTACCTCATGGAGTGCACTTATAATACTTGATCTAATTATTTTTGGGATTGATGTGTATATCTGTATAAGCGTGGCTATTGTAGTGACAGGTATACAATTACAGCTTTTACAATTCATCGCCCGTTTAAATTTAATTTCTTCTTCTATTATACTCTATATTATACACGTATAAAAAATCTTTCATCAATCACTGAAAAAGTACTTACTGCTCGTCATCTATTCTTCATATTTAGATAAAAAAATTATCATAGTAGCGAAAAAGGTTTGGACAAGAGTTGAACGTCAGTTTTGTTGCTTGCTTTTACCACTGAATAAACTTGAAAAACTTGCATACTAAAATAATCTTGATATGTATATAGGACGACGTGATACGCTTTTTTTTTAATTTTAAATTATTTGATATTACTTTTTGCGTTAATGAATCACTTGATTTTTTATCATAAAGATACTATATTGTTTAAATAAAAATAGTTCACTTTAAATTTAATGTTCTTATTTCATTGAAATCTGTCAGTACATTCGAACTTAAATTAAATTTGTGTTAAAGCTCAATGAAAATTGACAGGTGATATTGTTAAAATACATTTTAATCGATATTTATATCAAAGCGCGAAAAGAAAAAAAAAGAGGTTAACAACAAATAAAAATACGTTACAATTTAAATAAAGCTAAACGAAAAAAAGAAAAGTTAACATTTTTAAATAGCAGAAACTCGTGTTAGCAAAACATTGTTGTTAATTAAGTCTATATAAAGTCAAGCCACTTAAAAAATCGTTTCGCAATCAAGTTTTGCAGAGAAACAACAAACAAAGAGAAATGAAAAGTTAAAAGAACTACCAGAGTCTGGAGGATTTTTGTAGCTCGTGCCGTTTTGCTAAGTGTGCGCGTTCGCGTGCTAAAGAAATCGTTTAATTAAAACAAAAAAAAAAAAGGAAAAATTGAAAAAAAAGAAAAGAAAAAAAAAAAAGAGGAACATGCAACAATCAAGCCTATCCTTTTCAGTACATGAATCGTACGAGAGCAAAAGAGGTTTGCCCTGTATAATGATCGAGCGAGCAAAAGAAATAAAGAAAGAAACTATAGTTTTATACAGGAGAGTAGCTTGTTCGCGAAGTCACACTAGTTTGGTTACAGCGATAGCCGGTCATTCTGCTATTTCTTTTTCACCTAGTTGCTTACGAATTCTGCTTAAGTCCTGTCTGCCTGTCTGCCTGTAGTTTTTGAGATTCTAATAGATTTCGAAATAAAGATCAATGAATTTTTTTGCCTTTCGAGCTATCATATATTTAAAGTTAAAAAGTACCTTAGCCGTATAAAAAAGGAATCATATAAGATTTTTTCTATTTAGGATTTAATGACATCTGAACTTTATCGGATTTTAATTTAATTGGTCACTTTTTCGAATAAACACGCTGTCATTCAAAAATATACACTTTAACAATTGAAAAGAAAAAAATTTTTCGTCAAGTCACGTTTGTCACTTGAATCCTTTTAGTAAAACGAGAACTGTATTGGTTTCTTTAATTTGACCATATCTGCAAATAAGAAAACTTGCGGTTAAGAAAGTCATTCAATTCCAACTGAAATGTATTTCTTAACAACGTCGAATCTTAATATTAGAAAAAAAAAGCAGAAAAAGCTTTTGAACTTATTTTAATAAGGTTCGAATAAACAATATCTTATTATTGCCAATTCCTTCTTTCTCTCGTATGAAAAAAATTTATATTTTTTTCTCTCTGAGAAATACAAAAAAAAAAGAACTAGAAAATAAATGAAGCTGTCGATGATGAAGTTACAGATTTATTTAACATAACTTATAAGGAAAGGATACTCGTGCTCGCATGACTTGAGTATACAGTACTACTATTTTAACATCGTGATTTTTATATTAGAAATATATTAAATCATCTGATTAAAGTGAGTCTTATAGTTCAAAGAGAGAAGCAATTTTTTTGCTTATAAAAGTTGATCGACACGCTAGTCGTATAAAAGTAAAAAAAAAGAGTAAATAGCGTAACAAATTGCCGTATATCTGCCCACGAAATCCGGAAAAGGCATTGGTCAGACCCACGAACGGAAAAGTTGTATATGTATATAGGGGAAAAAAATAAAAAAATAAGATTCCCTTTCAAAATAAGAATACTGAATAGTCATGCCTTTAAAAGGTCTCTTCGAGTCTTAACCGTTCGCATGTCAGTTTCACGCTGACAAAAAGGATAAGAGGTATTAAGGGGAAGAAGCTCTCGCAGCGGGCTGCTACAAGCTGCCTGTGAAGAACTCGCACGGCGAGACACGCTGTTTTAATTTGTCACTACGGTGGCCTTGCAATCTTTCTTTTTTTATATATATACTTTTCAATTTATTTTCAGTTGTCTCTGATGGTAGTTTTTGAAAATGCGCAAGTATCTTTATGCAGCTAGTAAAAAGAAACGAGAAAATTTCGATAGTATCAAGGAACAATGTCGTATATTTGTAACGTTCATTTATCAAAAAAAGCTCGGCGCTGTTAACTAAAAAAATTTTATTCCTTTTTTATATTTCTTATTGTTAAGCGTAACGATATTTATTTACTTGTAATTAATAATAAATAATTCATGAACTTACGTGGTGACAGAAACTTATGGCTAACTATTCAAGTGACTCACCTGCAACAAAAAGAAAAATATTCTGTTTAATTGGAACAAAAAAATTCATAAATTATAAAAGGACTATGGTTATATATTTCATTGTGTATGCACTAACAATTATACAATGTTTAAAAAAGGTGATAATGGTTTTTTTCTTAATTAATACAAATAAAAATATTCCGTTCTTTTTTTTTTTTTTTCTAGCTACTATATTTATTTAATCACTACAATCACTTATAGTAAAAAGTAAAACCAACAGAAGTGAAGTATTTTAATGTTAAATATAAAATTTTAAAATACAATATTTATATTAACAGCAACTGACATTACAGTTTCTTAAATTTTTTATTATTAGTTAAGATATTAGGTAGAAGTACAGATGAAATTACAGTGTTAGTATAACTATGTGTAAACTATATATGTTATTAGATCTATTGTTATACGCGCTATCAATATTATATATTAATTTCTTAATTCACGATATCAACATGAAAATTCGATAAAAATAATAAAAACTAATAGCATAAAATGGCTAAGTACGCTTATAAATAAGTCGAATTGATCCTATTGTATACGTACAATTGTCTTCCATAATGTTTCACTTGATTAAACAAAGGAGCATCGATACCTGCCAGCATCGAATAAAAATAACTAAAGAAAGATTCGTACCGTTACACAGATACATTATATTGCATCCAAGGCAACAATGTCCGGGCACACTCCTAACACAAGCAAATTATTATATTGAACGGATAATTTTTGCCGTAGTGCACAGGAGACGCGCGCGACAATTACGGACATAGGGATATGATGTAAGCTCTTAAATGGGTACGGTGAAGGCTTGTTAAATTATTACCTAAGATGCTCGCTTTTACTGACGTTTATTTTTCCTTCCTGCTATGCAAGATAATAGCTCTAAATAAACGTTTCACTAGAATCATACTTATTAGAAAAGATGTAAGCTCAACTTTTTTTTTATAATACGAGATTTTTATTGATCTTGGTATAATGACATCTAAAATAATTAAGTTCTTAAGATCAAAAAAATATTTTTAAAGATTTCAATGAAATTTTAACCATTTAATGTCACTAGGGGTTAAAAATATCCCAAATGGTTTTTGAAAAAAAAACTGTTAATTTTTTTTTTTTTTTTCGTAAATTATTATTTTTTGTTATCTAAACAATAAAAATTGATTTTAATATAATATCTCATTCTTTGAAAAAATCTTAAAGAATATGTAAACAATTTTCCAATAAAAATATTAATAATTAAATTTTTAAAGAATTAATATAGCATTCGATGATGAAAATCAACAAAGGCTTAATTCTTATTCTAACAATGTAATCATAACCCAGCGGTTTATAATTACAACTGTTGCGAACTGAAAGAAGTGAAGAATATTGTCGACAAATTCCAATGGACAAAGTAGTGAATGATGACAAGAATGATATTTCAAGCTTTAATTGCTTTTAAAAAGCAATGCTTACATACACGTAAAAGGCAAACGTATATACTCCCATTTCTTTAAATTAAAAGCTTCGATAATAATAATAATAATAATAGCAGTAATAATAAAAAAAATTTCTCTAATTATCGATGCTTCGACTGATGTTTATATATATCTATATATAATTTGCCATAAGTCAATCGTGTCCCGTACGCATACTCTCAGGTATTATAGAAAAAAAGATTAATAAGAATTACGCGTGCTCGTCTTGTTGTCACGAACGATATAGCCCAATGTTTCTCTTTTACTTCGAGGGCTCTATATATGTGCTGCGATCGTAAATCGCTTAACGAACAGCTAGCACGGATACAAATGTCTCTCTGTGGCTCGTGTGCACGCGGTTTCTTACAAACATGCACCGCGTGCGCACGTGACGCTCTCTCTCTCTCTCTCTCTCTCTTTCTTGCTCTTTCTTTCTTTATTTTCTCTCGTGCATTTAATGTGTTTTGCGTTGAGAAAAGGGAAGAGTCATACGGCGACGGCGCTATATGTGTTCGACATGCGCCTATGAGATTGGCGAATCGTTTACTTTTCGAGCAACAATTTATTTTTATTTTTAGTTTGCATTTATTTATTGTTTTTTTTTTTTTTTTTTTTTGAAAAATGACATTTTGTTATTCTGATTGAAAACAAGTTTGAGATTATTTTGAAAAGAGCTATTTGAGTAGCTTGAATTTAATTTTTATTTTAATCATTATCCAATTACAGTATGGAAATACAAAATTAACGAATATTGCCATAGATGATAGCTCATTTCTGTATTTAAAATAATTTCTTAATATAATTATAATGTGTATGTAGTTTTATATAGTTTTGATAAATCAGGTTCTAAATGTCAATGTAAATGAGTTTAAAAAAATACGATAAAAATATCCTTGAAAATTTTATTTATCTACAAAATAAAACTTTGAAATGGGAAAAATGTTATTACTAAATGTAACCACACAAATGTTGAATAAAATATTTAAACCGAGCCTAAGAACATGTAAAGCAGCGTTAAAAAAGAATTAAAGGCATTCGCATATCGCATGAATGTTTAAAGATGCAAACGCAACGACATCGCTCTTTTCTTTCCAACATGCAATGCACAACATTATAAGAGCTCCGAGTAAAGAAAGAAAGAAAGAAAGAAAGAAAAAAAAGGAGAATAGCAGATAGATAGAGATAGAACGAGGAGGTAAACGGGCCACCCGGTTGTTATAGGGATCTTCGATGAGCGAACTTGTCTTACAATATCTTCCGTCACGGCGGCCTCCTTTATGGAATATCGTTATGCACGCGCTTTTATACATACCGACGTTACATTTACCTTATATATAAAAGAAGAATATCGTTATACGCTCCTCCTTCTCTTTCTCTCCTCTTCTCTTCTTTAGCGACTATATAACTATATCAACAAGTCCCAGTACCGAAGATCGATTATTCATTCTTTTCCATCTTAACTCTATCCATAGAAATATATACATAAGCAATACTTTTTCTATTTTCATCATTTCGCTCTTCTTTCATCTCTACACACGTTACATCTTCGATTAAGGAGCCGCGCGTGTTTCTGGTGACGACGCTCATTTTCTTTCTATTATCACAGCACTACAGGTTGTATATATATATAAGACGATTTTGTCCACGTGGCAAACAATAGGGAGATTTCAAACGTTCAACGTCCACGAGCACAATGATTTCTTCAATGCGAACAACTTTTAGTTCGTTTTTTTTCTCTATTCATTTGCATATACAGCTCTTATTATTCTTTACTTCGTGTCCGCTGCTTTGTAAATGCGTATACTTCATGGCTGGGCTTAATTGATTGTTTCGCCATTTTTCACAGCGACTGCTAATATGGTTTTATTAGCAGCATTAATCTTTTGCTTTTACTTAATAGAGTGAGGTTTGTCATGATGGAAAAAAAGTAGTTTTTCAAGTAGCATTATCGGAACATTTTTCAAATGTTAGAAATAGCAACGCGCTATTTTTAGAAAATATCTCAGCATCAGTATGAATTTATGTCTCTTTTTTTTCATTTAGAGCCATCAACGCGTTATTAATGCAATTCATTGCGCACGCTTATTTTATGAAGTATTTTAATAGTCTTGGTGCGCATCATTTAATTATGTAAATATGTTAATTGCAGAGAATAATCCTCTCAAGATTTGTCAAGCTATTTATACGGTCTTGCTAATCTCGCACATTATCCGCTGGCGCGTCAATTAAAGCTCACAATTTAACACGAAAATATTTGTATATTTCTAATGAACGTACAAAACAACTGTACGTTTGAAGGAAATCGTAAAAAATCTGATTGCTTAAATCTTCATTAATGCCTTTAACTCTTGATACTGATTGATTATTTTTTCATTAACATCAATTGTAACGCGGCGTTTCTTTGCTCGAACCTCTTTTTCCAACCAAAGCCGCTAAAACTGGTATTCAGTCGGAAAGCACAAAAGAGCAGGAAAGATCAGAAGGGCAACAAAGTCTCGATGATCGTATACGTATATAGGCGCCAGGCTAATTACAGCGCAAGTAGATCGTTATCGATATGCGGCTATACGGTGCTAATTAGGCATAACTAATGAGTTTACCCAAAAAAAGGAAGGAAAATAAAGTGCCGGAGCTTTAATCGTTCATTTTTTTCTGTTTTTTTTTCACACATGGTGTATGCATCATCTCTTCGTTTTTTTTTAAAGAGAGTTCGACGTTTAAAATTACGCCTTGGTGTATACACTGATATGATTCCGCGTGTTGTTACGCTGTTTTTACGCTCCGGGCTTAACTCAATATAATAGTTGTAATTCACGTACTTGTTATTGCAATGCCTCTGCGAGTAGTTGAGTGTTTTTTTTTTTTTATTATTTTCAACAGAAATGAAGGATGAAAAAAAAAGCTGAAGATTTTGCAAAACTACTCGGGAAAACGTTTGCTACTAATAAGCGCATTTATATTTTACTGTGTTATGCTCTCGAAAAGCGTCTAGCGAGCAATTTACATTTGCACTTGAAACGAAGCTAAATTACAAAGACACACACACACGCGCGCGCAAGCGTAAGAAAGTATGCATGGATTTAATAGGCGAGAGAGAATTTAACTTAAGTATTATTGTTGAGCGCAAGTTTTAAATGTGTGATATTTAAAGTAATGTTGGCTTTTGGCTTGTTGAAAATAACAAAAAAATATTGTTCTTTTTTTTATTTCTAGTTTAATTAAGGAGAGATAAGAAAATTGTGAATTTATACACGTGAATAAATGTTATTGTTCCATTCGTTTATCTATTGAATTGATGAATGTTTTACAATGATTGGTAATTCAAGAACGTGCAAAAATTTATCAATTTCACAATGAATAAATTTCAGAGTCGGTCTGTGGCTCATTCGGTAGAGCGTTGGATTCGTAATCTCGAGGTTCCGAGTTCGAATCCCGCTCTCGGCCGATTGATACAAGCGCACCACTGTACGTTACATGTGCTTTGTTCACCAACACACTTACGAGCTCCGTCGCTGATTAGCATAGCATAAATATAGCGACGTTAAAAAAAAAAATAGAGAATAAACTATGCCTAGCATTAGTCCATAAATTGCAACTTTTTTTATAAGCATTTTAAGCTAAACTTTATAATAAAAAGTTATTTTTTATAAAATACTAAGGCACAAAAACTCAAAAAAAATTTGAAAGCTATATTTATGGTTTTTTAAAAGCTTTCTGATTAGTTTTAAATTAATTTTAATTTAAAGCATTAATAAAATATTAACATTCTGTATTAACAGTTACAATAATGAATGTAGATTATGCAATATTTTGACACATTACAAATTAAAGTTACTATAAATTAAAAATAAATCATATGAAAGCTATAATTTTCATAATTCTTGAAATTTTGCAAAATATTAAAAATTAATATCGTACCATAAAATATAAAAATCTATTTATACATATTTGGAACGTCGGAAAAAAATGTCAAGTGTAACATGAGTATAAGCGAGGACGTATCAATAAATATTTTCCTCCAGTATGTAAGACACACAAGAGACGTAACACTCGTGTGTGTACCGATTAAGAAGCTTTCCTGCTCTTAAATCCAACAAGTGACATTTATGGCTCGAACGTCGCGTCGTCTTCAAAAGGTAGAAATAAAAAAGAAAAGAAAAGAAAAGAAAAAAGAAAGAGAGATTGGATTTTATTCACGCCAAGTAACATGCGATAATGAAGCTTCTTGTTATTCGATGAAGCTGATAGCTTAATAAGGATACACTTTATGGTATAAACGACAAGGTTTATTGAAAAATTTCAAGATATCAAAATAATATAGAATTTTGCATGATTAAAGGAAAATATTATTTTTTATTTATTTTAAATGTTATGCAGCAAAAAGAAAACTTTTGAGAAAATGATTAATTTAATTTTTTTTTAATAAATATTATTTATTAATAAATTTATTATAAAATAGTGTTAAAAATTCTACTTATTGATTTTTCTTAATTTATAAAATTATAATATGAATTCTCATTCATAAACTTATTTGAAACAATCTAATTTTCTGTGCTTGCACCATAACTTCTATCTATAATAAGATTCTTGACAATGCGCATCTTAACTCGTACGCAAAGCAAAAAAAGAAAACCAACAAACTTACATCATCATTTTTCGCGTGTAAGTAACTCGAAAAATGAGTAAAGGAAAAAAAAGGAAATTTCTAAGTTCTTCTTAAAAGAAAGAGAAGTAATATTATATTTCTCTTGCATAAAGAGAGACGAAGAGGTCGGGTTTGGGTGCGTATAACTGAATTTATTGAAGCTACGGCTTGCGCGAAGGGTTTTAAAGTATTTCATGTTGCTGATCGCCCAAGGGGCAAACGTATAAGAGAGAGAGAGCAAGAGAAAAAAAAATAAGCTCATAGAGTCGTAATGCATAAAACAAGGGGAGACTTGACTTTTACGATAGGCCGTTGTTTGCTCGTGAAATTACCTTACGATGCTTCTCAAAGCTCTGAGTGGTGTGTATACGTGTATGTATGAGGTCGAGTCCTTTTAATTGGTTGTACCGATGATAAACTTGCTATGGAGTACAC
The DNA here is from genome assembly GCA_017163975.1 of Anastatus disparis. Lineage (NCBI taxonomy): Eukaryota > Metazoa > Arthropoda > Insecta > Hymenoptera > Eupelmidae > Anastatus > Anastatus disparis. The sequence continues at coordinate 870,441 of JAFFSR010000251.1, forward strand.
ACTTGGGCTGCTATTGTCGACTACTATTGTGTTCATCTGTATAATATACACCTAGTTATACGTGACTTTTAAGATTAAAACTTTAAAACTCTGTATCTAAATTTTAACTTAACAAAGTCTTTCATTTATTGGCTTTGTTCAATATAGAATAATGAAAATTTATGAAGAAAAATTGATTAATTGATTATTACTCGATAGCACAAGCAGTTCATAATTAAGTTTTAAAAATAATCAAATGTTTCATAAAATTTTTAATAATTATTTTTATTTTATTATTTTTCTAAAAGGAAAAATAAATAAAAAATTAATTAAATCTTTTTATTTCTGTAATATTAAAAAAAAAAAAAGTTTCATAGTGATTTTTTTGGAAATTTTCTGAGGGATTCGTTAATGTACTTTATTTTAATGAAAAAATGAATTTTTTGTTATAATAATGGTGGAAATTCGCACTATTGTGCGGCTTGAAGGTCAATTAAGTTTTATTTCTATACGAATAACAAAATTAATTATACAAAAAATGCATGAAATATAACATTAATATAAGTTTCTATAAAATAATAAAATTCATTAAGCATGTTTCGTTGTACACATTTGAATATCTCGAATTTTTTAATGAAAGACCGCGTAAAGAAGATCCGAGAGAACACCCCGAAGTAAAAGACACATTTCACGTATAGCACGTAAACGCATACCCGGTAATCTTTTTCAATTTCAGTTATACTCACATCTCGAAAACCACAAATCGCATATAGAGTGAAAGAGAGAAAGAGTGAGTGAGCCTTAAGCCTTGATATTCAAGACTTGAATTCTCAGAAGTCTAGCTTCGTTCTTTAGAAGCTTACAGAGAGAGGTTACATTGGCAAAAAGAAGAATTTTCATTTTCCAAATACATACGTACGAGCACACATCATATCATGTTGACTTGATTCCTCTTGCTTCTTGAATGCTGTAATTTTGTAAAGGTTGTGAACTCAATATCACGCTTATACATTTAAACCTTATTTTCTTCAATCTAAAGAAGACATTAATCTAAGCTATTTTCAGAGCTTGCAGCGATAATCTTTTCAAAGAAGTGATAACTATTTTATTTACTTATTTTTTTTCAAATCTTACTTCTTCTTTTTGGAAGTATAAAACTTTTTAAACATAATATAATCAAGAATTCATAGAGAAGTTACTTTTTCAAAACAAAACTTACTTTAAGAATTTTATTAAAAATCTGTGACGCTCAACAGCATCTGTAGTATCTTCTTGGAACCTTATTAGTACATAACGATAAAATATAGTTGATGCATCATTTTTAAAGAATCCGCATGTACCAATTTGCAAAGTTATTTGCAAATTAAATGTTGTGCGAGCGTAAAAATTTGCTCGGTAAAGTGTAGCCTTCAATCAAGTAATTCGCAAAAAATATAACTTATCAATGTCAACAATTTTTTCCAAGCGCAAATTATATAAATATTTATTTATTTAAATTTCTACAGGCCAAAAGCTCATAGGAACCAGTCTCCCTCGAGTCACTGTAGCACAGTGCCTTTAAATAATTAAGATAATCGTTCCTCTAATACCAAATATAAAAGAAAAAAATTATTCATTGCTCGAAATTTAAATGTACATGGTAAAAGTCTTAAAAACATTTATAAATAATAATAAAGCAATTGAAAAGTAAATGTCTATGAAAACAAAAGTTGAGCGTCATTAAACTTTTCACATGAGGAAATAATAAAGTGTAATCTTTTTGAAGAATTTTCCAAACTACATAAAAGTATCCGAAGCGAAACGAAGCCCTTAACAAACCTCCTGGATTCTCATTCTTACAAAAGTAAAACATCTTCTCTCGGCTCTCATTTGAAATAGAGACAGCGATGCAAGAGTAAAGCAAATTGCCCGTATGCTCAAAAAAGGCATTGCGCTCTCTCGCGTCCTGACAAAACAGGGGAGAAAAAAAAAAATAAGAGAGAAAGAATAAAATAAAGCCAAGCCATCGATCTCTCAATCCTCGGAGTACTAAAATCAAAGCCTCCAGGTATAAGAATACATAAAACCCGTTCCCTTGGTTGGCTCCATCGTATACAGAATATAACGTCGACTATACGCTAGAAAAGTCAAAGAGTATTTGCTAGAGACAGTAGGATATATCGCTCAATGTCAAGCCATATGCAATTGCTCGAGTAGCTTTACCTCGAGAACTTTATTCCTTCGATACAGATTTATCATTGATGAATTGAAAAAAAAAACATTTTTTTTTGAGATAAGGGTCAGAATGAAAAAGAAAAAAGACGGAGTGACAAAATTCCAATGAACGAAGCGTTTTTGATCGATCGAAATTATAACACTTGCTAAAGATTTGCTCTTATTTACGATTCCGATAGGGCCGATAACTCGATATCTGGCTGAATTATTAATGCGTATTATGACGTACGGAATACAGAAGGTGTGGCGAGCTTTGACGCAAGTAAATTTTGAAAAATTTCAAAAATCGTTTGCTCGAAGGGCGCGAATGAAAAATCATCGTTCGATGTTTTTAAAGGCTTCATTAGTTAACTAATTGACATAATGATTTTAACGTACTTCGTCCTCGCTGCTTTTCATTCCTTAAATGGCGTACGCTTAATAAGTGAAACGTTTTTATGACGTCAAAGCTAAGATAAATTCAAAGCATTTTAAGTTAATTTTATACTTTAAATATTTTTAATTTCTCCGTGTCCAAAGACTTTTAAAAATAAAAAGGTTACCACTCGCTGCTTCAATTACGTTATTAAAATTTTTTTTCTTTACTTTTTAATAAAGTATACCAGCTAACAAGATATTTCAAACTAAATATCAATATGCAATATTCTTATAATAAATTTTATGCTCTATTTCTTTATGTGATTCATAAAAGAAATTGTTGGAAAACCATTATCTGCTATTATAATAAAATATTTGATTTCTCTTCTGAAATAAACCGCAGAGGAGAATTAAAAAAAAAAACAGCCTAACAGCTACTATTATCGATTTTTCTCGATCGATCATCGAATAAACAGAAAGTTTTGAAACGCATATTATTTCGGAGATATTATCGTCAAAGCATCAAAAATATAGTAATTCCGCTAATTTTTAATTTTCCCTCCTTTTACCCTACTTAATTTTCTTACACTGCATTTCAATACCGTCAACCGAATAACAGAGAATAAAAAAGGGGGGGAAGAAAAGAAAACCGTTAATTATGAATTTTCCATAAATCCAAGTATATATCAAAATCAGAGCCATTATATCTTTCTCTCTCAACGAAATCCTTTTACCCACACACACACACACACACACACACGTATATACGTTTTAACCGACAGCTTTAGACTATATCCCAGAACCGATCTATTTGCAATAGACCAAGCAGCAAAGTTTAATAATTCGCATATAGAAAAGGTGGAAGGCAATGGCTCTCTCTTTCTCTCTCGTTCGTTGAAACAGCTCGTCCTATCGCTCTTGGCAATCGGTATGCCCGAGCCACTCTTTTTATATATATATATATATATATATATATATATACACTACCTTAACTCGCCCGCAGTTTCGTTTATAATGCGCGCGAAAATTGCCACGGATTTTCAAAAGATTTTTAAATGAAAAAAAAATTTATGAAAACAAAAAAAAAAATAGTTCGCTCGTACAGGTGCCAAGCCAAGCTGCTCATTAATCCTTGCTCATTAATTCCAACACACTGAAGCAAAAACTCTAGGCTTTGGATATATCATGTAAGTAAAATAAAACAAAAAAAGAAGGAATAAGAAAAAAAAAAATTGTTGATGGGTGTGGATATGTGTACGTATACTTTCGTGACGCTTGAGGATAATCTAGATAGTTTCGAAATTGCCCAGTGCTTGCCTATATACGTGTAGAAGTTTGCGTTTGTATAGACCAACGTAACGTTCGAGTGTAAAAGGAGGAAGGTGCATTCCTGGCGTATACGTATCGAGAGCTTTCGTTGCACTTGGCTGACTTCTCGTCTGGATTATTTTTGACGTGCCGATGAGAAATATAAGAATCTTCTGTCAGTCGAAGCGAGATTTCATTTATTTTTTTTAAAACTTCGGAACTCTGAAACTTTAATGTTTGAAGCTAGATATTTTTTTATATATTCAGAATTTGTTTTAGAAAGCTTCGGGAGTTATTATTTTAAAAATGCCGATTTTTAATCACACGAATTATTGTAATGTTTACAGATGGCCTATCAATAATGTAGTAGAAAATATTTGATTTCAAGTCGAAGATGCTACTGTACTTTCTATGAGGAGAAAAATGTTCTCGTAAAAATTACAATGATTCAGCCGTTTTTTATTTTATTTTCAAATAGATTACAATAGTTTAAAGTGAAATTGTTACATACTTTTTTGTATATTTTACTTGAAACTATATATAATTTTTGGCTATAATAGCAATCTATGACAACTATACTTTGAGCAATTGTTATTTTTACTAGAACATTCTTCTACGTGTAAATATAAAAGTAATGATTCAACGATCGAGTGCTCAACTACCGACTATTAAATGATGTTTGAATCCAATAATTAAGACTAATTTAAAATGCAAATGTTTCTTGAGATTCTCAAATAGCAATTAATTACAAGAGACATTGTAAGAATATAGTAAAAAAAATATTAACTTAAAACTTATTAATTCGCAAACATTAGCATTTAATTACTTGAACAATTTACGCATTCAAAACTTGTAATCCATCGATTTTTATAATACCATTTTCCGTTTTGAGGCGTTCTTCTTTTTCAAAAAAAGAAAAGCAAAAAAGCAAAAGCTTGGGCACACACCGACACGCGTAATTGCGTCGATTCGTAATTCAAACGGGTAACATGATCTTTCTAATGGAGGTATTTATAGGAAGGTTTATTCAGAAATTTACCAATACAAAGTAACATTGTATACACATATAGAAAACATACAGGGCGCTAACATGTATATATATATATATATATATATATACATCGGTATCTTCAAGCAGTTTTAAATCTCGATACTTGAGCTTTTCGTGTTCATATTTTTCAATGCCCTAAGGGACTCTTTACCTCTTTTTCACTTTTCGTTTGTGTCTGAGCATCTGCACATTTATTTATTTTTTTTTCTCTTTTTTACTACTTCAAGAGAAAAGCTTTGAATATTCATGATCTGAGATTTTGCTGCTGGAGATGAAAGATTTTTCTCTCTCTTTTTTTTTTTAACTTTGGATGTGAGGCGAGAAAGAAGTTTCTTCTGATTTTATTTTAATTTTGTTTTGCATGCACCGCGTGCTCTTGAGACTCGATGAAGAGTATAGACTTTGGATGAAAAATTGAAGATTTATGATTTCACAGAGGCTGAAGTTATTAGACTTTACTTTTGAATTATTGCCTCGAAGGTTAAATGATAAAACGGTACAAGTTATAAACCGCAACATTTTAAAAAAGAATCGGAGAAAATTTTGAATTTTCCAGATGACGTTAGTGGGTACAAATATTAACAGCTGTATAAATTTCCCTTCTTTATTATGTAAAATCATCACAATGTTATACGCCTAAACAATCAATGAAACATACTCATGTGGTCTTAATAAAAATAAAATGTGAGATCACTTTAAACGCAATGATACGCACATAAACCATCATCAGCGCAACTTGTAAATGCGCTTCTTCAATCTTTCATCGTCTTCGTTTACTTCTCTATCTATGACTCGAACCTTTTTCTCTCTGCGTATTAAAAAAAAATTTATCCACGAGCAACAAGAAAATGCGCAAATAACGATCCGCAATCAGACTTGTCAATCTGAAAAAGCATCGGGCATTATGATCTGTTTCTATACACGCGGGTGTATTTATGATGGCCGATGCTTGGTTCATCAGTACATACGCGACTTTATTCTTATTACTAGCGCATGCATGTGTGTTTGTATATTCATGTACGTTAGATTTAAAATATTGCTCAGCATCCAATTCTTATTAATTTTATTACACGCCGGAGAGAGCATTATATCACGAGCTCTCTCGCACACCGACATCAGTCATACTGTTCGTCTATTTTTTATGCGACACCTTGCGCCTTGTACAATATACACATGCGTATATACGTGCCGAGGAAAAATCTGAATATACGAAGCGCTGACTTTTGTTATTAATTAGTTATTACAGATTTAATTTGCCACAGACTCGCAGAGTGCATTAATTTTGATGGAAAAGAAATTCAATCGATTTGCGCATAAAGCCCTCTCTCTCTCTCTCTCTCTCTCTCTACCACCTGTATTCTACTTTGTATTAAAAGTATACGATTGCTCTTATTTCCAATGCATGTGATATTAATCTTTTAGTCATCTATCACCTACAGGAGAGTTTTCTTCTCTTCTATATCTATAAGTGTGTGTGTGTAGGTGCGTGTATGTGTATATATGTGTAAGTGCATTTGTGTGTGTACGTGTATAGAAGCTTTTGATATATCGGTCGAGAGCAATACGATATCTGAAGATGAAGTGATTAGAACGGAGATATTACTTTTCTTTGGTCGTTGAACGATTGAAATTCTTTTAACATGTATGTTTCTCATTATTCAAGTGTACTTTCGTTTATTTAAAAGCATTTATCTTTCAGATATAAATTCTTCTTTAAAAATTCAATGATATACTAGTGTAGTAATAGAGTACCGAAGTATCAACAATTCATAAATTCAAAATTTTTAAATAAACATTTAATAATTCAATAATTAATAACTGTGGTCAAACAATATGGTTTATGGTCCAGGAAAAATATCAGATAACATTTATTAAAATGAAAATAAAAATTTTATTGCCCGTAAGAGATGTAAAGAAGAAAATCTTTACCAGTGCATTAACATAAATAGAATTAATTACAAGCACATCTCAAATCAAAATGACGCCAAAAATCGTATCCAAAAATAATTACAAGAAGCACACAATGAATGAACGCATCGCTTTGCAGAATACACCTTATGTACTTCTTTGCCATTTACCATTTAGAGATAAACATCTCATTGGCGTTGGTAGAGAGGAGAGTCGTGGAAGAAAATGTCTCGGTGCATTTCAGTTGTAGTCGCTGCTTATATTGTACTGCGGAGACGACGAAAAGTTATCGATAATAAAAGGATATAAAACGAAATGACAAGAAAGATATTCCAACGTTCCAAGTAGTGCCAAGGATATATATATATATATATATATACATACATATATACCTCACGCTGGTTTTACCGTCGATTCATCTTCACAGATAATATCAAGAATCTTACCAGTAGTCTCTCGTTGTCGCGGAAAAGCAAGTCCTATATGACGCGAGGGAAGAAGAGAAGAGAGACTTTTTTTTTTATATTATGGATGAAGCCGTTGTGTCCACTGGTAGATAAAGTCAAATGACCGATTAACTTTTAGTTAATATATTTATGAGATGTTTTTCTATATATTTTTTTTAATAAAGGCATCCGTTAAGAGGTTGAATGAACTTGAGTTGTCTGGAGTATGACAGGATTTTTCTAGATCACAACTTTTCTTACCAGACATACCATTTATAAAAATTCTTTATATTTAAACATAAAAATAATACGTCAACATATTTCTATTTCCATCATTGTTTATTACATAAAATTTTGAATTTCATTTTTATTTTCTATTTTCATTTCGATTATTCTTTCGATTCTCTTGTCGTCTATCTTTTTCTCTTGGAAAGTAAATGACAAAAGGTTAAGGAGCGCGCGCCTTCTTTTAGTTTTAAAGTCAACCGATTGTAAGATGAGGAAAGTAGGTATATACATGTAGACTCATAGTTATGGGAACCTCTTTTGTGCCGCCTTTGTCTCACTCTTTAATAACTATACTCTCCATATCGAAACTCTCGCGGATGTATGTATGTTAAGCGACGCGCGCGTGCACGGCGATAGATTGTGCGATTCCTTTTGTAATGGATGAAAAGAGCTCATAATACCTCGCCGTGTTAGACTGGCGCGACAACAAAACTCGCTGTCTTTTTTAACAATTGACTTTATTTGTTAAAAAACTCTTTCACCTGGAGATTCGATTTTTATAGATGCGTCTTAGATAAAGTTGGAGCTCAATAGATTTTAGGTATTTATTGTAATTGAAATTTTATTGGGCTTAATTAATTAGACTTTTGTTTTATAATTTGTATATTGCTGTTTTATGCTTGAAGCTTGTATACAAATTTTTTCTACTTGTTGGCAGTTTATGAAGGATATTTTAGATCCTGTACATATATTTTATATTTATATCTGCAGAATAATAAAAGGCAATAGTTTTCATATTGATATGTAAATTCTTGTGAATTCTTAGTAAGAAAAATGTCATATTATAAATTTTAATACTGTACAAAAGGACAAAAGGCTTTATATCTTCATACTGCTCTTGTTTTCACAAAGCGTATCAAAAGCCATTAGAATATTCAAATAATATTGACCTCTTTTTAAATCACATTATTTCATCAATTGGAAATTTCTGCTGATCGAACAAATTTAAAATTTTGAAAAACGATGAATTTTTTAAATTTTTTCAATAAAAATCCATACACAGCTCACAATGCACGATTAGAACGATATTAATAAACCAAACAGATAGAAGAACAGAAAGTAATAAGCCAGAGAAAAGAGTATAATGCCCACGCTCCCGAGGAAAATTCGAGCTTGGCCATACAACGAGGCTATAATTGCTAATTACAGAGATCGTACATATGTAAATGCATCTCTTCTCATTCAATTTTATCGCTTATAAAGGCCCTCTATATATATACACAATGTGATTGCGCTGGGATTTGTCGCATGCTCACCGCTCACATAATACATAAATCCTCTCTGTTCTAACTTGCACCTAACCCATACTTCTCTCTCTTTTTTCTTTTCATTGTCATAGACGACTGGAGAGAGAAATGACATAATGAGCCGTTTTATCGATTATTTTTATCAAATATTGTGGGATTTATAGACGCGTATTATATCTTGCGAAACCAAGAGACTTCCCATCTCTAATAAAGGAAACTCAATTTCTTTTTTGTTTTATTTAAATGTCAGGAATTTTAAGTCATTTGAAAATCAATGTGCACAATTATTGTTTTATATACAATCTTTGATGAAAAATTAATTTAATCATATTCATTAACTTCATAGCAATATTTTTCAATTAATTCTAGAATTTATCAAGAAATTCATTTTTCCTAAGATTCTATATGTACAATTTTTTTCTATAACATTATGGTTTTATAAAATTTAAAAAATGTATACATCTTAGTATTTAACAGGCCTTAATACAAAACGTCAGAGTGCAAGCTTTAACAATAATTTCAATTAAAAAATACTTTGTAGACATAAGACTCGAGCGCAATCATCGTCAGTCTCAACCGTAGAATTAACTTATTACCTATGCTATAAAGCGTCCGTGGCTCTCTTACCAATCGAACTTTGAAAAGAGCGAGTTTTTTAAAAAAGAGAAAAGAGAAAGAAAAGAGATTCTGTGTGCGTTAATTACGCGATAAATTTCAAGCGATAATTGTAGACCTCGCTTGTGTTATAAGCTTCTGCCACTGCTCGTAGTCGCTGCTGGTGTATATATTGCCCTTCTTTGAAAACGTCCATAAATCTTGCTCCTGTGCTCTAAAAACCGAGCGAGACAGAGCTAGGAGAATAAATTCACTTAAAAAGGTATTATTTCATTACGGATAGAGTTATTTGTACCTTTTTTTATTTTTAGTTCGCCTTAAATTATTAAATATTTCTAGTCGCCCAACTGGAAAATTATGTAGTTTGCTGTATTAAAACGCGCAGCCAGTTTAATAACTGGCTACCCGTATATATGCGGCCAATATCTTGGGGTATATATTTAAAGCTACATGTTATTTTCTATCCTATCGAAAGAAAGTGTTGATGTTTTTCAAGATTGTGCTATCTTGAAAATTGAATAAGAAAAAATATAAGCATTTTTAAATTTTAATTGATTCGCGAGGAATGAAAAAGAAAAAAATCTATAAAATACAAAGTGCTAATCATTAACATTCTTTGACCGTTACTCGCGCTCTAGCATAATTGACAGACGTTCGCTTGTCAATTCAGATAATATATAACTAAAAATTCAGTGGAATAAATTCTGCTCCCCTTTGGAAACTTACACTCATTTAAAATGCAACTGATGCTTTTTCAAATTACACGTACACTTTTTTCTGGTGTTTTTAATTTATAACAATTTTAAAATTCAGTGTAACAGTAGAATTGTATAAAAATTAATGCCGATGTAATTAAAAGTGGATTTAATTAGCTACTAAATAATCTTTCGAATTTAGTACTAAAATACTATGATCAGTTGAAAAAAACAATCAGTTTTTTTAAAGTAAATTATTCTGAAATAAAATGGACTTTTTCCAGTCAACAAAAATTTTCAAATGACCCTACTGTTAATGTAAAAAATTCGTCAAGAAAATTAAAAAATAAATTAATGAAAAAACAATAAATCAGCATAGCGATGATTCTAACAATCACTGCATAATAAAATTCTCTTTTCTACCCCTGCCCTAATCTCTCTTGCTCGCGACTAATTAGACGCTCTATCGCGCGTATGTATATAGGAGCATTAATTTATTTACATAGACACTTAGGCTTTTATACGATCGTCTAATCCACTGTGTATAATACTTTATTTAACATGCGTCTTTTATGCATGGACTTTCTTACTTTGTAAATGTATATAGGTATGCAGCATGGCTGGGGCACCGCGCGGGCGTAAAATCAATTAGCAATTAAGAAGCTCTGGTGACACGGTCGTTAGTCTGTCCATTCTTACCTTTACATATGCATATGCTCAAGCCCTCGATGGAGTATATGCACTTTTTTTTTCTTTTTTTCTTTGCAGCGCAATACCTTTGCGCATATATAAATTGGAATGCTTATCAATGGAGAGAGAGAGAGAGAGTGTGGCTAAGGCAGAGTAAAATGCTTATATGCCTTTAATTGACCGTTAATTAAAGCAAAGCTACTGCCTATATTGCATTTTTTTAGTTATACAGTTTTTTTTCTTTCTTTTTTTTTTTTTTTTTTTTTTGCTAGTGCGGCTAATATAGTGTACGCGAGCAACATTGTAATAATATTACTCGAGCACACATAAGTGTAAGTATTGAATATATAAAAGACGAAATAAGGTTTTAGTCGAGCGCACAATGCCATTGTAATTGCGGTAATGCTAAGGCGCAACATTACAAAAGATTTTCGTTCTGAACGAGTGACTGCGCTTATATTGGTGGCCGCGTGCAGCGCGCCGAGCTTGTAGATTTGTGCAGGTGCGCAGTAAATCGTAATAAAGCGTTGTAAATAATCTTGCTATTTTTCTCTCTCTCTCGTTTTTTGTTTTTTTTTTTGTTTTTCTTTTTTAAATTTTTGTTTTTGTTATTCTTAAAGGGTATATAAAGTATCTACGAGATGCTTGATGTTCTTGTGTATCTGTATATAAATTGAAAAGCATGGTTGTTATTCATCGATGTCGGTACTATATAAATGCAAAGAGAGAGAGAGAAAGAGGTATTCGCCGCGTGCAAATAATTGAGAAACTTTCTTATATAGGCTGTAAAGAGATTTAATGTGTTTGTACGAATCAATGATTTTTTTAAAAAAATGTTTATATAAAAGAGCTTTTGTTGAATAAGCTATGCTAAAAGTTTCCGATCGATATATAACTGTTTGTAATCAAAGCATTGCAAAAAGACAAAAAATTCATTTTTTTTTTTTTTAATATATACGTATATAGAAAAGCACGCGAATAATAAATATTGTTTTATTTATTTTTTTTTTTCTATTTAATGTATAACAAATAAAATGTTAACATTACAAACGACTCTATAAATTATAAGGCACAGAACATTCATCTAACATTGTATTCGAAAGTTCGCACGACCCGGCTTATATTATAGCGCGAACGCATTATGCAAACGCATTGCTGAATCTTGTTTTCTTAACAACCTCAGTCCGATATTGTATTGTATTGTACAAGCGACACCTCGACACATCCACCTGCTTTTTATTGACAGACGTGAATTCGATGCTAAATCCGGGTCAGATATAGATCCTGTGTCCAATTATTTTTATTTTTTCGTACCAGACAAATATGAATCATTGTAGGATAATTTTCAAAAGAGTACATGAAAAAAGATGTTTAAGAATTTTTGATATCAAAGTAAATAGTTTTAATAAGAATAGTTGATTAAATTTTACTATATTCCATTGTCATAGAGATAAACTTTAATATTGAATAATAAAATTTCATATACTCACAGAAAATTTCACATTAAGTATAGCAAAAATTACTAGGATTATATCAAATTTCACTATTCACTATAGCAATTTTGGTGATAACGCAAGTTTGTTTCTCCATAACTAAACAATGTAGTATAATTTAAGCAAATATTTCTCTCCGATTAAAGTAGAAAGAATATTTGAATAATAATATTATTCAGAAATACCATTATTTATAATACTGCTATTTAGTGCAGAGAAACTTAAACAAATACATTTATATGAATTCTGTGCTGCAAGTTATATAGAAATTTGTAAATCTAGAAATATAAAAGAAATTTTTTCCGTCGACTGAAATTTAAAAAATGTGATAAACGATAATTTGCTCCATTTGCGGCACTCTTTTAGCTGCCTGACTTTAAAGCTTAAGTATAGCTTCGAATGCTCGTAATTAATATTTTGGACTTGTGAGCTAAAAAGTACGTAACGTTGAAAAAGTGAATCACTGGTTGGGTTACAAGAAAACGAAAACTCCACCAGCAACTAGTGTATATATCTATATGATTTTGTAATAAATGAAACACGTCGTCCCTGCGAATGCGAATAGGGTATGTATAACCGCTATTTTTCAATTAAAATATTCTACGAATAACTTTCAGCGGCTTTCCAGCAGCAGCAATACACGCGGTGTTTTTCAACAGAAATTATAAGGCGTAATCTCGACGCGCAACTATTAATCATCGCTTTAATATAAATTAACGCGATTAACAAGCTCGACACTTGGTTTCACTACCGTATGTGGAATCTTAGCTGCTTCAAGTATATTGCTATTGTACACATATAGAAAAGTTAATATTACGCGCTATTCTCTAAATTATTGCGTCAAATTTGTGGAATTTAAATTCATAAGGAAAATATAATAAAATATTGTATTTGTAGTGGAAAATTAAATTTTTGTAAAAAGATAAAATTTTTATTGTAATCTTTAATAAGTTAGTTTGCATCAAAAGTTGTTTACCTTTAAATCATAGTCGATCCAAAGACAGAATGAATTTTTCATTTATACGACGTCAAGCTCATTTATCATTAACGTTTTCTCGTATATAAGCGAATACTTATTTTTTTCTTATCTTCACCTCCCTCCCCTAAAGGCGCTGCAGAGGCGATGCATTTTAAAAGCTTCGAGCGTTTTGCATATATTGAGAAGTCAAACGTCGTATATATACCCTTGGCACGTGTAATATACCTTAAAGGCGTAAACAGTAATTTTCCCCTTGTGCGATATGCGCCTTGAAAAGCGATCCTTCATTGAAACAAGACTAAACTCTCCTGGACAGATCTCAATTCTTTCTCTCTCTCTACCGTCGATGTATACACGAGCAAGTGATGGACTTTAACTTCTTATATACGGGACACATTTATCAACTTAGCGTAACATCTTTTATAGTACCACGTGAAATCTTTTTCTTTTATTATCTCTTTCACTGCTACCTTTTACGCGATGACTAATGAGACGTATTATTCTTAGTTTAAAATTTTTTTTTGTTTTCTCGTTCTTAAAATGGAATAATCATTGCTTATAATTGAGTCAATAAGTTTTCTTCTGTTAATTTTCTTCTTTTATTTTTCAATGTTTGATCTTAAAGAGCTAATGAAAGAGAAATGTTATATAAATTTTATTGATTTTATATATACCTTATACTATTAGTGCTTTAAAGTAGAAAATAGTCAGGTCTATCCAGACCAAACACAGCTAAAAATACGCTACTCGCAATTTTGAGAATTCAGTCATGAAATTAATTCATAATTTTCATAATTCATTAAAAATAAAAAAAAAACCTATAATTTCAAATAAAAGAAAAACAACATTAATTTTAAAATCTAACAATATTGAAAAATAATCTCTCATAACATGTCGCAGCGATAATTTTTCTATTCTAAGCAACAGCACAAAACAACAGCGTCTAATATTCAAATGAAGCATTTAGTGCCTCGGGCGTTTATTTGCTATTATAGCCGTACGCGCGTATAAGATCATTAGCAATATTCGGCGATAAATAATTATTTGCTCGGTGCGTTTTAAACTTAATTCGCGTCTGCTTATATATATCTACACACATATCCGTTATACAGACAGAAACGAACAATCATCGAAGCTCTCAACTCTCTTCCGCCCGTATATGAGATGCAGTTTAATCGGCGCATACAGCCGATAATTAGTCGCGTATACGCGCTCACATTATTAAGCTCCTCCTATCATTTCCTTTGCATATTATTATTATTTATGCAAAGGCTGACACTCTAAGGAAAAATGAAAAAAAGTTAAAATAAAATAACGATAAAGAAAGAGAGAAAGAAAGCGCGAACGGTAAATTAGGTGAGGATATACGTGTGGTGTACAGATGAAAAATAGCTACCGGTCGCATATCGCTTCAAGGGACTTCTTGTACACCACTCTAAAAAGTAAATAGCTATCCTTAGGCATTTCAACGCTTATTTCGCTATCTGAATAAGAAATCAAGGAAAAAAATATATGGATTCGCGAATCATATTGACGCGTTAGCACAACTAACAATCTCAGCTTATTGATGAATATTATTTAGTAGTACCCTTCTGAGTACGTCTATATTTTCAATAACAGATGCGAAGTATAAAATTCTGTATTTATCAATTTTCGAATAAAATGGCTATATGGAAAATACCAGAAAAAAAATTTCTGGTTTATTACATTTTGGCGAGCATTTGGTTTATGAAACAAGGGTGTTGAAAGTTAAATCTATACATGCGGCTAATGCATATTATTAAAGTCGATTATGATTGGGCGTATGAAATATCTAACGATTTCTAATATTATTACAAGAAAATCATTAAGATCTTTGCGAGATTATATGCAAAGACGATACAAGTCGTTTATGAAGTTGTAGACACCTCATCGACACTTGTTAAAAAACATATAAAAATTTTTATTTAAAAGACTTTGATGATAATCTTCATAAATCATACATACATACATTTTCTCGTATGCTTACCAATATAAATTGTCGTTAGTTAATATCTACTTAGGATGTAATTTTCAGTATATATTGCAAAAAAATTTTTATTTACGCGTATGGATCTCAATTCAAGGTGTATACACTTAACTTTTTAATCAGTGATTTATAGTTATTAAGTGTAAACAAATGATAATAAACGAATATTCATGATATTCCAACTGGTAAATCATTCGCGCTTGCGATATTAAATTGAAAATAAAAACAATCTTTTAAATCTTCTTGAATCTTATAAATCTTCCTAGCGCACAAGGTAACAGCAAGGTAACAATGAAAACAAACATTTTATCGTCACATAATAACAAAAAAAAACTGTTGAATAATATTCCGTTTGAAAATCAATATTACGAGTATTTGTAAAATGCACGTATATGATTATTCTATTGTTTAGCGACAATGCCCAACCTAAAAGAAGTTAAATTCTTACAAAACTTACCACTCTTGGGCGCCACTAATTAAATCGTTCCCTCCCTTCCTTAGCCTCATTCTCGCTCTTACAGGCATTCCTTTACATATATAGCCATAATTGCTGGCGTGCAATGTTTCTCACCTCTCTCTCTCTCTCTATAACTAAGTACAGCAGAGAGCAACGACAAATCGTTCTGAGCGCCAACTCCAAAGTCCATAAATTTCCGATAAGAGATCGAGCAAGGCGAAAACACAGAGTACAATTGAGCGACAAGAGGAGAGTGTTCCTATATATATGCATATTTCCGTGAAAATGCTGTTGTACCACAGGAGCGGTATATGTGCATTAAATTTTTTTCTTTTTCAATAAAAACTCCTTTGCCTCTATGAATTAATGGTTTCAAAGTTTGAATTGTTAAAGCGAGGTAAAAAATTTATTCCACGAAGTGTCGTTTCAGGTGAATTGATAAGTTTAGTTAGATATTGGGGCTCGTAGGAAAAAAAAAAGGTGAGTGTTTAAAAGCAGGTCCCGGATCACTGACAGGTTGCGTGGAAGTTATCTTACAAAATATATATTCTTAGCTCTGTTTAGGTTTGATGAAAGGAAAAAAGGAAAAATATATTTTGAGAAAATTATTTTTTTATCAACAACGAATTTAATTAACATTTGAGATATCAATCATAAAGTTTCTATTTGTACAAAGTATTTAAATAGTGTTTTTAATTTGTAATTATAACTGATATTACGTTTCGAATTATTCGTTATTTAAACAAAAGAAATAAAAAAAGTCGACAATTTGAAGTATTTTGCAAGTATAATTACAGACAGATAAATCTAAACATTACTCGCAATTAAATTAAAGTGAAAAAAAAAAAAATAAAAAATAGTTAATGGTCGTGCAATTTTGAATTTTCATAGGAACGATTACATGATTTTAACATTCAATTTACAGCACTTACAAGTACCCACAATCAATAAAATAAAATGACATTCAAGAATTTTCTTAGACCGATTAGAGCAGACTAAAGAGACTTTGAAAAGCAAAAGAAAGAATGAAAAAAAAGGTAATATAAAAACCTCGTGGAATCGAGCATTGCTCGATTAAACAAAGTCGATAGTGCAACGAACACAAATATCCTTATACACGTACAAGCGACAATATATTCGTTTTCCATTGACACCAGAGTTGCGCCGGTAATTAATAGTCGATTAGACAATATTTCACTGGCACTAAAAGAGAGGCGTTGGAAAAATTAACTTTCCGACTTATCTAATATCTATTAGCCTTACTTTTTGCGCTCCATTCGCTCTTCTTGGGAAGGGCAAAATTTCTGCACGGGTATATGCGCGATATAATGTACCTTTTGTTTAGGTGAAGCAAGGCAATTCTCAATTGCGCTTATTTACCATACATACAATGGAAGCCGTAGAAAAGATAAGCAAAAAACTAAAGTTGTATAGAAAAGTTCAGGCACGAGGTGCCTTGTGATAAAAAAAAAAAAAAAAAAAATCGATGTCCAAGAAAAGAAAAAAATAATGTCGAAATGTGGCCTGCCTTTGTTTTTGTTCCAAGAACGCTTTTATTATTATTACATACCTTTTATAATAATGCATTGATTGATTGATTCTCCATTGCCGATCCGCGAAATCGTTCGAAACTTTTCTTTCTTTTTGAGAATTGAGAATTTTTTTCTTTCCTCAAATACTTTTTAGGTTTAAGAGTGTCTTGCACAGTGTTTCATTCGTTACGCACCGTTGGACTTTCATAAATTGTTTTCTATGACTAATAAGGTGTTAAGTGCACAGAGTAGTCTATATATATATATATTTTTTCATTTATTTCATGTCGTAAGATACTTGTTTGATTTTATCCATATAGGCAAGTTGCATGAATAAGCAAATTGTAACAAGCGAAAAATTTTCTTACTATCTAATGCTTTTTTTCATCATCCTTTTCTTCACCCTTTTAACTACACACTTCGATTGGGTCTTTATATATCTATTATTTTTATTTAATAGAAAAAGTTTGAATCGAATGGTTTTCTCGGAAATTTTCTTAGGAATCGATTAACGTTTTTTTATTTTAACGGAAAAAATTAAATTGTTTATAATAATTGTTAAGAAATAAACTTTTTTCTGAAAACACCATTTAATCGGAAAAGACACTGTTGCAAATACGATCTAATGTACAGTTTGAGGGTTAATACTAAGCTTATGTTTCTCGTAAAAAAGGAAAAAGATTATTTCAATGATCATTTTATCGGTAAGATTTAGGTTACAAGATCGTAAAACTTGCAAGCAAACACTATCATTCCTAATAATGGTAGTTTTAGCTCTGACAATTTGAGCTTTTAAAAATTTAACACTTGCACCGCCGACATGGTCAATTGTTATTGCAGACTTGGCAAAGCGTGCAATCAATTACCGTTAAGTAACGCTCGGTTCAAACGCAAGCGCTCATTAATATATTTGTTCTACGGCGCGCGGTCAAAGCAAATAAGCGTTAATTTAATGGCTAAAAATTTATTGATAAGGTGCTGTACTTTAGAGACGAGCGAGAGGGTAGTTCGACCATATTCAACGTCGTCTCGTCTAACATTTGGATCGGTAAATTCTTAGCCGTGATTCTTGGGTATACACGTACAGTTCTATGGTTATGTAGCTTTTACCGCTTGGTTAATGGCGCTATAACCCGGGCACCAAGCATCGAGCTCTATTACTGTCTGCACTTGTAAATGTCCCTGTTTTACGACTTGCTGTTTTCTTTTTTTTTATTTTTTTAAACTTTGAATTTTCTCAGCTTGATTTTCAAGATTTTTTTTTCTATTTATGTATCACATTAGGTATTTGAAATTTCAGTAATATACTTCATTAACAGTTACTTGTAATTAGAAAATTAAATCGTCGTTAATTGGAATGAAATAAATGAATGATTAAAAGTAAACATTATTTTAAAATTAATTTGAATTATCGACTGGCTCAATCAAAAAACAAGTTTGTTAATTATTCGAAATATTTATTTTACAATAGAATAGCATACGCATACGCAAGAGCAATAATTCTGCTTGTCAAAATCAACACATGTACTAGCCAAATCACAAATGCAAATTAAATCCATTCAAGTCCAAATCATCAGAGTCGATCGTTAAAAAAAAGAAGTAGTCACCAAACGCATACAACAGCCTGGACGTACAATAGTCGCCTGAATTTCTCTCCTTTCTCTCAGAAATTTTCTCTTTGACTGCAGACGCAAGTGCGAGATATCATTGGGGACCTGTTTTTATACGAAAAAAAAATCTGTTCGTTTCTGGATTTAATGCTTTTCTCTTTAAAATTCTTTTATTTCGCCTTTGTGATCCCGTATTTCAAGTGTACACCTTATAACGATTGAGTCGTACGGCGCTTGAACTTAAAAATTCTTTGCCGACCAAAGAAAGAGAGATTTTCATTGGGTTTTAGATTCATTGTAGTAGCGCACGGAAGGTGGTACGAAAGAAGAAAAAAAAAAATGCATATAGGTGTGACTTTTTCACGGCACGCACTACTGGATTTGTATAACTTTGCAGGCTCGAAGATTTAGGCGCGGTTTTAGACGTTTTATTTATAGCCAAAGGAGAGTCAATTTCACCCGGCAGATCGTTACCATACTTGTATTGCCTATACGGTAGAAATTTTTTTTTTTTTTTCATTTCTGGGTGTATTGATTCAAAATTTCTTTACATGCACCTTTTATATGTTTTTTTATCATATCAATGAACATTTATATTTTTATTTTTTATATTTACAGTAACATTTATTAGTTTTTTAGAAAATTATATGCTCTTTTGTGTACACTGAAATGTTTATCAAGAGTATAATAATAAATTTTTCGCTTTATTCATTTGGCACCATTAATTATTTTATTGTTTGTATGTATTGAACAAATCATAAAGTAATAGTATAATTTTAAGAAAAACATAAAAGCATTTATTTTTCCTTAATTAAAGAAGGAATTACATAAAAAGTAACAAACGTTTAACATTACGCGCTTAACGCTAATGACATTACGACACTGTTAATTCATAAGCCCACTTAATAACGTTAAAAAAAAAGTTGACTCTAGAAATCAACGCAGTAAAAAGGAATCTTTTTCCTTCTAATCTTCGAGTCGATTAAACGATTTGACAATATATAAATAAGCTTACTCGCGACTTTTCTAATAAGCAATTCAACGTGTGTCACCCCATTCATGTAATAACCATAGAAAAAGCGCCACTAAGAAAAAAAAGAAGAACTCGTTACAATTAGCCAGTGCTTTAAAACTTACCTTCCTCTTGCCCAGTTATATACATAATACTAAATGGTGTCCTGTGCGCACGATCATAATCCTAAGCTCATCTGAATTCTGGAATTACCAGATCTTTAAGAGCGTGAGAAAAAGATTTTAATCTTCAAGATTAACTCTCTACAGTTGATCTAATTTTCAGTTAAGTGCTTGACTTTTAATTGATAAGTTATGTGACGCGTGCCAATTCTTGAATCAATACGTACATACACACTTTCTTTTTCCTTAACTTTTTTCTAAACGTTTCACATTCCTTCAAATGCAGAGTGATATTAACTTTTCTCATTAACACTCCGACTCCTTGATTTTGCTTATTTCAATTAATTTCG
Organism: Anastatus disparis; assembly: GCA_017163975.1. Classification (NCBI taxonomy): domain Eukaryota; kingdom Metazoa; phylum Arthropoda; class Insecta; order Hymenoptera; family Eupelmidae; genus Anastatus; species Anastatus disparis. The sequence continues at coordinate 890,802 of JAFFSR010000251.1, forward strand.
ATGATTCTGTAACTGTCGTGGCAGCAATTAAAGACAATTAAACTGAATCTTCCAGAGGAAATTTTTTTTCTCTCTCGACTGAATAAATACATATTTTATTCTTGATCGTGCACCGGTAAAAAAAAGGCATTGACTCGAGTCAATCAATCATTTATGATTACATTAAAGCTTTGACAGTTCGACTGTCTTTAATATATAGGCGTACCTTTTTTTTCCTCAAGCACTGCACGCACCTTTTTATCGATATCAAGAATTCAAACGGGCTAGTTGTTACATCAGATGTACATTTTATACGTGATTTTATTTCACGAGCATTTCTTTTTTTTCTCGCATTATTCATGTTAATGATTTATTTTCAGGCGATTCTGATATTCCCATCATCTGTCATATATAATTATGGAATTGAATTTTTGTACGGCGATCTGTATTATTTATGTTTGTCGATGGAAATATAATAAGATAATTTGAAATTTTTTTTCAAAATGCACTTTTTAATTATTGTCTATCTAAAATTAAATATACTTTAATAAATAATTGTGGCTTTGACATTTTTTAAGTAGCGCACAATACTCAAATGTACTAGATAAATAATCAATAAATCTTAAAAGTACATCCAGATACTCATATATTTTTTTTCACTGCCGATACAATCCATCAAATTAACTGTACAAGCGTATAAGAAAAGTTAGAGACTCTTTGGTCAAGGAGTGTATACACGGCATAAGGTATATAAAAGAAAAGATCGATTAGTTTAGTTGATAAATTTAGGGCCCGACTTTGGCTTTATGATATCAAGAGTTGATCTCGATTTTTCAGGGTCGTTGGATCAGCCAAAGTAGCAGCAGCAGCAGCAGTTAAAAAGCGACGACACGTCGATTGTAAGACGAGACATTAAGAGCCCGTCGTCGCGTGCATCGATCTAAAAGATCGGCTGCCGATGTTACTGCAAGCGCGATTCAAACACCAATAGCGGCCTTGTTTTTTTCTTTTGTTTTCTTTTTTTTCGTTTGTGTGTTTATACCGATCATGCTGTTGTAGTTCGCGTGCGCGAAGGCCGATAGGATGATCTTTCATCCCTAAGCATGCTACTCTCTTTTGTTTTTCTTTTGCTTTGCTTTTGTTTTGTTCTGTTTTTTTTTTGTATCTCTGATTTTTTATACCTTGAATTTTTTTTATTGACTCATTTCTTTTTCTTTTTTTCGTTATTGCTCAGATGTGATTAAAGAAAGAGTTTTGAGGCAACCTTGGCCGAGTGAGCTGATTTTAAGATGACGATCTTTGTTGTGAAGCGTGTTTTAAATCTCTTCAAAAAAAGATTAAGTAAGGATAAATATAGCGTATAGTTTGTTATAATTCATAACTTTATGATTTACTTATTAAAACCTCATTTTTCTACTTGGGTTTATATTTTGGTTTTTTCAAAAAACGAAGAAATTAAATTTAAAATTAAACAAACTACTTAACAAAAACAATAGAGAAATAAAGATGAATAAATTTAATCGACATAGAGCATAATTACACAATATGAAAATTATTTTGACACTCTTGTTTTAAGATGCTTACTCTTTCTACAAATTTTGCGTTCCATCACAACTAAAAAAAAATTTGAGTTATAAATAATTTTCATAAAGAAGATCTTGGAATCTTGGAAAGAAAACAAAAAAATGAAAGTATGAATTCATTCTATTCGTAAATATTGATGTGAAACATGACTGTTTGATTTAAAATAAATTTTAAAGTACAATGTCTGATCGGTTTCCAACTGTTTCTACTGTTTAAATTAGAAAATAAAAAAGTTGAATGACCTTTAGACAAATAATAATAAAGTACATCAAGCATAAAAGTTTAAAAATAAAATCTCTTTTAATATGTCCTTGAACTTTTAACTACAAGTTTCATCAGCTTAACTTTTCGCACATCATAAAAATAATAAAACTTCAACACCTGCATAAACCTAGCCATGAATATAAACTTTTAGTAATACAAGCCAATCTCGCGCGTGATTTGATTAACAAAGTCAATTAATACCGGAAAAGCCGAGAAAACGGTCCATTAACGTAGGAAAGCTTTAGAGAAAACAGCCTGGCATCACTTTGGGTGATATCATTTTGTGCGCTGTATAAACAAGACCATGACGAGGTGGATGCGATGTCTTTATAATGACAACACGACCCGCATAAAGGTGCATTTAAATTTGCACTTAAAGCATCCTCGGCTTTAGCTCTCTTACTATGGCCTGCGTAATTTTAAAATGTCTGTATAATTGGTCACGTCATCATTGCTTTTCTTTATTGGCGTATATAAACTAATGCTTTTCTAGCTTGTTCTTGTATACTTGCGCATGATTAACATTTTAATTGTATGTGCTGCTATTTTCTATTTTAAAGATATTTTGAAAAAAGTTTAATTTTTGCTACAAGATCTTTTGAACAGATTATTAATTAAATGATTTTGTTAATGATTGTAATTAATTAATTTTTTGAAAAATTTTCTGTACTCAATATTAAATGTACAAAAGCGCAAGAACAGAAAAATTTTTTGTAAATTTTAAAATTTCCGTTAATCTTTGCAATATATGAAATAACAAATATTTATCACCTAGCGTCTAAATCATCAATAATCATATCTTTTAAAACAAAATTAATTTTCGTATCGACTTACGGTCCTCGGAGTTTTGAAAATGTAAAATTATAAAAAAACTCTCCACAATATATAAATTCAATACCGTTATCAATTTTTAGTTTTTAAGAGCTCGAAAAAAAAGGCCAATATCTCCGGTAAAAACCTCGGGCATCAATAATTTTCACAGGTGTTCCATCTCTTTCCCTCTTAAGTTTCTTTCTCGCTTTAAATTGAACCTCCATCCTTCTATATATATAAATAAAGACAACAGTCACATTTATCGAGGCAGCAAACTCAATAATCTCCCCACCAGATAAGCAACCGTCGTCTTTCTTGTCTTCGATCTTTCTCTCTCTCTTTCTTTCTTCTTTTCCTTATATACTCTTTATTTGTGAATCGATCGACTATATATACATGTATATACAGACCCAAAGACCTTATAGATATATATACATATACCTTCTAAAGCTCTCTCTCTGTTGCAGGTACATAAAACGCGTAACTCAGGCCCAAAAGATAAGTAAGATAAATGAGCGACAGCGACAGACGCGAATGTGTCACAGATAACACGTTCACACGTACAGAGAGCAACAGAGAGAGAGAAAGGAAGCGTGGAAAGAGATAAACGCACTTGCAACTTTCTGCCTATGTATATGTGTATATATATATATATATATATAAACACATCCGGGCCTATATATACAAGAGATCTTTTACTTATACACGTAGTATTTGCAAGTAAATAACTGACTTTTAAGAGCATTCTTCAAGACTTTAAGCACGGAAGAGACGTGCACGTCGTCGCTTAGCAGCCTTTTACGCGATCCTAAACGTCCACGTACCGTCATTTTTTTCTATCCTTTTGATACGGGGAGTTTTTAATGACTGGACGGAATATCAGTGGTACTGATGTTACGCTAATTGTCGAAGAATTAACGATCGATTCCTTCGTTTTATCCCATAGATAGTGTTTTTTTTTTAGAAATTAATTTATCTAGTTAAGTATATTTTCAAGTTTAAATTAAGAAATTGTTTATCGTGAATTTGAAATTTATTAATGTTGAAAATCGATCAATAGTAAGTAAACTTGAAAATCGTTAGATTAATTATTAATTTTTATCAAGATAAATATATTTTAAAACGTAATACTATATTTACTTTTTAGATCTAATGTGCATTAAAATGTATATCAATAATTTTTGCTTTTGAGAAAATGTACAGAAGTGACTTGAAAATTTATAAAATAAACAGATGGATTAGTTTAAAATAGACAGTTGCCGTTTTTAAACTAGATACTTAAGTTATTATACGCATGATAGAAGTACAGTAAACTAGGAAAAAATATTTCGCGTCAAAAGTAATTAAAAAATTAACACTAATCATCCTGAAATTGTAATCAGAATATTTCTCTAAAAAAAATTTAGATCCAAAAGGATTAATATTTATATTCTTACAATTTAATATACGATCATTATCTGTAATATTTATTACAGTATAAAAATAATAAATAAATTTAATAAAAGCGCCAAAAAGTTTTTCCACAAGTTAACCGCGTAAAATAAATTATAAAATAATAGGCAATTTCGAGGCACGTATCAAGTATACGTTGCCTTTTTTTTTCATCACGGCGCGACGCAGGTAATAAAAAAAAAAAAAGAAGAAGAAACAAGATGACAAAAAACGAGTCTTTTCGCCGAGGCAGATTAATTTGACGAATGGACATTCCAGCGTACGTAGTCACGCTTGTTTAAAAGAAAATACATCAGTTCTTCTTAGAGAGGCTGCGTGTATATATGTGTGTGTGTGTGTGTAGCCATTTTACGTATAGGGTTAAAACATAAGTTAAAGTCCTGTTACGTTTTTGCAACGATTCACGGCGTTTTCTTCGGGGGCTCTACCTCCTCATACATATATCGTTCATCACGTGTTAGTTTGCAGTTTTTATTTGACAGAGCTTACTTACGTCCATTTCGCTGTTTTTTACCTTGCTCTTTTAAATTCTTCCTTGAATGTGTATACATTAAATTAGTGCGAGGAGTGAAAAGGTTTTTTTTCTTCTATTTGTTTCATATGAAGATAAAGTACAATATTGTGCAAATACAATTGTTCTTTCTAATTTATTACGATTTTAATTATAGGAATACCGACATTTAATTTTTTTTTATTTTAATTTGCCATTTGTAGTTTTTATGGTATTAGTTTACTTTTTATTTTTGTATTTTAATTATATGAATAATTTTGGAATCAATGTAATGATTTTTTCGTGTTATTTTAGTTTGATAAAGAGTATTTTTAAAATACTAAAATGTAGAATAAATAAAAGCTATAAAATTGGTTCGTATTCCAAGTGATGTGTCGTGGTTAATTTTTGTTAATTAATTCCCTGAGCATAATTGTACAATTATTGATGAAATTCATAATTAATTTCCATAAATATTCTATAAATTTTCATGAAAACATTTCTAGCATCAATTACAAATATTATTACTTGACATTTCGGTGATTTAGTAGATCAATAGAATTCACCTGAAAAATAAAAAAAAACAAAGGATAAAAAAAGCTGCACGTTAATATATTATCTTCATCAAAATGTATTGAACCTGTAACTATGTAAAGCTAGAGCCATAAATATCAAGAATTTAAAACTACATGCCTTCGCGACAAACTACACGATAGTTTTCTCTCTAGCGCAAACAAAGTGCAATATATGTAAAATAAGGCCCCTGCAGCTCCATTTAGCAATTGCTGCAAAACGCGCGTATTCTAAAAAGCCAAGCTCTCTCTCTCTCTTCTGCATTCCCATCTTATTATTAGGTGACTTTAACTTGCATATACTTAGCATAGAGAGGAAAAAAAAAGAGTGTATATGCTCTTTTATACACGTGAATTTCATCCTTATATCCTGCTCGTTCCGTGTATATAACGCACCGCCCATGAGACATAAAGCTGGCGCGTATAACGGGGCGCGCCTTTTCTTTCTCTCTCTCTCTCTCCCTCTTTCTCTTTTCTTATTTCTTTAAAGCTGCACGCGAGAAGAAATATAAAAGAGAAATCTTTTTGCTCACGAACAAGAAGAGAAGAGGCTGTAATGTTTTTTTTTTTTTTTCATCACTCCGTTTTTTTTCTTTGTCTTCTAGTCTCATCCCTTCTATTCTAAATTGACGCCATAAAACGTCTTGTCTTGTAACTATAGCAAAAGCAACAAGATCATACGGAAAGAAGAGAAGAGGAGCTATAGCGATTGGCCTTACATACAATGCGAGACGTCTTCATCGGATGCTGCGTCTTTACCAATTGCGCAAGCTATGTGACTTGCTTTTCTCACCTGCACGATAGAAGCAAAAAAGGTAATACTAAATTTTAGAAAAGTTAAAAGTTTAATGAAATAAAAAATTTAAGAGACATCGCAAATAATTTTTATTGTACGAAGAAAATTTTTATGGGTAAAATTACTGTATTCTATTGTGACTGTGGCACGTACTTGATTTCTGCATAAAAATTACTATTTATATAGTAAAAATTGCTATATATGTAGTAGACATGCCATATACACAAAATAAATTATCTTATATATATACAGTAATTTTTATACAAAATCAAGTATGTCCCACAGTTATTATAGAAAATAGTAGTTTTAACCATTGAATTTCTATATCTTTATTTTATTATTATATTATTTATTTTAAAAGTAGTCTTGTTTCGCAGTACATAATATAAAATAATAGCACAAAAAAAGGTTTTCTTTCACTGAACACGAATACCTTTTAGTGTTAAATAAGATATTACAAACTTAACGAACGAATCTTCAATTCAAGAGAACAATGAGGAAGAAAAAAGCTCAGAGGAAAGCAACAAACATCGTAAGAAATCTACGGAGCAAAAAAAAAAAATTGGAATTTGCTTGAACAGAAGCGTTTATACAGAGTATGCCGAGAAAAGCGGATGCCACGGATTTATAGATCCGTCAGAGCTATTAGAATCGAGTGTTTATATTCGCTTTGGTCTATATATATATATATATATATTTCTATAGGTTAGCTTTTAAATTGAAACGTTTGTTTTCTAGTATAGATATAATAGTCGACGTCTTTTGCTTTTCTGGTGCGCTTTATATACGCGCGTCTCTCTCTCAGCGGCAAGCATTATTCCCCATATAGTGTATATTGTATATATAAAAGCGCATCTGTATTTATGGCTGTGCGCGCAAGAAAAGCACGTGGAGAGAACTAGGCGACATACATATGGAGAACGCTGCTGGAGAGAATATGCTCAAAGGGATAATGTCGTCTAATGTAGCTTTTAGATTCAACGCGAGGATCCACCATTGTACACTCAATTGAAAACTCCTAATTTATTGTAGCTTACAGTGGAAATTTTTTTTTTTTATCTTCACAATCTACCAAGTTATTTTATGATCTTGTAATCAATGACATACTTTTTTTTTTCAATTATTTTGCGTATTTATTCAATACCATGTATACAGCTGACACTTTAAAATTTTTCGTACAGGAAAACTAAAAATTCTTTGTTTTTATCTAGCGCAATATCACGTAAAATATTAACCATTAAAAAAAAAGTCAATAATAATCTAAGCCATTAAATTTTAGAATAAATTTTGCAGCCCACGTATATATATATATATATATAAAAAGTAAAGAAAGTAATAAAAAAAAAGAGAACCAACGATATCCCAGCTCGTAAACACCATTCTATGATTTCACCTTATACTTTTTCCAACGGCAAGTTACGCATTTTTCTAACATATCCCAAAGTCAGAATATGCGATAAAATGAAGAAATAGTTTCTTCCTCTTAAAGCACACGATATTTTGCACGCACACCATATACACACAAGAATCAATGCTTTTGTATGAAGCTCTCTCCAATCTAAAGTAAAAACAGCTTCATTATAAGAAAAGATTCAGGCGCGCCGCCTAATTACCTTCTTGCAAACCGATCGTTAAAATAAAAGAATACAACTAAATTGTCAAGGGAATGCACGTAACACCTACAACACCCAACTGCGCTCACTTCTCGCCTATGTAACAAGAATGCGTGTCTAAGGATTATTCTTTTTTTCTTCTCTTTTTTATTTATCTGCCTTCTGCTTGTACTGGCTGCTTGCGCGCTTGTCTTCCTTTCATCGATTTTTTTGGACTGCTACTTTTTATATACCTTTTACAAGTCAATGCAGTACCAGCTCGTTTAGCCACTGATGCTAATGTTGCGCAGTTGTAATTTTCCTCTGCTGATTCGAAATTGAGCTCAATTATTTTTTTGATAGTTGATCGCAAAATTTGAAGATTTAAATTTGTTTGTTTATAATTTTAAAATGATATCGTTATAAATTTATCAATTATAATTTTGATGTTACTAAATTAAGTACAAAAGAAAATGCAAAATAAAATGAAGATTCAGTAAGTTTATCTCAAGTGGTTGAAAAATTGCTATAAAACGATAAGATTAATTTATGATGCAACAGCAACGTTAGATAAAGATATTCATTAAGAATGTACTTTGCCGCGAGTAAAGTTAATGTAATCTATGCTTTTTATGCAACACAAGCACAGATTGAAAAATAAAAGCAACCTGAACTTTAGGAATATGTTACAAGCCAAAGCTATTTCCTCATAAATACAGCATTCCCGAAAAATTTCTCATTCATCATAATCCAACAAGTTACAGGTACACGTAAGCTTTGAAAAATGAAAAAAAAAAATATATCCAAACATACAGCTTTAATGTCTTGATTAAGGAAACATTTCATTTCTTAGGTCAAACATCAAACGGGCATACTTTCCTTCATACTTTCAACGTGTATCTATATACGCGCAACGCCACCCACGCGAATGAAAAAAAAAAAAATAAAAAAAAATAATCAACAAGCTTGACTTGTCGTGAACCTTATATAAATATATAACAAGCGCTAAGCGCACAACGAAATAATCCTTGCAATACCTCCAGCATGAAAACATTGTCGGAGTATTAGAACACTTTTTTTTCAATCTTTCACGAATTTCCGACTTTGTATATATACATATATACCTTATGAAGGATAAAAAAAATCTAGAAATTTACTTGTCTATATTTAACATGGAAAAAAAAAGGTACGAAGAAAATGTCGCGTGCATATGGGGGTTGCACGCACGATTAAATTTACACAAGATTCTTATATGCCAAGAGTTTGGCTTTATAAAGATGGATTTTCCTCCGAGCGCGCGCGCGGCTTGTTCTTTTTAAAATATTTCGCTATAAGGTCTCAATTTTAACGAATGATAAATTGTGTATATCATTGGCAGGAGGGCAGGAGGAAAGGACTTTTCTGATCGCAAACGCGGTGTACGAGCGATACAAGAGCGCGACAAAGGTGCAGCGCGTATTTATGGTGAATTACGAGCGCTCGTATCGTGCTATTATACTTACACGTTTATAAGCAGTGTCTATAACGGAATAATTCCTATGCAGAGACCAATGAAAAAGGGATGAATGACGAATAGCTTTCAAGAAGAAGAAATTATTAAAAGTCAATAATTGAATTATTATTGAAAAAATTTTCTAAATAAAAAGCCAATATTAAAGACACGATAAACACTCGCTCATCTAACTAGGAGAGTATCAGATCTCCGGATCACGGATTTTGCTCCAACTTTGGGATAAGTTTTCAGATGTCAAAATATAAAAGGAAACAGAATTTTAGATCCCAACGCTCAATATTTCCCTAGTTACAGGCAATTAGAGAAAATCACTCAAAAAGTTACTAGATTTTCAAACGCATATAGTTCCTTAGCATTGATAGCTAGAAGCTTGAAACTTTTTTCAAATGAAAGCTGAGCTCAAATCCTTTCGAAATAGTAGTTATAGCATGTCAAAATATTGTCTCAAAGTATTGACTCTCCTAGTAAGAGTTCAGTGCTGCTTTTTTATTTATCAAATTTAGTGTAAGCATTAACTCTTCTCCTTATTCTAAAAAAATTTTTTAATACTTAAAATGTAAATTATTGTTGAATACTTAAAATTTAAATTTATAAGATTCTATTCTGAAATTTTATTAATATCACAAAACCCCGATCAACAGCAGAAGAAAAAAAAAATGTTCAGTGTCAGTGTCAAGCAGCTACGCTTTTTCTACATCTTATATCTCCCATAAAAACTTTGAACAATTCCATAGCTATGCGCCGTACTCGTCGAGGCATTAAAAAAAAAAATACGTCCAGCACGTAGCTATACACAAACTTTTAAGCAAAGTCAGTCTCGATGTTAAGGTATTTTCGGCGTATACGTCTTGTTGAGCCGTAAGATCGTACAGCGAATCAAACTTCCTTTTTGTCCGATGAAAAAAAAAGCCAAAAAAGACAAGCTACAAAAAAAAAAAGAGAAAAAATTTAAGAAGAATAAAAAAAAAAGAAGCAACATCCAACCGCAAGAAGAAAAATGAAAAATAAAAAAAAAAAAAAAAAATCAAGGTATAGGTATATATAGAGAGATACCTTGCTGCCGCGGCATGCGCGCGCGCGCGCGAGAATGACCGCTCTCGCGCGAACGAACGTAGAGAAGAGAAGAAGATCACGGAAAGAAGGAAGAAAGAGAGAAAGAGAGTAGTGAGGTGAATGCACGATTATGTGATCACCGAAGGATGCGCTGCCTTCGTTCCTTTTTTTAGTATTTTTTTTTTTTTTTTTTTGTTTACGACCGACGGCCGGCGCGCGAGCGCGAAACTCGTTTTCATCGGGACACGCGGCCTCTCTTCGAAACTATATAGAAAAGAGAGGGAGAAAGAAGTTAAAAAAAAAGAACGTATATATATATATATAAAAAAAGAGGCGATAAAAAAAGGGAAAAGGGTTAAAGGAATTTGACTAATGCGAAGGCGGCGGCACGAGTGGCAATTTTTATTTTAGCTCCAGCCAAAAACGTTCGCGCGCTCGCTAAGAGGTAAGATGCAGATGCGCATATATATATACACATACACGCGTAGATGCAGCTGCTGTTGTTTCACACGAAATTTCGAATATTGCCTGGAAGTTTGGAAGTTTAAAGATTTTTTTTCTTCTTTTTTTTTCGACATTCGGTTTATTTCCAGTTGGCTTTCAAACAAGTACGTGACGTAAAGAAACGGATTCTTCTTCTTTTTTTTTTCTTAATATTTTAAGAATCTTTGATATAGAATTTTTTTAATCTTAATATTTTTTCAATACAAACTTTATTACCGTATTTATATTCACTGCTAAATGTGGGATCACTTTATTATCCGAAAATCGTTTATTTCTGCACCTTGACAAACAAGCAAATTTTTATTCAAGCATAAGCAAGGTGAAATTGGTTTATGCAACTCTGCACAAAATTTAATACACCCGTGAAAAGTAATATTTATAAATCTTTGAGAAAAAAAAAAAATTTCTTTTTTGAGTATGTAACAGCAATATCTTTTTGAGCGAAAATAATTAGTTACATATTAACAATAAATAAGAGGTTATTATAGCATTAAATTTGTTATGAAAGTTCCCTGTTATTGTTCGAACAAAGTAAAGACATTAATTCGCCTTTAGAAAATAGAGAAGGCGGATATTAATTAAAAATGAAAAATCATCGAGCATATATATATATCGACGATGTTTAGAAACTCTTTGAAAAAAAAAGAAAGAAGAGAAGAAAAAAATAACCCCGTTCGCGTTCGCTAATACCACTATAAAAGCCAAACGAAACAGAGCATGCAAGACAGAGATATCAGTCCACCCCCTGGGGAGTCATTGGAAAGCCACCCAAGGAGGTCTATATATATATACACTACTCAATAACTTGCATAGCGTTCGCGCGAGTGCAAGCTCTCTCTCTCTTTCTCTCTGAAGTCTATTCAAAGTTGAAAAAAAAATAGTAATTACGATAAATTCTTCGAGCTAGAGAGTTCGTATAATACTTATCGCGGCACTGTATGAAGAAGATTTGATAAAAAGTAAAATTGCCATCGTTATTCGTTTGTTTGCGAGATTAATAATACATTAAGAGGATGGTTTTGTTTTTATTTAAATCTTTGTAATCAGGAGCTGGGAATTGCGTTATTTAGATAGCTTGTTTTACGCTTTTATTGATGCACTTTTATTAATTAATGTATAAAAAACATTTTTAAAACAATAAAATTTTCATATTAATCTAAAGTTTTAATCAAAGTTTAATAACCTTTTTTAAAAATATTTATTCATCAAATTAATTTGGAAAATTTTTAACAGAATTTACAGTTTCAATTTTCTTTTTAGTTTGATTTTTCAAATCTACGTATAGTCACCTTTTTATGCCGCATGACTTTGAGAAAAAAAATCGTAAACAAATTCTATTGATTATATCCCAAGACTGTGTTATTTTGGACTTGTAATTTTAGTAAAATTCTTCACAATTATTGATTGAATCACTAAATTTATTACAATTATTCTCTATTGCATCCATGACGAATCAATTTCTATTTATATTATCGAAAACATTGTCGAGAAAAAATTTTTTTTTTTTTAAATAAAAGCTAAGACTTGAATCGATGGAATTTTTATTGTTATTCAAAACTCTTTTATTTAAAAAATTTAAAACATTTGCATAATTTTTAAACATTATACTAGTAAAAAGCAAAAAACATCATTAATAAATTTTGAAAATCAATGAAATTCGATTTTTATCCAACATGTGACACACAGCAAACACATGTAATTCTTAGAACGCATATAACTGTTAAATCGATTTTTATCAACTCTAAAAAAACAGACATATCAACAAATTATCAAATGTCTACTTAAGTATTAAAGTATAAATATGAAAAAATATAAAATTTTTTTTTGCTTTTCATCTAAGAAAAGTTAAAGTCCGCAGCAATAAAATCCACTTTAACATTGTTGCTGACAGTTGGAAATTTACAAAGTTTCAACAAAGTTTTAATTTTGAAAATCCTTTCAATTCGATATAATAAATTGTAGTTAGAAAAATTTAAAATGATTATACATTCGTTTATATACATATACACATTCATAAATGTGCAGATAGAAGGCTGGCGTATAATACGTAACTGGAACAAGGATGTCGGATCTTTATCGAGTTGGAAAATTAATAACTTTGCTATGACGCGGCTAAGGTATTGAAAAACTTTATCAACCCGTACATTGACTCTCGTTTCATTTCCTTCTCAAGCGAGCAAACGAAAAAAAAAAAAAAAATTCCCCCTTCTTCTTAATACAGCTTTATTGAGTTGCCAATGATTTTTTTAAAGATTTTATTCGGTGATTAAGTGTATAGATGTACAAAGTAAAAAATGGAAAAAGAAACATTAAAATTTTTTCAACAATTGATAGGTAATTAATATCTTGGAAAAATTGTCAAAGTTATAAAGCGAGCGTTTTATAACGGCTACCGATAGAATAATTAAGCTATCGCGCGGGCTCTCTTTGTTTGCTGAGTTTTAAACTTTTTCTCCTGTGCGATTTCAGAAGAGATTAAAGCGAAAACAATTCGTCATTCATGATTAATAGTTGCTATAATATTAGACATTGATTTTCGTCTGGAATTACTTTTTTAACAGTTTGCTTTTTTCTAAGTTAATTTAGATAACAGAATTTATTGTTTTAATTTAAAATTCGTACATTTTAATTATTGGAAATGGAGAAAAAAGTTTAATAAATCATGCTAAACTAAATTAAAATTATGTATAAAAAATTGAATTTTATTGAATTTCAGAAATCTCATATTTTTTCATCTTGTAAAATTAAAAAATTCCTTTTACACATACAACAAATTTTGTAATTAAATTCGAAACTTTTCAAAAACAATCCGAAATTCCTTAACCGACGCGTTCGTTCCGCCAAGCCATTGTTTTCTTTATTTCTTTATTTTTTTTTATCTTTTGCTCCTTTTTTTCTACTTAATCTTCTTTTACGAATTCGAATTTATTCCCGTCCATCAGTCTTTCTTGAAGACTGTACCGTGAAATCGCAAATTAGTTCTATCCCAAAAAGTTCAAGCAGCTTTTGAAGAATGATTCTTCAATTTTTTTTTCCTCTCTGTCTCCACTCTTCTTGGAAACTTGCTTATCCTTTCGTCTTTTAACTCTTTAAACTTTTTTTTTTATTTTCAACGAATTTGAATTTCAATTTTTAGGAGTTTTTATGCTTGAACATTGTTACAGTTTGTTCAAATACGTAAAAATACTCATTTTAAATTACTTAATTTTTAGTACTGCTTTTATTCAATTTCAATTTGTACAAAAACATGTAGAATTCTAACAATACAAAATTTACATTAATTTTTTTAAGAGTTTGATAAAATAAAAATAAACGCTATTTCATTTGAGACTATATCGATAAATCATTGAAATTTTTCAATTCTCTCTTTATATATTACAGATGGTGACAAAATAAAAAAAAAAACTTATATTTCCAATCCCAACGTGAAAAAGTAATTTATCCTTTCGCCCTCTTTTTCTTATGCGCCGATTAAATTAATCGATAACGATAAAAGATATATAAATAATTTTCAATCAATTTTCAATAGCCACAGCAGCTCTATTCATAAATTCAACGAAATTCCACACTCCTTCACGCATCAATGACAACAACTTACCCCGAGGGCCCTTACATTAAACGCTATGATCTTTCATTTTACTCTTTATTTGAAAAAAAAAAAAAATAAAAATAAAAAATAAAAATTGTAACCGAGCTCGAGCTATCAATATATGTGTATAAGCTATTCGCGACATCAATATATTAATTAATAAACGTTGAATATTTGCCCGCAACAAGGAGTCAATAATCAAATGACGAGAAAAAAAATTAATTGCACTCTGAATTCCAGAGGTTTAAATTCTGCCCGTCATCATCAAGTCAGGACTCTCAATATAAGAATATATATACCTCTAAATATTTCGCTAGAGTATAGTACTTGGTTAAAGAATAAAAAAAAAAGTGATCGGCCAAGATTCCGATCATGCAGACATTAGGTTTTCTCTCTCTGTTTCTCTCTCGCTAGCTGCTGGGACGTTCAATTTATAGCAATTACAAAGCACAATAAGCACAAGTGCCTTAGTTTTCTTCCAAAGCAGCTATAGTTTCCTTCTCTCTCTCTCTCTCTCTCGTTCTCTTTCTGATAGAACAACGAAAGGTCCTGTGCAACTTATAAACAGTAGTAACTTTTCTTCGCCTTCTCTCCTGGCTTTATAATCGAGCGATACCTTTTTTTTTTCGTTTTACTTTGGTAGTAACGTTCTTCTTATTTTGCGATCTAGCGATACCTCGTTGTTAGCTTCTTTTTTTTTTATTTTTTATCAGAAAAGGAAATAGAGGAAACATGATCGACTAATCGCATTTCGTATTATTTTGACGTTTAATTTATTTATATTTTTTTCTATCGATTTGCCTTTCTTAGAGAGACAACTATACTGCTTAGGAAATCATGTAAGGCTTATACATGGCTGGCTTCTGTAAAAGTACGTATTTGGTATATTGTTGAAATCAAGTTGCATTACACAAAGGAACACGCGTTATACCTGCCTTGGAATACTTGCACCTTATGGTTTTCTTAAAAAAATTTGAAAATTTTATTCTTTTACTAAAGCCATTATTTGCACCTTTGGCAGTAAAAGAAAAGCTTGTGTTTCAATTTATTACTAATAATACAGAAGATTTTCTAACGGTTTTTATTAATTAAAGAGGAGAAAAAAATAATAATAAAACTAAATTTATATACGCTTTTGCGATTAATTTAGATAAAAATAACATTCGTAGAAAGTTTTGTTTTGATTAAGTTTTTTGTTAAGTAGATAGAAAATGAAAATAGAAAGAAAAAAAAAACATAGCCAAGAAAACAATGGAACGTTAATATGTCTGTGCTCGTTTTATATAAATATAATCAGCAAAGAATCTTAATGCTATTAGAGTCTTGATACTGATTTTTTTAAGTTACGTTTTATATTAACTAAAAGTCTTTGTGGGCTGCTCTTGTAGTAGTTATCCTAATGAAGAGATTTTTATAAATTCCAATTTAGTTTTTTCTCTTATTATTATTTTTAAAAAATTTTAATTTTCAAAACTTTTTTTTCTTTAATTATTCTAATACAATTTATAATGTGATTTGTAACCGAAATTTTTCAAAAATAAATTAGTTTTGTGAATATAATATCAAAATCTTTATTAGTGAATTTATTGAAATAAGCTAATCTTGTGAATATAAAATCAACATTTCTATTGTTAGAACCAAGAAGAAGAATTCTTTGATTTGATGATACGTTAAACAAAAAGCAAGGCATCTTTAAATTTCGAAAAGACTAATGTTCAAGTAAAAAAAGCTCATCATAATCAGACAAGCTGCGTATGAGAAACTTTTAAACCGAGGCGAAGCTCTCTCACCCGCGCCGAAGCAGATGATATCGAAGTAAAACTTGCGCTCCAGTAAAGTAGTAGCAATAGCTCGGAAATACCAACTGTCCAATTATCCCAGAATTTAACGATTCGACGCATTCCAGCTTGGGTTCTCTCTTTCTCTCGATATAGGCAAAATCACTTATCTCTCTTTTAGTTTTCTCGCGAGGCTTTTGTAACGATGGAATTCGAGCATCTCGAAAGAGAAGTTGAGAGAAGAGGAAACAACGCTAAAGCGACGATAGTCCAAAGCGCTTTTCATAAGAAAGTTTCATAATTTCGCATCGTAAAAAGTTATATCGCGGAGCTCAGAGCAATGCTCGACTAATAATCCCAATAGTCCCTCCGAGCTCTATATAGATTTTCTGCGAATTCTCTTGATACCACATTTCCGCGTGAATTTAACAATTAGAATTCATGGTGCTTTAGATATTTTAACTTTTTCCCGGAAATCCTCGTAATACCGGTGTCTCGATGTTCTTGGACATTCATTTGCAACAATATTTTTCATTAAAAAAATAATCATAAAATATTTATTTTTAAAATCATGATTGAATATTCAAATACGTTGCATTCGAAGCGACAGATTTATTAATTGTCGGTGTATTAATTTCAAAAAAATCAACACTTCATCAAAGTTTTTTTTCTCTGAATCACCGCTATCGTTCATTATAAAAAAGGTTGATGCCGATGCTTAATTTTCACTTAATAGCGAGCACTCCGATATTAAAATTTTCATTATAAAATCGTCTTATCTCATAATCCTCGAAGATTACACGATACTAATGTTTTATTTATGCCGAGACAAAACGATCTCGAATGAAAAAAAAAGGCAAAATAAATAAATAAAACAGTTTTAAAATTGCTGGAAAATTATAGGTTTTTCTGGTTCTGGCATTAATATTTCAAATCGCATTACATTTAAATGAGCTCGGCGCCGCTCGGCATATCCATTTTAATCAAGTGCATCAACGTGCTATTATACAAGATTAAAACTTTGCATGTCCGAGTTAAACATTGTTTGTTATTAGAAACATTCGATACTTTTTTCTCTTAATTGGATATATACTTGCTCAAAATAAAACAAATAAAAAATTATAAAATCGGTCAAATCTTTCAAGTTGAGAGATAAGACCATTAAGATTATAAAGAAAAATAAGCTAATTTCGCAGCTTTCTAAATATTCGTCCGAAAATCGAATATCATATTTCTGATCGTTTCGATCGACAATGTTGCATCAGAACCCCCACGCAAACAGTGAGTACGTGTGTGTGTGTGTATATATATAACGGGACACCCCGTTGGCAAAAATTAGCATTTACAACTGCTTCTTGAAAATGAGCGTAAGCTAAGCGCGGATGCTAATAAATAATTTTCCAAGTCGCTCTTGATACATTATTTATTAGGATCGTTAAAGGAATGCCCGTATGGACACCTTTATCGCTTAGATTTTCTTCTTCGTATAAACATACACAAGAGATCCTTCCCCAAGAGAGAAAAAACAAACAAACAAAAGTAAAGAAAAAAAAAATAATTGTTTCGAGCGCCAATAAAAAGCGAATGTTTTAAATTCGAATGGCTATGAGTCAGTCGTAAAATTTACACGTGCGAGGAATATTGAAACAATATTATAAAATTGTATACGTTCGTTCGTTCGTTCCGCGTAAACGATCGAAAAGAAGAATAAAAAGAAGAAACAAAAAAAAAATGAGCCTTGGATTTTCGCGCTTTGTAAATGTTTTGCGTCGTTGTAATATTACAACGTCATTTTTTTTTTCAACCTCACAGACATTATCTGTTTTTAATTGATTTAACAATTATACACGAGAATATCGCGCCGGTGTCGTAATGAAATATAAAGCGGAAGTGGTAACGTTATAAATAAATGTAATTTAAAAAAAAAGGAAGAAGAAATAATCTGCATTTTTGAGCATTAAAAGTCCATACATCAATATTAGCATTATAAAACGTACGTCATCATTAGCAGCGAAATTTTTCTCAACTTTTGCAGGCGTAAGCGGCGTGGCAGCGGTGCGCGGCGCATCAATCTAAACGACAATTTATCATGTTCGGTCCCGGCGGACAATCTATCAATAACATGTATACCACCTGCCGACAAATATTTATGCACATTTTGAGTTCTTCATATCGCATCGAATTTAAGGTGCTATTTATTTGTTTTCAATGTTATTTAACGATGATTAAATAATTAGACGGAGAAATAAGCAGCACGTATATAATTATGAAATCTTTTTTATTTTGCTTTTTATACATTTAAAAAAAATATAATTGTAACTTACGTATTATACAATTTTAAAAGTCATTTGTACACGTCTATTTATATATAAATAATTATGTAAAAAATTATTATGTATTTTTTGCTTGTAACAATTAAATGTCGATTAAGCGTCAATTTTCACCAATACAATATTATGAAATCTAATGTCAAAGAAATATTCTCAGGTATTTGTAGACTTAAACTTTTTTTAATCGTCAAACACATCCGTACTGTTTCTAAAATTTCAAATAATTAAGTACATAAATAAGAATTGGCATCGTACAATACCACATTATACAAAAAAATGGTACAGATCATCTTTACTTGAAAAAAAAAAAAATTAGAAGAATCATCATAATCGCTTATATTTCGAAAAGCGGCGCAATTATTCGAGCGTTCGGTTCTTTCTTTTTCTCAACGATTTTCAATTAAAACGAAATCAAGAGCTCTTGAAACGCAAAAACGTCATGGTCAAGCCTTTCCGTGCCCCAAGCTATACAGTATTGTCGAGAGAGAAAGAGAAGAAGAGGGAGAGAGAGAGGAAGATAAAGAGAAAGAGAGAAACCCCGTTTATATATACATATAGTACTCTCTTCGGCCCCGCAAGGCCGGAAGAATTGCACGCGAGGAGAGACGTTTGGCTTGTACAGGAATTACTCGATCGCTCCGAGCTATAACAGAGAGAAAAGAAAGAGAGGAAGAAAAATCTTCTCCTCTTTTTTTTTTATTCTTCTTCTTCTTCTTACGATTATGCGATAGTAGGCATACAGCGCTGGAGTATAACGTTGCAAACGCTTTGCGTTAGAACAGATCTTGAGGACGTTTTCATGGCGTTGAGCTTTATGTCTTTTACCTTTTTTCAAACACAAAGTATCACCAAGATTAATTTCGAAGAAAAAGCTGCTTTTCATGTTTAATTCGTAAATATGTTGATTTTGCAAATCGATTTGCTGATAATTCAGCCAGTAACATATTTCAAAAATAATGCATTTAACGAAATCATTTTTATTAATGGATTTCGTTTTGCAAAAAGGCTGAAATTCAATAGAAAAAAATTGATTTTTAATGCTCAAAAGTTAATTCGGTTCCATTAACCAAACATAAAGTCAAGCATACCGATAGTTCATTAAGATAATTTTCGTCCCGTTCCTTCGTGTCTCAGTGCACAAATCTAGTTTTGTGCTTTATATATTCTAATTTTGAAACTTGTTCTATTTATAATATGCTCCACGATAACATATGTTTTATTATAATTCAAATTTTTCTTGCGATATTTAAATAGCACGAATAAAAATGTGTGCACGTGTACATGAGGTATGTGTGCATGTGTATAAATAATGCATTTCGTTAACGACCGCAGAAGATTTTTTTTTTAACCAAAAAGAAGATGAATTTAATATAGAACGAAAGCGTGAAAATGAGGAGGTTTGCATTTAACGTGCATATTATTAAGCGAACGTATAAAGACGCGCGTGCCGTAATGAATTTGCGTGATTGCGTTGACGCTGCTGCCGCTGCTGCTGTTGCTAAAGTTCCAACTGCGAAAATAACGTAGCACGCGCGTGCTAAAAAATTTTTATTCTTTTGCGTAGAAATAATTTTTATGCTTTCATAAGTTCCCAACCTCAAGGCATGAAATTTTGAATGTATATAAAAAAAGAAAAAAAGTAAAATAAAAAAAACGAAAAATATTTTTCTCGATTCGTATATAAATCTTTTATTTTTCCTATGAGCGAGATTGTAAAGAGTAATAGCATGTTTGCATAAGCGAGAAAGCTTTTGAGTATACATGCCACGCTTGTAGCCTATCATTTTGAAATTAAAATTTTTTTTTTTTTTCGAGAATTCAGAATAAACCGAGAAATATACGTTACCCTTTAGGATATTGAATCATACCAGCATATAAATATTAAATATCGAGCAAAGAAAATACTTGACAAACGACTTTAATATTATAATGATAATTATTTAAATTTAACAAGTAATAATTCACAAGGATATTTATACGGCTCATCAAATTCGATGACATTTTACTGAAAGCTACATTTATTACAGCTTGATTGCTTGCAATTTGTACTTTTAAATTAAAAAAGTTATGAAAATTGTATTAATAAAGATAATTTTAAAATTAGCTCATGTAAAAATGTCGCGAGTCAATCGAATAATTGATTATATTGTCGTGAATTATTTTTTCCGTCAATCCATTGTAGGAGAAAAGCGATTAGATATATTGCAAAAGTTCAAGTTCAAAATTCAACGTCGTTCCTTCGAGCATTATAAGTTTATTAGTCGCGTCTTAAGCATTATGTCGTGCACAAATGATCGCGACAGGTCCGCGATATTCGTGCACGTATACGTGCACGCGTGTATATGTGCGTATACGGCGAACGAAGCGTGGGCGCAAATGCATGTGGGTGTCGAGCTTCATTCCAATGTCGACTTTTCATTATTTGTCCCCCCCGTCGCGGTCTCATAGTCATCTATACCCTGGACTACAGACACGTTGTCATGGTGTTTCTCTCTTTTTATTTTGCTTCTTTCTCTGTTCTTTTTTTTTCTTTTTTTTTCAAGTCTGAAAAAGGATTAATCGTCTAGAATATTTTTTGCTTTAAAAAACGTCTATTGAAATATTGGCTTCTGAGCAAGCGCTAAATGAGATTTCTGATGCTAAGCTCTTTCAGGGTGTAAGCGTATATGGAAACTAAATGATTATTCTTTAGATGAAATATTCTAATAAACCTTTATCACTTTAATAAAAGCTAACAATCTCTTTTATATGTGTAAAAAAGTTTTAAATAAATTCAATATTATCGTATATAATTAAACTTTTCCGCTAATTATATACGCAAATAATCAATCATTCCTATCAAACTTTTCATTAATTATTGAAATATTTAAAAACATAATTTACAGAAATTAAAATTTGTAAAAAATTTTCATCGAACCGGTGACCGAACTTGAAAACATTTAGAAAAAAAATCTGGTCCGCGTGACAGGTGATGCTTGTATGAATGTTAAACGAAAAGAAGTCAAACGTTAGAAGCGATACACACGTATACCGAAGTAAGATGATGGAGGAAACGTCAGTCAATATCTTGTTTTAAATATTTTGATGCTATCCAAACTTGTCTTATGTGAATGTGTATAAAGAAGTCGAGTAGTTTTAGTTGAACTAGAGTCGAAGAATCCATTAACGCTCAAAGTTTCGATCAATTATAATATACAGAAAGGCTGTATTTTTAATGAAGAACCGTGTTTCTTGGCGCTCAATGATACAGAGAAATATTATCAATCTTGCTGGACAAAAATATTGTATTTGTAACGCATGTATTATAGGATGCTTTTATGAATAGTCCAGTTGAATCCCTTTTGGTCATACATGATTTATAATCGTGTCATGTCTTTTTTACCAATGCACGGAGAAAATGTTTTTGGAAAAATTACAATATTGTAGCTGTAATTATTGCCAAAAATTACCATAATTTACATTAAAATTTTGAGGAAATATAAAAAATCTTCTATATTTATAGCAAAATTTACCATAAATTATAGTAATTTTTAGCTATATGGCAGCCTATGTTAATTCCACTTTAAACAATTGTAATTTTTACTATAAAATTTTTCTCCGCATATATAGTTGAACATTCAATATGCTCCAATAACATGAATTTTACAAAATTTTTAAAATTTCTAGAAAATTCATTGATTTCTAAATTTGTATTACCATAAATAATTTGCAGGATTGCAAATAGTAAATTGAATGATATTTTTAAAAATTTGTTCAAGACTCGAATTCAATAACATCAGAAATATTTGAAATAACGAAAAAACTAATCTATTCATTCCAAGAATTAGAGCAAGTATTCTGGCCAACTATAACTCTAAATTATCAATTTCAATGTATAAATAACCACTATAAAATTCATTTAAATCAAAGTTAACTATAACTCGCTCAGCTCCACGCACACGCTTAGCCTAGAGTATCTTTAGCAACGAAAAAAATAAAGCTTAAAAAAATGAAAATCTAAAGCTATTTACATCGGCACTCGTTAAACCAGTATCAAACGTTACACGTTCTTGCATTGATAAAAAGAAGAGAGAGAGAAAAAAATTGAGCAAATTAAAAAAAAAAAAAGGAGCACGAAGAGTGTCTATATACTCTTTGCGCTATATCCTCAAATAAAATAAATCTTTTCTCTCATGGAAACACGCAAATGTTTACCGTCTCTCTCTCTCTCTCTCTCCTTCTTTTTCGTATCTCGCATGTATATATGAAGAAATAACGCGTGCATGTATATATTTACATGCATACGTGTGTTGAGTATGTGTCCATATCGAAAAAAAAGAAGAAAAAAAAACAACTTACCAGCAGGTGCAAGAAACCAAAGTGCTTACATCGTCGAACTCGGCCCGATTTTTGCAAAGGAATACGCAGAGAAGAAGGCAAAAATATACACACTTGTGCAGCCGTCGATGTCTCCACTATATAATTCCCCCTTTACGTGTATCACTATCTTCATTAACGCCCTTGCCAAGATTTTTTTTTCCTTTCTTTTATTTTTTTTTCTTTGCTTTTATTATTATCTCCAGAGAATGAAGTCTCGTTATGACAGAATTTTTTTTTTTTTTCGTTTCGGCTTCTCGTTTGTAAGATTTATATGTTATTGTGATTTATCGATATTTAAACATTAACATATTTAATTGTATCGAGAGGTATACTCGCTTATTCTTAATTTTCTTGAAAATTTTATAAAATCTTTACCTCTTTTCCTCAAGTTTTTGTGTAGGATTCGAAGATACAGAAGTGGATTGTAGCTGATGTTTAGATGTATATTTTTGTTCCTTTAGATTTTGCATTGAACTGATTACATTGTTTTTCTAAATTTCGAAGAAACTCTTAAAATTTAACAGCGACGTACTGTTAAAATTTTTTCATATTAAATTTTCCATGTGAAAAATAAGTGGATTTTTAAAATTTAGAATTTTAAAATTAATCCACAAGTCTTTGCCTCCGCCTTGTTTCATGAATAATAATAATCTTTTGATAAATTTTTCTCGACTTCATCTACATTGTAATTTATTTATCAATGCTTTCCTTTTTTCCATCATTTGACATGCTCATTCATCTGATGTTAATTTTCTGATTTTTATTTTGATACTCAGAGAAAAAAGTTAAAAATAAAGAAAAAAAAAAAAAAAAAGCCAAAGAATACAAGAAATCTTTTGTAAAAAGGAGCGTAGGCGATTGTCACACGCTCGTCACGTTGTTAGGATCTCTTCTCTCTTTAATGTCGTTTCCCCGTCGCAAAAATATTCGTCACGTCGTGTATACGCGCTGCAGTGAGCTTCTTGAAAAGAGGCGCGAATCGTGTTTGCTCCGTCGCTGGAATTCCAATGCGAATCTTCTTCTATACTATCCTCCATTTTTTTTTACTTCTTTTTTTTTCTTTCTCTCTTTTTTTTTTCTCTTTCACGTCGTCCAGGAAATTTTGCTGAAACCTCGTGTTATAAAGAAAAACGCGCGATAAACTCAATCGATCGATCTTTTATGTGATCCAAGTTCTTTTTTCTACTCTTTTGTTTCTTTTTTTTTTCTTTTTCGAGTTCTAATGTACAACACAGCTCGAGTTGCAATATAATATTAAAAAAAAAAAAAAAAAAGAGAGTTCGTACCGTACCCGTTGCGCCTCATTCAAACCAAGTGAATCACAAACCGAGAGGGACGATCTATCAAGCGCGGATTCGACCACACGCGTCGTCGCGCACCACTTTGCGCGCTATGTTCTTCGCGATTTTTCTTACTAAGCACATGCGGTTTGATTTTCAACATTCCCGATGTATGTATGTGCATGTTTTTTTTTTTTTTCATTTCCTAGTGTGATTGAAATTTGAGTTTAAATGACAATATTCAATATTTTATTATTTAACGTTAAAGATTTTTTTCGCACTTTAATATTTTAAAAAAAGCATTATTGGGAGACGATAGTTTTTGTTAATTAATTATACTCATACTACTGCACTGTTTAATTTTCCAAAAACTTCATTTATGTCTAAATATTAAAATCAGAACACTATAATACACATATAAGCACGAAAGTTCATTGAGTTCATCTTGAAATTCTACAAGCTCGATTATTAAATTATTATCAAAGCAATATCAATAGTCAAGGATAATAAAGTAATCGTTGAATAAAAATGAAAATTTTAAAACTACATAAATTAATTATGCAAAATAAAGCACGATTGTAAAAGCCATTTATAAATAGTATCGCGACTCGTGATCATAGTTAAATAAATGAATAACACTGGAATACAATATAACGGCCTTGCTCTTGAGAACGGCGGCGAACGACTGAAGCTAAGAAAGGCCCGGCGCTGGGTCCAGAGAGCAGCAGCCGTAAGGGGCCTTTCGTTCTCTCTCTCTCTCTCTCTCTCTTGCCATCTACCTCTGTCTCTCTTTTACTCCTTGAAAACGCACATACACACACAGACAGAGACGTATATACACGAAGAAAGAGTAGAGTAAAGCATTGGATCAGCCTGTAAAGAAGAGAAAGAAAGAGAAAGAGAGCTGCCGGTTCGGGACCCGTTCGTCCGCTTCGCGATATATTCCTCCTTTGCACATTGCTCTCCTATATATCCAACTCTCTTTCTTTATCTTTCTTTCTTCTTTCCTTCTTTATTCTTCTCTTTTTTTTTATGTATACACTCCTTCGTCCTTTCTCTTCCTTGCACAGGTTTTTGATCTCCTTTTTGTTTTTTTTTTTTTTTAACTTGTACGTAGAGAGTAGCTTTCTTTCGTTTTTTTTATGGATCTTCTTCTTCTTCTTCTTCTTTTTTTTTTTTGACGCTTTGCCTTATGACTTTTGAAAACTTATTTTTTTTCCCTTCTTAATTTGTGTTCAATGATCGATTATTAGAGAAGCGAGCTGATGTTATTTTAAATTGAATTATTAAATTGACGAATTTATCGATGTAGTTTTTGGATTTTTAATTTTTTGCTAAACATTAAATTTTACTTGCAGCTCAAATATATATACTTATATCAAGTACATCAACATAATACTTTGAAATTCATGTTTAATAAAAATTTTATCGCCAAGTTGAAAAAAAAACACGATCGGCTTTTTCGTAAACTTCTTAATTTTTGTTCTTCGGTCAACGTTCTTTCCAAATATGTATTCATATTTTTTTTTTATCAAGCCTTGATTAAATAATACGTAGTTTGTATTTTTGATTAACATTTCTAACTTTTAAATTGAACTTGATCAATAATGAGAAATGTAAATATTTAAATCGATTCATATTTCAATTTATACAATCGTATCGTGTTTAAATAAATTGAACATTAAAAAAAAAAAACCACGTGAATTATTATCATTGTCTTTTGCAATAATACGCTGCAGCTGTTTGTTTTAAAAGTAAAAATCAAAATATTTTATAAACACGATAAAACTAGTTTAGAATAAATCCCATTCTATTTTATTTTTCTAAGCTTCCTTGTAATTTTAAAAATCCACCCTCTGAGTGGAGAAAATAAAAATGTCGGCTTTGAAAAAAAAAAAATGTCTAAATCCCCCTGTCATCGTTCCCCTTGTCTATCGCGAATCAATTTCTCCTTTAGCTTTCTCAAGTATTAAACTGACAGTAGCGTGTATGTATATATATATATATGTATAAAAGAGTATATGGAAAGAAAAAAAAGGGGGGGGAGATCCCCCATATCTCCTCTGTTTCATAGAGTTGGATATATATACGCCCAGCGTTATGTGTTAGTGTATAGAGCTATAGGGGGTTGGCCAGACGGTTATACGCCAGGAGCCAATGGCCTTACTCTAATGCCCGTTCTAAAACGCCAACGGATCTCCCTCCTCTTCTTTACAACAGATATACACTTAATAGAAGTGCGGAGTATACGATAAGCGGGGGTGCGAGAGGAGATGAGAGAGAGAGTAGGGGGCAAAAGTTGTTAAAGATAAGTCGAGCGCGAGTATATCTCTAGCTCGTTCGCTTGCTCGCTATAGCGAGCGCGCGACTAAAATTTTTAGGTAGGGGAGAATCAAGCTTGTGTACACAGGAGTCATTCTTCAAGTTGATCTAAGCTACGTATTGAAGACTTGAGATCGAGCACTCGTTTATTGGGTTGTGAGAAAAAAATGATTATTTCACTAATTTCATACTTTTTATGTATACAAACATGAAATTTATCGAAATACATTTAATTATTAAAAATAAAATAACATCATATGTAAAAAAGGTTTATATTTTTAAAATATAGTAAAATATATCTATTGTAGCTTCAGGTATACATCATGAAAAAAAAATTTCATCTTAAATAATTTTACGTAAAAAGTTAAAACCAATAGGTGCAAAAGCCACAGTAATCGAAATAGAAAAGTTTTGCGAATTTGTCGCATACCAAGAGACCTTAAAACCCAATGTATCAAATAGTATACAAGCGAGAGATCTAAAAATAAACGAAAATGAAAGACGAAAAAAAAATTCAACGCAAAAGATCGTATAGACTACTTACGTATACGTACATAAAACAACAAAAATAGCGTCCTTTTCGCGTGTCGTATAAGTTATTGTGCAATGTGGGGTCTATATCTTTTTCTCTCTCTGCTCTGCTCTGTAGAGTACATAGTTAAAGAAACATTATGAACATTTTTTTCCTAATCACGAAATCCGTAAAAGCCTTTTCTGGTTCGACATTGGAGTTTCGGCCGCACACCGGAACTCCACTGCTCGCTCTCTTATAGCTATATGACCGATAGCGGGTGCTCGCGTGCCAACCCAATAGACCCGAGATTAAAAGAGAAAACAAAAATAAATTAACAAAAAAACATAAAAAAAAAAAAAATTCGATCATTCAATGCATGAATTAAAAGAATGCTTATGCCTATAATGAATTAATATATAAATTATATATATTTTCTTTTATTGAAAAGCAAAATTAATGTTATAAAATTATGTAGTCAATATAACAGATTTTTTCCATAAAACAGATAATAATTTGTTTATCTTGATTAAATTTCAATATGCAATTGTGATAGAAAAGCTCTCGAGCTCATCGATTATTTAAACGGTTTGGTAAAGACTCTTGATATAAAATAAAAAATGTTAAAAGTATAAACAAGTTTGTTCGTATAACTGTAAACGTGAAAATTCATGCGAATTTTTGTAAAATTTTCTCTATGTGTGTTTATGTACAAGAAATAAAGAGCAAAGATTTTAAGGTATTAGTTCTTAAGTATAGGAAAGAATGGAATTTGTTCTCTCTCGGTGTACATATATATGTATATGAGAGAAAGCAATAAAGAAAATCGTCGTGTTTAAATGTCGCGCGGTGTATTTTGCTTTAGTGTTAAACACACGGAGAGCCGATATATATCGATGGATTTTTAAAGGTTCTATAGTTTTGTACGAACCTAAATGTGCACGCATATGTGTGTTGTTCTTGTATTACGAGTGCACACATGTGTTTAGATATTGCGAAAATGTGTTTTTGCTTTAAAGCTTTGAATTTCTTAAGTGTATGTAAATTTAAAACATTATGTGTTCCATTTTGTTACCGAGATGATTTTAACCTTTGATTATTCAAACATTACTTTTTATCGTTCGAAAAAATTCGCAATTTCTAATACTATTAAATACTTGTTATAAATTATTTTTATACAAAGCTATTGCTGTTACTACAACTATGTAGTTCTGAATATTTTGCATGGGTCTTTGATGCCGAAGTTTTTCTTTAATTTACTCAGAAATTTTAACAGTAAAGACAGAATAAAACTATCGAGGAAAGTGCAATAATGTTTTCAATTTTTAAAAAGTTATGAGCTAAATTGTTGAATGAAAATAATATTTGAGTCAATAAAATTATAAAGCAAATAATTTTTCGTTTTTTCGGAATGATCTTTATCGAAATGAAATAAAATTTAGGATTCAAACTTTTTGAACAAAAATGTATTTAAGAAGAGCAATCGAGTCGATAAATGTCATTTGGAAAAATAAAAATAAAGACAAAATTAACATGAAATTTCCTTTGAAAAACCTAACAATTCAAATTATATTCCCGTCAAAAAATTAATTTTATTTCTAAATATCAAAAATTAAAACCCAAATCACAGATACAAATTTACAAACATAAATAAAATGAAAAAAAAAAATTAAACTACTCGTATATTAGCAGCAAGTTGAATCGACCTATAACTCGCAAGTATTTTCAAGTCAGGTGTATCTAAACTGTAAGAGGGTCCTTTTACGATATAGTTGAAATCGAACAAAAAAAAAGGGAATACATACTAAAGCACGCACGTATAACCCGGATCGCCCACGGAAACATGTAACAACCGATCGGGCTCTGTTGAAAAAAAATTTTTTCCTCTTCTGAGCGTCGTAGTCTTCTAGTATGCTAATTTCGCGTGTTTGCATCGTCGTGGAATACTTTGCACGCTATCTGTCACCTTCTCTTTCTTATATATATATACTTGCTAGTTTGCACATTGCAGTTCATTTAAATAGTTTGACAACTAACGATTTTTTACGTATCAAAATCAAAATTTTTTCATACTAAATTTAAAAAAGATTAAAAAATTATCTGTAGCTGTGTGTTTTTTGTAACAATGGCAATGTGATTAAAATGACGTATAGCGATGTAAAATTTCTAAAAGAAATTTTATAATATTATGCGGGTATTTACTGTTCCTTGTCAAAAAAAATTCTTTCACCAATCGTTTTTCTACTCGAAATTCGCCTAATAAATCCTTGAAGAATTTTATATTTATATTTAAGAATATAGCAATTTTGATTGACAACCAAAAGTGCGACTCCTAGAAAAATCCTAAATATATTACTTGAAATCTTTCAATTTAATTAGAATAAAAATTCTTTAATTTAGAAAAAAATGTAAGTTTTAACAATAAAAAAATCAGATTAAATTTCATCAATTATCTATAAACATAAACTAATATGCATCCTTGTATTCTTAGTTGTACCTCCATTTCCCTCTTAAACTTAAAACAATTTCACCTTTTAATCTAATTCTCCTTTATAGCGTTAATTCAAATCGAGGTCCACCCAGCAAGCCATTATCGGAATATCCCGCTATGGTGTAATTTATTCCATTGGCCTAACCTACGTCAGTGTGCGGGTTTGTTGGAAAAATTTTTCTACTATATATAAACTCCTTCAACAATATTATGCGAACTATTTATATATATATATATATATATATATATATATATATAAACTCTATCTTAGTTTTTGATTTTTTTTTCTTTCTTTTTGCAGAACCCAGTACCGTGTTTATGTAACCTTTTGAAATTTAATGCACGTGTAAAAGCTAGGCTATATATACAAGATTGCTTATGAGTTCGCTCTTTTTTTTATATATATACACATATATACATTTGATTCTGAATTTGATTTTTTTTAAACAAAGTTTAGTACGCGTAAGATATAAAGTTGAGATTTATCGTTCGACGCGTGCCAAAGTCGTGTAGTCAATTAATTTTGACATAATGCGCCTTCTGAGTAATTAATAGGCGTTGGCTTTTATCAGAAACTTTTGTTGATATAAAACGGCTGAGAGTTTTTTTTTCAGTTTTTATAATAGATGTAGATTACACAATTTCTAGAGACATCGATTTGCTAATGGATAATTTATGAATTCGAAATTTAGAGTTGAAAGTATATACAGATGTGATCAGAAATGTTTTGTTTTATTTTTTTTTCATATGAAAGCATTTATGAGTTTAAGAGTCAAAATTTTGATCTTTAATAAGCAGCTATAAATTCAAATTAAAAATGAATTTAAATTTCCAGCTGCGTATCCGATAAGCTATAATATTAAATTATGAAAGAGTATTATTCTACAAATATTGTAATGTGATAAATAATTATTGATATTCAATAGGATAAATATCAAATTTATTATAAATAAGCGTAATGCTATTCTTAGATGTAGTACGTATAATATAAAAAATTTAATTTTTGTTTTAGCTAAGTTATACAAATTGTACTGTTTTGAGTTAAACTTTAACTAAATCAATAGCTTTTAAGGCGAAAAATAATTTACCGCGTAATTTTAAAGTATCACTTTTTATATTGAATTATGAATATTTATAATCTTGCCGTTCGGGGCGCTCCAGCAGTTCTAGATTATGTATTTATTATTTTAGATTAAACTAATGATTATTAACCAATCCGAAATTTAATCTTTTTTAATTCTAAAAAAAACATTCGTTGTGAAAGGTTACCCTTAAGTTTGCTTCAGTGCCATTTATGAATTTATTAAAAAAAATTCATTCTTTAACAAAGAAAGAATTAAAAATAGGAAATTTTTTCATAGCTTAAACCTATTAGTCCGCCATAAAATTAATCTTCCTCAAAGAAACAAAAACATCTTTGACAATATAAATCGTTCGAAGTAAAGAAGCAAAAAAAAAAAAAACAAACGTTAAAGTGACCAATTCTCAAATACCCTTGCGGTGTTTTTAATCTTAGAAGCCAGTACACATAGATACTTGACTAGTATATGGATAAAAAAAATCTAGTTTTTAACGTGAGCATACATACATATATAGATACACGCAGTTTAAAATATCATCTCTCTCGACCCCCTGCGAACTTTTTTACTCCTTAATTTTCGTCAACCCTTTTTTTCACCTCTCGTATCCGAAGAAAGTAGTATAGAGGAACACATAAGAATTTCTTATGGCAGGTGGTGCGTATGTACACACACACATATACGCGCAACTTTTTCGAGATATTATATACAGTATGGTTAATCCATCGGTAACGACACGTGTTTGTATGCGCCAGTGTCTGTGTATATATCTGTACGAGTTTGATGTCATCTGGCAATATGACCGGTCTGGTAGCACCGTGGGAAGAGCAGCCGACCGGTTGTCTTCATGTTCTTCTGTATATTACTTTAGCTCTCTTCTTTGTCTTTTTATTTTTTTCTCTCTCATTCTGTACCATTGCTTGCGTGTCTGAACTCTTTAGTTTTTTTTTTTTTTTTTTTTTTTTTTTTTCATTCTCTTCTTCTTCTTTCCATATCGATGAGCTATATGACTCTATTGAAAAATAAAACAAAAGCCAGCTATAGATGGATTAATAGAATGAATTGCTGATTTGCATTTTTACCTATTTATTAATAATAAAGTATAAAGAGCATTAAAAAAAAAAAGGATGACATGTGACTCGAATAAAGATGCAAATCTGAAGAATATAATGAGCATTGCATTGAAAAAAAAATAAAACTAAGATAACTTTGAATGAGAGCTTAAAGTAAGTCCAGACAAGATGCAGGGGAGATATAAAGAAATATTAAGGTGTCGGGAGCAGCTTCTTTTCTTTTTTTATAATTCTCCTTCTAATATCTTGTTCCTCGTTTTATTTTTTATCCTAATACAGGTTAATTTTGACCTTTTGCATTAGCCCAGAATTAACACGGACTTCTGACCGATCTTATAGCTTAGAAAAGAACTAGGCAGGACAATATCGTTAACCACCTTGACTTGGAAATTTTGAACGAAGCTCTAAAACCAAATGACTTTCTTTCACTTCTTTTGTAAGCGCTTATACTTACATGGACGCTGTGTCCATTCTTTTTTGTAAACTCGGTAAGCGATGATAGGCGCTTTTTTAAAATTCCTTTACAGTTTTGAATTATGACTGGTCTTCTTTTCTTCGGTATATGCTTAGTCTTTTTTTTTTTTTTTTTTTTCAAAAGTCGGGCCTGGTTATGCCTAGCATAAATGTTAGAGTTAAAAGGCCTTTATATATATATATATTTCGAAATGATTTGAATAATATTTGGTTAATGTGCATTCTGGCGTTTTGTTTGCTTTTGGCTCGCTTTGTTTGTTATTTCTATTATTTAGCTACCGCGAATATATATATATTTTTCTTTTACACGACTATACAAAATATTAAAATTTTTTTTGATATCTACTATATGCAGATTAGTTCAAGAAACATCGCTACATATTTTTACAGTGCTTTTTAATGTTTCTTAATGTAGTTATTATTAGTAGAAAAATAGCATAAAATTTTAGTAATAAATAATAAAAATACTAACAATATTTTAAGAAATAAAATTAATTTTTTAAGCTTATTTTTTATTGAAAGTATCTTAGGATTTAAATTAACAGTATAAGTTAGATGAATATTTGATAAAAAATGCATTATAATTTACATTAATTTTTGTTTCCTCGTAGAACAAATTGTACGTTGATAAAAAAGTGTTATTTTTTAAAATAACAGTACATAAGTACCTTTTATGTAGTTATGAATAAAAATGTGGTATTTTGTATACCTTATATCTTAAGAACAAATTAACCGATTTTGATCTAACACGGCTAGTTTTTGATTTTTTCTCTCAAGTAAATGGGTTCTGGATCCGTAGACTTTTTTTTTCCATTTTAATTGATGTGTTTCTGATTTATATCGATTTATCGATATTTAAATTATATCACCCGAAGCAAGATATTTTTAGATTGTTATCACTGTTCTTTTGTTATGCAAAGAAACGTTACTTTTTAATTCATTGCTAAAATTCTAAAACTTAATTGGTTATTGCTAATGATAAGTGCTACGCTCAGTTAAATTTTCTAAACTATATTGGCTATATTTATCTTCGAGCAGCAAAATCATGACGATGCAGTATTTCATGGATATAGGTGTGATTAGGTCTTTTCTAAAATGGTTAAATCTTGTTGATGAATTTTTTATTTTACAAATTCAATTTAATTTGTTTTTATTTGAAAAATGGAAGGGAAATCGCATTTCAATAATAAAAGTTAATTTTATAATTATTTTAATATTTTTTATTTTATAGTATAAATATAAATTTCGAATCTATTAAAATTTAATTTATTTAATTTTCTAATCTGGTATTGTTTGTGAAAAAATACTTATATCATTACATTTAATTCATAATTAAGAGAAAAATTTAGAAAATTTAATTAAAAAAAAGTTGTTTTTGAAAATGAACCTTTTTCAAATTTATTAAAAAACATTTTTAAAATATTAGTATCAGACATTATGATTAAAATTTCAATATCACATTTAATATTTATAATAACAAAACTATAACTTTTTTATGATACTGTAAAAGTATTTCTAAAACAAACAATAAAAATAAATTTTTTTACACAATGTATAAAATCACTATTAGATCTCATAACTGACAATATTATCACCAGTGACAGATTCCGTATTCTAAAAGATAATACTTAAAAAAAATTTTAATCCTAGAAATTCTTATTGTTGCTTAGTATTGTTATATCGAACATAAACTCTTGATCCGACGTAGAAAGAAAGAAAAAAAAAACGGTCATTGTACACAGGTAAAACTAACGACAGAGAGAAAAAAATCACAAACAATTCACCCTATCCCTTAATATACAATACACCTTGCGAGGTTCTTGCTCCTCTCTTCTTCTTTTTTATTTTCATTCTACAAGCGTTAAATCTGCTTGTACGTATATAAACGTGAGCCAACTTGATCACACTTTGATCATTGCAGGGGGTCGCTGAGAAAAGCTTGGATCTCAATTTTTCGGCTGCTCACACACATACGTCCCGTGCGTATATATGTCTGCATTTTTTGCGTACTTAGCTCCATGCAAATCAGACAACATATCCCTTTTGCAAGTTGAAAAAAAATAGACTCGCTACTTGTTTCTTCGTCAACCGTCCGGAAAGTTTTTACTCTTTAGGAGAAGAGAAAAATCATCGTGTATGTATGTACGTATGTATAAATATATTTTTTTTGCTTCTATAATCTTGCAGAAATGTTGTGCGCGTATGTGTGTACGTACGTTTTTCTATATGGCTTTAGGGTATAAAAGTTTCTTAAGAGATCGAGAAGAGATATGACAAGGTTGTTTTCGAAGATACGTAAATGAGATAATTGGCGCGACGTGTAATTTGTAGGCACGTTATGACCTATACGAAAAAAAAAATTTTTGCCTTTTAATGTTTCTTTTCTTTTTACCGAAGTGGAAATAGACTTTATACGGTCGTTTTTTGTTTTTTGAGATAATTGAATATTTAAATTGAATATCGAATAAGTAAATGGCGCTATTTACTTAAAGTAGCTATTGATCATTACTAATGGCTGATTATACTGGCGTTTTTTTTTTTAATAAAAGCGGAAATTAGTATTACTTTTAATGAACATCTTATATATATTTTTATTTTCTCTTATTACTTACATTCTTCGATAAATCTTCCTATATTTTATGATAAAAGAATTTTATATAAAATAATGTTAAAAAAATATAAATATTATTTAAATTGAAGATTATTAATTAAATACTCGAATCGGTACTAATAATATGCATGGGAAGGAATGTTTGATTAAATTTTATTAAATTTCATAACCATAATGGGGAGACAAACTTGCAGTATCAAAAAAATTACTAAGCTGAATAGCGAGATTTGCTATATTCATAGCAAAACTTACTACAATTACAACAAACTATATTATTCAGTATAATCATTTTTTTCTACTACAAGTTTGTCTCCCCATAGTTATGGTCATACAAGATAATAAAATTAAATCAAACATTTCCCTCCGTGTGGATAAAATGTCTTTGTGCTTTTTGCAAACTTTAGAATTTTTATCTTGAAAATAATAGAGTAACCGAAAATATAATGAGAAAAATCACGAAATAATAGAAGCCGCTTGAGCATTGAAATCCATAACGGATTTTCCATTATCATATATTTTTACAGACTATATACTCCAAAGCTCAATTCATTCAACCCCAAGTATAAACTGATTTTACCCTTTGTAAATTGCACGACGATATCCGCGTGTAAATGCATCTCGTTCATAATTCTCAAGCGCTGCAAGTATCAAGAAAAAAAAAACCTTCTTTCATTGCAACGAGAAAAATCAGTGTTGCACGAATATATAAATACGAGATTGAAGGTATATAGAAAAATTTTCTCTTTCTCTAGTTTGGCCTCCCTTTTCTCTCTCTGGTCTCGTTGCATTGTTGGCTATATAAATATATATATAACTGGTTTAGACATTTTTTTTTCAAGTAATATGCCACATTATATACGATGCACACACGCAGCGTTTTAGTATGTATATACATTACGGCGAGCGCATCAGTCGCGCGAATATGTTAATGCATTTTAATACGGCGTGTAACTGTTTTAATGGACATGCAAATCGATCCTTGTAAATTACGGCCTTTATACCTTGCGACTTGCGTAGCTTGCTCGTCTTCTCTCTTATTCTATCTTTTAATTTTTTTCTTTTCTCTCCTTTTATTCTTTGTTTGATCTTTTTTAATGTTCGATATGTGTATGTATGTCTTTTGCGCTCGTTATACTTTATTTTTTATTTTATTTTTTTCTTTTATTTTTATTATGTAGAGAAGAAAAATTCATCATGTCACGAAGATGATCTTAAAGATTTACACGTATATATGAATTAATGTCTTTAAGGGATTGTCTTTATATTATGGCCTTGACTGGGAATTTTCAAGGTTTTTGGAAATTTTCACTGTCAAGGTGATCTAGAAATTTAATCGTTCACCGCAGCTTTTATATAAATCATTTTCATTTTGCTATTTGAATTTTATAATATGATTTATATGTATTGTATGTATGTATTTAAACATTAGTTCTAAGTTAAGAAGACAGTATGACGCAAAATTTTTCAAATATTTTTTTTATTTAGTCTGTTTATCGTGAAATTAATGAAAAACTTCAATTTTGCTGAATTTGAATCATATGAGAATTGAAAAAAAATTTTCAAAAAAATATTTGAGAATATTTTTTGAATATTCGAAAGTATTCAATAATGTGTTCACCGAATACTTTTTCAAATACATTTTAAAATTCACATATGATTTTTTTTTAAAGCTTATGTAACTAAAAGTTTTAATTAATTTTAATAATAAACAGACTAAATCAGCGCTGCTTTAATATCTGCATATTATCTTAAACTTTTTTAAAATTTAAGAACTAGTTCGAATATTTGTGATTATTTTAATTCCTTACATTAATGTTTTCTTTACTTAAAATTCAAAAGTTCTTTGATTGTTTACTATATAAATTCAAAAACAATTTTATAAACATTAGTCATTTAGTTATATTATTATTGTAGTCATTTAGTTATTAATTTTTATTGTAATTTTTGCTTGAAAAAGGGCCCAAAATGTTGAAGACAAATATATTAACTCCAGATCAAAAGTTTTGATGTTAATTATTTTATCGAAATTCAAACAGAGCATTAATTTTAATAATATAAATTCAAAAGCAACAAAAAATATATTTTTCACTAAATTAAAGTTGAGATTTTCTTTTTTTTATTTTAGGCAGTTTCGTCGCAAAACCCAGCAGCACCAACACAATCTTCAAAACCCGGTAGTCACAAGCTCGATCAGGGAAATTTCACGCCGACGACAAATTTTTGCAATACCACCGGCGACAGATTTATACCACGTAGACGCGGTGTCAACTTCGATATATCACATTACAATCTTACTAAAAAACATGAAAAAGAAAAGGATAATGTTTATTTAGATGTTTTCGAAGAGGTAAGATTTTTTCTTAGTTTTTTTATGTAAGTATTAAATTAAATGTGTTGTAATGAATTTCAGTTGTTTCATATGATATATTGCAATTTTATTGCTTATGAAAAAACAAAATTTTGAATATTCATAAAAAGTTTTATTACTTTTAAAAATATTTGATAATTTGTAATTTGGTGATCAATGTAGTTCAAAAAGTAATTTTATAATTTATATTAAAAGATGCAAATTTAATACGAATGACTAATTACTGCAATATAAAATAACAAAAATTTTTAAATTGAACATCTTTCTAATAATTAAAACATCATTTCATTGAAATAATTCACCTTTTTTTTCTTTTCAACAATCACCTAATTTTGTGATTCATAAAATTATGCTCTTATGATTCACACAATGATAAATAAATTATTAATGCGTAAACGCATGATTCACGGATTCATTGATAAAATTCATTAAATTGCGATAAATCATTGAGTACAGTCAAGTACAATCTTCTAAAAAATAAAATTATAATATTTAAAAAAAAAGTATAACAAGCATGAAAGCTCGTGTAAAAGAAACTGGAAATAAAGAAATAATGCTCAGAAGTTGATAATTATGGCAAACGTTTACTGACGATTATGTACTTAAACTCGTTTCTTTGCTCTTAACATCTTACAAAACGAGGCGTAATTTTAATGTACTCGAGCTACCGTTTTCAGCGCTATTCCTAGTCGCGAATAATCTAACGTCAATTGATGTACCGCTCTTGTCTGTAATTTATGATAGTATAAACATCAGCTTAAGCATAAGAAATAAGGTAAAGAAGCATACAGATCGTTAAGACGACAGGCGCTTCGATGTTCAATTTAGTTAATTGCCAAGGGCGCACCTTTTCTTTTCTATCTTTAATTCGCTACCGCCTACACCGGGGTATATGTATATATGCTGACATGCGAACGACGCCCCAGGATGCTACTGCTTATACGTACTATCTTACGACCTGTAATAGCAACGACAAGACAGATTACCAATTTTCTTTTGTCTTTTATTTACAAGCTTTTTTTGAAGAAGTACTTTTTGCTTTAATTCGCTTACCTTTTTTATTTTCTTTATTTTTTTTTTTTGTTTCAAAGCTAAAATTTAAATGCACATAAAAATTATCTTGTCGAGAGATGTAACGTTGATTTTACATTGGTATTAAAAAAAAAGTTAATCTGTAATGGTAATTAGCACATTTCTTATATAGTGAGAAGTTATCTAATGAAAATCATAATTCAATCTTTTATAAATGGAAACATTCGGTTTACAATAGCGGAATCAATATAAATTATTACATTTTAATTACAAAAATAATTATTTTAGATATATCCATCTAATAGACTTTCAATAGACAAATTAATTATAATTTTAATTGAATAAAAATCATTCATTCATAAATTTTTTAAAATACATCGAGAACATCAGAATATTGGCTTTGGGATACTTTTTCTTACGTAAAATTATGAAGAAACCCATATCCATTCGATTTGACACTTAATTTTTCTAAATTTGTCGGCCGTTTTGCTTGAATAAATATTTATAAGTATCCATAGAAGATTTTTATAAGAATGTCATGAAAGTTGAGATCAAAGTCTTTCGATTTAAAAAAAACGTGCTTGAATTATCGTTTTTATATTTAAAGTTAATATTGATGTTAATTTTTATTTAATTTTCTATCCTAATATCTAAATACTCTTATTGTTATTAGAAAAATATCAATATTTAAAATTAATTAAAATCTTTCGAATTCCAAAATAATTTAAGAAATAGATTATGCCAAGTATATCCAAAATATTTATGTCCCTTATTTATTTGATCATTAATGTAAATTATCGAATTAATTATTAATAAATAAAAAAAATTAAAGCCATAATTAAATTTAAAAAATCTTCAAATTTTTAAAATTAACTTTTTTTTTTATTTTCAAGATTAAAAATGCAACGGAACGCTGGCGTAAAAAATACATGGATAATGCATTTGAGAACCTAAACATCTTCAATGGAATAGAGTGCAAGCGTATATTAAGTTACGGAGAATCACCGTCGCCAAGCAAGATAAATATGAAGAAATTAAAAGTGCGCGAATTCAACGACGATTGCCAATGGGATTGCAAAGCGAGAAAACAGCCGCACATGAGCATGAAGGGAGAGAATTCTAAACGTTATCGCGATCACGGTGCACGTGCGTGTATTGATCAAACTTTTTCTTGATTATATATATTTTTACTAAAAACACGATATTCATAAAATTTTAAAAAGATTAGCATCTTTTTTTTATCTATACATTAAAAAATTCTTTTTAAGAATGAAATTCATATATTCCGAACTATATAATTTGTTTTAGAAATTTTCCGATTTGCTATGTCGATAAAATTGAAAAATTTAATTGATTGGAGCTCGAAAAACGTTCTTGCAGCTGGATTGGCCGATTCAGCGTGTATGTGCGATGTTGACGCATTTAAAAATTTATCGAAAATACATAGAGTTGATCATACTGCTTACATATGCTGTGTCAAGTGGAATGAACAAGGTATTTTATTAGTATATTTTATTTTCTAGAATTCATTTTCATATAAATTTTAAATTTTTTGTCATGAGTAAATTGGTCTTGTTCGTGCATTTGATTTGATTATTAATAAACAGAGGAAAATATTATAGTGAAAATTACAATAGTTTTAAATAAAGGAGTCTCAGACTGCTATTTATAATAAAAAATGGCATAGTTTTTGATAAAATTTACAAGATATATAATAAAAACTTCTAGACCTTTTGTAATTTGACCATGAACTACAATTATTTTTAATTACAATGACAGTCTGTGATAACTTTATTTTAAACTACTATCATTTTTACAAGAAAATTTTTCTTCGTGTAATTTATACTTTATTAAAAAAATATTAATTTTCTTATGTGGTAGGAACTCAGTTGGCAATAAGTGGCATGGATGGAAGTACTAGTATATATGACACTACACTATCGAAAAATAAATGGACGTGCAAGTGTCCACGTTATGATGAAATAACAAGAAAATGTCACGTTGTTGGAACTCTTTGGGTGAAGAAAGATAATCAAATTATTAAGTATGTTTTTCCTAAATAAAAAAAAAATTCATAAATGAGTTGTAGAAAAATAATAGAAACTTAAATATTTCTCCCAATCCATTCAAAAATTATTATTTAAAATAAATTTGAAATTTTTTCGATTTTTATTAATGTTACAGTGCATGTGACGAAGGATGTTTAAATATAATCGACACTTCAGATGGTCGTGTAATCAATACGCATGTATTTGATAGAGAAATACTTAAGACAAAACAAAATAAAGTAACAAATAAATACTTAAATTGATCGTCGAAGTACCTCCTCAAAGGATTTGACCTCCGAAATTTTTTATCCAAAGTTAAATTTTTCCCCACGCCCCCCACGCCCCCCCACACGCCCCACCCTTTGCCTCCTCACCACACCTAACGGTATCAGAGAAAATTTATCAATTTTTATTTTTAATGTTTAATATTCAAATTACAATTATCGTATACATGGAGAAAAATAGACTCTAAAAAACAAGTAGAATTCTTTAATTAAAAACATTTTTTCACAAAATAATCCATTTAAGCATACTATTTTCATTTAAACTAAAAAGATTTTGTCTGTAAGTTTAAACAAACTCAAAAAAAAATTCTCCAATTTGAAAATAACATAATTATTCCTAAAATTTTAGTCGCTAATACTTAAAAGAGGAATGCGATTTTAAACAAATTAAAAAAAAAATAATTTCACAAGATCTCATTTAAGCTAGAACCGAAATTAAAATTTTGTGATCTTGATTCAAAATTCTATTTTTCTTTTTCTTTTGTATTTTGGAAATTATATATTTTAAGAAATGTAATTCAGAGATATTTAAATTAAAAATGTAGAAATATTTTTAAATATTTTATTTATTAATAAAAAAAAATTTTATTAATAATGTTTTAAAGATTTACCAAAGATTTTTTACTTTTAATACTTTTGTTGAAAAATAATTATTTTAAAAAATATTTGAAATTTAGGCCAAATTAATAAATTTGATAACAATTTTGTGCTAATCCTAATGGTCTTTTTCATATGTTTTGAAGTGGAATTCTCTGTATTGGTGGTGGTCCTGGTGATGCTTCTCTATCCCTTTGGAATGTCAATAGCGAACGTCAGCTTGGTTATCGTAAAGTTAGGTTTGTCGGTTCAGTTGACACTATAATGTTCAATAAATTGAGCGGGGAACTTTTGGTTCATTGGTATTACCTTGAAAATGATCGGATACGATCTAAAATTGCTATTCTGGCTGGTCTGGATCGCATCGTTGACGCTGTGCCCATTCAACCTGAACATAGGATGCTCAATATTGTCTGGAGCCCCGATCATACAAAATTAGGTAAAGCTTATTCGATATATTTCATACTTATTTTTTTTTATTCTTATTTTAACAGTTTTTAGTCATTTATAAACATTTTTAATATTAAATTTAATTTTTTAATATGTATAGTAAAAAAATAAACGAAAAATTTTATATTATCCAACAAATTATTGCAACAATTTGAAAAAAATGAAAGAAATTGAAACAGAATTAAAACATTTTGAAAATTTTTGTGAGAATTCAGACGAATTAATTATTTTTTTAAAAAAATATTTTGGAATCTTTCGGAAATTTTCAGTAATTTTTAAAATTTCTTATAATTTTCTAAAAACTTCCAAACTCTTTCAGAATTTTTCAGAACATTAGTCAAAATATTTACAAACATTAAAAATTACTCAAAATCTATTTTTATAAATAATTAATAAAGCCTATTATAAAAAGACTCTTGGTTTAATTTTCAGCTATGCAGCACCGCGATACTTTGGTAATATGGAACTTTTTCGGCTACGACCGTAACAAATGGAATAAGGTTAAATACAAACGCGAAAATAAAGACACAGAGAACCATTTAAGGAATTATTCATTGGATACTCAAACCTGTACCGGGCCTCATACAACGGTGGCAAACGCTAAGCGCGGAAAAGGCTTTAGTTATTATAATATTCGTTGAATTTTTGTTAGATTTTATAAGCTAAAATATTAATTATTAATTTATTTTTAATTTTGAAATTAAATTATTGAAATATTTATTTAAATGTGTTATATAAATAAGATTAAGATTTTATATCACAAACAATTATTTCATAATAAACCACTTTGGTAATAATTTAAATAATAATTATCCTAATCTTATGCTCCTTCACTAACGAAATCAACTTCGTAAATGTCCCACCATCATGTAACAACAATAATAATAATATTAAAATAATGCAATATTTTTTTTGAATCAGGAAAGACTCGACTTACAATCAAATAATTGTAAAACTTTTAACTACACAAATATTATTGTAAATACAAATGAATAAATTAAAGTGTTTGTCGCTTTAGTATTATCGAATAAGATTAAGATTTTATATCACAAACAAGTTATGTCGTTGGTAGGCTATGAGGAACTATAAAACATTTTTTTAAATTAATGATATATGTTTTATTAAAAAATGTAAATAATGTAATTATTTACCTATTTATTTTACTCTCATTAACTGACGAACTTTGAAAATTTGTTTAAACAAACCATCTGTAAAGTTAAGATTTTATATGAATTTGTATGAGTATTGACATATCTAATGACATTTTTTTTTTATTGAATCTACGAATCGATGTCACTCGCGACATATACGACCATGCTTCGAAATATCATTGTCAATACTCTTTAAGTAAAGCTGTCACCCTGATAACAAACGCGAGATTTACAACGAGCGCTATACATTTTCTATAGTATCCACCGATACGGCCTACGACGACATAAATAAATATATACACTAATAAAAAATGTTGTACTAGACGAAATTTAAACTTTTCATAATATATGATAATATTTTAAATGAAAATTTCACATCCAAAGTGTGATGAAAAATTTAACAAACACCGCGTTCATGGAAAATCCTGCACTCGCGAGGTAAATACGAAACGAGTAGTAAGACGCATTGCTTACAAGCAGCCATTGCTTGTTATCTCTAGACATTCATCGCAGTGACAGTTACGCTTTCCATTTCTATGAGTTTTCACGAGAAAGATGTGATTCAACTGACGATCTGCTAAAAGACGGTTTAACAAATTGAGCATGTCTAAATTAACTCTGGAACTGATGAAACGTTTGATGTAATAATAATTTTTTAAGAAAATATAATTAAATATTCGATAACATTTGGTAATAAAATTGAAAATTTTGAAAGTAATATACATTGAGAGAAATATTATAGTAAAAATTACTGTTTTACTTAGATCATATACACGTTATCATTATAGGAATTCCTAGTTTAAACTAGGAGAATTGTAGCTTCACAGCTAAGCTTAAAAGTATTCAATAGAAGTTTTAAAGTATTTAATACAAGTTTCAAAGTATTTAATAGAAGCTTTAAAGTATTTAACAGAAGTTTTAAAGTATTTAATAGAAGTTTTAAAGTATTAAATCGAATGTTTCGTTTTAAAGAAG
This sequence comes from Anastatus disparis, assembly GCA_017163975.1. Taxonomy (NCBI): domain Eukaryota; kingdom Metazoa; phylum Arthropoda; class Insecta; order Hymenoptera; family Eupelmidae; genus Anastatus; species Anastatus disparis. The sequence goes on from JAFFSR010000251.1 coordinate 934,216, forward strand.
TAATTTTTCTTCTTTTCTATATAACTAATAAAATTTCTTATGGTGTAAAGATTTAAAATTAAATTTTGTTTTCAATAACTTAATAATTTCTTAACTAATTACGTACTTACAGAATAAACAAAATCCCTTTTATAACGATAAAAACATTCCCTATTTCCTTATTTAAATAATATTGCAAAATTTTACCTATTTGAAGAAGAAATAAAGTGCGTGTAGTAAGCGTTTTACATCAACTTTTAAGCCAATGTTATACACCCAATGTGTGATAATATACTGAATCCTTAAAGTGCACGTGCGCGTATTTCAGAATTCACGCGCTCAAGCAAAGCCCGTTAAGGAGCTTATAAGCGTTCGTTTCTCTTATGTGCGAGCAATAATTTAGATGTATAAGTCTTTCCGTAAGTAAGAAACTTCTGTATGTCTCTTTCTTGGACTTTTATCCGCGGGCTTGCTTTAAGCATTGATCTAGTAAATTATAAATACCGATAAAATAAGGACGTGCTGTTAATCAATCGTGCTTTAGATTATTGTCATTTTTTTTCTTACCAGAGGTCTTATATTGCACAGAAGATCAATTTGAATATTGAATTAAAGAAGATCAGATAATAAATTGTTTTATAAGTTTAACGTTAAAAGTTGTTTTACAAAATTTTTGAAAATTTTTATAAAAAAAAGATTTAAAAATATTTAAAAAATTATTGTAAAAAAATTTCGTGGAAAATATTTAAAAAATTTTTATAAAAAAAAATATTTTTCAATATTGACATGACACGCGATTATAAAACATCCATTTACTTAAAACAAAAGCAGGTATAATTAAAAGGGAATCAAAATCGTAATAACTATATAACAAGTACTATAGAAAGTACATTAATGTACTTAAGGTAAAAACTTATAAATAACTTGTCTACAAGACCATATACTGTCGGCGAAAGGTCAAAGAAAATCTTTTGCGCTCACGCAGGGATTTGCGCCGCTGAAAGATCGAAGCTTAACGGAGCCTCTATAGCATTATGATACTAATATACAAGAGCGGACCACCTGGCTTAAGATAATAATTAACCAGCGAGTCATTAACAGGGTTCCGCCGACGCAGAGGAAAGAGAAAGAAAGAGATTAAGAAGCTGTAGTAGTAGAACTTCTCTTTAAACTTATAGTTCAATTTTTCTACCAGCTTATAATGCACTATTCAAAAGCTTTTCTTTTTATATACGATAGCTTTTTTTTTTAATCTAGTAGCTTTATTTTTGTTTTCAAAGTTTAGCTTTTTTTTAATTCAAGAAAATCTACCGATAATACTTTTGATGAAGGTAACTACAATTTCCATTAAATGTTATTGATATTTATTAGGAAGAGATAATTTTTTATTAATACGTAAAAGCTTTTAAATTGAATAAGAAATAGAATTGGAAATTTTCTATAATCTGTAGTAAAATAAACGATATAGTATTTTTAATAAGATACTGGATTAAATTTTATACCTTTTAATGTTCGTAATTATTATACTTCGTAAAAATTTAACCCACAATTAGAGTGGCTTTGACATAAATTTGGCGATGTAACAAATTTTATTAAGAGGCAATCGGATCTAATAACTCCACCTGGTTTAGCGAAGCGCTGTAGTCAGGTGAAAGAAATAGATTTAATATTTTTTGCATCATTTTAACCTCAAAATTGTTACTTTGATATTATTTATTGGCTCTCATGGCAAAATGTAATACGGTTCGCAACTAATTTGTAAAAGCTTTTTTCACAAAACTTGTTAAAAACTTCTCGTTTCGTAAATAAAGCCTTTCCACACTCGTTGTGAAATGTACTATTATATAAAGACTTGCTATTTATTCATACAATTTCGTAATAATAATTTAACAATAGAATAATTTAAAAAAAAAAGAATGTAACTAAATTTTTTGACACCAAATTGTATAAAATTGCACATTGGTTATGTTGCATAAAATGCAATTTGAAGCACACTGTCTTAAAAAATATTTTGATTACAGCGCCGCGTTAAACCAAACGGTGGAATAACCTGATCTTAAAATCCGTTTATCAATTTTCTTTTCGATAAAAGCTCTTTGAGCACCGCATTAAATAAACCCACTGCAAAGCTTAAAATGTACGTCTTCTTTACTCCGAAGCATCTGAAAAGCCTTGACACAAAAGACCTACAGTAGTTAGCGCGTTTATATACATCCAAGAAAACGAGAATCGCGAAAAGTCTAGCAAAATCTTTTTATTGGAAAAGCGAAGAAGCGGTGGCTTGGCCAATTCGAAATAGCCAGGTAATAAATTTTGAGACGAGTCGCGGCATAGCTTGAAAGTTGGGCTACCACTGCACATTGGTGAGCGTCTGACGCTTCTTCTTTTGCACAAGAATGTATATATGTATAAAAGATGTATACAGAGAGGAAAGAAGCTTGGTGCGCGTGGCAATTATTTTTGCTGGACGCCATATTTCAGGTTGAACGTCTTAATAACCGAGGATCATCCTTCCAAGAGTGCTCTTTTCTCCCTTCGTGTCGTTTTTTCCTCTTTTTTTTCTCTTTTTTTTTCATCTTTTACGTCCCATATATACGTGTATGTGTGCATGTACGTATGTGCACTGTGCAAGTAGGAAGAACTTTGTATGAAATTACCGGTTAATCGGCTGGCTGATTGCCTGGCTAGAATTTTTCAAAAGCGTTCAAGACTCCCGCGCGCGCTCGCGCTCCTTCTTAGTTCTCGTTGTGAAGCTCTTTGGCATTATATCGCAACGGTCCTTTTGAATCGTGAGCCACGAGAATCGTTATATATAGGTGCTTATATGTATAGAGAAAACGATCGATTGAGTAACGTATATAGAAGAAAAGAGAGTCCGCAATCTCTTTTAGCTTCTTGCTTTAACGCTCGTTGGAATTTATTTTTTTGTTACTCTTTTTAAGCATGTTATATGGAGTGTGTGGCTATTGCGCTCGCGTTTCGAGGAAAAATTCAACGTGGACGTGCTAAATTGCGTCTATATATCAAATTCTTGTTTAAGCTGCAGTTTAAGAGCTATTTTTCTACAAGTTCTGTTTTTTTTCTCAGAAGGCAAGATTTTAAATTTGCTAAAAGAAGACAAATTGATCCGAATGAAAAGCTTATAATTATTTCATATATTTAAGAAATTATGATTGCAGGTTGCTTGATTGTAATGATACAAAAGAAAAATTGAACCGTAAAAGAAAAATATTTCAAACAAATTCAAATGAAAAAAATTGTATTGGTGAATAATTTATCAAAAGCAAATGGCTTAATTTATATTGAATTTCTGTTATTTACTTTACATTATGTATTAATTTGTACTTACAAAATGTTCTTATAAATCCATTACTTTTCATCATAATAAATATAAAGATTAAATTTCATAGTGATATACAATAAATAATAAATTTATGTATTAAAGAGTTGTAAAAATTTTTATTGATTGTACAAATAAATTGACTTATTGTTGTCTTATAAAAAATTGGTCGAAATGTACACTGTGTTATCCAGATTATTCGTGTCAAGTTTGTACGTTAGATCCTGCAGGTTCGACGTTTTCAGCCGACTTAATTACAAAAGGTTTTACCACTGCTGGTGCTGTATTGGGCCTTTTCTTCGGTCTTACATTTGGCCTTCGATATTCCAATATGGCATTTTCATCTGTATGAGTATTATTAATGAGATCCTCGATGCTTATACTGCTGATTAATTCTTTCATGCTTTGAGTTGTAGGAACGTTTCTGTCTGGCAAAGGTGCTGTTCTATTGTGTGATATTGTAAAAATATTTTTCAAAGATTTTCTCTTTTTCTCTGAAAGGATAAATAATTATTAATTTTCAGTGAAATTTCTTAATTTTGATCTAGTTGTTTATATAGTTTTGATAATTAATACTTACTATTTTTAGCTGCTAAAGGTCTCTCTGGAACGATGGGCCTTAAATAATACTGCAAAGATCAAATAATTTCAAATATTTAGAATCGTTGTAACATTTAATCAATTTAGTTAAATACGTAGTCTGAAATATTACCGAATCAGAATCTGAATCTGAATATACAAAAGAATTGTCAATACTCTCAGCGGTCCAAGACTTAAATCCACTCGATTTACGTCTTACTTTGGTTTTATCTTCGTTTATTCTATTTTCAATTTTATCGTAATAATCTTCTATTATGAATATCAACCAGCTTAAAAAATAAATCGAAAAAATATTACAATAACAATGCGTGTAATTCAGAGCTGAGGAAGCATCCACCCGGAAAAATTTTTTAATACGAGTTTATTGCATTTGGATCTTGGGTTTCCTTGAAACTTCGAGCTTTGGACCGAATGGACGCGGTTTTCATGATTTCATGTAAAAAATATTTCAAAGTTTGAAGAAAATCCAAGATTCAAATGCAATGCACTCTTCTAGTCAGTCTGTTTATTGTTCAAATAAATGAAAATTTTTGATTATACTAACTTCAATGTAAATCACTTGTGAATTTTTAAAAAAATATTCGAAAAAGTATTCGAGAAAAAACTTTCTCAATTTAAAAGTATATTCGATAAAATATTCTTGAATACTTTTTCAAAATTCATATATAATTTATTCCCTTTAAATTAAAGTTTATAAAATTAAAGATTTTTATTAAATTTAATAATAAACAGATAATATCAAAAAAGTTGCGGACAAATATTTTCCCAACTCTGATATAATTTATACTGAATTTTATGAAATTAATAAAATTCTTACTCAAAGCCTTTATCCATGGTTTTATTCAAGTTGAAATTTTTATTTCTATTGAAAGTTTTATTGAGATAGCAGGAACAAAGTTCAACCCTGGTTAAACATTTGGCAAAATTAACAATACCTTCGATATTCATCATTCTTATGAGATGATATTCACCGAGAGCATAGTCTAAATCTTGTTTATTTCCAAAACTGCAATAAATTTATTTTTTTTATATTAAATGAATATAACGTTCATCATATTTAACACCTATAAAGCATACATAGAAGTAAATGTATACATGGAAGAGTGCAATAAAATCTCTTAGATTGTGCGACATTTGAGCGTTAACTATTATGTCAAACTATATTAATGTGGATAAAAAAAAATTTTATGATAATATTACAGTTATATTTACAAAAGTTTTGAAATAAATATTTTCATGGTATTAAAAAATTAAGTTTAACACTATAGTTTAGACACTCGTTGCATATGCATTTATCGAGGTTTTAGACATGACCCCCGTGAATTTTTTGAGTGATATAATGTGCTTGATGATCCATATAATAAATATAAATAGTGGTGTTTTGGCGAATTAAATTAAAAATTCGATTAAATTAATTTAGTAAATATAAAAAGTAAAATTCAACTATCTTAATTTTAAATAATTCGATTTGCTACATTTTTAAAGTTATTTAAGTTTATTGAATTCTACATTCTTATATAAACTTCATATTTAATTAAAATTTAATAAAATTTTTAGTCAATAGAATTGTTATTACAAATAAACATAATAAAATTTTGAATTAAAAAAATTATTCAAAATTATTATCTAGTTTTTATTGATTTTAAATATTTTCAGTGTTTAAATTAATACCAAAAGTCAAAAGTGCCAAAGTGCAATAAAGTTTAATTCACGCTTAAAAAAAAAAGGTTTGCTTACAATAAAATTGGCTTTCCGGAAATTAAATCATGACAAACTAGTTGCTGAAAAACATCAGTACTCTCACGAAGCCTATCGTGGTCATTAGCGTCGACAACGTATATAACGCCGTGAACCTAAAATATCGATTAATAAATGATTCAGTCGTTAATGTTTGTCTACATGGTGGTGCTTTTGTAGCGCTGTAAATATGAAATGCCCAGTGTTGATGGAATAACGGAAAGATATTTGAGTTAGCTTTTTTTTTTGAATCATCGTATTAAATAATAATTGTAAACTTACGTCACCGTAATATTTTGGCCAAAGTGCTCGAATTTGAGGGCCACCCCCAATATCATAAATACGTATTGAAAATTTTTTGTATTTGAAAGTTACAGTTCGGAATCCCACGGTAGATATATAAACATTTTCTGGAGTAAGTAGACTTTCTAAAATAAATAATTTTCTTTTATTTTTATTAATAAAATTACAAATATTGATGCAATATGGTCAATGTCCCAATTGCTACTCACGAACCTATTACTAGCCGTTCATTGTCAAAAATTTTTTTTTGTATCTAAATAACATTGAGCGGTTAGTAATAGGTTCATTTCTAACAGCGAGTAGCAATTGGGACATTGACCATATTAGAATTAATAAGGTGCTTTAATGTATCAGACGTGCTTACAAATTACAACAAATAGGTGTTTTCGTAATTTTTTTAAATTTATTTATATGTTTTCGTAATTAATTACAATCCTTTTTTATTTAAAATTTTTAAAAATAAAGTAGAAATTCAATTTTCTATATTTTAGTAATAGTGCATTGTTTATTTTTAGTGCTAATGGCAATCAAAGTGTAAATAATTTATTTTATATCGAATAACTTACTGTCGTATAAATAATTGACGATTGAACTTTTTCCAGAATTGTCAAGTCCAACCACTAGTAATACAATTGGTCTGATATAAAAAAAAAATAAATTCTATTATTAATGAAATATATTGATTCAAATTTTCGTCTAACAAGTAACATAGAAAGATATAAATATCATACTTTAATATTTCTTTTTGGCAAGTTATTCTTCTCCATAATGATCTCATTGATTCTAATATACGTCCGGCCATATATTCTATTGCAGCACATTTGTTAATAATAAAATTAACAATTGCACAGTACACTCTTTCCATAACAATGACCGCTGCTAAGGCAAACAAAACCACAGTGTCGTTAAGCGCCAACGTGTGAATGGACGCAAGCACTTTACTATATACGACATAATTTGGTATTATTGTAACTTGACCGATAAAGTAGAAACTAAGTAAAGGCTACTGTAACGCGCAGGTAATTGAAATCTTTTACTTACAACAGGTATTGAAGGATCAAAGGATATAGGATCAGATGAAGTTTATAATAAAAACAATAATTTTTTTTTTCAATATATACTTAAACAAATTTTACTATACGCGAATGTTTAATACATTTCTGGTCCGAATTATTAAATACACAAGTATATTTAAAATAATTTGCTTACAACAAATCTTCACATCTCCCAATAAAATGAAATGTGTAGAAAACATCTTATCATCGATAATCTTATTTACCATATATAATTATTTTTTTTTTTTTTTTCGATAACTTTGCAGTGAGTAAAAATGCACAGATCAAAAAACGTTTGATAATTAGTAACAATTGCTACATACAAATGTGAGATGACTTTCATTTCAATGTTTTTATGTGTGTTGCTTGTATAGATTAAAATTACATCAAGTAATGTACATTTTATAGATACCTTATTGATAGTACAGTATGTATGTATGTGTGTATGTATGTCATTGCAATATATATATATAAAGAAATTTAATAAACCGAATATTTTTTTTTTTAAGTAAAGAATATACATAAACTTTTATATAATATATAGAGAGAAATTCCAGATCGCATTTCGTGAAAATTAATTAAAATATGAATGTTTCTAACATGATCATGTAAATTTTCACGTTCTTATTGCCTAAATTCATTCCTTTGTTTTTTTTTACATAAATTATGTGTTCCTTATTTTTCCAGGCACGTAATTCTTATCTATACAGACCTCTTGCAAAAACATATGTAAACATCTTTCGTTTTGCGCTAACGGATGTCCTGCGATTCTGTAATGTAAAAAAAATAGTATTAAATAAACAAATCGATTCAATAATACTTTAATCATTTTTTTAAATGCATGTGATATTAGTTGAAATTGAGAAAGAAAAATAGATTTGCATAGCGTCTATAAGATTTCAAAAATTGCAAAGATTCAGATGCTTTAAATGTATAATAACTTTAATTGTAAGAAAACCTAACTACATTTTTATTCTCATGCTTCTTAGATCAATAATTTTTATAAAATACAATAATTTAAAAAATCATTTTCCTCATTTATCAAAAAAAAAGTGCCAACAATTATCTGGTTTTTTTATTAACGACATTCTTCATTAATTATAACTTCAGTAATTTTTTTAAAATCTTTAATAAACAGTATGCATTAAAAGATATTGGGCAATAGATATTGCGTAAACTTTTTGCATTATTTTTTGATAAGATGTCGAACATATCTCTGATATTATAGCTGTTTTAAATTTTTTCACATGATTTTACGAAATCTTTTGATTGTTTAACTTGAAAAAAAAAGATAATTTTAAAGCAGTTTATAAATTTTAAACATCGCAATATTGGTTTCATACAGATTATTCATTGAAAATTAATCAAATATAATCAATTTATCCAAATCAAATATTATCAGTTTATCCGCAGATTAATATACTGGTGGGAAATAATCTAATTTTATCGAGACTCTCGGATTATAGAGCCTTGGTAACTAAGATGAAAATCTCGATATAATTAGATCGTTTTATACCAGGTATTTAAGTAGTAAAATTTAATAAAAATGGAAAATACTTAGAAAATTGAATTATCAGGTCAAACTATGCAAAAAGCCAAGTATACTTTTACTTTATTTTATTGTGAAGTAAAAAAAAAAGTTATTAGTTTCGACTTTCAGTTGCATAAAAACAGTCGATGAATTTACGGCTATTTAAAGATATAATCGCGTTATTTTAAATATCGATAAGCCAGGAATCTATAATAATATAAGGCTTCTTTTTAATTTATTTGATTAAATGGATTTGTTTTTAGTTGGCAACTGCGGTACCATAAATACTTTGATTTGCCAACTCGCGGTTTGTTTTGCGCGCATTTTAAAGTGCGCATATCTAACCTAACCATATAGTGATAAATTATTATAATTTTTAGATAGAAAAATTTCACGTCGCACAGCAACATGAATAAGCGCTTCTTAAACTTGCGCATGTGCAAGAATTCATAAATAAATAAAAAAAAAATAGTTATCCAAAATTATACTTTGATAAATTTACCTTCTCTGACTATATAGAAAACCAATATCACTTGCACTTGTATACTTTTAAGGTTAAAAGTTCATTAAAGAAAGGTTTTCAATATAAACTTACTTATTCACAAAAACTTCTAAGCCTTTCCTTCGATCTTCAATAAAATCTTCTTCGAATATGCCATCGTCACCTCTGAAAGGCATTTGTCTTTTCCATGCTTTACCTGGTAATGGAGGCACTACAATCTACAAAAAAATATATTTTTTTAATAACAAAACAAAGAATACATAAATAAATTATTGAATATTTTATACCAAATAAAGATTTTACAAACCTTACTGTCTCTTTCCAATTCATTTCTTAACCATTCGAAGTCACTGTATCTTCTTCGAACACTGGATTCTTTAACTTTGAAGACTGGTAAATTTGTCTGAAACAAATAAAATTTATTTTCTCATTAAAGTTGTTAATTAACAATATTCCCTTCAACATTTACATATACTGTTCTACTCTTTTGAAAATAAAGGAAGCTGTTATCTTCAATCAACTGATTATTTTGATAAATTAAAAATATTAGCAATTAAAAATAGAAGTTAATAAAAGTTTATTTGTATCTTTACAGAAACATAGCCACTTGTTGCTAAAGTAAAAATTGAATATTTTGCAAAAATTAAATTATCAAATGTAGTTCAGTCATTGTCTCGATCCTTTTTCGTTTATTCACCGTAAAAAGCGAACTTTGCGCTAATGATTCAGAATAAAGTACGCGGAAAAACATTTATCTATCAATTTACAAAGCAAACTCATCTTTCACTTGCTCTATTTTAGCGAGCGTATAGATCTTGTAATCATTTTAATCTAATCTAATGCTCTACTGACACTTGGACTCATCAAAGGGGTGTGCGAGTTACCAAAAGAGATATCGGAGCACGTACTACACGAAGCTACAAAACCATAAACAAAACAAGTATATTTTCGATATATAAATACGTACGTATCGTATATATATGCAAACTGTAGAAAACCGACTAGCGTAAAACACTCTAATGTATAAAGGTATAATGTATAAATACAAACGAAAGGCTAAAGTAAATCTAATAATGCAAAAGAATATTCGCAAGTATTCGTTGACGAAGAAAAGGAAAGGGGAGGATATTATGCTTGAGGCCAATGTAGCAAAGAGGATGTACGTTCTTAAATAATGATAGCAAATAAATAGCAGAGAATGGGGAAGCAAAAGGGAAGAAGAAGAAGAAGAAGAATCTGCATGAACGTAATAAGGGTCATTAAATAGCCTAAATGGCAAAAAGGTCGTAGAAAAATATATACACTCACCCGCATTCGCACTTCGTAATCGGTGTATCGTTTCTTGCCAAGTCCATGAGTAATCGGGTTGATCACGTCGATCTCGAGAAAGTTCGCCGGGGCCGCGTAGGCGTCGTCGAGCGTTTGCTTCTTGACATTTAATCGGCGCGTCGCGTCTACCGTTGTATCTGCCATGGCAAATTGTTTGACAACTGTCAAAACTATATACACTTTAAGAGGTACCCTCTCTTTCTCTACACTTTTGTAAGTCCGCACTGCTACTCTTTGTAAAAGTTATTTACTCTCCTTTTCAGACACTTTGGTCTGATGGCCTGCAGCAGCACAACACACACGCCGCGCACCGGACGTTGTATCCACCTACTGCCGGAATCCCGAGGCAGTAACTATCACTAATATACCAATTTTTAAGTATAAAGGCATACAGACCTTCGAGCTTCGACTTCGACGGACGCAGTGCGCATACCAGCAGCAGCAGCAGCAACAACGACACGTATACACATCAACTAACTCCGTATCTCTCTCTCTCTACTCTATATGTATATAGATATAGTATGATTGTGCGCTATACAACAAGAAAGAATCCGGTTTCTCTCTTTCTCTTATCCACTTCCAACAACATTTCTCCCACTTTTTTTTCATTCTCCGATGCTTGAAATTGAGAAAAGTCTTGTCGCAGATCGTAAGCAATTTTTCTACCTTATCGACATTCAACTTTTCGCTCTATTGCAGCGAGTGCAGCTGTACTTGTGCATTTAGTAAAACAAAAAAGAATAGGGCTTCGCAACTATACATATCCTTAAAACAGGTTTTAATTTTAAAATATTATTTACAATCCATATGCCAAATGTTTATATAATTTATATTTAAAAAAATAATAATTTTGTTCATTTTACAAACTATTATTTAAATATTGATTCTTAGTTCTGCAAAAATGTTTTACATAATCTAAACCTTTAAGTAACAGATTTTAAAACTAACAATTTATATGGTTTCATCACGTTTACTACATACATTTTTTATTTTTGTTAAACAACTCAATTTTTTCATCAAACAATAAGATTTAAGCTTTTACAGTAAATTATTGTATTAAAAATCTGCAATTAAAACGTTTCTAATATCAATTGTAAGATTAGGTATTTAAAATTTTTTAATTATTTTTACATTTGCAATTAAATTTATCAGCAAAAATAATTGACTTGTAAAAAAATTTATGATTAATAAAAGAGGAATGAAAGTATGTTTTTAAATGGCTTCTCACAAGTAGTAAAGAACATATGATGCGTATAGGGGTGACGCTATTTGTCAATTCTTTTAAATTTCTATCAATACAGCTGTGATTTACGGATGGACAAGCTTTGTTTATGCTTTGGACAAAAATTATGACGCCCCTCTTAGACAACTCAGAGGATAATGCTGTAGGAAAAGAGAGCGGATAAAATCGTGATGGCGGCAATTTGAATTTTGTTGTTCGATGGTAAGTTTGCAAGTTTGGAAGATTGAAAGGGTACACTTCGTAGCCTTCTTGTCGTATATTTTTGCGCTTAAATCTTTTGTTAAATAACTATTATTTAAATTAATTTTAGTAAAAATAAAACAATGATTTTTATTTGATGATTAAATGAACTGAACTTTATAAAATTTTTTTTAATATTAATTATACTTGAAATCTTTTTTAAAAATTCTATAACTTGTTTTATTTTTATCAAGTAGAAATTATTAAAATTACATTATTTAGGTAATAAAACGTTGAAATCTGGAAGAACTATTTAAAATAATAATGAATAAGTTATTGTAAAATAATGAAATACTCTCAGTTGAAAAATATTGTTTATTTAATAAACAACAAGATGTAAATAATTTAATCGAGAATGATTTATTTTTCTGAGGCGAACTTTCTACAATTGAGCAAGATGATTTAATGTTATTTTTATCCACTGGAATGTTTGTTATTAATTAATGAAAATTCTAGCTCATTACATATCATGAAAAAATCAAAATTAAGTTTTATAAGTTTTAGCAAATAAAGTATCAAATTAATTTTTATAATAAGTCAAAGAAGCTAATTACAATAGTTATTAACTTCTTTAACTTATAAAGCAAATCAACCTGGTCGACTTTTTAGATATATTAAATAATTTATATTTCATTTGCTTTTCCATTTATTCGATATACTGTCCAGTTATCTACAACTTGTCCATTCACTACATTTTTCAGATTTCAAATAAATTATTATCATTTTTTGTTTAAATTAAATAAATTTTTATATTTTGTAAAAATTTAACTGGATCTTAAATATATTTCATTAATATAAATATCAAATCTTATTGAAAGTGAATGAACTTTAATAATTTTTATGCTTTTTGAAAGTTTGAAATTTCTTTAACTATCTAGTTATTGGCTCATTGATCTTACGTTTCATTGGGAAATTTGAAAAAATAACGATTGTTCCATCCATCTATATTTTTTTTATTTTAATGGTTTCATCCATGGAAAAAGTATTTTTTAAAGTATGGGATATTGAACTAATACTGGCTCCGAAATTTTGACTTCTTTTTTTAATCCAAAGTATATTTTTTTATAATTTGCCTTTCAAGACTCATTAGAGTCTTGTTTCGGCTAATTCATTTCATTCCAAAATATATAATAGAAACTGATTTTTCGGTGATTTGAAATATTTTAATATGAAAAACTATCGAAGCATCATATTTGAAAGATAACTATTTAAAATGTATATTTAACGACTTTATTTTGATATAAATATTATTTTTTCTAACGTGGTGAGCAGAATTCGATTTTCGATGCCTGTTTTGCATGAGCAAAATAGGCACGAAATGCGTATTTAGCTTAAAACGTTGGGAAAAATAGTATACCGCTACTTGTAAGCAAAATAGTTTTCTCGTACACCACTCTTTATCTTTTTACATATGCTATTTCTCCGTGTTAATTAAATATTTAAATTAATTTTTAAAAAGAATTAATCATAAAATATTTTTGTGAGGTAATACTGATTTTTATCATCGAACGATAGGATAAAGTTGGATCCTTAAAATAATTGCAGTTAGTTGATAATATACTTTACAAATTTCAGTTTTCACACGGCTATTTCTCTGTTGATTTTTAGCCTCTCAGAGCCTTTTTCTTTTTCAAAATATAAGGAATGTAATCTAATTTTAAACTTCAAAATTATTTAAAAGAATATTTACAACTTTACTGAATTCCTTTCATTTCATACAAAAATGTCTCGAAAGATTAAATGATCGCAATGTTAGAACAAATTAAAAGACAAAATTGACTCGGACCATTTTTGGCTGTCAATAGAGGGCCTTGTGTGTCATTTTTACTAGCTACTGACTCATTCGTCAGACGTTATGTGTCAGTATTAGTATTCAGTATTCAGCATGTACAGCTGACAGTTCGATATTATAATTAATTAGTTGGTGTTTCACAATAAAAGAAATATTGTGGGATTTGATTATTTAAGTAATATAAGAAAAGGTACGTAAGGAAAGAAATTTTATAAACAAGAGTTACTTTTTTATTTAAATATTTAATTGTGATTTTGAATAATTTTTTTTTTTTTTTAAATAATATGAAAAAAATTTACAGATACCTAAATTAAAAGAGATAAAGTATTTCTTTACTTTCAAACTTTTTACTAAAATTCAATTTTTTAAATGCTACTTAAGTATCACGTGATACTCAAGTAATGTTTATAAATTGGGGCTTAAAAATTCACGTGATTACAAGGGTTTTCATAACCTAAGAATCTAATTACAGGCGGTTACATATGTGTTTTTTGACGTGAAAGATTTAATAATTTGTTATACTACTTTATTTAAAAAGAATTATTTGATGACAAGCGAAAAGTTTTAACAAATCACGATGCGAATCACTTTAATGACAAATCTACATTGTTGTGTGATATATAATGTGTATGTTCCATAAGTGAAATTCAGTTATAAAATGGCAACACTGTACTTAATGAGCGTCTGCTCCATAAGAAAAGGGGCTGTTCAATAAATCAAACAAACTGCTGTTTCAACACACCAAACATTCACTCATTAGGTACAGTGTTGCCACTTTGTAATTGAATTTGATTTATGATACAAAAATTATCAGCTGATTTCATACTTTGAAAATAAGTAAACACCATTAAAGTGCTGTAATAGAGTATGTGATTCATACATGGTTACCGAAATGGCAATTTCTCGGACTTTTTATTTTTGATTTATTTATTTTTTTTAAATATCTCTATGTTATTCTTTTTATAAATTAAAGTTGAAAGATACAATACAGAAACTAGAACTAAGTAGTTCTAAAATTTTTGGAATAAAACATTCGGAAAACGGTAATGTCAGTATTTTACATTACCCTAATTAAATATTATTAATTTACATCGTCAAATTTAATTTTATTTAGCGTCATTTAAATATAAATGAATGTTTCTTTATTTTCGCATTCTAGAAACCGATTAATGCTAGTAAAAAAATTCAAAATTTATAAATAAAGTAAGTATTATAAATGTAATTTTATGAAAAAGTTTTGATACGAGTATTAATTTCTTTTTATCTTGCCTTGTGTTTGGAATAGATAAGACACCCATAAAAATACGAATAAAATGACATATATTTTTTGTAAAAGAGCATTATGAAAAAATCAATACTTATATAAATATTATTTAAAAATTACCAAACTTTTTAAACAGTTATCTTATTATTAATTCTTGAAACCATACGCTTTACAGAATCTTTAGTAAAACCAAACATTTTTAAATAACTTCTACTCGAAAATTCATAATTTAAGCGCCATAAAGATCGAATAAATTATATTTAATCTAAATAACAATTTATATTTTTTCAGGATTTTCTTCAAATTTTTAAAAACCATAAAGAATTAGCATTTTTGTATACTTAGGATGATTCTTTTTGTATAAAAATATATGTGCTTTTAGCAAGTTTCACTCATTTTAATTCATACTTAAATTTTTATTTCAATTTTTACAATAAATATAATTTTATTCCCAAAAGAACTTAAATGAAATATCTTTTTTTATAAAATTGATCAAGTAAAAATTAATAAAACCTTAAAAAAGTAATAAAAAAATTATATTACAAGATATATGTTTAAAATTTACATCCGAGGTCTCCAACGGTTCGCTCAGTTGAACGATAAATTCGTAATTCGTTGGCTCGACTTCGAATCTCGGTCTTACCTTATTACAATAGTATCATCTTATACTTTTAGGATATTTTATGAACACATCCTTTTAATATTATTGAAAACATTTACAAAATTTAAAATTCGTTCTATAATTTTTACGATGATAATCCGTAATTTTTACAGCACTTCTCCGTAATTTTTGTGATATTTCATTAAAATTTTTAAACAGAATTATTGCTGCAATTTTTATAAAGAATTTCATTGTAAATTTTATAGAAAAATTCTCTCCGCGTATAAACATCTTACATATGCTTTGTTCACTAACGCTGAAAAGCTCCGTCACTAATTAGCATTCCAATGATAGGATAAATATAGTGACATTAAAAAAAGCTATTATGACAACAAATTTGATAGAAGTTTTAACAGGTTCATAACGTTAACGATAGTGTTTCATACGTGCATAATTTTTTCGACAAGAAAAGAAACATGGAAATAAATAAATTTTCTACAAGTGGAAGAAATTATTTTGTTATTGACATGAATTTTATTGAAGATAAAGTAAATTTTCATTTTCACAACAAGCTAATACGATCAACAAATTTTTATTGTTTAATAATAAACTATATTTTGAACATGATGATATGTATCTGTATTTTTTATTTACGTTATGTTTCAATTATTATTTGCAAATAACATTTTTCTTAATTAAAAATCATCGTGACTTTATTTATAAATTAATTATTTTTTTTTTGTTTATAGACGAAAAAACTAGAAAGCACAATGTTAAGAAGTACAAATGCCACATCTCCGACAGCAAATTTGCCATCAACATCAACAAACGGTATTTCACAAAGTACGAAATTTTTTAAAGACGATAAAAACGCTTTACTGATGTTTTTAACTCTTTTTAACGTTCTGAAAATTGACTTTTTTTAATGCTTTTAAAAAATGTTATTAATTTTTAATACATTTCTAATTTTTTTATCATGTTTGTGCTATTAGGGAATGAAGAAACAAGATCCGAATCACATAACGATATTAATCCTGATCACTTAGTTTTGTGGCGACGTCCTATAACGACTCTCATTTATAGTATAAAAGAATTTGGAATTATCACTCTTAATTTTTTAAGAAAATGTATTCAATACAAAAAAACTGTGTTTTATACAGTACCTTTGGTTACTTTATTTTTTATTTTGGGAAGACTTGGTGGACCACAGCAACAGGTAAATAATTCAATAAAGTTGAATTATAAACTCACATCAAATTCTTTTTAATATTTTTATTTGAAATAACATTGTAACTTATTGCTTAAAGTCAAGAGTTTATAATAAACTTTTTTTTTATTAATTATAAAATTTTAATTATATAGAAGAAATTCTTTAATAATAATATTTTATTATTAAAAATAAAGTAAATAAAATTAATATTATTTTACAGGTCTTTAAAACTTTAGAAGCTGAAGTCATATGGTGTTTATATTGGATAGGTTTAGGTGTACTTTCAAGTATTGGATTAGGATCAGGATTGCACACATTCGTCCTGTACTTAGGTCCTCATATAGCAAGGGTTACAGTGGCAGCTTATGAATGTGGCACACTGAATTTTCCAGCACCACCGTATCCCGATAAAATTTTATGTCCAACAATAGAAGATACAAGATGGCCAGTGAGTGTATATAATATAATAAGAAAGGTTTTTATCGAGTCCGTCTTATGGGGAGCTGGTACTGCTCTTGGAGAATTGCCACCTTATTACGTGGCTAGAGCAGCACGCATTAGTCAACAAAGTAATAATCAAGATTCTGACCAAGAAGAACCCAGTGAATCGGAAGTTGTCGAAGCACCTTCAACTCAAACGTGGATGGAGTATTTTATTGAAAAGACTCCATTCATTGGTATTTTGATTTGTGCGTCGGTATGTAATTTTTTTTTAACTAAAAAATCTTTTTATACGTTTTTAATATTTAATTATCATTTTATCGGCGTAAACATAATATTCTTCAATACAATTTAATAGACTTCACCTTTATTTACAGGTTCCTAATCCACTTTTTGATGCTGCTGGCTTCCTTTGCGGTTACCATCTTGTTCCGTTTTGGAAATTTTTCGGTGCCACCCTTATTGGTAAAGCTATTATAAAAACGCATTTGCAGCAATTATTTGTGATAATAGCATTCCATCCAGAATTAATAGATAAGACAATTAATCCTCTTTTGGAATATATACCTGTAATAGGCATTGAACTTCAAGAGCCATTAAAAGAATATTCTGGTGAACTAAAACGAACACTTCGCGGTGAAGTACCAGTTGTAAGTGATTTAATTAAACATCAACAAATATTAATAATAAAATGTATAAATGAATGATACCAGTTTCATAAATGTATATTTGTTTTCTAGGATGGTACGTCAATGATTGCTTTGTTGTGTTCTATATGTTCTATAATTATAGTAAGCTGCTTTTTGGCATGTATCATTCACGAGCTTGCACGTAAACATCATCAAAGACGCCAAAAAGAATCTGCTGATAGATCTGTGACCAAAACAGACTGAATTCTTAATTTACTATGATGTGAAAAATCCTACAGGCTATGATCCAAAATACCCCAAAAAGATTGTGCGATCTCAGAAAATATATGGACCCATGCAGTATAAGTTGCATCCGCATGATGTCCAGGTACAATGTCAGATTGTTGTCTTCGTTCTGTCACGTCATAGAAATGACGCCACTCCATCATTATGTGTTCATGCAAAGCACTATGCTTGCACTGTATAAAAATGTATACACTTTTTTATAAATAAAATTAAAAATAAAATTTATTCAATAATAAATATTTTTATGATTTCCTTACTAAAATTACAAAATATTTTTAAATATTACTACATTATGTTTACTAATCAATTAACCCTCTGTTGAAAAAAAAACCATATAATTTTACCAAATAGTTTTTTTTTTAATTATACATGGTTCTATTCGAGTATATGATTCTGAAATTATATACTTTATATGAATAAAATTAATTGTAATTTCCTTTATGAAAAAAACCATATTGTTCCACCACGTGGTTTCTTTTAACTATATGGTTTTTTTTAACCATGTGGTTTCTTATTCATACCATGAAGAAAAACCATGTGGTTAAAGAAAACCAAAAAACCTATTTTGGCAAATATCACAAAAGATTAAAATTTCAATATTTTTGGCGCAAGTGTAGGTAGTTCAAAAAATCTTATTAGGCCTTGATGCTTATGTGTAAATCTTCAGAATAAACTAGGTAGAATATAAAAAAAACTTAAAATGGATTTTTTACATGGATAAAACATGTAAAAAAAATATCAAATTTTTTTGACCACAAAAAAGTTGTGACCAAATCTATGAAAGTTATGTTAGTGCCATAAAATCAATTTGTATTTGCATCTGGTATTTAAAATAAGGGGTCGCGCAAGTCTTTAAGATATTTCTTTTAAAGCTATGCATTTTTTCTAAAAAAACAAGCTTTATTCTATAATCGCGAATATTTCGGAGCCTGTTACAGATAAAAAACCTTCACACAAAAATATGTCTCATTTTAGCCAAAAAATAAAAAATATCCCTGCAAAGTAATTTTTGAAAAAATTAATAGTTGCATTAAATCACTACCGCAGTAAAAATTGTTAAAAGATCAAAATTTACACTGAAAACTAAGTCCTAAAAAATATTTAAAAAATTTTTTCTTTAAAAAATTAATTCGCCTAATATTTATATTCTTTGATTAAAAAGAGACCTTTTTCTTAACAGTTTTTTGTACATTTTGCAGGCTCCGAAATATTCGCAATTATAGAAAAAGGCTTATTTAAAAAAAAACTATTCTATATAGTCTTGCGTAGCTCCTCATTCAAAAAGAAATATACCAGATACAAATAAGGATTATTATAACTTTCAAAGATTTGATATTTGATAAAAACTTTTTTGTTGGCAAAAAAATTTGATATTTTTTTACATATTTTATCCCCTGTAAAAAACTCAATTCCAAGTTTTTTTATACCCTACCTAGCTTATATTAAAGACTTTCAAATAAGCTTCAATGTACAACAAGATTTTTTGAATCATTAATAATATTTGTCAAAGTTGGAAAAAATTCGTGATCGCGGGAGTGTAATTCTTTGCTGCGAATAAAAAGCATTATAATTTCTATAATTTCGTATCTCTGATTCGTATTATCGAATAAATTTTCGAGTAAAAGTTATTTGAAAATGTTTGTTTTTACATGCGATTATGCGCAAACTGTGTGATTTCATATAATAACAATAACTGCTTCGGTGAAAAATTGCAGATAATTTTGAAAAAGTAGGATACATACTAACCCATATGGAAATAATTTATGTGAAAAACTGTAAATAATAGTAAATAATTGTAAATAACTGTTAAAAAGTGTAGGAATTGAGACATAAATAATAGTTATTTACAGTTATTTACTATTATTTATTATTAATTACTATTATTTACAGTTATTTACAGTTATTAACTGTTATTAACTGTTATTTACAGTTATTTACAATTATTTACAATTATTTACAGTTTTTTATAATTATTTACATTTATTCATAATTATTTACAGTTATTCATAATTATTTACAATTATTTATAGTTATTTACAGTTATTTACAGTTTTTACAGTTATTTACAGTTATTTATAATTATTTACAACTTTTACAATTTTCCATGTTTTTACAATTTTACAGTTATTCACATTTTTAAAATTTTCGCCTATATATAAAATTATTGAATAAATTCGTGATAATTTTCGAAAATGTAAATAACTGCAAATAATTGAAAAACTATAAATAATCGTAAATAACTGTAAATAATTGGAAAAAGAATAAATGTAAATAACTGTAAAAAATATAAATAACTGCAAATGAGGTAAATAACAGTTAATAAGTGTAAAAATTAATAACTGAAATAAGGAAATAAAGAATATTGAAAAATTAAATAACTTTATTTATGTCTCAATTCCACATTTTTTAACACTTTTCTACAGTTATTTACAGTTATTTACATTTATTTACATTTATTTACAGTTATTAGCAGTTATTTACAATTATATCCAAAATTTTTTCCATATGGGAACATGTAATTGGAAGAAAAGTATAGATAATCGAAGGTTTAAATGCACTTAAAAAACGTGCAATGTCCTATTAGCAAATATACGCAAATTGCAATCAGTGAGAAGAAACATTTCAATAACCAAATCATAATTTAACAATAAAACTAATGAAATTAAGACTATTTTTATAATCCTTAATCCTTACAAAATTGAGGCTATAAAAAATAAAAACTTCGCGTAAATTATTATTCATATACTGAGAAAATATTGGCGTTGAAATTAATTGAAGATAATTTAAATTTAAAAGATCCATTTAATAATCATAATAAATATACTATGAGTAGCAATTTTATAAAGTTTTTGGATATATAATGATTATGAAGTCAATAAAAAACTATCTTAAAATCTATCCAATACGTTTTTATTTTCATTTTTCGTACTCTGCGAGCTAGGGTGGGGTGGGTCCATTATATCAAAGAAGTTAACCGCTTATAGAAGGATTTTTCTGCGTTAATTTTCTTCCAAAAAAGTGGATATAATTTTAACATTGTTTGTATATCTATATATATGATATATATATATAGATATATAAATACATGGAATTTAGTGGCTCCCCCAAGTAGCCGAGTACCTCTTCTATATACGTTTATCTCCGTTGATTATATTACACTTATATATATCTATATGACTTTCACTGATGCGCTGTACGTAGTGTTTCTCGCGGTGATGCAGTGCAGCCGCCACAGCTGCATAACATAAACGAAACCATAAAATTTGGAACGCGCTTCCCCTGCGATCTTCATTCTAAAGAAAGGAACAATTATTATTTTATTAAAATAGTGATTTAATTCTTGAAAAGTTAATCGTTTATAAAACTATAAAAAGAAACTGTGATGTGGTAAAGCTGTACATAAAAATTTACTGCAAGAGTTGTATTTTATGGAAAAAGAAAAGTAAAAAGTATAACCCTATAATCTCGGTAAAGCTTGAACAAAGAAGCTGAGAAATAATGCGGTGGAAGACTCAAACTCTTTCACGCGAGTGCTTTGTACTTTACAAAAATATAAAAGGCCAATTTTAGCAAATAATAAAGGTTATAAGAGTAGTTAGGTAAATAAATTTAATAAGTGCAAATTTAGTTGAATTTTTATAAAACTTCAGCAATGGCAACTCCAGAAGGTACAATCCTTTTTGCAAAGCTTGAAGCTTTGAAAGATATAAGGTATTATTTTTTATTGTTGTTTCATATTTAATAATTAATTTTTGAAAAAAATGTTATGAAATTTTATAATTATTTTTTTATATTATAAATTCAGATCAAAAACAATCCAGTTGGATAAAATAAAACAAAGAATTTTTCAAGAAGTTGAACTAACAGAACAAGAGGATAAATGTTTAATGGAATACAAACAAGAAATGGAATTATTAATGCAAGAAAAAATGGCCCATGTTGAAGAACTTAGACAAATTCATGCCGATATACATGCTGTATGTTTTTGCTATTATACTAATTAAAAATTAAAGTTTACAATGTTGGTTTAAGAATTCCTTAATTTTTAATGCAGATGGAAGCAGTAATAAAACATGCAGAAAAAGCCAGGGATCAAGCAAGGGAAGCTGCCAAAATAATTCACAACAATGATTATCAGCCCTTGAAACATGACGTTGATAGAATGAGGAGAGATTATTTAGGACTTGAAAGACTGCCAGAACTTTATGAAATAGAGTCTGATATAACTCCAGAGTAAGTTGCTACTTTTTGTTTTTTTTCTATAAAATTACACCTATTGTTGAAAAAAAAAAATAATTTTGTAATTATGATTTTCTGAATCCAAATAGTTAAATTATTCTATTTTAAACCAATCTTTTATAAATTATGCATATTTTCAGTTACTTTGACCGTGCAGTACAAAAAGCAGAGTGGCGAGTAGATGTTCGTGGAGAAGATTTACTACCTCCATTAAATATGCATTCTCATGGTGGCCATCCAGGAAGTAATGCATTTTTAGCACCTCAACCTTTACAAGGTTCAAGTAAAGTAGAACCTAGACCACTTCCTCCAGCACCTGGGCCACCTGCACCAACGTTTAGGTACTTGTTAGTTCCAATTATTGTTTGAATATAAAACGCTTTAATCATTTGCTATTGCAACAATAATTCATATAAAATTTTTCAATAATTTCTATAATTTTAGGCAACAACCACCACCTATGAAATCTTGTCTTTCTTGCCATCAACAGATTCACAGAAATGCACCCATTTGTCCTTTGTGCAAAGCCAAGTCTCGATCTCGTAATCCTAAGAAACCAAAAAAGAAAGACTAAACTGATGCATAAGTTCATTTAATCATTCATTTACTGATTCATGTTAATCACATCAATTATAGCATAAACATTAAACGTATTTAATTCATTTGATAAAATGACTGGATTGCAACACAGAACAGAATCCATATTAATAAGAGGTGTCATTATTTAAAATATTTTTTTTTTAATGTAATCTTTAGAACAAGTATGTGTCATTGGTACAAAAATGTATGTTTGTGAATCAATATTAATCATCAACATTTTAATAATAATATAATTAAAATAATTAAATCTGTATGTTTGATGGTGTAAAATTTTTTATGATTTTTGCAATCGTATTAATAGTTAATATACAAATAATTATAAAATCTTTATCAATAAATGTTTATAATAACATGAATTTTAAAGTAATTTATTTAAAATATTAATTGCAACCCCTATCCTGATTAAAAATTAAAAATTGACTTTTCCTTAAAATTTTTAGAATTGGACAAAGTTTGGTTGTATGTTTCAAGCCTGATTCTCATGAAGTGTTTATTGTTGAACTGATATCAGTTTTCTGCTATGTAAAAAATAGTAATATTAAGTAGTCTAACAATAATGTAAAATTAAAATTTAAATAAAAGAATTTTTTTTTTGAAAGTCTATTATCAAAATTAAAAATTTTATCATGAAAGGAGTATCTCCATCAATGAGTTTAAAACAGGTTAACTTTCACTACATTTTCCTATTATAATATTTGTTATTTTAACTTGAAAATTTGAATGCAAAACAAAGAAATCATTTTTTTTATGTTGTAGTTTATGAATAGAGGACAAGTTTTAAAATTATACAGGAATATTTTAAGAACTATAAAATTAATTCCTGATAAAGTTGATCAAGATTATATGAGAAATTGGGCACGAACAGATTTTAAAACTTACAAAGATGTTACAGACGAGGTTGGTATTTCTTTTCATTAAAACAAATTAATAGTTTATTAATGTATTTTATTTTTTATAGTTGCATATAAAAGCTTTGATGGATCATGGAGAAAAGTCTTTAAAAGAACTTCAAAAGAACTTAGGTCGAACACAATAAGCATAATTTGTACAGTCTGTAAATAATCATATTATGTAAAATAAATAATGTACAATATAATCAATAAGAAAAAATATATATACATTTTTAAATTAAGCAAGTGCATATAATAAGTTAACATCATTATTTATCATAATCATAAAATCAAAATAAATTGATACTCTATATTTTGTTCAGGTACAAGTATAAAAGATTAATCATAAAAAGTAATGTAAATATTGTTATTAAAGATAATGAGAAAATTGTACGAATACTTTGTTGTGGTATTCTACTTTTTAAGAGTGTATCTACTAATAGCATAACAATATGTTGGCCATCGAAGTAAAAACAAGGCACAACATTTATTATTGCTAGACCTAATGAGAAAACTGCAATATATTTACAAAGAAGAATTAAGGCCTCAGGAAAATTTGGATTTAGAAATGAAAATTTTGGTACCCAATCAGTTAAATCCGTTGTATAGTATATTTCAGATGGATGTCCAAAAAATAATACATCTTTATGTCCATATCTCTGAATCTGGACAATCTAAATCAAAAATAAAAAAAATATGAAGTTAAAACAATTAAAACAAAGATTACTATCTTTTTAATTTGTGTAAGGATTCAATTACTTTTGTTATATTATCCAATGCAGGTCTTACACATAAATCATTAAGCATGAAGCATTGATCATTATTTTGACATGAATTGTGAGAGCTTTCTACAATAGCTCGAGTCGGAAGGCAAAAATGCATGGCTGCACGTGGAGTTTGAATATCAAACCCTTCTAAATGTTCAAAACATAAATATCCCTTATCTTTATTATGCTGATCACAGCAATTATAAATTCCAATATTTATTTCTTCATTTACAATAGATTTGTCTAATTCCTGAAATATTTGAGTTATCTTACAAGTACATATTTTTGGAAAAATTCACTTTTTAAAAATATTTTTATTTCAAACATTAAAATACCTTGACCATTTTGTCTGAGACACAATATCCTGGAGTTGGGAGTTGAGTTGCTTGCAATATGCAAGTTCTCCAGTTTGTAGAATTTTTCACAAAGCAGTCATTTATTCTATGAACTACATCACCCTTTGAAAGTCCTGATGGACCTTGTAATGGCGAGTTCTAGAAAAATTATCATATGTTTCAAATATAAATTTTTATATGAGCAAATTTGTAATTTCAATCGATTTTATAACTTACTGATGAAATATCTTTAACAAAAACTCCAGTATTTGTTATGAAAAATGGTGAAAAACAGAATGTAACAGCGCTTAGCATTAATATTGCAAATCCAGCTAATATCACATTATGCCATATGCCAGCGCATAAAATCCGCAAACGATTTTTGATTGGTAATAAATTAAGTTGCTCATCATTTATACGAACAAAAGCCATTGGCAGAATGAAAAATACCATCATTCCTACTCCATAGAAACGAACATCTTCTCTCACAGCTGCCATTCCATGGCCCAGTTCATGAACAAAACTACTTAATATTAATGATAATATATAATATCCCATTTCATTGTAAGGAATATCTACTCCAGGTACCTATTCAAATTTTAATGTGTATGTTCATTACATAAATAATATAAAATATATTTTAAAAGTCAAATTAAAATTTACCATTATCTCCAAAACCTGTTCTTTTTTTTCAGAATATGTTATTGAGTTATTTTGTAACCAAATCTCAAGTGTCATCTTTAAAATTAATATTATTGAAAAAGGAAGAAGCAATATCGTTGCAATCAATCCTGTGTTGTACCATAATGACCAAAATTTTGAACGGTTTAAACCCCATCTCATCAAAGAACGATTAAAGGCAGTTGTAAACCACTTTATGCGTAATAATTGAATTTCTAAACCAAATTTCTTCAGAAGCGTAAGATAAGGTAGATGCATACATGACTAATAGAATGTTTAAAAATATTTTTGTTAAAAATTTGATTGACAATAAAAATTTCATAAAGTATACTGTTTACATGAATGTTTAAATTATAAATATATATTGAATAATGTATAATTTATACTTTAAGAAAAAAAATATAACCTCAATTCATATTAATTATAAAAAATAATTATTTAGTGGTCTAAGGATTTTAATTTCTGTAAAATATTTATTGATAAAGTAATATTTCTTACCACGAAAATTGTATTGAAAAAGAAAAATGAAAAATGAACAAATCCAATCAATAATAGAATGTAAAGTATTTCCATGATTTTATTTCTTTTGTGGATTCTGTAATATAATAATCATGACAGATTATTTAAAATAAATAGCATAAACAACATAAAGTATCAAGCAAATAAATTTAGCTAAATTAAGCTTACTATGAAAACATTTTTATGTTACAATTTCTATAAATAAATAACAAATAATACACTTCATTTTGAATTTCGTGATAAACTGAGTTTTTGGAACACATTGCGATTGTTGTCGTAGCGGCCGGCGCTAGCTGCGCGCTAGTTGTGAAAATAATGCTAGTTTTGGATGGTTTTAAGTACGTACGTGACGTAATATCGTCTGATTCAGTAAAGTGGCGCGATTGGCTATCGCGCAAGTCGGATGATTTGTGTGCGCTTGTTTTTTCGCTTTTATTGCGTTTGACACATTCTCGGCTGCTGTTTGTTATAACCACGGTTAAGTTCTGTGATTGAAAATCGTGAAAATTTCGTTTGTTTAATGTGTAAAACAAAGTGGAAAAAAGCGTCGTAGCAAGATGAGCGACGGCGATACTTGGACTTCGGTCCACGACAATGATTTTACGAGTTTTTCGGCTAATGACAATTTTAATTTGAATGATATGACCGGCTTCGATGGTACGTATACGTACACTTCGTTTGTCTTGATTACCATTGTTTTCTTTTTTCTCAAATCCCACAGTGACTTTTATGATGAATTAATTAACAATGTATAAATTATTGTGTTTTTTATTTGTGTCGATTTAATAGAACTGTCCCCCAATTGATTATAAAGTTTTTATTTTCATGTGACAAAAAACAATCTGATATTTTTAATGTTGTTTGAACTGTCAGTTAATCAAAAACAAATTTATAAAGAGATTTTATATTGTTCATTTAAATCGTTTAATCATCAAATTTATTGCTACTTTCAATTTCGTTATAAATTTATCCTTTTATCATCTCTTATAGTCGTTATTAAATATTGTAATAAAATAATTATTTTCAGATCTCCTTACTAATTGTGAAAATGAATTATTAAATAATGAAAGTTTATTTAATGATGAACACTTATTATCCGAGTTCGATGATTCCTCTTTACCATTGGAAGGTGGGGACTTGGAGTTTAATTTTTTAAATTCAAGCCCTGATATGGAAATGAAAGTGGATCCATTATATCATGAAGTACCAAATCTAAAGCCAAATGTAACATTATTACCAGTATCAACATCAACACCTATACAAACACAGCAGCAGCAACAACAACAACCCCAGCAGCAGCAACGACAACAAATTCATTGTCAAAATCAAATGGATACATCTGTATCTCTACAACAACAAGGATCAGAAAGAATTGTTCCTGCACCTGTCCAAGCACAAACTGCTGTTTTTGGTTCTCATTACACCATTTCTCCAAATGTTAATTTTAATGTTCCATCGCCTGTTGTAACTTTGGCACCTGTTGCAACACCTCAAACACAATTGTTATTACCTGCTAAATTAATAAAATCTGAACCAATTGTGTATTCTGGAAGATCTCAAACTATTAATACTGCTCCAGTTCAGCATCAAATACATACTTTGGTCAATACTGGAAATGGCACAGTACTTGCTACGGGTATTTATTGAAAATCTTAAGTTTAAATTTGTTTATTATTTTATTTTATTTCTTATACTATATTTAAAATTTTCAATTTTAATAAAATTATTATATTCAACAATGATTTACAAATTAAATATTTTTAAATAGTAATATACAATGTCCATAAATAACTTGAACACATATTTTATTTGTGATGATAAAAAATGATCAAATTATTTCACTTTTTAAAATTTTTTATATATTCTTATAAATTAATATATATTAATTAATTAACACGATTATTTCAGGAATTCCTCTCGTATTAGACACAGATAAAGTACAAATAAATAGAATTAATACAAATACTCATGTAGCAGTTCCAAAAGTTAAAGAAGTAAAACGAAGTGCACATAATGCGATTGAACGACGATATCGTACTTCCATTAATGATAAAATCATCGAACTCAAAAATATTGTTGTTGGAGTTGATGCTAAGCTCAATAAATCAGCAATCTTAAGAAAAACAATTGATTATATAAGGTAAACAAAGGCAGAAATTTGATAATGATTTGATATTGTACACCTTATTAACACAAAATTTCATGAAAAAATTGAACGTTTGGGTTGATAATTTTTTGAAAATGATTTAATGTGATTTTTAAATCTAATACAATTCTAATATTAAAAATTTTTTTTATTATATTTATTTGAAAAATCACCTTTTGTATATTTTGTATAAAATATAATATTGCATTCAGGTTTCTACAAAACTCAAATGCTAAACTAAAGGCAGAAAACATGTCTTTGAAAATGGCTGCTCAAAGACAAAATCTTCGTGAGCTTCTTGTGTGTGGTGAACTGACACCTCCTCGTTCAGATAGTAGCGAACCATCGTTGTCACCAGCACCCGCACCAATGTCTCCACCTTCTCCTCCACCAGCATCTATTAAAGAAGAACCTGATGCTTTGCAGAACGTACATAAATCGATCTCCACGGGCAATGGCATGCCTGATCATACTCGTGTTTCACTTTGTGCTTTCCTCTTTATTTTCTTAGCATTCAATCCACTTGGTTTCCTTATGAACAATGTTAAAAGGTTTGACTACACAGGAAGGTTAGAAGGAAGAACAATACTAAACTATGATGGTAAAGTAAAATTTCCAAATTACTTCATTCTTTTTTTTGTTTTTACAATCTATTAATAAATTTTTTTTTAAATAGATCCATCAGATGCAGAGCCAAATGTGTGGAGCAACATGGTTCTTTGGTTTATGAATGCAATTTTATTAACTTTTGGTTTATGTCGATTATTATTGCATGGAGATCCAGTATTACCTGCTGATAGTAAAGTTTCTGTAGAGCTACATCGCTGGAGACGTCAAGCTGAATTCAATATGTCAAAAGATGACTATGAACAAGCCTATCGCGATCTCAGTCAATGTCTTCAGTACTTTTCGCGACAATTGCCACTAACTCGTATGGATGTTTTCCTTGTAACGATTTGGCAAATGTTTCGGCAAGTATTGCATCGACTTTATATTGGCAGATTGGTTACATTCATTGGTAAAAAGTTTGTAGATAAATCTCACTGTCATCTGACTGAGATTTCCGCAATGGAAATGGCGATAGTTTATCAACATATGCTTTGCCTTAAATTATCAAGAGGTTCCAAAGATTCTATGGTTCATCTTGCTCTTTCCGCAGTAAATTATGCTGAAGCTGCTGGTGAAACAATGCCTAAATCAATGTTGGCAGAAATTTATGTTAACGTAGCTCTGTGTTTCAAGCAATCATTCTTTCCATTTATTCACAAATTTTATTTGAATAAAGCACGAAGTCTATTGGCATCGTGTGTAGTACCCCAAAAGCTCAAATGGATTGTTAATGATGATGGTTTACGCTTTTTGGTATCTCAAAAATGGAATTACGGACAGCGAGAAGAGAGTGACTTCACAGTACAGAATAATAAATCTGATCCATTATCTTATGCTGCCAGAGCATACAGAGAACATCTTATTAGTCAAGGTTTAAGATTATTGGCAGGTACCGTAGGAGATGCTCATGCGTCAGGACTTCTTGATATTTCACGGAAGATAATGATGTCAGCTCAAATCGATTTATGTATTTGTAGCGAAGAAAAAATCGGAATCACTAGTTAGTATATATATTATTATAACAAAAAAAAATTCATGTTTCTATAAAATTTTATCTTTTAAGCTTTATTTATTCATAAAAATTAGTTGTATTTTTTAATGTTAATTTTATTTTCAAAATAATAACTAGTTTTAATATATATATTTAATTTTATAGTATTACTTATTTTAATATATTATTAATATTATAAACTAATTTATTTATTTTTTTATCTAAACAGAAGTCGAAGATGAAGTAGGATTATGGTGGGGAGCTGCAATGTGCGTAGCTGCAAATTTCAGATTAGGAGAAGAAGATTCTGACGCCTGGAATATTGTCGAGGGTAAATTTCCATTTGAAAAAAATTCACAGTTGGGAAATAGTAATCCATTGCCTCATGCTGTACTTCTTCTCTTGCAATCAGCAAGAAGCTTATCAAAACAAACGACAATGCGTCTCATTGATCAAGCTAGTACATTCCTTGAACATTCGACTGTTTATCATAATTGCAAAAGACAATCATCTCAAAATGTTTTGGTACGTTATTACTTACTTTTATATCATTCTTAATCTTTTTTTTTTTAATTTTCTAAGTTTTATTTATTTTATGAGTTGTCATCAAAAGATCATAGCTATTACAAGTGTGCATTGTAGTTGCATTGCATGGATATTTAACAATGCAGTACTTCTGCAGTGCAAATCTTGTGGTAGATGAACACAACATCAACATATTGACAATAAGATAATTATTATTACCATTGCATGACAATAGCATAGCATTTAACAAAGGATTCATTATTTTCAGCTTACTCAACTGTGGGTATGTGATTGGTTATTAGAAATAAGAACTACATTATGGGAGGAGGTGAAAGGGGACATTGAAAAGCCCGCTATTAATTCAACTCTCGTTGGTTTCCAACGAGACCTCGCTTGTATGCGACAGCTTTGTCAACATATACCGGTGCGTATTTGTAATGTAATTTTTTCGTCTTTACATCATATAATTTAAAAATAATTTTACTTTAATTTGCTTATAGTCGGTTTTACCACGAGTTTTTCTGTACGAAGCAACTGCAAGAATAATGGCTGGAGCTACACCTGTTAAAACTCAAATTCTACTCGATCGTAGCCTTCATCATAGGAATTCGCGATCTTCAATAATATGTGGTAAAGATCGCTCACAAGATCAAGGTAGCGGTGAGCGCGAACATGCTGCAGCTTTGTGTTTAGCCTGCAGACATTTGCCGGTATTATTACTGGCTTCACCTGGTGAGCGTGCGGGCATGCTTGCCGAAGCAGCCAAAACACTCGAACGTATTGGCGACAGAAAAAGGCTACAAGAATGTTATGAATTAATTAGACAGCTTACTCCAACAATCTCATCTAATTAAATTCATAAAATATCTAATCCAGGCAGCTATTTGAAAAATTTTAAAATATTTATTTAATTTCTCGGGATGAATAGTTTTTTTAATTTAATTGAAAATTATTTTAATTAGTTTTTTAAAAATCTTGAACTTAAAAAGTTCTTTAATTATTAGAAATTAGGCGATTAATGTATAGTTATGTTTTATTAAGTCTCCAAAAGACCAGTGAACGAAAATTTAAGCAAAAAGTTTTTAAGTTATAATGACAAAGCAAAATAAAGTTATTAAACTTTAGTATTTAAGAAAATAAAAATCTTTATTTTTTATGCCAAGTGTGAAAAAAATGAATCTTAAAAAGTACGAAAATAGTAAAACATTGAATGTTTTTTATATATAGAAGTTGAAAATATATTTAATATATTTTTTTATTTATTTATATAAAAATTGTATAATCATAAATCTCTTCAAAATTAGTTATAAAAATCTAGTATAAATACTTTAATACTGCTGTCTGGAGCGGATGAATATGTCTATTGTATTACTATACGTGAATGTAGGGCAAGGAGAAAAAGGTAACTTTTTGTCTCCATGCTTGATAAAGATTTTATTGTAAATGATAATAACAGAAATAGAAAGATTGAATGTGATCATTTAGTTGACAGTAGCTCACACTCATTGTACACTTGAGGCGTGGGCAATAGTGTCAGATGCATAAAACTATATAATGTATACGCGACAAGAAAAAATATCTTCCTATGTTATTAAAGTTTGTTAATATAACAACTAGCTTTGATCTTGATTTGAGAACAGTAATAAAAGATAAGTAGATCAAAGAATTCTGATACGAGTGTAAGAATAGCAATTGAATTACATTGAAAAATACGTAATTTTATTATTTTTATATATTTAGCTAAATATAATTTCAAAAAATTACGTTTTGTTATTTGTTTTAATTTATGAGTCAAGAATCTACTATTTTATGTTATTAAATATTTAGAAAAAAGTCCTTATCAAGCGAAATCAAAAAATTTTCTCATGTTTATAATGTACAAATAGAAGAAATGAAAACAGGAAAAAAAGGAAGATATAAGGACTGACAATTAAACGAATTATAGTCGATTCGTAAAAATTATATTCTTCTCCAATATAATTACATTTGTAATTTTTTTTTTTCATCGCACTTCATCATTGTAGATAATATCATATCAAATAATGTATAATATTATATTTATAATATATAGTCTTTATAAGAATTTGTCGTTGAATGTTAATTTATTAACAACTTTCTGTCCTATCTATACTCTATATATAATAATCCTACAAGGTACTTAATGGAAAGAGAAAATATATATATTTTTTCCATTTTCAGAAGGCAAATTATTTGCTATCTGGAATTTTTCTCACTATATTCATATAATAAGAAAAGTCTTTTTTTTTTTTATTAAAACGCTTCTTGAAAAAAATTGATACACTTAAATGCATAACAATGTGATACATTACATATCACATATCTTCGAAACGACTTACGCACTGGACACTCCTCTTATCACTTTATCACTTTTATGATTAGAAAAAAAAAAGAAAACAAAATAATCTTACGTTAATCTACAAACTTCGCTTCTACCACATTATGTTACACTTAAATATATAAAGATAAATTAAAAAAAATATATTGTATAACGCTTAACGATTAAGGACGAACACTATGTATGTATACATATTTAGGCTGAAAAAATCAGCTCTACGCAAGGATGTCTCTTTCCGTTCATCTTCTTCTTCTTTACACGATTTTGCAGTGTGTACATGTTTATACTGATAAAAAAATATTCATTAAATTTGCATCAAGTTAAAATTTCTTTTCTTTTTCGATGAAGATGATTGAGACTTTTAAAGTGACGGCGGAGAGAATTTTGTCGGCGATCATCTTCGTGCTAGAACAGCTTGTGGTTACGTCAGAGTAGTCGATAAAACATCGACGACCTTGTCGGTTACTCGCTCGATCGCAGCACCTAAAATACAAATGTTCATATTAGTCCTTTTTTTTTCCAACTCTATATTTACTGATTGTTACAAAAATCGTTATTTAATATCGAGTTCAATTGTCACGATGGTTAAGTAACAATATTAAGTAATTTCATACGAAACAATGATAAAAGTTTTTATTCTTAAGCATTTGTAACTCGTGAAGAGCTATTGAATTTTTTTCTCCAATTTTTTTCAATATCAAATCTCATGTTCTTTTGTAAGGCTCAGTCACAGTTTCATGCCTATTGATTTGTTGGACTTTTTATACTGATTTGATTTAAATTTAACAAGTGTAATGATCGACCCTATTGAAACAAATGTTTTCTGAGAATCAAATTCATTTTTACGCGGTTTGTTACGGCAGAGGCAAGCACTTTATTCATTAAATTAACACCATGATGACACATCGTATGATAATCCAAGTGATTTGAATAATAGTAAATTACTAATGTCGTCGATAAATCAGTTAAATTATAGCATTATTGTTTAATTATTATTGATAAATCAATGAAAAAATTCGTACGCTTAAAACAATGAAATTACATATGAAGTATATAAATAGGCGTTTTAAAAAACTTGAAAAATTACGAAAATTAACATAATGACAATTTGATTTTTATAAAATTACATTAGATTAATCGTTAATCATTTTTCCAAATCATTAATCATCCATCACTTAAAATTCAATATAATCATTCTTTTTCATAACTCAATATTATCATCAGTATACATTTGAAAATGATTTCTTAATCAATTACAACAGTATGAAGAAATAATAATCTAAGTAATATTTACTGTAATAACCAGTTATTTCTTTAATGATAATCTTATCGTTGAAAAAATAAAAATCTAAATTTACCTAAAACATAGTTGTGCTTATCACCAGCCAATTGTTCTCCTTCGTGATTATGAATGTCCCCGTGATTATCGTCATGTGAATGTGCTTTGCCTCCATGCGAATGGCCGTGATCGTGCGAGTGGGCAGCTGAAAAAATTACAAAAGAAGAGAAAAATTATATTATTTTATTATGTTAGTCTTTGGCTTGCCTTCAATCTCGGCGCATCAGCATAAAGGGGAATCTTTTTTAATCTATATTTAATTATAGAATTACGCACCAATAACCGAGTTCTATATTTATAAAAAGCCGCCTTTATATCTAAACGTTCTTTTATTTAGTATATTTAGCGTATCGTTTTTAGAGAATTTTCTCATTGTCCGTGCTATATACTCGATAAATATTTGGCTCGTTTAAGTTGCATGTTTGTTCGATTGTTTGTTTCATAGATATATTGAGTGCATGAATATTTTTATAATTTTATTATTTATATCTAATCAATATAAATAAGTTAGTAATCAATATTTTAATGTTTATGGAAAAATGTTATTTAAAAAAAGTTATTTTTTTTATTTGTTTTAATTTTTTAGTCAAAAATCATATTATTATGAATTTTCAAAAAAAATCTTCAAATTCAAACAGTTTTCTCATTTTTATAATGTTCAAACAGAAGAAATATTGTTTATATTAAATAAGTAAAAATAAGTTTATTTTAATTTTGTATCATTGTTATTTGTGTACAGCCAAGAATTGTTCATATTATTAATTTTGTAATCTTTATTATTAACCAAGTTATTTAATTTCCAATAAAAAAAAATTAAACTCATGAATTTATAAATCTCATGTTGTTTCTATTTTTTTTTTAGCGATCCATCACTGTCTGGAGAGATGAGCCGCTCGTGCGATGGTTTTACAAAGTTAAAATTCGCATGACGTAATTCATAAATCGATTAATTTGCATAATCATACATGCTTTTTGAATATCGTTGGCATTCACAATTAGTATATAACATGCCTACAAGCATAGGGGAAAATAATATGAATAACGACGGCGCAAAGGCCTCTTCGTTGCAAATCAAACAAAAAAATTTAACTTCTTTTATTGTTATTTGTTGTTTAATAGACAGAACAATGATATCAAATTTAGAAAAAAAAGTGCTCTTTTAGATTTTTTTTTCTTATTTCAAATCTTATATATACAAAGTACGTTAACCTCGGTAAATATGTGTATCTTACAGAAATTCTTGAGTGACGCGCTTCTTATTTTTAAATACTGCTGGTTAAGGCCCATGATTCGTTTCAACGTTTACAGATAAAGATTCGATAAAAAAAATGCGTTAAAATGGTTAAATAAAATATTGTAAGTAGAAAGTTTAAGTTATATATATGTATTTTTGAATTTTTTTTTTCAATCAAAGATGCCTACTACCGAAAGAATTTCTGGAACACTGATTCATTATTTTAAATAAAAATAGTATCCAAAATCTTAAAAGATGCGTATTTTAATAAAGCTACGACTAGAAACTACGTCAAAATGAAATTTTTAAATATTTTCATTAAATACAATGTAAAAATAATATTATTCACGTATTTTCGTTACGTAAATTTGAAAAAAATACAATGCAAAGGTCACATCATAATCTACCATTCAGGTTTAATTGAGGACAACATACATTTATTCTTTTTTTATTTCAAAAAAAAAAAAAAAAACTCGACAGAAAAGCAAATCTTATTGTTTAGCTGTTGTAATAAAAAAAAAGTATATTTTTTTTATTTTAAATTTCCGCAAAAGTTTTGATATTATCTTAGCAACAATGTATTCTTTTTTTTGCAGTTCGCTGATCAAACATCAATTAGAAAGAATATAAATGTATACACTCTCTTACAGTTAAAACAATTTGTCATCTCATTTCCGTATATCTCGAGCATTATTTTTTTTTACATAATCGCATTACGCACGAAAATAACACGTTTTTTTTTTTTTTTCATTCACATTGAGGAAGTAAGTTTTGAAATTATTATCGTTACAGTTCTTTTTCCTCTTTGTGTATGTATGCAGTATGAATTAGCTACGTAAACATTCTAAGAAGATCGCATCCTACGATTGTTTAAGTTTGAGATATTACGAACAAATAGGAGCATGTGTTTTGTTATAAATTTTTTAATTTTATTTGCACAATGCAGAGATCTAAAATAATAAAACAAAGAATTTTCATAATTTTTTCTAGCCTTGATTTATTCAGAAGACAATATCTAAACGTTCAATAAAAATGTTTATAGATGGACTAAATTCAATTGAACTAAAGTTCAAGTGGAATTAAATTGGATGAAACTTTATTAAAGTAGATATTTTTATCGGAGCATTCGAAACGATCTTATCGTCTGTTTGGCTTAATTTTGATCGGCTAATCTCGCATTGTTTAACATCGTTTATAATATTTAGTGAAATAAAAGGAATCAAAGATTAAGAGAAGGATTACATTTTATTTGATTTTCTTCATACATTAAAACTTACTGGCAATTTGTAATCCAAGCATTAGCATGAATCCCACTAGAATGGCGGCCAATTGTAACAGGCCACTTTTGTCATTGGCCCTTTCTCTGGCTAGTACTTCGAAGAAAACAACGTACAACAAAGTACCCGCTGCCATACCTTGCAATATCGTAGGAGTAGGTCCTAATGTTTCGCTGTCGTTTCTAAAATGTCCGAGCGCTAATCCAATACCAATGCCCAGTGGCGTTACCAAAGAAAATACACTCAGATAACCAAGTATAGTCCTGTTCGATGCACCGGCAACGTATAACTCCATGCCAACGCAAAACGATATGACGAGCTTGTGGGTCGCTATTGCTGCAGCTAGATATACCACTGAACTAAATGCTGGCTCTAGACCAACAGCTAAACCTTCGAATATTGCATGAAAGGATAGGGCAAGGACGGTTAATAAACTACGCATTGAATTTGAAGATCCGTGGGTTAAGGAGCCGCTGTGCTGTTTGCTCATTTTATCTTTCGTCGGTAATTGCTCGTTGCATTCCGGTTCGGCTGAACGTCTACGCGCCTCTTCCATTGATGCCGATGACAATACGAACATCGGTGCTCCGCTTGATTTTATCGTACGTTCCTTGGCCAGCTCGGTCGTTGGACTTGTGTTCATATTATCTTCCTCGGCATCCGAACTCTCGGTTCTCCATATACTAGATGCTCTGGGCTGGATCGACAATGAATTTCTTTGTGCGCTACTTGTGCCGCTGCTTGTGTTGTTATTAGTGTGACTACTGTTATTGTTGCATCTTCTTACGGACACTGTTCTGTAAAGTAAGGTTTCCGATGATTCTGGCTTGTCCGTAAGGGCAGCGTGAACAGCTTCTTCGACTAGATAAACGAAAAAGAAACCACCGCAGAATAACAGTTCGGCAAGACTGAGCGTACCTAACGAGGCTAGCTGGCCATTAGACTGATGAAGCTCAACGCTCTCGCGAACTTCTGGTGCCAGATGGAGGAATGTCGTGAATAAGAGAACTCCACCGCCGAAACATAGCAGCAACGATGTTAGTAAACCCTGTTGAGGTTTTTTCAAGTTGTAGTTTTCAATATTGATTAGGGATTCGTTTTTCGCTGAGACGTTTGGGTACAATGATGTTTGTAATTATTAAATAGTTGTAAATCATTAATTTGAATTTTTTCACTTTACGAGTTAATAATCTTTTTGTAACCATCGTATTTGAAAATTACATTGAAAAAAAGTTAATTTACATAATTAAACTTTACTTGTTATCAAGTTAATTTTAATTCATCAATAATTACCTCTTTAATCACATAATGTCTGTAATTAAATTAATACACAAATTTAGTGAGAATATTGTTTCATGGTAAAATAATAAGTGAAAATATGTATCACGTGTTATTTAGAAAGTTAATAAAAAAGTACGATTTTAATATATCTATACAGCCATTCTTGCACTATAAGAATAGCAACGCATGTTCTGTATTATTATTTATACCAGAATGCGTCATCTTAGTGTACTTTCTCTATCTATAATTTCAGGTGTCATCCATTAAAAAAAAAAATATATAATCTTTAATGCACCGATTTACCTTAAAATGGAATGTTAATATAAAAATAAAAGTAAAAGCAATGCTTTGAAATTTAAATCAACCATTGGCACTTTTACTTTCTTGCGATTTGCATGGGTTAATGAAAAATGTACATGCTAATTAAATATACATATTTTTGAATATATTTTCTTACATTTGCCATTAAAAAAAATTTTACCATAATCATACTTGCTTTAAAATTTGACTTCTCTATATATATGATAATATAAAAACTTTTACAAGATAGATGAAGATTTTTTTTTAAATTTAATTCAAGTAATTTTTTTAATTGTTAATTTATAAATTTGCCAAGAAAATATTTTTCAATACTTATTCATTTTTGCCAATGATCGTAAAGTTAAACTGCATAAAATGCCGTGGTTTTTATCATAAATTCCACGTCAATCATTCGAACCATTAATATAACAACTTATTTTAACTACATTTCCGTTAAAATATTTTTCAGCATACATATTTTCACAGACTATTCCACGATCGTAATAAGTATCGTGTGCTAAAACTATTAATTTATGTCAATACTATCTTTGCTTCATCATTCACGTAATAATAATAAATAATCATTTTGAAAAAAAAATAAAAATATCGATAATATATGGATGAGGTCGATGTAACCAAACGACTCAGCGATTAACGTTCGGAAGATGGTAAGAAAAAACTTTCTGTTAAAGTAGAGACAAATAAATAAATAAATAATAAAAGAAGAAAAGTGCGTGTGTGCAAATTACTTGAGAAGAATCGTGTGAATGCGTGTTGGCGGTGAGCGTCGATACCGACGTAAGTGTAGTCGAAGCACTCGATACACTTGTAATAGCTCGGCGTGTCTCACTTTTTTTGACTCGGCAGCGGCCAATAATCAATGGTAACATACCAAGAATTAATGAGCCCAAGCCCAATACAAACATCGATCCAATTTTAGCTAACAATAAAATTGTCGATGGACTTGGTCCTGACGATGTTGGCGTCGTTGTAACAACTGGTACTTCCATTGTTCTTATTTTAGATTTTCACTGTTTTCTTCTTTAATTAATACTTCAACTTTTTTTTCTTCAAGTTTGTGGTGATTTGTTTAAAAAAAATCACTGTTTTGTTAATCACTGATTCACTGAGTTCGTTGAAATTTTCAAATGACACTTTATATGAGAGCGTTTGTTCGCACCATTCATGATTTTCGTTACACTAGTTTGCACGTGCTTTTTTGTTAAAAAGACCTTTCAGTCTTTACTGTTACCTTTAAAGTTTAAATTTGAAGGTTTTAATGAAATTCAAGATCCCCAAACGTATGTAGTCGTAGAAGTACAATATCAAGGATGCAATATATAATTACTTGAAAAAAATTTTGTTCTAATTAAGATTAATTAATATTTATTTTAAATTAACGATTGAAATTAAATTAATAATCAAAACTTTTCCCCCTATTAATCAATCCCATAATAAAATTAATACCACTAAATTGTTCGTAAAAATTCTAAGGTCTCTTAAACAAAATTAACATCCCAATAACTGGACAGCGAATAACGCTTGTACTACGACTGCATACTGATTTCAATTACAACTTGAGCTCACCAAGCACACAGCACTTATACAAGCCATACACGCAAAAAAAAAAAAAAAAAAAAAAAAATCAACTTAGCCAGTGGGGAACTTCGGTTGAATAGAAAAAGTGAAAAAGAAAAAAAAGTAGCCACAAGCGAAGCTAATAAACGATGCGCCTTAATTCGAAGCGTAGCAAGTAGGAGGTAACTCTCGCGTAACAAAAGAGTATATATATATATAGAAAAGTTGCTTCGTTGTTATATTACTAAATCTAATCTTTATATATTTTTTCAAAGTTATGTGAAAGCATAAGAGAAAAACGCGAGAAGCATGTATATTTTGCATTAAATTTGAATAAATGAATATGCCATTGCAGCGTAGCATCGATCGTCTTGTGCACCGGTATAGTTAAGAAGTGATACGCTAGTGGGTTTTTCCTTTTCCGTTTTGGGAGATAAAAAGAAAGTGGTTTTATTTATGAATGTCGATGAACTTTATTGAAATTTTCGAATTTGCATTTTTATTTTCATTTTGATTAGTACCGGGTAATCGATGAAAGTGAAAATATTAATTTTTCATTCGTAGAAGACGAAAGAGAAAAAAGTTCATTGGAAAATTTTTGATACAATCTTCAATTAAAAATCTCCAAGTTTTGTTGAAAATTCAAAGTTATGAAGAACGTAATAATAGCTTATTTTTAGGGAGTAAAATTAAATTTAAATTGGCATGCCCCTATAGCCGGAATAATTCATGTGGCACGAACAGCACTTTTTAGATGCTATACGAAAAGCCTATGGATGCGAAGTAGGTTATCTTCGACGAAAATCATTAGGCCTTTAACGTACAAATAACTAAAGGAAATTTGCAAAGTTATTGTTCGTTCCAATTACCGAGAAATCATAAACTGACCATTCACGATCATTGACTTTTTTTCTTCTCTTTTTTTTTTAAACAATCGACCCATTAATTATACTTTTACTTTCGAAAAGAGATATCTTAACATGAACAAAAATATTGCTACCTGATCTACATCCCATTATTTATAGACTTTTTCGATTTCCAATAAAAAAAAATAAGGTTTTTCTGGAATTTTTTTATTATTTTGATTTCGTCAATTTTAGACCTAAGATTGTCAAGATAAATATATGAACATAAAAAAAAGTTGAATTTTACAAAATTAAATTACGTATTTTACGTTTAATAATAGTATAATTATATATTTGAAATCTAAATTATATGTCAATCATTAAAATAATTGCGAACAGCATTAAAATTCTTAAATATTTGTTATTACGATTTTTTTAAAGATTTATCAAAATATCTAAATTTAATGTAATATAATTAAAATTTTTTTAAAGATCATCTTTGGCTTCTTAATTAAACGAAGTACGTACTCAAAAGTTAAGTATTATTTCACGCCTTTAAAGCAGAGCGTCTAATGAAAAAGTAGAATCTAATGAGCTACTGAATTAAAATAAACGTAACTTATTCAATGAATTTTTTTACTGTATCGATTCGATGATTCATTCTTTTATGATAGATAATAAAAAATTTTTTACATAAGAAAATTAAGTAAAGACTTTTTATAAGAAAATCAAGTTATTATCAATTTATAACGCGTTTAACACGGAATACAATATAATTTTACACCTTTTAATTTGAGTATTTAAAAAAAAAGAAGAACATAAAGGCTTTTGAATTCTTTTCATTGCCACTGATCCATCAAAATTTTTTGCCTCTTAATTTGACCTGTTGTACAAGCCATAAACAATTTTTTATACGAATTCTTATAGCCCAATTTTTTATTAGACTTAATAGAAAAAAAAAATTTTTTTCTACCGGGAATCCCATTATTTATTTAAAATCATCTGATCGTAAACCCAGACCTTAAAACACTGTCCTTTTTTTTTTAATTTTAATCCGTGAATCTCTTCTTGGAAGAGGCGAAAGGAAAGAGAAGATTTTTACAAAGAGGAGCAAACAGGAACAAGTGAGACGTGAAATAAAAGTTGGTCGCGGCGCGGAAGTTAATAATAAAAAGGATACGATGAAATTGAGCATAAAAGGCGAGAAAGAAGATCAGTAATTGTTTCGTAGGCAGTTTTAAAACGTCAAGTTGAATTGTTGCTCTTCTAGAAATTTTATGCGGCTTATACGATAGCGGAATGCGAATTGTTCGCAAAGTAACGCGCGCTTACGCCTTTAAATACTTTACACGCACGCAGAAACCAGGTTTTAATACTTTGCCGGCTCGTTAAAAA
Source organism: Anastatus disparis (assembly GCA_017163975.1). Lineage (NCBI taxonomy): Eukaryota > Metazoa > Arthropoda > Insecta > Hymenoptera > Eupelmidae > Anastatus > Anastatus disparis. The sequence continues at coordinate 976,225 of JAFFSR010000251.1, forward strand.
CAAAAAAAAAAACGTATATGACTAGCAGAGAAGAAAAAAAAAAGAGTTGTAGTTGATCGTTTTTATAAGGTTATAATTGATATCCGATGGAAATTTGACACGTTTAATCTTTAATCGATCTTGTCATCTAAATTAATTGTTGATTTGATTATTTTTTCTTATATCCTTTTTTATTTATTTTTATTATATAATGTTCTGTTATTACTTTCTTTAAATTTATCTGAATTTTTTCCTTTTATTTTAAAGAAACTGATTTTAAATATTTTAAACTCCTTTAACAGATTGTACGATGATGTTAAACTTTTGCTTTTTACTTTGAAAGATTACATAAGACCTTTTTAAATTCTCTTTGTAGTTTATTCTTTAATAAGCTCCTTACAAACATAATTCCTTTCGATATTAAAAAATATATATTTGTGCGTGTATTTGCACGTTATTTTCATAAAAGGGAATATCTATGGGTATTATATAAAATAGAAAAAGATAAATTTCACTTTTAACATTTTTAACGGAGGCGTTGTTTACCGGATTTTTTATTTCAAATCTAACAGAACCAGCAATTTTCATGTTTCATTCGCATACGCGTATATATATATATATACTTTCGAAATTAGCAGTTATGCACACGCTGACATGTTGTTTCAGGAAGAATTTTAGTGTCGGTCCTCGAATTCTTTCACCTGTTTTTTTTTTATTATTATTTTCTTTTTTAAAGCCTGGCTGATTACGTCAGGACGCATCGTTAAAAATCACCATGAATATATATACATACGCGATATCGACTGGCCGAGGTAAATAACCGATCGAACTTATTAATGTGTCAGAGCTCATTCATTTGTGGTACAAGCTGTATATCGACTGGAAAGAGAGAGAACGAGTTAAAAGTAGTCGTCGACATCTGATACGAGATAAAATTTTATTGGCTTTTTAATTTTTAAGATTACAATTTCACGAGTTCGTCTTTTACGTTTAATTACCGAAAATTGATAAAATAAAAATTTTCTCTCGGGAAGATGGTTAAATTTTTATAAACTTTATTTATGGCGCTTGAGATTAAATTAATTAAACCTGATAAACTTTATAGAAAATAAGTATGTTTTGATATCTAACTTTTAAAGTCAGACCGGAGAAACATCGGTAGCTGGGTAATCGGTATATTTACTTTGTGGAGATAAGAAATTTTTCTAGTCTGTTTGAGAGATAATCTTTAAAGATTAAGTAAATAGGCAACAACTTTTTTTTTTGATACGATAGAAAGTGCCTGTCATTAAAATGAAAATATTTAACCATCTTATTATATTTATTTTCAAAATATATCATTTTATTCGTTGACTTTTATTAATCGTAAATTTGAATAAAATAAACGATCAAATTATTTCGAAAAGAAGAATTTTGTTTTTCTTGTATATTTTCTAATCTACAAGTGATTAATTTCAGATAAAAATGTCTGTACCCATTATTTGTTGATTAAAAATTTTGATCGAACTATTTTCAAAAATCTCTCTTTTATATTACAATTAAATTGAAAAAAAAAAAAATCTAACGCGTGTAACCAATGGCCTAGAACCCAATTTCCCAAATAACAAAACACAATCACGTTCCAATTTCCTGGTCAAGCTCTAATTATTTAACCTGGCAATATTTTTTTTTCTTTATTTTTTTTGGCTATTTCATATTTAAAAATTGTTCAGCATCACAGGTATGTGTCACGAGAATTAAACAAGTACGCATTTCATGATAACGTCTTGTATCTTTCGCATGGCATTTGATTGTACCAGCTGATAATTACACGAGTCGCTTAAAAAAATTTCAAAGTATAAATAAAAATTAAAATTTTGAACTTTTAAATTTATTGTTAAAATTTACCATAGATCAATTTGAAATCTTAATTTTTTCTTATTCCTTGATATACGCGTCTTTAATAGTCAGTACATATTTTACGAACCGTTTGTAATTTATGAAATGAAAATTTTTCATTTTGATGTATGTTGTGTGCTGACAGGTAACGCTTTGCTCATCTTTGATTAATAAACATGTTATTTTGATTGTTGTCGGGGTTTTAAATCAAGAAAACAATTTGCTTTCCGAGAATGTAATTTTAAAGACCTGTTATTAGGCACACATGTTTAATTATTATTTCTTTTTACATATGATTGCGATTGGATAATATTAATTTTTAAAAAAATATTCATTTTTTTTTTCAAACTTACGGATAATACAATGAATATTTATGATTTTTATTTCAAGTACGCATGTAAAATTAAAATAATATGAAGAATCAATTTTCTTTTCGTAACGTAAATAATAATTATTTAAATGGCTTTGTATCAACAATTGAGATTCTGTGCTTAATCGATGTATATTTCAATAAAAAATTCAAACAGCAGATTAAACGACGGACCGAAAGTATTCATCTATTTTCTACAACGTTTGAGCGACAGCAATCTATTTTTAAAACACTATTAGCCGTGTATAAAAAAAAAGCAACAACATAAAATTGATAAACTATTTTTATCAGTATGAAACATCGAGTTTACATAACTTGTAAATGTTGTTGCAATTAAACTTTAATTGTCTTAGTTATTATTACAATGTATTATTCATAAAACTCTCACATCTTACTCGAAACGGCATTAAAAATTGCAATAGCATAATTTTACTATGAGAAAGTACTTTGAAATAATGGATGATGTATTACGGTATGTTTTATAAAATCATTTTCATAAGAAATGATTAAAGTATTTAAAGTAAGATAACAACAATTGCTTTGTAACTAAATAGTTACTCAGTGTTATGAAAAAAAATTTCTTATGAAAAATGATTAAATATATTAATGTTTTTAATAATTCTATAAAATCATGAATTCAAGTATATCTTTACATATTAATCATAAATTAGACGAATCAAGGATGCATGAATAACTATACACTTGATTTTTTTATATAAGAAACGTCGAATTCTAAGTGATCAGCTGATAGAATAAAACGCGTCATTAAGTATGTCTAAATATTGATGTTCAATATCACAAGTTATTATTATAATAACAGCAATAAAATGTTATTTAAATGACCATGTGATAATATTTTGATTAAATCTTCGCGTTTGATAAAAACGTTTTTTTATATAACAGCCATAGTTTATTAATTAGGTCATTAACAATGAAAAAATGCATATCGCAAGAAAAATCAATTCTAATCATTTTCTAATAAGCACGCGAGATTGTAAGATATATTTTTCGCGATTGAATACGCAAAGTGTTGTAAACTATGCACGCGGTATCCGATAAACTTTCACGTTAAAATCATCATTACTCCATCAATACGATTCATTGACACTTGAACTAGAAAATAATCCGATAAAAATGCTGGTGTAAATCGATCCCAAAATCAAAGTTTACGTTTATTCAAAAAGCTTTTTGTTTCTTCCTTTTTTTTATACTCACGCATTATCGTTTTTATCGCGTTACACATATACACACAGCACAAAAGCTCTCTATTTAACAACTCAAACTATGCACGCCTGTTTAGAGATGTACTATTCGCGCAAAGTTTTAAAACATGTGATTAATCGAGGATTCAGTTTTCACGATTTATTTTTGTTTACTTTTGCCATTGTGCCACATGAATTCTATCGTCATACGTTTAAAAATGTAACATCGATGTACGTATAGATAAATTTTTTAATCAAAGCTGATTATCTGTCATTGAACATTGTTGAATCAAAAAAAATCAAAATCACGCCTGTATATACCTTTCACCGTATTCTTATGGTGAGGCAACTTTCTCAAAATCACAATAACTAATATGTTCCAAAAATTAAATATTCCCCGCGGCGTGCGAGAGATACGTCGAATTCTAAATGAAAAAAACTTGCTTTTATCCAATCATTCAAACCACTTCACTTACGCTTCAATCATTCCTATACGTGTATATCCATATAGTATATACCTTCTTTAGTATTAACAAAACACAGTCACTATTTGAAATTCACTTAATAAATAAAATTTTCAAAATAACACCACTGCTTAAAACGAACATCAACAGTAAAAACATAAAAAAGTAAATGAACAATCAAAGGTAAAAAAAAGTAAAATTGAAAAACTTAAATGTTATTTAAAAAAACGCCAAAAAAAAAAAAAAAATAAACCGGTAAAGAAGTCCTTATAAGAGAAAATGCAGAATTGTCGAGAGGAGGCTTTTTTTGTCGACTGATGTATATATATGCACACACACACAAGATGACAGAGCGCGAGAGCGCGAGAGCCGTATAAGCGTCGAGCTCTGCAAACGTGTGTCACGATGTGTTGTATGGAAAACACACCGAAGCGAGGCGCGCTTGAACGGCTCTCTTTAGGAGGATCCTCTCTCACTCTCGTTCGCTCTCTTTCTCTTTCTTTCTCTCGGTTTTAACTGGCACGTATATAGTAAGAGCAAGGCGCACACAAACGAGAGAGAGAGCTCGTGTTCGGAATGGAAACGCGCGCTGCTCTGCTGTATATTATTTCCCTCTCTTTCTTTTCTCTCTCTTGTATTCACATTCACGAGTCTGAATATATAAAACACACGTACATATTTTCATATACGTATGTACATATTTACACATGCACGTATGTAAATGTGTAAAGTAGTGGGAGTAAGTAGCTTATATATATTGGCGTACTTCTCTTTGACTCTCCCAAAAACTTTCTGACTGGGCTGGCCCCGTGTCTGTTACTACTGAAGAGTTTTAGTCACGTGTGCTGCTGCTGCTGCTGCTACTGCTACTGCTACATAGCTATAGCTCATTCTCTCTTCCTCTCTTCTTTTTCTGGCTTTTATAGTATATACGTTATGTGTATGTATATATATATATCTCAACGTTTTTTCGTTGTGCAGTACGATCGATGAAGGGGCGCCATTCAATATACTTTTGGCATGGCTTTTTCAAAACTTTTTTTTTTCATTTGCCGAAAAAAAAAAGAAGGAAAATTCGTTTCATACAAAAGTTGATTCGTTTGAAATGAAAAAAAAGCAGATGAGAGAGAGAAATTCTCTATATCTTTTTTTTTCTCTTAAATATCTTGTCCTCGTAGTAGTCACGGCCAACCGGATACTTGGGATGTACATAGCTATTCTGTTTCTCTTTCTTTCTCGCTCTCTCACGCATCAGCCAAACTATTTATCTCACTCCACGCAAACTCTCTTCCCTCCAGTCAGTACACATGGAAGTGTAAATGTAAGTGACGCGTAGGTACTTTCGTCTCTCTGCTCGCAATGTATTGCACGCTCGTTACTATACGTGCTCTCTTCTCTCTCTAATTTTCTCCCTTCTACTTCAGTTATGTTTTTTCAAATTATCATCGTACCTTCTTCTGGCTGCTTTTTTTTTCTCGTTCACAAGTTTTATTTGCAATGTTGTGCGTATATTTATTTAAAGCGAGCGTTAAAGACGAAGGAAGAGAAAAATTTTTTAATTAAGATTGCAAGCTATATTTCTTATTTTTTTTTTGTTATTTAAACGGTTGCTTAGTAATTTTGGTTATTACACTTTTTTATATAATTTTCTGTTGCAGTTGAAAAAAAAAACTCTATACACACAGGGAGTAATTTAAAATGATTTAAGAGTTATTTAAGTTTGCAGTTAACTAGTATTAACTTTTTTTTTTTTTTAAATTAATGGATCTTGATAATTTTTTAAACGTATTAACTTCGCGGAGCATTATACGCATATGATAAATGTTCTTTATAATCCAAACTAAGCAACAATTCATTAGAATTATTACTGTACACTTCTACTCTAAAACAGATTATTGTGCATACTGTTGTACGATGTGTTACAGTTACAATTGTATTTTTATTATTCGCGGAACTTCAATGAGCTTTTTTTTTTTTCAAGAAATCACCTATTTTGTAAATCTTTTTTTTTCTTATTTTAAATTGTATTTCAACAAAGTTGAATGATATTTCGTAGATTAACAATAAAGAAGATGTTTCATGAGTTTTAAATATCTTTCTCTTTTAAATCCAAATTTAAATCTTTTTGTTAAGTCAGATAAAAAATTTTTGTATTCTGGTACAATTTGATTTATTTATATGAATGCTCCCAACTTTTTATAGATTTAGGAAATATTATTTTTATTCATATGACTAATGATAAATTTTTAAATTGCTATTAATGATTCTGATTCGTCTTTTAGCAACGAAAAGAATCTTTAGTGAAGAGAATCGAACAGAAATACGTTAGCACAGTGTGTATTTACGCAAATATAATTTCAATTATTATGCTACTATCGCATTATGTAATAGATTACGTCAAATGTAAATAAAAAATCGTATGTCAAAAAAAAAACATTTGAATTTTTCATAATTTTAGCACAATATTTCTTTGAAACTTTAACCCTATTAAAAATAATTCACCGTCATGACTAAAAATTTAAAACCTACCCTGGAAGAAAATTGACCATATCTTAAGTATAATTGCTGGTCAACAAATGTTAAAATGACACTTATCTAGAAATTTTTTTTACATCATTTCTAGAATTTCTAGATAAGTGCCATTTTAACATTTGTTGACCAACAATTATGCCTACAATATGGTCAATTTTCTTCCAGGGTACTCTCCTGTAAATTCAAAAAAAAAGATCATAATCTTGCTCTGAATAATGAAAGCGAAATTTCCATGTATAATTACTTCTGACCTTCTAAAGAGTATACAAACTCGAGTATATTCAACACGAGCTCTTCTCCCCAAGCACGCATCTTTAAAAAAAAAATATGAAAATAAAAAAGATCCATCTCGTCTTCTTCCCTTAAGAATAAACATCAAGGTCGTGTGATGTGGAATACACACGCGCATCGTAGTATCGATCTTCCGCGTAAACTGCGTCTCACACGACACCTTATTATTCACGTCTTGTTTCCCTTTGCTTCCTTCATCTTAATTCGACATGAGCGCTTCGCACTTATCAAGCATCGCGCATTCAAGACCATATGGACGCGAGCAAAACGAATGTAATGACTACTTTAGAAATAATTCCAAGTGCTCAAATCTACTTAACTCGTATTACGGTTAATCGAGTTCAACTGGCCTGCATCACCTGCGCCTTTAAAATTTTATTTTAGTTTTTAAGAATTTGCGAGGATCCGCTATGATGGAATTAACTTTTCCTTTCGACAATTTATTTAGATTTGAGATTTTAGTCAGCGCTATTCGTAAAATGAATTTTAATTGAGACGATTAATGTAACAAATAGTATAATATGAACTTTTCTATTTATTAAATTATAAAATAAATTATGAATTTTAAAATAATTGATCAGATGTAATATTTTGATTTATGAATTCTGAATTTTCTAAAAAAAAGAAAAAATTCAGAACTAGAAAAACATTCTAGTAAAAATTACAATAGTTTAACGCAAAGTTTTCACAGACTGTCATTACAACTAAAAATTATTATAGCAGATATTAAAATTTACAAGAAATACAATAAAAACTTTTGTGTTTCTAGTGAATTACACGATAAACTATGGTTATTTTTGGATACAATGGTAGTCTATGACAACTTTATTTTAAAATATTATAATTTTTACTAGAACATTTTTGTCCACGTAACAATATTTTTAAATATTTTTTTTTAAGTTAAAAAATAAAGAATTATCAGCGTGAACATCCAATAACATATTCCCTTTAGCTTCAGTAGCATATCTAAAATCTGCGGTTTTTTTTATCTTTCCTCATTTGTATGGATAAACTTGTTTGACCTCAGAAAATAATTTTAACCTTTTCTACTTATTGATTTTCTACTTTATATTTTTAGTTTTGAAATGTACATAACGCTAACTGACATTAGTTTATAAATAAACAAAATATTTATAAATCATATCATCAGAATATATTATATGATAAAAAATATTTTTTTAAATCCTCAATTAAAAAACCTTCATTCTAATAAAAGCATAATAAAAAATACAAGTGTTGAAAAAAAGAACCTTCCGACGAAAGTATGAAATTCGGCAAACCTAAATTTGCTACTACTAGACAGATCATTAAAACTTGAGTATTAGAAAATCCGTGGCAAGAGAAGCTTGATTCGCGTGTGCAGAAAAGCCAGTATATAAAACACACGCCTTGCTCAATCGAGCTGTGCACACACAAGTTTTTTTAGTATATAAACTGAAAAGCTTAAAGGTACAAAGCGAAAGTAGAGCAACGTTGACGATGTATATATATATATATGCGTGTGCTCCAAACTTTCGTGATTCATTGCCGTTCATCTCATTTTTATGCTCTTGTTTATACGGCCACGGAGATGAAAATGCTCGGGACAAAATTTACGTCTTGATTCGCGTATCGAAAAAATAAGTCAAAACACGAGCGCGTGAAAATTATTGCAATTATACGTACAATATTACATTGTATACGTAATAAGGCATGCATTTTATTTGAATTGTTAACCAAGTATTCACCAAGAGAATGCATATGGAAGTTTAATAAAAAAAATTATATTTTTTTTTGAAAACGCTTTAAGAGATTTACGATGTGTGAGCTAAAGCGCAGTAAAAAAAAAATAACGAGATAAATATACCGAGCGATACTGATGAAGTTCGATTAATTACATTTTATTGCAAATATTTTTCTTCGCTTCACTTATCTTTTTTGTTGATTTTTATATACAAGATAATTTTACGTGATTAAAAAGGTTTGATTTTTCAAATAAAATTTTTATATTTTAAAATTTTTTATTTTATTAAACGTTAAAAATTGAGATAACAAAATACTATGTCTAACTTTATCCACTAGAATATGAAAAAAAGAGATGAAAATAAAAATGTTGAAATTGACAGGTTTTATTATTTAAAATTTGATAACTGATAAATTTTGAAGGAAAAAAAAGTAAAAATTTTTATTGATCAAGATTGAAATATCTTATTTTGGGTGAGGCCCTCAATTTATCCATAATTAAATAAAAAAAGCTTCATCGTTTTCAGAGCATATCTCCGATAAACAAGATAAACGCAACATGATTCACAAATATAGATAAAAATGACAAAAACAACACAATAATAGAAAAATTTTAACAGAAAGCTATTGAAAAACTCTGGTATTGATCTATGAATAACACAATGCCACAGTTCAAAGCCACACTGCACACGATCAACCGACTTTTATTTATCCTGCTGCTTAACACCGTTATTTATAATTTCATCTTTTTTTTTTCATTTTTTTTTTTTTTTCTTTTTTAAACAACAATAAAATTCAATTAATCGATATTATGACGCGTCAGCGTCGCGTGTACGTTTATATATATGTTTACCGTTAAATGCATAACGGCAAACAAAATTGTTATATGTACCGGCGACGTACCATTCAACTTTTTAACAATATGTGTCACATTTATTTCAACGAAACAAAGGATATTACTACAATGAAATAGTAAAATTATATATATAGGGATCTGCTAACGGTGAATAATTTTCAATCGGGAAAAAACGTTTAATACTTATGAATTATTAACTATCAATTAGCTGCTAGTTTAATTTTGCATGATTTTATGACTGAAAGTTTAATTATTCTATTTTAGCGTGCATTGTCATTATAAAACAAAACACTTTGTTTAAAATTTTTAAAGATGTTTTAAGAATAATAGTATTCAAAATGATACCTTTTTTTTAAATACATAGTACGAAAATTGTTAATGATATGCTTTTACATTTGTAATAAAGATATTTAATTTTTTTAATGTCACATGTCACGTTTCTAAACTCAGAACAATAAAAATAATTAAAATTCATTTTTTTAAACTAATTACAAACAATGAATGTACGTTAATTAAAAGTGATTAAATTTTGTATACATCGTATATATCAAAATAAAAATAATGAATATAATTAAAATGTTTTAATTCATTAAAATGTAAACATGAAAAAAATATTTTTTTTATAAATAACTACAATCTTTTTCTTTGTTTGTCACGTTTATAAATAATAATTACAACAATTATTAACAAAATAATTAACAAAAAGAGAGATTTGCACGTTTATTTACATTGTGAAAAAATTTGAAAACACAACTGCAAATTAACAAGATAAGATAGTTTAAATGATGTTTTTTTTTTAAATTTAATTCAAATCTAAATCAAGAGTAATGGCCGGTATTTAATTAAATAAGTAAGCAGAATTAAACATTTCTAAGACATTTCACTTGAATGCCTGATATACGATAAAGCTTGATTTCTAAAGTTTCTAAAAAATTGTCTCGCGATTACGCCAAAATTTTAGCTTTCGACGTTTGTTAAGAAAAAAAAAACAGCAACAACAACAAGTTTGTAAAAAAAAAGAAGAATCAACGCTACTTACAAAAAAATTCTTTTTAATTAACGCAAACGTGACAATAAGCGTTAATGAGATTTTTTTTCAACAACTAAAAGTTATGTTAACTCGTATCGCTACAATAGTTGCAAATATATAATAAAAAAAAAAGGGAAAACTCGTCATAAAAATTTAAAAGATCAAGAGGCGCGTGACTTAACGTCGAGCGATGATAAAATGAAAATACGAATAAGAAAAAAAAACATACAAGACAAGAGTCACGAGGTGTAATTTCTCTCCGTGTGGCTTATGTCCACTCGTTTATAAGAGCGCCACAGGTGAACACTTATCTGTGTTATTAGGTCAATCCTTAGGTGCCTTTCTACCCTGATATGTATATATATGTATATGTATATGTATATATAAATATACAAAAGTATATACATTCACTCTCGTGAAAAGATCAGGCTTCTTAGTGAAGGTATATAAAGAAAAACTCGTATTATACATATACCGCATGACCAAGCGAGAGCGTACATTGAACCTTTTTTTGTATTATATGTATTACATGTATATATAGTCATAAACGTACACAATTCTTATAGCTTGTGCTTTTTATTTTTTGATAAAGAGACGCTGATAAGGAATCAGCGACAAGTTTTCTCTTTTTCACTTTTTCTCTCATTTTTTTTTGTCTTTTGTTTTCATCGCCAAGTAAAAGTGGCACTGGATTGGATACACGATAGTCCTTGCTTCAAGGATTAGTTCAAAGAGTGTTTTATAAGATTTGAGTTAAAGTATTTGCTGTGGTTTTTTAGAAAATCTATTGTTTCGTCGATATTTATAGAATTTTTTTAGGTTTGAAAAACAATCTATGAAAAAAAGGTATACACAAGTCATTAGCTTCACCGAACTGTATATAGTTTAGAAATTTTTTCTTATGCTATTTGAAACTTTCAAAATTATTCAAATTGCTTTCAATTCCGTTTACTTTTACAGTTATAGTGATCGATCATGGACAATAATATGTGTTCCACAATTTCATTTGTAATTAATGTACTATTTACAAAAAGAATTTTAAAAAATAATCACAAAATTTTTAACTGAAATTTAGGAGCAATTTTTTTTAGATTTAAAGTCATTATAAAATAAAAAAATTTACTTTTGTATCTTTAATTTTTTGTAGTATCGAAATACAGCGCGAATAATTTTATAGAACTTATGTATTATAATATATGGCGAGCCGGTTAGTGGCTCAGTCGGTAGAGCGTTGGATTTGTAATCTCGGGGCTCTGAGTTCGAATCCCGTTCTCGGCAGCCAATTGATACAAGCACCACTGTACGTTACATGTGCTGAAGTTCACAAAACACACTTACGAGCTCCGTCGCTGATTAGCATTACAAAATAGCATAAATATAGCGACGTTAAAGAAGAGGAAAAAAAAAAAAAATAGTATATGGAAAATAATGCATTATTGTTACAAATTTATGTTAGATCATTTTTTTCCTATACAATATGCAAACACATTAATCAAATATATAATAATAAAGTGGTTGCATTGAGTTTATTAAATAAAATTTTTAACGACTTACAAAAATATCAGATATTTATGATTGCTAATGGAAATATATACAAAATTGTAAAATAATGTCAAAATAATTCTAAATTTTGTGCACATAATGCAAGTTCTCTTAATTTACTTAAGTGTGTGAAGGAAATTGATTGACAGATGAGCTTTTTTTATTACCAATATTTTTCAACCCTAAATAATTTATATTAATATTAATTTTACGTACGCTGGTTTGTAGCGGTTGCAAGAGGGAGACAAGTATACAACTTATAGAATGCACCAGCAGAAAAAAATGTACAATTGCTTTGATGGGGAATGGCTTATTTGGTTGAGCGTTTGTCTTGGATGCAATTGACCTGAGTTTCGACCATTGTCGTGGCCAGTTGTCTCTGCTCTTTTTAAAATTTAATTATACTACAATATAATTCTATTACATATATACACTAAAGATATAAAAGAAAAGTTTGAAAACTAAAAACTAAAGATATTTATTTATGATTCATACTATTGAAAAATCTTGACTGTATCTGCATTGTCCTGCGTAATTACGGTGATTATTTCGTGCGGACGAAAAATAAAAACAAAACAATTAAAATATCTAAAGGTACATTGCAGCAAGACAGTATGGCTTTTGTCTGTGAAATGGGATCACCTGACATTGGGAAATCATAAAATTTTATAAGAGAGCGCTCGAATCAGACAGTGCTTTAAATTAATTTGGTCTTTTTATTTATACATAACAAATAATTTTAAAATTTTATACAAAAGCTATTCTTGCCCACGAAAAAGTTCGAAAAACTTTTTAATCAACCAATTGCGCTAACTCTACACGTGAATCCAAACAATTTTTTCGAAATTTCATGTAACTTTCTATACCAGCCGTTTTACTGTAACACCTTTTTTTCCTTGACAATTTCTTTTTGTGTATAGGTTACTGAACCCAAGTACACACACATTGCTTAGTAAGAACTCGTTTTTAAACGTTCAGATCAACGTAAGATAATTATAATCTTATCTTATTAATGTTATTAAACTAATTTTAAAAAAAGTATTAATAAAATTTATACAATTATACGCTGATTTAGACATTTTAATCATCTGAAATTTAGTATATATATTATCAAATTTTATAAAGATTAATCTTTATAAAGTGCGTCTGTGAAGAAAATATTTACGTTTCAAAGAAGAAATATCATACAAACTGAATTACGGAATGAAGAATTTGCAATTTTGCATGTTACGAGCATTGAAATCTCGATTTTCATAGCTTAAATTTTTCAATTTTTTGGTAATTCATACATAATTAGAAATGATGATTTATCCAGTCATATCCCAGCTCATAGTCATGACATTGAATTTATACTCCGGACCAATTTTCAACTTATTGCAGATTACGTAAATTGCCATAATGGCACGTATACATATACATATATGTAGAATGCGGCGCGTATAATAATGATGAAATTTCCTGCGGATTTTCTATTGCGTGTTTCGCATGGCTCATAATAGCAAATGTATAAACTCTTTCAGAACTAATTTCACTGGCACACGCTTTTTTTTCGCCTGGCGTCTCTAGTTTCTTATGGTAACTGTTCACTTGCACGTTATCATGCACTGAGAAGTATATAGTTAAGTCTAATATGTTGTATTGATTATTAATGTTAAATTAAAACGAAAGTCAAATTGTTTGCAAGTATTTGCATTAAATATCGTATTAATAATCAAAGTCGCGAAAAAGACTTTAATTATAATCTTAATATTTGATACTTTTTTAGATATAAGTTTGATTTTTGTGTAATTTATTTTCGTTGCATATATATTGTAAGATTATTATTATGTATATGTCAATATTTTAATAAATTGAAAAAAAATCTTCGATAAATTATGTTTATAATGTATCAATTTATTATAAGTCTACCGTTGTTCTATAAAGTAAGTTAATATACGAATATTTTTAGCTCAATGGTATACTTATTTCAGTATTCTTTAGATGGATTTTTAACAAAATTTTTGAAGTATTTTTTTGTAACAATTTTGTCATTGAATTCACGACTCAATAATTTTTTTATTCGAAATTGCTCTAAATGTACTTGAATATTTTTGAAGGTATGGTGGTTTTATTACTTAGGTATGCTTTCTTAGGCAGCACTGCAATAAAAATTGCTTAATTTCCAATCAGCCCAAAGTGGACCATTAAAAATTCAAGTATAGATTGAGCAACATGTCGTCCAGTTCATTGAAATTACGAAAATAAATAATTACAGATCAAACATTACTTTTAAAATTAAAATCAACAAAGAGAAATTGATCCTATTTTTTTTATGACTGTTTCATTAAAAATCCATTTCCCTTTTATGTATACCGATCGTATAATTATTTATAGTATTGTAACTTTAACATCCATAAATAAAATAATAAAAATTTGTAATTATGCAAAAAAAGAGCAATTGTAACGAAAGTTAGTTTCCATGAAATTAGCTGTGAAAATGTAATTAAATTTTGAAATAATTGTCAATAAACGCAAACGCGCATATAAAAAAAAAAGTCCACCCACCTTTTTATCATAGCATTTCCGGCAAATAAATCACAATTATGATTAAGAGACAGCGGAGAGACGAAAGAGAAGAAAAGTGATAACCGTAATTTATTAAAGGCATAAAGGACAATAAAAGTGTCTTGATCTCGTAAGCAGAAAATAAATCAGGAAAAAAACACTTAGAGCGCAAAGAGCAAACCAATTTCATAACGAATTGTTACAGCTGCAGTAAGACTTATTATCCCCATCACTCATAATCTTGGCTTCAGCGCGCGTGTGCCTCTTTGAAGAAGAAGAGAAAAAAAGAACTAAATAAAAAAATAAACAAAGAGTGTACATAATACCCGCGAATGGTTTATTTCCTGCTCGAATTTTTCAGTTTCGGTATATCTTGGCTGTTATAAGTTTGAGAAGAAAAAAAAATGAAGCAAGAAAATTATGCGCTAAAGATGCTAAGATTATGATTCACTCGCTAATTGGTCATGCTTAAGACGCTTCGAGCATTAGTTAACGAATAATGAATATTACCCGATAGTTTTTTTTCTTTTAAAATATGTAAAAAAAATAATATTGCGTCGAATTAGCGAGCGCTCTCGTGACGTTGATTTTTTGTTTAAAATTCTTTTTCGTCTCGCGTTAGTAGATTGGGTCAAGCTTCATTTGTTATTCAGCTAACGTAAGATACTGTATACACAACAACCGAATTCCAGCTACGAGGTATTCATCTTCAAGTTTTTGGGAAATACCCTGAAATGGTTGTATGTAGGTATACGTGCTTGATGATTACTCGGAGAAACGGTTTTTTGCGTATCAAACTATTTTTTTTTTTAGTTTTTGCGTGCATGCTTTTTTACATGTATGTTACATTTACGCCTTTTATCTCGTAATCGTTATGGGCTATAAAATGTTTTGCATAGTCACTTAATGATGGATTAGATGTAGTGAATGAACTGGTCACGCTTTTTTATCGTTGCAATTAGTCAATATTAAAAAATTATCGTTTTCGCTTATATACTGTTTAATTTAGAATGACATAACATAAGATCCAAAGTTTAATGGAACACGGGTTACCCAGAGTAAACTCATTATATTTGAGTTGTTTAATTGTTAATTTATTATAGTAAAATTAACAAAATTAACTTCTGTATTAAATTTATCGGGAGCAAAAAAAAATGACAAAGAGTATTGTTGTCTGACTAGAAATGCCTGTTTCCACTTTTCAACTTTTATATTATATTATTTCAACTTTTAAATTAATATTTTTCTAGTAATTATTTCATTAAATAAATTTAGAAATAATCATCTCGAGTAAAGGCGTTAACACCAAAAAATTTAATGAAAACTGTAAAATCAAAATAAAAAAAAATTATTTTTCTACAGAATATTTGTATGTATTGAATAATCTATTTTCTCATAACTCAAGGCTTAATCATTATTTAAGCTCGTAACTTTGATGTAGGTTAACATCTTCAACAATTACATTTTTTAATAGCAATCCGTTATTTATATTTACAAATAATTTAACAATTACTATCGAGAAGTAATACAATTATTTAGTAATAATGTCAATAACATTTTCAATTGACTCATGTTTAAGGACAATTGTCTGTGATCATTATTTTTTTTTTTCAATATCTAATACTTAATAATAAAGACTCATTTTATATTAAGGTTATGTTTGCTCAGTCGCATTATCATATCCCAATGGATGAATAATAACTGATTTCGCAATATTTACTTGCGATCATTTTCTCGCTATACACTGCAAACGACGCGTTCTACTTTATAGTTTATTCACACGGTAGTAGCCATGTACATATAACGTGTGCATGTTATATTACCGATAAACTCCGGTATATCTGCAGTTTACTTTTATTTTTTTTTTTAATCTTCTTTTTAATCTTAATAGGCTGATGCGCTACTTCATTATTATTCGATAAATTTTAAAATTTAAGATCGTCTTATCGGGTATATATAGAAAAAAAATGGATGTAATTAATAAATATTTATTTGTTGTACTTACTTAAGATTTGGAGTCCAAACATCACTGCGAAGCCAAGTATTATCGATAAATACTGCAGCAAACCTTTGCGATGTTTGTGCAAAATCTCGAAAAATACAACGTACAACAGAGTTCCGGATGCGAGACCCTGAAACAATTTTTTTTTTTTTTTTTATAAAACTACTTCAACTGATTGAATTACAAATATGGATTTATAAATAGAATGTGTTTACACCTTGTTTATGCTTTCATGCGAGTAAATAATTATAGTTTACTGTTATAAATTGAAAAAATTTCTTTTTTATGATATTATTAATAAAAATAATAAATTTTTTAAATTCCTAAATTAATAAAAATATTTTTTTTTTATACAGATTACTGTATTATTTTATGAATTTGTATTGAGTTATAAATATACATTAAATTGCAACATTTATTAATCTCACATTGCTCCTTAAATAATAATAATAAATTTCAAAGAAACAATTAACATATTTAAACTGACCTGCAAGGCTACAGCAGCGGGTCCACTAGCGGCAGCGCTATTACCGCCAATGAGTATCATACCAATGCCAATACCCAATGGCGATACAACGGCAAACATGCACACGTAAATGTAGCTCAGGATGGTTTTGGTGCGCGATGTCGTTAATTCAACGCCTATGCAAAATGCAATGATAAACTTGTGAGCTGCTACTGCGCCGAACATGTACCTGAAAGTATGAAAAGATTTTTTTTTTTATTTGTAATACTGGTAATTTAATATCAATATTTTAAGATTATTTATCGATTAGTAATTTAAGAATAATTTCAAGCCTTTTGACGGGTGGTTTAAATGCCCGTATTCACGCGTACAGCATCAAGGATCGTGAATTAATGAATTAATGTTTATGTTTATATAAAATTATTCTACGTGTGTATGTGTACGTGTTTGAGTATGAAATCATAACGTGTCATGCGATGCAAAGAGAAATTTTTAAAATAGCAGATTCATTTCCTCGTGCCATTCACTCAAGGCATGATTATCTTTAAATCCAGATGTAATAGATACTTGTTTTGAATAGTTTATCCAGTGAATTATTTTAATGATTCTTTCATTCAGATTTTTTATACGAAAATATTCCAATGCAGTGTCATTTTTATTAATCATTTTTTTAATTTTCAGTTTCTAAATATTAAAAAAATTTTTTTAAATTGCGTGTAAAATGTTATATTTGTATATATAATAATATAATAAAGCCAATTATTTATAATCATGTTGTATTCTTAGATAATTATATCAGGAATAAGCGATTTTATGACAAAAAAATTTTAAGATTGTTAAATCGTGTATTTTAGCTCTGACAATAATTTAATTTAAATTAAATAAATTGTATTGTTTTTTCAAGTCTCGAGAAGGATCACTTCAAGAGTAATCCAAACTTCGATAAGAAAAAATTGTCAAATCAAGTTTGAGCAGTACAGCCAGTTGATTAATTTATTTTTATTTACAAATACTTAAATAAATAAACGTTGATTCTAAATACTTTATAACAATACTGAATAAATTTTAAAAAATGATAAAAATTTTCCAATTTTAGCCGTGAAAATAAAAAAATAAAAACTTACCATACGTAGTTAGCAGAACTTTCAAGGCCAATGGCAAGTCCTTCAAACAATTCGTGAACTGATAAACCGAGAACAATGAGTAGACCTCTTATTGCGCCTGCATGAAAGCTATCGCAATCCTCGATGATATCAAGATGCGTGTGACCAATTTCACATCTACAAGTTAAAGATTTTTATTAAATGAAAAAAAATATTTAATCGTACAACTATTTATCGGCGGATATTAAAAAATGGTTAATTTAATGATCACTTAAAAATTTTGATTTATTGATTGGATCTACACATTGATACGATATATTTTTTAGATAATAAAGTTAATAATCCATCAAAATTGATTCCCGATACTTTAGTTCGACGACAATTTAATTAATATGTAGGCTATCGATAAATTCCTTTTTTTCTTATTTATTATATTAATTAGAAATTTCTCGGTTTTGCACGATTTCAAACGTCAATTGGAAATCTTAATGCACGACTTTACAGCAAAAACGAAAGTATCAATTAATAATTAAAATTATGTATAATTAATGCATCGGGTAAACTTGACTTACGTATCTTCGTGGCTTTTCCATTTCGGGGCGGCTACGCTTCCGTAATGGTCGATCGATTCGTTGTGATAAATGGTGATATTACTACTGGTTTTTGAGGTGGTATCGTTGGCCATTTTTTTCGGATGCTGGTGCCTCAAGTGGGCATGGACTATTTCTTCGATCAGGTACATAATGAAAAATCTACAAAAAAAGAAGGAGTAAAGGAGTTTCATTAGCATTAGAGAAACGAAGAGCAATAAAATTTTCGCTTGGCAAAAAAAAAAGTTAAGAAACGAGCTATAAAAATTATAATTGCAACTTATTTACAACAGCGCGAAAGCATCGATCACTCCAGTTTGATTTTAAAAGGTTTCTATTCCTTCGTGAAAATCATAATTCTTCAATACACTTTCTCATTGTTCCTTTTTTTTTTCTATTTATTGCAGCAATAATTTTGTAGTTCTTTTTTTTCACTTTCCTTATTTTATTATAAGTTGTTTCCACGGGCGTTGTATCGTTAATGGCAATAAAATGAAATCGGGAAATTACAAATTGTTATTAAATATCATTGCAAAACTAACCCGGTACAGCAAAATACTTTGGCCAGCGAGAAGTCAAGATGGGGAAGTAATCCTTCGCTCGTCAAATGCTCGACGCCTTCCTCGACTTCCGGTAACATGTGCAGAAACGTTGTGCAAAATAAAACGCCTCCTCCGAATCCTAAAAGTACGCCGACGTATTTGAAAGATCTGAAATGATAATTATGCTTGGGTAGAAAGGGTTGGATAATCATGTATTTTTAAAAACATAAATTTAGTGTGCATGTTTTAGTCGTAAATATTTATGTATTTTCGAGTCGTGTCAGGTATGAATCAGTTTCTCGGAACCTTGAATTAACATTAAATTCCTTAACTACTTTGTTTAATTTAAAAATATTGTAGTATTAAATACAACATTTTTCGGTTGGACAGGAAGAGCACAAGACAAAAGTAAACATAAATAAGGAATTGTACACGATTGTCGTGGTTTATTTTCTTTTATATTTACAAAACTAACATATATTAATGATTAATTCGCGTTTTGTTTCCACGAATATTTTTATGCGAAATTTTAAACGCTTTTAGAAAAAAAATTCAGAAAAGTTAAACTTGACAAAGAATGCGAATGTGAAAAATTGATTGATTATCATGAAATAAGAGTTTTGTTATGACATTGTGTTATAATTGTGTATTACATAATGGCATATTTTAGATTATTTTATTTCTATGATATTATGATAAATTGCAGTTTTATTAATAACTTGAGATAAAACTATAAAGCCTTAAAGATTAACTTGACAGTACGAACGAAAATCAGTGATAATCTATATTGTAATTTGCTAATCGTGACTGATGTCAACATATTATTCATATATTAAATAAAATAAAAATTAAATTAATATATGCTAAAAAAGAGGTTTTAAAATATGAAATTTTTCAATTTAGAGAAAATAAAAATTCTTTATTAATTCTGAATAAGTTTTAAAAGTTTAATACTTGAATAATATTCATAAATTTTTGATTGATTTAACTCTGTTACTTTCTACTTAAACATTGTTCTAAGCAAAAGTAATGCATTTATTAATTGTAAAATTCTAAATATGTTAATTAATGTATTTGATTATTTACAGAATTTTATTTGAATAGTTTGCATCTTGACAGTATAAATCAACTTTCATCTAAAAATCAATATCATTAATAAAACGTAAAAAACAATATAACGAAAATAACTTACTTTGGATTAACGACTTGTTCAGTGGAAACTAATTTAAAACACTTAGCAATCTGCATCGGTATGATACCCATGCACATGCTAACGCAGCAGAGCGTTATCATCGTCACAGTCTTAGCCGTAAGTACAGCACCAAAACTCGATTCATCTTCATGATGATCGTGATCGTGATCGTGACCGTGTGCTTCCGAAGTATTGAGTGCTTCGGTAACCTTAGCTGCTATAACGCGCATCATATGATCCGTACTCTGCTCCTCGAGATGCATGTTTCTTCTTTATTTTTCAAGGTTCTTTCAACTATAGAGAAAAATTAGAGCAAGGTAAAAGTCATGTCGTATTATTTTTGGCACAAAATTTTATTTAACGATAATTTTTTCCTCGAGCCTTTCTACTTAAATTTTAAACTCGGATAACTACACTTATCGAGGCGATACGTTAATATTGAATATTAATATATAAATTTTTTTTTAATTCTGACATACGACGATGTATTAACACATGAATAACAAATTCTTCACGGCACATTAATCAAAGTTCTGAACAGTTTGCGAAATATTATCTAACACAAAAGAAAATGTGATTCTATGAAATTCTTGCGACGTGTATCACACACGCGAAAAAAAAAAGAAACAGAAAAAAACATTATCTTTTATCATTTTTAAAGCAGTAATATTGAATTCTCCGTTTTTGCTTCATTAGTTAAAAGCTGCGACTTTAACGGTGTTGTTGAAGAGGAAAAAACACGAGAGATAATAGGAAGAAAAAAAACTTATTCATTTCAAAATAAAAGACAATTAATATAGCAATGAGTGTCGCGACAGTCACACACGTACTGATCTCCGATGGCTGGTTAATGCGACTCTTCAAATATAATCGAACTCTTATAGTCCCCAAGCAAAAAAAAAAAAAAAAAAAATTAAAGATCACTGCCCACGATCAATTAAAAAAATTCTTTTTTTTCGGCCCGCCTGAAGAGACTTACAAAAAGATAAGATGTATCGGCTTTCGTCATACACTGTTATATATATTTAAATTATCAAGGTTTTCGCATGTGCACGCACTCGAGGATTAATTATTGTTTTAGTTTTATTTAAAATTATTTACCGCTGATATAATTGAATTATACGCCGGTGATATGATAATTTATTTTATTCTTGCATAATCAAAGCTTTCTTTTTGATGGCTTTTTAATTAATGAATTTTCAAAGTTTATTTTTTATCAAAAATAAAAATATAAAATTCAGTTACAATATATTTTGCATTATTAAAGAAGAATTTTTTTTATACTTTTTATGAATATTTAATTACAATTATAAAATGAATAATTTAACAAAAAAGAAACAATTTTTAAATTATTTTAATATTAGTACAAACATAGTTGAATCTCTAATTCAATTACATTTACATTGTTATTAAAAAAATAATAAAATTGTGGTGTTTGCAATTTTTTAAAAATATTTTTAAACATGTTTAGGAATTTTATTTAAAAATTTTTTTAGACAAAGTCTGTTTAAAATTGAACGAACATTTTTTTTTTCAATAAATTAATATTAATTATAATACTTAGAAAAAATCGCACAAGTTTTTTCACGGAATGCCATTTATAATTCTAATCTTCATTACTTATGCAAAATACATTTTAATTGAATTCAAACAGTGACAAAAACTAATCTAAAAGTTGCCATTAGAAAACATAAAGAGTATAGAAAAAAAATTGATAAAAAACAGAAGCGCAGTCTAAAAAGAATTGATTATGCATAAAAAGTAAAAAAAAATATAGTGTCGTTGTACCTAATGATACGCTGAGAAGAGATGGGCTCAAGAAGACTAAAAATAAGAATAAAATCTATAAGCCGCAAAAAGCCGGAAGAAAATGCGATCTTCAACTAGTTGTATACTTGATCGATGATATATATCTTTTTCCTTTTGCCGCTTGCGCGACTCTCACTCCCTGTTATAGATGATACACAGACGCGATATATAAGACGAGAGTTGGGTTCTTAGCGCGGCGCTTTTTAGGTTCGAACTCGTCACTTTAGCCCGATCGCGCCAGCTAATATAAACTTTTTTAACGGCCGCGATTATACTCTGCCTCGACGATATTGCAAAGCCGGCTTATAGCACAAAAGTCATTCTATTTTTCCTCTCTTTCTCTCTTTTTATATTTATGTTGTACGCACGCACAATAACAAAACAAGTAGGTAGGGGAAGGGTTTTTCAAAGTGTGCAGGGGGGAACAAAAAAAAAAGAAAGAAAGAAGCGAGAGAGTCTGTCTTGGCAATAATATAAAAAAAAAGGTGTTTTAAGTGGCTTTTAAACGTTAACAACCTGAAGACGTTATGCTATTGGACTGTCTCCTTAGTGATATTTTCCCCTCTCTCACTTTTATATATATATATATAGATGATGTACACAGGTGAAGAGAAAAGAAAAAAAAAAAAAGTAGGGAAGGTGTATTCAACTAACACACGCAGAAGGGAAAATCTATATGGGAATCCCCGACTCTTAATGCTCCTTAAGAGCGCGCAAATTTTCTTATTTCTTGTTCTTTTCTTTTTTTCTATTATTTTCTAAAACTCGTTATTGTTACTTTTGCGCGAGCGCGACTGCACCACTGATTTTTAGAAAAGAAACTGCCGGGTTATAGCCGCAGTGCTTACAGCTTAGCTTAGCTTGGCTTAGCTTTCTTAGCACGAGAAAATATGCGTGGGCGGATTGGAGAGAATGAATTATTTTAAAGTTTTCGGACAAACGCTGGCATTATTAACGTATCTCTCTTTGCAAGCGCAACTGGAAATTACGCAAGGGTGCGGCCTTAACTTTTTTTTTTCCTTCATTTTAATTTTTGCTGCGAGACTTTCTCAGAACAGAAATGATTTATTTCGCTTTAAAGATCAAGTATGACTTAATGATCGGCGTAAAGGTTCGATGAATTATTTGTATTAAGAAAAATATAATTATTTTATTTTACGTTTGTAATAACAAATACGGGCTCGTGAATTCTTTTTTTTTTTGCGGTAATGTTTAATTTTATTTAAACTTCGTGTCGGTTTTCACGTATTTCATGTGCTGAAGAAGAAAAAGATTTCGTAATAATATTTAATACACAAGTATATCTTTAAACGCTAATTTTCCTCTAATTTAAAAGTTGCCAATTCATGTCATCGATACATTTCAATAATATCAATTCCGCATTTTGGTTCGATAAAAAGTAACAGATTCTATGTAACGAAATATTTTAAGCAAATTATTAATCATTAAAGTTTATGCAAATTTTAAAAGACGTGGAAATTTAAATTTAAACTTTGTTATATACAATTACACCGAGGCATGATTAAGAAGTATATTTTAGATTTAAAAGTTTTTAATAACTTTTCATGCATCACGTTTAATTATGCAATGTGACAAACGCGTTGAATATTCAGCATAAAAATGTTTTTCTAGCTTTATTATTTTAGGTTTGCGCGTTGAGTTTTATAATTAGAATTATTCCTTTGAAGATATTAAAAAATTTCTTGAGAAAATACGGTTATGAAATATTTTTTCTACCTCTGCTAATAATATCTTTAAGAACTTAAAGGATATAAGCATGTTTATGATTATTATAAGTATTAGAAGAAATTACCGATTATTAATTTGATAATTTTATTGATCAAAATAATAAGTTTTGTCATTGCTTAAAAACACAATTAATTTTAATAATTCTTTGAAAAATTTCAAACGCAAAAAAAATATATATTCATTGGATGGCGTAATATCAAGGCTTCGTCTAACGATAAACCAAGTCCTAGATTATCAAGTAAGATTTGAAGAATAATTATTTTCTGTAAAATTAAAAAAAAAAAAAATGAAGGAATTTAATTATCGTAATGGGTTTTCAATACCAGATCAAGATATAATCGACACTTTAATTCGATATTATCTGTAAGTAATGCATAGTTTTCGCTATAATACATACTCTGTACAATCTAGTTTTCTCGAGTATATAATTAGTTTATCAATGCTGCGATCAAATTATTTAGGTTTAATTGTAAATAAAGACTTTTTTTTCTAATTCTTACGAGGAATTTTAAACAATGAAAAAAAAATGAAGTGTTTATCCAAAGCAAATAATATGTAACGCACTTGACATTAAAGGAAAATTTTTTTTTTTTCATTTTAACGACGTGCCTAAACGAGCTCGCAAATATCCACTTTTATCGGTTCTATTGCCTAGATAAAACGACATTTTTTATACATATTTATCAAACTTAATCTTTTTGTAATCAGCGTGTCGATGCCTGTGTTTTTTTTTTGCGAAACCTCAAGCCTAAAACCACGAGATAAGCGAATGCCTCGGAAGGCTTTAGGCTTTCGGTTTCTTGATCGTTATCAAAAAAGATCTCGATAAGATATGTTATATTTTAAAATTTCATCGGAAAGAATGGACTTTTGTAATCAATATAGATTATCCACCTGTGCTCGTTACTTCAACCTATTTTTCAATTCGATTAATTTATTGAAGGAATTTTTAAATGAGGCAATACTCGATCTACATGTGCTCGTGTATTAGAATTTTTACATGCGCCGTTATTGCACGCACGACCGAAACTTTAGGCACTTTAGATTAAAATATAAATTTAAGTATATACTCTTAATATAAAAGTTTAATAAAATATTTATCGTTTTAAAATACTAATCCCACTCAATTTTATGAATATTATTGCGAAATTATTTTCAGCTTTGAAGTACAGTGACTTTACGGATTTCACTTTTTTTATTCGAATAACTTCACTTCTAAAGAAGACATAAAAATACGTGATATTTAATATAGTTTTCAATAAAATTTCCTCACGAAATTAAAGTAGTTTTATGCAAATCAACATTAAAGTTAAAAAACATTAATTTTGGTGCGTATTATAATTTAATATCAGTTTAATGGTCGAAATACATTAAATATCATAACCAAATTTTATTGAAAATTAAAATGAATTCATTAAATTTCATATAATTTTTAAAAGCGAAGAAATTAATGATCAGACATCGATTCATGACCTTATAATTAATGAATTAAAATCAAAGAATATACCAGACTATTCCAATAGTACAGACGAGAATAAAAAATTGTATAAAATTATATTTTAGTAAATAATGTCACCAGATTAACGAGAATCGATAAGTCATTTTCAATCGCAAGACTGTCAAAATTGATATCCTTTTGTAAAATCGTAAATAAATTTGTTTTTCAACTACTCGGCTCTTTATAAAATTAGTTTCTAAGTATAGATATTGGAAAAAGATAATTAATTAAATTAAGTTGATAAATTTAACAGCCGCTTTGATATATACATTGCCGTTAATCGTGTAACATTGTATTTCATTCGAATAGAGAGACAAAACATTTCGATTAAACTTGTACATCGAATCAAATATGATCAATACCAATTAAAAAATGTTCGAGCCTTGAAAGCTTTTTTTTATACCTAAAAAATGCTGGTAATTATTGGGATCTTGTATACGAGTCTTATGAAAGAATAGTACTTACTTCACAGTTACTATTGCTATTATATGGTTAAAATTTTCAAAAGTTTCTATTTTAAAAAAAAAGTATTACGTCAATTATGCATTAATCATTCCATAAATATAATTAGAAACTTAATAATGTTGCTAAAATTTAAATTTACAGTATGAAAATCAGTCAAAGTTTTTAAATTTTCATAAAATATTAATCATATTCGCAAATATTTTATATAAAAATTATTATTTTCGATATAGCAAATGTATATTAGCAATACAAGCGTTTCAAAATCAAGATTAGCAGAAAATTTATAATAAATAATGTGCGTTTATTTATACTTTCCAAGATTAATCAGGTGTATTTTTCAGCGTAAACATTTCTTAAGAATTAGAGAGCGAAAAAATAAGAAGATAATTTAAATATAATACAGTTTACAACAAGATGACTTAAGAATTTATCACCCGACAATACAAGATGCTGGGAAATTCCAACTTATAGAAAATATATTTGCTCATGTTTATATATGGTTACAGTTTAAGTCAAACGTATTACAAACCTGAGAAAATAAAGTCAACAATGATTTGCATATCAATACTTTAATAGCACGCCTTTGTGTAACAAATCTTTTCTTGCGATTCAATATCTCGTATCGTAAAAATACTAAGAATAAAAACTTATTGTAAAAGCAAGTATTGTATGTGTAGTCTGGATCGTATTACTTTTTTTAGATATTGTATTGCGCGTAACTCATTGTAATTTAGAAAAATTTAAGATTTAGAAAAATATTTTTCACTAAAATGGCGATAGGAACAGTGTGTTTATTTAAAAATTAAATATAACAGAGCGCAGATATTTTATAAGTTGCAACAAATGCGCTGGATTTTCTACTCACATGAGACTTATAGGATGTCGTAATAAGTGAATGGCGTGCTGAATAAAGTGAAAATATGTCTTGCTATTAAAACTTATTTTTTTAATTTAATATTTAACTTTGGTCATTTATAGTTCTCAATTATCGTTGTTGCAGTATTTCAAATAATTCGAAATATTTTCAATTACAAATAAATCAAACTTTTAAAATTTACTATATTTACTTTTATAGATTACCAATAAAAGAATAATAAAAATGAAAGCTGTTTTACAAAGTTGAAATTAAGCGTATAAGCTACAAAAGTTTTGAAATTTGTATTTCTACGTACGTAAAGAATCGTAAATAGAACTTCATTTAAAACTTCACTTGAGAATAAGACGATGAGTCTCGCGTCATGATATTTTACAATAGAGATAATACTTAGCATTATATTTTCCCGATGAAAACAATATCCCGCCGATGTATTTCAATAATTAACGATAAACTTTGAAAAAAAAAAATTCTGAAAATAAGTCTTATTCACCTTAGGATCAGCAGTAAAATATATAATATTTTCTTTATTTTTTTTTCCTTCCTCAACTTTATCTCCTCATACGGAAGTGAATATGCACATTCATGTGAATCCCAGCAAGTTTTTTCTTCGGACATAAATAAAGAAAAAAAAAAAAATAAGAATAATTACGTACACACAATAACTCTAAAGTTTATTTTCTCACGAGCACGTGCGAATGGTATTTTTGTTAAAAACCGCGATACACACATATGTATATATGCACAGTCATATGTAATGCATACACACAAGAGAAACAAGCTGCACCGCCGATGGAAAATGAACGACTGAAAATTTCAAGCACAAAATCCCCATATACTCTTAGACACTCGATTAACTTGGCAATGGGTATGGCGAAACGAGCAAGTTCGTGTACAAAGATTCGTTATTTTTTTCTTTTTTGTTTTTTTACAATCAAGTGGGACACCTGTGTAAATACACATCATGTGTGTTTGGTAGTTGAATTTACGATTACGTCTGCAAATTTTTTTTATATTCTTTCGGTGTGTTATTACAACCTTTAAAAAAAATTGAATTAATGGTTATATAGGCGTTAAAAAAATTAGATTTTAATGATAAACTTTATTTTTTTTTTTGGAATTCCCTTAAGGCATATTACGATTATTATGCGCGTTGATTATGACCTCGTAAATATTAGTCTTACAAGTTTTTATAGCTGTTAAATATTACGTATCGTCGTTGCGATGTGTTATACATTTGATAAATTTTTTTTATTGACTTACCTATATACTGTGTATCTTTTCTCATTCATTCTCGTTTGGATTTCGTTATATTCAACTTTTTATTCGATTTATTCATATTTTAATTTACAAAATATAGTTTTTAGTTTTTAATACATTTAGCACTATTGATCATTTTATTGTATTACGAATAATTTTCAAATCTAACATATTGAATTTCAAGTTAATTTAATCACGTCATTAATCCTTATTAATCTTTGTCATAAACAATCGAATTAAGCTTCATTAATTTGGCAATAAATAAGCGATAATCTTTGTTTACGAAGAAAAGCAAAAAATTAACATCGAAAGTGTTAATTTTTCTTCTAGCTTAATGAGCGCACCAGCATAGCGAATGCAACAAACTGACTTTTAACAAGCTGCTTAGTTTTAGTTAGTGACAATTAGTCAGCTGCACGCCTTCTTAGACGTGTTTATGCATGCATTTTCATCTTTCGCTCGCACGTACACACATGCGTTTATTACACGATATGGATCTTTAACCGAACTAAAATGCGATTCAGTTGTCCTTTTATTTTTTCGAATAATTAAAAGACCCCACACATGTTAAAAGACCACACGCGAATTTGTTTCGTCGTACTTTCGTTTTCTTCTTTTATTTTTGTTTTTTATCATTATGTTTAATCCAAACGAAATAGATAAGTCGTTAGATTGATGAATTTAGCAAAGGTTTAATAATAAATGGCCCGATGTTTATTAATGAAAATTATATTGAAAATTTAGAACGTATTATATAATCTAAATAGAAAACGTGAGTTTTTCAAAATCGTCTTAACAACAATAATTAGTTTAAAGTTTAGAGCTTGAAGTTTAAAACTCCATTAAATTTCTAATTGAAGAAAATTAAGAAAATTAGCAGTAATTAAATGTAAGATTTGTTCTTAACTTTTCAACAAAACGTTTACTTTTTTTTCTGTTTAATTTAGAAGAAAAAGATCCAATTTAAATAAAAAAAAACGTAATTGAACAACATTATCGTTTTCGTTTCTTGTAACAAGGTCAAAATTTTCATTTTGAAACAAATTAAGCATCATTTTTACCAATTATTTAATTATAAAAATATGTGTATTATTGAAATTTTTCTAAATGCTAGTACTAAAAATATACTGAGATATATATATTAAAATATTAAAAAAGGTAACGCGTTCTATGTAAATCATGATTATATGTATTTATTATGAATGTTAATAGGTTAATTAAAAAATGCAAATTAATTATAATTCTGATTGAAAAGCTTACATTAGCATCAAGAATTGAAACATTGTTGCAGAAACAAGACTTTTGATATGTGCTTCTATTATATGCAATTTTAAGCTTAGCTATTTGAAAGATTTTCATTAATTTTTTTTTTTCGTTACATAAAATTTAAAACTTTGTAGATCATTGCAACCTATAAAGTTTTATCTTCTCGTAACAAATAAAAGTTTGAGAAACGAATGATTTTCCACATTTTTCTATTGATTAGTATTGTTACGGTAATTTAATATTTAAATTAGAATTCTAGATTCTCTAGACATCTTGTTTGTAAGATTTAAAAAAATTATCTAGTTCACGTTTATGCCATTCGAAGATGAAACAATAGAACTATTTTTAACGCGACCTTCGAAAGTTATATGCAAGAAAAAATATTAGGTCGAATGTTTACAAGAAAAATAATTTTGATAAATGTGTTAATTAGTTTTATTTTATTATTATTTTATTACAAAACTTTGCAAAATTGTGATTTTTTGATCTTGAAACAATTTCCACGGTTGAAAAAATGTAGAGTAAAATATTTAGAAGAGACATAATTTCAACAAATATGTAAATTAATTTTTTTATTGTTGTAAATCCAGCGACAGTAATTTTTGTACGTAAATAATTCTATAGGTCTTAGAATCTAATTTTAATTTTATTTTTTCTTTCTATTTAATATTTCATTTTTTTTCTTCTTATTCAATATTTGAACAAATTGTGCGTAATAAAAGTTACAAACAAGTAACCAAAACGACGCAAATGAAATCTTAAGTAAGAAGAAAAAATAAGATTAATCAGCTTATTGAATTCGGTAACTCTAGTACCGAAACCACTTTGGACAATAATTGATTATAATTAATTTAAAGACCATCACAAAATGTTGAAAAAACTAAAACATAATTTCTATACATTAGAAAATATATGTTTTTGTCAAAATTAATTTTTAAAATCTCATTTTTAACTCTAAAAAAACAAAAAAAAATGATAAATATTTATATTTTTATAAGAAATAATTTTTTATCATAAATTTTAGCTCATACAATGCTTATAAAAAAAGTTGCGATGAATGGGTTAATATTCAATAGTTTGGCCTGTAGAGTTTTAATTGATTGTTTTTAAATTTCGAAATACTACCAAAAATAGTATATCCTAAAATGATCGAAGAAACAATCATCTATTCAAAAATACGCGGATATAAAAACTAACCAGTCAATCAATCTATAGTCAATCGAACATTTCAATCCCTTCGTAAAAGACTTTGTACATACAACCGAATCTCATAACGTAATAGAAAACAAATCCTTTGACGCATTTCCTTGCTGAAACACATATCGATCTGACATTCTTGATTTGTTATATATTATATTGAAGTTCTCTGCAAAGTACACGATTGTCAAGGTCGCTCTGCGTGCAGTCAATTTCGCTTGGAATTAAATTATATGTACATGTATATATGTAGACATAGAAAACTGCAAAGCTATCTCTCCGTGCCAAGAGAGCACATTGCGCGGCGCATCCTACTATTAAACCCGCTGCTCAATAGATATTACTTTGGCTCGTATTAAGATTATGAGAAAGAGCGAGAGAGAGAGAGAGAGAGCTTGGATTCCATGTTAAAGGGCGAGGTTAAGTATTTCAGAGAAATCGAGCGGATTATTTTATAGGATTAAACTGAGAGTTGATTTGATGTTAGGTTTTAAAGGCAGAATAGATTCAAAATGGAATTTTATGAGTTTTTTAGATTGATTGTTTATACAATTTACGTTTTATGTAAATAATGATTTTTTAAATTTCAATTTTTAGAATATTGAGAAAAAAATATGTTAAAATAATTTGCTTGTATTTCACTCAAGCGTAGAAATTCTTCAAGTTATTTTAAAAATCATCTTTTAAAAATAAAAAATAGTCGTCACTCTTTTTCTAGTGTATATTATTATCTAGCCTTTTTTTTAATTTTACGTAATATTTAGCATAACTATAATAAAAATCAAATAAAAAAGTATACATAAAAAGTAATTTATAGAATTTATAGAAAAAAATAAATTATCGAGTAATATAATATTATTTCGTAACCTAAAAAATATCCAAATTTGTACGCATAAGTAGAAAAAGGCTCTGAATCTACAGTGTCAGAGCGCATCTATATTTAAGATAGAAAAGAAACAAAGTATGCGGCAGCATAGTTTCAAGCACATGTAACGTCCAAAGTGTGTATATTCGCAACAATTCGCATACAGTGAGTCAGTCGGTTTTTCAGATCGTCGGTACCGTCCGCTCATAGTACGCTTATAGGCAAAAAAATATTTTACAAGTCTGTTTTTGTATTTACTGCTTTATTTTTTTCAACACGCGGAACGATTAATTCGTGCGTGCTAAACGTGACAAAGGAATTACGCTACACAATTTGATAATTCATTTTTTTTTTTATTGATTTTGTTCTGCATGATATGATACTTTGTGGAATGACGATTTTATTTGATATTATTATTAAACGATGAAAAAAATAAAACAATTTCAATGTGCATCTAAAAATAAAAATTCTATTGTTTTAATTAATTGACAAATGTTATATTTATAATGACTATAATTTACTGTACGTAGTTGTAAGTGCATTTAATTAATTAAAAACTAGTGACTAGTGAATAATGTATCAAATTAAGTGTGAAATTTTTGTATAATATAAATAAATATTTTTAAAATAACTTTTTGAAAAAATTATTTCAAGTTTTTTTTATAAAAATCTTTATAATATGTGAAATATTAAATAATTGTTAAATAATATTAAAATTTAAATAAAATCAATCTTGTTTATAATTTTTTTTAAAAAATTATGACAATACTTATTCTAATATATCCCAGAAAATATTTCCATCGTTAAATTATATATTAGTGTTTCCTAATTAACGAACAATAGTCTAATTGATGTAGACAAAAGTTTCGAGCTTAATAAACAACGTAGTTACCAACAATGAATAAATAGCAAAGGATAAGTAAGTATAAACGCAATATCAACGAGTCGGTGCTGCCATCTGCTTATAAAAGTATGAAACTCTGAAAAAGAACCCGTTTTCTCCTCACTTGATAAAGTAACAAAAGTTTGTGTTTGTCCACCTGTCAGCATCAGGCATGACAATGTTTAGCCTACTTTTAGCGATGAAATCGCTTCAAGTCGTATATTATTTTTTATTTCTTTTGACATTCTCTTCCAGCGCCTCTTATATACGCGCTGTCCAGTGATAAATTAATGAGCAAGCAAATATTGTTAACTCATAAGTAAGAGAACAATATTTTATATTCTCGTAATTATCATTTTTTTTTCTTATTATACACTTGCCGATTGTTAAACAGTCTAGTGCATAGCCTTGTACGACCGTGTTGTTGCGCAGGCTCTGGGGAGTTGGCTGCTTACAATATTCAAAGTGTTTAAGTTGGAGAAAGTGTTTTTGAAAGTTTTTTTTTTTCATTAAGGAGTTAATTTTTGTTTTCTCTATTAGGCATTTAAAATCAACAGAATCAAAAGATGGACGAGGATAAAATGTGGAAAGATTTTTACCACAAAGTTGTCGAGGAACAAGAAAAAAAACAAAAGGAACAACAGGAGCAGAGTAATCACGAGGCCAGGTAAATACTTTTACACATGACCGATCGATGCCTTTATTTTCGTTTTTAAAATTTTGTATCTCTAAGTGTACCTATAAATCTTCAAAATACGCTGTATATATACTAATGCAAAATTCTTTTACAGCTTGCTCAGTGTGTACCTTAACAATAACTTGTATAATATGCCAATTCTATACTATCGGTAAATATATTTAATACCGTAACCTGTTGCACACGCAACTTTATACTGTAGATCTATATGCATGTGCATCTTGATAAGTAAGATACCGGTGTAAATTCTTAACAAATGACGTGCGCGAATTTAGAAAAACCCAAGGATAAAGGGTTAAGTAGTTGAAAAAAAAAAAAAAAATTGCGTGTTGGCTAAAATTTTTTCGCGTTGTAAATCCAAATCTTAATAAAAACGTTTTATTTTGGTTGTTTGAGTCATCCTTCAAGTTTTCCCAGTGAAAGGTATCTATATACACTGAAACGCGTCATCGTCAGACGTTTTAATACTTAGAAGACGTGCGCTGTTTTATATAGCCGGCCTATCCCGGCATACATACACACACACACACACACACACACACACACACACACACACACACACACACACACACACACACACACACAGCGGCGCGTTATTATAGGATAAACGTGTTACGGCAAATTAATATGCTTTATATGTTTATCGTTATGAAAATATCGCAAGGATTATATACGTACCGGCTTTCGCTACACATCGTCGTGTATTATAAACACACACCGTGCGACGAGATTTTATTAAATCTTTAAGCGATCTTGAAAAGTTCATTGTGTTAACGCGCGCTGATGATTATTACGTATAATTAGAGGCTGCACGAGAGGAGCTAACGCGTTTATATCTGGCTGTTGTTATGCGCTCATTATTATGCAAAACTTTAGGCTTTACTTTTAATTGATAGCGACGTTATCGTTGTAATTGCTTTACCAAGAAGCTTTGAAAAAAAGTCTGTTTTAGTTTTGTTTATGTAAGCTTTTTGTAGCTTTTTTTTTTTTTTTTGCCTTAATTCTTACACTTTGCAGTGTCTTTTGCGCTACATTGTTAAATATTATTTGTTTACAATGGAAGGCAATTTCAAGGTGTATTACTGCGTGACTGTTACGTGATTTGTTTTTAAACAGTAAATAGTTTTACAAATTAATCGTTTGTTTATTTAATATTTTAATGCCAGTAATTATATTATAATTGTAGCTTTTCCCTGACAGAAAGTTAACGATAATTTGGCCAAAATATGCTAAATTAACATGTTCAATTGGCATATCTGTGCTAATTACGGTTAATTTTCTACCCGAATTATAGATAAATTATAAAACTTTGAAATAAACGAAAAATAACTTTTTAAATAAAATGCTATTTTAGTACACGAGACTGATTTCAAGTACGAGAACTTATCTTCCTTCACGTACTAGATAAGCATTAGTATTTCCTGAGAATGCCGTTATTCAAAATAACATTTATTCGAACACCTGGGGATCCTGTATAGAACATTTTCTTTTGTATCGAATTATAGGGGCGAGATAAAAGGTCCCCCTTTTTTTACTTTTTAGGACGAGAAAAAGTACTCTCAAATTCATAAGGATGCATCTAAATAAACTTTTTATCTGCGCTGTTCTATTGAGAGGTTTGATAAAGGATATGTTAATATTTTAATTTCAATACTAATTTAGGTCAAAACTGGGTTTATGTTTTTCTCCGGTGCCAGCTACATAAAATTTTCTTAACGTTCTAAATTATTCAATTAAGAAAAATTGCATATTTTTAGCTGAAAAATTAAATTTAACATTATTAGATGCAATTTTGCAACTAATCTAAATTATTATATTAATTTTTGTTGCATTATAATGAATGTATATTTAAAGTTTATTGACGCGAAAATGTTTGAATTATTATTAAAACTGGTAAATATAACGTTAAATATTTTATATATGATATTTTTTGAGATTTATGTATTTTATTACGCATGACTAATCCAAATAAAAATAAACTTTTCTTAGAAAAGCACTAAAGTGTAACATAAAATAATTAAGTGATTAACAATGTGTAAAAGTACATTTAGCTAATGATGTAGTAAATTAAAGCTCCGTTTACAAAAAAAATATTACGTTGTACGCGAGATAAAAATAAAGTATTATTTATTTTTCAATTTTGTTAAATAAGAATATTAAAAATTAATATAACATCGCTTAAAATTACTGTAAACACGCGTATATATGTACATCACGATGGCAAAGCTTTGGAAAACAATTTCCTTATGCTGTATACATGCTGTATGCATAGCAGAATATTAGCTTCTTGTTACTAAGTAAATAGTTACACAGTCCATTTGCACTTGTTCTCTGTTTTTTTTATGATGTATTATGATTCACATTTAAACACTTTTGCGATAAAACAGGGAGCACAAAATCATCGGCGCGCGAGAAGTTTAAGCGATGCTATCGTTTCAAATAAGAGGAAAGATATTTATCTGAAATCGAAAGAACATTGCAGTATGCGTGATTTTTCCTTTAAAAGAGCAAATTTTTTTTAGTGTAACAGAACATAATTTATTTCAAAATACGTAGAAATTTTAATTAAATCATGTTTATTAATGTACTTTTTTATATTTTATCCGAATTAAATTTTATATTAAAAATTATATTTTTAATATCTTCATTTCTTCGTAATTTACAATTTTAGGTCAGACTTGAATTTTACGCTTATCATTTCTAAAAACTTTTGATTAAAAAAAATAAAGGACTGCGTTAAAATTTAAGCGAATTTTCTTATTTTTAATTTAATTAGGGCTTCCCAGTGTTATTAGATGGATCCTCCTTAGAGTTTAATGAGGCATTCTTAACTTTGGCCGAAACTAACTTTAATTTACGTCTTAAGTAGCGTATATAAATCACGGCACTGCATGCTGGGTATAATGAAAAAAAAATAAACTTTTAGAATTATTTTTAAAAATTTTTTTATAAGGTCTCCTACTTAATCAGTTGAAAACATTTTGTCTCGTGTAACTTTAAAAATAAACTTTGACGATACAAATTTTTAAAACAATGTATTTTATAAACTGTATTAATTACTTTTGGTAGACTAGAAAGTTTGAAGATTATGCAATTTTTCGAAATCAGACATTTTATAAATGTTTACGTCAATGAAAAAAAAAGTTTAGTTCTTTGACCTTTTAATTTTGAAAATTTCTGATACTCATAAAACGTGACTAAACAATTAAAAATCATAAAATTAGTAATTTTGATGCATTAATAAGACAACAAAACAATAATCAGCATAATATTTAATACTTAATGGAACAATCCTCTCCAACATTTCTCGCTTCTTCAAAATCAAAAATTGCTGCTCGTTATCAATGCTCTTAATTTAGCGCTTTCATCATCATCGTTAATTTATTAACCGGCAAGCATGACTTACATTTAACAAAGCATGAATTATTAAAATTTACTTAGTGAATGCATGATTTGTACATAGAAACAAAAAAAAATAAGGCACGGGATTACTTTGTGGTATGCCAAAAATATACAAGAGGCGCCTCCACTTCAAAGATACACGAATATGTAATGTTGAAAAAAAAATCCATTGCCACTACTACTTCTCTTCCTTACATTTTAGTGTAGGTATATTGAAATATTGTATAAAGCAGGTGGCTTAGTCATTCCAGACAGCTCGAACCGGCACAAAGTGGTACCTTGTGATCCTAACATTTAGAATAAGGAATAGTTTATATTGGCTTGTGTATATGTATATATTTATGATTTTTATTGTGTGGGATCGACATGCAAAAGTTTGCCTATTGTTTAACTAATACCCTTGTGTCTCCTCTTGTAACGTAATTTGATTTTATAATTTTTTATATGTTCTTCAAATATCATTGATGGCTCGAGTATTTTTACGGATGCTGTGATTTTATTTGTGTCTCATTTGTTATTATGTTATTGAAATACCAATTAGGATGTGTCTTTTGAAAAAAAATTTTAATTATTAATTTTTTAAGTGTTCTTATTGAAGAAATGGTTTTAGTGAAATTTATGAGAAAATTGTAACAAAGACGGTAAGCTCAAATATAAAAATAAAACTGTAACATTAAGTATATTTCACATATTTAAACAAGTAAAAAAATTACAACAAACAGAATCCTAAATTACTGCAGATTACAGTAGTCATTTCTATATAAGTGAAGTAAAAGTTTGCCTGTATCTAGATCTGGAGAAACTTAATATAATTAAATAGTTAATACTAAACTTAAAAATTAAACAATAGACGGTTATGTATGTTCCGATAAATAACGGTTTTAGAGTATACTTTCATATTTATAATATCATTATAATAAATGATATAATCATTCGTTAATAAACAGTGAATCATTTTATAATCGTATCAGATTTTATCATTAAAATTTTATCAGATTTAGAGTAAGTAGTGAAAGAAAATACAAAAATTCATCATATTTTATAAACTTAAGTCCAAAATTTTAAATAGGATTAGAAAATATTCTCTAGCATAACTAAACTACCATAATTAAAACGGTGTGATTAAATTTTATTTTTATTTAAGCTATGTATAAAATGTTATGCCCAATCGCATTCACAAATAATCATATTTAGTAGGATAATAAATAATGGATGCGTGACTTTCCTTTGTTGACGAAATAAAAAATGTAAGTGTTGATTTTTTTTTTTTTAAATAAAACGGTTTTGCTAGAAATTGAAACATATTTTTTAGCCAAAACAATAATTTGTATCCAAAATCAGCATTGTTGCATGACAGATAGTCAATTATTGATCTAAAACTGTTTTCGTTTTTCACGAAAGGACATACATAATAAAAAAGATCAATAAATGCATGGATTTAAATAATTTAAAGTATACTAAAAATAAAAACTTGTCTCTCCGAATGCAATTTTTATTTCCTTTAATCTTTTCAAAATCGTTATAAATATAAAATTTTTTTAATTAAAAAAAAAACTGATACTCTTAACAAAGGTTTATTAACAATTCATAATCAGAACGTGTAGCGGATTGATATAATAAAATGCATGTAACCAAGATTTTTTTTATTATTTTAACTGCAATGTAGATTATTGCACAACAACTCATGTATAATATAAAGCAACCAATAGTAGCATTGTTTTTCGTTATCGTAAGAAAAAATTAATCGTGTTTACTTAACGTGGATACAAAAAAACTTTATTCTTCGGGAAAACCAAATAATTAGATGAATAAAAAAATTATATGCTACAATGTAATCTGTGGGTAAGAAAAAAAAAAAAATTCTCAAGAATAAATTTTCTAAAATTATGAAAAATTTTTCCAAACTATCCTTCAATCATATCATCGAATTGCATTTAATAACACAAAGATGATATTTGTCAACTCATGTGTTTAACCATTTTCTTAATAAAACCTCGCGCGGCTCGTGTTTTCCATTGAAATGCAAGTATAATTATATCAATACATGAAAGAATGCATTTGATCACACCGCACATACACGTAAATTGTACGTAATTATACGCGCACACATGAACATGCAAGTAAGAATTTTTTTATATCCGTATAAACGTCTATTTGTAAGTATCAAAAGGCTCTTTGTTACTATTTTCTCAGTTGCTTGTTTGTTTTTTAAAATAGCAAATTTTATTTCAAATGAACACGAATTAGCACATTAAATTTCAAGTAAATCTAAAAACTTTTTTACATCAAAGTTTGCATTATGTTGCATCAAAGTTTGAACTTAAATATTAAGTTTTGAAAAAGCTCATTAGGTCCTGTAAAAATACTTAAAATGCATGCTTGTAGAATCGCACGAGTTGCATGTGATTAAGCTCGGTGCGAGACAAGTGTGTCA
The DNA here is from genome assembly GCA_017163975.1 of Anastatus disparis. Classification (NCBI taxonomy): domain Eukaryota; kingdom Metazoa; phylum Arthropoda; class Insecta; order Hymenoptera; family Eupelmidae; genus Anastatus; species Anastatus disparis. Next base: position 1,014,929 of record JAFFSR010000251.1, read on the forward strand.
TTATTTGGCCTATCCTCTCTTCCTTTTATCTTTTCCTTTATACATATATGTCTATAATGTTGTTGAGCCTTGGGTGGCGTATGTTTGAACAAGGATCCAAGAGGAAGACGGTGGGTTCTTCGAAAAGCTCGGTACTCGTTTAGTTGAGAAAGCGCAAGCCCAGCAGTTTGAAGAAAGTTTGCCGCCTTTGGGGGACGAGGAGGAAGAGGCGATAGTAGCAAATTGCGAGAAGGTTGTAGCAGCACCTTCTGACGATGTTACAGCTACAGCAACTAAAGCAAGCAAAGACGAGGAGAATGAGGATGAGGAAGAAAGCGAGGAGGTAAACTTATGCGTGACCGAGAAGAGAGAAGCACTTTACGCGCAGAGGGAAAGCAATTTACGTAGGGAAGCAAGTATCGTTGAACCGTCTACGGTTACCCAAGAGACCGACAGCGAGTCAGAAGAGCATGAGACCGCTTACAGCATCGTCGCTCAATCTGTTGGATTGAACGTAAGTTTATATTCACATTCACATGCACACAAATACCCCACCTACATATAAGCGTTTATTAGCCCAAGCTTTGCTTGAATAGAAAGCGATGTCTTAGGTATAAAGTAAAGGGAGGATTTTCAGAGGGTGGGTTTAACATGCTGAGAGATCGAGATAAACGCTGGTCTGCGCCAACACGACGGCCACTTACGGTTATATAGATAACTTGTAACCAAACAGCAAATACTTTAGATTTTAGATGGATATGTTTTCGTGAAAACTATGTTTGCCGATACCTTTTAACTTTTTCATTTAGATCTTTTTATTCAATAAGTTGTTTTTATTCATTAAATAATAATAGATTTAAAAAAAACTTTTCAATTTTTTTTTTTAATGATGATTGAGAAATAATGACACGAAAAAAAATATCAAGGTGATTTTTCATTAATTTGAATTTTAAGGTCGACTAAATTCTACACACTGGTACATATGTACTGCTTAACACTAGGTACTTAACGAACAATAATTGCTAAGAAAGCAAGAAATATCGCATAAATTTGCAGAGCTTTGGAAAAATTCAACTACATGTTAGTTTTGCAAATTCGCATGAATACAAGAAATATCTTTGATTAAAAGCTAAAGACCAATTTTGCAGAAAACCTCATGGAAAACATAAAGATTAAAATGTTTTGTACAGCATCACCAAATCCTTCCTGGTTAATTTCTTTGAATTTAAATAATTATCTGATTAAAAAGTCCTTGAATTAGACAATTATTTTTTTTCTGTTTTCGAATTGTACAAGTTCCTATGAATATGATAATCAAATCGTTAATTTGGAAGTTTTTTAATTTGTTGTTTTTTTTATTATAATATTTAAAATAACTTTATTTATTTCATTAGCGTAAATTAGCATTTGAAATTTTTTTTGAACCTGTTCAAAAGGAGCATCTATACTGTTGAATAAGATTTTTAAATTACCTAATCGAATGTTTTCTTTAAAAAGCTTTTTTTGCTTGAATATGTTTTTGCGTCGTATGGACCACTGTAACAGTAATCGTATAATCAATAAGATTTTACTTGGAACGAATTTGTCTAAAAGAGACTTGAGCAACGTAAAAAGTGCCCCGTAGATGAAAGATATTTATATGATGAGATATAATATGCTTAATAAATAGGATATAGTTATATACGCTACAACTGAAGTACATTATGAAGCATATCGTACAATAATTAAAAAATTTTTAACGTATTATTAACTTCTAAACGATCGAAAGTCTATTTTTAGGAATAATATATTTTTAATAATTAAAAGAAACACAAAAAGAAAAGTTCCGTGCAAGCCCGGAAGCCTAAAACTAAGCTTAAAAAGATCGTCATATTCGTATACGATCTATTTATTGACAAGTTCTTCAATATTATACTATTTAATTATGAAAAGTGGGTCAAAATAAAGCCGATCCTAAACACTTTAAATTCTAGCTTAAAACGTTATAATTCAATTAATAATAAAAATAATAAAATAATCGTTATTTTATGTATTTTGTACATTTTGTCTTAATCACTTAATAAAATACTATTACACGTGCAATAAAATACTCACAACAAAGGTTAGATTGTTCTTTAAAAGCATCAAAACTTTCAATATAAAGATAATGGAAATCGGTTAATTATTACTTTATTGACAAAAAAATTTATCTCTGAACGCGATTTCGCAAACTTTACACAGACGTATCATTTTTTAAAGTTAATAATTTCAGCGCAGATTAAGAGGTGAATTTGGTTCGTAAAAAAATTAATTTCTCCACAGCTATTGAATCTGTTTTATTGCATTCAGATTAAAATGTCTTCATTATCAGTAAACATTAATGACATCATCTTCGTTCTGTATACTTTCGAAGTTTAAAATACTCGTTAATCTCTTTTGAAATGGAATAAAATTTTCGTTTGAAATAATTTTTTTATTTAAGAATTTAATTATAAAAAGATTTAAATAATATCGATGTTGTGGAAATACCAAGTAATGAATTAAAAGGAAGCAATTCAAAAAAATATGTAAATAAATTGGCGATAGCGATTAATTTTTAAATTTAAAAATGTGATCGAACATGAGAAAATGTAATCAATTTTTTTGATAATAATAATGGTCAAATTCATGTCATATGCTCTAAATAAACATAATAACAATAATTTTGAAATTTTAACTACTTTTATAATTATTGTATAAATATTTTGGTTATAATTTAAAAAAAGATGTGTTTTATAGTTTATTTAAATAATTAAAAATTTAAATAAAGATTTCTTGCTATTACGTAACATTTCTTAATCGGCAACCGATCCCTACGTTCATACAATTAATATATGAATAAATAAAATCGAATAAACAGAGCTAAAGTCAATAAAAAAAACTTTTAAAAATAAAACAGAAAACATTAATTTTTGTTCCTCTTTTAATTAAGCTTTAATGAAAAAATTCCATCGAAAGCTCTAAAGTATTCATTGGAAATTGTATTATATGCTACCCTTTTCGGTTGTAAGGAATAGTGTAGTATTGATTGCAGGACTCCGGCGTGCTATTGATATTTGAAATGAGGCTTTATCGCGCGTCGGGTGGCGTCGAACCCTCGTAGTAGTAGTAAAAGGTATAAGGTTCAGTTGCCTTGGTGCACCTGCTCGACATACAAAATAGTCAAAGTATGGCAACGCACTTGATAATACCGGTATTAGGCTCAAGATCAATTCGTGGCTTTGCAGTTGTTCGCAAAAAGAAAAAGAAAAAATTAATATCGCCGAAAGTTATTCATGTTAAAAGTAAGAAACAACCGGTGAGTAGAAGGGGTAAAGCTTTGATAAATGCATACAAGGCCACTATATCTTTTTGCACTTGCCCTGGTAGAAAATTGAGCATATTTTGGGCAGAATTTCTGGTCAACGAAAGTTAAAATAACACCTATCTAGAAATTCTAGAAATCTTTTGAACAAAATTTTTAGATGATTGTCATTTTAACTTATCATTGACCAGAAATTCTGCCCAAAATATGCTCAATTTTCTACCAGGGTGAGTTTGAAAGATGAAGAATTGCAATATTTTTTGTTAATTTATAGTAAACATCAACGCGGGATGAGATAAATTAAAAACAAAGAAAATTTTCATTAGTTTTTTTATTAACGATAACGCATGCATTTCACATGTAGTATAACTTAAATTGCAAGCACATGAACTAGTATTGTTTGTATCATCGCTTTTTTTTTTTTTTTTATTTTAAAGATTTTTTAACGGTTAAATCAAAATAATTGGTTCTATAAAAAAATCAAATTTTTTATATAAAAATTTACTAAAAATGCTTAGTTATATTTTCGGTTTTATTGAATAAAAACTCGATATTCCAAGTAAAAAAAGCAAAAATCAAAAGATAATAGTGTTCAATTTGACAAAGAATTACAGTTATTCCAAAAACGGAAAAAAGTTTATTTATTCAAAAGCGTGCGTATTTTAAACTACTATCATGTTTTATTGCTCGATAAAGAATTCGCAAAGCCAATCATCCTCGCTAAAAGCAACAAACAAAAAAAAAAAAAAAATATCTCGTGTACGAAGATTGGAAATTTAATGAAGTATAAGTGCCGAGAGCAAACGAAATTCGACTTCAGCCTTCAATCGTTCTATTTTTCTCGGTGCGCGTATGAGCTTTTTTAAATTTCTACCAGCAGTATATATTCATCGAACCGAACAGATATCGCTTCTCGTTTCAACTATGCGTTATAGGATCATCTCTTTCATACTGGAAAAAAAAAATCTTTTTTGCTTCATCTTGGTATACGCGCACATACACACAAAAACATGACGCAAAAAGCTTTGGCTTTCAACGTGTCTGCAAAGCTTCTCTTATCTTTCTCTTTTAAAAGGCTATATACATGCAGCCTCTCGATCGCATCATCATCTTCAATGTTTGACGTTATCGTTAAGGGCCGTTCTTCTTTTTTTTTTATTTTCTTCATTGCTTCAACGCTCGCGCGAGCACAAAGAACATCACGAGAGAGAAAGAAAGAGAGAGAGAGCTTGACGTCTCGTGTTGGATCGATCTTCGCTTTGGGATTACATATATGCATATGTAAAGATGGAAAATGATGTATTGAGATGGAGAATTTGAGTTTTATCGACGCGCTTTTCGCTTCGACTTTGAAAGATCGCTGATGGCCGATTATGCAATTGATATTAATGATTTTCCTTTCTACGAATAGACATATTCAGCGCGTATTCTTTAATATATCGTGATATTTAATTAGCTCTTTAATAAACGAAAATTTATGCATTAAAAATTAATAACGAGTCGTTTAACCCACTTTGAGATAAATATTGCGTTTTAAGCAGACATAGAATGAAATCATCCGCACCGAAAAGTATAAATTTTGGCAGCTCGACTTATTTGTTACAATATATTCGCATTTCACAAACATACGCGATAAAAATTAATGAGAAAATTGAAAATTTCTCAGTACATTCAATAGTCAACTCTATTCTCTTTGTACCAATTATATTATCAATATCTTGGATGTGCATGTGTTTGTAGTGATGCGAAAAATTGACGTACAGAGAAATAAACAAGCGAGATAGCAATAGGTCGTCAACGTATTTAGCCGTTTAAAGCTTGCACGTTTCGTCGAATGCGATGAGATAGATATAGAGAAAAACGGCAAAGAAGTCAGTGCTAGTGTAAGCATCGGTCCGAACGTTTTAAACGTTTCTTATATCCACTGGCTATTCCTGGGTGTCCCTACTTCAACAGTTGCAGAAGCGGATTCCGCCGGGACAGAAGCCGATTTGTATTTATCGTTTCTTTCTTTTTTTTTTTTGTCGGGTTGGCTTTAAATTCTTCTCTGTTTTGTATTTCTTTTTTTTTCTTCTTCTTCTTCTTCTTTTTGGCTGATTGTACCTCCGAGCAACGAAGAAAGCTTCTTATTAAAGAACAAGAAAGATGATCGGCAAGATGTACAAATTATCTCGAGTGTTATTGTGAAAGTGAAATTGAGTTGATATAGTGTCGTATTTGTTTTGGGATGCTTTTTTAAAAGAAGTTATTCTTTAAAGAAGTGCCGGTGGTTTATTTTAGTTTTTGGTGTGTATAAATAACGATTATGACATTGGCCACGGTTATATGCGAGTGTTTTAGTAGAATCGAGGAGAAAAAATTAGTGAGTTACGAAAAATTAAAGTAGTTTCGTGTGATTACAGAAAAAAAAAATCAAAATTTTACGCAACACTCAATATTTGCTCTGATTATAGTTTATTGTTTATTATTGAAGATCTTATTGTTGCTGCGATAAGATGAACTATTGTGCATGCGAAAACAATCATTTATCTTGAATTCAAATGAAATTGATAATTTAATCTTCTTATATAGGAATGATTTCATTAATGCAGTACTATATTTTCTCATTACTTATACACACAGAATTATGTAATATTTTAGATAATTGATGAATTATATACAAAACAGAAATATATAATAATCATTTAGAATATTTTCGGTTCAAAAACTATTTCGCAATAACAAACTGGCACGAGGAAAAATTTTCGTTTTAGAAAAAATATATAAAAAAAAAATATTGAAAACCATAAATTACAATTTTCATGTTTTCAAATTGAACGCAATTTTTTTGAAAAAAAAAAAAGGAAAAATAGTTACGAAGAAGAAAAACAAAAAAATAAAAATCATCGTAAATATTGAATTACCCTCCGACGTCCGAGCAGAAATTCCGCTCAATCTAGCAAATCCATCGAAGCTTATAAACTAGAGCAACAAATATTGAAATATCAGCATCCTAAAAGCATCGTATTGACTTTATATCTGGAAAATCACTGCGTGCACTCAAATAAGCAAAAAAAGAGAGAGAGAGGGAGGAAGAGCTTGCAGACTGTATCGGAAACATGTGACGAGGAAAAATAGCTTTCAAATGCATGTTTTTTACCGTTTGATCTAAAAAGATCATAGAGAAAAAAAAACAGATTAACAATTATCACTCGAACGCGCAATTATTCATTGCGCCCGGGTGAATATAAATTTCTATTAGCAATGCCAGCTTGGCGTGGGAAATACTTTGAGGCAAGTGCAATGACATCGGAAGCAAAGAATAATAAATGTTTTTAAGCTTGGTGTGTTAGTCGCGTTTATAAATTTGCGAGACAAGTTGAGACGTCTTTGTACCTTTTAAAATTATTTTTTTTTCCTTCATTGTATTAGACGGATATGCGCCGAGCAATTGAGCGTAAACGACACCCATTAAAAAAGTCCGCGACTTAATTGATCTTGAATTGGCAGAATAGCGACCTGCTATTTTAAGTCTAGTTATGTCTTAGATATGCTTGATTTGATGCTTCCTTGTCTTATAGTTCGTTTTTATTTATTTATTTTTTTTTTTTCGTAATAGAACGAACGGCCGATGTATCGTATTATTAATTGATGATCATTGGATTTGATAATCTCGTTCATTATACCCTTGAACCGCGCAATCTTTGCATAACCTATTTTAGTTTAAATTTTCAAGGTTGAATTATTTCTATTATTCTTAGAAAAAATATATTTAAATTTAATACTTTTTATTTTAGCAGTTTTTACAATAGTAACATGACTAATGCAATTACTAAGCGCTTGAAAAATTTTGAAAAAGAAAATATTTAGCTTTAGAATTTTTATATTCCAGTGATTTAAAAAAATTTTTGTATTTCGAGAAAAATAAAATGTTTTTGGAAAGGAAACATTGAATCGCTGTAGTTTCATGTAGTTTGTAAAATAACAGAGAAATTTATATTTTTTTAAAAAACAAAAAGTTTGCTAATTTTAAATCAAGGTTCATTCATGTTTGATAGAAATTTCAGCGATTTGTAAATTTAGCAGAAATATGGGCCATACGTGTTTCATTAACCCAGTTTCCATTTAACTTTGCATTTTAAATAATAACGTTCGAACGCGCGAGTTCGCTCATTGTTGCTCTTTCGACTAGAACGAAAAAAAAGAGAGAGAGAAAAGTACAAAAAAGATTTTAAATATTTTATTTCTTTTAGATTGAAGAGCTCTATACTGCCCTTTTATACATAACGCAGCATCAAATTGGTTTTGACGTTGCCGACGAAGTTGAACAAGATGCAGTTATCGAGTATTTACAAAAAGCATTTAATATCGACGATGAAACGCACGAAAGAGTTATGGAAGAGACGCGCCAAATGGAGGTAATAACCGTTTTATAAACAATCATTTCTTTCATTTACTTTTAGAAATTTTTTATTTTCATTAATTTTCAATGTCAATCATTGTATACTCTGTTAGTTACAGTATTAGAAAAAGGCGTCATTTAAGCATTAATTTTAATTACAAAATTTGATTTGGCTGTAGAAGTTGATAAATTGAAGCTACTGTTCAAATAATTGCAAATATTTTACAAAGTTGTTTCATTTCATTTAATATTTTGAAATAAATTTAAATTATTTTAAATTATTTGATTTTTCACAAAATAAATGTATCATTCATTTAAAAATGAATGAATGAAAAAAAAATAATTTTATAACAATTATCTCAAGAAATTTGTAAGCAAAACAGTTATCTTATCGTCGAATAAAGAATCATAAAAAATCTTTTGACCTTCAGATGAAAAAGATTAATTAGTCAGAAGATGAGGAAAGTGTAAACTTTAAACTTAAAACACAGAATGAAAAATGTATTATTTTGATTGTAGGCACCGCAGATGCACTTAAATATAGAAGTAATAGAGGCAAAAGAATTGGTTCCCAAGGATGCTAATGGTAAAAGCGACCCATTTTGCGTGCTATATCTGGAATCGTCGCCGACGCGAAGATACAACACTGCTGTTAAGACCGAGACCTTGACACCTGCTTGGCAAGAACATTTCGAGATGTTAGCGTAGTATTTTGCCCTTTGGCTAGACATTTCATTTTTAAATATATATATAATCACGTGTCTCTTATATTTACTATTAAATAATCCAATGCATATATATTTAGAAAAACTTTCGTTTTATAAGCTTTCGCGGTATTTTTATTTCTGTTTTGTGTTATTTATTTTTAGGTCCCTTGAAAATCCGGAAAACGATGTATTATTTTTAGAAGTATGGTAAGCCTCTACTATTAAAATCATTTTTGTTTCTCGTTGTTCGAAAAATATTTATTAAAAACATGCATACTGAAAATTACAATAGGGACTTCGACGCGGCAGAAACGGTGCCCGAAAAAATGAGCAAAGTTAAAAATGTCAAGGGTGTGAGAGGCTTGGTTAAATTGGCTAAAGAAATAGCTATAACCGCTACTAATGGTAATCACGACAACGAGTTCATTGGCAGCTGCCGAATACCGCTCAAGGTATCCAAATTTATTCAATAACAGTATAAGATAGTTTGAGTTTATTAAGTTGGGAGAAATGTTAACTTACAGAGAATTAAAATTGCCTCTTTTAATACACTCAATTTTCTTAATTCTTTTTATTTTAACATTTTATTAAACACTCCCGATATAATATTCTATTAAGCATATTATCATTTAAAGATTAAGGGTCAAGAAGATTCTTCGTGTCATTACTTTTTCTTAGAATTTTTTTTGTTTAAAAAATAAAATTTTACTTGAGTATAATCATTTTTTAAAAAAGATTTCAAAGAAAATTTTTAAATGAAAATATTACTAATTAAATTTTGACGGATCATTATTATGTTATTTAAATTATAATAAAAATAAACAGAAATTTTTAAATCTTAAATGTTTTTCGCCTTCGAATACTATATATACACTGAAAAAAATCACTACTGCCAAGTATAAATTAACTGAAATAAGTAAATATTTTTTAAAAGTAATTAAATTTTTATTTGCTCAATTTACCAGTTACTAAATTGGAGTAAATACTACTACAATTTAGCAAATGATATTTCGAAACAGTAAATATTTAATTTTTAAAATATGTTTACTTGCCACTATTTAAGTTGATCTTCACTATTATATTTTTTTTAAAACATACATATAACTACTTTGTAAAAAATTTTGTGTCAAAATGTTTTCTCGTTGAAAACTTTTTTGTCAAAGTTTAGATATACGTATATAAAATTAACATAAATTTTTTTGTGAACCTAATATTTTTGTCCACTTTTAACAACAAAAATTTTTTCAAATTCAAGTACAAACTATGTACTTTATTTTACAAATTGTCCCATAGCTTAAAATTACACATTTTATTTTTCAAAATTGTGTTTTATTCATAAATTTTTGTCAAAAATTATTTCGTGTTAAAATTAACTTGTAATTTTTATGGAGAATTGAAAATGAAAATTTTTAGTCTCATCTAAAACATAGGTGTGTTAAAATTGCAAAAAATTTTTTAAAGTTAGCTAAAGCATCTTAAATGACACGTGTAATTGTTTGCCCGACGCGTAATTTGAGCTATTCTTCAATTATTTTGTAGGACATTCCAGTAACCGGTAGCATAATGTGGTACGCGCTCGACAAGAAGAACAAATCGAAGCGCCGTGGTTTGGTTAAATTAAAATTAGCTTTCAGCACGGAGCACGACGAGCAAGTAGCTTTTCAAGAACATCGTAATCTCTTGCGTGTATTATTACTCCACGAACTTGAAAGCCGTCAAGTCGAGCGTTATACTTGGTACGGTAATTGGTCGGGTGCTGGCGAAGTTATTGTACTGCAGCACATTGTACAACGTGGGCTTGACAAAGAGCACGTAGCTCTGGCAAAATGGATCGAGTTTTCATCGATACACCAAGAGCATCAATTAAGTTTTGGATTATTTTTACAATTAGCCAACGATCTGGTGAATCCAGTCAAGAGTGGCAATCAATTTAACGATGAAGAGACAAGATTATTTTGGGAAGCAACTAAAAAGATTTTACACTCGGGCTTAAATGTGCTTAGAAAGATCAGGAGGTTACAGATTGACAAGGAGAGCACGATTAAACAACTTGTCTCTATTCTTAGGTGAGCGAGAGAGATAAGAGGGGCTTACTCAAGTGGCAGCACTTTTGTTCTTCTTTTGTTGCTCTTCAAAAGAGAGAAAGTGTTGTAGACGATCAAATGAATAGTATATAGACACATACGGTCGATGACCGTGTGTCTTGACGAGTACTTTTTATTCTGCTAACGTTGCAAGCTTTGATGATTTATTTATGTTTTGGGACTTTGAAACATTTTTTACTTACGCAACGCGTTGATTACTTCTTTTTTTTTCTTCAATTTTTTTTTTCTTTTTAGATAAGTCGAATCGGTCAATAAAACATTGTAAATAATGTTTTCAGAGGATTTTCAAGTCTGTAATAAAGATATAATGTGCTATCGTTTAGCCTTCAATTTAAAATGGATTTATAAAAAAAATTAAGTCTTCTGTTTTTATGAAAAAATGAGAAAAAATGATTTCTATGTATTCATATTTAATTATAAATGATTGTACATAGCAACATATATGATAAAATATGACTTGGTATTATAAATTCAGGAATTTTCTAATAAAATTATTACATACAGCATCCATTAGAAACTTAGATTCTTGCTAAATTATGTATGATATTGTTTATGTTAATGTGTAGCTCTAAATGATTGAACATAATTATTCCTAATCACTTGTAATAAAGTCTGTTTATCTTTAGAAATTTATCATTGAAATAACGAATATCATTACGAATTATATATAAAGATCCCTGAGCTTGTAACAATAAGTACAATTATACGTAGTCATGCAGATTCTTAAATCAACTCTTAAAAAAGTAATCTAAAAATTTTTATTTAATGAGTAAAAGCTGAATAAAATATATTTTCACATTTCAAACAATGTCTACATATTAGAATGCAATTTTTTTGAAAAATTAATATTTCAAAGTTCACATACTAATATTTATCCGTGAATCATGAATAAATTTTTCAATTCCTCGTAACTAAAATTATAATTAGAAGAAAATATTGAATAATTTTCTTTCAGAATGATATCTGTTTTGTCTGCGCTCGAGATACCGGCGAATGCAAATTTGTTTCCTTCGAAAATGTATTCATGGTTTCCGCCCGAAATTTTGGACGATGACAGAGTTAGTATCCCCGAGGCATTAGAATTCGCTGTGATTCGAGGTGGAGCCGAGCGGTAAATTTTGTTTGCATATACAATTTACTTTCTACTTTGACTATGTGTACACGCGATCAAGAAAGTTTAAATTACAACTGTGTATCTTTGTTTAATGATTCAAGGTTCGATTATATAGTAGCCAACAACAATTTGGAAGGCGACACCGACGAGGAAGCCCTCAAATTACACATTAAAATCATTCAATTAATAAGGATAGACTTACAACGTGCCATGGAAATTTACGAGAAACTTTTTATAAAGTACGTAGAAATTTTTTGTTATCAAATAATTATTTAACCCGTCCAGAAAACAATTTTATTTCCACAAAATATTTTAATAAAATTTTAAGCTATTCGGTATCCATTTTTAAGTTAATAATAAAATCATATTTTATCACTGGAGAATACCTAGTCTAAATTGATTAGAAAATTTATTGCCAAAATTTTTAAGTTACTATTACATAATTTAAAAAAAAAACTAAAAAAAAGAAAATTCTCAATATTTATTCTAAAATATACATTGATAATTCTCTCTTTTTTTAATTTTTTTAAAAAATGGTTCTGGAAGTTTAAAACTAACTATAATTAAAAAATATATGAGAATTGAAATGAAATGAAAAATTTTTTTTTTCACAGAACGATAAAATTTCCTTACACGAAAACTTTGTATATAATGTATGAAAAGAGAGTCAGTGATTTATGTATGGTGATAGTGGAAGACATTTGCGGAAGATTGAAGAGAATCGAGATTGAAACTTCGGAAGATCCAGAACTAAGTCTTGGAACTACACTTTTTGAACTTTATCTCGCTATTCAAAGATTCGCAGCGTAAGTTCGAATTAATAACTGTTAATCTCGATATAATTACCACTTGTAAGTAATACCTAAAAATGATATTTCCGCAATATTACAGTGTTGGACAAAACCTGTGTCCCGACGAATGGGAAAACATGAAAGTGCAAAATTATTACGATTGGTTTAGAGCTGGTGTTGCGCATTGGTTAGAAATTGCTGTTTATAAAGCGATAAAACGTATCGACAGAGCTATTGAATTTGATAACTTGCAACCGGTTGATGCGAGCGTACAATACAGTTCAAGTGCAGTTGACACTTTAACCATTTTTTATCAAATCAAAGTTTTTTGGACCCAACTTGCCTGGCCCGATATCGAAGGGGCTTATGCATTTATAGCTAAAATTGTTGATGTAAGTATTTTATTTTATTTTTTATATCCTTTTAGCGCCATTTCTTTCATTTTTTGTTACTATAGAATTTCTTTTTTATTTAAAAATACAATCTGTTTGATGCATGTTTATTTGAAAAAAAAAATAAATTTGAAATATCAAATTAATTTTAAAAATAAAGAAGATTCTTCTTAATTTCATTAGATTTATTTAGAAATTCAAAGATTTTTTATTAGAAGCAATGTTAAAAAATTTTTGGATCAAGCTCGCTTTTGTTGCATTCTAAATTATTTGTGTTTAATTTAAGAGCTACGATACTAGTAGATTGGTGCTCTTGATCTGAAATTCTATTTTCATCTGTGTGTTATTATAAAATTGTATTGACAAAATTAATTAAATTACTATTTATTCTAAATTACTTACATATATATTTTTGGAATACTTGTTTTTTTAAATAAAACTAGTTTTAAAAAATGAGTACCGAGCATTTCGTCAATCTCGATGATTCATTTGATTTATAAGAAATAAATAATAAAAGGCGTTTTAACTCATGATCTCTTTAACCAAATGTATAGTGACCCAATTAATTAATGTCAATGTTCTAAACTTCTTTATGCGTAAGCAAATTTTTTCAATCATTCTAGAACGGTAATGAAATAAATATTTTAATGAATCTTTTAATAGATGAAAATATACATAATCATAATTTCAAATCAATAAGCAAATTTATTTTAAGAGTTGTTTATTTTTAAGGAAAACTGCATATAAAGTAACTTGTAAATAACTTTTATTTTTTATTAAACTTAAGTTTCAATTCTAATATAATATTTGAAATTCTATATAAAATTTAATAAATTTTACAATTTAAAAATTTTGAATTTATTTTTCTATTTATACGTTTCAATAAAAAATGTTTTGAATAATTTTGAAATAAACAAACTTCAGAATATTATTACTAAAGAATAAATAAACTGAATAACATTTTTAATAGTTTGTTTATTCTTCAGATGACATAAGTATTGTTTGAAATTTTAATTTTGAAAAACTTTATTATTTAAAGACTTTTAAGCGCGTTCTTAAAACAACATTATTGTTTCTTATGATATAGAAAATAAAAGTAAAATTAATTTAATTTCTTAAAACAAAATTAAAATTTAACCTTACGCAATTTAATAAATCAGACGACAAGATGTAATAATGTAAATACCTGTTCTAATAACTCTGGTTTCAGGACATATGCAAATGTTGTATAGCGTACGTAGACAAGATGTCGCAGAAAGCCGAACAAGTACAAGAGCAGCAGAACGCGGAGAATACGTCTGGCAGTGCTTATGGTAAGCAATTTGATGTATCGGTAGCTTGGTGCTACGCGATCAACAATATCGACTACATTAGAACGTCTATCGAGCCGCTCGCCAAGGATCTTGGCCTCGAGTCTGTAATCGAGGCCTTGGCCGAAAGCAAAAGTCAACAGGACGCTGATCGTTGTAAACAAACATTACAATTAATTGTCGATAATGCCAAGGATACCGTCAGAAATAAAATCATCGAAATGTTGGAAACTGTTGCTAAAAAAATGGCACCGGCTATGGCTAGGTAAAAAAAAAAAATTATTTTATTTATATTACACATACTGAGATGATTTTTTTTTTGGAAAGTATTAAAGTAAAAGCATGAAAAGAAGACCTTCGATTTTCCGAGGTCATGTGAGACTTTCTGTGATTGAATGAACGCATTTTTACGTGAATGATCCGACCTTTAAAGAAATAATCTTCAGTGTACAACTCATGAAAGAATTTTATATTTCACTTATTGAAAAAAATTTTTTTTCTATAATAATTTATAATATCATTAATTAAAATCGACGTCTGATGTCATCTTATTATTACTTTTTGTTACAAACAATTTGTATATTGTAATGAATTTTGAATAATTTAAACAAAAAAATGTAAATCAATATTTAAAAATCTGATAAATTATTTATATTAATATTTAATAATTGCCTAAGTCTTGGTTAAATAAATTTGAATTTATTTAGATATCTGATGGAAGGCGCCGAATTATCAGACACAACAAGCAATTCTATGGACAGACTCATGGACTACTTAGATTCAAATCTTATCACACTTCACAATAATCTAAACGACGATAATTTCCAAAGAATTTTAAAAGTCATTTGGGAAATAATGGCCGAAATATTAAATCAATTAGTCCAAAACAATTTAGAGGTGATCTTTGAAAAATTTAAAGATTAACTTTCTTAAAGTACATTATTGAATTTTATTAAATTTTCATAATTTCATTCAACAGAGAAGAAGACCGCCGGCGTATTATTCGAATCTTCACAAAACGTTACACACCCTCATACAATTTTTCAATCTCGGCGCGGACGAGCTGGCAAACGTTAAAGTTCTCGAGAAAATTGAGAAAGTCCTGAAGCTTTATGGTCTGGAAAGCGGCGAGCTTATTCATCGATATTACATCGATAGATTGAAAGAGCAAAATACCATAGACAATGAACCTTACGGATTGCTCACGGTCAAAGCTTATTTTTACAACGATCTGTTAAACATACTGATATTAAATGCCAGAAATTTAAGATCGACTGATGGTAGTTATTTCAAAAGAATTATTATTTTTATAATTAAGTAAGATTGTGTTTAATGTAATGTTAATATTTTAGGCAAGTGTGATACTTACGTTAAAATTAGACTGTTTCCTGAAGATGTCTTCATAGGTATGAAAACGTTCAAAACAAACGTACAGAAAGAGACGCAATTTCCACTTTACGATGAAAGTTTTAGCATGTGAGTATAGATTAAATTTTTTCTTATTTCTCCTTTTGGTATTTCAAATTTTTATTAAAACTTCGAGATAATGCGATATCTTCTTCAACTCGAAATAAAAGAAAATTATGAAATAAACTAACAAAACAATTCTGCCAGCTCATAAAATCTATTGTGAATGACAAGGTATAAAACTTTTTCTAACGATTTATCTTGTCTTGTAAAACTTTGAGAAAAGTATAGTCGAGAAATACAGCGTTGATGCAGACATAAGAGAGCCAACGATACTGTGCTCGATTAGCCGAGACGGCGCATTCTATATTATAGAGAGTTTCTCCTCTATACCAATCGCGTGATCCCCTCGGCGCCAGAACGTTTTACCCTTGTACGAGCTTGCCTCTGCGGTTCTTCCAAAGAAACTCTTCGTCTGGAATTCCCCTGCTTCTTTTTTCTATCTTTCAATCTTCGCTTTTTGGCTCCTCTCTCATTATTAACTTTCTTTGTTCGTTTATTCTTCTTTCTTTTCGTTCGTCTTGAGGTCAAAAAAAAGAGATGAAAATAAAATAAAAGAAGTATCGATTTTAAGTGATGCTAATTATTGATCATTGAAATTACTAATAACATTTTTTTATAATAATAAATAAATTTAAAAGATGTATCGAATCACTGTAAATTAAAATTTAACAAAAAGAAATCGTGTAAAATTAAAACATATGCTAATTTTTTATTTTTCTTTCTTCAGTCCATTAACTCCAGATCAAAGAAAACTCGAAAATGCAATTGTGATGTTTGAAATCAAAGATAAAGACTTTTTAAGAACAAAATTCATGGCCGAATGTTTTCTACCATTCAATGAAATTCCAGAATGTGATTCCAATGATGGATTTAGAGAGCTTGAACAGATTCATTTGAAATTTTCACGACCCACATCACAGAGTAAGTGATCAAACATTTCAAGTATTTTGTAATTATTTTAATTATTATCTACGTATTAATTAATGATTGCTAATTATATTTTTTTTTGTTTTAGGCTCAGAAGTTGTTAACGTTCTAGCGAGAAGAAAGGGAGATAATTTGGCATCAAACTTTGTATCGAAAATTCAATCAAAAATGCATTCTAGTTAGAAACATGTTAAAAATGTCAATTGTATAATGTTTTGATATTGTAAAGAGAAGCATGTAAAAATGTTGAACCTATAATCTGTTACGAATATTTAATCTTTTTTATAATAATAATATTGCAAAATAATAACGTTTTTACATGTTTCCTAACGGAATAGAAATTTTTTTTTTTAATTTATCGAAGTACTAAGATCAAAGTTTAACGATTTTTATGAAATTATTCCTGTGATATTGAAAGTGCAGAAAGCGATTGTCTTGAATTCTCGTCATTTATTATTATATATTAATTTATTAATTTATTATTATTATTAGAATAAAAATATATGTAATACATTAAATATAATTCAATTGATATTAATATGAAGCATTCAATAATTATTATAATTTTGTAGTTTTTGTATACTCAAATTTTTTTTCGCATTTACTATTAATTTCAGGTTATATTTAATTTTAGATATCCACGAATCCATTCGCGTCAAATTAGTTCATAAAATGTATGAATTTACAAATATTTTATTTTAGAAATTTCTAGTTTATTATTAACAACTTAATCTTTTATTCAACACATCAAAATTTTTTAAATCTTTGGCTAATTGCTTTTACTTTATGTCGGTGATTTTAAAAGTTAGTTTTTAAATTCAACGTAGCATCTTTTGACCTAACACAATTTGGAAAATCAAATATTGTTATTTTTATGCTATACGAAAAAATATAATGAAATCCAATAAACTAATTTAAAAAGATCAAATTTAAATACATAAGAGATTATTAAACAAATTATCCAAATGGTAAAAGTATTATACTCAACAGTATCAGAAATGTTCAGTTTATTTTCGAAATTCAACCTGTTCATTTCATACTCCAATCTTCATTTCCGATTCAACTTATTTTGTTCAGCCTTCTTTCAAGTGTTATTTATACACTTAGTTATATTTTTTATGTTCATAAACAGATTGCGACAGAGTTCGATTTTAAAGATATTGTGATTACTTCTACAGTGTTATGGCTATGTAATTTATAATTTTTTGCCAAATAAAAAAACTTATTCAATTCGATATTGTGATTACCTTATTATTTTGTCAAAAATATTGTATTTTATTCTAATTTAATTTTTAATTCATTTTCGAAATAAAATTAATTTTGGCGCGACCGATATAAAATTATTAATATTACTGAATTTTTATTTTTGAGTCTTTTCCTTTCATATTTATTAAGAACTTTGAGCATTAATAATAAGTAACAATAAATAATTTACAATAATATTATTTTGGAAAGGTGAGAATAATAATTTTATTATTCTGCACGTTTTTTTTCTTTCTATAGATAAGGAAAATTTTCTTTCAACCCAGGTCAAAACCTTCAATTTTGAATGTTAACCGTCGTCATAAAGGCCGAACAGCTACATGAAAATGTATGTGTTGCTATTAAAAAAAGAGAAACTTTCAGATTACCTAACGTATTATGACTTTATAGCAAAGAATATTCACGAGCTATCAAAATATGTTGATAATAAAAGTGTTAAAAAAGCATTTAAGAATAAATACAAATTCACATGTATGTTTCCAATTTATAATGAAATATTATGGAGACATTTTAAGGAAGCTACGGAAGAAAAGAAGAAAAAGACATGAAAAATATAGTTCAAGCTTTTCTGGCAGTTAGGTCACAAAATAATAAGTGAAGTCCATATTTTATCATCAAAACAATTTTTATCCTTTACATAAAATTATTTTATATTATATCTACATTTCATGAAAAAAACTAAGGTGTAATCAAATCCTTTCGAAATAGTACTTGTAGAATACAAAAACATAATTTTTTCCAAAAATTATAGCGTGATAAAGATTGGACCGAATTTCAGCTTTTATTATTAATTAATGTTTTGAAAATAAAATTCAAGCCCAATCTTTATTACACCATAATTTTGAAAAAAATGTTTTTATATTCTATAAGAGCTGTTTCGAAAGGATTTGAGCTCAGCTTTAATTTAAAAAAAAGTTTCATGCTTCTAAGTATCAATGCTAAAGAACTATAAGCGTTTGAAAATCTAGTAACTTTTTTAGTGATTTTCTTTAATTGCCTGTAACTAGGGAAATATTGAGCGTTAGGATCTAAAATTCTGTTTCCTTTCATATTTTGACATCTGAAAACTTATCCCAAGGTTTGAGCAAAATCTGTGATCCGGAGGTCTGATACTCTCCTAGATAGTAAAAGAGTGTGATGCTATCACAGAACTAATATATATACATGCACCAATATTTTTTTATATTATATAGCTTTTTAGTCTTATAAGCTATAGTTACGAACTCTTTACAGTAAGTAATTGATAATGTATAAACATGTTTCTATTTGATAATTTTGTTATTTTCGTTAAGAAGTAGATATTTGTCACTAGTAATTTAATCAATGAACTCAAATTTCATGAATTATTGAAGAATAAAAAAAATAAAAATAGAAAATTAATAAATGGTTTGTATTAATATATGTAAATTTTAATAATAAATGTTGTATGAAATATGTATCCTTTGTGAAAAATTGATGACTATTTTTATTGTTGCCAATGAATTCAGGATGTCATGAGATGGATAAAACTGAAAAGAAACTTTATATTGCAAACTCTTTAAATATTTTTCAAGTATAAATCAGTCGCGTGCAAGTATAAATTTAGCACAAAATAAAAAATGTAAATATCATAAAGTTTGAAAATCAAATTGATGGTTGAATGTCTTTTAGGATTCAGCAAAATTAAAAAAAAAAGTTTTGTCACAATGGATTTTAATAAGCTTAAACAAATCAAATTAAAGGTTTAGAAATACTTTGAAAAATTAATTGAATATGATTTTGATAATTCAAATGATAAAATAAAATGTATTTCATGAAAATTACTCTTGTGATATTAAAAGTCCAGCAAAACGATTATTTTGAATTCTCGTCATTTATTATTAGATATTAATTTATTAATTTATTATTAATAGAATAAAAAATGACAAGTAATACATTAAATATAATCTAATTAACATTAATCTGATGTCTTTTTTTTCTAACCCTGATTTGCCATACTTTTTTTTTGCTAGGCGCTTTCGGACATTACAGTAAAATTGGTTTATTTCTTTATTTTATTTAACTTTATTTTTTTTCTTAATTTTGCTAAATTTTCCACACGAAAATTGACAGCGATTAAAACTTGCAATCAATTCCTTCGCAGAAAATCATTTATTGTTGCATATTTTTATATTTATTTTTTTTCATATATATTTCTTTATTTTTAAAAATTTATTTTTTATACAATTATCCTGGCCGGTGTGTGTGTTTAGGTAAAGTTGAGCTTGAATGAATACATTATAGCCGTTTAATAGGGGTTTATTAATTCGAATAAAAAATTTATCTATATACCATTGAGGCATGAAGCACACGTGACAATTTTTTCTTTCGTATCTTTATTTTTTTTTCTTTTAACCGAAGCACCCACTAAGGAAGACCTACATTCATTTGTTAACTTTTTTTTTTCTTCGACAAAAATTTATAAAGCACACCCTACACCAAAAGCGAAGGTGACATTTATTATTATTTTTTTTTTCGATAATTAGTATGTTTTTTTCTCTAATTTTTTATAAATCTACTGTAACCACAGGTGCTTCAACTAGATTGATTCGAGGTTTTTTTTTATTTTAGCAGATTCCTTTTTTGCTCAGCCTCGATGAAGAGACACATATACTTTTTTTTTTTTTTTTTATTACAAAAATTAAAAAGTCAATGCTATTTATTTCGGTTATGACGCACGATTACTTTTTTTTCTATGTCATATTGCATTGCTTTGACAGTCGCTGAGAAAGTTGAAACATTTTCAATATACTTAACTAAAAGAACATCGCGTAATCTCATAAATACTGAACTGTTTAAAAGTAAGGTACGTTAAATAATTTCGTCAGTGTTTTAGAAAAGTATTTCAGATACTATAAATATTTTTGAAACGATGACTTTTGTAAAAACATTTAACTGTTAATAGAAAATTTAACTCTTACCACAATGTTTAAAAATGATTATGAAGTAAATAAAATGAAACAATTAAAAAACTTCCAAAAAAAATAAAAAAACCAATATTATTATTACATTTACCGCCTGAAAAATCAACAACGAAATTATTCAACGTCGCACATTAAAAATGAATATTGTCTCTTATATACGCAAAAAAAGTCGCTCTACGGGTTGTTCCGCCGAGCTTTAAAAAAAATGGAACATTTGTATTTGTATGTGACAACTTAAAAAAAAGACACTCAAAGTAAATATTTAAAATACAACTTAAAGTGTATAGGTAAAATAAAATCGTATTCTTTTTTTTTTTCTTATACATCAACATAATACGCTGTGGGCATATAGTCAATACAATATAATAATATTAATAATAAAAATAATAATAATAATAAAAATAATATATATTCGTTTTTTTTTCAATAATAATTACAAATTACAAGCGAAATCTTATTGCTTAAATAATAAATACATGCGTGGGTCAACCGTTTATTTATTTAACTTTATTTTTCTTGTTTAATTATTTTTATACTTCTTATATACGTCTATTTTTAATCTGCCATTGTTCTGTTATTTCATTTTCTCTTTAAATATTTAGCACGGGTGAGAGTGAGCGCGCGCCCGCGTACTATTTATTATCGAAGAAAAAAAAATTTTCTTTTCTAGCGACAGTATAAGCCTTTTTTTAATCTTATTTTTTTTTTTCTTATAACTTTTCACGTCAAATATCAAAGTACTATCGTTTATGTCAAGTGTAAAGTTCTCGCGAGCGCGCGCTCATAATCGGGTAATACAATTATTGCGTTAAAATTTTAGTTTTACATTACATGCAATACTAACTGACGTTTCCATTTTCTTTATTATTATTATATATCAAACGGTTCATTTTTTTTTTTTTTTTTTTGTTTTTTTAAATCTGCTTTAACATACTTGTACTGTAGACACTTTTATTATTACTATACTTTGTTTTATTTGTATTTATTCTTCTTGAGTACGTTTCATGATGGGTTTATCGCATTATGCGCGCAAAAAAGCGTCGTCGATTATATATTTGTTATTTTTTTTTTTTCATTTTTTTTTTGTTTATGTACAAGGATGCCAGACGAATTCTCGCACTTTTATTTTTCTTTATTAAATATAATATATATATATATTTATATTTTTTATTCGTTATCGCGAAATCCACATAATACGTTATAATAAATCTGGTTACGTAGACGGCGATTTTTATTTATTCATTATCATACGGGAACAGGACATCGATTGCACCGTTAAAAGCAATTTTTATAAAAAAATGAATCAAGCGATGATAATTTTTATTGTAAAATTAGATGTTCTCGGAAAAGAAAGGAAAAAAAATGAAGTTAATGAGTCTCTCTTAATTTTTGACATGCGCGTCAAAAATAATAAGACTTGCTCTAAATTTCTCTTTGAATATGAATAAAGTATGGTTGTATGGTAATCGAAACGGCTAAAACTTCATATATATGACCCCTTTGCATTTATTAAATTTAGCTGCAGCGCGTCATGAATATGCTTTTCTTAAATCATCCACGAAAAAAGGGGGGAAGGCGAGAAGGGAGAAAATTATCGTATATAACATAACGAAATCCCCTTTAGTTATACATTGTAAAGTTATCTCGGTATATATATTTCTCTCGCTCTTTGGCAAGAAGAACTTTATGCAACATTTTTTTGATTATGCAAAGTTTAGCTTTCGCGTTATATGAATCTAGTTTAGATTTATTTCAGAAACATACAGATATGACTCGCTGAGAGCGAGAGGAAACTTTACTTGTTACACGCTCAAAAACTTTAACTTCAAAACGAACTTTAAGTCTTACTTGCTTTAATAACATTACAATGTAGAACAATAATATTTACTGCAAAGGTAATAAAAAATCACGAAAATAATATTCTTTTTTCTTTAAATTATCATCAATTCAGCTTGATTATAAAAAGACTTTTAGCAGTGCGCATTAATCGAGTGTGAGGATAAAAATGGGATGAAAAAGGTATGGGGGAAGGAGACAGGCAGCTCGATAATCCATCTGTCATTATATTCCCTTGTCATGTAATAACGCGGCGCGCGGGAGACTGTCAGATATAACGAGGAATCGCTTTTTTTTAAATATAATTTTCTTCTTTTTCTTTTCACGATGCTTAGCACATTAATACGAGCTTTTGTCTTTTGCAAAAAGGAGGGAGAGAGAATATCTTAGAACCTCCTCTAGGGGGAGGATTAAATAGTAAATCGTTTATAATATATGTATATGTGGTAATGTAACGGCAAAGTACACGCGCGTAAACTTTATTTTTTCTTTTCATTTTTTTTTTTTTTGTTGTTGTTCTTGTTGTTCGTATAAAAAACTATGGGAGTTTTGCTACGTGTGTATAATTATATATACCGATAGGCTGCCGTCGCACGCAAAGCGCAACACGGCTTCCGTCCATTAAAGACAGGCGCAAGTTTTTTCATTTTTTTTTTTTTCTTGTTTTAGTTTTTTTTTTTTTTTTTCCTATATAGTTTAGTCGTTACACGATTTACAACATGTGACGCCAGAGTACGGGATTTATTCTTTCATTTTATAACAGTTACTGAATTTTTCGAATTAATTATTTTTAGATCCATCAATCAAGCAATTTTAAATCCTGAGAGAATAAAATTTTAACTTTTTTTTTTTCTTCAAAACATCAATTTTGAAATTTAATTTCCATTTTGTATAATGTAAAATTAATTAATTTTTAATTGTACAAGGTTCAATTTTAATTAAATGGTAACAAAGAGCACACTATTTTTTTTTTTTTATAAAATATTAATTATATTACATTAAAAATTATATTTAAAACAGGTACAATAATAAAAGTGAGTTTTAATTAAAAAAATACTTTTAAAAATTTAACTTTGCAAATATATTTAAAAATTAACGTAATTTATCGATAAAAATAGTATTCATACTACCTGGTTCTTTGTCTCTCTATCTCTCTCAGTCTATATTATCATATTATTGTCTCTATTAAGAGAATCGTCGTGCTACTTGATTTCAACTAACTTGTTTTGCCACTCAGTAATTGTCATCAAACAATATCCGCACCATTAAAATACGCATGAGTTTTAAAGTCCGTTAAATATATATATATTTTTGTATATGGCCCGTTCAACTTTAATACGAAATTTCTCCCTATCTATATCTTTTATACGTTACAATTTTTTCAGTCGATTATTCTACTATGCTCGAAAAAGCATTGAAAAGAAAAAAAAGTCTAAGAAAAGTCCATTTTATTGTTCATTCGTTTAAAGAATTTGCATCGGTAGAAAAAGGTGTCGCGCCCATCGCAATCGTCGTCATCGTCATCGGGGTTTAATCCTAACAAGCACAGAAAAAACACGCATACAGAAAAGGGAAGAGTTTTTCTTTATTTTAAGTATAAAGAGGGAAATAGAGAGGGGAATGATGGAAGGAGGATTTATAAACCGTTGCTAATGCGCGTGTATATATATATATATATATATCGAGCCATAAGGGAATTTGCGCGCGTCTACGTTTTCCGTCTCGGGGTTGTGTATATATAGTGTGCTAAAGCGCGAGAAACTTGGGTTTAATAATATGGATGTACGCGCTCGTTGTCTTTAGTTTCTTCTTCTTCTTTCTTCATCACTTGGCTTTTCTCATTCTCTTCCTTGTTCTCTCTTCGTTCCTTTGGGGCGCGCGCGCGCGCGAGAATTCCTGTGTATGTATACATATATAAACGCTCTTTGCTTTCTACGTGTAGTAATACCATGGGACAAGATCAAGAGATGCTGCTGCTGCATACGTGTTAAGCTTAAAGGTTCTCCTCGATTAGTAACACTTGCGGGTACACGTGCATTTACGCACTAAGTCCACATCCTTGGTGTAGCGGGTGCCGTCGTTACAAATTAAACGAATCTGGAATAAATCGTTAGATTTAATGAGTCTTCGGTTAAAGCAGAAGACTTTAAATTGGAATTTCATGAAATTCTAATTAAAAAACAATAAATATCTTTTATTTGTTAAAAATAAAGTTGATAAAAAAATTAATATCAACACTAAGGTGTGAATGTTTATTGTATGAATGATGGCTGTGTGTTTAGTGAGTGTGTTTGATTTTATCATACTGCGTGCTTATGCTGTTGCGTACGCTTTGTTTTATTCAATTTTATTATATTTTTTGCTAAATTTTATTATTCTCACCGATGGATATTGGTTGATTGTTTTTTGTATTGTGTAGTTTCATTGCGTGTATTTTATTACTTTATTGATCTGTGATATAACTTTTGAAACAGTGACTTACTTATTCAGTATTATTAGTTATAGTTGATTGACTGTGATATGAATTTGATGTGTAATATTTAAGCGAATTTTTGTGCAATGTGTTATACATTGTATTACACGCCTTTTTGTAACCCATCACAAAATAAAAAATATCTATCTATCAAAACTTGGATTACGAGCCAATTTCTTTTGCCTACATTTCGGGCATTTAAATTATACCCTTTTTTCAAGCATGTTTGCCAAAATTTCTACTCGAAAATTAAAATTTAAACAGATAACGTTGTCCATCACGGTATAATTAAATATTACAAACAGCCGAAACGTTGCTTCAATAAAAGCTAAAAAAGAAACTCATAATCAAAATTTTGTGTTGGTATTAATTTTTCATCAACAAAGTTCAAAGTGAAAATTAATCTTCTAATATATTTAATATAAAATTAATTTTTAGGAAAATAATAATTTTTAAAAATTACTTTACTGATTGATACAAACAATATTAAAATATGTAAAATAAATTTCCATTAAAAATAAATAACTTTATTAATAAACTTGATTATTTGATTAATTAAAATTTCTTACGACTAAGGCAAAATTATTTATTCATGCTTACCTTGCGTCTCTTGGTCTTGCGTGGTAAACAGCAGGAATTACCGCAGCTGCCCCAACATTTAGCGAGCTTCACGGGTTTACGGCTTCGGCATCCATTCGCTGTATAATATTCGCGAATATGTTCCTTCCGACAGTTTGGTGCTAATGTCGAAGAAAAAAAAAATAAACAAATGATATTTTTAATTTTATTTATTAGAAAAAATAAATAGCTATATGAATTATGAAATTAATCATTAAACAGCTTGGATTTTAAATTAAAGTCTTTTTTTTCGAATGCCTTTTGAATGAGCTCTTTTTCATGTATAAAATGCCAATATTGGAAAATCAAGATTGAACAAATAAATGGCCGACTTTTGACCATTTAGTTGTTATTCATTGACAGCAGAGAACGCATTCAACTAGGTGTGACTTTTAATTCTTAATTCGTGAATACTAACATTTTATGCTTGCGAAAGAGCTTGGAATGAAAAAAAATAAAGATTCTTAATTCAAAATTCAAGGGGTTTAGTGGTTAATTTCTTATTAAATTCATGCGATGAGAATAAACTCTTCCTTATATTTGAAACGCGAATTATAATTATGAATAATCAATATAATGAAAATTAATGTTTAAACTACCTTTCTCACAATAACGTCCATGCCAACCGATTTGACATTTGCAAGTGTAGCCAGTCCCGAAAGGTGCTGGCTCACATGTTGAACCTTTCGAGCATTCGTGTCTCATGCACGGATCGATATTACTAGAGCTGGATAATACTGCAAAATCTAAAATATTTCATTTTATACTATTAATATTTAAATCCATTTCGAACATTATTAATGCAATTAAATAATAATGTACATTATAGGATACGATAGAAATTCATGCAAACGATGTGGATGTGTATTTTCAATTGAATATTCATATTGATAAAATTTTATGTTTATTAGGTTTGATAATAAATTTTAGCTTTAATTATAAATCAGCTCGTACTGTATTCCTCCGAATTATTCTTTGATTTATTCTCGTATCAAACGAATAAATATTTTTCAGCATTTTAATCGTAATATATAATTATGATTGAAAATCAATTCCGAATGATAAAATCATGATTAAACAATATTGAATATTGAATACATTAAAAAGCTATTCGATAACATTAAATGAATTTAAAAAGCCGCATGTATAATGCAATAAACATGAAAACAAACCGGAATGTTCATGGACGACATGCTGCTGTGGCACCACCTGATCAGCATTGTCAACTTGCATGTTGTCAGTGATATCACTATTATCGTTACTGGCATTACTGCCAGTACTGCTGCTGCTGCTACTGCTACCGGCGTTATTACCGTTGCTGCTGCCGCTGCTGCTGCTACTGCTGCCGTTGTTCTTGTTAGCCTCGTCAGCTTCCTCTTCTTCGTCGCCAGAGCCGCAGCCCGGTGACACGCCATTCATCTTGGCCGCGTTACTAAAATCTACCAGCTTGTGGTTTATCCACATTTCAGAAATGCAACCTAAAACCAGAAATAATGTCTTCTTTTCCTAGATGCCATTTTTAAGAATTTTCACAGTCGCCTGGTTCTAATTTATTATTTATGGGAATGGTGGCGTTAATTCCTATGATTTAATATAAATGTTAAATTTCCGGTTAGTTGAATCATCATAATTTTCCTCGATTAATATGTTTATCGTAAACGAGTTGCTTGATAATGTCGGTATTAAATTTTAATTTTCAGAGCTTCCTTTTCACGAGCGACAGGTTTATTAACATTTAATTAACGGCTAAATTTTCTCCTAATTTTCCATATACTCTTAATTCCAAGGAAAATATTTTGCTCCATAAATCAGCCCTAAGATGAAATGTAAATTTTCGAAATATGTCATTAAACATCCAGCCAAACCTTTAAATAAATGTATTTACCGCGCGGCAAGTCATAGGCATTGAAAGAAAATTTTCATTTGAATAAACGTAAGTCAGCGTTTCCCAAGTACATTAATTTCTCTTTAACCCTCATTTACCAGCGTTTTATCATATCAATATTAAATCTCGTCTTTCAGCAAAGCTCTCTTCTCTTCGGTACGTCATAAATGGCATGTTAATGTTATAGTGTCGTTCGTATGGTTTATAGTATCCAAATAATTAAATCTCGGCTGTATGTGTATTATTTTATGCTTCTTAATAAAAGAAAAAAAAAATAAGGAAGGAGAATAATAAGAGAGAGATGAAGGTTTGGGTTATGGATGCGGACAGAGAAATCGGGCATCAATAATAAATTGAATCGCGTGGCTGACGGTGGTATAACGCCGTATACGAGTGTACGTTCCTTTATATAGATCCTAGGCTTGTACGTTATAACGAGCCTCGAAAGCTGAAAGTCAATATCATCCTGCGGGGGTACGAGAGGGGAAGTAGTATACTATTATACCAGTAGTATTCGCTTGAAGCTAAAGCTAAAGAGAGAGAGAGAGAGGATTGGATGGTAAAGTTAGTGTATGTATGTGTGTATATATACTCACCCCGAAAGCTCGTAATGTTCCGCAAATGGAATTCGGTAAAGGCGACACTGGCAGTCTCCGTGGCAACGCCCCCAATGTACATAGGTCTAGTAAGTTTAAGATATTCTTTAGGTCCTTCATTGATAATACTTCTGGCAATGCCGCGATCAATTCTCATTGTGAAATTTTTCTTAATCGCTATTAATTCAGCCATATGCGGTTTACCGTCCGATACAAGCTCGTAACTATACATCGTCGATGTTGGATAATTGCCAACGTCATACGAGACGCGTACACGTTTATTAAATAATTCGACAGCTATGTGCTCGCCGCTTTGCCCATCATAAAGCAGTACTCCATTTTCTTGATTTGTTGTAAAAATAATCGTCACGTTTGCTTCGGGCCGTGTGCGAAGTGGCTCTAACTCGACCAGCGAGTTGTTATCGATAAAGCTCAGACTTGTCATGTACTCACACCTTTTGCCTGTGTACAAACAACCAAAAATAAAAACCCCTCTATTTTGTTTCTTTTTTTTTTCTCAACCCTTTCTTATAATCATATGCTTTGGACTTTAAAAGGCTTTCCTCTTATAGATCCCTTAAACATGATTACGAATTTAACGTTCATTTTTATGGACTAACATTTCGAGCTAACAAAAGCGAATGACTTTCTCTACATAGTAAAATTCTTTTAGCTCTGAATATACAAGCAGAATACAAAAGAAAGCACGATTCTTTGAAAAAAATAAAAGAGAAAAAAAAGAAACTTAACAAGTAGACTTCTTTTACTTGAAGCAAAAAGAAAAAGCAACTCCAACACGTTTAAATTTTCATTATTTAAGAAAAGTAAGCAAATTTTCAAGCGGAAAATAACTTTAAAATATAAAATTTTATATTTTATATTATTTTTAACTTCAGGTCTTTACGCTCTGTGTATGTGCCTTGGCTGCTGCTGCAAATAAAAATTGTATTTTTTTAAAATAACTGACTTTCATTTCTGCGGTAACACTCTTTTGCAAATAAATGAATTCGTTTACTATATTCATTACTTTCTTTTCATGCTGCTTCTTTTTTAATCCAGCATCTTTGTGTGTGTTAAAAGATTTTATTTTTTACGTATAAAATTAAAATTGGATTAAATGATTACATTAATGTTACATAAAATTTTTAAAAATTACCTTCTCAACATTATTAATCTTTAATGCAATTCTCAAGTTTCATTGTAATTTAAAGGTTTTTAAATTAAGAATTTTTTATAAGATATAGGAAACATTGATCATCTAAAGTATCTAAAAGCAAGGACAGTTGGTCATATTTTTAACTGTTCTTACAATTCAACACTTCTATCTTTATTTTTTTTTGTTCTTCTTCTTGTTCGGTAACAACTTTTCTCAAGAGAGGTACGACGACGCCGAGGAGGAGGAGAGCGAGAGGTCAATCGTTAAAGTCAATTTTCCGGCAAGTCGTACGTCTTTTGCGCGTGGGTGCTGACATATACACAGAGTAAAGAGAAGAGAGAGAGAGAAAGTTACATGTACACGTATATAGGTATACATTGCTTCTTCTATTTCTTTTTTTCTCTTTCTTTCTTTCTTTTTTTTTATCGCTACTCTAGAAAGTTTCGCTATATACGCGTGGCTTTAAGCTCGCGCCCAGGGAAATAAATAGCGAAATGAATGGAGCCGGAGTCTCTTTTTAAAGGAGTCAAGTACTTGTAAGATGAAGTTTAAAAATTTGTAGCAAGAGAGATGGCTCGATCAGGAAATATACTTGTGGATCGTATTTTTTTTTTTCTTCTTTTTTTCAACAGAGTTGTCGTCGCTATGGGAGTTGTAAAAGAACTATTGAGTGGGTCTGATATGACCAACTTTTTTTTTCAAACTTGAGATTGAAATTTAAGAAAGTTGGGTTCTCAACTACCTTAAGTTTCATGAAATTTTTTTACTTCTTATTAGGTATTAACTAAGAAATGATAATTTACTTTTTTTTTTTTCATAATTTGACAGAATAATTAGTATTCATGTTTGGGGGTAAAGTCATAGATAATTACAAGAGAGATATTCGTTGGATTCACGTTTTGCATGATAATACGAGGAAGCTGTTTCTGTGACACTTGATATAATTGAAGAGCCCACTTCTTGGGTCAGGCTTAACCCACAAAAAGAAATAAGAGAAAAAGCTTAATCATATATACATCAAACTTATGTATTTAATTTGTATGTTCGAAGGATTTTTTATTTAAATTTTAATAAATGAATATAGAACATTGAAATACGTAAAGAATTAACCTTGCAATAAACTTAATTATGTTTTAGTTTAAAAATCAGAATAGAAATTATATAAGAGAGCATACTTTTATTCTTTTTTCAATGCTTACGTGCACACAGCTGCAAATACAGAAAAAATATCCATGTATACGTGTGTTTGAAATTAAATATTGTAGTCACGAAGAATGGAAAAATGTGTTTCAATCAACTATAATCTCATTTTAGGGTATCAATTAAAGTCATTTAATTCCGAGCTTAAAACCTTTTTCATTACTATCGATTTAAATTAAAACAATTAAAGGGATCTATAACAGTAATGATTTTAAAAAACGTAAAATTAAAAAGTAGAAAGATTCATTTAAATGAATGAAATGAAAAACTCTTTAAATATTTGAAGAATTGAAGAATATTTCTATCGGTTTTTAACTCAAAATATAATAATAATAATAATAATGATAATAATAATAATACTATTAATTAATAATAATAAGAATCATAGTGCACGAAAAGAAATTTTATGGGTAAAATTACTATATTTTATTGTATCTGTAGGACATACTTGATTTCGTTTAAAAATCACTACATACCGTAAAGGACATAATTTCTGATCATCCAGGAGGTATTTTTGATCACATATTTACACGTGAAGAAGTGAAAGTTTATTTTTTCTTTACATAAACGAAGCACTTCTTATACTCTTAATCTATTTTTTCTCATGAATTAAAAAAAGTTTTTCTTACTAAAATCTTATAGATTATGATTTTTAATAAGTAATGATCAGAAATTACGCCCTGATCAGGAACTAAGTTCTTTACGGTATACGATAAAAACTGATATATATTATAGTAAACTTTCCATAAACACATGATAAATTTTTTTTCGTATATATTAATTTTTACTATATATTTATAGCAATTTTCTCCACATTATATAAAAAAAGTATATAAAGTGTAAAGATGGGAAATTAGAATACCCTTTTTTACAACTACCCGGTAGAATCTTAAATCTAAAATATAAAATCACCCTTATAAAATCTGAAATTTTTTTAATAATCCTGTGGAATCCGTAATAAAATGCAAATAATTAATGGAGGACACTCTGGCTGGTCCCCCATCGCCAAAACAAATTACAGCTAATTTTGGTGATGGGGCAGTCAAAGAATCGTTCATTAATTATTTGAATTTTGTTTCAGATTCTATGAGATTAATGAATTTTTATTTTACAGGGGTAACTATAAATAAGGATATTCTGACTGCCCGTTATTATTATTATTATCATTTTGACTATAAACACCGATTGAAATATTCTTTAATTCATTTATTCTACAAACAACATAAGTATTTCTTTATTATTTTTAAAGAATTGAACAAAAAAGAAATAAACATAAGCTGGCTTACCAGTGTAACCAGGATGGCATTGGCATAAGTAATCCGCTCCAGATCCCGGCGATGGTAGGAAACAAGCACCATGTTGGCAGTCATGATGAGCACACGGACTAGTTTGAGGGTATAGTAAGGCAGTTGATGGTGCAACTTCGCAGTACCTCCCTGTATAATCTGGTGCACACTTACACTCGTAATTATTTATGCCATCGATGCAGGTAGCACCATTCTGCAACAATCAAATACAAAATTTTTTTTTTTATTTTAATGAAAATTCATCAATCGCCATTAATTTTCAGTATTTGTCAAATTGATTTATTATTCTTAATTTAATTTACTTTTTTCACAATCGAAATTTTATATTTTATGTATAAAATATTTAATGAATTAAATAGTGTTTAAATATGTGACAAATTGATTTAAGAGTTTATTATATAAAATCTAATTAATTATTTGTCTGAATTAATTGCTTCAGATAATTGTCAATAATCTCCTTAATTTTATTTAAAATCGATGCATTTTAAAATAATTAAATTACAAATAACTCAAGTTGAATTTTTCAATTAATTATTATTTATCGAATAAAGATATTTTTCAATTATACTGCATCGCGCGCAATAATGTTCGAGCTAACACAATGAGTAATGTCATTCGATTCCTATCTTATCGCTTCCACGATTTCATTTAATTATTTGAACAAAAGATGTTTTTGGAAAAAAAAGAACCATAAGAGCGAAAAAAAAGGCACAAGAGAATGTCGCGTAAACGTAACGAACAATATGTGAAATACGTTTTAGTGTAAACAGAGCTATAGTAAAGTAGCAATAAGTTAGGGTTGCACATTGGCCTTAATATAAAGATATACGGATTGCATTGTTTTAAAGCAAAATCAGATTATTCGATGAAGGTGTGCAGGCTACACTATATAGTGAAATAGCTCTATATAGAAATTGTTGATAAGGCGTCTAATTGGATACGATTCGTATTAACTCGTTGAAATCTCAGCGTGAATCGTGAAATCTTATATATATATATATATATATATATATATATATATGTAAAAGCTAATCTGATTTCATTTACTAAATCGTATGTAGTATACGTCTGTCAAAGGCACAAGCCCATAATCTGTTTTCTCATCAAATTCTATTATACAAACGAAAGAGAAAGAATCCACTTTTTTGATCCACTTATCGAAAGGGCGCGTCCGTGAAAAAAAAAGAAAGAAAACATAAATTATATATTGAAGAAAGAAAAAAAAAAGGTGACACGTCAAAACGATGAGCCATTCGCAATCTACGTATTACGTATATGTAGCATTAAAATTTAATCTGGTTTTTATATATATATATATATATTTTCTATGAGAGCACGTTGACCTCAATATTGCCTTGTGCTATCGCACGTTAAGTTACTCTGCCTCTAATAGATTTAATGGAGGATCACAATGCTCTTTGTTAACGTCATTATTTGCCGACTTATAAAAGCGAGCACTCCTTTTCTCTCTTATTTCTTTTATATTCTTCTTTCTTTCTTCTCTTACTTTTTTTTTTCTCTTCTTTTTATTTTAAACGTTTTTACGTGTTAAAGTTTACTGTGCAATGGTCAGAGCTTAAAAGTAGCTTTCGTCACGTAAGAAAGAAACGATTCGACGACTTTTATGACTTGAAAAGAGAGAAGAAGAAGAAAAAAAAATGGCACTGATTGAGTGCTGCGATTTTACACGCGCGAGTACGCGGGGCCTAGAGAAAATAATCTCTTTTCCCTTTGTCTCGAGGATTTATGCAAGAATTTTTATTGCACGCTTTTTATTTCTCTGCATTATTTACGGAATCGTTTTATAACACTTTGAATCACCGATATTTTCTCCGTCTTTAAAAAAGTATATGAACGTTTGAAGTAAAGCTTCGGTAATCTTTATTTTAAATAAATTTTTCGATAAATTTGTAATCAATATGTTTCAATATTTAAATTTGAAAATTCTGGTCCGTCATTGAATATTCAATGCTCGGCAGTCCATAAAATATCGAATCTTAAACATTTAAATTTGCAAATGTCATTTTCATTGGGGAATTATTGATTTTCAGCAAACATTTACTAAGGAAAGGGAGTTTAATGAAGCATAAGTATTAAACTCGCTTATCGGTTATAGAGAAGTAATTGATCGATTAAATTAAATGAAATGCCATTATTTCTCATTGAATATATATTTTTTTAATTATATTATTTTGCCAATATTGATATTATACGTAAATACGCGAATGAATTTAAAAAGCGAAATCAAATCATCCGTAATGGAAAATAAATATTTGAGGAAAAGACCGTTAAAAATTAAAATGTTTCAATGTCTTTCCAAATAAAATATAATTCGATTTCAGTGAGATATTCAATATGGATTTTTGAATATTTCATTGCTTAAGTCTTAACAGCGAATAAACTTTATTCATTATTTAATGATTCCTGGATTTTTTTTATTTTCAAAACTAATATTCAAATTATTCATGGAAATATATTAATTCATCTTAGATAATAAAAAGTTTAATTAACGCGCAATAATAGCTGATAATATTTAAATGAATTAACTCCAACTACCTTGGATTAATTGAGCTAATTTTTTCTTCATTAATTATCTTACATCGATGGATTAACAAAGAAAAAATGAGTTCAATTAATCCAAGGTAGTTGGTGTTAATTTATTTAACCCTTTACTGCAAAAAATTACGAAAACTACATACTGGGTATTTGATACTTAAAGTGGGTGTTTAAACATATTTTGTGCATTGGTATTGAACATTTGGATTTTATATTTTCTTTAATACATAATTAGTTTTATGAGTATGTTAAAAAAATCGTAAAAAAAAACGGAATAATGAGTTTTTGAAATGATGAACATTGGCTCTGGGTGTTTTACACTCACTGCGCAGTTAAAGGTTTAAAAAGTATGAATTGATCTTTTATGAAAAATGCATAATAACAATAAAATAATATTACAAAATAGTTACTGTAACAGCATCATTATTTTTGAATACATTGGTAATATGAATAATAAAATATAAGAAAACGATGCGAACAAACCTGGCACAGATTATTATCGCAGTCGTCCAGGTTGTCAGTGCAATTGGCACCGGCGAAGCCGCTTGGGCATTCGCAGCTATAGTGGCTTTGGTGGTCGATGCATTTTCCTCCGTTCTTGCAAGGATTGTGTTCCTTTGTGCAAAAGGGTATTTTTGTTTGACAGTGCTCGCCGGTGAATCCCGGTAAACAGTCGCAACGGTAGGCCTCGACCAGATCGACACAAGTTGCGTTGTTGGAACATTTGTTATTGATGCAATCGTCGACGTTATTCTCACATCTGAGTCCCTCGTATCCGGGTGCACAGTTGCAACTGTTTTGTTTTTCAAGCAACGACAACACAAACAAACAAAAAAAAACAAAGTTTCATTTATTGTTCTATAAATTTTATTTATCTTTTTTTTGTTTTTATTTCACGCGATCTCATTAAATCAAATAACGCGATTCGTTATGCATCTACTTGTTAACACTTGACTTCAATGTTTTTTCTTTTATTTTTCAAAAACGAATCACTTTTTTAGCATTGATATAATATAAGTAGGTTAGTTAGTCATTTGCTCTTAACTAAATCAGTACAAGTTCCATAAGTTGCGATTTACTAAAAGCTATTGTAATTCATCGTGGCAAAAAAATTTTATGAAAACTTTATTCATTTCTGTCTAATTAAATGGAATAAAATAGAAAAAAATGTTTACTTTTTTTTTCAAATAAATTTCTTCAATCGAAATTCAATTAAAATAATTATTATATTTTCGAAATTCAAAAGAAATATGAGGCTAAAGTATAAAAAAAATTCAGTCAGCATAATGGCTTAAACATTAATTTTCACGCAAAAGCAATTTAAAATATAAAATTTAGCTCGTCTGTATATGTATATGCGTACATGTATATTTAACAAAATAAAGTTAATTAGAAACAAACTCATACTGCGTGTTATTGTGCGAATAAGCGTAGAGTAACAGCAGCCTTTTCCCCCCCTTATTTTTTTTTTTTTTTTTTTGAGCGTATAGCATAGGAGAGAGAAAACTCCAATTAACCCCTCTTGAACGTTAGCTTGATTAAGAGAAAGAGTTAAATCAAATAAAACTATCTAGATTTATTGCGTTAAAAAAAAAAAGCACTGCCAAGCCCTGCTTTCAACAAAAAAAAAACTGGAAAAAAGAAAAATAACATTTTCCAATTTGCCCATATAATTTAGCGCCATTAAACAAGGAAAATATTAAAAAAAAGAAAAGCAAAACTTTTACTACTCTCTTCGTTAAAAAATGAACTCAAGTTAACGAAAGGAGGGAAAAAATTTTTATAAAGTATATATATGTACAAAAAAAAAAAAAAGAAATTTTTCAGTCTCGGAGTGTTATTAATCGGATGAGCTCTTGACGGGGGTATATAAGTTCTTAATAACGTCATGGATGGTACAAAGAAATAAAAATAAAAAGTAGTTAAATCCGCCTCGGTAATTCAACGTTTTCGCTATGTATACTTGGAGAAACTGTTAGGCTTTCTCTCTCTTTCTCTTCTTACGGAAGCTCGAGACGCAAAGATAAACCGAGCACGTTTAAACTCTCCTTGAATATATACGTATATCTACTGTATACATATATTTAAACTAAAGCATATGTTTCCTTCCTTACTTTCAAGGTACAAACTATGTTTACACTGTTTATTTATTTACTCCTCATTATCTTTATTAACAATAATTTCTCAAAATAAACTCTTTGAAGGAGAAGCATAAGTATATGTATGTACGATAAGAGAAAAGGCAAGCTGCTTCTAATTTATTTCTGTGGTTCTATATAAATCTTAAAAGTAGAGCGAACAAAATGGAATGTACAAAAGAAATGAAAAAATAAATTTAAAAAAAATCAAAGAAATGAAAAATAATGAATGATTTAGATCGTTTTTTTTTTTTAAATTTTTCACCTGAATCTTCCTTCCTCCAGTACTTTGCAAGTTCCGGCGTTCCTGCAAGGATTTCCATAGCACGCGTCAATTTTATATTGACACCGGTCCCCGTGATATCCTGGCGCGCATTTGCAACGAAATTGTTTGTCCGGTAACGCCTCGCATAGTCCTCCGTTTTGGCAGGGCGTTGTATAACACACGTTGCATTTCGCCAATACCTCGGCTGGCTGTTGTTTGGCTGCGCGGAAGAAAGGTCTACGATTAATGAGTAAATTTTAGTATTTTTGGAGCGGAGCCCGCGACTTTTTTTTTTTTTTTAAATTTTTTATTTTTTTTTATTTTGAAAAGCTAATTGTGCAAAGAAAAATTTGTTTTCATTCTTAATATTTTTAATAACAAACAAGACAAAAATTTGAAATTTTTTATAATTTTTTTTATGATTTATTTCAGAGTTGTGAAATAAAACAGCAAGAAAACAATGATTAATGCAACAACAAAGTGTGAAAATGAGAAAACATTCTTTGCAAGAAAAAAGATGCGCGTGGCCCCAGGTGAAAAAGCAAAAATTTCTTAGTCAGTGACAAAAAAAGTTTATAATCATGAAACTGGTACATAAATCCACGAAATTAGTTAATTTTACAAATAAAGGTTTTGTATATCCGACAGAAGGTTGCATTAGCTACTGAAGTACAAATAAAAATAAAATTTTCAATTAAAAATATATATTTTGAGAATGCAATTAGTTTCAACTAAAGAATCCAACGAGTAAATTTAATATTATCAAATATGGAAGATAATTTTGAAAAAAAAGTTGCGAAAAATAAATTTATTTACTTTAATGAAAATGGCTCAAAAAAAATGCATTAAAATTTTGCAACAATGAAAAAAAGTTAAATTTTTTTTTTTTTCAGTGTACTCTAAATTAATTATCTAGAGCGTAAAATGAAGTTTTAATTAGACCGAGCTACTAACAATGTTGAGGTCGGAGCTTTTAGACTACTGAAATTTTTTTTTCCCTCGTCCTCCTATTCTTGGACATTATCTACTTTAGATTTGAACTTTTTTGTTCCAACAAAGAACTAACGTATCTTTTTACTGGGTAACATTATAAGTTCAAGAAGTAGATAATGTTTCTTAAATCAAAAAGACGTATGGTTTTTTCAAAACTTTTTATTTCTCCGATTGAAAATAGAACGTGCCTTTTAAGCTAATGCAACTTTCTCCATTATTAAATTAGGTCATGTTAATATTCATTGAACGTCTTTTTTGTTAATGATAAAATAGCGTGTACCAGTTTCTTAAAATTCATTCGTCACAGACTTGGAAAACCTTAATTCACCTTATTCCATAAGCTTCTTTTGAGAAAAAAACTTGTTTGACAAAAATAAATAGAACAAAGATAAATATATATATGTACTACACAAGACAGACAGCGTGCTATAAAAGAACAACCGTGCACCAGCAGCAGCAGCATATCAGCAACAAATTTAATAATTAATTTCGTTAATGTGATTATTTCAATAATGCGATGTATTCTCTTATCGATTCGATGACTTTTTTTTATTTATAAACAAATTATTTATTCAGATTGACTAATGTAATCATTTTCGTGTCGATATACGTCACTAGGTCTTATTGGGTTAAAGGTGAGGGAAGAATGAAAATTTTATACATAATTTATACAAATGCAGAAAGTTAATTTTAACGAGCACTACCAGATTAATAATTTTCTATTCAAACGTCGTTTTGCTAATAAAATTATTTAATGAAAATGACACCGATATTATCAAGTAAATACGATTCTCCTTACGTATACTCGATTATTATATTTATTACGCATATCTATTTTCGTGAAATTTTTAGAATAGGTGTAATTAGGATACAAGCGTCGCGCCTTTTTACGTATTTTAGATTAATTGTATTGATTAATTCGTCTGGCGTTTTAATTATTCAAGTTTTGTTATTGAATTATTTGTTGTTTTTCGATGCTCGGGTGAATTATATTATTTCAATCCAATAATCTATTCATCAGAGTAATAATTTATAAAATAATCCATTTACGTAATGAATGTACTATATAATAATAGAAATAAATTTGTAAAACATAAAATAAAGATACTGAAATTTTTTTATTCAAATCGTTTTTTTTAAATCTGTTAAATCAAGTTCTTTTAAATTGTTAATCGAATTTTTTCTATTTTTGATTTTTCAAGATAGAATTGAAATATTTCAAGATTCATATCTAAAAAGTGAACGAATCGATTAAATCTATAATTCCTAGAATTTCTCAGAACAGCACAAAACATAATTAAAAAAAAAACCTCGAAACAATCAATTTAATCCAGTCGAAAGGCCCAAAGAATAGCAAACCCTTCCCCATAAATAACAGAAAAACCTAAGAAATCATTTCAGTTCCATTGACCAAAACTAAAAATGAAATGAAATAATAAAAAAAAAAACCAGAAAAAAATAAATAAAAAGGCAAAAACAATCTGCGTGCAGACAATCATTCATGTTCAGGCGTTTTCGCTATTCGCGTATACGCGCGTGTTTCAGCAATAATTTTTCTCATTGTGTATAACCCCCGCGTTGTTGTTGTACGGCAGAGCTTTTATAGTTTCTCTCCTTTCCTTTTTTTTTTTTTTATTTTGCACCCAACCGATTGATTTATCCCGAGATGGTCCTCTTGTTTCGAGGCACACGGTTAAAAAGCGCGCGTTACCGCGTCGTCTGTTCTCTCTATACCGCATCGTGCGATTGATTTAAGAGTTTTGACGGAAATCGATGGAAAACAATTTTCTCCATAGCTAACCAAAAGTTAATATTCCTTTTTTAACGTCATTATCATAAAAGTCATCTCATTGGGTTATCATAAAAAAAAATCATAATAAAAAAAGAAGAAAAAATTAGGAATGATA
Organism: Anastatus disparis; assembly: GCA_017163975.1. Classification (NCBI taxonomy): domain Eukaryota; kingdom Metazoa; phylum Arthropoda; class Insecta; order Hymenoptera; family Eupelmidae; genus Anastatus; species Anastatus disparis. The sequence continues at coordinate 1,054,562 of JAFFSR010000251.1, forward strand.
TAAAAAAGGTTGTGCTCAAATGCGACACGATTTCTGCATTATTAAAGAAGGCGTAATTTCGCGTTGCATAATTCACGCGTTTAGAAGTAGTATAAGGGTAAAAAAAAGGGCGTGCGAGCCCTCGTAAATGTCGAGCCCCGAAGCCGTTTGAGGAAACAGGAATTTATTTTTATGATGCCAGAGCTTTTCCCTCTGACCATTTTTCTTCTAGTTCCCCTATATATATATACTCACTTTCTTTCTTTTTTTTTTCGTTACATCGGTTGACTTTGTGCCAAAGAGAGCGAGAGAACGTTGTTACCTTCTTTTTTTTTCTCTTTTATTTTTTCATCTGAGTTTGCTGCTCTCTTTCTTTCTCTCGCTCTTGTGCCTTTTTTTTATACGCGCCTCTCGCGCACGCGGCGGTACTCTCTTTTGGCTTTCTTCTCTTTTTATTTCCGGACGTTTTTTGCCTTAATTAGGGAAATCGTCGGTGTTAAAACTATAGCGTTACGTATACAGCAATGTCGAGACCCAGGCTTTTTTTTTTTTACGTATACACACAAGAGCGTGGCTAAATATTAATGAACAATACCGAATTAGTGCCGAATTTTAATGGCTCTTGTGAATCAAGACTTGTAAGCGTCAGTTTTACGAGATTTTTTTTTTTAAGTAAAAGAAAAAAGAAGAAAAGATGAAAACAAAAGGAAAAGGTCGTTCTTTACATTCTCGTTCTTCTCTTTTATTTTTTTTTAAATATATAAACTTGATTGCGGTGCGTGCCGTAAAGCTTTTGCGTGGACATTTCGTTTTAGTTGAACGTTTTTCTCTTTTTTTTCTTCTTGTAAACTCGGCGATGTTTTTTCGACGTGTATGTATGTGCGTTTTAGTCGAATTGTGGTTATACGAGAAAAAAAAAAGGATTTTATTGACATGATTGCATCAGCTATAAAGACCGCAGCTACAAAACCTTTTATTTTTTTTTATTATATATACATACAAACAGCATAGAGAGAACCTCAGAAACCGATCGAACATTCGAAATCCAATATACATGAATGTGTATATTTTAGTATCCATTTTTATATTGCCAATAAAATAATGTGTAAAGTGGTTGATAAGGAAAAAAAAAAGTACGAAAAAAAAATTCTTAATAAAAAACGCTTCCATCTATCTTTATTAAATCTAAACGTCGTTCAAAATAAATTCAAGTATTTTTCAGCGAGAACGGAAAAATTTTCATCCGCTCGAAAAGTTTGATACGTCGAACAACGAAAATAATATACTTCTACGATTGTTTACTATTTGAGATTAATTGAAACTTTTAAATGATCTTATTTTTCCTTATAATGCTTTTTTCTTTCTCTCTCAAACAAACGATTCGAATAAAAGCTCGATCCTGAGTGCGCATTCCAACACCAAACAAATAAAAAAAAATAAACACAGCTCTCTAATCTAAAGATCCTCCTCTACCAGGAAGAAAAGTAAAAAAAAAAGACAGTAAAGAACAGAGGCAAAAAACCACAAAAAAAAGGTAGAGGGAGATTAAGACGAAGAAAACAAGAGAACGCGAGAAAAAAAAAGGAGAAATAGAAGTAAAAAAAACAGGGTGCGACGCGTAAGCAGCGGCTGAAAGAAATACAAAAAAAAAAAAAAAACGGAAAAACCAAGTACATATTATGTGTTTAAAATCCTTACAGTGAAATGTCATCTGTTAAAAATAAAGAAATCAAGTATGCCAAGTGTTTTTAACGATCGTGAAATAATTAAACTTTAATTGCATTCTTAATAGAAACGACTAGTCGTGCGATTATTTAGTTTGAATTGAGTAAACGGATTTAGCTGACAATTGTTTAAATAAAGCTTAAATTTTCGTGTACTAGAAAATTTAATATTAAACTTGAAAACAAGTTGGCGTAAAAAGGGTACTATATTTTAAAGTAGTTTTGTGATTAACGATTCAATTAGAACCAAAGCGAGAGAGAGAGAAGAAGTAAAGCTGCAACATTTTTCTATTAGAACCTTGAAAGTGGCAGCAATTTAAGAAAATTAAGAGAGTCCTTAGAAATCGTTTCTCAATTCAAAAGTACACTTATTCAAATTTAGAGCAAATTTTCTTCTTTCTCTTCTTCTCTGAATTTTTTTTTAAAGGTAGTTCAAGTAAACGCAACTTAAATTAAATTACACGTATCTATAGTTTCGACGAGGTAAAGATTTACTTTGACCTTATTTAACGTTTGAATTTCACTGTAAGGAATTTCAGATTATACACTATAAACTTATATTTTTCGGCGTGTTAAATGCCAGCCGGTTTAATTTTCGTTAAAATTCGTTATAAATTAAAAATACGTAAATTTTAATGGTTAATTGAATCGCGCTAATTAAATTTTATCCCGTGACACAAGAAATTTAAGATTAAATTACATTAAAAATAATGAAAAATTAAAACTGTCTAATATTCCAACTAGCGCACTGTCTTAATTAAGTATTATAATCTCGAAAATTTAGCATCAAAACACTAACATGAAAATTACCATGAAAGAGTCTCTTCCCGTTAGCAGTGCACTTTAAAAAGTAAATACTCGTATAAGTTTATAGTGTACGAAAAATAAAACCTTAAAAACAAAAACAGAGCAACGAGTATTTTTTTTTTTTTTTTTTAAAGGTATAAGTGAGAAAAAATTCTAACAATAATAATAAGTAAAAAGGTGAAAAAAAGGTAATGGTATGATGCTTACTTTTACATTGAAAGGAAGTAGCCGGTGTAGTAAGTAGAAGTTTGTCCTTCATAGCTGGTGGCTCAGCGCAGCGTGCTATACCAGGTTCAACGTAATCCCTCTTTACCCATTCGGCAAGCCAGCGCATATTGCAGTCGCAGTACAATGGATTTGAGCCGAGTGCACTAAACAGGTTTACACATTGCTACGGTTAAATTCAACTCTAACAGTCTAACTTTATCTTTATCCCTCTCACTCGCTCACTCATTCTCTTGTCATACTCTCATCATTTTGCTTTATATATACGCACGTACACGTATATGTATATATAAACAGTTGAGTGATACTCATATGTGGCATTATAATCCACGAGCGTATTGGATTTATATACATATACGTAAAGTGGATAGGAATTATGAGAGATAGAGGAGGAGGATTTTAGGCTATATACGAGTGAGAGAAATTGGCTCTTGATTGTTACGTTACTTACACGTGTGTGATAGATTTGAGATCCTCGAAGGTACCCTCCGGTATCACTGATATGTCGTTGCCATGCAGCGAGCTAAAACACAAACACACAATACATATACATACAATGTGGAAATATATACGTATATATATATACATATTGAGAGAAGAGAATAGTTTTGGCTTAGTCATCAGTGTATATCCGACTAATCTCTACTGCTATGGCTATAGTTGCGGGATTTTAGAGGGTTACCACTTGACCTATCGAGTCCACTCATTGAATTTTCAAATATTTACAAATATAAAAGCTTTATTCTACAAAAAAAAATTTTTTTTTCCGCCAAATTCCGTTTGTTTTTTCAGAGCTTTTTTTTTCTAATAGAATGAAACATTTTATTTGAAACATCAAACTGAAATTTTTTTTTATTTCGGAAAAGTTGATAAAAAACGTTTTTATAACTAAAGTTTAACATTTTCGAATTGGATGGATATCAATACTAGTTTTATTTGTTGATTTTGACAATTTTATAAAATGATTAAATTTTGGCAGAATAGGGGATGATTTTATGATCTCATTTACATTATCCTAATCTAATATCTTGTGACTAACTTTTATTGTAGAAGATAATACGTGAAATTTGGGCTCAGTATGTTATTACTTTTTCATTTGATGAATTTTTTTTATAAAAATATACTAAAAAAAGGTTAAATCTAGCTATTTTCAAAAGCGTAACCCAAAGATGTATTATACATCATCGACTGGTATGTAACTATTTTGATCGTAAAATAATAAAAAAAAAAAGTTAAATTACTATAATCAAGATAATAATTACAAGATAAAAAAAATGAAAAATTCGATACAACACGATTTCATTATTTACGAGCCATACGTCAATTTAATAAAGCGTAGAAATGTACAAGGTGTAATTAACGGTATAAAAAATTTTCGCTTTAAAATCTTTCTCTATCGATACTGCCATTATTATTATTATTATTATACGTACATGATACGAAGAGACTTAAGACCAGCTAAAGCGCCAGGTTGCACGCATTGCAGCTTATTGTAGCTGATGATCCTGTAAACAGATAAAAAGGTATTAAGCAGAGAAAGAAGAAGACAGACAGACTGTTGTATGCGAACGACTTACTCGCATATAATCTGTTCTTATAAAAGAATAATATATATGATAGAGAAAAGAAAATAATAAAATAATGTGTATATATATAAGCTACTTACAGATGTGCTAAATTCGTAAGGTTCCTGAACGTGTCGTTGGATAGCATTCCAATCTGATTGTTGCTCAAGTCGCTGCAATTTATTTATATGAAAGAAGAAGAAGAAAAAAAAATAAATAACATAACATATTGGTTATAAAATGCTTGGATAAATAGACTTCGATTCTCCGTTCGATATTATATATACACATACGTCGTATGGGCGTTGCGCAATCTAAAGAGAATTTACTTTGTTTCAGTCCTTTGATTGTAAATGTTATATTATATGAAAATAAGTATTTGCTAGATCGCGTGTGTGTATATGCATATATATATAGAAAGGGTTTAGGCCATCGGATTTGGAATAATACCAACGCTTGCCAACTTTATGAGAAATTGAACGCGAGAATAATAAAAAGAAAGAATGAAAAAATCGTCGCAGACGGTTTTATGGTTTGGTTATATAGCCAGTAAATTATGCGATTGTGTAACTTTCGACGCATTACCTTAATTAAATTGAATTCATAGCTAATTTCGTAACTCGTATTTTTCGAAAATTCGTAAAAGTTACAAGTAAACTTTGATATTTGATCATCGCGTTAATTAAAATTTCGTATGTTTATAAAACATTCGAATGAAAAAAAAAAAGAAGAAAATTTCTCTCAAGTTTTAATTTGAAACGAATAATATGAAAAATAGCATAATAAAAAATGATTAATCATAAAAGTTTTTTTTTTCTCAACTAACGTAATAATAAAAAAAAAAATGCCATTCTCATCTCGTTCCATGAATAATCCGGCTAATGCCATAAAAGGCTCATCCGAATAGAAAGAAATTTCATCACCTAAAAGAATCAAAAGTATTCGCCAATACAAAATATATATGTTAAAAGAGAGAAGTCTTCTTGCAATAAAATCGTTTAAGCCCCAAGTCTCAATGGCAAAATCATTAATCTTCGTCGGTCGAAGAGCCCGAATGAATTGTACGTTTATGCTCTCTCGTATATACATATATATATATATATATATAGGCATTGCGCGCGTTAACGCGCGACCCTTCAGGAATTTGCACGCGAGCAAAATGAAAAGGCCAACAATGAAAGAATCGTCTCATCGTTGATGCCGACGTATATATACGTGAAATAAAAAAAGAAAAAAAAAATAAGCAAGGGTAAGGATATATACACGTGCGCACACCCAGTACGCGTATACACGTATCGCTGAGAATGTATACATTATTAAGATGGTTCATTCAAACACTTGACTTTTCGAATAGCTCAAAGTTATACGCGCTCGATAATAGCTTTGATTATTAAGAGGAATGTTTACAAGCCAAAGTTATATGATGGATTGTAAGATAGTTTTCAAATCCAAACGAATCCGCTGACAATGAAGGATTATTACCAAGGCAATAATACCCGCTGATATATCGAATCATTGGAATTTTATACCAACTGTAAGTTTATTTTATTAAAGGGAAAGCTTCTCTTAATTACAGTTTTGTAACAATTGTGAAGCATCGGTAAGATTCGCGTGAAAATTAATAATTAAAATATGATAAACGCTTGGACTTAAGCAATCAAAACGACTACAATTGTTGCCGTTATAGCATTGTTCCGAGAAGCAGTAACCAAAAGCAATAATCCCTTGCCATTGTTCCCCTTACTCATCCCTCATATAACTTTAAAGCTCGGTGTCTCTCTACATCTGCATCTCTTTCTCTTTCTCTCTCTTGTGATCGAGACCCTTTGCGTCACATATACACTAATAAAGCAAAGTAGGTCAACGTCCAAAAGTCACATGTATATATATAGAAAGAGAGAAAGAGAAAGGATTGGTATTGAAATGGGTATATATCTGAAATTCAAATATGACTGATCAGCCATAGATTTCTCTTATGGGTTTCTATTGTTCTGAAACTTACAGCCTAGTAAGGATGCTCAGATGAGCTAAGCGTTCTGGTTGAATGGTCTTAATGTCGTTGACGTCGAGGTATAGCTCCGTTGTTTCAGGTGGTATTCCACGTGGTATCTCGGTGAGCCTTGAACGCGAGCAGCGTACCACTGAACCGGCACAGCTACATTGCGGCGGACAATAATCATCGCCCAAACAACCAACGCTATCGCCTATAAAACACAAATTCATTTACATTTTCAACTTTATCTTTTATCAAGATGCTAATTGTTATGTTGAAAATAGGATTAAAGTAAGAAATTTCGTTTTCTGTATTTATAGTTATATTATTATGAAAAATGAAGAAAAAAATATTTTTAGGAGTTTTTAGAAACTACAAATGATAATTCAATAAAGTTAAAAATTTGTAAATTTTAAGGGGATGTGAAATACCTAGTATACCTTTTCATTTTGATTAATTTACATGACATAGAGATATTTTTTTAAATTTTTAAATAAAGATGAAAAATTCGGGAAACTGTAATGTCCGTAACTATGTTTAAAATTTATACCCTATTACGTCAATTTAAAAGAAATGCTACTTTATAAATAATATCTTTTACTGAATTTCAACAAAATTCTAATAACAAAATTAAATAAAAAAACTTGGATAGTATCATGTTTATTACTAATTGATAGTATTAAAATCCAATAGTTATTTGTTATTAATTAAACAATTTATTTGAATAATGATCCGACATTCCATTATCGCTTAATCATGCGATGCACAGTATATATTTTTCATTTAATTGCAATGTAAATAAATTTTGCGCACAGTATATTATGACTAACGATGTAAATTACGTTTGTCGTGATTTAAAAATAACATTTGAGTAATTAACTGAATTTGTCGTTTGCATATGTAAGCTCGCTTTCAAGAATATTTTCAAAATGTTTTACCGAAACAAGCTGCAAGGTAAATAATTACATTAAGCAAAATGAAAATTTTTTTATTTAATTTTTTATGTTTTAAACTTTTTTAATAAAGTATGAAATAATGAAATTTTGATTAAAATATTAATTTAAGTTGCTTCGGAAAATTAAGGCAGGTAATTAATATGCTGTTTATGAATGTATTAACAAGGGCTCTGTTAAATAAGATGGAAAATTATTGGTCATTACAAATTATGCATTACAAATTGTTGAACAAAATTTCTGCAAATTATACGCATTAAACGTAATTTACAGTTTGACGGAAAATCTCATACATTATTAAATAACATTTGAAACAAAGTAACACAAGCATGCTGCGCAATGTATAACATTGATGTGGCCGCCGCTGGAAAGACAAAATTATATAACGCTATTTTAAGTTAATTTAATCAATCTCGCTACAACTGAAGTGTCATCGATGATTATTTCGATATATGCACGCTTGGTTTATATGCCGTGATTGATTAAATTATTCTAAAATTACAATCCACACGAGTAGAAACTCTCTCTCCCGCAACATGACCAAATAAACATGGCTTTTGTATTTTGTAAATATTTGTTAAAACATCCATCGATTAATTATTATACGCTATTTAAATTCCACGTTTAAAAAACAAAGCGATAAATTTTATTTTATTTTTTTTTATTTTCATGAAAATCAATAGCTATATACATAAAAGAGGACTTTTGCTTTCATCGTACAAGAGTTAACAAATCAAAACAAGATTAAATAAAAAAAAAGGATGTTAACATCATTGTGGTACATTGAAAATATTTAATTTGTATTGTAACCCAAGCTTTAAGTCTCATTTCTTTTTTTTTTTGTTTTGTACAAGTTGAACCTAACCGCTGACATTCAAGCTTGACTAAAGCCAACGACAACAAAAAAAAAAGACAGAAAAAAAAAATAAAAAAAAAAAACAACTCGAACGTCAAAGAGTGAAGCGGTTTCACATGCAATGCTACAAGCTAACTACTATCAACATGTATATGTACGTGTGGTGGTTGTGTTTGAACGTCGTATAGAATGAGCTTTTGTGGAGTCTCTCGATCGATGATTTGCGGCGAATGATCAGCGAAAGCGAAGGTATATATATATCCTATAGATATCTAGGATAGTTTGTGGTACTAGTGTACATTCGCGTTTTGTTACCTTGTAATTCGCGTTCGTTTCTTTTTTCTAATGTATATCCTGTGGCTTATTTATATATTCTTTCCTTTTAAATTTTTAGATTTTTTTTCATTTCTGTTTTCGTCGTAAATGCTTTCCACTGATGCCAGGTTAGTTAAAAAAAAAAAAAAAAGTATCGTTTGCTGCATTTCTCGAGAAGGAGGGATTCTTTAAATGTTTAAAGGCGTTATTACTTTTTGAAGGCTAGGAGCATAGGAATTATCGAGTTTAACTCGTTTGCCATCTGTTAGTTTTTCCTATTACGGATAAAAGGCAAAATGTTATAGCCGAGGAAGCGTATACATATATATCGGGGTATAACAGTGCAGTACAGTAGGGATTTGCAATTTTAAAAATGCCAACTTGGACGGAAAGTATATAAGCACACGCGCTTATGTGTATGTATGTATATACTCTCTCGAATTATGCAGGCGCCGCTTACCACGAAAAAGGGATGAGCGCAATCACATGGAGTTAGCTTACAGCTATAGTATTTGCGGAAAATAGTAAAAATGGAAAAAAAAAAGAAGAAAAAAATTGTTTTTGCTCTTTCACATTTTGTTATGTTGCGTGTATACTTTGTTTCTTTACAGGAGGATTTACGGTACATGCTAGCTTTTACAAAATTAAGGATTATCTTTCATCTGCGTTCAAATACTCAAGATAATAAAACCTAATGAAAGTCATTTTTTAAGCTTATGCACGTACGGGATGTTATTTTAATGAATAAGGCTAAGAAATTTAAGATTTTTTTAAATCATACTAAATGTAATCCGAGTAAGAGCTTGAAATTTAGTGAAGAATTTTAAATTCATGGTAAATATAATATTAGTAAATATAATTTTGAGTAATTTTATTTCGAATTTATATTAAATTTTGAAAATATAGTAAAGAATATTTTGCTACTTCTAGATATAATGAAAATTTAAATCCAATATTTGTTAAATGAAAATCAGTTAAATGAACTGGACCTTGAATTCACGCAACCCATATTATGGATTTTTAATATAAAATTGACAAAGAGGTATTATTTTATAAAAATATCGGTAAAATAAATAAAAGTTTCGTTCGTACATAATAAAAACCCGTTAAAAAAAAGTACAAACAGTATTGAATTTGTTGCCGAATAATTGATACGCTAATTATATTTGCTTGTATGTCTATACTTTTGATTTATACATTAATTTTTTGTGAATGGCTTGAAAAGGTTTACAAATTGGTAATCGAAACTGTCGCTATGAGAAACATTAAATAAGAAGCAAAAAAATTACAGAATATAAATTGGATAGCATCGTCAGATTCATAATAATTAAGCTTGAACGAAAATAGAAAATTTTTTTACTACTATGTATTTATAAACAGTAAACGTACGTTTGAAATACGCTGTATTACTACACGTGTAAGCGTCTAATGATTCATCATTAGATTCATCATATTAATCAAACATGGTATTCGTATTAATCAAACAACGTAAATTCCTTCTTAAAACTATTAAACTAGAAGAGATTTTGAATTTAAAAGCGTACAGCTAAAAAACTAATATGTCTGTTATTAAAAAGGAAAGGCCGCGTGTATTACTGTCGTTGCAATAAAACGAATTAAATTTTCATCGACGAAGAAAAAAAGGCCGACAGACGAAACGATATTCGACAAGCTTTCATTAATGCTTGCTGTCACGCGCGACAAATATAATCCCATACTCAATCTCCGCAACGAATCTCGTCGTATCACGCGTAAATAAAACTCGGACTGTATATATCCCAGAGAAGCCGAAAATTCCAATCCACTGTACGAGAATCCATGAATAATTGCGCTCGTACAAATCAGGACTGTTTATTTTCATGATACAGATGACACGAATAGATGAGTACGTGCACAGATAACTCGTTAAAGATTTTTTAAATTTTATATTACTTGTTATTATATTAAAGCTAATGAAAGCAAACACCAATAAAATAAATTTTAATTTTAATAGTACAAAGTTGTAAATAATGTATTCTTCATTAATTTTTTATTTGCGTGATTCAATAACTTTTGTTATTAATTTAAATTATTGACTAAACAACTAATGTTGTTATATTTGTACACAATGTTACTTACAATTTGCACTCTAGCAAGCTTGTTTATATACAACTGAAACGTTGTGTCATGAAAAATTAATAAAGAAAAAAATTGTTTACGACAGTCTCCTATTTAAATGAAATTTATTTGATATCGTTTCTTGTTTGAAAGAAAAATAATAAGTAGCGCTTCATTTGGACTTTTACATTATGGTGATCGCGTAACAGCAGGAGATCGATACTTTCGACTATCTAATTATTCTCTCAATTAACACGGAAAATTCAAAAGATAATAATAAGCTGATGTATAACCAGCCGCTTAAATGCTTATGTCTTGCGATATATAAAGCGCCTATACGGAGATCTAACTGCTTGATTTTCCATAAATTATGCAAATTACCCAAGCACGCGTATTCTATGTATAATGTTGGAGAGAAGAAAAAAATCTCTAAGTACACTTGTGTTACGAGCTGACGGAATTGAAAATTTAAAAAAAAATGATAGATTACCGTGAAACGGTGAATGTCGATGGAATTTCAACGTTTTGCAGGAATTTTTTTTAATATGAAAAATAGCGCAGAATAGAAAATTATTTTATACGTCCGATAAAACAAAGATTTTAATTCTCAATACGTCTATATAATAAACGTTACGAAAGTTTAATCTGATGTTTCGGTGAATATGAATTATTTATGGAATTAATTTAATCGACGTACGATTTTATGCCGGGTACAAGTCGTATGTGTACTGAAATAAATATGCAATTACCACACGATGCAATAATTAAGGAGCAAAAACAGATGTTTATTTTATTCATATCTCGGCTTCTGGAATATTAATTTTCAATGTATTATAATCTGTCGATAAATTAAAAAGCATTTTATTCAATATAAAATAATTAATTATTTTAAAAAAGATTTATTGTTACCGAGAGTTCAAATAATATATAATCGCATAATGTGTAATGGCCTTAATTTAACAGTCTCTCTTATTTTGATAAATCCTATGAAAAGATTGAACAATTAGCAAAGACAATGAATGAATTATGGAGCAAAAATGGCTTTTATACAATGTAGAAGTGGAAATAGAGTGAGGCTTGGAGAAACAATAGGAAACTACTCATCTACTCACTGTTGCACTTGAATTCGTGGCGCGGTATGTCATTGATAGCCGCATCCTTTAGCCGTGGTGGATCGTGACAATGTCCTGTCACCGTTGTGGTATCGCGTTTTTTCAACCATTCGGAAAACCAGGCCAAGTGGCAGTTACACGACAACGGATTTCCCTGGAGATTTCTGGGAACAGAAAAATTCAACAAAACATAGAAATTTAAAAAAAAAAAAAACAAATAAAGTTAAATTTATCTTTTTTTAACTAGAGGCACAGAGAGAAAATTATCTAAAACCGTGTATCTGACTATGAGCTCAAGGGCGTGGGAAGTCGGAAGTTCATTCGAATTCCCTGGGAAATGCAAGTTTTTCACTTATCGGATAAGACCGGAAATTCGATACATTTGCGCGCAACGGTGATATGGCTCTGGAGGAAGTTCAAACACGAGGATTATTGGAATTTTTTTTTTTAAACTTTGATTTTTTCGAGCACTGTATTTCCTGTAATTTTTTATTCTTAAATATTAATATTGTAGAAAAAAATACGGTGATTTAAGTAATTATCAGAGTGTAAAGATCTAAAGTACTAAGATATATCAAAATTTTAATATCCAAAAACATATTTCTGAGTCTGTAATAATTCATCGCTATACAGTCATTTAAAAAAAAGTATTCATTTTTCAATAATTTATGTTAGAACTTCCTTGACTCGCTAATATTAGTTTTGATATTCTGATGTAAAATATAATTTCTTACCAATTTACAGATATCTATAGTTTGCATGGTTTAAAGTTTTAACGCTTGAAATTAATATTGAAAGAATCATAATTACTTGGATATTTGAGAAAAATAATAAACTTTATTAGTCAACGTTTCGGACTCTGTTTAAAGAGACTCTATTTTATCACACTTAAATTTGTCTATTAATTTTAAAAAATTGCAAAGTATTACAAAATAATTTAGAACAACAACATTCCGTACTTACAATCGTCTAAAATTACATTGACTTACCTTAGGGAATTCCAGACTATCGTAAGTTGGGAATGTTGTTCTTCTAAATTATTTTGTAATGCTTCGTAATTTTTCAAAATAAATAGACAAATTTCGTTACAACCTAAAGAAGAATCCGAAACGTTGACTAATAAATCTAATTATTTTGCTCAGATATTTATTATTTACCAGTATTATAAGAAATCAACATAAATTACATTAATTTTGTGATAAAAATTTTTTTCCCAATCTCATCTACAAGATGAACAAAAAAGATTTCGTATGAATTTCTTGCAAATCTTATGCGATTCCTATAATACAGCACATATAAATAACGACCAAAGCCATATTCGTATTTTATTTCCGTGTACGAAAAGCAGATAAAAGTTTCAATGTATCTTTCTAGTTCTTAACGAGCTTTATATATATATACTTTGATATGTACTTACATAGAATGCAAGTGCGGCAAATTGTCAAAAGAGCTTGGCATCATACAGGTGATTGCGTTACCGTGGAGATTTCTAAAGGGTGGAGAGAGAGAGAGAAAAAAACAGCAAAATTTATCGATAATACGTGAAAATAGAAGAAAAAATATATATAAGAGAGAAAGAAAGAGACTAAAAGATTTCTCGAGAAGTCGATTTTATACTCACAGACTTTTGAGACTCGTCAGGCCGCTGAACATTTTCGTGTGGACTTCTCGGAGCTTGTTATCGGACAAAAGTCTGAAAGTTCGTGGTATGGTTTTTTTTTTTTTTTTTTTTTTTTTTTTTTATTTTTTTTAATTCGAGAGAGAGAAAAAAAAAACTTTCCGGGATTGCCAACTCGTTTAAAGTTTGATATTTGTTTGGTAAAAGTAAAGTTGACATAAGGCAATGCGAATTAGAATTTCGCCCAAGAATTTGCAATTAGTAAATTCTTTATTCGCACTGGAATGAATCTTTTGTATGTTCAAAAAGTGAAAATATTCTAAAAGCTTAACCAGAGATTTTTTTAAAATAATTTTAAATTGCATTATAATCAGAAATATTCCATGAATTATTTACGTGAATAATTTAAAAATTTTAAGTATAACATATTTAAAATTGAAACGAGCATTTAATGATGTTCTGATTTGCGTTAATCAAATAAATTCTTCAATTTATTAGGCAAATTTTAGTTGATTGGGTATTTGAATGATAATTAATAAAATAATGATGATAACTCACAGATCCGTTAATTTATGCGCTCCTTCGAATGCAGAAGCTTCGATGCGCGAAATTTTGTTGCCCCTTAGATCCAAATGCTGCAATTCCGGTAACTTTTCGAATATACCTTCAGCCTTGATTTTCTCAATGGCATTGTTTTTCAACAATCTATAAAAAAAATAAAACGCAAAATTATATAAAATATTTTTATTGAAAATTCAATATTATAAAAGCGTATAATTCGAGTATTTTAAACGAACTCGGTTATATAAATTGTTATGCAAATAAATATCAAAATATTTAAATATGCAAAAGCAACAATCTATAATTATACATATTAATAATAAAAGTATAAATCGTGAAATAATTATTATAATAATATTTATTCGTTATAAAGCAAGACAACTGAAATCGTATTGGCATTTTAATCTATTTGCGTTTAATATAATTAGCTTAATATCAAACGATATACAAATTGCGAAGTTCAATAAATTATTTCGAAATAATATATATGCGCATATTCGGTTGGACATTATAATTTGATTAAATTCAAGCAAGAAAAAAAATAACCTAATTAAGAGCATTAAGTTAATCAGATTATTTAAGTACTTTAGAATTTTATTGCTGTTATTGTTAAGACTCGGTAAGTTAAATTGATAAACTTTTTTCTATTGCTCAAATATTTATACTAAAGATTCTCAAAATTTCTTCTGCTGATCCATTTATAATAATTTAATACTCTCGGATAAGAAAATACTGTTAACTTGTATATTTATTTATTTTTTTTTCTTATTTTTTGCAGTTTGCACATTGACTTTTAAAATACGCAGGCTCGGGCAAAAGATAAATAACGGAATGTAGAGTAAAGCAAGTAAATCTTAAAGTCTTTTGGAGTTAAAACTTACAAAGTCGATGTATAAATAGGCAAATCCTTGGGGATGCTCGTGAACTTTTCGTTGGAACAATCGATCGTCGCACCGTTACAAGTGCAATTTGCTGGGCATGGACCTGGCAAGATACATTCGCCTGCGCGTTTCGTTAATACTTCTTCGTCACCTGTACGTTTTTTTTTTAGAAAAAAAAATAAAAAATTCATGCTATGAATTAATATCTGGGTACTTGGCTGTAACATTTATTTGATAAAAATACGTTTCTTAAATTAAATGAAATTTTAATGTTAGATAAACAGTTTATGTGATTATTTCTGGCAAACTAGAGTTTTTAATAAAGATATCGAGACTATGGTTGTAAGTGAGTTAAATATGCAATGCAAATTGCATTATATACATGCAAGTTATTTTATTACTTCGATATTAATAATTCATGATGATCTTAAAAAATTTTATTTTTGGAATAGCAACGGTATAGAATGTATAATGAAATTACTTTTAGAATTCTCAAAATGTAACTATTATTACAGAAATAACAAAATAACTTAAAATGAAAAATATTAGTATTTGATTAATGGATTATGATTAAAAAAATTATGACTTTATGAATATTCTGTTCACCTTATTTTTATTAGATTTCGATATTGTCAATAAAAGATTATTGGATTAAATAATCGAACAGTTGATTTTTATTCGATTCCAATAAAAAATATGATTTTAAATGTGATTTGAATTTGTTCAAATATTAATATTCATGCTTCAAAAGAATCGATTGCTAATAAAAACAAGGATTTAATTTGATAAAAATTGAGCTCTCGTAAGTCGATAAAATCTTCAAATATTTTAACAGGACAGCACATACAAATGCATATAATGTAGCATTTCATGAAAAAATGAAATGATTATTTTTTAATCCAATGAGATGTAAAAGGAGAAAAGAAAAAGAAGCAATTTGATTCATTAAACGCGGATTCAAAGAGCTTTAAATTTATTTAATCAAAATCTATTTTTATAACCTCGAGAGAGAGAGAGAGAGAGAAACACAAGTCAGGTATAATCTCTTTGAAGCGTATATAAGAAACATAAATCTTGGATCGAGTTTTTTGCACTCACGAATTCCTCGGATTATTTTTCTTTTTTTTCTTTATCTCTCTTTCTCATTCCCTTTACTCTAACACGGCATGACGAAAGCGAGCCTGTATAGCCTATTCGATGGCAAGAAAATATCATATACAGACAGACGTCAATTTTTTTTCTATTCAAGAAAGCCTTGCCTCTGTAATGTAGTTTTTATTCAACCTTCGAACTTTAGATTCTTATGGAAAAAAATGTGAACCATAATTTTTTTTTTCTTTTTAATATTAAGATGTAGAAATTGATAATTTAATTCAGCTTTGACACTTTGTATAATAAAGCATATTTATCATCGCGAAAATTTAAAAAGTAAATCTTAATAAGTCGAGAGATGAAATTAATGCGTTAATATTTTTAAACATTTCATTCTGTCCATAAGTTTTCAACAAAATAACGTAGCATCGATAAATCACAGCGGCCAAATGTAAATTTTATTTACAACGTTAAATGTCGTGCATGCGCGATTATGTGTTACGAAATTAGCTGAGATATATTAATTCACAAAGTTTTGACAAATTATAGTGTAATTTTAACTGTTTTCTTTCTAATGTACGCTCTCTCGGATAAAGGGAGAAAAAAAGAAATTTTTTTTATTTACGATCGTATTTTATAGTAATTGTACTTCATTTCTGCCTCGTAAAAAAAAAATGAAATTATTGTTAGTTTTTTTTTATCTCACGTCATTTTTGTCCTCGTTTTTACCTCATGCACACGAGCTAAATATAGAAAACCGCACTCGATTTTTTATATATTTCACCCTTTAGAAATTCCATTTTAACGAATAACATTATTCCTAAGCAATAAAATTATCATACCGTTTCGTATTAAATTATAATTCATTCCTTTTTGTTCCATATAAAAAAAAAAAGAAAAAAAGAGGAACGATATTTGTCCCACGAAAAAAAAAAGTCTTGATTGCACTTGAATTAATTATTTAGGACTTTGTAAAGCCTGAAAATTAAAGCAAGAGCAGCAGTTACCGGGAAAGTAGTAGTAGCAGCAGCTTGTAAACTCATAGGGTATTCCCTCTCTATGGGCCCTCCGTTTTATATAACGGCTGCGAGGAGGAGAGGAGATTATAATTCGAATAGGCGAGGTCGCTGTTACTGCTACTGCTGCTGCTGCTGCTCTGTGCTGTGCACTTGCAATCGGGCAATTTATCGCGGAACCGTGTGAGTTAGCTAACGCGCGCGTGCCTCGCGTGTTTTCTCCACTATATATATATAAAGGCGTCCAACGTATATAGAAGCGCGTTATACCTCTCCACTAATTTCTTGCATGCGAATCATTTCAATGTGTACAATCTCTCTCTCTCTCTTTTTCTTTCTCTCTTTTTTTTCTTTCTCGAGGGATTTCGTTCTACACCATGTTCATGCGCAATTTTTTTTTCAGCTCTCTTTTATAACCGTATAAAAAAAAGGCTATACGGAGTCAAAAAATTTGTGCACGTATATATAGTCGCGGCGGTGATTATGGACGATTTTGCGTGCTCGATGATGCACTCGTTCGGTATAATTTCGAAAAAGCGAATATTTGCTCATGGCTAATGAGTGAAACATTTACACACGCGTATATGTACGTATGAAAAACTTGATACGAGAGCCAAAGTACAACGCGTTTTAACAGACGAAATGAGAGAGAGAGAGGAAGAATTATTATCGCCCGAAGATTAATGTATATATATATTATGCACATACTTCTGCATTCTTCACATTTTTAACATTCCACGTATATTCGTGCCTTTTTTTTTTCAAGTACGTATACGGCTTGCACTTTTCTTATTATTTTTTTTTCCTCCCTTTTTTTTTTTGACGCATTCAAATGATACAGTATATGTGATAAAGAAGATTTCGTTGATTATGCATGAGGAGCGACGAAATTGGAATAGGTTTTTATTAGCATATTTATTAAAAAGAATTTTTCATCGCTTTAATAATGTTATATCTATGTATTATACTTCTTTCTTTATAGTGTGAATGACAAGATGATGTTATACTTTTTTTTTTATTTTTTTTTTTTTAGTATATATGGGTTAGATGAAGGTGAAACACCTGCAAAATACATATAATGAGGTTAAACAATAAAATACATTCTAGGATTATTTTGTGAGATTACGATTGAACAGTCATGGCTATAGTAACTTTTAATTGTTATAATACTTTAATAGCTTTAGGATTGAAGCTTTAGATTGAGCTTTAAGTAAGTATAAAAGTATCTTTTATAAAAATTTAAGTTTTACAACAAAAAAAAAGTTACTATAAAAGGGGCTTTAATAATGACATTGTTAATTGAACAATATGAATGATTAATTTGTTAGTATTACAAGGCTCGGTCTCAATCTAAATGCTGTAATATAATGATTAAAAATTATATTTTTACGTTTAATAAATATTTATTGATACTCTATGCAATGAGATTATTCATCAATAGCCAAAAAAAGTAGTTATTAAGACCGAGCCAATATACCATATAACGAAGGGAGCAAGTATTTGAACAAGTGCTGAAAAAAAAAGAAACAAAAGCCATGATAAAGTACTGCAGCAGCACCATTAACACTATAATGAATACGTAGATAACAAGATAAAATAAAAAGTAAACGCCAAAAACGAAAAAAGTCAAGAAAGGATGGATGAATATAAGCTACGGAGTTTTTTTTTTTTTTTAAATGGTTTTGTGTTAGAGGAACGTGGGTGTCGTATTTCACCAACCTTGGGCCGGCGCCTCTCTTAAATTCACCATCGCTTTTTTTTTTATAATCCATCCAAAAAAAAAAAAGAAAGAAAGAAAAAAAGAACCGCGCTTTTAAATTTCGTGTATACGTACGTGTCGTCTCGGTTAAAAAAAAAGGCCGAAAAGTACAACACTTAATATATACACAAAATAAAAAGTAAAGAGCGAATTCGTTTTTTTATTTTCTTGCTTTTTTTTTTTGTAAAAAAGGGTGTACGAGAGTAAAGAAAGTTGGTGCTTACCCTTACATTTGAATTTTTCATCTCTCATGTTGTCGATGCGACGCTTAAGGGCTCGTTTTGGTGACTCACACCTTGCGCCTGATGTCTCGATTGGATTCTTGTGTAAGTATTCGCTTAACCAACGTAGATTGCAGTCGCAAATGAAAGGGTTCCGTGCCAAGTGCCTTAAGGCCAATCGACAAAAGAACACGATTAAATGGACTTTTTTCTCTATTTTTTTTTTATTTTCTCTTTTTACTTTACTTTTGTTACTCGTTTAACGTATACAAGAAAGAGAGAAAAAGCTTGTTTCTCTTTATTTTTTTTTTTTCTTATTTTTTATTTTAAACGTGCAGGTGTTGTATATGTGCGTGGGCTTGAGAATATGCGAGAAGGGGGCGTGGGTGACCTTTTGCCATTTCATTTAAAGACGAGGCGTTAAGGTTCTTTTGTTGCATACTCGTTTTTTGGAAATTGCACGCGATATACACAGAGTTTGTTCAAGTTTATGGATATTGACTCGTATATAGCTTGAATTTAAAAAAAAAAACTTCTTTTTTTTTATTTCGATTTCAATGTTAAAATAAAGATACTTAAAAATATAATTATTTAATTTTCAAACTAAAATGTAGGTCAAATAATAAAATTGCAAATTCCCATTTGAAATAACAAATTTTTTGGCATTTATGAATGTAAAATTTTATTTTTAACTCCATTATTTTATTACACGATTTTGGTTACAAAACTGTTAAGGCAAAAATTTATGATTATTTAAAATTCATCGGATCCGTATATATACATAAAACCTTAAAATTCTTAAGTGAATTATAAATTTGTAGGATTTAAATGTAATGGGGAGTTAAAAGATGGGTCACATACGAGCATAAATTTAAGTTAAAAAAGAACTTCCCAAAACGAATGATACTTATTCCAAAATTTATGTCGAATGTCTTTCAATCCCCAGGAAAATAAATGCTTTAAACATCACGAGAACTTTAATCGAAGATTTAAAAGTATGGTAATTCAGCGATAAAATCTATAATTAAAAAAGATTTGTCATGAATAAACCAATAGAATTAAATGCAACAAGGTAAGAGTTAAAATAAGCTTTTAAAAAAAAAAGTTGAATCTCTCTCTCTCTTTCTTGTATGCTTTTTCAGCGATGCAAAACAAAAAAGGAAAAAAAAAAATTTTCTTAATGCACTTAAGAATACAATACTTACAACGTTTTGATGTTCCTGAGATTGGCAAAAGTCCCGTTGCTCAGTGACTTGATGTTGTTGTCGTAAAGAGATAAAAGCGTTAGGCTTGAGAGATCGCGAAATAAGTCCGTTCGTATGCACGATATTTCGTTCGCGTTTAATAATCTGTAAAAGAGTTTTAAAAAAAAAAAAGAGGCACCAACAACAAACATTTTATTTTTCAGTGAATACATAGTTGTTAAAACAAATGCGTTTAGAAACTTTATTGTATTATTCTACGCGCTTGAAGCAACGAGAACTGAGAAATAATTTTACCCAGAAATGATGATTAATTTTATTTCTTAACAGTTATTTTGAAGGAAAAAAAAATATTTTCATTTAACGAAATATATTTAACTTACAAAAGCTGCAAATTCGTTAGGCCTTGGAATATTCCACTTGGCAACTCGGAAATTTTATTGCCGTACAGCACGCTATGATTGAAAGTCAATTTTATTAGCAAGTGTATGTATAATGAAAAAAGATACATTACTTAAAAGATTAGATAAAATTTGAAGAAAAAAAAAATATATATATATAAAATAAAATGTTTTAATTTTATGATGTAATAATTTATGCATGTAATACATACAGAGACTCGAGGAACTTCAGTCCGTGAAAGGCATCGGCCGCTACTTTTCGGATCTTATTGTTGCTTAAATCACTGAAAACAAACAATAAATAATTGAATAATGCCATTAATTTATTTTTTTCAAGAATCCGATATTCCAAATAGAAAATTATGTTGTTAAAACGATCAATTAAACAAAATAATCGCGTATCGTTAACATATTCCGTAGAAACAAGTTAATCAATTATGGACCAATAGATTTTCTATAGTCTAGAAAATCTCAAGCTTTTCTTACTCAATAATTATAATATTAGAATCAATTATCAAACCAGTTATTCAATGAATTCGAGACATTATAAAATTGCACTTGTTTCTGGAAAAATGTTACAGCGATACATAATAAATTTCTCGTTATCAAAACACCCAGCCGCATTGTCCATAAATTATCATTAACGAGAAAAAAACTAAGCTGAAACTTTCTTTAAAAGTGCAAGGAAAATGATATCTTATTCGTGAATTTATTCAGAAATCGTTTGCTTTTTTTTCTTATTATTATTTTTCTTAAACGAAATATAAACCTTTCGATAAACTTACATTCTTCTCAGCTTCCTGTAAGGCGAGAACGCTTTAGCGGGAATCTCAGTGATGCCGTTCTGTTCCAATCGTCTGTAAAATTCAAAACAAACGCGTTTTACCATCAGCACAATGTTTCGAATAATAAAAGCGAAAGAAAAAAGAAAATAAGAAGAAGACAAGCGAGAGAAAAGAAGTAAAACAGACGAAAACGATTCTCGAGCTCAAAAGACTTCTCATGTTCATGGGAAGAGAGAAATAGAAGAAGAAGATACAAGAGAGGCAACATCTGAATAATATAAGAGGAGCATATATATCTATAGGTAAAAGAAATAAGACTTACAATTCGACAGTGTCTTCAGGAAGGTAAGTCGGTACTTTCGTCAGTGAATTTTCTCGGCAATCGACTATACCATCAGCACATCTACACGGATGCGGGCATTGAGGTTCGGTGCTACATTCTGAGCTTGCTTTCTCAACCAGACCCGAACACTTGAAATCGTGCTCCTGTAAACACACACACACACAGACACATGTATATACATATTTTACTTATAAAACTTTTTTAGCTTTTTTTTCTTTTTTTTTTATACTTTTGCTTCAACGATGAACGTGCAAAAAACATTTTTATTTATTTCCTACGCTTCTTCGCCTTCTTCTTTCGCTTCTCTATGTGTATACGCTTTCTGAGATACTCATCGCGCGAGGTGTTTAAGTTTTTTCTTTTGAGTTTTTTTTTTTTTCATAAACTGCTGCACAATCTATACGGTATGGTCAAGTTCAGATGGTTTATATGAATTTTTTGTGGATCTATTTGCTTTTAGCTGGGTAAATAAGAGTTCCGTTTGAAGTTAAACACGACTAAGGATTGCAATATATCGAAAGTAAGCGAGTTAGTTATTTTTGATAAAAGGTCGTATCAAAGTTAAATTATTACCGTGAGATACGAAAATTGTTGCAAAATCCATTTTCCATAAAAGCAACAATCGTACAGTCGTTTGTTTGTTTATCGCTTTT
Organism: Anastatus disparis; assembly: GCA_017163975.1. Taxonomy (NCBI): domain Eukaryota; kingdom Metazoa; phylum Arthropoda; class Insecta; order Hymenoptera; family Eupelmidae; genus Anastatus; species Anastatus disparis. The sequence continues at coordinate 1,076,720 of JAFFSR010000251.1, forward strand.
ATTACAGAAAATGTTTTACCATTTTCGATATGAATTGCAATTTATATTTAGAGAATTTCTATTATTAGATTATTCTTTGCTTTGCTTTTTAAAATATAAAGCTACACTGAATTACCTATTTATCTTGCGTGCATTCAAAGCAGCAGTGGAAACGTATTTAATTCTTTAAAATATATTTATTTTAAAACTTCCATTAGTAATATTACTTTTATAATATATTTCAACTCGCTAAAACACGCACCAAACAAAATTTTCTGATTTTATGATGATTATAAATGTTTATAAATGTATAATATGTTTTCAGTTCACAAAGAGATACTTCGTTCTTTTAAAAAACAGCGCCTGGAGTGAAAAGTTTAAATTTTTTCTTCAACAATTTGAAAATGCATGAAAAAATTAAAAAAAAAAAAATTTTTTCTTTTACAAACAGAACATCAAGATACTTTTTTTAGCTGTAACAAATAAAGCGCATACATCGCAGCATACTTTTTCGCCGAGCATTAAAGCGTTTTGTACAAAGTAGTACACATTTATAATGCTTCATTTATAATGCATTAAAGTTATATAGCTTGGATTCCTTGGGTTTTAAAGTAGGTTATTCAATATCGCAATAACTATTACACACAAGTGCATACTTAATGAAACAATTTTACCTACAATATTTCGAGGCAGAGAGTGAGGGGGCTTGAAGTATCTTAAAATTAGGTAATCTACATTAAATCTTCCCGTTCATCCTTTATCTATATAATTATAATTCTCATGCTAAAAGACGTTTATCTGATACTGCTTTCAAGTTAAGCCGTTTACTAGGATTCTTCATCAAGAGTATACGTATATACGCGTTTGAAATATATATATAAAAGACACAAATCTCGGTGCATTGTCTTATCTGAAATTTCGATTTAATACCGAGATAAAAGCTTTCAAAATTTTCTCTCTTTTTTTTCATTTCTTTTCTTTTTGGCTTATAGCCAAGAGTCTCTTTGTCTTTGCCAAGTTTCTACTTACAAGTTCTTAGAGAGACAGTATGATAAAAATCGGTCTTGTCTAATTTTTTTCTATAAAGATACTATTATTTAATTGTATCCTACACCGAGAGAGGTTTATTGTTAAGTCCAATACATTATATCGACTAATAGTATGAAAATAAAATATAGTCAAATAATCCTCAAATTTACATTAAATATGATGTGTTAATAGTTGATATAGAGTTGGTCTGTGGCTCATTCGGTAGAGCGTTGGATTCGTAATCTCGAGGTTCCGAGTTCGAATCCCGCTCTCGGCCGATTGATACAAGCACCACTGTACGTTACATGTGCTGAAGTTCACAAACACACTTACGAGCTCCGTCGCTGATTAGCATAGCAATAATAGCATAGCATAAATATAGCGACGTTAAAAAAAAAAAAAAATTGTTAATACAACAATATAATTCAAACCATGTGTTATTTTTGTGTAATATTGTCACAGTATCTATTGTCATATTGTTATTTTATATGTCAACATTTCAATAAATTCAAAATATTTTCTATTAGGCTACAAAGTAAGATGGTAACTATTAATTTATGGCAATTTGAGTCTACTTTTTTAAAAACAAAGTCAAATATACGAATATATGTGGCTCAATTATGTACTTATTTCAGTAGATGTATTAATATCAGATTTTTATATTTTCAATTGTTAAATATGGATTATCCATCCTCTCGAGCTTAAAAAAGAAAGAATTTAAATAGAGCGTAAAATTTTCAAATTCTTTGTAACCCCTCATTTCACTGTATCGGCTTTTATTCTTCTAATCCTGCATTCGTGCCCATATATAAAATCCTCGAAAAAATAAAAACCGCGTGGTATCATAGGCAGCGAGGAGAAAAAAATTTGATTGATCGGTGAAACGGTTTCGTTTTTTTCCTCTTTCGAAAAAAAAAAGGTATAACAGGGTATACAAGAAAAAAAAAAAGAAGAAAGAGAGAACAGTAGGAAATGAGCGTTGACGTTGTTGTTGTTATTATGCACTCACCTGCAAATCCACGAGATTTTGTCCTTTCAAATGGGCTGGCGAGACACAGCGTGTGTTTTGTCCAAGCCGAGAGAAAGTTTTTAACGTACGTGAAAGCCAAACCAAATGGCAATCGCACATAAACGAATTATCAGACAGCTTTAACGTACGTAAATGAATAAGCCCGGTGAATATATCCTTGCCTAACGTCGTCAGTTTGTTATTGTTGAGCGTGCTATTGGACAAAAGAAATCAAAAAAAAAAAAAAAATATTGATATGAGGACAGGTTTTCACTTTTTTTTTGTTCGTTTTATTTTTGGAGAAGTTAAGGGGATATACTCACAGGATTTCCAATTCCTTTAATTCGCGTACGGCAGCTTCGTCGATACAGCTTAATGCATTGTCGTCGAGTAATCTGTGTCAAAAATTTTGGCTCGTTATATTAAAGTTTTATTTTTGATAAAAGAAACAAAGTGTTGCTTCAATTTTGATTTAACAAGGTAACAAGCCAATCATCGGAAAAATTGTTAAATTCCCTGGGAAGAAAATTGACCATATTGTAGGCATAATTGCTGGTCAACAAATGTTAAAATAGCACTTATCTAGAAATTCTAGAAATGATTTTAAAAAAATTTCTAGATAAGTGTCATTTTAACATGCGTTGACCGACAATCATGCTTAAGATATGGTCAATTTTCTTCCAGGGTTGATATAGAAATAGAATTAAAGTCTTACATCGCGTTATGCTTAATTTTAGTAAATAAAAAATCGTTAAATTAAATAACAGTAATTTAAATGATAGATCGGGTGCAGCGTAAAATAGTTACTATGCTATACGCTGATTGAAGGGATTTTGAATGAAAAAAAAAATCACATTATTTGCGATTGAAATCGAAAAGATAGCATCGGTATGAAAAAAATTTTAATAGCTTTTTTTAAATGAGTAAAGTTAACAGATACTTCATTGTGACTGGTTATTCCCATTGATTATATATATATCACTCGACACTTGTTACCCATTTCATAGAGAACGAGCTTGTCAATAACTACGTCACAACATAAATCTTTCCAAAGTTATTTAGCGCTCAATCAGCGCACGGAAAATAAAACTATTATTTTCAATCGAGTAGTTTTCTATTATTTTATTTCCCTTTATTATTATCGTTATTATTTGACTTCTTTCTTTTTCTATAAATTCAATTTTACAACTGATAGAATTGCAATGCCAAAGTTATTTTCAATCTTGTTACGGCTAATTTATCCGGGTAAATTTAATTAACACTGGTTTTCTTTGTCGCATTGTTTCAAGTACAAATGATAAAAGTTAATTGCTTTGGTTTTTTTTTATTCCAGCGCTGAGAGAATATTTTCTTTTATTAACTTATATATCAATTAATTTTTCAGCGTATAAAAGAATCAAACTTACAGATGCTTTAACGAAGCTATTCCTCTTAACGTTTTTGGTCCGATCATCGCTATCTGGTTATGACTGAGATCTCTGTTGAAATAAATAACAATACAATATTAATTAAATAGCTTTTGAGACATTTTTTTTTGTTTTTGATCTATTTGATCTTTATTTTCTATGCTTTTATTTTGTTCTTTGAATTTTTATTGAACTCAAAAATATTTTTCAATTAATAAAGGTGAAAAAAAGTCAACAAAGAAAATCTTATATGATAACTGCAACAACGTATATTCGTGTACACCTGACAAAAGTGACACGACAAGCATGAAAAAAAAAAATTTTAGGAAAAAAAAAATATTAAACAAGGTATGCAGTTTATCAAAACTTACAATCGCTTCAGATTCATCATGTTACTAAATAGCAGATCCGGCAGAAAGCGAATGTGATTGTTGTTTAGCCTCAGCTTCTCGACGCTGACCAAGTCTTGAAATGCTCCGCGCTCAATCGTGTGTATTTGATTGTTGGACAGTTGTCTGTGAAAGCGATGAAAATTAATTTTAAATTTCCATACGTTACAAGTCATGCCTTTTTAACTTATTATTTTTTTTATTTCCTTTTTTTTTTCTTAGACTTAAACGAGTTAAGCTTGGCTGAGAGCTGATTAAAGTTTATTTACATAAAGTTGATTAAACTTTTTGTAACGATGAAAAAGTTGTTGGACTCGAGAGTGCTGCTGCTGCGATTGAATAATATGAGAAGTTGATTTATGACAAAGTATTAAATGCAAGTTTAAATGAAAATTTCGTTCTTGATTTTCAATCAGTAAGTTATTTAGGGTTATGCATATCAAATTTTCTGTTAATGGAAAATAATAAAAGATTGTTCGAAATTTCGTAGGAAAATTTTATTACTTATAAATAAGATTCATTTTACGACTATAGTGACGTGGCGGAAATTCAGTAATTAATAAAACTTTCACATTTAGGTATGCATAAAATTAATGAGATCGTATACATACTCCAAAATTCATTTTATAATATTTTAGTGATATCAGAATTTTCGTAATTATAATAAATAAATATACATATAATTCACGTTGATAATTAAAATGTAATATTGTCATGAAAAATGATTACATAAAAAATTTAAACAATTTCTCAAGATTCGCTAGAAATTAGAAAAAAAATTCATAAAAATCAGTGAGTATGCAAGACTCGATGATAGTTGATAAAACTTGAAAAAAAAAGTTTTGATGCGCTGAAACTCTCGGTCAAAGTATCGCATAAATATGCCAGCATGCACTTGAAGATTTTCAATTTCGACTTTTGTACTTGCACGAGCGTACATATGTATTTAGCCAGATTTAATTTTCAGGTATGAAACGGCTGAAAAACTTTGAGCGGGATCGTTAAAGCTCTTAATCAAGCTTCCTCCCACTTCGAACAAAGGCTTCTCTCTCTCTTTCTCTTTATACGAAGCATCGCAATATACATAGACTATTATATATATAGGATAGGTTGAGAGGTAGCCTAGGCATTATCACTGATACGCGCCACTTAACGCTTTTGACAAACTGCGCCCAGCGGAAATAGACACGTACTCGAGAGCATATATACTGCCTGCCGATTTTAATTAAATATACTTCTCTCTACGAAATCCCAGAGCAGAAATCAATACAGTTTTATATATGTATTTTATAGCACATATATTTCATTTTATATAGTTTAGTAGTATACGAGCTGAGAAAAGGTTGCACCAGAGGCCACGTCTATACACCGATGGCTGAACACTGGGATATCGTCCTTTTTGGTAAGAGAGAAGCGCACGGACGATGCACCGCTAAGTCATTTCATTCGTGAATGCACTTCTCTTTCTCTACTCTTGTGGTTCACCCGATTTTATATATATATATATATATATATATATATATGTATATACACACATAGACATATAGATATTTCTAGCAAGATGGCTAGATGAAATTTCGTGCGCCATGGTCATTGCGGATATAACATCCTTTTTCTCCGATATTCTTGGCATTTTTATTTACTTATGCGGAGAAATGAAAATGTTTAAACTGTTATTGAAAAAGAGGTTGTTTGATTTTCAAATGGTTCGAATTTCAGCGAGAAAAGAGAGATATTTAGATAAAAATGTTAACTTTAAAATGTTTAAGTTTTTTTTTTATATTTATTTTAATTCTCAAATACTCAAAAATATTTAGGTCAAGTTGCTTTAAATTTTAAGATATTAAATTAATTTTTTTTAATATTGACAAAATCAATCTTAACGTGGTAAAAAATTATCATTTCGATAAAATAAGCTGTTCTATTTTTCTTTTTTATTTATTTAGAAATACCAGCTTAGTATTTTACTGTTGATTAAGTATTTTTCCATTATTCAAACAAATCCAGGTTTAATTTCATTACAAGTTAACAAAAGAACATTGCCAGAAAGTGTGTCAATTAAAAAGGCATTAATTATTGTAAGTAAGTCTTTTATGTAAATGAGACTCGTCGACAAAAAATCCAATTTTAATTGTTAATTGGAAAACTGAAAAATAGACTATCATATAGTTTTTAAAATCCTCAATATGCAGTATATTTTAATTACAAGCAAAAAAAAAAAATTTTCTCCTTTAGATCATCATTTTATCTAACATTACTTTAGTAATTTTTTTGTACTACAAGTAGGTTCTCTCTTCATTAAAACTTGTGAAATATTTTTTTTTTCTATAAGTTGCTTCTTTTTCATGAAAAAAAAAAAATTTTTTTTTTAAAGTACTTTTTAAACAAGAATATTTTCATAAACACATACGAAATCAAGGGAAAAATTATACAGCTATCTAAAATGTACTAGGTTGCATCGCGCACAACTTGACCCGAAAAAAATTTTTTTTTTTCCTCTTCTTCAATCCTAGTTTAATATTTTTGCGAGTATCACGCTTCTCTCCCCAAAAATTCAATATGCAACGAGTGTTCATCCGAAAAGAATCTAAAAGAAGGATAAGGAAATAAAAAAGCAAGAGAAGAAGGAGAAAATAAAGTAAAACGAGATTTCTTCCAGTAGTGATAGCGCAGCGCGTGTCTAAAAGACCTGAATAAAATCAGTGCATTCATCCGCAAGCTCGCGTGTGCATTCGCATATATATCCCTGGGATTTTTCGAGGCAAGAAAGAAAAATCACCTTGGGAGTCAAGGCAGCTCGATGCTATATACTGCCGGCAGCAAGCTACATCAGTGGTATAACGCTTGCGGCGGTGGCGGTGGCGGTGGCGGCGTATCCCAAAAAGACCTTTGACACTCAACTCGGTACGTTGTCGGCCATTTCTCAAACCGAAGGAGCCAAGTCGCACGTATTCGCGTCTTGAATTCAAAGGAGATGTCGGTGTGCTAAGAAAGACGACATACATAGACATATAAGATAGAAAGAGAAAAGAAAAAGAAGAAGAAAAAGTAGAAGAAGAAAAAGATTCTTTTGCTCGGTATATTCATCTTGATGATGAGACATTTTGACGCCCGAGTGTTCGTTCGGTCTCTTATTTTTTAATTTAATTATTTCTTTAGCTCTCTGCCATCTGTAACGTTAGACGTTTGACGTCATATTCGACGACGGCGACACACGAACGCAAATAATTGGCCCATAAGATACCCTCTTTCCCTTTAAATTGCTCTCTATATATAAGGTTATTGCCAAACGTGATACAGCTTTCTCTCTTCTTCTTCTCTTTTATAAAAGCTATTGCCGAAGTGATAGGGAGGAGAGTCTTTCTAACAGGAGAACTTCAAAGTGCAAACGCATTACTTCGTATTTTAGCCCAAAAAGCTCTTGCCGTTTACTTTATATATATATTTGACCCAAAGTGTAAAGCGTACATATACACACATCCCTTTCCTTTAACGTATTTACCTTTGCTGCTGCTGATGATGATGCTCTATTTCCGTCTGCTTCGTGCACTCGAGTAAGAAAAAAAAATAAATAAATACAACCTCGGAGTGTTTGATACGAGAAATACTGCTGGATTTTTAACTGGATCAAGAAAAATTCAATCTGGCTATATCGCGCGTATACACACTAATGCTTTTTTTAAGCATAACTGTCTAAATAATTAAAATAAATAAACCGAGGAATCAAAATTTTCAAAATAAAGAGATATTTTGTAAACTAAAAAAAGTTTCTTTCAATTAAATAGAGATAAAATGTTCTTAAATTGTCAAAAGCATGAAAATGTTACGACGTAATGAATTTTAAAATTTCATAAATATTTTTCAAGCTTCAAACTTCAGGAATGTAATATTAAAATTAAAAATTGTATCCATTGTTCATTGAAAATATCATGAAGAAGAAATTATGTTATTAATTTGAAATTCAAACGAGGATCGACGTAAAAACCGTGTTTAAATTTTATAAAATTTATTAATCCGTTTAACGAATCATAATTGAACACTTAAAAAGTATTTCATGTATTTCGAATGAAAAGTAGAATTAAAAATTAATTCTCGCAAGCGGATTCTTGTTCGCTTGATTTTGTAATTTTTTTTTGTTCAAATATTAAAAGTAATATACTTATAAGTTGAATTTGATTTATCACGGAATATGTTCGCTTATTGTATATCGATTTCCACTGAGAGAATTATAAAAATAATATATTAAAATTCATTTGAAAATCGAATTATGTAACGTTATATTATGCAAAAATAAAAATAAATTTTCTCTTTCGTTTTTTTTGTTAAAACTTTTATAGGAAACTGAATTTACGGTATATTATGTAAATTTTCTATAGTTAAACTTTAGATGTTTCACGGTAATTCTTAAGTGGTTCAAAGAAAAGTAGTTACGCAACGGAGCGCAGGAGTTTTTAAAAAGTCAACTTTTTAAAAGTATGCACCCCATTACGAGGATTGTTTCCCTGTGATTCAAGTATCACAAAGTAATGAATTTCATCTATATACGTGCACATTAAACTTTTCTCATAAATTCAATCGCCTTGCGATAATTGTTATTTTTATACCGTTTTTAAATAATAAGTTAAAGTTGCCGGCATTAAGAGTCAAAATTTATATTGAATTTTTTTCTGCTTACAGTAATCGAAGTGTCGCCATGTCTTCGAAATCCGTTTTAAATACAACGGAGATGTTGTTGCCCTGGAGATCCCTGTAACATAAAGATAATTCAAATATTAATAAATAGTTCATCATAACGTTATTGTGTATTTGAAAATAATATGTTAAATCAATTTGAAAATTATATTTTTTCAGAGGAAGATGCACATCTTTATCCTTTTTTATTTGAAGAATTTTTTTCAAAAACTAATAGTTTTAGCAAAAAATAAATAGAAAGCTGCATCTTGTATCATAAAAAGCAATACTTTTTATAGCGAGGAAAAATTAATTTCATTGCTTGGTTTTCCAAAAAAAACTTAAAAAACTTAAAAAATAGAAGTTGGTGTAAAAAATATGGTTTTTCAATTTATTCTTGAAACCGAAGCAATTAAATTAATTTTTCCCTCAAAAAAATATTTCTTTTACTGATACGAAATTGGACTTTTTCTTTTTTAGTTACAATCATAACTATTTGCAAAAAACTAAATTCTTTGATTCGAAAAGAACAGAGATATACGACCTACTCCATAAAGAAGTAGAGCTGACGATATGAATTATTAAACGCAAACTTATAGATCACACGCGTACAGTAAGTTTCTATATCTTAAACTAAGCAATTAAATTTTTTCGCTCTCAAGTTTAAAACTTTACAACTTTACAACTAAATACTAGCTGTAGCTCTTCAATCACGTTAATTACACCAACTAATTATACCAGCGCAAACATCTTATACCAACGTCAAAGTGAATGTAAGTCAACTCTTGCATGTTACGTACGTAGATTAAGAAAATAACTAGCTTTTTTTTTACTTCATTTCTTTACAAATTTTACTATATCCATTATTTCTTCAATCAAGAAATTTTGAATTTTTTTTTTTTATTAAACGGATTTACTGTTAATGAATAATTAAAGCCTATTTAAAGCCATCAAATTCTTTACCTCGGTATTAGAAAATTTAATCTGCTTAAATTAGTGCCGTAATAGGTCGTAAATAACTCGATTCATAGTTCCAGCAAGATACAAAATTTGATAAAAAAAGAACACGCTTAAACATGCGTAAATGGCTCTATTTAAATCAACAAAAAAAAAAAAACAAGAAAGCCTATTAAAAAAAGGTCTTTCCACGCATATATACGGCATGTATATACAGAGAGAGAGAGAGAAAAATTTAAATGGTCTAACACGCAAGGCACGCAGGTTTCTCTCTCTCGGAAAAACTTGTCATCGTCTTTAATTTATTAACAATCTCTCGCGCGAGTTAAATTCTTTTCCCCTTCTTTCTTCTCTCTCTCTTTTTTTTTATACCATATATATACCTCATCCGAAAAAGTAGAGGCGACGCGCCGTACTAACTGCTCATTCCGCTCATTAAAGCAAAAGCGAGCGTTTTACTCGTTATAAGAGAGAGAGAGAGAAAGATAGAAGAAAATATATATAGAGAAAGAGAGAAAAAAGAAGAGTAGAGTTAAAGCTTAAGCGCTTGTTTTGCTCATTCCTAAGTTCCGGGGGAAAAATTATTTATACACCCCGACGATCGTAAAGCGGAAGCGCTTCGCGAGTTGTATTTTCCTACACTTCGTCGAACGAGTAACAGAGAGAGAGATAAAAAGAGGAAAAAAAGGGGGAAAAAAAAAAACGGTGCCTAGTTAACAGCAACGGAGAAGTAAAAAAGAAAAATATATATATATGAATGCTTGCACGCAAGCCTAGCTTTGAATTATTGATTTTTTTTTATGATTATTTTCTTTCTTTCTTTTTTTTTTCTTCTTTTCGTTAAAAGAGAGATCGCGAAGAAAAGTTTTTTTTTTTCATGGACTATGGCTGTTTAGTGAGTAAATAAAGAAAAAGCTCTTGATGAGATTTGTATGTCAATAGCATTAGGAAAAGAGAGAGAGAGAGAGAGTCAAAGAGGGGCTTTTTATAGCTCTCGTATTATTTTTATTTCTTTCTTATATTTGCGTGAGCTCGAACGATAAGTATGAATGAATATTTCATGAATTCTAAGTGGAAAAAGATTAGAATTATTTTTTCTTTCTTTCTTTTTTGCGTTAAAGAAACAAAAAAAAAAAAAAAATTTCGCGCAGTATATATCAAAAATTAACTTTGATGATACGGCATTTATCGCCACTTAGTATTCTTTCTGTCTTTACTGGACTATTTTTTCCCTCTGTTATTTTTCTTTTCCTTTCTTTTTGCGCGCCTGTGTCTGTGTGTGCAATGACAGCTAGCTCTGCGAGTTAACAAAACGTAAACGTAAACGATAAGAAGAAAAAAGAACAAATGGAAAAGAAGAGAATGATAAAGAGATGCAAAAAAGCGAGCTGAAAAATGAGATGAAAAAAGTAAGGGATATTTTTTAGTAATTTATTTTTAAAATTTTTAATCTTTTCAAGGGATCGATACTTCCATAGTAATAATTTAAGTTGTTTGACTTTGTTCATGCAAGATAACAATATTGTCGATAAAATTCAAAGTTTGCAATTTAATTCAATTTTTTAAATTAATAAATATTTACTTGGGAAATTTTCCAATAAAGTTTAGGCAAATAGTAAATAAACAAACTATCAGTATTAATAATTAATAGTAACTTTAAGTAGAAAAGTTAAATTACGCAATTTCAAAAGTTATTTTCTCCCTTTAACTATACAGCATATTTTTTTTAGACTTGAAAATGAGTAAAAAGAAACTTTATGGTAGCTTATAAAATTAATTTTTAGACAAGTCCGTTAATAACTGAAGGCACTCGTTATGCTACTATAGAAATTAAAAATTTTTTATCTCGTATAAGCATGTAAATTTTTCAACGAGCTTTTTTCTTGGCATTTTAAAATTAATGAAAAAAATAAACGAATTGATGTAAAAACTTTAATTGAAAAATATAACGTGCTTATAATTTTTAATGATTTCTAATTTATTATAACGAGCATTACCATTCTTGCATTATACGTGGAATTAACATTGATTCAATTGTAAAAATATAAAAAAGAAAAAGCTCATCAATACACCTGCTACCAATCGATGCAAACGGTAAAATCCAATAAAGTAAACATCCTCTCCCTACCAGTTATTTATCCCATTCATCAATCCTCTCTCTAGTGAAATTCTCCCTCTTTACCAGCTCATTTCACGGAAGCCTTTCTGTACAACATTATTTTTCTTTTTTTTTACCGATTTCTTAGTCGGATAACCAATGAAATTCGTTTGTGTAAGACAAAGCGTCGTACTACAAGACGAGCCGTGCGAAAAAAAAAGTTTAAAGGAGAGAGAGAGAGAAAAAAGAAATAAGACGCATACAATTGTGTACATAGTACAATTTAAGTATATACACGAAGGAAGTACAAAAGAAAAGAATAAGAAGGCGACGTGCTAGGAATAATCGCGTCGTCGTCGCGTCGGTAGGTACTTAAAATTGATTTTGGAAGCCGCCCCGCAAGTTTCTCTCTCAACTATACTATTCGTTTTGTATATACTATACATATAGCTGTTATTATAAGCCAGCAGTGGCGGTATGACCACGCCCCGATGACAAACTGCCCTATTACAATTGTTCTGTATTCTTCATTTTTTTTTTATTATTTCTGTATCTCTTTTTAAAGATATGTTACGCCAGAAGATGAAGGTAAGGAAAGGAAGAAAATTTTCTTTCTTTTCTGTTTTTTTTTTCTAGGAAACTACAAAAATTCTACGAATCATTCGCGTTTTAATGCGCGAATTATGCAAATCAATGAAAAAAAGAGAGAGAGAGAAGAAAAGAGGTATATAGATTTTGGTATCTTTCTTCAACTATATATATATATATAAGACGCCCTGCGGCGCCGAGATCCTTAACAGGGGTATTCTCGTGGAAAAGTTTGTCCGTGAGAAATTTCCAATTTCGATGTCGATGGGCTATGCTGCTGTCGAGAAAGAGACGATCTTGTGGCGACTTTTCGCTTCTTCTTTTACTTTCTTTCTTTTTGCTATACTCGCTCCTTTTTTCTTCTCTTCTTTATATTTCACTTCTTTTTTCGTGTTTCCTTCATTTTTTTTTTGCCATCCTTTTCTTTACTGTTCTTTTTCACTTTTTTTTTTCTTCTTTTTCTTTTGTTCGCACAAGTTATAAACGAGGTAACGTCGTGGAAGATGATAATTACGTTATAAAAGTTGTACCATACCCGTGTCCTTTTGTCGCGTCTCGGTTGTATATATTGCTTATTCACGCGCTTAGAAATGAATCAATATTTATGAAACTTTTTTACTTCTTGAAAAAAAAAAAAAAAAAATATTCTCAATGAACTTTCTTGTATATTTAACAGATATAGCAAAAGTATCGAAAATTCAACGTAGGAGTGATTCTGATTAATATGGATGTTGACTGTTAGCTTCTCTTTTTTTTCAGGTTCATGCAACTGACAGTTGGCCTGTAATATATTTGTATACGCGTATACATGTATTTATATTTTTTTGTTAAAGAAAAATTTTCCGAAGAGTTTCCGGACTAAGCGGGTATGGTACGCAGCAAACGAATGATGAATTGAATACGTTTTCATTATTTTCCTCTTAGAATGCGCATAATAATAAAAAAAAGAGAAAAAAATTTCGTCCCACTCGAGTGAAGAGGAGAATTTTCTTGCGATGTGTAGCGAGAAAAAGAGAGAGAGAGAGAGAGGCAGGGAGAGGTGAAGCAGACATTTTTTCCTTATACGTATGAAAGAGTTCAAATGACAAAAATGAGCGATGCTCGGTGTACAGAACTCAAAAGAGCGAGAGGGAAAAAGATAAAAAGAGCGTATATAAGAGAGCAAGAGCGCGTAAAGGAAAAATTCTTCATAAAAATGTGTAGCTCTGCTGACTTTATGATTGTGCTTTATTTGAAAAACTTTTTTTTCATATTTTAATATAAATAATGAAGAACCAGGGAAAAGATAATTTATTATTTTTTTTTTTACGAGTCAACCCTAATAAAAATACAAAAGCTTTATCAAAACTTCTTTATTTAAAGAGCATTTCTCGCTGAAGTACCTAAAACTTCACTCTTTTTTTTAACTTAACAATTTTATACTTTTTCCAAATTTAGGTTACTCATTAATGTTCATATATATAAAAAAAAATTTATGCTTTAATAATTTAAGCTCAATATTTATTTTTCTAAATCATCATTAAAAATTTTACTGTAAATTAAATTGCAAGCTCAAAAGTAAAGTTATTATTTTATAAAAATTTAATTAAAAAAACATTAATTCAGCAAGCATATATGAATTGCAAAAATCTTTTTTTGGCTTTTAATAAAATTAGTATTCTTTCAAAATAAGGAAAAAACAAAATTTTTCGGAAGATAAGGAAGAAAAAAAATTTCGGTATTCAGCATAAAAATAAAGGAAAAACCCTGGCTCAACTGAAAATCCTAATATATCCGTAAAAAAGACAGACGGTTTCTAATTTTCCATGCACGCTCGTCTACCTCGTCGTCGGGCTGTCACGAAAGGGGTTAAAGTGGGCAAAAATGGGCATGGTGAGCGACGTGCAAACAGCGAAAAAGCGCCCTTCACAAAAAGAGAAAGAGAGAAAGAGCCTTACTTTTAACCCTCTCTCTCTCTCTTATTCACCCCTTTCCTCTCTTTTTTTTTTCATCATATAAGGCAAGCCTCTCGATAACATACGGCTGAGCATCTGACTAAGCATTTGATAAAAGTAATTGAAATATCGATCCGTCTTTGGTGAACTCTTGATCGAGCGCTTACCTCCTTCCTTTCCTTTCTTTTTTTTTTCTTTATACTTATGCTCTTATAAAACCCCTTCTTTTCTCTTTTCGTCTCGCTTTTTGCACACACACACACACACCTGCGCACCGTTTGCAAAATGTTAAAAGCTCCAGTCTAGATACAGTTATATATCGGTGTCGAAGAAGAGCATGTATCCGAATAGTTAGATAAAGAGGGCTCTTTTGCAAGAGCATCGTTAATTGATTTACGTGGTAAAGGCCGCGAGGTAATTGAGGAGAGCTTGCGTTTAAGGGGGCCGTACCCCCTCTCCCCTCCTTCTTACTCCAACAAGGCATAAATTATGCTTATAGCGCACACGAGTAGACCAAATATCTTCTATCTCTATCATTATATATGTGTTGTACCGAGCACGCTGATTTTCCAGTGTATATGTAACGCTGCTTGTTGTTCTTGGCTAGCGCACTTCCAGCTTGATTTATATCCTCGTTCTCGCTGCTTACTAATGTTGCTTATGAGATCTACATGAGTGATGTTTAGCTCTACTTCTCTTTTTTATTTCTCTTGTATTTTCCTTTTTTTATTTCGTTTATTGTTCTTTTTTTTTTTTTTTTTTTTTAGATTAAACCAGGATTATGTTAGTCGGAGAAAGAAATTGAGATTTTTTGCTAGAGAATGGGATACGTTAATTGGGCTTTAAACAAATTTTTGACTGAATGAGAAAGCAAAATTTTTGCAAAACTTTTTTTATTTTTTTTTCAAAAACAAAGTGGTATTTGTTTCTTTTTAGTATGTACACTACAATTGCGGTTATCTTTTGTTAGAGCTCATATACTCCCGACATATTTTTATATATAGGATTTGTATAAAAGTCCGTGACGTAAATCTATGTAAAGATTTTATGAATCGTGAATTCTGCTGCTAGAATTTTTTAAGAAAATACATTTTTGCCGGAGAAAATTTTTATTACAATAGCGTAAATTTTATATAATATTTTTTCAAAATACTTATTTCAAATATTAAAATACATTTCTTTTCTTTTTAAATAAAATATTATTCATTGTTGCAACGCGCGTGAAATTGTAAATAAAGAAACATTATTTTTATTTTATAGCCATTGATTTATTTATTTTACGACCGGCACAAGTTTTCACATAAGAAATTAACTCCTCACTAGAAAAACTATTATTTACAATATTTATGTTATGGTGTGAAAAAAAAACGTAATCATTTTTTATTGTTATTTTTCTTTTCACTTTTTACAATCATTCGAAAATACATTTGAGTTTCTTTATTTAAAATATACCATTGTACAATAAAATTAATATAAAAATAATTTCACTTTGATTCAACAATCATTGAAAATTACATAAAAAATTTAAATTTAAAATGTGATTGATAACTAAAGTTTAAATTGAAATTGCTGCATAAATGATTAAAAATAGTAATTTTAAGCAAAGAAGCGGAATTCCGAAGTGACACGCGAAATGCTTTAAATATTAAATTTCATTGTTGATTCAAGGTATTACAGTACAATGTGAAAAGTTAAATGTAAATCGTCAGAAGCTGACTCTGCTAATTAAGTTGATAAATTAAATTAAGCTTTTCTCATTTTGCAAATGGAATACATTTCCTTTTTCTTTTTTATTATTTATAATAACGAAAATTATTAAAGTTAATTTGATGAAAATGGCTGTGTAAAAATAGTAGAATCGCATAGAATATTAAACAAATATAATGGAGTAAATTTATTGAATTAAGTTTAACTAATGCCGCTATAGAAACTAGTTAACCTTATTATTCCGTATTACACTACTAAATATCCTGTCTGCTTGAAGCCAAAGCTTTAATCGTATTAAAATCTCTATCCTCCCTCGGTTGAAAAAAAAAAATTACAAAAAAAAAGAAGAGAATGGCCGAACTATAGCCAGACCACAATAAAAAAAAAAAGATCTCTAGTATTGCTCTGTAGCGTATCGTCTAGCTATCCCATGAACGTAAAAAATAAAGAGAAACTCACACCGGCGAATCCATAGAAGTGTGCAAAAATAAAATAAAAAAAGAAGGAACATAGAGAGAAAGAGAGAGAGAGAAAGAGAAAGGGAAGTAACGTAGAGTTTCATTGTACGGGCATAGTCGTCGCACAAAGGAAAACAATGCCCTACGTGCTCGGGGGGCCGTTTTGTGCAAAAGAGAAACGTGGAAAGGGAGAGAATCAGAGAAAGAAGAAGAAGAAGAAAGAGAAAGAGCAAAAGAATCGCATCCGCATTATCGTGTGCGTGTGTATGTGTGTGTCCGCTAATCCCCCGCCTTCTGCGTAGGCACGCGACGTGATCATAAACGCGCCCGTCTGAATTTCTATATAATATCCATATGTATATATATATTGTGGTCTTGTGTATATACATGTTTTATTGTATTGTGTGTAAGCATAAGCATAAGCATATTTATATGAAAGAGACAGAAAAAAAAGGAGAAAGAAAGAAAGCTTGTATTGGATAGGCGGGTAAATCGAAGAATCATCTAATCCTTCGTATCCGCATCAAGAGTGAGAGAGATGAAACGATTGCGACATATGCCATTCTGAATATATATAAAGGAGGGGGAGTATAGCGAATCTTATTGATAAAACCTTTAATGTAATTCACGCGCACACACACATACAGACAAAATTAAAATAAAGAGAAAAGAATAAAGTAGGATGTATATAGGAATGGGGGAGGCTGTGACTGTCGGAACGAGAAATAAGAAAACAATGTAAGGGAGTAGCGTTACAAATTACATTTAATTGTACAAGAATTTTATGCGCTGTGTAGCGCCACGCGGACGCCTTGTTACTGGCGTTATACGATCGATGGATTTATTTATTTTTTTTTTTTTTCCTTTTAATACGACTGAGTGTTGATAGGTTGCATGTGTTTCTTTTAATTTTCACGCTAATCCTCACTTTGATCGATTGTTTAACTATGGTTTAACGACTATTGTTATGGATGAATATCCTTTTTTTTTTTATTCCTTTGGGAAATTTAATTGGAGTGGTAACAAGCTTTTTCCATCATATGGAAAATTTAAATTATATTTTTTTTATTGACAATTTGAAAAATTTCTTGTTTAATTAAACTTTTTTTATACTAATATATTAAAATTATAAAATTAAGTAGTCTGTAATTTTAAAATATTTAGTTTAATAATCTTAAGTAAAATCGTTGTTGCAAAACAGGTTTACAAGATTTATAAAATTAAAATGCAATTGAATTTTAAAAAATTTTAAATTCTTAATTTTTCAACTTCATTCCTTACATTATTTGCTTGTTGATTTTTCTTTAAATTTGAAAAGAATTAAGCACAGTTCGCTGGGAAATTGTTTGACAAATAAAAAGAATGAGATTGTTATTTTTCTACTGAAATATAAATTTCATTTAAAGTGCACGGTATAAAATGTAGTCTGTTTTTTTTATAAAACACGAGCTTTATCCGGATGCAATTCTAAGCGGTTCAGGTATAAGCAGGATTTGCTTATTTTTTTTTCTCTTTTTTTTTTTTTAAATCCGCGTGCACTTACCTACGAACGACTTAGCAAGAAGAACTCAGATATTTAAATTTTCTCCTGGCCTTTTGTAGGTGAAAATAAAAATCATTGCGCGATAAAATAGTTAATTTTTTATAAAGTAATTTTTTTCATTGCAACATCGAAAATCTTTGCAAGATTGTTATATTTTAGTGGGAAGGTATATTTTTTATCTTCATTAAAATGAATGTAAATTTTGTGTTACAGGTTTAATAAAAAATATCATATTTAAAATCATTTTTACGTAATTATTAATTTGCCTTCAAGCACGTTTTGAAAATCTAAATAAAAAAAATTAATTTCAGCGAAACATTTAGAGTTTTATGTTTATAAAATTTTATTTACAACGTAACATATTGAATATTAAATTTGACTGCATTTTATAGTACAAATTTTTTTTAGCGACGAAGATTAAAATCAAGGACGACTTATGAAAATCAAAAAAAGAAGCGTTGGCTACGCGAGGTTAAATAAACAATTTTATTGAACAACAAATTTAAATGGACATTTCGAAATACATTACAAAAAGGTTTTAAAAATTCAAAATAAAAATAATAAATATCTTCCGAATCACACTGCTATTTATTTTATTTTATGATTCTTAATAATTAATTTGTATCCATTTGCAGACTAATTTACAATGAGTTGAAAGACGCGATGGCTAAAAAATATTAACAGTTTTTAGTTATTGATGTAACGCTTTTTCTAAAAATTTATGGGTATAAAATGTTTCAAGCCATTGTATCTACATTTTAAACGTATGAAATCATAACAATACTTTCACTACCAATTAACAAATCAGTAATATGCAGTTATTTATAGAACTCAATGAGAAACGCAGCTAAGTGGCGAAATAAACGTTTTCTCAAATATCTATCCACGGGCTATTATAAATACATTAATGTACAACGTTAAATTTTTTTCATATTTTGTTCATATTTTGTTAAATTATACTTTTTAATTAGCTATTATGAAACTTAAAGTTCAATCGTTGAGAGCATAAACTCCAAAAATTTTGAAGTTATATCGTCTTAATAAAAATTGGCAAGAAACATTCAAACGCGCTACATTTAAAACAAAGAATTAACCAATTTTTAATCTTATAATTTCTACCAATGTCCGACCAATATAAATAAATAATGTAAGCATATATTTTAAAATTTCCATAATTTTTACTTTTCTCAAATAAACTCATCATATACGAAGTAATTTTAAAAAACAAAAGATATAAATCTTACACCAATAAATTATTTTCATATTAATAACTTGAAAATTAAGAGCAATAAAATCTTAATTTAAATTGAATTAAAATCTAAATCATAAATTGTAATTTGTTAACGATGTTGTCGTTTCCAATGAAGAACTTTTCTAATTCAATAAATAAGTAAATGGAACCCTTATTATTATATTTCTCATCGTATACTTTAGTTTAGTTTGTGCTCTTTCTCGCTTAGTTGTTGCATTCAATTTGCGCATCATCATCGTAGCTTTTCACAATCTATACTCTTGAAAACTTAACAAACTAAACGCACACTCACACATGCACACACATAGACACCGGAGAATCTAAAGTAAATGTGATAGAAAAGGCATCAGAGCCACTTGAATGGGGCGAATTTCTTCTCCCCTTCTCAATCTATATAATATACATATATACAGAAGGAAGCCCATTTTAGTGTATATATACGTAGGATGCACGAGCAAAAGAAAGAGAGCATCCTATACACGGACTCCCTTTTATATATGCAGAAAAAAAAAGATCGTATATAGGCAACTGGATACTAAGAGGCAGTAACGCATGAAAGGGCCAAAAAGCATACGCATACATTATACGCGTGTACGTATGTGTGTGTGTGTGTGTGTACGAATTCAAGTATGCGTATATATATGTACGTATGTGTGCTTAGTCCAGAAACTCATTGTCGGGATTAAGAGAGCTAAGCGTCTGTGTTTACCCTGTCGGCGCAGTAGCCCGCATATAGAATATGTATACACATGTGCTCTCTTGCAGTAACAGCAGCACCTCGTCTATATAACGCGCTGACGTATTTCGGCTACTACTACCACCACCACTACGACTACCCTGACATTTTATCTTTTCAAAGCAGGAAAAAGAGAGACCTACTACACTACTACGTGTCTGTGACAAATTGGATATATGCCGGCCGTTTTAATCCTAATTGCTCCCTTTTCAATTTTTCTCTCTCTTTTTCTCTCTATATGTGCATGCACATATAAGCTTTAGCCGTGTACATGCTATGTCGGGCTCTTAACTATTTTTCATTTGATGATGTGACGATTCACGTTTCCGGAATATTTTAACTTCCCCTTTTACGCTCTTTTGGGAAACAACCATTTTTCACTATTTTTTTTTTATTTCTTCCCACAGTTCACACGCTCCGCTCGTACTGGCTGTTTGTTTTTTCACGCTTACAGCGACTGACTTCTTTTGTGGTTTGTTATACTTTTGACTTTTTTATGTACGCGCTTAATGACAAGATAATATTGGGAGAGAGGGGAAAACTTTGTAACGATCATCTTTACTTTGGATTATCTCTTAACGATAAAATTTTGAAGTGATGTTTGGATTTTGAAAGCCGACTATGTTAGCTTTTAAAATATAGTTTCATTTTCTTGAGTATCTTAATCCGAAGATAAGGGAATTGATATAAGAAACAAGTTTTCAATGATTAAAAAGTTTATCGAGCAGTACTACTTTCTAAAAATAAGGATGAAATTTTCAACGAAATTAGATTGCGTTTATTCAATATTTTTTTTTCCGTCGATTCTAAATTCAAACTTCATTGTTTGAATTCTAAAGTATATCGAGAAAAGTTGTAAGTTTTATAAAAAAAAAGAAGAAGAGGAAAAAGAATCCTTCTACTTCAGTTTTAAAACATTCAAAGTTTATATCGACTGTTTGTAAAATAGCAATAAAAAGATTCAAACAGTAGTCATATACTTTCTTTTCGAGATGAACTTAAACAGTGAAAAGAAGAAACATTTCAACTTGTCCACTTGAAATAGTTCAAATTCAAAAAGATTTTTACTTTGCCACTTTTTCTCTCTCTTTCCCTCTCATTTTTTTCATGTAACGTCACACGTAATTTGACTTTGACAGAGAGCCATTTTATAAGTAGAAATACGAAACGAAATAAAAAAAAAAATAATAAAAGTTGCTTGATATGTCAGTTTGACATTTTGTCTTATACGGTATATATACAGGGCTTGAGTAATTTAAACTTTGTCAATGGAAATATTTTTTCACCGATATTCCTTGTAAATACCTTGCATCGAAAACTTGAACTTTGAAAAACCGCTTGCTTGATTTAATGAGGAATTTAAAAAGGCTTATGCAAAATAAAAAAAAAATGAAGAAATTTTATCCAATAAAATTACTTATAAAAAGATTTAAGCAAAGATACTCAACAATAAAAATCTTTTACGCAGCTTTATGTATAAAAAGTAAAACTTTATTGCTTTCGAAATTTTCGGACTTAAAAAATATTGTAGCTTTTTTTTGATAAAGCTACGAGATAGGACAATAAAGTTTAATTGTTCTTAAAAAAAAAATTTTTACGCGGTCTATATAACCGTAACTCTAAAAGAATCTGCAAAGTCCTAATAAGTTGTCCCTGTAACTTCGTAAAGTTTTCACGAGAAACTTGAAAAAAGTAACCGCTGTTATACCTGATTCTTTTCTTTGAAAAAAAAAGAGGACCGAGAATTGAAGAAGAATCATTTTGATAATTTAATTACATATATTTTGCATAAACATGCTTATTTAATAATTCGAATTGAATATTTGAGGGACGAAGAAAAAAAAATGTAAATTTTCAGTTTAAATATGTTTATAATAACGTTTATTTAAACTGTTTACATGGTAGTTTGCATAATTTAAATACGAAAAAAGTTAATTACACCTACCGCAGACATACGGCATACGTTAAGGTAACAAAATTTCAAGCACAAGCGCACGAAAATTTTCAAGCATACACTCATTCTGCATACTTAAGTATCAAGAGAAGCGATACCACAGAAAAATATTTGAAATTTTGAGGAAAAAAAAAAGAGGCAATTGAATTATCCTCGAGGCATTTCCATAACGAGATGTCTAGAAAGAGGAAACGTTATTGCTTGACGTTACAAACGAGTGATGTTGTTTTACAAGTATTCGGAAAGAAAAAGGAGATTAAAAAACTATAAAATAGGAGTAAAGCAATTTGTATTCCCTTCATAATTACAAAAGCATTAGCGGCTTCTATATCTTCAAGTTGAGGATTTACAACCGAAAATTTAGTGTTTGTGTATACGTAAAAGGACTCTGTATGTATGTAAGTGTACGATTGGTATCAGTAGAAAATTCTTTCGTAAACACTCTGTCGTTCGAAAAATGGGAGACGCGCCTTTTCTCTCTCTCTCTCTCTAACGCCAATAAAATTTCCAAACTCTCCGACGGCAAGTCTAGACCGAAGAGTCGTTTTCTTCCTTGCTATGGGCTTGTATATATACACGCTTTTACCAAGAAGAGAGAGCCATTCTACCTTATCTTATCGCTGTCGAGTTTTCGCCTTTTCTCTCTCTCTCTCTCTCTTATTCTTATTTTCTTTCCTTCTTATACTCGCTCACTCTTTACTTGATTTGTCTCGTGTTTTTAGTGTCTCTATACTGCCATCGATGGCTACTTCTTCTCCTCGTTCTCTCTTTTTCTATCTCACGTATATATCTCACTTAAGTTGTTTTTTTTTTTTTTTATTTTTATTTTTACTCTTCGATTTTGCCACTTGACTTTTTTCTCCCTTGTATATTGCTTTCTTCTCTCATGATTTTCTCTTTTTACACTTTTTTATCTTTCACTTGCATTTTCCTTAACTTTAGTTTTGATCTTTCTATTCTAGTTCTCTTTTTTTTTCCTATTTCGTTGCTTTTTGTTTATTTTTTTTTCTCAGCTTGCATTCTACTTTACGTTTTACTGGCTTTTTGTAAACGCCTGCTCTTTTCGAGTGATATCGATTCTTTTTTTCGTTCATCATTTGCCGTTCTTTCAACTTCGCCGCTATCGACTTTTGCGCGATGGAAAATTTAAATTTGATTAGAAAATCTTAATTCGAAGTTTAACGAAAATGAAAAACACATGATATCGATCACTGAAGATAAAAAGTATCAATAAAATTAAAGTTAAATATTTAAACTTGCTCCGATGAAATAATAATAGTAAATTAAATACAAACAAGTTTAGAAAACTAATTATATCGCGTGTAATAATTAACGTTTTTTAAAGAAAAAAAAAATCTAAAAAATTTAATCTCAATCTCCTCGGTACGCAGGCAGATAATAAGCGCGTGCACGCAGAAATCAAATTGAGCGTATTATACGCGAGTACACAAATCAATTGGAAAAGAACTACAATTTTCACCGTACGCTATAAGAGATGCAAACGATCGAGTGACCCCGATTTCTCTCCCTGTATATATGTTTAAAGAGTTAAAGGAAAAATGAGAGAAAAAAAATGATTTTTAAATCAACATTCAAAGCGTTTGAGTTAATATTACGGATATTACGCGAAATCAACAATCGTAAATGCAGAACCATTTCATTATTCCAATTATCTGCAATTGCAATGTAATGTACTATGATCCTAACCTTAAAAACATCTAAATGCACTTTGGAAAATCAATGTCTAAAAACTTTCTCTTTTGCATATTTTACGTATGCGTGTACACGCGGAGAAAATATGTTTATAAAAATTAGCATGAAAATTGCAACAAAAATACCCTGACAATCAATAATTTTAGATTCAAGTCTACGTTAGATAATGTTTAGCAGATAACGATGTAAAAAATTACTAAGGTGCCTGAGAAAAAATCATGGGTTGCAAAAATATATTAAAAATAACCTATTGAATAAAAATTTATCTAAAATAAAAGTAAACGTTAATTTCTTGTGATTAATTTCAGGATGAATTTTATGCGTAAATCCAATAAAAATTACCCCAATATACAGTCGTACAAATTGTTCGATATCCTTACAAATTTTATTTAAATTCCTCGTAAAAATTATTCACCCTTATTAATAACTCTTATTTTACTAGTTGCAAAGATAAAATTTATAAATGGCTTAATAAATATTTAAGTGTTGTATAAAATTAATTTGAAAAATTATCTGCAAAAGATTCATTTTGTCAGAATCATCATGATTTTGATGGTAATTATTCCTGTAATATTTTTTCTGTGCATTTAAATATATATGCGTGCATTTTATTTAATATGACATAAAAAAGGAGCTTATTGCTTGATATAAAATTTAAAAAAAAAAGTGACTACTGTACTAAAAGCGACACAAAGGGAAGAGCGGTAGTTTGAAGGTGCAGTATATAGAACTGAATTACACCTTCCGCTCTTGTAAAACCCGCAGAGAGATAGAAGAGTAGTATACGAGAGTGCTTCTCTTAGCGTCGTTTCCTCCGCAAAGCCCACAGCTTATATATGCGGGTATACCGCTAATACAGCTATACTATCTAACTATGTATGTATTTTAATATGTACTTACAATTTCTCGGCAAGGGTAAGCGCAGCGAGATTGCCAGGGACTTGGGTAAGTCCACGATGAGCGCAATCGAGCTCCTGACCACCGCAGTTACATGCCCACGGACAACGTACGCCATTATGATTGCCAATGGTACCGGCCAACGTATCTAAACCTGCACCATCGATCGGTGTATTGTGACCACCGATTTTCTCCAATTTTAGTAATAGCAGTAAAGTCAGGATTAGACACCATGTTTTTCGATTTGTTCTTCCTTGAGACTCCATTTTCTTTTTTTAATTTTTCTTTTTTCCTTTTACTTTGATTACAATGGCAGCCTCTGTGTTATGGGAGCGCGAGGCTTTTTCTCTTGGCTTCGTTGCTGCTGTGGGAAAAAATACGTATTGTGAGTGACTTTGTAATATTTTTTTTTTCTAGTTCTAAAGTGGGAGGTTGTTTAGGTAGTATGGTTCAAAGTTGGTTTTTTTTTTCTTTAAAGTGTTTTGTAGTGTGTGATAAATCAACAATGTTTGTCTTTATATTTTAATTGGCGTGGATAATGATCATCATGCAAACGAGGACTTTAGTTTAATTTTTTTCTTTTCACTTCGAAGAATTCGAGCTCAACTTTTAACAATCCTTTCTTTTAATACCTTTTTTTCTAAACGTTGTTTTATTTTAAATATGATTTTTATCGAATGGGATTTCTAAAACAAACATGTCATCGAGGATAGAAGAGAATTTAAATTTTCCTTTGAAAATAAAAAGAATAATGCCAAAAACAATAACTCTTTAAAAAAAAAAAAAAAGCAGAAAAAAATATGTGAAACTTGTCAGAAACGCGCAACGCAATCTCCAGGTAATATCACTCTAAAATCGATACATGCGATACTAACCACTTCACTAAAAGTAATAGCAGCGCGAATTGCTTTTGTTAACTTTAACTGTTAAAAATAAATATCAAATGTTACGTTTGATACTTTAGTTACAGGTAATATTATACTATTGCTCGTTTGCCATGGTGACTTCCATAAAAACCAACATTTGAAAAATTACGTTTAAAAGACATTCAATTATAAATTAATCGTAATCAATCTTTTTGTAAATTAATTTGTTTAGTTAAAAATTAAAGATTCTCTCTTCCCATTTTGTGCCGGATGAAAAAGTTTAAATTCCGCTTTTAATTACTTAATTCTCTTGGGACATATAATATGTAAAAGTTAATTTAGCAAATGTGGGACGAAAGAAAATACTAAACATTAAAAGAAATCGCTAAGTGCAATGAAGATAAAAAGTTAGAGAAATACAAAAATAAGCGATAATAATAAGCGAACAACAACTATATTTAATTTAATTTAAAAAAAAAAGGAATAAAAATGAAAAAAGGGAATATCACGATTCTCCAAAGCCACGTCTATCAATCTTAGGCTTGAGCTCATCAAATTTCCCATCGTATCATATATATCTAATATAACAGTAAGTAACAAATAATTACAATATTCGCCTCTTCTCGCTCCGATTACGGTAAAGTTCTTCTCCTTTTTTAGCTTCGTACTTCTCCTTCGTTTCTCCTCTTGTGTTACTTTTTTTTTTTTTAAATTCCTCTCGTATAGCTTTTAAAAAGCTGAGTTGTATATATATATGTTACAGCGGGGGGTCTTATGTGTATACGTACGTAAAGGTAAAATAAGTTAATAGCGTTCAGGTGAACGAAACGACGCGTAGTCTCGAGTAAGGCGGCGCTATCGGCCCTTCTTCCCAGGCCTTCGTCAACAAGACGTCCCTTCGTCTTATCCTTTCGGCCTTCGTCATTTCGTATTTCTCTCTCTCTCCCTCTACCTTACTCGCGACCTATTCAACTTCTTCTTCTTCTTCTTCTTCTTCTTCTGGCACCTTCACTCTTATACTCTTGTAAAGTTAGCTTAGGTTTTACGCTGATGCTGCCCTCTCTTCTCTCTTATTACGAGAAAGTCAAAGCGGTCAGCGTTTGGCTTTCACCTGTTCCCTGCGATTTCACGAACAAGCGCTTTGGTTCCAAGCTTCTCTTTCTTTGATGCCCGTACATCACCTGTATATAGACAAAGAAACGACAATGGGTTAAAAAAAAAAATTTGTTTTTAGAGAGACTAGATTGATGTTTTGGCGCTTTAAAAGAAATTAAAAAAAAAAAGGAGAGAGAAAAAAACATAATACTGTTATGTAGATGTGTTTTAGTGTGGAGCTTGTATTTAAGCGAGGTACGAGATTTGAAAGTCTGATTATTTGCCAGAGAGGAGGTTAAATTGCAGCGGCTTTTGTTGTTGTTGTTTACGCTGTGGTCTAGTCGTTTGCTCTTTGGGCTTTTGGCCTTTGATTGGTTTTTCAAGTTCTTTAGCAATTTTTTTTTTTTTAATTGTATACGGTTTGGCGCGATAAGCTCTTTTTTTTGTTCATTGTTGTTTTCAAGTTTCGTTAAATTAAAAATTACTTTTTAGCTCGCGTATTCTTTTTAATTTATATCTGCTGTTAAAGACACTTTTGTGCTGAAAATTTTATTAATGTTCAATTATTTGTTAATTTGAATTTTTGTTGAGCCAACAAACGTTTTACATGCATACACGCATGGGCATTATTGTAAATTATTGTAACATAACTCATGCATGATTAAAATAACTTTTATCGAATCACCGATGCATGAATTATTATACAATCCGATCGTACCTTAATTTAAAAAAAGCAAAAAATAAAAGAAGGGAAAAAACTCGTTTTTGTAATTGGAGTATCGATTGTTTAATAGCTATTAAAACGAGAGGAATCATGTTTTTTCGACGTTTATTGTTTTGATTAAAATTCAGTTGTCGCGCGCGAGAACAAGTAATAAACTGATAATTTGAATAAAAAAAAGTTAAATATATTTAATAAAACGTCAACTGAAGTGTGCGTTTTATGTTATGCTTAAAATTAAAAATTTAATTTTGCATATACATAAATTTAAAAATATCGAGATATCGGCCGATAAAGTAAGCAAAATGTCACGACCACAAAAACAGTATAAGTACTTTTTGAATGATTTCATAAATGCCTTTATATCCAATAAGCGTGAAAAACATAATAACTACGTTTTAATTTTATTTTAAAACAAATTATCATTATTATCAGAAATCGAATAAAATGAAATCTATATATATATATAGATGTGTATCTTTGTATTTCCCAGGCTTTTGGAATAAATTGCTATCTCGAATTTCCA
This sequence comes from Anastatus disparis, assembly GCA_017163975.1. Taxonomy (NCBI): domain Eukaryota; kingdom Metazoa; phylum Arthropoda; class Insecta; order Hymenoptera; family Eupelmidae; genus Anastatus; species Anastatus disparis. The sequence continues at coordinate 1,104,248 of JAFFSR010000251.1, forward strand.
GATATATGCAATTTTAGCCAACGCTAGCGCTATTGAAACCAAGCGTGCATTCCGTACCAGCCAAATGAAAATTCAAATTTATGGTTTTCAAATGTATATATATAACGCTACAACGAATATTGTGCAATATGCAATTAGTAAGTTTGAATTTTATATTTAATATTATTCAATGTTTTTTTAATGAAATATATATTTATGGATCATTGTCAATGATGTTATAAATATTGGTATGGAAATTTTCATCAATTATTTTCAAAATGGATTAAAAATTTTCTAGTTATTTTTTTTAAATTGCGCGATCCTAATCTTTTTTATATTTTTGAAATTCAAACCTTAGACATTTCATTCCAGTATAATAATATAGTAAAAGATTTAGTAACGGTAAGAAAATCGTAGGAATATTATTTCTTTAAGGTAAAACAATATAAAGAAAAATATTATTACTCGTCAATATATCATTCGAAACATTAACGTAGAGCCATAATTTCAATGAAACATTATACTTCATTTTCATAATGTTTGTATCATAATTCTAATCAAGATCCGACAAAATAACTATTTGGAAATCCACTTAAAACGCCCCCGGTTTACCAAAAAAGTCCATCGATCCTAAAAAAAAGCCAGTTCCATCAAGTCGCTCCTTATTTACGAAAATAAAAAGATCAATTCGGATAAAGAAAAAAAAAAGAGGAAGAAAAAAAGAAAGAAAATATTATGCATCCGGGACAATGTGGCCATAATCTAAGCTTTGATTTTTCTTTTTTTTATTCTTTTTTCGTTGACACTCCGAGTATACAGTAACAGTAGCAAGTTTGCGCCCGGGCAGCAAACTGAGCACAGTGAGTACTTTGCCAGGAGCTATGCTAATTGCTTCTCTCGCTCTCCCTCGGTCGTATAGTCGATGCTTATCTTCCTCTCTAGTCTAGCGTATATATAACAGTGCGAGGATATATACAGTAAGCTAGTGTGCGCGCCGAGGGGTTTATATAGCCTCCCTTTAGAATTTCTATGTACAAGTAGATACACACCGGTGTGTCTAGTAATTTTCTATATGTGTATATAGAGAAATTTGCTACGGGTTTACGCGGCTCTTCGGGCTTCGCTGTTATACACCTCAATATGAATAGTAATAACGCATTATTAATGTTATGGTTTGTTGCTGCATTGTAATGTATTTGACGGTGCGCCACGTATTACTGCTCGATATGTGCCTATACATATATATATATATATAAAGGATTATTGATTTACAGATGCGTATATATATGTACACGATTTTAATTCGTATAGAGACGTATTACGTGCCCCGTGCACGCACCTTTCTCTCGCGTTAAATTTTGCGTCTCGCCCTTTTCTCTCTCTCTTTTAGCTCTTCAGAGCTTGTTTTCAAGCTGTACGCTGAATAATCGTCGATTAATTGCTAGCTGGACGGAGTGAATATATACGAAAATTTCATTTAAACCTGTTACGCCTATATGTATAGACAGAGTATTCGCTCGCATAACGGACAGCTGTCAGTTATTGTTCTTCACTTCGGAATTTGAATTTTCGAAGACTTGTCGATTTGTGTGTGTTTTGACACTATACTGTCATTGCTTGGCTTTAAAAAAAAAAAAATTTTTTTTCACTACAGGATGTTTGGATTAGGAGAATATCAGAAATTTTGTTATTAATCTGTTTACTAGTTTTGATAAACCTTTGATTATTCTTTTGTTCAATTTCTGCGTGTTATGAGCGACTCTAAATTTGTTCATGTCAACGCTTCTATATAATGAAATAAAGTTTAATTAGAGTATAAAATTTTGATTCGATCACGTAAACAGAAAATAATTTTAAAATTTCAATATAACAAAAGGCTTGAAAACTTTCTTAGTCGATGAGCTTGTAAAATATTTAAATTTGTAGGTAAATTAATAATTAGACGTAATTCAATGGAATTGACTTAACAATTATTCAATTGGATATTGTAAATGTTCTAATTATATCAGTATCCTCATTAAAGCCGAAAAAGATCAATATCTCGATAACGAACGCTCGGCAACAAATGCTTTCTCGATAATACCATTGCGAACATCGTCGAATAAGAGAAAACGCGGTAATATCGAAACGCGAAAATCTATTATATACGAAATAAAACCAAGCGTAATCCTTGATTATGTATTAATTTTAGTTGATCAAAAAAAAAGCCTTTCGATTCTTCCAAGATATTATTTATGTACATATTGGCTTAATAGAAAATAGTAGAACAGTTAATATTTAATCACAATTATCGATCTCGTTATTTAATTAGCTAAGCACAGTATATATACGTATTTTTGATAAATAAATAAAAAATAAACTGTCCTAAATAGTGATGTAATCAATCGATATTGCATTGTAGAGATATACTCTAATTGGATATTATTACATCACTTCGAATTTGCTTTAACGTTACTATTACCTGAATTTTGTGCATTGTAATATTACGTTGAAATTCAATACTCGCTGCATTATTTAACAAACTTATCTGTAATGTTATAATATTCTTTATCAGATTACCGTGTACGAATTGTGCATTATGATGCCTTAATTAATAATTAAATTTAACGTATACGTTTTAAAATAAGCAAAAATGTTCAACAAAATGCGCGAGTTTGCGCGCGAAACGTTAACGTATCTTTATCTGGAAAAGTATAAATCATAAATCTTTTATTGATTATTCTTGGTACATTTTTAAAGACGTGTAATGTTCACGAAGAAAAAAAAGTATATCGTGAATTATCTGCAACGGCAATAACTCTTTCGCACTACTAATTAGAAGAAGAAAAAAAAAAGAAGAAAAGTTACTCCATTCTCTTATGGCAATAAAATACATACTATATACTATCGAACATATATATATATATATATATATATATATATATATAGGTCCCTTTCCTTTAGCAATGCTCGACAATTGCAAGCCAATCGAGCTCATTAATACCAATCGACTCGTTCCACACACAGCGTCGCCTATATACCACCACGACGAGTATACACGACTAAGCTTGGCTATTTGTAACGGAGAGAACAACGGGCGTGCAAGCACGTTGAAAAGACAGAGTAAGAAGAAGAAAAAAAGGAAAAAAGAAGAAAGAAATGAAAGAAAGAAAAGATCTCGGAGACTATGTGGTGGCGTTTACTCGAGCGGCAAAAAAACCGCGAGTGAACGCGCAGAGTTAAAGAAGAAAAAAAAGTATATAAGAGAGAAGGGCCACAAGACTAACGCGAAAGGGAAGCGGAAACAAGTCGACGAGAGAGAGAAAGAGAAAAAGATTCTCTTTCAACAAAGAAAAGTGAAAAATCGCCCTGAAAAGTTACGCGTGTTGAGGTGGGGAGTAAAATAGGGGTAGTTTCGACAAAACGAAAAAGAATTCTTTTCCACTATGGGACTCGTGTTGTCTCGGCTTCTCTTTTTTTTTTCTTCTTATTCTTCTTATTCGCGTCTTTGAAACGCGTCGTTCTCTCTTTCAGTTGTAGGCTCCTTATTACTTTTTTTTTCTTGGATTCTCTTACTTTCTTTTCTACCCAACATTTCCTCTCTTTCTCTTAGTTCTTTTCTCTTCAGTTTTTTTTTTTTCAACTACCGACCCTTGACTTATCTTTTTTTTTTTTATTTTCTACCTTGCTGCCTTTTTTTTCTCTTTCACTTTTCACTGTCGTACTTTTTGCGTTCTCTCATTATCACGCCTTTCTTCGACTTATTTTTCCACTTCTTTTATTTTATTTTTTTTTTTCTTTCTTCAGCTTGGAAAAGCTATTACGCGTACGGGTACACTGCGTTACTTGCGTTTTCTTTTTTCTCTTCGCATATCTATAGGACTTTTTTTTTCTACATCTGATCTAATAAGCCTTTGACTTTTGAAATTTCTTTTTTTTATCCTTTTGGTTTTGCGCAAATTTTTTACGCTACTTCAAATAATCTGCTTGAATACTAGCGCATGTGCATGCTTCCCAGCTTTTGTTATTTTCCTTGTTTCTTCGAAGCCCTTTGAAGGTATTTCGACTCTTGCCGGCATTGTCTGTCATTACGCGTTCTTTTCATTCTTTTCTTTCGCTCGTATATTTTTTTTCTTTTGTACAATTTACAATTACTTTATTAGTTCTTTCATTTATTTGCTTCACTTTGTTGCGATTTCTTTTATTCGAAAACATTAAAGGACCAAAACAAAATAGCTTAGTTTTACAATGTTATTTTATTTTTTTCATTCAAAACACACAGAAATCCCTTATTTCCATAACAACATTCCAAATAACAGTTTGTCTATCAACTGTCATGTTTCGTTAGCTACATTTTTTTTTCATTTTTAAAAGTATAAAGCAATCAAAAGTAAACTCTTTGGTTTAAATAAAGTTATTTATGGTTATCGACGCTTACTCTTTTTAATTATTCTTCGGAAAATAAATCAAAATGTCGTTTTGTAACAACGTATACGACGTTTTACTTCGTTGCCATACCAGACGGATATATATCGATGACACAACCACTTTACATAAATTGAAACTACCGCTGTGCACGCGATTAATTGTAGAAAATTTTTTTTAAATATTTATGTATGTTTATGGACTACGTTCGATATGTTCATCTTGTCGATAAAAAGCAAGAGATTGATTTTATTGATTAACTATAAGTATCGATTAATTTGTGATTTGTAAATTTAAACGATAACTTTTCTATGTATTAGCTGTCCGAAGATATTCCATATGTTGATTCAAGATAAATTTTTAGTAGCTAAAGAATCGATGCTAAATTGGAAAACGTCGTAAGATTGACTAATGTCATAAAATTTGAAAATTTATTAAAACGACGAATTTCCTCTTTTATAATCCATTAGAGCTGTAGGTTTTGTTAAAAGTATCATTTAACCGAAAAATACTCTTGATTGCTTTTACCAATTTAATTTAGCCTTTAACAATGAAATTTCGTCGATTCTAGTTGAAAAGGAAATTATAAAATAAAATAATAGTATAACCGAAAAATTGTAATTAAAATAGTTGAGGCATAAAATAGGAATAACTTTGATTAAAGTGAAAAACAATTATTAAAAGTGGCCAGCTGAAATTTACATTTGGAAAAGAAATTTTGGGAAGTAACGAAAACCAGCAATAAAACAAGAAGGTTTTCCCATTGAACCTTTTCTTACACAAACTATTTCCTCCTTCTTTCCCTCCCTTTTTTTAATTTCAAGTTCACTCCAATCAAGGCAAATGGTTTTCTTGTCTCTTTATCTCTCCGGAGCGGCCGTCAGCATTTTCCAACTGAAAATTTTGTGCATCGAAGAAAATTCAAACGCAATCTCCTTGGTCCCCTCCCATAATAAACATACTCTCCATTTCCATTAAAACTTTTCATATATTCTCTTTCTCTTCGCTGAGTATATTCTCTCATTATCACTCTGCCAGTGTATTATTCTCTTTTTATTTTTTTCTTTCTTTCCACTTTATGTTTTTCGCTCGTATATATATATATCCACACTGTCCTCGAACACGCTTCTCTTTCCTCATTCATCATTCGCTTTTCCTCTTTCTCTTCTTTGCTATATATTCTCAGCAACGAAAAAATAGAAGAAAAAGGAGGGAAAAAAAAATAGAGAAAATGAGTGAAGTATAAAGGCTTTGCTCGCGAGAATAGAAGAGATTCGCGAGAGAAGGTTTGAAACTGCGCGCTTGCGCGCACCGTTTCACGCTTATACTCTACTCTCTGGCAGTTCATGGACCGTATATACGGCTTTTGTATGAGCAAAACGAAAAAGACACGAACCTCACTTACTCTTTCTCATTCTCTCTCTCTCTTGATGTCAGTATGTATGTATATACGTATGTATGGTTACGGTGTGACGAGGGGCCACGAGGGGGGTCACGTTTCACGGGCTCGAAACTCACTCTCTTTGCCTCTGGTCCCCCCCCTGACTGTACACGCTTTCCTTCGTCTGCTTCTGCTGCTGCTGCTGCTGCCCTGCTGTCTATATCTATATGTCTATGTGTACATATACACATAGATATACACAGGCATGAATCTACATATATAAATGTACATATGTATCTGTATTTGTAGAATATATAGAAGCGCAATGTACGCGAGGTGCTTGCAAGAGTGTACACTCTCTCAAGCGTACAGAGAGACGAGACGAGGGTCCCCGTTCGTAACTATATATATCTATATACATATATAGATACACGTGCAGAGTGTATATACGAGTGAAACTCGTGATCGCGCGGAGCTTCTCGCGAGCGCTGTACATAACACACACTCGGTAGAGAGAGAGTGAGGCTCAGGTAAAGTGCAACACACACCGCTCGATTTCCCCCTACCTTTTTTTTTCTTCTCAACGTCGTTTCCTTATACCGGTGTATATAGCTTTGTGCCTAAAAAAAAAAAAAACCTCATGTACGTGTACGTATGTGTTGCTTTACAGAAGTAGTCTGCTACAGAACGGCAGAATGTTTTTGACTGTAAGAAGTACTGGCCCCCTTTTTTATCCTCCTTCTTTTCTTAGCCTGTTTTTCTCTCTTTTTTTTTATTTCGTCTCTTCTCTTTTTTTTTCCTTGGGATGCCTAATGCGCCTTCTTTTTAAGCTTTACTATAGCGCAGTGCAAGACTCGGCCTCGTTCGTCTCTTCTATATGTACTTCTTACTTTAGGTTAATACCTATATACACATTTGTAGATATACATCAAGTGAAAGAGAAGAAAAAGAAAGATATGTATGTTAGGAGCTCTTTTTTTCTTTTTATCTCATATTTAGTCGTCATATCGCGGACAGATCGCCTTAGCTTTTAGCGCTATGTCGAGTTTCATTCTTTGCTATTTCCATCTCTTTTTCCCCCCGAGGAGGTTTGCCCCCAAAAAAAAGGGGGATGAACGAGGAGCAAATAGAAAGAGAAAGAGAAATGGATAAGGGAAAAGAGGCGAAATAGAAAAGAAAAAAAAAAGACTAGGGGACTATTACTGTACGGAATGGTAAATATAGAAAGCTTGAAATAAGAGAGATGGGCGAGAGAATTAAATGAGCGAGATGAAAGATTGGACGAAAAAGAGTACGGACGGCCAATTTCTTCTTTTTTCTCTCTCTCTCTCTCTTCTTCTCAGACGAATATAAGTATATTAAAAGCGATGACAGTCTTTTTTCAGATACACGACGGGCTTTTGTATTTAAGTAGTCAAATGTTTTGACAGAATTTCAAAACTTATCTAAAGTACATTCATTTTCTTTCACAAAATATCGCATTTAATAAATAACAGACACAAGGAAAATGTCCAACGTAATTTTGTCCATACATCTAAATTATGAAAAAAATTCATCATCAAACATTCTTCTTATGCTTCGAGTTTGAAATTGAAAAATAATGCTTGATTGGATTTTAAAAACGTATTTATTATCAAAGAAAACGCACATGATTATGCATTCAGGCATAAAATTGAATATTTTTTTTTTCCATAAAGCGCGTAATGAGATGCTTGTATATACGTGCGAATAAAAAATAAAAGGAAAGAAATAAGAAAAAATACGAGATAAGATTGATGCGCGTAGACGTAGAAACTTTGTTTTAGCTTGGAAGTTCAATCCCGTGGGGTCACGAGGCAAACAAATGAAGTAATTACAATACTAATTTATATACGCGCTGAGAGATGCATTTTTAAAATTAAAAAATATACACGTTACTTGTATTTATATAACGTATCCTTGCTAAAAACTCGTGAGATTCTTACCGAATAACTACGAATGCAAATGATATAAAAAAAGTCTACGTATTTTATAGTTGAAAAACATTAGTGGAAATGATAAATTAATGTAAAAACTGTTCATCGTATTCAATTTTCTCTGGAAACAATTTCAGCTAATAAATGTACAATGTTATTCCTTTACCGAGAATCATATAAATTTCATTTGGAAAATAAAGAAGAAACTTTATTTTTTTTTCCATAACTAAATAAATAAATTACGAGCAATATACATCTAATAGAGTCATATCAAAATTTCATAGTACATTCAACCTTACATTACTCCGCTATACCTCCAAGCCACTTAAGTAGAAAGAAAGAGTAAGAGAGAGAGAAAAAAAAGAGAATTATATGACCCAATAAGAAAATCTAATGCATGGATGAGGTAATAATTTATTTATCATCGTATAATGGCTCTTGGCGTACAATTGTTAAATTTAAAAGAAAAAAAAAGTACATATAAAAGAAATCTAAAAGGGGTGATGTTGCACGCATGGGATTAAGGTCTCTCCTTTAATTCTCTTCTTCCCCTCTAATTTCTTTCTTTTTTTTCTTTTTCATTTTGCAATGCTCTACACACAACCCTTTAGAGTTAGTTAAGCTTATATACCACTTTTTTTTTTTTCTCTCAGATGCTAAGGCTTCGGCTGCGGTGGCTTCTTTTATTTCCTTTTCTTCTTATTCTTCGCTTATTTTTTTTTTTCATTCCACGTTTTAACATACAGCCAGGTATAGTATTGTTGCGCAAAGTAGTAGCAATCGATATTTACGACTGACCGTACATACAATGCCATTTTTTCGCTTAACAGAGAGTAAAAAGAATGAAAAAAAAAAAAAAAGAGGGCATATATATACAAAGAGAAAGGGTCATAACGCTCTTTTAATTATCGCGTGACGATAATTCTCGCTCGACGTTTTACGCGCAAAGAGTAAGTTCGCGTGTATATATATATTTTGTTTTTTCTATTTTCTTTTTTTTTTGCAGTTGGTCTTTTTTTCGTGAATAGGTTTCGGTCGCTCGTTCGGTTTTCAGTTGCTGCTGCTGCTGTTGTTGTTTTTAAAGAGTTTGTCGATTTGTGCGAAACCGTTGAAAGATATAAATGAATCGAAGCTAAAGTTACTTTTTATGTAAGTAACAACTTCGAGGTAGTATTTAAGGACTTTTTTTTGGATATTTTTTTTTATTTTTAGAAATGTAGTAAACTTAATGTATTTGCTTAAATTTATGTGAACTATTAATATTGTTTTTTTTTTACCTTAATAAATTTTTATTAGGTTTATTATTATTTAATACATCATAAATATCATTAAAATAATCATAAAAACATCAATCCAAAATGATAAATTTTGACATAAAAATGTACTCAAGCGTCAGTCGTAAAATTTTTCAACGCAACGTGACTCTAACTTAATTTATACCTGAACATAAAAAATATGAAAAAAAAAAGAGAATAAAATTCGATCTGCTCATTAGATGATTCCTTTTTGAAGAAGAAAAAAAAAAGGAGGAACGAGAAAAAAAGAATATCGTGAAGGCGCGCACACGTGCGATCGGAATACGCGATAAGCGCGTCGTTCGTTCGGTTGTGGAATTTCGTTTTCGGGAGAGAAAAAAGAAAGAGAGAGAGAAGGAAAAGATCGATTTTTTAAAAGAAATATTGCCCTCTCTTTGTACATATACATATACGAAAGTTTACTTGGGGGGTCTCTCTCGTTCTCTCTTATTCTTGCGGCTCTGGGTTTATTAAGGGTGAATTTATTGGAGGGGTGCAATATATATGCGTATGTACATAACTCGGGAAAAAAAAAGAGGAGAGAAAATGCCTTTTATGGGAAAGAAATTAATTGAAAAACCGTACAACAAAAGAATTTATCCCAGCCAAGGTTATTAACGTCAAAACTTATGCTCTAGGTACTTCTATAACACAATATCTTACGTATAGGCATTAATAATTTTCACTGTTTTTATAATGAGAAAAATTCAACATAGTTCCAAATAGCTTTTCACTACTATGTAATAAATTTTGTTACTTTTTTTTTTCATTTACTAATAAATAATGATATTTAAAAAAAAAATTTGTTAATATTATGTTTGCAACGATTGCAAAATGTATTTAAAAAAAAAAGGAGTTTTAATAAATTGTAATATTAAAGTATCATATCGTATTATTAAATTAAATACCTACTGTCAAATTAATCTCAACTGCAATAACTCGGTAATAAAGTTAAACTCTTACAATGCACGCAACAAATAAACAACTTTTGTTTGATGAATCCCTTCTATAATATATTGCTTTCAATGTTATGTAAAATATATATATATATACACAAAATAACATTCGACCTATACCCAAAATGAAATAAAGAAAAAAAAAAAGGAATCTTAACTTTTAGCATGAAAACGATTAAAAATAAGAGAAAGAAAATACGAAGTAAGGAGAACAACATTTTCTGCGGATTTTAATTAAGTAGAAAGCCTGTTATATGTACATATACAAAAGTTGAAGTTTTATTACCGAGCAAGATATAAATACTACAACGAGCGCGTATAAGGTTTGAAGGCATAATTTTCAGGATGAAATTGTTTTTGAAAAACGACCAGAGACGACTATAATGTAAAACGCAATGTATATATATAACCACCGACAAATCTTTCTTCTCTCCTTCAAGAGCTCATCTTCAATCGAAATCAGCGCTTATACATATATACCAAGAGAGCATACACACACACATATATACTCCCTTCATCTTTCTCGCGAACGCGTTTGTACGCGAGAAAAATGCCACGGACCGGATTTTCGAGCTCACCTGACAAGATACATACACACACACACTTATACGTACAGATTTATCATACATATAGATGTACACATTTGCACCGAAGCGGATTACGTTCTCGAGCTCGCGTACACTTTCGATAAGTCGCAAGCAGCTCTCTCAAGCATGGATCAGCCTTTTATATATAAACCTTCTTTTCTCTTTACTTTTTTATATATTCTGTTTTTTCCTCTCTTTTTTCCTCTTTACTTTTTCTTTTTTTCTTTTTTTATTATTTCGATGTTGACGTTTTTTTTTTTTCGGTGTAGGAGGGATTATACGAGGCGAAGAAATCGAAGATATATAAAAATCGCTCTTGGGTTGTGATAGTTTTTCAGAGTAGCGGAAAAATGGTTTAAAAGCATACGTTTACCGCGTGTATAGATAAAAAAAAAGAAGAAAAAGAAAATAACGGATATTGCAGTGGCACACGCGATTATAAAAGTTTTTGCGAAGCGAACGGCTGTTGCTGTTGTTGCTTATACCACTGGGCTGCTGTCGCCGATGCGAATGGATCTTTATTTGCGCGATATACGACGCTTAAAAGTAATATCATCGGTTTTTTTAAGGGAAGTGGTACGATAAATAATTTACGTGTATTAAACTTCTTCTTGCTTTTTTTTTTTTTTTGTATTATGTTTGCAATAATAATTTGTTACGCGAATAATGTACGGATACACTTAAAGTTTTATCATTAAAAAAAAATTTTTTTTTTTTTTTCATTTTGCGCTTGTTATTGCGAAATTATGTTGTACATTTAAATGCATTTTTATTTATAAGAGAAGCATTTAAAGCGCATGTTTCATTTTTCTGGTTACTTTTATTTATTTTTTTAAATAACTTTTCGTGCCTATTATGCTTGGATTATAAATTTCGCAAACCATAAATTCTGTTTATATAACATTTCAGTTACGCGTTTTATCACATAATTCAATTAAGAAATTAATTTGTTTTAATTTTAACGTTTTTAATGCCATATTTGTTTTTACATAATTTAAATAAATAATTATCGACTTTGAAATTAAATCCAAACAATTATTGCTTACATTTAATTTAAGTACGGAAACATGAAAAAACAAGAGTTAATGCATAATGTGTCACTTACGAACCTCTCCAGCAGTCACTAAGTGCTACTCAGTCAAATTGTCCTCGATTACCTCGCGTATAGTGAAAAATGAAAAAAAAAAAAAAATGAATAATCCTCCAACTCACCTGAAACAAAAAAATAAAGAGTCACATTACTTTAACTGTCAGTCGCAGATTTCATATATATATATTCACACATGCAAACACAGAAAAAAAAATCTCGTATATAATCCATACAATGCGCGCTTATAATATTAAAGTGATCCACAGAGAGCAGCAATCACTCGATGATGTACCCATACACACACACACGCGCGCGCGATCTCTCATTCTCGATTTTTGTGGAAGTTATCTCTCTATTTATATACGTGCTCTTATTGTATATACACGTTTGCATCTCTCGTTATAAGCACATATAACCCAAAGCTTTTCAAACAAGGGCTTCGCCTGTCCAGTTGGACATATATATATATATATATATATAGAAAATTGAACAAAGGAGTTGTATTAGCATCGCGAAATAATACACTCTCTCCACCCCTTTTTTTTCGTATATATATATGTACACAGAAACGTTTATTTACTCATGCGTTAACGTTTATGTGTGCGTATATAATATATAAGTATATAATAAAATAAAAAGGAAGAAAAAAAATCTGGCTATATAATGCGGCTTATTGATTTAAAACGGTACAAGACGAGTACGTTTATAAGAGCCATGACAGCGCTAAATTCTCGCCCCTTTTTGTCATGCAAATGCATCAGCAAAAAAAAAAAAAAAAAAAAAAAAAACTAAAGAAAAAAAGAATGAAAAGGAGCTTTACTTCTTAATTTTTCTCTCTCTCCATTTTATACTCCAGCAAGTAGTCTCGTTCGCTCTTTATTGAACTACCTGCAGTATTAATAAAAATGAGCCCACGAGAACAAGAGGAGAAAAAAAGAGAGAAGGCAAGGCCAAGCTTTAAACTCATTTTCTCCTCAATTTCGTTAGCGCACCTTAAGCGACGCTCTATGGGCCTGAAATTGCCCCTAGAGTTTTCATGTAACTTTTTTTTTTTTTTTTTTTTAACTATATGTGTGTACGCACATGTACACATACATACATACATAGAAAGTCAACGATGGATAAAAGCAAAGTATATAAGGAAGAGTATACAGTATATAAGGTAAGACTTTATACTTTTACTGACGCTCTGTGTATATAGTCTTTATGTACGAGCATGTCGCGCAAGCGTTTCTTCGTGTATACATGTATATACGAAACGTCTTTCCAAGGAAGAACGAGGAAAATCTAATCACATCGGAGGGTTTAAGTCGCTTGGCAGTAACCGTCCTTCCGGCCTTAAGCCTCTCTCTCTCTCCTTTTCTACCTCAGTCACTCTTTCGCTTTACTCATGCTCCCGATCCTTGTAATTTACTGCCTAACAGCACGTGGGATAAAAAGAGAGAGAGAGAGAGGAAAAAAAAAAAAAAATTTCTTCTAAAAGAGAACACAGCAAGAGAATTTGTTCTCAGCTTATGGGGACACAGAAGCATTTTGTGGCCTTTCTGTTATCCTTTATACGATGAGTAGTTGGTATATATACCATTATTTTTTTTTATGACTGTTTTAGGAAAAGTATAAAAGAAAAGTTTTGTCTTTTTTTCTTCTTTATTTTTCTTCCTCCGACTTCTTCCTTTTTTTTTCTACCTTACAAAGTAGTTGGTCTTTTCCGATTGTTTTCTTGTTACATTGGCTTGGTTATTCGAGCAATTTTCCAGCTTGTTTTCTCGCGCTCTCGGCCAGTGCAGTTGTTAATACCAGCGCCTTTTGCTCTTTAGTGGGTTGAGAATGAGATATATATACACGTATACCCACGTGGATTTGCAGAGAGCAATAAATAAACCGAGAACTAGGCCATGTTGATTTCAAATCTTAAGAAGGACTGTAATTTTAATCGTATTATGTGTTGGATTGTTAATGATAATGCAAGAATTTATTTTTAATGAATAATCATTTTTAGAGGGATTACGTAAGAAAAGTTTAATCGATCAATTATTAATATCTATGCCGAGACAAAAGTGCATTAATTTTAAGTAGTATCACGGCATGTATTTAGAAACATTAATATTTATTTATATAAAGACGAGAATACAAATTTCTCCTCTTGGCAAAACTTTATTCAAAATACAATCAATACTCGTATTTTCAATCTTTTTTCAGACAATGCGCAACCCTCAAACGAGAATATTATAATACACGGTGAACAAAAAAAGGAATAATTGAGATAAACAATCCGCAACAAAAATCCGCAAAACTTTTCGTGCGAAAATCCATGGCCAAATAAATCAAGCATTTCGCGTGTAAATAAAATTAGTCAGATGCTTATCGTAGCGGCACGAAGAGGGGAAAAAAGGAGAGAGAGAGAGAAGTTACACAGCGCGTGTTGCGAGCCATAAGATCGCTTGAAACTCCTTGAATGCGGCGTACAAGTGAATAAAAAAACAAGAAAGAGAGAAGTAACTCCATAGCGAAAAGTAGCGGCGCCCGTATAAAGTATCCAGCTTGCCAAGCTTATAAAGTAAGACGCAAGTCTTGCGCGTGCTTTGCCGTACATATATCTTAAAATACGTATACAGCTTTTGCGAGCTTTTTTTTTTCATACAAAAAAAAAGAAAGAAAAAAACGCCGCTTGGCCACAAATCATCTCGCAAGAGCAAGCAAAGTAAAAACCCGCGCTTTAAGCTTATATTTTTCACGTATATATAACATTCTTCTTCTTAAAATGAAATCTGGTAGTTTAGCTCGCGTATATGTACGCCCGCGCGGAAGAAGACGCACAATTCATTCATTGACGTCTTACACGATTATAAGTATGCACGTATACATACTTCCTGCAATATACACTTTTTTTAAATGCACGCAATGTTGTTCGCCGCTTCTTTATGAAAACGACGACGACGAAGCTTCTTCTTTCACCAATTACGGCAATTTTCGGAGCTTTTTTTTCGACAGGAGGCTGTATATGCTTCTCTCTCTTTTTTTTTCCTTGTTGACTGTACCTCATTATAACCGTATATGTGGGAGCTAAAGAATGAGTACTCCGAGGCGGCTTTATGCGTATATGTTTACGAGCTGAATCCCTTTAATTTATGAACTTTCAGCGCTAAAAGTATGCTATAAGAGAGTAAGAGATGAGCCTGCTTAAGGAATATGGCTTTTATCGAGTCAGTTTTAAAACGATAAGTTAATAATAATTAGACGCTATTAAAAGGGAAAAAAGTTTATATATGATGTGTCGAACGTTAAAGTGAAATAAGGAATTTCGCTGTTAAATTTTCAAGTTTCACCGATTTTATCGACGATTGTTATTTTCATTTTTAATATATAAAGCCAATGTAATATTTTCGTTTTTGTTTTTGATTTTAACGATAATAAAGCATGGCATTGTTATCGCGAATGTGAATCTTTTGTATTACTTTAAATTCCGCGCGTGTTGATAAAAGGCAATGAACATAATGGACGGTAATACACGCTCAATTTAAGATAATCATTGTGTGGGATTGGATAAAAGAAGAGATTACGAAATTTAATGTTTGCGACTAAATTTTACTTGATAAATTTTTAAAACAAAATACAACATCGATTATTTTTTCGTTTTAGATAAAAATTCAAAGTATTCCTTTCACACTGACATCGTTATATCTTCTTTGTCGCACTGAAAAATATACCACTGAAGCAGAGAGTAT
This sequence comes from Anastatus disparis, assembly GCA_017163975.1. Classification (NCBI taxonomy): domain Eukaryota; kingdom Metazoa; phylum Arthropoda; class Insecta; order Hymenoptera; family Eupelmidae; genus Anastatus; species Anastatus disparis. Next base: position 1,119,620 of record JAFFSR010000251.1, read on the forward strand.
CAAATGATGATCATTAAAATGAAATTTGTAAAAAAAAAATTTTTTCAGAAGAAATTTGATATATTCTGAAAAAGAAATGACAATTATAATCAACTTTCATGAGAATTCGCACTAAAAAATATTAATGATTCCTGAAATTTTCTGCAAAGCAATCCGAGATTTAATGCGTCGTTACGATATTTTTTTTATGATACCTAATTATGGAGTCATTAAATTCCGATGGACGTTTTTGCCGCTCGTTACTTTCTTTTAAGTGTATGTTTACGACTAGAAAATTTTATAATTCTCGGAGTATATTAATGAAATCCTTATTTTAATGATAATTTTGACATGCTCTAATTAATTTTTGAAAAATATAGATACCATAAAAATTGTCGTTTTAATAAAGAAATATTATTTTAATCCGACGACATTATTTATTGAAATGTATACGCACTTAATGCGCATTAATAAAATTCATATCTCCTTTGAATAAGACTCAAGCTTCTCGATCGACACATATCGGCCGACTAATTTCAATAAACTTATCTCCATTGACAAATGTATATTATTCGAACTGTAAATATTGAACTTCCTCTTTTGAAAAAATAATATTAGTACAACAAATATTAAACTAAACTCTCGATACGATAGGGATATATGTGTAGGTCGTAAACAAACCTAAATATATATTTTTTTTAAAAATACACACACACTTTGGCGTGCTCTTGAAAAATGAAGAAAAAAATAAAATAAAAATAAATGTTTTTTCTTCTACCTTTTGACACAGCGTCGTCCTATTATGTCAGAAGTGATTTCTAGTTATCCATCAAACAGTGCCAGAAACCCAAAATTTAAGTTTCTATCTTTGCTTCCCTTTTTTTTCTTCTTCTTTGTATTATCGTTGAGGCCTAAAATAATATTGCCCCCCTTTTTCGTTTGGGCCAAGGAAAACATATACACGAGAGTCAAAACGCATGTCAACGGGAAAAACTAAGTAACGATGTACACCTTTCACCGATAAACCATCATCTCATCATCTTCACGCGTATATATACATGAGCGAGGTCAAAACGATTTGTGTGATTGTCTACTTGACAATTATAATAACAACACTTAAGTTTGGTTAAATCTTATTACATAATTTAGTAAGTTTAAGAGAAGATTTTTTTCAACTCGAAGAATCTATTGTTACCAAGATGTTTTCATTGTTGAATTTATTACATAATTTGGAATAATTAAAGGTTTTACAATACAAAATTTCTATGAATGGGATGGTATTAAAATGTTATTTTAATTGAAGTACGTACTTGATTTCGTTACAAAATATTCTTTCTCGATGTATGAAACTTTACACAATAAAAAATTTTACAACCTTCTTTCTCCTCTTTACTGAATGAACGTTAAAAAAAAGAACCAGTTCAAACAATTACACGGCAAATCAATTAAGCGAATAAACATCGAGCGTAGTTCATTAAACGCAGCTTTACTGTAATAAAAAGCAAAAAAAAAAAAAAACAATGAGAGGACCTAAAGTATCAAAATCGAAAAAGCCCATAACCCCGTCGTTCCATAAATGGTGAGAGAAGAGAGGAAGAGAGAAAGAGTAAAGGCAGAAAATCTTATAAAATCGTAAAAGCTTGTGTGCGCATTTGTTGGTGGCCAAATGAAGAGCTCTTTAACCTCGTAAACGAGCTCCTTCTCGCTTGCTCTCTTGGGAAATTTCTCTTTCTCTCTCTCTTGTAAAAAAAAGAAAGAGAAAACGAGCAGTATAATAATGGTTAGGTAGAGAAAAGCCGATAGTCGATACGTCCTCGTCGTTATCGTAATTTTCGTGTCGCCTTCCTCTCGTCGTAATACGGGCCACCGCAAAATCATGGATAATATCCAATCAGTAGCCGGCCACGCGAGTAGAATCTTTTTTACAAAAGAAAAAAAAATAATGTAAAAACGTTATTTACTCGTGGGCATATTGCAATCTAACCCCCTTCGTTCTTTTTTTTCTTCTTCTCGAAGCTCTCGCGCGCTTCCTCTCATGCATTCTTTATCACTTTCTCCTGGTGTGCTCGGCTGGTGCTGAGAGAGCGAGAACTGAATGAAAAGATATTTTTCTCCTTAGTATCAGCGGTTTTTCGCTTACAATAAGGGTAAAGTCAGAAAAAAGAGAGAAAAAAAAAAGATATCGAATGCGAACGAGATGGAGTTTTCGGATGAGCAAGGAAAAGATCGTAAATTCGCAATGGGTAGTTTTATACATTTCCAATGCTCGGAATGATAAAAAAAAAAAAAGAAAGAAGTGAAAATTCAAGATGAATTTTTATTTTCTAGTGATTCATAGTTATTGCTAAAATCGGATTCGACTTTGCGTTGCGAGATGTCAATTTTCTTTCGCAATGAAATTTTATTATTATGTGATATTTTGATGATTTATTCTTGTATTGAAAAAAAAAAACAGAAATTTTTTATTTATCATACTTCTTTTAACTTTTTTTAACGGGTAATAAAATAACATAATAATAATACTAAAAAATCAAAGAGAATAATTTTTACTGAAAGAAGTTATTGTTTATGTGATGTTTGAACAGAAATAAAAGTGTCTTCATCGCTGAATAATAAAATTTCCCATCATTAAAGATTTCACAAAACAAATTATATAAATAAAGTAGCGTTAAATTTTTTTAATTTCATTGAAGTACGTACTTCAAACAAATATTCAATTAAAGTTATTTTTTAGTTAAAAATATATTCCGACTTCATCAAGTTTAATAAAAATTAATTAACGAAGCATGACGAAAAATAAACCAATTAATTCACCGATCGTTATCATTCATCTATTGATTTTTCAATAAACTGATTTTTTTTTTATTTTTCAACTTTAATTTCGTCATGAAAAAAAAAGTTCATCCTGTACATATATACGATTAATCAATTTACAAGTTCGCAGTAAAATGGCACAGTCGAAAACACAGCTTAATTGTTAACCGTTAAAACGACAACAATGTAATCAATCAATTTTGTTTAATGCGCGTATAATCAAATGATATGAATTACCTTTCTCTGTTTAATACACAACGAACTCTGGCCTCTCTCGATTTGCTAATTTACATAATGTTGATTTTCATGTTCTTAATGCATAAAATAACTAACGTCTCTATCCCATTGTTAATAAAATAAATAACTTTATATTTCTAATTGTCATGTGTAATTTTAATTTATCCTCGAATTATGCCGAAATTCTCTTTCCTTTTTTCTTCCAATGAAATTTTATTTCCTTCTCGTTATTTACCTTTGTTTCATTATCCCCTGCTCCCTACAATCTTTTATAACTTTTATTGCATTCTTATTATCCTCTTTCTCTAGCAATAAATATATTTATTTTATTGTTATGGCACAATTTACCGAGCTCCGGCTTTCAATTCAAAGCTAAAAATTTTCTTTCATTAATTGGTAGAATAAAAATAACTTATATTTCTTATTTACCGATGTTTGTTATAACTTTTTTTTTTAAATTATTTTCATAAAGTTGAACTTTTTAACGCATTCTTTTATTAATGTCACACTTTTTTTCCAAGCAACATCTTCGAATAAAAAGCAAAGATGAAAAGCTATAAATCAAAAGCATTTTTTTAAAAACTCAACCATTAGCATGGGTTAAAATAGCCCTTTACAGTTCCAGCTATAGGAGTTAATAAAGTTTTTTCTCATCTTTTTTTTTTTTCTTCTTCCTCGTTTTTTTTCGCGCCCGGCTGTGCAGCAGTAGCAGCAGCAGCACCAGCCAGACCAAAAAAGCCATCTTATTAAAAACGTGCGCTTGTGAAAATTGTTTTTCAGCTAGATAGGGACTGTACTACAGCGGCTATAAATGTCTCGGTCATTTTTCAAGCAACCGGAAATATGAGACACGCGTATATATACTTTTTAGGACCTTCTTCATTTGTTGCTTATGAAAAAACAATACAAAGTTCTTTTATTTATTTTATAAAATAGATAAAAATTGAAAGAAATTAATAAAAACTTGATCTTTTTATATGTCGACGTTTTGATCACTGTTCACGTCTTTACATTGTTAAAATTTAAATGAAACAATACAATTTATTTAACTTGAATTAAATTAATTTTTTGTCAGAGCCGAAATGCACAATTTAACAATCTTAGCCTTTTTTTCGTCACGAAATCACTCATTCCAAGTTAACCTCGTTTCACCAACGAAAATAGATAAAAATTTAATGTCAAAACAATCCGTGAACATCTCATTGTACGCGAGCACCTTCGCCATTACGAAATCATGTATTTTTTAGATTACTAGAAACTCCTTATCGAAATCAATTATTTAGCAAGAATCTGCACGATATTAAAGTCTCGAGCAGAGACTGACACATAATAAAAGGATTTTCCAAGAACTGTCATCCTCGTTTCTCGCTAGTATCTTTTTCATTTTTTTCTCATTGTCTCTGTCCATATACATTCCATAATAACTAATATCGCGCGTATATGCACGTTAAATACATGCGCACGTGTATTGTGCGCGCTTATAATATCTTTGCGCGTCTGTATATAAATGTCTTGCATTGAAAGACTGCTAATCATCGAAAAACGATATTTTCTATGTGCACGCTCACACGTACATATATGCAACATTCAACATTGGTCTTGCGAAAGAGAAACTTGGGACGGGGGCGAGAAACATAGAGAGGAAGAAAAGCTAATACAAAAGAAGGAGAAGAGAGGGGGCAAAAATAGGCATCGTACAAACAACAAAACGAAAAATATATATATAAAAAAAAAAAAATAACGGCCCGCCTACTCCGGCCCACTAATTGGGCATTGTCCGTGAGTCTGGCATCATTGTTAGATATCTCAAGAGCCAGAGCGAATCATCCTTTTCTCTCTTCCTTTTTCTTTCCTTTTCATTCTTTGATTTTTTTTTAATATATATATATTGTGGTTTGAATGTTATATAGATACAAGAGAGATATGAATAAGGCACGTGCGTATAGTGCACAAGTTATATAGGTCGTCTATATATATATATATATATATATATATATATATATATATATATGCGTACATAAACGAGGCGCCAGGATGAATTTGAATGTCGAATATAGTCGTATGCAATTTCACGTGTGTTGTTGGATTACTCGAATTATATGGCACAGGAGAGAAAGAGCTTAAATGTCATATACTACGTTATGAGCGAAATTTCGTTGAAATGATATATTCGCTAGAGTACGTTTATAGTTGGAAAATAAAAAAGAAAATGAAAAAAAAATTTTTGCTTTATGGGAATTTAATACGTGACGGATGCACAGGTCTAGTGAGTTTATTTACTTACTGTTATAGACATTTTAGAGACGAATAATTTTCCTAAATGAGAAACGTATTAAGGAGAAAAAAGAATAGCGTGTATGATTTATTAAACAAGTCCAAGAGTCTTCAATTTCGTTGAAAGAAAATTGACTGTAATGTGCAGTAAAACGAGAATAACACGAAGAAGTATACACGGTGTACGAGTGAGCAAAAACTGTTGAGTAATTTTTGAAATATGACTATATATGCAAAGTACATAGGTATATATACGTACGCTCGATCTTTGTATGCATCACGACAATATTCTACTTCAAGTACTAGATATTTCATTTTCACTTCGAAGTAAGTTCCTTTCATAGAAAAAAAAAAGGGTACTTTCTTCTTCTTGTTTAAAAAGAATTTTATTCCGAGCAGCGTTCAATGATTACAGAGACGCGTTACTCGTGTGTTATTACAAAAATAATAATCCAGTCTATTCTGGTAACACAAGATGCTACGTTATATGTTTTATTTGATAAAAAATATTAAATTTATTTTATCAATATTCTATTGTTCGAGTTTATCATATGATCGTATATTAGAATTCGTATATATTTTTGGAATCCGATAAATTTCAATGCTTTCGATAAATTTTGAAAAAGAAGCGTATTTTATCAAAATATCGTAATAAAACGATTCGATAGTAAAAATTATTATTTTGAAAAATTTATGCTCTAATTAATCCTGAATGAAAATTCATTTGTTTCATAATTGAAACGTCTATTCTTTTAATTTATTATAAAAATATAAATTTCCCGCATAAATCGAAAGACAATATAAGTTAGTCACGCGTTATACTTTGACGCGAATAATTTTCATATTACTCAAGCTTCGCGTATAGCCATACAGAAGTTATATATACATTTGAATAAGACAAGCAAAAGTGACTATTGGCGTTTTTCACGATCGCTCAAGTTTTCATTGCCGGGGTAAAAGACATTCCTTCTCTTTGGAAAATCGTTGTTTTATTGACGGCAGAGCCTCCTCCTTTCTCAACATTTCACACGTGCCAAACTGTATCTATATATATGTATATACATATCTATGTAAGTGGAAAAAGAAATGAAATAAAAGAAACTCCCGTTTGATTTTCATTCGCGACGGCTGTCGTATGGTTCTATTTTTCTTGGAAAAAAAAGCTGTTCTCCTTGACGTCCGAATGATTCTTTCTGAGAAATTGGATGGCTTTGACCTACATTTTTATAAAGAGGATATTACCTTCTTCTTCTTCTTCTTTTTTCTTTCTTTCTTTATCCTTACTTTTTTTTTATTAGATTATTCAATTCTTGATTGATAAAATAAAAGAAATGTCGATTTTAAGATCTGCATTATTCTACATGTTAGAAAAACTATCGTAAGGATCGTTTTTAAGCTCCGAATGGTTTTTAGTTTGTAGAATAAAAATATTAGAAGATCGTTCGTATTCTATTGAAAAATATGGAGTGAATAAATAAAAATTGAACAAACTAAATTTTCTTCGTTTTGCTCTAGAAAGTAAACATTTGTTAGTGATGGTTTCTGATAATTCAAAGTTAAATAAATTATAAACTTTCTTTGTTTCTCTCATAATAATCGTTTCAAAAGATCCTAATAATTTTCCATTGGAATTTAAAACTTTAACCCATTTATTTATCAATTTTTTTTTTCACAAATTATTCTGAATATTTTTTTTTTTAATTTAAAATTTATGACATTTATTTTAAAAATATATTCACAATAAATATTACAAATGAAAAAAAAAAAGATTTACGGTTCTCAACTGGAAATTCTAAAGCAGCAGTTGTACCTTAGGGAATTTATTTTCATATTTAAAATACACGCTTCACTGCATATATCCATATTCAGATGACTATGTACTTTTGAAATACCACTTTATTTTTCTCTTTTACATTTTGCAAACTTATTTAAATATTTATTTAAAGAAAAAAAAATTAATACAAACATACACCGTAATACGGGAATGATTTTTTAATCCAACAATCGACGTCTTAATTAAACAACATTATTTTGCATAATTAAATACCTCGTTTCGCGAATTTTAACACACGTACGCGCACGCTAAAAGCGTATTATTAACAAAAGAAACGGATAGTCAGAGTTAATCAGAAAACACTCACTTTAGTAGTTTATAAACGATATCAAAACCTACAAAGTAAAACCGGATGTGTTGTTATATGGGGGAGAAATTGTGAGAGAGAGAAGCCCTCGAAAAGCATATCGCCCTTCATACATAAATCACCAACTCTGCTTTTCTATTTCAGTATTTGTAAAACATTAATACACTGCGACGCCAGTGTGTGGCACTTGTTTCGGGCTTCTTGTTTTCTCTCTTTTCCATCTGTCTTTCTCTCACTTTTTCCATTCTTTTTCTTTTCAAAGTTCCTTTCTTTTTTTTTTTGTCTTTTTTACATATTTTTTTTTCTCTTTTATGGGTTATATGTACACCTTCCCCTTGACAAGACCGCAGTCATATTTGTTTCTCCTTTGGAAAACTGTGTGAATAAGAAATTATTTTCCTTACTTTTTGCTTTTATAACTTTAAATTTGCATTTTTCTTCTTCTTCTTCTTCTGAGGGATTGTAGAATCTTTGGGATATATATACATATTGTAAAAAAGAAGAAAAGATGAAATGCAAAATACGGTTTGAAATTGAAAAAAAAAACAATTTATTGGACGGAATATTAAATTATACGTTGATATTTTTGCCGAGAGTTCAAAAACGTAAATTTACATTTTCGAACTAGTTTTCGTCGTAACGTATTTCTCCTCGTAACGAACAAAGTTTTCGACTTTATAAATACAATAGCGAACTCTTTTCTTTTTTTTATTAATGGTTGTATTATAAAGCATAATTTTAAATGATTACATCCATTAATTTCACATAATCGTCTTTAAATCACGCTTCACAACACGAGCGCACAATGCTCGCAATGAAAGAAAATTCCTGACGCATTATCAAACAGACACATTGAGATGCTTTAAAATATAATAAAAAAAAAAGGAAGAAATAAAAGAAGAAAAAAAATACTTTGCTTAACGAGACGGCATTCATTGCGTAACCTAATAAAAACTATTCACAAAGATCTTTTTTATTAACATACATATACATCTTTATTCCAAAAGTAAAAGCTAACGTTAAAAAAAAAAAAAAAGAAATTGAAGTATTTTCTTTCAGTTAACTCATACCCTGCCTTCCATTTCTTTTTTCCTTCCCAAGGCTTTATATATACACGCACACAGATAACGCATATATGCTTGCACGTATGTATATAAAGTCCGCCACGTGCATCCCATTAAGTGCTATAACAGCAAAAGGATCGCTTAAAGAGCGAGTCTACGTGTATATATGTATGTACGTACGGTGCACGCAACAAAATTGTATATAGAAAAGGGGTATTTAAACCCCCATAAAACGAGAGAAGAGAAGAAGGCTCTTACGCAAAAGCGTATATGTACTTGCAAAACGTGTGCGCACTGCAGCAGAAATCTTTGCAGTTGACGATGCGTGCTCTCTCTCTCTCTCTCTCTCTCTGCGTATTTATATAAACAATATAAAGCGTTAAACGAACCTTTTAATCGATTCGTAAATCATCTTCAAGTGTATACGATCTCTATATACACACACGCCTACTATAACTCCATGTTTACATAGTTCAAAGAATAGAGAACAAAAAAAAGAGCCTCTTAGTATTCTCTTCATTTTTTCGTCGAACCTATATAAGCTTTATCTCAAGAGCTTTTCAGCTTTATTTTAGAACTACACGGCCATATATCGTCAGGTAAATTAATGATTGCTCGAATCCAATAATCGATGTCCAGAGCTTCATGATACGCTGTTTAATGTCTTGTCGTACAAAAGCGCGGGCGTTAAATTAACGATATTGCGCCAATCTGTGTATACGTGTACACGCATTCTTTTTTTTGCCATTTCATTTTGTTCTTTTTTATTTTGCTCGTTGCGCGCACGTATATACATAGGCAAAAAGGCCTGAGGTTAAAGTCTCTTTAACTGACGGATTCGCAATTAACCAGCGCTACGAGCACGATCAAAGAGATAGTTAGAAAACGAGAGGAGCTGGGCGGAGGAGGGGCATTAGACCAAGTCGATTTCTCGGGGCTTTTCAAGTTTTGTGTACAAACGTATTCAGTTTCCAGAATTTCGATTGCTTGGGAATTTAATGAAAATAAAAATAAAAATAAAAAAAAGAAACGAAATAAAAGAGTAATTATAGTACAGTGGTCAATTTCAAAATTGTTTTAAAGCGATAAATGCGATGGAAAAGAGAAAGAAAGAGAGAAGGGAACGATTTTCGAATGAAAAGTATTATTTATTTTCTGGCTTTATTGTATTTAAAATGGGCTCTTTAAACGTTATACGGTTATAGCGATAATTTTCACCCAGTGTGCATTATTTATTTCACGTTTAATATAATCGATATACTGACTGCATCAAATGTAATTTAATATTCGAGCTTATATATATGTGTACAGCAGAGAGCTGAAACAAAATGCAAACTATTGCACCGAGTAATATAAAGCTAAAATAATTTCATCCAATACATTAAAGTTAAATTTATAATTTAATTTAACTGACCGCAAGTGTAACTATTTTCATGAGGATCTCTCTCTCTCATCATTGAAACGAGCTCGTATATACGCTGGAGCAAGCGAAAGATATGACTTTAGAAACTTAAATTCTTCATTAAAGCCAAATTGAATGAATGTTGTGTGTATGTGTGTTGGCTATGTGTCGGGTAGGTTCAAAGTATTTAAATATTACCGTGGATATATATACGTATGGCTTTATTTAAAGGCGGCCAAATCCCGTTACCAAGGAACTTTCAAAAGCTCATTATAAGCTGTGCAAGAAAATTAACCGTTTTCTCTCTCTCTATCTCTGCTTATATTTTTTTCCTTCTTCTTCTTCTGTATGTCTACGCGTTATACATACTTGGCTTGAGAAAATCTTGATTAAATGCTCGGGTATATAAAGCCGCGATGGTATTATAAATATGTACGACATTAAAGCAACAACATTGAAAAATAGAAAGTATACACATACGCGCTTTAAGCGACAATGACAAGACTATTAAAAGCGAATCCTTGTACAAACTCGTATAGCACTAATACACGCAACTTGATGGTCTAAAAAAACGTACGATAAGATTGTCAACGGAAGAGGTAAAAAGAGTCTATATCTTTAATTTGAAATTCGATTAATCAGACATTTTTAGCTCGAAGTAAATTTAATTTTCTCGACTATATATATATATATATATATACAGGAAATTCGCACGAAGCATATTTCGAGTCTGTAATATAACAATTTATCTTATCTATATTTGAGCGCATACAGTATATATAGATTACATCGGTGATTCAAATCCTTCGATAAGGTTACGAAATTTGTTACCACAGTACAAAGTGCACCACCTATACCTATACGCCCGATAATGCAGCAGGTTCTTTTTGCCGTATGAAATTCCGCTGAAAAATCGACTCTCCAGTAATTCATCCATGCATTATTCATTCGAATTTTTCCTTTGGAAATCATATAACTTAAAAATAAAAAGTCACGTCCACAAAGAGAGAGAGAAAGGAACGTTACCATGCAAATCTCATACGAATCGATCTTTGCCTTATATATTTCCACGACTTCCTACCCTTTTTTTCATCCAACTTATGATGAATCTTTATACACTGTTGTATCCAGAATAAAATAACCGATTTAAATTCCAGCAAAAAAGAGATTTTTCCAATGCAGTTACGAGGAAAATAAAAAAAATAAGCAGAAGAAGAAGAAGAAATATGATTAGTGCGACGTGGCAATAAACTCGATCCCTTATTAAACCGAGGGTATCGGATAAGCAAACAATAGCGCGCGTATATACACGCGAGTGCATTAAAATTCCATACTGTAAAAGTAGCTCGATGTTTACGTCTTCGGCGAGACTTCCGAAGATAGAAAAAGAGGGCAATAATATAAAAAGGACACCATGAACTCCTTCCCTCTTGAGCAACCTATATATACGTACAGACGCGTACACACAGTCGCTTTGCTCGATTAGATTTGCTCTTGGCTGTACGTATATATATAAGCTGGCGCTTGCAAGAGAGCTGCGAACAATCGGTAGCATAATATGCATATACATATACACGTTATAAGTGTATATATATATATATATAAGTTTAAAAGCAGGTAGCGAAAGTGCATATAGGATTTTAATCTGAATCGCCTCCGGGAAATATTCGTGAATCAGCGAAGCAAGCAAAGGCAAAGTCTTTTTAAGCGCAAAGCATTTTATATATACATATATATATATTGAGAGTAAATGGAGAGCGAAACTTCCTTTGTCGCTTGTTTCTCTATTATACATTGTCGTCGTTGTCGTCTACGTAGTTTTCATCGTCGTCGTCGGAGCTCTCGCGATTTTCTTCATGATAATGAAAGTCAAAGTCTGTGTACGTATACGCTATATAAGTAGAGTCATACATAGGCGACAAAAGGAGGTGGAAGAAGAGATAAAGAAGAAGAGTAGAAGTCTACTACTGGGGAGAGAGCTCAATGAAAAGACAAAAAGAGCTAGCGAGTAAAAGCTGCTAAAAGGGATACGTATATAAAGATAAAGTGGCTTTTGTGCTATCGGTGCAAAAGAGAGTTAGAAGCGTTTTCTCTTTGCGAGTAAGATGCTTTTTTTTTTTTAAATTTTCTAAGTGAAATAGAATCAGTTTCAGAGACGTTAACCATGAGATAAACGACGAGATTTCATTATGACGAAATCTTCCTTTTCGTCATCAAGTCACGTCACGAGGATTTTTTTCAGATGGATCGTTCTTGCTAAAGATTGTTAATTATATATTCTCTTGAAAATAACTTTGAAATGCAATTCTCGCGTTCGTTTTATGTAATTTAAAGAAATAAATAATTAAATTATACGTTCTATTATAAACTAGAATTTTTTTTTCAAATGATACTCTTATTGACAGTGAGTCATCGTGTCAATGATTCATCGCGCCTCGAGCCAATACTGATTGATTTTAATTGAACAATTCGATAAAATTTAATTTTTTCAACGAATTTCTTTTTAGAAATTTCAATTTATTCAATTCGATGATAATTAACAATTTGTCAACTTTTTTCTTTTCTTTTAAAATTAATAATTAAAGATCTTGACATACTGCTGTTCCGTGATTACTGTGCACAACAAAAGAGACTTTATTAAGAGACATAAAATTAAATGACAAACGAGACACACGAAATTACAGTTGGTAATTGATAATACTTAAGTAGGATTTACGTAATTGTACCTTTAGGTACCACAGGCCTAACAATGCATAAATGCTCTTTTTACAAAGCCAATTGATTAATTGATGTATCTATAAATAACGAAACAAAAAAAAAACATATTGGTATTTTGTCGAAAATTGTTCACTTAAATCGTACGATGAAACGTGAATGTTCAACAAACAAAAGATTTTATTTAAACATGAAAATATTGAAGATTCTTAAAATCTGTATTATTTATCAGTGTCACAATCGGATTTGATTTGAAAAAGTAAAAAGGAAAGAATGAAGAAAGAAATGAAGAAGAGTATAGGATAAAGCGATTGAGAGATGAAAGGAAGAGCTACTGGAATACATAAATACATGTAGGGAGACAGATACTCTATACACACGTATACATACGTACGTAGAGAGTTGAAAGAAGAAAAAAAAAAAGAAAGAATTTCAGAGCGTAGAGGAAGAGGAAGAGCGAGATAGAGCGATGAAGTTGTCGCGTACTTTGACATAACAAGCGCAATTGAGTATCGCGTATCGAGGGAGCTTCACGTTACTTTCTCTGTCTCTCTGTTGCTTTCTCGCTCGCATATTTATTGGAGTAAGAGAAAGAGAGAGAGAAAAAAAAAGATAGAAAATGAGAGGGAGACGATATCATTCCAGTAGCGAAGAACAAAACACGCAGTGACGGTACTTATAGTCCTTATAAGTAGGTATAGATGGAAGGAAGGAAGAGAACTCTGAGGGTGACCCTTTTTTTTTTATTTCTACCTCTTTCCACCTCCTACTTCTCCTCCTGCTTCTTCTTCTTCTCCCGTTCACTCTCTTTGACTATGAAATTCAATTTGAATAGCCGGAAGTTTAGTTCGGCATAAAGTTCAAGCTTAATTACGATAATTGGCTAGTAGTATACGAAACTTTTGCTTCTCCTCTACTATAAATGCATACGCAGTATAATGCTTATTTATGGATTCTTAAATGATACAGTTAAATTGTTGATTTTGTTTTGGTTTGTATCGAAATTAACTTTTTTTTTTTTCAGCACCGTGATATAAAAAATAAATAACTTGAAAGTCAAGGAAGTTATAATTATTTAACTTTGCATTAACATAACGAGATACATGCGTATCGTACATTCGATTTAAATAATTGATATATTAAACTTTCACTCTTATATAGTATTATCTTGTCGACAAGTAAACAAAAAAAATATGATTTATTACATATCATAAAAACTACAGAACTTTTAAAAAAAATATTGAATCAATCATTTAAAGTACGTAATGTATAATTTGATATTAATGAAAAAAATTTTTTTTTGAAATTTTAATAATACGAAGCAAGATCATATACGTCTTTCTCTCTTTTTTGAATAATTTAAAATGAGAAGATATTAATGACTCATAAGATGTAGATGATGTAGCTCTTAAAGCAGTTGCAATAATTTAGAGTGTGCTAGGCAGCAGAAAGAGGAAATGTGTGTTAAATAATAAAAGAAGCTTTAAAGCTTTAACGATGCATAGTTTCACAGTCTCGACCTTAAATGTATTCCATATTTTTCGAATTCTTTATATTCTTTTATCATTTTTTCTCTTTATTTTACGGTCTAATGTTATATAATTTTTAAAAACAATTGTCTATAGCTTGCTTTTTTTACCTTTTATTTTATGACAATGAGAATAAAAAAACGAGAAATTTTACAATAATATATAAATTTTATTTTATTTAAACATTCTTTTTCTTTCTAATGTTAGAATAAAATAGTCTTTTATATTGTTATCGGAAAAAATCAAAGCGAGCTTTTGAGTGTGTTTCCTTTGTGAAAGAGTATAAGAGAAAAGTTATAAAAGAACTCTACATCTTGATCGTCTATTGTCGCCTTTCCTATTTGTGTGATGATTGGGCAAAGCTATATATATACATTCTAACGTGATACTCATCTTTTAATATTTCGAACTTCGTATCAAGCTCAGCTATGCGTATATATATGGGACATTTCACATCAACTTTTAAAAGATCATTCGTCACAATACCTGTTAGTTACTTCAAAATTTTCTGATACTAGCACTCATACTGAATAACGTTTACATGGAAAATAAAAAAAAAGTATTACAAAAGTATGAAAATTAATTAACTCAACAATGGAAGATTGGAATTTTTTGTAAGAAATATATATGATATCCTTTTTTTTCAATTTTATTTAACGTCGCTGTATTTATGCTATCATTTTTATTTCTAATTAGCGACGAAGAACATCAATGTGTTTGTGAACAAAGCACATGTAACATACAGTGGTGCTTATATCAATCGGCTGAGACCGGGATTCAAACTCGGGACCTCAAGATTACGAATTCATCGCTCTACCGAATAAGCCACAGAGAGCTCTTTGATAGATTTACTTTAAGGCGGTATAATAAAGTATAATATTCACACATAGTTATCGACGAATTAGATTAGCTCAGATATCTATACTATGTAATTTTTAAAAATGTAGGCATATTCTATATCTTATTTTCAACAAAAAGTATTCTATCAAGTTATCACCAAAAGTTGATAATTTTGAAGAAAAAAAATTCATTAAGGAATTCATTTGACAAAAAATTTGAAAAATTCGAAACATTTTATTATACGTCTAACTTTTGATCCTTTTGACCTAGAGGTCTAAAAATTTTTTGCATGTTTTGCGTTTCAAATGAAACATATTCCCAAACTTTTAGCGATTTCTTTTTTAGATCGTGCAAGTTGACGTGAAATGTCCCATATATATAATATTCTTAACACTATACATTATATATGATTCTCTTATAAAAAGATATTTCTATTGATGGTTTTATCAGGTATTGTCTGAAATTTATTTTGGAACAAGTTTTTACTTACAAAATGATATTGAAACAATTTATAGTTCTTAAAATAATTACCAAATATAAACACTAAATTTCTACATTCATCGTCATAAATATGAAAATAAAAATTTTTAATTTTAAAACTTAAACTGCGTTAATTCTTTAGCGTTTTTGGGATCAAGATTAGTTTCTAATAATATATTAATGATTATTTTTCTAAATTCATACTTTTTCTCACGAAAATTCTTAAACGTTCAATAGCCTATTGCATATAGCTTGCTTATGAAATGCATTCATTGTTTAACTTATAATAAATAAAATTTTCAAAATGAATCACCGATGTTTAACATGACGTTATATACAAGCGATTTCAATGAGAATTCTTAACAAGCGATAAAAACTTCGGAATAGAATGATTTCAAATATATACGCATATTAAAGCCAATAAAATTCATAGACTTTTATTAGATTTTATCGATCTTTTACCAATCGCTAATATATTCCTTTAATTAGCAGCATAAATCAATGGTCATTTTTTTCTTTATTTTTTTCAAAAAAAAAGCTTAATTAAAAGTAATAAATAGGTATGTATTGCTCCGAGTAATAAATATAATAGGCATGTATTTCTTAATTGCTCGCAAGTATTGAGTGTCAATTTTTCATGAAAAAAAAGTACATGTGATTTCCTGTGGAAAAATGTCAACAAACTTCTTCGTACATTGAATATAGATATGAGTGCTCGAGTATTTAAATAGTTTACTTTTTCCCAATAAATCACTTAAATATTTGAAAAAAGCAAGGAAAAGGTGACTATACGCCTAGCGTTAACGACGTTTTCATTTGAAAGCGACAAACGCACAGAGCCGAAAATTAATGAGTCGCATAATTTTCGACCTCAAGGGTAAAAAGAGAAAAAGAGATAGAGAGAGAGCAAAAGCTAGCTTGAAATTTTCGAGAAAAGACTCAACCGTCCGTTAGACCGCATGCGTATATATATCTACATGCATATACACGCATTATAATAGTGACGCCGGCTTGGTCAAAATGATTTAAAGCGGCTTTCCCTTTTTGGCCGAGCCACGCAATGTGTTTGTATGTTTTTGCGTATATACGTCTATATATCCCTGTGTGAACAAGAGACTTGAAAATTACGCGTAAAATATCGCGTGAAACATTGAAAAATAAAAAGAAGCAAAAAAAAAAATAAAGGATCGGCACAGGCTTTGCAATTGCTTGATACATGGGGCTTAATACTTGTTGTGTCTGTATGTATATATACGCGGCTCTTTGTGTATAAAAGCGAAAATCACACGAATTTATATAGGCGTTAATCAATGAGCTGTGCCTTTTATTAGTTATGTATGGCCACTTGTTAAAGGATATGGAAGCGTAGGTTTATGGATTTTCGCATGTAATCTATGATTATATCGTAAAATAAGCGCGCGTAGAGTGTGTATAAAGTCACTTTGCCATACTTGTTTATTGGATTATACACATTCGAGTTTGTACTACTATTTTAATATTTTATTAATTGCAGATGCCATGATATCTGAATTTCATTTCTCCGAAATAATTTATGACGCGACGATGATAAATTTAAATTAATGAAGCAAAGCTTCAATGTTAGTTTCGAACTAATATTGATAACGATTAGTAAAATGTTGGTTATCGAACAAGTTTCAATTACAAATCAATAGTTATACATCAAGAACAAATATCGTTTATTGCGAAAGCCAATGGCCAGCAATCAGTTTAATCCCATTACAATTGTTGTAAGAAAAAAATTCAAATTTACGTTCAAATCTTCAAATTGATATCAGTAAAATCCACTTAAAAATCGATCTAAAAACAGACGTAAAATAACTTTTTTTCCAAAAATCATCAACGATAAGCCACGAAAAAACGTATTCTTTTACCAAAAAACCTTGTAATTTACCAAAAGTAAGTAAAATATATTCAGACAGCGTACGCCGCGAAGAAAAAAAAACGAGCGAAAAAAAAGAAGAAAGGTGAGACTAACCTATGAAGCGAGCGTGTCACGAAAGCACATTAGCCGTAGCTCCTATGTCGTTTATACTATCTTTTGCGAATTAGATTTTATCGCTGGTCTGCGCTGTGCGTGAGCGCACGCTTTCACATTACCAACTACACGTTTCGTTTATTTTTTTTATTTTTTTTTATTTTTATTTTTAGTAACAAAAGTAAATACACATTTTATGCATAGATGTATAGATATGTATATTTTTATTTTTTGAGAGTCGGGCAAAAAGCGTTGATTAGTTAGCTGGACTTACTTTATAATTTGCGATTTCAATTTCTACTTGACTAACTACGAAAGTTAAATTTTTTTAGTTTATTAAAGATAAAAATAGAAAGGGAAAGAATTAATATGTCCGGAAAGACACAAATAATTGGAATCACGTGTAACAGACATGAGAGGCTGTATTATTTTGAGCTTAAGAGAGTTGAATGTTATTATGTCACCCAAAACGCATCTTCAAGAGATGCGCAGTTTAAAAAAGAGAGAGAAAAAAAGAACAAAACAATAAGGAGAAAAAAAGAGAAAAAAGAAACTCGAGACGAAAATTTCGCATTCCCTTAACAAGCCCGAGAAATTAATCAACCGTCAGAAGACACTTTCTTGGGGTAACGAGTTTTTCGTTTCTATCTGTCCGTATATATACAAGAATTAGGCCGCATATTTCTTTTTCCTTCTGTTTTTTGTCTCACTATATATCCCTTTTTTTTACTCGGCTATCTACATTACTTTTTTTCCTTCCTTGTTTTATTTTTTTTTGGATGCGCCACTTAATACCAAGCACGGCAAGACACACTGGCAAAGCGTGAGGAAGATTAATTTGAATAGTTAATTTGCGCTCTATGTTGCATAGGACAAAGGATTTTAAGCCCGAAAAATGTGCTTACGCGCGACATATACATATACTCTTTGGATGGAAAAAAAAAATTCTTTTTTTTTCGCTTGTTTTTTGATGTTTGCCGAACTAGCTTGAAAGATTGATGGAATTGGGTAACAGCGCGGCTCGTGTTTTCAAGATTTTTTAGCAAAATATTTATAAATCTAAGGCGAAGCGTTGAATTTTTTTTCACGTTGAGATTCAGTTATTATAATTTTGATATTTTTGGTCGTAAAAATAAATAAATATTTTGTACTGTATTGCAGAAGAATTTTCGACAATCAAAACAATGAGGTTTATTGAAATTTTTATGTCTAAATATTTCCTATTAAAAATTCATCGCATAATAAAAATAGCAATACAATAGTCTTCAAATAAAACAGAATAGAGCTTATAATCTGAAAAAAAATTTTCTTGTATTATGTAGCAATTTTTTTCTCGAAACATAATAATAGTATCTAAGAAGAAAATTTTTGTTTGAGGTCTTAGAATGTAGTCCAAGCATAACAGCTGCCTAGAACTTTTTTCCGATAACGTTCATTCAATGCATCAATAATAGATAGTAACTACAGTATATAAATAAAAAATTATATTCCTTTCAATCAGCCGAAGAATTTTCCGATAATCTTGCTGCTTATTATGTACCTTTTTTGTTGTTATTTTATCAATAACAATAATAGCCCGTATATAATTTCATCGAACTTTATTAAAATTTTTTTCCCTTATTTTTTTTTAAAACTTATTTCGCATTTCGGTAACCTGAATTATTTAACAACATTATTTGTAAGCATATAATAGGCTTATATAACTCTATTCAATTTCCTAGATAATCAGCCTTCAATTAAACTATTCCACCCAAAACATATCAAATAGATTAACAGTATCAATTGACTAATACAATTGATATAATAGAGAATTTGTTTTTTTTTTTTTTTTTCATTGATTTCAATCATACGAATAATAACTTTGTATATTCGATATCGCATGAACGTTAATCTAGAAATATTGTCAATTTATTTTTCAATAAATCCTCGTGAATATTTTATTCAATTACTGTCATTCATGTATTTAAATTTTTTTTTTTTGACCGATAAGTGGAATATACAGAATAAGTAATTAAACAACATTTTTCAATTTTTCAGATGAATGATTAATTTTTACAATGAATTCACAATAAATATGATACTTTTGACCGATTGTTTGATATTTTCTTCAAATATTCCAGTTAATTATGAAATATTTAAATTATTTTTGTACATGTTAAATATAAAGTTCTTACGCAAACATGCTATAAATGTCGAAACATATAAATGTATATTTAATTCTTAGTAATAATATAAACGCTAATAATAATTTAAATTAGGGTATTCGTTATAAATGAAGATAATTTAATAATTGCTTTTCCATTCTTTATAAACAGAAAAAACATCCATGTCAGGATTGATTTTGTCTCCATTCATAAATTACGATTGAACTCGATAATATCAACATTCTTAATCAAATTGATACAGACGTCAATCCTAATTTGTTTTTGTATTCCTCTGGATTATAAAAATTTATTAGCTCACTCCCTTTTTCGCTGTAAAAAACCACAGTAAAAAAAAACCATGTTCACGTTTACTCGCACACCTATAGGCACCGACCGTTTGAATCGAGCACAAAAAGCTACTGACAACTGAACAGTTTTTGGATGCGCGCCTAACAAAAAGTAAAAAGTACCGAGATCCCTGTGTACAGGAATTACGCGCGAGTCTGAACAAAGAGCATATAGCATATACAAGCGAGAGCGTTCCATTGATGCTTGTGAGCTTGTAATAATTGTGTCGTCACATGCCGCGCCGTGTACGCTCTATAGGGCACACCAAAAATGAAAAGTTATCGAGGACAATGAGCATAGTGTCGACAATAGGGGGGAAACGAGGGAAGAAAATAAAAAAAGATTTAATCGGAAGAGCCGAAAATTCTGAGCTTGCTCGTATAACAAGAGTTTAAAAGAAGAAATAAACGACGGAGCATATACATAAGCCCTATCGTTTTATTTATATCCAAGTATTACATATAGAAATAAAAAGCTAAGAAAAACCGCTTGTAGATGTGTAATTGCGCGTTGATAAAGAGCTTTCGGAAAAATTACGACGATTCGAGATAACAGGCAAGAGGGATTGAGTGAGATTTATCTTGGCTGTATATATATGTATAGAAGCGCTGGATTATTGTTTGTTCCTTTTGGATCGAGGCAAATGTTATTTTGATTTACCGGCCACGAGTTAATGGCGCTTTTATGATACGTTAATGTTTTATTTTATATAGTTTTTCGTTCCCGATTGTTGAAATGTTAAAAAGCAATAAAATTCGGGTTGGATAAAAAATTCTGGAAATAAAGTGCGTGGAATGGAAAACTTTGAAATATATTTTACGAGACACGTATATATTATTTTTTGGTTGTTCTAAAGTAGCAGTCAAGAGAATTACTTGCGATCGTTAAAAGTGATTCTTAAGAGATTACAAGCCACGGTGCATTTTATGTTTGACACTAATTGAATTATAACTACACAGCTTACTAGATAAAAACATTCTCAAGATGACATGTGTTTTGAATGACGACATTAGTAAGACATAAGCGTGACAATCCTTATCTTTATTACAGAATGAAATTGTTTTTCAATTTTATCGTTAATTCTTGAATATTCATTTAGCTTTTCTTTTGCCATCGGAAACAAATATCAAATTTTTCAATCATTTCGATATTATTTCAGATTTAGCTTAGCTAAAAAACGCGATTAAAAATAAAAATAAAAAAAAAGACGTACGTTCGAATCGCGAAACAGGGGAAATAATTGATTTGCCGGAGAATTTTTTTGATTGACGGTAACGGGATTACGATAATCATATTTTTTAACCGAACGGTTATTGGATTTGCGTTTGACAGTTGACGACATCAGGTGATTGGTTTTTTGCCCTGGCTTGCTCTGTATGAACAAAAAAAAAAAAGAAAACAAGAAGAAGAAAAAAAATAGGCTAGTATACGTATATATCCACGAATTCAATAAACCATGATCATTTTGCTACTTTTAGAAAATAACTGACAATGTGTGTTATTTATTCAAGTAGCTTTTGTGTATGTGTTTTATTTTTTTTTCTCTCCACTTGAATAATAGATATGAGCATTTCATATTTACCGAAAATGTTTGCGATTTTGCTTACTGTACAGAGAAATAAGCGATTATATATATTTTTGTCTGTTAAATATTATATACTATTTGTTTTGTAAAAATAGCCTAGCCAAATGTCTGCTAAAATGACGGGCATTTTAAAGATAATTTTTCGCTTAACAGACAACGGGCTCAGTGTCAAAAAATTGTTGGAAATTACATAACAAAAAACGAAAAGAAATATTTCACTTTACATCAATATTTCGAAAAAACGAAGAAGAAGAAGAAAAAAAAAGTTGTACACGCGTTACCCTTAACTATCGAACAAAGTATATATCCAAGCATCGAGAGCATATAATCGGCAACCTACTTAGCTTGAGCACATATATTTAAAGGAAATAGAAAAAAATAAAGAAGGAAAATTGTAACGAGAGACAGGGCAGACACGAGAAAACGTATTTCCAGCGTGGCCATAAAGCACCTCGTAAAATACGAGCGGCCCAAGTACACATAGACGAACAAACAGCACGAAGGAGAGAAAAAAAAAAATTTTTTCTATTAATAATCCTCTCTATCACTCGAATATCGTCTAAAGGTATATATAAGATGGAAAGAGGCAAGTAATAGAGTAAGAGAGAAAGAGACTTAAACCACTCCCCGGAGGACACAATAAAAAAAAAGACGCTTCTCCCCGTTTTCTGGTAAGGAAAGTGCCTCAATAGCACCGGCACTCCTGAGCAAATAAGAAAAAGATCCCCTCGAGAGATCGAAAAAAGGACGAAGAAGTAGTGTATATAAGGTAGCCACAGACAACTGCTATTGCAAAGTAGAAAAAGTACTCAATCACATTCGTGATAGTGAAAAAGAGGAGGAAGAGAGTTAAGGAAAGTCTTATATGTAGGTTTCTTTGATACGTGTATAGCGGTATATACTTCTCCCTAGTATTTGCAATTATTTTATTGATTTCCCGAACTGAAAGAAAAAAAAAAAAAAAAGAAAAAGAAACACCGTAAGAATGTGCGAGAGAGGCCGTTTGAATATTTAAACGTGCTAGTGTGTGCCAGTTTATCGTCTATACACATATGCCTGTGTATAGGAGCGCGCGAGAAAAACGTTTAACGCTTACACTATACGTGCTGGTTTTGCTATGATACGCGTGCCACTTTGACGTATTCCTATATACCCTACATATATATACACACCTCAACTCTCCCCCTATATAAGAGAAGGAAAGAGGAAAAAAAATTTTATCTATCTACCTGTATAAGGTACAAGAAGCTTCTTTTTCCCTAGTGTATCGCGTGCATTTTTCATTTCGTTCAATGTATATACGTATAAAGGTGTATAAGACGGAGCAGAGAAAGTCTATGTACGCATTATGTGTCTCGCTCATACCTCAAGGCTCGTAAATACCTTGTATCAAATAAACATACCGCGTATAGTAGTGCAACTTACGCGTGCTCGCGACTTTTTTCTTCTTAGGCTTGCGTTTATACTTGCGTTTTTGTATATTAACGTAAATTGCTTCGTACCTAGATAAGAGTCAATTTTTCATGAATTATTCGTTCAACTTATTTTCAGGATACTTGAGCATAAAAGACTTTGACAGTTGTTTTGGTATTATTCTTTCTTAAAGATTGTTTTATTTAAGGTATAAGATTTGTTTAGTAAAACTATATTTGGATCTCTAATCCACAATTTCAAAATTAGAAAGGTATAATTTTTAGGTATGATCAGATTAGTTGCAAATATAAAATGTAAAAATTTGTAATTTGATTATAAATGGTAAAAGTCGTTATTACGTTATTTTAAATATTATAGAACATAAAAATAACTTTAAAATAATATTTATTTACATTGCGATACATCAACTATTCAACATCTGTAATTGTGTTATTCAATCAAACAACCCAATGCTTCATTATTATAAATTAATAATTTGTTACATAAATAAAGAGGTAAAAGTTTACTATTTTCAAAAAATATACAATCCAATGTTATTTACAATATTTTTTGTTTACTTTAAAAAATCGGATTTTGAAAATTTTTACGAAATTCGCGAGAATTGTAGGCGCGCTTATACATTCTTGCTACTTTTGATCACCTGAATTCCTATAATTTTTCTCGTAGTTCTTCGTAAACATATAAAATGTGGACAAATATTCATCGTGATAAGAAAAAAAAATTAACCTAGTCTTGGCGTATCTGAAAGCTTGAATTCCACCCTTAAATCCTGGGCCAACAATAACAACAACAACAGCAGCAGTAGCAGCAGCGACAACAGCAACAACATCAACAACTAAGCTCATTAATATTGCACTTGAATTTAGCGCTTGGAAATTTGCAAAATTAAAAGACTTAAGACTAGATGCGAAAATATCTCTGGCACTAGCCTCTGCATTCTGCAAACAACTTGTATAAAATTTTCAACTATGTACACACTAGGCAAGCAGCATCGTCGTCCTCCTACTTCAACAACACTCCCCCCGTCGCTCTCTTTCGTGAGGTGCAAATACTTTTTTAGCACACGGTACTATATTCTTTTTTTTTTTTTTCTCTTTCTGTCTTTTCACCCTCATTCTTGCAAACACTCTCTTTCATTTTCCAAGCCCTCCCTCGCACTCCTTTCCCTTATGCCATACCTCAGGACGAAGCATTTTATATTTTATAGGGTCTCTGAACCGGCGTCTGTAGTTATGCGCCAGTTTTTCTACACTGTAAATAAGAAAAACATAGAAATATCTATATATATGTGTAAACAGCAGACTCGTCGTTTTCGCTTGGTTACTCGTATTTCCTCTATACCCTTTTTTCCACAACTACTATAACTAAAAAAAACCCCTTTTGGCTGGTATGCGCACTTTTTTTCCCACGTCTCTATGTATTTATTTTATATGTATATATTTATACTTATATATATATATATATACGTATACATGGAGAAGCTTTGGGTATCGCTTTTACACGATTTTATCAATACTATACTATTTCAAAGCGATATAAAGAGCGTTATAGGTATATGCGCTTTTGTAAAATCGGGTTATCGGTACTCGATTAAAGATTCATCGTATGCCAACGCGTGCCTTCACACGCTTGGTTATCTCTTCTCTCTTTATTTTTTTCTATTTTATTTTTCAACCGCGATTTCCCGAAGGATGCGAGAGAGCCAAAAGCACGCGCAGCAGGTACACATATCGCGATATGAGCCAAGCATGTAATTTTGGCCAGTGCGCGCGGCTGTAAATTTTTACAGCATCGCTCGATATATAATTATATTTGTTTAAAGAACGGGGGGGGGGAGAACAACAACGACACAGTGGGAAAATTGTTGTAGCACGTTTATTAAGCGCTGGTGACAATTGTATACGGTATGATTATATTGGTACGTAATACGACCTAGTTTGCGGTGTACGCGTATATACACGCTCGCGTATCACTTCCTATATAAATCATAATGTTGCCTACTGTACTATGCCGTGACATTAATTGACGGAATTTATTCATTAGCTTCACTTCAATCATGTATTTTATATAAACGATCCTACTTTCTATGCCTTTTTTGACGTTTATTCGCGTAATTAAGTTTCTATTACGTCAGTTATGTATTCCGTAAAGGGAATTTTTTTTCTTCTTTTTTGGATAAAAGTTTTCGATGGAATTTTAAAACTGATGGACACTTTTAGAGATATTCTTTTTTTTTTGTAAAAACGAGCGAAAGCTAATTAAGTATCATTAATTTTTGTAACTCCATGCTAAGCGTGCGTGTACGTGTGTGACATTATGTTAATTCCCAAGCACAGTTGCGCGTGCTGAAAAATCGTCGTGTGGCACTTTTTTTCTCTTTTTTTTTTTAACTTTGCGCGAATGAAGCCACGGTGTTAAAAAAGATGATGCTATACTTATCTTTGCTCATAAAAAAAAAATCTATATGCTTTTAGATGGATTCTAAAAGCTTATATAGCGCGTCTTTTTTTGTCATAATTAACCTTTAAAAAAAAAAAAATTTTTTTTTTTTTATAAAAAGGTTAAATTTAAAAAGGTCTTTTTAAAAAGCCGCACACCGAAAAATTTAATTACTGCCCTGGTGTTCTCTCTCTCTCTTTGTAGTTTAATTGATGCTTCGGTAGAACACGACAAATAAATTTGAAAAGTCCCTGCTTCACTCGCTAAAAGAGAAAATTTCAATTATTTACGCTATTTAGAATGTTTCTTTCATTTATTATTACACCTTTATTTCATTTTATTTTAACTATGCATATACACGCCAGTTTACATAACCAGAGAGTTTTTGAAATAAAAATTTTTTTTTCGAAACTTACGAAACATTAATAAATTTAACTTTCCAAAAAAAGAGTCCTCTTTATACTTCATAAAGTTGAACTTTATCAAGTAAAATTTTTCTCGTGAAATGATAGGATTATAATCAATTTTACAAATTTTCCATTTTTTTTCATTACTTTAATACCAGAGTTGGAAAATTGGTTAGTAAAGTATATATATATACGGCTAAAATTATATAATCCAATTTATTCTTTCATCCATCAAATGTTCAAGGATAAAGAATTAATTTTATTCCTCGTATTTCCTTTCTAAGTCAAGGCGACAAATGCACCAGAGAGAAGCTTAAGAATTATTACTCTGATTGTAAAATCCTTATTCTCGTTGTCCTCGTCTAAAGCTTGTCGATTCTCACGACACGCTTAGACGTTAGAGAATTCCACTCGAGAAAAAAGAGAGACAAAAGTTCTTGTCTCTTTTAATATATATCTCTTTAGAAACAAATTATTTCTTTATTAACAGCGCTGTCTATATATATATATACACGCATGAATAAAAGCAAGTCGTGTAATCCTAAGCTTTGAATCACTTAGCTTTTTTCGTCGTATGCATGTATAGCCCAGTCTCTCTCTCTAAAGCCTCATTAAACGCCTTTATCTCGTTACAAACTTCTCTCCAACACCTCGAAAAAGTTCCCTTTACCCTTTAACTATCTCTCTTGTGTGTTTCTCTATCGTTTCCTCTTTTATTTCTTACAAACTATCTGTATACGTGTACATGTCAAACACTTAGCTGCACTTTATTTTTAGCTTTTTTTTTTTTTTTCTCGACACTCAGTTGCACAGAACGAGAGAGAGAGAGAGAGAAAGAGAACGCAATGCAGTAGCAAGCGAGCGAGCAAGCAACTCTTGCTGATCGGACTTGTTTGTCAGAATAAGCGCGTACATACGGCGAATGCAAAGCAGGCTATCTCCTTATAAACCTTCTTTCTTTTTTTTCTTGTGCTCATAGCAGCAGCAACAGCAACAGCAGCAGCAAGTAAGCAAGCAGGGCACGATGTGCTTTATACCTGTATAATGTATAACGTTGTACGAGCGATCTATATTGCAAATGCACGTAGACGTGTAGCAGTTGTTGGGTATAGTACTGGCTCGCAGCTCAGCCTTATAGCTATACGTATATACACAACTATATGTATTTCGATAGAAAATTTTCTATGCTTTAGTAGGTATATGGCGCGCACCATTTATAAGTACAATTCAAAGGCTTGAACGAAAATTTTTTTTTTTCCTTTTTTTTTTCTCTAATGTACTCCAAGGAGAGTAAACTCGTGGTTAGTGTAGGAGAGTTAAGAGGAAAATTATAAGCTAAAGAAATGGCTTTTTAACTTAAACGAGCTGTTGAATTTGAACGAGTGAAAATTTAACGTTTATACAAGTGCCCGAGATATACACGCTGCTTATAAAGTTTTAATATACGCTTTGCCATTTGATTTGCACTTTTGCCGATACACATAAGAAGAATCGTTGTATCACGTAAGGCTGTTAGCGTAAAGGCTTATGTATAGTGAGAATTATTGCTGCTAAAATTTAGCACTGATTCGAGCTTAAAGAGCGTTTCATGTATACGCTTAATGTGTAATTAGCGAGCGTTTATATAAGAGTTGAGCTCTCTCTCTCTCTCGTCTGAAAATAAGCTGCTCCCCATGAAATATGCATTGATGTGTCTCTCTCTCGTTTAATCTTGTGTCCACGCTTCGAATCAACGCTCTTAAATAGAGGAATAAATTTTTTCTTTTTAAATTCTTTTCATTTATTTTCTCTCTCTTTCTTTTTTCTTTCCTTTTTTCAGTCTACGAGTTTCATCAGCTTAATAATTGATTTTATAATGAGACTTTGTAATTAAGATCGTTGAGGAAAATTTAGGTCTATATTCAATGGGAAGTTAATTCTTTAAAGCATGAATTTAACATTACAATCTTTTATGATAATCTTGAAAATCAAAGCATCTGATTATTTTCTTCAATTTACATATATAATCATTTACCGGGGGAAGAAAAATGAAAAAAATCTGAAAATATGAAAGAGATCCTAATCTACGAATATTACTAAAATAAATAAAAATAAGTAAAAAGCTTCGAAACTTTCCTTATAGCCGTTATCTTTACGGATCTAACGCGTCAAATAATTCAAGCTTATATACAAAGTAGTTTTAAACGGCACATGCAACTACTGTCTTTTGAGCGATATACACACGTAGAAACTCTGGCTTAGATACCGTCTCTTCTCGGCCTCATCTCAATCGTACATATATATACACGTATATAAACTAAACTTCTCTCCTGAAGCGCAAACGCGCACACATAACGCTCTTATATCGAGCTTAAACGAGTGTATATGCGCTCGAAAACTTGCCTGTATGGCATATCGCGCGATAAATGTCAACCTGGATTTCCCGATGCAATAATTCGCGCACTCGCGAGAAAGAGAGAGAGAGAGAGAGCAAACAAGCATTGCGGCCTCGGAATCGAAACATATCTATACATTTCTGTCTTTCTCGCTTAAACTTATGAGCTTCAGCACGAATGTTTTCTTTCTGTTTTTCTTCAACAAGTAAAGCAAGCATACCGGTCATTGACATCCTCGCGTTAAAGCGCGCCTTTGCCAATCTATATGTACGCGAAATATCGCGTTTCGCGACTACTTCATTTTTTTCTTTCTTCTTTTCTTCTTTCTAACATTTTACCGACTAGAACGTGTATGTATCTCTTCTTGCAAAGGTATATGGGGGGGTTGGAATTTGCAAGAGGAACGAAAAAAAGAAAAATAATCGATTGGAGTCGCGAATAAGGACTGTTTATAAAAGACACAACAAGAATATACATATACACCTTCGTTTGCTTCCTTCCTTCCTTTCTTCCCTTTACGTTCATTCTATCTCTCTCTCTCCGATTCGTTCATATATTTTTATTTTCTTTCTTGCATTGCTTTCGTGTTTTCTTGAGGAGAGGGTATATATAGAGAGAGATACAGATACGAACCAGTTTTTCCGCAGACTTTTCTTTTGTTTATCGTCACCAAAGAGTCGAGTCTTGATGGGAAAACAGTGTCCGTTCGATTCTCTCTCTCTCTCTCTTTTATTTTCTTTTTCTTTATTTTTGGTGAAATAAAGAAAACTTTTGATACTGTATACGCTGATGCACTCCTTCATTGAGTTTCGATTTTTATTTTTTTTTCAAAGCAATAAGTTTTTTTCGCCCTTGCTCAAGCTTACTACGGGGCTATGGCTTTAATGGTAGAGCTATGTTCGATTTTTTTAACAAAAGTTTTGGGATTCGATTGAATTCCAACTAGCGGGGGAGATGCTGCTCTACTAGTTCACTGATCAGTGAAAAAAAAAAAAAAGTTGATTTTTTTATTTTTTAACTTTTTTAATGAAAAAATATCGTATTTCCTAGCTCAAATCTTTGCACGCCAAAGCAAAAGTTCAAATAACAACTGATGAAACGAAAAATCTTTTTTTCCGCTGAATAATACATTTTAGTTATAAACGGAAGCATAACTTTTGCACTATTAATTTCTTCTTTTTTCGTTTGAAGGCAAAGATGGGCTTTGAATATTTTTCAAACTTTATTTTTCATTCGATTATCGTATTATGTTGTAGAAAAATTACAGTATAAAATACTCGCTTCCATTCAATATTGATTTCCATCATTATTTAAATAATTTTAACATATTTATATGTTAATGTAATATAAACATATTGCATCTTTATGTTCCTTTTAACTAAACCCATTCCATTAAAGTGATTCAAAATAAAACTCATCGTATTACTAAAAATCGTTATATCATCGAATGTTAAATTTGTTAATAATAAATTTCTAAATTAATACATTTTCATCGAGTTACAAACATTAATACGAAAACAACAATAAAATATCTTTAATTTAACATTGCAGATTACTTTGAACATAATAAGTACATGGAAATTTAAAGATAAACTTTATAGAATTCCATTAGGCTTACCATAAACATAATATTTTCTACACATGCCTTAAAAGCCTGTTTTCATTTCTCTTATATGCCAATGCATATACATACCTTTCCGCCTCTTTTTTTTTATCAATAACCATTCGAATGCAATTAAAGTCTTATTAACTCTAAGTAATAAAAAAGGGGGAAGAAAAAAAAAATACGATCGTTACTCTACCATAAAAAAGAAGAGTACAAGATTAAGAAAAATAAGAAAAATAAAAGAAAAAACAGAAAAGACTATGTACTTCATGCGACATTGTATACCAAGTCTCTCTCTCTCTTTCTCCAATTCGGGATTCTTCAATTTAATTTTATTCTGTTGGCGGAAAAAGAGAAGAGAAAAGAGCGTATATATACCGGTGCTCTGTGTACGTACCCTAGAAGTTCGTTCTACTCCGTAAACAGTAAGATTTTCTGCCTGTACCTATTCTTTGTTTCTTCTGTCTTTGTCCCTTTTTCTCTCTCTTTCTCTCTTTAACTTGGCTTGAGCTTTAGGTTTGGCGGCAGGTTTTCTATGTGTGCATGTATACACTCGTAGGAAAGAAGAGGAAAGAGAGGAAACGCGGTCGCGCGTTTTCTCTCGCTCTAACGAGATAGCCCGAGTTTTATTGGAGTGGACTTGGCTTTAGCTTGGAATTGTTTCTTACTTTTGTGGAAGCCAAAATGTAATCAACCTCCACAAAGGTAAAGGCCTTAACTTTAACTTGCTGCTAAGAATGCGTATACTTTATTCTTTTTTTTTTTTGTACTTTTTTTTTTCTTCTTACTTTTCTTTTCTTACAAACGTCTTTTCTTTTCTTTTTTTTTTCTTGTTTTGTCTTTTTTTTTCTCTCACTTACTCCTTTCGCCGTCAATTTATTTTTTAATCGCTCGCTTAATGTTACTCTTAATGTTACCTGATAAAAGTCGGAATAATTTTTCCGTTTAACTCGGTCTTGTTTTAATTGAAATATACAAGAGCATTTTGCTTTCTTTTTTTTTTTTTTGTTTTACCATTGTTTTGTAATAGCGAAGCTCTTGTTTAATCTTTCAATAGGAAATTTTTATTATCGTTTTCATCCATTTTTTTTTTCAAATCGATCGATATTCAATACTAAATCAATAATATTCTTATTATTTTTGAATTAACAAAGACGATATGAATAATTCAATGGCTATCATATCGATTACCACGTTTAATAATTATTGAAATTTCAACAATATAAGAAACATTTATTTGACTTTCCGTTAAACGGAACTTGAGGCTTCATGAATTTCTCGGTAAAAATATACATTTTAATAAGTTAATAACAGTTTCTTCACAAACGAAAGTTTATTACCGATAAATTCAGCGTTTTATTCTTACTCAAGCAAATTTTTACTGTACATTAAAATGATTTTTATTACGTCAATTTCACTCTTAATTGTTACATAATTCAATACTTAATGTTTGGGTAATACCTTCATTAATGTTTACTGCGATGAAGTCTCTTACTCGAATTGTAAATTTGAATATTTCAATAAGGATTTTCTAAGCAAGCAATATTATTGTTATGCATGTATTTTGTTAAATACTTAATAAGGTAATGAAAGTTTTGTTGATCGGAATAGCTATAATTTAAAGAAAGATAAACTTTACATAAAAATCTTGAATTATATTTTTAAAAAAAAGGACAATCTTTGATACGAGAACCCTAAAATTACGATAGTATCGAAAGTTGATATACCACAATTTATAAAATCGCTACTAAAACTAATACCAAACATAAACTGAGCGTGTAATAAATATTTTAAAATTTTTTAAAATCTCCTGTTACATTAGACGCTCGACGTGGCGTTTGCACACACATACAGCCGTATAAAAACGTTTTTTACATAACCATCGGTTTCTAATTCGATTAGATTTCAATCTTCAATTCACGCGATATCGTTCCCTCTCTATATACATATACCTTCAAATAAGCGCGTATCGAATTTCCGTATCGTAAAATACCTAAAAGAACCCTTCTCAAAAATGATAAAAAAAAATAATTTCTAAAATCATCTAGCTATGAAAAAAAAAAATTAACCCTTTACGTAGGTGAAAAAAAAAAATTCATCAGTGGTCATTTACTACATTCCTTTTGCGAAACGATCCCTTTGATTAATAAAACACGATTTAAAATAAAAGAAAGATATCTCTGGCTCTCTCTCTCTACTTTCTACCTCAAAAGAATTTCAGTAGTGTATAGCTAGCGCGAGCCCAGGTGCACACACGTAATGTATAATATAACCAGCGTGTTCTATATGAGTATATGTATGTATGGTGCCTTTGCTATATAACGTTGCGTCGGATAGGTAGCTACAATTTGTCAATCGACGGCATGCCATAGATAAGGTATGTATACGTGCTTTATATCAATGTATGCGTGTGTATTTATTTTTTTTTTTATTTTTCGTTTAAGAAAAAAAAAAAAGAATTCGAGCCTTACACACACGCGAAAAGAGATAGACACGCACGTGGTGCTTGCACATTACAGGAGAGATAAACGGGGGAGCGATGACAGATGAAATTTGTACACGCACACACTATACTTGTCGATCCTTCTTTTTTTTTTGTTTTTGCTATTTCTTTATATGCGTTTTCTCTTCTTTATATACTGAAAGTTTCAATAGGGAAGATACAGAATTAAAAAAGGCTTTTAGTATAATAAACGTGTTATGTGGTACTTGGGCTTAATTTGTTCTTTTTTTATTTTTATATCAAGGTATTAAAATGCATACGGAAACTTTTATTAGATTTGAGGATATGAAATGTAAATGGATTTTCGTGAATGGTATTATGTTATGCTCGACGTTGAAACATTTTCCCGACGTAACGTTTTTTCAACGCGAAAATTTATCATAAAATTGACACGGTATATTTTTCATGCAAAGAAATTATGAGTAGAACGTTCAAAGATAGCTTTGTAAATATTAGTTGAAAAACTAATGTAATTTACTTACGGAATTACGCTTTTTAAATTTTTTATAATACTAATCCAATATTCTCGTGTTTTCTGGGTAAATGTTCTTGGGAAGTAATCGTGATGAATATTAAAATTAATTTAAGCTAACTTCAATTTTTATAATATTAAATTTACAATATAATAAAAATTTTTGGGTTTCTAGTAAATTTGACAATATAAACCATGTAATTTTTGGGTATAATGACAGTTTGTAAAGATTTTACTTTAAACTATAGAAATTTTTCTTTATATACTAAATAAAAATTCTTATTTCATAAAAAAAATAAAATTAACTCGAAGAATCATTCTAATTGATACTGAAAAGACGCAAACTCTCTTTTGAAATATCATCTATAGTATTTCCAAAAGCATTAATCGTACGTGTATGGTAGTAATATTGAGCGTAGTGTTACTCTTACTCTCAGTGTGTGTGTGCACATACAGATACTATGTGTGTCAGATGCGTATTACATTTCTGAATAGGCTTGTCCTAAAAGGGAGTGTTAATGTCTGTATATTTAGTTGCGAGTGTGTGCGTTATAGTAGGTCCCTATAGTATACTCCTCGGACTTTTGGGCTTGTACGTATATGTATATGCACATCGAACACCTCAATCACGATATATTCTACTCTCTTCCCTATCTCTCTTGGCGCATTGAATATACAGTCAAATTCCCATGAGTTAAAGTACGTGTATTGCAGCATTACTGACCATCGTGTACAGTGCTACCCGCTAGACTTCTCCCTTAGTATATATACCTTCTCTTATTGTTTTTTTTTTCTTTCTTTCTTTCTTGTTGTTTTTTTTTTGACTCTTTGGGGAAGCCAAGTGCAGCTACTGAGATTCTTTAAGCCGATAGCTTTATACTGCAGTAGGTACAAGACCATAATATAACAACGGATTTGAGTCTGTCTTTTTTTCTTCCTCCTCTTTTTTTTATTCTTGTTCGGAGGTTTTTTAAAGGGTTGAATGTGGCTGATGCCTTATGATTTGCATTATGCGTCTTGGAATTACGTGACGAGAATAAGTTCAAATTTTTTTTTTCTCTTTTAAGTTGAGCTACATTTAAATTCTTGAAAAAAAAGAAGTATTTTTCGCGAGAGAAGCGTAAAATGTTAAAAAAAAAAAAGAGAGAATATTTTTTTTTCAAAGTTAAACGCTCTTATATACTTGCACTCGTTGAACGTTATACTTGTAAGTGACTCGAGGCGCGCGCGTTTCCTCTGTTTACAAAGTGAAGTAAGTGAGTAAACTTATCGGTACGCTTCTTTTTTTTTTTTTTTTTAAATCGAAGAATAAGAACGTCCTTGCACACAAGTACGAGGAAAAGAAGAGAAAAAAAAGCGAGCACATAGTAACGTACTAAAAGTAACAATTCCTACTTTTTAAAACTAACAATTAACGGAATTAAAAAAAAAAAAAAACGTTGTGCACGCTAAATTATTTTAACGGTAAGGAAAGTTTTTGTGTACACACACGCACGAAATTTGCCTTCATCGCACGTATTCGCGAATCCTATAAAAAAAAAAGAGAGAGAAAAAAAAAGAGTCAAACGTTCTAATACACCTGCCAAGACGCACCTCACGTAGTGCAATTCATCAAGCGAAGAAAGTCTCTCGCGACGTCGATTATCGCGAAGAAGAAATAAAACTAAAAAAGAAGAGAGAAACATTTTATGCCAAATGACTATGTTGCTAGTTTATTTATTTATTTTTTTTTGTTCGTTTCACGAAACGGATGGTGGTCTTGGAATTGCAATGGCTCATAACTATCGAAGCATCAATAACATTCAATTAAAGTAAAGGATAAAAACCGGCTTTCGAAGCTTGGCTTCTCGATTAGCAGTTAATGAAAGGGCCAGAGAGACTATGGCACTACTACCATGATAAACTTAAAGTATAGACGATTTATAGTTGTTCGACTAACCAAAACTACCGCTGTTTAAGTCAAGTAATGGTCTTGCATGCTTAATGTATGAGCATCGTTACAATGCAGCTTCCTCCGACGATGGCTTGCGCGCCTTTAGTTTTGACTTTAAATTACAATTCCTATAGTTTATTGAGATTCAATAAACCAAGTCCGTTAACCAACTTCTCTCTTCGAACGTGTACGTACAGAATATACTTGAGAAATAATTACTCGAACTACTGACCAGTTCTCTCGTCGATTTAATCAAATGAACTCGAAGAATTTTCTTATTTTAATGAGTTCTTTCGAAAAGAACGCGAGATACTCTATTAAACGTGAAATGCTCGAGCGATGAAAAATAAAAGAAAAAAAAAACGCAACTCACACAGGTGGACCATATAGATATTGCACTTGCTCGTCCAGAATCCTCTTTCACTGTACATCCACATTTAACGTTTACTCGCACATATACACAAACAGATATTTATATACATATACATACATATATAAAGACAAACATTATATACTTGTGTTCGAGGACTTACCGATCGTCCGAGCCGCTAGGCGGTCAGCGGCGCGCATCGCGATGCAGCGGCAACGGCGGCGGCAGCATCCTCTCCTTTTCTCTCTCTCTCTCTATCTCACTTCTTCTTTCTCTCCCCAGGTGCGTTGAACCTGGAGGCCCCCTTCGTCTTTCTCTCTTTCTTTCCACCTCTCTCTTTTTTCAACTGTCTCTGTGTGTGTCCGTGTGTGTACTCTCTCTCTCTCTTTCTCTCTATTTCGCGGCGCGTTCTTTCTTTGGCGAACAGTGAATTTTTTTTTTTTTAATGTAATGCAAAAAAAATTTCTTCGCTTACTTTTTTTCTTTCCTTTCTTTTTGCTGGAATTTTAAATGAGCACTGATGTACGATGGTTTCAACGCGAAGTCAAGGGCACAAACGCACAGTATCTTAAAAGCCGCGTCACACGCCGGCCACGCGACTTTTTTTTTTTTTGACTTTATTATTATCAACACACACTTTGTTGTCCTTTCGAATAATCCAATATATTTTTAATCTTATCACCTGTCCTTTAAAATAACAACGATTTAAATAGCTCTTATAAATCGGCAAACTTTGTCTTTTTTTTTTCTTATAAAAAAAAAAAAAAGAAAAAGTACTTACGATATGAAAAACAACACTTTGAATGATAACGCGATCGTGTACGATGTTACCGAGCTGATGTCCCGCGCTCAACTGGTCTCGGCAGCGTTCGCAAAGACCCCTACTGCCTCTTGTGCTTGCTGCTATACTCTACTCTCTACGCTCGTTCGTTCGTTCGCTCGTTCGCTCGCGCGCACGCCGCTCTGAAGAGAGTAGTGTTATATATGTATATATAAATATATACATATATATGTATATAGAAGCCCGTTCAGTCAGCCATTCGACCAATGGGCGTTAGGAGCAAAGGAGAGAACATATATATATGCGAGTTATATATGCTTTTCATTCCTTCTCTTTCTCGCACTATGACTCGCGGCCTTTAAGTCCATCCCTTTTCTTCTCTTTACTTATACACTACTCACGGGCTTATATATCTTTCCTTATCCCTTACCAACAGACTCTTATAGTTCTTATTCTCATCCTAGTCGCCGTCGTCGTCGTAGCCGTAGTTGTCGTAGTCTCGGTCCTCGTCGTCTGGCATACCGCACCGAGCCAGAGTTTTGCACTACATTGTACAATTGTTCTTTTGCTCTTTACGATGGATCTGCAGCACTCTATTTCACTATCATTTTTTTTTTTTTCTACAATACTATCTCGTATACCTTTGTCTTTGATTTTCATATTTTCTGTGTTTATTTTATCTCTCGAGACTCTTTAGCTCTATGGAATTGCACGGGGATTATATACATATTATAAGATTCTATGTAAACGTTAAACTTTGTTCTCTTACTGCTATTATATGTGTATCTTTGCGTTCCTCTTCATTATGCTCGCATTAGCCCTTTTTTTTTTTTTTTAAATATTATTTTCGTGTAGACGGCAAGAGCTTGCGTCTGCCTTAAACACTCGGTGTACATCACAATTATATCTCTGGAACTCGGCATTATGCGCGCATCATACTCACTCTCCGTGCGCTTTCTTTTCTTTTTTAATTCCATCCTCTTGCCTTGTGCTCCACTCGTATCTTTTTTGTTGCCAGAGCTATCTTACTCCTTTAAACACCTCTTTTGTATATATATAATACTAAGCACACGTATATATATATATAGGTATAAAACTAGTCGGTTTTTCACCCTTTTCTTCCTATCTCATTTGTCTTTCTCTGTTGCTCGGCCTCTCTTCTCTCCCCCGTTATATACTATATACCAAAGTCTCTTCTGTCTTGTTTTTTTTCTTTTCCTTTTTACAGTGCACCTTCCTTTTTCCTTCTCTTCTTCTTCTTCTTCTTCTTCTCTTGTCGGCTATCTCCTCCTCATCTCTTATACTTGATGCTCTTGCACTCTGTGTTTCTCATTCTCTCCAGCTTTTTCTACTCCTTTCTTCGCCTTCTCTTTCTCTCCACCTCCACACAACACGTACACATACTTATACGCTTATACACAAGTATAATCTCTCGCTTTATAGTACATCCGATTTCTTTCTCTTTCTCTTTTATTCGTTCAAAAAGTACAAGAGAGAGAGAGAGAGAAGCAGAAGAATCCGGTATGTGTATATGTACAATCTCGCCTAAAACACTGTTCATGTAAATCACTTGCGTTAAGTATCTGAATTGCTTGGACGTGATTGGAAAACACAAGGGACGCAGAGGCTTTTTCTCTCTCTCGCTAGCTCGCTCACTTGTTACCATACGCACGAACGAATGTTATATATATGATGAGACTAGAACAGATGCCGCATGCTTGCTTATGTGTACACATAGCTTCTATTATCTCCTTTTTTTTTCTTTATCTTGTTAGCTAAATTTTTGTTTAAAACCAAAGGGCTGAAGAGAGGGTAAAAGCGAGTGCGAAATTAGCTTTGGAAACTCTGTAATTCAAAGTGAGCGTATACAAGGAAATATATATATAAGCAAATAGCATAGTCGAACGACAAGATGAGGAGGAGGAGGAGGAAGAAGAAGCTATTGTGACTTCTATATTCCTTGTTCTTTATGGAAAGTCAAAATAATTAGTCTCTTACCCGTCGTCGCCGGAGGTGGAGGAAAATTAACTTCGTTGGACTACTCCGCGTCGCTGACATTCCGTCTTGTTCCATCTTCCTTTTATTTTTTCTTTCCTTTTCTTTTTTTTTTTTAACTTTCTTACGCTTGGGCTGCAACATCGAGACGAAAAATCAGGAGTTAAAGGGAGAGAAATAGAGGACTATTTTTTTTTTTTTATCCTTTTGCCTTTTTTCATTTTATTTCTCATCTCTTTTTAGCTTCGATGATGAGAAGAAGCTTCTTTCTCTGGACTAAAAACTCGTCTTAATAGGAGTAAAAATTTTTCCACGCTGAGCGAATGAAATCAACTCCATTCTTTCATCATGGCTTGCTTTTCAACGTATACTCTTTTTTTTTTTCATTATTCCTTCTCATAGATCAAAAACCCAAAGAAAAATGAATTTATTACAAAGTTTTCTTAAAGGCAGCGAATGAATGCTGGGCACGCTTCTTTTGTTGAGTGAAAAATAAACGGAATTATCGATGACTTCCATTATAAAATTAAATATGCCAGCGAGACTTTAACTAGAAATGAAAAGGTCAGACACTTGCATATACATATAGAATATAAAAAGAGAAAATTAAACGAACGAGTGGCTTTTCTAACTTTGATACAAGCATAGAATGACAATCTTGTAAAGTCAATCAAAAGTTTTAGGAAACTGTAAAGCCCAACACACTCACATACACATTCAAGCCACGAAGACTTGAGAGACTCTTATAGCTTTATACACTGAATTGACACACACACCTGGATTACATATTTACTTTGCATTTCGGTTGAATCTATCGTTTACTTTTCAACTCGCGAGTATAATTGCCGGCTTCAAGTATATACGCGTGCGTAACGAGCCGCTAATTAAATTTTGCATATACAGACAGAAAATAAAATGAATAACGAAAAATCCAGGGAAAACTTGTTATCCCGAAGACGTTAAAAGTATTTCAAATTCTATGGAGTTTTCTATGTAGATTGACTGACAGCTGCTTACTAATTACATGAAAATTTTGTTGATTCATTAATTTCGTAAGTAAAATTTAACTGAATAAGGAAAGAAAATGAGAAAAATTCCAGTAATTTAGTTATACACCATATCGAATTCAGTGGAATTCCATACAAGATTGATAAAGATAATCTACAGTGTCAAAATCATTTATCAAAAGAAATGACTTTTTTTTTTCTCGGAACGTTTGTCTCCCTCACTAATTATCATGATGTTCAATCGCGTAGATAATTAGTCATTCAGAAAACCCACGCATCGACGGCAACATCGTTTTCTTACGTTTTCAAAGCCAACAGTTTCGAAAAAATAAAATATTGAGAGAAAAAAGAAGAAGCTTCTTATTTAAAAAAAACCTTTATGTGTGTTTGACAATAAGAGATAAGGAGATATGCAGAAAAAGATACAAATAAAATGTGGATCTTTTTTTTTTCGTCACTGTACTGTGAGCGCGCGTGCCACAGCTAAACCGCGCGGTTTGTCCCTTTTTTTTTCTTTCATTTTCTCCCAAGAGAGATTCAGTAGAGGTGAGCAGCACATGTCTCTTCTTTTTTTAATTCTTTTACTCTCTTTTTACTTTTTTGCCGCACTCGGCTATCTCTTCGTCTTCCTATAGCCACTTTGGTGAGTGTACCTTTTTTTTTATTTTATTTTTCTTTTTTTTTTTGTACAGAACCGTCGTCCACAGCAAAAGCGACAAAACACGAAGTGACAAGGCTACCTTGTGTGGGCCTCTCTTTTGCCTTATGTATATATGTGTATGTGGAAAACGTCGATCGTCCGCTAAAGATAAGCGACTAGCGCGTGCCTTTTACCTTTCTGTATATTATGTGAAGCAAGAAAAAAGAGAGAAAGAGAGAGATAGAAAGAAAGAAAATGAAAACTTGTTCATATCCACAAGAGATGAGAATTTCTTCATAAAGACTGACTTTTAGTTGAAAACCTGTAGCTCCAGGGAATGACTTTTTATAAAAGAAAGTGGATTTGATAAGATTTCTCAGCTCATTTCTTTTTAGTTCACTGGACTATTGATTCTTTATTAACGAAAAAAAAACACACACACTAAAAGCTTTTCTTAACGCATCTCATTTTTACTGATTATATCCTTTGTAAACAGACTCATTATTTGATAAGTTAGATTTTAATGGACTCTTTCTTTGCTTCGTCGAGAAGAAAAACCTCAGGAATTTTTATTATACCACTAACCCCCTCCGGAAAAAAAACATTAGAGCCCAGAAGCTCGTACAAGATGTGTACTACGTGAGGATGAATTATTTTTCAGCGCTAATTTTTAAAAAGTCTTCTTCTAGCCACTAGTTGAAATAACATCGTTTCGAACGTGTCGTTTCTCTAAAAAGAAGTTTTATAGCAGGAGAGAGAAAAGATAGATGTGTCGAAGCTTCTTTTTTTCACAAGGGTTATCTAGCGTAAAGATCAGGGGAGAAAAACATTCTATTTTCTTTTTTATATACACATTTTCTTACTTCTAGCCGTTATATGTGCATGTATTTTTTCTTCTTACTTCTTCTTCTTCTTCTCTTGACTTTAGGATGGAAGTTTCTTGTGTGTGTGTGTGTGTGCGGGCGAGCGTTAAAACATTGTATCAAAGTTTTGGGCATATACAAGAGAGAGAGCAGAGCGTCAAAACATCAATAACGCGTGTATGTTAGAGACGGCTTGTTCTTCTATGTCTACCAGCACGGCTAAAACTATCCTTTTTGGAAGCTTGACGTCTGTATACTATGTTAAATTTCATTCCTAAGAGGAAGGGGTTTATATCTTGGATATATATATATATACGAATATACCAAAATTAACGCCTCGCGCAGAGAAACTACGTATAATTGATGAATATTTTACGAGTCTCTCTTCGCTCGAGCTAAATGATTACATTCAAATTCTAATGTACGTTACCAAGACCAAAAGTAATAAGAATTTCACTTAATTTTTTTACACTTTGCAAAGAACAAAAAACGAAGGAATATGAATATGAATAAAAGATTTTTGACTTCTGATAGGTCAAATAATCACGTGAGAATACAATTCTATGCAGGTTATAGAAGTAGGAGTGTGCAGTAGCAGCAGCAGCAGCTTTGAGAGTTATGTAAGGAAAAGCGTTAAATGGGACATAAGACATTGCGTAATTTGCCTACGACTTTCGAGATAAGGCGTAATTAAATCAGAAAAACGTATAAGGAAAAACAAAAGATTGTTTATTGAAACTATTTTTTTTTTCCTTTCTCATTTATTCATATATGTGTTCTCTACTACGGGGTGATTTATGGAAAACGATAGGATATATGAAAAATTTGCTCGTTGAAATTGCGTTATCTTTGAAAATATTTTATAATTAATCGCGTATATGAATGTTACGATAATTTGTTAACGTTCGACGCAAATCTAATGGGGAAAATGCTAATTTTTAATTGACCATTATATTAGAGTTTCATGAAAAAGTATTTATTTATACTATTGTTATTAATAATTGCTTATAGAAAATTTCTTTTGTAATATATTTCTTTGTCTTGACTCAAGTGTGTTAATAATGAGCTTATAAATGAATGGAAAAATGAACATTCCAATGCTTACCAAAGCAGAGAGTTTAAAGGAGAGCCGCGACTAGACGATAATTGCAAAAGATCTCATTTGGAAGTCTCGTACAGTCGTGTTGCATAGTCCATAACCGAAAAAGATTTCACCAGAGAGGTGAATATGTATATATAGTCGTCTAGCTCTTCTTCTCTTTCGAGCGAGAAAAAGCCACTTAACTCATAAATTCCAAGTTTCCACATCTAACGAGCTTTGAGGCACCATGAAAGAAAGAAGTTGAAAAAAAAGGACTGGCCAAAAAAAAAAAAAATTAAAATAAAAGAAAGAATTAACTAGCGACGCGAATCTTATAAGCCAGAGTGAGGTACATCATCAGACGCTTTCTTGAATATGACGAGAAATATGTATAGAAAAAAAAAATTTTTGGTTGCTTTTACTCGGTTTGCAGAAATTAATACACGCCTTTTTCATGTTTAAAGCATAAGCAAACGAGCAAAATTCCAAACTTTCATGCTTCATGCGCTCGGATATATACCGGATATTACATTCGCATATATACGCGCAGGAAGAAGCATCTTTTCATAAAGGTCAAACGTATATAAATATAAATCCTCTGCAACTACGCGTATCATTTTTGACTAATAAAAAAAAAAAGAAGAAAAGAAAGAGAGAAAAAAAAGGCGAGAGAGGAAAAAAAAAGAGATGTTTTGCAGAACGATTCTATAAATCACAAAAGTTGATCCGACGGGCAGTCACAGTCGTCACGGATCTTGTATTATATTATACTGTTGCTTGGGTATATATGGAAGAGATGCATTGATCTCGAATGAATGTAGCCCTTAGGCCAAATATATATACATATATATATATAACAAGATCGCTTCATGTTAGTATCACGACAAAACGGAGCAGACGCGCAAGCGTACGTTCCACGACACAATGAATGGGCATTAAAGACCATAGTAGTAGTAGTAGTAGTAGTAATAGTAGTAGTAGCAGCTTCGGATATGCTGCTACCGGCTTTTCATTCTGTATAGAAGTAAATGCGCTACAGAAAGGTGTTTCTTCTTCTTCTTCTTCTTCTTGCTGGCTTTGCACTACCGTACGTGAGCTCGCATACGCTCGCGGGCTTAATAAGGACCGGTATATAACCAAAGAGAGGAACAGAATCATTGCCTGTGGGCTAAAGTTCCGCCTTCCTTTTGGGCTTCTGTATATACCTATCTATATCTCTCCCTCCTTTTTTTTTCTTCTTTCATTTTTTTTTCTTCTCTTCTCTTTTTTTTCGCTCTTTTATTCGATTTGTACGTATATATATGTAAGCTTGCTACTACATACGCTCATATCGCTTCAGATATATATTTATATATATTTTCTTTCTTTATAAGAGTTACGGATATTTGGGGAGTCTTTATCTATAAAGCAGATGCTCGGACATATTAAGTGCGATAGTTATTAATTGAATTGCTTGCTTGCTTACTGCAACGGATATACGTATATATATACACAGTGTAAGCGTTATGAGGAGTCACGTATTGAGGATTAGGTAAGAGAATTGCTATTGTGCGCGTTTTTTGGACAAATGTAGTTCACTGGGAAACACAGAGGGCTTTAGGTTATTTATTAGTTGCAGCATAAAAAGACGAATAGTTTGTACCTTTCTTTTTTTAATTTAATGACGGATGATTTATGGTTTATTCAATGATTTTATTTTGTTTATTAAATTTATTTTAAACAACTTCCAAGACAGTAATTTTAAGATTTATTTTATTAAGAAAAATTATTATATTGACACCTTATAAAATTTTACTAAAATTTTAAATTGTTAAAAATTGTCATTTTTTCTTTTGAAATTACTATTTCAACCGCGATTGGGTCGAGCCCAACTCTGGACTTTCTTTTTTCTCGAGAAATTAATTAGTCATTAAAATTATAATTAATCAGGGAGCATGCAACTTCTCGTCATCACGTCAAAGTGACAAAACTTTCATGCAATGATCGACAACTTAGCACATTTTAAGATTTTAATGTTAATATTTGAAAATATTCAAATCGAGCGTCAATAAAATTTAACTTAATATTTTATAGAAATCTACCCTTTTGTTCAATAATATTAAAAAACTAACATTTTGAAATAATAAAATATTGAAAAGTGAATAATTGCAGTCTTGAATTACTGGAAAGCAATGATTTTTAGCTGTAAACTCAATAATCTTTTAATTAATATGAAAATTTCCTAATAAGCAATCTGTATATTTCCTTGTAATAGTCAAAATTGCAGTATTAAACGAAGCATAGAGCATCTTTCTCAAAGTAATTGGTACATAAGCGTATATACGAAGCGAGGGTGTACAGAGGAGAAATAGCGACTGGCCTTTCTCTTACGCTCCTCGTTCATCTTCTTCATAGATATACATATTTTCTTCTTTCTTTTTTTTTTCTTTCAAGTCTTGCTAAACTGTTTCGTCTTGCGCCATTCCCGCTTTACCAGCCAGAGAGTATATTCATATATATATAAGTAAAAGCCACAGCTACGCTCCGCTTATCATAATGTATTTTAGGCCTTCCTTTAACTTTGGCTCTTTATTTTTGATCGACTTGGTTGCGTTCTCGTCTTCTTTTTACTACAAAACTACTACACGCCTTCAGGGACTTTCTGATGCTCCTCTTCTTTTGATGTTTTCCTTTTAGTTTATGTAGATTTATTTTTTGTTTACGAGTATCGCCCTTGCTTCTTTATATGCCGTGTGGCTATACGCACTGCTACTCTATAGCTTTTATGCGCTCACTTCCGTTCAGAATAAAATTTACCATGTCTCTCGCTTTCTGCGTCTCTATAAGATTTGTTTATTTTTTTTTTAATTTCAAAATTTTAGCAAAACCGCTAAAATATTTTTCATATTGATGAAGATTTTTGTAAGCAGACTGTAGTTGATTAATTTTATTGGAAAAAAAATTGATTATATACATATAACAAAACAATTTTTAAAAATAATTTTATTCTATTAATACCGATGGATGAAAAATTTGTATAAATATTTTTGATAAATTTTATTTTTTAATAAAAATTAAAAATACTCTCAATCCTTAATTTGTTTATTCGACCCATCAATTGAATCATCGATTTTTTAATTGAAAATAAAATAATATTATAAATAAAAATATTATATCGAAACAAAAACTAACTTTTTACAAACGATAATAGACAGGGCGTAAGTGCTTTAATCGAAATAATTCTTAATTGACTAAACGATAAAATAAATAGAATATGAATTATTTCTATCGATGAATTATTTAAATTTTTGACTGTCAGT
The DNA here is from genome assembly GCA_017163975.1 of Anastatus disparis. Taxonomy (NCBI): domain Eukaryota; kingdom Metazoa; phylum Arthropoda; class Insecta; order Hymenoptera; family Eupelmidae; genus Anastatus; species Anastatus disparis. The sequence goes on from JAFFSR010000251.1 coordinate 1,164,373, forward strand.
ATAATTGCCATTTCGAAATTTCCTTAATTTAAATATTTCAGTGACAAAATCATCAATATTTGTTAGAGTCGATTACATTAAAAAGTCTGAATAGTTGTTTAATTTTGTAATCAAACAACTTTTATGCGTTAATTAAAACAACAGCGTATAATTTGAATAAAAATAATTGAAGATTCGTAAATAGTATAAATATTTAGCAAATCGTGTACAATAAAGCTTTAATTGCAATTCGATTGACAAATTTAACTGGAAATTGGTAGTAAATAATTGATAATAATTATCTAATGCTGCGTATTAGAGCTTTAAAGCTCTCTCTCTCACTCTAGATGAATTCATATAGGAGGAATAATTCATGAATTTACAATCGGAACATAACGATTAAGCAAGGATAATATACGTTAGTGGATGGGCTTTGGCTATGACAATTGAGAATAAATTTCAACCGAGTTATATGATTGAGCCAGGTATATCCGTATATTGGACTTTTTTTTTCTTGAAATAGTATAGACTCAAATTGTCATGTATTAACAGTTACTGTACGCGTACTAAAATTACTTTATAGGGTAGTAGTAGCTTTATAACGAATTCAATTTATTAAAATATTAACATATATAAAAAAACATCAATACGACACTATGTAGAACATTACAAAAAAATAAAACAAATATTCATCAAGTGTCAAATGTTAAGGTTGTAATTAAAGTCAATCATATCAGTATATTAATTATTAACATAGCATATCTAGTGTAAACTTGCAGACTATTTAACTTTTGTTTTACTTTGATATATAACAATCAATACAATATATCTGGCTCAACTGTGTACTCCTCAAGTTTAGAACTGATGCTGCAATACAAAGTGTACATACATATACTCACAAGTTTATTTATAAAGTCAAAAATTTTCACGTTACTGTATTATGTCCTGCTGGCGCTGGTACGATGATTCTTCTTCCATAATTATTTAACGTGATTCTTCAAGCCCCCGTATACCGCGGGTTATTCTCTCAACTATTCTTAGTATTCCACGTATCAGCGTTCTACGTATTCTTAGTGCCTGCAGAATGATTGCAGAGCGTTGAACTGTTCTGTGTGTATGTGTGTGTGTTTGAAGCACTTTTAGGAATACTTTTCGGAGAGGTCTATTCATTTAAATGCCTTTGTTTTTCGACAATCAGTTTTTTGTTTATTATATTTGTTATTTATATCAATAAGATTAATTTGAAATATATTTTTATCAAATATATGGAGAATTAATGACCACTGTTATTCAATAAAAATTAGCTATCAAATACCTTGGATTTTGAGCTAAGAATTTTTATTTTCTTTCGTCGCTTCGGATTCTTTGATAGATATTTTTTTAATATACGTAATATATATTTTAAAGTCCATAGATCTCTTAATTTATATATTTTACAATCAGATTAAAATAGTCGATTCTTATGCTCAGAAAGTACATCACTTATCAAGCATAAATATTGTTTTTGCATCAGAATGAAATATATTTAACGTGAACACTAATAACTACGTATTTTCAATGTAAATATTATATTTAATTATTAAAGTTTACTAAATACACAAAATAGAGAGAAAGTTATGTATTGGTCAATAGCTGACCGGATATATTGAACTGCTTCTAAACTACAAGCAATTTGAAGTTTTCATTTATTCAAGGTTTTAATATAATATTCGTTAGAAATTTGATTAACTTAACAATTACGTTAAATTTATGAATATTTAAGCTAGCCATTAGATCTTTGAATACACAAATGGAAAATAACTTCTTTTTTTTATTTACGTTGATATTCGATTAATTATACCTAAACGTATACATTATAATAATTAATTACTGTAATTTATCAGTACGCAGTAGTAAATTATTGACTTTAATTTAGCGATTAATAATGTTTAGAAAGCAATATGAATAATAATTTTAGTATTCAGAATCGCTTAATTATTTTCATATGTACATGAATAATGAAATAAATTTTTTTATTCGATTCTGAAATTACAGCACTTGTTTTTTTAATTTCTTTTGCGTGCAATACACTTTAATATTCTGATATTAGAAAATTTAAAAAAAAATGAGTTTTAAAAATGTTAAGAAGAATATTAAAAAAAAACTCCTTATTTAATAACACTCTTCAATTTTTTAATATTAAAATGCACGATAAAAAGAATTTTCTGAAAATATTTCCATTTATTTTTAAAATTCAAAATATAAAACATGTAATTTGTATGCTGATGCTTTTTTTTATTTTCATATTCAATCATATTTTATAGAATCATAAAAACTCATAAGCCCAATCAACTCATAAATAAATAAAATATTTTTATAAAAAAATCAATAAATACTTGAGTAACGTTAACAATACGCAATATTTCAAACATATAATAAATACAATAATCAGCGCAACTTAATTAGTTTTTTCAGAATCACGCCCTTCCGTACGCGCACCTAAAAGCCTATAAAGCTAATTAGCGCAGACTTCAAAGCTCTTGTTTCAGAAAGCATATACACTGTATTACATTTTCCACACGAAGGATTCACATGATCCTATAGAAGCTCTTGAGGTCGATATATATCGTTTATATATATACATATATATAGAAGAGAAACGAATGCGCGAGACTAACATTCCTTGCGGGCTCCACAGGCATTTTCACGGCTCCATCGACATGCTATATACAACGTATATACAACAGCGACGACGACGACGACAATGATGCTTATACACACGCTTGTCCTTGATCCCAGAGCTCGACCTTAGGACCGACGAGAAGAACGTGCAGACGAGAAAGAAGCGGATCTATCTGATCCAATGTTTCCTATACATATAAATGCACGTATATATAGATATATATTTTATGGGGGAGGATAGACACTGTAAAGTATCGAGATGTTTTTCCTTTTTTTTTCTCAACATAATCTGGAAGAAAACCTAGACGTTGGATAAAGATTTGAGCCTGAATATTTGTTTATGAGATGAGATTGGAATGGGTTTGGTTACAAATAGTATGATGCGTTGTAAAACAAAAGTTTATTTTAATGTCAGAATAATTATTTATTATTACCTCGACGAAAAAATAATATAAATTTTTCCGATTGATCAATTATTAATCCGATAGATATTTCCGTTGAATATTTGTAATTGTGTTTCATGAAATATTTGCTCGAACGTTTTAAATTTTACTTGTCATGCTAAAATTTTATTCCGCTAATAAGCACGGATACTTTCTCGTTTAAAAATATTGCTAATGTACAGTGTATAATTTAAATGACGTTTGACGCTGAAAAATTCAGAAGCTTTAGATAGAAGCAATAAATAGAAGCTAATGCTGAATATTGCATAAGGTAATGCATACATGCTTTTGTATAATAACAGAGAAGCGGTCTTATCAAAAATTTAATTCGTACATTTTTCATAAAGTCGTTAAATATTTTTTTTAATCAGTCATATCTAAATTACAAATAACGTTAAAAAGTGTTGTTAAATATTAGATAATCGTATCAAATCTATTCTTTTAATATTCGAGAGAAATCTTATTTTAAGATTTCGTAAGATTTGATATAAATATTTTGATTGTAAATATTCTTAATGAAAATATCCATTAACGATTTTACATGATTGAATACCCTCGTTAAATAATAAAATTTGGCAAACATGTAAAATAAGTTTTAAAATTTGAGATTATTATTAAAGTCATTACTTTGGTAATACAATTTAGCGTACGAAACTAAATTCACAAACACACATCTAACAATGTGCGGTGTGTATACGGAAAGTTTCTCTCAGTTGCTCCAACGAAATCGTCGAGTTCCGGTAACTAAATACACATAGCTTCCCAGTCCTCTGCGTACCATGTACACCACGCTAAGTGCATAAAAGCTAAGTGTCTCTCGCTACCGAAACTCACGCAACAATGAAAGCAACGGCAACAAAAAATTTTAATTTTTTTTTTTAAAACGTCGTCGAGGATTTTGAATTCCGTGCTTTTATAAATAAATTAATCTTTCTGACAAACGTTGTGCTGCTCGTTATAAAAATGAAGAATCGTTAATTACGTTCAATTAACGTTTTTACAAATTTTAAACTTTATGTACATGAAAATTCAATGTTACTAATCATCAACGATTTTATAAAGGATATGTTTTATTAACCATCTTTCTTTTACATTTGAGCATAATTAAATTGATTATTGAATTTTACGAAAAATTTCACCCGCAGGTGGAATTATAAAACTCTAATGCGTCTTATATTAAAAATAATATACTTTTAAGTCAATTAACAAAAATCAATTATTCAGTAGAATATGGCCAAAAAATAATTGAGGATATTAATAGTTAAATTAAATTTCAGCATATTTTATTTCTGCCATTATATAAAAAGAACTTTTTGACATGATATAAAAACTCAAATTAAAACTAAAATAAAGAAAAAATCAGTTCCAGTGAAATAAATGAAATATTTAGAATAAAACTACTTGGATTAAAAATAAATTCTTAAGATAGAAGACAGTCCGAACCTTTCATATTTCATAATATATCCTGCATCTAAATAAAGATTATTTAAAGTACACACACTTCTGATTCTAAGCTTCCGTATAAAGATTATAAGCTAACAAAAAGAAGATGACAAATAAGAAAAAAGAACGATGAAGCGCATCCTTTTCTTCAGCGACAAATATAATCGAATTTCAGGACGTGCCATCTTACCTTTAAGTCTCTTTTTTTCTCTCTCTCTCTCTCTCGCTTGCTCTCCTCAAATTCCAGCTGCAGCAGCTACTACTACCACTATACTTCTCATCTCAACAAGTTCTAATTCCCGAGAAGAGCCCGCAGCCATTGGATTTCTCACTCGCTATTTCTTTCTTTCTTTCCTTCTCTCTTTTAGTACTCTACGTTTTATAAGATCATCCCGCAGATGCCGAAACTCGAGAGGATTTCCCTTGGATACATACCTTTAGTATTAAAGTGAAAAAAAAAGCACACACACGCACACACATGTATACAGGAAACGTCGTTCGTACATTAAGAGAAAAAGGAAGAGCGATGGTGCGATTGTAAACGTGTTAGATTCTTACAATAGACTGATTTTCAGTAGTGAAGGCTTTTAAATTACATTATGTCTCATTTCTAGTGACGACAAACAAGGGGCGCGCTTTATACGATTCATTGTCACTATACGTGTGTTTGTCTGTATGCTGCGAAAATGTGGCCTGTTGATGCATGCTAGGGGAGCGTTATGAAAATATTAGAAAAATTTTTTTCAAGATTTAAAAAACAAACCTTATAATAACATAACTATAATACTTAACTTATTATTTTAATTACAATACAAAAATTATTTTAAATTTTTTTATCTTTTATTACTAATTATTTTTTTTTAAAATTTTAACTATTTTTTAAATATATTAATTGATATAATTATTATTTTTATTAAATTTTATATATATTTTCTTTTATTTTTTTTACCTTTAATCTTATTTTAATTTTTATTTTTATTTCTTCTTATCTTTATATTTCTTACCCTATTCTTTATACTACCATTATCTTCCTTTGTTTTTATTTCCTTTAAAAAACCCCCAACAACACCCCCAAATCTTCCTAAACCGAATTTTTTATTGTTTAACATCTTAATTTTAATAAAATATTTTTCTACTTTTATAAATATATAACAACACACTCCCTTAAAACCACTAAGTCATCTTAAAAAAAAAAATTCTTCATCTCTTAAAATATTAATTTGTCTTAAAATGATCTTTTCATCTTAAAAACAAAAATTCTACCTTAAACACTAAACACCTAATCTAGATGATCTTACATCTTAAACAACGTTCACAAACACCGCCCACAAAACCCCAGATCCTGATATTAACGACCTAAAGACAAACGGCCAAAGACCACCGACTATTTGGGGTTTTCCTTCTTTTACAAAATTTTTTCCTTTTTTTATATCATTTTTGGATACACGAGCCTGAAAGAGGAATCGGGGGAAAATTTAACGTACAATTTTTTTTTCCTTTGTAGAAACATTTATAAAAGATAGAATTGGATGCCTTCACTAATGATTTCTATCGTGTTTCCGCATTAGTAGAAAATTAAATTCTTAATTTAATTCTTTGTTTTCAAAATTAAAAGGCTGCGGACAAACTGAAATTGAAAGTCTTTTCTCAAACAATTTATTTCTTATTTTTCGCGATTTTTTAAAAAAGTTTTCTTTTTTTTTCCAACAAAAGATCTATAATTAAAATCACTGTTTAATCGGAATAAAAAAAGAAAGAGTTATATATTTTTTTTTTCTATTCTAGAGGCAATTCTGTGAACATTGTACTGTTTCAGTTTCGAAAGGGTAATCTGATTCAATCGGAAACACGCGCGCGCTCGCTCTCTCTGCGGCAGCCGCAGTGATGAATAACGGGATATTGGAATTCAGTTTTGTACATCGCTTAGCTTTTATTTTAATTAGTATTGGAACGCGATCATCTTCGATGATGTTCAAGGAAAATTCTACAGTGCATCAAAGTCATTTATAAGGATATATCTTACCTTTAAAATCTTTATGATATGATAAAGTAGAATATGTAAGGTAAAAAGTTTATTATATTTTAGTTAAAGAAAATTAAACGTAAATTAAAGAAGTAAGAAAAATTTGAATAATTAAAAACTTTAAATGCAACAGTGTTAAAACTTACTCAATTATACATGTTACAAGTTAAAAAGGTTATGCAAATCAAGAGTAAATTGAGAACGGCAAAAACTACAGATTTTCATCATGCACATATACATCGAACAAAAAAAAAAGATATTTAATATAAAAAATATCTTAACTCCAACAAAAACTTTAATACCCTCTCATCACTTTTTTTCCCTAAAGTGAATACGAAATGAAAGGAAAAAAAGATATTTTTAATGAATCAATCTCTTTTACCGGAGGCATATCGTTCTCGCGTTAGTTTCAAAAGCTGCCCGAATTAAAAAGCCTTCAGCGACAGAAACGATTTTGTACAATCGAATTTTACCAAAAAAAAAAAAAAAGTTGAAAAAAAAGAAAAGAAAAATCAACAAAATACACACACATGTACGATGGTGACTATTAGTAAAAAAAAATTGTGTACGAACATAAAAGCACTCTCCTTTCTTGCTACTGACAGAGTCGTTAAGGTCGTTTTCCGATCTAAAATTTTTCTCTCTCACTTTTTTTGTAAGAAAGAAGGATTTTCGGAGTATAATGAAAGTCTTAAAGGTAGCACTCAGTGTTTTGGTCAGCTTTAAAAAGTGCTTGAGTAGGTCATTGTTCTTGATATGGTACGGATCACAAACAAGACTGTGTGTTATGGGCGTATATAAGCTACGCGTTTTTGGCTTTGTATACGTATACGTATAAACGAAGGGTATAACAGGCGCTTGTATGTCCACGTTTCTGTATATATACGTACGGCAATGCGTGTACTCTGTATAGCCAAGAGAATGGATCGAAGTCGAGGCGTTATGGTGCAGCAGCTACAGTGACGCCAAAGCACTTATGGTATAACCGCGACATGCAAGCTTATACAAGATAAATTTTCATTTCATGCTTCACTTGATATACATTTTACAGAAAAATATATTGATTTTTTTACACTAAAATGCACAACCCATACAATTAATTATTTACGCAACCTATTGCCAAGAGTAGCGATTTTTTTTTACTTTTTTCGAAATCAAAAAAAAATGTATCAATTATTTTATTTCTTATTCGTGTCGTAGGAATTGATGCTTATAAAGTATAAAATTGTAAAAGAAATTTTGTCTGTTTACATTATTAAAAAGTCTCTTTTCATGATGGTTTTTGAATAAAAAGTATATTAAATATGCAATTTGATTAATCTTGAGATATTTACTATTTAATAACTATGTAGCTATTTTTTGCAAAAATTAATTATCTTCTGTCATCGTTAATTGAAATTTAATTCAATTAGATCTTTAATGCTGTAGGATACTTTTTATTGAATTTTATTTTAATTCAAACAAAACTCAATATTTTTAAAACAAATTAGCAAAAATAATAGTTCATTTATTTAGCGACTTTATATATATATATATATATATATATGGCACGAAAAAAATGTCATCGTGATATCGTTTTTATTTGATCCTGGCTTTTTTATACACGAGGTAAACAGATAGCTTTGCCGCAAGAAAAAAAAAATTTTTTCCCAAGCAGATACGACAAAGCGATGTGTAAAAGCTTACAGCGGTTTTCGAAGGCTAAATTTTTTGACACCACGTCGGAAGTCGACACAAGAATTTCTATATATATATATATTTTTTTTTTTGTCATCATACTGGCCGTTGTACTGTAGATATTGGATTTTCCATATAATGGATTTCGTGTCAAGAGAAGAGCAAAGTCCGCCAAGCTTTTTGACGTAACGTGTGGTTCTCTTTCTCTTCAATATTATATATCCCTCTTCATCTCTTCTTTTTTTTTGTTCTTTTTTAAAGAGATTATTGAATTAACGCCATATACTTTTCGTTTAAAACGCGAGCGTGCTCTCGAAATTCCTCACGTGAATAGCAACGTCACAAAGGAAATCTACTACACGAATAATTGCAATCAGACGCAGTCACTGTTGTGTATTTTCAACTATACTCTAATTGTTTTTTTCTTTTTTTTTTCTTTTATTTTCTCGACAACAAAATGGAGAACAAAAAAAAAGAGTAGAAAAAAAAGACTGATGGGTATATTTTAACTTTTAATGCTTTGTATTTTGCAAAAAGTTTCATACATAAAATTATGATGGAGTTGTTTAAACATCCGGAGCAACGTATATGCTTCAGAGAATAAATGTATGTTAAAAATATTTAAACTTTGTAAATTTACTTTTTATACTGGATGCTGCATCAATCAGCATGTACTTTTGTTAGTTTTATGAAATTGTTGAAAATTTAAATAATAAAATGTATTATTGAACATAATAACACAATTTTTGGTAATGTAAATAAATATATAAATACAAATTTATATACGATAAGAATTTTTTCAAAAAAATTATTTTCACGGTATAATACTAAATTACATATTTTATTATAAATTTTATATTTTTAAACTGAGCTTGAGGGATCGTCGGTGGCTCAGTCGGTAGAGGCCGATTTGATACAAGCACCACTGTACGTTACAAGTGCTTTGTTCACAAACACACTGACGATTTCCGTCGCTAATTAGCATCGCAACGATAGTATAAATTAAAGCGACGTTAAATAAAATAAAAAAATTTTTAAAATTGATTTATGAAGACAATGTTATTTGAAAAAGAACTAAATATTGTTAGTGCTTATAATGACTTAAAAAAAGTTTTTTTTTTTAAATACTGAATATATTTTCAACCTTTTTCAAACATATGCTCGTAATTACAAAAAAAGAATTTATATCACACTATTTCACTATATTTCAAATTAAATTAAATTAAAAAAAAACACATGTTTGAAAGTTTTTCTATGAATGCGATACATTCATTAAACATCTCATTCATGGATCTAAAATATTCTTTAAAATATTTCATCATTGAATTTGTGTCGAGGAAGAAAAAAAAAGATAACTCAGGTGACACGGTGATACCATGATTTATAATAGTAAAAAATTCATATAAAAAGCTTGATGCATTGTGATTCTTTGAAAAATCTTATTAGGTCAAAAATAATTCATTAGCAGTAGACTAAGCGTTAAAAGCTATATAGAATTCATTTGCGATCCAAACGAGAAAAAGCCATTACGCATTTAGGGCTTAATTAACGGTATGTATGTATGTATGGAAAGAAGCATAGGAAAGTGAGACAGAGAAAGAAGGAAGAAAAAAAAGAAGAAAAAAAGCCTCGTGCCACTAATTAAACGCGTGTACCTACTACACAACACGTCGCGCCAGAAGCGATCGTTCGCGTTAGACATCATCGTATTATATACGCGACTGACTATACATAATTCTCTTTTTGTCTCTCGTGATCCGTACCGAGCTTTCCAAAAATAAAAACAAGAAGCTAAAATAAAAAATAAAAATTTTTAACGAGTCTAAATTAGCCAATAATCAACGTTTCAAACTCTAGCCATATAAACATACAGTGCGTATATAATTTTCATCAGATAATATATCGCGATCAGACACGAATGTAAATATTATCCATGAACACGGGCTACGGAATCTCTTCCTATATATATAGAGTGCAATAATAATTTTTGGGTACGGCAATATATTTTTGAGTATATATACAAAACGTAATATACGTATATATATCTGAAGCGTTGATCGAAATTGTCCGAAATGATGATTGGCCCCGCAAGCGAGGCGACAGCACTTATGACGTTGGAATTGTATTGCGGCGCGTCGAATGCTCTTTAAAATATTGTAATTTGTTAATTATGTTGACAAATTAGTTTTGCTTAGAGCAATGCACACGTTACGCGCGGGCTTCCACTTAATTAATTATATTTTCTATTAATTCGCAAAGAAATTTTTTTAATTAGTTAATCATGTAACAATGTAATACCATGCTATTTTTATAAAAAATATAGAGGTATATGGAAAAAATTGCGAAACTAATTAAAACTCATGCTAATTTGCATCTATTAAGGTTTATTAATAATTAAAATTTAAATGGCTACTAAATTTTTAATTAAAAATTATTAAAAATCTGAATAAAACATTATTTTTTATTTTTGTGAAGTCTTAAATAATGAATTATTTAAAAATTTTGAAATTTTTACAAAAATTTAGTAAAGAGTTTTGGAAAAGATTTCTCCGAATATTATATCACGGTAAAAGAGATCGATTTACGTTTTCCGTTAAATATTCCGTATCGTGATTGAAATCGTAACCGTTTTTATTATCTCGCGTTTCTGGAAGAAGCCATAAGACGTTATTTACATCAAGCCCACAAAAACCGATGGAAAATGAAGAGATATACGAGTGAGAAGAAAGGGAAAGAAGGGGCGCATGAATTAGTATGAGATGGCATATATATTCAGTAAAAGGGAGGCCCGCGTGTCTGGCTTGTAATATCAATCGATTTCGCGCCAGCTGGCGGCGAGCTTCGAACTAATCCCATTATAATCAACTGACCACGCCCAGCAAGTCTATACGTATATACGCATGATACATTGTTCAAAGGATTCATATTTATTCGTTAATTGATTAATTGAAAAGTTTTTATTTTCTGCATAAAGAATGAAAAATAAAAATTGGCATGCAATTAAGATATAAAAATTTCATTGATGCAAGTATAGGAAAGCTAACTTTGCAAATAAATACAATTTTATTTAAGTAAAATAGGTAATTTATTGTTATTGTTTTAGTTAATTTAGATTTTGCAAAAATAATCATCGAAGATGCTTCTAATTTTAAAGTGAAAAATCAAAAAATTTTACCAACGGTTGTGAAATGATAATGGACTCGTCGATATAGCAGTTTTATCGACCGCAGATAGGTGTTCCAAATAGCGCTCTTCAGTAATTCACTTTTTCGGCCCGAGCGCTAGCGACCTCAGGTATATATATACATAATTACAATTTACATCGTTCACTTATCGTTTAGCAATAATTTTTTTAAAATCCAGTTCTTGCATAAAATTTTCTTCAAAGAATTTTTTCGAAAATATAATTACATCGTGTCATGCCAAACTTGTTAAAAATATAATGTACTGCGTAAAAAATATATTAAAAAAGTTTTTTTAATGTCGCATTTTCTTGACAAACTTTTATGTGCAGATTAATTAAAACTTTTTAATTCGTCAACTCCAAGTTTACGTTAAATAGTTTAAACCCTTTTAAGTTAAGATAAAAAATATTTGCCAATTTGGAGATTTAAATTATATCAAATTCTATTTTGAAAATTTTATAATTTTATTATTTTTCTCAACATATCTTCCAAAATTAGTGGTATTTAAAATTAAACATATAGTATTTCTGGGAGATGTAAAACGGATGCTACACCTGTACTCATAAATATTGAATATCTTTTTATTTTGTTGCAAATTTTTGAGAAAAGTACATTAGCTTGTAGTAGGTACCATGAAGATTATTTAGTTAAATTTTCAAATAAATTAATTCACAAGTTTTTCAGAATTTTAGATTTCTTGAAAAAATCTAAAAATTTTAACGTATAATATTGAAACCCAAAATTCTGAAAAACTAATAAATGAATTTATTTAAAAATTTAACTGAATAATCTCCGTAGTAAATATTACAATTTCTTTTCCTCAAGTTCTGCAATGAAATAAAAAAATAGACCAAATTCATGAGTACAGGTGTAGTGTCCATTTTACATCCCCTTAACACTTTCAGACCCGGTGTCCACTGGAATGGATATTGATGCTTTTTGGTTCTTTTTCAGTTGTACAAAAAATGAATAGAAATTTTTCAAAAAAATGCGTGATTCAACTTGAAGTGGACTAATAAGTCTTTATATTTCTCATAGTAACTGAGAAAATTTGAAAAGAAAAAAAGAAAAAAATTCTTTTATCGCGAAAATTGCTAATTGCATCTCGAACAGTCATTCGATTGAAAAGAGTTTGTTGATTGGTAATAGTATCTAGAATCTTAAGTAATATTTGAATATTAATATATTTTTCAAATTTGATCCACAAACTCCAAATTCAATTAACCTGTTGTTGTATTCGAGCAACTTCTACCTTATCTTCAAATTCTCGTAAAAATACTTAAAAATGTGGTACATAACCAGCTTCATTATTTTGCATACATACTACAAGCTCTAGCTAAGTATTCCTCTCTTTGAGATAATGAAATATCAGTTCTGTTAAGATAATAAAGAATAATTTATTTATAATATTATAAATATTTTTAACCAAGTAATTTAATATTTTTTAATATTACAAAAAATACTATATCAAAGAATTCAAATAACATACCCAACTTTTGTTGCAAGGGCATAGAGAATTTTAGCTGCAGCAGCATGATTTTTATTGAGTTCATAAAATTGCCATAATAACTCAGGAGCGCACTCACACGAATGGGATAAGCTTCTAAAGTAGTTGTAGCAAGTGCGACTAATTCACTATGAAGAGACCTTTTTCAATCATCTAAGCATAAACAGCTGTGTGCAATGTTTCGCATGGTGAATGCAGTGCTTCTTCAATGATTTCATGCAGCTAAAAAAAATATTTTTAAAGTAAATTATATATTAAATTAAAATATGCAACGAAAAGAAAGAAAAACAATTTTTTATAAACCACGCGGCGGTGATGCCGAAAGTGCATGGTGTTTTAATAACAACGCAGTTGTTGTGTGATCTATGAGTAATCTAGTTGAAAATATTATGTGAAAATCAGCTGCACAGCATTGTTACTTGTTTATCCAAAGATCAAATTAATCAATTTTCTACTGCAACGTTTAGGGATCTTGTTTTAATCGGGCATGAAATTTCATCTCTTTTGATAATTCATCTCATTGATAGGTAAGAATCCATAATAATTATCTGGTCATTCTTCATTGACAGTTCAAAAGAATAATTAAGTGGAGGTTGACTGTTGAATTAATAAAATATTTTTTACGACATTTTCAATGATTACTCAATGATTTTTTTGTTTAATTTCTAGTTATCTTGGAGATAATGCTTCTGTTGATTCTGTTAGTGCTAAACAATGTGAAATTTGTTCGAATCTATATCGAAATTTGAATTTTATTCTTTTTGGGTTATGTTTATAATTTATTTTTTACGAAAGCAAGAATCTAAAGTTATACACATCAATTTTTTTCATCTGATTTCTAACATTTTAATTGAATTGAACATAGGTATCATTAATTTTCACTCATGTTTAACACGTCTATACGTGTATATATATATATACATAAAGTATTGCGTTCGAGTGAGAATTTGATTACTGAAAAAGTTGGCGTGCTAGTTCACATTTTCAATCGACAGCCTCGATGAAACACAAAGCTCTCTTTTTCTTCTTCTCTTTCTGTTTCATAATAAAAAGGAAATTGGTCTTCAATAAGGTACATAGAAGCCAATACAGCTTGATCGATCGTTAATAAAAGGAAGGCTTTGATCTAAAACTCTTTCTTTATTCTCCATATAAAAAAATAATCATCCTTGTACATACCATAAAGTACAAGCTTACATCCTTTGCCAAACAAACGTGCACATATACATACACATAATAACCTAAGCATCAATCGTATACCAAGATTGGCACATATGTACAATATATATATATACATACGATCATAAGATACATTCTGCGCTTGCGAAATTTTAAAAATATATATCCGAAACGCAACGAGAGCACCGATCCGCTATATTTAAACGTGCATTACAATCTGCACGTTGAAAATGTTGCATTAGGAGAATGAGAGAAACACATAACGCGGCCTTTTAAGGCCGTTAATGATTTTATATGATAAGAACGTACGGGCCTTGTAAACACATCAATGATAAACTGCCTTTAAATAGTCTGCTTTTATATACTCTCGAATTTTTTTATTTCAGATGGATTTTTTTCAGGTTTTAGTCTATATAGAATTGGAGATTGAACAATTGATTTCGTATGCTATGTACTTTCAGTTTTATTTTAATGGAGGATGCTGTATGAATTTATCTATGAGTTAAATAGGAAAGTCGATTATTATAAAAATCATTTTTTAACGGCGTTGCAGAATATAAAATCTTTTAATTGTACTAAAAATTGTGCTTATATTATTAAAAAATCTCCTTATAATTCATTTCATCTTTTAAATTTAAAGATGATTCATTGTATTTTTAAATATTAGCATCATAAACTAAAATATTTCTACGTGAGGTCGTCAGTGGCTCAGTCGGTAAAGCGATGGATTTGTAATCTCGAGGTCCCGAGTTCAAATCCCGCTCTCGGCCGATTGATACAAGCACCACTGTACGTTATAAGGGCTCTGTTCACAGACACAGTGACGATTTCCGTCGCTAATTAGAATCGCAATGATAGCATGAGTACAGCGACGTTAAATAAAATAAAAAGAATAAAATTAAGTCATAATGAAATTTCTCTTTTTTTTATACTTCTTACAAGCACATAAGAAATTTTGGCACTAATTTGATGGTCATTAATTTTAAAGTTTCATACTGTAGTCTACTTTTCTCTTAACCGTTGTTTTGTTCTCTTTTTTCTCTTCTTTCTTTCTTTTATATTTTTATATTTTTATTGCTATAACAAGAGGTTAAACTCACGCACGCATAAACGCACGACAAATTTTTCAAGGATCGCGCCAATTAGAAAGTGAAGACGGAAAGTCTCTTTTAATTCGTGGTTTAAACTTTAAAATTACTCCCAATTAAATGTTTTCATCTGAAATACTACTTATTACGTGCGTGACAACGCGCAAAAGAAGAACGTAAGGTTAAAGAGAAAGAGGGAAAAATAAAAGAAAAATTGTAAAAAAAAAATAAAGGAACGACTTGAAGTTTATAATTAAGCACTTTGCACACGCGGGATTTTTCATTTCCTTGTCCAGTAGTGAAACGTTCGCGCTTCCGTTATATATATACGCAAATTTCACAGACAAGGCGCAAACCTTGCAATTTTCATAAGTTTTTCATAATTTAACATGTTATATTATGCTGTAACGAGAAACAAGATATTTAAAATTATCTGTTTAATAGCGATTTTGAAACTTGCTTCATTACATCGATATACGCACGAAAATCGCACATAACTTCTGGACTTCCTGATTGACAGCTTTTCAAAACTTATCAGCAGATAGAAATTAAAAAAAAATTTTTTTTTACTCTTCAACTTTCAACTTGCGAATTATTTTTTTTAAGAAAAAAATTCTATATTAATTATTTTGCAACAGGTAATTACGTCAAGATTTCTGTACGGCTTAAGAATCATACTTGAATAAAATTATTGTTCAAAGATCAAACTATAAGAAAGTGACGATAGTTTCCTATAAAAAAAAAATATCAATGTCATAGTGAAAGTTAAATTTTCTCTTTAAGTATATAATTATTTATTTTCTCATAATAGTAATAAGCCGAGTATTAATCGTGTATTATTAATTGATTATGTACAATATACAATGTCGAAGAATTGGACCATTAAACTGGAATGGCAAGTTTTAAATGTCGTTTACTTACACAGTTAATATTGTTCTTTATATTGATGAAAAAGAGCTTTTAAATTTACAAAAAATTTACGTGAATTTTTAAATTTTTAAGATTAAAATTTAAATAAAGTTACATTTTAAAACTTTCCGTTATTGTCATGCTTCGTAAGATTTAATACATTTTTACATTACATTGTAAGCTATAAAATTTGTATTTAGTTAGTAAGTTAGATTTCGTGAACTACTCGATGGATTTGCTTCTAGTTTTGCATATAATTTATTTTCTTGTCTGACTGGGGAGAAGTTATTGAAAATTGATTTTCTTAGCGTAGTTTTAATTTTAAAGCCATTTAAAAAATTTTTTTTAAATTTTGATTTTTCATTTTTTTGGTTTTTTACGTAAACTAGTCGATGAATATGCTTGAAAATTTGTATAGAAATTATTGTCGGCTGCCAAAAGAAGAAAAACTTTCGAAAACTGATTTTCTTAGCGCACTTTTAATTTTAGAGCATTTTTAAAATTTTTTTAAAAATTCTTATTTTTTATTATTTTTCTATTTTACTAATTCAAGCTTTTGAAAACTATTTTTCTTAGCGTGGTTATACGATTTCAGAGAATTTTAAAGATTTAAAAAAAAAATTTGATCCTTCTTTTTTTTATTTTACGTAAAGTAGATTTGCTCTAAAATTTATGTTCAAGTTATTTGCTACTGTTTTATAAAACAAGCTTTTAAAAATAATTTCCTTAACGTAACTCTTTGATCAGTTCTTTTGATTTCTGATTTAACGCTTTCACTATCTCTTTTCTTACTTCCTCACTTCCTCTCTGTTCTTCTATCTCAGATTGCACTGAGAAAAAAACATAGTTGGCTTTACTACGTTTAGAAGGATGAGATTTACCAATATACTATTTCTCTCCCTTACTACAGCAATATAGTAAATACAACTGGATTCTCCGATAGGCATTTAGTAGCACATGATGAATAGATCCTAACCTCATAAAGACTTTAGTAATTCCTACTATGTTGCATCTAATAAATGCTACTAATGTAAAAGGTTAACCAAACTATATATTGACTACTAGAATAAAATAGTTGTAGTTATTAGAGAACGAAATAAAGTCAACTATGTTTTTTTCTCAGTGTGATCCTCATTTTTACCCTATTTTCATCCATCCTTATCTCTCTCTTCCTATTTCCTAATCACTCTCTCACATTCACTAATTTTTCTTGAATAGAAATTGTATTTTACATTGAAATCACATTTTAAAAAATAAAATAAAATTACTCTAACTCAATGAGCTCTATGAGAAAGCATTGCGCCAAAGCACTTGGCAGCGTTTTTTTTTTGTTTAAATTAGCGAACTTTTACAGGCTAGCATGGGGTGGTTTACCAGATGTAATATTTATTCGCTGGGAGCGTTTATGATTATTATTAGTCACGTGGTATATCCCCAAAATTTAGTAGGACGTTTTACTATTGACTTAAATACAGAATATATTATATTTTAATATTTTGTTTAAAATAATAAGTTATCGGTGTAAAACTGTGAAAAAGATCATTAATTATTTCAATATTTATTTCTTTTTATTTGCAATGATTGCTATTAATGTTCTTAAATCAATGTGAATTGAAATAATCATAAGATAATGGGGTTATGTTACCGTTAGAGCAACGAAGATAGACAGATACTTGCATCTGTCTTCGCTGGTTAGAGTGAATATGTTTTCATGAAACATATGATCAGTGTCCTATTTTTTTCGACATGATGCCACCATGATAAGAACAGTCGATTTACATACCCCCACTATGTAAACTCTCGGTGCGAATACCTAACAAGTCAAATGAGTACTACGGATTGTCTACTTGAACGGACTACATGTACTACTAAATGTAACATCATACATGCGCATGACAGTTTAGAGTGAGATAGGAAACCTCCTTCATGTTTCAGCAAGTTAGAGAAGTTGTCGCAAGTCAGTCGTGCTTAAGAACATATCGGAGTTATGCCACCTGGTAATGGCCTAAACAGGGTTGGTTTTAGAAAGGCTCTTCGCTCACAGTTCATGACTGTAAGTGTAGAGATTTCGCGCTTACAGCGCTGCGGCGACTTATTGTGTAATTGCTATAATAGCGAAACAGCGTTGGCGTCGCGAAATCTATACGCTAACAGTCATGAACTGTGAGTGTAACGCTTTTCTGAAACCAACCCTGCTTAAGAATAGTACTTCTCTATTCAAAAGGCCAATCAAACTTGAAGAAGAAGAACGTATCGGAGTTCTGCCCTCATGCTAAGTAGCACGGTGCGCAATATATTCAGATCTCAGTGTCTACGAGTCTACATACTTTTTTCCGTATAATAATATTCTCATTCTAAGTTTAATGAATGGTGTTAAATCAAATTCTTCCACGGTGTGTTAAATCAAATTCTTCCACTACAGAAAGAAAATTTGTGAGATTAATCTTGAATCGGGTAAATCAAGAAATTTACCAAAATACTTTACATAAAAAGTTATAAACAACCTTTCGATCTATAGTATATTGAGGTTAGGTTTGTCGAACTTGATATCTAATTATCATTCAAAGTTTACAAAAAAATAAGCTGAACTGATTTTTTATTTCAACAAAAATAATTGAATGAATAAAACTTAAGTGCGGACAAATCATTATATTTGTTTAAATAGTGAATTAAAAAAGATACCCATAAAATAAATGCATATATCTACCACGCAGCCCATAAATTCAACTCATTTTTTATTCTTGTTTTAGCTTATACATAAAAGCAATTTAATAGAAAAAATATTCTGTAATTCTACATTTCAAGTAAAATGAAACAGCAAAAGGTGAGAAGAAGCCGTCGAGTTTTGATCAAAGCTGTTTTTCTGGCAGACTATGAGGCTGTTAACAATTTATTAGAGAAGGGTGCTAATATCAATGAAGTTGATTATAAGGGCAATAGTCCTTTGCATTATGCTACCTCCGCAAAAAATTTGAAAATGATTGAACTGTTACTACAACGTAATGCTCGAGTGGATATAGAGAATAATGATGGAGAAATAGCATGTGAGCATGCGATATTATTCGATTTTGATTTTATTAATATTTTTGTACAATATAAGTCAGAAGTACGAATTCATGCTATTATTATTGATAAAATAAGAAAATATCCTGATAATTTTAGAAAGTTGTTATATGAAAATGTCAATGTAGAATATGTCGATTTTCTTGGATACACTGCATTGCATTATGCTGTAAAATCTAACGATTTAATTGCAATAAGAACGCTTATATCAAGAGGTGCAGAAGTAAATAAATTTTTTGAGCCATTGAGAGATACTCCTCTTCATTTTGCAAAATCAACAGAGAGCATCAAAATTTTGTTGCGAAAAGGTGCTGAACCTAATGTTCACGATAAATTTTTGGAATCACCTCTTTTAATAATAGTGACGAATTCGAACATAAATTATGGTCCATCAATTGAAAGAAAAGAACAATGGCGAATGATCGAAGAACTTATTAGAAATAATGCTAATTGTATTGAAGTCATTTATAAAGCCCAAAGGATGAATCATAATGAATTATCGAAATCAAGATATGGTGTAGAAGATGTGTTAAAGTTTATGGCGCTAAAAGAGCATAAGCATCATTACATGAATATCGATAATTTAATGTTAAATCAAGATAATGTATTAAGTTCATTCTATAGACATTGTTTAAACGAAGTTGTACTATTAAAGGAAGAGAAACTTTCAGATTACCTAACGTATTATGACTTTGTAGCAAATAATATTCACAAGCTATCAAAATATGTTGATAATAAAAGTGTTAAAAAAGCATTTAAGAATGAATCCAAATTAACATACATGTTTCCAATTTATAGTGAAATATTATGGGGACATTTTAAGGAAGCTACGGAAGAAAGAAAACTACGCGAAGCTGCATGCTCAAGTTTGAGCTATGCTATACCATGCATCAATGCAGATCATATTGTTACTTATGAAATATTAAATTTTATAGAAATCGAAGACATGAAAAATATAGTTCAAGCTTTTCCATTGGTCAAGTTATAAAATAAGTAGAATACATATTTTTTTATCCAAACAATTTCAATCTTTTACATAAGATTATTTTGTACTATATTTGAATTTCATGAAGTAATCTAAAATATACATCAATTACTGTAATCTAAAATTGTATGTAAAATTATTCATAGGCTTTTATATATTAAAATTATCGAATGGTCCGTAAATATGACAATATTTTTTTATTATACTAAAAACATTGATATTACTACGTTTTTATTTTTTATTTGTATGATTGAAAATATTATTTAATAAAAATATAAATAAAGTCTAAAAAAATTTTGTTTTATATACGATATAATTTGTTTCACTAACGACAAGATAACAATTTCTTTTCAAGTGTCATTATATTAATCATAATGAAATAAAAAAGAATTTGATAAATTATATTCCATAACACATACATTTTTTTCCTAAAAATAAAATTATTGCTTGAAAGATATGAATAGTTGCAAATTAAAAATAAAAACAAATATAAGAACGCTGCCAAGTGCTTTGGCACATTGTTTTCTCGTAGAGTTTATTGAGTATGAGTAATTTTATTTTATTTTTTTTAATGTGATTTCAATATAAAAAATAATTCATCAGCAATATTTCCCAATATCTTTGATATAATTCGTACATTACTATAGCATTTTTTTTTAATTTTCAAAATGCTCAAAAAGTAAAACTACATTAATTATTATTATTTTTTTTCTTTTTGCAGTAGCAAATAATTTCTATACAATTTTCAAGGAAAATTCATCAAGTAATTTACGTAAAAAAAAATGAAAAATCAAAATTTTTTTTTCAATTTTTAAAATGTTTAAAATTAAAACTACTCTAAGAGAACCAATTATCCATAGCTTCCCGCCTAGCTAGACAAAAAAATTAATTGTATACAAAATTTGAAGCAAATCCATCGATTAGTTTTCGAGATTTAAATGGCTAAATAAATACAATTTTTTTTTTTAAATTTTATTTCAAAATATTCTAGAATTTAATATATGCTAAGAAAATCAGTTTCTGAGTTTTCTTTATTTTGGCAGTAGCAAATAATTTCTATGCAAATTTTAGAGAAAATCCATCGAGTATTTTGTCTAAAATAAAGAAAAAAGAAAAATTAAAATTATTTTCAAAATCTTTAAAATGCTCTAAAATCGTAACTACGCTAAGAAAATTAGTTTGTAAAAGCTTGTTTTCTTAGATATCTCGAAAACGGTGTTTAAAAAAAAACTTAAGAGAATAAAGTGGGGTTTTTTATGAAGAATCATAAAAACGAAGAAAATAAAAAAAAAATCGGTCCTAAAAATATAGGAGAAACAAAAATATTTTCTTTTTTTCTCTTTTCGGGTAAATACTAAGGGGGAAACTTCATTTTCAGAAAGTATAATAAGATAGATAAAAAATACACTATGTTTTCTCGTATGTAAAATCGATATCTGATAAAAGCATACGCTTTAGGAAACTTTTTTATTATATATTGTATTGTATAAGGAAATATATGTATACACACACATAAGTGCACCTTCAACACGCACAGTAGGTTATAATAATTTCGGTTTCACTGCAGCGTGAAAATTTTCTTGCACAACGTTAATGCAATAAGACCTTTTTTGAAAATTTTCAAAACAAAAGGTATCGGGAATGCCCAAACTTTATTATAGGACCATGCAGGAAGCTTTGCATTTTGGAAGGTCTGCTTTATACCCTGTGCTTTCTTACAAACTTTTATACCTGACTCATTGTTTCTTTCATTTTCCTTTATATCATTTTTCTAATACCTCTCTCTTTCCGTATACACACATATATATACACATACATTTTCATGCAGCTGTTCTGTTCGACTTTTATGAGGACGATTAACAGTCAAAATTGAAGTTTTTGACCTGGATTGAAAAAAAATTTTCCTAATTTTTTCCTTTTGATGTTTACGGGAAAAAAGAGCGCAGAAGAACTGGACAACAAATTAGCTGCCGTCTAGCAGATTCTGTCTGAAAGATAATACGCATAAATGTGTATGTAAAAAGTTAGCATGTGTTTCACCACTTAGAATTTTCAACATGTTTAGATAAGAAGAATCGTATCATGAAATGTTTAATTTACTTACTAGGAGCGTATCAGACCTCCGGATCACAGATTTTGCTCAAACTTTGGGATAAGTTTTCAAAATATGAAAGGAAACAGAATTTTTCAAACGATCAACTTACAAATCTAATTTTATTAAAAATTTATTTATTGTCATAGATAACATGTTAACATATTATTGTCATAACATTTTCATAGCTAACATGTTATTTTATAGCGCTGCGTGTTTGAAATCCGCTCGCTGCGCACGCTTAATCAGGGTGCAAGTAGCTTATTCTTGCACGTTTTACACGACGATTTAGTATATACGTAGTGCACGCGCATTTTAATACTAGACGGTTAAGACACGTTTACGTTACGTATGATGAACATACGAACAAGTGATAGCACTATGCTATACGTATATGCGTTTATGAATTCACTGTCATCATGTATTTTAATAGAAGAGCAAGATAGGGACGACGGTAGCGCAGGGGCTAAGGCTCTTGCCTCGCGCCCTAGTGGACCGGAGTTCGATTCCCCGATAAAATTTCGTAAAATAATTTTAGATTTTTTCTATGGAGAGTAGAATCCGGAGATCACGAAAAATCAACTGAAAAATTCATCTGAGCAAAATTGAAATATTATAAAAAGTTCGACTGGGCAAAAATTAAATTAAAAAAGAAGAAAAAAAAGAGCAAAATGTCATCTGCACGTGAAAAAAAAAAAAAAACCAAGAATCTTAGTGCTTCAGGTGAACTCTAAGGAAGACTGCAGATACTAAGCGATAACTAAGTATCCTAGAGTAACCTTAGGGAACATTGTGGATCCTAGGAAATCACTAAGCATCCTAGGGTAACCCTAAGGTAGACTGCGAATACTAAGCAATCACTAAGCATCCTAAGATAACGCTATGGTAGACTGTGGATCTCAAGCAATCACTTAGAATCTCAGGGTGACACTGAGGTAGATCCTAGGATATCTAGCTACCCTAGGGTAGATCATAGGGTACCTGTGGAGCGATTCAAGCAGTGATACATATGTATGTATCACGCTGTATGTATGCGCGCGCATACTTTTTATTCTCTTCCCCATACATATCGTCGCGATACATACATATGAATGCGCGCTTGAATCGCTCCACTGGCTACCCTAGGGTAGACCTTGGGATATCTGGATACCCTGGGGTTACCCTTGGGTATCCAGCTACCCTAGGGTACCCTGAGGTTTACCCATGGGTATCCAGCTACCCTAGGGTACCCTGGGGTTTACTCTTAGGTATCCAGCTACCCTAGGGTATCCTGGGGTTTACCTTAGGGTATCCAGATATCCCAAGGTCTACCCTAGGGTAGCCAGGTACCCTATGATCTACCCTAGGGTAGCTAGATATCCTAGGATCTACCCCAGGGTCACCCTGGGATGCTAAGTGATTGCTTGAGATCTACAGTCTACCCTAGGGTTACCTTAGGATGCTTAGTGATCGCTTAGGATCCGTAGTTTACCCTAGGGTTACCCTAAGATACTTACTAGGAGAGGCCCAGACCTCCGGATCACGGATTTTGCTCAAACTTTGGGATAAGTTTCTAGGTGTCAAAATATGAAGAAAACCAGAATTTTGGACCCTAACGCTTAAAATTTCCCTAGTTACAGGTAATTAAAGAAAATCACTGAAAAAGTTACTAGATTTCCAAACGCTTATAGCTCTTTAGCATTAACAGTTAGAAGCTTACAACCATTTTCGAATGAAAGCTGACCTCAAATCCTTTCGAAATAGTGCTTGTAGCATATCAAAATATTATTTTTTCCCAACGTTACAGCGTTATAAGATTTTGACGTGAATTTCCTTTTAAAAACATTAATTAATAATAAATGCTAAAATGTAGTACAATTTTTATAACACTGTAGCTATAGGAAAAAATAATATTTTGATATGCTGTAGGTGCTATTTCGAGAGGATTTGAGCTCAGCTTTCATTTAAAAACAATTACAAGTGTCTAGTTGTTAATGCTAAAGAACTATAGGCGTTTGAAAATCTAGTAACTTTTTCAGTGATTTTCTCTAATTGCCTATAACTAGGGAAATTTTGAGCGTTAGGGTCTAAAATTCTGGGTTTCTCCATATTTTGACATCTAGAAACTTATCCCAAAGTTTGAGCAAAATCCGTGATCCGGAAGCCTGGGCCTCTCCTAGTTAGTAATCATTTAGGATTCGCAGTCTACCTTAGGGTTACCCTAGGATGCTTAGTGATTTCCTAGGATCCACAATGTTCCCTAAGGTTACTCTAGGATACTTAGTTATCTCTTAGTATCTGCAGTCTTCCTTAGAGTTCACCTAAAGCACTAAGATCCTTGGGTATTTTTTTTTTTTTTTTTCAACATCTTGGTTTTCTTTTTCTTCTTTTTTAATTTAATTTTTGCCCAGTCGAACTTTTTATAATATTTCAATTTTGCTCAGATGAACTTTTCAGTTGATTTTTCGTGATCTCCGGATTCTACTCTCCATAGAAAAAATCTAAAATTATTTTCCGAAATTTTCTCGGGGAATCGAACTCCGGTCCACTAGGGCGCGAGGCAAGAGCCTTAGCCCCTGCGCTACCGTCGCCCCTATCTTGCTCTTCTATTATAATACATGATGACAGTGAATTCAAAAATGCATCATTCGAACGCTCGGTCTTTCCTCGCACGCATGCACAACATTCACACTTGCAATGCATTATTACATTAAACCTTAAGATACTAGTGAATTCAAAAAAAAATTTTAATTTATTCTTGTATCCACACTACTGTGAAAGCACTATAACACTCAATGTTCTAAAATCATCGAGCAGATCTTAAAATTCGGATTTTTTTTATTTGTTACTGTTATTTTTTCTTCAATTTTTCGAATTTCATCTGGAAAATCTTCTAGCATTTTTTTCTGCATCAATCTTGAATTGTTCATTAATTTTATAATTCTGATTCATGGCAATGGTATCAGATATTATATTAATTTTTGCAATATGAACGGCAATTCATCGCGGGCTTTAGTTGAAAGAACTTCGATGATTCATTGATATTTGACCAAAATTTGTCTTTATCATCGTGACATAAATTGTTTTTTGCCATTCTAACCTCAAAATCGCAACTTCGTTGCTCTTTTTGACTCTCATGGCAAAAAATACAGTTCGCAACTGGTATGAAATGTACTATTTCAATCTTTCAATTGAACTCAAAAGGTAATTTAGTTATGTACATTTCTAAACTTTTAAAAAAACTATTAAAACAGGCATTATTTAGGATACTTGTTACAGTCTCGGTAAAATCGACTTTACAAACTTTTGTTAAAATTTCTAACGTAAGCACCAAATGATTTGGCGTATAACAATTAACTTTTCGGAATTACGTAATAACTCTTTAAATTCTTCTTTCTTTTAAAACTGTCTTATAATTTCATTTTTGTTTTTTGCTCAATTCATTCAAACCAATCAAATTGAAATATGTAGCGTTAGAGTTGTTAAAATGTTGAAACTTTGAATTATAACTACTCCGCTCTCGACTTTGTTGATTCTGTAACGATCGTTTGCATTTTGATATTGTATTCTCGTTTCTCTTTCTGACGTGACCACTTATTGTAAATTAAGAAAATAATATAGTTATTAAATAAACTATATTTATTTTATAAAACTTGTATAAAAATATGAATATAAATTTTTATGTTATAATTACTGGATATTTTTCACAGCTAAAAAAAATGATTATCAGTTTTAAACTTCTGTTAAATATTGAAATAATAAAAAATTTAATTCTGGACTATCATAAATTGAGTTTTTCATTATATACTATATCAAAAATTATGCTCATAAAATAATAATCAAAGTTTCTTTTTCATTACTATTTTTTTATTGACTAGAATTAAATTTATAATAAGTTTAATAAAATCTCAGCTATAATGAATTTTTTAAAGATTAATCAAACGTTGAGATCTAAAAGTTCATTTAAAATTTTTGGGTGTTATCTAAATAAAAGTTTACTTTTTTTAATTTCTTTTTCAAGCCTAATAATTTGTCAAATAAAAAATTTGAAAACCAAATAAAATTTTGTATTTTTTAAATTTTAATCAATTTGGAACGAAAAGTGAAGTTGACTGTATAATCGAACAATATATAATCATATTTTTAAATCTTACGGTTGTCCAGTATCTCTTAAAGATTAGAAATCATCAACTTTATTAGCTTATCTCTCACTTCTCCAATCTGGAAATACAATACTTTCGGTATTTTCATTGGCCGCATCGCGTTTACGCCAATTTGAATCTGTTATTATTTCTGTAAAAATTGCAAATAACAAGAACGGAAATACTTTGTTAATTAACGATACAAAAATCCTGATATTTTTCTTATAGTTCGCAGAAATGATTTATCTTTATTACAATGTGCAAACATCATCTATAAAAAGTTATATTTTTATTTAAAAGAAAGATTTTCAATTTTAAATTACTTATTTCTTTCTCCCTTATAATATATTTTATTCCTACCTTAACAATACTTGACACTTTATTGAATCGAAAAGCAGACTAAAAGTAAAATATTAATGACTTCTAAAATTATGCGGGAGAAAAGTACTTTTCTCTCGCAAGATCAAAAAACTTATAAAATTGAATAAATATTTCATAAAAAAATTATTATACCATTTATCAAATAAACTAATAAAAATGATTAGAAAAGTGTCAAATTGGACTAAAAATCGATAAATTATAAAATTCATAATATTTAGGTGTTAAAATTTCAATTTTTTTTCAATTTTGTCAGCTTTTTTTAAGTAAATAAGATTATTGTTAAAGGGTGAATAAAAAACATTATGCAATTTAAGAGTAAAGTCTATATCTTCCTCGAAATTTACTCCCCTCGCTTCGCTCGCAAACTTCGCCCTCAGGAGAAATTTGCGACTTTACTCCCTATGTACTATTCTTATTGGTAAAGTTTAGCGTAGCCAAATATCACCATTCGCAAATAACGTAGTTTACAAACATATTTATTTTTATGAAATCGTTGAAAATATTCGAAGTTTTCGCGGTTAATTTAAAAATAGTCAACACTGTTGCTTAAATTATTTTTATTGAATTTCTGTTAAGGAAATGTAAAATACCGACATTACAGTTTTCCAAATATTTTATCCATCATTCAAAAATTTTAAGAATATCTCTGTGTTACAGCCTTTTATTTTTACTGATAAAAAGCCTAATATAGAGATATTTCAGAAATTTTTTGAATAAAGATTAAAAATTTAGAAAACTGCAATGTCGGTAACTATGTATAAATCATATACCTTATTACATCCCCACGCCCACGACTAAAAAATCATAAGACAAAATAATTTAAAAAAGCCACAATAATATTAAAACGAGCACCCACAACGACCCAAACAGTCATATTTTAATAAATTAATAATTTATTTAATTATTCTATGTAAAATAGCATTCCCACAAGAGAATGATGAATATAAACCTAAAAATACAAAATATTACTAAGCGAAAGAGATATAACCAAGCATTGGACCGCCTCTTAAATAAAATCATAAAATAATAATTAAATATTAAAATAGTTTAATGAGAAAAATAATAAAAATTGGATTCCTGTCAAAATATGGTTATATAATTAACTTAAAAAAAATAGGATGTAAAAATTAGTAGAAAGGATAGAATAAAATATTAAAGTGAATTTAATTTTTATAATTTCTGCAAATTTTCGTTTTTATTTAGAGTGAAAATGGAAAATTAAAACTTACATTACTAAATGATCATTCCAATGATGATCAAATAATAACTGAATCAAACGTTTGAAACCTTAATAATGGATTACCTGAAGTAAATTTTTCTACTTTAATGTACTACAGATACTACTTTACTAGAGGTAAATTTTCACCCATTCATAATTCTGTCTCATACAAATTGATTATAAATTAAACAAAGATAAATCAATTTTGTTGAAACCAATTGATTAAAACAAATTATTTCACTTTAGTTTTATAAAAATCAATTCATGAATTTTTAATTCAGATTATATGCAATTATTGAGAGGAATTATATTTATTTTTAATAAAAATATTTGTATATAAGTTTTATTATTTTTTTTATTCATTTCATATAAAATATTTCCATGAAAAATTGTTAATCTAAGTTATTATACCTATTAGTATGAAATAGTATTTTTTGTTAAAAAATATAAATAGATATAAAAAATATTTAAAAAAATATAAAACTGTGTTTATTCAATACATGTTGAAATAACTTAATATCTTAAAGGATAACATATAAATTACAGAATACATTTGCATACATTTACAATCATCCATGCATAAACAGCTGTGTGTAATGTTTCACATGGTAAATGTAGCACTTCTTCAATGATTTCATCCAGCTAAAAAAATTATTTTTAAAGTAAATTATATTAAATTAAAAAGCCTAGGAGATACTTCATTATACAACTAATAAAATTTATAAATATTAATGAACGTAGATGGTGGAACAATAATAACTTAAATATTTTACAAACCTTTAAATTTTTTTGTTTTTCGCAAAGACTTGTGTATTATTAAACAAACATCATCTTCACTGCGATATAGATTGGGACGGATTTCACGTAGTTTAGCATTAACAGAAGCATTATCTCCAAGGTAACTAGAAAGTTTTAGTCATAATCTTTCTTTCTTTTGAGGTTGTCAGTGGCTCATTTGGTAGAGTGATGGATTCGTAATCTCGAGGTTCCGAGTTCGAATCCCGTTCTCAGCCGATTGATACAAACACCACTGTACGTTACATGTGCTTTGTTCATAAACACACTGATGACCTTCGTCGTTAATTAGCATCAATATGATAGCATAAATACAGTGACGTTAAAATTAAAAAAAAAAACTTTTCTGTTTCGTTACAAGATATAGTTGATTTGTGTATATAGCTATATTTTTTTTAAGCATCAAAAAGATGGAAGGTCAATGAACATTTTTTCAAAGTTTCATAAAAATCCATTCAGTTTAGAAAATGACATTGAAGACTGAGAAGCCTCCTTAAATGAGAAATTTCTGCCAAAAATGAGTTACCTAGCTACTGAGGGCGCCATCAGATCTCATGTATTATTATATCTATCAAATTTTTCATATGTGTAGATATACAAACAATGTTAAAGTGTTACCCAGGTTTTCGGATGAAAAATTTAACCCAGAAGAATCCTTCTATATATATGTGGCAACGCTGTGGCAAACCACGTGATAAACTAAATATCAGCGTGTTTGGAAACAAATATTTTTTATCAGCTGACCGGGAGCAGTTTTAAATATTTATTGTATTAATAATACAAAATGTTTGAATTTACATTTTTTTACCCTTGGCTTTTATTTTTACTTTTAAAAAATATTTTAAATAACAAAAAATTTTTTAATTTACATTTCTTTTTACCCCTGGTTTTATTATTTTTAAAAATATTTTGAATATTTAAAAATATTTTAAAGAACACACTAAACCTACATTTTTATTTTTTTTTATTTTTATTCCTATTTTTATTATTTTTATAAATAAAAAAAAGGTTAAATTTGTTTTTCATTTTATTCTTTTTATTTCTATAAATAAAAAATATTTGAATTTACATTTTTTTTAGCCCTGGTTTTATTTTTTTAAATATTTTGAATAATACACGAAGCCTGCTCTTTTCCGAGCGAATGTTTGAATTCATATTTATATTTTTTTCATTTTCAAGTTTTTGTTTATAATAAAAATAGTTTGATTTTTTTTAATTTTTCATCATTTGCCGCTTTTTTTGATATTTTATATTTTGTTGCAATTGAAGCGAATGATCTGACGTGGGTTATATTTCATTTTTGATTTGACACCACAGACAACTATTTAAACAATTTCCTAGACTTAACATTCCGTTTCAATAATACAGGTTACATTTTTTCATTTTTTGATTATATTATTAATTATTGCTATTATTAATTATTATTTTTAAATCCCTATTAATTAATGTATTTTTTTTTTATTTTTTTTACGTTATTTTTTTTTTTTTAAAAACGTGTAATTTCCTTATTTATACGACATTTTAAAATCTTACGTATACATTTGGCGTGCAAATAGACACGGCCTAATAGTTATTAAAAAGTATACGAAAAAAAGAAAAAAAATAGTACAAAAAAAGATTGAAAAAAAGGAAAAAAAAAATACTTAAGGATCATGAAAGTATATAACGATGTGGCTTTAATGGGCCAATTAAAAGCTGCGCTTTTAACATAGAGCTGTGCACGCTCTCCGTCAATTAAAGTGAAAATGTCTTGTGTGTGCGCTTCGGCATTATCGAAGAGCAAAAGAAAGAGAGAAAGAGAAAGAACCTCGCGCGATCCTCATTACTTTTACGCAATTGCACGAGCAAACTATTACGCACACGTTATATATATATATATATAAATATAAACATATAAATGTATAAAGTACGGACGTTGTATCCGTGAACGTGAAAAACGGTCCAGCTTCAATCTTGTCGAATTAAACATTTGAATCTCGTGCGACTTCTTTAGGCCAATCCTTGGGACGATTAAAAAAAAAAACTTTATGCACATGTTATTATAAAATCAATACGCCCCGTTTTTTTTCTTTTAAAAAAAAATTAAAAAATTTCTCCTTAAAAAATCGTAAATTATGTGTTATCGATAATTGTCGATCAAGCAAAAGGAACAATGTCTTACTACTTATAAGATAGTAAGAATGAGTAAGAAAGAGATAGAGCGAGAGAGGGGTGTATTTAAATTGAATTTTGTGAATGGTTCACGTTTTAAATGAAGACCTCCGATATGAGGTAAGGTGAACTCTCGAAATTATAGCTTTTAAAGAATTATATGATTGCTTTGGGAATAGCGAATGATAATTCTGTTGTTCTTCTCCCTTTTTTTCAAACGTTCTTGCGGTTGCAAGAACGGATTCAAAAAAATTTTTTGCAATAAAATTTTACGAGGAGAAATGAAAAAGGTCGAAATAATCGAATTTTTAATGAATAAAAAAAAATTTTTATTGCTAATTGTTTTTATATGAGGAAATATAGAATAATAAAACATTTTTCATTCATTAAATGCAGTTCGACAAATATTTTCACTTTTTGAATTCGAGCTAATACTCGATACAAAGTTACGTAATGACGTAATCGTAATTAATTACTATCAAATAATAATTAAAGAAATTATCATTATACACAGCTAATTTTATTGCGTAACAGCGATAAATATAATTTATCCTTCTACATTAATGTTTTTTTTTCTTTTACACACAATACACGAGACGAATAATACGTAAATCGACGAAAAAAAAATGCATCATTATCTCAAGAGACAAGCGATCGCTTGCAATTGTGAAATTTAAAAAAAGAAAAAAAAATCGACTTTATACCCCACTTTGATTCGTCGTGGACAGTGAGCCATATATAACCTCTTTTCAACTACCTTAATCGTCTCCGTAATTCTGAACAAGGTAAAAGTGCAGCGGCTTTGTAATAAAAAAAAAAAATAAAGAAAGAAAAAAAAAACACATAAGGAGTCCCGCTAGCATCTTGCCAATTAGTGTTTCTTCCGACATTCGGTTGTTGCGCTTTACACACCAGGGTGGTTTTTGTGCGATTTCAAACTTATGCGCGGCAATTGCCGAAATACTCCGATGTACGTCACTATGTAAAAAAAAAAAGAGAAGTTAAAAAATAATACGCTTTCTTTTGGGCTTTTGGGCGATATATTATTGTGTGTCGATCGACAAGCTTCTCGGCGGAGGAAAAAAAATTTTAATTAGCAATAACAGTCTCGCCGAATGAATTGCATTTGGATTTTATAGTTTTGATATAAGTGATAAATTAGACGAGCTTCTGTTTGGTTTGAATGAAGGGCAAGAATAAAAAGAGAAAAATAAAAACTTGCGGAATCGAAGATTTGAATGGCACGGCGAGATGCATATACATATACGTAAAAGTCAAATATTCGACGAAGAAAGTTTAAGATTTTTATTAATGTTTTTAAAATGCGTGACGCGTAAAGGCAGGCTATCGACAAGGAGAAAATTTCCATGTGCGTCAGAGGGCTAAAGAATTATTTTTATTGTACTACTATAAATATAAACATGAACTTATTTTGCATCATGTGTATATTACGTAGCTCGTTTTTTTTTTCTTATAGGATCACGTACGTGTAGTTTATTGAATTACAATAATTGACTTTTTTAATAATGATTTATCGATATAAATTTAATTTTAAGGGATCCACCTGAATAAATTTTTTTTAACAATATGTTTATTTCTTTTTTATGTAACGTCTGTTGGATTTTTGATTTACGTCGATGTTAAACAGTTATAATTATTAAAATTTTTTGATACTACGTAAAGGATGGTTACACGGAGAAAAATATTCGAGTCAAAATTACAGTATAGCAATATTATCACAGTCTGCCATTATGACCAAAAATTACTATGGAAATGGTGAAATTTGCTAAAAATGTAACAAAGTTTCTTAATGTCAAGAAATATTTATTTTTACAATCGTAAGGCTTTTGATAAATCTTCTCCCTTACTAAAAATGTACGCATCCATAAATATACCGCCTATCAATTCGAGTACTGGATGAGTTATTTCTCCAAAATTATTTATCATTCTTTTAATTGATCTTTAATTGTGAGAAAATAGTTTAAAAAGCACTTGAAAAAGTAAGCAGCTCGCTTTTTTTTTCGATTGAAATTTTAAGAATTCGACTGGAAAAATGCAGTTGATTATCTTAATGAATCAAGCGTATATAGCAAACGAAATGAGCAATGCGCTCGCATTGGAATCTTTTGGAAGTGCGTTTAATGTTCGCGGGGATCAATTAGCCGATCCTTTATTTTAAGATCGGTGCATAAGTGAAAATAGCAATTAGTAATAACAATCATTTAAATGGATTGAATTTAAATTTTATGATGCTTTTAAAATGACTTTTGCTTAAATTACAAACAGCTCAAACGGTAAGTTACAATCGTTATTATATTTTTCTTCTTTTTTCCCGATCATCAAATGAATTGTAATTTATTTTAAGATGCCGCATTGATACCGCTCAATCGAAGCTTTGATATTTCAGTAATTTTAAAAATTATTGCTGATTCAATCATATTGAAAATTATGTGAAAAAATAAGTGGTTTTGATGTTAAAATTTTTATTGTGGAATGGTATATATTGTCAATTCACTTTATTTAACGTTTTGTGACTTAAATTTATTCCTGTAAAGAAATTGCTCTGAAGAAATTTTGAAGATGATCTATGTTTATCAATAAGCGATTTGTGTATTAAAAAGATAGCTAAGAAATTTTTGTGTTTATTTTAGTTTTCTTAACTTTTATCAAATGTAAATAACATATTAACCGGTTATGAGATTGGAAAATATTAACGTTAATCTAATTCATATTTTATTTTATTTTTTCAATTTTCTTTTGCAAAATTAAAAAAAAAATGGAAAAATATAAGAGTTTAGTCCCGTAAACACCGTAATGTTAAAAAAAAAAAAAAAAAAACTAAATTTTTTAATTATAAGAATCATTTTGTTCATATCATTAAACAATAGATTTTTTTACAAGAAAAATCTTTAGTTCAAACATTAAAAAAAAGAATTCAAAATATCACGCATACATGTACCAATAATTTGGATAATACTCACATCATTATAATGCACATCTTACTTTAACCTCATCAAGTTAGATGAACATAACGCGAAAGAAACGACATGCACATTAAAACCCATAAGAGCAAGTACATTTCATCACGCGGATCTACAATTCAGCAAAAACTAAAGAAATCTTTTCATGCGGCCTATATCCCATTCTCTCTCTTTCTTGCTGCTCAATATAAACCATTTCACACACATGCATAACCCACACGGACATTATATTCATCCATATAATACATACACGCATGCACAAAGAGTACTCGGGAATTTTTTTATCCCTTTTTTTTTACAACTTGCAAATTAAACGTCGCGTATCTCCGCGAATCACTTTCTCGTAACGAGGTCGTCTCCAGCTATTTTTAAAAGAGGCCTATAAACGTGCATGTACGTGTATATATGTAAAACACATCTCATCCAAAGCTCTCGCGTTTACGCGTGTTTTTTTAAATTTTTCTTTTATTTATTATATTATAAGAAGATGCGGCTTGATATTAGCTATGTGACCAAGCGTGGCTTTAGGTCGTACAGGTCATTCACAAATACATCCTCTCTTGCATTGATAGTAGAGTTCAAGATTGTATACGCGCTGTGTGATTTCTCGAGAGGCCTTGGCTACCGTCGTTTCATCTTTTTTTTTTTGTTATTTGTTGATTACTTTTTTTTGTAGGTACTTGAACGGTTCATTGCACTTTTATTTTTGTATAGAGTGGATTGACCGAAAATCAATTGTTAAAAATATCAATGATAATTATAACTTTTTTTAATGTTCTTATTTGGAAATCTTTGAAATCTTATAATTGCAATTCCTAATTAAAGTGATATTTTTAATTACAATGCGAAAAAGATATCAATATCTTTGATAACCCATGTTACGTTCATAATATTGATGTGTATCAAATTTGTTTTATCATTACTTTTGGTATTACTCGTTTCAAATTAATATTTTTATTAAAATACGAAATAAAATTTAATTTTAAAAAAGGGAAGAGACATTCGAATATGAGTCATTATTGCCTATATAGAATCTAGATGAACAATAATAATTTAAAGAATAGTGAATATTTCAATTATAATCGTCGAAAATCTGTTATCTCATTGATCAAATTAATTTTTAGATTATTTTATTTAATTAAAATATCGTTCCGTGAATTGCGCTAAAACGTAAAAAAAACTTTATCCTTGCAAACATTATAAATGACGTAGACATAAAATTGTATAAGTAAGTCATCTTTCTCCTCGACAATCGGGCTGTTTACCTTTTTAACGAAAGTGCAAGAACGAAGTTTTATAACATGTGCGCGTATGTGTGTATGTGTGTAACGAATGCAAAGTCAACACTCAATTTCTTTTTTATCTGTGTATACACATATGTACCTATACGTTTATGCAAAAGAAAAAAAAGAGATCTAAAAGAAAAGTAAATTTGTCTATGCCTTATCATTTCTTTACGCAAACATAAACATCTTTTATACTTTTAAGAACTTTGTTGTTTGTTTACAGAGATTCGATACATATGTACATACAAAGAGGCTAGATAAGACAAAGTCAAAAAGAATATGAAAAAAAAATAATAAATGCGCTTTTTGGAAGCTCTAAACTTTTTGCAAACTTTAATTAGCATATCTCCTTGTCGATAATGAGAGAAACGACTAATCTTCGTCGGTCTGATAAAGTTTGAAAAGGTGACAGGGTCACGACTGTTCTTTAAACGCAAATATAATACGTTTCGAGAATTTTTTTCATTTCTCGAAAATAAATATAATTTTTTTAAATTATCGCTAATCTTGACTTTGCCATTCATGATATTTATTCGTTTCAAATTTACAAGTATCAAAAAAGAATTTTGTTTTCAACCCGCTAACTGTATTTGATTACTGTAGCAGGGAAACTACTTTTAACGATAATCAATTGTAATTGATTAAAAACTAATCGGAAAATTTTGAGAAAATTTCAATTTAATATTCATATGAAAAAGAATATATTTTTACTGGAAAATGTCATTAGTAACACTAAAAAGCACAAAGAATGAAAAAATTTTCAAATTCCTCTTTTGGCCTTAAAATTTTATAAAAAAAAACTTTTTATTATAAATTTAAAACTTGATGCTCATAAAAAGGTTACAGTGTATGGGTTAGTACAATATACGTATATTTTAAACATTAATATAAAATGAAATAAAATTCTCAAAAGATTTGTATTTTTGACATGAAAAATCCTCGAGATAGTTTTAGATTTGAATTTGCTCTACCAAACAGACAGACGCACAGTTAAATATAAATATGAGGAATAAAAAAAAATAGTATACACCAGATTATATATAGTTGCATGCAAGTATAAGACACATTAGAGATTTGTTCTCCAGATCAAGCTATACATCGCGAGTTCGCGAGCTACCCACGGATTCTAGTAATGGAATGCGAGCAAGTATATAGATACACGACGGGGTTTATGCGCGGGTAGCTTATATATGTATACTCTTACTGTTTAAAATTTCAGATGATGTAGTTGTCTAAACATCTGTACGAAGAAAATTGCTCTGTTGCAAATGAAAAAGGAAAGTTGTAGCTTTTATTTCTTCGCTCCTTTTTTTTTTCATGCTTATCGATGATACTATTAATGATTTATGTATGAAGTGAATGTATTACGCGTTGAATCGAAATTAATTATTGTCATTTCTATTTTGAAATTTAAATTTATGCACTCCTTAGAATATATAAATTATAATAAAAAAAATTTGGAGTAAAAGTTTAATTGAAATATTTAATAATAATTTTTCATCGTTCTTACACATTGTGTATACGGAATAAATTGAAAAATCTGACGATCGCTTGTTGCACTAAACATTATCTTTTATTAGTCTTTTAACGCGCTCTCTCACGCTTGTATATCTTGAAGCTTTTGCTTTATGTGCTCGGCCGAACGGATTTTGAAATCGACACTACGTTATAATCGGTACGATTTATAATACAGACACAGCTTTTTTTTTAAAATGATATTCATCATTCATTATTAATGATTTTTCAAAACAAAAATATATTGACCCGATCAATATTTCAGTTGCAGACATGTGTATGTAAAGGACCCGAACATATATACAAAATATCATTTTATTTAACGCACTTTGGTACATAACCGACGTTACCTTTAAAAATGATTACTTTACTGTTCGCATTATTAATTACAAAATGCTGGCTTTCTTTGATTGGATTTTTTTCTGCAAGCCTTTCAAAAAGGTCCTTATAAATGTTGCATTTAATTTGATCTCATGTCGGTGACTGAGTTTATTTTGTAATTATTGTACGTAAATATTAAACTACTGTATGTATTAAAAAAAAAAAAGTGCAACTAAATATACATTGTATCATCGTATAAGATAAACTTGTCGTTAAACTAATTGGTAAAATAAAGATATATATTCAATTAACCTAAAGATATACAAAAAAAAAATTTAGTTTAAGGTTTGATAATCAAAATAAAAATACAATTTTATGAAATCGTGAAAAAATAACTGCATTTTAAGTGAATTATTTTTTTGGATTTCGGATAAAATGTTGAATATTATAAGAAACTACGAGAAATATAAGCACGTTTTTGAAAGACATTAAATTACATTTAACGTTGAAAAAAAAAATTCAATACAAACTATGTCCAACTGATAAAAATGTATTTCATTTCATTGAATATACTGAATTAAAATGAATAATGTGTCAGTTATCGATCAATCAGTTTAGACGTTATCTATTGCTAGAAACAATTTTCAAGAAACACAAGAGATTCGTGTACAGTGAAATATGAATTTCATTCGAAAAAGTATTTTAAAGAAAACGAAATGCTTCCAATATGTATATAACGTATTTATAAGCTCATTATATTGATAACATTTATCACCCTTATCTCTCTGAGATTATTGCATCGTTGACACTTCGGTTCGCCAATACAGAATGTTAATTAACAGTGATTTACATATAGTAAAAAAATTTAGAAGCACGAAATCAGAAAATTTTTTTTTTCCTTCAATTGGAAATTTTTATTCGTTATATACAAAGTATTTGTTCATGAAAACGATTTGATAATTGAATTAGATGAAATGCATATATTGTTACAACATAGAAATCATATGATAAAAAAATTTTTAACTTTTAATCTAATCTAATGATATTTATTATTAATTTCGAGTTACATTAACATTAAATTCTTTCATCAAAAAATATCTTCAATAAAACAAAAATGTATTTTAATCTAAAAAATAAGATAAAACATCTAATCTTGACTTTATTTCCTGTTGTCTCATAGACTACGAACGCGGGGGTTTTCTCTATTATATCAACTCATCGCATCATTTTGTCCTCCATCCTTAGCTATATACAATCCGTCCTCTTAATCGCGTCGCGACACCACACGTCGCGTTTCGCATGTATATACGTATACATATTTTTTTCCGGCTTTAACATAGAGTATTATTACATTGCTGGTATTACGTCATTGTTCCACGCATACTTACACGCTGAAAAAAGAGAGCAAACGAAGAACCCGCATTACGAGATAGATTGCTTATCTACGTATACGTACATATATATGTGTCGCGTCGTCGTTTCTGCGCACTCTTGTGATTTACCGTGACAACTCTTTTCTCTATCTTACTTGTACTCTTTATTGTAAGCAGCTTTTACACACGTGGGCGCTGTCGTTACGTGGATTTAAAAAAACAAAAATTTATTTATTTATTTATTTTTTTTTCAATATTTTGAGCTCTTTTGGGAAAATGACCTAGTTTAAGAATTTAATGATTTAATTTCTCTGTGATAATTTAGACTATTTTGATTATAATACTTTATACAAAGTGTTACGTATATTTCAAGTTATTTTTATATTTTACTATAGTAACAGTATAAATACCTGAAGGGAATGAAATTTTAATAGATGTATAAATATTAGAAAAATTAGCCATACAAGGAAACTAATAAACATATTCATTGTATTTTTAATGTTTACGTAAAGATAAGCGCATTAATTTTGATATTAGTTTGATAAAAAGTATCCATATCAATTCTTTCTGTCTACTCGAAAATAATATTATTTGAAATTTTAAAATAATTTAGATTCATAAAATGTTAAGTATATGTTCATCTATAGAAGTATAATATGCCATTAGAATAAGCAATTAGAATATAAAAAAATATTTATAATTTAATAAATAAAATATTCATAATAATAAAACACTCAAAATAACCAAATAAATACTATTTCTTAATTTACAAAGCTAAGTTTGTCATTTGACGATCGATTAAAAGAATTAATTAAACAATTAATCAAGCGATAAAAGAGAGAATTTAATTTAATTAATCATAGTTAGACAAGATTGATCCTTGTACCTCTTCAGGCGCTTTATGGACAAAATATATATCGGTGGAATGAAAAAAATTTGAACAATGTATCGAAGTTTATGACTTTACTTATTTTTTTTTTCTTCTTTTTATTCGAGCGCGCGCTCGTATAACGTCCGTGTAAAAATTTGTAAGAACACTTACATAGCTTAATAGGTCGAATGATCAATAACTGTTTTATTTACGTATAATACAATGCTGCTCATGCAATATACAACCACCAAAGAGACTTTCACTATGCGGGATTCTCGGAATATATATATATATATATATATATATATATACGTACACGAGAGAGCGAATATAACGAACGCGCAAAGATTTTGTTTGTAAGTTGATTAGTCTTGATGATTTGGACTTTATATTTTAAAGCGTTCGCTCTAAACACCTGCAACCTCTGTGTGCCAATTCTCAATTAAAATCATTGCCTCGAAAACTTGCCGTTTCTCGGATATACGCTGAAGAATTTTTTTTTCTTTCTGCTTTAGATAGATACACATTGACATGTTTGATGTATCTCTTAATCGGTGAAATCTTTCGTGGCTAACGACTAATCTGTTAAATATATTTTAATGATTTTTTTTTATTTTAATTAAATGTCTTACAAGTTTTACTTATAATGCAAATACATCCGAGAAGAATTATAGAGATTATTTTTCGATATAAACAAATTTTTCATTAGCATTAAACAATTTTCAAGATTTCGCTACAATGATATTTATCAAACAATTTTCTACATATAGTTTTAACATTTAATTGATGGTATCGGTAATTGATTTAATTTAATTAATGGTTAGAAAATTCAAAAGAATATCTAAAATATCTCCATCCGTTCAATCTGATGGAAAAATAAATGTGTAAAGAATTAATATTACCCGTGTCCGATCGAATCGCGGCTGTTTTCTACTTTCGTCTATATATTTCTTTAATTTGAAATTTTTAAGTTTCGATTATTTATAGAAAATTTATTTTCACTTTATTTATTCGAATTGACAATAATGATGGAAGAACGCTAATAACATAATGTCAAAATGACTTTTATGATTTTGGATAATTAGAGTGTAAAGTTTGACATGATTTAACAAATAAAAGAGAACGTAAAAGTGCAATTCGCAAATATTCCATCAATTAAAAAAAAAAAAAGGAATTTTTTTTTATCTTCCTTATTAAATGAAATATTGCCTCGAGCAAAGGACAATCCTCTTTTAATCAAGACCTAAATCATGCAACTAAATAAAGTCGAAAAGTTTATATTGGCACGAAATTGCAATTAGCGAGTCATAAATCGTAATCATATGTAGATTTTTTTTTCTTACGTATTTATACAACGATCATAAAGAATCCGCAACTAAGCAATCTGCTGATGCACAAAAACGGAGAAATTCATCGGCACAACATTATGAAGAAAATTGTCCTCTCGTAAGATGATCTAAAGAAAAGAAAAATATGAAAAAAAATTCTTTTATTTTTCTTTTAAAACTTTAAAAGTTATTTAGAATAGGTAACATCGTGCTTGAGCTATTAATCGACGCGTAAATCAGTCTGGTCTACGTCCCAAAAGCATCAATTATACCGTTCTATCTATCTCTCTCTTTATGCCATAAGCTAAATTAGTCTCTCTTCGCTTTGAAGCTTAAGACACATAATAAATACGAGTGTATAACACAAAACACGCGAGAGCAGTTGAATCTTCCCTTTATAGCACTAAAAAAACGAAGGAAAAAAGAAAAAAAATCGAGCGTAGAGAGTCGAGTTATACATAAATCCGGCATGCATCGCTTGCACGTGTGCACCTTTCTACCTTTCACCTCAAGGAAACAAAATTCATACGAGAGAGTCGGGGAAAGAAACGTTTTGCTCTTTACTTTTCGCTATGTACTCTTTTATATATATACGCAGATGCTAAGATCCGATCGGATATATATACGTATATCTGTGTTTATGGGAAAAAATATTACCGAGCATAGATTAGATCATCAGTGGCTCAGTCGGTAGAGCGATGGATTCGTAATCTCGAGGTTTCGAGTTCGAATCCCGCACCACTGTACACTACATGTGCTTTGTTCACAAGCACACTGACAATCTCCGTCGCTAATTAGCATCGTAATGATAGCTGAAATACAACGACGTTAAATAAAATAAAAAAATAAAAACAATATGATGAAATCTACACTGGTGCTATGAATGATTTTTTGGAGTTTATATTATTTAGAATAGTTTCTTTTTACCAACTTAATCTTTATAATATTTTGAGATTCATGAAATTTTTTTTTTATTTATATATGCATTTTGTTAGCAGAAATTTTGTAATTCAATACATTAGATTTCAAAATTTTTCGGATTTTTCTTTTAATTTTACATTAAAAAAATATAAAAAAATAAAACTTTTTTGAATTTTTTATTTTCAAACAAAAACAAAAGAAAATATTTATGAAATTTTGAGGAAAATAAAATATTATTTCAAGTTTATTTATTTTACATTAAAAAAACAAAAGAACAAAAAAAATTTACAACAGCGCGTATTGTATTCATTCAGCTAAAACGATAATATCCAAGCTTTTGTATGACACGCTAACTTTTTGAAAAATCATAATTTTAAATTGCCTGATATACCGAAACTTGTTTGCGCTGCTTTTACGTGTTGTGCGCAATAAAAAAATTTGAAAATCTTATCAAAGGTACCACCAGGAAATCTTTGTCTTTTAATATTTAATTATCGCAATCTTAATGATGCCCTAAATCATTCGTGTCGCATAAATAAATAAAAAAAGAAAAGAAGAAGTGAAAAAATAAAATATTTTTTCTTTTACTCTCGTTTCCGCGATCTTGCAATTTAAAGCATTAAATGGCCTTTTAAAGCAAACTCTCGTAATTAACAATGAGAAGCATAACACATCCAAACCAGCTTGCATGCCAAACCAATATATAATAAGAGTTTCCATCTCCTTTTGCTTTTCTTTTTTCTTTCTCTCTTTTTTATTCGAGCGCACGTGAGCCTTGAAATTTTGACACTTTAAATCTTCAGTCGAAAAATTAAACTCAACATTTTGCTTGATGTTCTTTCGCGTGTGCATTACGACAGTACAAATACGAGTTGCGTTATAGGAACATTTCCACGTTAAACGCGGTAAATTTATCACAGTTTTATTTATAAAGGATCGAATGCGTTTTTAATAAATTTTCAAAAATAAAAGATACTTTATCAAAAATTTTTTTTCTCACTTTTCACACGTCATTTACGTAATATATCTTCGGCGAGCACATTAAAATAAGTTTTTGAATAGGATATTTTGTAATTGAAATTTATTGAAATAATATCATACGTATGATCTACAATGCAACAACAATGTTTTTTTTTTTAAATTCAATTCAAAAATACAAGTAAGAGTTAAACTGTTACCTATTGTCTTTTTCATTACGTATTTATAAATATGATGTGATAACTGAATCTTATGAATTCAAAAGATTGAACTTTTACCATTGAATAATAATGAAAGAATGCTATAAATTTAAAATCAATTAAAATTCTTTAATTTAAAAGTTAAGATATCCTTAAATTTGAAATATTTCACTAGAAAGATATATACGGAAGCCAGCATATATATGTATACAAACGCTCACGCAACATTACAGACCCCTGGAGCAAGGCATCAAGGCTAATTGCATTTTAATGCTTCAGTAAGTGGGTGGCAGCACCGATTGACCCTCGGGCCAAAAATTTAAAACTTCTCTCCTTTTTCTTTATTTCTTTTCATTTTAACTTGCAATTGCTAATTGGCGTGCCTTATAACCTCATAGCCAGGGATTTTCCAGAGTTTCATTACCCTTTCTTTTTTTTTACGAGGATTTTTCAAATAAGGGCTGCATAACGGTGAATCTTTCGTCAAGGTAAAAGAGCTTATTTTTGGAGAATTTAAGAGAAAAAAACGATAGAAAGTACATAAATGTATAAAGCAATTACTCTGAATATGTCGGAGAAAATAGCCTTTTATAGTCTTCTTCCGGTTCACGTTAAATTCGAGTACTGTATACCGCTTTTTTAGTCAATCTTTTTTTTTCATTCTGTTGAAAGATGAGAAAAAAACGGCATATTAGCATGACGTGTATTGTGAGATCCAAGCTTTCATGTTAAACATGCAGTAAAGTTCAAACGATGTATCCGATTTTTATATTCCTTTTTATTTTGGGAAACTTTTTTATTATTTTAAAAGCCATTTTAAGATAACATAAATTACTTTTTCTGCTAATTATAAATTTTAAAACAAGAGAGCATCTTTTATTTATGTAGGAATTATATGAAATGAAAAAGAAACTTTCTTATCGTGGTCACATTTTCAAAAATGATATTCGGTGAAAAGTGTCTATATGAAATTCGATGTTACCATAAAAAAACTCACTGTCAATATATCGATACTAACCAATAGAGTGTCAGAGTTCCGGATCACCGATCTTACTCAAATTTTGGGAGATGATTATGGATGTATAAAAATGAAGAAAGCAAAAATTTTAGACTCCAACATTCAATATTTCTTTAGTTACGAGCAATTAAAGAGTGTCACTAGATAAGTTACTAGATTTTCAAAAACTTTTTTTAATTAAAAACCGAGCT
Organism: Anastatus disparis; assembly: GCA_017163975.1. Taxonomy (NCBI): domain Eukaryota; kingdom Metazoa; phylum Arthropoda; class Insecta; order Hymenoptera; family Eupelmidae; genus Anastatus; species Anastatus disparis. The sequence continues at coordinate 1,208,257 of JAFFSR010000251.1, forward strand.
CAAGTTGTTTTGAAATAGAGGTTATAGTCTATCGGAATATTAGTTTCTGTAAAGTTACAACGTAATAAAAATATGATCAAATTTTTATTACGTTTTTATTATTAATGTTTTGAAAAAAAATATTTTTAAAAGTTATAATTTTCTAGGTATATGTTAAAGACTTAAACCGTTTGAAAATCTGAGAACTTTTTCAACGACACTCTTTAATTGCCTGTAGCTAGGTAAATATTAAAATTGAAATCTAAAATTTTGATTTTTTTCATGATTATGCACCCAGAATTACTCTCAAAATTTGAGGAAAATTAGTGACCTAAAACGTTGATACTCTCCTGGTATACCATAAGCTTATAAACTTCTTAAAATTCACTTAATATTATCTAAAAATATTCTATATTATTTGTAAAACATTTACTGATGGATCTGAATGATACCCTAATTCAAAAAACATGTTTTTTATAGGATTAATCTTCAAATTATTCTTTTTATTACTAATTAAAAGTTTATTAATTTAAATTATGATGAAATGCGATATGAATATTTTTCCCGGATATTTGGTTGATTCTATATTTGGTTTTCTCTTAATTATTCAAATTCCAACTCAAAAATACATAAAATGAGTTGTGCAAGATCAAAATATTTGATTTGATTTGCCCATTAATGAGATACAGTGATTTAAAATTAGATTTGAAAAACCGTAACCTCGAATATCTCGAAAACAAATTCATATTATTAGCTGTAAACAAACTCATCAAACGTATAATTAAATTCTGTACCTTCGTAAAATTTAGAAAGCAATAGATTTACTCGAGTTATCGAAGATCACAGAAGCCTATATATTTCCTAGTGATCTAAAAAAGTCATCCAGAAACTATCTCATCCAAAAAAACCAAAAAAAAAAGTTGCGTTAGATCAAAATCGGTCGATCTGTTCTCAAGATGTAGCGGTACAAACACATCCGATTTTTCTAAAAATAGCCTGTTTTGATTTATAATTGCTCAAAACATTCTCTACAATGCTATTTTTAGAAACATTTTTTTCACAATCATAAAGCTTCCTCCGCGAGGAGGCAATACACGAAAATTGAAACTTTCGCGTGCTATAACTTTCAAGAATAAAAATCAAGCTACCGAGCGCTGGATATAATTATTTTCTTTAATTTTTCTTAAAAGAAACGTAATAATTTATAAAAAGGTACTCATAAAATACGTAAAATGTAAGATTACCTTTGATAAATGTACTTTTTTTGCGAAGACGAAGAGAAAAAAAAAGAAGTACTTATTTCCATAAAAGGTGCGGTCGCGTAATGATAATTTGTACATCAAATTAAAAAATAAAACGTTCTTAGCCCAATTTTTTTCTGGTAGTTAATGTCAATGAGAGAATTAAAAAAAAAGAGCAAATCAATGATACAGTACGACTTAAAAAATTTCGGCTCACTTCCATAAATTTTGAAAAAGACATTTTAACGTTTTAAGGAAAGTTTTTATTACTTTTCAGAGATTTTTTTGTTGTTTGTATAAATCATTTTTCACGTCAATTAAAATTATACTCAATTGCAATTAAGATTTTAAACAAATGACTCCGTGAAATTGTATCATTAACTTTGCAATTTTCAATTATTTAATAATCTTAATATTTTAATATTTTTTTTTTACAAAAATTATTTAAAAGAACATCAAATTAATTAACGTGCGACGACAATTTAAAGAAAGAGATTTAAAGCTGTAAAATTAAATCTACTTTAAACAATAATGTTTCACAAAGGAGTTTAAAAACTATATAAAAAAAAACAAATGGTTCTTTTATATTTCACTGACATGTACTTATGACGTATAGTCGCAATAGCTCGTAGTTGTAAAAAAAAAAAATCAACGAAATAATACGTAATGCGTGACCGGCAATATTTAACTTAGCCAAGCGTGTCTTATTTTTGTGCGCTTGTATTCCCTCTAAAACGCCATTCTAATTCTTTCGCGCTTGCGAGCCAGGAGCGCGTGTGCGCATTTTAAAATTGATGAACATTGCCTGAATTATCCATTAAGTTAATTATTGCATTTAAATCATTCTCCTTTTTTTTTTCTTCTTATTTTTAAACGTTAAAAAAAAGGCACGTTCTTTTGTATTTGCAATAACATATAATGAAATAACAATAGGATCAACTTATTATGAATAATTTTTGATGAATTGTCGGTTACACGAGATTCTTTTAGCAATGAAAAAGAAACAAAAGTTTAATCTTTAATAAAACTCAAGCGTACATTTATTATGTCGAAGGAAAAAAACAATAACATTAATCATTAACGTTTTAACAAGTTACGTGATTGACAACATTGGACTTTATTTTCTATTATTGCACTGCGCGCGCTGCTTTTTTTTTTAGAAATAAAATTTATTTGTAATAAGATTCTATTATTCTTGGCTTTAATCACTTTGGATTGTTATTTATACACTCGTGATACCGTTGATGTTCTCGGAATACTTAGGATATATGCATGCATTCTTTTGTTCGGATGGAATTTACATGCCGAGATATTAGATTCGTTTTATTACTTTGTGCATTATGTTGGGTACTGAACAATTGGCACTTATATTTATTTACATACGAGCTGAAGTAGCGGTGACAAGTTTAAATTAGACTGGAATTTTTATTTTTGGAAAATTACAGATCTATTTAAATTTAAATATTTCTATTAATAGGAACAATCAATAAATGACACTTGAATTACTTAATCATCATTCTGATTTCTAATTTATACGATCAAAACTCTCTAATACGATCTGTCATTCGTTTGGAAAAAAACCTAATTTCTTTCATGAATTAATATTTCCATAGCAGAAAAATTCTAGTTCAAAATAAAATTTTCCTTGATTTTATTATCTCGAATTCTGAACTACGATGCCGAAATCCAATGTTTAATCATGCGACGATTTGATTCCTTCCACAAATTAATATTCTAAAAAAAATCTAAAAATAATCTGATTTAAAAATAAAAAAATAATCTTTTATATTATATTTTTGACATATGACATATGACGTACAGTTTGTTACTTTACATAATTGCAGTCAACGACCTTCGGTATCTTCGGCCATAAAATAAGTCATAAAGCACGAGAGCGCCAAACCGCAGTGACATAATTAATACGACTTCTTAGCGCTGTATATAAAGCGCGATAAAAATCAAAAAGGGTCAATAGGCCCGAGGCAGGAAAAGGCGCCTGTTTCAGATTGTTCGGCATACAAATTGATGGAATAGTATATATTATTTATCTCTTCCTTCTCTTTACCCTCGAGCGCACGATAATTTCACCTAAACATTACGTATCTTATTAAATATTTTGATTGATTATGGTATTGGTAAATCATATTAAAAATATAAATTTTTTATTTTAATTTTATCAATTTATAAAAAAAAAATTTAATGATTTTCAAAAACTATGGAAAATTTGTTCAAGGTTAGGTTGGTTCATTTGTAAATATTAGAAGCACTTAGTTGTTTTTAAAATTTTTAAATTATTTTATGTATTAAAATTTAAATATTTTTGAAATTAAATCAAGACTTTTGTTTTTTCCAGAAATAAGTGTTTTATTTCAATCTACAAGATGATTGACCAATTAGCTCAAGGCAGGGAACGTTTGACCGATGAAATCATACATCAGAATGTAATTTTGACACTTAGTATATCAGAGATTTAATTCTAAGTTTAGCACTAATAAAAGCTAAAAATAACTTTGATTTCAAGAAGATACCAAAGATTCCCTCATCTAAAATTATTTCAGTTGCATATTAAATTAAACCTTTTGAAAAAAAATTAATCACATTGATTTTTTTCATAGAATAAGAGGATTTGTAAAATTGAATTTTAACGCGCTCTGTTATCTCGAGAAATTAACCAAAATCTTATGCATGAAAAGTTTTAAAGACAATTCCAGTCGCGACCTTATTTTTGAATTTAGGTTTATCGAGTTTGACATGTAATTTCCATTCAAAAGTTTTTTAAAAAAAAGAAGAAAATAACAAGTCCAACGAGCTTCTTACATTACTGAAATGATTCATTTAATATAAACTCCAGCGCGGACAACTCATAATATTTATCCAAATTATAAATTTAAAAAGATATCAGTTAAAGAATAAAGCAAGACTTATACTCCGACAATTACTCCACCTTAACGCTCAAAAAAAATTTAAGTAAGATAAAAAATATATATATATACGAAAATACTTTTATGTACGCGTATACGTATACAGAGGAACGAGAAGCTAAGGCGATTAAAAGTGCTTTTTTTCTTTTATACATGAGTTGATTTGCATTTTTGACGTTTAATCGCACGTCATTTATAAACTCGTTTATTACCACCAGTTTGCGGTTATTGCGAGCTAACTTTCTCCGATCCTTGATTATAAGTAACTCCATCATCGCTTTGGCCAATATTGCGATCACAATTTTTTTTTTTTTTTTTCTTCTTTTTTATTCGCTTTTTTTTCTTCTTTTTTTTGTGCAATTGCACTTGCTAAAGACGAGGTTAACTTTTTTTTTTCGGATACTCCACCTTACACCTTATACATTTTATTCTTTTTTTTCTATAATATTGGGTACGGACAGTATATTTTATCGCGGGCTTCTTTTTTTAAACGTACAATGATGCGAATACGATTAAAACCTTTTCGATCGTTCCCAATGTTCCAGATATTTTTTTTTACATAAGTTAATATTTGTGAGATTTTATATGTTTATTAATATATTAAATATACTATATTTTTTTTTGCCGAGGTTAACTATAAAAGAATATACGTTCTGAAATTACATGTGCATAAAGGAAGTAAGTAAAACTTTCCATAATTTCCGCATGATCGTATACGTATATGTTTAAATAAAATAAAATTTAACGTTTTTATCGAACCTTGAAAAAAAAAAACCCAAGTAAAACAATCGATATTACGAGTAAAAGTTGAAGCTATAAATACATTCTGTAATTGTTTCTTAGAAGGATTAAAATTGAATCATCCTTATGGATGGAGCATTGAGAGGAGTTATGCAACGCGTCTAAAACACTTTAAAAGTTAATAATTTTTTTTTTTTCACTTTGTATATATTTGTTTATAGCTATGAATTTATTAGCTAGAAACTACCACAAGCTACTCTGATAGTTTTTACGACTTGTGCTCTCTCTCTCTTCTTGGCAAAATCTGTTATGTTGCAGTTTGAGCTCGGTTGCGTAATAATCCAGTCGAAAAATCAACATTTTTCTAGCATAAATATAAATTTTTTATTTCTTCTCTCCGAGCAACAAAATGGTATCTTTCTCGCTCTCTCTCTCTCTATGCTGTAGATAAAATTAAAATTCTCTATGGGAAAAATCAGTGAGTTTATAAACCTGTTTATCCGATGAACATTTATTCCTGGCTAAAGTTTATAAATCTTATATTTTATCTCCATCAATCTATCATTTCGGTGTGTACCAGGGACAGTTTGAGCTTTACTTATAATCTGCATTTTTTTTTATTTACCTTATCAATTGGCAACGTGAATTATAGTTAAGTTAGAGGCTTGTTTTATTTACTCATTTAAGACGCGATTATTAAATTTATATACTAATTTAATATTATTATTCACATAGATTTTTATACACATAATATTGTTCTCTTACGTATTAATCTTAAAATTATTGAATATTACACATATTTTAATTAATCCTATAAGCATTTGAAAAAATAATTTATATTAATTTAACGAATAGGTAATTAGGAAGATTAAATTAAAGTTCAATTATTATATATGATTACATAAACATTTTTCAACCTTATTATTATAAACTTTAATTAGCCTTCTGAGTTTATTCGATATAAAAGTATACTATTGTTGAAAATAACTATCGTTTTACAAACATAATAATCCAGTTATCACATTAAATCTCGATAATCAGATTTCTTTTTCCATCGAACTGCAATTAAAAGAGAAAAAAGTTAATTAATAGCTAGACTAATAAGTGGGACTTGAGTAAGTACGATTAAAATTTATAGTAACTTAATTAACATCAGAACCACTTACCGATGTAATATCCATCGCACAATATTCACCGGGAATTTTAAAGCTTCGAGAGCAATATTGTAAAGAAAGGTTCATAAATCATTTCTTTTAAAATTACTATCACTTCTTTCATGCGAGCATTACAACGGGAAGAAAAAAAATTTATTCATGGCTACAGTCGATAAATTAAACGCATCAAATTAAAGCTCATATGTTGATATGGATTTTACATGTATGTATTTATTTGTATTCTCAAGTACATAAAGTACTTGAAGCAATTAAAATCATGCATCGAAACAAAAAGTGTAGAATTTATTTATTTCTTATTGTAACAACGAAAATTGATAGAAATAAGTTTCAAGAATTTCAGACAGTTATCTTTCGTGAAAAAAATCGCGTTAGATCCTCCAGCATCATTTTTTTATGGAATTTTTGAAAAATAATCAACACAATATTTCTCTCTTTATTCAATTATACTTATTAAAAAATAGTAAAATTTATAGGTACATCACTTATTCGCCTTGATGTAGTCACTGACGTCACACGGTATTTCAACCTATTTTATCATCATTCATAAACTTTTAATTAAAATAAAAATACATATTTATTATTTTTCGAAATTTTTTTTATGAATTTAATGTAATAAAGAAAATTTTCAAGTAAGATTCTAATTATAACGATGACTATAAAACGATTTTGATTACCAATTATTTTTATTTTTAACATTGGTTAACCATTTTGGCTTCTCTTGTAATGTACAAATTAACAAATTTCAAAATACTTATTTTATTTCCTATAAATATTAAAAATTTTTGTATACATAAATAAAATTTAAATTTCATATATAAATTGGTAAACAAAATTAATGAATAATTAGTCGTTTTATTATGACAAGTTCAAACCCTCATCCAAACCTTGGACCTCCCAAAGTACCAATCGAAATTAAAGAAAGAAAAAAAAAACCCAAAACTCTCGCGTTCAAATTAACGCAATAGGTGAAAAGTCAGTACCGGTACACAAGTCGGTACTCGATCGTGAGATAATTCGGCAAAAGCACAGTTACCGCACTTTGCTTTATACATACATATGATCACGCACTGGACCTCTTTTTTCTTTCTCAACGTCACCGACAATTTTGATCCGATTGAATGAGTTTGGTTTGCACTTTAATGGATTCCTTATCTCTCTCTCTCTCTTGGAGCTCACGCGAGAAACTTAAATATCGAATTTCTTTTCGAATCCACAGACTTGCCCGCGGAGCTTGTTTTTTTATCTGGTAGGACTTGTTTGTTTTTTTTTTCCTTCTTTTTTTTGGAGAACACATACATATATATGTATATTTAAATCGTTTTATACTCCGTGGTAAAATGAAATTTTTTTTTCCAGAATTTACGAAAATAACGTATTTTTTGGGCGAGGCAAAAGAAGAAGAAGAAAAAAAAAATAATTGATGGAAATTACTTTTTTTTTCGATGCACCGCATGTGTATTATTGAATTTAAGCCGGTGATTCGACGATCAAGAGAGAAAGCATTATGCGCTTCTTTGGCATTGCATATTCCGAGAGAGAGAATGCTTCTTCTTCTGGAGAGTGAGAATAATTTGTTTTTGATGACTATTTAGTAGCGTGCATTTAGAGATGTGTCTGGAATATTAATGTTGGGCGCGTCGGAATTTAATTGCAGGTATTTACTTTTTTCAAAGCTTTCAAGACATTGGAATTATTCCGCTACAAATTAGAGTTTTTTTTTTATAAAAAATATAATCTCATTTTATATATAAATTTTTCCATGATGGTATTAAGTATAATAAGCCGAGTCGAAAGTTTTAAAGGAATATTTCAAGATTTTGAAAATTAATAATTTATAGAAACAGCGTGAAAAGTATGTTCGAAATATGCGTTTTGAAAATTATTGAAATTTCGCTCATAAAAGGAACATCGTTATTAATTACACAGATTAAATATCGGATTCGTTGATCAAAGAATCCTCGTTAATGTGTCGAAAGAAAACCGGCGGGTTGAGTGAAGAAATGTTTCTCTTTTTTTCTTTATTCCTTTAAAACCGAGGATATCAACACCGTAATATGTTAAATCCATTTTCTATAACCGACAGTTTAAATCAGCTGTATGTGCTCTCGGCTTGGAAAACATTTTTTTTAATGGCCGATAAAATTAATCGACGAAATTAATTTTGTTGCAAAGGCAGCCAAAAGGGAAAACTTCGGCTTTATGTACACTGTTCGAAAACTGGTAAAAAGAAAAAAGATAAGAGTAAATAAACTTCACTACTTTGTAGCATTTTCAAAAATATTTAAATTTCAAACATTTTCACGTTATTATTCGACAGTTAATGGAGAAAAAAATATGTACATAAAAATTTAAATCCGCTTTACTTAATAAGCTAATGAAAAGAAATGCTCAACGAGTATTTAATTAAAGGTTTTATATACGCTTTCTTGCAGAGAGCGAGAAAGAGAGAGAGAAAAAAATGATTATGAGATAATTAATTTCATAAATATCATATTATTTCAAAAGGGCACTGGGTTACTTTGCAAAGAGAATGGCACACCTTGGTAACTCATGTATCCTTGAATATTTTCATAAAGCATTTTAGTTTAAACATTTATAACGGATCTTTATCCCAAGTATTCTGGTATTAAATCTAATGATATCTTTAATATTTCGCAATATAATACATAATAATTTTACAATATTTGAATTAAAGTTCATTTATAATTAAAAGAACTTTATTATCTTGTTTATTATTTTAATAGTTGAAGAGGAAAAAGTATTGCCAATACGTTTTACTCTTACCTTCTTCAAATTAAAGTTATAATTCATTTACTTGCACCGCAGTGCATAAAAGATTTTATAAGAATAATTTATGTTATTTGTATTTTGAAAAACGTTTACTGATAAATCTGTAAGACCTACATTCAAAAAACGTTTTTTTTTTGTAATTTACTTTTGAAACTATTTTATTAATTACTAATTAAAAGTTGATTCATTAAAAAAATCATTATGCGTGATGATATAAATCTTTTGCTCATATGTAATAATAAATTTAAAAAAATTAAAATAATTTAATATAAAAGAAAACAGAAAAAAATATAAGTTATGATAATTAATGTTATAAAATAACTAAAATTTTATAAATTATATAAGTTGCTTTTATTATTTGAGTTTAACTTGAAAACAAATAGAACAAAATGAATAATATTAAAAAATATAATTGTATTAATAAAGTAATCATAAAAAAAAAATTTTTAATAAAATTATCTCAAATGTCTCGAGAAACTAATTGACCAAATAAATTGTTAAAAAAAATTATATATCACGGAAAGAAGTTTGGTAATTCAGAAACGCCAAGAGTCAAAGTTTAGAACTACCATTATTTTAGTAGAATAACAACCTAACTTAGGAGGACCCAGTGGCACACTCGGTAGAGCGATGGATTCATAATCTCGGGGTTTCGAGTTCGAATCCCAGTCTCGGCTGATTTATACAAGCACCACGGTATACGTTACATGTGCTTTGTTCGCAAACACACTGAGAAACCTCCGTTGCTAATTAGCATCGCAATGATAGCTGAAATACAGCAACGTTAAATAAATAAATAAAATAACTTAACTATTAAACAATATACATGATATAATATTTTTAGACGATATTCTTTTACTTATTCACCTATATTCTTCTCAATACGACAATCGATTTATAGCTTTATATTACACAGTTTCAAATTCATTAAAAAAATCATTATTTTTTTAATGAATTTAAAAATTATTATTTTTTTAATCGATTTATTTAAAAAAATATATTTCCAAATCTAGTAAGAATGCAATTATAGCTGTATGAAAAAAATTGAAGTCATTAAAAAAAAAAATTTTAATATTCATTTTAATTTATTCAATAGAATTGACGTCATAATCTAAGAACGCTAAAAGGATTAATTCCCGAAAATGAACACGGATCAAAAAACCATTAATTAAAACAAAAAACTATGATTCAACCATCTTGCACACGCACATACCCATACACACATTCTCTACGAATATCGTGTATCAATTCATAATTACTTAAAAAAATATTTCGATAATGATATTTAAAAAAAATTATTTTTTTCACGATCATAAAACTTTCTCTGCGAGGAAGCAAAATTAATGGTTACATTTCTACAATTGCAGCATCGTTTTCTGAAGAAAAAAAAAACAAATTTAATAACATTCCTCTGCAAATTATTGTCAATTGAAGTAATAAAAAATAATATTCAGCAATTGTAAGTCAATTTTCGGTCTTTAAAAATAATTTTTTTTTTTTTAATTTTAATAATTTTTTATTTCTATAAGATACCGTATAATTCCGCGGCGGATTCTCTTTCAAATGCAGACGTATCTGGAACAGTTTTGGATTGGTAATTTGCTCGTGTTATTCGTGAGAGATATTTCACGGGTGAACGAGGATTGCTGTGCGCGAATTATCACCTTTCGAACAACCTTTAATATACACCCGGCTGATTTAATTTTCTCGAAAATCAGACAAAAGTCCCAAACCGCTCATGGGCAATTACTACTTAATGGATCGAGAGGATATAATGGAGAAAAGAGGAGACAATGTAAAATGCTCTCCACAAACTTATATATATATATATATATATATATATATATATATAATTTCCTCTAAACCTTTTGAGAACGCGTAATATCATATAAAAATTGCGGCATCAATAAAACGTTTCTTCCTACTTTTACTTCTTTTATATTTATATATATTATTCTTTTCTTTTTTTGAACATCCAATTTTTTTTTTCTCTCATTTTCTTTTCGTATGATCGAGAAATCAAGAGAAGCCCAATGACGATTCGCTCGTGCACGACCGCAATTTCAACGTGGTTTGACAGTTACAAGCCGGCGACTTTGAAACGAAAGTACATATACTGTAGAGAATTTTGCTTCTCTCTCTCTCTCTCTCTCTTTGTCAGTTTAATCGGTACGCACGAATGTCCTTTTAGAGAACAAGGATTTTTCGATTATAACCGAGAAAAAAAAATTTTTTTTTGCCAAGGATTTACTGACGATAGTGTGATAAATCGCAATATTTTAAATTTTTTCAAAAAATTTTTTTTTTACAAATTTGCACTTTTATTCAATTATTATTTTGATAAAATTCTTTCAATAAAATTTGGATTTTATAATTCATTTTGATAAAGACATATAATGAAATTTCCAGCAGTAAAATCGATATACACGATTTTTCAAATTAATTATTATTTTTTTCCTAATTAACATGTGTTGTAACCTCGAAAAAAAATGAAGTTACATGCGTTGAAATTATTTAAAAAACGGCGCTTCGGGCATATATAAATTATTCAGAGTGAAAAAGAGTTATTCCTTTTTCTTTCAAGGAGAAAGTATTTATTCGTTACAAATACATACTGTTAAAAATTAAGTTTATTTAAAAAAAAAAAACGGATTTAAAAAGTCCTTTTACTTTTTTTTTTATAAATAATACAAGAACAAATAATTTTGAACTGATGATTCTGTAAAATTTTTGGAAACTCTTTTTTAATAACATATTAGATTTTTTATTCTAAGTTTTTATTCTCGTTGAAGTCTCCTAAGATAATTATCATTCTTTCATTGACTTTACAATAATGAAAAAATTTTTACACATGATTGAGAAAAGAATTAGTCTCAAGAAGATAGAGTTATCTTAATAACTGCGTTGTAAATTAAAACGAGTATGAATAATCAACAAATTGGTCAGACTATTTTCTATGAAAAACCCAACTTATATCATATACCATTCTATTCCAATTCCGTTAAATTTAATCTAAAAACATCAAGATTTCAAGCTATAAATAGCTACTTCTAATTTAACGCTATATCCATAAATTAAAGGTTTCTCAACCTCATTATCTTCGAAACATCAGAAAAGCTTCGAAGCTTTTCATAAACTAGATGTGTGCCGGCTTTTTTTTGAGAAACTTTTCTTTATCTCACTCGCAAGGATCTTTCATAAATTTTGCAAAATCTCAAATGCGGTTGCTCTTAAAAAGGCCCCTTTCAAAAAGCTACCTACGTATATAACACCAATATACAATAGACTTATCTTTTCTTCACAGGAATAGCTTGATATTTTTTTTTTTTTTTTTTTTTTTCAAGAAAAGTAAAACTACAATCACGTTTTACTTGCACCGGATACAAGTGCAACCCACGCTTTAAGCGCGAAAATATGCGATTGAATTCTCCGATGAGTTTATATAGGATCAACACATATATATATACAAAGCCAAAGAGCGAAGGTATAAAGGATTCTCGGAAATAGCGCTTGCTTGCTTGCTGATCGCGCACTTAAAATATACGCTACCTGCATGCCAAATAGCAAAAAATCTATATATACATGTATACACGTATACGCGCGCACCAAGAACCGATAGAAAGTTCGAAGGCGCGATCGAAGGTGCAGCTATGCGCGATGAGCTCTCGAGCTATACGATGAAATTCAACGCGCCGTGCAAATAGATTTTGTTAGTTTTTTTTTTTCTTCTTTTTTTATTTTTAAGTTTTTTTTTTTTTTTTTATTATGTTCTATGTGGCAGATGTGCATTTATATTGTCTGTCTGAGATGAACGATGCTTAAACGCGACCTTTTTTGTTGTTGCTCTTCGCCGCGCCTCTGTAATGATACTGTAGTTTTTAGTTTAATTTTCTAACGTGATCTTTTGAAAGATTGTGGGGAAACTATAAAGTGATGGATGATCAAAAATGCATAAAGTAATAATTTTAGATTTATTATTACAAGATAAAAGAATTTTTCGTATTTTTAATTTAAAATTTAAGAAAAATTTTTATCTTCTTTCGAAAAACTTATTAGAAAAGCATGAATATTTTATAAGCATCGTATAATTTAAAAAAGCATTTTTCGCAAATTTTCTATAATAATTCGAGCTTATCTTGCATCCCATAACGACACAAAGAATCACTTACATAATATATAAATAAGTTCTCCTAAACGCTCATCCAATAGATATTCCTCCCGATCGTTTTCTTTGCACGCTTTCGCAACTGGACATCCGGATTCCAAGTGTAGCGATTATATATTTTATTCGTCTGCTTGCTTATGCGAAATTTATCTATAAGCTAGAATCTTTTTTTTTTTTAATTTAGCCAATGGATTTAACAAGATAAAGATTTTAAAGAATACCTTACATAAAATATTACAGACGAAAATGATAATTTTTTTTAGAAAAATGTAAGATTGGCATAAAATATGAATTTTTTTATTCTTTGCAAAAGTGGGTTATGAATAGATTAAGCGTTTATATTGTGATCGATTGCACACAATGCCTAATATGGCGTAAACCAATTAATGTTAAATATATTCAACGTCAATGTTTTATTTATTAAAAAAAATAATGAAAAATCACTTTCTCAACGAGGCTTAAAATCGCGTTGACATTTAATTTTCATTTTACACGAAAAAAATGTAAATCTGGAATTTTTGAAAGTACTGATCTTTTTTCCTGAATTTGCTAGTACAAATTTTTTTTCAAAAAATCAAAGATATATTGTTTTCTATTTAAGAGAGCAAGAACGGGTCCTTTCACGCCAGTTAAAGCCCTGATAGTAAATGCGAATAGAAAAAGCTACCCCCAGGTGTGTTAATATGAAATCGTTGCAGAAAATATCATTTCATTGCTCCTAATATTCTTAGCCGCGTAAAATGATAAACGTTCATAATGATATATAATTCATAAGAGTTTTTATGTAATCCTATATATTCTTACATAATTATGCATGTTAATATATGTATAATGTCTCTGTAGGATAGCGGACATTTTCACATAAATCTACATGATTTCACGCGATTATGAACGATTATATACTGAAAAATTGTATCTTAATTGCAATATTTATATTTAATAATACGCTATATCCATGCATGATTGCATGTTATTATAAATTTATAAATTTCATATTATTATAAATTATCAAATGCAGCCATACATGTTCTCATGTATAAAAAGCTTTTGTTATCAATTTGACGATTAAAAAAATTCGATGTATCTTAACTTACATGCGATTGTCTATAATCGCGTAAATTTTGTATATAATTTAATGATAAGCAATAACGTGAAACTTTGCAGAGAGTTAATTTACATATTTTAACATACACAATAATCTAAGTATACATTATACACAGCATTACGCATAAATTAACACGTGTTCGTTCTACTTAACTCGAGTTAGAGAAACATAAATAAAAATATATTGATTATCTTATCGGATCTTAAATATTTTGGCAATTAAGCATCCATAACTATCAATGCGGATATTTATTTTTAAAAATACATGTAGACACAAACCTCAGCCACCCTGTGTACAACTTCCTCTTTTGATAAAGCTTAATTTTCAACTTATACACGCTTATCGCAATACTATTACATGCACTTGTCGTTTCTATAGCGGGGGACTTTTTAATTACACGCTAATTACTTCCTCGAGTTGGTTAAAAAATAAAGAGAGAGAGAGAGACTTGTACACAATGAAATTTCATTCGTAAAGTATAAAATTAATTGATTCCGGCTAGCGTATCAAAAGTTTTCAAAGTAACAAAGGCGAAATTGAATATTGAAGCCCGAGCTTGATAGTTTCGTACGAAATGCCGCAAGGGATGCTGCGCCGCAATTTGCCGTCTATTAATAATCCTGCCACGAATCGACAGGAAAACTACTTTCTTTCCTAAAGAACTGTCTTTTGCTACTTGGAGATTAACAAGTTGTTAGATTCTTTGAGTTTTATCAACTTTTCTATGAGACGAGAATCCTGACAAGTTATATATATATATATATATATATATATATATATACAGAAAAGTTATTTACAAGACAATTTGGGTTAATTGTCGCTACATCTAACTTTTTTTTTAAATATAATTTAAGAGTTTAATGACAATTGGTTACTACTTGAATTAACAAGAATTTTTAAATTAATGGAATTTTTAATAGTTTTTATAGTTTTTTGTTTAAATCTTGTAAAAACTTTAAAAGCTATTAAAATAAAAAATTCTATAAATGAAAGAAATTTTAATCTTATTTAATATTTAATGATATCTATATTTAGAATCTTAAAAATTTGCAAGGACTACGAATATGCTTCTTTTAAAAATTCAAAAATAAATACACTAAAAATATCTTTGTGCAAGCATAATTAAAATTTTTTTACATTTCTGGATTTTATAACGTGATTTAGTGGACAGCAGCAGCTAGGAGCTTTTAAAATAACGCGTATACAAGGTATTTAAGAAACTGGTTAGGATTAAAAAAAAGAAGTGATTTGTCTTTAAAATTTTATAACTTTTAAGTCCAATCCTACGAGTTTTTGATTTAATAGGCACACAAGAGAAAGCGCGAAGTCTCGTGCTATTCGATGCGCGCCAAGAGATTAAAAAATTTAAAAGAAAAAAAAAAAAACAAGGCGTATCAACTGTTAATTTGGTAATATTTTGTGGCAAAATTAAAAAAAAAAAAGGAAAAAAATATTTACTCTGAAATTTTGAACGATTTTTTCAAGCTCTACTGCGCTTTCACTTCGAGAAAGTCATAAGGCTTACAATAAAATTAAGAGAAAAAAAAAACTTGAAATTTCTCCATTGATAAATATTTTTGCGTATCAAAAGCACAATCACCTAAAATAATCTATGCATACATTATTCTTCATTTTTCTTTTCAACTGAACAATTTCATTGAATCTCGTGACCTAAATAGTCGACGAGGACGCAAGTACTCAAAAGTTTAAAAATGATTCATCAATGAGCAGCAGTGGCTATTTTGTAGGATTCTTGCAATTATTGCTTTCCTTTTCGCTCGCGCACACTTGTTTGCTCGCTCAGTTCGATTTGTAATTTTGCTTCATAAGCATCGTTAATTCAATTCACGGAAGGATCGACTTTGAAACGTTGATTATGAACTCTTGAAGCGAAAAAGAAAGAGAGAGCTTATGTAGATTCTTTTTTCTTCAATCTCGGGATGACAATGCATTCGAGTTAAAAAAAGAAAGATATTTCGTCGACATTTTGATACTGTCATCGATTGATAAATCAAGATGTAAACTTATCATCGTTCATCACATAATCAAGCAAGAAATAATTGCGACTCAATTAATTATTTAATCGAAATATCTAGAGACAATAGTAACTTGACCTACAAAAAGTAAAAAGAGATTTATCAAAGTTGCATGTAACGCAAAATAAGAATAATAAAAAAAAAAAGTACAGCCGATCGTTGTAATAAATTTTCAGGCAATAAACATAGGTGAAAAAAATAAATAAAATTTTCATCGATATACAGCTTCAAAATTATTGGTTTGTCGACCCAAAAAGATTTTAAAATTTATATGCGTGAAACTAAGAAAATAAAAGTATAAATCATACGTAACCTTTTAAACTAGATAACATTATTCAACACGAGAAAAATAAAGAAGAAACTAATGGTAGTAAGTATCGTTTTTATTCATTGTAAAAACGATTAAAAACGATAACGGGACCTCGGAAATTTTTTGTAACCACTTTTTCTTCAGCTAAAATGAAATTTTGAATTAAAGCGTCTACGGTATGAAAAAATAGTCTCTCGCAAATAGCAGACGAATCTGTTAAATTCAAAATTCGATAACGAAAAATTTTATGATTTTAATGCACCAGAGAGAAATGACTGCACGCGTTACGTTACACACGCGCCATGGTGTATATACTCTCGCGCTTGCACGTGCAGCCAATCATGTTATTAGCGCACGTTTTAAACGGGCATCTTATACAGAATTTTCTTCTTCTCTATTTTTTTTTTACCATTGCGTCTTACGCCAGAAGAAGAAGAAGAGAATCATCTTTTTCTTCGTCTAAAAGTTATATAGTCGCCACGAGGCCAATTAAAATTTTCACTTTCCTGTCTGAGACGCCAAAGTAGTAACACACTGACGTTTGAGAATTATTATATGCGGTAGAGTTCGAAGGAGGAATAAAAAAAATTCCTTCATAAGAGAGAAGGAAAAGTATTGCAAAGAAGTTTGAGATTCTCCGAGCGCGTGTTAAATTGTTTCTAAATTATAGGAATATTGCGCGTTGAGCCTGAGATTTTATTTAAAAGTCTCCAAGAGTTTAAATGATTTTTTTTTTTTTAAAAAAAACATATACACACGCGGAAATTAAACGTTTCAATCAGCTTCAAAGATGCAGGAAGCATTTATGATTTTCGAAATCTTATCTAAGATCAAGATTCGGAATACGTATTGCAGATCTAAATGAAAATATTATTCATTCACCTTAAATTTATTCTCTCGGTTATATGCTACATTTTGAGAAATAGCTATTCATAAATTTAAAAAAAATAATTATGTTTAAAATATTTTTTTTTAATTTCAATTTCACTTGATTTTCTTATTTGAGTTATTCCAAGGAAAAGAACGAAATCAACGATAAGTTTAATTAATGAATTTAGAAGCAAAATATATACGACGAAAAAAAAAAAAAAAGAAAACCGACTAATCAGGATCTTTATCAGAGCTTAGAGTAATAATCGATAAAATCGTTAAATTCGGCCTTGCATACTCGTAAAGAAATATAAAAACATAAAATAGATAAATATTATTTATGACGATGCCAATAAATTTACGGATCGCTAAGCTCAGCGACCCCCTTTATTTTTATTTTTTCTTTTCTTTTCTCTTTGTAATTGCGTTCTTACGAATCTTGCAGCCATTATAACAACCAACAATACTTCAGGAAAATTCAAAAGGGTTGTAGCTCGTGTGTATGAAATACGACTTTATCTCAGCTTTAATTAATAGTATGAGGTAAAGTATGAAATAAACAGATAAAAATTAATTCACAAACAGCGTTTGAAGCAGCTTTTATATTTAATTATTTATATAAATTTTTTAAAAATGCATCGCGTACATATAACCTACAACTGCAATCAATCTTAAGCAATTGCATATATAAAGTATTGTCAACCCTGTAGTATAAATTTGCGGGCGTGGTCATGTCTTTTTTCTTTTTTATTTAAACTTGTATGTTATATGGTTATCTACGCATTAGCAGTAGCAGCAGTGGCGGCCAAGAGTATTTCCAAGAAATTTTTTGCGAAATTTCACGTTTAACGTTAGCAAATGTTATATAGAGGCCTATAAGTCGCAACTAACCAGCTAGCTTAGCTGCTGCGTTGCTACTGCCGCTCAAGCATAAGAGAGCTTGTTACGTGTCATTTTGAAAGATAGCCAATGGCTAATCATTTGCGCTATATAGTCCAACTTTAAATGGAAATTAATTAAGTGCTCCCACATGTGTAGTCTATTCTAAAGATATGTCTGTTAATACACCTTGCCTTAATTTTTACTCAATTTTACATTGAAAACAAACACCTTTAACCGCTATACACGCACAATCTTTTCTTAAGATATCATATGAATTATTTCTGTCGCACGATCGTTGCGCTCCTAAAAATTATTATTCAACGTTACTAGATACAAGCTCGATTACTTACCATAAATCCATATCTTTTGTATTTTAATTTTATCGATTTTATTTAAAACTTTATTAAGGATATAATAACATTATCTGGTTTACTGCAACTTATTTTAAGCATCTTAAGCTAAAATTTATAATAAAAAGTTGTTTTTTATAAATTTTACAGCAAAAAATCATTTCAAAATTTATTAATTTTTTTGTTTTTTAAGCTTACAAAAAGTATGGAAAAAATTTTTGGTAAATATATATTCTCTATCATATTAAAATTATGTTTGAATTACTTCAAAATTTTCTGAATAGTTATAATTCATTATTGTTAAAAGTAGTTTCATTACTACAAAAACCAAATACAGTCAACGGGTTAATGAACAAATATAATTTATCAATGCCAAATATTTACATTAAATATTGTCTACTGGATGTAAGCAGTCAATAATAGATCCAAAATATTATGTTTATCAAAGGAAATAGGAGTGACGTAAGTAATGTATTACGTGCGTCTACGAACGTCTGACTAGTATCATCCGTTACTACTTATCAAAAATAATTCTCGCTAATGTTTACCGAGTGTAGTAATACACTTATCGTATAATATTAATTTGATTCCTTATCATCATTACCGATTCAACATATCGATTCTAACATCAATAATAAATAGAATAATATAATAAATAGAAGCCTATTTATTTACATTGTACGCATTTAACGAAAGTCAAAAGTAGATAAGAAAGCAGCTTTAATCTATTGATTTAAAAATATTAATTAATTGATGAATCAATCGAGCTGAAAACGAAAATAACAATTTTTATTAAGCTTACAAAGTTGAAAGGAAAAAAATTTTCTCTGAAAAACATAACTGTATATCTTTGAACAAAGTATCGACACCTTACAGTACAAATAAAAAAAACAATGAAGAAATTTGTTTGATCGTACTTGTCTGAAATAATTTAATTGAACAATTGCTAAGTATTTGCTCGGGCAATCTAATGTACTTAACTTTCGAATTAATGTCAGCATGAGCTGTGCGTAATATACCGTTAATCACGAGCCCCGTATGCGTGTGCGCGTATGCATGTACGCACCAAAAGAAAAAAAAAATAATCAAACAAAACAAAAGTATACCTCCAATGCTCGAATTCACGTCAACATATATTGGCGTGCGGTTTGTACGGCGGATTGCGTAACTCCTACTTATATGCTCATGAATGAAAACACGTAAGTTTTGTCGTTTATGTTGATTTTTAACGTTAAACAGGAGATCGCTGGAAGTGTAACGACTGTATTAACGTTTTAATATGCACATTTATGTACAATAGAACATTAAAAGTTAGAAAAGTTACACATAACAATTCAATATGTTACAATAATTTCTAATAAAATATTCAACTCAATATTTATTTTTATCATGAAAAAGCATGCTTTCGTATCTCGGAATTTTCTCATCAAGTCTTAAATGATTGTTTACAATGGAAAACGTTGGAAGGTCAGTCGATCGAATTCCTAAACTCTAATTTAATTCATAGGTGGTCTATCTGAAATTGGATCAGTTTTGCTTATGGCCTAATGCGCGAGTCGAGCGAGCTTATATATGTTTGATAAACTTTCACAAAACAGTTCGTTCGTTTTAATAAATGCTACACAAGAGGGAGAGAGGGGATGGAAAAAAAATGATTGGAAAATTAAATATGAATGAATGAGCAGGAGATAAAAAGAAACAAAACAATAAAGTTGTAAGGTATAGCTACTATTCTGTATGTCATGCGCATGAATATTTATTTGATTTTCAGAGTTGAGCTAAGCACTCAATGTATTAAAATGTATATGCTTTTTTTCAAGATTTTTTATAAAATCAATGAATATTTTTAATTTTCACTTATGCAATGGATACATTTTTCATAAAATTTTAATTTTAAAATAAAATTCTGCACGGAACGTTGGTATAATCGTAAAATAAAATCATATTTTTAAAAAGTATGAATGTTTGTAATTAAAGTTTATATATATAAAAAAAAGTTGCAATTTACTACCACGCTGATTATGACTATATTTTAAGTTTTCTCATAGACTTGAGTATTATAGGAGTTAATGTAGTAGATACATAATATTTATATGCTTGCTAAACTGATGTTTGATCAAGTTATCTAAAGTTTTATTTTAAAGTTTATAGTTATACATCGATAAATATGCATAATAAAATTAAATGTATTTTATTAAAAAGTTTATTCAATCATCGATATTTAAACATATAATTTAATCAGATTTTTTAATAAAATTTTTCAAAAATATTCGAAAAATTCATAAATAAAAAAAATAATTTTGTACTTGAAGCAAATGATCCAAGCCCATACCCATTTTAAAAGATTTATCATAGCGACAATCCTACACAATAACGCAGGTGTAGTCCTAAGCGATTTTAGCATTGTATATATATATACATACATATACACGCGTGACAGGCAAGCGAATAGATAAAAGCTATACGCCAGTAATACTCAACACTACAAGGCATAATATCGACTGTTAATTATACACGAGCCTATAAGCTATAATACGAAAAAAAAGAATAAAAAAAAAGGCATTTTAAAAAAGTTTTTAACTGGCTCCGTGACTGAGCAATCTGCTATAACGAATTTATATAACGATCTAGCTTTTGATAATTGCAGCTAGGTATACACGAGTAAAAGGGAGAGGGAGTTATAATTTTATTGATACTTTCGCGTCGCCGGAAAATTGTTATGGCTCTCTTTTCGGCCGGCTAATTATTAATAGACAAGAAAGTTATACGCACGATTAAAAAGCGACTTAGGTGTTGATATAGTGCAACTGTGCTGCAGAAAGCTTTTTTTTTCATTTCGTTGTATTTTACCTTCTTTTTTTATTTAAATAGAAGAGAAAAAGAGCTTTCAATGTTTATTTATCTACGAGAGATTTTATAGGCTTTCAGTGGATATACGTACATTGTGAAACTTTTTAAAGTTTATTGAGCTGGATAGAGCGTTAAATATTTTGTGCTTAATGGAAATTTTATTAATTATATCTGATAGAGAAATAAGAATTTTTCTTATTTTTCATGTATTAAAATACGATGTTTAAGTAATTGATGTTGCAAGAAAAAATAATGTTGCATTTTATGGCTAATACAAATAAGATTTTAATGAAAATTAATTGCAAGCTGATTTAAAAGTATGCTGCAATTAAGTACTTTATTAAAGCTATTACTTAAATTATGAGCTAATCAAATTTGAGATTATAATATATAAAAAAAGGTATTAAGCTTTTTTTTTTTTAATTTTAATGTACCTTTATAATACCTGATTGAATTTTCCTGATTATTTCTCACGTTTATAACGAGCTGGATTACTTTACTTTTTTCTCTTCTTTTTTTCAATATAATAAGTCAAGTCGAGCTTTAATCCAAAGATTGGTGATCTCCAGCTCATGCGTCACAAGCAACAGAAAACAGGTTTTCAAAAGAATTATTTATACTATGCAAATTACAAGTAAGTTAAATATAAGAATGTACGTATTTTTTTTTTTTTTTGTATTTTTAAATATAAAAAATGTTTATTATATTGTAGTAAGGCCTGGAGAAAAATTAAAGTCAGAATGAAATTAAACGTTAAAGGCGGTTTGATGCTTTTAACGTGTGACAGTTTACAAATATTGAATATATTGGAGCGTTAAATCAACACAGTGCAATTTGTTATCGTTTCACATTTTTACTGAACTTCAAATAAAAATTAATACAAATTTAAAACAAAATTAATTTTAAGATTTTTTATCAACTGGTGTATTAAAATTTTTTTTTTGATGACTTCTGAATAAACGATCAAAAAATTGTCAAAAAAAAATACTAAACAGAATTGGACAATATTATTTAACATATCTTTTATTTTTGTAAATCTTTTAAATCATATAAAATAAGATAACCATTTTCAAAATCTACACTTTCCCTTCGACGTGCAATCATTCTCCAAAATTGGGTTAAAAAAAAAACTAAAACTATTAAAAAATAAAACCTACGATATAATCTCAAAAAAAAAAAAAAATCCAGAACTAACGCCTACTCTTGATGATAGATTTCTCTCGTTACTTTGAACAAAAGAGGACGTGCAAACAAGATCTATCATTATATTCAAAAGAATATAAACTTAACGACGTCGAGGCTTGAAAGAAAAAAAAGAAAACTTAACGTCTCTTATCATCTTCTAATCCAAACTTCTAATCGTGCCTGATCTCACACACACGTACACGTACACACGTGACTTGACACGATCAATATAAGCGAAAGCTCAGTTGAGCGCGAAAAGTTAAATTGTTTCGTTATCGCGATTGCGCTGCCGCTGCTGCTGCTGTTGCTACTGCTTCACAGCGCTCTGTTGTTTGTCGAAGGAAATGCGCTTTTATGAACGCACGATTAAACGTTACGCTTTTGACGAGGACAATACTTTTATTAGATGTGTATTATTGCGCTTTATTGCAGCTTTGCTTGACGTTAAATAGTCAGGGATTATCATTGTTAAATCAAAATTTATATTTATTTAAATTAAATTTTAAAAATTTTATTTGTTACAAAATATTATTCGTTATTATATGTGAGTTTTAATATAGTTACAAAATGTAAATTTATTTGTTAATAGAAAATTATAATTAACATTATTATCAATCATAATAATGTTACTATGAAATTTGGAAACTTAATATTCAGTTATAGATAAATTTTATATTTTCATTGGAAAATTGAGTGAATATTTTACGTTGGTTATAATTTCTATAATAAGAATGTAAAAGCCTCCTAATTAATGAATTAATTTTCATAATTTATTAAAAAAATAATTAAATTAGTGATAATGAACTAGTAAACATATAATTTCATATTTAAAAGCTTCATTATAACCATTAAAATAATAATAAAAATATGTTTACATGATCAGTGTAATTTAAATGTTAGAAACAACAATAATTTAAAAGTCATATTACTATTATTTAAAGTTTAATCATATGCATCCCTAATCCAAAGTTTTTCTCTCGATTACAAAATTTCCACTGTCAGTTGATCTCAAGCTGCAGGCAACTCGAAACGATTGAGATTGATAGACAGCTACTGTTTTCTCAATATTATTAGACCGCAAGTAAATTGACAATAATCTTTGAAGATGGCCGATAGACGTAGTTTTATTCAGAGCCTCCCTCGCTGTCTTTATTGTATATCAATACGTCACTCCTGTGAGTTTAATATCACGTTGATCGTTCGACAAGTCAAAGACATCAAGTTTAAAGATTGATACTCGATGTGCAAGGACGCGTCATTCAAGGAAAAAGTAAAAAAAAAAAAGAAATATGTATATAAAATGAAAGCTCGAAGGTAAAATATATAACCCAAAGAAGAGTAGATAAAAAGAAGTAAGAAGTCGTAAGAGAAAACCAGTATAAGTACCCTGAGAAAAGAACGAAAAAAACAACAAAGATACATTGGACAAAAATTACAAGTTATAAGACCAAATAAAAGAATGGAAAAGAAAAAGATTAATGAATAAAGAAAGAAGACCGCTTAATGAAGTACTTCGACGAGTGCGTCCACGCACGCATACATACACGCACACAATGTACAATAAAACACGAGCAAAAAAATCGAAAACTATCAAAAGACCAAGAGAGCGACAAAAGGAGCGCATCGCAAAAAGGAGCTCAAAGAAATCACTATATAAAAGAATGAGAAGGAAAGAGAGAGGAAGTTGATTGAGAGGTGGTCCCGCCCGCGCCTCGGGCGCAATTTCACTCTGGACCAATTTAGGTCGCCGGCAAATACACTCGATGGAGCTTCTTTAAAGAAAACAAAAAAAGGTAACACGAGAAACGAAAATAATATAAAACAAATGATAAGAAAAAGAAGATAGAAAAGTTGGAAACATTGCCGATCACCAATCTCTTGTACGGAGTGCGCATACATCTTTATTTCAGGATGGATAAGCAGAAGAATAAGAGAATGAATCGTCAGTGGTAATATCGATCGATGTAAACTGTTGCCGGCCTGGCGTGGCAATGAGCAAACAAGTATAATTAAAAAATTGGGCCAACTTCTTTTTCCCCTCGGTAGTTGTTGCTTACGAAAAATTCAGTACTTAAAAAAAATATACATCGAAATGAAATTTAACGTTACGTACGTTCGTTAAGATTCTTATTTGAATAATCGTTGTATTGCTGCCGTGAGCATAAAGCCACGAAAGAAAAATTCGTTTTTAAGAATGATAAGAGATGATATTCGGAACCGATAAAGATTTTTTTCGAAGTGTTTGGATAATTTCGATACGCGCTGCTCGTATAATTTTTGATTGATAAATCGGACGGCTGGGTCCGTTATAAAAAAAAAAGAAGAAGACATATAGTATGAAACTGTTTTTAGAATGAGAATATGGTTAAATTGAGAAGAAAGTAATTTTATTTTTGACATAATTGACTACTTCGTAAATTACAAAACGAAGATTGTTTCTTTATTTTCTCTTAGCGTTATAGTTTTGCGGGATGTGAAAGGGATGCGGCGACTGCTGAAGATATATCCGGTAAGTGGCGCAATTTTTGATCGACCATGAAATTACAAGAGTTTTTTTTAATTTACAAATAAACGACTTTATACAAAGTAAAGCTTATTTTTATTAATGTTTGCATTAATTTACTCCTGTTATACTTTGCCGTCTTTGTCGTTTCGTAATGATAATTATAATACTTCGGAAGGCGTGGATGAATTTAATGAAGGCAAATTATTATTTTTATTTTTCACATCAATCTTTGGCTACATAAATATTAGCAAAACCTGGTGTCTTTTTGGGTACATGGAAAAAATTTCAAGAAATCAACGAGAAAAAAAAACTGAAAATGATTGAAAGTGTAAAATACATGTCCTTTAATTATTAAATTTGTTGTTTTTATTATTTTTTTTTAATTAAATTAAACGTAGACGACATCGATACATTTTACCTTACAGGACTCGTGAAGGTTCATTCGGAGAGCAAAAAAAAAATTCAGTCTCGTGTAGTCAAAATAATTGAAAACGCCTGCATTGAGTACTTAAAGCAAATAATTAATAACCGCTTCCCTCGGCGTAATATATTATTAAAAATATATCATAAAAACATAAGATAATTGAGAAAATTGCAATCATCAATCACGCTTAAATCCTTAACCTGTGAAAATATGCATTTGTTTTATGAAATTTTTATCCCACTTTATTTATGTTATACGATAATAAAAATTCACGTAGAAGATAAATCAGATGCACAAAAATAAAATATTTCACGGGAATTATTAATTATTCGTTAAAAATAAATTCGACTCGATGATACAGAATGAGCCAGATATTTTATAATAAACGAAAGAGTAAAATGAAAATGAAGCAAATTTAAAAAGTTTTACTGCAATTCCTAACGTCGTGTGCGTCACGTTAGACGTGTATATATACAGCGAGCGTAAAAAAAGCGAACGAACAGCACCGAAATTATATACTTTGTCATGTTCTAAAAGCTGTTATAGGCACTGCAATTATTGTTTCGTAATCCCGAGAACTACTTCCCTGAAGTTATCGCAATAAAGAACGAAGCCTCCTATATATATATATATATAAAATGATTCTCAAAAAGAGCAGCCATAACAAATGGGAATATATAAAGCCGCTAAAAAGCGAGGGTTAGCGATATTATTCTTTTTCTTCGGCGCAGCTAATAACATGCCTGTAATATCAAAGGACTTTAAAAGAAAAGAGAAGAAGCTCTTTAAAGTGACTTTATTGCAGTTAATCGATAAAACCGTACTGCGCTCTTCGAACGGTCAAAAGACATAATTTCTCGCATTCAATTAGCTTTGAACCGATAAATGAATGCGTATCTTGAAAAAAGAGAAAGAGAAGCGTCAATCAAAGTCTTTTATACGTGTGTGTGTGAGTAAGTGTGTCTTCGATGTAATCGTTGCAGGGAGTACTACTTACGAATATATAAAAGGCTTTAATTTTGTTTCGCCGATAATGAGCGAGATTCATTTTTCATTCAGTTGATGAAACTGACGTTTTACTCTGCTGCTATATGCGAGTAACTTTTATGTTGCGTTAAAGTTTCCTTTTCTTTTTTTTTAAACATTTGCCACGCGTGCAGGCACGAATACATCGGATTTTTTTAAAAAAATTAGCCGCAAGTGTTATTGAGATTGATCACTGCATATACGAACCGAGTGATTTTTTTTTATCGATGCTAATTTGTTCGGAGTCTTAGTTGAGTTTTCAAGTATATGGCAATTTTTCAATATTAAAATTATTTCGAAAAAATTTTAAACTCTTGAGAAAAGTTTCGTGTTATTTTTGTTTTTCAAGGTATTATAATTTTATGTAAATTAGCCATGAATAATCTTGTTTTAAATAACAAGTGATTGTGTGGATTTTTTGTTTTATTTTCTATTGTGTGCGTTAATTAATGTTACGAATATTTTTATTTTATAATTATTGTAATTTTACGTTTATTTGACACTTTAATAGAACTAGCTGCAGTGATGTTTTTAAAATCGCTGTTATTGTTCTGATTTTTTATGATATAAATGAACCTTATATTTATCTGTTTATAAATTTCCAGTAATCTCATGGCGTATTGTAATTAGTATTATATAATTCTATTTTTTAATACCCTGATCATACCAATTTTTTACCTGAAAATCATTTTATCAGAAGAATAATTATCAATATTTTTGATTATTCTCAAAAGAATTATATATTTTCTTATAACATTTTTAATATATCAAACAAAATTATATAATTTTAATCAACATTCTTAATTTTTTTTCGTTTCTCTTAACGTCCCCATAATTATGCCATCTTTGCGATGCTAATCAGCGACGAAGCTCGTAAGTCTATTTGTGAAAAAAGCACACGTAACGTACAGCGGTGCTTCTAATATCAATCGGCTGCGGAGAGCGGAATTCAACGATCCACCGAATGAGGCACTAACCGACTCGTTTCTTGACAAATATTAACTTAACAATAAATAAAATTCTATTGAATCAATATTACGAATTTAATAAAGATTTAAATAATTTACATTGCATATCATAATGACTATAAATTATAAAGAAAATAACTATAATAAATAAAATATTATTAAATCTTTAATTAAAAATTTCAAAATTCTACTATTGATAAAAATTTCGTGTTTTCCCATGCTCATGAAATACAAATAAACATATATAATTTGTTATGCATGCAGGACATGTTTTCTCTAATTACAGAAATTTCAAAGGAATTTCACACGTAAAGTACAAAAATAAATAATTTCCGAGCTCTTATTCAAGCGCAAAACAAACTGAGCCAGCCAAATTACGTAAAGATTACCAAAAAAAAAATTATTTTAACGGCCATTTTTAAATAATTCAGCAATTACATATCGATTATTTTCAATGCGTATGTACACGAAGTACAGCTACAGTAGGCTGATAATCGGCAAAAATATTTTTTTTTAACAACCTCTCAAAGTATTTAAAAAAAAAAGATCCTATACGTCTTTATACATCGAAGTCGCTAAAATTTCGACTCAAAAGAAAAATACCGTAAAAAAAGTGTAATTTACATAATATAAAAAAGGCATGCGGTATTGAATATATAAGAAAAAAAAAATGTATAAGTTGCTTACAACCTCTCAATTACACTCTATAAAGCAAGAAAGCAATAAAAGCAAAAGCAAAAAGAAAAAAAAAAGGAAAAATATTTGGACTTTTTTGGGTACGCGTGTGAGAAGAGGGAGGGAGGGGAGGCGTACTGAAGTAAAAATCTCCAGCTGTGTGTATGGTAAGGTAGTGCATTACAATTACAATATTGCACGAGAGAGTAGTAGGTCAACAATCGGCAAAATTCAAGCTTACTTTGTAATACCAGCGTAAAAACTCAATCGAGACGAGAAATGAGAGACTGAGAGAGAGAGAGAACATCACGACAGGAGATACTGACTTGTAGCATTAAATAAACTGGAGAGAAAATTTTTCCCAAAAGCAATGTATATATAGCAGCATGAGAGCACCATTCAAGATAAATACATCAAGACAACGCGTGAAACCTTCAATTACATTGTACCGCGGTTACAACCTTTCGGTATATACATATATATAATATTAATCCAACTTGAAGCATCATACGAATTTCTTACAGTTAAACTTGGGTACCGCAAAATTTTACTTTTTTTCTTTCCTTTTCTTTTTACCACGCCCTGGATGCTTTTACGGGTTCTTGAAAAAAAAAAAAAAATAATATCACATCAGAAAGTCTTTCTTGAGAAATGAAAAAAAGGATGCGAGTACACATCATCGTCGTGTATATGCGAAATAACGATTATCCAGCACAAATATTTACGCCGAAATTCGAGCCACGTTTACACTCGGGCATAATGCAAAACAGCAACAGACTGGTCTTTATGCAAAATAAAGTGCTTCGATATATTTAAAAAAGGATTTATCAGACACAGTGGATGGTTTTGGCTTGTTGATTGGCAAATCTGACATGTGAACGCAAATTTGTTTTTTTTTATTTTATGGAATTTATTAACTATTATATTAATAAAGTATCATCTTAGGATTCTTCAGATATGGGTACTTTTATGAAACAAATATATAAAATAAAGTTAATGCAATTATACATATTATACTTTATTAATTAATAGAATAATTAAATTTTTATATTTAATAAAATTATTTGGTTAAATTATTATGCAATAATTGAAGCTTAAAAAATTAATGCGTATTATAAGATATAATATACAGAATTATTATAATTAATTTAATATTCATCTCATTTACTATTCGATTATTCATCTAATTAAGATACATTAATACTAATCCTATCAGAAATATAATTAAATTCAAATGATTAACAAATGAAACCATAAATTAAACTTATTCATCCATAAAAATTGAAAAATTCAACTTTAAAATCCATGAAAAAAAATAATATACTACAACTTCATCCTCCAAAAAGTTTTGAAGAAAACCTGCACCAGCATTAAGTCGAAGCGCACCCGGATGCCATATCCTCAAACCACCGAGCATTTGATTATGCCGTCCGGCAGCAATAAAAATAATCCATTTATTTTACAAATGACTCGGTATATAATAACGATATACGAATGTAAAAGGAATAAAAGAATTATGCAGTTATTGAATTGCAAATTTGAAATTTCACAAATTACAGAAACTACAATGCTCATAGGAATTTTAATAACTTACTTATTCATGCAAATTTATTAAAACTCTTGATGCTTTTAATAATATGTTCCGCACTATGAGGAAACGTATAGCGATTAATTAAAAGAGAAAAAGGGTGCTTTGCGGAATGCTCCATAGAGCTCTTTGAGTCTTTTTATTAATGTGTAAAAATTCCACTTTCCTTTTTAATTGAGCCCATGTGTGTTGCAGTGTTACTACTGCTTGTTTTCCGTTAATTGTATTTTTTTCATACGCTACATTAACTTTAGACTCTTTTTCATTTTATAATGAATTATTTTTAATTTTCTAAGAAAACTACACTAAAGTCGGTTATGTTTCCTCTTCATCTCACCCTTAACTACTAAAATACAAAAAAAATTTTCTCAAAGGCAAATCTTTCTCTTAAATATACATTTTTTTCTAATAAATACCTTCTCAAAATGATTTAAATTTTTAAATCTTATTCTAATGTCACCTAAAATTAGTTTCCAAATTTATTTTTTGATTTTTTGGTTAAAAAAATTTTTTTGTCTATACTTATTTTTTTTTTTTTCTCTAAATAAAATTTTTAAAATTTTATGCCTTTTTTTCCCTGTTACTACAAATTTTAAATTTAATGCAAAACCCTACCCCATGTATGGTGTTTTGATTTTTTTATATATTTTTCAAATTTCTGTCTATATGTTTATTTTCTCTCTTTCCTAAATTTTTTTTTTTATTTTAAAAACTACCCTATTCCCTTCCTTTCCCCTTCATCACCAAACCACACTCTTCTGACCCTTTCACTCTGTTCAATATGTACAATTAATGAAAAATAAAAAATTTTTTTATCATACATGCTTTCTCTATAGAAAGCAAAAAAGAAATGTATATTTTTTTTTGCATTTCCTAGCACACCCGTAATAAGCATATTTTTGTCATTATGAAGACATTAATAATTTTTAATTACAACTTTAATTTTACATATAATTAATACGCTTTATCTATTAAAAAAAATAAGTTATCGTAACGCTCTCAATGGTGAAAAATTAAAAAACTGCATATAATTACGTTACTTTCTACTTGCTTTCAATACCGTGAACACGAAATCCCTTAATGTTTTCTGAACGTCTCCGTTTCTTTTCGCTCCCTCTTTTATTTTATTTTATTTTCTTTTTTATAGCCAGTGCTTCTTGCGTGAAATCTTGTTGGCGCTTTCACGAGGTCAGAACCGGATCGGGTATTGCGTTGCCGAAAAGCTGATATCCTCAATTGACGAAGGGTAAGGCACAATTTCCTCCTCTTTAATGTGTCTTGGGATCCTTATGCTGTTGTCAACTCGTGTCAAGACAATATAAAATCAAAGAAAGAATAAAAAAAATGTGCTGGAGTTATGAATGTAACATTATTAAAATCAATATCATTTGTATAATGTATATAAATATATAAAACTTTTTATGTAGAATAAACTTGTGTATTCACATTATATTTTCTTGATGATGCCATTATCCTAACGGTTTTGTATGATTCTTTAAAGGATAACAAACTAATTACCAAAACGCCGAATTAATAAAGTATAGTATTCACTCATAAATCAATCTTTTTTTTCGTTTCTATAAAGAATTATAATCCAGTGCTTCTAACATTTGCATATGAATATATTAATTTTGAAGAGTTTGTGAAAAAGAATATTTAAAAGTGATGAAGGTATTAAATAACACAAATAATTTCATCATATTAAAAAATATCTTTTATTCCCACCTCAAAAGAAATGACCACTTAGTCAACTCGAAAAACGGGCCGAAAGAAAACCATATCTTACGTCAAAAATTTAGCGGGAGAAAAGTACTTATTTACGACAAAATATATTTCTCCAGTTAAATTTCATTTCTTCCGCAAAATAAAAAATTTATAAATTTAATATATCATTGAAAATTTCTAAAAAAAAATTCAATTTCAATTTTTTTCAATTAAGTCCGCTTTTTTAAGTTAACAAAGTGGCCTGGATTGAGGTAGGAATAAAGCACCTTATGCACCTCGGGAGCAAAGTTTATTTCTCCCTCGGGTATTTGTTCCCCTCGCTTCGCTCATTCGGGTCGCAAACCCACCCTCAGGAGAAATATACGACTTTACTCCCTAGTTGCATAATGTACTATTTTAATACTAATTAAAAAATAAATGAAATATATTGATTTAAAATATACCAAACTGTTAACAGAATACAATAATTAGGAAAACAAAATTTCATTTAATTTTAATGATTTTAGAAACTAATTTACTTAAGTTCAAAAAAGAAAATATGTATCGAAATATTATTATACTGTAACATATCTAGTAAAATAATAAAGATTTAAATATTTTTTTATAAAAATTTCATTGTTAATAATTATATTTGGTCAGAATTATTGTTATAAATAAAAAATAAAAAAAATAATACTCTAAAACTCCTTGTTTTAACATAAAAATAGTTCTTAGCAATTGATTTTTAAAAAATCAAAGAATTTATTAAAAGCAAAGAAATTATTGAAAATAAAAGTCTATTTGCAAGCTATAATTATAGATAAAAAAATGAAAATAATAAATATTAAATAAAAATTGATAAAATATGAAGGATACATTACTCGCCTATAGGCTGTATCTAAAAATAGTATATTTTAATTCTTAATTTCTCAAAACGTGTTTCCATAGCGTTATTAGAAAAACCAGTTTTTTAGTATCACGAAGCTCTCTTTGTAAGGAAGTATTATACGTACGCTATTTATATTTAAACATGTGATTTTTTTTCACAAAAAAAAACGAAAAAAAAAGGAGAACAAAAAAAAAAGCATTGTGGAATGAAAATTAATTAAACTTTCATCGATGCACGTGTACCTGCACTAAAACAGAGTACTTAAAATTTATTTCTATTGGATAATAATTCCGAAGCGAATTTTTCGTTTATAATACTACAGAGCTTTCTTTACGCGAAAGTTATAAAAGAAGAAAAAAAAGGGTATTAAAAGTCTCGCAATAAGTTCGAAAGCGCCATTTGATAGCAATGCACATCGGAAAGGGTCACGGTAAGATCTTATATGTACACTTAAAACATAAAAACTCGCATCCCTCGTAAAGATTGCCCGTGTATACACCAATGAAAGTTATCAACCATTAAAGCGAGCTGTGTGTGATGTTTGGGAAAAAAAAGCCTTTCCCTTCCCAGTATACATGTATACGCAAGTGTGCCAAAGAGCACATGCAACGGAACACACAGACAGAAAACCAAAAGAACTGGATAATGAGAGAATAAAAGAGAAAAAAAAAAATAAGTAAATAAAAAAGAGACAAGAGAGAAAAGAAAAGAGAGATGCAAAAGTTGCGATCCTTGAGCCAGTTTCCCAGGGAATATATACACTCCCTCTTTCTTTTTTCTTTCTTTCTTTCTCTTTCCAACTCTCCGTCTCTTTCGCTCGACCAAAATGATAATTGGCCAATCTCCGCATGCAGAAAAGAACGATAGAGAAAGAAGGAAGATCCAAAACGAGGAAGAAACACGCCCTCAGAAATATCCCCCTATAATTGGGAGAAATTCATCTCTTGCACACGTATATAGATTAAAATAAAAAACAGAAAAAAACAGAAAAAAATGCATATACATATATAAATAAAAAGAAAAGCTTATATATACATATATGCGTGCAAAAAAGAGAAAGGAGGTGTATTACACACGACGCCGTTCTTCGTTCTAATATACAAACGATAAAAATAATATAAACTTAAACGATTGCTAAGAATTATTACGTGCGAGCAGATATATATTATACTCGTTCACTCTAAACGAGCACCTGCATATACATGTGTGTAGAGGGTCAGTGACCGATCGTCTTTGGGACATCGCCGGACGAAAAGAAGAAGAGCCGCAGAGTGACTTAAACGTATAATCCCTTGAATACATTAAAACAAAACTAATGGTTGTTGACCTTTTCAACGTACAACACTTATACACCAGGTTTTCTCTCTCTTTTTCTTTTTCTTCTCTTTTCGTTTCCGAGGGACTCTGGTCACGAGAGTTTGTTTATGTTTGGTTTTTTAATTGAACGATTTCGCGGATATCTCTGTGCCTTTAATTGACTTTGTGTGGGTGAGGATTTTTTTTCGAGTACATACTTTATATATAAATTTATTCCGTTGTTACACACATAGTAGTTGATACCCAAATTGTTCATTTAATTAAATTAAATAAATAAAAAAATATTTAAAATGTATATTATAAACGTTGATTTAGAAAAAAATATTGTAAAATAGACCTTGCATCAACTGGTATTAGTTTTCATATAGATTTGAATATTTTTTAAATATTCAAAAAAAAGGATGATGCTTATTTAAAAATGTTAATTAAAGAGAAAATTTAATTTGCATATAATATATCAATCTGTTTCTTTTTATGTCAAGAGTAAATTTTTTGATATTTTAAAAAAGAAGAAAGATAAAAAAAACTTTACGAAATTCAAGAAAGCAATAAATTATCAAAATCTCAATGGAATCCGTTAAAACCTTTCTTTATTGCATGTCACTCGAGTAAATTTTAAAATTTCTGAACAGTCATTTTAATGACAAAATTAATTCGAAAATAAAAAAAAAATTATCTTATCGAAAACTTTCATTTTGTTTAAACTTCAAATCGCGATGAGAAGTGTTTTTTTCAAATTTAAATGCTTTTTAATCATTGCATGTTATTACAAAAATAAGATTAGACTTGCGTTACAGTGCATAGCAAAAAAAAAGAATATCATTCAAACAAAACAAGCTTTATTTGAATTTGAATCAAAAGAGCTTATAGAATTAATAATCCATCAATAAAAAATCATTTAATAACTCTTCACTTTTACATATTTTCTTTTTTATTTATCGTTGCTGTATTTATACTATCATTGCGATGCTAATTAGCGACGAAGCTCATCAGTGTATAATCAAAGCACATGTAACGTACAGTGGTGCTTGTATGAACTGGTCGAGAGCGGGATTCGAACTCGGAAGCCTGAGATTACGAATCCATATCGCTCTACCGAGTAAGCCACTGACGACCTCAAATTTTCTTTTCATTAAGATTGCTCAGTTTGGCGATCGGAACACCAGCGCTATCAAAATCGTATTTTTGTTGATTGTCATCTTTTGAGACATTTTAAACTTGATAAAAATGTTTTCCCATGTACAATAAATTCTTAATTTTATTTACAATAAATATTCAACATTAAAATTAGTAGTTTGTAAATAAAAATAAAAATTAGTTCATATAATCACCACATCGCCTTTAAATTTTCTCTAAAAGTTATTCCCTTATCTTTATTAACTAATTCATAAAACTTAATTAAAAATAATCTTTAACGCTTATTGTACAAGGGAAAACTCTAATTATACTTATTCAAGTACATTAGCCGGTAAATATATACAAAACAAATCTTTCGTGGCGCTGTAATCAAGTGCACGTTGTGCGAGAAGCGAAGAGCACTCTTAAGAAATTATCAAAGCAATTGTGAATTTTTAAATTTCGAAAATAAAATGCATGCGTCGTT
The DNA here is from genome assembly GCA_017163975.1 of Anastatus disparis. Classification (NCBI taxonomy): domain Eukaryota; kingdom Metazoa; phylum Arthropoda; class Insecta; order Hymenoptera; family Eupelmidae; genus Anastatus; species Anastatus disparis. The sequence goes on from JAFFSR010000251.1 coordinate 1,243,557, forward strand.
CACATTGTGCAAACATTTAAATTAGGCAGATTCGAGCATCATATGATTTTTAAAGTTAATACACACAAGCAGCCGGCGTACGTGCTCTTTATGTAATAATGTTTATATACGATAACAAAGATTAATGATAAATAATGCATACTTTTTATCATATTAATATTAATGTTGACTTTAAGTATGATTATATAATTGATAATAACCTTATTTATGCCTATTTTAATCATTTTTTCAATTCCACTCACAAATAATAATAACCTTTTTTCGTAGATGCGAGCTTTTCAATACAATAAATTATATTTTGCGTTAAAAGTGACTCCAATACAAATGCGCTGTATTTAACATAGAAATCTTTATATTATGCAAAGAAATGCTTACATAATTAAAAAAAATAAAAATAAAATTTAACACGCGTTATTTAGACTGACAAAAATCATCATAATAGGCGTGTCAGCTTGTAAAAAGCAAAACGCCCGTATCTCGTCGTGTTCGAAAAGCATTGAAAAAGCCATTTCACGAGACATCGAAGATTGTTCTCTTTGTTTTTATCAACTATTTCCACGTGAACAACTGTAACGCGAAAAAAAAAGAAGCATTGTGCGATTGACTACAAAAAAAAGAGCTTATTACATATACAAATGGCACGGTTAGATTGCGCAACGAAAATTCTCGTAACAGAAATTTATATCATCTTTCTGCGGGGATCGGATAAACTTTCAATATCGTTTCTTAATTAACGCGTATCTTATCGAGAAAAATAATCAAAATAAATAGAAAAAGTTAATATTAATTTTGATTAGCGCGAAACAATGTGTATGTAAAATTTCTTCAATGATAAAATATCAATAAGGAAAAATTCGTTATAATTAGTCGATGTTTATCCGATAGTAAAATATAGAGTGTAGAAAAGAGAGAAGGAGAATAGAAAATTGTCGAGAGTTCGAAGCGCGATCGATCGATCAAGATGACGGCGTATCGCTTCCGGACGTTGAACATTGTTGATTGATGAAATATTATTTGGTTTCATCATTTTTTTTTATGCTGAATAATTCGACTGAATTATTTATCCAAATGTGTATAAGTCATTTAAAAAAAAAAGAGAGAGAAAAAGATAATACGAATAATCTTTATTTTTAAAATACACTCGGCGTCTTATCGTATTTATTGTATCTTGCGTTGAATGTGAATTTAAAACAACTACTACATTTACCTAATTTACGTTAGTCCCACTCCATTTGCTAATATCTGTTTAATTAAGGAATTTTTACGAATATCTAATCAAGCAATATTCATAGAATGTAATTTTGTTTTTTATCAATTGAACGACCGTCTCTTCAAAATTTTTCGTCGTTTATCAATAACGAAGCTTTGTTTCTTCCTCCAAAAAGAAATAATAATAAATATTCATTATCGTACTTTTTTGTCTCATTCTGTAAAATCATTTTTTACACATAATTAATGTTAATCATTTTTTACACATAATTAAAGTCATTAAAAATTTATTAATACTTAATTGTGTAAAACAAAATTTTATATATTTTTATACAAAAATATAAGATTTTAGTTTTAATTAGAATACACTAAAAATGAATTTTTGAATTATTTTTTTTTATTACGGTTTAAATTTTAAAATCAGAAAATTAATAGTTTAAAAGTTTTTAGACCGTTTTTTTTTTTTTAACGTCGCTATATTTATGCTATGCTATTATTGCTATGCTAATCAGCGACGGAGCTCGTAAGTGTATTTGTGAATAAAGCACATGTAACGTACAGCGGTGCTTGTATCAATCGGCCGAGAGCGGGATTCGAACTCGGAACCTCGAGATTACGAATCCAACGCTCTACCGAATGAGCCACAGACCGACTCTTTTTTAGACCGTGTTCAACCTTTCTTTTTAAGTTTCCATTTCTATTTTTGCCAAAAATTACTTGTAAATAAAAAAAAATTCTTAATTTTAATTTATTACGTTCCCAAGGTTGACGATATGTTCTCTTGTCAGCATCAGCGACAACTATTTTATTTTAATCCAACTTTTTTTTTTCACAACGACAAATCTTCTAGACGTGATACAGGGCGTGACGGTATATATATATACACGCAGTTGCTCACCTTTATAAATACCATTACACATATAAATCTCGAATAGTCAAGTTCTATTGGTTTTCTGTGTATATACATACACTCGGGTATTTAATAGCAAACCAACTTTTAGCTGTACACATACACCGGTCATGGATTTAACATTTAAAGAACAAGTCTATATACCCATTGCTCCACTATTTTATAAAAGAGAGAAGCAATCGGTCAAGCCTGTGCGCTGCTGCCTGGAATTAACATTGTAAAAGCACTCCTTATCCTATATAAGATTGCATATAGTGTAAATGCACGTACTCTGCAGCGCTGGATAAGCTAGCTACCCTTGCGAAATTGCGGTTGGTTTATTTTACGCCTTAATTTTAGGGCTACTTTTTTACATTTTTTCACTTTTTTTTTTAAATTTATGCATTTTTTAAAATTATTTTTTTTTTTCAAATTTTGATTTGAGTTATGTTTTTATTTTTGTGCTACTGAAAAAGCCTGTATTATTTATTCATTAATTTATATTTTGCCATAAGAAAAAGTTCGAATAGTAAGTTAAAAATTTAAATCTTCTGCACGCTCGAACGTACTTTATTGATTACGAAATCGCTTATTTTGAAAATAATTAACATTTTAGATTACGTTCCATATTAAATAATATCAATTATTATTAGTTCGCTAAGCTCATTACAACTTAAAAACATAAATAATCAAGGTTACACGACGTATTTGATTTCAATATCAATTTGTCACTAACATTCGAATTGATAAGAGAAAATTTCGAGATAACACTTAATACCAGACTTGAAATTTTTTAATCAATAGACGACTAAAATAAAATTGACTGGAAATCAATAGTTGAGTTTTGCGCGAGTTTTTAATCAAAAGCATATTAATTATTATCATCTAATTAAGCTTTGCATACTTTCGCTCGAGGAAATAGCCACTCTGGACTGATAAAGTTATTCGTTTAATCTTGAAAAAGCGCACGAAACTATTCGCAAAATGCCTCCACTCGACTTAAAATTCCTTTTGATATTAACACGCGTTTATTTTATCAAGTCGATGTAAAGAATATTTTTACGCGCTTACGTATACACTAAGAAAAAAATATGATTGTATCAACCGAATCCTACTGTTAATATATCACGATGATATATTCTATTCATTTAACAGACGAGTTCTGTTAATTTGATAGAATCGTAATATTGATTCAATTTAAAATTAACTTTAATTTGACAGCAAAGTAAGTTAAAATAGCTGTTACATTTTATTGTATCAAACAAATAAGTTTTAAAGATGATAAAAGAGTTTTTCATTTATTTGAAACTCACAGCTCACACAGTTCCAATTTCCAGATATTAACACATAACTTATAATATAACAATGATCATTATTCGTTTCTTAAGTGAAATTTTTTAACATTTTCCTAGATATATTATATATTACACTATTGATATTTACAAATAAAATCTAACATCGCTCGCTAACTAACTATACGCATCGCATCGCATTTATACATACAGCGGAGAAATTCATTTGGTCTTATATACTAACTGACGTACAGTCTTACCACTTGCGGGTTACAAGAAATACGCCATCTATTATTATACTATCGAAACGTAACTGTATTGAAAAGCGGGAGATTTCAAAATACTTAGTGAATAACATAAAAATCTTTATAAAATATCAACGAAATAAATGACAAATATTTTATTTTGACTAATGTTTTTTTATGTTAACTGTTATTCAATTATATCAACAGTAGGGCTGTTGATATAATTGAATTGAAACATTTGTATTGAAATAATTCATCAGTTAATTTAAGCATGTGCGTATTATTGGTTCAATTTATAAAATTTTGTTGAAATGTAAGTCACACTTTTATTTTGACTTACGTTCTTTTTATTCTAACTATTATTCAATTATATCAACAGCCGCGCTGTTGATATAATTAAATTTAAACATTTATTTTGAAATAATTCATCAGTTAATTTGAGCATGCACATTTTATTGATTCAATTCATAAAATTTTGTTGAAATGTAAATCAAACTTTTATTTTGACGTACGTTCTTTTATATTAACTGTTATTCAATTATATCAACAGCCGTGTTGTTAAATTGGCAGCACGATCGTAATTGGGCTATTTTAACTGCACAGATTCTGTTGGATCAAAAAAATTCAGTCAGATTAACAGCGGATCTGTTAAATCAATAACATTTCAGTTGATCTGATGAAATTTTTTTCTCAGTGTAACAATCTTTTATTTTATTTGTAGAAAGTCGCGCTTTGTTGTGGCACTTGTGTACATGCCTTATTATAATAATAAAAAAAGTGGATAAATTTTTCTTGGATACGAAAATCAATGGAATATTAATAGGAAATGACGAGGGACGGAGGGATTCGACTTGGTTTAATTTTCAGCGACTACTTTCACTACTTTCTTAGATTATTATCTGTCAAGCTAATATTTTTCTCGAAGATAAAAAAAAAAAACAAAAAGAAAAAAGAAATAGGAAAGAAATCAGCATAAAATAATATTACGAATAGGCTCGAGGCGAAAATCGTAAAACCTTTTTCTTGTTGGCTTCGGCAAACAATGTTAATAAATCCAGTCATTAAAAATCATTCGAATAAAATTTATTACTAATACACTAAACATTTTCATAGAACGCTTGTGCTACCAATACACTTTCTCAAAAAAGAGAGAAAAAAAAACAAAACAAAATGTATACAGAGCATTTCATTATCTATTGATATTTTACACGAGCACCAAGAGAAATTACAGTAGAATGAAAAAGTTTTTAAAAAAAGTAAGAAAATATATATATAAAAAAAGACTAAAATCGTTGAATAAAACAAAGGTACACGAGGTGAATTTAGAAACAAAAACCTCAAAGTCTTAGCCACGATCGATCACACACACACACACACACAGCGATTTCCCAACTCCGCAAGAGCGCTGCGCAAAAGAATCAAATCACAGAGAGTAACGAAAAAGAGAGTTTAAAAAACTAAAAAAACAAGAGCATCTGAAAAAAGAAGTAACGGCAAAAAGAGAAAAGTATATCTATATACATAAGAAAAAAGAGAAAAAAAAAGAAACGAATTGCAAGAGGGAAAAGTATCGGGCAGCTCGGGTACAGTATCGGCATTCTAATCGAGGCACTGAAACGAGTGTGCGCTCTCTTTGGCTTTTCCAAAACCGGAACACAAACGGCCTTGCCGTGTATACCAAAGCTAATACCTGTCCCTCCTTATAGTCTCGTTGTATGTGTGCTATAGAGTGTTCGTAACTATCACACCACGCCCTGCTCTGGCATTCTCCTCTCTCGAGTTTTGCAGCTAAACGCACAACACTTTTTACATCTACACGCGCATATACACACGTATAACATTATTAAACGCATTGGAGCGAGTTCGATTGAAAGATGCTGGGTTCATTAGAAGATTGTGGGAATTGCTAGGATTTAAAGATTAAAAAATAATTGAAAAATTTCAACAATTTTCTTCGATTTTTTTATTTATAGCTTTTTCCTTTGTTAATCCTTACAAGGTAGATATAATAACGATATATACGATGAGAAATCATTGAAAAACTCTCTTTCATCATTAGATTTGAAAAACTTGAATTTAAGTTGTATTGAAATTTTTGAAATTGTTAAACTTTTTTTGAAAAACTGATAATAAATCTTTAATTTGATATGTATAGTTTTTTTGCCATTCTCAATAAAGTAGCGTTACACAATTGTGTGATAAATGAAAAACTGCAGTATTTTATTGTTCCTATAAACAATTAATAATACAAATCGATAATCGCGTTAATTGCATAACAAGAAATTTTCAAATATTTTTTTTATATATATATCTACGAAATCTAATTTACATAGCTTTCAATTAAACATATATATAAAAAAATAACCACAATAATTGCAACAAATCGATAAAAAAAAAGCTTGTACCTAGCAACGTTTAAAATTCTCGTTTCAATTCGCACAGTACAAAAGTAAAATAAAGAAGAAAAAGAAAACAATAAAATATATCGTATGTGCGCAAGCATAGAATCTAAATATAGTAATGAAGGAAAGTGATGGAAAAAGCAAGAAAAAAAAGGCGTACACGCATTGTCCGATGCAGAAGAAAAAGGATACGCAAGATGGAAAAAAAATGAATAAAAAGAAGAAAGAAAAAGAGCAAAAAAAAAACGGGTGCGGAGAGCGACTTGAACATGCTACCGATGTGTATATACGCATACACGTGTGCTAGAGCTATCGCACGTGACTAGGCTGCTGTGTGTATGGATAGATGGGATGTATTTTGCCGAGTTTGCCAATAGATTCTTTTTTTCATTCTATCTTTATTTTTAGTTTTTCTCTTTTTATTTGTCAAGTCCGATGCAGAAGAAATAGAAAAACTACGTAAAAAGACAACCAAACAAAAAAAACAACAAAAGTTTCTTTCACCTGATTAGATTTTCAGCTGAATTTTAAAGTCTGAAAAACTTGTGTAAACTTTTCGAGGAGGTACATATTTTATCTTTTTATTACGCGTGTACTTGTGTTTAGTTTTATTTGTTTAAAAAAAATATATTATTGCAAAATTTAAGAATTGTAAAATATTGTTTCAAAATGGTAATTTTATTATTAGTATAGAATATCAGGAGAGAAACACAATTTTTGTATTTTTTCATTAAAACAGATTAGATAGTTGAATAATATTTTCCTGAGATATTAAGACAATTTTAATGCGAAACTTAAATTAAAACTGTCATAAATGATATCGATAATTATATAACCTTTTACGTATAATGCTTCGAAAGATAAAAACCGTGTTTTATTAACGTAGAAATTTTTAGATTGTTAAATTATTAGCGATTTTATGTGCCTCGGAATAAATGAAAGTATTTTCATAAATATTATATATGAAAATATGTTAATTAGAATACATTCGATACTCGATTTCTTTATACTAATCTGTTTAATCTTTTGACATTTTTCCATTAACATTACACAGTTTCATATCCAGAACCTTTTAAAATTTAGTATTGAAGAAATCTCTTTTTTTTTTACATTTTATGCAATTTATTTATCAATTATGTTAACTTGCCAGAAGAATTGGCACTGTAATTATGTTTACAAACCTACTTTACTTTTCATTATGATTTTTAAGAATTTTATATCCTCGAGAATTTCAATATAAAACAAATAAATATAGTCCATCAGAAATATTGCAGAAAAGTGTAAGAATTTTTTCGAAAATTAATTAAGATTTCAGCTTATCGAAAAAATGATTAAATAAATTAAAATTAAATCAAAGTTAGCGTAGCGTGTAATTACGTAACACATTTCCAAATATTGTAAAAACGATTGATTACTTTGTTAAGTCAATGCTCTTTTTTAAATACCGTAATTAAAACCAAAGATAATTATAAGTTTCAGAAATATTTTGTACAATACACATTATATAAAACGCGAGCAATAAAATATCTTATTTCTCATTATTAAAAAATTAAAATGTGTCGCGTAAGCTCTTTTTTTTGTGTGTATGCGTTCTAAGTTATTTTGTTTCGAAATAAATAAATTTAAAAAAAATAAAAGCTTAAGTATCGTGAATATATAATTTTATTTCTTAAAAGAATAAATTATGTCTAAAAATATCGCTTAAAGCTTCTATTAGTTTCTAATTCCATCTTGATATTTTTTTGAGCGTATTATTGAATTTTTTTTAATTCTATTATGCGAAGGATATATATTTCTTCTTTTTTTTTTTTGGTTATACACTTGTTTAAATATATGGCTGACGTAAATTCGAATTATTATACGCGTAGCCTATGGGCATCAGATTATCGGTACAATTTTTTTTCCTTCTATAAAGTAATTTTTTTTTTTTTTCAATTTTTTTTTTTAATTAGATTTTTCGAATATGAAAAATGTGTCAATGATATTCACAATTTTCTGTATATAAAAATTCAAATTTCAAACGTTTAATAAATTTTTACATATTTAACAAATATATCTTACGTTCTAATTAAATAAAAAGATTGCTCTTTTTTTTTAAATTTAAGTTAACAGAAATTATTATATATTGATCACCGCGAGCTATTGACTTATTGAAAACAATTTAGTATTGACGTTTCAAAAGTCTTGACGTACTTTCCCCATTAGACGTTGTTTTATAAGATCCTTTCAAGTATTTCGCCTTCTTCACGTGTTACGAATATTTTTTTCCCCTTCCGAATCGTTCTTATCTCTTGAAGATTTTTGATTACGTTTGTTACTATAAATAATGTGTGAGATGTGCGTCAAGAACGAGCGGATCATATGTCTAACCATAATATTACAATGGTTATATTTTACGTTCGTTTGGTAACTGTAAAAAATAAATTTTTTTTCAATCTTATCGAATTAATCATATTCATTGATATTTAAAATAAATACATTGATACATCATAAGTTACAAATAACTTTCGAATAATAAATTTATAAATTATTTAACACAACATTTGAATAAAATAAAATAGCGCGGTATCAACAAACCATTCCTATTGATGCTAAACAATTTTAAAAAAACTACAATACACGATTAATCATGCTCTACATTACAATTACGAATTTAGTCCTTTCTCAGCAATGAATAAAAGCAAAGTTGATCTAGTTCGCGAATGCAGCGGTATAATGATTAAAAAAAAAAAATCGAAAAAAAAAATAAAATCGAATATTCGAAACTCGCGTGAAAGATCAGCGGGTATAAGCCACACCTTTTTTCGCTACCAACCGTATTATAAACCATTCGCTTTCTTATATATTTATATAGGATACATACTCCTCCGTAATGTTAATCTGCAATTAATGCCCGCTTGATTTATGAAAAGCTACCTTGTTTTTTTTTTCGATTTACATAATTAAGGCTATTGAAGTCCGCAATGGTATTCACGGGCTCGTTACACGCGACACTTTTTTTCCAAAAAAGAATTTTCAGCTTTTCTTGCAGTTATATGTACGGGCGCGTATGGATATTAATTGCGTAATAACCGCATCGTGAGCGAAGAAAGAAAAGAAAAAAAAACATAAAAAATTTGAAATCTCGAATGGAAAATGAAGTCTGGATTATTTTTTAACGAAACTTTATACATTTCTTCTGTATTTCTTATTTTTTTAAGAAAAAAGAAAAAGAACGATACATTAATTAAGTTTACATATGAAAAAAAAAACGATCGAGTCACTTACAATAACTTACGGCTCGTCAAAAAAAAAAAGGAGAGATAAAAAAAAAGATGTGCAACGTTGTGTCCGTAATTTAAGAATTCGTCCGACTGAATATAATCCAATTAATTACACGTCCTCGCTTTTCGCGTTATACTCTTCACATCACATTTAACATCTCTGCATTTCATTATGAAAAAAATCCTCCAACTTCCACGTCATAAATTCTGATAGGTGTACATATATATATATATATATACACCGCGTATAAATAAAAATAATAAGCGACGATCGTGAAAAATGGAATTACAAATTCTGCTTCTTTTTTTTCATTCACTTTACGAGAACCCAGTAAATATAAATTTTTATATTTAACCTTTAGCATTAAATAATGAAGAAAAAAAATTAAGAACATAATTTGCGAAGCATTGGTATATAAGTGACGTTAAATTTCAACGATAAGAGAGCAAAGCTTGTACGCTTTATTTTTCATTATGATATCGAAAAAAATATATATATATTATCTTATTACAAATCAAAGTGTCTCGTTATGGTGAATGTAATTATATACCTTCCCTGTCAATTTTTTTTCTTCTTCTTTACGCGTAACTTTCAATGCACGGAGGAAAAAAAAATTGTTTAAAAAATAATGTGAACCCATTACAATGAGTATTAATTCACGGGGTTAAGATGAAAGAGAGAAAAAAAAATTTCAATTACCATTAGCTAAAGAAGCCAGATATTATATGGAAGATACAAGCAGGACATTTTTCTTGAAAACGTAATATAGCGTCGAGTTTTTGGGATGGGATATAAAAAAAATGTGTGTGTATACATATATCGTGTACTTTCACTGCAATTTATTGGGTCGTTGTAACCTCGAAAAGCGTATCATATGTCATTATCAGGATTTTCTGTCGTTTTATGTACGTGTTTGCAAGTTAACGTAAAAAAAGGAAAAAAATATAACATAGTATCATCCGAAAAACCTCAACCTCGCCTTTATAGCAATGCTTCTCATGTGAATTTTTACAAATTTTTTTTTTCCTTCGATTTTTATATATATACAAAAAAAAGAAATACACGACGAAGACTAACGGCTTATTTAAGTATTTGTATAAAGAAACATCTGTAAAAGCAAGCATTTTTTTTTAATTATCATTATTGTATCGCAGAGCACTTACATTCTAAGATATCGTTGTTCCGTAAATTTATATATTCTACACGAATATATTTTTCAATTAATTAACATGTATATTCGCTTTTTTTCCTCGTTCAACAAGATTTTAAAGATTGGAAATAATATGTGTTTTATTGCTGCTACTTTTGAAATTAATAATTTTCGAAAATCAAAGAAATTTCGATTGTTAATTTATTGAATTTCGTGAAAACATTATTATCTTATAAATTAATGAATTTTCTAGTAACAAATAAATACAAAGTATAATAATAATTAATCTGAAAAGTAAATATTTTATAATTTATGATTTATAAAATCCATTAATATTGAAATTCATTAATATCTGCTCTATAAAATTTGAAATTGATAAATGTAATGTTTTATCTTAATTTCATACCATTAAGAAAACATTCAAGAGTTAATTAAATTTCTATCCTTTTGTTTTAAATGCAACAATTCATTGAAACGAACAGCACATAATAATAATAAAAAAACAAAGAGAAAAACCATCGAACCATAAATCTAATTGTTAAGATATTTAAAAAGAAAAGAAAAAAAAATAATACCAAGCCACGTGCTCATTGAACAGTTATGGCTCTCTACAAAGGCATAACTTTTTAGAGTTTGTAAACAAAAACAAAAAAAAAAAAAAAGAGAAAAAGAAATAAATAAAAGCAACTCCTTAAACTGAAGATCAGCATATCCTATTGAAATATTCATGAAGTGATTCTTAAAAGCCTCTGCGCACTGTATCGAAACAAGTGCAAAGCTCTCCGCTATATATTCAATCTTCTTTGTGTCACATAATGATAAAGGTAACTTATATACGTTCTTTAAAAACCGAAGAAAATCAAGATTCGAAAAGAGAAAAAAAAAACGAACTTTCATTTAAAAAAAAAAAAAACAAAATGAAAAAAAGATTTATACTCCCAATAGTTCGTCCACGTGTGTATGTATATATATACACGTACACTCGAGCAAGATTATATGCCTTGGAGGGAAGGCGAGTCCAGTTGGTTTTAAAGAAAGAGAGATAAAAGAAAGAGAAAGAGAGAGAGAGAGAAAAGTATCTGAACTCTCTCCCTCTATATATGTGAGAGCGAACGCGAGAAGGTCCCTGAGGTCCTTGACCCAGATTGCTTATAACACACGTGCTCTTACACGCCACCAATCTTTCTCTCTCACGCGCTCAACTATATATATACTCTTGTACGCTCCATAAAGGATATCCACCGTTGAGGCCCTTATAGTCCAACATTCTGCCTTGCATTGCTCTTTTAGTACTTCGTTACATTTTTTTATTCGTTCACTTTTAACAATTAATTGTTTAAAGATTGTAAAATTTTCAATTGTAATTTAACTTTTCTAACACTAGTAATCGCATACGATCTCTTTTAATATTTGTATTAAAACGATATTTAAAAAGGCGGAACTAGTCGGTATCCTGAAGGTTGTAATATTATGGATAATTTATTAAATTTAAAGTATAGAGATTAAGCAGTTAATATATAAGTTTAGTTAGTCAATCAAGTTTAAAATATTTTTGATGTTTGTTTAATAATGATAAATTGAAAATTTATTTACATATAGTTAGATCACATTAGTAGAATTTTACATAGCGATTGCACAAGTTAAAAAAAAATATATTTTCGAATCGTTTATAGAAAATAGGAAATCAAAAAATATATCGGATTAACTAATAGAAAATAATAAATGAAATATATGTTTATTCCTTGTGATTACGAAATAACTGTCGACGGAGCTCTTTCACTCGTAATTAATCTTTATGTAAAGCGTCATTCTTGCCTGATAGATTATCATGACCTTCTGTTTGCAAGGATGACATAAGGTTCGTAATGTTGCTTTTTCATTCGCTCATTGTGCTCGATGGAAAAACTTTTGTTTTAGCTTCTTTTTTTTTGGTCGTTGGTGGTAAAAGATATTGAGAGAAACAAAAGGTTGTAATTTTTGGTAATTGTGGTTATCTTTACGACCAAAACTTTAGAAATTTACGCTTTTTCACTCGTTTTTATTTTTCTTTCTTTTTTAGCACTTTATGCTTTGTGAAGAATTTATCAGTTCTAAGTTTTTTTTTTCTAAACGAATTCTCACCGATAGTATAGAAAATGAAAGTTGAATTTTTCAAAATCAATTTTAAAAGCTTCGATTTGAAAGTTTTTTTTTTCTTCAGCTGTCATAAATCTGGCGTGCAATAAAATGTACATTATACAAAACTTGTAAAATTAAACTTTATCGATTCTAATGATATACAAAAATATTAAAACCATATTCGTGTACGAGAATTTCTTTAGCATATATTATACGTCTAATCAAAATTTTATATTCGAATCGTAAAATTAATTATATGCATCTGAAGATTGTATTGAATTTCAAAAGTAAAGTAGTTAAAATAAACCGTAAAAATATTGAAAAAAAATAACGATATGCATACGAAACTTTTCTAAATGGACTGTTCTAATTCAACGCGTTTAAAAACTTATCCGAACGAATAATTGATATTAATTGCAAAACCTAGTCATAATAAATGTGTTTTTTAACTTTGAAAATACAGTTTAATCATTAGCTATGACAACAAAACACACATTGAAAAATATTTACCAAGCCAGCATTAACAAACAAAATTTACGTATTCGTGCCATTTAATTGAATAGCGTTTTCAATGGTAATTGAATTGAGGCACTATTTTCCTTTGATATTTATTATCATAAGCGCTGTGTACAAAAGAGCACATAGAAGCAAGATCAACAAAAAATTTACAGGAAAAATAAATTGTTTAAACGAGTGTATGTCTTTGCCGCCTTGTGTAATCTCAAGTCAAACATTAATAATAAAAGATTCCCAAATGAGCAAATGATGAACGTAAAGATCAAACAAGGTACGAGCGAACACATTTTTTAATTAAATAATATAACGTATCACGTGCTATATGAAACACCTTTTTTTTTCTTGTTTTATAACAAATTTTTTTTTGGCCTTCCCCAATGTATTTTTTCAGTTTTCTGTTTTTCGATGATAAAAATAATATTTATCGATTAATAAAATTTACACAATTTTGTTAATTTTTGAAAAATATTATTTTTAAAATTCGTAATATACTGTACGATGTTATTTTGCGAAGAGCCGAAATGCATAAAATAAATAAATGATAAAGAAAAATTAAAAATAACTTTTAAGCTCGTGAGCGCTAAAAGCGTATAATCATTGCGCTTTAACACAAATAAAACACGAATTTCATTAAGTAATTAAATTTAATACAAAAAAAAACACACAAAAGTTACAAGCGCACGCTCGTTGCATAACAAAATTATGAACATTTTTATCATATATCTTTATGCTCACAAGTTTTCTGACATTTTTATAAAGTTTGAATAGACGGTGTACGTCTTAAAAGCATCAAGAACATAATAAAAAATGATTTTAAAAAAAATCACAAAAAGACGAATCGAGCCTCGTTGCCGCTTAAACAATCTTAGAAAATAATGAAAATTGTAATATGTTGGAAAAACAAGAAAAAAAAAAAATGAGGAAAAAGAAAAAAATTTCCGCGCAATGAGCATAGCAACCGGTAGTGTCTATAATACCATATCGAATGCACGCGCGCATATAATTCGTGACAAGGAGAAAAGAAAAACGTGCGATAAACACCGCTTTGAAGCTATACGTACACAGGCACATATATATACATGAGCGATGTTATATTTGTCACAATCCGATGGCAAAAGAGCGGGCAGATGCTTAAGACCTTGAACAACAAAAAAATAAAAAAAAAGAAGAAAAATAACACCTGTATTTTACAAGTAAACGCAAGATAAAGACGCAAGCGAAAAGGAAAAAAAAAATAAAGCAAAAGTAATAGAAAAATCGATTGCCAGCAGCGTTAATTTTAATTTTTCGATAAGGCGTTATATATTTTTTTTTTCTTTTTGAATGATTTTGTAACGATCGAACTTGAATTAAGGAAATTTAAAAATACCGATTGAATATTAAGGAAAAAAAAAGAGATATTTTTAAAAATGTTTTTCCTTGGCTTAATATTATGTTATGGCATTAAATTTTATTATTCCAAAAGTTTCTTATAAAAATGAAATTTGTTTTTTTTTTTTTTTTTAACTTTAGTGTATTCGACAGGAGGTCTTAAATAAACCGCGTATACGACTGTGATCGTAAAAATAATTTTCTTGAGCATCGTGTTTGATTACTTTACGTCACTGGGTTTGATTATGCATAAAATAAAATTTTTATTTTATGAAATGTTTTATATGACCTGCAATATACTATATTTGAAATTCTTTAAAAGATTTTTCCTTTTCTCATTTCAATTCCACAAGAAACTTTTACTGTCATTTTTTCAAATAGTTTTAAATATTTGAAAAAATGTCTTTTGAAAATTAATATTAAAAAAATACCATCAATCGAGCACATTTCAACAAATGAAAAAAATCAGCCGTAAATTATTTACCCGAAAGTGGTGATAAATATTTTTCTTCGGGTCCTCTCAAATTAATCGCATAACTCTCATTACTCCTCGAAAATTACAAAAAACCTCTTGATTCTTTGTACCGCATAAAGCCAGACTCTTTCCCTCTTTTCTCAAATATAAAACAGTAAAGTTAACTTGAAATAAAGAAGAATAAAAAAGAAAAAGAAAGCCAAGATAAAAAGGAGGAGAATACAAACAGGTTTACCCTGGACTTTTACAACAACCTTAGCCCTTTTTGCGTTTGTCGGTGTGCTATACGTGCTTTTCAACGGGAGCCGTTTTCGTTTGCTTGTCGGGTTGAATTTTTCTTGAATCTCTGCGCCCGGCGCTTTTATCATTTTTTCGAATTTTTTTTTCGCATACTCTTGCACGAGTATCACGAGATCGCAAGATTAAAAAGTTAAGTGGAGAGATGAATTTTTCTTGAAATTTTTAAGAAACCTTTGCTCGGCTCGAGTACATATATAAAAAGCTCCTTTTTTGACAATTGCACTTGTGATGAATTTTTAATTGTTAAAATTTGGGCCACGACCTTCGAGAGCAAGAGATTTTTTTTCAATGTATTGTAAGTGAAATTTTGAAAACCTTTAATTTTAAATGCATTATTCATCATTTAAAAAAAAAATAATATTTTCATCGGATAAAGTTTTATTTAAATTTTTTTACGATAAAATCTTGTTTTGATATTAAATATAGCGTACAGTTAATTATCTAAATTCAGTTGATGAAATACCTTGGTCGTCAAAAGCACTTAAGAAGGGAATTCCCGGGATAGATAGGATTGTAACGAAATACCTTGTTGGCACTCTACTATGGGCAGCAAATAAAATACTTTTGAGCTAATAAATAACATAACATATAAATTAAAGTGTTATGTTTCAATTTTTAATTCTTAGATCAAGTTTAAAATAAACTTTCTTATTGTTTAGATTGAAGTATTTTTTTATTATACTTAGATGCTAACATTTTTCAATTTAAAAATTAAATTTTTTTTTCTTCAAATAAATTTATACCACTTAATTTTATAAGAAATAACAAGAAAATATTTTTTTTTAAATTTGATAACGTTGTACAACTTGAATTTCATGAAGTTATACATATCTCATAAATTCCGTACGATACATCATTTGGTTTGATCGAATGCATGAACTAAAGCTGATGAATTTGATATTTAGATTATCAAAAGTTCAAATCAAACTAGTCGTGCAATCACTAACCATTGCATCTTTTCCGCATAATAAAAGTATAAGTGCAACGTAATAATGATAAAATAATCATGCAATACCGTTGCGTGACCGTAAAATCGACATCATAAATAAATTTTCATAAATCTCGAATTAATCATAAATTATTCCGATTATGCATTTCTCAATCTATAAATTTATCCTTTTATAAATTAGATTACGCTGTTGCGATAAAAATAATGATAAATAAATTTTATCGGACACTCGCAACAATTATATTAATTTAACAATTATATCGATAAATAAATCATAATCGATGAATTGATTTTTTTATAAATATGCAACACGGACGGGCGAACCCATGCACACGCTTTTTCCAAAAATCCAATCTAGTGTATACAGTGTCTATAAAGATTAATAGCATAAACAACTACAACAATATTATATAAATGAATAATATGAAGCTTTAGAACGAATTTATATTTTTTATCGTTTTAATTGAAATATATTTATCGCAGGGCGAGATTTGCTCTTTCCCAGATCTCTTTAACGAAATCTCATGGCATAACTAAGAGAAGAAAAAAAAAAGAGTCGAGAAAAAAAGTGAGTAGTACCATTTTTAGAACGTTGTCCGAGGGCCAACTAACATATATATACGCGTAAGCTTCTTATGTATACAAAGGACGACCAGCATCGTCCTCGAAAAAACAGGGTAAGTGAGAAAGAGGAGGCGAAGAAAAAAAAGAAAGAAATAAAGATGGAATAAAACTTGATCCGCGCCGACGACAACGACAGCGCCGACGACGACGCATAATTCGTTAAAGTACATTAACTTAAATGTCTTTTCAAACTGCATTGAAAAATTTGCCTCGATTCGGCATTGCAGCCTATATGACGATCAGGATACGTATACCAAGAGCTATTTAAATTTATTTTAACTTTCTTTCTTTTTTTCATCTACACTCACTCGTGTTAAATGTCGATGAGCAGCCAACTTTTATTGCTCGGCGCGACATTGGCTGTTAAAAAGAAGAAAAAAAAAAGAGTAAATATGTAAAGGACGATCGAATGCTTGTAAGGTTTATATTAAAGCTTTCAATACTTCTTTCTCTTTATTTTTAACATTATCATTATTCCCAGTAGTTGTAATATCTCGAGCCTGTCCTTTTTATTTTATTGATGAAGCGGTTGATATTTCGACGACAGTATTATATATGTTATTGTGAGACAAATTAATTGAGTGTCATTTATTACCATAACCAAATGCGTGGAAAATTTTTTTTACGAAGGATATTATACTGCCTTACTGCCGCTGCGACCATAAAATATAAAATCTCGAAATTATGTTAATAATGATGAAAGAAAAACATAATGTCGTTAAGTATAAATTTGAAGGGAGAATGTTATTTTAAATGATTTTAATGTAAATTAAAGCGAAGAATTTTTATACGTTACATATTAATAATTATAAAAAATAAGTCGTATAGTTAAAATATTTTAAGGACTCATTAAAGGAACGGCTTATTAAAAAGTTATTAAACGAAAATATTTAAACTATTAGCCCATTAA
Source organism: Anastatus disparis (assembly GCA_017163975.1). Taxonomy (NCBI): domain Eukaryota; kingdom Metazoa; phylum Arthropoda; class Insecta; order Hymenoptera; family Eupelmidae; genus Anastatus; species Anastatus disparis. The sequence goes on from JAFFSR010000251.1 coordinate 1,261,271, forward strand.
AATTAAAATTAAATTTCAAGTAAATATCACTTTGTGGTTTAAAAATATTTCTTAAAAAATTTTTTTATTAAGTGTACAAAAGCGATTAACATTGTTAAAACATAAATAAAATAAAGTAACATGTCTACAAATGGCTCCATTTTAATAATAAAAAAAAGCATTAAAAAAAAAAAAAAAATTGAAACTCAGCTTATACCAAAGCTTTCACTTAATCATTACAATGATATAAATAAATGATAAATCAACATTGACATCGTTCTCCTTTCTGTCCACGTATACTTGCGGACAAAGTATTTTTTTTTTTTTTTTCTTTCTTTTCAAAACTATTCGCGCGAGTGAATATAAAAAAAAGAAAGAAAGCAAAAAAAAAAAAAATAAAACAATCTTTTTTAGGTATATACCTGTTGCATAAACTACAAATCAGAACTACATATCTGATTTCAACACTGAATTATTTATCCGTTCGGCAGGTATGTATGAAAATGAAAAAAAAAAAAAAAGAAAATAATTCTACCGAAAACAGTCTTTTGACGTCATTGGAGTTTATGTGTGAGTATACATATAGTTATATGCATATAATAGCGGAAAAAAGATAAACGAACAATACATTGGTAAATCATTCTTAAAAAGTTTCTCTCTCACTCTCGTGGAGGAGGGCAATTGACAAAAGCTTAAAGGAATGGAAAGAAGGAAAAAAAAAATTTATATAGGAAAAACAAGAGGACTTTACGCATTGTACCGCAAAGTATTTCGTATAACTTATCCGATCATATGCGATTACATCGATAAAAACACGTGCGGTGCGAATCCTTTGCCGAAATCCAAAAAAAAAAGAAGAAAAAGAAAAGAATTAAAGGAATACAAATAAAAGCGAGGTAAGCAGAGAAAAAAAGAAGGAAGAAGCTTTTAAAATATTTAATTTACCAACGTAAGTAAAAGTAAGAGCAAGTGTTGCCATGTACCTGTAGCATACATACGTACAATATAAGAAACAAGAATAATAATAATAATAATAAAAGCAGTTCGATATAATGGGCCTGGCAAAAATGTGTAGCTCTCTCGCTGGAACACATGCAAAATGCGCCGATATACGTGTACATAAGCGCGTGTTAGGCTGTAACGCCGATCAATTAACCCGGATCTAAGAAACTCGTTCCTCACACATGTAAAAGCTATTCGCATTAAGAATCGTGGTCATATAGGCATTATATATATATATATACGCATTTCTAAATAGTAAGAGCATATGTATGTACATAAAAATAGTATGTGTGTGCCGGCCGGTGCGGTTGCGCTCGACCAAACTTTGAAAAATTCTATCTTGGCACGCTACTGGCAGCCAGCAGCAGCAGCAGCTATGTACAAGTGTACAACCCTCCTGTTGATCTTGGGAAAGGATTATTTGTTACGTTATTCGCATTTTTTATGTAATACGCATAAATTTCTGTGTATAAGCGAATTTAGAAAAAAAATAATTAGTTTTATTAGAATTAAATAAATTTTAAATTATTCAATAAAGAATGCAGCATTAATCAAAAATCTGTAATTAGGAATTCAATATTTAAAATTGAATAAAAAATTAATATTTCAAAAAAGCACGCAGATGCCTTTTTTACATTAACAAGTATAGAATAACGATTTAAATATTTAACACTATTTTAAATAATTTATGAAAATAACTATGTTGTTTTTTAAGGCAATACAATACAGTAAGTTTTTTATAATAAATCTTAAAAAGTATAATGCATTAAGAAAAAAAAAAGTATTGATTGTATTAAAACTACATATTGAATTACATTGGAACTCAGAAAATTCAATTTTTTTTTAATGCTTGAACTGTTCATGGATTAATTTATTGACTTCGTGAAGTTTCATGTAATTAAAAGTTATAATCTGATAAATTTTTTTTTTTATATATATATATGTATATATAAAGTAACTTTTATAGAGAACTGAAATGCAATCGATCAAAATCGTCGACGTAACTTTATCGATTTACATAAATCTTTGGCAACCCGCTATAAATTTTTAAAATAACTATTTCAGAGTTGGCTTTGCCGTGTATACTAGAAATATTATTTTGAATTTTCGGTATTTTTTTTCATGTAATCATATCACATGAAAAGCTATAATTATTTATTTTTACTTAAATTGATTTATACGGAAATAAAAAAAAAAATAGTGAAATTAGATGAAAAAATTGCATTTACCTATAGCGCGCAAGTAACTTTTTTGATTTTTCTGTAAGTTAAGGTCATTTTGTTAGTCAGTTATGTAAATAATAAATTGTAAATTTTAAAATCTTTAACGTCATGGCATACATGGGCTGTGCTCGAGTTTTATCCTTCTTAAATAATGATAGATTGTTTTTAATGTAATGGCTACATATCGCTGCTAGTGATAAAACAAAGTAGAGAAATGACAAGAGCTGCCATAGTTTTAAAATATACGACCAAAGCAATCATTGTACAAAAGTATATACAATTTAAGAGCCTGCGTAGTTTCTGCATCTCAATCAATATTCGATGGACAATAAGATTGCCACATCGTTTCTTTTGGTTTCGTTGCTCTTTTTTTTTTGCTTCATCGAAACGCAGTCCGTATTTCTTTTACCGTAACGTAACTGACGCGCAAAAGAGAGGAGGAGAGAGAGAAAAAAAGGAGAGATAAAAAGATCAAGATCCTAATCTAGATTTGAGAAAGTATACGCCCAATGAAAATAACGCTCGAGTAATCATCGTTCGGCAATCATTGTGACATTCTTACAATTAAGAGGCCTGGATTTTCAATTGCAATTATTGTAATTACAATTATATAAAGAAAGTTTAGCGATTTCTAACGTTATTATTTTTATTTACCAAACAAACTCGGCTATTTAATCTCTCGTAGTTTTTAAGCTTTTTTTCTTACTCTATTTTTAACAATATAATTAAGCGTATCAAACGATATTTCAATGCTTCGATAATAGGTCGGATAATAAAGTGACTTTTAAATTTTATAACGAATAATTAGTGCAAATAAATTGAATCTTTAAAATTATCTGGTTTATACAGTGCACGGAGAAAGTTTTTCTATAAAAATTACGATGACCGTTGCTACAATCATGAGATATGCAATATTTTTTGGCTATTTTATAGATATGTGCCTTGAACGCATAGACAGAATTTCAAAATTTTTATAGTACTTTTCTGTAAATTTTGTAAAATTTTATAAACATGATTAGGAAGAAATATTGTTGTAATTTTCATGCAGAATCCCATTGTAAATTTCATAGGAATATTCTCTCCGTGTAAATACATCATTCATAAAATACTACATAGGCTTACTAAAACAATGGAAAAATTTTCAAAAAAAATAAAAATTTATTGATCACATTCTACAACTCAATGATAGAACATATACGATCCTTCTCTCAAAGGTTACCAATCAATAAACTCTTCTCTATTAATATCAATTTTATTGAATGTCACGCGTGCAACGCTACCTGCACGTAATAATTCGTCATGCAATAATGAAAATGAGAAAATGAAAACTTAATGCATATGCATTAGGTATAAAGGAGAAAGAAACTGCAAATCGGTGCTACATTTAAAATCCGGCTAGAATTGTCTCCTTTACTATAACTTACCTTTTGTATATATATATGTAATGTGTATATAGAAGAAGAAAGAGAAGGATATATCCATACATACGTATAAACTTCTTATCCAGATTGAATAAATCAAGCAGCACTTTGGATTTCTTTTGGCAGCAGCAGCAGAGAGCGCGAGTTCGATCCAAGATTTATAACAGTCGGAAAGCAAGGAGAAAGTCATTGACTTACATTTACATTTAAGCAATAATGGAAGAGCAGCTTCATTGTCTGCTTTTGTGTACGTGTGTATATACTTTTTTTCAATACACAATCTCAACGCAGTGTAAAATGAAAAAAAAAGGGCTCTGTTTTCATTTAAAAATGCGTCAACATCGTTTGAAAATTAATCCCGTATGTATGAAAGCTTTCGTACAAAAAAGAAAATAAAAATTATTTAATTCTTACGGTTGAAACTTTATTAAAATTCTGTCAATTTCGTGTAATTTTTCATGCAGCGTATCATTAAATAAGAAACGTTATTTCATAATACACAGCTTGCAATCGACACACAGTGTTTAAAAATTTATTAAAAACTCTAGCGCATTTTGTTTATAAAATTTATTTTTTTTATATTTATGATGCGTATAAATAAAATTGGCAAGACAATAAACATTTTTGTAAAAAAAAAAAGAAATAAATCCACGTGAACAATCGAAGAATCAAACAATCACGGCATTTATCATAACTGTAACTGACCTCGGTAAAATAATTCAACAAAGAATACATTTATTACTCAACTCTTGGTGAATCGGTGAAAAAATGTTGAATCTTCGGATGTTGCTGATATAGAAAAAATAATGCAACATTAATTTACTGTGCGTATAGAAAAAATTACGCATGAAAAATTAGATGAGCAAAACAAATCACGTCCTTCGTTGAAAAAAAAGAAAAAAAAAACAGATTCAATGAATAATGAAAGTTTCCTGATTCTTAGAAATTGATCTAACATCATCTAATTTTAAGTAAAAATAAAGAAAAAGTTGAATAAAAAATTTCTTAGAATCGTATGAGAAGATATTGTTATCGATTTTACAAGTTCAGCGTATACGTTTTGACGTCAAAAGAAAATCTTTCACAATTCATATCTTATTGCAGCTGTTAAATTAGATTCTACAAACATCTAAAAAACTAGATCAATACACACACACACATTGGCTTTGAGTAGCTTGCACGAAAATATATATCTTCAGTTGTCAGTTAAAAAACTGATCGAATCTAGAATTTATTTGAGGTTTCTAATTTTGAAAATTTTGTTTCATTACTTGCTGATTGTGTTAGTTTGGCTGGCTGGAACTAATTTTTTATTTTTCATGTATTTAATGTTAAGACAACCAGACTACCTTGAACTCTTTATAAATCAAATTAATCTTTTACAATTCTTAATTAAATCCAACAAAACACCTTAAATTAAAATATTACACTTTAAAAAATATTTTTTCAATAACTTGAAAACTTAAAAATTTTTCCCAATGCCAAGCGAACGTATTTAATCTTTTTCCTAAAATAAACATAAATAATTAGTATGAATTTCTAATAAAAATATCATTTATACACATCATCCTACGTTTAACATAAAAAAAAACATATTTGATAAAAATCTTTCAATATTCAATTAAACGATACATTAATTGCTGGACTTATCATATCCTCGAGTCACGAATTTTAATAGTATTCCATTGAATCCCTTTAGCCACACATTACGCTATCATCATATCACATCGAATTCCGCCATTACTTTCTCATTTAGTAATAAAACGTATTCCGTCTCGTCTAGAGAGAAACAATATACCCATAGACATAGCCAATGTAATCTCTGAGCAATTTTTAAACTGGTTTTACGTATCGTACGAATACGCGAGTCTCAAAGGAACGCGGACACGAAGCGAGGATCCGAAGACAGATTAATAACGGAGCGAAGGAGACAACGGAGAGAGAGAAAAAAAAAATAAAACAAATAAGAAGAATTAAATGATTGCTAAGAGACATACGTATTCGCACCCAAGTAGTTCGTAACTCAGTTTTATCGTGTTTCATATATCATTTTTATCGTTCGCTTCAACTCTTTTTTTTCTCTCTCTCTCTCTCTCTCTTGAGAGTAGCCGCACGTGTATATTGTAGGTCGCTGTTGCTGCATACATTTTTGGGAAGTTCGAGAGTTGACGGGCTCCGAGGATTGTAAGGACGAGTTTTCGAGCTCCGGTATATACGTTAAGTTCGTTGCTCAATAAGTCAATATATTAAGAAATATATATACTTTTGTACTATTTCATTGCTTTTTTTTATAGTTTCGACTTCGATGAATTAGTTATTCTTTTTGTTGATAATAAATTTAAGCGTTTTATGTCTGAATTAATTTTTCGACATGAATTTTTTATAAGTACACATTTTATATTATGTGTGATTGCAATAACGCTGACATAACTTTATTGCGCGGTTCTTCGTTTGGGATCGATGAAACGTAATGTTGAAAAAGATTTTTGCTATTAAATTTTAATTTTATGAATTTTCATTATGTCCAGTGGAGTGTGACAAACGGGCACGCGAAGATTACCGATTACTTTCGTAAACTAATTATTGCTCGAATTTCTCTTTTCCGTTTTATTTGGACATAAAATTTACATAGAATAATTTTTTGGCAAAGGTGAACTGTAAATTCAAATGAAAAATTTTACGGACAACACTGATCCAAAAATAATTAAAAATTGTTTTCCAAAAATAAATTTAACAAAAAATTTTTTCTGCTCCGAATTCTCTTTTGAGCCATATCTGTAACACAAAATAGAAGCATTTTATTGTAGACAAAAATATTGTAAACAGTATTGTTCGTAAATTCTTTTTATTTAAATTAAATTTCCGCTGCTAGTTTATTCTTAAAATACTAATGAATAATAAATGCTTACTTTAGACATTTACTACAAAAATCATTTTTTAAATAAAATTTTTTTAAAAATTACATATTTTTCAAGAGTATTAAGATTGCTGCTTTAAAAAGTAGGTAAATAATCCAATAAAAGTATAAATCATTCAATAATACAATACCCTAAAAACGTTTAAAATCTTAATCAATCAATTGCGGGCATTTAATTTTAATTTCCAGCAGCTAATCATTCCTAATAACCCATTTGACAAAATAAAATAACATAAAGAAGGTATCCGAGCAGCCGTCAAAACATAATTTCTGTATTCGCGTTAATTCATCTAAGACGAGCATTGTAAGCTTGTTCTTATAAATCTGGCGCTAATATTACGCCATCGCATGATCATCGCGGTATAACCGTGACTCTATGATAATCGTCATTTATTTGTGATACTTGCGCAACGAATCTCTACGTATATATCATTATCTCGATCCCTTTTATTTTTTCTTTGTCGCGGTGTGCATAGAAAAACTTTCTTCTATAAAACGAAAAAGAGAACGAAAGCAATACGAGATCGTTCTAAAATAAGATGACGCGCTATATGCCTCGCGGAACAATGAGCATATATGAATAGCTTAGCGCGCTCTTTGATGCACAAAAGAAACGAAATGGAATTTCTCAATAAAAAAAAAGCAAAAAAAAAAAAAAGAGGAATGCAAAAGGTATTATAGGAGGAAAAGGAGATGTGAAAGAGCAGAAAGGCTGCACAGACAATGATGCGATTTAACAAGCGTTAGAAAATATTAGGTAGTTAAGCAATGATAAAAGAAAGCGATAGTCTATTAATACGTACTTTAATATGTATACGTATGTATATACATATACATGCACGTCATGCTTTGCATATACACCATAGAGCAGCAGTACATAACAAATGCCTAGATTGAATAATGCCAGAGCATCGAATAATTATGTCACGCAACATAGAGCGAAGATGTATTTTATCAAAGCTTTTTAAGATTAACTATCCTATGCGCGCTTTCAAAGCTTATGCCAGCTCTTTATGGAGGACTTTGATTCTTTGTCATCGTCGTGCGTTCAATAAAAATAACGAGAATGCTGGATTCTATCTCGCAATTTATGTCGCTAGATTTTTAAATTTCTAGTTAATTTTTTTTTTAACTCAATAAAAACCTTTTTTTTAAACACCACTTAAATGGACTATATCTAATTTATACAAGTTGTTAATTTTTTTATTGCTGTATACAAATAAATTTCTTACTGTATTTTAAACAGTCAGCATTATTAATAGCTTTGGTGCGTCACTCCTGTACCCAAAAAAATATAGTACAATTTCGCAAGACACACAATCTAACACATCAATTTTTTTTTTTGTCTCATCGACAAGGCATTAATACTCTTACCGTAGTTTAGAATTGGTTTTTTTTTATGGATACTACGAACGAAATTGTTTTTGCATTAGCGAACACAAGCAAACATTACAGAAGACGAATATTTCACAAAGCGGCTTTGGTATATATATAAAAGCTACACGAAGATGCAATAATTCTGTTTCTCTCTCTCTCTCTCTCTCTCGGTTTTAACGGTATAAAGCGGCGGGCTTTATTATATTCTTATTGGATTTTCAAGAAATTGTAAAAGCAGAGTGTACCTATAGATCCTATAGCGAATAACTGCTCGAGTGCTACCTTTGAATGTTTCTGATGCTCTTCTATGGATTTTTTATATAGGCATAAGCGCATTGTATAGAGAATCATAGACATTCAATATTCTAAAAAGGAAAAGATTTTTTATGCTCGCTTGATTTTTTGTCGCACTAAAAAAAAAGTTCTTATTTTTATATATTTGTATCATAATATTTATCATCTTTTTAAAATATTCAGATTTTATTTTTATATTGAAAACTCACGATTTATGAGAGAAACTTTATTACAAGTTGAATCGCATATTGAAAACATAATATAAATATACATCTTATAAAAACAGTGATATATATGCAATGAGACCACCCAAATTGTAATATTATTTACTAGGGCTTCGAAAATTGAAGCTTTAGAATAATAATACTCTAAGGATCGATCGTGAGTACGCGTACACATCGACGGAGGTCAAATAAATTTTCTTTAATCTATTAAATATATGTATTATTTTTTATTTATTTTCGTGCTTTATTTTTTTTTTTTCTCATTTTATAAGAGCTCTAATTTATGGATATAAATATGTGCGAAGGCGAGTACCGCGCGACATTCTCTCCCCTTCAATCTTTCGGCGAGCGTTCCATAAATTTGAGAAGGTAACGAGGATAATTTTATCGCTTCATCGTTAAAGAATTAATAGCCGGACACTTTTCGCCACGTATACACGGAAAAAAATACATTTAAATTTCCCTTTTTAAGTTATGTGCAAAATATTGATGAAAAAGGAAAAACATAATTGAAAATACATTCGTTTATCATTAAAAATTGGACATTATTCCTTTCGGATTTTGGTCAATTAAATGGAAAATGTAGATTTTTTTTAAAAATAAACAAGTGGTATACATCTGTTAAATTAATAGAATTATAAAAAATACAATAAACCAATGAAAAGTGTTTAACAATTTATTGCACGTGTTTTATTAGCGTGTAATCGTTGTAAATCAGGCAGCTGCTGTTTTATTTTTTACTCTCAAAAAGAAAAAAAAGAGAATAAAAAAAACAGCCAACCAATATGTATGTAGTTTTCGTAAAGCTGGAATGCAGCCGCCGGCCGTAAGCAATACAAGTTGCAAGTCCTTTAACTACGGCTACCTTTTCTGCTTTTTTTTTTTTTTTTTGTATCGAAAGTCATTTAATTGAGAGCTTGAGAGAGGAGAAAATACTTGTAATCTAGGGTGATGTAAGACTTTAAAGCAATGTACAAAAAGAGAGAAGAAAAAAAAAATAAAAATAAAAGCTACATGACATTGATCGTTAAAGGATTATGTGTACAGGTAAGATATCTGTAATTATTATAGAGTCCAATTATTTTTCAATAAAACGCATTGAAAAATTTTTTTATCGCTAATTTCAGCTTATTAGTTTAATGCTACTCCTTATGCTGATCATCAACAAAATTTTTCAAAATTAGTATTTACTCAAATCGATCGGTAAACACGCGCTCTGCAATCATTGTATACTTAAAATTACGGAAATATTCGTATAATAGTTTAATAAAATGTATTTTATGGCTTATTTTTATTTGTTTTTTTCATTTTTCGTTAAAATTAAAATTGATTGAATAAAGCTTTGCGCGCTCGTATGTAAATATGTATTATTATACGTGTGGATGATAATTTACGAGAAAGAGACTTATAAATTTTTTATTTTATCAGATTAACATAAAAGAGAAGAGAGTATAATTTTAATATTTATAACGAGCGAACGAACTTGTCGAAGCTTATAAATTTTAAAAATAAAATACGAGCTATCGGTATTAAAATTTAATAAAGCTCTCGGTTGTGCAATGTAATATTCTGTTTTCCGATAAAATGTTAGTTTAAAAATATATTATTTTGCTTTTTTAAAAGCGCACTTTGGAAACAAAAAATTTTTTACTTTGTTATCGAAACAAAAACGTGAACTTACATAATTACAGATATCGTTAATGCCATGCGAGAAATAAAATAAAAATACATTTTAAACGAAATATGAAATTTTAAAAAAAAGTTCTTCTATGCGCTATAATATAAAGTTACAATGCAAACATGTAACACAGCGGTGATATAATAATTTTAATGTTTTAATTTTTCTAGAGGCGACGTACATAATGGTGAAATTTAATCGAAGCAGAAAAAAAAAATTTTTCAAACGCTCCAACCCATCTCTCCATCTCCAATAACTCTACATTGTATATTTTTTAAATTATTTTGATTATTATACAGAACGTCATGTGACTTGTAGATAGTAAAGGCATTATAATGCTCGAAGATTGGAGAGCAGTAGAGCACGCGGTCGTGCGATTCCCTTTCACTGTATACCGCACGTGTGTGTGTGTATACGCGGCCACAAGATTATTATATACCTGTATAGGAAGGCTTTGGAAGAGATTTTATATAAGAGAGCAAAGAGCTCGCATTTCTTGTCCTCTTGTACATATACACGTCTACCTGTATACATACGTAGTAGATAATAATACTTACAAAAAAAAACGTCATCGTCATTATCGTAACGGATTCGACGCTAGTGCCTCGGGGCTAATCTTCCTTCGCTTCTTACTGTCTATCTCTTTCTTTTTTGCCCGTTTATTAAAAGAGAAGCTATACATGTATATATATATATATATAAAGCCGATGCCAAGAGCTACGAGGCTTTTTAATATGCAGGACGCTTTGAGCCAAAGGTGTTTTGCTCTCTTCTTTATTGAGGCTTGTTTTGAAAAATTTTTATGAAGTACGCTATTTATGTTTTCTTTTTTTTTTATTTACTGGCTTACTCTTGTTTAACGTGGATTTGTGATCGATGTCTCAAATTGATTTTTAATTTACATAAGTTGTCGTTTAGGATATATTCCTTTTTTTCATTATATTAGGTGAAATGGGGTTAGTGAACTTGGGGACATAAGTAGATGACGTCCGAACTGTGTCAGACCAAATGAAATATGAATTTTAATAGAGAAATAAAAAAAAACAGAACTAGTTTAAAATTCTCGTTTAAAAACTTTATTTACATTATTAGAATAATTATTTCGCAAGAGCTGTCAAAAATTTACAACTACAATTTATATTTATTCTACTCCGTTGTTCGTTAACCCAATTAAAATTTTCTGCATACAATGTTTTAACCGCTATGCTATTAAAAATTTCAATTGCAAATGCATAATTTCACAATTACGCCATGACAAATAAATAATAAAAAACTAAATAACAAATGTCTTTGTGTTTGAAAAAAAAAGATAATTTTTTAACTCGCTAAACGAAAGGAGAGTTAGTAATATAATAAATACCCATCACCTAAAAGCGTCTATTTCTCAGTCGATTAATACTGTCATTTTCGGTGTGTACGGAGCCTCGTCATTTTCATCCTTTGAAATTAATTCATCTTGGCTGAAAAAAAAAAAGGCTTCTTGACGTTACAAGCAATTTGCAGAGCGTTTAACTTACACGACTCTCAAACGTATACGTATAAGCGTGCTGTGGTATTAAAGTTAACTGGCTCAATTAATATGGGGCCTTTTGCTGAAAAATCCGTTATAATTTTAATCACTTATTCGACGCGCTACGGGACACATTCGAGTTACTTTTTTTGCTTTTTGCGAGAGCAATGAACGAGCGTATGAAAAAATTTGAATAATAGTTAGAAAGAAATCTGACGACGAGTAAAAGTTTGTTATGCGTCATACCCAGCATTACATTATACTTTTATTCATCAAATTAAAATATATTTTCTAATTAGAATAAATTAACACCTGCACTGTTGGACCAATTAAGAAAAGTAAAGGATTTTTATTAATTTTTCAAATTTGGCGGTTCTGGTTATTTATAGAGAACCCTTTTTCAATAAGTCTGTAGACAATTTTAGAAGGTAAACGTTACAGAATATTGTTATTTATAATATTATAAAAGAATTTTTTAAAACAATTGATAACTTAAGTTGCCTAAATTCAAACATAAATACCAATCAATTAAATGTCAAATCAATCATTAAGACAAATAAATAAATAATCTACTATTCAGAAACAGCTAAAAAATACAAAACAAAATAAATCAAATGGAACCATACGTGAAACTATTGTTTCAAGTTTAAATTTAGTTAGCTGGATATAGTTTGTATCTAGAAGTGATAATATTTAATTCTTACGCTATTTGATAAAAATAGATAAATATGACAAAATTTTATTCTGATTGAAAATGGATTAAATCATTATTAGATATAATTTTTACATCATTTATATCTAATAATGACTCATCTAATATTGATAATTTTTTTTTTCAGACACGGTGATCGAATTCTAATTTTCGATGCCTGTTTACGTGAGCAAAATTACCGATTTCGATCACTAGAATAATATACTATTGTATAATCTTTATAAAAATATAAATAAAAAATGAACCAAACACATCCTTTATTTAACTAGCTTTATGTTTTTTCTAACTGCATGCGCAAAAATTACATTTGTGTCTAATTTGCGTTCATATGAAAAAATCTCTTTACATAAATCAAAATTAATAACTATTAACAAATTATTTTCGACTAAGAATTTTTTTCCCTTTTTTTTATTATTTAACGTCTCTGTATTTATGCTATCGTTGCGATGCTAATTAGCGACGGAGGTCGTCAGTATGTTTGTGAACTTCAGCACATGTAACGTACAGTGGTGCTTGTATCAATCGGCTGAAAGCGGGAATCGAACTCGGGACCTCGAGATTACGAATTCATCGCTCTACCGAATGAGCCACTAACTAAAATTTTTTCACATATTTTATATTGAATTTTATTAAATTATATAAAAATTAGATATGATCATATAAATTATATCCAGCCAGCTAGATATAAACTTGACATAATAGTTTGATATGGAACGATAGAGTCATCGAATAGTTAAAATTAAAACGTTTGCCTTCTTACATTGTTTACAGATTCCTTGAAAAAGGATTTACTATTTAAAAAACCCGAAATGTCGGTAATTGAAAGATGAATAAAAATCAATTATTTTGCTCAGTTGGTCCAGGAGTATTGGTGTTAATTTATTTTATTTTTTAATCTTAGGTTAAGCGGTAATTTTATCATTGTTCGTATTGATATATTTTTTTATGTTTCATTTGTAAAACCATGTTCAGAATTTTAAAAAAATTGCTCCTGCCGAGATACAAATGCAATTATAGAAAACTAAGAAGACATATAATTTATATTTAGAATGACTAAATAAATTTAAAAATCTTAATGAATTCTCATCTAATATGAATACTAATTTCCCGATATATTTATATGACTGAAAATCTCAACACGACACGAATGACGATGAATTTGATTTCACTACAGGTATTTTATCATATCTAAAATGTCAGAATCAAAAAAAGAAAAAATGTTAAAAAAAAAATAAAAAAAAAATAAAAGAAAAACGAGTTTAAATAAATGTAATACACAAGAGGAAAATCTATACAGCTTGCCTTGGAACTTATGTAAACAAGCTTTCTTTCTCTGTCAGGTTTGGGGCACCTGTGGGTATATATGCATTTTAAAAAAGAAATCTACTTGTTGTATAGATGCATACGTATGCGTTCATATATATACGTATACATATGCGCACACATGTATTTCCCCGAGCAATCGTTTAATCACAGAGGGGAAACCAATTAAAGGCTAATTTAATCAAAAAACCCGTTCTTCCAGTGCTCATGTATATACGTCTAGACCCAAACGACGAGATAGAAAAATGAAAAAAAAACTCAACGAGAGAGGATTGTACCCTGGAAGAAAAGCCAGAAGAAACGGAAGAAGATAAGATGCAATAAGAATAGCTAGAAACTAACAAACAAATCTATCTAAATAATAGGAGGCACGTAATGAACAAAACGTTGGTTTATGTATGCATCTTTTTCGAGAATCAAAAATTAATTAGGATATGTATTGAATATCCTATTATACATATGTTCTAATAATAATTTCCTCAAAGGTAATTTAGAGATAATCTGAAATGAATACATTAACAGTACATCTCGCAGACAATCAAGTGATGAGTACGAGCTTATTAGAAAAAAAATTACGTACATTTTTTACTTTTTGTAACTTTTACAGCCTGTAATGATTAAAATAAAAGAAAATGATGAAGCTGATTCGATGAAAAGCTTAGAAAAACGCAGATCATTCGTTCGTCATCAGTTTGTTCATTTTTTATATTTATTCATAATACACAAGTGATACGATATTAAGGCATATTATTTGTTCTTAATTTTTCTGAAATTAACGTTATAACTGAAAATAAGTAGTCGATACTAAATAGCAGTACATTAAATTTTGTAACGTTTAAATGCAACTTATGTAAAGTTTGGTGAAAAATAATTTACAATAATAAAAATCATTTTTTTTTTGTAACGATCGAATACCCAAAAAAAGTTACCGTCAAATTAGCTAAATTTTTATTGTGCTTACATAATTATAGACAGAATAAAGCAAAACTACATTCATCGATCTACAATACAAATTGCTTTCACTTTTAAAATGCGCGACATGCAATTGCTTCTGTATCATAACGTGACCATTGACAAAGAAAAGAGGAACAGAAAAGTTAAAAAAAAAAGAAAAAAATTATAAAGAAAAAATATATATAAGACAGTGAAATTATGCTTGCCTTGTAATCCGACACACGTCTTTTCTTTTTCTTATTTTTTTTTTCCTTTATAAGTGATCTGACAGGCGTCCATTATTCCTTGGCACGACCGGGGCTAATGTTTAAAGTCTCACACGCGTGCCATACTTGTACAGGCAATTGTAGTGTAAAATGATGGATTTTTTTATTTCTTAAATTCTTTAAAAAATTTACGAATTTCAAATTTAACTGTATTCAAATTTATCGTTTACGTAACGCGTACAATATTTAGTACCTTTAAACTCTAAAATTTCGTGAAAAAAAAAAATTCATACACGTTGTATAGAAAGAATTGTTTTAAAATTTAATAATTTAGCTATTTCGAACTTACTTAATATATACATTATACTTAATTATTTGATTTAAAAGCAGTTATTATCTCCTCAGATTCTCATAAAATGTTGTGTCTTTCCGTTTTCAAACGTATCATAAATAACGGCGTGCCTCGATTTAAAATAAAATTAATTTTTGAATTATATTATCGTGAGCTAAGGTCCCCAAGAGAAATTTCAGCAGCTCTCATGGGAAAAGAGATAGAATTAATAGAGTAAGAGAAAAAAGAGACAAAAAAAAATATACAACCATATATAGTTAAATCTCTAGTTCAAATTGTAGACTATCAACGTAATAGTTAAATTTGATTCCTTGATATTTTTGTCTTTTTTTTTGGTTTCTCATCAATTAAAATTAATCTAATTATTTTTTTTTTTTTTTTGAAGTTTCGGTCAAGGCATCGCGTGCGCTTTCTACTTCCTGTCTCTATTGCTATAGCAAATATTTTCTAATTAGAAAAAAATAAACTTTAATAATGTATTTGAAAATTCTTGGTTAGATGAAAGAAACTGAGAGAGAGAAAAGATTTTTCTTTTGTTCAAAAGAAAAACAGTGTTTGCTCTTAGATTACATATACATTAAAACTACATATATCTTGATATCCAGTAATAATTGCCATTTGAAATAAAATTGAGCTAAGAATTTCCATTGTGTGGCATATAATCTGTTGAAAAATGTTTCACGAATAAAAAGTCAATTCTAGTAATTTAAAGAATGCAAGCTCTGCTGTAAAAGTAAAGTAATAAAAAAAATACCGAAGAATTGCAAACGAATTTAATAAGATTTATGTAACGTAAACTCATAATAATTAAGACACATTTTACTTAATAGGGAGGGAAATGACTTTTAATATTAAAATATCACTTACGCGTATGCATAGCTTTTAATAAAATTTTAATATAAGAAATGTTTCAGTTACATTAAAACACGAGATATATTACCGAGATAAAAGTGCGTTCGATACATAATAATTGTATAATTAACAAGGACGAAGGAAAAGAAAAAATTCAATTACTGTTTAACAAAACAAAAATTAGTCCAACACCAACTCGATCTAATTGAAGCAGAGAACAAAAAAGGGCCTCACGCCTGGATTAAATTTTTTTTTTCATTCCAACCAATCTCGCGTAGTTTGTATATGTATCACAAGTAAATTGAAAAAAAAAAAAAACTAAAAAAAAAAGTTGACGTTATAGCGCATAGCAATAAAGCCAAGCAGCCGCAGCAACGCTGGCTTATGTATATAAAATTAGTTTCTCTCTCTCTCGCAGTGTAATAAATGATACTCTCCTAGTTCGGAATCCGGCGTCTATTTATCTATCTCGTTATTCAATCGCGTCCTTTCGATTGCGCTGTTTGAGCTCAAACTCTCTCGTGCATGCATACATGTACATGCATATACACGTATAAGCTTTAGAGATAAGCCGTTGGCAAGGCTGTTCTCGTTATATACCAAATCATATATAGCGCTGTTATATCGCATAGGCAATTTGCGCTAGATGATAACGCGAACTGTGTATATACCTACTATTATTATGCACATATACATATATATATGTATGCATGCATATAGAGTTGGCACGGATGCGGTGCAAAATCTTGATGTTGAGACGGATCTTGGAAAAGAAATTCGAGAACGTATCTTGTGTGTGTGCGGATAAAGAGAAGGCGAAAGTTTATGTTGTCAGGCGTTATTTTTTCCTTTTTTTTTATTATTATTATTAAAATAATGAAGGATTTGCTTTGAGGCTGTATGGGCTAACGTTGTATTTGATCAAGTGGAAATTTTGGTTTGAAAAGATTAAAAATATACATACGCGTGTTGAAATGATAAACGAATGACATTCTAATTTATATTATTACAATGTCCTTTATTTATTCTAAGTAATTTATTTAAATGCACACTTTGCAAGACAAAGAAAAAACAAGAAAAATACTGAAAAATAGTTGGTTTGTTGTTTATAAACATTAATCGATAAAATTTTTGCTGATTACGTGTATTTTTAGAATATATTGTATGATTGCGAAACAAATTATACTAATATTCTATTATGTGTAAATGAAGTTGTGGAAGCAGCAGCGTATGCACATTTGCATTTTGAAGATTTATGCATTTATTTGCGTTGAAGTTAACTTTCTTTGCGTATTCGTCATGCTACATATATTTTTCAATTAGCCATAAAACTTGGTGTGCTTTGTACACAGTGTACTCGAATAAAATCATTTTGATCTTCGTGAAAAATAAAAGTCTTTTCCTTGTTTATAAATAAAATTTTTTATTTAATATTCAAAAACTTTCTAAACATTTGATCAATCTCACGGTACTGGCATCTGTGAATCTTTGCTTTTCGACATCAAACAGAGAGAAGTTTTTCGAAACTTTCCAAACTAATAGTGCACACTCAGCATTCTGAATAGTTAATTTTGAGAAAAAATTACACTTTTTGACAAATCACCAAATCCAGTCGTACAAATATCGCCTTACGTAAATTTCGCAAAAGAACGACTCGACGTGTAAAAGATAATAAAAAAAAAGCTGCCATGAATTTAAAGGTGTCCTTATCTGCGATCATCTCAATCTCGTAGATAATGTACGCAAAAGCGGTAATACCACAAAAAAAAAATAACAAAACTTCAAAGATACAAACGCTGTTATGTGCCTGTGACTGATTATGGGTCCATTTGCTCTTGGTTTTGCTTATAAAGCACGAGAGAGTCTTACTTTCTATACCAGATAGTTTATAAGAGACGACAAATTACGATGGCTCGAATCGATACCCTTGGCGATATAGTCGCAGCTTCTAAGCCAATCTTTACGATCTGCATAGGAGAGACTACATGCATATACTCCATAGCTTATTTTCGCTATTACGCTTTCGATTTTACACGAGAAAGAGAGAAGGAGCACCCGAGAGACAAAATTGTTCGAGGAAAGTCTTGTGAAAAGATTTTCTTATTTTTCTTTTTTTTTTTGTTATGCTTACTTTTTAGAATGAAAATTGTTTCGGTTGCAAGAACACGAGGAAGTGATTTTTAAGGTATTAAAAGTTTTCAATTTACTTTTGCCAAGCGAAAACCATTGCTCGATCGATTCTTTTCTCAAGACCAGAAGCATACTTGGCTCTCTTATAAGCTATAGATAAAGAAGTTTACTAAGCTGATTTCAATTTTATACTTTTATGCTTCACATTTTTTTACTATCCTCACTTATAGCCGCGTACACTGTTTCGCGTACTCGTTGCGTTTTACTTTTTACGTAACAATAAAGCTAAGACTGAAAAAATTATTATTTTTGCATTGTTACTTTTTGACCTATATTTTAGCAAGTGAAATAATCGAACTTTTAAAAATATCTTTAAAATATCTTAAATCTATAAAAATAATGAAAATTTATCTACGTGCGAAAATTTGATTTTCAATTAGAGTTAAAAAAAGGTTGAAAAAATTTTTGTCGAGATATAAAACAATCAACACTTTGTCTTGCTGTTTTATTTACAAGGGAGCGCTCCGTGACAAATTGAAACGCTGGTGTTCCGATAGTCGTGCGATAACTCGTCTTGCACTACTTTACGATCGCGGCCTACGAAATCCTCGCTTTTGTATACATATATACTGCTTTCGATTTTCCGTTGTTCCATATTTTATTGCTTCGTTTATGGCTTCAATACGTAATGCCCGCAATGAAAAAACTTTATTTGATGTTTCCTTTTCATTTTACTTTTTTTTTCTCTTTTTTTACATATATTTTTTTTTTATTTTTACGGTTAATGCGATTGAATTCTCAAGAAATTAAAAACAAAATTTTAGATTTTTCAACAAACTAAGAAAGTATATTAGCTTCAGGAAGATTTCAGTACTAATAAATGCTGAAAATTTAAAGCTATATTTTATTATTTTTATTAACCGTGTCGAAAGATTAATTTCTATTCAAACCTCATAATATATTTATCCATAATTTTAACATTTACTTATTTTCCTCCATATATAATATGCCTATTTTTAAAAGCAATGTTTAAATACCCGATACAATCTAATACAGCGATAATATTAGCTGCAATTAAATATTACTTAATCATGCTTTGTATATATACATATATAACGTGTATTAGCTTCTATAACATAAAAATAATTTTATTAAAACCGTGTGTACTTTCATTTTTAACATTAAAGTGAATTCCGAAATATCATGAAGCTGTAAATAATAGTCAAGAAAAAAAAGGTGAATTTTAATAAATTTTATCGGCACGATATTTTATTATACTGATAAATAAATATTTAACGAATCAAATATTTATCATTTTATTGGAAATATTTATAAATACACGTTTAGTTTTTATGCGCTTAAAAAGTACCGAAGCTTTTATCTATTTATGTCCAGCATTAAAGATAGAACTTACTAATTTGTTTTATCGAAAGTTTTGGCGAATACGCTGTGATCTCATTTTGATTTGACGAAAGATTAGCTCTCATATTTATTTTTGTATTATTACAAATGATATATTGGTTAATCTATTATTTCTCGTAATCAATTTCTTATCGTTTCATTACCTCTTTTTTTTTAAATATGATGAATTAGTAAGTTTTTCAAGTATATATTGCATCATTCTCAAGTTTTGAATTTCAAGAAGTTATAACATTATGAAGATTAACTTGAATTTTAACTTTTGTTTTCTAGAATAAACCAGAAAAATACAACGATTTGTTCGTTTAATGAGTAAACGTTATGATTTAATCTTTAAAAAATCAAATTATGTACTTCAATTTTGTAATTACTTTTTTTTCGCGGAATTAAGTTTTTTGCAGTTTTGATAAACAATTCATTAGTTATATCATCTCTACCCGTCCTTTATAAAGTAAAATATATATATTTATTGCAAAAATTTTTTTTACATTTTTTAATTGAAAAAGTAATTACATATTGACACCTACATTTTTCGATCTTATCTTTAAAATTGCTCTTTGCGTAATATTTTCCGTTGACAAGAATGGGTTATACTTGTAACTTTTATATATATCAAAACAAATTCTGAAGTATTATTGAAATAAAAATAACGTCTATTTTTATCTGTAATATGAGCATACATTATTCAAAAGTATTAAAATTTTTCAATATATGATTAATTATTTTTTCCGGTACATCAGCAATTGGCTATAATCGTGATAAAAAAATGTAGTAATTTGAAACTTTTCAAAAATATAAAAATCTATAAAAAAGCTATAAAATGTTTCGTAAGCTTACATCCTTGTTCGGATTTTGGATATTACATTTAAAGATATATTTTGAAAATCTTTCAATTAGTTTAATTAACTTTGATTTAAGACGAAACTTTCTAAGTGATTTCAAAATATTTTTTTGTTAATATTCAATAAAATTTTCGTAAAACATGAAATTCTTATCATAAATTAAGTTTCTATTCAAAACAGCCGGATTTCCATCATTTATGAAGGTTTTGAATAAAATACACGGAGAAAATTTTTCAATGAATGTTGAGACCATCACTACAATCGGATGGACATTATATACTTTTAAGTTATTCTATAGACACGTTTTTCAACTATTATTGAACACATTGATAAGATTTTAAAAATGTGTTATTATATTTAATATTATTTTTACCGTAAAAATGCTAATTTTTATAGAACTTCTTCGTAATATAATTAAGGACTAATGTGGCTATGATGTGGAATTTCTTTATAAATTATATTGAAAAATTCTCTCCGTTAATGAAATAAAATTATTTGTTTATTTATCAAAATAAAAATATTTTTCAAATAAAAATTTATTCTTTTATGTAAATAATAAAGAATGAAGAATACTTATAAGCCACCTTAATTACAAAAAAAATTTCTTACTATACTTTGGGTTTAATTTTTGAAATACTTTTTTAACATAAAAAGTTTTGGTACTTAAGATGTGCATACTTCGTTGATTTTAGCTGTATATAATTACACATTTAAGATTAAATATCTGAAAATTAAAAGCTTAAAATTAAAGGACCCATATTTTTATTAACTGTATATTTTCTTTCTTAAACTTTTATGCCTTGTTAAGATCCTTAAAAGCACGTTTATGAAAAATTATAAGACATTATGATAATTTAAAATAACATTTTGTTCACTATAATTATGTTAATAATGATTTGATACTCCACTTGTTCATTTAATGCAATCTGGATCTTTAAATAAAATTATAAAATAATGTAATTACTTAAAATAATGCATATTTATTTAATTACTATCTTATTTGATAAAAAAATTTATTTTATTTCATCTTTTTTTTTTTAATATAAGAGTTTTTTCAAAAAACTATTTTTTTCTGCCATATTTATCGCCCAATTGTTTCACCGTTTAAATAATTTTATTAGCTCCGTTTTTTTAATGAATATATTCGGTTTAAAAAAATTGCTTTCGTACAATTAAAATGCATAAACCAGAACTCAAAATTTTTTGTGTGCCACGCACTCAAAAATAGCGAAATATTTTAAATCTACATGTTTCTCATATTAAGCATCATTAAAATTTTAATATAATACGCTCTACTTTACCGAAAAAAAGCCTCCTCCAATTAGGTACTTCGTAATGCATGGAGAAACGGTTCTATAACTTAGCTACTATCAAAAAAATCAAGGCTCTTCGCTTGGTTCTTCTCTACAATATAAGGTCTTTTTACAAAAAAGGGTTCAACAAGCAAAAAGATAAGAAAAAAAGTGAAAACTGTCCCTTGACGTATACCGCTACAATAAAAAGAATGAGGAAAAAAATGATTAAAAGTTTGATGTGCCTTAAAATACAATAAAAAAAAAGTCTTCTATATGCATTTGATTCTTCCTTCTATACAATAAGTTAACTAATACAACAAATTCCTCTCACTCGATATAAAGCCCAACATATATCGCATCTTGTCTATATAGCTCTCGGTCATGCTTGAGCAAATGCTTTTCTATAAGAGCAACAACAGTGCACAAGATATATATATATATATATATACATAGAAGCGGAGGGGGAGAAAAAAAACTTTGATGTTGCTATGTCGCTACTTTCCCTTGACAAGGAATGGGTAGAATTTTTAGTTGGCCTTTTTGCGGCCTCCCAAAGACTATATCTTGTATATACATATATATACACGCAAGAGCAATACCGCAAGCGCTTGCTGAATATATATATATGTATGTATAGATACACCGCACTGGAAAACAGCTGATCGACTAGAGATTGCTCTTAGCAGATGAAAAGGCTAATGCACTTTGGTTCTTTTAAATCCTTTTTTTTATTTTATTTTTATCTCTCTTATATACATTGTGAGAACCTTGCTCATTTTATTTCAAATAAGTGCGTATTAAATTTTAACCTATTTTTCTTTTCTTTATTTTTTTTTTTTTCATTTTTTATCTAACTATTTATTATTTATTATACGCAGACAATTATTATAATTTACACATACAATGTACCGGCTCAGTTTCTTTGTTTCAAAGTATGAAGAATTGTCTGGCGTTAGCGTTCGTAAAATCTTGAATTTTAGTTATTAAAATTTTTTTCACCAGGAATTTCAAATCATTTAAATACTTTAACAATGCTGCTCTTTTATTTTTTAACCGTATGAATATTAAAATATCACTCGATATTGAAAATAGCCTTTTTCTTTGTTTAAAGCCTTGCTCATTTGTAAAAGTTTACAATCTGTGAATTTTTCTTTCTTCGCAACCTCCGCACTTTAATTTTACTGCTGAAAAATCCGTAACTTTTATCTAAGATCCCGCGGTGTGTAAAAGCATATACTTAAAACTCAAGTTTTGCTAAACACAAAGGGTGCTTCTTCAAACGTAATACATAAACGTGTATTAATCACCAAGGCAAAAAATATTTACCGAGCGTTGAAAACAGCATGGATTTTTGAAATCTAGATACAGCGTTAACAATGGGATACTCGAGAATAACATTACTAATAATCCATTAAATGATAATGAAAGATAAATCATCACTCGCGAGCAAAATGAATCCAATGTGACGGGAGAAATGTAAATACACGTACAACTTTAAAATTAATTAAGCGGCTTGTATGCAAAGTGTGTTAATACGTTTTGTTAATTATTTAATTGTTGGTAAAGCGCTATAAAATAACGTTTTACATAAAATTTTTTCGGCAATGTTCTTAACGAACTGAGAAAAAGAAAGAAATTTCCATAATACCGTTATTCGAAAAAATTTCACTTTTTTTAAAATTAAACAGGCTGAAATATATAAACATATACACATTTAAAACGTATCGAACATAATCCACTATAAATATCAAGTTACGTGATTGACATATACGTATTATTAAGAGATACTTGATAACTTTGTGAAAATAACTGGCGTCAGAAAAAAAATGTATACATTTTGGTGTGAGTACTCGTTCGCTCATAAAAAAAACGCTAAGATAACGCGTACAATTTTAGTTAATTGCGCGAACGTTTTTTCATTTGCTCGAATATTTAGGACAAGCCCGAACGAAAAAAAAAAAAAAATTAACAAGTTTTTTTTGAGCATATACAGAAAAATTCATTGCATATTAACCTGTGCGATCGTTCTGAAAATAAATATTCTTCGTAATGTGAACGTAAAAAGTTGTAAAAAAAAAAGGAACAGCATCTAAAGGATGAATAAAAAAAAAAGAAAAAGAAAAAGGAACTGTACATGGAATAGAAAGAAACGATGTAAGAGGATCGGAAAACACGCATAGCGAAATGGAAAGTTCGTTTAACTTGCTCGATAAATCATCGGTAAATTAACGTGCGTACATACGTATGTACACGGAGAACATAGAAATAGCGTACATATATAAGACTTTCTATATAAGGTCGAAAGAAAAACGTGTATACGTACGGTATGTATCATACGTATGATTGGAAGCTATATGGAGAAGTGTCAAGTACTTCCCATGGCATTTAACGTAGAACGCGCAATAATTACAGCTTGTATATATATACGTGTGTGTGTGGCTTATATACACGAGCGAGAGAGCTCGCGTTTCCACAGAGAGCGGAAGGTCAGGGCTCAATAAATATACTTCTCCATTGATGAAACGCGGAAAGGAACGTCACTGCGTAATATACTTGCTTTTCATTTGTTTTTTTTTTTTTTTTTTACTTTTTTTTCTGACTTCAGCGAGCAGAGAGATTTCTCTAATCGGATTAGCTTTGCTGCTTTTTTTTTTATATTCAACTATGAGTATTTATACAAATAAGTAGGATTGTATAAACTGAATTTATGCTATTAAGAGGAGCTATATTTTACCGACTATAGTTTTATGCATAAAGCTTTTTTCCATGCTGATAATTTTCTTTTTTGTTTTCACTGGAATTTTTCACTCTCGGCTTCAAGTGGATTACAATCGTATTTAGAAAGTGTGTTATTATAAGTACAATTTTGAAAAATAAAAATTTTGTGAATATTAATTATGAAAATTCCATTTGCTCAAAATACTTATTGACATAAATAATATCGCTGTGTACGTATATTTGTAGCGCAAATGGCAAATTGCAATGGTTATATTTGAAAAAAGAGAGAGAGAGAGAAAAAAAGGCAAAAGATTTTTGAACAGATGAAGATAAAAGTACATGTGCATTAAATGTTACTTTAACATTATCTTGTTAAGCAATTTTTTTTTTTCTTACCACTCAGCCATTTAAAAGCTAAAAAGTGGTATGACGGATACAAAAGTGAATAGTCATGTTTTTGAATATTATGGTGTTAATTAGAGCGCGCGAAAGTTAAAAAAAGATAGTGTAGCTAGACAAAGAAGTCGGAGCACAAAGAAGGGAAAAATACGGGAAAAATTCTTGGCGTAATCTTAAAAAAAGAAACGTACTTTATAAGAGAAAAGAGTAAATGGGATTTTAATACACTTTTAAATTCGTTGCATAAGATATGTTTTTTAAAAAAAAAGAGTCAGCTACTAAAAGAGAAAATTTGTAAATAAACGAGAAATTCTATATTATTATGTAAAACAAAAGTTCAATAATATAATTATTAGATCATCACTTACATTTAAAATACTTAAGTAGATTATAAGAATAGTAGTGAATGAAAACTCGCTCCTGTGAATAAAAGTTCTACGAAGCAGTGTAAACCTAAAAAAAATTTTTAAAAGACGGAATTCAAGTTTTTTTTTGGACGACATTAATTGGAGCGCGCGAAAAGATTTTATATAAAGTGGCTTTACAAGCCAAAACCAGAGACAAAAGCTACATAGAAAAGGAGAAGAGCGGAAATATAAAGAAAAAACTCGGGGAGAGAAAAGTCGACGCGTATAAGCCGATTTAAAAAGAGAAATGAACAAATCAAGATTTTGTTCAACGCGTTTTTTTAAGGGCTCTGCTATACGGAAACGAATCGATATTAACATGGAGATTCGTCGTTAATTTATTCCATACCTAAAGATTGCAAGCAAGTTAAAGAAAATTTCTTAAACTTTTAGTAATAAAAAGTTTAGCTTACAATGGATTAAATTTAAAGTAAATCTTTGTTTAGAATATTGAACAAACAAGTGTTTTTCTTTTCTCTTGTGTTTTGGTGGCAAACATATACTTCAGCCAAGTGATGAGAACTGAAGAATAGACGTATAGAAATTTCTCATGTGAAAGTTTATTTAACTTCAGCTCCAATTTTGAACAATCATTTTGGTACTCGTTTAAGAATGACGTAGATTACAATAATGTACACTTGAAAAAAATAAAAACTCGTCGAATCATTACATTGTTCGAATCTTTATTTAATGATAACCTAAAAATAATTTTGTTGAAAATCTAGTTATAAAATCAAGTATATATATGATATGTATACGTTTCACAATAGATTAATCTTTAAACCAGTCAAATTACGTTCCGTAATATGCATATTAAATAATAAAAAGACGTATATTAACCAACCAAAAAAAAAAGTCAATCCTAAATCCATACAGTCAAATCTGGTACAATAATGAATGTAAAAAAAACGAATCGTATATATACATATACGAATAAAAACCAACACTGAACAGTAATGAAATGAAATATCTGCTTACGAAAAAAAAGCTATCCTCATATCAGATCTAATCAATCAAATAACTAACCATAACAGATTCCCCTGCCCGCCAAAAAAAATAAATACAATCCTGGACTAAAAGGGTGAACGGTAAAAGTGCGGGTGCTCAAAAAGAAAGAAAAGGAGAAAAAGAAGAGATGAAGAAGGAAGAAGTAGCGCTCTTGCACGGATAGCTGGAAAAGTCCTTGACCCGTAGTCGTGGTGCGCAACTAAATACATACCTTCTACATACTACTACAACATTGACTATACACGCGCGTTCTCTCCTTCTATTTCTTTATGTATCTCTTTCTTTCCTTCTCTTTCTCATTTCTGAAGTCAAAGGACGCGAGCCAGAGGCATATAGACTGAATCAGCCGTCGTGGAATGCGCAGAACCGTTGTTCGCTCGTTCTCTATCTCTCTCTCTTTTAACTATATATACAAACAGCATAGTTAAAGCCATCGCAAGCCTAATAATCAGGTCATTGCACACATAAGCAAAAGGAGTTGTGTCTGTAACTTCATTATTTTTATTTCCATCAGGACTGACTGGCGCCCCTTTTTTTTTTAACAAATATATAGACTAGAGTAAAAAAAAAAGGAAGAAGAATAGGCACACTGTGGAATGGGTTCCATTCTTCTTTAGATATCGTTTTTATTTTTTTCTTTAATTTTGCGAGTATGCCTTTCAATACTTCCTCTAGCGAGATAACTTTATGGTCAAGGCATAAACTGTGCTGCTGTTACAAAGTAGGGGATTTTAATATCGAGAGACAAGACGATGATTATGCACGTTTTGGCCTCAAGGCGGTATATACACTCTATCGGGCTCGAACTCTCTTTTTGTCCTAGCTTTTTGGAATTCAATTCGCTTCGTATATAATATACAGTGAAATTTTCTCTGATCCTTAAGCTTTTTTTTTTTTTTTTAAATTTTTTTTTATTTTTTTAAGAATCTTTTCTAGACACGGTTATTTACATTTTTGTCTATGCCAAAGGCCTTTTGTTTATAAGAGAGCCGATGCTGCAGAATATTTCTCTGCTGCACAGCTAAAGCCCGTTTCTTCGTTATTAATAATGAGCAGTTATTTAAACGCGAAGAACGTCGTGTATATATATGTATATACACGTATAGTTGTGTATACGGCGGAAAAGGTCGATGCGCGAATACTTGGAGCCGCGTGAATGGTTATGAAAGCGGCCAAGTCGATTCATGACGTTTAAGAGGCCGTAGATGATATTCTTTATTGTACGCTTTGAAATTATTATTATTTTTATCATATATTCAGGTTTCAAATCTTACGATTTTTTGCTCTTATTTTTGTTTCATATCTAATGCGAATATTTGGTGAAACATTCTATAAGCATTAAAAAAGTAATTATTCAATTTACATGGTAAAGTCAAGTGGATAAATGTCGAATTTCATGTATGAAAAACGTTCGTTATGTGGAATTTAACAAAAAGCAGTTATGTAAGCAATGTAATATCAAAAGATTAAATTGCAGTGATTAATGATTAAAAAAAAAAAAGAAGGTACTTTGAAGTGTCTAGAACAATTGCTTTGAAATTATTCAAACAGACGAAACATTTTCAAGCTTTTACGTATTGTAAAAATTTTTAATAATATTTAATGACTCGGTGTGCTTCTTTAATAGTCGTCGGAGGCAAGGTTTTTTTTTTCTAGAAAAAACAAACAAAAGCTGCACCTTAGATTTTAAACAATTTGAAATTGAATATCCAATAAATTTGCTTTACACTAAAAAAAAAACTTTCACTTCGATGAATTCGATTTTTATTATCACAGTATAATTGTCATTATTCTCATCAACGAGCTATTATATTACAAATATAAACGATGATCGTTTGATTTCAAACGCTGGAAAAATATAACGAGAAACATTTTATCCTTTTGACAAAAGAAAATAAAAGTAACGAGTCACTTGAATTCCGAACGTTTCTCAAATCATGATTTCGAGATCGATTTTTGTTTATTTTGGTTAAATTAGAATAAGATCAATGGTTCCTCTAAATAACATCAACATTATTCAGGATTAAATGAATCATTTCGAAACATGCTTATATAGTTGTAAAACAAACACTAGATTATTGAAAATATCAAACGCGCTTAAAAATCATTGGCTTTCCAAGATTGAAAATCCAAAGAAAAAGAAAAATAACAAGAAAAGAAAGCTTCTTTCAAATTAACCCAATATATATACAATTACGTAAAAAAAAGAAGAATATATATATACTAAACCCATCTTACACGTATATACATGAAAATGTGTTTCGCAATTAGCACACGTTTGTTATCAATCAATTTGTAGCTTATGATGTTGTGAGCAAATGGCGCATGTATACACATATGTGTATCTGCACGCGTATATATTTATGTCGGAAATGATCGGTTCTTCCAGCATCATCAATTTTAAATCCATCGCTTATAATCCGCTCATCGCAATTCATGCACATACATACATCCATCCATACATACACATACACGCGTGTATGTATATATATATTCGTATTTTTTAAGCTGTACGCGAGAATATAAGAATCATTACAGCATTTACGTAAGTGTATAAGCTGGCCACCAAAGCCACTACTTCCTGCCGTAGTAGCAGAAAAATTAAATTCGACAAAAGATAGAAAAAACGAAAAAAATTTCTATATTCATAAATACGTCGCATATATTTGTTAGCGACGATGAAGTCGTTAAAGGTATACACAACATTTGTTTTAATATCTTTGTTTTTTATGTACTCTTCGTTCGATCGCGCAATGATTTCACGCCGGACGACGAGATTGCTTTTTAATTTTCGGTGTTGCAAGAAGAAATGATTTATGATTAAAATACAATTTACCTCAACGAAAAATCAGATCTCCTTAAGATTTAAATAAATATACGAGGGGGGAGGGGGGAGGGAAGGTAATCCAATGAAGTCATTATAAAAAAATGAATTAATCTTCCGTTGATTTGATAAAAATTGACTGGATCGAAAGTTTGAGGCGAATTTTTTAAATTTGAAAGGAGAGAGAGAGAAAAATAAATGGTCGCTTCTGGTAATTATAGGTGGACATTAAAGTAATATTGAATTATTTATGAATTATCTCAAAATTACACGTACATGAAATATCGATGATTGAGTTATTATCAATGCAAAGATAAAATGTTATTTAAGATCTTGAAATATTTAGTAAATATTTCATACCGGATATCGAATTACTAAATAAACGTATTCTTACATAAAAATACATGAACGAATTATTATCAGTTGTTATGAAAAAAAAAGACTTTTTTTAATAACTATTTATTTTGTAAGTTACTACGTGACTAAAAGTACTGTAATATTATAAAAAAAAATAATGAAAAATTTGAAAAACAACATTAATTTAACGATAGCTTAATTAAATATTAGCTTGAATAATAGCTCGATACCTGAAATGATATTTTTAAAAAAATAAAAAAAAAAAAATATTACAAAAAAATGATAATAAGATAATAATTTATTAGACATTGAAATAAGAGTTGTGCAGAAAAGTACATATATACGATATATATTGAGAAGCACGAGCGTGGAAAAACAAATGTATCTACACATGTTCAAACTAAACATTATCGTCAAAAGCTTCTGACGCAAGTCAATTCGCGACGTGGTATTGTAAAAATAAATTCTTAAACATTAGAAAATTTATTATCGCGCATTTCCATGATAATCGACAAGCTCTTACTTATTTTTTTTTTTTTTCCTTTTTATTGTACAAGCGTTTTGCGCTCGCGCGCGACAATATATCGATAAATTACATATCAAATAGATAATACGCTCAACAATAAAAAAAAAAAAACCTATGATAATATTTACCAAAATATATAATAACGCGACAGAAAATAATAAGCTATATGGACGCGTTTAAATTCACATTGTTTGTCATTAGTATGGACTTCCGGTGCTCAAAAAAAAGGAAAAAAAATATATATATATCTAACATCGGATGACCTCTTATTATATAGAATAAATTTCTGGCCTGGGATTACCTTACGTAATACGTAATAAGAGCGGACGGCAATGTATGTTTTATGTGGAAAATACAGCGACGGTAAATTATTTTAAATGTACTTAAATTAGCGTCGAAACATTCGTAGATACTTTTTTTTTTTTTTTTTTTAATATTTCTACGATGTTGCACGCTTTTGCCTCTAAGGTATATAATAATAAGTGGAGCTTTTATAGTCAATTTTTGCGAATTCTTCACGACTCAATTTTCAAAATCGTTTGTATTACAAATGAGCATTATGTTTTAAGTTATACTTATGCTTAAATGAACAATTTTTTTTATCGTTTACGAAAATCTAAATTTTTTTTTTTAACTTTAAATTTTCACTTGATTTAAATAATTTTACGGCTTGTAGATATTAAATAATTTATTCTTTCGATAAATAATCTATTTGAGCAGCACAAATAGACGAGCTAAATAATTAAAAAAAGTTCTTGGTAAAAATTTTATCAGCTAGATAATAAAGCAGGAATTTCCAGAATACGAAATCGTCAAATTATAATAACCATTTTTAGAATGAGAATTAGATAACCTTTTATATTGATGTTTTGGTATTCGAATAATTAATCTTGGTTGGCATAATTAATGTCCTAAAATTCGCGTATACACGCGTAAACATTTAATAAACTTTAATTAGTATAATGTTTGAAACTTATTAATAAGCACCGATTTCTCATGCGTAAAATAGAATATATTCGAAGAACAAACAATTTTAAAATTCCTCTGCATCAATATAACCTTATTAATTATTCATTTAATAATTTCACCACGAAATCTATGCACTACATTTTATTCGCATCGTTTCACTGAATTCATAAACTGAAGCTAATTAATATTTCCATCTGATATGATTGAAAAAAAAAAAGCAACGCGTCTACACAAAACACATCTCACAATCGTTGGCAATGAAAAAAAAAAAAAAGAAGAAAATAACCCAGCCCGCGTTTCGAAAAAAGACGTATCGAACACACACTGTGTGATTTGAAGAAAAAATAAACAAAAAAAAAAAAAAAAAAAACACGCTCATATGATCTTTCTCAACAATTAAATCTAGATCAAACGACAGCAAGACATTCGAAGTATGTGTATAGAAAACGTGTCCACCACACACAGGCCACACGTATGTATAAGTAAAAAGTTGATTGACTATGACTTATACAAGATATGCAGATGAACCAGTACTTATATTACCAACACAGCGATCAGAGAGAAAGAGATGATAGAATGTATAAAAGATCACGAGATACGATAAAATAGTGTGCGTCAGGCAAAGAGAAAACTTCGTTTTTTTGTGTACATCATTTTATTATATGAATATATATGTACGCGTATAAGTGCCATAGAGACCGTAAGATTAGAAACTCTAATTATTATCTTTCAACTATCGAACTTTAAAAAAAGGATTTCAAAATAATTTAAAAAGACCATTTGAACCTTTAGTTTTTTCCAAACAAATTTCTCCGGCTGTCTTGTACGCTCTTGTGTATGTTTGCTTGGATAAATTGTTCGTATATATATGTATACATATGAGAGAGATCCATGTGAGAGGCAGACAAAAAAAAGTAAAAAGCGATAGCAATCAACCTTTAAGCAAGATTTTTGGACTAGGGCAAGGCTATGTTTAGCAGAGAATGAAGAAAAAGAAATAATAAACCCGAAGAGATGAAGCTGACGTTTTTAGGTTTTTTTTTTCATGATTGCGTCAAAAGCCATTATTACAAAACTAAAAGTTTAACAAAATTTCCAGCTTCAATACGCGCTGGGAAAGAAATTTCATTTTAATTACTCGCGCACTTGTTATTTAATATTTTAAGATTTTAATTTGCCCGTTATTTAATCGTATTATTTTATCTCTTTTTTTTCATAACACCTTAAGGAATCATAATAATTAAAATATGAATAAAAAGAAAAGAAACACAGACGTTGAGTGTCAATACGATTGCAAGCGGTGATTTATGATAAGTCAAATGAACAGCCAATAAAAATAAAAATTCTTTTTCAGCTAACAAGTTATAAAATAAGACTTGTCATTAAAGTGGTGCACACACACACACACAGGTATAGCTGTTAGTTGAAAATTCTTAATGAAACGTCGTTGGGCTTTAACTCTCCGTTGTTAGACAACAATCAACCTTTTATAAATATAACACATCAATTATATACGAAATCGATGGAAAAATTTTTCGCGTCAATTACATTTGTACCAATGTACCACTAGCGCTCAAAAGAAAGATAGAAGAAGAAAAAAAATAATGGTAAAAAAGACAAGGATTTATCTATTTTCCCAACAAGCTCGCGCTTGGGAACCTGTGCCAACTAATGAAATTCAAACAATCTTTTTCTTTCTTGCCCTCTCCAGCCAAGTTTAGAGGACATTCACGTCTAAATCGAAAAAGTTTAAGTTAATATGTACTATATATCTATAAAGTTGTGTAGTCAAAAGTCTATCTTCTAAAATGACAGAGAAAGAGAGAGAGAGAGAGAGAGAAAAAAGTTCTTAAAAGAAAAATGCCTTCTTTTAAAGTCAGCCAACTTGTTTTGGGATACCCGGTTTTATTCTCTCTTTTCTCTCTATCGCGAGAGAGTCGAATTCTGATGCACCTGCTGAGCAGCGAGCACCGTTAATCGTATTAGGATGTTGCTCAACAACGCATATATATATATATATATATATATACGTGAGTGCATAGTAGTATTTCGATGCCCGAGCGAAACTTCGCCTCTCGAGATACTTTCTCGTAACTCGATCGCATATGTATCTATACGTACAGGTAAGATGGATAATCCGTTCTCGCGGACAATTGTGCTTGGTACCGATTATATTGAAATATCCCTTATCTGTAACAATGAGAAGCTCCGAGGCTTAATCGTGTTTTTTCTATTCTTTTCTTGTACGGGTAGTTGCTTGTATATATTCCTTTTTCTATAAATAACCTTTTGCGCTAAATTTTTATATAATCTTTCGGCTGGCTAAATTTTATTTGCCAGACTATCAAGCTCGAGATAAGAATTTGATAGTTGCCAACTGTTAATATCGTCGGATTTGCTATTATTCATGGGACTACTTTTAAAATTTCGTAACGTATTCTCATATACTTACTGTCTACAAAAGATACTCCAAAAATAAGGAAAGCACAAAGAACTTTTATCAAACGGTATACATGCTTAGAATGAGAAATTACTTTTAAAGTATGTTTGAAGTTTAACGTACCTTATTTTTTTTTAAGCACACTTCAAATTAAACTCATACATTCTCACACATGCAAGATGAGTATTTAAAAGTTTTCTGAAAAAAATCAATCTTGTATAATTAATATTGTCTTAAAATCTTTCTCGGAAAATAAAACAGTTGTTTTTTTCAGTTTCATAAGAGCAGTTTGTTCCAGACAGGTATATGATATGCCTTGATTGAGTGCTTCGCCTTATAAACTAGACATTCTTTGAGTCTTCCACAAGGCGTTGACCGATTGTCTTTTTTTTAGATTTTCTCGATATAAAAATTTCGGGTAATTTTAAATTTTAATCATTGTTGACTAGTTTAGATGTTTACTTTTATCTTTGAGATTTTCGTGAATAGATGGCTTACTTTTTCAATGATGAAACGATATTAAAATTGTTTAAACTATGTAATCATGTATGCTTTTTTATATCTTAAAAGTAATTATGAGATTTTTGATAATGCTAGAAAAACTTTTGTTTGGATTTTTTTTTAAACGTTTTATATATTTTTAGTTTTATACCTTGGTAATTCTTACTTCAAGTCTTGTTATTTGAAAAATGATTTTGAAATATAATCTCTCATTAATTTTAGGAAGTATCAATAACGTATTAGTATGTTCTAAATAGCTATAGTCAAAAGATACACGTGTTCAGTATGTACTGATGATAATCA
The DNA here is from genome assembly GCA_017163975.1 of Anastatus disparis. Classification (NCBI taxonomy): domain Eukaryota; kingdom Metazoa; phylum Arthropoda; class Insecta; order Hymenoptera; family Eupelmidae; genus Anastatus; species Anastatus disparis. Next base: position 1,295,433 of record JAFFSR010000251.1, read on the forward strand.
ATTTATTGTTTCCCATAAAATTTCGTAAAATAACCAACGAAAATTATGATTACGTGATTTTTATCTGTACTACTTTACAATTTTGTATGAGCATACAAAGCATAGAAAAATAGAAAATTTTAAAAAATTCAAACTGTAAGAGCTCATTATTTAATGCTCACAAATTTACTTGTACGATCGATAATAAATATTGTAAAATCGTTATACAATCGTGACAATACCCGATCAATTATTTAAATATAATATGAATCAATCTTATCCATACTTTTTTTTTTATTATTCGTTTCTTTTTCAGCTTACGTTCATCATCGACAATGTATTGAAAGCGGCGTAATTCAGCTCTCACACCTCCTGCTGGGCACGCGCGCAAGTATTATATACGAAAGCTTCGGAGTTCGCTGTCTGTGTGCGAGTGTTGCGCATTTGGGTTATTAACGATCGGCGATCTGCACGTGTAAAATGTAACGATTTCTCATGTGCAATATAAAGTCGTTAATTTGCTTCTTTTTTTTCGGCGTTACTCGTTCTTCTTTTGCGGTCTTTTTTTTCTGTTCGTTTAATTTTTCTCTCTCTCTCTCTCTCTCTCTTTTCATTTTTATTATAATCTTCTGGCAAGACGTGAAAAACTGTTAAACGAACGTGAAATGCACCTGTCGGCAATTAGGTAATAATGCATGAATTATTATGGATTTTGAAAATTGATAAACGTTCATTATGTTACTGTCAATAAAGTTTTATTTTCCGAATGTGGCATTTAATCATTTGATATTGAATGGAATATTATTTTAATTTATGAAAAACATTATTCGTGGTTCTAAATTTTTGATACAAAGTAAACTCAAAGTAACTAACATCGAATCCATAATATTATTTTGTTAAATTATTATAACTCAGTGAGCAAGACGATTGTAACATTTGATTTTTTATTTGCTACGATAAGACCACTATGCCAAGTTATAAAATTCTGTAATGCAATCATTAATTACTCAACTGTTTTCTCAAGTAAATCTATTCAAATCAGAAAGCCGAATTTAAAATTAATCATTCAATATTTGGTAGCAGTTTTTTTTACAAACGATGCAAAATTACTTCATCGTTCCTAATTTAAAACACTTGCGGATAAAACAAATAAAAAAAAAGTTGTTTTGTAGACTACGCATTTTCGTGGATACCTTATGTACAAGGCGTAAATGTATATTTTCAACATACCGTCGAATTCTGAAAGTATCACGTATAAAATCATATTTCATTCATATTTAAACAGACAAAAATTCTATAAGAAAAATTGTTATGTTATATTGTAACCAGGACAATGTAATAGTTTGTATAATAGTTTATGTCGTCGTAGGCCGTATTCGGTAGAATACCTATAGACCACGCTAAATTTGTATAGGCATTGCATACGTTCATGCTAATATCTCGACGATATTCTCTCTGTCAATACTCCCTTAGGGAGTACTGACAGCTCTATACTCCCTAAGGGAGTATTGACAGATCGAGATATCGCACAGCATGGCCGTATATGACGCGAGTGACATCGATTCGTAGGTTAGTGAAAACAAAAGAATGTCGTTTGATATGTCAATGCTCATACAAATTCATATAAAATCTTAACTTTACAGAATGTTTCGTTTAAACAAATTTTCAAAGTTAAACAGTTAATAAGTAAAATAAATAAGTAAATAATGATATTATTTACTTTTTTTTAATAAAACATATATCATTAATTTTAAAAAATCATTTTTATAGTTCCTCATACGGCCTACCAACGACATAAACTTATCTACGTAACTTGGGAGTACGAAGGATTCTGAATCCAGGCTTGACTAAAGTGCTTGTCGCTTGAGCAGCAGTCAGTCTCGGGCCCTCGACCAACTGCTACTCAAGCGACAAACACTTTAGTCTCGCCTGTATTCATCCTTCGTACTCCCAAGTTACGTATATAACTAATATTATGCAACTAGGGAGTAAAGTCGCTTAATTCTCCCAAGGGGAGTAAGAGGCTTTACTCCTGAGTTGCATATTGTGTTTATTCCTACCTCAACAGCAGTCCAGCATTAATATTTAATAAAAAAATTCAACAATCTATTCAATTTTATAAGTTTTTAAATTAGTGGGCGAAATATACATTTTTCTCGCAAAAGTGGGAGAAACATATATTTCTCCCGCAAAATTTTAGAAGTTGGAAATATCTTTCTTTTGGTCTGCTTTTCAAATTAATAAGGTTGCCATTATTGTTGAGGTAGGAATAAAAATTATTATTTATATATCTAAAATTGTTACCCAAACAGTTAACATTCCATGTAAATCAAATAAATTTTTCAATTCATTTTAACCACATAAATAGTCATTTTTATACAGAATCAAGTACGTCCCATGGTTATAATGTAATATAGAATTTTTTCCGATAAAATTTTTCTTTATGATATAAATTTTTATGTGATTAAAAATAAAATAAATTTCATTGATAATTTTGGAATTCAATTTTTTTTTTAATTTAGCACCGACCAAAATAAAAAATGACAATATCCAATATCTGGCCACTTTATCAAGTTTTAATTGAAAATTATAATGAAACTTGTAATTTCAATATAATAATTAAAATTTTATACTACAATAAAGTCAGTTTTTATCGTCCAAAGAAAGTGAAAATTGAATGAGTGAATCATTTTTTTAAAAAAAAAAGCCTTCCTTTCAATATTCATACCTGAGAAAGAAAAAAAATGAGAAAGCCTTCCTTTACACTTCGATACATTACTTGTAATGACTTTTATAAAATATGAAGCACTTCAATATTTAACTCGTAAATGCTTTTATAAAAAAAAATATATAAAACTGCAACAAAGTTTTGTAACAAGGTAAACTTGTAACCTTTTCAATCTCTCTCTCTCTCTCTCTTTCTGCCATTCATTAAAAAGAAAAAAAAATCTACAATATTATAGTTATTAATCATGCAAGTATTAATCTGTGCAAGGCTTATATGAAGAAGGCCTTTAAAGGGTAAAAGTCAACAGTACAGAATATAATTGATATGTTAAGAAAAAATTTTGTTTTAATGAAATCCTATGACCTTTTTTATAGAGGAAAACAAACCAACACATCACCTTTCATATTTTTCGAATTTGCAAATATATTATATACATGAATATGAAATCATTATAAACTACGATTGTGAGTGCGTTGCTGTTATTATTTTTTTTTTATTTATGATTTCTCGATCATCGATCTTTCGTTATGCTCCTTAACCTAGATTAAAGCGGATTCTGGACCAGCAGGAGGCGAATTGCTATCTATTTTAAAATCATAGTGCTTTCATTTTGAAAGTTTATATTTAAAAAATATATATAAATATATTTATATCTACAGAATAAGTTTTAATTACAAAGTAAAATTCAGAAAAAAATAGATTTTTGTTTTTGTCTGTTATTTTTTTTCTAAATTGTTCTAAGAAACTAGAAAAAATAACAAAACTCACAGGGACTATAATAGTTGAAACGTCAAAAAATTTTCGTTGAAATTATTTACTTTCGAATCATAAGAGTATATTTTGAAATGGTAGTCGTCTAGTAATTGATCATAATATAACGGGAAGAACATATCAAGAATGATAGCCTAAGGCCCAAAATCTCGTTCAAATACTCTTGCGTTTATTTATTTATTTTTTTCTGGAACTTGGTTCTTAAGATGTTTCACAAGAGTCCAATAAAGAATCATCGTCAGTATACGTAGATAAAAGGCCAAGAGGGGGTTTATACGTAGCCCAAGGCATTTGAGAATTTTAATTAAGGATTAGATGTAAAAGTTTAATCCTAATTTACCTATGGTATTTTTATTTTTTAATGTTATTTCATATGTACACTGATTATAGAATTAAAAATATTTTTTATTTTTCGCATAGTTTTAACGAGCTTTAAAACACAATTTTAAAATTAAAATGTAATTATTTCAATATTAATATACATATCATTTAACTAGATTAATGAAATTGTATAAGTTTAGATTAAGTTTAAAAATTTCTAATTCTCTAATGTCGGCACGTAGAAATAAAATTTAGTTGAAATCCCGAAAAAGAATCAAGGATAACGAATGTATACTAGTTTTTTGATGATTTTATGCAAACATAAAAGATTTTTTATTTGTTGTTTTTTTATTAAAAACACATTTAGAATGATGTTTAATTTTATTACGACGTGTATCGTAAATTTCTAATTCTCATAGTTATTTCGCAACGAATCGAATTTGCAAATTAAAAATTTGCTATTAAAAATGCCAAAAGAAGCGCCAAAAGTAATATGTAATATATTAATCGAAAAACAAATATGTCAAAACATTTTCAGTAGAAATATTTCCAAATAAGTACTTCGAACAATACGTAACATCTTTAAAAATCTTCATTCAGAAATGAATAACGGCGTATTTTATCAATCATTGCGAATTTAACCCATTAATTATGAAAAAAAATGTATAGTAAAAATACGAATTTTTCAAAATAGCGAAATTAATTTAATAAATATTTAGGATTTTTAAAAGGAATGTAGAACAGTTTCAATACAAAAAAAATTTAATTAGAAATTGATTGACCAATCGCACAATGCACTTTTTACAATGGTAAGAGAAAATTGATTGTTTATCCGGATATAACTAATAGGGATGGAAAACAATGTTTGATCTCGTTATAATTTTTTTAATTTGTATCATATATATTTTTCAATCATATACATTAAAAAAAATTTCATTTATTATACCCATTGTCATGATGATAATTAACTTTTAAGAGAAAAAAATTAAAAAAAACCATTTAGAATTTAAAACTACAACTGATTACAAAATCCAAATAACACTTGATTACAAATAAATAATTAAACATTCTCAAAGTCGATCACCTACAAATAAGAAACAGTGCCAATTGTCTGATCAATTTTACTCAACAAAAAGAGAGAAAAAAAAAAACTAGAACCCTGACCAAATCAACTCGTAATCACGTTCGATGCTCGCCTATATATACATTAAAAAAAAAAACAAAAAAATTACCTAATCACACGATTTCGTAAAACCCTTCGATATCAAACGTATTCGAGCACGCATGTGTCGATTTTTTATGTATGACATTAGCATACGTTCCAAATGCACGTGATATACGTGCACGCGCTAAAGAAAAAGTAATCGCCGGAATTTTTAACGTATTATATGCATGCTCGATGTCTCTCTCACGTTGCTGTATAAGCTACTCCATTGCTATTTTACGGTCGGATTGAAAAAAAATTTTTTTTTATCATAAAAAACTGTATATCAATAGGTGTATACATAAGTTTTAATTTAAAAATAATTAATTTGATAAAAATCAGATTGTTTTGATGAAACAATAGAGCGTGTATGTTTTTCTTAAAATAACGTGTAGACAAAATTTTGTAAAAGTTCTCGGAGGAGGATAGATATAGCATCGATACGGTAATGAGATTATCTCGTTTCGATGTCATTATGTGCGAACAGGATAAGATACACAAGCTTTTTTTTCAATTGTTATTATGTTTATTTTTTTCTTTCTCAGCTAATTTTATCTTGCCTATCAGTCCCGAGTATCAAAACAAAAGCATTTTACTTTAAATCCATGCCAAATATATTAGCGGCTTTTATTGTATACACACATTCATCCGAAACTAATCTTTAACAGCACACTCAAACAATGTAAATTTCACTAATATTTTTATTTTTTTTCATTTTCGAGCGTACACTCGATACAAAATCTTTCACTGGATGATATAAGCTATTGAAGAAAGAAGAAGAAGGAAAAAATCATTTTCAATATACAATGAATGAATTTAACGAACCGTAGCGTGAAGAGGACAATATATAAATGTATATATATAGAGAGAGAGAGAAAAGTACGCCACGCTATATCTCTTAGTCGATTAAAGATTTCGCAGCATTGTAATAACCTCGATCCGTCATCTTGCGGACGATACTGTTTTTTTTTTTTTTTTTGTCGCGTAGCTTCTTCATGAAACGTGCTCTCCTTTATCCTGTGGCATCTATAAAAGAAAGGAAAAAAAGAGCAAGTATAAGAATCGATGTCGTTTTCTAAAGACAATGATTTATTACCGTTATGTTTGGGAAGATAGGGATCGATCTTTTAGCCACGGTAGTAGTGTAATAAGAATTTCAATATTTCTAAATTGCCGAGCGGTATATTGTAACATTATTTCTTAAATTGTGTGATACTTTTTAATTTAAAAAAAATTTTTTATTGTTCTAGAGTGTATTGAGTAGAAATTTAACGCTTTGATTGATATTAGCATACAACTGTATTATTCAAAAGAAATTTATATGATTATTATGAAAAATTGATAAAAATTTTGTATATGTAAACATACATAAAGATACAAAAAATCAGCAAACGATATCATTCGCATTCAAGTGTTCTATCACGACAAAAAAAAAGGTAAAGTTGACTCACGCACAGCTCTCAATAATTTTTGATTCGTTAAACGATATCGTTCGATTTTTTATTGTTAAATTCCAGGATGTTTAGCATAAAAAAAATACATCCTTTTCTTATTTAAAAAAAAAAGGAAAGATTGGTCGACGCCCTAGAATCTGCCGAAAAATCCGGCGAGCGAGCGTGGTTATTTCGCGCGCTGATTTGTGCTGCAGGTGGACGAAAAAAAACAGCGCATATACACAGAAACTTCTCTAAGAGATATATAATACTCGTAACGAGAGTGAAAAAGATAGACATATGCACAGGTGAACCCGGAGGTAGTGGCAAAGTGTACATGTATATATATATACGTATATAAGAACTGGTTTAAAGGAACGCGCTCTCGCTCGGTGTATTGGGGTTCTCTCCGTCGTGTATATACATACAAAAGTCGTTGTAGTAGAGGGGAATATACTCTGTTCTCGAAAAAGAGTGAGGGATTCTTCCACTTTAGACTCCCCTTCCTCTTACCTCCTCCAACGTTTCGTTACACTGTGTCCTCTACGTATATGCTCTCTCTCTCCCTCGCTTCTTTTTGATCGCTCTTATCTTTTACTACTTCTCTCTCTCTCTCTCTCTTTCTGCAAGCATTATGCGTTTTTTCCACTTGGGGATGGCAATAAGAGGTTTTTTTTTTTTCAATTCACTTTTTTTTTTTTTTGTAAAAAGTTCAAGGGAAAAGAAATTGTTGACTTCGCAAGGACTTACTTTTACGAAAGGATAATTAATTCTGAAGTACGTGAAATTTCCTTATATTGTTGAAATATTTAGTGATTTTTAAAATGAGAACCTTGAATGCCAAAAGTATAATTTATGTATCTATATTATTTCTACTTTCGAATATATTTTTAACTTACTTTTTTTAATAATAATCTTTGAATTTGTTAAAACTTATTAATAATTGAATATTTGACGTTTGACCATGCTTGATTTCAAGGCCGCTTGGGTGCAAATGTTTAATACAAATTTATTGATTTTGTTAAATCAACAATTTTAAAAAATAAGTAAGTTATTGAAATTATAAAAAGCTATCACTATATTATGTATATATTACTTAATTAAACTATATTTGAACAATTAAAATAATAATCTCCTTAATATAACAAGTTTAAAAATAAAAATTTCACTATAATATAAAAAATAAGATGTTATTCAGTAATAATTATTATTAACTTTAAATTAAAACTCTCTACATCTTGGAAGCTGGGTCGAATTTAGGACTTTAGTTTAAAATTAAAAAATTTGCTAATTTATTAATTTAACATATTATTTAATAATTATTATTGTTAAATAATACTAAAAAACATTATTCTGATACGAGTCACTTTGATATGATCCATCAAAAAAATTTCTGTAATTCAGATCTGTCATTTTCACTCAAAAAAAGTTAATAAATTATCTTTACCCTCTCCAAACTTCAAATAGACAATCTCAAGATAAATAAGTTCGAAAGAACTCAAAGTAGTTCGTTATCAAAATAATGTATTTTTCTTTCAACATTGTCGCTGCATCGAGACGAAATAATTCTTCTGTCAATACTATTTCAAGATGAATTTGTAACTTGTTCCAATGGCAAATAAATCTAAGAAAAAAGTGAGATTGTAAGTTTTCGTGGCATTAATTTTATTTAAACGAGCGTTTTATTAACGCCGAACTGGTAATCGCTGCGATGAATTTAAAAAAAAAATCTTCGAGTTAATTGATACAAAAGTAATATAGTTATGACTAAATCTAAATATAAATCATTATATTATCATATTTGACTTAAAGAAAACAACAGTGTTGTGTAGTTTCTCGAAAGTATTGCTTAATATACGATCGATTTTAAATTTAATTTCATCACTATACACTGCACGAAGTTTGTTATAAAAACTTCAGGCCTCGTATACACGTGTTATTTTTCCATGTATTTATTATTTAAATAAAAAAATTGATTTTAATTTTTAATTCATCGAAAACATTAAATTTAATAGAAACAATTTCGTGAAATTAAAAACAAAATAAATCATGTGAATTTTTATTTTGCAATAAAAACATTGCGGCAATAATTAATTTTAATAAATTTTTCAAAATCTTTTTTTACGCGCTTTGTGCATTAATAATTTTCTAACGTTAATAAATGAGTACAATCAATTTGCTCGCTCATTTCTTCGTTAAAATTTTAGAAAGCTACCTTCGAAAACTGCAACCAAATCAACCGCAATATTTACATATAGTTAGTCTAGAAAACTTGCGCTCAGGAATTCAATATAAAAAGAAAAGAAAAAAAAAATGAGCGAAAGAAAAAAAAAAGAGCAAAAATCACTACACATCTATTCGTCCGCCAAACTTTCACTTTCACTTGAAAAAGAAAAAAAAAATTCAGCAATCTCTCAAATCCAATTCCTTTATATCAAACGCATCTCTAATTGAACAGAGAGAAAAAAAAACTAAAATTTAGACGTTCTAATTGTATATAAAAAGCAAAAAAAAGCTAAAGTAAAAAAAATAAATCCTCTCTTCGATGATGTTTAAAGAGTACAGATACAGTAGTAAATAAAAGAAAATAGAAGAAAAGAAAAACTAGTATAAGTAGAAAAAAAAAGAAGAAATTAACGAATGTAAGTGGAGACGAGGCTGTAAAACGGCCTCTTATGTGTCGTCCGGTGGGGCAGAAAGTCACCGTACTATAGAAAGAGATGAGAATAATCGAACTTTTCGTTTGATAAAAGTGGGGGATATATTAGCAAGAACAGCATATCTCTAGCTCTCAACAACTTACACACACCGTGTGCATATATACATGTATATATACGTACTAACGTTCCTTAAAGAACTCAAACGAGCAAGAAAGAAAGAGAGAAAGAGAAGAAAAAAAAAAAGAGAGAGAGAGAGAAAGAAGTTAAAAGTGGGGGCGTCGGTAGAAAGAGAGGAGGAGAGAGAAGGCTTAGGGGAATAACCGCAACAAGTAGTCGTTTACAGTTATAGTCAGTCCGTATCGGGCGCTCGGTCAGCTGAGACACGCACACGCTACACGCGTATCTCTAGCGCGCTCTGCTTCAACTTTTTTTCCTTTTAAACGCAAGAAAAAAAAAATAAAAAGAAAACATTATACATTTTATCTATTTCACATTTAATCAAGTTTTATCGATACACATCTTTCTCTCTCGCAAGTTAGTGTAACGAAAATTTATTGGGAAACAAGAGAGAGAGAGAGAAAAATTTTTAAACAGTGCCGTCGCGTGTGACTACAAGAAGAAGAAAAAAGAGTGCGACGAAGAAATTTTATTATTCCTCTAATATTTGCAACAAGTTGTACGAAAATTTTTCCCTTGGCAGTATAAAAAATCAAGAAAATAATAAGAAAAAGAGAGAGAGAGACATTCTTTTTGGTGCTCGGTGTGTGGCAGCTCAGTATATATATATATTTTTTTTTTGGACGACGACTACGACGACGCTGCGTTATTTTAACGGTATGTGTCTAACACAACAACACGATTTAATATGGCCATGTCCAACGTATATATAAGCGTGACATTACGTTATTTTCGTATGTAAGAAAAAGAGAAAAAAAGGTAGAGAATATACGAAAAAAAAAAAAATGATAAAAGTTAGCACTCAAACGCGACTCTTTATGCAAATTTTGTGTAGGGGGAACATCATTAAAGTGTACAATGACTCGTTTTTTTTCTCTCTTTTTAAAAATCTAATAAAACGCATTCAGGGAAAAAAAAATTTTCGTTATCGCTTAAAAAGCATTAAGTGTTTATAAAGAATAAAATTTCTGGACATTTAGATTAAAGAAAAAGAAAGAGAAAAAGAATTAGCGAAAGAGCGTGGGGAGTGAAGGCAGAAGGTTACATAAAAAAAAATTTCTAAGCGATAAGATTTTTAAAACGGCGCGTATTACAAAAAAAAAATAATCATTAAGTATGAAACACTGTAATCTCTCTTATTGACAGCGGGAGAAAACAGAAGCAATTGACGACGTGTAGAATATCGCTATGTACAAGTATTAACATTAAATTTACTGCTATTAATGTGAGTTGTTTTTTTGTTTAATTCAAAAATTTGATGTCATTGTAAAGTAAAAAAATTTAATTTGTAAATAAATAGAAGAATTTTTATTGAATAACGTAATTATTTGCTGAATTTAATACCTCGTATACAGCCAGGCAAATATTAAGATAAATTTAAAATTAAATAAAAACATTGAAATTTTTTAATAAGGTTAAAATAATTTTTTGTGAGCTCTTATGAATATTATTTTTGACTAACGGCTTCTGTTATCGCGTTTTAAAATTTTACATATGTACACAAAGTATATATAACACAAGATATCGAAATGTAATTTCCATTTGAGAATTATATAAGTGACAAGCGCATAAAATTTTAAAGCCTATAATCCAATATCTCTTTTTACCTGTAAATAAAAAAAAAAAGAATTTTTTTTTAAGAATCGAGAACTTTCCCTGCACATTTTAATTAAACATTCTAAATCATTTAACCGCTGTTGTTTCTCTCTTTTTTATTAATAAAACTTTGAAAATAATAAAGATTTAGCGATTAAAATAAAGTTATAATTGTGAAATTTAACAATGTTGTATGAACAATTAACAATAAAGTTTAAATTCCTTTCTATTCTTTAACAACCAGCACTAAAAAGCTTTTCCATTGAAAATTCTCGAAACGTATACGAGTAATACATTATTTTTCTAAAAATAAAAATAAAAAAATAAAAGAACTTTTTAAACGAGTGTAACATCGATAGTACATTCCTCTAAGCCAATACTTTGTACTTAACATTCGAAATCACTCGCGTGAAATTCTTTCGTGCACTCCAACTCTTTTCTTTTTTTTTTATTCACCTTTTTCTTCGCTTAAATGTATAGATATATATACGCGTTTAATTTTAACGTTCGAATAAACGAAAATTTCAATGTTTCGCATAGAAATCGCGAAACCGCGTATATATATATATATATGTATATAAAAGTCTGTCCCGACTGTATCGAGCGCAAAATTTCACTTCGTGCGTTACGAAAACTGTCAGGGCACTACTCCCAGCCTGTGTATCTATATATATATCACATGCATAACGCAAAACTTTCATCGATATCGTTGAACTACCGGCTAGTATATAGACTGTCGCAAAAAATAATCCACCTACACTGGCGTTGGTATCTACTTTTTTCTTATTCCGTATACAAGACTAAAATTTTTTCGTATCTCAAATGAACTCACGTTTAATTTTTCTCCTTGAATTTAATGGATTTTTTTTTTTTTTTTTTTTATTATTCTCCCATCAAAGTGAATTATCCTTTTTTTATTAAAGCAAAATCGAGTAGTTTGCATTTATAAAATAATCATGTTTTTTTAGTTTCAAAGTGGAAGTTATAAATTCACTCTATCTTTGGTCTTGTATTAAGAATAAAATAAAACAGAAAAGTCACGGAAGTTGAAGAAAGAAAAACGGACGGCACCATAAATAAACATCATCCTTGCGAGATTTAAATAGCTGGAATTCACATGTGCAATAAAATATATTTAATGTCTTAAATTATGTTTCTTTTTTTTGACCTCAAACATTATTATTAAAAAAATTTTACATTTTTATTTATTAGATTTTTTACCGATTCCTAAAAAAATATCTATAATCATAGCTTGAAATTTAAATGCTGAGTACTTTGTATTTCTATTTAAATATCGCGGAACTTTGAAAAATTAAAAAGCACAAAATTTAGTGGCAATACTTTTAAACACTTGTTGATATGCAAGCTTGATACGTGCGCCAAGTTGTGTTTGCTTAAGCTTTTTAACGTTGATTCGGCTAAAAACTTATCTACATTTTAGCTCTCTGCATTGCATATCTAAATATTTTTGACTGGCCTATCTCTATCTTTCTTTCTTGCCTTTATTTTTCGTCACCCCACTGTTCGTTACTCTTTTTCTTTTTTTATTTTAAACTCAACACTTAAATAGCACATATATTTGTACATACATTGATGCCTCGGACCGGTCTCCTTCATATGTATATATATATATATATATATATACATGTATGTGCACACATGGCTTGTAAAGTTAAACGATTAAATGCCGGTATTGACATTTATCGAAGTGTTTATGCAATCCTCAGTATATTAATGTCTGTTTTTATTTTATCAAATTTTATTTGAAGAAAGTTGAAGTTTTATTTATTTCAAGAGTAAAGATTCCGATAAAACGTTAATGCGGGAAAAAATAATCAAGTTTCGTTTTGCGAAGGAAATGCGGTCTTCTTCTTTTTTTCTCTTACTTCATTTTTCGAATACGTTGAGTTTTTGGAATTTTTTTTTTAGCGAACCGCAATGTATAAAATGTTCAACTCACGAAATTTTGGGTACCGTTAAGATTCGAAATTGTGACGATTCGAAGGCTTGGATAGCTGTTAATAGTTGGAATATTAAAGATTTCCTTAATTTTTATCCTTTGGCCTTGCGAAATTTCAAAGAAAGATTATTAAATTTATTAGTAAAAATAAAGCTACCAATGGTAACATTGAGAATGAAATGTGCGGTAGGGAAATAAGCTGCTTTATTAAGATAACGTTTATAATTATAAATAAATATTTGACCATTCGTTTGTTTAATTTCATTGATAAATAAGAAATTCTTTGCCCAATTCAATATTGAATTTTTTGTAATTCAACAATTGAAATTAAAAATATTAAAAAGAAGATAAATAAAGTACTGCATCTTATTTGAATATAATTTCATTAAAAATTTGCAGTAATAAAATTCAATGCTGCAATGATATTGACAAACAAAAACATTGAATTTAAACAAAAAAAAAAGTTCGCCATTTATTTAATATCGTTACAATGAAAGCCAATATAATGACGTCAAAGACATAAACATAAACATAATAGCGAGCATAAGTTCGCGAAAAAAGTAGGCCCACTCCGCATTCAATATAATATGTATTCTTCTGAAAAAAAAGTTAAGTTAAATCCCAGTACGTACCATAAACCAACGACTACTTTGCCTGGCAAAGATATTAGTGCAAATAAAAAAAGTTAAATTTTCGTTCGTAAAACTCAACATTTGAAAATGATTATTATTGCTTCGTGAAAAAAAAATGCTTGTGCGAGCATTAGTCAACGAAAGACTACGAAAAAAAAAAATAATAAAAGAGAGCAAAAAAAAAAAAAAAAAGTAAAGAAAGAAATATACAGAGGGTATATAATGAGCGAAAATAATCGCGCGACCGGTAGAAAAAAAAAAGCGTACTCTCAGGTTAAATTATCGAATTCCTTAGCATCTCGTAATGCCGGTTTGTGCAACCTTCCTCCTTCTCCTTCGATATCTTTCTTTCTTTCTCTCTCTGCTTCTCTTTCGTTCCTCGAGACGGAGAATACAAGCAGAGGAAAACCCGAAATTACAGAGTTGTCCTGCGAGGCCAGTACCAAAAAGCTGCAGACCTTCGATATGCTTATAATGTTTTTTTTTTTATTTTTTTTATGTAACATTTATATAGAGGACTAAATAAGGGAAGAATATTACTAATTTTAGGTTTATTTGTTTAATAAAACTAACATCCAGTTTATACACTTGATTTTACTTTTTTATTTTTAATTTGAAATTAAAAATATTTTAACGAGAATAAAATTTATCGCAATATCGAACGAACCAAAGTAAATTATTAAAAACTAATAAAAAAGACATTACTCTTATATAATCTTTCGAAAAAAAAAATCAAAAAACATAAATGCAACTGCTTTTTCTTAATTTTATTTAAATATCAGTACACTTTTTCGAGGATGTCTGAAATTCCAATTGATAATTATTACGAGAGAAAGAGAGAGAGAGAGAGTAAGTTTTATTATTATCATCAAAGCTAAAAATACACGAAGCAAGTATAGTCGCTTCGGACTGTAAATTAAATATGTAATGGGATACAAAAGCAGAAATAAAAGAAAAAGAAGAAAAAGTTAAACTTTACAAAAAATTCTGTTGCTAAAAATAACTCGACTTCATATAACGCTCGGGAAGTTTTTAATATTGACCCCTCTTCTGGTTAATAATTTCTGCAATTCACGTTTACATAATTCAGCGCGATTTTCATCTACGTCTGTACACCTTTTATCTAATGTTATTATATTTACTTTATTTTTTTATCATTCGCTTACAATAATTCGCTGTTTTGCGAAATTTTAAAAGTTGCGATTAATAAAAAAAAATTCTAAATTACAAATATAGGTACAGGTTTGTTGATAAAAGCGAAAAAATAAACATTATATGGGCAATAATTATTTTATAATAAATCATTGACTTTCACTTTGGTTAACAATGTAGAAATTTTAGATAACTACGGGTGAAAATTAATTAACTTCCTAATGGTAGTTTAATGAAGTTCGTACTTGCAACGAATTAAAGATCAGCCGAAGATTAAAATCTTAAGTATAGGTTTTTAAAAAAAATTCATTTTTTCCTTTCTTTACATTATAATGTTAATTAATTATGGCTCAACGAATTCGTGCATTGTACTAGATTTGCTGAAAAATTAATATGTTGGATGTATATGTTAATTATTTAGAATTTTATCAAATTTTATGGAACAAAATTAATTAATTACATTTCTGATTTTGTAAGAATTTAACTTTTATAATAATATCAAATACATTTCTCTTAAAAAATTAAAATAAGACCTGTTTAACTAATACATAGTGCAGAAAACTATGGGTTTTCAAAGTATGTATTTTGATTAAGAAAATGTTTTTGATTAAAAAATTTAACAAAGTTGTAAGTGATTTGAATTTGCTCTTTTTTGTTGAAAACATGCGGGATGCGATTTCACCTTTTTTTTTTGAAAAAAAAACATGCGGGCTACATGGGATATCACTGCAAAATTAATTTTGCAACTAGATTACAAAATTAATGAAATTAAGCTTTTATTCTCAAGTTTTTGTAAATAAAAATTTCAAAAATCTATTAAATAAACGTGATTTTTAGATTCTATTAAACATTTAATTTAATTCGAGTGAGTCATTTTGTTCGAATAGATCACGATAGACCAAACGGTGACAAATACATTCCGTTTTTTAAAATTTATATTTTGAATTCCGAATCGACATACATGAATAATTATAAAATTCTGTAGATTATCTAAATTCAATAAAATTTAATGTAACATCAAAAATTATCTAAAATTATTCAATACAATACGCGCACATTTTGATAAACCGATTTATCATTTTTAATCAGTCGACTCGATGCGAAATCAAATTTAGTATTAACATTACTGATTTTTTTCCTATTCTCGAACGAGCATAAATTGTTTTTTTAAGGAAAAGATATATTATTTTTATCAAATTTCTAATAATAAACCTGATTTTACGTAAATCTAAAACTGGTTACATATATTACAAAAATAGACTTATCAGAAAATAATTGTATATAAATATAGAATATATATTCTTTTTTATAAGCCATTTTCTATTGAACAACACAGTGACGCATATAAAACGACGGGTACGAGGAGAACGGCGGACAAGGTGCGCGAGAGCAGACGAGGGCGCGCGGCGCGCGGACCACTGCGCCACGACGCACAGCAGCCGACAGAATCCCGACTCCCGACAGAAGACGTTAGCCGTATGAGAACATAAAATGTTTTTTAAATTAATGAATATGTTTTATTAAAAAAAGTAAATAATTCATTATTTACTTATTTATTTTACTTATTAATTGTTTGACTTTGAAAATTTGTTTAAACAAACTTCGTAGTTAGATTTTATATGAATTTGTAGAGATTGACTATCTAACGACATTCTTTGTTTCACTAACCGACGAGACCGCGCAACGGCCATGGGATATCCGATCTGTTAATACCCCTAGGAGATAGAGCTGCGATACTCCCAGGAGTATGACGAAGAAATCGCGGATATTAGCGAACGTATGCAAGCCTATACAAATTTAGCGTGGTCTATAGGTATTCCACCGAATACGGCCTACGACGACATAAATGTATATAAAAGAGTCAAGATAAAACCTGGAGTCGCTATGAGCATTAATAAAAGTTTATCAAGACCGGATACCAAGTAGATTCTCCTTAAAGTTTAAACTGTAAACCTCGGAAAAGTCTTGCTGTATATGCGAAATGAAAAAAAAGAAAAGAAAAAAAAAAAGAATCGGAACGCATTGCCGGTTGCTGGTTGGTACGGTTGGTTGTTGGCCGCTAACGTTACGTCAGGTCGTTCGTTTCTTCTTTCTTTCTTTCTCTCTTCTGTCTGTCTTATTCTGCATCTCTTATAAAAGAACTTTTCTACATGTATATATATAAGAAGCAAAGTCAGTCGGTGAATGTCGAGTTTCTTTCTCTCTCTCTCTGACTTGGTGTGTATAAAGTCGGTAGACACTTTACCGTCAACTTTTCTAAGAGTTTTAATACTCTTAAATATATATATATATATACACACTTGAAGAGATAGCGGACGAGGCTGCTTGGACTTGTACTCGATGTGTGTATACGGCGTCCTCCTAATAGGTCGCCTGTTTGTCTACAAGTTTTAAACGACGATAGCTATCGCTATATTCTTGCTTTGGGTTCTATGGTTTTATATACATACGCGAGCCATAGAATTCCGGACGTGCAAATATGTACACGATGTGCCTGTTTCGAACCTTCTTGTTTTACCATTTTTCTTCTTTCCTTTTTTTTATTCTCCATCTTTCTTTTTTTTCTGCGTCTTTTTTTTTGTTGTTGCTACTACTGTTGTTGTTGTTGTTGTTTTGCGTGTTTTTTTAAACTTTTCCTCAGATTTTCCGAGCAAACTGACGTCGCGCCAAGGCTTGGAATCCGATGAGACCTTTTGATGCGATCGAGAGAATGTCGCTTTAATTATAGTTTATTCGTTACTTTGTCTGCAGCTTGTTAAACTTTGTGTTTTGCTGTTTACTAAAAGATAAATAAATGGAAAATTTTTTTTTCATTGGAAGTTATTAAAGCTTTATTTTTATTTAAAATAATCGTTATTATTCGTTTATTTCTCACGGTGGCTTTACAAGTCTCTTATGGTAATAATAAAACTGATTTGTATCACTTAAAACTTTATTAGGTATACACTACTTCTCTTCAACTGTACATTGTATATGTGAAATTTTGAATTGCCTATTTTATACTTGTTAAGATGATCCTAAGTTTACGGAAGTATTTTTTCGCATGTAGAAAGCCATAATACGTAAAGTTAGCGAAGTAAGAAATTTTAATGGAGTAACGATTTTTTAACATTAACATTGTAGAATGTATCGAAACATTTTTTTTATCCATAAGAATGTCGATATGCACATATAACATTGCTTTACTTATATGCATGATTTTCATTTCGCCAATAATTTTCGTATTTCATTTGAAGCGTCAATTTCAATCCAAATTTTGAATTGATGCTAAAATTATGAAACTATAAATACGTTACGCGTGCACAAAGTATTTTCGAACTAACAAGTAATGATAATTTTTTATCATTTTTGATGAATATAACTATTTTCTAGTTAAAATATTTATCAGATATGTAGATTTATGAGGCTGAATTATAAGGGAAAATTTAAAAATACACGCGCAAGTGTGTGCGTATGAAATGAGAATAAAAGTCTTGATAGATTAAACGTAATCAAGAAAAGGTATCTGAGAATAATAAAAGTTAATTTATGCATAAAACTATTTAAAATAGAATTATTTAAATGAGATACTTATAAAAACGGTTTAAAATTTTTTCAAAACTCCGTATCCTTAATTTTACCATTTTTTAGACAATTTTTTCATCATTGCTCGTTTTGTTTATCATTCGAATAAAGACTTTAAAATTCCTATTTATTATTAAAGAAAAAAAAATAATAAATGTCCAGCATTTTAAAAAAACCAGTTCTTCTTTACCTAATTTCGTGCATAACAGTTATTACATATTTTTGAATCTACACCTCTGGTCGAAAATATTTCCAGTTCATTACATAGTGAATATATATTGAAGTCATAAGAAATTACCATTTCTCGCTTGGTTTCTTTTAATGGGAATATAAAAAAAAAAATTTTTTTTTTTTCTTCACGAAACAACTTCTAAGATGTGGCAATTCTAATTTTGCTAATATTGTTATGCGATACATTTTTTCTTTTTCAATTTTCCATTTTTTTTTTCCTTTTTAAGGAGCAATTCAAATGTAAAACATTTATAAGTAGTTTTGCTTTGAAATAATTTTTTTCTCTACCTCCACCTCTCGATATATTTAATGCAAATTGTTATATACACGCTTTATGAAAAAAAAGATATGCTTTTAATTGCCGATACTTTGAAAGCGTATAATTTTGATTATTGATAATTATCGAAAGTGGTTTTTGCTCTACAATTTTCAAAAGTTTTATTTAAAAACTTTATTCCCATGACAAGATAATTATTACGCCTCATTACGTGCATTATAATTTCGAATATTTCAATTTTTAATCAAACTTTAAATATGTTACATCTAACTGAAACGGATAAAAAAAGGAAAAAAAAATAATACATATTTCCTATGTAATATTTAGAATAGGTGACAAATATCAATAATTAAATTGTTAGTTAATATCCGAACAGCTATTGAAAGCTATCATTATTGGTACACTATATAATATTCATTAAATTTATACCTGGATGACGTAACATAAACGGAATTTAAAAAAAAAAAAAGAGTCGAAAGTTTCCTCCAAGAGAAGAAAGTAAAGTAATGTTTAATACATAAAATACAAAGTCTAAAGTAGAATAGAATTAAAATCCACGTATAATAGAGTTCTCATCGTGATGATATTAACAGGATCTTCCTATAGAAGCGTAAATTATTAAAAAAGTATATATAAAGAGGATCTTATATATATACATTTAGTTCTTTTGTACTTGTGTATATAGAAGTCTGGTTGGGTTTATAGTGTCTTGCTGGCGGAGGCTCTCTCTCTCTCTCTCTCTCTTTCTTTCTTGCGCGAAAAAGAAAAGAGAGTGATTCAAGAGTTTTCGCAATCTCCATTAGCGAAGAATGCCGAGCATGCCGGCGAGCGTTCTTCGCACGAAAATGAAAGTACTCCATTTCTTGCTTGCGCGGCTTGCTAAGCTCGCTGCTGCTCCTTAGTATATCTATATTTCTTCTATATACTCTATAGTTTGAGGTAAAACAGCAAAGCTATAAGAGAGCCCGTATAACCATAGCCACAGAGCGAAAGGCGGAAAAGCCTTCCTTCAAGCTCTATACTCTCTTCTTTTCATATTTACATGTATACGGTATATTAAATATCTTGTGTATATCGCACATACACGAAACGCACGTGTGTATTAAAGCAAAGTTTAGGTCGCGAGTATAGCATGCGCGAGGCGCCTGTATATATATACGTGCGAAGGATTCTTCTCTGGCTCTTCTCTTCTCTTCCATTCATTGATTAGCATTGAGCGTCTCTCAAAGACTTTTATATATAGCGATTTATATATCTATACGTATAAAAGCCTGCCATATTACTACGCAGCGAGTCTAACGTTAATTAAGATAAATGCACGTTCTTCTATTATAGCCGAGAGAGTGTGTATATGCGCCGAGCGCTTAACTTTTCTCTATACTATCATTACCAGCCGAGATTCTCGAGACTCGATTCAGAGTCTCCGGGTATATACACAATATTCTTTTTTTCTTTTTTTTTCGTTTTCCTTTTTGCGAATGCGTGCACTTCGCGTAGAAATAAAAATATAATCTTTTGACAACCCACGACTCATCGCACGATTCTCCCTTCCTTTACTTTTTTTTTTTCTCTTTCTTAAAGATTCTGTTTACACGTAGCGTAAGGAGAAACTAATGTTTTTTTTTTAAGTGTGATGGAAAAATTGGAAGAGAAATTTGTTTGTATACAGTTTGACGTTTAATGGATGGTTTAATATTGACGCGAATACCATTATTTTGATATTATATTTTACATTCATCATTTTAATACATTAGGTAATACTGATGAATATTTTTAATTTATTTTAAAATGAAAAAATAGCTCAGGGCAATAGTCATTAAAAAATTTCTAAAAAATATTTAAATTATTATGGAATATTGGATATATGAAAAATTATTTTTAAGACGCTACGAATTTATCCTTTTTTTATTACATTTTTTAAAAAAAATAACAAATTAATTATATGAAATAAAAAAAAAATGTCGAATAATATTTAAAAGATTATGAAAAGTCCTAAGAAGCAGTCGAGTAGTTTAATTAACCTTTTGTTATCGTGTTTATATTTTTTGCCTGTCCAATGTTATACCAGTTATATATTACACGATAGTCGACAATCTCGTCTCTTTCTAAATTAGATAAGAACATTCCGTTACCGGCCTCGCTCCTAACCGTGGACATTATTAATATTATATTTTTAATTAAATCCCAAAGTATCTTATTACTTTTTTTTCATACATATATACATTACCTTTAAACATATTGCGAAATCTAAATATTGTTATCATTTCCTGTTTCAGGTTCTTTCAATAGCGAAGATAGACCGAGTGAAGTTCACACTTTTTTGGATTGATTCGTCATAAAGAAGGAAAGTGTGTATTACGATAAAAAAAAAGAAAGAAAACAAACAGATATTTTTCTAGGTGAACGTATCAGGAAAAAATAAAGAAAAAAGAAGTCTAGTGTTTTGTATTATTCATAACTTGTTATTTTTTTTTTTTTTTTTAAAGAGCAACTTCGTGTATAGAAGCGAGCTTTTAAAAACGATAAGAGAAAATAACGAGGAAGTCAAGTTCAAAGCTGAATAGAATTGAAAAAAAAAGTGAAAATTAAAAAAGTTAAGAAAAAAATCACGTGCGACGTTTCAATTTTTTTTTTTTTTTTTAATGGATGCTCTCCTGAGATAAGTGCGCGATCCAACAGCAACGCCACAACGTCTCGGGAGACTTTCAAAGCGCTCCTAAAGGAAACACACACAAAAGGCGGCTTTAAGGGTAAGCAAACTATTCTATTGTTTTTTTTCCTTATCTTTATAAATATTTGTTTAAATTAAACGTATGCGTTTTCCTTAGTGGTTTCCTTGTTACTTTGTTTATCGCGCATCTTTTTTCCTTAAATCTAAGTATTATTTAAAGTCTCGTTTTACCATGTTTAATTATGTATATTGGATGATGGATTTAATGAAGTTGTGACAATTATGCTTGTTTTCATTGAAGTTAACATTTTATTGATGCCATAAAAATTTTGGCTTCATTTTTTTAAAAGTATTTCGTAAAACACGTATAAAATTATAGTTTTATATCAACACGATCGTAATTGATTTATACGAGGAAAAATTTTTTTTATTTTTATCTATTTTAAGAAACGTTAGAAAATGTAAATGTTAATTTTGTGATATTTTCGTTAAATTAAATTCAGTAAAATTTTTTACTACACGCTTAATACTGATTCTTTAATGAAACTTTAAAAACGATGATTTGTTTTTCTTTATTTTTTTTTTTTTAATAAAATGCAATATCTCATCGAAGGATAAATAACTGTGTTACCTTATCTGACAAGCGAAGGACATTTTAGAATGAGGGAAATAATCGTAACTTTTTAATAATCCACGCATATAGTGTTGTTTTTTAAATGGGTCATATTGAGTAATTGTTTATTTTTGTCCTGAAGTACGAATTCTCACTTAAATATAAATTTCAAAAAAAAAAATATAGTATTTTTCCATCAAATTATACATACACAACTGTGTGTATCGTTCGAACGAGCTCGTACAAGACTGGTTGCACAGGTGTTCAATTGATCTATCAATATAACTTCATATCAAGATAAACTTCTGAGAAAAAAAATAAATTAAAAAAGGTTCATTTAATTCTAACTGAAATTGTTGTATTATTTAGTCGAAAATGTACAATTAACAATAAATTTAATTCATATATAAAATTAATGAAAATTCGATTCGAACGATAATGAATAATTTAATCAACTAAGCATACAATTTAATCGAGAACATGTGCATACTACAGCTGATAAACTAGGCCGCGAGTTCATCAGTTTATCAAATTGTCGCTGAACAAACTTTATAAAATTTACGCGAAAACAAAAGTTTATTAGAAAACGTTTATTCAAGCACGTATACATAAAAATCTGTTTATTAATGGCCGATCTTGGCCCAGCTAAATTTTTATCATTTTCATATATCGTTAATTAAAAAGGAGAAGAAAAAAAATATTCCGATTAATTAAATTCGTACTTTTGAAATTAAATATCATATTTGTACAACATACTTGATGAGGCAAACAGTTTTGGGCATTTAAAACTTTGAATAAATTAATCAGCACAAAGATTCTTTATGTACATTACATAATAGACTTTGTTTACTCACTCTATTGATGAATGAATACTAATGCTGATTATAATAATACCGTGACAGGCCGCTATTTTAACCTCGTTACACGAATTTTTAATCGAATAATCGCTCTAATAAAATAAATTTTATAAAATTTGAGGAAATTTTTTATAAATTTATTTAAAATCAAAATTTTATCAATAAAAATTAATTAATGCAAAATAAATAATCCGTATACTTAGATTAATAAATAATTAAAAATTTTTGATTCTCAAAAAAGTCTTATCTTATTGATAAAATTGTGTGCACATAGAATCAATAATCCTATTCTTACAATAATATCCAGCCTAACAACAACAATAATTCTTATCTCGCAATCAAAATCAAAGCTTTCACGTGCTGTTCGTCTCTTAAAAATCGACGTCAGACAAAAGAAAAATAAAACTATAAACGATCAGCATAGATGTATACGCTATGAAACCAACGTGAAAAAGAAAGAGAAATAAAAAAAAAATCCTAACGAAACGACACAGAGAGACGTCAGCGACGTTACGCAGTATAATAATGGCTCACCTACGCAAAACAGATAAAGTAGCACGACACGCGCAATGGCGCGCGAAAAAGCCAGAGGAATGTAAATAACGTACTATAAAAGTTAAATCCTTCATTTTTTTTCTTTTATTTTGACTATAACGAACGAAATCTCTTTAAAAAAAAAAAGAATTTCGGGATATCCCAATAACCGGACTTTCCTCTTTTATAGAACGTGTACACGTATTCGCCTGTATGGATTTGGCGAGAGCGTGGATGCGTATTAATGAAACTTTTGACCGTGAATGTTGCCTTGTTAAAAAGAGATTATGACGGATATAGAAATTAGTATATTGTATAGCAGCTTTTTCTTTCTTCTTTAGATATATTTTACTTTTTAATATTTTATTCCATGTTTATATATCAAAGTGTGTCATTCTGATTAAAGTTCGTCATTTATATCACAAAAATATAAAATTTATTATAAATTGATACAAGCTTGAAATATCGAATATTCGCAAAATTTTATGCAAGCTGAAGGTATAAATTTAAAATCTTTTATTTTACACCTTTTGAATTTTCAATACGTGCCTCCGATTTATATTTTTAACATCGCTTCGTTTTATGCTTAAAGCTTTAATTTTTTTTACGACTCTTTACAATGGCCAGCCGAGTAAATTATTTCCTGTGCAATGCTTATTAATCGCCAGAGGCGCGTGTACATAAAAAAAATTTATTTTTAAAAATACATTAACAATAGAAATATTATTGTACAATGGCAAGCTGTACATTCGCACTGGAAAATCCCAAAACTTCAAACATAAATCCTTTTTTAAATTGCATAATTATATTTTGATCCCCTTATTCGACTTAACTAGAAAATTGCCTTTATTTTTACAAACGCTCAGGAATCACCCAGACGTAATGATGATAGCGACTCTGATTTTAACAATGTACTTTTCGTTCTCCACACTTTAAAAAAAAAACTTTAAAATTTTTTTTGCATTAAATACCGTGCAAGCACTTCGCTGTAATTATACTATTATTGAGAATTGAAAGCTCCATAGTTAACGATATCAGTTTAAAACGAAAATATGTATATTATTGTGTTACAGAGAATCGCGTTTGTATAGTTATAAGCGCTACATCTTATCGAATGACGTGTACGATCAACTGTGCGCGTGCATATATGTGCGTTTTTAGCTAGAGGATGTTGTGGTACAACGATCAACAAAAAAAAAAATGAGAATTGAAACGAAACTTTTTTGCGGTTGCTCTTTTTTTTCATTTCTTAGGTAAATCGTTGAAAGTTAAAGTTATTTGATTTTCCACTGTTGAGGAAAAAAAAAAAGTTAAATAGTTTTAAAAAGTGAATTTTTAATTATCGGCATAACTATAAAAATTAAGTAGAATTATGGTATCGCGCGTTGCGCAATGTTTGAAAAAGAAATTAATCGCCTTGAAATAATAACTTTCGATGTTTTTCTTAAAAAGTTTCGTTAATTTGCGTCGAAGTTTTCCGGGATCGATTATTGCCCAAAATTAAATCTCTCGTTTTTTTTCCTGTTCAATAAACATAATACGTTAACGACGATGTTACCCATTAATTGTTTATCTTTTTCATAATAAGCAATTAATATTATGTAAACATGTAGATTTAAAAAAAAAAAAAAATGAAGAAGTCATTCCCCGTCCACTTTTAGTTCCGGATTACTCATCGCAATATTAATGTCAACGAGTATACGCGCACTATATATTCACGCCGGGATATTCAATTAACAGCGTTAAATATTCACTTTTCACCTTTTATTATAATTTTCCTTGTACTCGTTTAACGTTAATCTTAATCTCTTTACATGTACATTGAAACCCACATAATACGACAGACTCCGAACGGGGAATTCCCGCGAGCAAAGATAATCGAAGATTTTTAATATACGCAAGCGAGAATTTCAAGAAATCAACATTGTAACTAAACGATTGTCATATAGGAAAATATTCATTATTACATGTATATGAAATAGCGTGTGGAAAATCCGTGCGATCTTGTTGAAAAATTATCTGCATTCTATATATGTACATATAATGCAGTTTGCGAAACGCTCAGATGCTATTTAGATTTACAAATTTTTTTCTATGAACCTGAGTCGCGCGTGTTGAGTGTAGCATTTTTAATTTAGATTGATTCGCTGATTTTGTTTTTGAATTTTTCTTGAAAATTTTTATTCAGTTTTAGTTTTCTCAAGGAATTTATCAGAAAAGTTTGATTAAATTTTTCTCATTTATGAAACAAATTGATAGCTAAATTTCGCAGAACCAATGTTTATAATAATAAAGAAATATGTATTAAATCATCAGAATGCATTATCTGTCATTCTTATTAATATCTTTCCAAGTTAGCAACAATGCGAACGGGAATTCCAAATCGTTTAATCAAATAACGAATAATAACATTTCACACTTGCATCAAAAGCTTCTTCTAACAAGATCTTCAAATATTCGTTTAAGAAATTCATTGCCAAGGCCGCAAAACATTGAGCATGGT
This sequence comes from Anastatus disparis, assembly GCA_017163975.1. Classification (NCBI taxonomy): domain Eukaryota; kingdom Metazoa; phylum Arthropoda; class Insecta; order Hymenoptera; family Eupelmidae; genus Anastatus; species Anastatus disparis. The sequence continues at coordinate 1,321,296 of JAFFSR010000251.1, forward strand.
AAATAGAAGTAGAAGAAGAAAAAAAAATAATAAATCGCGTCATTCTTTCCCATACATCATCGATCTTTATATTCTTATAAAACATGAGCGCGTTTACTTATATATACACCTAGAAAAGTAAAAAAAAAAAAAAAAAAAATAAAAATCTATGGAATGCGGCTCTCTTGCGGAGTCGCAAGGAGAGTGTCAATGAACTTGATCGGTTCGCTGCACCTTGACCTATTTCAAAGAGACATCACTATATATATATAAGCTATAGCGCGTCGTCACTTTGCTCGTGTTACACATTTAGCACCTATTTGAAAGTACGACTTCAATTATCTCTTATTTTTATTTTTATTTTTTTCCTTCTTTTAAAAGGACCTTGCGTATCTTCAAGGTTGTCTTTAAAAAAAAACAAAAAGAAAAAAAAACAGAGAATAAATATAGTAAATATGTGAGATTATTATACGAGAAAAGCCAAGGATGCGCACACGTGTTATCCATTCATCCAAGCACGCGATTCTAGGCATCTCTTCTTCTTCTTCTTTTTTTTCCTCCTCTGCGTATATTTTGCACCGAGAGAGAAAAGATAAGCAAAGTGCATGATTCTTATCGCGAATGAAAAAAAAAAAAATAAAAAATAATAAAAAGATTCGCGCAACGTATATACGCTCACAAGACTTTTTACATGTATATGGTTTACGTATATACATGTGACTGTCAGCGGCCGGCGTGCATTAGAATTTCAAAGTAGCTTGCAATTACTGGGAAGAGTGTGTGCCGTCAACGCTTTGTGCTGATTATGCTTAATCGTGTGTGTACATATATATATATGTATACACGAGCGAAAAAAAAAAACGCTGATTTATTTGAATGCGCGTCTTATTTTTGTTTAAAAAAAAAAATAATTTTTTTATTTCTGTTCTTTTTTTATCCTCTCGAAATTTATTGTAAATTTTGTACCTGGCGTAGTATGAAAAAGACATTGGCCTCTTTACGTGCGCAATAAGAACTAAATAAAGTTTTTTTGATGAGTAGTGCGTTTTGTTCTTAATAATTGTTTTTCTTTTTTTCTTTTAATATCTTAGCAAGACAGCGAGATTTTTTTTCAAAGGCTGAGCGGAGTAAACATTGTTAAATAAAAATTATTAATAGCTGGGAATCACCAGGTGGGATTCCACGTTTTCTATTGTAATAATTGGTATTAGAAAAACTTGGAAATGTTTAGGTATTTTATCGAGCGTAACGAGAAATTTGTCGTATCGATTGCTTCGACATCAGTATTTTAATATTAATTAAAACCAGCGATTAATATATTAAAATTAATATAGCATTTAATCTTATCTGAATATCAGTTAACCTTGTGTAAAAGTTAATTTTTAAATGCGATCTTACTTTACGTCATTTGCACGCACTATTATCAACAATAACGAATGACGAAAGCTAATTATTTTAAAATCAATTATCAACTTTTAAGCGTAATAACGCTTTAACCGGAATACCGAGGTCAATATAGTACAAAACATATTCCATATATATATATATGTGTTCATGTATGCAGATAGAAAAACTCATTAAATGTAATTAACTAAATATATGGTGTACTAATGATGTATAATATGAGCTTTTTTTTTATAAATTTTCTAGGATAATGCGAAATTCGGAAGGGCTATCAGGCAGCGATCAGGACTCTGTCGATCAGGAGATGTACATCGACTTGGACGAAGCATCCGTTGACTCGCTTACCGGCAAACGAGGTCGTCATCAGCTCGGCGCTGAGGTAATTAACGTTTTTTTTTTTTTTTTTTACTTTTTTTTTTCTTTTCTCGTCTTCTTGCTTACGCAGTTAACGATACACTAGATTAATGTCTTTTTATTAATGACACTGAGAATCGTTAAATTTCGTTGCGCTCAAGTTGGATTTTATACTCATAACACTATTGGCAATTATTGGGTACACAAAAAATTTAATTTTTATACTCTTTGAAAAATTAAAATTTGTTAGCTTTCACTTTGTAAAAAGTTTATTTTTCTGTAAAAAAAAAGAATCAAAGATAAAAGGTTGTGAAAATCAATAATTAAAAAGTTCTGAATTGAAATTCTCCCGATGTATTTCAATGTCATTAATTAAACATTATCAGTATGCCACTGGCATTCCTTGGCACTGTGTATAACAGTAAGCGCTTAAATCTCACGTAAATGAAATTTTTGCTGATACGTAAATGCGAAAGTCCATTTCAAAATGGTTTCTCTCTCTCTCTTTCTCTTATTCCGTATATAATCAAAATATTCGGCTGCTACATTTAAATGCTCTAGCTCGTTACGAGACGATGACATCTTTGTCGCGAGGATTTTAAGCGACCGAGCTAGATTTGGATATTAACGAAAATAAGAAAAAAAAAGGAAAGAAAAAAACGTGCACGCAAGCAGAAAGATATATTGTCCTGTGTGTGACACATCCTTCCTTGTACGGATTTTACGCTATAGTTTGACCCATGATAGTTTTTCGAGTGGCCTGTTGAACTGTTAACGTAAACATTTATCTAGTAATGTTTTTCATTGCAATCAAAAATTGGATTTTCTACGGTATTTTAAAAAGAAAATAATTCTAATTAAGCTTTTTTCGATAACCATGTAAATAAGTATAATTTATAGCTGAAATTAAAATTCAAAGGATTAATTTTATTACGGACGTTAAATTCTAATTTAAACATTTTTAATTGCAGTATAAAAGCAAACAAATGAAAATAAAACTTGCAAAAGTTATAAATAACTTTCGTATAATAAAAATAATTCCATTTATTATTATCACTTGTCGATAAAAGTTTCTCCTGCCGAGTTGATTGCACCTTTAAACGAGGCATGTTTACGTATATGCACATACACACTTTTATATTTTGACTTAATTATACGCTCTAATCTTAATATCTCAGGAAAAATTCGATATTGAACGAAATCGTAAAATAAAAAATTGGCTCGCGCGTTTATTATGTATCAGTGAGCGTTGAATTTCAAGCAGAGGAGAAATAAAAGGCAAAAATTTAAAAAAAAAAAAAACAAATGTACACACTTTCTCCAAAAAAGAAAGATAAAGAAAAAAAAGGAGAACCTAAATGCCGGAGAGTATTGCCGAATCATCGTAATTCAGAGGAGCGATAATGTGGGCCAATTATAAACTCAATGAGACGTGGAAGACACTGACGTATTCACGCGGATAGACAAAAACTGCTTTAAGGTAAATAGTCTCGGTACATTCAGACTGAAAAGTTTAACGCTCGTCGCGATGAGAGCCCTCGTTTGATCCTCTCATATGTGAGCAAGCAGAAATTTCATCAGAGGCTGTATGACGTTGAGTGGTACATATAAAAAGAGCTCATGTACGTACACATAGCGCACATATGCAACTGCTGCTAATTGAAATTTGGCATCATTGCGAGGGATCAAAGCACCTTCTCAAAACTTCTGCTTTCGTGCAGCAGAAACTAGACCACGCGTATAACAATAATTAATAACAATAATCTTTCTAATCTAACTTCTCCATCGCGATTAAAGATTTTTTAAAACAAGAAACAAATAATGAAATTTAATTAATAATCTGAAACGAAAAACAGTTCAATCAACTCAATCAAGTCGATTGATTTGCTACGAAAAAAATCAAAATCTACAAGAAAAAAAGCTTGTCTTTTGAGTTTCTTTTAATAGGTAGTTTATTTTTTATATAACGATTATTTAACAAGGACGATCGTTAGTTTATTTATTTTTAACTTTAATCCGTTATAAGTTTATCGATAAAAACAATCAATGTTAATTACAGATGAGTTGGAACAATTAATGTTAAGAATAATAATCATTTTTTCATCATTTTTATGTATCCAATAAATTATTTAATAATCATAAACATTTCTACGTTGCAATTATAAGCCGTAACTTTCATAATAAAAAAATTTAAGAATTAGTAACAATTATTTTATCCATTTTTCTAGCTGATGAAAAAATATAAAATTTGAAATTCGAATGCTGGCGCTTGAAAACAGAGAGCGCCGAAAGAAAGCGAACGCGTGATAAGATTACAACGTTGCCAAGTTTCGTATATAAAAATTACAAGGTGTATGAATAAAAATCTACATTGCTAATGATTTTCTCGAAATTTTAAAAATAATGTTATAAACAAAACTACATATTCCTTTTTCAATAAATTTCTTCACCTGGCTGGCAATAAAGCGATTTTTCAGTTAACCACTATAAAAGTCACCGTGTTAAAAAGTGTCATTTTAGCTCTTTGTAACTCCAAATCCACACCGCCGACACACTTTCAATTGTAGTACATTTTTTACGACGATATAAATAAATCATATCCAAACTTTCGTGACGTTTTATCATAATCGCTTGAGCAAGACTATTTGCTAGCTCGGTATCTCGTATATACCTGTGATTTCTTCCGTCGTACTTGAAAATTTCAAGGAATTAATAAAGAAAGAGAGAGAGAGAGAGAGAGAGATAAATTGAGAAGCGCGCACAAGTTTGCATAACTCGAATTTCCAGTCTTCGAGGCGATTAATGGCTCTTTCGAGTCATTGTCGATGGATATAGGCTTCTTCTTATTCTCCTTCGTCTTCGTCTTTAATAAAAACAATAATTGTAAACTCTGCTGTTGTAATAGCGCCGGCTATAGATATACGAGCATCGTTTTCTACCAAACTTGTCTCGTGCAGTCAATATGCTTTTCACTGATTTTTAAGACTTAAGAATGTAGATAAGACGTTGTTTACGTGTTTAAACAGTGTATTAGAAAACATTTAGATAATTTTTTTTTTCGTAAATACTAAGAAAGATTTGATAAATAAATACGTACTAGTGCCATTGAGTAGGTAAACAAAATTTCATATTTTGTTTTTGGGCACAGTTAATTGCTGGATTTAAAAATAATTTTGCACATGATTTAAGGAGTAAAGATTGCATGAAAAGTTAAGAGACGCTGATTTAATAAAACATAAAAGTATACGCGTCTGTCGAGTTCATTTAGAAAACTTTAGAATATAAAATAAAAATAAAAAATCTTTTTCAGTCAAGGTTAAAAGTTGATTTTTTTTTTTTTTAATTATAAAGTGTTTTATTGTTGTACACTTTAATCACTGTAACAAGAAACTTATTCTTTGATAAATTATCAAGTTTTTTAATGAGTAAAATAAACCTTGGAAATATTGAAATCCTATCAAAGATGTTAAAACATTTTATTTTCGAGCACTGTAATTCTCGTTTACCTTTTTTAATTGTCTTCATTTACATTCGCGCAATAAAAAATTTTCAATTTTTTCTTTTCCATTTCATTTTACAATTACTATTTATATTTATCTTTATCTTTATTAATAAATAATGAAATCATTTGTTTTTAAAATAAAATTTTTCTCTTGAATGAATTAAATTTAAATAAAGATTTTTAATTTTTTTTTTTTAATTATTATTTCATTAAAAAATCATAAATATAATTTTCATATTATAAAAAAAGTATTCTGTATCTTATTACTTAAGACCTACGTTTTTTTGATAATAATATTAGATCGCTTTTTTTGAAAACCAATATTATAAACATAATCTTTAAACAACTTCTAACCTTATTTAATAATATTTAGTATACAACAACCAATTTACTCGTATCACTACTCACTTTTTTAGTAAATGGTATTTTGTCAAATCTGTAAGATATGACTTTAAAAATGTAAATTTAAAGTACGACTAAGATAAAGACTTTTCAAAAACTGCGTTTATATAGATACAAATTTACAGAATGGGAACAATTAAATTGAATATTATAAAATAAATAAAAAATTTTCTATTCTTACATTACAATGATTGTTTTAGAATAATTTAAAAAAGATTGACAGATTAATTTAAAGCAAACCACTTCTGACCAGTTCTAAAGCTGAATTTAAGTATGCACGATGATATCATCAAAAAGAGATTTTTCGATACTTATACCAAATATACAGTACTTTCCTTAACCTACAAACAATTTTTTTATGAATCTATTAATCTGAAAACCTTAACCTACATTTTAAGAAAATTAAATCGCTAGTATAAAAAAATTTTTTAACCTTTAACAATTATTTATGCATCGAATTAAAGCAATAAACAAACCCCACATTGCTTTAGAATAATTCATTATTAAAAAAAAATCCTTCATTATTTGACTTGAATTTGCAGGTCGGCGACGAGAGTGACAGTAGCGGAAGCGAAAGGGGTCCAAAACGAGTAAAAAGACGTAACCGTGGTGGGCCCCCGACAACCAGAAGACGAAAAAGCGGCATCTCAGCAAGAGAACGCACCTTAAGGAGACTTGAAAGTAATGAACGCGAGCGAAATAGAATGCATTCACTAAACGATGCATTTGAGGTAAGGATCTCTCTCAATTCAAACAATTATTTTTCAATTTTAATGAGAAACAAAAAAAAATAGATATTAATGACAATCCAAAATGACTTGATGCACAGTTAGTTTGAGAAAATAATCCATCAGTAGTCTTTTTTAAGTAAATAAATAGATTTAAACTCAAAAAGTCATAATAACAACCCTGGTAGAAATGTGAGCATAAAAAAATAGAGTATATAAAAATTTAAGGTTATTAGTAATAATAATGCCAAAGAAATGGCCATAAAATGTTTAAAAAAAGCGTTTCCATTTCTACTGGTCATAAAATGGTAATACAAAGCGTATCAATTTCTATCAGGGAAATAAGAAATTTTTTAAAGAATTTTAACATATCAAAATAGTAAATAATTTTGAAATATCATAAATGTAAATACGGTAAATTTTTATTATTTCCTTAGAATGCAAAGAATTTTATTAAATAACAGAAAAATTTCATTAATAAATAAAATTATTTAACTGGAAAACAATATATTCAGAGGTTTTTTTTAATTGTATAGTAAAAAATAATTCGCTAATCACTGTAATTTTCTCGTGTACAATTCTCTCTCAGACGGAACTATTAGATTATTATAAAAGCACCAACATTTCGTATACGCTTTCAAATTTTTAAATTTATTTTCTAAGAAAATTATGTAAGATCGAAAGTGAAAAAAAAAAAACATTTTTTTTTTTCGTTTTTTTTTAAATTTTTGGGTCATGTTCGCGTTAAAAAAGAAAGAAAAAAAGTTTGCCCGAGGAAGGGATTTTAATTGGCGATTGCGATAAATATCGCGTTAATTGAGTTTTGAAAAATTAATTAGGGGGTTTCGGTATTCACCATGGCAGGACGATACTTTTTTAATCGAAACGTTAGCGTTAATATAATGAGTCAGTTTCATTCGGTTTTCATTAAGTAAATTAAATGTTTTTTTTTTCGTATGATTAATTAACTCTCGCCGAGATAATTTCATATCGCTTATATGTTAAAGTGACTTTTATTTCCAAACTTATATTCGAATCTTTTTTTTTCTTACTGTTTGCATTAATAATTCTTAAGTTTTAGCTGCAATATAAGTGTAATCTTTTCTCAACTTTTTTTTATATAATGCAAATGTTTATTTAAAATTATCAAACTAAACTGCAATAAAAAAACATTGTAACCCAGTTAACAAAGATTCGTTGGAATTATCAATAATAGTGTCTGACATTTATGACTGATAAGTTCAAGTTAACTAATTATTTTTTTTTTCGTAATGTACCTAATTAATTTATATTTTGAGTATCACCTTACTGAAATTTCTTTTAATTTTTAATTCAACGCATAATTTAGTTTGTTTATTAAATGAATATTAATTTATTCAATCCATAGAAATTTTTGTATTTGCATGATTTATTGAGTAGTACTTAAAAAAAAAACAGGTTATTCATCATCAAATTTTTTTTAACGAATTCACACAATAGTATCTTTTTAGTTGTAGAAAAGATTTTTTTTTTAACGGACAGTATTAAAGCTAAAATACTGTATTAAATTCGAACGAATCTTTATGAATGCCGTTATAAAATTAAAAAAAAAAAGTATTTAAAATCCCGTAAGCATTAATATAAAAAAAAAGAAACTATAACTGAATCATTAATCAGGAGAAAAAAAAAAGAAATCGAATCGATGTACACAAAACTAGTTAAACCATATATACATATATATAAAAAAAAAGCAAAGTATTATTGGCTAAATCGCATTAGGCTTTTTGCGAGCTCGCCATTAATTTTGCTCTTGAACTTTAATATCAGAGACGATGGCCTTTCTATATACATAGTACGCGTGTAATAATGCGTTTGGCTCTCGCTCGCGTTTACATATATACGTATACACACACACACACATATATACATAGCTTTCTGAGATTATACAAAGTTTATTCGAAAAATTGCTTATCGAGACGCCGCTTGTCGATAAATGAATTCTCGACGCTGGTTTTTAATATCAAAAAGCAAGACTATTTTCTCGCTCTTAATACCGAGCACCGATAATACGAGCTTTATAACGGCTTGTTGATATCCACGTATATACGGGGCTATATGATATTATTGCTTTAAATTTTTAAAAAAATGAGAGAAAATCATTTTAAAGCTTACGTGGTACTCTTATTTTCGGGCGAAGAAAGTTTTGCTTATCGCTGAAGTAATTATGTAAGAAAAATAAAGTGAATTAATCATTATAATACTGTTTATTCGATATAAGTTCACATAGCTTGTACTTCAACCCTGAGATAAAAATTATTTTGTCAATTTATTTCTAAATATTCAGTATTACATTTATTTTAGTCTTTTAAATTTTCATTAATGGCTTCATTTAATTAACCAAATGATATACTAAAAAAAAATTGTTGATAAAGTTTAAAAAAGAAAGTCGTTTCATAAGTCTTATGATTGGTTTTATTAAACGTTTGCTATCTATAAAAATCAATCGATAAATCGCCATAAACTAGAAAAAAAAAACCAATCGGATTAATTTAAAATTTAACAACTTAAAACTAGATTCAATCGTCTGTATATTTAACGAGCAAATATACGCGATAGTAAATTTATGCGCTTCAATGACCGAAATAGCCTGTTAGCTGCAAGGAAGAATATTCATGAAGCACCGCGATGGCATAAAAATAGAAGATACACCTCGCGTCTATTTTTTTCTTTCTTCTTCTCCAGACGAGACATTTTACTCGAATACACTCAAATTTCAAAGAGAATCTCGTATCGAATGCTTTGTATTTTTTAAATTTCAATGCGAAAATTAAAAAATACTTTCTCACGTGATTTATCAGATTTTTCCATCGAAAGTGTGCATTTTATTGTTAAATTCAGCGAAAGAACAATAATATTTATGTTGCATCAATGTTATTATGCAAAGCTGGAAGAGTTATGGTTGCGAGCATTGCTTTCTCAGAAATAAACAGAAAGTTATATTTTATTATACAAGTGACATTTTATCAGAAGCGTATTAGTATTCACGATAATATTCATTTCCTGCAGTACTATCTTGTTAAAATTCGTTTTATCTAACAATAAATTTCGTATTTTACACAAATCAAAACCGCTTTATTTATTGACTTTATATCGAATTAAAAAAAAGAATATTAAAATCACGACAACCTTTTATTTCAACCACAGGAGAGCCTAGTTTAATTAATGCAAAATTTGTCATTCGAAAAAAGTTGAAGAAAAAATAATTGAATTTATTATTCCTTAATTATAACATGAATATCTATACCGAACAATAAATTTATACTACGTTCTATAACTGCACTGACACATAAAAAAATAAAGAATTTTTTCAAAGTATTATAAATTCAAATGTGTCCGAGAGATATGGGAACTTGAGAAATTAGTGAAAAAACCGGTTAGAAAGATTCATAAAACATTGTTTCTCGCGTGTTCAAATTTTCTCATGAAATTCACGCTAAGCTATATATGTGTCTATATACACCTATTTTTTAAATGTGAAACTCGTAAACATGACGTATTTAATATGTATATATGCAAATTTAATTAATTCATCGTCTTAATATTATCTTCTTTTTTTATTTTTCATCAATTCAATAACAACAGCAACTCCGAGAGGTAATACCGCACGTAAAAATGGAGAGGAAGCTCAGCAAAATAGAGACGCTAACGCTTGCCAAGAATTATATAATGGCATTGACAAACGCCATATGTGATATGCGCGGAGAGGAGCGAGAATTCTCGTAAGTTTCAATTGCACATATTATAACATGTCTATACGCTTTTATTAAAAACATTATCTCACTTACAGTGCCATCTTTGAGATCACAAGGGTCTTGGGCCCGCGTGGATTGGGGACCCCTTAAGGAAATGGAAAATCGTATAAACTTATTGAATATTACACGGAGAAAATATTTCTACAATAATTACCATCAAAATCATGATGATCCTAAAACAAAATGATTTTCGGGAATCTTTCACAAATTATTTTTAAAATTAATCTTACACAACACTAAAATATTTATTAAACCGCTTATAAAATTTATTTTTACATCTATGAAATTAATCAGGAGAGATTTGCGTTGATTTTCATTTGTTCGGAAAATCAAAACTTTCAAATATTAATTTTAAATAATTTTTCGAGGTTATTTTTAACATGTTTTTCTAAGCGATAATTTTTACCATGACAGTCTTAAATATTTTCTGAAAATGTTAGTTAAATATTCCATAACCTCAACTTCATTCCAAGATTACTGATCGTCATGGTAATTTTTTTAGCGTTTTTTATTGTACTCTTTATAAACATATTTTCTGTGTGTGATAAAAGAAAATAATATATTCATTTTTATTACAAAAAGCTTAAAACTGCTATTATTTTGGATCTAAAAAATGTAAGAGAAAAAATTATATAAATTTTCTAAAAAAAAAAAAAATATGTAAAAATTTGTCATGAGAGTTTTTTTATTTCAATATACCTTTATAATTTTTTCCGGTAACCTATCGATATATTTTTATTATTTTGTAAAATGGGGCCTCCCTCACCTCGGGGGCCAGGGTTCTGTAGGCCCTGCCTTAAAGATGGCACTGTCTCGCTTGTATTCAATCAATCATTAAAAGAAAAAAAAAGTTAATCGCTTCTTATTAACTTCGAGGAAAAACATAAGCGTTTGTTTGTATATTATTTAACAGCGATATATCTTCACCTTTTATTTGAAGTTAAATCAATCTTTCGAAGTTATCATTAGATTTTACTTTATCGCTTAAAGATAATTTAGATTTTTTTTTAGAAAACTTCGCAAACTATAAGTTAGACTGAAAAATAAAAAAAATTTTTAACGAGAAAGTTTCCGAGCGCAAAGATAGAATCGGTTTTGAAAGAAACTACATTAATTTACTTCAGAGAAGGAACTGCACAATATTTTTAAAAAAAATAAAATTTTATTTTCTCGAAGAAAAAATATATCCGGTGAAACTTAGATTTCAATTAAAATTCTAAATTAATCTCAACGAGGCTGAAAAACGGATCTCGATGAAAATCGGTAAAAATAAATAAAGTTTTCACGTAACGATCTATCGTTTGGATTAAACAAAAATCAAATTGGTTACCGGCAATAAAATCTCATATTGTTTTGTGCGCAACGATAATAGTAGATCAGCCTTTTAATAACAAAGCCCGAAAAAAAAAAAGATTAAAAAGAGAAGTCATAGCAAGACAAGTGGAGCGGTCGTTAGCTCAATTTTTCTCTGGCTATATAGTTTACTTTTTGAGCATATATGTAATTGATAAAAGGAGTTCCGTTACACTTTTAAATCGCGGGAGGCCAAAAATATAAAAAGCTTTTTTATTTTTTTAATTAAAAAAAAAAAAAAACACTCGAGGAACTGGTCGTTAAACGTCGGCGTTAATTGTAATTATCGAGAAGTTTCAACGCGTCCGATCTCCTCGTAGCTTTTATATATACATTTTTTTTTTATCGCGATGTATGCCGGATATGAAAACACAACCGAAGCAAAACTCGCGTTATATACCTACTCAAACAGATAATGAGAATTTATCGATTATTATTATTTTATTTTTGCTTTAAAAATTTTTTCTCGCTTCAACTTCGAGAAACAAGACCGCGGCGCGGAGAATTTCAAAATTAATTTCGAAATTATCATGCACACGAGCTTTTACATTAGAAAATTAAAAATAAACAAACAAAATTCAGCTTACCGAGTTCAGCTTGTTAAATTATACGCTTTTTCAAATAAAAAATTATAAATAATAAATCTATATCGTTTAAAAATTATACTCCGGTCAATAAATCATAATTAATATTTATAAAACTTTAAACACTTACGGATGATTATATTATGCTTTTTTTTTTCTCTTTTCATTTCCACAACTCGTATATAATTTCTTATTCGTATCGTTTATCATCGGTTTCGAAATCATTAAAGAGCAAATCTTTCAGAGAAACATAATAAACGCAAAACCTTCTAATCTTTGCGCTATTGCGAAAAAAATGTTACAACATATATTTACGCTTTTATTCATCTATATTAATTAATTAATTAATGAGCATCAATAACAATAATCATAATATACCGCTACTCTTATAATGAAAAAAAAACATCATCTTTAAAGTATTTGGAGAATTCACTTCTTTATCTCTGGAAAAAAAAACATTTAAAAGCAGACGCCTAAAAAATTACCATTTCTGGTAAAATTTACGAAAATAATTAAAATCTTAAATACAAAATAATTTTCTATATGAGATTTTACTACTTTATTTATATATTCCTGTGAAAGAAAATAATTTTGAGGTGAAACTCGCGTAATTTACAAGCAGAGATAAAATAATAAAAGCCGTAACACAAAGATGCTTTTGTATTTTCTACATAAATGCCTAATACGCTTCTGCGTAAACATTTGAGTAAATATATCGTCGTAGATATAATGCTATCTTATAACGTATCGCGCATTGATTGATTAGCTCTTATCTTCACTGTAGCCTAACAAATTAAAGCAAATTATTGTTGACTTTAAAATTTCTAATTAAATAATTTCTTATCCTTTTGTTTTTCACACGAACCCTTTAGATTCGAGGATGCCGATTGCGGCTCGAGCAGCGGTGACAGTAGTACCGGTCAATTAGAATTAAGCGGTGGCGAGCAACCAGAAGAGTCATCACCAGCTTCTCTACACGAAACAAACAACAACAGCTTGCTGCACGAAGATCTCGAGCACAGGATATAAAAAAAAATAAAATAAAATAAAATAAAAGAACTTCCTAAGTAAGACAATCATATTAATGTGCGCGTCGTCCAATTAAATATATACATACATATATGTATTTGTATTCCACGCTCAACGATTGCGAACTAAAGGAAATGCAGCCGATCGAAGAAAAAGGAAATCCAAACGTGTAAGGATCATCGGATGACGCGCGTGCGAGTGTGGACTGCCGAATTTCGGCATCATTTCTTTTTTTTTTTTTTTTTTTTTTTCGTACGAATGTACAGACGCAAGTGTCGCTTATTCTTTTTTTTTCGTTCGACTGAAGGATATTAAGATTTCGAGGGAGAGAGAAGATGGAAAGATATTAACGTTAATGTTTTTAACTATATTTTTTTTCTTAAAACAATTATTAAAAAGAAAGAATATAATATAATAATTTAAAAAAAAAAGAAAAACTAAAGAAAATGTCCGTGCAAAAAGAAAAAGTGCGAGAAAAAGTGTATAACGAAGAAGAAGAAGAAGAAAATGCTGACAAAGTGCACAGTTTATTATTTTTGTTTTCAAACAAGCCGGGCAATAATACAGTGCAGTGTTTTTGAAGAATTTTTGTTTTAAAGAAACGAAGAGGGGGGAAGAAGAAAAGGAACTCAAAAAAAAAAAAAAAAAAAAAGAAAGAGTAAAGGAGTTAAACGCATATATTTTCCCTTTCTCTAAGATATACATACATATATATATCGCCTTTCACCGTCGTCTGTCGCGCCTATATAGTGTCAAACCGGATGCTATCGTATAAGCCTTTAACTCTACATAACTCTATCTTTGTCTTTCATCTATAATACAACACGAATACACGAGTCTGGCTTTTCTAGAACGCACGTTTTACTTAGATCCGCAAGGACGAGGCCGGAAAATGAAAATTTAAAAAAAAAAAAAGAGAAAGAAAGACATACACGAACAGAGCGAAGAAGTTTGCGGGTGTAAACGAGAGGATAAAGAAAGGCGATACTGTGATAGAAAACTTCGTATTGTTTTTCTTGAGTCCGCAATTTCATGATACATTTAATATATTATTTTTTTTTTTTTTTCGTATTTTCATTTAGATATACAAAAACGTATGTCTTTCGCGTATGACGAAGAAAAATTTTATTCGTTGTTACAATAATGGAGCATCCTTGAGTGGGCTGACAATGACTGCGATTGATTGAATTTTTATTTTTTTTTTTTGTTTTTTTTTAATTTCAACACACGATAAAGGTTGTATCTAAAAATCGAAAAGCTCCTTTTTTCTTTCTTATTTGACTTTTTTTTTGTCGTAAAAAACGATTAGATATTTTGAGAAAAATAAAGGTTATTTTTTTAAATATTTTTTTTTGCTGGGGTGAGGGAGAGTAAATTTTTCTAATATACTTTGTTGACGGAGTATCGATATTTTAATGAATTCGCGTATATAATGTAAATCTAATGAAAGATTTATAAAAAATAGCGCTATTTCGATTGTTGATTGTGAGAGATTTTTTTATAATCCGTGCGTAACTAAAAAAAAAAATAAAGTGTCGCGACGAAAAAGTACGCCTTGGTGAAAGTATTGCTACGCTCATGGGAAAACTTGTAATATTTCGTGATACTTTCGGAAATCTCAAATGCAAAATAAAATAAACGACTGAAATATCAAATTACAAATTAAAAAATCAAAAAAAGAGTAAAAAAAAACGACCAAAAGTTGAAAAAAAAAAATTGAAAAATACTTGGATTCACATTAAAAATAATGAGAATTCATTAAAAATGAAATACACGTATTAACATACACTTGAGCTTTTGAACCTTCCGATGACAATATACATTGCAATTTTCCAAAACGTATCGATACATTCATCGGGTGTTTGAAGAAAAGCACACTAGACAGATATTTTCGAAGGACATATTATACATAAATACATTCTATATCGAGCGAGCGGGCCTAATATAAATAACATGCGTATAATCTCTATACATTCCACGATATATAAATTTAAAAGGATATACGATATATAACGTTGATGATGACGACGATTATTGTCATTGCCTAAAGTTTAATTCCGACTACATAACCTCCTCGTACCGTTTATTACATATATATCTATATACTACATATTTCATTCTCATTTCCAGCAAAGTTATAACGGTTCCGCCCCAAAAAGCGCTGCCGCGCGCGATATTATGCCGCATCGCTCTTCGGCGTCAACGAACTTGAGGTTTTTTTTTAAAAAAAAAAAGAGAAGCAGATTATACACACATAAGAAGGAAGAAACGTGCGTGATTATGCGCATGTGCGCGGCTTTAAAAGAATGCGGGCGAGCGAGGTTTTGAGAGTTTTAACTAACGCCGTGGAGTGCGTTTTTTTTTCTGTCCTTTTATTTTTTTTTGCTCCCGAATTTATCTCCTTTTTTTTTGTAATTCCTTCAAGTTTATAAGGATATTTTTTTTGCGTTTCATTCGAGTCATCACACTTTGAATTATAATATTATACCCACGCACAGATATACGAGAGTGAGAGAGAAAGAAAGTAAGAGTTGCATTTAGAAGCGAGAATATAGCGTCCATTATACGATTTATATTTTATATATTATTATTATATTATTATTATTATTATAGATATATATATGTGTACGATGTAAGAGACCGAGTGAACGATAAAAAAAAGAAGAATTTTCTTTTAGTTTATGCGAAGCTTGCGTATATATATTTTTTTGAAGTAATGAAAACAACAACAAAAAAAAAAACAACGTTGTAAGCTCGGGAAGAGAAGAAAAAATATGTGTTGCGTTGTGCAAAAAAAAAAAAAAAGAAAAAAAAAAAGAAACAAGGCTGATGGTTTGCATAACGAACGGATTTTTGTTGGCACAACACAGATAAATTGTTTTTTCTGGTTATAAGACGTTGGGGGAGTACACCAGCGCGAAATTGATTGTGTAATTGATTGATACTTTTGTTGAATTGACAAATCGTTGCGCTGATTTTTTTTTCGAACACCAATTTCATAATGATATTTTAAATGAATGAAACGAGTTTTCGTTGCGTTTATTAAACAGCAAAATATTAATAAAAGAAGGAATGAAAAAAAAATTGTAAATACTTATTGTATCAATACAGAAATGAAACGTGGACTTTGTAAATCAAATAACTCCGATGCATGTAATTCAAATTATAACAAATTGTAAGATACAAAATTATGAAGCATCAGAAAATTTCGATGCTCTTAAATCTCTGTATTTATCTTAATACTGCGGAGATAAAAAGTACTCAAATTTCATCATACTGAATATTGTATATATTTATAAATGTCAATACTATTTATAACTTTAATTAAACACAGTGTTATGCGCTCGCAGCGATCATTCAAAAAAATGTTCACGCTCACAACAATCACTAAAAAAAACTTGATATCTAAAGCTTTAAAATAAATTTATCGATTGAAGTATTTAAAGCATGTGACGAGATAGATTTATCAATTAGATTTTATTAATTGATTATACTTGATTCTTCAGATTAATAAAATATACTCGTGTTGTAGTAGCAATCACGATTTTTTAAAAAATAAGACTAACTTTTTTTAAAAAATGATATAACATTTAAAAAATTAATGCACGACGTAGTTGACTGAATTTAAAAATCTTATAGAAAATCAATCGCTTGCACAATCAGTTTCTTTTTACAAAGAAACCATGAAATGGATTTTCATGCATATATAATATAAATGATGTGAAAAATAAATGGAAGCTGTGAATTCCCTTCACTAGATTCATCGAAAAAGGCATCAGTACAAATTGAAAAAAAAAAAGATTCAAACAAAAAAGAAAAAAATATGTAAATTTCAATGCAGCATAATAACAAAGTAAATTGTTCTATTGACAATCGGTAATCCCTAAATATAAAAAAAAAGACTATATAATCGATGCCTAGCTTCGGTGCTTAGTTACCAAGACTCGAGCAGAATAATGTACTTCATAAACAAAATAGAAAGATTTTAACGCGTCTTTTAACTTGTAAAAAAAATATAAACCATTAATGCCATCTAGACGCAAATTTATTTAAAAAAAAAAATAAATAATAATAAATAAAATAAATGTGAATATAGAGATAAAAATTTTTCATATTTTTATATTTGTAAAAACGAAAGAAATGATATCGATTAAGGGTACAAAAAAAATCTTATTTAATATGACGTTTTTTTTTTAAAAAAAGAGATATATAATCGCACAACTATTCATTATTATTATACAGATGAATTATACACACAAAGTATTGAATTTTAAATTTATTCAGTTATAATGACAGATTAAAAAAATTGTTTTTATTTTATTTTCAGTGATATTTATATTTGAGTTTAGTACGTTTTACGAACGTATATATTATACACATGTGCTTAAACTTTATTTTGGATTTATAGCAATTGAACATTTTTCGCTTCGAGTATTTTATTATTAGTCATTTGATTTTTCATGAAAATTCATTAATAGAATCACAATGCTTCTGCACAGATTTTACGCACTGATACGTGCTACACATTTGTATAAAATATATCATTTTTTTTTCTTATATCTTTTAAGGAAAAGAAATATAAAAATCATTTATAATCATCGTTTCAACAATGAAGAAGAAGAAGAAGAAGAAAAATACGAAAACCCTTATATTGATTAAAAATAAAATGCGTGCAATTATTGCTTATATTTTTATTTTTCTCTTTGTTTTATTCGTTAATATTTATGATCTACTGTGTCAATGGAATATCGTTTTTATTCCAACTATTTTTGCGTATAATATATTATAAATTTTAATTTCTGTTATAACGAAATGATTAAAAAAAAAAACAAACAAAAATATGTTCATATCATATTATTTGCCAGACATGAAACTAAACTTTTTATTCTCAAATTATAAAACGCTTCGTCTTTTTTTTTATATCACGCACACCCTTACAACGTTTTAAGAATTCTGATTTGATCAAAATAATAAATATTAAATCATTATAGTAAAAAGAATTTTCAAGTATAATAATAAAATATTTAGTAAAATGCTTGATAAGGGAAAGTAAAAATTTTCATTAAATCAGATCTCTTTCTCGTTTGTCTTCCTTTCACTGAAATAAAAAGCCATTCGCCTACGCGCCTTTTTGAAATCTGATTCTTGACAATTTAGCATGTATACGTCGAAAGAATATGTGTTAAACTATTGAATTAAAATTTATCATTTTCTTTAAAATTAGATGTTTAATTACTGCAAAGAAATAAAAAAAAAATTTTTAATCAATAAGATTGATATAATAAGTTTTTAGATAAAATTGTTTGAATATTAAATGAAAAATTGTTGAAATTAATAATGAAATTGTTAAGTATTGCCTTTAATCATCTTAATTAACTTGTATACCTAGAAAAAAAAGGAATAAAATTAACAATCAATCTAAAGTCAATCCAACACAATGAATTCTGAAAATTGCTGTAATTTCTATACATCGACTCTACGCGTATAGTTTTATCTTTGAAAAAAAAAATAATAATACAAAACAGAGTGTATGCACTGTTCTAGCTTTTTTTCCCACTAGATTCAAAAGTGCGTCATTAATCAACGAGATAAAAGACGCTGCAGCTGTCTATTATAGGTAAATAAAAAGCTTCGTAGAAGAGGAATAAAGGAAAAATCAATCAGACGAGTATATGAAATCAATATATAATGTAAATAAATACACAGACACGTACAGACACATGTTTTATTGGAATTTCTTGAAGTTACACCTGTACGTCCTTGATTTAAAGTTTTATAATCCTATTCGTATATATTCATGTATAGATGCATATTTATATGTGTATGTATATACTGTCCCTCGGAGGGAGTGTCAGCTTCCCTTTTTGCAAACGTTAGCGTATCATTTAGCCAAGGCTTTTTCCATTTGCACTTACGAAAAATGAGAATCAGAACGCTTATTATACTCGGTAGTCAATAATTCAATTACATTTACAGATTAATTTTGAGTTTAATTTACGTAGATTCACAATCTTAAACAGCATTTTTAATAAGATACATTATCTAATGTCATTTTTTTTGCAAAAGGTCGTCGATTGATTTACGCTATTAAACGAGATACGCAGAGAGATGGCCGGTGATTAATTAGGATTTTTAACTAATCTTATTTTTACTCTTTTCGCTTATCAAAATTATCAGTACATCACTTTCTGTTACTCTATTTTTCGATGACTGTTTAGTTGTAAACATCAGCTGGGAAATATATATAGATGCACATGTATGAAAAACAATTACTTCTACTATACGCTATTCCATTACTATTTCTCGTGTATGAATTAATCAATGACGGATAACAAATTACTGAAATAACTCAAACTCGTTTAATGTCATAATAACAAAACGTCTATAGTGTCTGAATTTAAAAAAAAATTAAATTAAATTATCGGTTAAATTGATTCGAGATTTATGTAATGATTGTCACAAAGCAACAAAAAAAAAATTACAACTTATTTATCAACGATTTTACATTATAACGCGAGCGTTTATTAATTTGTTTCATAAACAAAAAAGAAACTCCTCATCAGAAGCGACAATGTGTAGAAATATATTTATAAACTGTGACAAATTTTTCAGCAAAGAAATGCATTGACTCGCTCGAACCGCGACGAATTTTTTGTTATACAATTTCCCATTATTTTGTTACGGTAAACAATTTTATAACAATGAAGTTTGATTTTTTCTTTGTTTTTTAAATATAATTAAATCTTCAATTGAGTACGTTATTAACAAAATCAGGGTCTATTCAGAAAATAAAACTGCAGGATTGAAAGTTTTAAGAAATTAAAAAGTGTACATTTTCATAATAATTAAAAAAAAAAGTATCAATACATGCATAATAAAGCGCTATAAAAATATTAAAAATCAAAGAACATCCACGCTATCGAAAATACATGCAAATAAAAAAAAACCAAGAAATGGCTTTAGAATAAAATTCAAAAAGGTTATGTAAGATCGTTATGATTAAATATTCATTCTTATCGAATAAAGTATAATCCGAGCTCTTGTAATGCTCTTTTTATTTATGCCTTAGAATATGTAAAGGAAAATTTAAAACATTCAAAACTCGGAATTTATATGCAAGAGCGTTGCATCCGCATTCTAAATCAATATTTGTTTTGATTTCATCCAAAAAATTTTTTGCCCCTTGTCTGAAGAATTTTTTTTCACCTCGGTTCCGTCTTATTAAAATGTAAGATTGGCTTGATAATATAAAAAAAATTATTTGAGAACTAAAATGTTTCTCGTCTCGGTTCGTGATAATTTTTTGTTTTGCGAGAGAAAAAAAATACACGACGAAACAGGATTTCCAGACAATGACACAAGTTTGAAGAAATATTTAACTTTATACTTCGTCGATACTTCACAAACTGTAAACTGTTTTCATCAACTGATCGATACGAGGAAAAATTTTTAAAAAAACTTACCGTATTTATTACTTACCTATGATAGTTTATCAAATTATCCCAACGTACAATCGCGTATTTATATAAAAAAAAAAACTAAAAAATAAAAAGTTCCTTGAGTTACTAAAATAACTGATATTTTGCATAATTTTCTCAGAAATGTTAAAGTCATCATAATTACGTGTATATCATAGAGTAATTTATGCGTGCGAATATATGCATACAAAATATAAAAAGCCCAATTAGAAGCGGATGAATTAATTTTAGCGTTATTAATATTCGCTCGATTATTATCATTTATGTTAATTTCATTTTGGAACATGAAAAAAAAAACTTTTTTTTTTATTCTAAACGAGCAATTGATATATTTGTGCGTTATCGCGACGCATAGCGTAACGAAAAAAAAAATAAAGAACATTAAAAAAAAATTGATAAAAGCCCATGGCAGAAGGTTAAATTTGTCGTGAGTGTATATGTGTGTACGAAAAGCATCTGAATAAATGCGCGGGAATAAATTTACATATTAAATCGCACACACTTGGGTTATTCCAAATGATAGAAAGAAAGAAAAAATATAGTTTTTAAATTTGTTCTTCTTGCCTCTTTGTCTTTCGTTTGTGCTAAAAAGTTTTAATTTTGAACCGATTTCAGCGCTATTCATTTTGTCATTATTGGAGCGTTTCTTTAAGAGAAAAGCGTCTATTTTTTAAAATTTATTCGAATTTAAGAATTCTATCGTTATTGTTGCTTAATAAAATGAAAAATTTTTTTTATTTATATTCGCATTACTTATAATATATCCAAAAATATTATCCTGACAATTAAAATGATATTTTTGTATGGAAACATTGTAATAATAATTAAAAAGTAAAATTTGATTTTATGAAACTTATTTTCTTATAACGAAATTTTAAAAAAACATCTAAAACCTACTTTTGAACATTATTTTATTGTTTTGATAAATATTATCGTAATATGGAATATATATAAAATAACATGACACATGTGTTACATTAGGTAAATTAACTTATTCATGCAAATATATTAATGAAATTAAAAAATTTTTTTAAAGTTTACATTTTATTCATTTTTTAAAACCATAAAAAAAATAAAAGATTTAAGAAAGTAAAAATAAAACATGTATATTTTTACTCTGTAGCATTGAGAGCTTTATTAGATATGCAGCTCGTGTGGCACCAGTGCAAAAATACATAGGTACACCTGTATTCTCGGTATCAAAAGGGCAAGAATTGAAAAGTATATTTAATATACAGTGCGCGTAGTTGTGTAAATTTTTTAAAGGAACAGGAAAAAATCTTATCCGACTAAAATAGAAAAGAAATATTCTTGGGTAAGTTAATGACAGCATAAAATATGAGAAAAACCCCATAAATATAAATCTCCTATTTGTATTACATACATTTGACGCACTTAATCCGTAAGTTTGTAGACATGAAGATTAATCAAGGACATTTTTATTGAAAAATGAATTTAAGTTTATAATAGTAGTTCTGAAAATTTATAGTCAAACTAATTTCATATTCACATTGTTAATAAATAAGTAAATATCTATATATATATAAATATATAATGTTCTATTTTTTAAAAGTTTAAAACAAACAGCAAGTATCATTTTTTATTTTTGAATTTAATGTATAGAAACGTTAATGATCACAGAGATTTTATTTAAAAAATTCCATTTTTATTAATAATTAATTATTTTGGTTTTTTTTCGATATCCAAAAACCATTATACTTTTCCATTGAGAATTATTATAACATTGATTTTTTATTGGCTTTTAAAATTAATTACACAATTGTCTTTTGAAAAACGATCCAGAAATGGATAGCGTGCTGACACCTGTAGATTTATTTTAGAACGTTCAAAGTTTCAACTTGTAATTTTATCATTTTACTTATAGCATGACATGACTTCGTGCAATAATTCGAATTTCTAAGTGTAAATAACGGCAAACGCTGATGGAGATTGAAAACTGTTTAACCGAAAAAGGTAACATAATTGAATTAAAAATCATATAATTATTCATATATACATAAAAAGTAATTTATTCAAGCTTAAATTATTATGTTATAAAAATATTAAGTTCATGTAAAAGCATTAATATTCCAATTGCTCCGATGTTGTTATATTCTAACCTCTAAATAAATCAAAATAATAAAACGTTAATATAAATTATTTGATAATTTACAGACATGTCACGCAAACGAAGAACAAAGAAATTGAGAAAAAAGACTAGACAAGAAAGAAATCATAGAGTATCAATTATTGAGCCAAAGGAAAACATGAAAATAGAAAATTCTACAAATGAGGTTTATAACATGTTAGATTTAAGTAATTTGTCACAATCTAGTCAAGTATTGATGAGTTACGAAAATATAAATCAACTCCAAAAAGATTTGACTGAACTAGAAATATCTAATAATAATTTTACGGAACTTTCAGAATTGTTTAACCTTCTTAACAATTTAAAAAAATTAGTTATTAATAAAAATACTTTGAAATCACTACCCAATGCCGTTGGTGAACTGAAGAATCTACGTATTTTAAATCTAAGTGATAATCAACTTGCACAACTGCCAGATAATTTAAGTGATTTGAAAAATTTAGAAATTTTAGATTTAAGTAACAATGAGTTAGAAAATTTACCATTTGCATATATAAAATTGCAAAGATTAAAAGAACTTAATATTTCTGGTAACAAATTCAACTCGATTCCTTCATGTGTTGAAAATGGATTACAAACTCTAAGAACTTTTAATATTTCTCAAAACATTGATGCAAAAATAAATATTATACCATGTAGCAAGTATTTAGAAAGATTTTATGCTAGAAAAAACAATAATTGTAATAAATTTCCTGATTGGATTTTAACATCTAAATTTTTTAATTTAAAAGAAGTTGATCTTGAGAAGACACATTTTGATATTTATCGTTTAGTGGATAAAGAAGGAGATTTATGTATTACATCTCTCTCAATGGGTTGCTCTAGTTTAACAAGTCCGCTGTTAGAAATGATAATTAAAAATATGGTTAATCTTCAAAAAATTAATGTGGGAAACGAAAACGTGCATAAACCTGGAAATATTCTTAGAAATATTCCTATTCATTCATTAAAGCATCCACAATTAATTACAGAAATGAATTTTCGAGCAACTTCAATATCTATAGTTCCAGCAGAAATAAAACAATTATACAATTTAGAAAAATTGGATCTTGGTTTGAATTCTATAACCTGGTTTCCTGAGGAATTTTGTGAATTACAGAAGTTACAATATTTAAAAATTGATGGGAATGGAATAATTATGTTACCAGAAAACATTGGTAATTTAAAATGTCTGAAAGAATTAAGAGCCCAAGATAATTCTATACCAAGATTGCCAAAATCGTTTAATAATTTAATAAATCTCAAGTATTTAGATATGTACAATAATATATTGGAAGAATTTCCTGAAATACTTAATGAAATGGATAATTTACAAGGTTTAGACTTTGAAATGAATTATTTTGAAACTGATGATATAAAGGTTAGTATTTAATACACTAAAATTTAAGTTTATAAAATTTCTTTAATATCTAAAATTCAATTATTTAATGTTTAAAATTTGATTATTTTATGATCTAGATTGGAGAAATTGCATACTTGAATTTTCGAACAACATTCAAATTTGATATCCTAGATGAATTAGAAAAAAACAGAACTATTGGTACTAAGCAAAAAGAGTCAGTTCCAAGCGACAACTCTGAAGAAGGATCATACTCAACTAATTACTACTCGTAATAAATATTTTATGCAGATATTAATTATTAAAAAATAATAGATAGTATGATAAAAATGTAATATAATATTTATTTCAATCTTTACAGTTCAGAGAATTCAAGTGATGAAGAAAAAAAAGAAATTTCGGAGGATGAAAGTTCTGTTGAAAATTGGGATACTGAGCATGATACAGATGATGAATTTGATCCAAATAGTATGTTATTTTAAAAAATTTTTATATTATAGTCTAAATTAAATTTTCGTCAAAATTTTGTTATATAAATTTTTTGTTATGTTTAGATTACCAAACTGTTATAAGTTATCCATATAAACCACGTTCTTCTACAAAACAATACCTGCCTACAGAACCGGACAATTTTTGCCCTGCTGATTTACACTCAAGAAAAATCAAAGCTGAAGTAGCATCTATGCGTGCATATGGATCATTAAGATCGTTTAAAACAGAACAAGGACAGTTTGATGATGCTTGATGCATCATTTATTTTTATAAAGTTCAGGTGATTAGAAGAATTAAAAATTTTTTTTTTATGATGAAAGAAAAAAAAAGATAATTATTTTATGATAAAAGAATCTCATCAAATGGTACAATTTTAGTTTATTGTCAAATGCAACATACGAAGAATCTCTAGTTGCAAAAGAAAAAACAATAAGTACATTATTTTTACACTCTAGACTTATAGAATAATGCATATTTTTAGATTTCAAAAAAGGCTGAATTATGTTATTATTATTATATATAAATACTATAATCCTTTTTATTTGTACATAAAACTATACCCACTTCATTATGAAGGTGCTATCTCGTCGTTTGTTGTTTACGACGTAAAATTGTTGAATTTTTAAAAATATTTATGATTTACATTATCTTATCTTAATAATTGTACATTATATTCATGTTAATAATTAATAATGTTAATAATTTTTCTAAAGCTTAGTTTTAATTGAATCCTGCAATTGTTGATTAATTGCTCAATATTCATAAGATTAATTATTCATGAATAATAATGAAAACTTTTTAAATTAAGGTGCATTAGAGATAAATTTATCATAATTTTAACTTCAAAGAAAAACTTATAAAATCTTTTTAATAATATACCAGTTTAAATATTCATTTTTAATTCAACAAGTTGACTGTAATACTACTGTTTTTTAAATATTTTTCACTCGAATGCAAGCTCACAAATTAAGTTGTCAAAATCGAATTACAGATATTGAAAAATCTTAATTCATAAATCGTAACACTAATTTTATCCCATGATGACATGTAATAGATATTTAAAAAAATTAATATGATTTTTCATTAATAAAATCAATGATTCAAATAATCATCTAGAGTAAATCAGAAGCAGACATGAAAATTATAATTTTGATTACTTTCTATAAAACTGTGTGGTATATAGAATTATAAAAATTAAAAATTTTATAAATTTGTAATAAAATAAACAAATTTAAAAAGAATTACAAGCTTTGTTATTTCTTGTGACCATATTTTTTATTTTTGCATGTTAAACCAATAAGATAATTTAGTTATTAAGTGCGTTATTAATTTACTTATCAATTTATATAAAAAGTGTAAAATTTTAACCTTCCATATGAAAAGCATAAACAGCTATGAATCCCGAGATGTTTAACGAATCTTAATATTTCAATATCAATTTAATACTCTATACTTACCCTCTTCTCAATCAATAAGCCATACAAAAAAATATACAAAACTGTTACTTTGAATCATATGACCGATACGGTACTGTACAGTAAATTAAATTGGTAATAGAGAAAGAGAGGGAGAAAGAAAATAAAAAATTATGAAATTGTTTCTCCAGTTGATATTTTTAACGATTGTCGATTGAAATCTGACAATAAAAACTGTTCGGCCCCCCTCTCTTTTATGGCCTTGTCCTCAACAACGCACTTCATCTTCCATTGGTCAAGGTCAACTCCATCAAATTTAACCACCCCACCCGATTCCTGGGATGTATGTCTGCAAGCTAACATACAAATCATAAGCTTTCCAACAATCAAACCCACAATGGATCTCGAGCATTTTTTTTATACTCCAAGGATAGTTTCGTAGTGATATTTTCTAATAACTTCCTTGGATAAGTCTGTAAGTGGATAGATAGGGAAAAATTTCGAGTCGTAAGTAACATTTTAACTTATCAAAATCAAGATAATAGGTCAATTGTTAAAAATAATAAAAAGAACAATAAATTGATATTTTATAAGGTTTTTGTTGAAAATATGACGAATAATTATTTTATAAATATTCATTCTAATACATTTATATTATAATAATTTCTTACAATTATCTTTATTTTACGAAAATATATTTTATAGATTTATAATTTTATTTAACTTACTCAAACGATAAAAATTAAGTGGTAACAGTATTTTTTTAAATCCTTATATTACATCAGTAGTAATTACATAATTTTTTACTTTCCATTTAGTTATATACATTAACATTGTCTTCATTAACAATATTTTGTAATTTACACAATAGAATAATTATTTAACATACTTAATATAATTCATCGCTCTCAATATTTTCAATAATACATAGCAAATTTTCATCCTCTCCAGTAGCTTTATTATATGATAGTTTTTCATTTTCATATCGACACCTTGCAATTTTATTGACGATAAGAGCTCCAATGACAAAAGTAAGCATGAATACTAATATGGCAAAAAGTACTATAGTAATGATTTCGACTATATACCAGACGCTCTCCATATTTATATCATCGAAATCGTTTGAGTCTGTTTCCGTTGTCACGGGAGAGCTAATGTCAAAATGATGATTTTAAATCGATGATTTATGCTTGTGACAATTTAATGCATTTCAAATAAAAATCATTTGAAATGGTAATTTTCAATAGATATAAAAATTGTTTTAAATTATACATAAGATTTAAAATAGAAGTAAATTGATATTACAATGTATAAAAATATATTTTATATATAAACGAAATTTTCAACTGTCTAGACAGTACAAAACAAACTCTCAATGTCAAACGCAAATTCGAAAATTCATCGATAATCAATAGGCAATTCCGAAAGCCAATCATAATACTCACTCTGTCGCTGTCATAATTTTCTTTTGTTCCTCTGCCAATTCAAACGGCTCGTCCAAAGATCTGAAAAGATCCTTGCCAAGTTCATTGAATGTTGTTTTGCCCAACCAATTAGCGAGATCGCTATGTCCGAGCTGTCTGAGTCGACGTTCGAGTACTTCGTGCGTTTTGCCGCGACCCTCGGAATAAGCAGCGTTCCAATGGAGTAATTGACGAAGACATGGAATATCTTTATTTACTCTGCGCTCTTTCTTAAATAAGATTTAATATTCAAATATAAGTGATACACGGGAATTTAAAGAAGATGGTATTAATGGAAGTAACTAAAGTTTTCTCAGAAGCGTGTTTGTTAAAAAACTTTTTTACCAGATTTTTTCTTAATAGATTTTTTTAATTAACACATAGTTACGACAATATATTCCTCTATTTGTTACTTTAATATAGACATTTTATTATTTATTAAAATAATTTTTTATTTTATACATTGTGATTTATATTGTACGGGATTATAGTATGATTAAATATTCTTTTCTATAATAAGAAAATATTTAAAAACTTTTTTTTAATTCTAAATTCAATGACTAAAACAGTTTTTTTTATTTTTATTCATTTAACGTTGCAGTATTTATGCTATCATTGCGATGCTAATTAGCGGCGGAGATTGTCAGTGCAATATGAACAAAGCATGTGTAACGTACAGAGGTGCTTATATCATTCGGCCGAGAACGAGATTCGAACTCGAGATTTCGAGATTATGAAGCTTTACTGAGTGAGCCACTGACGACTTCAATGTGAATAATATTTCTAAAATAAGAAGTATGATTTTGCAAATTTCTCGAATAAAATATAAAAAGTTTGAAAAAACATAAAATTTATATTATAATTAATTAAGCAGATTTTTTGTAGATTTTATTGAATTTTTACTGAAAAAATATTTTTATATGTTTATTTTTACTTATTGCTGTCTTTACATAATGTTATTATATTATTGGTTCATACCTGTTGATAATATTAATTAAATAAATATGTATATTTGAAAAATTTATGTAAATTCTGTCAAATTATGATTGCTATCCTTAAACTATTACATATGCGAGGTGTTTCTAAAATTCTTACATAAACATCATCATGAAGAAATAATTGTAACTATTATTGCAATAACGAAAGCCTAAAAAATTCCAAAGTACCTGCATCATCCAAATTTTTCGGTAATTCATAACTGTCATAATGAAGCGCAGCAATGAGTCTACGACACTGAAAAAGCTCAAGTCTAGCAGCAACGTATTCTAATTCCGAAAGGTTTACGTCTATTGTGGCGCCAATCATATTTCTTCCACTTTCGCAAATTGACGTCAACAGGAGAACTATCGTATAATAAATCATTCCTCGTGTATAAACTGCAATCATCAAATGCTTAGTTGGCCAATTGAGTATTGAGGTTAAGTTGTGCGTTAGTTTTATATTATATACTTTAAAAAAATAAAAGAGCCAATGAAAAACATCTGAATATACACTCATATCTAAAAGTGTTCTTCAAAAATGTATACAAGGTAAAATCATTGAATTTTCAAAGTATATAAGTTTATTTAAGAAATAATTTATTTTCTTATTAAAATATATAGTTAATACATACGAAAGATCTACAAAGCAAATATTAATCTAAAATTTTTCTAAACCTAATTCCGTTAACTTAATCCTTAATCATTTATTTTCGACGTTTTTTATTCTTCTTCTTTTTCTTCTTACTGCAAGGAGAGCAGCCAACTTTTTGTGACTCATCTTCAGTTTGAATTAAGCCGTTCGCACGGCTATCTTGAGTGGCCGTGTCAATCATTCTGTTAGGACTTCTCTTTTTTCGCTTTTTACGTGATATAAAATTGTAGTCCCCACCTTCGACGTCAAATAAATTACTGTTATTCCTGAAAATTATTATCGTTTGAAATAATGAAAATTTTCAAATTTAACGTTCAAATACTTTTTTTTATGCGATTATGCAGGAAGCCGTGCCATTCAGTCTAAAGCTCATTTTTTCGAATATCTTGGACTATTTTGTTGGAATTTTAAGATTTTTTTAAAGCAAATCAAATTTGTTTAAAAAGTATATAATTTTAAAACAAATAATTCTAAGAGTTTGTAGCGTCAGGAAAATTGGAATTAAAATCTTTGAATTTTATTTTAACTTTTGAACCAATATGTATTTTTAAACATATGTTTCTTAAGCCGAAAGGTTTTGATCCCAATTTTGTTGTTTTAGTAAAAATTGTCAAGAATTGTTGGTTCAACAGCAATAAACTTTTAAAGCAAATTCAATTTTTTTTTTTAAAAGGCATTAAAATTTCTAAAAAATTCAGATATGATTGATTTTTGTATTCCAAAGCTTATAAAATTGAAGATTTCTATTAATTTTCATAATAAACAAAGTTAAAAAAAGTATTCGGAAAATTTTGAGCTCAAATACTTTTTTAGTTCTGCTTTGAACTTATCGACCGTTCAATTCCAAAACTTTAACTTTTTTTATATCTTTATATAAGACAACATCTCCAGCAATTTAAAAACAATCCGTAATACAAAGTTCTAACGCTTCTGGTAAGTAAAAGAGGTATTCGAAAAAATTATTGAAAAAATTCTTATAAATTTTGAAAATTTTAATGAATTTAATAAATATTAGTCTACATTTAAATTACTTAGTATTTAATTAGTGAATTAAAAGTCATATCAGCGGAAAAAAATTAAAAGATAATAAAAACATTGTAATAATATAAAAAGAAAAATCTATACATTTCTCTTACTTGGACTTTTTTTTACCAAACGGCCAACATCTCCTGCAACAGGCTACTAGACGATTTCTCAAAAACAATGCACAGCAGCAGGCGACAAGTATAATAACGCCAAGCGCAGAAAGAACAAATGAAAATCGTAATTTCGTGCACAGGTGTTCTGGAATATGCAAAACCAGAAAATTTCAAATAATTTTCTAAAAAATATTTTTCGTTCGTAGGGTTGTCTAAAATTTTATGAATTGCGAGATCGTGTTTATACGGATTAAACAAATGGAAAAGTTATTTACCCCATGTAGAGTCAGCAAAATCATCTTCTTTGGACCTTCTCTTTTTGCTTTTACGACGTTTCTTTTTTTCCACTTCAGAATCTGTATCGCTTCCACCCTCCTCATACCTATGTATATATGTTTAAACAACCAAATATTATTTTTGTAAATTTTTTTTTGTAACAATCATTGCTGCGTTTTAATTAGTTTTTTCAATCATTTTTCAAATTTATCACAAAGAATAATGGATGAACAAAAAAATTAATTTCCGTTCAACGAATGAAATGATCAATAAAGAAATTTTGCCATCTTTTATTTAAAAATGAGTTGAGCTTTTTTTCATTATCCGATAATTATAAAAAAAAAATATCTAAAGTAATTTTTTTAAAAAAATGAATTTTATATTTTAAATTAAAAAATTTAAAGTGTCTATATTATGTTGGAACAGTTTTACATAAAAGTTCTATTATTAATAATCACTTTACAAACGGTGATTGATCCGCCGTTAGAATATCGCTATTGCTAATATCAAGCTCTTCATTTTTATTATCAATCCTTGACACGGGCTTTTTATCGCTTGGCTCTTGATTTGATTTAGATTCCTTTTTAAGTCTCAATTTAGCTTGTTGTCTTAGATCGGCGATGTAAGCAGGTTGAAATACTGGACTTAAACGTACAGGACTGAAATAAAAATTACCCAATGCTGGCATCTTCGCTTCCTCGCTATTGAGCATCAGCATCTTTATTCATATAAACGTGAGCGTGCACTGGTTTAACGTCTCACATAAACATCTAAAGAACGACCAAACTGAGCTCTTTTATAATAACTTGATTATTTGTATAGAAAATATTGAAATATATAAAAAAATGAGCGCGTCATACCTGCCATTCGATTTATATACCGTTCCCCCCCCGTTTTGCACAAGCCCTCACCAACGAGCGTCGACCGCTTTCCGTTATCTTTTTGAGGTTATTTTCTCGTGCTCATTAGAGACGTAACTAAGATTATACAAAAATTGTTTATACCACTAATGAATCTAATCTTTCCAGTACTTATTTATAATAAATAATAAAAATAATTTAAACACATTTAGTTTTTCGAATTTTAGTTTTTAATATAGTAAAATCTTATTAAACTTTTTAATACTTTAAATGTTGAATTAAACTCTTGTTTTTGAAACCGGCCTAAACGTACACGTTCAATTTCAAACTTATTATACATATAAAACGTTTATTATTTTTATTTTTCTATAGTTAAATTATACTTCAAAATATTAAAAATTTTTTGTATTATTGATTAGCTTAAACCTATCTTAATGTATTAAAATATCGGAGCACACGGGCGTAACTTACCTATATTGATGATTAGAATCCATACAAAGAAAATTAAGCAGACGTAGAAAAATGGACTAACAAGATTTTTTTTTAATAATAAAATTGAAAAGCTCATTTTATCTGTTGTTACAAAAATAAATTTAATTTCAAATATAAGATTAGTCGAGTGTAAGATTTATTTATAGGGAAACATAAAAATTTATCTAATGATTTCATAATTTGAAGTACATAATTATTCTTTAAAATTAAAAGTACACGGAAAACTTATTACATAAATAATAAAAGCTATAAATGACATGCAGTACCTGCAATCTAACACTTTATTTAATTACACTCTACATTATTTTTAATATAAAAATGAAATATTAATCCAGAAAAAATACACATTAAGTTATACATATTAGGTTATAAAATTCTGTAATCACGTTTACTACAGTTTTCAGAATCATTATTGACATATTTCAATAAGCTCCACAATTTTCGGCTGCATTCAAGTTACAACTATCCGAGCAGCCATGAGGTCTTTTAACATTTTAATGACTTCTCTTTTAATTTAGAATAAGTTATATTTAATTAAATCTTAAGATGAAAATTTTATCTAGTTTATTCATGTTTATTGTATTTTTAAGAGAATTTGTAAGTAAACAATTACCTTAATTATGCAATATCAACAACCAGAATAATAACCTATCATGTACCCTCTAGGAATTAGAAATTAACGCGATATCTCTGATAGAGGAGTCGAGGGAATCCCACATGTCACGAAAATTCAATTCGATAGATTGCCTGAGGCTCTTACAAGCCAACGACAAGGCACCTTTGGACATTAAGAGGAAGACTAGCTGCCTCAGGCAACTTAAGTATTGGCGCGATAAATTGCCAGGTGCTGTTGCTTTAGTAGTTATTTTTTTACGAAACTTTTCTGCCACTGACACTTTTCAAACTAAGGAAAATAGAGATTGAGAAAGTTCGTTGTCTATGAGACGGGCTGCTGCGAGAAATAAAGGGCTTTGATGTTGAATTTCTGGTCTTTGATGTTAAGAGACGTGTCAAAAGTTTTTAACCCGTTTCAAAGATCCACGATTAAATTTCATATAGTTTCCGAGTTGAATTTCTCGATAATTATTATTTTCTATTTTGAAATACTTTTTAATTTTAGAAAATCTTATTTTAACTTTTTAAATTTCGAAAAATTTCAATAAAATTTTATTTTTACAGATGAAACAAAATTGTCATCAAAGGTAAAAAGTTTCGGGATGAACAATACAAATGTACAAAGCACAAAAGGCAAAATAAAAGTACCAACGCGAATCCTTTTGCAATTAAATCCTTTGCGCCATCGTCGCCGTCGCAATCACTCCAAGCAAAAAGTTCGGCATTCTTTGGATAAGTTGAAAAAACGGAAAGCCAAACGGAAACGAAGTCAGACGTCAAAGAGCAAAGGAAACGCCTGGTCGTCTGCTCGGCAAAAAGTTAACTCGTAAGATAAGTTGCTTTTAGAAATTGCGTATTTTAACTTTTGTAAAAAAAAAAAAGTAAGAAAAACTTTTGCTTGATATTTTAATGCTGAAGAATTTCGTTGTGTATTATTCGCTCATTATATAAAAATCAGCTTTTATTCAAGTTAAAGAATCCAGAAACACTGAAAACTTTTTACTACTAGAGAAATGGAATTTCTATACTATATAGAAATATATTGGATATCGAATGGAAATTTTATTTCTGCATTTTCAATATTGAACGATAATAATTTTAAAAAATTCAATTGTGATTCACATGCATAAATAATACGAAATTAAAAAAGAATAAAATTAACTTTAATTGAAAAAAAAAAGAAATTTATTCGCGTTATGAAAATGTGAATACAATTAACAATATTAATTAAAATTATGTTAAATCAATACAATGAATATTAAGCAATCTATTAATCGAATCATTATTAGATCTTTAAAATAATTCCAACGGCGTAATTCCATGCTGAGAGCAGTATAAAATTTTTCGTTTTTAATAAACAGCTCACCGCTCGAGATAGAAACACGGTAAGCTCATTTTCGAAAACTAATAATATTAAATTAAAAGCTTTAACTCTCCTTTTTTTTACTTTTCTTTTTTTTTTTTATTCTTTTTAACAAAGTAACGGGGAACTTCCAGTGAGCAAAAAGTCAAACGATAATAAAAATCCGTCCTTACAAACCAACAAAAGAAACAAAGAGAACAAAGCCGATCCAGCAAGCGAACCCACTGCGCATCAGGTGCTTGTCGCCGTTCTATTGTGTTTACTAGGTGTATTGGCATCTGGCTTACTTATTTTATGCCTTTACAAGAGAGCGGAAAATAAGTCGCATCTATTTCCAAATTCTTTCATTCATCGGTAATACTCTATTTTATTGTTCAATAAGAGTATCAGCTAGAATTTAAACTTGAGAGAAAGGGAAAAAAATTTAAATAGCTTTTAATATTTATGAATAACCTAGTTGATATTTAAAACTGTTTTTTAATTTTTAAAGAAATTGAAATTTAATAACTAAGGTCTGTTCTACACATTTCTTACTTTAGGGTAAAACTACTAATCATAGTGTAATTTATTTAGTTGTAAATATTTGATGTAGCAACTTTGTGCGAAAAAATTTTATGAACATGACTATATTATTAATTATAAAAAGTACCTGAAGAGAATTTTCATGAAGAAAATCGTAGCATAGAGCAATATTTAGAACTAAATAATTATATCTATAACTAGTTATTCTATCCTAAAATTAAAAAATTTAAATATAACAATTACGTATATATTCTATTATAAAATAATAAAATAGTAGTATATTGTAGTGAAAGAAATAAAACATTATTGATTCCTAAAACTTGAATTTATTTTTACTTAAAGCTCGTCTGAAAAAAATCGAAGCTTAAATAAAAGTCGTGACAATCTGAAAAAGAGCGAGAGTTGTACCTGTCGTAGTCGAGCATCAAGTAATAAAGGAAATGCTAAATCCGCGGGCGCATCTGGACGTACCAATAGTCGTTCATCTCGAGTTACGCGTAATTCTCAAGTTAAAGAAGTGGCGCAATTGCAAGAATTTCCTCATGATAAAGAGCCAGAAGAGCCGAAGAAAAAGAAGAGAAAATTTAAATTTAAGAAAAAAAAGAATAAACGGAATGACGAATCGCAGTTGGCAATCAATAATCAGAACAATCAGGCTAGATTTACGGAAACTGATCTTAAAGAGATACAAGAAAGAATCGCTTATATTTTGAATAACGAAGCTGCCTGCTGTCAGTGCAATCCTCAGCACGATGGAGGTAAATTGTATAGGTAATAGGTACTATGAAAAGTATCAAATTTATTTTCATTTCTTATCTTCATCATGCCAAATATTTCTGATAAAAAAAATTTATTTTTTAAAAGTGAATGAAAAAATTTAGTCTTTATAATTTAAATTCAATTTAAAAGTAGATTAAAAATAAATATAATTACCATAACGTTTGAAAACACGTTATTAACATTTTAAAAATTTTACGATCCAGATAAGCCAAAGCGTCGTAAATTATTGTTTTTCCTTAAGAAGAAAAGCAAAACTAAAAGTAACGACGGTACTCGGCATACCGAAGAATACGTGTACGGTGCGACTGTGGCATCAAGAGGATATGGGCCAAGATATGCGGATGTTGGAATCTGTGATGATGATGAATCGCAGAAAAAGTTGACGTGGAAAATAAAAAGAAAATTAGGATTAAAAAATAAGAAATAAAATAATTATTATGAAAATTCATTGGGATAAGTTTTGTGAAAAATTTTAATTTTATTGTGTTTTATGGTTGGAGGAAGAGATCTACAAGTGAAAATGGTTCTTTGCGTCTAATAAAAAAAGAATTTCGGCAAAAATATGTAAACTGTTAGTGAATTAAGCAATAGAATTTTGATTACTAAAATATTATTCTATGAGTCACTTTGAAGGTTGGACAAATAATATTCGCAGTAATCAGAATTTTATGAATTTGTTTTTAGCTTACGTATTTCGATCCATACAATTTTTTTAATTTTAACTTAAAACATTATGAAAAAAGTTTAGGAGTAAAAATAATTCATACTCTTGGTAAAATATAAGCTCTTCGAACTTTTTTCTTTTTTGCCAGCTCGATTAATATGTTGTTCAAATTTCAAATTTTCAAGACTAAAAAAAATTATCTTGAAATTTGAATAAAAAATGCGAAAACCTTTCGTTAATTCACAAAGTACCCGCTCATATAAAGGCCTATAACTATCCATAAAGTAGCGATAGACGTATAGAAGCCAAGGAATTTGTATATAGAGGTCGAATCTTCATTAACATGCCGTGTGTATATGAAAGCTTTGAAAGCGCGCTTATGCACACTATACACACAGAGCATACGGTCATTGGCACGCTGTGATAGCACTTTGAACGTACGATATCCGGCAGCGTGTAATCGCGCTCGTATAGGAAATACGAGCCGATTGCTAAACTCGTACAATGGCTAAGCTTTTACATCAATATCGCTTGATTTGTCGATTAAAAATTAATTACCTCTAGGATATTAGTCTTCATCGTGATTATGAGAAAATTTATCAATTTTTAAAATAAAACATTTTTTTAATATTATTATTTTAATTTAAGTTTTTTAAGTTTTGGAAAATCTGTATTTTTCTGACAAAACAAATCACAAAAGTACTATTGTCAAAGCTGTAGTTTTTTACTATAATAAAACTATAGTATAAGCATTATTATAGTTAATAGACTACAATTATTTTACTGTAATCAAAAACTGTAATCGTGGTTATGAAACTTCAATGTGGTTATGAAATTAGAATCAGTAACTATATTGTAATTAATGATTATACTCGAAGACGGAACCTACTTTTTAAATTTAGTACGCACCATAGCATTTAAAATTATAGTTGCTGATAATAGTACACTGAAAAAAGTTTCATGTGATCCATTAAAATTATTTCACGTCAATTTGTTTAGTACGTAAAAATAATATAAAAGTTTTTGTAAACATAAGATTTTCGTGTACTTAACCACGAAATAATTATATAATTTTACTATAATAATACTCGTAGTATACTAAAATTTTACTGTAACACATATATTTTTAGTTTTGATTATACTTTTTTTTTGTAAGGGTAGCTCCTTTATAGTTTTGATCAGCGAACCACATCTGCAAAATTAATAAAAATTTCCAACACACGGTACACAGCTGTAAAAAGTAGTCGAGGCATTAAAATGAAAAGAATAAAATTTCATAAAGTTTAGAAGAAAGTTTATTAAAAAAAACTTTTTTTTAACAGATCAATACACAAGAGGGGGTTGTTAAAAAAATAAATGTTAAATT
The DNA here is from genome assembly GCA_017163975.1 of Anastatus disparis. Taxonomy (NCBI): domain Eukaryota; kingdom Metazoa; phylum Arthropoda; class Insecta; order Hymenoptera; family Eupelmidae; genus Anastatus; species Anastatus disparis. The sequence continues at coordinate 1,358,467 of JAFFSR010000251.1, forward strand.
TACTGGTCAATTATAACAATTACAAATAACGTTGTGCGATGTATACATATATAGATATATATTTATTTAAAGTTAATATTTTTTTCTTTTTTTTTATGATGTCCGTTTGCTTTGCAAAGTGCACATTTTGAATCTTTGGAATGATTTTTCATACATATTGTCCTAAGATAAAATATCTGTATCGCATATAATACGAGCGAATAGGAAAAGAGAAGAAACACATAGAACGAAAAAACGCATTATGGAAAGCGCTGTGCGATTGTTACGTGCGATGCTCATTTTTTAATGTGTGTTTTTGTGTGTGCGCGCTTGGAGTGGATGTGTTTATGTTAATGTTTGTGTGTATACATGTATGTGTAAAAAAAATGGCCTATATTTAAACTATGAGCTTTTTAAATACTTCAGATATACGTTAAAAGTACTGAACAATCAAAAGTGTAGTTCGTAACATAGCCAAGTGTAATGTTTCACCTTCTATTATCTTACGCACACACATGCACGCACACGTTGAAAAGAAAATATTACGTCTCTCCTCTCGCCTATATTCATATTTTTTTTTTTTTTTTTATGTACAAGAAAAAGAAAGAGACACGAAAAAACGACGAAACGTGTAGAAAGTTAGGATAGAGAAATGTTACAAAGGAATAAAAAAAAAAAGGAAGCTGTTTTAACGCGCTCAACCACGATTTTATCGATCGTCAAGCGCTCTTTTCTTGCAAAGAAAAAATAAAAGAAGGAAATAATAAAGAAGTGCTTTGTGCTTAGCGAAATTGCAGCTCGCATATAAAAAATTAAAACAACAGGGCAAGTCACACTTGCATTTTTGTACGCTTAAACTATCATATTTTTTTTATAATTTTTTTTTTCATTTATTTTTGGTTATTTAGAATACCAATTTTATATAGAGTAATTTTTTTTTTTATATTTACAAAATATAATTTTTGAATATTCAAGATATATCACTACGATGTATTTGTAGTAATGTTTCGATACATTTGAATAAAAAAAAATTCAATTTTAATCTATCCTAATAGAAATGAAATAGTACTTTTAATAAAAATCGTAATATTTACCTTTAAAGAATATACATGTGTTACAACTTTTTTTAAGTGTTTTTTTAATAACATTGAAAATATCTTCTTTACCTTTGAACTATTGAATTTTAGTTTTTAATGTTTCTTTGAATAATAAATTAATTAAATTTGAAAAAAGCTATGGGGTTGTTGAGGTAGTTATCCAAGTTCTTCTTTGCTTATATTCTAATTTCCATGAGTGTACTTAAAAGTTTCATTGAAACAATAGAAATATTTATTGTTTAATTAATGCAACCAAATCAATGAGATTCGAGTCTGAAAATATTAAAAAATTTAAAAAATTATACTTTTCCTATTTTCAAAAAAGGGATATCACTGTTTTGCAAGAATTGTAATGATTGTTTAATATTACATTAAAATCATTTAAGGTGAAGTTCAAAATTAAAAATTAGTTACGATTCAAATTTTTATTCGCATTGAATATACACGCAATTAAAGCACAAAAAAGTCTAAAAATTTAAAAAAACTAAATTTTTATTTTATAATAATAACTAAAATATTTTAAAAGCACTTATTCATTTCTTAAAAAAACAAGAATAAATGTTTTTATGAACTATGGTTTATTTTATAAATAATACTTTGTTAAGTTGATCCTCTTAAAATCTTTTATTCTTAATATAAATCTCCAAGTTACATAGAGCTAGAAAAGAATAAATTGATCTTTAAAAAGTGTTTAAAAAGATATTGAACACATTTATATTTCAATGATACAGGGTCCATTAAAACCCTTACAGAGCAGACATTTAATATATTATTCGTGTAAAGTCTTTATAAGATTAAAAGTAACGTTATTTAATATTCTATTTTTCAAAAATATCATTATGCTCTGTCAAAAAACTTTGCCTATAGAATTACATCTTCGATTCTACGAATCGATCGTCATTAGAATAAAATTAATCTATTAAAAATATATTATATTTTAAGATTACCTTTATATAGCTTACAATCTTTTCGTAAATAAGTAATTACAAAAAAGAATATTGTAATTACCAGTCAGATGTACTTTTTTTTACTATTATTCATGTAACTCTAATAATACATAAAGTTAATCGCAGGAGAGACGCGTAATGGCATGTGCGATGTGCAGCAAAAAAGGAAAAGGACAAAGAAAAACAGAGAAGATAAAAAGGAGAGCCGATAACGTGGATTACGATTTAAATTTTTGGAACATAACGGTGTTAACTGCGTCAATCACCTTGCCCATTGCCTCCTCGATCTCCGGCGTGAATTTAGCACCAAACTTCTCCCTTAACACATCGAGCACCACTGGTTTTAGATCCTATAAGAAAAATATTAAAATATCGATATTTTTATAAATTTATGTGAATCATTTATTTACAAAATTAAAATCTTTTTTAAGTTGGAGCATGAAAAATTCTTTTTTGACATAAATTTATGGTTATGATTTATTAAGATATTCCATACGTTTAGTGCCGTAACTAATTAGTTATAGAAAAAATTGAATAAAAAGATGCACATAAAGCATATAAAGTTATTGGAAAAGTTTTTTATTCGACATTAATTATTAAAGTTTTCTTTAAAGTTTGATTGGCAACATATATTATTTGATATATCAAAATAAGATTAATTATAAATCTAAATAATAGTGATTTTTCATTTTAAACTGTTGGCTATTTTAAAAATGTAGCTACGCTACGTACTTTTCCCATAAGAGCGCGAGTTGAAATGCTCATCATTTAAACAATTTATTCTTTCGATTTTCAATGACAACCTAACTTTTTTTTGCATTATCGTAAGATCTGTCCGAATAATATTTTTCTTTATCTTTAACAACAGCTATCTGCATTTTTGAATTTCATATGAGATATTTTGATAACGATTTATTACGTTATTTCATAATTAATTTTTCAAAACGTTATAAAATCTTAATTTTAAAATCACTTAATAGCATTTTCATACGAATTTCCAATTTGTATTCGCTACATGAATTTATTTTTTTAATTCAGCTATAAAAAATTGTAAATAATATTTTTCGTTTACCAATAATTTTCATTAACGACATGTAGTGAATCAGTATTTATGACGCGTAAAAAAATTCACTCGAAAATATTAATTATTTAAAAGCCAAGTAATAAAGAACCTCAACTTAAGAAACCATAAATATCACGCTAATACCAAAGCGTGACAAGATAGACTCCTTCACATCTGTGCTCAGTCAGCTGATTAATCTTTTATATATATATACGTTCAAACATACAAGCTGATATTGAATATTCCGATGATGTATACGGAGAAAAAGAAAAAGAAAAAAAAAGCGAGTGATCTTGCGCTGCATGTTAACTTAACGAGTCCTCAAGCTGCGCGAATCTTCTATAACTAATTTATACGCAGCATTGGAATATCAATTAAAGTCTCAAGTATGCACTTAATACACCACTTCATTTTCTCGATTTTGCACCGTTCAGTATCTCGCATACATCTACGTGCGTGCAATTATCATGGAAGGTAGATCTTTGTTAAGATTTTTTTTTTTTTTTAAGATATTCATAAAACATTAGTTTTTTCTTGTCTTATTATGATGTTAATGCCTTCTTATTTTAATGTTAATTGCGTGACTTGATTAACGAGACTTTGAAATAGGCATTTTAATGAAAAGTTTAAAGTTGTCAACCTTTTGATTTTTTCTAAAAAAAGTTTGAAATTAAAATAATTTCTAAGAATTATAAGGATTTTTAATAAAAAAAAATAATTACTTTCATATTTATCGCTAAAATTAGATTCTGCTGGGTGATACAAATTTAAGGAAAAAAAAATTAAATATCAAAATTGAAATAATATTATTACATAGTACGACAAAAACGCAATTGATATTTTAAAAATTGTAATACGTGAAATATATTCAGAGTCGGATTTAAGTGTTGTGACGCCAAGGACTATCGTCTGTAAGGAAACTTTCGAATAAAAAATATATTATTAAAAAAGTTATTAAGAAAAGTTCATAAATCTCTGTCCTTTTCTGATAAAAAAATTTTTTTGCAATCGAAATCATTAAAAATAATTTATAAATAAATAAGTTTTCGTGAAATATCAATCTTACAATGATTTTAATTTTTCATGAATTAAATAGATTTTAGAGAAAAAATATTTTTACGGCAAAATTATTTCATAGGAGTGCTTTCTCGATGAATGATTTTTCATCGATCGTTAATATAATGATATGCCGTCAAATCATACGAGTCATAATTAGTTGTGAATCATCGCATCGTCTACAATTAAAGGCGCGAAATTGCGCATGTTGATATCTTAAAAATATTGAGTATGCAGGAAGATAATAAGATTTCATTATGAGGTCCCCCGGAAGACGAGACCCAAGATTATGGACTCCACCAGCTTCCTTCACCAATTCCGGCACTGAATATATTGCATATAAGAATTCATTAATCAACGTCGAACTGAAAGTACCGCATTTTTATCGATGTCGAAACAGAAATGTATCTTTGGCTACCTAAAAAATAAACATTCCAAACAAAAAACCTCCATAAAAAATATTAAAATTCAAGTTCTAAAATTTTACATTCAAAGTAAAACACAACCTAGAAATCATACAAATATTTTAATTTTACAAATATTTGTAGCCATTGAAAAAAATAATGTATGCACTTCATCTTTATATATACTAGATATAGTATAAACATCCATCTTAATTTTTTAACAAGGATCAATATTTTTACATTTTTAACGGAACGTTAAATGTAAAAATCACTTTTGAATATTAAAATGGAAAATGCGGATATGTTTCTATAAAAAATAACTGATATACTTTAATATTTAAAATATTTTTTAAATGTTTTGAATTCTATTAACACATTGAAAAAAAAAATATTACTTTATGTTTGAGAATGGTAGCATTAATTGGCTATGAGTTGACAAAAAGTAGAATCAAGTCAAAATTTAGAAAGAAATTTTTATCTACAATCAAATTAAATAAAATATAACTAAATGTATAACTTTATTGGATATTAATTTTTTATAAATGGTATCATGACAAAGCTCTAATTCTAATATTCAACAATAAAAATTATGTTTTTTTTTTTCAAACGAGTTTAACTCTCACACTACCTTAATATTTAATATTTTTTAGTTTTTTTAAGCTTATTGGTTGTAAATTATTGAATAAACTTCAAAATTCAGTATACCAGATTAAATAAAATGGAAGATTTTAAAAAATATTTATTTTATTTAATATAAAAATCAGTATTTCAGATTAATGATGTATTATGCTTATTTTTTTCGTAAAGATCATTTATTCAAATTGTTGATGAAATAATTTTTCTACCAATAGAATTTTAATTCATTTACAAATAATTAAAATCCAAATAAAGTTTTTGTTTCAATAAATTTTATAACAGATACATGATATCTTTAACACAATGATATTATGATTGAATTTATTCTTAAAAATTAATAAAACTACACGGTTATCCTAACGCCAGACTCAAATCTTAACAACCTAATAATCTAACAATAAAAAAACAACAACATCAGAATAATTTATAAAAGTTGCATTATATACCATAACTTAATAAATAACGAAGTTTCATTCCCCCATCCATAAATCAAATGGTATAATTAAATAATCGTGAACACGTGTGAAGAAAATATATTCTTTTCTTCTCTAACGTTGTATGCATTATTTATATATACGTATGAATGAATGTATATCCACTTGTATGTATATACTTACAGTAAAGTGATTCCTCATTTGACCGCGTTTATAATGATTCTCTCCGACCATATGTAGGGTAGCCACAAGTAAACCTGGATCGTTTATAGAATCTATAGCGTTGTTCAACGCTGTCATGATGTTACGGCAATGAGCTTGAAACTTTCTGTTTTCCGGCAACTCGTCTATTGACATGTTTGCAAATGCTGGAAATTGTTTTTGGTACTCGGGATATCTTATGAAATACCTGATTAAAAACAAAAAATCAAATGATTCATTTGAGTGTGATTTACCATCAATTAATTATTATAACAGCTCATATTTTAGTTTTTTTATTTTGATTTTTTTATGCTAATGTAATAATTATAATAATAAACAAACATTTTGACAATTTTCATCTCGAGTAATTTAAGAGAAACATCGAATTGCATAATGTATAATAGACTTTTAAATTTGAATCTTGTTCATTTTAATTTATGCACTTAGAAATTTGTTTTAGTAAAAAATTGCAATGTACAATAGTCGTGTAGGCGCAGTATACCATCATAGGAAAAAACTACCATGCTATATAGTAAGATTTATTAGAAATATAATAAAAATTTAGAAATTTTATCAGAAACATAGATGTTTCATAAAAATAATTCAATATAAAACTAGATAGATGCAACAATAACTTTTGAAAAAAAAAAAGTAAAAACATTATGATTGAAATAAATGGCTAAAATTCTCCATAAACGAAGTCTTATTTGTGCACATTAAAATTAGTAAAAATAAAGTTTAAGCCCATATTTGAGGTCAGTTGTTATATATACTTGTACGAGTATCATAACGGAATGATGGAAAATAAACGTATAATTCTGAGCGTAAAACCAGTCATTTATAGACTGTTAGCCATGAGCCAGATTCAAATGATTTCATTGTCTAAATAGACAAATTTCAAGCGGAATTAACGTTATAATATGCAAAATTTAGCATTAGCATTCATATTGCGATGCAATAAAATTCAAATTTACATAATAAAGGAGCCGAATTATTATTAAATATCAAAATAAATTCATAAATACGATATTCGTATTGAAGATGACGAGTGACCCAGAAGTTAAAAAATTTGAAAATTATCATAATTCAATAATATATGCTATTTATATATGCTCAAATAATAAAAAATAGTACTTAAAATAGGAGCGCTTCGAATCATCAATCTCATATTCAATAGTACGTAAAATTTATTAAAAATCAGTTTTCAAAGTCATAAAACTAATATGAAAGTACGTTAAAAAGCAGCTCATTAGTTAAAGCAAATGTTGTACTAAAAACTTTTGCACTTTGATATACGCATCCTCAAAACTCATCGCAACTGTATATCTATCAGTCATTAAAGTTATATTAAAATAATATCTTCGTTAAGATTCGTTAATTTATACATTTTTCTATTTGTTCGTTTATTTTTAGTTTTTAAACTTTTTTTTTATATGATCCTTATAATTATATCAAGATGCACCATAAAACAATAATTTAAAAATAAAAAAATAACTAATTAATGGAAGAACTGCGAGAAGGTCAAGGTCTTGGTGATAGTTTAATTTAATTCTCGCGTACGTGAATAGATAAACTTCTTGATTAAACGACGCAGCTCCTAGTATTATTGATCCAATAAATATTTCTTTGTTTATTTGTTTTTCTCTGCAACTTGTCCTTGATTAATTTATAGACTTTTACTAAATATATATGTATGCATCAAAGTTAATTAAAAATATATACGTATTCTTTGAGTAAATATTCAATTAATTCTAATTGAAAGTATAAATCTAAAGAAGGCTTTGAGGTACAGAGCCGAGTAAATTATTCTTAAACGCTTTGGACGTGCTAGGATTAATGATAAACTTCTCTCTCTCTCTCTCTTGGCCCCCATATATATACAAAACACAAAGTTGAAATGATGCAGCTTCACCGGATGAATAGCAATGTCAAATGCACGTGACATAATAAGCGGCCAGGAACAATTAATGCAATGTCTTATTTTCATTGTTTATAAATTAAATTGCAAAATAACTCCGTAAAAGTTACTTCCATATTTTTTTGTTTTCTTTCGCGATAAGTCAAATTGTTTCAGCTTTTTTTTATTACGTTTTTGAAGATTAAAGAAAAACGTTCTTTGTTAGAGAGGTTTTGAGCTCGGCATGTGACTCAGGAATTCCATTCATAAATTTTCGATGTAATGTACTCGTAACAAATCAAATTCTGATTAAATTTTTTTATTGTTTTTTCAAAATATTAAACAATAAATCATAATGGTAAACTCGCGTTTTCGTTTTTTTTAAACGTGAAAAAATTATTTGCATACACACACGAAGAGAATTTTTCTATATAAAATTTACAATGAAATCCTGCATAAAAATTATAGCGACGTTTCTTTTTAATTATTTTAATGTAATCTAGAAAGTGTACGGAGAAGTACTGTAAAAATTATTGGACAAACTTTAAATTTTATACATGTTTAATAATATTTAAATAACCAAAAAGTACATCCTTTCCCACGATTGTAGTCACGGGTACTGTGATTTTTAGAGAAACATTTTTTCCGTGTAGTTAGAGTAAATGATTAATTACCTTCCTTTTTTAAAATACTATCAATTGACTGATTTTTAAACTCGATTGATCGTTAAAAAATTTTTGAAAATAAGGCGAATTAATAGCAATACTAAACGAGCCAAAATCAACACTTTGGAAATATTATACGCTCAACTGAATATCACGTACCAATAATAAACTAAACGTGCCAACACAAGGTTAAGAATACTGGACTAAGGTCGCAAATAACTAACTAAAAATGTGACTTATGATGTTAACTCTTTATCACATTATTCGGGAAATTTATTTTACTACTGTTATGCGATACCAATCAATATCTGATTTCACCTTGATGAGAAGAGTAATAAGACTCCTATGAATGTTGACTGAATGAAAAAATTTATTTGACAATACTGATTTTAATGAATCGATTCATCCTATATCCACTTAAATATCAATTACCTATAGGATCAAAATTTCATCCAAATAAAGTGCCATTTTTTTTCATTATACTTTATTGGATAATTTCTTTAAAAATAAATCAAATCATCAATCAATAATTACATTCTCGATAAAAAATTACCTTACGAGCTAATATTGAATCTAATGTGTTCACTCAATTCTATTAATAAAATATCTGAATGATATGTAAAGTGCAGGTAGTCGGACAACAATAATACTTACGCAATCATAATAGCAACGCCATTACCAACTGGATCTTTCCTCACGATGTTCCACGTGTTCGTGACAAGCTTCTTTTGACGACCAGTTAGTCCGGTCGCTGGATCGACAACGTTGTCATTGGGCGAGCCCCAAAATAGACTTATCGCCGAACCCATTACTGTTCAACAGAATCCAATATTTTAAAGATTGTGATAAATTAAAGTTCATCTCAATTACAAATTAAGCGAGAATAAAGAACAGAATTTAAATCTGTTATCAAATGTAAATTTATGATATTTTTAACATTTTCCAATTATTTTATGTGTTTTGAATAAGAAAATAATCATCGGCATAAAAATTATTTATTTATAAATGGGATAGCTTTTATTTAAAATTTATCAGTTGAAACTAAAGTTTGAGTATAAAATTGATTGTTACTATTATTTAAAAGTGCGTATAAGGTATTTAAAATTTATGATAGTTCCGAGCTTTAAAAGTTTTTACTGTCTTTCTTAGAGTGTTATACGATCACATAATTTATTTCTTAAATGAAATTTATAATAAAATTGAAAATTATTATCAATTTTCATAAAATTAATAACAATTTGATTAGAGACAATTTTCTCAAAGAATCATAATTTTTTAATATAAAATCAAATGTTATGTATCACAAATCACCTTTGTAACTTGGGAACGATAAATTTTACTTTTAAATTAAATGACAAACCAATCACAAGATTAAATTTTCTTTTGTGCAAAAGCCAAAGGCATTAAATTAATAAGGAAATCTCAATTAAAAAAGCATATATCTCATTCGACAACGTCATTCGTATATCTTGTTTTATCTATGAAACAAAGATTTTTACCTCAAACAAAAGCTTAGAATTAAACGAAAAAAAAAAGCTAGATAAAGAAAAACAATTTACAAGATAAATAAAGAAAGTAAGAGCGAGAAAGAGGAGCGCGTGGCATATACGGCACGCGTTAATCAAAAGCTAGCATTTCTTAATTGAAATATCGCCCTTTCCATATAACGAACGCGTGCAGCAGCAGCAGCAGCAGCAACAGCAGCAGTAACGCGTTGATTTTGATTGCCAGTTATATACTTCATTGATTGGTACAATCAACGCATCATTCGCTCTCTTTCTCTCAATCTATAACAAGCAACTGGCACTGGCAAAGTCTTATCGATTGCTTCCGCGAAATTGAATTCTTTTCTTTACCTCCGTTTTCCCTTTTTTTTTTTCTTCTTTCTTTTCTTTCAACTTCATATATAATGCTCGAACACTTCAAGTTCGAGATTCTTTTTTTTTTATATCTACTAAAAGAGAAATATGAAAGGAGAGGAAGGAAAAAAAGCTTATGAAAAAGAATCTACTTGATTTTCTTGATTGAAAGTTTTTCCAACGTTAAATATTGAAAAATGAAGAAATTTCTTGAGAGAAACGATGAGGATTTTTTTTTATGTCCTTAGATGTGAGACTCTCTTTGAGAGCTATTATCAATGACTACTTTTACATTTATAAGCTTTTCAAATGATATTTTTAATTAATTTTTTAAATAAATATCAAAATATAAATTATTAATAATTTATTTTTTTTAATAATTATCAAAACATTATAAATCATTGATAATATTAATTTTTAACAAAATAAATGTTTTTTAAATTTACTTTAACTTTTATTTGATTTATGCAAATATATGTTGAAAGTAATTTCAAAATTTATTATTATCACCAAACATGGAATTAGTGACATGCAAACAAACATTGAAATCTTACGTTAAAAAATTTGATTATCATCGAAAGCTGGAAGTTGAAGTTAAATGCCAATTACGGCTTTGGAAATGCCGCAAATTCATGTTAAACTTCAAATTACAATTATCTGAATACATCATTTACGCGAACGAAATAGTTCGGTTAACAACATTCTTAAAATGAATAATATGCCTTTTGCTTTATTTGTATTATTAAGTGTATTTTTATAATTATCTGATAAAACAATTTTTTAATTAAATCAATTTAATATTAAATTTTTATGCATGCACATTTCATATATAAAATTTTTAATATAAAAATCAAAATAATAGTATAGTTAATTTCGAAACTATCATGAAAATGGACTATTTGGTTGTTAATCTAAACGATACATTCATCATTAAAATTTGAAGTTCAGCGTTCCTTAGTGATCTTCTTCTAACAATTTGTAAATCCCCGAATAATTAAGCTTAAAATTTTGATTATGGACACGGCATGCATAGTTTTGCAAAGTGAGATTTTATAATTACATTAATGCTTATTCATCGTTTCGCTAATTCGATGATTGGTAACACAACAATCCAAAATCTCGTTTCATTACTCATTTTTATGTTTTTCATCGAGATTGTCGATTTCCATGCAATTAACAATTTTCAATTTGCAATCAGAATGCACACAATGCCGATGAAAAAATTTTATCTTATCGCACCTAATAAAGTTACTCTATAAAAAAAATATTTTCATGTAATGTTTACATTCGACAAATCAATTTTGAACAACAAATACATTATTTCGCATAAATCAAACTTTTAGACTAATCAACTTTTAACAACAGTTTTTGCGCACGAATAAAATTAATTTTTATTAAAATTTAATGGATATAATTAATTAAAGACATTTTACAATGTCACATTGAAAAATAAAAAAATAACTTAATAGTAAGAACAAATAACAAACATATACGCATAAAAACTCCAATAAATAAGTATTTAAATTAGATTTTATAAGAGACAATAGTATGTCCTTCAGTAATTAATATAGTAGTATAGTGTATCATATTTAATAAAAACTAGATTAGAACATGAGGAACATTGCATAATTGTAAAACGAAACAGCCATAAAAAATTATCGTTTCGTTGTTTAATAATCATTACTAGAAGGATAGTAATAGGATTAGGTAGTTATGAAAAAATAAAATTTTTTATAAAACAAAAATCTATTATATTTTAAATAATGTACTTACTCGTCTAGGTTGTTTACAATGAAAACTCAAAAATTTCACTAAGAACTGAATTGCTGATAAAATAAATCCTCAATGAAACGTAAGATATTTCACAAATAACGTTCTCCAATAAAGGACAAATGATAAAATGATAAATAAAGCATTGGCCAAGTTGCGTGGTAATAAAAATAGCCGATTATTATGTTATACGGTAAAAACGTATTATATCGAAAGCTCGTGTGCAAGTGCGGCGCGATGCGTTAAAACAATATCTTTGCGTACGTGTAGTTGCTCGGGTTCTGGAGGCCGGCTTTTTTTACCGCTTTGCACATACTCCAGCTCCTCCCGTCCCTCCTCCTTCTTCTTCTCAATTTCCTCCCCCCCCTTCTACGCCTCCCTTATTCTCGCTCGCATCATCATCACCATTCTCCATTTTTCTCTCCCTCCTACCATCAGGCCGTGTATATATTATATAGTTGCGCCGTAACGTTTCGTTTTTCGTTTACGAGCTCGCTACGTGGTACTGTCAATGGAACTACGACTACTAGAGAACGATTTCTCGCTCGCATTTTTGCTCGTTTCTCTTCTACACTGACCCGATTTACCATCTCGACTCCGTCAATGCATTAGAGATGAAGATAAGAAGAGTTGTGCAGAAAAATGAAATGACTATGTGGATGGTTATTTTTTTTCTTTCTTTCTTTCTTTTTCTCTCTCAACAATTGAAAAGAAAAGTGGTAGAGAGAAGAAATGGAAGTAAAGTAAGCTAAGAACTGGGAAAAGAGTTGAGAAAAGCACGAAAAAGATGAAAGATTCAGAAAACAAAAAGGCTTTTTTTAATAGACAAATCAAAGACAAGAGCCAATGAAAGAAATTATTGAGGTACATGACAGCTTTTTATGCAATGCGAAGGAAATATTTTAGAATTAATATTGTTAAAGAAATAAATTTTCAATCGGATATTAAAAAAAGAAGCGGTTAAAATATTTAAAAAAAAGTAAATTTCAATAAAAAGGAAGGTCATAAAAAATTCAAATATTTTCATAATGATAAAAGATGTATAAAGCACGAGAGAACCTATTAGAATGAATAAATACGCATGGCCATGGGAAAACGTATTAAAATAAATAATAATCTGTGCAAATAGAAAGAGTTCTATATATACCGAGAAAGAAATTAAAAGCTATATTTATAAAGAAAAAGGAAAAAGTGAAAATACTGAAGATAATTATGAAATTTTAATGATATCAATCCTTTTTACCATAACAAACTGGGTAAAGTAATAAAGCAGATAGGAAGATGAGGAGATAATGGAAGAGGGAAGCAGTAATGGAGATATATTGAGAGAAAGAAATAAATTAAGCGAAATGGAGAGTTTGCGCGTGCATTCTTTTTTTTTTATGATCCACTGACGGAACCCTTTACTTTTCAACTTTGTCTAAATCTATTTTCATTCGATTCATACATAATGTGTATAAATCAAAGTTCCACGTGAAGTATAATTAAAAATCTAATATTTTTAATTAAGATTTTTTTTCTTTATCTATTAGTACTTGGAGCGAAGGTCATGCGAAATTAAAATTTGATGATTATTACATTTCATAGTAAACATCATGATTACAATTATGATTTTAATTTTTAATGATAAAACGGAATTTGTTAAAATTTTTGCTAGTTGCAGAAATATAATTTTTATCTCTATACAGAAAAAAAGTCCATCGGATTGTTATTTATAGATAAAACCGCTAAGAAAAATTTTGAAAAGTGGTGGACTTTAATTAATCAGTTTATTAATATGTTACAAATATTTAGAATTTATGTGGGACTCAGTTATAGAGCTATATTTAGGCAAAATCACAAATGCTAAATTTCAATTTCAAAATTAAAAAAAAATAATTTTATATTTTCAACATATAAAAAGAAAATAAAGAAAACCTTTTTTTGCAAGTTCCCATATTATTTTTACTTGAGCGAATAACTCAATCTATAATAATAAAAAAAACCACTATAATTTTTCATTAAAGTGTTTGAAGTTTCAAAATAATTTTAATTGACCAACATTATTTTCGCCGAAACACAACTTTTTTTCAATTTCAAATAGCGTAGTTTTTGCCACTTATGTATCCAATGGCGGCGTTTTTGGTACCGTTTTCAATAATATCTTTTCCCTGACCGACGAAATGTAACAATTAAAATTAAGAATCCTAAACTAGAGATTGCTAAAAGAGATGAAAAAATCTAAATCTAAAATCCAAAGAAAAATATACATCGTTTATTATTTACCAGGAAAGTTTCAGAACTCTAGATCACGGATTTTGTTGAAACCGCGGGAGATGATTTCTTATGTAAAAATACAGAAAAGCTATAATGATATATTTCAACATTCGAAAAATTTAATGTAAGCGAGTACGAAAGCAATTATTTTTTTTATATGTATTAAAAAAATAGCACTTATTTAAAGGACCATAGATGAGCAAATTTTTTTCTAATAGCTTTATGTATTTAAGGAGGATCGATTTGTTCCAAAATTATGATTAATAAAAAATGAAGATTAAAGACGTATTAAAATTAACAATAATTACATGGACTGTGAAATATATAATTTTCAATATATTTTCAAAGTATCTCCTTAAAAATTTTTGTATTATGTTGTTGAGTTATGTAAGACAACCATGTGCTTATTTATGGTTCTTGAAGCATTGATAATTTATATTATATTTTATAAAATTATTGTTGATATATAATTTAACTTAAATCTATAGAGTTTTGGAATCTCTCTTTTGATAATTTATCAGATTTGAAAAAAAAAAAAAAAAAACATTTCCATTTTTATAAAATCAGCGACACATATAACTATAATAATCTCTCTAGATTACGATTTCAGATAGATAATTAACATAAAAAATGCAATAGTCCATTATAATCTTTAAAGATACCTATGGAGATTTTTTAATTTTTCATATTACAGCATTTAAAATAATTCATAACACAAAAGTATCTACTTATAGAAACCCTGTATATACTTACAGGAAGAGTACATTTACATCTGAGTTCCACATTTTCTTCTAACATGAGAATATTTTTTCTTATGTAAAATTGTGTAAAATAAGGCGTCCATTCTGTTCAACGCCCGAATTACAAAGTTATCAGCAATGTTGTCTAAATTCTAAGGATTTTAAAAAAAATTTCATTTGCTTTATGTTCGTAGTTTTTATTAATTATTTTGTAAGATTTTAGTCTAAATTTTATCTTGATTTTCATTTTTTTATATAACTTTAAAATTTTCTTTTATTCGAAAGGTTTAAATCTGAACTTTAATATATTTTTACAAGGAGAGTGCATTGCGTTTGAGTCTGAGATTTCCTTCCAACTTTAGAATATTTTTTCTTACATAAAATCATGAAAAAAGCCGCGAGCATTCGGTCCAACGCTCGATTTTTTCAGAGTTACGATCAGTTTTGTGTGTTTTATTAAAAAATTTGCTTTTGTTTAGTTGCACAGTTTTCGAATTACTTATTCTATAAGTTTTTTACTAATTGCATATTAAAGTTGACATTAAAACCTTTCGATTAAGAAAAAAACGTATTCAAAAAGCTCAAGTTAATTTCTGATTATTATTGATTAAAAATCATAATCTAATAAGATTTTAGTAAGAAAAACTTTTTTTTAATTTATGAGAAAAAATAGATTCAGAGTAAGAAATACTTCGTTTATGTGAAAAAGAATAAACTTTCACTTCTTTGTATGTAAATGTGTGATCAGAAATTACGTCCTTTACGGTATTAAAAAGTTATGAAAAGATGAAAATTAAAATGAAATTCAAACTGAAATGTAGCATTTATTTTCTATGCACATTTTCATTTAAATATTTGCGTTATTTTTATTTCCTTATAACTTTTAAACAACTTAAGCTTTTTGAACACGTACATTTTTTTTTTAATCGGAAGGTTTCAATCTCAACTTTAATCTGCAATTAGTAAAAAGCTTGTAGAATAAGCAGTTCAAAAACTGTATAACTATAAAGCAGATGTAAATTTTTTAACAAAACTGACATAACTCTGAAAAAATCGAGCTCTGGACCGAATGGACGCGGTTTTTTTCACGATTTAATATAAAAAAAAATGTACCAAAGTTAGAAGGAAATCCGAGACCCAAATGCAATGCACTCTACTTGTTAATACAAATTTTTAAGATAATTTATTTATAAAACTATACACAAATAATAAAACAGATAAATTTTTTTTTTTAAGTTTCAGATAGGACCTCCCGATAGTTAATTTAAAAATTAACTATCTGAAGAAAATCAAGCATTGGGCCGAATATCGTGACTTTTTTTCGTAATTTAAAATTTAAAAAAATATCCTAAAATCAGAAAAAAATCCAAGACTCAAATGCACTCTCTTTGTTAATGCATGTACACAATCGTTTCTGCGGCTTTTATCTTGCGGTGTGTATTTAGAAATGTAAATAATAGTTAACATATAAGAAAGATGTTAATGATACGTTATGAAATAAAAACTGAAATAAAATATTTTCAATGATTATACATGAATCATCAAAATATACGCGTAAAGCAATTACATGCTTACGTATGCAAATCAGTAACATGAATGAAAAAAAAAATTATTAACTATTTTTATTATAAAACTCGTTAAATATCATTAATTATAGAATTATTTTAATAAATTAATAAAAGATGTATTGCAAATGATTCATAAATCAGTCTAGTTGATTTGGCTATTGAGGGCCACGTTCTTTCCCCTTGTTACAGCGTTATCCTATATGCAATAATTTACTAAAGTTGGTCCTGGATAACTTCTCTTAAATGTTTATTAGGACAAAGTCTGAATTTAGTTTTCTTTTCCGACTAGGACCTTAATCAATTTATTGGAATCCAGCTATTCATTTAATAAATGATCGCTTGTTTTTTTTTTAATTTGGTGGCTTCTACGTATACGACGGTAATTGGCTTCTACGTATTCGCCACACCTTTATTTATTCCAATTCCAAATTTTCCCCCCTTCCCACCCCATTCTGCATTCGGCCAGGGTAATGCCTGTGGAGAAGGGAAAACCTGTGGGCAAACGCAGTGGGCTGAATCCCTTTTAGGAAAATCTTCTCCGGAATGGGTCGGTGTATATGGCGAAATTCGGTATTAGGTAACCTTGTACAGGAATACCTAAATTAATAGCATGGAAAGTATAATTAGTTAATGATTAAAGTTTACGGTTGAATTAATATTTCTTTTAAATTAAGAGTCAGCTGTATACCGACACAGTTACCTGTTTTACCGAATCTATTTAAAATTTATTTTTTATAAAAACTAATAGCTTCAGGCAGAAATAAAGAGATGGTTTCGATTCGTGTAATAGAAAGCAATATTTTCTCTGATAAGAATAATTTAATTCCACCACTTTATTTTCAAGAAAAGTTGGAATAACTTGAAAATCCCATCATTTGACACTAATTTCTAATTTTTTAAAGTTATTCCAACTTTTCTTAAAAACGAAGCAATAAAATTAATTCATACTAATCAAAGAAAATATTACATTTTATTAAACACATCGAAACCATCTCTTTATTTTTGCCTCTTGTTGCTAATTTTGGGAAAAAAGTCAATTTTTTAATTAGAAAAGGACAGAGATACAGCGGACTCTTAATCGGGTTAGTATTGTGCCCTTGGGTCATCGATTTGGTTAAAACTGCAGGAAAGATTTTTTTCTATAAAAAAAATTTTAAAAGTTAGAATTATAGATGCCTACGCTTGATAGATTCAAAGCTATTTGGTACAGTAGCCATTATTTTACGAAATAAGTGATATTCTATTACAATAAGATAAATATAATATAATCTTATAAGTTTAAATGCACATACTCATATAATACGTAATTCTAAAAACAAGTATTTTTTATGTCATCATTTTTTAAATTTTACATGCTAAATATTTCCGATTATCAAAATTTTTCTAAGATAAATCTATTAACTATTTAAAATATAGATTAAAAATAAATTACAAAAAACTTTAAATTAAATATTTCTCTCATTTGTGAAAAATTAAAACTTTTAATTATGATTCGCAAAGCAACTAAGTCTTTAGCTCATGATGAAATGCCCATGTGTGTTCGAATATATGCAGTTATTCGATCACACATGGTTAGTTATTACGACCATTCAAATTTTTTTCGACGGATCCGTAAACTTACTAGAACGTATCTACTAAATTTTCAAAAACTAACTTTCTTAAAAATCAACGACTAAAGATTTGAGTTTTTGTAAACTCGTATTTACAGATTTATATTTGAGAAAGTCGGTTTTGAAAATTTATTAATTTCAATGGTCGTAGAACCAGCGTAATGAAAATTATAACTCTTTCACTAAATAAATACTTTAATTAATTTTTCACATATTAACTTGTGGTGGAAAGTTGATTGAATAATTTTTGTTAATATTTAGAGGATACCTGCATTTTTGTAAATTTCAATAGATATGAAGATTATTTAGTTTGGTTAATTGATAGAAAAATATTCAATAAATCAAAAAGTCAAATTTCCTTTTTTTAAATTACTAAAAACTATTTAATTTTGCAAAATAGTCCAAAAGCAGTAGTCATTCCTGGCTCAATCATAACCCAGCTAACATCACTTGTTTCTTCAACGTGGTGAACTCGTGTTTTTTTCGCCAAGGTCACGAATTGAAAAAAGTTGTGACGACGTGTTGAGAACGTATCAACCACTGGGAAAATGTCCGCTTTTAGAAAAGAAAACACGTTTTGAAAACGTTCGAAACTAATAGTTTGCAATGTTGAGAAACGAAGCTAAAACGAATTATTGCACACGTCTTGACAACGTTTCTAGCTCGAAAATATAACACTGAAGATATTATACATTTAGCCAAGATTTCGTTTTTAAAACGTTTCAACAACGTAAGGACGTCTCTGTTGAAACGTTGTGATGACGTGGAGATGTTGTAGCTACGTTTTCAAGTGACAATTTAAAGCACGAGTTCACAACGTTTCTTAATCGTGAAATTGTTATTGATGCTAATTTTTGAGTGTGAAAAGTGAACGTTGCTAGATCGTGGTGGCAACGTGAAATTCGTTGGCATTCAACGTACTAGAAACGCTGTTAACACGTGTTGAATATTTCATAAAAAATTGTTCAATTAATTAAAAAGGTTGTTACAACGTTGCAACCACATTCTTCGTTATAAAAGAAAATTAAATAATCTATAGGAAATTATGTCAAACAAAGTTTATTTATTTTATACACACGTTTAATTTCAGATTACAAAAAATATTTTAAATTAATCAAGAACAAATATTAAATTTATTATTCTAACTTATTCTAGTTATATAAAGGTACAGCGAATCGAATACATTTTTTGATTGAATAAAAAATTACTCGAGTGTCATATAATTATTAATTAATATGACTGATAAGAAGAAACATTTTTTTTTACTTTTATGAAAACATGTTTTTTTTTAAATTAAAAATACGCTGCCAATATATATGTATATATTAATAATAATGTCCCCGAAGTGTTGCGCAATTTATTGCCGCTAAAAAGACGGTGATAGAAATGACATTTGCACAATTTTGTTTAACATATTTTGTTCCTCTTTTTTAAGGCTTTGTGCAATACACCGACACTTCCTGCCTTATCGGCTTGCCTTTTTTTAATCGAAGAATACATTTTTGTAAAAACTTCTTCAAAAAGCGTGACTTACATATTCTTTAATTGAATTTCAACTCATTCTCTGATGGTTTTATAAAAGCTTAGCGGCGATAAGGTAGGAAATATTAATATGATATGTATCGCCTCAATTATAACACAGCCTTTGTTTTCATCATTTGTAATCGAGAATTTGAATTAGATATACGTGTACCAAGTAGAATCAATTCTATTTGACAATATTAATAAACGCATGTAAATATTAAATTATTAGTTCCAAACAAAAATTTTTTTTTTTTTTAGATAATACATATATTAGCGATAATTACAAGATCATTATAATATTGATAAAAGTGACAGTGATATTATCGGTATTACAGCTGAGAATCGAGTATTTTTTAGCAAAAATAATTTTTTTTCAAACACAATATGCAATATACGTACACATGCGTATAATATGCACACTAAGCAGACGTCATTTTTATTTTGACTATTTTAACTATTATTTTTCCCAAAGAAAATCATTATTATTCAATATTAAATTAAATCTATTTTATAAAGATTTCAGTCATTACACGTTTCTTATCTTTGTAACGTTGTAATTTTTTTCTAGGCTTCGAATCATGTATGTTACTCTCGAAATTAAAAATTATCGATTATGGCAACAAATAAATAATTGTGATCAACCGCATTTATTTTGAGTAGAACCAATACAAAAGACGGATTTGTAAAGTTTTTTATTTAGTCTTCATCAGAGACATCAGAAGGGATATGATTTCGTTTTCTCTCATTTTTGTAATAATTGTTTTACTATTTGCGTTAGTATTTCGCTGGAAGAAAAAAAGAAAACAAAATCGAATTGAATACATTTTTTGATTGAATAAAAAATTACGCAAGTGTGGTTGTCATATATTTATTCATTAGTATGACTGATAAGAAGAAAAATTTTTTTTTACTTTTATAAAAACATGTTTTTTTTTTAATTAAAATACGCTGCCAATATATATGTATATATTGATAATAATGTCCCGGAGGCGCTGCGCAATTTATTGCCGCTAAAGAGACGCTGATATCAATGACATTTGCACAATTTCATTTAATATATTTTGTTCCTCTTTTCTAAGACTTTGTGCAATACACTTCCTACCTTATCAGCTTGCTTTTTTTAATCGTTAAATACAATTTTGTAAAAACTCCTTCGAGAGCGTGTCAAAAATATAATAAACAATATGTAAAATGAGCTATTACGTTAACAAAATGATTATTTGAAAAAAATTTTTTTTTTTTAAATATCTTTCTCATAATTTACATGAAAATGAAACATATTATTTAATTAAATCTTAACTCATTCTCTGATGGTTTTATAAAAGCTTAGAGACGATAAGGTAGGAAATGTTGGTATAATATGCATTGCTTTAATTATCATTTATAATCGAGAATTTGAATTAGACGTACGCCTACCGAGCAAAATCAATTCTATTTGACAATTTTAATGAATGTATATAAATATTCAATAATTATTTTTGAGCAAAAATTATTGTTTATTTTTTAAAGACAATACGCAATATATATATATATCATATTAAATGGTTATTTAATTGATCAAAATGAATATGTTCTCTTTCTTGAAAGCTTATAAAAAATACAAGCGTCAAAATTTTCAGTTTAACCCTTTCACTGGCAATGTATCATAACACTAATAGCTTTCGCTAATAGCTTTTGATCATATATGATACATTGCCAGTGAAAGGGTTAATAGAATACACAAAACGATAGTATATTAACGATACAAAATAAACTATCATATTTGGACGTTTTGTTTGCAAACAGATAATTGGAAATAGAGAATTCATAAAATTAATTGTTTTCCGTAAAAAAAGTATGTAATATCGGAAAAACAACAAGATTATCTTCATATGGCAATTTCAATAATTTTGCTGAAATCTGTTTCACATTCCATGACTGAATAATTTCATTTTCTTTTTCGTTAACAATATTTATACACAATATATTTGATGAACAAGGATAATCAAATAGTGGGCTTATAATTTCCATTTTCTTTCCAACTAAATATATTTCCTTGTTTGTACATTCTACAAAGTTCATTACGTTGATAATATATTTATTATCAACTAATACGCAGTCATTTCTATTGTCATCACAATAAATTTTAAATGAATCAAATGTCGCTCTTTTATATTGTAAAACATTTTTGAAGACATTAGGTAAAGGACCTTCAGTGTGTTGTTGTTCCACAGAGAGCATTCTTTTATAATTTTTTTTTTGAAATCATCATTTATACGCTCTATTTCAGCGCACCGTCGCATTAACTGTTGTAATGGCTGATTACCATTTCTTATCAATCGCTTAATGCGTGCAATAAAATTTTCAAAACGGAAAGCTGAAAAATTTTCAAGTAGTCCATATTTTCTTACATCGTTTGATAAATGTAGTACATTATGTACATTGTGTGAAACATAATCAGCTCCGTACAAGTGTTGAAATCCTTTAACAAAAATTTCAAGTAATTTTTCAGCATAGTCTATATACGAAGAAATCTTACATAATATTGGGTTATTAAATATGCTTATAGCAACATGAAAAATTAAAAAATTTTCATAAACTTCATGATTTAAATATTTTTTGAAAGCAACTACGCCAGTATATAAAATGATCATTCTAAACTCAGTTGCTTTAAAAAATTTTATATACTTTAAATTTCTAGGTTTTCTCGCAAACTCGTAGGGCATATAATTTTTCAGCGTTGAGAAAGTGTCAGAAATAGAATCTATTTTTGCTTGTTGTAATTTATGCTTGAGAGAAGAATGTAGCCATATAAGTAATAACTTTCGAGTAACACCTAAATAGATTAAATGCATTGGATCCAAAGGAACACACGATACCAAGCCTAATTTTGGAATTTCACATAAATCAGTTTTACACTTTTGATAATCATTACTATAAGCGTATTTTTGAAATAACTCGTCTGTTCTTAATGCGCCCATTTTGCCAGGAAAACAAATGCAGCGATACATATCTCCTTCTATATCACACTTAGTACAGCTGTCACGGCCACTATGATATTTTACACCTAATATATAAGATTTGGCAGGAGCATCGCATACTATCCCATATATAGCTATGTAAAATGTTATATTATTGTAACATACACCTTCAGATATTAATGTTATAGCTTCATCAATAAATTGCTTCAAAAATTGGTTTGCTTCTTTTGGCTTTGACAAACCACAGTAGACACCAATAATGTAAACGTCTTTAATAAGTCGATCAGAACACAAGATAGGCCACAAATTTTTTTCGGAACTTTTACCTAAAGGTGCTCCGTCAATGTTTATTATCAAATCTATATTTTCGTTGGTTATATTACACAGTAAACGTTTTTTATTATTTTATCTACGCATGTCTTTAATCCAAAATGGCAATAATTTCCGTTTTCAATATCACAGATTTTAGTATTTTTTGGAGTTTTAAGAAGTGTTCGAGGATCAAGCGGCAGATGGAGAAGTGGTATTTCATTACGAATACCATGCAAGAGTTTTGATAATGCTAAATGTGAAATATTACATTCAACAGCCCAACGAGTGATAAAATTTGTCAAAGACTGAGATATTGTATCAATTAAATCTTTACTTTCATTAATTTTTATGCTTGAAATGTTACGATCTTCATTATCACTATCAGATGTATTAGATTCTTCGTAGTCACTGTATCTATAAGTTGATTCAAAATCTTCGAATAAAATATCATCGTTCAATGTACATTCTTCAATGTTTTCTTGATTTCTCTCATGATCATTGCATAAAAGTAAATCATTATGGAATTTTGGTATATATTCTATTAAGGCTTCCAAGTCATCAGAATTTTCGTCTCCATTTGTGACATTTAGATTTTCTTCAGATTTTGAATTAATAATGCTACTCTCGTAATTAAAAATATTAATTTCTGTATTAGAAGCTAAAGAATCGCTTTCAAAACAATAGTCTGATAACCTCAATTCAATATTTTGAAATGAGGTCTCTATCCTTTGTTTAATCTTACGTCTTAAATGTCTTTTGCAATAATTATTCCTATTTCCCAAAGAATTTGATTGATTTCTCCGATTTTTCAGCATCTGAAATAAATTATTCTGTATTTAATTATCCATGTATTTATAAAAGGAATGAAAAATAAAGTAAAAAGAATAATTATGTAAAATAAAATGTAAATCTTTGCACATTTACGAACTGTCTTTCTTGAAAGTAAAGAAATGAAAAAATGTCAGTACCTATTATTCTTAAATACTTTCATCATTTTTCAAAAATAATAACTCAAAAAGATAAATCATATTATTTCCATCCATTTGCTACCAAATAATTATTACATGTGAAATGTCAAATAACATACCCTGAATTTAAAATAGTTTAGACCCTTGTTGTATAATGCACTGATTCCTCCTACTTCTATAATGATGACACTTTGGATAAAAACTTTGAATTTGCTGCAAGGAAATTGATAACCTCATTTTTTTTTCTTCGGGCATAGAATAATTAGGTTTTACATCAGTTAAGTTGAACGTGTAGTACGCAAGCTCACAATGCATAATTTTTTTCCTTTTAAATTACCTAGAAAGCCATGAATTGTCTTATAAAAAATAGAAATATTCAGGTTGATTCATTTTCTATTAATTTTAAATATGATAGGTGCCATTAATGTCATTGTACATGAAAAAACATCCAAGAAAACGAAAACTCAATCTAATTCAACTACGAAAATTAAAGCGAGTAGATTAATTTATATTATGCTTTAATGATGATTGAGTAGTAATTTATATCTACTATAATATGTATATAATTTTGGAAATAGTTATATATATACACATATATGTGTGTGCAACATTAAATGTTATTAAGTAAAATATGAAGTTTAAAGTATAAAATGAAGTATGATGTAAGAAAACTTGAAGAAATTAGCAAAATGCTATAAATAAGAATATTAAAATATCATACTGTATATATACATTTTGCATGAAAATGGTTTTTGTTTTTAACCAAAACAAGACATTTATGCAACTGCATCGATTATAAAGCAAATACTTTATTAATACTCTATTAAAATTGGTTTATAATTTATTGATATTTGTTATGATGAATGATTATTAAATTATTTAATAATCATAGACTATAAAATCTTAATTTTCTATCTATATGAGTGCCTTCTAAATATACTAGTTGACAGAATCATTGCTTCCTACATTTACATAATTTTATTGAATTATTTGTAATAAAATTTTACATCAATTGATTATTCATGAAATTGTTGTTCTAATTAATTTGTTGTGAATCAGAGTTATTTAGGTGGATTCCATTATTAGCTATTTTAGCACCAGCATTAAATCTTAGATCATCTTCTGTATCCACAACTTATCGAGCAGTTGATAAATTAAAAAAAAAAGAAAACTAGTTTCTTTGCTTCCGAACAGTTGAAGCAAGACATGCATCTACTTTTGTGTAAATATTCTGTCTTGTATTCTCAATGATGTAAATTTTTACTCGTCAAGAAATATCAAGTTTAAAATTTATCTTTGTTCAGTCAAATTTATATCTAGTAAAAATTTATATCCATGCGGATGCAAGACAGAATATTTATACAAAAGCATACTAGGACGAGTCCATTCATTTACTGAGTAGATAATTAATAAGCATTTGTGTAGATAGGAATGAGATGCATGTCTTGCTTCAACTGTTTGAAAACGAAGAAGCTACAGTTTCCTTGTTTTTCAATTTATCAAAAATTTACATCATTGAGAATACGAGACAGAATATTTACACAAAAGTAGATGCATGTCTTGCTTCAACTGTTCGGAAGCTAAGAAACTAGTTTTCTTTTTTTTTTAATTTATCAACTCCTGGATAAATTGTGGATACAGAAGATGATCTAGGATTTAATGCTGGTGCTAAAATAGCTAATAATGGAATCCATCTAAATAACTCTGATTCACAACAAATTAATTAGAACAATCATTTCATGAATAATTAATTGATGTAAAATTTTATCACATACAATTCAAAAAAATTATGTAAAGCCTTAAACCCTAGATCATCTTCAGTATCCACAACTTATCAAGGAGTTGATATTTTGAGAAACAAGGAAACTGTAGCTTCTTCGCTTTCAAACAGTTGAAGCAAAACATGCATCTCATTCCTATCTACACGAATGCTTATTAATTATCTACTCAGTAAATGAATGGACTCTTTCCAGTATGCTTTTGTATAATTATTCTGTCTTGCATCCGCATGGATATAAATTTTTACTAGATATAAATTTGACTGAACAAAGATAAATTTTAAACTTGATATTTCTTGACGAGTAAAAATTTACATCATTGAGAATACAAGACAGAATATTTACACAAAAGTAGATGCATGTCTTGCTTCAACTGTTCGGAAGCAAAGAAACTAGTTTTTTTTTTTTTAATTTATCAACTGCTCGATAAATTGTGGATACAGAAGATGATCTAAGATTTAATGCTGGTGCTAAAATAGCTAATAATGGAATCCATCTAATTAACTCTGATTCACAACAAATTAATTAGAACAATCATTTCATGAATAATTAATTGATGTAAAATTTTATCACATACAATTCAAAAAAATTATGTAAAGCCTTAAACCTAGATCATCTTCAGTATCCACAACTTATCAAGAAGTTGATATTTTGAGAAACAAGGAAACTGTAGCTTCTTCGCTTTCAAACAGTTGAAGCAAGACATGCATCTCATTCCTATCTACACGAATGCTTATTAATTATCTACTCAGTAAATGAATGGACTCTTTCCAGTATGCTTTTGTATAATTATTCTGTCTTGCATCCGCATGGATATAAATTTTTACTAGATATAAATTTGACTGAACAAAGATAAATTTTAAACTTGATATTTCTTGACGAGTAAAAATTTACATCATTGAGAATACAAGACAGAATATTTACACAAAAGTAGATACATGTCTTGCTTCAACTGTTTGGAAGCAATGAAACTAGTTTTCTTTTTTTTTATTTATCAACTGCTCGATAAATTGTGGATACAGAAGATGATCTAAGATTTAATGCTGGTGCTAAAATAGCTAATAATGGAATCCATCTAATTAACTCTGATTCACAACAAATTAATTAGAACAATCATTTCATGAATAATTAATTGATGTAAAATTTTATCACATACAATTCAAAAAAATTATGTAAAGCCTTAAACCTAGATCATCTTCAGTATCCACAACTTATCAAGGAGTTGATATTTTGAGAAACAAGGAAACTGTAGCTTCTTTCGCTTTCAAACAGTTGAAGCAAGACATGCATCTCATTCCTATCTACACGAATGCTTATTAATTATCTACTCAGTAAATGAATGGACTCTTTCCAGTATGCTTTTGTATAATTATTCTGTCTTGCATCCGCATGGATATAAATTTTTACTAGATATAAATTTGACTGAACAAAGATAAATTTTAAACTTGATATTTCTTGACGAGTAAAAATTTACATCATTGAGAATACAAGACAGAATATTTACACAAAAGTAGATGCATGTCTTGCTTCAACTGTTCGGAAGCAAAGAAACTAGTTTTCTTTTTTTTTAATTTATCAACTGCTCGATAAATTGTGGATACAGAAGATGATCTAAGATTTAATGCTGGTGCTAAAATAGCTAATAATGGAATCCATCTAATTAACTCTGATTCACAACAAATTAATTAGAACAATCATTTCATGAATAATTAATTGATGTAAAATTTTATCACATACAATTCAAAAAAATTATGTAAAGCCTTAAACCCTAGATCATCTTCAGTATCCACAACTTATCAAGAAGTTGATATTTTGAGAAACAAGGAAACTGTAGCTTCTTCGCTTTCAAACAGTTGAAGCAAGACATGCATCTCATTCCTATCTACACGAATGCTTATTAATTATCTACTCAGTAAATGAATGGACTCTTTCCAGTATGCTTTTGTATAATTATTCTGTCTTGCATCCGCATGGATATAAATTTTTACTAGATATAAATTTGACTGAGCAAAGATAAATTTTAAACTTGATATTTCTTGACGAGTAAAAATTTACATCATTGAGAATACAAGACAGAATATTTACACAAAAGTAGATACATGTCTTGCTTCAACTGTTTGGAAGCAATGAAACTAGTTTTCTTTTTTTTATTTATCAACTGCTCGATAAATTGTGGATACAGAAGATGATCTAAGATTTAATGCTGGTGCTAAAATAGCTAATAATGGAATCCATCTAATTAACTCTGATTCACAACAAATTAATTAGAACAATCATTTCATGAATAATTAATTGATGTAAAATTTTATCACATACAATTCAAAAAAATTATGTAAAGCCTTAAACCCTAGATCATCTTCAGTATCCACAACTTATCAAGGAGTTGATATTTTGAGAAACAAAGGAAACTGTAGCTTCTTCGCTTTCAAACAGTTGAAGCAAGACATGCATCTCATTCCTATCTACACGAATGCTTATTAATTATCTACTCAGTAAATGAATGGACTCTTTCCAGTATGCTTTTGTATAATTATTCTGTCTTGCATCCGCATGGATATAAATTTTTACTAGATATAAATTTGACTGAACAAAGATAAATTTTAAACTTGATATTTCTTGACGAGTAAAAATTTACATCATTGAGAATACAAGACAGAATATTTACACAAAAGTAGATGCATGTCTTGCTTCAACTGTTCGGAAGCTAAGAAACTAGTTTTCTTTTTTTTTTAATTTATCAACTGCTCGATAAATTGTAGATACAGAAGATGATCTAAGATTTAATGCTGGTGCTAAAATAGCTAATAATGGAATCCATCTAATTAACTCTGATTCACAACAAATTAATTAGAACAATCATTTCATGAATAATTAATTGATGTAAAATTTTATCACATACAATTCAAAAAAATTATGTAAAGCCTTAAACCCTAGATCATCTTCAGTATCCACAACTTATCAAGAAGTTGATATTTTGAGAAACAAGGAAACTGTAGCTTCTTCGCTTTCAAACAGTTGAAGCAAGACATGCATCTCATTCCTATCTACACGAATGCTTATTAATTATCTACTCAGTAAATGAATGGACTCTTTCCAGTATGCTTTTGTATAATTATTCTGTCTTGCATCCGCATGGATATAAATTTTTACTAGATATAAATTTGACTGAACAAAGATAAATTTTAAACTTGATATTTCTTGACGAGTAAAAATTTACATCATTGAGAATACAAGACAGAATATTTACACAAAAGTAGATGCATGTCTTGCTTCAACTGTTTGGAAGCAAAGAAACTAGTTTTCTTTTTTTTATTTATCAACTGCTCGATAAATTGTGGATACAGAAGATGATCTAAGATTTAATGCTGGTGCTAAAATAGCTAATAATGGAATCCATCTAATTAACTCTGATTCACAACAAATTAATTAGAACAATCATTTCATGAATAATTAATTGATGTAAAATTTTATCACATACAATTCAAAAAAATTATGTAAAGCCTTAAACCCTAGATCATCTTCAGTATCCACAACTTATCAAGGAGTTGATATTTTGAGAAACAAGGAAACTGTAGCTTCTTCGCTTTCAAACAGTTGAAGCAAGACATGCATCTCATTCCTATCTACACGAATGCTTATTAATTATCTACTCAGTAAATGAATGGACTCTTTCCAGTATGCTTTTGTATAATTATTCTGTCTTGCATCCGCATGGATATAAATTTTTACTAGATATAAATTTGACTGAACAAAGATAAATTTTAAACTTGATATTTCTTGACGAGTAAAAATTTACATCATTGAGAATACAAGACAGAATATTTACACAAAAGTAGATGCATGTCTTGCTTTAACTGTTCGGAAGCAAAGAAACTAGTTTTCTTTTTTTTTTAATTTATCAACTGCTCGATAAATTGTGGATACAGAAGATGATCTAAGATTTAATGCTGGTGCTAAAATAGCTAATAATGGAATCCATCTAATTAACTCTGATTCACAACAAATGAGAACAACAATTTCATGAATAATCAATTGATGTAAAATTTTATCACAAACAATTCAATAAAATTATGTAAATGTAGGAAGCAATGATTCTGTCAACTAGTATATTTAGAAGGCACTCATTATGTCATACTAATTGTATTAAAATTAGTATAATAATTTATATTTGTAAAATTAAAAGTTTATTGAACATTTTTTGAAATTTAATCAAGCATGAAATTTGTGGATCAGGTTTTTTTTTTAGATATGTGGATAATTATATATAATAAATAAAGAGTAGTATTAAAAAATAATATATGTATTACAAATTTATTTTCAAATTGTAGTTATTTATTTAAAAAAAAAATCATAAATTTTCTTAAAAGTATTGATAAAACAAATTATAAAAGTTTGATATTGTATTATTTCAAGTTTTAAATAAAAATATAATTTAAGAAATTTTGCTTCATTTTTAATTTTATATTGATTTATAATTATTAAAATTTACTTCCTATTTATCTTTTCTATATAACTATATATTTCACAGTATACTTAAAAATTTTTTTTTTGTATTTTATAGTAAATAAGTTCATTTTATATCCTAGGAATATTTTATTTGCTATCGATGCTGTTTTAACAACAGCGTGCAATTAACTAATCGCAGGAAGTTACAAAATTGATGATACGAAACTCAATGCATAATTCGAAGTTCGTTTACACCATAGACAAAATATGCGATGTTGTCATTTTAGGTACACGTTCGGAAAAATATACTAAACGGTAAGTGTACAGGTTTTTCAATCACGGTATTTTAAAAATAATAAAATTAATATTAACATAATTACTTTAATAGTATTGTATGTTACCTTTTCACTGAAACTGTAAAAATCATGTTAAATTTGTAGGCTCTATTGTAGGCGCATCGTAAGCAACCAAATAAAATGATTTTTTAATCCACCATGGACAGAAAGTTGAAGTCCGGAAGCTTAACTCAAGTCTGTATGCGTGCCACCAAATTGCTGTGTTTCACCAAATAAAAAGAAAATACATTTAATACCCCATTTAGGATGCTTCCATATAATGTTGTGTCATATAATGATATATTAAAAAAAAAGACATTTTTAACAAATTTTCATAATTTATTAAAAATAAAAAAACGATAAAATAATATAATAAGCATAGTAATTATTATTTTGTTTATCAAAATAATAATCATTTAAATAAAAATATTTGAATAATGCACACTTTATTTATCATAAATAGAAAATGAAATTAATTTAAAAACTATTTAGGTCTCACTTTCACTATATTGGTGTATCAAAGTCTGTTTGCTGGTTTTTTTTTTGTCCTGCATCTGTTAAAGATCCACGTGGTTATCCAAGTTGAAGATTCGTATGCAAGAATTTTTTTGTTTTCTGAACTCGAAAGAAAAGTAACGTTTTACTTCAATTTCTTTATAATTTTCATCTGTTAAATATCGGAAAATATTCGAAGATGAAAAAATTTGAAGATTATACTATAAAAAAACATAGATTTCAGAAATTTTAAGAATAATTGAATAGAGATGATTTTTCGTGTGTTTCAACTTATGCTTTTTAATTTCAAAAATTATATAATTGTTTTTTTAATGAAAAATTTCTTAAATAAATACTTAACAATATTTTAACGCGAAAAATTATTTTTACGTAATTTTTTTATTTAGTGAATGTTATCCGATAATGATTAAAAGTTCAGAATAAAGTGGTAGATAGCTTTGAAAAGGCAAAATAACGAAGGTTTACTTTTATTCTCACCTTACGAAAATGTTAACATCTTGCCACTTTCCTTGATGCTATAAAAGTTTCACCTCTCCTTCTATCTCTTTCTCATTTCCAAGAAAAAAAATGTAACATACGTCTTGTAACACGCTAAAGACTTCAAAAAAACCAAAAGAATGTTCTTTACGTTGAAAAATTTATTCAATTGAGTTGAAAAAAACAATTTTCATCATTTTCACTCAAACATACAAACAATTTTGAGAAAATGCGTTTCATGTTCGTAAAATATACAAAAAGAATTTAAAGCAGAATAAACGTAACGTATATTTTGAAAGTTATTCGATATAAATTTTGAAATGCCGAAACTTACTGGCACGACCGAACGATGTCATTCTCAATACTAATAAACAATCAAGTGTGAAGGATCGTGTTTGCTAGTCATAACTTGTAGGCACATACTATAGTCTATATTCTTATACAGTTTACTGGCGATACACCCCTCCCCTCTCAAGATTTCTGTGTTCGTATATAAAGTTCATAATAATCGGACACTTGTTAATAAAACAGTATACAACATTCAGTTATTAGATAACAGCCATTCTGAACGTTTGATGAATATCTAAAACGTTAAAAAATGTGGATTATCTGTGAGTTTATTGGTGAAGATAATGAAGTGGCAGCGGTTCCAGAAAAATGGTTAAATAATGAAAAAACTATTTGCTTTTGGCCACGTTGTCGCAGTAATGTGGTACTTCAAAAAAAGATAGCAAAAGAAGAAGATCCTGGGAGTAATTGGTTAACGTACGACATAAAAAAATACTTTCAACAGCATGTAAGTAAATTATTTTTATTCTTCTTATTGCAAATTAAAGAAAGTAACAGGTTCAGCATGCGATAACTAGTGATATTTCATTTTATATTCTGCTTTAGAAGATTCATTTTTTTATTTCTTTATGGTGCTAATATTTTTTACTACATTAATTTTTGCTTTTTTTTCATAATGTATATACAATATCAGTCTGATCCTTGGTACATTTTAAAATTCTCGATATCTAACAGTACATTATATAGTTATTTAATCCAAATTTTTTTGAAATTATTATTATCAGTTTCGCATTTTTTATATCTTAGGTTCATTTTTGCAGTAATCGATCTATCTAAATTAAAAAAAAATTTTTTGTCATTTATAATATTAGTGTTACGATTGTAGTTTTAACAAAATCATTTTACGAGACCAAAAATCTATTTATGGATTTAAAAAAGAATTCAAATTACAATATTACTCATTATATATAAAAGATAAAAAATTCTCGTTCAATATTTTAAAAATTTAGTCTATACAATTATAGAGAAAATATTTTGTACATTAGTTATTAATTTTTTCTTTTTTTAGTAATATTAATAATTTTCATGCATAATTTAACAATTATTAACAAGTGTGACGTATTGATACAAATAATTTAAAAAGTCCATCCTTATTAACAATAAAATAATTATTTTTATTTATAATTAAAAAAAAATTATCATTGGAAAATTTGTATGATTCAAATATAAATTTAAATTGTATTGTTTCAATAAATGAAGTTTTATAATTAAAAAATAAATATGAATGAATGAAATTTCAACAAGATAACCTCAAAATCTTTCAACTCTTTCAAAGTTATTTTATTTTTGTATTAATATATTTACAAAGTCGTAGACAAACCGTTTTATTTTTATAAAGCCAAAAACACGTGTTCTTACAAAGTGCGCGCGTGTATGTTCGTGCATGTGTGCGTGGTGTGCATGTAAGTCTTTGTTCTTTCTCTCGCATTTGTTTTTCTCTTTACTCGTACACTCAATAAAAATTAAAAACATAAGCATAGTTCATATTTCCTCTTCTATGTTTTTTTTCTCTTTGTTAAATAAATTTCTTAACCACTTTCATTTGTAGCTTCCTACGAAGAAGCGAGAAAAAAATTGAAGATTAGTGAACACACTTCCGAACTTGAAGAAGAGTATGAAAAATTAAATAATAAAGATCTACGTAAAGAAAGGCACAAAATGAACTTGGCATCTTCAGAAGAAGATTCTACTAAAATAAAAACGTCAATACCAGAAATACCACAAGAAAATCCATTTGGTAAAAAACTCTTTCGTTATTTTATTTCATTCAAATTTTAATAATTTTCAAAAGAAGTTTCTATAAGAAAAAATTTTTTTTTTTTAATTTGAACTTTAGCTATTTCATATTTTTTTATATATTTAATTTTTTTATTATTATAGTTTTTTGATAAAACAAAGTTCAAATTTATAATAAATTATCACATAAATTAAAAAAAAATATACACTTGTCTTAAACTAAATAATTACTTTTGTTTTAATATAGATTCAGTTGACAATACGTTTCCAAATGAAAGTAAAATCGTTAAGTCTGCCGTGATTCCTAAAGGTAAATTTTAAAATATTGTATAATTTTATTTGAAAATATTAAATAACATTTTGTTTATACTTGGGAAAAATCATTAAATTAAAATTATTATTTTTATATTATGGTTTGATTTTTGATCTTACAACTAGTATATACTTCAATAGTTTTTATTTTAATTAGTATAAATTAATGGTAGCAACAATTTCAATACTGTTGAATTTATTTAAAAATTATTTAAGAAAGTAAAATGAAAATGATTAACATCTATGGTTAAGTTGATGGATATGCATAACTTATCACAAATTTCTTAGGTAATCCAAAATTTTTTTAATTTAAAATAACTAATTAGTTTTAAACCTTACAATATAATCCTTCATCAAGCTAAAATAAAATTCAAATAAGATAAAAACTATACAATTTAAAGAATAAATTATTTTCAAATTTATTGAAAAAATAATTTAACTTTACGTTATTTGTCAATTAATTTGGTGATTTTAAATGCATAGATTCTTCTTTATGATGCAATAATTCTTTTTATTAACTACATTAAAAATTTCTAGTTTTTAAGCCTTGAATTATTGTATCGTTTAAAAGTTCTAATGCAACTGCTAGTTTGAGAGAATTTAAGAAACTGAATAATCTTTGTAAACATTTTGCTAGATAATATTAGGAGTCAATGGCATGTTGTGGAGTTCGGCTCTGATCATTCCATCAGAATAGTGCTGGATTCATGGCTTTGTAATGACAATGAATGCAGCTATTGGCCTCCTTATAAAAACAATGATTTGGTTACAACGAGTCTTAAATCTTTAGAAGAAGCTAAAGATAACTGGGACAAGTTTCAAGTATATAAAATGTTTTCAAGTTATGGTATGAAACAATTAAGTAATATCAATTTTTCACAAGATTAAGTATTAAATGATAGAGTATTAACTAATTCAACAATTATTATTTATAAAATTATTTAAGTTTTTAGAATTCTTATAATATTTATAATAATAATTCAGAGTATTTACGTACCAATAATAACTTGTACTGATTTAATTAAATATCATTTTTCAATATTAAAAGAAAATTTTCAAATTCATGAAAATGGAAATTGATTTATATTATTTATTTTAAATCATCATTATTACTTTTATTTTTTTCTGGTAAAACGCAATTTTAACTTATATTATAATTTATTACACAAGCTGATAGATTTATGTCACATCAAATAATTATTTTCCAATATAGATACATACACTGATGCTGTCCTTGGAAAGATACATTATGAGAATCTTCAACAAAACGATGCACCTGAAAAAACGTTTTCAGATGAAAAAGAAATAGCTAAGTCTGCTGCTCCTAAAAGTAAGTGTAAAAATATTGT
Organism: Anastatus disparis; assembly: GCA_017163975.1. Lineage (NCBI taxonomy): Eukaryota > Metazoa > Arthropoda > Insecta > Hymenoptera > Eupelmidae > Anastatus > Anastatus disparis. Next base: position 1,393,711 of record JAFFSR010000251.1, read on the forward strand.
GTAATTTCAATGTTAAAAATTTACAATATTATTTATAATATTCTGAAAAAGAAAATTATTAAATTGAATTCACTATTTTTAAATCATTGTTTGAGTTTTAATCTTTCTTTCTTTGATAAAGTTTGAGTTGTAATTAATCACAACTATTTCAATATTACTTAAATTTTTTTTATAAAAGGAAATGTAATTAAAAATTGTTGCTAGTAGAATCATTAATTATTTTAAAAGGAAATGTAATCACGCATGTTTTCATTTTTTTAAAATTATTATTTGACTATATCGTTGCTTTGAATTAAAACCATTCCATTTAACAAAAAGGTCTTTGAACAAGTCTTTTTATTTCAAAACAGCCTTGATAATTCCATTACAAAAATATCTTGTAAATCATTGTATTTCCATTCCGTTTCGCTCGTTTAAAGATGCACGAACGGAATAGAATAGTTTTCAATACATTTTTTTAATCGAATTGTTTCCAAGACTTTTAAAATGGAATGGCTTTTAAGACTTTTTTAATGAAATAGTTTCAAATCCATACAGCCTATGTGTTCTTTATCAGATATTTAAAACGTGTTTTTTCTATCAACATAATCATAATTTTAATTTATTAATTTTAAAATGCCTTAAATTCTAATCATTATGTTATTCTAATTCTTACAAATTTTAAAGCAATATTTTATTCTTTTTCTGATCTAAGCAAGTGATTAAACTTTGATGCTTTTAGATATTTATGATTGATCTTTTAAAACTTTTTAGGTGATACAAGAATTCAATATTTTATTGTGAGATTCGTCACTGATAATTCCATCAGAATAGTACTTGATTCATGGCTAGACATTAACAATAAATGGAGTTATTGGCCTCCTTACGAGAATAATGATGTGATTATTGCGAGCCTTACGTCTTTAGAAAAACCTGCAGATGACTGGGATGAATTCCAAATATCAGAGGTGCTTTCAAATCATGGTATGCAATATAATAGTAATGTAATGATGACATATTCTTCTTGTAAATAAGAAAATTTTATTATTTCTTAAAACTTGAATATTATGTTTATATGCATCAAATATATGATATATAAATGTTACTTGCTTGGGTCGCAGATTTTCTCGTAAGTATTGACTATGTTTTGATAAATAAAATTATGTCGGAAACCACGACTTTTCTATTTAATACTCGATTTTTCTAAAGTTGCGCACTATTTTGTTGGAATATTAAGTTTTTATTCGAAGGTCTCTCATACAATATTCAAAGTTCCCGGCAGTTTTTGTTAAAATTGAAAAAGAATTATTTTTCGATTTATCTAATGATGATAAAATAAAGAAACAGTAAAAAAACAAAACAAGAAATAGATTGCCATCTGAAATCGGAAGAAAATTTTGTTTAAAAAATTTATATTCTAACACGCATTCTTATGGTAGAAAATACATTTTCCAACTAAACTCGTCTAATAGCAGGCAGTTTTGAGTAAAAAATAACTATATTTCTGAAGCTTTGATTAATTTTTTTTTAATATAGATTCGTATGCAAATGCTGTTCTTAGAAAGGTACGTCTTCAGAATCTCTGGCAAAAAAATTCTGTGGAAAAACAGTCATTCAATGGAAAAGATATTCTTGAGCCTAAAAGTAAGTATAAAAATATTGTTCTATTAATTCATTGTTACAATATTAAATAACATTTAGTTGATATTTGTAAAAAAAAAAGAAAATAAATTCATCTTTAATTTAAAATTAATGTGAAATGTTACTTTCAAAATTAGTTTGTTTAAAAGTTTATCTTAAATCTTCCTTTCATAAAGTATTTTTTTTTTGCATTGATTCATTTGTGATAACAAGTCCATAATTTCTTTTGGTTCGTCTAACTATGATAGTATTAGTGGATTTATAGAAAATTGTAATCAATAAGATGATTGCGCAATAAAAAATGTGTTTTATGATATTTGTAAAACATACTTTTACCATTAACTGAATATCGCAATAATTAATGCTTGCATTATTGCTCATTTTTATTAATATTAAATTTTTTATTACTTAAATGCAAATACTTATTTCTTCTTTCAATACAGGTCCATATGAAGGAACCACCACGCCAAAAGATAATCTTGAAAATGTCCGACAAGAAGATTCATTCGTAAATACTTTTTCTGATGAAAACCTCGAATTGTCCTCAACATCTATAGATTCACGTAAATGTAACAAATTTTGACCTAATAATTTTATTATACAACTATCCAAATTCATATATTACAATATTAAAAAAAATTTTTTTGTACGTCAATAGATTTCTTTCAAAAATATTTATTATAACCGCAAGTGAAATTTTGACTTTCTCTAGGTAATACAAAAACGTATTGGAGCATTGTTAAATTTACCGACAATTCTATTGAAATAATATTGGATTCTTGGATGGACATTAATAATAAAACCTGTTATTGGCCTCCATATGATTCTAAATCAATTATCAACAGTCTTATGAAAAAGAAAAGCCTGGAAAAGGTTGGAATGTACTTCAAATATCTGAAATTTTTTCAACTTGTGGTATGTAATAATTATTATCTATCTATTTTTCATTAAACTCATACCATTTTTTTATTTACTCTTAACGGAATGCGCGAAAATGTCCAGACGAGTACAAAGTTTGTAATTTATACACCCGTGCGTAATGTATTATATAGTTCATTACATGAAACTATATATAATACATTACATTTTAATGTATTAAGCTGAATATCATTGTTTCTAATGAAGAGTAGCACATTTCAGAATCATCAAAAAAGCTGCTACAAGATATTGTTTTACATTGCTTTTAGACTTCTATAAACTGTTTAGAAGTTTTTATTATCAATGTATTTGCGAATTACATTGAAATATAAAAGTTGTAGAGAGCTTATTTCAATTTAAAAGAAAATTTGTAAAATATTTTAGAATAGCTTATTTCAATGATTCTGAAATAGGCTATTCTTCAATAGAAGTGACATAATAAATGTATTATTTTTAATTTGCAGATTCTTATATAGCAGCGATTGAAATGAAGGAGCAATGTATTAAAATGGCCATAAAGAACAAATAAAGATAACCAGTTCAAGAAGCATAAATGGGCCAAAGCCTCATTCTTCCCTCAAAGTTAATGACTTCTAACGAAAATAAGAGGAAGTCATTAACTCTTCAGGAAATTCAAAATTTAGACACAGATGGGAAGCTGTTATGCATTTATGGTAGGCATCTTTTTTCTTCTACTTATAACTGAAATTTCTATTATTAAAATATTTTTTTTTTCATTATAGAAACATGTCGTGAAGTAATCTCTAATCAAGCTAATGCCAATTTGATGAATATGCAATCATCAGAACCTCGTATGTGCAATTTCGTCGAAATGCGAGCACTTTTGCCAATAAACGAGGTAGACAAATTTCATAGGTTCAATCAAGATTTGATTGAAAAACAAGAAGTTTTTGCGAAAGTTGTAAGTATTTCAAATGTAATTTCGATACTATTTTATTAATTGTAATTAATTACAATAATATTCTTTTATTTTAGAATAATTATTTAGAATCGATAGGAGGTCCGAACGCCCACGAAACAGTACGAAGGATGCTGAGTGCAGTAATGACCGACGAACTTGCATCTCAATTCAATTTTTGTGGTCAGAGAGGAGATAAATATGCGTTCAAGGATTTGAAAATTTTAATTATGATATCAGGTATGACAAAGTTCAAAATTATCTCTAAACGTTGTTGAAGAGGTTAATGATTATTGTTTTGCAATTTCAGATATTGCCGTTGGGCGATTTTTATCAAAATACACCAGTAATGACTGTGAAGCAAGTGTGAAGTCGTGGCTAAAAGAAGCACCACGTAGGGTTCAGAATAAAGAACAGCGAAAGAAAAAAATTAATAAGGTTTGTATGAAATAAATATCGAAATTGAGAACAAATTTATATGGCTAATTATTTTTTTTTATTTCTTCTTCCAGCGAAATACTAACGCAAATAGTAAAACAATTATTACGAAAAATGGAAGAAAACGAAATCATATCCCTTCTGATGGCTCTGATGAAGATTAAATAAAAAAACTTTACAAATCCGTCTTTTGTATTGGTTCTACTCAAAATAAATGCGGTTGATCACAATTATTTATTTGTTGCCATAATCGATAATTTTTTAATTTCGAGAGTAACATACATGATTCGAAGCCTAGAAAAAAAATTACAACGTTACAAAGATAAGAAACGTGTAATGACTGAAATCTTTATAAAATAGATTTAATTTAATATTGAATAATAATGATTTTCTTTGGGAAAAATAATAGTTAAAATAGTCAAAATAAAAATGACGTCTGCTTAGTGTGCATATTATACGCATGTGTACGTATATTGCATATTGTGTTTGAAAAAAAATTATTTTTGCTAAAAAATACTCGATTCTCAGCTGTAATACCGATAATATCACTGTCACTTTTATCAATATTATAATGATCTTGTAATTATCGCTAATATATGTATTATCTAAAAAAAAAAAAACAATTTTTGTTTGGAACTAATAATTTAATATTTACATGCGTTTATTAATATTGTCAAATAGAATTGATTCTACTTGGTACACGTATATCTAATTCAAATTCTCGATTACAAATGATGAAAACAAAGGCTGTGTTATAATTGAGGCGATACATATCATATTAATATTTCCTACCTTATCGCCGCTAAGCTTTTATAAAACCATCAGAGAATGAGTTGAAATTCAATTAAAGAATATGTAAGTCACGCTTTTTGAAGAAGTTTTTACAAAAATGTATTCTTCGATTAAAAAAAGGCAAGCCGATAAGGCAGGAAGTGTCGGTGTATTGCACAAAGCCTTAAAAAAGAGGAACAAAATATGTTAAACAAAATTGTGCAAATGTCATTTCTATCACCGTCTTTTAGCGGCAATAAATTGCGCAACACTTCGGGGACATTATTATTAATATATACATATATATTGGCAGCGTATTTTTAATTTAAAAAAAAACATGTTTTCATAAAAGTAAAAAAAAATGTTTCTTCTTATCAGTCATATTAATTAATAATTATATGACACTCGAGTAATTTTTTATTCAATCAAAAATGTATTCGATTCGCTGTACCTTTATATAACTAGAATAAGTTAGAATAATAAATTTAATATTTGTTCTTGATTAATTTAAAATATTTTTTGTAATCTGAAATTAAACGTGTGTATAAAATAAATAAACTTTGTTTGACATAATTTCCTATAGATTATTTAATTTTCTTTTATAACGAAGAATGTGGTTGCAACGTTGTAACAACCTTTTTAATTAATTGAACAATTTTTATGAAATATTCAACACGTGTTAACAGCGTTTCTAGTACGTTGAATGCCAACGAATTTCACGTTGCCACCACGATCTAGCAACGTTCACTTTTCAACACTCAAAAATTAGCATCAATAACAATTTCACGATTAAGAAACGTTGTGAACTCGTGCTTTAAATTGTCACTTGAAAACGTAGCTACAACAACATCTCCACGTCATCACAACGTTTCAACAGAGACGTCCTTACGTTGTTGAAACGTTTTAAAAACGAAATCTTGGCTAAATGTATAATATCTTCAGTGTTATATTTTCGAGCTAGAAACGTTGTCAAGACGTGTGCAATAATTCGTTTTAGCTTCGTTTCTCAACATTGCAAACTATTAGTTTCGAACGTTTTCAAAACGTGTTTTCTTTTCTAAAAGCGGACATTTTCCCAGTGGTTGATACGTTCTCAACACGTCGTCACAACTTTTTTCAACTCGTGACCTTGGCGAAAAAAACACGAGTTCACCACGTTGAAGAAACAAGTGATGTTAGCTGGGTAAGTTTTTAAAACGTATAAAAATTTTTTCGATCAAAAATCATATGTAAAATATATGTGAACATTATTTGCTGAATCTCATATATTAAAAATTAGATTTTTAAATTACTTTTTTGTTAAAGTTTTGGTGAATATGCTTAACAGTAACTTAAATTGCAATTTGTAAAAATTCAGAAATACTCTAAAAATTATTTACAAATGAAATTTTTCCCATTTGGGATTCAAGCTATTTCTTCGTAATAGAAAAATGAAAAAAATGAGCCTTTAAAAAGCAAATTTCGTGTAGGCGTACTTTTTGATTTATTGAACGCTATTTTTCCATCAATGAAACTAAAAAATTTGTGTATTGTAATTTACTATAATTCAAATATATTTTACATGTTGTTTTTGACAAAAAGTATTTAATTAACTTTTCATCAAAAGTTCATACTTTTCAAATAAAAAATTAGTTAAAATATTTCTTTAACAAAAAATAGTTGAAAATTATGATTTATGATGTTACATAATTTTTAATTACTTCAACCATGATCTGTAAAAATTTTTTTTATATTTCACGTACCAAATGGAAGGTATTTACAAAATTTTAACGATTTTTATTTTTCAAATGTGCAAATTGATGTGAAATATCCCATGTATACATATATATACATATATATAATAACTGTTTGGCGCGCTGTGCGGGTGCGGGTATAACTGCGAAGTATACGACGCAACAAAACAAATCGGTGGAACGAGCGGCAAGGAAGAAGGCGGGAGGTGAGGCTGGCACTATCTCCACTCATTTTGGTTAAATAATAATAATTAACAATGATCTGACAGTCTTCAAAATTCACCGATCTTCAATTAAAGTATTTATTAGGTTAGTCATATAATTTTCATTTATTAATATCTTTTATATTGTACTTAAATAAAAATATTATTTTGTCGGTAGAATAGTGGAACACCGACTTGCCGTAGTCGCCATGTTATGCTTACATATCTTTTAAAATACTCAATTTTGCTCAAAAATAATATATCTTTATTAGTTTTAAACGGTTTTATGTTTGATTGAGGACTTTTAATTTTCAAGTGAATTATGGTATTATAATATTGTGTATTAAAATTATAAAATTTTTTCTGGTTCACTGTGCCTGTATTATTTTGTTTGTAATTGTTAATCATGTATTTCACAATTGTTTACAATATGAGACAAAAAAAATCATATTTTAAAAAATTAATATCATTCTATTCAATAAAGCTTTGAAAAATTATTCATCCATTTGGTATTCAATTAGTTATATTTACAAAATTGAATTTAAAATTTATTTTTAAATTTAAATACATTCATAGTTTATTGTTTACAACTAAAAAATATAATCAAGGTCTTTGGTTTGAAAACAAGTTCTATTTAGCAACACACTTAGTTTAGTTAATGCTGCAGATTTAAACCTTGTAAATGAAAAGTAATGATAAGTTTTTTTTTCTATTTTTCAGTAGGTATTATCATCCAGTTTATCACTGTGCCGTGAACCTCCCGTCTTCTGCCAAACGCTAGTTTCATAGGAGTATATTTTATACCATTTGTGCCATTATAAATTCCAAAAGATATCTTTAAATTGTTTTGACAATGCCACCTACACAAATTCTACCTCCGGATCCTGTTTACGTAATGAGGGGTAATATGGGCTGTGTCCATAGTTTACTATTTCGAGTTTCACCATATGTTGAACATCTTTATGCTGGAACTGAAAGTGGACTAGTGCATATTTGGGATATGAGAGTAAATATGTTTATTGTTTTGATAATTTACTCAATATTTATTATTTAAAAATATTGAAAATACAGTTATCTCTTTGTTTTTTAGAAAAATCGAGAATTATTAAGACTGAATATATGTCATGAGCCTTGTTTAGGATTGCAAATGATTGGAAATGAATGCCTTATTACTCAAAGAAAAGGTGGGGCAATTAATTTTTGGAAACCTGAAAGTTCTAACTGGGTAATGAATGAAACCATTGAAACAGATTATTGTGGTTTTTGTCGGTAAGTACAAAAATTATTTTATATAGATAAAGTATATTAAGTGTAGGTCATGAAAAAAGTTCTCTATTCTTTAAAAGGTGTCAAATGTCAACAGAAAATTCTATGTTGATCCCACTGAATGACTCACGAGTTGGATTATTGTCTTTGAAAACGTTAAAAACAGAAATTGAATTAAATCCTCATGAGCTTCCAAATATAAAATCAATTGACCAGGTTATGGTAATAAAACCGTGTATAGATGCATCACAATATGTATTGGTTGGTTATGATGGTGGATTGTTAGCTTTATGGGATATAAGATCAAAAAAGATTTTATCATCATTAAATCTTGAAGACTGTCCAATGTGTCTCGATTTTAATTCAACTTTAATGAGTGGAGCTATTGGAAGTCCTCGAAATTATGTACAAGTAAGTAATTCAGAATGAAAAATTTAGTTATTTAAATAATTTATTCATAATTGAATATTTTCTTTTAGTTATTTTCATTAGGACCAAATTTTGAATTAAGAGAGAAAGCAAAAGTGAATTTGAAAGATGATGGCACATCAGCTATTGCATTCAGACCTGATGGAAACATATTTGCTACAGCAAGATGGGATAGTCGAATAGCAATTTATTCATGTAAATTTATGAGACCACTTGCTGTTTTAGATACACATAAAGCTACTATCCATGACATCGTCTATTCATCCTGTAAAGTTGAAGCTTACAACAGCAAGTGCCTAATGGCTGCTGGTGGAAAAGATGGATATATTTCTCTTTGGGACCTTTATAATTGATTGATTAAATTTAATGAATAAAAGAAAATATTTTCTATATGATTAATTTTATAGTACAAATATTAAGAAGAAAAGACTATTAGTAAGAATGATAAACTAATTCACAATCAAATAAAATGTTTCAAATTTTTAAAAAATTTATCAGAATTAAAGTAATCATGGTATTAAAATTTTTAATTACTTTGATACTTTATATTTGAAATGATTAAAATATAATTAAAGTTTTATTTATTTATAATTTTAATAAGTCTTTTTCTTCTAAAAACTTGTGATGTGTAAGTGATCAATATTCTCATTTATTTTTTTTCTTGTGTCATTATATCATTATAATTATTATTTTTGTTTATAAGAAATAACTTAATTTATAAAATCAAAATTATTTTTTAAATTAAAGATTAAATTTTATAAAACAAATCACTCAAATTTATTTGCTATCTTATTATAAATGTGTTTAAAAATTTAAATATAAAATTAACTATGGTATGTGAATAAAGTTAAACTGTTTTAAAAATATTTATAACTTTACTGACAAATAGTAATAACATTTCTCACCATGTCCGCTTAGAAAATTTTACAATTATTTTTTGCATAATAAAATTTTCAAAAATATAACTAAAATAATTTAAACAACAAATAATTATACAGGAATTCCAAGTGTTTTACGAACTAGTTTTTGAGCTATTCGTTCAAATTCTTGTCTGTCTTCTCTCCACATTTTTGCTGCATCAACATTAGCTCCGCTTTCATCATTTGGTTCAGCTAACATACTCACTACACTTAATAAAATTTTTTCAACACTTTGTACTGGACTCCATCTTTCAGCACTACTTTCATATCCCATTGGATCATCACCAGGGGCATGTAATATACTAATGCATACCCTTCCATCTGAATAAACTAAGAGATCATAATGTTACAAAAAAATAATATTTACTTGTACAATAGAGAAAATCTATTAAAATATCTTACTATTTGGATGAAATATTTCACATGTGAATTGCATTTTTGGTGGACTTAATGGATAATCAGGTGGGAAAAGTAGTTTTGCTGGAAAAACACCACCTTCAAAGCAAGTACCCTCAGGTCCTCTAAAATAATCATTTTTCTTAATGAAAGTCAAATTTTAAGGATAATTTAAAATAAATTTTTTATAAAAACATACGTTATTAATGCTTCCCATTCAAAGAAATTTTCTTCATTTACTGGTCCAGCTAATATTCCTTCAGGAGGATTTATAGTTAATTCTGTAAATTTTTAATAAATGATTTATATAATTATTTTAAAAGATCAAGCATTATAAATATTAAATTATTTTTAATTTACGTTTGTATTCTGCCATCAATCGTCTTAAAGCGGATCCAGCCATTGTTCAAACAATTTTTAAGTTAAACCAAAATAAATAAAATAATTTTGGGTACTTTTCTACAACTATTTGTCTGTATACTGTCATTGACAAGTATAAGGTTATGTTTGACGTGACGTTTTGTATATATACATATATATATATATGCGCATGTGGTAATTTATGTGTGAAAAATTCAGAAATCAGCTGATTCTGATTTGTTAAATTTTTAGGCGGAAAAACCAATGCCATTTTTAAAAATTAAAATAAATTTACATATTAATACAAACACTGAAATTATGACAAGCAATTGAAAAACATTTTAATTTATTTCCAAAAATTCAATAACGTATTTACAATAAAATTGTATTTAATAAAATTCTGAATTTGATAATTATAAAATCTATCTACAATTCTATTCAACTACATTTTCGATGATATTCAGGAGGTGCTGCAGCAAAGTCTTGAAGACTAAAGTAATCACTGCTATTTTTATGCAAATACCTTAGGAAATCATGAATATGATATAAAAGCAATTGAATACTTTTTTCATCTAAAGGAGTGAAAGCCAACATGCTTCCAAGTTTTACTGAAAATAAAAGTTTATATTGATTAAATTAAGCAAAAATAACAGATTTCGATTTACAATTATTGAACATACCAAATAATCTTAAAAAATGAAAAGCACCATATATCTGACTGGCTGGTGTATTTGGCTTTTCATTTATAATATCGCTATATTGTTGTCTTTCCCATCTATACAAAAGTTGAGTTCCCAGCATTACATTAAAATACTCTTTGAGACCTCTTGTTACTTCCAAAATAGCTGTTTCCCTATAAACAATTACTATTAAGTTTTAGTTTATTAAATTTAAAAAAACTAGTAAAATGTTCTGAAACTTACTTGTTAGGAGTATTACTTTTACTTGACGTTTTAAATTTAGTATAATCCTCTAAAATTTTATCAACTGTATGTCTTGCAGGTAAAATAATTAATTTTCTTTGTCTACTAATTGCATCCCAATCATCGACCAGCCATGGTTTTAATTCGTCAGGAATTTTAACTTTGATTTCAACTTTTGATAAAAATTGTTCTTCCGTTTCCACCGTAGGATCAACTCGACTAAAAAATATTTTTGTTATAATAATTTATCATTATATTAAATTTATAAAAAAAAATAATAACAATATGATACCTGCGTTTTCTTCGTGGTCCATCTGAAGAAGAATCATTAGAAGTAGGTGTAATGGAACCACTACTTTTTTGATTTCTATTAGTTACTTTATCATTTACTATAGTAGGAGTGCTAGATCTACTTTCAGAATCCTTATCCTTTCCTTCACGATTCTTTAAAGTTACTTTTACTAGCGGAACACTTGTTTTTTTTCCTTTCTGAGCAACCTGTTGAGCTGCATGAGCTCTTTGAACATCTTTTTGGCGTTGAACATTAATTTCATTATATTTTAGGACTCGACTTTCAGGAACCCATTCATCCCAACTGTTAAATCAAATTATAAAATATAGTTAATGTTTAAAAAAATTGATTATAATATTTCATAATAAAAACTATGGGATCTCACTTTTTATTCCAACCTGCGTAATGAATGAGATATTTTATTTGTTTTTCTTTTGTTATACTAGTCTTTAAACATTTAGCTTCATAAATTAACGGCCCGTGAAAACACAGAACTCGTTCCCCTGTTAATTTTAAGAAAAAATATTCCTTTGTTAATTTTTTGTCTTACAATGAACTCCATAATTAATCATTATGAGCTAAGGATCAAATGTTTACCTTCTTGAAATTTGCATGTAGGAGAACCGGGCATTTTCAATAAATAAAATTGTTTTATCAATCATATACTTTAATACTTTTTACCTGCTAAATAATCATTAGTAACATGGACAACATAAACAACAACACGAGAACAGGCAGCCATTTTGTACCACGCATGGCGGCGATTTTCGCGCGGATTATTTGAAATTGTTAAGTTCTCTTATTTATTTAGAGATATGTAGATATATATGTATATCCGTATATGCATGTTGAATAATTTTAATTTCTATTAGACAAATAATAAAAAATGAATAATACTGTTGAAATAATTTAATTTATTTTTTAATGTAACTCATAATTATTCAATTTAACATGATTTTTTTTCCAAACCGAAATATCAGTGCAAATATTAATGATAAGAGAATAGTTTGATAAGAGGTCGTCAGTGGCTCACTTGCGGTAAAGTGATGGATTCATAATATCGAGGTCCCGAGTTCGAATCTCGCTCTCGGTGCATTAATACAAGTACCTTTGAACATTTACATGCGCTTTGTTGTCACAAACCCAATAACCTCCGACGCGCAATGATAGCATAAATAGCGACGTTAAATAAAATAAAAATAACGTTTAATTTCAATTTAATTAACGCTAAAATTAGGCTCGTCCCCAAGCTTCTCTCTAAAAATTATAGTAAATTATAGAATTTTTTTCAATCATTCATTATAATCTCCACTTAATCTAGTAAATTAATTTCAGAAAATTTTTAATTTTTTAATTTCCTAAGAAAAAATTTGTTTTCAACTGTGCAAAATATTTATTAATAACAGAGATAATCATCTTATTTGGCGGTAATTTCTTTTCTCCAATTTTTTGCTATAGCACGCGTAAGCAGGCGTTTTGATCTTCAACTCAACATTTAGATGGTCTAATAATTTAACAATAAAAATCCACTAATAGTGATATTTTGTGAATCCTAAAAAACAATTTATATCACTTTTACAATGATAACAAAACTGTTTTAGTCTTTTTCGAGCGCTTTCGTCTACCCCAACCCATTATTTCGACTATTATTTTCATAAACGATTTTTACGGTTTCTCGAGTGTTTTTTATTTGAAGTTAATTTATTCGGTAAAAAATGGGGTTCAGTGTTGAATATGTAATTCTGAAGTCGACTTCTTTTAGTGCATAAATAGTCATCTTTTGCATATTTACAAAAGGAAGCGCCTGCTAAATTATGTATTATTATGGAATAAAATTTATGATATACTGAAAAAAAAAAAGAAATTCCAACTCGAGACTTCGGCAGAATCAACCGGAGTAAAGCAAGTAAGAGAACTTAAGTTTGGATCGCACCCGATAAGGCAAGCAAACATAGTCGTTCGATGAAGTCTTTCTGATCAAGGTAGAAATTACTTAGCGTCAAATAATATCTGTCTTGCACTCAGGCAAGCGTAGCTTGACACTTAAAACAGTTTATGCTTCGAGGTTTTAGAGTTTAAAGTAATCGAGTTTTTTTAGCATATACGCTGAATTACGCTTTATAATTATTATAAGTATACCATATAATTTCGACTTTACATGATATTTATTAAATTTATTAGCCCATCTTGTAAATTTAATATTGAAAAATAAGAAAAAATAGAAAATATTTTTCAAAATAAGTAATTTTAATAAAATTATAAACAAATCTACCATTGAAAATTTCAAATTTGGATAATTTTATCAATGAATTGATAGAATTATTAAGCAATAACGTAATTGAAAGAATTTTCGACAGAAATTATAACAACTTGCGAATCACGAATCAGCATTATGAAATGCGCGTCTCGTGTATGTCTCGCTCTCCTCGCAGTACAATAAAAAAAAGCAAATATAAAATAAAAGTTAAAAAGACAAAGACGTCCCTATATATAAATGCTCAGAAGAGCAAGAAAGAGAGATACAAGCGGGCGTACACAAAAAAAATGCCAAATGAAACAGTCTCGCTCTCTTCGCCCCCGCTTGCGCTTGCGTGTCGCGCACTTACACAAGCAAAGTAGTAACACATAAGTGCGCGGCAAAACGACACAACGACGACATAATATAATATAACAACGCTATAACATACATACATATACATGTAAACAAAGTATTATATATACATCTATACATATATCAGGCGGGAGTCGTAGGCCAGTGCTGGGATAGGGATTGCATATTGCAAATGGCTGCGAGTCGTTGTTGCAGGTTATTAAGAGGTTCATCGTGCCGCTAGAGAGCCGCATGTCCTTCGTTAAAATAATTTATATTGCGGATATATTTACTACGGTAAATAGTACATTCAACAATGAAAAAAATTAAGTATTTATAATGATTGATCCATAATTAAAAAAAAAAATTAATTCATACATATTTTGAAGAAGAGTGGAAGGGAGTGAAGAGAGAGAGAAAGAAGAAGGCATCAAAGATAGCAAGTTCAGTGTTGTTGTGTGTTGTTTTCTTGTATTGTATGTGCCGGCTTTAATAGTGTGTGACGCGTACCTAAAGAAGAAAGAAAAAATAAAAAAAAGTGATAAAGGCGTGTTGCGTTGTTATTGTCATCGTCACGGTCTCTTCCTCCTCTTCGATCGCTTTATAATTTTATAGTTTTATATTTCTAAGGCAACGCGAAGATATTTTTTGGCGGTAGATATATACACATCCGAATGCGCGTGGTCGCGCAGTAGACGCCGTCGTTGTTTGCTCCGCGACTTGTAGTGCATCTCGAATTAAAAAAAAATAAGGAAAAGGAGGAGCTAGGGCTTTATATGATAGGCTGGCGTACCAGGAAGAAATTATGTCAGGATATCGGAGGGTGAATTATTATGAGCTATGTCGGCTCTGCACTAGCAGTGAAGGCACTAAAATGAACATCTTCCTTGAGGAGGGACGCAGACGACAACTTCAGACTAAAATACAGACGTATTTACCTATACAGGTGAGTTTTATTATTGTTTGTTTATTTAAAGTTTTATTCATTTTAAAGCATTTACATGGATTTTTAAGATGTTATTAAGCAATTATCATAAATGCTGCTAATCACTGTAATAAGTACTATGATTCATTGAAACTCTGTGTTAATTTTAATTCATTTGTTGAATTGATATTATTCATTTATTTCATGTTTTAAAATTAATCTTGATAAAGTACTTCATTGAAAAATTATTTCAATCACTTTATATAATAAAAAATTTTAAGTTGTCTTTATAATTACTTTTATAATGATTCCGTAATAATTTATAAAAGCTAGTAATTTGTATAACATTTTCTCAATTTTATACAACTACTTGTTGCTCTTTATTTATTCCAAAATTTATTTTGGAGCAAACTATGTTAAATCTAATCCATATTAGAATTTCATTTCTTTATATTGACAAATATTACACTTCATTTTATTTTCTTTGCTTTGTATATTGTTATTAAAATTAAATCTATTAAGATTTGTTGTTCTATTTAAAAATGAATCTTTTTTTTAAAAATTGTTCATTTTACTTATATACATTTAATATTTAATATTGATGTCTTAACAAGTATTCTATATACATATACATTTACACACATATATACATATATGTTTATATATATATATATATTTCTTTCATTTAATGTTTTAGGTCTTGGAAGATGACTCTTTACCAAAAATTGTTTGTCTTGAATGTGTAAAAAAATTGGAGAATTTCATTGAATTTCGAGAAGCTGTAGTTAGTGCTGAAGGCATGTTAGAATCATACTTTACTTCTTTAAGATTTTCAGAAGATTTTTTGAAAGAAGGGAAAGTTTATGTAAAAAATATAATAAAAGAAGAAAAACCTGTTATTACTGAAGAACCGCGAGCAGAAGAAGATCCTCTATGTGTAGTAGAAAAAATAATTCCAACGACAACAAGTGCTCAAATTATAACTGACCAAACACAATCTCATCCCCAACAAGTACTTGTTAGTAACATAAATGCTTCTAATTTACAAATCATTAGTGGAGTACAAGCTCGCGTTCAACAATATAAATGTGCAATGCAAGTTAGTAATTTTAAATGAATTCAAATCAAACATTTTGTTTTATTTTAAGTTATAAACAAAGTCTTAAATTCTTTTATATTACAGATGCAGGCTGGTAATGTGGCAGCAGCTGTTGTTGAAGCTACAGCAGAAACTCATTATAGTTATCAGCAACAAACTTCTCAGCAAATGCCATCACAACAAAATCAAACACAAAATCAAATAGTAGAACAGCAGCCACAGTCTCAAACTCAAATACAAGTGCAGAACCAAATACAAAGCCAAAATCAAATTACACAGCAACAGGTACAAACGCTAAGACAATTGTCTCAGCAGCCATCAAATCAAGCTAGTCAAGTAAATCAACAACAACAACAACAGCAACAACAAACACATGTAAATCAGGAGCAACAAAACCAAACTCAAATAACTCATCAATTGCAACAATTGCAGCGTCAACAACGGGAACAATTTGAAAAACAAAGACATTTACACCTTGTAGAAAAGCAACAACATCAACAACAACAACAACATATTCACATTACAACTACGCAAGAACAACAACAACAGCAGCAGCAGCAGGCAGAAGTCCATCGTAGTAATATCATTTTGAAAACAGAAGATGTTAATGAACAGCAAGTTATGCAAGCAGATGCACAGAAGAATGATACTGTAGTAGTAAACCAACAGAATCAGCACACTTTTACAACAGTTCAAGCAACGCCCGAAGTATTCCTCAGCTTAGGTTTTAAAGATGCACTTACGGCACAAGTAACACGCGATGAAGCTAAGGAGCTAAGAGACATTGTAAAGAGTTCAGAAGACGCTATGTCACGTACCGCCATAAGTCATATTTCAGAGTTCCTGCGAATTCGCTCAGGGCCCGAACAACAGACACCATTGGTCACTGTTAATCCTCAAGCGATCTCACAAACGCCACCAAGACAAATAGCTTGTCGTGAATGTGGCAAAACATTTAATTCCATAAATCAAATGAGTGGTCATGATTGCACAACCACTTTATTGAATGAGGTATGTAATACAAATAATTAATTTTTCTATTCCACTTTAATTCAAATTAGTCAGCAATTAAATATTTTTATCAAACTAAAGAAAATATTAAAATGATATGTTTCTATACTATAAAGTATAGAAACATAATCTATATAAGGCATAATCTGATTGCCCAAATAAATAAAATTCCATTTAGATTAAATAAGAGCTTCTAAAATTATAGTTGGAAATACTAAACTATTAATTAAATAAATTATAATATTTTAATTAAAGTTTCATAGAATAAAATTTTTTAGAAATATAATGTGCATTTTTCTTAAATAAAATATCATTTTTAATCTTTGTAAATATACTATCAGTTCCATAATACATATAAATATGCGCCCGACGACAGAGATAAAAATCTGCTCACTTATTGTTTAATTTTTTTAAATATTTGATTGATAATTAATATTTATATTTAAATAAATGATAAACTTAAAATGTTTGAAATAGTTGAAATGTACTAACTGATTTATTAAAAAAACAGGTGACAGAGATGAGTAACAATGCGGGTGCAATAAAAGAAGAGAGTACAACAAATATAAATGCCAGCAACAACAATACTAATTCTAGTAGTCCTTTCAGTTGCGATGTCTGTAACAAACCATTTAAACGGAAAGAGCATCTCTTCCAACATCGAAAGTTACATACTGGTGAACGTCCTTATGTTTGCACAACTTGCGCCAAAGCTTTCAGCCGCAAAGAACACTTGGTTCGTCATCTGGTCTCTCATACAGGTCAAAAAATGCACGAATGCGAAGTTTGCGGTAAGAGTTTCTCACGAAAGGATAATTTACATAAACATCGCAAAACTCATGGTATGTCAGGTCCTTATATTTGTGAAACTTGTGGCAAGTCTTTTGTTGTGAAGCATTATTACCTTATGCATCTTACAACTCATGCACCAGCGGTTGTTGATGGTCTTACTTGCGTTCAAGATCAGTTGCCATACAAATGTGAAATTTGTCACAAAGCCTTTTCTGCTAAGCATGCACTCACTACACATAAACTAAGGCATAGGTCTAAAAACAATAATCAAGCTCAGAATCAAAACAACAATGTGATTAATGGACAACAGCAGCAACAACAACAGCAGCAACAAGTTCAACAGCAAACAAGTTCAAACAATGAGCTAACTGTGACTAGGGATATTACTAGTTCGAGTATGAGTAATGGCACCAGTCATACTGCCAATGGTTCTGTTATAGAGATTCAGGGTGTTGTTGATAGAGCTGAACAACAAGGAGATACCTTTGTCAGCAACCATTATCAAGGGAATGTAACTCAATTTCAATGAGATAAGGGGAAGCGTGTCTATTATGTTCTCTTGCCAAACGGAAACAATCACAAGATCGTTGTCGTTTAAAAGTCAAGAGGAATTTAGACACGCTTCCGATTCTACAATTATAAAGCTCTGAATCTCTGGTATAGTGCTTTCGTTTACTCGTTAATATGTTCTTTCAATAATTTTTAAGTTTCTTATTTATTTATTCCTTTCATTGATGAATCTTATGATTCAATGTTATTATGTTTGAGAAAGATGTATTCGGATTATTTTATTGACAAAAAAACTACACAGATAATTGGTATGTAAATTATGATTTAATTTAGAACATTTTAGAATTGTTTATTACTAAATTATCATAAAATGAGAATTAAAAGTAATAAAAGAATATTTGTTGATTACTTTAATCAACACGAAAGCGTTCGATAAAATCGTTTTATTTAATTGTAATAAATACGGTAAGAAAACAAGTGAGAAAAATATGAAAAGTTTTAAAATTTGAAAATTTTTTTAGAAATTTACAAAACGGTTCAAAGAAATAAGTCAGTAACAATAGAGTGACAACTTACAAAAAGGCAATAGAACATTACAATTTGATAATTACAAAAGAAATATATTTTGTATAATTAAAAAAAAAAGTATTAATACTATTCTAAGACTCAGAAAGAGAAAGATAAATTAAAGTAATATAAAAATATTAATTTAATTTCAAAAACGACAATTAAACCAAAAGTCAAAAACTTCATTTTTGAGTTGTCGCATATTTGTTTTGTATTTGATTAATTTTTTTTTTATTTCTTGAGTTCTCATGTTCCTATATTAAACATATGGTACACTATCGGAAAAAAATCTCTGAATTACAATTTTATCGTTGTAAAAATATTTAATCTTTAATTTATTTATTTTATTACGATAAATATTTTTTGAGAAAGTCAAGTTTTTTGTAACTTTATGAGAATCAATACAAAATTTTGATAAACATTTTTTCATTACAAATATAACATCTATACATATGCTATATTCATAGAAAAATATTTTTCTGCTTTTGTTCTTTGATATTTATACACATTACAAATACCGAAACTACTATACCTGGATTTAAAATTTGTCATAACACAGAGAATAATATTTAAAATTGAATATTATGTATTAAGAAAACAAACGCATAACTTTCTAGAGTAAAAGATGAAAATATTCGTAAATTGTCGATTTTTAGTGTCTTAAGGGAATTCTATACATATAAAAGAGTAATATATTTTAACAAATCTGTATTATAAACAAGTGTTATAAAACAGGAAAAATTAATATTTCCTAAAAAAGAAAAAAAAAACAGGAAATATTTTACCTAAATCCAATGACAGGCATATTAATTCACCAATTTACATAATCCTGATGAAATTACTTTAAACCAAGAATTTTTATCATAAAAAGAAATGTACATTTTTTATTACAGAAACATATATTATAAACAATCACCAAATAAAAATTTTAAAACAGATGGCTGTAAGATAAGAAAAAATACATTTGATTTAGTCTAGTTTTGTGAAATTCTTGGTTTAATCAATTTTCATCGCTATATCTTATAGTGAACAGTTATTAGTTTATAAAACTAAAAACTTGAATTATAGCTGGTGCTATATCATATTGTAATATATTTTTCCAGTATACATAAGCGGAATTATACGCTCCACTATTTTGCATTTTGAGTGAAGTTACACATGATTTGTATTAATTTTTAGAAATCTTTAAGTTTATTAGAATTAAATCGTCTATATGGTATTTATAATCATAATATTTGATTTATTATTAAAATAAAAAGTTCGGGGAGATGCCAAATGCATGTATACTAACAGATTCAAACATAAATAAAATTCAAAAATCTGTAGTGAAATTGTGTATAATCATGTATCAAGTTTGATAAAAATAAATAATAATGTAAATGATTTTTATAAAATCCTGTGAAACTTGCAACTTGCTTGCGGGTTTAAAAATTATTATTCAAATAATTTATTTCAATAAGATGCGGTATTAAAGAAGAAAATAAACATCTTGAGAAAATTAATATAATTTATATTTTAATAATATAAAAAATTTTTGTATTAACTTTTCTGCTCGAATTTTGTTAATATTAATAAGTTTTATAAGTCACAAGCTTGGATCATTATTGATAAAGCTAAGGTTTAGCTTGCAATGGCTTTTTTCTTGCGTCATCGTATGTAAGTGCAAACCTGCACGTATACTGCACTAAATATCGTGAAAAAATGGGTTTGCTAATATATTAGAGATAGCGTTTATTTAATTATATCTCGGATATTTCCTTTAATAAAAAAAAGGAAGATCATTTGCATTAACCATTGCGTGGCTTAGAAAATTTAAGATAGCATATGTAACGTGTATTTCTTAAAAATCAACTGACTGTATGAAGCATAGTTTTATTGGAAGCCATCTACTTATTTTTTAATCATTCATTTGAACGTAATGTAGTATAAAACTCAAAATACGTTGAAAACGAGTAAATGTTACTGTAAGTGTCCATAAACTTCGCTAATGTCAAAAGTGTCGCGATTTACAAATAATGTGTATTTATTTTGTTTTATATTCGAACTCATATTCTATAATTATTTGTTAAATGAGCATATATAATTTTATTTTTTCTTTTATTATCTTTTTTATGCTTCAAAGTTTTGTATTCCATTTTAAAGTGAAAACATTTAGTTATAAGTGCTTATGATAAGTTAAGTAATTTTGTAATTATCATTTTTATCTTCAAAGCTAAAAATGAAATTTCTAGCTAGAAGATGAATGCATAAACGTAATTTATAATAATAAAAAGAGTAATTCTAAATGACCGATGTAAATGCGATCACTGAAATAATCAATTTTTCATTCACATTCTTCGAAAAAAGAATGTGAATAAAACGGTATCATGTTCCCTGCGTTATGAAAAAGGAAAACAAGAACAGAAAAAATTTTATTTTTAATGATAATTCGTAATTATTGTATTCGCGCATCGTCGATTACATTTATATATTGCGTTGTAAATTACTAAATTTGTAGACGCGACTGAAAACAAGATTCACTTTGATTCTTAAATGGTCACGCTAATCTGGAAATTTGCCATTTAAAGTCTTTTAAAATTCAAAATTTATTTTCGCGCTACATGTTGGCCATAAGCCACAAAACCGTTTAAAAATCGAGAGAGTCTGGAAAATTTATAATAAGGAAAAATTTATAATAAAAGAGAATGAGTAGAGTTAAATTTGCATATTTGTGTAAATTACTATAAGACCAAAGATTAAAATATACTGTGTAATATATTGTAGTCATCAAATAGAGAAATAGATCTAATTCCACATAAACTTTTCAACCTTATTATTTCAATCCTTTGTATAACTGTTCTTAAATTATGTATAATAATAAAAAAAAGAGATTGTAATTGGTAAAAAAGATCAATGCAATTAAAATTAAATCGGAAGTCATAAAGCCTTTATTATCATTATTATTTAACTAATAAAAATTAATAAAATTAATGTATTATACACATAACAAATAATATTACTGTATTATGAAAACTATATATATATATATATATTTTTTTTTTCTACATACTCATGAGTTCAAAATTTGATGGATACTTGACATTCGTCGATGAACTTAAAGACTAGTCAAACGCCTCGAACAATTGCCCATAACATAATACAAATAAAAACATGTTTCTATGAGGAAGAATACGCGAGAACGAGGTGCGCTTATATTTTCATCCAGCGAATAAATAATTATTTTAGGCCAATCTTTTTTATTCTCGTAAACTTATAAATTTCTTTCATTTTCTTATCAACGATTAATAGTTTAGGATTTTGTTGAAAGAACAACATGATTATTAACAGTGAAAATTTTTTTTGAGTGCCGACGCAGTTTAGTTCTTATTAACATACATTTACGCATATTTGTGCGTAATGAAATAATAATTAATTTAGAGAGGAGAATGTTTAGGCACTGCCAGGAAAATTATTGTGAAGCGCGTTATTATGCCTTTGTAAAATTTCTAGACAAAGTAGATAGTTTATCTTATTATTAATGGGCATGGTATTTTATAAATTCTCTATTAGTCGTAGCCAGCTAACAGTTAAATTGCATTATTTCTTTTTTTTCATTACTCATGAAATTACATATTCATTTAGACATTGAAAATTTGTCTATTTTCTTTTTATGCATATATAAAATGTACAGAACAAAAGTGATTTTAGTATACAATAAAACCAAGAAGATAATTTACAAAAACGAAGATTTCACTCTAGCGTTTTGAACAACAAGGTAAATAATACTTATCAGAATCGGTGATAACTTGAAAACTACTATCGACATCAATATGAGTCTTATTTTTGCAATAACCGTTTTATTTTGTGGTATTAACGTTGGTACTCCAATATATGAGAAAAATGTTTCTTCAAATCCATATGCATAACGACTCATTAGATCTAAAAAATGAATTTATTCTTAAATAATTATGAAATACAACAATCGTAAGATATGAGCATCTTTTTTTTTTATATAAATAAAAAATTTTAATTTCTCATGAATGAATAAAATGAAACAGAGTCTTATTTCATTGTAATCAAAAGACTACTAAAAAGAAAATAATTACAAAAAAAAAATTTTTCAACTTAAAATTTAAAGAACATATTTTTAAAATATATACATAATATAACAAAATAAATTTTAGTGAGCTAGAAATATATACTCCAAAGAAACAAAAGATACTCAAATTTATCTTATTATGAATAAAAATAGCAGTATTAACTGTACCATTCAAAATATACTAATCATCCCATTCGTCATCATTATCACTAAATTCACTCGAGTCCTCACTTTCACTGTACATCGCTCTCGATCGTTCCGCCAGCGCTCTTGTTAATGCTGCGGCTAATCCACCTTCAGCTAGATTTGGTGTGGCACTATTCGGTCTTGGTTCGTTTGCTACTGGTTTCAACGTTATTCCTTGACGTATTTCATCTAAAAGATTACTCCTTGTGTCTTTTGGGGTAGGTGATTTCGTCTCTTCTTTATTTACTTTCTGAATAAGTTAAACATAGATAATGATTATTGATATTATTAATTTTATAAAAAAAAAATAATATGTTTCTTGTTCAATACTTACTTTAAGAGAAATTCCACCTCGTATGGACTCCATAAGCATTGATCTTGGATCAGGAGCTTGTCTATTATTATTGGCGCTATTACCGTTGTCTACATCCCCTTGACTATCAGTTAAATTAGGTAATGGTGGAGGAGGTGGAACAACTTTTGATGGTTGTTCTTGAGGCATTGGCGGTGGTGGAGGAGGAGGAGGTAATGTAGGTGCTGGTGCTGGAGCCGCAGCTGGAGGAGCTGGCCTCGATGGAAGCGTTCTGTGAACTGGAGGTATTGCAGGTGTTGCAGGAATCTGATTTTGTGTTTGAGTTGGTGGCAAAGGTGGCGCTTTCCTTTGATGACTCTGTAAAGAAAATTAAAATAAATTTGTAGTTTAAATGATGAATTGAGTGTCTATTGAACTTAAAATAACCGATTTTCATACTTAAATATTATTTTCTGATGATTGGATTATATTATTATAAAATAAACTTGCTATTGGTACTATTAAAATATCACATATACTTACGTTATTAGATAATGCATTAGTGTTTGCAGGAATTGTTCTTGCTGGAACTGGAGGTGGGGGTTCTAATTTTGGCTGAGATTTTGGCACTTGTTGTTGTACATTGGTCGGTGTTCCAGAAGATGGTACTATCTCCTTTTTAACTGCATTCATTCCTCCATAACTTTCAATAAAATCGTAAATAAAATCACGTGTTTCTTTATGCTCTAAATGACTTTCCGATATTCCTACTTTATCAAAAAATGCTTTTAATTCAGGATCCACAACTCTACAATTATTAATATCAGTTCCAACATGCTCCACATGCCTGAAAAAATGGAGTTATTAAAAACACTGAAAGAATTTATTTTTTTTTAATACATTTGTTTTTAATTGCATTTTACCTAAAATCAAATGGTAAACCAATATCATTTGTGGTCAACTTTTTCTTGGTTTCTTGATTTCGTTTCTTTTTTTTGTTTTTACTCATAGAAATATTGGACATACTCCTGTTGACATTAATAGACAAAGGTGAACCATTTGAAAAATGATCAGGAGCATTTGGCGTGAGTCCTAAAGAAGGGGTACTTATACTTTGATTTTTACGTGGAAGTGTTACCCCTCTCTGATTTTCCATTTCCATTCTTGAATGTCTTTCATTTCTACGCCTTGCCTTTGCATGTAATTTTTCAATAAGAATATTCCTTTAAAAGACAAATAAAATAATACATTTCTAAGTGATATTTACATAAAATAATTGATAATTATAAATTTATCCCTTTTATATGATTTAAATTTAGCTATTCATGGTTTTTAACCAATTTAAATTTATAAATTTAATAATTAAATATATTAGATAGACTAACGGATACGTAAATATGAGTTTGCTTTGAAATACAATAAATCAAATTAATATAATATTTCAACTTACCTTAAAATAATAGCATCAGTTTCACTGGCAAAATTAAATGCTGCCATACAGTCTTCTGCTTCAAAAGTATGAAAATAATTTAAAGGTGCTTTGTATTCCATTGAATTATAAACTTCATGTTCCCATAACATCGCTTTTCTTTGAATACAAAATAGTCTGAGAAAAAAACTACGTTTTGGAGTGTCTCGAATTAAAGTAATGATTCCTGTATTTTTTTTAATCCATTCATTATGTTTTGGAGGTTCTGTCAAGTATAACTGAATAATACCTGCAGCAAGGCACTGGAAAACAAAATTATTTCAATTGTACGTTTTTACTTTTTATTATGCTAATCTATGATAAAATTGATTTCTTATGAAATTTGATTGATAATGAATGTGATTTTTTTTATAGATAAAACGAACAATCTGAAGATGTGATTCAAGCTGATATAAAAATAAACTATTCTCTTATATACATAACTGTTAAGCGACTCATCAAATTCTCATCTCACCAAACAATACGGTGAATTGATAAAAAAAAAAGTATATATTTATGGTAACTTATCAGATTTAACAGTATTAATAATTAATTTTGATTAGGATTAAATATTACTCATTTCAACTATGATCACTTTGAATAAATCTTCAAACAATACACTGATGTCACTAAGCACAAACAACCAAATGAAAACACAAGCACATTTCGAAATCAAAATAAAAAGAAATCCGAACCGAAACATCAACCTACATATATTTTCTCGTTGCCTTGAATATCACTAAATGAATAATATGAATAATTAAAAAAAACGCAACGATGAAATTTCGAAACTCACCTGGCAACGATTTCCGATTAATCGGAACAGTTGGTCATTTTCTTCAGGTCTTAATAAACCTGAAGTCCTATGCTCGTTTATGCTGCCCGACTTCATCGTCCTTGATGATCGTTATCCCCAAGACAAGTTCGCTATTTCAATTGAAAAATAAAAGACCGATTGAAAATCGCGAACTTCGACTTTCCCTTTAAATGTAATCACTGTTCCCATAGATCATCGAGCAGTAAAACGGTTAGGTTTATTTTCATTTTTCACTATTTCCAGCTGAGCCACTTTCTATTGTTAACATCTATGCTTAATCCTTCTTTTATATTGTTTTACGTGTACTTAATCGTTAATCGTCGTCGCTTTATGAGAAAATTTGAAAAAGGTATTTCGAAATTAAAAAATCTTATCAAACGTCAAAGCCCCAAGAGAGAGCTCTGCGCTGAGAGCGCCTAGGAGGTAAAAAATGAGAGAAGGCTCTTATTATGAAGATCTCACTGAAGTTTACTCTTTTATATTACGTTGGCAATAATACAAGCTTAGGATTTGAATATGTTTATTCTTCACAAATATTTTATTTTCAAAAATTCTCCAGGTTGATTAAAAATCTATTATTTTTAATTTACTATAAATTTTATTTAAATTAATTGAATTTAATAATATATATCAAATTATGAATCATTCAAACAAAAACACAAAAGTTAATTCGTAATTTTTATTGTTGGCAACAATGACAACTGTAATGGAAAGGGGCTAAGTTCATTGTATCAATTGGGTAGGTGGCGTGGTGGTGGTATTAGGCGATAGATCTCATTGTCGTACTAGCTATTTGGCAATATAGTTCTAGTGTAGATATAAGCATATAAGTTAGTATTGTTTATTGTATAACTTTCGTCTGTTTGTTGACAAATTCAAAAACATTAATGTACTACGTGCATATCAATGTGATGATTTCTAAGTGATATAATTAAACTTTAAGTTCCTGTTACATTAAAAGTAGCCAATATGGCAATCGTAAAAAAAAGAATATCTCATAAAAATGAGTAGTTGAGGTTATTTTATTCAAATAACTACGTTTATTTGAAAAAAGAAATTTATATATATATATTTATATACGTATATTTAATACTTAAAACTTATGTTTAAAACCTCTAAGTTTTATATTGTGAATAAAGAATAAAGTTAAAATGAAACGTTCTAAATCAGAATCTCCTGAACCATGTAATGCTCAATCATTGAACTCTGATGCAAAACGCTCAAAATTAACTCATGAAGAAAAAAAGTACATCTATGGTTTATTAGATTTATCAGATGATGTTTTACTTCATATTTTTAAGTACCTTTCATCATTCGATTTGATGGCCTTGCATTTGTAAGTATCATTTTTGTAAATAAATTTGAAATGATTTATAATCATTAATGTTTCAATTTATTTATTTTTTTTAAACATAAGAAAGTATATACTCTGTTAATAAATTTATAAATTATAAATAAATTCATTTATAAATATAAAATGAATAATTAAGTCTATTGGATTTTTAAAAGCAAACTCATTATTTTACATGATTATTTGAATAATAAAAATATAATTCTTTTCTTTAGATGTTGCCTTCGATTGCATGAATTATGTTGTGATAGAACATTATGGAGATCATTAGATCTTCGTGATAAACATGTACCAATAGAAGAATTAGAAAAATATACTAAATTTATGCAACCTTCGATAAAATTGTTAGCAATTAGTGGAAACAGAAGAAAAAATGAATATCCAACACTTCAGCCTCAGTTTCTTCGTACTATTAGTGAAAAGTGTGATCAACTACAAGATTGTATTATAGAAGATTATATTATTATACGAAACAAAGTAAATTGAGTTTATCTATTTATACAAAACTACTTAAATATTTTAAAATTTGATGAATTTTTTTTTTATTTCAGATTAGCATAAAAGACTTTCCTAAAACACTCCAATTATTATCATTAAAAGGTTGTCACGTCTTAGAGCCTTATGCACCTATGAGCAAGTCTTATCTTTGTTTTATAGATGTTCATATGCCTAATTTAACTGTAAGATTTTAACATTTTAATATATTAAAATAAATTATATTATATTTTTAAAGAAATTACAAATATTTACATGTACATAATTGTGAAATGTTTTTAGAGTTTGATACTTACAAATTGTCGCTGGCTTAATTCACATGCATTAATGCCAATAAGTAAAATACCACATCTCAAAGAATTGAAATTAAATTCATGTTATGGATTAAATGAAGACATTGCTTATGCCAGTCTTGCCTGTAGATATGGACTGAAATCACTAGAAGTAATTATAATTTATTGATTTTTTCAAATCGGATTTAAAATTTTTATTAATTTAATTTAACTTTTAATTTTAATTAACAGGTTCTAGACTTGAGAGATACGTTTGTTGGTGACAGTGTAATTAGTAGTTTCAGTCATGCATCAGCATTGACTGAAATATATTTAGAATGTCCTAATCCAGAAACGGTACCTTATAATCCTGAAGAAGAATTTGTTCGTCATGAACAAGAAGTACTTTATGTTCAATTACCAAGAGGAGAAGATATAGATGCAGGAATAAATCACATAGGAATAGAACAAATAAATGAAATAGATGAAGCAATAAGAAGGGCAAATAGACATCATCCTCAATTTCAGAATTTTGAGAATATTATAATTTCACCAGAAAGGGGTCAAATTTCTGATAGATCTGTATGTACACTAGGTTTGCATAATAATGAAAATAATCAAGAAATCATTCAAAATCGTGATGAGGTACAATTGATTCAAGGAAGACCTCGCACATCAACCAATCAAAATCTTAGAAAAGTAGTTGTAAGGTAAGATATTAAATCTTAACAATTAAAAACCATCTCAAATACAGAGAATAATAACATTTATATTTGTATTCAATGCAGAAATTATACAGGAGTAACAAATCAAATTTTACATCATTTTGCTGTAAATGGTCCAAAACTTGAATACCTTGATGTAATAGGTACTTCCGTTACAAAAGAAGCATTAGAATTCTTCAAAATTCAACGGCCTGATGTAAGACTTTTTTCTTCTTTCGGAGAAATCTAGTGAATAATTTGTAAATACGATAATTTATAAAATATAGTCTCTATAAATATATATATATATATCTTTATATATAAATATATACATAAATGTATAAGGATAAAATAATGCATGTTTTATATAAATGTTTTTTTACCTTAAAATATTCAATACTTTCTAAGCAAAAGTGCAATAAATTGCTTACTGTTAGAAAAGGAAGAATTTTATTTAACTTCTAATAATTTGTTTTTCAAGAGAAAATAAATTATGTAAGATATATGTACCAAAATCCATACAAAACGTGGAAGGGTTGCCATTTTTTAAAAATAATAAAGACAGATCATAAATTGTATATTAATTATTTATTCTTCTCATTTATTACAAACTCAATTAGAAGGTATAATTGTAACTAATAAAATAGAATTTTTTACTTTTCCTTGGAATTATTAATTTTAATATAAAATTGAAAATCAGAAAAGTAAAAATCTAATAATTTAACTATTATATATCACAAGCTTTATTAAAAATAAATTTTATTCTAATGTGAGATTTATTTTTTTCTCATCAATTTTAATTTTTCTAAACCATTGATTAATAAAAAATTAACAAAAATATACATGTATATATATTTTTTTTCAAAGTAAAAATTTGTTAGAAGACTTGATTTTAGAAAGTGGTTCAACTACTGAATTTTTTTTTCATGAATCATTTTTACCATTTTTTTAATAGTACTCGTTTAGTTAAAACCACCTTTTAATTTAGCTAACTACACATTTATTATCATTTTACAATTCATTCTATATCAAAGAATGGATGAAATTAAAGAATTAGTTTAATTAATCATTATCCCTGACATAAATATTTATATGAAAATCATTACAAATATTGAAATTTATTTTTATGAAACAGCAATGTGTATATCTGTATAACATGTACATGCAATACATATATTTTTTAATTATATTTTAACAATATTGTGTTGCATTTATACTTGTTAAATCTTGCCAACAGAGATAATATTTTACATATAATAAAAATTATGTCATGGAATAAATTTTGTGCCTAAAGTTGAAATTTATCTAATAAAAAGTATGGCTTAAACCAATAAATATTTTCAAATTATTTTACAATTAATAATTTAACAAAAAATCTAACGAAAATAGATAAAACGCACAATTTTCATAATTTAATTATAATCAATTTCTTATTTTCTAAACAATCACTTGAGCGTCAAACTTTTAAAAAAATTATGTGAACTTATAAAACATTTCAAGACTGTTAATGAAAGTATACTTTTGTTATTAAAAAAATTATTTTCTAAAAAATGATATTGAGAACAAAATTTAAGAGATCAAGTAAATTTAATAATTATAAAATTTCAAAAAATCTATGGTTGAACTAGAGTCTATGTTGACATACAATTTTCTAAAACATTGATACAATCCATTTTATAGTTTTAAAATTATTTAATTTTTTTTTACTCTTTAACTAAACCATCAAAAATTTAATTTTTTTTTTACTCTTTAACTAAACTATCAAAAATTTAATTTTTATTTTAATAAAACGAGATCTACTATATCATAGATTTTCTCTGAAAAATATATGCGACTTAACATTCACTGTTTATACTTTCAAAGTTTCACCTGGAAAATAATATAACAAAAAGTATTATATTAAGAAAAAGAATCTCCTAATAGCTTGCATTAACAAGACGTAATTTGTTATGCCACAAATAACACTGATCGTTTTTTAGTCCCGATCAAACAAAAAAAACACAATTATTAATAGACAATGCAATTCTTGATTTTTCCATGTACAATTAATACTTATTGTATTTTTATGTAACTTCTTAAGAAAATGTAAAAAAGCACCTCTACATTAATCTTGAACATTTAGTATATATATTTGAATGGTATCATTCTAATAATTTAAATTACAAAAGGAAAGATTTCAATTGAATAATTTTGCAATGTAAGAATTATATTTTATAAAAACTAATTCATTTAACATTGCATTAAGAATTTTATATAATTAAATACACGGAATATAAAATTCTAAAAAAAATATGCGTCTACTGTTTTTGCAACCATTTTTAATTTTATCAAAATAATTGGCGTCTGTTAAATTTTCTTAAGAGAACTTAAAAAAACTACACTAGCAATCTATTGTTCTATTTATAAAAATTGTTTTTCTAATATTGTCTTCTTCATACTACGCTTTTTCTTAGATTTCGGAAAAGCACATAATCATTTAAAATTCAATAATAGTTTTGCTCTAAAGAATAGAGTGCATAAAGTAAAGATTTTTTCTAATTTGTACAATTAAGAGGTCAGAATTTGGAATTTACTTTTTGTGTCCATAATATTCTAAATCTTACATTGAAAGATTCGCTCTACAATATTATCGAATTAAAGATCTAAATCCCTATTAATCACTCTTTTAAATTCGTATTATTAACCTATCAAATAAATTCGAATATATATTTGTTTAGAATTGCTAATTTTTTAACATACATGTAAGTTGCAAATGCGCATTGCGTATTTTTCAATTCCTATATTTTTTAATATAAAATGAGATTATAATTTCATTTTGACAATTGTTTAAACCTCTTAATTGGCATTTGTGATTTTTAATTTAATTAATTAATTTTATATAAATCAAATTATTAGATAGTATGTGATAAACACATATAAAAGGGTTTTTGGAATCCTATTTTGCTATTAAAAATTTGATTTACTAAATTTTCAAAAATTCCATTATTGATCCGAGATTAAAACTCACTGTATACTCATATTGCTGAATAAAATGTAAAACAAATTTAGTACGATCATGAGCGAAAGAGAAATGTTAAAGCAAAAAAAATAAGCTGGTTTATTTCTCGCTCAATGTTTGATTGTACCATTTGAAATTTCATCGAACAATATGATAGATATATAGCTTGTACAAAAATTGATCTCGGGGGGTATAAAAGTAATAAAAATTGGCCATCGGCGAAATAGGACTCCGGCGGCTCTGGAAAACGACTATAATTCCTCTAAAGTATCGATTTGTGAGAGCTGGTCAAGACGGTCTCGAAGCTTGGAAAGAATAAAATTCACAAAGGAGCAAAAGATTATGAAAAATTCTTGCATATGTATAATTTTTTGAATTTCACAACATTAATATATTTATTTTTATGAAAAAATTTATTATTTTTTTTTAATGAATTTTTTATCCGTTTATATATATGTGTGTGTGTGTGTAATCATAAAGTTTAGTAGAGTACGAAGTAGTAGATAGTCCGAAAAACATCTTTTCTTTTTCTATAATAGTATTAAAAATTCAGTTCTTTAAATTTTTTTACTTTCTGTCTTTTTTATGTTTTCTAGTAAGAATTTATTTACAATTTTAAGTGAATTCTTACTTTATTAGAACGATTAAGGATTTCATAGTTTTTAGAATGTCTCTCTATATATACATTTTAATTTGATAAAATATTAAATCTACACCTGAATAAATTTGTCTATAAATAGATCATTATTCGTAAAATTTTGTACTCAATTTAATTGTACTACATAAATTACTCCAAATTATTGAAAAAAATTTTTTAAATTATTTTATAAAAATATAATCAAATTTTATACTCTACATTTTAATATTTTATATATTAGAATTAATATATTCATCAAAAAGTTAATAATGGAGATAAAATATGAAAATGCATCCGAAAGAGTAGGCTAAAGTATCCTCTTGCTAGAAACCTTAAAAAATTTCATAGAACCTAAAAGATTATTAAATTGTAACTTTTAAAGTTTTCATTATTTTTAAGGTTTCATAGCTACTGAGTGCTTTGCCTTAAATTTTTAATATCTAATATTCTGAACTTTTTAATAATTTCAAGGATTTAATATTTGAAAAATTATTTTGTACAACTTTTTTTCTGAAAATAATGGTCGATCAATTTTTCTAGAGAATTGTGTAGATAATATTTAAAAAATGAATACTTATTATTTCTAGTAACATTAAGAAATTGGAATTCATAAAGAATCTTTCCATATTTTCCTACTATATCACAATGACCATCATTTAAATTAAATCTAATCTCCTACAAAAAAAAAACAACTTTTTGAATCTTCGAGACCGTTACAATAATTCATATACTTGAAGAAATTTTGACCATCTAAGCTCGTGCACACATTATCTTTGGCAATTGCATTGTATACATATATAGCTTACACTATAAATTCAAAATTCATCTCCTAAAATTCCACATGCGATTCGACCGCATGGTGCTCATTGGCAAAAATTGAGTAAAGCCTTTCACCGGATGCAATAATCGGTGAATTTGAGTCTGGATAAAGATGGGAAAGTATAGCGTGGTAATGGAAGCCAGCGCCGATCACTACGAACAAATGCCAAATTGCATGAGCACATGGAATACGGCCATCTGATTTAAAGAATACGATGCCTACAAGGTAAGCCAGTCCACCAAGCTTTAACTCCGGTATGTTGTCGTACTCCTTCTGTGAATAAAAATTAAGAAAAATAAAATAATTTTTCATTTATTTTATCCGTCCGTCGTTACAATTTTTTTTGCAAGTAGCCAGTTTTTGTAGAACCTGTTTTATTTGTACGAAATTACAAAGTAAAATATATATAATACTAAAAATAAATTTTTTTAAAATTAAACAATGAATTTTATCTTATTCATAAAAATAACATTATTCATTTGGTTGACTTTACTTTGTTTTATTTTAAAGTTATCCTATTCAAAAGAATTCTAATAATAAATTTAAAAATCTAGTAAAATATATTTTTTTCTAAATATTAATTTATACAAAAATTTAAAAAGCATTAAAATTCTCATTAAAAAATTAGCATAGGTAATTACTTACAATACCGATAACCGCGACGCTCGGTCCAATTCCCATTATCACATAAAACGTAGTTTCCAACCACTTGTATCTTTCATGAAAAATCTGTTGATACAAAATTCCAACGGCTGCCATTATCCAGACGAGAATGCGCATTGTTGGTAACAATACGTCACCTTGAAATGGCTCGTGATTTAACCATGGAAAGTACGTTGCTGCTATGAAAACGTAAATCATGGCACGATCGCATCGATGCAGCACATCTTTCAGACTCGTTAATTTCCTGTCGATACATTTTTTATTTTTAAATTATTAATTATTTAGTTAAATATGCGCAACCGTTGAATTTAATTATTAAACTCTTTGATTTCAATAATATATTAATACTGTTTATCTTATTTTAAAAGTGAAAAATATAATTTATGAAAATCCAAGTATGGGTAGTATTTTAACAGATGTTAAGTAGCATAAATTAAAATTCAATATTCTATTTTAAAACAATGATAATATTTCTTAAAGATCTGTATATGTTTATGAAAAATGGAAATTTAAACGACACCCCATTTATAATAATACATAGTCACTCTGTGCCAAAAACAAGTGCATAAAATTGTTCAAAAAACTATAAAAAAAATACAATGAATAAAAGTTTGTATTTTTACCCTTTGTGAAAGCAATAATGAATACTGTGGAAGACCGTAGATACGGTGAATAATAATAATAGCGATGTGCCATAAATTAGGGCTGAAAGTAATTTCGGCCAAGTTGATGCTCTTTCGATTAATTCTAAAGCACCAAGTAAAGCTGGTACTATCCAAATCCCATGGGTTATCACATTGGCTACATGCTCGACGAATGTCGGCACGTAAGCTTCGTGCTTGCACGCCTGCTGATTCATCCATTTTACTCTGTGAATTTAATAAAAAATGGTTTTTTTTTTTATATTATGTGTACATGAATAAATATTATCTAATAAGTTGATAATGTATATGTGCTTGGAGGAAAATTCTATGGGTGAAATTTGTATATGTGACTAACTGTAGAACATATACTTGATTTTTTATAAAAATGACTGCTTACATGATAAAAATTGCTACATATATAGTTAAATTTCCATATACATAAAATAAGTTTTTTTTTATGTATATATTAATTTTAACTATATAGCAATTTTTATCAGATCTATAGTCATTTTCATAGAAAATCAAGTCTGCTCCACAGATACAATAAAATATAGAAATTTTATCCATAGAATTTCTCTCCAGGTTGCGCAGAGTATTTCAATATATTGAGCGTTTATTGGTGCTTTGAAGCAAATATTCATTTGCGTCGAGTGCACGAATTTTTTTTTTAAGCGTATAAAAATTTATATATTTAATAATTAATTATTACTTAATTTTAGAATAAAAAAAAAGCCGACAAACGCAAGAAGTATATAATAAAAGAGTGCGCTGAATGTCGAGTGACTATACAATAGGGACAAAGGAGTCGTTCGGGAATTAAAAGAATAGTTAATTCACTTTGTATCAAGGAAACTCAAATTCTAAATATACGCGTTTTACAAGGTCAAATACAATGTAAAAAAATGTGACGTTTCGTTATATCGATTTTTGTATTCTATTTTTTTATTTTTTCCATATTTCTGAATAACTAAAAATTTTAAATTTTCTAAACGAAGTTATTCAATAATTCAAATATAAAAATTTTCATGGAAAATTTATAAAAAATAAGTACTTAGGAAATTTGAGCGAAAGTTATAATTAAATGTTCACAAGCATTGTTGTGTGCGTTTGAAATTTTCATTGGAAAGCTTTCGCCGTTAACCACTAAATTAAATATGGAAAGTCCGTTAACTTGATTTGTAAAATTTAACAAGTTTTGAATTGTGAATAAAATTTGAGAAAAATATTAGAGTTGTGCTTATCTTATGTAAATTGATTATGAAAGTGGTTCAATAACATAAAGCGTGAAATAAAATAAAGCTATTATTCAGTTTTGAGGTCAAGCTTTAAGCTTTTCTTTTGTTATATCGCTTACTTCTTCTATCATTTGCTTCTTTGTATGTAAGTGTGTATGTATAGGCATATATACGCTTTTCTAATTCTTTTTGCTTTTTGCGATAGAAATCATTAAAATTTTTTAGAAATCATTTGACATTTTTCATAATTATCGAAACTCACGATTCAAAGTTTAAATTATCATTGTAAATTTGAACCTTGTTACGAAACGGAAACAAATATTTAAGTTGGATATTTAATGTTGCCTTTAATATAAACTTCTGTATATGACTGATATGTAATCATTTTCCCGGCCGTCATCAAGAGGCAGGAAATAAACTTCACGTTTTGATAATTATAGAGATGTTGACAGATTCTCGAAATTGTATTCCTATTTACAAACAACGTTGCAATTTATAATTTTGCTTTCGGTTTTTACTCAACTGATACTTGAAATAATTTGAAAATAAATTATTTAAGATAATTTTTTTACCATAGGAATAATTTTATATTTTATTAATAATAATTTTAAAGCGTATTGGATTTTATAAAAATTTACGTAGAATACGTAAATACTTTTTTTCTTTACACTAAATTACCAATGTACATAAAAAAATCATCATTACTTAACAAATAATCTAGCTGCGGTAACTAAGAGCTCACTACGTGTACAAGAAGCTTTACGTGGATTTAAAGCTTAACTAATACATTTAACCTAATGTTATTAACTAATTTTAAGAAAAAATATAAGTGCGTCGTAATTTTCGTTCAACGTCATCAATATAACCAATGCTTCGAGAAAAAAAAAATTTAGTGTTTGCAGTACAAGTGCCAAATAAATGATTTATCATGCATAATGTAATATAATGTGCTTTAAAATGCAAAATTTTCTTCACTTAAATTTTATGTACGCTCGTTGTCTAGTCATGTTTTTTTTTTTTTTGTTATTATTGTCTTACCACTGAGTTAGTTGAAAAGCTGCATTACATGATAAAATCCCTCACATGCCTAAGATAACCTTTTGAAATATAATTATCTATGAAAGAATACGATATGTAAAGTATATTCACTAGTTAAACTAATTTAACAAATAGATAGCAAATTCATTCTAGGATTTCTTAACGTATTATTATTTTTTTAGTACTAATAATGTGGGTTACATGCACTACACATTGTTATCATTTGATTTTTCATTGAATAACATCAAATAATGACATCAATAATTTTTATTGTTAATTTATCATGTACGTTCGTTTAAAAGATGAACTAAAAAAATATAAATCTAACAATCCAAACTAGGACACTTCAACTAGTTTAACAATATTCAAATAAAGCATATGTATTTTTAACAAGTTTAAATGAGCTTACTCTTTGAGTCGATGCATTTGCAGGGATTTTTTAATAGCTAAATTGAATTGACTCCACCATGATCTGTCCATTCTTTAGTAATAATTGCGAGATAATCATTGACAGTTATCGTAGAGAGCATTTCCATTAGTTCACTGCTGATGGCGATAATGAGCTGATTATTTTATTGGAGAAATTTTAGGTAGCCTGCGTAAAATTGAAGAAAAAACATTTCTTTTATTATAAATAACCGAGTTATTATTAAAAGTCTCGTGGCAATAATTATCGGTTTTAAATTATAGTAAATTATAACTCGATTAAGTTAGATTTGAATATTTTTAATTCAGCGTTATCGGAATTCTTAGAATATAGGAAATTTTATCGATAAATCATATTTCTATTCATTATCTTTCTAATGCAGGTGCTAATCAAAGTACACGCTGAATTTTTTTGTTAATAAAATATTTTTATACAAACACGATATGGAAAACGATATTGAACATGTGAAAACCAAGTTGCTCTGAAATTTTCCGATAATTTCCAAACAATATTTCTCAAATAACTGTGTATTTACCAATGAAAAATGTACTTTTAATTATATGTTCTATTTAAAGAATCCACTGTTATTTACAAAATTATAAATAATTGCAGCCTATAACAAGAATAGATTTTTCATAAAAAATAAATTTATGCGAGTTCAACGAAGAGAAGTTTTTTAGTATGTAAAGTTTTGCACGTATTAAGGTTTAAAATAAAAAGAATTTTTCTGTATTTCAACTAAAAACTTTGGTAAATAGTAAATTTTTGAATTTTAAATAACACTGAAATTTTTCTAAAAACGTTCAATTTAAAAAAGAAGTTAAACAATTCAAAATAAATGAAGCATCCAATGCGTGCATACAAATCAGATGCTAATCATATTAAATTATTTTCACACACAATGTAAATGAGCCTGCATCCGCGCATAAATAGGCTCCATTTAGTCTAAAAGCCCGCACGCGACTGTTAAAATAGTCTTGCTCAGCAAGCTCTCACTTTTTCAAAGATAAAAATTTTGGCAATAAAAGTGAAAATTCTCTCTTTCTTTTCTTTTTTTACTTTAAACACAGTATATGCGAATCAATGATGACAAAAGACTTGCAATGTCAGCTTTTTTCTACTTAGTAAAATTAAAAATCGACCAGAGCCAGTGATACATGAATGTATAGCTTCATTATAAACCGAAAAAAAGGGGGAAAAAGAAATTATGATAAAGATCGGATGGAACGTGTTTGTAGTCAAAGGTCCTCAAGAAAACTGCAAACGTTTGAAATATCGCTAGAAATTGATGATTAGACGGGAGCTCGCGCGCGTTCTTTCATAAGCGCGCATGTCATTTATGTAACGTTATAAAGCTTATGTCCGCACGATGGCCTCTTTGATGTGTATATATGATCGGTTACGTCTCTGTTTTCTTTTTTTTCTTCTTCTTTTTTTTTACGCTTTGACTTTTAACATATACATATATACACAAGCATGCTTATAATCTCCGCGGTTCTTCGTTTCTTTATTGATTATAAGCTTAATGCTTTTCCCTTCTTTTTTTTTTAATACAGGAATTGGCCAGACGTTTGGTTACGACAGCAAATTGAGATTATATTTTTATACATGTGATCTTTGAACTTGAGATATGTGCACAGTATTGGATATTTCGAATATAGGAAATCAATGGTACAGTTGGGCTTATCGGTATGCGAGCAATTTGTATTTGCAATGGCAAAACGAGTTTTCTCAGAGTAAAATATGATTAGTCTATTTTAGACACATTATGTATTCTTTGTTATTTGTTATTTTCTTGTAAGCTGCGCTGGCATTTGCGTTTGTCATTGGGAACACCTATATTATGCGCGGTATGCGAGATTTTTGTTTAGTATTATGAATGCTTCCATTTCTTTGGTGATTGAACATGTTACACTTTTTTTTTTAAACAATATTAAATAATAAAATATACATTGATTCTTTGACTGACTAGGAGAGTATCACATCTCCGGATCACGGATTTTGCTCTAACTTTGAGATAGGTTTTCAGATGTTAAAATATGGAAAAAGCCAGAGTTATAGACCCCAACGCTCAATATTTCTCTAGTTGCAGGCAGTTAAAGAAAATCACTAAAAAAGTTACTAGATTTTTAAACGCTTATAATTCTTTAGCATTAATAGCTAGACGCTTGTAACTGTTTTTAAATGAAAGCTACGTTCAAATCCTTTCGAAAAAGCACCTATAGCATATCAAAATATTATTTTTTCTCAAAGTTACAGCGTTATAAGAATTTGAGCTGAATTTCCTTTTAAAAATATTAATTAATGATAAATGTTAAAATGTAGTACAATTTTCATAACGCTGTAACTTTGGGAAAAAATAATATTTTGATATGCTATAGGTGCTTTTTCGAAAGGATTTGAACGTAACTTTCGTTTAAAAACAGTTACAAGCGTCTAGCTATTAATGCTAAAGAATTATAAGCGTTTAAAAATCTAGTAACTTTTTTAGAGATTTTCTTTAATTGCCTGCAACTAGAGAAATATTGAGCGTTGGGGTCTATAACTCTGGCTTTTTTCATATTTTGACATCTGAAAACCTATCTCAAAGTTAGAGCAAAATCCGTGATCCGGAGATGTGATACTCTCCTAGTGAGTTTGGCAGCTGCAGTAGCCGAATCACTTTTAACAATGATTGATTATAATTAATTTAAAACTACTTGGAAAATTTTGAAAAAATTCAAACATATTTTTTATATAATAGAAAATATATTTTTACCAAATAAAATTTTTTTAATGTAATTTGTAATCCAAAAAGAAATGATAAATTTTCTAATTTATTTTTTTTTTTTTTTATAACTAACAAATTTTAGCTTGAGATGCTTATAAAAATATTTTAGTGTATGGGTTAATGTGTTGTTTGTACATTCAACATCGTATCATAACGAATACTTATTAAATTCGTGTTAAGGTGGCTCAAGCGCTTGGTGCCGTATCAAGCGGGGCCCTGTCTGCGACATCAAAATGTTTTTATTGATAGAGCTATTATAACTAATTAAATAGTATTATTGATTATTTCTTATGATAAGAAAACAATTTTAAGTAATCAAAAGTAATAAAAAAGAAAAAAAATTTTTTGTTTTGTTTCTCATTACAAGTTTTACTATGGTACGTCCCTGCTGTTTTATTGGTTTCGAGCACTCTGAACGCACGTTAGCTTTACGTATGGTATCTGTATCTGACGCGCATGCGCAGAAGCTGCCATTATGTGTAGCAAATTCTATTTCGCATTCTTTTAAATTTATTTTCTCTTGTATTTCTTCGTCAAGTCCTTTTTTTCTTCTTGAAAAATGATCTCCGTGAAACAAACTATAAGTGTATAATTTTTATTTTAACTTGTACTTTTTTATATTAGCGTAAAACCTAATTTATGATTCAGTCCCATAAGAGCACATGTATTAATTACAATTATTAAAACATCTTTTTCTTTAAAAATAGTTCGTCAACCTCTATTTTTCAAAATAAATATCGAAATATTACGATATAAAGAATATTTTAATACAAATTTTGGATAGTTTCACTTTTTTAGAAAAAATCGCTTGAGCCACCTTAAGTTTTGTTTGTCTATCATTGTAATTTTTATGGAATGATCAATTTCACGCGCATGGAATTATTCATATAAACGTATGAAAGTAATGTAAATACAATGACAATACCAGTGATAAATATTAATGGACTTATCATGTAATATACCTAATGGCTATATTATTTGCTAATATACTTAAAGATATAATAATTTTAGTATTACAAATATTGGCTTCTGTTAGATTCAGTTTTCCTATTTTATTCTAAACTTTTTAGTTTAAAAAAAATTTTTTATATATTATCATTTTTTTTAAATAAAATTTATTTCATGAAAGTTAATTATATATACGAAGTTTAATGTTGCTTGAAACTTAATAAAATGAATTTATTTTAAAAATAAATATTATATTTTAAATTATTGACGAAAAAATATTGCTGATATCATTGGAAATATTAAAATGATAAAAAAATTATAAAATTCAATAACACCTGGCATTCATTCAAATTTCAAACCGTTATATTTCAAATTATGCAATAATTGTTATTTAAGATTATATTGATTTTATCAATCATTCAAAGATATTATAGGCTATTAATTGACGGTTTCGGTTAGCATTAATTTAATATTAAATCGATTGATCAAATTTGCATTTTAAACATTCACGATAGAAAGTCTGCAGCACATCCTGAATAGTTGAAAAGTTTGACTTTTTTTTCATAGAAACGCATATAAAAGTTATGAATGCCTTTTATTTTTGCGTCAGAGCAATATAAAATATAATAAAAAAGAAGAGGCTTTAATCCATTTATTGAAATTTTAATCATACGCAAAATTATATTCCCGTTGATGGATTATAATTAAATGTCGAAAGCTTTGCGTTTGATAGCTTTAAAGCTCGATTTTAATTAGTTTGAATTAAAAATTTAAGCTTCGAATCGTTGCATTATTAATGCAGTCTTCTAGAATTATTAATTTTTGTTTAGGTGTAATGTATTGAAATTTTATTCGAAAAATTCAGTTTTTAATAAATTTGACACAGTTTGCAAGCGGATATCAAGCTCGTTTTTTTCTTAAGCATTTTAAAATCCATTGTATTCTAAAATGGGTATATATGCACTTGTACGATGCATACAAAGGATTTGTTACTGTATATTGAAATATAAAAGAAATAACAAGGTTAAAATACAGAAAATTTTAACTGATTGTTGAATATTTTATTAATTTAAGCGTTATAAAAAGAATCTCATGAAATCAAGGAAAATTAAATTACGTGTTATTTTTTTTTACAAAAGTAATTTTAAAACATTTAAAAGTCGTGTCACTTCGCTTACAGAATTTTAACCTTTTATATGCAGTTCATACATGCATATGCATTAGATTGAATCGATTGACCAAGATTCCATAAAAAACAAATTAACGAATAACGAATGAGATAAATATTTACAAATTGTACAAACTTTTCGCTTTTTGTCCCTGAATAAATGGATTATTTGCCAACAAAATATTTTAACGAATCATCAAATAGTAATGATGGAAAAAATAGGTGACAAAAATATTATTTAAATGAACGTATTCATTTATTACATTTTATGTTTGATTGAAACAAAAAAAAAAGAAAAAAAAAATAGAACTGAATACTAAGCTTTTCTTACCCTTCAAAAAGGCTTAGCTTGGCATTGAAAAAATAAAAATGTACAACGCACGCGTATTCTAAAGCAAGAAGATTTTTTTTTTAAATACGTATACGACAAAGAAAAAAAAAAGAGAAGACAGAGTGGAAATTGGTCAGACGAACGATCGAAGTTACTCCTTCTCTACACGCTGTAAAACACTCTTGTTTACGTGTGGGCGTTAAAGGGGATGAATATGAAGGGTTTTGTTCGTATAGTAACTACATCTCCGTGTAACTTTATACACATTCTAATTAAGAAAAGATAAAGTGGAATTTTCAATGCTTTTGAAGTACGCTTCTTTCATTCTTTTTTTTTTCTTTTACATTGAAGTATTTTTTTTTTTCTTTTTTGAGGTGAGAATGCGAGCACTCGTTTTTGATAATTATAAATAAAACAAAAACCTTGAATTTTAAAAAAATTTTTCAGAATGAAAGGATTTTATTTGGATTTATGATACGCTTTATTAAAAACATTATTGCTTGAAGTTATGACGATTTAATAAATTGGGTTTACGATTTCAATTTTACAAGTTAAAACGATTTTAAATGCCTTTTTTTATACGAATTGATTTTAGAAAAACTACAATATTTTTAATGTAACTGAATATTTAGAATTATTAGAAAAACGATATGAAATTACATCCTTTTACGACGTTGATATTTAAAATTATTGGTTTTACTAAAATATCAGATTTCGCAATGATTCCAGAATTATCTTTAAAAAATAATTTAACCGCAAGACTCAATGCATACATACGGTTTAATGTCAGTACAAGTTAATGAGTTATACTTCCGATAAGTGATTTCGATGTTGTAATTGAACAGTTTTGTTTTTAATAATTAGTGAAAACTTTCAACTGTTTGACGATGTTTTAATTTTTTTAAATATTAAAAGTGGTTCTCAGCTATATTTTGAATTTTAAACAAAAAGTTATTTTTTTCAACACCTGGCCCGAAAG
Source organism: Anastatus disparis (assembly GCA_017163975.1). Taxonomy (NCBI): domain Eukaryota; kingdom Metazoa; phylum Arthropoda; class Insecta; order Hymenoptera; family Eupelmidae; genus Anastatus; species Anastatus disparis. The sequence continues at coordinate 1,436,714 of JAFFSR010000251.1, forward strand.
TACCACTTTTTTACATAGCGCCAAAAAAAAAGTGGTATTTTCGGCCTCGTGTTGAAAAAAATTGCATTTTCGTCACGGGAAAAAAAAGAATGCCTTAAATCGTATGTTTGCCTTCCTCGCCTTCGGCTCGGGTGACAATTTACATACGATTTCGGACAATCTTTACTTTTTTCCCCTAGGTGAAAAATATACTATTTTTATAGGTGGATACGAATAACTTTTCAATCTTAACAATATTTAAAATACCTTTAATAAACCTAATATAGTGCAATTAATTTATTATTTAATAATACACAAAAATTTTTAATTATGAAATTCAAATATATACATTTCTTTTAATTAATTTAATGAGATAGAATACAATTAAGAAAATTAGTAAAAAAAATAACGTACGCTTATCGTGTTACATATTCAAATTCAAAGAATCAATGAATTGTCAGCTGTTTAATCACAACAAGTGCTCCTGAATAAAGCAATTTTAAAATTTATTCTTTCAAACAATGTTTAACATTAATTATTAATACGGCAAAGTTAATTTTCATTCGATTTAATTCAATGGAAATACTTTTACGCGTGAAACAAAATATTGAGCATACATAAAAAATTTTTGTTTGATTAACTATTTCTATAGATACGATGACACACGAGCTTTTCGAATCTTTACTTTATTATTTTGCATAAACAAAAAGAAATTTCTCTGTGCACGAATGAAAAATTATTTGATTCAAGGTCTTTTAGAAAGAAAAAAACGAACATAAAAACACAAGTCATGATAAATGCCAATTAGCGAATTTAATTAAATATCTTTCTTTCTATAGTAATTAAGAAAATATGCCAATACTAATTAGTGTTTGTTTTAATAAAAGTTAAAATAACATTATTTCAAGTTTAAAAATAAAGAGCAAATAATTCTCAATTTAAGAATCAGCGAACAGTGAAAATTTAAAGCAAATAATTATTTTTATTTAAAAAAAAAATTAATTAATAAATTAAAGACATTTAAAATTAAATGAACGAAGTATTAAATTCTCACCTTCGGGTCCATCATCTCGATTGAAAAATGAAAAATTGCTCCGATAAACGACGGAAATAAGCAAGATTTTCCAATTTTTTTTTTTCGAGCTCTAAATATAACGCACGCGAAGGCGTCCGTTTGACAACTGTACTATTAGCTAGCCGACAATCCTCACGAGAGCGCTTCAAAGGAACACTAGACTTCTGCAAATGCACGTGATATAGTACGCTAATTCACCGTAATTATCCAATCGTTACTTTTGTTACATACATATATTCTTCTATATGCTCGTGTACACAAGTACAAGTGAAAGGCTCAATGAGGCAAGATTCAATTCGCGTGATATATTCAATCGTATATACAAGAGCTCTGCGAGATATTCTTCAACCCTATTACTCCGTTTCTTATTTTTATAAAAGGAACAATAAAAATATATAACACGAAGATTGAAATTATTGCGCTTTTTGTTGGCTGGCCGACCGTGAACCTGCACTATATATAAGCCAGCGCTAATCTTTTTAACAGCTTTTAAGAAAATCTGAGAAATGCAGTTTAAAAAAAAACAAACTCACATGTTTAACCACTTCTCATGATACAGTGGCACGTGTCACTTGTCATTTTATCTCGCGACACTTTGTATTGAAATTTTTAAAATTTCTCATTTTTCCTCCTCGCTTATCGAGCAGGTTAATTTTTATTTTTAATTATAAATAGCGAAGATAGGATTTAGGTATATAATCTATGAATATGAAAAAAAAAAATGGTATTATAACGTTAAATCAGGCGTGCGATAAATAAGAATTCATGCGTTTAATAAAAGTTAATAATCTTTATTATTTTCCTTTTTAATTTTTTTTTTTTTTCTATAAAAATTAAATAATAGCCTCAATGAAATTATTTTTAGATTTATCAGACACAAGAGCTTTAACAAAGAACTTGACATTGAGGAAAAAATTTAATTTTACGTATGTTGCTTTTACCCTCTGACGCAAATTAAATAACGGGTGTATGCAGGTAAATTTAATTTTATAAGTTGGGCTGGAAAATATCACGGCTAAAATTAATTAATTTTTAAAACAAATAGAATTTTATCTACTCAAAAAAATATGAAAAGTTTAATTAATTAATTTAATTGTATACCAACAAGTCGTTTTAAGAATAATTAATTTAATAATGATATAAGGACTTTTGCTGTTAAATGAATAATTGTCATAAAATTAATAAGATAAATGTTCAACAAACAATAAACAGATGAATTTAACAATTGAAAATATTTATTCGCAGAGTAAAAACAAAAATATTACAGTAATAAAAACGTCAAGGAGCTAAAATTAAAAATAAGAGCATCGATTTAAAAGGATTCTGTTTTCCTGTTCGCCCGATGAATAATAAACACGAGAAAAATAAACTCCAAAAATTTCCTAGCATGGATTATCCTATCCCTTTCTCTCTTTCTCGTATATTCAGTACACAGTTTGGAGCGTGCCCAGGGATCATGACATAAATCAAACTCATAACATTACTTGGCTCATGCATACATATCGACCGCGTGAAATCTTGCCGATGCTTCTCTTTTTTTTTATTTTCGTCGAACCGATGGCTTATTTTAAAAAAAAAAACTCAAAAATTAAAAAAAAAAAATTATTTATGTATGTAATGTATGTAGTACCTCAATGAAAAGCTCCGTTTCATTGTTGATTTTGGCTGTTGTAACCGGCATGGATGCACGAATGGTTTGTTCTTGTATTATGCATCGAATTAAAACTAACTACTTTAATGTATTTAAAATAAACGCGCACGCACTACATCTCTTTTTTTCTCTCTATATAAAGAAAAACAAAAATCCATGCAACCTTGCTCCTTTCGATATACTAAACTGCGTCCCGTACCGTGCGCGCAGCTGCTACTAGCCCAAGCTAGAGACGGGCTATATACAAACGATGAGATAAAAATCAGCCGTGCTGCTGATCTCTCTCATTCTATATATATATAGCTATTACTTTTATACTGCTTGCTAGTAGACAAGGAAGGCTGGCTTTTTTTATCGAGTTTGTTTCTGGATTGGCAATTGTTAGGTTCTGAAAAGTTACCGCTAGAGCGGCGGCACTTGTTGTTAAAATTTCTTGAATATAGATGGCGCTAACTGTTATGTTGAGGAGTGTTAATACAAAATAAGTCAGATGAATTGAGAAAGTTCATTCAATTTTATATTAATTGAATGAAAAATTGAAATATTAAATTAAAATTTTATAGAGGTTAAATGAAATTCGACAGAAATTAATAAAAATATGTTTTTTTTATTTAGTTTGTATATTAAATTAATCATAATAATATACAATATTTATAAATGTAAATAATAAGTCTTTTTTTTTTTAATTTAATATCACTTTTACCTATAATTAAGTTATAGTTTCAGTTTTATTTTCGAAACTTGTTGAAGAGTCCTTTGGCGTTATGTTTTCCATCTTGGTAATAGTGAACACTAAAACAATACAAAATTCATATTATAAAAATATTCAATAATAAACGATAATTCTAATGTTATAGGCATTCTAAGGTTATTTTGCAACAGTAGATTCGAATAATATTTCAAATAAGTTTAAAACAAAAGCTGTTATTTATACAGTTTGAAACTTATTTGAAATTTTTACTCAAGATTTTAAAAATTGTTGATGTGACAATTATTAATTTATTTTGAAAAATTATCTTTTTATTAAAAAATTGCAATTGTTTAGAAATTTTTAATTTGAATTAATAAATTTATCATGAAATAAAAGAAAATTGTAATAATTGAAATTAATAATTTTAAAATATAATCATTGGAAACTTATAATATTTTAATTAAGATATTATTTTGACTCTAACAAATGAATATAGTTTGTAATTTACAAATCATTCATGACTTCGTTTATAAATAATAATAATATGCTATTGTTAAAAATGACAAATAAAATACATTCATTCGATTTTCACATTAAATATTTAAATATTTAAATAAATAATAGGAAAAAAGAAAAATATAGTAATGCGTGCGCTTAGAATCGCTGCTACTAATAAAAAGAAAACCAATACTAAAACTACAAGCCTTAAGCAATAATTTGTTAAAACTATAAATCTGCATAAGCGTGCAATTTTGTTAGTGCGATACTACTTCTACTAAAACGTGCTTAATAGGTCTATATAGCTACAACAGTAATTTCACAAAACGTGCATAATAGTGCAATATTATCATAGATGTTTTTATATGTATACCTCCTAAAATTTTAAGTATTCCAAGCTCCAGTTATTGCATAACTCTAGTATGAAAATTATCATTTTTTTTTTCATTAATATTGGGTTCTTTTTTTAATAAACAATAAAACATGGCCTTTTTTTTTAAATAATCATATATATAAATTACACTCTTTTTATACATTTTAAAGTATTAATACATAACTTTCCACAAACAATTTTTCTTTCGCAAATATACAAAATATGATTTTTCGTTAAACGCTCGGTGCGTTTTATACAGTTTTGATTGCTATTTCAACATAAAAAAAACTAACGTAAAAACACCATTTTTTTTACATTATGATCTTATAATTAATTGGCTTAATATCTCATGTAAAGTAAATCTAACATCGTAAAATCAAAATTCTACATGAATAAAAATCAGTTGACGATTGATTATAATAAAGGCAAATAAATCACGTAGTTTTTTTTAATTATTTCATTATCTCATTAAAATTATAATTTATACAACACGCATTTTTTATTATAATCAATTCATAATTTAATTGCATTTTTTCCCAACATAATTTTTTAAGTATTCACGTTAATATTTCTAAATTAATATGGAGTTAAAATCGCAAATGAGTTTGTTAGTGTTCGTTAAAAAGGCACGTACACTTTAGAAGTTTCATAAGGTAATAAAAAGTAATGAATAAAATTTATCCATCTTTGAATATTTAAATCAAACATACATATGTTTAAATTGATATGTAAAATTGAACAAGAGTACAGATTATTTTAATGTTACAAATTTCTTTGAAATTATTTTTACACTATTTCAAGTAAATCAGAAAGAAACACTTGACTAAACGCCCAAACTCTAGGACCACAAAGCGAGTACACTCCTTGTCAATCAAAGTTTTTTTGAGTCTAGGAGATTTTATAAAAAAGTAGTCGTATTTGCGCTATACTAGAATGAAAATGAGTATAATATAGCTACAGTGCGGTTATTTCCCGTAAGATGCAGTATTAATTTTGCAGCTTTTAATGATTATCCATTTTTTCTATAAAATCACCTGGACTCTCAAAATTTGAACTTATTCATTTTTAAGCCAAAATCTACCTTATGAACCTTCTTACCTAATATTTAAAATATTGTTTAAGTTAAATGATTTCTTATTCAACATAATACTTTGATAAAAATTTTCATGCTTTATCGAGCCTAAAAACAATAATCAATGATTTGTAATTTTTAAATATTCTATATTACATCACCGTCGATTCCATTATTTTACGATCGAAGAAATTTTTGTTGTTTTGTATATTCCAACGACAAGATACAAGAATATTCGGACGTAAATAAAAAAAAATTTCCATAGTTTTTATCACCAAAAATATTTGTCTTGTTGCATTATAGCATCGCACGATAGCGTCTAACCAAATTATAAGCACCAAATGTATGTATTCATTCCTCCAGTTTATGCGCAGTGTCTATAGCCATTCATTAGAATACTGCAATTAAATATTAAAATTAAATTTTCCAGACCGTTACATACTGTAATGGACATCATCAAAATTTTTCATCGGCACTTGTATACAATTCGCAAGATCAATGTTGATTCGTTTGAACTTCCAAGTCTTGATACTGTCGTCTTGGTCGAGACGTCGGTGGGCTGATACGATACTTTCTCAACAGCGGCGAGAACTCGTCATTTTGCAATCGTGCATAATGATCATTGTAACGATAATCGTTTCGATAATAATCAACATCCAAGACTCTCTGATTAGCGCTCAATGCCGGCGCTGATGTCAGTGCACTGGGTAATCCTAAGAACGAAATATTTGCAGCACGGCCAAAAATTTCTAGTTTTTTTTTTTGTTTATTTTGCTTATTTTATGCAAATTTATCTATACATTGTTCTAAGACAATGAAATTGTGGTTCCTTTAAACAAGCATGCTTAATTAACTTGGATGCAGACTGATGAACTAATTTTATTTTAAGCGTTCGTCCGTTTTCTCTTTTTAATTTTAGCACATTACAATCGACCGTAGAGCGTTTCAACATTAAAATAAGATTACAGTCTACGTTGAAGCTTTAAAAAAATATTTGAATTCTCTTAATTGACCGAATGATATTTATTATCTCATCAAAGTTTCCCAGCATGCAGAGGTTCATTAAAAGCTATAGGACTTATTAGTAAAACTTTTTCAAGTATCAACGTAGTCTTATCTAATAAAACAGTTGATATTATTTCAGTATTGTCTCTTTAAATTTACAATATTCTAGATAATCTTACGGTGATCAACGTAATCTTCCTTTTATAAATGAACAATAGCTTCATTGAACAATGTAGTTTTGAGATGACGATGAGAAAAAAAAATAATGACAATGTACTTAACGTGTTCGTAAAGATTTACAACTATAATGACTTACTCGATAATATCGACGATTTAACGCTACATATACTCGCAATACAAATTATGCATCTTCATTTAAATTCTATGATATTGTAAGTTAGTGAGGTACTTAATTATTGATATTAACCTCTTGATTAATTGCTTATACTCAAAGAAATTTTTAATCAATACCTCGTACGTAACATTAGCTTAAATGTGATTAACAACGATAAATCCATAGCTTTATCAACCGAAAAATTAAAACTAGGATAAATGTTGAACAAAAATTTATCTAGTCTAAGAGCTCTTAAGTCTGTACGGATTATAAAATATAATATTGTAAAAAAGAATAAAAAAAACCCCATAGTAAAAGAAGAAAATTATTAATTCGAAAGAACACTTACTGTGAAAGATATTATATATTCATATGGCAATATTTGTAAACGTATGTATAGAATAGATTATTGTTTAATATTTTCATTGAATCAGCTAATTGTAATAAAAACTTGTACTTTGTATGCAGTAAATTTATTTATCGCAAAAATATTCTCTCTCTATACTTTTTCTCTCTTATAGTCTGATTTGATTTGTCAAAGTTAGCCCTACGTATATTGCACTTTTATTTTAGCGACCATATATATATAATACGATTTTTAAAAATATAACACTTTTCTTTCAACGATTCTCGCGGCACCTCGATCCATAGCGAGTTTTAAAAACGTTATAAGTTGTCTTTAAATAGTAAAATAGTTGTGCATATATTTAGAAAAAAAAATGTGCTAAATTTTCAGAATTTCAAAATTTACATTATATCAATCTTAAATATAATTACTATCGAAATTGACATTTATTGCGTTTAATAAATTTAAGCACAATGTTCAATTTTTAATCACCGAGTTGCGTTAAAAAGTCAGCACATTTTTTTGTATAACTATTAATTTCTAAAAATACACGAGTTTTTCATTTTTATCGCGTTTCGTATAGCTATACATAAATCAATCTTTTAACCATTGCTTACGTATAGAATATGGATATGCGCATAAGTTAATGCTCAAACTTAATAAATGCTACATTTTAAATTTCGCGCATACGTTATTCCTGATATACATTGAATATTCTTTTTTTTTTTTTTTTTAATTATAACACCGGGTCATAGAATTTTTCAATTTAAACTTAATTTAGCACACTAACCATTTTGCCTCTTAGGATCGGTTAAGGATTCTTCGACGTCGAGCTCGTCATCGGGCCGTCGATCGTCCGGAGCATCGCTTACGCGATATACGAGAAACATTGCTAGAGCACCGCAAATTGGTGGGATACCGGCGAGTAAAAACGGTAGGTGATACGATCCTGAAATTAAATATTTATGCACATATGTAACGTTGGTTAAGATGTAAAAAATATTTAAAAAAATCGTGTATAAATTTTTACCGGTATCAAAAGCAACATTACATACGGATAGAAATTCTAATGGATATACCATATTTGATTGTAACTGCGGTATATACTGTGATTGATTTTACATAAAATTTACTAAAATATGGTAAAAATTGTTACACGTAATACAGTGAATATTCCATAAAAAAATCAATTCTCTTCTGTATAGAGTAATAGTTTATTGCAATTTTTACCATATCCAAAGTAATTTTTATACGAAAACAAATATGTCCCACAGTTACAATGCAATATACTAATTTCAGCCATAGAACTTCTTATCGTGCAGTAGCTCGTTTCCTCTTCAGTAAATTTATAATGAAAAGTATACTAAATAGCTAAAATTTTGTTTGAGCTTCTTTTTAATTAATTAGAAAATATTTAATAAATTTTTCATTATTTTTACAGGTTGAAATTTTTTTTTAGTTTGATAATTTAATAAAAGAAAATAAAATAATTAAAAATAACCTGTATGATCATAAATTTTTCCAGCAATAGGCGGACCAGCCGTCAAAGGTATCGAGCACATTCCAAGTAAAAATCCAATTGCTTGTGCCGCATCCTTTTGACCGCAAATATCAAAGGCAATGGGACCCAATAATGAAATAAAGCACCCGTCAAACAGACCCATACAAAGAGCAATTCCAAGAAGTACTGGAAATGATTTCGTTGATGAAAGACACATTGTAAGAATACCTATGCTAAAAAATGATACCTAAACAGAAATGAAAATTAAATTATCATTTTATGCTTAACACTTCTTCTTCTTCTTCTATTCTCTCTACGGGATTTACATCCCATTGAACCAAGATTTTTGACATACTTGATATACTCAGAAATTTTATCGACATTATCAAACTAAATTGATTCAGTTATTTGCGTAAATTATTTCCATATACGAAAATTTTAATACTCTGAATTATAGATTAAACAATTACCTGTTGAAGAAGTATCCTATTGACTTTTGGTAAATCAGCTATGTAACCGAAAACAAGTCGGCCAATACCTGACGTTATACCAATGCACATTACTGGCCATTTCGTATCGGCATTTTCGAATGACGTTTCCACAAATTTTCCTATATGAACGTACGGTACGAAATACCTAAAAATTAATTATAGTTCATTGTTAACATAAAACCTTATGATATTGAAGATAAAACTCACCCAAAGAGAGCGATTGGAATTGCACTAGCCCATACCACGTATTTTTTTCTTTTCCAAATTGACACGTTTACAACTTCTTTGAGCATGGTGCCGAATTTTTTCTTCCGCATCATTTCCTCGTCGTCAGGTAGGTGCACTAACATAAACAAATTTATATCAGAATATTTTCCAAAATAAATTTATTTCTAAAAGGGTCAAATACTTTCTAGATTGTATGATTATTTACGAGTGTTTGTGATTATTCATCATATTCGGTAAAAGATTATTCATATTAAATTATTACATTCACGAATATATAATTTAATTTTTCAAAAATATTTTGTTTCTTTGAAAGTTATGAAATTTGTGTATAATGTCTTGGATATATTCATAAAAATTTCCTAAAAATTGCATAAAAATTTTGAATTTAATCGTAGAGAAGCACGTGCATTTTTAAAAGATTAATTAAGAATCAATAAAATAATAATCTTACATGGAATGGGCTTAAATAGTACAGCGCACAGCATAACCACAGCCGTAAGTACAGACAAGCATTTGAGTGTGCCCTCGAGATTGAACTTGTGCAGCATAAGTTCTATGACGTATGGCAAAAGTATCGTGAATACAGAGCTACCTGTCGTTACGATACCGTTAACCAAACCCAAATGTTTTTTAAAATAATGTCCTAGTATCACTAAACTCGGCGTATAAGCCAAGCTTGCGCCAACTCCGTACATGACGCCGTACGTCAAGCATAAATATTCCACCTGTTGAAAAGTTTAGTAGCTATAATATTCTATAAATTACTCGCATTAAAATTATCATTTTTACATTCAATTATTGAAAAAGACATTTCTAATAATTTTAATTATTATTCGATTAAAATTCATGTGATTTATTCCTATCCCAACAGTGACCCACCCTCGGGAAAAATATACGACTTTACTACCTTGTTGCAGAATGTACTATTATATAAGTTACCGATATTGCAATTTTTTAGATCTTTTATCTTTATTAAAAAATTTTTTATATTGTTTCTGTGTTATTATGCTTTTTATGACTTAATATGAAAGAGTAAAACAGGAATTATTTTAAAAAATTTTGAAATAAGAATAAAAATTTTGAAAATTTTCTATTAACGTGGGTATTTTACATCCCCTTAAAAATTATAAATGGTAATATTATTTGTTTGCTTTGAAAAATCTTATTTATATTTTAATTACCCGATTTATCAATAAAGACGACAAAAACATGCCACCAGCGGCCAAAGCACCGCCTATAAATGTTGTCAACTGGATGCCAATTTTATCCGTTAGAATTCCAGCGATTGGGGATAAAAAAAATGTCGTGCCAATCGTCAAAGAACCCACGAGAGCTGAAATTCAAAGGTTCATTTATAAATAATTGTTGATTATAACTATAATCATTTCTCAATATTCATTAAATATTACTAATACTTTATACTACAACTAAATCACGATAGAGCTTTATTGAAATTTTAAATAAATTGTTTACTTTTTTTAAGGAGGTTCTTGCGAGTACAGCTAAGGTCAAAATCGATAAAAAAGTGTATGTAAATATTTATATATATATTTATTTTTGAAAATTAAATAATTATTTTTTACGTTCAAATCTACTATGAACGTTGCATTTTTTGCACGTTACGTACTTAAAATGTAAATAAATTGTCATGAATTCGATCGCGTAGTACAATGTATACATATATATATGTATGTAACATGGCGTCTGTGACCGGTTTCTGCTTTTAGGTTAAGTTTGCTTATTTAAATTTTAATATTTTAATAATAATATAATAAAATTTAAAGAAATAATGTAAAAGTAGCAGAAATAGAATAGTTTATCATAAAAGAGTTTCAGACAAAATAATATATATTTATATATAAAATTATTAATTTTATTTTGTTATAAGAATTTAAAACTTTCGAAATTCGCGCACTTTTTTTGTCGCTGTCGAATGATGCGAAAAACATGGCTTCTTTTGATCCGGTCGCAAAGACTTTTATTAACTTTAACGTGTAATATCTCAATATTTACCACGGCAATGAGTGATTTACTAGATATCATTTGAAAGAGGAAACTTTCTTTTAGACATTTGTTCATCTGACTGTTTTTCAGAAAATCACTCCCTGCTTTGCAAATACTCAATTTTGATATATTTTATTCACAGTCCTATAAGAGTCTGTACAAAAAAGTTCAAACTTTAAGTTCTGATTTTATTAAATTTTGCACGGCAAGCCCATAAATTAAGCATACGATCGGATTCAGGACATTTTAAATAATAAGAAATTTTATTGTGTAGTCTCAGAATTTTCATGCAAGAACCTCCTTAATAATTTACACCCGATATTTTGTTCCGATATTTGCAATTTTAGAACGCTCAAAATAATACGTTTGTAATTCATGTCGAGCAAACTCTATTTTCCTCGTATCAATATTAATTGATCGATATTAATTAAAGTTAAGTTAAAGATCAGAAAATAATTTTCCCATTTCCTGTTTCTGATATCCAATAAAAGAGCAAGTGCATACGAGAAAGGGAGGCATTGAAAAAATCGATGCTTTTAATATCTCTACTGATACATTTAAAAAAAAAAGAACGTTGAAAATTTCTATGGACGGTTTGCATCGTCAAGAAAAACAAATAAAAGGGGAAACGTGCGTACGCGATAGCATGTAATCAATTATAATGCGACATTGTTGCACGACTGGTGATTAATAAAGTTTCCGTGCTCTTAGCTGCTTACAAGTAGTAATTTTAAATATGCTTTATACGTTACAGCGTTAAATACTAATGAAAACTTGAATTTTCACGTAACGATGCTATATTAATTGGTATCTATAATAAAAATGCGATTGAATCGTGTGGAAGAAAAAAAAGGAAAAATGTACAAAAAAAAGAGATATGAAAAAAATATTTTTTAACGTTCATCGCAAAATATTTAGCTTTCGAATATTTTAAAAATTTTTAGCTTTCAAATATTTTAGAAATATTTAGCTTCTACGCAGTCGGAGAAGTATTTATAGTTTATGAAGCATTTGAAAAATGCAATAATTTTGTGAATAATTACGAGCGCATACGAAAAAATATTCTTTATTAATTTTACCCTCTATTTTTCATGAATCTAAAAAAAAATTTTAAGCCAAAAATGTAATTTTTTAAAATTTTCTCTCAAATTAAACGACATTCTCGTATATATATACGAAAACAACATATATGCATGCAATACGTATGCAAAATAGATAAATTCGGTTCAGTGACCAGAGAAAGCCTTTTCTACAACGTCTTGTTTTAAACTTGTCGATCGCATCCGTAGTATAACAATTACATTGTATCACAATTAATATCGTCAATAAGTAATTAACTCATCAAGCAATCAATTCTTCTTGTTAAACCCTCCAAAGTTTCAACTCTTAATTCCTCTTTGCTTATATGTATATATTTCTTTTTAAAGACTTTAAGTCCGAGCAAAGACATAATATTTAATTAATATATTATTTAACGTCGTTTATTGTCGATAATACGATAGCTACAATAAGTTGTCCGATGGATTATTAATAGTTAGATGATAATAAACGACTGGCAATTATAAAATGCAAACGAGATAAACTATCAATGCTTCAAACTTAATAAAAAAGTCAGATAAGTTTGATTCGTAAATTATAAAAATTTTTTATATCGTTTTCCAGATTTTTTTTATGGATTCGTTTTTTTTATAAATATAAAGAGTACTTGTGTCGATTGTACGAATAAATAAATAAAAGAATATTTAAATTGGTCTTAAAGTCAAAATAATAATATTAATGATGATAATGATGAACAGTCAGTATACTTTTATTTATAATCACCGTAGAATCTGCAATATGAAACTTAAAAACTTTAAAATATTCTAAATTAATCTTTAAAACCATGCTAAATTTTATATTTCAGATTCTACGGTGGTGGTTATAAATAAAAGTTTTCCGATTGTCGATTGTTATTATCATTATCATTATAAGACTGATAGAAATATTCTATAATTCAGTTTTTTTTCGAAATAGAAAGCCATAATCTTTGCTGCTTTGATTTTAAAATTTTATATTTGTATAGGTTTGAATACACTAAAATACAAATAAAAAGTAATAAGCACGTAACAGTCTCATTAATTATATCTTTTTTCGGTAAACAATACGACTTATCACGATCAGAGATATTAATCATCAAAGGCATACCGCGATTATTCGCATGCACGGTTTAAATTAAAATCGCGTAATTACAGATAAACGTATAATCACGACTCTGAATCCCAGGCACAATTTCACAAGATTAACCAGTTTTGAAAAGATATCGCTTTGCAAAATCGTTAATCTCCTTTGATTTATTATCATTTAATTTCTCAATTCATGTATACGTATATATAAGGGCAGTGACTTTGCACACGTGCTCTCCTCAATATCCGTACAACAGCATCCAGCAACATTGTCCGTACAGTAGAGAGAAGTTTATTCAATTCGTGTGTACTTAATATTGAATGTCATTGCGCTTATATATTGGGGACCATCAAAATTTATTAACGACCAGACTTTTGTCATTTAATTTTTTTTAACTTTTAAAATATATCGTACGAGCCAATTTTATTGTTCGCTTGTTTTAAGATTAATTTTATGGCTTATCAATGTCTCGCTTAATGTTAAATTGTTACTTGGAAAATTACTTGGCATTATCTTCAAAATTTTGATTAATAACGCGTGCGCCGAACAGAAGCAGTAGTAATATTTACATGAATTTAGGAATATGTTTGCTTTGTTAATTAATCAAACATGCATAACCGAAATCGTTGTGCAAACGATCTTATTTGAGTAATTAAGATTTTTTATGGTTTTAAATGATTTGCAAATACGTTTACGTAAAAATTATACTTTGCAAATATTTATATCAGCAACATCATTTGAGGTATAATTACATAAAATGTTTGAAGTTAACGATTAAAATTTAAGCTTTAACATTTCAATTAAAAATATTCAATTGTGACTTTGAACTCGATCAATCAATCATGTTTTAAAAATATCTTTCTTAGAATATATATATATATATATATATATAAACTTTTTGTCAAATATTTGCTGATAAACTAAAATTTATTAAATACAAACGATATATGTATATTTTGTTATCTTAAAACTGAAAAAAAAAAGTTTGAGAAATGTGAAATTGTTTTGAATGAAATCAAAACAAATCCGTCGCACAAAATATCAGAAAATAGCCAGCTTAACACAATGAAAAAATTAATTTACGAATAACATTCTTCGATTGTCTTTTAATTAAGTCTCGAATAGGAGAAAAAAAAAGAAAGAAACTAATGTGCTCTATTCGCTGATTATTTAAAATTGACATTTATTATTCTCGATCTTAACAAACCAAATTAAAAAGCTTGCCTGTAAACAAGAAATCGCGAACTTCGTTTATTGACATACGCGCATGCCAATATCATCGATTGCTCTTGACTATATCATTGTCAGGAATTCGCGCGTCAGGATTGCTCGGATCGATCTATGGGTTTTTCGCAGGGCTAGCTATGGAATTTTTTTTCTTTATTGATCTTAATTGCAGCATTTCTTATTTTTAAATTGACGTCGGAGAAGAACTTAGCTACGTTTGTCGCGTATAAGCATTATTGAAAAAAATGTGTTACTAGGATAGTAGGCTTCGCTTTGATTATCGATAGTAGAGCAGCAAAACAATTGATATTTAATTTTTTTAAATTTACGATTGTCGAATGAAAAAAAAAAAATGGCATAATTAAAAATTTCAAAGAACTCGATATATCTCCGAGCGTAAATAGATAAAATATATATAATCGTTTAACGATATCAGTCGAACGTAATTAAATCATCGTCAGAAAGAATAAAATTTTTTCTCGATAAAAATTAACATGAAAACGCAATTAATAATAAATAAACAATCTTTTTCATCAAGATCGCGTTTAGCGATAACAACTAAATATATATTTAAAAAATTGTCGAAAATATTATGTAAATGCAATAATAATCATACCAGCTTTGGAAGATACTTCGGTCTCGCCGCTCTCCTTCAGTCTTTTCTGTAGCTCTAAATAAATAAGCGAATAAGTGTTGATAACGCTGAACAATACACCGTTTATTAAAAAACTCCCTACCATTATTGACCATGCCCTGAAATTCATATAAATACAAAATAAATGATTTTTTTTATTAAGAGAAATCAATAAATTCGAATTTTCAGCGATAAATTGCGTCTTACTACACCGGCCCTTTATCTACTTATTCTAATTTACACAAATTAACGCTTGCGGTGTTTGACACTTAGAGTGCTCAAAAGTGTTTTGTGCATTTCGTTACAAAAAAAAAATCAGATATGGAATGTAATGTCTTCATTAAAATACAATTAGCTTTATAAGGATATATTTAATTTAAGTGTGTTAAAAAAATCGTATTTAAAAAAAAGCGGAATAATGAGTTTTTGAAATACTGAACATTGGCTCTAGATGTTTAACACTCACAGCGCAGTTTAAGAGGCGGTCGGAACCAAATCGGTGACTTGCAATATATATCAAGTCAGCATTTTTCGCTTTACGATAATATTTTGTATATTTTTATGGCTTAAACTATTTCAAATTATTCTTTATATACATGACTAGAGGAAATAACTATATTTTTACCATATGAATAAGTAAATAAATTATTATAAGCATTTATTACAAGCACCGAACTAAGTCACCGATTTGGTTCCGACCGCCTCTTAAGGGTTAATATAAATTCTCTTTTAAGTTATTAAAAAGCGTTGGTAGAACTAATCCTAAAAACCTAAAAAATGAAACATATTTACCTCCATCCCCCGTCAGGTGGTTCGGTATTTAATCTCGTTCTCGCAGTGCCATTGGTCAAACCGTGCTCTTCTTGTGAATTTTTCATTAGACCGTCAATCGCAACAGATCCACCATTTTCCATTAGAGTTCTCGAGCTCAAAACAACGGGCTTCCTATCGCCATCGTCATTCTCGCTAAGAGGCACATTGTCGTGATCTCGAATCGTTCCATTGCCTCTGTACACGTCCTCTTCGCCATCCACTAAATCCGCCACCGTCATCTTTCAGCTGTTAATCAGACTTGTGGATTTGGGATTTTAAGATGATATCGAGGAGTTTATTCCTCCTCGGAATTGTTGACGGGATAATCTTTTGAGTGGCGTACCTGTACAAACAATATTAAACAGATTGGATATATATTTGAGTTTATAATTTTATTTTACGTATTGATTTATTCATAAAAACGAAAATTTCCATTTTCACAAGTTATGGACGATATGGTTTTATCAAATTCTTTCATTTTCTAATGCCTAAGAGCTTTACAAAGTTTTGATGTACTTGATAGAATTTAAAAAATTTAATTTTCAAGAAAGAGCTTATAGTAAAATTATAATGTTTCAAATAATAAAATTACGACGAATCTAATTATAATAATTAATTATTCTATTTCAACGTGCGCGTAACACATGAGCAAATAGAGTATTTTCTAAGGTACGCATTTATCAATTAGAGTAACATAAGAATTATCAACCTTATTTACAGTGCGCGCGACATAAATTTGCGTCATAAATGGATTATTTGAAAATCTAAATGACGTTATAGTGCGTGACAAAAAAATCATTTAAAAATATTTTTCAAACGCTAAAAGTTGAACCAGATAATTTTCATCTTAGAAAGTAATTGACGTTTACGAGCACTTCAATTTTATAATACCCATGAAGACGCTGAAATTATGTTTGATGAAAAAAATGGTAAAAACAATTTTGGCAGTATATTCAACGCTCAGCAGGACTGTAATATTTATAATCATAATATTTTTCTCAAATAAAGTAACAAAAATATAAAAAATTATGCTATCCTTAAGAAAAAAAAAAAAAAAAAAAAGATAAGGTCAATGAACCCTTTCTCCATTGTCCAATTCACGAAAGACGAAGCAAGAAAAAAAAGTCAAACGAATCAAAAGAACAATGGAAATTCAGCGAAAAACCTACACACTCAATTGTCTTGGGCTCTTTCATCATGCTAAAAAATTGCGCACGTTGAAAAGAGAGAGAGAAGGAGAGATAGAAAGAGAGATAAGTTAAAGGGTTAATTTTGGCGCCTAAGAGCTTTGTAAAACGTATATATATACGTTACGTAGTGGTGTACGTACTCATACCAAAGCCAAGAGGAGGCTCAATGAAATTACGCGCGCTCAGCGTGATGTCATGGCCGTGGCCGCCGAGCCATAGGAGAGCACGTGCTTCATACCTATCAGTGTCGTAGGCAGTTCTGCTTGAACTATAGTAAATACACATGTATATATAACTGTACTTTTATATACTACGGACACAAATATCGAAAGGCAAAGTTGAAAAAATAAAGAAGGTTGTTGAATCGATAAAGCCATTTTTTATGATTTCAAATAAAGAGATCGAGCTGGGCATCGAGCACGTGGAATATTAATAAAGTATTGTTTTTTTTAAAAAAAATTTCAGATTATACGTGAGTTTGATAATGCAAGGAGTGGTAATATCATGCATTATTATATGCAAATTGATTTTGCGCATGCAGCACATATACGCATCGACCGAAATTGAATTATTACAAAATTTGTTTGTTATAATTCTCATTGCGATAATGAAAATTAATTTATTAATGTTCTTTGCCGATTACACTTAAACATTGTAAGCAATAATTTTAGATAGCAACAAGTATGGGTTAAGTGTATACGTGAATTTTTGCTCCTCGTTTTTAGAGTACGATAAAATTTGTTGGTAAAATACTTGACCGATTTATGAGCTATTGATAGTACGAAATTCAAATGATTCTAATTATTTCAAATAAAATTAAGTTTGCGATTATTTTTTGATCTTGAAAAAATCTCTTAAGTTTAATAAAAATTATGGGATTTGTAAATGCTATAATTAAGACAATTCTTTATTTAACGCAAAATTTTGAATTTTTTTTTTATTTATAAATAAAGTTGACATGTTATGCAGTGGTACAAGGTCTAAAGATTCATCGGGGTAGAAAAAGAATCTTATCAATTGCTCTTTTCTTTTCGTTTATGAATATGAAAATTAATAATCTACATTATTAGCATTAGAAACTTAGAGACGATTATATTTATAAGCGATAAGACCATCCATATATCAATGCTGCGACCGTCATTATAAAAATTAGGTATGAATTTATTTAGTATATGTGTGTATATGTGTAAGTAATATTCTTTGAATAGTGCACAAATGAATTAACAATGAAAAAAAGTGCTCTCGGCGAGCGATGAAAGAGAAACATCGTTGCAATTCACGTATCAAGAGTTCAGCGGTATTATTTGACTCATTAAAGAGCTGCTGCCGCAGCGGTGAAAAAAAAAAAAAAAAAGAGTCTGATTCGTTTATAATTGATGAACGTTGACAAAATTTAAGCTACTTTAAATTCATTGAGAGTACGTACGACAATTTTAAAGCAATTGTAAATCAAACTCGGTATTGCATCATCGCACGGTATATACCTGCTTTGGTTTTGAATTTGTCAACTCAACATTTTTATTTATTGTCGTTCAATGTTATTTCAAAATGTACTTTTAGAAACATATAATTTTTTATACATTTTTAAGTATTTTAAATTAATTATTAATATATATATATATATATATATATATATATATATATATATATATATATATATATATTATTATGTCAATTCGAATAATTAAAAAATAAAAATCGTTGTTTAGGAATATGTTTCGTTTGGTATCCAAAACACAAAAAAATGTTATGGTAAAAGTGAAAGTGGTCATTAGTTGTGGACAATTAAAAATCATAATTTTTAGTTATTTTGTCATAAAATAATTTTTTGATGAATTTTTATTAAAAAACTGTCAATGTTTAAAAAAAGAAGTTAATAAAAACTTTTCAGAAGTTAATACTATATTTTTCAGTTTACCGTGAAAAAATATAATTTACAAAATCGAAAACGATTTATTTTTGTCGTTTATTTGATATTTTAGTATTTACTACACAGAAGTAACCCACAGCTACTACATGACATAAAAATTTTTTACATATTTTGGGTACTAAATGGAACACATCTCTAGACTTTTAGCGATTTTTATTGTTTGACCGTGCATATTAATAAATAATTGCATAAAAATCAAACGCAACTATGCAAATTTAATTAAATTTTGTCTTAAAAAATTGTAAAAGCTTAAGTATCATTGTTTTACATTTTCATTCACTGCTAAAGAATGAAATGTATGTTATGAAAATATAAACTAATATGTTGTGGTATGATGACGGATTTCTATATACAATGCAATGACACCATTTAGTAAAGAGCTTATCCTAAAATTGAATATTTAAATTTTTTATGTTAATATTTAACACTGATTACGACATTATAACATACAAAAGCTGAATGTCAAATATTTTTGTTATGTATAAAAACTAAACTTTAAAAATATTCCTATGCAAAAAGTTAAATAATTTAAATGCTAATTAAACAAGTCAAAGAAAATCAAATCTAAATTAGAGTACACGTGAACTCAAAGCTTAGGGCAAATGAAAATAGCACAAGTAAAATGCGCAATCGGTAAAATTGAAGCCGCGCGCTGCAACTCTTTAATCTGAACGAGCATCCATTAAACATACGCTGATCTTGATAAATCATCCCTCTCGATCATCAAATTTTTCGTTCTAAATATATTCCTCGCACACAAAGACCCTTTATATATCATATATCGATAACTCCCTAATCGCAAATGTCTAGTGTAAAATATTTTAAAAATAAAATAAAGATGCCCACCCGTGCTCTGTAATCAATGCACCGCAAACAGATAACATTATTTCTTTTTCTTTTTCTCTCTTTTTTTTTTTTTCTATTCGTACAGTGCCGGCTTTTCTGACGAGCAAAGGAGATTAAATAATCGCCGATAAGAGAAGAAACATAACATCACGCTTATTTGAATAATTGCATAAACAAAGTACAACGGACTTGTAAAAATAAAGAAAATTATACGATTATTGATAATGTACTAATAGTAAAATATATTATAACGTGTGTTAAAAAATCAGCGTACAAGAAAAAGGAAGGAACGATAAAATGAAAGCGCCTCACTTTTGCCTTATATATAGTTTAAGTTGTACTAGGGGCGAAGGACCGATTATCTGATCTATTCTCAAGTCGTTGTAGGTGTTTCTATTTATAGGATGTTAAATATCTTTCTTTTTTTTCTCTTTCACATTAAATTTTGATACTTTTATTTGGGCTTGTACACCGAAGATAGTAATAGATTGCATTGAATCTTTTTTTTATCTTAACATTTTTATAAAGAATTCGTTTTTTTTTTTTTTTAAATTTTAAAATAAAGTTTTGACACTTTTATTTCGGCTGACCGCTGGAGCAAAAATAGTATGATATTGTGAGATTGCGAATTGTGTTGAAAAACAAAACAAAAGAAATTCTCAAGCTTCAGTGAAGACTCAAGCTTTTATACAAACTTGGAGTTATGATTAATATCGAAATTCAATTAGACTATTAATCGAAAACTAAATGTAAAACTAATTATATAATATAAAATTTAAAACAATTAACATAATGTACCGAATATCACCTTAAGACATAAAATATTAACTGTTATTTGTTTTGTTTAAATATATACTTGCTTTATTCCCAAAACTCTATGCTCCAAAACAATCACGTAACCAGAAAGTTTGCCCTCGCACATAAGCACGTGTACCTTAGTGCGTATTTTAAATTCATCGGATAGCCTATAGAAAAGTAATAATAGAATTACTTATCGATCGTTATATTTTCTTTAGAAAAAAAAAATATCTATTTTTATATATATAAACCATGCAGTTTCGAACTTATAGATCAACGCTTGATCAATCGATTAGTGAACTATGTACGACTGGCGAAATTATTTTTAAAAAATGTTAAAAAATTAACGATTTTATAAAAAAGAAAGCCATAGCGATCCCATATTATATCACCATGAATTAAAGAGCTAATATACCTCTATATCCCGTTTCTTCGATACAATAACCCGATCGGCGCCAAACACGCGCTCCTCTCGCCCCACACTTGTTATGTATAATATAATCCACTTTTTTTTTATTTCACATTCGTATAATATACACTTTGAACTTGATGTACAAAACACAAGTATATATATATATAATAATCGCTTGCGTGCGTGGCTCTCTCGTTGTTCAACGCTCGCTCACTGGCTACTAACTAAACTAAACTAAAACCGAGCTTATACTGTGCGTATTATAAAAGCCGGCTTTGGCTTGGGCTTCTCTCGTTCTTCCTCGATCGCACGTATAGATATACACACTAAATAAGAGAGAGAGAGAATTTCAACGGGGATATATATGCGACTACGACGAGCCAGCCCACGAGTAACGATGACTACAAAAGCATAAAGCATATGTTCCTACATCAGTCCTCTCTCTACACGCTATGTGTACAAGTGAGACCAGAATAAAGATAAAAATAGTAAGAGAGAGAATAAGGAGAAGACATTTGGAGAAATTTATGTATTATATATGACGAACCTTATTCTCTTCTCGATTATTCATCGGTTTAATTTTTTTAAATTGATAAAAATATCATTTTTATTTCCTCTGCAATTGCAGCGTTAAAAAGGTGAAATAATGATATTGGTTTAATCAATTGAAAATTTAAAAGTTATCAATTTATGCTAGTTAGAAATTTTACTCATTATTTTTGTTATCATTACTTTACTTTTATATCGCTTATACGAAAACCCGGAGATTCGATATATGTAATGTGATCATTCTAATTCTAAAGCGTATCATATAATTTTTTATTATAACTACATTGTATTACATTGGTACAATTATTTGTATAATAAATTTTTATCACACGCGCTAGTAGGAATTCGGCCAAAGAGAAAAGGAACTGGTATAAGGAAACTTCGTGATAATGTACGATAAATAAAAAGAAATGCGATTAGAGTATACGAGGAGACAGAAACATATAAGATGTTAATTATAATAGAAAATAAAAAAGATATGACTTGGAGTATAAATTTGAAAAAAAAAATTCTTTGCGAAGTAGATGGATTAGTCTGTGTTTATATTTAAAAAAATATAAAAATAATGTTTTATGATAATCTAAAATTGAAAAATGTGTTTTAACACAAGTGTAGGCCTCGATTTTTAGATTTTAATCAAACATAATAAATTAAGATGTTATTATAAAACAATTAAAATTAATGAAAATTAATACCGGAAAATTTATCATCGATCCAATTGCGAACTACTGAGTGACAATCAAAAAGTCATTTTTCATTAGAATGAAAACAAAAAAATAAAATAATTTTCACTTTATTGTAATCTTTGCGATAGCATATAAAAAGTTTGCAAATTTTCTATTAGCGGTCATAAAATGCAACAATACCTTGTTAAAAAAAAGCATTGATTGTAAAAGTATTATTAGGTAATAGATGAAGCAATTTAGCAACGTGTTGCATCAACGCAAAAAAATAATGCATTAAAATTTAGAATACATTAGCCACCATTATAGCTTTCTTTCTAAATATTTTTTTAAAACGTATTTATTAATCTTTGAAAAATATACAAATATTTTAATGATTTGATTAAAAACAAATTCTTTTGATTAAATAATGTGAATAATCTTATGAATTATAAGATTTTAGAAAAAGAATGGCAAAAACACGTTTAAAAATGAAAAGATGTAAGGAGTATGAAGTGTGAACAAGAGAGTACAATTTTTGCATATGCAAATATAGATGTATATATGTTATACAACATGGGGGGAAATCATTAGAATAACCACGTGCGAATATCGCGAGAAGCCTAGGATCATCATAGGCAATGTTTAGTGGGAGATTTGTCTGATACGCGTTGGGCGCTTGAGTGTGCTTTTAACGCGAAGGCTTTTAAATAATTCCCACTGGGAATGGACCAAGCGAAAATATTGTTTTATGTTTCTGAGATGAGTTGACATTAAAGTGAGAAAATTTTTTTTAGTGTTAATAAAAAGATGCATTGTTTGAAAAAACTATATGATATTTTGATTTTTATATTTGGAAAAATTCTAGTTCATAAATGTTCAAAAGTTAGATTAGATTATTAATATAAATTTTGTCTGACAATATTAATGTTTGAAAAAAAATTTTTTCAATGAAATTATTTTAAAAATACATTAGCACGAAATTAAGATTATATTTGAGATTTTACATAATAAAATAAAGTGGAGTGACTGGAATTTTAAGCGTGAGCATTAACGATGATAAATGTTACTTTTATTTGGATATGATTCACAATAGTGATTCAAATTCATCGTTGGAGCAACGATAAGTTATGCATTCGAATGTATTAATTGTCAATATGGATATTATATTGATCCAGTGTTTCCGTATATTTCGAATCAAAATTGATGAAATTGCACTAAAGCTGGACAATCATAGAATTACCAAACTGCTTGAATACTTTTTTTAATTTAATTCTGTTTACTGTTAAAATTGATGCAAATTTTTAATTTTATAGATTTTAATAAAGCAAAAATATATTATATGTAAAAAAATATTCGAGAAGTTTTACGATCAAATACTATCTAGCTATATATAACCAGGTAAAGTAAACAAATAACTGATTCAACTTTCTTCTATACTGAGTAATTTTATCAATATGTATCTCTTTTGTTAATACCAATAATTTAAAAAGATCATTAAATTTTCGGATTTTATATGACCTGGTGGAAAATTGATCAAAATTAATTGAAAAAAAAAAAAATTTTAACCGATCTCATTGATTTTCTACCAATTTCGATTAATTTTCTACCAGATATATGTTTATTAAATAAGAAGCAAGACTAAAAAATTCAATACATTAACGCAAATCTAAATCCAAGCATAATGTATACATGCAATAATAAAAACTTAAAGTTATGCGTGATCTACTGAATGTGCATGCACACGATTTTTAAAAAAATGTGCATTCATATATTTACAATTCAATGTAAAATAATACAGCGTGCTTTGAAATTTAAGAATCTACGCGAATAACGGAAAAAAAGCAACCTGAGAATTTTCGAGCTTGCTGCATTTAATGATATTATCGGCTGAATATTGTTGCGCAAGTATATAGGTATATACATAATATTCGTTCGATTGATTTACGCATATTTCAAAAGTCAACATGTTTATCACTTGCGAATGTTACGCAAGTTAAAACTTAAAAACATTCGACACATTTTTTTAATGTTAAATCCTGTAAAAAATGCCTTTTAGTTATAATTATTAATTTAAATTACTAAAAATAAATAAAAATTTCCTTGGATTAATAATCGAAGTGTAAAAATTTCTACAATGCAGAATATCAAAAAAGGGTTAAATAATGAATATTGTATACATTTAATTTTTGATAGTTTAAAATATACTATAATTAGTATAAAATTAAAGGAAACAATAAATTATGATCTTATAAATTATAAACTCTCTCAATCAAGAATATTCTAATATAAATGAAATCCTGAGGTCGTCAGTGGCTTATTTGGTTGAGTGATGGATTCGTAAACTCGAGGTTCCGAGTTCGAATCCTGTTCTCGACTGATTGATACAAGCACCACTACGTTTCATGTGCTTTGTTCCCAAACACACTGACGACCTCCGTCTCTAATTAGCATCGTAATAATGACATAAATACAGCGACGATAAATAAAAAAAAATATAAATGAAATCCTACGTAATTAAATCATCTTTTTGTGGAATGTATAAATAACTATTAATCAGAGGGATACATTTCCGAAATACTCAGATAGGTAAAAAAGTAAACTATTTTATTAGTAAGTACAACTAAGTTCTATTCTTAAAATACTTGGAAGCTTTAAATATAGCATCATTACATTCCTTCTTTCAGCAAAATTTACGTCTTTCATTATTTCCATAGAACGCAATATTTGTGAAAAAAATTCATTTTATATTAATAAATGTTTTATTAAATACTGATGTGTTTATAAATATAGCTTGCATTAATAAAGTGCAGGTGCTTTAAATAAAAAATAAAAATATAGATGATGATAAAAAACGTTTTTTTTTCAATTTATTTGAATGTTTTAAAAAATTAATAATTTAGAAATAATTTTTTTATTTCAATTTATAGTCTAATCATTTATTTTAATTTATAGTTTTATCAGATCTATGGGCAAAAATTGAAAATAATATTTTTAATATCCTTTACTAAATATCAATTTGTCCCGTTTTAAGGATTTAAAAAATCAGTAAATGTTCAAATATAAAATACAATTTAAATTATGCAAAATTTAAAGCAAAAATATTTAATAAAAATATAATATATTACAATTGCAATTTACAGTAATTAAATTCATTTATCAAACATTTGAAACAATATCATGTAGAAACTTCTTTTAAACTATTTGCATATTGAAATTCAGTACTATTTTCATATTCACACATATCCAAAGCAATCACACAGCTTTCACGTACAACGCGCTTTTCATCTTCTAAATACTTTTTTAAAATTTCAAAACAATAGGGAGTAGCTATAGCTCCCAAAGCTTCAGCACACTCATGACGAACCATTTCATTTTCATTGGCATCTTCAAGAGATGCTTTTAAATGTGGAACACTGACTTCTTCTTGTAATTGACCAAGAACAAATGCTACTTCATGACGGAACAATGCACTTCCTGCTTTTAAACCTACAAAAATGATAAATGATATACTAAATTTACACGATGCAAGCTTTAATTTTTTTACTAAAATTTTAGATTTTTCAATTGAAGAATATTTTGTTTATTACAATGATTGCTATAACTTTTTATTAACTTATAATAAAATTTAATTTTTAAATATTTGTTTTCTAACCTTTAGCAAGTGCAAGAACGCTTTCTTCAGTACGTAAATTTCTTAATGAAAACATTGCTCTATATCTATCAAATAGAGATGCATTTTCATCCAAAAGAATTTTTGTTAATTCTTCAATATTCTTTGTTTCAGCAGGTGGTGCTGGATCAACTGATGCATAAGGATTTTCTGACAAATCTTCATTTTTTGAATTAGCATTTTCAATCCATTTTAATCTTTTTAGAGCAAGTTCACACGTTTCAGCAACTTCTACAGTTGGATCTTTACTATATTCATCCAAAATAGGTATCACACTTGTATCACCAATGGCACCCAACGCTTCCCCTATATATAGATAAGCATTTAATAAACTATGCGTAGAATGAATTTATACATTAAAATTGGAATTTGTAAAAACTTTATAATATAATGAACTTATTAATTATTCAAGATAAAAAATATTTTAAAAATTCATCTTTTTTATAATCTAAAATTAGTATTTTAAATTATTTTATGTTAAAGTTATCTTTCATTATAGGAACAATATTATTACTAACCAGCTTCATGTCGTACCATTGGTTCTTGCTTTTTATCTTTTAAAACATCCACAAGTACTGACACAGCACAAGAATCTTGCATTTGTCCAAGACAATATGCAAGTTCATGTTTTAAAAGTGCTGAAGGATCACTAAAACCTTTTGAAATTTGTTCAATTGCTAATGGCCCTCCGATATTTTTTAATGTAAATAAAGCACGAAATCTTTCTTTCAATGGTCGACTTTCATCATTCAAAACTTTGCCTACAGATAGGATTTCTTTTTCTTGAATAGGTAACATTTTAAATTACTTGGATAAACTATACGAAATTTAAAATATGTTCTATTAAGCAATGATTAATATGAATTTATGCAAATGATTGATAGGTCTTGCATTTAGATTTTTAGTTTTCCATCTTATGATTGTAATGAAATGTTGATTTAAAAAAAATTAAAAATAAATATTTAAATTTAGTGAAAAGTGCATGAACAAAACTGTGCAAAAGCTTACTTGCATAGTGCACAAAAAACGTGCTTTGCACTAATATCTACGTCATAATATTCTAAAACAAATATTTAAATAATCAATACATTATAAAAATCTAAGTGAAAAATCTATAATCATTTGATATTTATTTTTCTATTTGGCAAATACAACAGACATTGATTTAACTAACCTTATAGGAGCACGTGATATTTTTTCATCGAATATAACGTATCATATGGCGAATATGTAAAAAGAGGTTAGAAAATTGAATTTGTGACTTCTTCATTTATAAAAAAATTTCACTATTTTTCACTGCAATCTATTATTTCATTGAGTTTTTCACAGAAAACGAAGGAGGAAAAAAGGATTTATTCAAAGTATACCTGTGACTCATTGTCACTTTTTGATCAATAATATTGGGTTATGAATATATAGCAGTGCCCTTTTTTTTAAGTTAAAAATCATAGAATTTTTTAAAAATTAATCAAACTGAACTAATGAATAACATTTAAATTTTTGTTGTAACGTTTTTTAGAATGAAACATAATTGAAAATACGCATGCGTATACAATACACGTGCATTTTACATATTAATCTATATCTATATATATGATATATAAGTAAAAGTAGTACAATTTTCTTGATTTAGTAGCGAGTGGCGAGTAGCTACGAGTGGATGGAAAAGGTGAATCGCTTCGAATCTTGTTTGACGTTTATATTTTGTATGTTTTTCTCAATTTTATATCGTTGAAAGTATAAATTGCACAATGCGTGAATTACCACGCATCTCACGCGCATTGCGTGCTTTTACAGATTTGGATAGAGAATATAATTATCCAAAATCCAATGATTTAAATGCTAAAAGACAAGAAGTGTCTTCTAAGTTGAGGAGGTATGGTTACCTAAATTTCACCAAATGTTGTAATTAATATTGCATCAAGATGCAAAATTGACATTACAATTTTAAAAACGAATGACACTGAAAAATATATTTTATATGTTTTGGAATTATTTAATCTTAATTTTTTTGATAGGAATTTAAATTGGAATGAAATTTGCAAACAAGTGCCAAAAGATATTGTTGTATTACTTAACAAAACACATCATACTGTATCCCAAATTTGTGGTAACTTTTTTATTCTATCCACTAATTCATTCATTTTAATAAGTACATTTAAAACCATCTTAATCATGAATTTATTCTTTTTAGAGGGACAGCCTTTGGAAATAGTTAATGAATTGTCTCTTTACGTATTACGATTGTTAATTCAAGAAAAAATTGTTAGTCAAAAATCCTTAAAAGAATTAAAGCAATTACTTGGTGCAATTGATCAAAAGTCTTTAAGAGATTTATTACAGGTATGCAGAAAAACATTTTTAACAATAGATGCATAATAATGATTGTACAATATTTTTTTTAGATTATCTCAGAAATACGACAAAAAGTATCAGAAGAACAATTAAATATGATTTTAAATATTGAAGAAAATGTTGAGGGATCAGATCTTCGTAAAGAACCATTCGGAACCAAGATTCCGTACCATGAAGCAAAAATTAATTGGCCTGACACTTGCATGCTTCATCCTATGAATGAAAAAAATAGCAATAATATAACAGAAAAATTTGATGAACTTATGAAATTTCCAAAAGTTGAAACAATTGCAAAAAAGGCAGAGGTCAGTATTTCTTATTTATAGATATAAATATAATATAAATAGTATTGAAATAAAATAACAATAAAAATTAGATATTTCATTATTAAAAAAGAGTATTATTTTTTATAAAACAAATTATTTAATTTTTATATTTTAAAATTTTATTAGCAATTAGACAAACAGTTAGTAAATAAAGGTTTGAAATTAGCTTTTGAAAAGTATCGTACAGCTATGTCATATGATGAATTTGTGGACATGGTGATAAATAAATTAAAAGCAAGTATAAATTTAGCTCAAAGTGAACTATATGATTTGCTCGGAAGTGAACATGTAGAATTCTTACTGTATATTCTTGAATATCAAGCACAGATAGTATCATGGCATAATAGTCGAAAATTAACAAAAACTTTCTCTAGTAAGTTAAAAATAACTCATGTTTTAACATTTGTTTTTAATTTTCATAAATATTTATCAAGAATGTAATCACATATTTTTTTCTATTTTATAAATTTTAAAGCTATGGAGAAACAGCCTCAAATATCATCTCAAGTAATTGTTCAATCAGAAAAAGAAAAGCAACTAATGAAACAAGTACGTAAAGAAGAAAAAAAATTACAGAAGGTAGCTAACAAACATGACAGTGGAAAGGGTATTGATGATGATGATGAGGATGAGATGTTTAATCCAATAGAGTTACGATTAAAAAGACAAGAAGCTTTGACTGCAAAATCTGAACCTTTATTTAAAAAAAATAGAATATTTATACCTACAGTTCGAGAAAACTTCCCATTTGTTTTTGATTCAAAATTGAATGTACAAGCCACTGCAGGTAATTAAATCTTAATAATAATTATTTTATTGATATTTAAAAATTTATTCTAAAACTTTCAATTATTTAAATTTTTATTTGCTAGGATATATTTCTGGACAGAGAATCATATTACCTGAAAATGTTAAAAGAACTGACACAGAAATTTGTGAACAAGTTGATATTCCTATTCCAAATTTAGATCCTCTGACTGTGGGAAATGATCGTGTATTAATCTCATCTTTGGACGAAGTTAGTATTTAAATAATATCATAACAAATATTCTTTATTTTTAAATATTTTTAAATATTTTAGGTGGGTCAAATGGCTTTTAAAGGCGTAGAGTCATTAAATAGAATTCAAAGTATAGTATTTGATGCGGCATATCATACTAATGAAAATTTACTTATATGTGCACCAACTGGTGCAGGAAAGACTAATGTTGCGTTATTAACAGTAGTGCATCAAATTAAATTACATGTAGATAGTGGTATTTTAAAAACCAATGAATTTAAGATTGTTTATATTGCTCCGATGAAAGCTTTAGCTGCTGAAATGACAGCTAACTTTAGTAAAAGGTAAATCTTCAATAATTGAAAAAAATTTTTAACAACGCCTTTTTTTTAATTACAGTAACATTTTCATAAAATTTATATTTTTGCATATGCAGATTAGGAACTTTAGGGATTGCAGTACGTGAATTAACAGGTGACATGCAATTAACAAAAGCAGAAATTCAGCAGACACAAATGATAGTAACAACCCCAGAAAAATGGGATGTTGTTACGCGGAAAGGTACTGGAGACGTTGCATTAACAAGAATAGTTAAATTATTAATCATTGATGAGGTACATTTACTGCACGGAGATCGAGGTCCTGTTGTCGAAGCACTTGTTGCGCGTACTCTTAGACAAGTAAGTTATTCTTCATATTCAAATTAATATTTAAAATTTTTTAAAATTTCAATAAATTCTTTTTTCAACAAGTAGTAAAAAACAGGCTTTGGTTGGGCATTTCAAGTCATATATTGATTTCTGTATTTAATACTAAAAATATCTATATTTAAATTTTCATGCAATTTTAAAAATGTTAAATGAGGTCATTATTTAAGAAATATATTATAGGACATTATATATAATTTTTTTATTAATTGTTTATATAGGTAGAATCTTCTCAAAGTATGATACGAATTGTCGGTCTCTCCGCGACACTGCCAAATTACGTCGATGTTGCAAGATTCTTAAGAGTAAATCCATATAAAGGATTATTTTATTTCGATCATCGATTCCGTCCAGTACCTTTAAGTCAAACGTTTATTGGTGTCAAAGCTATTAAACCAATGCAACAAATGAGTGATATGGATCTTGTTTGTTACAACCAAGTGGTCGACATGGTTCGCAAAGGACATCAGGTGGGCACAATAGACTTTTAACATAAATATAAATAAATTTAATTTTAAATTTCTAATATTAAATATCTTTATAAAGGTAATGGTTTTCGTGCACGCTAGGAATGCAACGATTAGGACCGCAAATGTATTAAAAGAAATGTCTATACAAAATGGTACTCACAAGCTATTTCTTTCTGAAGAAGGTTCCGCTAAGTTAGCACAAAGAACTTTTAATAGATCACCTAATAAATATTTAACTGAATTATTTGAGCATGGTTTATCTGTACATCATGCCGGAATGTTGCGTACTGATAGGTAGGACAAAGTAAAAGAATTATTATACAAAGAAAAATTGAATTTAAAAATATTATTATAATTTACTTTTTTTAATTTCAGAAATTTGGTCGAAAAATATTTTGCTGAAGGATTGATAAAAGTACTTGTTTGTACTTCAACACTTGCTTGGGGTGTCAATTTACCAGCTCATGCTGTGATAATTCGCGTAAAATATTAACTTTATAATTTTCTTTATTTTCATAGACCAATAATTTACTCAATTAAATATCTTAATTATTTTAGGGTACAGAAATTTATGATTCAAAGCACGGTTCCTTCATTGATTTAGGTATACTTGATGTTTTGCAAATTTTCGGTCGAGCGGGAAGACCGCAATTCGATACATCCGGTCATGCCGTTATAATAACATCTCATGATAAATTATCACACTACTTAACTCTTTTAACAAATCAAATTCCAATTGAAAGTAGTTTTATTAGATATCTATCTGACAACTTAAATGCAGAAGTACGTATTATAAAATATCAATATTTTAATAGCACAATTTCATAATTTTATGTTTTATTTTGTGTTGAATTAGATTGTATTAGGTACAATATCAAATATTGAAGAAGCTGTTGAATGGTTGAGTTATACATACCTTTTTGTTCGCATGAGACTTAATCATCTTGCCTATGGTATAGAGTATCAAACGATCGTTGACGATCCTAATTTAGAACGCAAAAGAAAAGAATTGATTCATGATGCAGCTATGGGACTTGATAAAGCAAAAATGATTCGTTACAATACTAGTACCGGAGATTTAAATGCTACTGGTTTGTATAACACTGTATAAATAGTTTAATAAATTAGTAAACTACGTTTTATTACAAAATTAAAAATATTTTTTACCGTAGATTTGGGTAGAACAGCTAGTCATTTCTATTTAAAGTATGATACTATTGAAATTTTCAATGAACTGATGAAACCAATTATGACTGAAGC
The DNA here is from genome assembly GCA_017163975.1 of Anastatus disparis. Taxonomy (NCBI): domain Eukaryota; kingdom Metazoa; phylum Arthropoda; class Insecta; order Hymenoptera; family Eupelmidae; genus Anastatus; species Anastatus disparis. The sequence continues at coordinate 1,468,977 of JAFFSR010000251.1, forward strand.
TGATATTTTGGGTATGATATCACGTTCCCAAGAGTTTGAACAACTTAAAGTTAGAGATGACGAAATGGACGAATTAGAAAATTTACAATCGGATTATTGTGAAGTTATTCCACAAGGTGGTAAAGAAAATATTCATGGAAAAGTGAATATCTTAATTCAAACATATCTTTCAAGAGGAAGAGTTCAGTCATTTTCATTATTATCAGATCAAGCTTATATTACTCAGGTACCTTATAAATAAATAATTATATTTTATTATAAAAAAATTTAATGGAAGTCTATTTTATTAAAAGTTATGGAATAATTATTTTTATTTGTAGAACGCAGTACGAATATGTAGAGCATTGTTCGAGATGATGTTACGAAAAAATAATGCTATCATGGCTGGCAGAGTACTTGGAATGGCAAAAATGTTAGAATTGCAACAGTGGGATCACATGAGTCCTTTGCGCCAATTTGTTTGTTTGCCATACGAAATTTTAACTAAAATTGAAGAACGTGATCTTACAACAGAAAAATTGAGAGATATGAGTGTTGTAGAAATCGGTTAATAATTTTTTTTGTCTATTGAATCAGTAATATTAATAATAAACAATTAAATTTTATATATTATTACTTTTAGGAAATATACTTCGTAATCAGAAAGCCGCAGCTCTAGTAAAAAAATGCTGCGATGAATTTCCCTCTCTTGAATTCGACGCTACTTTACAACCCATTACTCGAACTGTTTTAAGGATACGATTGCAAATTCTTCCTACTTTCAGGTGGAACGATAAAGTTCACGGAAAAAATTCAGAAGCTTTTTGGTTGTGGATTGAAGATCCAGATAATAATTACATATATCACTATGAATATATACAACTCACTAAAAAACAGGTATGTTTAAGATTTTTCATTTTGCAATATGTAATTTTTTCGGCACGATCACTTCACGAAAGTTCTTATATTTTAATTGACATATTTATTTTTTTTATTTAGGTCGTTACAATGTCTGGTCAGGAACTTGTTATGACGATTCCATTAAGCGAACCACTTCCTACTCAATATTTTGTAAGAGCAACAAGTGATCGTTGGCTTGGTTGCGAATTCATAGAGCCATTAAGACTTTCAGGCTTAATTTTACCGGAATCGCATCCACCGCATACTGGTAAAAATAACTTTTTAAATTTTCATACAATGATCAAACAAAAAAATTTTTAAATCACGAAAATCTGATTTTTTTTATCTTTAACTTATTTTTCAGATCTTTTGGAATTGCAGCCTTTACCAATAACTGCCTTAAAAGTACCAGAATTCCAAAGATTGTACAAATTTACACATTTTAACCCTATTCAAACCCAAATTTTTTATTGCCTTTATAACACAGACAACAATGTACTTTTGGGAGCGCCGACTGGTTCCGGTAAAACAATTGCAGCTGAGATAGCTATGATGAGAATTTTTAGAACCGAGCCTGATCGAAAAGTATATAAAAATTTTTATTTTTGAAATAAAAATCTTTTGATTTTAAAACATTTTAAATATTAACTACTCTTCTAGATTGTTTATATTGCACCATTGAAAGCTTTGGTAAGAGAACGAATGAAAGATTGGACAAAGCGATTAGGAGGATTATTAGGAAAAAGTGTTGTTGAATTAACTGGTGATGTAACACCCGATATAAAAGTTATTTCCACGTCAGATGTTATTGTTACTACACCAGAAAAATGGGACGGTATAAGTAGAAGCTGGCAAACGAGAAATTACGTACAAAAAGTAGCTTTAATAATTATAGATGAAATTCATTTATTGGGAGAAGATCGAGGTCCCGTACTAGAAGTAATTGTTTCGAGAACCAATTTCATTGCTTCGCACACATCAAAGACGTTAAGAATCATTGGACTTTCTACTGCTTTAGCTAATGCAGTTGATTTGGGTCATTGGCTTGGGATAAAAAGGGTATGTTTGCTTATAATATCAGGAGGCGTGATCATGCCTCTGTGGCAAATATTAATAAACATAGTCTTTAATTATTAATACAAAAATATTAAATTAATATAATAATATAGAATTGAGTTAAAAATTAAATAATGAAAATAGTTAATTTAAAATATAATTTTTTAGATGGGTCTTTATAATTTCCGTCCATCAGTGAGACCAGTGCCTTTAGAAGTTCATATAGCTGGTTTCCCGGGCAAACATTATTGTCCACGTATGGCAACAATGAATAAACCTACTTTTCAAGCAATACGTCAACATGCGCCTGTCAGTCCATCCCTTGTATTTGTTTCATCGCGTAGACAAACCCGTCTTACTGCTCTTGATCTTATTGCTTATCTCGCTGCGGAAGACAATCCTAAACAATGGTTACATATGCCCGAAGAAGAAATGGAGAATGTTTTAGATAATATTAAAGATGTTAATCTTAAATTGACACTAGCTTTTGGTATTGGACTACATCACGCAGGTTTGGAGGATAGAGATCGGCAAACTGTTGAAGAATTATTTGTCAACAATAAAATTCAAGTAAGATAATTTGTGCCAAAAAATTACATTTTTTTACGAGATTTTGCCATTAATTTGTGCATTATTATTACCAGAATTATCCCTTAAAACCTAAAAATTGAAATTTTTTTTATATTTAATGAGAATTGAAAATTTTTATTACTTACACCCCTGTTCGATTTTTTATCAATGCATATAATGTATTTATTATTTTATTTAGAGGATCACAACAAAATTTTTGCAATTCTTTATTTATTATCAAGATAAAAATTAATGCTGCAACTATTTTATCATATAGAACAATTTTAAACTATCAAAATTGAACAATGCAATAATTTTTTTCAGATTCTTGTAACGACAGCAACGTTAGCTTGGGGTGTTAATTTTCCTGCTCATTTAGTAGTGATCAAAGGCACTGAATATTATGATGGCAAGATTAAGCGTTACGTAGATATGCCTATAACAGACGTACTGCAAATGATGGGTCGAGCAGGTAGACCGCAATTCGATGATTCAGGCGTAGCTGTTGTACTTGTTCATGACATAAAAAAGAATTTTTATAAACAATTTCTTTATGAACCATTCCCTGTTGAATCAAGTCTACTTGAAGTATTACCTGATCATATAAATGCTGAGATTGTCGCTGGTACTATAAAAACTAAACAAGAATTCCTTGACTATCTCACGTGGACTTATTTCTTCCGTCGATTATTAAAGAATCCAAAATATTATAATCTTGATAGCATGGAACCTGAACATGTCAATTCATATCTGTCCAAATTAGTTGATAATACACTGACTGTCCTGATTGAATCACAGTGTGTATTTAATGATGAGGTAAATTAGATTTCATAAATTCAAAATGATTTTTTAAGCGCCTTAAAAAATATTTAAATTTCTTTTTTTAAATTTGTTTAAAAATTAATTTATTATGCGTAACTTTTAAAATAGAATATCTAAGAATTTTTCAGATACGTTATTTTATTTCTTGTTTAATACTAAATATTATATTTCTTCAAATTTTTAAGTACAAAACGCGTAGCAATTTTTTTCAAATAACGTTTTTCTATTGTAGATTTATTATTTATAATAGAAAATATACGCGCACTTTTTATTTTTAGGAAGAGCAATGTATCGGCCCGCTTCCTTTAGGAAGAATCGCATCATATTATTATTTAAAACATCAAACTATTGCCATGTTTAACGAAGCTCTACAAGATAATCTTTCACTAGAAAAAGCTTTAAGAGTAATGTGCAATGCTCATGAATATGACGAACTTCCTGTAAGGCACAATGAAGATTTACTTAATGAGTACGTTTAATTTTAATTGTTATATTGTTGTTATTATTGATTGTTATTATTTATAATTAATTTAATATTTGTAATACCAGAGAATTAGCCAAAATGTGTCGATATCCAGTTGAACGATTGTCTTACGATTCATCAAATACTAAAGCCTTTCTACTTTTACAAGCACATTTTTCAAGACTGCCACTACCGTGTGCTGATTATTATACAGATTTAAAATCTGTACTTGATCAAGCTATAAGAATATTACAAGTATATTAAATTTTTCGATTTAAAATTATTTTTATACTTTCTTTTCTAAACGACGTTGATAAAAAATGAAAAAAGATGTTAACAAAAACTTTTCTCTTTTAGGCCATGATAGACGTAGTTGCGGAACGTGGTTTTCTTACATCGACTCTTAGAGTAATGCAACTTCTTCAAATGGTCCTTCAAGCAAGGTGGATTGATGAGCCAGCTATTATTACTTTACCATATATTGAAAAGGAACATATGCATTTGTTTGCTGAGTTTCCTAAATGTTTACCATGGTTTTGTACAACTATTAGTAATAATTATGGTCGTTTGGCCGATGTTTTGCTTCAAGAATTCATTGATGATCATGTCAGCAAAGTAAGTTGAATAATTAAATCTATTATCGATTGATTAAGAATATTTCATCTAAAATAGATTTATTGAATTATATACAATGGTAAAAAAAAATTTTTAACAAATAAAAGAAATAAGTTTTTTATTAAACAAAAAATTTTTTTAAATAATATTGTAATTAATGTTTATTTAAATTGATAATTTATGTTATTTTCTAATTTAAAATTGAAACAGATTCATCAAGTAGCAAAGAATATGCCGGTATTATGTATTGACCTTTGTTTACAAACGGACTTAGAGACAGACGAAGGCGAAAAGAAGATCGAAATTGCTGCCAAAAGTCCAGTAAATCCTATAAAGCTTGAAAGAAATCAAGAATATACATTAGTTGTGGGTACAAGACGGAAAAATCATTCCGACACATTAAAGGCGCACTGTCCACGATTTCATCGTGGTAAAGACGAAGGCTGGTTCCTAGTACTTGGTGATGTCAAGAGTAAAGAGTTATGGGCTTTGAAACGAGTGGCGGGAATCAATGGACCGAAAAAGACTCATTACTTGCAGTTTACTACACCTTCGACTTTAGGTAAGTCTTTGCTATACTTAACTGTTACTACTGTTGTTCTTTGTTTCTTTGTAAAGATTCTTCCGCACCATAAAAGTTTCACTCTTGAACTTGCTTGCGATTAATGTTTTTTTTTCTGTACTTGGGATGCTTTTTTTATTTTGTATATTAAAGAAGAACATCTTACATATATGATTACTGATTCGGATTTTTTAAAATTTTTATAATTTTATTTCAATTTCTTTTATGATAGTCTTTAAAAATTAAAAAATATTTAACTAAATTTACTTTTCTTTTTTATTGTTTTAGGATCGTTAAAGTTGCAACTCTATATCATGTCCGACTGTTACATAGGTTTGGATCAACAGTATGCTGTTCCAATAAATGTGATATAAACTTTTGTTATGTTTTTGTAATATTTAAATACATTATACTTACTTGTAATATAAGAAACGATAAGTATTATAAAAACTCGCTGTAAAATATGAAGGTGATAACTTAAATTTATATAATAAATTTTTTCAAACGATTAACGTTTTATATTTATTTATTTTATAATCTGTTTTTTTTTAATTATTTTTCACTTATCCATTCTCTGAAAGATCCACCGCAACATTAGAAAATATCGATTTTGCAAATACACAGAGTGGAAGATGTACTTTCAAAATTTTAATGTATCGCACACTGCTGTTTCATTGTGCTTTTCATTTAAAGAATGATGTATACTTAACATAATATTTTTTCTTCATTACGGTAATACAATTAAATAAAAATTTATACACTTGACATTTTGCTAACTATGATTTTTCTATTTTTTTTTCTTTACATTATTCGTAGGAACCACATATTAACAGAAGTTTCTGCCACTGCATTTAAATCTGTCATAAAATTCAATATAATAAAATTAATAGGGCTGTTATATAATATCCAGCTTTTCTTTGTAAGTCATATATATACAAAAAATACTGTTGTCGTAAACCGTTTAAATGTTCCATTAATATTACTCCTTTTTTTTTAAAATCACAATTAATGGCTTGAATGCGATTTTTTTTCACAGTCAGTCGATGATTTATAGAAAATGAAATACATTACGTATATTGTTATTATTTGTGTTTCCTACGTGTTTCACTGGAACAGAAAAGCTTCTTATTACATCAGAGTCAACGGCATGCACAGAAATTATTATTATTGAAGCGCAACAATAAACAATTTGTATCGAAAACATTAATATTTCTCACAAATTATAAATTTCATTTTATTGTAGATACCGTCGAACATTTACGTGTCACAAGTCTTTTTTTTGTTTTGATTTTTATTGATCATTAAAAAGTTAATTTAACAATCTATGGCATAGATTTAACAACAAGCTCATAATTTCTTTATAAGATTTGTATATTAAAATGTTATATATCAACATTAAGATTAAAAATTTTTTGTTTCAAAACAGTTATTATTATTACTTTATTTGAACACGTTGTTTTCTCATATACAGAAAACTTATAGAAAAAAAAATTGTTTTAGTTTTATAATTTATATTACCGTAGTTAATATTACAATCTTTAAACATGATAAAATTTAAATCACATTAAAATTTTTTTTTTTTTATTTATTTGTCTTTTGTAAATTTTTTTTTGTATTCATTCTCGTATATATTTCTACAGTCTAGAACTATACGTATCCATATGATATTACAGTTTTGTTTATTAATAACTAAAAGAAACACATTAATGATTCTTTTCATACAGACGCATTTACGCATACATGACGATGATTTCTCTAATCAAGATTTATCAAAACTTTCTTCTTCGTTTTCTTAAATTATTAAAAAATAAATAAATAAAAATGAATGTTTAATACGAGGGAACGAAAATGATAATAATGGACAAGGGTCGCGCTTCAATTTTTTTTTTTTTACATAAATACAATAGTCGATGATGATTTGGTGAATTAAATACATAACGCAACATACAATAGTCAGCAAACACTTTTAGAAAGCAACGTTTCGATTGCATTGAAAAAAAAGAAGAATTCGTAAGATATGGAATTTAAGAGCGGTGTGCGAACACGATAGTCACTAATACAATTTCTTTTTCTCTAACTGGTTTTTGACAAACTGCTGAAAGTGTATGATTATTAATCGCCTATAATGACTCTTCTTTTCTTTTCTTTTTTTTTAAACGATCGCTAAATTGCGTGCGACACGACAAAAAAAATATTCCTTTGCTAAGTTTTGTGAGAGCGCGCTTTATTATATTTTAAACTTTGCGTTAAAGCGACTTATATTTAGGTTTTTTTTTACTTCTTGCCTTGTGTGAGAACATCGGCCAGGCGCAGTTATAAGCTGTTGAGGAAAATATAATGGTTAGTTCACCAGAACATTCAATATTGGACAGCTTTTGTGCTGTCTTTATATTTTTTTTATTAATATACTCTTATAACATTTTATTTAACATTTATTCTAGAATAAACGTATACCTTAAGTACATTTGGCACGAGATGCATTTTTTATTTTTTCTTGCTTTGTGCGTCATGCTGCTACATCATGCTGTTATGGATAAGCTTATTAATGACTGTTAGTTTTTTTAAAAAATACACATCAGTTGCATTTTTGTGATATTTAAATAATAAAAAAAACAATAACATTGTTAGTATTAGACGAAAGAACACAGAGAAAAAAAATAAATACATGCAAGCAAAAAATGAATTGAAAATAAAAATTTGTGCAGAAAGAATAGTTTGATTTTCGATTAAAATATCTAAGTGGCTAAAAATAGACTTTTATTTGTAATTTATGAAAGTATGCTTTAATTGTATATTTATTTTAAAATTTATTTATTTAGAATAATTATTGTTAAAAACGATAAATTTTAAAGAAAAAAATTTAATTAAAAAAACGATACACTAATCAATTATTTTTACTAAAACATTGAAAATCTTTGGTACTTTTCAAATTATAATTTACATTTCAATTTTAAAATTAATAATATTTTTATTACTTTAACGTAATTAACTTTAAATATATTTAAATTAAAAAATTAAAATGTAAATCATATTTGATGGTTATAAAAAACTTTGGATATTTCTTCAGATACTTACAAATATTTAGTTATAGACAATGAAAAAGGGAAAACATAAATTTATTTACCATTTCAAATTGATTTAAAGAAATGACTGTCTAATTTATTATCTAATAGCGATGCTGTTTCCGTCTATTCTGCTTTCATATGAACGGAATGTAATCATAATAGCTATAAAATAAAATACAAATTAAAATAACCAATATTAACCAAAATTTAAAAATTCCTTAATATCCTGCTAATTTTATTCCGTAATTTTTCATACCACTTCATCAATTAATTATTATTTTATCACAATTTTTAGAATTTCAAACAAATATTTGCTGCCCTTGCATTTTCAATTAACGGTTTATTTACTAACAATTGACATTGAATAAATGTGAGCATGTTTATTCGTTTCGAATGCACTCGTGTAGATTGACCCACATTAAATGCCGTTGTCACTGATTCTACAAGTGAATTTACAACCGGTTCATTCAATTATGCTAATTGCGGTAAATGGATCGAAAAAAAAATTATATTGTTTTTGAATTATTTTCAATTATTTTTATGAAATTGATTTTACTTTTTTATCGATACCGCAAATGACTAATTGATTTTAAAATCAAGTATTTTAAAAATATTTTTGGGTTGCATTTAGTTTAATGCTGTTAAATAGAAGTGCATAACAAATAAATGGTTCAAAAGAAAATTAAATCGTTGACCTGAATAAAAATAGAAAATAAACTCTCTTTGTTTATCCAAAATTTAAATTTCAAAAAATAATCTTTGATGTGCTTACAGGTGAATAATTATTGCAATAACATGAATAAAATTTATTTATATTGAAATATAAAACATCACATGAATTTAACAGAATTCAATATTATCACGATTCTTAATTATATAAAGAAAATTTCACGATTCGGTAAACTTTCATCTCTTTTCTTATTTCTAATTGGCACAAAATCAATATTAAAAGATAACATAATTTAAAAGCTTCGAATTATATTTCTAATAAAACAGAAAATTTTACATTTACGTTTTTAAAAGAAAATTGTCAAGTAAACTAACACCATCCGGCTCTTCATGATTCCTGTAATGGAAGTTTTAATCAATTTTTTTTCCTAATTATCATATATGTATATATATTCACTAGCTTCATAGTTTAAACATTTACCGTGTCCCTAAATAATAATATATGAGAGCGCGGACATAGTTAAATTTAAAACAATAAAATAAAATTTACAATACTAAAAGCTTAATAAATTGGCATTAAAATTATCACAGTGCATCATATAACAATAGTTAGTGAATAAAAGCGTATATGTATTAGTTGGCTATAAATAAAAATTAAAAAAGCTGCAAGAAGCTTTATGAGTTTGAGATCGAGTGCTATTTTGGTTGATGATAATAGATTCGTCGATAGAGAAATCCCAATTATAAATTTTATCATGCATCATACAATTACCAAATCTAATTTCTTAATTTTTTTTGGTGCTTAAGATATACATGCTGCGCTACGTTTTATCATCAGATAAAATTAACCTTAATCCTTTTTTTTTAACTACAAGATACGTTTTCTACAGTGCAAAATAGTGGCGAAAAATTGTCTAAGTAAGAATGTTATTCGCATTCTTCGCATACTCACTTTTCAGGTAAGGTGCGTGGAGTGCAAAATGTGTCTGGCCATGTATACACATTTGGAAGGGGACTATCGTAATTACAGTCGTACATTTTGCTCACGATAAATGATCGTTTGTCCTTTGGTTCAGGATATTCACTAGCCAAATTGCCTTTATAAAATAAAATATATTATTTAGTAGCTTTATTTACATGCCATAAAAATTTAATAAAATCTAATTAAAAATAATTAAAATTAATCCCTAAATGACACAAGTCAAAATTTAATTAATACTTTTATTTAAAAACAATTTCACATATTCTTTAAAATTTTTTTTAAAAAATGGTATAATTTATCAAAGTCAATTTTCATTATAGGCACAAAAAAGAAATGTAATTCACAAAAAAAATAAAATTTTGACATATTTTTTCAAAAATAACTCTGGAGTCTTTCTGACCCCTAGTATCATTAAGGATTAAAAATTAAAAAAATTTTATTTATTAAAATTAAAAATAAATTAAAAAAACAGACTAATTAATAAAATTTGAAAAAAAAGAAACATATTGCTAAAAAATTACCATGTCTATAGGCATAGTCGGCGATTTTACAAGCAATGTCAATAGAACATTCCTGAATGGTACTAAGTGGTGGATATACACTTCCCTTATCGAGGTCATCATCAGAAACATTATTCGCCACTTCTCGAGCTGATAGCAGGAACATATCCTCAGTTATGTGATGGCAACCAGTTGCAATGACACCAAGAGCAATGCCAGGGAAAATATAGGCATTGTTACCTTGTCCTGGTTTATAGATCTTTCCGTTATAAGTGACTTCACCGAATGGCGAGCCAGACGAAAATATACATCTGCCCTGTAAAAGATGATGGGCATTTGTTTTCTTTTTATGCTTCATTTTACTTGATTTATTTTAGTACTACGCTTAGAAATTTACGAACTAACGTTAAAAATAATTTAAATTCTTGTAAATATTCTGTTATTAATTTCCATTTTATATAATTACTACTAAATATAAAAAATTTTTACTTTTTATTGAATCTTTATGTGTATTATAATCATAAATAATTTCTTGATTGAAAATTTTCAGTTAAAGCTTGATTTTATAAGATTTTAATAATTATTATTATTAGTCATTATACCTGTGTGTGTTCGTAAGCCGCTTGAGCAGTACATTCAGCTTTACTTGTAGGATTACTTAGTGCAAAGATCAAAGGCCTCTCGTTATTTTTAGCCATTTCTTGCAATACTTCTGGGGTAAATGTGTTGGCCGCTGCCGAAGCGCCTGCACAACGTATAAATATAGTACTTTATTCAGTAATTTTCTTATTATGCATTCTCTACTTTTGAAGATTATTAAATATCGTTGCTTCATTAAATTATCCTTGCATCATAGTAAAAATTATTATTCAATGCCAAAAAATAAATTTAATTCGGTTGGCAAATAAAATTTATGAACAATATACACTTAGTTTAAGATAATACATTAATGTTTAAAAACTAATTATATATGCTATGTGTAGCTTTACAAGGTTACCTGAAAATTAGGCGAAATTTATTACATTAATTAATTAATTTGTAATATGCAAAATTTATTTGGAATAAAATAAATGAAGATAAATAAATGAAGTATTAATAATGCATACATATTTTTGAAAGCTTATTAATGTTTAGTGAAACCCTATGCTTCATTAATTTTGATAAAGTAAATTATTAATAAATTATACCGTGTTCAAAAATTTTTTTTTATTTCATCTATTTTTGTACCATAAAAAAATAATCATTAAAAAAAAATAATAAAAAAATAACTTATTACAAATTCAACGTAAATAATGAATAAAAAAAACCTTACCAATTAAAATTGAAGGTTTGACAAGTTTAACGACTTCGATGAGACTTTTTATGGGTTCGTGATTTTTGGCATAGAAGATTTTGTGTCCATCGAGATCACCTTCTTTGCGCGTCGTAGTTAGTAAGCCATCGATGTCCAGCATCCAAATTCTATCGCGTGCTTCATCCTCCGTGCAGCCATCGGCAACCATTGCTTTCACACAAAGATCCGCAATACCAATCGCTGCCTGTATTTTATCATTAAACGGGGCTTCAATGTGTTTCTGTACGTACGAGGTTTTAAATACGGGTAAGGAAAGGATAAGGATACACTTGAGGATTTTTATATTAGGCTAGGATATGTTTATTTTTTTTAGTTTTTTATTAAGAATTTATAATTGATCACTGAGATTATCGAATTGGCCAATAGAGTCAATTAACCAGTAGATGGACGAAATTTTGATAATTTTAAAACGTTCGATTTTTCATGTAGATTAGTTAAATTTTTTATAACATCATCAAGACATCAAAAACTATCGATTTATGTATCCATTTACCAGTTGACTGAACCTATTTTGGAATACTATTATTTCCCATGGAATTTTCAGAATTTGAAATTATTAAATAATAATTTGAGTGGAATAGTAGGAGAGGACTTATTGGAATGTATTGAAAATTAGAAATAATTATAAAAGATTTTACTAATAGTATTGAAATTAGAGAAAATTTAATTAGGACTATTATCTTTTTTAATATTAATTGACAACTAATTAATTATGTGAAATTTTTATCACTTCAAAAAGTCTTATTAATTTATAATAGTAAACGATAAATTTCTGATTTTACTCGAATCAATTTAATGTAATAGCAAGAAATTTGTGTAAATTAAAAAAATAACTGACCTCTCCAGCACCAAGGAAGACGAACTTGTTATCTCTCATGTTTTTGTGTGTAAGCCTCTGTGAGGCAATTACACCGGCCACTGCAACAGCCGCTGTACCTTGTATATCATCGTTAAACGTGCAATATTTATTTCTATATTTATCTAAAAATCTGAATGCATTGTGATTTCCAAAATCTTCAAATTGTATCAATACGTTTTGTCCGTATTTTTGTACACAAGCAGTCATAAATTCATCTAATAATTCGTCATACTCCGCTCCGACGGTACGCGGTTTATTTAAGCCAATGTAATGCGGATCATTACGTAATTGTTCATTATTAGTACCAACGTCAATTGTTATTGGTAAACATTGATGTGGCTTTATACCTGCCAGTGCGGTATAAAGGGCTAATTTACCAACTGGTATACCCATACCACATGCACCAAGATCACCGAGACCAAGAATACGTTCACCGTCTGTCACGCAAATTGCGCGCACTGCTTGCTCTGGCCTGTAATTATAGATTTTTTAAGATAATTATCACTTGTTATTGTTATTGATTTTTTAAAATAATATTCATTTATGCAAGGGACAAATGATTCTATCCATTTAATTTTTATTTATAAAGTATCGTTTAATTTATTATAATTGAAGTATTTTTATCTTGTGTTCTGTATGAAAGTTATTCAAAAGTTTCGTGACAAGAAATGAAAAGAAATGAAAAATGATTAAAAAAATATAAAGTCTATTTAGAAGAAATTAATTTTTTTTTCTTTTATTTAAATAATTTATAACATTTGTACTAGTTACGAAAGAATAAAAGTATCTAAAGAGACTTGAACCGTAGCCAGACTATCAAATACAACGTTTACTTTTAGTAGTCTTTAATGCAATTCACATATATAGGTATAAAAAAATAACTAAAAATTTATTGTTACATTGAAACTATTAATAAATTATTAATTGCATCTTATTATTACATTTGTGCCGTAATATTGGCACCGAGTATTGCAGTATACTATAATTAGTAAAAATGTTGAATATGTCATTAAAAAATATCTGTTATACAATAATTAAATTTTGTAATGCAAAAAAGTTATTATGAAGACTGTCACTACATTTTTCATTTAAAAATTGAAGAAATACATTATTTTGAATATTTTATATAAAGTTCTTTCAACGCAAAATAAAACTTTCGTGAAACATGAATTCCGTGCACATAATATACCAAATGATTGATTTATTAAAATATTATTAAATATATTATCGAAATACAGTATGACTGAAATTAAAATAATAAATAAAATGACGAGTAATATTTTTGCCGAAACAATTGGAAAAAATTCACGTAAAAACCTTTCGTTTCGTATTAAAATATACGTCATTTTGTTAAAATTATTATTTTACAATAATTATACTTGATCAAAAGCTCGAGTACGAATTTTACGAAAATTGGAAATTACAATTTTATCAATCTCAAATACTTGAAATTTTCATTAATAACTTTTGAAATTAAAGATAATTATAATCAATATTTTAAAACCCTTTTTAACATGAATACAAGAAAAATAAAAAAAAAATAACCAGAATGATACATACCAGTTGTTAAGAATTTCGTAAATGTGTCCCTTGTCGTAAATGGTAATGAAGAGTCCACGCGGTCTACGGTAAATTACACCAAACTTTTGGCACGCAAGACCTACAGTTGGCGTATATACAATAGGCATCATTTGTTCAATGTTTTCTTTTAACAATCGGAAAAATAGCCGTTCATTTCGCTCCTAAAAAACAAAATAAAGTTAAGGTCGTTTTGTTTAGAAGCTTTAAAAATTGCTAATTCACGTAATAAGAAGACCAAGTGTTTTCATTGTTTGAATTTTTTTTTTATGAAATTTTACAATAAAATAAAATGTCTTTTTTTCTTTTTAAATAATATGTAGTACGCAATAATATGTATATTGTGGTTAATATTGTATTACATAATATTGTCTAAAATTTATGGATAAATTAAAATACTCAAATATTAACATATTAACATGTAATAAATTTAATATTTTAACATGGCTACCTAAAATATAATATTAACAACGAAATAGTGTAATCATACTATACAAATTATTTATTTTTAATTTACCATCTATTCTTTATCAATCAATTTTACAGTACACTAATTTGCATTAATTGTTTTATAGTTTACCATAATTTCTGTTGATGTAATTGATGATTCAAAGTATAAACGATATATTTTTAAAAATAAATATTTATTTAGAATGGCTAATAATTAATTTAATTAATTATCACGATAAATACTCAACATTTATAATAGATGTTGTAAAATTTTAAATGTATTTTGACATTAAAAATTAAACATACAAAAATCTCTAAAAAAATGGAAAAACTTTTGACAAAAAAAAAGTTAATATATATTACAATTTACAATGACGCAAAAGAAAGCAAATCGTTAAGGTATACTGAAAGTATGCGTTGCTTACGTTTATACGTATGATTAAAAAGTAAATGAGTTGTTGAAAATTAATGGTTTGCTCAAGCCGGTGTAGATGTTATTTATTAAGTATCAATAATTCATGCATTACCTGAAGCTCGACAAGGTATAGATAACGGTTGAGATCTTCGGAATACTTCATTACCGAAGCTTTACACAGAGCCAGTTGTTCCTCTTGGGTTTTAAATCTTGGCGGCTGGAGCCCGTGGATTCCCAGTGCTATTCTCTCCTCCAATGTGAAGGCTAATCCCTTTAAAATTTTCAATTACACTTTATTATTCATGTATATATGCGCTTTAATAACTATACGCATATCATAAACTAAGCCTGTATTTTCATTAAAGCTTTTAATATTAGAATAGAAAAATCATAAACTCAGTACATAATAATAGCTTTTTTTTTAATTTAACTTATGTGAAAATTTTATTTTCTTATAGAATGTAATGGAAGTTCTAATTTTTTGTAAAACGAAACTATATTTATTTATATTTTAATTATGTTAAAAAAAATACAAATTATAACGATTATTTATTGTTTTTAAAACAAATTAATAAAATAATTATTATTTCGTGTAGACGATTTATAAATATTTATTTAGGATTCTTTGGAACGAATAAAAACGTACTTATGCAAAGATTAAATATGTGCGTAACAATGGTTGATATTCAGCTAGTAACAATGGCTGTTAAATAACAATAATCAAACAGTGAAATTATTTGCAAATACATTATAAATAAAATATTTAAAATTTTATTGTTGAAATGTGTTCACAAATAATATAAATAGTTATGTTAAAAGTTGGAATTTAGTTTAAATTATTAATTTTAAAAGCTTATATGAATAATAATGAAAAATCACATATTATAATAACGAGATACATTGAATTGTTCAAATTGTCATAGTTATTTAAATATTTTAGAGTAAAAAAGTCTACAATTTATTTAATTCTGTATATTTTTATTATAACAAATGTATTTCACGTTTACAGTGAATTTCCAAACCTAATTAAACAAGTATTTAACAATAAATAAAGAAAAATTGAGGAAGTAAAAAATTTTCATTAATTTTTTAAACTTATAAAAAGATAAAAAAACAATCGATCAATATCAAGTGAGCCTTGACAAATTACGATAATACAATAATAAAATCGATAGAATTCTTATCAATCTACCTTTCAAGTGTACAATACTTAAAAAAAAAAGTAGAGAAAAAAAAAACTGTAAAACCTAAAAAGTAGAATAATCTAATCCCATATCGTATAAATTGAGACTGGTATACATCGCGCACACATACACACACACGAGCATTATAAACGTGAATAAAGCGATAATAAACCACTGACGTGAACACACTAAATCTCTTTAAGAGTTAAATCCTTTCGCTATTCGCAGTAAATTTCTCGCTCAAAAAATAATCAGATTATATATAACCTGGCGTTATTTTTTCTTTTTTTTTTTTTCAACAGACTTCAATTTAAAATGAACCATACCCTACGTATGTCGGACTTACTCCCAATGTTTATACAAGCTTTATAAAACGTACTTTCAAATTTTAATATGGTTTATATTCAGCTTTACGTCAAAATTTTTATAAGCTTTATTTTTTGGGTTTTTTAACGTAAAAAAAGTGTAGTATTGGTAAAAAAAAATTTTTAGTTTTTGATTTATATAAGTATACATTTAGATACAGAGTGTCTAAAATAGAAGTTTTTTTAAATGTGTGCGAGTGTGTATATGTGGGTTTCAGTTGTACGTAGCGAGAAAGTTACTACTAAAAATCTACTCGATTGATTCGCTCCAAATTTTGCACACAAGTGTAATTCAAATATTTAGAAATCGAAATCTAAACTTGTCTTTTATAGTTTATTTTGATTAAAGTTGTAGCTCTTTTTAAAGGTTGTAAAAATAAAAGGCTTTTTTTTTATTAATCAAGCGAGATGATTTTTATTATAAATTTTATCATTTATATTTAATCATATGTTAATTATTTAAAGATAATGAATAATTATCGAAAGATTTAAATCCGACGTCTGATTAAACTCGAGATACATCTACTTCGGCAATTATATACTTTACTCTTCATTTCCATCAATCATCTTTTTTTCTTTTTTTAATTTTCTTTTTCTCATTCAAATAAGTAATCTGCATAAATTTCGTGTATTATTCTTCTTCTATTTTAAGTACCCACCGACTAAAAGTTCAAACACGAACTTTTCAAAACTTCTCCAAGATATTTATCGCATTTGAAATTTAAGATGAATGAGGGTGCACGCGTTTATTAAGGCAAAAGCACTAGTATTCGGACTCTCATTGACCAATGCTCCAATTAAATTTTCAATGCATCGTAATTTAATTTTATCAGTTTGAACCATTAAAAAGATATAAAGATCTTTGAATTATTAGCTTTATTATTAGACAGGTTATATTTGCAATCATTATATTTTTATGAATTGAATTAAAATTATTTGGAATTTCCTTTTTTTTATTCATAATTATAAATCCAAATACTGATTCTTTAACCTTACTTGTGCAGAGCTCATTTTCTTTTTTCTTTGTTTTTATTTACTTAATTATATCAGCGATTAAGAACCTTGTTGAGGCGTGGATCTCTTAGATGACCAATACCCTTGACCATGTTGATGGGTATAACGTCACCTTGAACTTCGTGTATATCTCGGCGTTGCTGCTGCTGTTGCTGCTGCTGAGCATCTTTCGATGTCGTTGCCGCAGGCAATGCTCGCGTCCATGAACCACTGCCCGTGCCATTTCTCCCGCATGACCTATAAAACATTGGAAAATTACATTATTACAAAATTAGGTTTATTGCTTTGTATTTTTTTTTCTGTAAATGTTTGCATTTAACAAATATTAAAGTGCATAAGTGCTTATTAACAAGATTAATTGTTTAAATATTATTGTTTCATTAAAATAAAAGACAAGGTCTTTTCAAGAATATAGAAATTTAAGATAAAAAATTAAATATAGTAAATTTAGAGTAAATATAGTCTTGTTTGTAGGGTTAAAGTTTAATTTATAGTCAGTCATCAAAATAAAATTTACGATTTACTTAAACTAGTAAATTACGTAATGATAATTAAAATTTTAATTTTTTTAAAATTTTTATCGTCGCTGTACTTATGCTATCGTTGTGATGCTAATTAGCAACGGAGGTCGTCAGTGCGTTTGTGAACAAAGCACGTGTAACGTACAGTGGTGCTTGAATTAATCGGCTGCTGAGAGCGGGATTCGAACTCGGGACCTCGAGATTGTGAATCCATCGCTCTGCTGAGTGAGCCACTGAAGACCTCTACTAGTAAATATAATTATTGTACTTTTATATAACAAGTAATTATCTTTCGTTTATTTCAATTATTTTAAATAATTATTTTTTATATAACTTATTCTTCATATTTTAAATAAAAGTAAAAATGGATTAAAAATTTTAATTTTTTGAGATTATTAATAAAAATAAATTTTAGCTAAATTAAAAAAAAATGTTGATGTACAAAAGAACAAAAAGTTTGCAGGCATTGCATACAAAGCTTAACTAAATGAAACATAGCTGTAACTCTGTTATCACTTCTAGTCAATCGCCGCTCGTAACCAATCAATTAATCGAATTAACAAGCGGACACATTTCAATTTTATCTGGATTACTCGAACACATTGAGTGTGTGTTATAAATCTTAAGTCAATACTACAAAGTTTACTGGCATCAATGAAACATTTTACGCGTAATTTAAAATATTTGTCATTAATGAAAACACAAAATTACAAAAAATTACAACTAATTTAGTGCATAACAAAAAAAATATGACTATACATTTAATAATCAATTTTGTTTTCGAAAGTTCAATAGTTAATGATATAACAGATGTAAAATAGTTTCATAATAATTAAAAATAAAGTTTTAAAATTCTTAAAGTGCAATGTACTTAATAACTAATAAATAACCCTTACGTATGCTTAAAACAATGTTTGCGATTACAAAACTACTAATCGTTTTGGTTCTCGTTCAACTTTTGTCAGGTATTTGGCTAACAACGAACTTTTGAAAGATATATTTAAAATATTACGTATTTCGCGCCTAATATTATTTTATAACCTAAATATAAGTAAAAGAAAAAATTTTTTTCTAGTGGCATGATAATTTAAGGCGAATGGTTATATAACTAAAGTTAAATTTCAAGACTGAGAGAAAACTAGAACAAAAATTACAATATCTTTTTTAAAAATTATACAATACTGCATCGTAAAACTGCCACAGATCTTCATTTTCGCAAAATATTACCACTTAATTTCATTTTAAAGTGAAATTTGCTGAAAATGTTATAAAAATTTCTGGTAAATAATATTTATTTGAGAAATATGGTAATTTTCAGCCACAATGTCATTCTGAGGCATCTTTAGTAAATAATATTTTACAAAAAGTATTGTAATTTTTTACTCTACTTTGCTCTTTATGAGTAAATGATTAAATTAAATAAATTAAAATTTAATAAATATAGCATTTGTTAAAGGCACAAGATAAATACTATAAAAGAATGTGATTATTCGACACTTGGTGTACGCTTAACGTTGATCAAGGCAGATTGTTATTGGATCCTTGCAATCTGATACTTAAAAGCGTTTATAATTCTGTTATAATACACGGAAAGCATATTGGATCTACAGTTGGAATTCCTTGCTGAATAAGTAAGTAAATGATCAATTTGCGTGTCTACGTATGAAAAAGTATGTTTAAACTTTTTACAATAATTATTATTTTCTCAAATGAAAATTTGAAGATACACGAATGTTGTTAATAACATTTAAATTTTCAAAAACAAACAATAAGGTACTAAAATAACTTATTTTCATTATAAAAATAAATGATATTTATGTTTTACGCTGCATTATTATGAATATAATATTTAATAGTACTGCACAGTATTGCTATAATTATGTTTTTATACTAAAAAATTGTTTAAAAATGTTAAATTTACAAAATATTTGGGATCAAGCGGGAGAATATATGGTTTAGAAAAATTTCCTAAAAGTTGTAAAGGTTCTACAATCTGAACACAATTTTATACAGAAAATTATTAACCGATTCCATCAATATCAAAGCTTTTTACGAATTTCAAATTTCAAAGATAAACTTCACGAAATCACGATAAAATTTAAAAATATTGAACTATAAATAATTTTAAACTTTTTTGTAAAGCCGGCTTGTCTGGAAAGTGCGAACACAACACGGCAACTCTTTTGCATTGTTATTTATGAGTGTTAAGTTTATCATCTACTTTTTTGTACTCGGTTTTGTTGGGTGCTTTTTAACTTTATTATTTGAATGTGATTTCTAGGGCTGGTAACATTTTATGAAGTATATTCTGCACGGATGAAACATGCTCTATGAGAAAATTTTACAGTGAAATTTTAAAAATGTATGAAATTGCACTATTAGAAGATAATTCATGTTTTCGTTTATCACAAAAAAATGCGATATAACAAAAAAACAAATTATATAAGTTTTAAAAAATAGTACAATTAAAAAAAAATTAAATATTTAAAATATCATTCATGTCTCATTAACTACTAATTTAAACTGCGCTCCCACTGATACAGTATAGCTTTGGTGCACCCCAGCATCTATTCATTTGAAATCCCAATATATACGTCTATTTGAATGCATGCAATACTAGCATGTAATATTTTTTTACGTCGTTGTATTTGTGCTATTACGTTGTTGCGGTGCTAATTAGAGACGGAGGTCGTTTCAGTGTGCTTGTAAACAAAGCACATGTAACGTACAGTGATGCTTGTATCATTCGAATGAGAGCGGGATCCGAACTAGGGTTATCGAATTACAAATCCATCACTCGACCGACTGAGCCCCACTGAAGACCTCGCTTGTCCGTATAATTGATTGACAAGTATTTACTAATTTTGAAGAATTAAAATTTTAAATAATATAAAAAAATATATATATTATTGATTATAATAATTTAATTAATTTTTATGGAATGTACATAATTTCTTATTTTTATTTCAATTGAATTAATTTAAATAATAAAGCTGATATTTATTATATTAAAGATTATGTTTGTACTTTTGTTTCATCAATCCATAATCAGGTTATCAATATGAAGTAAAGTTTGGTTTTGCCTTATAAGCCGTGCGTTTATCACTTTTCCAATATTCTTCAATATAATTGAAGTGGTCATCTGCCGGTTATTTAGCCAATTTTAATTGGTTATATTTCTGCCAGGAAATAGTATAATTTTAATCTATTTTTTTAAAATTATTCCTTCTTTGCAATATATTATTTTTTGAGTAAATATTATATTTTTTAATACATGGAGATGACTGGAATGATTTTTTAAAATAACATAAAAAATTTAATAAAAAATACCAAGAAACATAAGAGTTGTGAGCTATTCATAGATGTTTAAAAGTCATGATGTCATCGACTAAATGTAAGAGAAAAAATAATGGAAAATTACAAATTTAACTTAAACCATTATGAGAAAAAAAGTATTTAAGCTTCTGACCTAATGTAAAATTAACCATTTTTTGGCTATTATTGCTGGTCAAAAAATGGTTAATTTTCTACCAGGATAATTAGGTTAAAATAAGTTATTTTTTATGAGCCGAAAATGAAGTTAAAAATGTTTTCTTTGAAAATTTAAATTAATCAGAGACAGATGTCATCGATATAATGAAAATTGATTTGGGTGATATAATTAACATATTAGTATGTGTAAATTACCAGTAATTTTATACTAATAAAATAAAATAAAATAAAAATTACAAATATAGTAATAAATTATTATTGTTTTTTTTTTGTAACTATTATTAACTTTGTGAAAAAAGTACTTTATTATTTTTTCTGGCGCATCGATTGGGCTTGACCTTAAGCGTTCTGGTTACCTTAAATAAAATCCGTTCATTGCCTGGATGGTTTTTATTATCATCGTTACTTAAAAAAAACATGATATACTTAATACCCTTTTTATGATATAAATACAAAGGAATTTTTTTAAAATTCTTTTTCAAAAAAGAATTTAGACAGTAAAATTATTGCATCATGTTAGAAAAATTTTATCTTATCTTTGAAAGGTTTAATTATTCAGATGATTAATTACAAATTATGTCACAATTTTAGTATGCAATCTTACACGAGATCTGATTTAAGAAAATTCTTAAAATATCATTAAGTGCCTTATCAATAATTTCGTTAGATCTTTTTTATTTGTAGTATTTGTGAACTTCTTTTGTATTTCAATTTTACATTTCATTTAAATTTAAAAGTTTTCAAAAGAACAAATATTGTCATGAAATATAAACTATATCTAATTTGACAAAGCTTTTTGTCATTTTAATTTGATTGAATATATCTCATTGATTAACATTAATAATAGTAATTTTATTCTCAATTTTTCTTTCCATCAAACATGATTACCGAACAAGTAAACTTTATTAAACAAAAGTACCGGCAGTGTACAATAAAAGTTATAATAAGAACATTCATCGATTAATAGCCAAATATTAAAATAAAAAAATAAATTAATGAATCAAGAAAAAATTTCCTTCTATAAACTGGAGTATAGCAAGCTCTGCTATAGGAAAAATAAAAAGAGAAATCACAACAATGATCGCGGAAGGGCAGTGGAGCGCAACATGCGAGGCCATATTCTTTTGCCTTGGCACGCGACGATATAATATAAATACTGTCAAACGATAAGCCTCCCACACTGCTGTATTTATACATGTGAAATAAAAAAGAAAAAGTATATGAGCTCGTGTGGGATGGTAATTTGTAAGGCGACAAAGCGTAAAAGGTGAAAAAAAAAGAAATTTACTTGATAAAGTATGTGGAAGAGAAAGAGAGAGAAAGGCAGGTGTGTGTTTTCCTGTCAATAAACGTTACTAACATATGAATCGAAAAACGATTAAGCCCAATCGATTTTTTAAATTTATTCTCTAAATATCAACGCTATCTGTACATTTAGTTTTCTATTTAATATATGAACACAAGATTAATATGGTCGATGCGTTTAATTAATCCGTATTAATATTATTTTTTTAGTTTTTATGTTGAGCATCGTTTATAATTTTAGAAATGTATTTTAAACCGATGATAATATAATGGTAGTTTTTTATTTGAGTATCTCAAAGCTATTGGAAATTAAAGTGCGGTCGGGAATAGCCGCTCTCGTTGTTCAATATCAAGCTTTAGATACAGAGGTTAAAGCAATTTGTTTACATTTATAAGCTAACGCTTTCACGCTATACTTATTAAATTAGACTTTAATGGCTTATTATTATAAGCTTTTTTATATATGATTAGAGTTGTACTACGGAAAAGAAAAAATTTAAAATTGTATGATTTATAAAAATTATTTTTGCATTTGTAGAGTGAGCTTTCTTTTTCACTCTTTATACAGTGACAAAAAAAATTTGATTACTTTCAAAGATTTACCGAGGATTATGGATTTAGGATTTTTAAATATGTTTACCCATTATTAAACTTAAACGGTTTTTCTTATAAAACGATAAAAAGCAAGAGAACGAGGGCAAATAAAATCGATAACCTTCATTTTTTAACCTGCTTTTTTTTCATTGATACTTCTAAAATTAATTTTGGTAAAAATAGTTTAAATCTCATTTGTTCGGAAAATTTATCATTACAATATTAATATATTTATAATTTTTCGAAAAAATATATTTGAAAGTGCAAGTGCATACAAAATTGCACATGTAGTATTAAAAAAAGGATTGCATGTGAAAGCCATTTCTTAATATGTATGACAATCATTCTTGTACAGATAACAGATCTTTCAATCTGGTATCAAAATGTATCGTTAAATATTTTGATTTGTAACTCATACATTTATAGATACAGAAATATTGTTTATTTATAATTTACCACTTTAGCGATTATCGGATTTGATCACAAGCCGAAGGTGCAGGAATTGAAAAGTCATTAATATTTAATTTAATTTAAACAAATTATAAATAATTTTTAGAGCACTTGATTTAAATATTTAAATCTTTGATCTTAAAATGAGATAAATTTATAATGTTTATCAAGATTAATTAAATTCTCACTTGAGTTATTAGAGTATTGAAAAGTAAATTTTTAAATATTTTTAATTCGAATTCAAACAAAGTTATATAGAAATCAAGCAAAATCAAAGGTCTATAAGAATAAAAAAGCAAATTTCAGAAATTATGGTTCAATTAATTAAATATCAATTAATTAATATTTCCTGGAACTTTTGTTAGTAGCGAGAAGTGTGCCTTGCAGGCACGCGTTAGCGAAACAATATAATAACGAATGTTCAAAATATAAAAAATCGAGCGCACTGCTGCAATCAAACTTTTACAAACATACATACATTATTATTGTCAAGTATACTATTTCAACTTTACAAACTTTATTTTACATAACATTGACGAGTTAATTTTAAATTATTTCGTTGAACGTATTGAGCAATTACTATTTTTCTTGAATTCGTTATTCTGTTTTTGAATTAAAAGTTTGAATTTTATTAATTGAATTTGTTTGGGTTTGATTTAAAACTAATTTCAAACAAATTGAATTTCCGTATGAATTTATACTTGTGTGGATTGAACATTACCAAATTATTCATTCGTTATAGAACTAATGTTATTAAAGAATTTTTATTCTATTACATGATTTGATGAAAAATCTACCAAAACCATTAGATAATGGATTTCGTATACAATTTTTAATCATATCAAAACAAAATATGTTTTTTAATTTTTCTAGTATTATTTTTCTCTTGATATTTTTTCATTAAAAAAAATCGTTAATATCATTCAATTTACAATTCAATATTTTAATTTGTCCAAAGTAATCAAATCTCTAAATTCATTCCTTACAAATAAAAATCAATCAATTCAATACTTAATCTAATCTATAATAAGCCATCAGCGTATACGCATCCACTTTAAGAGGAAACAAAAAATTCCTAGTAACACGTTTAACACATGGGGGGGAAAAATTATATCATGTACAGTCATAACACAAGAGAGACAGAGCAAGAAGAAAAGAGAGGGGAAAAAACGTGACGTATCAGAGTTGAGTCAGCTTTGCGAACAGCTGTTCCATTCACAATGTGGATCAAACCGGTATAATCGTTCGCTACATATACATCCGCGGTATTAATCCTCGTCGATTATATCATACTTGTGCATCGCGTCACTCACTCTGATATACGTACACACACACATATATATTTCCAGCCCAACGCTAAATGATATTGTGTATTATGAGTATACACCGTTTATATATGAATTCATAGGTACACATGTATAGTACACAATATCATTTAGCGTTGGCTAAATTTTTTTGAGAGCAGACGAACATTCGGTTTCCCAGGGAGCGCGAGCTTCCATCCTTTTGCTCGAGAGTGAAAAGGAGAGAGAAAGATAGAGAAAGAAAAAAAAAGTGGAGTATGTATATAATTCGAGACCCCAAAAATAAAATGACGGCCGTCAAACTAGGCTGAAAATATCTCGTTACAAGCACCTTCTCATTATACACACACACGTTAAACACACACATATGCATATATTCCTAGGTTGTTCTCGATAAATTCGTCGGGGCTTTTCTTTCAGCTTACTTTGTAACGTTATTGGTTTATGTATAATACAAATAATTAGTGGAAACTGTTTGAAAAAAATTAAGTTTTATTCATATTATATTTGGTACTTTAGTAAAATTATTAACTTTTCCTTAATAATTTTCCTTATAGATCACAGTTTTGCGAATATCCATCAAATATTAAATACAAGTTATAGTTTAATGATATCTTAGAATCGATTAATCATTTTCAAATAATAGAGCTTTAAGTAAAATTTATCATACGTAGAACGTAAAATATAATAGCCAACGTTTTATGCTAATAGAAAATTGTAAAAACAACAATTTTCATCGCCTCGCGTAAACATATTATTTAATGTTATAATTAAAAAGTTAGATCGAATGTACATTCCTCGTTATTTGAGCGAATTTAAATTTTGTTAGTTGAAACAATATTTTTCAGCAAAACATTAAGTTTATGTTTAAAGATAAAATATTATGGGCTTTTAAAATTACAATAAGAACATTTTTAGTGTTATTGTCTTTGGGCAAAATTGTTATTATTATATTATCTATAATACGATATCCACGTTACTTTTAATAACTATATTTAAATATTCAGCAAATAGGTAAAAACTATTATTTTAAATTTTCACTCCAACAATTCTTCTTTAATAATAGATTTTGAAAAATCAATTCCAAAAAATTTTAAAATACATACAAACATTTATCAATTCATTTTAAATGAATTGTTGAATTATTTGATTTTATAATAAAAGTTTTGATGAAATATTAAAAACAAAATATGAAAATAATCTAAATATTGGCAAAAAATAAATTTTCTTTATTTAAAAAATTTTCCGTGAACATTTTTTCGTGAAAATAATTTAAAAGATTTTCAAACTTGTGCACGGTATAGGTGCGCACACGTGCCGCTCTAATATATCGTTGGCGTCGAGTGCATCTATCATTGATTTTCTTTATTATCAAAGGTTTTTATCTTTCGTAGCAAATGACATGTTTTCCTTCAGCATGATTTAATAAACGTTTACTTCAAACAAGAAAATATATATTATTTGCCAATACTATCAACGTTTTAAGTATGTCAAAGTAAATAATTTTTATACGAAATAGAAAAAAAATTTATTCATTGTATATACGGTTATTCTTGTAACTAAATTTAATAAAACGCGTTCAAGTTGTTATTGTATTTTTATTTTTTAACCTTGAAAATTTAATGCCAACAAACTATGAAAATTCGCGTCACAGCCAACAATATGAAACTCAAAAATAACTTCAACCAAAAGCTCAAGTTATTGACTTAAGCATTTTAACTAATCCACTTTTAACCAATTGTTGTGAAGGTATTGAGAAAAATCAAAGTTTTAAGAATGAATAGTTTTATTATTAATCTCATTAATATAATTAATTATATTAAATACGCGATAAGACACTCAAAATGTAATTTCATATAAAGTTGTACGCAACTCAAAACGATATACGCAACTATAAAGTTATCGTTAACTCCCAAATGATTTCGGAAATTCCTTTTAACGTTAAACCAGGAAGTTTACTTGTCGATATAAACGTCATATTCCTGCTGGACTTTATGAAGATCGATTTTGGCTTTTTGGAGTATATACATGCCACTTTAATAAAATGATTTCATTTTGGCCAAACAAGCAACTGACTTTTTCCATATTATTTTATCGGATGAAACTAAAAATCACGCGGATGAATGACTGATATTGTACTATAAAGTCAGATCTAAAATTGCAAAGTTATAAAGATATACGAAAAGTATTATTTTTTGGGTTCTGTATATAAAAATAAAAATTTTATACGCTAAATTTTTTTGTATGACCAGTCTGACATATTAGATAAGAAAGATGGTAAAAGTTATAATAAAGAATATCTATCTTTTTGTACACACTACGTTCGAATAGGAAAAGTTTAATGATACTTAATAATACATAGTTGACGACTAATGATCTTTTGATAATATGAGATATCAATGAAACGATAGACTTATCTTAAATTTTTGTAAAATCATAGAATAGTAATTAGTCCGATATAACAAGGTGACTATTTTGATAAAAATGAATGGCTATGTAATTTCGTTACCTCGTTTTAAAATATTTCGAAATGATCACTTTTATACCACGGTATAACGATCTTTTTATTAGATCCATTAGATGGTTGCATGTGTACATTATTAAAAGTTTTAATCTTAAACGGGTATGCATAGTTTGATGTTTAAACATTGTAAAGCATCCGATATTGTATAAATAATAGTCAAAACTGTTAAACTTTATTAAAGCTTATGTAAGCACGAAAAGATAAAAGATTATTTGCCGAAAGTCGTGGGCCACACGTGATCTGGTCATTCTGGATATAAATCAAACACGTGCTGTATCCTCGAGGATGTATTTGCTTAAAGTTATACGTATATTTGCTTTTTGGTTTGATTGTAACATATCCAAAAGGTAAATAGTAAGTTAATTAGTTTAATTTTAATTAATAAATAATTAGCTAAAGTTAATATTTCAAAAATTTGAAAAATTTTTGTTCAGTTTTTTTTATGCAACTTTGTAGTTTGTGAAAAAACTCAAAAATAAACTTTGAAGTAGTAATCCAAAAGTATCGTGGTAACCAAGGTTTTTTTTTAAATTACTTGTTTAAAGTAGTTCTTTTCATCAAAATTTAAACAGAAAAAGTATAAAATAAAAAAAAAAGATATTTTTCTCAAAGATTTTCTTGTTTTAAAAATTTATTTAACTATATTTTTGCCCAATTATAAGTAATATGCGCTAAATAAACTCAAATTAACTATTAATAATTAAGTAAATAAAATTTAATTAAACATGAATAATTTAGCATACAAAAGCTTAACTAATGAAATTGCTTTGCCCTCGGTATATCAATTAATTATAACATAAAATATTTACCTATCAAAATTATATAGTTAGAATCTAGAATTATTAATTGTCGATCAATGAATTTCTAATTTGATGCCGAATTAAAATTCAGAATTAAAAATAAATGCCTGTTTTGATGACAAGTAAAAAAATTGATATTTTATAACTAAAAATTATAACGGGATGTTTATTGAAAACTATACTTTTACGAGCACAATAATTCACGGGTACTAATTTCAAACCAAATATATCAATGCTTTTCTTTTGTCATAACAATAAAAGTATCTTAATAAAGTTTTACGATTAGAGAGTAAGAAATATTTTAAAATTGAAATTTATCTTATTCTTAAACTAATTTAATGATACCATACAAAAACAATGCATATAACCGTTCTCGAGAATATCGGAGTAACTCAGAAAAGTTTGCTCGAATTTTATTATTTTTTTTACTGGCGAATTCTTGAACTAGTTTTTTCAAACGTAACACAATATTTCTTTGTATTTGCTTTCTCTTTTTTCTCAAGTATTGTAAATATATGCATAAATGCCGAGGAAGCCAAGTATCTACAGAGCTAAATCATAAGGATGATTCGAATTCCGTTATAACACTAAGCGACACGTTTATCTTATCTGAAAAAATTTAGCTTACAATGAGTCACGTGTAATTCAGTGTGTAATATTATTTTATAATTATTAGATAATCGATTATTTATTTTTCAATTAAAAAAATACGAATATTCAATTGGTATGATTCTTCAATGTATAAAAAGCTTTCATTAGATATAATCTGGTTATTCTTTATGAAAAAAAGTGTAAAGTATTCGTCTAGACTAAAGCATTAGAAGAGAGAAATAAAAGAAAGAAATAAAGGCTTCTTTAGTGTACGGAAGTAAAAGCCGCTCAAGTGTGTGTACGTATATACATGTATTAGAATAGACCCTTCTCTCTACCCTATACGGTACACATGTAGTTTTTTCCCTTTCTTTCTTTCTCTTCACAATATCATTCCTATTATGTGTGCAAACTCTCCCCCTTTTGCCTATCGATCGCGGGCTTCTTGCCGACTTTCTATGTATGTATATACGTATATACATATATTTTTGGCCTACTCTATATATAATCACCGTGGCATTCGTCTCTCCTGTTTCATTTTTTTTTTACTCTATTCATTGTCACAGTCGAAAATTTTTATGTACGTTTTATATCTTTGGTAAACTATCTTTTCTCGTTAAGTATTATATCATATGATGATGTTATACGTATACGTTGCATCCTTCCTTGACGCCGGCGCGATAGCTGACGGTTATTGTCTATAACCTCTCTATGTATTTTATTATTATATCATTTCAGAAACTTTTATTTAGCGTTCTTAATTAAAAAAAGGAAAGAAATAAATGAAAAATCTAAAAAAAAAAAACGTTACACGAAACGAATACTTATAGAAGGCGCGCGAGTTTAAAGAAGTTAGCGGTACGGCGAAAGATAAAAAAAGTAAATGGAGCAGAGCCGAAGAGGAGGCCAAAGTATATATCGAAGGCCAGGGACGTTGAGAAAGAGAGAATATTTGCGCACGCTAAATTACATGTTACGCGCACCTGCTACAGCTGGCTTCATCCTTTATTATTTTAATTTCTTTTTTTTTTATTTCATTTCTTCTTTTGCTTATCGTTAAATTCTTATGTTACAATTAATAAACAAACGTACATTTCCTACTTGATTCTTAGAACGCAACATCGTTAAATATAACCCCCTTGTTTAAAGTTTAGGCTCTAAATATACAAGGCCTAAAAACTACGATAAAACGATAAATGTAGCACATGACAACTAGACCAAACTAATGTTGGATATAAACATTAAATAACGATAGAAAAAAACAGTGACATTACTTACAGAATACTCCTTTGTAAAGAGAACATGACGATATCCTTTTCTTTAAATTCACTATATTATGGAAAGCACTGATCAATTAAATCGTCGCGGGATACAAACCAGCTGATCCCGTGTGTTTTTGTGGCAAAAAAATAATGATAAAAGAAGAAAATTAAATCACCTTTTTTTTTTTATTATTTCCTCTCTCTTACTCTCTCGTAAAGGGAGTAAAAAAATTTCAATTTTTTTCTTGGTCAAAGTCGGTGTGCCTTAAATACGCGCGCGTGTATTTATTGTTTATGCGGGTTTAACCTTAAATTGTTATTAGAAACGATGGTCAATGAAAATAATTAATAAATTAATAAAAATACATATACTTTTATATAAAAATATGTAGAAAGAGAGAGAGAGAAAGAGAAAAAGAGAGAATGAATATAATAAGAGCACGCGCGAGAAATTTAGTTATAGTTAATGTTACGGCCTCAGCGCGTCTAGCGCGACTGCGCGGTTTTACTGAGTAGCAGACGCCCCTCACCTATCGCTGTGTGATCCCCCATTGCCTCCTCCTCGGTTTGTTATATTATTTTCTCTCTGTGTGCTGTATGTGCTGTGCTGCTGCTGCTGCTTCGGTATTAAAAAGATATTCAGCGCTACCTACAGGATTACCTTGTCGGATGCTTTGGGTTTAGTTTTTCTAGGGTACTTTTTATCGTATTTAATTTAACGATATTATACTGTTTTTAGGTTGATTTTTATTTTTATTGTTATTTATATATTGTCTTGAAGAAGTTTTAGACATTATACTTAGCTTTAGTAATATTAGGCATCTTGCCAACCTCATTATTATTTGACATGTGGAACATTATATATAGAAAGGTTGGGAATTTCCAAACTTTTGTAATTCTTTATCTGATGTCACATGTGGTCCATCAGATATATTCTCTCTTTTTTCTTTCTTTTTTAGTTTTTTTTTTGCAAATTTTAAATTTTTTGGTAACAGTCACTAAATTGCAATTTTTTTTTTAAATTTATTATTAGATTCAAATAATTTTATTGTTAAAATCAAACTATAAATTTATTTTTAATTCAGATTCGTTTATTTTTTTGTTTGTTAATTACAAAGCTAAACATTTATCTGACGTAGTTACCTATCCTGCAGTTGTCATATCTAATTATCGTAAATACAGCCAAGCTGTAATTGCACTCTAAGAACAGTTTAAAGATTACGCAAGGAAAACTTTTTGGAACTAGCGTCATTTTGTACTTTTTCATGTGCAAAAAAAAGAATTTAAAAATTTTTCAAACTGACCTCTTTAAAATTTCATGCATATACAAAATATCTTTATAATAGAGATATGAAATTTACGATGTTTTTCAAATTTTATACAAAATTTTATTTTATTTTTTTTTCAAAATACTCATG
Source organism: Anastatus disparis (assembly GCA_017163975.1). Lineage (NCBI taxonomy): Eukaryota > Metazoa > Arthropoda > Insecta > Hymenoptera > Eupelmidae > Anastatus > Anastatus disparis. The sequence goes on from JAFFSR010000251.1 coordinate 1,500,640, forward strand.
AATATAGCACTTATTATAAAAAAAAATTTTATCAATAGTTTTGAAAATATTGTTTTTTTGGAAGATTGATAGCCCAATTGTTATTTGACTTTTGTTATTTTTTATGAATAGAGGAGTAAAAAAAAATATTCATCAAAAATTGATTGATTTATTTTGAATATTGCATGGTTATAAAAGCTAATAGAGTTTTTTTTTCGTGTAAAAAATATGAATATACATATATTATTGTTACAGTTATTATTATATGTAAATAATGGCAAGTGATTTTTTTTTAAAAAGACGTTTTACAGACATTCATCGTAAATTTTGCACTCTATTGCTCACAGTTTAACAGATAATAACTTTTAATAAGCTTATTCATCAAAAGACGTAAGACATACGAAAAAGATTTATTTTTTCCTCGTTGATGCATTTCGAATTTACGTTTAAAAAATTTTCAGTAAATTTATATTTTTTTAAAAGCAAATAATTTACAATAAATATCTGTTTTTTAAATTATTTTTTTTAACAGGAAAATTAAAACGATATTTATCAAAATTGTTTATATTTCAAAAATATTTACGTAAAAAAAATGAGATTTCAGAATTTTGAGGTACGAAATCATTCTGCAATTTTAAATGAATAAAACAGCAGTTTTAAATTGGATTTTCTTAAAGTAAAATTAAGGAGTTGTTGAAATAACAATTTATAACGAGTTAATAAACATATCAATAATTTTCAATACTTTTTCATAATATAATTACGATTTTCTCGAGTAGTAATGTTATTAAAAAATATCTTAATTATTCTAAAAATATGTTGGAAAGGCTCGCATAAATAAAAAAATATTGAAATTTATAGGTTCTTTCGCGCAATATTTATGATCCTAGTTAATAACTACTTTAAATTTTCAAAGTTCGCTTCAAGTTTTACTGTTCTTTTTTAGAGTATTTTTTATTTGCATAGTAATAGCAACACAAATATCAGGTCGAATTAAAATTTTTAGTCAAGAATTTTTTTTTAATACGAAATTTGTTTTGTTTAATTAATGATTTTATTATAAAATATCTGATTTTATTAATAGCTTATGTTATTTATTTTTAGGCTTTCTTTTTAAATTAAAACATTTGTTTATGGCCAAGTGCTTTGCGTAAGCCATCATTTAGTTATTAAGTAATAGATGGTATTATAATAATAAACAGATGTCATTATTGTATATGACATAATAATAGCATATATAGTACAAGTGATTATTGATAAATTTTACCTCATCGCATTATAATTTGAATCCATAATATAAAAAATTTTAAAGCATAATAAATTTTTTCATTTTTTTATAACTAATATATAATCATTTACTTATTATTTTACGTCCATAAATATTATATCCAATCGGTTCACTTTCTCAGTTTCAATATTACAATTTTTCGAAAAGTTTCTTTTATTAACTTACACGAATTCTAAGATTGCTGAATCGGCAACCAAAAAAAATTTTTTTCAAGCGTACGACATATTATTTTTTTGTTCTCACTATTCTTTTTCTCACGATCTCCTGTCGTTTTAAGTGTTTCGTATTGCTTCTTATATATCTCGGAACCATTCTTTTTTTCTTTTTTTTTTTTCGGTTCGTTCTGGAATATCTATAGTGCTCAAGGCGACGAAAAGTTCCAAGTCTGCAAACTCGATCTTACATCTTGTTATATAGCGGCTTTCGTTTTTTATGACTCCTATAGGAACTTGCTGTTTTTTATTGGTATCCGCAGATTTGTCAGAATTTTTCCTAAATTGGAAAAGTTATTTCTTTTGAGAGGAGGAAAAAAAATTTTTTTCTTTATTTATTGAAGATGTAATTGATGCTTGGATGAAGAAAAAAAGTTTATGCCCGAGAATTATTCAAATTTTTAAACAATCGTGTATTGTTTTTCGATAAATTTTTTACATGCTTTATGCAATATCCTCAAAGTTAAAAACAATTTTTACTGAACAATAAAATTCTATTTTGAACTATACTATTGCAATCGGTCAAAAATAAATTCACAAGACTAACCTTCATAAATTACACATTTTCAATCAAAAAGCTATAGTATTCAGTCGGTAATTAAAAAAAAAGACTAATGATTTTTTTAATAACAATCGTACGCTCTAACTCTTTATTTTTCTTCTTTTCACCATTTCAGGGTATATTATGCATGTAATCAATCTCATTCTCGTTGAAACGCGAACTTGAACATACACACAACGTCTATAAACTTCGTCGACAAGCTTTTCAGTGTCAAGGTTATCGTTGTAAAGAAGAATGCAACGTAATCAGGACTTTATACATTTTTCACATGTGTACTCTCTTTTCTTTTTTCTTCCTATTATTAAAAAAAAAACAGCTGAAAGCTTGTGTATCATAATGTGGATGTAGTTTCAAGGTTATCTTATAGAAATTTTATTTGTATTTTCAACGGTTTATTTTTTCAAAGCTGCTCACGATAGCCGTTATCTTTTAACAATGCACAACGTCAGCAATTATACTCCTTTTGTTCTTCTCTGACTTTCGACACGTGCATTATAGAAAATTAACGAGGCTGTATGACAATGTTGGATTTAAGAAAAAAATAGAGTGAAAAGTATAATTTAAGCTTGGAAAATATGATCGATTTTAATTCAATACGCTTATGTATGAGAAATTAATGAAAAACGAGAATGTGCGAGAGAAAAAAGAAAAATAGAAAAATAATTTGGACCTCCCCGAGGGAAATTTTCGATGATAAGAATGTAGACGAAAAAGATAAATAAATTTGTGAGTGAATTCTACTAGCAGAATGTTCGGATTTGAAAAAAATGTACCGTGGTCAAATCACATGATATTTTAATATCTTTTAAACTTTATTTCTATCAATACAAAGATTATTAATGAATTATAGTTGTTGATCTTTCTTTCTTTTTGTTTAATGTAACTACGATCCTATGTGCCACCACGGATATAATTGTTTAGCTTTCATACAAATTTAGATAAATTTTTTATTTTTCTTTAAACTTTTATTTTTTTATTATTTTTTTTAGGGTCGTATAAGCAATGGTTTAAAAGTTTAAGGAAGTTAGATAAGTTATGATAAACTTCGTTTCTAAGAAAATATATTTAAACGTATTCTTTACAATATTTTGCTTATTAAATCACGCATTGTGTAAAAATGTATTCTTTGAACTTGAATATCAGTGGAATGAGCAATGCACAGTTACTGTGAAAATTAATAACAGAAAAAATATTTTATTCAAATGAATTATTGTATAAATAAAATTTTACAGTTCAATTAAAATAAATATTATTTGCGTACTTACTTTTGATAATTCATTAAAGAATTTTATATGATACTTGAAAATCTTTGCTAAATTTAAAGAAAAATATTCTTTGTATGAATCTAGTAATGATATAAAAAAATAGTTAGGTTGTTTCTAAAAATCTAAAGAAAATATTGTTTAAAAAACTGATATTTTAGCACCTGATTTTATGGAAGAAAAAAAAATATGTATAGATTTCTTAGTTACACTCATTTTGATATATTGATCAAAACTTTTTGAAGAACTTTGCCTGATATATGTGCATCTTTTAACTCACCTTTTCACTCGATATACTTTATTGAATTATGATAAGTTAAAATAAATTATTTTTCAAACCGGAAAATATCAAAATTAATAACATTTTTCTCGGATCCCATTGATATAATTGTTTAGGTAGAATTCTAAGCGTATGAGATATCTTGAATGATTGAGGTCGTCAGTGGCTTACTGGGTAGAGCGATAGATTCGTGATCTCGGGGTCCTGAGTTCAAATCCCGCTCTCCGCCGATTTTGACAAGCACCACTGTACGTTACACGTGCTCTGTTCACAAACATACTGACGAACTTCGTCGCTAGTTAGCATCAAAATGATAGCATAAATATAGCGACGTTAAATACAATAAATAAAATATATGTGATAAGCAGTCTTTTTAATTGTAGCGTGTTATCAAAGAAAATTTTCTTTAATATCGTATGTTAGCAAAAAATATAGTAAATTGAATTTATTTTTTCAACACAAAAAATGTACATATTTTGTGTAAAGTTCAAAAGAAATAATAAATACTAGAAACATTAAAATTAAAAATTTTTTATCAAGTTTAATTTTAAAAATTTACTCTATGCAAATAAAAAAAAAAGTCGTAATTAATTATTTTTTTGTTTTACATAAAAAATTTATCCATTGTATTCAAGTTTCAAAAGAAATTATTTACACTGGCAACATTGAAATTTGTATTATTTGATCAAGTTAATTAAACCGTATTCTAATAACTGGAGTATTTTCATGTATATGTAACATTTTTCTCACAGTTTTCAACAAAAATAATATTTGTTTAATTAAAATTAATTTTGAAAAAAATCCTTCGCATTTATAAACCAACAAACCTTTTTTTTTAAAAATAAAATATGCATTTTTAGAATTGCAGCGATCGTCTACTTTTAGTTATTCCGCAATTTCCGCTGAATTTAAAAAATAATATTTCAGCAATGTTAGCTGGAGGTGCGGTAAAGAAAAATTGAAATGAAAAAAAGAAGAGAGAAAAAAAATAAAAGAACGAGTTGGTAGTTAAAAAAGAAGAAAAAAAAACTAAAACTTTTATTCATTTCGCAGCGATTTGGTAAAGCATCTGAAAAAAAAAACAAAGTCAAAAGGATGATCAAAGTGAACGCAAAAAAAATGAGATGAAAGTAAAATGTTGCACTTGTCATATCGAGTTGAAGGATGATTACGAGTTATTTCTAGATTTTTAAGAAGCACATTGGATGTATGCGTGCCGTGAATCCAGAAAAATTGAAGCTTAAACGATCTTCAACAATGAAATGCTCATAATGACTTTTTCTTTCCCTCTCTTTAATTCATTTCGTTCGTATTAGACTTTTTTTTACTTCTATTTTTTTCCAACCATGACATATTTGACAAAAACTATTAGACGTTTCCGTTTTAATCTGTTTTAGCACAATTAATTTTTCTTCTTCTTTTTTTCTCATAACGAAAATTATTAAACCTGTTACGCATAATAATTATGTTTGTAACAAAACCTCTCGTGAGGGTAATAAAACGCGTGCTTTTAAACTTGAAAAAGTCAAAGTGTCTGATAAAGTAAGGCAGTAGGTTATGGAACTTAATTTATATAGGAAAAAAATTGTCGATGTTTTAGATGTCATATCATCCTAATAAAAAAAAAAGTAGAGGTGAAAAATTTGGCATTAGTTCAAGTATACAAACAATTTTTACAGAAAATTTGTAAAATTTTTCTATTTAGTTTTAAGAATTTACAATTTTTTATTTGATTGTAAGCAGAATAATAGAAAATTGTCATGTTTTTTTTATACTGCACGCACATACCGAACGTTAAATGCTGCAATATTCCAGGTACTAGATTCATGTAAAACATACAGTTCAGTTAATACTATATAACATTATATTTTCAAACATGAAATGTTTTGTCTTCAATATCAACCCGATTCCAATTACGTACAAAAAAATGTAGTATTTTGGTATATCGATACACTTTTTACATTATTTTTATAAGGAATTTTTATCGTTTTTTTTGCACAGTAATGTATACTTTTAGCATGAAAAGAATGCGTAACAAAAAGCTCAGCCAACTCTGTTCTCAGAATAAAATAGTTCAAATAGAATTCCAATCGTTGATAAAAAAATACTGTGATCATTTTCCATTGATAATGAACTAAATGGAACGAATTCTTTTTAGATTCGATTCCTTTGCTTACAGATTCAGTTAAATAAAAATAAAAATAAAATTTCAGTAATAATTGCAAAATTTAAAGTATACTGAATAAATTTGATTTTTAACGTATAAAGTGCGACCATATGCCATATATAAAGATAAGTAACATATGCTAATATGTTTATAGTATATAGGCCACGTGTAATGGCTTAACAAACAATATTTTTGTTTAACGTACTAGGTAGAATACTCCAATATTATTAGATTTTGTCTAATGTACTTACATTGATGCACATCCACCGTAAATTTAAACGTAACAATAAAATTATCAAAAGTTAAAATAAATATGATTTTTGAATTCTCTAAAAACTGCTGTAATAAATTTATGAAAAATCAGCGTAAAAAACAAATGTAAATGAAAACAAAATTTATGATGAATAATAAAGACATTATTGATTGCCAGGAATAAATTTATTGTTACGATAGATCACGATGGCTGACGTTTTATATGCTTTTTGAATATTTAAGATACAACCTTTTCGTAGCAATAATTGATAGATATATTTTTGTTCGAATTTAAATCATTGAATGAAAAAAAATCGTACGCTAAATATGACTTATGATTACAGTGTAATTTATTTTAAAAAATAAAGGGATGATTGATGGTCAACGCCGTAAATGCGTCACAATAAGTTTAATAAAAAAAAAAGTAAATAAATGATTGTAATAAGTTCCAACTAATCTTGATAAAATAGAGAAAAATAAACATTAGTTTATGAAAAAAAGTATTTAAAAGCAATAGTATAATCATGAAACAGTACGAATTATTTAGATTCAATACCCTTTTGAAATATACAATATTCCTTAGTCATAATAGCGGCGTTTAAAGTATGCTCAAATAAGTCAAGTCATACTTGGAAAAATATCTCGATATCTCGAGAAGCATATTGAGACTGCTTGACTTGGCAAACTGGGAATCGCGTACATATAACTGCCGATCGTAAACTCCATAAAGTTGAATCACATTAGATGATTTAAAAATTGTTAAATGGATCGTTGCTTTAATTTTAGTGCGTAAGGGAAAGAAGAAGGGAAAAACCATATATACTTACCATTATATCATTATTTAATCTTTTTTTTTATTTTCAATTTTTCATGTTTATTTCTGTACTTATGGTACGTCGTTAAAATGATAAAATATTTGATCGATAAAAGGTTTCACATTCAATGTACACTGTATAAATCGAGAGAGATATAGGCGTATAGTTGAATGTCAAATAATATCTTCTACTCAATAAATGTTATTACCTTTCAATAGATGTGATTTATACAAGTATTGAGCTTTTTCATAATATATTGCTTTTGTCGATTGATTTTATGTGTGGATTATATTTGTTTTCAGAATAAATACAAAATTATGAAAATATTATAGATCCTAAGAGGTCTTCAGTGGCTCATTCGGTAGAGCGATGGACTCGTAATTTCGGGGTCTCCCGAGTTCGAGTCCCGCTCTCGGCCGATTGTTACAAGCACCACTGTACGTTGTTACATGTGCTTTATTCACAAACACTGAAAATCTCCGTCGCTAATTAGCATCGCAATGATAACATAAATATAGCGACGTAAAATAAAAAAATAATGTATCTCATCTATTATTCGAAGCTATTTTTATATAAATAAATTGATATTATTCTTTTTTTTTTAACTAAATATTCAATACTTTCAGTGTGGATTTTAAATTTTGTACAATTTGTACAACTTTTGCAATATTTAATATAATTAAGTAATAATTTAAAATTGCATACTATTTTAAATGACTTTTTTAAATTGAAACGAGTAAAGTTAAATGAAATTAATGTTTTTAGCGTAAGGACTTTTTAGTTCAATCCGAAATAAATTGAGTGCAGTTAATGGATTTAAAATCTTTTTACCTAAAAAGATTTTCATTACAATAAATAAACTATCGAGAATAGAAAGTTTATTTTATAACATGAAATAAACAAAAATTAGTTTATGAAACACATAAATAATTTTCCAGATATTTCTGGAGATTTTTATGAAGATATTAATTATAATTTAAATTTTTAGCTGAATAAAAATTTATTTCTTTAAAAAAAAATCAACAATATTTTAAAATAATATTTTTAAAAAATTTGATCAACTGAAAAATGTTAAATTTAAATAAATATTCTGAAAATTTTATTAAATAAAACTTAAAATTTTATAATAAAATTTTCAAAGATTAAAAAATTAAAAACATTAATAACATGTTTGCTAATTAATTTTCTTAACGATTTGTATAAGGAAAAAGGATACATTAAATAAAATTAACAAGGTTATTGAATTTAAGTTTTTTCTTTTCGTTTAATAGTGCACATAATGGATACAGGATGAGAGTTTATGACAATCGTTCGTGTAATGTGATAGTGACAGATGATCCAAACATCCGCTTTTTCTTTTTTTTTTTCGAGTATTTACATTTTTTTTTTAACAATCGTACAATTTAAAATCTTTTTTTTTTGTCTCTGGTGTTTACTTGCATTTTTTTTTAGCTTCGTTCCAAGAGAAAAATTCAATTCTCATATTTCTCTTGCATTTACATATCTTCTCTCTCTCTCTCTCTCTTTTTCTCACTTTCATGCATGCTGTGACGCAGAACAAAAAAACAAAAATCGTTTGACATACAGCGCTTGCATTCATCAACTTTTTGACTCGTTCTTTTTATTTTTTAGTTTTTATTTTTTAAGTTTTACAGCTACAGTTAGCCCGGAGTATTGTACATATTTATACTTATGACATACAATGTTAATTGTCTGTTGCATTCATAATAATTTTCTTTTTAAATTTTCTTTAATTATCTTTTGCGGTTTTAAAAATTCGTTTGAAAAATTGCCCGTTTGCAGATTTGACGTTGTCTTTTCTTTTTTTAATATTATTATAAATTAACGATGAAACTCAAAAATGCATATTATATCAACATTTCGTAAAAACTATAATAAACAATATTCACAACAATCTAACGTACAGATTCTTTTTTTTTTATTCATTTTTCATTTTTCTTATTTTCTTTTCAATTCAAATTGCGTTTTCTATCTAAGTACATCTTTTACACATATCATACGTGATACAGCGATCATTTTTTTTTTCATTGCGATAATTATGAACATCTCATGATTTATCGGTGGATGAATTTTATTTAGTTTCAAAATTAATTTTGGTATAAGCCTGAACTAAAATTCCTAAAAATATAATTTTTTATAATTGATAAAACGTAAATTAATTAACAACATTTTTTTAAACGTTTTTATTTTAGTAACCAAAATTGATGCGCATTTTAGAATGAGGAACATCAAATTGATCACCATTTTGTTTATCGTAACATATTTTCGTGTAATTAAAAAGCAATCATTAGATCATTCTATACAAAGTAAATTATGATTTTTGATATTCGTGAAATATAAAAATTCAATGTGATCAATTAGATCGTTCCTTTTCGTATTTTGACAAGTTGATTAACATCGGTGTGATAAAATTTATTATAAGTTATTCGTTTTACATACATATTTTATTACCTTACCAACATCCTTGATATTATTAATCTTTTTTTTTTCTCTTTCGATGGTTTTCTTTTGTTTATTATTTATTTTTTCTTTACTTTCATTAAGAGTACTTGTGTAATAGGAACAAAGGGATCATTAGTCATATTTATTTATATATTTTTTTTTTATAATTAAAAGAACTTCTAGAATTATTTAGTGTAAAAGTGCTGGTTTTTTTTATGAGTAAAGTATGAAATATTGTATAAAGGTATACGAATAAAATTTTTCTTAAAATTGCTCAGTTAATCACATTAAAATTAGCGGTTAAAAGTCCTATATTTTACTGATTTTTCGTCACATTAACGCCGAAGAAAATTTGTGTTGCAAAGTAAATATATAATTTATTTTGAAACTGTTTAATTTGATATGTACTATCTATTATTTTGAATTGTTAAAATTTATCCAAATTTTGCTTGAAAATAGATAAAATTTAATTAATATTAATAAGTTACGGTGATGAGATCGTCAGTGGCTCAGTCGGTAGAGAGATGGATTCATAATCTCGAGGTTTCGAGTTCGAATCCCGGTCCCTACCGATTGATACAAGTACCGCTGTACATTACATGTGCTTTGTTCACAAACATACTGACGATCTCCGTCGCTAGTTAATATCGCAATGACAGCATAAATACAGCGACGTTTGATAAAATAAAAAAAAAGTTATTACGATGATTTCTGATTGCTACGTACGATATTTAACTATTATATGCTTTTATTTTTTTTTAACCAAATTTATTGTGATAAACTGAGTTGTTAATCGACAAAGTATTATAAAATTTATTGTAATGAAATTTATGGTTAATTATTTAAAAGGAAAAGTTAGTGTTATATAAAGGCCGAGTATATAGTCATCGAAAATATAATTTTTTTTTCATGATACAAATAGTTCAGAAATTTTCTAAAACTTTAAGTAATCTTTCTAATTTATTACTTGTAAGATAAAACATTGTTTTTTAAATGCCATATTAAAAAGTGTTTTTTTCTAATGATAAAGTGTATTTTTTTCTGGTAAACTGTACAATTTCAATTATTTTCACAAATGTAATTGTATTACACTAAAGATATTAAAAACTAAATTCTTACTCTGTTACCAATTTTTTTTTGTATACTATAATTAAAAATAGAAAAAATTTATTTCAACATAATACGTAAATAATATTTTTTGGATAAATTTATTATTTATCAAAAAATAAATCAATAAATAAATTAGAATCTGTAATAAATATTAAAATTTAGTCCGCTTATTGAAGTTTTAAACTACTAACTATAAATAATACGAAAAAATTAATACTTAATTATTCATAAAAATAAATAATGTAACAACGGCATTAATAAAACGTTAAGATATAGAAATCTCAGAACTCCATAAATGTTTTACAATTAAAAAGTACTCCCATTCACACAATATACCTATCTACATACATTTTTCTCGTGCTTTTTTTATAAGCATGCTCGCGAAGGAGAGTTTTAAAGAAACGTGTTGGAATTCATCACAGGCCTGTAATAGAAAAAAAAATGTAAAAAAAAAAAATTTCATTATCATATGTGTCTGTTGTAAATGCATAAGAACAACACACTATTGTAAAACACGTGTGTCTTTTTTTTTTAATTTTCGTTTTACTTCATGCGAGACTATTTTTTAAGTTTACGTTATGCAGCGCACATGTGTATGTAACACATAAGCTCCTAGCGCTTTTATTCAACGTCCTATATAGTGATGCAAAGTATAAATACATTGCGAAAATTTTCTCTATTTAAAGACGTAAAGCGCTTAATATGCATATACACATTTTTGTGCGTTGAGGTTTTGAAAATTGATTGGTTTTTATAATTTTATTTTTTTATTTTTTTTCTTTCTCTCCTTCGCTTTTTTATTATTTCTCGACTTTCTTTTCAAACTATAGATATTTATTCACACCTTAACGTTCCATTCATAACAATTTTATTATATAGTGCGTAATGTGTCACTATACGTATGAAGGAATTCGTATGTGATTATATTAAATGCCGCAAGGTTCTTTTGGATGTGTTACCATTGAAAGATATTTCTTTATTTATTTATACATACATATATATATGTATATATGCATACGTGTCGTGTATAGATTCGCAAAAGATTTTCTTTTTTTTCCGTGTATATAAGTTTGTAGCATATATGTACACTGTATAGGCCAACTCGAGACGGGACTTTGCTGCACAATGGGAAATAGGAATATTGGAAAAAGTCCTAAAAACTCAAGCTTTAGAAAAATCTATTTTTTTTTCAATAGAATTTTTTATTAATATATATCGTGCGATAGGGTTTGGTGAATTTAATTTTATATTCATGTGGATTGTAATTAAATTTTATTGCTTCATGCGGGTTTTTCTATCGAATGTGTAATTTGTTTGATAAGAATAATGAAAAAGTTTCTTCATGAATTTTGGTAAGAAAATATACATTTATATGATAAAGAACAAATGAAAAGTTGGACTTTTTCACAAAAATTTTATGAATCTCATTGTGCAGTGTAACTTTTGTCAATATTACACGAAAAAGTTTGAACCAAAGAAATATTGATAAAAATGAAGTTGATTGTTGGAAATTAAAATTTTTATAAACGTTTAAATATGTTTTTTTTTACATGCATAGATTTTTTTACATCAAATGTTTGCAGTGACTATATTACAAATTGTTTGAAAAAATGAAGTTTTTTTTCAAAAGACATTGTAAAAAGGGTACGTTAAAAGATTGGATAAAATAGTATAGTTGGTTTATTCATTTCTTTTTTTAAATTTTGCATTTTATCAAAATTTGTGATTTATAATATACTTATATGAAATTAATTGGTATCTTAATTTACTAATGATTGACAAATTTCATATTGTTAAATAAAAATTTCTAGTAATATGTTTTTTTCAGTATAATTTTAAAAAGTTACTTTTTAAAAAAGATAAATAATCACGTTATTTATTAAAAAAAAAGAAATAAATTTTTTAAGATTCATTCAATAGGAAAATATAAGATTTATTTAAAGGATAAATTCAAAGATCGTCTATTTAATATTATTATATCAGCTTTGTTCAAACTATAAAATTGTAAGTAATTTAAAAAAAAACAAATACTCATATTTTATTCGATTTTCATTGTTTATTAAGCTCTGTTTATAGTATAATATGCATAAACGATCAAACATTTGTAATTAAACATTATTAAAAAATATATACATTGAAGAAATTCATTACGATTTTCGAAATTGCAATTTTTACCGTTTGAACAAATGCTGATTTTGGATTCACTAAGGCGACTTTACAAATACATTCATTCGTTTTTAAAACACTTATTATTTACTATATAAACAGCAATTGTTAATTTTTTTTCGACCTATAAACTAATGAAAATTTGTTTAATATTAAGTCTTTTTTTATATATAAAATAACATAATAAATTATATAAATTATTGATAAACAATAATCAGACTTGGATGTCTATTGTTACTCTTTGGATTGATAGTTTTTTTTTATTTATTTGTTTATTGATTGATATATTTATATTTTTATAATTTAAAAAATGTAATAATGACGAAAATTCGTTTAACGCTTTATAAAAGTTATCGTTATAAGAATAAAAGTTCGTAGGAAGAATATACTAAATACGTAAGGCTAGTGATTGTTATTTTGTCAGGGTCTTTTATTTTTTATTTGACAAGAGAGAACATATGTGTTAGAAAAAATGATTTTATGCAAGATTTTTTTTTTCAAGACTTTAAATTTTATAGTTTATTAAAATAACAATTTGCTAATTAGCAGTAACTATTAATACTAAATTGATTTTCAACATTCTATAAATCATCTCATTAAAAATATTTAACGAAATGTCAAATAAAACTTATTTTAAAAAGAATTTTTCATTTTTGATTAAATTAACAACTTACCATCAACGTCTATTTTAAAATCATAATTTACGCATGAAACAAGAAATAACATGTAAAAATCTAATCGAATAACTTTGATCGTTTGAAAATTTATTTCACCTCAAAATTACTGAAAAGCCAAATGGAAAAAATTAAAAGTTTCTCTTTCTCAATTATACATATACTTACAGAAACAAGAAACTAAACAACAATCACTTCCGCAACTTGTTCACCGCTTCGTACAACGAAAAAGCCAAAAAAAAAGAAATCAAAATAAAAAAAAAAACACCCACACACACACACAACAAAACAAAAGAACCATTATTTGCGGTTCGCAATTCCCTTCTCACAAGTTTCTTGCTCCTTTTACTCAGTTACTCTTTCCGATGTACAATTTATATATATACTGTATATTTGTATATATAAACATATATATACGCGAGCTGAAAGTCCATTGGATGCAAGTTTCTAAATGACTTTTTGCTTCCTCTTTCTTTAGCTATCAGGCCGCTTATTTCTTTGCGTGTCTTTTTAGGCCGCTTCTGCTGCTGCTGCTGCTGCTGGCTCTCCGTGAGGTTATCCAATGATCAGCCACGCGCCAGTATTAAAGGCGCCAACATTAACAGTATCAATCTACAACCTGCAACAAAGATAAGAAAAAAAATTAAAGAAACAAAGTTGGAAATTAAGTTGTTGATGCTGCTGTTGTGCTGTTGTTGTTGTTGATGTAACAAAGAAATAAAAAAGTCTTTGATGAGATTAAAGTTGAGGGTTTTGTAATTAAGTTGTTTGTGCAGAGCTTTGTTTTGAATTAAAAGTATTGAGGTGATTTTTAGGATTTCTTTTAAAAAGCACACTGATCCAATGATGATTGATCAATTTTAATTGAAGTCAATTTCGATAGTGTGCATTGATAAATTATTATTTAGAGTATATTGCGAAAGTTGAAATAAAAAAAATTGAAGATTTTACGCTCTGTTGGTAAATTGACCAAAATTAATTAAAAAAGTAACTAATTTAGGCCAGGCTTACTAATTAATCAAATTTTTATAGGTATCTGCTTATTAACTTCAATTTTTCTTTTATTCTAATTAAATTTTGATGGTAAAATAAATTGAGAAATTATGATATTATTAATGGATTTATAAATTCACAATAAAAAATAAAATGACTTTACTTCAACTTCAAATTCTATATCAAGATTATAAAATAATATTAAAATATTAGTTAATTACTTATCAGCGGTATGCGTATCATTTATCAAACGCACATTTTCTATTCTGATATTATAATATTGATATTGAATTTACATTTAGGGTAAAGTCATTTCATCTGGTAAAATGTTAAAATCTAATTTTATAGTAATTTTAAAATTAAAAAATTTGTTTGGTTGCAATAATTAAAATGAAAAAATTACCATAAGACAAGCGTATTCTATGCATTTAAAACTAAACACACATACATTGTCTAATCAACACTCGACTCTTACTACTTAACATGATGTGAAAAAGAAACCTCATATGAAATGTTGATATTGTCTTTAGGCGTTCCAGAGCGTTGTTTCAATTACTAAGAGCTGAACTTTCCAAGGCGCATTAAATGCTTGTTTTACAAATGAAATTCCGTTTAAAAAAAAAAGTCTTAAAGCGAAACGCGTAAAAGGATACACAAGTCTACGCGCATATAGACTTGCAGCAAACACGTAAACATAAACGCGCGTAGGTAAAGATGAGGTTAAATGTTATTTGCTCGGAGTTAAGCCATATTTATTCGACTTTAATCATCATGGATGTATGCTAGTTATTCTTTGATCAAATATTTTATTTATTTACGTTTTATCTCCGCTTGATTTTGTAACCAATGTTTTTGTGGTTAACGGTGAGGGAAAATTTTAATATCTTAATGTATACACACCTTGTGGACTAATTTATGCGCATAATAAAAATATAAAGTGCTGTAACTTCTATTTTCTAGGAATAATTGCTAAGTTATTTTCTAATATACTATGCGCACTTAGTATGCACGGATTTATTAAAATTAGATTCTTCAATTATCATGATGTACACTGTGTTATTATTCTCTTTTCGAATAATATAATTTATTTATAAAAATAATAAATGAATAATTAATTTTTCTTGGATTACAAAAAGCCCTGTAAATTAAATAAATATAGTTTTGCATTTCTATAGTTAATTTTGATTCAATAATAATTGTAATGTTCACGCTTGCATAATCCCTTTGTTACAAAAAAAAAAAATATTATAATTCAATAATCCAAGTACTATAATTTCAAAATCTCAATTCGACCCATAAATTGAGACAAGATCATGTTTTTTCCATTGGTATTCTTCAAGATACTCCCAAAGCCCCGTGCGTGCAATCGTTAAATCGTAAAAATTTGCCCATAAAAATCCTCGTTTTAAAGATTGTAGTAAAGTATAAGAATACGATGCATAAATATTAATAGAATGGGGAAGGCAAAGCGTAGCAGCAACTTTAAATCGAGTATATATATATAGATGTCTGTAAATGCATAATGTAGATCGATTCTTCATACGGTCTTCCGAAAAAATAAAGCCGAGTCGTACTTGCGATTTCAAATATAAAATCATGTTAACTATGTCATAAATGTTAGCGCGTGGTGCTTATATATATTTTTTTGTGCATCGATTTCTATAGTTCTGTTGATCAATTTCTTCTTGATTTTGATTTTTATATAATAATAATAATTAACGGAGGTGCAGTTTTTAATAATTTTTAAATTGAAATTCAAATATAAAACTTATGATGTACCCTTACGAAAAGAATCAACTGTGTTATGGATCAAGAAGAATATTAATACTCATTTTTTTTAATTTTTATAACCTTTTTTAATGAATGCTTCATATCAGGAAGGCCAATTTTGCCGGTTTCTAACAAGTTATTTGAACAAAAAAATATGCAAGTCAATTTTTTTTATATGTTAAAAATATTGTTCCTAAGTGAAGTAACTTTAAATTTATATGTTACGAAATTTAAAATTATGTGTCTCTTAATGAACGTTCTAATTAATATTACACAGGACCCACTTACGAAAATACGTTTTTAGGTGTTTTTTTTTTCGACTTCAAAAACTAATGCGAGCCGTTAGTTAAAATATTTTTAAGATAACTACGCCAAAAAAATTAAAACTTTTTCAATTTCATCAAAACCTCACTTTTAATGTGTTAAATTAGTAGCGGAGATTCACAGAAAAAGGAAATGTAATAGGGTATACGATTTACCCCTAGTTATACAGGTTACAGTATCCTAGATTTTTCAAATTTAATTTTTAAATTTTTAAAAATATTTCCATGCGAAACTCTTCATACAGTAAATGGAAAGAGGAACACATAGTCAAATAAAAAAAAATTTTTTTAAATATAACTTAAAAATCTGGGTATTTGTAAGGTCGGTATTTTATATCCTCATAATGCGTCATTTCATTTAAAACTATATTTTTTTATATTAATATGATTTAGAGCGGCAAAAGCTTTTTCAACTAAGGTCATCGTTGAGAGAGAGAGAGAGCAATTTATTATATTTATGTGAACACGTTACTTCATTATTTATAAGCTGTAAATTAATTTTTACTTAATTCGATTAAAGGTTGAGCTACTTTAAATGAAATTATTTTTAAAGCACTTGATTATACGTATGAAATTTATAAAAAAAAAGTACCAACAACAAAACCAACAATTTTATAACAAAATACAATTTTTTAAAATTTTATTTAACGTCGCTGTATTTATGCCATCGCCTCGATGCTAATTAGCGACGAAGGTTTCTCAGTGTGTTTGTGAACAAAGCACAATGTAATGTACAGTGGTGCTTGTATCAATCGACCGTCGAGAGCCGGATTCGAACTCGAGTCCTCGAGATTATGAATCCGTTGCTCTACCGACTGAGCCACTGACTACCTCTAGATTAAAGCTTATACTCTGCACTGAAGTAGATTCTATACATACTTAACCTTTTAATGGCTATAGTTTGAAATATTGCATGTATTTTAAATTCAATAAAACAAACATATACTAAAGAAATAAAATATTTTTTCAAATAAAAATTACACACTAGAAAGTTTTAATTAGTTCTCAGCATTGGTTTATTGGTTATGCGGATAATGTTATCCGAGTTAAATAACCATGAGATCAAGTTGCAAAAGTTTCATTTAGTTTAATTTGTTAAAGAGAAAAATTTACGTCTATTGAATATCAATAGAATGTAAATTAAAAAAAAAACTGAAAATCGTTAATATTTTATCTTATTGATTAATTAAAACTTTATTTAACATTAATTAAAGACGAAAATTCTGAAAAATTAAATTTTCAATATCCGATTTGACAATAAAATTAATTTATTCGAGTGTTAAAGGGGTGTTAAAATGAATATTCGAAAGCTTTGTACTTATGCTATTGAAGAGAATAATTAAATTATGAAAATTAGTTTTCCTTGATAACATTAATGCCATGTAATTATGTTAACATTTAGTAGTTATAATTAAATCATAGTTAAGCTTGGCGCGTATATGCTTCCCAAAGTATTGTGCAACGGAAAATTTAAACGTACATGGAATAAATATGAATTTTGACATTATAATTTTACAGTAAAAATATGCGAATTATCTATTTACAAAATACATCCGTTTAATTTTAACTAGTGAATTTAATCATTATTTTATTAATATTTATTTTTATTTTTAAAAATATCATGTATTATGATTATTAATATAAATTAGGATATGAAATTTTGAATGCTCAAATATTTTTGTTAAAATATAAGATTTTCGATTAAATTTTGAAAAATTTTGATTTAATTTGAAATAAGTTTATATTGGATAATTGATATCTTCCAATTATGCGATGAAATTAAAACTTTTTTTTATTACATGAGGTATATATTATGACATTAAGAGATTCGAGTTTAAAAATAAATAAAAGTAGAAAAAAAGTATCAAATTCTATTCATCAAGTTATGGCCCAGCAATAGATAAAAATAAAAAAACCCAAACTATTTAAAATTCCAAAATTAGTATATCTTTTTTCACTTTAAAATTTTTGTCATTTACCCATGCAAAGCAATAAAATGTAATATTAGAAACGAAATTCGTCTAGAATTTATCAGTTTAACATTACGAATTCTCGATGTGTAAATTTGCAAACGCGTGCGTTATATCGATTGCCACATTAAACATAGTTCAAAGGATGTAGTTTAAGGGAAAGATATATAAGTTTATCAGTATTACGATGCACCTGACATTGCATTTATTGGTTATTAAAGTTACAAATCAAGTCATTCTATATACGTGATTAATACCGTTGCCAGTCGGATTAGATGGAATTAATGTATCAACAAAAATGTTAAATTCAAATTTTACGATGAATGATGAGTACACTGAATTTAAGATAAAGAAAATGTATTTAGTTGCAAATATATTTAGTGTATATACACTCTATTTTAATGAAAGCAAATTTTGTGCTCACAAGTTGCTATCATTATTTTTTATTTGCAGAGATACTTTTGCCGCAGAACGTCTCATATGCATTAATGATTTCCCTTTATTGTTTATTTATATTTCAGGACTTTTTTGTCCGTTCATTAATTATTAATTTATTAATCGTTGTTTTATAATAATTTAACGCTTTATTTATAGTTGATATACGAGTAGAAGAAAAATTAGAAAAGGTTCATAAATAATAAATTTTAATGTTCTTGATAATGATAAAAAGTTGCTACATATATAATTTGTCATAAAATTAAAATGTTACTTCGGTACAAAATATGAAAGGGTGTTATTTTTTATTTAATATCTAAATGCTATCACATAATCACTGTTGCTATTTATGTATTTAATAATAGAAATTTTGTTTATTTTTAATTTCTACGAAAATATAAATTATATTTAAAAATATTTTTCGTGGCAATTTGCATTTACTTGATTTTGATTCATCTTATAGATGAAATGGAGACTAATTGGTATTAGAGGCAGATTAGACTAATTGCAAAATCACTTTGTGCATCTCGACTTTGGTTAGTATATCCGTTTTATGACATAAACTATGTTTTTAAATATTTCTTAGTTAATTTTGTTGCGCATGTTGTAATACTTTAATAACAAAGTTTTGTACTTTGCATATTATCTTTATGTTAGAATTATTGCGAAAAATGTTTTTTTCTTTTTTAATGTTTATAGTTCGCTAACAATTTTAAAAGAACCGCAATTATGCAGTCGACTCCGATCAAACTTTGACCAATTCGTTAATGAACGAATTCGTTAATGAAATTTTTCCCAAAATTTAATCAAACCCGTGCTAACAAAAAAATATTGGTTTTGCAGCGTCTATTAATATTTGTCTGAACCTTATTTTTTTCAAATATTAAACAAACTTTCAAAACAAAAAAGTCGAATGAAATTTGTTTTTTATACTGATACACAAAAAGGGGAGAATGTTATAAGATTTTATTAATGTAGAATTATTATTAGTTTTGAAAATTAATTATTTGCAGATATAATTAATAATTTAACATACGTAATTCTTAAGAAAAACAATCAATTATTCAAGAATTAAACACGAACGGAAAACAATAGAAATCAAGCGAGGCTGAAAATAAGACGGGAAATCGAAATAAAATGATGTATTGTTATCAGTAGCTATAAATTCAAATGGTTTTTCGGTCAATTTAATCTTGATTTCTCATAGATTATTATTTCCTTCTTTCTTCTATTTTGTCGTTTCTACGAGGCGACCTTACACCGAATTATGTTTTTTTCATGCCTTGTCGAATAATAATAAAAAAATCATAATTATATTTCAGCGCGCGTTTAATTCTATTGGTTCGTTCGAGCTCTTTTTTGTATTTTAAATTACGCGTACAAAGAAAAGTTCGATAACAAGTTTTCCTTTTGTTTTTTTTTCATTTTCTTTACAATTTTTTTTCTCTCTTTTGTGTACGTGTGTTTTTTTTCTCTTTTTATATTCATACATATTCTCGCTTTCTGTCTCTTTTTCTCTTATAGCGTATCGGAAATTTCACGACGACGGTTTTTGTATACTAACGTATGCAACGAAGAAAGAGTTCAGCGTTTGTTAAACATCAAACTAGTAGAGTCGATATATATATATATTTTTTATTTTTTTAGTATTGTTCACAGGTATATAGTGGAAAAATATATATTGAATTTTCAAGGCGGAGTTTGTTAAGGCCCGATTGTTGTTTGAGGCAATAGTTAATCCGATTTTATGATTTTACGAATGCTGTTGCTAAAATATTGTTTTTCTTCCTTTCATTTTTTTCCTCTCTTTCTTTTCTTCTTCAATGTTATGAATGCAATTGAATGGAGAATATCGATTTCTGATATTCTATAATCTTAGAGCTGCAATAATTTACATATCGGTTTTATTGTAAATTTACAGCGAAAGAATTAAGATTATTTCAATGTTATTTTTAAAATAAAATGTAAATTATTAAATTTATTACGCGAAATTATTAAAAAATTTTATGCATATTAAAATGTTGCTTTAAATTTTTTTTAATCATTAATATTTACTTTTATATTTATCTTATAGCTTCATAAAATAAATTATTTGAAAGTATAGTCACGTAAAATCAAATTTAATTAAGTTCAATACCGTTGAAATTTTGTTACTGTTGAAGGTAATTATAAGTAAGAAAGTAATATAAGACAAAACCGAATATTTATTTCTATTTTGAAAAACTTCTATATCTAACATTTAAATAAGATTATATATCTATTTGCATAAACTCATTATACGCATTATTAGATATAAAAGATTAACAAATATTTTTAAAATAAATATTTACAAATGTAGATAAAAGTGTGAATGGAAAAAAGATTTAAATAATTTTTTGCAAATTATTTCAATTGATTTTACCAAACTTTTAAATACAGCAATTTTTGAGAATAACAAAACAAAAAATACTGGTTGATTTCAAATTTACGATTAAATTGAAGGAAAAAAGCCTTATAAGTAATAATTACGTTTTATTTCTACTGGATATCGTCTTCCACGCGATATTGAATGATAGTTGAATATAAAAAACTGAAATTAAATTTTTCATCATGAAAGATATAAAAATAAATTTTCTTCAAAATTGCGAATAAAATTTATATTATTAAAATTTTATTAGAAATTAAGAAATCTTACAATTTTTAAGTTTAATTTTTAGTTTTTTAAAACATGTAAACCCGTATTTACTGTCAAGATATTTGTTTGAAACGAAAGATTATTACGCTATATTTATGACGTTCATTTTAGTTGAATTTCAATACAAAAAAAATTTTTTGCCAGATTTGATTTATTAATCGAGCTCTAATAACTTTTGAAATACCAATCGATTATTTCTTTAAAAAAGTTATAAATATTCTATTTTGTTTCCAATTTTAATTAATCTATTTTATAATTATAATATATATTGAACATTTTATACGGAAAAAATAAAAACCGAGTATATTTTCAACTCGAATGATTTGAAAATTAATTAATAATAGTAAATCGTGCGGTCTACTTCGGGCCAAATAACAAGCTTAAACAAATGATGCGTGTGAAATTTAATTTCAGCATCATTGAACTTTATTCTTATTGGAAAATTATTTTGTTGTTCGATTAGCTAATCCTACTAATGATTAGTGAATTTTATAAAAATATTATATTAATCCTCTCGTTTCAGTCGTAGCAAATATGCTTCATTTAAGTATTGATATTTTTTTAAAGATTTTTTAAATATTAAATTGCATTTATTGAAAAAAATTACTTTTTTTACATAAAATAGTCTGAAAATGGTCATATTTATTCTCAACTGAAATTAAATCATTTCAGGGTACCAGAATTGGAGAGTTAGTAATAATAATACAAATTTATAAATTAACAATGGAAACATCAATCTTGTGAAGTTTAGATTTTAATTATTTTCTTATACATGATTTTTTAAATCAAGTAACCGAAATTACGATTACTTTATTTTTATACATTTGTGAGCCAAAGAAATGGCATTTCTTTAGGAATATATTTTTAAATAAAACATTCTTGAATACGGTGTCCGTACATGTATAACATTTCGTTGTTTAATATGGCATAGTATACTTTCTCAAAAAACAGAAATTTTTTCACGAAATTTTTTTTATATTTGATTTTAGTCTTCATAGAATATGGTTCAGAGAATTATTCTACATTTTTTGCTATAAATTTTTGTAAAATATACAATGTTTTTTCAATGGTACGAGTTAAAAATTTTAGTGCTTAATGAGCGAATATTTTTTTGACGAAACATACGGTCAATGAGGATGGTATTTTGTACAAATCATGTGTTTATAAAAAAAAAGTACCTACCATCGGCGTAAACTATGAAAAATCAATAATACAATACAATTTTTTTTTTAAATCTATTTAACGTCGCTGTATTTATGCCATCATCACGATGCTAATTAGCGACGGAGGCTTCTCAGTGTGTTTGTGATCAAAGCACATGTAATGTACAGTGGTGCTTGTATCGGTCGCCAAGAGTGGGATTCGAACTCGAGACCTCGAGATTATGAATCCACTGCTCTACCGAGTGAGCCACTGAGACCTCGTGGGAACAAAGTTCTAATGTAGACACATATAACTTATTCATTTCTTTAATATGTGTATAAATTTAATGCGTATATATAAATCAATAGCAACAAATGAATTTCTCAATAAATTAAGATCTACTAGAATAAACTGTAAAACTACGTTTCCAATATTTTTGCTATAATAAATACTAAAGATCTTCAAAGTTAAAATTTAATCTTCGTGAAATTTCTCAATTTTTTTTACGTAAGTATTTATTTTATCATTAATTTTAATTGTAACATAATCTAAAAATATTAAGAGCAAATTATTTTAGTTCTATTAAGAATTTCATTTCTTAATGTTAACAAAAATCCATTTACTGTCAATCTCTTATTTTTATAAATAATTTAATCTTTCGCGCAATTAAATATACACCCAATTTTATGTATTTTAATTATTAAATAAAATTAAATTTAAATTATATTGATTAAAATAAAGTTCTCAGTTTTGCAATGTTATCATATATATTTAATAATATTTCTTAATTACTCATCTTGATGCCGTCATAATTGCATACTAAGATATATATCAGCTAAAAATATATATGTATCTATGTGAAAACAATAAAAGCATAATGGATATCCCACTAACAGTCAATTATTTCTTGGTGAGAAGCGACTTAATCGATGGAAATTAATTTGCCCACAGTAAGCGACGGTCGTCGATATATATATATATATATATATATATATATATATATATATATATATATATATATATATATATATATATATATATATATATATATATGTATATACATAGACAGAACGAAGATAAAATTATTGCAGCACGATATTAAATTTTCGAGTGTGCAATCGTTAAAGGCACTTGGAATGTGCGTAGCGTGAAACATCATTCGATTAGCAGACAAATTATAGGCCAGATATAGGAATTGTTTGAACTTTATTATAAAATTTTATTAAAAGGAAGGATTACAGTTATATTGAATATCGATTGAATGCGTTATTAATTGAGAATCAATTAATTTGGAAAAATTGTTGAGTTTGAAAAAATAAAAAAAAATTCACTCTGTCAAAGTAATACATGCAAATTCTATTTTTTTTTTTCATGTTTGCGTTACGTTTACATATTGTTTATAAAAATGTTTTGTAATATTATTTTTTTAAAAGCGTTTTTTAATTATTGAAAAAAATCAATATTCATTCATTAAAATTGTGAATAATTCACTTTTGTTAATTATTATTACAAAGCATTTCTTTTGTTACAACGTAAAAATTAACTGCGAATATCCCAATATTTTTATTTGTTGAATAAAAAAGTTTAATAAATTATAATGTATAGATTATAATATACATAAAATATTTTAATAGTTGGTAAATAACTTATTAGAAAACTCTTGTCAGTTGCTAAACGTATATTATCATTTAATCTGAAAATAATTCTTCTCTGGTATTATGATGATGTTTTATTACAAATGTGTTATAAGCATGAAAATTACATTACAAAAGTATACAATTTCTGTTTGTCTTAAATATTAAAGCGAAACAGTGTCTCATTTATGACCTTGTTAATATATAAAGAAGATGGAATATTAAAAAGAATATAAATAATTATCTAGGTCTTTTATGCATCCAAACGTTTATTTGTCTAGGGAAAATTTATTTGTCTGAATCAATTTGATACAAATATTTTTATTATATTTAATTAATAATTTATTAATAAGATCATTTGTTTATCAATACTAAGATCTACAAGCGAATAACTGAACATTTTTTATCGTGGATAAAAGTATAAAGATTGAATATAGAAATTTACAGAATTGCAATATTTTTATATTGTAATATTGAAGAAAGGTATCGTCTTAGGAAGGTTACCATCTGTTACCAAAGCAAAATGCTGATTGCTTACTTGAAAATTTACACAAATAGGGTAAATACAAATCTTTGTTATTGGGATTTTTTGTACAAATCGACAAATATTCAATGCTGTCTTCGCAGTACCGCAAAACGTTTTTATCATTCAACTAGTATGCATGAAACTACTTTATTGCTTTAAATAACTTTTCGAAAATTTTATTTTTGTTAAATTATTAAGTTACATTTATATTTATCGAAAATTTACTTAAAATCAGAGTTTTGTTTAATTTATTCAAATTGTTTTTCAAATTCACGTCAATATTTTATTCTTTGAACAATTAATACATATAAATTTTTATAATAATACACTTCTCATTAAAGCAATTATTTACAAATTTTTTTTTATTTCTCTGTGTATTACGATTTGAAATTAATAAATTAATACATAAAAGTATAATTCCTTAAAAATTCCAATTCTTATCTTACATCTTTTCAACACTTTGTTGGAATTGCATAAATAATTAGTTTAATATTGTACGATCAATTAATATGTTTATCTTTTAATGCACCTGACGTATACGACTGTTAGTAATCTCATTCAGAACATATAGACTATACACCGCTTATAACCCATCATAAGCGTGTTTGGAATTACGCAAATATACTCGTGCGGCTCCTACGACAATTGAATGCCAGGAGCAAAAGCATGCATCCCAAATTTACGAACAGACAAGACCTTAAGACAGAGATTTAGATGACTGGATGTATATGTATGGGGTTCTATACATGTGTATGTGTATGTGTGTCAATGTAGAATTATAATACTCACTGTTAGCTTTATGCGTTGATTCAGATGCATGGCTTAACGGTGTCTTAACTGTATAATTATCTTCTTCGCTGATGAATACATAACTGGCGTTGAATCCAGTGCCGTCGAGTCTGTCGTTGCTTTTAAATGTAACGCGGAAAAAGGATCGATCCGATTCGACGTCGAATTCGGTTAGCTGGCCGCAGTGCCGCGAATATTTGCGGTCCCGCGTTACGTAGTTGGAAAAGTCGACGTAATCGCTCGCCGACACTGCGTCGCATCTATGGATGAAAAAAAAAACGAAATTGGAAAAAATAAACTATGATTGCTTTATTGTTTGATACCTGGTTGAATTTTTTTTTGCGGGTTGTATAACAATTATGAGATAAAGCGATTTGGGGGAAGAATAATTTTATTCTTAATGTAAAGTAATAAAGTGGAATTTTTGGTTTATAATGATAAATTATAAATTAATATAATTTAAAAATGTTTATTTATTTCTTTTTACAGTAAACAAAACTATTCTGGAGTTTCAAAAGTTTTTTTCGGGCTAGCTGGTTTGTATCACTGATTTTAAGAGTAGAAGCAAATGTTTTTGTTTTTTTTTTTCATAATTTAATCAAAACTTTATCAATTTTCTAGCTGCCAAAAATTTCTTAAACCATCTCAGAACAAAATCGAGTTACTTCGTGAAAAACAAAAAAGAATTTTGAGTCCAAGTACGGCGCGCAAGTCAGAAAGATTAAAGTTTTCGAAAATATTGTTTGCTTGAATTTTAAAATAATAAACATCTTTTTTAACAAAAGCAAAAATTTTTAGAAGTTTTTTTTAACAAAATTTGAAATGAATTTTCAATTTTTTTAAAATAGAAATTCAGATAAGGAAATAATGTACATTTAAATACAAAAAAAAAAATATAAAATTGTGGGATACAATAAAAATTTAATGGATTGAATAAACAATTTATAAAGAAAATCTGTCAAAAAGAGAAACTTACGGTAGAACGCCTTCAACGTCAAAGTAGTGAAAATGTAGATGAACATGTTCCTTTGGTTGTCCGTTGAAGAAATAATGGCACTCGGTATCCCGCGGATAAAAACCTGGATAATTGGGAGAAGTGAAGGTACCGTTTAACGTCTCGTTACTGTTGAACACGAAAGCACACGGATAGGATGGCTCTTGTCTTCCTGTCGTTATACCGAAATCTAAATTTTTTAACAATCAGAAAAAAAAGGAAACATGTATAAGTCAATTTCTTTTATAGCCATGACAAATAATCTGGTTATTTAAGTATTATACATTTTATTAAAGTGCACTTTATCATATTGATGTATTTTATGTTAGGAAAGAGTTTGGAATCTATATGATAAATTAGAAAATGGAATGAGAATGTAAATAAAGAAAAAAAAAAGGTATTGAAAATAAATTGAAAAAAGTGTCATGAAAATAAATTGAAAATAGAATAATAAATTGTTGTTTTGCTATGTGTATTTAATGGAAGAAAAAAAAAGCTTTGTCATAAAGATTGATAAGAATGATGGATTTTCAAATAAAAAAAAAACAATTTTTTCAGTAACGAGATGTAATGTAATTATTATTAGTATGACAATAAATTATTATAAAAAAATATAAAATTTATATTTTGATTCAATATCATACGTGAATAATTAAATTTAAACTTGAGTAAAAAATTTAATTCAATTTTTATATACATTGGATATTACAGTATCCGATGTGTATAAAAAATGATTCTATTTAAAATATATACTGTCCACATAAGAGGTCATCTATGGCTCAGTCGGTAGAGCGTTAGATTCGTAATCTCGAGGATTCAAGTTCGAATCCCGCTCTCGGCTGATTGATATAAGCACCCCTATATGTTACATGTGCTTTGTTCATAAACATACTGGCGACCTTCGTCGCTAATTGAGAATGCGGATATTAAAAGGGGACATAGCCCATTTAAATAGTATTGATTATGTCCCCTTTTAATATCCGTACCCTCAATTAGCGTCGGCATGCAATAAAAATATGTCCAATTTTGTTGATACTCTTCTGATTTTATTTTTTTTTAATTTTCATAACCGTTACGAAATGTACTATTAGTTGATTATTAAATATGTGCATTTTTACATCGATAAAAAATGCACATATTTTTTAAAAAAATTAATAAAAAATTGAATTTTGAAAATTTTACACTTATTGTAGAAAAAAATCAAATAAAAATGTTACATAGGATAATGAATATCATTATTATTTTTGATGTTTACATTTTGAAGAACTGGAAACAGTTGGAAAACATCATTTTATCAGATCAATAGATGTTTTTACTTATACTTCCATTATTTGAAAAAAAAATTTGTCATTTATCAAAATAATTGTTTTTTTTTATAAACATTTTTTTTAATCATGATCATTGTTAAAAAAATATGTTAATAGAACTAAATCAATTGACTACCATATTTCAACAATAAAAAATGTTTATTCTTTTTAGATAACAGAAATAGGCACCAAATCATTATAAAAGTAGGGTCGAACCAGTACAACTTTCGTATACAAATTTTATGCAACTTTTATATATAATTTGAATAAAATTTTTCAGGCAAGCTAAATATTTCTTTTATATAAAAATTAATAAATATTAGACATAAGAACATTCGATAACCTTTTATTTAAAATAAAAAACCGATAAATTTATTTTATTTACATTTTAAAGTTGTACGCCACTTAAAAAAACAAATAACTTTTTATATCCATCTGAATTACGATGCCATTTGATTTAGATGAATAAAGCTAGATTTCCAAAAATCGTAGAGTGTTATCAAATTTATTAAAAAAAATCGTTCCCTTTTTTTCCCTTCGTACAATGGTTTTTCTACTTTCAATGGAATTCGTATATTGCACTCCGCAATTTTTTTCCATTTACTATAATAAAAGTTGTATTCGATGCAATGTTGGACGTTCATTTAAAATTGTATGAAAAGTCAAAAAAATGCTTATGTAAACAAAATATTTTGGCCAATTTATAAAAATATTTACATAATTAAGAAATCAAAACTTTTGCAAACAATTCATATTTTTATTTATGTAAAACTTTTAAAAACTATGCTGAAGTAAAATTATATTAGTTTTCATATAAATAAAAACGGATAAAAATTGCGGGCGAGTATTAAACTTTTATACGATGCAATTGAACTATTTTAGACTCTCGAAACGTGAGCTTCAGCAATAAAATATTTGTTGTTAAATGAAATGGTTATTACAATCTTTGGTTACAATATCGCATGTTTTTCGAAATATCATAAAATAGATTCCTCAATATTTTTTGTTGGAAATGACTCGTATTAGAAGCATAAATTGCAAAATTTTTTTTTCTTATTTTTAAAAGAATATTAGGTGAACTATGTTTCCAAAGAAGTTATGAAGCATATAATTTAACTTTTTTGATTCGAAATTCCTGGAGGAATAAAAGGCTAAAAAGAAATTTTACAATTCAGTTGTAAGATTAAAATTTGTGTCATAAACCGTTTTGACATCATTTAAATAACACGGAATTTCGCTTTAAACGTTAATTTTAAAATATTATCGTTTAAACATATTCAAATTGATTTTAAGGTTTTATTATCTTTTCTTCTACAAGTAATGTCATGATAATATATTAGTCTAAAAAATAAGTTATGATTTTTTCTTGTTTTAATTAAAAATTCATTCTAATCAATTAGTTATTCTCAAGTTTATTTTTACTTATCTCTATATTTAATTTAAAAATTTTAAGTTTTTTGATTCTTAAAAGTTTTAAACCATATCTCTATATTATACCCTTCTACTTTAATTAACGTAAAGTATTACATAGAGATATTTCAAAGCAATTTTGAATAAAGATAGAAAAAGATACGGGAACTATACCGGTATCTATGTGTAAATCATATACTCTATTACATCACCTTAAATACAGTTTCTAGAGGTCTTCAGTGGCTCACTCGGTAGAGCGATAGATTCGTAATCTCGGGGTCTCGAGTTCGAATCCCGCTCTCGGCCGAGTGATAAAAGCACCACTGTACATTACACGTGCTTTGTTCATAAACTCACTGACGATCTCCGTCGCTAATTAGCATTGTAATGTTAGCATAAATACAACGACGTTAAATAAAAAAAAAAATCTTTAATTTCTTTGGACATCAAATCTTAGATGTTTTTAATAATGTTACACTTTTCTATTCTTACAAATTATATTTCATTTAAATTTCTGCAAATGCAGAAAATAATTTTTAAAAATATTTAAAAAAAACTTTTTTTTTTAAATCAAGGTAATTTATTAAATTAATGATTAAACAGTAACAAATAATGATATTAATAGAGTTATAAATATAGAAAGTTATATTATTAAAAATATCAAATATTTTAGTATATTTTTCAATAAAATACACGCATTAATTAATTTTTTTTACACGTAAATACTAAAGAAAATGTCTATACATGGTATTTTTACATAAATGAACAGTGAATGTATACTTCTATTTTTTTTCTCTTTTGATAAACAAGAAGATTTTTCCAAGCAAAAGTTGTTCAACAATATTTTAACATTTTTTTCTGGCCTGCTAATTATTACAAAATACACTGTACGCATAATAATTTTATGGGTTTTATAAAAACGAGCAGATATCATAAGCAGCTTAGTGCGCAAATAATGAATCAAAAAAAGTCTTTTGCATGGAGTAAAAAAAAAAAATATTAAAATGAACAGGTGGAAGAAGAAAAGAAAATTCTGAGAAATAAGAAAAATATAGGAACAAAGAAGAGGAAAACGAAAGGAGCAAAGAATGAAGATAAAAATTTTTTTTTTTTTTTAAAGCTGACGCGTTTTTTACGAATGTTTCTGAAGAATGAATAGAATTCCGCTTGCGCGAATGAAGAGTAGTAGTCATTCTGGCGCTTACGACATTACTTTTTTTTCTCCTTTATTCTTCTTTTCTCTTCATTTGACTTTGTTTTTTACATTTGATGCGCTTCGAATTTTTCTTTATTTGTTGTATTTTTTTTTTTACATTTTTAGTTATTATTTTACTTATTTTCTTTCTACTTTTCTATGTAACGCTCCTTGTTAGTTTTGTTTAATTTCTCATTTGCGCAGATGTAAATTATTGTTAACTGATTTCAAGATTATTTCGATATTTTTCATTTTTTTTAATTGGGAAAAAAAGTTTATTATTTTCAAAAATATGAGCTGAAAATTTAAAATTTATACTTCGCGTTTGTGATACTAATTAAAAGATAAAAAATATTGTTTTTCGTACCATTATAAAAAAAAAACATTTTTAAATTTTAATTAACTCGTTATTTAATAAAGTTTCCGACAAGTTTTTTGAATTCGTTATAAAAAATTTTTCGTTTCCACTGAAAACTAAAATATTCCACACACTAATTTTATTTTTATCTGTTGTGCAAACAATTTTTCCTTGTATGTTTATTTTCATTTTAATTAAAATATTAAAGTTACAGTACCCATATGTAAAAAATTAATTATAACGTGCATATAAAAATCTTTACCTGTAAAATTTTCCGATAGCTAATTTTAAGCGTGATTATGGTAAATTGTTAGTGATTAGTAATTAGTTTAATAAATTTCTTTGGCTCCGAGTTGAGATAATTTTAAAATAGTAAATCCAGTTTGACTGTAATATAACTTGCACGTAAAATTGTTCTATTTCCATAATGGTTTTTATTAAAAAATGATCATATTTGAATATAAATATACGTGTAAATGAACGCAAATAAAAATAAAAATATTTTACCTCCTTCTGATTTAAAATTATAATTTTGTTGTTCTTTTTTGGTTCTCAGGAGGAAAATCATACGTTATAACAGGTACGTAAAAGCTTATTTCTGAAATTCGTCTCTCTGTAAATTTTTCGTTTCGGAAATAAGATCTTTCCTCACTCGTTGTGAAATGTACTATAAATTTTTTCTCAATGGTAATAGTCTCTTTATTAACTTCAAAACCGAGCCGAAAATAAGACGCTTCTTATTTTAGGCTTACTTTTTTTTTAAATTAATAAACTACCCATTGTTGACAACGCTTTATGCAATTTAAAAATAAAGTTTAATCTCAATCGGATATTCAAAGAAATATGCGACTTCACTTCCTACTCTCTAAATTTAATTCTGTGAAATTTCACTGAATGGATTTGTGAAAATTGCTACACTTCAAGTTCAGCTAAAATTTCAATCAAATTTAAGGGAAATATCCAGCACTTCAAATCATTGAAGAAATTCTACTGAATAATTAGTAAAATTTCAATGAACTTCAGTGATAATGTAAATATTTCAATGGATATTCCACTATTTCATTCAGTAAAGTTTCATTGAACCCCAGTGCAGCGATTTTCGCTTGAATTCAATAAAATTTTACTTGATTATATTTAGAGAGTAATTACGTAATGTACTATTAAAAAATTTAAAATTTTTTTTGGATCGATTCGTCTATTTTATCGTCTACTTATCATCTTTAAAGATCGAACTGCATCTGCTTCTCCGTCACGATTATGATAATTTTCCTATTAGAAATTCACAAAGACACGACATTGATCGTATGAGTATATCGACCATATCGTACGATTATAAACATTTTTAAATGTGATATTTTTTTATGATAATAAAATTATAATTAAAATTAAATAGTCTCATTTTCAAGAAATTTCAAAGAATATTCAGAATGTCTTGTACAGTTATATATAACCTCATCAATTTTTTTTCTTATATAAAGTATAAGTATATATACTCTTGACTGAATTTCCACTTATTTCTGAGTGTAATACATCATCGACCTCGTTAAGACATTCTTAATTTTTTTTTTCTCTCACATTCATTCTTAAGTTTAAAATACGCTCCAAATCTTTTCTTGTATAGTTACATATCTTACAATTATAATCTTCAAAGCTTTTATTCTTATTCTTTTATTATAAATCCTCATTCGATTCAAGACCATTGTCTTTTAACAATTCCATTTGTTCTTTTACGTTGGGATTATTTTATATGCGTATTTCATATACATTTAACGTTATATTTTTTCTTTGTCTTTAAGAAACTTTTAATGAATTATTTTAAATAATTTTTTTTTGTTAATTTAAAAATAATTATTCGTAATGTTGATTTTTACTGTGACAATTTTTAAAAATGTTTCATTTGAAGTATTTTTTCAAGTATGAACATATTTCCAGTTTTAGTGAGACGTTTAACAATCAAATTTGTTTTTAAAAATATTTTAAAAGCGTCAAACTAACATTCAAGTGGAAAATTTTGCAGTTTGAAAAAAAAATTTATTTCCCAGGAAAAAGAA
Organism: Anastatus disparis; assembly: GCA_017163975.1. NCBI lineage: Eukaryota > Metazoa > Arthropoda > Insecta > Hymenoptera > Eupelmidae > Anastatus > Anastatus disparis. The sequence goes on from JAFFSR010000251.1 coordinate 1,533,442, forward strand.
AAAAGATTAAATCAAAGCAATAGCAGAAAAGAGGGAAGTTTATTTCAACATCAAAAAAAGAGCTTTTTTCACCAAAGACCTCTGCTAACTATATATATATATATTATTTATACAGAATTCTACTAAAAATCTAATTTGAAGATTGTTTAAAAAAAAAAGTTACACATAGAAACAGCTCTCTATCTACCGAAATTGAATAGAGACTTGGTCGAAATAAAACTCTCAAACATGTAGCTTTTTTCCAAAAAAAAAAAAGAAACTCAAACGTTTTAAAAATATTTTTTTGAAAAGAAGTATATCTATTGCAGCAATTTGCCAACCCTGTTGCGCGCGCATACACCATTTTCCTAAATTTCTTTTTATTTTAAAATACATAAACATTTTCTCTTCTCTTTTTTTTTCACAAACACTGCAGCAAAAAAAAAAGAGCTAGAAAATAAAGAATTTGTAGAAAATACTAGGGGAACAAGTTTAGATTGAATCTCATATATTTCGGTCGGAGGCTCAACGACTGTGTACATGTGGCCGAACCTCGGTCGCGAAAACGAATTTTCCAACGATAGAATATATGTATATGCACGTATGTATGTGTATATATATATATAAACATGGAGAAAACTAACAGCTGACCGCGGGCAATTCCGTTTTCCTGTAGTCTTGTGTACGCAGGTTGCGTTATTATTTTGAGGGTAGGAGCTTGCATCGAACAGCCCGTTCAACGCTGCATACGTATCTATGTAGTTTTTTTTTGTATCTTTTTTTCTTCTTTTTTTTGGAACCCCTTTCCTTTTTATCCTTGTTAGTTTAGCCTGTCGTTTTTTCATTACGCCTACTGAGCTTGGCTTGTGTGTGTGTGTTAGAGTTTCTTTTCTGTTTTCGGCTGACCACGTTTTGTGCATCAACAGAGCCAGAGAAAGCGTTTAGTTTGTATTTTTGTTCGACCTTTGCGTATACATTGTATGGCACAATTGTATGAGTGTTTTACGTACATTTACGAATAAAATAGAAAGCCTTTTTTTTCTTTGTTTTCTTTTAATTTTTTTGTTTAACGAAGGTTGCTCCAGTTCAATGCAAATCGAAGCAGCGCATAAAAGTTTTATTTTACCTTTTTTTTTTCTAAACGTAAATCATATTGATTTAATATTCTTATTACTTTTTTGCTTGATTGTCAATGAATCTTTTTTCCGTTCGTAAATCATGGATGATAAATGAAATTATTCATGTATTTTCTTCATTGAAATTTTAATTTTACATAACTTTATATAAATTTTACATTTTATTTTGTATTACTAAGGATTTTTAGAAAAATTGTATTATCTTAGCGATGTTTTTTATTTGTCTTTTATTCATATTTTTATAACTTTTATTTTTTTAGCTGACAAATATTTTGAAAGTTCAGGTAAGAGAAAACAGTGCCAATTGTGGTCGAAAAATAAACAATGTTATTTAATAAAAAGATTTTTTTCAAATAATAGTATTTTAGCTAAAATTAAAATTAATGTTTGATCGAAATGTAAAAAAAGTATAATCTTCTCAATAATACTACACAATTATGCTTTCACTTAAAAAAATTTGTTGCAATGATATTTAAGTGAAATATTATTCATTTTCAAATAAAAACATTATTTAATTACAATGTATTCGATAAGTTTCATATATCTAAAATTAATATTGAATAAATTAAAAATAAAACATTGATAAATACATAGAATTCATTTATTTTCTGCAATTTTCCACTAACAAAAAGCAATTGGTGATACTGAAAAATATATCTAGCTAAAATAGACGAACTGAGTGGATTCATACTAATGAAGCTTAATAAAAATCTCATTGTTTTAAAATTGTGTAGTTGCAATTAAAAATGTACTTTTGTTCCCAAATAATAATAGGAATATTGAGATTTGTTGTATACTTTAGTTACTAAAATTACTAAATTTTCATCAGTAAAAAAGAAAATTATTTAATTTCAAGAATAAAAAAAAAATGTCGTTGATTTAAACCTATAAATAACTTCTTATCAATAAATAAGAAACTTTAAAAATTGAACGTTCGTTCGCTTCGTAAAATTCATTTTAAAATCAGTGTTTCTTTTGATATTGTTCATTCGCTTTTCATTTGAAATACGATTTTTCTTTTATTTTTAAACTTTTATTTAAACATTTTCTAATAAATTGGTATTTGAAAAAAATAAACTGAAAAAGCTATGCGCGCCAAACAAATATTCCAATAACATTCATTTATTGTTAAAAAAAATTCTTATATTTTTACTCTTTGATATTTTTTATATTAATGAAAATTTATATTAGAATTGCTGTTTTCCTTTGAAAAAAAAAAAACAATTTATTATAAAAACAAAAATCTTTATTATTCAGAGTAAATGGAAAGGTTTAAAATGTAAACAAATACTTCAGTTACTTTGAATATTTACGCGCTCTATTTTACACACTCACAGAGCTCAAGCTCTACATGCTCTGAGATTTTTGAAATTTTTAGTTACCATAACAAACGCGTTATCTTGAATTTTAAAAATATATTTTATGCGCAATTAGAAAAGTTCGCGTGTAAAAATTTTTGCAGAAAAATTATTATCTAGGAAAATGTATGTATGATGAAATGAAAATTTTATTTTGTTGATTGTTGTGATCCAACACTGACAGAAATGTTATCTAGAGGCAAACGGAATATACTTGGTCCTAGTATAAATATGTTTGTTTTACGTCCTAGCATAAATATACTTGAAGGTAACATTATATCTTCGTAGCAAAAACTGCAATTTCGATTCAAACATTTAGTTACTTGCATCTAATGGATTTAGTTTTCCTTCTAAATGATACATCAATAAGGAGTCATCCACTTGCTGTGAGATACCTTTTCTGTCAGTTAATGTTTATACATTAGTGATTTTATGTTGATTCGAAAAATGAAAAACGTTTTCTAAACAATGACAATCATATACAATCCTAAAAAACAATGAAAAAGATTATTTTGTGAAATAATGTTTAAACTAAAGAACATCGTGAACTAATAAACACAAAATATATACAGGCTCCGTTCTATGTATAAAAGCGGAATAATTTTGATAAACCAAATTCAAAGAAAGATGGGGGAGAATAATTAACACGAATCGATGCGCGCAGTAATTTATTAATTAATAATTTTAATCAATAAACAACTAGTAAAATATTAAAAATTAAATTATCAAAGTACGTTATCAATTATCCGTTGAAAAAGCTATTTACTCACTTAATTACAATAAATACAAACTCTATTCTGATTAAGAAACATAAACTGAAAAATAAAAGAAAAGAAATAAGTTTCGAGTTTGGTGAAAGGCTGCAGTTTTGCAAAAGTCAATCAAGCCAAAGTTTCAAAGTTTATAAGAATATCCCGAAGGTAAGCTAAAGCCAAAGAGTTATTAACATTTTAACTCCAATTCTTAACTTTTCAACGAGCAACCCGCGCGCTCTCTTTCCCTTCCTTTTATATATATACACCCCAACATAAGCCTCACAATAGCAGCTAAGCTTTTCCTTTTTAGCGCTAAAGAAAAGTGATGAAAACGTTTAAGTACGAGTATACCCTTCTTTTTCTACAATTGCTTTTCCCGGCGCTCCCAAAGATTTTCTTAACGAAAAAAGAGCCGAAAAAAAAAATAAAGGACCTTGCGGCCTGCCCGAGATTCGAGTTCTAAGTTTCTTAGAAAACTTTTCAACGCAAAATCCTCTCTTGCTGAAATAAACGAAACGCGAAACACAACCAAAAAAAAAAAAAAATCATTGACCGACTGAAAAAAAGAAACTTTAAACGAAATAAAAAAAAGCCAAAAAGAAAAGAGAAATATATATAGTTATAATTGAAGGGGTTATAAGTGAGTTAAGCGCGATGGAAAGGTATAAGTTAAAGCTCTTCTTTTCAAGGAATCCGTAAAATTGATAAAGTTTTTTCCGCGTAAACTTTTATAATATCTTAGGTTTTGGGTAAACAAAAAGAGAGAGAGAGAAAAAAGAAAAAATTGGTGCAATTGTAAGGTATATAACGTTGTCGGACAATTTCTATGTTCACGAGTTAGAAACACCGTGGGAATTAGTCTTCTTCGTTCGCAGCAATGTAATTCCCTTGACTGTTATAAGCGCCGACAAATTTCAGCTGCATGTTACTAATTGATGTACGTATTCTGCATATAGAAAATTAACGTTGAACGTGAATTTCCTGATTTTAATTTGCGGCTTGGAATAAGAAACAAGGATTTAATAAATCAAAATTAGTAAATCGTAGATGTGTGAGATTTTTTGGAATGATAATGTTGGTGTTTTAAAAATAATATTTTTGAAATAACTATTATTTAATTTTAAAAGTATAAGTGATATGTTTTTGTTCAATTTTCGTGTTCCATACAATAACTACTCGGTTTAAAATTACGTGATGTTTTAAGATACGAAAAATAACATTTTTAAACCTTTTTATCGTAACAAAATATTTTTAAATTTTTGTGTACTTTATCACGTTTTTATTTTACCGATTGGTCAAACGTAAATAAAGCAAAGCTAAATTTATAAATTGCAAATGAATAAATAATATACCGTGAGTAAATAAAAACCAACTTATTCAGCTTTATTAAATAACGTTAATAGAAAAAAAAATCTATAACTTGATTTTTTTACTTCAGTACAACTCGATCTTTTTTTTTTTAATCGTACATTTAATCCGTTGAATTACGGCCACTCTTAATTTCACGTAGGAAATAGCAATTCCAGTCTTCGATTTCTCGAGAGTAACTATTGCGTCGGAATTTTTCAAGAAGTTATTTTAAATTATAATGATTAGATTTTATTTTAACATAAATAATTTTTTATAGAAATTGTGACACATAAAAAGGCAATAAAAAACCAATTAAAATTTTAATTACTTTCATTTTTCTTAATGAAGAGATTACGTTAGCTTTAATTTCTACTTTCTTCGTGAAATAATTATTATAAATGAAAAAAATATAATAAACTCATAATTTACCTTATATTTAATAGAAATTTTCTTTTTAACATGATAAATATAAAATAAAAATAAAATTAAATATATTAAAAAATAGTTTCAATGTATTATCGTTGGAATCCTTTGCACTATTTTAATATATCATTGTTCAACAAAAGCATTAAAAGTTTACAAAAAGTTATTTTCCTTTTGCATTGGAAAAACAAAAAGGATTTCGCTATTGTATTACGAGCAGATTTACAATCACGTACTAAACAGTGAAAACAATTAAAAGTTTGATGAGGTTGCCCAACTTTCAATTTCAAATAATAATGTATAAACTTTTAACAATAATCTACGTAATAAATGTACGTTTAACGAAAGTTTTATAAACAACGGAATTGATAGATCGAAAACACGTATCAAATAATTGTAAAAATTTTTTTCTACCAATTTCAGTTTAAAAAAATTCGAGCAATAATTAAATGTTGCAGAATAATAATGTTAAATTTAAATCAATTTTCATGCATCAAACAATATCCTTGTGAATTTACTTTGAACCAATTTTTAAAATAACATAAAAGAGGGTATCCATGAAATAATTTATAAAATTATTGTTAAAAAGAATTTTTATCTTTTAATAATTAGGAAATTTCTGAAGTTAAGTAAATTTACGTAAAATTAATTAACTTTGCAGAAAAAAACACAAAAAAATTTAATTTTTCCATTATTTGTTCAAAAAGTCTGATAAAATCTTGATTTTTTCACTTTTTTTTGCTATTATAATCGTTTGCTTTCTCACATTTTACTTGATGTTCAAACATTAATTTTTATTTTCATATTTTTATTGAATGTAGGCGTTAATAATATATAATATATAGGGGCACACCTTGGAACCCGGTTAAAAAAAAATCTAAGCTTGAAACCTGGTTCAAAATGGTCGAAGCTCAAAAATCGATTAAAAATAGTTAAAACTCGCAAACTACTGTTTTTCACTCTGATTCATCTTGGTATTACTCATTAAATACTTGCGGGATTTGATTTAAAATGCGAAAAAAACATTTCGTATATGTGCACGCAAATGTTTTTATTCCATAGCGACAATAACCTCATTTCAAACAAATTTTTCCAATTTGGTTTTGGCATTTAAAAAAAAAAAGAAAAGAAATAGTAAAAATGTGATTAAACATTTTTCAAACATAAAAAAAAACATTAATTTTCTTGAAAAACCTGTATCGTCATTTTTAAAGAGGATATATACTTCGTTTAATACATGACGTTACATTTAAATTGCAACATGCCTTTAGTTTATGTAAAATAGGCGAATACACAGAAGTTTTCGTGGATAACATATATATAAATGCAACCCTAACGTTGTACCCATTCTCCACGTATTATACATTTATAGAATTGCCAAAGGCGTGACTTTATTTCATACTCTTTACTAGGATACGTCTGTTTCAGGCGAGTATACATGCATGCATATACACACGCCCAAATATGTATAATCGTTGTTTCTCTACACCATTACGAAGTTGCTGCAAACGCTTAAAGCTTCAGCGAGTTAAACGTAAATCCATTCAGAGAAAGTCGTGGAGGAGCAAGAGAGTAAATGCTTATGTGTGTATATAGGCGAAGTCCTTCTCTTTTGCTTTTCAAATTCAACATCTTTCTGTATAACGCAAGAGACAAATATTTAGGAGACCCCCTTAACTTTGCTTTATTCTGTAATGTGTGTGTGCTCATGTTTGTCCTATTTTTAAATTATTTAGAATTTACTTTAAAACGAATAATCGTTTATTTGGTATTTTACACGATTTTTCAACTGTAGTTAGTTTCGTTCGATTATTTATTTTTTTACATAGAAATTAATCGTGTTTTACATACTTGACGTGTACGAAAATTGAATTTAGCGTGCAGGATAACTCAAGAATACAAAATCAATATTTATTCAAGGAAAATAAATGTTTATACACGTACATTACGTATAATCATCAGTTGTTCAAGAATCACAAACTGTAAATTTTACTTTCTTTGAAAGAGCAGTATAACTATTATCAAACGATTCTGTTAAATTTATTGTCTTACTAAAATGTAACACAAATATTCACAAAAGGCTCTTATTATTTTTTCACAACAATTAACAAAGAAAATTTAAAAAAATTTAGTTACATATTAATATAATAAGCTTAACTATTATTAGCATCCATTGTGGGTTTCGTAGTTAAATGATTTTTCTTTTGATACATACATTTGGCCGTGTTAATTAATACAGGTAAAAGGCCTCTTGGTACGCATGTTCTACAAAGGTCAACGGGTTTCAAAGTTTTGATGTTTAACAGTAGTTAGCAACAGTTGAAAACAAAGTGAATGTATATAGCCTTTTCACGAATATATACATCACGTAATACCGACCAAACGCTGCCGAGTGTAGAAAACTTGCTCTTTGCGTTGTTTCAATCGTAATATTATATTAATAGTATTTCAATTGTTCATAAATAATATAATAAAATTAATGATTCTAAATTATAATTTAACATGAAAAATTGTTTTTTTCCTTGCTTTAAATTCATGTGAAGATCAATTGTTTTCTATTTATACTCTTTTATTTAATTTATAAACATATATTTTGTTTAGTTCAATGTTATATCATCCATCCTATACCTTGGGATGTCGTTGAATTTTTTTTTATTAATCGAATTTAATTACTTAAATATTTTCTTTCCGCTCTTTGTAACATTATTAAACATGACATTTTTAATAAAATCCAACTTTTTGTTTTAAATATTTTCTACTTACAAACACAAAAAAAATAAGTTTTTCAATCTCAGCTTCAGTAATACGCCGTGAGACTTGGTAACCTTTTAATCATAAAGCTTGCGAATGACAAATAAAAACATTAAGCAAAAAATAGTAAGTTAATAGCCGCCCTGAGGGAACAAAAGAGAAAAAGAAAGGATTACACTCAATGAATCTAAAAGTAGGACAAAATTTCCTTTTATTTTATTCCTTTGAAAACGCCGTAATTATTTTAAAGAAGTTGTTCTGTTAAAAGAAATATCTGTTATAAAAGAATTTTTTATCATCAACGTTTACACGTTGATAAGTTAGTTTTATTTTAATAAATTTTAAAAGATATTTATGTAATTTTTATATTGTTTGCTTTCTCATAGAGAAAGAATTGTATTTTTGCATTAATGAAAACAAATAATTAATTATACATTTTTAGTTAGATTATCAAAATGTTAATCGATTAGAAAATAATTCTGAAAAAATATTTCTTAAACGTAAAAAAGAGATTTTTTTGTAATTTTTATTCTACACAGTTTTTATTATATAGAATTTTTATTTTGTAACTCGAGGGTCGCGTATTTGAATTCCCGTCAGGTCGGGTTTCAGAAGGTATTGTTAGTAATACATTGTCCTTTCAAATATTCGGTGGTTTGTCTAAAAAAAAGGGCTTTTAGCTTTAGCTTGATGAAATCTAAATAAATAAACAAATAGACGCAAGAAACGTAAGTAAAAAATTATCCATCATTATTGTTATTAACATCATTATTCATTCTCGATGCATCTTTAAAATTGTTCGTGACTTTACGTACACAGCCTAAAGTTGTTATTTTTTTCAACGGAGTATTTATCCTGAAGCTAAACCCACATCCGTGGGCGAATGAAAACTGAACGTTTGAGGTGTGTTTGTTTTTCGTGACGCTTTTCACCGAGACAGACACGGTAAACTAAAAATGACGGCGATGGGAATTAAATCCGGACCGGCAAATTAAAAGAACTGGTACACTTTAAAACTCGAATAGTGGCGCATGACACTTTATAAACGTACGAAAACGTGTACATACGTTTCGATAACTAAATTTCAATTCTTAATATTATTTATTACATTCTTTGCTTGATTAAACTAACATCATAAATTCGAAATCGATTCTGAAATTATTGAGAAAAATTGAAGAAAAAAAAAACAATGAATTATTATTACTAGAACAATCACGTCATGCATACTGAATAATTATACAACGTGTATAGTCCGAGATTTGGGATGTTGTAGCTAAAGCCTTCTGGGGGTTATCCAGACTTTAATTAACCCTAACTCACTTGATGATGTTAATCATCATAAATGAATATTTAAAAGGATCGAGCCTGTGTAGGTAGTCTACATTTGTTATACAAATAACATATTTGAAATTTAAAAAAAAAAAATTTTTTATTTAAGAGAGTGGAATTTAATAATAAAAAATGTAAATTAATTATTATTAATTTATACCCAAAGTATTAAAAAAAGAATGGAGAATATTGAATCTAAAAATATTTTTAATATTATTAAAATTAAGTCTATTAATTATAAAAAATAATTGCAAATATTTCAAAAATTACTCGGTGAATATTTTTCCAAATATTTTTTTTTAAACACGTGCATGATACGTTGAATTAAAATTTTTTCGAATAAAATCAGAGTAAAATTTTTCATTACATAATGAAAAATTAAGCTCTGATTTTATTCGAAAAATTTTCGATCAAATACTTTCACCAACTCCAATTAAAATTGCAGGAATACTTACTTTCTATGAACGAGTAGATGGCTTTGAAACCGCGCGCTTGCCGCGATGAGATAGTACCACGAAATTCGAGAAGTAACCGTGGTCCGTTGCTCATTATAGGCCTAAGCGGTCCTTCGCCGCAAAACGAGTCTATTTTTTCTTGCTTGCCGTTTATTTGTACGTAGGCTACCAATGCATCTGTCTCCTCGCACCTGTTAACGTTTTTAATTAATATTTATAAGTCTTTTGAATAAATTTATAAGAAATTAAATCAAAATTTTATTGATTAATACGTAAATATTATCAAAATTAATTATGGTACAGTCGATGGTAAAGTATCCCATTCCGAATTTTTATTTGAAATCTCAAAATTTCCCAATCAAAATGAAAGAAACAAAATAAATTCACAGTCAAAGAATAGTTACAGAATAGATTACCATCGAATATATATGTTCTGATTAATTTGATAAAATTTGATAACGAAAAAAAAGTTTCAATTTCGTAAAATTTGGAATTTGTTATTTATAAGAATTTCACTTTGAATTTATTTAATAATATTCTGTTAGAAAAAAATATGATTTTGTTAAATTAGAAATATGATTAAACTTTATTTAATAAATTATAAATTTGATTAATCCCAAGTCTTCGATCAATGATAAATATTTTATCGATTTAACTAAAAATGTAGGACGTAGAATTTTCTTAATTAAACAATAAAAAAGTTTATTTGACTTTGATATGCTTCGACATTAAAGGATTAATGTGGAAAAAAGTTTAAATCGTATTTCATTTTTTGACACGGTTTTATGTTGTCTATAACCTGACGTACGCTTCACATTGATGGAAGTATTATTGTCATCAATCTTTTTATCATTGCAGACGTAAAGTCATACAGTTTCGGAAAAAAAAAAGATTTTTAACTTTTAAACCGAAGGTATTTCTAGCAGAAGAGTAACCAATTTGAAAGAATTTTTAGAAAGTCATTTTTATCAAAGTATTAATTAAATAATATATATTTATCAGTGAGGCTTGTTACGCTGTAAAAAACTTTTTGTAATTTATTGAAATTTTTAATCACCAATATTTTTATGTTAAATTTTTACACATAAGTAAGTAACATTAGTATTAAATTTTTGTATAATTTTGGACAATGAAAATTATCGGCAAATTTACATACAAAATATCTATTTTGTTAATCAAATTGTCTCAAAATCTAGAATTAGATATTGTATTATTGAAAATTATGTATTATTGATAAATTTTCGTATTCGAGATTTCGAAATTTCAATACATAAAAATTTGTTTCACCTGAAACACTTTCATTTGTTAAAATTCCAAAATGTTTTCAACAGTATACAAATTTGTTACTATACTTTTAAAAATGCTGTCAAACGGTCAATTTTTTATTAGTTATATCATTTCAAATCTAAATGATTGTTTGTGACCAAACACGTATTTATTTGTAATTTATGTTTAAATGATTCAGAAATGCAAATATAATTCCAATAATTTTGAACATTATTTCAATGTAAGTTAAAACTCAATGAATGAATGAAACATTAATTTTTAAATATTTAAAATAATAAAATATACTTGTACAACACATTGAATTTTACACAAAAGAGATATATCATTAATTAAAGATTAATTTTATTTATACGTAAAGGTTTCATTATAGTTAAAATTGTACGCAATTTATAATCATATTTAAAATAAAATTATTTTATCATATCTTTGCTATTATACGATATATTTTTTAAAAAATATCATTTTACATCTGTATTGAAAAAGCTTATTAAATGACTTTTCAGTAAAATCAGTTTTTAATTACCTATCGCATTATAAATAATGCATTAAAATACGCTGCTTTTTTTTTCTTTTTAAATATCCATGTAATAAAAATATTAATGTTTTTCAAAGATATGTAATCTGAACAAAGCAGAAATTAAATTTTAAATATTTAATATAAATGTGGATAATTAAACTTATAAATAATTAAATACATTATATTAATTAAACATCGAAATACATTTACAGTATAAAAGATAAAACAATAATTTTTGAAAAAATTTTAGTAAACAACAGAAAAATATTTTTTAAAGATTTTATGAAGTATAAAATACTGATATCTTTTTGTTGAACACGAAGTACGCATAGCAAATTAAAATGTATAGTTAACATAAAAATAAAAATACCAAGTGCGAAAAATTATCACTAAAGAATTAAGATTGAAATGATAGAATATTAAATGAATATTTAAAAAGAAATTTGGTATGCATAGGCAATAATTTTACAATTTGAATTTAAATTTCAATAATATCATGTTTATGAAAAATTAATTTAGTAACACATTACTTATTAATACAATTTTGATTAAAACATTATTAATTTTAAAAAGTTAATCTATTCATGAAATTATTTTCGATTAATCATACTCACTCTTTCGTGCTTTCAGGTGATCGGTAGACATCAAAATCTTGAATAAGAACATGTATCCTTTCTTTACCTCGTCCAACAAAGTCGTACCTACACGTCGTCCTTGCTGGGTATGAATTTGGATAACCAGGCGACGTTACGATGCCCGATTTTGTCGTATCGCTATTGAACGTCATGTCGCACGACGATGCTAAAACACAGAAAAAATAACAACTCGTTAAAATGACAATAATAATTAAAAATAATTGTTATTCGTTAATTTTAATTATATCACACATTATTGTCGGGTTGCAGTAGGCATCGTGATAAAAGTATTGCCTTAGACTTTTGTAATAGTGATTACTAAATCAAATTACAATAAATAAAAGTTATTTATAATTTTAAAAAGTTAGTTCTTTTTTTACAGTCAATTAGAGATATTGTTGCAGTGTACAGTATTTTATCGGAACGTTTATTTCATTTTTAAGTTTCTCTTTTTCTCTTTTAGACTGGCAGTCCGAACATTTTAGTACCTTAGTTGCAATGTTTCGTGCTCGTTATTCTGTTTTCTTCGTTTTTTGCGCATTGTTCATTTTTTTTTTTTTAATCTTCTTCTTTTTTTTCGTTATTTATTTTTTCTATTACTTTTTTAAGCGTATACATTCGAAGATTTAATTTTTTATTAAAAAATTCTTTATTGTTGAAAAATAAATTACGTACATTAAACAATTTTCGAAAACAAAGTTCCAGTTGCAAAATAAAAATTTGTACTTTAATAAAGCTAGAGAAAATTACAAAGAAGAATTTTAATTTGACTAAATAATGTTTCTGTTTTTACAGTAAGTTCATTGTACCATCATTTGTTTTGTTAATTTCAAAATTTAATATTAAAAAAATAATATTTTTTATCAATAAATTCAAATCAATATTTAATTATAATTTTAATTTATTTATAATTTCTCTACTTACTATCAAAATATATTATTATCTTATATTTAACTTATAATTTATATTTATAAAGACTTTATCGATAGATCATTCTTTCTTCGCTTGAAACGCGATAATGAATTCAAAGCCCTTTTCCTGTAAGCGTTTCCAGAGTATACAACAAATAGGCTGCACAACCTGGGCTGTTCGTTTCATGTAAATTCAGGCTAATTCGCCTATCCTTTAGCTAATTCCACGATAATTTTGTAAAAGCCGCATACCCTCCTTTAACTTTATTGCTGGTATATACTCCCCCCCCTTTAAAGAACATCGTAATATCGTTGGGTTAGCATATTTCTTATGTATATACATATACATTGCACAAGTTCATCTCTGGCTTAAAGTATGTATTGCTTAAAGAAAATATTTTCATAAATTTCCAACTTACTTCGAGAAATATTTGTTATGTACATTAATAGTAAGTTAGAATGTTATTATAGTATGTGAAATTATTATACCTTATTATACTCTAATTTAGACTTGTTTTAGAAAATTTTCTGTTTAACGTTATATCGCGTAATTTTAAGCGAATTTATAATCTGTTAAAAATTTCTGTTTATCCTTTTTCAAGCAGAGACGCAGTGATTTTACCTAATTTAAACAAGATAAACTTTTGAAATTGCGAGATAAAAAAAAGAAGAATCAAGATCTCGAATAGAATGAATCTCGATATTATACGTGACAGTCGAAGATCAGATTGTCCTGTTTTAAGATTTATGGGCGACTGGTCAAGTTAAAAAGAAAAAGAAAAAAATAGAAATTTCTCCAATGTGTTTCGGTGATATCAAGGTACACATTCCAGCTTTCGTTTTCCCTATTGTAACAAAAACCAATACCCGTGCAATGTAAAACGAGAATCAAAAGGCATGTAAAGCGAGCGGACATAGAGAAGGGAAAAAAAAGTAGTTTTGTTAAAAAAAAAAGGATTATAGGAGAAATAGGTAAAGAACAAGAAGGTATAAAAAAATGTAATGGAAAAAGTTGAATGAATTATTAAGACACTGCAAGCGAATTATTATTTTTTGAAATTTTTCAGAAAGATTTTATAATTGTATAGTCAGTTGTAATGCTATATCATCTAGGAGTCCGAGTCAGTAGATATATTCGAAAAAGGTCAGACGTTGGTAGTATACTTGAGGTAAAATTTTTAATCCTCTACAGAATTAAATAAATTATAATAAATTATAAATATAGTTTTCAAAAATTAGTGAATTGTAAAAATTTTACAAATTCTTAATAAAAATCAAATTTTCACTATTTTTTTAGTATATATTTTTATAATAAAAATAATGGAATTGATGCCCATTTATTTTACTTTATGATAAAAACAAGAAATAAAATTTACATAAATTGTACTCACTTGTTATACTTTTTTATTTTAATAACACTTAATTACATAGATAATCGCTTATAAAACTTTGGTTTACAAAAAAACGTGTAATGTATAAAGATGTGCTTAGAGAAATAAATTATATGTTTATAAATGATGAATATTTGAAAAGTAGAATTTCAGCAAGATTAATTTTGAAATATGTGTTTTACTCATTTCATAAATGCAAATATTAAAAACCAGATTTGAAACTTACATCTGCAGTACCGTTCAAAAATTGACGAAAAAAATTTAGACAAAAACCGACTTTCTAAACTGCATTAATTCCAGTTTTATTACTCGCAAAACAAAAGTTAAAAAAAAGTCATTTAAAGCAGAAACAGAAATCCAACTTTTCATGCAACATGAAATTTTTTAAAATAATTTTTTCATATTACTTTAAAAAGTTGACAGTTTTTGAATTTTTAAAATTTTCTGCAATCACTCGTATTTTTATCGATTATCTATAGCGATGATTTGAAGAAAGTTTCAACTAGAATTTTAAAAAATTGTAAAAGATTTAAAATTTACTACTGATAAATTTTATAGCTACGATACTTTTCGACAAAATTATATAAGCGATAATATAGTTGGACATGCAAATAACAAAGTTTTGTTATTAGTCATACCACATATTATTAATAATTAAATTCTATTATTCGAAAGTTTCATTATACAATCGCTTATAAATTTATGGCTATGTAAATAAATGATGTTTTTTCAGAAAACGTACTTATTCGCAAATATAAGAAACTCAGTGTATTTACATTTGTTGATTAATGTTTATTCTTATTTTGATACACGCGGAATTTCAACATTAGAGTTTAAAATTACTCGGTACACTGATCAAACATTTTCCGCATAAATATGTAAAAGCTGTAAATTTATGCAACAAAGGAATTTTAAATCAGAAAAGCGATTGTATTATATTATTTGTGAATAATAGAATTTAGTTGCGAACATTTTATGGCGTAACTGAAAATAAAATTCTATTTCTCGCAAGTCCTTCTATTGAATAGTTTATGAATTTGTTGGAAAATATTTAAGCTAAAAAATACTCGATTTTAGTCTTTTCACGACTTTTTTTTCAATACTCGTTTTAATTCACTACTAATAATTGTTTTTAAACAAATACGAAAAATCGAAGAAATTCTGAAAAATTGACAACTTTTCAATATATAATATAAAAGAAAAAAAAATTAATCAAGGAATTTTCGCACAGGGTATAAAAAGTTAGCATTTTGTTTCTACTTTAATTAAATTTTTCATTTTTGTTCTGTAAAGCACGGAGCCAGAGTTAACGTATTTTTTTTAAAAAATCGCTTTTCGTCCATAAGTTTTTCATGAATTTTTGCACAAAACTGTAAATTCATTTCTGTTCTCAAAGAGTCTCTCTAAAACTTTTTATAACTGTTATACATACGCATACATACATATATACATATAAAAATACATATGAGTGTGCATATGTGTACTCATGCGAACGCCTTAAAAAGAGTACAAAGGTCATGTCAGATTGTTTTCCGTGATCACATGCAGAGAAAAGTTTTTACTTTGCTAAAGATTAATCCATCTGCCCATAAAAGATGCGAATTTTAAGGAGATAAGCTGCTCATTTATGAGTTATTCGGTGATTGGATAATGATTTATTTTTTAATCGTGTTGTTGGATATTATGCGTCCACATGACATGAATACATTTAAATATGACATGTACGAATATAAACGTAATATGGATGCACATGAATACAAACACAATATAAACATTTTAGATCAAATAATTGAGAAGACAAAGCACGATATTATATCAAACTAGCTTAAAATTTACAGTAAAGTAATTGTAAAAAGATTATTCAATTTTCTTAAAAAGCATTCGTTGTAAAATTCAAACTACATGATGATAACAGTGGAATATTTTAAGCCCTTTCTAAATAATGGAACAGAAGGGAGTGTACAAATTTTGGAACAAATCCATTAAATAGTATGCAGTGACACACGCGTACACATGCACCAAACTTTCACTATGAGAAAGTAAGTTTTTATTGATTACAAATTTAAAAAAATTGAGTTTCAATTTTTCGAATCAATTGAGCATACATCTTTATAACTGTTATTTTAGATAAAGAAAACTGAATTTTATACGTAACGTCAGTATCGGCTTTGTTATGAAATTTCAATTATAAAGTTTGTTATGTTGTGCTAATTTTTTTCTTTTACGTAATCGAAAATTCCAATAAACATAAAACGAAATTGAAAATTCAGTTGAAATAAATTAAAAAGAAAAATTCGAAAAATTCTCATGCTTTTTAATCACAATAACGAACTGCGGAATAATTTACAAATTCAACATTTTATTACAAGCCAAAAAAAAACAACTAGAGAAAAATCGTTTCTTTTTTTTTCATTTATTTTATGCTTATTTCTTTAACGTATTTATCGATCCCTCGCTTGCATACATCCAAGCTTACGAATCACGAAACTTGTAATCTAAAAAAATTAGAATACCAAAACTTTTCTGCTTTTTTATTTTCGACTGTGTGTATACTTCAAGAAAACTTTATTTTCGTATACAATTGTCCAATGTAAATTTACCTTTAGGCTAAAGATAAAGCCTGAAAATAACTTTGAGAATGCAAATCAAGTCTTATTAGCAGGCGTAGTAATTTTTTTTTATTTTTTTTTTCGTCAAAACCAATTCTATTTCTTTCTTCCTCTTCTTCTTTTGACACATATACAAGAAAAATAAAACAAATGAAAAGAAAATAGCGAGAGCTCAAAATGAGGGAAAATCCTAAAGGCTTTTAATTTGCATTCATGAGAACGAAATTTTCTCTCAGCAGTCAAAGTATCATGCTAACTCCTTCCTATTATTCTTGCGTAAATAACGGGAGCGCTAATAAAGAATTTCACTTTGCGTATGCATACGCACATACGATTAAACGATCGGATAATGAAATGAATATCAAAGCATTTTTCGACAAATAAAGAGCGATAATTATATGTATGTATAGATGACTAGTTAATGTGGAAAAAAGGGGAACGTTTGCATTATTGCACCGAATGAAAAGTTCTTCCTCTTTGTGAGACTATAAGTCAATACTTATCAGCTTTGCTTTGACGACTGAAGGAATCGTTTGAGAATGAATGAGCATTGCCGGTAATAATGATGATAAAATGCGCATAGAAAACGGTCATACCATTCTATCGATCACTTTTCCTTTCGAGAATAATGATGGTTAAATAAAAGGAGAAATTGTAATTTATAGTTATTTCTTGACTAATGTTTAAAAAAATATTTGATCATTCTGTTTGGTAAATTTTATGTACTCTTAAATAAACCAATGCTACTCTGGTGGAAAATTGACTATATTTTGGGCAGAATTTCTAATCAACGTAAGTTAAAATGGCATTTATGTAAAGATTTTGTGAATTTCTAGATGAATATCTTTTTAATTTACGTTGACCAGAAATTCTAACCAGAATATGATCAATTTTCTACCAGAATGAAAACATTGTTTATTCTAATGCGATAAAATAAAATTTCATTAATTTTTTATCATATTAATTGAAATACTATTTGCCGAAGATTGATGAAATAAATTTAAAATTCAAAAGAACAAACTCTATGGGTTTATGGTTGTGATGCTATGGAGTAAGATGAAGGAAATGAGGATTTATCGAGTAAACAGAAAAATATTCAGATTTTAAAGTTAAAATAAAGCAAACAGTCTAGGAAAACAGCTTATTCGAGTATTTTATTTGATTACTTAAGATGAAATTTTGCGGGAAAATTTTTGTGCTTAATTGCATTGAGTATTAATGAGCAACAATATATCTAAGGCTTTCGATATATTCCAAATTCTAAAATTTTTACTATCGTAATTTTTTATAATAAACGTTTCATCTTTAAAATTGTACGATCCGTTTATTAAATATTCTACGGAAGCACAAATGTTCTTTTTTTTTACAGAATTTCAATTGCAACATCAAGAGAATAAATTTTCCATATATTTCTAAGAATATTAAATTGAAATTATGACCTTTATACGATTTAACAAATGATATTATTCGAAACAAAGCATTATTTTCCTGCTATTGCCGTTTTATTATTATATAAATGATATTACTTTATACTTCAAAATCCCCGTATTATGCAAATTAAACGAATACGTTTCATTGAGATACAAAAATTTAACAAATTGCTCAAATTAAAGCTCGCTGCTCATTTTAACACTCGATTATTGCTCTTTAAAAATAAATAATTCACAAAAAAAAACATAAGTATCAAAGCATTAAAGAAAGAACATGAAAATATTAACGTGAAAAAATACATAAAATATTCACGTATACACACTCGAAATTTCAAGTGTATATACGTACTTTGAAAACCTGAAATGCATCCATTTAAAATACATTATTTTCGTCTATACCGCGAAAGGGAAAAAGGGAAGCAAAAAATGGAAAGAGAGAGCGGAGCATATACACGAGCTAAAATGCATGAAATCTGAAGCAATATTTTTTCTCCCTCATTGGATCAAGGACATATCGCGATATTGGTTTGTGTACATATACACCGGAATAAGAGAAGGAGGAGCATAAACGCAAAACAGGAATTCGAGGATATGTTTGACTAAGCCGCAGTGGCATACGTAATGTGTTGGAGTCGCGGTTTTGTCAGGACGAATTCATTCGAGAGATTGCGCTGTGTATGAATTGTCATGTATATATACATGTAGAGATGTCTTGCGAACGATTGTATTTTGTGTTATGTAACAGCAGCAACAGAAACAGTTAAAACAGGGTGACATGAAAAGTATCGGCCAAATGAGAAAGTTGTAACGTAAAGGGCTCGTGACATTTAGTTTGAGCCCTCTCCTCCCCTCACCCCATAGGATAGTTTACTAGAAACGGACATTAATAATTTGATTTTCGAAACCTCGAGATTAGCGAGATCCGGCAGTGTGCAAAATTAATTGAAATCTGTTATTACAACGATTGTCGCTCTCACTTATTGTGCTTCTCTCTTTAACTCTCTGTCTCTCTGGCAGTGTTTTGTACGCTCGATTGCGCTGACGCAACTCGCGTAAAGATAATTATCGGTACAACTTCAACTCTATACAGAGAGAGACGACATACATATATGCGCATATATGTTAATGCGCATGTATTTATGCGTTTGTGAATGTGTGATTTGGACGTTGCTGTGCAATTGGCTGCTCTATGAAAACTGCTCAGCCCTGTAATTAAATTCGCGCTATTTGTTACGTACGCGCTGTTTAAACTTAATTAAGAGAGAGATAGGGAGAGAGACGAATTGAGCAGTCGAATTATGCTGTTTATTGTTTGTGAGCGTTCAACGAAAATTTGTATATCAAGGATATGGATAATTAATTTTAGAGATGTGTAGTTATTTAGCTCCCTGCCGTTTATTAATTTATTAATTTATTTGCTCTACATTAAGATATTTATTTTGCAATTTCAATTTCATCGAGAATTAATTTCTCGAGCTGACAAGAAGAAAGCGAGAACACTTTCTTTTTTCAATGTTAAAATTTTGATAGCGCACCTTTTTTTTTGAAAAAAAAAGAGCTCATAAAATATGCTTATATTCATATCATAAGAATTCATTGTGGAAATTTAACCTTCAGCGCTCTGTTGTACTTGTGAAAAATGTTTCTCATTTTTTATCCACCTTGAAAATTGTCGTCAGTGTGAAAGATAAAGAAAATAAAATGATAATTTTGCTTGATTTATGTTTTGAATAATATATTTAAGATTTAAAAATTTTATTCTGTAAAAAGTAATTAATTATTATTATTATTATTGTAATTATGATAAATATTTATTTATAATTATGAATATTCGATGTTGATTACCCAAAGCTATCCAACGTTAATTAGTTATTGTTGTTAATGATAATAATGATAGAATGATGAAAAAAGCTTTTTTCACAATAATAAACTTTAAATTAACATTTATTATTTATATTCGATATTGTTTAGTTGCAAATTTATTGTTAATTATTTATTTTTATTATAA
Source organism: Anastatus disparis (assembly GCA_017163975.1). Classification (NCBI taxonomy): domain Eukaryota; kingdom Metazoa; phylum Arthropoda; class Insecta; order Hymenoptera; family Eupelmidae; genus Anastatus; species Anastatus disparis. The sequence goes on from JAFFSR010000251.1 coordinate 1,553,766, forward strand.
TTTATTTTAAATGTTTATTTTTAATTTTTTTATTGTCGAACATAATCATTTGTTTTGATCATACAAAATTTAAAAAGATTTAAAGAGTACAGGACGTTATGAAAAATCTTATGATTTCTTAAATGGTAAAATAGAGGAAGGATGGAGAATAAGGGTTGAGCAATTGTTAAAAAGTGCTTGAAGTAATTTGAGGATCATCTATTATAAGGTAAATCTTTATTATCAGTTTTACTTATTGATTTCAACATGTAAATATCAATGATGATTTAAAGTTTATTGATATCTATCTAGATGATAAAAAACATTTTTTGGTTTACGTATTAAATCATTTAAACAAATTCAATTAGAGTTTTATCTATAGTTCATAAATATTGATTAAATTTAAAAAAAACAAGAAACCATTCGAATTTTCAATTTTGAACAAACGCGAAAACTAAAATATTAAAAAAGCAAAATCTGAAAAATTGAAATTTGTTTTTCGTCACGTTTCTCGCCTGAAGTTGTTCAATATAAAAATACCAGCACAATACAGAATCACGGCGAAAGCAAAGGTTTCTCTTTCATAAACAAAAGCATTCGTTTTATACCCAAGGAAAAATCTTTCATTATCGCATATTCATTTTCTTTATTAAATTTAACTTCGTGCCGCTGCTGCCCCCGCTCTTTCCCCCCCCCCCTTTTTTTTTCTTTCGAACGACGAAATTTGTCGCGGAAAAAATAACGAAGACAATGTAGAAATCCAAGCTGACAGCTTGAACAAAAGAAGAAGAGGAAAAAAGCAAGGAAAGAAAGAGCAGAAGAAGAATAAGAAAAAGATATAAAATAAAAAGGGAAAGAGAAGAAAAACGATAGAAAAAAGAAAGTGCGCTCCGCAAAATTACGGAAATTACGAGTGCAAGACTGAGAGTCCTATCAAGCAAGTAAAATCAGAACAGCAGCAGTAGAAATAGTGCTGCTGCTGCTGCTGATGGTAGTAGTAACAGCAGTAGCAGTGGCATCACATTTTCTTATTCATATATATATATATATAGGTTAAAAAAGAAGGCGTACAAGCTGGAAGGAAACTAAAAAGGAAGGAAGGAAGGAAAAGGCAAGGGCTTTGGGATGGTGGAAGGTAGGGGGTATGAAAGGTTTTTAGGGATGAGTAAAATAGAAAGAGAAAGGGAGAAGGGAGCGCGCGTTCGCGTAGAAACTACTTAACGCGAAATGCAAAATGGAACATTGGGAAACGGTAACTAATTCCAAGTACGCTAGGAGCTTCTGATTTATCGGCATCCGGATTTCTCATCGTAGTACATTGCTAGATAGAATCTCATTCTCTTCTTTCTCTTTCTTCTTATTTTCCTCTCTTTTCTATAGTGAATTTCGACCTTAAACTAAGGAAAATATTTTATGGCACTATACATCGTCGCGTTGCTTTTTGTCTTAAGATCAATTTTTGCTTATTTTATTTTCCCTTCCCTTCTCTAATTTCAGTTTTATCTCTCTCTCTGCTTTCTTTTTATCTATTAATTTGATTTTATTTTTTAAAGTTTACTCCTGAACTGTTCTGTTGGATCCGCACGTTTTTTGTTTGTTCGTTCTTCGTCGTATCAAACAGGAAATGAAGTAGCATAAACCATTTTTTAGCTATACGTTGATTTGCTCTCCCTCTCTATGTCTTCCTTTCTCTCATCTTGTAAAATGAAGCTCCATTAGCTAATGAGCTAAACGTATATATCTATATTTATATGCAACGTTAAGTAAAAGGGACGTGCTCTCGCTCGCGTACACACAGAGAGGAGGAGAAAAAAAACGAGGGTGGAAAAAAAAAATACACCGGAGTTTGTGTGCATCGAGCGAAAACGCGCGCGCTCGCACAGGCTAATCATATTCCAACGCTAAAGAGTAATTTATTGCGGCGACGTGCAATGGCACAAGAGAGAGAGGAAGAGAAAGAGAGCGGCTTTTCACTTATGCCTCGTTTGCTCTTTTAACTTTAGCTCCTGCTATATATCTATATGGAATATCTTGACTTGGAAACGAAGGGAGGAGAGGAAATAGTCGGGCGCGCGCGAGCATGTGGTGACGCGAAAAAGCACTCGTTTCGAGTTTCTTGGGCCAAACGGTGCTCTCTGTGTGTGCTTATCGTTTTATCTGGCACCGTATTATTTTGCTTTTCAAAGTGTGGAAGAAAATATTTTATTATTGTTACCGAGTATTGACTTTTTTTTTTAAAGGTTGATAAGATCGTAATGAATCGATTCTGTTTTTGATTTATCACATAATTTTAGATTAACTTTAGTTTTGAAAATTCTGTTTGTTTTGATAAAAAATTAATTTTCCTTCATACCCGTGCCGAAACTTTGCCTAAAAGTGCTCCTCATGCGGCAGGGAACCGGCCGAATACATTCGTGTTATTCCGTTACATACGTGCGCAGAACGCACCGCGCAGCTACGAACTGTACGTCTTCTCGGTCGCTTCGCTGTCTGCTGTATACTTAAACTATATCTATATATACGCGAATGTCTAACCTCAGCATTAAATAGATAAATGCATACATCATACTTGTAGTTATTAAATAAACAAACACACTCGATATTAATACACTAATATACATATAATAGTTTAAATTATAACGAATTATAACTTTCGTTTAAAATAGATATTCTTTTTCATACACGTTTCTTTTAATTCACGACACTCTTTTAAACACTTCATGATTGTTTTTGTACAAAGAAAATAATTAAATTCACGTTTTTACACGTTTTGCTTTACACGTTTTGTTTTTGTGCACTTGATAACATTTATATTTATTAAAATGAACTATATCTTTACTAACATACATAATTGTTTTAACTCACAATTTTTTCTTTTGCTCTTTAAAAGGTTTTGATACACAAAATATAGTAATATAAAAGTATTATAAACACATTTCATTATTTCTCACGTTTTTTAAATTTGAATTATCATTTATATATTTATTGTGTATCTTATGTTAACTGCTATGTGTGCTACTATGTTCGGTTTTTTCTCATCTCTCTCTTTCTCTACCGAACTCAACTGTATACTGTAATTGCTTGCGCATGCGCGCTACAACGAAATAACGCAACAGATGACTATTCGCTTTTGACGAATTTTTTTTAATTAAAAATGGAGTTTTATCACTTTTTGGGGTGGCAAAGTTCCGGCCGGGCATGAAGGAAAATCGTATACGTTCCTCGGCACGAATCAGGCTCATCATATGCGCGTGTTTTGCTTCGCTCGGCTTCGCCTCGCGAAGCAAACCAACACGCGCATGGAATGAGCCTGTTCCGTGCCTCGGAACGTAATATACTATTTTTTTATCGATTTTACAGTTTACGTGCCAAAGTCTACTGTTTACCCAAAAAATATTATTTTTAAGAATCAGTGCATATCTGATCATATAATATTCTGATTATTATGTAAAAATTAATAAATTTTAATGAATCTTACAAAAAATAATAATAAAATCTGATTATGAATTTCCCAAAGCATCGGAATTTTTATTATATAATCAATCTTTTGTTTTTTGCGGAAAAGGAAGATGGTTAAGAATTTAGTATCAAACTTAGTCTTTAAATCTAACTTATATAACTTACGGCTTAGGAACTTATATATTATCATAACTCCTTGACTCGAAAGAAAAGCTAAAGAAAAACTTAATTTTAAATCAGAGCTTTCTCTGTGCGCGCCGGTTTTTACTCCCGTGATGTATTAAGCTTAGATCATTTTCGTAAATTAGAACATTTCAAAATATTTTACTTTGTGTAAAGTTTTTATTTAAATATTAATGTATCTTCCTGTATTGAGTAATAGCGTAACTGTCGCAAATGAAGTAAAGCATTAAAATTTGCTCAAATAATCATGAAACTATGCAATAATGAAATTATTATTGAATAAAATTTTTTTGTTCAAAAAGATATACAATATTGGATGAATTGAAAGGATATGTAGATTAAATAATTAGCCTCTAAATCAAAAAATTTTGCTTTTGTTATTTAGTTAATTCTTACGTAAATTTGACGTTTATAATTAATTTATAAAAATACTTTCTTCTGAATAAAAAATTTAATCCCGAATAACGAATTTAAAAGAAATCTATTTTTAAATCGAAATGATTACTTATGGCTCTGAATTATTCGTTTCATTTGAAATGATATTTTTTTTTAAAGCATGAGCGACTCCTTTTACTTAAAATTATTTTCTTCTCCGCGTTATTTCAGATTAATCTTCTTGTATCAAAAGAATTTATGAGTGATGGATTAAAGAATTTCATATGCAGTAAGGTTAAGCATAAGTCTCATACGAGATTAATTAAAGTTTGTTAATTTTTTATACGCACACTTGGGCTTAAGACAAAATCATGCGAGACTTTAATGAAAATCGTTAATAAATTTTCATGCTTAATGCTCCATGCGAATTATAAAAGCTATTTAAACTTATTAATAATAGAATTGAAAACTTGTGTCAGGGATTATCAAGTCTATGAGAAATTTTTAAACATTTGTTCATTTTAATAAAAGCAAAGTCGTTTTTGTTAAAGTATTTTTTTGTTAGAACCATGTACAAAAAATATTCATTTTATTTATTTAACATCATAAAAAGGACTAAATTATATAATACAGAAAAATAGAAAGAAACTTTTTATTTTCATTTCAATAGTAACAGTCACTTTATTAATTGAAAAAGTAAAGCATTTCCTAAGCCTAATATTACGGGGTAGTAATGTGTCACAACTGTCTGCTTAGGTAGAGAATAATATCGAAAAAATAATAATTTAAAGAAAGTTTTATTTAAAAATTGAAATTTTGTTTTTCTTTTACTAATAAAATAGCTTGAATTGGGAATAAAGTATTGTTTTATGCGTGAGTTTGTATCTAACACGAGAACAAACTCTATTTCTCACCTAGATTGTGGCAAATTTCACTTATGAGAAAAATGTACGATTTTATTTCCTTGTTACAAAACATACTATTAACCTTTAGAAAAGTGGTGATTGGAATTTGTGATTTCTCTATAGCAAAATGCATAAAATGGTATCTCATATTGTAGATTAATCGTACATGAATTGTCATAGATGAGTCGTGCTAATACAATGTCTTCACTGTCCACTAAAAGTTATTTATGAAAAATTTCAAAGTAAAATAAAATGACGTTATGACTTTTATTTACTTAATTAGCAACCAAAACAATTCATCAATCAATTCGTTCGATCCACAAAAAAAAAATTAACATATCCGTTAGATTTTATTTGCAAAACTTTTGCATATACGATGCAAACATAATTTGCCCATAGGGAAAAAGTGTCTGGTCGTCCACCAAAAAAAAAGAAGAAGTAGAAAAGAAAAGAAAAAAAAACTTACTTATCAACATCGCAACTGTCGGAACTCTTGTGTGTATAGAAAGGTCACGTGTATCCGGGAAAAAGGAAAATTCGTGTCCTTTCTTTTCTTCTTCTTCTCTTTTTTTTCCCTTGTCCCCATACAACATCGTACCGTAAGAGAAATTATTGCGGTTCCGTAGAATTTCGATAGTGGCTTTACACGTATATATCTATGTATAATACCTATATATATATATACAAGTATACAAGGACATACACGATTACGTTAGTGCTGTGCATCGAAGAAAAGAAGAAGCAACAGCAATATGAGAGAAAGAGAGAGAGAGAGAGAGAGAGGCAGCAAGGAAAACGAAAAAAATACAAGTACAAAAAAGAAGAGAGACAGGGACAAATAAAAAGAAGACAAAAAAAAGGAGAAAAAAAAAGTCAGATAAAAAGCAGGAACAGCTCGAAGCAAGCTCTACTATAGCCGTCGACTTAAAGCCGAAGTCACTACTGTATAGTCGAGAGACTGTTACCTATCAAACGAGTTTTATATGTTGCTTCGAGTATACGTGTGCCGCATGTATTTATGCATACATATATATACATACCTGTGTATATTCGTGTTAGTATGCATATACGTGAATGTGTGTACACGTGTAAGTGTACTTCATAGGTATATATCTAATGTATGTGTATGGAGAAAAGTAGATAGAGTGGAAGAAAAAGAGTAAAGAAAACCGCATTGCAGCACGCTCTTAGAAACGTACGTCCACATACACACACACACGTGTACATATATATATACGTTGATCAACAAATCGTTGAATGTAAAGAAAGAAAAGAAAAATCCCTTGACGTTCCGCACTAGCACGTGTAAGTGGCAGGAACGGAAAATTCTTTCAGGTTAAGGTTTATATATATATAAGCCTTGCCGCACGCTCGTAGAAGACCGATGTTGTCCCATTATTCGATAACCTGACCGGCCATGTAAGGGTGTGTTATATTTGCACGCGAATGTGTACGAGTATGTGTGTATGTGTGCAGTAGCAAGATGATGGTATAAAGAGGGGCTGCACTAGGCGTGATAAAATAAAAAATTTTAATGCATTTATATAGGGCTGCTCGGCCAACAGTCGTCATACGATATATCTTCTATAGTCATAAAAGAACAAGTAGAAGTGGAATAAGAAAAAGAGGGAGCAAAAAAATAGAAGAGATATCGCGAGAAGAACGACGGCTAGTATGAAAAAGTAACTTTGGATTTTCGTCGGCAGAAATGTTATGTTAGTTTTAAAATTGCTGCGGTCACTTGTTTGATACTTTTTTTCTGCGACCCCAAGAGTTTAAACTAAAAAATATGATACCTTTAACTTTATGATGCATAAGTGAGACGGGAAGATTTTTTAAAAACTTTTTACCATCGAAATTTTCAAATATCTGCGAAGAAATTTCATTATTATCAAATTGATAATAATTCATTTATTTACATGTTATATTTAAATTTATAATATGACAATCAAATAGAATTACAAACGAGCAATAATGAAATTGTTCTCATTTACAAATATACGTTTATCAATTATATAACTTACATCAGTAAATACAAATAACAATTGTGATATTAATTAGAATACTCGATATTAATTTGACTACTAAACCATTAATTAACTATTAATATTACAAAGTTTTAGAATATCAAAGCCATTCAGAATAAATATTCACATAAAATCATGTTTGAGATTCTAAATGTTCCACTGATACTCATACGCTCGTTACTTTTTTGTAAGGTATGTTTTAAGTATGTTTACAGTATTTTATTTAAATTTAACCTATGAACTCCGTATCATTATTCAGTATGTAAAAAAGATTGAATTTCACGAAAAATTTGTTCTTTTAGTTTAAAATAAAAAGTTTTAAAAAAAACTCCTTTGAAAATCAGTGTCTTTCTATGTTTGTCTGTTTCTACTTTTACATGTTAAACAGAATATAATTAGGTCAGCTATTTCAGAAATATTTTCCTTTATGTAAGGAAGTTAAAGATTTTTTTTTAATTAAATATCTTTTCATGCCTTAAATAATAATATAAATTTCGTAAGTTTTAATCTTTTATAAGTTGAAACAATAATGTTCTTTTGCGCAATTTGCATTAATTAGCATAACAGAAATTAACAAAAATTTAAAGTAAAATTCTTTAAGGTATAAAAAATTTTATTCCTTTTAAAAAAAATTTATAATAACATAAATTAAAAAATATATACTTGTATTCACACGTACGCACAAATACGAATGTCTATATATTGCATTTTTGCGAAGTATAGGGTAAACAAAAATATAATTTTCAATGATTTTGAGTATAGACATGCTTACGCTATAGCTCTTTAATTAACTAGAAATTTATGTATTAGAATAATTTTGTGTTTAACAAAAGTCCGCTTGAATCAAAAAGTTTATAATTTTGTTCCGAAGAGAAAATCTTTTAGTGCCTAGAAGAAAAAGCCTAAAATTAAAAAGAATACCTTTTACATTTATGAAATGATTTTGCCTTAACGATTTTACTTTTTTTAGTATACCAAAAAAATTTATTTCTTAATAAAACTAAAAAATTTTCTAATGATTAATGCTTTTCTCAAAATTACGCACTTTACAATTATTTTAATAAACTTCATTATCGATTAATGAACGTTCGCGGAATTTCAATAAAATTAATACGTACAATAATAAATCATGACTACATTTATTTAAATATCAGCGCTTACATAATATATATTGAATAAAAAATATGTGATGACATTGATTAAAGAAAATAGTTCATAAAATTATAAAATAAACAGTAAATTTAGTTAAGTAATAATTTAATTTGAGTTATTTTGATTATAATATATGAGATCACAATGCATAAATTTCCATAATAAAATTTATTGATTTTAAAAATGCTAATGCATTTTCCTATAATAAATGAAAAAATATGTTAAAAAATTTATAGTTTTTTTCATATCTCCTATGTATGCTCAAACATTAAAAAGAAAAATTGTCTCTAAAAGAAAAAACAAGCAAAAAGAAAAAAAAACGCAAAAATAGCGAGTAAAAGCTTACAGAGAGAAAGATAGAGAAATAGGAAGAAGAAGCGATACAAACGATCTGTATATAGGTAGTCACTCTACGTAAGCTAAAGAAGGCTTTGGGGTAAAGAAGAGAAGGTGGAGGAGGAGGAGGAGGAGGAGGAGAAAATGGGTATGAGGCTATGGAAGTTAAAAAATTGTGTCATGCGCGTGCACTTGCCTTGCAACGTCTCCGTAGGCGAGATTTATTGCAAATTACTGAAGGGAGGTCTTTGGCTTTTCTATATACTACCACTAGCTAGCTACTATATACGTCGCTCTTCTCTCTTTTTAGATGTGTGTACCATTTGCCCTTTACACACGAAGGATCGATGCTTGGATTTACGATGTTTTTCAATCGCCGTCGACTTGGCAGAACTTTCTTTTAAAGAGAAGAGAGAGAGAAAGAGAGCAAACTACGCTCACGTAATGCAGTTTCTCCCTTCTCTCTCTTTCTTTGCTTCCCACTTTTAGCCAAGCAAAATTTATTATTTCGACCATCTCACTTTCTTTTTCTCTCTTTCTCTTTTTTTACGCTTTCCCTCAATGTAATGTTCAAAATTTCGGCTAAATTTCCTTTAGCGCGTATCTTCTCTCCTTCTATACGCTCTGTTCGAAATGGTCCGATAGGTTCGAAAAATAAGTATGTATGAAGACAGTGAATTTTTGCTCGACCCTGTGCGACCAGAGTGCACTTTATTTGCTGAATTTATTTATAGTTTTATGGATTAATACGCCGCAGTTTTATAAAAACGAGAAAGAAATTCCGAATTTTTTCATTTTTAATTTTTGATTTATACATGAGGAGTTATTGGCTGCCGAGTATTAAAGCGTTGTGCGATTTTATTATTTTCTTTTAACTTGTTGAATTGTAAATTATATTTTTAGATAAATATTTTATGTGAATAGTACTTTAATTTTAATTGATTTAATAATTAAAATTTCTTTAATATTATCAGCTATTTAATTTTGCAAATGTTTGAAAAAATAAATTATGTAAATTTCAGAAATTTTTGGTATGTTGGATTCTGGAAAATTTATTACAAAAAACAAATGTATATTTTCATTATATCTATAATAAATGGTTTCGTATAATACATATCATTAATATAATTTTATTTATAAAATTAATCATACAAAATAAGATTTCTATGAATATCAATAACTATTTTTTAAAAATAAAGAATAAAGAAACGTTTTTAATAAAAATATTACAATAAAAAACTTGGCATTATCTTCAACATTATTTACAGTAAATGACAATTGTTGATGAGAAGTTAATGAAACAAAACATAATCGTTTATTAATAAACAATTAAAATGCTCATTACAATGGTCGATCGATTATCAGATAATTAATAATGTACGAGCAGAAATCTTAATACGTTTGGCTCGAAATTTCTATTGATATATCGGACAATTACGCAGAGCAGCAATGATAATATGCATTTATAATGTGAATTCGAAGAGAATCGATTCTACAAATTAATGAAAAGCTTGTATTCAATTGAAATAATTCTCCTTTCTTTTTGACATTTAAATTTATAATTTCAGATAAATTAAACTTTGACCAATCTGTACTTTTTAACGTTACTAAAGAATTAATCGAATATTCCGTGACAAAAGAAATTACTTCATTGATATTCCATTAGAAACTTTTTTTCTATTTTATATTTGATTTTTATCATAAAAACTTAATTTTCAAGATATTCCAGTTACAGCTTTTTACGATATTTCAATTTCAAAATTTTAAACGGAAAATCTTAGATTTATAATTTGTTTTCTTTCTAAAGTAAAAGATCAATATAATTTTAATATGATTTTTTATTTTGTTGCAAGTAAAGGTTCAACTTTCAAATATTAATAAACAATAAATTACCAAAATAAATTTTTCATTTTTTTCTATTTTCAAGAAGAGAACTTATAATTTTTAGTGCACTTAATGATATTGAATTCACGTCAATTTTATTATTTATAAATATTTGATTTTCCTTGATACTGTGCTTGAAATTAAAATTTTAGAATCATTAGGAAAGGTAATTGACATTATTATTTATAAAAATTTTGATGATAACTATAATTCTTTTCGTTATACAGTGATAGTAAATTTTTTAATAAACACTTATATAACTTGAAAACTGTTATATATAGTAACGAAATTTCATTCAATTATTAAGGATAATTGGTGCTACATTCCATTAAGTCTTAAATTTTTCATGTGCAGAAATTTTTGAGAAAATATGATCTTAATTTAAAAAAAATCAATTTATGCTCGTCGTTGTAGCTGAAATAATTGAACATGAAACAATTAAAAATTTTCCAGAAATTTAAGTTTTTGATATATTCAAATCGAATTTGGTTATAATCTCATAAGGTTTATTAATTTTAGAGATGATTGGGATTATATTTTAAATTATTTTTTAAAAGTTTGCATTTCATTAACAGTTCAACAGTTATTGAATGAGCGCGGCTCATCTTTTTTCGTTTTTTTTTTATTAATATTAAAAATTTTTTTAAATATTTTATTTACGTCTTCTATCTCAATAATTTTTTTAAATTTTTTAATTTTATTTAACGTCACTGTATTTGTACTATCATTACAATGCTAATTAGCGACGGAGATTTTCAGTGTGTTTGTGAACAAAGCATATGTATTGTATACAGTGGTTCTTGTATCAATCGGCCATCGAGAACGGGATTCGAACTCGAGACCCTAAGATTATGAATCCATCGCTCTACTGACTGAGCCACTGACGACCTCCATCTCAATAATTTTATTAACATATTTTGTCATTTCAAGTTTAAATTAATTTTTTAAAAACTTTATTTAATAAATTTTATTTAAATTTAATTCAAAGAATAATAACATTGTTGAAAAATAGATAGTTTTACTATTTTCCAGTGAATATTTTTGAAAAACAATAATGTGCCATCGTATCGATCTTTCTGGTAAAAATATTCTTGAAAACACTAAAGTTAAACGTGGATTTTTCCAAAGTAGTCTTATTCATTCTGGAGCAGTTATAATTAGTTATCGACGAACTCATCAAATTTAGTAATGATAGAGTATCAACGTTAATAAACGGGTTTAAGTAGTATCCATAAAAAAATTTCCAAACTATGAAAATCATTGCATAGTCTAATAACTTTCCTCTTTTTATCTTTCCCCCAAAAAATATAAAGAAAGGAAAGAAAATCAAGTGAGCAATAATCCTGCTATAAACGTATAAAAAGTGCTCATAGAAATTAATAGCTGGAAAAATCCAATTTTCATCTTTGCAAGGAGAAGTACAAGCAACCACTACAATCGAAAAAAAGACTATATACCGATTCTGAAAAATATAGACCATCCATAGGATATCCATTATCTACATATCTATTCCTACGTCCTTTTCAGCTTTCTCCTGCGCTCCATTCCTAAAGGGCTCATCTCTTTCTCCGTCTCTTTTGCTTCTTTTATCTTTCTCTTCTTTTAGCCATAATGTTTCCGCGGTCTTCTTATTCTCTCGATATCGATAATCGATTTTCATAATGCGAGAAGTCATCGTGGCATACGCTTCGATGGTTATATATATACGCGTTTCTCCTTGCTATATGACGGCATATATATATAAGTGAAGAAAAATGCGCAATGCTTTAACCTCAATTATTCCAGTATTTTGTATGCTGTTGTCTTTCTTTTTTTTTGATATTTTCCTTTTTTGTTCTTTCTTCTTTTTCTTCCTTTTTTTTTATTTCTCAAGCTTGAATGATTGTCAAGAATTTATTAGAGTGTCATTTGCTCGCTCCAGTGGAATTTATTGAGATATCTTGAATATGCTTATTACGTATGGGGAATCGATATTTTTCTCATTTTATTCCAATGAAATTTCCAAACAGTTTTTTTTTTCATTCACGCGGTTTAATATAGTTTTAAATAAAAGAAAAAATTTTATTAATCTCTGATATTTTGATGAATATTAAAAGAAAAACAATTGGAATTGAGTAAAGAAATGATGGCTTAATTAGCAGTTATTGCTATTGAAATAGAATATGAATTAGTAGTAAAATACGAATTAGGTCAGACATTGCGTATACATTTATTTTTATTACTTTCCATTTAAAATTACAAATTTTATACTTTCTATTAGCATAACACATATCGTTAAAAATATAAACTTTACCTCGAATTGCAAAGAGAATGTTTATTTTCATATTAAAATTTAACTTTTGCTCCATCAATTTTAAAGGGAAATTTTCTATTGAAATTTCATGTGTATTCAGTGGAGTTTTTGTATTTTCTGTTTATGAATTTACTATAAGCTATGTTCAGAGAATACTTTATTTTATCACAATGATCACGTTTGTATTCAATGATTTTTTTTTTTTAATTTTATAATAAATATAATATTTTAACATGCTAATTTTTTTGTTGTAAAGAAAATAGTTTTTATTATAAACCTCAATACAAATCTTAATTATTTTGTTTTTGAGCTACTGCTATTTTCTTACGAAACAAAGTAATCCATTGATTATCTAAAATCAACATATATTCACAAAAATTTATCTAAATAAAATGAATTATTTTAATCCGAAATTCGTAAGTTAAATTAAAAATAATTTTTTCGAATGTACATTAATTTTTACAAAATAAATTTACTTTATTCCTGTACTTTTTGGTATCACCGAGGCAAAATATACCTTTCTCAATTTAAAATCAATTAAAATCCATTTATAAAATAAAACTAGCGGATAAAATTTTACAAATTAATAGAAAAAAAAAGTAATAAAAGTGAGTAATTAAAATATAAAATCTTTATTAATAACGATGATGAAAAAACTAGTAAAAGTCGTAAAAGAGTTATTTTGTTATTTTGTAATATCCATTAGCTTAAGCTAATGGATATTACAAAACAATTTCACATCGTGGTTAAAATTAATATTTTTGTGTAAGCACAGGACCGAATGTTCAAATAAATCAAATAGTTTGCTATGCCATATCGCGCCCGTTTTCAACCACATGATCACACGTACACACACAAATACCCACAAACACGCGCTTACGGCATCGTTCGCACGGGCACGTACAAACGCGCCGTAAAAAGGATTCTATCCGCTTATTCAAACACGTTTAAGGGTATCGGTCAATCACTTATTAAAAAGTTCAACGGTAATACGTACGTTTTAAATGAGATTTTGGATTTAGAAAAAAAAAAATGACCCTAAAGCTGCTTTATCGAAAAGCTATAAGTTAACGTGAATAAAGAAAGCAAGAAAGGTTTAATGTTAATTGAGAATCATGGTTTATAGAATAGTTCTTTATTCCCTTTCTTTTCTTTTAAATATACAAAGAGCAATAAAGTTAAGCGTAAAAGGAAATTGGCAAAATCTTACTCTACATGTCAGCCATAAACTTATCTCTAGAGTCAATAACAATTTCATTGATCTCCCAAAGGTGTTTCCAACTTTAATGCATTCGGGGACTGAATCATTACGGTACACTCACTGCGCCCTGTACGACTACTGTACACGTTATTCGAGATATCTTGAAATTCATTTATGTTATAGATTATCAAACTATTATTGATATGTTAAATGAGTCTTTTTCTCAATTCCTTTATTGTATAGTTATATTGAAAAATTTAAGTGTCAGATAATTTAATGATTAATTAACTAATTTTTCAACATGATATTATTTTTAAAATTATCAGAAAAATAGTAATTAAAATGTATACATTTTTTTATATCTTAACTATAATACTATATAAAATAAATTGATTTGAATGGTTACTGGCGAAGATTTCCATTAATAAAAGAGCCCCTCACGCGCCGTTAGCAATACCTCAACACTCTATACTTTTTTCCACTATTGTTTTATTTCACTATGAATACTGTTTAATTGATATATAAACTTTAAGTAAATACAAAATGTAAATAATTGTTTTAAAAATCATCAATAAAAGTTAAAGATGTAAAATGGTGGGGGAATCTGTCTAAAAGTATATCTATATGGAATAAAGTTAAAACATGTAAAAATATTAAAACATAAGTAATTTACTTAAATTGACAATTTTTCAATTTTACAATACTAATTATTCAAGATCCAAAAACAAACGGAAGTTGGCGAGTAGAGCAAGAAGAGGGTGAAGACCCGCTAATATACAACTGTAATTAGATTTGTTCTTATTTAACAAAAGTGTAAATCTCAATAACATTAATAAATGCATCAATACACAAAAAGAATTTAGATAAGTGGATATTTACCTTTTTGTTATAAAGAATAAAAAAATTTATAGTAAGAGCAAAAATGGTAAACTCTTGTCCACATGCTGTTGAAAAAGTAAAAGGCAGCAAAATAAAAAAGAAAAAGGGAGAAAGGATAAGAAAATTGGTGGAAGTAGCTTGTATATCGTTGCACAGTCAAGCAAAAAAGGACAAAAGACAAAAGACGAAAAAAAAAATAAGAGAGAAAGTCTAAAGGGTAAAAAGTCCTTCCGTTGGCATCCTCCTCCTAGCATCCTCTATATCTTACTATATCTCGTAAAACAGTGAGTTTAAGTATACCGTGGACGCTTTAGCGTTTTGTACACGCATACATACTAGACGTCACGATATAACTTTCTATCTTTGTTTCTATCTTGCACACAACTCGCTAGTGTCCATTTTACTCTAGAAACAACGACGTCGAACTAAAAAAAAAGAACGAAAAAAAAAATAGTAGAAAAAAAGAATGGAGTTAAGATAGTCGTATATATACATCCACGTATATTATGCATGTGACCAGAGCATGAAGAGAGCAGTAAAAAAAAAGAAAAGATAAGAAGAGGAAAGAAGAAAAGCTCTGGGAAAAAAGAGTAAAGAAGACAGAAAGAAAGGACAGATACTAAAGAGGTTAGTAAAATAAAAGGAAAAAAAAAAATTAGAAATGGGTAGTGTAAATAAAAGAAACTGTAATAGAATGAGAGTAAACAAAGAACAAAAAAAAAAGATGAGGCTTGAAAATATTTTTATTCTTTTTTTTTTTTATTTTTTTGTTTTTCGCGTAATTGGATGGAAAATTTTTTTGACGTTTGTTTACACTTGTCGTTTTTACGTTGTGCTTCAAGTTTGAATTTTGTGTCAATTTTATATGCACACTATAAAAACGTTTTCGGTTCTATATACACATCCACAAATTTTATGCAATTTTTATGCGAAATTTATTTGAATAGGGTTAAAGGAAAATGACCAAGTGTATCGGATGTTGCTTTTTGCCTATAAACCTTATACGAGCCAAACACAACAATGAACGCAAAATATTTGAATTTTCAAATTATGTCCCAACAAAATTTTCGTTTCCATACTGCTCTTGTAATAATTTTTGTTATACACACATATATATTTTTATCATCCAATAAAGTTTATCATAAATTAAAGAGTAGATGTTATTTAATCGAAAAATTTTACGACGTCACAGTTTGCTAACTAAAGAATAAGTGATAAATATAAAAAATATACATATATCTACTAGATAACGTACTAAAACAGCACTTTTTCGATCAACAATTTACCATTTTAATAGAAATTTTCTATGATCATAATTTATACTGTCCTACTTAAAAAATCTACAGCTTTTTACGTATCGTTAAAAACAATATTAAAAGTATCAAATAATAATCGACTCTCGCTTGAAAAAATATTGAAAATTATGATTGAATCGAGCAATCATGGTACACTTTATTTTTTATTATGGATTTCATTGAAAAAGTTTTCGAAGTATATGTTACTTTCTAGCTGTGTACATTTCATCTACTTTATAAATCTTTTTAAATTTCCTGTGGGGGTTTAAAAGAAAAAAAATAAGAAAAAGAAAGAAAAGACTCAAGTATTTTTTAAATTGATGTTCTTTGTACGTTTTATAAGGATGCATATAAAGTTTTGTCGAGCTAATTAAACTTTATATTTGCTTGTTAACTTTTATAATTGCGATTAAATACAAAGGAAAAAAGTAGCAGCTTGAATTATCAAAACGCAGTTAAATATAATAATGCAGGCGTTATTTAGCGTCCGCCGATATTAATTTTATAGGTACTTTCAATTTAATTGGAATTTCAAATTATTTTATGAATTATAAAGTGGTAAAAATAATAAAAATTCTTTTTCGGTGGAATTTCTGTGGGACTGTCTTGAAATGTTTTAGATGTAAGAATTTTAAAACAAATCTTTGTCAATCTTTGTTTCTTGCATATTTTATATTTTTATAGGAATAAAGTACATTTTTCTCGTGAAATTTTGCTTCATAAAATTTTCTAAAAATCTTTTTATGCGCTTTGACATAAAAAAGAAAATTATTGTAAACTACGGTATAAAAATTTAAATTACATTTTATACCTTTACATCAAGACTTATGATAAGTGTCAAGGCAAAAAAAAAAAAAATTTATTTTTATTAAAAAACCAGCGGCTCATGTACGAAGAAAATAATAAAACATTTCCGTCTTTTTTTTTCTTTCCTTCCTGCATTAGATTCCATTAAAAACGTATACCCTGCTTAACGGCACAAGGAACTTAAGAAATAGTCGTAGTAAAAAAAACGAAAGAAAAAAGAAAAGAAAATATATATAAAAAAAAAGAATAACAAAACACTTCCTTTCCCTCTTTCTTACATTAGATTTCATTAAAAACATACTCCCCATTTAACGATAAAAGAGACTAAAAAATAAAGATGGAAAGAGTACAAGTTAAGTACTTAACAAGTACAAGAGAAAGAAAATAAAGCGAAAGGAAAGAGAGAGACTAAGACTTGGCCCTATTTCGTTTAGTAAGTGTAGAGTGTATATAGTCCAAGCCAAGATTCTTTATCTGTAAAAGCGGCCTTGTTACCAGTGCGTTAAAAATTAATTCGTCCTGCCTCGGCGCCTCGAAAAACTTTGAAATAAGAGGAAAATGAGAAGAAGAAGAAAAAGAAACGTATAAGATATAATGGAAGAACAAAACAAACGTAACTTCCATGCGAGCATATACTTCTGAACTTTTTTTTTTGTCTTTATATTTTTTTTTTTGTCTTCGTTAGCACAAGATGGTTAAAAATCTTTGTCTCATCTTGCTTTTTCTATCTTTATTGCGCTGGCTTGTTTAAACCACTTCTTTCGCTTGGTACCAACTTTGCCAAGTGTTTGACATTTGTTTAGCTTGAGCTTTTGGCTGATGTTTGCGAATATGTTCATGTTACTAATCACTGCCTGTACAGTTGCAGCTTTTTTTTTTAACTTTTATTTTTTTTTTAAATATACGTTTAAATGAGCTGCTCCAGAGGTTTTTTTCAACAAGAATTTTATTATTTATTTTTTTTTATTTTTTCAAGATCTGAACAATCGTGGCTGTCGTTTGAATTATTCTATTAGCCGAAAGTAAGTTTGACGCAATGATAATCTGCTTTATTTACATCGTTTCTTGACATGAATTTAATATTTTAAAACAGTTAATACAGAGAATAGGTACTATTCAAACCTTAACTAGAGCACGAGTAAACATCATTAAAACAAATTTTTTTTTAGAACATGAAATCATCAAATATTCAAACAAATTTTCATCAAATTTAGATATTTTTGTAAAATAAAATATTTAAAGAAATAGAAAGAACTTTTCTTTTTTTGTAAATAGAAAAATAATATTAAGATTGTACTTAAGATTAAAATAAAGATTACTATGAGCTATAAGCTGAAACATTTTGTCAAGATTCTTTTTTTTTCTTCTTCTTTTTTTTAACATCCTTTTCTTTTTATGCAAGCTGCACTTTACTTGGTCGCAAAGTTGCTTGCGCGAAAAGTTTTATACCCACTTCATGCGAATGTTTCGTCTGCTACGTTTCTGAAAGTAAAGACTTTTTGCCTTTTTTTTTTTCTTACAGAAAGACAAAAGGACAGTAAACTCTTCATACATAACATCGAAATTTTCCTTTCACCGTAAATCTCAGCAGTTTTCGCACTTGTTTAAAGTAAATATGTCTTGACGATTAAAAAAAAAAACAAAAAGAGACAAAAGAAAAAGAAAACAAACAAACTTTAACTAAAGTAGTTTTTTGCTGGATGGTAATTATAACTTTATTCTTTTAAATTGTGAAAAATGAATTTTAAAAATGTTTAGTAGTTAAACGTGGTAAAGTCAAAATTATGGAGTAAAGTTGAAAATTTTCAAAACAAAAAGTTTTTATTTCTTTACTTTTGTTTCAAACTATGTTTTTTTTTTCAAAGATGTTACTGCAAAAGCATAAATAATTGCCCAAAAGAAAAATACGGAAATAAAAAAAAAATTTTTATTTTTGAAATTGTTAACTTTGTTTCAAAAGATAAACTTTATTAATTTTTGTTATGAAATTACTAAAGCGTTAGTAAAAATGAAATTAATTTTTAATCGCGTCATTAATACATATTAAATTGTTTAATAAAATAAAGTTCGTTTTTCTTAAGTCAACTTATTATCCCATTAATTTAAACATTGAAAGTTTTATTAACGCATGAAGAAATTGATAAAATTTAAAATACAAATACGAGATCTCGCAGCAATTAATCCGAGTGAAAAAATACTTTAATTCCTAACTGAAAGCACAAAAGAAATGAATATTAAAAAAGGAAAAATATAAAATTCGTAGAATAACAATTAAACATTTTAACACTAAACTAAACTTCATCAAAAGCGTTTATACAAAACTGATTTCAATTTTTTCATGCGTATTAAAAAATAAATAAATAAATAAAAGAGAATCGATGCGCAGCAGCTTCTGATGAGTAAAAATAATTTGAAAAAAAAGGAAGAAATACTCTAAACATACAAGGTTTTCCTAACAAGCAGTCGTTATAATAAAACGCAAAGTGATCACCAGTCGTAGTTATTGTAAAAATAAAAATAACACCGAATCCTCGTTAATAAAATAATTATTATTTTTTTGTCACATACGCACGTATAGATATACGTTTTCCATATATATGTTTCACGTATTACGAATATACGTGCCAATTATTTTAATAAGCGCCTTTAGGCAATGTAAAGAGCTGGACTTTGATTTTATTACTAATTGATTCACGCGTCGTCGAGCATATGCTCGTTGCCTTTTCTCTATACATATATATTTATATTGTTTTATTTTGTTTCTCCCCATTTTTTTCTTCTTTTAATTGCGTATCGAGCTAAAGTTCATTCGCTTGTTAAATATAGACGTAAGTGGAATATATACATATATATATATATATATATATATATATATATATATATATATATATATATATATATATATACTCTCGTTCACTTAGTAATGAGCTTTTTATTACACCTATGTATTATTTGAAGAGTTTTTATTACCTTTTATAAAGTGTGCTTTTCTTGACTTCTTTTTTTTTATTTTTTAATGCGACATTTTGTGTCGAGTAAGGAAAGATAAAGAATAGAGCTTTAAAAGTAGAACCGCTTTTTTCTCCTTTTTTCTTCTCTTTTTTTTCTTTCTTAAGATGAGGAAAAAGTCAAGCGTGAATAAGTATACGGGCTTGACAATTGGAAAATGTAAGAAATTGAATTCTGTGCTTTAATATAAGTGTTTGACTTACAAAGAAAATGCCACACCTTTAGATCACAGATTTTAATTTAAAAAAAAAAATTTTTTTTTCTCAAGAAATGTATTCTTAATTATGTTGATTTAAAACTTAATAATATATAACAATTCATCCATTTTATCAAGAATACGCATTCTTTTTTTTATTAAAAAATAACATTGGATCGGAGATTATGATTGAAAAAGAAATAAAAGTAATTGAAAAATACTTTTACTTAAATTAAAAGGTGGTAACGTTGTTTTTTTTTTTTTTTAAATAACATTGTGATTGTGATTGAAAAAGAAATAAAAGTAATTAAAAAATTCTTTTACTTAATTTTAAAAATGGTAATGCGAGCTTACTGAATTTTTTACTCGTAAACCTTTTTACTACACGTACCCACGTATAAGTGCACGCTAAATAAAGCAAAGTGAACTTTCACTCTAGTTAATTTATCAAAGATTCCATTCACATGTTTTTTGTAAATTAAAATATACGACTGAATTTTGATTTTTTTAAAAATATTCCATGGAATTTATTTATTTATTAAAATGTAAATTTATAATTGAAAGTGTTCAATATTAAAATAACAAATAAGTTTCAGATGGAAAAAAAAATCTGACGTTAAGCTTGAATCGACCACCTTCCGCTTTCAAGTGATTGCTTTATCAACTTCCCCAACGGAAGGAAGGATGTCGGTTAACATCCTTCCTGCTTAAGGCACTCTTTTCTTTTTAAGTTATTAAACATAATATTAATTTTTATTCAAAGATGTTAGAAACTAGTAAAATATTATTAGAAAATATTTTTCATTAAATCTCATATAAAAAAGGCGAGTTTGGTTAAAGGAAAAACATCAAAACAATATTAAAGCCTTGATATGCATAAAACCAAAGTTTTAACACTTTAATGAATCCCTTTCAAGTGGTAAGTGTGGTTTGCTTTATTATAGATCACCAAGTTGAAAAAAAAATGGGAGAAATAATAACAAAAAACAACGCGTGAGTTTCACAAAGAATGAAAGAGGCGCATAAACGTAAATACTAAAGAAAAATAAATGTTGCAGTTAATGTTTTAACAGCACGTATTTTTTTTAATGGTTCTGGAAACCAACATTACAAAAGTTTTTATAAATAATAATAAAAATTCATTTTTGGTTTCAATCATCCAGTAATATTTATTTTTTTTTATATCAAACAATATGTGGTCTAATTTCGAAATTTATTTTATTCTCCATATTTATAATTCTTAAATCACATAATCTCGAATAGTTAAAAGATTAATATAATCCAATGTGTTTAAAATGTCTGTTTAATCACTGATAACAGAATGAGACTTAAATATATAATAAAATATTTTTCACTCGGTTCCTATAAGTTTAAATGTATTCAACATAGCTATATAAACTTTTAATGAGATTCACGGGATCGTTCGGAGCATACATCACGCGAGCAAGTATGTGCATACTAAATAAACCTATTAATTTATTTTCACATAAGAAACGTATGTTTAACTTATTTTATTTTTCAAATATAGCGCAGATTTAACGATTTAAAATATATTTATGCCAATATTATTATAATTGCTATTTCTAATCCTTTAATTTGTACGTCGATGAATTGAAATTTAATGCATTGATTTTGGAAATTTTAACTGATTAAAGCTGTCGGAACCAAATCGGCGACATGGTTCGGTGCTTATCATAAATGCTTATAATAATTTATTTATAATAATTTATTTACTTATTCACACGGCAAAAATATAGTTATTTTCTCTAATCATGTATATAAAAAATGATTGGAAATAGTTCAAGCGACAAAAGTATGCAAAATATTGTCGTAAAGCGAAAAATGCCATCTGACAGTTGAAGCGGCAGTTGTTTGCATGCGATGTATGTCAAGTCGGAATTTTTCGCTTTACGAAAATATTTTGGATATTTTTATAACTGGAATTATTTAGAATTATTTAAAAAAAAAATGACTATATTTTTGCAGTGTGAAGAAGCAAATAAATTATTATAAGCGTTTATTATAAGCACCGAACTAAGTTACCGATCCTGTTCCGACAGCTTCTTAGGTATTTATTTTTTTTTACATTTAAATAAACAAATGTATCTTTATGATATTTTATTTAATGTCACTGCATTTATATGTTTGTAAATAAATTACACGTAATTATAATGAGGTTTGTATCAATTGGTCACGGTAGAGATTCGAACTCCAATCCTCGAAATATGAATCTATCGTTCCACCGAGTGAACCACTGAAAATCTTTTCATTCAAGTAAAACTTTTATTATCGACAATTTATTAGCTTTTTAGTTAATAATGATTTCGCACTAGAATCACTTTATTATTTGTTATGCTTTTACTTACGCTTCGATAAAATTAATTTTATAATTGATAGATTTTATGAGCATAAATTTTGACATTTACATGTATTGATGATATTTTTTACGTTATAACTTACGATATTAGCGGGAAAACAAAAAAAGGGATGTTAATAAACACGAAGATTAATATCAGGTTTCTTCACCTAATACAACTAAAAGAAAATATCAATCAAGTTTTCTAATCAAAATTACGTATACATATACCCATATTTACATGTATATGCATAAACAAAATGCATAGATTGGCTTGTCGATAGAAATTCCTGATAGTCCTCTATATCGACAGTTTGATTCTTAGTAATATACCCGGAAGTGTAACAGAGATCCGATATCAGGTTACCCTGTATGCGCCTACGACAGAGCGTACTATTGGCTATATACGATATGTATGCGATACTCGTTAAAATGCCCCTTTCTCCGCTCTATCTATCTTTCTCTTTTTCCATCCCTTTTCCTTTGACTTTACTCCGCTCTGTATAAGCTATAGAGATATTACCTTTATGCTGGTGTGCGCAGGTGTGCATGCTCAATAATGCAAGCCAACCATTGCATAATAGACGACAGAATTCTTGACTCCTGTGGCTCAAGTCAGCTTTTTCCATGAGCAATACATATATATTTGTATTTTTTTTTCTTTCTCTCTCTCTCTCGTGCTTTGAACCCACAGACAGATAGAAATAGGGAAAGAGAAAAAAAAGATGTATATATACATACATGTTTTTACAACTACAAACGTATTTTTTTCCCCTTTCTGCTTCGGTTTATAACTCACTACACCGTATCTACCTACGTATATAGCATAATATACATAAGGCGTATATGTAGAAACCGATGGTTTAGGCTATATTTGTTCTTTTTGTTTTTCTTCTTTTAAAACTAGCCCACGTTTGCTTTGCCTATACATAGAGCCATACGTTTTGGAATTTTCTTTTTATATTTATCTTGGATTTGTAATACGATGCGCGTGGGATGTACAGGGCAGGAGAAAGACGTGAAGTATTCATCATTTAGTAAAAAGAGGATTAAACATGTATTAAAATCTGAAAAATTCAATTCGCCACTGACTGGCAGGCCGTTAGTTTGGCTAAAGTTTGCTTGAATCATCGAAGAATAGCTTGTTTTATCGTTTTTTTTTGTTAAATTAATTTAAATAAAAGTTTTGTTTTTTTAACAGCGCCATTAAAAATGTTTTTGTTTTGCTTTTTTATTATAATGGTATTTTTAGTTAATAAATTGTACTTTTATTTTAGGAAGAATATTTTATTCAGCACTGTAAATTTCAATTTAAAATGTTAATATTAGAATTCAATTAAATTTGCATAATTTTGTAAACAATTAATATTAATTTGAAATACAAATATTCAATAATACGAAACGCGCATTAATAATAAATGCACTCGCGTAAAATGTATATTTTGATAGTAATATCGTACGAAATTTGTTATTGAAATTTTAAAATATGTTTTTTTTTAAATAATAAATGTAATGTTGTAATTTCAAAATATTTTTCAAATACGGGAAAAAATTTTCTAAGTGAAAATTATAATAGTGTAATGTAAAGTTGTCACAGACTGTCATTTTAGACAAAAATGACCAAATTTATGGTAAAATTTACTAGAAACAAAGAAATAAAACACAGAAGAAATATATAACTATATAGAAATATATAATAATATTATAATATATTATAAAAATATTTATTATGATTCTTCTGAATCTCATCATAAATCATCATTTCTGCGTATAATGTCAATTTATGACGATAGTAATTTTAACTGTAATTGTAATTTTTATTAAAATATTTTCTCGTATAATTACTTAATTATTTTTTTTCATTCTTTTCATACGGTCTTAGGAAGGTCGACATAAGATAAGAAAATTGACGATACCATTTTAACCGAGCTTGTTATATTCAGGCATAAAAATGATTCAATACAAATTCGCTGACTACGCGGTGGCTTTATAAAAAAAAAGTTACGAACGTTAAAAGTTAAAAAATTTAGTTCACTGCCTTGGACACTCATAAAACCTTCATAACTTTTTTTTTTATACAAAGTCCTTTTGACTCGTAAAATCTTAACCGAATCATTTTTACACTTAAACTTAACGATATAGCCAAGTTTGATTAAAATTTTATCATTAATTCTCTTACCTTGTCAATCTGCTTAATATTTATTTTTTAGATGTTCCACCACAAAGGACTACATAAAATATTTTCCATCATCATCCATAGTCTTATACACTTGTTCATGGTATACAAGCATTAAAAAAAAATATAAATATGAAAAGAAAAGAGAAAGATTAAAAAAACATGCGACAGAATAAATAGAAAAAAAAGAGAAGAAAAAGATACGAAACGTATATAACGAGTGCACGCATTCAAGTGAAGGGAGAAAGAAAGGAAGAAAAAGAGAAAGACTGAAGAGGGCTATACGCAATGCACCTTCCTAACCTACATTGAGAAACATACAGGGATAAATCACAAAGTAAAAAAGAAGGTACAAGACAGAGGAAGAATAGGCGAGCCTTTGAAAATTGTACATTCAGAAATCCTCTCGACGCGTTAGTTTCTTTTTGCTTCTCTACTTTTTTAACCGACACGCTGGGATTTCAAATTCGAAACGATTTGTTCTTACTTTAGTACTATTTTCTTCCCTTTTTTTTTTACCCGCGCTCCTCTTCATTCTTTTTTATTTTCTTTATCACGAGAATGTGTAACGTTCATACAGTCTCTTTTACGTTATTTTTATTACGAAATTTTTATTCTACCTTATGAATACATACAATTTTACATCCATTGCTTTTAATACGTTTTTCAAATTTTTTTTTTTATTCGTTTTTAGAGATTTTTATTTTTTTTTTTTGTTCTATCAATGTTTTTATTGCGATGACTAATGGCTTACATTTTTTTATATGCCTCTATTTAACAGTTAAATGCTTTTGTAAATTAAAAGCCAACATTTATTGATTTATCTAGTTTTATTTTCCGCTCGTGTAATAAAGCCAGTTTTGTTGGAATTTTACGAGTTTAATAATGTAATTAACGCAGGCTGAACGTTGTTTTATTCAGTCGTTTTACGTAATCCCATGTAAACGTGCGTATGATTTTCGTTAGGTATATATGCACGAAGAGAAAAAAAATTATTATTTCACGAATCGTACGTGCTTTTGTAAATAAGTAAAGAGAACAGCTTTTTGACTGCTTGATGCGACTCACTTTCTTATCTGCCTTTTTACGCAAGTAAAGGTACAGCGCAAAAAAAAAGGTCGGGACGGATTTATTACGTTTGCAACGTGTAGGAGCGAAGGAAGAAGAAGAGCGACATGTTAAAATTTCATGATCTTTTTCTCTTCATAGGGTGGTTTTCTTAACATCAACGATTTATAGAGAGAGAGAGCTTTTTTCTATTTCTTTTATTATTACCATTATTATTTTTGGTTTAGTTTAATTTTCTTCAGAGCTGCGCGCAAGGCTAAATATTATGTAAAATATTCGAAATGATATTATAATAAGAATTTTAATGACTTTATAATGAAATATCTAAATGATGTTGATTTTTTTAAACACATGATCTTTAAGTTCAAATTTTAATTAGTTATTAATATCAAGTTTATGATGTTAATTAAAGTTTGAATAATTTTTTAGGTCGTTACTCTTTTGAAGTTTAATTTTAAGCTACGTACAAACTTAAAAGACAAAAATTACATTAGTTTTTTCTTAAATTTGAATTTTTTAAAAATGACAAAATTTGAATAAATATATTAATAAATGATATACGTTGTAAAAAATTTTATTTATAAAATTTTAATTAAATATCAATAAAAAATACTTCAATTAAAAAAAAAAGGAATAAAGATTCAATCTTACGCAAAGCTGTTGGTAATATTCGAAAAAAGTCTATAACTATTAGATTAACAAGGTTACTTTTGACTCGAAGTCTAATAATTTTTGTATTCTTTTAAATTTAGAGTTGACTATTATGTCACATATATATAAAACCTAAATAATGACATGAATTTCCAATGATCTTTTTGGAAATATTACAATACATTATATGATTCAATACTAAGGTCGTCAGTGGCTCAGTCGGTAGAGTGATGGATTCATAATCTCGAGGATCCGAGTTCGAATCCCGCTCTTGGCGGCTGACGGATGCAAGTACCACTGTTTATTACATGTGCTTTGTTAATACACTGAAACGACCTCCGTTGCTAATTAGCATATACCGTAAATACAGCAACGTTAAATAAAAAAAGTATTATTAGGAATAACGTAATCGGCATCTGTGATTTTGATTATATATGTTTAATTTACAATTTAATTATAATATGTATATTTTCACCCAAAATGAACGAGTTTAAATTTTTTATTTTGAGCTCGAATTTCATAAGATTTGATGAGGACAAAAAATTAGTCGACGAAATATTTTTATAATAAAATGACTTTTCTAAAATTAAAATAATCTGATTTACATGTTTAACCCGCTAACCAGTTGCTTTGAATACATGTCAAAATATATAATAACAACAAGGAATATTTTGAAAAATACAGTCGTAAAAAAATTAAAAATTTTGATTGATGGATTCCATTTTCTTAAATGGAATGAGTGGAAATTACTTTAAAATTAACGTATAGAAATGACATTGTCATACTAAACGAGATTAAAGCTTCTTATTTTGAAAGTAAACGAATAATTTAATATATAATAAAAAAAGAAAAAGTTTTTAGATTTAAGTTAAAAGTGTTAATTATTTCATTTTGAAATTAACTTAACTTTATAATTACGGTCGACAGTTGTGTGCAATGTATACGGCCCCACCGTAACAAGTAATGTGAAATTCAAGAACTACTTCAAGCACTTATGACTTTAATGAATTTTTAGTTAGCACGCCTAGGCAGAAAAGTCCTCGACAAACCTTTTCAAGAGCAATTAATTTTAACCGCATCGTTGATGTATCATTATTGAGATATTTCAAAAAAGTTTTCTATTTAAAAAATATTTTTTTTTAAATTTAAAAAAATGAAAAATAAAATTATTTAATATACTGTTTGTATCTCAATAATTTTTTTAAATTTTTTAATTTTATTTAACGTCGATGTATTTATGCTATCATTGCGATGCTAATTAGCGACGGAGGTTTTTCAGTATGTTTGTGAACAAAGCACATGTAACGTACAGTGGTGCTAGTATAAAACGGCCGAGAGCCGGATTCGAACTCGGGATCTCGAGATTATGAATCCATCACTCTACCGAGTGAGCCACTGACGACCTTACAAACAAATTTGATATAAAACAAATTATACGCTTAGTTTCGAAAATTCAAATGAATATATGTATAAAATAAAGTAAATTATTCATCTATATTATTTTTTACGAATAGCCAGATGACTTAGAAGATGTAAATTTTTTCTCGTTATTCATTTACAAACATATAACCTATTATTGTAACAAATAAAAGTCACGTATTTTTTTCTTTCCTTTTCTCATCGTGTCTGTCTTTACTTCTTTACATAAATATATACATACACTCAGGATTGGTCATTTACTTAGCAAATATGACCAAGCCATTTTACTTAGGCGCACACGAAGTCGTGCATTCATCGGCACATTGGAGAAAGCGTATAGGTCATACACCCATAAGCTCTATTCTGAATAACACGTAGATTTATTTATGTATAGGATACATGCATATACTTATAGTAGTGAATTCGATTTTCGTTCACAAACTTTGAGCTACCGCATGACTTCTTCTTCTTCTTCTTCTCTCTCTTTCTCTGTCTGGCTATTTGCCCGAAGTTGAAGTTGGCGCAGTGTGGCAACAGTTGAGGACACGAATTTCCTCGATTATAAGCACCAAAAGTAAGAGAAGAGAGAAAGGATGAGTAGTTACTACTAAGCTCTACGGAAGTAAGAGATATAAAAAAAAACAAGCTAGAAGCAAGAAGTCTTGTCTGAATTGGGGTATTTTCGAACTAAAAGTTTTAGTCCTTTTTGTCAAGTGGCTAATAGCGACAAAGACTAGAATTTTCGCCTTGATTGATTCACTAGCTTTTTATAAATATTGCAGACTAGACAAGAATATTTGCAAGTTTTATGCGATATTTTTATTTATTTACTATATTTGTTAAGATTCAATCTTAAATCTGTTAATCAATTAATTAAAAGTCACAATAAATTTATGTTAATATTTGCATAACTTTTTTATTGATATTTTTATGAATTCTTTTATTGGTTATTTGTAAAATATTAATTGTATTGCATTGTTACACATAATATAAATTTGAAATTATAAATATTTTGCATGTTCTATCAACAAGATTGCTTAAGCTTTTACCATTAATTTCAAATGAAATATAAATATTGATCTTTAATTTATCATATATTTTACATTTATAAATGAACATTTCACATATTCTTGATAACTGTTTTCTCAACATGTTAAAAAACAAACATAAAAAAAGTACCGTGAAAACTTGTTTGTGCTTACTGAAATATCATATGATGAAAAGAGAGAAAAATAAATGTGAAAAAATTTTTATAAAAATGTTTATATAAACTTTCACGACTTTAAAGCTTCAGTGAAACAGAAAAGTTGTAAAGTAGAAAGTTTAGGTTGTTGATTTCTTTTTCATTTTATTTTTTTTTCATTTTTAAATTGAGAAAAATGATATTCAAAGATTCACGGAATCACAATGAAACATATGTATATATACGTATATACGAGGCAGTAGTAAAAAGCTAAGTTACTACAAACTTGCTGTTTTTTTCATTGATTCATATAACTATAAGTGTGAAGTTTATATATATATATAAAGTTCACCTACATTTTTCTTAACTTTTATACTTTCTCGATAAAAAAATGTACATTTTTATAGTCTCGCTTTTTGTATGCATGAATTTGAAAAATGTTACTTCCGTGGCTTTTTTTTTATGCAAAGAAAGTTTTCATATTTTATTTTAAAATTGCCATAGCTTAAAACAGTCGGATTATTATTATTATATTATTTTCTGAAATAAAGAAAAATTATTGTCATTCCGTAGAGTTCCGTATGTACACTTGGCGGAAAGAATATTTTCCCCAATATTTACCTCAAATACATCTACGTTACTTCATTAATTAGTGATATAATTTTCATGAACATATAATATTTTCTTTCTTTTTATTGCAATTTAATAAAGTATAATAATTTCTGAATTGAATGTTATTTATTTAAATTTTATTGATAATACTGATTGTGATTGTTTGAGATTTGCATGAATGAACTGCCTACAAGAATGATATAATGCGAAACTCGATAAATAATTAAGAGTTCAACTACGTGTGTCGTATTATTTTCGACGTTCTACGGTGCGCGATAAAAAAATGGTTTTTTCACCAAATGTAAATATTAATTCAAGAAAAGTTATAATTTTGTGGTACGAACATAAAAACTATCAATTTACAATCTTGGTAAAATATTGTTTGATTGTTTAAAAGTTTTATTTTAAAG
Organism: Anastatus disparis; assembly: GCA_017163975.1. Classification (NCBI taxonomy): domain Eukaryota; kingdom Metazoa; phylum Arthropoda; class Insecta; order Hymenoptera; family Eupelmidae; genus Anastatus; species Anastatus disparis. Next base: position 1,583,621 of record JAFFSR010000251.1, read on the forward strand.
AAACAAAAGGATGTTTTATAACAGCATGCAATCTCAACGATTGTCATAAAAATTTTTAACTATATTTACGCACTCGTGCCTTTGTTCTAAGATTAAACTTTTACGGACAAATTTTATTAAAAATATAAAATTAAAAAAGAAACAATACATTTTAAACTTATAGTAACTTGTCTTATTTTCACTTGAAATTTCTTTATTCTTACCGGTTTTATGATTACTTTAATTCCATAATTGGATTTAATTCGAATTTTTATTTTTTATCAAATTTAAAATATTAATGAAATGTACAATTAATCAATGACGTTTTATGTGTATATGGCGTTATATAATGTAACAACATTAACTTGAAGTTTCAATATAAAAATTATTAAAACACTAATAGCACAATATCCAACGTCAGTTATTTCGATTTCTGTCTATACATCTCGAAATTATCTTGCCAAGGAACATTGAAATTATTGATTCCAAGGTACGATATTCTCGAAGTAAATGTATATTGACTTTGATAAGTTATTTAATGCTGATATACATTTACTCGATGCTTGGCATCTAAAATCAAAGCATTCCTCGAATCGATCATTAATATTAATATAAGCTATAACTATAAAATATCCTATTTGTGTCGTAATGGATAATAAATCATCGTGTTGATAGTTATTGCAACGTTAAATTTTTATTCGTTTTTTTTTAAAGTATTTTATACGATTTTGAGATCAAGAAGTTTTGATGTTATTTAAAAAGTAAACTAAATATATTTTTTTAATTTATGAAGTTTAGGTTTCTTTTATCATTGATTTTTGGATTTTATGGATGGCCCAATTATTAACGGTGGATTTGAAATATTCAAATTAATTTTTTTTTAATCTCGTAATATTATCAAAAGTCGAAAGTTGACAGAATTTTATTTAAATTTAAAATTTAAATCAAACGCTTCATTCGCTCAATTTAATGCATTAAGGTGACTTCATTCAAATTCAAATTTTAAAGTAGACTTAACTGGAGTCTACTAAAATTGGTCATGATTATTTTGACTATTATTATTATATCACGTATTTCAGTTGTTCTATGAACAAGTATTTTCGTACATACTATTTCGGAACGTATTAATTCAGAAAATTTTTCAACAAAATTTGAATAGAGTTTCTCTGATTTGTTTTGTTATTTTGATTTTTAGGAATTCATTAAAACGTATTTCTCTTTTTTTTTACTGAAGTTTAAAATTTATAAATACAATAGAGACTGTTATGATGTTTACAGATGAATAACGATGAATAACTTGTATGTACCAATAGCTGATCAAATATATTTGCAATTCTGAACGAATCAATCAGAATGAAAAATAAAAAAAAGAGAGAGAGAAAAAGAAAACGAAGTAGGAAGAAAACATAAAAATGGTCTCTATTAAATTCTCTAATGTAAAAGTCATGGAAGTAAACGTAGGAAACGTTCATGAAAATTAATCCTGACTACTCTCCCTAGAGCTATTTCTATGTATGCAAACGTCAGCGTTGCTTCCAATTTAAAAAATATATATTCCTATGGCATAAAAAGTCACAGTTTCCCTTATACACCCAAAACCCCACCTTACTCCTATTTTTTTTTTCTTTTTTTTTTTTTACTGTCACGCATGCATAAGAAGTGCAACTGAAAATTTCAATATCCTACCCACAAGCTACAGCACTATATAAGGAACGACTATAGCGACGTTTCTCTTTTCATTCTCTTCTTCCTTCTTTTGCTCTCTATGCTTCCGGCTATACTACCGTCAAATTTTACATCCTTCTCGTAATGCAATGGCACTTCAAATCTCACATCTCTTTATATAACCTTCTTTTTTTTCTCTCTCTCTCGATCTTTTTCTTGTCGTTTTCTTACCTTTCTCTTTTTACTTCATATATGATGCTAGTCTTGAAGAATTGAGTTTTCGGGCGCACGACGGACTAAAAGTGCAACGATATCTTTACTAGCTGGATGTCTTAAGAGAAGAGAATACGTAATGGAAATCGAAAGGATAGCATGTATCTTTTCTCTTTATTTTTTTCCTTCTTTTTTCAAGGTTTGAATCTAGATGGCGAAACGAAATAACGCTATATATGCGGTACTATTGGATATAGCAAATTGAAGCTACTTATATATACATGCGAAAGGTGAGTCGAGAAACAGGATTGAAGCTTTCTTCAAAATGCCTTTTGATGAAGAGAGAGAGAGAAGAAAATTTTCCAGTATACATAGTGTATGATAAAAGCACGAAGGGAGAGGAAGACGGAGCTAACGGATAAAGAATTTCGTTTGGCTGAGAGATTTTTCAATCGTAATTTTATTGAAGTCTTCGTGTAGCTACTTGATGATTTGTGTTGAATATTTGAATACCGAGAGAGCTATAAAATTTCTTTTTTTTTTGACGGTTTGAGTACGTTTAGACTTTTTTTATATACATGTGGTAAAGTTATTGATGGGTAATTTAGGAACTGTTTTAGATTGGTAACAAATTTTTTGAAACTGATTATTATGTCTTTTTAATTAATGCGTAAATAATATCTATTATAATTTTTTTGTATTTTAATGACACTTCATTTGTAAAATAGAAAATTTAATTCAATATTAATAATATTTTATTCATTATTCATTTTTTATATTCTTTCGGATTCTTCTACAAGTTCAACTGATAGCAGTTTCGTTGATAAAAGATAAAAAAAAACAAAGTTAATCCGTAAAAACGCTTTGATGTCTTTTACATTTAATATCCTGAAAAAAGTCAATTAACTCGCATAGTAAACTGATCAGATATATAAGCTTATTCGATAACTGCCAATAACAGGTGAAGATTATTTTCCTTTATACTTTTATCTTGGTTATTTAATAAGAATCAATTTTACCGCTGTAATTAAAATCATGTACAATGTAAAAGTACGTGATACGAGCTTTATTTCTTTTATTTCAGGTTTTTTTATTTTTTACTCTCTTACTGATAATATTTGGCATGAAATTGGCATATAGCAATAAGCGAGGTACGGGCAAAGGAATCACTGTTATTGTTATTCATATTCCGGTCAGTGTTGGCTTCGATGTTAATTAATCGAATTCAGCTTGATTTTAAAATATTGTTTTTCATGATCTTATACGCGCATTATATTTTTCATTTAATTTATAAATATTATTCGATTTATATAAAGAGTATAAAATATACGTGTTTTAAAAGTTTATTTTTTTAAAGAATCAATTCGATCCTGAACCTAAACTGATTTTTTTTTGTCAAAACGTTGAGTTGATCCGATAATAATTAATAAGTCACACCAAACATTGATTTCCAATGTTAAATGTAGCAATAATTATGTTCATCATTTTTCTTGAACATCCATTCTTTCCAAGTTTCAATATATATATATATATATATATATATATATATATATATATATATATATATTCTCTTGTACGACAAATTTAAAGCCACGAGGCACATAATACAAGTGTGCAGAGATCGAAAGGTGTGCGCACACATACAGGAGCAGTCTCGGGTCTAATAATTCATGAATTCGACGCGTATATACTCAGTTGCCAGTAAGTCCTCCTCTTCGTCCTCTTGTATAATATACTATATATACTGGCATATACCGCATATTCTAGCTCCTCTCTCTCTCTTCCTCATTGTAATACATATATATTAGCCTATGTATAAGGTACATACGCGTGTATGCGTTTGGTTAAGGTTTAGTATATGTTAGTATGTACATTCATGTTGTATTGTAACATTGTGTATTGTGTGCATGTATATGTATGCAGGTAAAGGAGAAACATGTGCACAATGTATTGGACACACGTGGACAAGAGTTTAGCGCTATGGGCGTTGCATTATTTATATGCATATACGAGCAGTCGAAAAGGTGGTTCTTCGCATAGTATATACGGCTTTACGTGAGGGATACAAAAAAAAAAGAATAAAATAAAAGACTATTATCGTGTGGTTCTTGGTACGGAAAACACGTTTAAATTCTTTTATTTGACATTTTTCTTTTAGTCTACTCTGAATAGCTACGTTTTTCTCTTTTCTCTCTATGTTTTTTTGCTTATTTGTCAATTTTTGTTTTTCTTACTCTTTTATTTGCTCAACGCGTGCCAGTTTATTTGCGAAATTTCATCGTTGGCTTCGTTAAAACTTTATTTTTTTAATATTCTTAATGTTAATTTTAAAATTAAAAAAAAAATTTATTGTAACAACGTTCTATCTTAGATCGTAGGACTTTTCTTATACTATAAACTTTTATCTTTTATTATTTATAATTAAAAAAAAATTTACGTTGGACGTACTTTGCTAAATAATTGTATGCAATTAATAGATGAAAATTTATAAATTACTAATAGTAATTACGTACCAAAGTAAAAGTTTTTATAAAAGACTTTTCGTTTAAAATCTTTCTTGCAGAAGATAAAATTCTTGAACTGATTGAAATTTCTTTTCCGTTATTTTTTTTTTGTACCTTTTGTTCAACGAAATGCTCAGATACTGAGAGAAGGAAGCTTTACAATTTTAGAAAATTTAATCAAAAACTTTGGAAAATAAGGCGTCTAACGTACTCAACATTCTTAAAACTAAAATTCGTCCAATTGCTCTCTTTTACCATCTCTTTACTTGTTTTCTGTTTCTTGCTTCTTCTTTTATTTTTTATATACTTCACTTAAACTTAACTTACTTCCTCTTATTTTTCCAGTATTTGTCTTGTCTCATTCGCAAAAGGTTTTGCAAAACTTAAAGTACTTATCATAAACTTCTTCTAAAAAGATCATATTTAAATTTTGTTGTCTTCTCTTTAAAAGCTATTTTACTTTTGAATTCTCTCCTATACACAAAGGCCATAATACGACCTCGTTCTCGTATTATTAACCTCATACTTAAAGGATTCAAGACCCGCTTGATTAGTCTCGATCCATTATTGTTCACAATAGAGAGCGAGAGAGCATATAGCTATTGTAAATTGTATAACTAGTCTATTTTATAGCGTACCATATACTTGCTATCCTACAGATAGGTTTGTATATACTTGGTTATTAATGGAGTTTGCTTACTTCGCACGCGCTTAGGAGCAAGCGCGTATGCTTTAGCCCATAACGTTACCCCCATAACGGTTAATGTTTAGTTATATAATTGTTCGACTATTTCGAGCGAGGATGTACATGGAATACACGATATAAGTTGATAGCAACTTTTATCAGAATACTTTGTATAATAAAAAAATGGATTTTATTATTTACTGATAAGTTTAGCTTAATTGCGGAGAAAGTTTCATTTTGATATAATAAATTTACTTATCAAAATACAGAGTTGCGAAACTTTATTTCAGATTTTAGGAAAAAAAATACATTATTTTACGTAATGCATGTAAGCAGAGGTTCGTGTTATTGTTCGCATGATCAAAACACCAAGTATTGATTTAATATTAAGATATTACACATAGGTTTGTTAGATGAATAGATGGATCGATTATATTTTGTCATAAAAATAAAAAAAAACGATGTGTAATAAATAATTCGGTTTTTATGTCAAAATATTGCATGAAAATTGATATTACAACAAGTCAATTGAAAGCAGCAATATTTCAAAAGTAAAAATGAATATAGTGCAATAAAATATAATAAAAGTCAAATACAACATAATTTAACCTACTCATTAGGCATTTATTCAAACCAATAAATAAATTTAAACCTTGAATCTACGTATGTTACGAGACAAGAATAAATTAACTCAAAATAAAAATCCCTTTTAAAAAATTTATTCGAGGTCGAGTAAGTACGTTCTCAGTTCTTCTTTGAATGAACTTTTCTTTTTTGTTCGTTTCATGGTTGAAAAATAGATGGTTAAAAATTTAAAACTACAATTATTTTAAAATATTTTAAATATTTATGGCATATAAAGAAAAAAAAAAAAAGAAAGAAAAGATGAATAAAAATTTACAAAGCTGTACAAGATTTACAAGGCTTGTATTTCTAAGCAAAGCTTGAAATGTACATGTCAGAGGGTACATCAGCGTAAGCTTTTACCATTATTTCAAGCTTAAAGTACACATGAATTTCAAAGGGATTTTCTTAGTTTGTTAAAGAGAATTTTAGGTTGCCTTTGCAAAATACAACATACACATATACGCATTACCATAATATAAGAGAACATTTAAATATTTCATTAAAAATATTAGTTTTTCCATTTTTTTCACGAAAATTCTGAAGTATTTTTAAATTCTTATTACTGAGATTACGTTTTTTAAAATCTTATTTAATTAATTCTACGTTTCGAAAGACTGTATTCGTTTTACTTTAATTTTTCTGAATAATGACGAGAGTTTCTTTTATAAAAATATAAATTTAAATGGATTGTCTGGCTATATTTGATGTTCTCTACTTATTACAATTATTTTGTGGACGAAAAAGTTCTTTTTATAATTAAATACAAAGGCTTGAAATTAAAACTTTAAATATTAAAAAAAACCGATATTTTAAAATTATTAAATAATTTTATAACAATAACAATGATAAATTCCATTATAAAAATTGTACGAGAATATAAAAAGATATTTATCGAAAGTTGAAATGTCACGCTTCAGTGAAATTTTTCCTAAATAAATCGTTGAAGGCAGTTTGTTCAATAGTTTTAAGATATCCTGTCTAAAGACTTTAAAAACATGTTTTGGAGAAAAATGAGTTGAAAGTTTGGCATATATGCATCGTCGAACTTTAAGAAGCATCAACACTTAAGTCTTTGTATTTTGGTCACTTTTTCAATTACAAACTTTGCGAAAACACTATAAAATAAAAATTTGACACCTGTAAAACTTTATTTTTTATCTAAAGTTAATATCTTCTAAGGCGAAAGCTTTTTGAATTTTTACAATACTTTTTTTTACAAAAATAAACAAAAAAATATTGTTTTAATATTCTAAAAAATTAAAAATTAGACTTGTTAAAAGTAATAATTAATCATTGAAATAAAATTCAACTGATGACATTATTTGACAGCAGGTGTAATGGTTAAAAATATTTTGCTGCACTATAGATTGGACAATATGAGAAAGAGAAAATAAAATCCTCCCCATACTGTTTAGAGTTTCGTCTTATTTCCCAAGAGAGAACTAAAGAAAGGACTAAGGAATACTATAGAAAATAGACAGAGAAAGAGAGAGAGAGAGTGAGCTTAGATGCAAGTTATGTTGTTGGTAAATCTCTGTAGACAGCTGGTCTTACAGTTATCCATAAAATTGCCAACCATTTTCCAAAGACACCCTCAAAATGGCACTTGCAGCGGCAAAAGGTAAATTTTATGCTTACCGCACTGCGGTTACATTCAAAGCACATCTTCATCAACTGGATATAATAAAAAGCCAAACTATGGAGGAAATGAAAAAGGAAAATGTTAGGTTGTATAATAACTATTATGAAAATTCACTTTTCATGCAATATGTTTCTCAAAATAGTTCTTAATATTACTTTTGTAGATATAATATTTTCAATGATTAAAGTACTATTTTATTGTTATTTTCTAAGTAACGTTTTCGTACTTATTGATAATTAAATAATATACTTTGTTAAATTGTTCTTTGGAATTAAATAATCATTTATACAGTTGCATTTATCAGTTACGATTCTTTAATATACAATGGGAAATAAGCTTTTAAAAATTCAAATAAATTTTCGATTAGTGGTTATCATTTATTAATATAATTTTGATTAATAAATTATTAAATAAACTATAAAAAATTTATATTTTTTACTCCAATAATTTTGGTTTATAAACTATTCTTTAGTTGCATTCCTAATTATTTTCATTAAGAGATTATTCGGTAAAATGTGATATATTTCCCACGTCGCATTCGACTAATGATTTTATCAAACATTTAATATTATTATTAATAAAAATTGCTCATTTAAATATCACATACATAATAAAAAAATATTATTAAAAGTTGTGAAAAAACAAAAATTAAAAATCATCGCTTGTGTCAAATAATATTTCTTTATTAAATTTCTATCTATTTGGATGCAAGCATATTTAGTCAAAATAATTATTTTTCAAGAAATTGGAGACAAAATTTCGACAGTTTATTCTATTGTTAAACTTAATCGATTTCGTATGAAAATTTAATTTCGAGCAAAAAGTGACACAAGTGACAATTTTTGTTTGTAAACTCATTTGGAATTTTCTTTGGAAAATAAATTTTCATTTATCCAGCGTTATTACGTGAAATTCATTGAAAATTAATCAACAAGTTATTGTGTTGTGACAGACTCGACAATATTATTCCTGGCGGTAAAATTTAAAAATAAAAATACAAATGAAGAAGAATTGTAAATATAAAAAAATGTTATAAACATGGATTTTTAAAATATCACACTAAATAATAATAAGAATAATAATGATAAAATAAGTATGAAATTGGGACATCACGTTTTTTGCCGAGGTCCTGATAAAATCTAATTTTTAATTAAAATAATAATGTATTTATTATTTAACATTTAGTATGAGCCTGTATTTTTTATCTGACAGTATTATCAGACCAATACACTTGATAATTGACGATACCTGTTGAAATTCTAATTCGAATAAATTAAAAGTTTATATTCGTTATAAAATCATCTAAATTTTCTATTAGTCTTATAATATATTGCATTGCAAAAATAAAATTTAAACAAATCTTAATAGCAATAAAAAAATAATGTATCTTTAAAAATTTCGTAAATTTTCTACCTTCGATAATGACATAATAATTAAGACAAATTTAGTAACCACGTTATTATTTTGTATTTTAATCGTATAACAACAATTTTGATTTATCCAACATTATTATGTTGAATAAATTGAAAATTTCGTCAACGCATTATATAATACAGCGTTCGAATTAACGTGACTCTCGATAATGAAAAGGACGTTTAGTGCATATAGGAAATAAAAGAGAAATATAGAGAGAGTGAGGAAACAAGATAAATTTATACAAGTATATAATACAACGAGAACGACGACAACGAAGCGACAGTTGCCGAATTATAAACAGGATTGTGGATGGGACAAGGCGAGCATATACGTATCGTGTTAGTTTCCATCCCTACCCCATATTCCATCTCATTCTCTTACATATATGAGTACATTGAAAATTAATGACACAATCAACGGGATTAGCGGTTGAGTGGAACGTAATGCCTTTTTCCTCTCTCTCTCTCTCTTTCTCCCTTTTCATACTAACCATGTGTGAGAAAAAAAAATAATGTGCATCTTTCCCATGAGAAAATGTATAGGTTGCGGAGACATTTTCTCTCTCGTGCATTGTCAATCATTTAGGTGGACATTTTTGATGACACGTTGCTCAGAAGTTTATTAAATGTTATTTAGCATCCAAATTATTCATTAATTTTTATTGGGGGAAACAAACTTTCGTTTTTGTTTAACTTAATGAAATATCTGTAAATAAAAAAATGATATAGCAAAGCTTTCTTTGTAAATTTGGAATGCTAACTGATAAAAGTCAATATTCTTCTAAAAAGGAAGATCGCTACGAAATAATTTTAAAAATCTTGGTATAAAGCAGATTTCATCTTTTAATTATCGAGAAATTTATAAAGATATACAAAATTAAAACTAAATTAATTAAGTTTGTATCGGGATTATCAAAATAAAATTTAATTATTTCATTATTTGTCCTAATGTCTGACAAAATTTTGATTTTATCACTTATTTTTACAATTTTCATCGTCTCATTTTCCCACATTAATTTTTTTTTAATTCTCATATTTTTACTAAATATAAGCATTATTCATAGTTTTGTACGTTCCCCTGTTAATAATATGTTCGTGGAACTCATTATTGCAAATCAATTTAATTTCAAATTTTAAGTAACCAACATATAGGAAATATCATTAGACACAATTAAAAATTTTTAAATTAAAAATATTATTGAAGATTAACGTAGCATAAACAAATAAAGAGTAATTAAAGAATTGATTTTATGTAGTAAATTAAAAATGATGTTATTTTGCTGCATAATTTTTAATCAATTATTATCGGTATTCGCGTTCCGCATATAAAAATTTCAATGCATTCACAATGATCCATTTTGCAGTGATTAATAATCGCTTTTGTTATTTTAATTAAATAACCCTGAATTTTTTCAATAATAATTAGTCAATTAAACCAAAAAAAAGTCAGAAATAAAATTTTGTCAACGTTTTCTTTTTTTTTTTTTTAATTTAACGAATATAACGATATTTCAACGGCTATTATAATAACTTTGATGATAATTCAAGTTATAATGAAAATTGAAAATGTGAAGCATTTTTATTCAAATAATTCAGATAAAAATGAGGTGAATTTTTTTATACATCGTTCCGTAAAATTTAACAGATTTTTTTTATTCTAATTCAATCAGGTTCTATGTTGTAATTTTTATTAGGAAATATTTAATTTAGTTACGAGTGTGTCAACAAAAGTTCATATTATTATTCATTTTAAAATTGAATATTAATATCTTTATATCATTTGTACATTTAAAAATAATAAAAATGTTGAACTAATCACGAAATATTTCATAAAACGCAATTTCACCATAAAACTTATTATTCAGATTTTAATTACGCGTTAATACATTTTTCATCCTTCATTATATAATTTTTATAATTTAAATATTTACAAAGTGACAAATGATATGAAAATTGATGAGAATAAAAAAAAAAGATAAAAAGAGCTAATGTACATGTACTTGTTTACAATCCAGTTTAATTTTGAAATAAAGAGTCTGAATTCAAAGCCGCTTGATTAATTTTCTTCATTCTGACATTGAGCTTTATATATATAGGCAGATCCCATGCTATTGCAGTTTTCAAGCTAGCCATAGAATTTTTTTTCTTGTTTTTTTGTTTTAAGCTTTTGTTTGTTGTTGGACGAAAAAAATTCCAACAAAGCAGTCATAGTTCCGTTTAACCAATGAACATTTTTACAATACAATACTCTTTATTGCAAAAAAAAATTTTCTTTATTTCATAATGAATCGAGCATAAATGTAATAACAATTTTATATTACGTTTGATGGATAAAAGGATGTATTTATATAGAAATAAAAAAAAAATTGAGTTTACATTGACTTTGAAATTATTTTGTTTTATAAAATAAATTTTTTATTTAAAAAAAAGTATTACATTTATTTGTTAATGCACAGTACAAAGTTGCAGATAAAAACTTTTTTTTTAGCTTTTTTTCAGTAATCGTACCTTAATGTTACATAATGCGTTATAATCACAAAAAAATATTATATTTCGTAAAAGCGTACTTACAAAATTTTTAAAAATATTTATAACTTTATGGTGTACATTATACCTATCTATGATATCAATTTGCAAATTCTGACTTACTTTTCAAGTATTGTTGTTTTTAGTTTTATAACCGTGATATCAATTTGCGCGGAATATTTAAACAAAACAATAATATTCTATATCAATATGAACATATTTACACGTCATTTTTGTGTTGTTGTTATAAAACAAATAAATATTTATGTGAAATTTTCATTGAAAAATATTTGATTGACTTCAATATTATTTTAATAAATAGTATAGCCTATGGGGTTTCATATATTGATCGTTAGATTCATAACAATGTTTATATTACTTTCTTGATTTTTTTTTTTAGCAAAAATGAATGTTTTATTATTGAAGAGATTCTAAAAAAGCCTATGAGAATCGGTTTGTCCATTTGGAATATTTAAAAATTAATACTAAAACACTTCTAAAAAATATCGACAAAATTGTATCTCTAAAAAATTCTGAATGTTCTACTTATAAAACAAAAAAAAAAAAGAGGAGACGGATATGAAAGAATTTATGATGTGACATCGTAACAGTAAAATTCGTCGACTATTTCCATTAACCAATGAGATCGTAAGAAACATTCATACGTAATTTCTCATTGTACAAGCACCAAGTTTGCGCTAGTATGTTATATGCAAATATCAAGCTATCGTCATTAGCTTAAAAGCTTATCTCTCTCTCGACAAAATCATTCATTAACCTTATTTTTTTTCTCTACCTTTTTCTTCTGTATGCGCATAAATAATAAAATACAAAATTAATGTGTAACTACCACGGCTCGTCAAAAAAAAAAAAATTTCAAATTTTTGAATAATAAAAATATTTAATATTAAAAGCCGAGTTAAAATTTCTATGCTTATATACACTGACATTATTACTTTTAGATAGAACAAAGGTATGTATACCTCGAAGCACAAATCGCAAACTAAAGTGCCATATACTCTGATTAATTTGCCTTTCATCGAGAGAGACAGAGTCAGAGAGAAAGCAAAAGAGAAAATGAGCAAGGGAGAAAGAGAGTAACAGCTCATTGCCCTCTCTCCTTCTGACATCGCGTAATTATTTATCCCTCCCTTACCTTTCTATATTCGCGTATATAGCATACCTTTGATCCACAAAATTGAGAGAGAAAGAGAGCAAGAGAATTCGAGAAAGAGAGAAAATCATAGAGAGAGAGAAAGGAAGAAGGAAAGTTTCTCTTGGGAGTCGTGTGCAACGCCCTGCGGGAAACCTTTGCGTTCTCCAACCTTCGTGTAGCCTCTATTACTTCTTGCATCTTTCATTTTAACAAGCAATTTTGCTTTTGCTCTCTCTCTCTTTCTCTTTTAATCGTGTATTTCATTCTTCATCTTTTAGTGATGAATGATATAAAAATTAATGACGTATTAACGAAGCGCTTGAATTATTGATGTTTATATCAGCAAAATTGATCGATAGGAAAAGGTGAATTGGATAGATACATCAAGGAGAATGTTGACAGTTTCCTAAAGTATAGAAAAGTATAATAAGTTAAATTATTTTTAGTCCAAAAAAATAGAGCAAGAAAGTTAGGAAGAAAGTCATCTATATTTAATAAAATCAGTAGAAAAATCAATATTTTGTCATACACTGCAAGAACATAAAAATGTAATTTTTTCAATTTTTCAAAAACAAAAATTTTGTATTAAAATTATTCAAGCCAGTCTAATTTGATAGCTTATTTATGTTCACATTAATTTAATCAGTTATTCAATTGTTATTAAACTCATAAGTCTACCGGAATTTTCTTATCGATGAATAATAAATGATTGGAAATGCTTAAATTTGTAATCGTTTTGCAATTTTAATGCTTTGACATGCTTGAAATATATAGGTCAATTGCGTATAGTGTTACGTAAACTTTAATGCACTTGAAATTCTAGTTTCAAAATCGCTTGATTATTATTTCCAGTTTGCTTGGCTTGATAAGCTCGCAGAGAGCTTTTGGTGTGTATAAGCGAATGTAATTATTCACTGATGAATCGTGAATGATGAAATAAACGAGAGGTTTATTGTGATTTTGCCTTTTGTATTTATCGATATTATCAAAATTTACGAAATTTTGATTTAGATTATTCACAATTAAATTTAACATTAATATTACAATTTAATGATCATAATTATTTCAAAAACTTATTAATAATTACGTAGTTAATAATTCAAAATAGTGAAAATTATTATTATAATAATATATAAAGTTTGAAAGATAACTTGAAAGTTATAATGCAAATTTCAATTAAATGTTTCAAAGTTGAGCTTACACTTGAAATATTAAAATTTAACTTTTAAATGACATAATTTAATTTTATGTTGAAAAACATATATATTTTGCACTCGTATGTATTTTTAAATATTTTTAATTTTCCAATGTCAAAGCGAAGCTTCATATTATATAAATAACAAGAGTGCATCATAAATTTATGTAAATAAGTAGAATTTCTCTTATGTCGCTGACAAAAAAAAAATTTTTTTTCATAATTGTATTTGAATAGCTTAATGATTATATAGACATTTTATTAAAACCTTTTTTTTTTAATATTTGACTCTGTATTTTATGATTTATTCTTTTGCAAATATTATATTTTATCCTTGAATTCAAAATATTAATGCTTTATTTTACACAAAAAAAAACGTTCAATTTACTGCTTTTAAAAATATTTTTAGTAGAATCGCATAACGTTTAAACTTATTTAATAGAATAAATTTATAGAAAAATGACAAAATTAAATGTAAATATTAATAGTGAACTAAATAAAGCGATTCATATAAAATATTCTATGCTCTCGTTATAAAAATTTTATAATAAATTATTTAGTAATTTAAATTTATTCAGCGCAAAATTTTGCATAATATTTTTGAATAATTTAGCGCAAGTACACGACAAAGTATAAAGTCGAAATACTTGATTTATTTAAATACATTTAAAATTTATTAAATAGCATTGATTATGTTAAAATTAACAGCTACATAAAGTACCAATAATATTGTATTTCTTGGCTGAAATAATTTGAGAATTTTGAAATAAATGCAGGGATAAATATAATAAAACTAATATCAATCAGGATATATTTATCTTTATACAAACTTTAAATTTCCTCTAACTAGTTGCACTTGTCAATACTTTGAAGCTAAAAATAAAAGTTGAATATTAATTCTTAAAGCCAATGAATCTTGATTCTTAAATAGAAGACATTCCGAACTCATTAAATAACATTTATATGCTATAAACTTGTGCCCTTAACGCATTCAGATAACATCTATTTGTCAGTCGCACCTAAGGTAAGCGAGAAGATAAATTAGTCCTCATGGAAATTCAGTATCTGTATATTGTGCAAACAAATAAACATAACACTTACACAAGCCCATATACACTAAGAGGAGGTGGAGGAGGAGGAGGAGGAAATGTTTCCTTTATACATTTGACCATTAAGTTGAGAGTGTGACACGATGCTTGTCATCATGTTTACATGCATATAGACTTGTATATATGAACATGCTAACTTGTATTAATGTTCTACAGTCTCTATATCTCTGATTCTCATTCTGCTGCTCTCCGTCTCTGTTTCTCTTTCCAGATTAATGATTTGTTTTAATTGTTGTCAAATTTTAATTAACAATGATTCCGAATTCGTTTTGTAAGACACGCGTGATATAATGTTGTTAATATGAACATCAATATTGTATCTGTCTAGAAATAATGAATATAAATACACATAGTTTTAGGAAAAGAAATATTTTTCTAAAAGTAAACGGCCGAAGATTTTTCATTATTTCTGAAAATTACAGAATCGAAAAGATATAGATTTAAAATTATATTATAATTGTTGGAACAGCTTGAAAATTATAAACCAGTAAAAAGTATTTGTGGCGATGAATTTTCATTGACTATTGTCAACCATTTGTATAACCAATGTAAATTGTGATGTTCTTCCTGTGATTTTGCTCGCTACTACTAGTCATGCCCATATTTTATTGATTATGTTATTCACTAATATTGTTCGCTTAGAAATATCTCTAAAAACAAACGATGCTCTGTATTGTACCACCGTACACGCTTCGCTTTATTATGTTTTGCGCGTACCATTTTACATTCATTAATATTTACTGCTCTATTATTAATCAGCTTATAATTATACTCTCGTAAATAATTAATATTGTTGATCTAAAATTAATTTGCTCTTTGCTTTAAACAAATTAAAACATTAATAAATTAATCGTCATTCGATCAATCTATTTTACTGCTGAATAATTTTGTTCCAAATACATTGCTACATATACAAAGGATGGGCTTGAGAAGGTATGATACTGTAGAACTTTGTTGGATGAATTGTTACACTGTCAAGTTTAGTCCTTTGAGTGCTGACTTAATTAGTTAAATAAACATTCGGAAATATAAATCAAAGAAATTTATTATAGGCTTGTATATTAACGTGAACTTTAAACAATTTATCATACAGTTTTCATTTTAATTATAACTGAAAAGTGTATAATTCAATTTATTTTAAATGTGAGTTATTTATGCATCGTATTGAAATTTTGCTAAACTCTAAAATCTGTCTATCAATATTTTGTAATAAAGTAAATTCGTATATTTCAATTTTAGTGAAAAATCTATTGATTTACAGAATTAGAAAAAAATTTTATTCAGGCCAAATACAATTTAACGTTTATATGTTCTATTGTTTATATTTCTTACATTTTTTGCACGTCAAGAAAATTATTATTCAAAATAATATAAAATGAGAATAGAACAATTGAAAAGCACAATTTTAACATTGAAAGGCAAAGATAAAGTGTATACATTGTAATAATCTTAAAGTTTTTCTCTGAATGTGATGATATAGTTTTAAAAAAATAATAATAACAATAATATATACATTTCTATAAACTTTTGGTATTCAACAAACTGTGACTACATTTTTTTTAAACAAAACTACGCCGGTATCGCTGCGAGAAATAGTACAAACATTTGAAACAAAGACAATACATCAGAAATTTACATTCGAATGTTTTTTCTCTGTTTTTTTTTAACGAAAATAAAAGATTTGGATGAACTGAACAAGTACTAAGTTACACAACTCTCATGTTGTTGAATTCTCGGTCTCTAAAGTGATGATTGATCATGTTATTACAATTGAGATTAATGGATGTGAATCTTTTTAATGAATAATTGTTATTTAAAATTTCTATAAAAACTAATCTTTACAATGTAACAAAAAAATAAAACCTATTAATATTTTTGAAGTTCGTAAACGTTTATAAATATTAGTTAAAAATTCTTATAACAGTTGGAGCTTTTGATTAGAGTGTTCTGGAGTCGTCATAATGTCTTTGGTTTCTTGAAAGTTTTGCATTATACGAAAGTGAATGCAATTGAAATTATTAATTCGCGGAAGTGAACTTGTGAATGATAATTCATGGAAATTACTATAATTAAAATTGTTTAATATATGTTGAATTTAATACTTATAAAATAATATAATTTTAGTTTTAGTATGAGCCGATTATTGCTAATTAGCTAATGGAAAATGTTATTCGACGTTTTATTATTATTATTTACTGTTATTTATAAAAGGAATATAAATTTCACGAATCCTAATTGTTTGTTATTATTTTATTTTTATTTTGAAAGGCAAAAGATCGATCATTTATAAGCTTGAAATATTGTATTTGAGTAAATCTGCAGAACTTTTAATCTTTTGTGCAACTTTTTTCGACAATTTTTTAACAGCAACTATTCTGTTGCATCAAAACGCCTATAAACGTCTATTGGGCTTCAAATTTTTTGTTTTTCATCCCTTTACGTGTATATTTTATAAAAAAGTTAAATGTTTAAAGTTTTAAGGAAACATAAATCATGCCGTCGAAATAATCTTTTAAAAAAATATTTGACTATTTTTTTAACTTGAGAATAAAAAAATTGAGCCGAAGTCATGTGCGACTTAAAATAGCTTTGCTAATAGCAATTTTCGTTTAAAGACAAAATACACTTTTAATAGCTATTACTCAGTTGTTCGAAGTTTCACCTGACTTTATTTAAGCTTAACTTTTCTGTTTTCAATTTAAAAAAATAGTTTTTTTGAAGATTATTCTGTATTTTCTTAAGATTTCAAAAATTCAAGTCTTTTTATAGATTATTTATGTGAAATATTAATTTTTGATAAAAAATGTTATATGTTTAAGACTCTTTGAAGTGGTAAGTTGAAATTAGGAAGCGTATGGCGAACAGTTAAACTATAACAACTCCAATTTCGGAATCATGAGAGTTCTAAGATTGAAATAGCTTTATTCAGATGTTAGAATTCTCGTGCTTCTAGCGCTAAAGTCGTGATAATTCGCTTTTAATAGACTTATTTCCATTCCAGTTTCAGTATCTAAAAAAACTCGAAAGTGACATGCGGTATCTCCTAAAAAACATTGAATTGTCTCAACATTATTTTGAAATTATTGCATTTTCTAATTTACATTAAATGAGCATGATTTATTAAAACTGTTTAAATCACAAATTCACAAAAAAATTATTCAAATTGTTAGTTATTGATTTGAATAAAAAAAATAATTAAAAATTTACTGTCGTAAGTAGAATAGTCAAGTAATTTTATTTAAATTAAAAAAAAAAATTTGATGTATTATTTTCAAATTTTATTTTTACTTTTTTTTTAAATAACCTATATTAATAAGAAATTAAATCAGATACCCTGATAGAAATATTTTATTTAAAAATTTGAAAAATTATTTATTGTGTTCAATGTGTTAATAATAATGTTTCGTATTTTTAAGTTATATAATTTTATGAGAGTCGGTCTGTGGCTCATTCGGTAGAGCGTTGGATTCGTAATCTCGGGGTTCTGAGTTCGAATCCCGCTCTAGCACCATTGTATGATACATGTGCTTTGTTCATAAACACATTTACGAGCTCCGTCGCTGATTAGCATTACAAAATAGCATAAATATAGCGACGTTAAAAAAATATATATATATGATTTTATGAACTTGATATTATTAAAAATTGTAAGTAATATACGAGAGCAATTTTTTAATTTAGCCAAGCTAAAACTACTAATTCAGTTGAATGCTAATTTAGTTTTTATAACATACGTTATGCAAAAAAGTCTTTTATTTTAAAAAACTGTTAAAGAAATTGAATAGTTGCATAAAATTAAATGAATATCTTTTCTTACGATAAAAACCTGCAATTGCAAAAGTGGTGAATTTTTGAAATTTGAAATCACCAAAAATCTACTAATTAAGATACAATAGTAGCTTCAACGTTTAGAAGTTGTAAACGTGGAACTCGAATGAAGAAGGTATAAAATAATTGCCATTCGTGTATACACGCTTCACACACCCAGACATATGCATATATAACAAAGGTCATAGAACAGCGTACTATTGCGCTTTTGTATAACGTCGAGTTACGTTATAGTTTATTCAAAACGCATATAAAACGCCTGTTGGCTTTAAAAACTGCAGAAGAGATAGAAGAGAACGGGCCTAGTGAAAAGAGGGAAAAGGCTTGGAAGAGAAATGGAAAACGAAGAGAAAAGAGAGAATGTGTACTAATGCGAGAGGAAAAGGATGAAAGTTTGAGTGCGACCCGGAAATTTACAGACGAAACGTTCCTTTTTTTTTCTTAAACTTTACAAATGCAAGTTGTAATTATATTTTCATAAAAATTTTAAAAAACGTATTGTTGCAAATCTAGTTCAAGTAAAAATTTTCTTATAAAAAGAATATTTCAACTAAGTTTTTATATAAAATGTATTTGAAATGTAAATTAATTGACTTGCAACATATTTACTAATAAAAAAACTTGTATGAATGTAATTTGAAAAACAGTTTTAAAAGTTGTGTATTTTATATAAGGTTTCTTATGAAGAATATAACACTAGCAACCAGGGTTGTGCGAGTACTCGAATAATCGAGTTCGAGACAAGTCGAGTTTTTTCTTCCAGTTCGAGTGGCTCGAAAAAATATGAATTACTCGAATGACTCGGGCTAATCGGTAGATTCGAGTAAGTCGAAAAGTTCAAGTTTAATACTCGACTTGACTCGAACTTAGTTTGAAGTTGATTCTAAAATTCCACATGGACAGACGGATAGACAGAATTCAAAGCAAGTTAATGAAAAAACGCTGCCTAGTGCTTTGGCGCAATGTTTTCTGATAGAGTTCATTGAGTTTGAATAATTTGATTTTATTTTTTTCGAATGTGATTTTCTTCTGGTAGTAGCGAATAACTTGTATACAAATTTTGGAGAAAATCAATCGAGTTGTTCAAGTAAAATAGAAGAAAAACGAGACATGGAAATTTTTTTCAGTTTTCAAAATGCTCAGAAACTACGCCAAGAAAATCAGTTTACGAAATTCCTCTTTTTTCGGCAGTTACAAATAATTTCCATGCAAATTTCAAAGCAATTTCATCAAGTGGTTTACGTAAAATAAAAAAAAATAAGTTTTGAGCAGTTTTATCTGGATTTTGAGCTTTTTTTTAAATATCTGTAGCTACTTTAGAGTTGAACAGTTTTTGAATTAATTATTCTCAAATATTTTTCAGTATATATATATTGAAGTTAAGATTAAAACTTTTCGATCAAAAACAAAATTTTATTTAAAAAGCTTAAGTTGTTCAAAAGTTATCATGGAATGAAAATTAAGATAATATTAAGACCAAAATGCAGCATTTATTTTGTATGCACATTTACAGCTAAATGTTTGCACTATTTTTATTTTCTTAAAACTTTCGAGCAGCTGGACTTTTAGAACAAATTTCTTTCAATCGAAAGGTTTAAACTTAACTTTACTATGTTTTCAGTGAAAACCTTCTAAAATGTACTAGTTAAAAAACTGAAGCGTTTTATTTATTTTATATTCTTATGAAAACATTTGGCACAACATTTCGTTAAAGTTCTCAAAGAATTTATGTAGGAATTCAACAAAACTTTTTTCAAAAATTTTGGATTCCTACGACATCTGCGTACAAGATATTTTTTCATCAAAATTCATGAAAAAATTTAAACATAATTGTTTATTTTATATTATTGCACATGAAAATCTTGGGGAAATTTTTATAAGAATTTTCGTCTAATTTATGGCTTATCCTTACAAAAATTTTTCTAAATTTTTTTTTATAAGAACAATAAAACTAAAATAACATAAAACATGATGCAAATTATAATATTAAATAACTAAAAAAAAATATACATGAAGATTTCAAAGTTATAATAATAATGAACATCTCGACGTAAGTTTAATAATGATAGAACCCAAGCTTAAAAAAACGAAAGTAAATAATTATTTCGCCATTCAATCCATACATCAAATCCCCGGATTAGAGCGGGAAAGGTATCATTTCAAAAAGATTCGTAAATGGTGTCACCTTACAAGAGCTTTGAAAAAAGGTGCCATCTTGAAAGTCACTTGAAAGAGATATATTCTTCAGACGATATTGGTAAAAGTTGCAATTTCAATTTGAATTTCATTCTGCAAAAACTTAATTTTTATATAATATTGATTAAAATTTTTAAGTTTTCTTTTAAAATATTCATAAAATTCTGAGTTTAATTAATTATTGAAGCTATGAAGTTAAAGTTCAAATCTTAAAGACTACTTTGTCTCGAAGCTTGTTTTATTGTTGAAGTGTCGAAATAAAATACAGATGATTTTTTGTTTTAAATATATGTATTTTATAAAACAAATAACTCAAATATATTATACAAAAGAGTTATAAAAAGAATTTCTTGAAAATATACGTACAAAGTATCTGCTTGAGAGGTAATGTTTAGTGTACCGTATCTAGTTGAGATCGGATATCATGTCAAGCAAAAAGAAAAAAAAATGTTCGGAAAAGAAGGGATTTCGTGAGAAAAAAAAGTTAAAGTGTAGGTAGCAAAGGTGCAATAATAATTTTACCGTGACTTTATGTAGATATGTTTAACATAAGGCGAACATTTGATGTGTATACTTGAAGTAATTAAAATGGTATTGAAAATATTGAAAAATAGAAAATTAAACATAAACTAATACAATTTTTTAAATCCCTTTAAAAATTACACCTTTTTCGAGTTTTTCACCATTCGGTATTATTTTCAAACCTATCTCGAAATAAAATTTAAAGAAAATATTTTTTTTACAAAACGATACTCTTACCGAAACTCAACGAAATACTCGAAATAACAAAATTATACGCTCGCAAGCGATCGCATTAAAAGGAAAACAGAATGAAAAAAAAAACGAAGAGAGTATAAAAAGAAAAGAAAAATAAGGAGAGAGAATTATTAAAAATGTAAAGGAAAATAGGTAAGATCAGAGAGTATAAAAGTAGTTCAACACTGTGTGGTTTCTTTCTTTCCCCTCTCTCAGCTTCTCTCTTGAGGTTTTTGATAATTTACGAGAGAACACGCCGCACAGCTCTGCCGAGAGAGAGAGAGAGAGAGAGAATCTTGCGGTTTTTACGAGCACCAAAGCTTCGCTCTCACCGCTATGCTTACTAAAGTATTATATAGCAGAGTGTATATACATATAACGTACAGGTAAAAGCATCAAACCAAGAAAGTCTCAGTTTACTCCTTTTAAATTCATCCACGTTCTTTTGTTTTCGCTTTCTCGTTCTTTTTATTCTTCATTAATACAAAGAACATAATGAAATTAGTTTATCGCGAACGAGGTATGCAAGCATCAAATAATCAAGAATTTTCCCCCTATCTTTATACAATTATGCACTTTATACTTGTGTATGCATTATATATCAAAGTTTTATATCACAAGCTGCATGGCACGCAAATTTCCCTATAGCTTATAGATATTCGTGTAATACGCCCGAATATATATACTAGCTATGTTGCATCTATGAACTATCGGTACATGCTTTTGTACATATATACGAAGATTATTTATGTCATGCGACACTTGATTAATTCATAGCCTTATATTCTCTCCTCTTTATGTCGTATAAACAACTTTGTATATAAAGTTCCCCTCCCTTCCTCTCTCTCTCTCTTCCTCTTCCGCTACGAGTGCTCTTCTCTCTCAAATGTTGCCCTGCATGTATTGGGGTTCAATAGCTTTAACGTAAGCTTGAGAGATTTTAATTAGCTTGTGTTTATGCGATGCAAGTTAAAGGCAAAAGTTAAATAATTAGTATTAAAGTGGAATCAATACGCTCGGAACGTTACTGGAATTATTGACTTGCGAAGTTCTCTAGTACCGATAAGAATTCACTCAATTCGAATGATTAGAATCGCGTTTTTGTTATGCTGCAAAGTAAATAATTCCGATTCATTGATTTGGTTTTTCGGAAAGTATTTTCTCCTTTTTTTTTCTCTTCTTTTGTATACAAATTATTCACGCACGGACTGACAACGAGAAAAAAATCTGTTTTGAAATATCTAGGCGGAAAAGTCAATTTAAAAATTTAAGCCTTTCTTCATAGTCGATTTCATAAATGGTAAATACGATCAATAGATTTCAAACGTTTTATGAAATTATAATATGTAATTTGTAAACGGCGTTGAAGGGATGTACGGAGATACGAACATTCAGAGAGAAATACGCAGAATTTTAAATTTCATATCATTGTATAAATAATTTTCATAAAATGTGTTATAATCAGATGAATATATGATTACGAATAAAATTCAAAAGATCGACCTCGAATAATCAGGTTTCCTTTGTAAGAAAAAAGACCGTAATGACCTTTATAAATTCTACAATTTAAAATATTCATTATAAACTAAATGAATAAACGTATTTTTATCGAACAAAATTTATATAATCATAGTATTAATAGTATTCGTTCGAAAAGAAAAAAAAAAGTAACATCTCGTATAACCGAGTAAACGAGAATACATTTTCTCTAGAGAAAAGGCATTTCGGTAGCTATTGAAATGCACAAGAGAATGGGTATAAAAACAAAAAAAAAAGAAGAAGAGAGAAGAATCCGTATAGAGTATTTACGTTGAGAAAACGATCGATGAATTTGTTCTCTCTTCTCTACAAGCTTCTACTTATTTAAGAGGATAACTTTAAACAGCAACCGCGACTAAATTGCCCTCTTAGCAGGAAAAACCGAAGTAATTAAAGGCCATCGAAAGATACAGACATATATATATATATATATATATATATATATATATACATATATGTATATATATACATTTAACGATACATAAGGAAAAAGTTCTATAAGATGAGATGTCGGTTAAGCTTGACTGAGCGTGACAATTGTAATGTGAGATTTTGACAAAATGTTAGATATTTATCTTTACACTATTTTGAGAATAAATTATATGGTTTAACATATAACGTTGAAGATTTCATAATATAAATAGAAAAATTTTTAATTAGAATTGAATCGATCTTTGGCTTTTGTAAAATTGCTCGAAGCATCAAAGGAAGTAATGATTATCAGTTCTTTTTTTATTCTTTTTGATGAAACTTTTGAAATTTTTAATAAGTATAGTTCTTACATAAATAATTCCTGAAGCTTTTTTATATTCATGTAAAAGTGAGGATTACATTTTTCCTTTCTTTTGGAAAAAAATTTTTCATTGAAAGGATTTAGTCGTAACTTTTATTTGAAAAAGGTTAAAATAATTTTAAAATTCCTTTTTTTATGGACAAAAGATCTGTAAATTGATTTTTATCTTTAATGAAAAGTTTCGAGTTCGTACAACGATGTAGTTATATAAAGAAATTATGTTTTTAATTGATTTCAATATGAATGTAAATAAGCTAATGATTTTGAAAGTAATGAATTTATTGAACTTTTCTCAAACTGTATACCTAGCTGTTTAACTAGAAGTTGAAACAAAGGATCTTGTGTTCGCTTTGGTGCGATCTGAAGCTAGATTGAGCTCTTTCCAAGTTCCAGGGATGCTTTTATGAAACTCCCCATCGGCAAGTAGTACAAACCGTCTTTTGCTCTTTGAGGTCAAATGGGTGATTTAAATGTGTTATATATTTTTACTCTTATTTAATTAATTAATTAACTAATTTTTTTTTATTTTTAGCCTTTAACAGTAATAGAACATTAACAATATTGAATATAATTAAATCACGCTAATTTATCAAATGCGGCTTGTTAATCTTAATAAGCAATTGATTGGATATGCTATTATCTAAATAAGCAAGCTGAAAGTGATACATTTTTCTGTTTGAAATTAACGGGAAATTGAGCTTTGTTAAATTGGTAGACAGTATAGAGACAGTATAGTGTAAAGTAGAAAATAATAAGATTAAATGAATAAGAATTAAGAAAAAAATTTAATTTGAATTCGATTTTTCTCTCAATTGATTACGATCTTTCCTTCGTTTCGCTCATTCAAGGCCACAGACTCCATTCACAGAGAAAATATACAATTTCACTCTCTAGTTGCACAATGGATTATTATACAAAGTATAATAATATTACGAAATTAAATAAGCATAAAACTTTTTCGAATTAATAAAGTGATATCTATCAATAAAATGTAAAATAAATGATCGATTATTTCATACTGTTTAAAAATGTGTAAGATACATTGTAACGAAAAAAAAATTGTAATCCATAAACTTACTATTTGACTTAAATTTTTTAATTAACGATTTTCTTTTGTAAACTTTAAGTGAACATTATGCAAACTTCCTAAAATCCATAACTTTATAGTTTTAAAAAAAATTAATTTTTTAAGCATTGGCTTTACTTTATATTGTTCTGAGAAATGTTTAATTTCAACTTTTGATGTTTAATTAACTCTTATAATATTAAACAAACGATTGAAAAAGAAATAAATTAAAACTTTCGTTCAAAGAAAAAAAAATTTATAAATTAAAAAAAAATTTTAAAGTCAATGCTCATTTTATTTAATCTTTAAAAGTTATTTTCAGATGATTTATATCTTATTTTAATAAATCAGAATTTCTAAAATTTTGCCATATCACGAGTAAATATTTAAATTTGCATAATAAAAATTATTCTAGCGTATATTAAATTTCATATAAAATATGTAAAAAAGTAGTTTGAAATGTAATTTCATATTTTAATGTTAATTTCACATATTTTAATGTGCTTTTTATGAACCTACATTAAAAAAATATGAGTAATATATCCATTTTCAAAATTTTGAAGAAAAAAACTAATTTTATAATATTTGAATCGAACTTTAAAAATTCAAATCCACGATGATTTTAAAAATATCTTGCTGAATTGTTTTGCACCTACCAGTTAAAAGTTTTGAGAGCCTATACTACCATACACCGAACAAGAGATAGAGAATAGCCCGAGGCGTATTTCTGGATATAGAGTTGTACTCTCTCTATATATATATCGCCTTAGGGGATTATCTTTGAGCTCAATATGCTCTTTTCTTGCAAAAAAAGGTAGTAAAAAAAACTTTCTAACGTCAATGAGAAAACTAAAGAAATGAAAGTATACCTTATACGCGCGTTAAGAAAGAAATCTTGAGGCTAGTTCTGGTACGGGAAAATTGCGTCAGTTAAATTTATTTAAGCTGAAAGTAACATACACGTTTTTAAAACTGTAAGTGTTATCTTGAGATTAGATGGAAAAAATTCAAATCTTGTACAGAAAATAAATAGTTTTGTAAATAAAGCAAATGCTTAGTGTCATTTGAATAAGTTAAAAACGTAAAAAAGTAATGCATATTTGAATTTAAAATAATCATATGAATTGAGTATATCATTAACTTTTCATGATTTTAAATAATAATGATAGCTCTGTAAATGTTTGATAAAAATATACTTTTTGAAAAGTCCTCGAGAATTGTGGGTAAATGTTTTAAAATTTAAATTCAATACGTTTTATAGGTACTGGAGAAAATGTTGACTATTTCATTACAATACAGGAGAAAAGTAAGAGAAGCGCGGCAGTGGCACCTATGGCACACATAACTGGGCGTGTCAACTGCAGAATAGTAAAGTGCCTTGCATCTCAGGAAGTAAAGGCTTAGCGAGAATCCCAGGAGGTGGTTGCTGAGCATGCGAAGGCTTTTCAACTACTTTACGAATCTTCCAAATATACGAAAAGAAAGTAAAAAATTCAGAGACTAAAATTTTAAATTTTTTAGATTTTATGCTATGAATTTTTAATCTCTTTTTGTAGAAATTTGAAATATAATAATTATATTTGCAAAATGATCTTTCCAAATCGTTTAAATATGATAACGGTTTGATCTGAAAGAACAATATTGTTGTAAAATCCAAATATTTGATTGTACCAATGAAAAAATTTTATCATCACAATCAAAGTCGACAGCGGAGTAGACTTGGTCATGGTTACCAAAACTTTTGTGAATACCATTTAAATGACAATTTACTTTGGTTGAAGGTACAAAATATTTTACTATTAAAACCAAAGTTTGATAACTAATAACTTTGGGTGTGGAACTAAAGTACTTTTTTCTTGTATTCATACTTAAATTAGAATTTATTAGATGAATAAATTTTGAGCTTTACTTTAAATATTTTGCAAATAAAATAAATAAGTCATATTTATCTAGAATCATCAATCTCATTTAACTATCAAATTCTCGCGTAAACATATTTTTACAAAAGTTCAGCGTGCATAAATCAACGACGATAAACAAAAAAAAAAGTAAAAAAAAAATAAGGCTAAAATAACAAAATTCCGTTAAAGTCATAGCAATTTCCCGGTTAAATAAACATTATAACATCGATTATATACCCGAATCGTTATTGGCATACATTACCCGCAAACGGGCAAAATTTTAGCTTACGGAATCGGAAAGCATCAATATCGCAAAATATTTCCCTTTTGCAAATGTTTCGTGTTTTGCCCTATAACCCTATACCACTGTACAGCAAGCAATTCGTTAACGGCCGTAATAGCTATAAATAAACCATATATAGATTACGTATGTATATACCTATACGCGTAGCTAGCTGTAGTATAAAGAGTCACGCGAAAGAAAGAACTAATGCTTTTCCGTTAGTTTGATTTTCGATGTGCACGCATATTTTTTTTCATTCCCCTTTTTTTTCTATGTATGCATGCATACGGGCTTGTAGAAGCTCTTAGATGTAAATTTTGCTACTAAGGTCTATAGATGCTATGCATTTGACTTTAGTTATATAGGAGTAATCTACGATAGGATATATAAAGAGACTGCGGTTCAGCTGGTGGTTTGGAATTGCGTTTTCTCAACGGGCCATACGATGAATCGCGCGCTGTATCTATATATATACCGCACAGACGCGTGATTTATTGATGTGATTTTGGCCAAGTAAGGACGATCGAGAAAGACGAAAAGGAGCTTACCAAGGAGGATAGAAGTATCCTCCTTCGTAATATATAGAAATATATGTACGTGTGTGTATGTGTGTGCGTGTGAATTACCGTTAATGTGTGTATGTGTACACGGGATGAAACAAGTGTGCTAAGGTTTAGGAGTTATGTAGACAATTATCGTTGCTCAGTTTTTTCGGCCCTTTTTTTTTTTACTTAGCGGGATGAGTAACTATTTTCACGGAATAACTGCGGAAAATATATTGTTCGGAGCTTTTGAGAATAATGATGGATAATTACAGTTATGAACGGTTGCTAGATGTGTTAGATCATTGGGATTTCTCGATTTACTCGTAGGAGGTGGGATTAACCGATTAGTATTGTACTTCAGAGGTTGATTAAATCAGAAAGAATAAATTTATAAAGCTTCCAAATATTAAAGTAAAAAATATATTTTAATTATTTACTTTATATAAAGTGTTAATAATTCATATAAAGGAATATTAAAACCCCATTCGAGTTTGCTGGTTATTTGTGAAACGTTTTATATGTCAAAAGAAAACCAAGCCTCAAACGTACCGAACATTTTTCCATATTCTTTTTAATTACTAATTTCTTTGACGGAAAATCTCATTATAAAAA
The DNA here is from genome assembly GCA_017163975.1 of Anastatus disparis. NCBI lineage: Eukaryota > Metazoa > Arthropoda > Insecta > Hymenoptera > Eupelmidae > Anastatus > Anastatus disparis. Next base: position 1,611,856 of record JAFFSR010000251.1, read on the forward strand.
AAAAATAAAAAAATAATCTTTGTTTCGCAATTACGGGTGTATTATTGCGTAAGTTATTCAGTATATTAAACATCAATTGAAATACAAAGCGGTATTTGCTTTACGCCATGACATATAAAATGAAATATTAAAATGTTTATTAATTTAAAAAAGTAATAAAGTTCATGATATTACCCATCATTGACAGGCTGCAAACCAATAACGCGCGTAACTATTTCAATGATGTATTTCATCTATGCACCGAATGTTCTAATATACACGTCTGATAATTAATTGGCAGTATCGTAAATGAGATTTGTAAACAATCAAATTCGCGTAACTGAGTAAATAAGTGATTTATCAATCATAAAATATTTGCGTTTTATATATTATATTATTAATTTTATTATGGAATAGTGAAATGACAGCATTATCAAATCTATATTTGCGTTGTTGATTAAATTAGTATTTAAAATTCAATTTGTTTTTACGTATTAGTTACTGCGATGCTTTATTTTATCCTTTTTTTGTCTCTCTGATCCTAGAGTGGACAGCTTATAACCATTTTCGAGGATAACAATATAAAAACTATAATTATTTACTTGTGCTTTTACTTTAATAAATTGTCCAGCCAGCTAGCTTTTGCGTGAATGGGATCCTAATCGAATTTAAACCAAGTATTTGCAATTATGATATATGGGTTAACTTTAAATTAAATAAAAAGTAGTGTGTTTCTAATATTTACCGGTAAGCTGATATTGATCTTTGATTTTCTGACCTTGTTACTTAACATAAAGACATAAAAAGAGCTATATCAGGTGTATAGTTAAAATATTTGTTTATGAGGTGGCATTAATTTACAGGGGGTACATTTTCACGTAATATTTATCGATGATTTCTACTTACTTCTGTTGTGGTAATAAAGTCGAACTTTATTCCTAATTTTTAATTTAAGAGGTACAAAATGTCTTACTTTCATCCAGCTTTACGAGTTAATAAGATGACCATTTCTGTTGAGGTAGGAATAAAATTATTTAATTCACTGAAATCTAGATTATTTTTACCAAAATAGAAATCAAAGGGTCACACTATTCCCTTGAGAGTAATGTGTCGCATTACACTTTCGCTAATATTTAACTGAAGAAAAGTCTCATTTTGATACGGTTTTCGAGTTAATTTAGTGAATTACTGTTAAGCTAAAGATAAAAAAAAGTTTATCCATCTATCTATTTATCCTTTTCTCTTTCTCTCAATAAAGCTCTTCTTAATAGGGTTGCTTCCCCTCAATTGAATTTAAGTAACATCACGATTAAGCTACGTAAGCGGGGGCTATTGGGAAAGTTTATACTCAACTTTATATAACACCTCTCGACTGTTCTTCTTGTTCTAATGCAAGGAAAAAAATAACTTGAAAATTTTTTTAATTAGCATTGGTTATGATTAATAACAAGTTTTTAGTAGTAATTTATATCATAATACCCCTTAGCATACTATATACAAAAATACAAATTTTTTAATTGAATATTTTTTTTTACTTTCATAAAATTTTTTGATTATACAAAAATTCAATCAACATGAATCACTCAAATTAGAAATGTTTAGATAACACTAATTTAAGAAAAATTTCATTCAATGTCTTTATTAGAGTTTTAATTTTCAGAAAATTTTGACATTTTCAATGTGCTTTTGTACATCATTGGCTGGCCTATGTTTAGCAAACGTGCCTTATGATGACTACTGTGTTCATTGATTCCGTTTTATCAATATCTTACGTTATTCTTATTATATAGTGATGCTGAGAAGGAAAGCTTTGATCACATTCAATTTGAAAAGTATATAGCTTTGATCATTTCTTTTAAAAGTATACTTTTACATTTTATTATTGATTTTAATAAAATTTTTATGAAAACCAATAAAATATTCATTATTAAAATGATTTTTAAAGTAGGGGATCTAAAAGCAAAGAGAGTTGAGGGAGAGGGAAAACTTTTCTTTGTAAATACGTATATAAATAAAAATTTTACACGTGTCAGAAACCTGTGCTTTGCGTACCTTCTGTCGGTCTATGTTCAGCAAACATGCTTTATGATCTCCATTGTGTTCCTTAGCTCCGTTTTATCAACATCTTGCGTTTTTCTTATAATATACTAGTTCTAAGATATCAGCTTTGATCATATTCGTATTGAAAAATATAGCTTTGATTATTTCTCTGAAGTTTATTCTTGTCTTGCATTTCATATTAATATTGAAATGTGTTGTACGCACCTTTCCTGTTTATTGCTCTCCTGTCATAATAAATTTATATCTTTGTATACCCATAATAATTTCAATCTAATCAACCACACATTCGTGCATACACGCGCGCGCACGTTCACCCACTGTTTTTATTTAAAAATTACTTTTTTTAGAAATTATTTAGTTGATACAATAATAATTACATAAGGATACAATAATCGGTTGTGCATTATGATACATTTATAATAACAATTTTTATAAATAAACTAATTTTAAGAATGGGCTTATAGTTTTAAATAACAGAGAAACGTATGCTTGATAATTAGATTTTCATTCTCTGTACTTGCTGTATAAATCTTACTCTTCGTTCGTCGAAAAGTGAACATTTCTGCGGATAGAATAAATGAATAAAATCTGGCTCTTCGTAGCCGCATTAACATTTCGAATCTTCTATGTATCCTATTTTAGCTAAGAATCAGGCAAGATTGGAATGTTCCAATATGAGGCGGTTTGTAGTCGTAATAATCTTTCCACTTAGATTTTTTTGTGATATCATGGCTTAGTTTACATAATTTTTATACCTATTAGAATCCTGTCAGAATCAATTAGTTGCATAACGAATAAAAAGCTTAATTATTATCTCGTTTAATGGAAGATTAAATTATGTGATGAAATTAAAAAATTTCGATCGTCTAATAATACTCGTGCAAGAATTTACTAACAAACCCAAATTTTTATAAAACATTTAATTTATTTAATAAACATCGATGTTACAAACAATATCGTTTTGGCTTTGGCAACGCGAAAAAAAACATCATTTAAAAATTTAATTTGCACGAAAATGCTTTTAAAATCATTAATTGTTTACGAATTGAAAGAGATTTTAAAATTAAAAAAAACTACCACCGTCATCCGAGCGTAAATATTGAAATTGCATCATCAGTATAAATGCAGAAATCAGATTTTTAACAAGTATTTCAATATATTATAAAAAAAGAGAAAAAAATACGTCATGGTTATCTCTGTAACAAAAGGGTAAACAAACAAAGAAAAAAAATCGAATTCATTATTTGATAATTCAACTGATTAACTCATTCAATTAATAACTGTTCCTTTGTTATCTTTATAAATGAAACATTTGATAATTGAAATCATAAATAAAAATTGTATACATGAAACAGAAAAAAAAAGGAAAAATAAATAATTATGACATCTCTTTGTAAAGATAAATATGATAAAATAAAATAAGAGAAAAACAAAGAAAGAGAGAGAAAAAAGTAATATTTAAAAAATATTGCTTCTAGTTTATTGTAGCGGAACTAGTAACAGTTAAAAGGCTGTCAAAGAACTCATCGTACACTTATCTCGAGCGCTTTTCACAAACCAACAATGCGAATGAAAAGCAAAGGGGAGTACCCACTTGTCGGATCAACTCTCGATTCAACAATCGCTAACATTTTATCGACAAATGTTTATTCACCTGCGTAATGTATGGCTAAACAAATGTGCAAAAACAAATGCTTTTAAAAATTTTTTTATGTATTTATTTATTTTATATAAATTTTTATATAATGGTTCGTAAATTGTGAATTTTTATTAAATTCATTGTATGGATATTACAATACATCAAATAGAATTTAAAAATTAATCAAGGTTGTCGATAGTTTCTGAAATCATTGTTCTAGTTTAAAGTTATTAAATTTTAATCTGTATCATATTTTTATAAAAAAATCCATTAAAGTAATTATTGAATTAAGCAATCCTTAATTTAATAGAAAATGATTAAATTACCAAAATATCCAATAAATTGTTTTGTTAAACTTGTCAGAAAAGTATCTTTCATTGAAAATGAAAGATGTTTGGGAAATCTTTAAGAAACTCAGAGTTTATTTTCACCTTTATTACAATATATATAAAGTTTTAAAAATGTTTTTGAAGTTCATCAATAATATCATAATTCTTAAAAACATCAATTCACAATCATTAAATAAAATATCATAATTTTCGCGCAATTCCCTATTTTGATGAAAAAAAGTAAAGCGTCAATCATGTAGAGAAAAATTTAAGTTTTATTAATTAGCAGTTACTCTCTTAGTGTATTTAATAAACCAAGACTTTTTGATAATAATGATAAGTTTTCTTTTGATCTTTGATGGAAAAGCAAATTTTTCCTCTGTACACTAGCACACAACAAGTCAAAATTTACTGGTGCAATAAATGAGGCATCTGTGCTAGTTTATTTCATTAGAAAACAGTACAACTACAGAAAGTAATCTATAGTTGAGTATCGTTTTAGATAAATGAAGAACTGATCAGCTTGAGGGTATATAGTTGTGTTCTACAGTGGTATATGTTGTTCATACGTAGCTTATTTGATGTTTGTACAAGTGAAAGAGAGAGAGAGAGAGAGAGAAATAGAAATAGAGAAAGAGATAAAGAGAATTAGCCTGGAGGTATATACATAAAGAGAGAGTATAATCGAGGCAAAAGTATACGTGTGGATGTATATGCGCGTGTATATGGTATATACGAGAGTAACTGAGACTAGCCAACTGTAACTCAACAAAGAGCAACGAGTATACACACATCCCAAATGACAAGTGGTTCTAATCAACGCGTAGTACAGAGAAAGAGGCTGGGCTGCTGAGGGGGGTGGTATATATGCATTTACTACTGTCGTATATACAATGTGTATATCTTCTCAATTTCCGGTTACGCAAGCGATACACGACCGCTTTGGATAACTACTTTTGAAACACGAAAAAATAAAACGGAGCTCACTTCTACGGATTGATGGGAGGAAAAAATAAAAATATTTTTTTTTTTCTTTTATTCTTTTAACTTTTCGCGCGTCATATTTTTTTTTACGTAATCGATGTGATTGACTTTGGATTTATTTGTTTTCGCTAAATTTTTCGTACAGGATTAATGTTTTTTTTTCCTTTTATTTTCAAATATTTTTTTCTTTTATACGAAATCCAAAGATGAAAGATTCGTCATTGAATGTATCCATTAGGTTCGATGAGATTTAATGATGTACCGGAATCATATAACGATAAGATTTGATTAGACTGCAATTAATTGAGGATCCAGTGATTATTGTTCATTGACTATGTACATTATTATACTGCGATATATATCGGGGGACTTCTAATGAGTATATGGTTTATGATATTCGAAATTGGATTATTATTGTATACAGAGTGCCAATTTACTGAAAATTTAACTCTGAATCAAAATTATATATATATATATATATATATATATATATATATATATATTCATATATTAATATTTTCAAATAAATATTAAATTATCGTTTTTTAAATATTATTATAAATTTAATGATATGGAATTTAAGTATTTTGGACTGTCATATTATATTAAATGACCACCCTATGCATTTTAATTAGGCTTTTGATTTATTATGATTAAATTAAATATTATATATATTAATCATTAGAGGACTATGGAATTTATAATTCAATAAATTTTTCATATATATTATTGCGAAGCTTTGATGAACGTGATAATGGTTTTCTACATTGATAATAAGATAAATTACAACAACATAACAAACAAAAAACTAAATATTAATAAGTCGTGTTATTACGTATGCTTTTTGAGCGTAAAGAGAAAAACGATTTTACTTTGGATTATATCGAATATTTATATTCAGATAATAAAGATTTGTCAATTCGTTTGTAAAAGCTTTAATGAGAAAATACTGTAGACGTGTGGGTAATAATTTAATATTTATCTGTCGTGTGAACAGATCGTTTGATCAAGTAGAAAACGTGATCCGAAAATTATTTTATATTGTCGGGAAAAAAAATTAATACAGATGCAATTATATATATATATATATATATATATATACATATATTATTTATATTAATATATATATTATTTATATTATTTATATTAATATATATATTATTTATATTAATATATATATTATTTATATTAATATATTAGTAAATTATATTATTTATATTAATATATTAGTAAATTATATTATTTTAAGAAAAAGACAAAAAAAAAATAAAGCAGACCTTTCGTTCTGTTTGTTGAGTTTGACATTGATTCTCTTTTCCTAATTTTTGTTAGATTATTGATATATACACGTTTATATGTATATATTGAAATAGTGATATCGTGCATGAGAGAGAAAACATCGACAAACAATTGTCGTCGTAAATTGAATAATTGGCTTTCGATACATTAATGACTTTCGAGGATGAAAAATTCAAAAATTGCACGGCCAAGTTGATTATATACTCGTTTTAATAATATATATTTCGGAGATCGGTCCATAGTAAAATTTTTCACGATCACATGTTGAGGAAATATTTATATCCTGTTACTGGACAAAGAACAGCATTCCAGGTTTTACGAAAAAATATAATGAATATAAAAATTCGGATAATATTCGAAGGTATACGGATGCTTAATGTACGCAAATTTATAACAACTTCGTAAAATTTGTAAAATACGATACGATAGCACCGGGCGAATTTTATTATTGATTTATTCTTTTTACTTTAGGGTTGGTATATTTTTTTATTATTGACGTATCATTAAACGGGGTAAAATGATATTTTGGCTTGCAATGAGCAGTTAATTCCTTTGATATTGATTCGTAAATTTTACTTTTATTAATTAAGGAATTATATGATCTTTTAACACGTATCTTTAATATTTTTCAAAGAATTATTATTTTTAATTTATTTAACAATCTTTTTGTTATATATCCACAATATGGTGAAATTCTAAGGTTTTTAAAATAAATAAATGTAAACATACAGTACCGCCCAAAAGTTCGATAACACTATGTAAAAAAAATAGTTTGGAAAAAATGATCATATCTTGGAAAAAAAGTGTCGTAGAAAAATTCTAAAAAAACGATTTTAAAGTACTCCTCAAGAGCTTTAAAAACGCTGTATTATATTATTTTCAAAGTTTTTTTATGTTATTAAAAAAATTACTTGAAAGTAAACACTTTTTGCCAATTTTCTTAATTTTAGATTCGCTATTACCGTTTTCGAGTATAAGATAAAAAAATCTGAAAAAAATATATTTTAAAGTACTCTGAAAGAGCTTTAATTTGAATTTTTTTTAAATTTTCTACAATGATTTTTCGTCAAGCTATGAAGTTTTAAAGTTGGGCATTTTTGGTCTTTTTGACCATTTTTTTGCAAAAAAGACCAAAAATGCCCAACTTTAAAACTTCATAGCTTGACGAAAAATCATTGTAGAAAATTTAAAAAAAATTCAAATTAAAGCTCTTTCAGAGTACTTTAAAATATATTTTTTTCAGATTTTTTTATCTTATACTCGAAAAACGGTGTAAGCGAATCTAAAATTAAGAAAATTGGCAAAAAGTGTTTACTTTCAAGTAATTTTTTTAATAACATAAAAAAACTTTGAAAATAATATAATACAGCGTTTTTAAAGGTCTTGAGGAGTACTTTAAAATCTTTTTTTTAGAATTTTTCTACGACACTTTTTTTCCAAGATATGATCATTTTTTCCAAACTATTTTTTTTACATAGTGTTATCGAACTTTTGGGCGGTACTGTACGTCCTTTGAAATAAATTTAATATTTAAGATAAAAATTCCACAAAATTCCAAGATATTTTAATTCCTCGATGAAAAATTAATTAAATAATACAAAAAAGTTTCCTAGAGATAAAAAAAAAAAGAAGAAATACGGAAACGTAGGAAAGCATAATTTATTACTTTGATACTTTTTATTTATAATTGTAATATGGCAATGTGCCATGTTATATAAGAAGAGAGCGCGTAGTGTACGACATCAAAGTCAAGGGAGTACGAACGTCGCATATTGATAAGTTTTGCTCGAAAAAGCGTAGCAGTAAACACATAAAAATGCGCGTCGTGACTAGGTTTCCCCAGTTTCTACTCGATTAGTACGAATCCTTTTTAATTTTTTTTTTTCCTTTCTTCCACTTTTTTCTCTCTCTCTTTTAGTCTTGCCTATTCAATTGTAGAACGTCTCTATTTTTTTTTTTGAAAATAAGTTTTACCTCTTCTTTTTAAATAATTGAAATGAATTGGCGTTATGAAATATAATAAATCAAAATATATCTATTACGTTTTTAATAAATTTTGCTTTTGTTATGATAGCTGGTTTTCTATTTCATGTTGAGAAGAAACTAGATATTCAGATACTAAAGATACGGATTTGTATTGATGAAAAGAACTTTTTACAGTGATCTCGTGAACATAAAAAGAAAATAATATTTTTTGAAGTATTTTAATTGCAGCAATTCTTTGTCAAAATAATTTCCCCTTAAATTAATCTATTGTAAATCCTTTTCTAAAACATAGAGGAAAAAGACTCAATTGCGTTTAGTAAAAAAAAAAAAAGAAAAGAAGAAAATATGGAAGTTGCATCTCGAGCTAATTGGCTCAACGGTTGCTTCTTGTTTAGTAAGAGGACGCGATATCCCAATAGAGATACTCGAAACTTTTACCCCTCTGGAGTGTACGACTTTGTAAGACAACTCGTTCTTTAACGTCAAAAGGTTGTTCATAGTAAAAGAAAACCCAAAGCTCTTTGACTATACATAGAAATGCTATATATGCTCTATCAACGCTGTTAAAAAAAAAGAAAAGGAAAAGTCAAAACTTGGTGAAACGATGTGTAAGTCACATACGCATAAACCTATACCAAAGAAACAGATGGAGAAATGTAAGACTTGCAAAACTTTGGTATTGAAGTTACAAAGACATTGGCGTTGATTAAATGCTGACATTTTGTAATTTCTTCTCGAGAAGGGAGATAAATAAGTCATGTTTTAATGGTGACGATAGTATACAGTTTCTTATGGTACATTAAATTTTCTTTCAAGATACACCGACCCACAAAAACAAGCTTATTTTGATGATGGTTTTGACTAATTAAAAGAGACTTTCTTGTCTCTATATTTGTAAAAGGAAATAGTTGGTGAAGATTATCTTTTAAAATATTTTGATATTAAACAGTTTGATAATTGCTAAAAAGTGTAATTCTGTGTAAATGAACAAATTATTCATTAATTTATAATTTATTTATAGCAGCTTTGTGAAAATCGACTAATATAATTTTGTTGAAATTGATAAAGAGAAACATCAAGAATTTTATAAACTTTTTTTGTTTTCAAATTTTTCAAATTTTAAAAATTACATTATTTTCATCTTATTTCATCATATTTCCAAACTTATCAATTATTACCATCAAATTCATAAAATTACATTTTAACTTTTTTCATCGCCTGTTGTATGTTACAAGAATTTTCGCCATAAAAACAAAAGCTCAATCCTCAGTGCATAATCCTTGCTAAGGCGGGGATTAACGTTTGCGCTAAACGTAATACCGCGTATTGTAAATCATTTATGCAAATTCTCTCTTTCTACTAACCATTAAAATGCATAGGTCAAAATTCTGTTACAAAAAAAAAGAGAATAAAAAAAAAACAACGGAGAAAAGTACGGAATGCACCATTGTAAGCTGACGGTAGGGCGTGCTTGGTAAATTAAATATGCAATATTCCCTGCGTACGTCAAGTCTACAATAACATATATACAGAGTATTAGAAAAATATTGCATGTAAATTTTATTGTTGCATGGAAAAATTTTTAGTTTTGAAAATTTTTCAAATATTTAAATAAAAGTGTTTAATGAAATCTTAAATTATTGTAATTTTGGACCTGTTTTTCTCATTAAATTAAGAAGATATTTTCTATAAGAGATATCTCTCTGCTGTGAGATGGTACGTAAAGATTGTTCTGCTAACCCGCATCCTCTGCAGTATGGAGCTTAATCCAAGGCAATTAGAAGCATCTATTGATACTTTGTCACGTCTTGCGCACTATAACTTCGAACGATGTATTTAGAGTACAGTCAAAGGTCAGTGTAAATACTTTGACTTTGATATTTATTTTTATGACGATAAAATTGCTAATATTAATATCGTGTCTCTCGTATTAGAGTAATAAAATAAAGCCATTCCGCTGCTTTATTCTACTCTGTATTAAGAAGCGTCAGAGAGGATAGTTAACTGCAAGTATCCATTGATACTCGGAGTTAACTAGCAGACTTAAAGCTCCTCTTTTCTTTGAGGAAACGTTAAGTGAGAAATGTTCAAGAGTCCAAAGACATGTGACATAGCTTCTCGCTACTGTGCTTCCTGAAATAAAATAACTTTATTTTATTTACCCTTATTTTTTTTATTTTCGATTCGATATTTATTTTAAAAAATACTCTGAATAGGCAAAAATTTTTTTTTAGTTTTAAGAGGAACGAGAGATTAGGTAATCATTCTTTCGTAACTTTAAAATAAAAAAGAAGGAAGGATTTTCGAAAGAAACTTTTAAAGTAGGGTTTAGAAAAAAATAAAAGATCTTGAAAAAAAAAAAAAAATAAAGTTTAAAATATCTTTAAAATTGACTGAAAAAAACTTTGAAATTATTTTTAAATTGCAAAAAATTTAAAAGTAAAATCTTAAAAAATTGACTGAAACTTTAAAATGAAATGGACTGTAATCTTTCTGCAGAAAAAAGCTTAATCGAATGATGTTTTTTGTGTATTATTCTGGCCTATTTATGCTAAAAGAATCTGCTCGCACATAAAGAGGAATAGTAATTTTAGCTGAAGAAATCTACAGGTAACTACCACTTTTCCTACTATGCATAGTATCATTACTCTCTTGTTTCCCTTAAGAGTCTTTAGTAAGAACGAGAGACAGAATGAGAGAGGAAAAGAGAAAAGAGATAGAAGTGAGGGACTAGTTTAGACAAAGAAAGAAAGATCTTTTATCTCATTTCCTTTTACTACTTGAATTTTTTCTTTATTTTGCGCACGTATTTTTTTTGTCACGAAAAGAATTTGTAATATAAATTTTAACACGAATAATACATAAAATCAAACTAAAATAATAAATATAATAATTATAATTAGTACCATTTTTATTAAACTAATTACAAACCTCAATAAATAATACAAAATTAATCAATTGAAATCATTTTTATAATTAAAATAAAAATTGTATTTTTTTAAATTAAATTATTCTAATTATTCACAATCAAGATACATTTTCAAAAAGGTAAATCTTCAATGAGTTTATTCAAGTTATGATGTTTTGATTTTTTAAAACAGTTAAATCAAAATAACATACATTGTTCTCAGAATCCAACAAGGTAAATTTATATTACTAATTATAATTATAGAAGATATGTAATTAAATTAAGGGATCAAAATTATTGAAAATGTCATTGATTATTTGATATAATATTAGTAATTGAAATTCTAAGAGCTTTTATGTATGTGATTAATTGATTTTAAAATTGACAGTAATTGTTTTAAAGTTAAAAGATAATAATGATGATATGGAATTATATGAATTATTAATTTTGTTGAATAAAATATCAAAAATAAAGTATTTAAAAGTTTTAATTTTAAAATCGCACCTTAGCAAATCTGTTAGAAAATAAAAAGCTTTTTATTATCTAAAAATGATTATTTTAGAAAGCTTGAGTAACTAGGTAAGAAAATTCTCCATTTATGTCAGTTGTACGAGCGCCGTACGGTCTTTACAGATACACACTTGGATGTTTTTTCCGAGATTCCTTCAATGATTATTTTTCAATCAAATCATGCTCTATGATCTATTTCAACAGGTACATTGTGTCTGTCTTTCTGCACAGTTTACGATTTATAGTGATCCTAAGCTTTTATACGCTTTATTCTTAAAAGTAGTATTGCATAAATATTATTATTTAATGGCGTAAAAACTATTTTATCATAAATTTAATTTCAACAAATCAATTTATAACTATATTACTTTAAAAAGTAACAAATTACTTGCTTCGATAGTATTGTAACGAAAAGAAAAACTTTAATCTGAACGTGATCTAACATCAATTCGTGACCGTCACTCAATACAAGGTATCATCTATACCATATACTGTAAGTCGCACTTAATGTTACGTACGCGCATTGTCATGTATATATCGTTCTTCAACCGGATATACCGAGCCATTAACGTTGGCTCGCTCTTTAAAGCAAAACGCATTTCCAATCATCGATCACCGTACACAATCTTGCGACTATCAAATCAAACATTCAACGGCGACATCGCGACGCGTGCTGTATCTTTTTTTTCTCTTCTTTGTTCAACTTTTGTACGTATAGTCCAAGTTTTTTTATCGAATTACAGAAGTTTCATGATGATGTCTTTTTTTTTGTTTAAATAAAAAGTAAAATATGTAGTGTACGTTGTGTAGATTGATACATGCATGGGTAAATAAGTGACGAACGCATGTAATCCGTGATGGGAATGTAGATGTTGGAATATTGTTCATCCATTTGGTATATTAGGGCGTACTTGATAAATATTTATGTTTTATGTATGAGCTTTTATTTGAACAGTATCTACAATTGTTTGTAAACGCTTGTGAACATGGAGTCGGAATATTGTTTAAATAATGTATCATGTCTTATTAAAATAAATTTAATTAATTTCCTTTGATAAAATACGTTAAATTAATTTATTTAAATTCACACGAGGGTATCGAAAAGCTCTGAACTTTCGAAGAATTCAATCGCATTAAAAATATTTTTAATTGGTTTATTTTAACATATTGAAGAACTCGCGATGAAATTTTTTTTTTGAGTTCGCTTGAATTCGATTTTTCCGGCATTTAATTTGATATACCGATGTTTAATAACAATTCAATTAAAATAGCAATCATCGCTAAAATTTTTAAAATTTTCAATGCTGCAGTATCATGAAAATTGGCTTTATATACTATATATTAGTTTTTTTAGTACATTTCAATTACCTTTTACGTTTTACATGTTATATTCACTACTTTTTAAAAATATTCGAATAATAACTTTTATTATTATACAACAAACATGCAAGCATGCACAAAATTGAGTTACCAAGAAATGGAGATTATAATTTTTGTAAGTCACCGTGAAATCGACACAAAAAAAAAGAATTTAATCCTCTTATCCAGCGCGAAAGCCGCAAAAAAATGTGCGATTAAAATACACGAATTTCGTGTAGCATGTAAAACTATAAAATTTGTTTATACAATTTTTATCATACATTCAACTATTTGATACTTCAATGCATATTAACATTGATAAACATCAAAGCACGAGCTTTCGCTGTTCATTTAATTCTGAATTCTATCATAATAAAGTTCTAGGAATGAGTGTTAAATTTAATCATCGAATGTTACTTTATCAATATCTCGCAACGTGACTTTACGCTTTATTTTTATAGTGGTTACTGTAAAAATAAAGCTCGATATGCTTACAATTTATGATGTATTTACTAGCGTAAATCCAATATTTACTATATTTCCCTTAAACTAAATTATGTTATAGTAAGCGTATGTAGTATTGAAAATCCATATACTCGTTTGATACGGATAAAACATATCTATGAAATACTAACTGATGTATATATAATTCGTAACAATCGTTTAAAAACGTATTTCCCGGTACTATAATTTTTTTCATAGCTCACTAAAATTGAAAAGTTTATTAAAAATCGACAATAGCACGATGGATTTTTGTAAAAAAAATATGAAATTGTTATAAAACTAGATTCGCAGTGTAAATAAAAACAAAAAATTTTATTATTCGCTTTTATATTCAGTGGAAAAAAGTTGATGTAATTTTGAATGAATAACAAAGTAAAAAGAAAAGTATACAGATAAACATTAAAGTTAAGTTGAAAATTATCGCGAATATTAGTATCATGGTATGTATAGCTCTTAATGACAATATAATAATTTCATTTTAGAAATTTTACCAAGCCACGATTCTATTCCAAAATTAGTTACGAACTTTTAACTAGTTGGTGTATACGAAATAACTCATTAGAGGTTTAGAGTTTCAGAGATAAAGTAGTAACATACTACAAATTGAAAGTCATACACATACATACATACATAGATACATGCGTATAGATATATACATCCATGTATTTATGAACGAAAAATTAATTCTAATTTAAAATTTTGAGCTTTCGCTATCTTATTCAGTGAAGAAATTTATAAATCTTCTAATCCTTAGAATATTGCTTAAGGATTTGTTAGAATAAATAATGAATACTTTTCAAATTATTATGTTGCTGTATTTAAATATACGTAATTAAAAACTTAACAGATATGCTTTGGAAATCGAACGCAAGTGATTAATTTTTTTGATAAACTTTTTTTATTCTCATTATGTTTTTATTTGGGAGTCTTATACATTTATTAATAATAATGAAAAATAAGTCGACATATTTGACGCACATTTTTTTCTTATTAAAATTAATTGCAATGAACTTTTGTAAAAACAAAATCTATTTTAGTGATTCACAGCAGCCTATGTATACCATGCTCGAAATAATCGTTGAATACACAAGAGAAAAGACAGAGTATAAGGCTAGTTAAACCTTTTCTGGTATCTGAGAGGGATATATTAGCATAAGCTTCACGACGCGTAAAATGCAACGTTCAGCGCGTTAGCCAAGCAGTAGCAGCAGCAGCAGCATCATAGTCGATAAGCAGCAAAGGTGAAATTTTAACCATTCACAAGCTATATATGTATAGGCTTGATCGCTTGAAAGGAAAATAGAGAGAGAGAAGGTGAGTGAAAACGCTTTAGGAATTTCGTTTAGTGCAAGTATATGTATACATGTTCATATATAAGCAAACTCTCTCTCTGTTATATTCAGCCTATATGTGATGGCCAACACTCTCTGACTATTATACAAGTTTCTGACCGAATGGGCTTGCGGTCGTGCGCACGCACTGCTTAGAGAACCAAAAGCTATACATACGAGCTACGCGCATTATATGCAAAAGCAATTGCGCATACCACGCGTGGCAGTAGCAAGCTAACCCTTATTCTCTCTCTCTCTTGCTCTCTTCTGTTGTTAAGCAGCAAGCAAGCGCGCGTGGATGATAATTAGCGCGTACTAGAGGTACGCGTTTACCTAACGTTTATACCACCCTTCCTACTACTACTACTACTACTACCCTCCACTTTACCCATTCTCTTCTTCACTGTTCCACACATTGTGTTCTCGCCTCTACCCTTTATTTAACTGAGTATCGCCTCTGTGCCCCTGAGATGAATGTATATTCATATATATATGAAGGTATGAAGGTGTACATGCATGGGTGTAGCTGGTATGGACATGCGTGAGTATGTGTGTCCGTATGTGAATGTAGATGTGTACGTTGATGAATAAATGTACATCTTTGCGCTAAACAACGTTTAAATAAATACTTTTATTTGCTTTTTTTTAACGATAAAGGCTTCATAAATTTCAATGGCTCTGTTTTAAGCGTATGACTCATCGTCAGCTTTTTAACTTATTTTTAGATTTTATCAAATATTTTATACGGTAAAGATACAGATTTTATGTAAAAATTTCATTGAATCAACGATTGGACATTATTATCTATTTTTAATAAATAAAATATGGCAATAATAATATTATTTAAAAAATTATACAAATATGTCCATATAAATAAAAAAAAAAATATTCGAAAAATGCTTACAAAATTTTATAAGAATGTCACTATGACAAAATACTTTAAAAGTGATTCCTCTCATACACAATTTCTCGAAAGAAATAATTTATATTTTACTCAAAATTTATATCTTACATGAAAACTACATTATCTGACATTATTCGTACATTTTAAAAATTTTCTGCCAAAAAATAAAATGTGCACGAGTAAAAAAAAGTTGAGCAGCTTAAAACAAATTTTTACAAACTACTACGTATTCTTTATATTCCAACATTATTGCAATTAATGTTTCTTACAATGTCTTATCCTTCATAACAAAAGGACAATAAACTTTTTTTCTTGTAGGTCTTTTATTCAAGAAAAAAAAGAGAAGCTGAAAAGTAACTTCTCTAAAGCCTTCGTCGAAGACAGATAAGTGCATTGCTCAAGTAGCGCGTCGCTTAATCGGAAGCCATTAACCACAGCGCTGAATCTTTCTCTCTTTAGTCTTAACGAAAACCTACAGAGTCAACGTATATATATATATATATATATGTGTGTGCAAGTGTGTAATGGAGCCTTGCAAAGTTACGCGTGACACAATCTTAGCAAAAGTCAAGCAAGAAACTATAAGAAACTAAGTATTTTATTTATCTTGTTTCTTTTTTTCTTCTTTTCGTAGTGTTTGCTTTTTTTTCGTTTTGCAGTTAAGTAAGTGCGTCTATAGTCGAGCAACAGTACTAAACTATGATCATTTGAGTCAGGAGCTGAAGAAAAAAGTGTTGCAAAAAGCGACATAGAAAAACAAACTAAAAAATATAAAGTTAAAGAGGGAGAGAAAAAGAGAAAAAGTGAAAAAGAATGAGGCATATAGTAAGAAAGAATCTAAAGAATAGAAGAGTAAAAGAGTTTGAAAGAATGAAAAATATGAGAATGGTGAATGTAAGGGGAAAAAGTATAAGGTATATAAAGAATTTTCGGTAACCACAAGAAGAAAAGGAAAAAAAAAATTGTGAATCTAAGGGTGTTAGAAAATTTTTCAATTTTTACCTTTACTCTCGGTAAAGACTGTCGCTGACGTATGTATAAAGAGCGGAAAAAGACATTTCACGGAAAATGAGATTATGTCGAAAATAAATATATATTTTATTTTATGATATTTATTATGTTCAAAGTGCAATAATGATCATATATGTTAGTTATAAAATTAGGCTTATTTCTTTATTATCGTTATTGTTATTTTATAATTCACATTTCGTCACATAATAAAATATTTTAGTCAAGAATTGACCAAAAAATTAAACAATTAATCATGCTATAAAATAATAAGTTTCAGATATTTTTAACCCCTCGAGTGGCAGGAGAAAGATTTTCATATGGCAACTCAAAGGGATTAATCATACCGTTATTAATTATACCATATTTCTGGTTTGATTATTCATTAATAATACCCGAAATATTTGATAAATTCTTAATTAACAGAATGCAAAAGAAAAAAGGACAATAACGTCAAGCTTTAATATACATTAACCCCTTTTTTCGGCCTTAAAGTAAAATTAAGGAATAAACTATTCAAAGTATCGCATTAATTACTTTGAGCATCTCTCTAACGATTTTAATTTCTCGCATATACAAGACAAGCAGACTATACGCGCTTCATTCAATGGGCCGTATCCTAACAAAATGAATACCGCGTCGTGTAAAATTAGTCTTCTCTTTAAAATTCTCCGAGTCACATTTTGCGCCTTCCCGAGCTTTAAAGCTCTCCCGGAGATTTTGACGATGAAGAAAGGCAAAAGCTTCGCGCGCAGCGGGTTATGTGTTATACGTACACGGCGAAAAAGGCTTTTTAGAAAAGTAGGTTAATCACGGTTAACGTTTTCGTATACACGTATAAGGATGAGCCCAAGTATGCGATAATTTCGTAGTCTCCTTTTCATTGTCATGTGAATTCCCGCGAGCGCCTAGATGCGTAACGAGATAGTTAAATTACCCTGACCACATCAGCGTGTAAATGAAAAAAAAACTGAATGAAAACACATGAAATTAAAATTAAAGAAGATAACAAACTACATAATACAAAGCAGATATCTACGGAAAAAAAGAAAGAGAAAAAAAGAAGAGAATCAAAACTAGTAAACGAATTTGTCTAAATATATGTATACTGATAGACCATTTCATCAGGAAGTTTAAAGGACAGGCGTGTCGTATACGAAAAGTACAAGTGAAATTTTAATTAGTTAGCCAAAACTCATTTCCCACTTGGATAATTCCGGATGCTCTCTCAATTCTCTAGTAAAACAACAATAGACAATTCGCCACCTACTTTTTTTTTTGCTTTTGTATCTATATATATATGTTTGTGTACATATATATAAATGATAAAAATTCAGGAAAGAGAGAGTCACACACCAGTTAGCATACATGGCGCATACAATTTCCGCAAGTGTAATGATTTTCTTTCTCTTTTATTTTTCCTCGTTCGTTCGCGTTTCGTTGCTGGAAAAATTTTTTTCTTCCTTTCTTTTCTCTCTTTTTTATTTCTCTTGTAATGCATCGTCGCATTACTACAACTACGCGGATATTGCCCGTGAAGCGCAAATTTCACGGTTTCTTTGTCTATATACCACGGAAATGAAGATATGTATACGAGTATGCGTTTGTAAGTTTTAAAATTTTGTTTAATTTCTTGAAAAAATTAAACTTTATATGAAAAATGGTTAATGGGTGTTTATAAGCACTTTTTATTATTTGTCATTCGTACAAATTTGTCGATCACTTTAAATTACTAGTTCTGTTATTAATAAATCACTATTAATTTTATTTTAATTTCAAGCTCTACGGTTTTATTTTCAAAATAATGATGAAATTAACATTTTCACAAAAATAAAAAAAGACATTTCAATTTCAAAGGTGTATATGATTTTTGAAAATTTAATTTCAGGGGAATTTTCTGAAAATACTTTTCATCAACATAACTTTTTGAAATATTTCCGCGCATTTAATCTGGTTTTAATTAATATTATGTATGTAAATACTATTTCCGTTTAAAGTACTCTTTGATATGCAAATAGATTTTTCATTCACTAAAAATTTTACAGTTAAATATTAATACGTCTGCATAAAGAAATAATATATATTTTTTTAAAGGATTTATTAAGAATAAATGAATTCTTAATTAATATCGTAATTTAAATTGAGTATCGCAATATTTAATCGATGACTGAACAGTTTTCAATTTAGTTTAAATTAACAAATTATTTACCGAAATCCTAATTATTTTGAACTACTAATAGCATTTGTATATATATTTTCATCGCTTTGTCGCATTAACTAATGTATATACGCGATAATGACACTGGGTGTTAAATAATTAGTAATTGTTAAAAGAATCGCAATAATACTGTTCATTTATTCAAGAGTTTAATTTTATTTATTCTTTCGATTGTTTAATCATTTAGCCTAAATAAATATTATTAATGAAGTGAGTATTAGAGATGACGTTTTATTCTGAATCTAATAATATTGTTTAAAAATTTACTGAGTTGCATATATGAGTTACTGGTACAATTGAAAATCACGCGTTATTAACTCAGTGGAAGATAAATTTTGTTTCTTTGAAAAGACAATTTTTTTAAAAGTGAAATATTACATTACTCTACTAGTGAACAAAGTAGATCACTCCCTCATGAGCGTAGCTCGAGTGACAAAAAAGACGAGTGGATGACTTATTTTGCCACGAGTGGGGTATAGAATTTTTCCAAAGAATGCCGGTGTCTGTTTTGTGTGAGCAAAATACTACATTCCCTCACTAGTGGGGGAATATGGTATTTTGCTCACCACATTCGGAAAAACATATTTTTTTTAACAAACAATTAATAAAATTTGATTCAAGCTGCAAGTGTTACGAATTTTATTTTATCAATAATATTCAACGTAAAGTATAATTAATTTATAAAAAAGGCAGGAAACAAGTCTGTTGCATGAATCGAACTCCAAACCATTCGCACCGAAGACAAACGCACACTTTCTATTTCTTTTGTCACTGCATATTCTATAACTTGCATTCTTATATTTTTCTTGTGATTGCTACAAAGCGACTTACTTAGCGATCAAAATATTTTAAAGGTATTTAAAAAATGTTGACATAAATGTATGAGCGTATGTGTTTGTTCATGGTCTGGCTTACTTCTTTTTTATTTTTTCGAGATATCATCTAATTTTTTAGTTTCATTAATAATTTAATCATTAATTTTTTCTAAATTAGATGATTTTCGTTCACCGCTCATCTCCGGCAAGAATTTTTCAGATAGCTATTGCAGAAACATCTATCAATGATTGAAATATTATTAAAATCAAAATAATTTTACGATTATAAAACAGAATAAAGAAATTCATTTTAATAAATATTAACTAATAATTATAAACTTTTCAATATTAAAGCACGAACAAGCAGTTTAACGTAAATTAACAAAATATAAAAGATCTCTCGAGAGAGAAACGTCTGAATTGAATTTACATTTAAAAGTTAGTTGTTAAAATGAAAAAAAAAGGGAAGAAGAAAGAAAGGAAATAAATTCATTTCAACTGATCATTTAAAATCTTAAGATTAAAGAGACAGCAATAAAATAAAAAGCAATGAATTCTTTTTAGCAGTATAAAAGTACAGCTATTATTGTTCAGCAAAAATAATGGAAAAGCTTTTAAATAGAGTGAAAAAAAATTTTTTCTCTCTCCCTCTAAATGTTACTTAAAAACTTAAAACAAATTCCTATTGTTACATTAAACTATTGTAATCACTTAATTTGAGTTCATAATTAGTATGAAACAAAATCAAATAATGTAATCTATTGTAAAAAAAAGATACAAATTTCTTACAAAGTAATTGGCTAATTAATAATGTACCATCATTTATTCAGTAGATATTTAAACTTTACTATCACCGTACAAGGACATCTTGATTAAATAAAGAAAATTTATATATCCTATACTAAAAACATAAAAGTCTTTTTGACTAAATTTTCAGTGCTTAGGGGGATACGAGAGCTCTCGGCCGCGTTAAGGTTCGAACATTTAGGTAATAGACGTTAACGGGGCTTCTCTCTCACTCTCTCCGGCATATAGCCCGTCTATTTTATAGTATCACGTTTAACCCTAACTGCAAATAGAGCGTTAATTTTTAAATATTATTATAAGCCTTTTCCGATATGTGGGGAGTTAACTTTGAGATACGCGATTTAATATTTAATTTAATGACTCTGCCCGATTTATCAATTATTTAAGATATCGTGTATGAAGGATGAAAAATAAAAAAAAGACGTTTCAAGGATGAAAAATTGCTAAGTAATTTATATTATTAAAGATTATCAAAAAAGGTGAATTTCAATGGTTTCAGAGAAAATGAAATTCATAATTCATCAACCTGCAAAGATGTTAAATTTGCAATTATGAGCAATAAAATTAGTAATTAAGTATGCTTTTTTTATTATGATTTTTATTCCCTTTTATTTCTTAGAAGGCTTGCCTTTGTACGAATTAATAAAAGTTCAAAGAACCTCTGGTTTTATATGAAATAGGAATTGATTATTCTATAACGTTTAACTTCAAGTACCAAAGTACCCCTTTTACCTTTAAACTTAAAACTTCAAAGAAACAGAGAGGAAACGCCTTGCTCCTGCTGCTCCGCTATATTTACCGCAAACATTTATCGTATTTCCTCCAATATTCCATGGTATTTCGTAAATAATTCAATTTTAATGAAAATAGCCACTGTGGTACGTATTTGTGTAAACTTTAATGTAAAGTTACTTTTGCATTTTATCTTTAACGTGGTAAAAAAAAGGATAGTTGTAAATTCGAAATAACTTTATTTGCAAGGAATAATCTTGTTTCGACTATAAATTTAATTTTCACTGGGGTTTTAACATTATGACAAGTTTGCTTATTATTCATATTAAGCATAAAAGCCAAAGTTTCTCCGTTGTTAAAAAAAAAAATGATATTTTATTTTTTGTTGATTTACATTGAAAATTTATGCGTTTTATCAAATGATTTGCTGAATTATAAACAGTATTATCACTTTGCAAGACGGAATTTCAATTGGGAATATAAATTACGAGAGCTAAAAGTTTCCGCATATCTTATATGGAAAAATATGATGAAATATGATAATGTTGGGATGGAGAAAAAAAAAAAGAAAACGGCAACATATCAAAGAGCAGAGCATGTAAAGCTTTTATACAGATTGTGCTTTATGTTTTAGAAAATTTTTACGACGCTCTCTGTCGACCTATGAACTAAGCGTATTTTTACGTTTCTCCTTTTTTTTTTCTAAAACGTGGCTTTTAAGAAACAAAAAAGGAAACTTTTTGATGAAATTTCTATTATTATAACGGTTATTATATATGTTTTTTAAATTTGGTAACAGAATTGTTCATTTAGTTCTTTAATAAATTGTTTTATTAACATTTGTAATTTTAGTGATTAAACGAAATTATGTCGAATTTGATGAAACCATTTCAAATGAAATTTATGGTTAACAATAGCATTCGTTATAATAGAATTGTAGCAATTTGAAATTTCGTTAATTAAATGAAAATATATGAAAATATTAACGAAAGCTCATATTTGTATTAGAAACATCATGATTATCTTTCGTGTAGAAACATGATATTTCACGAAATATCCCGGAGCTTAGGAAAATTTTTTAATATTTGCGCTTGGCGAAATTTTAATAACCAAAACGTACACGGAACGGCGGTTAAGTAATAAAGTGTTGCTTCTCGTACACTGGCATTGTGATAAATTTTATATAAATTCTGACAAAGTCACCCATATTTCATTATATCTTTCCGCACGCATCAACTTTTCTGTAAATTTATGCAGTCTTACTCTCCAACGCAATGTGTACTGCATATAAAGCTTCCGCTTAAGATACTGTGTTTAAGGCAGTCTATTTACTTGATATATTTGAATTTTATTATCAACTCTCGCGTTGGAATATTTATTATTTCATACAGATCTTGATTTTGGTTTTATTTTCTCTTCTTTTTTTCGTTTTTGCGTTTTTTTTTTCTAAGAGAAATGAAACTTTTTCATATACCACGAAGCATCGATACTCATTTTAACTCTGACCATTTTAACTTTGAAATGACCCTTGACTTCAATGTGGCTTGAGTTAAGTATTAATCAATTCACTTGAAACTATTTTAAAAGATTTATTTCGCTATAGAGAAAAGAAAAGAGAAAGTTCCCGTTCTATTTAATATGCTGATAGTTATTTTCGACTATCGAGTAATTGAATTTTTTTTTCGTTCAATATAATCATAAATTGTTTATTGAAAAATAAAATTTTGTTTTTCTTTTGTAATATGAATATTTTTTGCATTATTGGTATAGGAGGTTATTAATACTATCGAAGCGAGATTCAGAATATAACTGCTATTTTAAATTAATTTTAATATCGGAATCGTTAATAATTTTATTTACCAAAAAATAATGTGCAGCAAAGAAAAACATTGATTGATTAAAAAGGTTAACAATTGATCTCGATATTTGAACAAGCATCAAAAGATAAAGGAACGAGCCAAGTTGTAATCAGCCGAGAAAAATATAAAAATACAACTGATAAGAAAAGAAAAAGAAAAAATAAATAAAACTTACGTCTGCCATCGGTAATTTCTTTGGCTCTGAGTGCAGCAACCGTCACTGAAGAAGTGCAGATCAACCACCAGAAGCTCCAGCCGATAAACATTCTTGAAATCAACTTTTTGCTTATACTTTCTTTTTTCATCATCGTATATAAAACCATAATTCCCATAGATTATATATTAATTTTCTTCGAAATCACCAAGACAATGAACCAGATAAAATATATATAATAACACAGCACAGCCACGCGTAATAATATTTCAATATATCTATATATTAAAGTATCCGCAGATTTATCGGTAAATATGTTGGATCCGGTGAAACTTTGTTGCCACCAGTACGCTTAACCCGTCACGTGGTAACATTTTTCATTTTTCTCTTATAACTCCCTCACTTTCTTTTATTTTCTTCCTTCGCTTTTATTTTTTCTTTCTTTCTTTCTTTCTACTTAACTTTCTTCTACCTTATCCTTTCGCATTTGTCAAAAGTGAGGCAAACCTTCCGACAACTTGATGAAGAAAATTTCATGCTCACCGATTTTTCCCAAAACTCTTGCTTCTTGTTCACCGTTAATTTAACAAAGAAGAAGGATAAAAAAAGCAAATAAGAAGGATAAAAGAAAAAGTTGAAAAGAGGAAAAAAATGGATATATACGTAACGTATCAAGTAAATAAAGTAAAAAAAAAGTATTCGTTCACACTAATATGGTAGAGTGAACTTTTTTTTTTTTATTTCCGAGCGCACTGGTTCACTATCCGTATAATAAAATACAACTCGTCAGCACGAGTGCGCGCGGGATTCTGCGAGAGAGTTTTTCATAGGATTCTCACTTTGCGCGCTTTTACTCGTATACGGTTCTTTTTTTTTTGCTTCTTCTTCTTCTCTCTACTCCTCCTACTGGAGCTCTCCGGTATATACCCTTTCGGCCCCCACTCTCTCTCTATTTTCTCTCGATTACCGTCACAGGACACGCGCACGTTGTCGTCCGCTTCGCGCGAAGCGCCGGCAACGACTGCGCAACCAACATTTCTATTCTATCCCTATATGCATGATTTTACTGTATTTCAACCTCCTCTCTATGTAGGTACATACCTACATGTGTATATATGTATATATATATATATATATATATATATATATATATATATATATATATATATATATATATATATATATATATATATACATACATATATATATATATATATACATGGATATATATTTATATATATGGATGAGTGTGTTAGTTCACGTGTGTGTATATATTTGTGTGTGTATGTTTATATAAGTATCTATATATATATGACGATTCTTAGTGTCTTTAGTTAGGATGAGGTGTGGTGTTTGGTAGGGAGAGAAAGGGAAATATAGCTTGTTGTTTATGGTTTAGACTACCGGTGGTCCAGGTGGGATTTGTTATGCGGATGAGGTCCTTTCTACGAGTTTGTTACGGCTTGCTACATCGGAAGTGGCTCTTGTTACCACTTTCATGGATATGCTGAGAGAGAAAGAGGGAGTGTGTATGTATACAGAGAAAGGGAATTATGAGAAGAGTTTTTAGTTAGCTTCTATGAGTACATGCAGTTAAGAGAGCTTCTACTACTATTTATCGACTAATATATATCACAAATATATATTACATGACAAAAGGGTTATTAGTAAACTTGATAAAATAAACTGATACGATTTCCAACCCCTTTTTTTAACAAGTCTGACTAAACTTTGACTTTTCTACTTGTAAATAGACAATACGATTTATAAATTATGTTGAAAGTAAAAAAGCCAAAAATTGTTTCGAAACCGTATTTTTTTTCAATTTAAGCAAGTAGAATATTTTATTCTCATTTCAAAGTAATGACAATTTTATTACTCAAAAAGTGTACTGAAAGTGAGATATTCCACCCGCTTGAAATTAACGAGCAGTAATGTGCCGCATTGCTGCTCGTTAAAGTAGGTAATAATAAAATAAAGTAAATAATTTTTTTCAATGTGATGAGTATGGATCGACTACGCAAAAGATTAAAAAAATATTAATAATTTATTGGTAATCGCTCTCCAAACATTATTTTATTATTATTTTTTGACGTTCCAATCTTATTGGTAGAATCTTCTTTCAGATTAGCATCTAGACGTTTGAACATAAGCGAGTCCAAGATAATAAACATTAGCGCCTATTGATATTCCAGACTTAAATTATTTGTTACAATTTACTATGTTCGATCAAACTTATGTTCGACATCAAGTTTTTTATTCTTAAAAATGGTCCTACCAAGATGATCAAAACGTTGAAAAATAATAAAATAATTTTTGACTCTTGTTGGCAGTAGATTATTTATACTTGATAATATATTAAATTCGAAATTCAAATTTCGTTTTTTTTTAAATTATTAAGATAATCGAAATTGAACTGGGTATAAAGAGATACATGATCTTGTTTCGCCTTATTCACTTAATTTGCAAATCCCTACCCTCGGATGAAATTTACGACTTTACTTCCTAGTTGCACAATATATTATTTTTTAATCAATTATTATGGATGCTGAAGTTAGTAAATATACAATGCACAAATCATGAGTGTTACGTTAAAATTTGCAATATTATACATTTCTAATAACAATATTAATTGTTAATGAAATACCATTGAATTAATATTTAACGAAACAAAAGTATTTCTTGTAGAGAATCCCATTTCTATTGATAAGCATAATGGAAATTCGATAATAGAATAACATAAAAGTTAAATACCCAGATATTATTTCTATTAAATGTTTTATTGAAGATAGTTATCGCTACAATGAACGAGAGAAACCGATAAAAATTTATAACTTATATCTACTTTGGCGAACTTTAAGTAGCAATGATATTTGAGTAATAATATTTAAAAATGAAAAAAAACATGCTTATATAACTAAAAATTTTGAAAAATTTTTGTTAAAAACTTTGTAAAAGTTTAGTCATAAATTTTTTGACATATAAATTTTGTTTAAATTCCAATACTTATTATGTGCAAACAACATTTTTGACAATAGTCATCTGCTATATTTCATTTCTATAATTGCAGTTAGAAAACTTTCTTTAAAAATAAAAAGAGAAAATAAAAAAAAAACATTATACAATAAAAAAAAGTATTCCATCCATGTTTTACTCTCTCGCTTATTTTCATTTCAACAGCACAACGGCAATTAATTTTTTCCTATTCGCCGCGACGTACGACTTGATAAAAATAAAGCAAAAGAAAAGCCCCCCCGCCCTCCAAAAAAAAGAGACGAAAGAAAAAAAAAAAAAAAAAGAAGTCAGCGACACAAGCAACAAAATCAGTTGAGTAAAGTTCTTAGCAAGCAAAAGAATTCAAGCAAAGCCACGAAAAGTTAATTCGCGCAGCGCGTACCAACAGTAAGAACAAGTATAAATCTTACAGTCACCAGTTTACTGAAGAAAATTTTCTGCAGTTTAGCCATAAGAGAAAATCATAAGAGAATTAAAAGGAGGGGAATCGGTTACAGTACATCACGAGGTGCGGAAATGGCAGAAAAAGCTTATCCCACCAAATTCTCCTTTATTATTTTTTTACCTTTTTAACTATATCGAATAAAAGTAGAATATCATTGGTTTTTTTTAAAACAATATATAGCACTCGTTTCTTTATTAAACGTGCCTTTTTTTTAACCGTGACTATTTCCGGCTGACCGTAACAAACAGAATAGGAAAAATTTTAAAATGTTAAACCATATAAGGTTGCTATTCTTCATAAGATGTGATTTTCAACTGGCCTCATGACATTTGGATTATCTTTTCCTGTGATTTTTCGTCGGAATTGAAACGACTACACGACTTCTCGATTTTACGCCTGAAAAATGCTTATTTTTCACCCTCTGCTGAATTTCCGGTTTAAGAATACTTTTCTTACTGGAAAGAATATTATTATATCAATGTTACAAAAATCAATCAATGATTCCTGTAAAACGTGAATTTTTAACTGAATTATTTAAAAACTTATTTTTATTTAATAAATTTTCAAAGTTCTTTGAGAAATTTTTTAATTATACTAATGTAAATACTAGTTCCTTTTTGCATGAAATCTCATTAAATAATTTTCAATCTGCATTAAAATATCTTTTTTTTCTTAAACTAATAAATATAATGTCTCGCAAAAGTAATTAATGTTATTTTGATTTAATATTTGCTCGGATTGCATTGTTTTGCCTTGACACAATTACTGCGCGCTGTTGTTCTTATATGCTATACACAAATATGCAGTTGTAACTAAATTTTAGAATTTATGATACGCAAGAGTTTTCACATGGTATTTAGAAGATTTTGGATTCCCGCACCGCATAAACAGCAACCCCGAGATTTCGCATTTGAATTCACGCGCAACTTATACTAATTAGTTTTTTTGTTCGTTACCGGCTTCTTTTTTTCGTTCATTAAAATTTGCAGTATTGTAAAAAAGTGGAAAATGATTATATGATTGTTGAATGTTTTGAAATAGATACAATAAAAAATTGAATGTTATCTTATAGAAAGTAAAAAAATATGTGCTAAAATATTAAATAAAATCTTATTAGAAATTTATCAAATGAATGTACTCGAATAAAAGCTAAAAGTTACTTGAAACTCAGTAATTATAATAATTTATTTCAGTTTATTGATCAGTATATTTTTTAAGCATACCATGTACATCAGACTATAGATTATTTGTTTATTTCCGATTACAACATAATAATTTTGAAAATAATTTTCCCTCTTGATTAAAACAATGAATGATTAAACAATGGTATGAATTACCTATAGGTTTAACGTTACTAGAAGAAATTAGATATTCCCTCGAATATTTTCTCATATAATTATGAGGAAAAAAAAAATTATTTTTTGTTCAAGTGAAATTCGAAATTCATTTAAAATCTGATATTCGACTTTTCCGAATTCAAAATTTTAAAACTGAGAAATTAAAAAAGTGACCTACATCAAATGAACCAAGTATCATAACACATTAAAAAAAAGCTCTTAATAATTTAACAAGCATAAAAAACAAAAAAAAATATGGTTCTTTTTGAACTTTACGGTCAAATGCATAATTTTGACATTTGGTTAAAGAATAAGAGGACGTACAAGAGAAAAATAGATTTAGTAGGTATGCAGTTTCTCCCTAAGAATGAGATATACTATACGAAATGAAAGAATAAGAGAAAGAAAGGAAAGAAAAAAGTTTTCCACAAACATAAGGTGATAAAGATGATTTACCTACTCATGGAATGTTTTTGAAGCGGCTTTATGTACGCGTTGATAGAGGATAGAACGATATCCGGATAACCACTGGTGAATATTTTCGTCTTTTTTTTTCTTTTCTCTTTTGATGCGAAGAAATAGATAGACCGAAATGGGAAAATTGCGAGAAATAGAAAAATGCAAAAATAATAATAAATAAATAAAAAAGCAATAGCCAAAGAGATAGGAATAACAAAAATAGAAATAGAGAAATAGTTGCAGGAAATAGAGAGAAAGTTTAGAAAGGAAGATACACAGAAAACTAAAAGTGAGAAAAAAAAAACAAAAAAATAAAACAAAAAGAGAGAGAGAAATAAAGTATAAGAGGAAATAGAGAATGAGAGATAGAGACCAAAAGCGCTTTTACTTTATATAGCCGTCACGTTGATGAGCATTTAAATATTTTTGCATATTTCTGTTTTATGTTACGTTAAAATAAAAAATAAAAAAAAATAGTTCGTAAAACTGTAGGGAATTTTCATTGTTTATTTTTTTTCTTTTTATTTTTTTTTTCATGTTTTAGATACTGAAGTTTATGAAAACTTCGCACATATAAATATGATCATGTTATCATGCTCATGTAAAGCAATCAATTTACAAATTCATAAACTTTTATTTATCGATGAATGATTGATTTTTTTTTTCTTTATTTATACGCGAAGAACAATTTGCAAAACAAATAAAGCGCTTTTAAAATTCACAAAATTTTCATTAAATTTTCAAAGAACAAAAAATTCCATATTAAAAATATTTTTTTTTTTCAATTAAAAAATGAAATTTAAAAACTATTATTTTTAAAAAATCACTGTCAAAATAAGAAAAATCCCTATAATAATAGCCATTCAGTAAGGCTTTAATCGAACCTGTCATAAACAACAAGCAAGAGGTATTAAAAGTACCAAAGCTTGCCCCCCCTTCCCCTGCCCCTCGCGTATGATCAAATTTCTATTATTTTCCTGACTATAAACAATACGTTATTTGTACCGACGTATACAGCGATCGCCACTTGCGCTTGTATTATATTTTCTATACAGGAAAAGATAACGAATTCTGCGCGCACGATCTTTTATTAAATGACTGATAACATTTAATTGCATCGTAACAATAAAGTGAAAAGAAAAAGAAAAGAATTAATAACAGCGAGAGGAAAAAAAATATTGTGGAAATTGATGGATTCAATTGAAAATCAAATGATACAACGAAACTTATATATATAGTGTGTGGGATGAAAGAAAGGCAGAATACATGACATGAGAAAAAAAAAGAAGAAAGGTTTCGATTAATTATTCTTTCTTGATTGCTCAATTTCATTATTAATTTTTTTTCTTCTCGGACAAATTGGGTGTAATTTATAATAGGAAATATTTTATTTTGCAAAAAGTAATCAATAATGCGTTACTTCGACTTATGTGTAAATAACAACTGATATTAATAAGAACAAAAAGAAAATCTGTTAACCTTTATGTAATAGTCTGATTAAATACCGAGCGTGTAATTATAAAGTTGAAAGCAAGAATTTGACGAAGTAACATATGTATACGAATTTGGAATAAAAGGATACATATATATCAATTAGAGAAGCTAACGAGAAACGAATTTTCACATGGTCTCATTTGTATGAGGACTTTGTTAAATCTCTCTATCTACATTTAGTACCGGATAAGTAGAGACATGCATGTCAAAGCATTTAAACCATATATTAAAGCTATTCGCAAGTGCTAATGATTTTAAGTACTTCTGAGAAAGCTATGAAATTGCTTCAATTTTTAGTTAAATTTAATTTTATTTATTATTTAATAATGTTTGTCTTATATAAAATTTATGGAATAATGCAAAATTTTTATAAATATTAGAAAATGTTTTGAAAAATGAATTGGTATAATTGGTTGTATAATTTTTATTAAAAATCTTATTTTATCCGCCAATATTCAATTATGTTAATAATAAAAATTAAGACAATAATTTTATGAAACAAAATACATAAACTTATAACGTGATCCATAAATATAATTCAATTAAAATTTCAATCAAATCCATTCAGTAGTTTTGAAAAATTTTGGGTTTTTGTATTTGAATAACATTGTAAAAAAATTCACTTACTGAGATACAAAAAGTACTAGCTCATTCTAAAACCCAAAATTCTCTGAGACTAATGAATGAATTTACTTGAAAATTTAACGGAATATGTTAAATAATATCTTTTTTTTATGTTTATGGGTCACATTATAAACTATAGTATTTTATTTTCTGAAATTATTACTTTAGTTGTAAGTATTTATGTAATTATTTATTTATAAGTTGATAAAATAGAATCCTCTCATCCAATTACATCTCCTTAAATAAAAATTAAATTTGTTAACGAGTCAAAATTAGTATTAATTAATTTCACATTTTCTTGTATCCGTAAAATTTTTTTTTTTCATGCCAAACAAACAAACAAACATTAATAATACAAAGCCAATGTAAACTAAGCATTGCCAGAAGAAAAGAAAAAGAAGAGAAAAAAATCAACAACAACAAGCGGGATTAATGGTTTTTGTTGGTATATATACGGCAAGCCGTAGCTGTGCATTAGTGTTTATAGTGTTAATACCGGAGGTATAGAAAGTTGCATTGGTGACTCATGACGAAAGTTTAGATAGTAAGGAGAAAAGGATCCGTATAAGAATAGTACAGTGTATTAAACGTACTTGCAGCAAGAAGAGAGAGAAAGAGAGAAAGGAGCTTAAGCGGAATCGCTGCGGCAAACTAAATGAGAAGTCATAATTTTCACTCACAAGCGACACGTTTCTCACTCTCTCTCTTTTTTTTCTTTTCTTTCAAACCTTTCTCTTCTTTTTTATCGTATACATTCATCTCTCACTTTCCTTCTTTAACTTTCTCCCTCTCTCTCTCTTCTCCCTTTTATTTTCAAGCTTACCAAGTCCCTACCCCTTTTTTTTTACTTTCTCTCTCATCCCTTTCCATAACGTTACCTGTAAAAGAGCATCATTTACTAACGCTTCCTTCTTTGAACCTTTATTTTTTTCTTTATTTCTTTTTACGTTTCACCTTTATTTCCAACTTTGATTCTTTTGCCTTCTTTCCTTTTTTATTTAACTGTGTTAATTCTTTGCTTTTGAGTCCTCCTTTTTGGATCGACACTCGACATCATTAGTTTGTTCATAAACACTCGGTGTGAGTGGCAGTGGTTCTTTCTTTCTCTTTCTTTTTTATTTAATGCTTATGAATGAAAATTGTAGTTATTAAAAGCGCCAAGTAGTTAAAAGTCTTGACTTTGACGTATATTATTAGCGAGCTTTAGAAATTTTTTTTTAAAGTCTTTTAAATTTTTACAAAACCTTTCATCATTTGAAAGATTAACTTAATAATGTTGATATTTTGGTTTTTTTTTTTAATTTTTAAATTATATTTGATGAGCATTGAACGCTCGTTTATTTTTAGAAAATGCAAACGATGCTAAAGGAATATACATAGTGCTAGTGGCTCTAGAATTTGAGTAATTAAATTTTCTATGTATTATTAAAACCGAAAAAATAAATTCATTAGTAAATACGAATTTTATTTTTAACAACTTCTTATTTACAAAGCTCGATTTTCAAATCTAATTTAAAAAATGAATTTCCGAACCCATAGATAAAACTATTGTAAAATTAAAGTAACATGTTTAAGAATTTAAATATTAACTTTTATTCGAAGAATATATTTGTCACAACTATTAGCGTTTATTATCTCAGGAGGTTTTAGTCCCCCCCCAAGAAAGAAAATTCTTTTTGTGATTTACGATAAAAGTATCGGGATATGGGGTAGACCCTTTAGAGATAAAAGGCATTTAAAGGATACCAATGTAGGACATGTGGGCACTAAATTTGAATCTAGGATATGCACTTTCCAGCCGCAATTCTATCGATTTTTATATATGTTTAAGAAATTCTGGTACTTTGAACGAATCAAAATCTTTATTTTTAATAAATAATTAATTTTAACATTTTTTTTCGTTTTTCTTCGATTACTTTCTTAATCAGCAATTAAAATTATGTAACATTTTAAACTTCTAATGCATGATTTTATTATTATTATGAAATTAATTGTGAAGATCAATTAGCGGACAATTGTATTTTGGTTTGATAGAAATTGAAGAAGGTCCTGAAAATATTTTTATTCGATAAAATAATGTTCTAATAGATCTAATATTAAAACTTGCACGTGAAATGATACGTAGTTCAAAATTTGTTAGATAAATAAATTTTTATTATTTTTACAATTTATGGACGGTAAAAATTTTGTTTAAAAATAGTTTCAAGATAACTAAAAAGTATTTTATTAGAACCAAAAAAATTTTTATGCACCTATACGAAAGCCAGCATAAATTTGAAAAAAAAAAACTTTTACAAAAGTGTTTACATATTTTATATATACATCCAGAAAGATTTTAATAAAGAACCCGGATGAATTTCTTATCTAAAGAATTTCGCCGTAAGAAGAAGGACTGGTATACGTTCGGTAGTTTGAATCTGCGCAGTTTGAATATTCCAAGGATTTTTCCCAGCGAAAATGAATCACAGAAAAAGGAAGCGACGACTTTTACTAGCGAAGACCTTCGGTTCGGAAAATTCAAACCCGCATAAAGTGTCTAAGTAAATTTCTTAATGGGAAAAAGTACTGGAATTTCAGTTGGAAATTGCAAAAAAAAAATTAAAAAAAATTATAATATCGATTACTATTTGATAAGACAAAATACTTTAATGTTCTATAGAAAATAAATCATTTAATTATTATCACCTTAATGCTAATAAATCAAAATCATGAGATCGTAAAATGATTAAAATCTTTTGAGATATTCTGATAAATATTAATTGAATCGATTTCGAATTGGGTTTATGAATAACTTTTCTAAATTAAAAGCTAATCGATATGAGTTCCCATGAATTTTATTTAAAAATTGCTAATAGTTTAAAAATGCATGTTTCGATTAAAATTTTTTAGAACATGTATACATATCTGTGAAAAGATGTTTCAATCATTAAAAAAATTATAAAAGTTGTACTTCATAATCCTTATGCATTTTTATACAATTTTTTACAGAATTTTTTAGTCCAACAAGACTGTTTTAATTTTTTTCCGACTAAATAAAAAAATGTAGCAACAATTTTTTACTGCATAAAAATTAAAATAAATTAATTTTCCGTTTTCTCCTATACGTATTTCTAAATATATTTTCCGTATTCACAACAACAGTAACAAGTATAGGGTTTATTTTACATGTACGATCAAGTGTATTCATTAATAAAAAAAGAGTAGCTTTTACCTCTTGTTTTATTAAATTCGTTAATATTTTCGAGTAAAGTTTGTTGTTGTAAAATTTTGAAAATTTTCTACTTTTCTAGATATGCACACACAGCTCTTTGTGTAATGTAAAACAAAAGTCAGAAATACCAACGTTGAATCTACACTTGACCCGGGAGTTATAAATGAGTATTTACTTCTTGTTTTAAGCTTGGCTTTAAACTATACGACTGTTTACCTTTTTAATGTTAAACTTCCTGCAGACGTTATGCTTTATTATATAAATAAAAATATTATTAAATGATAAATAATGTTGATTTAAAAGTTCATATGTTATCATTAACCCAAATATTTCTGAACACTAATAAAGTGGATAAATATTCATAATTTAATTAAAAAATTAAACTTTTATTGAATTAATTACAACAGAAACATAGGAATTTATTTATTTATGAATTTAAAAATTTTTAAAATTCTTTTCTTTAAGATGTGTAGAAGAATGAGAGAATTCGAAGACATAAATAAGATCGTATTCCATGCGTCCTAGAATATTTGATTTCTCCTGGCTGAAACTATATCACAATATATAAGAGAGAAACTATGCAAAAGAGAAATGATAGGAGTTAAACCCAAAGAAAAGGAACCAGTATACATATATATAGTTAAAGGGAGAAAGTTAAAGTTGCTGATGATGCAGAACCAAACAACAAGTCTATATCACAAATGCCAACGAGAAAAGTCAACGGAATAGACATAGGATACGTATATATACGTACAAAGGCACTATATGCGGGACCATTTTGCAGCTAAGATAGTTATCGACGAGATAGACTTTACTTCTTCTTCTTCTTTGCCATATATAGATATATATATATAAATTTGGAATATATATTGAGTTTGACCGTTATCAATCGTTTGTCGTGAAGAAAGTAACTCAGCCTTTTTAGAATTGACTGTATTTAGTTTTTTTTGAGTACGTACTTTATATGTCTCTTTTTATTTTTTTTATTTGTAATTTAATAATTACATTTGTGATTATTTTAATAAATCAGATTATTATTTTATTGATTAATTTTATTATTTACGCGAATTTTCACTATTATGTAAAGTTTAAATTTTTATTGTAAAATAGTGAAGCCCGATAAATTATTTAATGCGATTAGATAGTCATGAATATTCTATTAATTTCCAAGTACAACAATGTAAATGTATTAACAAAAATCAATTTTGTATTTAATTTTCTTATATAAAAACATTTGTTATATATACATACAATAGTGTTAAAAAATAATTGATAATTTTATTATTATTATGATCCAATTAATTTCCAAAAATATTTTGTTATATTTTAAATATTTTCTTATATTTTCTTACAAGTTTTATTTCACTATAGCCAAAATATTTATTATACTCCGAAATCCCTATATTTCTATACGTAAATCCAGTCGGTCTCTTCCGCATCCTTTTTCTCGAATTTTTCGCCATTTCCTCTTGTTATCTTCTCTTCTTCTTTTTTATTTTTTCTTCTTCTTCTTCTTCTTCTTTTTGTCAAAGAACGATTTTTCTACAGCTTTAACGCTCTCAATGAAGAAGGAAAAATCGAAATAAAAAAAGCAAAAAAAAAAAATAGAAGTAAAACGACGAATGGCATTCATTCCGTAAAAGTAGACTTGCACACGTACGCTCAGAAGCAGCTTCAACGAGAGGGTCAAGAAAATAAGCAGTGGCAACCGTCCGGTTTGTCTCTGCAACAGCTTTGGTGCGACTGAGTGAACATTCGACTACACCAACACATACTCCTACACATCCGTATAAGTCCACAATTACGCGTGTACATACACAACTAAACACACCCACACGTACAATATACAAATAAATACAATTCTTGAAGTATGTGTATATATACGATGCAGGTATACAGCCAAGCTAAAGCTTTAGCTTTTCAACCTTTTCTACCATCCCAAGTTCTGTCTCCTTTTCTTTCTTTGACTAAAGGCGTAGCTCAAGCTCCTTTCTCTGGTCGGCTTTTGCATACTTTGCCCTTTTAAGCTTCCTTTTCTCCTAGCTCTCGTATATACTTTGCTCGCTACGGTCTTTGCTATTCGTATGTATATACATCTACATTGGTATATACCAGTCAACAAATGTGTTAGAATGGTCTATTATATATAGAAGTAGTAAAGCATCGATGCGTTTTGTTTGTTGTTATATGCATTCGTATATCTGGCTATAGATATTTTTTTTTAGTTAAATTTTTTCGAAGGGAAACATATGTAGGTCAAAGTATTCTGAGAAAATAATTTTTAGAGTGCACCGAACTATTTTTGCTTAAAAAAATATATTGAGCGTAAGATTTGAAGTTACATGCGAGTTGTTGTCGGAGAATACGCGAATATATATGTAAGGAAAGTATTCGAAAAGTTTATCTTTTAACGGTTTTAATTTTGAACTTTTACTCAAAAGGAATTTTAAGACGAGAAGTGTAACGCAATTTTTTATGACATTGTTTATGTAGATTTAATTTTTGAAATCTAATTATTCAATTTTAAAGAATGGGTAATTTAAATAATTTACATAACAAGCTTATCTATTGTTAAAACTTTAAAAATTTACATCGGCAATCGTTGATTCTTTAATGTAAATTTAATTATGTAAAAATAACGGATAAATTTTGCATTATTGTTTGTTCAAATTTAAAAAGATCTTTTCAGTATTAAAATAATTAATTTTATTTGCGTTAATATTATGAATTAAAATCCATAATTTTACATTCTCGAAATTTCAAACTAAAAAGTTCGCATAATGGAAAAAAAAATATATGAATTATTACGCATTACATAATAAACGTATTTGTTCATTTGAAATTCAATAAATTTAAAAGTAATATTAGGATTTTCATTGAAATTTGAAGTGAAAAGTATTTTTCATGTTTTATGCTCTTTTTGAATATATTAATGGCTGGCTGAATATTTTTGACATTGTACAATCAAAGTATTATAGAAAATTTCGAGAAATCGAACTTTCAGCAGTGCATCTTTTTAGCGAAATGCAATTTTATTTTTGAAAAATTTAGTTTCACCATTTTAATAGTATTATCGAATTATTTTGTACTTTCGAATTGAATGAGAAACTTAAAACAAATAAAAAATAAATGGAAAGAATTGTATTTATGATAAAAATTGAAATTTCAAATTTAAATTTGCAATATTTAAAAATTTGTTATTTTTCCATGATGTTTTAAAATTTATTTTGAATATATATATTTTTTATAAAAATACATTGTTATTGTAAAAATGAATGTACAGTACCAACGATGTAGTCCATTTTTTTTAAAGTTTGTATATTGTTTCAAAATAAATTCTTTTTTTTAATTCAAATGTAGGTTTATTAATACTATTGAATCTAAATGAAATGAGCATTCAAAATTAAAATAGAACTTCATTTCCTGTTATTTGAATTGCCAAAAAATATCCTCTTCTCTCCGTTATTGTTTCGTATTAACTACATAAACGTAGTTTTTTTTTGTTGTAAATCGTAAACAAAGGTTCCTATATCCCCATTACCAATCAACATTCAAAATTTACAGAAAAAAATCGATATATCGACAATGGAATAAAAAATCCAAGCGCTTTTATATAACCGCAGTTCTTTTTCTATTAAGCAGGAGACTTTACAAAAGAGGAAGTTTAACGAGCCGTGCGACCAAATAAACATGTGCTTATACTCGCATAAAGGAATTAATAAAGGAAGAAAAAAGAATGAGAAGGTAGAAAATTAAATGAAAAGAGAGCGAATAAAGTTCCGGTCATTCAATTGTCTTTCCAATTTTTCTTTGCCTGCAATAAGGATAATTCGCTAAGCGCTGGGATTAACAAAAAAAAAGGAGGTTTAAAGAGCCGGAAAAAAAGAGAGGTAAGGTAAAAGAGAATTCAGTGTTGCTTGGCTAGTCTAATTAGGAAAAACGAATCAAGACCCCTAAAGGCATTCATTCTTGGAACTCTCAATTGTGTATATATATACATATACACACCCACACACACACTTACATATATACCTATATAAATATAGCTATAAGTATATATAGGCCAATTATTATAATTTTCTATGGCTTACGTAGTTTGTGGGTCGAAAGGTGAGAGTGAGAGAGATAGAGCAAATAAAAAGCAGCAAAAGAATTACATAACTGCTGGTAAATATCGAATGGTAATGACACATTATAAAACTGTAAACAAATATATGTATATATATATCTATTATTCAATGATCACGTAACCTTCAAGCCCCTTCCCCCCTCAATCTCTCTTTAATTAGTAAATTTTCATATAATATATCAAATTCATATTTTTTATGTACAGTTATAAAGACATATATAAAGCTAATTGTTTTGATTGATAATTAAATACTCAAAAGCTATAATTGTAATTCATGAGTATTTATTTAAAAGCTTATTTAATATTTAATGCATTGAAATTATATTAATAGACGATAAATTAAACACTTCAATGGAAATTAATTAATAACTAATATTAATGATTTAAATATTTTCTCAGCACCACTCAAAAAGTTAATGGACAAATCTGAATAATGCCTCTTCACCCCGGATTAATTCAGCATTGAATAATGCAAGTTTATGTTACAATTAAGTACACCTGATCGCTTCTTTTTTTATACAACCAAAATAAATTTCATGTAGAATATTATATAAATAATTAATTGATCTTACATTTGAGAGGACAAAATTATAAAGATATTATAGCAATTGATAAAAAAAGGAAAAAAAAGACATGAAAATTAACAATATTTAATTTTTGGGTGACGTACGAAAGCGGCAACAGCGAGAAAAAAGATAATATATTTTAATAATACAAAAAGAAATTTTAAATAAAAAATGTATATTTATATAAAAATTATGTTCTTTAACGAAATAGTTATCGCAACTTATTGCAAAGATTCAGATATATTTGAAAAATAAAATATTTTAAAGCTCTTATTATTAAATCATATGTCTTCATCTTACAAATTTAATATATATATATATTTATGTCCTCGTAGGCCGTATTCGTGTCAGTATGTAAAGAGCATGCTAAATTTGTATTGGCATCCCATATGTCTCAGACGCGCTCCTCGACTTATTGCAAGAATTATATGTCTTCCTGAGACATATTGAGACTCAATATGTCTCAGGAGAAATCAATATGGCATCACCGATCCTACTATGTTTCGTTCAATATGTCAAAGAGCAATCATATTGAACGTAGGTTAGTGAAAAAAAAAATGAATCGCGCTTCGACAGCAGCTATACTCATTACAAAATGTCAATCAAAGAAACAAAAGAAAAAATCAATAGAACTAAAATTTACTTTTAAAAGTATTAAAAAAAAGATTAATATTTTCAACTAATAAGTTATATTTCCTCATACGGCCTACTTCGGACATAAAATCATCTATGTCCTTTGGCCGTTTATTCAGGTGGAATCTGAATCTCGAACAATGTTTGCCGCTTGAGCAGAAACCTACCTCGGGCGCGCTTCGCGCGCCCTCGGCAATTTCAGCTCAAGCAACAAACATTGTCCTCGATTCATATTCCACCTGAATACGGCCAAAGGACATATATAACTATATATATATATATATATATATATATATATATATAATATATACGCATAAATTTATAAAGCAACAAACTTGTTGGTGGCATGTGTAATTCTCACCAAGTGCACATTTCTCAACTTGTGGTTACATATGTGCCTCTTGATAAAGGTGAAAAAAGAAAAATAACTGATTCGCTTAACCTAACTATTCTGAATATATTAAATTAATACTCTCGGAGAGTATTTTAATATTTTTTAAAACGTATCAAATTGACAAATTGATTGATTTTATTCAATGATCTGAATTTGTGAAAAATATTAAATTCTATATATTGTTTTATTGTGAACAAAGCTCGGAACAAAGTAGGCCATAAAAGAAAAAAAAACAATGCTAACCTATAGTGTATAACTATCATTTCCAACGAAATAACTGGAATTCAATTTTCTTTGTCCATTTAACGTAAAGAAAATAATATATTCAAACATTGGTGGGCAAAATTATTTTGCCCACGGTGAAGCAATGAGGGATTTGCTATACGTAAAAAAGTCATGAGAAACTGAAAATTATTTTATGACGAATTAAAAATGAAAATAATTATGCTAAAAAAAATAGCGATAGATAAATAAAACACAATAATAATTAATAGGTACAACAGAAAAGGAAAAATTCTAGTTATGAAGAGCAAAAAAAGAGAAAAATATGGTAAAAAATCTTGCGTAGAATATTAGACATGCATAAATATGAGTAAGAAGATGTAAATTCAAAACTTGCCCCCGTAACCTGGGTAAACGCGTTTGAATTATCTAGGTTATTCAAAAATGCTTTTTTTTCACCGAAAAATGTTAATTTTCGAAATAAAAACTTAAGTTTCAGTAAATTAATTAGAACTAGTTTTTTTTTTAATTAACTATTTTTTTTTCTAGCAAAGACTTAATTTTTTAAATAAAGTGGCGTACTAAATAGTAGTAAACGCGTCATAATCATTGACACGTAACTAAAAAATGCCGTTAGTATTAAATTGACCTATTTATTTTTTTTTTTTACTTTAGAATACAAAAACAAGGAGGAACATTAAAAGAATATTAGCTTGATTTCAAGTGCATTCAATTGCATCGAAAAGCTTAAGAGGAAATAAGTACTTGTTTTACTTTATTCAAAAGTTCAGTTAACGAGTTTAAATGTCAGCTTTGAAAATTAATACTGCGCTCTGTTATCTTATCGATTTGCTAAACCACTTTAGAGATAAAGACTATAAACTTCTTGCTTTTCTCGATGTCTCTTAAGACCATCTTATAACGAAATGTATTATCTTTTAATTTTAACAATATTTTAACGATTATTTTAATTGATTCGGATCTTTAATACAAGGTATTTCATTAAAATT
This sequence comes from Anastatus disparis, assembly GCA_017163975.1. NCBI lineage: Eukaryota > Metazoa > Arthropoda > Insecta > Hymenoptera > Eupelmidae > Anastatus > Anastatus disparis. The sequence goes on from JAFFSR010000251.1 coordinate 1,652,781, forward strand.
AAATGTCAAAGTGAATAACTGTTTGTTTTGAGATTATTCAATATCTACTAAATATTTTTCGTTGAAATACAAATTAATTAAGAAAATAGTTTTTCTTTAATTCAAATTTATTCACCTATATATTATTATTTTATTATTCGAAAGAACCACGAAAATTTAGAGTAAAAAATAATCAACTAACAATCTTGTTTTTAATATTTGAAAGTGAAACACTGGCAATTTCGAACAGCTTATGATCAATTATGATATAATATGAATACAATTATGATCTATTAATTACGATTTCACACAACACTTAAACTAATACGCTTAATTATACGGAAAAGGCTTACTAAAATTAATAGTCATTACCTATAAACTTGAGATTTTAAAACGCGCGTACATGTACACACGCGTTAGTATAAGCAAATATAATCGCGAGTTGTCGCTTTATGCGAGAGGAAATTTCGTCGCAATGCGACCGAGGCGAGGCGGCGCCGTAGAATTTCACGGTTATAAATGTACATTTTCATAGTATATGCATGAAACTCTTAATCAGAATCTTTAAATTAAGAGAGAAAAAAAGAAAGAAAGAAAGAGGGATAAAAAAAGAAAGTTTCAGTTATCTTCAAGGTCTCCTAGTTGTTAAATTAACCGGAAAATCTCTTATCAAGTTTGAGGTCCAAATTATAGGTCAAGTTTTTCTATATACAAGATTTTCGTTTTCTATCACAGTTTCCACTTGCTTATGTACATATAACACCTCTTACCTTCCTTTTCTTTTCTCCATTCCTTCAACTTTCTTTTTTATTCTTTCCTGCTCGCTCGCTCTTACCCTATGTAAGTATACGTTAAAATTTTACACGCCTTCCTTTCTACTCGACTTGGTTGTTCTGCATAATCTTTTTTTTTTTCTTTCTCATTTTATTATTATTATTCTTCTCTATTATTTCGTATAGACTTCTGTTTTCTATAAAAGTACATTTTTGAATAAGCCGACTTAAGATTTTTCTTTTTAGTAATTCGCATGCCTCGCCTTGTGTACCTATATAGAATTTATTTTTTTTAAATTATGTGCTAGCGAAGCAGCCGTAGTTCTCAAAGGAGAAAAAAAGGGAGGTTTGCATTGAAAATAAGAGTTACGCCTGCTTTAAAGAAAGCTGTATACGCTTGCGCCTTCTTGTTTCCTTGTAAACTCGTTGACTAACGAAAATTTAAGTATTTAGGGTAAAACCAGCCGACTTGGCCTTTGTAAATTCTTTTTTGTTTGTCGGACGTGTATATAGAAAATTCTGAAATTTTAGTTTCTAAATTTTTTTTTTCTAATTTTTTTCTTCTCTTTTTTTTCGTAAAAAGAGATTTTTCATAGATTTTTATTTCAAGATAACTTAAGTATAATGAAAATTTTCTTTTCGTTTTTTCTTTTTCTCCTTTTTTTTTATAAAACGAGTTTATGCTTTGTAAATTGATGGCGGGATTATGAAATCTATGACGTAGTTGTAGAGTATAAAAGAAATTTTTATTAAAGGAAATTTATTTCTCTTAACTGAACACAGTTTCTTTATAAAAATTTAAAAGCTTTTTGATTGGTCGATTAAAAAGTATTTGATAACTGAATTTTATAGATATAGCAAATAAATTCAAGTTTTTTATTGAACAAAAAGAAAAAACGTATTATATAATTACAATTTTATTAGTTTTTGAAAATATAGAATAAGTTTAAAAAAATTTTTAAATAAAAAAAAGTATTTAATGTAAAAATATATTCTTAAGAAATTTAAGCGATAGAAAAGCTTAATTACATTCAAGCTTAGCACCATTCAAGTTGTTCGGACTATGCTCAAAGTCCAAAATTACTTTACCTCAAGGCCTCGCAAGACCAATGAATTTGAATAAACCTTTTGGCATGATTTCTGAGCTAATATAGAATTTTCGTCTATTATTAAACTACATCTCGAGCAAAATTATTAGAAAAATATTTTTACATTATTTCATTTAATTTAGCGTTCTTCTAATATATTTTTAGTAAATCTTCTTAATGAGAATTATTCAAAATATTTGCATTAGAAACTTTATTTAAAAAAAAATTTATTAAAAAACACTTGATTAAAAAAAAAAAAATTTTTTCACAACGTTTTGCGTTGTTTATTTACAACCTTCTTCAAGTGCAAATTGTAAGTAACTTTACAAATAAATGAAATAACATCAGTTGCTCGGTTAGCTATCAAAATATTAGACTTCATGCTTACAACACCACTACTTAATATATTCTGTCAGTGTTGTAATGTTATTTTATTTGTTTTTAATATTCCTTGCAATTTGCATCTAAAGAGGGTTGTTTAATTACTGAAACGTTGTAAAAAGATACTTTCTATAATAAGGTGACACTATGCCATTGGATTATACTGTATTTATTTTACACAAACATGAATTCCTTTTAAAAATAATAACTAGCTAAAATTATTTACAAGAGAAATTGACAATTTTCTTATTTTTGAATTTTACATTGAAAAAAAAATTTTAAAGAGATAAAAAGACGTGCAAGAGAGATTTATAAACGCACACATAGGAGTACGAAAATTCGCGGTTTTTCAATATTGCGCGACGCATATACTTTTTTCCTCTCTCTCTTGCGAAACGAAGTGAAGCATGAATAATGCATTCGCCTATAGGTCTTTAGGGATGCGACTATATGGAGAACTAAGATGATACAACGCTATAGCAGTCTGATAATGTTTTAACTTTTCTCTCTCTTCTTCTTTTTTTTTGCTCTTTGTATATAAAAACTAACTTTGCAACTATATAACTACGCTCGAAAGTACGAGCAACCATTTCTTTGCGTCACGACGGGAATAAGTTTGAATTTATTTTACGGCGCGTGCAATTAATGACATTTTGTATGGAGATCGTAGCTTTGGACTTGATTGAAAATTTAATGATTAAGAAACAATTTTTATGCAGTTGAAAATTAAATAAAGTAAAGAAAATGCTTCTATTTATTTTAATGAAAATTGATGAAATTATTTGTAAATGGTACTTGTTTACACTTTGCAGAACGTTATTTACATAATTTTACATTAGCCGAAATATATAGCTTTAATTAATGAACTTATTATTGAATTTATCGAATCCATTGAGCGTAATGGCTTTAATATTCAAGCCAATATTGTTCTTCTGAATAATATTCTATAATTATAATATGTGCTAATAATATAGTTATATTTTTAATTCATTCATTGACTGTAACAGCTTTTCTTTTAAATATCTCGAATCGACCTCATTCGTATGTTTTCATGTTGGCACCAAAAAAAGAAACAATTTTTCATGTCTATGGTTATACAGTACACAAAACAATGAGTTCGCATAAAAAGGAATAATTAAATTATCGGAAATAAAATTTTTTTCATTGGGTTAATTATAAAATATTTTGTATACTATTTTAGTTACATGGTTTTTGCTTTTTACTTGTTAGAGTCTTTTATTAGTCGAATGATTGAATAAATTTCAATTAAAGAATAAAAATGGATTTTTGTTTAGTTAATTAAAAATTTTGATATTAAAAAATTTGAAAAGCTTTTATTTATTATATTACTATTTTATATTTTTTGCAAGGTAATTGATTTATGCTTAAATAATAACAAGCAGTTATGATACAAGAAAAAAAGGTGCAATTATAATTCGATTTCAGACGATCAAAGAAATAATAATAATATAAAACGTAATGATTTTCTTAGTAAAAAAAAACACTACATCATATTATACTAATTAAGCACGATTTGTAACGATCTGGGGGCCATTTCTCATTTATCAAATCTTTGTCTTTTATGTACAGCAAAAAGCAATGCTAAAATTCATTGGGATAAGATATAAAGAGAGAGAGAAAGAGAAAAAGAGAGATATTATAAGAGAGTAGTAGTCTTTGCGCAGTTCATTTATACGATTTCCTTTTTCATAGTAAGGATAAGAAACGACAAAACGAAAATCTCTCGTGTTTGTGTCCCTTTTCTCTCTTTCTCTCTTTTCTCAACGTTTAATGCGAGCGCCAAGCTTCATCCCGACTAATGATAATTGCCATATTCCTCTTTTCTTAACCTCCTCCTACTCCTCGACCCCCCTCCCCTTTTGTAAGGCAAAAGTTTTACCGAGCGGAAGGACGAACGGGCGCGCGAGCAATAGAGAAAGATGGAAAGACGAAGAGAAGGGAAAAAAAAGGAGAAAAATCGCTGGGGGGTGACTTTTGCTTTTGTGATAATAACTTGCGAATATTGGATAGTGGCATCGGAGTAATAAATGTCTTGAGATTTCCGTTACCTGAAGAAATTTTCGGCAAGACAGAGGGAAAAGAGAGAGAAAAAAAAGCAGAAAGATATTTCTTAGTATTATTATTATTATTTTCATTCTTTTATACCGCTATTTTTCTATTATTCCTAAAGCTTCGCTTCTTTCTTTTCAATGTTTCCGACATTCTTAATCTCCTTGAAAAATTATATTAATCGAAATTTCGTGGAATTATAATAGTAATTCTTTGTCCGAAAAAAAAGTTTATTTTCGTTATTAATAACGTCAGCATAATTCCAAAATATATTTCAAAAAATTTTCTTATTAACATAGAAAAAGACAATGAAATGGAATCATTTGAATTTATATCTCATTTGAAATAATTTCCATCGTTTTCAAAGGCTCGAAGCTCGTTTTCCAGGATGAATCGATAATAATATGGTTTCAATCTTTACTGCTATGATTTTCAAATTCTCAATTAAGAAAATTTTGATTGGAAATTTCCAAAGTTGATCCAATCGATAAAATGTTGTTTGCGATTCTTACCGCAAGCTTCGTGTAATCAAAACGTTATTAGAAACTTTATTTTCGATGGTAGTATAGTCAGCAAAACTCAATCAATCGTTTTGTATATCTATACTGTGTTTTAAAAAAAAATATATGTTTCAATTTAAAACGACCACAAAAATAATGTTGTTTTTATAAAATTATATGAATTTTCCTTGAAAAAAATTGCTAACGTGTACACAAACACATGAGATTTTCATTAATCAATCATGACACTCTCTACGATTTCACAAATAAATTTAACTTTACAAACAAAACAGTTTTTGAAAATTTATTTTTCGTGTGTACTTAATCGAGACGTTGCGGTTATAAGAAACGAAGTAAAAAAAAATTTCCGCTCAATGATAAGTCGCGGGTCGAGTGTAAAAATGCCAGGCAGTACCTAGTAAAAGGGAAAGGGAAAAGAGAGGATGTTGTATGTGAGAGACGAAAAAATGCGGAAATTACATTTAAATGCGAGTAACAAACGCTCGTCGTGTGTTTTGCTATTTTTGCTACACACGATTTCTCCCTCCTGTACGTTTATTCCTACTCTTATTCTACTTTTTCCTTTCCTTTTTTTTTCAAAGGTTAGGTAGGAGGGAACGACGTTATTTTTACAAAGTTTTATATACGCCCAACTCTTTTTCGTTATACTTCTTTTTTTTTACTTTTCTTTTTTTTTCTGTTTTATTTTCCGGCGTTGGTCTCGCGAATTATTGTACCGGTCCTTTTTTCGACCCTATACGGAAGAAGCATATTGTTACTGTTCTTGGAAAGATTATTATTATTACCACGAATTTTATGGAAACTGATCTGAAACAATTACCCGAAAAGGTTGGGTATTAAATTATATAAGCTTTTACTTAAATAAGTTATTGTTTTAATATAAGGTAAGATTTTTTTTATAATAAATATATTTGTTGCTAAATATTGATGGGTCTCGATGAGAGAGTGTTCTCCAACATTTTGCTAGCATGACCGACAAAAGTATTATCATAATCTTCTTAAATTGAAATGAAGAACTTTTATTCTTTTATGGTCCGACTAAACCCCGATATGTATTATAGTAGTATAAATAAATTCGTTTGGTTATATTTATGGCTCAAGAATGAAATATTTTTATCCACAATTTAATTTTCAATTAACTATATTTAGCAAAAAAATGATTGCAATGCATCTTGTTTACCTGAAAAAGTAAACCAAGGTGTTATCAAACACTTTTCATTTATGCGAGTCGTAATTAAAAACTTAAAGTTTATCAAATTTATTTTATTTACGGTAAACTTTATTTATTAACTTTAATTACAACTTTAATTACCTTCTGGAGTGATGTTTTAATATTATTTGCAGACAGCTTTACTTTGAGATTTTACATATTTTTATGAAATTGAAATTTTCTTCGAGTCAAAGTTTTTTCAATTGATAAGTAAAAACTTTTATTTCATTGAATAATATACGTACAATTTTTTGAATTAAAAAAAAAAAAACATTTTAGTCAAAAAATTAACATAATTTCTTATTTATTGAATTAAAAATACAGTTTATTGATTCTGACAAATAGAGATGTTTCGTATTTTTATGTTGGTGGAAAACTTCTAGGCAATAAACTAATCCTTCAAATTTCAAGGTGATCAGAGGCTATTATATAATGGTTTCTCAACCAAAGTGATTGTAAAATTGATATTATCAAATAAGATTATTCGAAGATTATTTTCACATATCTCCGATCATACCAATCTTTTGTACCGAGCACAACGAATTTTGTGATGTTGCCAAAAGTACAAATCATCATTTTTTAAAATGATAGAATTTATGTCTGAAATTCGATAGTATGTTATAGGGGTGGTTACCCCCTTCAACAATAATTTCTCTTCAAAATCAAAAAATAGGTTAACTCTTTTTAATATTGTGCATATCTTGCATTAATAAAAATTTTTATCTTTTAATTCATTTTTTTGTATATTTTTTATGATATGTCGAAATTATTCATCCCTAACTCAGAACCTTTTCATTTTTTACTACAATACAAATTTTCCTATTGTTTGGTTAAAAAATAATCAATTTTTGTATGTGAAACTACTAAATAACCTCTGATCATTTTTAAATTTGAGGGTTTACTTCACCCCCTACAATTATTTTTCATCCAATCTCTTATTTTTTCGTCTATTATAAAATTCTGCAACACTATTGAAATCGTCGGGAAACAACGGAAAGACCTTCTTTGTGAGAGAGAGAAATGTATACTTTAAGTAAATGCGTTAATGTTCTGCGGTATCCGTTCTATACAATTCCCAATGTGGATTCTAAGCTTAATATTCTATTGTTAAACGTGCGAAATCATACAGTAAAGGGATACCTCAATAACATTCGATGAAATCAAATACGTGAGAGCATACATAACGATTGTTCGGCCAGCCTCTCCTTGCATTATCGTATTATAAAGGCGATGTTTAATTTCACCTACGTGTTTCGTGCACAATCGACAATAATAATAACATCATTGTTACCTTTATTGTTATTATAAATAACTCAAATATAAATAATGCCGTTTCTTTGGATAACAAAAATTTTTACGAATTTTTCGATTGAGTAATTGATATTTTGATAAAACGAAAGAATTAAAATAGTAAAAATAAATTGATTGGGCATTAATGTTGTAGTACTTAAAATTGTTAGTAATTCCATTAAATTAAATGCGTCTTCATCTAGATAATAGAATACACTCTAACGCTTTATAAGTTACAGGTTACCCAAGCAAACTTTTAATACTATTCCATTAAAAACTTTTATTATGTTTGAGTTTCGTGTTATTAAAAGTATCAAAACGAATGAAAATTAAAATTATCTTGTAAATTTTTTTCTCTCGTTTATTCATTAATAACGTATTATCATCGTCATATGAAATTAAAAAAAAAAAATTTTTTCCTTCCTTTAAAATCATTTAAAATAATTTCAATATGAATACTTTTTTAACAAATATTCAAATCTTTTTTTTAACAAAAATATTTTCTATTTCTTCTATTCTATTATATAAACAATTAAATATCGTTTGATACAAGATTGAAAAATTAATTTTAAAATCACTACAATTGTCAAAATTATTACGAAATATTCCTGATATTATAGGAAGCCACTTATATGAAATTATGCTATTTATGCATTGCTTATGCTTGCGGACATAAGCATGATTACAATGGATAAATAGAGAGTCATATGGTCCGACGTGTATCAACTGCATCAATTAACAGCAATCAATTGAGAATTAACGAGCAGATAATACTTGAAGGAGTTGCATCAAAGCTCTCTATAATATTTCAAATGCAATTATGTATATTATCGCTAGTTTTTAGTTCTAAATTTTAAAAATCAAAAATTTGAATTATCTTTAAAAATTTAGGTTTTAATTATAAATATTAATGTACTATTTACATGTATTTATGATTGCTATTATTTTTTTAACTTAATGGAATCAATAAAGTTTAATATCTATATTGTATATTTGAATAGCTATTTATATTTTAATTCCTAAAACAAAAAAAAAATATTGAATTATCCAATTTCTTCGATATTTCATTTCGACCAGTTATTTCAGTTATTCAGTTACTTTTGCGGCCGGAGTTATTGAAAAATTTATGTGTTAGCTTAGTTATATGAAAAGCTAGAAAATGGAATGTCAATAAAACCTTTATTTTTGACTTTAGAAAGCAATTAAACTCTTTTTGATCAACAGCGCAATAAGAGTTCAACTTCATATTTCAATTTTAAATGAATCTTTTCATAACTTTTCATTTTTCCTTTTTTTTTTTTCAAATTCCGAGACAAGAATGAATTTTGGCCAAAAGTTCACGATTTCACCCAAAAATTGAGCTACTTTGTCTTATGAAAAAAAAGAGATATTATTACTTCTTTGACTTTAAAAATCACTGAAAATAAGAAAATTTTAAGTTAAATTATATAAGCTTAAAATAAGCGAAGTAAAAAGATAAATTATGAGAAGCTTCAATAATTCTATCATATATTACAATATGAAAATCAAAACAAACACAAGTTATGCGAAATTAAGTTACTTCTCCAAGTTCAAAGTAACTCTTGTCATTCAATACAATGACTTTATGCGAAACGTATCATATGCAACGAGCTTATATAGGGTATACGTATATAGATATTTTTGCCTCCAGCTAAAATCTATACTTATGAGCACAACATGGAGCGAGTGAGAGAGAGAGAGAGGAATTCGTGTACTTACTTACTTGAAGTTCGGTATCCTATATACAGAATAATGAGATGCTCGCTTTCGCTTACCTATCAACTAAGACGTAACTTTACCACTCATATTTGCTCTCGCTCTCAATGTCTTTATGTGTACACGCGTGTGTGTGTATATATGTCTGGGGGGTTCATTGTTGACGAGGAGCGTAACATTCGATCGAGTGTTTGTTCCTAATTGAAAGAGCCTCTCGACCTTATCTTCTGTCTTATTCTAATCCACTTATATGGTTTATATAAGGAAGAAGATGTAGTTGTTGTTGAGGTATTCAAGTACTGATAAGTCGTAAGGTTTATGATTATTAATCGTCGTAGGATTAAGTTAAGTTAATGGATTGAATTTCTTGGAAAACAATAGAACTTCTTTATGGATCTCTTTTTATTCTACTGAAACTTATCGTTAATTATGATGGTAAATAAATTTTATTTAATTTTACAAATTTATTCAATTTTTGAAAAAATATTTCTACAAATATTTTTTTTTTCAAAAGTTTTATAATTTTTACAAATATATTTTACAATATTTCTAAAAATATCTACAATTTTGAGAAAAATCGTTTCAATCAACCCATTATATATAAATTACAAAATAATTATCTTATTATATGATATAAATTTCAATTTTAAATTAAAAAAACATGAAAATCATTAAATTTTTACGTCCCCTTTAATCTAAAAAATCCCAAATATTCAAAAAACTACAATCCTAATAAATATATAAAATAAAGTTTATCAATTAGACATGATCATAGAAACATCATGAATAATACAATTCCATTGATTAATCAAGTGATTAATTCATTACAAAGCTCAGGATGTTCTGATATTACGTATGTACATTGTATAGTCAAATGAACGCTTTACTTCAAATGTAAATCGTATAATATTAGTTATTGATATTGTAATTAAACAAACGCCTAATTACAAGTTGCACAAAGTTTTTATTCGCCCAATGTTTTTTATCTCTTTATCATCGATTATTAATTAACCTTTACCGAATAATCAATATTTTAGTTTTAAAGTTTATGATTTTTATTTATCATTTATTTAAACGCAAGTTGTTTTTTTCGTAAACAACGTAATTTACTTAATGGAATATAAAATTTAATCTTGTTGAGCATAAATTAGCGTGTAAATAATGTATTTGTCACTTGTTTTATTTAAAGTGTTTCTATTTAGTTTATGCAAGCTTATGTGTGACACTTTACTTTAATATTTAATCTTTTTCACGATAATGAAATTAATGTTACTTATGCTAATGTAATCCCTTAGAATTTTATCTTTCATTAATAAATTAAGCGAGGAAAGTGTTGACATATGAAAATTTTCTTGACAAACTACTCGATTTGAATAATAAAGAAATGAAAAATATTGTCCGTGATTAAGAGCTCGAGTGAATTCTGTATTCTTTTTTTCTTTTTCTTTCATTCACTTAGAATCAAAGCAAAGAAAATAAATCGAAATTTACTTTTTATTATATTGCTTGTATTAGCGAGATTATATACGGGGCGAATTTTAAATTTTTTTGCTTCATACCGCGAATATTTTTTTTCTATCTTACTTCCTTCCTTCTTCATTGTCGTATATATATCCTTACGATTCATACCCCTAAATCTTATGTGGGCTATTATTTTCTTGTGGAGGAACAAGCTTTTTAAGTCTTTTTTATTCTCCCTAGAGATTTCATAATATATACAAGACATTTTGTGCATACCTAAGTATATATATACGTACGCGTACGGTAAACAAAGAAATATTTATAGCCATTTTACTTATATAAATGATAAAATATTTCGGATTTTCGAATGCTGATGTGAACAGGTTATTTAATTATTTGATACATTTTTAAAAATAATTCAAAGTCAGTTCCTCTTTTAAAAAAACGATGGCCGGATGTTGTGAAACATTTTATACTAAGAATGTGATTGGTGCATTGAATAGAATCATATGATTGGCGAAAAACGAGATTTGATTTACTATAATATGCTTAAATAAAATCATCGATTTAGAATTTAATAATAAAAATCATTGATAAAATAATTAAACTATAATTATTGAGTTATAGTTTGATTTTTTAAATAAAATTATTAGTATAAACATCGCTAAATTCCGCTTACAAAAATTCCTTTTGTGTGAATTTGTCGAGAGTGCGAAGTACCGCTCTGTATTCATTTGTTATTGTATATTTAAAATTAGAACATGGTAACAATTCTATGCCATTTACTTCTGAATTTTCTTTTTAAAAGTTGTACTATAAAATAGTATATAAAATTAGAAAATACAGATGTTATGAACTTTTTAGCTTATAACAATAGCATAAAATGTTTATCTATGAGCCTGGCAAGTAATTTGGTAAATTTAAAATAAGATTTAAAATATTTCGGAATATTTTAAAATAAATAATAAAAAAACTGATAGGTAATACAATTTTGATAGTATAATTTAGTATATAAAATATTTCTAGATTAACAGCTTAAAATTTTTTTTTCAAAAATATAATATATTTGCCTAAAATGTACTATTTTTAAAAGTTTGTTTATTTAATTTCGTAATTGAAATTGAACCACATTTAGAATAAACAGTTTTTCTGCAAAATAAAATTAAAAATCTTTTGTTTGAAAGAATAATATAATTACTATAATTAAGAAATTATAAATTAGAATTTTTATTTTTATTTGTATTTTAAAAATAGGAACGATATACATATCGTTAAGAATTGATTTGAACTATTTTATTTTTTATATATTTTATGGATTTCATATTGTTGAAAAGATTAATTTTTAAATAACATCATTCATTAGTTATTGAGAATTTAGGATTCCAATATTATATATTAAATTTTTCTGGTACAAGAAATTAAAAATTCATAAATGCTAATGAATAAATTTATTTAAAAATTTATATTATCTAATGCATTTCTTTTCCTGAAATTTTGCACTAAAATGTGGAGATAGTGAATATTTATGAGTGTAGGTGTAGTATTCGTTTTATGTCTCCTTAAAATGTGAAATTTTAAGTGATGGTAAATCTGGAAAAGTCGTTTTTATAAACCACATTACATTGTATTAAAAACAGATGTTCTTAATCATGGATAATTTTACATGACTATATCCAGAGATCGATCTTGGAATTCTTTTAAGATATATCTTGAAAATCAAATACATTAGATTGATATTAAAAATTATGTATATGAAAAGTTATATATTTATAAAATAACTTTTGACTTTGTAATAATTTATGTTATTTAAATTTTCAAAGATTTAAGAAATATCTAAAAAATAATTTAAAAGTTTACAAATTCTTCAATTTTTTAAAATAATAATAAGAAAATGAATATAGTGATAATAAATCTTTTAAATGGGATTTATTTTTCTCGAAGTTTTCCGTGTCTATAAATTCATTGATGCCGCGTAAACTGCTCTGATACATTAGTATATAACATCAATTTCTTTACTGATGCTTATATTAGTAGAAATGAAATTATTACTATTTAATAATGAACAGAAAATAACAACACTATATTAACAGTCAATCATTAAAAATTTACATACATTTAGATTAGATATAGGGCGCGCTTGCGCGCATGGATTTTCTAGTATAAATAAAATTTTGGTGATATTATTTTCGCTCGTTCGGTTGATTTAGTAAATCGTATGGTATAAAAATATTTTTAGTAACATTGGGAATGTTTTTTTTTTTAAATTGAAAAAAAAGAGCCAAAAAAGAAGCGCAATATTTTTTTTTTTTATTGATTTTGTAGTTTACCTCTGGGAATCTTGGTAGTTTTCCAAGTATTCTTTGACACGTGTGTAGCTGTAGTTATATCGTGACCAGAACAGCATGAAATAGTCAAGCACTAATACACGGAAGGAATAGCAAAATAGAAGGTAACGTAATGCTACTTAAAATAAAATAAATATATCTTCGGATATTATGTATTCAAAACAAACTGCTAATGCATAATAAGATTAAAGTTCTACTATTTAAAATTTTTATTTTTTACATTATGGATGAAAAAAAGTTTATTTGGAAATAAACTTCTGTCTCGTAAATTATTTTTTTATTTTATCATTTACTCCTGTTTTGCAATTATTTTAAAAAATATAGATTTAGAGCTGATTTCCACTTTTAATTTAATCACTCCTCAGCCAATTTATTTTTCGTAATCAAAATGTTAAAATTGAAATTTAATTAATTTACAAAGTTAAAAAAATTTTGAACAAAATAATTTAAAAAACAAATTTTTTTGATTGAAATTTAAAAGTTGGGGATCCCGTCTTTTAAAAATTTTTTGTTTGTGTTAAAAAGCAATATAAGTAAAAAAATTCAAATATTTTGATTAGTTTATTTATTATGAAATACAAATTTTCTCATCTTATTCCTTACTAATAAAAAATTTAAAGATTTGAACAAATTCAAAGCAAATAAATAAATCATCACAAGAAATAATTCACATTTCTTTTATGAACAATAAAATGATTATTAACGCAAGCGTTGAATTATTCGAATATTATTCAAGTAGTTAATTTCAGTGAGCTTAGCTTTTGCTTTCTCATTTGATAGCTCGCCTTTTCTATATCTTGCATACTAACATACGATAATACGTATGCCTATATGCACATACTGTGCGTTGGTGGTGGTTATGTTAAAATAGAAAGAGAAAACGTGCCAAAAAAGCGAGGCTTACATGTGGCCAGCAGTGGTGTTTTACCTATTTGCTGCAGTGCGCAGAAGCCTGACGTCGCGTACAAATTGCACATAGTAGTAGCAGCAGTAGAAGCAGCAGAGAAAAGGAGGAGAATAAGGCTCTATGGGTTTTAAATGCTATATATACTACACAGACTGCGGCTGCATGAAATAATCATTCCTTCGAGTAATATTTAAAAGATCTCAGAGTCTTACGTCTCTAGTGTAACATCAATCGGAATAATCCTGAGGTCCGTTCTTCTACTTCTACACACATTTACTATTACTCAACTTTACCTTCTTTCCTTTCTCTTCCTCTCTTTCTCTCCTTCCTTTTTTTTTTCATTTTCTCGATTCTTGTTCCCTTATGTCTCCAGTTGAGTATTTTTTTTTCCATCCTCCTTTCCTTACCGAAAATACATTAAGCGCACGTGAAACTTAACACGTGATAGTATTTTTTATTCAATGTATCCTTCACGCTATGTTCCTCAGCGGAAGAAAAAGTAATTTTTTTTTTACTTATATACACTGTGTGTTTGACCGTGTGTATATATGTATCTTAACCTACTCTTTGATGTTAAAGTAGATGGTGGAGGGAGGGAGGTAAAAACGATATAGAGAATATTCAATTTAGCTAGTATCAATAAATAACTAAGCGGAAAATTGTTCGACCTACACAGCAAAATATACATTGGTCTTTTTCATTTTAGTTCTCTTTTTATTTTTATTTTTTGGTTTGTGACTTTTATACCGCACGGTCAGAGAAAGGAGAAGAAAAAGAAGTAACGTCAGTTGTTGTTTTTGCGTAGGAAGAAAACGATGCAGGCTGGTGAAAACATTCACGTTGAGTCCTTATCGAATTTTCAATATTGATACAATTCTCAATGGATTTCACGAATTTAACTTTATTATCGGGTATCTAATTTTTGTTTTTTATTGAGATTCGATTTCAGGCAGCGGTTAAATTTTTAATGCACGGATTGAAATAATTATTGAAACATTATCAATTCCGGAAATTTGACTGTAGAGATTATATTATTATTTCTTCGTGATAATTATTTTCAAATATTTAATGATATAATGCTGAATTTAATATTTACGCTGAACGGAAATTAATTAATAATTTTTATTTTAATTAATTTAATGGAAAACTTTTCAAAGTGGATTAATTAAGTATATTGTGGTGCAATTACGATAATTTTATGATTACATAACGACGTTACGAAGGTTACCATGTAACTTTTATGTAAGCTTTTCGCTACATCATTAACAACTCAAAATTCTCCGAGCTTTGCCGTTTTTTCGAACGTTTTTTTTAATAGATAATTTTTTTAACTTTTTCTCTTGGAGCATTGTTTAATTTTGAAAATAGAAAATAGAAAATTCATGCAAGATATTTCAGAATAAAATATTTTACTCAATATATGTTTGTATGCGATCACATACACGGGATTCTAAAATTTATAATTTACCTCAATTTTGTAAATTTTCAGTCGAATAAATAAATATTAATCTAATTAATAATTCAATAATGGAAACATTAGTTTAGAAATTCAATAAATTCTGTTGATTGAAAATAATTTTGATCGTTTAAATTAATTCGATCTCAAGAGACGTTTCTGTCTAATAATCTTTATTTATTCAAACAATTTGCAACGCTTAGGTTACATATTTGAAGCCCTCTTCAAACACAATATTTTACGACATCACAAGTAACGATATCAATATTGTAAATATGTAATATGAAAGACGTAGCTTGTGATATAGTAAAACATTGTGCTTGAAGAGGGCTTCAAATTTGTAGCTAACGTTGTAAATTGTTTGAATAAATAATGATATTAGACAGAAACGCCTTTGTAGTTTGAATTAATTAAAATAAAATGAATGTTGTCACTAGAGCCTAATTATTAATTTAATTTTGTTTATTATTTGAAAATAATATTTGAATTTTTTAAATTTTATAACATTGAGATCACAAAAGCTCTTATAAATATTATTTTTACTATCACAATTTTATCAAGTAATTCACAAAAATTTATTGTACTAACATTTGAAGCTTTAGCTAAACAATTATTTCAAAATCTTAAATATTTCTTTAAGAAATATGGAACATAAATAACGTAAAAACTAAAATTAATTAAGCTTTTTTTTTTAAAACTACCTTCGTAATATTATTTTTTTTTCAAAATACACTATTTCCTGTTTTTCTTCGCAGTTTGTCTCCACCTTTAAATTCTCGCCAAAAACTTTGTGGCAAGCGGACTCCGAAGTAAAATAAAAAGGAAACAAAAAAAAAATATACCGAATCCTTCATACAACCAGGTAATAAATAAAAATGAAATAATGAAACTGCTCCAGAACGGCAGTCATAAAGATAAAGTCTTTGCACAGATGCAGAAGCAAAAGTAGTAGTGATAGTAATAGCAGCTAGTAGTGGTAGTAACAGCAGCTTTCATTTGCTCTCTCGAGGCGATCGATTAATTAGAGCCTACTTCACAGCTTCTAGCAAGGAAGAGGATTTAAACCTTCTTCGGTATATTTATTGTACGAGCGAATGCGGCGCGTTGGAAAAACCATCTTTGGCTTTAGTAAAGAGTTTAAAAAGAAAGAAAATAAAATAAAAAAAAAAAAAAAAAAGAAATGCTTTGCGTTGAAGAAGAAGAAGAAGAAGACCAGAAAGACCACAACCTTAAGCTTTGTATGTCTTCTTTTTTCTTTCCTTTCTATCATCTTCTTTTCGCTTTCTCTCCTTCCTCTTTCTCACTTTTATTTTCTCTTCTTTTTTTCGTGTTAATACGTGTACGCTGAAATAAAAAAAAAATATATATATATATAACTCCGACCAAATGGGATAACGGAAGCCATTAATTTAATGCTCGTAAAGAGAGAGAAAACTAGAGAGTGAAAGAGAGCGAGAAAATAGAGCGCGACTCAAGAACCGAGAGTTTTTTTTTTTTTTTTCATATTTTTTTTTTTTTAAATCTCTCTCTTTTTTTCTCAAAAGAGCTACTCGATAGAAAAGAGCTTCGTGTAACGTTAGTGAGTAATGAAGAGGTTAATAAGGAGAAAAAGAGAAAGAGAGAAAGAGAAAAGGAAGCAAATATAAGAGAGGTTACCTGAGATAGGAAGGCCACATCGATCGTCCCTTTAAAACCAATATCTCATCTGCGCTTTCTCTTTTCTCGCGGTCTATTAGATTTTCAACGATCTTTAAAGAGGCTGCTACTTCCACTACCACCTATTGCTTCTTCTGCAATGTAACTAACGTAAAATTTAGTTTGTCTTTACTATGCTTTTTCTTTTCCGCTTCTTTTTTTTTTCTTTTTATCTTTTTTTTTCATTTTGGATTACTGTATGATTGAGGCTTTATGTATAGAACGGAAACAAGAACGTTATTTTTAGATGGTAGATAAATTTTAAAAGGAAGAACGCATAAAGAAAAGAGAAAATAGGATCGAGGGTGTAGCAAAATTATTTTGAGAAGGTCAATTAACTTTTATTGTTTAACCTTAAACTTTTAACTTATTTATTTTTACGATTATTATCAGTTATCCTTCAAGCTTTATTAAGTTTCTTGTATTATTAAAATTTTATTAATATCAATGGTTTTCGCCGATTGAATTATTTCTTTCCAATTGCTTTTCTTCTCTTCCTGAATGATTATTTTATGAATTTTTAGCTCTTGCATAATTTATTGAAACGCGTTTTATTGGTCTATTAAATAACATGAAAAATTTAAAATTATGTAAAGATCTTAATTTTTAATTTCTTGATTTAACAATTTTAATTGGAATATCGTTAAGCACGCGACTTTTAGAAGATTTTATAAATTTAATTAACTCATATCTAATGTGAATTTCACATAAAACAATAACAAGAACTTTTATGTATTTAAATAAAATAGATTGAATAACTTTAAATTAACAGGATAAATCTTAATTCTGTCTTGTTATTGTTGTATTATTAATTTTGTAATTATATTATGTAAAATTTTATCTAATATATTCATTTATAATAAGTTGGCTTGAAAATTTAACGATGTCGTAAAAGAAAAACAAAAATAGACAGTTTTTTGTTTTTGACTTCCTAAGCTTATGTAAAATTGTGCAATACCAAAAAGAAACACCTATTTAAATTTTGACTTTTTACATTTTCTCGATTTGTAAGTAAATGTATTTATTTTAACAAAATTAAAATTTTTAAAACTATAGATAAGTTTTTAATTAAATAAATTAACAATTTTAAAGTATAATACAAAAATATTGTGTACATTCGTAAACATGTAACTTCGTATTTTGACGCATTCTAAGCTTAATGCGCCTCATACGTACATGGAAAATCTTAGCACAACAGTTTTGTTCACGCTATATCTTCTAATCTTCCCGACAATGCTGCACGTAAGTCGGAATAATTCTCATTGTACTATTTACCAAAGTACTTATACCGATGAAATTTAAACGCGCACAAGATATCTTCGCCGAGAAATGAATGTTTGTCTTAACGTGTCTTTATTCTCGTCTCACAAAAGTTCCCTCCCGATCTCTTTGCAACGCTCGGCGCTTTTGCCTTTCCCATTGAAAAATCAAACTTTACACTTAATTTACTTGGCAAAATATTAGCTTAGCGTTATTACGTTGTTGATTAAGGCTTGTAAGTGTAGCTGCTTTTATAAGTGGTGCTTAAAAAATTATTAAGAGGGAAAATTTTTCATCTCCCTGCCCTGGACATATTAATTCAGAGGCTCTTTTTAATTGAAAGGATATTAAATTTCACCCGAGATTCTTTATTATTCCAGAATAAATTTAAGATCTCGGATGCATTAATAATGGTAGAATTAAAATAATTATTTATTGTAATCACTATAAATGCCGGGCTATTGTTTAGTCGAAACTTTAAAATAGTTTTATCTTCGTCATTATGACGATAGTTCTAAAAGATTTGGGCGAGTTTCTTTATGTACAAAATCACAAGGAACGATTCATTTTTCAACGTTTTCCTCTTTTTTTTTCTCTAAAGCAAAGAAAAGAATTTCCATTATTTGTTCTTTTATCCATGTATTTTCCTTAGATTGCAGAATAGGAAATCGTTCGGGAAGAGCTTGAAACGAGAACGATTTAAAAAAAAAAAGTATGTCGGTAATTATAAATGACAAGCTCTTTGTTGAGCATTAAAAATTAAATGGACTACTTTATATAAAAAGGAAGCTGTATCGAAACAATATTTTACTTTTAATTGTTCGTCAAATATTCATCTTAACGTTGATCTTTTAGAAAACGATGTAAATAAATAACTTGTATTATTGCATTCTTAGAAAAGTACGTTCTCAATCATCTCCAGGGACCATATCTGAATATATAACAATATTCAAGTAGAAAGCTTTGTTGTAATAACGTAAAATAAAAAAAAATAAAGTCAAAATAAAAGAAAACATGTTAAACGTATATAGAAAAGTATACGAGAAAAAATGAAAGAAGAAAGGAAAGCAAAAGGAAAGTAGTTCTTGTGTAATGCAAGTAGAAATACAGATACATACGGAATAAGAAATAGCGGCGTATAACATAGGAGTGTAATAAAAGAAAATAGTAATGAGAAACAGAAAAATAAAAATAGACTGAAATTCAAAAGCTTAAAAAAAAAAAACAATCTTATGTTAAAAGAGAAATTAGCATTATATGAACAACACTGAAAATTACACGGGTAATGAGAAGGAATAAAAAGAAAAAAAAAAGTGATATTCCGTTGGGTCAGCGTAACACTGTACTAACACGAGAAAAAAAATGAGAGAGCGTGTATAACTAACTTATTAAAATAATGGGAAAATAGCTATTTAAAAAAGATAATAATAATTTTTGTGATATGTTAGAATCCAGAAATTAATTATTATTCATGTGGTTTATGCGATTTGAATAGAATTTAAGATTCGAGTTAAAAAGTTTATGTTTTTGCAACGGGAATTTTTGGATTATCATAAATTATGCTACTTAGCATTAATTATTCAATAATCATATCAACGTTTTTTTCTTCTTTATTTATACTCTTTGATGATAAATAAATAAAAATATGAAATTTTTAAATATACGAGTAATGAATTACTTATTGAATCATAACTCATAAAGACAGATGTCACAACAATATAAAGCCGGAGTCAATATTAATGCAATAAAAAGCAAAAGAAAAAAGCCAGAAAAAGATAAAAATAATAAACGAAACCAAAATATACATGTTAAAGAAACAAAGAGGCGAAAAAAAGCAATAGAAATGTGTATAACTAAATAGAGAAGAGAGTTAAACTCAAATGCATCGGTTAGCAGTGAAGTTTGTGCGGGTGTGTATGTAAAGAGAGAGAGAGAGAGAATGAATGAGGATCGAAGAGGGTAAGAGGGAGGGGGTTATGCCATTGTAGAATGCACGCGTACAGGAGTGTTAACAGCACTTACCGTGGCGTTTGCCGACGCATATGAAAGTAGGGCTTTTCGTACGGTAGTGCTAGTAGTAGTAGTAGTAGTAGTAGTGGCAGTAGTAGTAGTCAGTAATAGCAGTAACATATAGCATATGAAAGCTGTAGGAGGTTGTTTGCATTCTCCTCTGTCTTGTGCCTATACCTATGAGTTTAAAGCCTAGCCTAACTCTATGCACGATAACGTTAGCAGAAAGAGACAAGAGAAGCTGAGAGAAAGAGAGAGAAAGCTGGCTAAGAAGGAAAAGATGATTCAAACGTAACAGCAGACATTACGAGAAGTCTAATGCTTAAGAAGAAAGAGAGTGAGTGAGAGAGCTAACAGAATGGATTAAAAGGCAAACAAGAATAAGAAAAAGATAAGTTGAAGAGTTGTCGCAAGAAGTCAAAGAAAATTGTAATGAGAATGAATCGTCTTGTACATACACGAGAAATAAAAAAACCATACACTTGAAACTATACACATCGTAAAGACAAAGCTTATATAAAGCGTACAAAAAAAATGGAAAAAAAGTTATAAAATGTCATTAAATATGAGAGAAAAAAAGGAAAATAAAAAGTATACGATACTTGATTTCGGTGTTATTGCTACCAGTTGCAATAGTTAAGAAATAATAAAAAAATAAACAAGAACAATAAAAAAACACAAGTCTTATGTTTCAACGCTTGTTTAAAATTCAAGTATTCTGTTGTTAAACGCTGCAAAACTCTCTCTCTCTCTATTTCCAACTCTAAAGCAAGCTATATGCTTTAGCCGTTTGTTAACTCGTGCATTAAGACATGGATTTACATGAGTAAATACGGGCTAGCATTACGCGTTTTATACTTCAACTCAGGTACAAATTGAGATCGAGCCTGGGCTTTCCTATGTAGTATAAACACCATTGCCATAAGAATAAAAGCAAAGCAAAAAAAAAAATATAAGGAAGAAAGAATAAAAAAAATATATAAATAAAAGGCTATGCGGCAAATAAAACACGTGTATATACCCCTAAAGCTTCCTCCCTCTTGCACCTTTTTCCTTTATTATACTTTAACGGTAGGTATACACAAACATGCGTATAGTTAACGGTATTTCACTTGGGAAGTTGAAAGTGTATCATGAAATTCAAATTTCATCTGTTGGCAAAACGGGCTTGGCCGTTTCGTTAGCTTTGAAAATAGAATAGGAGAGAAAGAGAGAAGGAGATGGAGTTTGCGATAACCGATACGGGTGATACGTATTCAGTTTGTATTTTGATTCATATTGATGAGAATACTAATTGAATGATCCATAAAAATATTTTAGTAATATTAAACAAGGCTGATTTATAAAAAATAAAATAAAAAGAAGAATTATAAAGTTATATGAAAATATACTTTGAAATATTAATTTTAATTCAAGATGAAAAGTTCGCATAAAGTTCGTTTGAATATATTTCGTAGGCTTAACACAATGTTTTATGAATACTTTTTACGACTAGTGATACAAACGTAGATATAGTCAGGCATTAAAATCATAATATTGTTTTGCGCTGCACGGTTATTTTATAATTCAACTTTTACGCGATTAATATTGAAATTGTATCTGAAATGATTATTTTGAAAATTTACATTTTAAACATTTTTCACTCTGATTATTGACTTTGAAATCTACTGAAAGCAAGCATGAATTTAAATATAATACACATGTAATGCAATAATTAAATTCAATCCTACAATAATATTGAAACGAACAAGTAATAATGTATAATATCTTATTATTGTAATTATGATAAAATATAAATGAAAATGTTCATGTTTATAAATATGAAAGTAAAATTCATAACTTATTCATTTATCGCAAAAATTACTTTGAACCTACATTACAAATGTTATAATATCAAAAAGTAACAATATTTTAAAGTTGCCAAGCTTTTTTGTGTAATAAAAAAATAGAATATAAATGATTTTATTTTTATTTGATGAATATATATTTTTTCGGATTTGCATTTTATATTTAGTATTTTATGCCGACGAATCAGAATTTGAATGAATTATATGTCTGCCCTGAAGATATAAACTGAAATGTTCACAAAACATCGGCACAAAATACAAAACAACTCCAAAAAAAAGAATAAAAACACGAATACATTAAATAATTATCACAAAGTCTTTGAATCAGTTATAAATAATTTTGTTTAAATATTTGCAAGGTATTTTACTTATCAATAAAATATCCACGAAAATCGCTTTGCTGTGTATGTTAAAGCTTAATTTGAAATTATTGTTTATTTAAAAATTATGACTTAACAAATATTATTTTATTTCGTTTGAAAAGAAAATAACAATCTTATTTCAACACGCAATGAACAAAGTATCAGAATGATGAAATACAATTACATTATGTAAATAGAGAGTAAAACCATATATTTGTTCCGAATGTGGGGCTTTGTAACTCGAGTGAGAGAACCAAAGCATGAATCATGATCATCCTAGGGAGAAATGTACTTGGTTTTTGTATAGTATATAATGTTTTACTCCCATTTTAATTGTACTCACTTTTTTAACTAAGAAAGGTAGTCAAATCAAAAGAATAGTTATTGTTAATACGAGCGCGAGAAAGTGATTTAAATCTTGCGTGGACGTTTGCGCCCGAGCGAAGCGAGGATGAAAAGTTCACACGAGGTTAAAATCACTTCCTCTCTCGAGTATCAGGTAAAATTTTTTTGTATGACGTGCAAAAAGCTTGTTTATTCCTACCTCAACAGAAATAGACCACCTTATTGACTCGAAAAGCAGGCCGAAAGAATAGTATATTACACACCAAGGGAGATAAAATATTGGCGAGTTCATAGCACATACAATTGCCACCTCGAGCCGAAGGCGAGGATGGCAAATACTATTTTTCGCCATACCCGGGCCGAAACTACGACTTTTGTTTTTCGGCGCAGGGACGAAAATCGTAGTTTTGGGCAGGGTATGGCGAAAAGATATTTCTAACTTCTAGAATTTTGCGGAGGAAGAATGTTGGACTTTCATAACTTATTAACTACAAAGTCTGAAATGTTCATTAAAAAAAGAAAATATAGATATAGGAGGTAAGTATGAATTTGTAAAATTTCAAAAAACACAATTTGGTCGAAAATCGTTAATAAAAAATAATAATTCAATTTATGTATCAAATACTAGTTTATTTTTAATGGTCTGTAATTTTAAAACAAATAAAATTATTGATTTTCACAACCTCGTAAATAAAAGCTTATACTTCGTATTTTTAATTTTGGTGATAATTTTAAATTTTATGGTTGGCAAGTTATAAAAATCCAAAATTGTATATGAAGTTTAATACGTTAAAGTTTAATTAATTTTGTCATTTAATAAAGGTTTACGATATAACCTTATAAATAATATTTTTATTGTTATTTAACAGAAAAAAGTCCCCAAATTTTGTTTAAATCCATAACCTACAAATTATTACCTTTCATTGCTAGTTGAATTTGATAGTAATTTGAGAAAGTTTATCGTTAGTAAAACTAAAATTAATTCAACGTAGATTCCAATCTTTGAAATTTTATAACTCTGGAAATTATTGAAAACTATTCAGGATATTATTGGTTCACTTAAATCACGATAAAGCCATTTAAAAAGACAAAAAAAAGAATAAGAAAAATGTTTTAATTATAAAGTTAACACGAAGTTGACTCAAGTAAATCTGCCTTTTATTTATATTAAAAAAATATTTCTTTTGATCAAATTAATAATTAAAATTTCTAACTATCGATCACGCAACGATTTCGTATTTACATTTTATACAAGAAAACAAATTTTATCTTATACTATTTATAATATTTAATTTTTATTCTATAGTTGTTTATTAATAATTAGACTTTCATTTTATTTCATAGATTCGAGCTTAGATTATTTAATTGATGGATTTTTTTTGTACAGCCATTTATGAAAATCGAGCATAAATTTTTTTTTGAACCTTTAAAATAAAGTACAACGGAACAAGACATCACATTGTCATATACTATTCTCCTTTTTCTATTTTATTATTTCATTCAATACACTCGAAAATTCCATCCTTTTAACGCTATGAGACATCGTTATTTGTGCCCGAGTGCTAACATCTCGGTAATTGTAACAGTGGCCCGTAAATATTTGTTCGAGCATACGCTATAACAGCTTCTGCGTGAAAAAAAAACGCCCGCTAGAATCGCTACGTATACTTTTATGCTTTCTATATTTTTTCTTCCTTTTTTGTTTTACCATTCTCTCGTGTGCTCGATAAATGGGGATCGAAAGATAGGATTATGAGTTTATCGTATGACACTTTTTTTTTCTTCTTCTTCTTTCTGCTCTTTACGACTTTGACGCTTTTGCGCTACTTTTGAAAAATCAGTTATTCATATTTTCATCGATGTGCTTATATATCCATGAAATTTTCGAAATGGGTCGTGATAAATTATTTAATACTACAGCAACTTTTCTTTTACATTAACCGGCCTTTTTAGATTCGATAAATTGTAAATAAATTAAATTTATTAAATATTAAGCATTAAATGTGTTAAGCATGTTGGTATGTGCTGTTAAGTTATTTATAAAATTTTATTAATATATTAAATATTTGTTTCATTAGTTAAATAAAATTATGATGTGAATGCATAAATTTTTGCATTTATTAAATTCTATAAAGGCATGTGTCACATTTAACAAGAATGTACTTCAATAATATTCGAAGTTAATTTATAAATAAATATTCTTTTTTAAAGGATTTTTTTTCCAAAATTTTAATTTTTTAGAAATAAATTTAGAAATAGATTTGATAGTCTTGATTCAACTATCAGACATAAAATCCAATTTTTCATATCAACAAAATGGACCTTTAGCAGAATTTATTAAATAAAAAAAATACATTTAAATATATTTTTTTATACATTTGATTTTTCAAAAATCAACAATAATTGTTGATGAAAATTTTCACATCAACGAAAAACTAATTTATTTTTTAGATTGTCAATTGAAAAAAAAGAAAAAAATTAAAACAAATAAAAACAAGTTTAATCAACAATTTTATAAACCACAGTTTTAATTTTTTGCAACGTTTCGCAAAAGATTAAAAGAAAGTTTTAAAGCGGTTCGTCAACTAAAACTTTGATGCAAAAAAACTCAATATCTTGCCTCACGGATTGATTGATCTATTGCGTTAAAAAATGCTTTACTTTACCTAGATGAAAAAAGTTTGAAAAAAAAAACTAAATCCTTTGAAGAACTTTTATACGATTTTTTTTAATAAAAAAAAAAAAAATAAAATGAATGTATAAAATAAACAAATGGTATAACCACTATAAACTCTTGGGCTTTTATCTCACGTACTGTTCTACGTTCATAAAAATATATGAATAAAATAGTAAGTTATAATCATTATTATTTTACAAATAACTAAAATATGTAGTCGTTTGTTTTTAGTATAATTCCCCGAACATCTACCAAAGTCCAGTGAAAATACAAGTTTACAATAGTCCTTTTAAAATCAAAAGGAAAAATTATTCTTTTTGATATGATTTTAAAAAGAGGCATTACATTTAAAAAAAAAAACTATGTCCACCCTGTTATTAAGATACAGAATTTAGATTCTATAAATACAGTTCACGATAAATATCATATTTTAATATACTCGGATTTAATTTATAAAATTCCAAGCTTTATTTATCGCAAAAATCAATCTAAAATACATTATCACTTTGTAACAGTTTATCTTATAAGTACACAGCTACAATGTTCCAACAAAATTGGTATAGCGTTAAAAGTTGATTATATGAAAAGTGTGTGTACAATAGCAGCAGTAGCAGCAGCAGCATCTGGACCCTTTCGATTATATCAAAACTTCCTTGTTACAGACACACACACAGACACACGCATATATAGTGTTAGGATACTTTAGATAAAACAAAGAATGGAAGGAGTTAAAGGCATAGCGTATAAGGAGACGTGACTTGACAAAGGTATTAAAGTTGAGTGACGGCATCTGGTAGCGCGTACATAACATCAAGGCGGCATATTGTTTTCTCTCAACTCCTTAGTCTCGCGCGCGCGACAGTTATATATATATATGTATGTGTGTGTCTCTCTTGCTCGCTCGCTCATTCACTTTAGCTCTCTTTTAGCGTCATTCTTGTGCTTCAAGGGCTTTTGGTGGGCTATACTTGCTACTTGGCTCATAGAGAAACTCACACGGCTTCAGATAGAAATTGGATAGTTCGAGAAAACTTTGATGCTACTCTGATATTACTTTTCAATGGAATTTATCTCTTAGACCACTATAGAGCTCGAGAGAGAGAGAGAGAACCAAGGAAGAAAAACCTTTTCGCGCTAAAGCAAGCATCCAAGCAAACTTTTCACTTGCTTTAGCTTACAAGCTTTCTTGTTTTTCCGCCTTTACTTTATTCTTTTTTTTTTCTTTCTTTCTTCGAACCTATACATATATGTACATATAAATATACGACATGTAGTAACAATGTGTTTTACAAGCTTGCCAGTATTACGATAACATAACGCCAAACGCAATGACAAACGCCAAAGCAAATCATAGCTTTTATAAGACAAGCTGACTGATCAAAGATTTTCAATGTTTTGGAATTTCATATTTGTCACACGATATATATTTTCTGATAAAATGGCGAAATTCATGAGACTATTGCTTTTAAGAATTTTAGAAAAAAGCATAGAACGTTTTAAAAACTTTTTTTTTATCAATTTATAAGTTATTAAAACTTTGCTAATAATAAAAAGTAAAAAAAAAATAGCATCTTCGGCTGCAATTTTGCGATTTATAACACATGAAAAAACACGCTGTTGTTCTTAGACTTTTAAAAGTTCCTTTTCTGTTGAGCAATATCTTTACGAAACTTTTTTTTTTAAGTATAAATATTCCAGCTGCGCTTTTATCATAGAAATGACTTTTCAATCGGCACGTCATCTGCTGGAAAAATATCTATCATTATCGGTCAAATACTTTTTAAAACATATAAACTTTCATTAATCACAAATAATCAAAGAATTTTTTTCAAAATCATTTAACAAAATTAGATAACTCGCGCGGCAAATGGCTTCAATTTATCAAGCTGTTACGTCATGGAATTTTGTTATGTAACTTTGTTAAATGAAACTTCAATCTCTGAAATTATTTAAATTATGGTTTGGATAAAAATTTTAATTGAAATAAAATTTAAAATAATGATTCTGTTATATCAACACAATTTTAATTAAAATTTTAAAGTCAACTGATTATTTAAAAGAAAGTAAAGTTTTTATGTTACAAAACATTTCGAATTTTCAATTGTTAAAAATTACAAAAATTCTGTTAAATCAGAAACAACTAAAATTGATAATTTTATGTGACTTTAATTATTTCAATAATCGCTGGAGGATTTTAGACAAATCATAACCAATAACTACTAAATTGCTAATTTATATGACATTATATAAAAGATTTTTTTTAAACGTAACATAAAATTAAATCCAAACCATCAGTCATATTTTTTTTTGTGTAATTTAAATACACTAACCACCCAGAAAACCTTATTAGGGCATCTAATGTCAAGAGTTTAATTGAACTAAAGGATACTCCCTAACTTTACTCTTACATCAAAAACAAATGTATGTATATATATATATATATTTTTTTTTCGTCGTGAAAAAGTAGCGTTAGAAAAAAAGGCATTCATTATTATGCAGTTGATGCAGGAGCAACGGAGGAAGAGAGAAAAGTTTTCCTGCTTACGGGCACTACTGCAACGCGTGTACGCTCTACTTATTTTGCGTCGTTCGTTCTTGTTCTTTGTCTCTTTCTTTTTTTTTTTTTATTTTTTAACTTTTATTTTACATTCATTTTTTTTTCTTCTTTCACTTCTTCTCTTTTTTTTTCATGCGCACAACGAAAATGACTAACAGAAAGAATCTTGTTTCGCGAAGAAATAGGCGAAGTTAGTTGTTACGTCAACGAAAGGAGAGAAGAAAGAGAGAGAGAGAGATTCGCAACGTGGTAAGAGATTTTCTTCAAAGATAAATTGGCTTGAAAAACATGCGCCGTGTGCAAGCATGCCAATGCTGGATGAATGGGTTTTTAGCTTGGAAAATCTGACATTATGCTGTGTATAGAATTGATGTAGTGCTAAAGTAAACGAGAAACTAAATTTTCGAGAATAAAAGCTAATGAGATTTTAATATAAATATTTTAAAATTTATTCTTTTTTTTAAAATAAATTATTTCATATTTTTATTCAATATAATATTTAATTTTAGCAGTATTTTTTATTAACAAATTTTTTTTTTTACTATGTATATTTATAGGTAAATTTTCAATAAATTTTAGTAAAATTTTTGAATGTTTGTTGTTATGATAAACAAAAAATTTTGAGCAATATTTTTCAGTTGGTATTTATGAAATTCTTTCGCTACAATAAATTCATGCAAACTTCGAAAATTTTTTCATGAAATTGCACATTATCATTGCCCTATACATAAACATAAATTCAAATATATTTTTTCATAAGAAATGTTTATTGATAAGCAAAAATCTATTCAAAATTTTTTGAAAACGCATCTGTAAAATGCAATTGTGGTTACATTTTATGTACGTATAATAATTCGTATTTGAATATGAATGACGCCTCCCTTTTTTTGGTTATTCATTTTATTTTTTTAAATCTTTTTTTTTGGGGTTGAATTAAAAAAGTAGTTTTCATAGTCTAGTGCACACAGGCTTTGTAACGTTATTTTTCATTATATAAAGAAAGAAAGCTGAGAAGAAAAATCCTAGAAGGTAAGGTAAAAATATAATGATATAAAATGCGGAGCAAAAGATAAGCGAGAAAATTAAAGTACCTTTCCATGCATAATTGTGCCAAAATAAATTTCATGAATAAATACACTTTTAAGTACTTGCTAATTTTTAAAAAAAGATTAAAAAGAAACGTTATTTATGTACTTTATTGATTATTTATTTTCATGGATTATAGTAAAATTATTAATAATAATAAATTTATAGTTATAAATAATATATTTCCCATACTTATAAAAAGATTAATAAGTATAGGATTGGGGGTTCTGATTGGTTTTTGTAAATGATTTTATAGTCCAAAGAGTATAACTGGTTTTCGGGTATCTTATTCAAGAGATTCTGAAAATTCACGTATGATTAAAACATTAACATTTTTAATATATATTGGATTAATCGCTAGAATTCAGGCTCTAGTGTTTTTGGCCATAAAATCGTTTTTCACGGTTTCAAAAAGATCTGGTATCCAAATTTTGGTTATTTTCCTGGTAACGAATATAAAATGGTGTTTGTTCTATTTTCAATAAAGAGTTTACGTAAAGTTTTTACAAATTAAAAATAGCCGATATGTTCGGAAATTTTAGGAAAAAATTCTATGTTTTTTTTAAATACAAGCAAAAATGTATTTCTACAATCACTTATCTAAATATGTAAATATTATTCAGATTTTTTGTGCAGTCAGCAAAAATGTAACTTACCATCACGGATATTTGAAGTTTTAAAGTTTTTGTAAAAGGGAAATGTTAAAATGAAAAACTCCAATCATTTCATCAATATTTTCGATTATCTTTTCAATTAAATAATTTTTCAAATTAATTTGTTTAAAAAATTAAAAAAAACAAATGAAAAATTTTTAAATTTCAACGTATTTTCAATTATTTTTAAAGCATTCTCAATTATAATTATAAAAAATGTATTGAAAATTAAAAATTTCATACATCATTTTCTAAATATCGTATCAGCAGAGTTTAATCTTCGCTATTTATTGGTTTCATCTAGCTGGTAATACATAAGTTAGCGAACCACAGATAGAGGTTCACTTTAATCTGTATATATAGTAAAACATCCTCTTACCTTAACCTTATGACCTAAACATCTATATATACCTTCCTACTTTTCTCACGTTACATAAACACGGACATACTTTAATAACATGATAATAAGTTATCTAACATCTTTATGCTGGAGCTATTGTCAGTTTGGATTCCAAAAATAACGAATTATCAATTACAAATGTAATGAGTGATACATATGACTTAAATTCACAGAGATAAATATGTTTTCGAGTATCCTAGGAGTTGGAGAGCGATGCTAGTTAGTTTTGTTAATGTATTAGGGGGTTCTATATGTATGTATGTGTATATACTTACTGGTAGCGCTGACTGCTGGTCCGATGAGCGAGTACTTGGAACTGCCCGTAACGGCCCCGGGGACGACCTTGTCCGTTTCTGCAACACATTATTGTAATTATCCTCTCAGAATATACAGTACGTCGTTAATTACGTTGGAGATGCTTGCCCGCTAGTAGCTAGCTAGGTATGAGGAAAGTGCAAGAGTACGCAATGCAAGAGGGATGGAGAGAGACAGAAAACATCATATACTCTTGGAGAGAAGGACGTGTTGCATACAACATGGCCCAATCTACCTTAATACTAGACCTGACCTCACCTATTTCTCTTTCTCTCTCTCGCTCGCTTGTTAAAGCGCGAACGTAGCTATGATTCATTGCATTATAAATTCGACCTAGGCGTTCGCTGTATGCCAGCGCGAAGTACCTCTCACCGATATTAACACGCCCACTACCTACCATACGTCTTCTATCTTTCCCTCTCTTTCTCTCTCTCTATCTCTCTCTCGCTCTGACCTGATCTTCAATTGTTTATCTTACTTTTCGTGAATATTTCAATAGAGAGGGAAAAGAGAAAAAGCTGCTCGAGCTAATGCATAAATGATTTCAATTAAAAAGGTTAGCTTATAGAAAAATTTGTTTTTGCCAAAAGTTTTGCAAATTTATGATTATGAAAAATAGTAAATTTTTTTTAAAACTTAAATACTTTATTTTTTAAAATTTTGAAATGTGTACCAATTTTGTATTCACAGTATTATCATTTTGGTTTAATTTAAAATTATGTTCGTTTTTCTGGTAGAGTCGGAGAAAATTAATATGATTTGCTTAGAAAAAATTTTAAGTATGAATTTGTTACTTTTAAAAGTATTTAATGGACTTTGATTTATGCAAAACAGATTTAGCATTTCATTGTTTTTACAAAAGAAAAATCATAATTTTGATGAAATCTTTATTGTGTTACAATTGAATAAATAATAAGTTGTTTATTACTTGCTCCGTTGAGAAGCTCGTAAATTAATAGCATTTAATATGCATATTTATACTTGTAGCGAACTTCACTTACAAAAAATATTTTTTAGATGATCATCTAATGCAAAATTAAATTACTTATAAATACTCTAAGATGCCATACAATTATTTAAAATTAAAATTTTTATTTATTATTTAACGTCGCTGTATTTATGCTATCATAACGATGCTAATTAGCGACGGAGATAGTCAGTGTGTTTGTGAACAAAGCACATGTAACGTACAGTGATGCTTGTATCGATTGGTCGAGAGCGGGATTCGAACTCCGGTCCTCGATGTTACGAATCCATCGCTCTACCGAGTGAGCCACTGACGACCTCAATAAGTGTTATTCTAATTTAATGTGATTATTTAATACTACTATAATTATCGACTGAAATTTTTAGAATCAAATATTTAATGTAAATAATTACTTTAGAAAAAGTCTGACAATTTTAAGTATTATGATTTTTATAAAAATTTTCTTAAATAGCTGCTGTAATTATTAAATACATTTCCTGTTAAAGGAAGATTTTTACGAAATGATCTTGATATTGAACAGTTTTTATATTTTAATTATCAAGAAATTTATCATGGATTTATACAAAATTTAAACTAAATTAATTAAGTTTGTGTTGGAAAAATTAAAATAAAATTTATTTATTCTTTTATTTGTTCGAAATGTCTGACGAAACCTTTACTTTTTTACTTATTTTTGCATTTTTCTAACGTTTCCCTTTATTTTCCTATATTATATTCCTTTAAAATTTTTATATTTATACTAAATGTAAGCATAAATAATAATTTTATACGTTCTTCCGTGTTTCCTTTTTTATACATATTGGTGGAACTTCTTTGTATTAATTTTCAAGTACTTTCAAAATTTATTGAACTATTTTAATAATTTCCTATCAACAAAAGATAATAAATTTTGTTATCAGTTGCTACTTGATTCGATATTATCAGCTGTAAAGGTAAGCTTATCTCGCTTGTGTCTGCACATTTTCTTCCTTACCATCCATACGGAATGCAGGGAGCGTTTGGTATATTGAATTTAAAATTTCTGTTTTACCGACACCAATCGAACATACTATAGTTACAAATTTATCATACTATACAAAATATATATAAAATTTATGCTATTTTTTCTTTATTGAGCTTAATTTTATTATTTTTTATATTTAAAAATAATTTTAAATTGAAATTTTTGAATTTTGTAGTTTTGACTTTATAATTTTAATTATTTTACAGTCAAAAGAATTTTAATAACAAATATATTTTTTCCCTTATTTATAAGCTCCCATTTTATGGCAAAAAAATGAATATCAACGTATTCATATAGAGTGTATTTACTATTCAAATCGTATGATCACAATATCATTTCTATTCCGTATCCAAAATTTTATCTTTAACTTATGCTTATTACTCTTTACTTAATTTAAAAGTCAATGATAAAAATTTCTATATCGATTGTCAAAAACTTGTAGCTCATAAATATTAACATTTCAACACACTTCAATTTGTCTTCAATCTCAATAATCTCTAAATACTTTTCTTAATCAACGTAATGACTTATCAATCAAGAACTAATATTTTAGTATTTACTTTCAGTTAAATAAAGAGTATTTTTTTCTCTCGAGTATTTGTACTTGATCAATATGTATATCACGAATATCTAAGATCTTGTCGTCAATTCATTTTGATAGATAGCTAAAGCAAATCGTGGTTTCCAAACTGCTTTGAGAGATAGTTTGCCGCAGGCCAATATATACATACAACTTAGCAAGAGACTTTATATATAAGTCTTGAATTTTCAGAAGTTAAGTTAACTTTGAATTTTAAGCAATGGCTTTACTTTATCGTACTTTTTTTTAAAATATTATATTCAAAGGCCATTATTTGTATCGTCAAATTAATTGTTAAATGAGGATACTTATAAATCCACCAATTGAATATTAATCAAGAGATCGTCAGTGGCTCAGTCGGTAGAGCGATGGATTCGTAAACTCGAGGTCCCGAGTTCGAATCTCGCTCTCAGCCGATTGATACAAGCACCACTGTACGTTACATGTGCCTTGTTCGCAAACACACTGACTATCTCCGTCGCTAATTAGCATCGCTATGATAGCATAAATACAGCGATGTTAAATAAATAAATAATAAAAAAAAAAAATTTTTATCAGTTAAGTATAAATTATTTGAAAGCCAAATTCATAAAATTAGCGCAATTCGAATAATTTTAATCAACGATTTATTTTTTTTAAATTTTATACGATGCTTTATTTATATTTATGCTATTATTGCGATGGTAATTAGCCACAGAGGTCGTCAGTACGTTTGTGAATAAAGCGCATATATTAAATACAGAGAGGTGCTTGTATAAATCGGCCGCCGAGACGAGGATTCGAACTCGAGACCTCGAGATCACGAATCCATCGTTTTGCCGACTGAGCTACTGACGACCTCTGTAATTTATTTATGATAAAATATCAACAATCAAATTGAAAATTATAACCATCTTTTAAATCGAATGATTTCTAATATCAGTTTAGTCGATCAAAATTAATAAAATAAGTTTTGCAAATATATGCATACGTTCTATGAATAAAAATATTGAGAAAATTTTTTTTTTCTAAAATCACATTGATATTATATTTAATCTATGAATAATCAAAAGCTACCAAAGAATAATATATCATGATCAGATTTAATAAAGTTTTGAAGCGCTTAAAATATTTTGCATTTTACCGAAACTTTATTAAATTTAACTTTGCTATAAACTATTTTAACTACAAAAATTTTTTTAATATGAAATTTTAATTTTTTTTCATACTTTGTATATTCGTAGTAAAAAAAGAAATAAATTAAAAGAGAAAAAATTTAATCCGAGCAAAGTTTTCCAGAAAACGTATCATTAGAAAAATGTTTACTTCACCATTCTGCAATTGACAACGTTTGTTAACAAAGTGAGACTCGTTAAAATCAATTGAAACTGTCTGCAGTTTCTAGTAGCAGGCACTACAAGAAATGAAGAAAACCACGAAGGTTCCGAATAATTAAACTTAAAGACTGTAATTACGTGTACTAATGCGTCAAAAAGACATCGCTACACTCAGAGAGAGAGATATACCGTTACACCAACATTTGTACTAGACTTTTTTCTACTTAATCTAAGAAAGCGATTGTTGTACCTTCAGTTAATTACTTAAATTAAGTTGCCATTTCTTTGTATTTCTTATTCAGTATACGAAATGCAATTGTGGATCTGTTTGAAATATGTTTAATTAATAAAAGTTTATATTCATTTTATATTTAAAAATGTTTTTTAATTGATCAAATAATTAAAATAGACTGTAATGCTCGTCACAAATCATAGTTTTAAAAAAGGTAATTTATAACCTTTTCCATAATTTTATTAATTTTTGATGATTTTTTTATTGTCAAAATTATAGTTAAAAACAAATTTAGTTTTTTTCCAAATTAATTTTTTTGCCACTAATTAATTAATTTTTTCAAGTAATTATTTAACCTTTTAGCTTAATAAAGACTTCAAAGTTCAATAAATAAAACTAATATTAAATCACGCATTAGGTAGTGACACGTTACTCCTTACTGTTATATTGATCTAACTTTAGCTGTGTACAGGAAGGCATTTATTACAGGCTAAAAATGTTGGCGTTAAGATCGATGAAAATAATATTAGCTACTCATAATACTTAAAGCTTTTCCGCTGTAACATTAATCATACGTACGTGCGAGATATTGATGCATCAATTTATTAGAAATATTGGCAAAAATATTAATATAATTAATACAAGAATATATCGGATATTTAAAATGTAGGTCTTACATCACTTGGCTTATTCTACTTAATAATCTAAAATTTTTTATGAATTCAAGTGACTTTCGTAAATCTAATTAAAAAACGAGTAAATTTTTCTATTATATAATACACAAAGAAAAATTCTTTAGGAAGAATTTCTATGTCAAATTGTAATTGCGAGACATACTTAATTCTGTATAAAAATTATGATTTATGTAGTAAAAATTGTTACATATATAATAAAAATTCTATGTACACCAAGTAAATTTTTCAATATAATTATTAATTTTTATTATATAAATAGTAACTTTGATAGGAAATTAAGCATACTTCATAATTAAAATTTGATATAGTAATTTTTTTCTATAAAATTTTTCTCCGTGTATTCTTCGAATTATTCTTCTCAAAGCAATTTCTAAGATTTTGTAATTTTGATCGTGTACTTGTGATACAATCTACCTTGAACAAACGTCTATTCAGCGTGCCCTTTATTACATACGCGTGTATTGCTTTCTCGCAAACAATTCCATATTACTTTGTATAAAGGTATATGGTTATGCATAGCTGTATATACGTACCGGCAATGTTATCGTCAAGAGGTTGAAATTGGAAGGTCGCCTTGAAACCTTGGCCAGGCCACTTTGAATTTGCTACGAAGTCAACTAACAGATCTGGACCTGTGCTAAGTACTTCGACTTCTGCGTCTTCGTTACACAGCACTGCTATTGTCGGATAGCTTGGATCGTTGCCGTCGTGAACCTTGATTAAATCAGCTCTATTCAAGCAACTAAAACAACAGAATATGTATAGAGAACATTTCAGTATATACCAAAGATTCTCTTTATATGTATTACCATATACACCTTAAAACTATATACACACATTGTTAAAATATATTGGCATAAAGGCTCGTATACTAGATCGTGCTAGTTTCAATATTCGATAACTAAAGGATGATAAAATAGCAAGTGCATAGAGAACTTGAAAGCTTCGGAGCTAATTAAAATCTGAGAATCATTTGGATCAGCACCTTAAGAGAAAAGGAACGAGAGTGTAGCAAAAGCTCGAGAGTATATATACTTCTAGTTTACAATTATGCGGAAAGCGTACTTTGCGGAAAGGTACATAATAGTAAATGGGGTCAGTTACGTTTCGAGAGGTTGAATCATTTTGCAACTTTTTTTTTTTCAAAGAAATTTGGGTTAGAGTTACATTAAGTGCGTAGCTTACAACGAAATTTTATTTTTTACATTTATTGTTGAAAAGTAATATTGTTATGAATCCAATGAAGGGCATATATTTATTATGAAATTAATTAATAGTGATTAGTTTGTTAGTCTCGTGTTTTAACTGTCTTCTAAGGTTTTAGAAAATTTCTTAAGTTTAAATTAAAAAAAAATAGTTCCCAATCGACCAAGAACTTATTTTCTTTGTTTTTATAAATTTATAAATGAGAAATCAGATGAGATCTAATCTTTGATTTTGGCAAGAAATCTTATATCAACTTATCTCGTCGTATCTCAACAAAAGTTATCTAATATCTCAATTATTTATATATTTTATATGAATTATTATAACTAATCTTATATTACTTGTGTATTTTATAACACACGATGCTTCAAAATATTATAGAAAATTAGAATCTAATTTACTTTGATGCTAAAATATTAAATTCTTGTAATTATTGCTTAATTGTT
The DNA here is from genome assembly GCA_017163975.1 of Anastatus disparis. Taxonomy (NCBI): domain Eukaryota; kingdom Metazoa; phylum Arthropoda; class Insecta; order Hymenoptera; family Eupelmidae; genus Anastatus; species Anastatus disparis. Next base: position 1,689,672 of record JAFFSR010000251.1, read on the forward strand.
CATAAATTTTTAATGATCCTCTTTAGCCGAGAGCGGGAATCGAACTCAGAACCTTGGAATGCGAATCCATGACTTTACCAAGTTAGCCACTGTCGATCTACTTTAATGATTTTAATTAATAAAAATTAATAAAATCCACTAGCTTTTTTGTTTATAATTTTAATTATTGATTTATAATAGTTTATTTATTTTAAAAAATTTTATTTTATTCCTCATTATACTATTTTGCCAAATAAGCTAATTGTACATAAACAATCGATTAATTATTTCCCATAAGACTTTGCATATGAATGTATTAAAAAAGCTTTATTTTTCATTATGAATTGTTTGCAATTTCAATAGCTATACTCATTAAAAATTTTACAAATATTTCAGAAGTAGAAGGAAAATATACAATATAAATCATTTTTTATATAATGAAAAAAAGTTTTCATAATAAAAGTTATAATATAATAGTTATACATGTATACGCGCATAAATTATGAGATATTTTTTACCTCTTTATAAATAAATTTTGATTTATAGTAAATTATATTTTTATAAAGAATATGTTTGTTTATCCACAAATTTTTTTGAACATTTTTAAAATTAAAAAGATATGAATATAAATTTTACAAAATTGGCCTTTGTTTATAGGGTAGGATTTTTCCATTATTTTCAATTTTCGGAATTGAAATAAAATATAAATTTGTATAGAAATGACTTTATTGTGAAAAATTGTAATTAATGTTTCAAAAAGTTATAACACAAAAATGCATTGTAAACGTTGAGTGATGTGATAGATTTTAACAATGTTAAAATAATTGTATAAATAACGAATCATAAAATAATGATAAATTTAAAGTGCTAGAAAATTATTCATCACAGCTTTATTTTCCCTTATATACTTTATAGATCTGTTTTTCCTTTAATTTGTGGATTGCGAGAATCTAGTGTTAATAAATCATCATTTACGATTTTTAGAACAATCAATTTAATTATTTTTAATTTTTATTTTTCACACAATAAATTTTAAGAAAGTTATATAACAATTCATAATTCAATATGAATTTAAAAAGATTTAAAAAGACTTTAAGTTCATATTGTACAATAATTCAAACTGAAGCAATACATTTAATGAATTTTAAATATATCTTCAGTTTATTAGAAAAAAAACGAAATTTTTTATTTCAATATAAAGCCCCCCTATATTCAGAGTTTCGAAAGTAATTGCAAAGTTTTATGCTTATGATCCTCATAACCCAAGACGTGTGTAGCTCGCAAATTTCTTACGTCACATATTCCAATATTTTTTAGCTTTTTCTAACTCGACTACGATGCATTTTTATATACCGTATACTTATACACCTACACATTTGATACTTTCGCCGAAAGCCTTAAGCTACGACACGTATGCCTTATTTCCAGTTTTCTATGCCTCGTAAAAAAAAAAAAAAAACAGAAAAAAAAAATAGAAAATCCCAAGAAGTAACATTCGTTTCGGTCTATGAAGCTGTATATATAGCGGTATAAAGTAAACGCATACTTAGATATACATGTACTTGTACGTATGCAGACATATAGAGGAGTTGTGTATGAGTGCGCCCGTATATGATGGAAAACTGACGTTCCCGCGAAACGCGGAAAGGAAGCACAAAAAGGAGTCGATGTACGATCCTTGCATGGCTTTGCTTGGTTATATATCGAATATACCCGGTTTTGCGTCTACGTCTTGCGCGAGTCAGGTTCAATATGAGATAGAGAGACGGCATCTAAGAGCAAGAAGCTGTTGGCTTGATAAAAGCCAACCTTTGTAGGTATACGTGTGTGTATGTGTAGTTCTATAAACGAAAGAGGAAAAGAAAGAGAGAGAATACACGGAGGACAGGAAAACGACTTACAGTAGACAAACCAAGTTGCATGCTTTTTTTTTCTTTCGGTCTCTAAATATTAACTGAAGTCTACGTCAAAAAGATATGATGAATAGTCGGCGCTGTGGTTACAATGAATCATTTTTTTCTTTATGAAATAATTTAATGATTTGAAAATAATTTATAAAATTTTACCGACTTCTGAATAAAAATTACTGATGGAATTATTTTTAAAATAACAGTTTCACAATTTAACAATGCTATTGAAATATACAGAGTGTGTCAGATCACCCGTACAGTTATTTTAAATCAAAGTCAACTATTTATAATAGAAAAAAGTAAAGTAGTTTAATTGTAAATTTTATACGTTAGTCAAATATTATTTTTTATTTTCCATTTCATTCGAAATTTTATTGTGAAACGAAAAATCAATTTTTCTATATACTTTGGTTATAGATTTGAAATCTATAACAAAAAGTATATTTCTCGAAAATTTCGATACTCTTTGAAGCTGAAAAGAGTATAATTATATTTGTAAAAATTGCATTCTTACAGTTCACTAGATGTAATTTGTTGCAAGTTAGATTTTAAAAGTGATTTTTAAATAAAAAAAGACATTTTTGAGAAAAATTTTTCTTATGAATTTCTTTTTTATGAATTTTAAATCAATCACAGATTTAAAAAGCTCACATCTGATTGAAATCAAAAATAAAAAATTTTACGATTCATTCACTAGTGGAACCATTTTTTTTGCGATGATCAGTCAACTCTATCTCAAAAGACATATAGGGGTGATATGAAACACCCTGTACTGTAAGCCGCCCTAATATAAAAGGATGATTATTTTTTAAAAATTATCGAGAAAAGTTTAAATTATCTTGATAAAATAGAGAACGCAGTGCATATTTATAGATAGTCAAAAATCCTTATCATATTTTGGACAGTAACATACTGTTCCTAAATAAATTTATCATCTCAAAAGTGAAATTATTTTCAATATAATAATGAGATTAATGTGTTTTTCAATCTTGATATAAAATGTCTAACAAGTAGTTTCGTTTTTGAAACAATTTAAATTTGGGTTTCTATTTATCACACTATTCAAATTGATTCATTACATTTTAAATATGTGGGTCAACTTTGACTTTTTCCTTCAAGTTATAATTTTGTTTTCATAGAGAATTTCATCCTAATTTCCATTCGAAATAACAAAAATCAGTAATAAATCAAGGCATTTTATAAAATAAGTTGTCTAAAATAATAAAAATTTAAAATAATGGTTTATATTCGAAATATATTATATTTCATTGATAAAATAAAATAAGTTATAATTTAAAAGTTTAAACAAAAAGTATCTTTTAACATAAGCTAAAAGAAACGAAAAAAAAATTGAATATTCTATGTTATATAGATTTGGCTTTGTACAAAGTACGAAGCAAGAGAGATATAAGCTTCAAGGAAGTATTTAGTTACAGTGACTTATCTTAGCGTCTGCAGAAGAAGACTATCATTTTAGGTAGTTAAGACTATCTTTGAGAGAGAGAGAGAGAAGTGGATATATACCAAAAGCACATATCTTAAAGGAGAATTTTCTCTGAAGAAAATGGAATTGAATACGAATGGTAGGTAAAGTCTTTCCTTAAGTAAAGTTATATTGTTCATTTCAAAGATTATATTTTAATTATTTTTAATTCATTTTTCTGTGTAATATGTAAGTACATGATTTATGAAATATTAATTATATCTGCACAATGTTTATTATAAATTTATAAGTGTAATAAAAGTAATGTTATTAGTAAAATTTGACACATATATGAACAGCTATCGCTTTAGATCATGCATAATAGCTATCAAAGTTAATTGATTTAAAATTAAAGTGTCTGGATTATCGCCGCTCCTACATTCTCATTATTGAAAGCATTATTTGATTCACTTAATTTTATTTTTTAGAAAGAAATGCACATCAATTTTTTACTTGAAGATCAAAATTTATAAATAATAATAGATATTCAACATTACAAATTTGCTTACGCTTATAAATATTTGTTGTACTAAAACTTATTTTTTCAATAAAAATTTTTGCTCTCAAAGAATTCTTTATTAATTATAAAATAATTTTCATTTAAAGTTATTTTAAAAAAAATTTAATTCTTAACGATTATTGTAATCATTAATAATATATAATAGATGAAATTTGGCTAACTGTTTAATACATTAATTTAAATGAGCAATGACACATATATTTCTCACACAATTATTCTATTTTACAAATTAATTAAAGACATTTTAATTTAATATTGTATAACCATCAAAACTAAATGAAAATTAATTTTGAAATTTATTTTTTATTAAAAATCTAGGAAATCATAATTTAAAAATAATAGCTATGTAATAAGGTTTCTTCAATTATCTCTCTTGAAAAAATTGTATCACATTCGTTTTAAAAAAAGTATAGATGTCAATAGTGGCGTAGTTCTATTTTTTCCAGAAATGTAGATGTAATATTTTTTTTTAAATTAAAAGCAAATGCTTACTAAATTTTATTTGAATGTATAAAGCGTGACAGTACCCTCTTGAATTTAATGAAAATTTGTATCTTCTTGATACGCTTCAGGAGCTTACTATTCATTCAATCTAGAAAATGATTCTGCAAAGTTTAATGAGAATTTTTCACGTTTAATCATAACGCAACGAAAATAAACTACTATAATATTTTAAATTTCAATGGGAAAAAAAAAATTGTTTCATACAATTTGAAATTTCATTTATTCTTTTAGTTTAATTTAATTTTTTTAGAATGTTATTTTGAAAACTAATCATCTCATATTATTAAAAAATGTATTTCGTTTGTTAAAATGAATTCTGCAAAATATTAAATTCTTTTAATAAAAATACGTTAAAAAAATTTCCTTCCCGTCAAATCCCGAACATTTCATCCGAAAATAGTTTCTATATCTATTTAGTAATTCTGATCAAGCGTGCTTCTTTTACAGTTACCAAAAGTCGGACGCAGAGCAATGGTTAGATTCTTCAAAACAATAAAAAAGAAAATACGAATGAATCAAAGAATGGAGAAAGAAAAAAAGAAAGTAAAAATAAAGAGCAATTGTAGCTGGCAACGTACGCGCAATGCCTAGCATCCTGGTGAGACTTAATCCTTGATAAATCCTCCCAAAGTCTTGCTTAATTCCGGCATTGAGCTTCCGTAATTTCATTCGGTCGTTGCTGTGTTGTGTGTATACTGGGAATGTATATATGTCTATATATATATAAAACTATAGCATAGTACGGGCGACCTCTTCGATCCCGGAAGGTATGGCTCCTATACTCTTTTAGTATTACTACTACAACTACTAGCACTACTGCAACTGTATCTATAAAGTCTTGGATAAATTTCTCTCTGTCTCTTTTTAGTATAAGCTTTTACCTCTCTTCGAAATGGCTTGGGTGCTATTTTTCTCACTTTACCAAGGGGCCTTAAAGTAACGCTACATAAACATATATACGTGCCCTCTCTTGGTAAAAGATTACTGCATATTCATTCTGCGGGAGGAGGAGGAAGAAACGAGAAGCAAGTTTGATGCTATATACTACTGCATTTCGAAATTCTTGGATATCAACGTGACAAAGATAAAGTTATTCGGAAGGGAAACGGCAAATTTTCATGTCTTATTTTAGTAATTTGTCTGTTTATATTTGAATCTTTTTTTTAATTTACTAAAGATCAGCTATTAAGGTGATATAATACAGAAAATGATATATACATAGTTGCCGAATTAGTACTTTTCTGGATCTTTCATCTTAATTTAAATTATCTTGAAACATCATCATGGCATACTCATTATCAACTAAAATAAAAGAGTATAATATAGAGATATTTTTAAAACTTTTGACTGAAGAATCAAAAATTTGGAAAACTGAAATGTCGTTATTTTACATCTGCTTAAATTTATTTTTCTTATCTTAATTTTGTAGTATTTTTTTATTAATTGTAAGGTACAAGCGTACCTATAGGCGAAATTATTTAAAGAACTTATCAAAGTCTACAGAAATCGAGGTATTTTTAAGCATGCTTTTTTTCTTAAATATAAGTAGTAAAGTCGGCAAAATAAGATTCTCCAAACACGCGAAATAGCTAGTCCTCCAAAGTAAGTTAAAAAAGAGATAAGTCATTGTTTCTTCTTACGGCGACGTACTTTTAATTTATGCACCTTCTTGTAAAGTTGTATTTATCTTTTTTTTTTCTTGTTTTTAAAAGCTTTTTCACGCCAACGATGAAATATTGCAAATTCTGTATTTTATGATGGGTATGATGGTATTATGCATATTTAATTATAGTGAATTATAATCATTTTACGTGATATTTATGAATATGAAAAAAAAAATTTTTTTGCTACGAATACTTGGTTATTTGGAATTTTTTAATTTTAAATTTCCAAGAGCTCGAAATAAGTTTTATAAAAATATGAATTTTAAACAAAAATATAGAGCGTTAAATTCGATGCGAAGAATTTAAATATTTTCAAACAAGCTAAAAATTCTTTGAATATTAAAAAAAACAAATAAATAAAAATGAAATTGTAAGTGTATCAGTTTTTAAATTTTAGATTCGCGAGTAACAAACGTAATCGTATAAATTTAAACGTTTACGGTTTTATTGCTTGGATTCATGAATCTAATGCGTCGTGAGTTATTAAATTTTTCTATCTGAAAATTTAAGAAACAGAGTTACGGATTTATGACATTTTGTATCTATAAATCCGTAGATTATGAATTTAAACAAATCGTTTATAGTTCTTGAGTTTTACGACCCTTTTTGGGGAGATTTTACTTTTATACTTTATGAAATGTATATGCACACGTTGAAATTTTCAATTTTGAGAGAGTTTTTAGACCTTTTGAATTTATAAATATTGAGTTTCAAGTATCTCCGTTTATATAAAATTTCACGATTTTACAGCTTTAAATATGACGAATATTTATCTTTAATTACGAGGTTATTACGATTATACATCTGGAATTGTTTTCTAATAACTAGAGACTAAGTCCATTAACTAGTATTTTGTGATAATGTATCCCAGAATTTCAGCTATAATTAGAAGCATTAACAGCATTAAATACTAAAACTCCCGTTAAGATATAGGTACATCCGATGCTTTTAACTTGATTTTTAATTAGAAATCCATTAGACGCGAATTGCGAACATTGAAATTTATATTGAAACACCGAAAAAAGATACTTCCTGTTCTCATTTTAGATAAAGTTCCAGAAATCATAAAATTTGTTTGAAAATAACAAAGTACTGTTCGGATATGATAATAAAAGTATTAATTTCGTGAAGCCATAAATTGTAATAATAAAAGCCGAGTGAAATAAAATCCTAAAAATCTTAATATTAAATATATCGTACAGTTGACGAAATGAAAAAAATAAATTTTCGCTACATAAATAAAAGCGCTGTGTCAACACAGTAACCTTTTTTTTCCTTTTTTATTATCAAGTTCTAAAGAATTCCTTATGAAAATGTAATTTTATCATGCTTATACACAAGTAAAAAGGGGAAAAAAAAAATTGTTTCAACTCACCTCACGTCACCCTTTTGTAACGTTAGCTCTTCGAAGACAACTCGTATCCGTTCTTTAGCCCTACAAGTAGAAAGCAGAATGAAAGAAAAAAAAAAGGTATAAACCTTATGTTTATGATCGGTCGGTAAATCAAATTCGAATACGATATTTATTGTACGTCGAATGTCAAAAAATAAAGAAGGAAAAAAAGGAATACATATAAAGTTAAAGGATAAAATGACAAAGAGGAGCTTGGCTATGCGTGGATTGTATGAAGAATAAAGAAAATATAAAAAAAAAGAATAAATAAAAGAAAAGAGTTTGCAAAAAGCTGCCGATAAAAGCGAATAGATACGGTGAACGTGATTTCCGGCTTTTGATCTATATACGTCTATTTTGCTAGTCTTTTCTTTGACTTGTGTGTACATAAAAAATACGCGTTGGTATGAATAACTATTGTATAATAATTCGTGAAGAATTTCCACGCGCATGAATAATTTTTTCTTTTCATTGTACTTTTTTTTTTACTTTCATCTAAAATTTATATTTAATTTTTTTTTATATTAAGATATTTTCGTGAGAAGAAGAGACATAAAATGAGCGAGAGAGGGAAAAGGGAGAAATAATAAAACGAATCTAGAGTTGGATTATACATTGAGTGGGTGCGTTTAATCGAAAAAGTTTCAGCGTAATTTACATGAATTTCAAATTATGATTTTAATTGATGAGACTGTTTCAAAGTAAATTTAGGAAGTATAAAATATGGAATACATTGGAATACACTTTGTAACATATTTTCTCTTTTTTGTTTTTAACTAAATTAAGCGTTTTTTTATAACTTGTATAAAAAATGTCATTAAATTGTGAAATGAATTTTCCGAGTTTAAATCTACAAAAAAATGACTGTTTTCCAAATAAAAAAAATAATAAACTTTTAATTTGATGGAATCTAAAACAGAAAAGATACAGATTTCAAAACAAAGAGTACACGAATACAATGAACCATACAAATTCTTCGCTCGTACTGTCTCTTTTCGTTTACATTTATGCAAGCTGAAAAAAATTTTTTTTCCACGCCTCTTCATTCTTCAATTAGAGGCTTGAGCAGCTCGAATGTATAAAAAAGAGGAACAAATAGAAAAAAAAAAGATGCAAAAAAGAAACACGACGGTGAAAGAGGAAAAGTGAGAGAAAAAAAAAATAGAAGATGGTAAAGAAAGACTTGGGGAAGGTGGGAAAAAAAAAATTTTTACACGTTCCCTCTATTATTTTCCATCAACTTTTCACTTTAATCTCCATTCACTTTTATTTAATTTTATTAGATCACCCGGATAAATTTTTTTTTTCCTTCAACGCCCAACCTTCGACAGAGACAAAAAATGAGGATAAAAAATGAAACAGAAAAAGGCACCTCTAAGACTTTATTTCTACTAAAAAAAACGAAACTTTATTTCCCTCTCTTTTTCCTTTTATATTTATCTCATTCTTTCCCTATATTCTTTTCTTATTGCATCTCTTAAAAAAACTTTTGATTACATCCAAGAGTAAAAAGTACGAGGTATCGAAGGAACAATAAATAAAAGAAGGTATAATAATACATATACATTAAAAATATCAAACTTACCTAGCGCGAAATTGATATGAACAGCGTATATTTTCCGGATAAGAGGATGGATAACGCGGCGAGTAAAATCTGCCGTGTTGCGGAGTGAACTGAGAGCTGACGAATAGATAATCACACATTTTGTTAGGCACTAGCTGGCCGTCAGTCTCGAATATACCTGTAAAGAAAAAATAGAAAATTTTTTTTTAAATACTTTACATTGAAGATCTTAAGTCTTCTTGTGCTTAATTATTTAAAGAAGATGACGCTGGGTGGATGCTTAGGGATGATAGTCGATTCTCTTTTTTTTCTTTTTTATTAGAAAGTTGTTGAGTTTGCAACAGATGGCTTTGATAAGTTTTCTTGTACAAGTAGCGTGTTCAGCTTTTAAATATTTTGCGTCAATATTTCATTTTTGACGTACTTTTTTGTTTCAAGCAAGCGGAGTGAATGACGAAATGAAGAATTAAAAAAAAATGTTTTTTAAGTTTTATATAAATTTTCAATTTTTAATATTATTAATTTCAATGAAATTTTTTTGTTTTATTTTAAATTTGAAAATTTTACAGTTGAAACATTGTAAGAATTGTTTTACTTAAGAATTACATCCACCAAAGTAAAGTAAAATTTTTTAAGTAAGCATTCCCTCCAACTTACTTTGCTGAAAAATTTTCAACTTTAGTTTGCTTTATTTTTTAGCCATTGTAACGAAGTAAAATTTTTTTTATAACTATTTACTCGACTGCGTAACAACTTGCCAGCAACTATGCGAGCGGCGAAATTTTATGTACAATAAAAAAAAATTGTTATTTATTACGCTGTAAGTTTACATGGGAAGTAAAAACGTCCTTTCCTTATTAAAAAACGTTTCATCTTTTTGAAAGATTGTTCCTGAAAAGCTATGCAAACTAATTTATAAATGTTTATTTAATGTTTAATTTTTGAAGTATAAAAATAATTAAGGCGATGTAATAGGATATATATTTTATACGTAGTTACTAAAATTGCAGTTTGCAAAAAAATTTTTTGAAGTACCTCAATGTCATACTTTTTAGTAGTTGAAGAAGAAAGGTGTAATATGAGATTCTTAAAACTTTTGGATTACGAATTAAAAATTTGGAAAACTGTAGTGTTGGTATTGTACATCCCCTCAAAGAAATAATTTAATGATGAATGAAGAAAAATTTTAATGTAAATTTAACGAACGAGAAATTAGTACTTTTGAATAAAAGGCGACAATCAACAAAACAATTTTCCTAATTTAAGTTGATTAATATCGATTTTTCAATTTTATATGTAAAATAAAAAATCCATATTATTTAATTTTAATTTACAACAATAACCTCGCATCAATAAAAAGTTAATATTTCCACAAACTTTTCTTAACTAAAATAAAGCGTTTCATTAAAAAACCTTAATATCTAACCAATAAAGTAACTAATAACTTGAAAAACCAAGACTAAATGAAATCTTAAAGAAAAAAAAAAAATCCCAACTATTTTCATCCCTTACAGATTAGTTCTCTAAACGTAATTAAAGTATCTCCTCTTTCCTTTGTTTAAACAAAAAAAGAAAGAAAAAATAAGAGTGATGATAGCTTTGTAAGTACAAAAATGCAATATATCGATATCGATTACAAAGTAAAGATTCGCATGTTCTTTTTTACTCTTCATCGCCTTAGATTTCGCTGTAAGGTTATAGTATATTATTAACCTAGGGAGAGAAGTTGACCATTAAATGCTCGCGTAAGATTTGCCCCCGAGCGCAGCGAGGGGGCAAATACGCGAGCAATTGATGGTCAACTTCTCTCCCGAGGTGAATATACGATTTTTTCTTATTCCCGGCGAAAAGTACGTCCAACTTACCCGTTGTGATAATTCGTTTTTGATGATAAATCATTAAAATAAAAATACCGCGATGAATCGCTTGCTGCTATTGACCGAGTATGCTCTATCCTTCTCTGCCCCTCTCCCACTGATGATAAATCATTAAAATAAACCATCAATATTTCACTCACATTTTATAATTTACACACTTTATAACACACTGCAATTTATAATTCACAAAATAAAACAAGTTAGGTTTTAATAATAAAATATTTAAAATTACTATATAAGAAAAATAAAGAAAAAGATATACTGCTTGTTGTAACCGGCAAAGAAGGCTAGACATAGCCCCCTCCATTCGCGGCTACCTTTATTGTACATATAAGAGAAAGAAAGAGAGAGGGAGAGAGTCAATTCTTAAAGCCGGCGGACAGAGAAGGATAGACGCAACCCTCTCTATTCTGTATGAAAAAGAAAGAGAGAGGGAGAGAGTCAATGTCTAACGCCGGCGGACAGAGAAGGATAGACGTAGCCCTCTCTATTCTTAACTGCCGTGAAAAACAGAGCGTCAACACGATTGCGCATCGCTAGTGCGCCGAGCCGCCGTAGATAATGCTTAACTTCTCTCTCAGAAAGTAGACGTCTTTCGACGTACTTTTCGCCAGGGGATAAGAAAAAAGAATTTTTTTTCTTCTTCTTCTTCATCTTTTTTTTTCTACTTTAAACGTGTATCTATCCGTAAGAGAAATAGTAAAAAGGAATGCAAGGAGCGTCGAAAAATACTTCGCAATCGCAGCAAACGAGGCGAAATATCTGGTACTTCTATAGCTTTAGGCTACATATATATATACACGCACACACTTTACAACAGATAAGATTTTTCTTTTGTTTGTTAGCGCTGTATATATTTTTACCCTTTCTTTTTTCTCTACTTTTATTATTATTATTATTTTTGTACAATTCTTCGCAATTGCATTCCATGGTCAGGTCAAAAGGCAACTTTTTTTCCGCATCGTTAGACATTAGTACTGAAAAAACTTGGAAATTACGCTTTTGTCTGTGTATTTGTGTATGTCTTTTACGTTTTTTTTTTTGCATTCGTTTTCTTTAGTATACACTTTGCTAATGCAGCTGCGAACAAAAAAAAGGAAAGAATATTTCTTTTAGTTGATTGGCTTGAATTATTATTGAATGCATATTAAGTTTGAATTATTTACGGATGAATTAACCATTTTATGCGCGAAATCAATTAGAGATTAAATTTAATGAGATTTTTTAAATATTGAAATTTGATTAGATTATATGAGTTTCGTGAATTATGAAAAATATATGTTTACGACAGGACGTAATTTTGAATGAACGCAAAAAAATTTGCATATTGCGTCAAATTAAAAGAACCAAAGCTTTGCTTTTACTTTTTTTTTATCTACGTCCACATAGTGTACACGCGTATTTACATATATAATATATTCCAGTGAAAAAAAAGAGAGATGGTCTAAAATAATTTTTGTTTGTAAGAAAGAAACAAAAAAAAAAACATACCTTGAATTATTAGATTAAATCTGTTTGAGGTAAATATTTCAAAGGAAATTAAATTTTATATTTGATTTCAAATGCCGGGGAGAGAGAGAGAGAGAGAGAAAGTACTAGAAACCTTGCTGGAATCAGCATAAAATGACGCTGAGGTAGCTGAAAGTGAAACATGCTTTTTCTACTGAAAGTTGATTTGTGAAAAGACCAGTACATGAAACTGCTATTTCAACGAATTCTATAACAAAGTGCTATGCTAAAAATGCATATTTCTATAAATTCTTTTTTTTTTCTCTCCGCTGGATAACTTTTTTTTTCTTTATATGTCAATAAATTCATGTTTAATAAAGTGCCAATGGTTTATGTTAAAACCGTTTCTAATTTTCATTTATTAAAATCCGAATTTGATGTCGGTTTTAGAAAATATTGGATGTCATAGTTCTGGCGTAAAGCCAAAATTTTGATATTATAATTGCAAATAGAAAAATAATAAAATTTATATCTGTTTGATTTGTTAGTTTATCATAATTTGAAAACGTCATTTTGAAGTTAATTTCAACGTAATTAAATAGCTATATATCTACAGGTAATTGAAAAATGTATGTCAATTGATGATCAATAGATTAAAAAAAAAGGACGATTATTTATTTAGTCAAATCACTTCGATTCGTGTGAAATCACATCTGTCAACTCATCAATAAATATATAATAACTTTTTATCGTAAATAATTGTACATTTCTCATGAATTCTTTAAACTCTTTAAAAAGAAATTGATTTGAAAATTTTTTAGATTTTTATTTTTTTTAAACGAAATTCTAATATTATTAAAATACGTTTATTATCTAGCAAAAGTTAAATATATTATAAATTTTCTCAAATAAATGAATGAAATTTTTAATTAAACATGAATAAAATACTAATAGATCGAGAGTTATTCGAAGAAAATTAACGATCTTCGATTCGAGCCAAGAAAGACGCATAATAAATAGATAAAAACTCAACTTAAACGAAATGATCGAGTGCTCATCTTGTATAATAAAGCCACAAAAGAGAAATGAATCCTTCTTTCCTTTAACGCATAGATATACGTTGGTTAGAATTTTCCGAAGCTTGTAAAATAGCAGGGAGTACGTATATAGCTTACGGAAAGGCACTCTCAAAAAGCTTCTCCCTACATCCGCTCCGAACAGATCGAACTTTACGCGACAGATTGATGGATGTAGCGGCGATTTCAGCCTCCTGCTACTACCCTATTTCTCTTGCATCTCACATTTCTACATATATGTACACATATAGACGTTTGTATGTGTACGTGTATCATATATTTGTTCCATAATAAAAAATATATAATAAAATAGCTATACGCATTTCGTCTTTTTCTTATAGCAGTGTTCTTCTCTGTTACCTATCCGCAAGCTCACGAAGCTTTAAGCAAGAAAAAGTAAAGGCTGCCAGAGTCCGCGAATTCTTATAAAACGGAACTAAGTAGTAATCCTATTTTATTGAGCTAATAAACCGTAGGACTTCGGTATAACCTAAGCTTATACATATATATACACGTGTATATATATGTATATGTATAAATAGGAGAGCTGGTGGGGATGGAGGTAAAGCTCGAGCTGCATAATAGAGAGAGCTTCTAACCATAAAGCCGAACGGTCGTTCAAGAGGATACGTTTACGTGTGTACATCTCGCTCTCTTTCTTCTTCTTCTTCTTTCTCTATATTCTCATAATGCGTTTAGGTGCAGTAATACGCACAAGTCCGCGTGTGCTTTATACATTATATGTTATGTAATGCAAGGGATATATACGTACGGATGCAAAGTATTAAAGCTATATGCTGTCGGCTTGAGGATTCAAGAGTTACATATATCTATATTTATATGTTGAGGAAAAAAAGGTACACGATACACAGGGATTTCCTTACTCTTCTTTCATATGTATACACGTCCACCGCAGACTTTTTTCACAAAGTAGGTATTGTAGGAGCTTTTCTTACTATTTTTTTGTCTCCTCTCTCTTTCTTTAAACTAGATCTTCAAGGAGCTTTTTCTCTCTTTTGCTTGTCTCCTTTGTAAGGACATTTATGCATATACTTTACTTTATTTTTTTGTATGTCGTTTGTTTCTTTTATAAAGTGCAAACGTTTGTCAATTTTCTGCAACTTTTTTTATTTAATATTATATTACACCATGCCTCGAGGACTACCTTGCTTTTTTTTTACTTTCTTTTTGCTATTGCAAGCTCATTTTAATAGTATTGTATATGAGATTGTCTTGAGAAATGTGACGTAAGTTTTAAAGATGATAAAGTTTATTGTTTTACGCAAAAGAGGATGGCGCATCATGGGAATAGATAATATTTTCTTGTGAGGGAAAATCTGTAAAAAGGTATACGATGTTGTTTGTAAGGATAGAGAAAAGTTTGTAAAGAAAAATAGCTGTAAGATTTATGCTTCGATATAATTAATTTAAAATACTTATAGCTTGTAAATATGTCTCTGAAAAAAGAAAATGTAACAAATTAAAAATTTTTTATTTTATTCAACAAACTACATTTATTTAAGTAATATATATTTTTTATATATTTTTGGAAAAACTACTGCCAATTTTAGTTTCTTTTTTTAATTTTTATATTTACAAACAACTTTTTTTTTAAAGTACTGAAATAAATAAAAAAATATCTTTATATGTAACAGGTTAGAATCTGTACATACGTTTGGCATCCGCCCAAAAAGCAAATTTTACAATAGAAGAAAAAGTTTTGAAAAATTTTTTATTAACTTTTTTTTTACGTAGATGAATAACATTATAAATAAAAGTTTAATTTTAAAGGATACGAATTTTTTTCAAATTTTTGATGGTAATATATTATAATTAAAAAAAATGTATAAAATAACATGAGACTATTATTAATTAAGAATCAAACGAATTTCATTGTACTACTCTAATATATAATAAATAAAAACAACATTTTACTTTATTTTGACTAATGATTAAACTTTTGTCTTCTTGTCTCTGAAAGCTTGTACGTGCGATGCATGTTTAATTGGCTCTGACAGTTGGGATTTCGAGAGTACAATAACAAAAGATAAAAATAAATAGAAGCTAACTTGAATTAATCGATAGAATATAAAATTCCAAACAATAGAAATAAGTTCATAAATTCTCAAAATTTAATACCAAAAGAATTTTCAAAATCATAATTTATTATTAACTTACGTGGAAATAAAAAAATCAACAAAATTTTAAAACGTAAAAGAAAAAAAAAGAATAAAGTCCGTTTATAAAACTAAAATTATATTCAATAGCCTTACAATATCCTTTCCTACATTTCTTTCTCCCTCTTTCCAGCTTTTTTTTATCTTTTGGTCCATTTTTCCCCAACGAAGCTTATATGCGCGCACATGCCTTGCACTGTTGGCTAGTTTTGCCAATCTGCTATACCCTCGCTATATAAGCACGTGGAAGGATTCTCTTTTTCTCTTTTTTTTTGCCCCTCCCTTTCTCTCTCTCTCTCTCTTTATGTATAAGGATACAATAATGCTCTGACTGTAAAGGAGACGAAGAGCTCATGTTATTGCAGATGCTTACGGTTATGACCGGTAGAATTTTTTTTTTTTACCACTCTACTTTTATTAGTTTCTTTTTTTTTGCTTCACTATTACTAACTTTTTTTTATTGCGGAATATGAAAGAATCTTTTGCTAATATTGAGTAAGTTGCATTGAATGTAAATGAAAAAATTTTTTTTTACGTTCTGATAAATTGATCTTTTAGATTATGATGATTATTTTAGAGATAAACGTATACTGATTAAAAATGTAATTGAAACGAACGTTATTCTAAAGATGTTGAAATTGGGGTTAGTCGTGTTACATTACTTAAACAGAAAAAAAAGAATAATAATAAAAACTTTGATAAAAATGTGAGCAAACTATTTTATGAACAATAATAATTAAAACTTTGCGAATAAAATAATAATCATAAATAGAATACCTAAAATCATTGTTTTAATAAGAGCATAAAAACAAAAGAAAAAATCACAATAGTTTTTTAAATGGCATGTGGAAATTATAAAAAAAGAATTTATTTTTAAATAAGGTGAAAACAACCATGAATAAAAAAGAAAAAAATTCATTAAAAAAGTCTGCATAATTACAATAACTATAATAACAATAATGTTGTACATTACAATCGCATTGAAGTCTTAAAGAAAAGAAACAAAGGCAACGACTATGTCATTCTTCAATTTACATTTATAAGTATATATACTCTTTTCCATCAAAAGCCTTACACATAATTCTACTACAAGTTCTCTAGGTTATAAAGTTCCTTGTGACAACAGTCAATGTAATGATTACACCATGTACATGTATGTATATTACATTACCATACTGTTTGTATATATTTGATCGGTGCCTCGCATAGGCGCTGCGCGCGAAGTTTATTCAACACTGTACATACATACATTATATACATATATTTATGTATATACCCTCTGGCTACGCAATGCGCCATATACGCGCGTTTCTGCTTGGGCTATGAAAAAGCTGTATATGCAAAAGACAAAACTTGCGTGTGAGCGTGCATGTACGTATGCATCACTCCAAGCGCGAAAATTCAATCTGGAAACAAGCGAGAAAGATATATATGGGTAGGAATGCATAGATTTTTTTTATTTATTTTTATTTCTTTTTTATTTACCTTAGCTGGTTCCAGTGAAATTTTGAACTGTGAGAGAAAAAAAAAGAGACTCGCGAGCGTTTGTTTGATTTATAAATAGTTGATTCGCGCGTATATACATTTGTTGGCTGAAAAAAGAAGAAAAAAAATAGTATCTGAGAGAAAGAGTGGGTTGAAGAAAGTTTTACCATTAATTGTCCGAACGGTGTTTATTTTGTCAGCAAATCTTTTTCTTCATCTTTTTTTTATGAAAGCTATTCGTTTTATTTTTTAATACACGTTTCACTGAAAAGTTTGATTTAATATTTATGTCAAAATTATTCAACGTATTTATAAATAAAATAATTATTGTTCCGTTTTGATAATTATGACATGACGTATGAAAGGTTTTATTGAGAGTTATTGATTGTTTTGATTAATCAAATTTTTTTCTCAACTGACCATTCGAATAATTTAATCGAAATTTTTAACTTTGACACCTAGATTTAGAATGAAACACTAATTAGATCTTTAATTTGATATAATATTATTTTTATTATGTATATTCTTCCTATTAATGATGTGAAAATAAAAATTTTTTTTTATAATAACAATAAATTTTCAAATATATTATCAAAGATTTAAGGTTGAGGAGGTATAGTTAATTCGGCGCTCTAATATAATTTTACTCTGGGATTCCCCTAAACACGATTGCTGGTACAATACATATAAGTTACGTACTCACCGCTCCTGCGACACTAATACATATTTGAAGCGAAATTTAAATTTATGATTTTACAGAAGGTAATTCAAACTAATAATTTCACATAATATCAATAAAATTGATAAAAATTTAGTATTGTTACACGTTTTAAGTATATTTTTAAAATTTTAATTTTTTTCTTTTCTTTTTTGATTTATCATTCGTGGAGTGTTTAGTTTTTGCTGATTTATATTTTTCTTTTTTCTTTTTCGACCTATCATTCACAAAATGCCAACTATTTGGTTTTTTATCGTTTTTTCTTTTATTTTTCGAATTATCATTCATGGAGTGCCAAGTTTTTGTTTATTATTGATTTTTAAAAGTACTGATTTAATATGGCGGATTTATGTCCCACGTGCTATAAAATAATATACGATGCTCGTGACCTCAGTGGAACTTTATTACACGACACTACGTTATGACCCTCGCTTCACTCGGGCCCTAACTCCGGCCGTGCAATAAAATGCCACTTAGGTCACATGTATTGTAATGTACTATTAGGCGATATCTTAGGACCTAATTTAAACTTATTCATTTGAAACAATAAATTTGTAAGCCACAACTACCTTTTGCAATTTTAATGAAATTTTTTGAAAATTCTATTGACTTATAAATAATTGACTTCAATCACAAAAATTGGTAAGTTTCGTTAAATCATTTTAAAATAATTACAATTATTAAAATGTTTTAAAATGAACTTGTCATTTTCTTATATAGAAAATAAATCTCAAGTTAATATCAACTTTTTTTTGTAATTGAAATAACATTAGGCAACAAAAATTTAATTTTAATTATTTAAAAAGTTAAACAAACATAATTTTACAAATTTTTAAAAAAATTTCTTTTGTTATAACTGCAATTACAATATAACCACTTCATTATTCAACACATACTGAAATAATATGTACTATAGCTAACTTGGACACTGTTACCCTGCCTAGAGTTTATAACAATAATATTATTATGTTGTCTTTTAATTCGTTCCATTGAGTTTGAGCATCTTACTTTAACGCTATACTTACAAAAGCACGGAAAGCACCGGAATACTTTATTATGCAGAAGATTGAATTTTTCAAGAATAAAAGAGGAAGAAAATACTGAAGTTAACTTGCAAAAAAAAATTCTTACATGCTAAAGAAATATGTATGTATCATAAAGTATTTTAAAATTTACATTATGTTTCATTGTAATTTTTAAGAATTTTTTATTTTAAGTTCAAAAGAAATATTTAATCTCTGTACTTGCTCATTGTTTACATTTAATTTCGTACGGTAATAGACTGGTAAATAAGAAATTATAATTTTAAGAAGATATACTTTTAATTATTAAACTGATGGAATATTTTGTCATTTCATGCTTGAATTTGGAGTTTGAAATTGTTCATTAGATTCTACTGGGAGTCAGGAAAAATGCAATTTTTCAGTTCAGTTATTTAAGCTAAAAATTCTCATGTAACTGGAAGAATTGTAAATTTTAATAACTTGGATTTTTTCCAATCGCTTAGTAAGTAATTTTTAAATAACTTTTTTTTCTATATTTGAAATATATCAGATGAAAAAAAAAGATTGGTTGATCTAAAAATAAAAAATGTCATTCCTTCCTCTCGAGTAATTAAATAATTAAACGTTTAAGCGCGTTATTTTGAAAATTTTGTTAAAATTATATAAGGCATTGAATAACAAAAAGCTCTTAAGTAATTAATTTTCATCTACTGCGTTTGTCAAATGTTTAAAATTATATTAAAGTTCGTATACTCATGATCCTCTTAATAATATTTAAACAATTAAATACCACTTAATATATTTCAGCCAAATTAAAATAGACCAGCTGGAAATTGAATTAAAAATTTATTTTTTCTCAAAACTCTCTAAACACCAAACTAAAATTTCGTACAAAATAAGAGAAACAATTACAAATATTATGATAAATATGATATTTGAATAACATCTACAATGATTAAGTATAGTGAACAAGGTTAAACTACAACAATACACACATATATAGAATACACCAGTAGCTAAAGCATTATGATCCTGTAAATATGCGAGCTCTCTAGACATAATGTAAATTCAGTGCAAAGCTTATAGGTAGGATAGGATATATATACATGTATAGGTAGCAGCATATAGCCGCGAGTAGTGAATCGCTTTAACAAGACCGAAGTGAATTATGACCGCGAAGACTAATATTATCCTTCCATAGGCAAAGCATCGAATGGACCTTATACGTATACCAAGGAAGCCTTTAGGTTATTCCCTTTTCCTTCTACATATATATATATATACACATAACTACAACTAACTCCTTTAAAGTTATAACTTCAAGGTGTGTGTATATACTTCATTCTCACACCTTGACTATGAACGCGTTATGCGTATACTTTATATATGTGTATGTTAGCGAGTGTGTGTGTGTGAGAGTATAGATGTACAGAGAGCGTTTATTAGAAATTATAGCGAGGGAAGCTTTTCGAGTGCTGGATAAGGTAGCACACGCTCATATCGCTCGAGCGCCACTTGTCGAGGAAACAATTAAGGAGTTTAGTTGAGAGCTTTAAGGCGAGAGTGAGAAAGGTATATAATATACGGGGGTAAAGGAACAGAGGCTTCGCACGCATTACTTCGTTCCGGAAATTCACTTTGTAAGTTGACTCTACACCCGCATTTATTTTACGACTAAATAAATATAACATTCAAAACTTTCATTTTTTTTCATCTTTTTGGATAATAATAAGTTTAGGTTTTTATTATTTTCAAATAAATAAAAAAAAATACAAAGTAATGGCTTATGATTTTTGATTCGCGTAAATACCTGAATTGGAAACCATAGTTTAGCAATATATACAAATTTTTAAGCCGATTAAAATTAATAAAATTACTGCTTGAATGAATAATTTTATTTGAAAAGCAATTCTTAATTGATGTTTGTAGTGTCGAATAGAATCGGAATAATTTTAATGTTTATTGAATAAGACGCTTACGACTTTGTTGGTCGTATTTCAAGCTCTTTTGAAAATTTAATATTTTTAAATACATCTTTAGATTTTTGCAATAAAATTTGACGTTTATAGCTGAAATGTAAGAATTTCAATTTTACCATGTTCTGTAACCTACATTGCAGTCAGCTGTATATTTATAACAAAGTCTATACGTAAAGTCTTTCAATATTTACAGAATAAAAGCAGTCTATATATTAAATAACACATCAAAATGTTTTTCAGTACAAAACTACTACTGTTTATAAATAAAAAATAATAAATTTTCCAAAATGTACCAGATGTACAATGTGAAAATAAGACAAGCTCGCAAGTGTGTCACATATCAAGCGTCAAACTTTTTCGTTTATCTACAGCAGCCAGACGTTAGAGAAAAGATGTTCATCATGTTGCAGTATTGACTGTATCTAAAAAAAAGTACAATAAAATAAAAAATAAAAAAAAATGCGTTATGTCAAATTGCAATGTATGTTACTTCATGTTATAAGGGCTGAAGTTTTTTTCTATGAGGCTTACTGATTTTGACGAGCCGATCCCGAATGTAAACGTCACTCGTATTGTATTTCAATATATACTGACATTTGGTAGACATCTATGATTTTTACTTTTTTCAAAATTTAAGTGTTTTTGATATCTAGAAACCTACTTGATAATGGATTATTAACCTGCTCACTGCATTGTGTTACTGTAGTAGCCAATCCACTTTTAGTAATAATTGATTATAATTCATTTATAATTTGGTTGGAAAATTTTTAAAAAAATTCAAACATTTCATCTAGTAAAAAATATATTTTTGCTGAAATAATTCTCTAAAACTCTAAAATTTCAAAAAATAATAAATTTTAAAATTTATTTTTGTATTTTTTTGCTTTAAAATTATATAAAAAACAACTTTTTATTAAAAATTTCAGCTTAAAATGCTTATAAATAAAGTGGCAGTGAATGGATTAAGTAATGCAAATTAATCAAATCTAAACAATAAAATAGAAAAAGAAATCAATCATTTTATATAAATAATCAATTACTTATTTAATAATTTATTAATGTATTTTAATTTATCAAAACTTTAAATATTTAATGTATACACTAAAAAAAAAATTTTGTTGTACCTTTGCACGATCTTTTGATCTTTGCAAGAATGCATTGGTATATATAATTTCAAAGGATTGTAAAAGGAAGATTGAAGAAAAGTTCGGTGTCAAAAGTAAAGGTAATGACGCTAAAAGTTTACAGAAACTCCTTTAAAGCCGAATTGTAAAATCTTGTTGATCTTGGAATTACTTAAGTAATTTGTTAGGGCTCCTAAGACAGTGAAACTTTCAAACTAACAAAAGAGTTAAAATCACTATTAAGGCGAAAATAAGAAACCATTAAGAATTCTCAAATAAACAAAGTCAAATTTTTTATTTTTTAAAGTACACGAAAATCATGATTCATTTATGATTAATTGATTATAAAATTCAATAAATAACATGAAAAATTAATCATTATAAATAATCTTTAAATATTAAAAAAAATTTTTTAATTTCCATGGGAATATTATAAAAGCATTTCATTTTCATTAACTAAATGTAACGCACTTTGCTGAATTTATTTTTCAAAATATATTTCCAATTCTCGACGGTGAAGGAATTTCTTTTATAATTTAAATTTAAATTTCGTTAAATAAATTAATTTCGCATTGTAATTACAAAAATTTTCACTTAATTATTCCATGCAATTTATTTTTATTTAAATTCGTAAAATTTTAATTAATATATTTACTTTAATAATATTATTTAAATTAAAATGGAATAAAAAAAATGATTTCGTGAAAATTTTAATTTATCATGAGAATCTATTTTCATAATGCTAGATTCTTCGGCAATATGAGAAAAATCCTTTATCAGAATATTCATATCTTTTCTTTCAATTTAATAAAACGTCCAAGTCCTTTCTTTAAACGGGGGGACAAAAAAAAAGGAATATATTTTTTTTTATCACGCTGTCAGTATTAAAAAGGAAACTCTTAGCTTGATGAGACTTTTTCACATTACTTTTCAACGTCTCAGAAAAATAACATCTTGACGACAAAATGCTATCTGCGCCTTCAACGAATCCTCCTTTACACCTAATGAACGACGTGCTTTATTTATATTTTCTACAACAGTAGAAGAAGAAGAAGAAAAAAAAAAAGAAATGAACTAAATGGTACTGGATTTTATGGTAAAATCAGGTGAAGAGTACTGCTAAGCATCATATTATAAGGAGAAAAAAAAGAAGTAAGAAACGAAATACAATAAAAAGGAAAAGAATTAGAATGAAGAGAAGGAAAGAAGAGACAACGCGGAATTCCGTGGTTTTGCACTACTTGAAAAAGTAAAAACAAAAAGAAGAAAAAAATGAAGAAGAAGAGAGTAGAGAAAGTCCCCGCAGGCGTAATAAAAATGAATAATGAAACTGAAAAAAAAGGACTAAAAGAAAGTAGGATAAAAAAAAATAAAAGGAATAGGAAACAGAGGGAATTATTACGTTCACTAGTGAAGTTTTGTTACATAGTCGAAGAGAAAGAGGAAAAGCAGTGAAGTGAAGGCTCTTGAAGAGAGTTTTCTTGATGAGAGCTTTATCGTTATACTTTTCGAGACTTTAGTGGTGTGCAGCAGCATTTTCTCTTTTGCCACTCATACTTTTCTATTCTTTTCTACTTAGAGTACCACTAGCTTCAACAAAACCACAATCTTTATTTTTTTTCTTCTCTCTCTCTCTTTTTTTTATTTTCTACTACTACTTTACCTCGACAATTCACCATATCTGCGTGTTTGCGCCTCTCTAAAATTTTTACTGTTTATAACATGAAAGACGGACGCATATAGCCTGACTGACTGTGTTTTTCATGAAGTGTTTCATCTCGTATCTAGTATGCCCTCTCCTTTCTTTTCTCTTTCTCTCGGAATTTTAATCGTAAATCCGTCGCAGGAGCCGCGAACGCAAACTTTATACCGTGTCATGTTATTTTTCGGCAGCAAGTTTTGCAATTTAAGTTGTGCCAGAGAAATGACAACTGGTACATGCTTGTCGTGTACAGGGAGGAGAGAAAGAGAGAGAAAGTATTTTTGTTGTCCATCTATAGATGCATCTTTTCTTGTTATCGACATTGCAAAAAATCAAAAGTATACTTCATATATTTGTTTTATTATTTTTAAGGGATACACAAGTGGAAATGTTAAAACTTTTTGACACGTAGTTTAGTTTAGCAATTAAAAATTTTTAGATACTTTTGAGAAGAATATTTTTATTAAAAGTTCATTTAAGTCTTTTTGTTCAAAATAGTATTTGTTCATAAAAATAATTAAACAATTTTTAATTATAAACATAGGAAAAAGTAGTATTGTGAAAATTAATGTTGGATTGTAATTCACTTATGTAATTGTAAAAAAGTGTAATTTAAATTTTTTAGTTTATTAATCTTCTAAAGACTCCAAGGTTAGTTAATATACTGGTCAAATATTAGCACTTATTTTATCTTTTAATTTTTTTTATTGATAAACCACATAAATATGCATATGGAATGCATCGATTGAGCATTAATATTCGATCAATATAATGATCACCCTAGTTTCCAACTCAAAAAGATTCACCAGCATTCGAAAATTTTTTTAAAATTTATTTTCGATGCTCATTCAATAAAAGAGTTCCGCAAATATTCTTTCTTAATAATTACCCTATGGCTTTTTAATAATAGAAAAGTATCATACATTTTATTTTAAAAATCTAATTTCAAATTTCATTATGAAGTCTATATTTAATGTATTCTCTTTATATACATTTAAATAATACAAGATATCACGCAATTAATAATGGGGTCAACAAGATAAGTGGTTAGTTCTGTTAAGTATAATGGGCACATATACGGTTAGACGTATAAACCAAACTGCGCTAAAGGATTTCCAAGCTTTACCCGCACTTCGTATTAACCAATCTCTGACAGTAGTAATTAACCACAAAGTCGGCTTGTCTTTTATATAAATCGTAATGACGTTTTTCACGTGGATGAACAAACCGAGCAATCGATTTCTTTTCTATATCTATTAATGTAAAAATAAATTATTAGAAAATTTGATTTTTTTTATAAGAAAGTTTGGATTAGTTCGTTATTAGAATTTAATAAAAAAATCACTATTTGGAAATGAATATTCAAATAACAATTTTTAGTCTTATACTGAAAGTCTAAAAATATTTTTAAAAAAAATTGTAATTCTTTTTTTTTTTATTTAATACGAAAATTTATTTGAAAATTTAGATTCTTTTAAAATTTGTGTAATTTAATTTAGTACTTGAGGTCTTCAGTGGCTCACTCGGTAGAGTGATGGATTTGTAATCTCGAGGATCCGAGTTCGAATCCCACTCTAGACGGAAGATTGATACCAAACACCACTGTACGTTACATGTGCTTTGTTCAAAAACACTCTGAGGATCTCCGTCGCTAATTAGCATCGCAATGATAGCATGAATACAGCGACGATAAATAAAATTAAAAAAAAATTATTCTGCTTTACTCGGATATGATAAGAAAATTAACATTTATAATTTTGAGTTGTTAATTATTACTTTTGCTTTCTTGGTTGAAGAATATTTTCAAGATGATATTTCCACCAAATTTAAAATAAAACGTAAATGTTTTCAAACTATCTTAATTGCATCTATTATCCATTCATTAATTAAAAACGTATATGCTCGTTAATAAATATATAGACTTTCTGGTAAGAAAAATAATATGATAAAAAATATATGAATAAACAATTTCATATATTTTCTGTGAATAAAATATTTTATAAGAAGAAATAAAAGAGTTAAAATTTATAGTATTACTTTATTTGGTTTCCCTTAAATGACCTACATACGTACTAAGATATTATTACCCAGTTTGATGGATGATTACAGAGATCCAATCGCACATCAATTTGCAATCAAGACACATATTGTAAGCCTGTCCCCATCGTGTGTATTATCTATTCATGGATATGTCAAAGAAGCAATATGAAAATTTGACTATATATATTCGGCATCTTTATGGACTGGTATGATAATCAAAAACGAAATAGCTCATGTTGCTGCCAATGGGTTCATTAGAAATTTGTGATCGAAGGTCAACTTTATAGAATTTTAATATAATTTTTATTTCAATGTATCTAATAATGAGTTGATTAAAAATTTCAAAAGAAAATTGTTATAAGATTGAATTTATAAATGAATCGTTACAGTAGAACATCAAAGTGTTACTTTCTAACAATAATGGATTGTTTTATAAAACATTCAAAAAGCTTTTATTTGAATTCAGATCGTTTTTAAAAGTAAAAAATTGTTGCAAAAAATTCATGAAAAAATTTGTATTTTGAATATTTTAATTTAAAATTATGCATTTAAAAATTACATCATCACTAATGAAATTCTATAAAATAACTTTTATGATTTAACTAAAATAAATTTTGTATATTTTTGAAAATTTGTTTATCCATACTTTCAATAACAAAAACTCAGCATTTATACACAAAATAATTTAAGATATTGATAGAAATTTATTTTTCATAACATATAAAATGAATCTTATTCAATAATTATAGATACACTGAAAAACAAATTTGGTTGTATTAAATAAATATTTATTTAAATAGTCAAAAGTTAATATTTAATTTAATAAAATAAAATTTAATTTAAATATATTTAAAGTTTGTTAAATTAATCAACCATATATTATTTAAAATGAACATTCTTTTAATCGAAACAAATATTTTTATTTTTTATCATTGCAACAAATATTTATTGAGTAAAACCAAATATTTTATTTTTCAGAGTATTAATCGTTTTAAAATAATCTTTCGAGTAAACAGTATTATATACCATAAAGGTTTAACAATCACTAAAAATAGTTATTACCTTCTGAAATATAAGCCATGCGGTCCCAATAAACCGCTCTCTATGTCAAAAGCGTTCCATCATCACGCTAATAACCTCATTTATTAAAGCTTTAAGTTCGTAGTATAAAACGTACAATCTTAGCTTCTCTTTACCCTCTCTCGTCATCGCATAAATTTCAACGGACTATTATGCGGTTGGGAAAAAAAGAAAGAGAGAGAGAAAAAAAGAATGCAAAATAGAGTTATATAAGAGAAAAGGATATCACGCAACATCATACATCTTAACACACCAATTTTCCAGTGCTATAACAAACCCCAAAGCGCTTTATACATATATATGTATATATAAAAGCCCTTTTAGAAGGGACGAGAGCGTAATTAATCTGTCGACCCTTTGCCGCTCTATTCGTGAAGAGAAGCTTACCTAGGGTTTACCATTGCCATATTACATGAGTATAAGGAAGCTACCCTCTATATTCACAGTTTTTGGTGTATATATACTACTATAATTTTGAATTTACTTTATGCAGCGCTGTTATTCATATGGATGACAGCAGAAGAAAATAATATAGATTAGAAAGAAGAAAAAATTTTCGATGACTCATTGACTATTATCATTCACAATTAGAGCGATATCGTTGTTATTATTATTATTATCCTTGGAGAGAAAATCTTGTGGCAATGATATTGTTCGGATTACAAAGTGCGCTGTGAGATTTTGGATTATTAATAGTGGAATTAGATTTTTCTTAAATAACTTTCCAGATGATAAATTGATGTTGTAAAAAAAATATTTAATTTTTTTTAATGCTCATGCGGAACAATAATAAATGGAAATATTACATAATTGTTGAATTAGTTCTGTGCAATTAATCATTTTATGTTGTAATTTTTATTTTGATGCAAACTAACAATTCGTCAGCATTTTTATTGTATAAATAATAATACATATCATTTGAATAATATGAACTAAATAATATTTATGTTTTTTTAATTATGAATTAAAAATATTAATAGTTTATTTAAAAGAAGATTTTACAATGAGCATCTTAGTCAGCATTTTGATTTAATAACGCATTTCTTTTGATACCAAAAATAATTTATAATTATGAAAAGAACAATAGGCCTTTAATTTCTCAATCTGAAAGTACGTAAAATTGATGATTGCAAAGTTTACAGAAGAACCCATTACGTGATGTTGCATGAATTAAGATTAAAAGATGAGTTTAATGATTTAGTTAGCGAAGGGATTAGAAGGATGGGATAATTTTGTGAGTTACTCTGCTGAAGCTAAGAAGGATGAAGGTAAAAGAGAAATTCACGTAATCAACAACGCACAAAAATTAGGTTGCCTTGGTATTTATCATTTAAATTTACGTTCAATGATAAAGAGATTGATACACAAATAGAAAACAAATTTTAAACTTTGGAGAGATTTTGCTTACATAAACCTATATCCTCTTTTCTCTCTTTTATTTGTTATTTTCGGTTAATAGTAAAAAATTATAAATATACTTTCCATGAAATATTCACCTAAGTATCCTATTATAAAACAGTAATGATCGGAAGCAAATAATTTGGAATTTCAAATATGATTGACAGTCTATGGTAAAGATGAAATTCTGTTTCCTAATCTCGAAAATATAATTTAATAACTTTAAAAAAAAACAGCTATTCTATCAATTTGATATTTTAAATTTCATCAAATTGTTTTTCGTTCACTAAAACTATCTGACAAATACCGCAAGTTCAAGAATTCAAAGTCACAACATTCTAAAGCACAAAGGACTAAAATACAGAGAAACGAAGATAAACCAAGAGAGAAATAGAGATAAAGAGAGAGGGAGGGAAGGGAAAAAGGTGAGAGCGAGAGTTGGGAAGTGCTCTGCATGTCGACTGTCAGTATCTTCAATGTTATAGCAAGCAGCAAATCTGTGTACGCAAGGGAGTATAGTGACAAGTACGACGACTGGTACATCGATCTAAGCTCAGTAACATTGGGCGCGTATACAAGAGTGAGCTTTCACTCTAACCTCTAGGATTATCTCTTAGTCTATACATAGACATATATATATATATCTATATATCTATATAAAACGTTCAATGTTAGTGTTAAAGTTATTCGCTTTAGTATATACTATATGCAGAGTATCCGTGGAAATTGTTAAATTTCACGTTACACAGACTAGGCAGATAGATTTTAATGGACCTTGGTAACCCGGACACGTAGTCACTTTACTCAACCCCCTCAGCGGCTCGCTGTTGCGCACTGCTCATGTTATACTATGCATATATATATATACACATCACGCGCATTGTTAACCGTATACAAAGCCACGATGCGGACAAGCCACCACCACCATCTCCGCTACGTTCGAGCCCCCCTTTTCACCCCAAAGGATTGCTTTCATTATTATAGGCATATGCCACTTTGCTTTAGACACAGTCACGTGCCTTTCTATCCCTCTCATTTTCTTTTCCATTCGTTTTTTTTTTTCAATTCCATTTATCAAGTCAGCAGACTTTTTAATTTATTTAACCCTTTGACGTCCAGTGTACCATATATGTCAATTTAGATTTTTTGTTATTTTTTTTTACATTCTTTTACACAATAAATTCGATATTTTACAAGATAAACTGGAGGATCGGATTTAAGTAATATTTAATGAAAATTTTAAATATTTTAAAAACTGAAAAATGTTCCATTACAATGAGTATTGAGATGTTTGCCATATATCATAGATATTATGCTTGTCTATTGCTATAGATTTAAGAACGATCAAACGATTCTATTCTATGGAAATATAAACAATTTTCATTATTAGTTTTCGAGTAAAGTATGAAATGAAAAAAAAAACAGTTGAATTTAACTTTCTCGATTTGTTTCATACTTCAATATTGAAAACTAATGAAAATTTTATATTTTTTTATAGAATAAAATTGTTTACTCCTTTTTAAAATTATGGTGGATAACTTTTACTTATGTATAAAAATATTGAAACTATTAATTATAACGAAAATTTAAATTAGACAAGGACAGAACTATATGGCCGCCTCAAGTAAAATAGAGACTATTATTAAACAACTTAGAGATTTGAGTATTAAAAAGTTTAATATTTTAGATGATTTCCTAATTAATTTTTTTGTTTTATTCATTAATATAATTTTATAAAAAATTTATAAATTTTAATTTAGCATAAAAAATTTAATTATTTCAACTTAAAATTGAGACAACTAATCAAGCATGACTTTATTTTATTAATCGTTGCTGTATTTATGCTATCATCGCGATGCTAAATAGCAACGGAGGTTTTCAGTCTGTTTTGGAACAAAGCTCATGTAATGTATACAGTGGTGCTTATATCAATAGCCTGCCGAGAGCGGGATTCGAACTCGGAATCTCGAGATTACGAATCCATCACTCTACCGAGTGAGCCACTCAAGACCTCTATTCTAAGTGTACTTAATTCTTCTGGGGAATGAAAGCTTATTACTAAAAATTTTTTTCTTTATTTTTTATTTTTAAGTTTGACACCTTTATTTAGAATAATATTAAAATAATCATTGAGTATTAATTTTAATTTTATCGTTTGTAATGTACTGTTCAGTAGCGAATCATATAATTTTAAAAGTATAACATACGATCTTTATATACCATGTATTTTAAAAAATTATCAAAAGACAAAAATTTCATGTATTTTTTATTTTTAAAATGAAAAAGCAGACTTTCTCTTTTCTAAGACAAAATATTTTTTTGAAAACTTCAAAGTAATCATTAAAAATGTTAAAATCCCGCCTTTCATAAAATATTATACGTAAAAATGTTGAGATCTCTTATCTCGAAGTAATATGAATAGTAAAAGCTAATGCTAGATTTTTTTTATTTTTCATTTTTATACGGAATCACGCTTCTTATGAATATAAAATCATAAATATCTTATTATTAAAATAAGGAACGTCGTCTATTCCAACGAATATTTAGTTTGCTGTATCCTTTTTTTTTCAGTCTCTTGCATCTCTATATAAGCAGCTTAAAATGGTTCTAGAAAATCTTCTAACAACTATATTGTACTTAATAACGAAATATCTCATGAAATATTAGCGATTCAATGAATGAATAAAATAATCGCT
Source organism: Anastatus disparis (assembly GCA_017163975.1). Classification (NCBI taxonomy): domain Eukaryota; kingdom Metazoa; phylum Arthropoda; class Insecta; order Hymenoptera; family Eupelmidae; genus Anastatus; species Anastatus disparis. Next base: position 1,720,494 of record JAFFSR010000251.1, read on the forward strand.
GTAGAATTATTAAAACATAAATTAATATTTTACACTTTTGATCTCGTATATAGAAAATAAAACAATTAATTTTTTTGTACAATTAAAATATACTTAAAATTTATAATCCAGTTTGTACTTTCAGTTTTAATCCGTGCTGACTTTAATGCAAGTCTAAACAGTGATAATGAAAAACATTCTTTCTTTAATTATCGCATAGCTTTTAGAAAACACAATTTAAATTATATTGCAGTATCTGTGCATATTACGAATTACAATAACGAAAATTTTATTACTATGAATCATTATAAATTTTAATTGTTTATGCTGTTTGCATTAGACTGTTTTATGTTTTCTGTATTGTTGATTACAACTTTATGACGATATATGTTACTAGATTCGAACGGATGTTGCACAAGTTGAGAATTTGTAACTTTTGACAAAGTAAATTATTTTTGGAATTTAAGATCCTGTTGTGCGAACGTCTGAAGGAATGAATAATTTTCTCTTTTTATCATCAATTGTAATCTTTTTTTTGGTTCTTTCGTTCATTCCGTTATTTTTTATTAAGTTTTTTTTTTATCTCTTAGAGATGTTTAAAATTTATATATTTCTTTTAACACACAGATAACGAAGATAATTATAAACTTTACGAGCTTGTGTTTTTATAATTATGTGCTAAGTCAATTATATTTATTATGCTCGAAGAAATAAAGTGAGTGAAGAAACGAAAATAAAGGTACAAAAAAAAAAGAAAAGAAACGAATGAGTAATTAAAGAAAATTCACAATAGGAACAAGAGAAAAGAATTTCATAAGAGCTATATCATATTTATTCAACACAGAGGATTCATCGGAATTTATTTTTTTAACTTTACCTTGTCACAAAACTTTATTTCTGAATGCTCAAAAGTCTCTTTCTTTGACGTCTGCTCAGCAGCTCAGAGTGGCAGGCTACTTTGTATTTCATAAAATACATAACTTTTTAAAGCACGAATTTTTCTGCACATCATTGAAAAAATAAATAAATATTTGCATAAGAGTTTTTTGGATGCGAATCTTTTATTAATTTTTCAAAATTCAATGTAAAAGTTACAGTATAACTGCCGAAATTTTGAAAATTTTTGAAATTCCATTAAAATGTAATATAAGGATCTCTTGAATATACAAATCTATTAAATTTTTTAAATCTAATACACTATCAAAATTTTGGATGCAATGTAAAAAGCTGAAATTTTATAAATCTTTAGCCTTATAAATTTTAATCAACTATCGACTAAACTAGATTCACCATACCATATTTTTATAAACACGTATGTTTTTGGATAAAATAAACAAGACGGATTAAAAATTAAAACTAATCCGAAAAAGTCGGAGCTCGAGATTCCCAATATTCCTTGGGGAGATTATAATATAAGCACATGTGTATACACGCGTTAAGGTGGCTCAATCTTTAGATGCCGTATCAAGTATGGACCCCGTTAAAAAGAACAAAATATTTTTCGATTTTCTTAGATAATTTTTAAATAAAATGTTGATAATCAATAACTATTTTTGCAATTTTAATGATATTTTATTCCCTAATAAAATATACTTGTTATTTATTATTAGTGGCGTTCTAAACTTAAAAATTGTAGTCAATTTTTCAAATATCATTTTTATTTTATTGATGACATGTCATTTTTTTTTATTGATTTAAATTCATAACGAAAAAATCTGCAATTTTATTCTTGGTTCATAAAAATCTATAATTTTATTACCAAGTTATAAACATAAATGTTATTTTTTTTCATAAAAGCCCATGTTTAATTTTTAAATTTTCATAATTTTTTACTTTTTAATTTGAACAATGGCCTTATATTTTTAAAACTGCTATGGATAGCTTGTAACTCATATTTTTCTAAGTATTTTTTACTAAATATTCTATTTTTTATTACAAATCGCTTGAGACACTTTAACTTATTTTATATTCACATTATTAATTTATGCAAACGTTTAAATATGTAGAAAAAATTAAATACGTTCGAATAATCATAATCAAATATAACACATGAATTCTTAATACGTTTAATTCAGCTAATTATGCACGTACGAATATGTATTTGAAAGGAAAAAAAATATTTTGCCCGATAAACAGTGCATCAAGTTGATTAAATTAAGATAGCAATTCATTAAGCAGTTATGTTCTGCTGCATTAGCTTAATGATGCAGCAAACATATCATCCACCATATAACATTGAATAATTTCCATTATTCGCCGGTGATATTGAATTTTGAATATATTTTGATATTTCATTTTAGTTTCGCATATGATTATTGTTCGATAAATAAAGTATTTTCAGCAAACAATATTAAACAATTATTTTATCTAAAAAAATATAAAAAACTTACAATAAAGAGGAATAAATAGAACATTGTTTACACGATCGATGACAATATTTACGTATAACTTGAATGGAGAAAATTTGGATTTTTTTCAAATGTAAAAAGTAATTTTTCCATTTCAATCATTTGTATTTCATGGTACACAAACTTTTAACAAAACAATAACACAGGAATAACACAATACTAAAATTAAAAATGGAAAAAAAAACTGTCACAAGCCGTACGAACAGAATGAAACGTTAATATGATTTTTCATGATTTTAAATTTTTACTGAAAATTGAGAGAATCGAAAGATAATTGTTAACGTGATGCATGCACCCATAACTGACATTTATTTTATGTATCCCCAGCCCCCTTGTAAAATATACAATGTTCAAAAGCTTCTCATATTAACGAAATATTCGTAGGTATTGCAGTGTATACGTTAGTATTTTAGACTAGCAGCTGTATATGGGAAAGGCACGTTAGTTTATACCTAACGTTGTTTGGTGGTTTACATTTACTGGTAATTAAGAGTCATTAATGCCTGAATATAATACCTTTGCAGTGTCGAGGGCTTTGCATTAGCTAAAGGAATTTTGTTGTTTGATGTAACCACCATACGGTATACGCGAGTATATGGATATATAATTGTACTCATTATTGTGCGAACACTCATATTTATTTGTAGATGAAAAATTTATCTAATTGTGGATTGTATCGAGTATAATCATGTGATGATATGCAAAATTATATGGTTGTAGATGAGCTAACAGTCACTACGAATTTTTAGTTTTATTTTAAATTAATAAATAATAATTATTTATTAATCTAAAATAAAACCAAAAATTTGTAACTTTGTGACTTTGTAATTTTGTGATTGAAAGCTAGAATTAAAGTCGTCTTAATCATCGAATGAATTATTTACTTATAATTAAAGCTGCTGTTCTAAAATAAAAATTTTTTAAACTCGTTTTTTTTTTGACCTTGCCAGAATCTTAAATGTTTAATTTAATAAACCAATAAAGAAAACCGCGATAAATGGTTTTTATTTGAAGAAATTTAAAATCATACAAAAATTGACATTTTAAAAATTAATTTGTTAATTACAAAATGAGATATATCAATAATATCATCTCTAACGATGCCAAATTTTTCTTTTGCTTCAATTTGAGTTTTTTTATTTCTCGCAAATTAGAGATTTGATAAAAAATATAAGGAAATAAATTTATTTTCCTTCTCTTTATTGATTCATCAATTCATAAAAAATTTTTTCACAAATTGATGTGATGGTCATGATTTAGATAATTTTTATTATTCGTCAATTGTTATTCATAAACATTATGACGATTTTCCAGTGATAATATTAGAATAGGGGTAAAAAAACAATAAATGTACTTAAGGTGAGCATATTTTTTTCCCCTTTCGTTCTTATCTTCAAATATCAGGTAATAAGTGAAGTATATAAGACCAAGTTCGTGCAACAGATGTTCTCCATGATTTACTACTATACAATCTTCATTCATTAAACTGATTATAACCAGGTTAAACTAAAAATAAGATAATTAAAAATAGAATTTGAAACGCAATAAATAATTTTATGTAAAAAAATGGCACAATTTCAAAAATAGTTTTTTTACAATTTTTTAATTGAACATTTCTATACTGAAAAATTATTATTTGTTGATTATAAAATCAAATCGAATAATTTTTACTGAAAGTTAAATTAATGAAAAGTATTTTAATTAAACAAGAGAATAAAAAATATTAATATACTAGTGAATGTATGAAAACTCTGTTTGAAGTTCATTAAATAGATAACTAACTTTTCAAATTGTTTTTTTTTATTTTTATTTACTTCGCATTCTACACAATCATTTAATTCAGCTAATTTACTATTTTCAACTTCACGTAACGTTTGAAAAAACAGAAATTCAAAATTTTAAAGCAAAAATCAATTTAAATAGACAAGTTTTCACAACTTTTTTTATTTTATTTTTTTTTTTGTTTTGTCTATTTCTTTTGTTCTTTTACTGTTTACAGTACAAAATCAAAATAACTTTGTGATAAAGCACTTTGTTTATTTACACATGTTTTCTCGGTCAATGCTGCGCAATATGCGTTTTAGCGCAAAATCCCTCGATTGAGCTTTTTTTTCTTTTATTTTTTTTCTCTCTCATTCGTCTAAATATGATTACATTCAACGTGTGTACATGTGAATGTGTTTTGGTGTCCATCTGAAAAATATCGCATGCACCGACAATTCATCGTTGGTCTCACTGAGCAAAAAAAAAAAAAAAAACGGAAACGCAAAATAAAAAGTTCCGGGCGTGAAATTGTATTTCCTGCAATGTCGCACTCTTTAACTTTCACGATTGACGAAACTAATATTCTGTGCCTGTATATATATAAACGCGGGTAGTATAGGATACCAAACTCATTTTATATATGTTTTCTGTACATATATGAAACGTTTCAACAAAGTATTACCTTCACATTTTTTTCTCTCTTTTATATTTTCTCTCATAAAGTAGTATTTATCCATATATCTGAAACTTAGCGTTTAAAGAGTATATTCCGCCGTTGTTCAAATAAAAACATATATTATCTCCAAAATATTGATACATCTTTGTGCAATATAATGAGAAAAAGAATATTAAAAAAATTTAATAATGATAACGGAGCTTTTTAAATACAAGAATTTTTTCACTTGGATTATGTGTCTTAATTTTATTTTTTTGTATGGAGTAATTAATGTCTCAATGTAAAATTCGAAAAATCAAATATTTAGTTTAAATCTAATGAAAAGCATTTTTCATAGACTTAAATTTACTTTTAATCAAGCAACGCTTTAAAATTAAATATTTAATTTCATAAATTATGTATTTTTAATTACGGAAAGCATCATAAAATTAACCCATACTCATAAATTTTAATAAGCACTTATTATTTTATTTTATGCGATATTCAATGCTATAACAGTATTAATAAATTTCATTTTTATAGTTTTTTAATTATTTATTACTTATACTTTAAACTTTTTACCTCATTTCTTTTTGTTCAAGAAAGAATAAAAATCGCGCAGTAATACGCATTTGTCTCGGTTGAAAAATTAACTCGTAAGCTATTATCTATTTTAAGGATGAGCACAATTCCAAAATCCAAAATCTCATTTTTCTTTCTCTTACTCCTACAATTCCAAAAACTTTTTGTACGAATTACAAAAGAAAAAATAAAAAAAAAACGTATCTCTTAGTTAAATCTCGAAGTTGGAAACGTACCTCTAAGTTAATCTTAAATTTACACTGAAAAGGAGAGTGCATTGCATTTGGGTCTTAGATTTTCTTCTAACTTTGGGATATTTTTTCTTTTATAAAATTATGAAAAAAGCCGCGTTCATTCGGTCCAACGCTTGATTTTTCAGAGTTATGAGCAGTTTTGTCTGTTTTGTTAAAAAATTTGCATCTGCTTTATAGTTGTAAAGCTTTCGAACTACTTATTCTATAAGGGTTTTACTAATTGCATATTAAAGTCGATATTAAAACCTTCCGATTAAAAAAAAAAGCCGTTCAGAAAGTTCCAGTTGTAAAATTTACAAGGAAAATGGGAGTTTTTATTATATTTTTAGTAAATTTTACCACGCAGCATGGTAATTTTTTGCTACGTCAGCCTCAGACTACACGACGATTGTACCTTGTAATTTTTGCGAGAAAATTTTTCTCAGTGTACAATATTGTGAGATTCTCTCAAGTTTTAAATTAAATGAAAGTCAATAAAATGATATTTTTAAATATAAATTGACTTAACGTACAATAATCTAAACTCAGAGAAACCTATGTGTACCTTTATTCGGGTTCTACCGAGCAAAGGAATTTATAACTAAGCAAAGCCTAGTAAACAAACCGCGTTGAGAAAAGAATTTATAATACTTTATTATATTCCTTTATTATTTTGTGTGATATTATGATGGCTTTAGTAGTCGCGAACAGAATATATTCGCCTATAAAGGCACACACAATCTTCGATGAGTTCGACACAAGAATATTCGTTTTACGCAACAAAAACTGAATTTAAGGAACATAGGAGTATCCCTTGTTTCTATCTCTCTCTTTTCACGTCTTTGAATTTATCTTTAATAATCGCTAGCTCCTACATACCTTAGACTAGCGTTGAACATAAAATATACATTAATTAATAATCGAGAATATCTTTTCGTTTCACGATTTTTATTCCTCATAAACACATGAAAATCAAATACAATTTCGCTAATTTATACTCGATATAAGATAAATTCTTTTGAATTTTGGCCGAAGCCATATGTGTTTGTATTAACGTTAAGGTTGTTTAATGCCAAGATTAAGACATCAAACGAACCTCTGTTAACTTTAATTTAAGAGGAAAAGTATCGTTTCTTTCATTCATAGAAATAACGAAACTTATGTCCCTTTCGCGCTAATGTCGTTTAAAGAAAGAAAAAGGTTTTTAATAAGTTTCAATGAGGAATACTCTCGATTTACGAGCAGATATATACCAAATAATGTGGTGAAGCCACTTACAAAATTAATTTATTATTTAACTCACACAGGCGCAACCACGTGTTTTAAATTTATAACTTATTATATTTTAATTTATTATGTGTTGTTCTAAATTTGTGTAAGATTGTATGTTTAGAGCTAATCCGTACGTAGCCGATACGCCATGACCGACTACTTCGGGATTACTTGCTCGTGTTGGAAGGAAATAAGGAAAAGGAAAAATATTGTTTGATATTCTAGTGCCTCTTACTGCCTTTTAAAATTTACTAATTTATTTAACGACTCAATTTTAATAGACTTGCAAATGTTTAAAGGATATTTCTCCTATACAAACATTTGCAAGTACACAATTAAATTTATCAATTATTTGATTTTAGTCTTTAGACTTTATTAAATGCACTTTCTATTCACTATTTCGCGAACAACAAAGAAGCACTTATTTTAAAATGGAATAAACGGGTATGTAGACCAAACATGCGTCGATCTACTTCGCCGTATTTTTACTCCATTTTAAAAGAATACAATTACCAACTCGGATTTTGGTTTTAAAACTTTATTTAATCGAAGGCAGGCAGAAGAGTGATTCTTCTGTACATATCTCTTGTTCTCGTAGGCTCGCATCGTAGAGCCGCCGTTGCTCGATTCGCCGCTCTTACGCTAGAGTAGGGATATTACATGTATCATTAACGTACAGCGCGTTGGTAATAGTAGGGCGTATGGGGGTATCTGCGCGCACGTGAAAGCGCGTTCGGTTCTCGTTCGAGAACCGATTAAAGCAATGCGTCACAATGCCCCCCAAAATGAAATGCGTTTGGGAATCAAAAAGCATTTCATTTTTACTAGTTAGCATTCGCTTTAATCATGAAAAGAGATAAGTTTAGCTATTTTGATTCTAATTTTAATTCTTTTTGACTACTTCTCTTATTGTAATTGCATTTGCTTTTTTAAATCGTTTTTCTGTATTATATCTCTAAATTTTAATTTTACATATTAAATCTTATTTCTATTATGGTAAAATTTCATGTGGGCTACGCCTGCCCCCCAAAATAAAATTGATTGCACTTCGCACACGGCATATTAATGAGTATTAATTATTACCAAACAAGTTTTTTTTTTTTTTTTTTTTTTTATTATTCTTATCAGTCAAATGTGCAATTAATTTTATTTTTTAAGAGCACACAGACAATTTTACAATTTCTTTTTGAACTTTTTTTTTTTCTTTTTGTTTTTGACTTAAAACGAAATTATTCTTAAAATTATAATACAACTAATAACGTACTGCTTAAAACTAAATAAAGATCTTTCTACCTATAAGTATTTATCCCAAATTCTTTTGGATTTTTCTTCTTTCTTAAGTGTTTAGCTTTTCTGATACTCTCATCATTTTTTGTAATTAATGCATATAAATACTCCCTTGTTTCTTGTAAACTAAGGTTTTTTCTTAATTTTTCATTTTTCATTTTTGGTCCTTTGTGGCCGTACGACTTGTAGATTTCATTTAGACTTTCATTTGTTAATTTATCAAGTTTTATAATTTCATTTTTTGTTTTAATTTTATTTATACTCAACCTAGATTTTCTGAAATTGTTTATTATTTTATAGTTTAATACTTTTTTAAATAAGTTTTTATCCATATACTTTAAGTTGTTTTTTATCCTTTCATTTGAAGAATAAGAAGATTTATTTTCAATATTTTTTATCCAATGTTTATGTGATATGAAAGGATCAGATGCATTATTAAATACTTTATTTTCTTTAGAAATCAAATCTATTTGTTTGATTCCTAGTTTTTGTGATATAATATCACTTTTATTAATTTTTCCATGATCCTCATCTTCTGCGAGTTCATGATTTATATAGTTTTCTTTTTTAATGAATGCACATGTATTTGAGTCTTTGCTCTCATGTGATTCTTTTATTTGTTTATGAGTATTCTCATTTAATTTAAGCTTTTGCTCTTTATATTTTAAATTGACATATTCGTCATTTTTATTATTTTTTAATAGTATTATTTTATGCATTGCCCCCCCAATCATTACACTCAACATCTTTTGGATATTATATCTTGAAATATAGTATCTTTTTATTCTTTTATGTTTTTTGCTAATAGTTTTAATTAATTTATTTTTCATGGATAATATTTGATATTTTTTAAATTTTCCTAGGTTGGTACATTTTTTTGAATTTATAGTTTTATATATTTTTGGGGTGCTAGAGTTCGTTGCGTCTCTAACCCCATCTTTTTTAATACGAGAGGCAACTCTATCTAGTTTTCCTGGTTTTCATTTTTATTTTCTTTAAACTCTATGTTTAATATGTTTATTTCTTCATGAGCTTTTCTTATGGTTTTATTATCTATGGGTGGTTTCAATTTTTCATATTTCGATTTTTCACTCTGGTTACTATTTCCCATTCTCATCGCATTTATTGCTGGATGCTGTAGTTGTCTTCTTTGATCATGACTGTTTGAATTTGGTCCTGCTTTGTTCCAATAAGAATTTTCTGCTGGTTTGTTACCATAATTTTGTTTTTGGTTATAATTTTCATTTTCGTTCTGTTTATAACTGTTGTAATTGTTTATATTATTTCTGTTTCCTTCATTGTTATTACTTCTTGGTTGTGTTTGTTGCTGTTGATAATATAATGTCTTGTTTTGCTCTTTCTTCTCGTGGATTTTATCGTCTTCGTCAAAATCCGCTAAAATTTCGAATAATGTATTTTTATTTTTGTTTTGAGTGAATTTCATAGCTTGTTTGACGTTTCTATTAAAGTGTTTGCTAATTTTAACCGTTAGCTCCTCTTCAGAATAACTTAATTGTAATTCTTTAGCGAAACCGAATATTTGAGTTGCGTATTGTACTCGGCTTAATTTTGTATTTTCGTAGAAGTGACCAAATTCTACTTTCCTCATCGTTTTTCGTTGAATGTCTTCATTCCAATAGCGATCTATGAACAAATTTTTGAATCCTTCAAACGTATTCACATCATCTTGGTATACATACCACCATTCGTTTGCCTCTTTTTGTAGTACTGTTTGTAATAATTGCAAAGATTCTTTATCATTTAGGCCTTTTAATGATACGTAGTTTTCTAATTCATTTATAAATTTCATGGGCCTTTCCATAGTCGTACCTTCATATTTTGGGAGAGGTATTTTAATTCTGTTTTGATTTGGCTCGTTGTACTGTATGTTTGTACTCCTTTTATCTATAATGTTTTTTAATTCATCTATCTTCTCTTCCTGTTCTTGTGTTGTCTCGTTTATTTTTTGAGTTAAGTTATCTTGAATTTCTTCGATCAATCTTTCATTTTCTTTTCTTAATCTATCGTTTTCTTCTCTTAATTCATTATTTTCTTTTTTAAGTTCATCTTTATACTTTTCAAAAGAACTACTGAGGTCGTTGTTATCTCTTCGTAGCTTTTTAAAAGCATCTGTAAGGACTTCTAGTTGGTCTTTTATTGTTAAATCTTTAATTTCATCTTTGCTTAGATCTAACTGGGTTAGTCTATCCCAATCTCCTGAATTGTTTAATGAATTCTCTAAGGTATTATTTTGTTCAGCTAAGGTTTTTATTTCCTGTGTTACCGTTTGCATCCATTCTTTTAATTTAATGGGTATTAATTTTTGTGTCTCTTCTGTTTCATTTGTTTCTTCGATTTCTTTCATTATAATGTCTGATTTTCTTCTTTTTCCTGGCATCTTAAAGCTGTTTTTTATTATGCGCGCGCAGAAAATGAAATGCTAATCTATTTATGACAAAATTTATATAAAGAAGAACAATTAATTAAGTGATTTTTCTAAATTATTTATAATTATGTGTAATATTTTTTATTAACAAATCAATTTCTTATATTAATGAAAGAAATACTCAATTTAAATTTACTATACAATTTTCAAAATCTATACTATTTTAATTGTCTGTGCTTATTGCGGAACGCTACTGTATCAATCGCCGCATAAGGTAATAAAGTATTATAACTTTACAAAGCATCAAATTAATTCTTATTATTTTAATCAGTGATACCACTCGACAAAGTGCACCTCAATCCTAGTTAATTGTAATGAAGTCACTATAATTTTAGGTTTGAAAACCTTTACATATGTATATCAAAATTAAGATTGAGCACCACTGTGCCGGTTGAGTACCACTGTCCAATAAATATTTAAATTTCAAAGTATTATTTCTCTTTCATATGTTAAATTTTATTTCGCTTTAGAGTTCAATAATTAAATTTATCTGATGCTTTGCGATTGTTTACATTCGCACGCTTAATCTTCTGTGACTTTAACTATTACATTTATTTACTTATTTGTATCAAAGATAATTCAAAACCTTGATTACTTTCTCTTTTCACATTTTAACGTTTATACATGCTTATTATTCTAATCTCTTAATTTTCATCAAGCTTTTGAATTATCTACTTAGTTTTCTGTTTTATTATTTCATTTTTCTTTAAAATTTTCTCATTATTTTAAGTACAATTTTCTCTACTAAAACAAAATTTTCTACTTAATTTAAATTTTCAATTTTTTGTTCTAATTCTGTAATATTTTCCTCTATTTCTTTTAAGTTATCAACCAATAAAGGCATATTGTGGTTAAATCTATGTTCTATTCTTTCAACTTTGTTTATTAATATTATTTGGTTTTCTACTATTAATTTAATTTTTTCTTGTATTTTTTCTATTTTTGCCTCATTCTTTACTATTTTAATAGAAGAAAATTGTATGTTTCTATTTTGGTTTTCTATAACATTATTTATTTTATTTAATAATTCTGTGAATTCTTTTTTTTCTATGACGAAATATTCTTTTTTTCTATTATTTTTTGCTTTTGTTTGTAACCATTTTTCAGTTTTTTTTTATTAAATTTCTTTTATTTCCTTCTTATTTAATTTTGATTTTTCTATGAAATCACAGACTTTATTTTGTTCATAACTTTTCTTTTTAGTTTATTATAATTTTCTTATTTAATTATTTTATTCCTAGTTATAGTCACAGACGCTACTTATAATCTACTTATTTAATATCTAATTACGCATATAGTAATAATATTTAATAACGCGCATTTAATTATGCTATATTTTTTGTGGTTGTAGCTTTAATTTATAAATTTCGTCTTATTATTTTCTTTTTAACTTTCTAAAATCTATTCGCAATAGTTTTTATATAATTGATGTTTCTCACCTGAAAAGCATAAAAAAATTTTTCATAAGCTTAGACATGAATGTCTTTTAGCCTTGTTTAGAGCATAATATTCTATACTCTCATATCGTGGGGTATATCAGACCGGAGGGCGCCAATGTGAGATTCTCTCAAGTTTTAAATTAAATGAAAGTCAATAAAATGATATTTTTAAATATAAATTGACTTAACGTACAATAATCTAAACTCAGAGAAACCTATGTGTACCTTTATTCGGGTTCTACCGAGCAAAGGAATTTATAACTAAGCAAAGCCTAGTAAACAAACCGCGTTGAGAAAAGAATTTATAATACTTTATTATATTCCTTTATTATTTTGTGTGATATTATGATGGCTTTAGTAGTCGCGAACAGAATATATTCGCCTATAAAGGCACACACAATCTTCGATGAGTTCGACACAAGAATATTCGTTTTACGCAACAAAAACTGAATTTAAGGAACATAGGAGTATCCCTTGTTTCTATCTCTCTCTTTTCACGTCTTTGAATTTATCTTTAATAATCGCTAGCTCCTACATACCTTAGACTAGCGTTGAACATAAAATATACATTAATTAATAATCGAGAATATCTTTTCGTTTCACGATTTTTATTCCTCATAAACACATGAAAATCAAATACAATTTCGCTAATTTATACTCGATATAAGATAAATTCTTTTGAATTTTGGCCGAAGCCATATGTGTTTGTATTAACGTTAAGGTTGTTTAATGCCAAGATTAAGACATCAAACGAACCTCTGTTAACTTTAATTTAAGAGGAAAAGTATCGTTTCTTTCATTCATAGAAATAACGAAACTTATGTCCCTTTCGCGCTAATGTCGTTTAAAGAAAGAAAAAGGTTTTTAATAAGTTTCAATGAGGAATACTCTCGATTTACGAGCAGATATATACCAAATAATGTGGTGAAGCCACTTACAAAATTAATTTATTATTTAACTCACACAGGCGCAACCACGTGTTTTAAATTTATAACTTATTATATTTTAATTTATTATGTGTTGTTCTAAATTTGTGTAAGATTGTATGTTTAGAGCTAATCCGTACGTAGCCGATACGCCATGACCGACTACTTCGGGATTACTTGCTCGTGTTGGAAGGAAATAAGGAAAAGGAAAAATATTGTTTGATATTCTAGTGCCTCTTACTGCCTTTTAAAATTTACTAATTTATTTAACGACTCAATTTTAATAGACTTGCAAATGTTTAAAGGATATTTCTCCTATACAAACATTTGCAAGTACACAATTAAATTTATCAATTATTTGATTTTAGTCTTTAGACTTTATTAAATGCACTTTCTATTCACTATTTCGCGAACAACAAAGAAGCACTTATTTTAAAATGGAATAAACGGGTATGTAGACCAAACATGCGTCGATCTACTTCGCCGTATTTTTACTCCATTTTAAAAGAATACAATTACCAACTCGGATTTTGGTTTTAAAACTTTATTTAATCGAAGGCAGGCAGAAGAGTGATTCTTCTGTACATATCTCTTGTTCTCGTAGGCTCGCATCGTAGAGCCGCCGTTGCTCGATTCGCCGCTCTTACGCTAGAGTAGGGATATTACATGTATCATTAACGTACAGCGCGTTGGTAATAGTAGGGCGTATGGGGGTATCTGCGCGCACGTGAAAGCGCGTTCGGTTCTCGTTCGAGAACCGATTAAAGCAATGCGTCACAATATACATGAATATTAAGTGTCAATGAAAATATAAAAATATGCAATGAACGTATACTCACGTTTGTCGATGAATCTAAAAGTTCCGGAAAATCCAGTAACATTAGCCGATGGGCTTGCAGCTGGTTCAGCGTGAAACTCAAGTACGAGAGTTGATTCAGAGCTATATAGAACACGCGGTATGTCGTGGAGGCCGCCACAAAGTAATCCTGACCAAGGTGTATATTCAGATACTCCTGTACTGCCGGCCTCCAGATGTAGAAAAACCTTGAGGAAATCGCCTCGGGCACAGCTGAAAACATATAAGTTTAAGTTTAAAGCCACAAAGCAATACGTGTATATATATATATATATATATATATATATATATATACAATACAAGTAACATCAATAGTTGTAGCAGTAGTATAGCAATAGTAGTAGTAGTAGTCCAGCAGTAAACCGGCAAACAGAAAAGAAACAGAAGAGAGAAAACTCGTGTTTAGAATTAATCGGGTTTTGCAACGATTTCGTGATACTAATGCCAAGAAGCAAAGTGCAAAAATAAAAATAAAAAAAGAAGAGAGAACAGTATAGCTTTAAGGCTTGATTTTATTCCTCACTTTGTCTTATTCTTAAATAACTTTTCTTTTTTTACTTTTATCCTTTCGTGTTAAACTTTCCAGGAGCTAATCTTTGTCTTATCTGGTATTGCTTGCGTCAAGAATTAGAATTTAATTGTAAATCTGTTACCTCTTTTTTTTTAATATGTTATGTTCGAGAAATAATATTCTTTGATAGGATTTTTTTATGGATTAACTATTATTGCCTCATAAGAAAAAAAAATAGATTAGCGAGAAATTTATAGCCCTGATATTTTTTTAATATTATATAAAAACGAATAATGTTTAATCCTGGGTATAAAAAATATAGTTTTTCATAGCTTTTTTATAATAACAAAATATCTATCCTTTTATCTATACAATAAATAAACAAATATATAATAAAAAATATAATTTGCGTGTATATGTGCATTTGAAAAATTATTCAAAGAAATTAAAGTTGGATTAAATTTTAAATATTTATAAATGAAGTTTATTAAAGTTTTTAAAAATAACATTACTTTTCAATTAAAAAGAGAATCAGAGGAAAATTGTATGGCACAATTTATGCAAGAAAAAGTACGCTACTGCTTGTTAACTAAATTTTCCATTTTTCATTTGCACAATTTTTTGATTGAATAAAAATTAGAAACGTAATAGAAAAAAATATTTATATTTCTACACAATCTTTAAATTACATTTTTCAGAAATTACATTATATTAAAAATAATGATAATGAAAGATTTCTCAAAGAAAATTTAATTATTCCATTTGTTACCCGCACAATTTATATCTTTACTATAGACAAAGTTATAAAGTTTGACTGTTTGCCGCACTTTGTTAGTGTAACCAAGAGTGGATGTCCAAAATCTAGGAAATGTTGGCCGGTCAAGCCAACTATATGAGTTTTTTTATTGTTTCAATGAATTGCTGTTTCAAGAATAATACAGATTTAAATAAGAAACTGAAATTTATTATAATATATTACGTTGTAAATTTATAAAATTCTTTATATTTTTGAAATTTTCTTATTTTGGAATATTATAATAAATGATTAATGATTAATTATCAATGATTCAAAACAGTTTTAGAAATTAAATAAAATAAACTTTGTAGAAAGGTGAAACAATTTGAAATTTTTTCAGGAAAAGAAAATATTATGGAACGAAAAAAATTAAATGTCATGAATAAATAAAATTCAGTATTTTTTTTTAAATTTTAGCCCTTTCTAACGAATTTTTATTTCGTTAGAAAAAAAAATTGAGTTTGGAGTAGGAATGAAAATACAAGCTTGTTTACTTGAATAACGTACAATTTGAATAGCAATATTCAAACGCAGTATTGATTTTTCAAATATTTTTAGTATTAGGCCGATTAACCTTAGTCATGCCTATGCATATATGCATCACCATGAAAAGTCACCCTTTTTAAGGTATAAAGTCAATATTTCATTTTTTCTTTTAATTTTCTTTGTTTTTATAAGAGCAGAAGTATGTTAAAAAATTTTTTTTAAATCATTTTATTTTATATTTATCTTCACAAATGAAAAAATTTAGTTTAAGTTTGTATGATTTAGTAAAGTTTATATTGTAATTAAGTAATAATTGTTTGTTATACACTATATACGAATTGTTTTTAAATTCTTCATTATTAATACAAACAATAAGAAATGTTTTTAACATTAAAAATTACTACGCCTACGAAAAAAATTCATATATGACTTTCAATTTGAATTATTGATTTTTGTTAATAGAATTTTAATATTTAAAGATTTTCATATGTAAAAAATAAATATAAGTAACTTATTAAATTTCATAAACTTCTAATTTAGCTAAAATAAAGTGGTTAGTTTAAAATTTAAAGAATATCTTACTTCGACTCGCTTTTCGAATGAATAAAGTAGCCATTACTATTGAAGTAAGAATAAAAATGCAAACTAATTCTGTAAAAGTATAACGTACAAAAGATAGAATTATAAGTTTTCCAATGATAAATTGACTAGTTAGAATTGACGATCAAAAGGAAAAGAAAATAATTAATATTAAAGTTTCACATATTTTTATCGAAAATTTTGATAGATTGATAATAATGTGTGAACGATTCATTAATTTAATATGAAATGGATTGAACGTATTATTATTTTTAAAATTGGAATTCTGAAAAAGCGTATGTTGACAATTATCTTGGAAAGAAAATTGTTATTGAAAAATTTATATCATGAAAATCTTTACACGAAGCACGTGCCTCACATAGCGACAACTACACATATTTACAGTCAGAGATGGAATTATCAATAGAGAAAAAGTTTCGAAAAAATAAATTTTTTATATATTTCAAATATACGTTTTATACGCCTGGAATTGAAAAAACATTACAGAATATCAATTAAGAATGGGACAAAAAATATTGATACTATTAAAATGACGATTATTGAATATTCTAAATAATTATTGCCCCCATAAGGTACCATATGTCAATAAGGGGCAACTCGATCAAGCTACCACAAGTCCTTTAGTACAACTATAAAAGTTTACAGTCAGTTTGATTCGTGTAACATAAAAAGAATATAACATAGAATAAAATAACTGGCTTGAATTAGTAGTCGTAACATCAAATATCTTCCACGAGTCAGTATTGCTTAAATTCTTCATATAAAACGTGTAAGAAGAATAATTCTTAAAAAAATTTTATTAAATGTAAAAAATTTAATATTTACACTTTGAAGTCACAAATTTCGCTGCAAATGGTCTATTAAAATTTTATTATATTTTTAATATGAATACAGGATATAATAATTATTTAACATCTCGTAGGATTCACGTTTTGGAATAACAATCCCCTATCCCTCTCAGCGCCAATTCTAGTAGAAATTGAGCAGTCAAGCAATACATTTAAATTGGCTAACTAACCAGAATTCGTGAATCGAGTCTCTTGAGCATGGGCAGTTTCTGGGCAGTTACTAGAAATCTGAATGTAACGCTTCGGCTGTTCAATTTCAACAAGAGTAAATATCAGCTTTAAATATATATATGTATATCATGGATATATACAATATAAGCTTCAACTTTATATAGGATATCGAGACCCTAGAAAGTTTAGTAATATTCAAAGTTAACGTTGTTTCAATCTGTTTAATTGTATCAAGTAATACAAACAATTCTGTTATTGAATTTAGTTAAAATATAATTGAATTTTCATTCTTAAAGAAAAATAATTTTAGTTTACAAACAAAGCAGATTTAATGTATTTAATGTACTCTATTCTTGATCAATTTAAAAATCTATCAAAAATATTACTATGAAAGTAATGTAACTCCAGTCATAGGTCAGCAGTGGCTCAGTCGGTAGAGCGGTGGATTGGTAATCTCGAAGTTCCGAGGTCGAATCCCGCTCTCAGCTGATGTTACAAGCACCACTGTACTTTATATGTGCTTTGTTCACAAACACATTGATGACCTCCGTCGCTAATTAGCATCGAAATGATAGCATAATTACAGCGACGTTAAAAATAAAAAAAATAAAAGTGATTGGCTCGAAACCAAATGTATACCCTTTTTTTTCACTTTTCGGTTTTAAATTATTTCTAAAACATTTTTTTCTTTTTTTTAATAAATTAAAAAAAAATAAATTAATTCTCGTTGAATAAAATTGTGTACTGTTGTATTATGATATTAAAATTGAAAAATTAAATAATTTAGTAAGAAATATTGTCATTCTAAAATTTAGGAGTCATGATAAAACTGCCGTCATACGTTTAAATATGATATTTATTAAACTTTGATTTTATTTATATATTCAATATTTGGAAATGCTATTTTCTTTTGTAAATTTGCGTTTTTTTTTATTTTTTATATAACTGTAAAAATTAATAAGGTTTCAACTTCTTTTTATTTTGATGATTTTTAACATTACTTAATGACATTCTTTTTTGCTATTATTTACCATTATTTATTAATTATTACTATTCTAAAAATTATAACTAAACGAAATTTCAATTTATCATTTTTCTCACATTACCTTGAATTTAATAACTTGACTTTATATATTTGATATTCCAATCTATAATTCGTGCGCGTTACCATGGAAAAACTAATTTGGTTAGTTTACGTAAAAAGCCACTTTAAATTAGCTTTTGGAGAGAATTTAATTGAAAAACGAGTATTTCAAGAATCTTTGGCGCCTAGATAAGTAACTTATAATAAGTTTGCATAAGTGGATAAAGGAAAAGGTAAAAAATGGTAAGAAAAAGTATAGATATCATTGGAGAGAAAGAAGAAAAAAAAAATAGAGGGAGAAAGAGAAGATTTTCAGAAAGGACTATCCTTGTCGATGGCTTAAAATTGTCGGTTCCCACGAGCGTTTTTCTCTAAAGAAGCTTTATCCGTTACTTGCATTTTCGATCTATTCTTTCTTCCGCTTAGTAGCCCTGCGGAGATGGAAAGAGAGTAAAAAAAAAAAAAAATGAAAGAGGGCATTGGCAGGAATGGAAAAATCCAATCCTTGAGATGACTCTTCGCACTTTTCAACTACATCCTTTCAGTTTTCATATGCCATCATAGTGTGTATATATATATCCATATTTTTTTTGTGGACACGTGAGAGCACGTATATACACATGTCTATGGGAAATTTTACGATATAAATTTCTTTTTGCTCTCCTGAGATTTGCTTTTTACTATTTGGTTCTCGGATCGATCCGTAGTTTTTTTATTGACAACTTTTTTTTTTAATTTTAATTAGTTATATTTTATTGTAAAAGTTTTCATAGTTTGTTTTATTGTTTAAAAATAAGGTTTTGTATGTTATATGCACGAATATTAATTTTAATAATTACATATTAAAAAAACTTTGTATGAGAAAAAAATTTTTTTTAAATGTTCAAAAATATTAAAGTAAATTGTTTTAATTTATTCATACTGAAGAAAAGTGGCTCATAAACAAAAAGAATTTTTTCTAAATACTTTAGATTTCTTTTTGAAACGCAAAACCATTGTTTGACAAAGTAAAATAAATATTAAGTCCATTAGTAACTTTTTTTAAGAATAATAAACTTTCAAAACTTCCAATTAAATTTACCCATAATCCTTCAATAATCATCAAAAGTATCAAAAGAACTTAATAAAATTAATAAGAATTTTGAATAATTCATTAACGAAAATCTCATCAACGATAAAATGAATTTTCGATAGCTTATATTTTTGATCCCCTAAAAGTCTAATCTTACTTCTTTCTTAACTCTCTTTAGTTCTTCATGCGTTGCTTTTGACGGTGCATTAGTAAGTAAAGGAGTTTTCGTAAAAGTAGTTACGAGTATAGGAGAGCCTAAAGATAAAAGAGAAGCACGCGACTTGGCAGATATAAGATAAAGTACAAAAGCTTCTATCTTCACACACACATGTTTGTTAGTAAGAAAATTCTCTTCTTTGGTATATTCTAAGTATGTTGAAAAGTTTTCTATTTCAAGTATGTGTATTTTGATATATCCCCCTAACTTGTAAGATCATCTTTAATCCTCAAAAGGTAATTTTATTTTAGTTACAAGAGACTCGTTAATTATTTTATTGAAAAGTTTATCCTTTCTTGGATATATCTGAAGAGCTCAAAGAGAAAGGTTGGAAAACGTTATAGTAATTAATTTTGTTTCACTGATGAAAATAAGATACGACTAAAGTTTACGTAACGAGGATATGATACTGACGCACGCTATTTATTATATCGTTAAAAATATAAATTTTAAAATGATATAACGATCAATTGATTTCTTGTAACTTTCTTCGTTAAATTGAAATTTAATTATTTATAAAAATCTTCGGCTGTAAAATTAATTAACAAGGAGAATATCGGAGCTTGAGGTCAGCAATGGAGAAGTTTATTTATTTTCGAAAAATGTTGTTTTTTTTATTTATAGATTATTGATTCGAGCTGATTCTTTTTATTTCGGACGAAATTGATTAAAAATATTATTAATAATGGTCTATTTTCATGGCTTAAAAAATCTAATAAAAATTTTATCGAGTTGATTGTTTTAATTATTTTGATTAAATTTTAATTTTAAAAAACAATATTTTTGTACGCAAGCAATAACAAGTGAATAATATCAAAATATTTCGCACATCAAGGATATTTGGAAACATCGAGAAAAATGATTTAAAATATAGATTTCATTAGAAAAATGAAATATTTTAACTGCATACCTACACTTTGATAACATTCTTATCATATTTTTATTTTAAAAATTCGTTTTAATTTTTTTCTGAAATTTTCACCTGAAATTCATTTTTTATTCTACAAAAAATACTTTTACATTTTAACATTTTTAAAGAATGAAAAGAATAATTTTTAAACTGAATCATGCGATAATCTCAGAGAATGGGTTAACCTTAGTTTCCAGCTAACATCCTTTTAAAATCGCATTAAATATTCTGATTTTTTTTATCACTTATTTGATGTAATAAATACTGCAAAGTCAAAATTCAGAAAATTAATCCATAATAATATTCTTTCTAAATTATCCGGCTGAAAATTTGTTTAAAAAAATAATATTCTATAAAACAGATTTTTCGCTAAGATTTTTTAAATTATTAACTTCAACTTTTTATTTTCTTATCGTGTAAATTATTTTTAATTGACATTGATTTTGAAAATTTTTATTAAATAAGTTATTTCAACAAGTTGATGATCAAAGTAATTGTTTTAATAATATTTATTTATTATTTTCCATTAGTTATAATTCAATTTTCGTATACATAATGCACACGTGATAAAGAAAAATTCTAGCAATAACAAATAAACAGAAATGATAAAAGAAAGTATACAATAGGTGATTGTAAAGACATTACAAGAAGGAACAAGAGAGCGATAAAAGGAAAAAAAAATGTTACAATGGCAAGTGCCGCGAATTCTCATGTCGTAACGCGTTTCTCTTGTATCCTGGGTAAAGCTTCAAGAAGCGGAAGGTCAAAACGACATTTCAATAAGTTCCGCTTTACTAGAACTGGTACTTTAGACTATCTACTTTACAGCGTGGGATTTTTATTTTTTTTTATTTTTCAACTTTTCTTGTGTAAAAATATATTGAAAAATACAGTTAAACTTTTAAAAAAGTAATACAATTAATAAATTGTAAATTACATGTAGAATTAATTTTATTATTGATGATATTTTAAACGAAAAAAATAAATGTGAAAATGTATTTTAACATCATTAAAGTAATCATATGATGATGATATTATACCTGCAGTTGACATTGTTGAAACTATTTGTCATAGTAAAAAGCACAACTGCATTAATATCAAAATTAAAATCCATGTTTTCTACTATATATAAAAGCCCATTTATCATTTTACCCAAAATCCTAAGTGTTATATTTTACAAACATAGTATATTGACTTTTTTCTCGGATCTCGTATCAAAAGCTCATTTATTCCAAATGATTTTGTATATAAAAGTATTTTTTCATTGAATTATCATCACTTATGATCATCAATAATCGTATAATCGGTAAAATAAAAAAAAAATATATTTTTTTTTCAATAGAAAAAAGTGTGATTAATTTCCTAAAATATTCTCGCATTATCAAAACTTATCTCAAACTTATATTAAATCTTATAAGATTCTTTGGAAAAAAAACCTTCCTCTATTTCTTTATTCATTTTCTTTTCCCCCAAGCTCATTCAAAATGTGACCTTTTCGTGACTTCCTTTTTCTTTATAATCTCATAGTCTACAATTCACAAACCGCAATCCGTTTTCCGAGCTGCATGTCGGACCTTTAAATCTCAGCGCACACACGTGCAGTCTTTGCAATAGAGTTTAAAATCTCTGTTACGACATATGCATATTATACATATACGTACAGTTCTGGCGCGTGTCACACGTGGTTTTCTCAGTAGTAACGGCAGTGCTTCGTCAGACGGAAGTGTTACGCATGGAATCCAAAATGCGTACATTTCTCTGCTAACATATTTATATATACGTGTATGTAAGTATGTATACGTGAGTATAGCATATAAAGGTTTGGAGGGGGGGGGCAGAAGGGGGGTTAACTCGTGCGCGACACTTCTCTGTCGACTTGTTCGCTTTTAGACCAACCGCTATAGTCATAATGGGATAATAAAAGAGCCGAGTGTGCGACGAAACGTTATGTGAATTTTCTATATATAAATATACATATAACACTAGAACTAAAAGTCGTGCTTGGTATAACCCTCCTCTCATGAAACCATTTATGTTTCGTCCTTTGGTTTTCTCCCCCACATCCCCCCCTTTAGACATGCTGTATCACGCCTTCGAAATCTTTTCTTTTCCCTCCTACGCATATGCGCGTGTTATTTTTTTTAGGAATTTTTTTTTTTCATCTTATTGTCCCCTATCTGATTATTTTTTTTCTTATTTTTCTAAGACTTTTTGAGGGCTGTGGCGAGTTTGCTACTTTTTTTTATAGATCTTTTTACTTTCTTTTTTTTTAGGGCGAGCTGCAAGACACGCATTTTGGAGTACTGATTTAATTTTAGGACTTTAGGCGTTGATGCAATTGAATTTTTCGAGAAGTGAATAAAGAGGGAAGAAGTTTTTGGTCGATGGATCGGTTGTGTATAGTGCACGGATGCTACGTGGAGAGAAAGTTGGCCTGGAAATTTATTTGCTTTGGAGTTTACTTTTTTTTTTCATATAATGAAGTTGGAAAATTGATGTTGAATTGAAAACTTTCCAGATTTTTTTTCTCTCCTTTGTGTTTTCTTTCTTTCTTTTCTGTATTTTTTTTTCGGAATCGTGACCAATTTTTTTTTTCGTTGCTTTACAAAGTATGATTTTATGTTAATCAATGAAAAAAGCTAAATATAAAGATTTATGAAACGCAAGTCAAGGTTGTCAGTTAAATGAATGTTTCTTGTTTTAAAAGTCGAATCATTACGACTGAATATTCATGCATGAAATCAAGGAAATAGACTCAATGCAAATGAGCTGGATTAAATATAAACTTATATGTTATTTTGTTTGAATTTTAAGATACTTGAGAAAAGTCAACAAACTTTAGAAAAGTATAGCTTTTAAACGATTGTTCGTGGAATATTTTTACCAAAACGACATGAAAGCTATGATCGAAATCTTTTGTTATAAAAATGTATTGGAAAAGACCTTTCGGTTAAAAAGCTATCAAAAGGAAAAGTAATACTGAAAATTAGAAATCAAATGTGCCGGAATAATTGTTAATGTATTAAAAGTTAGTTTTTGTTTTGATTTTTAAACTTTTAACCTACTGATTTTTTCAAATAATTGTTTTGATTATTATTATTTTAACCCACTGATCACGTTCTAGGATCATTTACTTAAAATTTTAACGCTTTCAAAGCTTATTTAATTTCCTCTGGAATATCTTAAAATTCAAATCAAAGAATATATAACTTTGGAAGAATCGTTTGACAGAATGAGCGTGGCAATCTTTATAATTTATATAAGAAAAGTTATCTCGGAGTTAAAAAAAAAATTGAATCCTAATACTGACTTTTTTTTTGTTGGGTATACTTAACAGAGAAAGGATTTCTTTCTATATTTTTAAATATATTTTTGCAGAAAACATTTTTTATTGTCGTAACAAAAAATACTATATTTTGATAAAAAAAAGTTTTCAAATATCGATTTATAGATGTATCTATATTGATACACAAATAAAATTTTTTATTTTTCGGCAAAAAAACATGACAAAGTACTCAAAGTTCTAAAAAAAGAAAAAAAAAATCCTTAAACAATTTAAAACGTGAATTCATTATACAATTTTTTTCAAGTGTATATATATGACTTCTTATTTATATACAAACAGTTTTTCCGTACAAATGCATTCTCTTTCTACAAACAAAAAATCAAATAAGTAAACGCAAAAAAATGCATCAAACAATATGCCATTTTACTCTGTTGAAAAAAAAAACATAAAAGAAAAAAAAGGAAAAAAAACCAATATTTTTTATTACTCTAAACCATCAAGTCGTAGTACGATTACAAATGCGAGCCTGGCGAGAGAGAGCGTTCGCATCTCTAAATAGTTTGGCTTTTGCGAGTGTAAGCTCTACCCCCAGCGCCCCGAAATCGCGGGACGATCTCAGTACCGTAAATCAAAAGTTTCGTTAGATATAACCGCTAGCGCATTTAACTTTGGCCACGACTACACACAAACCGAGGATTCCGGAAATTCGTGTCCCAACGCCAAATTCTATATGTTTACACACACAAATATATATGTATATATATAAAACGCTAGTATGTACGTATATGCACTTTATCAGGTTACAAAAATCTCAAGCATTGAACGTTATATACTCTTCGAGGTATTCGTTCGAAATCATTCTTTTTTTTTTTATTTTTATTCTTTATTTTTTCAAAAAACTGTTTCGATCATGATTGGAGAAAATTTGCCTTTTATGTCAGGTGAGTATTTGAAGAAAAATGTGCGTTAGCTTTTGCGATACGAGTATACCCAATTTGTAATTCTTTCCTTTTTTTTTTGACTGTTGTTTTGAGTGTGCGCCGCTACTCGACTGGCAAATTTGTAAAACATTGCATACCTTTGGAAGAGAAAGCGGTTACTATCGAGCGGTTTGGTATTTATGTATATATACGTATATAGTATATACAATGTACATTTGCGTGCAACGAAAAGATTTACACGTGTAAAGATCAATGGTATGGATTTATGTGTTGCGGAAACGTTAACGCGTGCACACGCATGTTACCTCGTTTTTATTTCTTCTATGTCATTGATAGATTTTCCGCTTTTTGATTTAAAGATCATGAAAATTCTACAAAACAAACAGCGGCGGAGAGAAAAAAAAAGCATAACTAAAACTCAATGTGGAATATTTTTAGCATATGTAGAAATGACAATGGGATGCTTTTTTTTAGAATTCTATTTATATTTATGTACTTTTGACAGGTTTGAATTGATTAATAGCCCAAACAAACTCGACATTCTATGCTTAAAATAGATTTTAATACCATCCGATAATCTGAATACATTGGATATAATTTAATACACACATATAAATTGTAAATTTAAAAAAAAGCGTTTATTTTCTAAAAGAAAAGCTCTTGTCATAATAAATCAAGAGAGCTTTTTAGCGAAACAATAGTAGGCACCTTTGTAAGACTTCATACAAAGTGCATTAAAAATATATCACTCCGTGAGTCTCCAAATTTTAAAAATGATAAATTTGTTTTTTTCATTTACGAATGTTTTTGAGGTTTCATCAACATAAAGGATGATTTTCTTGTTTTTTTTAAAAATTATTTTAAAATACCAAGTATATAATGTCCGGAATTATTGTAAGTATAAAATATACCTCAATAAAATTTAATTATTGTTGTCGTATATTCTCAACATAAAACACAATAATTATGTATTCAATATTTCAACAATTTTTTGCAATTTTTCAACAATGAAATTTAATATTGTTATATAATACTTAGCATTGGAAATAATACTTAACAATGTCCTTTTCAATTATTCAAACAACATCTAAGGTTGATTCTGAGAATTATAAAACTTTATTTTAGACATAGGACTAGTTATTTTTACTTATCAAATACAATAAAAGTCTAATACAAGAAATATAAAGCTTGAGCTAATTTTAATTTTTCAAAAATGATCCAAGTTTACTATCAACACATAAAAAACTTTAATACCGATTCATTTTGACAATATTTTATAATTTTTCGAGGTTCATTGAAAAATTTATGAAGCTTAATTCTAGGTAAGATTTAGAAATCTTTTTGTATACTTTTTAAATATTTGAATTAAATTTGAATCTTGTGTCTCTCCTAATCGTTGAAATTTAACAATCATCAATAAAGATTAAGTCTAGTTATAAATGGCCCAATAAAAACGATTTTATTATATTTAATATTTAATATTTTTTAATTTTTTTATTTTTATTTTATTACATTTTATTATACTCAATAAACATATTTTTCTAATAGTAATATCAATTGTGGGATACATTAAAATGGTTTGCTATTAAAAAAAAATTTTCCCTGACCGAGATGTGAATATCATGCGAGTAAAAATATATCAATATTTTTACTCGCATAAAATTATTCGCTTATAGGTCAATTTGCATAATTGAATATGAAAAGACACGAGTTCACGAGATTATTAATTTATGGCGAGAATTTTAGATTTATGCAAAAACTAGAATAGTTCTTAATTTTTTATAGTTTTTTTACAATCATAATATATTCATAGACTCCGTTTTAAAAATAACCAATAGAATCGAATAAAAATAATACTACGACTAGATTTAATTTAATCAATATATTCAATTAAATTTTATTAAATAATTTTAATTTGTTTTTCATATTCTACAAATAATTTAAAATAAATATAAGCAAAATTTTAGATAGTTCTAAAATTTTTTTATCTCTCTGTAATTATCAGAATTACTTGTTCGTCTCATTTCACGTGATCTTGGGCCGTTGTAGGGTACCTTATAAGGTTCTTATAGTCATTATAAGATATCCAATAAGAACATCATTATCACCCCAGAATTATTTCTAATTAGGATATGCTTCTATTTTAACTGCACGACTATCGTTTCTTTTGAATATAAAACAGATTCTGCCTCACGTTAGCAATCAAAAATTCTAATTTCAATCATAGAATTTCTCTCCATAAAATATAAATCATTAGTGATAACCCATTCAAAATTCTTTAATAATGTTATACTATTTTAGATATAGAGAGATAACAATGCTTGCACTACTATGCGTCCCCTATAGGAGTTATTATCAAAAAAAAATTTCAAATGTATCTAAGATTAGGTAGAGCTGTTTACATCATACTGGAGATAAGTAAATAAGTAGTCTCATACTTGAAACATACTTTTTCCAGTTTTTGTATGTTTTATCTGTAATTTAATACATATATACCTATAGTTAAGCAATTTCTTGAAAATTTTGATTTCAATAAGAATTTTTTTGCTTTATCGGATCGTTGAAGTAATTCAGTGATCATAAAATAATTTTTTTAAAGGTAAGAATATCGCTCCTTATGATTATTGAATTTATTTGGACAAAATTCTTGTTTGAGTTTAAATAATTTGAATTTTCAAATACTCCAAAATAATTTTATGATATTATTTTTAAAATCTTTTTTAGGAATGTAAAAATTTTAGTAATTTTCCATACCGTTCATTGAGACAAACATGGTGATATTTTCAAGTATAATTTTTACCAGGTATTTTAAGTTGGTCCCGTAAGCAAGATTTGCGTTAATTATAAAATTTTAATAGAACCACTGTTTATAATTGTTAAACTACGATGCAGAGATAATTTGAAAACCAAGTAGTTTGAATCTAGCTAAGGGTGATGATTTAAAGAATCCGAAAAAAACATTATTTTTCGTGATACCACTTTTCTTCAAGCGCAAACGGTGCATTACCTTTTTTGAATTAAAAACGAGATATCATCTTCTTCAGCCAAAAACGAAATATCACCATATTTGTCTCTACAAACGATAGATGAAATACCAAGGAAAAATTTCAATTTACATATGCTTTTTTATATTATGGTAAATTTGTAAGTACATATTTATTTCTATTTTAATTTAAATTATAAAGAATTTTTCAATATTATCAGAAAAAAGCAAATCGTTAAAGAATTGCGAAGCTTGTAAACACAAACATTTTAAAATATTTAAAAAAAAGCAATAAAATATTAAAATTAACGTATTTTCATTTTATGAATATTTATGTGGCAGGTTTTCGGATTTATAAAGCTCCGCGTGAAATTTATAGATATTAGATATTGATTTTATGGTTTTTTGAACATACTATTTTTAAATTTATATTTGCAGATTATGGATTTCTAAGTTTGGCTAATGAATTTTCATGTTGTAAGAGTTGAAGAGTAATAAATTCTTTTTTACAGTGTAAACTTATTCGCGTCGTTAAATAAAATTAAAATTTTACTTTATAAAAAATAAAAATTAGTCTAATATTTACCAAAGGTAAAATTCAAATTCAAATTTAGTCTGAAACATTTCGTGTGTGTTTTAATTTTAAAAATTAAGTAAAATGTATTATTATATTTATTTTTTTTTCTATAAATAAAACCAAATAAGAAAAGCTAACAGTGAAAAATAACATTGATAGAGAACACGAAACAATAATTTAAAATTCAAAATTTCTCCTTTTAATTTTCATACTGCACGTTTAATATTTATTATTTCTACTCAATTAAAAAAAAGCCATCAATTCCGCATGCTTAAATTTTAACCGATACTCAATCAAACAAAAGAAAATAAAAATAATAATAATAACAGCAACAACGTGTGAAATCTATCCATTTTCCATGAATAAAAACATATACTTCTCTCTTTCGCAGTCGGCAAATTAAAATGTATGAAAGAAAAGGCACCCATCATCGTTGCGGATAAAAACTGGACGTAAAATCGAAAAAATAAAATAAAACAAAAGTAAAATACGCAATACCAACTGTTTTGCAAAATGATCTTAAAAAGAGAAAAAAAAGAAATACAAAAAACGAATAAACAAAAGGAACGTAAGAGATTTGCATATAAGACTAAGAAAAAATAAAAAGTAACAATGGCAACGTCGTACTGCAAAATCTAAAGAAAAAAAATTCTGATGTACTTACTTCGGTGAAGTATTGCGAGTGTGGAAATGATGAAACGTCAGCTCAACTATCTCATCTTGACGTCCGTGAAAAGTATAGAGAAGACAGTCGATATTCGTTGGATAACGTTTTGGAAAGTCAGGCGATGTAAAAGTACCACCTTGGGGATTGTACCGACTGCTGTAGACGACGCAAGAGCAACCTAAAAAAAATAAAAGAATAGGAAAATCAAAAAAATAAGAAAAATGACAAAGCTAAATTATGAGTGAAAAGGAAGAAAAAAAAATTAAAAGAATAAGGGGGAAGGTAACGTTAAGATTCATAGATTCGTTTTTTTTTTAATCGAACCATTTCGTTATTTTCCTTTAAAGCGAGCGTAATACCGAAAAAAAAGAACTTTCGGTTGTCATGTGCGTGCTTGCGCGTAAGAGCTTTTTTTTCAAGTAGAACTTTCTTTTCTGTTTTTTAAAGAGAAAACAAAAAGGCTAGAAAACGCACAGACGCTCGATTTTTCTCTTACAAAGATATATTAAAAAATGGCAGTGCTGACATTTTTTTTACCCTCTGTTTTATCTATCTTTCATCTTTATTTTCTCACTTTTTGTGACTAACACTCGTTCCTTTTTTTTCATTTCATCTCTCTCTCTCGCTCTTTTTATATGCCTTCGCCAGCTCTCATTTCCTGCGCTACTATATACCCATCGCTTCGCTCTTTTTCTCTTCGCGCTTTATTCGGCTGACATTATATTTATTGGCTCAAGGGAGCTTCAGCTAACGCAATGGCTCTCAAATATAAGAGGATATAGGAGAATATTTCTTTTTTTTTTTTCATCAAAGTTGTGGTTTAATTACTTTATGCTTTTAGAGGTGTTAAATGAAGCGTATTGTTTATAGAAATATATAGTTTGTAATTTATTAATGTTAATTATTGCCATTGTGAATTTTATTAATTGTTTATTTTCTTGAATAATTTCATTAAAATTTTATACGCGTTAAATTAATTTTTGCAATTCGTTTATTTCGCTTGCTGGTACACTTTGTAATGTACGTTGAAGTAGACGTAAATCGTTAATATAAAACATACATAATTTACGTATTTATTCCAATTATATATTTGTAAGTTTATTTTTAAAAACGTCAGATCGTTAAATCGTTTCGTTCTTTTTATAAATCATTTTGTAATAAAATTTATATTTTATATAAAATAATAAATATTTTATTTTCGATGACGTTAAACCTTTAGATAAAAATATAATACAAAAAGGGACTTAAAAGAAATGTTGAATGTAATTCTTGAATTACTCAAAATGAAAAAGATTTTGTTCTTCAAGGACTTAATTATAGAGAGAAAGAAAAAAAGAGAGAGAGAAAAAAAAGTATTAAGACGAAATCTTGAATAGATTTAATTGGTATTTTTCCTAAGACTCATTTTTCACTTTAACGAGGGTACAGTCACC
Organism: Anastatus disparis; assembly: GCA_017163975.1. NCBI lineage: Eukaryota > Metazoa > Arthropoda > Insecta > Hymenoptera > Eupelmidae > Anastatus > Anastatus disparis. The sequence continues at coordinate 1,750,923 of JAFFSR010000251.1, forward strand.
TTCTAACAAGAAGACAAATGAACTTCATTTTCAGGTTAAAGAATTTAAAAGATAAGTTTTATTACGGAAATTGCAATTCAATCTTACGTAATAATTATTTTTATTTCATTCCTCACTTTAGTAAATCTGTATTATTGGTAATAAATTTATTTTTAATTTTTATACATTCTAATGTATTTTATAGTGAAATATCTTTAAAAAAAAATTTAATTGAAAATCTATTATATAAAATTAGCGTGATTTAATAGTAGTAATTTTAATTATTTTTCTTATAAAATTCTTTTTTTTTTTCTTTATTATTAACGTCACTGTATTTATGCTATTGCGATGCTAATTAGCGACGGAGGTTGTTAGTGTATTTCTGAACAAAGCACATGTAATGTAACAGCGGTGCTTGTATCAATCGACCAAGAGCGGGAATCGAACTCGGATCCTCGAGATTATGAATCCATCGCTCTACCGACTGAGCCACTGACAACCTCATATATTTATAATTCATTTTGAATAAAATGTGAATTGAAAATCTATTAAAAGATTAATTTGTGAAAATGACGGCAACGAATTGTCAATTTATCTATTTTTGAAAACTCGGCGTTTTCTTTTTAAAAAGTCATTACTTTGTTGCGAAACAAGAAAAATTTCAGTATACCCTATACGTTTATACGTTATCCTATTTCCCTTCTTATTATTTTTTTCTTCGTCTTTTTTTACCTTTAAAACCCATATACATAAAAATTTTCCACCATGTACCGTTTTTTCTCGTCTCTTTTGAACCTAACGCATATCTACTTATATATTCATATACAGGCAGGAACAAGCACCGGAGGTATTTTTTAAAAATAAAGAAGAAAAAAGAATAGAAGAATACGTATCTAATCCATACATATTTTGTTAAATCTTATGTAAATTCAAATATAACAATATATGGCGCTATGCAATGTCCGTAAGCTCACTGGTTTTTTTCTTCTTCTATTTTTTTTTCATCTTTACTTTAAAGCTCGTACATTGGTTCCATTCTCTCAACCGCAAGATCGAAAGAGAATATTCTTACGATTCTTTTTTTCCTCTCTCTTTCTTCACTCTAGCAACGAAAGCTGCTACTCTTGAATCCTCGAGAGCAAGAGGGAAAGGGAAAGAGAGCTTTACCGCGAAAATATTGAACGAGCTTATCTCTTCCTTCACAAATATTCCTGTCAGAAAAGATCTCTCTCTCTCTCTCTTTCTCATTCTCTTTTGGTCAGTTTTTCCATGTATATAAATATACAATTGTGTCTATCCATAAATAACCTATGTACAACAGTGGAAATAGTATGAAGTGAGAGAGAGAAAGTAAAAGCAAAATATAGAAACAGCGATGGACGCAAGCTAGGATATACGTCACCCGTATTTCGATCACTTTACTTTCTCCCTGATTTCTTTTTTTCCTTTACTCCCTTTTCTTTCATTTAACTCATGCTATCGTGTTTTTCTCAACTTTCTCTACGTACCCTTACATATACCTATACATTTACTAGCGTACATACATATATATGGTTTTACTTCGCTTGTATTTCTGCGCGTAGCTTTATTTTTGCCGATTGCACTTTTTTCCCCTCTCTCTCTCACTTCAACTGCTATAACGCTGGCCTCTTTTATTTTCTTCGTTGTGGATTGTGTAATTCTTATCGTAAAATACTACTACTACTACTACTACTACTACCAATGCAAGGAAGAAGAAGAAGAAGTAGGAAAAGAAGAAAATGAAAGAAAAAAAAAGAGCAGGGAAAAGGTTTGAGGTATATAAGAAAGTGCCCGTAAACGTGCTCTATATATACGAGGAGTCAGTCAACCTGCTATAACAGAATCTGACGTGAAATATATTTCATTGTTATTTAACGCGATTCGTGTTAAAAGTGAGATGGCAGATACTTTTTCTTACCTTTTTCTATATTACGTATATTGTTTATTTACGAGTTAACTTTTGTTAAAATGAACCTCGTTTTATTTTTTACTATTTTTTTTCTTTTTTTCGATTTTTTTTTTCTTTCTCTTCTATGCTGCAGATCGGACCGATCTATGTTAGTGTTTATTTATTAGTGTGTTTTATATGTAAACGTAAACACATGTACATATCGTAAGTATAAAGGGATAAAGTTATACATATATATTCTTTTTTTTTTCTTTTCCGTGAGGTTCGGTCACGACATATGCATAAACATTTTTACGATATTTTACGCTCGACGCTATAAATTACCGAGATTTACAAATGCTTTTTTATGCAACGCGTAAAAAAAATATTTTACAATATTATTTTAAATTCAATAAATTTCACCAGGTTATAAAGTACGTTAAATTTTAGACTTTACTCGAGAGAAAAAAATTATACTGTTTAAACTGTTTGTTAAGTTTATATTAAACATAGAGGATATAAAGAAAAAAAATCGAAACAAATAAGTCTGATGAGTTTTTCATTAAATGTTACGTGACAGACGTTATATGCGCTCGATAAAATTGTTGAAACGTTGTCGATCAAATTTTTTTTTTTAATTAAGAGTACTTGATATGAGTCAAGTTTTATTGTAAACGTTATTTTGCAATTACATGTAATGGAGCGATTGTAAAAACGTAATAATATTGATTATATTTTAATATTATTGAATATATATATATTTAAAATTGAGTAAATATTTAAAAATTATAATAATTAGCTTTTATATCAGAGTAAAAATTAAATTAAAAGTTATTTAAAATTAAATTATTACATTTTATGGTTTAAAAAAAGAATCATGTACAACTAATTTATGAAAAATTAATAAGTCCGTCGTAAATATTCAAAATCATAACTTTGAACAAAAATTCATTCATACAAAACGAACCAATATAGTACGAAAAGTCAGCTAAAATATAGGCAACTTTCAAAAATATCCGGCAGGCGCTAAAACTTGTAGAATAGAATATTTTTTTTGTTTTATGAATAAAACTGCAACGAATTTCGTATTTATTTTTCAAATAGAGTCGAAGAAAAATGGTTTTAAAGAGATTAAACCTTTGTTGTTTTCAATATTTACGTTCATTTTATAGATTTTTTTTACGATTTCAGCGTACAAACTGTAGTTTGCTTTTTAAAAAAGTTTATGAATAGTGTTTTTTTTCTATTCTAAAATAAATATTAGACATTACTTGTATTTGTAAATAATGAACGAATGAGGTGTTAACGTTTATAATTATTTAATGAGGATCGCAATATGATTTCAAATAATTTAAATAATCTTTTTATTAAGTAATTTTAGAATTGATTTTCAAACGAAAAATAAGTACTCAAAACTGAATAATATAATGTAAAATAATATATCTGTTATACAAAAATAAAATTAAGATATTTTCTTTTAAATAGGTAAAAAATGTAAGAGCTTGGTTTGAGAAGAGGAGGAATCTTATTTGGAACACGATGGCTCTAAATTGGATCCTTAGTGCAAACATTTTGTAAATGCTAGTTCTTAATTGAAATTCGAAAAAATTTTCGAAAGAATTAGTAACTTTTTTTTTAAAACTATATAAAAAAAATCAAAAGAAAGGAAGTCCAAGTTCCGATAATTTCTATTATACAAGATTAATAATTTTAAAAATATATAGAACATAAAAAAAATAGGTGAGCCGGTTAGTGGCTCAGTCGGTAGATATATCGGTATATATATATCGGTAGATATATCGGTAGATAAAGCCTCGGCCGCTCGCTTCGCTCGCGCGCCTCGGCTTTATTATTCCACGATGTAAATATCGTCCTCAGGTCGTCATCACGCAAGGCTCGCCCAAGGTACATAAATAACTATTTCTTTTCTTGAACAATTTGAATTTCTAAATACTCCAAACATAATTTTATAATATTATTTTAAAAAGTCTGTTTTAGGAATGTAAAAATTTTAGTAATTTTCTATTGGTATTTGAAATAGACAGATAGTGGAGGAAATATGGCGTCAATAAGAGTAGGACTTTAGTAATGACGGGATTTTTAGTTTAAAAATATAAAAATCAAATTGAGCATTAATAAAATTGAATAAATCAAAAACCAAAATAAATAAATTTTCATTATTTTTTTTGAAATCATAAAATTGAAACAAAGTATTATAAAATATTTTAATAATAAAAATGGTACATAGTTCTTTTGTACGCTTATTCTTATTGATTACTTACGCAATCTATTTCAAAATTTAAAAGTTCAAAAAGAAAGGAAGAAAAAAAGTATTCAAAAAGTTTAAAATTATAAAGCTTGTAGATGTTTAAAATGTAAGTCAAAATTGTGTTACTTATATCTCATTTTGATGCAAAGTTTTCTGCGAAGTTGAAAATTTCTTTAAAAATTATTACTTCACTTTCGTACAGTCGAGCCAAAACAACTCAAATTCTTGAAAAATTTATTACACTTTTTCCAAATATTTATTCAAACTTAAATCAAATTTCTTCTACTTAATGGAAACTTTTTTTTAAAAAAACTTAGAATATGTTTATAAGATATAAATTTCAAAACGTGGAAACTAAAACTTTCAATTTAAAATTAAAATCACAATTATAAATCCTAATTAAACGTACAGTATATAAGTGAAATCTGTGCTGATTTTATAACCAGAAAATTTTTAATGAAAAATAAGAAAAAAAATAACCGTTTAACCAGATTTTATGACTGTAATCTTTCAAAGACAGAAACACAGGGAGGGGGGGGGGGGTAAATTGAAAGTTAAATAAAAACTTTAGCCACGCGCTAAAGATAATTAAATGCATCGTGGCAGTTTTCTCTCTCTTGAATCAACTTAAAAATATATTCTCCCCCCCGTGCTCTTAATTAATGTGAGTACCATCCATGGCAATTCCGAATGCGTATATAGCCACGTAACGTTACCGTAATAATTCTACACTTAAAAAACCATTAACTTTTAACTGACTGCTCTTTTAATTCAGCTGGACCCAAACTCTTTTTTTTTTCTTCTCATACTTCTATACGCTTAACTGGACGAAGTAGTCATTTTTATAGAGTAAAAAAAGGAATAAAAGAAAACAAGAGAAAAAAAAGTGCTATAATTGTTCCATTTTGCTAATCTTATCATCTTGTTTTCTTTCTCTTGATTTAGATGAAAAAAAAAGTTCAAAATGAAATTTCAAAAATTTTGATTAATTTTCTTAACAATAAGCATTAGAAATACCGAAATTTCGAAGCAACTTGTTAATCATTACACGAATTCCCATGATGAAAATATTTTATTTATTAGAAATAGCACGTAGAGAGTAAAATTGAGTGAGTTGAATGGGTAGAAAGGGGAGTGAAATAGGCACGTAACAATAGATTGAGGGTACAGTGCACACGCCGCGTAATTAACGCGACCGAGTGTGGCAAAAAGGGGGGGAGGGGGGTAAAGGAGATAGTAGTAGTAGTAGTAGGTATGTATATATAGATATATGCATGTGCATACAATATATCGTAGACACGTCAGCAGGCTCTATGGGTATGATGCGCAATGCATGCATTACCTTACTCGAAAACGCAACTATACGACACATAAATACAAGAGAGAGAATAAGAGAAAGACAGATAGAGTTGAGTAGATATTACGCGTGTTGTATTCTCTGTGCATGTGTATATATATGTCGACGCACGACCAAATGATAATGTGGCCCAGGGTATGCGGATTCGAACATTATCACCCGCGGCGATTTACGAGTGGCACAAGAGAGAGAGAGAAAGAGAGTTAGAGAGTTCAACGAAACGTGCAAGTATTTGTGGCTTACGCCTCGTAAAGGTTATCCCCCTGTTCGAATTTTCTATTCTCTTTCTAGGTAGATATATGTACAAATCGTTCGTATTACCTGTACATTCGAGAGGAAGAGTAAAGCCTTTTATTTTCCATCTCTATTGCTAGTAGTACCATTCTGTCCATATGAGAGAGTATATACCCAGAATAACCTATTGGAATTTCTCTCTCTTGTATGAATCCCTTTTTGCCCTCTGTAAAAACTAATGCCACTGATGTTTAGCTTTGGACTTGTATACGGGGGTATAGGTAGGTATAACGGTACCCTATAGGAAACTGTACTAAATTTTCACATATATACACCCCTCGAGCTATTCGTTTCGAGAGTACGCTTACTTTATGTATATAGTTACTCTTTTGTGTCGATACTCTTGTTACAGTATATACCTTTTATTTTTGCAAAAAAAAAAATCTGCTTTTTTTTTCTTGTCTAAAAAAATTGGTGTAGTGCTGTAGCTTTTAATTGATCGATAACTTTTAGAAACTAGACGAAAATTAAATTTTTTTTGTTTACAGGTTTTGGCGAGAATAGTTAAATTTTTTTATTTAAGAATCATGAATTGAAATTTGTTAAAGTGAGAAAATTCGAAGACCCTCTTATAAAGTTTTTAATAGTACTATTATTTATTAAATTCTTAAATTGTCAATCCAAATTAAACTTTTTAATATTTGAATTTATATTTATTTGATATCGAATTTAATGCGAATTATCATCTGTCACTTTATAGATTATCTTATTTTAAATGTTATTATCAATTATCACAGAAATACAACGATTTATTTAAATCTAAATAAAAGGTTTCCAAATTTAAAACATACTAAAATTATTTTTAACGTATTAAAACTTTAACGGCCATTCAATAAAGCTTTATAATTTTTAGTTAATCTTATCAAAACGTCAGAATCAATTTAGAATTTAAGCTTTCGGGATAAATATAAATATACGCAATGGGCATTTATATTTTTAGTGTTTCCACTTTTCAATTTTAACTTTTGATCAAGATACATCTATTATTTGAAAATTTTAATTAATTTCCCAAAAGTCCATGAAATTTATTAACCTAGACTCATTTTACGGGTAAAATTTGTACGAAACTTTTTTTTTTGTTTAAAAAAAAGTTTTAGTTCCTGTGTCGAGTTTACATCAGTTAAAAAAGTTAACGTTCAGATTGAATCAAAGCATATTTTTGTAAATTTTTCAATGAAAAATGGCAAAAAAATCTTTTTTTTATATCTATGCAAAATTATTGTCGAAACTAAAAGAACGACTTTATAAAATGAAAATGTACTTTTAGTCTTTACAATTACATTATAAAAGAATTCTGTCGATAACGTACTTTGTAAGCTTAGCATTTGTTCCAGAATTTATCAAATAATACGTTCTTTAAATTTTCAATGGCAAGATTTTTATTGAATTATAGAGTGAATAGCAGTGTCTGACTTAAACGTTCGCATAAATCTCATAGTTAAATCTACGTACCTTTCTTTTGTGACAATTTTTATCGAATTTTACTCTCGGTAGTCATAGGATTAAGTGGCATTCTACTATTACGTATTTTTTTTATCAAATTTTATTAACTTCTTTTTATTTTATACGTTAATCTATTATTAAAAAAAAAAAAGAAAAATGTTAAAATCGTATGTCTTATTATCATATTTTTCATGCTTTTAAATTTATAGCTGAAAAATGTATCAGTTGGTTGAGCCATCATGGCATGTTAGTAAGTGATACCCGCTGATCCTATTTTTGTTTAACCCACTTTTCAAACTTCGTATATATCCTTTTTTTTTCTTCTTCTTCTTCCTCTACACGTTAACGTACGCCCTTCTAATTTGTCCGCTTTCTTTTTTACCGTGACCTTCTTTTTTGTCGTTTCTTTATCTTTTTTCCCTCATCTCGGGCTGTTTTTCTCAACTTTATTTCTGTTCTTTTTCCCTTGCGACCGACTTTCTTCTTATACCTTTTTTTTTCTTTCTTCTCTTACTCCTCTATTCGAAGTACTCGTAAAAGTGATACTGCTTAGAGAATAAAGAGTTTATGCGAATATCATGCCGATGAGCTCGTAAGTTTATATCACAAGTAATTAAATTCAAGTTTTACTTAAAAATGCACTTGAGAATTTCTTTAATATCGTCTTTTCTAGAACGCCCTTTTATTGAAAAGATGAAGAAAAGTTACATTTATTTATTTGTTATAATCAAAATATCTCTTTTATTTCTCTTTTTTTTAGCCAGATAAAGTTGATGCATTTTTTTTAAGAGTGATAAAAAGTGTTTTTGATAAAAATTATGTATTACTGAAATGACTAATACGCAATCACAATACTGATAAATTATTCCTTTTATATTCAGAATAATATATGTAATAAATTTTCATAACGAATTTTCAGCTATTGTAAGGGTCGCGTGCATTTTCCTAAAGGCTTTTTCTTCGAATTTCCTGCTGTACGGTAGGATGCGGAGAAATTGAACTTCGCATTGCACTTAAGAACGTTTTCAGTGGAAAACGAGCGGAAGAAAAATTTATCATTCCATTGCTATCTAAAAAAAAGAAGAAGAAGAAAAAAGGAAAAGGATAGAATCTGTCAGTTGCAAAATTGTTAAATGAATCAGATAAAAAATTTATTTAGTCATTTCATTTGTTTTTAAATGTTAAATTATGTAACTTTTTAAATAGATTATCGTAGTAAATAAATTTAATAATAAGTTATGGTAAATATTGGTTAATAAGAGAGCAATATATAAGAGAATAATCGATTTCATTTTTGTATGACTATTTACTGATTTGAAAAGTAAAAGTAACAGAAAAAGTAGAATACTTTGGATTTTCGTTTAATATTAAAATTAAAATAATATGTAATATATTTATACAAAAAATTCTTAATATTTTAAAATAAGTAGAAACCCAAAAGATGTGTAAAGTTTATGTCACTCTAATATAACTTCAATATGATTATTCGATTCTTGTGGAAAAAATTACAGTTTGCAAGTTCTGTCTAAAGACTTTTCTACAAAACATTAATATATCTCTTAGCTTACGGTACGAGCTCTCATCTTCAGCTCGTACCGTAAGCTTCTAGTTTCATGAATGAAGCCTTTCCACACTAGTTACGAAATGTATCATTATTTTCGTTAATTTACTTCTCTCCGTATTTAACGAGAATAAAGTGCTATCTCATATCTTATTTAAATACGAAGAGGAAACAATCGTCACTATTGTTCCATTTTTCAGGTCAATGAAATGATATTCTAGTTGTGCCAAAAATAAAAAGTTTCGATAGATGCATTGATATCGAGTTTTCTTAACTAGTTTTAACTAAAATTACATGTGCTCATTCTGTATAAAAATATTTTAACCTAGTTCAATTTTATCAAATCAAATTTATTTATTCAGTTTAATTTTTATATTGGCTGTTTATTTATAATTTGATGAAAAATAAAAAAAATTTTCGATAAGTTTTATGAAAATCTAGTATTGCTCGAAACTATTGATAATCTTGATCAAAACACTTTAAGCAAATTTTTTTGTATTTTTCTTTTTAAATTTACCGTAAAATTGTTAATGTATCATATAATTTAGAATTATAGTTTATCAAATTGTCAATATAAAAAAGAAAAGATTTAAGTTTATCACTAATCTTTATCATCCAAATAATTTATGAGTATAAAGATTTATTATATTATATCAATATTATTTTAGTAAAATTTATCTTCATTACATTTAAAGTCTTAATATTGAAAAACGTACATCGTACACACATATTATATAAGAACAAATAAAAAATTCTTTTTCCATTTACCGGTTTCACACAAATTTCACCCAATTCACAGCCTTCTAAATCAAAGCAACTGTTAAAATAAACAAAAGTATGTCAATCGATTAGGCTATTTCTAAGTAACGGAAAACATTTAATAAATCAGGAAAACCAGTTTTACAGAATTCAAAAGCATCGACATAAGTTATCGTAAATAAATATATATTTGATTGCTTAATTTAATTTTGAAAAATGGACTTTATTAAAAAAAGCAAGAGACAAATATCAACTAGCAAAATTGAATATCGTACTTCAGAATCATTAAAATGAAAATTTGGTGAAAGTTGTGATGTTGCGTTATACTTCAATTAAATAAACTATAAATATTTTAATAATTTTAAGAAGATTCAAATGTCTCAATAAAAACAAATTTCTTCAATAAAACTTATATATGTTATTAAGTATAAGTAATTGAAGTATTATTTTTAAAATAGAGATAATATATGATCAAGTTATTAGTAAAATAGCTTCTGAAGTTGTCTGTTTTATACTTTTAACGGTATATTATGGATATCTTTTATGGATCGTCAAAGCTTATTGATATATTATTATAGATATCTTTTATGGAATATCAAAGCTTGTTGGTAAACGGAACCTTCTTTTCAATGCATCATTCTACTCGGATTACTTTACTTCGACATAATGATGATATTAGAGTTGGAATTTGTACCTTTACTCTTTTACGTTTTTAGCAAGACATTTGACACCAATTTCACCTTGTCATCTTTTCGATAAGCTGGAAAGAATGCGCTCACGTAAACCAATGCTTATTTTCTATCTAGACAGTAATAGGGCTTTTGTTTATTTTGCTCAGGCGTTAATGACTTGCGAAAGGTTCTTGAATTCACCTGCATTGGGAGTAGTTTATGTGCGGATGATTTACAGATTTATGCTTAGTTATCCTGGGAGAATCTGGATGATATTGCTATACGTACCATTGGATAATCGCAGGATGAGTTTCTGATGTTTCACTTTAGCTGAATGTAAGCGAAATAGGGGATATTTATTTTGGGCGTTTAAAGAATATTAATAACACTAATCTAATTCTCCGATTTCCCTCTGATATCAATGACGGTATGTATATTCTCTTTTTTGAGTACATTAAAAATTTTGGTATTATACTTGTTTTGAAACTTTCATGGATGATACATATTGGCGTTTTATAATCATTAAGAAATTCAATCTGACAATTATTATTCGGTGGTTCTGCTTTGTATATTTTCATAACTCAACGAAAACTAGTAATCATACATGATTCTTATGTATCATATGTGTTAAGATTCAACCAAAATAATCATACCTTGTTTCTCATATAGGAACTTATTGGGTTGGTCAAGCACTCCAAGATAATAAAAGACATTATTTCACTGTCAAATACAATCATGGTTATGCGTATTCTAGACCATTTGCAGACCCTTTTTCTCTAAGTATGTGAACAAGTCCTCTGCAATGCGAGAAGAATTTTATAATCTCCAGGATATGCATTGGAGTAGGAAGGAACTTTTTTTCAAGCTCAAAGAGCACGTATTGGAATTTGTTACTCGGGTTTGGAATTTTTTTATAACATATTTAAATTGGCAATAAGTATATGCTTGTTCAATCTTGAATCAATCTTTTTACGGTTCAGTGTATATGGAGATGTTAATTTGTAATCTTAATTTACTCATTTATATATTTTTGAGTTATTATCGTCCAAGTATTTATTAGTGCGAATGTGTAGTATTGATGGAAACGAATTAATTGCTCACAGTTGCGTGCATAAGTTTTTGGCCAGTATTTGAAATTCTAGCCGAAGGGCGACCCAATAAATATACATAAATCATTCAGATTTTAAGCACAAACTTTCACTTTTATTTTATTCAATTTCATTTTATAGACAATCTGTTTATTTTAAATATTAGCCTTAAAACGTATATCGTTATTATTTATTTTATTAGAATTATTTGGTTTACATATTTCCGACTGTGGTGAACCAATAGCAATAATGTTTATTTGCTTGTTTCGATCTCTTACTTTGTTTGGTAAAATAAAACTAAATATTTATATTTTATTTATCTAGCTAGGCTTTATTAACCCTTAAATAATTTCAGCGTAAAATTTAAAACACTGTAACGAAAAAATTACCATGACAAAAATTACAGTGACACTAAACAGTTTTTTTTTTTTAATTTACCCATTTTTTACAAAAATTTTTAAAAGTACCTCAATTAACAAAATTTTGCTGACTGTTGGTAGTAAAAATTCATGCGACATAAGATGAATAATATTAAAATTGTGGTACCTTTTTTAAAAAAAAGTGGATGAAATGCAGTAACTAATTTTAAAATTATTTAGATTTCATATCCAACTTTTCAAAAGATAATTTTAATCTCAGTAACGTTCTACAATTTTAATTTATCATTCAGTTTTAGCTGATAGATGTGCCAATAAATCATAATACAATGAAAAAATTATCAAATTTGCACACGTATCTATTGAAATCTCTACATCTCTTGTATAATAGTTGGATTAACGATACAAACCCAATGAATTTTAAATCGTTACAACAACTGCATTGCTACTAAATGTTTTCGCATAAAGTCATACTCAAAGCATGAAAGACAATAACTACATTGACCGATACACCTGAAAATCTGTTATTGTTTTAGTACAGTCTATAAAATTACGATTAATTTATTTGAACCTTTTTATTTACTTTTTTTTCATATTTTAATTTTATGAAAATTTATGTCGCACGCTCGAATAAATTTCCAAATATACATGCAACATTAAGCTTTAGTGTAATAATTAGAGCCTCTGGATGTATATATAAAGGGCGCGCGCATATGTACAATAACAATTATAAAAAGCGATTTATGACCTGCACAGAAGTGAGGGCTCAAATGTAGCGTGCTGAAAATTTCAAAATGAGAAATTTCATTTTCCACGTGAATCCGGCGGCGGTTCACCGCGAATCGCGTTTATGATTTTAACGAATTGTCATGAAGCGTTAGGTATACGCGTATATATGCGCGAATAAAGTAAAGCGGATTAATCAAGTTCAATCTGCCGAGTGATCTTTTTTTTTCTTTCCTTCTTTTTTTTTCATTATTCCAACAACACGAGCTTCGTTTTCTCTGTAACTGGAGTATAAAACGTACCGTACGATAACGCCGAGCTTTTACCAGAGAACTTTTAGCCCTTTTCGCCGTGCAAACGCACAATAATTAACTATATGTGTATCGCATTAACGAACAATGAATTTAAATTTGTATATCGTTAATTTACGTTGCATGAAAATCTCCGCTGAAATGCGTATTGGTGTGTATACGTATACGCGTTTACGTGCACGTGTATGTGTATGTGTGAATGCATGAACGAATATGCTATTTATAGTCTGGCCGCGATCCGTGAATAAACGGATAAAGCTGGGTATTGCTTACACGAAGTTTAACGAACATACTCTCTTTCTCTCTCTCTCTCTTTTCCCTATATCGACAATATTTTTAGTGACGATGCTTTTGGGGGGTAGAGAGGTATGATGCGAGGGGTTTATTGAATTTTGATAATGCGCAGATTGATACGGAGAAAAATCATTTGTATTTGCCGAGTTTAATGATCGGCGCTTATAATCAGGACAATGAAGATATTACCTTAATGTACCGATGAAAATTTCAAAGAAAGTAAAATGTACCTTTTTTTCTCGTAATTAAAGCTGTACTAAATAAACGATAAAAAATTTATCTCTTATTTTTATCCTTTTTATTGCGCTTTTTATTACGCGCAAAATGGAAAATAAACAGTATTATTCCCTTTAATATAAATAATACGAAAAAGAAGTTACCCAACGCATATCATTATATTTACGTACAATCGAAATAAAAATTGGTTTTATTCAAAAATTCACTAATTAATTCATACGGCGAGGCAGTATTTTTGAATCAAAAATACATGCGTGTACGTATTTTTGCAGCACATGTCATTTACGCTTTTTATTTTTACATGTAATATATTAATTAACTTTGTTAATTTAATTTAAAATGCCAATGAACAGCGTATTTTATTAAAATATTAAAATTCAAAATTAATGTTAAATGAAAATTTCAAAAGTATTGTAATGTTGAACAAATTTTATAACGAAAATATTTTAAATCCAGTAAAGAATTTATCTTTTCGATGCTGTTTATTTAATTATTTGAAAGAAAAAATGCTTCATTTCTCAAAAAATTATTCCAAAATAAGATTCGCCAAATTCAGTAAATAAAGCATAATTTATATTTTTATGTTAATAATATTATGATTCAAAGAAAATTTTTCTATACATTTTTCATTTAGTATAAGGTATACGATCATTAAAGTGGTCAGTAATTCACGTACTTGCTTTCGGAGATAAGATCATTCAAAAGGTCTTAAACGTAATTCTTGTGGATTAAATATTCTCTCAATTAATATTTTAAATCTAATTAAAAAAAATTTGCTTGATTTATTAAGATTGGCATGACTGAGCCTTAGAAAACCATTAGAAAACATTCACAGTTAAATTACATACAGAATATCATATTTCTAAAGCTGTAAAAAGGACTTGATACGTTAGTAAATACATACAAAAACGTGTTGAGCATAATAATTTAAAATTTCATTATCTTCTGTAAAAAGAAACGTGTAGGGTTTTAATAAAGTTCATACTAAAAGAATCAATATTTTTTGCATTTATTTTTATAGGTAATTCTTTGTTGCAAGGCAATGTATAAATTTATCGATTATTTAAAAATCCTTTTTTTAGTTGTAAAATATTGCTTTTAATCAAGGGAAATTTTAACGAATTGGTTACACAGCAAAATTTTTGCTTAAACAGTCTCAACTAACAATATTTATTAACAATGTACATTTTTTATTCTAATAAATATGTAAACTGCAATTTATAGATTGCATTTTATAATTAATACGTTAAATACATTATTAATTGAAAATTTGAATAAAATAATAGCAGGTTAAATTTAATATAAATAATATCTGACTAATAATTGTCAAAATTTTTATTAATATAACTAATTAACGTTTCGACTGCATAAGCAATTCTTCGAAACCATCCTGTTCCTGATTTTTTTTTTTTCATCGAAAGTTCCCTTCAGCGTAAACCAAGTTCTTGTGGCTTTTGTGTTTGTGTGTATATATGTAAGTGTGCTAGTGTATGCGCTCTCACTGAGGTGCTTTTCAAGAGATATGAGAATTTCAGGTGGAATTATGAGTCTATATACCGCCCATCTCAAGCATTCGCGACTGCTAAATGAAGGGCCGTTCTTTCTTTCTTTTTGTTCTTTCAAGCTGAGTCATATGGGAGCCAAAATACATAGAGAAGGAAAATGAAGAGAAATCGAAATCGGAATATCAAGAACAAGCGAACGCATAAGCCGGAGCAAAAGTAAAATGAAAAAAAGAGAGAGAGAGAAGAAGAAAAAAAAGCAGACCGCTATATATTGAAGAAAAGAAAGAAAATGAGAAATGAAATAGGATAAAATGAAGAATGAAGAGTTGCATAAAGTGGTATGAAAGTGCAATGCTGGCTGGAAGTGTAAAAAAAAAGGAGAAAAATGTATTCTAAGAGAAATGTGTTTTGCTACCACTCGAATGTATATACTGTGTTTACCCGCGGTTTTCAAGAGTTTGCTTATATACGCTCAGATTCAGTCAATAGTATTTGCTTGATTAAAATTTCAAGCCATTATTTAAATAGTTAATTTACAAATCTTTTTCATACATTGTTCCAGTACATTTTTTATTCAACTTTAATTTTTTTTTCAATATTAAAATTGATCTCAGTTATATTTCAATGTAATAAGAAAATAAAATTTACGGCATAACATAAAATCGAAATTTTACACGAGGACATAATTCAAAGTGATAAATTTAGCTTGTAAGTGTAACTGCATTACTAATGTGCCGAAGTTCAAAATAAACAAATGAAACTGCAGAACATTAATTATGTAAACGTATTCGCGTGCGCCATTATCATCGAATTCTCAATTGCTAAGTTAATACAAATATAGACGAATACATTAGAATTTTATTTTTACAGCGGAGTAACGAAATGCTTCCTTTTTTTCGAATGGCACCAGGGTTGGTTTCTGAAAGGCTCTACGCTCACAGTTCATGACTGTAAGCTTGAAAATAGTAGGTTGTAGTAGTTAACAAATAAGTCGTCGCAGCGCTATAAACACTAAATCTCTACACTGACAGTCATGAACTGTGAGCGTAGAGCCTTTCAGAAACCAACCCTGAATGGCACTGAAAATTTTGTCGAAAATAAGTGATGAAATTTTATTTGATCACCTAGAAAAAGATCGTTTATCATTGATTAAGTAACTGTAACAAGAAGCATTAAGAATAAACATAAATATAAAGTTTATATTTTCCATTTGCATTTCGTTTCATTTTACAAAACTAAACGAAAGTTTTATTTAAAGTAAACGTTGAATATATAAATATATTTATATTAAAAACAATCATATAAATATCGTAATTAAGAAGATAAATGCATGAATTCATCAAACACTTATTATGGCTATGTAGAAACGAGACTTCCTTTTTCCTTAACTATTTCAACAAGTTTCATTAATCGAATTCGTCAGTGGCTCATTTGGTAGAGCAATGGATTCGTAATTTCGAGGTTCCAAGTTCGAATCCGGCTCTCGGCCGATGTACATTACATGTGCTTTGTTCACGAACACACTGAAGACCTCAATCGCTAATTAGCATCGCAGCGATAGCATAAATACAGCGACGTTAAATAAAATTAAAAAATGTTATAATTATCAAAGGTTGTTTTTTTTTTTAATTTTTTGACTTGCTAAAAATTTTATTTTTTAAATTTGTTTCAAGTAATACAAAATATTGGGAAAGAAATTTTTTACAAAAGTCTTTACACTAAATTGTGTACTAAATTTAAAATTCTCTATTAACCAACTTTATTTTGTTGTTTACCTAAGTATACATGTAATAAACGTCAATGCATCTCTATTTTAAAAAATTTCTTTTTTTTTTTAAAGAACTCTTCTTGAATTACTTTTTCCTTTTTCTACTCTACAAAAGAATCGTTTAGCAAATTACTCAACCGACAAATCCTTTAGCAGCCTAATAAAGAGAGAAATAAAGAAGAGAAAAAAAGGAAATACACTTGCCCAGAGATAAAGAGTCATACATGAAAATAAACTAAAAAAGAGGAAGAGACAAAGAAAAAACAAATGATTAAAATCAAGCGAAAGAAAAAACAAAAAAAAAACTAGGCAAAAAAACATATACAGAGAATAAACGAGAGAGCGATAGCATATATAGATATATAAAAGAGATGAAAAAGCATCTACATAGAGAAGAAAGATAGAAATTGAGAGGGAGAGTGATCGTATAATGTGTATATAGGTCTGGCATAACGTCTCGAGCAATACGGCGCCACACGGGATGTATTTATCATCGCGAGATATCAGCCAGTCCGTTCATTAATCATCACGAGTTAGCAGCCGTATATAGCTACTGTTACTGTATATATACATACCAATACAGAAGCACGTCTATGCGAGAGGAAGAGAGTAAAGCTTAGCCTCTGTAGTATAAAGCGACGCTTACACTATAGCCGGTTACACACCTGTGACGCATCGTTGATTATATACGTATATACGACTATATCTTACTTATATTTATCTATATGGACTACTCCGTGTAGATTATTAAATTTTCAAAAAATTTTAAGAATTTAATGCAGAAAATTGTTAAATTTAATTTTCAAATTTTCGAGAAAATTTTAGAAAATCTAGAGAATATGCAAAAAATATTCTTAAAAATATTATATCACTTTCATAAATATTAAATTTTAGTTTTTTTTTTTTTAAATTCTGAAAGAATTTCAAAATGAATGTAAAAAGTATTTCCAGCATGATTTTGTGTAAAAGAATTTTTATCTCTAAAAAAGAAATTTTTTTTAGGAGAAAATCAGTTACGAAACTCGTCTGTTTTTTAATATTACGAAACATTATGTAAATTTCTTTAAAAATTATAATAATTGCTGAATAATTACACAATAAAATAGAAATAATCACAAGAAACAAGTATGTTTTTAGGATATCATTTGAACAATCTGTTTTACAAATTCTCTTTTACAAAAACAAAAGATGCTTTTTTCAGATGTCTAAAAATAATTTAATAAAATGAATGCACAAAAAACATAAAATTATTCCATATTCAATAAAAAAAATTTATAACTTTATTGTACATGTCGTGCTATACTCGTCTGTATCTACTTATGTTCTACTTTTTGTACTTTTTAAATTTTAGATTCTTTTTAAGCTATTTTTAATATAATAATAACAGATTCAAATTTCATCTTTATATACCTCTGATAAATTATGAAATTTACACTATATATTGTTACTTTTCAAATAGACCATCAATTTTTCTAAGAAAAAAAAATTTTTTTTTGTGGAATAACCCATGTGTAACACGTTTTCGCAAAACAGACAAGCCGTAGCATATCGTGCAAGTATATATATTTATATATCCCCTATGGACGGCTTTGCATTATGTATTCAAGTTTGAGAAGAGCTTCGAGGATATGTGGGATATACGTTACATATACCGGACGAAGGATGGACCTCCTCTGCCGACTTGCAAGCTGTAAAATGCACCGAGCATACACAACCGCTAAACCTATCAAGCTTGTTTTTACCCAGCCATCAGTCAAAAGCTTTAACAAGTATATTTTGTGTACGGAAAAAAAAGGTTGAAAAAAAAAAGAAGAACGAAAAAGAAAAAAAAACATAATGAGGTTTGGTTGAATAATCCGTGATACGAAAGGAAAGAAAATAAATCGCAAGATATACATTTGTTAGATTTGAGTTTAAAATGCTGAAGAATATTATCTGTCAGATTAAACAAGTTGTTATTAATATTGCAATTTTGTACACCGAGCGTAATGTAATATATTAAGCTTCTCTTGATGGATATCCTAACTTTTATAGACTTTTTTTTCTGTTTTTATGTAAATATTCTTCCTTTTTTTCCCATCGCATTTCACGTTCGATAATAGAAAAATTGAAGTTTGATAAACTGTTATAAAGAGCTTTTGCATATTTTCTCAAAAAATTTTAGTACGTATTAATAAAAAATATTGAAAGTAATACATTTTGTTTTATAAATATCCATAAATCATACTATGAAATGAAAAATAAAGCCATGGAATATAAAAATTCTTTACAAAATTTTAAATAATATTTTTGAGCAAAAAATATAACCTTATAAATAACGAAAAGGATAAATAAAAATTTAATTTATTTTAAAATTTTTATAAAATTTTATTATGAAACCATACATTAATCATTAATTAAATTTACTTTAATATTTATTATTTACATATTATTTTCAAATAAAAGATTATCTGTATTAATAAAAGAAGTAAGATTAAAAAAATGTATCATATCATTTTATTTCTTTCTATACCAGATGTTACCAATGATATATATAAATAGAAAAATTTAATATTAACAGAAATACGTGATTTTCGTCCTCATCATTCAATTAATAAGAGACTTATATAACATTTTAGCTGCAAAAATCATGGATCAAAAAATAATCAGTTAGTTTTTCTTGATGAAACTTATAAAAATGAAATAATAAATGTGTACACCGAGGTCTTCAGTGGCTCACTCGGTAAATCAATGGATTCTTAAGCCGAGGAGCCGAGTTCGAATCTCGCTCTCGGCTGTTTTTATATACAAGTACCACTGTACGCTACATGTGCTTTGTTCACAAACACGCTAGACACCTCCGTCGTTAATTAGCATCAAAATGATAGCTTGAATACAGCGACGTTAAATAAAAAGAAAAAAATATGAAAAATCATGTATTTCTGATTTGTGGATCTTATAGAAATTTATTATTTTGTTGTTTCGGAATTAACGATTTTTTATTTCATTCAATTCTTGTAGTATTTGCAATATTAATAAACTTGAATAATTTACTTTTCAAATAATGATACACTTGTCAATGTTTAATTTATTTTTAAGAAAATTACAAAAAGCAAAGCTAGATTCAAAATTGTTTCTAAAATACACCTTAATGAAAATTTAATCTCTTTACATCAAACTCATCACGACATAAACATAGCCACATTATTAAAAGATTTAAATTATATATTTGATGTATTTTATCAATTATATCTATTGATAACATGAATCTGATGCGAAGTGTACTTTTTCCATAAAGTTATAAGATAAAACCAATAAAAATAAGAAAAAAGAAGTAGAAAAAAAAGGTGAAAGAGATTGCAATTAATTAAAATGACTTTATGTGCATGAATAATTTGTTTCATTATTTTTATTCTTAATTAAAATGTCATGGTACAAATACGGAACTCTTGAGACATTGGGATTTAAAGAAACGTTATTATATTTGTAAGAATGAATGAAAAGAGAAACATCTTTAAGATTGTACTATGCCATTTGGATGCCTTCGTTGTTAAAGGATTAATATATAAAGAAAACGGAAGAAAGCAAGTAAAATGAAAGAATAAATAAACTGAACTGTAAAACAGAAAAAAAATAGAGAAAAAAGAAAATAAAAAAAAAATGAAGAAGAAACGAGTTGGAGCAAACAGAAGCAAAAGAACGCTAGATCTGCGGAATTCTTTCCCTAGTCGTTGGGCGTTCGGGTGGGAAGATCATTTACCAGAAAAGGACTGAAAAGCTATTGCTCTACGAAGCAGCAGTGATTTCATTAGAAGATACTGATTATACTGGTTTCTTATATATACATATATATTCGGCCTTTTATCATTTTGATTAGATTTTTTATTAAATTATATTCATGAATGTTTTGTGATTGCTTTTTTTCTTCTATTTTGTGATATAGATGAAACTTACTTATTGGTAATTAGAATTAGGAAAGTATTCGTTTGCAAAATTTTTCGAACACTTTTTTGATTTTGTGTTAATATTATTAAAATTTAAAAAACTCTTTAATTTTTTAAAAAGTATTCGAGAATACTTTTTTGAGTACTTTATCAAAATTCGCATATAATATATTAAAGTCGAAATAATTAAAAATTTTCATTAATTTGAGCAATGAATAGGTCAAGTTGAAAAAATATTTAAAAAATGTTGCGGACTAATAATTTCTCATCTTTGTTTGTAATATACGATATTACAGATTTTCAAATCTATGTATTCATTGAAATTAATAAGTAATCTTCAATTATCAAACAATTAAATATTCTCAAATAGAAATAATTTATAATATCAGTAAAACAAATGATTTAATAATTCATAAGATTATAAATTGTATTGCCAGTACGATAATTACAAAGTTACTCTAAGACTAGCTATAATAATTATGTATGCGAATTCGCACGGTAATTGGCTTCTAATAGGTATTGAATAATATAAGCTAATATCTACATATATACGCGCATACATACATGTGGAAATGATAGTTCTGTTAAGTTTTAGATAAAACTAGAAAATCAATTGCTATAAATTATTAAACCTATTAGTAAATATACAATGATAATAAACATTATTTTAATGTCTAATAAACAATTTAACTTATTACGTTTTAACTTTATATATTTAGGTTCTGAAGAAATGTTTCACATAAATAATATCGATAATCATAAATATTAATACATTTTTCTACGTGAATGTTTTTTTTAAACATTTAATGAAATATAAGAGTGTCGAAAAATAATAAAAAACTTATTTCGTTTTAATGAATTTCGACCAAAATATTGGTTATTTATTTAAGGATGAAATTATTTTATTTACCAATTTACAATCCAATTACATTAAAATACATAAATTTAGAATTTTAAGACGCTTAAATTGCAGTCTATAATATATTGCTTTATTACTCCCTGAAATTTAAGACGAAAGAAGTTAATAAGAAAATTTGAATACTAATTTATGATTATGAAGTTTTCAAGGAATTCTGTTATTTAGTATTGGTAAGATGAAGAAATCCTTTTTCTTAAATTATCATTTATTGCATTCAATAAGCATAATCGTAGTAATTTGTTTAATAAATATATGTAGATCTTGATAAAAATACTGATGTCTATGTATAAGAAAAATCTGTGTTTATAAAAAATCTAAAAATAAAATTATATTTTAAAATAATAAGATTTTTATAATTTAAAAAAAATAGATTTACCATGATTTTAAATCACTAAGAATAAAAGTTGTACTAAACAAAACTGTTATTAAAATATTCGCAAATGTCCAAGACCATTTTTATTCCTTAAAAATCATTTTTTTGTTACTTTAAGACTAGAATGAATCTAAAGCAGAAGAAATATGGATGCTCATTTAGTAAATAATGCTGACTAGCAATGCTGCCAATTTTTTCTCGTATTATCCTTGAGCAACAGGCCCGTATAATCTAGTAGGATATCAATAAAACAAGTTTAAAAAAAGAAGAGCTAAACAAAATTAATGTATGTTATATTTACAGTTCTTAGGATTACGAAAAAATTTATTTTTAATCATAGCAAACAGTCTAGCAGTATATATTTACTTTAACTCGATAAATGATGAATATTGAATCTAACCAAATACTTTTTTTTAATATTAGTAATAACATTTCTGTAAATATATTTATAAATTCATGTCTTCGAAAAAAAGGTAATTCATTTTGTCGAAAAGAAATTCCATTATCACGAGCAAATGTAAGAAAATATCTTATTGGTATTAATTTAATCATCTACAAATAAAAAATTCCAGCTTTAACCTTATCTTTGTATAATAAAATTGCCAAAAATATGAAAGACGTTAGCCAAAAAAAAAGAGATTAACAACAGTAATACACACGTGCATATAATCCAACCTACGTATGTAAACTGTTTATATGAGCTATTAACTTCCTCATTCCGGGAAAAAAAATAATCAGCGTTGTTTCGTAAGCGTAGATAACCTTCTTCCCGTTCTGTTTAATATCGAAAGTGGATTATATCGAAAATTCTAAATGAAATACCATAGCCTTACCCTCTTGTCTTACTTCCTATATAGAAAATAAATTGAGAAACTTTCTCCAGACATCAGAGCCAGAGAGCAGAAAGAGAGCTGCAGAAATATGATAAAGTTCAATATTAATTTAATAAACCATCATCGAAAGCTAAAGTATTCTCATTGAGAAAGCTTCATAGTAATAGAATGTATATATACACACGTATATACATATAGAGGTTAAAAGCAATAAGAACACTTATGCTTATTTTGAAAAGGGGGATAGGGTAAAAGTCCGTTTTAAGTCCACTTAAGTCACGTTGGCGGTGATGGTAGCTATAGTGTCCGATCCTTCAATTACGACTTCTCTTAGACTTGGTTATATAGATAAAGACAGAAAGTTTTGTTAGAGAAGTAAAAGGAGAGAGAGAGAAAGGTGGATAGATATGAGAGAACGAAAATGTCCTTTCCTAAGCCTGACAAAGCTTTAGGATTTCGTGCGAAATTAAACCACAGACCATGTGGTCGGTACTGAGAATTTCCGTGTGGACAGGAGGACCAACTGGACTTCTCTTTCTCTCTCTCTCTCGCTTGTTTCTTGGCCTTGTTTTCTGAATCGATGATGTACACACGTGCATGCATAATAGCAGGAACGTGTAAGTTCCGTATATTGACCATGTTACTAAATCTGTTTGTATGTGTCCGAATAAGTGTGAGTATTATACAGTACCCAAGCTTCCTATATACTAATACTACATATATATACATTGATTTCCTCCTCTTACACTCCTGCCTCCATCAATTTCTCCATACCCAGCTCCTACTTCTCTTAACTAAGCGATTAACGTATGCCGTGTAATCGTCTGAAGTGGTTCAATGGTAAATATACTCGAACGTTCATTCAATCCATATTACTTCGGGTATAGCTTTACTCGTGGATCATGAATCCAATGAACTAAATATCTATATGTATACATTCGCTGCTACTCGTACACATGTGTTTTTACTACGAGTAAACGTGATATAAATAACGAGAGAAAAGAGAGAAGGGAATTCTTTTTTTTTTTGGTTTGGTTTTCAATGTTTTTTTATTTTTCTTTTTCTTCCGATCTCTTTTTTTCTACTACTGCAACTTGCATTTTCGATGCAATGCAGGTAATGCTTTTGAAACTGACAGGTGAACCAGTGAATGGATGTGTATTGCATGCTCGATTACGCTTGCTTCCTTTTTTTTTCATTTGCAAAAAAGTATTACAGTGAATTCAAATGAAATTATCGGTAAAGTTTTTGCAGGATTGAAAATTAAACTGTAAAATTTGCGTTTAATAATTAATTTTGGTTGTTAATATCATCATTATTAGGACGAGGCAACAAATGAATTAGAATTGATTAAAAGCTAATAGTTCATTATTAACTTCGTCATTGCATTTAATTACTATATCATTAAATATGCTCAACGCAATTTCATCTAATTAATTTTCAAAATGAAGAATATATTTTTTTTAAATGGCCTACTTAATATGATAATAAACAAAATAATAATATGATCAATAAATGTATAGTTGTTTAATTAATGCAATAATAATAATAATAATAATAATAATAATAATAATAATAATAATAATATCTTTTTTCAGTAAAATATTCATCTTGGAAACTTTTTAATATTATAACAAATTTTGAGTTTTGTTTGGTATGTTATATTACTGTTGGAAAGAAATCTTCTAGTTATGTTGATTGGTAAAAATAAAAATTTATGGATAAAAAAGAGTACTATTTATTATACTGGATATTATTTTG
Organism: Anastatus disparis; assembly: GCA_017163975.1. Classification (NCBI taxonomy): domain Eukaryota; kingdom Metazoa; phylum Arthropoda; class Insecta; order Hymenoptera; family Eupelmidae; genus Anastatus; species Anastatus disparis. The sequence goes on from JAFFSR010000251.1 coordinate 1,775,280, forward strand.
ATTTCATTACAATTATACGCGGAAAAAATAAGAAATTGCGATCAAAATTATTAAGAAAAATACTCTGAGAATCAATAATTTTGTGATGAAATAAAGGTTACAAAATTTTTAGATGACATCGTTGTAAAAATTATAAGTATGAGAGTAAAAATTATCATTTACGAAAATCACGTTAAAAATAAACTCAAAATTTCATTTAAAAAGAATACGTGCGAGTTTGGAATTAACAATTAGATAAAAATCGGCACAACTCTCTTTCAACTGGGTTTAAGATAAATTTTATATTGAAGTACAATTAAAACACTTCAGAAATAATAGTAAAAATTACTTAATACAAGTTTAATTGATATTTTGTAAATATTTTTAACCGTTGTTAACTACATGTAAAGGTAAAATTTGTATACGGTGTAATAACTATTTTAATGTTATATATAATAGATTTAAAAAATAATTTGTGAAAGATTTCTGAAAGTCATTTAGGGTAGATGTGGGTATTGCTACGGAGGTGCTAATTACTGTTTTTTCATATAAAATTCGTAAAAATAATTTTTTCCAAGTCCATAAATAATATTTGAATGCATAATCAAATATTATAAGTATTATTTAATATTTAAAAAAATATATCTCACAAAAAAAGTCTAAAAATATTTAATATTGGTTATTTGAAATTGAACTGTTCTAAAATCTTGATAAATTTCGTAAAATCGCGATCACGTATGCATCCTAAATTTAACAATATTTTCTGTTTTTATTCTTTTTTATGTAAAATAAGATCATTATTAAATAAAATATATCTTTGCTTGTTATATATTTTTTGGAAATTTCACCTAACACATATTTAATATTTTAATTTTACACCTTAGTATTATGCGTCATTAAAATCACCAAATATGAATTACTGTGGCATCCTTTTATTATTATAACACGTGGTAAACCTAACCTCAACTTTTCGAACGGAATATATAAAAGTGTCAATAGTAACTGGCACACAGCATTAGAAACACGGCCGCAGCAATAGCCACAAATACATTTTATTTTAAATTCGTTTTTTCTTAATTTTAACTCTATAATTAAATGCTAAATTAATTTTTTTCTAGTTAATCAATGTTTAAATATTTTATTAAAAATAAAAGTGATAAGTTTTCTTCATCTATAAGCTTTTATTTATGAGTTTAAAATTCATCATACGTCGATTCCGCTGTAATACCCACATCTACCCTACCGTTGTTCTCGTGTTCAATGTTACAAAAAAGATTTTCTCTGAATAGTTTAAAAAAATTTTTTGAATTTTATAAGAACACACTTTCGAATGAGGAAAATGTACTGTATCTTATAAATACATAGACTTAGTTTGATTACCTAGCTATATGAGGCGACACCTAATCTCTATATAGAGACAATGGTAAACAATAGCCTACATTTGAAGAAATTACCTCAAAAATACGGTCGTATAATAATCTACTTTTTGATATAATGTATTTACGGGAGTATTGGAATTGTTATTGTGCTATAAAATTATATATAGTTACTGTTCAGATGCAGTTGGCCTCAAAGGTTGCAGTACGTTTTAGAAAAAATTTAACATATTTTGCATTATCATGTTCTTGATTTCTAGCCTTATTTTAGTACTATAAATTAAAGGCGTCACAAGCAATTAATTTTCTTTGTAGCTAGGGTTGAGTATATTACTAAAAAGTATTATTGAGCAATTATTTTGGTTATTGCATTACGTTAAAAAGATATAGATTACTATTAAGAATCATTATAGAACAGCGTTTGTACATTATTATTATACTTGCTTTCTACTCTTATACATCCATAAAAAAATTGTAGACGCAAAAGAGTTTTGAAAAAATTGTAATATTAATTAGAAAAAATATCATAAAAACCTTATATACTACTTTTTATACATTTTATTTACTACAAGACGTTTTTTTTTATTTAACGTCGTTGTATTTATGCTATCATTGAGATGCTAAATAGCGACGGAGGGCGTCAATGTGTTTGTGAACAAAATACATGTATTGTTTACAGTGGTGCTTATATCAATCGGCCGAGAGCGGGATTCGAACTCGGAACCTCGAGATTAAGAATCCATCGCTCTACCGAATGAGCCACAGACACCTCAATTACTTACTTTCTTACTTTTAGTTCACACAATATAGGTATACTTTCAATCATTGCAAGTTTAATAAGAAAACTAATATTACAATTATTATTAGCTCTGAGAAAATACTTGACTGCAGAATGTTTAGAATACTTTTTTGAATACCCAAAGTATTCTATTGCCGAATTCATCAAATGCTTATTTCAAATACTCGATAGCTTATAAACGATAGTATTACAGATTATTCAAATAAATATGTAAGTGATCTTTTACAGAAAATTTTATTTTAGTTTTCAGGTATCATTACTAAACTTTACCATTGTAAATTAAGTATTTAACAACAATTCTAAAAAAATTGTAGTGTACATTAAAAGTAAATATTGTATAGTTAATTAAGTAATAAATTAATAATAACCAAACCTAACTCATTTTAAAAAATTTTATAATCTAATATTTTCCAGTTTCAGTTATTACTTCCACTACGTTATATCAAAGGAATCTTGATAATTAATTTTTAATACTTGCAACATTAATTTATGATTCTTATTCAAGTTAATAGGTTCATTGAAAAAATTTCTTTGATGAAAAAAATGATCAAAATATGAAATATAAAAAAATATCTGTACTAAAAATGAACCGAGTTATTTTAACTAAATATCAAGAAATTAATTAAGTTGCCTTAATTAAAATCAATTACTTATTTATAAAAAAACTGATCTCAGTAACTTGTAAGAACCATTAAAAAAAAAAGTGGTAAGACCGATACAAAAAAGGAAGAATCACAATTTCATTCCTTTACAAAAGATCAATCACCCGAAACTAAATTACTTATTGACAAGAGCTTTTTAATGCAAAAAAATAAAGAAGAAGAAAAGTGTGCAAAGTGAGCTCAATAAATCGAAGCAAAAAAGGCTAGTCTTACTCGACGTCTTTTATTTGCAATACAAACGTAAAAAAGAAAGAAGGAATCTTTGTCGTATAATCAGTGTACAACAATTCTCCGATCGTACAAATCCCAAGCTCATTCGCTTATATATATATATACAAAAAAAAAATCAATAAACCTCCGAGACACAGTGTCTGGATAGAATACGTTAAGCGTTCAATCCCAAAAGAGATATACATATACACAGAGTAAAATGAAAAGAGTTAAACCGATCTTAAAGGATAATCCGAATATAATTCGATTCAACGTATATTACCCAACAGTTCTATAAGACAAGATTATGTTTGCAAAGAGATACCTCCAGTGTATACTTACAAACCGAATAAGATGAGAAACAATACGAAATTAATTATCAATCGCAACAAGAGAGAAGACGTAACAAACGTTGAAGTTTGCGTGAGCTTTGCGCTATAGGGCGGGCTCGAGGAAATCAGAGGATGAGCTTTAAACTCGATAACGAGCCGCACTGGCACACATTCGAAACGCTTGTCGAACAATCGTAAGTGTTCTCTTTTGCATATGGATATATATGTATGTGTATATATGAGTGTATACATATATATAGAAAGAGATAAAACCACAGTGGTTACTAGTCTCAACTAGGTTAGCAAAGAAAATCGAAAATATATTGAATGAAGACTCTATGCATGCGCTTACAAGTAAGTAGGTATTGAAAGTTTTGTTCTGAAAGATATTCGAGGCCGATCGGTTTCCATCGATATATCGACAAAAGGTGTAGGTGTAAGGTTTAAAAACAAAAGAGAGAATATGGGAGGAAGAAGAAGAAGAAGAAGAGAAAGATGGGGTTAAGCTTTCCTTATAGTAGATTCAGTAATAGTAAGATTCTAGGTCTCAGAGAAAATTGAGAGAGAAAGAGCGTTTGCACGTGCTATTTCTTGAGCAAAACTTCATCATCAATCGTGCAAGAGAGGAAAGGAGAGAGAGAGAGAGTGAGAGTGCACGCGCAAGCCCAAGCTCTGGAGAAGAGAAAGCGCTCTATAGCGTGCTCATATAGTTATTTCCAAAGTTTCCCGACGGCGCATTTACTTGAAGGAAACGCTCTGGAAGGGAATGGAGGGAAAAGGAGTATAGCTTATAGTAGAAAGGATAAAGAAGAAAAGAGAAAGGAAACAAAGGAATAGTATACTGGGTAAGTATGAGAGAAAGGATATAAAAAAAATAGATGAATAGAGAGGAAGTGTGAGGAAAAGAGACAATGAAGAAAAAAGGAAGAGAAAAAGGCCACAAATGACTTTTATTGTCGTTTGTATTTTGTGTCTTTAAAAGCCGAGAAAAGAAAATTTTTTTTATCTTCTTCTTGAGTTTATTCTAGGTTATTAGATTACAAGAAATTTTCCTGAAATATTATCAAAAGTGTTAAAAAGAACCTATTAAGCGATTATTCCGACGTTATACATGTTCATGAAAAGAACGATATTTCATATTATAATAGCTCCAGAAATTGGTGACGATAAAGGGTATAATATAGAGATATTATTAAAATTTTTGGATTAAAAATAAAAAATTTGGAAAACTATACAATGTTGGCATTTACATCTTCTTAACTGGTATTTTCAGACAAAAATAATTTATCAATAACCGTTATTATAGACAAATTGATTTTTTTCATTACTTTAAATTTCTGTTACCTTTTTTTTAACAAAAAGAAAAAAAAAAGTGATGCTCTTGGAAATTTTCTGAGGGATCGATTGATGCTCTTTATTTTAATGAAAAAATTAATAAAAAACATCAATCGATCCCTCAGAAAATTTCCAAGAACATCACTATGTTTAAATTTTGTTTATTAATAAAACGATAACAGAAATTTAAAGGTTCTTGAGGATGATTCACGTAAATGAAAAAAATTTAATTCATGTTTTTTTTTATTTCGCGATCATTTAGTAATCTTAAACTTCTCAAATTAGTCCCATAGAACGAATTTTGCAAAATCAATAAACTAAGAATTTCTAAAATCTTAATAAGAAAAAAAACGGTTAATGAAACAAATGGCATTTGTTAGCATTAGTTGCATGCAATTTTCAAACTATTTGAACAATTTATCTGTATTTTCTCAAAAACGAATACCATCTATTAGACTAAAGTACGCTTTGAAAGCTTTGAATTCTAGTCGAATGTACAAATTCGACTTGGTCAATGACTCGTAAAGCTAAAGTGTTTGGTTCGTATAAACTCGCAAGATTAATGTTAAAAAAAAAAGAAAGTTTGCGCGTTTGATACAATGCGATAAAAAAAATTGAAATCCATTTTATTTTACATAAATAGTATCCTTACTGCTAACTCTGTAATTGTTATTATCATTATAAAACTGAATGATCAAGGTAATTTTTCCATTTAAAAGCGAACATGAGAGAAAAGTATTACAATTTGATAAAAACTATATGAAATAAGAAATATTGATTAAATTTATCATTACTATTTAAAATTATACAAAAGTCATTAAAATTTATTAATTTCTACCAAAATAACTATAAATTAATGGCTTCTTAAAAAAAATAAAAAGAAAGAAAAAGAAAATAAGTAAAATGAGTAACTTAAGAAATACTTTAGAATCTCCCGTACGAGCTATTTACCTGAATGTTATGCTATACCAATTCCAAGTAAGATTAAATTGAACCCTCCCACATGGCTTTAATGCATGTTACGACTTTAGGGTTTTAAAGCATTGTTTGTCGCAAAGAGCGATGGTCAGCAAATGTGTGTTGTGTGTGTGTGTGTGTGCAACCAAAGACCGTCTTTACAAATTTATTGTGTATAGAGCAAGGATAGGTGATAAAGAAAGAGCGAGAGAGAGAGAGAAAAAAGCAAGCAAGAGAAGCAGCACACACAGCAAGGGTGTTAAAGGAGAAAAACGATCTAACCAACGACTTTGCGCTTAACGAGATCTTGCCGATCCCTTTACTCTTCTTCAACACGATAGCAATGAGCAAAAGAAACTTTTCCGACTGTTAAATACATTGAGGACTTATGAGAAACGGGAAACGTTTTTGTTTTACGTGCGTGTATTTTATGTTTTTTTTTTTACATGTGTAATTATACCTAACGATAAACATAAAATAAAAATGAAATAAAATAAAATAATAAGATAAAACAAGTTCATATAAAATCCACGTTTCACGTTATAAATTAGGAAATAGTTACTTTTAGTAAAAAAGTTATTGGAAATATAAAAACGTTCTATCCATTAAAAGTAATTTGATTATTTGAAAAAATATCGTTTATTACTGCCGATAAATTAAAAACTTTTGTTTATTTTAATATAAAAATATTTTATAATAAATTCATCAAAACAATAGATAAAACATACTTTTTGTTACCAAAAATATAGTTAAAGAAAACGGAAATTTCAAATTTATCCTGTCCTTTAAAGTTTATGAAATAATGAAGTACTTAGTAAAATTATTAACGACTTTTTGTTATTATATAACTAAAATAATATTAATTACCTTTTGTATTTTAAACTGCTCAAATTAATAAAGTTTTAATGCAATTATTCAATACTTTTAAAAGCTGCAAAGTTCAATGACTTAACAAGTTTAATTACAACAATTTTATATAGATGGAGGTATAAAGAGTTTAATAAGAATATTATTGGACTTCTTTATATTATAAAATATTTCATCGTTGAGCAGTATAATTTATAGTAATAAAATTAAATTTTTAGTAAAATAATCATACTTAAAAAGCCAAACTAAACTATAAATAAAGTACATAAACGTATTAAAAATTAAAAGATGAAGTTAAATACTTTTGCAATACGTTTGATACTCTAAAACTTTTCCAATATTTCTGACAAAAATAATTGTTAATTTTCTTCTAATTATTCGGACTTTTCTCATTCAAAATCTACTTGTTACTTATTAATCCTGAAATATTTTCTAGATCTGTATCCCAAACTTCAGTAACGCAATTATACTATAAAAATAGTACACCTATTGACACTTAATCAATTCACCTTTGCCATCAATCTGTCTAAATACATCATTCTGCATGACGTGCTGTCGCTCAAACGTATCCAATTGACAAACTTTTAAATAAATATTATATGAATGCTTAAAATTTAATAATTCTCGAGATGAATTTAATACAGAATATAATCAATCGATTAAAAATTTCAACAGAATAAATAAGTAATTTACATTTTAACTTTTTCAACGATAATAAATTTTAATTTTGCTTGGTTTTATTGAACTTTATAATTATATATATATAGTAGAAAATTTAATTTAGCTATGAAGTACCAGAAAAAAAAAGTTTCAAGTCCCTACTACAAAAGATAAATTTCCGTCAGTCGCAATATTTTCTTCGTGCTTTATTAGCCATAAATAGCACAAAATCCCCAGCCCTTTTTAAAACGGAACTCAATAAACCTTTATCGGTTTTGAATTATTCGTGGGCTGCATTTAACGCGATGCTCCATAGCGTTTTATTTTCCACAGGAGCAAAAGATCAGAGCATGAATTAAATGTGCCACGGTCTTTGACGTCTCCGCTTTTGAGTCTGGTTTTTTCTCTTCTTCTTCTTCTACTCCTTTTTTTTTATACATATAAAAACAAACAGCCGAACAAAAAGAAAACGAGAAAAAACATAAAAGAGAGATTTCAACGATGTTCATTGACTTGGAAAAAAGGAATGTATAGTCTATCTCTTTATCGCTTTTACACAGAGGAATATAAAGAAAAAAGAGAACTCGATGTTTATTAAGGGATAGTGGGATGTTTCATTACCTGGATGGACTGTGCGGCAAAGATCGAGAAACAGCAGCCAACAGCAGAAGAAAAGCAGTCTCCTGTGCATCTGCAAAAGAAAAATGAACATCTTTTTAAATAAAATTAATTCAATATCTCTTAAGGGTTTTATTTAATTTTTAATTTGATTGATGTTATATAATTAATTGTATAAAGAGTTATAAATTAAGTTATTAATTTTAAAGAGTTTGAATTGTTAAAAGAATTGACACGAAAGGTGTCTAACAAATATTTATGAATTCGAAATGTTGATAAACATCAATTATTGTTTTGTAATAAATAATATATTACGATACATATGTGTTAAATGGCCCATTATCGCACAATGTGAAGTTAGCTAATCACGTCGTGCAATGGGCCACTTAAGACTCAAGTATCATATACTATTTTATAGCACAAGAGTCAAAATTCGCCGCATTACATCTGTACTCTTAAAAATCAATAATTATCAAAAACTATGTACTCTACGAATGGTAATTCGTGAAATAAAAACCAAAACTGTAAAAAAGCAAATACTGGGCATTCCGTAAATTTCCGTAAATTCCGTAAATATATATTATGTGCATGACTTTGGTAGCACATTATTGTATGGCATGAAGTTTGCCAAACATAGTATGCAATAATGGGCTATTTAAGTCACAGATGAATGTGATCTAAAAGCGGATTTAGGACCCAGTATGCTATAAAAAACTTTTCCCAAATCAAAAAAACATTTCAAATTAGATCAAATAAAAATGTAACTTATAATTAATTAAATTTTTTTTCAGAAAATAGTATTTTTTTTTATCTAAATAAAAAAGAAATTAATTTAAAATGTTTATTGAATAATTAAATTTAATCAAACATTACAGAAAACAAGAAAAGCATTCAAGTATCCTGTACAGAGAGAAAAGTACTTTTTTGGCGTCTTTTTTTTTCTCTTAGTAAACACACCTTTACGTTATTTCACAAGTGCACACCTCTCGACGATTTTGCGATTTCACTCTTAAAATTTTTAAAAGCTCTTTGTATTCTCTCTAGGAAAACCTCAGCGCAATCTACCATTTCCCTCGAGCGTGAAAAGGCTATATTTATGCTTTAACTCCATATACGTTAGCCTTTAAAAGAAACAGATTGAATGAGAGAAAAGAAGAAACGTCATCGAAGCTTCAACACAACAAAGAAGTCAATAAAAATTGTTTACCGTCATATGTCCATATGGATTGTTATAGCAAAGAGTAAAATTACTTTCGTTATTTTCTGCTTCTCGTTCATGGCTTAAAGCTCGGGATATAAAAAAAAAATTGCGACTGAATATAAATACAAGCGAAATGTATTGTAGGTCGAGAAGGGAGTGAATATAGAGCGCAAAAGGAAAAGGAAGAGAGGACAAGAGAGAATATGAACGGAAATGACTGTATATATATCCCCTTTAATGCTTAGTTCAATGCAATTACTGATTGAACTTGCTATACGTATATCGTATAACGATCAATTTCGAACCTTTCATGATTAGTGGCTTCGATTTTCGGTTGGTAAGCCTTTACCATATTATTACATTGATAAATTTAAATCGTTTTTATACGAAATTTGAAAATGCTCATCTGAATTTGTCAGCTGATTGCTTTTTTTCATTATCTTTGAAAAAATTATCTTTCAAAGAAATTTTTTTTTAAGTCTTATTTTTAAATAACCTCCTACGGAGTGTAAAAGTTGTAGTTTAAAAATTCAATTAGTTTATTTTTTGTATATAGTTTTTGAACGTCAGTATTACGGGTATCCATTTTACGTGTATGCAGTACATGCATATGCTGAATTTACGAAAAGACTAAAAGAAATTAAAGTCACTTGATATTTTTCAAATTGGGATTCTACATTGAAAAGCCCATCAGGTTTTTTTAATTAAATATTCATCAACAAAGAAGTAGTAGATTGTACATCTATAAATTCAAAAATTACAACGTTCAGCTTGTATATTTATTAACGAATATTTAGTTAGAATAAGAAAAAAAACCACTCGATTATTTTTTCATATTTCTTTATGGATCCAATGAATTTTTTTTATGCAAAATCTTAATTAAGGAATGTCTATTGTTGTTTTATTAACTTTTTTGAAAATTTCAATCACTTTTTTTGGGAATAGTATTTTTATTAAATTTTTTTATTATTTTTAGAGTTTTGTTCTGTTAAAAATTTTAGAAATTCATTTAAAGTTTTTACAGGTGTTATCAATTTTGATTTTTGACATTTTTTTTATTTGTATAAAAATAAATTTCCTCAATATTGGCGTGCTCAAAATTAATTTTAATTATGAAGGATATCAATTAAAAAAACATATTCACCTATTTCTCTTTGATGTTCATGTGAATAGATTTTAGAAAAATAAGCAGTCAGGATACTTCTCTTTACACAAGAATAAACAAATTTAATAGAAATCATTCAAAGTACAACTTTTGAACCCCAATTTTTGAATTCTCAGGAAGAAAAAAGATGCGAGATCTAACGGAAGCTGAAAATTCCGAATTGATAAAAATATCACAAAATTATAAAAATACCCGAAAATTCAATAAAAATATAAGAACACTTTGATGTACTTCCTGCCTTGATAAAAATACTGATTCATTGAAGAAATATCAAAATCGGAAGGTAAAATTTGAGTGGATGGTAAAATAAGATATCCTATTTTTACTACATTTTGCTATACCTTTCCTGCCGAATTTATAATGATGGCATGACAAAATCAACTCAACAAAGAAGTAATACTACATTTATGTTCAAACTGCTAGCTGTAAAATAAATGTCAAAAAACTAAATGTACTAACGAATTTTCAATTTCATTTTTTTATCAAACGGCATAGAAATAAACTAAAAAAACATAAGTATGTTGAATTTAATATCATTTCAGACCATGCAATAACATATCTTGATTGTATTTCAAAAAAATGAAATTGTCTCAGAAACGGATGTGAAAAACTTTATGATAAAATTCATTTTCTTGTATTAAAGTTAAATTTTTAATAATTTTATATAATTAATAGATACTCATCATAATGAATTACTTTTAAAGAAATCTTTTTTTGTTAATTTTATAACCCAATAATAAAAACATATTTTATATTATTCTATGCATTTTTAATTTGCTAATTAAATGAAATTCATAATTTTAAAGTAATTTTCTATGATTTAAAATGTTAGTTTTAACTACCTCGACAATATGATAAAGCATGAAAATGAGAATAATGTATACACGTATTTTTCTTTTTTTTTATGCAGTCACGGAAGAAAATTTGCCTTTCTCATCTTTAGCTTGTCGTTTTTGCGAGCACGTTTAATCTTGTTTTGCCTGCATGCTCGTTCGAGAATGAATGGAAACTAAATGGAATAATAAAAAAAAAAAAAGAAAATGATATTCAGATGCTTATAAAATATAAATAAATTTTTACTTTTTTTTGTAACACCAGTTTTATTAATAATTTTATAGCTAATTTAAAAAAAAAAATAATGCGTAAACAAATAGTTAACAATTGCAATTCATAAAAGAAATCGTAAAAACTCTTTATTGTATTACCCAGACTATTTAGAAAAAAGCAATCATTGTAATATACAAATATTTATCCTTAATTAATATTAGTCTTATGACCAACTTCTATTTAATCCATTCATGATAAAAAACTAATTTTTCATTATGATATCTACATTTGAGAAATAATTTTCGAGAATATTGATTTATTATTTTGAAAGATTCGTTGTTCATTTATTGAAACACTTCAAAAACCAAATGTTCAATCGAGCTGAAATTTTACTAACAACTTTTGTATTATCGTTAGTTAATCTATTCATATGCAATATATGATAGACTTTGTTCAAATCTCAGCTATGATTTTAATGTAAAGTTAAACGTATTTATTTCATAAACATATTGTTCTCTTTAATTTAACAATATCACTAGTGGAATTTTCAATTTTTATTAAAAATATTTTTCAATTTCGAAAACGATGAAAATAAGGTGAAAAATTTTGTTCGATACCAAAAATAAATGAAATTTAACAGCTATTTGCGCTCCAATTTCCGGAATTTCTCAATATACGTTTAATTTTTATTACGTTTCAATATTAATCTAATCTGAAAATACTCATAATTATAAAATATTTTTATTGCATTTAAAAAAAATTTATTTGCAATATTATAGTATGTTATTTATTAGATATATAAATATTAAAAAATTTGTGTATATTTTATTAATGTAAAAAAATGTATAAATTTTTTTTCGATCAACCATTACATAAATGTGATTATCAATTTTTCCGATGAAGTACATAATTTACAATCACATTGTTTTTTGTAATCTTATAAAAAAAATATGTTCAAGTAAAAGTTTCAATAACCGATCGTAATAAAATAATTAACTTAAAACTCAAGCTCAATTTTAATCTTGCAGTATTCATTTGAGGATCTCACTGCGCATTTATAATCAATCTTTGTGAGATTATTATTTTTTAATAGGAAATTTTGTGTAATGTATGGTCTAGAAAATTTTAATAAAGTAGGTGATCACGAAATTGATTCGTAAATGTCCTAAACATACATGATTCATAAAAAATAATTGATATTTGATATTAAATATTTAAAAAACCAAATAAATAAATGTTACATCTACGTAGTCATTACTTTATTCATTCATTTCTATAAATTTTAATTCAATGAAAACTCCAATAAAATTTCCATTTATTGATATTAATTGGACCATAAAATTTTTTAATCATGCAAAAAAGTACTCATTTTGAGGATCATTTTTTTCCATCAACTGGGGCAAATTAAATTTTCAGTTCAGTTTCATTACGAGTCTGATTACAAGCGAAGTCAAACCTTTGGAACACGATATGCTTTTCAAAAAAAAAAGAGAGAAAAAAAAGGAAAAATAATGTCGTCATTAACAGAGTACGTTAAATTATCGCGTGGTATTCGCATCGTTAGAGCACTTGACTATTAAAAAAAAAAAAAGAAAGAAGTGGAATACGAGAGACAAGAGCTACGAGAGCAGAGCATTAAAAGCCGCTTTAAAAAAATAAGAGAAGGCGTTATAGCAAGAAATCATCATATAGAGAACACTGTTTTTTCAGACCGTTTGTTATACTCTCGAGCTCTCTCTTATTCTCATTGGACTTTAATGTGAATCGAGCTTAAATTCTTACGAAACCTATTAGTAAGAAAAAAGAGAAAGAGAACGAGCTTTTGAAGAAAAGGTCATTATTTTTCGTAGGACCTGAAAATATCCTCTCTTTTGAGTTCCTCTATTTCTCTAACGTTTACAATGATCGAACAATTTTTCCTTTACTTTCATAACTCCTAATGTTCACGTACAATCAGTGAATCTCAACCATTCATAGAATAAACCATATTGGTTCTTTTAGTAACATTTTTCTTCCACGCTATCACTTCAAAATATTTACTTTTATCAATCAATAATTCAATTATATTTTTCGACCTTTTTTAATCAGAACTGTCGTTTTTTAAAGTTTTTATTATATTTTTATGTGTATATGTGTCTGTATGTGTGTGTATTTATGTGTTTCTGTGTGTATTTGTGTGAGTGTGTGTGTATATGTGTGAGGATGTGGGTATATATATGATACGTTTCTTTTCATTGTCGAGCAATTGAGTTAGTTCTTTTTATTTCTTTTTTTCTGTTATTCTTAAATCTCATTTTACGAAAATTCATCTTTTGTCGACCTATATATGGATAACAGATTGTTTTGTTACATCTTGATTGAAACTCAGCGGAAATTCTATTTCATTCTCTTCGAAAATTTCATTCTTCCTATCCTATTTTTGTGGTCTATCAATTTTAATTGAAATTACTTTTGTTTGTACAATATATTCTTTTTTTACTTCCAGACAATAATATTTACATCCTTCATAATGGATACTTTCATAATGTACTTGAAAACGTAAAATAACAATAAACATTGATGTTGTAAATAATCAATTGATATTATTGTGAAAAGAATGAGGTATACACCGAAATTTGTGCCCTTTGATTAATTAATTCTGAACGCACTTCAATTGCCATTTGTCAGATTTTGGGTATCGATTTCAAAATATTGAATTATGCTCTTAAAATAACAAGACCTTTAATATATTTATAAATTAAAGCTAATTATTATTTAATATCATTCTGTTTCGTCATTAAAACTTGAATGATAATTTATAAATATGACTCGTAATTTAAATATTGGCTCAAGTATATATAATATCCGGTGATTATTTAACAAATACGTTTGCGATAAACTCATATTCAACTTCACACACATTTATTTTAAAATACACACAGAGCCAGGGGAGCTTTTGATGTTTCACTAATTAATTTCATTAATAACGAATCGCTATTAATTTTCGTGTAAGCAACACAAAAGGATTCATAATCTTCTATAAGCACACTGTGTTTATATTCATATTTATGTATATGGTTGTATATACACACACACATACACACACTCACACAAAAAACCATATATATTATACGCAAATGTAGGAACATTAATTCACATACGTAGTAACGTATTTAGGGTGTTGTATTTTATCTGAAACACATAATTAGATAAGAGGGTGTAAAGAATAAAATAAAGAAGTAAAAAAAAGGGGGGATCTAGAAATCACCTTGAAAGTAATAATACGCAAGTATTCCCAGGACGGTACTTTCTCGAAAAGTTTATAAAAACTGCTGGTTTTAGTGGGTTAGAAAAATCTCAACACTATTTGTATGGGAAAATACTATTTCCCAAGTGTATAGCGCGCAATATATCAACTTTCTGCTTCTTTTTTTCCTTCTTCTTTAAATAAAAGAAGAAAAAAGTGTATAGTTTGTTGCACGCAAAAATACAAATGCTCTTTGCTTTCATTTTTTATTTTTTTTTTTAAATTTTATATATTCAACTTCCGAAGATTCGAAATGAATATATATTTCAAGATTACGAATTCAACGGTAGGAGTAAAAGGAAGTTTTGTTATACATAAACTAAACAAAAACAATTCGTATATGTATTGTTATAAGAATTTTTGAAACTAAATCCTAGCAATAATATAATATTTATAAAATTTCCCTATTTTTGAAAAAAAAACTCAAAATAAAACAAAATTTCTGAATTTTTGACTCATGCATATATTTCAATTATTTACATACTTTAAAATTTTCGATTTATTTCAATATTTATGTTTTTTAATCTTCTAAAATAACATTAGAATCTTAAATAGTTTGTTGATAGCAAATTAGATTCTCAGAATAGATTTTATCTCCTTTATTATTATTTACAAGCCGATCTCATATTTTATTATTATTTTTGAATTTGATAAATCTCGTATGATTAACTTTAAAAAGTGATCTTTGATTTCTTTGCAATTCAACATTTATCTTTCTTTTGTTTCTCCAGTGGTAAGTGAATGATTCAATAGACGCGTGGTATACAGCAATCTCGAGTATTTCCTCTCGGCAACACACGCCTATATAGACATGTCTATATAAACGGATCTCTAGTCTAGTCGACTACCCAGTATATACTGAAAGAGAAAGAGAGAGAGAGAGGGAAAAGTAAGAGAGAAAGAGAGTGAGTGAGTTTGTCTTCAAGTGTAACGTATCCCACTTCGAAACTGTCCAAAGCAGCGGCAAGCCAATTGTCCGGATGAACAATCATCGCTTGAAAGTACAGACATTTCCGTGCGGTATTACGTTACAAGCATATATAGTGCAAAATAGTCTGTACAATGGCTTGTAATGTACGCTTTTTCTATTACCTCTTTAAATCAGATGGAGATAATTTATTTTTCACGCGAGATTGAAAAAATTTTTTAAATAAAATTTATGCTTTTCGCTAATTTGTTAGAACATGTTTTAATTTTATCTTACGGGTGTAATTTTAAATTGCAGATATTTTAATTACGAAAAGAAATATTTATGCACAAGAATAGATACGAGAAATAATCATGTAGGTCATGTATATATTTTTAGAAAAATTTTAAGCAAATACATTTCCTTATTTTATAATTCATAAAAAAAACTATCCATTTTGATAAATTTAGGTCGAAATGCGCTTTTAAGTAATTAGTTAAAAGGTCTTTAATTAGTGCACTTACATTTGATGCATGTTATTTAAATATTTTAAATGTATATATTTGAACATGAATAAACATTGTAATAATAATTTTAGAGTGCGTTTACTTTTCAATGTAATCACTGGTAATATTTACAAATTTCCAATAAATATCAATTTTAATAATTATAGCATATTATTGTTGCTAATGTATAAAATGTATGTCTGTATCTACGTCTTTTTTTTATTTATTGCATGGACATTTATTATTTAAGTAGAAAATACGTAAGTTGAATTGTGTTAAGTCTGATCTTCAAAAAATCCAGAAAACGTTAGACAATATCCCTAAAAAATTTGTTAAGTGTTTGAAAATTTTATTAAAAAAATTATTTTTTGATTTAAGTGTTTATCTATTATTGAAAAAAAATGTTCCTTTATTTAAAAAAATTTTAAATCAATAAACGATTTTTTAATGGATTTTTTCAAATAAAAATGAAAGGATATCTCTATTATAATTTATAATTGCAAAAGCTGAAAACTAACATCAACAAAAATATTTTTTAAGCAATCGCCGAATTCCGTATTTTTTCTAATAACACGTTCTTCGTTCCTATATTTTCCATTCATTTTTTTCCTTTGAAATTGTCTATTTTTCTTGTATCTCTTTTAACAAATCCTTTCACCCCCTACTTTTATCTTTCATTCCTATCGTATGAATCTTCTCTCTCTCTTTTTTTTTTCCTATTCGTTCTATCCACTTTTACCAGATACAGAAGGGGGCAGATACCACGAGCTTTTCTATTTTGCAGCAGAGTAGCTCTCTCCTCTTCGCTCTCCCGAGCTCAGTGATACGAAAAGAGGAAAGCCGTGAATGAAAAGGCGCGGTATAGCGTGTGCAATGCAAACGCTATACGCGGTAATCGAAATGCAGCTATGTACGCACCATAGTGGTTAAAGCAAACCCCCGGCCAAATGGTCCAAGTCATTGCTGGGGCGTTACGACAAAAATGTGAGCAAGAGCTTGAAAAGGAAAAAAAAAACGAGAAGTAAAGAGAGGGTGGAAAAAAAAAGATTATACATTGAAACTGGCTTACCATTTTTATCTGCTTGGTTCTTTTCCATATTGTAACGAAGGAAATAGTATTTGAACTCAACGAAAATGGAACAGCAGGTGAACCTTGTGCTTTTTTATTTAAACATATCATGAATTTCAAAAGTAATTATTGAACTGTTGAAGTTTTAATTAGAATTTTCGAATGAAATTCAAAATTAATTTTTTAGTAAATAAAAATTATAGATGAAATTTTTTTCCCTTTTTGTTATTTGAGGACATTTATTATTATGAACTTATGTTTTTCATATTTTTAATTTTCTGCCTCGAATCAAATGAGTTTAATTGACATATTCAACAGGTTAACTGTTCAAAATTTAATATAATTTTCTTTCAAATATCGACATGACAGTTTTCCAAAATTTTCATTGCCGTTCAAGTAATGAAAATAACTCTATGTTTCTATTTTTACTATTAAAAAGTATAACATAAAATCATTCCCAATAATCATAAAATAAAGATAAAAAATCCGGGAAACTGCCATGTCGGTAACCAAACGTAAATCATGTACTCTATTATATCACCATAATTATTGCAAGAACATGAAATCCAAATCATAATTTATATTTCCGATCCAATCGACGTATGCTCTACTTCGCCAAAATGAAAGTTTCCGGTGTTAAAATATTTTCTATATTAAATTTTGATAAAAAAAATTTTTATAGTTTATTGTTCAGTATTTTAAATCTATGATTTTCAAAAAATTATTTGCATTCATTTTCATAATAATCTATTGCTTGAACTTTTAAATTCATTAAAATAAAACTAAAATATTTATTAAATCAATAAATTATTTCCATCGGATAAAATAAAAAAAGAAGAGTTATTAAATTTACTTATTATTTTTTCCTTAAGGTAAATATTGAATTCAGTTGAGATTGTAATAAGCTTGTTAAAGAGGGTCAAATGAGAAAGTGTATATATATACATTTTAAGGGTTGTGCCAATTTTATGTTATTACTGGCATATAGGGTGTTATAGTATACTGGCCATATAATATAACTAGCGCCATGTTATTCTTCATAATATAAGCTTACGGTACTGGAAGAAAATACTACTTTTTTTTTTGTCGAGGTAAACGATCTTATATACTGTTTTCGAGTAATAATAAGAATTGATTGTCTCTTCGCTTATTAATTTAATGAATGCTGCATTATTTTTAAATATTATTATTTTTTATTTAATTTTAAATTGTACTTTTTGGGTGATTAAGAAGAATACAAGAACATAAAAAAATTAAAAAAACTTAAAAATATTTTTAAGACGAAGCTTAAGATTAATATTTTTTTAAAATTCGTTGTACTAAAACATTGCCGAGTTTTTAATTAGAAAAACGTAATTGTTATTTCATTTTTAGTTTAAGTCTAATGGAATAACATAGCAAATATGGAGATGTTTTATTTGAGTGTATTTATTTTTTGTGAATGTCAAAACAAAATAACATTTTTAGTGAAAATAAATAAAGCCGGTAACAAATAAAAAAATATCAAAGAAAAAAAAAGACTGTACCTTTATCAATCAATTTATATACGCGTAAAGATAGATTGTAATCAAGATAAAAACTATTTTTAATAACAAAAATTTTAACTAACTGTAGTACAAAATCAAAAAAAGTTTGATAATTTCTTATTCATTTGTTTGAAATTTATACTAAACCTTTGAAGTCATATTCATTTCGTGATCAACAAAACTCATTAAATCCTTAAAATGGCAAACAAAATAAGATTTTTTAATGTGGGATTGATCAAATATTAAGTATCAATCAAGGACTGCACAATGTACAATAATTTACATAATTTTAATAATCGTGATTTTTAAAAAATTTTTCAACGTTTCTCTTTTATAGTTTAGTGTTTTAATGGGCTACTTAAGTACAATTATTTTAAAAGTACTATTATTATTCATTATTTCAAAAATACTTTTTTATTTTGAAATCTCTATAAAAAGACTATATTTTTCTTTATTATATAAGATTTTAAAAGTTAACAAAATTCGTTAAATTTTTAAAATCTAGAATTAAAAATTAAGAGACTAAATAATCAACAAAAATTGTCAACGATTGCTTTAAATTAAAAAACTAAAAATATTCGGATAAAGAATTTTACATTGCCAAATTTTAATTTATAGCTAAATGAAACAAAACCATTCTTTTTTAATTATTATTATTCTTATTAATATAAATTATATGGAAAAAAGAATAAAATTAACCATAATCATTTGGTCTTAATAAAGTTAAAGGAATAAACGTTTTCTAAAGCTTTTGAAAGTTATAAGAAAATTTAATTTATGCAATTTAAGTTAAACTTAGTTCATTTTAGTTTGATATTAAACGTTGTAAAGCATTTCTGAAATTTTATTTTCATCTTCCATTTATTTTTTTATTATTTTTTTCTTTATTTTTTTTTTCACTTCAAATGAACTTTGCAAAATTTAAAATTAAAATGAGTCTCTTCATATTTTATGGTTTTGTTTTAAAAACGCTACTGGATTCCATGAGTGTGCATAATAAGATTTAGGTCTACAAGCCCATTTTACTTAAAATGATATTCTTTAAGGATATAAATATGGATATAATAAAAAAAAAAGGAATCCTTGAAAATTGTAAATCTGTGTTACTTCTCGAAGGTATCTACATTTTTAAAAATAATTTCACTGCATTTATAATTAAATAATTAATTTTAAAATATTTAATTTGATTGTGTCACTTGATTTTAGACGTAATAATTGTAAAAAAAGTTTATATTTTGAATCGAGTATCATATTGTCATTCAACTTTGATAATACTGCTCGTTAAATTTATTTAAAACTTTTATAATTTTAGTACTACATAATTATAAATTTTGTAAAAATAAAATAACAATTTTTTTTCATAAAAATGTTGTTTTTCTTTATTTAACAAGCAACGTCTCATAATATAATTGAAAACGAACTTTAAAAATTCTTAACAATTTACTTTTCATTTTACTTTCAACTCTTTGCCATTAAAAAGCTAGACAGTTCAAGAAAAATAAAAAGACTAAAAAAGAGAAATAAAGAAAAAGGTAAAAGAAAAAAAATCAGCGATGTCATAGCACCTAAAAGCTAAAATTCTCAAAGCATTTATAATAAAGTAGAGCATCGCATTAAGAAAGGCGCAACTTCGTAGAAGATTATGCATTTAAAGATGCAACGTCCGAAGCACAGCCCGTGATTCTTCATCGCTGCTTTTTTTCTCGCTAGTTACTCTCACTTTTTTTCTTTTATTTTTCATTCTTTTTATTCTCTCTTGCGGTCACGGCAAATTAAAAATTGCATACCTGTATACACGGCGTTTGAATTAAGAATGCGATTAAAAAATTTCTAGAATTATTTCCTAAAACGTTAATAATTCAGTACACGTTGTTATATGAAAAAATGAAAAAAAAAGAAAAAACAAAATTGAAGGTCAAAGCAATAGATATGTTCTAATAAGTAAAATAAAAGACATAAATACGGTTAAAAAGGATAAGATAAAGAAAAGAGTGAACGAGAAAGCAAAAAAAAAGACTCTCGGTAACAAAGCTCTAGACAGACAAAAAAAAGTAAAGGATATGGTTTTATACAGTGAATAAGAACGAAATAAAGTGAGAGAGAAAAAGAAATTTTTTCAAATTACACAAGGGGAATGAGTTTGTTGGAGAGTGTGAATTTCTGTGAGTTAAGGAATTGTTTACGACTTTTTATTTCGCGGACGAGTTGAAGGAACTTATTATTATTTTTCTTTTTTTTTTCTTTTAATTTCTACAAAACTAACGACGGAAAAACGTTGTATTTGAAATTTACTATTTTTATTTTTATTTTAAAAAAATTACGTTTCCTTTCTATTTTATTTAATAAATTATTTACGTATCATTGTCTATGCTTTGCAGTTTATTTATCAAATTTTATTAAAAAAAATTAATAATGTTATCATAGTATCAAAGTATCAAATAATCAAAATTTAAAATCTCATAGCACAAAAAGCTCCATAAGGTCTTTCTTGAAATTCTTTGAAATTCCGTCACGTGCATATATTTGAAATCCAAGCTATAAATGTAAAAAAGGGCACATATAACGTATCAGTAGATTCATTCCGGCTAGAAGCAGACGCGAGCGCGCGACGGCGGTTGCTCGTAAATCGGCTCTGGAAAAGAGCTCTTTTTAAATGAAAAGTACGACTACATTTCATAATTTACCCAGGCACTTTTCTTTTCTTCCCGCGAGTTTTCTAGCTTTAATATTAAAAATCTAACTACAAGTTAAAAATATGCAAATAAGTAGAAGGATAGAACAAAAAAATTTTTTTCGAAAAAATAAAAGACATATATATATATATATATATATATATATATATATGACTATCCAATAAGATTTTCTTGCAGCGTTTGTAAAAAAATAACTAGAAAAGAAATATAGAGAAATAGTTAAAGATAAAGAAAAAGAGCGAAAGAATTGAAGTAATAGTTGTAAGAAAAAAAAACAAATGTTGAGGGATTGAGTGAACACAGAAAACTTTAACGAAGGTCCAAGACATGAAAAAAAAAAAAAAGGAATATCGTTCTACAGAAGAAGAAAAACTTTGTTCTTCTCGCGCTTATAAGCGAAGCTCCTTGGCAAGCAGTCTTTTGGACTTTTGGAGAGAAAGTTTTCGGTATATACCACTCCTCCACCCTTTAGGTTTTCTCTTCTTAATGGAAAAAGGCGAAAACGAGGTATTTTACTCTTCCTTTCTCTCTCTCTCTTTTCATTCTTTCTTTTATTTTTTTTTACCCCTTGAAAAATGCCCGAATTGCGTGCGTACGATACTATAGGTTGCAACTAAACTAAAGCTCACGAAATTCTTTTCTTCTTTTACTTGTTTTTTTTTCCTTTTTTTTACAACTTTTGGCTTTTCCACGAGAATTTAGAACGAAATACAAAGCATTACAAAAGCTGCGTTATTGGCTCTCGTAATAGTTGCATATGTTGCAATTAACTCGTATGACTATAGTTTGCTTTAAAAAAAAAATTTTTTTCTAGCTGACTGTTTATCTTAGAAATTATTGTATTTGTTATTAAGTGATTGGTCATAAATAATTAGATTAAATTTAAAATTCTAAATTATATTTTAAAAGATTCTTCATACTATTGTATAAAATATTTAACTTAGATATTCATTAAATTCAACAATTTAATATTGAAATTCTTTAATTTAAAACCCAACTAATTGAATTAATTATTTAATACTGAACTCTTGTTTAAACGCGCTATCCCTTTTATAATTAGAATAACTTTAAATGAAAAAGCTTCACTCCAAAAATAAATTATACTTTTAACATTTTCAAGCTGTTAAAAGAAAAATCTAAACTTTTACCACTTATAGAATAGAAAAAGGACCAGTACAATAAAAAAAGAGCGGAGTAAATAAAAATTAATTCAAAAGAGTGTTACGGTTCTTTAAAAAAAAATTTGCTTTTCAACATATAACCGCTTAATCAACGTGTTATAACAAGCTATAATTAATGTTCTTGTTATATTTCATTAATTATCTGTCATTTATATTTGTAATCAAAGCAAGTGCAGACACACACACGCATAAACTCTAATTAAAAATAATATTTTAAAACATATGCTTTTGCTCGCTCTCCCCATCCCCCCACTCCGCGCCTTTTCAGCAATTACTCGCAAGGGGTCACACACACGGTGTATAACACTTAATAATTATTTCAAAAGGACCAAAGAGAAAACCGCAACCTGTGAAAACTCAAACAAAAGCGTGTACAAAACGTTAATGCCACTTGTTATGTTACAGCTTTTATTTATACTTTCACACTTATACCTCGCTGGAAATTAATAAATAATCTTTGTTGTACTATTTTATACATTTATAGTACCTGCTACATGCACGATTGATGTAGTCGAGATTAGTTTTTCCAGCGGAGAATTTTGGAAAAGCGTGTTACTGTAGTTTTATGTAAATAATGAAAGGTTAAGCGGGTATTTTTTATTGCGTTTTATTATTTCATTGTACATTTCCTAAATATTAATAAAAAGTAGGAAGTTTTACTAGACAGGAAATAGTAGAAGGAAATTAAAGTTTTTCTTTTCGTACAACGCCCAATTCAATAATTTAGATGGCTGAGAAGGAAAAGTTACAGAATGAGCGGACGTTGTGGTAAAATATACATGTCGTGGTTACGTTCAGATGCTCACGTAGAGCAACGGTCAATATTATGTTTTTTTTTTTTTAATTTAGAGATATAAAAAAGTAAATTGTATTCCTTAATAATGTTTTTAAAGTGTTAGCTAAATTTATTTCTTTGATTTTAAATGCAATCTGGTAAAAGATAATAACTGACTTTTATTAAATATTTATTTTTGAAAATTTTCAAGCATTATTATTCTAAAAATTTTCAAGCAATATTTTTACACACAAAAATATTTCAGTTTCATATTACAACACTCGATTTCATGTATAACACTCTACACTTTATATTTTGATAAGATACATCCACAAATATTTAAAATACATCATATAAGAAATCGTTTTAAACCTTACAAAGCTGTGTTACATAGAGGAAATACTTTAAAAATTTAACACTATTAATAAAAAACTTTTAAAGATTTTATTATTTTTATTGTTCACAAAAGTATTTAATTAATTAATAAGTATATATTTATAAATGGATTACAGAATGAAAATTATTTACTGTCGACTGAATTTAAGTTATTTCATTAAGAAATCGAAAAATTCGTTGACTCAGCAAAATAGCCCGCAGAGATATAGATAAATTTAATTAAACTTTATTGAGAAATTTAAGCTCGGTAATTTTATTTTGCATTCTTGCACATGTTGTTTTTCGCTTTTAATTCTAATTTTAATTGAAAATAATTCCGTCGTGTTAAGATTATACGTTACGAATATTTTAATCTCATTACAATATGAAAATTATTTGAAAAAAATAATTTTTTCAATTACTTGAATAATATTGAAAATTCAGTTTTAGGAATGTAGATGTGTTTCATCATTTATCCGTGGAATTATTCATAACGGAAACTTCCACCTGATATCGTCAGAAGAAAACTTTGTTTGCTTTTAGCTTTAAAGTTTGTAAATAATAATGCGAATTTTCGTTAAACTTAATTATGCATTGTCAAGTCATTTGAATTTTTAGTTAGTACGGTTGTTGGCAATAGTTTGATATTTAGTATTATATTTTTGATATACAAAAGCTATTAATTTGATATTTAAGGAGATCTCGGCGTTTGAGGCCGATACTTTAATAGGAATTCTGAAAAAAAAACAAAATTTAAAAAATGTTTTTTCAAATAATTTTCACAAAGAGTGTTTATATTTATTATATCTGTAATTCAAATTATATTTTATTATTTTGCAAAATATACTTTTAATTTATCATTATCAAGGTTCTAATCATACCCACTTGAATTAACTTTTGAAATCTTTTTTTTTTGTTTTATCGATTACATATTAATTTTTTTATTAATTTAAATTTTTAACAAAATAATTTATCAGTTCATTATTGTAACATATTTTTATTATAAAGTTAAAAGCATATTGAAAAATTATTACTAAATATAGGTTCTCATGAGAAAAATGCTATTTTTCTCATAAAAGCTAACGTTAAATAATAGTTTTTAAATATTTATAACTTCCTTTTTCAATTTGCATTTCTCACCTTTTAAAAACTGATACCAAAAGTTAGCAACTATTACTTCATATTATTTAATTTCATATATTTTTATTGGAAATTGCTAAAGTTATCTTAAACAGAAACTAACAACAATGTAAAATAAATTTTGAATAAACAATATACTCTTCGTACGATGACTAATATTGCATTTTATTGATTTAAATATACATTTTGCAAACACATAATTAATTTTTTTAGTGTTTTTACGTTCTCTAATGTAAAAATAATTTAATGAAAGAATATAATCCTATTATTCTGTTCATAGAGACACAAAATTACAAAATGTTTTGCATCTCCAGAGCTTATTATACGAGTTTATGCGGGCATATTAAGCTCTTTTTTTGAGGTATGATATTTCATTACAAAGTACTTTATTTAAACAATTTAAAATGTTAAAGAATTCTAATTTTTCACAACTGAATTTCAGCATTTGAAATAGTTCTAAATGTTTATAATAAACATTTAGTTTCACCTGGTTATTAAATAAGTTTTGAAGTTAATATTAACATTTATAACATTAATCATGTCAATTATCCAGGACTGAGCAACAATTTCAAAATCACAAAAAGCAATTGTTATTGATTAATAATTTATTTATTTTGACTAATCATTGATATTACATCTACATATTTCTTAATAATAGATTTTTTTTAAAGTACTAAACATAAAATACACGAATATTTTTATTAATTCTTTTATATTAATTTTTTTTTTGTTTTAAGCAAAGTCAATATTTGTAAATTATTCGTAAAATTTCATAAAAAACATTTTTTTTTAAATTCAATTTTCTTTTTTAAATAATGAATCGAGTTTTAATTGAATTTTCCAAGCTATGTAGTAATTATTTATATATTTTTGATTTATCGAAACATTCGGCTCTTGATTGAAATCATATTTGTTAGTAATTTTTTTATTGAAAATCATATTTATTAACATCTGCAAAATATGAGTGAATGATAATATTTTTTTTATATGAATTTTTTTTTCAACATTAATATTGAAAAGTAAAACCTTCAACATGCGAATATAAATTATGAAGTTAATTAAATTTTTTTTAAATAACTGTTATTTTGCGAATCATGAAAAATTCATTTTCACTTTTAATAAATAAATAATTTATTTAAAACATTTTCTTCTTTAATAACTGAAGGAAGTGGTCGTTACTTATACATACATGATAAATAATTTTCTTTTTATATAAATAATTTAAATCCATCGAATTAAAAATTTTTTAAAACAAATTGAAAACATAAATAAGCTTTTAGATATTTTAACAATATGAACAAGCTTTTACTGCTTTTCAATGTCACAGATACAAAGCTCTACAAACAAAATTCGAGAACTGATCAAACATAATAGAGTAAAATTACAGCTACAGGCTAACAAGTCAGTATAAAAAATAATCACGCTTCGCAGACTCGAAATAAATATGACTCCGGCTTAGTAACGATGAAAATTGCAACGGATTACGTGAGCTCCCTAGTTAATACAGACCGAATCTAAAGGGGAAAGGTATGGAACAAAATAGACATAAATATAAGTAATCAAGAAAATTAATCAGAAAGAGAATAGACACCGAACGGATAAAAAGCATGACACGTAGCGCGGGGGATGAGTCTTATCGCGAGAAAAACTATTTAACTTAGGCAATTTATACTTGGCAATCTCTCTTTCTCAGGCGAAAACTACAAGGATAAATCAATCTTAAGCTCGAATCTTACTTCTTACTTTATTATTTTCGCTTTCGTTTTTACGTATATCCCTCTTGGTTTTTGGCCTACATAGAGGAGTCAAATGAAATCAACGTATCCATTTATCTGTCCTCTACGCTATCAAATGCTAGTGCTAATAAAAATTACTTATACTACGGTGATAATCTTTATACGTAATAATGTTACCCCTAGATATTTTATAGATACTTTCAATTATTTTTATTTCAAAACATGGTTTGATTTATCGAGATTGTTTATCGTTTATTTTTTTTTTACAATAAAATATTCTAATTTTACAGTCGCGGTCATGATTTTTATTTGAAAAATTCTTTCATGTGTCAGTTAATTTGATTATGAATATTCGCATTTGCAGAAGAAAAATGCTACTACTTTCCGTATTTACAATAACAACTGGAACTGATGAAAAGTTCACACAAAATTCAACTAAAGCAAACTATATAATTATGAATGTTTCAACAAATTCTAGTATTATATATAGATTTGACTATAAAAGTGGTTGATAAATCCAGCTTTAATTTATATTTAAATGAAAGATTAATTTCAACTTTGGTCACGAGTTATAAATTAGTTGAATTTACTTAAAATTATGAACTACTCAATTAGCGCCAAATGTTATTTCCGTAAGATATTATTTTTTTTATAAAGAAATATTGATTAAAACAAAATAATTAGAAAATTTCAATTATCAATTTTAAGAAATTTATTTTCATTTAATTAAATAGCTATTTATGATTTGTGTTAAAGTTTTTAACATAACACTCTAAACTTTACAATTTATTTATAATTAATAGAATTTATAATTTATTGTTCATTCAGTATCATTTTACTAATGACCATTCTTTAACATGTATCTAGCCAGTTATTGAGCAAAGTAGTCATTGACAGGGTCTTAACAAGTATAATAGTTTCAGCAATAATTGAATTATTATTTGATAAATATTTTGCTCATTATTTAAAATAAACAATATCAAAAGTTAACTTAAAAATTTATTTTGTGTTTGCTATTAAATTCATTCGAATTATTCGTTTTCATAACTAACGTAACGATAAACCGGTCATTCATTGGTCATCATTTGTTTACTCTATAGTTGTTTGCTTCTCGAACGCATTAATCAAGTTGTAAAAAATTAAAATCGATACTAAAATAACAAGTGCTCTCTTTCTCTCTTTCCCCAGTCCTTGCTCGCAATATTTAAACGAAATTCAAACCAGATGACAAATGAATTGGCACATTCTATTGTAACAGCTTTTTTATGGAAATTTATGAGCTTCATAAAACAGTAACCAGTCCGCAGAGTAAAAAAAAAGGAAAAGTTTTAGCAAAAATAAACATCGTAACTAAAAATTTAATGACCAAAAATATCTATCGACAATCAGAATAAACGATCATAAGTATCTTCCGAGCAAAAAAACTCTTCGCTTCATATATACATTAGACTTAAACATAAAATTTTCAAACGCCACCGGGATAACTCCGATACGCGTAACTGCGTTAGCGTTACAAACGTTCATATTGCAGGAAGTGAAGAAAAAAGTAACTTTCTTCTCTCTCTCTTTTTTTTCCTTTCTGACAAATAAAAAGGGTAAAATAAAAAAAAAAAGTGGAAATCTTTCATGACTAACGTCAGCGAAAAACCATTAAATAGTCGTAAAAATTTACGAGTTTACAGTCCGAACTATGGAGGAAAAAAAAATAAACGAAGAGCGGAAGAAGAAAGAAAGCAAAAAAAAAAATAATGTTGAAAAGAAGAAAAAATAATATAGGACCGAGAAAACTAGTCGCGAGAGCAAAGAAAGACACGGAAGGAAGTGTGTGGTGCGAACATTGTTTGACTTTGCGTGCGATAAACGAAAATTTGTGGACCAAAGCTCACACCACAAGCCTATACTTTTATTTTATATATATACAAGGAAAAAATAACATAGTTACAAGAAAAAAGAAGGAACGATATGATATCCCTTGTGAGCTGATCCTCCTTTCATTTTTTCTTTCTTTTTTCCTTTGACACGATGTTATACGCATCCTCTTACTTATTCTCTTTTCACGCAATTCCAAGCAGCATAGCATGACATTGTCCGTGAAAAGAAACGAGAGAGAAATAGCGAAAAACAGAAGAAAAAAAGAATATAGAGAAAGAAAAAAAAAGAGAGAGAGAGAAAAAGAAGTTTCGCGCGGCAACAATAGAGTGGCTCGTGATAAACAATAGCCCTGTGGCGCTTTCACATGCCAGCGCGTTGTGGTATCACCATTCGCGATATTTTTCTCAACCTCCCTCCTCCCTATTCCATCCATCCCTCCCTTTAAACCCTCGAGCACTTTTATTTTTTATTGCTTACTTTTCTTTCTCTGTCTTTCTCTCGTTTCTCTTGTTTCTTTATTTATGTCCTCGAACGCGTACTCGTCATGCGTATGTATACGAGTTACTCAGAGAAAGAACGATGGTCATGCATTATATAGAAAAAAAAAGTATATTGCGTGTATGGTGTTAAAGAAAAAGTTAATGGATATAAAAAAGCCAACCACCTTTTTGACTTTTTTTTTTCATCGTGCATTTTTTCTTTGGTATTATCCATAGAGTTATGTATTTCAGTGAAAGAGGTGTTCTTTTTTTCACGTAAGCGATATATTAATATTGATATTTTGAAAGCTTTCATCGGAGTGAAAGATCATAGCATTGAAAAATTCAAAATTAATATGCATAAAGGATGTACTTGGGGTTATCGACAAATTGTTCTCAAACAAATAAAGATTTTGTTTCTTCATCATTATGTTCTCATCAATGCGCGTACTTTGTTTACATTTTGTACGTTACTCGATGTTTCCGTTTCGTATTTATTATTACAATGTACATATGCATGACATATTAACGTATTGGAAATACGTAATTTATCAATGTTAAAAGTATAAATTATATTCCATTTTCCACTAAAATTTTTTTTACAATATAATTAACAAATTTAAAAAAACTGCAATCTTAATAAAGTATAAATAAAGTAAGTCGAGACCTATCGTTAATTGCGCATGCAATTTTTAGGAGTTATGGTTCGCTAGAAATGATTAATAATTAAGAATTCGATTTATATTCATCCTGATAATGAATGTGCATTATAAGGTCGTGAAGAGCTAGTAGAAATTTTTATGATGATTTACGTTAAGATTGTGATGAATTCAGAAATTTGAGTTTGCATGTCGTTAGGAAAAATGTAATAAGTAGGTAAAATCCATCAAAATTTTAAAAAGTTTATTTACAGATACTTAAAATACTATGTGGATAATTTTTAAGTATAATAATTCTTATGAATTATTGACCATTACACAAATAAAAGAAAGTAAAGGAGAAGAAAAATTAGAACCTCGGGATGAAAAATGATTTGATCATTGTTCTTTATTAGACATACAATAGCGTTACTTTTGTCGAGGATTAGGTAATGTAATAAAAATAAAAATACGAATGACAGAGTACGATGCCGATCATTTATTATACCCAGAATATATCCTCAGTCAAGCCTCGTTAAATGAGTACTAAATTTCCAATGGAAGAATAACTTTCTTGTTAGTTTTATACTAATGCCAAGAGCGACATGTACGTATTTTTGATGATCAATCTGATTTTATTTTACTCGATGAGAAAAAAAAAGGTTCTACAGTGATTTTGATCGTGTATATGCAAAAAATTACTCAATCACGATCGGAAATTTCTTTCTCTGAAAATTGCCTCGGATTAATCTTTGACTTTATATGTAAAATAGGCGAGTGGAATAATTGAACGAGATGAACTAATGAAAGCGTGGAATCGAACTGATTATTGAAGAAGCAAACTTAGTAACTTTTCCCAATTGTATTATTTTCAATGCTTATTAAAATGCTTATTTCAATGCTTATTGAATTTCAAGTGAATTTTCCCATTGCAGAAACAAAAAGTGCAAAAAATTTCTAGCGCCATAAATCAATTGTTGAATTGAGTCTTTAATAATTTCTGTAATGAAAATAAAATACGCGGCGATAAAAGTACATAAATTATCATACTAATTGAGAAAAATGCCTTTGACATTAAGCTATATGGTCATTGTATGATTTATGGTATTTTCGTCATTATACATTTGGTTATCTTTAATTAAAATTATTAAAGTGCGGCAATGTTTTGCGGTTATTTATGATATTTGTTTACACGGATAATTATGAAAATTTGCAAATTAACTGAAAAGCTGAGATAACGGGCCGTGTATTTAAATATTATTTTAAATAATATATTTTATAATTAACCCTGGTAGAAATTTGAACATTAAAAATGGTGTAAACAACAATTTATGACCATTTTCAATAGTAATATTTTGTCATGTCAATATTGGCGAATAAATGGCAATTTTTTGCTGAATCTGCAGAGCTCAAATTTTTTGGTATATTGGTTAGCATCTTATAGGCAAAAAATGCTAATATAAAAATGTTGTAAAAATTTTTGTATTTAGCCAAAAAAATACGCATTTTAAGTAAACGGAGAGAAAAAATCAGTAACAGCTATCTAAAAATTAGGTAAACTGTGGACAACTTTTTTTGACTAGTTATATAACTTTTTAGTAATGAGTACTTAATTTTTCAGATCATAGGTAAAATCATAACCTCACTTTTGCCACGTGGCGAGAAAATATAGATTAGTATTTATTCACATTCCTTCGTCAATGTTTATTTTTATTGGAATTTATAAAAATAATATTAAATTTTATTAAAATAAAAATATGAAACGCAGTACGAAACGAATATAAAAATATCGTTTTTTAAAATAATAAATGGAAAATTTTATTGATCGTTTAAAAATAACCTCTAACAATCCGATCACAACTCAAAATATACTCGCGAATATATTAACAAAAGTGATTCTATTAATGATTAATGATAACTTTCAAGAAAAAACCTTAAATGATTCTTAATAGTAATCAATTAGAGCACAATTTGATAGACTCTACTGTTAACTATCTATATTCAAATAATAGTGGATCAGACTCAACATTTTATTAGCATTTTTTAGCACTATGAAGGTTGAAAAAAACGTTTCATATTAGTTCAAATAATGGCCATAAAACATTCCCATTTTCTGCTCTTCACTTTAAAGAAATGGCCATAAAATGGTAGAAAAAGCGTTTCATTTTCTACCAGGGAAGTATTTAATTTTTTTTCATAAAAAATATCGTGATAAATCGATATTTTAAATTTACTTTAATTTGACAACTAATCTCCATCAAAAATTTATTATGAACAATATATTCATTTTCTTTTTTTATTTTCAAATAAAATAGTTTCAGCACATATTAAATTATTGAATTTTCAATTTATTTTCCAATTTAATTATTCAATTAAATTATTATTTGAATGTTTATTTTTATTACTTTTTCTTATTTCAAAAATGTTTACAATAATATAACACTACTACACTGAAAAAAATAGAATCTAGGAGTAAGAGGAAAAATCTATTTGATTCTTAGTTCTTGAATCAAATAGAAATCTAGTTGTACCTAATAACTATAATCAAGATGAATATTCATCATATTAAAGTTTAGTTACTTCAAAAATATTTCTGCTAGGTGGTAGCAGAATATCTATTAGAAGGAAGTCGATATCGTTGAAGCAGATTTTCCTCTAGAGTCAAGCGGAATTCTACTATGGCTTAAAACAAAACGAAAATCTTCTATCACCAAGCGGATTCTCATTGGTTCTAGATTCTATTTTTTTTTTAGTGTATAATTAAAAAAATATTTTTTTATTCTGAATTTTAGAAAAAATTATTGTGAAATGATAATTTTTGTACAATTTTTCTATGAGTTTAAAAGTACATAACGTAACTAGAGAGGAAAGTAGAAAATTTCTCCTTTAGCATGGGTTTTGGGATTCTCCAAGGAAAAAATTGTCATTTTTTCCAGTATTGTTCATAATACTTGGTTCAACTACGGTCGTTTTGTAAATTAAGAAAAAGGACCTAAAAAAAAAGTAGAACTTTCAAATTTGCTGCGATCTGATGCTGTCTCGTGAGAATTTAAATTTGTCTTTTCATTTTCCTTTTCTATATATACGTAGAAGGAAAGATTGTGGGAGGAAAGAATTTTTACAAAAACTGGCATTTCTGTTGATAATTTTACGTTATGTTGAGGAGAGCGCGAGAAGCAGAGGAGTCAGAGAGGTGAAGAAGATGAGGGGATCCTTTTTTAATATGATTAATAATATAGTGGGATATATGTGATGAACTTACATCTAAATATTTACATATTTATTTATTCCTTAAAGTATAAAATGATTTCATTTTCTATAATCAACTATACTCTTATTAATTTCAAGCAAAAAATAATGTCTTATTAATGGCCCATTAATTAAGTTAATAAACTAGCTATTAATATTGAGTCGAAAGTAAAAAATATTTTAAACAAAAATCCAATTAAAAATGAAAAGATAAATAATATTTACTTTTTTAATAAATAGTTTCGTTAAAATTTTAATTTCATATTCCTTTTACTTCATGCAATTTAAATGTCCTCAACAAAGAATAATTCTGCAGGTCATCCTATGAACTCATGCGTGCAAAGGCATCATCTTTCTCTTTTTTTTACATACAAGATGTTTTTTCATTTTTTTTTTTTTTTTCAAAAGTAAGCGTACACGCGACAACTGGTCAGAACATACATCCATGCGTCGCGTGCAGCATGTGTCACGCTAACCGAGTACAAGAGAAGGAAAGAAAGAAAGAATAGGCGACAAAAACATACGTACTAGTCGTTTCCAATAACTTTTTTTTTCTCTCAACGCAGAACAGAAAAACTAATGAAAAAAACTTAACGATAAAACAAGAAAAAAAAGGAAACAATGACAGATACTGTTCTTTTTTTCATTTTTTTTTTCAAACAAAGAAGTTAAACTTGGATCGATCAGTTGTATACTTTTTCACTATAGCAACTTTTATTCTTTTTTTTCTTTCTCGTCGCTCTAACGCTTCACACCTTTTATGGCAAAGGAGATCGACAATTCGTCGCGCGGGGATTTTAGTTAACGTTAATCCTGTTAAACCGGAAAACGTTAAAATTTAAGAGAGAGAGAGAGAGAGAGAAAAAATAAGAGTATAAAAAGAAAGTTTACAAAGTTAACTCACTTGTTCCGTTTGACTTGTGTGCGCCTGCCCTTTTCGCACTTTCCTCTTACAACATATATCCTCGCTATCTCTATTATTCTCTGCTCTTTCTCTTAAAATTTCTGGCTTACCTTTTAGTTTTAGACTTCCCTGTAGCACCCTTTTCTGCTGTTGGTCTTGCACTACTCATTATCAAATTTCATGACTTTAAATGCTCGCGGGGATATATATAGCCTTTAAAAGCTAAAGTTTTGTCCGTTTCAGCTTGGTTATATGCATTAGAGTATTTTCAACCGAGGATATACACTTCTATTTAGTTTAAAATGACATTTCTAACAATTTTAAACACAAGTAATAAATCCACATTGTGCTATTGTTTTTAGACGTTTACTTAGCAATTTTTTTTTTCTCTTTTCTTTTTCTTTATTTTTTTCGTGCCTTTATGAAGCTATTAAGCAATTAACTTGCCCTCGTTACCATTCAACGTATTTAATATTGTTATTTCTAAAGCGCGTATTTTATAATTGCTTAATACTATTTTGACTATTGTTACGCTCGTTTTTTTCAAAAAGTTAATTATAATTAAATGTTCTTTTTTTTCGTTGAAAAGCGTAGAAGAATAATTATTAAAAAATGAAAACATTTTTTTTTCTCTCCATGCGTGCCGTTAATAATTGTCTGTATTTATTCGACTGTTTTATGAATAAAAGTGAACAAAATAATGAATATTTTTTACTTCCAGTTAAATGTTTGCTCACTAATTATTTATAATCATGCTTGATGCTGAGTCTTTTTAAATGGATATTTTTAAATGTGAATTCATATTCTGACGTATCGAAGAGTGAGATGATTAAATTTTTTTTAAAATGTAGAAAGAGATTAGAAAATTTTTAACTATTAATATTAACAATATTAAATTTAATTCATTGCAAATGATAGTTATTATGTGATAAAAAGTAATTTAAAAATAAACTACGTGATTCTATATGCATATGTCTGACCAAATTCCTTTAATTCTACTTGTTTTATTCATGAAAATTACATTTTAATATAAAGATGTCGAATAATCTTATTAAGCCATAGATTCTTATAAAGCTTGCTTAAAAAAGTAATTTTCAATGATATTTGAAACGAAATATATAGAATACACAAAGCTACTCTTGTAATAATCTCTAATATTCTCCTTACACCGTTATTCCTTTCTTAAATCAGTGTCTGCATCGTTTATGCTAAAAGTTCATATCCGCGGCAACTCTTTCTTTTCTTTTCATTTTCAATGGTATCCTTTACGCGCATTTAAGAACATAACTACGGAGTATAGGGAAGGGAATATTCGCTAAATGCAGCGTAATAAGCTCGGTAAAATATTTCTCGTAAGAAACAGCGGAGGCAAAGGTACTAGAATTAGCATCTTTTACTCTTAAGAACTGAAATGCAAAAAAAGGTAATGGCGACTATCTTCATGGAGATTGTTTTCTTTCTCCTGCAATTGGTTTTTTCGTTATGCCCCGAGCCCGTCTTTTTATTATTATGCTAAAGTGTTAAAAAGTAAGAATAGTAAATAAGAATCACGTAATCTCATTGATATTTATAGTTTAATTTTTAAATGGTGAAAAATTTTTATCATGCAAAACTTGAAAATATTTTAAAGTTTTATCACGAAAGTTGTATTATTCATTTATACGAAAAAATAATATTGCTCTTTTCTTTTTTTATTAAAAATACATGTACTAATATGTATGAAATTTAAAAATGTTTAAAATTTGTATATAAAACATTTATATTTTCAGTGTATTAAATAATAAATTGTATAACTTTTGTTTTCATTGCTTACTAATTCTCGATTGTTCTATGAATATTTGAATATCAAGTGTTACGGATTTAAAAACTCTACTGGCTCGCAATAAAAAAAGAAAAATTTGTTTATTATTGATTTACAATCACATATTTTTCAAAAATTCAGTATGAAAAAAAATGTAATAAAACAAGTTTT
This sequence comes from Anastatus disparis, assembly GCA_017163975.1. NCBI lineage: Eukaryota > Metazoa > Arthropoda > Insecta > Hymenoptera > Eupelmidae > Anastatus > Anastatus disparis. Next base: position 1,810,796 of record JAFFSR010000251.1, read on the forward strand.
GTTTAAAACGAATTTCAATGTTCACGCAATAAAATTATTAATAAAATTCCATGTCTGATGTATGATAAAATTATTTTTTGAAAATATTTTTTCATTGGAATAATCGATATTCATAAATCACTCCACGTTATCATTGTAAATATAGTTTTTATTTGATTTTTCTTTTAAATTAACTATCGAATTTCAAATTAACAACAGCAGTAATAAAATATTCCAGTAACAAATAAATGTGCTAACATTTTTCCAATAATATTTATGAATATTAATGATAAAAATAGTTAATTATTTGTGAGTAACGTTTAAAAAATTTAACGATTAAACAATGCATTATTGAACTAAATAGTTCGAATTCCATTTTAAAAGATATATAATTCGGCATGAAAAGTGCCCCGTCTACATTTCAAAGATTAATGATGTATAGAATAGTAGTTGTTATAATTTATTGAAACATTAATTTTCGGAAAAAAAGACATTCTTTTATTGACCCAAAAAATTCATAGTCCAGAGTAGCATTGTTGGCCGAAGTTTGAATAACTTTGACTATTTTGCCAATAAATATTCATAAATTGATAAAAAAATGTTAAAATAACAAATATTATTTATTCAAAAAACAAGCCATAATGCTAAACTTAAAAAAATCCAATTTTTTATTTTCTTGAAATATACTTTTTTTATAATTGTACGCTTTGTAAACAGCTGAAACATAAGAAATATCTGTAATGTAAACGTGCGCTATGCAACAAAAGTCAAGACTTGATGGGCCTAGTTTACTATAAAACGACGATTCATTTTAATCTGAAAGTTTAATCCGTCAGCAGGGTTGGTCGGGTTAGGCCAGGCAACATAGCAATAAGGTCAGCTGGAACTTTAAAAAGGCGCTGGTTCTTTTAAGCTTGCTTATATCCATCGAGCTATATGCCGGCCTCTGTATAGGATCGTAGAATAGAGCAGCCAAAGAAGCATGAAAGTAAGCGAGAGAGAGAAAGATATGACAATAAAAAAACAAAGAAGCAAAGAATAAAGGAGAAAAAAGGGAACAAGCAAGAGTGAGTAAGAGAGAATAAAACGACAAACTGGAATGTAGAAGAGGAAAAGAGACGGAGTAAATGAAGAATAGAGATTAACTCGTTAAAGCTTATTAATGTTTCTCAGCGGAGGGTACAGCGGCGAAGGGTTGGAAAAACGGAGTGTTATTTACGGGCCAATAAGAAAATATTAAAAAAAAAAAGAAAACATAATTTTCAGGTGAACAGTGTTAATTGATATAAAACACGTCGACTTTTCTCATTAATGATTGCTCGTAAAATGTTGAAGAAAAAAAAAAGAACAGAGTTAAATGAAACATTAAGTAAAAATAAACGCTTTTCACAGTTTTAACTTTTAAACATAAATTGCATCGAGCAATTAACTTTTAAAATTGTCTAGATAATATAATATTATGTTCATTTCATTTCTCATTTATATCTATTGTTTTTATTCTACATTTAATCTTTCAAAATTATTTAAGCTTTTAAATTAAAATAACGACCTTCTTACTTTTATAATTTACTAAAACTTAACTTATATAAATTTATATTAAAAAAAAATGTTACTAGTTTTCGAAATTAGAATTTGTAAACAAAAAGTTACGTAATAAAAAAAATCCAATTTGAAATTCTTTTCTAATATAATAGATGATTATGTAATGATTTTTAGCATAAAATTTCATGTGTCGTCATCTGTAAAACAAGTTTGTAAGGCAATTTCAAGAAAAACATAGTCTAGCTGAATTCCTTAGACGCCGTAAGATCATAAGCTAAAATAAAAAAGAAAAATAATTTGGTTCTTTTGACTGACTGTGCAATATTGTAACGTCAAAAAAGCGACAAGTCTAAAACCACGCCATCATTATCGTATCATTTTCCTTTATATACGTCGTTCCTCGGGGCATTTCATTAAATTCTTTTTAAAGTTGATGGCGTACTTAAATTTCTATTTCAATTGAATTATAGATCACGACAAAATTACTGTGCTTATGGATGATTTGCGTTTAGTTTATGCCTTATTAGTTTTTTCTTCGAGCGTAAATATTATTCCGCTAATTTTATAAATATTTTGATTAATACAGCTTTCTGAATTAACAATCAATAATCATTGTGCTGGAATGTCAGTACCATAGACCGTGTAATTTTTAAGTTACATTAATTACATAAATTCACGTTCAACAATAAAATTGTGAAAAATTTTTATTTTTTTTAAACCTTTATCGATTTTTGATTAATCAGTTATTTGAAGACCATAAATATTTGTTAAATCAAAATATTTCAGCATGGAAGTTTTTTCATTTTTTCAAAATATTCAAACTAAAGAGTATAACTATATAGATATTATCTACCATCCCTTTATTATACAAAGACATAAAACTATACAAACATGTTTATCATCTTTATTAAAATAAATTATTCTAAATATTATGTTCATAAACTTTATTTTATCAAATTATGATCATTTTTATTGTTTAATTTTAAAAAAAACTTTACATTTTTATTTAAAAAAACTATATATTTTTAATAACATTAATAATATTTTTAGAAGAAAGTTTCAAGCTATTTTTCCTTGGTGAGGACAAATCTTTATGAAAATCGTATTGACGAATTAACATGGCAAACTTTGCTAACCCAATAAATATCATTTGGCATAAAAAGAATCTACACTAACAGTCACCGTAAAAAAACTTTTTCTCTTACTCCTCCTCCGACAAAAAATTAAAAAAGAAAAAGAACCAGTTGAAGTACAAAAGCAGCGAAATAAAAAAGACGTAAAAAAACAAGGAAGAAGTGCTGAAAAGCAAAAAAAAATATTTTATAATACCAAATAGAACTAAAATAAAAATAAAAGGAAGATGGCTATGTAAAAGAAAGGATAGCAAAAAAAAAAAAATCCAGAGACAAGTCTACAAGGGAAAAAGCCAAGCTAGGGAGTGTATAGTGAAACAGTAAGACAAAGTACAATAAAGGGAAGCAAAAAAAAAAAATAAAGGAAAAGGAAGCCGAAGGTTAAAGGCTCCTTTACACAGTGCTAAAGAGAAGAAAAAAAAAAGGAATCCAACTCTCTTGTCTTTAGCGCCTACAACTCCTTTTTTTTTCATCCTCAACAAAAGGAGGAGTCTCGCGTACTATTTTTACAGTTTTTTTTTTCTCTTACTCTGAACTCCTTCAGGGAAGGGATTAATAATTGTTTAAATAAGGCGGCAAAAGCTTTTATCCGTTGAAATTTCTCTCTCTCTCGACCTCTCCCCGGTATATACATCTCTTTTTCTTCAAACGCATAAAGTTAAGATTATACATCTATATACAGACTTACTTTGTAAATCTGCTTTTGTTGCGCGCACAATCTTGATCTTACGAAATTTATTGAGCGGAGCAATTCTCTCTCTTTTCCCAAGGTCTCTCTCCTTTACAGTTGGATTTCTTCTTCTTCTACTTCGTTCCTTAACGTTTGTATTTAAAAGATTCGTCAAGATGCTTTGCTTAAACGATTACTATAATTCGCTTACTTAACAGATAATAAAGGTTTTAAGCTTGAAGGGTTCTTAGCTTTATTATGTTTGATATTAGTAAACATTTTAGCTTCACTTTTTTTTCATAAACAATGGGGATAATGAAAATTACGATTGTTTACCTACTTTATTAATTTGCATTTTTTTAAATATTTATTTATAAAGATTATTATGTTAATTTAGCACAAGAGTAAAATAAAATAATTTTTACTAGTGTATTGAATAGAACGATAAAGCCAATTTCAAATATCACAATAAAAGGAAATTATAATTTCAGCGACTGACCTCCTTAACTAATGGCTTATAATTCACGGACGTATCTATTAAATTTTATATGCGCTCGCGTGAGTGTTTATTTAAATAAAGTAAAATAATAATTTCAAGATCGAATAGAGTATAACGAAAACTTGAATGCTGATATTTTAGATTCATGCATTAAAGTTTTATTTTGTAAGAATTAAAACTATAAGATGATAATTTGAGAATCGTATATATTATTTTAATAAATAAGTTATACTTTAGCGTTGAATCTCATTTTTTTAAATAAATAAAAAAGTCTCAAATAATTAAGTATTTTTATTATTTGAAACATTTTGAATGAGTTAACTAGTAAAATACAACAATAAACCCAAAAATCCAACTTTTTATCAAATTGATGTCACAGAATAATACCTTGTAGAAAAAAAGGCAACATTTGATAAATCAATATAGATACCCTGCTTTAATCTATTTCAGTTATAATAAACGAATCGATATGGCTTTACGCTGTGTATCCCGTACATAATAATCTCACTTTATTTATTTTTTTTTCATTTCATTCGACATTTATAAATTATCAGAGACAAGCTTTGTATTGATTTAACAATAATTGCATCGTATTATATTGCCCAGATATATTATTGTTGATATATCATAATTATCGCATAATATTTGTCCAAATTAATAGTTGCTGTTTATTATTTATACAAATTATAGCTGATGTTATTACCGTAAAAATTAGTTGCCGGATATCTTCAATTAATTGATAGCCGCGTTTATTTTAAAAATATAAAAAGATCTCATCACTTATTAAAGCTTTAAAAAAAAAGAAAATATGTTGATTATTCATCCAAATCTATCATAAAATTAAAAATACTCAATACATATTGATTCGTGATAATATTTATGCCGAAAATTTCCAAAGAAACATTAAAGCTTTTAGCTTCGTATGTACGAATTATCGAAATATTTCAGTATTGAAATCTCTTATTATCAATCCCGACAACGTGTATAATATTACTTTTGACTCGTATTGACAAAAGTAATCTAATCTGTCATATCGAATTAGCATGACGCATTTTCACGACGAAAATAAAAAAATATATATATATTCGTTTGTCACGTAGCCAAAAAAATTCCAACGTGAAGAAAATATGAAGAGGAAAAATATATACATATAAAAGCTCAGTGCGCACACTTGCATAAATATCGTGTACACTATTGCACTTAACGAAATAATTTATGTGTGTATAAAGTTAAGTTGAAAGTCGGTTAAATTTAAGGATATATAAGCTTAGCTGGATGTTTGAAAAATTTTTCACCTTAGAATAGTTATTATATAATACATAAGAGAAACGTCGTTGTACGTCCCGAGAGCTTGCGATGAAAGTCTATATGTGTGTGTATATATAATGGCAACGTTTGCAAAAGAAACATATAATTTTAGTTTCTTATACCCAATTTCTCTTTTTTTTTTATTTTCTATTTTTGTATCCTCTGTGGAGTAAAAAAGAGGGACATGAAAGTTTTTTTACTAACGTTATACTATACTTTACTTATGGACATTCTCCTCTCCGTGACTTTCTGCGGTAAATGTATTGAGTACTCCTTGCAGTTTCCATTTTTTTTCCATCTTCCCTTTTTTTTCTACTTTTTTGCTAAGAAAAAAAAAAGGAATTTGTGGAAGCACGCTCCTCTTTTCATGATTTTTCTAGCAGCACTCGAGTACACGTATACAAGAGCACGTGTGTGTGGACGCATATATGAGTGCTAAGATATTCAAGTGTGTTAGTATGATTTTACTGTCGTGTATACTAGGGAAAAAAATTTCCTGTTGTAGTTGCACTTATGGCATTTTATGTTTATTTTGATAAAATATGGATATTGAAAAATAATTTTTTTTCTTCTGCTTTGTTTGTTTTATTCGCTATTTGGTTATTTATTTTCATTTCATTGCATCTCGTTACTGAATTAAAGTTTTAAATAGTTATGGACCTCGAGTAAATAAATTTTATTTTTATTTCAATTTTTTTATCATTAATAGCTTTTTGTATTTGCTTTTTAACAGAAATTATATCACCTAATAAAGTTGAAGGAAATGACCGTGAAATTGTTTTTTTCGATGATAAATTTTTCGTGAACAATTTTTCAGTTTATGTGACGTAAATAACCAAAAGTTTAACAAATGATTTTTAATTGAAAAAGTAAAAAGTGAAATAAACTTATATGCAATTTAAGCGTTTAATTGTCCGAATTAAATTTTTTTGTTGTAATTTATCATTCGACCTTCGTTAATTTTCTAATTTATTTAACAGAAATTTAAAAAAAAATCATTTTGTTTTTGAACAAAATACAACAACGATACAATCGTTATAGAAAAAACTTCCGGTACATTAATCAAAGCGGCCATCTTGTAAAAAAAATCTTACAATGCTTAAATCTTTCGTAGATTTATGAGCTCGTAAAAGGATAAGTTCGTAAAGTTTATTACGTATGCAATATTAAATTAAGAAGTATCAAACTTTTCCTTTTTTTTATCGATAACAACGTAACCTCAGCAGTTATGCGTTAGCGCTATCAATCTTATGATGAGCGTTTTAATTCATTTGAATGTTAAAAGGTATAAATTACTAGAAATTTAAAAACTTTGTGTAATGTGACTATTTAATTGTAATTGAAAGATATCCTTTTTTATTTACAACTATTCTAATCTTTACAAAAAAACTATAATCTAAATTATATAGTACTATATATTTATACTATGATAAAACTATAGTATATTAAATATTATTGTAATAGAATTATAATTTACAATGATTATTTCGTAAGACTATAATCGTTAGCAATTACAATCGTTACTATAAAATTGTATACAGTGCAGTTACTGACCACAATTTTTTAACTATTTTGTGCTTAATAATTATAATCTTATGGTAATGATGATAGTTGCTGATAATAGCGCCACCAAATCTTATTGTATATTATAAGTTTACTATTGTAGTACTTATAAAATATAAAAATACCATAGTCTTACTACGGTAATACTTATAGTATACTACAGTGATAACCTATAATTATACATAGTAAAAGTGTATAATTTTGAGTATTGCTTTTCATAAAGGAACTATATTAATTAAATGACAATATTTTTATCAACAATGTTAGCCATCAAAATGTTTTGAAAAAAATAATATTCTATGTTATCATGGTATAACAATTCTAGATTTGTATTTTTCTCTTTATACATAATGTAGCGATAGTACCTTTGTGTGCTTTGGTGTTCATAAAGTAAAAACGTTTCTTTGAAATTGGCACGAATTCCCGGGGAAACTAGCCAAACTCATGTAGGATTCAGGTGGATTTTCAGAAAAAAAGAGAAAAAAAAAATAGTCTATACCTAGAAATATTTGATTTGAGTGGTTTTATTAATAATCGATTGAAAAATTCTTAATCTTTTGAGCTTTAACTTAGATTTACCAAATTTTTATTGAATCATTTAAAGTTACATTTTAAATGATTTAATATAACAGAATATTTTTATTAAATGATTTGGTAAAATTTTTTTATTTATGTTAAAAATTAAGTTTTCTAAAATTATAATTACATTATTGTGAATTTTGTTATGTATTTTATAATTCATTTTAAAAGTTATAAGTTGAAAAAGAATAAGAAATTTAGTAAAATAAGAATTTGTTTACAATAAAATATTAAGAATAATGAATACTCATATGCACCGAATGCACTTTGATACAATAAATATACTATCACAAAAAGTATGTAATTTTATGTAAAATAAACATATAAATGTACTTACATGCACTGGATGCATCCAAGTGCACATACACGTAGATGGTTGCAATAAACCAGTGACTTTTAGGGAGATAAGAGAGTACACAGATGGACGGGCATCTAGAAATTTCAAATCCTAATTGTTTATTTAAACATTTAACTTTTAAATAAGTACGTATTCTCTATCTAAATTGAATATCAAATTTATAATCGTTCCAGTTTTTAAAAAATACAATAATCCTTCTCCCGTAGAAATTAAAAAATTTGCATGCACAACTGTCAATCTACATTTGAAAAATTTTCTGTTGATATACCCTATATATATTTATTTATTTATTCAAAGACATAAAAATTAAATAAACAAAGCGAGTGAACGAAGGAGATTAAACCAGAGCGTGGATTAACGTTTTTGCGACTCACCGAAATGTGTGCAATTAAAAAAAAGAGAGAAAAATAATATCATGCGTATTGAATATCAAACGTATACATACACGTGAACGCATTTATACGTATACGTTAATTTATACAAAGAAATACATGCATCTATGAATACAGATAGACATATGTACCATGTTTACATATTTACATTTGGAACGAAAATATTTTAAGTAATTATAGTCTTATATAATATATAGAATATTAGAAAAAATATATATAAGTGAAATATCTCGGCAATTTGCATTTCTTTTAAGAATATTTTTTAAAAAGAAGTTTTCTCTTCCATTAAAATTTCATTATTTCCAATTACCAATGGAAACATGTATCTATAGAATAAAAGATTGCAACTAAGTTTAAAAAAAAAAACGAAGAAAAAGTAAAGAGAGAGAGAGAGAGAGAAAAGAATGAAAGAAAGTATACAAATAGCCAATAGTTCGATACGCTTTTCAATACATACCGATCAGTTTTAAAAGCCAAGCGAGCATCGGCGCGCGCTAACAGCTTTCAGGAAAATTGTACCTTTTATCAAGTATGTATAAGTAATTGTACAGGTGCTTTATTCTCAGCTTGCATTCTTGTACCCGTGGCCCCTCTCTTATAGCTCTTGCGATGCTCATACCTCTTTTACCATGTTACTCAACTTTCTCCTCCTCTTTTTTCTTCTTTTTTTTTGCTACTCGAGTTGTGCTTCTCTCGTTTCTTCTTTTTTTTTTTATTTTTTATTCTCCTCCTCTTTTTCTTCTGCACTCTTTCTTGTATAGAAAACGTTCATATATATCACGTGTATATATATACATCCATCTATATGTATAGTCTAGAGGTTTTCTTGTTGAGGCCAATGATTTTTCACAGGCTTGGGGAAAAAATTGCCTGGTTATACAGGAGATTTCGCTGAGTTACTATTTTATACGCTCGCCTTTCCTTTACCTCGTTCTTTTTCACTTTCTATCTTTTTTTTCATTTTTCTCTTCCTTTTTTTTTCATCGTCTTTTTTTTTTTATTTTTTATTTTTCTGCCTTCAAACTCCCTTGTCTCAATCAGCGTTCCCATCGAAAAATCTTTCTTAGCACTCTCCGGTTATGACGCTATTTGAATTTCATACAAACGACTAAGGTAATTTTTGTATAACGCTGAGGGCTTAAGCTGCCAAAGAGATAATGAGATACTCAAGCATCGTCAGTATTCAGACAACGAAAGATCAACTTTAAGGCTATTATATACGTAGAGACAGACTAGATATTTGTTAAATAGAAGAATTTGAATTTAAATGACTGGAGAGAATAAAAGATATCTTTACTTTTCATGCCTAATGGGATTTGCAGTAATGTTTGACTTTAATATTTTTCTATTATTATATTCATTCATGAAAATCAATGAATATTGGTAGCATAAATTCTAATCAAAGAAAAAAAAATACTTAACCGAAATTGGTATAATCTAATAAAATTTTATAATATTTATTATACTGAATAAAACTTAATTTATAAATTTGAGCTTACAACTTATAGGATAACACACCGAAAATGGATCACATAGAAGATGTGACATACTAATTTAATGTTTAAGAAACTTATTTTTCATTCAGACACATAGATATAGTTTCGCAGAATATCAAAATTTGATGAGTATCACACATTAATATTTATTTATATGCGCACCTTTGATCTCTTCTTATTTGTAAACGTAAGAAACTAAGCGTGGACCCCTTCATAATATGTATACCAACTAATATTAAATCATAATGACCATGTAATCATATTTTCTATGAGTAATCAACATTCATATTTAACGTGTACAATTCTATTATCATTCAGACGAAAGTGATATATCGGCTGACTACGCATGCTTATTTTGTGCGAATTACTGACGTACGTACTTTATATGTGATCATCTTGTGTGTAATTAATTTTACGTGTAAAAAATGAGACAAAACCTTATGACTATGATTCAATCAAAATCAAATTAGTACGGCTTACAACTTTCGTATACAGATGATACAATAAGTGTGAGACAATAAAAACTCTATAGATTGAAACTAACTTGAAAACACAACTTGATCGTAACTACAAAACCATAAATGGTAGACTGCTTAAAATTTAACGAAAAAAAAGAAGTTAGAAAAAATAAAATATAAGTGTTCAAACTTTCCTCGTAAACGAGATCTCACAAGTTATTTGCTCATTGAAGAACAAGTAAAGATATAAGAAGAGAAAAAAAGAGAACCGGAAAGAAAATTAAGGAGAAGAAAAAGAAGAAAAAAAAGCAGAAATAAAATAGAAAAAAAGAAGTATAGAATATACAAAAGAGACTATTCTAAAAATCCTTTGAGAGTTGCAATGTTGTCGACGTATTCTTGTCAAAGCTGCTACGCAAGTTGGCCAGTTGGTTTTCAACAAAGTCCAACCAGACATATGTAGCAAAAGCTTCTCTCTGCTCTCTGATCCTTGGCTGTTAGCCAATGCTAGTGTTGCAAAGGGGAGAAGGAAAGAATGAAATGAAAGAGAGAAATATAAAAAAAAAAATGAAAAGGAAAGAATTTTATGGAATGTTTTTTTTTTCGTGCGTTTGCAAAGTTTTCGTTGAGTTCACTGAAGAAACTTCAATTTCCAACTAATCTATTTAAAAAAAATCGAGCTTTCGTAATTCGAAATAAATACGTATAGTATTATATTTCTGTTTGGTATGTTTGAAAAGCGCTTCTCGTATCACATGATAAATTATTTAAATTTTATCTAAATTATTTAAATTTTTAGTGATTTGATATTCTATTTCTTTGAAGCTTGTAATTAAAAATTTTTTTTTAGCTATACAAAACGAATTTTCAATATAACTTTATTTATTATGTATGATATTAACATTTCTTCACTTGAATATTAACGATTTTCATTAAAGTTGTAATTAAAGTTTAATCAAGACCCTCAGCAGCGCCCAAACTTGTTGGTTCGAATTAAAATTAACTTTAATTATGAAAAATATATAAATTCATTAATGAATAATATCTTTAGCTTTATACATTAAAAATTTTTCAATTAAACAGTAGTATTTTTATTATTCTGCTGAAAATTGAAAAAAAATAATACAGCAGAATCATTACTATGATTTACACGTCGCCAGTTAAAAAAATACAATACGTACATTCGTTTGACAATTTTCTTTTACATCACAACTTCCAGTATATTATATTTTCTGGTGTATTGTGTCTAATAAGAAAATCTTTTTAAAAACTTTCTTTACAAAAATTAAGAAAATAAGTCACGTCTAGTTGATTGCGACTCAAAATTAAATCCAAAATTAAATTTTAACCAAAGCATAACAAAAAACAAAAATTAAGAAGAAACCTCAGCTTTGCATCGTAAAAAAGGATATTCTAGACTGATGTACAATTAATGTCTTGTAATAAATAGAAAATAAAAAATTTTTTTGATACGTCGATAAGTGCTTAAATGAGTAAATGCTGAGAAAAGGGTTCGACATATTAAGAAATACGACAGTGAGTGTCATCACTTTGATTCTAAGACATTAAGGGAAAAAGTATGATCACTGCTACTAACTTTGTGACTTTATGACATAATCGTTATTTCATGTATTTCGAACCTAAAATATACGACTTTACTTGAATTCTCTTAAAATGACGTTACTTAAAAGGTTTCATCACTCGATAAATAAATTATAAACACGAAGGGAAAATACAAGCAATAAATTATTCATTTAGTTATGCATAGTTCAATACGTAAGTAAAATAATAAAATTTTTGTTTCCTTATTAAATATGGAGAATTTGGAAATTATTTGGATATTTTTGATTCCATCGACTTTTGGTGGCCTGCAGACTGAAATTGTAAATTGAATTAACTTTAATAAATTTCAAATTATTTTTATTATATTATGTTGGAGTGCTCTTCATCCAAAGTTGTTATAAAATATGAATAATAATAAAAGTATATGAAAAAAAATATTGCAATTTAATTTATTTAAATGAAACAGATCGTAAAATTTTAATTGAATATTACCTATAAGCAAATTAACCCAATCATTCCGATTCGATCAACCGTCTTTTTTTTCATAAATAATTTACAACAATCAATTTAATGTAATTAAATTGAAACGAGTCAATTTAAATATGAATTTTTAATTTCATTATCAATGATTCTTGATAATCTTTTTTATTCTAAAATCACAAGTTCACACAAATACCAAAATTTAATTGACAAGTGTACACTGATTCCATGACAATTGGAATTTAATTTTAACTTTGAAACTGAAATTTAGTAGAACGATTACCTTAACAATTGAGTAAATCCACAAATTCAACAAACAAGAAGAGAAAGTGGCGATTTTCGGACAAGAAGAGAAGTGGCCCATAGAAATAGAGGAAGAGAAAGAGAGACAGCGGAGAAGAGTTAAAAGAGTTAAATTGATAGAAAGAGGACAGAGACAATGGTGATAATGACGACTGTAACTATCATACGCTCGGACGCGTGAAAAGCGTATTATTTGAAAAGAGAGATGGAGAGAGAGGAAGGGAGTTGAGAGAAAGAGATAGAATTGAGCTTCAAACTCTCGTAATAGTTAAGCCAATTTTAATGACACTTTTAGATGTCATTTTATGTCTTTAACTCAAGACTTATGAAATAATAGGTCAAACGTTCACGTATATTTTCATTGTTTTCCATTATCTTTATCTAATATTGTAAGACTCTTTAATATGACAGTTGATGGAGATTATGTCAAATATAAAGAGATTTATTTTTAATAGATAAAATAACAATTTATTCTCTCTTATATATGTGATATTACTTTGTGAATTAGAGCGTTAAGTTTATTTTTCTTATCTTATGTAAATATGAAAGGGTGATTAAGTTATAATTTATGAAAACATATAATCATCTTAGATATTTTTATTCAATATTTTAAAAATTATTTATCATTAATATCACAAATATTTATTTAAAAAATCATATTCTTTAATATTTAATATTTGAGTTATGAATATTTTAAAAATATTATATACATTTCATAAAAATCAGTACAAAAAGTAAAAAAAATCGTCACTTTTTTCAATATCCTTACTATTACCCCAGAACGTATTAAAAAATTTTATTAAATAGCACTTGCCAAAAGTTAACTTATATACTCAGTACTTTGAATTAAGTGAAAGTTATAACGTAAATGCGAGTTTAGCTTCCTCAAAATTCTCATGAAATTAATTAAAACATACTTGAATATTAATTAAAAATAATTTAATTAAACAGATATGTAACATTGCCAAACTTGCCAAAATAATTTTAAAGAAGCACGCTAATGTATCATGGTATCGTCCAAACTTTATTAATTAACAAAAACTTTTGTTTGGATTTAATTCTTAGACATTGAATGGATTATAAACAATTCGGCAAATATTAAGTATTTTCTATAAAAAAAATAATAAATTCTTTAAATAAAGTTTAATTTTACAATATTTTTTATTTAGGATCAAACAAATAATCAACGTCTGTATAAATAAATTTAGGTAATGATAATGTTTATATTAAATCTATCTTTGAAAATATATTAACACTATCAATTTTTAATGACATGAATTGATTAAAAACATTTCCAAAATTGTTTATTCTACTCTACATAAATATTCAATTATTTGACGATTCATTTCATAATAATTAAATAATTTACTTTAAAAAATTTTCAAAAAAGTAAGCTTTTTATATCTTTAGTAATGGTTCATATTGTTCAATGTATATATTAATAATAAAAATTTACCAAATAAATCACATAAAATGCAACGACTCAAAATAAATCATTAATTCTATTTAAAAAAAAGGGAAAATAAAGAAAGAATCACTTTGAATAAAACACTTGTCCAATGATTAATCATTCAAACGAGCTTTTGGAGTCTAGAAAGATATTATGCTTCAATAAGCGGCAAACTTACTTTGTCAAAGTCTTCCATTACAAAGCCCTGCCTTCTCTGCGCATCCCTTAATTCCGTTCTCTTGCTCCTTTCACTCTCCTCCCTCCCCCTCCCCCCATCCTCATTCTCCACCTCCCGAGCTCCCTCAATGGATGAACGTCGCGCAAATTTCATCTCTCTACGGTATTTCCTAAACTTTTTCCATCTTCCGCTTGTAGTAACGTGTGCTATCACATGCACAGACATACACGTGCACACGCTCAAGGACTTTCACGTTCATCCTGTATATAATTTCTACCATGACAAGTACAGACGCAGGAAAAAAAAGACATGTTGACATTAGTGGAATTCCGCTCAGCAATAATCCTCTGTATATCCTCTCATTCGTACTTTTTTTTTCTTTTCTGTATAGCTTGCTTGTATCCTATATATTTCCTTCTTCTCCTTCTAATCCCTAACTTGAATTCATTTGCAGCTATTAATTTTCTTCTTTTAATAAAAGCCACGTGACATTTCTATATAATGCTTGCTCGTACGTTAAAATAAATATTGTAATAAATGAATTTTAAAAACAGACGTGAACATTTCATTTAATGCTGTGCGTAACTAAAAATAAAATCAATGCTATCATTAAGCGTGAAATTTAATCTTATCTTATGAAATTTAAATAATTGATGCATTCTAAATGTTCTTAGAAATTAAAAAAGAAGCACACACACATACATAAATGAAAATTACGAATTTATACGGTAGCTCTAAATGCGAGTGCACCGTTGCTTTTATAACAAAAGGAAAATTCTCTGAAATAGCTCTCGATTAAGAGACTCATTCACTGTAGCTCTCGTAGTATCATTTGGCTTTTACTTTAACTGGTATTATTCGGAGTTACTCATCAACGAGATAAAAGTGACAATTTTCATTTTCTCAAGCTTTGAAATAGACGAAAAGAAAAGAAAAATAAAAGAAAATACAAAAACATATTCTGTAAATTAATGTCTAACTATATCTTGTCGTTTTCTACTTTGATTTGCATATTTAAACGCGTACTTGCTCTAACTTTGTTCAAGCATTATCGAATACTTGTTTTATAAATAATGGATTGTATCTTTCATTTATTGTGTTTTCTGTTCGTAAAGGCAATCATGACATTAGATTTCGATTATTTTATGGCTGCAATTTTCTTTGTTGTGATTTGGTGAAAATATTATAATTTTTGTCGTGAATTGTTTTTGCGATGTTAGATATTCATTAACTGATTTTATTTAATTTTGCCTTTTCTTAAACTGCTGCTTTGATTTGGAATTATTTAAGCCTTTGAGATGCGTTCGGTAAATCGAATTCTTCACAAAGTGTAGAATTATTCCTTTCAGAGACTACAAATTGTTGTTTAAAATTTAATTTAAATTTTCCGTTTTCATTATAAACAAAGTATTCTTTAAATTGTAATTAAATAAGAAAAACATATACATTTATTTCACAAACTGCTTTATACAGAGTCACTCGAATATCAGATATACTATCTGTTGTTGGTTTGCTTTGATTTTAGGAGTCATAGTCACTGTTGGGTTAATTGTAGACAAAATTTTCTATGTTTTTTACGCCAAGAATTAGTGATGTGAAAGGAAATTAAAAATTGATAAAATGTTTTGGGGTGTTATTCTATACCACTAAAAACAGTCTGAGCAAGCAACTAACCTTGTAATGCTGTCATTTTAAAAACAGTGTCGAAGAATCACTGTTATGCGAGTCTTTGTTTTGGCTACGTTTAAGCACATCCAAATATATCTGATAGTTTTCTAAACACATCAGAACGTTCTGCCGTTGCAACTAATACGGCTGTTTTTCCAAAACAATAAAAGTATTGTCAGCGTAATCGAATGATCATGTGAATAAAAAAATTGAAGATGAGGAAAAAACTTAAAGTGTCAAAATAGAAGAGTTCAAAGAAATTCATAATGACGATTTTAGGAGTAATTAATGTCCCGCTTTTGAAACCACGTGAAAGTTATGTTCAACCCTAAAGATTTTTTTCATACTAAACTTTGAGTTCTTTCCAGTAAGATTTCTACAGCTAACATATTTTATACAATCACATATGATCTACTTACCGGTTCTACACAGAAATTTCCAAGCTGTGTAAATTTCTTTTTACTGTAATTTACCTTTTTCCATGATAATTTTAATACACTTCTAAACAACTTTTGGACATGGCTTTATTTGAATATACCAATTTTCATCATTGTTCAGATTAAAGCTCTTTTAAACAAAAACACTTTCCTTGAGATTTATGGATAGTTTGTTATGTATAAATCGCTGGTCAAAAGTTTAAGACAATATTTCATGTACACATTCATCGCGTTCCACGTCTAAGTATTTTGGTAATATAAGTTTTTGGATGAAACGCCTTTTCAAGAGCTTTCTCTAGCATTTTACTATCATATTATCTACAATAAAAGAAAGAGCCGCTATTTGAATTCAAAAAGGACTTATATTCTTTTAAGTTTTGGTACAAGCTCATAAAATACTAATAGTATCGTTATCACCCGAAAAATCATTTTTTGTCTGTTAAAACAATTTGCAGTTAAACAGATAACGCATCGATAGTGTATATGGTCACCACTAGATGAAGTACAGTAGTCTCCAAGTAGTAACTGCACGACATAAAAATCTACCAAATTGTCTTAGTGATTAAGAAAGCCTATTAGTGCTAAACTGAAGAGTCTAAAAGAAATGCCTTTTTTAAGATTATGCTTTCCAGCATTCTGTTAACATTCGCAGAGGAGAGTTAGTATTGTTCTTTCTTTACATAAAAGATAGAGCTTCTATTCTTTTACAACCCAGCCAAAGCATAGTAATGTAACTCTGTATTTGAAAGTATCTTTGCACCCGTAGTTCACTTTAATAAGTAGTAAGTTCTTATAGTAGGCATCTGATATTTTCAAAATGAATTCTTGTAATTATATAGGACATTTTGAAAATGCATTAAATTTTCTTTTTAACGTTCATATAAATTTAAAAAAATTATTATTTATAATTTTGATTGATTTATAAATTTAATTGCGCCGTTCCTGAGCGGAAATTTCTATGTGGCCATATTATGCTTTATTTTATCAAAAATTTAGATTTTTAGTAACTTGCTGGTATTTGATTAGCTTTTATATCATATCTCCCATAAGAACATTTATTGAAAATTATCCGTTTGCAAATTCATTTTCGATTGATTTTAATCATTTATTTTGAATCAACAAAATTTCAAATCAAAGGTTAAGATTTACGTTTAAATGTAAGATTCATTGAAATTTGTTAATTCTTAAATTCGATCCCCCTTCTCAAGGCACTCCTATTATAGATTCTAGTATGCAGGATATGGTTCAAATGAAGGACCATCTATATTTAAAGCATGGATCTATAAGATTAGAATTTTGAGATCAGAAGCTTCACAGTAAATCTTTCCATTAATCTTAATAGAAGCACTTGATAACTTTCTGCACGAATGAATGAATTTAATAAGTTCATGTGCATCGATAGAATGAAATGAAATTTAAAAATTAATATGAAAATCCGAATAAGTTTTATCCAATATTATTGATTTTTTTATGTTTAATCAATTTTAAATTCTGTGATATATTATTTAAATAGAAATATTTGTTTTGCAATTTTTTATTAATATTTTCTAAATACGAATTTGATGTAACAAAATAAAAAAAAACATTACCAATATTTACATGAATTCTCACACTTGCAAGCACTTCATAAAATATCCATGCAGTAAACGTAAATTTTTCTTTTTTTTTTGCAAAGCTCTGCGCCAATGTTCACAAATTCTTTTTCCTAGGATATCGTTGAACTTTGTACAATTGCCAAATATCCATACCGAGCAATAATAATCGAAGTAGACGAGAAAATTCACGTACCCAAATTCACCTATCAATATAAATAAAAGCCATCTGGACCTCTATTATATTTTTGTAAAATCATGCTAAAATGCAGTATAGAAGCAGCACTGGTAGCAGGTAACAGCAGTTGGCGCTTATACTCTCGATCATTTAATTCTCTCTTTCTCTCGTTGCATCGTATATACGTGTATGGGGTGCACCATATGACAAAGATGATTTTCTCAGAGAATGGCAAACTCGCGAAAGCTCTTTGCGTGTGCATGGAATATATAAAAGCTATTTCTGCCTAACTACATTTTCAATATAAGCCAAGCTTAAAGATAGAAAGTGCAGAGCTAAAAAGAGAAGATGAGAGAGGGAAAAGAGAAGGAAATACGTAGAGAAAGATAGTGTTTTTAATGAAGGGAGTCGTAAAGTTTGAAGCTCTTCGTAGATACAGGGAGACTATATACGAGTCGAGCCATTGGTTTTGTACTGGACACTATACACGACGAAATTGAAAACGAAAATCCTCGTACGGTTTGTTGTTTTGTTGTACAGGGCACAAGGTGTACAGGATGTTGTGGCTCGTTTCAACGCTTCTGTCACGAGCTCGAATGGTGATAATACAAGTGAAAAATGTGATGCTTTTGTTTTATTTTCTTTTTTTATTTTACTCTTTTTTTTTCATTTTCTTTTTTTTTATTTCTTTTTTTTTAAAGCTGTCTATGAGGTAAATAAAACGGAAAACTGTATTGGATTTGTCCTAAAGGATTCTTTTCCCTTTTTTTTTTATTAAACGATCATAAAGTACTGGAAAACGAATATGTCACATACGACGATGTAGATTTTTTATATTTTTAGTTTTTTGGGCAAATAGCATTGAATCAGTACGAATTTTTATGTTTATTAAATTTTTATTTAAATAGATTACATTTTGAAATTGTAACTTCAAAAATTTGTGTTTAACATGGTGATATATTTATGACCCAGAGGCACTTAATATCCTTTACATTTTTCATTAAAATCCATAGCTTTTCTATGATATTACTATACATCTTGAAATATTTCTATGAAGTAGTAGTAAAGATGATTACAATTCATGTAATTAACGTGAAGCATAAATTATTTTTAAGTTCAATTCACTTAAAAATTTTTTTAAATTCAAAATGCTAATGATAAAAATAGTAGTATTTTCATTTTCTAAAAATAAAAAAAACCGAATTTTTATTAAGTGTTATACTTTTTGAAAAAAATATCACATGGTAAAATCTTACATATGGCGCAACTGAAGAAGAAAAATTTTATCCTTTTAGTAAATAATCATTATGATTTCCCATATTACTATAAAATACTAAAAGCAGAATACGCACTCACCAACAAATATTTTTATTTAATTTAAAATTTAATAACTTATTTTACTTTACAGCATATTATAAATTTGAGCCAATCGAATAATCGTATTGAGTTTAGAAATGGCCGATTAAAAATATAAGATTTGTCACAGATTCATATAGGAAATTAAGAGCATTAAAATTAGCACGTGGAATCATGAGTGTAGTTCAATGAACCGAAAGGCCAAATCGCCGAAAACCAAAAACCAGAAAACCTTTATGCCGATGAGCCAGAATACAGAAAACTAAAATACCGAAAGACCAAGATCCCGAAAACCATGGTAACGAAAACCAAGATATCGAAAACCATAACCCAGAAAACTAAATTGCCGAAAACCAAAAAACCGAAAACTCATTTCCCGAAAGGTCAAAATCCCGAAAACCATTTTCCCGAAACGCCAAGATTCCGAATACCATTATTACAAAAAGGCTAAAATCCCGAAAACCATTTTTACGAAGAGGCTAAAATCCCGAAAGTATTTAAATCGATTATTTAAATTGAATTTTAACAGTAAATTTAATTGATAAATTATTGCATTAATAACTTCAATAATTTACCAATTAAATTTCTTGTTAAAATTCAGTTTAAATAGTCGATTTAAATACTTTCGGGATTTTAGCCTCTTCGTAAAAATGGTTTTCGGGATTTTAGCCTTTTTGTAATAATGGTATTCGGGATCTTGGCGTTTCGGGAAAATGGTTTTCGGGATTTTGACCTTTCGGGAAATGAGTTTTCGGTTTTTTGGTTTTCGGCAATTTAGTTTTCTGGGTTATGGTTTTCGATATCTTGGTTTTCGTTACCATGGTTTTCGGGATCTTGGTCTTTCGGTATTTTAGTTTTCTGTATTCTGGATTATCGGCATAAAGGTTTTCTGGTTTTTGGTTTTCGGCGATTTGGCCTTTCGGTTCATTGAACTACACTCTGGAATCATTAATCCACAAACGCAGACTGACATACTTATAATCATAAAAATTTAACAAATTTATTAAATATTTTATATCGAAAGCAAAGTCGGATATGAATATTTTTAACTGTGAGAATAAATTGTTTTAAAAATGACTATTTTTATTATTCGTACACATCAATAATAGTTAAATTGCAAATTTTTTTAGGTCTTATTTCCTTGCATAAAACATTGTTTTTATTCCTATGTAATTAAAAAAAATACAAATTATTAAGTCTATATTTAAAATCACTGAAGTACTAATTATTAAATTAGTACATTAACTTCACGATAAGAGTAGTTTGACAAATTTATTGAAAAAATTCAAAGGAAGACTCAATTCATAATTTCTTCTTTGTTCCTTTTATAAGTTATACGATTTATTTGACAAAAAGAGATTAAAATATTCATTCATATAATAAAAAATTATTTAAATTAACTAATGATCTGAGCGAAATGTTTACACTCATTAAACTTTGTTCTACGAATGAAAATCAAACGTATCCACTCTCAAACTTGTGTGAATTAATTAATATTAAAATAGTAAAGTTTTGAATCAAAAAGAGAAAAAATATCAAATATTTTAATTAAAAAAAGAATTATTTTATTCTAATATTTTAAAAGTAAATTAACTATACTTTTTTTAAAATAAATATGTATATTATGAAATAATTTTAAAAATTTTATAAAATTTTTATGAAGTAAGGCATTTATTAAAAAATTTTTTATATTCATAAAAAATTTTGATATTTACACATGCAAACATACTTTATTTATGACTATAAATCGAGAATGCGATATATCGAAAATACACGGTACTTTAAAATAATCATTAAATTATTGTTATTTGATATGAAAATACTTTATTTCTAATTTTTTAGTCATAAAATAAATGCTATTATTAAAATGTTTTAAAGAAAATAAATATTTCAAAAAATAAAAAATTTTTTTAAAATTAAAAATTTTGGTAAATATAATTTTTTTTTAGTTTTAAAAGTAGAAAATATAAAATTATTTAAAATTTAAAAGCTAGAAGATATTTATAAACTAAAAATGGACTTCTGTGTGAATCTGAAAAAAAAATTATAACGTCAAAGGTTTTATTTTTATAAATATTGCAATTTAATTTAAGTTTCTTTTAGAACTGTAATTTTAATTCCATTATTTATTCAGAAATTCGTGATAAATTTCAAAAATAAAGTTAAGCTATTTCACACATCTAAAAGGATTTAAAAAAAGTATATATATATATATATATATATATATATATATATATATATGTTTTTTTTTAATTTAATCAATTTCAATTTCCAATTCGAATTCTCAGTTAATTACAAAAGTTACACAAGAATAGTTGAAAATGTTCTATTTCAAATAAAACTTTTGAGCAAAGAAATTCCGTATATCGTGCACCAGTCGTGCAGAAAAAGAATGACCGTAAAAAAAAAAAAAAAAGAAAACTGACCAAATGAATTTCTACTGCCACGTACTTTAAATTTTTGGCTAGGAAAAGAGAAGTTATCCGAAAGAGAAAGAAAGAGAGAGAGAGACTCAAGCAATGGAAGTACTAAAGGCAACTTTTACTTTAATGAATGTACTTGTAAACTTCTACTTGTAGACTTGTTTGCAGAAATGTATCCACCTTCCGAAACATTTGGTAAAATCAAAAAAAAAAGAAAGGAAAAAATGAAAAATAAGAAAAAATAGTAATATAATAATAATAAAGCGAAAAAGTATAAAGAAGGCATATAGGAAAAGCATGTAAGATGAAAACATAGTGCTTATACGACAAAAATAATTTTCACAAAGCGAGATCGTTCCTTACCGAATTCCCTGTCATTTTTAACTGTCTTCTTTCTTTCCTTTTTTATTTTCATCTTTCTCTCTCTCTCTTCCTTCTTCTTTCCTTCAGTAAACTTTCAAAAGAGATAAAGTCGTTTCTGGGAGTCTCTCATTCTCTTATACCGAGGAGAGAAGAAAAAGTTTATCTCATCTCACTGGGCCTCAACTCATTCGGCGTATAAACGATTTTTCCAATTCCCTTTTCCTTCTTTCTTTCTCTCTCTTTTTCTCCAAAAGAAAAACTTTGTTCTATTCTGTCTTTCTTTTTTTCTTTCTTCGAAACGACGAAATCTCGCCAGTTATAAAACAATGATCGAAAACCCGCATCCAAGTGTCGCTTTCTTTATTCCCGTCCCTTTCTATCTTTCTCTTTCTTCTTTTCAAAACCCGCTAGAAAATCGTATATAGTCCAAGTGAATCTTTTTCTCTTTCTCTTTTAGAAACTTACTCCTATTCCCCCCTTTTTTATCCGCATATAGATTTTACGGGGTAAAAGAGAGCTATGTTCCAAGTGCCCTATAAAAGACACCTTCGCTGCCGCTTCAACGCTCAAATCAAACTCCGCATAAAATCTCCATTAAGCTAGAAGAAAAAAGAAAGAAAGAAAGGACATCTGAGAATGGAGCTTTTTCTTACTTTTTTTCTGTCTTTTACTCGTTTCTTTCTTTTTTTTTTGTTGAAAAAAAAATTTTTTTAAATGGACTTGGTTGGATTCGTTAAAATGAGACAAGAGAGATACATTAACTTATACATTACATTATAAAGATATGCGGAAGGAAAAGAAAAATGACGTCTGAGGAAAATTGTGAAACTGCTGAAATGAAAATATTTAGTTTATAAAATATTGAATTAGCATCAAATAATATGAAAATAATACTAAATATTAAATTAATTATTTGTAAAAAAATTGTAATTAATTTAATATCAATTCATTTATTCACACTATTTATTGTGATTTACAAAGTCTCAAAAGCAAGTATCAATATGATTCTATTTTTGGGATGACCAACGCAGGGATAGTAAAATATGAAACAAAGAGAATTGTTGATTAAAAAAGTTTAAAAAATCAATAGCTTGATAAATTTGATTTTATAATTAAAAAATTTGAAAATTCGTCCAAATAACAAATAAAATTACTCGGCTGTTTTCGTTAAAATTTAATTATAAAATTTTTGACCGTAGTTTAATTATTTATGACGTCAACAAATAGTAAAACAATATTTTTCCAGGATTTAGTTTTGTTTTGTCGCTTATGGTTAGCCCGTGGAATAAAGTGAAAACTTTGCAAAGGAGTATTATAATAAAAGGGAACATAATAACGATGTAAAAGGGTATGTCTGCGGCTCTATAGATGGTTTACAACTTTCGAGCTCATATGTGCATAATCTCTGGCGTACTAAAAAACATATTGAAAAATAGTATCTAAATGGGCTTTGTTTAAATCTTTATTTAATTTTCACTTAGATTACGAATTTAAATTTGTAAAATTTTTCTGAAATTTGCTCATTAAAAATATTTGTATAAAAAATTCATGTTACATTACCGATTTTTTTAATACTTTAAATCTGTTTTGTGATTTATTTTCTCCTCAATTGCATTTTTTTCTGCACTTATACTTTCTCTTATTATCGATCCTTTGTGATCCAATAGTTTTCTTTTCCAAATGTTATCCTTAATTTATCATCAAAACTAAATCCTTTAAATTTATTCGAAGCAAATAGTCGTTCTCTGCTATTATATTTACAATATAAAATATAAAAAAAGATCATTTAAATAATTTCATTAATTAAAGTAATCAAGAAAATAAAATCTATCTACAAATCATTTATAAAGTTTCATTCTCGTTTATGCGTTTAGTGTAATAAAAACGTTATTCACGAATCTCAAAAGAACATTCATTTTATTTGCCGTTAAAAAAGAAAAAAAAAACTGTAATTTATTCTCAACTAACCTAACGCAGTTATTCTAACGACCTGCTATAGGGTAAAAAGGATGTGATGCTTAAATTCCTACCACTCCTATGTATATATATATAATGATAGAAAAGAGGATTTCCGGTTTGGACAACGAAAAGTGTCGTTCCACTATGTATAATAGGTATAAAATGAGTAAAAGAGAGAGAGAGAGAGGCAAAAGCGTTAAGATCTCACTTGATGAGTGTCTCTATGCATCCGAACGCTTGAGCTTTGCTACCCGATGAAATGGAATTAATGCGCGCACGTTAGCTCTCGAGCAGAATCAGTTGATAACGCTTACCTTTGCGTTATATTCCATCTCTCTCTCTCTCTCTTTCTCTTGCATCATATATAGAAGTATATAATGCTCGTTTACTCTCCTTCCTTCCTATTCTATTATCCATACGTATATACGAACACCTATAGTTCCCGATTATCTATGTGCAAGGTTTTTGGGGGAGAGGATCCCAATTCTCCACTTCCTCGGCTAAAGTTCTCCGGGGGGGGTTATAAGTGTATATATAGCTTGACATCAAAGCTTGGGCTAGCAAGCAATTCTCTCTTGGTTGTTTGAAACGGATATAGCGTGCGAGCAGTTTCAGCTCTCTGCACTCTCTTATGGTTTCAAATCTATATTGATGAAGTAAAAGAGAAAGATGATGAAGACAGAGAGAGAGAGAGAGAGAGAGAGAGAGAAGGAGAGGATACATTTGTTAGGAAGATTGAGTAGAAGAAGACGAAGGAAATAGAGAAAAGAGGGTGGATGGAGACACCCTTTCAATTATTTCATATCAGGAATATATCTGGTTGGGAAAGTTAACGCCAAACGATGATGATGGCTTGTTTGAATAATATTACTCATTGGAATTGTTAAATCGAATAGTCATCTATTATTAAAATGTTTTAAGAAAATCAAAAGAGATTATGTCCTTTTTTTTCTGTTCCCTTTCTGGGGCTAATATTAATCATTGTAAACCATTAAAATTGATAAATCGTTCGACGAATCTTTATCTTTTACTCTTTCTTTCCTTTTTTTTTTGTAACTTTTCAAAGTTAAAATAAGAAATTTTCTGACCTGACTTTATAGGATTTTAATGCTCTTGAAAAGTACTTTATTAAATTTCAAAGCCATTTCGCGTGAAATTAACTTGGTTAAGAATTGTACGAGTTACGAGTTAAATAGATAAGTAAAATTGTTACCCTCCTACCCCCCCCCACTCCACCCATTTTAAAAGGAAATTATTTTCAAAAGTTTTGTAAGAAAATCGTTATCTGTAACAATTTAGTTTTCTATCTTCAACAACTTTCATATTGTTTAATATTAAATATATGAAGAGTATTCGAGAAGTTTTGGAAAACGGCTTTTATTTATAAATAAATGGAAGTCCAAAACTTTTTGATTATACTGTATATCTGTAAGAATTAATGTTCAAATCAACAATTGTAACGGTATACTAACAAATGGTAAATCATGTTGAAGTACAAGGTAATAATGAAATGATTTTTAAATGAAATGCATTTTTAAGTGTTGAAATATATCATTCTGTATATTCTCATTGATACAATACGTAAACTTAAACGATTAAAAATACATAAAATTTTAAGGTGATGTAATCGGATATATGATTTATACATATAATTACCAACATTGCAGTTTTTTGAATGATTTATCTTTGTTAAAAAAATTTTTGAAATGTCTGTATGCCACCTCTTTTTATTAGAATCGTAAGAGTATAATATAGAGAGAATTTTTAAACTTTTGCATTTGAAATAAAAATTTTCTCAAACTGTAATGTCGGTATTTTACATCTCCTTCATTAAAACTCTTCAGTGATTTATGGCTTTGAAATTTTCATAAGAATTATAAAAACAATCGTTACAACAACGCTTACAGCAACATAACTTAATCGATAAAATTAAAATACAAAAAAAAATTTGAATTTCGAACTTTTAATAAGTTTTGGATATAATTTATTTGAGTTGAAGCAATTCAATGTTTTTGATAATCTTTATCAACTTTTCTTTTATTCTTTTTTGCAATCCACGCATTTTTTTATACGAAGTTTCGCAATTCACCAGCAAAGTAACTTCGTTCTTTTTTAAACTTTAAGTTTGCTTATCAAGAACTTTATAACTTAAAAATGATCGATTTTGTAATATGAAAAAAAAGACTCACTTTAATGTTATCTTACATCTCATACAAATATGTTTTTCAAGAATTTACAATTCTTAAAATAGTCAAAATTACTCATAAATAATCTAATTTTACTTGAGTTGAAAGTTTTTATTTTCATCAGCTTAACTAATTAATTAACTAATAAGTAAATTGCTAATTTAATTATAGGATGTGAAAATTAAAAATAAAAGTATCAGATGAACGTCTTGCGCAACGGCTTTTTAATGAAACTCTTGCAGTTATGAAGTTGCGAGTATATATATATGAATGTAAACAAGATTTCAATCATATTAATGAATAAAAGTTGGAAAATATTTTTTTGAGACGATAAACAGTCTACTTTAATATTTGCAAATATTTAATAATTGCTTTTTAATTTATCTCTTGCTTATATTAAATTAGAATTGATGAGGTCTTCAGTGGCTCACTCGGTAGAGCGATGGATTCGTGATCTCGGGGTCCCGAGTTCAAATCCCACTCTCCGACGATTTATATCAGCACCACTGTAAGTTACATGTGCTTTATTCACAAACACACTGACGATCTCCGTCGCTAATTAACATCACTACGATGGCATAAATACAGCGACGTTAAATAAAATTAAAAAAAAAAAAATTAGGATTCGAACGCTGCTTGACATTTTTTTTCATTTTACAAAACTACAATCAATAAAAAATTAATCAAAGTTCATACTAAAAATAAATAAATAAGCTAGTTTCTTTCAAAATTTGTGCTGAAAATCTTTTGTATAGATCTAAACAAATAGACAAACATGAAGAAAATACGAATTTTTCTTTATAAAAAAATATCAGCAATTTATTCTTATTGGTGAAATACCAATCGTTGTTTTTTGAAGAAATATATTTGATATCGGTTGACCCTCTTTTCATCCAATTCCCTATTTAATGCATTTTAGATTTTTCATCTTGTTGTTTTGCATGTACACGTCTATATTTCGTCCATAGTCTCGGTACTGTCATTTATACATTTTATTTTTCTTTGTTTTCTTCTTTTTTTTCCATTTTGCTATTATTTCCTTTTTTTTATTAACCATCATACGTATGTTTTATAAAAAAAGAACATAAAATAGTTTAAAAATATAATTTAAATGTATATATGGAAAAGAATGTTTTATGGTCAAATCCGAAATGTTTAATTGAAATTAATGTTTTCCTTTGTAAAAATTTTTCATATTCTCTACATATTACCCGTTTCTCAAAATCATAAAAACTAACTTAATTTTCTGTAATCTAGTAATTGCAAGTAAGAATTGTTTATATTTCAATTGTAAAGTCTGTTAATAATAACCGGGTAAATATTTCTCATTTGTAAAAAATTTTCAACTTGCAAGCAATTCTAATTATAACTGTACAATAACTCCGAGCAAATATTTGAAAAATGAATATTATTTTTCAAACAGCTAAGCTAAAACAAAAAAAGTCGTGTATTAATGTTACGTACATTTTTCTTTACATTAAAAATAGCATCACTTATTAATCAAGTTTCTTAATTAAAAAAGTCATGCTATATATAAATCTTTGGTCTTTTAATTGAATGCATAACGAATGATACTTATTTCTTATTCTAAAAATAAAGTTGTCGATGAGTGAAGCCAGCAAGTACGTTTGCTTCTTGAGACAAGATTACATCCAAGTGGTACTGAGCTTCAAATCTCAGCTTCAGCGCTTTTTTTTTTATTTCACAAAAATGACGTAGGTGGGCAATCTTCTTATAATAGACCTGCTAGTGAACGAGTGGCTCTTGATCCGGCTAATTTAACAGGGGTGACTGCGCTTTGGGATTATTGAAGTTCTGCACGATGGAGCTTTTAATCATTAAGAAAATAAACGAAAACCCATAGGTCAACTCAATATGAACTTTGGTGTCTTAAAGTTCGTTAAACAAATATATCTAATTGCGAAAATTTTATTAATAATTATATGTTACATAAAACTTATTTATTTAAATGTAAAGAAATCATTAATTAAAAAATATTAAATAACGTAGATTTTTTCTAGTTTTTTATTAATTTATTTATATTTTTTATGACTAGAATGGGTTTATATTAGAACTCTTTGCATTTTTTATATTTTTAATAAAATTATAAAAATAATTAACAATATCTTTGAATTAATGTAATTCACATGTTATTGATTGATATCCTGACATTTATTACATTAGCGAACATTTTTTATTTCTTAAAAATTAATAACGCAAAGTTAACTTTTGAAAAAAAAAAAATCGTTGACACAAAATATGCATTAAAAATTTATAGCAGAAAACAAGAAATTTCAATTTTAAACAACAAAAAGCACGTAAAAATTTAATTCGTAAATCATCATCATAATTTTCATCCAGCACAATTTTAATCGCAATCACAATAAATCATTTCTTTTGTTTATTTCTTGAAATAATTTTTTCCATTTCTATATAACCATGCACACATATTTACTCGGTCTTTCGTTATTCCATTTCGTATACGCTTTCGGTCCACTTTATATATTGTATACGTGTACCTTTTTTTTTCACACAGATAAACCGCGATCAGATAGCAACTCATCGTAAAACACTTCTACAGTCGTGCAATGTGCAGTGTGCTTTTACGAGATTTTTCTCGGTTTTGTTCGGAGGTTGGCGTTGTTTTCTGGCAGAAAAAGATTCCCCAAGAGTAAAAAATATATATATATATATATATGTATGTCTATATATATACATGGAGACAAAGTTAAAAAGAGAAAGATAGAAAAAAGTACAAGGGTAGAGGCTCAAAATTGAAAAACTGTTTGAAAAGTTGCAGTTCCAGTCCTGGTATCCGCTTCGGGGGGTGGTTCAACTTCTGACAGTGAGAGAGCTTCATCGGGATTTTTAGTAGCGCGCAGTTGTAACTATAGTTCTCTGGACCGAGAGTACAGTATACCGAAAGAGAAAAAAAAAGAACACAACAACATAGAACGAGAGAGAGAGAGAGGGAGAAAAAAAAAGATAAACGAAATACAAGAGATACAGGAATGAGAAAGCTTTGTCGGCAGACGATAAACGTTCCCAAGCGACAGATTACGATTTCTTTTGTGAGGCGCCATTAGGTAGTACTGGCTCAGTAAGTCGCGATCACGCATCGTTGTGCTTTTGTGTATATAGTACTATACACATCAGCAAATTCAATGTGAAAAAGACAGAAAGAGAGGGGAAAAAAAGAGTCGAAAAAACAAAACAACAAACAAGTGGAAGTAAAAGAGATGAAAGAGAAAGAAAAGTAAATGAGTGTGTACATATAAATGTGACTGTGTATGTGTGTGCTAGTAAAACTAAAGGAAAAATAAAAGAAAGAAAAGAGCAGAGAAAATTTGAATTTAAATTTAAAATTGAGTAACTTTGTTAGTCGCTCATGGAGAAAAAAACACACCTATATATACGCGCATACGTGGAGAATGAAGGTTATGCTCGCTTGAGAAAATTTGATTCTGCGGGTTGTGAATGATGTCTGAGAAAATTGGTGTTAATTCACTTGTTGGATTATGTCAATTTTTACAATTAGTAATGAAAATTGATTAGTTCTATTGTTTAGTAATAAAACTGTTAAATTCTTCATTTTAAATTGAATATGGAGGTAAAAGCAATTTAATGAATAATGGAAAAAATTGTTAATGGTTAATTGAATAAACGCCTTTCGAAATATAGTTTAAATTAAAATTAATGAATAAATGCTTAAAATTATTTTTATATGTAACTAAATTAAATTTACACTTTGCTGCTGTCACAAAAAAAAATATTATGAAAAACGTAACGTAGGTATCCTAAAATGAATATGTAAAAGATTATGTGAATCTTTTTAAATCACATTAATTATACTTTTTTTTAAATTTTTTGAAGCTCTTTGCAAAAAAAAAAATTTATTCGAAAAAGTTGGAAATTTGATTTTATGAAAATAATTTTAAAAATTTGTGAAAAGTTAAAAATTACTTTCGATCAATATAAAGTTATTTTTCAAATGATATTACTATTGTATGTACATTTTCATATGAAATATTTTTAAATTATCTGATGTACATTCTAAAAATTATCTCACACTTTTTCTCAAAATCACTAATTATGATGCGTAGAGATTTGCAATAATATGAAAGTTTCGTAACAGATTTGATTTTTTATAATTTAATTATCTTTTAATTAACCATTTAAATCATGATAAAATTTTGACAATTTTAAATTTTATGTCACGAAGTGCCGACATTCGTCGGGCAAAACTCCTTACAAAGTCTGTACTTCAGTAATAGTCTGACTTGATGTTTTGTGTGAAGTAAAAGAAAATATTCTTAATCATAAAAGTCTTGTGATATATATCGTCTATACGTTGCTACAGCAAAAAATAGAATAAGAGACAAGACAATTGTAGAACGTACTTATAATGCACTTTAAAAATGTAAGACTGTAAATTTTGGAATTCAAATTATCTTCTACAATATTAACACCATACAATTTGCACCACCTATTTGTTTTCTTGTAAAGGACTGTGCCAACAAGTGTTGTAATGTCATAATTATGTAACATGAATTTTGAACTTACTACGAGATTACAGCAACTTGAATAATTAATTAAATAAATAATTTATCAAAACTAAGTTTACCTGCATAAGTTTGATATTTAATGACGATTTATTTATCAAGAAATTCTGAGACATAATGCAAGCTCTCTATTTTATACATGTTTTTAAAAATATCGGACAAAATTTTGATAACGTGATTAACAGCAATTATTTTTTATTAATGTAATTAGAAATATGTAATAATAGAAACAAAACAAATTCGAGAATACTTAATTTGACTCTTTTGTTCTTGATTTTATATCAGTTCTTTTAGATTTTAAAAAGCCAATACTGAATTCGTAAATAACGACTGTAAGTATACTATGAACAGTAAATCTAAAAGAAAAGAACTATAAAACAAAAATCAATATTGCAAAAGGTTTAATGTACCGATGTATAAGACCTTTTAGAAATTTATGTAAATCGTAGCTTTTTCTTTAATAAAAAATTTTATATTTTTCAAAGTAGCGGACAAAATGTAGTATGATGCAAGTCGAAAAAAAAATCTTTTCTACCGTTAAACAAAAAACAAAAGGACTACTGAATATTAAAGCCCGTTTTAAAGTTAATAAAAATTTCTCTTTTATTTATCGACGCAAAAGTAAAGCCATTAATATAAAAGAATTCAATTCTTTAACAAAACATTTCGTCTTTTCTCTCAAGATTTAACACCATCAGCCTATCTTCGAAACAAAGCCGTCTTCAATAAAAGTATACCGAGTACACAAAAAAAGAAGGCAGACAGAAGAGAGAAAAAAAGTAAGAAAATAGCTAAAGACAAGAGCAAGAGTGGGTCGAAAGACTAAGAAAACGGGGCGAGAAGCATGGAAGGGTGCAAAAGAGGCAAGGATGTTTCTTGTACCTATATATAAATATAGATGCAATACACTCTCAAGTTTCACCTTACTTTTATGTATTTTCTTTTTTTTTTCAGCAGAGGCGTTCGTAGGCGTTATCGTTTCGGGATTCTCTTCCTCCGCTTTCTATATAACTCTAATGAATCGTTCTTGTTACGTGCCACTACTAATTAAAAGATATATACGCGTGTGTATATTAGTTATATATGTCCTTTGGCCGTATTCAGGTGGAATATGAATCGAGAACAATGTTTGTCGCTTGAGCTGAAATTGCCGAGGGCGCGCTTCGCGCGCCCGAGGTAGATTTCTGCTCAAGCGGCAAACATTGTTTGAGATTCAGATTCCACCTGAATAAACGGCCAAAGGACATAGATGATTTTATGTCCGAAGTAGGCCGTATGAGGAACTATAACTTATTAGTTGAAAATATTAATGTTTTTTCCAATAATTTTAAAATTAAATTTTAATTCTATTGATTTTTTCTTTTGTTTCTTAGATTGACATTTTGTAATGAGTATAGCTGCTGTCGAAGCGCGAGTCATTTTTTTTCACTAACCTACGTTCAATATGATTGCTCTTTGACATATTGAACGAAACATAGTAGGATCGGTGATGCCATATTGATTTCTCCTGAGACATATTGAGTCTCAATATGTCTCAGGAGGACATATAAAGCTTTTAAAGAGTCGAGGAGCGCGTCTGAGACATATGCGATGCCAATACAAATTTAGCATGCTCTTTACATACTGACACGAATACGGCCTACGAGGACATAAACATATATATATATATAAAGGCAAGATTGACTATATCTACAAAGATTTATAAGATCTGTTTGTCAAGCTTGATTGAAGCGGCACGGATGCTTTTCATATACGTGGCACTTTTCGACGATCATCCCAGTTGTTATATATCGTTTCAGTTAAAGTACAGCAGAGCCTATATTTGCCAGTTCTGAAAAATCTATGGCATTGCAAGGGCTATTTGTAACTGCGTGTTCAAATCAGCTAAAAAAAAGAGAAAAAAGAAAAGATACGAGCGTAAACACGAGTATGATTGACGAATCGAGGATAAAATTAGAAAACTTTTATGGCAATAAATTTGTCTTATTTTTATTTTCAAGTTGGTTTACTAAAATTTTATGAATAAGTAATCAGTTTAAGTATTCAGAAGAGCTTATTTGGCCAATTATTTATTATTATAATTTTCAATATAAAATTCATGTTTTTTATTTAACATTATTATACAGGGTGTCTCGGACTATTTGTCCAGGCTTTTTTAAATACAACTAGCTGATTCTGATGAAGAAAAAAACAAAATAGATGCCAAAATTGACGTAGCACTAAATGGTAAGAAACTTCTTCTAAATTAAGAAAAAATTTTTACAAATATTCGTAAATTTAACGAAAAAAACATCTAGGAAAAATCTACTTTCTGTAAAACTTTCATCTTTTTTCCATAAATTTAAATGTTGCAATAATAACAGACATTCTATTTAAAAAAAAGTAATTTCTAATCTAAAAAAGTTAGCTTTTGGTTGAAACAAATAGTTATCAAAATTACTATAGACAGGTGATCCGAAACACCCTGTATATAAAAAAAAATTTATTTAAATATTCTCTTACAATATTAAAATGCGATTCCGAGAACATATTGTTTAATATTTAAATATTTTACGAAACAATATAAAACAAAACCATGTATCTTATAATCAAACAGAAAAAAAAAAATCTAAATTTTATTACTCACGCACTCACAGTACTTTAAAAGGAATTCAAGATTGAATCTACGTAAATAAAAAATAGAACATAAAGTTTTAATCTTAAATTGAATCTTATGGCAGATAAGTTAGTCCTTAAAAGAAATACGATAGGTAAAACATGAAAAGAAAAGACCTATATCTTTTTAATGTACCGAAGTAACTTGAAATTTCCATATGGAAATTTAAACAACGAGTCGATAGTTAAACGCATTAATTATACAACGTTTAATTCATAAATTAATCAAGCACACTCTTTTCTTATCATTTCAGTCATTTTTTACCGGAATGTCAATCAATTGTAAACAATATGAATAATTTAAAATTCGGGATTCACAGTGTTCAAGCTCGAAAGAAGGAGAAAAAAATTAGAATTTAAAAATAGAAAATGCAAGAATCAAAATGACAACGAAAGAATCCTTTTTTTCAAATACACCTCGGTAGGCAGTGTTCCGTGATCTTCATAAAAAATTTGTAACATACAGTATACGCGCTTGAAAGCTTTAAGATGACGCAATTTCTGTCTAGTAGGGTGAGAAAAAAAAGGAAATTTTCAATCCCTCGAGAAAGTCGAAAATTAAGAAGGAAAAGTAGAAGTAGAAAAAGAAAGAAAAATATCAGAGCTGAAGGGAAAAAAAAGGAGACCTGAAAATAGAGAAGAAAAAAAGTCAAGCCGTTCACTAATAATTCAAGAGTTCCAATATTTAAAGCCAGACTGGCATGTCTGCGGTGCCAAAAAAACATCCCGAGAAAAGGAGAGGTTTCGCCTCCTTTTTTTTTGCTTGTGCGTTTACCTTTATACACGTTAGAATCGTCTACTTTGCGTATGCGATGTCAAGCTGTCGTGTGCGACATTGGTAGAAAAGAGAAGGAGAGGGCAAGAGAAAAAAGGAGGCCATGACGACAACGACGACGAAAAGCTCCTTTAAAAAATGCATAAGACGAAGGAGGTAGTTTGAAGCTTAAGTCTCACTGAAAACGCACGAGACAGTAATCTAATCGTGGATGATTTGAGCGCCAGATGTATATGAGAATGAATATTTGACACTTTTCCGTCGGTGAGATTGAGAAAAGAGGATGAAATATTTCAAAAAAATTTTTGAAAAATCCTTTTCTATAAAAACAGGGAATGAATTGAAAACTCCATAAATAAATTTCAAAAATTTTTACTTATTTACAATTTTGTATATTAATTTATACAATAAATAAATACTTTTAATTATTACATATTAGATTGTGATTAAGAAAATTTTTTTAATATTTAACAAAAAAGTGAGGTGGAAATTTAACAAATATTTCATAAATTTCAAAATTGAAAAAATTTTTTCTTGCAAGTGTACTTTTTTAGTTTCTTTGATTGAAAAAAAAGATTTTTTTTAACTCTCTATATAACGTTTGCGTCAATGTGGGTTTTAAAATTTTCAGTAAAAGAAATTGAATAGTCGATTTTCAATCTCAAATAAAAAAAAGGACTTCATTTTCAATTTACAATACCCAAAGAAGAGATTAATTAAAAATCATTTTTTTTTTAATATAGAAGTTTCTTTTTTATTTTATTAATCAGTTACCATCGTATAATTTATGAATTTGCAAAATTTCATGAACTGAAAATTAACGAAGTGTGTATAATTGTTTGAGAATTCACATAAAATAATATAATACAATGGAGCTGTAACGAACTTTCGGATTTTTTTTTCTGCTTCTGACGCCCTTATTAAATTTGCAATTAGTTTGATCGTAACATAAATTTTTTTTCTTTAATTAAAAGCAACTAAATAAAGGAATATATACATTGAAGTATCGGACTTATTTTGCTAACAAGTCAGACGAAGTAATAATTACAGAAGGTCAATTGTTCTATTATATATTTTTGTTGTAAT
This sequence comes from Anastatus disparis, assembly GCA_017163975.1. Taxonomy (NCBI): domain Eukaryota; kingdom Metazoa; phylum Arthropoda; class Insecta; order Hymenoptera; family Eupelmidae; genus Anastatus; species Anastatus disparis. The sequence continues at coordinate 1,845,987 of JAFFSR010000251.1, forward strand.
AAAGAAAATTTTATTGATTTCTAAGGAATAAAATAATTGAGTTACAATATTTTTATCCCTTAGAAATTCAATTCAGTTTTTTTATTATAGCGGTCTTGAAGGGAAATATATATAATCAACATAAATTATTGTTACTTAATTTTATATTAAATTTTCATTGAAATTTCAAAATATTCATTTTACTTTGAAAATTGAAATATTAATAAATTAAATGATAATGTTTAAGTGGAATAATAAATTATAAATAAAATAATATAATAAATAATAAATATAATTTTAATATAATTAAAATTATATTTGTAATGTGATGTATCATTATAATATATTTTTGTACGAACGATAAAAAAGTAAGTTTAAAAGGTTTTTAATTAGTTCAGTAATAGCGTTTAATTAAATGTAGAAATATTTATGATTCCGAACTTATTAGATTCTATTTTTAATTTGAGCAAATTTAATTCTCCACCAAAATTTATGTATGAAAGTATAAAAAGTTAAATTAACGTAAGTAAAAATATAATTAATAAAAAATGCATGCAAAAAAGAATCAATTTTATAAGAGAAAATTAATTTGAATATAACGCCAAATGGAATGTCTATTTGGATTTTTCCCTTGATTCAAACAACATTTCCTTTGAGCAAAAGTAAAGCCATAATCAACGAGCTAGTCAGTAGATATCTTGAACATATTGATGATCGGTTTTTTTAGTTTTTTTTAGATTAATTATAAAACTATATTACAGTAACTACAAAATTTACTGTACCAATATTATTTAAAGTAATTAGTCTACTTGGCAAAGCTGACCTTATTTTTATTTGAAAAAGAAGCCCTTTAGAATTTAATTAAAAAAAAATATTATCCATCTATCTATTTCGCATCCTCGTTTAAGATTAATTTTCTCCGCGCCAAACGCACTATTTTTTTTCTCATGAATATTATTATCGAAGAAAAAGAGCTTAATTTCTTTATACGCCGTGACCCAAAATCTATGCGCCAATAAACAACGAAGATAAAAAATGTATATAATTTCAATTCGATCGACTCTCGGCGCAACAACATTAAAGTTTCACATTATACTTTACTCCATAAAAAAAAAGGAGAGAAAAAAAAATATCCGATTTCCAGCAACGATAGTTTCAATTAAGTCCTAAATCACAAACGTCACGATAACTCGGAATACCTGCGCGCCTTATAAAATGCTAGGCCATCAACCTGTATTTGTTAAATATATATATACATATATACCTCGGTTTAAATGCGTCACATGAAAATGCAATCGGAACTAGAATCAAAGGCAGAATAAGAAATAATACGGTCAAAGCGATATCGATGGGTGTACGTATACATGATTTAACGTAACAACTAAAGCTTCAAATACCCAGCTTATATATGCAAAGAGAAACTTCACTTTAAGTATGGCTGATTCCAAATTAATATATTGATTTCATAATTATTTCATCATTTACTAGTAATTTCTAGATATTTAGGATTTTCAAGAACATTATCTATATACATTTAGTTTGATAAATGTCAAATGTACAATCAAATTATTATTTCAACTATGATAATTGTTAAAACAAATGTCAGAATATAATCATGTGAAATTCGTTTGTTTCTCATTTCATTAAAACGATGACGAAGACAATATATACAATCCTACAATATAACATAAAATACAAGAGGTTAAATCGTATTAGATACAATAACCCTCATAACAATAAAACAAGTCAAACGTATATACACCGAGATTCATGTAAACTAAGCTTTATACCCTTTAAAATTCCAAGTGAATCCGATTAAAAATCTTTGTATATATATACACGAGGTTTATAAATCCGCAATGCTTTCTCATCCGATTTAACAATGGAAATATCTTTCTCGTTCTCTTTCCCCTTTTTACATTGGCAGAGAACAGCAGCAGCAGAAAAGTTATAATGCGAAAAGCATTTTTGTTCGTGTGTATATTATGCTTTATAGGAGAGCAACGTATAGTGTAGGTGTAAGAGGCACAGGTGAGTTGAGTGCTTGAGCTTTTGAATAATCTACACACTTGCAAGGGAGAGAGAGAAAAGCTTCGAACTCCCTCAAGTATAGTGGCATTGATCAGCTGTGTCGCGTGCAGGCTTTTCTTTCTATATATGTGTATACGTGTGCATGTACGCATGCATGTATGCATCTATAAAGCTATACGTGTGTGAGACGAGGGGTCGTTAAGCGACATGAAAAGCAATTAGGCGCAAAAAGCCTATAAGAAAAGAGGTCAAGAGAGGAAAAAGAGAAAATATATAAGAGAAAGCGAGAGTGAGAGGAAGAAAGAGAACGAGAGAGGGATGTACGTTGTTCAGGTGTAAAAACAGAATGGTTTTGCATATGCACTCTGCATAGAATCTTAATTGATCCCTAACGTTTATTTCGAGGACGTGGTTTTGCAAATTTTTGATTTCCGATATCCAATTATACTGGCGGTACATAGGGAGATCCAATTTCTTTGACTTTTTCTTTCTTTATTTACTTTTTTTTCTAAAACAGTCAGCTCGTTTGCAAAATAAAAGAATCGAATGATCGTACGATTTCTGTCTATTGCTTTTTATTGTATGTCGTTAGTTCAGTTGCGCTTTATGGACTTTTGTTTTCTTTTATTCTTTTAAGAGTCTTTTAATGATCGTGCAATTCTGTTAAAGTGTGTTTAGAAAGTATCATTGGTGTACATGTACGGGAAAGGCTCGGTAGGCAACTTTAAATTTCATTAAAGCAAAGTTTATTCGTAATTTTTAAAACTGCAATTGATACTATTTTTAAATTGCGTCAAAAATAAGACGAATGCTTTTTGAATAATTTAATGTCCCATTTTAAAAATTATTATATTATTCATTTTTATTATCTAATTAATTGCTAATACTTTTAAAAAAAAGTAAAAAAGAACTTTAGAAAAGTTTTTGATATTGCTTGATCATGGTTGTTAAACATTAAATTTTTTCATTTAATGTTTACAGTTACTATAAAATTGAAATTGAAATAAAACAAGTCATATATTATTTTTTTTTTTTTAACGTCGCTATATTTATGCTATGCTATTTTTGCTGTGCTAATCAGCGACGGAGTTGGTAAGTGTGTTTGTGAAGAAAGCACATGTAACGTACAGTGGTGCTTGCATAAATCGACTGCCGAGAGCGGGATTCGAACTCGGGACCCCGAGATTACGAATCCAACGCTCTACCGAATGAGCCACAGACCGACTCTATTAATTTATTTTATTTTTCAAATTATATTTAACACATTTTATGAATAATGTGAAAAAAGATAACAAAAATATTATGTATTTAAGTAAATACAATAAAATTAAAAAATAATAAATTTCTATTAAATAATTCCACAAACGCCTTGTAATGAAGTTGTCGTTTAAAACGCTTTAAAAGGCAAAAGCATACGTTTTAAAAATATAATATTCATAACGAAATAACCGTAGCATACATCATGCATACTTTGCGTGTATCATTTTATTACAAGCACATGTTTACTTGCATGAAATTCTTAATTCTGAAAAATTAGAAATAAAAAACACAAGGAAAGCTATTTAATTTAAAATTTAAATGTTTTTTCAAAAGTTTTAAGCTTGTGAAATTACATTCATTTTAACTTTGTCAAAAATAATTCTTATTTCTAAAAAATAGAACATTATAATAATATAATACCAATTTATAATAAAAATTTTGTTGAAATAAAAAACAATCAATAAACTAATAATTGTCGAACTAAATACTATAAAAAAAGATTTCATGCTGAAATTTATCTTCTTAGGCAATCGTCAAATTTTTTTCCAAATGAATATGTAAAAGAAAGATAAATAAATAAAAAAAAAAGAAAATTTGCATCAACGTAACTGAATTGAAAATCTCATCATTTCGCTTTACTACCAATGTGGAACAATCACGGGCTTACCTTGTATAACCGATATACTGAATAAATTTTAATACCTATATACGTGTGCGCATACATTCGCTCTGGCTAACAGTGCATACATAAAATATAAATTACACAGAATATGAATAAAAACGTAAAAATAAAGAAAAATAAATATTCTTTATTTCTTTCTCTCTTATACTCTGACTGACATTTTAACGTAATATTTTGTATACAATATATTTAAAGCAAGTATTTAAAGTATAAAGAATAATATTTAGCGAAATAATATAATAAGGGAATTGCGTCGAGTTTAAAGTTTGCGCTCATTTATTTTTTCTTTGTTTGCATTATAATGTTTTAATGCATATTTTTTTTATCAAAATCTTTGTACAAACTATATACCAGTTCAAAATATATTTTTCTCTTTACATTTATAATAGAAATTCGTACTATTAACGTTTAATAAATAAAGGTCAAGTCTAAATTAGTTCAAGCAAAAACATCTCTTAAATTATAGATAGCAAAAAAAGAAACTTGAAAATAACATGTTTAATAAATTAAAAAAAAAAAACAAGATTCTAAGGTGAATATCTAATAGCGGATTGAAAATTCTATCAGTCGAAAGAATAAAAAAAAAGGCAAAAAAAACAAGGATAACAAAAGATTCATAAGATAAGAAAAAGGAAAAAAAGAATAAAATAAGAAAACAGATAAAAGTGAAAAAAGGTTGGGTATCACGTTTTGGCATAGTCAATGCAATTGCAAACAATACACTTCATCAAAGTTTTACAGCTTACGTTTCAACGAATGCTTGGCGCGCTTGCATTTCCATCCCTCTCATAATTTTCTTGGCGCGTGCGATTTTACTTTAAAGAAGAAGAAGAAGAAGAAGCAGAAGAGGAGCAAGCCAGGCAGCCCTTTTGTAACGTCAATCGTGAACGTTGCCTTTTTCTTCTTATGATACCAAAATTTTCTTCTGTCTTAAAATTCTTGTTTACGCTCGATTGTTCGTTTTGAGAAAATGTTTATTTGATAATTGTTATTTATCAACCGAAAATTTCATAACATAGCGCTGCGTATTTGACGTAATTTTGTTTGAAGAAAATAATTTGAAAATACTTTTGTTAGTAGTTTTAAGCTTGTTAAAAACATTCTTCGAAAGTTTCATCGATTAATAAATAACTTGAATTTCTGTGAATGTTCGCATTGTCTGAAATATTAATTTATATGTAAATTGAAAATTAACGTTTCCATCTTACAACAGTAGAAAAGATATTAATCTAAAACAATTCAATTTTGTTTGAGTACAAACGAAGAATTAATATGAAACAGAAGTAAAATTAGAAAATCAGCTGTTTATAAGGTATTTGTAAAACAAAATGAGAATTAATAATTTATTTTAATTTATTTCTAACAAATTTTTTATTCAATAGAAGCTCTAATATTACAGCATTTTACAGAAATCTATGAGGTTCAATGGAGTATAATTACGAACTCTTTAAAATAAATTTTCATGCGATTGTAATTATATTATTGCGATTTTGTTTGTATTTAGCATGGTAAAAATACAAGATATTGTTTCTATTCAATACAAAACAAACAACATAAGAAAACAAATTAATGATAAATTCATTCGATCTAAAAGCTTATTTATACAAACATTATTTTCAAACGTATTTATGATTAAATTACTCCACACGGTGAACATTAACAAAATTAGAATTCACATTTGCGGTGCCCTCTCACATCCTTTCCAACAAAAGCTTAAATTCTAAAGCTATCCTAAAATTAAAGAATAACGTAGGGAGCACACTGAGACTAAGTCAACAGTAGTGCTTAGTAGTGGAAAATTTTGTTATTTTAACTACTGTGGAATAGTTTAATCAACTGTTTTACGTTATCGAGTTACTTCGCTATTTTCATTTTGGTTAATTTAAAACTTGACTTTTAATTGAGGAATTAAATGCTCGTGTTATTTGACAATCAATTTTCACAAAATTAAGATCAATATTTGATTTTTGTTTAAACTAATGTTCAACTATTAGTGAAAATGTATATTTTATAATGAAAATTTAAAAAAATCATCTATACATTAAAATCATAATTTGCTAGAGAAAATTGAGAATTATGGAAACATCAGTGATGTTATTAAATATACATTATTATTGGCAAATTAGCTTTGAAGAATTGTTATTGCCAATACAAAATATTCAAAATTTCATTGCATGTAAACTTATTACAACAATTACGCCGTTTCTAAACCGAAATAAACGTAACAAAATTACATAAACCCGCTTAAATAATCCAATAATTTTAACAGTTTGTTGTTAAATTCAGTATTTCATAACGCGTGAAATTAATCTCCCACTCACAAAAGTATAACAACAACAGCGACCCGTGTCATAATCGTAATTATCATAAAGAACCGTAATACACGTTATCAACGTTAACAATAAATATATATGTATATGTGTGTACGTATAAAACGTACAACACCTTTCCTCTCGACTGCACTGGAAAATCCTATTCTCATAAATATTTGAGTAGTAGTTTCAAATTTTTTTTTTTCAAAAGCATGAGTAACCCTTTTTTTTCTATCCAAAGAAGGACGTAATATATATCGTCAAAGTAAAAAGGAGCTTTTGTACACCTTATATTCTCACACTTTAAGGCTTGTATGCAAGTTAAAATGAAAAAAAAAAAAACGTACTGAGTTTTCTCTCCTACCATTTCTTCTCTTTTTTTTTCACAACATGCTCTAACCTCGATAAACTTTCTCCTCTGTCTCTCGTGCTTTTTGCTTCTTGCTCTCCTTTACTTTTCTTGTGTTTTTTTTTTTACTTGCCATCTAAGCATCTCTCGAGCCGTATGCCCAACTCTTTCTCTTTCTCTCTTGGCTTGCATTATGTACGGAGCGTGCGCTCTAAAGGGTAGTATATAAGGGAGAAAAACGAGCCACAACGCGCGGAATTTAAATATTGCTGCGATGAGCTTAATATCTATACAAAAGCTTGCTATGACTTATATTACTTGAAGCTCTACCTTTTTTCTCTTTTTTTATAGTTGTGAGTTTTAAAAAAAGGTTTTAGTAAAATCGATTTTTATACATTAGTTTAAAAAATTTTTTCAAATGTTATTAATATTAACAGCTCTAATGGATCAATTCATGGTAATAAAATCATTTTTATTGTTAGCTATGAAATTAATAATACAATATTTTAAAAAGATAAAAAGATAGGTAACATATCGACCTCACTGTTCTTTATATTTATTACAATGGGATCAATAATTTAAAAACACAGGAAATACATCAGCTTGTGGTATGTGGTATAAACATTATTCAGTTTAATTTTCAAGCCAATTCATTAATTAGTCATAAAGAATTTTCGGTACCCAGATTGTATTAACATTTTGTAAATTTTAGCTTTGTGTATCGGGAACTTGAAATTCTCTGTGACTAATAAATAAATTTGTTTGAGAATTTAACTAAATAATATTTGCATTACTCATTACAAAAGCTGATTTATTTATTTATTTTTTTTTAATTGTTTCTTTTTTGCAATCATTCATATATCTGTTTATTAACCGATAAGATACATATGCAATCTGCCTTTTCCATCTTCTTAAGTCAAATAATTTGAATTTTAAATATTATTAGTCAATTTAAAAACAAGAACTTATATAAAACATAAGCAGAAGCTACTTTAGCTCGCAATGAAAAGTAAATTAAAATTTTAAATTTATAATCTTCGGAAAAAAATTTTCCACCAGTTAAAATCTATTTTTTTCCATCATCTTTCAATAAGAAAAAAAAGAAATAAAGAAAGAAAAAAAAGTTATTTCAATTTTCTCATTTACCTACATTACGAACTTTTCCATTTCTTAAAAATCTTCGAGCCAGCGCAGTTTCTTCGATAATCGATATTTCATACCTGAGGATTTGTTTATTAAATTTTAATTAATATCTTGCTAACAAGTAATTAGGTACTTAATAATTATGCAAGACATAACTTTTTAATCTGTAAGAATAAATTTTATAATGCCAAAAGTTTTAAATATTCAGTAACTTTGAAAATAGCCCTTAGGATTCCTTTAGGATCACCTTATAAAAAGTTTTTTTTTTCTTCAATTTTATGCTTTGATAATTTCTTACGAACTATAATCGATACTTCGAAAATTTTCATTGTTTTTTTTTTGTTTTTTTTTAATATATAATTATAAAAAAACATGAAAACAACAATTTTTTTTTTTTCTCGAAAGCATAGTCGGCGAGAAAAATAAATCTAGAAATGTTTTTTTAAGACTTCATAATCCATACAAAAGCTATTTCAATTCTAAACTTGCTCTTCACGGGAAAGCCTTCATCTATAAGAATACTTTGCGTATTCAGAAACATTCCTATAAAACTTTTCCATTTGTACAAAGACTTAATTAATTTTTAAATGACCTTTTATAAAAACGGGTATATATCTAGTGGTACTTAAAACTACGGTTAAAAGTTCTTTTTTTTTAATTTCTTGATTGTCATTAAAAAAAATTATTTCAACTTTCAAAACAGAACGTTTCTAAATGGAAATTTATTTTTATATGTATTTCAAGTTTCTTTATACTGAAAAAACAATTAAATAAGTTTATTTTATATATAAATGAACTTATTTTTTACCTTTGTTTCTCAAAAAGGCACTTTAATGAACTGTCTGACCAATCTTGGCACACATCTACTTAAACGCATGTATGACGTGTTATTTTGTTTTAATTTTAAACATCCAATCAGTTAAAATAACAATTATACAAGATATATATGTTTATTTACATACAATTAATTTATATTGCAGATATACTCGCGATCGATCGTTATTATGATTTAATTTATTAAATTAAATCCAATGATAACATATAAATTATAAAACCAAAATAGTACCTTTGTCGAAAATTCGTATGGCTTATTCGTTAATTTTATTTCACCTGCACATTTTGTAGAATTATTATTTATAAATATTTTACATATCCATTTCGTTAATTATGAGATGCGATCATATCGATATTTTGGGCTGTATGGCAAATGTATATGCAATAACAATTAAATCGACTACTATAATCAGACCCCGATGCAACAATATGTTATTATTAATTATAATCTAATGAATTTTTAAATAATGATAATGTATTTTCGACTTATAATAAACGATGAAAATATGTTATTGATATATCTGGTTTGTTTGTATAGATAAATTTAACAAAATAATACAACAATAAGCACGTGATGTTGATTGCAATAAACTATTGTTCAAAAATATCAAGATTTTCAATAAACAAAGTATACACATGTTAATTTTAAATGTATAAATCAAAGATATATAATGTTAAATCATTATAAAAATATGTATAAATATTCATTATAAAATTTTAATTAAAATACGGTAATTAAAGTACTTTTTTTTTAAATTTGCTTCTTTTGTAATTCAGATATCTCCTCGATTCCCTTCCACTTTGCCATTCTAATGCGCAAAAATTTTAAATATCAAAGTTACCGGGCTCTTAATCTACTTTGGAAACGAGGTACATTCAAACTTTCTACAGCACCAAATCAATTTTTCATTTAACCATCTTACCGACCGGAGTAATGTAAGTTTATGAAAATTCGAAGAAAAAAAAAATATTATTTTATAAAAAACTAAAAAAAAAAGGAGTAGAAAAATATTTTTTTAAATATAAATTTTACCTCGCACTATACACCCACGTAAAAGGTCGTCGTTTCGTTGTTGCCTTTAGGGCAGCACACGATCAAGCGCCACAGCTCCTTCAGCTCGGCATGGCCCAGGAGCTCTCGAGCCCTCCTACACTTGACAGTAGTTGAGTTGTGGTCATCGTGCTATGTCTCGGTCACAACATAACGATGCTTCGTTATAACTCAATGATAACATCGCAGGTATTGACATTTTTTATAATATATTTCTTTCTTTCTTTTTTTTTTACTTTTTCTTTTTTTTTTAAACACTCACACTCACTTGATCTTGCAACACTTTGTACGTGTACATGTGTATATGGATATATCTATTACGTATTCAAGTATGATCGAAGTAAGTACACACCACTGCTGGGATTAAAAGCAAAGATATGAGCTACTGAAGCTTCATGTTACGTACACTATAAAAAGACACACTTTTGATGCTGATGACCTCGGTTGACGTTTTTTTCCTTTTTTTTATTAAGTTTTAATACTGCACAGTTGGAAAGTGATGACGATGCGCACTTTATCTTTTATATATATCATATTTTTATTGTGAAATCGTGGCTAGCACGTGCAGTCGTTATTTCATATACTCTGGCAATGATTCTTGGCAGTGAAGAGTTGATGCAAAGGGTTGCTTGAGGTGTACAGGATTATTTTAATTATCTGTTGGTAGTAATAACGTATTAATTTTATTTTAAATATTTTTTATGTAGCTTAGTTCCTTTGATAATATTGAATTGTCAAACAAATTTGTTCATTTGGAAACTTTTTAAGAATGAAAAAACAAAATTTTATTTACAATAAACTTTAAGCTATAATGATGCTGTATTTATATTAATGTCGTACTGCATAATAATAAATCCATTTATATAATGATAAAATATTATGAAATGCAAATGCATGATGACATTGAATCAAATTACAGTTACTATTTTTAAAAGTAGATTATTTATTATGTTACTCATAGCAGTTATATTTGTTAATTTGAATTTATTAAACAATTATTAAAAAGTTGGCAACTTTGCTATATCATACTATAGAGAAAGCTTTGGCTTTCAAAATTAATTTCAACTATTCCAATATTTAATACAATAAATAATTAAAGTGGCTTAACAGAAAAATTTATTGAATTCAAGCATAATAAAGTAACTACTACAATTCTTTTTATAATTAAAAACTATAGAATTTTATTATTTTTTAATAAAAAATACAGAATTTCTGTAACAACGATAAATTAATTATTTTCAAGTAACAAAGCCACAATCAACAATACCAAACCTCTTGACACACATCATTAAAAAATTCATTTCCAACGAAACTTCCACTAGTCCTCATTCTCTTCAACAACAAAACAAAAAAAAAGCTCCACTTTTCAAAAATTTACAAACTCATTTCCAACTGTGCAGCTTTACAACACAATCTGAAATAAAATTTGAAAACAAAAATTTTCTCTTTTTTAATCACATAATTTCTCTTCCATTTCAAAACGTACAACCCCCAAAAAAGAAACAAAATTGTCGTGTAAAAATGTTAAAACAAAAATAAAACAAATGAAAAATTTCCTTTTAACAATTACTCTTTTTCACTGAACGCGGCTATTAACAGCCACGTGTATTTAATCACAAAGCTCCCGTGTATAGAAAAAAAAAAGGAAAAAAATACATATATACCAGAGAGGGAGAGTTAGCGCGTGACGGGTGAACGCGATACTGAGCATGTTAGTCTACCGGCTTTACTCTTAGGACACTACACTTTATAAACGCGGGGTTGCGAAACGCGCACGCGCTTATTCTATTCCCTTTTGCCGTGTATACATATATACGTATAGACATGTGTATATATAGATGGATAAATTTTGTAAAGGGGAGTAGTCATAGCGTATGCGCGTAGAAAACTAAAAGGACCTTTTTGGCGCCGGCCGGTGTGTGTTCCTTCGCGCTTTTGGCTTGTGTATACGAGTGTTAATCGTCCGCGAGTTATGGAAGAGTTTAAAGCGTTAGAGAAGAGAGAAAGAGAGTATAAGGCGCCAGCTGGGCATGTTATATACGAGAACTTGGAGAAAGACGGGGGGGCATCGATTTATTGGAAACGTAAATTATATTGTTATTAAACATTTGTTTCAAAGATTCGCAAATTTTGTATCTAAGATTCTTTTAAGTTTGATGTTATAAGAAATTCTTTAATATCTTTTTATTTTTAAGGAATGGTTTTTGATTTTGATTAATTTTAAAATTATTGTAATGAAATTATGCAGTGCTGATTAACAAATTCTAATTAATATACACTCATGGCTTTACATTTTTTAAATGAAAATTACACCAAGAATAATTATGAGTCTGAAGTCTCCAACGTTGTTACCAACGAAAAGTTGACTTTTTTCTAAATTCCTAAATTATAGTTTTAGAATGTCAAAGAGGATTAGAAAAAGCGATTTGACATTAATAATGATCATTAAAACCATTTATAACGAAATTATAAGATATTGGAAATAATTCATACTATCAATGAAAGACCGCTTATTTCGAAAAAACATAACATTTGTACTAACTGGATGAGCTTTTTATAACCGATGCAATAACGTAGGATTAATTAAAATGCATGTATAAAAATATAATATTGTTAATCAAAACCAGGTAACCTAGCCTAACAAGTGCCAAATCCCCTAGAATCAAAGATATCTGACTTTAATAAGTTTCCATGCCTTTGTTGGATGGATTAACCATTTTTTCTCGATGCAATAAGGAAGGCAGTACTAAAATACATGTGTAAAAAAATCGTCATGTCAATAGAGACTAAGGAACATAACCTAACGAACCATAAATGCCATTTTCATAAAAATATCTTGCTTTAAAAAATTCCCACGCCTTTGTTAGATGGATTAACCATTTTTTCTCGATGCGATAAAGAAGGCAGTACTAAAATACGTGTATAAAAAAATCGACATGACAATCGAGACTAAGGAACATAACCTAACTGGTGATAAATGCCATTATATTAAAGATATTTCGCTTTAAAAAATTCCAATGCCTTTGTTAGATGGATTAACCATTTTTTCTCAATGCGATGAGACAGGCAGTGCTGAAATACGTGTATAAAAACATCGAAATGACAATCGAGACTAAGGAACATAACCTAACCGGCGATAAATACCATATTATTAAAGATATCTTGCTTTAAAAGATTCCCACGGCTTTCTTTGATGGATTAACCATTTTTTCTCGATGCGATAAGGAAGGCAGTACTAAAATACGTGTGTAAAAAAATCAACATGACAATCGAGACTAAGGAACATAACCTAACTGGTGATAAATGCCATTATATTAAAGATACTTCGCTTTAAAAAATTCCCATGCCTTTGTTGGATGGATTAACCATTTTTTCTCAATGCGATGAGGAAGGCAGTACTAATATACGTGTGTAAAAAAATCGTCATGTCAATCGAGACTGAGGAACATAACCTAACCAACGATAAATGCCATTTTACTAAAAATATCTTGCTTTCAAAAATTCCCACGCCTTTGTTTAATAAATTAACCACTTTTTCTTGATGCGATAAAAGAGGCAGTACTAAAATACGTGTATAGAAAAATCGACATGATAATCGAGACTAAGGAACATAACCTAACTGGTGATAAATGCCATTATATTAAAGATATTTCGCTTTATAAAATTCTCGTGCCTTTGTTAGATGGATTAACCTTTTTTTGTCGATGCGTTGAGAAAGGCAGTACTAAAATACGTGTATAAAAAAATCGTCATGTTAATCGAGACTAAGGAACATAACCTAACCGGCGATAAATACCATTTTACTAGAAATATTTCGCTTTAAAAAATTCCCACGCCTTTGTTTAATGGATTAACCAATTTTTCTCGATGCGATAAAGAAGGCAGTACTAAAATACGTGTATAAAAAAATCGACATGACAATCGAGATTAAGGAACATAACCTAACCAGCGATAAATGCCATATTATTAAAGATATCAAAGTCATTAATAAAAAAAAAATGGTTAATCCATCAAACAAAGGCGTGGGAATTTTTTAAAGCAAGATATCTTTAATAATATGGTATTTATCGCCGGTTAGGTTATGTTCCTTAGTCTCGATTGTCATGTCGATCTTTTTATACACGTGTTTTAGTACTGCCTTCCTTATCGCATTGAGAAAAAATAGTTAATCCATCAAACAAAGGCGTAGGAATTTTTTAAAGCAAGATATCTTTAATAATATGGTATTTATCACCGGTTAGGTTATGTTCCCTAGTCTCGATTGTCATGTCGATTTTTTTATACACGTATTTTAGTACTGCCTTTTTTATCGCATCGGGAAAAAATGGTTAATCCATCTAACAAAGGCATGGAAATTTTTTTAAGCGAAATATCTTTAATATAATGGCATTTATCACCAGTTAGATTATGTTCCTTAGTCTCGATTGTCATGTCGATTTTTTTATACACGTATTTCAGTACTGCCTTGCCTATCGCATCGAGAAAAAATGGTTAATTTATTAAACAAAAGCGTGGGAATTTTTCAAAGCAAGATATTTTTAGTAAAATAGCATTTATCGTTGGTTGGGTTATGTTTCTTAGTCTCGATTGATATGACGATTTTTTTACACACGTATTTTAGTACCACCTTCCTTATCGCATCGAGAAAAAATGGTTAATCCATCCAACAAAGGCATGGGAATTTTTCAAAGCGAAATATCTTTAATATAATGTCATTTATCACCAGTTAGGTTATGTTCCTTAGTCTCGATTGTCATGACGATTTTTTTATACACGTATTTTAGTATTGCCTTCTTTATCGCATCGAGAAAAAATGGTTAATCCATCAAACAAAGGCGTGGGAATATTTTAAAGCAAGATATCTTTAATAATATCGTATTTATCCCCGGTTAGGTTATGTTCCTTAGTCTCGATTGTCATGTCGATCTTTTTATACACGTATTTTAGTACTGCCTTCCTTATCGCATCGAGAAAAAATGGTTAATCCATCAAACAAAGGCGTGGGAATCTTTTAAAGCAAGATATCTTTAATAATATGGTATTTATCGCCGGTTAGGTTATGTTCCTTAGTCTCGATTATCATGTCGATTTTTTTATACACGTATTTCAGTACTGCCTTTCCTATTGCATCGAGAAAAAATGGTTAATCCATCAAACAAAGGCATGGGAATTTTTTAGAGCGAAGTATCTTTAATATAATGGCATTTATCACCAGTTAGGTTATGTTCCTTAGTCTCGATTGTCATGTTGATTTTTTTATACACGTATTTTAGTACTGCCTTCCTTATCGCATCGAGAAAAAATGGTTAATCCATCAAAGAAAGCCGTGGGAATCTTTTGAAGCAAGATATCTTTAATAATATGGTATTTATTGCCGGTTAGGTTATGTTCCTTAGTCTCGATTGACATGACGATTTTTTCATACACGTATTTTAGTACTGCCTCCTTTATCGCATTGAGAAAAAATGGTTAATCTATCAAACAAAGGCGTTGGAATTTTTTTAAGCAAGATATTTTTAGTAAAATGGCATTTATCGTTGGTTAGGTTATGTTCCTCAGTCCCGATTGACATGACGATTTTTTTACACACGTATTTTAGTACTGCCTTCCTTATTGCATCGAGAAAAAAATGGTTAATCTATCTAACAAAGGCATGGGAATTTTTTAAAGCGAAATATCTTTAATATAATGGCATTTATCACCAGTTAGGTTATGGTCCTTAGTCTCGATTGTCATGACGATTTTTTTACACGTATTTTAGTACTGCCTTCCTTATTGCATCAAGAAAAAATGGTTAATTCATCTAACAAAGGCATGGGAATTTTTAAAGCGAAATATCTTTAATATAATCGCATTTATCGCCGGTTAGGTTATGTTCCTTAGTCTCGATTGACATGACGATTTTTTCATACACGTATATTAGTACTGCCTTATTTATCGCATCGAGAATAAATGGTTAATCCATCAAACAAAGGCGTGGGAATTTTGTAAAGCAAGATATGTTTAATAATATGGTATTTATCGCCGGTTAGCTTATGTTCCTTAGTCTCGATTGTCATGTCGATATTTTTATACACGTATTTTAGTACTGCTTTCCTTATCGCATCGAGAAAAAATGGTTAATCCATCAAACAAAGGCGTGGGAATCTTTTAAAGCAAGATATCTTTAATAATATGGCATTTATCGCCGGTTAGGTTATGTTTCTTCGTCTTGATTGTCATGTCGATTTATTTATACACGTATTTTAGTACTGCCTTTCTCATCGCATCAAGAAAAAATGGTTAATCCATCTAACAAATGCGTGGAAATCTTTTAAAGCAAGATATCTTTAATATAATGGTATTTATCGCCGGTTAGGTTATGTTCCTTAGTCTCGATTGACATGACGATTTTTTCATACACGTATATTAGTACTGCCTTCCTCATCACATCGAGAAAAAATGGTTAATCCATCCAACAAAGGCAGGGGAATTTTTTAAAGCGAAGTATTTTTAATATAATGGCATTTATCACCAGTTAGGTTATGTTCCTTAGTCTCGATTGTCATGTCGATTTTTTTATACAAGTATCTCAGTACTGCCTTTCCTATCGCATCGAGAAAAAATGGTTAATTTATTAAACAAAGGCGTGGGAATCTTTTAAAGCAAGATATCTCTAATAATATGGCATTTATCGCTGGTTAGGTTATGTTCCTTAGTCTCGATTGTCATGTCGATTTTTTTATACACGTATTTTAGTACTGCCTTCTTTATCGCATCGAGAAAAATTGGTTAATTCATCAAACAAAGGCGTGGAAATTTTTTAAAGCGAAATATTTCTAGTAAAATGGTATTTATCGCCGGTTAGGTTATGTTCCTTAGTCTCGATTGACATGACGATTTTTTTATACACGTATTTCAGTACTGCCTTCCTCAACGCATCGAGAAAATAAGGTTAATGCATCTAACAAAGGCACGAGAATTTTTTAAAGCGAAATATCTTTAATATAATGGCATTTATTACCAGTTAGGTTATGTTCCTTAGTCTCGATTATCATGTCGATTTTTTTATACACGTATTTTAGTACTGCCTCCTTTATCGCATCGAGAAAAATTGGTTAATCCATCAAACAAAGGCGTGGTAATTTTTTAAAGCGAAATATTTCTAGTAAAATGGTATTTATCGCCGGTTAGGTTATGTTCCTTAGTCTCAATTGACATGACGATTTTTCTATACACGTATTTTAGTACTGCCTTTCTCAACGCATCGAGAAAAAAAGGTTAATCCATCTAACAAAGGCACGAGAATTTTTTAAAGCGAAATATCTTTAATATAATGGCATTTATCACTAGTTAGGTTATGTTCCTTAGTCTCGATTATCATGTCGATTTTTTTATACACGTATTTTAGTACTGCCTTATTTATCGCATCGAGAATAAATGGTTAATCCATCAAACAAAGGCGTGGGAATTTTGTAAAGCAAGATATTTTTAATAATATGGTATTTATCGCCGGTTAGCTTATGTTCCTTAGTCTCGATTGTCATGTCGATATTTTTATACACGTATTTTAGTACTGCTTTCCTTATCGCATCGAGAAAAAAGGGTTAATCCATCCAACAAAGGCATGGGAATTTTTTAAAGCGAAGTATCTTCAATATAATGGCATTTATCACCAGTTAGGTTATGTTCCTTAGTCTCGATTATCATGTCGATTTTTTTATACACGTATTTTAGTACTGCCTTATTTATCGCATCGAGAATAAATGGTTAATCCATCAAACAAAGGCGTGGGAATTTTGTAAAGCAAGATATTTTTAATAATATGGTATTTATCGCCGGTTAGCTTATGTTCCTTAGTCTCGATTGTCATGTCGATATTTTTATACACGTATTTTAGTACTGCTTTCCTTATCGCATCGAGAAAAATTGGTTAATCCATCAAACAAAGGCGTGGTAATTTTTTAAAGCGAAATATTTCTAGTAAAATGGTATTTATCGCCGGTTAGGTTATGTTCCTTAGTCTCAATTGACATGACGATTTTTCTATACACGTATTTTAGTACTGCCTTTCTCAACGCATCGAGAAAAAAGGTTAATCCATCTAACAAAGGCACGAGAATTTTTTAAAGCGAAATATCTTTAATATAATGGCATTTATCACTAGTTAGGTTATGTTCCTTAGTCTCGATTATCATGTCGATTTTTTTATACACGTATTTTAGTACTGCCTTATTTATCGCATCGAGAATAAATGGTTAATCCATCAAACAAAGGCGTGGGAATTTTGTAAAGCAAGATATTTTTAATAATATGGTATTTATCGCCGGTTAGCTTATGTTCCTTAGTCTCGATTGTCATGTCGATATTTTTATACACGTATTTTAGTACTGCTTTCCTTATCGCATCGAGAAAAATTGGTTAATCCATCAAACAAAGGCGTGGTAATTTTTTAAAGCGAAATATTTCTAGTAAAATGGTATTTATCGCCGGTTAGGTTATGTTCCTTAGTCTCAATTGACATGACGATTTTTCTATACACGTATTTTAGTACTGCCTTTCTCAACGCATCGAGAAAAAAAGGTTAATCCATCTAACAAAGGCACGAGAATTTTTTAAAGCGAAATATCTTTAATATAATGGCATTTATCACTAGTTAGGTTATGTTCCTTAGTCTCGATTATCATGTCGATTTTTTTATACACGTATTTTAGTACTGCCTTATTTATCGCATCGAGAAAAAATGGTTAATCCATCAAACAAAGGCGTGAGAATCTTTTAAAGCAAGATATCTTTAATAATATGGCATTTATCGCCGGTTAGGTTATGTTTCTTCGTCTTGATTGTCATGTCGATTTATTTATACACGTATTTTAGTACTGCCTTTCTCATCGCATCAAGAAAAAATGGTTAATCCATCTAACAAATGCGTGGAAATCTTTTAAAGCAAGATATCTTTAATATAATGGTATTTATCGCCGGTTAGGTTATGTTCCTTAGTCTCGATTGACATGACGATTTTTTCATACACGTATATTAGTACTGCCTTCCTCATCACATCGAGAAAAAATGGTTAATCCATCCAACAAAGGCAGGGGAATTTTTTAAAGCGAAGTATTTTTAATATAATGGCATTTATCACCAGTTAGGTTATGTTCCTTAGTCTCGATTGTCATGTCGATTTTTTTATACAAGTATCTCAGTACTGCCTTTCCTATCGCATCGAGAAAAAATGGTTAATTTATTAAACAAAGGCGTGGGAATCTTTTAAAGCAAGATATCTCTAATAATATGGCATTTATCGCTGGTTAGGTTATGTTCCTTAGTCTCGATTGTCATGTCGATTTTTTTATACACGTATTTTAGTACTGCCTTCTTTATCGCATCGAGAAAAATTGGTTAATTCATCAAACAAAGGCGTGGAAATTTTTTAAAGCGAAATATTTCTAGTAAAATGGTATTTATCGCCGGTTAGGTTATGTTCCTTAGTCTCGATTGACATGACGATTTTTTTATACACGTATTTCAGTACTGCCTTCCTCAACGCATCGAGAAAATAAGGTTAATGCATCTAACAAAGGCACGAGAATTTTTTAAAGCGAAATATCTTTAATATAATGGCATTTATTACCAGTTAGGTTATGTTCCTTAGTCTCGATTATCATGTCGATTTTTTTATACACGTATTTTAGTACTGCCTCCTTTATCGCATCGAGAAAAAATGGTTAATTTATTAAACAAAGGCGTGGGAATTTTTTAAAGCAAGATATTTTTAGTAAAATGGCATTTCTCGTTGGTTAGGTTATGTTCCTCAGTCTCGATTGACATGACGATTTTTAACACACACGTATATTAGTACTGCCTTCCTTATCGCATCGAGAAAAAAGGGTTAATCCATCCAACAAAGGCATGGGAATTTTTTAAAGCGAAGTATCTTCAATATAATGGCATTTATCACCAGTTAGGTTATGTTCCTTAGTCTCGATTGTCATGTTGATTTTTTTATACACGTATTTTAGTACTGCCTTTCTTATCGCATCGAGAAAAAATGGTTAATCCATCAAAGAAAGACGTGGGAATCTTTTAAAGCAAGATATCTTTAACAATGTTGTATTTATCGCCGGTTAGGTTATGTTCCTTAGTCTCGATTATCATGTCGATTTTTTTATACACGTATTTTAGTACTGCCTTTCCTATTGCATCGAGAAAAAATGGTTAATCCATCTAACAAATGCGTGGAAATCTTTTAGAGCAAGATATCTTTAATATAATGGTATTTATCGCCGGTTAGGTTATGTTCCTTAGTCTCGATTAACATGACGATTTTTTCATACACGTATATTAGTACTGCCTTCCTCATCACATCGAGAAAAAATGGTTAATCCATCCAACAAAGGCAGGGGAATTTTTTAAAGCGAAGTATGTTTAATATAATGGCATTTATCACCAGTTAGGTTATGTTCCTTAGTCTCGATTGTCATGTCGATTTTTTTATACACGTATCTCAGTACTGCCTTTCCTATCGCATCGAGAAAAAATGGTTAATTTATTAAACAAAGGCGTGGGAATCTTTTAAAG
The DNA here is from genome assembly GCA_017163975.1 of Anastatus disparis. Taxonomy (NCBI): domain Eukaryota; kingdom Metazoa; phylum Arthropoda; class Insecta; order Hymenoptera; family Eupelmidae; genus Anastatus; species Anastatus disparis. Next base: position 1,866,185 of record JAFFSR010000251.1, read on the forward strand.
CAAGATATCTTTAATAATATGGCATTTATCGCTGGTTAGGTTATGTTCCTTAGTCTCGATTGTCATGTCGATTTTTCTATTGACGTATTTCAGTACTGCCTTTCCTATTGCATCGAGAAAAAATGGTTAATCCATCAAACAAAGGCATGGAAATTTTTTAAAGCGAAATATCTTTAATATAATGGCATTTATCACCAGTTAGGTTATGTTCATTAGTCTCAATTGTCATGTCGATATTTTTATACACGTATTTTTGTACTGCTTCCCTTATCGCATCAAGAAAAAATGGTTAATCCATCAAACAAAGGCGTGGGAATCTTTTAAAGCAAGATATCTTTAATAATATGGCATTTATCGCCGGTTAGGTTATGTTTCTTAGTCTTGATTGTCATGTCGATTTATTTATACACGTATTTTAGTACTGCCTTTTTCATCGCATCAAGAAAAAATGGTTAATCCATCTAACAAATGCGTGGAAATCTTTTAAAGCAAGATATCTTTAATATAATGGTATTTATCGCCGGTTAGGTTCTGTTCCTTAGTCTCGATTGACATGACGATTTTTTCATACACGTATATTAGTACTGCCTTCCTCATCACATCGAGAAAAAATGGTTAATCCATCCAACAAAGGCAGGGGAATTTTTTAAAGCGAAGTATCTTTAATATAATGGCATTTATCACCAGTTAGGTTATGTTCCTTAGTCTCGATTGTCATGTCGATTTTTTTATACACGTATCTCAGTACTGCCTTTCCTATCGCATCGAGAAAAAATGGTTAATTTATTAAACAAAGGCGTGGGAATCTTTTAAAGCAAGATATCTTTAATAATATGGCATTTATCGCTGGTTAGGTTATGTTCCTTAGTCTCGATTATCATGTCGATTTTTTTATACACGTATTTTAGTACTGCCTTCTTTATCGCATCGAGAAAAATTGGTTAATTCATCAAACAAAGGCGTGGGAATTTTTAAAGCGAAATATTTCTAGTAGAATGGTATTTATCGCCGGTTAGGTTATGTTCCTTAGTCTCGATTGACATGACGATTTTTTTATACACGTATTTTAGTACTGCCTTTCTCAACGCATCGAGAAAAAAAGGTTAATCCATCTAACAAAGGCACGAGAATTTTTTAAAGCGAAATATCTTTAATATAATGGCATTTATCACCAGTTAGGTTATGTTCCTTAGTCTCGATTATCATGTCGATTTTTCTATTGACGTATTTCAGTACTGCCTTTCCTATTGCATCGAGAAAAAATGGTTAATCCATCAAACAAAGGCATGGAAATTTTTTAAAGCGAAATATCTTTAATATAATGGCATTTATCACCAGTTAGGTTATGTTCCTTAGTCTCAATTGTCATGTCGATTTTTTTATACACGTATTTTAGTACCGCCTTCTTTATCGCATCGAGAAAAAATGGTTAATCCATCAAACAAAGGCGTAGGAATTTTTTAAAGCAAGATATCTTTAATAATATGGTATTTATCGCCGGTTAGGTTATGTTCCATAGTCTCGATTGTCATGTCGATTTTTTTATACATGTATTTTAGTACTGCCTTCTTTATCGCATCGAGAAAAAATGGTTAATCCATCAAACAAAGGCATCGGAATTTTTTAAAGCGAAATATCTTTAATATAATGGCATTTATCTACAGTTAGGTTATGTTCCTTAGTCTCGATTGTCATGTTGATTTTTTTATACACGTATTTTAGTACTGCTTTCTTTATCGCATCGAGAAAAAATGGTTAATCCATTAAACAAAAACGTGGGAATTTTTTAAAGCAAGATATTTTTAGTAAAATGGCATTTATGGTTGGTTAGGTTATGTTCCTTAGTCTCGATTGACATGACGATTTTTTTACACACGTATTTCAGTACTGCCTTTCTTATCGCATCAAGAAAAAATAGTTAATTTATTAAACAAAGGCGTGGGAAATTTTTAAAGCAAGATATTTTTAGTAAAATGGCATTTATCACCAGTTAGGTTATGTTCCTTAGTCTCGATTGTCATGTTGATTTCTTTACACACGTATTTTAGTACTGCCTTTCTTATCGCATCGAGAAAAAATGGTTAATCCACCCAACAAAGGCATGGGAATTTTTTAAAGCGAAATATCTTTAATATAATGGCATTTATCACCAGTTAGGTTATGTTCCTTAGTCTCGATTGTCATGTCGATTTTTTTCTATACGTATCTCAGTACTGCCTTTCCTATCGCATCGAAAAAAAATGGTTAATTTATTAAACAAAGGCGTGGGAATCTTTTAAAGCAAGATATCTTTAATAATATGGCATTTATCGCTGGTTAGGTTATGTTCCTTAGTCTCGATTGTCATGTCGATTTTTTTTACACGTATTTTAGTACTGCCTTCTTTATCGCATCGAGAAAAATCGGTTAATCCATCAAACAAAGGCGTGGGAATTTTTTAAAGCGAAATATTTCTAGTAAAATGGTATTTATCGCCGATTAGGTTATGTTCCTTAGTCTCGATTGACATAACGATTTTTTTATACACGTATTTTAGTACTGCCTTTCTCAACGCATCAAGAAAAAAAGGTTAATCCATCTAACAAAGGCACGAGAATTTTTTAAAGCGAAATATCATTAATATAATGGCATTTATCACCAGTTAGGTTATGTTCCTTAGTCTCGATTGACATGACGATTTTTTCATACACGTATTTTAGTACTGCCTTCATTATCGCATTGAGAAAAAATGGTTAATCTATCAAACAAAGGCGTGGAAATTTTTTTAAGCAAGATATTTTTAGTAAAATGGCATTTATCGTTGGTTAGGTTATGTTTCTCAGTCTCGATTGACATGACGATTTTTTTACACACGTATTTTAGTACTGCCTTCCTTATTGCATCGAGAAAAAAATGGTTAATTTATCTAACAAAGGCATGGGAATTTTTTAAAGCGAAATAACTTTAATATAATGGCATTTATCACCAGTTAGGTTATGTTCCTTAGTCTCGATTGTCATGACGATTTTTTTACACACGTATTTTAGTACTGCCTTCCTTATCGCATCGAGAAAAAATGGTTAATTCATCTAACAAAGGCATGGGAATTTTTTAAAGCGAAATATCTTTAATATAGTGGCATTTATCGCCAATTAGGTTATGTTCCTTAGTCTCGATTGACATGACGATTTTTCCATGCACGTATATTAGTACTGCCTTATTTATCGCATCGAGAAAAAATGGTTAATCCATCAAACAAAGGCGTGGGAATTTTGTAAAGCAAGATATCTTTAATAATATGGTATTTATCGCCGGTTAGGTTATGTTCCTTAGTCTCGATTGTCATGTCGATTTATTTATACACGTATTTTAGTACTGCCTTTTTCATCGCATCGAGAAAAAATGGTTAATCCATCTAACAAATGCGTGGAAATCTTTTAAAGCAAGATATCTTTAATATAATGGTATTTATCGCCGGTTAGGTTATGTTCCTTAGTCTCGATTGACATGACGATTTTTTCATACACGTATATTGGTACTGCCTTCCTCATCACATCGAGAAAAAATGGTTAATCCATCCAACAAAGGCAGGGGAATTTTTTAAAGCAAGATATCTTTAATGATATGGCATTTATCGCAGGTTAGGTTATGTTTCTTAGTCTTGATTGTCATGTCGATTTATTTATACACGTATTTTAGTACTGCCTTTCTCATCGCCCTGAGAAAAAATGGTTAATTCATCTAACAAATGCGTGGAAATCTTTTAAAGCAAGATATCTTTAATATAATGGTATTTATCGCCGGTTAGGTTATGTTCCTTAGTCTCGATTGACATGACGATTTTTTCATACACGTATATTGGTACTGCCTTCCTCATCACATCGAGAAAAAATGGTTAATCCATCCAACAAAGGCAGGGGAATTTTTTAAAGCGAAGTATCTTTAATATAATGGCATTTATCACCAGTTAGGTTATGTTCCTTAGTCTCGATTGTCATGTCGATTTCTTTATACACGTATCTCAGTACTGCCTTTCCTATTGCATCGAGAAAAAATGGTTAATTTATTAAACAAAGGCGTGGGAATCTTTTAAAGCAAGATATCTTTAATAATATGGCATTTATCGCTGGTTAGGTTATGTTCCTTAGTCTTGATTGTCATGTCGATTTTTTTATACACGTATTTTAGTACTGCCTTCTTTATCGCATCGAGAAAAATTGGTTAATTCATCAAACAAAGGCGTGGGAATTTTTTAAAGCGAAATATTTCTAGTAAAATGGTATTTATCGCCGGTTAGGTTATGTTCCTTAGTCTCGATTGACATGACGATTTTTTTATACACGTATTTTAGTACTGCCTTTCTCAACGCATCGAGAAATAAAGGTTAATCCATCTAACAAAGGCACGAGAATTTTTTAAAGCGAAATATCTTTAATATAATGGCATTTATCACCAGTTAGGTTATGTTTCTTAGTCTCGATTATCATGTCGATTTTTTTATACACGTATTTTAGTTCTGCCTCCTTTATCGCATCGAGAAAAAATGGTTAATTTATTAATTAAAGGCGTGGGAATTTTTTAGAGCAAGATATTTTTGTAGTAAAATGGCATTTCTCGTTGGTTAGGTTATGTTCCTCAGTCTCGATTGACATGACGATTTTTTTACACACGTATATTAGTACTGCCTTCCTCATCGCATCGAGAAAAAATGGTTAATCCATCCAACAAAGGCATGGGAATTTTTTAAAGCGAAATATTTCTAGTAAAATGGTATTTATCGCCGGTTAGGTTATGTTCCTTAGTCTCGATTGACATGACGATTTTTTTATACACGTATTTTAGTACTGCCTTTCTCAACGCATCGAGAAAAAAAGGTTAATCCATCTAACAAAGGCACGAGAATTTTTTAAAGCGAAATATCTTTAATATAATGGCATTTATCACCAGTTAGGTTATGTTCCTTAGTCTCGATTATTATGTCGATTTTTTTATACACGTATTTTAGTTCTGCCTCCTTTATCGCATTGAGAAAAAATGGTTAATTTATTAAACAAAGGCGTGGGAATTTTTGAAAGCAAGATATTTTTAGTAAAATGGCATTTATCGTTGGTTAGGTTATGTTCCTCAGTCTCGATTGACATGACGATTTTTTTACACACGTATTTTAGTACTGCCTTCCTTATCGCATCGAGAAAAAATGGTTAATTTATTAAACAAAGGCGTGGGAATCTTTTAAAGCAAGATATCTTTAATATAATGGCATTTATCACCAGTTAGGTTATGTTCCTTAGTCTCGATTGTCATGTCGATTTTTTTCTATACGTATCTCAGTACTGCCTTTCCTATCGCATCGAGAAAAAATGGTTAATTTATTAAACAAAGGCGTGGGAATCTTTTAAAGCAAGATATCTTTAATATAATGGTATTTATCGCCGGTTAGGTTATGTTCCTTAGTCTCGATTGTCGTGTCGATGTTTTTATACACGTATTTCAGCACTGCCTTTCTCATCGCATTGAGAAAAAATGGTTAATCCATCTAACAAAGGCATTGGAATTTTTGAAAGCGAAATATCTTTAATATAATGGCATTTATCACCAGTTAGGTTATGTTCCTTAGTCTCGATTGTCATGTCGATTTTTTCATACACGTATTTTAGTACTGCCTTCTTTATCGCATCGAGAAAAAATGGTTAATCCATCTAACAAAGGCGTGGGAATTTTTTAAAGCAAGATATCTTTAATATAATGGTATTTATCGCCGGTTAGGTTATGTTCCTTAGTCTCGATTGACATGAAGATTTTTTCATACACGTATATTAGTACTGCCTTCCTCATCGCGTCGAGAAAAAATGGTTAATCCATCCAACAAAGGCGTGGGAATCTTTTAAAGCAAGATATCTTTAATATAATGGTATTTATCGCCGGTTAGGTTATGTTCCTTAATCTCGATTGACATGACGATTTTTTTATACACGTATTTTAGTACTGCCTTTCTCAACGCATCGAAAAAAAAAGGTTAATCCATCTAACAAAGGCACGAGAATTTTTTAAAGCGAAATATCTTTAATATAATGGCATTTATCAGCAGTTAGGTTATGTTCCTTAGTCTCGATTATTATGTCGATTTTTTTATACACGTATTTTAGTTCTGCCTCCTTTATCGCATCGAGAAAAAATGGTTAATTTATTAAACAATGGCGTGGGAATTTTTTAGAGCAAGATATTTTTAGTAAAATGGCATTTCTCGTTGGTTAGGTTATGTTCCTCAGTCTCGATTGACATGACGATTTTTTTACACGAGTATATTAGTACTGCCTTCCTCATCGCATCGAGAAAAAATGGTTAATCCATCCAACAAAGGCATGGGAATTTTTTAAAGCGAAATATTTCTAGTAAAATGGTATTTATCGCCGGTTAGGTTATGTTCCTTAGTCTCCATTGACATGACGATTTTTTTATACACGTATTTTAGTACTGCCTTTCTCAACGCATCGAGAAAAAAAGGTTAATCCATCTAACAAAGGCACGAGAATTTTTTAAAGCGAAATATCTTCAATATAATGGCATTTATCAGCAGTTAGGTTATGTTCCTTAGTCTCGATTATTATGTCGATTTTTTTATACACGTATTATAGTTCTGCCTCCTTTATCGCATTGAGAAAAAATGGTTAATTTATTAAACAAAGGCGTGGGAATTTTTGAAAGCAAGATATTTTTAGTAAAATGGCATTTATCGTTGGTTAGGTTATGTTCCTCAGTCTCGATTGACATGACGATTTTTTTACACACGTATTTTAGTACTGCCTTTCTTATCGCATCGAGAAAAAATGGTTAATCCACCCAACAAAGGCATGGGAATTTTTTAAAGCGAAATATCTTTAATATAATGGCATTTATCACCAGTTAGGTTATGTTCTTTAGTCTCGATTGTCATGTCGATTTTTTTCTATACGTATCTCAGTACTGCCTTTCCTATCGCATCGAGAAAAAATGGTTAATTTATTAAACAAAGGCGTGGGAATCTTTTAAAGCAAGATATCTTTAAAATAATGGTATTTATCGCCGGTTAGGCTATGTTCCTTAGTCTCGATTGTCGTGTCGATGTTTTTATACACGTATTTCAGCACTGCCTTTCTCATCGCATTGAGAAAAAATGGTTAATCCATCTAACAAAGGCATTGGAATTTTTGAAAGCGAAATATCTTTAATATAATGGCATTTATCACCAGTTAGGTTATGTTCCTTAGTCTCGATTGTCATGTCGATTTTTTCATACACGTATTTTAGTACTGCCTTCCTCATCGCGTCGAGAAAAAATGGTTAATCCATCCAACAAAGGCGTGGGAATCTTTTAAAGCAAGATATCTTTAATATAATGGTATTTATCGCCGGTTAGGTTATGTTCCTTAGTCTCGATTGACATGACGATTTTTTTATACACGTATTTTAGTACTGCCTTTCTCAACGCATCGAAAAAAAAAGGTTAATCCATCTAACAAAGGCACGAGAATTTTTTAAAGCGAAATATCTTTAATATAATGGCATTTATCACCAGTTAGGTTATGTTCCTTAGTCTCGATTATCATGTCGATTTTTTTATACACGTATTTTAGTTCTGCCTCCTTTATCGCATCGAGAAAAAATGGTTAATTTATTAAACAAAGGCGTGGGAATTTTTTAAAGCAAGATATTTTTAGTAAAATGGCATTTCTCGTTGGTTAGGTTATGTTCCTCAGTCTCGATTGACATGACGATTTTTTTACACACGTATATTAGTACTGCCTTCCTCATCGCATCGAGAAAAAATGGTTAATCCATCTAACAAATGCGTGGAAATCTTTTAAAGCAAGATATCTTTAATATAATGGTATTTATCGCCGGTTAGGTTATGTTCCTTAGTCTCCATTGACATGACGATTTTTTTATACACGTATTTTAGTACTGCCTTTCTCAACGCATCGAGAAAAAAAGGTTAATCCATCTAACAAAGGCACGAGAATTTTTTAAAGCGAAATATCTTTAATATAATGGCATTTATCACCAGTTAGGTTATGTTCCTTAGTCTCGATTATCATGTCGATTTTTTTATACACGTATTTTAGTTCTGCCTCTTTTATCGCATCGAGAAAAAATGGTTAATTTATTAAACAAAGGCGTGGGAATTTTTTAAAGCAAGATATTTTTAGTAAAATGGCATTTCTCGTTGGTTAGGTTATGTTCCTCAGTCTCGATTGACATGACGATTTTTTTACACACGTATATAAGTACTGCCTTCCTCATCGCATCGAGAAAAAATGGTTAATCCATCCAACAAAGGCATGGGAATTTTTTAAAGCGAAATATTTCTAGTAAAATGGTATTTATCGCCGGTTAGGTTATGTTCCTTAGTCTCGATTGACATGACGATTTTTTTATACACGTATTTTAGTACTGTCTTTCTCAACGCATCGAGAAAAAAAGGTTAATCCATCTAACAAAGGCATCGGAATTTTTTAAAGCGAAATATCTTTAATATAATGGCATTTATCACCAGTTAGGTTATGTTCCTTAGTCTCGATTGTCATGTCGATTTTTTTATACACGTATTTTAGTACTGCTTTCTTTATCGCATCGAGAAAAAATGGTTAATCCATTAAACAAAAACGTGGGAATTTTTTAAAGCAAGATATTTTTAGTAAAATGGCATTTATGGTTGGTTAGGTTATGTTCCTTAGTCTCGATTGACATGACGATTTTTTTACACACGTATTTCAGTACTGCCTTTCTTATCGCATCAAGAAAAAATAGTTAATTTATTAAACAAAGGCGTGGGAAATTTTTAAAGCAAGATATTTTTAGTAAAATGGCATTTATCACCAGTTAGGTTATGTTCCTTAGTCTCGATTGTCATGTCGATTTCTTTACACACGTATTTTAGTACTGCCTCCCTTATTGCATCGAGAAAAAATGGTTAATCCACCCAACAAAGGCATGGGAATTTTTTAAAGCGAAATATCTTTAATATAATGGCATTTATCACCAGTTAGGTTATGTTCCTTAGTCTCGATTGTCATGTCGATTTTTTCCTATACGTATCTCAGTACTGCCTTTCCTGTCGCATCGAGAAAAAATGGTTAATTTATTAAACAAAGGCGTGGGAATCTTTTAAAGCAAGATATCTTTAATCATATGGCATTTATCGCTGGTTAGGTTATGTTCCTTAGTCTCGATTGACATGACGATTTTTTCATACACGTATATTAGTACTGCCTTCCTCATCACATCGAGAAAAAATGGTTAATCCATCCAACAAAGGCAGGGGAATTTTTTAAAGCGAAGTATCTTTAATATAATGGCATTTATCACCAGTTAGGTTATGTTCCTTAGTCTCGATTGTCATGTCGATTTTTTTATACACGTATCTCAGTACTGCCTTTCCTATCGCATCGAGAAAAAATGGTTAATCCATCTAACAAATGCGTGGAAATCTTTTAAAGCAAGATATCTTTAATATAATGGTATTCATCGCCGGTTTGGTTATGTTCCTTAGTCTCGATTGACATGACGATTTTTTTATACACGTATTTTAGTACTGCCTTTCTCAACGCATCGAGAAAAAAAGGTTAATCCATCTAACAAAGGCACGAGAATTTTTTAAAGCGAAATATCTTTAATATAATGGCATTTATCACCAGTTAGGTTATGTTCCTTAGTCTCGATTATCATGTCGATCTTTTCATACACGTATTTTAGTTCTGCCTCTTTTATCGCATCGAGAAAAAATGGTTGATTTATTAAACAAAGGCATGGGAATTTTTTAAAGCGAAATATTTCTAGTAAAATGGTATTTATCGCCGGTTAGGTTATGTTCCTTAGTCTCGATTGACATGACGATTTTTTTATACACGTATTTTAGTACTGTCTTTCTCAACGCATCGAGAAAAAAGGTTAATCCATCTAACAAAGGCATCGGAATTTTTTAAAGCGAAATATCTTTAATATAATGGCATTTATCACCAGTTAGGTTATGTTCCTTAGTCTCGATTGTCATGTCGATTTTTTTATACACGTATTTTAGTACTGCTTTCTTTATCGCATCGAGAAAAAATGGTTAATCCATTAAACAAAAACGTGGGAATTTTTTAAAGCAAGATATTTTTAGTAAAATGGCATTTATGGTTGGTTAGGTTATGTTCCTTAGTCTCGATTGACATGACGATTTTTTTACACACGTATTTCAGTACTGCCTTTCTTATCGCATCAAGAAAAAATAGTTAATTTATTAAACAAAGGCGTGGGAAATTTTTAAAGCAAGATATTTTTAGTAAAATGGCATTTATCACCAGTTAGGTTATGTTCCTTAGTCTCGATTGTCATGTCGATTTCTTTACACACGTATTTTAGTACTGCCTCCTTATTGCATCGAGAAAAAATGGTTAATCCACCCAACAAAGGCATGGGAATTTTTTAAAGCGAAATATCTTTAATATAATGGCATTTATCACCAGTTAGGTTATGTTCCTTAGTCTCGATTGTCATGTCGATTTTTTTCTATACGTATCTCAGTACTGCCTTTCCTGTCGCATCGAGAAAAAATGGTTAATTTATTAAACAAAGGCGTGGGAATCTTTTAAAGCAAGATATCTTTAATAATATGGCATTTATCGCTGGTTAGGTTATGTTCCTTAGTCTCGATTGACATGACGATTTTTTCATACACGTATATTAGTACTGCCTTCCTCATCACATCGAGAAAAAATGGTTAATCCATCCAACAAAGGCAGGGGAATTTTTTAAAGCGAAGTATCTTTAATATAATGGCATTTATCACCAGTTAGGTTATGTTCCTTAGTCTCGATTGTCATGTCGATTTTTTTATACACGTATCTCAGTACTGCCTTTCCTATCGCATCGAGAAAAAATGGTTAATCCATCTAACAAATGCGTGGAAATCTTTTAAAGCAAGATATCTTTAATATAATGGTATTCATCGCCGGTTTGGTTATGTTCCTTAGTCTCGATTGACATGACGATTTTTTTTATACACGTATTTTAGTACTGCCTTTCTCAACGCATCGAGAAAAAAAGGTTAATCCATCTAACAAAGGCACGAGAATTTTTTAAAGCGAAATATCTTTAATATAATGGCATTTATCACCAGTTAGGTTATGTTCCTTAGTCTCGATTATCATGTCGATCTTTTCATACACGTATTTTAGTTCTGCCTCTTTTATCGCATCGAGAAAAAATGGTTGATTTATTAAACAAAGGCATGGGAATTTTTTAAAGCGAAATATTTCTAGTAAAATGGTATTTATCGCCGGTTAGGTTATGTTCCTTAGTCTCGATTGACATGACGATTTTTTTATACACGTATTTTAGTACTGTCTTTCTCAACGCATCGAGAAAAAAAGGTTAATCCATCTAACAAAGGCATCGGAATTTTTTAAAGCGAAATATCTTTAATATAATGGCATTTATCACCAGTTAGGTTATGTTCCTTAGTCTCGATTGTCATGTCGATTTTTTTATACACGTATTTTAGTACTGCTTTCTTTATCGCATCGAGAAAAAATGGTTAATCCATTAAACAAAAACGTGGGAATTTTTTAAAGCAAGATATTTTTAGTAAAATGGCATTTATGGTTGGTTAGGTTATGTTCCTTAGTCTCGATTGACATGACGATTTTTTTACACACGTATTTCAGTACTGCCTTTCTTATCGCATCAAGAAAAAATAGTTAATTTATTAAACAAAGGCGTGGGAAATTTTTAAAGCAAGATATTTTTAGTAAAATGGCATTTATCACCAGTTAGGTTATGTTCGTTAGTCTCGATTGTCATGTCGATTTCTTTACACACGTATTTTAGTACTGCCTTCCTTATCGCATCGAGAAAAAATGGTTAATCCACCCAACAAAGGCATGGGAATTTTTTAAAGCGAAATATCTTTAATATAATGGCATTTATCACCAGTTAGGTTATGTTCCTTAGTCTCGATTGTCATGTCGATTTTTTCTATACGTATCTCAGTACTGCCTTTCCTATCGCATCGAGAAAAAATGGTTAATTTATTAAACAAAGGCGTGGGAATCTTTTAAAGCAAGATATCTTTAATAATATGGCATTTATCGCTGGTTAGGTTATGTTCCTTAGTCTCGATTGTCATGTCGATTTTTTTTTACACGTATTTTAGTACTGCCTTCTTTATCGCATCGAGAAAAAATTGGTTAATCCATCAAACAAAGGCGTGGGAATTTTTTAAAGCGAAATATTTCTAGTAAAATGGTATTTATCGCCGGTTAGGTTATGTTCCTTAGTCTCGATTGACATGACGATTTTTTTATACACGTATTTTAGTACTGCCTTTCTCAACGCATCGAGAAAAAAAGGTTAATTCATCTAACAAAGGCACGAGAATTTTTTAAAGCGAAATATCTTTAATATAATGGCATTTATCACCATTTAGATTATGTTCCTTAGTCTCGATTATCATGTCGATTTTTTTATACACGTATTTTAGTTCTGCCTCCTTTATCGCATCGAGAAAAAATGGTTAATTTATTAAACAAAGGCGTGGGAATTTTTGAAAGCAAGATATTTTTAGTAAAATGGCATTTATCGTTGGTTAGGTTATGTTCCTCAGTCTCGATTGACATGACGATTTTTTTACACACGTATATTAGTACTGCCTTCCTCATCGCATCGAGAAAAAATGGTTAATCCATTCAACAAAGGCGTGGGAATCTTTTAAAGCAAGATATCTTTAATATAATGGTATTTATCGCCGGTTAGGTTATGTTCCTTAGTCTCGATTGTCATGTCGATGTTTTTATACACGTATTTCAGCACTGCCTTTCTCATCGCATTGAGAAAAAATGGTTAATCCATCTAACAAAGGCATTGAAATTTTTTAAAGCGAAATATCTTTAATATAATGGCATTTATCACCAGATAGGTTATGTTCCTTAGTCTCGATTATCATGTCGATCTTTTCATACACGTATTTTAGTTCTGCCTCTTTTATCGCATCGAGAAAAAATGGTTGATTTATTAAACAAAGGCATGGGAATTTTTTAAAGCGAAATATTTCTAGTAAAATGGTATTTATCGCCGGTTAGGTTATGTTCCTTAGTCTCGATTGACATGACGATTTTTTTATACACGTATTTTAGTACTGTCTTTCTCAACGCATCGAGAAAAAAAGGTTAATCCATCTAACAAAGGCATCGGAATTTTTTAAAGCGAAATATCTTTAATATAATGGCATTTATCACCAGTTAGGTTATGTTCCTTAGTCTCGATTGTCATGTCGATTTTTTTATACACGTATTTTAGTACTGCTTTCTTTATCGCATCGAGAAAAAATGGTTAATCCATTAAACAAAAACGTGGGAATTTTTTAAAGCAAGATATTTTTAGTAAAATGGCATTTATGGTTGGTTAGGTTATGTTCCTTAGTCTCGATTGACATGACGATTTTTTTACACACGTATTTCAGTACTGCCTTTCTTATCGCATCAAGAAAAAATAGTTAATTTATTAAACAAAGGCGTGGGAAATTTTTAAAGCAAGATATTTTTAGTAAAATGGCATTTATCACCAGTTAGGTTATGTTCGTTAGTCTCGATTGTCATGTCGATTTCTTTACACACGTATTTTAGTACTGCCTTCCTTATCGCATCGAGAAAAAATGGTTAATCCACCCAACAAAGGCATGGGAATTTTTTAAAGCGAAATATCTTTAATATAATGGCATTTATCACCAGTTAGGTTATGTTCCTTAGTCTCGATTGTCATGTCGATTTTTTTCTATACGTATCTCAGTACTGCCTTTCCTATCGCATCGAGAAAAAATGGTTAATTTATTAAACAAAGGCGTGGGAATCTTTTAAAGCAAGATATCTTTAATAATATGGCATTTATCGCTGGTTAGGTTATGTTCCTTAGTCTCGATTGTCATGTCGATTTTTTTTTACACGTATTTTAGTACTGCCTTCTTTATCGCATCGAGAAAAATTGGTTAATCCATCAAACAAAGGCGTGGGAATTTTTTAAAGCGAAATATTTCTAGTAAAATGGTATTTATCGCCGGTTAGGTTATGTTCCTTAGTCTCGATTGACATGACGATTTTTTTATACACGTATTTTAGTACTGCCTTTCTCAACGCATCGAGAAAAAAAGGTTAATTCATCTAACAAAGGCACGAGAATTTTTAAAGCGAAATATCTTTAATATAATGGCATTTATCACCATTTAGATTATGTTCCTTAGTCTCGATTATCATGTCGATTTTTTTATACACGTATTTTAGTTCTGCCTCCTTTATCGCATCGAGAAAAAATGGTTAATTTATTAAACAAAGGCGTGGGAATTTTTGAAAGCAAGATATTTTTAGTAAAATGGCATTTATCGTTGGTTAGGTTATGTTCCTCAGTCTCGATTGACATGACGATTTTTTTACACACGTATATTAGTACTGCCTTCCTCATCGCATCGAGAAAAAATGGTTAATCCATTCAACAAAGGCGTGGGAATCTTTTAAAGCAAGATATCTTTAATATAATGGTATTTATCGCCGGTTAGGTTATGTTCCTTAGTCTCGATTGTCATGTCGATGTTTTTATACACGTATTTCAGCACTGCCTTTCTCATCGCATTGAGAAAAAATGGTTAATCCATCTAACAAAGGCATTGAAATTTTTTAAAGCGAAATATCTTTAATATAATGGCATTTATCACCAGATAGGTTATGTTCCTTAGTCTCGATTGTCATGACGATTTTTTTATACACGTATTTTAGTACTGCCTTTCTCAACGCATCGAGAAAAAAAGGTTAATCCATCTAACAAAGGCACGAGAATTTTTTAAAGCGAAATATCTTTAATATAATGGCATTTATCACCAGTTAGGTTATGTTCCTTAGTCTCGATTATCATGTCGATTTTTTTATACACGTATTTTAGTTCTGCCTCCTTTATCGCATCGAGAAATATTGTTAATTTATTAAACAAAGGCGTGGGAATTTTTGAAAGCAAGATATTTTTAGTAAAATGGCATTTATCGTTGGTTAGGTTATGTTCCTCAGTCTCGATTGACATGACGATTTTTTTACACACGTATATTAGTACTGCCTTCCTCATCGCATCGAGAAAAAATGGTTAATCCATCCAACAAAGGCGTGGGAATCTTTTAAAGCAAGATATCTTTAATATAATGGTATTTATCGCTGGTTAGGTTATGTTCCTTAGTCTCGATTGTCATGTCGATGTTTTTATACACGTATTTTAGTACTGCCTTTCTCAACGCATCGAGAAAAAAAGGTTAATCCATCTAACAAAGGCACGAGAATTTTTTAAAGCGAAATATCTTTAATATAATGGCATTTATCACCAGTTAGGTTATGTTCCTTAGTCTCGATTATCATGTCGATTTTTTTATACACGTATTTTAGTTCTGCCTCCTTTATCGCATCGAGAAAAAATGGTTAATTTATTAAACAAAGGCGTGGGAATTTTTGAAAGCAAGATATTTTTAGTAAAATGGCATTTATCGTTGGTTAGGTTATGTTCCTCAGTCTCGATTGACATGACGATTTTTTTACACACGTATATTAGTACTGCCTTTCTCATCGCATCGAGAAAAAATGGTTAATCCATCCAACAAAGGCGTGGGAATCTTTTAAAGCAAGATATCTTTAATATAATGGTATTTATCGCCGGTTAGGTTATGTTCCTTAGTCTCGATTGTCATGTCGATGTTTTTATACACGTATTTCAGCACTGCCTTTCTCATCGCATTGAGAAAAAATGGTTAATCCATCTAACAAAGGCGTGGGAATTTTTTAAAGCAAGATATTTTTATGAAAATCGCATTTATGGTTCGTTAGGTTATGTTCCTTAGTCTCTATTGACATGACGATTTTTTTACACACGTATTTTAGTACTGCCTTACTTATTGCATCGAGAAAAATGGTTAATCCATCCAACAAAGGCATGGAAACTTATTAAAGTCAGATATCTTTGATTCTAGGGGATTTGGCACTTGTTAGGTTAGGTTACCTGGTTTTGATTAACAATATTATATTTTTATACATGCATTTTAATTAATCCTACGTTATTGCATCGATTATAAAAAGCTCATCCAGTTAGTACAATGTTATGTTTTTTCGAAATAAGCGGTCTTTTATTGATAGTATGAATTATTTCCAATATCTTATAATTTCGTTATAAATGGTTTTAATGATCATTATTAATGTCAAATCGCTTTTTCTAATCCTCTTAGACATTCTAAAACTATAATTTAGGAATTTAGAAAAAAGTCAACTTTTCGTTGGTAACAACGTTGGAGACTTCAGACTCATGAATAATTACATAATAAATTTTATAGCAAATTTATTATTCAGTTTTAGTAATTTTTTTTATATTTATATCCCCCATAATTATGCAGTACAGTAAAATTCAATCAAATATATTCCTCGCTGTGTATTTATTGAATATTTACAACTATATATTTGTATTAAAAAACTAACGGATTTATTATAATTCAGCATTTGAATGTTCATATTGAACATTCAAATAATAAATTATAATAAATCTATTGTGATATTCACTGATATAAAATTAGAGTTTGATCAATATCAAATGACATATTGCAATTCAAAACTATACTCCATACTGCGAGTACCATTCTAAAATACACAATTATTTCAATTTTTCAAATTCATCAAAATTTTCGAGCGCTCTATTTTTATTAAAAGATCATAAAAAAGTTTGATTAGCAACTAAATTTCTCACACAATGAGGATTAATTTTGCAAACAGGATGAAATTTTAGAAATTCAAAGTTAAATAATGGATGTGAATTAATGCTCGAAGTTACATTCTAATTAATTTAATTTTTCATTTGAACTTTAACGCATTCCGTAATAAGTACGAAATTCTGTAATGTAACATCTATTACCATAATAATGTGAATTTCAACCTAAAAATTTCAATTATAAATGTTAACACTGACATCAAAAAGAATCTATCAAATCTCAAACGTTTTGACGTATATGAAATGTGTAAAAATGCATATTTCTTATTTCTTATATCCACCGAACTTATCGACACCTACTAAAAACAAAAATAAAACAAAAAAAGAAGTAAAGCATTTTTCAAAGGTATATACCGTATATGACCTAAACAAGGCCTGCTGAAAAATATTCACCTCGATAGATATGCCTTCCATAAAACTATACACAAATATAAAACGATAGGTAAAGCGGTCGCTGTCATTTTTTCCGATTTGCAACCTTTACTTTCTTCTTTCTTTAGTTTTTTTTTTCTTCTTATTTTAATATCTCTCTGATTCTCACGCTTGATAGAATATAACTTTCACCTGCAAAGCTTAAAGTCGAAGAAAAATCGTTGAAAATAAATCGTTATACTTATTTATGCATGAATAATTCTTATTTTGTCGTAAAGCTTAAAAAAAAAAAATTCTTTTGTTGAAATATGAATTTCATTGGTCTTAGCTCACGTCTGATCAAAATTTATATAATGGAAATTTTTTCGAGCGAATTATCAATCATTGCGTGTATTTTCTTTTATTGCTACGGATGATTGAAATAAATATACGTTCATGGTAAATATTTAAATAGTAGGTGAGTTCGAGAAAGAATAATAATGGTGACACATTTGGTAATGTAATCTTCTAAAAAAATGGAAAGTTGACGTTTTGAACTCAATTTTTAAGGATTTCCTTATTTTTTTATTATTATTTAGAGGTTCATCATGAATGTGTATTTTTCTAATCTTAAAGAATAGTCGAGTACAGGAAAGATAATTTAAAAATCGCAAGAAATCGATAATTCGTCTATAACTTTTTAAAATTATCATTTTTTGTGAAAATGAATGCAAAAATAAATTCCGGCAATATATATTAACGAGTAACCAGTTCAGTTATTTTTTTTAAATTTTATTTAACGTCGTTTTATTTATGCTATCATTGCGATGATATAATTAACGACGGAGGTCTTAAGCGTGTTTGTAAACAAAGCACTTGTATTGAGTACAGTGGTGTTTGTATCATTCGGCCGAGAGCGGGATTTGAACTCGGGACCTCGAGATTACGAATCCAACGTTCTACCGAATGAGCCATTGACGACCTCAATACACTGATTTAATCACGAAATATTTCAAAGTTTATAGCTTCACATTGTACCAATATTAAGATATTTCAATAAAGACAAAAAAGTCTTAATTAGGATGGTAATTCTGAAACTGTTACGTATAACTTAAATTTTTTAATTACACTGTGGGTGTTAAACACTCAGAGCCAATGTTCATTACTTCAAAAACCCATTATTTAACGTTTTTTTTAATACGATTTGTTTTTAACGCAATTATAAAGCCTATTATATATTTAAAAAAATATCAGATATATTCTATATCTGATATTCTTTTGTAATCCTCTCTTAAAAAATTGATGGCAAGAATTTGTCATCACGATAAGACAGTTTTGATTGGTTAAAATAAAACAAGTGACGAAAATTTGAAATTTTGAATAAAATTTTGAAATTACGGGAGCGCGGAGCGCGCTTAAAATTGCTAGTGTAATAAAATATTCAATACTGATTGCACAAAACACATTTCAACACCTAGTGTGCAGTTTACATAATTTTTTGAGGCGTACAATTTAAGGGTTAATGAAATATTTTCATAGGTACTAAAACTAATAAACATTTTCTTTGATTATCTTTTGTTATATTTCTTATCTAAACAAAATATATAAATTTCAATTTTCAATTTACAAAACGTAACCTTCTGATCTCTATATTTTTGCTTAGTCACAAGCCCAGTTTAGTGAAACAACAAATTTAATCGTTTGTTTTAAACATGTCATCTTTTAAGCACAAATTATCCTTAGTACATTATACAGAGGATTTACTTAATTCAAGTAATTAAGAAGTTGTCGCAAATAAGGCCAATTAAGTTAATTCGTTAAAAATATAGCGCAATATAACAATGTATCAAAATTACAACTAAAAAGCTTACACAAATAGCTTTCTCAGCTTTACACAATTGCAACTGACTTTCTTGAACATTTTAACGACGTTAATCTCGAAAGTAGAAAGTACGATGCAAGTTTATATTGTAATAAAACATGAAAATTTACAGAAATTATTAAGTAATGAATAATTCCTTGGCGCACAAACATTCAAATATTTATTTTTCAATACCGCACTTTACATATAAAAAAATAACATTTTCAGGAATAATGAAACAAGAGGAAATGAAAAAAAAGAAAAGAACGAGTAAAAAGAAGAAAAAAAGGTGTGAGAAATGAGTGAAAGAAAAAAAAAATTGTGCTAGTATGATCGATCAAAAGATTGTTTTTTGCGTCAAGTACGTTATAACCACTGCAAGCACAAGACATTGCAAATTTTCGTCTTGCTCTCCCAGCAATAGCTCTTGTGTACACGGAATTTTTTTTTTATTTTCTATTCTCCCAACTGAAGATGTGTTTCGATTTGAAGATGTATTCATGAGAGCATGTGCGGCTTTGCATATGCTTCTGTTTTTATAACATGGAAAAGTAGGAAGAGGAATTGAGCGTCGGATTAAAATCGCATTCGTTTCACTACCGCGCTGTCTCTATTTTATTTCTCTTTTTTTACTCTCTTTTCCTTCCCTTCTTTTTTTTACTCGATTTGTACGTAGTTCTCGTGTTGGAAGAATATTCATTTTTACAAAGACAGACACGAAAGAGGGTCGCACGATTATAACAGTGTGAAATTGAGATTGAAGTATGGGAAAAAGGATTATAACGTATCGCATTCTTCGAAACAAGCTTGCTTCATAATCCTCTCTGCATACCAGAATTTTTCGCGATTTTTTTTTTTTTTTCTTCTTGGATGAAAAAAAGAACCAAAGCTTTGAAATTCTGTTTCGTGATTTAACGGACAGATTTAAAATATTGCGCTTTTAAAATTTTTATTTTAAGAATTAGCTTTTTAATTTGCATGTCACAAAGTTGGGATTATGAAAATGTTTTATAATATGTTTTTGTAATGAAGATTATAACTCATTATTTTAACGTACTTTTTTTTATAGAGAATTAAATTTTATGAACAGAAATAATGATAACTCTCAAGAGGAAAGAAATTGAAATAAAAATTGTTTTTCACTATTTCTTTGAAGGATTTTTCTATTCACTATTTCTTCTTATTACGTGACTTTAAAATAAGAGCTTTTTTAAACCATTTTTTAAAATTAACATTATTATTGCTTAATATTTAATTTTTTTATATCATTAAAAAAATTTATGTAGCGTTAATTTCCTAATTATTGAAAGTACAAATTCACAAAATAATTTTGATTTACTGGGATACTAATGTTACTAGAAAAAATTTGTATCTATTACACTTACTGCCTGTATTATAAATGTATTGTGATATATTTTTTTAATTGATGACTTATTAACTGCAATATTGTCAAGTGAATTAATCATCCGAAGTTTTTGCAATGTTTATCTATGTATACAAGAAATCTATTATGGAATGATGATTTTTAATACTTTTCCAAGTCTTATATGAACACGGCACAATGTACAGAATATAAATTTATACTTTCGCAGTCTTATATATTCTTCAGTAAAATTGATATTAAAAATATTTAGCTTATAAAATTTTTGAAGACAGTTTAAATACAGAACAAAATTTTTTAAAATACTTTTAATAAGTGGACATACTACACATTTTATGATTCATTACAATATTATAAATAGTGCAGGTAGAGGTTGTCAGTGGCTCAGTCGGTAGAGCGATGGATTCGTAATCTCGAGGATTCGAGTTCGACTCCCGGTCTCGGTCGAGTGATACAAGCACCACTGTATGTTACATGTGCTTTGTTCATAAACACGCTGTAAACCTCGGTCGCTATTTAGTATCGTAATGATAGCATAGATACAGCGACTTTAAATAAAATAAAATAAAATAAAATTTAATTGGGGAAATATCATTTATTTTCATTACTATGGCAGTCTAATCATGTTAGCAGTCTGTCTATATAAATTTTTTATTTTTTTTATCACATCTTTTTTTATTTCTAGATACTTTAAATATCTCAATTCCGCATGGTACAGTTTAAAAAACAGATAAATGATATAACCAAGAACGAAAAGTTGAGATAGAAATACTACAATATTTAACGTATATTTTAAAATTTTTTACAAATATTCGGGCAAATTATATAATTATTTTTATAATTTTTATTTTTAATTCTTATTTGATTTTGTTGTAAAAATGGATAATTTAAGAAATTTTTAAAAAATCTATTTATTAAATATTATTAAGTATAATCAATTTTTTTAAATAGTTAAATTAAAATTTTACAAATATCATTTTAGTATCGAAAGTGCCACTTTCGCTCGCTGTGTTCGCTAGACAAAAAAATAGTATTTTCACCACGGGAGTAAATAAAGAAAGCCTTAAATCGTCATATATTTGTCACCCGAGTCGAAGGCAAGAATTTACATACGATTGACATTCTTTATTTTTCTTCCCTAAATAAAAACATACTATTATAGATTTCTATATGTAATGATACATCATTATTGGACCTACACAAGAATGGTCTTAAAATATATAAATATTGGAAACGAAAAATGATTAATTCAAATATACGCTGAGAAAAGTATATTGTTGAGTTAAATCTATTAATGTTAAAGTAAAAAAAAACAATTAAATAGTCAATAAGTCTAGATTAAATATTTAATGTGCTAATAATCAATTTACTGATGTAATTAAAGCCACGAAAAATACTTTCAATCTTAAATTTGACGCTCTGCAAATATTAATTTTTATTTATGTGTAATATTTTCGCACTTTATAACGTCATATTATTTTTTTATGTCAATATTTTAATGTTTACAGTTTATCAATTCATTGTAAAGCTATCATTTAGTTGTTAAGTACGTTTAGTATAAGATACGTATGGTAATAGTTATTACTTTGAATGAAATAGACGACATAATAATGAACATACTATTTTATTTGAGAAAATATGATTCTGTTTGATGACATACTGTAATTGAATAAATAGATTAAATTTAAATTAAAAATTTTTTAATTTATGTAATCAAATATTAATAATTCATTATTTATAATAATGAGGGTGATATTTAAAAAAATAGAACTCTGTATTAAAAGATGATGCGTGATCATCTTTTTTTTTATTATGAAACCGTTCTTTGGAATTCTAAGGAAACTCAAGATCCAAAGATCTATACATTCTTTTGCATCGGGCAAATTGTTTTTATTCTCAATTTCATGTATGCATTGTATATGATTTTCATTTCCATATAATATAATATTTAATTAAATTCTGGATTCTTTTCGCCATAGGTTTAATAACCACTGTCTTGAATTTTCTGGAAATATTTGCAAACATTTAATGGGCATGAATCGTAATCCCGAATCTTCTGATATATTTCATGCCATACTCATCGCTTGATAATATTTATTTAGCCTCTTTAACGTATTTTAAATAATCATCAAGTTAACAATTCAATAAATATTTACTCTGTTACCAAAACTCAGCGGTAAAAATTAATGGACGAAAAGACAAATAACTACCAGCTAAACACGAGATTAATAAAAAAAAAAATAGAACCAACGGATAAATTCAACAACAGATGAGAATAGTTAATTGGACGTCATCAATGAGAAAAAAAAATGTTTTGTTTCGACTTTGCCTATTGTTTATAAATTTCTTTTGTCCTTTGCTTTTGTGGCTGTCCAGAGGTAAATTAGCGTACGAAAAAATGCGTTACGATGAAATAAATGCAAAAAATAAAAATAAATAAATAAAACTTTCCTTTACTCTTTCCCTTCATCTTTATTTTCCTTCTCCACTTTCTTTCGCCTCTTTTTAATTTCTTTTTTTTCCTACTCACTTC
Organism: Anastatus disparis; assembly: GCA_017163975.1. Classification (NCBI taxonomy): domain Eukaryota; kingdom Metazoa; phylum Arthropoda; class Insecta; order Hymenoptera; family Eupelmidae; genus Anastatus; species Anastatus disparis. Next base: position 1,889,087 of record JAFFSR010000251.1, read on the forward strand.
AGCCTCGTATATAACTATGTCACAATTCAAGTGACTCGACCCAGCTCGCAACCTTGGCACGTTTAATTTTCATTTCGAATGGAGAGGCCGCGTGAGGTACAACACAACAAAACATCCAATTAACGACAACGAAAGGCGCGCTCGCGTTCTCTTTTCTTTTTATTTTCGTTATATTTTTCTTTTTTCATTTCTCTATTTCATTTTCATTTTCTTTCCACTTCTTCTCTTTTGTCATTTTCCATTCTCTCCCTACTTTATGCCATTTTTTTCTCTTTCTCTCATGGCCTTTTTATGTCTACGACATTTTTATTCTTTTTCCTCTTCCTTTGTTTTTTAGCTTTCCTACTCTTTTTCCCCTCTTTCGTCTGAGAATTTCTTATTTTCTTCTTCTTTTTTCTTCTTTTTTCTTCTTTTTCAAAATGAGAAAATGAGGAAAGTAGAGGCTTCAGAAGTGAATGAATGCGAGCAAATTAAAAATTTATTTGACTAGGTAGATGTATATGAATCATTTAACGCGTTTATAAGCACAGCATCAACGTAAATTATAACAAAACGGAGAAGCAGAAGAGACAGAGAAAGAAAGAAAGAGAGAAATAACAATTTCAGAGACAATGATATAGAACGAAAGTTAAAGCATTTTGCATTAGCCGGCATCCGAGAATGCCATTTTGGTACGTAAATAGCATTTTACATGATAAACTAAATCCCCGCGTTTTAAACCAAGCTATTGTTAACTGCTCATTTTTCCATGCACATGTATATAAAGCTAATTGATAGTTTAAATGCACTTATGAGCTTAAATTACACTTTAGTATTGTTCAGATTTTTGTACGAATATTATAAATGAAGATTAATAAATTTTTATTCGTATTTGAAAATTCTAAAATTTTTAGCTATACTTTTGAGAATTAGTAATTGTTTAGAAATATTGTTAGAAATCATAATATTATTAAATTATTAGGTCTAAAATGTAGTCATATTTATGTTATTGACGATATCATATATTCATCTTATACATTGATTATTTATCTTCTAATATCTAAAAATTTACGAAATATTATTCGAAAATTTTCTTTACATACCCAAACATTAATTATGTTTACTTTGTTCACTTCATTTAACAGTGGGAATAATCTACGATACTAAAATTAAATTTCAAACAGATTAAAAATATTACCAATGTTATTAATGAAAAATAAAAAAAAATTTGTTTATTATAATCTTATTTTTTATGCCTTTTTTATTAATAATGTATATTAAGTAGCCCATATAATTACGTTAATAAGAAAGAAATAAGAACGTTCATCTTTATTTAACAAAAATATCTAAGAATGAAAGCTCGCTTTAATGCACCCTTGGGCGAATCATGGCGACAACAAAATAAGTCCTCAAAAGGGGAAAGAAAAAGAATAAGAATAAGAATGAGAAAATAAAAAAAAAAAAAGAAGCAAAGCATTTTCAGCGAAAAATCTATTATTCTCCCAACAATAAATTGCCTTTCCTTGCCTGAAGCAAAGATTCAAGCGCGTGGCGAGGGATTTCCGTGCCGGAAATAAAGTCATCGTCGGTTCTTCTCGCGAAAGGTAAACGAGCACTAATGCCACAGCCCAAGCCCATCACACACGTACGCGCGCACACCCTACCTTTTAAGTCTATCTTTCTGTTTCTCCCTTTTCATTCACTTTTTCACTTTTCCCCTCTTTTCTTTACCATTCTCCTTCATTCTTGATCTTACATTATGAGAATAATAGATCATTCTTTAAGAATTTTTAGTATAAAAGTATGAGAAATGAAAATTGAAAGAAATGAATGAAGATAATTAAAGCGGTATAATAAGAAATTACAGTTGAATTGAGGAAAAAAAAGGAAAATAAAAAGTCAAAAATTTTGAGGACCTGAAAAAAAGGAACTTAATCAAATATTCTCTAACATAATACCGTAAGTCCTGACATCTGTTAAAATTGGTCTTTCAACGTCTCAATAGGGGATTCCCCCTTTTAACATTTATGCTATCTTTAACAGCACAGAGTAAGCCTTAAGTTATATAGTTTGTAGCGAACGCGTCATGATAGTTTCTCTTAACATCCAAAAGCTCTTGCACTTGAGCAAAAGCGCTCTGCACTAGTCAGTAAGCATTTCCCTGTAGCGGGAATTGAATCGGCTTCCGTTTACGAACAAGCGGAATATCGGTGAAACGTGATAAATATAACAGACAGAGAGAGAGGGAGCAATGAAATAAGTATATGTGTATATACATATACATATACACACATTTAGAGGTCCAAGCAAAGGATATACTGCAGTAGACTGCCAAAAAGGACTTCAAATGTATACATAGTATATGTATGTAGGGAGTATAACGCTCTTTCCCAGACGATTCGAGTCTGATATCTCCCAATGGTGACCCGATGTATGTCCGATCCTCTTTTGGTCTATTTATATATATATATATATATATATATATATATATATATATATATATATATATATATATATATATATATATATATATATATATATATATACATATACATGTAAGTGTATATGTTAAAGGAAAGAAAGAAAAGGAAAAGACAACGACGACAAAGATAAATGAGAGCAGATACGAAAGGCAAGTTATTGAGCAAGCTTAACCAATGTTTCGTATGTTTTTCTACGCCTTGAGGGTAATGTGTACACTTTATCGAGCAGTTTTACTGTTTTTTCTCTAAATACTGAATAATTGCAGGAATTTTCCTTAAGACTTTAACATTTATTAGATAAATTAGTCACTAATTCCATTTGATACAAAATTTTTGTAGATATAATTTTTTTTAATTTATTTATTTTTGTAGTTTATTTATAAACGTAATTTTAAGATTTATAACAGATTAAAAAACTAATGTCGATATTTCGAAAAGTTTCCAAAATAGGTTAATTTAAAATTATATTAAAAAAAAAATTATTTCAATAGAATGAAAAAAAAATTTATTTGAAATATATATACGTAAAACTATTCATATTTCCTTTTTTCTCGCTCGTTTAAAAAATTACTAGTTTTATTAAAATTAATTTAGTCTGAAGTATTTTGAAAATGTATTTATGTACATGAGATGTGTAGCCTCGGCAAGTTGTTTCTAACTTTTCTTACAGTTTACGTCCTGTGCAGCCTCGCTACCTTTTAGCATTTACAAAAAGAAAAATTGTGCTATATAAGCATCTCTTTTTCTCATTTTTTAAATGCTCAGATATATATATTTTAAAATTTAAAAGCTTACATTTTTGCGTATTTCTTACCCTCATGTGTGTGACTTTAATTGCATATAAAATAAATGTACATATGCGTGTAATGCCGTTTAGCTTTTTTTTTTTTACTTGCAAGATGAGCATGAAATATAAAGGCTACGTCAAAGTTGTATTTTTCAGAAATATAAACATTTTTATCTACTAAAAATATGTTTAAAAAATTGCCTTTTTTACAGAAATTTTAAAAATACTTTATATACTAAAAATTTAAAGCAAGCTACAGGAAGTTAACTTTCGAAAACTTTTGTAATGGCCGGTATATTTAACATTAAACTGTATCGCATTACGTACAAATTACAAATTTTGACAATAGTTTACTTTTTAAAAGCGCACAAAGAAATAATAGCGGATTAAGGATTTAAAAAATAGTTTGGGATTGACTTTTGAACATAAAATTTATTATTACAAGCATATTCTAAATTGTAACATTTATAATTATATTTACAATGAATCTTTAACAAATTAGTAAAATAATAAATGAAATTTCAAATTTAATTATAAAATTAAATTAATTAAATTTAATTATTAATTCTAATTTTAATTTAAGTAAAATAGACAAATTAAATTTTCTTCAGTTAACTAAAATTTCATTACGATAGCATTTCTAAGATAAATACGTTTATTTCAATCTTACCTTTAAATCTAGTAGAAAAATGGCATTTAAAAAAGCTAAGAAACATTATGAAACAATATAATATCCAAAAGAAAAAAATAAGTTTAACAAAAAGGAAATAAAACAAAGTTTTCCGGATCGATGTCAACTTTATTATAATCGTCGCGTATTGTCGTCACACGTATACGGGGGTGAGAAGGTTAGAGGACAACACACTGGGACGCCCGACACACGATGTTATATATGTATACACGTTAGAAACATCGTTATGTAGCATTTGAGGTCACGCTAAAAGAGAAGCGAGCTATGAAATTAGAGCGAGATGAGATTTGTTATTAGTTTGTTGGCTACTATAACGCTGTAGCTGACAAGTTTCTTAAAAAAAAAAAAAAAAATAAAGATGGAAAGAAAATATAATAATAAAAAAGAAAGAAATCGCGTACATGTGATATTTAATAAAAAGTAAAATTGGTATTGTGATGCATTACGAGAGAAGCTTCTGTTAATATTAAAAAAATAAAAGTAATGAAAAAGAAAAGCGAAATGAAAAAAATTTGAAGTAAAAATTGTTAAAAGAAAAATGATTATCCCTACTATTTTATTTTATCAAAAAAAAAAAAAGAAACTAAAATTTATATTCACGTCCATTAATGTCAGGTTATTAAAGGTCTTTCGTATAATTTATAAAGCCATTAAATGACATATTAAAAGCATAATAATATATTCGGTAAAATTTTCTAATTACTTTCATATAATAATAATTTCTAGTTAAAATTTCTAAACTATTTAATTACAGAAATTCAAAGCGCTAAGAATTTTGTTATGATTATCCAGGGATTTATTATATGCGATCGATGTGGCATTTGACGTTTTTAAAATATGGGTATTCAAACTAAATTCCTAGTATTTTATTCGTATAATTAATATTATATTATGACGTTGAAAAGATGTCGAGCGCATATTGAAAGCAGCAGCTTTTTTTGTATACAATTTATTTCTTTTAGCAATTCATTTTTATTAATACGCGCGAGAAAACTTGGATGAATATTTCTATTTTTATAATGTTATAAAAATGTATAAGATTTTGAAAGATCAATAAACATATTAATATTAAAACTGCAAAACATTAAAAAATTTTTTTAAAAATCTAAATCTGATTGTAAAAACGAAAAAACAGCTAAATTGAGATTAAAATCAAGTACTTATTCCATTAAATTTTAATTATATAGTGATTGTGTGCATGTTTTTTTTAATAGTTTCGTTTTTTATGTGGATAAATCACATTGGCCACATGGACAGAATGAAGACTAATTTTACTTACAAGCATTCCACAGAGCTCTACAAAGGCACCACGTAATAATTCTAAAAGTTTTAAGCAAGACATTTTTCCAAAGAGCCACCTGAAATTTTTTAATCGGCTTTTTAGAATTTTTATTAATTCTAAGTTCTTTCTCTTACAAAATTGATGAAATACTGAAGGAGTATACAAATGAGCCAAACATAATCGTATATTAGACTTTTTTCTTAAATAATAAGCTGAAAGCTCGTTATATATTAATAGTTACCATAAGTGTACTAAGCTCACTCCACAGAGTAGTGGTAACTTTATAATGAATTGATAAACTTTAAACATAATTTATAGAAGATATTTTCGATTTATTAAATATTGACATATATAAAATAACAATATAATAATATATACAACAATTATATTGGCATATTAATATACCATATTTAATATGAACTTATTTCTATACATACTATATATATACTATTTGACCATTTTTTTTATTTTTATAATAATATAATCAATATAATACACTTGGCTTAACTATATGCTATTTTTAGTGCGGAAATCTGTTATCACGATAAGACTGTTTTGATTGATTCAAATAAAAAATATAAACAAATGAATAACAGTTTAAAAATTTTTTTTTTTTTTTTAACGTTTATATTTATGCTATGCTATTTTTGCTATGCTAATCAGCGACGGAGCTGGTAAGTGTGTTTGAGAAGAAAGCATATGTAACGTACAGTGGTATTTGCATTAATCGGCTGCCGAGAGCAGGATTCGAACTCAGAACCCCGAGATTACGAATCCAACACTCTACCGAATGAGCCACAGACCGACTCTAATTGAAAATTGTAATAATGAATTTATCTTAAGGTTATTAAGATTAATGATTTTACAATATAATTATTCGAAATTTACACTATTTTGATTCAGACATTATTTTCAGACTAACAAATTTGTCTGTTGCAATCCACATAGTATTAATAATTTTGTTTTAAATAATTTATAACTAAAATAAATAAAAAAGAAGTTTTTATCAATCTTAAGGCAAAATTAATCCATGAAAGTGTTTTCTCGATGAATGATTTTTCATCAATTCTTTAAACAATTATAGTCAAGATGAGACCCAGAAATCATTTTTATATGGGTAATGATTATTACCTTGGATGGTAATTAGTTCAATGTAATATGTTTAAAAAATTTCTTATATTTTGTATTTTAATTTTAAATTTGATATTAAAGCTTATAAAATTTTACTGTGAAATAACAAACAAAATACATTTATTCGATGTTTATATTAAAAATTTCTATGTTTCGATAAATTATATTGAATTGAAAAATGAACAACATAAAGCAAACGAAGTGCGCTTTGATCTACTAGTATAAAAAAATTAATGATTCCACGAAGAGCGCTAGAAAAATTTTTAATAGCTTTTTGGAAAAACTATTTGCTTTGGATTAATTTTTTTTTTGTCTACATATACCATGCAATTTAACTGTATAAAACACGAATTTTCAAAAAAAAGTACATGGAATCATTATTTAATTGAAATTTGTCGAAATAAATACTTGATTTTTCTTTTAGTGTAATATCCGATTTTTTACATTACTATTCTTTATTCAATAAAAATAAAATAAAAGCTAAATAAAAAATACAAAAGTTTGTGTATTTAGTTTGTAAACTTTTAGCGTTTACAAAAATTAAAGCTCACTTCCTTCTTTTTAATTTTTCTCTTGTCCTCGAACAATCTGTGATGTAAGAGACTGTACTCTATGGGAACAAGTAGTAAAGACATCGACCTTGATTCTACGTAATATAAAAGTGATACATTGAGAGCCATCTGGTAGTGGCAACTTGACTTATTTCGCTTTCTCTCTCTTTTTTTTTCATTTCTTCTTTTTTCTTTATTCTATTATGATTGATTTAGTATTTCATATTAAAAAAAAAGATTATTTATTTATCGTGATTTTTAGTACACAATTTATTTTGTTTTATTGTTAAATCGTTGTTCACGTCATTATATATTTTCAATATTTTCTAAAGTCAGCCGTTGAATTAATCTTGTTATCAATCAATCAATCTTCTTGCAATGTTTTTAATAATTTCTTATATATAATTTACTATCATCGAGCAAATTTGAATCAGCGATGCCGGTATATGATATATTCGATCTCGGCTAAATTATTAATTCTCGAGTGTATATTAGTTTTATTAATATTTTGTTATTTATTCATTTTTCGTATATTTATTTTCCAATAACAAGTATTTTTACTCTTTTATTTTATCGCATCAGTGTAAACAAGCACTCAACGTTAATCTTTTAAATTTTATTTTTAGAATATTAAGTTAATCGATTTACGTTATTTATATGTAAATTTTTTTTCTATTTTTTATAATCTTTATTACAAACTTGAAAATTAATCTTAAATAACTAACAAAAAATAAAATATATCAATATTTTAATTTTAGCACTTTTCAAGTTAAAATTATTAAATATTTATTAACTTTCTTCTCATCTCAATCATTAAAATATTGCAATTCTAAAAATTTCTTAAACAAATAGTTTTTAACGAAACAATATTTTTTTAAAATTAGACATTTTTATAAGGTTTGAAATTAAAAAGATACTTTTGTACATGATTCCATCTTAAAGGATCTGGGTAGTGCATTACATCGCTTTTTACCGAAACACTAGCATCCTATAGGAGAAGTGATATCAAAGAGCACTCAGTTGCAGTCTGATGCCCTTATGTGTTAAACCGGTCTAAATATTTCAACTTATAAGTGTACATTTTTAGAATTTTATATCTTTTCTATTTATCATCATTCTTAATGGAAGGCTTTGAAAATAAAATTTTTTTTTAGGAATTGCAAGGCAAATGACAATTTTTTTTTTTATGATTGTCATTATTTTAAAATAATAGTAATTCAAGCTGAAATATTGTTATGCTTTACAAATAATCGAGTTTTTTCATAACTTGGATCATTTGTTATGGACTTTTTTCGTTTGAAATTTTCGTATGCATTTTATTCTTTCATTTTTTTAAACATGTTTGTCACACGTTAAAGACATTCAATAAATTTGAACAGATTATAAGTTTAATTTTTTTTTACTTTAATATCGGTGTTTTCCTTCTTTTAAAATAATGATCAGGTGTGTTTAAGTTTCAGATTTACAATATATTATCGATTGTCTTTATAAGCTCCTGTAAAAAGTAAACATTTTTCTCTAGTCATTTCTTTTTTTCAGACTGAAGCAAAAACTTTTTTAAAAGCTGCCAACTTGTTTTCTTAGATTTAAGGATTATTTGATCCAGGAATTCTTCTTTTTTTATTACATTTCAACGAATACATGATACAACATATATAATCTCACGACCTGGTCATTGTTTGATTATCTTGTAAAGTTTGAAATAAAAAAAAAACTAATAACTACATGACGGAAGTGCTATTTTTTTTCTATGCATTGACAGTAAAAGTTTTCCAATTTAAAATTTTCTAAAGCGCAATGAAAAGAGAAAATTTCATATTTTTTTTTATTCTGAAAATCGGAATACTACGGCGTGCATGTGTCATATGATTTTGCACGATTAAAATAATAATTTTTTTTTATATATTTTAACAAAGCAAGTTATTTTCTATTTAACTTTTAATTATTTGTCAACGTGGCTCTGATAATGAATTTGACATATTTGAAAATATAAATGAAATGCTTTTGTTATTATTATCGGATTTTCACGTTTATTGAATAACTAAGTTTAAAATATTAGTTTGGAAAATCATTTTAACAGATTTATTTATATATATTTTAATAAATTTTTATACGTGTTTGGAAAAATGTATTCATAATATAAAATTGTTTTAAACTTTTTTTAATTTTTTACATTTCATTGATCATAACATTAAAAAAATATTTTTCAAAAATTATCCATATTTCAACCTAATTGTGATTAAATTAATAAAAATTTCGTTTAGAATAAACTTTTTTTTTGCTTAAATTTCTTTACGAGCCATTAAACGCGCTTAACTCAAAGCTCTCCCTTATACGACGTTAACCCATTCACTTACGCAAGACTACTTATAATGACGATAAATCACAGCCTGTACCACTAAAAAAAAAAATAAGAACCACTACAACCTACATCTCTAGTCGGTGTGGTCGATGTTCTTTACAAAAACAAAAAAAAAAAAAACTAAAACAATAGAAATCTTTAGGGAGCATCCATTATTCCTAATTTCCTGAGATTTTTCATGGTAAAAAAAAACCAGAAAAAGTAACAACAAACATTCTAAACATTAAAATAAAAAGAAGAAAAATGTATGAAAATATTTATAAATTCGCATGAGGAACGAATCGAATGACATAAGGTTCATTCTCTTAGCAAAACGTTCATCAAGTATGGTTAGAAACTTAAGTTAACGCGTTCACTCACAGCTTCTTCTCAAAGCCAAGGGAGTTCCACGAGTGTAAGCTTCTTTTTTTCTTTCATTTTTTTTCTTTTTGTTCGCTGCCAAGTGTATATAGTCGGGATACAAACCGGGTGAACAGCCAAAGGAAGGTGTACGCGTATATATATATATATATATATATATATATATATATATATATATATATATGTACGTTTAGCCTTCGTACCTTATATACGCGCACTTTGTCTTCTTGAAGTGCTCGTATACGACTATATTTCCTCCAAAGAGTGTATAAGCCAGGTATAGGCAAGTGGTATATACAGAGGAGGATGAAAACAGTAGCCAGCGCTCTTCCACATATATACAAAAGAAGGAAACAAAACGTGAAAGAAAAAAATAAAAGAATAAAAAGAAGATAAAAGAAAAGAAAAATAAAATAATAAGAAAAGAAAATGAGAAAAGAAGAGATGGATGTATATAGGGAGGTAGTGTTTAATCAGGTTCGACTAGTTAGTTGGCAGGTGCGACGTACTCTCAAGTACCGTCTCTCTCTCTCTCTCTCTTTCCTTCTTCGTGTCCCGTGTGTCCCGTCTTGTCCATCGTCACAAGTCTTAAAAGAAGTCCCGGGAAATGACGCGTTCGTGTATATATACACGCATATGAGAAAAAAGAGGTAAAACGACAGAATAGCTTAGTTTAGAAGGAGAGAGAGAGAGAGAGAGAGAAATGCGAGACTTTTGAAAAGCGCGCAAGAAATCAAAGCAACGGACACGAGGCCACCAGACGTTTCAGGATAAATAAAAGATATATAGAAGAGAAGAAAAGATGGAAAGGTTTTACAATGCAAGCAATGGATAGTTCAACTTGCTTTACCTCGACTGGATAATTTTTAAATTCGTTTTTCTTTTTTTCTCGCTTACAATACAAGATGCGTTGAATTTTTTTGTTTATTAAAATAATAAAGGACTTTAATTTTTTCAATTTCATTTTTAATAAAATAAATTAATTTTTTTTTAAGAATTTTCTGGATTTTCATTAACAAAATTAATAAAGAATACAACAATTTTTACTCGTACAAACATTTAATATTTATTCAAACTAAAGTAAATTACACTACTACGTTTAAGGAATTTTTTAATTTTATCCGTTATATTTTAACAATAAAGAAGAATTTTTGGAAAATTCTATGGAAATTAAATAATAAATATAAAATTTTTATAAAATACTGAAATATAAATAAGCTCTATTTAATAAACTTTAGTAAATAAACGATTGATTTATTGGAAGTGTTTTGAAAGAATTTTGAATTAAAATATAAAAATTTATATATCTTTATAAGAAATATTTTTTTTACAATGTTATTTGTTAAAAGTGTTTTATATACCAAAAACAAAAAAAAATAACGAAAACATTTGCTAAATTTATTAAAATTAAAATTAAATCGATGTATATATCTTTTAATATAAAAATTAAAAATGATTGAATATTTATTTAAACAAATAAATCAATCAATCAACAGTTAAATAGCAACAAGACGTATTTATTGAAAAAAAATGAAATATGATATTACACTAAATTAAACATCAAGAAATTATTTATTCATCGATAATCTGTAATCTATAGAGTTTAACTAAAATATATGCAGCAATTGAAAGGAAAAAAAATGTTAAAATGTTTGTCAACAATATCGTACTTAAATACAAATTGAGATAAATAAACTTATTGAGTACAGTAACAAAAAATACTAAATAAAGTATTATAAACAAACGAATCATAAAATATCGATTTCGGCTAAATTCCAACAAAAGGATTTGCAATTTTTCGAATAATTTATTCGAATAAGGAAGAAAAAAAACGCTCTGATTATTTTTTTCGCTGCCTCAATCTAAAAAGATGATGTTTCATTTTCATGCAACATTTTAATTATACACTTAGGAATTTCTCTTTATAATTCTTAATGTACAAGACTAATATTTCTTCCTTTATTTTTTATTATCGTTTTTTTCTTCTCCTTCAACATCCTCATATACCTCTCTCTCTCTCAATACCTACACGTAAGATTATTTTCTTTGAACAAAAGAGCATATCCTACAAAAGGATATACGGATTCATTTTCTCACGTACCATCATGCACTTGAGTTTTCGATCCTTTTGCTTATAAACATATCTGTATATGTGTGTGTGTATACGTATATCTTTAAAACTGTTATATACAGACAATCCAAGGGAGTTTGTGTTTAGCCGTGGATGCTATTTTTCGCGGCAGAAAAAGAACGTTTGAGAATGTCAAGAAGGAGACGGAAAAAGAGAGAGAGAGAGGAAGATAGAGAGACAGGAGACGGCTATTCAAGAAAATGAGAGAAAGAGTAAGCAATAGAATGAAAAGGCTTTGAAGGATTTATTGGAAATTATTTCACCGACGATCGTGTGCTTAGGCGTAGACGATCTCGTATAATCGATGTCCTTTTACAGAAAACCGCACGGCTCTACTATTTGAAGCATAGACAAGAAGAAGAAGAAGTAGTAGTAGTAGAAAATAGAAGATAAAAAAAATCAATGAATAAAACCACACAGACGATTTACTGATGAATTTATTTGGGAATGGAAATGGACAAGATTGTTTTGCAAGGCGTAGTCGAGTGATCGGAGGAAAAAAAAGAGTAGGAAAAAGGATATCCGAGAATATATTTACGAAACGGTAAATCTATTGATTTCCACAAAAAATAAAAGAAAAAAAAAATTGAAACAAACAAACAACCGAGTTTAGAGATTGAAATTGCTTGTATCTTGTAAATGATAATATTATGCTGTTTGTGTGTGGGTCAATATATTGATTCATCGATTTATTGAATCTATCAATTGTCTATCGTCGGCGATTTATACAAAATCGATAAAATATTGCTCTTGTTTAAAATAATTGCATTTTCATTTGATTTTATTATATTTATGACGTGAAAGTTTTTAGGTTTTTATCGTTTAGTGATTTATAAAAAAGATTGAAATTATAAAACGATAAAAAAAATTAACAATGTTTTCAGTAATCAAATGAAAATTCAATTATTGTTAGAATTAAAATTATCATTTTTCTCTTACTCATTTGAAAACAGTATTTTTTTTAGTTTTATCAATTTTTATAGACCTTAATAAATCATCAAGTATATCAAATGCTTTTTTATTACTCTAATAAAAAATTTAATGTTTGGATTAAAGTAATTGTATCATTAAAATAAAAATTTACACCTAATTTAAAAAAAGTAAAATAGAGGATTATAATAAATATAAATAACGTAAGCGGTCAAAGAAAAACTGCTCTTCGGTGTCACATAAATAAATGTCAAAGTTAGTCATCAAAATAAAATTAAGAAAAAAGAAAGATTGTAAAGTTTAATATTGTGCTAAATTCAAAAATTTTCAATTTAACGACAAGGCAGTTTAGACGATTCGAAATATAGGGGGGAATCAGCTGCACTTATTTTTACAGACCAATTGCCGGAGGTATACATACATACACATACATGGAATGCTTTCCTGACTTTTAGCTATATAACAGAAAAGCGGCAATATCCTCGGTCTTGTTAGCTTGTGGCGCGACGCAATGGCTATATGCGTTAGTCGGTTGTATGTGTGTATGTGTGCGTGTACGTGTATGTGTTTATATAAGTGGTAAAAGCTGCGCGCGAGTAAGCAGCTCATCGCTAATGAATTCTTGGTAAATGCGAACACAGCGGCAATGTCGGCGTCTCAAGTAAAGTCTGGAAAGATGCGTGGTTACGCATCTCTTGTTGGATGATTTAAAAGTGTTAAATAAAATTCAATTTTAATTGTTAGCGATGATTTATTATCTTTCATTGTAATTAATTTTAATTATTTCAGATACTTAAATTATTATAAGAATAAAGCTGATTGATATTTTAATAAGCTTAATTTAATTAAACCTGCTATATACATATTTTGATAAAATTTCATTAAAGTACTTGGTTATAAACCACTTAAAAAGGATACAAAAGAAATATTTTAAGATAGATTTTGAAAAACTGAAAAAAAATCTGAAAAAAATATATAGTTGCTCAGACTATACGAAATCTATTCGAACTTTTGGTCACTTTTGTTATCTTATGAATTTTTGAATAAAAATCTTTTAAAAATAATTGTATTTACACACGATTATATGTAAACTGTGTGATTTCATGAAATTATGTCAAGATTGTTTCACTCAAAAACTACAAATAAATCTGAAAAAATAGGACACAAAAGAATAAATTTTATATTTTTTAATTAATAATGATCAGGAAAAAAGTAGAAGTAATCGAACATTCAAAAGAAATATTTAATCTCGACCGGATGAAAATTTGCTTTTTTTATAATTTCCGAATCGCGTTTAAAAAATATGTCAACGTCGTATTAGCACATTCGATTAAAGTTGCAGTCGACAAAAAGGAGTATGTCAATTTTCAAATAATAATCTAATAATAAAACTAAATCAAATTAATATATTATTTAGTTTCACGCTCATTATGAAATTGAGGTTATCAGATAAAACGGAGCTTTAATTCAATTATTATTCATAAACTGATGAGAAAATATTTCTACGTCAAAATAAATCAAAGATTATTTAAAATTTATAAATGTGTTTGATAATTATTATAAATTTAATTTGGTTAACGATTTCGTAAAGTTTTTTTTATAATGACATGTATTGAAATTAATATTATTAATTTACAAAAATAAGAATAATTCTGTTGTCAAAAAATTTGAACGATATTATCATTAATGTTTTATGATTATAATGACTATAATTTATCGAGTGCTCCTTAAAAATAATATTGTTGCAACTTGTTTATTAAGTGCAAATAATATTTAAAATGATATTTGAAAAACCGTTTATTGATATTATTAGAATATTAGTTATATAAGCAATTCTAAAATATATAAAATATTAAGATTAACGAACATTTAAGTTAACAATTATTTTTAGAAATTAAAAGGTAACTTTTATTAAACCCATGTCAAAATCATATGTCATATAATTTGTCATAAAAAGAAAATGATACTACAAATAATTTAAAGAGATTCAAAAATTTGTACAAAATTGATCATTTTTATTGTTAAAATCATAGAGAAAAAATTATTGAAAATTATGCGACTGAAACTTGAATTTGATACGAGTAGTAAATTAACATAATAGATGATTGTTTTTTGTTCGAATAAACAAATGTGTTAACATTTTGCGAATATACTCTTGTATATCCAGAAATATTAGTTGATATAACAACATATTGGATTAATTCATTCAACAATATTGGATTACCAGTTAAAATTATATAATCAATATCAGTATGTGCTTTCCTATTAGATGGCTTTTCTTTATCTATCCAACAGCTTCATAATCCCGCGCTTATAGAACTTTCGAAGTTTATGGCTAAAGAACTGATCCACGTAATTTTTAATGCTTAACAAAAACGAGATGAACTTTCCCATCAATCTAACCGGTTTTCATAAGATTTATATGTATACACACGCGCGCGTATGTCTATACGAGTGAACTATAAATGTATCACCAATACGAATCGCGGGAAAAAAAAAGTTTTTTCATAAAAATATGAAAACAACAAAAGTTTTACTCTCCAGTGTCCAATAAACGTCAAGCTGACGCAAAGTTAATAACAGTAATTTTATGCAACATGATACCAAATTAGTATTGCTTTGAATGACAATAAATTAACACAGTTTCGTCTTGTGTTATCCAGAAAAATATTATAGTAAATTAAAAATAAAAACTGTTCTGTGTTTCTTTGAAAATATTAATTTATTTTAAAGTATAATTAAGCATATATCGTATAAATGGTGTTCTCTATATTTTGTGTAAAAACTCATTCTAAAACTAAATGGTCATAATTTTTTTTGCAGTGGATAATTATCAGGTATTGCAACAAGAAATAACTTTAATGATAATTTATGAAAATATCATATTTGTCATATAATATTATGCTACAAAAAAACATTCATCATTATTTCTTCAATAACAATATGTTACTAAGATATTGTTGAATGCTGATCACTCAAATAAATTACACTATATAAATATAATTGATATATTTGCCAATATTTCTTCTTAAATTTCTGAACGTCTTTAACATTCTTATATACATTTTACTAGGATAATAATTTTTTTTTACTAAGAACATTTACCAGCCTTGCACTTCTTTTCATAAATTCAGTCGTAAAATCTAGATACCCAAAGTTCGGTGGATTGTATGCGTGTAACGCCTTTGGCATTTTTACATTCACGTAAAATTTCAACTTTATGTGGACATTTTTAAAACTCAAGTAGTGCTACAACTTTTTAAACCTAAAGGTACAATAGGTTTTGAGTATATACGTATATATATATATATATTTTTTTTTCTTTTTCCACAAAAGAATTATGTTAGTCATTATGATTATTAAAAGAATTTTGAATTATGTAACGTTTGTTAAAGAAGACAATTCTTTTGTACAACATGTAGAAATTTTTCCGAGTTTTATCGTTAAATATTAATTTACCTCATACTTTGCTTTCAGCTCATTCGCAAAAGATGTTAATAAATAAAAAAATTTACTGTTTGTTTTCATGACTATATTATTAAATAAAGTAATTTATTATTATTACAAAAGGAATTTACTGCTCAGTGAGTTTGAAATGAAGTTAAATTAAAAACATTATTGCGTGCAGCGATTTGATCTCACCAGTGTCATGCGACAATTTCGCAGCATTAAATGTAAGAGCTTTTGTTATATACTTGATTATTGCAATAAACATTAAATATTTAACATTATGTTTTTGTTGTTTATGATATTCAGTTAACTGAGTAGTACTGTTTTAAATGCAAAGATAGCAACGATTATTAAATATATCAGTAGAAAAGGCTCCCGTTGTGTTTCTTGTAAAAGTGTCAAGAAGAATGGAACATCATGCGGCAGTTCTGTGAGTAGTATATGACCTGAGTGGTTTTCCAGGGTGCCTTCACTGCAGAAAGTCGTAGGTATTTTCAAATTAAGTTAAACACGATGTTTTCACCTCTTAGGAATACTTTAGCAGCATTACAAAGTGGCTTTTTAACACCTGAACGAAAAAGTCTTAATGAATAAATCCAAAACAAGATCTCAGAAAAATCTTATGTGTTGGAGAGTTTATTTTTTTCACGTCATTATTCGTAGTTATGCATTTTCCTAATTTCTTGCTTTAATAAAATAAAAATTATGAGATATAAAAAAATATGAGATATCAAAATCAGAAAATGAATATGAATATATCTATAATATTTCTCCTTCGAACGATTTGCAATGTTTTTTTCAAACGTTATTCATTTATATAATTATTTTTAATATATTTTCATAGATTAATTTTTTTTTTTATTATAAATATATATATAAATATATTTTTTTAATTTATAATATATATTTACAAAGAGAATTTTCCTATTAAATTTACGGTGACTATCACTACAATTGTGTATTTTTTAATTTATTTTACGAACACGTGACTTCAAGTATTATTGAATTCATGGACAAAATAAAAAATTTTCCTAACTTTTATCATTGTAGCAGTTATTATTACAATACTTTTCAGAAAATTTTATAAGATGCCATTGCAATAATTGAGAAAAAAATGTTTCTATAATTTTTATCCAGAATTTTATTAAAAATTTTGAAGAAAAATTCTGTCCAATATTATTGTGTGTATATAAAATAAACAATATTTTTATAAAAACTGTACATAATCTGTTATAATTTTTATGATAAAAAGAATAAATATTACTTAAAGGCAATGAACTCATTCAAAAATACTTGTAATATATATTACTATAAAATGTTGTTGCTAGAAAAAAGAAATATCTAACTACTAGTATGAGTTAGAAGAAAAAAAAATATATATATATATTATCCTTTAAAAATTAATTACGTTTAAATCTTCATCTTTTTTAATTACTTAATTCATCAATCGTAATACATTAATCATTCACACTTGTGGCAGAGATGAAACCACCAAGTAAAATAACAAACCGTTACTTCACAATTAATTGCTCAAACTCGTTTAGAAAAAAAAATAGAAGCTTTGACCGGAACTAACGTAATGGAAAAGTTCATGACACTGAAATTTCAAGAATCATTCACCCAAAGCCAACATCTCGCGGCGTATATACTCAAACTCCCGAGTCAAAAATCTAGTAAAAAAAAAAAGAAGAAGAAGAAGAAATATTCAACAGTATTTCTCAGAACAATCCTTAAGTAAACATTTGAAATCCAGACACACCTATGAACGTATATAACACGCGGCATATATTTATTCAATAAGAATAAAAGAAAAAAAAACTAAAGAAAAAGAAAAGAAACTTGAAACAAGCCTTCCGTGATGCATTGCAAACCTCTTAACGAGTATAAAGTATATAAGTTGACATAAGAAGTAAGAAGGTATAGCAGGCAGGCAGCAGCAAGGCAATAGGCAATCCAAAACAGCGTGAAAATTAAAGCACGCGAGTCTAATATAATAGTATCTCCACGCGATGTTGAACGTGAGCGAACGCAGCGCGGGGGAGGTCAAACAGCCGAACGAGCCTTATTAAAAAAAAAAAAAAGGATACGTCTGATGCATAATGCGCACACGCGGAAAAACAAGTTAACTTAAAGTGCCTTACATATACGTATACTCACGCATGCCTATACACACAAAACACATAAATATACGCACACACATGCACAAAACACGTAAAACATTAATACACTGTGTGTGTATGTGTGTGTGTATTTTATATATATGAAAAAAGAAAAAAAAAATTGTAAAGAGGAGAAAAGTAGTATGGGCGGATTCGAAAAAAAAAGGGACGCGCCGACAACGGTAGACCGGATGTGCGGTAGGTAGGCACGCGACCTGTGGCTCACTCGCGCGCAAGACGAACGCTCACGCTTTTACAAGCTCGCAACTGCAGCAGTAGTCAATTCGAGCACTTTATACCGCTACTATTATACGAAGAATGAGAGATAAACAGAGACAAAGATAGAGAAAGAGAGACGAGCTATCGAAGAGAAGGAAAAAAAAAGTTGAGAGATAGATAGTAGAGATGGAGAGCTAAGATAAGGCATTGTACAACTTGTATACCGAGAATTAATGGAGGGTTTGTTAATTTGAAATTAAGCGGCATTCCGTAGGTGCTATAATTAAGATTTATTGGATAATTATGGATAGTAAGTTTGTTATATTAGACAATGCACAATGTTTCTGCTTTAGATGATTGAATGGAGTTTACGAAACGTAAACTTTTTCCATCTTTTATTTTATTGTTCTGCGCACAGCGTTTGGAAAATTATAATTAATAAAACTTTCAGCTACAATGTACAAATTAAATTTGTAAATGTGATGTATTATACTTGAAACAAAATATACATTGATAATAATAAAAAAATTATATTCATTTATGAATATAATTCTTACAAATAAATTTCTGTTGTTAGAAAAAATTATTATATTAGCATATAATATTATTCAAGATTGTTTTGAATCACACGTAAACCCATAATATGAAAATCGTTCGGACAGATTAAAAATCTACGAATCTACGTAATTTTAGTTAATCGCGTTTTTAAAAATGAGAATAATTTTTTTTTATTATTACACGCAAACTTTACATCGGATATGGAAATTACGTTATGCACGAGGCTGCAATATCATTATCATTAAATCTATAGTTTCTAGCAGTTAACTCCCCTGTGGCAACAGAGATTTAACAATACGAGAAACTTAGTTTAAACTTCAGATTAATACAATAATAACATTGAAATCGGATTGTATGCGAGAAGAAATTTCTATTCGAAATTGACAATTTTTAATTTTAAGAAATTAAGCATTCATGATAATGTACAAAATAAGTCTTTGAACTTTAAATAATAAAACTGACTTCATTAGAGCTGAGAAATAGTATAATGATAAGTTTTATTTCTTCACTACAAAAAGAATGTTCCATATAGTTTTACAAACAATCATATTAATAACTAAGACTTATTTTATAAACGACATATTATTGATTATAAAATTAAAATAATCATCTAATAATTACAATCATCAGAGCTAAAAAGAAAATAGAATCTCTGCAGATTAAATAAATCATTTCAAGATAATATATGAAAATTGCAAATTAGACTAAGGGAATGAAAAATAAGTATCCACCTAGCGGTCAAACAGGAACATTATTTGGGTTAAGTGCCAATGTCTTAAGTTCATCTCAGTCGGTTTACTGTACCGCTGTTAAATTTTATTATCACTGGGAGTTAAGTACTTTACCTTTGAATTACAACTTTTATTTTCGCTTCTATAATTAATTCTAAACATAACCTTACATTTTGACAGAAAGAGCCTATATTGTTTGTTTTCTAAAATTATATACTGATTAACAAAATGATATGAGTACAAAAGTAGTTTTCATTTTATTATTTACAAATTTATACAATTAAAAATTTTATTTGGAAAATGTTAGATTATTATCAATTTATTCCTCATTAATGCGTGATTGAATATCTTTGAATTATCGTATAATAATTAGTCGGATGGTATAATACACAAGTTGAGTATCCAATAAAAAAAAATTGATTTTTAAATTCCCCTTACGGTTAAATTTTCGAAAATCAATTTATAAAAAGTTTAAGGTATACACTTTAAAATCGATTTGACACTTTGACGTATTACGTACACGGACTATGAGAGAAAAAAGTTTGTCTATTTCTAAACGTACACAAATATTCCCATCGGAGCAAAGTATAAACGTATAGCTTTCCCACGACGCCTGCCTTGATCCTCGCCTCTCAACGCGCGCAAAATAAGAGACGGACTTTGCGCGCACGCGAAACTCCAATATCTGCTCATCAGCTTAAGTATTCATAAAAACTAGACGGTGAATAATATTTTTCCCCCTTATTCTCGAGGTGATTAGCGTCTGTTCCAAGCCCCATCCCCCCTAAGGCTAAGTTTCAGTATTACGCGCACCTTGAAATAGAAAAATTTATACGAAAAGTTACGAAACATACATATATATATGTGTGTGTGTGTGTGTGTATCTATTCACAGCCACAAGTATACTTAGAAGATTAACCACATAAAGATTTTTTAAAAGATTTTTATTTTGTATACAGAAACGGATGCAAGAAACTTGTTGGCTTTTAATGGTCCCGGAGAATTAAGAAGAAACAAAACGGGGTGACTCATTTGGCGACTAATTCAATTACGCGTTACAACCTCTATTATACAATTCTTCGAGTAAAATTCAACAGCTACGCGGTAATAGAACAAATGGCCATTTACACTATGTGTGGTTGCAATTGCGGAAGCAGGTGTTGCGTGGTTTTATATATGTATATGTATACATATATATTCTACATATGTATGCAAGTAGTTTTTGTTAAAGATGTGTAGATAGATTAAGGCAATAAAAAAGTTTAAAGAAGAATTTTCATTTATTTTATAGTTGATTATAAAAATGTATAATGTATTATATTCAGGTCGTTGATTATGGGTCAGGATTAGTTTATTGAAAGGAGATAAAATACGTCTTGAAAGGAAAAAAGATTTTTCGCCATGATTCAAACACTATTTCTATTTTTCAGTAATTGATAATTTTCTCATGAAATCTGAAAAATATACACAATTATTTATTATAAAATAACAAGCGCTAAAGTAAACTTGAACTTTTTGAACAAGCAAATTATTTTTATAATTTACAATAGCAATTATGTGTGAAATAATATCGGATATATCATTCGCACAAATGATCAATGAACATTGGCAAAATTAAATTTTCAAAAATACTTTTGCAATTTGCAGGAATAATTTCTAATAAATAATATTATTTTTAAAAAAATACATTGCGGAACAAAAGTATCTCTACTTTTATTATTCTCAAAATGCGAATAAAATTTATATTTCCTAAAAGAAAGACGGAAAAAAATAGCGTGCAAAATATCGTTATAAACCACGAATATAACGACAACAAGATTCTTTTTTTTCTCCATAGGCATCACCCTTACCGCAGCCATAAAAGTCGGAAATACTTGGAAAAACGTGAAGGTGAACGATACAGACGGATATAAGGAAAAGTCTCTCGAGGCGATCAATCGATGCTGGTACACCTTTGAGCCTAGGCACGTAAAACATTTTAAAATCTTTTACAGTACACGCACACATAGTGACATTTCTGTAAGGATATATCCTTTTTTCTTCTCTCGATCAGTGTGTATACCATACAACGTTTTCGCAAACTTTTCTATTTACGGTATTGTATAGGAAATTCTTCGGCGAAGAAAGAAGATACCAATAGGTTGATTTTTTTTCTACCTTTTATTGAAAATTGATTTTTTAGTTTGTTATGGATTTATTAACTTACAAGGTGCTTATTTGAAGAACAAATTTATTGAATGTTGGCGAACGAGTGATAACGGTAAAAAAGAATTTTTTTTTATAAAATAAGGTATAACAAAAAATCTTTTTTTTAGTACCATATAAGAGAATAAATCAGTCCAGTACTTTAAAATAAACGATAACTGTTATTCAAATGTTGGTAACTCGATAAATTTTCAAAAATAAATTTATGCTCTTGAAATAAAAAAAAAAAAATTGTTAATAAAAAAATATTTATTGTTACACATAAATATAATAACCATTAAAAGTCAATGAATTTTCAAATAAAATGTTATCCAAACGAAAATCTGTAAGAGAAGAAGAAGAAAAAAAAAGAAAATACGCAAACCACACAAAGAGTTAAATCCATGTTCACTCATGTATTTAGGTTTGGTCAGCCACATTTAATTTCTAATTCCTCGATGGGGGACTGCTGGTCAGATTCAGGCAGGTGTAATCCTCTTATGAAAGCGTCGCAACTAGGCGATTCAGAACGTTCGACGATGAGAAAATAAAAAGAAAACCACGAAGGATCCATATATGCAAACATGAGAGAAATAAAAAGCTTTAAAGGTATATTATGTTTGCAAAAGGACTTTTTGTTCGGAGAGAGATTTCTAACGATACCGAACTGATGGCGTTTAAGAGGCAAATTAAAGTATCAGCGACTTTCGTTTCTCGATAAATGCTGAAGGGATAGTGGTAATTGATTCTTTCATTTAAGCATTTAATGAAACTTTCAAAGCTGGTTTTTAGAACACTTGACGACTACGTTATTCTTTATTCATTAGTTAAGTATCTATAGCTAAAAAGATTTTAACTTTTAAGTAATTGTTTTCTTTCTTTAATTAAAGATCATAGTATGTGGCTATAGAAACTTTTATTTTTCTTCAATAAATTGAAATAACAATTTGGGTATAATTTTTTTCTATTGAAGAAGAAAAAAATTTTTTTTTATTTTTATATGAATTTATTTAATATTCTCTAAATAGATTATTGCGCAGATTCTTTTTGATAATTTTATTGTGTTTTCATGCATAATATTCAAATAATTAAAGAATAGATGATTGGTAATATTCAAATTATTGAAAAATGGAAATATACTGCTTGGAACACTGATTCAATAACAAATTAAAATTATAACAAATAACCAGTTCCTAGTCTAAAATCACTTACAATTTCTATCAAATTAATAATGAAAATTAATTTGCTATTATATATATATATATATATATATATATATATATATATATATAACTGCAAATAATTTTTTTTTTTTCATTTTACGAAGCTGAATAATAAAAATCATCTTATTAGGATAACTTGGCGTACTTAACTTACTTCTCGGAACGATTGACATTTTTAATTCTGTAAAATAGAAGAAATAAAAAATCAGAAGTGTTTTCCAGTATCTTAAAAAAGTTTTATTAGAACCTATATACTTACCATATTTAAAGGTACAATTAAGTCTATGTAAAAAAAAAGAACGATTAACTTACTCGAATTACCGGAAAGTTGAGGATCATTTCAATGGAAGAACTTTTTATCACTTTGAAAAAGTTTAAGCTATTCTTTCATTATGATCCGATTCAAACAACTATTTTTTAAAAAAAAAGAAGAAAGATTGATCAAAGCATCGTTATTATCATTTATAAAATTTATTTAGCAAAAATTGTTTATACGCTTATTTTAAGATTCCTAGAATAAAAACAATTGGAAATTCCTTACTTCAAAAACTTCTTCTTTTTTTATCGGGACATGTAGCCTGTCTATTGAAAAAACTACGTCGACACATGTGGCTTGCTAGAAGCTACTCTTAGTATACCGTTAAGTTCAAAGTCTTAGAGTACTGACAACTTTCTCGTGTTTCTTTCAATTTTATCAAATTCAACGAGAGAAGATTTGCTTTGTTGCATAATCTTTTCTTCGACTTATTCAAAGTAACAAATAAAACGCAATTGTAAAAAAATTTGTTTAACATTGAATTTTACGTATTTCTTCGGTTTTAAAATTAAGAAAATACAATTTTAAAAATAAATAAAAAATACACATTGTATAAAATTAAATAAAATGTATATAAATTTTTATTTTATTTCTTTTTTGGAAATAAAACTTTTTAGGATTAATGATTTTAAGGAGACCGACTTTTTAGTTAACGGTATACATATACGTTGCTTTTGAATTGTAAATTTTTTTTTTTCAGTAATACTTTAACTCCAAGCTTTCAAATATCCACTAAATTTTAGCCTCTCTCTCTATCTCTTTAAAATGTAATGCTTGTTCTAATTTATGGTTATGTTATTATAATTAAATTACATGGGCTTGCGTACGCGACTCGTCAAATCTATATATAATCAAACGAGACATTCGTTATTCATTAAAAAAAGTAAAATAAAATGAAAACGATAACCGAAATTCCAAATTTTATATTTTACAAAATCATTTTTGAATAACAAAGCTACAATATATGCATACACGAATGGCCAGTTTTAAAATAAATTTAATGTTTATCTTCAATCCCCCAAAAATATCTTTTTTTTTTATATATTTATTTAAAACTGTTACGCGATTGTAAAATTTCAGTTATATATTTATAAAATATACAGTCAATTAAACATTCATTTTTGGTTAAATATAAATTTTATGTTTTTTTCGAATGATATTTCAATTAAATTGTACATAAAAGATTAAAATTTTTGATTTTTATTAATTTTGAAATGACAAAATTATATGGTTTCTTTTGAAAAAAAGTGGTTAAAATCCAGTTTTCCTTTACACACAAATAAGCATTGGCTCGAAATCTAGTATCGAATGCCGACCGCAAAATCCGATTATGTAATTTAAAGATGTGTAAAAAAAGATTGGGTATTCCTTTCACGTCGATTTTGAAACGTCATTAAGCAGCGAATGATATTTTTGACAAAAAGTAATCGACTCGACTTGTCGAAAATTAATTCGATCGTAAGTCAATAATTGAAACGTTTCATATTACTGTAGTACACTTTTATTCGTAATACAAGCAAAATAACTTATGAAATTACGCATAATTCAAAACTCAATAAAATATTGAAGTTAATATATGTAACAAAAAAAAAAGGAAAGAAAAAATCGTCGAATTAAGCTAATTTTTCCATTATCACACGAATTCGAAATTAAAATTCTAGTCGAAATTCAGTTTTGGCTAACGATATCAAGAATTAACTGCAATTACAGATAAAAGCTAAAAAGCTCGCGTACACTCGGAAGAGTCGAAAAAGTTTCGGAAAAAAAGGAAGAAAAAAAATTTAGAGAACAAAAAAAAAAAGAAATAGAAGAAGAAAACCTAAAGCAAAAGAGTATTCTACCCAGATTGCAAAAAAAAAAAAAAGTTCTTGATCACCGTGGGCAGATTAGCCTAATCAATACCCGTGTGGCAACGGTGCTCCACTTCGTCTCTCCTTCTTTTTTTTCCTGCTTCTTCTTCTTCTTCTTCTTTTTTTTCACCTCCTTTTAACTTCTACTTCTCTTACTCTTTCCATTTGCACCTTCCACCGATTTAGCGGTGAAAAAAATCCCACCGAAAAATTTGTAAAACTTTCATGTACAACGTCGGCGGCGGCGGCCACAGTTTCAAAAAAAAAAAAAGAAAAAGAGCACAATTTACATAACAGTGTAGAGAAAAGAGGATCGGGTGATTCCTTTGCAAATGTGAATTCCTCTCTATGGCGAATGTGGGAGAGAAAAAAAAATGAATACTAAGGGGACCTTACATAAAAGAGAGTACCGCCGTGGTTAAAGGTTCGATTATATAATACACTGAATATTTGAACAAAAATCGCCGATTCTACTAGAGGGTCTGAAAGAAAAAAATTAACAGAAAATGGTTGCAGGAAAGAGGAAAAATGTGTGAATAAGAGAGAAAATTAAAATGAATTTAGAATGCCAATTTTATCAGAATTTAGTAATTTTTCATGAAAAAAAGGGAACCTCAATAGGGTGTGATTTGTAAAATTAATTTTCTTACCATGTTCATTAAAATTTATGAATTTAATATCAAACATTACTTGATTGATTAAATTTCATTAGTTGGATTATCACTTTTTAAAAAAAATTTACATTTTCATTCATGAAAAGTTTGTCGATACTTTTAACTCTCTGAAAATAAAAATTTCAATATTAATTGTAAATAAAAACTTTACGATTCATTGGAAAAGAAAACAAGAAATTATTATTAAAACAGAATGTGAAAATTTCATTTTAAATACCGAGAAGGTATTATAGAAAGAAAAAAAATTATTTTATAATTCGGTATACAGTAGTCGGATACTGGAAGAGATAAATGTACAATAAATTCAGCGTTGTTTCAACTTGCTTTTAGCCCAAGCCATTTTCACGTTGAAATATTTTGAGCGCGACATTGTTTTACGTGTCATTTCTGTATATGGCTTTTATGTAAACATGGTTATATTTCATTTTACTAGATATCCCTTTCTTTTTTTTTTAACAAAAATACTTTTTATGATACTTTTTTTCTATATATATGTTGTTTTGTGAAAGTTACAATATTTATTACATCTAGTTTGATTTCCATATAAACGAGCTGGAATACAAGTAAATATGATGAAAATACCAAAAACTTACACGAATTTTGTTTTAAAGATTTTATTAACTTTTCAATTCAGTATTCGACTATATATTTTGTTGATGTGTAAACGCATACGATGAAACATTTAATTAAAATATTACTATAAAATATATGGTTAACTCAATTGAGCTGTAACTTAATAGATTATAGAATCCATATTGAATTTATAATTTATATATAAAATTTAAAAACTTTATAAGAATTGATAAAATATTTTGAATTTCACACTTTCCATTCAATTTAAAATTCATTTAGAACTAAACAAATTTTTTTTTTAATATAAATGATATACTCTGTACTAACTAATTTAATTAATAATTTAATTTTAAAATATATAATTAAATTTCGGATTTAGTGTGATCCAGTATTTATTGATATTGAGACTCGATTTTGTTAACCTACATTTACCTTATTATTCGAATTATTTTAATGTTATTTAAATAATGTATCTAACAATTTAGCCTTTCATAACATAACATGTGAAAATTTTTTTATTAAGTTATTATTTTGATGACATTTAAATGAATTCATTATGAGGTCGTCAGTGGCTCAGTCGGTAGCGCAATGGATTCGTAATCTCGAGGACCCAAGTTCGAATCCCGCTTTTGGCAGCTATTGGTACAAGCACCACTGTACTCGTAACATGTGCTTTGTCCACAAACACACTGATAAACCTCCGTCGCTAATTATCATTGCAATGATAGCATAAATACAGCGACTTTAAAAATAAAAAAAATGAATTCATCACATTTCAATAATTGTATGTTATAACTATTTTGTAATGTCAACTAATTTTAATTATATTCGAGCTTAAATAAACCATAAAAATAATGTGATTAAACACTTAAAATTTTTTTTTATATAATAGTGACGTAAATTAATAATATTCTATGAAGTATTTCATTTCCTCAAAAAAATAATAATTTTTTGCGAAATAAATCTTCAAATACACTTTTTCACTAAGGCTCAACAAAAAAAAAACTTTTTATGTACATTATAAACAAAATTTTTCAACTAAAAATGTACAGTAAACCATATAAGCCATCCCATATAATCTTACACTTTAAACTACCACATTCCCATATCAATAAACATGGTGTACGCAGTCCGTTCCTTTTACATAAATTACATCAAAATCTACCGTAGTCTTTGTCGCCTTTAAACATTCTTTCCAACAACCTCCTAGCTAAAGAATAAGAAAAAAAAAACCGGTTGCACATGCGAAACATTTAAAAAGAAGAAAAAAAATTAGCAGACACGAAAGGTGCGAAAAAATCACGCGAGATTAAATATATTTGTCGATGCCACCCTGCATCCACAAATTAAATAAAAAAATGAAGATAGAGAAATAAAAAAGATAAAAAAAAGAGGAAAAAAAGAAATGTCATTATACTTATTAGCTTTTAAAGTTAAAACGACACGCGCGCTCGGGTAAACACACAAAGTGTTTATAATGTCGATTTTGCGTTTAAAACAGTTGCTTGATGTAAGAAAGAAATGAGACAAAATAAAAAGAAGAGAGAGAGAGAGAGACGCGTGCACGCGTGTGTGTGTGCGTCGGCTTCACCTGTAATTCCTAGGCGAGGTGTATAACGGAATTCATGTTATTCGACGACAGCTCGCAACTGACCCCAAAAGCTTGCCCTGCCAACCAGCTATATATCTATACGTATATATATATACCTGAACGTCTAGGGTGATTCCTTGTGCAAACATCACATACTAAAAAAAAAAAAAAAAGAAACAGAGAAAGAAAGAAAGAAGACAAGTTTTAAACTCTTGGCCGTTGGCCGCTTTTGTATAATCTGTAATATGTGTAATGTGTAAATGTGTGTGCGTCTGCCCGCGCGTCTGTGTACAATACGCATAAAATAACTAAATGCGCGCGTTGAATGATTTCTTTCAGAATTCCGGCGTACACACACCAGACATTTTTCTCGAAATGCATTAATTCTTGCGTATAGAATCTTTCTTTTTTTTTTATTTTTTCTATTTTAACGAGCTCCTTTTTATTCTTTGTTTACATTGGTACCGTACGAGTGGGAAGAACTTATGAAAGGTATATGTATTTACAATGGAGTTATGCGTAGACTTTCTTGAGATTTTTTTTATTTTCTTCTATGAAAAAATATTACTGACCATAAACGCTTTGACCATTGTACATTAGTTATTGACTATTAAAACGTTTGTGGACTGTCAAAGCGGAAACTTACCTTTCATATATTATTTTTAGTGCTTATTTTATATTTTAATTATTTAGAAATTTTAATTTTCAATCAACTATTGTTTGACAAAATATTCTTAATTGAAAATCTTAAACGGAAAATATTTTCATACTAATGGCGATCAAGCACTATTTTTATATTCTCACAAAAACGTATATACTCTTATAACAATTGATAAATTCGTAATAATATTTAATGAAAAGTAAATATTAATTTCCTGCCCGGTAAACATTAAACCCTAAGCTCCGCGTTTTTGTAGTATAAGTGCGCAGTTAAGAATTTCACGTTTTGCTAAAAAAACATGAAAAATAATAAAAAATGCCGCCTGGTAAAAAATTAATTACACGCTTTGTCGTAAATCTCAGAGCGCAAAATTCTCGTTTAGTTTTTTTCTTATTTTGCTACTAAAAATGCGACTTAAATTTTTATTAAAATTTAACTGATTTTTTTAAAAACATTTTTTTCACGCTTTTATTTTAATATTAATGCAAAATTATTATCTTTTTAAACTATTTTATTCAAATTTTCAATACTAATTAAAAATAAATCAAAATATTCAATAATAGGCCTTTAAAATAAAAATCAGATAATGATACATTCTAAATTCATTTGAACTACAAATAGTTAAGTTTTTGCAAAATGCTAACGTATACTTACTTGTACCGCTACTTATCCAGTTAAATTTCTATTTGTTTTCCAGTTAAACTTTTAATTTACTCTTTATCTGATGGTTCTCAACCAATACAATTTTTTAAATCTTTTAACACATAAGCAAAGAAAAAATGCATGTTTCATTAATTTATAAATAATATATAAATTATTAATAATAATTTAGAACAATTATTTTATTAATAATCTGGAATCTTGTGTAATTAATTTAACAAAATCTAAATTGAAATAAATTTTCATCAAATTCGAGAATAGTTTAACGTTAAAATTCAAAATCAAGATAAAAAAAGATTAACGCATTCCAGGCGAGCATACGTACATTCTTACTATAAAATGTTAATGCAGTCTTTTCGCCTCAAATGCGTTATATAATAAAATATGAAATCCTAATTAACTCGACGAAAAGTATTTCTCATTCTCACCCCATTATACGAAGCTTGCAAAAAAAAATTAAAATTAATAAAAAAAACAAGAAAAACAACGAACAAGCTTTAAAATAAGAAGAAAAAAAGAATTTAAACAGATAAAAATATATAATCCAAGAAAAGATATCCATTAACACAATTATCTTTCCTCTTACGCTCTTTTTCGCAGATGAGAATCAGTATAATTGCAATCAATCCTGTTTCACAGGCAATTTCATTAAAAGATCGCAGTGCCGAGTAGTGTCGCGCCACTTCATTCACCGGCCACGTATATATACATGCACATTTAAGAGGCATTCTTAAGAGGAGAGAGAGAGTACCTTTTTCGAAAGATACGTATCGTGAATGAAAAAGACTCGGGCTTATATATACTCCGTATAAAGTTTGAGGAAAGAAGGTGTACGAGTATGCCTGCTTCTTCAGCGATGAATCCTTGATGATAAGTTGGTCTTCTCTTAATTATGTAGGCGTAGCTTCTTGCGAATATACATACGTACATATATAAACGATAAGGAAAGGTGAAAAGTAAAAGAAGATTTCTGTTATTATGAAAAAAAAAAAGGAAATAAAGAACGAGAATCGGTCCATTGCGTGCGAGCAATTTAGGAAATCCTTTGAGATTACATAGTCATTCGTTGTATATGTACGTCCGTGTAAGTTTCCCGTAAAATTATTACGCGTATAGGATACGTATGTTTATACGTGTACTATGCGTTTGCAGCGTGCACATATATGCATGTTTGTATAGATTGTATGTACAATGCGTGCCCACAAGGGACAAGAGACAACGTGAGATGTGCTAGCCGGCTTAATTAAATGCTTAATTACGTCGTCTTTCTCGTGATTAAAGCTCTGGATTATAATGAAAACAAGCTGGATGAACGAAAGTTGAAAAAATAGACTACAAGTCATTGAATTTATTCTTTTTTTTTTAACAAAAAATCTATGTGGTGACAATAAGTTATTTAGGAATTATTTTTCTTATATCTGTTTGTAATTTAATAGCAGGATAATCGATTTAAAGAAAATAGCAACTGTAAAATCAAATTTGCAAATTTTATAAAAATTTCTTAGCTACAGAATATTTTTAGTTATATGAAATAAAGTTTTCGATTATTTGGTTAAAATAATTTAAATTTCTCTTACAAGATAGCACTTAAAATTCTAATTTTTCATACTGCTAAAAAAATTTCTACTGAAAATTTTGTCAAATTTAAAATAGAGATATAAATTGAATTTTCATTGAAAACTAAAATAAAATTGCTATGTTGATGAAAAATTTCAAAATAATAGAAAACGAACGTGGAATGCAATTGTTGATAACAGGAATGTGTACATTTTTATTGAGTAGTTCAATGGCTCTCTTCGTTCACATTCAAAAATAAAAATTTTTTTTTCTGAAAAAATAGTAAAGAGTAAATATTAAGGTGATTTTCGTTTTGTTGAATAAGTCATTAATATAGTTCCAAATTTATTGCATCTTTTTATTTAATTTCTAATTTAAGATTATTTTCTCTCAAATCATGCCACATTTCCAGTACTTTCAATTATTCTACATAGTTATGATGTCGCTTTTGTACAGCGACCCTATTCCCATATTTTAATTATTTTTTAAATCATTTTACTTAGATATTAATAAAACGTGATTAATCTAAAGAAAAAAATCTATTTTCTTTTTTTAATTTTTTGATTAATACAGCTTTAAAAGAAAAATAATTTTCCGATAGCTAAAAATCCATTAAAGCTACTGCATTAACACATTTAAATTGACCTTGATTAATTTGTTAAATATAATATAACCTACTGGCAAACTAAAAGTTAATTTAAACTTGAAAATGAGTGTAACCTCATAATACAGTAAATCGAAGATACATACGTACATAACATAAATGCAATATCACAGATTCATTAATGGATATAATAGTGCTTAAAGGGAATAGGAAAGTGATCAAGTCGAAAGTTGATTGAGTAATTGCTTTGAAATTAATCTGCGCGCGTTATATTATATGATGACGATGCAACAAAACTTACACTTCATACGTGCACACATACACGTTTATATCGTGTTTTATCAGTATATATAGCAAGAGATATTAATAGATGGACGCTGGATGTGTGTATATACGTGCACGCAAAGTGAGGAGGCGCGAATAGAAGTTTTAATTAATTAAGATGCTGGACGCTTAACAACGTGTACACGATATACACACAAGGCATATATACGCGTATAATGAACTCAACTTCAATGCTTTTGGATTAACGTCACATCGTGTAGTTTATGCTTCGATTGCCCTCATGTAAGACCGAGAGTTTAAACTTAACGATTTATTCTACTAAAGCTAAAATTAAGTATTAATTTTTAGAAGAAAAAATAAATGTTCGATGTAGCTTGTAAAAGCCTTTTTTTTGTAGTTGAGAGTTGTTCGTTTAACGAAAATCATAAATTTTCTACTAATTTTTTTGTTCCTTTTACAATATTTCTTCAATAGGCCATAGATGGATTTAGTGGTGTTAAACATTGTTTTAAAGTATCCACTTAATAGGTTATTAAAAATTTTTTTAATATACAAGTTTAGCATTATGTCTTTAACGCTTTTCGATCACAGCATTACATTTTAATTATAACCAGCTTCATTGACCGACTTTTGATGATAATAAATTTTTTCTTTTGTAAACTTTATAAATTAGAATGGTTATTACATTGTATATTGCGGATTACAACTAAGCAGTATCAAATTGCCAGTGCTCTTTTGTAAAACTTGATTTGAATAATTAAAGATTTATTTACGATGCTCTGCTTCGTTAAAATTTTCATGTGAATTTAAGATTAACCTCACCAGTGAAGAAACATAAACTCGCTTGAAATAAATATTCAAAATACAATATTTATTATCTGACGTATCGTTCCCTTGAATTTATAAGAATCAAATTCCAAATTGAAGAGAAAAAAATATGCTCGAGAGAATAATGAATTTATGCAAGATTAAAAATAGATTTTGCATAATTAAGTAAATAATAAAATATCCAGTATTCTGCGGTAATGAAGTTAGTTATGTATGCAAGATCGTCAAGACCTCCCGTGATCTTCAAAAGTATGCACGGAGTTCCGATACCATCTCATGACAGTTTATGTGTTTGATGTTAATTAATAATCATCGACGCAGTGAGCTAACTTTAGTAAATTTAGCGACGATCTTTTTTATGACGTTCAATGGACATATTAACGAGAAAATTAACAAAACATAAAGTTGTAAAATTAACAATTTTTTGTAAAAATATAAACAAATAATGACAATTAGTTATGTTTACTAATAAATAAAATATGATTCAATACAACTTTCTGATAAAAATATTATTCAAGATATTGCATAATATTTAAGTGTGTGAATCGACTTTATATTATAATGATATCTAAAAGTGTTCAAAAATAGGTTACATTTTGTGTAAAAGATTTTTAAGGAAATAAATTTGATAAATTAGCCAAATAAATGAATGTTTAAAAGATTATATCTTTTTGTTTAGACTAATAATCTAACGATGTTTATAAAAGATCTTGAAATAAAAAAAAGAATAACTTGTTCTTAATTTTTCATGAATGAAATACTGAAAAACTAATAACAAATTAAAATTTTTGTTCTTGAATAAATTCTTGCGAAGAAAAAATTCGAAGTTTGAGCGCTAGATTCTTTTTAAACTCTATAATATTTTTTGTTGAATAAAATCATGAAAAATTCTGCGAGCTTTAGGACTATTGTTCAATTTTCCTAAAGTTATCAGTAATTTTATTTGAATTTTAAGATTTATCACTAGTTTGCCTAAAAGCGCATCAACTCTTGAAATAATAATTTTTAATGGTTCTCAGAAAAGCTATGTGTTAATTTAAATTAAAACTTTTCGATTGTAAAGAAAGCTTGCTTCAAAAAACAAAATTATTCCAAAGTTATAAAGAAATAAAAATTAGCACAAAATTTAAGAAATTAAGTTCTAAAACAAAACTGATTTCCAAAAAGATAAAGAAAGATATCTTTAAAAATTTAAAGGAAAATTATATAAAATTTTAAAAAATCCAAGATTTTAAAACTGCATTTTTCTTGTTAGTTAATATCATTTAACTTTTCATGATTAATAGCTGTTAATCGTTTAAAGTATGAATAAGTAGTTTTTTTCCAGTTAAAAAAAGGTGAAATAAAAAGAAATTAAAAGAATAATAATAAAAATGTTAAAAAATAGAATGTAATGAATTTTTTCAAATTATCCGTATTACAAAAGCATTATCGTCGATTTTATAGACAAATATTTTTCAAAAAGAAAGTAAATAGAAAGTCGACTACGATGTTGAATTAAAAAGCCATTTTATATTTGTTTATTACTTTTTTGTAAAATTTTATATCAATACGAATAGCACACAAAAAATTGAAAAAAGTTTTTTTGTACTTGCGGAAAAAAACATAGAGTAGTACTTTTGAATTGTTAGTTTTAATTAACAACGTAACATCAAAATCCTTTGAAATGTGCATACACGAAACTTTGTACTCAACAATGTACACGGGAAAAAGTCATTACAATAGTTTTAAACCAATATTTTTAATCGCTTATACAAAAAGTCTAATCAAATCTTTTTTGTTCATGCTGCAAATAAATTATGTATGACAATACGTTCATAAAATGATCGTTTCTTATTTAGTCAATTCAAATATGAAAATATATGCTTTTGCAAATTCGATTCCAAAAAGGTAGATATTTTTCGATAAATCAATTTTCGGATTTATAAATAGAAAATCGTTAGCTCTCTTATACTAAGGTGATTTGAATATTCATAATTCAGTAGGAAATTGAGATTTAACAGATTTGAGAATGGGGTTCGGAATTCAATCATTAGCATACGATGTTACGCAATCCTATAACCATCCTACAAAGATATTGATTAAATTTTTATTCATGAATGAAATACATCTGTCACGTAATATCTGTATAGTCTTGAAATTTTTTCAATACTTCAGGCTTGCTTACACTAAAGTATTCTTTCACGTTATCGTGAATTAAAAGATTCATGTCAAAATCCATTAGATTTGAAAATATTTTATAATTCAAAAATTTTAAAAAACCTGATTGCATATCAGATAAAAGTTTCAAAATTTGTGTTGAATATTTTGCTAATATATGTAAATTAAACATGAAAGAAAGGATTATACGTGTAGTTTTTTTCTGATTGTTCCTAAAATATTTTAATTAAACTATTGTAAACATGCCAAATTGCCTAAAAATTATTATACTTACAATTACAAAATAAGTTGAAAAATGTTTTATTTTCATAAATACTATAACATTTGATCAATCACAAAAAATAAAAACTATAGTTGAGAAATTTAAATCTTCGGTTACAGCAATTAAATAATTTAGTTGAATTTCGGACAAGCCAAGTTTTGGTTAGCATAACTAAAGTCAATAGTTCGCAGACGTTATGTCCACCAAAACTTCGGTCGCTATAGCCGTAAGAAATTTCGTATTCTTTTCAAATGACAATCTAGTTTGGTCGTAGTAACAGAATATTTTATTACGACAACTAAAGCCTGACAACTAATAACTTTTTGTGTGACATCTAAAATATTTTTTCCGGCAAGCAAATATTTTGCATTCCGCAACTAAATAATTTGGTTTTGACAAGTCATGGTGAGCCAACTAAATACTTTAGTTATTACAACTTATTTTTTTCTGTGTAAACTTCTAAAATTTAGACTAAAAAATGAGAAGATTCGTAGACAACTATAATAATGAAATTTAATAAATTTAATTTATTTTTTAAAACAATTCTCCTTATCTTAACCAAATAAAACATTGTAACATCGCGTGTAATTTGAAAATAAACAACGAAATTTATTACTTCGTTTAATCATCATAGTTAGCAAAACATCGTGTACCATCAATTGCATTCCGTATAATTTTATTAGAAAAGTAATTTCGTTCATAAACACGTATAACAATTTTCCAACTTTCTGTAATATTAGTTTCTGCAAACATTTTGAGACTTGTCAAACTCAGAAATCTTCTGGTTCGATGGGAAACACACTAACTTTGTTAGCTCGGATACATTCTTCAAAAACCACGAATTATTGATTGAAGATATTCTCGGCTAATTTACAATGGATTTGTGGTTAAACTTTTTTTTCATGTAAATGCATTTAAAGATTCTTACTGGATTATGCAAAAAGTTTTATTTTAATTTTCATCTTTTTATAATATTGATCTTTACGAATAATTTTCTTTTTAAATAAAAAAGTTTGCCTTTTAACATTTTTTGATAAAATAAAATTAATTACTTAAATCTCATACATGATCAAAGCAAAAACAAATTTAAAAAGAAAACCTTTTTATCTAAAAAAAAAGTAGCCCATAGCTTAAGAAAATTTGAATGTCATTGTATGTAAGAAATATATCCCAAAGCTAGAGCAAAAAATCCAAGACACAAAGGTCATCTCATTCTCAGTTTGCTTACAGATTATCTCTCCTCAAGAGGGATCGCTCTGAGCAGATGTATAATGGTGCGAATCTAAAAGAAAAAAAGCGAAAAACAGGCAAGATAAAACAAATGAGTGGGATAAAATTCTAAGATAGAGAAAAACGGAAATAAAAATTTGACTGAAAATAAGAAAATTTTAACTTTAACAAAGAATTTGTTTTAAAACTTAGCCTTTTTAATTAATTTTCCGCCACTTTCAATAAAAGTCTTTTTACACGAAAAATATTAAACAATCACCATGGTATGTCGTACTTAAATTATTATGAATCCGCTCTGAAATTCGCCATCATGATAATCTTATCGAATGAAACCGAAATAAAGCTACCTAATTTTAAAAAATTTTTCATCACATACTTTCATTCCAAAGTCCTTATACAGGATCAATATTAGGGCAGAGAACGTTCAATTACATTGAAAAATTCATGGCAATAGAACAGTGCTGCTTGAAATTTTTCTTACCAGCCATGTAAAAGAATACATTCTTTCTAAAATCCTTCAACCTTTTTTTTTCGTACCCAACTTAAAACCCTCTTACAGTATAAACGATGAGTTAGTATCACTCTATCTTCCTTGCGCATTAAGTCGAAAAATAGAATGAATGAAAGGAGAAAAAGGAAGGGGGAGGTGGGAGATGAAATGAAAAAAAAGAAGAAGAAAAAAAAATATTTTAGGCAAGGGATTTTTATCTAAAATTGTCCTTATATGCATTTTGTTATCATAATGGTATGATCTTATGTTGAAAGACTTGAGATATTTCTTTTGCTTTTATTCTATTTTTTTTACACTCGCTTGCTGTATCTTAACGTAGATTACTTACCGGAATATTTTACGTATTCATAATGGATATTCATCTGTTATCGTTTGATAAATTGATAAAATTCTTCGTTTATTTTTACGTCATCAATGAAATGTATATTTCTATAATAATTACCATAGTGATCCTGGAAAAAAATGTCTTTCGGGAATCTTTCATAGATAATTTTTTAAATTAATCTTATATGATACTTAAATATTTATTAGACCGTTTATAAATTTTACCTTCACTGACAAATCTAGTAAAAATGATTATTAATAATTTTTACAAGAATTTCAATGAAAATTCGTAAGGATATTAAATAATTATCACTACAATGTCTAGGTAACCATAATTCGACTCCTATATAAAATTAATACTGAAATCAAATGCGAAAGATTTGCGTTAATTTTCATATTCTCGACAAATTTAAACGTGCGAACATTTATTTTAAATAAAATCTTTGGGTTATTTTTAACATATTTTTGTAACCCGTTATTTTTGCACAGACACTTTTTAGTAATTTTTTATATCTGTAATCTTCACTTTACTCGTCCAAAGATGACTGCTCATCAAGGTATTTTTTTAGCGATTTTATTCTAATGTTTAAAAACGTATTTTCTGCTTGTATAATTAAATAAATGGCCATGAACCATTCAGAATTGTAATTCAACGTTTCTAATACATTTTCTTAAATGCTTATGATTTAAAATCCCAAAATTAAAAATATACTTTCCAAGTTTATCAAAAATATGTTCCTCATATATTTTGTGCTAGCGAAATATGTATGCTCATACATTGCGCAATATAATCCAAAAAAGAAAAAGAAAAAAAGAAACATGTGAAGAAGCGCACAACAAGCGAGTACAAAGATATAAGTATATAAAGAAAAAAAAAAGGAAGAAGAAGGTATGGTACTGATGGCGCGTATATAGCAAAAATACGCAGGTTGCATACAGCAAAAGTTTAAGGTTGACATTGACGAGTGTGCGCTCACTTATATTGGCAAAAGAAAGATATTTGAGTGAAAGACAAAAAAAAAAATGAAGAAAAAAAAAGAAGAAGAAGTCCTCGAATCCGTTACGAATGTATATACACAAAAGACAATGGTACCTGACCCTGTTTCAATGACGACGACGACGACAACGACGACGAGGAGGACGTCGACGATGACTATACGTTGGACAAAGCCTCCTCTTTCACATATATATATGCAATATAGCCAGTGGTATAATTGAAAATGCTCGTCACACTCACAGAGACATACAGAATTTTTCTCTTATACTTATACTCTCCGCAGATTTAGTTCTTCCATCTCTCTCTTTTCCTCAATTCCTGTGTCTTGGCAAAAGAAGTACCATATAGCTATATATATAGCTTGATGCCTTGAGGGGCTATACCACCGATATCAATGCAAGCGCTTGCTTGCGCGCATAGCATATAACCACATAGCCGTACAGCTTGTACGTAGATTACGTGCCTCGCACTTGAATCTCTTCGTTTTCTTTCTCTTCCACATTTCTCTTTCTCTCTCTCTCTCTCTCTCTCTTTCTTTTTTTTCAACATTGTCCTTCTTTCTTTTACCTTCTTCTGTAATAAACAGCTCCTGCGGCAAGAGAGAAAGAGAGAAAGAACAAAAAAAATAAGAAAAGAAACCAGTCGATTGTATGTGTGTTGGTATGGAAATGATATAAAAAAAAAAGGAGAAGAAGAAGGAGAATTTGTATATCGAGGAATAATGTGTCATCGTTAATGCGTCATATGATGCGTCGTTGATTAATTGAAGCTGTTCCGCAATCATGTAATCATTATGCTTGACATTGTTAAGTCCTTTTAAACAATATTGTACCGTATAATTTCAGCCGAGCTTTTCATTATTACAAGCTACGCCCTGTGTATATTCTAATAGAAAATTGAGAGGAAAACAGAGAAAATCAAAACGATTGTTTTGTCAAGTTACACAACACTTTAATTCTTCCACGTGGAAATTAAAACGTAACTATCGTTGTTTCACCATTTCAAAACGTTATAATAAATGTACGTATCGATCGTATGTTATAAAAAAAAGAAAATATGAAATACTGACAATACAATGTAAATATTTAAAAATACAAAATTATAATTAAATTTAATTACAGACCATTTGGATATTTCGAAATAATAATAATAACAATAACAAGTACAGTATACATAAAAAAACGTTATAATGGATAACCAATGTTGTGAATATATAGAACAATAAAGACTTATAATTACAATATCGTATAATTTTCTCATATCTCGACCAAAAAAAAAAGAAGAAATCCTCCTTCTCTTTTTTTTCGTATGTAATATTACGACATGCATTATAATTATTCGTATTATTACGTGCGATACTTTCATTCTTGATTAGGATTTTATGTTCGAAAGCTTAAAGCTATATGAATTAAGGAAATGAGATTAATCTATTAACAGAGTAATCATATTCTGTTGAACTGCAAAGAAAAAGAGCATGAAGTTCAGTAAAATAATATAAAAATATAAAATATAAAAATTGGATTAATTACGATAAATAGATTGTAATATTATTCACATAAAATTTATTATATATTAGAGTGTAAATTTTATTTATTATATCTATTTAATTTAATCTCTTTAATAAAATAAATTTTATAATATTAATGATGGAAAATCTGAAAAATTTAATAAACGTTGAACTAAATTCGTTTAAATTTCAATGGAGATCGGTCTTGTAATTTGATATATTTAAAAACAATATAACTTTATGAAAGTAATATAATTTTATGAAAGGATTAATAAAATATTTGTAGAATAAATCATAGGATTAAATAAATCAAATTTTAATACAAATTAATTATAATATTTTATGAAAAAATTGTACAAATACGATAATAAAAATAATTTTTGTTAAAAATATACTTGTTTGAAATATATCAGTGCGCACACAACACACGTATATCTATATATGAAACATTTGACGTCAACTCATAATTCACGTACGCTCAAAAAATAAAAATCGCTAAAAGTCGGGGAATATGCTCCATTTGGTGCCCAAAATATACAAATAAAATTTTAGGAGTCTAGATCAAAAGGGCCAAAAGTTAGGGGTTATAAAAATTTTTTTAAAATAAATTCCTTACTGAAATTTTTTTCTTGAAAACTATAAAATTTTGGTAACTATTTGATAGAATCTTTTGATTTGGATTGAAAATGTAAAATATACTCGAATTTTTGCAAATTACTGTGTGTAGGTTTTTTGCTTATCTAATTTATATAACCAAAAACTAAGTTCATTTGCTTTTCAAACGCTTAACTTTTTTATTTTTCATAAAAAACGAATAAACTTTCACGAAAATCGGCGAAATCTCTGAACATTTTTTAATTTCCAAAATAGACTAAAAAAAATAGTCATTTTACACTAAATTACAAGATTTCTAATATCATTTTCAAAAAGTATTGATTTTTAGAAAAAATGTATGGAAGCATTTTCAATTGAAAATTATGTTTGAAATGTATTTGAATTTTTGCTCACGACACTGTGAGAAAAAATTTGTAATTTTAACACACATAAGTGTTACAGATAAAACATTAATTTTTTTTTAATTTATAAATAATTTTTGTCTTTTTCAAAGTTGAAATTTTAACACAACAATTCATGAATAATAAAAAATTTTGAATAATAAAGTTTGTAAATTTTAAAAATATATTTGTCTTAGAATATAATGGCTGAAATGATGATTAGATAGCAAAGTTTATTAGATAATGACTTTCTCGTATTTCATTCTGTAGATATTTTTAATAAAATGAGAGAAATAAAGAAATAGAAGGAAAAAGATACAATGATGGATGTTAAAGTGGATCTATAAAATCATAGATGTATTGGTAAATGAATAGCCAAGCGTGC
Source organism: Anastatus disparis (assembly GCA_017163975.1). NCBI lineage: Eukaryota > Metazoa > Arthropoda > Insecta > Hymenoptera > Eupelmidae > Anastatus > Anastatus disparis. The sequence continues at coordinate 1,930,268 of JAFFSR010000251.1, forward strand.
TATAAAGTACATTTTTTTATTTAACATTGCCCTTATATCGAATAATTTGCATAAATTATTAATAAAATTTTAACAAAAAAATTTTTGTACACAAAAAATTTGACGAATTACACAAAATTTTTTACAGTACACTATTCGGTTATTCTAATAAATTCAAAATAAAATTTTGAAATGTCTATTTCGTCGAATTTTTACTGAACAAGCTTGATAATTACCTAATTATAATCTGTAAAAATTCAAATTCATTCTACGCAAATCGATGGTTTTTGAATAAAAGAAATCATTAAAATAGACTTCTAAAATTGTATTTGTATATTTTAGGCATAAAAAAACATATTTTCGAACTTTTAACAATTTTTATTTTTTGACTTGACGAGTTCACGTGAAATGTCTCATACAGATTATGAAAAAATAATAATCGAAAAAATTTTACATCATCTTATTACGTATACATGATAAATTAATTAATTTTTGAAAATTTAAAAATGATTTTATTAGTAATATTAAATTGTTGAATTAATAACGGTAAATTCATATTTCTGATAATAAAAGTGCAAAAAATAAAGTGATTCTGTGGTCATGAATTAAAATAATTAAAAAAAAATTAGCCCTCCGTAGAATTAAAATAGTTTTTATGCAAAAACAAACTTCAATTTCGTTTTAATTTCATATGTACGAATAAAATTCTACATTCTCAAGCAGAAAAATAAAAAATTAACGAGATTTTGATTATGTTGATAATTTTGTTTTGGTTTCGACTGTCGGCATAGGTTCATAATCGTTATGCAGCTTTGCATGTTAGTTTTCGTATATATATACATATATATATAGGATTTTGAATTACCGACGCTGAACAAACGAATTTACACATGTACAGTGTTCGCGTGACCACTGAAAGACAAAGACACACACTTACATATACACGCATACCTACGTACACAACATTTGTGCAATGGGTTTATAATGGATTGCCTGATGCACGAAATTTCAATTGCGATTCAATCCGAATGGAAAGACTAACGAATGAGTTTCAAAGTGGAATGATGAACAAGGGGACTAGCCCGAAAACTTGATGCACTTTGTGAGAAACGAGTGCTGCTCGTCAATGTAAATTTACAAAAATTAAATTACATTATTACTCAGAGTACAATTATTTTTTTTTTCATATTTCTTTTGGTCGATAGACTTTCTCAAATATATATAGCTGCTTATAATGTATGACATACTTTGATTTTTAAGAAAAACAAAAAGTAAAGATTAATGACAGTTATTTATGATAACACAGTATCATTAATTTTTATAACACTATAAGTTTATTTATTATAACATTTAAATTTAGAAAATTTTTCTAATTTTTTTGTGTCATTAATCTAAATCTAATATTTTATTCTTACCCAATATTTTTCTTCACCGAGACATTCATTTATAAAATCGTTAAATAACTTTGTCCTTCAATTATTTTGATGTTATAAAATAATATAATATACTTATGTAAAAGCAGAAATTTGTAAAGAAAAATAACCAAATACACTACGTGTAAAAATAATAATTTTAATTAATGATTCATAATAAAAAACAAAATCTTTGTTCTTGCATTTTTTAATTTAAATTTTTTAATTTTATTTAACGTCGTTGTATTTATGCTATCATTACGATGCTAATTGGCGACGGAGGTCGTCAGTTTATTTTTTTGTGAACAAAGAACATGTAAACGTACAGTGGTGCTTGGATAAATCGGCCGCGAACGGGATTCAAACTCGGGACCTCGAGATTACGAATCCATCGCTCTACCGAGTCAGCCACTGACGACCTCTAATTGATTTTAATTAATTTAAAGTTAATTTTTGATGAAAAAATTTTTTAATATTATTTGGTATTTTAAAAAACAAAAAAAAAATGTATTGAAATAACTTTTTTTGCCTTAAAATTTTATAAAAAACAACTTTTTAGAATAAATTTTAACTTAAAATGCTTAAAATAAGTTTCAGTGAATGGACTTAAATGATAATAAGTTAATAAATGCCTATCATTATTATTTTAATATTCATAAAAATAATTTATTTATTTTTGTCAGCCGTTATCAATAAATTGCAAAACAAAATTACTATTTCTTTTAATCTCAAGGTCACATTACCTTTTAAATTTTGAAATCCAAGCTATAAAGTTCATACCTCATTATTCTTGAATAACCACCAATTGCATTAGTTATTAAATCAATAGAACGCTCCATCGATAAAAAAAGGAGAAGAAGAAATTAAATCATATCAATAACGCATTGAAGTCTAATAGGTAGAAAAAAAGAGTATAAAAATCACATCGGAAGATCATTTCACATGAATATCATGGTTCGAGCTATAAATTTTCTGCTCGTAAATCCAATATGTGCAGCATTCGAAAAATAATCGAATCCCCCCCTCTCCCATTGGTCAAGCGCATCACTCTCTTCATGACTATACTTTGCTATATAACATACGAGATAGGTAAGAATAGCCATAGAAACTTATATACTAACACATACGTTTTATAACACGTACACGTATACATTAAAAGAAATAAAAAAAAAAGTAAAAAAAAAAAAAAATAGAAAAGAAACGGAAACGTAAGAGAATGTACACGTCGGATTCTATCTTCTTCGTATATGTCGCTTAGCTCCCGCAACTCATCGGAAAAGACATTTTCCACTTTTCAAGATATAGTGAATGCTTATATAGAAGCACGAGTAAGCAAGCGCTTTAAGGTATACAAAAAATACACACGTACACACACGGACACACATACAAATACAGAAACGAAAAAAAAAACGGCTGCACACAGCTGTGCAAGAGAAGCTTCTTCTTAGAAGGACCATGCTATGAACGAGATTTGCCAGTTGTTCTTTCTTCTCTTTATGTCTGTTTTTCTCTCTTTTTATCTTTTATAAATGCTCATAGACGCTGCTCTTTTTTTTTACTTTTTTTTTCGTTTTCATACTTCCATATATATACTAAAGATGAAGAAAAAAAAAGAACTTTTGAAACAAATAGCCGACTTCTTTTGGGACATACCTTTTCTTTCTCAAACTCTCAATTTATCATAACTTTATAAATCAAGCATTCGATATTTAATAACATCTGGGCTCGCTATTATTGGATAATAAATAAGGATTTTTAAAATTATGACGTTTTCAACATTTTTTTCTTCATATGGGTGGACTATCCATTCTTTTCTGAAAGATAGTTTGTTTTCGAAAAAATTTTACTCTTTGGAGAGATATACATATTCTCAGCTCGAATTTCTTACAAACTAAAGTAATAATAAAGTGCCATATCATTTTTATTTGTAACTATGATATTTAGCAATGGTAGAAATTAATTTTAAAACGAAATATCCATTTTGATTATGAATTGTTATTAATAACGCTAGGCTTTGATTACTCTATTTTTTAAATATTTTTATACACATAATTCAAATTTGTTATTACACATTCCTTTTGTTTATTGCAATTATTTGTGTATTCATCTAAATTTTTCTAGACAAAAAATTTTGTTTTTTTCCAACTCAATTACAGTCTATTCTCTCTACAGTCTCACGTTTTACATCATTAAAAAATAAAGTATACTATTTCACCATTTAGCACAAAACAAAAATGAGCAGACATATTATTTTTAAAAAAACTATCGCTTAAATTATTTATTTCTGTTTATGCAACTAAAATATATTTTAATAATAATTCAAAATGAAGAAATCAGGGTTAACAATATGCCAAATGGAGGGAAAAAATAGCAATAAAAACAAATGTATTAATGAAAATTCAACATTAAAGTAGGCAAGGTAGCTTTGAAAACGAAATATCTCGCTTTTTGATCTCTCTAGTTTAGATACACCTTCATTTTTTTTTTCTTCTATTTTTATTTTTTCGATCTTCGATGCTATCTTATCAAGGGGCGCGGCAGCGCCCCCGATGGCAAGTAGGCGAAGCAATCGGGCGCTCCAAGCCTTTATATACGTTAAGTTTTCGTGTTTAACCTCGTAATTAAAAAAAAAATTTTTATTTTAAAAGATTTTTTTATATTTTATTATTGCTGAATCTTTAAAAAACTATTTTATTTATGTTTTTAAAAGATTCAACATAATTTGATGAATACTTTTTGTGTAACGTAAGTTTTTAAGTTCGTAGCAGACGGCATTACTATTTTACTTATAATTTTTCTCCAGTTTCTTCAACTCATATATATAGATATACTGCCGTGCTTTTCTCCAGTTCGTCAATTCTTTAACTTATGTATATATATATAGGTATACTACCACACGTCTTTTTCTCCAGTTCGTCGATTCTTCGACTTACAAATATATAATATGAAATAAAAATAGATAGATAATAAAAATAGGTACTACATTTTAATAAAAAAAGAGTGCTGTTTATGATTTGAATAATAAGGTTATATTTAATTTTTTTTTCGAATTTCAAAAATACATTTCATTTGTTTTTAATTTGCATATAATGTACATTTTTTAAAAGTATTTGAATTTTACATTCTTTTAACAATATTTTGTAAAAATTGTTTTGAATTTTAGTAAATACAAGTTTCAATTTTTGGAAGTTACAAATTTAAATTATTTCTTACGATTCAAATATTTTTCATAGTTTTTTTTTTATTTTGCTTAACTTTTGTAAATACAAATAAAATATTTAAAAATCGTCATTAGAACAATATAAAAGTTTTTGAACGTAAAATGAATCAATCATTTCTTTTCTTTTTATTAATAATTTGATATTCTTAAATATAAAAGTTTGTAAATGTTACATTATATTAAATTTTTGTATGGTTTTTATTTTCAATTTATTGGGACTTGCAAGGGAATATCTAGATATTAGAACTAAAATACTTTTTCTACTTTTGCAATATTTTTTCTTACATAAAATTCTAAAGATAGTCCATATCTATAATATCTATAAAATAATTCAATGAAATTTAAAAATAAATTCACGTAAAAATGAACGAGAACAGTCATAAGTAAAAACCTAAAAGAAATTTTTATTTTATTAAATCTCTGTAACCAACAAACTGAATATTATAAAAGCTTACCTTTAAAAGGTATATGATGGGCAAGTATGCTTAGCAATTTATTTTAATTAACGATTTTAACTATTTTGATGTCTTAAACATATTATAAACTATTTTTTTAGTGATAAAATCAAACCTTGACATTAGAATTTTATGAAATCATGAAACAAATGTCAAGTATTTTTTTTATAATTGAATTTTACATGGTTCACAGAATTAATCCATTTATTTAGTATTTGAAACTATCGAATCTTGACATTAAAATTTCATGAAATCACGAAACAAATGTCAAGTATATAGTAAAAGTGATAAAACTATGGCACCTTACCATAATTTTTAACAAAAGATTTTTCAAATTTTTTTTTTATAAATAAACGTTGAATTTTACTAACCAAATTACTTCTTATCTTTTTTTATCATTTATTTAAAAGTGTTCTGAAATTTTTAAAATCTTATTAAATATTTACAAAATTACTTGCTAGGCCCGTGGATAAATATTTTATTGGTGAAATGCTTAATGAATGTATGTTCTAACATTTGAACTAGAAATTATAATAGGTGTAAGATACAGGTAATATACAATTATTTAAATGTATTAAGATGATACGCTCCTGAAAAATATACTGAACATAAAATACAATATTGTGTACAACGGGCCTAGCAAGTAATTTTGTAAATATTTAATAAGATTTTAAAAATTTCAGAACACTTTTAAATAAATGATAAAAAAAGATAAGAAGTAATTTGGTTAGTAAAATTCAACGTTTATTTATAAAAAAAAAAATTTGAAAAATCTTTTGTTAAAAATTATGGTAAGGTGCCATAGTTTTATCACTTTTACTATATACTTGACATTTGTTTCGTGATTTCATGAAATTTTAATGTCAAGATTCGATAGTTTCAAATACTAAATAAATGGATTAATTCTGTGAACCATGTAAAATTCAATTATAAAAAAAAATACTTGACATTTGTTTCATGATTTCATAAAATTCTAATGTCAAGGTTTGATTTTATCACTAAAAAAATAGTTTATAATATGTTTAAGACATCAAAATAGTTAAAATCGTTAATTAAAATAAATTGCTAAGCATACTTGCCCATCATATACCTTTTTAAAGGTAAGCTTTTTATAATATTCAGTTTGTTGGTTACAGAGATTTAATAATACATATATACGTCACGTACACTTATACCTGCATTAAATGGAAAATATCTTTTCGTTTGATCTAGGCTTTCTAACGTTCAATATTAAGTGAACTATAAAATTCGAAACTGGTATAACATAATTAAGGAAATTTTTTTCCCTCTTTTTTTAAATTTGAATATCTTTATCATTGAAATTTTTTCATATGCAAAATAAAAAATAATAGAAAAAGGATTATAGATCTTATTTGAAATATTTAATTCATTATTCAAAATAATATTTTTGTATTATTGTTTTATCGGATATTTAATGTATAATATACGTATAATATCGTGTAATTAAATTACCCAAAAGAATCAACTAGATGATAGAGAGATGCGAAAATTTAATTAAATTATTTTCACAAATCAACTTATCTCAAAGAAACAAGATAATGCGTTAAATTTGATATAATCCATAATTTCAAAATACTTATAGAAAATATTTGATTTTTGCAATTATAATTTTTTTAATAAAAAATTTTAAAAATACATGTAAAAATAAACATTAAGAACCATTGTATTAAATAATGTTTGTTTCGCGGTCTATAAATGCTTTGTGAACCAATGCATTACTGACGATATAAAAGTATAAAAAAATTTAAGATCATTGGGCACACTATCGATGGTTTTTTTTTTTTTAATTTTAACGTCACTGTATTTATGCTATCATACTGATGCTAATTAGCGACGAAGGTCGTCAGTGTGTTTGTGAACAAAGCACATGTAACAAGTACAGTGGTGTTTGTATCAATCGGCTGAAAGCGGGATTCGAACTCGGAACCTCGAGATTACGAATCCTTCACACTACCGAATGAGCCACTGATGATCTTGATTTTTCCAATGGTTTTTACGTTAAAATTGTATTTGAATTTCTTTGTTATATAAATAATCACTAATTCATGAAAAAGCTTTTAAAAAATTAATTATTTTTAAATTTGATCTTTTTTGTAAAAAAAATCTTTTAATAATGTTTCTTTAATCTTTTTTGTTATTTAATAGTTTTTTAAAATCAACTTTAACCAGAAAATTAAACTTGGTTGATGAAAATTTAGTCCAGAATTTTCAAAGTCAGGGATTATAAAAAAAGTTGTGATAATAAGTTGATATAAAGATTTGCTTTGTAAACATATTTTAAATGTGAATGAAAAGATTTGATTTTATTGAATTTGTCAAGACTTTTTGAGCATTTTATTTATTAATCCAGTAAACAATTTAATATTTTCAGAAATCCTTAAAAAAAATAACCGTTAATTATTTTACAAAATCCATTAGTAGTTCAAATCTCAAACAGCAATAAATACTGACCACAATTGTTTTAAAACATTCATCCGGTAACATTGAACTAATACCATTTTGCCCCGCCCGGTAAAAAATAATTCTTCGCATTAACGTTCGTGTCTCTCTCTCTTTATTCTTTTTATCTAATTTTTTTTCTTCATTTCGTTCAGTACAAAGCAAGGTATACAGGATCCAAGCAGAGAGAGCATTTAACTCGTCTTGCTCATTCTCCTCTCGCTCTCTTGATTCGAGTTTTGTTGAAGGGTTAAAGCTTATATACACTATGAGAGAGTCGAGTCTAGTATAGTCACATATAAGCAAGTATCTCTCTTGCGTGTATACATACAAGTATAAAAGGTCTGCCCTAAAAGGTAGTGCTACTGCTATACGACTGCTTGACTCTCTTGCAGCTTATACCTGTCGATACATTGTTGCATCGTCTGGCAACTCTTCATTTTTTCCTTTTTCTTTTTTCTTTTGTTACCATACAATTCTTATAATGTACAAAAAAAAACAAATTTTTTTTATTAAATAAAATAAAAGTAAATGGATAAAAAAAAATAATAGAGGAATAGCAGCCGTTGTCGTTGAAGCTTATATTCGACGAGTTTCGCAGCTATAAGATTACTATTGGTTTCTCTGCAGTGTGTTAATAAAAAAAAAAAGTTTCATGGAAAAATTACTAGCTTTAAGGAGTCTATAGAACTTGATTATAGTGATACACCGTAATTGATGCACTTGTAGTCATTTTTTTATTAAAAAAATCTTTTTTTTCTCTTTTCTTACATATAATACCATCGGATTATTCTAAGATGGCCAGTAATAATTTTTTTTTTTTTACGTTTTAAAGCGATAAATTACACTTTATTACCTGTGCCGTTACCAAATAAAAATAGAAAGAAAAATAAAATCTTACAAAATCGTTACAATTATTCGTACTTTAAGTAGATACTGAAAGTTATATGGCAATCGTACCAAGATTATGGATTACTTAGATTTTCAAGTATGATTAAGCATTTAGATGTACATAGTATATATCTGGACTGATGGAAATTTGTAATCAAAAGGAGGTACCTATATATATACACCTGCGGGAAATTTATATCTTTGTTGGGCTTTGATCATTTCCAGTACTTGATGCACTAATGCTAATGCGATATCTTCCTGCGTTTGATGCTGAATGACACTGAATTCAATATTCATTATTGACGGATTTGTGCTATTGATACATTGAAATATTGATTTATAAAGTATATGCTGTTCTTCTTCTTATTAAATAGATTAATTACTGTTTGAAGCAAAAAAAAATTTTTTCTTCAAAGCTAATGAATCGGATAAGAACTAACGACTAATTTCATATGCCAAAGTCCGAAGTATTAACTTCAATCTAAACTAAGCACGGTGGTCTTAGGCCATTAGACGAAGTAAATCAAAATCAAGATCTCAATATTGTTAAACTAACAAACTGAGCAAACAATGCAATAATAATGGTCACAACAAATCAACTGCTGCGGTTAATACCGAGCTAAGATTGTAAAACGAAAACTTAAAAAATCATCCGGTTAATTTACAAACTTTACTAATGAAGATAGTTTTATTAACGTTGTGTTAAAAATTGCAACTGTTTAAATATTAACGGTACATCGAAAGTTTTTCATTGCTTCTTTGAATGGTTTCATAAGAGTTAAGATATTTTGATGAATTTTATATTTTCAATATTTAAATAACTTTTAAACAGTTAAAATAATAGAATAATTCAACAGCAGTATTATTTTAATGTTAACTATTCAATTATTTTCAAATGATATCGATCCCGAAGATAGCGTTACTGAAATTTTCCTAAAAGTATTATAAAAATTAAAATTCTCTTATTTACCATGGTAAATAGCCGGCAATTTCTATAAATAACGCAGGAAAAACGAGGATTATTTTAAACTGATAAATATCAAAATCACGTAGCTATTATGAGGCTTAAAAACGGTAGATTTCAGAGATGATAGCATCATCTTTCATATTATATGAAAAACCGCTAGTTTTTGAGAATTTACTTTAAGAAAAACTACTTATTTACTTAATCACTTGATATATAGCTCAGAGTAAACAAAATTTCTGTAATAAAATTAAATTTTTTTTTTTTTTTGCAAACTCTATCTTATTGAAAATAAAAATAAAAGTATTATTGGAATTATTATACATCAATGGATGATTATTTGCTAACTGATTTTATTTTTTTTAATACAAAATATTTAAAAATAAAAATAAATATGTTATTCTTTGAACTTTTTTATTTATGTATAAAAGCATGTAATGCTTTCTTTCATAATCACCTGCACTTTCGTGCATTCATCAATTAAGTCATTGAACAAATTTTAGTTTCTTTTTCTTTAAAGTGCTTATTTATACATAAATGCTTATTTCACGTTTATCAGATTTATAGAATCTATTCAAATTACACCTTTTTACGAAAATTCAAGATATACTTTACTCTAATTAGTGAATTTAAAGTATGTAAATCATTAGTGATGATCTTAATGATATTTTAATTAAATGTTAAATTTTTAACATTTAGTTAAAATTATATATTTTTAAAACATAAATATTTATTATTGTTTTGTTAGTGAGTGTTTAAATAATACTATATAAAACCAATCGCGATTCTCTCACTTTAATTTGTAAAATATATTTGAAAAGCTCTTCTTAATAAAAATGTTAAAGTTATGAACAAAACCAACATTTTCAAATGAATTTTGAAAAAAAAATAAACTAAAATAGAAAAATAATCCATAATTTTCAGATACTCAAAATTTTTTTAAACAATTTATTTACCAAACTACTCTCGGCCACCCCTTTTTTTCTTCTCCAAACTCTCACCTTTTATATATGCACCATAAATTTCGCAACATAAATATCAAAGTAACTGAGCGCTCTTTAAGATACTCTTATATATAGGATCTAAAGAAAGGATAGCGACAGGAAAAGAGCGAGAAAGATGATAGGTCTTAAACAAGCTAAGAAAAAAAGAGGAAGAAGAAATAAAAAAAAAAGAAATAAGTATTAGCCAAGGACACATATCAAATCCAAATGATTTTGGTAAATGTGTCGAAGGTATATATAAATATATACTCACTATTTCTCTTATATTCTTTCATCGTGTACATATATATATATATGTGTGCATCTTTCTCTCTCTCTCTTTTTCTCTCTTCTTTGATTTGTTTCTTTCTTAAGGCGACGTCGGCGCGCACATGCGGTGTCGTTGCCCTCTTGCGCGCTCTCTCGCTTCGCGTATATATAAAGTAAAGGAGCTATATTGCTTATAGCTTTGGAGCGCGTATTGCAGTACGCCGTTTGCTGTCGTACCGAACGCGCGTGGCTTGTCTTTCATCTGTATGTCTTTGCCTTTTTCTTTTATTTTTTTTTTTTTTTTTTTTTTAACAAATACTTATTATATGCAATATAGTCTTTTTTTTGTTTCTTGCTTATCTCTGGGCTTTATTGTACGTATGTAAATTGATGTTTTTCAGAGATACAATTGTACAAGGATACGTACGTTGATGTCAAACACAAATTTTTAAGGATGAATTGCAGCGAAAAGAAAAAAAAAGGTCAACGGAGAAAAGGCAAATGCATCAAGAAGATGCATTTGTCAATTGTAAAAATAAAAATTACTTTCGCTCGGAGCGAACTGTAATTTATTTTTTTCGAAAAACAAGAATGAATGAGTTTTTGTAAACAAGAATTGAATGATGTAAGAAAAATAAATTTTGACGTTATTTATTTTATAAAAGAAACAATCGTTCATTCGTAATTGACAAAATAATGAATAGGTCAACAATAATTGGTATTTTTTTACACTACTTGGTAATGCAAGAAAAGAAATGATCCGTTCTTTTTTTACACCGGTAGGTAACACAAGAAGGGTTCATTTTATAAAGGTACAACATGTACAAAGTATTACATTACGTTGTATTAAATTTTTCATACATCAAAGGGTACTTAAACATCGGGGTAATGGATCTCTCTTTCTCACTTGTTAATCTTGTACAAGAGACAATTTTGACTTAATATTGTCAATTTCAGGTTTGCCCTGAAGAGGTAAAACTTTAATGTTGGCAAAACGTTGGGCAATCAGCTGAAACGCTGCGTACAATGTTGAATCGAAAAACCACAAGATGAATGTCAACAATACCGTCACGAAAGTTTGAAACACCTCGATATACCTGCTTCTTTATAAATAGGTCATGCATCGCTTGGGCATGTAATAAATTGCTTGTATTGCAAGAGAAATATTTTTCAAATAACAATGGAAATAAATTTCAATCGTTTTGGACAAAACTTACGACGAAATTGAACTTAATGAAACATCTATAAAATATGAATTCAGCATTTGTCCAGGTGAACTTTGTAGGAAGTATCTTAGATCATTTTATAAAACCCATTAAAACAAAGATTTTCTAAAACTTGTAGTATCAAGAAATTTTAATTATTCCCATTTATTGATTAATTGACGCGTATGAAACTTTATCCTTTAAGTGCAACAAATTAAACTCTTAGATTTTATTTTACCTCAATCCTGTCGATTATCCATCAATTAATGTAAATTTGAATTTGTTACCATACATCAAGGTTAAAAAATAACATTAACATTTCCGTTAATAAGAAAAATAAAAAAAGAAAAGGTAAAACTTTATTTTTCTTCGAAAAACTGCTTTAAAAATCCTTATTAAATCGTTTATGAGACGCGCACGTTATAAATAGGTAAGCATATAAAAGTAAACCTGCCAGCGGTGCAATTACAATCAATTAGCAAAGAAAAATTAAAGCAATCTCTAGGGGCTAAACAAGATTTATCATCATTTCTTTTTACTATACTTTATAACTGTGATGATACTTTGAAAAAAAAAGTGGAGGATAGAATTAAATGAAGAAGCGCTCGTTAATTTGAATTGCCTTAATAGCGCGTTAAGTAGAAAAAGTCGGGTATGGTAAAACATGCATGCAACAATTATAAAAATACATTCTTTTTGGAAAAAAAAAATCAATCGATCAAATTCAATTACAAATAAATTAAATAAAAGGAAAGAAATTTCAATGAAGTTATACGAGTAGAAATATTACATAAAACGGCGATTTTTTTTTCTTCAACCGATACATAAAATAAAGGAGGTCAAATTGAAAATCCGTACACTATATACTCAAAGAGAAACTGGCATTAGTTATGATTACCATACATATAAGCAAATAATATGTTCGTACAAATATTAATTATAGAATGACTTCAACGATAAAAGTTTTAACATTCTAATCGAGTTTTATTTATTAAATACTGAAGAGAAAAAAAATCTATTAATTTTTGAAGATATGTTCTTTTATGTCTTTATAGCGTCATATGGTTACGAAGCTGTTTACATTCAATCGATTATTAATTCAAAAATTATCTACAAGGTGGAATTAAGTGACTGGCAAATTTTTCAAAAACTGTACTTGAATGAGTAATATTAAAGAATGAATGACGATTTCTCCAGTTCGTCAATTCTTTAACTTATGTATATATATATAGGTATACTACCACACGTCTTTTTCTCCAGTTCGTCGATTCTTCGACTTACAAATATATAATATGAAATAAAAATAGATAGATAATAAAAATAGGTACTACATTTTAATAAAAAAAGAGTGCTGTTTATGATTTGAATAATAAGGTTATATTTAATTTTTTTTTCGAATTTCAAAAATACATTTCATTTGTTTTTAATTTGCATATAATGTACATTTTTTAAAAGTATTTGAATTTTACATTCTTTTAACAATATTTTGTAAAAATTGTTTTGAATTTTAGTAAATACAAGTTTCAATTTTTGGAAGTTACAAATTTAAATTATTTCTTACGATTCAAATATTTTTCATAGTTTTTTTTTTTATTTTGCTTAACTTTTGTAAATACAAATAAAATATTTAAAAATCGTCATTAGAACAATATAAAAGTTTTTGAACGTAAAATGAATCAATCATTTCTTTTTCTTTTTATTAATAATTTGATATTCTTAAATATAAAAGTTTGTAAATGTTACATTATATTAAATTTTTGTATGGTTTTATTTTCAATTTATTGGGACTTGCAAGGGAATATCTAGATATTAGAACTAAAATACTTTTTCTACTTTTGCAATATTTTTTCTTACATAAAATTCTAAAGATAGTCCATATCTATAATATCTATAAAATAATTCAATGAAATTTAAAAATAAATTCACGTAAAAATGAACGAGAACAGTCATAAGTAAAAACCTAAAAGAAATTTTTATTTTATTAAATCTCTGTAACCAACAAACTGAATATTATAAAAGCTTACCTTTAAAAGGTATATGATGGGCAAGTATGCTTAGCAATTTATTTTAATTAACGATTTTAACTATTTTGATGTCTTAAACATATTATAAACTATTTTTTTAGTGATAAAATCAAACCTTGACATTAGAATTTTATGAAATCATGAAACAAATGTCAAGTATTTTTTTTATAATTGAATTTTACATGGTTCACAGAATTAATCCATTTATTTAGTATTTGAAACTATCGAATCTTGACATTAAAATTTCATGAAATCACGAAACAAATGTCAAGTATATAGTAAAAGTGATAAAACTATGGCACCTTACCATAATTTTTAACAAAAGATTTTTCAAATTTTTTTTTTATAAATAAACGTTGAATTTTACTAACCAAATTACTTCTTATCTTTTTTTATCATTTATTTAAAAGTGTTCTGAAATTTTTAAAATCTTATTAAATATTTACAAAATTACTTGCTAGGCCCGTTGTACACAATATTGTATTTTATGTTCAGTATATTTTTCAGGAGCGTATCATCTTAATACATTTAAATAATTGTATATTACCTGTATCTTACACCTATTATAATTTCTAGTTCAAATGTTAGAACATACATTCATTAAGCATTTCACCAATAAAATATTTATCCACGGGCCTAGCAAGTAATTTTGTAAATATTTAATAAGATTTTAAAAATTTCAGAACACTTTTAAATAAATGATAAAAAAAGATAAGAAGTAATTTGGTTAGTAAAATTCAACGTTTATTTATAAAAAAAAAATTTGAAAAATCTTTTGTTAAAAATTATGGTAAGGTGCCATAGTTTTATCACTTTTACTATATACTTGACATTTGTTTCGTGATTTCATGAAATTTTAATGTCAAGATTCGATAGTTTCAAATACTAAATAAATGGATTAATTCTGTGAACCATGTAAAATTCAATTATAAAAAAAATACTTGACATTTGTTTCATGATTTCATAAAATTCTAATGTCAAGGTTTGATTTTATCACTACAAAAAATAGTTTATAATATGTTTAAGACATCAAAATAGTTAAAATCGTTAATTAAAATAAATTGCTAAGCATACTTGCCCATCATATACCTTTTTAAAGGTAAGCTTTTTATAATATTCAGTTTGTTGGTTACAGAGATTTAATAAAATAAAAATTTCTTTTAGGTTTTTACTTATGACTGTTCTCGTTCATTTTACGTGAATTTATTTTTAAATTTCATTGAATTATTTTATAGATATTATAGATATGGACTATCTTTAGAATTTTATGTAAGAAAAAATATTGCAAAAGTAGAAAAAGTATTTTAGTTCTAATATCTAGATATTCCCCTTGCAAGTCCCAATAAATTGAAAATAAAAACCATACAAAAATTTAATATAATGTAACATTTACAAACTTTTATATTTAAGAATATCAAATTATTAATAAAAAAGAAAAGAAATGATTGATTCATTTTACGTTCAAAAACTTTTATATTGTTCTAATGACGATTTTTAAATATTTTATTTGTATTTACAAAAGTTAAGCAAAATAAAAAAAAAACTATGAAAAATATTTGAATCGTAAGAAATAATTTAAATTTGTAACTTCCAAAAATTGAAACTTGTATTTACTAAAATTCAAAACAATTTTTACAAAATATTGTTAAAAGAATGTAAAATTCAAATACTTTTAAAAAATGTACATTATATGCAAATTAAAAACAAATGAAATGTATTTTTGAAATTCGAAAAAAAAATTAAATATAACCTTATTATTCAAATCATAAACAGCACTCTTTTTTTATTAAAATGTAGTACCTATTTTTATTATCTATCTATTTTTATTTCATATTATATATTTGTAAGTCGAAGAATCGACGAACTGGAGAAAAAGACGTGTGGTAGTATACCTATATATATATACATAAGTTAAAGAATTGACGAACTGGAGAAAAGCACGGCAGTATATCTATATATATGAGTTGAAGAAACTGGAGAAAAATTATAAGTAAAATAGTAATGCCGTCTGCTACGAACTTAAAAACTTACGTTACACAAAAAGTATTCATCAAATTATGTTGAATCTTTTAAAAACATAAATAAAATAGTTTTTTAAAGATTCAGCAATAATAAAATATAAAAAAATCTTTTAAAATAAAAATTTTTTTTTTAATTACGAGGTTAAACACGAAAACTTAACGTATATAAAGGCTTGGAGCGCCCGATTGCTTCGCCTACTTGCCATCGGGGGCGCTGCCGCGCCCCTTGATATTAGAAAAATTGAAGATTCATAAGAATTACAATGGAATTCAATGAATACAATTTCGTATTTTTTTTTCAAATCACACTTATTATTTCTGAAATTGCATATAATATACAATACTTTGTATATCTTCACCAAACTGTTTATTCTAGTAACACCCTTTATAATCCTTGTAAATACAAAATATTTTCAATTACATAATCCCCCTATAAATGATTAAAGTAACGTCACTTATTAACGTTTTATTACGAAACGAAATATCAATCAGTCCGTCTATCATTTTCACTTTATATAAACGGGACGAAAAAGAAAAAAATCCGAGGAAGAAGAAGAAATAAAAAAAAAAGAAGAGGAAGCGTCTCGATTCGCCTTTACCTTTGGTACATAGTAAGGCGCGCATCGTCTCTTCCATACGTATACATCTACATTGAGGATATATATCTCACGTCTATCATTTCATAGCACGAAAATTCAATTGTGCAAAGTATATGAGGAGAAAAAAAAGAAGAAGAAGAAGAAGCGTGGCAAGAAAGATAGAGGATAAGAAATAGAGAATGATAGACTGCATTGAATTTATGAAGAAAAAAAAAATAAGATGAACGAACATATATGAGAAAGAAGAAAAGTAAAAAAAGGTGGGGATAAGAGAAAGAGAGAGAGAGAGAGAGAGAAAAGTAGTAAAGAAGAGAAAAAAGAGATGAAGAAGAAGAAGGAGAAGGAGGAGAAGATTGGGGGGGAAAGCACCTACTTCCCGCTTTACCATGACTTTATGTGTTGCCTGTATATAAAAGTATTATACACACAAGAGAGCACCTGTCCGTAATTCCCTCTCTTTCTCTCTCTCTCTCTTTTCTTTCCACTCTCTTTCCTTTTCTCCCACTTCTCTTTTTCTTTCTCTCTCTTACTCTCTGATTTTCTCTTTTCTTCTCTTCTTCGTTTCATCGTCATCCTGCTCTCTTTCTGAGCTGAGAGTAAAAAGAGAGAGAGAGAGAGAGAGAGAGAAAGAGAGAAAGAGTTACACCGGGGGCTCGCCAAGAGCCTAAGTGGACGGGTTATCAGTAGACGCAACATCTTGCTCGCGACAGGAGCCAAAGTGAAAGAAGCAAAGCTTATAGCTTGTATTAATACGCAATAAGATCGAACGAACGAAGAAGAAAGAATTTTTATAGTTTCTTTAAATTTATTTTTCATTTTTCATTTTTTCATCCTTTTAAATTAATACTTAAAAATAATAATAATAAAAATAAAATAATCAAGTGTACCGTTTGTACGATTATCCATTGTTATCCCTTTATTATAACATTACATCTGTATTAGATTTACAAAGAAGAAAATCTAAAGAAGAAGAAAAAAAAGAAGATATAGTTTAAAGTTCAAAAAGGTGCGCGTGCGCGCGGGAGAGTTCAACAATCGCTTATATTACTGCTATATAAGAGAAGCACGTGGCGCGTGGGACCCCGATTGTGTATTCGTGAGTTTGTAAGAGAGAGAGAAAAGAGAAACGAATCACATTAAATCTTAAAGAACCCAAAGTGATACATTATTGTAACGTTTCAAATAAAGAAATAAAAAAAAAGTGTTAACAAAAAAGAAATAAAAGCTGTTCAAACAGTTTCATTTTAAAGACGTGATAGAAAACATTGAAAAAGAAGAAATTAACAAGAGATTAATATATCTAGAATTATTCATTTTTTTCTTTCTAAAATTTATTGTTTTTTTTTGTTTTCTTTGAGAAAAAAAGAAGTAAGAATAATAAAGAAAAAAAGGATCGTTATTTAGAGTTGGCTAAAGCCGGTGGCTTAGCCGGGATGCGGCAGCTAATCACCACTACCGGCTCCAGCTAACGCAAAAGGCGCGCGCGCCAGATCGCGGAGGTAAGTTTCATTTTTTTTCTTTTTTTTTTAAGTATAAGGTATTCATGCAATCTCTTTACTCTCGCTTCCTCTTATTCTATATTTCTTTCTCCCTCTCTCTCTTTTTATCTTTTTCTCTTTACACGCAAATTTTTCATTGGAATTTCATGTGTTATCCGGCTACGTGATCTCAAGAGAGAGAGAGAAAGAAAGAGAGAATGAAATACCAAAGTATATACCGAACACGATTACCAATCGATTAAGAGTTACTTTATATAAAGATTTTCGATTTAAAATACAAAATTTTAATCTTACGAAAAATTCTTGTTACAATTGTTTCTTTTTTTTCAATTCAATAATTGTTTTTTTTTTTAAATAAATGTTTATACTAAAAATAAAATTATTATGAATCATTGATGTGGTTATTTATATTTTTACTTTGATTCATAGAACATTTTATTTATTAGTGCGTGAAAATAAACTTTTACCATAAAAGTCACTTTGAAATACTTGCAATTCGTTTATGTTCTTTTCTAAGTAAGAACAATTGCAAAATTTATACCTGTTAATCATGTTTATAGCCCAAAATATTTGATAGTATAATTTTCAAGAGGAATTCTTAAAAGTACGTAACATAACTGTATAATTAGTGCTATTTCTACAATAAATGAGATTTTGGATTGAAAATAAAATTTACGATTTCAATGTTTTAAGTAAATACTTAATAAGTTTTTCATGAAATATTTTTTTTTTAAATTTTTAAATTTTTGGATCGAATTTTAAATAAAATATCAAACAATTAATAATATAAAAGTTATTCAATTATTGAAATCATTCGTAAAATTCATATAAATATTTTCATATTTGAATCATATCAAAAACGAAAAAATCTTACTGATTTCATCAAAAAATAATAATTGCAAATACGACATACAATAAATATTTTAATAATAATACCGTGAAAAAAATGTAAAAATTTTGATACGAAATACATAAAATTTCGAATCTCAAATTTCATCGAATACTCGTCAATCAGCAAAATTTAACATCCCTTGCGTCAGCTTTTCTCATTCTCAAGCACATATCTTGACAGTGTATATACGATCAGCTGATCCGAATCTCAGCATACCGCAGCAGTGCTTTTACACCATCACGCGTGCTGATGATTTTCCTTCTCTCCTCGTTTTATATACCGTCTTTTACGATTTTATATGGGTACGTACGTATATATACGTGTACATGCAAGATGTACTATACGCTGTTCCCTGTCAGTCGCACGTGGGAATTTCTCATTAGGCGAGAGAAAGAGAGAGAGAGAGAGCAGCTGGAATTTTCGCGGCTTTTAAGTTGAGTATTTAATGGCTAGACGCATGTAACTGTCACGACTCGAACAAAAAAAAAAATGGAAAAACTGGGTGATGAGTTTACATCTGTAAAATTGCGATGTAACAACTAGTTGTTGTTTCTTCCTTTTTTTCTTCCACTTCTTCTTCTTCAACGTGCTTTAAAGTTTTATGACGATTGTAGACGAGTAAAGTGTAAATAAATGACTTGAATTTTTTCATTCTGTACGTACTCGCGCGATAAAACATTGCTGGATTCTTTCTTGATTTCAAAGTAATTTCAACAATAGAATCTTCGCTTGTAATTACGGCGGTTAATTAAAATATTAATACACAGTAACACAACTTAACTAAAACTTTAAAGCAAACTTATCTTATTAATCTGTTAATTTTTCCGCAATTAACAAAGTATTTCAGAGCTGGAATACGACAAGATCTTACAAATCAACAAAATCATTAATCACATTAGTTGACTTAATGAAATTACATGTAATTAGTATAATTAAACGTATATAATTACATATATATATATACAAAATAGTAAGATGAATCACAAGATTAAATTGACATTAAAATGTATATCTCAAATGAATCAAGTTAATTGTATATATATATATAAAATAGAAGTAGATTCTATTTTGCGCAATCCATAAAATTATACTTGAGACTTATGCTTAACGCATTAATTATTTTCGTGATTGTTGTGCAGCATCATGATATTCTATTAACTCTAATCACTTTAATACCTATTCGCTTAACTTTTCTTTGACGTACTTTAACTTTAGATTATACATATATACATATTTCTTTCTTTATTTTTTTTCTCTTTTTACATTACTAAAACATCTGTTCGCTCTTGTACTAGTTTTGTTTATAAGTTCCGCTTTCAAAGAATCCGTCAATGACCGTAGTGAGCGCGCGTATTTTTCTTTTTCTTTTTCATTCTTTATAATATTTTAACTTAAATTCTTCATTTTATTTTTTCCTTCCTTAAAGAGCGTGCGAAAGAAAATTTTTTTTTTCGCTTAAGCAAATTCTCTATTTCCTGTTATTAGTTAGCAACAAAATAATATATGAATATCTATGAAAGTTTATTCTTGCTCCTTTTTCAATATTTCTTTTTTCATCTCGGCTCTCTCGCTTATTAGAAATCAGATCATTTGTGAAGCGCAGTGATTTTCAGACCATAAACTTATGTATGCATGCATCTTTAACGAAAAATGCAAATTAATTGATTAATGCTTCGGAGTGAAATATCGCATTAACTTTTGATAACTTTTTTTAACTTGAGATTATTAGAGTAAGTCATGTATAATAGAGTTTTTATCTAAAAATGTTATTATTACTGTGTTTACTCTAATAACTTCGTTTTAAAATTTTTGTTACTTTTATTTTTGTAATATTTTATAAATATTATTTCTAATATCTTCAAAAAATCAAATCAATATCGATGACGAACAATAATCTAATAAATCTTATGTAAGTTCAAATGAATCACCAAATAATGATCGCGTAATTATCGGTAACAGGACTCACAATAGCTCTTTTTTTCTCTCGTCACACAAATTATATTCCGTCCTAAATCGATTTCATAATGTACTTCATAACAATTACTTTTTTCAACGCGGTCGGCACATATATACATTTCAAAGAAAAGCCATCGGAACCGCTTCAATTAATATAATCACCTAATTAACACATTTGGCGTAGAATAAAAAATGAAACAAAAAAAATATGAAAGAAAAGAGTAAGTATACCCTTCTTGAAAGTGAAGAAAACGAGTATATAAGAAACACATGTATGTGTATATATATAAATTAAAAGTCGTGAATGACCGAGCGAAGATTAGTTTCTTATTTCTTCTTATTTTTTGTTGTTCTGACTTTAAAGCCGCATACGCGTGGAGCTCTCATCTTTTTCTCATCAGCAAATAAACCCCATACACTCAAACGCGTATATACGAATCCAAGAGTAAAATATCTTCGAACGGTATCGTCATAAGTATATGAAACGCATGAGTGCGACGATAACCCTCCCACTCCTCTATCGAAAAAAAAAGAAATCAAAAAAGTGGGAGAATTCTGAAAGAGAAGAAAATAGAAAAAAAAAGTATAAGGATTCGTATAAGCAAGTTGACATGTTTTGCCTCTTTCAGTCCAAAAGGTAAAAAAAAAATATATATGAAGTGATGATATTACGCAGCTTATAGGATCGCGCGAAAAAATATGGGGCTTTACCTTTATACATATATATATATATATATATATATATATATATATATATATATATATATATATATATATATACATTAGATGAACGTGTTGTGTGTATACGATTCCATCTAGTATAAGCAATTGTGTATGAGAAAGGCGCAAGAAATAATATGCCGTTGGGGAAACGTTTGACGAGAGTAAGAAAACGAGTCAAGAAAGAAAGGAAGGATAAAGATGAAAGAGAATGAAGAAAAAAAGATATACATATAAAAAGGTACACGGAGGATAATTTTTTTTTTCTCTTTCAGACTCTCTTTCTCTCTCTTTTTCTCTCTCTCTCGTGAAATGTATGTTCACAGGACACTGAACAAGGAATATACATTTAAACAGGGAATTTTCGATCCTGGGAAAGATGAAATATAAAAGGAACAAAAATATATTTTTAAGTTACCAAAATATGAAATATTCAAAGGATTTTTCGTTTCAATTTATTAATCGACAAAAAATTGCACAACTCCTTTATACAATAGAATTTTATATAATAGTCAACAGAATTGAGAATTAAGCGAAACGAACAACTTAATTTTCTTCACATCTCATAATTTTTTGCCATTATCATTCAACGTAATCATTTAACCTTTTAAGGACGGGGATTTTGACGTTGAAATTCGACTTTTTTTTTAAACAATATTCGTGCATAAAATGAAAAAATATATCACGTGGAGTGCTTGATAAAATTGGTGGTCGATATATCGACCAGTCCCGTCCTTAAAAGGTTAAATAATTAAACAGTTAATTATAATTTCTATTTGAATATCTTAATTTGAAATTCTAAAATAATCGATAAAGACCAATTAATAATACGTGAGTAATAAATCGATCTCTTATAACATTTAGCCTCATAGTGTGTAACCATGTAACCAAAAAGGAAAGGTCAAATATAGCCATATAAAACGTTCATTTAAAGTGTAAAAATATAAAGAATGAGTTTTTGAGTAATTGCCTTGAATCTTTTTTTTTTCTTCAAAGGTTCAATAAGCTTTAACCTTTTCTTTCGAAGGTTCAATAAAGAATGAGCAAAGAGAGGAGATAAAAAGTACTTGGGAATAATTTGTCATAAATATTGATACATATTTATTGGATCGAAGTTAAATATTTGGTGATACACCTTAAACTACAAAAAATTTCACCTGAAATTCTCTCCTCCGCGCGCGAGCTCAAAGAGAGAACGAGAGTGAAAAGCAAGAAAGCAGAAGAGAGAAATATGCAGAAAATAAAAGAAAAAAAAAGGTATTAAACCACGGAAAGAAGGAGACAGACGCATGCAGGAGTAAGCGAAAAAAAAAGTGCATTGAGAGATAGAGAAGAGAAAAGAGAAAGAAAGATAAATATAAAAAAAAAATGGTAAAAAGAAGAGAGAGAGAGAGAGATGATGATGAAAAAAATATAAGGTGGGGAGGGAATGTGGTCAGGTCGGGAACTGGCTCACACAAAATTTTCGTGCCAAGAGAGAGAGAGAAAGAGAGAAATATCTCTCAAGTCTTTCCGTCCAATGAACGGCACAAAACTGTGTGTGATGGACCTCCACGTGCTTTCCGATCTCTCTCTTTTTTTTTCATCTCTTTCTCACTTTACAGCTCGAGGCTTGAAATCATTCCAATAAGAGAGAAGGATTATATGTATATATACGTAAGGGAACATTTGCGTTCGTTCATCGCATACTTATATGTATATACGTGCAAATTTTAATGCTCCTCTCTTTCATTTCTTCCTCTTTCTTTCTTTTTTTTTATCTCTCCCTCTCTTCTTTTCTTTTTTTTTCATTCTTGTAGCTCGAAAACTCTTCTTGAATGAATATTCCCCCTTTGCCTGGATATGTAGGATGATCGACATCGGGATTCGATATTATGCGCGTTTCAGCTCTTTAATTCCAAACTTTGTAGGATATATATATATACACATATATATGCGCTAACTATTGTACAGTACCTCTTTCGCCTATAATATTAACGAGATTTTTCAAGTTTAAATTTTCCTAAACGAAATTACAAATTTCACAAACATTTACAAATAAAGAGCAATGCAAACAACAAAATAAAATAAAAAAACAAAAGATAACAGAAGATTACACAATAAAGCTTTGGTATAACAAGTTGACACTTTTATTGCTTACAAGTCAATTTAATAATTAATACAGTTAGGTCTTAAAAAGCGTGAGAAAAAAAAAAGATCTTTTCTATAAAGCCAAGTGCGCGCGCGAATAATATATTATAAATGTTACGTTACCGGTAATTGCCTGTAATTTTCTAGCGAATAATAATATAACTCATTTCAAGGAAGTTCGCTTTGTGATAAAAAAAAATAGAGAGAGAGAGAGAGAGAAAAAGTAACAAGAGGTAACAACTTAGACAAGAAGAGAGAAAAAAAAAAGATGAAAGAAAGAACGAAGTGCCCTGACTTACTTCTTAGTAAAAGTTACTATCGGATGCTTATATACACGTATTGTAGACCGAATAAAGCTTTTAGAAGAAAAAAAACCGTCATTCACACGTATATAACATGCCGATTAATCGTATGTACATATATACAATGCGAACCGAAGGATACACTAAACCTTTTTAATTGCTTCAATATTATGCCTGGATATTAAATGTTCTGTTATAGACAGGCTGATTCATTACTTTTTTTTTTTAGTTTTGATTAGCCTTGATGTTTCCATAAGCTTTGTATTGATGTACGTCTATCATGAATTTTTTTTAAGGCACGATAAAATATTAATTTAATGGTCCTGTTTTCTATATTTTAAAATATAGGCACTTTGAATTTTATTGCGCTTGTAGATTTTCGTTTACGTTTTACTCCTGTTATATTATGAAAAGTATTCAGAAAGTTATGATATACATTCATTTGGGTTGTATGATTAAAATAAATTAAAGTTAAATGAAAGCTGTTTGGTTGATTATGGATATTTTTCATGTATATCTATTTTATTTCTGAGTTGAAAGGAAAAATCGCTGCTAAAATGTAAAAGTTAGTGATCAGAGACTTTTTGACATTTACTTCCCTGATTATTCCTCAATCATTTAAAAGAAGGTTTTTATACATTTATTATTTATATGATTCTTACGAAAAATGCATACCTCGTAAAAAAATAATGTTCAAAGGCTAATAAAGCTTGTATTTAATTGAAAAATAAAAGAGAATTCGAACATACAATGTGAAATAAAAAGATAAATTATTTACCCTTTAAAATTATTTAACACACCATAATAAAATTTCAAATTCCTGAATATACCCTTTTCCTAAGAATTTCACCATTCTCATCTTTTTCACTTTATAAATATCTTATACGAATGAAAGAGAAGAATAAAAAAAGCTATGATCTGATATGAAGATTACATTTGAGCTTATTATCTGTTCTTTTGCTTGGTTTCCTTTGAGATCTCCCTTTTTTTTTACAGTTACTCCTCGAGACATTAACAATGGCATCTAAATAATCAGTTTCCTTTGCCATAATACAACAGCGTTTTGATTGATAAAAAAAAGTTAATTAATTGATAAATCTTCTATAATTAGAGTAAATTTACAGATGTTATTTATTTGATGAAGATGAATTCAATTAAAAAATATCCAAGAGAATTACATCAATGAAAAAGGAATTGTAAAAAACAAAATACTAAATATTAAATATTATTTTTAAATAATTAAGTTGGTTGAAAGTGAAAAATAATTTAATAATTATAAATTGAAATAAACAAAAACATAAATTCTTTTTTTTTTAAATCAGATCAACTTATTTAAAAAGAAAATTCTTTTATTTTGATTTTTAAATTAAGTACCTATTGAATGCAATCGACCAGTTAATGACACCAAAATCATTGAAAACAGTAAATAATCATTGCCTATATTCTTAAAAAAAAACTATGTAGCATTGAATTGAAAACCTCTTCTTTATTTTTTATTAAAGTCGGTTTCAAAAGTATTACACTAAATTGCAAGAAATAAGGTTCAATCATCGCGATAATAAATCTCTAAACTGTCGACAATTCATTACCTAGACCTTACTTCATCGAATCATATTATTTTTCTTTTCCTCTCTCTCTCTCATGCTCTCGCTAAAGTCACGACCTCGGGCAACCTCGACGGCTTACAAAAAAAAGATAGAGAGAGAAAAAGCGAGAGACACGCCGGCGCGAGAACAATCAAGCAAAAGAAAAGAAGAATCTTTCTTTCCTGTATATAAGACAACGGACACAACATACCTTCAACGTATATAAATACGTACGTCATAACATCCTGAAATATAACTATGGAGAAAAGGTATATACATACCAATTGTGTCCGCGTGCAAAATACCATTCGCTTAAAGCAAACGATTTGTCCATACAGTCATATATATATATATGTAAGCTTAAAATCCATTTCCTCATTGCCTCGTTCCGTCGCCTTTTAATTTCCCTCTGAAGAAAAGTTCGCTAAGTTAAGATAAGCTGCACATATATACTTCGACAATAAGATCTTTTGTACGTATGCACGTAG
Source organism: Anastatus disparis (assembly GCA_017163975.1). Lineage (NCBI taxonomy): Eukaryota > Metazoa > Arthropoda > Insecta > Hymenoptera > Eupelmidae > Anastatus > Anastatus disparis. Next base: position 1,956,324 of record JAFFSR010000251.1, read on the forward strand.
ATGTGTGTATATACACACGCACAATTGCCTCTTTTCTTCATTTTCTGAACGACTTTGCTTTTTCAGTATACGGTCTTTCTTCTTCACCTTTTCTACTGTTGCCGTACTACTGAGTTTTTTACCTTTCTAGCTTTTTCTTCTTCTTCTTCTTCTCGTGCGTTATTTCAACGAGTTTTCTTTGATGAAGTATTTATTTTTTTTGTTATGTCGTTTCTGACTTAGGAAATTTTGCTTGAAACAATGATTCAAAGGAACGGAAAGAGGAGGATACGAAAAAAAAATTTCAATTAAATTTTAGAGGAAAAAAATTCAAGAAAATGCCATTAATTCACGGGCATTGACATTTAAATTAATTAAATTCTTCTTAATCCTTTCGCGAATGATAATACCATTTGGTGTTCGATTATTTTGCAAATTAAATTGTTTACAACGACGGTTTAATCTTTTTCATTAATCGCAAATACCGAAAATTTCAAAAATTTTTCCGATCAACGACACTTCAAACGAGAAAGAAAATTCAATTTCATTGAAAATATTTCATAAACTGAAAATGAAATTCCATAATTTTACATCCCTTAATCTGATAATCAATCATCAAAACAACGAGTCAACAATAATACCCAAGAATCCTATTACCGATCAGTTAAAATTTAGAATTACGTGTATTAACGAAATAAACCTTTATGATTATACCTACTTATATATTAGCAAAAAGAAGAAGAAAAAGGTACGTCCAATTCATACATCACCATAAATCTCGTTTAATCTTTTAACTGAATAATTCGCGAGTACATGCCAGAATGTTTATACAGTATATTCCTTTTACCTTTTCGTTACCATTTTTCTTACCCATCCGTTTGTGCTGTAGCGTGCGCATAACGCCAATGAAAGCCAAGTACGTTAGTTGTCTTATAAAAGCCTACGCTGTATATATATACCCATAACGTTGAATTCCGGTTAGCGGTGGTTCTTGTATATAAACTCTTTTTCCTTCATACCCGTGCCGGAACTTCGCCTAAAAGTGCCTCTCGTGCGGCAGGGAACGGGCAAATTACATTCACGTTTTTCTTTACAGTCACATGCTCAGAAGCTACTGCGCACCTTCATACTATAGCAGTTTCGGTCGCTTCACTGTCTGCTGTATGTGTTCCGAGTATATCTATATATACACCACATGTCTAACCTTTGTTATTATACATCTAACATTGTTAGACTTATGAATGTTAAAATTATGAAATACACACACATGATAATTACACGCGTTCTTTTTTCATATGAATTATGATTTGAATATTTACTATGTATCCTATGTTAGCAGCTATAAGATACACATGTTCGGTTTTCTTACATTTCTTACGTATATACACAACATTTTTTTAACCATAAATATTTTTTTCACGACACTTACAACACGTTTTTAGACACTTCAGAAATTAAAACACAAATAAAATTCTTAAATATTCATGTTCTTACATATATTTTTTTGTTTCATTACACATTTTATTTATTTGAAATATTAAATAAAACGAATTATTTATTTTCGATTCTTTCTTTCTTTCTGTCTTTCTCTCTCTCTCTTTCACGCTCTCAACATATGCTATAGTTGCTTACGCATGCGCGCTACAACAAACTAAAGCATCAAATGACTTTTCACTCAAAGTCGTTTTCGATGTATTTTTTTTACTTAAAAATGGATTTTTATCTTTTTGGGATGGCGAAGTTCCGGCCGGGCATGAAGGAAAATCGTATACGCTCCTCGGCACGAAAAAGGCTCATCATATGCGCGTGTTTTGCTTTGCTCGGCTGACGCCTCGCAAAGCAAACTTACACGCGCATGTAATGAGCCTGTTCCGTACCTCGGAACGTAATATACTATTTTTCAGTATTATAACCCATTGACCATACGAAACATACAGCCGCGTGTGTGATGTACGAAGAGTTTTGTATGCGGAACATTTGCTCGGTAGCAAAAAGTAATAGAATTAAAAGATACATCATCGGCCGTAAGCGTATGATGTAGCTATTATGGGACGTTGATTATTTTATTTTTATTTTCATATACACATTGTCATGAGGATTCAAAGACGCGATAAGGTTTATTTTATCTATTTTTGTATATGAAATGTTTGGATGGATTGTGTGCATTGTTGGATCTTTGAATTGATCTGAAAGACGATGGAAAAGTTATTAGGGATGTACAATATGATTTTTTATTGTCATGGGTGGTCTTTGTCGGTATTAAATCTTCGGAGGAATAAAGTTATCGATGATGTCTTTTGTGATTTTCTTGAATATTTCTCTCCTCTTTTATTTTTAAACTTATCTTTTAATATCAGTCATTAATAACGCCTTTGCCTGCGTATACGTTTTGATGCTTGATGTTTGTAACTGTACGGAGATTGCTTGACGGATAAAGATTCTCGTGTGATTTTTCTAATTGGTCACAGTGACCGAGTCCTGGGAAACAAAGTTGAAAGAAGTTAAAGAAGGAAATACATTTTGTAACTTTCTATGTACTTTAATTATTGATATAACTATATTCATCAATTTGAGACATCCTTTTGTTTAAAACGATTTTTCTTATCATCAATTTAGTACAAAACATTTTAAACCAAAAGAATACAAATAAAACATTTAAATTGATAATACGGTAAAATATAATGTAGATTTTGTAGTTTATCAATCCAACCGAGCTAATTTTTTTTGTAATGATACGTAAATTAATCCTTCATGTTTTTTGAACAGCCAAGTCAATAAATAAATTAACTTCATATGTTTCTTAAACATGTATAAGCTTAATTTATTTATTGACTTGGCTACATTAATAAGTTATAAATGGCATCAAAGCATAAAAATTACTAAAACATTTGAAAATATAAAAAAAATGCATAACATACTAACTATGGAAAGAAATCTTTTAAAAAATTCGATGCTTTCGATCCAATTTTCTTTTTTTTTTCATTACGTTAACTTACAATTACAATTAAACATTAAATAGTACAACCATGTATCCATTAATATTTGTGCATTACTTCGAATGAAATGTTTTTTTCTGTTGTGTGTACTTTTACTTTGAAAACATATATTCATCTAGTCAAACATTGAGCTCTCGTAACCATTAATCGCAAAGTCACTATAGAATTTTCTATTCAGTTCTGCCAGGCCATTTACAGTTATATGCACGACAGTAGTACAAAAAAAAAACTATCTATATATATTCACTTTAACGCGAGCAAAACTATGGTCCAGATTTATTATTTTTTTCTTTTTTTTTAGTTTTTTAAAGTTTAATTGATGTAATCCGCGTGGCAATTAATGAATTAGGTATTATTGTTGATCAGAGATTTTTTATTCCTTTGAATTTCATTTTTCGTGGGAATAAAAGGATAAAGTGAAAAATGATAAAAAATAATGTTAAATAAAGTGTTGTTTAAATCTTTTTTTTTTACAGTTGAGCAGACTTTATCAAGGAGAGAAATAAAGTAGCGCACTGTCTAGTTAAGTGCTTTTGTAAAGAAATACTTCGAAAAGTTTCTTATTTTTTAACTTATTTTATTTTGTCTTTTTCATTTGCGCGCTCTCGTGATGTTTTCGTTCGAATTTTCTACCTTTAAGGTTAACGGAGAATAAAGAAAAAAAAAATAAGATCTTCCTAACGTTCTTCTTTCCTTTTTTTTTCTTTTTTTTTATACCGTTAAGTGAAATACACGACGCCCTTTTGCAGAAAGTTTTTCGTGATTAAGACCAATTTAAGCTCATGATTTTTCGAAGTTATACAAACGGGCGACTCGGAAAATTAAATTGAATTCACTTTAAAGTATCCTTGAAATATTTTAATGGCCGTAGCCTCGAAAATTCAATTCTTAATCTAATCCTTAGTAAATCACTTAAGAATTGCATTTTTCTCTTGCAATTGCAACTTTTGCAAAAAAAAAAGATAATACATTGTTATTTTGATAATGAATTATCGGATTTTGCGCGAAAAAAAATTTTAATTAACTTTTCTTTCGTGAAAAATTTTTAGTATTTTACAAAAAATTTTATTTCGAGAAAAAACATAAATTCTTTTTTCATTTATACGCAAATTCCTGAATGAAAATTTTCAAGATAAAGCTGAATTTAAATTTGGATGATAATTAATGTTAGTTCCGTTCTTTGAAAAATATTTTAATGCTATTGACTTTATTTTATGTAAATGACTATAATTTTGTTCATTGAAAATATTAATTAAAATAACCCTGGTAGCACAATCTGACGCAAGTATCAGTGCGCAGATCTTATATAACATGCTTCCCAAATCAATAAGAGTTCTGCAGTCAGAACATTGCATCAGATACTTGCAGCAGATTTGCATCATACTTACAGCAGATAAAGTGCACCCTAAGTGTCTCATGGGATGCACGGATCTTCGCAGCAGACTTGCATCATACTTATAAAGGTCACGTGCAGCAGACACTTTGCAGCAGATGTGCGCCATACTTGCAGCAGATAAAGTGCACCCTAAGAGTGTCATGGGATGCACGGATCTTCGCAGCAGACTTGCATCATACTTATAAAGGTCACGTGCAGTAGACACTTTGCAGCAGATGTGCGCCATACTTATAGCAGATAAAGTGCACCCTAAGAGTCTCATGTAATGCTAAAGATGCCATGCACAAAGCTGCTGCAATTATGACGCCCGAGCTCGTGATCAAATCATTCAGATTAAGCACCCTTAATTGCACAAGACAATCTAATTCTGCTGCTCAGTGTCTGACGTACGTGTTCGAATGCAATTTCATCGCAATTCTGCTGAAAGTCCCCGTGCAGTTAAAAATCCTTGTGTAACTGCACTAAAGCTGCTGCAAGTCTGATGCAAGTATGTCGCAATTAATCTGCTAAAGATGCCATGCACAAAGCTGCTGCAATTATGACGCCCGAGCTCGTGATCAAATCATTCAGATTAAGCACCCTTAATTGCACAAGACAATCAAATTCTGCTGCTCAGTGTCTGACGTACGTGTTCGAATGCAATTTCATCGCAATTCTGCTGAAAGTCCCCGTGCAGTTGAAAATCCTTGTGTAAGTGCACTAAAGCCGCTGCAAGTCTGATGCAAGTATGTCGCAATTAATCTGCTAAAAATGCCATGCACAAAGCTGCTGCAATTATGACGCCCGAGTTCGTGATCAAATCATTCAGATTAAGCACGCTTAATTGCACAAGACAATGTAATTATGCTGCTCAGTGTCTGACGTACGTGCTCGAATGCAATTTCATCGCATTCCTGCTGAAAGTCCCAGTGCATTTGGAAACCCTCTTGTAAGTGCACTAAAGCTTGCGCAAGTCTAACGTAATTATGATGCTTAGAGCCGGGTGCAATCATCTTAGCGCAGAAATATAGTTGAAATGGGAAGCATGTTAGTTAAGATCTGCTGTAGTTTGACTGACAGACAGAGAAATTGCAGCAGAATTGCACAAGAATTGAAAAAGTTGTGCTACCAGGGAAATGTAATCAATATTATGTTTATTTTTCGTTATGAGCTTTTCCGTAATCCCACAATTCAAGTTGAATGAAATTTTAATCATTGAATGAAATGATAACGAAAGCATTTTAAAATAACGCGTTTATTATATTCATTTGAAATTAATTATTTTTAAAGTTGGATTACCTGATAAATACATTAATTTAATATATCTTTATGTAAATATAATATCATTCAATAGAATACGTGTATTATGTCAAACTTTATTTTAAAATTTATATAAACAACGTATAAATTTAATGAATACTCGAAAGTTTTATATATATATATCACTAATAATCAAGTAATATATAGTATAACCTAAATATATATTTTTCATAAGAAAACTAACCTCAAAAATGTTTCAATGCTAACTTCAAAACCAAAAGAAAAAACAATACAATAAATTAACATTTAAAATCTAAAAATAAAAAAGTAAAAGACAAAGCCAAGAAACAGTAGAAAAAACCCATCTTGTCGCGCAATTTATCACGTAAAAGAAGATCATATACACGCGTTAAATATCGAGGTTATAATTAAATTAACAATACGTACGAGTTAACCTAACACTTAAAAAGTAACACGTATAAGTAACATAGTATCATCGCCTATGTCCATGCACGTTCGCGCATATAAATTGTATAAGTTTAAAGAGAAAAGAAAAAAAAAAAAGCTAAAAAACTCATATATAAGCTTTGACTGTACACGTTATTTACATGTGAGAGAATGTTAATAATCCTCTTGTTTTATACTTCTAGCTTTGGATGGTACGTGTCTAAGCCATCATTTTTTATTTCCTTTTTTTTTTTATTTTCTGCTACTTTTAAATTTGCATTGAAATACATTGGACGCAGCATTCGTATACAGGTATATATATATGTATAGCGGTGTGACCAATGTCAACGGTACGGCGCACCTTTAGTCTCGACGAGTAAGTTTAACGGTGATTTTTTTTTTATTATTATTTCCTATGTCCTCTACTATTTCTAAGCAGGTGTCATGACGATTCATCTTTTTCTTAATTCTTGAATTTTTATTAAATTTTTATACTTTGTGTGAATTAAAATGAAATTTACAAATTTATTAAAGTTTCGTAATACACGACCATAAATCGAAATTTAGCAAATTCTCTTTTGGATTTTAATGTATATAAGGATGAAATTTCGAATTTTTAATGAATTTACGTATACGCAAAGACAAAATAAAGTTTGTATTTTAATGAGCTTGGTGGAAGAAACATAACTTTTGAATGAAAAATTTGATATATTTTGAAATGATTTATATTCTGTTACTGCAGGTTGTTATAAATCCTGTAAAATTAATAATTTAACTTTAATAATTCATAATAGTGTCGTCGATGGTGTACGAATAATTTATTTTAATTTAGTCCATACATTATGCTAGAAGTTAAAAAAAAATTATAGGATAAACAAATGATTTTTAATGGCCTATACAAGCAGAACTAATATGCTGTTAAGCTTTGCAAAAAAATTTTTCTTTAGAAAATTGTTTTTTTCAAGCCGTTAAATGAAAAAGAAGAAATGCTTAACACCTCGCTTAACACTCTCAAGTGTTTAAAAAGTTTACGCGAAATTTCAATTAAATAAAAGTTGTTTTGCCAGCAATTACAAAAGACGTTATTATTCATATGACAAACCATTAAGTGTAATAATATTCTCACTGTTTAGTTTGAATAAATGGAGTTTTTTTTTTTAATTTTTTAGAAAAAAATAAATTACAGTCATTAATTTTATAATTTAATGTACGCGTGGTTTTGTTGAAAACAAAGTTTTTTTTTACATAAATACATTATTATCTGATGATATAATTATATTGTCTATTAATTAGAATCATTTAATTTATTTTGATAATTTTTTTTTTTTTTTATAAATTACTTCAATATAAATTTGTTTGAAAATTTTCATTATTTGATTATTATCTACGAACTTTTATTACGGATATCTACCTACATATTCGAAAAAGATATATTTTCCTTCCTTGTTTATTTTAATATTGAAAAATTAATATTTATACTTTTGCACTATTTATTCAGAACTTCAGTGTACCCCGAGTAAAAAGTGATTTAATAGCTTATCGATTAAAACTTTTCTTCGAACTTTTCTTCAACTTCGAATTAAAAAAGGTCATTTGATCGAGCATAAAACTGACGAATGTCAAAACTCGAGGAATGAGAACTTTAGTAAAAAATAAAATGTGCAAAAAGATTTTATTTCATTTATTTTTTTTTATTGTTGCAGTACTTTCGTTCGGCTAAACTTTTATACTGTTATATTGATCCTTTAATTGTTATTTTAATTAACAAACTTTTTATTTTAAAGATCAGTATATAAAAATTTGAATTTTATAACTAAATTAAAACTGTGAAAAATATCAAACTTGGAAATAAACGCAAAAGTGAATATTGTTTTGTTAAACTAAAGGTTTATATTTTTATGAAATTGCGAAAATTCAATTTTTTTCATATCCATAATACATTGTATCATTTCAAAGTATTTCAAAGACAGATTTTAAAATAAATTAAAACAAAAAAAATAACGGGGAATGTTATTTTAAATTCGAAGCTTTTTTAGTAGTAACGTTAATAAAAAAAAATCCATAATTAAGACATTTAAAATACAAATTAAAGCTCATTGAAATTACAGTTTAACACTTTATTGCCATTATCCGTATCGAAGTGCCTATAATTAAGGAAACATTTAGCCAAATAAAATAATTAATTGTAATTTATACATTTAAATAATCGCTATAAATTTGATTAGTAACTATCTTATCAATAACTAAAATATTCTACCTTCCATATTATCCTTATATACACACAAACTATTAAGTATCTCTTTTTTTATTTTAAGCATACGCGATTTATGCTTAAAGCATAATAGATTAAAGCTAGTATCTATATTATATAAATTTCTGAATCACATATACCTTGTAAATGTTTGTCTATTTTGCGCGATCTTGTATTTCTTGTATACCTTCTATATATAAACAGGTTTTTATTATGCGCACCTCGGCTAAATCTATTCTTAGAAAAAAATTATTGGTCTAGTATGCTAATTAGTATCTGTTGGTCATTTCTTTTTTTTTTTAACAGTATTTCTATTATATGAGAAATGGACTTTAATAAAAGTAGCCGTTAATATCAAAGCTGAATAAATTTATTTCTTTATTAGAATCTTTATTTGTTTTTTTTTTTCTATTTTTAGATCTTTATTGTGGGAAAATAATTTTGTTTCGGACTATAAATCTACTCGAATGATTTGAATGTAGTTTGCAAAAATTTAAGATTTTTGACATTCAAATCTGCATAAGTAAAAATTACTCTTTTTGCTTTTGAAAATGTTGTTTTTTATTTCTCCTAAATAACCTAATTTGTAAATCCAAGAGATTTTATATCCCTGCTTAAAATCTACCTAAAAAGTTCGAATCGCGAATAATTTGTTTTTCATTAACAAAATAAAATTTTTTTTTTATGATTTCCGTACCAATAAAAAGAGTCGTAAAAAATAAAAACATCATACAAATTTATATTACGCCGCGTTACGATGAATCCCATAAGCAACGATCATAACACTAAACATACGAATAAAAAAGGCTTTATTAAAAATAATTAAAAATATTATTATAACAATAAAATCTGGCACAATTAAAACGGCATTAATGCGGTTTTAACACTTTAACGCTCGCTAAAATCCGGCAAAATACACGTGGAAAAAAAACAACGCAAAACAAAATGACCCTAAGGCGAGATCATTGCGATTCTCCGTTAAAAAATAAATCGCTGCTACTCGACCAGAAGTCTTATTTTTTTTCTCTCCCTATACGTGTATACGCTTTCTGGATTCTTGCCAGAATTGTTATACGTTTGTCGACAAGTCCTATCCATACGATATACACTTACCTTCACATATACTAAACGAACAGGGAAATAAAAAAAGGAAAAAAAAAAAAAATTGAAACACATTGCTTTATATGTAACGTACGTATAGTAAGGTGTTCAAGAGCACAGAAAATATATTGGCTTAGTTTCGTTGAACTTTTTTAAGTTAAAAGAGAGAAAAAAAACATCAAGATTGTACTAGCGGATTGTGTACTTCTTTTTTTTTCAACTTGTTTCTTGTCTTTTGTTAGTTTGCCGTTTGGACTTTTTTTTTCGTTATTTCTTTGTATCAACTTTGATTTTTTTCTCTCTTTCTCTTTCGGCTAACAATTATTATTCGAAGCAAGACTTTTGACTGCTGCAGTTTGCAATCCTTTTCGGAAGTTCTTCACTACTTTTACTTACGGGAGGATGTTTAAGGCGAACCAAATTAGAGAAATTTGTATTTTTTTCTTCTCTTTTCAACTGTTCTTTTTTTTTTGTTATAATAGTTGAAAATAAAATAAAGTGGTTAAAATACGGTATACTTTATATTTATGTGTCAAATTTTATTTATTTATACGCTCAGTTGGATATTTAAACGTGATATAATTTATGCATAAGCCAATGATTAGCCATGATAATTAATGCTAATGTTTTTAAATAATCGCTTAAATTTTCAAATATAATCAAGGTAATTTAATAAATGCATAAATATATCCCTGAACCTGACTGAATAAATAATTTCATTTAACTAAATTGATATAATTCACGCGGAATCAATTTTTTATAAAATATATTAACCAAATAATAATTATTCAACGTTCACAGTTTTTCTGAAATATTTTAATCAGTGGATGATTAAACTCTGACATAATATTGAATTAATAAGAAATATGATTAAATAAAAATAATGAAATGAGAGCATGCAATATTACCCACGTAATAGATACAAATCAATACACGTAATTAAAGTAAGAGAATAAAAACAAATTAATTCTTCATTATGAAAAAATATAATAAAAATATTATTATTTTTCAAGCGTTTCAGTCTCGACGATGGGCGTGCGCATATATATATTCACTTGTAATAAATAAAACTTCTCTTCTCTCCATAAGTAATATATTATTTTTTTTCGCGAGACATTAATTAGAAGCTAATGAACCAATTATATTTAGATTTAACTATTTCGATTATGTATGCGTATATATACATGCATGTATAGACGTGCTCTTAGCCTACATAATAAGCGCGTGTATAGAATCTTTAGGATGTATTTTTCTTTTCTTAACGTTACATCCTATAATACTTTATTTTCTTCTTCTTCTTGCGTTGCATAATTTTAATAATTCTGACCTGAAAAATTTATAATTGATTGTACTATTAAGCACCTCTTGCCTTGGTTTATTAGTCAAGGAAAAAATAATCTTTAATAAGAGAAATTATGCTGGCAAGGAAATCGTACGATGAATTGTTATTTTTAATAAAATTATTTATGTTTATGATGAACATTGTTTAAAAGAATAAAAGAAAAGGCGTATTTAAATAACAAATAACGCTGTGCTTGAAGAACTGAAGTTATTTCGTTACTTGCTTATGCATAGACTTACTTTATTATAAATTCATGACAATTGACTTGAAGTTATTCTGTTACTTATGCATTGTGTTTTGCCTCATTATGAATTCATTACAAAACAACGTTCATGTCGAAAATAAGCTTATTACTTACAAGAGTAAAACTCCTATTATTAATCATAACCGTACGAATAATAGGTTTAAAAAAAAAATTTTTCTTTTTCTTTGTTATTTTTGCATATTATATTTTTCAAGTGGTAATTTCAGTGAAGTAGGATATTAAAGCGAGTTTAATAAAAATTACAAGGAAAAAGGCGTTAAGGTGATTTATTCGAGCTAATAAATTATAATTATACGAGATTTCATTTTTATTTTAACGGATTCGAATTACAATGTAACTTTTTTAATTATTTCGAACAATTATAAATGAAAAAATTCTGTGATCCACAATGTTTAATTAATTTTTATTGTGTTAAAAAATCGTATTCATGATTTGTTTGATCTTTTTTCCAACGATATATTTCCAATTAAATAACGTTAGCCTATTGATTTGTTTTTGATTTGTACACTTTTAGAAATTCACTTTGTTAAATTAAATTTAAAAAAAGCCAACAACGTGTATGAAAAATCACTCTATATTATTAATTTATTTGATCAATCCAATAATTATATCTTAGTACTAAAGTGTATCTACTTAAAAGTTTTCACTTAAATGTTTGAACTAAAAAGCAGACTTCTTTCTGAAAGACAACGAAACGGTTCTATCCTCATGCGGGTCGACACGTTAAACTTTACAAGAAACTCTCACGGTAATTTATAAAGCTGCAAAACTTAAAAACATTTTCAAACGGTTAACAAAGAAAAAATTTCTTTAAATAAAATATCGTATTGATAGTAAAATTATATTTACAATAAACATCTGAACATTCGCTGATTTAAATTTAAAGAAAAATCCGTGATCAACTATTTTTAGAAAGTTTCAATTTAACAGCCAGCGATATACTCTTCTTATATTAAAAGCTCTTTCCCGGCAACTTTTTTAAAACCCTATCCAATTTTGTTGGAAAAAATAAAGTTTCTCTCAAAAACAAGCTCACTTAATCAAATATTAACTTTTAACCAACATCAAGTGCTAATTGAAGTAGTTACTCGTGTAAACAACTACTTACTTAAATTACATTGCTAAAAAAAGAAGAAGAAGCGTTAAAAGTCAAAACTTAATTTTCCGGAAGTTAATTTATCATTTAAATCTCCTAAACAAAACGTTAAGCTATCACTTTCGTACATCGGAATAATAAAATGCTACATGATAAAATTAGTAATTTAACGCTTCACTCGCAATTATTCATAATAACGAGTTTGAAAAAAAGAAAGAAACTAGAAAAGAGCATTCATGTGTGTATAATACAACCAAGGCGCTCAACTGACCAGATTGCATTAACCGAGTTTTTCCTCTTACATACATTAGCGAGTTTATTCTTTTCTCTTACTTTTTCTCTACTTTTAACGTCCTACATTCACCCAGATATACATGTATATTGCATATGCGAACGTTTACGTGATAGGCGGTAACATAGAAAACGCACAAGTTGCAAAAGTAGTACCGTTGGCTTGCTAGAAAAAAAAGAAAGAAAAAAAGAAAGAGGAAAATTGTATATGACGCAAGAGGAAAAGAGAGAAAAAGAAAGAGAAGGAAAATGAGACTCCCACAACAAACGTTTTATATATATATATATATATATACATGCTTTCGAAACGATCAAGTGCAAGGTCGGAGGCTCTTTCTTTCATCTTTCTATCTCTTTCTCGTGCTTTGATGTTCTTTTTTTTCGATGCTCTCCATGCTTACATAAATATAAAGAGAGAGAGAGAGAAAAAAAAAGGGATAAAGAGAGGATTGTTTTCTTAACTTCCTGAGTGAGCGCGCGAGCCTGCACTCGACGTTCATATACCTAAGGGATTCATATATGTTTCCGTCTGTATGCACTTGAGTCGAGACGAGCTGTCATGTTATGTTAAACACTGCCGTTGTTACAGTCATAACCGTAGCTTTCTTCTTCATTTTCTTTTGTTCCTCCCTTTCTTTTCTCTCTCCGTGAGACTTTGTTTTTCTTTTTTTCTTTTATTTATTTTTTTTTTTTTTGTTTTCTCTTCTTTTTATACGTCTTCTTTTCTTTTCAACTCGGAGCTCTAAATATTACTTTTTATTTAATGTCTTTGTTACTTTGTATCGGGAATTACAACTGTAAAAGCGTGATGCTTAATTTTTTCGCGTCAAATTCCCTCCTGCCTTTTTCCCTATACATAAAGCGAGCCTTCGAAAACTTTGAAAACAGGAAACATTAATTATTGCGAGCGAGCATCGAGCATAACTATAAAATCTCAATGTATTGTTAAGTTTTTGCAAGTATATGATGAGAAGAAATTTTTTTTTTTTGCCCATTATTGAAGGAATTATTGAAGGAACTTAAGGATTAACTATTTTTTAAATGGTTTTCGCAAAAAATGAAAAGCGTAATGAGTATTTTATAAAAGTTCGTATCTGTACTTATATGGATAATTTATAAGCTGAGGGATTTTGATGGTGCAATATCAAATCTTCCGATGTAAAATTTTTAAAATAAGATCCAACATCTTGGTACTATAGAAATTTTATTTTTTATCAACAATATGTCAGAAATTATTGTTCAATTTTTTCTTAAAGAAACACAAAACTAAGAATCAGAAAAGGAATCGTATTAAACAAAAAATAAATTGAACTTCAAGATTTCTTTAAATAAATATAAAACTTACGTGCCGGTTAAATTTATCTATAAGATTGTAAAAATTGTAAGTAAACTACCGATTTGACAATTGATTGACGTATAAATATTTAATTTAAACTTTATACTAAATCGATAAAAAATTTTATATACAATTTAAACATTTCTATGTAACTTGACGTCTATATGAGATTTCTTTTTAGTTTATCTATATATTTTTAAACAAATTTTGCAAAATAAAATAAAATAGATTGATTATCGATTTATATAAAATATTATTTGCCTTGACACATAAATACCTCGAGGCAAGTTTAATTAATTCAAGCGATGATATTAGCAATTAAATGTTAGAGAGCATCTATTAAACTAATAATATAAGAAACAAGTGGGATATATAATGGAATATTATATTTTAGAACTAATTAAATTAGAAGTTTCAAATGCTTTAGTTTTCAAACTATTTTGCATTTGAAATTTCCATTGAAATCGTTTTAACCATTCTCCTGATATTAAGCAACAAACGCATTCAAACATTTGGAAACAAACGAATAATCAAAATTTCAAATATCGCGTACTTACGTATTCAACGTAAGATTCCACAATGGAAAAGGTTTTTGGTGTCGATTAAGGCAAAATAATAATCATTTTAATTGATTTTGTTTTCTAAAATAAAATTTTGCGAGAAATTCAAAGTAAATCTGTAATGTGTTTGAACTTTTGTTTATTTCCAGAAAAAAAATCATGAAATTTCATTAAAATATCAAATTTTTCATTGTCACCATTCTTAAAAGTAAAGATTTCAAAACTTCAGCAATACTTTCTTTATAACACCTTATGGTATGCTCCATAAAATCGATCTTTCCTCCCTACCCCTTTCAATTTTCTTCTCCTCTCTTTTACTTTCTTTCCTTGCAAAGAAATAAAAAATAAAAAATAAAAAATCATAAAAAAAAGAAGAAAACTCACACATGCACCTGTGCTCGCGCATACGTAGAGACGCACATATAAACATACGTATCCACACATATATACATAGAGATATAAAGGAGAGAAAGAGAGAATTATTAGCGTGGGATCGCACACGCCGCCGCGGCTTGGAAAAACATACCGTTACCGCGCGTTTGTGCGCACATATATGTGTGTATAGATATATATATATATATATATATATATATATGAAACGTTGGTGTGCTGCAGCAGCAAGTCTATAACCGGCGGGCGCGCTTCAAACATTCCAGGAATGTATTGTGTCCTGGGAACTCACTGCAACAACGAATCGACCTTCTCTTTCTTTCTTTTCTCTCTTTTACAGCGCGGGTGTCTTTCTCTTTCTCTCGTTTCTTTTCTCTTTTTCTTTATATTTTGCTTCTTTTTTTGTTTTCTTTTATGCGTCTTTGTTTGTCTGTCTGGAGCTATTTGTATGCGTGTTAGAAGAACGCGCGAATTTTTCGGTATGTAACGAGAGAAAAAAGAAAATTTATACCTTGAAAGATAAGTTTTACAGGTCTCCGAGAAGAAAATTGTTACTTTGTCGTTTGCCTTCGTGTCAATTAGTTTAATGACAGTTTTTAAGTACCTTTTTTTTTCTCTTTTACTGCTAAACAAACAGCTATTGAGTAAACAGTGCTAAAAATGATATTTTGTTTGGAATATTTGTTAAATTAAGCTTAAGTTGTTAACGTCAAATATTTTCTTTTAAACATTTTTTCTACTAACTTTTACATATTGTGCATTTTTGACGTTAAAACTTCACTTATTTTCAAATATTTATTATCTTGCAACTATTCATTCAGTAGTTTAGTAATTTTATTTATTTACTTCTTAAAACAATATAATTTAATTTAACGCTAAAGATAAAATTTCTCATAAGTAAACTCGTGTAAACAGTAGCAGGAAATGATTTTAAATTACTGTTTTATTAATAGCCAGGAGTTTGTTAAAAATGATGTAGCTGTTTGTTTTAATGAATATTATCATTATTTTATCGAAATTACAATGTTTATTAATTTTTTTGTTAAAATGCACTTAAAAAATTTATTGTTTAATGAATTCTTTATGTAATTGTTGCTTTAAAATAAGATTTATTATTATTTTTTCTGAAATATATTTAAAAAGAAACTAAATTATATTCAAAATACTTGTTTTAAAAATAATTCGAATAAAAACTAAGATTTATTCAAAATTTTCATTTTATAATTTTACAAAAATCAATGGATTTTAAAATTGAGCACACGCATACATACAAAGCACTTTAGAGCTGTGAAATGTGAATAAATTCTTAGACGCGTGATTAGAGCCGATTACTTCCCAGAAGTTAAGTTGACCTAAAATTTTGGTATTTTTATGTACTTATTTGAAAGCTGAGAAAATAAAAATGCTGTTATTCGATAACATCGTCGAAATAACTATCCTATGCAAGATAGAAATTTTTGACTTTTAATCATTTCATTTAAATTTATAATTAAATATCAACATTACTTTTTTTGTCACTATAAAATAGAATTTTCATATTTGAGATTAAAATGTGAAAATTTTATTTTAGAAATATTCCTAAAGTATAAAAAAATAACAATCAATTGAAATTTAATCATCACTGAATTGTTCAATTGAAATAAAACTAAAAATTAAATGTGCCATACAGCAGGCTCATATGTCGCAGTAGATGAATGCCAAGTACAGTAAGACATCAAATTCTTATAAAAACGTCATTCAATTCCTTCCAACCATTCCAGCAAACCTATAAGATAATTTTAAGTTAATTGAAAATTCTTCTTCGAATTCTTACGTTTTATTTTATTACCATCAGAATCATTGTTTGTACACATTTAGTACTTTTTTTTTCTCCTTTGTAATTATCCTCAACATTTTAATCAGCAACAATAAGATAATCAGAAAAGTTAAGTTTAAATCCTTAAAGCTTATACTCGTCTCTCTTTCTCTATAATACCAATTTCCTATTCCAATTTGGTACATCTCTTATTCTTCCTTTTAACTAAGAGAGAAATACTATATACGCCAACTGCATTGCTTCTAAATCTTGCAATGACTTGCGCGTGTTTCTTGTATAAACCCCAGGATGCTTATTTCACTTCTCCATCTTTCTCACTCTCTCTAGTAGTTCTCTTTCTCTCTTAACTTGTGTACTTCTCTTATTTCTTATACTTCGTGTTCGCTTTCTCGTTTAGTTCGCCTTTGAACTCTATGTTGTTGTACATGCGCTTTGATGTACACGTGTACTAAACGAGCATTTAACTGAATTTGATACAATTCATCAATTTGTTTTGCTGACGTCTAATTTAAACGTTGAACATGTCTTGTTCGCAAACTTTTATTTTTTACTTCTTCTTATTTATTGCTTTTTATCAAGATTAAAGGGTAGAATATGGCTGAAGTATAATAGTGTTCGTTGTTACTATTTTTATTGTGATTTAATGAATTAATGATTGTCATGACTTCATTATGAGAATGTACGCACTTTTATATAAACTACATTGTCAATTAATGGTCTTCGAATTAAGCACAGGGTTATTTAGAACAAAAAATTTTTTATTTTTTACTTTAAAAATAATCTTTTTTGCTAATGTTTTTTAAAATTTTTATAAAATTAAAAGAAATTATTTTCTCAATCTGATAATTTTATTACATTTTTATTTATTTTTAGTGATTAATATTCAACAAGGGTAAAAAAAATAAGGTTGAAACTTGAATCATTTTCATTTTTAAATAAAATTTATCGTATTATTACAGACAAGTTATTTTTTTATTATTATTATTTAACGTCGCTGTATTTATGCTTTCATTGCAATGCTAATTAACGACGGAGGTTGTCAGTGTGTTTGTGAACAAAGTACATGTAACGTACAGTGGTGCTTGTATCAATCGGCTGAGAGCGGGAATCGAACTCGCGACTTCGAGAATACGAATCCATCGCTCTACCGAATGAGCCACTGACGACCTCGGAAAAGCTATTTATTTAGTTTAAACAATACTTTACATTCAAATATAATTTTTTTAAGTATTAACTTAGTAAATTACATAATTTTAAATTTATTATTAAAAATTTATAGATAACTTTAAAATTATAGCATATAAAAATTTTGCATATATTAATCAATAATTATCATTTAAATCTGTTTGAATTAGGTAATTTTTATAAAGCAATAACATTTTGGTAAGTCTTTACATGTTCATAAAACTATTTAGTGCACGTAAATTAAATGCACTTTTAATGAATTTCGATTAAGAATTCGTGAAATTTTAAATAAATTGACTTTCCCTTTTGTCTTACAAACAAATAGAGCTTCTACTTTGTAATCAAATATTACCGTAAACATAAGATGCAAGCATTTATTTAAAGTGGTACTTTGATTGTTCCATAAAATAAGTGTTCAGCACCTTAATCGTCGAGTGATTTTAGACCTATTGCTATTTTATGTTTTCTTTCAAAGGTTCTTGAGAAGATTGCTCATGATTAGGTGCAGGAGTACAATGAGAAGCATTGAATACTTGATCACATGCAGTAGGGTTTTTGAAAACATCATTTGACGCAAATAGCTGCACTTAAAATAACAGATGATATAAGAACAAAAGTGGGTGAAAAACTTGATAAGTTACTCTTATTGCTTGATATCAGTACAGTTTTTGACACAATTTTATTATCTGAATTACTGATGAGACTTAAATCTATAGGGTTTTCCAAGTCCACTGTCGCGTGGATTTACTTTTATATTTGGGGAAGGGAGCAAAGGGTTTCTACAAGCTCCGAAGAGAATTTGAGTTAGTTAAGATCTAATCTTGAAGTCCTATAGGGATTGGCGCTGGGGCCCTTGTTATTTTGCTAGTATATTAATAAAGTACGTGACGTTTTTGACTCTGGATGCGTTGAGCATATATTATATGCTGATAATTTACAAAATTACATCCAGGTTCCACGAGAGAAGTTGAACGAGGATATTCTTGTCATGGAATATGGTGATTCACTTACTTTGAATTTTGATGAAACTGAGGCAAACATCTCTGACGATGGATAATCAATCTTAGGAGAAGTTTTGGTGTTCCTTTTTCTAGCATTGTGACGAGTCTTGGTATTGTGTTGCACTCTAAATTAACGTAGCTCCACTACATATTAATATGAATATTAAAAAATTCAGCACGTGTGTAGGCTGCCTACGTTTTTTCCCTTGACACACTATTAAGACTGCGCGAAAACAACTCATGACTATCCTTCGATTACTTCACTTGGATTACCACTCAGCGCTTATGATCAATGCATCTTACGAGTTGAAAGGAATATGTAAGACAAATACAAGTTGGCTGCATACTGTTTTGAGGAGACAGTATTTTTTGGCTGTACTCATGTACAAAAACGTATGTACGAATATACCGGAGTAACTTGTGAGTCTCTTTACCAGATTGTCCCTAAAGTACCTTATAGCGGAGAGATTAGGACTTAATGATGCCTTTTATGCGCATTGAGACTAAAATGAAATTTTTCCAAGTACAAGATACAAATTTTTAAAATTTTCAACCTACTGAACATAAAGCTCTTCCATCACTCAGCAGGTTTCGCTGCATATACAGTGGTACGAATGTATTTATTGATATAAAAGATGGTTTGGATGTACATGAAGTGAGTAAGATAGATTTCATGTTAATAACTTCATTGAATGTAATTTATTCATGTAATTTATTTTATTGTATTAATATTAATTTTACTGCTTTGATGATGAATATTACTTGACAGTATTTTGTATTTATTTATAGCTTTACGATGTGTATTTTGATCATCTGTAATATCATTTTTCAAGCGACATATATTATAAATTTTAGTTTGTTGACTAATATGATACGATGCAATATTACGTAAAAACGGTGTTATTTAATATTATTTTACACACTATTTTTGTACTTCCATTACAAAATAAATAAACATCTATCCATATCTACTTCTCAGGAAAATACTTCGTGATTGCCTTTAGCTATCCATGATGAACCAAAATTAAGGATACATTACATAGCATTAAACGGTTTTCTCAAAACCGAAATAATAACAAAACAAAGCGATACGAAATCCAATTGAAATTTCTGGAAAATACTTTTCAACCTATTTTGAATATACATTAAAATATTTACTGCAAATACATTGTAAACAAAGTTATTTGAAACAAATATTTAAACAAGTTCAATAAATTTTAAATACAATTAGTTCAAAAATTTCTACTGCCTGCGCTTGAAAATAAATTTTCAAAAATGTATTGAGGTTAATTAAAAACAATTAAACTGAATTATTAATATCAATCCCATAAAGAAATATATCCCCATGATACGGCGGTATTCGTATTAAAATTTCTTGTTTCGTCCTTATCTCAAAAGGTAAAACTTATTTAAATCTAATACATTTCCTGCGCGTGGTTAATCCAAATGGCCCAAGTAACACGGCTTCCATGTGTTTTAAGGCGCTGTTAACACATTAGATTGCTTCGACTAGAATCTGATACGGTTTTTCCTTTCCTTTATATTCTATTAACATCGTCCGAGATTTAAAAAGCACAAAGCTAAACAAAATCGTTGGCAGAACAAAAATAATTCCGACAAGAATTTTTTCAACTGGCTCCATCAATTAAAACCTGAAATCTATAAAGTTCGGACTCGAGGAAATTGTTGATAAAACAAATATGTTTCTGATCTAGTAAAACCTGTTTAATTGAAAAATATGGATATTTTGAGGCAATAAAGATAGAATAACAGCGCGATTATCATTACATTAATTGCAATGTATTTTTAATTTATTTAACGTGCGAACAAATTTTGTTGAATTTTTTTAATTGGTAAAAAATTTAATAATCACTGAAAAAAAAATCTTTATTGCTAAATCCATGCTGGAAAATCTCACGTGAGATTTTGCAGTAAAGATTATAAATATTTAAAGTTATCTGCTTGGCCTTCGTCGAGTAATTTATAAGAACTTCAATTTGTCTACATTTATATAGTGGTAATATATTTATCCTTGTTTGAAAATTTTCATCAAAAGGATCGTGGATCCGGTCACAATATACATTACTGCAATCAAATTACAAGATATTAAAAAAATAACAACAAAATATATAGACGAGGAATATAATCAAATTTAACTAAAATCTCTTATTATATTATTTTAAATCTTAATAACCCATCAAAATTGTGACGGAACATCGATAGGTTTGTTATCACGGATTTCTAATTAGAGATGCTATTATGCGACCTGACAGAGAGCCGTACATGACAAAGCGCTCCGCCTATCGTCACGCTAGGATTAGAAATATGATAGGGGCTCTCTGTTTGAAGTGGGAAGCCTTATTTGAATTTTTATTTAGGCTATCGGTTAACACCGTAACCTGAGAATTGAAAATTCCGGTTCGGTTATATATATTATTTTTTTTTATAGATTTACTGGCTTCGTTGATATTATCATCGCGTTAATGATGGAAAAATTAAAATTAATTGTATGCTAAATGTAAAATATATTAAATAAGAAAATTTTCCTTTCGTTTTGTTTTCCTGTTTCGTTCAAAATATAAATCTATTTTTATTATATTTTGCGATCAGAAATATAACTTTTGAAACCTAAAATCTTTAATGCATAATGTAAGAATTCCAGATTTCTTAATTGGAATCTTTTGAATTTTCTTATCAGAATTTCCGGTCGAATTCCGACAAAATACTATATTCCAACCGGAAAATTCCTCATTATAATCTGGTCAGCTTTAATTATAAATTTTTAAGAATATTTAAAATCTCGCATTATAATTTCAAATCATTTAGCCGGCAATGTGTATCTTTGCCTTTTTTCAAATTTTCACGATCATAATAAATACACTGAAATATTTTAGCTCATGAATAATGTATTTAATTATCGGGTTTAATTAAGTAATGAGCAGCATGTTATAATACAAAATGATCAATGATAATCTTCTATTTCACTGGACATTGATATTATGTATATTTAATCAGAGCTAATGCGCCAATACAGCATTGTTTAATCAAAGTGTAAAATGCAAACAATATTAAAACCTGCAAATTATCCATAAATAGTTGTTGAGCTGTATAATTTTCGCAAATTTAATAATTCATGTTGTTTGTACAAAAATAATCATTGCCGCCTTTATTAGCTTCATAATTATATATAATCAGAAAAATTAATCTATAATTTTGTAATGATAAGTTATTTTCTGTATTTCGAAAGAAAACGTTTTATATAATTTATCCTTTAAAGGTGATAAATTAATTTTGGGCAAAAGGTTTCGAGTTAAATCCATTAATCAGGGGAACGATTAAACAATAATCTTTCGAAAAACAAGAGAAAAAAGAAGGAAGGCAAGAGCATTCAATAAATGATACGTACTTAAACAAAGCCATAATTATGTCTCTTAAGATTTTTTAAAATTTGTTTATTACATTAAATTCAATACAATTATTTTTCTTTCCACCTCAAAGGCATAATTACTGACGAATTAGCGTTACCTTTACGATTCAAATGACGTCATAAAGCCGTTCTTATCCACTAGCACCATCGAAATCACAAGAGATATATATTTTTTTTCCTCTTCCCTTCTCTCTGTCTTTCTTTAATTTCAACTGCAACGTAAGGAAAAAGACTTTGAAGATCTATATAAGCCGATCTTTCTCTTTCTCGCTGGCGTTCCCTTTTCCTTCAGATGAATATCTCCCCGATCGAATGATTCGTATGTGTCTACGCTAAAAACGTTATAAAATACAACGATCTCGCATGAGGACTCTTTTATTATATCGAATATACGTCGGGACCACCCATGCTCGTTTCATTGAACGCAAGCTAAATTCGTCTTTGAAAGAAAAAAAAAGAAAAGAAAGATGGTTGCGTATATATTCTGATGCAGACACTTTGCGATAATAATATAATGATCTATTGACACTTTATCATAACGACTAATGCACTTGGCTGGAGTAATCAAGATTTTATTGGTTCTTCTTTTCTTTTATTATCAGCGTTGATGTATATTCAATCATAGATACTCAATATTTTAGATCGAAATAATTATAGTATCGGTTTCACGTACTGTAATGGTATTAAAACTATAAATTTTTAACTAGATTATTGTCATTGGCGAAGATATTATTATAACTTTATTTTTAAAAGATATGCACTTGGTTCATTTTATTGAGAATTTCTATTTGGTAATGTAATTGTTATAATTCAATAAGAGTGAATATCGTCATTTAGAAGATTACAAGATATCGTTCTAGAACAACTTTAATTTTAGAATAATAAGGTTTAAATTGATTTTGTTTTACATGAAAGCTAACTTTATAAAATTATTATAGAATTATTAAATAAGCCATAATTTCGTTTATTTAAAGAAAATTTTATAATCAAGTTTTAAAAATTTATCCAATTTTTATTCTTATTCAAAATTTTACCAAAAAATTTTCTTTAAAAATTTTCCAAAGAATTTCGAGACAAAACGACCTATCAAAACAAAAGGAATCGCTAAAGGGCAGATGTTAAGAAGAAAAAGGAAAAAATAACACCCAATCTGTTATAGGCAGAGAAAAATTACATAACGGTATCGTGAATTATACAAGTGCCTCCGCTGCAAAAAAAATCATATCCGCTCGATATTTGACACGAGCGAACGTTAAAAGAACGACCAGGTACATTAGATAAGAATCTGCCGTACCTGGTCTTTTTTCTTCTTACTCTTGAAACTGCCTACTACGTGTATTCGTGTATAATGCAAATATATGCTTTGTAAGGTAAAAAAAGACGAAAAAAAAAATTAAAAGTAGAAAAGGTATAAGGAAAAATCTAAGGTAGAAAAATAAAAGGATTAAAAATTTAACCTTTCACATGCTAAAGCTCTCGAGATTTTCGGCATATATCAAACCTAATACAGCTTCATTTGCAGCCTGGGATTACGTGTCTTGTATATTAAGGTTTCACAAGCAGGAAATTAAAAAAAAATTAAAAAGAAAAGAAAGAGTATTAAAGACCAGAAGAAACAAAAGTTAGAAAAAAAAAGAAGAAGGAGTCCTTCCTTAGTTTTAATTCTAGCATAAATTATCATCTAATTAGCAGAAGCGCGCGAGCGAGTGAGCGAGCTACTCGTCTCATCGGTTCCCATGTATATATGACTTCCGCATTAAGGATATATATGCCTTGAACGTGTATACGTCGAGCACGTGTATAGGTCGAGCCTCTCTTTATTTAGTTTAATCATTGAGAGAGAAAAAAAAAGAGGAAAGATCGTGTTTACTGTGTGAATGATTCGATATATAAATGTATTAGGATCCCAATCAATCGTCACTGGTTACAAAGTACGGTTATTGGAAAGTTAAATATATTGTCGTTGATATCTCAGCTATACTTAGTAACCATAATTTCAACAAGTTTCTTGATTATCAAACTCGCGATAATGGAAACTTATATTTACGTACTGTTGATATGATTATTTTAATAATTACTAATAGACCAAAATTAATATAATAAAATGTTTATTACTTGTATATATTTTTTAAACTATTAAACTTTCATTAAATTTTCTCCTTTTATACAATTAAATTAAACGTTATAAAAATAAATAAACAAAATAATTCAATGCAATAAAAATCTTTTTAGGATAACGCTCAACGTACCGAGAGTAAGCCGTTACGAAAAATATAATTAAATAATAAAAATAAGAAAAAATAAAAAGCTAAAATACAGTAAACTAATTTTTCATTATGCAATTAAGACATCAGGTATACATTAGGCTTGGAAAAAATAAAGTAGTAAAATGGTATACCTCTTGATTAAACGTGTATAACACTGATTCTAAAACTTTTCATACCGACTAACGGATTTAAAAACATTAACGAATTTTTCTACGGTATCATCCCTCCAATTAAGTTACGATAAAAGTTACAATTAAATCACAATAAAATTAGATTACCGTTTTTAACCGAAAAAAAAGAAAGGAGAGAAAGAGAGAAATCCTTTAATTAAAAAATTTTTTAATTAAAAGCCGTGAGAAAAGTTGCTTATGTGTGTATGTATATATATGTCTAAGCGTGCGAAACGCACACCCGCACTGACTATTATACCATTTATACGCTGTAGCATAGGGTTATATACTTTTTTTTTTCAAACGAGAGAAAAAAAGCTTGAAAGATTTAAATAAATTTAAAGTTTAACAAAGTTTTGTTAATGACGTAATAATGGCAATTAATTTAATACTTGGTATTAAGCTAGAAACATCAATGCGAATATAGCGTTTGAAAAGTATATAAAACCAAGGGGAAAAAGAAGAGCATTCAGGTATACAAAAATAAAATAAATAAGAAACACGTGTACTCCAATAAGTAAAAGACCAGATATATAGTGCGAACGAGGAAAGGAAAAAGGAACGATTTACAAAGTGATTACCACTGTAATCATCGCGCGCTAATTTCTGAATATTTCCTCTTTCCTTTAATCCCACTTCGATTTCTTCAATATTTTTTCTTTCACTTCATACGTACATCCATCTTTCTGTCATTCAATCCTTGTTACGGTTAACAGCTCTGAAACGCTGCTAATTATAGTTATTATTAAATTTGTTCGATTTGCGGATACGATAGACTTCGTGATGAATTATTTTTCTTGTGCGGTAAGTTATGATGTAACTTGTAATGGAGTTTATTTTTAGAGAAATAAAATGAATTACATAATATTCTGTTACAGATTGATATCAAATAATTAAGTAGAATGTTAATTAAGAAGATTCTTAAGATAATGATGAAAACAGAGTTAAATGATTCAATTAAATTTGATAAGTAGATAACATCTCTAATTGGAAAAAATAAAAAAATTCGTCTTACAAAAGATCTTTATGAAAATTTTTCTTAAAATGAATGTCATATAAATAATAAGGAATATTTCTGAATCACTAATATAAACCAAATCTACCTCTTTTCTTTATAAAATATAAATTTTAACATTTCTGCAATTATTTTTAATCGTTAATATAATTAAAAATATGAAATAAAAAGCAATAGTCAATGTTTCGTATTTCGTTTGGTCAATAATCTGCACAAAGCGTTTTGCGAATAAAAGCTCATATTATGTGGTTACTAATATATCATAATTACAAAAAGGTATTTCTCGCGTTTACTGAAAATTGAAGGTTCAAAATTGTATATTTCCAGTTTCAAAATTATTACGTGTAATCAATCACAAAAACATTATCGTTCTCATTATTATCCTCGTCATTAATTCATCAGTAGTCCTGACAATAAAAATATTTAAAAAATTTTAAAAATTAAAATGTTTATAAAATTCTTATATAATCTGGTTAACTATTGAAATTAAACAAAACAAAAAAAAACAAATCAGTACCACCCATTACAACATCAACAACAAAATCCAATATCCATTCGATAGTAAGATAAAATTAAACCCCCAATGAATGTCATTAAAACCGACACATGCTCTCTTCTGATCTCTTAAAGTTACAAAATAACGTCTGCAGTGAAGGAAGTGCTTTAAGTCACGCGTCGATTAGACCACAGCCAGACGTTGTACGTGTATATATAGCCGCATCTCTTGCATTGCTTGGTATATACACACACAGCCCCGGCGATAATTAAACGGCGACTAGCTGCCTAGGCGATACGACGCTCTAATAAGCAAGCCGCACACCTACTATGTACCATTGCTCTTGTTTTATTCCCTTCGCCGTGTATATATATATATACACGCGGCTAAAGTAATTGGGTGTTGAGATCGACGCTTGCACGCGGTTCTAAAAGAAAAGGAAGAAAAAAGAGAAGAGTAAAGGATACAAGAGACTGATCGATCGATTTTGAATCTCGATGCTTTTTGAATTTTACATAAATAAATGCGCGCGAGTGTGGGTGTGCGTGTATAAGCACCGAAGTATACGTTTGTGTACTGAAGTATCAGAATCAGAAATTGATTAAAATACCGATAAGATTATTATATTGGAATTTAAAATTTATCGATGCACTAACGATTTATTTTGCAAAAGCACACACCCAATTTCAATGTTAATACATTCTGAATAGATTTAGTTCTCAATAACAATTTTGAAAAGTAACGATTCCGATAGATAATGATTAAAACCTAATCTATAAGCTTTGGCGTTCGAAGTGTATTTATATCTTTAATTAATCTTTGAAATTTATCAAAATTTTATCAGTAAAATTGAAAAATAAAAATACTTTGATCTCAGATGGCTGTTTTCTAAAACATGAATACCATGAATATTCGAAGCTGATTTTTACGATATCGTTAAACTCATTCCTACGGAATTGCTCGTTCAACTCATCAAAGTTTCATAAACTGTCAATTTTCTTTGTATAAACGTTAATACTTAAACGAAGTATAAAAATAAGAAATAATATATTTCTTACCTCTTTAATATTTATTGAATTATAAAATTAAATAAATGCACAAGATGGGTAAGGATCAAATCGACATTTTCATACGCTGACATTAAAGTAATTCACAGCATGAAAATAACTAAATAACAAAAAAAAAAGCTTTCACGTTAAAATTTACAGTGCTAATACATACTAGTCAGTGAAATATTAAATTAAATGAACGCAAAAGATGAAAATATAAATACATGCAATGTACGCGATAAAATGTATTTTTAAGCATCTCCACGCGCTGCAATCGGTGAAAATATTTATTTTATTTACGTTTTAAACAACTTACAAAAACATCAGCTGCTGCTAAATAAAACAAATTATTAGATTTGCAAAAGTGGATTAACATTTTTTTTTTGTACGCATTAATTCAAATACGTTACTTTATCAATTATCAATGGGTTATTTAAATTATATAAAAGAAAAATTTAATATTATCAAAATAATATATAACATTTGCGTACGTTATAAATTAACGTAGTCATTATTGGAATAATATATATTCCAAAGCCTTACAGCTTTATTTCCTGCTCTCTCAATCTGATATCATGTTTTATCATTTATTTACAAATATAATTAAAATTATTAAAAAATTTTCAACTAATCTTATTTAAACTTTTTTCTCCTACAATTCTACTTGAGTATAATTTTATAAAATATATGGTATATAACGGAGAGATTGAATAAGAATTCTAAACAAATGTAGGAATTAAAATTGATGCTAGGAAAAAATAGACACGTTAACCAGACATGTTAATTTGAAAAGTTAACAATAGAATTAAGAAAATCGTACATATACGAATCTAATAATTGAGCATTCTCATTTAGATACTCGAATATATATACAGCAAACTTTCTGACATATCCTAAACGAGCTTTCGTGCTAAAACTAACATATACATTTATCCCCCTTTTCCTATATAACATCATAGCTTGAATGCGACAAAGCTTCCTTATATACATATACATCTATATTTATATATACATACAACACTCAAGGAAGCTGTAATCTCATTTCCGCCGGTGTATATATTCTCGTGCAAAACGTGAGCTTGTGTATGTGTGTGTGTGTAATATGTAAGTGTTTCATGGGATCCGCGTCGTAGCTTGAAATTGTCGTTCGTGCTTGCACTTAAAGCAACTTGTCTGTAACACTCCTTCTCTCGATTCCTGCTTAAAAGATACGTTTCTATATACGTGTGTATGAATCCAAGGATATATACTCAAATCTATGTAAGACATATATACGTAAGATTGCTTATAAGTATTCTAGTTTGCTCCGAAGACCTTGTTGATACTTGAAGCGCGACCTCTCTTTATTTCTCTCTCTCTCTCTCTCTCTTTCTCTCTTTTACTCTTGCGCGTGTGTACGCGCGTGCGACTCGGTTAATTTGCTCGCTAGACCATGAATCTTCTTTTTTACTTATAACATATGTATGTAGATATATATATATGTATGCCTATATATGCTGTTATAAGGTCCTGTGTAGTGTAAACCGGATTCGGTGTTGTGCACTTCGACAAAACCGGATATAGTATCGGGTCGATTAAGAATAAGGAGAATAAAAAAAAAGATTAAGAAAAATTTAAAGGCGAAGAAGAAGAAATAGACTCTTTCTATATCTCTACTTAAACTTTAACATATATATGTATAAAGTCCATTGAGTTTTTTTTTTTTAATGCTTTTGCGTATATATATATATATATATGTTTAAACAGGCTAAAAGCTTATACGCGTGTATAACGCACGTGTATAATGAAGCATTTAGAAGGCTCGACAGAGCCACTTGATACATTACTATATGTATACATATATACACATAGAGAGAAGAGAGTAAAGCACAGGCGCACACACACACTCGCAACCCACATGCGAGAGAGAGAGCATAACTGTGCTTTAACAAATTGCGAATTCATGCGGTTCCACACCGCTCGTATACTGCTTCACTCTCTGTGTACACATATATATAGGTTTATGCGGTGAACACGAGCAAATTCATAAACGAGGATATACTATATACCATATATATATATATAAGCTCATTCACACATTTATCCCTAAGGGTATACACGCGCGGGTACTTATAGAATTTATTTTTTTCTTTTAACTTTTTTTTCTCTCTCTCTCTCTCTCTCTCTCTCTTGCTCCTTCTCTTTAAAAAGTTTACATTCGAACTTGTAAGAGTTGTTTACATATGTAATACAACGTGAGAAAAACTACTTGCTATTTGGCTGGTGTTAAGGAAAAAAGTTAAGGCATCGGTCATTAGCTCGTAAAAATATGTTATTCGAAAAAAGAATGCTGTTTAATCGCCGAGAAAACATGAATATTTAATGTACACTGGAATTTTAATTTTTTTTCTATTATAGTATTTTTTTTTTTCATGTCCATGGCTGTTTCCATTGAATACTGTTATGCAATCGTGAAATAATATTCATGTAATCTTTGAGCGAGAATATCATAATTTTATGTAATTCTTTTATGGATTGTTGACTTTACAAGCAATTTTTAACTGAAAAAGGATTGTATGTAATTGTTGTAATAACAAAATGTAATCAATGTATCTTTATGTGCAAAGGGAAATTTTCAAATTAATAATTTTTGAAAAATAAATAAAATTTTTTTTTTTATTTTTGTACTAAAAATGACAACGTAAGATACGTGTTTTGATCAAAAAATTTTCTGCTTATCCATTATCAGTAAGCAGACAGTGTTCCTTCGAAAACACGAATAAATTTTCAAATTTCAACAAAGAATTTTAAAAACTAAAAAATCACCAGCTCGGTTTCTATATTAAAAAATGACAATTTTTATTATTTAAATAATTTTATTTATCAAAATCGTTTGTTCTTTTTCTTATAAAGCCCATCCTGCCAAGCATAAAAATTTCTATTCATTCATAAAAATAGACAAAAATTCATGTCTTACTTTCTTCATTCTCCTTGTGCCGGTGATGCCGTCGCGTTATTCTTGCATTATTTAACGAATAATGGAAAACTGCCATACGAATTTATAATTCATACATTAGCGCGCTTTCAAAAGGTACACACATATACATTATACACGAACAAAATTTTTTTTCTTTTTTTTTCGTATCCTTAAAGAACAACGCTGTTATTCATCGATTGCGGTCGACGCTAAAGGAACTTAGCATATATCCGCGTATATACACCGAAAAAAATCCGTTACGCCAATGGTTCCATACCTCCTATAACTATTATTGTTCGCGAGGTTAAAACTACAGCGGTCTAAAATATGTGACGCACATTATTAGATAGGTATAGTAACAGAGTAGTTCACTGTAAATACTGCAATAGTTCGAGCGCTGAACGTTGGCTGTTGGGGGTAAATGAAATACGATCCGTCAAAACACACGAACGCGCGTGATTCCAGACTCGAATGATATAGCGTCGATGAGGTTTTACTAAAGCCTCATCGACGCTAATGTCATTCGAGTCTGGAATCACGCGCGTTCGTGTGTTTTGACGGATCGTATTTCATTTACCCCCAACAGCCAACGTTCAGCGCTCGAACTATTGCAGTATTTACAGTGAACTACTCTGTTACTATACCTATCTAATAATGTGCGTCACATATTTTAGACCGCTGTAGTTTTAACCTCGCGAACAATAATAGTTGTAGGAGGTATGGAACCATTGGCGTAACGGATTTTTTTCGGTGTATATATATACATACCTACCTAAATGACTTTTCTTTCTTTCTTCTTTATATACACTTCTTTTTTCTATCTCGCCAGCGAGCAAGCTTGTTCCATTAACTAAAAGTTTTATCTATTAACGGATTATGTTTTAAAGGAGAAAATACAATGGTATATTGTAACGATTAACGATAAATAGTACAGATAATATTATGCATGTATGGGTGAAAAGAAATCCAAGCATTAAGCGTGTATTAAGGTTAAAGCAGCTGAGAGCTTTTCCAGTTTTTACAGTTTAAATAGCTTGCCTTTTAATGACACTAGTTTTTACTTGTATTAGCCTTATCTGATCTGAACTTTTGCCGGAATTATCATCGGGGATATTATGAAGATATAAAGCGTGAAATATTATTATATATTGCGCGCTTATTCAAACTATGTAACGTTTACCGAACGCTTTAATGTTTAATGGTTGTTATTAGTTTTATTGCGAGTGCTTCTTGTTACATTGAAATTTTAACGTAACAGTGATCATTATAAATATGGTAATAATCATAAATTTTATAAGAATTTTAAAAAAAGTATTCGAAAAGGTATTTTTGAATGCTTTTTAGAATACTTTTTCAAAGTTCGTATATGATCTTTTTTTTAATATTTATGCAATTAGAGATTTTTATTAATTTTAATAATAAACAAACAAAACCAAGAAGTATTCGAAAAATTTTATGAACAAATATTTCCCCAGCTCTGGTTTAAAACTCAATATGTTGAAATAATAATTATTATCTTCAATCGTAAATCGTAATATAGCACGGAAATAACACTATTATTAGAAAATCCAAGCAACGAAAAAATTAACTAAAGTCAATAGTTATTTGATTATGGTCATCAAAACTTTAGTTATAATATAGCGATAATAAATTTCATATATCATCTAAATGACAATTTGCTTTGGTTGGAGTAACAAAATATGTTACTACAATATAACCAAATATTTTATTATTACAATCAAAGTTTTGTAACTTTGGATTTGACAGCAAAAGTATTTCTTTCCGTGTAATCAATTTCATTACAGATGTACCTCATAATGAAATTTAACAATAACTTTCATATCTTTTCAAAACAAACAAAATTGTGGCACACAAGTTCCTCGTAAAAGTTAGTCAAGGACTGTTCTTTGACTTTGCAATAAGTCGTAACTTCAATTTTTAAAATAGTTTGGGTAAACTTGTACAAAAAAATTTAATTATATTATAAATAACAATTGCTAGATTAATTTTTTATAATGACAAAGCTTATAAGCTGTTATTTACGTTTAAATTAAATTTTTTTAAAAATACCAATATTTATAATAATTTGAAATTAGTTAATAAATAATAAAATTGATTAACATAACAACTCCATTTAACATTTTAAAAAAACGATAACGAATAAAAAAAAAATTTCACAAACCACAAGCATTAAGATTGACGATCTAAGCGATATAGATTACGTTTAGCCTATTTTGCATATGTAATACGAGCCTGACCATGAAAACCAGTAAATTTTAAATAGCTCGGTACACTATTACACTTAAACTCATTACAACTTTCCCTTCGAGTAAAATCATGATTTTCCTTTTTATATTTATCATTGTAATCATCATCGTGAGGATATACGAGTAACAAGGAAATAAAAATAATGAATACTATCTTCCTTTAGAAATGTCACTCAATTTGCGTCTATCTTTAATATAAGAGAAATAAAAGGTATTGGAATTCTTTTGAAAATTCCAGTACACGCCTCGCATAAAAATGCACGCTAATTATATTTATTTTCTTAAACCCATGTGAACTAATTTCCCGCGCTTTTGCATAAGGAGAAAAGCTAAAATTGTTTACGCCAATAATTTCATGCATTCACATATTCATTCACACGGTATCAATATAATC
The DNA here is from genome assembly GCA_017163975.1 of Anastatus disparis. Classification (NCBI taxonomy): domain Eukaryota; kingdom Metazoa; phylum Arthropoda; class Insecta; order Hymenoptera; family Eupelmidae; genus Anastatus; species Anastatus disparis. The sequence goes on from JAFFSR010000251.1 coordinate 1,989,056, forward strand.
CTCTCCATAATTGCATGGACGAAAAAAAGGAGGAAAAAAAATCATTACGAGATAAACATTTTCTCTTTTTAAACGTGCACATACGTGTGTATATGTTAAAAAAGAGGTTGAGAGTCTAATTAATGATCCGTATCGTCATATCGCTGTAACCTTATATTTAAACGACAGCGGAACTACTCATCAAAAAGTTATCGTTAACTCCCATCAACTCCTCTGTAATTACATAATTTTCTCCTTTGCGAAAAAGGTGCCTTTTATTCTATATATATATACGCAAAGCTTTTTCTCTTTAATATACTCTTTGGAACTATCAAGTTGAAATAAGTAAAAATAAACTCTTCTATATGCGTGAGTAATAAGCCATGCGCTTGTTAATGTGATAGGAAAAAGAGGAAAAACCTGTCCATTTAAATTATCCTTTCTCAATACGAACGTGTCAAAATTGCCGTCAAGTGACAACATTATCATTTGTTTGAATAAAATAAGTTATCAAGAATGAATAATATCCACGTTTTTATCATACGTTATTTCGTTAAATTTATCATTTTTTAAATTTTTATAGAAAAAAATTAATGATTAATTCATTTTCTATCTCGATAATTTGGTTTTTTATACATCGGCAAAAATTAGGTCAAGCTGAATTTGATTAATTTAACAGATAACAATTAAGATACTCTGTTAATCAATGAGAACACGTAAAATTAAAAAAAGAAAAACAAAAAAATGGTTCTAATTAAGAGTCGGTTATTAACGTTTTTTTTCGAAACTAAATCTCTTAATGAATACTTTGTAATTATTATATCCGAATGAAAGTATTACGTTTATAAAAACATTTTATGAAATCTATTTAATGAAATTCACATCATAAATTCAATTTTAATAAAACTCATAAGCTGTTCAAACTATTTAAAGCTATCAATAAATGTGTAAATATTTTCAATACTATGTCATTCTAATTTATTCAAAATTCAAGCGATCGATCATGTAAACGACTTCAACTGGTTAAACAAAAAAATAAAGGATCAATAATAAAATTAATAAAATAGTGAAATTACTCGGCACAAATTACTTCCAAACAGCAATAAAACTAATGTATTAAAAATAAAATTTTATCACGTTTAAACGATCGTTCTCCTTGATAAGCCATTCGCTTTTTTCTTGTTTTTTTCAGAAAAGCGTGATTTAGCGTGAGAGGAGCTGGAAAATCCAGAATGTCAAGGGTGTGGAGACTACTGCGCACGCTGATCTATATGGTAAGTTTATGCATCATTCTATTAACCCATATATTTATATATACGTACCCAACGAAAAATAAAAAATATCAGATATATATTATCAAATATTTGCATTCATTAAAATCTTATTGTTGTTTTATTTGTTTGAAATTTAATGATCGAACGTCTTTGGGGAACGTTATGCAATGTGGCTTGATTTTTAAGTTAATAAATTAATTTATAAGATCAGGATAATGTGTTACCCAATAAACTATCGATGTAAAACGAGTTCACTCTCGGCTATACTTGATGATAACCAGCGTGACCAGAAGCGTGGTCTATTTTTTTTTTCTTTCTTTTCAAAGTTTCTCTGATGCTTCGTAAGAATGATTTTGAGTTAGATACTTTTTTTTAATTATTTGAATTAATTAATTTCAATTATTCAATCGGTTGTTATTTAATTTTAAGGTTCTACATATCATTGATTCATTTAAAATTGAAAATCATATTGACTATGACTGGCTGAAATATTTTATTCATTGAATTATGTAAGATAATTTGAGGAATTCAGCAAACAAAAAATAATAATTAATCGAAAGATTAAAAACTTTTTTTAACAATAAATACTACACACAAAAAAATGTTGTCCATAAGTGATTCACCGTAAATTTTCATTCGATAAAGGCAAGGAGATTAACAATATAATAAAGTTATTCTTCATTTATTTAAATTGTTAAATAAAGAGAAAAAACATCAAGCTTTAAACAATTTTAACACGTAATCACTGCGCTACTTGCTTTTATACACGATACAAGACAGCTCATAAAATAAAAGTCTTTTTCTTTCTCTTTCTTCTCTCCAGTCCTTCATAAGAATACAAAAGTATACCGGAACAATGCGTACACATATACATAAAAATCTCATCGAAAGCATAGCGCCACTGAAAATTCTTGCTTAGCTCATTCGAGCTCAATCCCCAATTCTTTTTTTTTTCTCTCTTTTTTCAACATCACACGTTATATACCCATCGCTATATGCCTTTATACATAGTAATATTGTGTGAAGAGGATCATTAAAAGCGCAACTGCACATCGCTCGATTCATATATTATAATCGCTCGCGTGTCATGATGAGGGCATCGCGTACATACATACACACACATACGTCAAAATAAAAAAAAAAAAGAAAAGAAAAGAAAAGAAAGGTTTGAAGAATAACGACAACAGAGAAATTCCGCTATAATATCTTGTAGCTTCAGTCATCCATTAAGAAATCAAGCGCACAAAGAAATGAAAGCGGAAAGAGGATCTTTAAACTTTGTAAATGTACAATGAAGACGATTAAGCACGTAATGGTCATGCATGTATATATATACAGTGGAAGGATTGTAATGATGTTACATATGTGAATCTAATTACATTAAACTTGGATACTTAAATGATTACCATAAAATTAATGTGTTCTATAATAACTTTATAAATTTAAAGTATACAATTTAATTTTAACTTGCTCTAAGACTATTATTTTTTTAATTATATTTAATTAAAATTCTTGCAGCTTTAAAATTTAAAAAAATTTTTTTTAATGAAAATTTTTTAAAATTTATTAATGTAAACATCAAAATTTATTATTTCTAAACAATATTATTATATTCTGTAATTTCGATTATCAAAAATTTTATTTTAAAAACTTTAAACGTATTTCATTAAAGAATAAACTTTACAAATGGTTTTTACAAAAAAAAATTCTAAATAAAATATAAGAAAAAAATAATTGAAAATTCTAGTACATAAGTACATGATATGCAAGTAAAAAAAAGCAAGGCAATAGCTACGATAGTCCTTTTACGAGTTGCAATAGACAATATTATTCGAAATAGTTTAGCTGCTATATCCTTATAGTCTATATCAAAACAAGAACATCAGTATATCCCCGAGTTCCTTTGCAACAATGAAGTAACAGCTTGCAAGCGAAATAGCCTTTAAGTATATATGCGTACACACATATATATAATAATACCAAAACAACACCGACGTCAACTCAACGATGCTATGCGTTTCCAACTGTCACTTGTCGCATCTATATATATATATGAGTGTATATACGTGTGTGTGTGTGTGTGTGTGTGTTTCTGAGCTACGCGCATGTCCCGTTATATTAAAGGAATCTCAAACAGTTCTCCTTTACGTCTCGTAAATGAGAAACACATACACACTTGCGCGCATAACATGTATACACATACGATGTAACCCCTTTCATGTACCTAAACCTAACTTTGGCATTATATATATATATACTTTAGAATGTATTTACTTTATAGCTCATTGCCTTAGTTTACGCCTATCGTATCACCATCAACAGAAGCGGTTTTGATACTATCACTAAAGCTATTAAATATAGATATTTTCTCAATTATAAATTGATTTCATGGTTATATAGGAGGAAAATAGATTTTAAGCTTTGGAATTTATGCTAAAAACTATGTAGCTAAAAACTACTTGATCAAGACTTTTATTTTTATAATATAATTTAATGACTTTATTATGGACTTGCAGCTAGGAAAATCTTTTTTTTCTTAAAAATTTTCTCATTCAACAATAAAAATTTACTTTTGATTAAAAAATAAAATCTGCCTCATTTATGTCTATTGGATTTAAACATGTTTCTACGTGATGCTAATAGAAAAATAAAATTATACGACAAAGTTAGCGTTAATATCAAATTAATTTCATGAACAGAAAAAATTTATTTTTGTCAGTGTGCAAAAAGCGTTGCGCATATGATGTCATTAAATTTTTTCTTTTATTATTAAGATCAATCATTAAACAAGTTCATTAATGTTATTTTTGTTAAATTTGAAATTCATATACGTTAGTATCGATTTAGAAAGCTTTATGTTCATATTTATTTAAAGAAAGGAAAAAATTAAAGAAAATGCATCAAGATCATTCAATAAATTAATATTACAAACAAATAAATTTAATAAAATAACTATCATTTCATATATAAATTAAAATGATTATTGCTACATGCATGTTATTTATATTTTGCTATCATAATATATACAGAAAGAGCATTAAATAAATTACCAAATAAATTATAAAGTACTAATTACACAAAAATACTAAAAAAATTTTTTTAATATTATTTAAAATTTTTTTTAAATAAAAAATTTTTTGTAAAAATTCAAAGTAACTTCATATTAGAGTACATATTCCAAGATAAATTAAAGGAGCTATATTCTAACCTTATTTTAAAGGTTTCAAAAATCTAAAACACAGTGTACCGCATTATTTTTCAATTTATCCTCACGAAAAAAAGTATTACGTTCACGGTGAACCTTTTCTTAAATCGAGGTAAAATAATAAATAAAATTTTTTCCGTCCGAATCCGTTTCTTGTATTCTCCGTTGCGCGCTTGCATAAAATACGAGCCATCACTCATGACTCTAGCATGCATACATTGCAATTGCCAAGAATACATTTATCACTAAAGAATTCTTATTTTTTTCAATATTTTCCTGGTTTAACAAAAAAAAAATTGTTTTTTATTTGTACAATGCTGTGGAATTTAATACGTTATTCCCGAATAAATGAAATTATTTTAAAATAGAATCTACATACGTTGTCTTAAATATGCTTGTTTCACATCATTTATTAATGATTAGTTTAAATATTTTTATCTTTGTAAATTTTGTATACTTTATATCTGTAGTATTTTCATTAAAAATTAAAATGAGATTATTATAGTCTATTGCATTAAATAGAAAGTGGGAAAATTCGTTATGAAGATTGATTTAGAAATGCTTATAATTTATTCTTGAATTCTTTAAAAATTTTATATCGAATAATTTCTATAATTGGTATCTTAAGGTTCAATAGCATTTTAATGAATTTGGTTTAAAGTAAAAGTAATTTTAAAACAGCGTATATAATCTACATCTTAAAAATAAAACCTATTTTAATTTTTTAACGACTTTATTTCTTGATCCTTTATAAAATGGAGATGATAGAAATTTTTACCACCTATCTACTCTCTGAAGATTCAATTGTAACAACAGGAATCCAAATTTTATTTTATTTGAATTTGATTTGTATGACAGTAAAAATTACTTTTATTCATTTAATTTTTTGTCAAGTAGTAAAAACAAAGTTTTAAAACTAAATTTCTCTTTGGTGTTAAAATTATATATTATTTAAAATTATACCCTCATTAATTATCACAGTATTAAGAACTATAAAATTTAAGAGAAATTACGTTTATAAACTGTTAAAAAAAACATGAAGTTTAATGCAAAACTGGAATCTTACTTCCAGTCTGTGCATTAATTTTTATACAAATCAGCAAATCGCTTTGTAATGAAAAAAATAAAAAACTTAACTCTGTTGAATCAGAATCGATTAATCCTCTTTTAAGATATAGAAGTATATTTCTAAATAAATATAGACACATACACATATGCATTCACGTGCACATTCGTAGGCACACACTCACTCACATGCTCAGATACAAACTGATTACTTAAAACATATTTCTATAATATTACATAAAAAAATTTTTTACCATTAGCAAGCTTCCTGTTTGAGGAAAAAAAAAGTTTCAAAACTTCTATTCATTTATTTCAAAAGAATTTTAAAATTAATATTAATATTAATTATAACATTTATTCATTCAATAATGAACATTTTGATTTTCAATTACAATTCCAACAATTAAAACCTATCAAAAAAAAAAGAAATCCCTTTTTTGTATCAAATCTTGATAAGGAAATGACAAAAGCGTATTATTGAAACAAGTAATTACGGTAGTTTTGCACCATGAGATCTTTTGCAAGCCATAGGGTCAAGGTGAGAAAATAACGGGGGTCACTGGAATAGAGATAGCAACCGGTTTTCATTACCAAGCTTGATCTTGAGGACCGGTCAAGTATAGACAACACTGTGTATCTTTGACCAATACTACGAGGAAGTGTAGCGGATTCGTGATTACGGTCAATTTAATTCTTTGTTTTTGCCTTTTTTTCTATCTTAACTTGAAAGGTTGAAATTGTTGATGTTATTGGATTTGTTATTGTTTTTAATTTAATTTGAGAATAATATATGGAGTGAAAAAAATAAGCTGATTATTTACAATTTTTAGTTACATTTGTTGCTTAAAATAAAGTTTACAATCATGTAATTTAAGTTATGAACCTTTATTTTCAAAATATCACTTGTTGAAGTAAAAATTTAAAAAACAGTATAATGAAATACCTATCAAAATATCTAATAATGATTATCTAAAAATTTAAAGATAATAAAATTCTTCTGCTTATGTATTATCTCATTATAACACTCCACTCCTTTTTTACTAGTTAATTTTACCTTTACTATCACTCTACTTACTACACTCGTATTCAAATAACTTCATAAAGTATCATTACCATAATAAAAGAGAAGCAAAGTAACCATACATCAACAATTCCAAAGTAAACATAATAAATCAACCATTGAACTTTATTTACCCGTTTAAAATAAAACGAAAAAATTAAAAAGAAAAAAAAAGAAAGATGATGAAAAAAAAAAAATAAATAAGAAAGCCTTTTTCTCAATTATCGAACGAGATCAAGCATTAAAGTTTTATATATATAAAGAGATACGTTTCGCATCATTGCTCGCTGGTTACATTATAAAAACATTTTCTTTTTTCAGTTCTCAACGTTTGCAATGTCGATTCATTATATATGTTACTCACGATATCTAAGCCCCGGCATTATATATGTATAGACTTTTTATGTTTTTTTTTTTCCATACCTATACATTTATATCATTTTATGTATACATATATATTTCCCGAAGCTATTAAGCGCGTCATAAGTGTCAAACTTATTTGACTTTAGTAATATATATGCAAGTTTTTACAAGAGATTTTAAAACTTAAGCCTCGATTCTTTCTTATTTCTTTATGCGCATAAATTAATTGCTTTATATATATATACACATACCTCTTGCTTTGGGTTTTATTTTTACTTCCGTCACGTCGACACGATTTCTTGTTTTATTTATTTACTTTATTTTTTAATTGAAAGGTATTACATTATATCACTTGATCTTTTTCGATCTTTTATTTTATTTTTATGCACCGTGGTTGATTTTTGTATTTTTTATTCTTAAACGTCTTTTTTTCATTTTATTGGATAATATCTTCGAATGTTAATTAAGGAAATGCATTTTGATTGAATTGTTTCTGAGTTTAATACACATTGACGGGAAAAAGCATTTATGTTTAATTTTGAAACATAATTAAATATTAATTTGCTTTTAATGATAAAAGACGTTTAATTGTTACAGTGTTTGTTATAATAACGTTATTATATAATCGAGATTAAATGAATCAATTGTTTTTTTTCGGATTAAAAACTAAGATATTAAAAATTAAAATGGTATCTAAAGTTTGAAAGCTGCTTCATGAAATATTCAGAAGATTTAATGGATTAGTTGCTAAGCTCATCGTGAATTCTAAATTATTTTTACTGTTTATGCATTGTTTGGAAAATTATTTATAGAAATAGTTTTATAATTTAAACATTGTTTTTTTTTTAATTTGATAATAAAAAGCTTAATTATCCAATGATGCATATTTCACTAGATGAACTTTTTTGAAATTATTTATTTTGAACTATAATTGTAGTCATAAAATATTGAATCTATACACAAGCTTATAAAATAAAATATTTTTATTTACTTTACATTCAAAAGGCGTTTAACTTAAAGTAGCTGCTATCAAATCTTTGTATCTTTTTTCAATAAAAAGAATTTAGTTTTTGAAAAAACTATTAACTGCCGCCAGAAATAAATAGATAGCCACACCTTGTATAATAAAAAGTAATGTTTTCTCTGATGAAGATGAATTAATTGTATTGCTTTATTTTTAAGAAAAACTTTTTAAAAAATCGAGATTAAGTGTAAGAATACGATTTTTATAAATATTTATAAAATTTAAGCAATACTAATTTTCCTATCAGAAAAAATATTGCTCATTACTATACAAAATGATGTTATTCCTTTATTTCTGATTGCCATCATTAAAAAAAATAAATTTTCGATTACAAAAAAACAGAGCGATTCTGAAATCTCTTAAGACAGCATAAAAGGAAAATTTTCCTACAAATAATACGTCATCTCTAAATTTAATCGCTTGAAAAACTTTCAATTAATTGAGCTTAAATAGAATTGTACGAAATAAAAGGTACAAGTAAAAAGACAATATAATTAGAATTAATTAAGCACAAAGTGTGTACCGTAGATGTTTACAAGAATCAGTTATACAAGTCAACGAACCAGACGTACAATTAAGTGACTATGGGTGACAATTACGGACTTCAAAGAAAAAGTGCTAAATCTATTGAAATCAACTTTAACCGACAGTACAAAACTGTTTTATTAACACAACGAAATATCACCTTGTTAAATAAATCATTTAACTTCATCTTTTTTTATTTTTAAAAAGTAATTTTGAAAAATTTCGAAATAAGTAAATTTTTACTTTCGCAAAAAATTTAAGGTATCTCTAAACAAGCAGAAATTTATTAATCCCTAAACCTATTAAATTGGCCATTAATTATTCAATCAAATTCTATATCTAAATTGACGATAATTCATCGGCGTATTGCCGCTGAATAACTGAAAGCAAGTATCGTTAAACGAAAACATAATTGCTCAGAAGCGGCAATCAAGCATCTGTCATTTATATTCATAGACATATTAAATATACACACCGAGCATACAGATGTTGAATCTTGACATCTTTAAGACGACTCCAAAAAAAAATTAAAAAATTTTTAGAATATTTTTTATAAATATATAATTAGATATAAAATTATTTTTTATTTTTTCTGCTTTAAAAAAAAAAAACTGAAAGGTATCTTTAAGGTATCAACTCTTTACATCTGATCAATCAAATTCATAAAATACTATATTTACGTTAAACTTTAAACGTTCAACTCTAGTACAAAAAAACTCCGTTTCTTTTTCTCTTTTTATAAATCATCATCGATTAGAAAAAAAAAAAGTAAGCAAAAATATTTCCTATTACCTCCACGTACGTGTACTTCTCACAAGTTGAAAAGAAAGAAGAAAAAAAAGTCAAACAAGTAGCAGCCTTACTCGCAATTTCATACAGACACACACACGCTATGACGACGATTGGCGATTCAAACAGGACGTAATTATTTCCAACTAAAAACGTATATATAAGATCGTCAAAGGTCTGGTATCTATCGGTAATATACCAAAAAATATCTCCAGCATCGCCAATGGATATATACTGTATATACAACCAACATAAAAGGGAAGAACTCGAAGGAAAGATAGGAAAAAAAAAAAGTTAAAAAAAAAGGATAGAGAAATAGAATAAAGAAAGAAAACTAGTTTTTCCCAAGGAAGGGTAACGCCATGGCTGCTGGTCGGGTACCATACGCGAAAAACAGCGACCGTTAATGCAGCGGTAAAGACATCTCTCCCGTTAACTATAAGGCTTACCTATAAGCGTTAAAAACTTCTCTCTCTCTCTCTCTTTCTCTATATATATATGTATATATAAATACTTGAATGCAATGCTTTTACGTTACTTTACTAGGTCTTGATACTAGTAAACTGTACGACGGAAACTAGACGACATGACGCGATGGGTTTCGATTGAATGCCTCCAAGCTTATACCAGTGAATTTCAGTCGAGTTTAGAGAGGATGCTACTAGACGTACAGACTCTTGTTACTTCTTCTTCTTTTTTTTTTACTTATTTCTACTTCTTACTTCTTTCTTAGTTTCTCCTTCCTTTTTTTTTCTCTTCTTTTTTTTTTATTTTTTCATTCGTAAAGAGCTCGAGAAAAGTTGAAGTTATACCGGTCACGGGTTTCGATGAAAGTTTAAGGGTTGATTTTTAGTGGTAAATGAGGAAACTGTTAAGTGCTGATCTATTTTTTTTATCTTCTTTTAATTAAATGGATTTTAATGTTCATAAATAATTTAGGGGAGGAAAATAAGAAGAGAAGAGAAAATTTAATATTACGTTGCGGAAATGCTAGTTTGAGGAAAAGACGAGAAAAACAAATTAGCGAATGGAGAACGGGTCGGACCTTTTTTTTTTAATGGTGAAATTTTATAGGTTTTCTTGAATTGTTCTTCTGTCTTTAAAAGAAGAACATTTATGAGAGTTGCAAAGTGATAAATTTTAACGCAATGACGTCAATGCCAAATCGTTTTCGCATTATAATTTTGTTGTAAACTTTACGCGACTTTTTAGACGTCTTACTTGGGTGCAAGTGAATTATAGTATGAATTATTAAAGTTTTTTATTATCACCCTACGAAGTGAAAAAATTACATTGATTAAAAATAATAATTAATAAATAATATTTATTACTTTTTTAAAAATACTTTTACAAAAGAGTGTTTGTTTTTTTGATAATATAGCATGAACAATTCACCATAATTTTTAAACATTCGATTTTCTTAAATCTTTTCATCTTAGATTGATTACATTGAAAAGTATTAGTATAATATTGTGAACCTGACAGGGTTTTAAAAATTCTTAATCGAAGTGTCTTAAGTGTTCATTTAATGTTTGGGTAACTCTCAAACCTAACTTATGCAAATTTCAGAATAAATTTACAGATATTAATTAAATTTCATACAATACAGGGTGATTGATAAAGACTAATACAATGATGATTGATAAAAGTAAAATCAGAGAAAAATTTGCTATAGTATATTGAAAATCGTCTGTAAAATCATTTTATATGGGTAAAACACTTTAATTTTTAACTGAATCTAAAAACTCATATCCCGATATGACAACAATATTTTATATCAATAACGTAATTTAAATAATATAACTTTTATGTACAATGTATAAATATATTCTTCTCGAATCCTTAACTTCACTAATAAAAAAGGTATATACGTCAACAAACTGACTCATCTTGAAAATCTCAAAACACAGAGAAACATAAACGGCTTTTAAGACTTGTAAAACTTTTTCTCATAGAATAATCTCATTCTCTCTCTAGAGACAAGCACAAAAGCGCACGCAAGCAGAACGTGATTGTAGTATTTGAGAAGATTATACTTGAGGGGGAAAAAAATATGACAACAAGAAGGAAAAAAAAAGGAGAAATAAATGAAATTTTTGCGAAACGTTTTTACCCGTGAAGATTACACGTTCTAAAATCTTCAATATCTGGGAATGAAAAAAATTTATGCTGAATTATTATTTCATTTGCTTTAAATGGATTTCAAACTTGGAGCTATAATTTTAAAAATATTTTGATTTTTTCAGACTGGAAATTGATAATAACAGTCAATCAATTTAAATGTTTTTAACTTTCACTTACCACCGCTGTAAATAACAAGTATAAAAAATTTGTGCTTTAGAGAGATATTAATTAAAGAAACTAGAAAAAATTTAATAAAAATATTTGATTATACCTTTCAAGCATTTGTTTTTTTACTCTGATAAAATAACTAATAATTCATAAAAATAACTTTAAGGTCAAATAATTGAAAATAAACGTCAAGAAACGAATCGCAAATATTTAAATAATGTATATGGGTCAGTTTTATTAAAAATATGATTCCTTTTCTATTAGGTGCAAATGTTTAAATATCACACATGTATTGAAATGAAAATATAAAACTTTAATTAAAATAAAAAAGTAAATAAAAATTGTATTTTTATTCCAGACGGTCTGTCTAAGGCATGTCTATAGCAGCAGCGATCTCTGGCCGCTGGAGCGGCCGGAAGGTATGCCGGCCATACAATCGCTAGAAGTGATGTGCGGTAAAGACCACATGGATGTACATTTATCGTTTTCACAACCGTTTGAGGGTATTGTCTCTTCAAAAGGACAGCATTCGGATCCACGATGTGTTTATGTGCCACCAGCGACTGGTCAAACTTTTTTCTCATTTAGAATAGCTTATGCTAGGTGATATTATTATTCCTTTTTTTTTCTTTTTCTCATACTAATTATTGAATTTTTTAAATTAAAAAAATTTTTGTGTTTTTGTTTGAAAATTCTTTTGATATTATGAAAAATTTTACATCCCGTCTTGCATTTAATTTCTGTTAACTTTTTTATAACCATCATTATATTTTACTTAAGAAATTTGATTTTATAGAAATAATAAATAAACTTTATTGTTATGGACAACCATAATGTACTTTAATTATAAAAGTAATTATATTATTAAAATTAATTTACAAAAAAGTTGCATTAAGTGTGCTGATAAATCAATCATTGATCAACAAAATAAAATTTTTTTTAATTAAAAGTTTTTACATTAATGTACAAATATTATTATTTAAAACAAGAATAATTATTAAATCTTAATTTGTGTGATTCCAAAATATTGCATGTAAAACAATAAGTAAATATTAAAATTTAAAACTTAACGAATTAAAATTTAAAAAAACCTTAATACTTGCTGTTAAAAAAATTTCCATAATCGGATAGTTTTAAAAAATTTTCTATTGAACGTACAGGTGCGGCACGAAGCCAGATATGCACGGTCAATTTTATGAAAATACTGTTGTCGTACAGTACGATAAAGATCTGCTGGAAGTATGGGATGAGGCTAAGAGGCTACGTTGCGAGTGGTTTAATGATTATGAGAAGACCGCATCTAAACCTCCTATGATGATTGCTGACCTCGACGTTATACAGCTTGACTTTAGGGGTATGAATATTTTTTAAAATTTATTTTATTTTACCTAAACGTTATTGAAAATAAAGCAAAAATTTCATTGAATACATAAAAAATTTGTGAAACAGAAATATTCGCATTATTTGCAAAGTCATTAAACAAAATCTTATAAGATTTGAAACTCTACACAGATGGCGTGATTATAAGAAATTTTTCATTTTTGTAATAAAATTGTACTTAAAATTTTTATGTTCGTAATTAATTTTAATTTTTGTTGTTAACAAATTCTACTTGAAACGAAAAAAAAAAATATACATTTTGAATGATTCATAAATTTAAAATAAGTGTACTTTCTAAAAATTATAAATAATACTAATTACAGTACTTTCTTTTTTTTACAAAATAAAGTTTACTATTTTAAATGACAAATCAACTAACATAGTGTTTTATAATATGTATGTTCCACATAAAATAAATCATTTTCTAGTTTTACGCATATAGGCATATACTTAGTTGGACGTAAAATTTCAAACGTTCATTGTTGCATATTTAATTTTCTTGTGTTTGAAATATAGTTTTACCAAAAAATATGAAAATCATAAATTTTATAAATCTGTGCTTCGGAGGTCGCCAGTGTCTCAGTCGGTAGAGCGATGGATTCGTAATCGCGAGGTTCCAAGTTCGAATCCTGCTCTCGACCGATTGATACAAGCACCACTGTACGTTACATGTGCTTCGTTCACAAACACGCTGAGAAACCTCTGTCGCTAATTAGTATCGCAATGATAGCATAAATACAGTGACGTTAAATGAAATAAAAAAAAAATCCTTTCTTCTGTGTAAGACAAACGTTTTTTTTTTTTGTATTTTATCTTGAAAAGGATTCTCTTAAAATATAAACGCTTACGTATATCTATATAACTTACATACTTATCATATCTCATGCTTATAAAAATTGAAATAAATTAATTAAAAAATTTGTAAAAATATTTGCTTTTACAAGAAATATCATAATATAACGAAAATAAAAGAATAAATGAATAAAAATAATAATTTAACATTATTACAGGTGACAACGTTGATTGTTGGATGGAGATACAGCATGGTAAAGGTCCCTGGGCACCACCAGTATCTGGCATCGTACCACTTGGTTCGACATTGACTCTAGTCGTCGCAATAAACGATTACCGAGGTAACGAGCGCCACAGCAAAGTGCAAGGTATTTGGCGCTTTCGGCCAAATCATTGGATTAAACTTATTTTTTAATATCTTTTTTTTCTTTATCTTTTAACAAAAAACAGGTGAATTTGACATGAGAGTTAAATCTTGCGTAGCATCGGACGGAGGCGGTCATACAATACAATTAAGCGATGAATTTGGTTGTGTATTGAGGCCTAAAATGATTAGTCGATTCCTAAAAGCAAGAGGCTCCGATGACAGAGCGACTGTCATCACTTATGCCTTCTTCCATGCATTCAAATTTCCCGATGCACTTAGCGTACATATTAAATGCAAGGTAAACGATATTTTCTTTTTTTTTTATTATACATTTTTCCAATAAAAGGATGCTTATCCAATAAAACCATATGATTATTTCATTTATTCTATTAAGTCTTTAGAGATGTGTAACAAATATGCTTTTTCATATAATATAAGTAAAATATCACATTAAATACATTAATTAGATTAAAATCGATCATTTTTTATCTCGTTATGGGAACCCAAAACAATTTTGATGCGTTAACATCCGAGAAAATTAAAAAAAAAGAAATAAGTATAATTTGTAGAAATCAATCAGCTGAAGATAAAACATATTTTTTAAGTAATTGGATCAATATTTTTCATATTTTTAATGGTGTTGGTTTACAAGGGTTCACATAAACGAGAAATAACAAAATTTTGTCTTTTTGTTATTTTGGAAAACAGTTTAAGAAATAAAACTAAAAAAATTTTATTACATATTAAAAAGCATCTATTAAGATATTAATTAACCATCAAACTTTAATATTACATTAAATTCTTTTTAAGGTCGAAATCTGTCGACACGGTTGTCTAGATCATTGCCAATCAAACGGCGGCGATACGCTCGGTCATTATCTTCAAGATAGAAATGATATTAATCTACCCCAGCAACAGCAGCAGCAGCAGCCAGATACGCCATTAAGTAGCGCTAAACCAGAGGACGGCACGAGTTATGAAGATGATATTGCTGCAATAGGTGGTCATTTCCTTGGTCTGGAAAAATCTGCTCAATCACCCAAAGCACAGGCTCAACAAGCTACTTCGACGACCGATGAACCAGCTGCTGTTAACGAAGCCGTTGATGACGTTGATCCTGTATTATCACATCCTTTCTTGGTATTACTTTAAGTTATTTCTTTTTTCTTTTTATATAATTAGCTTCTTTTACGTAAATATACATTGAATGAGGAAAAAAAGGAATTTTAAGTTTTTTTTTGATGACGTTAAATAATAAATTTGTTTTAATTAATTTCTGAATAACATAAAAAAATTCAACTTAATCAATTTACTGCAACTTTATTTGTAAGCATTTCAAGCTAAAATTTATAATAAAAAGTTGTTTCTTATAAAAATTTAAGTTACTATTTTTTTATTATTCTAATTAATTTATCATTTTTTTTGTTTAGTAAAAAAATTTTTTTCGTCAAAAATACTTTTTCTATTGTATGAAAATTATGTTTTAATTTTTTCAAAAATTTCTGATTAACTTTAAATTAATTATTATCAATAACTACTAAAAGTGATTTGGCTACTACAGTAACCAAATGCAGTGAGCGGGTTATTATTATTAATATAACTTTATTAAGAATATTGAAAGAAATTTATTTTTAAAATTTTTATATTTAGATATTCTATTATTTTTCTTTAATTTTTCAAAAAATTATAACAATCATTTATTGTCCATGCTATCGTACTTCGTCATAAGTATATAAACTTGAAAAATTAATATACCCAGTGTATAAAGTGAAAGAAAAACACTTTGATTTTAACTTGTTTGAAAAGTTTGAATTCTCTCTCATTGTTTACCGTCGGCTCTCTCCACTTGTGACAGTACTACTCGTAATCAGATTTAAGACTTCCAGAAACTAAAATGAAAACATCTAAAAGTTATAATACTCGCGTTCCGATCTAAGCTTTTATTTTTCCTTTTTTTTCTTATGGTAATGATTATATTTTATGCTGTAAAAGAGATATTGCAAAGTTCAAAAAGTTTTGACAATATTAAATCTTAAATGTACATATCTGCGAACTTTACAAACAAAAGTCCGAGCTTTTATAAGAGTAATGAATATTTAAGTTAAATTATAAGGAAAATAATAAACAGAGATTTCAAAGTTTATGAGATTTTAGAACAAAAATCTTCTGGACATTTGTATAGAAAGTTTGTCCTTTTCAAAGTACAGCGATTCTTGACGTTTTTAAGCATAAGAAATTACATATTTTTTTTTTAATTATTTTATTTTCTTTTTGAGTAAAATTTAATTGGACAATTCGTTTTTAACCTGCTCACTACATTTTGTTACTGCAGTAGCCAAACCATTTTTAGCAATAATTGATCATAAATAATTTAAATTTAATGAAAAAATTTAAAAACAATTTTTAGATGATATAAAATACATTTTTGGCAAAAAAGGTTTTTAAATATCATTTGTAATCCTCAAAAACAAAATACATTAGAAATTAAAAAAAATTTTTTAGTGTTTCTTTAAAATTATATAATAAAACAATTTTTTATTATAAATTTTAGCTTAAAACGCTTCTAAAAAAGTTTCACTTATGGGTTAAAACTATTATTGATGATGAAGTAATTTGTATTTAAAATAATGTCCACGTTTATTATAAACTTCTATTTTAATTATGAAATGTTTTCTAATGACCATTTTTCCAATTAAATAGTCAGTGCAACCAGCGAAGGTAACACGCTATCAACCGCAAGAACACTTTCCACACGGACCCCGTAACTTTGAGCAGGACATTGACGAGCGTCGCGGTAGAGAATCACGGCTTAACGAATCAACAATTAGCAATAGTAATACTAGTAATGTCAACAACAAAACTAGCGACGATAGTAGTGCTAGCAGTAGTAGTAGACCTCAGCCGTTAAGCAGCCAGGCAAATCGTCGCAAACGTTCATTTGTTGTTTCGGACCGCAAAGTACGTAGCGCTGACGTTGGTGTTTCCGGTATCTACGAAGTTATATCCGAAGCCGATCTTGCCTTCAGTCCTGACAGTCATGCTGAAGCTGTTACTGTCTTCCAGGTAATTTTATTTTATTTTATTTTTTTAACCCTTTCTTACCGGATGCCCGTTGAAACGGACATTCATATTTTTCCTTTTTCTCAAATTGTACTGAAGCAAATTGAAATTTTTTTACATAAACATATAGATTTATTTAAAGTGGATAGTTTTCGATTTGAAACTGGGGGTCTAAGTTATCTGCGTGATAAAAATTGAGAAAATTTAAAAAAAAAAATTTTTTTTGCAAAAATTAAGATTTTTTGTATATAAGAAAATGGGCTAGTAACATAGTTTTATTCTAAAAGAATACTGATTTCTGAAAATATTTTACGTTTCAAAAGTCATAAATAATTTATTAATATATATTTATTTATCATTCATTATAAAAGTAATTTGGTAGTTGATTTGTATTTATTTATAAAGCATAAAAATTCATGTTTAGATAAATTTGTTTTATTAAAGATAAAAAAATAATCCCTAGTAATTATTTAAATAAAAAATGAATTCCAATATAAAACTGAATTTTCTTTGATATGAAACTTTGATTGCTATAATATTAAAAAAAAGTTAAATTAATTAAACTAACATATTTTTATAAAACTACAATACGAAAAACTAAAAACCATACTAAAAAAAATATTACAATAAAAAATTTTCTTTCACTCAAACAGGGTAGAATACGTGAAGAAATAGTGTACGGTATATGTCTACCATTAAGTGGCTTCAGTGCGCTATTTGTAATAGTTGCTCTATCAGCGGTGATCTCGGCCCTTGTAGCAGGTGCGATGGTTCATCGATTACAGGCCCAGCGTGAATTAGCGCGGGCGGCTAGAAAAAGTTTACCGGCAAGTCTTGCGGCAATGGCAGCTGGTCATCGATTAACGAATAGCAATCAAAACGAAACTAGAAACGGTCAACCCCATCATCAACAGCAACAGACTGGATGGTTAAGAGCTTACGGATTGTTTCGAGCTCGATGTCAAAGAGCTCCTCAATCCAATAACTAAATGAAAAAAAAAAAGAAAAAAATAATAAGTGAGTGCATGTGAACGTGTGTGTTAAAAATCCGAGCAGAAATCAAAATTGACTTGTTTTTTTTTTTATAAGCTGAAAAGAAAAGTGACAAGTGTTTATTAGTCATTTGAGACAGAAATTATTTCTTGCTTTTAAAGTGGAGGGAAATTATTTTCTTGCTACGTTCAAAGTGTCATTTTTTTATGACTTTATCTGATTTCTGTTTGTAATTTTACAAAAACGCTTAAATATGATCGGCATCATTTATGCAATCGTATCAAAAAGTGTAAATTATTTAAAATTTTTTATTTTTAATATAGAATTAACGATTAATTACACTTATCGGAATAATGTGGACAAGACGTCTTTAAATTAAAATATACGTAATTTAAGTAGTTTTATCGACGAATTTTTCCTAACATATGCATTAAAGTCGTTTAAGCTCGTAAAAAATTTTAAAATATCTTAAATTACTTGGAAATTACTGAATATCATAAATATTCCTGATATTGCAAAGAGTGTTTAATTTTTTTTGAAAAACCTTAATAAAAAAAATGTTAATTAAGTAATAACTACTTTTTATAATGAAATAACCGTTAAAAGCAACATAAAATTAAATTCCTCATATTTGTAAGCATTAACAACAATATCATACACCAAATATTTAAAAAAAAAAAACTTAAATTCAGACATTTCAAACAGAAATGTTCGCGCATTCTCTGTAAAAGCATATTATCTTAATAGCATAAATTTCACGCCAAGTGAGCCTCCGAATGAGAAACGATTAATTTCTCATAAATTGTAATACTATTAGCAACTGGCCAACTTTTGAATTTCTGCTCAGGAAGATAGAAAGAGAAAAAAAAGACAAACAGAGAAATAAAGAGGCGAACGACCGATTATATTATGTATATGATAATTAATTTTTTTTTTTTTTCGTTGAGAAAGACCTTAAATGAGGCAATCGTAAACAGGCGTAAATGAGTGCTAAACGCTCTTACTAAATGGGCTTTTCTAAAGATACACATGATTCGACGTAAATTCCAAGACATGTAATAGACTTGGAACTTTATTTTTGGATCGAATTTATTCATAATCAGCTCGTAAATATTGAAATTCGGTCGAAAGAAAATGCATAATTGTCGGTATACGTTTACATCTTTAAAGTTTGTAAGCATGAGTATAATAATTAAAAAAAAAGCAAATAAATCAAATGATAGTGCCGATAATGCATTTATTTTTGTCAACCGAAAAAGAAGAAAAAAAAAGTACTTAAATAAACTGTTTAGATTTAGTTTATAGATAAAATAATGAAAAAAAAAGAGGACAGTCCTGAGACGCGTTTATTTATAAAATTTATTTATTTTCTATATACTTCATGTTGAAGCTACTTTAATTGTTCTTCTAATAATAACGATAATTCATACGATTTTTTATTTTTCAAACTGATACCTACGCTAATTAGCATTTATTTAAATAAGTTTTTTAGATTAGCTTTATGATTAAGACGTAATATTATCATAAGCAATGTTTAAAATTAAAACGTTCATTAATATCATTATTTACCTAATAAGTTATGCCGTTACTTTATTAACAATTTTTCATAATGAATTTTAAAATAAGAACTTTTTGCAATTGTAATTTGCAAATAATTCTCTTAACCATCTCGTTATTAAATTTTTCAAAATATTAATGTGTAAAATATGATATCATGAATAAAAAGTATTGTACGGCTCTTGTGTATCAAACGTTAAAAAAAAAAAGATTTTAATCTTGAAGAGGAAAAAACACAAAAATCGCCAGACACTATTACTTCAATAATAAACGTAATTAGTTAGTATTCGTTAGCAATAGTAATTTTTATGAAATATATGTAAAATAAATGTGCTCTCAGGTATACATAGTCTAGAAAAATTTTTTTTTCTCATCGTAGAAAATGTCTTTTATACACTTTTACTATGCAAACGAAATTAATCAAAATTACGAAAAAAATGGCGATTATAAACATATGAATATAATTATTTTTCTCTTTTGTTCAATCAATCGATTAATTAATATCGAAGTATCAGTGTAAATCTGACATGAGTGTTAATCTACAATAGCAATACTCTTTATTTTGTACTTATTGACACTCTACAATTATGTACGAATGAACCAACTAAAAAAGAAAAAAAAAGACAATGTCTATTGTAGATTGACACTAATAGGCAAAAGTCCTCGGAGACCATGTGCAATATACTGTACAAAGTACCGTAACTACGTATATAATCTTTGTTCACTTTCTTCTTATTTTTTTTTTATTTTTTAATTTAACGTCCAAACGCGTGCATATACAAAACATTTGCTATTAATTATTGAGTGAAAGAAATATCCTTTATGCATAGCTTTTTTCCCTTTGAAAATTCATCCCTAATTAGTTTCACGAGTTGTATAGCCGAAGCATAAATATTTTTAATGTAGAACTTTGTTTTTAATCGTACGTTACGTAGAAATTATTGAAAAGAAGTAACTAAATTAATAATATATATATATTTTGAATGTTGATGTTAATTTCATTTGAATATTTTCTATCTGTTAAAGTTGTGCTTCCGTTGTACCGGTTTAACTATGTAATGTACGTATTTCATTTTTTTTATTATTCTTGTTTTACTTTACATTAAATATATATATATATATATGAAATATTTACATTTCTTCCTGTATACGCATAAAATTTGCATCTAGTATTATTAAATTCTAAGATAAATGTTAAGCATTCGAGAGGAGAATGCAAAGTATATATCGGTTTGTTATGAATTTGATTAACAGCGCCATTATGATGCATATCGAATAATGAAACGTTTGTGTTTACGTTGT
Organism: Anastatus disparis; assembly: GCA_017163975.1. Taxonomy (NCBI): domain Eukaryota; kingdom Metazoa; phylum Arthropoda; class Insecta; order Hymenoptera; family Eupelmidae; genus Anastatus; species Anastatus disparis. Next base: position 2,010,083 of record JAFFSR010000251.1, read on the forward strand.
ATTATAATGCAACGAGTGCTCGGGAGTAAATTAAACTAAATTATAATAGCGTATGCTCCTCGAGTAAAAGCTTTTTTACTCTAATGTAATTCGTTAAAATTTTTAAATTTAATTTGTCGAAATAATAAGAGAAAAATAATAATGCATCGATTATTCTATAGCACTCTATTTTACTGAAATTTAAAATAACGTACTTGGAGTAGATCGATGTTCTATTGTAATTCATAACGAACCAATGTTGTCTTACTTTTTATTATTATTAATTGAAACAAAAAAAAAAGTTTAATAAAGCGCTGTTGAATTGATTTTTCATGATTTTCTACCGAAAACGAGAAAAATGCTGAGCGCGGTATTTAAAAATATATATAAATATTATGATTTTTATAAAAAGCAATGTTGTTATTTAAGTAAGTCGCGCGTTAATTTATAAGAGAGAAAGAATATATATAAATTTGAGAGTTTACGTAAGTTTCGCAATTTTATATATATTATTAATATTATCCTATATGCCTTTATTTATTTAAATATTTTAAGGCTATTTGATGTTAATTTTGCGTCTTTTGTCTATAAGCTATTATTATTATACATATATATATGTACGTGCGTTTTAATATTTCGAATTGTTAAATTTTTGGCGTTTAATTATTTTTTATTTCTAATGGCGAGTTGGATTTTTTAATTCATTTATGTATAACCAATTATTTTTATCTCTAACTAATGGGTAACTCTTCGTCTTGTGAGATTAAATCAAGTATATGAATATATATATTTTTTTTTGTAATACGTAAATCAAGCCGAAGTTACTTTATTATTATTTTTTTTTTAATTCTAGTGTGAATTCTTCAAACTCTCGTTTTTAAGTAAACTTAAGTATGCCTCTAATTAATGATGAAGAGAAAAAAATATAAATAAATAATGAAAAATTGATTACGAGGTGCGAGGATGGGTGCTGTATAAGAGAAAAGTTGACTAAAGTTTACTTTTTTTTATTATATTTTAATAAATATCGTTATATTATGAGATCTGTATTTTTACTCATGTTATTATTATTTAATTTTTTATTGCAGTGCAATTTACGAAATGAAATATTTAAAAAAAAGCCGTATACAAGGTAAGTACATTTTTTTATAAATATATTTATTATATAACAAACAATTAGAATTAAAATTTTGTACAAAAATTATTTATAATATTCGTACAAATTGAATTTTATTTAAGTATATCTATTAAATTTAAAAATAAAGTATTATAAATTGACAAATATTACAAATATTTATTATTTTTATATTTCTTGGTGTATTTTATTGAAATTTATTTTTTCGTGCATCGTTTCATATACTGAGTAATAAAGTTTTCCACGTATAAAATTTAATTTGAAAATAATAATTATAATTTTTATGAATTTTTATATTATAAAATATTATTACTAAAATTAAATAGTTAAACGATTTACTCCTAGCAGCTGTACCAAAAATGATATGTTTTACCTTCTCTTAAATCACTTCAACTACTCAAAAAAACATGCGGCATCAGTTCTTTCTCCAAATTAAGGAAAATCTAAACTAACGAAATGAAACTTAAAAATACACATAAATATAAATCTTTATGAATGACTTGTAGAGGAACACATAAAAAATAACGGAACTTTAGTAGTTGTGAATGACATTTATTTGTGAATGATCGTAAAACGGTATTTTCTCAAAGTTGAAAATTCTAATAAATAACAATTTTGGTAAACTACAAATTATTTTTACATCATTATTACTTATGTATATCCGAACGGATCTGATAAGTACTGGTTCTTAAGTATATGGCTTGAACTTGCATTATATTAGATCGTAAAACTGAAAAAAATCTTCTTTTTTGGAATGAGAATAGCCGACGATTTAAAGGTACTTCATTTACCGTTTCCCGTTAGAAAATTTAACTGTTATTTTAGTCATATTGTGCACCTTTGACATTTTTAATATACGCATGATTTTTTGTTTATTGAATATTAAATTGAATTTGATATGTTTTGTTGTATGTTTTATATTACGTAATAATAAGATTTAACAACTTTTTATAATTTTTAATAATCTCCATGAATTACAGTAACGAATATAAACATTAGGTCATAAAAGCAAGAAATTTTAAGATAATTTTTAAGACCTAATTTAATTATTTTTATTTATCAGTACATACAACAATTAATTTTTAAGTATTTTAAAAATTATTGCGCTAAAAGTCTACTTGAATTTTTGTTGTTAACCATTCTTTATATTTTTTTGCTTAATAATTAATTTGAACTTTATTTATTTCATTTTATTCAAGTAAACAAATTTAAAAAATCACTATGAATTTAAATAATTATTTTAAGTAGTAAATAGATTTTTAATATATGAAATAAATTTTTAGTATATGATTATTTGTTTATCAATTATTCCATGAGTTTCATAATAAATTTTTGATGATTTAATAAAAGCATATAAAAATAAATTTTTATAAAAAGGTTCAAAATGATATTTAATTAATATTATACTTTTAAAAATGTGAAAATTTCGAATTTAAAACTCATAGAGCATTTACTGCGTATATTACTAACAATTGTTCATAAGGAACCTAGTAGCATACTACCAATATTTTTGAACTTTTCAGATCTTTTTTGTAATAAAAACATTATATTATTTTTCCCATCAACCAAATCTCATTCATACAGGAATTTCAAGATATAATTAAAAAATTAGGTAAGGTTGCGATACATTATCTTAATAAATAACCTTTATTATGAGAACGTGTACACAATGTTCTCTATACTTTATCCTCTCTTTCTATGTATATGATGTATAGTAACTGCCTTAGTGAGATAGTCAGTCAGTCTGTAGTCGACCATGATGCTGAAGAGGAGTCAAATAAACTTTGAGTCCATTACTTAAGCCATTCCAAATTTTATTTGTTTTCTCTCTTCCTTAAAGTAGGGCTTGTACGTTGGGCTGTAAATTTAAGATGCCTTGAAGGGACTCCGAACGCTTTTAGTAATAAAATCATTGTATTCGCAAACGACCACTTATGTATTTATTATTAATACGGTTATAACTTTGCAAAATATTTGATGTTTTAAATATTAGGTGTAATTTTATTTTTTCAATGAAAATATCTTTTATTCCTACTTTAACAGAAATGGCCACCTTATTAACTCGAAAAGATATTTCTAACTTATCATATTAATTTTAATAATACCAATAGTAACTATTCTAAAACTAAAAATCTCTCGATCGATCTTCAAATTAAATGAATGTAACGTGTTGGTTATCAATTTTCTGATGTGGATTGCAGGACCCAGTCCCACCAGAACCACGGACTAATATGAAAGATGCAAAAGTATTTGGTTTATTATGCACTCAATTTATACTTTGCACTCTGGTATTGTTGCAGGTAGCGATGATTGTTTGTACTTGAGCGTGTATAAAAAAAATTTGAAACTAGAAAAACGACAACCAGTCATAGTTTGGGTCCATGGTGGATTTATGTTCAATTTTTTAATTTTATTTAACGTCGCTGTATTTATATTATCATTACGATGCTAATTAGCGACGGAGATCGTCAGTGTGTTTATGAACAAAGCACATGCAATGTACAGTGGTGCTTGTATAAATCGGCCGAGCGCGAGATTCGAACTCGGAACCTCGAGATTATGAATCCATCGCTCTACCGACTGAGCCACTGACGACCTCTGTTTTAGAATCTTCTAAATTTTAATAAGATGTCAATATTTAGCATTTTAATTAAGAGAAAATAAACAAGATATTACGAATAATTTTTCTTACCAAAATATCAAATAATAAGAAAAAATTATTTAATTATTTCATACTTAATTTGATAAATAGAATGTATAAATAATTTAATCGCATTTTCTAATGAAATTAACGAAAAGAAATTTCATAAAGAAAATGTAAAACTTTCTTAGATCAACTCTATACTTAATTTCACTGAAAAAGTTAATGTACACATTCGTATTTCCATTTCTAACAAGGAGTAGCACATTTTAATTTTTAAGCAAAAAATAATATTCCCCAAATTTCTCCCGAATTCTAGCATATTTCTCATGGATCAATCAGTCGTTATTCTGTATGAGTCATATACAGATTAGATGTAAAAAGAATAGCATAACATAAACCAAAGAATAACATTTTTTAAACATTTAAACTATGTTCTTTTTATTCTACTCTTTCTACGAATGAATGATGCATAATAACTGTCTGTGTGCTGTAATCAATGAGTCTATAATCAACAGTGATGCCGAGAGGAACAAAATTAAATCAAAAATATCAAAAATATCAAAGTGTTAATTTTCAAATCCAAACAGTTAAATAAATTAATAAAAAGTAGCTTATAAAAGAACTTGTAACCAATTTGTATTCGTTATTCAAAAATATTTTGTTAGCAAGATTTATTTCTTTATATTACGTTGTTAAAATTTATTAATACAACTACTGAAGAAAAATGAGTTAGTGAATTACGAACATGTAAATTTTATTACATATATTTAGTGACTTAAATAGTTAGAAGTGAGTAGATGATTAGTAACAATAGTTTTTAATTTAATATTCATAGGTTTAAAAAAAAACTGACACTGCAGGTAGTTTGATTAAAAATTTATAGTACAAAATTATACATTAATTCGGTTGTTTAAATTATTATTTTTTTATTTTTTTATTTGGAAATGAAAATTTGTGACAGAGGCCTTCAGTGGCTTGAACGATGAACTCGTAACCCAAGGGCTCAAGTTTGAATCCCGCTCAAGCACCACTGTAACCATTACATGTGCTTTGTTCACAAACACACTGATAAACCTCCGTCGTTAATTGGAATCGAAATAATAGCAAAAATACAGCGACGTTAAATAAAATTTTAAAAAAATTTCTTTTCACTCATTTTTGTCTTGCATTTTACATTCGAGTCTTTAATAATATAAAATTTTTAACTTTTTTATGTTGATTAATATATTGTAAGAATAGTAAATACATTATCTTTTTCAATTTCATAGCTTTTTTATAGTTCAAAAGAAAATATTTCATTACTAACTATTATGATTAAATATTTTGATTTTTATACTGAATGAAAAACCAAATTAGCTTCAATTCATCTTAACATTATAGTAGTGATGACATAAATATAGATTACTATATCTAAAATTATCAACTTTTATTTATGTGCAATAGCTTAACATATGTTTAAAATGATTAAAACACAGCTTACAGTAAAGTTATATAAACGCTTTGATTATAGCAATCTAATTATGAAACTGTTATAAGATAAAATATGTTTCTCAAGAATGTTTAGATTTTTCTAAAAGAATTATTTTTATAGAATAAGTGATAATCATGTAAATGAGAAATACTAGAAAGAATAATTATTACAATGAATCTTGAATTTCATATTATAAAAATCATTTATATGCGATAATAAACCCACGCATATATACACTACCGCTCAAATGTTTGATGACTATCCAAAAAACAGGAAAAATGATTATATCTTCCAAAAAAATTCAGAAAATTCTAAAAAAATGATTTTAAAATACTTTCTAAGACCTTTTAAAACCAATGTATAAAATGTATTTTCAAATTCTAATCAATTGCTTTGTTAATTTTTTAAGTATGATACAGAAATATTTAAAAAAAATATTTTTGGAAGTACTGCAAAAAAATTTTTATTTACTCTTTTAATTTTTTTTCATGATGATTTTTTGTGAAATTATGAGGGTTTTTTGGTATCCAGTTTTTTGGATAACGTTATCGAACTTTTGAACTGCAATGTATATTCGTACGTAATAATCATCCAAGCAATTTATTTATTTTAATAATAATTTTATTGTTTAAGAGAATACATTCATTGATTCATTCATCATTGATTGGCTAAATTAATTACACTGGAAAAAATCAAATCTAGAAAAAAGATGAACAATATATTCGATTCTTAGTTTTTGAACAGAAATTGGATTTTTTTAAATTTTAGCCGTTTTCAAAATATTTCTGCTAGGTAATAGTAGAGAATCTTTTTCTGAAATAACGGTACTATTAGAGCAGATTTTTTTTTTAATTCCACAACGTCTCCAAACTAGACGAGCTTTTTTCAATCTCAAGTGGATTCTGATTGCTTTTAGACTTTATTTTTTCCAGTGTAATTGTTTTGTTTTGAATAAACAATATACAGGTTCCCATGTTATAAATAGTTTTTTTTTCTATTTTTTCAGGAATTAAAATAGTTCTAAAGAAAGTCTAAATTTATAAAGTATAATCAGACAAAGATAAAATGTTAAATTTAAAGGTATTATGGTATGTTGTGTTATTCACATTAAATTGGCACGAAATGCAAACTCATGCACTTCTCAAGATAACATTAAATGCCTTAGACATCACTAACAAATTAATTACTGAAATCGAAAAAACATCTGGATATCAAAATGAAGAGAAAATGAATAATAAATTAGAAAATGTTACTAACATAGCTTTTGAATTTGTAGAACAAGTTAAAGAATTTAGTTTAGAATCCCGATTCATGTCCAGATTTGTTGTGTTTCATAGATTGGGCCGGATTGTGTCCGATTACACTGAAAGTTTCGGTACTCTTCTAGCTAGATATAATATCGTTGAGGTTAAAGATCAATTAAAAGATCACTCACATCCCATAATGCGTTCAGCTTTATCATTGCTGTATAATCGATATCTTAATTCTCATACTGATGCCAATAATCCACTAAATGACCAATTACGTTTTCCTTATGAAGTAATAAGATTTGTCGATGAAAAAACAAATCAAAGCATCATTTCTTATTCGACTAATACAACAATGGTACGTATCAAATATATAAATAATGAACCTAGAAAAATAATAATCAAAACTTTAGAATTATAGAATAGTTAGAATTTTATAATAACATGAATACAAAAACTTAAGTTTCTCATCAACGTTATTTGATATTCATAATATTTTCTTACATTCCTAGCGTGCAATATCATTTTTATCGTTTATTATGAGGAAGCAAAATATCTCGTTTTCACCCTAGGGAGAAAAACAAATTTTAATTTTTAAAAAACAAACGTATGTATTACCTGATACTGTTATCCAATATATACTTATAAATAAGCCAAGCTCCATTCTGAATTGCAAATTCTCCAAATTACAAGTTAGTGATGGAGTACTAAACTGTATATTAATTCCGCGGAAAACCAATCCGTTCGTATAGTATTTGTGGTATCGTGCATATTTCTTGCCTCTATTTTGAATATTATATATTTTTTCTATTTAAAAATTTTTTTACAATCAATCTTAGAATTTTTTTTCAACCAATATTCTGTTCACAAAATTCATTTATTTTATCTAAAGAAATTTTATTATTTGAATTATTTTTCATAAAACTTTTTAGAGGCGGAGGGTTGTGCTCGGGCGACAAATATGCACTCGTTAGTAAACACCTATTTTGCTTCCTTGTTGCACAATGTACTATTTTATCGATACAGTGCTTTCCCAATCAGAAACAAAATGATTGTGGCATAAAGTATTGAATTAAAATTTTCGTTTCAAATATTCGTAATAGATAAAAGATTGCATAGATGCAGCATCTCATCAAGAAGGTGTTGTAGAATTGTTTAAAGATGTTATGTACAAAGAGGCCTTGGCTTATATATCAATCCAAACTTATCTTGCTTGTTATAAAGTACTTTATGATGGTAAATTAAACAATTATTTACACGCATGAATAAGTAAATTGATGTAAATTATAATTAATGTATATTATTCAGGAATACCATACATTACTGCCGGTGAAAAGGAAAAGGTAGAGACAATATTACAACGCTGGACAGAATCTAACAAAGTTGTTGAAAGAATGAAATTTTTGAAACGTCAGTACGAAGAAAGAAATATAAAAACTTATAAAAAACTTACAATGTCTTTGTCGAATCTTCCTCGAGATAAATATAGCTGTGATCCTGAAAAACCTATTGAAGGTCATAAATATAAGTTATTGTAAAACTTTTACTTTGGATTTAATTACATTTTCATTTATCTTATAGATGGTCAGTTTGTTGATAAGTTTAGTATGTTTTGGAAACCTGGAACATACACAATATTGCATGACATTTTTCAAAAATATATTATAAATGAAGTTGATTTAAATAAGGATGGGTCATGTGCAGATGATTGTCCAACTTACAAAAAGACTAAAGTGTTCGGATGCTTTGATAAGGAAATTTGTAATGTCCAACGTCAATGTGATGGTACCTTATGGGAATGCGAACAAACATTTACATCTAAAATGCGAATTTGTCCTTCGGTAATGTTTTTCTATAATATTTATATTTTAAAAAACTATCATAATTATTCAAAAATATTTATGAAAATGTTCAATGATTTGTTTTGTACACACAGAAAACCTTTGAAAATTCACGATATGCCATTATTGACGTTGAAGGCAGAAAATATGGACAAGAAGATTGGATCAATTGTAAAACTAAAAATATAACAGCTAAAAGTTGGATACGTATACCATATCAATGTTCCTATTGCATGTGTACTTGTGAAAATTCAAACAAAACTAGTGATCGGTATTTCAGCTTAAGACCTGTCACCTCCAATGTGCATTCTAATTAGTAATATTTTGTTTAAGTTGATATAAAAATGTAAATTTTTAATATACTAATAAAATCATTTTATAAATCAACAGTGTCATCACGGATTTGAAATTTGTAAAGATAAATCATGTGATCTACATACAGATACAAGAAGCAAGGCTTTTAAGAAATGGCGACATTGATACGACATCGAAAAAATGGCAACCGGTCAATAACTTTTCAGTATTTGATGAAAATGTGAAAGAAAAAATTGATTATCATACTATTACATGGAATGAAAGAACAGTTTTTTTTGGATAAATTGGATTCAACAAAAAATCATGTTCTTACGGGATTACGATTCAACTTGATAGATGGCAATTTGAGGTTAGGAATATATGTAACTCCATTTGATTTTGAAACAGGAAAATTATTAGCTGATAAAAGTTACTGGTACTTCAATGACGCTCAGTTAAAACACAGGTAAGAACATAAACGAAAAAATTTTATGATTTTCAAGCTATATGTAGTCAACTAAATTTATTAGTTTCTTTCTTTTTTTATTACAGAGTTGAATTTAAGTTTGATGATGATTACATGTTTAATCCTAAATCTGATCAATATTTTAAATTTACTACGAGTACTTTAGATATTGATGTTGGTCAAAATGTTGTTCCCTATATTGATATTCAATCAATTAAAAACGTTAGTCCTGCATTAGACAAATATTCAACGGTACCGAATTCGGGTGTTGCTATATTTGTTAAAAAATATAAAAATATAGCACCATCATTGTCATTAAAATTAATAACTTACGACTTCGCACCACATTTTAAAGTTCAAAATGAATATCCATGTAATTTAAATGAATCTATATTAGATCCTTTAACTATGTCCAAGTTTTGTGATTTCCCACGTAAAAAATTTTGATGAAGATTTTATAAAAATTGTATAAAACTTATTTTTTATTTAATTTACTTCTCATCAAAACTTATAAAGAAAAAATTTTTGAATACTTGAAGAGTATATTCATGGAGTCTAAAAAGAATTGCATCAATCTTTAATCATGGGCTCTTATAAAAAATTCCTAAAAAATTTTTTACCTTTCAAAATTTTAAACCAGGATAAACCATTAACTTGTATACATTCAACTAAATTAATTTTTTTTATTGTAGAACTGCATTCAGTTAGATGATGATCACATGTTTAATCCTAAATCAGATCAATATTTCAAATTTACTACGAGTACTTTAGATATCGATATTGGTCAAAATACTGTTTCCTATATTGATGTTCAACAAATTAATCGTAATATTGCTTTATTTAGTGACCTTCCCTCAACAGTACCAAATTCAGGTGTTACTATATGTTTATTAAATAATACAAAAATATTGCACCATTATTGTCGCTAGAATTAATAACTTATGACTTAGCAACGCATTTTAACCTTCAAAATAATTATCCATGTAATTTAAATAAATATATATTGGTCCGTTTTACCAAGTCCAAGTTTTATGAATTTTTATAAAAAGTACATTCTTTACAAAAATTATATAAAAAACGTATGTCACAGTTTATTATAAGAGTTGAAGTTTATACGTTTATAATAAATTTTACTTTCGATTTCTACTTATTTTGTTACGTTATTAAGGTATTTCCCCGATGAATAACAATTCCATTTCATGTAATTTTAATATGTCGAAGAATATAATTTAATCCTTTTATAATTCAGTAAATTTTATAGACAATATTTGTCGAATTATTTATATAACAATAAATTTTTGGAAATTATTAAAATTTTTTTAAATTAATACTAGTTTTTTTCGTTTTATTATAATTTTAATTTAATTTTTTAAATCAACCTATGCTAAATGAAAAGATTCTATTGTTTGTTGAAAATTTTTATTACAGTAGAAAATTTATTGATCTTTTAACGAGGCAATTATATGTAAAAATATTAATTCATTCATATAAGGTTAAATGAATGTTGGCTGTAAAAATAAATTAATATTTTTTTTATGTAATTGGCTCGTTAAACGATCAATAAATTTTACTTGATTTATTCTCATATTAAAAAAATTATTAAATACAATATTACTTTTCGTCTCATTAAAATTAATATGTCATAAAACAATATTTCTTCAAATTTTAATAATTTTTTTTCCATATCATTACTTTCTTACGTGAGAATCTGTTCAAAATAAAACTTTTTATGTCGAACCTGTAAAATGCATTCAAAAAATTAAATTATTCTTCAGAATTAGTACCTGCTCAAGTATTTTTTTGGATTAAGAAAAAAAAACATTTTATCAATAAATCGTTTATATACAGATGTAGAATTTTATATGGTAAGACAATGACGTCACTATCAAGTGATCATGAACTTAAAGCTATTATGACTTTATTGAAACTTGAATAATAATTACAATAAATATTACTTTTACATCACACTAGCCCGAAAAAAGCACTTTCGGTCCTGTACAAAAACACAAAAATGCTGTTTCCGGAGTAGGAGTGCTGTAAAATAGTATATTAGCTCAAAAACTGTGTAGTCCTAAAGATGAATGAAATATTTTTTAAAAGGTTTTAAGATTTAGACAAAATACTTCACAATTTTATAAAAAAATCAAGCTTTGTACCTCGGCCTTTTTCATAACTTTATAAGAAAAATATAATCCAAGACCTAAAATCCTGATATCCTCTTTGTAAGTTCAAAAGATTATTTAATAAATTTTTATTAAACAATTATATTCATAAAATTAAAACACGTAATATAATGAAATCTCTAATTGTTATTATTCACTTCCAAAAATATATTTATTAATTATGTATCTTTCCATATAAATAGAAATTGTTTTAGCTTTACTGAAAAAGAACTCGATTAAAAGCTTAATTCATTGTTCTTGATTAAATTCGCTTTTAATGAAAATTTCTGCGGTAATTACAATTACTTTTATATATTTTTGAAAATTATACACTTACTTTTCTTCTCTGTTTATTATTTTATTTCAAAGGGATAAACTTTATTCAAACAACAGAATTCAATTAAAATTAATTAAATTCATATTCATAGTAATTAATGAATTTATAATTTTATGTTTACAATACAAATAATGAATTCGATATAAATAAGATCTTAAAATAAATAATTAATAATATTTAATAATTTAAACATATTTAATACATTCTATTACGATAATACGATAATTATGAAGATTTTAATTAATACAAAACATTATAATTTATCTGCTCTTATAATTAAATCAAATGTATTTCATTATTTCTTAATCATCAATTTTTTGCCACTTTCTTTTAATAAAACTAATGACCGTAAAACAAACTCCTTAAAAGTTAAAAATTTTTCGATCCTAAGATACTCTAGCCATAACTAATCATAGTATCACATATATATCCACAGTACGGCAAGCTCGAACAATTTTAATTAGCCTGAAGACTAGAGATAAAAAAAAAGCCATATACATATCCTACTTGTAAATTCTCTCATAGCCGAATCATCTTCGCGTTCATAAACATCCGCCGCATGCAAACGTGTACACACACACACGAAAAAAAAACTATTAAAAAAAAACGTGAAGTAGCTTATCTTCACCACACAATCTTTATTCCCGTATGTGCACGCACGCACCCATTTTCAAAGAGTGATTTACAATAGATTCGCTCGGTAACCTCGCTTGGGTTACTCTATAGTTGCGCTGAAGAATTAAAAAAAAAGAGAGAAAAAAAATTAGAGCCTCGGGGATGTTCACCGTTGCGTCGATAAAAAAAAAATTATACTTACGAGGTTTACGTTTATCTAGACAAGACTAGTTCTCGAGGTTCGCTATGTAACACGTATATATATAAAAGAACTTTTCGTACCGTTGTATCTTATACTCGTTTAATTAGATTCTTCCTTTTGGTGCAGGTGTATACGCGACGAATATGGCAATGAGGTAAACGCGTAAGATTTAGATTGAGGTAGGTCAAATGTGTTGATAAAAAAAAATTAAAGAGAATGATATTGTCAAACAGATAACGCGAAATTTTTAACCAAGTATTGAAAATTTTTTTTTTAATTATTTAAATTCATTATTATTATCATCCCATCTTTTATTAATTATAAAAATGTATCTTTTTCAACCTCATTTTGAATTTTCCAAATAAAAGGAATTTTTGTTTTCTCTAAAATTGATTAATTCGTATATATAAATACTCACCAAAAATTTTCTTTCCATTAGAAAAATTTACTTGATCACCTTATCACATGCATCAATTAATTTTATTGGGTGGCCAATTTATAAAAAATACTCGTTTATGCTGCTTCTCTTGATAAAATTCTTATATATTTATAAATACTCATTTGTAAACATCAAATGTTAAATTCATGATTTATGATTAGAATTATTATAAATTACCTGTGAAATATATTTAAAAAATTTCAATAATTTGCATAATCTTCATTATGTGCTTATTGTGGAATCCATATCCGTGCGCTGCACATAATATTTAACATACTTGGCTTTTTTTTTAAGTAAAATCATCATGCATGGCATCACATTTAATACTTACTATTGTATAAATTGAATACATAATTACGTAACTGTATAAGTGCTTTATTCTATATGGAGCAGTTAAATTTAATTGCATCTTAACAATTAAGTAATGTTGAGCATGCTGTAAAATAATGTCATTTTTTTCAAACTTAATTTAAAATTTAATTAAAAGTATTAACATTCTTCTATATGAGTAAATCTTGACTTTACACTGAAAAGAGAAGAAAAATAATCAAACCATGTACAAATTCAGAAATTTTTTATTTCTTATAAAATAAAATTACATGATAAATTAAAACTATATTTTAAATAAATATAAATAAATATAAAACATAGAATTATGGAATTAATGATTGTACATTTACATTGCAAAAATTATCAGTCTGTTTTGTTGATATTACAATCAGCAAAACACTTATGCCCTATTTATTAGAATCTTTTATAAAAAAAAAAAAATTAACTTTTTCATTTTCCATTCTGATTATGAGCTATCTATATAATGGCATTGTTAGACAATTAATCAAAATGTTAATAATAAAATACAAATCATTTAAAATATATATATATATAATTTTTCACTCAGCGCCTGCTATAGATATTTAAAAAACAAAACAAGGTTTACTGGCTATTCGTAATAAATAAACATTATACAAGCAGACATTTATATTTTTAACAATAAGAAAATATTAAATATTAATAAATAAACTCATCAAATGCGCTCGGTGCATTAATTAATAACTTATAAAAAAAGAAACTCACAACACAGGTGTTCTAAAAAAAAATTAAGGTAGCCCTAACACGAGGTCAACTATTACATTATCATTTTTAGCTAAGTACCATTTATAAAACATTGTTTCATGATGCTCGTTATAGTAAGTAATACAACAAAGAATTTTAAATGTTTGAATATTTAGTTTCAAAAACATCTTGGTCAACTTCCGATTCAATTAACTATTTTTCAAATTTTTCAAAAATTTCACATAAATGTAGATTTGAAAGTGAAGAAATAATGAAAAAGACAATAAATAAATAATATATTAAAATGCAAAAAATAAAGTTAAATAAAAAAATTGATGCATAAAAAATAAAACTTGATTTTTTTTCTTATTAATTATTTACTAATAATTGAATAATCTAGAATCTCATTAATATTGAATCCGTACTTTATTTTAACTTTCAGAAAAAGTGTCAAATTTCTTAATGACTTTATTTTAACTTATTCAAATCTGTGATATAAGAATATTTATAAATTTTGAATAACAGCCCCTCCCATAAAAGAAAATCTCTAACCCCTCGTAATTTCCATTTACACCATAAATTTCCAGAAGAGTCACGCACCTGTTTTTTTTTGACTAGCATTACGTTAGGACTACCTTAAAAAAACAAAGCCGCATCATCCACATTTTTAATAATATTACACATACACAAATTACAAGCATACCACTTTATGCTTACGCACAATCATTCACGAGAAAAAAAGATACTTGTTTAAAGACTTTTCTTTCTTATAACCATAAGAAGATAAATATATCGTCAAGCATATAACGATTAAACATATGATACACATAATAATCTGAATAATCTTATATGCGGAAACTATCATTACTAAACAGACAATTTGGCTATTCTCAAATTTTCAAATGAAAAAAAATCACGCGGTTCAGATTTTTGTTTAAATAATAACTATTTGAATTTTGTGTATCATATTTTTGAACATGAACACTTGATCATCATTATCTGATCAAGACTATTGCAACTAATTTATTTTAAGTAATAGATTCACATACCAAAAAATAAACAAATTAACTGACGAAAAAACTCATGTATACCGTTCAAGCTCACCCATATTATTAAAATCTGAATTCTTTAAAAAAAAAAAGATTGTACCCATGCACGCTTAGCAATCATATGAAACCTGCACGCAAAACTTCTAATGATTAATTTTTCACGCATTGTCCTTTGCTTACGAATAAAAACAAGCAGACTTATTAACGGGTTTAATAGTATGAATAGAAAAAGCTCTCGAAGTAGCGTTGTTATCAATCCTTTTTCTAAAAGGCCTAAGTCTAACGCAAAGATAAACCGATAGTCCACAAGAACCAAGTAATATACTAATTAATAATAATAAAGCAAACGTAAAACCTGACGTTGTCATGCAAATGAGATTGGGATTATTAATGCCCAATGCTGATGATAAAGAAGACGATGATGAGGATGATGATTCGCGTATTGGGAATATCATTGTCGATGAGCTAGTATCACTTGTGGTATTCGTTTCGTCAATTGAAAATGTTAAATCGCCCGTTGATACGACGCGTATAACGCGATTAACGCCAACTGTTTTTTCGCGTGTTGTTGCTGCTGTTGCCGTTGCTATTGTTTTTGTCGTCGATGACGATACTGAAGCTAATTCTGCTGCTGATAATTCACGTGACTTACGTCGACGCTCGTCACGTGGTCTACCTACTGCTCCTACCGCCTGTAACATAGATAAGAAGAAATATTTTTTAAATATTGTCAATTGTATATTGTTAATTTTTTTTTTATATTTCTTTTTATTTTATTGATAAACATTAAAATATTCAATGCTTCATCTGATTATTCATTCAAATTTTATATATTAAAAAAATGCACGTGATACCATAAAACAATTATTATACTAATCTATAGTCATCATTTTTAAAATATTGTTAATTACAAAAGTTTAATAATCGTAATATTTATTTATACAGTTAAAATCAATCGATGATTTTGAAATTCTTTAAAAGTCGTTTTATAAACAGATAAAAAACATACCTGTAGATAAGTTTCTAAAGGCATAGGTGGCGGTGATATGCCATAAGCGGCTACATCAGCATGGCCAAGCGATGCTCTGTGAGTATTTTCGTACAGTAAACCGCCAGTATCTTGATGAATCAACGACTGTGTTGGATCGCTACACTGATCAGGGCATTGATAACGACAAATTTGTATCGTACACTGGAAATGCACTTCCATTGAGTCGGGAAATTTGAATGCTTGAAAATGAGCATACGAGAGAACTGAAGCACTTGCACCAAAGTTTTTGATTTTGGTAAAACGAGACATTAATTTTGGTCTTGTTATACAACCACGTTGATCCACTGTGTGAAAAAAAAAAGTTATTTATTTTTCATTGATTTTTGAATAAAGAATTTCATAAAAAGGTATTTTTTTGCCATTCTAACCTCAAAATCGCAACTTCATTGCCCTTTTTTGGCACTTATAGCAAAAAATACATTTCGCAATTGGTATGTAGAAGCTTTCTACGAAACTCTTTATAGTCCTAGCCTTTAGCTCGGACGCTTAACTTCTCGTTTGGTAAATAAAGCCTTTCCACACTCATTGCGTAATGTACTACATCCATTATCTTTAAAAATAAACTATACATTTTTTAAAATCTAATAATTACCAAGTTGTATAGGAGCTCTTTTGCCATCATGAGCCATACAATTTCTGACGAGCATGTCGAATTTCGAGTCATCATCTTTAATAGCCAATACCATCGTCATTGTCTGACCAATTTTAACTAAACCTGTAACTTCTGAAGCCCATGGTCCTTTACCAACTTGTATTTGCATCCAACAGCCAACGTTATCACCAGCAAAATCAGCCCTCACGACATCAAGCATATCAACTGGGAATGGACGAAATGTTACTGATTTTTCATAAAGGTCATGCCACGTACAACGTAATTTACGCGCTTGATCCCAGACCTCTTGAACCTGTGGAAATGAATAATAATATTGCAATATATGGTGATCAATGATAACATTAATTTTATAATGTTTAAATTCAATAAAATAAAGTCAAATAAATAAACAATAGCTAAATTAAAAAAAATTTTAGAAAATTTTTTTAATTTAAAAATCTAAACTGACCTGTGGATCATATTGAATAACAACAATATTTTCAAAGTAAGTTCCCGATCCAGCCTCAACACCATATCCATACAATCCATTATCAGTATTACCAGCAGTACCGCATGTATGTATACCAATTTCAAAATTAACCGATGTCCTACCAAGTCCAGCTGGTAAGTAAACACAATTAACATTGCTATAATGACCTTTGCTAAAAACAATACCATAAAATGGTTTGTCAAATGCAAGATAAACTTTCATTGAATTCTTTTCGCATTTGACGTCTAATGAAACAATTTTAGGCATGTCGTTTGTTGATATTGGCCATGGATCACCGGCACCAGTGCTTGCGGCTATTGCTGTATCAAATACTTTGTCGATGCTATCTTGCGGACGTGACTGAGATTTTTGCGAACCTGGTGACTGGAAATAAATAAAAATAGAATGATTAATTTTTTTTATATGAATTAAAATACTTGTTCAAAATTATTTGAATACATTATTTTGGAAATATATGAAATTAAAAAAAAATACCTTCATTGGAGTATTATCTTTATTTCATAAGAAACAGAATTCATCGTGAACAATTTTTTATTATAATCTTACTATTTATGAAAGTTTAGAAAAAGAATCTTTGAAATGAACAAAAATTTTTAAAAAGAATATAAATCTTTTTTTTTTAATCAATATCATTAAGAATAAAAAATAACGTGTGTATAAGTTCTTTTTGGCCGGTTGCTAAGTTTTCATTTCCTAATAAGAAATGAAAGATATAATTATGCTCATCTATAGTAAGAGTTTCTTATCTTTTATGTTATTACTTTCGCGTACTTTTCTATAAAAACGTTGTGCTTTAATAGAAGAATTTTTCAAAAATAAACGTTCATTAGCCAATCGAAGGTTTTATCAGTAATTTTTTTATGCATAAAGGCTAACCCAAAAGTATAGAAAATTGAGCTCAAGACATTATGTTAAAGAAAAACTATTTGGTAGTTATTAGACACTTGCACGTGGAATTTGTAGATATGCAAACATTATTTTTTCTGGATCCCTGATTTATTAATTTATTAAAATTTAATTAAATAATATTTAAAACATTTATTCATTAAATTAGTGTTACCACTTTGTATGAAAATTCCTAAATTATCAATATTTAGACATTTATTTGAGATTCAACAACGTAAAAAATGTGATTACGTTTGTAGCTTCTGTTTTTGAATAAATCTAAAATTTTATTTTTATGTTTCCAAAAAGTCTAATAAAATCAAAAACTTTAAACAATTAATTATAATTCCGCAAGATGCAAATTTGAATAAGTATAAACATGAATAATAACTTTCGTAAAAGCCTGAGAACTTTTGCAAAACGAAAAAAAAAAATTCCTTTAAAAAAACATCAACATCTTCTATAATAACAAAATATCATGAAATTAAAATAATTTCGCAAACTAATAAATTATTCAACATTTGCATCGAACACTCAAAGCTAATAAATTAGTTAAAGCCAAAACTTCCGAATCTGCGCAATCCCAACGGTGCATATATATAAGAAACAAGCTTAAAAATTCAAATGAAAAGCATTGCTTAGCATAAAATAGAAAAGTTTATACCGAAACAGATGACGAAGGCGGTGGTGGCGGTGGTCCATGATAAGCAACGTTATGCCTATTTGATGGCATACCACCTCTACCAGGTAATATTGGATGGCCTCGATGATTCGGCGAATTGTATTGATTAATACTTCCATTATCCGAATCATCAGTTTGATCAGATGAATTTGGTTGCTGGGATTGTTGCTGCTGTTGGGGCTGCGATTGAGACTCGCTATCTTGATGATTATTTCCATTGGAATCTTGATTGCGATTATCATCTCCTGATATAGCCTCGACTACTTCGACTTCGTCAGCGCGTGTCGCCTGTTAAGACATTAGGAAATGTGTAATACAAATTTTTCAATAATATTTTTCTTTGCGAAATAAAAATATAATTTATTTGATACTAAAGTGAAAGAACATGTATAAGATGTTTATGGTTGTAGTAAGAGACAAATTTAAATGTTATGAAGATAATAATGTGAAAATCATTTTTAAAATATTGTGCTGATATTTACAATGTATACTTATAAAATGCATTTTAATATATTTAACGATAAATAGATATTTTTTATCTTCTGATAGAATAAAAAAAGGCATATAACACAATGTATAACATGTTACATAAAATTTCTCACAAATATTGCACATAAATCGATATTACAGTCAATTAACTAAAATTAATATAATGACTGAATAAGTAAGTCAATATTTCAAAAGTGATGGATACACTATCACTAATAATTATTACCAATCATCAAAAGATAATTATAATAATATAAAAATATAATTATACATTTCAGAAAAGATTAATTTTAGAAAACTATAATTAAAAAAAAAAACTGCACATTTTAAAAATGTAATAATATGAAAATATTTTATATTATTTATAAATTTTTTTATAATTTTTTCTTTTATCCTTTCTGAAATTTGTATATCATGAATTTTGAAAACATAAATCGTCACTTAATTTTAAGAACCATTTTTATAAACCTCTTTCAGTTTTGAGTAATCTTTTATTACCTTTCCACGGGCGCAATATGGAATGAAGAATGTTGAAAAAAAGAAAGAAAAAGATAACTAAATAAGAATTTTAACGAGAAAAGATTGTAATGATAAAGGGCTAACGATACGCGTGTCTCATTTTGTCATAAATACGCGAGTTTACCGGATAATTATCCGATATTTATAAGTTTTTTTTAAAAAAAAACTCGGTGCGTGTGCCATACATTTTAACCTAGATATATCACTCTGTTGCGTATAGCCGTCGTCGTTGTTAATGCCGTTACAAACCGCTCTGACCCAGAGCTAAGGGCGACGAGACGTTTCATGCGTCGAAATGCCGATGAAACGAGTAAACAAAAAAAAAAAAAAGAAAAGAAAGAACGAGAAGCAGCAGCAGCAGAAGAAGAAGAAAAAAGTCTGACGGAATAAGGAAAGGGAGAGAAAAAAGACGAGATTGTAAAGCTTATATAAAAGATAGTGGAGGAGGAAAAGGAGATGCCGACCTGGCCCAGACACATGAGCCGTAAAAAAAAAAGAATGTCAGACGAAGGTGAGAAGAATATGAAATAAACCAAATTCTTCTCGACAATTTTTACGTTGAAATTTTTGTTAAATTGCTTTGATAATTGGAGTAAATATTTTATTGTCATGAAAAATTAAATTTATAATTAATTTTATATTTGAATATTTGTTTTTTAAGGTAATTTATACGTAGTATTGTTTAAGGTGATTTATAGTTACCTACATTGCAGTTTCTTGGATTTTTAATCTTCATTCAAAAAATTTATTAAATATTTCATTTCTATGTCCTGCTTTTTATTAGTTAAGCTAAAAAAATAAAATATTATATTTTAAAAACTTTTGAATTAAAAATCAAATATTTAGAAAACTGCAATGCCAATATTTTATATTCCCTTAAAGAAAATGCAACATGTTGATATTATTAAACAATTAGTTCATTTAAATTTAAAGGGAGCAAAATAATTATGAATCGAAATAACATGTTAACATTTCAAAATATAAGTTCAAAATGTAAAAGCAGCTTGAATGGATAATTACATGAAAATAAATGGATTATATTTTGAAATACAAATAAATAAACATGGATTACGCTTGTAACATGTATAAAAAAAAATATGGATTATCCTCGTAATACAATACGTATGAAAACGTCAGTCAGAACAGCAGGTGCGTACTTAAAGTTTTAAATGATAAGAGCTTAACTATTCAAGTATTTTATATATCTGCATTCTTATTTAAAATTACGGCTTTGGAATATCTTTGAAATTAAATAAAAGACATGTACAGTTGTTACGTATTTGTGAAATTTTGAAAATTTACTTTAAATTCCACATGAGGAATGCAACTAGAATTCAACTGCAAATAGAAGCATAAAGAGTATATGTCAATTTACTTGATAAATAAATTTTAAGAAATTGTTGAAAAATAATTGTAGATATTAATAAAAAATATTATTAGTTTTTAAACTAAGATTTTATGTATAATTACATCTGAGAATTTCCAATAATTATATAAAATATTTATTTGAATAATTTCATATTGTATAATAACATTTAATATTTTATCTGATTATATTAGTTAAATTTTAAATATTTATTAAAAACATGGGAATGATTTAAAATCATAATCATTGCTTTTTTGTCGATAACATAAAAATCTATTTTTATGTAAAAATAAAAGATTACTAATAAATAAAATAATAAATAAATAATCTACTGTAGTATTAATGAAATATTTAATCAAAATTTGTTTTAACTAATATTTATTTAACGTCGCTGTATTTATGCTATCATTACAATGCTAATTAGCCACGGAGGTTTCTCAGAGTATTTATAAAACAAAGCGCATGTATCATAATACAGTGGCACTTGTATCAATTGGCCGCCGAGAACGGGATTCAAACTCGGGTTCTCGAAATTATGAATCCATCGTTCTACTGAATGAGTCACTGACGACCTTCCTTAATCTACTATTTATATGTAGTATAAAAGATTGAGAAAACGAAAAAAGTGCTTCGATTAAAAAGACAAATATGATCTCGTGAAATTTGTCAGAGTAGATATAGACGAGTTTGGTGAGACCTAATGTTCAAGAAAATATCCTTGATTCTCTATACTCATAAAATTGTTAAATATTTCTAATAATTAAAATTAGTAAATTTGTAAATTTACAATAATGTCATTGTAATAATAAATAATATATAATAAAACCTGATTTTTCTAATCATTTTTCTTTTTAATCAAAACAAAACTACGAAATATATTCATAATCAAATAAGATATGAAAAGATCGAAAATAAATATGTGACTACACAGCTGTCTTTAATCTTAAAATCGCACTTTCTTCAACAATATTCAATTCCAAAAGAAGAAAATAAAAGAAAATAAATAGGTAAAGAGAAATAACAAGTAAGCGAGCGAGAGAGAGAGAGAGAAAGAAAGAGAAAAAGAAAAAAGAAGACGACAAGGAGATTCCTGGCCGATTGACCCTGGTTGCTCACACACATGTTCTCCTTCCTTGTCATCATCAACGTTGGCCCGTTATATCTGGTATAAGAGTTAGGGTCAGGCGACGCGTGACGCAATCTAACGTCTGTATATATGTGTGTGTATACTTTTAAACTTGAAAGACACACATGTCACACCGTATGTATCACTCTGTGCATGTGTATATATGTATATAAAAGTTTGCTCTTTCTTTCTTAGATAGTTTTTTGCAAGAAAAATACGAGTGACTTGGCTACTTGGCGGTAGACGCCGCCGCCGCCGCCGTGCTGCACCTTATTCCACGAAATAGAAGTTTATACTTAAAAAGAGTTTTGCACTGAAAATCTGGAATGCAAGTGATTTCCGGTGCTTGTATGTGTACACACATACGATTTGTTCGATGTTTCTCGGACGGACAAATTATACATTTTCCATATCGATCGCTTATCCTTCCGCTTCTTTTTGGGAAGGTCTCAGATGTATATACCTTATGTATAGATATATATAAGGTATATACATCTATATATATATGGTATTGTATGAAAAGAGAACGTGAAAGGAGATGAGCAGTGTGGTTATATGATGAAAAAGAGTGGGGGATATTTGGGTTTGTGGGTATCATACCAATAAATGAGGTATGCACAGCATATATATATATATACATACTATAAAGGTGTTAAGTCATTGAGGCAATGATCCTTAGTCCTCCTTTTTTGCCTCGTTAATTATCAAGATTTAAGCATTTTATTATTGCCTGTTATGCACTTTTTAGTTTTTTCAAATATTCATAAATTTTAAGAGCAAATTTTATGTATTTTTTTTTATTAATTTATGCGCATTATTTTGACTTTTAAATTTATCTAATTTTGAAAACGTAAACAAACACTGTAATAAAAGTTTAATATTCATATAAACTACTTAATTGTTTCGTAAATTTGTTGTTATACGAGCTTCAAAAAATTTTATTGACCCTGTAAAATTTATACTTTTTACTTGTAACAAGCATTTTAATTTAATATCGTAATTCGAGCTTGTAATATGTAACATATAATACGCGTATAATAAGCTTAACAATAATGATTTATTATTTAATTATTAAAATCGCTATAGAAACTTTAAAAGTTTTACAGTTAGTTAAATAAATCAATTTTAAATTTTAAATGTCATATACAACGTTTGTTTAATAAAATTCGGAACTTTAATTAGGAAAACTATGATTTACTGAATACACATAAATTCATATATATACATATAATCGATTAAAAAATGTATAATTAATGTCATCACGAATAACTTTAACACTACTAATAACAGTGATTTTCTTCAATCATATATTTAATCACGTATTAAGAGATCAATTAGTTTTATTCTAGTTACAATCCATCCGTTCAACTGATAATAACCATATTTAAAAAATTTATAAATTACAACATGAAATTTTTAAGAAAAAAACTCACTAATAATAGTTTAGTATGACGACAGTTATGATTAGTATAACGATTAAGTAAAAGCATTTATATTGTAACACTTTAAAAGATGAGAACGAATCATACGTGTTGATAATATTGTATGCACGTGCAATACTTTGTGCACTACAAAATTACATATTCTTGCAATTCTTGTAATTAACTTTAAATTGTTGTCTCATAAACATGTGCGCAGCATCGCATTACAATCAATCACCAACAATCATGTTTTATTTAACAAATTATATGGTTTTATAAAAGACACGATCTTTTTAAGCGTAATTAAACACAATTAAATTTATGAATATGTGTGATTTGAAAAATAATAAGAAACAATTTGTTATGCATTTGTTAAAAATTATTTAATTGTAAGGATATGGTGTGGTGATATAATGTGAGAGAAAGTCAACATTAAGAATAAAGAATGATGATTGTAGAGATATTATTTTGTATAATTTTGAATTTTAAATGCATAATCAAATTCAATTGAATTCTCATGCTTATCTTTAGCTATTATTTTTCTATATATACACAACAATAGATAATATTTTATCATATATTTTTCAAAAATATCAATAAATTTTTATAATTTTAAAATGAATAAAATTAAATCATATATCAAAAGCAATTATAAAACATGATAGTATAGAATTAAATAATAAAAAAGTTAAATCCAATTAATTAGAATATATAAAACACTTTTACTCACCCTCACAAAGAGGAGACACGTTAACACAAGGACGCCTAACCGCATTCCGCGTTGCCGTCCACGGTGAATCGATTGAAAGACCCCCAATATCTGAAATCGATAAATTACAATTAACAAAAAATTTTCTTCTATTTTTTTCATTCTTTTGTTTGTTCTTTTTTTTTCTTTGTTCTTTCTTTCATTTCTTTATTCGATTATCCAGTTAAAGCAATGAAATAACCTCGAAATTCCATTAGCTGCTGGTTATGCATGAAGGTATTAACACATTGATGGCTTTAATTTTGTATAATTAAATAGTTTACTTGAAATATTATATAAATGTAATCAAATTAAGATTATATAAATTTTATATTCACTTTATTAATTATGTTTAAATTTTAATAATTATTTTTTAGTGTTATTTACATAATTTATGAGAAAATTAAGATAGCATTGAAAGTAATAGAATTATGGGATTAATTTTGATGAAATTAAATATATTTATCAATGGTAATGAATAAAATATCTATTTAAAATCTTGTGGATTTAGCATGTATCAGAAAAAAAGTATCTAAAGTCTTTTGCGTTTTCGTGAATAACGCGGATTTTCATGATAAATCATACATTAAAACCTTCAATTGTATATTGTTAAACCACGATTCAAATTTTATACCTTAAAGAATCGGGATAAGGCCATATGGCGTTTTAATAATCATTTTCTGTTTTGATAATCAGATGATTTTCATTAACAATAAAACAATAGCAACACTTCATTTTCCAGTATACGTATGTCATTGAAAATTGTCGCCCTGGCTTTAAATATAATATCACAATAATATTTGTTTTCTGTTTACTTTACAAAGACCTGAAAGAGTAGTGTGGTAATACTGCATTAAAGTGTCACTAAAGTCAAGTGTAAAATTATTGAATGTTCAATTTTTGAATTGTGTATCAATAGTACTACTTTGAGTAAAAACATTACTTTCATTAAGCATTTTCTTTATTTTATAATTTGTTTAAAATTAGAACAATAATTATTGTAATAATTGATAAAAAAAGTAATATTTTTGCAATAAATTTGGATCATCATCTTTGAAAATCAATCCTTTCAAATATTCAAACATCTCATAAAATATAGAAAAAATATTCATTTTTAAAATATTATTTTCGATCATGTCACCTGCGAGCTTATAATTTCATCAACCAACGTATCGAGTATGATACAAGTTATTTGATCTATTTATCAAAGCCTTCAAAAGGTCAATGTTATGCACTCTCGATGAATTTCAATAAGCTTTTATGTTTGGGAAATAATTTTCAGTCTCTCTGATGTAGGATAAATTTTTAAAATAATAAACAAAATAATTTAGTGTAATAAAATGTAAATAATTTTTTTATGTAGATGTATCAATTATAAAAACTAATTTTTCTTAAATATCCATGCTATTTATATAAAAAAATAATATTTTATCCCTTGAAATAAACCATTAATTTTTAAAGCTTCATAAGATTTGTTATGATAAAATCATCCTTTGTGAAGTGCTTTAAATAATTATTCACTTCAACCTATATCCTTCTCAATTAAGCCGTATCATGATCAGTCACGATTCTCTTCACCCTATACATTATCTCTTATCTACTAACGTCCTGATTACTTTTATTTTTCTCCACACACATGCACACACAAAAACACATATAAAAGTTAATTTAAATTTCCCTTTAAAAGAAAATTAGCATTAACGCATATTTTTAGGCATATACACAGGTACATAGATGTACGTGCTTAAAAGCGTTTGCGCTTGTGTATATGTACGCGACAAAGTGGAACATTAAAAAGTTTTGCTAGTAAACCTATTGAACGGGTGTTACTTTCCTAGTTTCCACGAAATGTCGCGCTGCCGTTTGATCATCGATCCCTCTTGTCGATCTTTTTTTTACAACGAATATACATACGTATATACATACGTACATACACACATATGGGTAAGGATGTGTACACGTGTACGTACACGTGTTCCAAATTCCATGTCGTTGTCCGCATTTTGCCCGAGCGCGTGTCTTTATTTTCACGCCGCGCTTATTTCCTTTCCTCTGTAATATATAAGGTTGTTAATTTTTTTTCTCTCTCTCTCTTCTTCTTCTTTTTTTTTCATCATTACTTCGGCTCGTGACAATGAGAAATTTTAAAACTTTGCTCACGAATGAAAGGTTTCATTTTTAAGAGGATCGAAAGGAAGATTTTAGATCTGTTGTTAGCCACTTACGCGCTGCTCAAAAAAAATGTTAGGGCTTTATATTTATATATACAGATAAACATCATTTTTTTCTATTCTTTAGGATGACCTGTGTCCGGAAATTTTCGAGCTGTGTCTTAAGTTTCTTTTTTTCTTTTTTGCTGCTGAATTTCATGCCAGTGATATTAGGTTTCGATACTTATCTGACCCAGTAAGAGTAACAATAATTTTTTTTTTTTAAGAAGTAAAAGTTCAATTTTATTGTTGCATCGCGTGTTGTTCAGCAATCAAACGTTTTTGAAGAAAAGACATTCCTGATCAAGTGTTTTTAATCGACTATAAAACTGCAATTTTGGTTTCTTTTATTTCCAATACTTCTTTCAATTATAATATAAATAATACTAGTTATGAGAAAATTTGAAGTAATTGTATTAAAACTTTGTGATTAAATTTAATATTAATATACAATCAATAGGATTTAATTTAACTATGCAATCATTGCTGATTTTCATCGATTTTTAATAAAAAATTAATTTGAAATCATTAATAAATATTATAAAATAAATAAGTACATTATTTAAAAATTATATTTTCAAAAGAAATTCATCTCTTTGAAATCCTTTCATCGGCGCATATAATTTTCATAAAAGTAGTCCATTTCATTACAAGCGTTTTAAAACGAATCACAAAAGTATCATAATAGGGGCAACAAACATAAATTCATACATATAAATACTATTAAATAA
This sequence comes from Anastatus disparis, assembly GCA_017163975.1. Classification (NCBI taxonomy): domain Eukaryota; kingdom Metazoa; phylum Arthropoda; class Insecta; order Hymenoptera; family Eupelmidae; genus Anastatus; species Anastatus disparis. The sequence goes on from JAFFSR010000251.1 coordinate 2,037,348, forward strand.
TTACTGAAATGAAGATAAAATTTCTACGATATTCATCTATACGTAATTCTTATACAATATATCCATTACAAATCATCAATAATTGTATTCAACTCCATAACTCTCGATCAAGTATTCTTCTGACCTACTTATAAACCCATATAAACAATGTAAATGTAAAAGGTTTAACGTTTAATGCAAATTAATGTATAATTATTCATCAAAAGATTGGAATGTACGTGCACGACAGACGACAATATGTCAAGAAATTTTTTTTTTCATTTTTTAATAATAATGATTAAAAAATTCGTAATGCTTGTTAACAAGAATGTAACTTTTAATATATCGATGCATAAAAATAAAAAATTCTTATGAGTTTTTTTTTTTTTTTTAAAGTTGATTGGCAATAAGCTCACACGAAAGAATCGAGAAAGCAGATAGTTGACCTGCCAAATAAACGCATGTAACGGTCCATTGATGTGCTGATTCTTTAAGTGAAAAGACACGAGTAACACAAGCACTTTATATCACATTATAACTACCGATATTTGTATAAACACATTGGAATTTAGTTGACTAGTTTCGCAGTGAAATTCACCCCTTAATTTTTTTTTAATCAATATTTTTAATACTGATATTTTTCAATACTAAAAACAGATTTTTTTTCTTTCTTTGTGATCTTTAAATGAAAAATAAAGTTAAAGCTCTTTGATATTAGCTTTACGTGCTTAGAATTTTTAGTTGGCATAGCTTGTATATTTGAAGCTTTAGAAATCTATTTACTATCGTTTTACTTTGAAAAGATAAATTAAACTTTTCGTTATATGTATAGATATACATGGAAGATCTTATTACAACTTAAAGATTATTTGCTTTAATGGACGAGAAGTTTCGAAATATTTTTACTATTTATATATAAAATGAAAAATAATTCAAAACAATCAATACGAATTTTACTTTACAATTTGCATATAAGCAATAAGGTATCCCTTATTTAACAAATTTCAAAATATTACAGTAGCTCTATTGTCGCTCTATTGATTTATGATGACCTTTAAACAATACAATGCTTAAAATACAAACTTTTATTATTTTTAAAAACAAAAAAACGGTTTGGAATAAACTAAAAAATATTGAATGCATTTCCTTATTTACAGTTTCAAATAAAACATCAAAATTAAATTCAGAAAAATTCAGGCTATTTTAACTCTTTAAGTAAACATCATATCCCCTTCAATCATCGATTTTTCCATATCAGTATAAATCGTATACATTTTCTAGTTCGTATAATCGGGCAGTAATTTTGATATTAAGAAAAAAATACATCTAAAATGAAATTAAACACCGTTTTTAATGCAATCAATATTTATGATATATTTAAAGTTACCCGCGTAATAAATATCTACGGAAAAATTTTGATAGGTGAATTTTTTTAAGAATTCAAACCGGTTATGTCAAAAGTAGGACTCGAGTTCAATGGAACTTTACTTTTTATTATACATACAAAAATTTAAGTGTCATTGCCTTTTTCATCAAATTATTTTGAGTAAATTAATTAGAAATGTATAATAAAATTTGATTTGGGATTAATTTGAATGAGGTACATTAATACTGCTTCCGAATGTTAGCGACTGTTAGCGGCTTTGATGTTAAGAATTTTTTAAGCGATTTTTTGGTGATAATGAATCTAGACTTTAAAAACAAAATAAACACCAAATTTCTATAAATATTTTCAACTAATTAAAAAAGAAGCTTATAAAATAATTTCAAAAGCGTGTCTAACCGAACCTGGCATTTATCTACTGACACCCTTTATATTACGATATGATACTCACGGTAACTTTTTTGTATGTTCTTCGTAATTATCGTTACTTTCTTATGAAAAATTAACACTTTTCAACCTAAAATATATTACTATCATAAGTACACGAATATCACGAAATTTGTTTACCAAGTTAATATACGTGTATTACACTTCCATCCTTGCACGTATATAATATTTACTTTGCGTGAACAAGTCAATATACGTGAATTAATAGTCACATGTAGCGCGTATGTTACTATTAATTCTGTTTGAACATGATAAGCAAATCATATAAATTGACAAATGGAAGATCATTTTTCATGATGTCGTAATTAATTTTACTGATTGATTTTATAGTGCAGTATGCGTCGCGTAAAAACTGATATTTTTCAATATATATACAAATTAGATACGTATTAATTAGATATTTGGTGTGAACTTTCAATAATAAGTATTCAGATAAAATGTTAAAATACGAGTAAATTAAAACAATAATACAAACAATAATATGCACTTTTTCAAAAATTTCACATGAATCATTTAATTACAATACAATTAAGAAAATTAACAATCTCCTCATTAATCATTGTGTCCGTTAAACAGTTTATTTTATCGTTTGTAGGAGTAAATTTACAGGTGTAAGCTTAAATTCAACAATTGTATTGATTAAGCTCATATTAATTGATCTTTGATTAATAGATTAAGCGATTATAATCACCTGAACTCGTATGAACGTTAAAGCCTGTTTAATGAACTTTCATTACATTATATTGTATCGAAATTATATTAAGTATTGTGTTAACATTGTATACTATTTGTGGAATCGTATAGAAAATAATTAGATACAATTTCATAAAATGCACAGTAAAGTATAACATTTCATTTAAGATTTATGTAATAGAAGTAAATTACTGAATATTATTAAACTTTTTTTATTACTTTGCGTAGTTCTCAGTATGATAAAATTCTTAATTAAAAAATTTATAAAAACTTTTTTATATTATTGCGTGTTTAATAAGTGAAATAAATTGAATTAATTTATTTCTACACGAAGAGAATTTTTCTATAAAAATTGTGGTAACCGTTATCATAATCGTGGGACATCGTATGTCATTAGGATATTTTTAGATACACGCCTTTAAATAATATTGAATATGGATAAAATTAAAAATTTTTCCAATAAATTTTACCGTATAAGCGGTGATTTTTATACCACTTTTCTGTCAATTTTATGATACATAGCTAATTTTATTATAAATTTAATAGAAAAATTATCTATGTATATTTTAATCACAATTATAAATTCAGTCAAATTTTTCTAATAAAAACATTCGAAATAGTCTGAATGATTAACATTTTTTACAATTTATGAAATCCAGAGTAAATACTTGAATTCTCCATTTAAATAAAACTTCAATAAATAAAACGATTGTTGATTTTACTGTACAATGTAACTTAAAATTACAAATTGCATCAGAAGATTCAATCTTACTTATTTTGGATCAAAATATGTAATAATTGAACCGCACAATCATAGTAAAATGCATATACCAGAGATAACATTAATTTATTCATTGGTTTATTATACATTCTACCAGTTTATACATTTTATTTGATATAAAAGTAAATAGTTTCAACAGCTTTTAAAATTTTTATAATCATATTCAGGCACTCAACTATTTTAAATAAAAAAAATATTTTAAAAGCTAAAAAAACATTTTAAATTTCATTAGTATCATCACAAACAAAAATTTTAAAAAACGTTCTTATGATTATACGAAACTTGAAAATCAAAAATTCATTCATAAAAATATCATCAATGACCTTTCATTGATAACAGGAAGAAGAAAAAAAATGAAAGAATCAGCATCCTTATTAAACCATTGCACGTGCACGTGTAAACCACAACGATTTACTTTTCTATAAACATCAAGACTGGACAAACTAGCTTTACTATAAAAGCCACGTGGATAAAATACGTATTTATATATATAAACAAAGAAGCACATAGTTACGTCTGTATACACCGATATCAATTGATTCTTATTCGTTGGCTTTTAACTCGATATAAACCTGGTGTATATAGTATATAAACTACGTTTATATATATACGCGCGTGTATGTGTAGTCTATGCGGTTTTATACGTTGCGTGCGCGCCTTCGTTCGCTGGAAGAACACGATAAAAAAGATAAAGTTGAAACTAGTATATAGCTTTTGCGGCTATTTTCATTTAGTTGAACTTTACACACATACCCACACACTGTGGTGCATACTTGCTTTGCACAAACTCACCGTGTTTGGCAAATGTTTATATGCGCGGCTTTTTTTTTTCTGTATATGCTTTTTTTTTTTTTGTTCAACTGGAGTAGCTTTTTTTTGCCCCGTGCTGAATGGAACATTGAGTTTTATGAACAGTTACTATTAGGAGGATTTGTTGAAGGAAAATTTAATTTTTCATCTGATGATTGTATGTTTACTGGAAAGAATTCGTATTGATAAAGTTTTTAGAATTTTTTTTTTCGATCAGGCTGCATACAGTATTTACTGTTCTTCTGAATTTTCGTTTATGAAAATCATTAATATCTTTATTACTATAATTATTCGTATCAAATTTAAAAAGTTAATTGGAAAAAATAATTGATCAGTCTAATTGCGTCTAACAACTTTTCGAAAAATATTTTTTTTTATGATCTCATTTCTATAGATGTTATTATTTTTTTTTCAAATTTACCATTCCTAAAAAAATTCTATCTTGTTAATTTTTTTCATCGCGAGCTTTGCGTTATGATTCCAATTAAAATAACATTATACTTTCACGCATTAAAATTCACTAATTGCCATACAGTTATGATATATAAAAACTTTGTATAAATCATAATTCAAAAATCCTTAAAGTGATGATTCTCGTAATTAAGAGAAAATAAGATCATACACGTTCTATTAAAAAAAAAGTATGCCAAATTATAAGTAACTTAAGAAATGAATAATTTTTTTTTAACGGTATCTCAAAATTATTTTTTTTTTTCAAGGTACTTGATTAATGATCGAGATTAGGAGATCGATGTAATACACAGATGATATTCTGAAATTAATAATTGAAAAATTTATAAACGAACGTTACAATTTCTCATGGTGAGAACCCTCCTTTGAAATATCATTACTTTCGTTTCATAATACTATGATTTATGAGATCTAAATTTGCGTTAAATAAATTGAATTATTGATTGTTTTTTCTTCACTCGAACAAAAAGAAATTTTATTGTTCTGTTTGACATTATTTAAAAGTTAATATTTAAAAGTGTAATAAATTTTATTTTATACCTTTTTCTAATAATATTTAGAAAAAAAAAATTATATTTAAAAATTCTTATATTATATAAAACAATAAAATAAATATTGCATGAAATATTAATTTTCTCTCTTGAGGTCTTCAGTGGCTCAGTCGGTAGAGTGATGGATTCGCAATCTCGAGGTTGCCCAGTTCGAATCCCGGTCTCGACCGATTGATACAAGCACCGCTGTACGTTACATGTGCTTTGTTCACAAACACACTGAAAGCCTCCGTCTCTAATTAGCATTGCAATAATAGCATAAATTCAGTGACGAAAAAAAAATGATTCTTTCGTTGTTTCAATAAATGAATTTATTTCTATAGAGTAATAAAATTTAATTTTTATTATTCTGTAGTTGCCATCACTGAATTTAATTAGTTGTGTGTAGAAATTTTTTTTTAATATTTAAAATTTGAAAAATAATATAAATAATTTTCAAATAATCCAGGTTATACCAAATTAACGAGAGCCAAAAATTTAACCAGCTTTTTGTCGAATACTAAAATTTAATTCTTCTTTAATAAATATCGTAATATTTAAATTTTAATTGATAATCTGGAATATTATATATTATATTCACTTATTCCAACTATAATTTTCTGAAATTAGTAAATGAAGTTAATAATTACTGTATTTTAAACACATCAAATCAATTTAATATACATAAGTATTAAGCGTATACTTATGTTAAGATTCTAAATTAGTATGTGATGATTTAAATACCGAATTCAAAATACTGTAGAAGGAATTAGACAATTCCAAAATAGGAAAGACTTGGGTAAACTTGCCCCTTATTAGGTCAATAAAAATTCATCGAAAATGGTTGTTATTTATCAAGTTAATAGTCTCCTATTTTTTATTTAGATATTCTTTTTAAATTAACATATGATAATATCGCATGCGGTAAAATTTTATTCTTGATTATTATAAATTAAATTACACAGCGAGAAAAATTATAGCGAAAAATTATATCCTAATACATCGCCACTTTAGATATGGTATCACCCAGTACATTAACTTTTTATTTTAGATCTAGATGTAAGAAACAATTATCGCAATTTACGTATTACGCGTTCGCTTTCTTCATCTAAATCTGTATATTAAAAATTCTATGAATTTTTCATTTATTATTATTCATTCATGTATCATTATTCGTTTTTCTTATTTATTTAACAAACAGCTTAATTTTTACCAGAGAAATTGATTCATTATTTTGTTAAAATAATGCAGATTCATGACAAGAAATTTATTAATAATTTTTTAAAACTAAAATATAAATCAATTTTCTTGATCCCCAAACAAATGAGTATTTTGTGTATAAAATAAAATGAGAGAAAAAAAGAAATAAACTATACCTAACTAGGAGCGTCCGTCTTTTATAGTCTGCTTCTTAAACACGTGCACGTGCAAATATTTTCTTCTCAATATAAATGCCGGTTTACTACAGTCATGCACGTTTTATCGCTTCGTCGTTTAATATATTTTATCTATCTAACCGATTTGTCGTCCACAAGGGGCACTTATTGCACTCTTTTTTTTTTTATTTATTTATTTATTTTTCGTTAATCTCTTTTTCTTATTTTTTTCTCTTTGTTAACTCACGTGCCCACTTTATTTTCTTATTTATTATTTGTTTTTAAATCCTTCTTTCAAACTGCTTTATACCAATGATAACATATTCAAACTAATTGATCTTCTTTTTTATCAATATCACTCTCATGACTATACAAAGTTAAAAGAAAACGCGCACTTTAATCATGAAATCATCTTGTCAAAAAAAATAGAATTTCTAAAGAGCAACGGCGAAAGTGATGTTAAAGAGCCGCGCATGTACAAAGTAAACGCGACGATTACTTGATATTTTAAAAATTTTTTTAAAAAATGATGTACCAAGCTCAATGATCAACCGGTCGCGATTGAATGAACGTTCGTTTGTTTCACATCTTTACAACAACCGTGCCGGCTTATCTCTCCTCGTTTCTCTCCCTTCTTTTCTTCTTTATTTTTCTTGGGATACACCAGCCCGAGTATTGTATATACAAAAAGGTGGCCAAGCTTATATGAAATCGAAGAGGAAAAAAAAGAAGGAAAGAAAAGAATGAGAAGAAAGAGAAAGAGAGAGAGAGAGAGAGCGGGATGAAAGGAAAAAAAAGATATACACCTGTCTCTTCATATATGTATAGAAGACGACGGTAGCAGCACATATGGACCGCCCCCTGACCCAGACACACAGTTGAAGTATACAGTTATATAGGTCCCTTCTACCAAAGCTCGAAACTTTATATTATATACAAACTTGGTTATAATCCCCACCTATACATATATATATATATATATATATATATATATATATATATACACACCTCTCTATATTATATACGCATAGTCGTTTTCTTTTTAAAACGTCTTTTCGTTCAATGATGCTGCTTCTGCTGCTGATGTTGCCTTCAATGTTTGCTATACCTACTACAACAAACAACTACTACTACTTCTTACTACTACTACTACTACTTCTTCTTGCTTACTTGCTTCCTTCCTTGTTATTTGTACCAATCATTGCCGCTGGCCCGTTTAAAGCTTATATACACACCACCAAAGTCTTTTAGAAATATGTGTGTGTATATATGTACACCCGCACGCGTAGTTACGTGCTTCGTCAAGTCTTTACTTTGTACATGTATATATGTATGTTTAAACGCTTCAGGGCTTTAAATGAGTATGGAGAAACTAGTTAACAGGTGCAAGTATAACATTTGTGTGCGTATGTATAAGTTGCTTTTAAAGATATTTGATTTTTTTTTTCATCTTTCTTTTTTTTTTAGTCATTATGGATAGAAGTTTAAATACAAATAAATGAAAATTTTCACTAAATTGCTAAAGCAATTAACGAATAATTTGAATTGTTGCGTTAAAGTATCTTATTAAATTATAATTAAATATTTTGCATTTGAAGCTTTCGGTTGGAATAAAAGATTTTTTTTTAATTTTATAATTAAAGCACGCTGAGATTAACAAAAATATTTCATCGTTGAGAAAAGTTTTTCAATGTTGTTGGTTAAAAATAATTGACAAAAATAAAAAAATTGTTACTGAAAAAATATTTTTTTAATTAATGGAACTCAGATTGCCATGAAATATGTGGAAATCTTTTTTACATTAAAGTACATTTTTTTTCAATTTTTCTTAAGACTATTATTTATACTTGACAGATATAGCATCCTAATGCCTTATTTATGTTATCAAACAAGAATGACTATCTGAAATTAATTGTATTTTATTTCCATTATTTATTAATTTAATTTCATGAATTTAATTATTTTCATGTCGATATTTAATCATCTTAAATCTTTAAAATCTATATCATTAGTATAGTTTTAAATAAAAATTCTATATTAAATTAAAAAAAAAAAAGTATAACACTATAATTGAAAACATTTGCGTAACAATGAAAAATTCAAACAAAAATAATATTATTTTAATAAGAAAATAAACTTCTAATTTTCTAGAAATAATTATAATAAAGTAAGATATAAATAACTGTAAAAATCATAAAAATCAGTCTACGTAGCTTTATGCAACGTTTATTTTATTAAGATTTCATTAAAATTTAATTCAAGCAAGCCATTAAAATTTGAATACAAATATGTAATTAACACAATTCACAACTAACACATAATAAAAATTTTTCGGTGCATAAATTCAAATTCAATTAAAACGAATAATTTAGTGTTACAATCTTTTACGTAAGTATACTTAATATTTTCAACAAAATATTTTTTTTAAACTGGTGAAAAAATCGAAAATTAAATATAGTAATTAGAAAATTTTTTAATTAATAATATTATAAAATTATTAAAATAATCCTTATAAGAACTTTTTTATTGCAGAAGAATTGAAGACATTGCAATTTCCTCAAAACTATAAACGATCCATACAATTTCCGCTTAAGAAAAGTTGTGCCATGTTACGCGCCCACCAACGTAGCCTTTGCTGGTTTAACGGTGGCACGTTTTGTCGTGATTGTCGCATTCTAGATTCTCATGAAGCTTTCAATATGTTACATCTTTCTCTTATTTCCTTTTTTTTCATTGTATTTTAAATATCGATGGTATTGATAACATATGATATTAATAAATAGTTATTGTTTATATTGTTAGATTTTTAGTGAAATAAAAGCTTGCTATATATTTATGTATTTTGAAAATATTCCATGTATGTATACTTTTTTTTATATTGGTTTAAGTATATGTTACATTATGTCTTAATAAATAGTCGCAGGATGAAAATATTGTTTAACGGGAAGGTAAAATCAATATATGATAAGTTTCATAGAAAAATAAAAAAATACTGGAAATCTATATACTGAGATATAGTGTCCCACAATATTTCAATTTAATCACAGAAATCAGGGTGATGTAAGTATGAAAACTTTTTTTTCGTGTATGTATATATATATATATATATATATATATATATATATATATATATATATATATATATATATATATATATATATACTATAATTGTTTCCTAAAAATAATATTTTTTAAAATGTATATTTTTCTTATTTCGAAATATTTACAGTAAAAAAAAAATAAAATAATTTTATTGCGTAAAAGGACGCTAAGCCATTTATTTTTCTTTAAATTATACGTTAAAATTGTTCGTTTTTATTTTATTTCAACTTTACCTTAACTATCGATCGATGAATATTATTTGGAATAATTTTTGTAAAATAGAATATATTAGTGAAAAAGGTTAGAGACTCGAAATAACTGAACTACTTTTTATTTTTAATATTGTAATAACTGTTACCTTGTTATGCATATTCGGTATTCAGTAAAAATGGAGTATTTAATATTTAATGGATCATAAAATCAGTTTAAGTATGTTTCCACTTTTTTATATTTACCTGTTAAAAATACTTTTACCAGCACTTGCAGAACCAAAAAGTGCATTCTTAGTAACAGAATCAAATTTAGTGTTTGAGGTGTTGGTAAGATTTTTAATTGCATATTATTTACTGACTTAAACGTCAATTAAATTTTTTCTATTTAAAACTGTACTTTCATTTCAAGGGTAAAGTTATTCAAAATTGTTTTGAAAACGATCAGAAAAATTCTATTTCACTCATATTCGAAGGTGAAAATAATACTAATTCTATAAATTTATTATTCTTCTCACTTACGCCAGTGAATTTATTTAATTTGAATGGAATGGAGGTTCTCAAACAGAATAGGAGATTTAATAGATTATCTTTCTTATTGCGCAACCCCGTTTTAATAAACAATCATCCTGCAATTAGTATTACGATACTGATTTCATCAGATGCAAATCTAAAATTATTGTTAAATAATATTAAAAGATCTATTTGGTGGAATAATAATGCATTCTTTTTATTAATTAATACCAACTCTAAAGATAGTTGTTTCATAGCACATGCATTATTGCAAATTATGTGGAGTTTTAATGTATTAAACGCAATATATTTATGTCATAAATTAAATAATCAAATGTCATTTTACACATATAATCCATATGCAAAATTGGCGCCAAGATTTTGGAATGTAACTCAGATTCATTCTTCAACTCTGGATTCTTGGACGTTATTTGAACATTCTGTTAAGTCTCCACTTATTAATGGTAAATATATTGTAAAACCTTTTTTTAAATAAATAAATTTTAATTTTCTATTTTTGTGAAATAGATTCTTTGTTATGTAACAATTTATATTTTGATAAAACCAAAAATTTGAATGGATACACTTTGAAAGCAAGTGTTGTAAACGATTTGATTAGTCATAAATATGTCAAAACAAATATTGGTTGTGGCAGGTATGTTGGGCCAGCCACTCAATTTTCTTGTACTTTGTTAAAGGTTATCAATGCAACGATCGTAGTAAAAATAACAAATTCTGTCGGTTCTATGGAAGAACCAAATGGAACAATTAAAGATTTGTTAACTAATACCGTTGATATTTCACTACTTCCTTTCTTTTTAAGATCACATTGGAATACATATACATATCCTTTTAATGTAGGTAAACTCAAATTTATAACTCGAAAAAAATCATCAAAATACACTGACAACTTACTATTTATTTTTAATAAAGAGGTTTTGATTCTTTTAAGCATACTTTGTTGTGCATTTATTATATTTTTTAAATGTTTATTACAAGAATCGACATCGGATGCTATTCTAGATTTTCTACGCATATTTATTTGTACTCCCGTATTTAAAAAACCAGGAAGATCTGCTAGGTTAACATTTTTGCCAATTTTAATACCAATGATATTTTTAATCAATTGCTACATTCAAAGTCAGTTAAGTGCGCTAAATATAGTACCTGAATATGATCCGTTTATTGATTCAATTGAAGACTTAATTAAATCTGATCTTACAATTGGTGGAACTTCGAATTACTTAGATTTGATAGCATCTGGTTCTCTTCGTAAACGATTCATTGAAATAACTTTTAATGATTGTATCATTCGACTTTTAAAAGGCGATCGTGTAGCTTGTGTTTATGGAAAGATCTTTTTAAACTATTACGTATATGAAAATAATAGTATACATATATCAAAAAAATCAGTAACAGAAAGGCCTGAAACTTATTTCTGTAGGGAAGATTTGCCACTTCTATACAAGCTGAATCTGATTTTGTTAAAGCTGAAAGAAGCTGGAATTTTTAATTTTTGGAATCGACGTAATGAATTTTATCATCTAAAAAATCGTGATGAAATTAATTTGAATAAAAGTCTTGATATTCCACATCTTAAAATTAGTTTATATATTTTGGCTGGAGGTTACACACTAAGTATTTTAAGATATATATTTGAAATAGTTTATTTCAGAATTTTTTGGAATTTATTTTCGAATTTTTAATTTTTTATTATCTACGATTTCAATCAAAAAAATATTTAGTAAACACTTATTTTGTAACTTTCGATAGTCAAAAAATGTTTATTAATATAAACAAAATATTTTTTTTTCTAATCTAAGCAGGTGTTCCAAAGTGTACCTGCAAATTTCAGATGTTTTTTTCACGAGTTTTTTTTCAACAGGGATTTAACGATAGTATCCAACTTTGTTAAACTTAAAACATGGAGCTATATTAGCATTATTTTGTTCCCGATATTTGTTTTGAAATACAAATATTTGTTGCATCACACGCAAAGTTTACGATACAACTTAGAATATGTCTTGTAATTGTCTATCACAGCTAATGCTAGCTTTAAATCGAATATTTTTGGCCCACGGAACAGTACCTTTTCCTTCTTTTGCTGAGTGCCAAAGGTCCTGTAGAGTATCTCTCAATTTTTTTTTCTTGAGTTAGTTATTTAAAGTTGTAAATCTCTGCGTAACTAGCACTAAGTTCTCGTTTCTCCGAAGCTTGTCCAGGATGTCAGTGAACATCCGTTCCCATGAGACTCTTACGAAAATTTCTTTTCGGGTGGCCTTATTTTTTTCTGTTCCAAATTAGAACTAGCCAGCTGATTTGGGCCAAATAGAAAGTCATCCCTGGTCAGACTTTAACAATGCTCACTTTCTTCTTTTTCAATTTTTTTCATAGTTTTCATCTTCGTTTTCGAGATCCGTTGAATTTTGAGCAACCCAACTCAGTGTTTCTAAAGATCTTGACGTGCATTCTTCTCCTTTGTTTTTTTTCTTGTCATAACTCGATGTCTTCATGAGTTCTAATCTTGGCATCTTCACTTATTGGTCCAAAGTGTTTCAAATTTGAACCTGTCACTGATTAAAAGCATCTTAAATTTTGAGAAATTCTTCTGGATCTTTAAACCCTCGATAAACTGACATCGACATTTCATAACCCCCATAATTTCATCTATCTTTTCTTTTGGGTTACTCTAAGCCCCTATTCAAATGCGTTCTTTGTTTTTTCATCAGTAGCGATACTACTCTGGCCATCCATTCTTACTATCAGTTATTTTAGCGTAAACAGATCTTGTTTTTTATGCTAGGCAGCTTCTCTAACGTTTGATAGTATTAAATTGTCCTTTGATAAACGAAGAATGTATTCTAGTAAATGGATAACTAAATTAAAGACTATTATTTTTTTTAAATGACATCTTACTTATCATATAATAATTATTAAATTGGGATATACAAATAAGCAAAATTATAAAAAATACTGAAATCTCAACAATAATTAAACGCATACTATATTTTGTTTATTACAATACATTATTATATAGTATGTAAGGGTGGTTTTTATTTGGGATATTATAAATATATCTAATTAAATACAAAATAATAATCGGCTTATAATTCCCAAATTCTGAGATTTACCAACCTACAAAATTTATAATAATAATATAACCAGGGAATTAAATACTCTACCTGTAATATTCTAATCAATTATAAGATCACTTCAATAAATAAGTTAACAAACATCCAATTATAGGGAGCAAACTCACTAAATAGACTTTAATTAATTTAATTAAAAGAATCTAGGTTAAGTTATGGACGATTTCTCTAGATTAAGTTAAAATAATAATAAAATATAGAAAATCAATTAAAATATACTAAATTTCCGAAAAGAAAATTATTAATTTAAGCAATAATAATAATCAAAATCTCTTTAATATTAAAACAAAAGTGAGTAATGGAGCAACACGTGCTCAATATATTTTAGGTTATGTAAGGGTGGGGCTCGAACAGCAGTGCGTATCTCAGATTACGCAATTCTCCAATTGGTGGCGCTAGTATCGTCTTTCCTCGGAGTCGTTCTCTCTTTAATCTTCAGCAGGCGTTTTATAAAAGCGAGGTTATAACAACTTAATATATATTTCGTATATATATATATAAATCCTCAGAAATTGAATTAATATGACCTTTGATTTGTAATATGTTTAAAATTATTTGCTTTTAATAGTTGTTATCTTCACAATTGTAAGAAAAGTTATTATAAATCAAAGAAGTTATTAAAAAAAATTTTGTTTATAAAGAATTTATAAAACCGTTATTTATTATTAATCTCTCACCAAGTTAGAATTTCTACCACTAAAATGAATCTTTAATTGATACTAAGTTAATAAGAAATAGGTAACTTTATAGATTCAGTAAGACAGAAGTTCAGTAAAAGAAAACTTAAAAAAAAAAAGAAAACAAAGAAAATTTCTATAATTAATTATAAACTATTATTTTTAGACTATAAATAATTGAGGTTGTCTCTTCAATTCGATATACCTCAATAGAGAAAAAAAAATTAGTCAGCTTTATAGAATTTTTACTCACTAGCTTATCAAACTATTTCTTATGCTTAGATATTTCGGTTTAGGACTACGAAATAAAATCTCACGGTTAATTTTCACTATTTAATTTAATAACAAATTCTTCTTAATAAATAACTAGAACCACAATATAAATTTTCGCTAATTCACAACGATGTCACGATCTACTGTTAGGTTAGAGAACCACGTGGCTATTTATATAGCCTGCCGTGACTTCTCCGCAAAATATTTTAAATTTTACAACAAAATTTCAATTTTTGATTTCTTTCTAATTTATTTATTTTTAATTAATAGCAACAAATTCAATTAATTACACGTTGCTATTAATTTATCACGAGAGAGAGAGAATTTGTATTTTTTTTTTTTTTTTTTTTTTTTTCACTTCGCGCACTATCACTTTTCCTTTCTTTTTATTACAATTTTAAATACAAAAAAAAATTTAATTTAATACAAATTATACCTGTCTTTGTCCGTTGCTACGCTCGACCTCGGCCATTATCCTATTTTATCCCAATAGGAGAAGCAACAACAAAAATTCAACAAAAAGAAATCTATGAGGATTGACTCCGCAAAATGGCCGGCAATCTGTATTATAGACCCTCTAGGCTAATGGCTATGGTTGGCAGTTGGTTCTAACTCACACTCGACCGAATATTTTATTTTTAACAAAAGAAATTTTAATAACAATAATCTTTAATAACCGCCAAGAAAACTCAACAATAATAATTAACGATAATAAGTAACAATAAGAGAGTTTAGTTTTAAAGGAAAAAAAAAAAAGTAATAACGTATGACTATGCGACAGGGCTACCGAAACGATAATGAGGCACGAAGAAGAAGGAAGCGCATGCTGAGCATCAGTGGCTTCTTCTTCCCTATTGCTCTCTTTATTACTCTCGTTGTTTCCTATTTGCTATCTCTTTTTATTTCGCGACTCACTAATCAAATAAGGTTCTTTTATCATTTTATTCTGGTGTAGTTTACGACTCGCTAGTCAAGTTACATGTTACTTCCTATTACTAGGGTAGTATTTTTATACGTTACAGATTACGCCATCTGCGCGCTTAATTTGATTACATTATTTCTTATTTTCTTTATAAATGATTAATTCTTTATTTCATTACAATAAAAGTTTCATTTTTCATCAAATAACATAAACGAGTATTAATTAATATTGTAAACAATAACTTCTGATTGTTTATTATTTTTAGATTCGCTTGAGTCTTTATTCTGTTAACGCTTTTCATTTTTAACTATTTCGTATAATTGCGAAGTTATTTTATTTATTTGTACTGTAGCGCCATCTATAAAAATATACAAAAATGTATTTACAACAAGCAAGTAAAAATTATTATTTAAATTAGGTTTAAATATCTTTAGTATTTGCGCGCCACCTATAATATGACTCATTTCAGTTCTTATCTATTAATCTAGCATCTCTTTTTATTATAATTAAGTTTTTTATATCTGTACGCTATCTTTTTACCATATGCGTTTATCCTACTTTATCGACTTTCATTATTCTATCAGTGTATTCCTATATCTCTCTCTCTTTCTATTTTTTTAACTAATTCTACGCGAGCGCCACAACAGCGAGC
The DNA here is from genome assembly GCA_017163975.1 of Anastatus disparis. Classification (NCBI taxonomy): domain Eukaryota; kingdom Metazoa; phylum Arthropoda; class Insecta; order Hymenoptera; family Eupelmidae; genus Anastatus; species Anastatus disparis. The sequence continues at coordinate 2,053,316 of JAFFSR010000251.1, forward strand.
ACGTGTTCGTATATTGTGCCGTCGGCGCCGTTTCGCCGCCTCCTAGACGTTTGATTATGAGAATCGTCTGCTCGGGGCTCTCTGTGTGTCTCGTGAGTGTATATGTGCATAGTTGTTTCTTCGTCAGTGCCGTCAGCCGGTAGTCCAACGTACATGGCTACTTGGCAATAGGTTATGTGATCAGCTGTGTACATCCAGGGCTCAGCACCGAGAACAAGAACACAACAGAATTATTTCTCTGTTGGTTTCTTACGGTGGCCTTGGTCACTGTCACGAGTGTGGTGATTATGCTTTTATGAATTCACACGCTCGGGGAATTATGAATGATTTTTCTTTTTAATAGGTTTTTAATAGATAATTATTTTATTTAAATAAAACAAAAAAAAATTATTGTGGCGTGAAAATACCACGTCACAAACACCCCCCCCTTAAATCGGGACATCACCGATGGACCGTTTTACAGATCACCACAAACGCTAGAAACCAAAGCTCCGCTTGACCAACTCTATAAATAATATCTTATTAGACAACACATATGTTTCAATTCCAACACCACAAATCAAATATATTTTTCAACATATAAATAATTCAATTACAATCTTCTATTAATTTTTTTTTTTTTTTCCTTAAGTGATAAATCCTTCTTTGCTCTGAGAAATCACGTGGGTCTCCCTTTCGCTCAGTCGATATCTACTTTGCGGTAGGAAAGACCTGCTGCGTGATTCTCGAGCTTCGCTATTTCTTATTATACTGCTATGATTTTCTCTCCTTCGCTAATTTGGCTTTGAGAGCAGCGGTTAGGTTCTAGACATATTTCCAGCACCACTCTGGGAACTATATTTTATACTTCCACAGAGGGTTCTGGAATCAATCCATTAACCACACCACTTTCTCAAGCCATTCCGCTAATCTTGGTTTGGAAAGGGGGCACTGAGATCTGACCATACCACCGAGATGAATCGGGGTAGGGACCTTCGTGCGCACCCTATCTCAATCTCCAATTTAATTTTCTTCTTTAAATTTCTTCTTCAATTTTCTTGGATCTTCTCATACTTTTTATTTTTCCTACCTATTTCTAACCTATCATTACAGAAAACTTTTACTCATCAAAGATTCATTCATCATCTTTCGTTCTACCATCACCAATAAACTAATTCATTCATACTTTTTCTATTTAGGGGCTAGGGTAACGCGGTGGAAGATACCTCTTTAATTGCGACACGTGTGCTTTCGCGCATTGCTTGTTCGACCCGACTTCGATCTCATAAACGCACGGAAAACGAACCGACACAATTTTATACGGACCGTCGTACTTGGGAGCGAGCTTCGCTGAGAGTCGTTGCGCCGCATTTGATAGAGGGTGCGTTCTTCGCATCACCTCATCGCGAACGCTAAATAGTATATCTCTTCTTCCTTTATTATATATTCTTCCTTGTTTTTCCTTCGCTTCATCAATAAATTTCGTTACCAAATCTCTTAATGCATCCAATCTTTTTATTCTATCTAGCCATGCTTCTGGGTCTATCTTATGTATTAGACCCGCCGCTTCGACTTCTCTTCTGAGACTTTTTACTGGTCGAGGATGTCTACCATAACTAAGAAAAGCTGGTGATACCTTGGTTGTTGCTTGCGTAGCAGTGTTTACAGCATGGCGAAATTCATGTATGTGCTGATCCCAATCTCTGATATTGAAACACTATCACATACTTGAATTGTTTCTTGCTTGGACGAAATTCCATTAAATCAGTTACTACTACTGCCCATGGTCTATCTACTACTCGCTTTCCTATTAATCCTTGTGGACGTTGTTGTGATATCTTACACTTCTGACATTCTACACAACTATTTACGAAGTGAGTAACATCATAGTATAAGCCTCTCCAGTAATAGTCTCTTGTTATCTTATCGTATGTTTTCTCTATTCCTAGATGTCCGGTAGAAGGTTTACACTGAGCGTCTTTTAGCACTCTGTTACGTTGCTCCACAGGTACAACTAACCTCCAATTTTCTTCTCTATTGGTTATAGGGTCTAATAGAGGGTCATTGCGAAATCTGTAGAGTAAGCCGTCTTCAACCTTCCAGCCTTGATACTTTCTAGGAAATTTTTCAACTTCTACCATTTTCTTCGTATATTCTTCATCCTTAATTTCTGCTATTCCAGCGCATTCTGCATAAATTACTGTATCTTCATCATCATTTTTACTAAAGCTTTTCCATTCTCCTTCTTTTACTCTCCATAAACCTCTTCCTAAGCGAGCATCACAGTCGAATTTTTGGCAGAAATCCACTCCCAGCACTATGTCTTGATCCAAGTTATCAGTAGCTTTCACTGGTAATAAATCAACTACGCCATCTATATCCAGACTAAGTTGAAGTACTCCTACTACCTTTGAGATTTTTCCGGTTACGGTTTCAATCAAAATGTTATTTTCCTTCAATCTGTCTTGGAATAGCTCATAGACGCGAGGACCAACCAATGATACCATTGCTCCTGGGTCGAACAATGCCTTAAATGGTTTTCCAGCCAAAATAATTCGAAGAAAATTCCTATTTTCTGTAGCCATACTTGCTATTTTCTTCTTTTCTTCTTCTATAGGTGACGAAAATTTTGATGTGCTTGGCACAGCCTCTCCCCCCCCTTGTTTTGCAGATTCATCGACAACTTTTGCGAAACTGTCCAGCTTCGTCGAATCGTCGATGACTTCAGCAAAACCAGGATTATGTGATAGATCAACCGGTTTTTCTAGAACCTCTGCATCAGTGGTAGGTACTTTCGTTGCCTCTATCATCTCATTATTCAAATCTCCTACTATTTCTTGTACTTCACGCTTGAAATTCTGATTCATTTCAGTTTCTTCTCCATCTGAGGTTGTTGACCAGCCATCGCCATAAGCGTAGGTTCTGGAATTCCCCAGTGCCTTAAACCGAAGTTCATTAATTTTCTGCGTTGAGTAATCTTCCGTTGATAAACTTCCTTGATTCGCCCAGCATGAAATTCCCTCGTTTATGAAATTCCCCTTCTGAGCGAGTCTTTTATTATAGGTTCGGTAAGGGTTTATCTTCTTAGCTTCCCTTTCCGCTTTCCTAAACAACTCTTCATCGTTTACATCAATCTTCAACAAATCTGCTATTATTCTCCTATCTTCTTCATCTTCTTTATCCATTTTATTCGCTTCATAATCTTTATTTTCTATTCTATTTCCAATCTTCTTCAACTCTTCATTCTTTTTATTTAACGACTCTTTAATCTCTGGTGGCTTGATTTTAGAGTCTGACGTCCCTGGGTGGTTCATGAGGGGGGTGTGGGACGAGACAGTCCCCCTGCTGATCCGTTTCCCCAGATTTGTCGTAATGGTGCGCAAGTCACACAATTCTGGAACGTCACGTTTGGAGCATTACAAACCTGGCAGTAGATCTGACTCTGGTTGTTTCTGCTTGGCCTGTTAGGGCAATAATTTGCGCTATGTCCAAGTGCTTTACAACAATAGCACGTTATAGTTGGACATTCGTGCATTCTATGTCCTTCCTGGCTGCAATTATAACAACCGGTAGATTTTCCATAGCTAGATGTTTGCTGCCTCGTTGGTGGTGGATATCTTGGACCCTGTGGTCCGTTATAACCGCCATTTCTGGGTGGATTCCATCTAACTCTGCCTTGATTTCCATAATTTGGCCTCCTATCGTAATTATTATTCTGTGGTGCTTGTACTCCATGATTATCGTTTGTTTTTCCTGTTGTCTCGTGATTATCGTTTTTATTTTCTTCTACACTCTCTTTCTTGACATCTACAATCGCCGCTATTATTTCATTTTCCTTCTTCTCACTATTTGCTGCTACTTCATTCTGATTACTCTTTTTATTCTTCTTCTTTCTTCTCCTTTTGTTGCTTTTTCCTCTATGATGAGTCTCGCTATCTTCTATGGGTACTTCCTGGACCGCTGCTATCCTAACTGTTGTATTACCACCAGTGTAGGCAGCCGTTGGTAACCTCATCTTGTCTTTTGGAGGTGGTGGTACGTATCGACTGTCTAAATCCTTTTGACGTTCCCAACGTCGACCATACCTTTCAATATCATCCAGCGAATTTATTTCCTTCTCTACCATGGCTCTTCTATATTCTGGTAACAAGTTCTTAAATACCATATCCACTATCTCTATTGAGGTGGGAGGATATCTGAAGTGTTTAATGATATATCTGAGACAAGATAGGTAGTTGGAAATTCTTTCACCTTTAGCTTGAGTTCTCTGTCTCAATTCATCTATTAAGTCTTCTCTATATAACTCACCAATGAATTGATGGCGAAAAGCTTTTTTAAAATGTGACCAGGACGATATTTCCTCTTTTCTGGTGAGATACCATACGTTAGCTGCTCCAGTCAGCACTCCAGATAGAGCTTTGATGATATCCTTTTCTTTGTAATGATTGCTTCTCTTGAAATCATCTAATTGCGTTAAAAAGTGTTCCGGTCCTTCTTTACAATCACCAGAGAATTGCAAATTCCAAGTTCGTAGGGCTTTCATAACCCTTATTACTTTTTCAGACCTTCGCCTTCTCTTAGATTTTCTGTGGTGACTTTTTGACCTTTGGCTAGGTAACTCTTCTTCGCTAATTTCGCTATCACTACTATACATATCATCATCGCTATCCTCATCTTTGCTATCTGAATCTTCTTCTTCTGAATCTCCCTTTCTATGTTTTCGGCCGTCCTCTTTACCTATGAACGGCTCCTTATTCTTTTTGTTTTGTTTCTTCTTTTTATCCTTCTTAGATTTCTTTCTATCTTCCTTTATTGATTTATCCTTCTTACTACTTCTTTCATCACTAAGCCTCGACGATTGATCACCAACTCTGGAAAAGTTTAATTTGTCAATTCTGGTTGGCTTGCTCACTTTAGGAGTAGAGCGTTGTTTCAGAATTTGATCATTTTGCTCCTCTAAGTATGGGTTTGTTAGTAACGTTTTACTCTTTTTAATTTCTTTATGTTTTCTTCCTCCTGTCAAATTTTGAATAAGATTTTGGTAGGTTTGGTTGACAATTTGGTTATTGTCCATCTCATCATCACTACTGGAGTCCTCAGAGGTACTACTCCCACTACCAGAACTACTCAGAATATCTTTGGAGTTGTTAATTTCGGTTATTCTCACATTTCCCAGATTGTTTGTTATACTTGTAGTACCTTCTATTCCTCTTTCCATTACCTCCACAGTAGAATCTGGAGATGCCACTATTATTGGGTCTGAACCTGGTAGAGGTCTTACTAGATGTAAATTTTGGATTATTTGTACCTCTTCACCTTCTCGGAATTCTGAGTTCCTTTTTAACATTTCTTCAATTTCTGGAGAAAGAAGTACGGATATCCTCTTCCGCTGTGGTCCTAAAGGTGGTAATGTCATATTACTCCAGATAGGTAATCCTGATTTTTCTGGTAATACACTTCTCTGTTCTATTCGTTGAAGTATTGGAGGATTTGTTCTTGTTACTAACGTCGTCGCTTGTGATTTTGAAGTTTCTTGTATAGAGGGCGGTGCTTCATCCTTTTCTACATCCGTATCCTTATCTGTGGTTTCAGTTTCTGTCGCTGTAATCTCCAGTGCTTCCCGTTGGTCTCCGGTTTCCGTTAATATTTGGTCCACATCGTCTGCTATCTCATCGGTTGGATACCACGGGACATCTTTATCTGGTTCAGTATCCCTGATATATGCCCTTAGTAATCTATCTCGTATAGCTAACACTGGACCTTGCGAGTTCAGATTTCTTTCCTTCAATCTATTTTGAACTTCTAGTGGTCTTAGCCGCTTAATCGTTCTTGCTAACTCTTTAATTTCTTTATTCTTCTTCAATTTATCCATTTTTGTCTTGTGGTCCGACATCTTGATCCGCTAATTGCCTTGCAACGATCTGCGGTCTCTCCAAACAAGAACGCGGAAATCTTTACAATACTTTAACGGATTACTAAAAATCTCTACCACGACAAAATCTACTTCTGAATTCAAATAAGGGCAGCTATCACTACTTAAGCGCCGAAAAGAAAAGAAAAATTTTCGCAAACGTAAACCGCGCTGACGAAAGCACACGTATGCAATAGAAGTTCCACGATAGGGTAAAATAAGTAAAACGTTACTTATTTTAAGTTTGGGGATGTAAAAAGGGGTTTCTACGCTAATATCTCCGTCGAGTGCCAATATAAATAGATATGTATAAATAAATATATGTATATGTATATAAATTATGTTACTCTGGAGATTACCGTCTTTTACTTTTACTCTTATTTTACCTAGAAGGGAAAGAAAAATTTTGTGCAAATTTTTATTTGCAAATTTGTATTTTTGCTTTATTTCTTCTTGAGTTTCTTGAGTAAGATATATTTTAATTTCTCTTGAGTCCTTTTATTTCTTTCGCTAAACGCTATTCTTGATTGTTTTATAAGAGTTACTTTTAATTTATTTTTCTTCGCTATTGGTCAATCTTCTTAAGTAATAAAAAAAAAATTTTATGTAATTCCTTCTTATAAATAAAAAAAATTTTAAATAAGAAAATTTAAACGTGAAAAAAAAAAATTCTAATCTTCTTGAATCTCTTGATGTGATTCCTAATACTTTAGTTTCGCGAAAAAGGAAAAAAAAAAATTCAATAATAATTAAAAATTAAGAAAAATTTAGTAATAATCTTGAGTAATTATTTATCTTGAGTTTTATTCTTCTTGTGTAATACTATATTATTTTTCTTGAATAATCAAATTATTTTTCTTGAGTAATTGAATTATTTTTCTTCTTGAATTTTGCTTTTTATTTTTATAATATTTAAGAAAAATCTTCCTGTAAATTGTAAAATCCGCAAAAAAGAATCGCTACCGCAAATGTAAAATGGGTATATATATAATTTTGGCACTCGACAGGTTATATATACTCGTAAAAATCAGTTTGTTTTAGGTAGGAGGGCCCACCCAATATATAAAAGAAGGATGTTCCCAATTCTATTTTATGTATTATTTTTTTATATATATATTCTCTTTAGATATATGTGTGCTCTCTCTCTCTCTCTCTTATACTTAACCAATTCTGTATTATTTCTAACCTCACTTTTTGGACTTTGCACCACCAATTTCAGTATTTTTCTGCCGCTACTTGGCCTTTGAGTTGGGCGCCAGTTGTAAGGGTGGTTTTTATTTGGGATATTATAAATATATCTAATTAAATACAAAATAATAATCGGCTTATAATTCCCAAATTCTGAGATTTACCAACCTACAAAATTTATAATAATAATATAACCAGGGAATTAAATACTCTACCTGTAATATTCTAATCAATTATAAGATCACTTCAATAAATAAGTTAACAAACATCCAATTATAGGGAGCAAACTCACTAAATAGACTTTAATTAATTTAATTAAAAGAATCTAGGTTAAGTTATGGACGATTTCTCTAGATTAAGTTAAAATAATAATAAAATATAGAAAATCAATTAAAATATACTAAATTTCCGAAAAGAAAATTATTAATTTAAGCAATAATAATAATCAAAATCTCTTTAATATTAAAACAAAAGTGAGTAATGGAGCAACACGTGCTCAATATATTTTAGGTTATGTAAGGGTGGGGCTCGAACAGCAGTGCGTATCTCAGATTACGCAATTCTCCAATTGGTGGCGCTAGTATCGTCTTTCCTCGGAGTCGTTCTCTCTTTAATCTTCAGCAGGCGTTTTATAAAAGCGAGGTTATAACAACTTAATATATATTTCGTATATATATATATAAATTCTCAGAAATTGAATTAATATGACCTTTGATTTGTAATATGTTTAAAATTATTTGCTTTTAATAGTTGTTATCTTCACAATTGTAAGAAAAGTTATTATAAATCAAAGAAGTTATTAAAAAAAATTTTGTTTATAAAGAATTTATAAAACCGTTATTTATTATTAATCTCTCACCAAGTTAGAATTTCTACCACTAAAATGAATTTTTAATTGATACTAAGTTAATAAGAAATAGGTAACTTTATAGATTCAGTAAGACAGAAGTTCAGTAAAAGAAAACTTAAAAAAAAAAGAAAACAAAGAAAATTTCTATAATTAATTATAAACTATTATTTTTAGACTATAAATAATTGAGGTTGTCTCTTCAATTCGATATACCTCAATAGAGAAAAAAAAATTAGTCAGCTTTATAGAATTTTTACTCACTAGCTTATCAAACTATTTCTTATGCTTAGATATTTCGGTTTAGGACTACGAAATAAAATCTCACGGTTAATTTTCACTATTTAATTTAATAACAAATTCTTCTTAATAAATAACTAGAACCACAATATAAATTTTCGCTAATTCACAACGATGTCACGATCTACTGTTAGGTTAGAGAACCACGTGGCTATTTATATAGCCTGCCGTGACTTCTCCGCAAAATATTTTAAATTTTACAACAAAATTTCAATTTTTGATTTCTTTCTAATTTATTTATTTTTAATTAATAGCAACAAATTCAATTAATTACACGTTGCTATTAATTTATCACGAGAGAGAGAGAATTTGTATTTTTTTTTTTTTTTTTTTTTTTTTTTCACTTCGCGCACTATCACTTTTCCTTTCTTTTTATTACAATTTTAAATACAAAAAAAAATTTAATTTAATACAAATTATACCTGTCTTTGTCCGTTGCTACGCTCGACCTCGGCCATTATCCTATTTTATCCCAATAGGAGAAGCAACAACAAAAATTCAACAAAAAGAAATCTATGAGGATTGACTCCGCAAAATGGCCGGCAATCTGTATTATAGACCCTCTAGGCTAATGGCTATGGTTGGCAGTTGGTTCTAACTCACACTCGACCGAATATTTTATTTTTAACAAAAGAAATTTTAATAACAATAATCTTTAATAACCGCCAAGAAAACTCAACAATAATAATTAACGATAATAAGTAACAATAAGAGAGTTTAGTTTTAAAGGGAAAAAAAAAGTAATAACGTATGACTATGCGACAGGGCTACCGAAACGATAATGAGGCACGAAGAAGAAGGAAGCGCATGCTGAGCATCAGTGGCTTCTTCTTCCCTATTGCTCTCTTTATTACTCTCGTTGTTTCCTATTTGCTATCTCTTTTTATTTCGCGACTCACTAATCAAATAAGGTTCTTTTATCATTTTATTCTGGTGTAGTTTACGACTCGCTAGTCAAGTTACATGTTACTTCCTATTACTAGGGTAGTATTTTTATACGTTACAGATTACGCCATCTGCGCGCTTAATTTGATTACATTATTTCTTATTTTCTTTATAAATGATTAATTCTTTATTTCATTACAATAAAAGTTTCATTTTTCATCAAATAACATAAACGAGTATTAATTAATATTGTAAACAATAACTTCTGATTGTTTATTATTTTTAGATTCGCTTGAGTCTTTATTCTGTTAACGCTTTTCATTTTTAACTATTTCGTATAATTGCGAAGTTATTTTATTTATTTGTACTGTAGCGCCATCTATAAAAATATACAAAAATGTATTTACAACAAGCAAGTAAAAATTATTATTTAAATTAGGTTTAAATATCTTTAGTATTTGCGCGCCACCTATAATATGACTCATTTCAGTTCTTATCTATTAATCTAGCATCTCTTTTTATTATAATTAAGTTTTTTATATCTGTACGCTATCTTTTTACCATATGCGTTTATCCTACTTTATCGACTTTCATTATTCTATCAGTGTATTCCTATATCTCTCTCTCTTTCTATTTTTTTAACTAATTCTACGCGAGCGCCACAACAGCGAGCACGTGTTCGTATATTGTGCCGTCGGCGCCGTTTCGCCGCCTCCTAGACGTTTGATTATGAGAATCGTCTGCTCGGGGCTCTCTGTGTGTCTCGTGAGTGTATATGTGCATAGTTGTTTCTTCGTCAGTGCCGTCAGCCGGTAGTCCAACGTACATGGCTACTTGGCAATAGGTTATGTGATCAGCTGTGTACATCCAGGGCTCAGCACCGAGAACAAGAACACAACAGAATTATTTCTCTGTTGGTTTCTTACGGTGGCCTTGGTCACTGTCACGAGTGTGGTGATTATGCTTTTATGAATTCACACGCTCGGGGAATTATGAATGATTTTTCTTTTTAATAGGTTTTTAATAGATAATTATTTTATTTAAATAAAACAAAAAAAAATTATTGTGGCGTGAAAATACCACGTCACAAGTAATATAATAACAATTTTATCAACTAAACAAGAGATTTTGTTTATAGATACGTAAGTAAAAAAACTTAAACTTATATAAATACTAGTTTTAATAAAATGACAAATAAGAGAATATTTAATAGAAAATTTTTAAAGTTAATAGTTTGAAAATATAAAATACTATTTAAATTGCTTTTAAAAAGTGAGATCATATGTCTAGGAAGAATTTTAGTGAATATTTACTAACAATAACTTTCCATGGTATTGAGAAGGCATTGAAGGAGACGCGTCAGGAACTTCAGAGAAAAAAAAATTTTATATTTAATTGTATCTAATACATGATTAATAAATATATTTTCTAATAATAACAATAAAAGTGCATTATTTAAATAAAGTATTTATCTGCTGGTCAACCCTCTATAATATGAATGTTCCAAAATTTCAAAAAGCATTTTATTACCATTCAAACGTTGTCACTTTAAAATAATTATGTGCATACTAAACGTATTGCACAACTAATTTTCCTTGAATTATGTCCTCAAAACACTTGAAAATTATTAAGTTATTGGAGTTATCGATTTTACCTTAAAGTTTTGGTAATACATTACAACTTATTTAAGAAAATAAAATTTGTAGGAGAAATTTTTTTTACAACTTTAAGAAAATTTGTAATTTGTGTTCAGTATAAGTATAACAGTTCTTACTTTGTAAAATCTAAATTAGTATTCAGTACAAGTATAACAATTCTTACTCAAATAGAAGTATTTTAATAAATATGTCTTTATTTCTTTATACTTATATTTATGTATCAAAATTATTTTTTGTATCATTTGTTAAATCAAACCCTGCATTTGTAACAGTTAAACCAGAAAAAATGTTTGAAGTATCGGTAAGATTCTAAGATATAAATCTTAATATATTTCATATATTTCAATAAGAATTTTCTGTTCAAGGGTGAGATAATTAAAAATTGTTTTGAAAACAACCAGAAACATTCTATTTCACTTATTTTTTTAAGTAAGAACACTCGTTCTGTAAATCATCTATTGTTCTCCCATCGTACACCTGTAATTTTATTCAATTTTTATGAAATTGAGGTTTTCAAAAAGAATCCACGATTTCATAGATCTTTCTTTCTACTTCAAAATCCCGTTTTAATAAAAAATTATCCTGCAACTAGTATTTTAATTATGATTCCATCAGATGAACATCTAAAATTATTATTAGAGAATATAAGAAGTTCTATTTGGTGGAATAATAATGCGTCCTTTTTATTAATAAATATGAAGTCTAAAAACAGTTGTCTCATAGCACACGCATTATTGCAAACAATGTGGAATTTTAATATATTAAACGTAGTATATTTATGTCATAAATTAAATAATCAAATGGCATTTTATACATATAATCCATATTCAAAATTAGCACCGAGGTTTTGGAATGTTATTAACATTCATGATTTAATGCTTGATTCTTGGACGTTGCTTGAACATTCTTTTAACTCTCTTCTTATTAATGGTAACTATATTTAAAAAATTTTTATTAAATGAATAATTTTTAATTGTCTATTTATCTAAAACAGATTCTTCGTTATATAACAATTTATATTATGATAAAACGGAAAATTTGAATGGATACACTGTAAAAGCAAATGTAGTAAATAATTCGATGCTCTATACATATGTTAAAACAAATATTGGTTGTAGTAGATATGTCGGACAGAAAATTCAATTTTTTTGTACTTTGCTAAATGTCATCAATGCAACAATCGTGGTAAAAGTAACGAACCATGTTAGTTCTATGAAAGATCCTAATGCTAAATTTAAAGATTTATTAACCAACACTGTTGATATTTCATTAATTCCTTTTTTATTACGATCATATTGGAGTACAGATACATATCCTTTTCAGATGGGCGAACTCAAATTTGTAACTCAAAAAAAATCATCAAAATATTCAGACAACTTACAGTTTATTTTTAACAAAGAGGTTTTAATTTTCTTGAGTACACTTTGCTGTGTATTTATTATTTGTTTTAAATTTATATTGCGAGAATCAACATCTGATGCTATTCTAGATGTTCTACGCATATTTATTTGGACACCTGTTTTAAAAAAACCCAAAAGTTCCTCTACATTAATTTTTTTGATAACTCTGATACCTATGATGTTTTTAATCAACTGTTACATTCAAAGTCAATTAAGTGCACTGCAAGTAGTACCTGAATATGATCCCTTTATTGATTCAATAGAAGAATTAATAGAATCTAATCTTACAATTGGTGGAACTTCAAATTATTTAGATTTGATAGCATCTAAATCACTTCGTAAAAGATTTGTTGAAACAACTTTTAATGATTGTATCGTTCGACTATTAAAAGGGGATCGAATAGCTTGTGTAAATGCAAAATCATTTTTAAACTATTTCGTATTTGAAAATAATAGCATACATATATCAAAACAATCAATAGCAAAAAGGCCTAGTACCTATTTATGTAGAGAAGATTTACCACTTCTAAATACGTTTAATAGAATTTCGCTAAAACTGAGAGAAGCAGGAATTTTTTATTTTTGGAAACAACAAAATCAATTTTATTATCTGAAAAATCGTGATGAAGCTAATTTAAACAAAAAACTTGATATTAAACACGTTATGATTAGTTTATATATTTTGAGTGGTGGTTACGCATTAAGTATTTTAATATATGTATTTGAAATAATTTATTTTAGAATCATTTCAAAATAGGTTACGTATTTTAAATTTTTCATCATCAAAAATTATGTATAATTTCAGATGAAAAGCATAGAAAATTTGTATTGAAATTGGCGAATGAACTGTTTATATTTTAATTAATAAAATTATTAGCAGAAAAAGTATGAGTTATATAGAATTTTATATATTTTGTATAATATGTAAATTTAACGAATTCGTACATGTTAAAAAAGAATTGTAACCATATTAATAAATTTCGGGCGATAATTTGACAGATCTTGTTACGAGTAGCTTTTAACTGAGATGATTATATATTGTTCTTGAATATTATTTCTTGTATATTTTTACTTTATCAAATGATTCTAAAAGAATGTACGTAATTCAAATATAATTATTTTATTAATTGAATATTAAAAAATGTATACGGACAGAAAACGTGTAGTGACAACAATTAAATTTTATAGCAACTATCAAATATATATAATGCTTTCTTAAAATTACCGTGCGCATGATGAAAATTAATATAGCTGAAGTTAAATTAACTTTTTATTTATGAAATTTTTAATGAAATAAGTTTATATTTAAAAATCTTAGAATCTTTTAAATTTTGAAAACTTGGAAATTGTTTACAACAATTCAAAAGCCTGTAATACAGCTTTTTAAGGTGATACACGATTCTTCGGCAGTTTAAATTATTAGTCTAATGCAGTAGAATATGCACAAAAATTTTGGTGTTGATCGAAAAATAACTAATGACAGTGAATAATTTTATTCCACCCTAACCTCAAAATCGTAACTGTAATATCATTATTTGGCTTTCATGGTATAAAATACAATTCGAACTGCTACGTAAAGGCTTTTTTCAAAACTTTTCGTTTCGTAAATATAGCTTTTCCACCCCCGTAGCGAAAGGTACTATTTTCACATTCAGAGCATAAAAATCAATTTTCGACATACTCCGGCCGAAAGTACCACTTTCTTCCCAGCTACGAAAAACGAAATTGGCATTTTCGGCTTGGGTATGACGAAAAATAGTATACATACCACGGGAGGTAAAATGGCGAGCCCATAGCACATATTTGGCAATTTATATATGCTATTGACTCGTCAGTTCTTTACCTCCCTTGATGAGAATGTACTATTTTGATTTCTATTTACAGGAGTTAAAATAGCTCTTATTACCCTAGAACAAAAAAGTAGTCTTCTCACAAGTGTGATTAATTTTTCCCTTTTGCAATAAGAATAAAATGGTCTTTAAATTATTATTTACAGGACGGGGACTCCATTCCCTACATCTTTATTAGCAACTCCTTCCCTAGACTTCTTTCTGCCCGGTTCCAACTGCCCTTTCCCCGCAGGCAAATTCTACAGTCTTATCTTTATATTTTTATTTTAATAAATATATTAAGGCCCTTATATTTTTTATTAATGAATTACTATTCAATCGAGTGGAATTGGATGCCCTTCGTATATGGAAAAATAGTAGCTAACCATGGTAGTAAAGGTGTTTTTGCCCATGTCTTTATTGTCGCCTGAACGAAGCGAGTCGGGCAAAAATCGCCTATCTTACTCCCTTGGTTAACATTGTACTAATGTAATATGAATTATACGAAAAAAATAATTCTTTTATCATAGATTTTTACACGTGCTTTTGAAATATATATTAAAAGTAACTTACTTTCAATCGTTCTCAAAATTTTAGAGCATAAGTACATAATAAAAACAATGATTTAAGCTTAGCCTGATGAATGTACTATTTTTTATTAAACAGTTTAGTTTTTCGGATAAGTAATTTATATAAAAGTATCACGTACCTGTAAAACGATCAAACTGCTTTATAAATTTATATAGCACATTTGGGTGAGCTTGAATTCTTGTTTTAATCACGTACATTATCTTAAACTTTGAGAACCATCGAAAGTAAACTACTTTTGGTATATTCCAAGAAACACGTATAGAAAACTGTCCAAAAAAAAGAATTATTTTTGACCTATAAAATTATATTTTGTGAATAACTATTTTCCAATCGACACCAAAATTTGAGTGAATATTTTACTTCAACAAATTAGTAATTTAAGCTTTCATTGAAGTGTATGCCACCTCAGAAACTTGTATTATTGACTTTTGAATTTTTAGAAATTCACGCCATAAGGTTTAAGTATTAACAGTTATGAAATATATTAATTCATTCAAATTTTTTACAGTATTAATTTCTTAATGAATATTTTACTTAATAATTTATTAAAAATTATCTATTAGCTGTTTGACTCTATATAAAATGTTTGATTTGTAATTCCAAAAAGTAGGTTATTACCATTCAAATGTTTTCACTTTAAAAATATTAAATAATTATTATGTATACTAAACACGTTGCAAAACTTATTTTGTCTTCGAATTATGTTTTGTTTTCAAAATGCTTGATGATTACTATTGATTTTGTTTCAAGGTTTAAATAATATATTTTAAACCTATTTTATAAAAAAAAAGGAAAATCAGTGAAATAAAATTTTTTTCATAACTTGTAAAGCTTGATGTTTTTTTGACGTTTAGTATAAATATAAAAAATTTTAATTTGTTATAACTAAGATAGTATTCAATACAAATATAACAATTCTTTATATTTGTTAAAATTAGTTTCATAAATATGTCTTAATTAATTAAAATTAGTTTCATAAATATGTCTTTATTTTTCTATATTTATATATCAAAATTATTTTTGATATCATTCGCTAGATCAAACGGTGCATTTGTAAGTATAAAATCAGAAACTGTGCTTAAAGTTTCGGTAAGCTTCTCCAATGTGCATTTCCTATTGATATAAACGTTTATATATCTTTTATATTTCAATTTGCATTTTCTTTTTAAGGATAAGATAATTAAAAATTGTTTCGAAAGAAACCAGAAAAATTATATTTCACTTATTTTTATTAGTGAAAATACTGATTCTGTAAATCTGTTGTTCTCATCTCTGACACCAATAAATTTATTTAAATTAAATGAAACACAAATTTTAAAAAAGAATCCACGATTTAATAGAATGTCCTTTCTACATCACAAGCCCGTTTTAATAAATAATTATCCTGCAAATAGCATTACGATACTAATTTCATCAGATACAAATTTAAAATCAATATTAGAGAAAGTTAAAAGTTCTATTTGGTGGAATAATAATGCATTCTTTTTATTAATTAATACTGATAATGAAGATGATTGTCTGACAGCAAGAACATTATTACAAACAATGTGGAATTTCAATGTCTTGAATGTAATATATTTATGTCGTAAATTAAATAATCAAACTTCATTTTACACATATAATCCATATTCAAATTTGGCAACAAAATTTTGGAATATAATTCAGATTCATTCTTCGACTCTTGATTTTTGGACATTATTTGAACATTCATTTAAATCTTCGCCTATTAATGGTAAGTATATTTCAAAAAAATTTTATTCAATAGATAAATTTTTAATTTTTATTTATGCAAAACAGATTCTTCGTTATGTAAAAATTTATATTTTGATAAAACCAAAAATTTGAATGGATATAGTTTAAAGACAAATGCAGTGAATGATTTAACGATCTATAAATATGACAAAACAAAAATTGGTTGCACCAGATTTGTTGGACCGTCATTTCAATTTTCTTGTACTTTGTTAAATATCATAAATGCCACGATCGTCCTAAAATTAGTGGATACTATTGGCTCTATAAAAAAACCTGATGGTATAATTAAAGATTTATTAACCAATACCGTTGATATTTCATTACTTCCTTTTTTAATACGGCCACATTGGAGTACGCATACGTATCCTTATGAAGTAGCTGAACTTAAATTTGTGACTCGTAAAAAACCATTAAAATATTCAGACAACTTATTGTTTATTTTTAACAAAGAGGTTTTAATTCTCCTAGGTATACTTTGCTGCATATTTGTAATTCTTTTAAAATTTGTATTGCAAGAATCGACATCGGAAACTATTTTAGATTTTTTACGCATATTTATGTGCTCTCCAATCTTTAAAAAGCCCAAAAGTTTTTCTAGATCAATGGTTTTGGTAATTTTAATACCTGCAATATTTTTAATTAACTGTTATCTTCAAAGTCAATTAAGCGCACTTAATGTAGCACCCGAATATGATCCGTTTATTGATTCAATGAAAGCCTTAATTAAATCTGATCTTACAATTAGTGGAACTTCAAATTACTTAGATTTAATAGCATCTCACCGACTTCGCAAACGATTCAATGTAACAACTTTTAACAATTGTATCAATCGACTTTTGAAAGGTGATCCTGTAGCTTGTGTTAATGGAAACGGTTATTTGAATTATTTTGTGTATGAAAACGATAGTATCCATATATCAAAAAATTCAATAACAGTAAGGCCTGACACTTATTTATGTAGAGAAGATTTGCCACTTCTTTACAAGCTGAATAAGGTTTTCATTGTAATGAGGGAAGCAGGAATTTATTATTTTTGGAATAAACAAAATCAAGTTTATCATTTGAAAAATCGTGATAAAATTAATTTGTATAAAAAACTTGATATTAAGCACCTTAAGATTAGTTTACATATTTTATCTGGTGGTCATGTATTAAGCATCTTAAGATATGTATTTGAAATAGTTTATTTTAGGATTGCTTAAAAATTGAGTAGGAACGTTATATCGTCGCTCTGGAATAAAAGGAGCATAGCTCGGAACCCGGTTAAAAATGAAGCTCGCAAATGATTGTTTTTTGCTCTGATTTAACTTGGCATTACTCATTGAATACTTGCAAGATTTGATTTAAATAGCGAAAAACCATTTCGCATCTGTGTACGTAAATGTACATTATATATAAAATCATCTATGTTTTACAATTATAATAAAATATAATAACTTCAATTATGTAAATCTTCTTAAAATTGCACAAAAATTTTGAGATAAATTCACACCCACATATGTAAAATTTTAATACACAAATTTTTGTCGCAATAAAATTATTGTATAAGTCCATTAAATTTTTTACAAAATATGTTCTTACACGTACTGATTGGTCTGTTAATGCTCAATTTTGAAATTTTAATCCATGTATAAATAATTGAATTATCTTTGTAAAATTTAAAGATGTAATTTTATGTAATCATTATTTAGATTTGATTAAATAAAAAAAATAAAAAATATCTATAAAAAAACATTAATTCTTCAAACTGACACCTCCTCTGCAAAAATAATTATAAAATGTTTAAAATAACATTATCATTCTTGAAAAATTTAATTGTGGCTTACAGCCAATTTTTAAAAGGATTATTTTTTATACATAAAAATTACCTATAATAAATTTATAACTTTGTTGCTACAAATGCAGATAGCACTTCGAGCAGTAAAAATATTCTAGATTTTTTTAAATGATTTATTTAGTAAAAAAATATATATAAATATATTAATTAATTGGAAAATTTCAAGAGTATAAAAAACGCTAAAATATTTGCATATAAATGATGGTTGTATGAAATTTTTATGTTCAATTAAAATTGTATTCATGAATTGATTTTGACTATAATTTTCATTTTTTCAAAAAATTTATAAGGGTTGTCTTTTTCAAACATTCAAAATATCATTAAAAACAAATCTTAAAAAAATTATCCTAAAACAATGAATCAATAACTAATTAACGTTACGTTCCATGCACAAATATTTGCATATTATTATAACGCAGCACATGCAATTGACATAAACAGATAATCTGTATACGTACAGAAGTTTTTGACTTTAAAAGCTTGACAATCAAACGCAACTAATACAAGCTCTTATTTTATTGTCAGTCAAAGCAATTGTAGAAACCTGAAGCCACATAAACATTAATCTCACTTTATTTCACCAATTTCTCTTTGTCGTATACGCTTTAAACTATAATTCACTCCAGGCGCTTATATACAAACTTTCCTCTGTTGTATAATGTAGTTGGTTGCGAAAAAGATTGAAGAGAAATAAATATTTTAAGAGATAAATAGATGACTCGTTAGGACTATTTTGTTAATGAAAAGTAATTAAATATTTTTCATTCCATATACTTTTGAGAAATATAAAATTAATGGAGTCACATTAAACAATTTTCATAAATGTTAAAAAAAGCTTAATTGTTATTATAGAAAATAATATGAATTATTGAAGATTTATTATAAGTCAAATATTATTCTCATAAATCATTGTAAAATTATTTGAGAATAAAAAAAAATAAAACAAATTAAAATTTTATGTAATTATTATTATCATATTATTAACTAGTTTTTAAATTATTATTTCATTTATATGTAAGTAAACATACAGAGTCTAATACTGCAACAGCTGATAAATTAATAGACAAAAGTATCACAAATTAATTATGTTAACTGTGACATATAATGTATAGCTATAAACTTCACCATAAAAATCATTCAACTACCAACTTCAGTATCACATCCGTCAATATTTTGCATAGTTTTTCATTTTATAATGTGTATTATAAATTTTAAGATCTTTTGCTGTTTATACTTTCCTTAACAAGCTATTCTAAAATTTTAAATATATAAGTCTAATAATGCTAACAATAATTCTTAAATTACAATAAAATTTTATTCATAGAATTGACAAAATATATCCATTGTTACATTATTGACACATAAATGTATTGTTTAAATTATTAAAAAACATTTAGCTATATGTTAACGTTACGTTTAATAACAAAAGTTCTTAATTGATTAAACAGCTGTATATACATACATGAAAAAACATCGTAGTTAAATTCATTAACATTTTCTGAAATTTTACTAAACAAATAATAAATGTTAGATAGAAAATAGACTGTTGAAAATTTCTTATTGTTGTAAAGTATTTTAAAATAAGAAAAGCTAAGACTTAAATTCACAACATTATGTATTAAAATATTTGCTTTTAAAATGTTATTACTTACATTAAAATATATAACATCACATTTTTCGTTTTAAAAATAATAACACACGATATATACAATTTGTAATGCTTTTTAATACATATATTTAATAATAAATATATTTTATATAAATATTACAAAGTAAGTTGCATTTTCATAATTTTAATTATTATATACTACCAGAATAATTTATTAAAAGAATTTATGATATGACAGTATTGCAAAGTGTAAAGGATTACAACATGATAAATTTCTTCGTTGAAGCTTTGTTGAAACGGTCCATGTCCTCATTTTATTCAACATTTTCTATTCCTAAATTTAAAAATAAAAACATTAAAATAACTAATCAACGAAAAATATGTGACGAAATCGTCAAACATACTTTTTTTAACGGTTTATAATAAAAGTAGTTATAGTAATATTTAATAAAAATATTGATTTTTTAGTTATTTGATCTTGAAATTTTATAAATAATTTTAATTGGTTAACAAAAGTACACATTAGTATAAAAATTTATTAGTTGTACTTTTTATTTCATAATTAAATATTTAATAGTGCGAAAAAATAAAGTTATTCGTGTATTTAAAATGTGAGTTTATCACGAATAATTGACTTGTTTTAAACAAATGAATATATGTTAAAATAAAAAGTATGAGATTAAAATTCAATAAAATTATTTTTAAAATCGACAATTTTTATTTCATAAAATTAACAGTATAAAATTACCTGTAACTATGCTTATTTTGGACGTAATCTAGGCCTCGGTAGTTTTATTCTTGGCTTTAAATTCAATCTAAATAAGAAAATTTGAGATTTAATAAATACGATTTTTTTTATTTTTTAAATATTTAAAATTATAATGTCCTTCTCATAATAAATAATAGAAGATCTTACCGGTAAATTCAGAATATTTTTAGAAATCCAATTGGCAGCGTCTACCTCATCGAATGGTAAAGTAACATTACTTTTATTTTGTTTTTCCGGACATTTAGTTTTAACACAACGTTTTTTTAAAATTCCATGGCAAATTGTTTGATATGATCCTGGTTTACATTTGGGTACTTTAGGTTTTCTTATAAATCCTTTGTCTACTGGTCTCTTTGTGGTAACTCTTGAACTTTTTTGCAACGAGAAAATATATGACCTGATCTTTTGTTGCATATCTTCTTTCTCATTACTATATAAATCGATGTCTTCATCATCAGATTCTTCATTATCCAATTCTTCATTTGAATTATCATTTAGACTTTCCGACTATTTAATAAGTAAAATTTAAACATTAATAAATAAAAATTATTTATAATAATTTGATTATTGAATTGTCATCATTTTTAAAAAAAAAAAACATTCTTCCTTGTTACCTATAATACCGTTCACTTTAAAGTAGTAAAATATAATAAAAAGTCAAAAAATTTCCGTATTAACAATTTTTCTCGTTCTTTTGGTCTGATAAAATTTTCAAAATTTATAAGGTATTTTATTTACTTTTAAAAGATTTAAATATTCACGGTTAATATTTGTGAGTAATAACTTCGATGAGAGCTTTCTGGCTCGTGTAGCAGTATCGTTGTGAAAGTTATTTATTAATTGATTATATTCTCAACGGGTAAACACCTATAGTACTTAAAATTGTTTTTTTTTTTTTTTTTAAGATACTATTTAACGCAATATCAGTCCACAATAAAGTTGATGAAAAATTAACCGGACCGGGGGATCGAACTCGCGTTAATGAGTCAATGAAATTCATGCCTTAGTCGACAGATTAAGTAATAGTTACAGATCTGTACATTTAAATAATGATTTTATAATTTTAAATAACAATAAATATCCGACAGTTAAATTGAAAATTGTAATTGAAAAAATTTGATATTGCTCTAAATGAAGTTTAAAAAAAATTGATAAAAACTTAATAATTATCACTAAACATAATAAAACAAATCTAATAAATAATTCATACCACATCTCCATTATCATTATCATCTGGAACCGGATCGGCCTGCGATTAAAATTATGTTTATAATCGATATTAAAAGTAGTAAGTAATTTATAAAAAATAATAAGATGCGACTTACCAAAACCAAAGCGACGCCCAAAAGAACGAGGAAAAGCACCTTTTTTCCAGACATTATCGAAACTTTCTAGCTTACTCACCTCTACATTTTAATATTTATATGAAAATTTTTAGCTACTGATAAATATGTTAATTAATTGATTATCGGTATATAACAAATATTAGTTCGGTCTATTGAATATTTTATCTTGTTAATTTTTATTAAATATTATAATACGTTAATAGACTATTGCTCAGCTTTGTTTGCAAAAATAGAATAATGTTCGTATTGAAAATTTTTAAAATACTCTATTAAAAGTTATATAAGGTTAAATTCTGATATAAAAGTAAATTGATAAACTGTGATAAAAAACTTTTTTCATTGTTCTTCATAATAGTTTTCTATAAACAGAAAATTTAAAAAATACAAATGTTCAATTTTTTCATCCAGCGATAAAAATTATTCGAAAAATAAAAAAGTTATTAGTCAATATATGTGTTTGAAATAAACGTAAATAAAAAATGTGTGCTTACGTTCTTCATTATAATATGTTTCTAGTATTTTTTTTACATATTTTTTTATATTCATAAAATGTATTTGCATTAAAAATGAACAACACACATGCTACGAATAATAAAGTATAAATTCAAAGTTATACACTTTTATTTACATTTATATTAATATCTCGCTGCTCTATTTAATCTATTTTAACACTAAATTAAAATTACAAAGTGGATAATGAAACAAAGAGCAAATTTCGAATTTGAAATGGAAAAAGGAACTCGACAAAAATTATAATAAATTTTTGTTGTATTTTTTATTTAGCAAAATAGCCTTAATTATTCTGGGAAGCATCGTTATCAAAGCCACGTGTAATTTCAACTATAAGATATATAACAGAAGGACTTATTTATAGAAGAATTCTTTTTTCCAATAGAAGACATTTGCAACCCAAATCCAAGAGGATCGTTGAGAAGATTAAAATAAAATTATAAAGTTAAATAAATTTTGAGAACGAAGTAGTAAAGTAAAAAAGGAATAATATGATACATTATGGAATACAATATTGTAATTGGGTTTTTGACTTTCAAAGAAAAGAAAGCCATTTTCTTTGAGTAAATAATGTATTCTAAGTAATAATAACACATGTGCACACCGGTCCAATTTTCTATTCCTACTTTCTTATTTATAGATTTTCATAAATTCAATGGTAAATATACTTTTTATCATATCTTTGATCTTTGTTTTTTATTAAAATTCTATCACAATGGTTTATTTTTTCTGATTATTTCAGCTCATTCAATTTAACGAAATATTGATGTTTCAGTGGCTCAGTCGGTATAGCGATGGATTTATCATCTCGAGGTCCCGAGTTCGAATCCCGCTCGCGGCCGATTTATACAAGCACCAATGTATACGCTACATGTGCTTTGTTCACAAACACGCTGAAAACTTTCGTCGCTAGTTAACGTCGCAATCATAGCATAGATACAGCGGCGTTAAATAAAATAAAAAAAATAAAAATTACAATATGATAATAATAAAAATAAATTATATACTATTATTTTTGCATTTGAATTTTTAATTTAAGTTTTACGAAAAACATTTTTTTCAATTAATAATACTATTTCTTTATTTATTGAACAAATCTAAAGTTCTTTAATTGATTACTTATATTTTTTAACGTATGCATATCTGAACTACTTCATGCATGAAAAATGATTAAAATTATGGGCGAAGAATCATCAGTAATGTAATTACTCTGCCCATACTAAATGTAATCCATATAAGGTTATCTAGTAGCATCTTGATTATCGTCCATAAGTCCCCAGTTAAAATCATTGTATTTTAGCTCTCTGTTTTTTCCCCAAACTCTGCTATATTAATTTATTTTATGTACTTTTATCGACAATTTGAGTATTCATCACCACCATAATCCTGAGGAATTTTTTGCACGTAGTGCGCCAGACCACCATAGGAGAAAGCATTATTGTTACTTTAAAAATTAAACGGCAATGTATATACAACACGTATGTTGTATTAATAGGGCTCGAGTATATATCAAAAAGGTTAACCCGAAGCCATGATACCTTGTCTATATACCAGTATAATTACACGAACGAGTTGATCTCCGCGCGCTGGCTTTATCTCTCCTTAGATAATTGCTTTGTCTAAGAATTTTCTTTCTGTGTACCAGGGTTACTGAATCAGTTGAGCGAAAGTGCACGCCTCCATACATGCGATTGTTGTTCCCAAATGCGCGCCATAGGAGACTATTAGTCGATAAATCTAGGCCAGTGGGTATATAACGGGTATGTATCCGGACTAGTCGGCGCATTAAAAGCGAATTCGCATTATCGACAAAGTATCATCGTCAATAGTTTAATTACTCTGCCCGCATCCAGTGCAGCGCGTGGTTAACCGCATTCTAGATCTCTCATCCCTATGGATACGCAGTACGAATCTCGACCTTCGCTTTAGTTTTTTTCCTTTTTTTTTTCTTCGAATCCTTATCTTGTTATAACTTCATAAAGAAAACATTTTTTAAACGAATACTTTTATGCTAATAAAAAAAATATTAATTAATTTGTATGAATGAACACTATATCAAATATTTATTGTATTATCAATGAATTAAATTTTTTTATTTTTCCATTCAAACAACTACTTTAACATTCTATCAATAGTAAGACCCAGAAAATGTACACAGTCGTTTCCTGTCGTTAAAACGTTTTCGCAGATGTTTCTTAAAAATATCGAATAATCGATTATAGATAAGAAAATTGCGTGTATAAATATAAAAAAGATAAGATATAAGTACAACATTCTTGGTAAGTGTCTATTTATCACGTATATTGTTAAGAAAGCGTTTGCGCAATAAAAAACATATAAAAATTATTAGCATCTTTTGTCAGGATTTAAAAATATAATTTCAATGCTATTAAAATTACTTAAAATATTATACTACTACTCTTAGTAAGTATGGATACTAGCTCTTATGAATTCAAGTTGTAATAAATGAAATTAAATAATCAAATTTCGTAATATGATTAACATTGCAACGCGTTTAAAAATTATTCGAAATCACGATATCTGATACTTTTGACGAAGATAAATAGCCGAAGGAAAACATGAATAGAGTAAAACTAAGCTGCAAAACGACAGAAGCATTATCCGGAAGTTTAAAGCAAAGAATCG
Organism: Anastatus disparis; assembly: GCA_017163975.1. Lineage (NCBI taxonomy): Eukaryota > Metazoa > Arthropoda > Insecta > Hymenoptera > Eupelmidae > Anastatus > Anastatus disparis. Next base: position 2,078,373 of record JAFFSR010000251.1, read on the forward strand.
TGATACACCGGCATTTAGGTAAACTTTCAAATGGTCCAGGCTAAAACATTTTGCGAGTCTCGCGTACGTACACGAAAAGCAGTAGCATTATAAATTTTCACATTTGACACACGTGTTATTTGCATATATAACTTTGACGAAAGAGTAAAGATGGAGAGAGAGAGAGAGAGAAAAAGGTGAACGTACTTAATGTAGACATTGTTCCTACTTTTGTTAGAGGCGATAATTTAACTGCCCACTGGTAATGTTCAGAAGAATTTTCTTTTCTTCCGGATGTATATGTCTATAAGCATCATAATGCATATATATGTAGATGTATATGCTTGCGACCTCGTAACTGTTAAGAGGAACATAGTAATAAAGACGTACAAGGAAAGACTCTCTTTGTTATTTTTTTTTTTTTTATTTTTTTTTTTTATTTTTATCGAAAGAAATAACATATTTTCGAGAAAAATACAAGGGCTATGGTTTATGTGTACGTAACTTTTATTGAGTAAAAAGTTTTAAGAGACATTGTTTTTTAAAAGCTGATGATGGCTTTGTTAAGCTTCTTTTTTTTAAATTTTAAATATTAAACATATTTTTTTGCCTCGAATTCACATTTTCAACCGCGTTAATAATTTTCCACATGTTCCGTTAATATGAATACATTTTTAATGAAGGCATCGTTATTCATAAAAACATCACCTAAATAATGTACCAGTTGTAGAGAAAAGCTTTCCTTTATTTTTGTTTCTAAAATTGGTTTAAAGTTAAAAAATTAGAGAGACTCTTTTTTTTTCGTGTAGTCGTAAAAATAGTGCTTTTAAAAAAGTAATTAAGTACTGAAAATAGAGTAGAAAGGTATTAGTCTGGTTTTACAACGTCCACTTACAACGTAAAAGCACTAAAACTTACTTAAATATAAAAAAAAAAAATACTTTTGCTTTTATATTTAGTAGCGAAAAATTGCCGCTTTCTTTACATACACACGATCGTAAAGACAAAGCAGAAAATCTTTAATGCAAAAAAATTTTTTAAACGCAAGTCAATTACGCTTACGTGTGAAAGGCTATAAATTACTAATCTTTTTTTGTGAGTAAATTGAATTATAAGTATAGTAAAATGAAGTGATAAGATATTTAAATTTATGACAAAAGGTTTAATTTAATCAATATTGAGAGGTCGTCAGTGGCTCAATCGGTAGAGTGATGGATTCATAATCTCGAGGTTCCGAGTTCGAGTCCCGCTTTCGACGACCGATTGATACGAGCACCACTTTACGTTATATGTGCTTTATTCACAAATACACTGAGAAACCTCCGTCTCTCAATTAGCATCGTAATGATAGCTGAAATACAGTGACGTTAAATGAAATTATTAAAAAAAATTTGATCGATGATTAATTTCCTTCTAATTTTTTTTTTTTGTTTTTTAATTACAAATATTTGTTGTCAATTCTTTAAAATTCTAAACCACATTTTTGATACAGTATAAAAATCAGATTTCCTTCAAAACCCGAAAACCCAAAATAAAAAAAAAAGGTAAAAAAAAAGAGAACAAAATTTATTATGTAGGCAAAGGCCAAATCCGGTGTGTCATTGCCTGGAGTGTTGCATAAAGTATGCAAGGTACGTACATATAACATATACAAGTCTCAAGTGGCGCGTCGCGTCGCCCATAATATTGCGCACCCAATTGTTTGACATTTGAGAAAATCCCATATAATCTTGTATATATCCTCTTGCTCTTTTAGTATTTAGGATAAAAAAATAACGCAAAAAAATTTTTTTTACTTTTTTAAAAACGTGATTGTATTTTCTCTAGTATGGCATTTCTGTTTGTGAAAGTTAACAATATTTCAACAGTATTATTTACGTATGTCGGTTGTACTTAGAATTGATTTTTTTAAATTATAAATTAAGGAATACGATTTTCTTGCTTTCTCAAACTTATGTTATACATAAACATAATTTAAGTAAAACGAAAAACAAGATGTTGGTAGAAAAAGTATTTTAAACCTGCCGCAAAGTTTTAAATTTTAGTTTAGTAACTTATTTTCAGGAGATCTTAAATCTAAATCATCTTACTTAATTTTGTGTTAAAAGAACAGCATCAAAAAGTACATTTCTTTTTTAAGTAAGATTTTCTTTCTTCTTTATTTTTGATGAAAAAACTTAATTACTGATACGGCGAAACAAATTTAAAAAAAATTAACATCGGACAAACATTTACATGTAATTAATTAAAGAGATAAAGAAAAAATAAGGAAATAATTGAATTTGAACCTTTTAAATTATCTTTTGTGCGAGTTTTAAAGTGGTTTTCGCGCAGCCCTTTTCCGCTCCTGACACTTATAATGAGCCTCGCTTTTACAAGGAAAATTAATGCTTGAGAGAAACTTTAAGAAGATTCGACTACTTTTGCAAAAGGGGAGGGGGTGCTGCTCTAACTTTTATGCATGTGTGAATTAAAATTTGTGTTTCTTTCCTCTTTAAATTAACTAATATATATCACTTTCTTACTTTGAAACTTGCCTAATTTATGTTTATTCTTATAAAACTATCGTGTTACCTTGTACTTGCTCTATTTTTTTCAAACCTATTATTTTTAATTCATTAGCGCTATAATGATTATTTGAATTTCATTGTGTATTACAAAGTGTAATTTACAGAGTATACTTAATATTGATTTAATGATATATTATAAAGCATAAACAATGTGGATTTTACCCAATGTATAGAAAAATTATTCTTATTTATTTAAATAAAAATTTTTTAATTGTAATATTATCATCTCTTTGCATAAACTATGTATATTCTACTTTAAATTCTACTTTACAATTATGTATTTCCTTCTTGAATATTGTAATAAGTACTGAGTAAACACTATGTAACCGATGGCCACAAGGGTAAATCAACATTGAATTAAATAAATGATAAATAAAGGAACGCTAGATTGATGGATTTTAATTATTTTATAATTATAATTTATATTTTATTAATTTTAATTTATTCATGTTATTAAATTTTTTTTATTAAATTAATTTATATTTGAAGTTATTTCTGAAACCAATCGTTTATTTATTCCACACAGCATATCCGCAAATTACATTAATATTTGTAATGTTTATATATGAAGTATACTTCGTTTATTTAAAATTAATAGAATTTTAAATAATATGTTTAAAAAATGTTAATAGTGTGTTTGTATATTTTTCTTTAACAATTACGATAATCAATAATAAATATAGTTTTCAAATACATTTGTATCTTCATATTTTTATCGATTGCCGACTTGAAATGCCTTTTATTTTTTCATTGTCCTATGCTATATTTCAATTTAAAACCAATTTAAATTAATCGTACTTTAATTTAATTTACATCAAAATTAACTCGTTCATTATATCTTTATAATTATGCGTGGAATCGAATTCAGAACATATCATATTACGTACATATATTTCCATTATGATTATTTTTCCAATTTTAAAACTATACATTTCAATTTGATGTCGCAGCTATTGATTATATTTATTGCGTAAAAATTAAAAAATGTCTAATTGTCATCTGTGGCATAAAATTAAAGTTTTTTTTTTAATAATTATTCGTAAACTTTAAAATAACAGTGAACACATGAATAATTTCTAAACGCATACTTTGTCTACACAAAAATCATGCTAAACACACAATGAACCACATACATCTTATAAAGAAAGAAAAAAAAACTAAAAATCACTTATATACTTTAACCAAAAAAAAAATATGTGCAAGTTCATATACCAAATAAAGAAAAGAATCTTATTTTCATATCATCTCTCACTCTCGTGCTCATTTCGCTCCTCGTGTATATGTGTCCCAAAGTTTTTTTTGAGTTTACTTTCTCATGGCTTACAGAGGCACGAGGCCAAGGACCCCCTTTTTAAATACTAAAACACATGTGTGTGTCCTCATCTCCTTTAAGAAAAAAAAGAGAGAGAGAGAGAGAGAAAAAATATACCGTTTTTCGTGCAAAAATCGTTCAACGTTCACATGTAGAATCGATCATTATTATCATTCTCTTCTTTTTTTTTAAAAACTGTTACCGCGTTGTAAAGACACAGCGAAGAGAGGTGCCTGTCATTGAACTATTATATTGGGGAATGAAAGAATGTTGTAAGAATCGTTAAAAGCGTATACGACTTTACGCACGTATTAAATTCTATATATACGTAAACTTACTTTTCTTCCTCTTCTCTTTTATTTCATCTTTCTTCTTCTTCTTCTTTTTTTTTATTTGAATTTTAGTGTGTCCTACTTATACAAGCCTGTTTCTACTTATGCAAGACATCGGTCAATTTACGAATTCTTATTCCATTAAGTGCTTATTTACGCGAATGTTTACACACCTTTTGTCCGTTTCATGGATAGAATTGTTATGGATAATGCATATATATGTGTACACGCGTTAAACTTTTTCTGTTATATACATACTGATGGAATTAGAATAGGTTAATGACACACATTATGTTGATTAGGTATTTTTTTTATTTTATTACTTTAATTTATACAGTATAATAACGTTTTATGTAACGTGATTTTGATTTTTAATATATTCGTCATAAAATAATATCCTGATTATTTCTTTATAATTAAAAAATAAATGATTTGCTATTAAAATTTTTAAAATAATTTATTGATGGTTTGTTTTTCAATTTAAAGTATATTATAGAAAAAAAATAAAAATTTTACAATAACATTCCAAATGAATAATACAAATAAAAGAATCGAAATAAATTTTTCGCTACTCCTTATCTTTTGTGTGCATTGATCATTTAACAGTGGAATTTTGCGCACTTGTAGATTTAGAGTACGTTTCCCAACCTTATTAAACTTCCTCAAGTTTTCGCATTTATCTAAAGCATTGGTGTCGTTTGGAAAAAACTTTTCTCGGTAAAAAAAAAAAAAAACTAAAAGATCACCTTAAATAGAATAAATATAGAAAATAGTTGAACTTTATTTTAACCATATCAACGTTCGTATGACTTTAATATTTAAAATGATAACTGAATTGCAAAATGAAAAAAAATTTTTAATGAAATGTTAAATATTAAAGCCACGTCGGAAACTTTCAAAAATTTATATTTTTTTTAATCACGTTAAACTAAAAATTCCATCATAATTATAATCAACGTCCAATTACAGCTTCCCTTAAACTTTATTATAGCCAAAGGAATTCAAAAATTTATATGTAAATATAATACGTACCTACACACACGAGTTACCTTAACTTTAAAAATCTTGCAAAAATCATATGATATATAAGCGCGACAAGTATAAAAAGCGCGCTGTATACCTATAGATATGAGAAAAGTTAAGTGGTCGTGTGATACGTTTGTGTATATATAAATATATATGTATATATTGCCTTGTATATATAAATGGGGAATTCTGCCGCCGGCACGACCGACTGACCGAGCGACCGCAAGATATTCTTCCCTCCATCGCGTGATTCTTCCTTTTGATGCGTGCGTCTGTGCGATGCTTAAGTGCGATCATCATCCTGCCTGTGGCTTGTATATACAGAGAAAAAAAAAGAAAAGAAGAAAAAAAAAAGAGAAAGAAAGAACGAATGTTATATATATACGTATATAGTTACTCCGGAAGACGGCACACCGATTAATGTAGGTATATAGTAGCGTATGCGAAGAAAGAGAGAGAGAAAGAAAAAAGAGAACTTAACTCGACACAATCGATCTTTGTCCCATTGTAAATGAAACGCATGAGGCTCATTCACAAAGTGCAGAAAACTCAGTGAGCTTGTATGGAGTAAGTAGCGTTACGGAAGTTCGAGGTGTTTTAAACTTTTTCTCTTTTTCTTTTTTTATTTCATGATTCCTCGTAAAGTTTATCGATCAATTTCGATACTTTGGATTAAACGATAGTTCAATTAAATATTGAAAGTTGTTATAGATGGATTGATTAGATATTTATCTTACAATTTAAATAAAAATATAGCAAGTAAAACAATAAATTAGTATTTTTTCAAAAATTTCACATAAATATGATATTAAAATCAATAAACTAAATAAACCTGTACAAGTAAACCACTTTAAAAATGATATTGGCAATAATGAAAGTTGTTGATTGAATATTAAAAGTTCATTTTATCAAAATATTAGATGTTGGATAAAAATTTTCTTTTGGTTATAATAGATTTTGATGATTTAGTTTTAACGAAATCAGCATCATTTTTATTGTCAAAATTAATCTAACTAAAAAAAATAAGATAAAGAAAATTAATTTTAAGTGCTAGTTTCAAAACTTTAAGTAAAACCTGACAAAGATGTAGTGTACGAATTTTTTTTATAATTTAGCTAATTTATAGTATAGTACAAGGATTTTTTGCAGCTTGGTTAAGACATTGTACTGTTTGAGAATTTTTTGTAATTAAGTAAGGATACAGTGTAATAGGAAAATTTTTTTTAATCTTAACATTTTTAAAATATACGTTTTTTATATTTTTTTTACCTTTTTAAAGGTTCACTCCATGTTAATAAATTTACTAAATTTTTTCCAAATTTAAAGAAATTTTATAAAGTTGTAAACATGATTTTGTAGAATTCTTTGAAATTAAATTCACTTTTTCCTTAACATTTGATATTACACTATCTCTTATTAAAATTTTATAATCAATTACATAAATTTAGTAAAAATTAAATATTTTGGTGAAGAAATAATATTTCGAAAAATCTATAATTAAATAAAAATTATTTCATTGACGAATAAAATTTTATTACAAGTTTACTCTTAAATAATTCTCAAATTAATAATTTATTGAAAAACAAAGTACCGCTTATTCATAATTCAACGATAACAAGAAGACATAAAATAAATAAAACGATAGACTAAAATCGCCTTGTTCATAAAAATTACAATTGCTCATGTGCTTACATAAATCTTTTAAAAAGGAACATTAATGACAATCACTGAAAACATTGCAAAAGTAATAAAAAAAAAAAGAAAAGAGAAAAAAGAAAACAAGAACGAACTGAAAGAAAAGTGTAATCTTATACGATATCAAACCTTTAATGCGAGCCAATAAAACAGTAATACCATTTTATAGCTTTGCAATTAGCTCTTCATCACTGCACTCGAATCCTCTTCTTACAACTTCCACACTATGTGTGTAAAAAAAAAAAAAAAATCCGCCGAAGATATACGTTTCTTCTTTTTTCTTTACTGCATTAAAGGAAAACAAGGGCATCAACGTATACTAACGTATTATAAAACATTTAAAATTTTATACACTTTATAGTGCAGCTAATTTGTTAATTCGTGTACATTTATATACATAGGTATATATATAGTTAAAATTGAAGATTTCAATCTAATACGTATTTGGAGTATTAGATAGCATTAGCTGAAATCTAAAATCTATATACCAAAGGAATTAAAGATGATTTATTGATATAGTAATAGCTAGTAATACTGATGTGCTCCAGCGTTAACTCTAATACCTTGCTTAATTGGATGGTTATGTTGCAAGTGCGCATAACACTTTAGTACGCGTCTCAACGCTTTAATGATAAGAATCGCTAATGATGTCTCCCTTTAATATTCACATTCGCTCAATATAACATAACGAAACGCAATTTCACACACGTGCATGCGTTTATTTAAGAGAAACATTAAGAGCCGGTCTGTGGCTCAGTCGGTAGAGCATTGGATTCGTATTCTCTAGGTTCCGAGTTCGAATCCCGCTCTCGGCTGCCGATTGATACAAGCACCACTGTACGTTACATGTGCTTTCTTCACGCACTTACGAGCTCCGTCGCTGATTAGCACCGCAAAAATAGCATAGCACAAATACGGCGTCGAAAAAAAATATAAAAAAATAACGAAAACATTTTGGTGATAATGCATCGATTTTTATTGAAAACGTCTTGATTTTTAATGCCAAAAATTTAAGCTTTAATATATTTTTTGGTCTATTTATTGAATTTATCTTTAAGGAGATTTGATCAAATTAGTAAATAAAAAATTTATTGTTTAAAAAAATAATCAAATAGAGAATTTACTGTATGTAATCATTTTTTTTTTATTTTTTAAACATTTTCATCATTTTACTACATTTATTACAATATTTTATTCAGGAAAATACGATTTATTTATTTATCGGATTGATTGTAATTTATTACGTAGAAATATAATTAAAAAATTTTAAACAAAATGAAACCAGCAAATAAAGAAATCAAATCATCCTCCTCTGACGATAATATAAACCAAAGAAACTATTCAATTTTCTTCTAATATATAATTTCAAATATTGATTCAACAAGTCTTTGCAAATATTGCAGTATAATGTTAAACAAATGTTATATTATAATGTCAAATAAATGTGTCTTTGTAATATATAACTTTCTGTTAAATATTACTTGAAAAAGAAAATATTTTAAAAGTCTAGTATGATAATAATAAAAACATAAAATCGTAATTTATAGTTTCAAAAATATCAATGAAAAATTAATTTTTTCTATTCAGAGATAGAATCATTTTAAAAATTAAAGTAAATTAATGAAATATTTTTTTGTTCTATTTTATTTTCGAATGTATTTTAGATTTAACTCATTAAGTAACACGTTATATCTATAAATTATTATAAAATAAAAGCGATGTAAAATACAATCACTTAACGTAAATATAAAGTAAATAAAAATTGTTTGAAATCAATTACTCTAAAAAAATTTCTTAATAATAAAAATAGTATTTAAACAAATTAATGTGTTGCATAATAACTTTATATAAATTCGTAGGAAAGCATATGACAAAACAAAAATGTATTTATCTAAAATTTTTATTTTTAAATTTACTTCAAAATAAATAGTCTTAAAAAGATTAAAGAGGGTACATCATTAAATCACTAATTTAAAAGTATATTTCGTTTTTTTTTTTTATTTATAATACTTAATGAACAAATTTCATTTTCATACTCAACTCTCAACGAATTCACGTGTAATTGAGACTTGCTTTGTTTTTACAATTAATTAATTTTAAATTTTAATCGCTTACATTAGAAAAAAGAATCAGAAATTTTTTTTTGTTTTAAAAAAAGTTCATTCAGCTCCTAAAAATTGCAATGCATTTAACACAAAGCCCAACAAGAAAAAAAAACATCTTACATGGTAATAATTGTTTTACATACATTATAACTTAAACAATCAAAGTAATAAAGAGCACGGCATGAAATTAATATGCAATAGCTTTAATACACTTTTCTTTAACAGACGATATTATAGTCTACAAACGAGATCACAAACAATATAATTTGTGCATGACACAGCCGAAATAAAAATGGCGATGTTATACGTTACCTACTAAAGCTTAGTTCTCGCTGTATTACCGTTCAAAATTATATGTACAATCTTAAAAACTACAACGATTTTTTTTTTTTATTCTCTTCATTCAATCACTTTATAGCGTTAATATATTTCTTTTTATATTTCTTGCATATTTACATATAATATATATTTATATAATGTTTATTCACGTTATCAATTTTTAATTTCACAACAAATTTTAAATCAATTGCTGATTTAAGAAAATTTTGCCCATATAAATGTTTAAACAGTTTTTTTTTCTTCCATAAATTAAAAAAAAAACTTTTGTAAACTAAAGCATTATTAAATTAATTTGTTTCAATGAATTTCAAAATTGAACAGCGAAATATTGCTTGGTAAAGCAATCCTATTTTAACAAGTATGTTTAAATAACAAATGTTCAATTTATTAAAATGGCAAATTTAATAATTTCGATAATACACAGATTGTGATTGAATCTCTATAAATATGTAATAAGAGAAAACTCACAAATTTCTAGGTATTCATCGCAAAATAATTGATCTTTTAAAACAGTTTCAGTCCATTTTTCAGTATAAAGTTTTATGAAATTTTCTGAATTCTTTTTTATAAATGGTTTTTTTAAAAAATCACAACCTTATTTGTTATAAAAATTTAAATGTTCATAGAATATTTTAGAATTCTGAAATATTCCAATAGGTTTTTTAATAATTTCATAAAATCAAAAGCAACGAATAATCATAAAAAATATAAAAAATATACAATCATTTTTAAAATAAAATTTAAAAAGTAGTAGTTTTATATTTATAAAAATTATTTTGGACTGGATAAAAAATTATTGATACTTAAAATGGAAATTGAAATGCATGTACTAAAAATTGCATTTTAAAAATATATTTTTAACTTTATAAAAATACGTTACTCCATGAAAATGCTCTTTTAAATATTTCATAAAATGATAAAATATTCTATAAAATACATTGCTAAAATATTAAAAGCATATTTTTTATGAAACCCAAGGTTTTTCACAAAATATGTTCTAAACCTTTTAACAACTTTAGATTAATAAGAAAAATTTTTTTTAGTCTTTTGAAATTTTTACATATTTTTCAGATATTTCATAAAAGCATTTTACTGAAAATTCCGACTTAAAAAATGTTAAAAATGTTTTAAAGTGTAAAATACTGTTAGCTTTTGTAGCAATCACAAAAATATTTTGTCTGTTTCCATTTTTTTGCAATAAGTATATTAGAACTTAATTTTATTGCACTTTCAAATAAATTTTTGTTAAAAAAAAACTTTTGTTAATCTGTTATTAGGTATAATTTCATAAAATTATTCATAAAATTATATTTGATTATTATAAACTTTAAAACATTTTCAACATATTATAAACAAAGATTGGGCATCGATTAAAGTATTTAAAAATGCATCTTTTAATTAATTACGATGCCTTTGTAAAATAGTTGTTTTGTACGCATAATTACTAAAACAAATTGTTGCGTTTAATAAGTAATATTAAGCTGATAAACTTGCTACTACAAAGCAGGATAAATTAGTTTACTAAAGTACTTAAGGAATTCTTTTCCGCAAAATGTTTATTTATAAAATTTTACTTTTCAATTCGTTTAACTCACATTAAATCTAATAATATCATTTACCTTCTAAATATTTTAAACTTTGGTTTAAAAGAGCTTTCATAAATTTTAATTAATTTTTATGATTTATTACGGCAATTTAAGCATTACAAAGCTTAAGATTTAAACAGTACTACTTTCAAAATTCAGTACACTTTCCTTAAGTACTTAATTTAATTCTTCACAAATAATTTGATTTATTTTATTAATAATAAACCTTCACAAAGGCACGTAATTCAATTGACCCTTTGCTGCGAAATCATTAAGAATTTTATTCTGAATGATTATAATTCGTGATGATTCGGAAGAAAAGGATTATAAATTAAACTATATTAACATTATCACCAACATACATAAAATTGATAATGTCTCGTATTCAAAGTTTGAACAATAGAATGGTTGCTGATAATGATAGTCTTCATTAGAGAAATTTTGCTACTCAGAACAGACAAAATTGATTTATCTAATTAGAACAATGATTTTTATATTGATATTAAAACGATGAATATTAAAAAATAGAATATTTAAATTAATAATGCTCTTTATAAATATTAAATAAATCATTAGTTACTAATTTCATTTTTTTTTCTTCATAACATAATTCTAATGATTTCTTTATATTATTCACTGTTTTAAAAATATTTTTGATATTTCCTTAAAAAAGTCTGATTATTTATTTGTTTATTAATTCTGTTATTCAATAATTTTAAATATTTTATCGTTTGAATTTTTCGATAATCTTTGAGTATTAAAAAACATTAGGATTGTATGTCTCTTAAATCGCTAAGATACAAAAATTAATATGAAGTTTTATATTGCCATAATTTTGTCTCTTAACAACGCAAGGTGCAGGTCAATTTAAATAAACAAATAAACATCTTAAAATTAAAAATTAACAATTAAAAAAATGGTCACGTCATATAGGATTATTAATAATGCTAAAGAAGCATCACCTCATAGATACCGCGTAATCGAATAATCAGGAAGCACTGAAAAGACTCATAAACAATAATTTGATAAGCGCAAGTCTTGTCCGTTCCAAGAAGCAAATACATCTCCCATGGAAGTTCGTGCTTTTCAGCGATCAAAATAACTCTTCAGCTTCATTGATGATGCTTCATTAGCTCAAGCAAGGGCAGAAGCTGGCAACGAGCTATGCTTTGGTTTGGTCTTGTTAAGAAACACTTTAATGCAACCATTAAAGTCTGCACTAACAAGGACATGGCCTCCACAACCTTTGGTGCGTTGCTCAACAACCGGATCAACGGGAGTTGCATCAGTACTTACGCTATCTGTACCTTTACCACTTTCTGCATTATTTTTAGCTTCGAGCTGTTGTTCACGAGCTTCAATTTGCCGAATAATAACATCGGGATTAGGTGCAAAAACAGCACAAGTGACTGTAGCATTATGAGCTTTGATGCCTTCCCAAAAGTCGTTACGATCACGACGCACACTGGCAAATTTAGAATAATCATGGTGCGTTTTCCAGATATAAATACATTGATTCTCTGAACCGCTAACAATATATTGTCCATCTGGACTGAAGCTCGCTTTGATTTGACTGCTTACATTTACGTAGCCTTTATATTTGCATGACAAATTGAGGTCGCGTAAATCGTATAACCTATCAAATAATTAAATTCAATTTTTATAATTAATAATGAATATTAATATTTATAATAATATTAATAATATCAGAAAGAGACTAACCTGATTCGACTGTCATTTGATGTAACGAGAATTTTATCCTCGCCTGGCATAGGTTCTATACCACTTATTTTTCTACCTGTTGAATTTTTGCCTCTTGTTGAACGTACGTGTATTTGTGTATGGTATTTGAGTTGATCAGTAATATAAAATATACATCGACCATCATATGATCCAACAACTGCAAATTTACCATTTTGACAGAAATTGGCAGCGGTAATGAGTTTTGTTTGCCCATCAACTTCATTCCATACCGCTACTTTTTTATCTGGTATATTCCATAATCGAAGTTTACCATCAAGAGAACCAGAGAGAAAATAACGATCATCTCGCGGATGAAAAACTATGGCTGTGACAAAGTCAATATGTTGAAAACAACAAAGACATTCTTTGCGACAGATATGCCATAAACGGACCTTAAATGTAAAATTTAAAATAAATATGCATACTTTAAAATATGAATTGAATTTTATTTTTCAATTTGATGATTTTAATTAATATTATTACGCGCTCTTAATTATAATGTAATAAGCAATAATTATGAACGAATTATTATTACTAATACTTACTGTTTTATCCATAGAAGATGATAGGACAAAGTAATTTTTGGACCATGCAACATCAAGTAAATCTGATGTATGTCCCGTATAAGTGCAAAAAGGTTTGGGCATAAAAGGACTTTTACAATTTTCAGAATCATTAAGAGCGTTAGCCATTGCATGTGGATCTTCCATAGACTGCTGTGAAACGAGAGATTCTTGCGAAGGTGTTGGACTGACTTTTTCTGCATTATATTTCGTACGCATATCTTGGAAATAGGAATAAGCATCACGTAATACCCAAATCCTTAATACACGATCTTGGCCAGCAGTAGCTAAAAGACGACCACATGCAGAAAATTTCATACACCAAACAGCACCCGAATGCTCGCCACTTAAATCTTGTACATGTTGCAAATTATAAAATTCATAAGGTCCTTTGTGACTATTGGATGCCTTTAGCTTGATACACTGTGGTTCACCGGGATAAACCTGGTAATATAAAGTAATAAACTTATTCAGAAATATGCAATAATATATAATCTCTTTGAGGAATTTAAATGATTTATACTTTAACGATTTCATAGCTGACATGTATAAACATGTACATATTAAATTTATTTTATCACACTTGAACTATTTGGTTTTGAAATATTCAAAAATTATAAGCATATGTAACAGAAAAAAATTTTAAGTACTATGGACTTTCAAAAAGTTAATTTACGAATAAAACTTATCGATTTAGAAAAAATAATTTTTTAAATATGAAATTATGATTAAAGTTCAAAAATAAATTTATGTGAAATCAATCTGTTAAAGATAATAAATGATGAATTTAAAATATATTAACCTCATCGACAATATCTACAACATCCTCTTTGTGCCGAGCATGTGACACTTCTTGCGCTATGGATTTAGCCTTATCCATAGTTTTCTTCACAGTGGAACCAAAGAATCGTCTCAATTTTTGCGTTCGTTTACGTACGCGACCAACAGTGACATCTTCATCTGGAGGTATACTTGACATTTTACTATCAACACTTTCCTCGTCACTTTCTTTTTCTTTTTCCAGACTCGAGGTGCTAATATACTCAGATGTCAATCGCATTATATGAAGAGACAAAGGATTTATACATTGAGGTAACTTGTCTTCAGCTATACTTAGGGGTACTCTTTCTCCAGTATCCAAATTTAGAACTGTTACTTGTTCAAGAATTTCCTGAAACATAAATTGTTTTTTCTTTTTTAAAAACAATGTTATTTAATCAATTTTTTATTTGCTACTATTGATGAGAAAATACAATACTTAAAAAAAACAAAAGTTAAAATACCAAAGGCTATATGAACATCTTAAAAAAAAGTGACTTAAAAAGTATCTGACGACGCAAATTTTTTTTATATCTGCCAAGTAAAATAATGAATTTTTTATAGTTAATGATAAATTTAAAGTTTTTCTTAGTGATTGCTATTTTATAAACATTAATGTAATTTATTATTTATGGAATTTTTAAGGGTTGATCAGATATTCAGTCCATGAATTCATGTATAAATTAAACTGAATTAAATTGAATCCGTAAGTAAAAAAAACTTTCAGATATATTATAATATTTACTTTTCATAATTTATAATTTTAATTGAATAAGCGTAACATCATGCCAATAAAAATTTTTTTAAATGTATCGTTTTTTAATTTTTCAATGTTTTAAACAAAGTATTGGAAACTTTGAAATTGGACTCAAAAAAATTATTGAAAATTAGTTTAATGGTATTTATAGAATTCTAAAAGAAAGTTTTTTTAATTATAATGAATTATTGAGTTTTCTCAAATTGATCAAATTTTACTGTTTTTTGATATCGAAATTATTTATGATTAGTTTTTCTACATTGATATATCTATACTTAATATTATTAATTATCTTAAAATTAAATATTTATTACCATATCTGTAAGCCGTTTACCAGAATCAGTTCTAGTTCTTACAAACATATTTAACTGTTGGACCAAATCTTGATCACCAGCTGATTTTCTTCTTTCTCTAGTGCCTTGTAAACTAAATCCTGTAATTTTATGAGGCCCCAGAGAATGCCTACCAATACTATTGCTAGATATTGAACCTAATGGACTATTAGATTTATTACTAGAAGATATACTCATTAATTCAGCCTTCATTTTTGCGATTCTTTCTAACTCTTCAGATGATGGACCTTCTGCTTTTGCTTTATCCTCATCCTGCAATAATTAAATTAAAAATTAATTTTTAGTAATTTCAAAAATTACATTTTTTTAAATTTATTAAAATGAACTTATTATATTATTTCATATATTTTATTTAGAAATTACTAATTATTAAAAAATATAACATACAAATCTTACTTGTGGTTTAACAACGTATTGTCCTTTCGTGGCAGATTTTATGTCAAGAGAATGTTCAAATTCTTTTGTTATAGATTCTATGGTACTAGCTGGACTAGGTAATGATGAGGTTGACATTAAAATTTCCTTATTCATTGGCTGAGAATATTTTTAAAAATTATTAAATAAAATTCATATTAATTACTATAAAGTATATGATTTTAAAAATATAACTTACTACTAAATCATTGGGTGTTTGAGCTTTAGATTTTTTCTTACGACGAGGTGGTGCAACAGGCATTTTATTAGGAATGGTTGGAATTTCAATGGCTTTACCATTAGATTTGGTACTGGCTATGACATCTGGTTCTTGTAGAACTGTATTCTTCTCTTGTGAAGAAGATGATTGATCAGATTTACCATTTAAAGATGGCTCTCTTACAGCTTCTCCTGACAAAGTCATTACACTGGATGATTGAGACAATTTATCAGATGCAGTATCTTCATCTTTACTTGAAACACTATGTATAGCTGCCATTTGTGCTTCTCTAGTCAAAATACTACTTGTTGGTGCAGATTGCATTACACCAGGAGGTACAACTTGTGAAGTACTGTCGGTTGATCCAGCTAATATACGACCAACACGTCCTAAGGAAGTCATACTCTGCAAACTTAATGTATCGTGTTCGATTATTCTAAAAGGATGGGATGTTTTTGAAGGTGTTGGAAAAACTCCTTCTATAGATGAAGTTTGACTATCTGGAGGAGAACTGTTTATAGGAATATCTTCATCTTCCGTTTGCATACGTTGCCTTAATTCTCGAAATTTTCGTCTGCCTACTATTTTATCTGTTCCGGCTCCTTTTGTTTCATCCTCCTGAAAATAAATCATGATAAATAAACAACATAACATATTTTTTATAAATAATTTAATAACTTGTTTACTTACAACTTTTTCAATGGTTTGTTTTCGTTCCAGTTCTTCGCTGGGAGGCTTTTCATTTGGTTCGGTTGATGGTTTTGGATCAGCTGGTTTAATAAATACATGGCTGTCTGTTTTTGCAATAGGAGTGGAAAATTTTTCATCCTGTGATTCTGTGCTAGTTGACTCTCTGTGCTTGCTTTTCCTTAAAATTTTAATAATAAAATATTTGTTTTTAATTAATTTGAAATCAAATTTATTTTGAGGCTAAATGATTCATTGAATAAATTATTTTTTACATGTTATTTTAAATAATTTTAACTTTCATTTAGAATAAATGAATAATAAAAAAAGATTAATGATTAATTACATTAGTGAGTTACAGATCTTTTTTTATACTTTACATAGCTATAACAAGCAAAAAACTATTAAACCACTTAACAAAACGTAACTCACAAAAAGATAATAAAAACAAGTGTACCTTGGAACGCGATGACTTGTGTCATCTTCGGCGTCAAAAAATTCTTCGGAATCGCTACTTGCAGACATTCTAGTCTGTAATTTTCATACGTTAAGTAATTATAAAAAGATTCTCTCGTCAGCATCGAGGAATCATCAAAATTATATGGTTGCTCCAAAATGTTTGCGTAAGTGTATAGTTTTTTTTCTTGTAATGTTGCGAATTTGGAAACTCTAATTTTATGTTTTTTTTTCTTCACAAGAACAAAAAGGACAGATTGATTTAAGCAACGTTTTATAGATTTAAAAAAAAAACTAATGTTTTTTTTTCTGTCACTGAATGATGTGTTTAAATCTAAAAATTACTTAAGGTCTAGGACGGAGATGTCGAATTATGAACAATGTGGGTGTGAATAGTTGTTTCATTGTCAGGATGTATTATTTTTATCTTTATTTTTTTTTTTTTCAATTTCTCACTACTGCAAAGCCCTTATATATTTGCAGACATCGTCGCACACACACGTCGCAGACAGCGCAGAAAAAGTACACTATACACTACTCCAACAGCCCGACGACGACGACCATGTTCTTTAGAAAACGCAGGCTAGGAAAATTTTGCTGACTATATAGTTATTGGCAGCTGTATATAGCTAATCGTATAGCTACATATATACATTCATAATAAAGAGGGCTGGGGACTTTAAGTGCGTTCATATGGAGCGATAGAACTGTTTACGCTCTACCACGGACTAAATTTTGAAAAAAAATTAATATCATTTAAATTATAATTATAAGAGATATATGAACCATAGCTTGATATTGCTTTATAAATATTAAAAAAAAATTTAAAGAGATCCAAAATATTGTTGTAAAACGGGTTATACAAGTATATTTTTACATCAAAATACTCATTAGATTAGCTTAAAATAAATTAGGTATATTTTTATATAAAAAGTATTTAAATATTTTTTATATATACATATTAACTTAAAAATTTTATTGATTCTTTTTTCCAGAATACATGCAAAAATATATATGCTAACATTTTTTAAATAAAATATTTTTATAAATTATTATTATTATATTTATATTATTTACGGATATGAATCATCATAGAATTTAAAAAAAAGGAGTTTTATCTGATAAAATATCGACAAACGGCTACAATATTGATAACCTATATTATGTTACTAAGATAATTGAATGCCGCGTTGGCTTATCCAGCCATAAGAATGTTTTTAGTGAACAATTACGAATTTCTAAATAATCTAATAATGAATTTTAGTATTAGTATTTTATAAATATTTTTTTATTTAAATGAATTTTCAATGCATCAAGTAATTTTTTACAATTTAGAATGTTTGTTTACTTTTTTATAACCTCCAAGCGTTTTTACTTCTAATAAAAATGTGTTATATTTTTCTATAATATTTATTTAAAAATAAATGTGGTGCAATAGTTATTTAATGAAAGCAAGGAAAAGATCGTTTACCAAAATGTATCAAAGGACAGAAATGTTACATAAATATGTATATATAGCATTTGTTGTAGCTCTTTATTGGTAAATAAAAATTTATTTTTGTATTATTTCCATTTATTATTATTTTTTTCTATATTGTTATTATTTATATTTTAGGGTGGTCTCAATATTGATGGTATTTGTCAACAAGGCTTTATTATCAAGTGATAAAGTGCACCTTGATGCTCCATTATTCATAACTTGGTTCCAATGTGTAACGTCGGTTGGAATATGCATTATTTTAAAAGGCCTTTCTTCAATATTTCCAAAATGTTTTCATTTTCCAAAAGGCAATCCATTTTCTTATGAAATTGCAAAAAAGGTATTAACAAAATTTTTATAACTTTTCAAATTTTATAAAATTTTATTGATGGTGATGTTTTTATAGATTTTGCCATTATCAATTTTGTTTCTTGGTATGATAGCAAGTAATAATTTGTGCTTAAAGTATGTTGGAGTAGCATTTTATTATATTGGAAGATCTCTAACAACAGTATTTAATGTTATATTTACATATACTATTTTAGGTACGTTCTAAAAATATGTTAAATTGACAGTTTATAATGTAAAAAAATTTATTATTAAATATACTTTATTCAAAAAAACTTATCTTTTAGGAGAAAAAACTTCAACAAAAACAGTCATATGTTGTATGGTAATTATTTTTGGATTTTGGTTAGGTGTGGATCAAGAAAATATTGCTGGATCGTTATCTATATTAGGAACTTTCTTTGGTGTTCTTGGATCGATGACTTTATCATTATATTCTATACAAACAAAAAAAGTGCTTCCTCTAGTTAATCAAGAAATATGGTTACTTTCTTATTATAATAACGTTTACAGTATTGCATTATTTATTCCATTAATGTTATTTAATGGAGAATTTCAAACAATTTACAACTATGATAAATTAGGTGATTTGGACTTTTGGTCTGCTATGCTTGTTGGAGGTATTTGCGGATTTGCAATAGGCTATGTTACAATGTTACAAATTAAAGTTACATCTCCATTAACACATAATATTAGTGGCACAGCAAAAGCATGTGTTCAAACTGTTCTTGCTACATATTGGTATAATGAATCCAAACCATTTTTATGGTGGTTGAGCAATGCTATTGTTTTGTTTGCTAGTGCAGCATATGCAAGAATAAAACAACTTGCCATGCAAAGTGCTCATAATAAACAATCACCTTTAGAAAAAGCATGAAAAATGTGATAATAAATATGATAATCTTGTACAAAGTAATATAAAACTGTAAATATATATTTATATATATACTATTATGTAAAAAAGGCATTACCTAAAAATCATGTAGTAAACAGTTAGGTTTATGATAAAATATTTTTATTTTATAAAAAATAAACTGATTATAAAACATACTATTGTATATTAGTAATAAATATAAATTTTTAATTTGTATATAAAAATGCATTTAAAAACAGTCAATATAAATATTAATTATCACATTATTGTAATCAATTTATGTCTAAGTAAAAAAATCTTTTGATCTCAAGAGAAAAACTCTATTGATCATTTCATAACAGATCTTTTTATATTAATACTTAAATATTATTTTAAAATCTAGATGCTAATCCATCTCCTCTACTATCAGAATGACCACTAATTAAATTCTTTCGTTTAATTATAACATTCACACTTTTCATGATCATATTAGCATCAACCTCAGATGCTGTATCAATAGCTATTAAACTATCATGTAAAAGTTTATTTGCAGGGTGTCTTTCATCATTTTCAGTAGCAATTCCATCTGGCAGTATGTAAAATCTATAAAATGAAAAACATCGTTCAAAATCACTATAAATACAATTATTATTAGTTACTAAATTACACATTCATCTAGCAAAACGTCAATATTGTTTATAAAGTTTTTATTTTCACTCCAAACTCATACCTTGATGTAACAAGAAAATTAACACATTACTAGAATGGATGAATAATTTTACAGTAGTTTTTTTTATACATTTACCTTGAATATTCAATTGCTGCAGAAACATTCATTGAATGTAAAAGTAAATTATAAAGTATTTGTTCAGCAATTATTGGATCATCAGTACTAAAAACTCCACGCAAACCACATACGGCACTATCATCATAAAAAATTATAGGAGTCAATGATGAAAGAGAATTTTTATCATCGACATTATCAAAATAAAAACCTGCTTCAGTCTCATATGTTGCATCTAGTGGCGCACTTAATCCTCTATAAAACAAATTAAATTTAACCAAAATAAAAAGAATAATCGTTTACAATTTAAATGACTATATAAGTTATATTTACGTTATTACTGTTACATAAGTATCATGCCAATCCACTGAAGATACGCCTGTGTATCTTCTTCTCTCAGCTGTAAAATTAAATAAATTTGTTATTTTCCTTATTTAAAGATAAACACTAAATAATTTTCTCATTTCACTTACTATAATTTATGAACGGTATCTTAAATTGACGAACAAGTTTAATGAGTGTTTCAGCAATATTTATTTCTGATTCTATTAAAGATGCATTTTCTACAGTTATATTTAATTTATCCAGTTCTTCAAATATTGCTTGAATATAATTCAAATTTGATGGAAAAAAAACTGCATATTGAGAAAGTATAGATTCTTGGGCTGAAATCAATCTGGGTTGGTATTCTGACATTCCACTTAATAATTTTACATTTGTAATTTTATTTGAAAATATTTTCTTAGTTAATGACCCATTGTAGAAAGCTAAAATTAAATAATATTTTTTGTAATCAATTGAAACATTTAAAGATAAATATTTATTATGATATAGTTAAATTCATACCACTTGTTCCTAAATTAGATACAGTTTCTAAAGTACTTGCAAGTTGAGGTAATGTTTTAATTTCTCCAGCACTAACATGCTTGAAAATTCCAAAATTAGAATTTTTCGAAGCTTCATAAGCTAAATCTCTAGATATTTCAAATCCATTGCGAGCTAAATTGATCGAAGGCTCTAAAATTTGATACCAAGATAATTTTCCATAAATAGAATGTGCATATTCTAAACCTCGGAGTAAAGCAGGAATTCTGATTTTATTATTTTCAAATTCATCTAAAATGAAATTTTTAATATATTATTATTCATTTAAACTTGTTATATATACATACACTTTTAAAAATTTACCTGGTACTGTATCACTTAAAAAATCTACTATTTTTGGTTTTTCTTGATTCTCATGACTGTATATCATAATATAACCACCACTGAAAAAATTGAAAACAATCATAAATATAATTTTACCAGCCTTTTGTTAACAACTTTTCAAGACAAAATGTAATAAAAACCTTCCAAGACCAGTTTTATGTGGAGCAACTACTGCCATACAGAATGTTGCAGCTATAGCAGCATCGATAGCATTACCTCCTTTTCTTAATATTTTTGTGCCAATTTGAGAACAATTTGTATTGTCAGTTGCTACAGCACCATGAACATTTAACTTCCCCTAAAATATTTAATATTTTTATATTATGATATAATTAATTGTATTAATTAAAATAAGTTTCTTCTTACTTGAAAGGCATTATCATCGTAAACTAATTGAAGAATTAAGGCAGCTGTGATAACAACAGTAAGGCCAGCGAATGAACCTATTATTGATCGAAAACCACAACAGTCACTAAAAGACCAACTTTCTTTTTCTTTGGTAAGAGGACACTCTTCCGTAGGTGTTTCTGCAAATTTTAAACCAATTGCAAATTAAAAAATACTATTGTTTTGAAAAATTTAACCACTTAATGATAATATTAGAATTGAATTTGAACAGATTATAAACATGTTTTTTAATATTTAGACTACATTAAATATTAAAATAAAATAAATTTTAGTTTATTTAATATTTAATGTTAGCATTACTTACGTCGAATGTAATTCATTGTCCTCGGTCCCGTTAACTTTTTTAGTTAGAATTTATGAGTAAATAGTATAAACGTCTTTACATTCTACTATTTTCTTTTTGCTGTGTATCTATTAATTATGTATTCGGGTATATAAGTAAAAACATTATGTGCTTAGAATAATATTAATTCTACGATACATAACCGGATGATCTGAGCCGAAACTACAACTTATTATATGTCAAGCATTAACATGTCAATAAAAAATAGCGCTACGTTTATTTAAAAAATTTATAAGAAAGAGAGCCGTGTTCGTTGTGTTGGCTTCATAGAGAGAACATATACTCCTAGAGGGAGCAAGTTAAAGGAGAAGAACGTGGTCAGTTCTTGTACAAATATAAAGACTCTCGCAGTAAAAGAGAGAAAAACAGAGTGGTCCACATTTGTTTCTCTCGCACCATGCAATGATTGGCTGCTCGTACCCCCCTCCGAATCAAGGCAGAATTGAAAATTTTTTTATTCAAGACAATATTTAATATAAATTATTTAAAAAAATAGTTAAAGTCTTATTATAGTTTATGATACTTTTTTGATAAGCAATCACTTTACCTAAGCCAGTGGTTTTATTCGCTACAATTAAAAAGTAACTTATAATGAAACAGCTGTTTCCAATCTCTGAATGGATTTATTTCTGCTTATTAATAAAATTAATTAAAATTTAAAAATATAATAATTAAATAAAATAAAAACTTATCATAATATCTACAATAAGAGACTTTCAACATATTTTTTATTAATTTTATGCTAGATTTTTTATATTCAATTAAAAAATCACGAATAGAAAGATTTAAAAACCTTTATTGCGTGTTTTTATTTACGTTGAGTTGAGTGCAAGTGTACTAAGAGAATAGAACAACCAATTGAAGCTCAGTGAGAGAAAGATAACAGGTCACTTCATTTTCTCTTTCTCTCGCACCGTAAGAGAACAACAAAATATTTAAAAAATATTTTTAGATTTTTATTAGATTTAATAAGATAAAAGTAGTATAAGTAAATGTGGCACATATGATTAAATTAATTATAATTAATCGTAGGTTGTTTTTTTTTTGTAAAGTTAGCATTCGACTATAATTTTAAAATTTTGTGATTTGATTGCAGCGCTTTAGCTCGTGACAGACGCAATAAACTTTCGTACTTCGCCTAAGGGAACTTTCCTATCCCCACCAACGAATTTACGGGATCTGTTTATACGAATACGACGAACGACGACGACGACGGTGCTTAAAAGACAAACCAAGGACTTTACTTAAAGTAATATGGCTGCCACGTGGAGCCAAATTAATTTTTTGTTCCCGTTATCAAGCCCATAGTTAATTTCAGTGTGATATAAGATTTTTTCGTTTTCTTCCTTTTCTCCCGTTTATTAGGATATCCTAATAGCATTCAGGAAACGTCACTAAAGTCATTGAACGATAAACAAGAAAAAAAAAAGTGAATAGAACGAACTATACTTGTGGTCACGTGAAAGAATAAGAAAAAAAAATTATTACTGCGGTATTATTATAAATTTTCAAGCTCAAGGATTCCTAATGAGTGATTGCAATTGCACAGATCGTTAATCAGGTAAGTCGAAATTGCATATAGTTGCCTTCAACTTTTTATCCGATAATTCGTTAAATCGCACTTGCGTCATTATATAGGTTTCACATTGTATATACATATATTTTGTTACATTGTAAAAGATAACTTTAAAGTATATTGGAAGTTGGGTATTTTTTTGTCGTTCCGATAACATTAACGTCTGTGCTTTTAAACTTTGAACTTCATCCGTATATTTAATAAACATCTGTTATCTAATCTTTTTTTTTTCAAGATAGTGATACTTAGATTGTTTTATATATTTTGACAATTAGTAATAGTGTATTGCCGTTTTTAGTGTCACTTCGAGCAATTTCTATGCGATCAAGTTAGAAATTATTCTGATATTTTATAGTTTTATACAATATATTTTATTGTTATTCAATTTCATTAGTAGGTGATTTCTTGACTTATTTTCTGATGCTTAAAGTAGTGAAATTCATTTTTATTAATATAGTTATAAAGTTATGAAATTTATTTTTGTAGACATCCATCTTTGATTTATTAACAAAAAAAGAAAAATAGCTTTTTTAAAGAACATAATATTTTAAAAATTATAAAAAGCTTCCTATAGGGATTTAACAAAAATTTTTTTAATTGTGATTGCTTTATAAATTAATAAAACTGAACTCCAAAAAAGATCAATATATAATTATATTGTTATATTTTAGGCATTAATAAATATTTCAAAAGCAAACAATACCAAATTCAAAATGATAGATCAGGAAAATGAAATTATTGAAGAAAATAATTATAAAGCAATTATGACAGAAAATTCAGGAGAAAGTCATTTACGTCACCGTATACCATGGAGTGACAGGGTGTCATTAAATAGTGATATTCCAGGTTTACATGAAGTTAAAGAATTGTTAGAAGATGATGATACAAGTTGTTTGGCTGAAGAAGAAGATGGAGTTGGTTGTCCATTGCCATCAACTCCGGAAGATGACCGTCTTCTGGATTGCGAGGTATTTTTAATCAAATACTATTAATATTTTAATATTTTAATTAAATTTGCAGTAAATTATATTGTCATATACATACTAAAATTATAAAAAAATATTCATTTTATTTTCTTTTAGATGACAGAAGTGTTAAAAGCAGGAGTATTAAGTGATGAAATTGATCTTGGAGCTTTAGCACATAATGCTGCTGAACAGGCAGAAGAATTTGTTCGCAAAGTACATACAAACTTATAAATTATAATATTAAATTAGTGTCAGAATTAATTAAAATTTTGCCTTTTAAAAAACTTAATTTCTTTTAGGTTTGGGAAGCATCATGGAAACAATGTCACTTCAGAAATCTGCCTAAATGGTTACAAGACAATGATTTTCTACATGCTGGTCATCGACCCCCATTACCATCTTTTTATGCATGTTTTAAGAGTATTTTTCGTATTCATACAGAAACTGGAAACATATGGACTCATTTATTAGGTAAAATTCCAGAATTGTTATTGTGATAAAAATTTTCATAATATAAATTATTTCTAATATAAACTCTTTAAAATCGATAAAATATGTAATATTATGAAATTCCATTTTTTTCACTCATACTCATGAAAATTTTTAATTGGTTTTCAGGATGCGTAGCATTTATAGGTATTGCAGTATACTTTTTAATACAGTCACCTATGGACATAAGATGGGAAGAAAAATTAGTTATTGGCACTTTCTTTGCTGGAGCTATTATTTGTTTAGGCATGTCTTCTGCATTCCATACACTTCATTGTCACAGCGAGTGTGTAGGAAAACTATTTTCAAAATTAGACTACTGTGGAATAGCTATGCTTATAATGGGAAGTTTTGTACCATGGCTATACTATGG
Organism: Anastatus disparis; assembly: GCA_017163975.1. Taxonomy (NCBI): domain Eukaryota; kingdom Metazoa; phylum Arthropoda; class Insecta; order Hymenoptera; family Eupelmidae; genus Anastatus; species Anastatus disparis. The sequence goes on from JAFFSR010000251.1 coordinate 2,104,160, forward strand.
ATTTTACTGTGATTATCAACCCAAACTGATTTACTTATCAGTTGTTGTTGTACTTGGTATAACTAGTATTGTAGTTTCTTTGTGGGAGAAATTTGGTGAACCAAAGTACAGACCTCTTAGAGCTGGAGTTTTTATGGGCTTTGGCCTTAGTGGGGTAAGTTAAAATTATTACTCTTAAATTAATATTTATTTCTACTTCTATATAAATCAATATATTTTTAGGTTATACCAGCTGTACATTATGCTGTAGCAGAAGGTTGGTTCAAAGCTATAAGTCAAGCTTCGCTTGGATGGTTAATATTGATGGGATGTTTGTATATATTAGGTGCAATGTTTTATGCTTTGCGTGTTCCTGAAAGATTTTTTCCCGGAAAATTCGACATTTGGGTAAGTAAAAAATATTTTTAAAAAATCTCATATGCAATTTTTACAATTAAAATTTTCTTATAATTTTTTTTTACACATAGTATTCACTTTACACTTAATTTATTTAATTATTCACAAAATAGTTATTCTAACACAAAGCTTTAATCACTTATTCAACATGTTTTTCACATATTTAAAAAAAAAACTGCTAACTATATGAAATCAAAATAATTATTGTAATGTTAAAATAAAATATTACATCCAAATTGTATTATCTTTTAATTAAATAAGAAAAACTATATTGGGTAACATCATCATGAATCTAAAAATAATAAATACAATTTTTTATTAATTATGTCTACCATTAATTCTATAAATTATGATTAAATTTCAAAACACCAACTACTTTTGTACATCAGTTTATTTTATTTTTATTTTTATTTTATGGTTTGAAATATTTATTCATTTCCAATAACAGGAATTAAGAAATTTTTTTTAAATAATATGTTTTAGTTCCAAAGTCATCAAATCTTCCACGTATTGGTTATCGCAGCAGCCTTTGTGCATTATCATGGAATAACTGAAATGGCAATGCATAGAATGAGTATTGGTGATTGTGCTGTTCCATCTCAAATGATGGCTTTTTAAATAGTTTAATTTTTTTCGTATTATTACATAAATTATATGTCTTGAAAAGGCGTCTGATTTTCTTATTTTTATAAATGAAAATGGAAAAACATACTATGTAAGAATGATTTATATAAAGAAAAAGATAACGTTGATCAATTAAATATCTATTTTAATAATAACAAGTTATAAAAAGGAGAACAAAGTTGTATAAGTATTACTAATAATTTTGCTAACGTTTCTTTGTTAGGTTTGCCTAAATTGAATAATTAATTTTTTATTTTATTCATTCCACGTGAAATATTTTTAAATTTTTTTGAAAAATATAAAAATCATTTTTACATAGAATAGTAAAAAAAAAAAAATTTTTAATCGTTATAATCAAGTGATTCAAGCTAAATCAAGAATTGTAATTGAACAAGTTATAAAAAATTTAGTTAATTCAAGCTTTGACCCTTAGAGAGCCTAGATTTCAAAAATTTTAAAAGCTCATAATTTGTACTGACAAGTGATCTGAGGTCCCCAAGTTAGAATCAAACTAAGCTCGGATGTTGGTGAGTCAGATCATGACGCCCCGAGGCGTCATCCTGGCCCTCTAAGGGTTGATTACTTCTTATGTTATAACTTATTACTAAAATTTATTATTAAAAAAATCTAGTAGAGATCTATACTTATCCGTTATAGTTTTGTTTATTAATTTACGCACCACTTAATTTTTACTTGATATTCTTTGTTATTGCTTAGCACGAAATCAATGCAATTTTAATTTAATAAAAATTAGTAAATAAATTTATAAATTTTAAGTTTACTTAGATATTTTGGAATGAACAAATCTATTTGCAAAGCAAATTAAATTAATCAAAACAAATAAATTTGTTAATCGTCTTAGACGTCAATACTTTTCGATCAAATTACGAATATTATCTGTTAACACGAATTGAGATTACAGATATTAATTTTATTAATTTGTTATTTTATTTTCAAAGTCACAAATTACTTTTTAAGAAAATATCGAGACTTGAATTAAAAGGATGAGTAATTGAATTTTTTCATTGAATAATGGAGAATTTGCATGATTCTGCAATCTCAATCGTGACTTAATAAAAATGGGGTACCAATTTTATAACGGATATTAAATAAAATATCTTTTAAAAAAAAAAGCACATTTAATTTTTCTATGAAAAAAAACAAACACTCTATCTATGTAGCATTGAAATTAGAAAAGGTGCTGCTGTTTATTCGCAGTCAAATACTAAAACAGTATACATTTCATAAAATAATCTTTGTATATTTTCTACAAATTTGTATATTTAAACACTGCAGCTATTATTAATATTGTATCTTCATCAGAAAATTTTTTCATCTATGCTACATTAAACTATTACTAAAAAAAAGATGCAAAATAATGATCGAAAATTTTTTTGCAAATATATATATATATGTATATCACTATTCTTTCATGCATTGCTAAGGAATTCGGTGTATATTGAAAAAAGAGTATGCTGTTAAACTTTTTACACAATAAAGTGGAATGTTGTTAAATATGTCATTGAATGTTTCTTTATTACCCACTTTTTTTAAACTATTTTATCTAACGTCGCTGTATTTACGCTGTCATTGCGATGCTAATTAGCGACGAAGGTTTTCTGTGAGTTTATGAACAAAACATGTAGAACGTGCTTGTATCAATCGGGAGAGATTAAAATTCGAACACAGACAATTGATTGACGAATCTATTGCTCTACTGAATGAGTCATTGATAATCTCTAATCTTTATACTTATTTATCACAGTCTATGCATAAATAAGTGTAATTACTTTATCTTTTCATATGATTAGAAAGATTATAAACTATAAAAAAAATTCTATTTTTGATAATTCCATCAAATACTTCAAATAATTTATTGGCGATACTGTATAGAAGTATTTGATAGCATTACTTTCATTAAGAAGACAACAACAAGATTAAGAACGTGTAAAACTAAAAAATTACCTCTTACGCGTTTTGTAAGTATAATCAAATACACAATTTACAAGATACAAAAGCTTATTTGTCAAAGTTTAAACAGAGCAAATAATGTTACTTGTTGCGGAAAAATTTTAATGGCATTATGCAAAATGCATTTTATGTAATGCTGATTAGATACACACGACATGATTTGTAGCTCTAAACGTTAATGTCTCTTTAAGCATGTAATACGTCCAGATAATGTAATAAAAATTACGCACTAAATTATAAAATTTCTTTATCAGTAAATTAAAATGATATATTAAATTAATAATCACTTACTTGAAATGTTTCATAAATAATAAATATATAACAAATTATATAAAATTATCGTTTTTAACAACAGTATATGACAGTTCATACAAACAGAAATATATTTCAACAATTGTATAATGCTAACTTTTTTTTTCAAAACAATAACTTTTGATATGATATCTTAAGCGTTACATAATGTTTGATATTATTTAGTTTGAAAAAAATAACATTTTTTAAAAAACTTACAATTTTTTAAAAACTTAAAATTTATTTTAAAATGTCGTTTATCGATGTAATCTTGAAATTAAAATCTTTAAAAATAATTCTTATTGTTTAATGTATTTCTCATTAAAATGCTTTGTTTATTAAGAAATAATTAATTGTTAATTACACAACATTGATGTAAGTTTGGCACGAAAAATAATCTGAGAACCAACAATAGTATTTAATTTGAAATTTGAAAATAATTCTTTTATTACTTTATTATTTGGCAGGCTCAAATAAATTTCTACGAACTAATCTACTTTTTATGTTAGAAATTAATATTTCATTAGAATATTGTTCTTTTATATATTTTCGTAATGATTTTTATTTAAATACCTTAATTTAAAATATTAACAGTAATGATTGACTGAATGATTTCTATTAATATTTCGAAACAATATGATTCTTTTATAAATATTACTTTGATCTATATATTTTTTGATAATGTAAGCAAATTTTTTAAAATTGATTATGCTTATACATGGTTTGAATTACCAATTCGAAATCTCATCAAATTTTTCGTAAATTTAAGAAATATATTGATTTTTTACTGTATTAAAAATATATCTTTTTGAAAAATAGATGGCTATTTTACTTTTTTTAATATATTTGAGTTGCAAAAAAACAATGGTTATTTTATTGTTAATAATTTACTAAAGCGTTTGTTTTTGTTTTTTTTTTCAGTACGTTTATTGTCTAGCATACAATTAACCCATAACCAACCTATGCAATGTTCTTGAAATCTAATTTGTTTAAAAATAATTGAGTAATTAAATATTAAATTTAACAAAATTTTCTATTTTCGTGAAATCATAAAATAGACAAGGTAAAAACGTATAAAAAGTAAATAAGGAAGTATACTTTCCGCTGGCAATGAGAGGATTATTAACAAATAACATTAAAAGTATTTTCAAATAGCCATGAACTTGCAAGCGTTACACCGACTATTGAACTTGAGAAACGAAAAAAAAAAACAGAAAAAGTTACACATTTGTTGGATTGAATTCAAGAATTTGAATTGTGCGTCTGCTATGCGTTCAAAGAATATTTGGAACATGCGATTTTGCGATTGTGCAGATATTTGTGATAGAAAAAAACACGTGAAACTCAGCTGCTATATTATCTAGTTTAAACAGTTTAAAAAAATGTTGATCATCGTCTGCTATGTAATAGGAAGATGCCGCAATTAAATACCATCCTTTATCTGTCTCTCTCGGCATATTTTTATATATAGACATGCTTATCGGTTTAAACCAACTTGATTACGGCAAATGACTAGGCACGGCTTATTAAGTATAGAGTTTAGCCAACCATCACTCATGCAATTTCTGTTTTAATGAATTGCTGCTAAAATAATCTATAATTTCTTTAAGTATGTAAAAATAGGAAAAAAAACAAATAGTGAAAAATTTTATCAATGGAAAGGTTGTAATTGTATATAATTGCAAATAATTTTTAATTCATTGTTGAAGATAATTATTTTAACAAGAGGAGATATCGAATACCTTGAAAAAAATTTACAAACCGTAAGTATATTAAAAAATACAATTTTTTTAATATACAAAAATTTTTTTAATTATAATTTTTTTTTGTTATGAACAAAACATTTTTAACTTTAGTCTATATTTTAATCAAGATAAAAATTTATTTTTATTTATTAATTAAGTCCGACTAGGCAGATAAAATTTCTGTTTTTAATCTTTTTAATGTATACAGATATAGTACATATATTTATACATATATATATAGGATAAGATATTAACGTCACGTTTCTAAATCGAAGGAAACTCTGTGAGTGACGTCACAGAAAGACTTGTTCAATAGGGTATCGAAAATAACTTCTGCAAATGTTGCACGTGTGAAGAAAAAAGTTGAAAAGAAAAAAAAATTTTCTTTATCGAAACTATCTCGAAACATTAAATTATTAATGAGAAATCAATGCAACAAAATTAAATTATAAATAAACAAATAACTAAATTATTAATATTGCGGAATCATTCTTATTTTACTAACACGTGTATATATAAATATAAGCTTTACATACACACAAATGCAAAGTTGTTAAGTTCATCGATATATCTATATACATTAAAAGTAGAAACAGTACAGAAAGCAAGAAATTGAGAGAACCGATATCAGTCAGTGGCTAGGCGTTCCACCGCGAAGGTTCACTGTTTTGCAGGGCCGCTTTCACATCAGGCGCCTGCTGTGCGCTAATAAAAAATATATAAACGTAAGTTATAACGTTTTTTTAATCCATTTTATAGTTTATTTATGTTTAAGTAAAATTTTCTTTATTTCTTTAAATGCAGTGCAAGAGTAGTTTTACAAATCAAAAACTTATACAGTTAATTTAACTTTTTGTTAGTACACGTGAAAGTGATCATTATAAGATAAAAAATGAATGGAATTTTTAGTCACGTGAGAAAATTTTGATCCCGGATATTATATAAATAAAATAAATATTGCATTTATAATGAGATACAAGTTTAGTGATTCTCAAATGAATTTATTTTATTCAATATGAAAATTGCATCAGTCATTATTATACAGAATATTTTTTTTCTTTTTTAATGAAGATGTTTTTTAATTTAATGATATACATAATGTTTATTCAAAGCTTAATTATATTTTTTTTCCATACAGAGACCTTCGACACCACCGAAGGTGCCTTCAGCCAGCCAAATATGCTGACTCAACAACTCTCTAACAAACGAGTGAATGTTTGAATAAGAAAAAAAGTATGTCGAGAACTTTTATTACTAAGTAATATCCCTTTCAAATAATTGTTTTCTTTATTTTGATTAATCATGCTTCTTTTGTTGTATTTCTAGGTCCATTGATTGACACAATTTTATTTTTCTTAAAAGATGTCTCAACAAGAAGATAGAACAAAAAAGCTTTCACGATGGTACTTTGGTGGTTTAGCTTCAGCTGGTGCTGCCTGCGTAACTCATCCACTAGATTTATTAAAGGTATAATAAACTGTAATTATTAGTTTACAATGATATTTGATTACAATAATCAAAATGAATGCTTATTTAGATTTATTTTGAGACTTTTGATTTGTAATAGATTATATTTAAAAAAAAAGTGCAATATCAGTGAATTTCAGTATTAGCTCAGTTAAATAAAATGTAGGATTAATTTTGATTTTTATTATATATATATTGTTTTATATTTTTATTGTATTGTTCAAAATTAAATGAAATATATTAAATGTATATTTCAATAACAAAAGCAATTTATATAAAATAATAAATCACCAATGAATTAATAAAAAATCAATGATAATTTTTAAATGTAATTTAATTAATGTAATGAATTTCATGATTTTGATATGATTACAGTTGTCTAGACAACCAGCTTAAGTTTACATTTTTAGAACAGCCATTTATAAAAATCATTTAAAAATTTTTCTGTTACTATTTAAATATATAATATTTCCTTTGATTGCATCATTATTGCATAATTTAATGCCTAGAGATGATTTTATGATTATTAAATATTTGTATCTCAGGTTCATCTACAAACGCAGCAAGAAGGGAAGTTGTCAATAAGTAAATTAACAGTTGAGATAGTAAAGAAACAAGGAATTACAGCTTTGTATAGTGGACTTACTGCTTCTTTACTACGACAACTCACATATTCCACCACTAGATTTGGAGTTTATGAGGTAAATTAATTTAAATATAAATTTTTAGTAATATATTTAATATATTTTTATACTTTCTTACATTTGTTGATATTTAGATGGGAAAGCAGGCTCTCGAATCACCTGGTAATCCAGCTCCTTTTTATCAAAAATTTTTGTTAGCTGGACTGTCTGGTGCCGCTGGCGGTATCGTTGGTACTCCTGGAGACTTAATTAATGTAAGAATGCAAAATGATATCAAGTTGCCAGCAAAAAAAAGAAGAAAGTAAGTAAATTATTTTAAAAATATAGATAAATTCTTTTTTAAGATTCAATATAATTTAATTAATATATTGATTTATTTGAAATTTTTTATTTAAAATATATGTTATTTTTAAAATAAATGCATATTAATATTTCATTTTAAAAGTTATATTATTTTTTTATCAATTTTCAAAATATTTATGTTTTAATGTTAGTTAATAGCTGATATAAATAATTCAAATAAAATAAACATATCGTAAAATATATATTTAGATTTCAAGGCTTGCATATAAAATTGAAACTTGCATTTTAGAATTCTTTTTGTAAAAATATAACCTATTTACATGAAATGAATTTGATTTATTCTTTAGTTATACATGGGCTGGAAATGGTTTATTACGTGTTTACAAAGAAGAAGGATTTAGAACTTTATTTAATGGCTGCTCGACAGCTACAGGTCGAGCAGTTCTTATGACAATGGGACAGTTGAGCTTCTATGATCAAATAAAATTATCTCTTTTAAAAACTAGTTATTTTGAAGACAATACAACTACTCATTTCCTGTCCAGTTTACTAGCAGTATGTATTATTTATAATATAAAATATTTTTTACTTTACATGCAGTTATTTTCAAGAATTTTTTTTTAACTTTAGGGTGCCATTGCTACATCTATGACACAGCCTTTAGACGTACTGAAAACCCGTGCCATGAATGCTAAGCCTGGAGAGTTTAAGGTAAAACAAAAAAATATTTATTAATGATCCCCATATTTTATTTTCTTAATTGTAATAAAATTTTATTTAATTACAGAATATGATGCACCTTATTAAGTATACTGCAAAAATGGGACCTTTAGGATTTTTCAAGGTAAATATATCATGGAATTTTCACAATTTGAACGTTACTATTATTTACAAAATTTTAAATGCTGTTCAAAATTTTTGGATAGGCATGTAATTGAACGCACAATACAAATTCTTGGTTTTGAAAAGCTGGTAGATGAATTATGATATTTTGATAAGAGCACATTATTAAATAAAATAGGATTTCTAAGATATTGTAAGAAATTAAAAAAACTTTTCCTGCATTCATAGAAGTTTAAAATTTAATGTTCAAAGTAATTAAAAAAATATTGGAATTTTTCTCAAAGTATGTTATGAATGAATAATTTTAGTTGGGTTCAATTCATATATTTAATCAGAGAGTTAGATAGCAGTCCTCAAAAATTTATTTTTTTTTAAATTTAATATAACCAATTCTTTTTATCAGACTCGTTTGCTTAATCCAATTCCAACTTGGAAAAGGATTTCTGATATTTCTTTTTTAATTATTTAAAATATTAAATTTTTAATTTTGATGTATCTTGAAAATTCACAATTTTAAAATTGTTTACAAAAGATTATAACTTATTTAATTATATTATTTAAATATTGGTTTTACTTTTCTATATGCATTTATTTAGAATTCAATAATTGACTACAAAATGAATAATATGTAGCTATGATAAAAAAATTTTTTTAAAGTTTGCCAATAAGAATTACACTATATCTATATCAATTCCACAGATTTATTGATAATAAATATTAAATTTAATTATTATCAACAAATATTTAGATAAAGCAAAGAAAGTAGCTGAATTATTAAATAATGAAACTAAGATAAATAATTTTCAATTAAGTAGCAGTAACTAATTTACCAAAAATATGTATAATTGAAAAAAAATCTGCTTTCATCAATTTATTCTCCTACTTTAAGTAAATATTCAGGTTATTTAATTACTTAACTTAATCTTTCCTTTTTAGGGATATGTTCCAGCGTTTGTGCGACTTGCTCCACAAACTATCTTAACGTTCCTGTTTTTGGAAAATTTGCGATTAAATTTTGGATTTTATCCACCACCGTAAACAATTCTTCCTTCACGAAGAAATTCGCCAATTTTAATGTGTAGCACAAATAATTATGCGCAAACTCCTTATTGTTAAATATGGTGATACAGGCAATGTCACCCCCATGACTGAATTTGCTCTGGATGTCGCCAGCAGAAATTTTTTTTCTTATTGCTTTTTATGTGTAGGCTATTTATAAACTGCAGACGGCAGACGTACAAATCGCCATTTATGTTCTTCTATTCATACATACAAATATATATATTTATATATATGACAACCACAAAGTCATTTGTCATATAGCCTTTGACTAATGCATTCCATTATACTTTTGTTATATATTCTAATACATATATATTTTTATAGTTATTTTTTTAAATATCTATGAAAAAACCCTCCATGTACAAGTTAATTGTACAATCACAATGTACAATAATGTAATTATATTAATTCAGAAGCTTTTAGTCTAAAAGACAAATATATTGTAAAATTGTTTGATACAATGTGAGATTTATATTTTGTCTTACGCTTTCAATATACATATATATTTATAAATGAAATTTTAAAAATACAACGAACAAAACAATTGTAGAAAGGGCATATAGAGTGAAAGGTTATCACGGTTTGTGAAATTAAAATTTTATTTTTAAAACTTATACTAGGGAAAGTGTATAAAAAAAAATCAATTGTAAATATCGGCAAATGAAAACAGAAATTTTACAATATTTGCACAAAAATATATTTTTAACGCTTTTAAACTAGCTTGTTTTAAAGCCACTGTTTTTATTTATCTGAATAATCATACTTATTGTATTTTCATTGTCGATATAAAATACGTTTATTTTAATATGTTATCACCTGTTGGAAATAAAATTATATGTGTTGTATAAAATAAATCAGTTGTTATTTTTTCAAATTTTTGTTCTATAAAAACAAAAAACCTTGAATAGTGTTTTGATAAATTATTCGCGAAAAAAATTAGTTAAGAATCTAAAACTTAATGAAATTATTTTTATTCAAATGAGTTTTTCCTTTAACGTTTTATTAAAAATTTTACATGATTTTTTTTATTTATAAATTTTTTGCGAATGATTTTTGCTTTTATGCAATATTTTTTCAGGTTTTGAATCTGTTTCCCAGAGATCTGTAGTCTGCTTATCTGAAATTTAAATGTATTGAGAGTTGAGGTATCTGGTTACATAATTATATTATTCTTGATCATTAAAAAAGATTAATGTCAAAATAACTAAATTTAAAAGATTAATTATATCAAAATAAATTATGTTCTTACTCATGTTTCATTCTGGTAGAATAGAAAATTTAAGGTATTATAATTTAAATAATCCACAATCAGTATGCTTTTTATATTTATCTTATTATTATTACATGATTTCATACACCTTGCACAATCAATACAAATCAGTTAATTAACACACGTTGGATTCAGTGTTTTTTTATTCTTTTTATTTTTAATGTTTTTGCTCGATCAAAAAAGTATTGCAGTCACATCAGCACTTTGATAAAAAATGCAAAAATGACCAGAAAAATTTTTTTTAATTTTCACTTGTATTTTAATATAAGGCACATAATCTTACATTTTTAGAGAAATCATTAGCCAATCATATATGTAAATAACACATAAATTCATTCATAAATGGCACCCACTCAATGGCTCTTATCTTTAATTACTATTTTAAATCAATTAATCCAGTTCTTACCTAATATTATAATACATATTTTGCACTACAATCCTTATCATTAATGAAAAGAAAAGTTCTTTATATTTTATATAAGCATAATACATTTTCAAGATTTTGCACAAAAAAAAGGATTTTCTTGAAATTAAGTAATATTGCGCTACATAATTTTTTTAAATATTTTACAATTTCGCAAACATCGACTGCGATTTCAAATAATTAATATACACTATGATTAAGCATGTCTTAATAATTTTGGAAGTTACATTTAAGTATATTAAATGGTGCACAAAATTTCACAAAGTAAACACTTTATCTCAAACGATCGTTAAGTATTATTTTCAATTTTCTAATATTATTTATTACATCCTATTTCAAATCATTCTTTTTTAAACTCACTTCATGCTTAATTTAAAATCATCTATTTTCGACATTCAAATTATCTATACATAAAATTTCATTCATTAAAGTTTAAAATTCAAATTTCTTGTTTTGAATATTGAAAATAAAATTTTCTGTTTCCAGTTTTAAAATATTTTAACTTATATTATAATGTTTTCAGTTTCAAAATATTTTCAATTATAACTTTCTTCTTTAACTTTTTTTGTGTATCTGTAAAAAGCGAAATATAATTACATATGTAATTAATTTTCAATATCATTAAAAGTAAATAAAAATCAAGAAATTTAAGTTTCAAACTATTTTTAAGCCCTTTAAGAATTACTCAAGTAAAAGCTTAAAAGTTTATATACTCAGAATACATATCGTAAAGAAATTCATTAATTGCAATTAATGAACGATCAATAATCATAAAGTTATGTAACGTAACTTAACTAATCGTTGCACTGAAATAATGAGCATTGTGTACAATAATAAAATTTTATCGACTTAAATTAAAAGTTAGTGAAAAATTAATGTATACGTTTAAAAATTGTTTGCACTAATTACTACTTAATCTATTCACTTCATACACACGCATACACACGCGCACGCTTATGCTTGCGAAATGGGACCGCAATAGCATAATCGTTACTAATACTAATCTTTGGACGGATTTCTGTAAGGCATTGTAAGTCTTCTTTTTATTAAGCGCGAATTGACTTATGCGCGCATGTTTGACTCTCCTGCTAACTTAATAGATATACATAGTTTTTTTTTTACGCAAATTATAAACTACAACTATATTAGTTTATTTTACAGGTATAAATATCGAATTTGATTTTTCTGTTTCGCTATATTTACAAGAACATACTAAATAATACATATATTTATAATATTTAAGATGACACGATAGAATTGATTTTCGAATTCGTGTTATACTTTTAAGTAATTTGTAATTTTGTATTTTACTATTGTAAATATTGATATAGTTTTGTCTATCATGTACCATATTTTCAAATTTATAAGTTTTTTTTTTTTAATTACCTAATGAAAATTATTTTTCATTGCGATTCATTAAATATGCCACACAATCAACTATACGCTATATTTATATTGATTTAATAGTTAATCCTTTGGGATCCAAAGTCCACTAGAGTTGATTATTGGTAAAAGTTTAAAAAAATAATAGAATTTACAAATTTTAATGTATTTTATATTAAATTTGATTAATTTCAAATAACATATATTGTGGACAATATTGAAATTACAATTTTAGTTTAATACTAAATTAGTTTTCTGTTTGATTCGGATCTCAAAAGATTAATTTAAATAGGTAGTTTAAAAATATTGATAATTTATAAAATAAGATTACAATTTTTTAAAAGAAAGAAAAGGATAAATTACAAATCCCTTGATATTTGTTCAGTAAATACACTTTAAATGGGGAATAGTAAAATTGTTATTTTGAAAAATTCAAATATTTTTTATATATTTTTACATAATAAATAAATTTTTATAACTTAACAAAGAAATATAACTTTGTTGTTTTATTTTTCAGCTTTTACTTAAAAGGTTATTACTTATTGACTGTCTAAATTTTTTACGAATACTGTTACTTAAATTATTATTTAAAACTTTGTACAATAAAATAACTTCTATATCAATTCGTTGTAGACTTGCATTTACTGTAAATTCAGACAGATGCTTTTTTTAAAAATATTATTTAATATATATCGTGGACTTAAAATGCAACAGTGAAAACATTCTCTCAATTGTATACTTCTTCAGTAAATGAAAATAAATCAAAATTGTTAAATTTTTCAATTATATCAATTTTATGATTATAATATTACTAATCGCTGTTTATTAAAAATTAAAGCTTATTATCACTTCAAAATAAATATTTTATGTTAAAACAAATATACATTTTTTTATTCCGATTTATTTTCACTTGTATACGAAGTTTTCGCAATTGGAATAAAATTAGATTGAATTTTACAAACCACGTTGTGGTCTTATTAAACCCTTTAAAATGGAGTTACAAAATTAGTAAAATTTTGTTCTTTGGAAAAATTAAAGCATAGCAAGAACGGAATCAAAGAGAGCAAGTTGATTTTCAGCACCACCGTCTTCCCAAGCTGCGCTTTCAATCAAAAGATCCGTAAAGTCTTCCTCGCTTATGTTAACCTGTATTAACAAAGGTAAATTTTATTGATTCTGTAATTTTGTTATTAGGATGGAACTTTTTAACATTTTAGCATAAAAATTTTTTTGGGATATTTCCCTTAATGTCTTTTATAAAATAATTTTTCTTGCAAAATGAATTTTTAATTTTAAGATACTGAGTTAAATGTACGGGCATGAATGATTTTATGGGTGTCTTCAAGGGTTAAACTTTAAGAAAATTATTAAGATTCAATAAATTTGCCATCTCTGATTACTTTTATTGAGCATATTACGATTTTATTAAATTTAAAAAAATTTTTTTTAATAAAGAAGATTTTTGCACGCAATCTCTTGTCAAGGCGATATAACTTAATGGAAAAATTTGAACGATATAAGTTAATAAACTATTGCCGATAGAGATCCTTTTTTTTATCAGACATTTTGATTAATTTTAGGATAAAATAAAATTTTCCATAAATTTTTATTTTATATATGATATTATGATAAAAAATTGGATCCATCAGTGATCAAAAATCGCTTTTACAATTGACGCCTCCTCTTTTTATTTTTTGTTAATAGTATATTACAATCCATGGCTAGTAAAAAAAAGAATGTCTCAGATCATATGTAATTGTCGGACGAGGCAAAGCCGAGGTTGACAAACATGTGATCTGAGGCTTTCTTTTTTACTGGCCATGGATTATAATGCACTATTCTGCTCAATGGAGCCGGAAAGCGGCAACTTCGTTTTGGGCAGTGGCCAGTAAGTTGCCGCTTTCCGGCTGGAGGGCAGAATAGTACATTGTGCAACAAGGGAGCAAAATAGGTGTTTGCCGACGAGTGCGTGTTTGTCGCTCGAGCGTAGCGAGAGCGACAAATCGCACGAGTCGACAAACACCTATATGCTCCCGCGTTGCGCATACTATTTTCTCACGCGAAGAGCATCAAAAATATTATTTTTCTAACAAGCGCGCAAAATTCTAAGAATGACAAACTTGCATCTGTGATAGCATGTACAATCTTGTTCGAAGGCTATCAAGATCGTAAGAGGTAGTCGAGGTCGGGGCGCAGGACGGGGTCCAGGGGCGGAGCCCCGGTGGGGGTGCAGGGGGCGAAGCCCCTGCCGGGGGGGCTCGGGGGGGCAGCGCCCCCCCGCCTCCAAAATAATAAATAATATTACTAATATAAAAATAAAATTAATAAAACCATTAACGGCAGGCCAGAGTAGAACCTGATATTGACCGAGTAACAATTGAGTTGTTTGTTATTTACTCAAGTATTAAACGGTGAATCTGCAAATTAAAAGCTGAGCGCAATAGATATTATTATTATGAACATCTATGCACAAGAAAAAAAAATCTACCGATTTGTTTTTGAGAAAAGTAAGTAACGCCAAAGTGAAAGTTTATGTTTATAATATTTTCGCGTTACTTACTTTTCTCAAAAACAAAGCGATAGATTTTTTTCTTCTTGTGCATAAATATTTGTAATAATAATATCTATTGCGCTCAGCTTTTAATTTGCAGATTCACCGTTTAATACTTGAGTAAATAACAAAAATCTCAGTTAGACAAGTTTTCAATACTATATATATATATTTTTCTTATAATACATTAAAAATTAAATTAAATTTTGATTTATTCAAATTTAACATTTTTCGCGGAAATCGTCCATCGCTAACTTGTAATTCCAAGAATTTACGATTCGGCGTTGAATACTTGGCTGATATTATAAGGATATGAAAATGTCTTCGATGCAACGTGCAAGATTAAATATTACATAAATAATACTCGAAAAAATCAATGCTAAATAGACTGAAAGTTGCTATTGATATATGTGAACTTTTTCGAGGAATTTGTTCACCCCTGACTTGTAATTCGGGGAATTTACAATTCGCAGAATTGACCATTCTAAGTGAAGCACTTAACTGATGTATAAAAAGCATCGAGTTACACACACTGACTGATGTATAAAAATATCGGGTTACATTATCGAGCCTGTTAAAAGTTCGAATTCATTTTGCTCCCTAGGGAGGCAAAGAGGTATTTTGCTCCCTCACAACAGCTGGTCAAAATAGTATTTTGCGCTCTGAGTGCGAGAAAAATTATTTTTAAATAAATTTAATTTAATGATGCATTTTTGTTCATAAAACATAAAAATGGCACTTTAATATAGTGAAATAATAGAAAATATATTGGATTCAATCACATTATTTTTCAATAAACACTGAAGAGTGTATGTCGCTTCTCACAATCGGATGATAATATTTTAATTGTGCTAGAATGTAAAGTAACAGAGATATACGCGGGGCATATTTAGAAAGATTGTTATAAATTCAAATATTGGAAGGCTCGAAATATTGATGAGGGCAATTGAAGAGCTTAAATAATTTTTAATCTCGATAATTAATTATTACTAACCTGCGTCGATTCGGGTATTTCAAGCAGGCTATCAGGTATTGGCGGAGACACGCTACTCGGTGGCGTTTCGTATAATACCAAACATTTTGGACCGCTACTCGCGCCATTAGCTTCTAATATTTTTGATACGTGATCCACTGTTTCGGTTGATTGTATTGTTACAGAATTTTTATTTGTTGTATTTGCTGATGCTGCTGTTGATGAAGAAGTATTACGTTTATTTGGTGGATAACGCGAACGACGTATCACAGTATTTCGTCTTCTTGTACGACGACCTTCTTCTAATCTTTCGAGATCTAATTTCCAAAATCCGCCTTTACCTGGCTCGTCTTTTGAACGCGGTAATTTCACAAAACATTTGTTCAACGATAGATTGTGTCGGATCGAATTCTGAAATATCATTTTTTGTCAGTATGATACAGCAATTTCAATTCATTTTTAATACAATATTTAAAATTTATTTATTTTTTACTTAATAATTAAAAATATGTGATTAAACCTAGCTAGCACAATTAGAATTTTCGTAATCACAATTACAATTTTTTCAATTTATGAAATGATATTTAAACTTTTTGACTTATCAATTCAAAAGTGATGAAATAATTTACGGAGTATCGTAAATACATTAGATGTATAGAATATGCGTAACGCTTCGTTTCTAATAAAACTATATTAATTATCTAAATTTATATATTAATCCTATCACCAGCAATTTTTCAAAATTAATAAATAGACAAAACTAATTATAAATGAAACATGCAAAACAAATTTATATTGTACAATTAATAAAAGAAAAAAATTAATATTTCAATTTTTATAAATTTGTAAAATTATAAGTTGTTAAACATGCATAATTCTGTTTCGCCTTTAAAAAATAAATAAGTTTTGCATTATTTACCTGCCAAGCTGGATCTATGTATCTGTAGTACATAAAATTTTCTCTTATCCATGCGTATATATTGGATAACGTTACTTTATTGTTATTGGCGCGCATTGCTAGACATATTAGCGTAGCGTAGGAATATGGCGGTTTTTTGTCGGGATCGGTCAAATATTTTTCTCCGTTTTCAGCAAGATCTAAAAAAAAGTAAATTAAATAGTAATTATAGATATATTTTAATAATAAAAAATTCTTAATTTATTTATATCAATTATATATATATATATATCAATTCAAATCTGTAGACAAAGTTTGGTAATAATGGATTGATCATAATTTATTTTTTTAATTAATCACTGATAAAGCTATTGTAATTCTTATTGGAATGAACCGTAAGTTATAATTAATTTAATTTAAGATTCAAATTTTTTTACGAAAATCTTGATAAATTAAATAAATAAAAACTAATCCGTTGATTAATTGAAAATCTTACCTAACTGAGCCTTGACCAGAGGCGACATCTTTTTTGGTTGTGGACGGGGTGGCGGTGGTCTTGGCGGTGGGGCGGGTGAGCATGGGGGTGTTGGTAAACCCGATGCCGTTGTAATATCAAGCGATTGCAACCAAGAGAGACTGGTAAGTTCAGCTTCAACGCCGTATTCATCATCATTATCAATCATCATCGTATTATGATGATTATGATTATGATAATGATCCGCTGCAACAGCTGCTGCCGCTGCTGCTGTTGCTGCCGCTTCGGATTCTTCTAAAGCACGAGCTGCTGCCGCATTTTCATCATCAGCAGCAGCTGTCGCTTTACTATGCCGAGTTCTCACCATCTTTCATGACCTGGCCCTCCAATATCGGGGGCAAGTATTTTTATTCTTTATCTCTCTTTATTTTCTCTTTATGCTTTATCTGCAAAATTTAAACAAAAGAGTTTATTAATAAAGTTTCAGTCTATTTTTTGGGATATCATTTCAAATTTTGTTAATATCGTAATTGGAATATTAATTTGATGTATTTTGTTAGTAAGATAAAAATGACGAATTTTGGTCCCAATAATTCATTTCTCTTAAATCTCAATCATTTTATACTAAGGAACATTCTATTTGTAAGGAATATTTATATTAACGGGTTGCTTTATATTTTATAAATCAACCTAAAAAAAGTTTCTTTTAATATAACAAAATGCTTGAACTTTGATAATTCAAAAATATAATTTTTTCATTATTCGTTCTCCATGATCAAACAAAATTTTCTATGATTGAACAACAACAATTTAAATAATAATATTTATTTTCATAGGTATTTAAATTATAGAAAAAATAAATTAGATAATTGTTTATTTTATAGAAAGATTTCAATAAATTGAAGAAATAACAAACCCCACGCCAGTTATATAAAAATGGAGGGAAACGTTCTCCATACGACCAGCTTCGCATGTATTAACTTCTTCATTATAACGCTTGCAAGCCTATTTCCATAAACGCTTTATAGTGAAATATTTTTTTTATACGTAATAAAAATAATTATTAAAATAAACACAATTTTCCCAAGCTTTTTCTCCAAACGAAAAATTTACCCTTATCAAAAGCTGTACATGTCAATCACTTTATTAATAAATCACAATATTATGAAAATGCTCCATTTAAAAATTACCTTCTCCTGAATTTTCTATAAACAACTTTTTGCTGTCAAATTTGCCATTTATGTTTGATAGAAATTCTTTTATTAAATAAACAATTAAACAAGGAACGTACAGCATAAAACAAACGCGTTGGTAATGCACAAAGTAACGACACGAGCCTCAGCATGTTCCAGGACAAACTAAAAGGTAAAGTTTAACGATATATACATATACGCACACATAGCATATATATATATATATATATATATAGCCAAGCTTATAACGCAAGTTGTTATTATGTATACCGTCCTGACAGGTGCTGCTATTACTACTACAACCCACTTGCCAGCCTACCTACCTACCTACTACTACTTATGCAGGTGGACCTGATGGTGAACACGCGTTAAGCGTGCCATGTATGTATATGTGTATGTGTGTGGGTACACACTTCTGTTCGCTTTTTTTCGATAGAGGGAATTAATAATAGGGGTACGTTGACTTTTCCTTTTCTTTAAGAGCCTTTCGTCGAGGTTGTGTACCTCTTATCTTGATTAGAAGGATGGAAAATTAGTTTTTTTCTTGATATAAAATGAACAGAAAGCTTCTTTTTGCTGTTGAGATAAAAGGAGTATGATTTTGGCAGATTTTTTTTATTCTGTTGTAATTATGTGCGTAAATGATAAATCATAATAAGAAGAAAATTAACAGATTCTATTTTTATTAACATATTTACTTTATTCTTTTATAAAAAATGTATTATTTTATATATCATCTGTATTATTCATATAGACTATAAATTTATATCTTATTATTATGTAACTATAAACAATTATTTTGATTTGATTGCATATCGTTAAAATTTGTAACATGATTCGAAAATCTAAATTTTTAATTGTTATTATTTAAATTATAAATATTTACTGAAAGAATAAAACTAAACATTCTGTTTTTCGTTTTACCATTTCTTCTTTCATAATTATCTACGTTTCTGGCACGCGCCAGCACACGTTACTTCCTTTTTCTATTCTCCCTTATTCCTCACAATTTTACCCTCACACTGTCTTTATGTATAGCAAACCTCACGTACAATAGCAGTTACCAGCCGGTCTGTTCACCATGACCACCCTCCCGACAAGTTTGAAAAAAGAAAGAAAAAAAAGAACTCGACGTTTCGAACCATGACGTTTATATATAGATTCTTACCACTTGGTCATTTTCTAGAATTTCTTTGTCTTTCCTTTTGCTTTGGGTGGAATTGCTAAGTAGTTTTTTTTTTTTTAAGCGAGTAGACCCCCCCGCAGGGTTGTCTGGAATTTTTTGTTTTTCGAAACGTTTTTAGATTATTAAATGATAAAGTTTTTTCATCGATTGATTGCTTTTTTTATTAGTATTTTTTATTGAAATTCCATCTATTATTTGTATGGAGACTGATGGATATAATTGAATTTTAATATTTCATTTCCAATTATTCATTTGATGGATTATAATTACCACGGAATCAATTTTTATGATATACTTTCAATCCGTTATATTATATTTTTTGATAAATTTTTGGAAAATTTGGATGTGTTAAAATGAACTCAGACAAAAGAGTTCCATTATATTGTTTTAAAAAAATTGTGGTAAAATATTTAAAATTTTACAACTCTACGAAGTTATTAAACTAAACTGTGAATTCCGTTCAAAAAGAAAAATTAGTCTGACCTGAATCTTGGCCAAAACTGTGACAAACATGTTTAAAAAAAAAATACTTTAACGTATTTTGTGTGCTAGAATAATTCATAAAATTCTAGAAAATTAAAATTTATACTTTTTAGATTACTGTAGCGATAGAACAACCATACATAAAGTATACAAAGAATTTCGTCAAATGAATTTCCCTTTAGAAATATAAGTAGTAATAGAATTATAGTTCAGGATTGAATAAAATAAAGTGTAATCGTTATTACATTTTCTCTTGTAAATTAAATTGACATTGACGATAGATAAATATCTATAACAAGAGTCTTGCATATTATCACTTTAAAACTATTGAGTTGGGCAGAGTAACTTTGATAAAAGTTGCAACATTAAAAATATTGACAAAACTAAAAAATGCCTAATTTTTTGTATGAAATATGAATTTTCGAATACTTTATGCTTATTTTTACTGGAATTAAATAATCCCAAAATTTTTTTAGGTAATTTTCTAAATAATTTAAAGTGGTTAATGAAAAAAAACTATCTTAGCAGAATTTTAACAAATAAAGATTATTGATTTATACTTAAGTTGCACCTTTCGGGTGTTTATTTCATTACTTGATTCCGTCTCCCTCACTTGATTCTTTAAGTTACCACTTGTTACTGGTCAGTTTATAGATGAGAACAATGTTAAATAATTTCATATGTTTGAAATATACATATAAAATATTGCACGCTTTAACAGGCCGTAAACCAACCTAATAATAAATATGATTTCCAACAGAAAAATTTTAGATATTTTTACAAAGACCGTTTAATCAAATTTCAATAATATGATAAAAATATTATTTTTTTGCTGTAGCAAACAATATTAAAAAAACCATTTAAAAGCTTAGAAATAAACATCTCTATTTTATCTTTTATATAATTAGTAATTTGTTAAAAAAGATAAAGATAAAAATAAATTAATTGCGTAAAGATAAATAAATTGTACATTTCGAAGATCTAGAACATCATTATTATATGAATTATAACAGCAAATCGATTGTCTCACTTTATATAGTTGACATCAATTACATTATACATTTACCTCTACAACGGCTATATACATGTTACTTTTACATCTTTACGTCACGCAAATTGTAAATAAAAACAATATTTACAAACAATTAAAAGAAATTTTTACATTAAAATTAGTGATAAATTTTTAAAAAATTGCATAAAATATGTAAGTTATGTTATAATTTATATGCTTTTGTTGAGCTTGTTTAACAATTTATAAAATAAAAAATTTTCAAAACTGGATTATTGTTTAGCACTAAAAATCAATACATTGCAAGCTATAATACACATTCAAATAATCTAATTATACAATGTACTTGTAAATCTTTAAGGAATAGTTCTACTATTAATAACAATAGTTAAATTTGTTCGCATTTATTCATATCTTATGATAAATTATTTAATTGAATTTTGAAGATCTATTAATAAAAGTTGAATATCTTAAATTTATGCATTCATACGTTTGTTAAACTATCTTATAATATTACAAATTTTTTTATTCTAATTCTACAATCATAGTAACATATATAAGGATATGCCTATAATCCATCAACACCCAATTACTATGCATATAAACAATGAAAAAGATTAATCTACTTTTTCGAACGACCTTCAAATAGTAAGTCTATTAGTTTTAGAAAAAAAAATATGATATTTGAATTCGGATGATTGCGTGAATTATGAAACTCATTGATCCGCAAAGACCTTGTGTATTATATATAAATACATGCATACGTATATACATCAGCATACTATCCAGGTGTTATTACCCAGCAGCAAGAGGGTTGAATAAGCACATTTCAATCGTGTCTACGATTAAACCGGAAGTAAGGGCAGTGAACGTGCTACTGCAGTAAATGCACTTATCTAAGCTTTTCTTTCTTTTTTTATTTTGTAATTTTGTTTCTAGATTTTTTTTTAATGAATAGGAACGGCTAGTACGTTGAAGGCGAATAGCGAAGGCTAGATCAGAATAAAGATATCTGTAAGGTCTGGTGGAATAGTAGGCTGCAACGCTTTACTTTTGATGCAGATAGTGATATTATTTTTTCTACGATGACATTTGGATTATTTTGTTAATTATTATTTTATATTATAGTTCCGTTAGAAAAATATAAGTGTTTACATGCATATATATTGTACGTTTGTTTATTATAAAATTGTATTATGCGAAATGAGAAATGATAAAAAATAGTTGCTGAGTATTTGATGAATTTCTCATTAAGTTATTGACTATGTTATAAATTCTTGTATTTATTAAAACTATTGTTGACAGAAATTAATTATAAATGTTTTTTTATTGAAATTATCAATGAAAAAAATTTTTAGGTAAAAATTAAAGAAATAATCGTCATATAAGCCATAATTCATACGTTTGTTGAAGTTTTTAGTAATAAATCAATCAGTCATTTAAAATACCATTTTTAAAATTTTTGACTTATGACGTATTATGTGTAGTGCCTACACTTCTACACGAGTTTATAATGTTTAATCATAAAAAATTGAAAATTTACATGATAAATAGATGTTATCATAAAAAAAATGTTACGTTTCATGTTGAATATGTCAAAACTATCATTACATATCCATTTGTGCTCAATAAAAAACCGCAAAAATAATTATGAAGAATAACTTTCTCAAGAAAAAAAGTATACCGATGTAGAAAAAAGTTATTGTCGTGTATTTCCATACTCATTTTCCGATCAAACTATTATTAAACTAATAGTTTTTTTTCCAGCAATAAATAGGGGTCAATTAGCAAACTTTAATTCCTAGCTATTAAACTTCTACGTGCATTTTTTATTTACCATCCTAGAGCAAAAAAAATGATGAATAAATGAAACTTGTAAAGTCATTTAAAAGTATAATTTTTCTTGCCTTCATCTCATTTGAATGATTCTGTCAACGTACGTTTACACGTTACGTCGAAGAAATAAAAAAGAAAGAAGAAATTTTAGAAGAAAAAAAAAGAAAGTAAAAATAAAAAGAATAATACATCAAGGGAGGCTTGGCCGCGTCTACCATTGATCGGTTAAAGTAAAAGCTTCGCGCCAATGGAAGCCAGTGACGACGCGGCTACGAGCTATTCGTCCAAGTTAACCAACGAATGGCGGACTTAGAAATTTGACGAAGGCCAGCCTCCTTGCGAACGCGCGCAGACTCACTGGTACATTTTTACTTAGAATCATTTTCAAGGGTCCGAAATTGATGCGTCATAAGAGAGTTAAAAAATATATATAAAGATGTCTACGGAAGAGCAATGGTTGGTTTTGAATTTTAGGGTATGATTGAAGATGAATTTCAAATCTTATGTAATTGAAAATTTTTAAATGAATTTTAAACAATAAATTTACAAGTACCGATATTATTTATTTATGTTTGATAAAATTTGCTTCTGAATACTTTGTCATTTATTTTAAAAATTCTAATTGCATTGTAGTGAAACGTTAAATCATATTCTTCGAAAACCATTGTAATTGTATACTAATGTATGAAAAACTCCTTAAACAATTATTCATAATGAAAAAATTTTCAAAATATTGTAAAAATGACAAGAAAAATAAAGGTGAATAAATGACGTCAAAGGGTTAAATTTAGTCGGACATTATACGACCCTTTTCTACTTTACTGCGCAGGGCAGTTCAAGGTAGACAGGAGATTGCAATCTTTATCTTTAACCATTGACGCGCATTTCCTTTCTCTTTCTTCCTCTCTTTTCGATATTTTATTTTAAAAGCTTTTTCTAATAATTAATGTGAAAATTTATTACATGAAAATATTTGTTTTGCCTTTTTACTGATTGTGTCATTAGAAAATCATGTGACTCTGTTTTTATTATTTGATAAATCAAGGATTTTAATGCATTATATCAGTGCTTATAGCTTCACACCCAAATTTTTTTCATCGTTGTTATTTAATACTTTGTAAAATAAACATTGCTGATTCATTCTTGAATAATAATTAAATAAATAAACTTGTGAAATGTATTATTCGGTTCTTTGCCCTCTTAGAATTCTCGTTTGAAAGTTCTTAAATCTAAAAATATCTTTTCAACACGCAATCTCAAAGTAAAACAGATTAGATAATTTTTTTAATTGTTGACCTTATCTTATAATTCAACGGTATTTTCGAATTGTTATTATTAAGAAATAAATATCGTATTGATAAAAGGTAAATAAAACTAATTGAATTAAGCAGGTTAAACTAATTTCCGCATAAATTAATTGCATTACGCAAAGTTGCGACATCTTTAAACTATTTGCTGTATCATCCTTTCAATATTTTTTTTTATACAACAATATATCAATGGCACCGGGCAAAGTAGGAAAGGTTAAAAATAGTAAAGCAGAAACTGTGCTTATATCAGCACTGCCGATCAATAATTTCCAAGAAACATCCGTAGAGTAGACCCCTAAGAAAGCTTTTTCTCTCTTTTTTTTTAAGACATGCTATTTCGACAAATCTAGTTTCTTCTGACAATAAGCGAGTTTCTTATTGCTTCGCATAACCTATTCGGATTGGCAGTTTCGATTGCTTATTTTTTTTAGAAATAAGATAAGACTTTCAAGAGCTTGTATTCTTTTCTTTTCTTTCTTTTCGTAGATATGTATGATATGTTAAGGTGATGGAGCACGCGATGCGCCTTTTTTGCGCAACTTCTTGAAGGGTTGATTTTACTAAGATAAGACTGGAATTTTCTTTGGAGTTTTCTTAGAGCTTTTTTCGCTAGTAATAATGTTGATGAAATGTTGTTGTATTAAGTTATGATATTGCAAATTTTACAGAGCATAAAATTTAATCTGCAAATTTAAAAGAAATACAAATAGTGATATCTCTTATAGAGAAAATTCTTGCTCAAAAATATTTACAATTACATATCGTTGAATTTGCTAAGCTTTAGAGGGAGCATCACAATCTTTTGCTAAAAAGGCCATATGTGAAAAAATATGATATAAAATATGGAATTATGTTATTATTGAAAATATGTCATATTTACTTAAATTTAAGAAAAATCTTGCCAAGAAAACGTAATTCTTGAATGATAAATAACGCATTAATATTGAATAACATATTTACATTGAATAACACAATAATATTGTACCTTTTACCCTTGCGATAACATGCTATAATGATTTGCCAGGATTTCGGAATTGTAAGTCGAGAGAATTAGATAAAATTATTATGCACGAAAATTAAATATTATTTAAATCTTGGTTACCAATTACCGAAAAAAATTTCGCCTATTGGTTTAACGTGGCGTTCTAGCCAAATGAAAAAAATATTAGATTTAATATTTCTCATGAAACGAATTATGATTTGCGCCAACCATCCCATAGTGATAACCCACACATTATAAAAGGTTCCAGTAAAAGATTCAGAGTCAGGTTTTTTCTGTGAAAACTTGCAGAAAGGTTCTCTTGAACCTTGCAAAAATATTTCAAAGAAAGATAACATTAAAACCTCACGAAATACAGAAATCTTATATTGAAAATTTTACAAAAATTTGTAGTAAGGTTTTCTAAAAAATTTTACTAAAATATTTCTGCAAGGTTGCTGCAAGGTTTTGCTAAAATGTTTTAGCGTAATATTTCTGCAAAAATTACTGTAAAGTTTCGGAAACTTCTAATTGAACTTTGGACAATATTTTCTGAAAAATTTTATAAGATATTTTATTACGAACAAAAACCATTATAAAATCTTTTATAAAAGGATTCTATAAGATTTTAAATATTTACTAAAACCTTGCAGGAACCTTACTGAAACCTTTCATGATACCTAATTTCTTCTGTTACTTATTCGTAAAATCACTATTATTATAGAAATAAGAACATGGTTTTGTCTGGGCATTCCGTCGCTGTGTATAGAAACGTGCATGCCAACGCGTCCAATCAACAACTAATTTATATTTTTCAATTTACAAAAACAAGATATAAGTTAGAAAAAAAGTGCATTAGTATTATGTAATTGCAAAAGTCAATTTGTTTTATAAAAAATATTTAACCTATTTCTCTTAAGTGACCAAAGGTACCGAGTAAAACCAAGTAGCAACATTGATGCAATCGCTTCCTCTTTAAGTATGAAATTTGCAAATGTAGAACCGACGTAATTTAGAGTTATTAAATAAAAAGTGTTGAAAAAAATTTTTAACTTACTTTAGAGAAAAGAAAAATGTATAGTAAAATAATATATCGACTGTGAAGAAATAAAATTATAACTAATTTGTAAAATACCAAGTATTTGGCAATGTTATAATTATATTAATAATGAATAAATATTTATCATTATTTCTTATTTTGTTTATATATCTACAGATATTAATAATCGAATTAATAAAAAAATTTTATTATTTATAATACAATATTATAAATATATATTAATGTTATTATAAGTACTTTGAATTACCAGCCCCACGAGCAAAGCCTACTTTAAAATAATAAATACTCTTGTGTACATAATTGTATTCATGTACAATTTTGTTGAATAGGTAATCGAAATAATCAATTTTTTGCATGCTATTTTGCAAAATTACTGTTCTGAATATATTTACACACCTTATAACGAATTAAAATATTCTTCAACAAAATGCATATTAATTGGAATCTAAATTAATAAATAAGCATCATAATTCTTTATTTTATTCGAAAAATCAAAAGCACTCGCTAAGTTTGTTAAAATCCCTTAAAATATTTATTTGCTTAACCCCATATAAAATAGAATATTATTTTTCTACATATCTAATACCGGCCACGCGCTGTCTTTACATTGTGCAGTCAAGCGAGATATATAAAGGTATACATGTGTAAGCGTAGCAGAAAAACGATGTATACCACCATAATACCATTATTTTTATATTTTTAACCATCTGCACTTCCGTCTGGATAATGAGGCCGCTGACGTTCCTTATAGATATTGTGAGAATTTCCGAGGGATAGTACTTATTTATCTGCTGTTGCTATAACATTCAACGATCATCTGGTGTACGAAATAATTTATAAATTGCGCATACGTATTTATAGGGTGAATTTTCTCATAGACATTGTTCACACATTATATTAATGCAACCATAGTAGTTTTATTATTTAAATTTTTTAGTTTACAAATAAAATATTTAATATTTTGACTGGAAATAATATGAGCGTGAAATCTTCACAAAGCTAAATTATTTTTATTGTTATTATAAGTAAATTATAATTATTGTTTTGTGTACTTTCCTTGCAAAAAATTGTTTAAAAAAATGTTCTCATTCTGCTAAACTTTCCTCTTTGTTTAATTGACTTGTCAACCGTAAAAAATTGCATAGTATAAGACAAAGTTTAGCAATGTTTTACAACATGTTGCGCAAGAAACTGTTGTGTTTATATATTAAACTTCATAAAAATTACTTAATATATTATCTAAATGATAAAATATAAAATAAAGATACAAATAAGTAAACAACAATTATATCAATAAATATAAAAACATTTCCCTGTAGTAGTAATAACAAAAATGCTAAAAAAATTTTAATAAACAAATTATCATCCATAAAAGATCTATTTCTTTGTTATTCCAATAACAAAAAAAAGAAATCACTGAAAGCAGATGAAATGAAAAAAAAGGACTGACTATTTCGTTTTAACGTCACGCATCCACGAGGGAGAGAAAAAAGCAAAGAAACGCTGGGGGTCGTTAAAAAAAAAAGTCCATCTGAACAATGAAGGTACCAAAGAGAAAGAAAGACAGAAAGTATTGTATATGCACTGGCAGTATATACACAAAAGTGTGCACCTGCTCACCTGCGCCCCTACGACGCGCAGGTTAAAGCTGACTCAGCCGCGTTAAATAACTGCGCGAGCCACCATTTATTTTCCTATCGTCGACTCTTAATGTATATATATATTTATTTATGTCCTCGTAGGCCGTATTCGTGTCAGTATGTAAAGAGCATGCTAAATTTGTATTGGCATCGCATATGTCTCAGACGCGCTCCTCGACTCTTTAAAAGCTTTATATGTCCTCCTGAG
Organism: Anastatus disparis; assembly: GCA_017163975.1. Taxonomy (NCBI): domain Eukaryota; kingdom Metazoa; phylum Arthropoda; class Insecta; order Hymenoptera; family Eupelmidae; genus Anastatus; species Anastatus disparis. Next base: position 2,132,384 of record JAFFSR010000251.1, read on the forward strand.
ACATATTGAGACTCAATATGTCTCAGGAGAAATCAATATGGCATCACCGATCCTACTATGTTTCGTTCAATATGTCAAAGAGCAATCATATTGAACGTAGGTTAGTGAAAAAAAATGACTCGCGCTTCGACAGCAGCTATACTCATTACAAAATGTCAATCTAAGAAACAAAAGAAAAAATCAATAGAATTAAAATTTAATTTTAAAATTATTGGAAAAAACATTAATATTTTCAACTAATAAGTTATAGTTCCTCATACGGCCTACTTCGGACATAAAATCATCTATGTCCTTTGGCCGTTTATTCAGGTGGAATCTGAATCTCAAACAATGTTTGCCGCTTGAGCAGAAATCTACCTCGGGCGCGCGAAGCGCGCCCTCGGCAATTTCAGCTCAAGCGACAAACATTGTTCTCGATTCATATTCCACCTGAATACGGCCAAAGGACATATATAACTAATATGTATTAGTCTTTAAAAACATGCATAAAGATGATGTATATAATGAAAAGATACATTTTTATAATATAAAATGTAACATGAATTTCAAGTGCGTCATTAATATATATTGCATACAATTTGATAGTATTAAAAATAAAACGATAAGATGTTTTTAAAGTTGGAGCTTTTTGTGAATTGAATTGAATTATTATGCTTCTGTGTAAATGTATTAATTAATAATATCTATTTTAAAAAATTGATTAGTTTGAGTAGTGGAAACCCGCATACATAGACATAACACTTGATAATTATATTTATTGCTTATAAAATATTTATATTAATTCTTAGTAGTTTAATCAAAGTTGGATAAAATATATTACAACATGTAAAATTTAATTGCTCAAGTAACTAAAACTGCGGGGTTCTCAACTGATCATTGAACCGCGGCTTGGCTCGGATGTGGATCAAAATTAGTTTGAATGTCATCTTTTAACTATGACGCTTAATGCGCGTGCCTTTGTCAAAGGCAAACATCGCTCATTTAATTATAAATGAATAAATGTATTTGCAAATGACGTAAATCTTGCTTCTTAAAATAGAATTGCGATTCTATTTAAAATTTCTTTACTATAATATTAGAAATAACTATAACTAGAAAAAAATATTAAAATAAAACATTAGGATTTTCCAAATATTGCATTAATTTATATGACAGATAGAATATTAACCAAAAATCTATGACGAATTTCAATGTCGATGCATATCAAATATTTACATGTAAATCCTTGAAATATGAAAATAAGCGTTGCAATTATATATCAAAAATTGAAGCGTGATTATAAGTACGCACACATCTTTTTCTTAGAAATTATTTTAATCAAAATATTTAAAAATTTAGTTGGAATTCCAAATATAGTTTAATTATTAATTTAAATGATTGAACTTTACACACATTTTATAAATGTTTTATTTCTATGTTTATAGAATCAAATATGAAATTTTTTTTATTAAATTTCTATAAAAACAATTTATACTACATATAAGCAAGTAGTCCTTTTTTATTTCTCTTTTTTAGAATTAATTAATTCTTTTATTTTCAAATTCTTAGCATACGGAATTTCACCATAATTATAATTAGTATCAGCAATTTCAAATAAAATTTTTAAAGAGATGGCAAATGCTTGTTATGCCATTTCAAAATAATAACATGAAAAAAATCATTTTTGAAACTGATGCTTAAATTTTCATGATAATTTTGCAAATCCACTTTAAGAAGGGGCCGAACTATCTGTCTTTGTCTAATAGCGTTTTTCATCATTTATGTAAACACTATCCGGTATAACAAGAAAAAAATAGCAGCCCCCGATAGATATTAGTATAATTAGTAAATTTTGTAATAACAACCAAATTTTTTACCGCATAGTTTTTGACTAATTAGAGACCTACTAGCAATCTAGAATATGACCTATCTTTTTTTGGTAGGTCTCTAATTATTCAAAAACTACGCAGTGAAAAAATTTGGTTGTTATTACAAAATTTACTTATTATACTAATATCTAGCGGGGGCTGCTATTTTTTTCTTGTTATACCGGATAGTGTTTACATAAATGATGAAAAACGCTATTAGACAAAGACAGATAGTTCGGCCCCTTCTTAAAACTTATCACTTAAAAAATCCAAACAGTATTAATTTATCTAAAATTTGAATAAAAATTTCAAATATCGATAAGTTACTTTCAATCAATGCAATCGACAAGAAAAAATCAAAATTTAAGGAGAACAAGTCAATGAAACGTGCGGCAAGAATATCTGAAATACAAAGCGCAAGCGCTCATAAGACGGCTTTCTCTACAATTGCCATTAAAAGTCGTACAGTTGAAGAAGAGGGGTCGCATATAGTGGCTAGCTTGAGCATAAAATATTCAAGAGAATTGATCCTTTTTTTTTCAGCTCTTACTGACTGAGGTAAACCTATGCTGCAGCGCCTACGAGACTACGCCCGTCTCTCAATGCGGACCAGTAACGACATACTTATTTTTTCTTTTTCTCTTTTTTCCCATTTTCATTAACATTAAAATTTTTGTTGAATAATTTTAACGTATCGGAAGATAATCACACACGAGGGTTATCCATTTCATTATTCAATCGTTAGATCAGCATATTAAAAAGATTATTTAAATAGGATTTATTTTTCTTAAACTGTTTTAAAATTTGGAATATTTATAAAGTATGAATTTGCTATTTTAAAAAGGTATAAACTATTACGTAAAGTTTATGATTTATTTATTGTTACAATATCATTTATTTATTAGTTAAGAAGTCATTTTTAATAACCACAAGACTGAGAAAAGTTTTCATTGCCCTGCAATTTATTACATAAAAATAAAAAATTTATGTAAAAAAATATCATGAATAAAACAAAAATCTATAAAAATTAATATAAAGAAATTGTCTTACGCTATTTTCAATACATCTACTTTTGAAGTAATTTCATTTATTAAACGCACGATAAACTGTTTGTACATCAGTTATAGATAATGCATATAAGTTAAACTATTAATAAAACATAATTGACGTATTTTATATTTGATGAATTTAAATGTATCCAATCGTAAATTCTTTGTCCCCATAAAAAAAGTTTTGTCTTATAGTTACTTGTTCAACTATTGTATTTCTGACTTTTCTTTTTTATTAATAACAAATATAATGAACTACATTAAGTTGTGAAGCTAATCATCTTTTGATTACATTAAATTTTGTAATTGATAAAGTATTTTACAATATTTTTTTGTTTATTATACTCTTTGGAATTGTTTAAAAATTAAGAAAATTTTTTCGAATTTATTTTAAACAACTTACTGAGTACACGAGCTTTTCTATTACTTTTCTAATTTTCGCAAAACAAAATTAATATATTCTACAACTTTCATTGATATCCTTATAAATATTAAAAATAGTGTGCAAAAAAGCTTGACATTTAAATTCTTTTCCGTTCTCCCAACAATTTTCATAAATCAAAATCTAGCGACAGGTTATTTAAGACGAAAATAAGTTGCATTGAGCGCAGACCTGACGATAAGTATTTCTTAGAATCGTATAACAAAAGCTGGAAATCTAAATTTTAAGAAAATTTTTCAAACCTAAATTTTACAACAAAATGTATAAGTTAGCGTTAACTCTTATCTATCGTTTTAATCGTAAATATTTTAAAATTGATTTCTACAAATTTAACAACACGTTCTTTCTTGTTAAAAACTTCATGTAAAAAGAATGACAGAACTTTTAAATATTTCTCAAACTGCATTAAAAAAAGTTATTACTTTATAAATGTAACTTACCTTAATTATATCCAAATCGACGTCTCGCAAATTCTTCAACGTGTCAATGCAAGTTTTCCTTCATCTCAAATCAACAAGTAACAATATTTTTTCCAAACTATAATGATTAACTATAAATAACCAATGAAATCTCTAGGTACAACTTTTAAAGTCGAAATTGCGAAAATTTCTCAATAATTTAAGAATGACTCAGTATAATTTGCGAACGTCGATACCAGGAAATATTCTCGGAAACCAATGACGCATTATGCCAACTTCGTACTTTTCAAAAAAATATTTTTCTTTTAAAGAAAAAGAGAAAAAGAATGATAAAACTCAAAATTATTAGTCGATCATTTCAGACTTCACCAGAAAAACAATGAAACGAAAAAAAAAGTAATGAAAAAAAATTTTAAGACGTGGTATATAAATTAAGGGGGTGAGGCAAGGGGGTACGCGCGCGCACACAAACGTTTGGCGAACGAGGTGACGTTCACCGTTGGACAATCGACAATGACCAGTCCTCGTCCATATAAGCTAAGCTTGACTTTACTATAGAGTACATATATATACATACAAAAGCTAAGTGTTAAATGTTGTATAGTATATATATATGTATGTTTATAGACCGGCTTTAGTAAACTCCGCCATCTTCTTTTAACAGGTGAACCATGAGGGAGAACCGGTGAAATTATCGATTTTGCAGGTGTATACAAGTTATTTCTCTGTACCCTCTCCACTTCTCTCTACTTTATTTCACGTCCGTGAACTACTATAAGAAGGGGTTGGACCTATTGTTAATAATGCGACGTATGTGTTTGAGATGCCAATCTGATATTTGCGGCTTTTCACTCCTTTTTTCTTTAACGAATTCCTATTTTTCTTTTTGACAGAGATTTTAATGATTTATGGAGAAAAACGGGATAAAGAGCTTGCGGAAAGCTATGCCGTTATTATGAAAGAATAAGTATTATTTTTGATTTCTTAAAACTGATGGTAAGCTCGATCCTAAACTTTTCTTTGTTAAAATCATTATTTTTTCAAATTATAAAACTAGCATTTGTATTTTGCAAGTGGTAAAAATTTTTACGGTTTGGTCAACAATATTCTTAGGGGTGGATCGACGCCATTTTCCGTATTCGTAGGAATCATCTATTCGTGTACAAGTTTTTTATGAAAGATTTTAACTTCTTGATTACATTAAAGTTTATAAAAATTTTGATTATTTGAACGAATTTTAATTTTAAATATTTAAACTTCTATTAAAAATTCTACAATAACAACAAGAGCTTGCAGATAGGGTAGATGTGGGTATTACAGCGGAATCGACGTATGATGAATTTTAAACTCACAAATTAAAGCTTATAGATGAAAAAAACTTATCACTTTTATTTTTAATAAAATATTTAAACATTGATTAACTAGAAAAAAATTAATTTGGCATTTAATTATAGAGTTAAAATTAAGAAAAAACGAGTTTAAAAAAAAATGTATTTGTGGCTATTGCTGCGGCCGTGTTTCTAATGCTGTGTGCCAGTTACTATTGACACTTTTATATATTCCGTTCCAAAAGTTGAGGTTAGGTTTACCACGTGTTATAGTAATAAAAGGATGCCACAGTAATTCATATTTGGTGATTTTAATGACGCATAATACTAAGGTGTTAAATTAAAATATTAAATATGTGCTAGGTGAAATTTCCAAAAAATATATAACTAGCAAAGATATATTTTATTTAATAATGATCTTATTTTACATAAAAAAGAATAAAAACAGAAAATATTGTCAAATTTAGGATGCATACGTGATCGCGATTTTACGAAATTTATCAAGATTTTAGAACAGTTCAATTTCAAATAACCAATATTAAATATTTTTAGACTTTTTTTGTGAGAGATATTTTTTAAAATATTAAATAATACTTATAATATTTGATTATGCATTCAAATATTATTTATGGACTTGAAAAAAATTATTTTTACGAATTTTATATGAAAAAATAGTAATTAGCACCTCCGCAGCAATACCCACATCTACCCTATATAATGCAATACTAAAAAAAAATTTTCGGTTTCATGTACTTTAAAAAAATAAAAAGGGGATGTAAAATACCGACATTACAGTTTTTTGAATTTTTTATTCTTAATCCAAAATTTTTTAAAATATCTCTATATTACAACTTTCCATTCTAACTAATAAAGAGCATAATATAGAGATATTTCGGAAAATTTTTTAATAAAAATTAGAAATTCCAGAAAACTGCAATGTCGGTAATTATTTATAAATCATATATCCTATTGCTTTACCTTGATTGAGTTTTATTTTTTCAATTTTTAATGGATATGAATGATCATAGAACTATTCAAAATCAGTGTAAAATATTTATATGAAATAATTACAATAAAATTTTTTATTGTGCATAAATAATTATGTTTCTAACATTAACCGCATGTTTGCGTGATAACATTCGTTAATAAATTATATTCTTTACATGACTCTACAGCGGTTTTTTAGATTCTCATACAGTTCATGTAAATATTTAGTTGATCAGTGAATTTCAAATAAGGAATCTCGTCACATCAAAAGTATCTCAATACTCTTATTTTGAATAAATTTATAAAAAAATTTTTTACTTATTATTTTTACTATTTTTTAGTGTTAATTAGTGGCTGAATTTTTCACATAGTGATAATATAAATTACATGTCATAACTAAGCATTGAAAGTAAACCAATGAATTGTAAATTCAATGTTCTACCGACTGTATAGACCAAAACAATAATTAAATTTGTTTGTAGAAAAATGATAAAGTTGGGTATTTAATCCAAAGTAACTTAAGTAGTTTTGTCATTAAATTTAAGTTTTTAATCAACCTAAATCATCATCATATTTTTCGTTCTTTTTCAATTTTTTATAAATAGAGGAAACTAGGTAAATCGGACCCCTGGGGCAAATCGGACTGTCACCACTGGATATGAGTACAAAAAAATATTAGAAGATTGAAATAACTATAAATAAACTCTAACAAAGGAAGTAATTTAATATAATATTATGATCTTAGTGGTAAAATAAATATGTACTATATATTTATATAAAGTGATGCTGGTCCGATTTTCCCCGGGAGTCCGATTTACTCAGTTTCCACTATTCCCTACTGAAAAATATATATGAGATCTCATTTATATTTTACATTTTCAACCCCATTAAAAAATATATATGAGATCTCATATCAGATCTCATATGAGATCCCGTATGAGATCTCATATATATTTTCTATTTTCAACCCTACTAAGAAATATAAATGAGATCTCATATAGATATTTCAGTAGGGGTTGAAAATATAAAGTATATATGAGAACTCATACGAGATCTCATATGAGATCTCATATGAGATTGTAATGTGTGATCTCATGCGAGAACTCATATGAGATCGCATGTGAAATCTCATATGAGATCTCATATATATTTCTTTGTAGGGTTGAAAATAGAAAATATATATGGGATCTCATACGGGATCTCATATGAGATCTGATATGAGATCGCATGTGAGATCTCATATATATTTTTTAGTAGGGTTGAAAATGTAAAATATAAATGAGATCTCATATGAGATCTCATATATATTTTTCAGTAGGGTTATTTGTATTTTTGAAAATAAAAATTACTTTTATTTTTTTTTAATTAAAAATAATAAAAATGAATTTAAAGGAACATAGTTGGTGAAAAAACTTTTGCTGCATTGTTTATTTAAACATTCGACTGATTTCTAATTAATTGATCAGTACTTTGATCTTATTCTTTAGATTTAAAAAATTTTTTTTTACTTTTAAAAATTTTATTGATTACTTTTTATTTTTTAGCTAATTTAATCAATTTTTTTTAAATATTTGGTAACAAATAATATTTAATTAAAATAGAATATTTATAAATGATTCGGTGATATTTTTAATATTTAGGAAACGTCTAAAATCTACGAATTTAATATAATTTATGACAAAAAAAAAATTTTCCATCTTAAAGAAATATAGAAAATTATCACTTGATATTTTTAATCGATATAAAATAATTATTTTTGCAAGAAAAAATACGATATTATTCATGATTTTTTAAAGAAACTAACCCATATTTTTTTTATTTTGATAATAAAAAAAGATTGTTTTTAGGGAGGATCGCAATGTTTTTTATTTCATTTTAATATTGGTATATTTAAAAAATATGGTTCTGAAGGAGGTACCTATTTTCTAAAATAAAATATTACAGTAAAACTAAAACAAACTAAATTTTCTTAAAAATACATTTTTTAGATTTTAATATTTCAAAAAATGTATATTTTAATGTCCAAAGAAAAAATGCACGAGTGTTTTATAAAAATGAATTAAAATATAAGTTATTAAATTAGAGTGCTATTTCACTAGAAGTTAGTATTAGTTGTAGTTTTAAAAATATTAATATTTGCGGCCTTCGTATTAAAAATTCTTATTTTTGTCTAGCACACGATAAATACAGTCAGAAAATTCATAAAAGCTATTCGCTTTGTAAAAGGTATTATTCTCAAGTTGAGTACAGGATTTAAAAAAAGAAAATACAAAAAAAATTCAAGTTTTTCATCGATGAATACAATAATAAATTTCAATACTTTCAATATTGAAGATTTTTAATATTATTTATATAAAAAGGAATTTTAAAAAATGAGTAGTGCTATATAATTATTGTTGTTTAAACTGCTTAAAAATGTAATAGTATATTATGCACCCAGGGAGGTAAAATAAAGGACAGGCCATAGCACCAGTGAATTGACACCCGATGCGAAGCCGAGGGTAGTAAACTCGTGCTATGGGTTGTCCATTTTACCTTCCGTGGTGCATATACGATTTTTTTCAACAGTGAGGCTAAAATTAGCACTTTTCGTTTTCCTTGCTGGGAGCAAAAGTGGTATTTTTAGCCCGCTGTCGAAAAAAAAATTTTAGAATAGGGTACTAGCAAAAAAAAATTTTTTTTTCATAGATCTAATATTAAAAATATTGCAAAATCAACATACAAAAATTAAAAAGAGAATAGAAATGCAATAATTTAATTGAATAAATTTTATTTTAAGAAAATTAATTTAACAAACTAGGAATATAAGAATAAAAAATAAATTTATTATTAAAAACTTCAATTAAAATTTTAATAAAATAATTCATTACAATAATTTTAATTTTGTTTTATTTAAAAAAAAACGAAGGAAATGCGTTCTATTATCTTTCTTGAGAAATTATGCAGGAAAAATATCTATAACGTTTTTTTTCTTCGTTTTTATGCAGCTGTACCCGCAGTTTAACACTGCAGCAAAAAGATAATAAAAAAGCATGCAAATTTACAACTGGGAAGATAAATGCAAAAAAAAAACAGAAATTTTTTTTGGTTGATGAGATAATATTAAATATAAAACAAGGAGGGAAGACATAAAAGCACAGTGACAAACAAAAAGATATACAAAGAAATTTTATCACAAGTGATCGATCTGCATTCATTTATTTACCTTACATTACAGTACTTGATTTTTTTTCTCTTTTTATTTTTTTTTTGTCCTTACGTTGTAATAAGCTTTGAATCTAACAAAATCGCCAGAACGAACAAACAGGATATTTTGTACTCCTTTGGCGAAAACTACGTCTCCGTATTGTGTATATCTAACTGGTGTATACTTCCTTTTTTTTTGTTGTGTGCTTCTTAGAAAAAATCATGAAAGGTGTGTGTACATGGTGTTCGATACAAGTACGAATAACACCATCGTCTTTTAAAACGACCTTTCTATCTTTCTTTTTTGATTGCTTTGGAACTGAACGATTATACACATTTTTCGTTCTTCGGAGACGATAATCATATATATTTTTTTTATGCTCGCGCCAAAGTTCCACGGTTTTTGAGAAGTCGGAAAAAGGCAGACGCAACAATTGCACGCGATTATTATTTTATCACCACAAATGTAATCACGTAAAGAAAAAAAAAAGTTCTTTTACAGTTTATCAAAAAGAAAAAGCGCTTAATCCTTTTGTTTTTATACACAGTGACTTTGGTCTTGACTTGTCTCCAACTTCTTTAAACCAAGGACTTAGAAGAAGGAAGAAGAAAAATCACAGTGTGTGACTTATATAATGTGCTCGTTCAAATTTATTGTACCGAAAAGATGATATATACTGAATTCATATAAATATTTGTAGCAATATTTTTAAGCTCATATTTATTTAAAATAAATGAAATTATTTTCAAATTTGAAAAACTATTTTTAAGATAATAAGTAATAAATATGAGTTTAAAAAAAGTACTAGATTTACGTTTTTCTTGAATTCAAAGTATTGTCTTTACTACGAGCTAGATTTTTTTTATTTTGTGGATATAAGCATTTGATTTCTTTTTGTTTTCTTTTTTTTCTTCTTAATTATTTTAACTCTTTCTTGCCTACTGGAAACGTTGTGAATAAAACCCCCTAAACAGACTCGTTTTATATACACGAGTATTGGATGACACGGAGGTAGAGATCTACAATTGCCACGCATCAGTTAATTATTATTACACTAGATTGGAGCGTTTTTTTTGCCCCCTACGTATTACATCGGCAATGAGGGTGGGAAACGCAGGATTGCAATAACGAAGGAATGGTCTCTTTTTTTCGCACGCTCTCGTTTACTCTTTCTCTCGTTCGCTCTTTCTTTCTCATTATTAACTTCTTATTGGTATATTTTTTTTCTTTTATTTAATCTTTAAGGCTGGTTTGTGGTGAAAGGAGTGACACCGTTATTAGCCATATTGTCCATTACACCGCTAATAAAGGCAGCTACATCTATCGCTGCCTCTTCTGATTGCCTTATAAATGGATGCTCTAAAAGTCTATTGTACTTTGGACGTTGAGTTTCCTCTTTAATTAAGCTAAAAAGAAAATGTAATCTCATTTTAAATATGAATAAATTCATTCCAGGGTATATAAGTTTATGATTTTAAAAACAAGTTTATTTTGCATTTGATAGAAGAAAACTTGTATGTTGTTTTTATTTTTGAAAAGGTTTATATTTACAAATAAATATAAGACTTCTTTATAAGAGATTAATTTTCTTAAAATATAACTATTATTTTTAATCATAATTCATATAATTATATAATCATGATAAAATACATAATCTTTTTTAATTATTTTTGTAAGTATTAATTTTTATGATAATAAAAAACTACTTACCATGTATTTACGAAATTAACAAAATCCATAGTAAAGTGATTTCCATTTTCATTGGGAGATAATCTGGGAGGATCACCTTGTACTACTTGGTACAGTTGTTCAAAAACTGAATTCCATTTTGGATATGGAAAAGACCCTGTAGCAACTTCCATTAAAGTTATACCAAGAGACCATACATCACTTCTTACATCATAGCCTCTAGCGCGTTGAGGATCTATTCTTTCAGGCTAAAAAATTATTAGATATGTTAATAAATATATTTAATACTAAGCTAATGACATTGTCATTTTTTAAATAAGAGGATAATATTGTTTAGAAGTACTTACTGCCATATATGGTCTACAGCCTGCATCACGAGTTCGAGCTATAGAATCTACTAATTGTCCCGATATACCAAAATCGCAAAGTTTAATATTGCCTCTGCGATCCAGTAAAATATTACTAGGTTTAACATCCCGATGAATTATTCGTAATTTTTCTTTTAGGTAGTTTAATGCTTTTACTGTAGCTACTGTAATTTTACCTAAGATACATTCAGGTATCCTTTCGTTTAATCTTTCATAAATAAACTTGTAAAACTTATCTAATGATGTATCCATTAATTCCATGCATATCCAACAGTCTCCCTTTAAAAGAAAATATTACAATATAGTTATACAATAAAATTTAATTTTGAAAAAAAGTAAATTATTTTCAAAGATAAACTTACTTCCTTAAATAAAGCCCCATAAAATTGCACAATATAAGGACACTCATTGGATTTCATGACTACTTCTAAATCCATTAATAATTGCTTCTGCTCTTTTTCATCCACCGTCGAACGAATTCTCTGAAATTCAAATGTAAAATAGTAATAGAAATTTAAAAAAATTATATTTCATTTATGAATTTATTGATAGTCAAAATTATTATTACCTTCACAGCCATTACAGTATTGCTTATCCTATGTATCATTTTATTTACAGTTCCAAAACCTCCCCTACCAATTTCTCCTAAATCTTGAAGATCTTCACTAGTGAAGTCATACACTGTATCCGGAGATAATTGCAATTTTCCTGTGCTCTGCATTGACTGACACATTTTAAACTTGTCCCTAAAAATATTATTAAAATTCTTTTATTTTGGATCAATTTAAACTGAATGTATTAAAATTAAAATAATTATATGAATTTATTAATTATACCTTGCTTTATCAGGTAAGGTCTCCTGTGTTGGTATTCGAGGTCTTGCAGGAAGTTTTGGTATAGGTAAAGGCAAGCTTGGACGTGTGATCCTATAAAAATTATAGATATCAATAAAAATTTTAAAATAATCTTTTATATTGTTATATATATGACTTACGACATTTGTGGACATGCTGATGCCATTGTCGAGTTAGAAACAGTGGAACTTGATGAATTTGAGAGTGGTAAATTTCCACTTTGAGCTTGAAAACTAAGCTTTAACTGTCTTCTTTTTTCAGCTAACAAAAATAAACATAAATTTATGATTCATATTATTATTTTTATAAACATGTTATGAAAATTATGTTTAACTTACTGTCATTTTGAACTTCTGGATTGCTTCTAAAATCAAGGCAAGGAAAATTAAATGATCTACTTCCACTACCTGTAATATAAAATATAATTTTTATTAACTTTCATTATTGCCCGAGTTATTTTAAAATTTTTATATTATATTGCGTTAAATAAAACAGTGTTTCTTAAACTTCAAATTTAAGCTTTAAATTTATTTGGTATGACATTTGGTAATGCTTTGTAATTAATAAAATTCAAAGTTGTTTACAATTTACTACTAAATATAATTTTAACATTTGCTAACGTTTAATATTAATCATTGCAAAATATTAAATAATGTAAACAACATGAAACAAATTTTGTGATCTTGACTCTAAAATAAGAAATATAATAAAATTTCAAATTTATTAAATGACACAATGTTTTTTAAATTAATATATTATTTTAAAATAATTACATTCTAAAATTAAATGAACATAGGCTAAAAATAAATATCTGAAAAAATACAATTTGTTTTGAAAATTGATAAATAAATTTTTTGTCTTATCAAGGCTGAAAAATTACAATATGAATTCTGACTCCAAAATATGCTGTATGGGATACCTCATCAAATATATTGTATGTAAACATCAATAAAAAGCAAAGTGGAATGATCCAAAATTTTATTGTTATAGTCAGTTACAAAAGAAATATTTTTTAAAATCATAAATAATGGTATATTTCTCAGTAAAGTATCACACTAAATATTGACGTACTGAGAAAATCCAAGTCATTCTATTGCAAAAAAAAGGGTTCCAGCCCCAAGACTCAATACGGAAATACGTGTGTACGTATGGGTGTAAGCTAGGTTAGGAATGTCCGGGTGTAATACGCAAAATAAATGTACGAAATAAAATTTCCAATTCATGAACCGACTATACGAATAAAATAAATTTTTTTCTTTCAATAAACTTATAATAGCATTAATTTTTTACCTTGATTATGTTGATTAGAGGAGTTTGACGAGTTACCCTGATTCTCGGCCATGACTCCGCACTGGCGGGCTCTTTTCTTTCTTCTCTTAAATATGTGCGGGTATTTCCGCAAAAATTACCAACGAAAAAATGTGTCAAGTATAAATTAATGCACGAATTTTAAAGCTTATAACTCCTTTTGGAGTAAAGCCGTCGCGCTAAATACTAGAATTATTCCTTTTAATCCTTATAAACACTTGGCGCCTATTTTTTAAGATCCTGAGCCGCGGCGGCAGCTCGTCGAGGCGCAAGTCAGCCAAGTATAGGCATTTTGTTTTAAGGTCATAATTCCTTAGTGTTTTTACTTTATATTATTTTGTTTGATAATATCTGTATTTTATTAACTATCTCGGCGACAACGTTTGGTATTAGAATATATTCCTTTACTACTGTGCAGGTGTCTTGTATATATCTTTTGCGTGGGTGTTCAACGGATAAACTATTGTATATTATAGAAATGATTAAAAAGCACACTTTAATGGTCCCCCAAACTGACGTACATAGTAAGACTTTCCGAGGTTTATTCTCCAGTTAATCAAGCGCGAAATCTTGATATATACAAATGAAATGACCCTCTCCAACTTTCCTTCTATCGCGCCGCGCGCGGATATACGGAAAATCGACGATAGACAGAGAGCGCGGGTTTTGGCTGCGAATATAACACGGATTCAGTGTCTATATGTAACAAGTTCGTATGTATGTGTACGCGTATATACTCGTGATTTTCCGCAGCCGACGACGCCGACGTGTATTTGGAACTTGATGGGAGCAATGTATATAGATATAGGACACGCATTGTTGATTCATTGAATACTGTCTTCTGCTATATGTTTTTGTGTATTGTCAATGCGATATTTTAGTTTTTATTTTCTTATCGGTCTCTTTTTTACGTATTTAGAATGTTTAGGATTGATTGCAAGGGTTTTTAATAATCAAAAAATAAAAATTAATAAGTAAAGAATTTATTTGATTTTATAATGTTAATGGTATAAAATTTTTAATTTTGTATATGCGATAAAAAATTTAATAAATAGATTATTTGTATAATTGAATTAATAAAAAGAATAAAAAAATATGAATTTATCAGAAATTATGATAAAATTTATTGATGAAATAATTCTATCGATAATTTTAATTTTATTTTTCATTCTACAAAACCTTTTCGAATATAATTGTCGCATGCATTATTGTTATTTGTACTTTTTTTCGAAGCGTGCAAATTTAATTGCTCCAACGTTTTTCCACGGTTGTATTATTATAATGCTGATTGTTGATAAGCTATGCGTTTAATCATTATAAATGTGAATAGTCATAAAATAAAAAAAGATGTATATTATAAAATAAAAATATTTCATAACAAATAATCTAAAGAAATTCTTCTGAGTTTATTATTTAAAAATTTTTTTAAATACATACGCGCGTCTAATATAAATATTTTAATTAATTATATCATGAAACATGAAATTAATAATTGAAATTAAAAAAAAATGTTTAAATTCACATAAGATTTTATCATTAGTAAAAGTAGATCTCCGGGCGACATTTCCTCTTTTATATTTTAATTTTCTTTTTTTCGTCTTTTTCACGATGATTCACTTGCGCACAAAAGAAACTCGGGGCTCTTTGCGCTCTTTTCTTTCTTTTTTTTTTTACTCATTCCACATATGTAAGGCCTTGTCTTTTGTGTTAGAAAAATACGAAAAAGCATGCTAAGCTTTTTAACAAAATGATCCCGTTCACCGACAAGAGCTTGTTACTTTGAACTCTTGAGCTTCGCTCCTTCCCTTTTTTCTTTACTCAGTTTCTTTTTTTTAATTTTTTTTTCCTTTGTTAATTCTAAATAGTTACAATTTCAAATGTATTTATGATTTATCTATTTAATACGTACGATAAAATTACAATTATTTTATTTGTTATATCACCGAAATTATGGGCAAACAAATTATATGATAAAAATTGATTATAATATTTTAATTTGTCAGTTTTTTTTACTATATTTATATAAAAATTTAAACAAACTAAGATACCAATAAAATTATCCAATAAAAATTAATTTATGAATTAATTATTAAGGATTATCAAAATACAGAAATAAAATGAATTAGAAGCCATTGTTACTGTAAACCGACGTGTTACCAGTTCCAAAATTTTATTTAAAGCTCATCTTGTTTATTTAAATTTATTTCACTCATATTTTTTTATTACATTGAAAATTTACAATTACCATTGAAAGTAAAGCTTTAAGTAAATGCAAGTTGTCTCATATATATAGTTCATTTATTCTAAAATGGCGTCAATACGAAAGTTTTGTTTTCATTTTTCTAATTTAATAAATACTAAACCTTTACATAGGTAATTAAATATTAGTGCAAATTTTTAATTAGTAATTAATGTTTTTTTATCCTAATCTACAGTCAATTATATTAATCAAATTCAACATTTTTTTAAAACTTTTTTTATTTCAATCTAAACATAACCTTAACAAAGAAGAAAGTTTAATTTCGTTTATTTGTTTACAGATTAACGTTAATAAATTGTGATAGATCTTATAGTGTTTTTCCAAAGAGTTATATTCAACCTACATTTGATAAAAATGTTCAAAAAGAAATGGAAGAGTCTGGAGAAATGGCAGTTGTATCACATTTACCTGTCCGACCAGCATTTACCAATCAAACTTCTTCTGAATTTAATGATCCTATAATCAGGTTTTTATTTTATTTCTTATAGACATTAACTCCACTTGAAATTATTTTTTAAATTATAAAAAATTTTTGTCTAGCAAATTTATAAATTATTTAACTAAAAAAGGCAAAAAAGAACGAGCCAGAGATGTGTTTCAAAAGGCATTTGAATATGTTAAGCGACTTCAGTTGGAACGTTATCACAAAGCTGCACCTGAACAACAAGCTGAAATTGAATTAGATCCAAAAAAAATATTATACAATGCAATTGAAAATGCAACTCCTGTTCTAGAACTAATGAAAGTAAGAAGAGGAGGTCTCAACTACATGGTAGATATATTTTTAAAATTTTAAATATGCAACAATTACAAAGTTGCAATGATTCTTAAATTTCTAAATACGAATAATTTATAGAACTTTTTTTTGATAATTTTAGGTTCCAATTCCACTTACTGATAAAAGATCAAGATTTTTGGCTATGAATTGGTTAATTAAAGCAGCAACTGAAAAACCAAGAACAACGTCTTTTTCAGAAAAACTTGCATATGAATTAATTAATGCATCTGATAACACAGTAAGTTATTTTTTTGTAATTAATATCAATTATTTTATCGATGAAATCTATAAATAATTATATGATTTTTAGGGACGAGTTGTTACGAAAAAACAAGAATTGTACAGACAATGTGAAGCAAATAGATCATATGCTCATTTCCGATGGACATAGATTTTATTAAATATTGTTGTAAAATATTATTAAATTTTTAAATTGTATTAAAAAAATTGAAAAATTTCATTATAGTGTGATTTATTTTTTAACTTTTTTCAATACTAATTTTAATTCTTATATTAAAAACAATTTAAAATTTTCATATATTTCTACTATAAATCTAGTGATATAACTAGTTTAAAAAAGTAAGGTTATGATTGGACTTTAATTCCTTTCTTCTCATTGGCTCCTTTATCCATTTGAATGGCAATTTAAATATTGGAATTTACGTTGTAAATGTGATTGAATGTTAGACAGCATCATAGATCAATGTGATCTACATGCGTAACCATACGTGGAAAACAGTCAATAACATATTGTGTTTATAATATAAAAATTATGTTTACTAAAAAATGAGATTAAAGTGTTAAATAAAATTAAGGAGAATATTATTATATTATAAATATTAAAAGTAGATTCAAGTGAAAATACAATCAAGATGACTGCAGCAGATTGGGAAGAAGTAAAAAGGCTAGCTGCTGACTTTCAAAAAGCACAGCTTAGCTATACTTTGCAAAAGTAATTATGAATTTTTAATGTTATTTGTTTATTTACTTTTTTGATCGATTTACATTTTAATTTAAAATATAAATATATATGCAAGTCTATTTAGATAAATAATGAACAGATATTAAATAATAGATATGTAAATGAGATTATGCTTAATTAAAAAATTTTTTAAAAAACATCTTTTATTCAATATTTTTTAATACCAAATATTATTCAAAGTTTTGTAAATACATATAAATTTTTTTAAATGATGATACTTATGAATCTATAATATTAAGCATAGAGAAAGAAGTGAAAGAATTAAATTTAATATTTTAAGATATAAATTATAAAAATGCTTATTTCATAAATTGTGTGGCATTTTTAACGTATAAAGGTGAAATTAATAAATTAATATTAAATATTTTTCAGATTATCAGAACGCAATTGTGTAGAGATTATAATGAAACTGACTGAAAATAAGTTATTAGATGTTATTTTTACAAATGATGGTAAAGAATATGTAACACCGCAACATTTAACTAAAGAAATAAAAGATGAACTATATATTCATGGGGGAAGAATAAATTTAACTGAATTAGCTAAGATTTTAAATGTGGATTTGTCGCAAGTTTCAAAAATTGCAGTAGATATCGAAAAACATGATAAAGGATTAAAAATAATATTAGGACAACTAATCGACAGAAGTTACATTAGCAAAATTGCTGAAGAAATTAATGACAAACTCAATCAAAGTGGATTTATTAATGTGGCTGATTTAACACTTTACTATGACTTACCAGCTGAATTTTTACAATCACTTATTGAAAAGGAATTAGGAAAGACTATATTAGGAAAACAAGATACGCAGGATCCGCGTATTTTTTATAATCAAGGTTATATAGCAAGAAATGAAGCAAAAATAAGAGGTGCACTTTCAGCTATCACAAAACCTACTCCTATCTCAGCAGTTTTAGGGCAATGTTCTGTTCCAGAAAGAATATTTTTTGGTAAATTAATAATTTTTATAAAAGTTTAGTTCAATTTTTTTGACTTTTAATATCATTAAATATTTCTTCTTAGCGATTTTGGAAAATCTTCAAGGAAAACAGCAAATACCAGGTGTTATAACTGGTAAACAAAGTAGCAATAGTATTTACGTTCCAACTGTATATTCTAAGAATCAAAGTGAATGGGTAGATAATTTTTATAAACAAAATGGATATCTTGGTTAGTACCTTTTTAATGTAATATTGTGTATTTAAAATATTTTATGTTAATTTTATAAGTTAATTAAATTGTTTATAATTTCTAGAATATGACGCACTGTTAAGATTAGGAATTTCAGATCCAAAAAATTTTGTTAAACGTCATTTCCCAAATGAAAATTTAATTTTATTGGACACTGTGGCAGTTGGGTCTGTACTTATAGATCAAGTTGATGCAAATATTGAAGAAGTTGTTGCAACAGGATCTGTTACTGATATATATCCTCTTCTACCATCAGTTTTTAGTCCTGAAGATGTTGAAACATTATTAAAACAATCATCATTTAGGATGAAATCTTCAGTTCATATTTTTGCAACTACAGTAATAGTATCAGATGCTTATTTACAAACATTGTACAAAAAGCTAGAAGTTTTAGCTGAAGAAAAAGCTAAAGAAGCAGTAGAAAGTGGCAAATGGCTTCAATCAGTTGTTGAAAACAAAATTAAGTCAAGAAGTACAGAAATTATTGATACTAAAGTTGATAGAAAAGCTGAGCGAAGAAAAAAAGCAGCTACTGGTAAAGCTGGTGGTGGTAGTCAAGGTAGAGAAACAAAAACAAAATCCACCAAAAAGAAATATCAACAAGGTAAAAATCAAGATTTTGATTCAGATGATGAACAAACTGGTCCAGTTCAAGGAAAAGTTGAACAAGAATTAGTAAAATCAGATGATATTAAAAAGGAATTGAATAAAGATGAGAATCTGGCTGACATGGACGAATTAATTGATGAATTAGCAAATCATTTCCAACCGTTACTTAATAAGCATGTTGCAGTAATAGCAGAAAAACTATTACAGAAAAACAAAGTGACAAATTTGAATGAGATAGATGATCGCCTCAATATTCTTATAACAAATATTAGAATATTTGATAAAGGTATAAAATGTTTGGACAAAACTGGCCAGGTGCAAATGATTAAATATTTGTTAAAAACATTAGCAACTGATTTTGCAACAGAAATTTTTAAATTAGCAGCGCATCAAAACGTTATTCAATGTTCTCCAAATTTAACTACAGAAGGCAGACAAAAAATGCTTCAAGATTTGCCAAAAGAAGTGAAAGAGCCATTGAATAATTTGCACAAAGCTATTGCAGGAAATTCTTTAGAAGACTTTTTGAATACTGTTGAACCAGCTATGTCAGCTTGTTGTTTAGTGTTGAAAAAATATGACAAAAAGAAGGATAGACCAGTTATTGTTGGTCATAGAGAAGCTTTATTAGAACAATTAAATAACACACAAGATCCAGCATTAGCATTACACTTGACAACTGCAATTCTTTTTACAGCTGCCACACAAAACGCACTTCATATGTCTGGAAGGCATGTTTCATCCATACTTTCCTTTTTGCAACCATGTTTAGAACCGACAACTGGTACAACACTTGCAAAATATCATGGTAAATATTTTAGTTGTTTTTGAATTATATAAAAAAAATTTAGCTATCAATGATTGATTAAATATCAACTTATTTTACAAAAATATTATTAAAATATTTTCTTTTTAGATTTAGTATTGCAATTTTTAAGTTCATCAGATAATGATGTAAAGGAAGGCCTACAAAAACAATTAGAAAATGATTTACAGGAAATTAAAAAAATTGCTAATGAACACAAAAAACAGATAAAAGCAGATAAAGTTCAAGATTCTTAGATTGTATTTTAAGGAGAAATATAAAAAAAATATTGTAAGAAAGATGTTGAATAAGATTGTGTATTTGAGTTTATATAAATAGTTTTTTAATTTTACAATTTTTAATTATATTTAAAATGCTATTTAAAAATAAATTGAGTGCCTAATTATTTTATATATAATTAACATTTATTTTACTAACATTATTATTCAAGTAAAACGTTATGTGTTTTTAGTTTAAAAAATTATGTTACATTTTTTTTTATTTTAGTAAATACAGATTTATTTTAAAAATTTTATATCATTTGAATAAATTTAAATTAATATACTTATATTGAAGAACACATAAATCATTATTCATTGCTTATACCGAGATTGAACATAAGAATACTCATGTCAAAAGACTGATGAGATTTGTTTATGTTTAAAAGAAGTCAAAGCAAGGTCGTTTTTATTAAAGATTATATAATCTGTCCACAATGTCTATTACAACTACACTTGTGAATTCACAAGTATAAAAGGTTGCATTATGAAACCATACTCATTCATTCTAGTTTAGTTATGTTAGCTGATAATTTTTTTAACCAATTTATCAAACTTAAATGTAAAAATACAAGCTGAGAAATATTATCAGACGATAGTCAGTTGTGCTTTGATTCTTGCTATAGTTTCCAAAGTCTAACACATTAATTTAATCTTTTGATATCCAAAAATGGCAGGAAAAAGTTTAATTAATTCTGTTGATGATGCAGTCAATGAATCTTTGATTGGTTGTATACTAACTTATCCACACCTTGAATTGCACACGTCAAAAAGGGTTGTTTTAAAACCGGCAGTAAGTTTACCATCAATAATAGTTCTTATATTAAATCAAAAGTTTTTAATTAAAATTTTTAAATTTTTGCTCATTTTTAAGATAAATTGAAAGATTCAAAATATACAAACATAAATATTGATACGTAACAAAGTGCGCACGCAAATTTTCGTCAAAATATCATAAATATAATTCGGAAAATAATATAAAATATTAAATTTAAATTAAATAAAAACTGTATATAAATGAACGGAAAAAATTTCTATGAATTAAAAAGGAAATTTAATTTTAATTTTTAGTGGAGTGAGTCAAATAATAAAGTATCGGTTATAAGTGGCGGAGGTAGTGGACATGAACCTTTTTCTGCAGGTTCGTAAAGGTTTAATTTAAAATTCTTGAAATTTACATATTTAAACGATCTTTATATTTTAACAATTGAAATTAGGTTTTGTTGGTAGTGGAATGTTATCAGCATCAGTTTCTGGTTCTATATACGCTGCACCACCTTCTAGTCATGTATTACACGCTATTCAGTGTGTTTCAACGAATAATAATGATGGTAAATAAAAATTGCAAATCAACTAGTTTTATAAGAAACTGTTTTATTTAAATTTATCTTATTTTTAGCTGGATGTCTCGTAATTATTCCTAATTATACTGGAGATTGTTTAAATTTTGGATTGGCGATTGAAAAAGCCAGACACTTAGGTTTGAAAGTAAAAAATTATTTAAATAATTGAATCTTTTTTTATGTAATATAAATAAAATAGTGTAATTTAATATTGAAAATTTACTGTTTTGAATTATTAATTTAACTTAACAAAATTATAATACTTGTGTTTTAACATTAAAAATAAAAAATAAATAATTTGATATTCTTTTAACAACTAAATTAAAAAAAAATTAATTAAATTTTTGATTGACAAACTAAATATATAATAATATAAGAATTGAAAAATAGGTCGCACAAGTTATAGTCGGAGAGGATTGTAGTATTCCAGATGATGAATTAGGCAGAGCAGGAAAACGAGCTTTACCTGGTATTTTATTAGTAATTAAAGTAGCTGGAGCTTTGGCAGAAAAAGGACATAGTCTTGAGGATGTTACAAAATACGCACAATTAATTGCCGATAACACTGCGTCTTGTTCGGTTGGATTGACAGCGTGCACGATTCCTGGTACAGAAACAAATTTTTTTTTCATTATTGTGCAACTTTTTTTTTGCATTGTTATTGCACATAAAATTTTATTATTTATTGGTATACAATTAACAAAAAAAATCGTAAAAATTATAGTGTAAAATTTTAAAATGCTATTAATTTTTCAATGATGATTAAATTATTATAGTTAAATAAATTTTGTAATTAAAATTAATAATTTTTTTACTGAAAACATTAATTTAAATTAAAAAAAAATCTTTTAAAATTAGAAATTATTTTATTTTTTATTGTTCAGGTCAAGGACGCATGTTTGAAATTCCAATAGATGAATTAGAATTTGGGCAAGGATTGCACGGAGAAGCAGGCTATAAAAGAATAAAATTGCAAACTACTGCTAAAACTGTATCTCTTATGATCGATACTATTGTTAAAACATTGAAACTTATTAAAGACGATTCAGTTGTTGTTTTAATTAATAATTTTGGAGCTTTAAGCCAATTAGAACAAGGAATCGTTGTAAAAGAAGTCGTTACGCAACTTCGTAAGAACTTTTTATTTATTATTTGAATGTAATTACTGAAAATTTTTTTTAATTTAAGTTTAATAAAGATAATTTATAATGGTGAATACAAAAAACATAATATATAATTAATATAAATATAGTTAGCTTTTCTTTTTAATTTATAGAACAAATGGAAATCTTACCTGTTCGCGTTTATTGCGGACTTTTGATGACGTCTTTAGACAGTGCTGGAGTTCATGTTTCAATTCTCAAGTTACCGGAGGAAGAAAAACCTGTTATTCTTAGCTCTCTCGATGCTGAAACAAAAGCTCCCAAATGGCCAGGATGCGATTATAGTTTACCTTCAAATTACTATGCAATTCCAGTAAAAGACATACAATCAAACAAAGTATTGATTGGACCTGCTTTAAATAATGAACAACAAGTGGCGCTGAAAAATTGTTTAGAAAATGCTTGTCAAGAGATTATTAATAAAGAAAAAATTATTAATGATTTAGATAGTGGCTGTGGGGATGGAGATTGCGGTACTACACTCAAACATCTTGCAGAAGGTAAAAATTATATTATATAGCTTATTGCTTCCAACGTCAAAGATTCTATTCCGAAATTCATTAAAAAAAGGTTCTGTATCAGAATTCATTTTAAAGATATTATATTTCAATCTTGCGAGAATAAGATTCATTTCATAAATAGTTCTTTATGAAAAATAAAATGTATTCATTCATAATTAATGACATAATTTACCTATATTGTTGCAAAAAATCGCGTTTTATCCTTTTTAATTCATTATAATTTGACCGAAACGAGAATGAGCTGTCAAATTTAATATTATTTTCGTTAGATATGAGCTTTTCGAAATCAATACTGAAATAGAACCTTTTTTAAATAAATTTTTAGATACCTTTTCTGGTGCAGGAAGCGTTATTTTAAAAACATAAATGAGTAGAGTTAGTAAAAAGAAAATTTTCATCATAATCAAATATCCATTTTGAAAAAATTTTTCAATCATAATTTACTAATATTATTAAAATTGTTGAAATATTATTAAGTAAAAGATAATAGAAACATTTATAATCATATTTTTAGGGATTCTATCATCAATTGATAAATTACCTCTGTCTCATCCTTCATCTTTACTGTCTGAAATGGCAAATATTGCGGAAGATCGTATGGGAGGAACATCGGGCGCAATATATAGTTTAATGTTCACGACGGCATCAACTGAATTATCCAAAATTGATATTCCTGAAAATTGGCTTAAAATATGGGCACAAGCCTGGCGTGCAGGAATTAATGGTATTATGAAATACAGCAAGGCTAAATTAGGAGACAAAACAATGGTGAGTTTATATTAATATGAATCTAATATTTTAAAACCTTTATAATGTTTATATAAAATAAAGATTGAGAATAATTTTTTTTTTAATTTATAATGAAAAAATAATTATAGATTGATGTTTTGGAGCCTTCGGTAATCGAATTTGAAAAATGCTTGTTACTCTCTCCAAAAGAAGCAGCTGAAACAGTGGCTAAGCAAGCTATAAAATTTTCTGAAGCAACAAAAAATATGATGCCGAGGTATTTTTAATTTTACTTAGAAATATAATTTTTATACATGTATTTATATTAAACCATTTATATTTTTTTTAGAGCTGGAAGAGCGAGTTATGTAAAACAAGTGGAATATATAAAAGGAATCGATGCAGGAGCTTTTGCTGTTGTCATTTGGATAAATGCCATAGCGCAAACTTTATAAAAATTTTAAAAATCAAATTTTTAAAATAATTATTTGTTAAGCTATATTTTTCATTTAAAACAATAGTCTTTTATTTACCAAAAATCTAAGTACATATAAATTATGAGAATACATACACAATCTATAAGATGCAGTAATTTTTTTTCTACACTTATTTTTTTTTTTATAATTACAATTATCAGGAAGTGTATTCGTTTAGAATCTAGCTTCAAAGAAAACGTATACAGATGCGAGTTCGATTCTAAAGCTGCACTACTTAAAAGAAATGCAGCAAAAATTTTTTTTTCCTTTTTTTGTAATTTTTACACACCCAAAAAATGAATCGAACGGCAATATATGATTTTTCTTACTATCGGTAATTTATAAGCGTTTTTAAACGGAACAAAAATCCGTAATATTTTACCGCGGCATCAAAACGGCGGTATTATTTAAAGTAGTGGCTACACGTTTGCCACTTTTCTTAAATCTATGTATACATACAATGTACATTTACATATTAAATATCACAATCTATGATGAGAAGTCATAATTTTTAATTTTTTTTTATATCAGCTCGACACGACATTCTCTCACAAAACTCACGCATACGTTCAATTAATAATCTATCAAAAATTATAATTAAAATGATCGATGTAAAAATTTGACGATAAAAAAAATTACAATTTTAATATTATACATAACAGGGCATTAATACTGATTAATAATTATTTCGCAGTTTCGTTAAATAAAAAACCTTGAATATGGACAAAATAAATAATAAACTTAAATAAAATGATTAATTCAACAATTTCTATAGCAAAAATTACTTTTACAAGAATCTCATACAATGTTTGTTTTATTTTTTTCAACAATCCTCGATCATTCTTAATGTTGCGTTTTTTTTCTTTTTTTCTTCTTTTTTTTATTAAGGAACAGGTTATTTGTGATTATATGAATAATTATTGATTACACAAATGTGTTAATGATTAGATTTCCTAGACTGTCAATATTGTCATTAACATCTGTTATTATTACATAAATCTTAAAAAGTTGTTCACTTGGACAGAAGTCTTTTTTTGGTTTCGCTTTTTTTCATTTTTTTTTTATATATAATTTAGTCACTGTTTACCTTTATAGACAAGATTACATATGTTATTCTAGCAATTATTTGTATAACTTTTTTTTTATTTTTAATTTTTAATACTTTTAGGCATTTTTTTCAACAATTTTGGTAATTTATTTGAAATTAAATATATACGGCGTTACAGAGTAATGATTTATTTGTAACGATTAATAAGATTGAAGATGATTAAATTTGTTTAATGTATTATTTTTATGCAAAAATTTTAGTTTGAATACATAATATAAATAATTTGTAGTGGAAAAATGATTCATGTCAGTTAAGGAGCTTTTGATTTTTATAAAAAGTCAGTACTTACTATATTATTCAAATTTACTTACATTGTATGACTATAAATATTTTTTATTGTACAAAATGCGAAAATTTGTTATTTGCAACATAAAATTAAAAAAAAGTCATCAATAATCAAAAATTTTTGCAATAATTTTTTTTGAAATCAAGCTAATACAGTATTTATGTATAGAAGTGATAATGCAAAAGAATTTGATTATCTATGATTTACTACAGTTTATACTTTCACTTGTTCATGTGTTTTTTTTTAATATAAATTTTATGTTGCAATAGGAAGATGCGGTTTTGTAATATTATATAGCTAAAATATGATTTTATTAAATATTTTATCAATGAGAGTATATCAAATTCAACTAATTGTAATTCATTTTTTTAACAATATTCAACATTTTTAAGAACTACCTTAATTGAAAAAAATATAAGTAAACAGTAAGAGTACATAATGTGAACTATTTTATCAAAATTTGAAAGCTGATCAATTTATATAAATATAAGCAATGCTAAAGTAAGATATATAATTCAATAACTGAAAAACTACAAATAATCAGTTCATTAAATTACTAAAAATTAGATATTTACAAATACAAATGTACAATTTTATAAATATGCAAACTCAATGTTTAAATGCATTGTTTATCTTGGAAATATGAGATCAGCATAAATATTAATATTTATTCAAATATGTATTTCCAACAATATAAATTAATGAAGGATATATAAAACTTTTGCATTTTATTGAATGTATGAATGTTTTAAACCAATTAAAATAACTAGCCCAGTATGTCAGACTCAGACTTAACTTTTTCAGTTCTCGAACATATGTGTTCCATTATTTGCCATGTTATTGTTATAAGAAGATTTACATTGATGCACATACAAAAAAACTTATAAAATTTACTATGCGGAGAAATGATAAAAAAATAAATAATTTACATTCTATTTAATTAAGTATTGGACACTTTGGAGAATTAAAAGAAAAAAGAATCTCAGGTATCAGGTTTGGTGCCTCAATCATTGCAAATTTCAATTATAAAAAGTTTTTTCTTTCAACGATTTACGCGTGATGGACACCAATCATTTGTTGAAAAATTTTTGCAAGTAATATATCTATGTATTCACAAGTATATATTTATATGTATGTAACGGACTTGCTCTGGATTAATTATGCCCTTCTCAACAGGCTGTAGACAGAAAATCGTCAACAAACAAACTAAGAGGTAGGTCAGTGCCCGAGAAAAATAAATTATATATAATTACTTTTGAGAAATTTTTGAAAGATAGTTTGTTACTTTTTAAAAATTACAAACTGGATTATCTTTTGAAACTTTCAGCAAAGCGAATTTTATTAAAAAAATTATCCCTGCAAAATTTCAGGTAACCTTGTTGATTATTTCTTTGAAATAATCTCTTTCAAAGTTTGATAGTTTAAGGTCTTAATACTAATAAAAAGATAAAATTTGAGTAGAAAAACAGCTGGCTAAGCCACTTGAAATTTTGCAAAGGTAGTATTTAAGGAAAAAACTCACTTTACTAAAAATTTCAAAAAATTATCCAATTTTGAAAATTTTTATGAATAACAAACTATATTTGGCAATAGAATCATCTTAAATGAAACTTTATTATATAAAACTGAATTTATGGAAATTTTTTTTCTAGTTTTTTATCTTTTTTTTTTAAATTTTTATGTATTTCGTATTTTCTTATTATTATAATACGCAATAATACTATAAATTTATGAAAATTTTAAGAATTATTTATTGTTGATAATAATTCTTGAGATTTTAATTTATTTTATGGTCAACTGAAAAAATTTGTAAATTAGTAATTTTGCTTATTGTATACTGAAAAGAAATTCATTTATACATACTATAAAGATAAATAATAATATAAATAATTATATTTAATTAAACACAAGGACAAATAATTTTGTTTTCTCGGGTATTAAAAGTGGCACACAGTGTCCTCAGCCTGGAGTGGGCAGAGCGTTATGTCAGTGAATATTAAAATTGTATTGCTTGCGGCTGGAATTAATACGTAGCCATCTACTTACAGCCAATGGTTCAGGATGACAGCTAGACCAAGATATGTCATTAAAACTCGTATAGGGCGTAGAAGCAGTAGTTGCTTCCAATTGAATAGCAGTCGAATATTCCTGTGGGAATTCATGTTTTACTCTTGTAACTTGGCTTTGGAGATGATGATTGCTAATACGTTTACCATTAGTCATAGCATGACTGGTTACTCTGGATTCTGTTGAATGGTGATGATGATTTAATGGAGAATCTAATAAGTTAGAATAGTTTCTAGAACTTGGTGATTGGTTTGCCATATTTGTGCGAGAAATTTGCACAGTGACTTGTGATTTGCCACTCTCCTTGTACACTGGGGAAGTGTACATTGTCATATTTTGACTGCTATCCATATCCATTGGAGCAGTTTTAACTTCAAGAGGAGCATTTGTTGAAGCGACTGGCTGACTGTTGACTGGTAATGTAGTGGGAGCCAACGGTGCTGAGACTGGAGACTGTTTACCGATGATTTGTTCCACGTTGATGGGCGACGAGGAGCTGACATTACGACTGTATTGAAGAAGTGGTGCCTGAGGTGACAATCCATCGGCTGGAATGGGTGACAACGAAGGAAGAACCACTGAAATCGGTGCCATTGCCGAGTTGTTGTTCGCTGCGTTGTTGGGGGTGGAGCCATTGGTACCGCTGTTGTTCACCACCGTCGACTCGATTCTTCTACTGGACTCCAACTCGTTGGCAAAGTCCTCCTCCAATTTCGTCTAAAAAATAGAATTGTCGATTTGTGGTAATGAAGAATTAAACGAACGTCTGCTTGATAACGAATTGCGAGAACTCAAAGAAACCATGCCTTACAGGTTTATTGGAGCCATGCGGGGCCAGACATCGATAAAGCAAATCAACAGCCTGTAATTAAAAAAAAGAAAAAACACGTATCAATCAAAAGCCTTTTTTTTTTCTTTCGATACCGGCAGAATTGAATCCTTTCGTTTATGAGAGATGGCTTGAAGATTACATACGATTTTTTATCATGACTTTTACTAATAATATGAACATCTTTATCTTTAATGACAAACAATCTTTAATCAAAAAAGATTGAATGTTTTTTTTCATTTTATAAATTTAATGACAAAAACAAAGCAATTACTAAATTTAAATCAACTTATTATGTTAAATATCAAAGTTTTTAATTTAAGTGAAACTTGAAATCAATTTTAAATGTACATTTTATGATCATGACAATGTTTATAACGAATAAAATGGTATAATTTTGCGAATTCATTATATTTTATAAAATAGTCTTTAAGCTTTTGACGATACTTTACTATAATAAAACAAAACTAATTAATAACATTTTTCATTTGTAAATAAATAAAAAAAGCGAAAAAAAATTAAAATTTATATTGTAAATATTCATGCGAAATACATATAAATTAAATTAAATATAAGAGAAATATATAAGCAATACTAAAAAATAAATAAGACAACGTACGATATAAACACTTTTCTTACTGCTTCAATATGTACAATTGAATTCATGGCTTCTTCAAACGGACAAAGCTAAATAGAAAGATAACAAGTCAAGACTCCTACAAACACTTTGACTCTAAAATCGGATGTATAATAACATTCAAGTTTATATTACGTATTTATAAAGAGGCGCAATCATGCCTCAACGGACGTTTTAGTTACATCGCAAAATTTTAGTAGGGAAAAAAGTATTTTTATGAACTAATGATTTTATGATATTTACCGGTAATACTAACCATGGTGGCCACTAAAAATTTTAATATTATTTCACAATTTAATTTTTAGTAAAAAAAACATCTTCCAATTTAAATCTGTTTATATTAAATAAAAATTTATTTTATTATCCGTCTCTTTCTTATCATCATTTGTTATATTAAATTTTGTACTACTTTTAATATTTAAAAATAGTACATTTAAATTTAAAATATCAATTATACTACTTTTGAATGCACAAAAAAAGAAAAAAAATACTTAATAAAAAGTTTAAATAATATTAACTAACTTCAATTTTATCTACGAATGCCAATGAAGAGAGAAAAAAGCAGTAAGGCTTCTTCCAAATACAAGATAAAAAGTAACTAAGAGGGCAGTGGTTTGATAGACAAATAAAATTAATGATGGAAATTTCTAAGATAATATGTGAATTATATGAAAATCAATTTTAACTTTATGCCAAATTGTAATTTCTCAATTTCACAAAAATAAAATACGTGATTTTAAAATTTTCTGCACAAAAACATATTTGAAAGTTTTATAAAACATAAAACAGAAATACTGATTTGAACATGAATTTTCTTAAGAATATCCACCTGAATTAAGATTATCCATCCATCACAAACCACCTTGCCCTGCTTGAGAACCATAGCTTGAGTGGCCACCAGGCAAACTCAATGATCCGTCGTCGTTGTCCATTCGCGCATCCCATCCTTACCTGTGGCAGTGGATAAGTATCAGGCAGTGATAAGACCGGCGGAGAACTCGGAGCCTCTAATTCAGTTGTAGATGTTGTAGTTGTAACTGGAGTACTAGGAGCTACTGCGCTCGTAGTACTCGTTTCGCTACTAGCTGCAGTTACCGTCGTCGTGACAGCATTTGATGCTGCGACTGCTGCTGCTGCTGCTGCCGCGGCGTTCGTTCCTTTCGACGGCGTCCTCGAGGTCGGGAGATCTTTTGAGGCTCTGTGTTCCGCGAGGAGCTTGTCGAAGGTTTTGCTGCGCCCGGTGACGGTACGCCGGAGCGAGACCGTGTGGGCCTTACAGGTAAGTGAACGGGTACAGGGTTTACCCGTTTCTTCGATCCAGACGCCACAATGTCGGTCTGGATCGTATTCTCGATCTTTGAGTAATGAGCGTTCCGCTTTGAGCCTTTTCCGCTTCGGCTGATTTCCTGGACTTTTGACCGGACTGCCGAGCGCGTTCGCCACGCCACTGGAGGGTTGATTCGAAGGTATCGTGGTGTTGCTGGTGGATTCATGTGGAGATCGGGGCGAAGAACCGGCGATCCCTGAATGCATGTTACTTTGTTGTTCTGTGCCACGTTGTTTGACCGGAGTGTGATTGTTGCTGGTTTTACTATTGCCACTGCTGTTGTTGCCCCCATTGTTGACGGGAATCTGGTTCGCGGACTGGCTTTTCTTAAGTTTTGAAAGTTTACAATATGGGGTTTTCATTCCTGGCTTTGTCGTAGAATTTGTCGGCGGTGGAAGGTTCGCGTTACCCGAAGGATGTCGACTTTCTACAATAGTTTAGTTTTTTCATCATTTTTTAAGACTTTAAAAAATATATTTAAAATTTACTTACTGGGCTAACAATATAATTCCAGTAAAAATAAAAACTATAAATTTTACATGTTAGTAACATTTGAAATCAGAACTTAAATTTTTCTTTAAAATGCAAAATAGTTTAATTAATGTTCAACTCTTTTTTAATAAAATTTTTAACATTTTATTTATTACAATTTTAACACAGGCAAGGCAAGTATACTCATTATTTTAATCAATTAAACAAATTAGTTATCCTTTCTCGACACTAGCTAAGGCATTTATGAATTCTTTGAAGTCACCAAATATTTTGCTTGATTGCATAGACTAATAAATTACTGTAAATTTTCATTTGCTGTAACCATGAAGGATATTGATTTATACTTATCTATCGGTTGAAAATGATATATTTTCATAGTGTTAAATTGTAATGGTTCTACAATTTTAAGCTCTTTCTCAAAAATATTTATTAACTCACCCATATGTTGTATTAAAGCTTGCGGTTTGACAATAGAATTGCATATTTCACATACAACTCCATAAAATGTGTCTCTTTCTGGACAAAATCCATATAAGTCAATGTCTGAAAAATCAAGTAGGTATTAATTAGTAAAGATTTTATAAAATCTGTTACATTTTGAATTTTGGTGATGCAACAATAATACAAAAAGATACGTTGAACTCAAAAATAAAATTACCATCCACGGACAGACGCATGACTGAACTTGCAGGTTCTGAATCTGGTTCCTCATCGCCTAAAAGATTGATAGATCTTAAATCTCCATAAAATTTTTACTTCAAATAACAAACATATTTTATCTACTTACTTTTGATATACAATTAAAATAAAAAAATATACAATTATTAATAGATTTAGTATTTCATATTAAATTTAAAAAAATACAAAACATATTCTAAAGTAAAAAGATATTATAATAAATTGATAAAGTTTGACTTTATTTAAAAAAAGATGTAAGTAATCAAAAAATCAATGTCAAAATATTTTTTTTATTTAGCTAAAATTATTAAATATTTATAGAAAAAATTTATTTTTAAAATTAATATAATTTATTATATAACTCATAAAACTGCAAAAAAAATAATTTTTATTTATTTTAAAGAGAGAAAAAAAAGGGAAAGAGAAAACGGCCTCAATCGAGCGCCCATTCGGCATCTTATCTACACCTTAAGTAACTCCCAGTACGAAAATTTTCTCTCTTTCTCTATAGCCTCACACGATATAAGCATTACATCTCAACACGCGTAAGGGGTGTCCTCCCAATCCCACCTACACATTTACATTAGCAAGTAACGCAAATAAAATCTATATAGATAAAGAAAAAGGTATGAGTAAGAGAGAAGAAAAAAAGTTTTAATAGTATCTAGGAGGTTATGTTCAGATATATTAATTTTTTTTTCTTTAGGAATTGCTTTGAAAATTTTACAATTATAAAGGATTTTTAATGATTTAGTATAGCCATGCCAAACTTACTCAGAGG
Source organism: Anastatus disparis (assembly GCA_017163975.1). Classification (NCBI taxonomy): domain Eukaryota; kingdom Metazoa; phylum Arthropoda; class Insecta; order Hymenoptera; family Eupelmidae; genus Anastatus; species Anastatus disparis. The sequence continues at coordinate 2,165,202 of JAFFSR010000251.1, forward strand.
TTTGTCACGGCCAATCTTTTCGATCCAGCTGGACCAAGGCTGGCCGTGAAAGAAGGTTGGGCTGTCACTTCCCGACATTGTGTGTGAAGGTTTATATGTATAAAAAAAAAAGAATCTCCGAATTTTCGAACGAAGACTTTTGAAACTGTTGTATATGCTTCAGTCGTTTTTTTTTTTGTTGTCGACGTCGTCTTCGTCGGTCGGCAATTCTCTTCTCTCCTTTTTGCCCCCTCACGGCACACACAATATCTACCCGTGTGTATATATTAAACGCTTGTAGTTGTGCGCGTGCGAAAAAATGCTCTCTACCTCAGAGATACAATATATGTACAGACAAAATCTACCTATGTTTTGAAACTTTATGTTTGTATGCGCTGTAGGTGCGCGCGCGCGCTCATACGTTCACCGTGCGTGTATGTGGTACGGTACGATGGTTCTACAATTTCTACTATAGTATTGTATTTTGCGTCTTTCAAAGAGGGAGGAAGAATGAGAACTTACAACGACCGGCTTATCCGGCTATATATTACGTTACGTTTATACACACGCATACAAAACATTTTTAATATCCCTTTTATGAAAAAAAATTTTTAACACATTTTTTTCTAACTTTGATATAGAACACGTGCACAGTACTACGAGTTCCGTTGATCTTTTGCACCTTTTTTTTTTTAATTTCTTGAAGACATGCGCGCAGACACGATTTATGCTATACTCTGACAAGTTTACCCCCGCTCAATGTTCAATTCTCCGGATTTTACCCTTTCTCTTTTTTGGTTTTTAATGTTTTGAGATTTATGGTACGAATAATACGACTATTTGACAATGTTTGTTATTGTAGCGATGTTTCTTATTTTGGAACTAATAATGTAAACAAAAAAAACGGAGCTTCACATATGTTATGATTTGAGATTGACACCTATAGTCATGATTTTATGTTTACAATTTTCTGGAATTTTATTTAATCGATCAGTTGTATTTTATAAAGAAAATAATTAAAAAATTATTTTCTAAATTGAAATAAACAATTGCAAATTTTTTTAAATTTAATTAATTATAAACTTAACATATTGATGAAATGTTTAGTATTAATTTAATAATTATAGCAATTTTTATGCCATTCATTGAATGTATGAATTTTAACTGAATCTATCCAATACAAAATAAAAAAATTATTTTGATGAATAGCAATGCAATAAAGGCTTTAATTTTTTACAAATTAAAAATTTATATTTTTATTTTAAAAAGCGCGAAAATTTTAAATAAAAACCGTTACTTTCCATGGTTGCCATTTTGCAATTCCACATTTCATTCGTTCCAGCACTTTCATCAATAAATCATTTTTAATTCTTTTAGGGTCGATGTATTCATTTATTTGTTTATTACTAAAAAAATATACAGTGCACCTAGTGGAAAATCTAATTAATTAATTGAATCAATCAGACATGAAAATTGTTTATAAGATTGGGACTATTTGTTCCTGATGGTTTTATTGATATTTCATTCCTAATATCTATTCCTATTTCTTATTCAGTGCACACGTGCTGTCATTTCACGTGTTTACATTCACCTGCATTGATCAGAACGCGCTTGTATCAAAAATAGTGTTTTTCTATACAGATTTTTTACCAGCAGTGTTTTATATTATAATAAACAATTATGAAGGTTAAAAAAGAGTTGTTGGTAAATCCTTTAAGTAAGGCTAAACAAAAAGAATCTAATAATGAAACTAGAGAAGAAGGTTCTTTAGAGGTTAATTTGCCTACTGAAAGTGGGATCAATCATATTAAATGTAAAGCTGTTAGATTAAAGAAAAATGAAGAAATACAAAGGGAAAAGAAAAAGGCCAAAAAGGCAAGAAGAAAAGCAAGAGCACAAGCTGGCGAACCTAAGCAAGTTCCAAAAACCATAGAAAATATGAGAGAGAAAGATGAGACTATGATCTATGGAGACATCGATGATGAAGAGAATGAAGAAATTAAAATTGATATGGAACATGATGAGTTTGCTGCTTATTATAGGGAAGAGTATGAACCTAAAGTTTTAATTACTTATTCAGATAATCCACATACAAAAACAAGAATATTTGGTAGGGAGTTAACTAGGATTATACCAAATTCGACATCATTGTACAGAAATCGTTCTGGAGTAAAAAAGATGGTTAAAAGTTGTATCGAAAACAAATTCACAGATATAATTATTATCAACGAAGATCAGTGTAAACCAAGTATCCTTTTTAAAATTTTAATCATTAAGTTTATAATAAAATATATTTTATCATTTCTTTTTCTATATTTATTAAAAAAAATTGTTTTCAAAAATATCACCAATATTGATTATAAGAATCATATATTAGTAATATATAATTAATATTTGTTCGTTAAAAGTATTTTTTTAATTATTTTTTCCTTAACATTATACTTTAAGATGGTATGTTAATAGTGCATTTACCTGATGGTCCAACAATGTACTGCAAATTAAGCAATGTAAAAATTACTCCAGAATTAAAAAGGAGCCATAAAGAAATTACTAAACATCGTCCAGAAGTTATATTGAATAATTTTACAACACGTTTAGGTCACACTGTTGCAAGAATGTTTGGCGCTGTATTCCATCATCAACCAGAATTTAAAGGGAGGCGAGTTGTGACATTTCATAATCAACGAGATTATATATTCTTCAGACATCACAGGTAAATAAATAATTAATTTTCAAATGTTTAAAATAAAGATTCGAATTAAAAAAAATTTTAAGTAATATACAAGGTTCTTTAGGGATTAAATAATTTATTTAATAAAATGTAAATTGCAATAGACACATTTAAAAATTTTCAATGTATATTGGATTCAAATTGATTAAAACATTATTTTTATTTCTTGTAAACAAATTAAATACTAATTTATATTTAATACCTACAAAATGATTTTATTTCTAAACATTTTTTTAATTAAATAAAATTAGCAAAAAAATTTATTTTGACATAAATATTACACAAAATTGAAAACTTTACAGATATGAATTTGACAAAAAAACAGCCAAACCAAGGTTAAGAGAATTAGGTCCAAGATTTACCTTGAAACTAAAATCTTTACAACACGGCACATTTGATAGTAAATATGGAAATTTCGAATGGATTATTCAAGGTAGACGGCACCAAATGGAAACTAGCAGAAGAAAATTCTTCTTATAAGTTACGTTAAGGTATTAAACTTTAATATAATTTGTAAAAATATTGTAATTATTTTTATTAAAAAGTTTATAAAATCTATATTAACAAAATTTAAAAAAATGTTTTCGATGTTATCCACTCTCTTCAGTCGGTAATTTCATCCCTTACATCCATTTGAATAGTTTCCTTCCCTTTTATTTAGATGGCGTTTATTTGAAATGATAAGTTCCTTAGGAAGATTTTTTCAATTACCATTTTATTTTCATCATAGAAACCATTTATTTTGAATTATTATTATAATAGTTATAGTTAAAGTATTTAAGTAAAAAAACACAATTTAACTGCTACCTATACAAATTTTGCAGATAGTAATTTGACGATAATTCGATTGCATTAGAAACAGCATTTAGCGCTTAGGCTTTACATGTTCACGAGTTTCTCGGTTAATTTGTCGTTACGCTATACCACGATGAATTAGTGCGGCCGTCGTTTGGAAAAGATTTATGTTCAAGGCAATTAACATCCAAATGTAACTGTGGATTTGCCAAACAAATCCCTGTGGATGTTATAAATGCATGAGATTTCGTATTCATTCTTCTCTCTTGATTATAAAATTTTTTATTATTTATTATAACGTAGCCGCTAAAAGTATGCTTTGCATATTAAATAAAAGAAATTTATTTATTTTATGCATTATAAAATAATTTTAATTTTACATTAATATTAGATAAAATAAACAATAAATAAAAAAAAATTTCTATCTATGATTTCAAATTTTTGTAATTAATTAATCTTTGATTACTTTCGCACTTCTAATTAATAAGTACTTATATAAAAAGGATAAGCAATGCACGCGAGTTTCATGGAAAATAATAGCGTTTTGTTAAGCTCTCGATATGTGTGTAATTTACGAGGTCAGAATCCAACGACGCGCCGTTCCACTCACGTATATATATACACTTATCTTCAGTCACGTCGCTCGCGAGGATTTGCATATCGCGTGAGCTCGAAGGGGGTTGTTATTTTTTGGTTCTTTTTTTTGGAAACATTACGTATGGCTTTTAATGCTATGTAATTAATGAGAAATGTAACATCTTTTCGGTAAAATCGTATTACTCGTTTCGAGCATTTGATAAAAGCATTTTAATTTAACCGAAATGAGAATTAATCGACCATTATTTTTAAATTAATTTTTTTTTTTCAAAAATTTATTGATTTGAGTTTAAAAGAATGTAACATGTTCTACAAAAATTAATTATAATAAGAAATATTTTTTTCGTCCATTGTTAGTTTAAAAAGTTTCAGGATTACAGTAAGGAATTAGTTGCTAATTTTTTATACAATAAGATACTAAATAAAAATTAATTGTAAAAAAATGTAATTAAAAAATTAAATATTGAACTTTTTTCAACCAACCCTTTCCTTTGAATTCCTAAAATCAATAAATTAAAATTAATAAAAATTTGTAGATATTTCATGAATTTATCATTGAAACTCTTACACTTCTAATATATTAATTAGAAATACAAGCCTCTCTAAGCATGCATAAAAGATGCAAGCCCGTCTAGTGTATATCCTTGAAAGCATTCCTCCTACTACCAACTTTCTTAACAATAGTTAGAGGGAGAGAGAGAGAGAGAGAACGGTTGACAAACTCTCTCTTGAACAACAAACTTGACGCTTTCCTTTGATTAAATTCATCATCATTCCTAAAATCAAAGAGTAAAACCGGTTGGCACTGTATACTTCTATACGTATAACCGCTTATCAAAGAGACGTGCGAGCCAAAGGATATATGTATAGAATATATAACTTTGCTAAACCACAGAAATTTCGCTTGGTAGCACTTTGAGATTAATCAACAGAGCATAAAACATCGTGTATATATAAAGACTATTACTTTATGTGTATATATTGGATCGATATGTATTAAGTGTAAAAGTATATATATTACTGATGAGAATGTGTATAATAGATATTCAAGACTCTATATAACGAACGTTGTGCGTAAGATGCTGTATAAAGGTGGTAATGCAGTCTTGGAAGATAATTTTGATGGTTATATGCAAAAGCAATGAACTTCTTTGAGACATCGGAGCTTTGAAATTATAATTCTGAAGGGGTATATTTTGAAGAGTAGTAAAACTTGTAATTATAAATGTTTGGATAATTTAATTAGTTTTAAGGAGAATATTCTTGCTTGATTTTGAAAATTATTTTTCGTCATTTTAAATTTCATTGTTTAATGATTTGAAATAAAAAAACTTATTGTTTAACAATTAAGAATATTTTTTAAAAATATTCATTTTGATTGATGTTATAAATTTTTATGTTATAATGATTTTTTATTTATTATAAACTTATAGACAATTTTATAACAAAATTTTTGATCATTTAAAAAAGTGAATACTTAAACGTACACAGGAATTTAAAACTAATGTGTAAAGAAAAAAGGGGCAGCCCTTGTAAACACAATCGTTACATTTATTACTTAATTCGTTTAATCTTTGCGTTTGTATAACATTGTTATAAATACAATTTTTGTTTTCTATATCTACTATAGTTCAAAGCCTGCCAATGGACAATGTGAGAGTAGCCCGAAGCCATTCTCACAACCTCTCAAACACACACGTCACCATATATGTATGAATGCGTACGTGTCAGAATCCGAAAGTATATAAAGAGGAATATATATATATATATATATATATATATATATATATCCATGCATGAGTAATTAATGAAACCAATAAAGCCAAAAGCTCCTAGCATCGCGCAGTATACCGAAATTCGTTAAATTTAATTGGACGCGAGTAATCCGTGATGCTATGTGTTTTCTCTCTTTCTCTTGGTAGAACAGTGTTATACGTTCTGAAAAAGCAAGAGGATTTTCAAGCTTGCATTAAACTCTGCTGGATCCTAAATCCTTTTTATTTTTTTTGTTTTTGTTAAAACTTTAATGTTTTGATCGAAATATACGCACACACACATACAAAGAGTGATATCTATAGTAATAAAATATCAAATGAATAGAGATTTTGATTTTATTTATTTTTTCTTTCTGTTTATTGTCTTACTATTTTTAAGTTAGTTTTTTAAATAATCAAAAAGTTATAGGTAAAAGTTCACATGCACCATGTTTTGCAAACATAATGAGCACTTGAGTATGAAATCTTTTTCTTTTTCTTTTTCAAAATCTTGATTAATTAAATATTAACAATTTATGAAAAAGTATAAATATTTAGTTCTATGAAAATTCTATTTGAAATATAATTAAATATTCGAACAATTTTTCATTTTTAACTTTAGCTTAATTAATGTAAGGAGTACAAAACTGAGTAGAGATTTATGTCATAATATGATAATATCAAAGCTAAAAATTAATATATTTTTTCCTAACAATTTTTCCTTTGGAATTTCGCTTCAATGTGCAATTGATTTATTTAAAAAATTTTTTTTCATCAATTTTTGAAGAAATTAAATTTTAAAAATTCAATCTGATTCTTATTTTCGTAAAGTATTACCTTATTCATAATAAAACAAAATCAATAATTAATCTCTTTTATCTTTCGTATTCTAACACCCAAATTTAGCGAGAAATTCGTGCCAAACATTCAACCTATAGCCTTACGCGCGCGTTCACGTGCAAGCTTATAGCCGCAAATTTAGCACGATGTAACGCGCCGATCTTGGTCTAATGCACAGATGTAACGGCTATAAACGAAATTCAATGTCCGACTTATACTTTTCGTGTACAATAGTACGTGCATGTCTACCTGTAGGCGTTTTAACGAAATCGAATATATACCATAGATATGTACATACGTGCATATCTACCTGTAGGCATTCGAACGAAATCGAATCTAATTTCGTCGGTATATGCCTTTAGGCAGCTATATATATACGCGCGTATAGTGTAGTTGCATTAGTAGATTAATGCACTCTCTCTCCTATTCGTCGTATAGTGCAAAAGACTAGAGCCAAGCGACGATGGGTATATTTGCATTGCATTAGCCCTGAAGGTCCTTTCTATCTATAATACCCACTTTATCCCTTTGATTGTATTGAGGCTAAAGCCGACAATTGTATTATTGGTGCAATGACGATGATAGAGAGACACAGTTCCATGTATGGGGTAGAAGAGAGAGAGAGAAGGTTTTGAAGATTCTAGAGTGCATCCCGATGTATATGTGTGTATTGCACTTTGCTCCAGGCTGAGGTCAAGTTCCTTTCTATAATAGAAATACCAGGAGGATTTCGTATTATATAACTAAAGGCTTGTTATGTTATAGAAATTTTGCGAGGCTTTGACTCTTAGTACAATGGATTTCTCGCTAATCCTGTTGTTGCATATACAGATGTTAATTAATTCTGACTGAAAGGTTTTAACTGTATTGTTGCTGCGAAACATACACACTGCAGTGCTCAATTTCAGAATGGAATTCAAGATTCTTGTTATTTCAGAGTTGTGCGTGTTAAACAAAATAAAATAGAATTTCTATTTTATGATACTACTGTATGGAAATAAAATTGTTACGATTATATTATGTTTGAATTTAATAACTGCAGTAATGAAGGTTTTTAAAATATATTTTACTTTGCTACGTGGGATTTTGCTAAATCCAAAAAGTTTATAAATAAATGCTATTTAAGGCGACTGTGGAGTTTGAGTTAAATTCCATTTTGTTGATTACAAATTCCCTGGTGGAAATTGAAACGTTTTTTTTACCATTTTTTGGCCAGTAGAAATGAAAACGCTTTTTTTAACATTTATTGGCCATTTATTTGGCATTTTTATAACTAATAACCTCAAATTTTTATACACACCATTTTTAATGCTCACATTTCTACCAAGGTTACGCTTTTAATTTATAAAATATTTTAGATTTTAAAGTTTTCAATCATTCTGCAGGTTTCAAAAAATGGTAAAAAACTAAAAGATTTCAAAAATTTTATAAATTAGATGCTTGATTAGTAAACTAAAAAATGAAATCCAAACTAATCTCCGAAGTCGTCTTAAACTTTGAAAATATAGAACTAATTGTCCATAAGTTTCATACCTTAATGTATTTTAATGTAGTAAACAATCAAATATTCTACAATCAAATTGATCCCATGTTTTTGGTATTGTTTTTCTGAGATATGATTCTGAAGGATTAATTTATCAAAGTAGACTAATAGCTTTGATTTTTTGACAAAAATAACAATAGTTTGTTGTTAAAAAATCGTAAATGTTAACTCTAATCAATAATATATCTTTCGTTATAATTCTATAATTAATCATTATTTTATCCCAACAAATATGTTACAATCATGAAGAACAACAATATAATTTTTTCGTAACCTGATAATCAAAATAAACATAAATCTAATGAAGTTTAAAGTGCACTATACCTGTATTATAATACCTTTAGAATATTGTACAAGAGAAATGTTTTAGCGATAGAAAGAGCGAAGAGAGTATATAAGAGAACAATTGAACGAGTAATGCCCTAAGGGAATACATACGTCAATGAAAAGACTGACTATACATATACATGCATATACGTACTGTTAACGTGCCAATATGTAGAATTTGGCAATTAAATCGTTTGCCGACCATTCGGTCTATATACTATAATATATAACGTACGAATGAACGTTCCTGATTCTTTTTTTTTTCCTTCTTTTTTAACTCTATTCTCACACTTTGTCTCTTTCTCTCTGTCTTTCACTTTATACACATATAGATATGTGTGAACAAAGCGCGTAAAGAGGAGGACTGATTGTGAAAGGGGGAAATTGCTTTCTCACTGGACGAAAATATTTTAATTGAATTTTCATGCGTGCTAATTCTTATTCAATAAAGGAAAGAGGGACAATTTTATTTTATTTTTTTTTTATTAAGAGAATTGAAGGATGTGTTACTTTTACCTGCTTTATTTAGCGAGACTTATAATTTTTTTTAACTTTGTGAGATCTTTTAATAATTTGATATTGTATGAGATAGTACTATTTTTATATTACTAATATTTTTTAATTTCTCATTTTCTATTGAATTGAGAAAATTAGCTTTGTTCGAAGAGACAAATATTCAAAACTGAAATTTGAAGAATTTTTATGATTTGATTGAAATTTTTAAAAACAGGTTTTGTTACATTTTCATTTTTTAAAAATTTATAATTACTTTTTTTCATCCAAAAACTTCAAATAATTTAAATTCGTGTTACAAAAATAATTTTAATAAAATCTGCATACATTGTAAGTAATCAAAAAGACCAATTTAATGCTTCCAGTAAAATTGACATCATATTTACAAAACTTCATATATCATCTATATAAAATTTTGCAAATTATAGAAAAAAACATAATAATAAACAATCATATATAATATATTCTTGTTGTTACGACAGTTCGATATTGCACATTTATATACGCAAGTACCATAACACGTTAAAATATGTTAATAAACTCGACGTGCGTATGTATATACAGTACGTTAGTTAATGCTAATTTTCACGCGTTCACATATATATGATTCATCGAGTAAATGAACATATGCTGCTGTGCCATTTTATTATCATCACCTGTCAACTGCAATATACTTGCGTATATTGGTATTTATAGGTAAATTTGCAATTGAATGATCAATGAACTATGTGTTGTGGGTTATTTCGAATTTTTAGAATATTCTGAAATTCGTTGTAGCTGCATGGGATTGATATTAACTACATTCATTTGTTTATATGAAATTTCAGAAATTATATTTTTCTCTTAGATAAATCATATAAATAATAGATTTTGTACCTTAGAATTATGTAGAATTTTTTTTCATATATTTTGTAAAAACAGAAAATTATTGTACCTATAGTAAAATGATTATTTAAAAGAGCGTCTACAAATGGTATAAGTAAATATAGTAATTTAGAAAAACCTATAAAGTTACTCAGACTTTTTAATATAAAGAAAAATTAATAAATACATTCATTAATATATAAATAAAAAAATAAAACAAATAATATTTGACATTTTTAATTAAAAAGAAAAAGTTAAATCTTTTACATTTTATATTTTTTTTCAGATCTTCCATTAATACTTTTTTACTCTTCATATTTTTATAGCCGATTATTTTTACATATAATTTACGAAAGTTTAATAAAATTTGATAAATTTCGTTGATTTGAAATATTTTTTTATAAATAAAAGATCTGGTTGTTTTACCGTAAATAATATCTATAATCGACAATTGACAATTTTTGTTTTTCTTTTTTTTTTCTTTTGTCGCGTCTCAGTAAATGCAGAGTGCGATTTGTCGTAAAACGGTACATTGGTAAGGGCTAACAAGGCGTGAAGAAAATTAGGCGCTGACGTCATTTTATTATTCTCCAGCTCGTTTTCTTTTATTATTTTCTTACATTACTTTATGCTCCTTTTGTTCCTCGAAAATATATGAAAATAATTTTACCGACTTTTTTTATTTTTATCTTATTTTGTAAGTAGTATGTTCATATACTTGAAAAATTTATTTATTATAGAATAATCAATAAATTTCATTTATAGACGCTTTTTATTATGTTTGAAGTAAATTTATAAAAAAAGTGTTTTCATCAATATTTATTGGTTCTTAAAATAAAGGAATAATCTAACACAAGTTGAAATTAATTGGAAATAAATTTATAAAAATTCTAATTAATTTATTTCTTGTTATCGCCATCTCACACTTTATAAAAACTTATTAACCTTTATATTAATATACTAAAAATCAAGATGATTCCACTAAATTACAATCGATCAATCAATCATTTATTTGACCTTTTCTCTCCTTTATTTTTATAGAAATTTCACACTCTTCTCTATCCATTTAATATTCTCTTATTCCATATTCTCATTTTCCCTGAGGCATAAGCATAAACCACCAAAGAAAGCCTTCCCTTCGGGGGTGGTATATGCTCGTAAAAATCCTGGATGCAATGATATAGTCGAAAAAGAAAGAGGACTAAAAGAAAAAGGGAAAAATAAGAGAAGAAGCGGACGGAGGTCGTCAATGTCGATGATGCGTGGATCACGACACGCACATAGATACATGTATATATATATATATGTATAGTTGGAATCTCTTGCACTTTTTTTTCTTTTTTCTTTCTTCAGTCTGTTGGTCGTGTTCCTTTTTTTTTCTTTTATGAAAAAAAGGAAGGAAATATGTGTATAGTAAAACTATCTCCCTCGATTTCTACACCCCTTTCGCATTCGCTTTATTGAAATAACTCTGACGTCTGCCAGTGTGAGACTCCAAAATTTATGTTCGATTGTCAATCTTTTTTTTTGTAAAGGAATTGTTGTTTATAGAGAAATTTATGAATTGGAAATTGTTTAAAAAATACGTGGTTTAATTTAACTACACTGTAAAAAATATTGTAACTTTTACTATATATAATATTACCATGGATTATAGTTTAATACGGCTACTATTAGAGTTTATAATATTAGGTATTAAAAAAAATTTCATAGTCAGTTTGACTAAAGTCAGCAGTAGCCCATACTATATTACCAATTAAATTCTAAAAGTTTAACTTTACCAAAATAAGCATGTTTCTACATAAATAATTATCACCATAAAAATTTAGTAAAGAATAATATAATATATATATATAATATAGGAATGAAAATAAACTTATATTATATTTATTAGCAAATATATTAGTAATTAAATTCTATACTCAATAGTTATCCATACTAATTGATTTTGATTTTCCCAATGAATTTAGTTATGTTACACCATATAATAATTTTCATTTAACTGATTTCTCTCAGTGTATGTAAAATACGATTAGTAATCCTGACGTGATCAGGTAATTTTATTTTGCTTTTTTTCAAAAATAAAAACTTCTTAAAAAATATATATAAAAACTATTTCTGATTACAGAAAATTTTAAAAACTACAAAATGTTATTACAATAAAATAAAATTTTTATACTTCTGACCGCGAAAGTAATGAAGCAATATCAAAACCGTATCGTATTATTAAATTAAATAATCTAAAAAATACATTGAAACTGTTCAATACCCTTTCAAATATCTGTTCAATTCAATCAAAATTTCTATAAGAATGAATTATTTCAATCAGACCATTGCATTATCAAAATTAGATTCAAACATCTTTCAATCTAAAGAAAAATCTAGCTTGACGTGCAAAAAGAAGCACATCCTTTCTACACAAATATTACCGTTTCGTTTGGCCTCGGTACAATTTTTTCCCCTTTTTTCTATTTCATCAAAAGTGAAAAAGGAGACGAGAACGAAAAGATCTTTGTCACACACGACTCGCTTTATTCTTTATCGATTCATGCATTTTACGTTATATGAAGTATCTAGAATATCGACATATATTGAGTTTTTGCACTTAATTCAATGTGAAAAATTTTATAAAATAAATTGTTTTTGGAATTTTTTTTTAAACTTTATTAATGATGTTTTTAAAGTTATATTACTCATGATAAATATGTATATAAAAAAATAATATCTGCGATGAAAAAATTCGATTCGTTTATGTATTGTCGAATCTTTCATTCTACAATAGTTTCTATTCATTTCTTGTGCATAACACAGCCAAGAAAATGGTGATTTTTTTGCATCCCTTCTTTTTTCTTCACTAGCCGAATTTTGTTCGGTTCGTAAATCGAAATGGCTTGGCGTAGGTTTTATCATTCCTTTTTTTCCTTATCATTTTTTTCCGGAATTATTTTTTGGCTCTTGTACAGCCGGAAATATATACTGCTGCGGTTATTGAAAAATTTGATCTAAGCTGCAAGCGCGCAAAGAGGCGTCGAGTTAATTTAAGATAAGTTATGAAATCCTTTATGGAGATATTGAGAATATTTCGAACTTTTTCCATGGAGTGACTAAAATAAGTTCTGATTATCGAATACTTACTAAAGTAAAAACTATAGTTTATTTATAAAAAAAATATTGTCTTGATTTTATTAAATATTATAAATGTTCAAAAGAAAATTTTAAAATTAAAATTTTTAATTCAAGTTTTCTTTTATCGATATAAAAAAATTTTAATAGAAGAAAATATGTCTTTGATAATAAATCAATATAATTTTAAATGAAGTTAAAAAATATATTGATGTAATAATATCCATGAAAACTATTTAATTATGTTTTATTGATTACAAACAGAACAATTAAAAAATCAATATTTTAATCAATTTTTGATTAAAGATTTATTGAAAGTTAAAAAATAATGAAAGTTCAAAGAAGTTGAATAAAAGCTTTAATAAATATAGGAAAACAATAAGCATAAAGTTGCGAAACGAGGCGAAACGAAACGAGAGCACATCAAAAGATGAAAGAAAAAAAAAAGCAACAAGAAACGTATGTATATATGTGAGAGTATATATACGCATCAGCTGGCGCCGGAAATGAGCAAAGCGAAAAAACGTGTCTAAAGCAAATAACCAAGTTCGACACACTACAACGAATATCAAAAGTGTCGATCGTATCTATTGAATATAACTCCAAAGATGTCGACATAAGTATATATACACATATATAAGTAAAAACAGTCGGATGTGCGAGTGTCAAGAGCTCATCATTATAAAAGTAACATACTTTTCTTTCTACTGATAGTGTTAAAAATTTTCACACCCTTATAAATGTTTTATAAAAACATTCATATTTATTTATACATGTTAAACTTTAGGATGATATTTTAGGAGTCCTGCTTATCTTTATGTGTATGTTCGATTTTGTAGTATCAAAAATGTGTGTTGTATAAATAAAAAATTTATGCAGCTGAATTATCACATTTATTGCTTATTTTAAGGCCATTTTAAACCTATATCAACTATCCATTATTTATCAAAGAAAATAAACTTCAAAACATTACTAAAATATTTTAGAAAGATTTTTTACTCTTTTATTTTATGTTTTTAGATATTTATTTTGAGAAATGGGTATGGTCTCATGGGGATAGCCGTCAATATCATATGTGTAACATATCCTCGTTTATTTTATTGATTGCAGTGTTTGCAAATATGTGGATATGTATCAGTACATATTTGTCTAAATTAAACCAGATCAAAAAGAACTTTTGCTTCTGTTTATTTTAAAAAATAACCTTCCGAAAAAAAGATTTAAAAAAAAAAGATATAAATGTTGCTTTTTTTAAATAATTATATTTATAAAAAGTCTATTAAAATCACTGTCGTTGTGTTTAAAAAAAGAAGAGAGTTCATCACGACAAAAACACGCGTATACACGACAAAGAAGAAAAAAAACTAAGAGAGAATTAAAAATTTAGTAATTGATCCGTAAAATGAGATGATGTCCAGTCAGTCGTCTGTTGGTGATCGAGGCACGATTACATTTTTCCCTTAACGTCGGTAGTCTCTACCTACTGGGCATTTTTATTGATAATTAAAAACCAGCGGCTCGTGTGATTGAAATTAATATGGTCAAATGGTCAATCTCGCCTGTAGGCAAATAAAAAAAAGAAGGAAGAAAAAAAAAGATTCACTTGAGCCACCGTATACAGAGTTTAAAAAAAAAAAAAAGTAAACTAAAAGTAGAGACTACTGAAAAAAGTGCGTTATAAAGTCGACAGCCAGTAGCCTTTTTTAAAATATTTGCGCTCGTTCTTTCTATTACGACTATAGAAAAGAGGGTTTATATAGTAAAAAAAAAAGTACTCCCTCATATATACCTTCCCACCGTACATAACTTTTTTTTTTCTCCTCACTGGGTTGGTTCTCGCGGAACTTTACTTTTCGATTACGTTCAACTCTCTTCAATCACGTTTCACAACTCATTTCGCGTTAGACGTAGCTACTACACACGCTCTCGCACTCTCTCGTGCTCCAATGAATTAATTAAGTATAAGCCTGGCGCGCGAATGGCTTCGTTTATTTTTTTTTACTCTTCATAAGTTATTAAAGTCGTCTCCCTTTTCGTATATTCCTTTATTTTTTTATTTTACTGAAAAAAAAAATATACGTTCTTATATGTGCAGTTGCGCAATTTTACGGCGATCCGAAGTGTTTCAACGGGCGACATGAATTTTTATGAGAAAGAAGACGTGAAAATTAAATTTGAATTTATTCGTTTATTTTTATGGATTTTAAAAGCAAATTTGCCAGAGAGATAATGGTTACTTTGAGAAATCAATAAGGAAAATTGACATCGATATAACTTATAAATTATAGGCAAGATGAAATATAAGTTATTCATGAACTTCATGAATTATTAAAATTTTCACACACACGGAAAGATTCATTAGTAAAAAAGTTAAAAAAGTTTAGTGGTTTTATCGATGCGTAATTACCTTTTTATTTCTGTTCTTTATAAAGACTTGCGAGGATGACTGATAGGTTTAAGTTAGACGCTACTAACAATTATATTTAATGACGCTATAATTATGTGCAATTGTCTTGATGTAAGTTGTCTGATTCTACTTGCTCAAATATTCATAAAACTTTGATACTCGGCTTTATTCGCTTATAGATTTTTTACCTTCTCTATGCGAATGGAAAGAGTGATTTATTTTCACTCTTTGTAGAGGGTAGTATAGAGTTATTAGTGGTTAACAAATTTACTTATTTAACGTCATAAAATAAGCTGTCGATTTATATATTTAATTCAATAATATTTTAAAAAATAGCTGTTCTAAATTAAAATTTGATTAAATTATTTATCTTAACCACATCAAAGGCAAAGCTTTTTTCTGAATAGATTGAACAATTTTTTTGATTATTTGGTTAATTTTTATTGATATTTGATATTTATTTGTTTGTAATAGCTCAACGTGTGAAATTCAATGCATATCTGAAGTCCTTCATGTCCATTATTTTCATTTTTATCACTTATTTTGATCGCTATTATTTTTATTAAAAATAATAGCATCAACTTTCCTGGGTGTACTTAAGACATTACAAATTTTATTTCCTAAGAAAGGATACGTTCTAATTATGCGAAATGTTGGAAAAAAAATTAATTTGAAAAATATTCAGAAATAATGATAAAAATTATCCTGACCTTAAAATGCAAATCGATGATAAACAATATCTTGGTGGTTAGAATGATTTTGAACATTTTTTGCATAAAAGTAGAAATTACCAATTTGTTGATCGCTCTCCATCAAATTGAGAGAGTTGGTTACAACTTTTAAAGAACTTTTTAGAAACTTTTATGGTATCAATTCTTAAACTTTTATTTTTCTCTAAAGTATATTTATACCATTTTATAAATTATTTACCACAATATATATTGATATAAATAATTGATGTTGCAAATTTTCATTGGTCAAGTTAAAATGCCCTTGTATATTAATTTATAAAACAAAATGAATAAAACTGACAGACTTTTTTTGAAAAAATCAATGACATCAAAAGCCATAATTACTGCAATGAAATCGATATTAAAACATGATTGCATATTAATTAGAATAATTTAAAATACACACATACACCTATACATCATAGTTTGTTAAAGTTAGATAATCCTTTCTCGAAAAGTAACTAACAAAGAGATTACGCTGATGTTGCAAAAGCCTTATAACAAAGCCACACTGAGATCTAATCCTTTCTCGAAAAGCCTTTGCTTACACGCTCCTTCTCCTCCTTATATATATACTTGCTACACCTTGACGCCTTCCTTCAGCTATTAAAACTATCTTCTGATCTTAAGCTAATACATATATAAGACGAGGCATTCTAAAACCACCCTCTCCTCGCTCCTTAAGGCTTCTTTGTTGTCTTCTTCGCTGCTAAAACTTTTCATCGTAATGTATACTTTAGAGAGGAAGATGTACACGGTTTGTTTTCTTTCGATCACTTTGTCATTTACGCGCTCCTTTTGTGTTATATAAGAAAGTTTTGAAAAGCCAAGTTATTAATGAATTATTGTGTTTGCTTGAATTATAATTTATTAAATTTAGATGTATTGTATTGAAATTAAGTGTTTTAATTTAATTGATATAGTTTGTTTTGATAAGTTTTATTCATTATGTCAATATTTTGTAGAAATTTTGGCAAATCTAAATTTATAATGAAATTTAAAATATTTGGTTTCAGAAATTATAGGTTGACTAGATTTTTATTTGATTTATGATAAAAATATTTTTCATAGTATATTTCGAAAGAATCTTTTAATTACATCAGGTATTTTTGGGCAAAATTATACTTTTGATCGATTTGTAAATGAGAACTATCAAATTATTCACACGCAGTAGTACTTTATTCTATTAATTACTTTAATCAATAATTAATGAATTTTTTTTTCGTATATATAGAATAATCTATTTTCTAAAATTGATTTTTGTATATACACGAAACGAAAAATCAATGACACAAAAAAAGCTAAAAGGGAATCATAGATATATTCAACAGTTTATTACAAGTATATATATGTACGTTCAATCGTCACGCTTGATGATATTGCAAGCACAACCCCTTTAACAGCATTCAAAATACTAGATATAGCACTGTACATAATAATGTAATATTCGAGCGTATGTGTGTGTGTGCCAAGAGTAGATAGCAGCAAAGCGATTTAATATGTTACATATCCATATACAGATATATGTCACGCCATATGTACGAATACGCATTTTTATTAGAGAATATGTGTATTGTATCCATATGACATCAGGGCTTTTGACGTCGACATGTATTCGTCATTACAGATGATTTGCTCACGTCCGAATTTCTAGCGACTATTCTATGATTATAGCTTATGGCACTCTTCTTATGGTCTTTTCTTGTACAAAAGGGATAACATCATATCTGTAATCACTATAAGACGTGCGTGTGCGTACAAGAAGTTTTTGGTCGTTTGAGAAAGACGATGTAGTACGAGGAGTAACAAATTTCCGGAAATGGAACATTGAGACAGAGGAAGACAGAAAGCAAAATTTTATGATACAAATCGAATGGTAGGATGTATATATAAGGGTAAGATGTTCAAGTACAAGATACAAGAGCACACTTCGCCTTTAGTTTCCGAGCTCCGAAGCATATGCAATTGTTTACGATTACGAGCCTTGACAGCCGCGCGCTCGCTAATAAAATCCCCTCTCCCCCTTCTCTGTACTTTCCTAAACGTCATTTTCTCTCTTTTACAGCGCGGGGGAGGAGTGGAATCTTCCTTATATACAATTGAAGTACGAGTATTTTCTATGCGTCAGTACGCGACGAAAGTACTTGGGTATTTTCTTTCTTTATTTTTTCTTATGCTTTTTTCTTTCTTTTCTTTTTCTTTTTGTATTACACATTACGTTTGTCGATATTGGATGCTTTATTTATAAGAAGACGAGGAATTATTATTGCACTCCGAGCGATGAATTGATATTGAATTTAGCGCGCTAAATAAGTTTGGATTTTCATTTGAAATTTATGAGAAATTTATTATGAAAATGAAAAATATCGAGACAATGAGTATTTAGTATAATTTAATATAAATAAAATGAAAAAATATTCTGCAATGCGCGTGAGATCTACATTATTTCATTGTATTAATAATTCGCATATTTATTGATTTATAAATAAAACAAATATTTCTTGGTTTTATTTCTTATGATTGCAAAAATTGTTAATTAAAATATAATCATCAATATAAAATACAAACAAGTCTCCCTACGTTTTATTTATAATCCTATACACTTTAAGATTGTTTAGTCTTCCGTAAAAAGTATATTTTGTCTTAACATCATTGGATTTTATAAAAAAGATCAGATTTACAATTAGTTTAGTATAAACAAAAGCTAATTAATCTCCTTCAGTATGCGGCTTCACTGTGACCGCGATAATAAAGTTTCATCCCCTTCAATATAGCATCTCATCTTAAACTCAAGTTTACTTAATAATTTCTTAACCAAACTCGGTACTACCCGTCTTCATCTTCATAAATGACGCATATTTTGTGCGTATATATGTGTATAGTATATACGTCCAATATAAGATATCATAATATAAATATCGAAGATTAATCGAAGCATAATAACCCTCGTTAGATGATGACAAACTACCTAACGGTTACGATAAGAGCTGAGTCACTGTCCATCAATATTATCGTATACTACTTATTCATTTTTTTAATGATCATATACTCTTTTAAATTCGCAGCGTGCGTAATTGACTTTCACCATTATTATGCGATATTCTTGCAATTTAATAATCTATTTAACGTCAGTCAATATCATGCGAAATTGATGGCTCGAATTAATTTCAATTAATCAGTTCTTTTAATATGGGGTGAATTAAGTATAATTTTTTTAATTGCTTAATGTTTTAAAAAAATTTTTTGATTGAAAAAAAAATTTATTTTTATCCAAACAGTAAAGATATTACTTTATTTGCTTGAAAAACAGATTAAAAGTTAGATGTTTCTCTTGTTTAACAAATTCAATCGACAGTAGAGTACCATTTTTCTTTACGCTAAAGTAGTGAATAATTTGAACTCAAATTTTCAATTTCATATTTTTAAATTAATAAAGTGACCACAATTGAGTTGAAAATACAGCATTATATGCAACACGGAAATAAAGTAGTCACGATCCTTACTCCGTTTCGCTCAATTGAACTACAAATCTTACCCTCAGGAGAAAAGTACAATTTTTTTTGCTAGTTGTGTTATGTGAAGACTTGCATATTGATCAATGAGATTAACTGCATTGCATAAATGGATTAAAACCAATTTATATAAAATCACGAATTTGTATAATAGAATAAAAATATTTCGTTCACAAGACGATCTTTACCACGATAATAAAAACTAAAATTGTCAAATCCATTAAAAAGTGTTATATCTCATTCTTAATCCATATTGTCCTGCAGCTGTATAAATTCTTTTCCGTCTATAAAACCAATGAAAAAAAAATCAGCAAAGCAAAACTTGCGGCTTCGAGAGTAAGAGCAAGAGAAAAAAAACGGTAAAAGCTTTGACGCTAGTAAAACGATATCGATATGCAAACGGAACGTTCGCTCGTAAAATCCGTAATATCAGCGTACACCGGTGTCTTTAACAAGATCGTCGTAACGTATAAAGAGAGTTAAGACTTTCTCTTTCTCTTGCCTTTATCCTTGTTCGAAACGATACTTGCTTTAACAGTTTAAACTTCACTTATCTTAGTAATGTACAATCGAGTGTATAGATATATACGTGCATGCAACCTGTTTAAACTCAAACTCTTTATACATGCGAGACGAAGCTTAACGATAATCAGGAGCGTAAAGGTAAACTACAAATACCGTCGCTCCTTTATTATATCTCTTCTTTAGCTTGCCGCAAGGGCTTTTAAAGGTGTCTGGTCTTATATATATTCCATCGTGTGTATGTGTCGCGCACGATTTTATGATCCAAAGGGAGTTATATCGACGCTTGTTTATGTATAGTCAACGATTAACTTGACGTATGAGTATCTGGTAAATTTCGTACTTTTCTTACGTTTCTTTTTTTCTTTTTTTTTTTTTTGAAATGAGAGTAGATGTGAAAAAGAGTATATGTTTTTATAGGGTTTTTAGGTAGGTGACGTTTCAACACGTTGTAAAAAAGGTATTAGGACTTGGTTTAATGAAGAAATGTTTGTTAAGCTTGGTAATTTTGACTTGTAATTACTAAAACTTTGAAAAGTTTCTTATATATTTGATAATTAAGAAAAGTTTTTAATATATTTTTACGTTTAATAATATACACGCGATGGTCGTATAGATTGTTTTACAAACTTTTATCAGACTTTCAAATCAAACTTTTACAATTAAAAATTCTTTATTAAATAAACAAGTTTTTTTTTCTCTCTTTGCTTTTCAATATTTTCCTTTTACAATTGTGCATGTAACTCTGAAATAAATTCAAAGCTATATCCTACGAATATTATGCATCAAAGCCACAGGCTTGAAAAACAAAAAAAAAAAAGCTATCTGCCACTCGACTGGAGCCCGTTACACCGTAATTGACGCATTCGTAAAACATAAAAAAATATAACAGAGTTACACAAAAAAAAATTTTCTACATCGGTGATACACGTTGATTTGATAAAAATTTAGTATACATACATTGACTAAACAAAAAAAAAAAAATAAAAAAAATTTGCTTGCATTTTACAATTCTCACAATTACAATGCAAATGAATTCCCTGCTTAGCTAGAAGCGTCGCGCTTACATATCATACTTTGCCCCGAAGGATGTACACAAAAGAAGATAAAAGGAAAAAAAAAACTGTATAAACCTGTCCATTGCTTTCAGGTGTATATGTGTACAAGCGCATCACAATGTAAATTTGTCTACGATATCACGTTACAATGGCTTGTTGCTGGTTCTGCAGAATTTTTTTATATTTTTTTTTTATTTTTGATACCCCAAGGGTGTTTATAAGCCTGTATTATGTATCGACGAATTTATCGTTATTCTCTGCAAATATACAAATCATGCAAAAAAGACAACAAAAAAAATCTGAAGAACGTTAAAAAAAAACTCATAAAGGGGAAATGGAAAATATGATGCATCTACAAATGACACGATACAAAATGTAACCGTGATGTAATACGTATAATAAAAAAAAAATGAACAATAAGAAACATGCAAAAATAAACAAGGATAAAGGAGTGGCCGTATATGAGATTAAGAGAAATATAGAATAAATGAGACGCGACGTTAAAGTATACATCAAGAGAACAAAGGGAAGAAGCAGGAAAAAAAAGGTTAAAGAGAGAGAGAGGAAGAGGCGTTGCTTTGCATATATCGACAAATTTACGAGACGATCCCGGCTTTCATTATGTGTTTGCTCGTTCCAGTTTCGAATGTATAGAGGTAGTTTTCGTCGTCTCTTTCGACGCCCCCCGTTGGCGGCTGCATTTATGTACTTTATGATATTGACGAGCGAAGAATTTTCGGAGCTGTCGTTACGTGCAGACTACGACGACGACGACGACAACGGGAGCCCATAGTGACAATGAGATGCAATGATATAATCGAGCAACAAGAGGAAATATGTTTGTGTCGAGAGAGAAAAAATAAAGTGTTACTGTTATGACCAAAGGGTTGGTTCTTAGGATCTGCAAATGATGCATATATAAATCTAAAAGATTTTTCAAAGATTTTAAATGGGGCTTAGACATAAGAAATTTTTGATTAATGAAACAAATAATATTGCCCGGTTGCATATTGAATGCATACTAAAAAAAATAATTCAGAACAAAAAGGACTATATTGGCGCTGCTACAAAAACTCGAATAAGATCTCACCATGTACATGATATTTATGATGAAATATATCTTTGAAATAACTTTATGTACTAAAAATTTTAAGTGAAAGATCATAAGCTATCGGAAAAGGTATCTATAATATAAAAATATCTTCTAATTTCAAATGTAAAATTTTTACAGTGTTAAATTGTTGAAAAAGCTTATTTTTTTTTAATGATAATGCTTATAATACAATAAAAATATATACATTAATTGATAATTTATGTATATATAATTTTTTTAATGACATTTACTCATGTTTAAACATATAATAATTTTTTAACCGGGAGACGATAGAAAACCTTTTTATCAGATCTCAGATAATATCTTACTTGAGATTTTTGAGTAAAATAACACAGAGACATTAATAAAATATGGCAATATAAAAAAATGTTCCAAAACAACATAACCTTTAATATCTTATATCTTATAAATATCTTATTTATCTTATAAATTAAAAGACCCATGATATTATATAAAGACAGTTTACATAGATGTAGATGTCAAAAGCTAGCAAAATTAAACTCAACGTGTTTGATACAACAATTATATGATTTATTTAATGTCACAAAGCTTTTTTATTAAAAAGCTAAAATTTGTTATGAATAAACTAATACAGTAATAAGATATATTATATAAAAATAAAAGGAATAACAAATCAATTATAGTAGAAAAATCAAAAACTTGTAATAATTTTTTCCCTCGATTAATATTTCACATTCAGCATTTATTTTTTGCATATACAAAAGAAATTTAATAAAAGCGCAAAGCACATATACACGCTTAGTATAAGCGAAAAAAAGGGAGAAAAAAGGCAATTTTTTTGAACGACCACATACATATAAACTCCCCATTCTAATTCTCAGCTTTGCTCACTCATATCGACGAATTTATCGCTGTCCCGCGTCTCTATTGTCATATATACATATATAAAGAAAGAGAGAGAGAGAGAAAAGAATGTTTACGATATTGACTCTTCCTCCTTTATGTTAATCTGACTGTCCGAAAAGTACGTCCATTGTAAGCATCGCGCTTGACGTATATGTAATCGACTCTTTTTCTTCTCTCTCTTTCTTTTCTCTTTACCCCTCGTATGTGTATTATATGAGCCGCGCAATATATATGCGAACTATAATGCGGCTTGTGTATATCGACGAATTTATGAGAAAACGGACCTTGCCACCGCATCATGGTAATAATCATATAACCCAAAGCGAAATGAGAGACAGAGAAAAGATATTTTTTCCTTCTGTATAACGCTTTTAGTTATATATATATATAGAAGGTATGCTAATTGTGTATGTCAATTAGCATAGGAAGCATCGACATTTTCACTGGCCGTTGCAACCTAACTTAGAAAAGGGGTTGCGCTAAATTCATTTAACTATGTATATACTGTAGACATTGCATGCATCTAGATGTAACATTAGTCTGCAAGCAACGAAGAAGCCCGCAATTACGTTGTCGAGGCGCGAACTATCACGTACTCCCCTTTTTTTCGGTTGGAATTGTTCTCTTGTTTTTATTTTTTACTTTTCATTGTGCATGGATTATTTCTTAAAATTTTTTTTTCTAAGTAAAGACTTTCGGCGTCCCTTGGAAGTACCATTCGTTACGCGGATTTTAAAAAAACGAAAAGATGAAAATGTCTCAGGAGGTGTCTGTGCATACAATTTTATGTCTGTTTGCTAATGTTGTAAATGTCTGATCTTCTTTTGCTTGCTATATTTTTTTTTCTCATTCTATAACTTTGACGTGTTATTTTTAGGAGGAATTTGCATAATCCGTTTAGATGATTTTGAGACTGCTCGTAAAAACTTTTATAGGTTTTTGCATTGTTGCGCGCAAGAAAGATTAAAATTATTGAAATTTTTCGGTATTGTGGATTATTTTAAATTTTTCAAGTTTTATTTGTTGACATTCTAAAAATAAATAATAAACGCTTTCATAATAAATTATTAAGACAATTTTATATTTTAATAAATTTTTAAAAATTATTATTAAAAAAAGTATTGTCAAAAAAAACTCTTCTTATAGAAAATACCTAAATGACTTGAAATGATGTAGCACATATAATTAAAGTATCAATAAAACTAATCAACATTTTCATTCAATGTGCATATTTGAAAGAACTGCATGCGATAAAAATAATAAATATTTTTGGTTTAAAAAAATTTTAATTTTAAAACTGAATAAAACAAAAAATTGGAGAAAATGTAACTTCTATTGTATTTTTATTTTTGGGATTTGATTAAATTGTGCAAGAAGATTCAACGTTCAACGTTGATGTCTAATAGTCCAATATAGGGCTTGACCTCCAGATTACGTGCTGCTTGCACAACATGTCGACTAACTTGGATGCTTGTTTAGTGGCTTGCGAGTACACAAAGGGTGTTTCTTCTGTATATGCATCTACACACATACAATGTAAGTTACATATATCAACAATATCACGCTTGTACGTTTATGAAGTTTCGTCTGACATATTGGCAAGATTCGAGGAAAATTTGCTGACCCAATTTGTCTTGTTCTTTCATTTATCTTGGTCTTGTGTTGTCTCATATGCAAGCTCTTTTTTTTGTTATGAGATGTTCTATGGATCTTATTTTTCTTCTACTTGTTTACTTTATCTCAAACGAAGTAATAACTTGCCAGTATTACACAAACGTATTTCATTTGTTTTGTAGGACAGTAAGAAAAGTACAAGAAACGATATAATTGTATTGATTTATTTTAACTTAGTGTAAATATAAATAATGTGTTGTAGTCTCTTTTTATTCAAAACATTAAAGTCATTAAAAAAAATTTTTTTTAACAAAACATTTCCATATATAATTAGTACAAAGTCTTTTTATGTATACTAGTCAGATATAGCTCAATTTCTTGTCAAGTTGTTAATTTTTAAATACAATTTCATTAATTAGCACATAATAAATTTTTTCCAGTGCTCAATAATTAAATAATTGAATGATTAATAATTCATTTAATAAAGCTTCTATGTGTTCAAATACAATATTATATTGTATTCAACGTTGAATAATGCAGGTAGACTAAAGCTCCTTCCGAGAAGTCAATTATATATAATGTAACCACACACACATACATACACATATAGGTGAAATTGTTATAGAGGGTTGAGTAAGATAATTGTCCTTCGTGATCCATGATGTCGACAGCATCTGCAAAGAAGAAAGATAGAGATATAGACAATATCTAAGAGATCTAGCATCTAAACTATAGATATACAGTAGGGAAAAGAGAGAGAGTTGTTTCTCTGATTTGCCTAATTGGCAAGAGGGGGATAATTAGCACGGATTTCAATGTCACTTTCATGACGTTCAATCCAAGAAGAAAACGTCTTTTGGACTTCTCTCTAGCTCCCAGTGTGTAGTCGTCGTCGTCGTCGTATGATTTTCTCCCCCTTTTTAGCTTACGGGTATATATATACGCCATGCCGCAAATCAGACATTCCTATGTAAACTTCGAGGAGTTGGTTGTATATAGAGAGAGAGAACCCTTCGCCTGCGACTTATGTCCTATGGCTAACTCTAAACTATATGTATATGTATATATATTTCGTTTGCGTATAATATTGAGAGGCACGCTGAGATAATGGATGAGAGCAAAAAGACAAGGATGGGAGGATTATTTTAAAGGTATATGGACTATATAAACCCAAGCTGGACACGGTCTTGCAGAGAATTACCGTATATAGCTATGTACGACTGTCTTGGTGTTTGTTTAAAGGGGATAAAAATAAGTTTTAAGATCATTTAGATGCAATGCTTTTTCAGGGGGGATATTTTCAAGTTTTGTTTTTTAGAGACTCGATTCTGAATAATTTTAAATAAATTTCGTGGATGAGGAAAAAAAAATTTTTTTTACCATTTTTTAGAATGAATCATTTAGTTGATAATCAGTCTGAAACGATTCTTTGTCTTGGATAAACGATGCTGGATTTTTTTGGAATATTTTACTTTTTTATTCAGTATAATATTTTACATAAAAGTTGTATCGTTGCATTAATAAAAAATATGATCTTCTCATAACTTTGATAATTTAATAAAAAATTAGTTAACATCTATGTCGTAAAATAACAATCATTGATCAAATAATTTTGGTTTCTTGATTGAAACCAATGAATACCTATTCAAGCTGTCACTTAAATTATAAATAGTTCTATCAATTCATTTTTTTCAAAATAATTCGCAATTTACATATATTTATAAAAATAATTATGAAATTATATATAACACTGTATAAAGTTTAAAGCACCAGCGAGTGCTAATAAATTTTCACTCTCCCACGCAACATTCGTGTGCACATCAATACAAAGATCAAGTAAACAATTACAAGTCACCCTGGATTTGCTTTACAATTACGAACACACACACACACACACACACACAACACGTATAAACGTAAGAGTTTTTAGGATATAGATGGGAAAATAAGGGTTTATTGTACGAAACATCAAAAGATCTTTACCCCAAACGTATAGTGATAATTCGCCACGCTCTCTGAGGATGCGTGTAAAATATATACACGTTTAGTTAAGTCATTCGCGGGGATTACAAATCCGTTACGGGTACTGGATCATCTTACGTTTGCTCTGCTTGTCCGTTTATGCGTTTGTTTGTTTGCTTACTTTCATGAGAAACAAAGAGCTATGATATTTCTTATATGTTTAGATCGTTGTATTTTCATTTATTCTTATGAACTAGTATGTGGATGAGAAAATCCTTGTGGTGCAAGGAAAATTTTGTTTATCTTCACGACCACAATAGTTATGATTATAAAGAAGCATGAAGGAAAATTTCAAAGTTATATTTAACTCTTTTAGATTCACAATTTAAGTAATTTTGTTAAAATAGAATTGAGACACCGAACCTAAAAATGATTTCTATATAATTATATCTCGAACAAACAAATGAGTGTGCATGATTTTTTTTCTCTCTCTCTCCTACGTAGCGAAATAGGAAAAAATAATCTCGAATCAATATTATTTGACTTATAACATGATTTTAGCAGATTCTGCCCAGAAAATGTCGCCAGTACGTAGGGTTTCTGGACAGAATATATCAGCAGAATCTGCCCACTGAGCAGAAAATTTAAGATATTCTGGGCAGATTAATGTTGAATTTTCTACCAGGGTTATTATGTGAATACAAGTCGAGAATAATATCGTTTGATCTTGTATGCCCAAGGAAAATGAATTTATTTATTAAAATTAAATTTATTCCTTACTTTATATTATGTTCAGTATTTTATCTTTGAATATTTAGACATTAAGATTAAAATTAACCATATGCTGTGTTTAGCATATGTATAATACCGTTTATTTGATAACAACATATTTTGTGCTATTTTTTTTTTTCTTAAAAGTTACATAATAATTATTAAAATTTTTTTTTTCTATTCTCTATAAAAAGACTTAATTCTCGTATCTTTTTCTTTTGTGTAATTTTTAAATATTTTATTTAACAAATACCAATAATCACACAAAAGTGTTATGAGCACTTTAAAGAAACGAAACGGATAAATTTAATTACATAACACGAAAATTATCAAAAATTTTATGTTTTTTATCAATTTTTGGTTGATCTTTAGGTGACCTATATCGAAAATAAAATGATAATAATTTCATGCGAATTTCACGATTAACAAAACAAAACTGTAGCGGAGTATCATTTTGAAAACAAGTCAACTGAAGTAAAGTGTACTATTGTAAAAAGGTAAATATTTAACTTATTAATTTTAAAAATCTAATACAACTATTATTTAGTCCTATTTTAATTGATCATCATCCATTTTAATAAAAACAAGATAACTGATTTTTAAAATCAGAAAATTAAATGATTTTTTATGATTGAAAAATTTTTTTTATCATAACAGTAGTAACAAAAATTAACTATAAACTCATATTTTTTTGTATAGTGAATCATGGCTTTACTGCAACGAATATCAGCAAGCTTCTTATTGTTATTGATTTGTTCAACGATACAAGCATTGGACTTTCAAAATTATACGAAAAATTGGTCTTCCAAAGAAGGATTCGAATTTTTCAAAGGCAATGATTTTGACACGCCTGACAATAGTTTTCTCTATGCATCTTGTAAAAGTGCACGTGATTTAGGAAATTTTCATTGTGATATAACCGTTGATGCGCCAACCGAAGTTAAAACATGTAATACAAAATTTCGTATTAGCGAATCTACAGCAAATGTTACGAGATTGGATGTAATGAATATGCGACGTTTTAATGGTAACAAGATTTTTATATCATCTATGTTAAGTACGAGCGGCAAAAATATTTGGTTTATACGTGTTAGTGTCCTTAATCTATCCGATTGTTCAGTGACTGAACTCGTTGAATACTCTATCAATTTCAGTGATAACGAAGTTGATTCTATGATAGGTCCTGTAATATACAATAATACTTTTGATGTCTTTGTAAGTAATAATCCCTTATGCGGTGATTCTATCACTTGCAAAATAAGTTATGATCAAACAGGTAAACAAATTGGTAAATCAACTCCATTTCCAGTGAACTTAAGAATGGCTGATGCTACGCCAATCATCTTAGATACACATGTTAAAGGTTTCTTTGTACAGGGTTGGAAAAGTTTGCCTTTCTTTGAAGTGAAATATGTAAGTCCAGCTGGAGAAGTGAAAAATTTAATTACAGAAAGAGTTCATCCAGATGATCTCTATAACTCAGTAATTTCGAATGCTCATGAAATATATGGTATCTGTTATCGTAATGAAAAAGTTGGATTCAGTTGCCTACAATTCGATTCAAATGGCAAAATTCTAACGAACATTACTATGAAAACAGAAGAAAATGAAATATTACGAGGTGTTTATAATTTAGCTGAAGGTCAAATGTTGGTATTTATTGGACAGCATCAACGAAATTGGACAGTTAGAAAAATCACTGCTCAAATTCAAGAAAAACCGTTACAACTTGATTTTACATGCGAGGCCAAAATGCCTTGGCAATATAAAATTATCGTTAAAGAGATCAACGATCAATTTATCTTTTATTTAACATGTTTAGAAAATCCTCATGAAAACAAATCAGTTTCAAAACATATGAAATATAGTGTACAATATGCGTCGAAGAAATCTGTGTTAAATATGTCGTAAAATGTAATCGTATGCAAAGTAAATGTATTTTTTGGCTTGTAATAAATAAATAGTAAAAACAAATTTAAATTAAATTTACGTTCTTCTAACCTCAAAATCGCAACTTCTTTTCTCATTTTCGGCTCTCAGAACGTAAAATTCATTACGTTACTTGGACAAAAAGGCTTTTTAACGAAACTCGTTACAAACCTCGCCTTCGGCTCGGCTTGTAATCTTCTCGTTTCGTAAAAAAAGCCTATCTGTCCACGGAACGTAATGTACTATTCTTCAATCTCATAGAATTATAATGTAGAGTCGAACAAAGCATAAATGGACAATTTTTTAAGTTTTGTTAGACTAATGGTATTACGATAACTGAGAAATTTATTATTTTTTAATATTCTACGTGCAGAAAATTAAACGTAAGTAGGATAATCAAATATTGAAGAATTATTGTTTATTCTGTCCATTTATTAAATCGTATTTACGTATAGGTATATAATCAACTTTATTTTGTTAAAAAAAATGATATATATTATTCTCTCAATAAAACCATTCATGGAAACGTTTCTTCCTAAAAATCTTGATTCCTGGAATAGACTATAAACTGGGTCAATTTTCAAATTTTTCAGTCATCCAAGTACTCTCACCAAGAAACTGTATTGTACACATTTTAATAATCGTGAAGAATATTTCATTTTTAAGAATAAAAAATTAATTGAAAATTGGTTATAACTTTTATAAAAACATTTTCGTTTGTATTAATTAAAATTTTTATTATCTAAAATCAATTTAATTTATATATTTATATTTGTTTTTGATTTACTAAAATATGTTAATAAAATTCTAGAAATAATTTTTATAAACATATACAACTGTAATCACTTAATTTTTTTAAATAACTATTAATCAAATTTTACTTTTGTATTTCTTAATTATCCTATCTCAATAATTATTCACTGTATGGCTACGCATTAATACGATTCTAGATAGTATACTTCGGAATGGTGTTGTTTAGTGTTATATAGCTCACTATGGTATGTTTACTATAGTTTCATTGCGCGAATCGCATTGACTGATTGAGTGGTATTGAATTGAATCGAATCGAGGATATCACACATTCATGTGGGGAGAATGCGAATGCAGCAAAAGTGGCAAGGTATATTAAGCTTAGAAGCAATTAATATTATATAAGTGATAAAAATTTAAGTGTCAAAGATTAAAATCTACAAAATATAGAATATGTATATGTATATAATTGCATAGAAATCAAGATACGATAAAAAAATGTTTTAATTATTTTTTTACACAGGGCGCGTACAGTGGGTACTTTACTCCCTCCCAGCGAACAGTAAAGTACTCACTATACGCTGCCTGTGTAAAAAAATCGTATATTCACCATAAGAGTAAATGAGAAATGCCTTAAATCGTATGTTTATCACCCTCGCCTCCGGCTCGGGTACTAATTTACATACGATTTCAGACATTTTTCGTTTTTACTCCCTAGGTGAATAATATACTATTAAATGTGAATAAAATTTTAGGATAAGAATTTATAATACTTAATATAATTAATTTATAAAATCATTTTACAAAACTAAAATAGTTATTTTCGATACAAGTGCGCAAAACAGGTATTTCCCGCATGGGTGTTATTTGTTGTCCGAGCGAAGCGAAATTAACAAACACCCATGTGGGTAATATCTGCATTGCGCACTTGTATCGAACTTAATTTTTCTTAATTACGAGTGAAAAACGAGATTTGATAAAAAATTGATCAAAGCTTTGAAGATTTTCGACGACCAAGAAGTTTGTCGCCCGAGCGAAGCGAGGGATACGCAAAGCAAAGTGTTTTACACACACTTTTTGGACCATGCAAGAATTGGATACTTTGTATCCAGAAAACTAACAGGCAAAGACAAGTTTTGCATACGCAGTCAAGAAAAAAAATTTTTGCACACTGGATATATTAACAACAAATTCAATGTAGAATATTCAACTATAACCCTTGCTATCCATAGTATACATTTATTAATGATTTTAATTATTTATTATTTTGTTTAAAAAAATGAGTAAACGATCGTTATATGACTAAAGATTATAGAATCCTAATCGATCTAATTTTCTATCAATAGATCTCACGTACTCTTAATACTCTATTTTCCCACATCAAAGGGAATAACAAGCAATTTCAGAATATAACCTCCTCTCTTTGCTCTATCGTCTACTTTACGCTTAAACCAGTATATATTTTAGCTCTTACACTGTAAAAGAAAGCAATAGTCCATTAACGTCTGATGCACGTATAGAACGATGCATACAGGGATTCAAGCCCCTGGTAGTTTATACATATAGAAGTTGCAGATTAAAGGGTTTTGGGAAACTGAAAAAACTTTTTTTTCTCTTATCCGCACTTTCACTCAAACTTAAATGTGTGTGGGTATGCGCTATTGAACGTGTTCAATACTGAACTGAGCAAGATTGAATGCTTGCATGGTTACGTGCATCATTCGAAGTTTACCAGTAAATAATTCGTATTCTATTGAAAGGTAACTCGATTTTTCATTACTTTACTAGTGATTAGAAATTTCAGCGATTTTTCGTGTTGAAACATTTCGATCAAATTTTTGTTTTCATTGCACTTTTGGTTAATTGAAATGTAAAATATTACATCTAAAATCTAAATGTAAATTAATTGCATGTTTAATTTATAAAAGTGCAAATTATTTTAATGATCTTGAATTGATTAAAAACTATTGTTATGTTGAAATTAGTACTATTTCATGATCTACAAATTGATCAACAAAAAAAATCTATTTAAATAAAATTATTAAATTACATGCCTGCATTTTTTTTAAATACGAAATTTTATCTTAAAATAATATTTTAAGTTACAAAATAACAGTGACTTTTCGAGCGTAAGATTTACAGTTGAATTCTTCGTTTGAAAAACCTTTTGCACGGAACTTCGGTTGCACTCGAACGTCCTATAACTGTAGTTCACTGTCAATCTCACTCTCTTTTCGGTTCTTTTCATACATTGACCAAAACAGAAAAAAAAAGAAAGAAAAAAAAGGATCCCGTAACTGTTCTCTTCGCCAAATGGTGCAATCAACGCATAGCGCACAACGATCTTTATTTTTTCGTTGCCGAAAAAATAAAAAAAAAAAAAAAGGTACAGCAACCTATACCATTCTGATAAATTCGTATATACCAGGAATTGTACCGAAACAATAGACCAAGCGAGAGAGTTTCGTTACAATGTATATAGGGATGGAGATTGTCGTCGTCGTAGTAGTCGTCGCTCCTATCCAAGTGGACAATTTACAGATGGATTGGAACGAAAAGAGGAGTGTGAGAGAGAGAGCTTGCAGAGCTTGCAATATGCTACAAACAGTATTTCCCTTCTATATGTATACGTATATAGTAAATTTCGAAGGGTTTCTCTCTCTCTTTCTCTGTTTTGCAGAGTTTTTGTGTGGGTGGCAGGTGACGCGAGCTTGACGAGATGCTGTAGGCTATATGTTGTGTAACATGTAACCTTCTATTTTCATCCTTGTTACTCGTTCTCTCTCTGTCTCTGTCTCTGTCTATGTATGTATTCAGTTATTTTCGAAACGCTATTACTCAGGTGTAATTGCGTTCGCTCCGTTGACGCGAACGTTACGTTTCTGCGGTATATACATGTATATGCGTATATGTACGGAAGACAGGAAAAGGGAGGGGGGGTCATAAGGTATAGAGATGGTCGGTGAAAAATTTTGTCGCTTTGACACTTTGCATTTGCGTGAAAGTTGCAGCGAAAAAAAAATAAAAGGGTCGATTAGTTTTCCCTGCATATACTGCTGTTTAAAGTAAACAATTTTCTGAAACTGACGGAAATCTATTCCGTCTATGATTATGGAGAAAATAGCTTTTTTGAGTTTATTAAATATATTTATTATACATTTATGTCAGGTTAAATTTTTTCGAAATAATTAATAAGGAGAATACTTTTTTATACAAGTTTAAAAATAATTATCAGGTTATTTTTTTTTAATTTTACGTTAGTTTAAAGAAAAATTTAAATAAGTTTTAAGAACATACATTCTTTGAACAAATAATCTGAAAGAATTTGTACCTAAATGACATTAAAGTTGAGATCAATGTCTTTAGATTTATAAAAAAAACAATCTTTAAAGATCAATTAATTGAAAAATTATGAAAGAATAAAAGCTAAAATGAGAATTAATCTAAGTACAATAACTATTATTCAAACACATTTTATGCTTCATTTATGTATTATTTAGATTTTTTGATAATGTTTTAAGTGATTGATCTTTTTCAATACTCTTTTTATCAACAATTTTGATCTTATTTTTCATGTTATTTGATTGATAATTTAAATAATTAACTTTTGATTTTTTTTTATTTTTGCAAAAATATATCCTTAACTAAAAATAATTAATTGATTATATGAAAATTGAAGTAATTGAATGCGTCCGCACGAAAAAATTGTAGAAGCAAGCAATAAATAAATGCGATTGAAGTATAGACATAAAAAAGCCGATTTCAACGTTCCACAAATTAATGATCATGTATACGTGGGCGTTTGTGTCACAATACCCGTAATTTCCAAATTCCCAAACTGCACAAGTCTATCACGATGCACAAAGACGCATATATACCCCCTTTTCATACAAACACGTTGAACGACGAATTTGATAAAGAAATTCAGTTGAAGCTAATCATTGTAATCGAGGAAAGAGAGAGAGAGAGGAGGGATTATAATCGTGTGACGTGAATCCTTTACAACTGTATAGAATCGAAAATTGCCTAATAGAAGTAAAACGCAATGTGCGTAATGCAATTCTATACACACACACACACACACACACACATATATATAACAACTTGCAGAATACAACGCGATTGAATTGCATGCTTTATGACTTACGATCGCTGTAATTATTCCATTGCGTTTCTATAGTTATTAATTAAGCGTACCAAGTAAATTGGTCTCTTGAGCTCTCGCGCTTCAAATCGTTCGTTTTTTTTTTTTTTTTTACTTTTATTTTGAACTCTGTATAGCAGCTTAATTGCATAGCTCATTCTGTTATGTCATGGGTCTGTATGTATTTATAGAGGAGTCAAAGAAGGCCAAACGCCGAAACAAACCGAAAACTTAGCCGAAAAAAAGAAAACTAAAATACCGAGACAACCGAAAACCTACGAAATCAGATACGAAACCAAACCCGAAAACTAAGCCGAACAACAAACTTATTTCCCGAGGTCAATCCGAAACCTTCCGAACGGATCGAATCCATCAAGTAAAATCCGAAACATTACGAGAGGAATCCCGAGTATTTAATCGATTATTAAACTTTTTACAGAATTTGATTGATAAATTATTGCTAATAACTTCAATAATTTACCAATTAAATTTCTTGTCAAATTCAGTTTAAATATCGTATAATACTTCGATTTTCCTCTTCTAAAGCGATTACCGTAATAAGATTCGGATCTTGCTTCAAATGGTTTCGGATTTGACCTCGGAAATAAGCTGGTCGGCAATATTTTCTTATTTCGATATCTTGATTTCGACCATTTTTCGGATCTCTTTCGGTATTTTAGTTTTCTGTATTCTTTATCGGCATAAATTTTCTGGTTTTTCGCGACCTTCGCATTGAACACACTCTATTTATAGTGCAATTTTAGGGACGCCACAATTGCTTTATTATTATATAGTTACGTTGTATGAGAAAATCGACCGAGCTCATAATAAATTTAAATGAGCGTATACAAACAACTACTTATAGATAACTTAGGTTATCATTCCTCTATATATATATATACATTGACAATATACTGACAATATACGCTTTGATCCATTGTAGAAATTAATAAGACAATTATTATCAATGTGAAATAATAGATTTTCCTTAATTATGTGCAAATTAGTGTTTCGATACAATATTAGCCAAATATAGTAAAGTTAACCGTACGTAATTAAACTTCTTATTTCATATTATTAAAAATCTAATTATCTTTTGTTTTGTCGTAAAAAAAATATTGTGTTGGTAATAGTATATTATTCACCTAGGGAGTTAATTTAAAAAATGTATTAAATCGTATGCAATTGTCACCCGAGCCGAAGGCGAGGGTGACAAACATACGATTTAAGGGGGTTAGTGCGATATCCCGTTTTCTTAAGAATATCTTGAAATTTTAAGACAGCAAAAATAGCACTATTTTACACATTATATTAAAATTTCAGATAGCTTAGCTTCACCGAAGCCGAGATATGAAGTCTGAAAGTTAGAAAATTTAACACAGCGTCTTATGGGTAGGTCGCCATGAAACAGAAAAAAGCAAACGTTTTTATCAATAACTCCGATAATTTTCTTAAGAATAAACCAAAAAACTGATATATTTTTAATAATTATAATTAGAATATAATATCAAAATTTCAGATAGCCTAGCTTCATAGTTTAACAGATATAGTCATTGAATGGATGCTATTTACAAAATTTGTACGTATACTAGCATGCTAGCAAACAATGCGCCCAGTTAACTCAAGGTGCGAAACGTTGTCTGCACCGAGGTCTGCACACATGATGTTAAGCGGGGCGCACTAACCTCCTTAAGGTATTTTTCATTAACTCCCGTGGTGAATATGCTATTTTTTGTCATACCCAGACCAAAAGTACCACTTCGTCGATTTTGAGCCGGGAGGAGAAGTGGTACTTTTGGGCAGGGGATGGCAAAAAAATTTTTTTTTGCAATTTATTTTATGTGTGAGTATATATTTAAACTCAGAAAATCTGAAAAAGTAATTTTTGAAAAAAGTCTGTATGCATTTCTCTGTATGTTTTTGTGCGTGTGTACAGTCATCCCTCCGAATAAGCGCATCCGCAATAAGCGCATACCCCTATGTTTGCTCGCGAGCCATGCCCCCACTGCGACTACCAAGTCCGAGCTCACTAAACTTTTGCGGACTGCTTCTCAATAAGCGCAATCGCTCATAGAGGATTTAAAATTTAAATTTCAAATAAAATCTTAATATTTTTTATTATGAATAACGAAATTTTTTATTGAAGCATAAATTTTTATTAAAAATGTTTATAAATATATTTATAATAAATATTTATAGTTTTATTAATTCTAACGTTTATTTACTTTTATTAAATATTTTCTGATAAAATATTGTAAGCTTTTGTTATTAGAAATTCATTTTGAAAATCATTCTGAAAATTGTTTTGAAATGCGTTTTTTTTTGCTACAGGTTCTTCGACACTCACTTTCACGGAATCACTTTCATTTTTTGCATCACTAGCACCTGCTTGAACAAAAGAATTTTCGCGTTTGATTTTTTTAATCGAGTCGGACATTTTTACACACTCACCGAGTGTTTCTGTACTTATGACACGTGTCTGCTCTCAAACAGTAACCGTTAAAACAATAAATGTACGGCAATTTAAGGGACTATCGCCAATACGCTTATTGAGAAGCACTAAACCTAAAATGTGCAAGAGAGACAGCAAGTCAGGAAAAAAGGATCTATGTACGCGCGGTGGGGGAACCCCGATTCGTGGAAAACCTCTTCCCCTTGGGGGCTTCTATGCGCTTATTCGGAGGGATGACTGTATATTATTAAAAGTCCAAACGCAGATTTTTTTTATGTAAAAAAATAATACTGAAATAATTCATTCAATTGACATCATATACAGTAAACAAAAATATATTTATAATTTAAAAACTAAGATCCCAATTAGAAAGCAATGATGGTTAAAATGATTGGCAATGTTTCTATATCCTATTAATTAAAACTATATAATATTTAAAAAAAAAAAGTTTATTGATTTTATGACTTTTTTTACAATGAAAGTACATATTGAAGTTTTGATAAACTAAAATGTAAGCCATATCTGTTTAACTATTCTATTTAAAATATTATAAAAAATTAATTGTTTATCGAATAAAAGAAATAATATATTCAATCATTATTGATCAGTGTAGATTTTTTCGTTAGTACAGAGCAACAAGTGTCGCATTTACTAGTCTTCAACGCTGAAATGTATTTACGAGTTTTAGACTAAAATTTACAGAGCTTTAAAACTTTCAACATGCATCACCCCCAAAGTGGAGATATCCGTCTTTGGAAAATGGTCTTGGCGACAGTCGTGCGAGAGAGATATCCTCTCGAAAGGGGCAGAAAAAAATATGCAAATTTAAAAGAATATTTATTATAAGTACGAATTCGACATTAAGGGAGTGTTCGCGCACTCTTTTCAAGTGCTTTTCCTGTTGAAATTACCATATCACGTAATAAATCTTCGAGAGGTGCTATTTTACTTTATAAAGTTTTTCGTTTTGAAATATATTTATGTGAATATGTTATTCTTAAGGCACTTTTAAATCTTATACGTCGTGAAGTAAAATTTTTTATTTTTAATTTATTCGATTGTTTATTATTTGTTCCTTTTTGGCAGCAACAATACATATATTATTGAACTTAAAAAATATTTGAATTCACAGTTGCTATGAAATTATGAAAGGTTGTTGTAAATGAATAATTTCATACAATGTAGTGCTAGTTATTTATATGATGGATTGTACATCTGTAGATTCGATTATGATCTCTATTATGATAAACGAATAACTTTAAATGCTGTGAGGAATACTAATAATGAAACATTTGGTATATAAAAATAATCACTAATAGTTCTTTAGATCAAAATTATAAAAAGTTTTATAAAAATTAAGTACTAGATCGTATTAATTAATAAAACAAAACTTTATAATATTAATATCATTATTTATTCATAAACATTCTAAAAATAAAAATTAAAAATGTATCCTACACAAATAAAAATAAGTTGATCTATTTTCATGTGCTTGCCACGATGTGCATTTACACAATGAATTAAGGCACTCAAGCAGAGAGTAACAATAAAAAAAAAGGCCACCCCGCGTATACTAAGTGAAATTACTGGATAAAACACATCTATACATACACGTGTGCATGCCGCTATAGTAATTACGTCTTTTGAATGCATAAACAAACACTTCAGCTGTTGGGCTATTCGTATACACAATAGCGCTGAACGACGACAGTTTGCTTTTTAATGTATTGTAATGATAAATTTTAAAATTAAAAGAAGGAGAAAACCGCAAGAAGTTTATTTCAGCGAATTATATGTATAGATATGTTGACACTGGTTCTTTTGTATATAATATGATTCGTAAATACCTTATGTTACTTTTTTTTCTTTTAATGTTTGATTCCAGAAGTTTGGTTACATAATGTTTTCAACTGTAAGAGATATTGTACAGTTTAATATAAAAACATATTTTAAGTTTTTTGCGTTTGTGATATCTTTTGTGTGGACGCACAATCACATAGAGATATAATACATCAACTTTCGATATTTTAAGGCAAAACATAATAAGCACGATTTTAATTATTATGATATTAATGATAAAGGAATTCTGGATATTATATTAATGAAATTTTTAAAACTAGTTTATAAAAGTTAATTTTATTGATAATTTAAATATTGCTTAGGAAATCGCATAATTTTATTTGTTTACTCAATGCATCGATATTTTGTATTATTTTTATGAAATTCACTTCATTTATTTGGATTATTTATGCGTTGAAAAAGAAATGTTTGAAAAATCCAACTTAATAGAGATTATTCTTTATAAATTTATAAAAACGCTGCCAAGTGCTTTGGCGCAATGCTTTCTCATAGAGCACATTGAGTTAGAGTAATTTGATTTTATTTTTTTAAATACGATTTTAATATAAATGTCCCTATCCTCTGTATTGAAGGCTGTCTTAATACCTACGAAAACTATATGAATTTTACTCTTTCTTAATTTTGCCATTTGCATAATGTGATTTTATGATGCTCTAAAATTAAAAATGCGTTTATAAAATTAATTTTCCCAAGCTTGTCTTCTTAACACTATAACCAATAACTTGCATACAAATTTTCGAACATTTTCATCGAATAGTTTACAAAAAATACCAAATAATTGAAAAATAAACATTGTTTTAAAATTTTCAAAACGCTTTAACGTTACAACTACGCTAAGAAAACCAATTTTCAAAAGTTCATTTTATTTAGGCAATCGTAAATAATTTCTATACATAATTTTAAGCTACTTCATCGAGTAGTTTACGTAAAATACCAAAAAATAAGTGAAATTTTATTCAAAATTTACAAAATGCTCTAAAATTAAAACTGCGCTAAGAAAATAAGTTTTTCCAAGCTTGCTTTAATTAGGCAATAACAAATAATTTATATGAAAATTTTTGAGCAAATTTATCGAATGGCTTTTGTGTAATAGAAAAAAAATGAAATATGAACATTTTTTCCAAAATTTTCAAAATGCTCTAAAATTAAAACTGCGCTAAGAAAATAAGTTTTCCAAAGCTTGATTTATTCAGATAATAGTGAATAATTTGCATGAAAATTTTTGAGCAAGTTTATCGAGTGATTTTTGTGCAATAGAAAAGAAATTAAAAATAAAAAATTTTTTCAAAATTTTCAAAATGCTCTAAAATTAAATGTGAGCTAAGAAAATTGAAAAAAATTAATTTTCAAAAGTTCATTTTATTTTGACAATCATAAATAATTCCCATACATAATTTGAAGCTCCTTCATCGAGTAGTTTACGTAAAATATAAAAAAAATTAGAAAAATTTTATTCAAAATTTTCAAAATGCTCTAAAATTAAAACTGCACTGAGAAAATAAGTTTTTCAAAGCTTGTTTTATTTAGGCCATTGCAAATGATTTCCATAAAAATTTTCGAGCAAATCTATCGAATGGTTTTTGTGTAATAGAAAAAAAATGAAAAATAAAGATTTTTTCCAAAATTTTCAAAATGCTCTAAAATTAAAACTACGCTAAGAAAATAAGTGTTCCAAAGCTTGTTTTCTTTAGACAATAGCGAATAACTTGCATACAAATTTAGAAGCAAATCTATCGAATGGTTGTAAAATATAAAATAAATGAAAAAAAAAAAAATTTTCAAAATTTTCAAAATGCTCTAAAATTAAAAGTGCGCTAAGAAAATCAGTTGGTAAAAGTTCTTCTTCTTTTGTCAGTCGCAAATAATGTTCATACAAATTTTCAAGAAAATTCTTCGAGTAGTTTACGTAAAATATCAAAAAAATGAAAAATCAAAATTTTTTTAAAATTCTTAAAATGGCTCTAAAAAAAAACTGAGCTAAGAAGATCAATTTTCAATAGCTTCCCCCCCAGTTAGACAAAAAAATAAATTGCATGCAAAATTTGAAGTTAATCCATCGAGTAGTTCTCGAGATCTTATTGGCGTACTGAATACATACACACATACACACACACACACACACACATACATACAGACATTTTCTGGAAACCACTTTTTTCGACTCCCTGAGTCTAAATATGTACTAATTAATGAAAAAATAGAAAAAAATTTTTTTTACCAATACAATGCTTTCTCTATGAGAAAGCAAAAATTAGTTCAATATCTTTATATTTATATTTTTCATTTGAACTTTTTATGACTTTAACTACTTTTAGATTCATAACACGTTTTAAAATATGAAATATACAATACAGATTTAAAGTAAAAGTTTAACAGCTTCTGTTCATTAAAGACTCATA
The DNA here is from genome assembly GCA_017163975.1 of Anastatus disparis. Taxonomy (NCBI): domain Eukaryota; kingdom Metazoa; phylum Arthropoda; class Insecta; order Hymenoptera; family Eupelmidae; genus Anastatus; species Anastatus disparis. Next base: position 2,206,360 of record JAFFSR010000251.1, read on the forward strand.
AAATGCTTATTCATAAAACAATTCTAAATTAATCAATAATAACGATATACAAAAACTAAAATTATAATTAAACTAAATATTTCATTAAACACCATAAAAATACACCAGAAAAACACAATTTTCATAAAATAAACGTTTAAATTTACAAATTGTTACCGTTTTTCATAAGGATCTTATATTAATTCAACGATTCATTCTTAAAGCCGAACTATCCGGATTATGCATTATGCAAGCAGTATACATCGCATGCGATGCACATGCGTGATATATCCTATGGTATTATACACCCAACAGCTCAAAGCGACAGATGTATAACCATATCGAGCGAAAGTACACATACATATATACGTAGTGTGCGTAAATGCGTGCAAAAGCGAAAATGTTGTACAATAATGTTAGGAATGCTCATAATGTTAATTGCGATTCTACATATATATACATACATATTTTAAAGAGTAGATCCCTTTTTAGCTTTTTGATTAGCCGCATCATATCTGCTTGTTCGATCTTGTAGGCTTGTTTAGATGCGTTTAGGATAAGTCATTTAGGTGTTGTAGTTTTTATTCTCTTTTTTTCTCTCTTTAAGTTACATGAAGGATCGACAGGTTTTGCTAAAGCTTCTTCCTTTGAAAAAATACTTAGATTTTGAGATTTTTTGTGGAAAAATTTAATAGTAAATATTTTGGTTTTACATGAATTAGTTAATTTAACTTACTTCTTTGTTTAATTGTAAAAATGAATAAGTGTAATATAGAGATTATTGATATTTTATTTTATAGTATTATTTTCTACAAAAAGTTCAGTCATTAAATTTCTTTTTAATTTAAAATTTATTTTACGTATCGACGATATAATTTTTACATAATTAATAATTGCATTAATGTATATTAAATTGAAATTTCGTAAACTCTTGAATTATTAAATTGAGATGATTACCGATCCGTAGTAACATCGCGGCAGCTGATAACGTTTGATAAATAATCCCTCCATTAAATTTTTAATGTAATTAAAGCTTTTGTTTTTTTGCTAATGTTTTTCCAGAATTGGTTTCTCGCATATATGGCGATACATCGTACAGTGGCTTAACAAAATTTGCATAAGCTTTCACGTTTCACTAATGGAATCAGCCTTAATTACATGAAAATTCAAAATAAAATTTATGCACGCGCTGCTTGCACATCACAGCAAAAATGTTGATGTCAAAAAATTGCAAGTTGGAAGAATAATAATAATGATAATAATAAAAACAGCTTTATTACCATAATTGAAAGCTCCATCGTCACTTATTTAAAGCATTTTAAGCAAATAATCAAATTAAAAAGAAATCATAAAATCTAAAATAAGTTGTATTAATTATAAAGAAACATTGATTTTCCGTCAAGATATGCTAATAGAAATTCAAGGTTTCGCCCTTTAAGATAAGACGTACAGTAGTGCCTCAAGATATTTTGACTGATTCAAGATGGTAACCCATCGTGAATTTGCATTGAGAACGTCACGCGTCGTCTCACCAGACAATATGATGTTTACTATATGTATATGTGCTCACGCATGTGCACGCATATCTTGTCTTGAATATAATGTATTGATTTAAGATATGACTCCTTATGTTATTAAATCATTACAAATTATTAAAATGTATAATTATATTGTTTGATAAGTTATATTAATTAAATTGGTTTTCATTCTATTAAGTGTATTTAAGATTATAAGCTCTTTAAAATTATCAAATAAGATCATATCAAAAACTTCTTTTAAATTCATAATAAAACTCATTTTTAAATACAAATATTTTAACTATTATTTTTATAAACTTCGACATGTATTATATTAGATAATTTAGAATATTTCCAGAAAGTAAAAATATGAATGAAAATTTTAAATACTAAATTAAGTAAGGATTAATCCATTCGAATGGATCATTTGACAATTCAAAGTTTTCAGTACAAATTCCATAATTGTATATATATTTTCAGTACTTCTAACTCTCCTACATTTAGTATGTCTTGAATTATATATAGAATATATTTGTATGTGTATATATATATATATATATATATATATATATATATATATATATAATATGCCAGCTTAGCCGCGCGTACAAATGATATACACACACATACGCACATACGTGTATATGTGGTATGTATGTATGCAGCGTATCTAGTAGGCGCTGACGCTCGATCCCTATATGCATAACGATTATATCCCTATTAGGAGGACAGTCGCTTAGGTGAGCATATATAGTATATACGAGAATACGTTCATATGTATGTACCTATATATATATATATATATGTATAGAAGATTCACCCTCACCTATACATACATTATACCAATGCAATACGATCAATGGGTTGTGCTTGTATGCATCAGAAAGGAGAGATAGAGCTGTAGTATTATATGGTGTACTACGATAGAAGGAGATAGAAACCACGCAACCATACTATTCTCATCATAGTATTGATGAGCAACTGACCAGACTTACTGGTACACAACTGCATGTAATCGATACAGGGATTCTCTATTAGATACTAATCTTTACTATAAAGATACTGTCACTTAAGAGATATCGCTAATGTACCATTTTGATATATCATCTATATATGTATTTATAAAACATTAGATTAAACGTAGTTTGCTGAAAGTCCTCTTCTCTCTATCTCTCTATGCAATTCACATTTCGATGAGTATATTCAACAGAAGATCAGTGAGAATGGTAAATTTAGCCGCGAGCATTAGTCATGTATGCGTGTGGACACGATGTGTGTGTGTTAGAGAGAGAGTGCATTAGTGACGAGTATTGCATGCCCACTTACATATAGCTCATATACTTTACATATGATCGATCGAGATAATGCATTTTCGAGATTATAAGCACTCCTGATGATAATAGGTTAGAATTTTTAATGAAAGACCGCTCTGCTACTGCTTTATCGTTTCAGATTGGATGACAATATACCTAAGTGTTGGAAGTGTTGCTTTGAATAATTGGCAAATCAGTAAGTTACTATGGATTATTAGTATTGTATCTGTAATATTATATTATTTAAAGTTATTTTAAGCTAAATAAAATTTAATCAGATAAATAATGCAAATTTTTTTAATACAAAATTTTATGAAATAAGCTGTGCACTTGATCAATTTCATATCACTAATTCAATTTTAGAGAGATATATCCTTGTAGATTTTTACTTAATTTGTTTAACAATACTTATTTTGCTTATGAAATTAAATAATAATTTAGTTTGAGGCTATCCTTGAAAATTTATATAATTTTACTTGTATAAGTTATTTTTTTTAAAGATTAAAAAAACTGATAAGATGCAGTCAGAACTTAAAAAACAACAGTTCAAATATATTTCAATTTTAACAATTAGGATATGAATGAAAATTCATGAAAGTTTATAAAACTCAAGTAATGCAATTTAAAATACATTAAAATATATGTATAAACAATTTACTCCTTATATACTATTATGTTATCTTGACATTTCAAGTCTAATTACTCTGCCATATGCCCTTTATGCTGTCAGCATTATCAACCCCTCTGAGACCTATATATATATATATATATATATATATATATATATATATATATATATATATATAATATTAGAGTTCACTAACCCAACTGTTACTGTCTTACATTTCTTTTAAATGTAAATAAAAAAAATTTTAATCGAATTTTCGTCAATATTGAATAATTTCATTATAATGACTATTGTTTCCTTTTGAATGAACCAACTAATAAACCCTTTTGGTTTATAATCTTTATTCCCTTGGCCAAAATTAAGATATCCCCCTATGTGAAGCTCAGAACGTTAAGAAATGAAAGAAAAGACTGTTGGTCAATTCTTAATAATATGAAAGAATAAGACATATGTAATGTATAAGCAAACGTATTATGAAGGAATTCGAAAGCGCTGGAATTAAAATACATATATTTCGAGAATTGCAAATAAAAAAAAAAAGAAAAGAACGCTGTGCGCGCGAAAAGAAAAGGTGTTCATATTATAACAACATAAACCCTATCTTACTTCACTTCTTTCTTTCCCTTTAAGCAATTACCTTACAGTAGCTCGCGATACCGTGAAATAGTCATCCACGTGCCATCAATGATTATTCCCTATGAGGGGATATTTTTTTTATTCCATCTCACCTGGACATCGTCATGTACTTATATTATAAAGTGGTATTAGTAACAGTAGTAGCATCGCAGGGTGGCAAATAGTGTATATATATATATGTTAACCCTTGAAATTTTTCCCTGCGGCTTGGTGTGTATATATATAAACGCGAGGAAAAGAAGCGTAACGAGAGGCGGAGTTTATATACCACACTCGACAAAATTAAAATGCAGGAGCTTATGCAGCAAGAGTGCGTTTGCACGCGATTATTTTTATTCTGACGCTCGCAATTCTGGTGGGCGTTGTTTGGTCTTAGTTTGTATAAATGTCGCTTATATATACACTATGATTCAAAAATGTTTGGGAATACTTTTTTTCAAAAATAACTTTAAAGATAAAGTTATTCTGGAATATTTATCTACTGAAGTTTGTAGATATTTAATTTGCTACTTGATCACAATAAGAAAATATTTGTGGTTTATGGTAAATATTTAACAAAAAATGTATAATTTTGAAAAAAAATTATTTTTTATTGATTTTTAAAATTGAAATTGATTAAAGGGAGGCAGAGGAAGCATATGAAGGATCTGTTTTCAAGGATTTTTTTAAGAAAAATAGAAAAATAAATAGATGTTGAAATTATTAAAGTTTATTATCAACATTAAAAAATATATTAAATTTTTTCATATAAAAATATCGTAAAATAATGTTGGTTCATTTACTCTAAGTTGGTTTTCCGATTTTACAATATCCAATACTCAGACCCCAAAAAAAAATCTGAAATAAAAAATTTTCGTTAGTTTACGGAAAAATGCTCAGCACAAACCCAAATATAAGTTATAAAACGATTGAACTTGTAATAAAAAGAAAAAAAAACATTCGTTACAAAAACCATTAATTGTTGGAGAAGTTCATACTATGGTTAAATAATTAAAAAATAGAAAATAGTAAAATTTTGAATTATTAAATCTAATTACTATAAATCAAACTTTTTTACAATAACATAAAAGGGAAGCTTATGACCTCTTGATATCTCTTCTAATATTTTAAAAATATTTTTATAAAAATTTATAAAAAAATTTTTATTTATTGGACTCTCTTTTCTTAATAATAACAAAATTTAATAAAATTATAAATAAAAGAATAAAATGTACGTTAGAAACATTAAAAATACGGAACAAAAAATTATTTACATAATTTACACGCACAGTTAAACAAAATAATATAAATATAAAAACTTTAAAAACTCTTTCACTCTACATTTAGAATTTTTTTGATTGCTACTGTACATCGTAACGATGATACACCATAACATTCCACGTGTCGGTTAATTAAGGCTAAAGAAAAAGCCTGGCGTTACTGCACGAAAAAGATACATATCTCTTGCAATAATTTTGTATTCCTTATAACTTTCTTGCTCGCTGCGTTTTTATTTTATTATACTTACAGAGGGGGGTTTACAAAGTGTTTCGGTTCTTGAAGGTCGCGTATAAATTGTGCGAAGAGCGCCCATGTGACACTTGGCTAACTTTTTTTTTCTCTTTTTCTTCTTTGTAAAAACTTGGCTTACCCGAGCAGGGAGAACGGAAAAGAAAAATAACTTATGTGTGACTATAAATATGTTTGTTCAAAATACACTTTTTCAAATTCTAAATTTAGATTTTTATTTTCGAGATTATCTAAATTATTCTAATTTTATTTTAAATAATAATTAGATTAATGAAATAAAAAAAAACTTAATTATCATTAGAACTAGTACATTTAGAATCCATTAAAATAGCAAATTAATGTTATTTTAAAACTGCGTTATTTAAATGCATTTAAAAATTTGCTTGATTGACAATGCCGAAACCTTACAATATAATTAACTAACCATTGGAACCACAACTTTAATTAAACACGTCAATGCAATAATCAAACGCGTGAAATGAAATTCTTCTTTCACCAATGAAATCGTGAAATTTTCAGTACAAATCGTCAACTGAAACACAAACCTATACCGACAATGAAAATACAATTCATTCGAATTTTTACGTTACGCAATGAATGCACATTGCTAATTAAAGCGAGAAGCTTTGTAACTTCACCGTCACACGTATACCCTTAAAAAAGAGAAAAAAAATATTAAAAGAATTCAAATGCAACTTCGGCATAAAGCTTTTCATGTATCCATAGTATTGTGTGTACATGCGCTTTTATCGTTGTCTAATGCAACGTGTAATTGGTATATAGGGCCTATGGACCAATACAGCAATGAAAAGGGCGCCTGGAGGCTGCTGCAATGGTTTCGCCGGCAACAACATATTTTGAAATTAAGCCAATTGCTTTTACAAAATAGGAAGGATAACAATCAATGACTAAAATTACCTAGTGTCTAGAGCGCTGGATGATAAATTTTACTTGCTTTTGAGTTTCGTTATAATGCCCGCGATCGAGTATATAGAATAACTTTATGTCCATTTGGCGCCATCGTATCGCCATTTTGGCGGCTTTGTTTTACACGCAAACGTTTCGTTTAAAATGAACTTTTGTGGTTTTGTTGCAAGCTGCTTCCAAGTGTTTTATGTCGTTTTATCATTATTCACAGATATGTAATGACTTTTTAGTTTTATTTATTTTTTTACAAGAATAAATAAATTCGGCATATGAAATTTTTCTAAGAGACTTTATTGAAGTACATTACATTATTTATTTTTCCTATATCGAATTTGTATTTTATTATTTTATGTTATTGTAAATCTTGTATGAAAAGTTTTAAATTTTCATCAAATTTAGAATATCTGAATATAAAAAATTTATTGTCCAAAACATCAAATAAAATAATAGTTTACACGTTCATAAAACATATCCTGCTATTAAATGGCCATAAAAAAAGATTCAATATCGATTCAATCAACCGTGCAATTAAATCTCCAAAACTTTCATCTTTCACTGCGTGCAGTAATGACCCTTCTTGAAATTGCATATAATTCACGCAGCTAAAAAGGCTTTGTCGGTTAATCATCGCTCGTTTCAACAATACTTTCAATTGCATCCTACATGCAATTCCTTCTTCTTCTTTCATTTAATTTTTGTCCTATGAAAATTGTCCTCTTCAAACTCAACTTTCTCACCCCTACCTTTAAACAATATGCACAGAATGCAAACCTTCACATATCATCCTTTGGAATAAAGGGAAGAGAAATTCATAGTGCAGTCGTATATAGATTGTATCTATCGTTCGTAAAGGGCGCTTCGATTAAAATATATTTCCGTTTCACACTTACTATACGTATGAAGCATGTGCGTGCATATATATACGTATACATAAAGGACTTGAGTACAGTGCAGTGCGAATCGTAGCTGATTGTAAATTGAGCGCGAAACCACTGTTGATTGGTTTAAAATCGGATCACTACCAAAGCTAGTATCTATCTGTGTCTGCGTGTATTGCATGCCGTCTATATAGGATGCACATGCGGGGACAAGGCCCTAAAATTAATTACAACCAGCAGTCGTTGCATATATACATGTTGTCCGGGCAACCGATTTTACTTCTAGTTTGGAAGAGCGAGTGGATTTCTGATAGATTATTTTGATGGTCCTCGATGTATTTTGTATAGTTTGAAATTACATTTTACTGTTTTAATGAGAATCTTAAATATAAAATGAGTTATTAATGTTATTGGTTTTGACTTTTATAATTTTCAAACTGACTATAGAATTTAATCAATTGAAAAAGAATTTATGGTTCATTTAATATAAAAAAATTGAACCACGTTAATCAATGTCGCATTTATAAACAAATGTGTTATAATGTAAATGAGTAAAAAGAAATTATTGCAGATGTTGATTAATCATTTTATTACACAATGTACGCCGAGATAAAAGTCGTTATTTTAAAATTATAAATTTTAATTTTAAAAAATCGCAAAAAAAGGTTTATTAAAAATGATTTGGATTATTGAACTCCCAAGCATTCAGCGAGCATAAAATGAATACGCATCGTAAAAGCTCACATTCATCCTGGGTGTTATAAAAAATTCCAAAATATTCTTTCGGCTCCTCTGTAATAACAGTTTCAATGTTTGCATTCACACTGCAATTTTAATGTCATTTCTCTTTTGCAGTGTATTTCTTCTCTTTTATATTTTTCAGCTTTTTTTTGCCGATATCTCGATGTTCATATACTGTTAATGCTCATTTTCAATGAGAACTGTATATATGTGCATATATATGCCATTTACAATGGTGACCGGTTAAATTTAACAAGGTCGTGACTTTACCATTTTTTTCACATATAGACGACCAACTGTATTATATATACGTGAGTGTACAATGAGCTTGCGGCTTTTTTTTCGCTTAATGCTGTCGTGCTGTTTATTTTGAAGGGTCGTTCTGATGGGCTATTGTTGGATTAATATTGAATGCCGCAAGTCAGTTTACAGATTCCGATGAGTGATTGGATTTTTGTGTTTTTCAAAATTAAAATCCTATGGATTTTAATGTAAAAAAAAGATAGGAAAGGATTTTTAGATATTGGATGCAATTAATGAAATTAAAATTCAATTGCTTATTTATCGAGTTATATATTTTTCTAAGTGATTAGTTAAACTTTTCAATGCATTAGCCAAACTACTTTTAGCATTTATTGATTATAATTAATTCAAAAATAATTAGAAAATTTTGGAAAAAATTCCAAAATTTATCTAGAAATTTTGGAAAGTATTTCCAGAATTTCTAGATAAAAGCCATTTTAATATGCGTTTATCAGCAATCATGTCCATAATATCATCTATTTTCGATCAGGGTACTTTAAAACAACTAAGATATACGATGTGTGTATAAATAAATGTGAATCATATTAAAAATGAATTAAGTAATCCATTTTCAGTGAATGCAAAAAAAATTTATTAAATTGAATAATTAATTTTTAGTTTTAAAATTAATCTTTTTCAAATCTCATCAAATATTTTTTCCATCATGCTAGACTTTCATCAAGTTCTCAATAGTTCTTGAGTTTTATTTTTTATCGAGTAATTCTAAAAACAAAAATAGCCTTGGTTCACAGGAAAAGTTTCAAAGGGTAACGAAATGAATTTTTTTTCTAACCAGCGCTTCTGTTCTCGTGCAAGTTCCCACAACAAGCCGCGAGTAAAAAAGTCACAAGTATGTCCCTTGTACTTTCTTCTTTTATTTTATTTTTTCACGCTTTTAACAGCGATTCTTTCTGATTCTTATTGTAGTAAAAAGAAAAAAAAAAGAAAGAAAGAGAGAGAAAAAAAAATGAGCGAGCACGCGCTTTAAAGTTTTCAACCCTAAAAGTGTTTTACGCTTGGCTTCATCCATTGATCGAATTTAAAAGTGATGTCGCGTTTTAGGATTGAAAGAAAGACAGAAATGAAAAAGAAAAAAGATCAGATGACATAGGATACTACTCTCTCTCTCTCTCTCTCTTTTTTCCACTGACACCCGGATACTATGATTTTACAACCAGCACACGAACGGAAACGGATTCTGCATAGGATTGAAATTTAGGGTTGAGAGGATGTACGCGTGTGCGTGTATGTATGCGTGTGCTTAGTTCGTTCGTTGTGCACACGTAATTTCGTACAAAATAACAAGGAATGAGAGGGTGGAGGAGAGGGAGATAGATGTGTTAAAGGAATAAAGATTAAACGAGTAGACGAGTGACTGAACAGCGCGAAATTTCTTTTATCAAATTAAATTTCATTCTCGATAAATTTTATTGACAGATTTTTTACTATTTGCTTTATATTGGCTAAACTTAACATACTAAAATTAATTTTATTTCTTTTGGAAAATAATAGTTTGAGCAAACGAGCTATTTATTATTTTCGACATTTTTATTATAGATATTTTGAAGGTTTTATATCTAAACTATAAATTAAATTAGAATTTGTATTAAAAAATGCAAGTATTATTTTAATTTGTATATATTATGTACATATAGTAGTTTAATTTTTACAAATGCCTTGAAAAATCGTATTGAATAACTTTCAGAGCTAAAAATCCTGCAGATTCCTTTGCGCCTTTATGAAAGATACCAGCGCCGGATAATGCTAATGGTGGTTTTGAAACGACTTCTTGAATATCAATAAATGGAACGGTGAACTGTCCAAGATCTTTATCTAATGAGGATACTGAGAATTTAACATGATCGTTGGATTGAGAAATCTCTAGATGCGTTTTACTATTTAGCGGATTATTCCATTCACTGAAGAGAGATTTTCCATTTACTGAAGTTGATCTGTATCTGTAAAAAAAGAAATTTCCGATTGATAATTAATTTTATAAAATTTGAATGGAATAATATTGTTTTTCATTTAAAAATAGTAGTGGTTATCGTTAACAATTAAATTAGGACATCCACAAAATACACAACAAATGCCAGCAATTTCAAAATATGCAATAATATAACCTCAAAATATGCAATAATATAACCTCAAAATATTGGCATTTAATTTTCTCAATAATATAACGTTGAAATTTCAAGTATAATTAATTTAGTCAGCGAACATTCAGTAAAATTTTTAAAAAACGTTCATTTAATTATCTGAATCTTTTTTTTTAATTTTTAAATTCAATAATATTATAATATACTTAATCATGCGCGTATAAAATATAATCTAAGTAATTATGTTTCTCGAAATTATTTAAAATATTAGTTTCATTAATTACCTAGGCTGCTTATTAAAGTGCCAAGTACCAGGTCCTTTTAATTTCCCAGTAGAATAATCGAATTCCATAGTTTGTACTTCGAGCTGCAAAGCCCTTCTAACTTGTTTAAATCTTAATCCAGTAACAACTCTATTAGAAGAAGCTTCTTGCTTTGGTTCTATGTCATCTAAATATACAGTTTTGTGATCCCAGTCAACCTTATATACATTTGCTGTGCCATTTAATATTGTTTGTTTATTTACATTACTAATGGGTTGCCAATGAACTGTAGTTGTATCAACAGTACCATTTGGTCCTAGTACTCCTTCTTGTATTTGAATATGAAAAACATTATCGACTAATTTGAAACGTATGCCCGTTACAACGCTGAAATGAAATTAATAAAATTTTAATAAAATATAGATCATTTTGTTACTTTGATAGCTGAATAAAGAATTAGTAATTACTAGTTATTGGTGGTGTTTGCAACACTGCTTTGGAGGTTGAAATAGCGATTAATTCCTTTGTCCTCAGATTCACAAGTGCACAAACAATAATCGCACTTGAAAACAAAAAGTGATGATTCTGATTTAAGGTTTTCAAGCCTATGGCAAGAATTTCTAAAATCTCCGTAAGGACGTCCACCCGCTATCATCCACTGATATCTTCTATCGCTGCTATCGGGCTGTTCATGTGAATAAATATTTATTTGCAGCTATTATTTAATTTATTTTTTGCAATAATTTTGTTTTTTACAAGGGCAAATCACGTGATACACGTAGTTGGGAAAAACTTAATTGTGCTTGCGATTATTTCAAATCATTGCTTTAAACAATAATTTTAATATTTATTAATTGAAAATAATTATAAGTAGAAACTAGCCTTAAAATGTGATAAAAATTTAATGCAATTTTTCAAAAACAGAGTTATTTTAAAGCGAAAAATTTAGCCTTATTCAATCATTTTACGAATTTTTATATTCAATGGTAACTCTATAATTATTATTATTAATAATTTTAAAATAATTTAATTTGAAAAATATCTTTTAAATTAATAATAAAATAAATAAAAATATAAATCTAAACTCACTGCAAGACACAATGTCATTTCGTCACTAGTACTTTGACAATCTCTTAATGTACCGGTGCATCTCCTTTTCTCTGACTGTCTTTCGCAAAATGGTGATTCACATTTTTGACTACTCTCAGAAAAGAAAAAGCATTTTTTGCTACATTTTGGAAATAAGCCATCAACTAGACCGGTTTCAAAATCTTTTTCATAATTAACGTAACTTTGGAAAACTTCTTCAAGTTTTGAATATGTTACATCTTTAAACAGAATATACATATATTTTAAAGTAATTTGATTATTTGTAATTAATTTATTACACTATTCATCACAAACCTTTTTCTTGTTCATCTGGATCACATTTCCAAAGGACTCGGGAAGCTTTGTGCAGAGCTGGTAATGTTTCAATAAAACTCAAAGTTAAATTTATTCTGTCGTAAAAATCTTGAAGTTCTGTATCCTTTGCAAATATATGTAATTCTAAAAATGAATAATTTAATAAATAAAAAGGAATGTTAATTAAATATTAAAACAATTGAAGTAAATATTTAATACTATTTTCATAAGTTTCTTTTTGATCATAGGCAAAAAGTTTCATGACTAGAGCCTCTATTTCTGTCATCACTACGATTTTGTAAAGATCGCCAATTGTTTGCTGCAATGATTGACCTCTTATGCACATAAGTTCTGGTTTCTATTAAAAATTAAAAGTTTATTAAATAAAAATGAAAATAATTATTCCTCTGGTGGAAAATTGAATATATTTTGATCAGAATTTTTAGGTAATTATCATTTTAATTAATGTTGATTAGAAATTCTGCCCAGAATATAGTAAATTTTCTACCAAATTCATACTATTATCTGAAGATACCTTTTCATCAGCTAAGACATTAAAAACATTTTCACGTTTTGAATAATTATTTGTCAGAGTTTCATGTATTTTCAACATAGTTTTAGATAATTCATCCGAACTGTTCGACGTCACTCTATTATAAAAATTTTCCAATGTTTCTTTTGGTACTTTATCAAAATTTTTCACGTATCCTAAGAATTCTGTATACAAACGTTGAACATCGTTGATACGTTTAAATAGTCCAGGCGATCTAGCTGTAAGTTTATTTCTTAGCTCATCTGAAAGCTTTATAAATACATTTTCATAAAAATCTTGAATATCTTCAGATATACTATCCAATTTTTCAAACATCTTCGAATCAACTACTACAGGCTGACTAGTATTTGCGGATTTTTCATCTGAAAGTTTCTTTATTTGTTTTACTTGATCTACTAATTGTAAAGCAAAAGTTAATGCTTTCGTTTTGTCCATCATTGGACTTGCAGCAGTGGATTGTGATGGCCATCCAAGACATATGAGAGTGATACACGCAAGAGGTATCAATCGAGCCATTTTAATAATGTGCAGACTCCCTTTTTGAATCTGTGCTATAATTAAGAATGTAATAGAACTTCCAAAACTAATTTTTTAATAATTTAAAAAGTACTATGCATATAATACATTAAAATAGAAATTGTAAGAAATGTAAAACGTCCGAATAAAAATTTATTACATCTCACCACTTATTAAAAAAACGACGATTTTTATCAGATTTTTCTTGAAAATAAATTTTGCACTGTACAAACTGACAATTTATATAAGAGAAAAATATTTTAATGTCTGTTTGAAATGCAAATTTCATTGAATTTTTAATTCATTCCGATTATGAAATGGCTATGATAATGACTTCTAATTATATAATATTTAAGTTTCTGTATTTTCAGATATTTAAACAACTGTTTTCAATACGTTCATTGACTCGGATGAATGTTATTTTGTATAGTCTTAGTAAAGTCTAGACTTGAGTTCCATGAATTTTATTTTATATAAATAATAAGTTATGTGTACTATTACTTGTATCAATTTACTTTAAAAACAAGGAATGTTACCAATTTTATAATTAAATATTTAAATTTCGATCCATTTAACGTTTTGTCTCTGAGGAAAAGTCCAATTTCAAAATTCAAGTTCTCATAATGTTTGTTTGTAGCATAGAAATGGTTTACTTTTCTGCTATAACATTAACTGCTCTTCAATTAATTCTTACAACAATTTTCAAATTAATCTATGTGAACCAAATCTAATAATTTTCACTTACTTTTTTTCTTATGAATTCCTTAAGCTGTTAATCATGAAACGTATAAGGTACCCTTGAAATACCTACAATACCGTCTTTAGATTGTATAGAACTGAAAGCTCGATTATCAAGTGGTCCACATATGGCCAATTAACTTTCAAAGACATTTTTTCACTTGATTATGTTTGATTCAATATTCATTTCTTGAAATAAAATTTAAAGAAATCGCAAGTGCAATTGTTGATTTTACGATAATATTTGAAAAACATCTTGAAAAAAACTCATTATTAAAGTTAGTAACAATTAATCATTATTATTATTTATTTGTTGGATAATCTTTATGACGATAATATGTCTTAAGATATAATTAACAATATAATTAACGATTGCTAAATATAAATGTTAAATTACGCATATTCTTATAAATCTGGATTTGTATAAATCAATAATTTTGATCAGTATTGTTTTTATATTCGCTTAGTTTTATAAAGTTCATATTTATCATTCATAAATTTTATATTACATATTTATATTGAAATTAAAATTAGTTTTCGAAGCCAATATCATTTTTTTGCACCTTCAAACTGTTTTATTTACAATTAATTTTTAGTGAATTTTAATATAACTTAAATTATATACACATTTATTTATGTGTGTGCGCGTGTGTTGTCAGTGCTCAAGTATGTGCGTGAATGCATTGACCTTTCATACATAAGTATTCTACATATTTTATTAATTATTCTTTTATTATTACAACTTGCACATTATTATCAAGTACAAATGATAAAAAATGCATTAATCATCAGTATTGGGAGATGTTGAACGAGTACTTTTATTTAGTTTAATCAAACAATCAAAAGTGTTATTTTCAATGACTAATTTATTAATAATATTTTTTTAGCTAAATTTAAAATATACCATTATAATAAGATAATTTATTAATTCTAATCAAATTCAGTCAAAATAATTTATAACTACGCTGTTAAAAATTATAATACATGAAATTTAATGTATTTCGACCATTAAAGTGGTATTAAAGTATTATACACAATGAAAATAAATGTTTTTTGTTATCAAAATGTAGAAATATTTATACACGCGCACGCATCCAGATACACGTGCACACATACATATTGACATTTTCTACATAAAAAGTATTTTATTTCATAATTATACGAAGCATACTTGAATGATCTCATTTTGCCAATTGTTATAATGTGAACCGATTATATTTATGATTGTGAATAAATTTGGTTAACCCGATTTATACATTTTTAACAAAACATTACTGTCTATATGATTAACATTACTATGTCTTGGTATGTGTTTTTTATTTTTGGCTATGCTTCAAGTCTCACGTAGCCAAAATTTTAGTAATTCTAGCTGCAAATTTTTCCATTTAATTACGAAATTATTTTAATAGTGTTTTGTAAACTATTATTGTGTTTATTCAACTTGTATACTTTTTTGTTCAAAAATTTGATTATTTTTCATGAAATTATAGTTATTGATATAGAAATTTAAATAACAAATTTTTATTTACTTTTATTTTAAAAATGAAATTTTAATTTCATATAGGAAAAATATTCCAAAACTAAAAAGAATTCCGAGACTGTGATGTTATTCTCAAGTTTCTTCTTTTTTCAAGTGTCAGTGCACTGGCACAAGTTTTTTTTATAATAGTGAATATTTATTATTCAATTCTTTATTAGGTGTGTTTTGAGAAATTTTATAAAAAAATAAAGATTATCGAAGTAATGAGAATAAGCCTTAGAAAGATGAATAATGGATTTTTGCTTATGAACTCCAAAAAATTCCAAGTTTTTAAGTTCGAGGAATCAAATATTTGATATCTTTTTTATTTTTTGATTTATTCAAAATGAATTATGTCAATATTGTCAATAAATTTGTTTTTTACTGTTTTAATCTCACGAGTAAAACGCTATAAGTCGTTAACAATTTTCTCTGCTTTTTAAAACATTTGTATTTCGAAACATATTGTTAAGTAAAGTTTTACGTGGTGTATTAAAGAATTAATTAAAATTTTGGGGAAAAAACATAAATATATACACCAAAAACTGGCCAATATCATCATGCGATTTGTTAAAATAATTCATGGGATGAAAAAATTTCCCTTTATATTCCACTTCCTTATATTTTCCAAAATTTTATCTAGTTTTTTAATTGAATTTTCAAGCTTATCGCAAATAAATATGAATAAAATTCACAAAACATAAAATTTAATGAAATCGCTCAAAAAAAAGGTAATAAAAATCATTAAATTAAATAGCGCGTATTAAATTCGCGTACAAACGTGTCAAATGATTGCTGATAAACTCATCACTTCTGTCACACGCACTTTCTATTGCCCTTTTTAAGCCTTTTAAATGACATCTATTTTTTGCACGTGTGTATATGTATATATTTAAGGCGCTTAAAAAAGCTAAAAGAAAGAAGAAAAAAAGGGTCGACGCTTTATACGGCGCACCAGGAGGCCTCATATATACGTCCCTTTATCATAGCCAACAGTCTTACTTCTCAATTCGTCGCGGTTATTGGCTTATCCGTAATAAAAGAAAAGCTCCGTGTAGAAGTATATACGTACGTTATTTTTTTTCTTCTTCTTGTATGACGCATGCCTAATTTAGAAAATCGAGTGTCACTTCTTTATCGGCTTCTTATCTCTCTTTTCTCTTCTGCGATTTCTATGTGCGCTTGACGGAGCGTGTTTATGGTGCAGAGCTTTTTCATCTCTTCTCTTTTTTTTCTTTCTTTTTTTCTTTATTTTTCTTCGCATCGCTGTTTCGCTCGTAAAATTTTAGAAGGGTTCCCAAATAAAGGGCGTTATTATTCAATTTAAATTCAGTTTTCATATGGAATGGTAAATGTTATCCAGGGAAATTCTTTTTTTTTGTTTCAACTTTATCTGAGAGTTTGGTTTATTTAACATTTAAAATATATAATTCAATAAATTTATTATTTTTAAATAAAAATACATTTTAAAGTACTATGTATATATTGGAAAAAAATTATTAGTTATATTTATAAACAATACCAATTAATTTTTAGGTAATTTATTAGGCTATTTGATTTATGCATATAATTACCAGCATTGCATTTTTCCGGATTCTATATATTTATTCAAATAGTTTTTTTAGTATTTCTATGTCATGGTTTTTATTAATTACAGTATATGCAAATATTTTTAAAACTTTTGAATTAAGAATAAAAAATTTGGAAAACTGTAGTGCCGGTATTATATTACAGCTCCTTAATTACAATCAAATCACATTATTTATTGACGTAATAATATTACATATTATATATTAAAGAAAATGCTATAAAGAAATTTCAGGAAGTATACGGTAAATCAAAAATCTCCTAAACAGCAAAAGCAGCGTGCTTACCTTGCGTAAGATTAAAGAGTCGTAATAATGAAAAACGTTCTTTCTTTCGGCTGTTTTAAGATATAAGCGGATAAACTTAACGTTTTCGGCGCATGGTAATTTCGTTTGTTAATTGCCAAGCGAAGTAGCCCATCTTTTCTTTTGATTTTATTAGAGAAGAGGCTACACCAAGTGCCCGTTAAATTTAAATGTTTACGCAAGTATAAGCAAAGGAGTTGAACAAGAATGTATTTCTATATACGTGAAAAGTTGTCTGAGCATTTTAGCCTGTCGGCAAGGATTAAAATCGTTAATTGTTATTTCCGAAAGAAGAGGAGATTTACTTTTGATATTATCTTCAGATTGCTGGAAATTTCACCTGCAAAATATATTAGGATTTTGAAACTTTTTTCACGAAGTACTTGTGCTTATTGGCATTATCCTCAAATTTATATTGTTTTGAATTGCATTATAGATAATACATTCTTTTACATTCCAATTTTATTATCAATAAATATAATAATACTTTTTTAAAATATTAGAATTTGTTTATATCTTTTTGATTTAATAAAAAAAAATATCTTTTTGATTGATAATATCAATATTTATTTGTAAATAAAAAAAAAACTAGTAAATTGCAAATATTAGGTACTCAAAATCCTTTAAATAAATTCCATAATATTATTAAGAATCAAACTAACTTTTTGGTGTTCTTTAATTCTCTAACTCTTAATAAATATGCATAATTTTATTAATTATTAATAAATATTTTTGGATTCCATTAAATAGTGTAGTTGTGCAAAAATAAACTTGTAATAATTTATCTCAATTATTGGTAGGCTGCTGTCTGGCACTTTTAAAGCATCATATACAGATAAAGTTCTCCTACCAATGATCACTTGAGTACCAATGAATACTTTAACTCTATTTTTCGTATGCAATTTTTTTAAACTCTAAATATTTTCTAGATCATGTATGAATTTATAAGTTTTAAGTTTTTAATTATCTTTAGATATAATTTAATATCAAGTATTATATTTATTTTTACTTTTAACCCAATATACAATATCTATTATTTTACAAATTACTCCACATCCCAAACTTCGTGAATAGGAAGTTTTAAGTTAAATAGCTTGCATTCTAAAGTGAAGCATTGCAAACAAAAATTTGCACTTGAGTTTGATCACACATAAGATGTAAGTGAGTGCTTTTCTTTATGCCTTTTGAATAACATATACTTTTATTAAAAACGCTATTCTTCTACGTATAAAAGCATCACGCCTTAGGGGACTACGGCTTTTTGACTTTTAGCCACCCTCGTCATTCTTCGGCACGTATTAGCTAAGGCATTACAGGAATAATAAATTTGCTGCAATTATTGTGCATGATACTGAATTTTTTTTTCTTATGAGATAAAGATTATTAGATAATTTGCATTACCATCTATACTTTTGAATGAGTACGTGAGTTATAAACTCTTGTTTAAACATCTACAATTTTAATTCCACAATGTCTTTTGTAATATTTTCTAAAAATAATTACTATTAAAAAAAGAACTTTTCTTATAATGTGGATAAACCTGATGGAGAAAAGCTACGTATCATTCACATGAGCTCTGAGTATGTGTCATAATGAAAATGTTTAATATACCCCTTGTAGAGGCAATTTGAGATACTACGCAGTCTAACTTGTAACTTGTTGCTTTACAACACAAAATTTTAATTACTCCGTAATTTCAATAAAATGTATTGACAATAAATATAAAAAATATATATTTATATATTTTTTATGTGTACATATATCACAAATCATAAAGAAACCTGCTATTTTATTTTATCAATTAACCTTATGTAATGCGAAAAAAGGAATAAAGAAGTCCACAAAATACGTATGCCCTTTATTCACATGCTCATTTTATTTACATTATTCTTCCGTGAAATATAAAAAGGTCCAATTCCATCAATTTATATTTTCTCTTTTTTTCGAAGCCTTACAAAGATAATGTCCGATCATATACGGCCAGTATGCTCCGCGTCTCGTGAAGCCAAGAAAAACCGTTTATAATGAGAAATTCATCAAAGAAATCTAGACAATTGTATTCACTTGATTTTAATGTTTATTTCATACATTTTTTATAGTGACCATAATATTTTATTTTTAAGGTTTGCCTTCAATGATAAGATCGAAAATTATTGCGTGTTAAAAAAAATTGTTGATTCTATGATTAGCTAATCATCCAGATATTGTAAAATCAATCTATTTCGACTGCTATTTATTGATGATATATTTCAAAATGTTCTGTTTAGAGTTTCTGTTTATAATAGTAGAATCTTTATTCAAAACTTTAAGAAGAAAACTGAGAAGTGATTCCCAATTGTTTAGAAAATGATGTTTGTAAATTTCTATAATATTTTCTTTCGTAACTCATTGCGAATTTGGCAAAATAACAAAAATTACATTTAATTAAAAGAGGACCAAAATTGATGTAAAACATCGCATCGATCTTCCAAAATATGACGACGCATACTGGAATAAAAGAACTTAAAAAAGACGCGGATAACCGTGAAAAAAAATCTAAGTAAATTACGGAAAAAAGGGCGCAAAATCGAAGGGGGTTTGTGTCTATGTTGCATCAGACACGTCTGATTGAATTGCAAAAATGCTCTCGCTGACAATATATAATGCTGAGTGCAGCGTAAAAAACAAATCCAAATTGTACAAAAGATTATTGATATAATCTACTTAGCTGGAAAGTTGCATTCGACTGCACGTAACTCAGTTTCTAATACGCATCGTTGCACGCAAATGCAGACATCGCAGCGTAACGTCCTATGCATTTTGTGCATAAAATTCACCTTTTTTTTAAAAAAATTACATTATTGATTGCTACAGTCACGTTAAAAAACGTATTGTAATAATCGAAATACAAATGTAATTGAAATATTTGTCTTTAATATCCAATAGATGATAAATCACTTTAAGAGGCGGTCGGAACCAAATCGGTGACTTAGTTCGGTGCTTGTAATAAATGCTTATAATAATTTATTCGTTTATTAATATGGTAAAAATATAGGCATTTCCTCTAGTCATGTATATAAAGAATAATTTAAAATAGTTAAAGCCACAAAAATATACAAAATATTGTTATAAAGCGAAAAATGCTACCCAATAATCGACACGACAGTTTTTTGCATGCGGTATATGTCAAGTCAGTTTGATATTTGCAATAAATGCTTATAATAATTAATTTACTTATTCATATGGTAAAAATATAGTCATTTCCTCTAGTCATGTATATAAAGAATAATTT
Source organism: Anastatus disparis (assembly GCA_017163975.1). NCBI lineage: Eukaryota > Metazoa > Arthropoda > Insecta > Hymenoptera > Eupelmidae > Anastatus > Anastatus disparis. Next base: position 2,227,046 of record JAFFSR010000251.1, read on the forward strand.
GAAATAGTTTAAGCCATAAAAATATACAAAATATTATCGTAAAGCGAAAAATGCTGACTTGATATATACCGCAAGTCACCGATTTGGTTCCGACCGCCTCTTAATAGTAGAATTTATAAATAAAGATAATTGAATGAACTAATATGTTATTTTAAAAAAAATTGAATGTCACAATGACTGAATATTGAAAACATTATCATTAAATTGATTTATTAAATAAAACTTACAAATATTTCAAAATCGCAAATTGATTAAATTTACATATTTCACCTTTTAGAAAAAAAAAACATCAAAGTTTTATTTGAAATGACATAAAACTCTATTCTTTTTTTACATTTTTTCCAATTTTTATTAATTAAAAGAAATAATCATCTAATTAATTTTCAATATAGAAAATTTAATGACAAAAAATAATCAGAAAATTATATATGAAAATTTATAATTATTTAAAAATAACGTTAATTTTGAAAATTAAATTCTATAGTAAAAATAATATCTTTGGATGAGAATGTACAGACTGCGTGTGCATCGTTAAGGCCATAAGTTAAAAAGAGTACACTGACTTGTAAAATGCATCTTATAGGGGGCCAAAGTGTGGGCGCGAAAGTGCAGTATAAGATTCGTGGGGGGTCGTCATCTATTGCTACTACACCTAATTGTATATATATACGCACACGACTCGTTCCACATGTGTTGCGTCATGTCACCAATACGTACTATGGGATTCCCCGGTTGTAAGCGCTGTTGGAATTCTTTTCTCGTTATTGTTTCAGGTTCATTCTCTTCTTCTTCTCTTTTTTATACCTTTATGCACTTGACTGCAGAAAAAAAAGCAGGAGCAGGAGGAGGAGAAAATGATCTTTTGTAAAGGAAATTAAATTTTATGCAGCCGAGAATGCAATTATTCACTTGCCATCTCCACGTGGTATCCTTTTGTTATTTTGATAATGAAAAACATTTAATTCAGTGCAATAAAGTTCTATAGTATGAGTTGGTGGATTATTAAATATTATTAAATTTTGTATATGTTCGATAGCTGAAAAATAACTAATTGAAATGATTATAATGTTTTTAAAATGTTACAATGTGTTAAAAATAAAATTTATTTATAAGAAATAAACAAATTTTCCACCAAAAAAACTAGTATTGTACTTAAATAATACTAATGAAACTGGATTTTCAACTATCTTTTATAAAATTTATTTTTGTTTATCATTAAAATTTTTTGATGATTTGCATTCCAAAAAGAGAATTGAAATGATATAATTTAAATCTAAAAATTGTGCAAAAATATTTTTATCTGTCACAAATACAATACAAACTCGACTCCTATATTTCCCACTATACACGGTATATAGAAAAATGATATAAGCAACGAGTGCTACAAGCACGTTTCAAAATTTCCTGAAGATTATCTGAACCGAAGATGTATATTTATTCGTAGCGATTCTAATTTCATATTCAAACAGTACATGCCTACGCCTTTTTTTTCGTATTCGAATTCAAAATTTTTTCATACCAAACTTTTATCAAAAAATAGACAGCCGTCACTTATATCCGTTTCAATGTAGTACAAAAAAATTTATGAAAAAAATTTCACATGATGCCTCTGCATATATATATATATGTACAAACACACGTGTTTCGTGTTAGCGGAACAGAGAAATTGGAGAATCTGTTCGCGTACATTATATATGTACACGCATGGCATTGTATGTACACGAGGAGGGGTCATCGATCGATCGTATAGAAATTGCGTATACGTGTATAATGGAATACGTGTGTTCAATTGCTTTATACCTATTTCAAACTGAAATATATGATTAATTGTATTATCATACTTTTTTAAAGCACGATGAGATATATACGTATTTAAAGTTTATTAAATTTTATTTGCGTCAAAGGATTTTTATTTTTATTTTAAAATAAGATAAATAGAGAATATTTTATATAGAAACAAAACAAAATGAGAATTTAAATAGACTAGGGACTTTTGTTTTCGTATTTAAAAATAATATCAAAGAAATCGTAACTACAATTTTTAGAAATATTTATGTATATAAGGATCAGATACATGATAAGTAATATATTATTTTATAGCACTGCGTGAGCTAAATCCGCGTTTTCTACACCATTTAGCGGGAGCTAAGTACAACTTTTTTGAACTGTGTAAAAAAGTACTACCGTAAGAAATCTCACACTTTATTGTACCGTTCGAAAAAGTAATATCGGAATCATGTGTCACAATAATCACTCTTTGTACATTTATTAATACGTAGAAATATCTTTTCACCCATAATACATAGAAAATCATCCAAAAAATATAAATACTTCAATAAAGAATTAAAAGCATCAAGCAAACGAAAACTATAGCTTATAAATTCTTACTGTGCCGTGAGTTGTCGACATATGTAAAACCTCTGTGAGCGCGCATGCGTGTACAGTGTATACAGCCTAACGATGAGAAAGAGAGAGATGCATGTATGAACAATGAACTATAGATGCTTCGCTTTGTCTGACTCATGTATGCATGAATCTGAATAATCGGCAAGATTTTGTTAGCATATTGTATTTAATTATTAATAAAATATTAGTGGCATTAATAATTATTAATATAATTTCACATTCTAAGAATGCTTTTAAAATCGTTTTTACTTTTCTTATTTGTTTGCGAAGGGTTTAGTTTTGATAATGTATATACTTTTCACTTTTTTCGAATTATCATTCGTGGAGTGCATAGTTTTGTTGATATATAGCGTTCGTTTTTATTTACGAATTATCATTCGTGGAGCGTATAGATTTTGTTAAAATTGATTTTCTAGAGTATAGATTACGTGTGGCGGATTTATCTCACACGTGCTATAAAATAATATACGATACGTGTGCTCGAAGTGGTCCTCTTACACGACGTGCATAGCACCCTCGCTGCGCTCGGGCGCTAACTGCACGCCGTGTAAAAAAGGACCACTTAGAGCACGTGTATCGTAATGTACTATTTTATATTGAACAGGTTTTGAAAAATAAGTTTTAATTAAACAATATTAGAGTAGCACATTAAATAAAAAAGTCAAATATTGCATCCATTCCATCATTTGGATATAGTAATAATAAAAAAATTTTCCGCCAATGATTGGAATATCCTGATATCGTATAACTATATAATTTTCAATTTTTCATTTAGCTTTCAGCATCGACACTTTTCCGTTAACAGAAAAAAAAACTAGATTAATTCCTAATCTAAAGTGAGATTCGCTTGTACACATTGAATAGCAATGCTGCACATAGAAATGAGCCTGCCGGGCTTGATTTATCATCAGTAATCTCGCTTTAAGAGGACAGGCCTAGACCACCCGTATTAAAATAATTTATATTTAAAATAAATTTAAACTTATTTATTTTTGTTTTAATTTTTCATTTTTAATTTTAAAACCTTTATAAATCATATAAAAACTATTAATAGATCCATTTACAAAATAATAAATAAAAATATCTTTAATAGTCCCAGCTCGCACGCCCGAACACACAGTTCTTTTTTTTTATATAACGAAATAAATATTTTCAAATCTATATCTCTTTTTTCTTTTATAACAATTCTTCTAATCTTCTTAAAAATAAAATCATTTCTATCTCATAATTTAATTTTAATTTTTAAAACCAATTATTTAAAAATCTCGTTTTGTTGAAAAATCTTCTCAAAATTTAAAATTAAATTTTTTCATCCTTACTAACAAAAAACCTATCTTTAAAATATTTTTTTTATTTTTTTTTTTTTTTTTTTTAAATGAAATCCTTTTAAATTTCTATTCTTTTAATTTTTTCATCAATTTTTTTGTTTATAATCTGTTTAATATTTTAATAAAGAGTTATATAAGTTTTTTTATTTACTTTTTTAAAATTCTTTTCTTTACTTTTATAAATTATTTTTTCTTAAAATGTAAAAAAAAAACAACCCCACACCAAGCCTGACTGTAAAACACCCCTCTTTTTTTTAATCTTTTCTTTGTATTATTCTTATTTTATTTTTTATTTTTGAAGTATTTAGGTTTTAATCTATGCTTATATATTTGATAATTTTTTTCGTTTTATTTTTAATTTTTAATTTTAATTTTAATTAAAATTTGTTTACACCCCCCCCGCCACACCCCCAACGTATAGGTTTACCGTCGAAAACGTAGTGCCATTAGCGGCGTACGACGAGAGTTCTATCATTGCGACAGATACACACAGAGAGAAAGAGAGTTAGGGAAAAAAACGTGTTTTTTTTCTCTTTCAACCGTAGTTAATCCAATTGAAATCTGCCCCACTCGTGTACTTGTATATAGATATAGATATACGTTCTCCCTTTTTCTATATGCTTGGAAAATTGTCGAAAAATCGAGTCATACGATCGGTGCTGTTGCGAAAATGAAATTAGAGGAGGAAAACAGAGTTAGTCCCTGTAGCAATGATGCAGGTGATTCGAGACTGCGCCTATAAAATAAAACAACGAGGATGAAAAAAGGCACGGTCGAGAGAAATGAAGAAAGACAGACTATGTTATAATCGAGGAATATGTATATATGTATAGAGGGAGCATAGCATGGGGTAAATTTTTCGGTTTTAAATTTCCAGGCAAAATTGGTCTCGCGGAATTACCCCCAATTACCAAGCTCGCGATATTAGACTTTGCGGGATGAAATCTAGCTATCTTTGTGGACCCCTGTTAGGTGAGCCAAAAAATAGCTTTATCTCTTGGGAATATGTATACCATATTTGATCTTTTAATTCGTTTAAAAAAAAATATTAGAGCTAGATTTTCATATATATTTCATGTTACTCTCACACTTTTTTTTTAAAAAGCATGTCATAAAGATTGTTTTATGAAACTTTTAAAGAATTTAATTATTTTATATTGACAATATAGATTGAAAATTATATTTAATATTAAATAATTTGTTCAGTTAAACAAGTTCTTATTAATATGTTATATTGTATCTAAATTTTATTGAAATTTTATGATTGCATGTCAATCAAGACGAAGCATTATTATTTTTTATAAACAACCTTTTTTAGAATCAATTTAAATTTTATGATTTTTTCTAAGTATCATAAAGATGATATAATAGGGTATATATTTAATACATAGTTACCGACATTGCAATTTCCCGAATTTTTAATCTTTATTCAAAAATTTTTTCTAAATATCTCCATATCATGCTTTTTATTAGTTAAAATAGAAGGCTGTAATATAGAGATATTTTTAAAAAATTCGGATTAAGATTAAAAAATTTGGATAACCATAATGTCGGTACTTTACATCCCCTTAAAACTTTCAGATACTTCCGATTTTATTGTTCATTTTAACAATACGATAATATGATTCTAAAAATCCGTTATTTCACGCATATTAGTTTAAATCTTACCAAATCAAAATTAAATCGAACTTGCATCTAAAAATGACATTTTCTGTTATATTGCACTCATCGAAATGTTTCCCCTTCGTGATTGTTTGTCCATCATCATATTATTTCTTTTTCGCAATAAACATCGTCTCTATTATAAACATACATTATGGATATAGGTAAAGCGCTTTTCGACATTAATAACTTTCTCATAAGCGTCACAAAGCGCGGAAACTCAGAGAACAAAGAAGGAGAGGGTGAAGGGGAAAGTAGAATATACGAGGATGAACAAACGTTGCTCGAAAATTTAGACTAATCGCGGATCTAATGGAATGGACGATCATCGCCTCTTACAGTGGACAATGGTCAAGAAGAGAGAGAGAGAACTAAAGAGAGAAGCACATAACGCCTAAGGCCTATTTGTATCGAAGATAACATTAGCAAGCTAGCAGAAACGACACTATTTGGCCCCCGAGATATAGAGGTGACGCGAATGCACCGACTGGACTTCCTCGGTACATCAATTGTCATTAAACTGCATGATTATTGGAAAGGGGAAAGGGAGACAGAGTAAAGCATCTGTCTTGCTGTTCGATCGACGAATTCCTCACTCTCTCTCTCTCTCTTTCTCCCCATTTCATTATTTCGGACACTATCGGCAGTATCTATATATATGTTCGATACATTCATTCCCCTGTAATGCTTAGATTATATATTCGCATTTTAGAAAATAATATTATTTTATAGTTATGTGAATTGCTATTGATAAAAGCTATTGTTTGAAATGAAAAATTTACTAAATTAGGTCATAAATATGCGCAGTGTCATAGTAAAGGATCTATATTATGTAACAAGATAGATGTTCTCCTGTCCCAACAAAGTTTCAATGTGCTCAGATAATTTTTGAGTAAATTTAAGTATTATCATAAGCCATACGTATCACGGGCCAAAAGTAAGACATTAGTTGCATTTTAAGTTAGTATTTTATTCCCGTTAAATTAGAAGTTAATAAAATTGAATAAGTTCTTGGAATTTTATAAAATATTAATATTTAATTAATATAATATCATGTTAAACTTATTACAATATTTAGAAAATAATATGATTCGCAATAAAATAATAATTTATTACCGACGTTTCGTGAACGTTGCTGTTTCCTGTTCATGAAATGTTTATTATAAATTGTTATTTTGCACGATGCAAAATGGAAAAATCATAAACATGGATAATAAAAATAATCGTGAAAATGACAAACAATTCCAAGGTTGAGTAATTTTCAAAGCTTATAAGTCTATATGCTTTAAAATACAGTTGATAAAAGTTTCATGTTATTTCATTATATTTTTATTAATAAAAAAAGTTTGAATCTCGTTTGGATATTCTAAAAAGTTAAATATTAACTTTCATTTAATGAAATCATTGTAATCAATATAGCTTTTGTATCTACAGTAAAAGTAATTATTTCAAGATAATATATAACATTAACACCAAACAGCTAAAGTATATTGAAAGAATTTCCATTAAAATTAAGCAAGATTATATAAATAAAGTGAGTATTTCAAATATATTCTTCATAAAATTTTGTTTATAAACCTACAATAATTAATATGCATATTTTCGTATTGCAAATAAAAATTAAAAATAACATATAATTTTAATCACACACCCCGCGCTTGGAAAGTTAACACGAAAAGCTTTAAATGTAGACGTATGGATATATATTTTAAGTTGAATTAAGTTGAAACACATTGTATATAGAAAAATTGTATTTGATTTAAATATAGTTAATTTTAATAAAAATCACATCTGTTATTTTCCTAAATATTATTTAATAAAAAATCATAATGATGAATCATTAATAATTTGAATAATAAGCTTTTTCAAAATGTATTATCTCTTGTATATTATCAGAATGTCAATAACTTCACTTGTGAAATCTGTTATTTTTTCAAAAATAAATATTGAATCAGACATAATCAAATAGAAAGATGCCTTCGAAACTAAATTGGTTTACATAGATTCCTTGATAATAGGGCTTTTAGTTCTAAATGATGTAGAGTCGGTATCTGCATGTGCTTACAATTTAGGAGGAAATTTAATGTAAGGGTTGCGTAACGAAAATAGGAAGAAAAAACAGATTCATAAAAATTTGTTAGTTAAACTTGAGTGAAAAAGTGGCAATGATTTTGCAACATTATATTCAATGTAGCGAAGGTAAATTATTAGGTTGAATCAATATTGATTCGTTTAGGAATTAACATTTGAAAGATAAAAGTTGATTCAAGAGCAATGAACGTTAAAGAAAAAAGGTAAGCTATTTTTATATCAGACATAAACAGTTGTGAGAACTTTGATTTAAAAATTGGACTCTTTCTTAGAAAGTTTCAACATATATTTTCAATATTGAATAAGAAAATAAGTAATGTCCCTGATTTTAAAAATAAATTGGAATAAATAGTAGTACAAAAAATAAATTGTTTACATTGAAATTTTTATCTTATTTAAGTCTGGACTTTATACAATAAGTCAAAAATTTTCTGATTTCTTCTATTTACATTTTATATATATACGCTAATAAAAACGAATAAAACAATTGTTGGAATTTTTTTAAATACAGAAACTTGAATAAAGTTGAATAATTAAAATAATTTCACAACATCCAAAAGGTATTATAATAGTCATATCACAAACAGAATAAATTTAATAAAGACATATAAAGATGATAACTTGGTGATAAAAAAAACATTATATTAGCAAATTCTTTACGTAACAATTAAACAAAATTTGCATAGTAAATAGATAAAGAAATATTCCGCTTCTATATATACTGCTATTTTATATGGAAAATTAATTTGTAATATTTATTCTGAAGTAATACTTGAAAAGATCAGCATTCTGTTAATACCTAGTACGATAAAATCAATTTTAATTATACGTTTCCTATTTCTTACATTTTCTATTTAAATATTTAATAAATTATAGTATTCATTAATAATTTTTTAATTAAATTATTAAAATTTAACTCTGAAAAGTTTATTTCTTTCATAATTATATTGCAGATACAATAAGAAAATCCTTGCATTATTATAATGGTTCAACTGGTTCCTTTTGGATGTATAATACTCTTATATCTTGGATGGCCACCACAATATGTTGGTGCCAATCCAATGATAGATCCAACGAAAGCATTGAATTTTGCGTTACAATTAGTTGATCAAGCGAAGCAAATAAAAAAGCTTTCAGATGAACAGTCCACAAATAATAATCAGTCATCAGTTGTTGATTCGAAGATGTTTGAAAAATTAGACAGTGTATCTGAGAATATTCAAGATTTCTATGAAGATATATTTATGAAGATTTCAGATGACTTAAGAAATAAACTCACTTCTAGATCTCCTGGATTATTTAAACAAATCAATAATGTTCAACGCTTGTATAAAGATTTCTTAGGATACGTGAAAGATTTTGGTAAAGTACCAAAACCAACATTGGAAAAATTTTACAATAAAGTGAAATCAAACAGCTCGGCTCAATCATCTACAAACATGAAAAAAATACACGAAGTACTGACAAATAATTATTCAAAACGTGAAAACGTTTTTAATGTCTTAGCTGATGAAAAGGTATGTTCAATTTAGTAACCTTTAAGCACTAATAATAACGATGAACTAATATACTTAAGAATATAAGAATTGAACAGAAAACCAAATTCAATAGATTGTTTTTTATTTTTACAAATAGAATAATAATAAAAAAATTTTCTCCTATGGTCTTTTTATTTATGATAGAATCCAGAATTTATGTGCATAAGAGGTCAATCACCGCAACAAATAATTGTCGATTTTTACAGAATCGTAGTGCTAACAGATATAGAGAGTCTGGTCATCAAGCTTTTCGCCTTCGATCAGAAAGAACTTTATGAAAATAGTACTAAATAATTTTTTTAATTATTACAATATTAAATTTATTTTATTTTATTTATTGAAATATTTATTTTTAGGGACGTATAATTTTGAAAAGGCCGCTGAAATACAAGATTTTGACAAGAGAATAGGTAATACTTTAACTTTCATTGAAGAATTACCAGCTCTTCACAAAGCCTCACGAGTCGTTTGGAAATGTGATCCAGATCGAAAACAAAAAGGTATGTGATTAGCCGTTGTAATAAATTTAAGAAATCGAATTACTTTAAAATATATGAATGATCCTTTCATAGGTGTTACATACTCAAAGCTTGAGGAAGTTTTCCAAAGTTATATTAACTACGAAGATGATTTTGAACCCGGTCTGATTAGCGGCTTATTCCCAAAATGTAGCAAAAAATGCTTTTTCTTTTTTGATAATGCTCAAAGATGCAAATCGCCGTTTTGCAAAAGGCAATCAAAGAATAAAAGATGTAATGGTAGATTAAGAAATTGTGGAAGTACTAGTAATGATGTAACATTGTGTCTTGCAGTAAGTTTTTATTACTATTTTTTTCGTAACTATATCTAAATCAAAGATAAAAGTTGTATAAAAATCTAAAATCGCATACATTTTGTTATAAATTAAGATTTGATATTCAATTTTCAAATATTAAAATTATTGATCAAAGCAATGATATTCTTATCACAGTCATCTTTAATTTTAATCAAGCACTTTCTAGTCATAATTTCATTTTATAAAATAAATTAAATATTAGTTTGTAATAAATTTTTAATTATACGAATAGCCCGAGGACAGCGATCGGAGATATCAATGGATGGTAGCTGGTGCACGTCCTTACGGAGATTTTAAAAGAGGTTGCGATAGGACTGAAAATGTTAAATCAGAATCATCACGTCTTATTTATACTTGCGATTATTGTCTATGCACTTGTGAATCTGACGATAAAAAAATTAATCGTTATTTTAGTCTTCAAAGCAGTGTTGCAGATACCACCAATAACTAGTAATTACTAATTTTTTATTTAGCTATTAAATTAACAAAATGATGAATTTTTTACTCAAATTCTATTAATTTTATTCCAGTGTTGTAACAGGCATACGTTTTAAATTAGTCGAGAATGTTTTTGTTATTCAATTACAAGAAGGTGTATTAGGACCAAATGGAACTATTGATTCGAATACCGTTCATTGGCAACCTATACGAGATGTTAATAAACAAATGATATTAAATGGTACAGCTGATGTTTATAAGGTCGATTGGGAACACAAAACTGTATATTTAGATGATGTAGAACCTAAACAAAAAAATTCTTCTAATATGGTCGTTACTGGATTAAGATTCAAAAAATATGAAGATGCTTTGCAGCTTGGAATACAAACAACGGAATTCGATTATTCTACCGGCAAATTAAAGAATTCTAGTATATGGCACTTTAACGCTCCAGATAGGTAAATAATCAAATTATTTTTAATGTTCTGATTAATTTTAACTATTAAGTATATTGTCATTTTTGTTAGTATTTTGCTGAACTGTTATTTTTAATTTTAAAGTCAAATTGTTTAGAAAATCTAATGTAAATATTCTAACCCTGGTAGAAATGTGAGCATTAAAAATGGTGTGTATAAAAATTTGAGGTTATTAGTTATAAAAATGCCAAATAAATGGCCAATAAATGTTAAAAAAAGCGTTTTCATTTCTACTGGCCAAAAAATGGTAAAAAAAACGTTTCAATTTCCACCAGGGAAGGTTATATAACATCAAAATTAAGCATGAGATGCCCGAAATAAACCTTATATCACAAAAAAGGAACTGATCATTTTTTCTATACAATTTTTATTTTTGTGGATATTTTTATGAACGTAATTACTTTTAATTATTAAGGAAAAACAATTTTATCTTTATATAATACTTAATAGTATTCTATCAAATGTTTAATTTTACCGTTTAATTTTAATTGAATTGAGAATTAAAAATATCTGTTTAATATAAATAAAATATCTGTTTCTTTATTTATAGATCGTATGGATTGACTGCCAAAACTTGGTCCAATGAATGGAACAATCCACTGAAAAGTAAAATGCATCTTGAGGATTCTGAATCTGGCGATTATTTTGCATTCTCAGTATCTTCGTTAGATAAAGATTTGGGGCAATACACTGTTCCGTTTATAGATATTCAAGAAGTCGTTTCAAATCCACCTATGCCATTGTCTGGAGCTGGTACCTTGCATAAAGGCGCAAAGGAATCTGCAGGATTTTTAGCTCTAAAAATTATTCAGTATGATTTTTCAAGGCATTTGTAAATATTCAACTATATACATAATCTGTATTGATTGAAAATTTAATTTTCATTTTTTAAAATAAGTATAATTTAATTTATAATGTAGATTTATAAGGAAAAATTTTAAATATAGAACATATTTTTTTTAAATACATTGTTTAATGCGGTATGGTGTCTAAAGCTAACCATAAACCATGTATACACCATTCTGTGAATTAATTTTGTAAATAATTTGTAAAATTAAATATATTTCACAGTCGTTGAAACTAAAAAGATAACTTTATAAATCTCTTTTTTCTATAGGATTTTCTATTTCTGTAATCAAAATAACTGTATGATATATCTTCAAAAAATAATGCGAAAAATTCAGTTGTTTTATATAATTTATTACTTTTACATTCTATCAAAAAGAAATTAAAGAAGTAAAAATATTTCTAACGTAATTAATTTAACTATCTTCTTTTCAATTTAAAGTTTCTACTTTTATAAGCTCGTAACTAAAACTTTATGACATTAATGAAAAAGAATAATTTCATCCATAAACGTCCGTATGAATAAACCTATTAAAATAATATTCATACATTATATTACCTGTAATTAAAGTATCATAAAATATTTCCTTTTGCAATATTTGGCTACCATCATAATCCAGACATATATGATGCAATATAATGTGCATCTTCCGCGCGTATTAACGATTATTATTGTTCATCACATCAGAAACATTATCAAATGAGCTCGTTGAAAAGGGGACTAAATAGAGAATGGACCATATACGTATATAATAATGATCAATGCTCGATTCTCATTGAAAATCCTCATTTATGGCAAGGTTTTGAATTGTGTAGTGAAATATATTATGTCGTCTCGTGAATAGTAGAAGAGGATGTATAAAGTATCCAGTATGTGGACATTTAAGACAATACATGAAATTTTTAAAACTTTTCTCTTGTTAAAATGTTAGAAACAAATTCAAATTCATATTTAATAGATAAAGTATATTTTTTTTAAGAAGGTACTTTTGTAAAATTTTTAATTGAAAAATACTTAATATAATGCAATTATTTTAGAAATCGCAATGTAAAAAGATCAAGCTAGTGCACAAATAATTTGCTAAAGGATCTTTTTGTAGCTCTTATAAATTAGAAACCATTTAAGGATATAAAAAAAATATTTACTTGTACAAAGTGAAACGTTTATGATGCATATTAGAATTGCAGATACTTTTATTTATTGTAAATTACTTTTACAAACATTAATTATAAGTTTTAGAATCAAGCGATTTAACTTAATTTGGTAAGTAAGAGATATGTATTAACTAGCGTCAACTTTATTAATAAACTACATTAAAATATTTTTATTTCAGCAAAATCGCACGTAAAATATTTGATACATTAATGTTTCAAAAACTTTTGTCAAAATAAATATAATTAATGATAGATATTTTCATTTTGAAAAAAATGGAAAGATATTAATAATTCATCATATCAATAAAAATTCATGACATTGTCCATTTATCAGGCTGTACACACGTACTGGGTACTTTACCTCACGCAAATAAAGTGAAATAGCGAATTCAAAATGCCCCACGGCGTTTCACTAACGAGGTATTTCGTTCATCGCGAATAGTGATTAACGAAAAGCGCACAGCTGTATTCCGATTTCTCTTGGAATTCGATCATCCATATTGCCTGAATGTACAAAATTAACGAAAAAAAAACGAACGGGTGAGTATCAGGTTTTCAACGAATCTCGATCTAGCGAGTCATTGTTACTTTAACAGTTTTTGTTGCTCTCTTATGCAACTTTTATATTTTTTTGTTCTATCGATTGATTTCTTTTTTTTTAAATCCTGTTTTTTTATTGTATGAACTGTGCATTAGTTTGAACCAGATATATTGAAATGAAATAAAATTTTATAGTAATAATAATTCAATTTCGATGTGTAATATATATTTTTATTGAATAGCTACTATTAATTTGGATATATGATTATATTTTTAGACGTTCAATTAGTATTCCATTGTTATAAATGAATAGTATCTGAATTGCAATATTCCTTTAATTATTTTACGGAACCAATAATAAATAAATCAAATATAAAGAGAGAATGTAATTACATTTTTTTAAATAGTGTTATTTTATCTAATTAGAATTTAGTATAGTGTTTTTTTCGTTCGTATTAGAATTAAAATTTATGGAGCATTCCCAGGTTTAATCTAACGAGCATCTGAGCAAATAATTAAAAAACAAAAAAATTGCGAGTCTTGCACTATTCTCATAAAAGTAAAACGACCAATACTACTATTTTCTTTTTGTATACAAACAGGATGAAAAAAAAAATAAGCGACAAGAGCTGGCCAGACACTCATAAAGGAAAGCCAACGTTGGGTGACCAATCGTTTTTCCGTTGTTCTATTATTTCATTCTACTGTACTCTCTTGCAAGCTCAGCATAGCTCGAAAGAGGACACACGGGTGTACCACCTGTAAATGTAATATGTCACGCATACATAGAAAATCCTCAACTGGTGGTAATTAGGTCTTCGCGTCGTACTTTGCTACACACCTGTCGGCCATTCCATTTTCTCTGGAAAATGTTTGAAACGAGAAAACTGCCTTGACGTTCTCTCCCAGGGGAGTTTTAACGTTAAAACAGAAACGAAAGCTAAAGCTTGGGAATCCAAGAGAGAGAGAAAGAGAGAATGAAATAAAGTAGCAAAAATATAATAAAGATTATGATATGGAGTTAGAGACTGAAAAATAAAAGAGGAAAAAAAATATATGCCTGGGTATATGAGAAAAAGAAAATGAAGGAGTTTATGAGAAAGTGAAATTAAAATATGGCAGAGGAAAATCTAGTAAAGCCAGAGGGGCATACTGCACGCGCGCATGAAACTACATTATGGAAAAGTATATATACACAGAGCGAAAGAAAAAAAAACATTAAAGAAATTTAAGGATAACACGTTGCAGATGAGACGGAAAAAATAATTAAGAGAGACAGAAAAGAAGAGAAAAAAAAGAGAATTAGCTAGTTTTCAAGCAAAGGAATGGTTATGAGATTAAACGAGGGAGAGGCTGGATTAATAAGTCGCGTAACAGATTGCAAACATTGGAAAAGATGAAGAAATTAAAGGAACTTGAAAGAAAACGGACCCAAGGATAGTTCTTATGACTGGAGGAAAAATAATACTGTCTCGAATTAAAAGAGAAGAAATCGAATAAGAGAATAAGAAATGATGCTACCCCATCTAATTATCCCTACATGATTTAAGCATAATTTTCTTACTTTTCTAGATGAATCAACCGTTTAAATATTCATATAATAAATTTAACGAATGGAATTGCCTTGCGGAGATTATAGCCTTCAAAAGACTTTTTCTATTTTATATATATATAATTTTAAGAGTCTCATATACATTAGAGGAGTGATGCAGGCTCACATGATGATGTGCATAATGCAAGTCATATATAATCATCATCATGTGCAATTGTGTCTTGTCATAGTCAATAAAAATATGCCGATGTGCCATGGGCTTTATTATATGCGGATATACATATAATCAGGTGGATGAAAAGACGAATGTGTTATATCGATTCTTCAAACTTAAGGTTTTGAACGGTAGTTCAACAAGATTGTCCATAAACTGTAGGGTGAACCACACAATGGGTAACTGATCGATATGAAGAGAGTTGACGACTGTAAGGGATCATCATACTGCACATTTCTTTTTTTATTTTGCGTTTACCCTAACAATGACGTGAGAGATTGATCTTCTTTTATTTTAAGCCGAAAAAAAGTCTTAGGGTGCTTTATTAAAAGAATATAAAATAGGCCTTCAACATTATAGGATAAGTAGATGCTTTGACAGTGGATCTAAAAAAAAAAAGGTTTGGTAATTAATTGGTATCTTATGCATGAGAGTTTCGTCTTATGGTTATAAGATTGTGCTAACAAATTTTTAGGTGAATAATTGATTGTGTGATGGTAATGTGATAATCGGCGTTTATTAATGAGATTTATTACATAATATAAAAGAAGAAAATTGATGGATGGATCATCTGAGTAAAATATTTAAATTATGAATTAAACTTTAAGAATATTTTAAAATTATAATATACGTGAAAAACCGTTATTTATAATATTGATGAATTCCATAGAACTTCTTTTTTATAAGTTTTCATGGCAAATAACAGTTCTTATCTTAAGAAAAGACGGATTGAAATAAATGCAAAACAGTTTTTTGAATAAATCCTGGAAAAAAAAGAGAAGCGTTACGATAACCGTCATAAAGTTTCTTTCTCATTCCCACTGAAATCACATAAAAGAAGCAGAGGTGTTTTTATTTTCAAATGTCTTATCCAAAGGCATATCTGTCAGATATCAACGTAAATTTATTGATCTGTCCGTCGTGGCATTTGCGGGATCTCTCCGGGTGCGCAAAGTGAGCAGCGGGTGCAAGCGTCAGTTTTATGCTCTTTATACCCTTGGGACATGCGATAAGGCAAAATATAAGAAAACTCGCCGAGTCGCGTTATGAGTTTGAATTTTTATATCAGAAGATCGTATCGTATGCGCCAGTACTAGAAGAAATAAGGGAGAATAAGAGCAAGATATATATACATACACACGCACAATCACCAGAGAAAGAAAAAATCAAATTAAAATGAAGCGAGGTCTCAGCAGTTGTATTCTTTCTTATAACGACCGACTGTATCAATCGCGATATATCTCTTGTGATTACATAACTTGCATAAAAATTTTTGAGAGATATTAATTTTTTAAGAGACGTAAAGAAATATTTTTTTTTATGCTCAACTTTCTTCTTTTTTAGGAATTATTGTTCTTGTCGTAAAAGTGAAATTTATTCTTCTTTGAATTACATTTTTAGTCTCTTTAGAGATAATTAATCCGAATAATAATTTTATAAAATATTTAACGATGATTGGATTTTTCTAAATAAAAAGTAAAATTTATCAAAATTTATTATAATAAATAGAATATCACGTTCTACTAATTAAACGTGATATTTTATTAAAGAGATGTAAAACGGATACTATACCTGCACTCATAAATATTGATTATCTTTTTACTTTATTGTACAATTTTAAGAAAAGAAATGCATTAGCTTATAGTATGTACCATGAAAATTATTTAGTTACATTTTTAAATAAATTCATTCATTAGTTTTTCAGAATTTTGGATTTTTTGTTCATAATCTAAAAATATTAATATATAATATTAGAACCTAAAATTCTGAAGACTTAATGAATGAATTTATATGAAAATTTAACTGAAGCATCTTCGTGGTAAATACTACAAGCTAAAGCATTTCTTGTTCTCAAGTTTTGCGATAAAATGAAAAGATAAACCAAATTTATGAATACCGGTGTAGTGTCCGTTTTACATCCCCTTAATCGTGGTATTTTATATTGTATGAAAGATTTTTAAAAAGTCGACAGAAATTGTTATGATTAGAACATTAGTAAAGAAAAATTACAGGTATTTTTTGTTTAATAATAAAGTATAATTAAAAATAAAAATATAATAATTAATCGTATACATTTTTCATGAAAATTATTCAAGAGAAATAAATAAATATTATTTCCTTTCTTGTGGGGCTCTGATTAGATATGGCTCTTAAAGCAGAAGACTCCTGGGAATATTATATATTACCAAGTGAACTTTAATAAAATAACAATATATTGTGAATCCATTGGATTTTATATCCAGAATAAATTAAAATACCTCACTTTTTTGGTATTTTGCAAACTTAACAATAGTATTAATCACTAAAATTTGATTAAGGAGATGTAAAACGGATACTACACCTGTACTTATAGATATTAGCTTCCTTTCCATTTTATTGCTCAATTTCCAGAAAAGAAATGCATTAGCTTGTAGTATGTACCATGATGATTATTTTGATAAATTTTCAAATAAATTAATTCATTAGTTTTTAAGATATTTGGATTCCTGTACAAAATTGAAAAATTTTAATAAATAATTTTGGAACCCAAAATTCTCAATAATTAATGAATGAATTTATTTAAAAATTTAACCGAATAATCTTTATGGTACATACTACAAGCTAATGCATTTTTTTATTGAAAATTTTGCAATAAAATGTAAAGATAGTGAATATTTATGAGTACAGGTGTAGTGTCCATTTTACATCCCCTTAATTTAAAAAAGGTAAAAAAAATATAATTATAAATATGAACTAAGTTTGAACTACCGCTAAAATCTCACGCAAGCAGGAAAAAGTGTAATATTTCAGTTTATTATGGACATAATACCTCATTCTTTCAACTGGATTCTAGGTATCAAAATTTTCTTTAAAAGTATTTAAACTTGTGTTTTGTATCGCATATCAACTGTACAGACAAAGTTCATATCAACAGTATGATGTCAATATGAAATATTTGATCACTATTGAAAAAGAAACAATAACAAATAAGAAGTTCACTTCTTTCTTATTTACGATTTAAATTTAAATAGCAGTTAAAAAAGATAAAGAGAGCAAGAGAATTCTTTATGTGTCTGTCTTTATTTAGAATATGTGTCTGTCTCAATCCCACCTATATGATCACGTTTGTTACATAGTTCCGTAATGTATATCTCTTTTGTACTGGCAAACAGATACCTCTTTGTGCGCGTGCAATTATAAGGTTCGACTTTCAAAATACTAATTTATTAGTGCAAAATATCAATAAATGTTATATTAAATATCTAATAAAAAAATGTTTATAACAAACTTGATATACCATAAAAAACATAACTTCATATAACCTACAAGTATTTCTGATATACATCATAATACAAAAAGGTAAAAGTTCATATATTTACATGTAAAACAAATATTTCCTCGCTCAATCTAGTTTTCAATAAATTTGAAAAATTTTCGCTATTGAATTCTTAAAGATTATTATATTAATGACGAAAAGATTTCCGTCTCAACATTCAGCACTCAGTTAACATGTATCAAACATCATTCTATCTTACTCTACTTCCATAAGAAAAACAAGGATAGAATGATGTTTAATAATGTAAACTGAGTGTTGAGTGTCGACTATAAATTCGAGCCTAAGCTATGGCGTTTGGCGCTACTATAGACAGGTGGACGTCTGTATTTACGCCGATATCTTTTCAGAGTACGCAAACATTATGAGTAAGCCTCGTCCTTCGGATTTAGGACGTATGTTGTCCCAAAATTTGAAAAACGTATATTTAAAACTCGAGCGTTGCTGTTCACCGACACGCGGCGCTAGCAGAATTCCAAGCTCTTTTCAGTGTGATATTATTTCTAAAAATGTATGCTACTTCGAAATGAAAATGAAAAAAAAAAGAATTAAGTTTGTTGAAATTGAAAAAAATTGTATTCTAACGTAAAAAACCACGTTGCAGATTCAACAATAAAATGGATATTTTTAATTGAACTCTATATTCTTATCACAGCAAACACTAAATCAGATGAATGTAAATTAATGAGTGAGAAGCATCAAGGTTTAAAGGAAAATTAATTGAAAATTAAATACAGCATTTTCAGAAATAAATTTTATTTTTCACACAGCAAAACAGTTGCACTTGAGACGGTATCAGAACATTCACAGTTTTAGAATTTGTTGTTATAATATTAATTATATATTACAATAGATAAATGCAACGTTGCATTAGAATTAAGTGGATATTTTAATTTATATTTTGTTCTAATTGTACTTTTTTAAAACAATATTTTTACCAATATTTACTTAATACTATAGTACATTATTCCGCATAATTTATTCAAATAATCGAAATACATGGAAAAATTATAATAATTTACAAAGATCTTGACACCATCAATTTCTTATATATGAAAAACACAGATATAGACAATTATATAGATAGTAAGCGTAGTCCTAAAAATACTATTTATTTATTTAAATACAATAGACGGGAATAAATCCTTTTACATAGTAATGAAACAAAATAATAATAAAGATAATAATATTAGCGTAAAAAACAAAATTATATGCAAGAAACCTATTCTATTCAAAGAGTTGTAGTCAGGAAATGCAACATTCGTTGATATAGGGTTGAAATATACTATATATTTATATTTTATAAAAAAACTTTTGGTGGTTTCCACATATACCGGATTCATACGGTATTTATGTACCCCCCACATCTTTATTCTTTTTTTATTCTTTTCCATATTTTTACCCCCCGTTCACACCATTCCGCATTCGCCCGGGGTCATGCCCGAGAAGGAAAAACCTGTAGGCGAACCCAGTGGGATAAATTCTAATTAGGAAAACCTTTTCCGGAATGGGTCGGTGTGTATAGCGAATTCGGTGTTAGGTACCCTTTGTGCAAGGATACCTAGACCGTATTTGCCACATCTCCCGTATACATTGTCATGTGGCCAGCATGCCCATGCGACCATCACACAAAGCAAGTCCAGATTGAGCGCGCGTTTAGTTCTTGAGCGGTCACCTATCCAAGTACTGTCCACGACGAATGCTACTTAGCTTTGCAGTTCGCATGGCACGCACCGAACTAGTCGGCCAATGCATCGGTTATTTATATTTTATATATAAATTATAAAAATTACACAACATTCCTCTATAAAAATTATTAAGTTCCGAATAAACATGGGATGACACGATTCTTCATTGATTAATAAAAATATTTTTATTAATCAAAGAAGAAATTTAATTTATAAATAATAATTTTATAAATTAAATTATAACCATTAAAAGATTTTAAGAGGAGGTCACGTATCTCTGTCCTTTTCTAATCGAAGAATTAATTTTTCGTAAAAACTAATAATTTTAGCAAAACATGAAGAGAAAGCTGCACCTCGTATCAGAAAAAGCAAAATTTTCATTGATAATAAAGAATTAATTGTATTGCTTCATTTACAAGAAAACCTTAAAAAACCAAATTGTTTACCCTAACCTCTATGTTTTAAGTTTTTCAAGGTTTTCTTGAAAACGAAGCGATAAAATTCATTCTTTCTCATCAATGAAAATATTGTTTTTTTTATAAGAGATGGGGATTTCTTTTCATTTTTTGCTAAATTTATTAGTTTTTGTAAAAAAATCAATTATTTGATTAGAAAAGGACAGATATACTCGGCCTGCTTTTAAGTCAACTAAACGCACAAAAAAGTAGTAACTCCTATGCTTAAGCATAAGAGTTATAACGTTTTTATATCCAAACCCGAGCTACTACTTTTTTGTACGCTAAGTTGACTTATAACCTTTTAGTGGGCAAAGCCAAGTTAGGTTTTTAAGAACTTGGCTGAGTTACGATCTTTTTCCTCCCATCTGATGAACTTCCATATTCTAGACGATATTTCATTGCAATATTTTAATGAATAAATAAAAACATGCAATTTTTTATTTAAATTTACTTAATTAATAAATGAAATGTAAAAAATTATGAAAGCTACGAAAAAATTCTTGAAAACTTATTCCCCAAAGAGGGTGACCAAATCATTTTGACTTAAAAACTTAATAATATTTGTTATAATTTCTAAATTGCAATTTAGTTGTTTAATATTTTCACTAAGCAGACTCACAGCATTTTGAATTAAGATTTGTTGATTATGTGCTACTTGAAATCGCCTTAACACGAGATCACCGAAATTGGGATATGTACTGCAGATATCCATTTGAAATAAATTCTGAACTATTTCTTCGTTACGAGCACAATCAACAAGTTGATATTTTGGACGGCATAAAATATCAAAAACTGAAATATTACTATTGACAGTTATCTGCTCTTGTTTTATGTAATTGAGCTCTTGTAAATATATATCAAAAAGAATGTCGATGCTTAATTTTTTTCTTATTAAAGACATGTTTCTTGTTGAAACTGCTTCACCACGTAGATGCATAATAGCTATCTGTCTTAATATTGGTCTTATTGTTGGAGTTGGAATATACCTATTTGTGATTTCATTTAATATAAGATTTTGTGCTTTTTCATCTAAAATCGTACCGTTTTCTATAAGTATGTCTATTTCTTCCTCTTGACAATTTTTTATCGCATTAATTAACGGTGTATGGCCATCCCTATTTTTCGCATTCACATCTGCACCTTTGGCAATTAATGCTATCAGGCATTCTGTATAGGAAGACCCAAGTGCACGGTGTAAAGGTGTATTACCATGACTATCTTTTACATTTACATCGACTTTTGCTTTCGCAATCAGACCAATAGCTTCCCGATTTCTATTCAAAACTAAAAAATGCAAAAGCGTTGATCCAGATCTATCTTTTGTTGTCAAATTTATTTCGTATTTCGCTAATAATTCGATTATTTGAGCATCTGCATTCGAAAATGATGCATAACTTTTTATCATTCCATCTGTATTAAATCGTTGAAGTAAAGACGGACATTCCAGAAATGTTTCAAATATGTTGGCCTTTGTATATGAACCTATAGTAGTAACTAAATCGAATGGTGATTCTCTGTTTTCATGAAATATGTCCACATCAGCTCCATATTGTAATAGAATTTTTGTACTCTCTATATCAGCGTTATAAACAGCTATATGTAGCGCTGTGTAATTATCGGTTTCTGCGTCTCGGGAATTTATAGGACAGCCAGCCTCTATCATCAACTTTAACAACTCGGAATTTTCAATGTATGTTGCGTAGTGTATTGGCCACCCTGCTTTTATTATTAACGGAGCTAATTCGTTAGCATTTAGTTCACATGCTTTAAGGTGTTTTGCGAACGATTGAATAAGGATTATTTTATTAATTTGACTATTTATTATTACCGAATTTAAAGCATTTATTCCTTCATTGTCCGAAAGAAACACGTTCACTTTTGCTTCCAACAATGTACATATTATTGAATAATTACATATTTTCAGTGCAGCTAATATTGGTGTTGTACCTGTTTCATCTTGGGCGTTAATATCACAACCATTATCAATTAGAAATTTAATTATTTCACAATTATCATGGTTATATCTTATCGCCAAATGTAATAGTGTCCAACCCTTATGATCCCTTATTTCTGCCAAGTTGATTCCTTCTATTAACATAGAAATAATTTTCTCATCATTCCTCTTAATAGCACTTTTTACTTTATCAGAAAAGTGTTTACGACCACATTTAATAGTAAACATTTTCTTAGTTCTTTGGTACTTCTAAAATTAGAATTTTTAAGAAAATTTTATATGAAAATAGCTAACGTATACTACTCTGTTTGCAATCTTTAACTGAAAAGCCTAATAATTCACTGAGCTATTTAAATGTTTGCTCCCTTCATATTTGTGAAAGTGTAGAAAAGTATTTCAGTTTATATGCATTTACACATGAAATTTTAATAACACTATTTTCTCGATGAACTATTGGGTATTACACATTTCAATATTTTCAAACTTTTTACTGACATATTTATATATAGATGTATTTCAACACGTTGAAATTATATTGAACTGCCTTCAATGGTTATCGCTGTCATATTTTTCAATTTATTATAAACTTTTAAATAGAAAATTTCGAATTTAATTATTTCTTAAATTCCTATTTTATATAGATTTTTCATATCTGTTTCAATAATAAAATAAAAAATATTAAACATCATAACCGATTACTGTGCGATAAAAAATCATTATCTTTGCAAACTATGTAAATATAGAATTTTTAGTTTTCGTTAACATTAACAATTTTTGTAACTTCGGATACAAAGAAAAAAAAACTATCTGTTCTTCGTAAATGTTGTAATTAAAAATGTTATTTTCTTTATTTATTTAAATTATTTTTCAACTTCAACTTTTTCTCTAGTTTGCACTCACACACTTTTTTTCAAATACATTTGTAACATCTTTTACATTTTTATATTTTTCTCGCAGATCACTTTCTTATCCATATTTTTATTACACTTTTTTCTCGATTATTAATTTTTAATTGTATTAAAGACAAAAGAAAAACTGTTTCATGATTCTCTTGTTGATCATTGCTTTTAAATAATTTTTTTTTCTTTTTAACTAAATAACAATTTTTTTTTTAAATTGTTCTTTGATCACTTCTCTCTTTAGTCTTAATACTTGTGAATCTGTAAAATCAAAAGGTACATTTTTTTTTCTTTCAACCATATCACTTTTATATACTTTTATGTTTTTTTTTCTTCTTTGCTTGGATTCGTATCTATTTCTTAATTTTTCCTTATAAACCGATGGCAAATTTACTATTTCTGTTTACTTTATTTTTTTTATTTTGTTCGTAATTTTTTTATTTCATTATAACATTATAATTTATACTTTCACTGTTTTCTATAAATGTTTTTCTTACTATTTCTTTTTTATATAACACAAGCACTGTAATTTTTACATGTTTCTGGTTTTCTTTTTTAAGCTTTTTTTTCTTCCCTTACTTCTTTTCCTATTTTATATTCTTTCTCTTACTTATTCTCTGTGTTTATTTAATCTGTCATCTACGTTTTGTTCTTTGTTTTCTTTGCCTGACATTCTCTAACTTGCTCTTGGTGAATGGTTCGTCCAAAACTTTTCTCTATCTGCTAAATTGCTTTGAAAGTTTATTTTGGTAACATTATCTTAAAAAATCAGCCATCGGATATTGAAAAAAGGTCTTAAATATAAGAATAATTTAACCTTTTGCTTTAATGTTAATGTAGCCCTAGAATTGAATAAATAATATCCAAAAGTAGATAGTAGCGCCACTGAGCATCAGCACGCTTAGTGTTTTATGTGGCTGACGTCCTGACACTCTTATGTTTGATACACTAAATTGTTGGTACTACTGCCGCACTAAAGTATATTAGACTTTCTTCAATAATATGCACTTGCTACTCCTTAATTCTTTGACCATCCATTGTGTGCATCCCATGCTTTTTTTAATCAATTATCTAGGTTCTTTTCTACTTTTGTTATCATTAGAACGATTTTTTTATGTAACTTTGGCAGATTTCGTTTAATTATGGTACACTTATCTTTAACTTCTTGACATTTCTTTTCTATTTTTCTTTTTATGGCTATAATTTTCTCCTTTCATGCTCTGTTTTATGTAATAAAATCGCTTGCTATAAGTTCTGTAACTATTTCTCTCTTCTTTTTTATACTTTTCCTATCCTTTGATTCAATTCAATTATTTTGAATTTATTCTGTTTGTTTTAAAAATCAGTCTTCTTGTTGATACATTCACGGAGAAAAATTTCTGGCGACTGTCAAGGTGGAGTGTGAACAATGCTCCAAAGTAGGAGTGGGCGATTCTACTCGATTCTTAAGAATTATTCGATCATTTTTTTAAAGAATCGATTATTTTATCGATTTTTAAAAAGTTTGATTCTCGATATCTCGATTCTTTTTTGCGTTAGAATTGCTTTCGACCTGTTAGATTTTGAAATTTATTAACTAAAGCACTGTATTGGAATTTTTATTTTTGATGAAGATTAGCAGTTGTATTGCGCGTGTGCACGTGCACACTAAAACACATGCAATATTACAAATAGTTGATTAGTTAGTTAGTAATTATTGTAAAGCAAATTGACAAATAGTTAGCTAAGAAAGTTTTGATATTCTTATATTGTTCTTAATTTTAATTTCTGCTTTGCTGATTTTTTGTTTGTTTTATTTTCCGGTTCTAGAATCGATTCTTTTATTCTTTTTAAAAATAATCGATTTTTAAGTTTCGATTTTTTATTAGATTTAATACTTAGACATCGATACATTTTTCGGTTAAAAGATTTGAAGGTGCAATTTCACGGCAGCGATAAAAGATCAGCGATGAGTGGCGACACCATAATAAAGTTCGAATTTTTTAACTTTGTAGCAACAGAAATTTTGAATTTGTAGGTTAGTAAATAATAATGGAGCAGTAAAATAATCAGGAAGAAACTGCTGAAGAATTATCAGTGGCAAGAAATATTAAATATGTTAAATTAATTTATAAGTAATTTAATAAATAAAAATAATATAAACAATAATAATAGTAATAATTTCGCGCCAACTCCATCGCTGTCGCTTCAGCAATCAATTGCTACGAATGCGCAACGAACTCGGTTATGATTGGTTACTTCGTACCACGACACGACCGGTGCCGAACATAATCGAAATTGAAGAGCAGTGTTGGGGTTCAATTATTTTTTTCTGTACCATTATTGTGAAGTCATGCACGAGTTCTTTCCTTATTCACGGAGCGAACAAATCGGAAATACTTCCTGGCGCCCTCTACTGCTAAAATTCCGTACGCACGTTTTTGGAAATATGCCTTGTGCACAAGCAAGCATTCTATAAGCTATCGGGAAAAAGTCTGTATGCTCCATAAGCGTTCAGACTTTTTTCCGATGGCTTATGGAATGGTTGCTTGTGCACAAGGCATATTTCCAAAAACGAGCGTACGAAATTTTAGCAGTAGAGGGCGCAAGGAAGTATTTCCGATTTGTTCGCTCCGTGTTCATAATCAGCAGGGTTGGTTTCTGAAAGGCTCTACACTCATAGTTTTTGACTGAAGGACAGATGGTGCCGCGTGGCGGCTTGATGAAAAAAATTGCAGCGCGAATGTAATACGATTTAAAAAATTTCATGATTCTACACAAAATAAATAAATAAAAATATAAATAAATGTTAAACATATAATATATTTTGTTTACATCAAAAACTTACTTATAAATCATTTATTAACTCTTAATTCAGCAAAATCATGAACATTTTTAAATAGTATTACATTCGCGCTGTAGTTCTCTCCCCAAGTCACCACGAGGCGCCGTGTGTCTTTCAGTCATGAACTGTGAGCGTAGAGCCCTTCAGAAACCAACCCTGATAATCAGTCGTGTGCGAGATTCTTGACACAGAGCCCACGAAAGCTAGAGTCGGCGGTAATATTCTCTTTATAAATACACTTTGTTTTATTCAGGTACCTTATTCTCGACATCCTCATCCTTGCACGAATAAAATAGGCTACCTATTTGAGACAGGTACACATTTTTTTATTAAAATTATAATTCAACAAGCCGTAAAACAACTGAAAATTATTCAGATAAAATTATACATTTTACTATATTATTTTTATAAGCTAGTTTATAAAATTTAGATTTTTGAAACGTCTCAAAATTCAGTCAGCATCTCTGAAGCAACTTTATCAATAAGCAGGTATGAGTTCATCTACTATTGAAGTCGAAGCCGAGATGACAGATGACAGTGAAAAAAGAGCGATTTATGAGGTTCTCGATCCTTTCTTTTCTACATGGGAATCTAAGACTAAGGAAGAAAGAGATGAAGAATATGAGATACTGAAAGAAGCATTGAGAAAGGCCATGATGGACGACATGAAAAAAATTTATGAAAAAAAAAGAAAGAATGGCGATGATCAAGATAATCATGCAAGTTCTTCTTAGAGAGTGTGTTAAATAAATAGATAATCATGTTGTGTATAACCATTAAGAACTAATTTTCAATCTTTGTTTTTTTTATAAAAATTATAATAAAATTTAATTCAAATGATTCAATTGTACGAATTTTTAAGAATTTTTTAATAAAATAATTAATAATTCAAATTGTACAAATATTTATTGATTTATTGTACATATAGCAGTGCCCTATAATCTTATATTCATGCTTTTTTTATTCAACATTTTTTACAATTATGAATAATTTTTTAATTTATAATATGAAAAGATATTAATTCAATTTACTAATAATTATGTAAAAAAATCTTGTTATACTTACTTCTTCTATATTTAACTTAATAAACTTTAAGTTATTTGACCGGGACGTTTTTTTAAATTTCAAATTCTGCTATATTTTTTACTTATGAAACAGCCGCACATTAGCGGTATTGTCATTCTCTAACTGAATTTCACTTACGGAACGTGTCCATTACCAACACGTTCTTCGTCTTATTACCTTTTAACATAACATTTGAATTTCTTTGTCTTATTACTTCTAAAATAAAATTTGAATTTCATATATAGACTATATTTTTCGAATTTCCGTTTTGTTTGAAATCGCATAAAATATTTTATGCTAAAACATAATGAATATGACGTGCACATGTAAATATTGTAAATGAAAAATGTAAAATGCTTAGTCCAATTTTTTCACGCTATGTGGAGTACGTTAAAATTGTTCACGTAGCAAATTTTATCACTTCTTAGCAATAAATAGACCTTTTAATAAATGTAAAATTAGCGTTCACAATAAGAATTCTCCTATATTGTACTGATGATAACTCGTCAAAAGAAATGCAACTTTCTTATAATTTTTATTTTGCTAATATTTTTACGATGAATAATAAAAAAAAGTTTTTTCTATTTTAAATAGTATAAACCATAATATCTTGAGGGCATGATAGAGTTCCCCCCTCTTAATAATATTTTCATTCAAAGTTTATGGGTATAAATGGTACGTCAAATCAAGTTCTTTCGTTATAATATGAAACTTTTTGTTAGATTGATCCTCAGTGCGGACAACTTAAGGAAACCAAAACACTATACATAAAAAGTTGTAAAAAAAACTTTCGATGCATAATATTTTGAGGTTAGGTTTATACAATCAATTATAAAAAAATCTATTCTATCTCTAAAAAAAGTCTTTAACATTATAGATAATAAAAAAGTGGGAATTTAATTATAACAAAAATACACTTGAAAAAATACTGAAATCAATAATGTGTGGTCAAGTTTTAATATGATTTAAAATAATACTTACAAATGATATTGTACCTATATTTTGATGACAATAATGAATCAATAAAAAATTCCTTTAAAACATTTTTTAGGATTGACTTTTTAGAATCTCGTAAGGAAATTCAAAATATATATTAATTTTCACAATTTAGTATTCAATGGAGAAATAATCTAATTTTATAACATTAATGATATATTTAACTTTTGTAGAGTGGGCCTGGCAAGTTTATAGCTGTAATATTACTTTTATTCTTACTTTTACGTTAATTACTTATTATTATTTAAATTTTGTTGAAGATAGTTTTATATTTTCAATAACATTTTATATGGCTTTTTTTACACTTTATTTTTAACAAAGGAATTTTTTATTGATTCATTATTGTCATCAAAATATAGGTACAATATCATTTGTAAGTATTATTTTAAATCATATTAAAACTTGACCACACATTATTGATTTCAGTATTTTTTCAAGTATATTTTTGTTATAATTAAATTCCCACTTTTTTATTATCTATAATGTTAAAGACTTTTTTTAGAGATAGAATAGATTTTTTTATAATTGATTGTATTAAATTAGTTTAAATTTTTGAGAAAATATTTTTTATTTTTGAGATAGTGAAAAAGATTTTTTTTAAAGCTAACTTGCCGTAATTTTACCTTTTTAAAGGGTTTTTGGGGTATAATAACACTAATTTTATAGTTAATTCTATCAACCTAATTTTTATATATATTTATTATTATTATAAAATATTTGTTTTTGAAAAAATTTTAATCTTATTTTCTTCCACACTTTCAAATTAATCAACTATTATAAAACTTATTTTGTCTAAATATCGTATGAAAAACTAATTAATTAATTAAGAATGTTTTAAAATATGTAAATATTACTTTTTCATTTGTTGTTGTTTTCATTTTTAAATACCAAATCGGTATTACCGACTTTTGAATTTCGCCGCTTTCAACTGTTAAATTTTATGTACGGGACGTACACTTGGCGGAAAGGATATTTTTCCGAATGTTAACCTCAAATGGCAACATCGCATATTTTACCACAGGCATAAGACAATTCTAAATTATAAAGCAAATTTCGCATCATCGTTACTTATTACTTAATGACATAATTTTAGTAAACAAACAATATTACTTTCTTTTTTCATAATCCGAATTATAATTTTATTAAATAAAATTTTTATTTCTTAGGTCAATAATCATATAGAATCTAATATTTTGTATTTTTGTATTTAAATTATATAAGCAATAAAATTGGAATTGTTATCATTTGAATTTTGCATGAATAACCTATAAGAAAAAACAAAATAATCATGATGCGAAACTCAATACATGATTCGAAGTTTTTTTATGTCTGTGGTAAAATATGCAGCGCTGCCATTTGAGGTACACATTCGGAAAAATATCCTTTCCGCCAAGTGTACATAAAACTTTTACTGCGCACGCGCGAACTGTTCACATGAACGCCCGTGATTTTGCGGCAGCTCGTCAGCTATATAGAACGAGACCCTAAATTCTTATATTACTTATTTACGCGATGTCTTTATACATTTAGCATGTTCTGAAAGCATTTGCCTGAATACATGTGTTCATTATTAAAAGATATAACTCGTATTCTCTTTCTTTTTCTCACTCTCTATACTCTCTTTCTCTCTCTCACTTATTAGCAATCGCACAACTCGTATTCTGTCTCTTTCTCTCACATCAGACGAAAAACTCTCCGTCGTTCTCTAACATCCGCCGAAAATCTGAAACAACCCGATATAGAAAAGAAATCGACAGACTAACCTGTAATAACCTGTAATAATATAAAAAAATCATGAAAACTTGACTTTTGGCCATGTGTTTTTGTTGTCAGATAAAACATTAGATCATTTTATGTATACTAGTAACCAAATAATATGTAAATATTGAAACATAATCATTTATTCAAAGTTTTAATCTTTGAACATCTCAAATTCAAAGTAAATAGGGAAAGCCGTAGCGCTATCTTGCCGTAAGGAGCGCTACCGCGCTCCCTGATCGAACTTGATATCTAGTTTTCATTCATAGCTTCAAAAATTATTTTTTCTATCTTCCAACCTCAAAATCGCAACTTTGTCACTCATTTGCGGCTCTTAGAAAAATAAATGTCTTACCTGATTAGGAAAGCATTCTTTTCGAACCTCGGTACAGTCCTCGCCTTCGACTTGTCTCGTAAACTTCTTGTTTTGAAAATAAACGCGTTCCTAATTCGGTATTTAATCGATGACATGTGATTTTTTTTTTAATTTGTTAAAATTCTTATATTAATTTATAATATTTTTTTGATCAGTTAAAATTTGTATTACAAAAATCTACAATTTTATTTTTGGTTGATAAAAAAACTATAATTTTATTATAAAGTAATAAGCATAACTGCTATTTTCCCCTTAAAAATTCATGTAAAAATTTTTAAATTTTTATAATTTTTTTCTCTTCAATTTGGTCAATGACCTCATATTTTTAAAACTTCTATCATATTTACTAATAATTTTTTTTTTTATTTTTTCTCAAATTTTTTATATTTTTATTAAGAGTTTTTAAAGTTATTGTTTTTTTGTTGTTGATTTTTTGAAAGTTTAAATACTTATAACTTTTGTTTCGAAAACAAAAAACTATCTGAAAGTTGAAATCTACATCTACAACTTATAATCAATATGAATAGAAAAAAGTTGAATTAAAACTGCGACTTTACGCTTAATAAATTACCTCCTTAGCGATGAATAAATTACCTCCTAGACGTTGATATGTACGTTTCAGTATAACTATATTAGCTGTCACCACTCTGCATCATACACTATATATATATAGTAATACCGGAGCAGATACATCAGAGCTCGAAACGCAGTTACAATACAGCTTTAAGTGTCAACTTTTATTTCACTTTTTGATATTCATATTAATTATTAATTTTAAATCTGGATATCAATTTTTGAAAGGCTTTTTTATTTTTGAAAAAATATTAATTAGGTCAAATGTTATAAAAGTTAAAATTTTTGATAAATTATAAGTTTTTTTTTTTAATTTTGACCCATATCATATGGTGGTATAATTTTTATATCATGAAATTATTATTTTCTTATTGGTTTCAATAATTAAAATTTAAAAACATTGCTACACTTGAATAAATTTTTTAATATAATTTTCTTAGATACCGTTATGTGTATGTATGTGTTTGCATTCATTTATAATACTATAGTAAGTTATTACTTATAAACTACTCGATTGATTTGCTCCGATTTTCCCACACAAATTGTGTTTGCCTGACTTGGAGGGGAGAGCTATTTACAATTTCATAGCGTTTTCGAGAATAAAGAATATTAATAAATTTTTTAAATACAATGATTTTGAATTATAAACAATCAAGAATAGTCTTTGTTAATATAATTATTTGAAAAATTTCTGTTTATTGAAAAAAAATAATAGTAAATATTTAATTTTCGAATCTGCGCCTTTAATACAGCTTTAAGCGGACAACTGCCACAAGGCAGCGTGGCCGAGCGGTCTAAGGCGCTGGTTTTAGGCACCAGTCCGAAAGGGCGTGGGTTCGAATCCCACCGCTGTCATTTTTTTTTTTTTTTTTATAAAATATTTTAATATATGATAAATTTTATTAAAATAAATTATAAACAAAAAATTGGTATTATTTATTTTTGTATGAAAAATATTTATATTTTTTTTAAATTTGTGTAATTTGAAAATAATAAAAGTAGTAAAATATACTTTTTATGATTTATGTTTTAATATTTTAAATTTTTATTATAAATTGTAAAAAATGCAATTACATTTCAAGATTAAATTTAAATTTATAAATTCTTTTCTATTTATTTTGAAATTTCTAATAATTAAAACATTTTTATAATGTTAAGGCGACCACGGAGTTAAGGTTACGTTTCATTTTTTAGTTTTCTAATCACACTTTTAATACATAAGATTTTTCATATTTTTCAATTTACCAACATTTTTTGAAACCCACAGAATGGTGAAAAACTTGAAAATCCAAAAAATTTTATAAACTCAAAACCTAATTCGTAAACTCCGATATGGAAATTTAGCCTAATTTCCAAAGTCGTCTTAAGCCATTTTTAAAATTAATATTTTCTTTAAAAATTTTTTTTATTAAAAAAATTATCAGTCTTATTGATCAGTTAAGTAATTTTGAACGAAATAAATATTTTTGATATAAATAAATGATCAAATAATTTGTTAAAACAAAATCTTTGTATACATTAATTTCTCATGAAAGATATTCTTTTCAAATATTTTATTTTGTAAGCTAAATAATTGACAATTAGTATTTTTTATGAAAATATTGAAATATTGACGCTTATATTTTTAACCAAAAATTTTAATTAAATTTAGTTAACTATAATATTTTTCTCAGGTTAAAGTTATAAATTATAATAATACGATTTACATTTGTAAAGTAAAAATAGAATTTAATTTTTATCTTATTTTCATGTATAATTTTCTTACAGAACATTATATATCTTTTTAATGTCATTCTTTGTTAGTTCTTTCTTTTTTTTTAATAATGTAATGAGTTTTTAAATTGCGTGAATTTAAATAAATAATATTCTTATCCAGAAAAGATTAATTTAATTTATGAATGTCGGTTTTAGTAGTTTTTACTATTGACTAAGCAAAAAATTATTATAGATTATTTTTTTTAAAATTACGCGTACTTATAAAATTATCTATCCTAACATTTTATAATACACCAACCATCAAGCAAACCTACACCGTTTCACTTGAGTGACTCATCATTACGCAACTCTAATCTACTGTATGTAACGTGCCGTTTAAAAATTTCTTTACATTAGCCATTTAACTTTTCTAATAATCTTAAAGTAAGATAGTTTAGAAAAAAATGATCAAAAATTAAAGGTCCCACCGAGATTTGAACTCGGATCGCTGGATTCAGAGTCCAGAGTGCTAACCATTACACCATGGGACCTGACTAGCAGGTGACTTCCTTAGAACATTGATCTTTTCGAGAAGAGCTAGTGCACGAGAGCCAATTTTGTTTACTACGCAAACATTTCTGCGCATGCTGGGTGCTTGCGACACTTTATCATCTTACATATAGCCTCAATTTCAAAGTGGAAATTTTGTGCATTTATCAGTATTTACAAATTTTTTTGAGCTTTCATAATTTATATCAAATGTATCTAATTTTGGCCTTTATACAGTATTTAGTTAATCAAATTTAAAAATTTATATCTCTATTCGTAATCTTAATTTATCAACTTTATTTTAAGTGAAATTCAAAAACGTTAAAAAATAATGATAATACTATTTTTCATGACGATTTCATTCCTTACGGAATTAATTTCCACCGTCTAAAAAAGCCACAAACTAATTCATTGAAAATTGACTGTACATCTCTATAATTAATAATTTTCAACTTTGAAGAATAATTTTTAATTCACAAAGCTTTTGTTATTCATCAAACAAAAATGTTTTAATTTAGCAAGCTTTAAAATGTTTATTTTAACATTTATTAGCCAGATAGTACACCTTCTTTCGCATATACATATTATCTGCATCTTTTCATGATTCCGCTTAAAAATAGCAATATTATTCTTATTATCATAAAAAAATTTAGTATTCTATATTAATTCTTATAAAACTTAAAGTTTAGGTATACAATATTACTATTATCAAAATATGAATAATTAAAAAGTATTTTCAATTAATTTAATAAAAATTGAGAATTAACTGATCAAGTTCGTATTACGAGTGGAATTAGAGAATAATTAATATTTAAACTGTACGAGACATTGAATTATTTTAATCAAGTACTGATTAGTTATTAATAAGCTTTTAATGCTCATCTAATCACGTTCAGATTTGTAGGTTAATGATGAATACTATTTAATTTACTCTGGATTAAATGTTTTAATCCTTTTTATCCAGTATTAATTGAAAATCCATCACTAATTATGATTTAAAACAAGTTTTTGAAATCCATTTTCGGTAAATCTAAAATTTTTTTTAGATATATTTTTTTATAAAATTTAGTTTTTATACCTTAGTAATGTTACAACACTCAGAAGAAAATAAATTGCTGATTCAAAAGGAATTATTTTTATATTTTATATAATTTAATAGTTAATAATGGTTAATCAATGAAAATTCATTAACAATATTTTATATCTTCTTAATAATATTAATATTATGTTATATTATTTTTCATTAGCTAATTTGCTTTTGTATCATAACTTATTATTTTAATTAAAATAATTTTGAAATAAATTTAGAGTAAGGACTTCATAAACATTTTTTTAAAATAGTATTGACGTATAAAAATAGATTTAAAAAGGTTTATGAATACATTTATTATATAAACATAAAATTTGCGGACCCATTTTCTTCAAATTATTTTTGAAAAGATCTTATTTACAAGTCTTGACGATGTCGGTAACTTAGAAATTTTGTAAATTTTATTATACTTCCATAAATAAATTAATCTTAGTTTTTAAGGACAATGTTAAATCTGATCTTTTCAAAGTTAAAATACACAAAACTACAAATCCGTTCATAAAATTATTTCTTATCCAATATTATATTTACAAATTCAATTAATTTTGTGTAAGTAACTGAAAGAATTTATAATTTACACTTAAATAATTGTTAAAATTAATTAGATTTTTTAATTATAAGAATCCTGTTTAATTTAATAATCAAATACAAAAAGGATTCAATATTTAAACTAAAAAGTTAGCAGATAATTATTAAAAATCTTTGCTTGACTCTGTCGGTAATGTCGGTAAATTAGCATTTGGATGAACTTATATATATATATTTCTAAACGAAATACAAGATAATCAATAAAATCTCACCTGTTTCATAAAATAAGATTGAATGTTTATTTATAAAAATAATAAAAATTAAAGTTATTTATTGAAAATATAAATCTTATGAAAAAAAATGAATTAACATTAAGAAAACTATTTTTTTAGCAAGAATCAATATTAAATTTTTGTACCTGAAATTAAAAAAAAGTTTTCATATCAAGATCTAAAGGAATGAAAATATTAAACTACTACAAAAATAATTTAATTTTTATTTTTAAATATTCAATAATTATTATATTTATTTGCATCTAATAATGTAAACAATCGATAATAAAATAAAAATTTTAAATAATTTAAAACAAAAAATTATTATAATTATTCAATATTGATTATAATAACAATTTTACAATAATGAATTTATTGTATTTTTCTTTCTAATTTCAAGAATGGCTATATCTGCCGGATTGGTATCTGGGGATGTAGCTCAGTGGTAGAGCGTTCGCTTTGCATGTGAAAGGTCCCGGGTTCGATCCCCGGCATCTCCAGTTTTTTTTTTATATTTTATATTTATTTCAAATATTTAATTTAGAATTATTTTATAATAAAACTTAAAAAAATTTTTTTTAGTGTACCGATTTTTATGAAATTTGTATGAAAATCTTCGATGTATTATATAACATTGTATATGATTTCTGTACTGTTAAAGAAAAATATCAGTTTGAATAGCTGAAATAATAATTTTATTTGAATGAATACATTTAAATGATAATTCTTAATAAACAATAAACAATAAATTCTTAATAACAACTAACAAATTAATATTATAAAATTATCATTCTTTTTTAAAAGTACTGTTCAATTTCCAAATAATTGAACAAGAAAGTTAAGATTAATAATTTAAATTATTCATGAGCTAGAGGAATAGAGAAAAAAATTGCTTTCAGCCGCAATTCACTTTATCGAGGTATATTTTTTATTTTCAAATTTAAAAAAGCTAGAGGCGTCAAAATCATGAGCTCGTTTCAGTACGTATGCCAAAAAAAAAGAATGAAGGGAAAAGATAGAAAGAAAGATACGTTGATGAGATGCAGATGAAGCTCGGAGAAGAGTAAAATTGAATGGTAATAGTCTTCGATTCGTCATATGCAAAAGCTACTTCATAGAATATATACATGTACATACGTATATTTTCGACGTTAGAGAACCCTCTCTTATTTTTTATATATTTATCGCTGACGCGCGAGAATGATGGTATCATTTGCGATTGCCGTTGTCGCGTTGAATGAGACCGCATATATATGTATACGTATATGTATATATAAGAATGAATGTATGAGTAGGCACGTGGATTGTTGGAGCGCTAGTTTCGTTGAGTGAACGGTATACCTAATAATAATCGTGTCATATATATATATGTATGTATCGGACAGACTTTTTTCCGTTGAGTGAGCTCGCAATATTTCAACATATTAATCTTTTTGGCGTGCAGAATGGGAAGTATGTGTTATATATATGATATTATAGTAAGGCAAATCTTTTACGATGACAGTGTCCACGTAGAATATACGTATACATGTAATCGATTGTCAATGATAAAGCGACTCTTATATTTGATGAAATAATGATAAAGCACGAGCAATAATGGTCTTAGATTACATAAGTTTTATTCAGTTTTTTATGCTTAGAGTAATATTTTAGATACATATTTGGAGGATTTCTTAAATTTTGTTTGATTGGGTCATTTTTCTTCATAGAAACACAAAGAATTATTTTATTTTGATATCAGATTGTTTTGACAAAGAATATTTTATTGCATTAGATGTTTTATTAGTTTTCGTTATAAGATATATGATCTAATATTTTTCTTAAACTTTATTTCATCTTTTTATAAAAGATATACAAAGAGTATTAATAAATATTAAATAATTCTATCAAATGTTGAATAATTTTTTTTAAATAATACGAAATCTCTTGTTAATGATATTTTATTATCTACTATATTATATTTCCTATTCAATTCTTTAAAAAATATTTTTTGATCAAGTGTTTGATATAATTTATCTTAAATAAATGTGAATATTAAAAAAACTTTACAATGTAACTTTTTAATAAAAAAGACTTTAGATATGTACACAAGTAACACTTAGAGAATTTCAGATTTTTTTCTAATTTTATTCATTTCCTATTAATATTCAAATAAAATATTTAAAGTTTATGCCGAAATTCAGTCTTATCTCTATTTTTATCAATCTATCAATAGCCAAAATTTCACTAACCATGTACAAATAAAGTAGTTAATGAATAGAGTGTTTTACATTCGGGTCACGGATTTTGATCAAACTTCATAAGTAGATTCGACAATTAAAATAGGTGATCTACAGAGTTGTCCAGTACTACCTCATTTTTGAGATATATAATTTTAAAATATTCTTATGTTCAAAAATATAAATGTAATAAAAAGAGTTCATTAAATTAATGTGCGACGTATTTAGGCATTTTTTTTATCATCAGATAAACATATGCTTTCTTCTAGATTCAGATAATATTATTAAAAAATATATACATTGTGATTCTATGTAATTTCATGTTGAAATCATAAAAAGATTATATTCAAGAAAATAAGATAGAACGGTATAAGATTTGAAAAAAATTAAATCACTATTTGGTACAGTACGTAGAATATATTAAAAATTTGGAAACAATTAGGTAATAAACATACTAATTCAATCAGATTTTTTATTTTTTAACATATACTAGAAAGTATTTTTTTTTAGTTCTATTTAACTTCGCTGTATTTATGCTATCATTATGATGCTAATTAGCGACGGAGGTCGTTTCAGTATGTATGTGAACAAAGCACATGTAAAGTACAGTGGTGCTGGTATAATTCGGCTGCCGAGAACGGGATTCGAACTCAGAACCCCGAGATTACGAATCCATCGCTATACCGACTAAGCTACTGAGACCTCACATCTAAGTATTAATAATACGGATAAATTTTATTGTTTAATGATATTTTAGCCGGAGAATAAATTAAAAATTTTTTACAAGCGTTATTTAACTGATCAGTAAAATTGTTTTATTATCTAAAATATACATTATCATTTAATACACACGCATTATATATAACTATTTTTAAAATATAACTGTAAAATGATTCTTCAGCAATCATTGTATAGCTATTTATGTTTAATCTTAATATAAAATAATAATAAAAAATACGTTTATAAAAAACGTATTTCTGCTTTGAAAATATATTCTACTAAACATGCAAATGAGATATCCTTAAAGCGAAAACATGTTATAAGTAAGATTTGCTTCTTATTATTTCCTAGCCGAGAAATGTTAGCATATTATTGCTCGTATGAAAAGTAGTGCAGTTGCTTGTCATCTGCGCTTCAACGTATTACGGTGACAGTATATAAAACTACTATACAGAGATTTATGGTGGAAAATCGTAAATTCGTCTCGCGCGTTTCGAAATCTAATATAAGAGTCTCTGGTGTGTGCGCGGGCGTGTTGAACCTGTGCTGCTATTCGCGTGATTCAAATCCAAAAGAGTATACGAGAAGCAAGGAATAAAATAAGAAGGCACATATATAATAAAGAAGCAAGAGGCACGAGCATAAAAGAAAAAAAAAACGTGTCCTCTTTTTTTCTCCCCCTGTCAGTCAAGCGTTATAATATTTTTGTCCAGTGGACTTTTTCT
The DNA here is from genome assembly GCA_017163975.1 of Anastatus disparis. NCBI lineage: Eukaryota > Metazoa > Arthropoda > Insecta > Hymenoptera > Eupelmidae > Anastatus > Anastatus disparis. Next base: position 2,265,829 of record JAFFSR010000251.1, read on the forward strand.
TTTCTCGTATCTATTTTATTTCATTGGATTGGGTGTTAGGCCAGCGTAACTATGTGAAAACAGCATAAAATTCTTGGATATATATATTGAGAAACTCAACTTATTTCTTTGACCGAAGGGGTCAGCATTGAAGCGTGCGACCATTTTTACTTCGGTATATTGCAAGAGCGACTATTTTATTTACGAATATACATATATATTCCAAGATTTTTCGCGAGATTCTTATTTGCACCCTCAAACTTCGAGTTATATGACGCGAACGAAATTCCCTAAGACTTTTTCTCTCTTTCTCTCAAAAGACGCCGACAATTCCTTCTGTATGGGATATATTTTTGCGTTTTTGACATTTCTTTAGCGATTAACTTCTTTAAGAGTTATTTTAATGGAGTTGACTCATGGAACTGATTTTTAAAGAGTGTGCACTTTCTCTTTTTTTTTAAGAAAATAAAAATAATTTTGTATTTTTATATGCATATTAAATAACTTACTTCTTACATATATGAAAAATTTGTATAAACTACCTCTTTTACATTCTAATATTTTTCGTATTTCTATAGGATTATGTAATCATCATTTTCAATTGTATGAACTTTAATATTAATTATATGTTAATTTAAAAAAAGTATTCGAAAAAGTATATTCAAATACTTTCTCGAATACTTTTTCAAAGCAACTTTTGTGGAATTAAAAACATGAAGGCAAGCTAAAATTACCTCGAAAAAATTTCTTTTAAAAAAGTTTGAAAAATTTTTTCTCTTCGACAGTTTTATCCTAAATAGTTAATGCATTTAAATATGGATTATTAATGGATTAATTTCTGAAGCAATTTATATCAAATAAGATACTGATGTCAATTTTTATTTAAACAAATAACATTAAAATAATATTTTTGATTGTTCCAAAATGTAATTACTCCACTGTAAATTATTAAAATCATCATAAAACTCGCATTGAATTCAAAGCAATCCTATTTCAAAGTCTAAAGAAAAATCTACCGTCTACTAAAATTCGTATACACGTCCGTCTTAATAATTCTCCTTATCATGTAAAAATAACAAACTTCTCTGGCAAAGTCCAATTACGCGTTATTTAATCAGCACTTAAAACTCCGGCTCTCAACAGTATCTGAAAAAAATTCGTCAAGAGCTGTGATTAAAAAAAAAGAAAAAGCTGATCAATTATTAACCCGAAGATTACTGAGCTTAAATAAGTCTACGAAAAAATGAAAAAAGAAAAAGAAGAAATTTCCTTGGAAAATTTTTTTTTTCTTATTTTTCTCTTATAATGCTGCCAACAATATAAGGGGATCAAGCATAAGCATAATTACCAAGGAAAGAAAATATCCTTTGTGAGTTTGTGGAGTACACTGAGGACCAAAGTAAAGAATGAAGAAGAAAAAAAAAAAGAAATAAGGAAACGCAGCATGGATTGAATGTATTGCGTGAAAGGTTATATAGTAGGACAGTTTTCTTATTCTGGTTAGCTCTTGGCAATCGTAAATGTTTAATATCGTGATTAAAGGCATAGCACCTCGTTATTATTTCAGTCTAGAGGCTATCTTTTATTTCTCTTCCTTCCATTCAATTCGCGCTTCTCGTCTTATTTATACTCGCTTTCGTTAAAGCATCTTTAAAAAAAAAAAAAAAATAAAATCCTTCTCGAAAATTAGCTGTCTAAATGTTTAACGCGTGCATCGTACCCGAAAAAAAACGTAGAAATACAAGTCAACAACGACAAAAGAAGAGAGCACGAAAAATGAAGAGAGTAAGATGTGTACAAAAGAAAAAAACTCGCACAGAAAAAATATATACATATTCTGCGGGCCTTGAACTATTGTTTATCTCTTCCATCGAATGGATTTCTTTTTTAACATTCCTTTTAATTTTCGTAGTTGCACTTTTGGCCGCGAAAAATCGCACGTAACAAGTCAAGGGTGTGCGATATATAAAAACTTTTAACTATTGTGTACACGAAAACGCGTGAAAGAGCTTATATTATTGTTACTGTTGCTACCGCATTTGCTCAAAAAAAAAAAAAAAAATAAGGGGGACAGAATAAAGAATGGAGAATGAAAAAGGAACCAACCCGAGATTTTGTTTACGATCGTTTGTTTAACGAGGAAATCGGGAGAACAAAAAACAGAAGAAAAAATATATATGGGAGAAACGAAAAAAAGAGTTGCAGTGTATATTGCTTGTCAAGAAAGAGAAGTTTATCAAAGAAGGCAATTTTTTAAAAATTCTATGCTTTTACAAGGGAAAGGATGTAGGATAAGCTGTTGCTACTTAGCCAAAGTAAGCAAGCATATTATTAAGAGGACTTTACTGAAGAACTTTTTTTTTTGTTTAACAATAATAGTTGCAGAATGTAAGATGGATGAAATGAGGTTTCATTTACTACAAATAAAATTTAATTTTTTCAAAACGGTTTAATCGATTCAAAAAGAGAGAAAAAGCCAAATAATTTTAATGATAAAAAAAAGTAAATGAAAATTGTTTGTAAATAATGATTTTTTAAAAGCCATTGCTTATGTAACAGTAGGTTTATATTTAATTATATATCTTCCAAAATTTTAACAAAATTGGCGAAGCAATATCCTGATACTCCCCTAATTAGTTTATATCAAAGGTCATGACTTAGTCATATAATATAAATTTATACATTAAGATAACACACATAACTAATAAGAAGTTAAACTCCTTCTAGTGACTAAAACAATAAAATTAAATATTTTGATATTCATACATATAATTAATACATAATTTTTCGTTCTTTGTCAATCTTTTCGATAGCGCGTTATATGATCAATAAAAGTATATATAATGTATTATTTAAGCACCACATGTATCAATAAAGAACTTGCAATGATCGATGGTCCCGATTAACCATTTATCTAATTTTCTTGCAAAAAATAAGAAAAAAAACATTTCCGTAATAATCAAAATAGCTTAGTTATAAGAATAAAAAAAGAATCCAAAGAAAAGCAAACAACATCTTCTAAAAAAATCTGACAGCCATGCTTGGTTCCTATCAATCAGGATTCCTTTTATTTATCCACGCATGCACCCACATAGACTAGTAATCCCTTATATTAAAGTCGTCCTATATGACATTTCGTCGACACTGATTCTGGCACATAAAAAAATAAAACAGAAAAGGTCGAATGTTATCCGTGAAAAGGGCCATTTTTTTCCTTGTCGTTGTTGACATTGCAAAAGCATTGAGCAAGATTACGCTAGCAAACTATGTTTGGTAATATCGATGACAAAGAGAGAGAGAGAAGGAGACGGAAAAAATACTGGACATTACTACTGGACCTGAATGCACTATATACTTCCTTCTTCGTTTGTTTTGCCTTTTCAGCAATTTGTCATCCATTGTCTGACAACGCGTGTGTGTTTCTACTGCTTGGCTCTTTCTTCTCTTTCTCTCGCCGAATCGTTATTTATGGTTTCGTGGACTGCTGATTAATTTCCTTCGTCCAGAATCGTGATGCGCGAAGATTTTCTTTTATTTTCTCTATTTTTTTCAACAATTTTAGATAGCAAAATGGTTATCGCTTTATGTCAGGAGCAAATAATAAAAAGAGTGATGAGGTTATGTGAGAAAATTGTTTGATTCGAGTTTTGAATCGATGGTTATTTACAAGTAATACATCTTATAAGAATATAAATGCAAAATATAAAATTAAATATTTAATTATTTTTTATTTTTTTCGAATAAAATTTTAGTTGCTTGCTTTTTTTTTAATAAAATTATATTTATGATGTTTACATGAAGTATTAACAGAAATATCAATAAACAATCTTTCATAATTTATAATAATCTTTTGACTCTCTAAAAAGTTAAAAAAAATTATTTACAATAACGTAAATTTTGTTAAATAATCGATATATTACTTTTCGTTACACAATAGCATCTTTGTATGATCAAATAATATTTACACAGTATTTTAAAGCTTACCACTAAATCTAATGCCATAAACGTTTAAACTTCTCTCAATATCTGCTCCTTATAAGTTCAGTGAGGTGCAAATCATTAAAAAGAAAAAAAAAAAAAGAAAATCGTAGCCTAGCCACCATCTGCGCCAAGTCAAAAATACGCTTTAATACTTCGCACCCTCTTATAATGTGTCAAATGCTTGCTCGCTTCACGCCACACAATTGTTTCGCGACAATCGTTTTCGTGTACACACATATACGAGGCGAGAAAAAAAAAGAAAATAGAAGCGAGCTTACTGTGTACATATATACTTCAGGGCAATAATGGGATTACATCAACGAGCAAAGTTTAGTTTGTAGTACCCGTAAGCGGAGAGAATGTGTAGAGAGAAAAAAAAAATAAAAAGAGAAGAAAGAATAGAAAAGAAAAGGCCTTTTTTTCCCAAAAGACTCGACACCCGTAGTAAAACGTTTTGGTGTCGGGTTTATATGTATACGTCAAGTCTACAAAAAAACTTTAAAAGTTTTGTCGAAAGAGTTTCTCTTTACTTTTTTTCTTTCTTTTAGACCACGTAAAGTGTTACGCTCGTCACAACAATATCATTGGAGAAAAGAAAAGCAGAAGAACTCGTATAATTTCATTCCAACGCATCTGTTGTTATTCTCACGTTACTCATCCGCTTCACAACCATGTAATGACTATCTCTTCTTTATTTTTCATTTTTTTTTTCTTTTACGTACAACAAAATAAACAGCACAAAACTAGGAACCACGTACTTTTGGGACTTGAAATTACGCGCCTGTGTGTATTTTACACCGTAGAGACGCGGAATAATAGAAGTTGAGACGCTCGAGAGACGAAGGGTGAAATACTTTGCCACCCTCGATTTAGTATGTATGTATATATGTGTAAATTTTAGGGTGAGAGAAAGAGACAAGTGATATGTAATAGTATAACTTGAACTGCAAAAGATTTACGCTTAAGAAGAGACGGACAAAAGGTCACTTGATTTATTTTTCTATTATGAGAGATTTGCTATTATTAAATTATTATGACACGTTTGATTTGAATTTTAAACTATTTTTTATTTCTTTTACTTGGATTGACCTTAAATTCAATACAAGTTAACAAATATTATTTAAAAAACAATTGTATAATTTGACAATTGAAATTTTTTTTTTAAATCGAATTGATCATTTTTGTTTAACTTAATTGATATAAATTATTTCTTATTTCAAAAATTTAAAAATATTTAAATTTGCAATTGGAATATTCATTTAATCCACTATCAGATACTATTAATTAGTGAGCTTTGACTCATTGTTTACTTCTTAATTTTAATATGAGATTTTAGAAATTTTAAGTCCATCTTAAAAAATAAAGTGCTTAAAAATATTAAAACGCTCTTGAATCTAACTTTTTTCCCTTGATACAGATTTGTAAATCGTTAAAATCTCGATCATTATTTTGGACACAAAACGCATTTACGAAATTCTAGGGTTATCTGAAAATAAGAGAGAAAAAGAAGAAGCAAAAATTTAATATTCTCAAGTCCTAGAAGGTCATAATACAATTTTACGGAGCTTCGCGTCACGACTATCGGCTAATACGATTTTCCTACGAGAAGTCCATGAAAAGTACGTAAGAGGATGATAATAAAATCTCCTTACTGAAGTAGATCTGTTTTCCAGAATAAAGGGATATTACATATTGAGTTAGTGGCCAAATTCACGCCTACGGCAATTTGATTGCTTTCCCTTAGCAAGGGTAAAGAAATTTGTAAGAAGGGTAGAAAAAAGAGAAGTTATGAAAAAAATTCGCTGGAGAGTTCGTTACAATGAAAGGAACGGGATCAATCAGGGTATCGATGTTCTCGTAGCTGTCTAGATATGTCATTGATAGTATTAGCATGCCTAATGTATTTCTTTATTATGATGCTCAGATGTTTGCTTCTTCAAGTATTTGAACTAAATGAATAATGCAATTTCTTCGTATCGTATAATTAAAAAAAATTTGCATAATATTTTCTAATTAAATAATTAAATTTAAAATATGTATATGTTTATAAGAAAAAAATTCTGTAAAATACCCATGACGTCGTATTTCTATGGAGACATTTTTTATAACTTCTTCCTAAACAGCATACAAAAATTTTTAAGCAAAATGTCCAACCAACACACAAAAATAATTTTCTTATAAAAAGGTAACTATCATTATAATTATGGAACATAGTAGTGGTGATATTTTTATATTATTTTATTAATGCATGCCTTTTAAAATTATTGAACATATGAACAAAATTCAAAATATATCCAATAATTTTTATGATATCGTTAAATAATTTTTATTATCTAGTAAGCTTTTATGATAATAATTATAATTTTTATGGTGCAGTACTGAAATTTTCTAGATAGTAATTGTGAATAGTATAAAATGTCTAACTATCCAATTTCTTAGTGCAAATGCGCACTGCTCCTTTTCGTAATGAAACAATATAGCAATAAATTTGTAGAACTAATCAATAAAATTTACGAGCCTTTATTACAATATTAAAGAAAAAGATGACACATCTTTTTATTAATATGCATAAAAATGTTTTTTATTTCAATCTTTGGAATTTGTTTAATTTCACAGTAATAATAATGTAAAATAATTTTAACCTATGAATTTAGTGTTGAATTTCGTAATTCATTAATTTACCAAATAAATTTCTACTACTATTCATCAATTTCTATTTTCTCTTAAATCAATTAAACAATTATTAGCGTAGAAAATCACAATTCACAATATTATGCTTTAGCAGACATACATTAAGGTAAGTAGATATATTGTGGAACGGTTTTGAGCACGATCTTAATATTTTCTCCTCTTTTAAACAAAATTAAAATGCAAATATTCAATTTTTTTTATAAATCGATGGGCTTGTTAGGTACAAGAAAACAAATAATAAAATATTATTTGATATTAATAATAAATAATAATAACAAAAAATTATAGGTATCTATAAGTACCCACTGTGGAACGCGATTTTTAGACATACACCCTTGTTTCACTTCCGTATGTGCCCATTGTGAAACACTTATAAAATACTGATTAATTTCTAATTTTATTAAAATTATAATAATAATTAGGATTATAAGCATAAGTACATAAGAATTATTATTTTTTAATATTATTATAATTTATTGCATATTAAAATTGATAAATTACAAAATGTTTAAGTAATAATGTTATACTTTTTATAATTTAACTAGTCAGTCTATAAAAAACTTTGTTTATCAAATTTTTAAAACAAATTTTTAAATTTTTACAAATTATTTATATAATTTCTAAATGGATAAAATTTTTATTGAAATTCACGTTTTTTTAAAATAAAACTCACTAAATCACACTGTGCCAAAAGAGGGTGCAAAAGAAGAATTAAAGCACCCATTATAAAACAGCGATTAATTTAAATAAAATTTATTTTTAAACTAAAAACCTTATAAAAAAATAAAAATTTAAGTTTTGATCTTTCAATCAGACAAGTATTCATTATTAGAGCTTGTCTTGTATAAAAAATACATTTAATTAAAAAATTTATTGGATCATTGTATTTTCATTCAAAATGGACGTCATTTTAACCTTCTTTAAAGTAAACTTATTAAAATATTTTTTTTGTTGCCTCTATTCATAAAGTAATAGTTATAAATGTGGAATTATAAAATTAATTCTATGTACCTTATACAATAATTTTTTTAACACCTAAAATTCAATACATTTGTTTTTATTATAATTTTATTATTAGAAGATTATATTTGTTCCACCCGGGGGTACTCGATTTTTGCGTTCCACAATATATCTACTTATCTTATAGACTCTTTCCATTTTTTATTTAATTTTCTATTTTTTCTTATTTTGCCTTAGAAACATCTTCGAAGAAATCAAATGGAAAAGCAATTTTGTGTTTGTAGAGGTTTGAGTAGCTATATACAAATTAATTCAATTTAATTCAATATTTATTATGATAATGGATATGTAAATAAATTATATTAAAAATTTTTAAAAGTACAATTTTCAACACAGGATATCACGAAAAATCAATAGTTACAAAATATCCCGTATAAAATTTTACTTGTAGTAATATGAAATTTTCATTAGATCCAAATTATTTATAAATTATGACAGGAATTTATTTAAACAATGAATTCTGCATTAATAACTTTTTATACAGCAAAATGCATAAATATCCTTCCTTATAATTTAATTAAACAAACACTCACAACTAATAAGTGAAATGTAAAAGTTTTAATTAAATCCAATACACCTGTGTATGATTGGGTTGCAGTTACATAGGGGCCATAATAACCATAAATTAAATAGATAAATGTTTTTTTACCAAATTTCTATCACTAGGATTTTTTTATAATTTTAATGCAACCTAAATACAAATAATATATATAAAAAATTAAAATTTTTTGTAAAAGTTCATTAGTTTATATAAGTATTAAATAAATAAAATAGTAATAAAACAAAAAAGTTTGCTAAGTGTGGGGTTCGAACCCACGCTCCCAGACGGGAACCAGAACTTAAGTCTGGCGCCTTAGACCGCTCGGCCAACCTAGCTTACGGTTTGCGTGCGAATAAAATCCCTTGTTCAACCTATTGTTATCAATCAGCTGCTCACAGTTATTGATTTTTTGACAATACCTAGAGAATAATTATTTCTTTTGTAAAATTTGAAAACGTAAAATGTTCCACTTTATGTTGCAATATAATTTTCTATGATTAGTGTGCTTTTGACGTAATTTTTTCGTGTTGCACAATTTAGACTTATTTTAATAGAGCATATAGTATTTTATAGTTTTTATGACACGAATTATATTAACTGTTTCCTTAAAAATATTATCATTTGTTTTCAAACAAATATATCAACTGAAAATACAGACTTGACAAAAATTAGATTAAGTAAATTAATAATTGATAATAAATAATATTATAATAATTATTGGAAATACTTTTGAAATAAATAATAATTAAAAATAACTATTATAATTTTTTTTATGAAGAAATTTAAATACAAATACATATAGTAGCAGTAAACTAGATAGAGACCTATTTTATCGACTCTAAGTTTTCGATCAATACATGTAGCTCTTTTTTAATACATTGCTGTTTACTAGTAGTGAACGATTCCTCTTCAAATATAAAATTTCGTTTATATTAAAAAGTAATAAACATTACGGATGTAAGATTATTTTTTATCCATTGTTAACAATTTTAAGGCATATCTGTAATTGTTAAAATTATGTATGTATTATAATAAAGATGCTTTTGCACAAAGTATTGCATTTTTAGTACTTTCAACTATCCATTTAATTCAATTAGAAAATAAGAGAACCTTAGAATAAGGTTCTTATTAGGATGTTAAATCATAACCATAACTGCTACTTAATATAAAATAAGAGGGATTTGGAATTTCAATAAATGTAACGCTCTCCTTATTTTTATTTTTGAAAATTTTAAGGTTATTTTTATTTAATTTATTTGAAAGCTGATTGATTATATGATTAATACATTATTTTCATAGAAAAATAATAATGTTTATGTGAACGTTGATTCGTCTATATACATCAGTGAACATAGACCAACTTTGCGAAGATCAAATTCTAACTTGCATCTAAAACAGCCAATTTCAATTCACGTTCTATTAAGATGAAAATTCTTAGAGCCAAATTTTTCAATCCAAAGACTATAGCCTCCTTGGGCCTTTGATTTAATCCAACCTATGTTATTTACTTATTGGGCCTATTCTTTCTTATCATTTGATTTATATTTCATATATCTACAGTTATCTTCCTTCCATCTTTTTTCTCTGTTCTTAACTTTTCAATTACTTTTTGTATTTCTTTTGTAAATGCTTAATTATCCAAATATTTTGAGATCATCTCTCTTAGTAGGCCTCACACTTGGAACCTCTGCGTGGCTGACGCTTGAGCTTACATCTTCTCAGATCTTACCCAGAATGTTGTTATGCAGCCTTTTTTATGAGACTTTTATTAGATTCATTCTGTTGTTGGTCCATAATTCCTCTACTAGTGTTATTTTCAGATTTGCTAACTTGACTTTAGGTGAGATAAAGATTTGCACCTCTCCAGGTTCCGTTACGGTTTTTCCTCTTTCCTTTCTTTTTGTTCTGTTCCTTTTCTTCACTGCTTCGATTTTTATTAATCCTGCACTAGTTAACACTGTCTCACAAAAAACCTTAATCTATTTCTTCTAGATGATGTACATTTTCAATTTTTTTCGTAGTATAAACCAAAAAAACTATAATGGCCATTTGGTTGACAACTCCTTCCAATCATCATGCATCATTAGTGCTTCTAATCGTAAAAATTTATCGATTAGTTTAGTTTTAAATACCATTACATAAAAACGGATTATTCCTATTAACATTTTTTATTATTTAAGAGATTATTTTGGATAAAGATTGTTTTATTAGAACCTATAAAACGCAATCAGCTTATCTTGTTTGAAACCTTTAAAAACCATCAAAATTGGATAAAAAACATCTGGAAATTTCAGCAGTACAGCGCTGTCTAGAAGCTGGTGGTCACCAACTCTGTGATCTTTACTTCCATATGCATGTAGACAATAGACATTTGGAAATATACAAAAATTGAATATGTAAGAATTGCAACGACAATTGTATAGCAATAGGCAAATTTGATCTTTGGGCAATTTTAGCATCGTCGATATTCAAGAGGTTGACATAAATTACGAGCATTTTTAATAGTATTTTGATAGTACAAATTGTAACCAATACTGCTGTAGTGGTTACAGAGATCTTCAACGTTATTTAAGTTCACGTTAATATGTCTTTGTAAATCATCTACAACACACATATTAACAGTAATACCCTAAAAAATTGAAAAGTACATATATCTTCATCATAGTTTTTTCTCGCTTCTTCCGTGTCCTTCTGCTTCTTTTTGAGGTCTTTGGTATACTTCTGAAGCTATACTATTGCATTTTGTATTTCGACGAAATAGCTTTCACACAAGCAAAGTAGCCGGGCATAGTATAGACCACCGACCGCTAGGCGGCGCACCCTTAAAATTTTGCGCCATGCGATAGAACTAGCGAGCCCAGCAAATATAAGACGAACCTAAAGTTCACCTTTGACCACCTAACAAGTCTCCGCTTCTCTCTCTCTCTCTCTCTCTTTCTCTCTCATCATCACTGATCTTCCCGATCTTTGACTATGCCTGTGTTGTCTATGATGACCTCTTTCAGTATCAGAACCTGAAACTTCATAGGGCCCTTAATGCATGTGTCAGGTACGTTTTTGGTAACATCAAGGCCCAGGAAAGAGTGCCGCTTACAGGCTTGAGCTTGGTTGACTGTGGGTCGAGAGAAGAAAAAGCTATTTTCTTCAATCCTTGGCTTTTCCAATAATCTCCTCAAGGTGTCCGTCCTACTTGTCTCGATGCTTTTCAAGAGTCAAACATGATGTGGTTGTTAGGTCATCATCTCGTAGGCCCCCCAGAGTACTGATCTGTCCCACTGCTCGCACTAGTGCCATTCAACAATCTTTCATTAATCGGGCTACTAATCTACTTAATGAGGCTAGTGTAAGCAGTGAAGCACCTTTGGTTTTCAATATGGGCTTAATCCCTCGATTTAAGAAGCACACCTTCGACCACCTAATCAACGCCGATCTCGGGGACTGGGAGGTATCACGGTGACCTCATCATAGTTTTACTTCATAATGTTTTTTCTTTTAAACTAAACATCAATCATATTATATTAATTTTACTTTTGCTAATTACATTTTTTATTTATTGTTATTAATACATATGTATATGTTACATTGAGCCATACGGGGTTTAACCCCATGGCTAAATAAATATTTGTCTATGTCTATGTCTCAAAAATGACTATATTTTTTGCGATTCCGGCTCTTAGCAACTGGGGCTCCACTATGGATTGAAGGTCCAACCTTTAATGGCAGATACTCTTTAGGTTAAATGCTTCGAGCATATACTACTGGAGGAAGCCTCCCAGCTATTAAAAGCGTGACCAGGCAAAGAGAGAGAGATGGCTGCCATAAAGGTACATACTATCTCTCTTTCGCCTCATTTGATTGGCTACTTTTGTTCGCGAGAAACGGAAGTAGCCAATCCAATGAGACGAGAGAGAGAAAGAAATAGCACGTACTTTAATAGCAGCTTTCTCTCTTTTCGCCTTATAACGCATGCTATCATTTGGAGGCTTTCTCCTAAAAGCGGAAGTGAGATTCCTCTATTAAAACTGATATTCATCTTAGATAACCCTGACGTAAAATTATACATCTTACACGGCAAAAACGGTTAATTAATTAATTTTTCTAAAAAATAATGACACAGTAACTTATTGAATTTCATTTTTTAGCAAGGTTTATCTATTCAAAATTTTTAGTCTTACTGAACAATTATACCATAAAAATTCAAAAATACTGTTTTTTTGGGTTAATAATTAAAGTATCGTATGAACTTATACATATTCTATTGAATAAAATTAAAAAAAATAAATATTATAATATTGTTATTTTAACTTAATGTGTTGTTTTCGCATAAATTTTTGTGGAAAGTTTATTAAAATGACAAATGCATATTATTGAATTTTAATTTCAAATGAGTTTATATAATGGAACGTTTATTTTAATTATATAAAAATTATAAAAACAGTAGATTAAAAAAATTTTTATTTAAATATTTATAAGTATTGATAAGATATTTTTCGCCTTACTTTAATTTTTTTAACGAAACTAGCATGATTAACACTTAGAAAAATGAAGTCGATATGGACATTTTTCGCTCCGTTCATAACTTATTATAACATACTTAAGGTAGATACTAGATAATACAATAATATTTTGAAAATTTAAAATAAATATTATTTTATACATAATAAATCAATTACACGAAAAATCTTATTTAGTATTGGTTAAAGATTTTTATGCACTTAAAATTAAAATGTATATAAATATTTTGATATGGTGGCTTCATATATAAATCTTTATCATGGTAGTTAAAGGATTAAAGATTAAATTGAATAATATAAATCATAAACTTTACAGTGAGAATTAAAAATTTACTTATATTTGCTAAACTTTAAAGTTATACGTGTTATTCATTCTGAAATTACACGATATTTATACAGAAGATTTATACAAATTTAAATGTGAAAAAATTTTTAAATAGCTTTTAACATTTTGACTTTTCTTGAGTATCTTAAGCAAATCAAATTACATATTTCAGTGCTTATGAAACTTTAACTACAAGTGTTGTTTTCTTATTAATATTTTTTAAATATTTAAGATATTTCATAATATTTATTTATTATGACAGAGATTGATCCTTCGTTTTTTATAAGCCTGTATTGGAATTACTTCAATAACACAAACAAAACTTTCGAAAGCAGTACTAAAATATGTAATTATGTATGAAAATCAATTTTTAAACTATGTAACAATCTCTTAAAAAACGATGACTGGATGTTATGAAGCATTTTATACTAAGAACGTGATTGGTGTCTAGAATGGAATCATATAATTGGTTGGTTTGTGAAAAAAAATTTAATTCATTATGATAAGTTTATATAAACATCGTCAATGTAGAATTTAAAAATAAAAATCAATAATCAAATAATTAAAATGTAATTATTAAATTAAGTTTTATTTTTCCAATCAAAATTAAAAATTATTAATATGAAACCTCGCCAAGGAATTGTTTGCACACGCGAGTACTTCTGTTTACAAAAATTAGCCTTCTTTTTCTTATTTTTACAGCCTTTTTTATACATCGATATATCCAACAGTGTAGTACAAATCAACTCTCTATATTTAGGGGTGTTGTGAGTGCATACTTTTGTCCTGTATACATTTATCGATGCTATACATTCATTTGTTATTATTACTTCATTAACTCCACTTTGAAGTACAATAATATTCATTCGCCAAAGATAAGGCCAAGGTTAAGGTAAGACGCAGTCGAAAGTATTAAAAAAAAAAGTAAGTTTAAATTGCATATGAAAATGGAATTATTATTTAATTTATATAAGTATTTTAATGTTGGTTTGTAATTTCTAATACACAAAAAAATGCTTTCATCAAAATGGAAGTATTATATTTAAAAAAAAAATGTTTTTTGGTTTTATTTCACAAAATCAATTTTTACAATAGATATGAGAAAATTATAAATGAAAAATTATATAAAGAAATAACAAAATTATTCTGATAATTTTCTTATTTCATGTAAAAAATAATAATAGTTCTACAAACAACAGAAAAAAATAATATTGATATTAGAGTTCAAAAATAATACTATTTATCTATTTTACGTCTTCATTTCCAATGCCAATACACGAAGAGCTTGAAATGATAGTTCAGGTTTTTTATGAAATTAAAGTTTTTCTAAAATTATTGCATGGAATTAAATTTTTATTGTTTAATTTATTTATAACTATTTTAACATTGGTTTATTAATAACAGGTTGAATCTGTTCTGATGCACTGAATATTGTTTATTGTTTGTCATTTTTTCTTTAAGGTAACCTCAAAATAAACGCCATCCCTTTATCTTCTGATGAAGATTTTAATGAATTAAGAGACAAAGACCGCATGATGTAAGTATATTGGATGAAAAGTTTTCAATTATATCAATTTTTTAATATTATATTTTAATATAAAATAATTTTATAATTCAGTGAAATCGTGGGGTACATAAATATTTGGTATTAAAATTATATTTACAATCAATTCATTAATGAACATAAACTGTATTTTGATTTTTAATTCCAGATTCTACATATTGATGGGGCTCACTGCAAATCACAACTCAGCTATCGCCAAGAAGCTGATAACTATGTGCCATTTGAACTCATCATTCAAAAGAGCACTGTAGTCAACTACTTAAGAGTACATGATCAACATGTTGTAGCTGCTCCTGAAGAACCTAAACCAGTCACATTTCAGAATAAAAACGAAAATAAAGGACGTCTATGTAAGATTCAATAATTTTGATTTAATAATTTATACACGCATGCGAAATATTTGCAGAAAAATAATAAAAATAGCAGACAAAATTATATTAGCTTACCTTATAAGAGACAATTATTTACAAAAATATATTGTTTACAATTACAACTATTTACAAAGATTATATTATTTACAATCACTATTACAAAATAAATTTTGAATTTAAAAAAATCGTAAATAACACTTATTTTTTCAGCGATAAATGATTACATTAAAACTAACTAGGAGAGTATCAGACCTCCGGATCACGGATTTTGCTCAAACGTTGGGATAAGTTTCCAGATGTCAAAATATGAAAGGAAACAGAATTTTAGATCCCAACGCTCAATATTTCCCTAGTTACAGGCAATTAAAGAAAATCACTAAAAAAGTTACTAGATTTTCAAACGTATATAGTTGCTTAGCATTGATAGCTAGAAGCATGAAACTTTTTTTAAATGAAAGCTGAGCTCAAATTCTTTCGAAATAGCACCTATAACATCTCAAAATATTATTTTTTCCCAAAGTTAGAGCGTGATAAATATTGGACCTGATTTTTCTTTTTAAAACATTAATTAATAAAAAAAGCTGAAATTGGGTCTAATGTTTATTACGCTATGACTTTGGGAAAAAATAATATTTTGACATGCTATAACTACTATTTCGAAAGGATTTGAGCTCAGCTTTCATTTAAAAAAAGTTTCATGCTTCTAAGTATCAATGCTAAGGAACTGTAAGCGTTTGAAAATCTAGTAACTTTTTTAGTGATTTTCTTTGATTGCCTGTAACTAGGGAAATATTGAGCGTTGGGGTCTAAAATTCTGTTTCCTTTCATATTTTAACATCTTAAAACTTATCCCAAAGTTTGAGCAAAATCCGTGATCCGGAGGTCTGATACTCTCCTAGTAAGTTTGTACTCACTCCAAGTCATTTCGAAAACGCAAATTATGGATGTGGGTCAATAACAGATGGAGAGTACAAGATAACTATCTAAATTGTAAATTATACTCCTACAAATTTTGAAAAAAGTGTTGCAGTGACCATAATTGGAGAAATGAACCTCAATAAAAGTGACTACTATTATTTTGATTATTTTAATATTATTATTATTATTAATATTATTGTCATCATGCAATGTTTTTTGTAAATTTCATTATTGTATATTAGGTGAACCTCTAACCATAATCTGCAAAGACTCAAGTGGACTAACTCTTAGAAGTGGTGTTTATCCAAATGTTTTTTTCGTTAAACCCTGCCTTCTAAACTCGCGTAAGAAGCATATCTTCAAAAATAGCCAGTTCATCAGTTTAATATTTACCTAATATCTTAAATTTATAATTCCTTCTTACAATATCACAGTAAAGAAGAGGAAGTTAAAACTTTTTGGAATGAAGCACTAATGGCTCCAAGATATGTTTTGGTAATAGTAAACAGGACATTACAGTACATCATGAATAATAATTTAACATTTGGAGGAAAAATTATTATATTAGGTGGAGACTTTTTCCCATTAAAATTAGAGGTACTCGCTCAGAGACTTTAAATCTTTACATTAAATATAGCGAATTATAGAAATATTTATAAAAATTTCATTTTACTACAAATATAAGAGTTATAGAAAATGAAATTAATTTTTCCAAATTTTTATTAGTTGTTAGTAAACCGGAATATTAAATGATATGCACGATAATCTAAATCTTACCGAACATTGCAACCTTGAAGCAAATATTAATATAGCTTACCATTTATTTGGTAAATTAATTGAAGAAAAACGATTTGAGGAAATAAGTAAATGCGCTATTTTATATGCTCGAAATATTAATGTCGATCAAATCAATGAACAAGTTACAAATTTAATAGATATAACAAGTCAACATTTATATACTGGTATAGATAGCACTGCCAATTAATAATGATGAATTGGATGAAGTACTTATACCAGAATTCTTGAATTCCTTAAATCTATCTGCAGTTTACCTTCTTATGAATTACGTTTTAGGAAAAATTATAATTATAGGTTAAATTGAATACTTATTAGAAATATAAGTATCAATGAAGGATTATGTAATGGTACAAGATTACAAATCATAGATATTTGGAATCATTTATTAAAATGTAAAATTTTAAGTGGTGATAAAGCTGAACAGATCATTTTTATAAATCGCATCACATTGTATTGCGAAAACAAATATTCTTTTACATTTAAAACAAGACAATTTCCTGTTAAATTAGCTTTTGCGATGACTATTAATAAATCATAAGATCAAACTTCTAATAATATTATTATTCTACGAACTTGAAGATCTACGAACAGAGATGATACGTAAACAGCACTATTAAGCCATTAATATATTACATTGATTTTTTTTCTAACGATTTATTACACTAATATATAGTAGTGTGCAAATTATTGTGATGACGCGACTATTACTTTTTATAATGAATAAAAAATAATAATACTATATTCACAATTAATGATTAAAAATTTATACATTTAGATGGATATAGGGCAGACTTGCGCCCATGGATTTTTTAGTATTGTAACGGTTGACCCCTTATTCCCAACTTAAATTAAGTGACGGGTGCAATAGGGGGGTCTGAACCTCCTTTACCGGACGCTTCAGCGAAGCTAGGGTCAGACTGGAGGAGGTGGAAAGGACGGACGGCGGATAAGACGCAAGAGTAACCGGGTGTATACTTTGTTATATGGGAGGGAGTACTGAAGCTTTATTTAATACAAACTTAAACTATTTACAATGACGAGTAAAAATATAATGTCAAAAGTTCGATCATAGCCAATGCCTACAGTAGCTGGCATCGATACTTATATCCCCTACGGCTCACTGTTCCTGTTGAGGGAGCGCTTACGGCGGGGCGCCTCGTAGCGGGCGAGCGTGGTACTTGGCGGCACGCGGGATTTGAAATAGTTTAAGCGAGGATGTGAATATCCGTCGCAGTATAATAAAATATTTCCTAAGAATAGGGATCATGGAACATCAGTTATATGCAACATTGTGAAAGATATTACAATAAATGTAAAGCTTTAAATAAAAAAAAAGTTTAAATAAATAAGATGAACAAAAAAACAACTAATTTTTCATTTTAAGTTCTCAACGATCACTTGAAGAGATACAATATATCTATATGAAATTCTTGAATTGTCTTGTGTAAATAAATGAAGAAAAAAGTATATAAAATTTTCTTCTTGCATCGTTGAATATTCAATTAACTCATAAATCGCGTATAAGAAACGCGTCTTTAATATATATACGTATATACTTAATACAAGCTCTCGTATTAATGTGCCTATAATATTATCGCTTCAATTTCAATAAGCGCACGCATAATTAATTAGAATATTCCGATAATACAACTACGCTCTACAACTTAATGATGAAACGATCAATCAGTTTTGAATATAAAAGGTGATAAAGTTCTATATATGCTTAGTCAAACAATGTCACATTATATACAATGTGCGTTAGCTTTTATTACAATACGATATTATAAGTCTTTCACTTATCAGCAATGCATATTTGAACTAGATTATATTGAGAACACCTTGCATTGTAGTTTATAAATATATGTTAATGAATACATGAGGTATGTATAAACATGTTTTTTTTAAATTATTGCTGATTTTTTCTTTTTCAAAATTTTTTATAAAAAAGGGTTTAATTTGACTATTTATCTTGAACGTGCCTATTCATTGGCGGTAAAGTGCAAGGGCTTCGTTCCTTTTTTTCTTTGCGTTGCTTCTATTACAATACTGATGGCAGGTTGAATTTAATGATAGAAAGAATGATAGAAAATATTAGCTGATGGCTTTAAATGATGTTTGATGCTGAAACGCAAAAGCTATATAAATGTTAATGTGACAAGTGGTAAAGAAGATTCAACAGGTTTTTTTTCTGTGTCTAAAAGAAAATGAGCTATAGTCATTATGCTTAATGTAAAGTACACAAAAAGCAGCCGATCATAATGTATGAGCCACAACAAATTTTCACTAAAAAAATATTGTTTTTTTTCTAATATTTTTTATATTTATTGTTTCAAAATTCTAAACAAACATAAATTTTATTTTATTTATTTCATTAACACTTGAACTGATGTGTTATTATTTATAAATAAGTCACAAAAAAGAATAAATGGTGAAGGATGGTCGAGTAACCAAGAAAAGTTAACATCACAATGTATTTATTGTTGTTTATGATGCAATAACGTACACTATTCTTATAACCCCGTTTCACATGCTGATGTAATCCTGCATTCGATCTGTCACTTTTCTCTATACAAGCGTTACGATTGGAGGCTTGATCAAACTTTTATCCCTGCACATAAAATTTTCTTACATTCATCCTTTTTTTTCATATGATTGTAT
Organism: Anastatus disparis; assembly: GCA_017163975.1. Classification (NCBI taxonomy): domain Eukaryota; kingdom Metazoa; phylum Arthropoda; class Insecta; order Hymenoptera; family Eupelmidae; genus Anastatus; species Anastatus disparis. The sequence goes on from JAFFSR010000251.1 coordinate 2,285,189, forward strand.
ACTTTTTATCAAATCAATGTAAAATGTACTTCTTGAAAGCGGAAAGATAATTTGAAAAATTTATTTTAATCAAATACTTAATACTTGCATATCATATACTTGCAGTTGGTGTTTATTTAATTCAATCAAATACTCACCCACTTGCGGTTAGTGTATTTGAAGGAAACAAATTTTATGCTTAATTAAATCCGATCGCTATTAAAACATAAAAAAAAAGAATTTCTGCTAAGTGCAAGTGGATTTCACTTAATTCAAAATCACATTTGTTTCAATATAATTTAGATAAAACTATTAAAAAATTTCTTTTTTAATAAAAAAGTCAATAATATATAGTTTCTATAAACTGGAAAAAAAATCTGTCTTTCAGTAAGAATATAATCATCTTAAAACTTATTCTTAAGTGTTTCGCGCCCTATAAAATTTGAATGAAACTTCTTTTGTAAAGAGAAAAATTATTTCTTTTTGAGTATAATGAACGAAATGACGCGTTAATGTGTAAAGAAGGCACTTTAATTTAATTCCTTAAGAAAATCTTACTTCCTTAACGAGCTTAATGGTACAACGAAGAAACTTGGACTGAAAAGTTTTCTTTATATATAGGATAGAACCACGATAAATGGCCTTCCGTTTCCTTTTCAGCACACTAAGTTCCGTGCGCGCTTCGTTAATAATGTCTTGGATTTTGTGAAAACGTTATATATACATTACTCGATATATAATTGCCATTGGTCTTGACTTAAAAAAAAAAAACGAAGTTGACGATGAACTTTGGCTTTGCAAATTTCACGTTCAAGCAAATAATTTAATATCTCGACTTTGGTTCGTTTTCTGTTAATTGTAATGCCATCAAATGTCAATTTTTGCAATGTTTTAAAATTTTTATTAAGATTTAAACTTTCAGTGTTTAGTTTTTTTAATTAGTAACGGATATTGGTGTATACTTGATTTATTTTACCACTGCTTATGCAAATTACCGTTCATTAATACACCTTTATGAATAAATTATATTTTATATTCGCTGGAGTTGTCACGTTTGTTGTTAAATAAATTGGTAAGCCTTAAATGATTAAATAATACAAAAGCTGCATTTAAGAGGAGGCCGAACTATCTGTCTTTATCTAATAGCGTTTTTCTAATAGCGATTAATAAAAATATAATCTGAATTTTGAAAAAATGATGTTATTTATCAGTATTATAATAAAAAAAATAATGAAAAAAATACTGTCGAAGTTAAAGTTTATTTCTAAAGAGTTTAATAAGTTTTTTTCATAAGAAAGAAAATAAAATTTTTATTATATAAGTAATGTTGATCATAAATTAGAATTTAATGTTTTGCTATGAAATTGTGTTTTCTTTGAGTTTATCGTTTGATGGTTAAAGGAGCACAAGTGCTAATATTCTAAGCTGCTATAAGCGCTAAAGTAACTCTTGTCTTATCGCTTCGAATTGGTATAAACTTTATAGGTTGCGAAAAGCCTCGAGGCGTCTTAAGAGTTGATAGTATCTTCTAATTTAATCTTTACTAAAAAAAAAGAAAGAAAATACTTATTTTGCATTTAAGAGAAGACCAAATTCTTTGTTTATGTTTAATCGCATATTTCATTATTTACGAAGGAAAAAAAATTATACTAACAAAAAACAAATATCTGACCCTGCTACTTGTAAATATTATGGAAAAATTTCATATTAACGAAAAAAAAATTTTATCGGGTGTAATTTAAAATTAAAATTTGTTTTCTTGTAAAATTTGACCTTCGCGGAATAAACGTTTATGTATCTACCTTTTTGAATTAAATTTACATAGGTCAAATACTACTTAAAAGATACGTGATAAAATTTTTTTTATCGCCAATGTAATGTTTTCTTATTACACTTATATGAAGCAGTGACAATTATAGAGTTAAAACTTTTTACCGATAATCCAATGGGTCAGATAAAAAATGAATATATATTTCGTTTTGAAAATAAAGTAACAAACTTTAGAATTTTTTGAATAATCGTAGGTCCATCTAATTTAACCATATTAAATGTTATTGTAACGTCAAAAATGCTTATTTGACTTATTTAAAAGTCACAATCAGATGTTCATATAAGAAAACATCAAGCTGTGTATCTAAAATAGAAAAGAAGCACGTAACATTAAGATGTCAAGAACAGAAAAATCATTCTCATAAAGAGCAAAAGAAAACGTATACTCCCATGAGATTTCCTTATAACTTAGAATCTACTGATGTGATGTTTCTCATCCAGATCTATACGTATAGAGTACAATAATACAAAAAACTGGAAGCAAAAAAAAAATAATAAAATACGTAGAAAAAGGATTTAAATCCTTTGACTTTGTGTACGTTATATTATATGAGTATATACATATACATGCATGTACCATGGAGCGAGAAAAATTAGCTATTTGGAATGATTCTTTGCGTATATGTACCGTGCTTGCGTTATTAGCCGCTAAAGGGTCGTTTTATGTTTTACCGACTCATTGTTTTCACTGTGCTGCGGCAACAGTTCCGCCTTTTATATACATATATACACATGCAAGACCGATACATCAAAGTGATGCTCATGAACGTATAAGCATCCAAGAGACAAAAGTACACCGAGTCACCGACATTGGATAAGAGAAAAAAAAAAAAAAGAGTTACGCGCGTTCAGTTCGATGCAATTGCACGTATATCGAACTTTTTTTCTCTCTCTCTCTTTATCTCTCGCTGTATGCAGTCTTTTTTTTTGCTATTTCAGCCGAATGGTGTCTCTTAAAAAGAATTTCTCTTAAGATTGCTTTGTTATAGAGTTGACTTTGTTTTATATATGAATTCTTTTTTTGTTTACACAGCTACTGCATATGGCTAACAATTTGAGCAACTTTCTATTTTCAATTAAAATTTTACGATTAGTCATTTATGTCACAGTGAAAAGATTGCTGGAATGAGTAAACACATTGTTTAATCGTACATTATTAGTAATTAACTTCGATTGTGATTACATATTATTCAAATTTATTCATGGTTGTTGGTTTAATTACAAGTTTTAAGTTCAAACAATATTTTCTTAATGCTGTTTTTACAGTGTACAATTTAGTAGGTGAATTCTATATCATAACTAAGTCTTTTGATTTTACAAAAGGAGTGCTACTCTTTTTTATATAAATTTATGGAAAAAGCCACGTCTGTTTAATTCAAAATTTAATTTTTCATATTATAAACCATTCTGCTTGACTTAAAAGGTTAAAAAAAAATAGCATTTGTTTTAAAGTAATTTAGTGTTTGAACAAATTATTTCATAAAATTTTTACCAGAAGTATTAAATAGTTCAGATGAAAATCTTTTGATTAAAAATAATTTTCTCTATGAAACTGAATTTGTTTAAAAGTTGCAAATGAGTAAAAATAAAAAAAACTGAAATTTTTATGTATATTTGAAAATAAATTTATACTTTTTTTATTCCTTCGTAATGGTAAAATAATCTCAACTTTTTTAACAAATTTTTTTTATTGATCGAAAGATTTTTCTCTCAACAACATACTTTTGATAAAAATATTCTAGAATAATTAGTTCAAAAGCTGTATAGTCTTTAAGAAGATGCATTTCTCTAAGTTCTAAGAATTTGAACAAAACAGCCTATAACTTTTAAAAACGTGAGTATTAAGTTATATGAACATGACATCTTCCATGATTTTAGATAAGAAAAAACATTTCTACGCTAAAAAAAATTAAATGTAGCTAAATATGTATATATAATATAAATATTTGACTATATGATAAAAATTATGAATAATAAGCTAAAAATTTTTGTAATTAATGAATAATAACGTTATCATATTATCTCCACTTGACCCTTAGCCTATAGTATATATAAGCGATGTAACATCTATATATGCTTGCAACATGTACTTCAGTCTATTATTAATCGTAATGCGTCCTATGTCCAAATCCTTTCATTTTTAAATAATCCAATTATTATTTATACATAACTATATGAGTAGGTACCATAATGTACGTAATTCTTATAGGTAATATAAACATTTGACTTTATAATAGGATTATAATAATTACCATGTGCCAATATGTAACAATAGGTATTGATGTGTAATAATATGTAACAACATATAACAATATGTATTGATGTGTAACAATATGTAACAATATATAACAATACGTATTGATGTGTAATAATATGTAACAATAACATAGACGATTTTATGTCCGAAGTACACCGTATGAGGAACTATAACTTAATAGTTGGACATTAATAAAATATTAATGTTTTTTTCAATACTTTTTAAATTTAATTGTAGTTCTATTGATTTTTTCTTTCGTTTCTTAGATAAAAGTTATATTTATATTTGTTAAAATTGTATTTAAATTAATGTTAAAAATTTTTATATCAGTTAACATTTACACAATAATTATATATTATATATTGTATTTATAGAATACAATCAGTTACATTTAAATATTATGATGTTATAGTTAATACTTTCATCATTAATAAAAAGATTATTTACAGACACTTTAAATGTCAATTATCTATTCAGTTGAATGACTTATTCGATTGACCCAAATTAAATTAACTTTACAATAACACCTATATTTTCTATTAATTTAATTTGCGTTTCCCATCGTAAAAACAAAACCACTAACATAAAATTAAATCCTTTATTATTAGCCAAGCAAAGCCGTATACATAAAATTCAAAAAAGCAAAAAAAAAAAGAAAACAAATGATTTCCTCGATGACACTAACACACTACTGAATGCAAGCTTGCGAAAAGAACTGCGGCTAAATATTAGAAAGTGGTGCGGCATGAAAAAAAAAAAATAAAAAAAAAAGAGCACAACAAAGATCTAACGAGTACGTAACTCTTGTAAAATTCTTTTTTCTCTCTTCAACGCACATAATATACACATACACAGTGCATCCATATGTACACTTTATCGTTTTCTATATATGCACATAGAGAAGACTACGAGAGAACGCAAACTTTTTTAAAAATGTATGCTATGTTTACTGAAGCGAGAATAATACTTTGCATCATGTGTCAAGGGCTTGTACGTAGTAGTAGCAGCAAGGCAAGCGCATCGTCAAACTTGAAGTACTAATCAGTAAAGGGCTTATTTCTTTCTTTTACTTCTTTTTTTTTCGTCTTTTTAAGATTATTAAAATCGTCCAGAGAGAGAGAAAGAGAAAGAGAAAAGAGAAGAGCTTCAAAGCTTCTCAAAGGGTTAATTATCCTACAGGATGTTTATGGCTGGCTTGATACTACTACTACTGCTACTCTCTTTTTCTTTCCCAAGGGACAACAAGAGAATAAACGGAACGTTCTATGAATGTATATATCTATATGTATCTTAAGCGAAAAAAAAAATAAAGGATTGTTAGCGTGAGCATAAAGGAAGACACCGGTAGGAGAAAAGAGAGATCGTAAAGGAGTAGAATCGAGAAGAGCAACGTGTAGTGACGATATAAAAGAGAAGAAAAAATAAATGCACCTAAGGTCGAGGTAATAAGTTTGATGCAGTTAATGTTTTTTTAAAAAAAATTTTTCTCACTTTTGTATTGTCATTCAAAACTTTTTTTCTTTTACATTTGTATTTAATTTTAAAAAAATTTTTGCTTTTTCAATAATCTTTTGAGTATTAACTTCTTTGACCTTATCATTTTAATTTTTTTTTTCATTTTATTATATTTTTCAATGCCAGAAACTGGTAAATGGTTAAAAAATCGAAAATGATAAAGAGATTTCCTACTAAAAGGAGCTACTGCTAATCAGTCAATGTTAAAGCAATATCAAGGCACTTTACATGAAATTTTAATGCTTAAAAAATAAATATAATGTATTAACACTACTACCAAGGGGTAATCGTTTATGTGCTTAGGTATATTTTCAAGAAATAAAGAAAAATTTTCTTAATAATGATAAAATACTATTAAAGATACTTTTAAGCTAGATGTTGACTCACGTTTTAATGCATTTGTATGCATTACAGAGAAAATGAAAAGAAAAAATTTTTTTCTTTTTTCATAAGCAGCTTTACTAAGAGGCATATATACGAGTTGTCGTTGCGTACGTTTAAAGCAGGTGTCGAGCTGTGTGAAAACGATTTGTATATTTTAGTGGCACTTAGAGGTAATCTCTTATATGACAACGCTTGAAAATATAGATTATTAATATTTAGCTTGAATATTTCTTGCTTATTTTTCGTTTTGCAATTTTCCTAGTAGTCAATTTTTGAAGAGTAATTTATTTTCATTAGTTACATTAGTTTTAAAAAAATTTTCATCGTAAACTGATTATAAAAAATAGTAATTTATATTATGTATTTTATTATATATATTTTTTTTTTAATTTTTTACTATATAAATTATTTTTATTTATTTAATTTAACGTCGCTGTAATTATGCTATCATTTGGATGCTAATTAGCGACGGAGGTTTTCAGTGTGTTTATGAACAAAGCACATGTAATGTACAGTGGTACTTGCATCAAACTTGCCGAGAGCGGGATTCGAACTCGGGACCTCGAGATTATGAATCCATCGCTCTAACGACAGAACCACCGACGACCTCGTTTGAATAATTTAATCTGCTAACATTATTTACTAATAAAAATTGTTAAAACTTTCAAAGTGCCAAATCGTTATAAATAAAATTTAGAAATATCGATAACATATATAATTTTAGTAAAATAAAAATTTATTAACAATTTCTATATTATATTAGAATAAAATATTTAAAAAAACAAATAGTAAAGTGCTTCTTCTGCATGAAACAGAATAACTTCCAAGTAGAAAGAATTAAAAGTTAAAATCTTCTTGACTATCATAGATATTCCGCTTTAAAAGGTTTAAAAGACAAATCCTACACTCAAAAGCTTGTGCTTAGTGTCTTGTAAGATGATAAGAAGATACGAGCTGCCGTTTTACCACGCATTAAGTACTCAACGCCAGTGAATCGTTAGAAAGAAAGAAAAAAAAAAGAAGAAAAAAAAGATCACCTATACTTAAATGCTGTACGAGTAAGGTGAGCGGTTAAAGGGTTTTTAGTGGTACGCTTAAAAGTTTTTCCTTTAAGAGTACAAACTTTTTTTATTTTTTTTAAAATGAATCGCTGAAATCACTTTACTTGATTCATAATGAAAGCTTTACGCTTCGTCGCCTATCTTCAGGATGCGCTATGTCAATTTCTTTCTTTATTCTACCTTCTATCTTTTCTTTTTTTTATGAGACATCTTGCAAGTATTCGTTCTTTTGCACGTGTATAATTGATGAACTTTAAAAAGATTTTACGAGTAAAACAATTTGCAGTTGCTGCCAACTTTTTTAAATTTATAGTTGATCTTCTTTATGCGCTACTCTGACAATCATAATATTTTACGTATAAGAATTCAAAATGAAATTTAATAAAACAAATGAGTTCCATCAAATCTCAACATTTTTATTAAATTTAAGAAGATTTTTGTAGTATTAAAATTTTGAAGTTACATTTGAAATTACTCGTACATCTAAATAAGTAAAAGCTCGTAATATTTACGCAAAGATACGAATTTTTTGTCAAAGCCTTTTTTTACCTTCAGTAGCATTTAGTAATTGTAAATATTACTCACACTTTAAGAAAAGAACTTTAACTCTTTGAAGATGAGCTCAAAGCTTCGTTAAGTTTGAAGTCTTTTGATGTGGTTCGAAGTATGAAGAGAAAAATGTTTGATGTTTTCAAGTGAAGTACACATACAATACTTGGGTATTAACTTCTCCCCACATTGTATATTATGTTGTGTATATAATACGGTGTTGCGCAGTGTATTACAATCAGCACGTATTAAATTTTGTTTTCATCGTTGATTAAGTATATTTTATTAAAGTTTTTAGAAAAATTAACATTATTTTTTATAAACAAAGATAAGAAAATTTGATTGACCATTTAAATTAGGTAAAATGTACATTCTTACGCAAATCTTCTACAAATTTAATATTATAATAAAAATTTAAATTATAAAAATAGACTAATCTTTATAAAAAAATTAACCATTTTATCTACGACAGCAAAGCTAAAAACAGACATTTAAAGATACTCCTATTCCAAAGGGGCAAAGATAACTTTAAGTACACGAAACGTGTGACGAGGATAATGATCGACCATCACGTTTCTTGCAACGACAAATCGCGTCATCATTTAACATCCGTATAACATTCAACCCTCAATCAAAAAGAAGAAAAAAAAGCTTCTATGTTGATACTGGACTTCAAGTCGTATAAATCCTCTTAACTTCTATTTTGCGACAGAAGGAAAATTACGTAAAATTACGAGATAACAATACTGTCATATAGTTTCTACTATCCTCACAATTAATACTATCGTACATAAGGTTTTTTTTTAAGATCTCTGAAACTTTTGATTATTTTACGAAAAAAAGAGAGAAAAAGATCTCTTATCAGGCTATAAGAAAGGTCTATACTGTGATAGGAAATAAAAGAGAGTAAGGTTTTACTACTTAAACTCTGATCTACTAAACGTTCTCTAAATGAATCGTTAATCGTTAACTACTATACTGGGAGAGAGAGAATGAGAATGTTGTACCGACTTTTTGGTTATAAACCGGGAAATTCACAAGAGAGAAATGATAGTCGCTTTGTCGTGATGCGCAATTTTGAATTGTTCGTTTCGGACTTTCTTGGGTTTTAGATCTTACGGTCAATAAAACGAAGTATTTGCGAGAAATGGTACGTATATATAGACTGCTTTTTTCTTTTTATAGTTGGATCTTCGATGTACATGAGATCTTCTTTATAAGTCAAAGATATTATAAAGTTTAATAAAATTTTGAATGTTATAATGGTTAAAAAAATTAAAATGTTAATTTTGAATATAATTTTTTTTTAAGAATGTAGTTGTAATTTTTAGACTTTTTGAATGCTTGAATATTGTATTTTAATTAAAATTATGTGACAATATTAGAAAAGTTTTTTTTTCTCAACTGTAGTTAATTATATTCTTTGAATCTAAATTCCTGCCTCGCTTCCAAAAGCCTAACTTTTTTACGTACATCTTAAAAAATTCTTATAATCTTTTAAATAATTGATGAAAAATTATTTTTTTCATATAGCTATTTGTCAATAAAAATTTTAAACAAACTGTTATTGATGATTATTTGTCATTTTAGAGTATTAATTAAATTATAATAACTAAAGTAAGTCTCATTCGAATGATACAAGCACCACTGTATGTTACATGTGTTTTCTTTACGAACACATTAAAAATGTGCCGTTCATCGAGAAGAATAAAAAATGTTGCCGAAAATATGTTTTATAAATTTAATAATCAACATTTCAAACGTGGAAAATTTCACGCGCTCAACGATGACAAAATGCTATTAATATAAGTTACTTAACATCCACATAAGATACTTGACTATTGACTATTCATACAAGATACTTGAAATTTTTTTTCTATACGCATTTCATTCTTCAACGGAATTCAAAAGCGTTAAATGCGCGTCTCTCTTATAAGCTTTTTTTTCCTGTGAGCATCGACTTCTTCATTTCGACTTTTAAAGACCCCTCGTTGGTGTGCGTAATGTTCAGAAAACATTAAAGATTTCTCTTTTGGTATTATTGTAACGTCTCTTAATGCGGTACGGATCGTAAACGTTTGCTTTACGCCTTTTGCCTGATTCGAAACGCTTTTGTATCTTGTAAACTTTTATATGGCTATGGTATAAATGCTTTGATGCTTATGTAGTGGACAAGGCACATATAACGAGAATCCTCATTTTAACTGGGTTGTATTAAAAAAAAGAGCTTTGTTTTTTTTTTATATTAACATGTATTAAAAAAAAGTTAAAATTTTGTTACATAATTATAAAAATATATTATTCATCGTCATTGATCGTTACACGCGTAGCTATTATATCAATAAACTTCAAAATGACAAAGTATCATTTTGTACAAAAATATAAAAAAATGCTATAAAAAAATGAAAGAAAAAAAATTGCACGGCAAGATATGTCAAATAACTCGATAGTGTCAAAGAGATGCAAGAAGCATTGCTTCGAATATTAAAAATTATAATGTACTTTTTTTTTTATCGTTCATAAAGAAACTCAAAGTCTCACCAGACAACTTGAAATGCATTAACGACTGCTACGTAAGCATTAAAAAGAAGAAAAAAAAGGAATAACAAGAAAAGAACACGAAAACTCGATGCGAAATGTTGCACACGAGAGACCGTTTTCTAGTTATACCTCCAAGCCTCATCTCTTTTATGATTTTATACAAACTCTCTGGAGCTCGTATGTATAAAAACAACCAACGGACATTCAAATCTACTATTTTATTTTTTTAATTTTTTTTGTCACATCATATCTGGCTAATGCAAACTTATTCAGAAGAATAAGTCTCACGCCTCGAGTAATCATAAAATCTAATGATTAAATTTAATTGCTAGTCGGTATAACCTACATATTGCGTCCGAAATGTACAACCCGTTTTATACTTTAATAGGTGATTATTCGTAAACTCATGATATATAAAAGACTTAAGTACGATTACACATACACGCACCTTTTGAAATCCAATGATGTTACCATTATGAGCCTTGACACGTCATTAACTTGTGCTACTGTAATCTATGCGTGTATATATAAGCATTTATGTGTGATACAACCCTTTTTAGCATTTAATTGCTAAACGAAAACGGGGGCTTGATTTTCTAAACTACTTTAGGATTGTCAAAGACGATAAAATATTTTAGTTTCCGACTCGTTTTAAAGAGATATTTTACCCTTTTCTTTAGAATGCATATAATACGTGTTGTATATGTATAGCTGTGTACATAGATTTTGCGAGCCTTTGGACAAAAGACGATTTTGGTTTATGGTTAATTACTTTGAGCGAAAACAAGAATTATTGTACAACCCGGGCACTTTAGTGCATACGTTTAAGATGCCCGAGTTTAAGTATGGTATTTATGGCAAATAGAAATTTTAATAGAAAAGCTATTACACAATACTGCTCGTATAGGAGATAAATGTTAAAGTTTAAATGTTAATAAAAAATTTGTATGTTTAAAAAAAATAAATGAATTAATTTTATTCATTCACTACAACTTTTTAATAAACATTTTGAGCTAAAATTTATAATAAAAAGTTGTTTCTTAAAAAATTTAAAGATAAAAAAACAAAGAAAATATTTGAAATGTTATGATTTAAAAAATTTTTTTTGGCTAAAATATATTTTCTAATATCAAAAAATTATGCTTAAATTTTTAAAAATTTTAATTAACATTAAATTAGTTGCAATCAATTATTGCTAAAAGTGTTTTTACTACAGTAACCAAACACAGTGAGCTGGTTAATCAAATTGTACTATTATCAAATAATTTTGTCATATAAATTTAAAAATTTTTTTACTAATTTATTTGTTGAAATAATTTTACTAGAAAAAAAAAACAGTTTAATTAATCTATCAGTTGTCTTATTTAAAAGAAAAAAAAAATATGATAAGATAAATGTATTCTCATTTTTGGTTATGTTCAGCAGATTTTAAATTCACGGCAGTAGTTCCTGACAAACATTTAGTCATATCGCATCAACGCAGCCTTAGACTTCCTTTTCTCTTAACGAAATGCTCGCACGAAACATCAATTTTTATCTGAAGGATTCGTCGTCAAGCTTTGAGAACTCGTTTATTATACGTACACATATATATGTCTGTACGTGTGGGTGTATGTGTGTGTGCATTTCGCTTGCGCGCTTCATTTACTTAAGAATGACTTCTCGGTGTAGCTGACGTGGCAATCGGAAAAAAAAACTTTTTCTTTCTTTTTACCCTACGCCTCATTTAAGGTTTCTTCACCCCGATCGACGATTTAGGTGACATCGTCAACTGAATGATTTAAATAAATGATAAACCTCAACTTCCCTTCTACTATTTTCTTTTTTTTTTGCGGGGGATGGAGAAAGTGAGAAAGTACATTATTTCCAGTCGATTTTTGAGCTGTTCTCTTGTTTACGATTTGTGGTGTTATTTGTGATTTTTTTTTTTCTTATCGTTTTATTGACGCATTTTTATGTTAAATGCAGTTGATAACATTTTTAACGATCAAATAATTTTTTAAAAATATTTTATTTTATAAATATGATATTTCAAAAATATATATTTTTAGATTTCTAAGTAAGTTATTTTTGTTATTATATAAGCTTGCAAAAATTTAATCCCATTTCGGTGAAAGAGACCTATTTGTCAATAATACAACTTTTCGTAATAATTAAATGAAGACATTGCCTATATATAAAAAGAAACTTAATTTTTTTTTAATCGAAGAGTTAATATTCCATCAACCTTTCATTCATCAGAACACTATTTATTAATAACCTTGATAAACCTGTCTTTGACAAGTTATTTAAAGCAAGAGTATGACTTATTACTTGAAAACTTAAATCAAAGCAATCTTTGAGAGCCAATATTGCAGTGACCGCTAATAAACCTAGCGACCAAGTGTCCAAGTTTTAAACATCAAAAGCATACCATTAAACTTTCCGATCAATATCAAATTATCAAACTATTAATTCTATTAAACTTCAGTTAATTAACTTAAAGTAAAAAAAAATAATATATCTCGCAATAGAATTATTCGTTTTTTTTTAAATTGAATTTCAATTAAGCATCCACCGAATGAAAAATATTAAAATTTAATTATTAGGTATCTGCACAGACCACTCGTGAAAATCAATATATACTGCAGTGTCTTGCACTTGAAATGCAATAAAAAATTTTTGGCAGTTAAAAAAGTACCATAGATAAAAAGAAATAATAAACATCATTTCAAAAGTATATAGCACTGTATCCACTTGCATATTCTTATAATCTATTTGTATAATATACCCGCGGCAAAAATACAAAAAAAAGTACACCCCCCGCAACGAGAAGTGGCGCCAGGCGCGTTTGCTTTGTCGGCACAAAACGAAAAAAAAAGAGGAGGAAAACAAAAGAGAAAATAATAATTTCGTTCGATTGTCAAGCAAGCCGCCTTTATGACATCAAGGAAATAAAAAGAGAAAGAAAAAAAGTGAAAGAGAATCAAAAAAGAAAAAGAGAAAAAAGCATTCCCTAATGGCTCGGAAGTGGACTATACGTTATACTTTTCTTTAATACACACACATAAAATACACCTGATTCTTTGATTTAGCAACAGAATCTCCTTCTATAGATCAAATGTTCGCTGCTTCTTTAGTGCGTTAAATATGAGAGAGAGAGAACGTTAAGAGATATATACATAAAAAAAATGAAAAGTCTTTGTCGCGAAATGTACGTCGTAATTAACGATTAAAAAGAAAATATTTCGTTCAGATGATTATCAGTCTAGGCCGGATACGCTCCTTTAGAGCTCTGGCTCTCTTTCTTTCTTTAGGCTTCTCTTCTTCTTTTGCTCCCATAACTTCCGGAGCTTTGATGTTTTTCTATACGTGTATATATCTCTCTCTCTCGTTTTCTACCTCCCCTATTGTTGAGGTATATACATATATACGCTGTGTCGATGAGTAAAAGAGGTATAAACGTACAAACATTCCTCTTTATCTTGTATTATGTGCCTCTTTGCTGCTCATTCCGCTGAGCGATGTGCACACGATTATGTTGAAACGAAACGAAATGTTGATTGGTAAAAGCTTCAAATCTACCTTCTACTTTCTGTCTTTATTTCTTTTTATTTTCTGTAATTCTAAAGCTCATTTGTACAACAGTGAGCTTTGATTGTTGCTAAATGAATCGTTTGTGTGTGAGGCAAAAGAAGTTTTTAATTTAGCTTTAGCTAGCTGTACAAGGAATTTGCATTTTTACGTTTAAAGGATATTACTTTTCACAATACGAAATGGAAATTAATTAATTTTTTTTGGTGATTAATGTTATAATTATTGGTATTGAATTTTAATTAAAGAAATAATTAAAAAAAAACTATAAAGTTTGATAAAATTTCTATTCTATAAATTAATCTACTTTTGGTTTTGTGTAATAAACTTTCGAAGCTTGAAGATTATTCTAATTCAGAAAGCTAAAATTTTCTTTTACGTATCACTGCATCAAAATCTGAAGTATGATTTCAAATTTTTATTCAGAACGGAAAACTGTAAGTAAGAGTTTTGAATGTTACTTAATTTGAATCTGAACTTAAATTTTGAAAAATTAAGATATAGGATCCATTTGAAGAGCCGAATTATATGGAATCAACGAGAACAAAGGAAAGATAAATCTATGGAAAAGTAAGATGAGGACGAATGAAAACCCCAAATTGTTTTACTATTGATTCATAAAATAATTTTTAATCAAAGGTTATTATTACTTATTAGAATATAAATGGTATTAATATAAAATCATTAAAGAGTAAAAGTTACAAATTATGATTCCCAATAATAGTTAAACATTAAAATTATTCATAAAAATACTAAAAAAATTATGCCGTAAAAAACGTAAAACATCTCATCCTATTTATACAAAAGAGAAAGTAAACCAGAAATGAAGTATATAAAAATAAAAGCTAAAAAGAATAAGAGCCAGGAAATTGTGCGTCTTTTCGCCTCATTAAAAATCTTATTTCCTATGGCTGGCTTGATTTTTGCGCGAGGCGTTTTCCTATTTTAAATTTCACAAAGAGATATATCCCCGTGGAACGCGAAATAATCCACCAAATAGGGTGTTCCTACCATCTACGAAACTTGCCGCTTGGCGCCACGAGAATGAATATCGACCGATCATACAAACGACGTACAAAAAAAGCTTTTTAAAAAAAAAAGAAGGAAAAAGTTCTCTTGGAGTTGCCAAGTGCACGTATAAGAATGTATATAAGACTCTGCTCGTTTCTAGGCGTAGAGTACTTCTTTCTTATGGACGATTAGACCTTACCGATTATTGCCGCCAGTTGGGCCTTTAGTTCAACTGAAATTCTTAATTATCGTTAATACACGTAGGCTCTTGATTTCTTTAAAGACGTTTCCCTCAGCTCTGTGTTGTCAAGACGAAAATGAAAGTTTTGTATACACTGGAGGAAAGTTTTATAATTAAACTAGAGTATCGTAGGGGGGTTTATAAAATTAGCTGCTTTGCAGTTATGTAAAAATGGCTTGTAATTTTTTAAAATTGACTTGTTTTTTTTCTGTTACATATAGATAAGTTTTTAAATATTGATAGTTAAATTTTGATCAATGTCGACAAAAATAAATATAATATATAAATTTTAATAAAAGGTATCAAAGTATACCAATCATCATAAAATATTATTGTAACAAAAAATTTAATAAGATAAGACAAACGCAATAAATATGCATTCATCAATCAATATCATCTAACTTATATTAATAACAAAAAGACAATAGCTGACAAAGAGACAACTCATTAAAACAATAAGAAAAGCAATTTTCGTGAATTTAATTTAATTTGAACAACGAGAAATAGAGTGAGGTGAGATACTTCTGTCGAAATAATCAGAATAATATATTTTGTATGGATATATAGAAAATACGGGGAGTCTGTATAACCGACTAAGCTTTCTCCTCGCTATTGCATTGTTGCATTTTCCGTCTGCGTTCCTGACCCTATTATCTTGCAGTCTATTCCTCATTTTCTCTATTTAGTTTCGTTTATATGCGCGAAATAAGACGCGGATCCTAGTGACAGACTGTTGTATTAATTTCTATCATTCAACAAATAAATAATTAATCATTGGATTGACCATGGTTTAAAATATTTTAAGAATATTTTGGTTTCTTTTGTTGCTTGATGGCTTTTATTGCTTTAAAAAAAAAAAAATAACTAAAAGCTTTTAATACTTTAAGAGAATGCCGTTTACTTGGATTGCAGTAGATATACATGACCTTTATTTGCAATTCACAAAATTTTAAACAAAGTGAATAAAAAAAAAACAACAAATATAATAATAAAGTTTTTTCGTACTGTATTTAAACACTTTTTTTCAAGCAAATGCTAATCTGTTTGTCATTGTATGTCACATCACACATTATGCAATTATAATTCTGAATAAAAAAACGTTCATAAAAACAAATGATCAATTAAGTTAATATGTAATCAATGCTATGTTTGAATTAATTATGTTATAAAACTTCTTTTTAGATTTTTATGCTTAAAATTTCATTAATCATTAATTTATTTTACTAATTTAAATATACAATGAATATTATCTTTATATATACTATTAACGTAATAATAAAATTAATTATCTATTCTCATCCGTCATCAACTATAGAAAAACCTTAAAGCAGTATATTTTATTTGCTTTAATTTACGTGTCAATGTGGCTTTATTAAAAGTCGTAAAGCCTATAGCTCAAAATAATATTCAAGTATATTATCGTTAAGATTACATTACAATGCGAAATTTAAGTTGTCAAAAAAGTTTTTAAATTATAATATTTTGAAATTTAAAGATAAATACAGAAAATGAGATATTGAAAGTATGAATTTCCTGCTTTTTATAAGTTTAATAGTATATTACGCAACGAGTGCGTAAAATATGTGATTATCGCACGAGTCGGTTTTGTCGCCCGAGCGCAGCGAGGGCGACAAATGAGACGAGTGCGATGATCACTTTACGCATTAGTTGCGTATATTATTTTTTCTAACAAGTGCGCAAAATTCTAAGAATGACAAACTTGCGTCTGTGATAGCATGTACAATCTTGTTCGAAGGCTATCAAGATTGTAAAAGGTAGTCGAGGTCGGGGCGCAGGACGGGGTCCAGGGGCGGAGCCCCGGTGGGGTGCAGGGGCAAAGCCCCTGCCGGGGGGGTTCGGGGGGGCAGCGCCCCCCCGCCTCCAAAAAAATAAATAATATTACTAATATAAAAATAAAATTAATAAAACCATCAACGGCAAGCCGGAGTAGAACCTGATATCGACCGAGTAACAATTGAGTTGTTTGTTATTTACTCAAGTATTAATCGGTGTATCTTCAAATTAAAAGTTGAGCGCAATAGATATTATTATTATGAACATCTATGCACAAGAAAAAAAAATCTACCGCTTTGTTTTTGAGAAAAGTAAGTAACGCCAAAGTTTTTTCTCGTTACTTACTTTTCTCAAAAACAAAGCGATAGATTTTTTTCTTCTTGTGCATAAATATTTATAATAATAATATCTATTGCGCTCAACTTTTAATTTGCAGATTCACCGATTAATACTTGAGTAAATAACAAAAATCTCAGTTAGACAAGGATAGCTCTCAAATTAAAATTCCATGAAAATATATTATTAAAATAATAATTGAGAATTCCTCCCCCCTCTTTAAAACAATAAATAAGAAATTATTTAAATGATTAACTCTAAGATTAATTAATAAGAGAGTTCACGTATCGCGAAAAAAATTGTACATAGCACTTTAAAAGAGCATCACAAGAGCTTTCAAATGAGATGTATAAATGTCTGTTATGATGTATAGTTCCTGAAATATAATATTTTAAAAATTAAAAAAATTTTTTTTAGATGAAATCATTTTACGCACGCTCAAATCATTTTACGCACGCTCAAATCATTTTACGCACGCTGTATTCATTTTACGCACGCTGAAATCATTTTACGCACGCTCAAATCATTTTACGCACGCTAAAATCATTTTACGCACGCTGAAATCATTTTACGCACGCTGAAATCATTTTACGCACGCTCGATTCATTTTACGCACGCTAAACAAATGCGTCTCATAATATGATATTTTATGTACGCAAACGGGTACATGAAATCGAATTTTGCGCACGCCGTTAGAAAAAATAATATAAGTTTTGCGGAATAAAATAAAAAAGATATTTATTGTCCAAAGTTTTACAGTTATTATTTCATCAAATGTTTTTAAAATATGGTAGCGTTGCATTCAAGGTTGAGATATATGTATAAGTTTTATATAGATACATAATATAACAGACACAATGTAGTTAAATGTAAACACATAAGATAATAGATATGCATAATTCCAAATAATATTATAATAAACTACAATATTTATAATTAAAACTTTTTTTTTAATTTATCATTAAAATTTATAATTTAATTTTACGAGTATTATCAAATCAAACCAGAAATGAATTTTCATAGCATTAAAAATTATTTATTCATCATGACTTCATGACTTTGACTTTACGTATAGACTTCAGACTTTTAATAGAATCATCTTAAACAATAGGAAAAAAAATTTGATAGACATCGAGTTTCTCCTTCCGCAAAAGATTAACTAATCAGTGGGGGTAAATTAATAATTTTTTAGTGTTTGAAGACAAGTATAAATACAGGCTCAATTATTTCAACAAATCAGTTTCGGTCGAAAGTTTGATTTAACGTGTAAAAATTTTAAAAATAAGTAATCATCATGAAAAATTTTGTTTTTATTGGACTTTTGATCGTTGCTCTTACATGCGGAGTTTCGGCTAAAGAAAAAGAAGAATTATACGATGATAAGTATGACTACGTGGACGTGGACATGATTTTGGCTAATGATAATCTTCGTAAAGCGTATTATAAATGCCTTATGGAGGACGGACCGTGTTTGACTCCTGATGCCAAAATTCTCAAAGGTACCATTGAAGAAAATATTAAATTATTAATTGATTTAAACTATTCTATAGTAAATGAATTTATTTTTAATTTTGTTTAACAAAAATCGTCAATATTTAATTATTCGTACAATTTGAAGTATGAAAAATATTAAAATTTAATAAATAAAAAATATTTAGAATCAGTGCTTTTGCATCAAGTAAGCTCATTAAATTTTTAAAAACTTATTTTAAAATTATGCATATTCAATTTTTTCTTTTTTTTGTCACACATTTATTAATAAAGACAATGAAGTTAAAAATATTGTGTAATCAACATACGCTATTTACAAAACCTACGGGTAAGCCACAATGTAAAATTTCGATTGCATATGACACTTTAATCTGCTATACCTTTGCTAGTAATAATGTATTTTAAAGGAAAAATAAAATTTGATTTTGCGTTTCATCGTATTTTTAATAAAAGCAAATTTCATCTTTGCTCAGAAAGAAGTTAAATTTTCTTTTAATTTTAATGATTTTATTATAAGTACTTTTTAGTACTTAGAAAAAATATAACGTTCAATAAAAAGTTAATTAATATCTAAATTGAAAAATATTGTTTCGATATTCATGATTTTTTATAAACAAAGAAAATTAATATTTTGCTAACGGCACTTTTGTGTTATTATTTATAACCGTATTTTATTTTTAACAAATGATATTTAAACCGTATAATGACTTTTAATATTGTAATAACTTTTTATATTGTTATTTTCTTTTGATACAGAAAGGCTTCCAGAAGTATTTGCAACCAAGTGCGGAAGATGTACAGAAAGACAAAAAATTTCTTTCGATAAGATAGCTTCGTGGGCATTTGAACATGAGCCAGAAAATTGGAACAAGGCAATTGGAAAATTTCTTGTGAATTTAAAAAAGAAACAGGCTGCTCAGAAAGCATAAGGAAATATAAATTTTTAATTCTTATGATTTTAATGTTGACAAAATTTTTGTTAGTCATTTGTTAGAAATGAACATAAGAAATTTTTAATTTAAATAAATTATTATCTACAAATTTGCGTAACAACTTAATGTAAAGAATTAAAAAAATTACTTCAAAAGAATGCGTAAATTTTTTGTATCATTATAAAATTATTATTAGACAAAAGAATTATCATTAATAAATATTCATTTTGTTTATAATCATAAATCTTCAGTAAAAGTTAGTACTTATAAGTCTAAAAAATCAGTTTTGTATTCTGTTATTTTATGTTATTATTGTTATCTTTTTTATTAAGTAAATGAGTAAGAATTCATTTTCACTAAAAATTCCTTTGATCCATTATCATGATGCATTACTTTCTTGCAGTATTTTTTTATACCTGTCATCACTGCTATCTTCTTATTTAACATATTTTTGGATATTATTTTCTCTGGTATAAAGTATTACTTAAAATATTTTTTTTTCTTTTCTTATACTGAAATTACTATTTATTTTCAATTTATTTTCAATTTATTTATAATTTTTAAACTGACTTTTTATTGATGAAAATTTGTTTATAAAATTTTATTTTAAACGGCAACTTATTGATTTAAAAATAGGAAGTGTTCATGTAAACTAGAATAAAAATTAAAAAAGTATACTTCTTTATATTATAAAATAAGAAAACCAAACAAAATAACTCAACACGTCAATCAAGCAGACCAAAATGACAATACACGTGCTGCAAAATTCAAGTGAGAGACAGCCGTTACACCAAACGTAATCGGACAATTTGATCCAAGCTTTAAGCGCGAGCAGCAGTAGTAGTCCCTTTACTATAAAGCACAATCCCAATACGCAACGTAAAACCCGATTAAGATTCATGAATTTCGATTTCTCTCTCTCTCCATCATTGTGTCTTCTCTCTGTCTCTATATAAATCCGTTGTGCGTCCTCGAAATTCACGTTTAGATGTATACAGAGCTTTCTACTATGCGACACGAGCTTTAATCCCCTTTTGCCATATTCTATAAAGTGTGTATATACGTTGGCCAATAAATAGGATGCATTTCTAGTGTGCACATGTACGTATATAACTAAACTCTAATGTTACTTTCCATAAATTGGATAAACCTACGGGGTACGAACTAGACTAAAGCTAATTCTCATCAATGTTACCAAATCTCCATTCTATTGTATGACATGAATTTTCAGTTATATAGACATATTTTCATCTCTATGATTATGGTAAGTGCATTGAGTAATTTCTGTAATTGCAAGTGAATTAAGTTTTTGTTTAGAATTATTTTGTCGAGTGGTTTAGTTTTTTATTTCAGTTCCGGAATTATTATTTTGAATATGAATGATCCATGAAAATATTTTAGATTATTTTATTTATAACATAATTTTTATAAAACTTATTGAAAATGTTCAAAATTTTATTATATTTATGAAAAAAAAAATAATATTATTATTTGATTATTTTTTTAATTATAATTTATCCAATGTTTGATCAAATTCTAATATTTATGATTTAAAAAATGTTGATTATGAAAATGTATTGATTCTTTTCTTAATGTGCAAAGACAAATAATTACTAATTTTTGCTTAAAATTGAATTCGTTAAAATGAGAAAGTAAACTAATTATTTCATAAAAAAATTCATACGAAATCAGTCAAAAAAAAAATATTAAATTATCATAGATTTATTATTTGATAAATTTAATTACTACTACATTGCGGTATTATAATAGAATGTTTCCTCAACCAAATGTATCAGAAAAAGATGTCGGCTATGAACTGATTTTGATAAACCTATTTTGGCAAACATTTTCAAAAAAAAAAAATTCATTTTATCCCAAAAGATCTAACAGAAATCCAATGAGAAATTCCTAATACCTGTATTAAGCAATTAATCATTAGTCAGTGCAAGACTAAATCTCTAATCCTATTTATCTCACGTAATCAACTCTAAGCATACAACTAATCCCAACTATGTCCGATATTCTGATTCAATTTACCGCTCTGGACATGCGATACGTGTATACATGGAAAGGAAAAAAATTTTTTTTGTCGAGTCAGCATCGCTCACAAAGAGCATCAGGACTATTTTGTCCTTTCACTTGACTGTAGGTGTGCATATACATGTATGTATAGTATAAAAAGCAAAGAAGGCGCTTTGTCCTGGCATATACGCGAGTTCTAAATGATTCATCGAAGAAGCTCTCAGGAGCTCAATTTGCTTTGGTTTAAGTCTCTTTATAGGTATACAAGCCACGAGTAATGTGAATAAAGAAAGTCGGCACTATACTCGAGGATTAATGCATTCCGATGAAATCGCACAAAGTGTCGTTGACGCTTTTATTGTAATATTTGTATTTCATGCATTTGGATTTTAAATAACTCATTTTTTTCTTTATTTTTATTTTAGTTTTTAAATTCTTTGGTTTTATTTCTTTTAAAGTCTGATTTATTGGAAAATGTATTTTTGAATGTAAAAAAAGATTTTGATCTTAGAATAATGTATTCATGCATCGAAAAAGAAAATGCTATTGTTTTTCTAAATGTCTAACTGATGGATTTGATAATTATTTTGAAAATAAATTGGTTTATTGTTAAAAATAAAAAATTTTTTGATATTGATATTGTAATTTCTGTAACACATTTTTTTTTTTTTAACGTCGCTATATTTATGTTATCTTTGCGATGCTAATCAGCGACGGAGTTTGTCAGTGTGTTTATGAAAAAAGCACATGTAACGTACAGTGGTGCTTGCATCAATCGGCTGAGAGCGGGATTCGAACTCGGAATCTCGAGATTACGAATCCAACGCTCTACCGACTGAGCCACTAACCGACTCTTTTTGTAACACATATATGATCTATTGAAATATTCTGTCAGAGTCTCAATAAAATAATTTTAGAACATCAAAATTTGATTTTTGTAAAAATTTTATTTCTTAAAAAAATTTTTCAATAACCCAAGTAGTGATTTCGATGTTAAAAAATTTAAAATATCGTCGTATTTATCAAACTAGCGAATTTCCCATAAAATATCTCTTATATAGAGCATCCACGCTGTTGCAGTGTCCGCTACTCGATTTCAGGCATTATAAAAAAAAAGCAGTATAGCATATACGGCAAAGGAGTATCCATAAAATATGAAACGTATTAGACTGATAAGACCTTCTTTCTTTTCTCAGCTACCGTATAGAAACACTTCTCTATGCGAGAGAAAAAAAAGAGAGTAGCCAACCGCGTATTTACTCGCGCGCTCTCAGCATAATATCGTGGGCTTTATAACCGATAAAAGTTACACTCGTGCGCGCTTATGCTCTTCTGATGCCAGTCTCAGATTTTTGCCGTACGAAGATACCAACGTCGAGTAGCGTTCATATATAGATATACATATATAAAATGAAAAAGAAATGACGATTTACGATCAGAGCCGTTATTTGAGAGAGGCGCCGTGCACTCTAGACTTTTGTGCAAAAATTTTGTAGAGCTTCCGTGATATTTCTTTGCTCCTCTTTTTTTTGAGAGAGAGAGAGAGAAAATTGCAAGTAGAACAATGGATATTTTTTTATTTAGTGTTTTTGTTTTGATAATTTCGTATCTCGTTTTTTTAGTAAAGATTTTATAACATTATTTTATAACATTGTTATATAATTATACGTTTTTTGAAAGAAAATTCAAATAATTTCGTAAATACTATTCGTGATTTAATCGTAAATCCTTGCAATAAGTTTACCTGTGCACTTATTTCATTGAAATAAAGAAATAATTTTCTGATTTCGGTACTTTTTTTTATTAAAATAATAAAAATATGAAAATTTTTCTGAAGGCTAAACATTTTATCTTTATTTTTGTAAATTGAAGAAAGTTATAATTATGATCTTAAGATAAATTTCTTTTAAAATACAAAGTTTATCATTTGCCAAAGATTTTTAATTAGTCGATTCAGATTAATTTTAGTAAATAGAGATCTTTATATTTTATATTTTTATTATTCTAAATTAATACGTATATTTCGTCTTATTATATTAGTAGTCACAAGTTGACATTGTACTTTATAATAAATTATTAAAATTTTGATATTTTAAAATATAGTCAATTTTTCAAAAAGAAAACATGACAAGTCATGACAACAAAGAAAAAAATTTAGTTACAAATTTTACCAGTAAAAAAATAATTTAATTTTAACTTGAAGATTATTTCTTTTAATATCCTCCATTTGATGTACAAAAGATAATAAATCCATCAACATTAATTCCATTAATGTTAATAAATAATTTATACCATAGCGACTAGCAGTAATAAACCGATATCTAATATCGGTAGCATCATCTTAAGTATAGCGGCGCTAAGTGAACGTACAATATATATATATATATAATCGTAAAAATTTTATGAAATATATTATTAGTAACGATGATAATAAGCGCAAAGCCGTAAACCAATAGTACAAAAAGACACGGTGACATCTTCTTAATTGTCATAAACTCCAGCCGCGTAATATATACGTATATGAAGTAACGGTGCTTAAACCAATTCATTAGATTATTTTATTTTTTCTTATATACATGTACGCTCGCGAAAAATCCAATGGTCAAAGTAAAATGAGCATCGGTGTAAAGGAAAAACCGTGTCTAATATATAACATAACGAAGGGTCTGTTATTACGATTTCATCTTACGCGCATACGTGAACAATAAAGATTTTATAGAGATAAAAAAGGGGGAGGGGGGTCGAGGGGATGGTTTAAGCTACGCTTTCGCACAATTAGAAATATTTGCTCAGCATCCATATATATAAGCACGAATGTCCTGACCAAGTATAAGTTAATATCTTCATTCGAATCCGTCGCGGTTAATTTCCGTTAGACTTTACAAAAAAAAAAGAGAGAACTTTTACGACAGGGACAAAAGTTGGTATGCCTCATTTGGGATGCTACTTTCGTTTTCATGCTTCCTCGTTAAAATAAAAAGCTATAAAAAAATTTGCTACTCTTTGTTTTTATTGAGAAAATTACTTTTTTTTCTCCGCGGGACTCTCGTGAGATTAGTTTTATACTATAATCAATGTGTATACCTGTTTAAGTAACGTTATCATTGTTTGTTTTATGATTTTAGTATTTAATAAACGTCTCTGCTAATTTGTCGATACACATTTGTTATTTGAATTAACAATTATTAAAATGGATTTATTACGATATTTTGAATAATAATCAAAATCTAATTGTATTTTTAAAAATTTAAATTTAAATTTTTTAGTTAATTTTCTGCATGAGTGATGCGATAAGGTATATGATTTATACGATCATGGTTACCGACATTGAAGTTTATCAAATTTTTTATCTTTAACAAATTTTTTTAAATTTCTCTATTTCATGTTTTTTTTATAAGTAGAAGAGTATAATATATAGATATGTTTAAAACTTTTAAATTAAACGTTCAAATTCTATTAATAAAAGTTAATGAATCGAAAAAAATAAAAATAACTTTAATCTCTTAAATACAAATTATTATCGATGCTCGACATAATTAAAAAAGTAATAAACTAGTTGGATACAGCATCACAAGCGCGTATCGCGCGTGAAATTATCAAATGAGCATAA
The DNA here is from genome assembly GCA_017163975.1 of Anastatus disparis. Taxonomy (NCBI): domain Eukaryota; kingdom Metazoa; phylum Arthropoda; class Insecta; order Hymenoptera; family Eupelmidae; genus Anastatus; species Anastatus disparis. The sequence continues at coordinate 2,310,315 of JAFFSR010000251.1, forward strand.
ATAACGTCATGCCCGAAATAATAGCATTTTAACATTAAGAAGTCGTAAAACTAATTAAGCTAGGAGCTTGCTTTTGGTTTCTGTATCAACTAAAAAAAAAAAGCAACGAGAAGATGATAAAAGAGAGGAACGGTGAGAAGAGAGTTTGGTGGCATAGCAAAGACTAAAACCAACAATAGACGAAACAATGTGGGTGGCGATAGGAAAATCCAAGTGTTGAAGGGTTGATAAAGCAGCGTAGCTTAGCGAGAAATACGTTATATCTTCTCTTATACATGTATATACCCTATCCTTTTTTAACCTCAAGGGAAATGTGTGAACGTGTACGCATGTATATGTAAAAGAAGATAGCATTTAACACAGCGTGAGCTTACGTGTATGTCTGTATACGTGTGACGAACGACATTTTCGCGATAGCCGTATAAATTAAGCTCCCGTTGACATTTAGATTAATTGCTCGACTCGCGTTCACCAGTTTTCGTCGCCTATACCGTCGACCTGTTTATTGCATAATAATGCGAAGTGAGTATAGAAAAAAAAGAAGAAGCGAAAAATAAAAATAAAGAAAAAAAAAAACTGAAATTGTGAACAATGAGTATAGTTACATCCAGTGGAAAGGCGTTGGTATGTTAGCTTTTGCCTTATTAAAGCATTTACGGCAATGAAATGATTATGGAATTTTATGGCTTATTTTATTCTCCCAAGAGATTTATGAATTTATTTACGACTCTTAGTACGCTTCGCGAATGTATTTTTCATTATACGTTCCTTTATATATATATATAGTTATAATTTTTTCTCTTCTTTTTCTTTCTTACGGGTGCGGGTGTTGTGTGGCGGTTGTGTGTGACGCGAGAAGCTCTGAAGGAGAAAGGTAATGAAATTTTTCGTCGCGTCGTTTTTGTATTTATTGGATGCTACGTTTTAATGATATATAAAAATATATCGCGTTAAATAATGGATGAGGTATTTTTTGCAAAAATTCATAGAAAAAAATAATAAAATTTGATAACTATGTCGATATTATTAGAAAATATTTTAGAAATATTATTTTTATCAGCTTTCAAATTATTTTTTTTTTTTTATTAAAAGTTTAAGTCTACAATCCATGAGTAAATGTGCCCAGGTATACTATTATGATATTTTATAAATAAATTAAATTATATAAATTAAAAAAAAATAATTTATCAATTTTTTTTTCAATAAATAAAAAATTATGTTTCTCTTGCTTTACAAAATTTCCATCTAAAGTTACAAAGCATTGCATTAAATATCCTCGTAAAAGCAATTCGTATTGTTGCACATTTTGTCGCTACAATTTCATCTCAGTACTCGTGGGTGCGAAAAGTTCGCGTCTTAAAGTAGGGTAATTTATCCATATTTAACGAGAACGTGTAAGTATCGTTGACTAGCACACGCATAAATATAAAGACATGACACAATGCTTTCAATAAACACACACACGTACAGTAAAAGAGACAAAAGCAACACATGCTGACGTCGTAAAATATTATCACACCGTTCTACATGTGACATAGGAACTAAGTTTCATTTTGCACCCACTTGTACAACGTACAATTTATCTATGTTAACAACGCGTGTGCATGGGATACGTGTCAAAACAGATTGAAAAATCAGATTGCAAATTCTTAGGTAATATTAAATATTTTTTTAATAGCAAACATTTTTTATTATTATATAATTATTTTTTGATTGATGTATTTTTAAAAATTGAATTTTTAGGAAGCGATTTGAAAAATATTTTTTCAAATTAAAAATAATTCTTAATCATAATTTATTACAAAACACTATAAATCAGAATATATAAGCAAAAATGAACCTGTTACCAAAATATATTTAAAAAATTATGAATAAATACCATTCTGTTTTAAAAATATTATGATGTATTAGTATGTAAGTGATTAGTTGGTAAGTTTTTTTTGTACTAGGCCTATGCACAAGAAATATCATTTATTTCTAGTAGGATTTACCTTTGTAAATTTTTTTCTGATATGAATAAATAAATAAATAAAAAAATATAATCTTAAAACAATAAAAAAATCAATCAATATTAATTTCTTTTAATTTAAAACAAAGTTTTATTTTATGCAAAAAAATTCTTACGCAGCAACAATCTTACATAAACTCTCGGTAATAATCCTTCTAACGACAAGTGTCAAAGAAATCTTGTATCCTATCTTGGCTTCGAGAAAAAAGCCCCTATCATAATTCGCAGCTTCAGTTATATTATCTTCAAGAGCTAAAAAGCATACCCGCATTTGCGGTGTATGTGTATATACATCTACAATATTGTTCCTGGCAGCTTGGACACATCGTTATTATACCTACTACATGTATATATAGCTATAACAAAAGAAAGAAGAAAAAAAAAGAGATGTTCAAGAAAGCAAGATCGTGACGAGATCAAAGGAAAGCGTTTTGTCCTAACGATCATTGCTTATAGTCCAGCTTTCATCAATTGTTACTATCTACATGTATATACATCCCTTGGCTTCTATCTCACTGGATAACTATTGTGGGCTAATCTGCCTTACGTTTCTTCCTTTATTTCGCATGAAGATCCTTCGGGCAATTCTTTTCTTTTTTTTTCTTTTACTTTTTTATTTTGTCCATTTGGAAATGGCGAAAAAAGCATTGCTTGATAGGGAAAAATCAAAGGGATTACTTTTTAGGGTGTAATTTTTATTCTCTTCGGATCAGTCTCCTTTTGATATTCTGTTTGTTCTTTGTTTTCTTGACTTTCGCAACGTTAAAAGGATTTTAATGTTTGATTTAGTGTTTGAACGAAAATTCATAGTAAATAAGTTAGATATAAACATTAATAAAGAAATTTAATGTATTTAATTTTTTTTTAAATTATAATTTAATAAAAACTTAAAATTTTCTCTAACTCATAAAATTTAATGGATTCTTATATAATTTTACATAAAAAAAGGACCTTTATTAAAATAGATTTAAATTTATAAACTAAATTTTTTATCCAACATTTACATTATCACACTAATTGAAATTCCCGTTATTAATCAAACCATAATTCTTTGCATTAAAATATATGATTAGAATTTCTAAAAATCACAATTTAAATTTAATATTCTTTAGCTTTAATAATTAAGCAACGTCTCAGAAATCCAGAAGCCTCTATACAATTATTTGGCCATGGAATATTATGAAATAACGCGATTACTTTATGGGGCATAAAGTGAGCTCTAATTAAAATAACTAATGTTATCCTTTAAAAAAAGAAGGTAAGGAAAAAAAAGATAGAAACAGTAATAAGCCGCTGACCCCTTGTGGGGTGGTTGGAAATCTAGCTTGAAACAAGAAATTACGAATTCGAGAAGGAAATAAAGTTCTCCACGCCGTGGGGATCGAGCATATAGTTGAAAAGTTTAACTACCTTACAGCTCATAACTCCGTTATGGCGATAGTGCAAGCACTGGGTCCAAAACTCTCTGACCCCACTCCTCTAGCCTCAATCTCTTCTCGTTTATTATTTTCTTGCCTTTGGTCTAAAAAAGAAATATTGTCTAGACGTGCAAGCTACCGTGCACATGGCGAGTATCTTTCTCGCTATATTTTTTTTTTTTTACTTTTTTCTCGAGATGCCTCGCTTTTTTTTTGTCGTGCTGTATCGTACTTTTATTCGAGTAACGCTACTCCATTCATATACGTATCTATCCTGTCGTTTACGTCGGGCGTTAAAGTTTATTTTGGCCGATACTTGTACACAAACGATTTATAGACGGATTATATTTATGGGCTAAAAGAGACACTTTTCTTTCTTTTTTTTTTTTAGAAAATCAATTTTCTGAGTTAAAGATATATTTGATCCAGCATTTAGCTTAAGAGGGGTGGGGCTCGAACATTAGAATGTTTTTTATTTAATTAACATTTATTTAGAAGTTCATATAAATTATGTGCATATCGAGACTGTTCATTTATTCAGTTTAGAATTTTCGTTTTTTCAGCGACTGAAGTAACGAAAATAACTAATGCGAGTAAAGCATTTTAGAATATTCACTTTATCGAAATAAGAAGTAGCAAAATAAATGTACTTCTAAATTTAGAATAAATTATATCAAGATTTCGAAAGAACTCTAAATATTTTAATCGAATAATTTGAGATTATCACTACTGCTTTTTGAAATCATGAAAATTCATTATTACTTTATTCTAAATTATGGAATACGCTATTCGTAATTGTGGCACTCTAAATAAATATTCATTAAATAAAAAACATTCTAATGTTCGAGCCCCACCCCTTAAGAGGAGGCCGTATCATTCTGTCTTTGTCTAATCTAAATTTTCGTTATTATAAATAAATAAAATATTTTCATAGAAAAGTAAGACAACCGCCCAATAGAGCAAAATACAAGCAAACGATTCTTTTCTATGAGAAAATATGAAATTTTTATTATTTTTCGAGTGAAGTCTGAAACGGAAAAACAATCGAACTTGATTGAGTTGATTGAACTGTTTTTTCGTTTCAGACTTCATTCGAAAAATAATCAAAATTTCATATTTTTTTATAGAAAAGAATTGTTTGCTTGTCTTTTGCTCTATTGGGCGGTTGTCTTACTTTTCTATGGAAATATTTTATTTATTTATAATAACGAAAATTTAGATTAGACAAGGACAGAATGATACGACCGCCTCTTAAGAGACTTAGAAGAGTAATGACAATAGAGATAATTACATTTTTATTTTCAATTAATGTTAACATTTGTAATTATTCTTCTGACTTATAATATGATTTGAAATTATGGAAAAGAAATTTTTCAATCATATTTCCATTATTTAGCTGAAATTTTATTTTTTATTTGAAATGTTAATAGATTCTATAAACATCCGAAAATTTTATACTCACTGATTTTAATGCAAGATTATGATATTTATTTATTCTAATGTTTATTTATAAGATGCCATATAACTTTACGATTATCTTAATATTGATTATACGATGAAGAATCGAGAATGAAATAAATTAATGAATACGTATATAAAATATTTGACATAAGATAGAAAAAGAAACGAACAAATAAAATTCGAAAAAATAAGATCCTTCTATCAGCGTATTCTTACACTATAATTCACGCTCTGCTTATCATCCATAAGCAGTAACATAAAAGTAAATAAGATCAAGCTTTTGAAAAATAGATTTTTTATTAATACAGCTAGCTTTATAGAGAGAAGGCGCCTTGTGCGTAAGTCTTTCTCTCTCCATTTTTTTCGATGACAAAAAGGAAGAGCAATGGAGGGAGAAAAAGAAAAAGAAGAAAAAAACTAAAAGGATATCGTATAGCCACATTTCTATGTCAACGACGTGGTAAAAAACATGGAGGAAGAAAAGGATGTGTGATGTTTAGAAGAAAAAAAGAGAAAAGGGAGTGCGCGATAAGCTATTGTGCTTGCAGAAGCTTTCGAAGGAGGAAAAAAGGTACTCAGGTTTCCGCTTCGGTTTCTTTTATACACTGATCTAGGATGAAAAGGAAAAAATATATGGCCAGTGGATTTTTTTTATCGTTAATGTATAAGTTTGTTGTATTATGTTGTTTTAATATTTATTTAATTTAAATTTAAATAATCAAAATAGATTCTATTACTCATCAAAAATAGAATAAAGGGTTGTGTTGGAGACCTGACACCTTGCTCCTACTCTTACACAATTTCTTGATAATCTTTTAGTTTTTCCTGATTCTATAGTACCTTGCAATTTTTTGCTAGTTTTTCAATAAAATTTTTATCAATGCATTTTGAGTTTTAACTATTTTGTGCCCTGAAGAGGAAAGTTTTATTACTCCCAAAAGGTCAACGTTGTATAAATAAAGATTTGCATTGAAATTTCGGCTTATACGATATCAACAAATTACCTTTTCCAAAAATATAAATTTAAATGTTAAATAACATTAAAGGTAACCTTATTTTTATTAACTTGCTTTCCACGGTGAATATTTTTTCCCTAAAAATACAAACAAAAATATCAAGCCCCGATTCAATTTCCAATTTACCCTCTTGATCACAAAAGGTTTCACATTGCATCCTTGTAAAAGACTTTATATACGAATCGCTTACTTTCTATATATAACGATGGTCACTTTGATACATTTGAAGAATCATCTTCTTCATAAGCCTCTCCAAGTATCCTTCTTCCTCACTTTTTCTTTTCTTTTTCTACTTAAAGGTGCTGAATCTATAGAAAACATCTATAGCATAGAAAATCTCTGGTCTTCTTGTTATCTACTTTACGGAGGGGTGACAATCGTTCAATGAATAGAGAAGCCCTTGCTTCTCTTGCCGCAAGCGTGTGGTGCATGACCTTTAGACGATACTTTGAGTGTGAAAATAACAAGCAGTCAAACATACTGTGCCTATCTCTCTCTCTCTTGATCTTCTTTTCCAATTTTATTTATGGCCTCGAATAGATACATATATACGGTAGAAAATAAGCCGGGGGATAAATAAGAGGTGTACAGTGGTGTCGACTTATTGTATATGGATTATATTAAAGGTTTTCTTTACTTCTTTTATTTGTTGTTCATCTTTAATGCTTTTTAAAGAACCACGATTGAAACGCTATATTAAAGCTAAGAAAAAATGTGTTTCGAAAAGCGTATGATTACTGGTTTACCTTTTTATGTTGTTTTTTTTTTCTACAGAGAAAAATCTTCACGTAATACTAGATTATCCGACTGTGGATAACACACACCTACGCATATACGTTTTCACGTGTTTTGATAAAATACATTCTTTTATAAGAATTGAGGGTTCAAGTTTAGTGTGATCTCAAATTGAATTGTTGAATTGAATTTTGTTCGATCGTAATGGACAGCACGAGTAATTTACCTATAATATAAAGATTGATCAGAATAAAAAAAAACAGTATGTAAGAAAAACGAAATACCAACTATTATTCTTCAATATTCATGCAAAAATTTAAAAATTATATATTTACTATATTAAAAAAAGTCTAATAAGCAATATATTATTCATGTGAATTTGATGAGCGAAAAATTGATGCTTTTAATTATGTTCCGCTCATCGCTTAAAATATTGAAAAAAATTTTTTGAAAGCTAAAATTAAAACATTCAATGATTATAGATAACTAAAAATTGTGATTTTAAAAATTTTTCCTTATTTTATTGAATTATAAGCTTTTTACTTCAAAATTATGGAGATTGAAAAAATGACTTGAAAAAAAATAATTGAATATTAACTGGAGAGTATGAAAGAATTTTTTTAAATGACTCGTTCAGAATTTTCATATCAATAAATTTTGCAATAATTTATTAAATTAATGTTTAAAGAACTTCTTTTTTAACATTTTAAGGTGGCTTAAGCGATTTTTTCTAAAAAAGTGAAACTATCCAAAATTTGTATTAAAATATTCTTTATATCGTAATATTTCGATATTTATTTTGAAAAATAGAGGTTGACGAACTATTTTTAAAGAAAAAGATGTTTTAATAATTGTAATTAATACATGTGCTCTTATGGGACTGAATCATAAATTAGGTTTTACGCTAATATAAAAAAGTACAAGTTAAAATAAAAATTATACACTTATAGTTTGTTTCACGGAGATCATTTTTCAAGAAGAAAAAAAGGACTTGACGAAGAAATACAAGAGAAAATAAATCTAAAAGAATGCGAAATAGAATTTGCTACACATAATGGCAGCTTCTGCGCATGCGCGTCAGATACAGACGCCATACGTAAAGCTAACGTGCGTTCAGAGTGCTCGAAACCAACAAAACAGCAGGGACGTACCATAGTAAAACTTGTAATGAGAAACAAAACAAAAAATTTTTTTTTTTTTTATTACTTTTGATTACTTAAAATTGTTTTCTTATCATAAGAAATAATCAATAATACTATTTAATTAGTTATAATAGCTCTATCAATAAAAACATTTTGATGTCGCAGACAGGGCCCCCCTTGATACGGCACCAAGCGCTTGAGCCACCTTAAAACAAACTTTTTTACTCATTTAAATAAATCAATATAATTCTATGTAAAAAAGTTACTATTAATTACTATGATCACTTTTTTAGCCTTCGAAAAAGCAATATGATTTTAGTTCCGACCCAGAGTACTTGCATTTCAAATACATATATTTAACAAAGACTGACTTTTTTATTTCTTAACTTTTCCAATACTAACTTTCCCAGAATCTTTTCCCCAGCGTATAATAACCGATCGAGGTCACGTATATAAGCATATAAATAACAGGGGAATAAAGATCGTTAAAAAAAAGAAAAAAAAAAGAAAGGTAAACACAATATGGAAAGGATGACGAATGAGATGAAAATGTTTGATAATTACCTGTCTAATCACGTGGGACAATGTGTTTTATATCCCTGGGATGATTCAAAGCAAGTATTTCCTGTGTGTTTATTCACGTGGAAATCATTGAGGTTGCCTTGTTGTTCAGTTTAGTCGCGTGTAGTTTAATTCTATTTAAGCTAACTAGCGCACATTAATGCGATCGGAAAACAATGCTCCACTAGACTAATAAATATTAATTACAAAATACGTTTAATAAGTTCATTTATTTGATTAATCTTTGTTATTTTGTATCTTTTCGTCTAGGTACCGTTAGGATTAGATTTTTATTGATTTTTATTATCAGTTTATACATTTGAGAGAACATCGTGTATTTGTGTTACTTTTCTAATCAAAGAATTGATTTTTTTGAAAAAAAACTGCTAATTAATCTCTATTTTTGTTCAATTTTTAAAGCAGGGCGATGAAGTTAATTTTTTTTTCATCGAACAAAATATTGCTTTTTATAATACGAGATGTGGCTTTCTCTTTGTTTTTGGTTACAATTATTAGTTTTTCCAAAAAAAATAAATTCTTTATTTAGAATAAGACAGGGATATGCGACCTTTTCTTAACATCAATCATTTCAATTTTTTTTAAGAATAAATTAGATTATTTATTATATTTCTTAAAATAAAATAGTTTTATAAACTGTGATACTGTAAATTATTAGTTCATTAAGATCTCCATGAAATGAATAAATAAATAACTACACTGTTATTTACGTATTTAAAGTGTATTTTTTTAACTAAAAATCTATGTTCAATAAAAAAAAATTTCTTTTTTTTTAACTTGACGAATCTAATACAGAAACGTGGTGACTACAACCGCATGTAGTTCATAGAGCAAAAGTTTTTTTTTTCAATTAAACATCATTAATCACTTTTAGCTTTTAAATAATTCATGTTTACCGGCTACTTAAAAAAACAACAACGAAAAATAAAATCAAGCTACCAAGTTCTCTTCGTTCTCAGTTTGTCGAACTTGCTTTATGGACAATCAACAGGCAGCAAAGACTAGGCATTAGAAAACGAAAATGTCATTTATCAAATTACAAATCATTGGCTTACTCTTGACAATCAATCGACCGCTGTCTTTTATAACTGATTAATGGATTCTTTCTTTTGTAAGAGGAATAAAAAAAGGAAGAAATAAAAAAAAAATAAATACAGAAAATCTTTCGATTCTATTGGCTGCAACAGACAAATTAAATCCATCTGAATCTAAACTTCAAATTTAAGTCTATCCAGCGTAGCGACCATTTTTCAATTGATCTTTTAAAGTGCACCCTTATGTTGCCATGTTAAATCCCAACCCCGCACTTTTTTTTATTTCTCTCAATAAACTTAACGTAAAATTACTCGGCACACTGGATTTGCCATCGGATATAAATTTGCCACTATGATTTCGTTACGCGCAAATCCTTTCTCGACCCTTTTTACTTTTATTAGTTTGCTTTACTATCATTGTTCCTTTTAATATTTTTGTATTTTATTTTCATTTCTAAAATGTATTTGAATAAAAAATAGTAAAAAATTAATGTTTAATTTTTTACAAACTTTTGTATAATTTTTCCACGAACTTTTACACTGAGAGAAAAACTTGTATACGAAATACCAACACACTGCGTAAACTATACGCAAGCGGTCTTTTGTAAATCGCACGCATTTGCATTTGTTAGTGACTTACAAGTAAAATGTTAGCTACTTACACATAGTCAAAAGCATTCTGCCTGCAATAAACATTGGCACGCGAACTTAATTTGCCGTCAGCATTTTGTTAATACTATATTCTATATTTAATAAATTGATTTTTAAAATTGCGATCAAACAAGTCCAATTTTTTAATTTAACAAATTTGTTAATTTATAACTTATTTTTCTATCAAAACGCAAATATAAACGTAACCTGCTCACTAATAACTGTTGCTAAGCAAAATACCTTCAATCGTTTGTAAACAGCAAACATTTCACTTGTTTGTAACTTACAAGTACGATTGTGCGCGGTCTTTAAAAGGCTAATGGCTCTCAGTATAAATTTTATTTAACGTCGCTGTATTTATGCTATCATTGTGATGCAAATTAGCGACGGAGGTCGTCAGTGTGTTTATGAAAAAAGCACATGTATAGTATATAGTGGTACTTGTATCAATCGGCTGTTGCAAGGGATTATAACTCAGGACCTCGAGATTATGAATCCATCGCTCTACCGACTGAGCCACTAACGACCTCGATTCCTCAAAATTGAAAAATAAAATTTGCTTAACGCATAACCATTTGATTAAAACATATTTTGGTTAAGTTCTAACAGAATAAAGTTTTAAAATATTAGTAAATTTAAAATTTTTAAGAAATAATTTAATTTTCCAACAAGAAAGAATTTGTTAAATAAAAAAAATTTTTGATATGTTAAATATTTTATGTGAATTTTAGAATCAACAAATATATATTTATAATATTAACATGGATTAATAATAAGTGAACGAAGTGAATTTTTCTATCAAACTTACAAAAAAAAACTTAATTGAAACTATGCATATAAAAATTATTTTTAAAAATATATAATTTTACGTTTAAAAAAACGTTTGTTTCTATAACGTTTTAAATGTAATTACATCGCTTAAATAACCACTTTAGTAACAAAAAACTTGTTTGAAATTTTATTTATTATGTCCTCAAGCATTATTCGCAATGATTTTTATTTAAATTAGTATAATAATATAAAATAAAAAATTTATGTTACAATACTAATTAAATAAAAAAAAAAGAAATTTTTCTAATTGATTATTCTCTGCTTATTCGTCTACAATGACTTCTATCAACTATTTTATTCCCTTCTGTCTTCGTCAATTCAATCTGTCCGTTCATCCGTGTTTGACGTGCAAAATCCGCGATGGTAAATGCAATGTTATATTCCATTTTGTGCACACATGTTTACACACAGTTTATATTATGAAGAAGCATGGGCGCACGAGCATTTTAAACAATGATGATTCAGCTTACAAGTGAGAAAGAAAGGAAAATAGATGCAGTCAAAAAAAAAAAAATAAAATAAAAGTTGTAGTCAAAGGATTATACGAATGTCACGTTAAATATTAAGCGCGAGACTTGACACCGCCACTACTACCCTCCTTTTTTTCTTTTTGACAGCCACTTTAAAATTACATCGATAATGAAATTGTGTGCTGCTACGCGCAGATCTTCCCGTTCCATAATTCCTAAGCTTACCCCGCAAATAGCAAGTTATGGAGGCGTCCGCAAAAAAAAGAGAAGAAGAAAGAAGAAGAGGGGTTGTTGCGTCTGATTTTCCCTTGTAATATGAACGAAGGGATGAGCTACTATAAGGAACAGATGCGCAAAGGACAATGCCGCGTATATATATATATATATATATATATATATATATATATATATATATATATATATATATGCGTTTGATCGTAAGTGCGAAATGAATTTAAAGTCGGTGCTAAAAATGAGAGAGAGAAATATTCACTGATTCAATACTGTCTCCTCCTACTTTCACCTCGCGCCTCTCCCCCAATTTTTTTTTTATAAATTCTTTGCGTACAGTGGCAATTACTAAAAACCGATCGGCTGTAAAGGATATCGTTAATTGGCTGGTCGATTATGGATGCGTGAAAATTGCACTTATGGCTTATTATGTAATGTTGGTATGAACGCGTTTTTATTTGATTAAAAACATTTTTTTAAGCACTTTTATAAAGGTTATTTGAGTGCGAATTTTTAATAAATTATTGCTAATTTTTTTTACTGTATAGCTATTATTCATAATTATTTTCTCATAATTTTTTAAAATTTTTCTGTAACATCTTTGCTTATACTCAAACTAATATTAAAAAAATATTAATTCAAGAGTATTTCAACAAATTTCAATTGACACTTATCATTAATTGATAAATAAAAATCATGAAAGCTGTTTGTAAATTTCTTTCTTGTATAAGAATTAAAACAGAATAATAGAAATATAATAATAAAACTTACGAAAAATGGAATAATTGTTACGATTTTCAAAAAGTTTGATTTGAATTCATCGAAGACAATATTTCTTCACAGAAGATAAAATTTTATTTTCTAATTTACAATACTCTTTACAGCGAACAACACAGACGCCAAACTTTAAAATAACATTTTTTTCACGCATCATTCTTTATTTGGACTAAACATCCTATCAATTGAAAATAAATATTAAATTGTAATGTCTGACGATTTGTTTGTAACGAATGGGTTACTATATGCTAGAATAAAAAAATTCAAACTTTAATGAGATTATGCTTTTACAGTCATGATTTTCGCTTGACTAGTTCGCTATTATCGATGCTTCAAAGATACGAGGGTTACATAGAATTAAAAAAATAAAAATAAAAATTGCTCGTCGATGAGTTATATTGACGTTCAAATGTTGCATTTTTTTTTAATATCGATGAGATTTTATCAGCTGAAAAAAGTCAATGGTACGTATTAGGTTTCGTAATTCAAGTCGTAAATTTAATTTTGCTCGTACGCACATATACGTGCACCTTTGCTTCTAATAATAGCATAAAACTTTTGTCCCGGGCGAAAAAAAGGGTGAAGTTGTAAATATGTCTTAAGAACCATAAATGTCTAAAATAAATTCAACAAATACCCGTAATAAAGTATCAAACTTGTCATTCATGCCATGATATTTTCTTTTAAAGCAACTTAATATTAATGGGTTCATAGATTTTAAATGAATTTCAAGCCTAATATTAAATTTAACATTCAAAGTTTTTGTCTGACAGTGTGTCATTTGTGGAAGTTGAAAGTAAATAGCAAATTTGATAGTGTACTATGCAAGGTTAAATTTGTTAAAGATTTTTAATATATTTTTCAATTCGAAAAAAATATCTGGTATTATAATATGAACAGAAGAATTTAAGAAGTTATTATTTTTCTTTAATTTTAATTTAAATATCTAATGATAGTTAACTTACAGAAACGTTCAGTGTTGTAAACTATAAATTTTATTGGAATTTCAAATAAATATTCAAATTTATTGTTGTGAAGAAACATACCATTATAATTATGAAGTTGTACCTATTTCTGATCTGTTATAGAAGATAGAAAATAAAAAATAATATTAAAATCTCAACAACATATTTCTTTTCCTTTTTTTTATATTTAACGTCACTGCATTTATGCTATATCATTGTAATGCTAATTAGCGACGGAGGTCGTTTCAGTGTGTTTGTGAACAAGGCACATGTATCGTATATACAGTGTTACTTGTATAAATTGGCCGAGAGCGGGATTCGAACTCGGGACCCCAAGATTACGAATCCATCGCTCTACCGAATGAGCCACTGAAAACCTCTTAGATGCTATATTTAATATATTCCTTTAAATAAATTAGAGTTTTTACTAAAAACTTGATTAAATTAAACTTTGAATTGAAAAATATTATCTAAATTAAATATTTGTGACAATAAGTAAATTCAATACAAGGTTAATGCGATACTTAAAGGATGAATTTGCACCTCCTGAACAAAGGAATTCAGAGCTTTCGGGGCTAATCCTCGTTGCATACGTACTGTGCACGTAATCGTCGTATACGACTGAGGCGTTTAATCAAGTTTCGAAAATAGGAGAATTAGACTGTATAGGCATAGATGTAATTTCAGCCTTATGTACGGCTTTAGGAGATCGAGAGAGAGAGAGAGAGAGAGAGGGTAAGAGGGTATTGCATTGAGGCACGCCGAAATGCGGTATGTCACACTACGCGTGCATAACATGCTTGTGCATGCCTCACTGTAAGTCAGATGATCCTAAATGAACCAGCTCGCAAATTTCGATTAAGTGCATCTATAACGGAATGTTAAAGGGGGCACAAGTAATTAAGTACAATGTGTTTTAGTAGAATAATTTTTTTTTTTTTATAAATTCAATTATTTTTGTAATAATTTTTGTTACTATTTTAAATACCAATGCATGAATGATATCTAAATTTAAAATATGAAAATTATTTCTAATAGAAAAGCATTGATTTTCTTTTAACAATTTACGAAAGATTGAATCCAATACAAAGTTTTTTAGTTTCTTAAATTTAATCGAAATAGATAGATTCCCTTTAACGAACTTCTATATGAAATATTTAGTTGGTTCTACGCAACGCAGGTATATATTTGATATTATACGCAACGGAATATATACTTACTGGTCAATAAAGTCTGTATTTGTTTAGTTTAGTTATTGGAATATTCGGTTTCATATTGATGCAAATATTCATGTTTACGTAATAATAAAATTCTAAATATCATTTTTTTTAGATTCGGAGCAATCCATATTTTGGGTAATATATCGATTTTAATAATTATTTCTAGCACAAAAATTTATCTTTTATGATTTTATCTAATTTTATAATTTTAACTATAAATCTATTAACAATTTATACAGCCTTACAGGGTTTGTAAAATTTGACTTTGACCGTTTTTTAAAATATTTATTATTCAGAAACTTTTATTTGAACATATTAGTTTTAATTCTTTGTTTGATTCCATATTAAATAAGGATTTTAACTTGAGGTATTAAGTTGAATATTCCTTTAAGAGAATGTAAAATACAGTTATAACAGTTTCACAAATTTTTGATTATTAATTCAAGTTTTAAAAATATCTCTACATTACAGACTTCCATTTTAACTAATAAAAAGCATAAGATAATATTTCGGAAACTTTTTGAACAAAGATTAAAAATTTGGAAAACTGCAATGCTGGTAACTATGTAGAAATCGTATACATTTATTACATCGCCTTAATATATTATGTTATGTAATTAAATTTTGAAATTATTGAATTAATTTTTAATTACTAGCCCAAATTTTTATGGATAGTGACGAATAAAATTTGATATAGATAGCAAAAAAAATAAATATTATAAATGAATAATCGTTAAACCCAACCAATTATTATGACAGATGCACAACCATAAAGCAAGAACTATATTTTCAAATCTGTAAACATCTTAATCATCCGAAATACCGGCGAACGGCAATAAACGTCAGATGGAACAGAACCATAAAAAAAAAAATCTCGTGCAGTATAAAGCCTGAGATTTTTGGAAACGTCACCGTGTGGCAAGCCGCCGCCACCGCCGCACACATCCAATTACTTTAACGCCCCGCATATAGAAATTATTCTCAACGCGTACGGGCAATAAAAATCTTCAATTTTTTCGCCAAAAGCGCATTTTGCGAGACATAAAATTCGTTCCTCTCTCTTTCTATATATATATATCCGTATGAAGATCCGAATTTAGTCATAAATATCGGTAGAAATAAAAAAAAAAAGAGAAGAATGAGAGCAAACGCATATTTCTCATCCGTGACGATAAAAATCACGAAACATTATACAGATTTGTCAGTCGAAGTACTTTTACGATTTTTCACCCGCGCGCGCTCTCTTTCTTCTTTCGTTCTTTTACTCCCTTGTTTGATTTCATCTTTCCTTTCTTCCTTGATTTTTTTCTCCTTCTTCTCTTTCCTATCCCTATAATTTAATTATCTCTAAGCTTTACGAGCATCAAGTACTTGGTTAAGGTCTCTCCTTCATGGCGCCTTGCATAAATTCAATTCTGAGATATTATATATACGCGAGTATACATGTGTAACTATAGATTCTAACGTATATATACGGATATTCCCTATAAACGTCTAGCAGTTGTTTCGTAGGCGGCCAAGCAAGGATTTTCGTATGACTTCGCCCCATTAGATTTATATGCAACGGAGAAGATGGTACTGCAAGTAATAATAACAACAACGACAACGACATACAGATGCATTCCAGCACACTATGTGCCTGAGCATTACTATTATACTCTGTGTATGTGTGCATACATAGACGCATTTCGAGGATCCGCTTCGACGCTTATAACGGACACCCTTAGGCGCCTCGACGGCGGCAGTTACATTTGAATTATGCTTTGGATTTCAGGGGATGGGAAGTAAGGTGATGGTCTATGTATTATATGTACTCGTTTGATAAACACCTTTTAACGATTTTAAATGGGTTTGAATATGTTACGAACAGGAAGTTTCGGGAATAAGGTCATAATTTTACAAAAGCCGAGATAATACATATTTATCAAAGGTAACATATTGTTCAGAAAAATCTATTATGGATTGTGTGCTATTGGCATTTCACTGCGAAACTATAGATTATACTATAAATGAACTTTTTATTAAAACTAAAATAAGAACTCTTTTCATACTTAAACTGTTTCTAAAACTAAAGTTATGTAATGTTGAAACATAGCTTTGTTGGCAATTAACAATATTTAACTATAATTTTGACTCGTATTCCATAAATGTACTTCAAGATTTTTAATACTTCCTCTTCCCACACTGAAAAAAATAGAATCTAGGAGTAAGAGGAAAAATCTATTTGATTCTTAGTTCTTGAATCAAATAGAAATGTAGTTGTACCTAATAACTATAATCAAGATGAATATTCATCATATTAAAGTTTAGTTGCTTCATAAATATTTCTGCTAGGTGGTAGCAGAATATCTATTAGAAGGAAGTCGATATCATTGAAGCAGATTTTCCTCTAGAGTCAAGTGGAATTCTACTATGGCTTAAAACAAAACGAAAATCTTTTACCACCAAGCGGATTCTCATTGGTTCTAGATTCTATTTTTTTCAGTGCATGTACAAAATTTTATATTATTTATTATATAGGAGTTTCTAATTTGACATTATACTATATAAGGTACTTATTTAAAAAATAAACATAAACCTAATTTCAGATAACCTTCAGATGACTCGGAAACACGTCTCATCATTATACCTGAGCATTAAATTTAGTGGCACCCACGCCCACGCTTAAAAATTGATCTCCATTTTCTCACGGTGAACTCATGGGTATATACGATTCGTCGGGTCAATCTATTAATTAAAAGTTAGTAAGAAAAAGCCAATTAAAATAAACCATAACTGTGCCATTAGTAATAATTCAAAGGCAGCTCGTAATGGACGCAACACGTGCCCATACCTTCTGCAAGGATACTCAAACTGTTTCTTTTTCTGTGTATTGTCAAAAAAAAAAAAGAGAAGCGTGTCTCGGTCATGCAGTTGGTGAACAGCAAGCTAATGCTCCCCTTTCAATATTTTCTATTTATTATGTCTCTTGTTGTATGATTTTTGTATGTTTTTGTTTACAATCGCTCAATCCTCATTAAGTCAACTAATATTCATAATTGATCAATATGATAAAAGATTTATGTAACATTGTTTATTTGATTCAAATTTTCAATGATTCAAATTTTTAACCATTAACTTTACTATTTTATAAACAATGTTTATTCGAAAAAAAAATTCGAATCAATTTAAAGGATAGAGTTTAAAAAACAGATAAAAATCACATATAAGAAGCCACTGTTAACAATGGAGCTAATGATACAAAATATTCGAAAATTTTATTAAATCATTACTTTACTTTTTGAAACAGGTATTTATTTAATGTAATCCATTTGTCTCAAAACCATGCCAAAAATAATCTAATCAAATCCTAATCAAAACTCCTTAATAAATAAATAACACCAAAAAAGCTTCTAAACATGTTCACAATGTGATCGCATCAGGGCCATTAATTCACACTTCTAAGAAAAAAGTGTTTCAAAATACCACTTCGCGCTTCCCATATCTTCCCCTCCTCAAAATAAAAATGAAAAAAAAAAAAACCCAAGTGATTTGAATAAAATCAATTTGCCCATCTCTCCCTCGCATCCTCGTCACACCTCTATATACGTATGTATATATAAAGCCGCACACGCGGCTTCTCATTTTTCTTATTCTCCCTCGATGAGCAACACAACCCTCCTCTCACGCTCGGTTGATTCTTCTATTATATACCAGGTGGCACGCGCCACCGGAAGTGGCATTCCGATGTCCCTTCGATATACGTATATAATGTCCATATATAGTATCCTTAGCCCTCCATTCTTCCATTTTTTTTACATTTGTTTCTCGTACTTTCTTTGCCGCCATGTGCGATGGTTATAATACACTCTCTCTTTTTTTTTCTCGCCTCAAGGTGTAAGCAATAGTCCTACTGTGTTTATGGAAATGAGGTCAGGTTTGCGTGGGGTCGGATGGTCGGTGAGATCTAAAAAAAAGAGAAAAAAATATATATATACGAGAATGACCAGTAAAAGCAATGGGATATCAAAAAGGGTCCGATGGAATCTATAAATATAATATGTATAAATGTGTGTGTGAAAGTTCAGTAAATAAAAAAAAAAGATGAACTCTTGTGCGGCTGATGCGATTTGACGTTTTTCGAAGATATATTTATGGAAGAGATTAGGAGGCTCTATATTTGAGTACTTTTCTATTTACTTAAGCATTTGAACATGCTTATAAGAATTAAGTGAGGGAAAAAAATTCTTAAGGTCCGTCGAATACATATTTTTAAATGGATTTTTCGGATCAAGCAATATCAGCCTCATATTTGAGAGCAAATGTTTGTACAGTAATATATTATTACAATGAATCTTTGACTCTCGAAATTTAAAGAATATAATGGAAATAAATAAAAATGAAATCAAAATTTAGCATGTTTGTTATCTTTCTTTACTTTTATGTAAATAAAAAAATTTCCTTATTCTAAATTAAAAATTTCAAATTCGTTGCAAATTTTTGGCTCTCATGAGGAGAAATAGGTACATAAAGGTTTTATTACAAAACTCATTATAATACGTTTTAAGTGACTAATTATGTGAATTTCTCATATCCTAATTTAAGCCTTCCCTCACCCATTGCAAAATTACTATTTAAAAAAGTATATTGTGACATAGTAATAGAATTCAATTTTGATATATAAGGATATCAAATAATAGTTATAACGCAAACGATCATCTCATAAAAAGTATCGAATGAATGTCTATTAAATAAAAATAGTCGATCTTTATTGAATTCTATTCATCCACGGCATACGCATACACATAAAGTTTGACTGACCAAAAACTAGCGAATCAAATTCGTGAATACAATATCACAACTATGTCCAGCATAAAAGCTACAGATATATGAAACATCCGCGCAAAAAAGAGCGTAAAAAAAAGAAGTGGATAAAAAGCATCCCGCAAAAAAAGTGTAGTCGAGGAAAAAAAAGCGAATAATAAAAAAAAAAAAAAGTAAATGCGTCTGTATGCAATGTGAACGAGCTAATGGGGGAGAATGGTCAAAACTGACTGTGTAGTCGGTAGGGGGTCTCATCAATACAATGCTCTCTATGTACGAAACTCTCAACGGTCGAAAACGATAACAGAATATAACGTGCAACAATGCTTCCATCCATACATATATATACACGTATATATAGTAAAATATACACTACGAGTTCATCGTATTGTCGTTTTCACATAATTGGCATCGTGCGCGTTTGCTCTCTGAGGTTTTTGCTTATTGGAAAGAGAGGAGCAAAAAAAAAAGATATTGGAGAAAAAGTGGAGAAAAAGCACGTGTATAAATTCACCCTTGGATTTGACCAGGGAGTTAGCTCTCTTTTCTTCTTCATTTTTTTCTTTCTTTCCTTTTTTTTTTATTAGTAGTATTTTGTTCTGGAATTGTTCTGAGTGATGCGGTGTATACGTGTATATGTGTGTCGGATTAATCGAACATAACGAGCCAGCGCGCGCTAAGGTTTTGTTTGCAGTCAGTAGTCGAGTGGATTTACTTTTTTTTTATATTTAGTCTTCTTTTTTTCTTTTCTACTTTTTTTTTAGATTTACAACAAAAGGTAGACGGGGTATTGTTCGACTTTTCTATTTTGCGGAGATAAGGAGATTAGTCTCGTTTTAAGTTACTAATTATGTCGACATGAATAAGGTTCTCAAACATGATGCGATGGTATCCATTAACAAGCTGCATTTATTTTATGTTGGATATATGTATTGGTATTAAAAAAAACTGATGGCTAATTTACTTGATATAAAGTATGTTAATTAAAATTTTTTTAAATTAAAATTATCAAAGTTTAGAAATTAATTCATTTTTTAAAATTATTATTATTGACCAAGGTCAAAATGATTTTAATTTGTGGGAATTATAATGATTAATTAAATTATTTCTAATGGTTATTTAAAATACATCATTTAGTGTGCAATATATTAATTTTTGGGAAATAAATTTTAAGAGGAAGCTGGACCATCTGTCTTTGTCTAATAGTGTTATTCTTGATTATTTATATGAAAACTATCGGTTGTGAAAAGAAAAAAATATCAGTTTCCGCTAGATATAAGTATTATAAGTAAATTTTATTATAATAAAAAAATTTTATCGTATATTTTGTGAGTTTGATTAGACCTACGAAAATTTCATTTAAAAATGATAGATTATATAAATGATAGCTTATAATTTCATACTTAAAAATTATACGATAAAATAATTTTATTATTATTATAAAATTTACTTATTATATTTATACCTAGAGAGGACTGCTATTTTATTCTTATTACAGTCGATCATTCTTATAGAAACGAAAAAAACCTATTAGACAAAGTCAGAGATTGTCTGGCCTCCTCTTAAACAAATTATGTACATCTATGCTCGGATTTGTACAAAAATAGTAGAAATTTCTTTTACTTGTTGCCGATTTGTCTCCTGCATATTTTTAGTGAATCATCTCCATATACAGATTTATTTAACTCTTCCACTAAATTTCATTTGACATTAAATCGCTGATTCTTCTGTCACATCGTTGATATAAGATTAATTTCTTAAAATAAGAATCCTAATTTTTCCTGAAACTAATATCCAATAGTTTCCGAATATCATATATACTAAAATACAAATGAACCCACAATAATATATAAGATAATATAAGACTCACATCTCTCACCCTCGAGAGACGTTACACAAACTGCATATCCTGTCACCATACATCTATTTTCATACAAAAGAAGAACATACACGCTTTGAGAATAAGAAAATTGCGTATTTATGCTACGCATAATCCAACCATTTGGCGAGAGAACGTAAGCATATTTATCAATGCCGCGACATTACCGGTTTCATTTTCCTATGCTTCCAACTTGAAGCAGAAGAAATAACCGAGAGAAGAAAAAAAATTGTACCATTGCCCATCCGGTCTTTTCAGACTTGAAAAAAAAAAATAGGATATAGTTCAATTTTTTATAGTGACGAAGGATTGCGCCTTTTTTTGGACGCTTAGTCAATCTTTTGTGTGTTGAAATGCAAAAGAGAGAAGAGAAAAAAAAGGAGAAAAAAATAAATGACCACTGGACAGTAGATAGAAAAATAAAGAAATCATGCAAATTTTCTTACGGGGGTCACGATTATCGACTTTTTATTCAAAATTCGCGAGGGAATCGCCCTCTCGATTATTCCGCCTCTTCAGAGTTACCAGCAGTCATGTATACATATATATAAATTTTTTTTCTTTCTTTTATCGGATGAAGGGTTCTTGTGCAATTTTCTTATGAGTTATTAGGTCGCTTTAGCATACCGTGACGCTTCGCAAACTTTGAATGGAGAATATCAAAAAAGCTAGATGCGTACCACATGATACTGTCTCTTCTTTTTTTTCTTTAACATTCACGAGTATTTCTTGTGCTCTGGTGATAACAGCCGGTGATAAAGGAAAAAATTGAGACTATTTTTCTGTAAGTTTCATCGTTTTTTTTTAAACTTAGGGGAACGGTACGTTGCAGTTTACGAGTCTCAATTTTTCAAATTATATAATCACTTTAAATAATTTATCTGAGTTGAAGCATCTTTGGATCCATTTAGCAGAAACTCTTTTTATATATGATAAATATTACTTTTCCAATAATTAAGTTAAATACAAAAAATTGTTTCCCTTCATACGTTTCTTACAGATCCATAAAGTGCTGGTGCATTAACATTTTATTGGAAAAACATAATAATATAATAACCATAGTCAATTAAATCTCAATTTGTCTCAATCAACTATAAAGGTGTGCCTGTAACAAAAAAAAAAAAAGTAAAGACAAAGTCTATCAATTTCAACTCGTTTGCGTGACTAGAAATTCCAATTTCTTTGGCTGCTCCTGCCTGCGTATAAAATCTAATTTGATCATCGAGTCCAATTACAACTTTTCAATTAATCAGGAAGTGAACATGCCTACTTTTGCTGTGTAATGAAAAAAAAAAGCAGAAACAAAAAAAAAGAACGAAGCATTGCTCAAGTGTTTCATCTTGTATAAAAGATAAAGTTGTTTGCCATTGAGTGGGCGAATAAAACCAGTTCTTACGCTTGTCATCGAGAACTAAATAAAATCTTGCAAGATATTTCATAGCGATGGAGTAGTTTATTTTTCACGTTGTGTATTTTATTTTACATTTTAATTACTCACTTGAATTTTTTAATTATATTTATAAGTAATTACTTAAAGCTAATTATTTTCTAACGTTTGATTGATATAAAATTAATATTCAAGTAAAAAACAAAATGAAGAATACATAATATAATTTTGATGAAAAATAATCTATGCATTTTCACATAATTCACTTATGTGTGAAAATATTTATGAAAGTGTTGCAAAATTCATGAACTTTTGTAAAAATTTTAATAAAATATTTTGCGCAAATTTTTGTGAGGAATAGATTTAGATTTTAAATTTATAGTAAATAATTTATTTTCACTGTTCGTTTTTAAATATCGTAACATTAATAGTAAGCATAAGTCTAGCAAATTTTTTAAAAAATATTACAAATTATGATTTTTTGTAAAATTTTTGTACAATTGTCATAAAAATTTTAATACAATATTTTGCAAAACTTTTTTATAAGAAATAAATTTTGATTTTAGCACTATAATAAAGAAATCTAGTTTCTTACCACTTTTTTAATAGTACAACATTAACATAATTCTTTTACGGCTTTTTTATATCTTATAAAATTGTTGTACTTACTTTCTGACAGCAGTCGATAGCCTGAGTATACACTTATAACATATCCCGCATGTTAAAAAATCATAGTCTTTTTTTCTTTTTGGAAGAGGAGGGGAGGGATGCTTTATGCATTTCTAGTCGATGTACAAGGGTCATTTCTCTGACAGTGCGAGACATTCACCTTTTTGTAACATAGAATATCGTCTTTTGTGCATCCATGCGTCAATTCTGCATTCAATAGAATATGATTATTCTAGATTGCTCTTTTCTCATATATATTTTTTTTCTTCTTCCATTTTTTTTAGTACACGCATACTTTTTTTTTTGTTTGTATTTTGGAAAAATGTTTATTGTGCGGCTGTTTTTTTGCTATTTACGAAGAAGACACGGATTCTTTATGGCGAGTCAAAGTTTGAATGGAATATTGATTAGTCTGCATGATTTTCGGAATTTTTGGTTACCAATAAAAAAAAAATTGAAAAAAAAAAGGTTTCTTTTTCTCGATACTTTATGCATGTTGGATATTATGTTTTGTATTAATTTCTGACTACTGTGACGCTAGAGAATTGCATTTGTATACAGATGGACAAACACTTTTTTTTTACATGATGCATATGATTTTGCCCTTAGATTCAAAATGATAAAGTAGCATGATGTGGGCGAATAGAATAGTTATGAAATATGAAATATTATGTTCGAATCATTTAATTTATGCATCAAAAGTACAAATCGCATGTAATATATTATTTTTCAAAATTATTTCAATTCCTGTTTCAATTTTTGACTAATAATCAATAAAAAAAATACAATTGATAACATCATTGTCATTTCTTTTAGTTGTAAAGTTTAAAAATTTATTTCTTTACTCTTACATATTTTTAATAGAGGAATGAATAAATTGTGTATGCGTTTATCCAACAAATGAAATTGCATAATTAAATGTGTAAAATAAAATGAAAGTACTTTTAAAGTACTTTTAATTTGTTATACTCTAATAACTTTAATTTTTTTTTTTTTTAATTAGTATATTATCAATAATTTAGAAGCACAAAAGATCCATGGTTAATGATATGCAAATGCAACTGCTAAAATATTAGAGTTATTATCATGCATAAGGCTAAGGGATAAAATAAATAGAATTGAATGCAATTACAACAGCTGCATCAAAATATATGAAGTCGTCTTCAAAACAATAAATAAAGTGAAAACCCAATAAACTCATTCAATCAACACATTTTAAAACATTTTCTCGCGCTAACCTATAAAAAAAGCTTATATCGTTTATGTCAACTCGTTGAGTACGTACTATACAGCAGACAATAAGGTACTAAGGTTTGCTCATACAAATTCCAACGATTTCATTTTGCGACACGATGAAAATTACACTTGGTAACTTTACCCTCTCTCTCTTTTTCACTTTTTTTTCCAAGAGTTTAATCCAAAACTCGATGGTTTCTTGAAATGGCTCGTTTTGTCACCAAATAAAATCAACTAAAGTTGCCGATACTTACATTGCATTTCGTAATTCGACTGTGCGAAAGTGTGAAAAAGACAATGAGGTTGTAAAAAAGAAAAAAAAAAGAGCGAGACAAGGTATATATGGAGAATGAAGAAAAAAATAAAAGGAAGAAAGCGATAGTATGGCACTTGTAATCGCTACGATTACAACGGAATTCGACGGGCGAACAGTTTTATTTTATTATACGAAGGGTGTGTTTAGGCGTCGATTGAATTGAAAAAAAAAAGGAGAAGAAGAAAAAAAATGCGATACTCGCATTGGGAATGGCATGCCTCGTTTAAAATTCTTCAACGCCCCATTTTAAAATGAAATTAGAGAGTAAGGCTGCTCTTTTATTAAAACAACGGTGGTTATGCGTGTGCTTCGACGTCTCATAAGAATTGCAGTTTTACTGAGTAATAATGATGATAATTTATTTAATGCTGTATCTTTTTTTATATTAAATCTTTGTTGCATTTTAATAGAAGTATAATCTTAATAATAGAGTTTGATTACATTTAATAAGTATCTACATTTTATATGATTTATTTATTTTTTTCAATAATTGGCTTGAATTAATTTTTAATACTTTTTAAATTTTATAAATGTAAATAGATATTATATTTCAATTTTTCTTAAATAATTATTTTTTGTAATATTCAAACTTCTCTTTTCTAATATAGTTAAATAATTTGTACAGTAATAATTGAATGAACTAAATTTACCTGACGTGCCATTTATCTACTTCTTAGATAATCTATCCTTTGATATTCATTTAAGTTTATATTAATGGAATCACTTTTTAATTACTTACTTATGTTACTATAAGTAAAACAAAAGAGAAATTATTTATTCAATATAAGGAAATTCCACGTGTATACTTATCTCCTAATCAACCCAATTTTTTGGTTATTAAGTATTTCAATTTATTCGTCATAAAATTAAGTTTAATTTATTCAAACTCTCCTAATCATATTATCCTCATCTAAATCGAGCAAATCGTTAGTGAAATTTGAATAATCAAAAATTGTTAACCTCCCACTGTCAGCTGGCAGTATGTACTTTAGAGTCTCATCTTCTTATTTTTTTTTTTATTATTATCAGATGTAATAGTCGCGTGCCAGTCGTGTACTCACGCATGTAATTACGACAAACCGCCATAGAGATAATATGCTAACAAGAATACGTACGCGGCGAGGTTTTAATGTTATGTGTGAATCTAACTTTTTATGTATTCTCGTCGTTTAAATGACTAATGCTTCGAAAATTTCAAGCCCCATAAAAATTTTCTACTTTATGAACTTTTCTGAGTGCTCTTTTTTTAAACTGTAATTTTAAGTGTTATCTTGATAATAATATTTTTTTATTAATTTTTAATGTCATACCGAAACAGCAAGTTTCAATGCATTGCATTTAACTAAATATTATTTCAATAGTATCTGTTTGGATGATTAATTTTGATAAAATTATAACAATCACAATAAAAGCTTCGGTCGGAAATTCGCTCGAGAATCAGAATCTTTACAGTATAGTAAAAAAAAGAAGTGGATTATTCTTAATTAGCTAATTAGAGGATTTAAAATCCCAAGGAATAATAAACTTTGAATGGATTGCCATTCTACAATATCATTTATAGACAACAGCGTATAAACGAGATAAGTAATTTTTATTTATTTTTTTTATTTTTAAGGAAAAGATACGAAAAAGTTGGATCTTTTTATGAGCAAAGAAGAGACGGTCTTGCTCGTAAAAGACTAGGCGCAATAATTAGTTTTGCTTGAATGCCGCGCTTTTAATTGTTATCATTAAAAGGAGAAGAAGACAAGAGAGAAAAATAATCTGCTATAGCGTTTCGAGGAACGATTGATGAAATAATCTCTTATTTTTTATCGACGATTTTTAGCCAATGTGATGTTCCTTGCATTTGGTAATTTTATCATTAATTTTTTTATAATATTAAAGCTTAATACTATTAGATGGTAATTATTTAAAAACGATCTGTTAATTCCGATTTCTAAAACTTCTTTGGCTACAAATTATTAAATTAGCTATGTATTTAAAAGAAATGAAAATTATTAACTAATAATTTCTAAGGAAAAATTTGTTTTTAATATTTTCTAAATAAAATCACTGGGTTAAGTGATAAAAAAATATATTTTGATTAGCATTTGAAGTTATTTCAAAAAACAAAGATTTTATTTCTCGATGGATAATCGAAACTGACAACAACTTTTAAATGTTATAATTAAATAATCATTAGACTTAATAATGAAATAGAAAAAGGTTCAATATCATTCAGAAAATATTTTCTACTTTTAATTATTCCAGAGCATAACTCGAGTGCATATCTGTCACTTAATTTAAAATTTACGGATGGAAATCTATCATCTAAATGATTTCTATAACTCGCTGCTCGGTCATCCGTAACAGAAGTTTTCAGTCGTTCTATCAAGATGAGACCCCCTGCTGCTTTCGTTTTCATGAATAGTTACCGAAGAAAAATTTTTCTTTATTATTTCTATCAAAACCTTTTTTATTTTTTTTGCCAATGTCAACTGAAACGTCTTTGTTCGTTCTGTTCGATCTTTATTCTTGAAAAGTTTTTATAATATCCAATATTTTTAATGCATCTGAAAGTATTTTAATACGTTTTATAATAGTTTTAATAATTACGAGGCTGAAAATGATCAAATATTAATTGAATCTATATTCTCGATACAAAAGTGATGATTGGAAACAGAAAATGTAAAAGCTTTCATTAAGCAATAAAAGAAAAAAAATGGTTAGAAATCTTGGTGTTATAAAAAAATTGAAAAATTTTAATTACAAATGATGGATAATATTAGGAGTATACAGCGTTAAATATAATAACGAATGGGTCCATCGACATTCAACGCATTCGAGCAGTGCGTCATTTAGTCACTAAAAGATATAAATCAGCGTTACATTATCTCTTTGCTTACGCGTATAAAAAAAAAAAATAAAGAAAAGAAAAACATAGACACTTTTGGATCTATTAGAACCTTTTTTTCATGCATCGTCCAACCACTATTCATCTTCCTTTATTCTATTCATTATATCTTCGCTTACCTCGATGCATAGTCGAAAAGAAAACAAGCGGTTGAACAAAAAAGAAAAAATTTATTTTTTCTTCTATACACAGAGATAACGATCAAAATGTACGAGTATCGTATGTGTGTAGACACACTTGAATTTCGTGTGCATATACACACTGGTATGTATAATAATAATGAGCCTGTTGCATTCTTGAATGATGAGTATTTGAGACGATTCTTTTTTTGGCGGTTGGAATCAATTTTTTTTGTTATCTTCGTTATTACAGCTGCATATCTTCTTTCTATGAAAATATTCTCTGGTATTATAGTGGATCGAAGTTGTACATACATTATGGTGCTTAAATAGAATTTTATATATGTAATGTATACTTTGTATATGTATGCATTTAAATTTATTAATGCATGATGAATATTAAAAGTAAAGTTAAATGTATTGGTATGTGTCAATGTAGAGATGTAGAAGATTTCAGAAGAAATGATGATGATGTAAACTTGTTTAGTTGTTATAACATTGGTCATATTTATTATTGTAATTTGATTCATTTCATTTTTTAGGATAATTTTTTATTTTATCATTTTACTGTGAAATTTATTTAATTACAAATCGATACATTTTCTTATCATTGTTAATTAATGAATTAATAAAGATGGAAAAGAAATGGGAAATATATTGTGTATTTTAAATTTATTTCAAATTTCGAATCATTAAAAAATATCATGCCTATTATGATTGATTTTGTTTTTAGAATTCTTGTATTTTCAAGTCTTTTATCTATAATTAGTTTCTTCTATAATATTTATCTAAAATTTTATATTAACTCCAAATATTGGGAAATAAAAATTATATAGAATACCTTTCAACTTCAAAAACTTATCTTAGCTACGATCAACTTTTACGGATCGATGAATTTTAAAGAAAATTTAATAAATAACTTCAAACACGAAAGTTTACTTAATGTAGAAAAGTCACGATAGTTTGTAACAATTTTTTTAAACTTCTCCGATTGGACCGTTATATCTTTAATGCTTTTGCTTGAAAATCTACATAAAAGAACAAAAAAATGAAAGAAGGAGAAACCGAATTGGAAAATTTTTATAACACAAAGAAAGCAAAACGATGTTCATCTTTGCTGTCACACTCGTCCCAATAACATTAAATCCAGTCCTTTTCTTTTCCCGCGCGCGCGAAGAACCAAGATTATATTATATAAAAAAAGAAAAGAAAAAGAGGAAGGTGAAGACTAAGAAAAAAAAAAGGCTCGCATCGGAGGCCCTGACTAATCGTTGACGATTCGTCCAAAATGAAAAAAAAAAAAGATTCCCATAGACTATCATGTATGAATATACCTGTATATAGGACAGCTTCAGTTTTTCTGTCAGTATCTTTTTCCTTTATTGCCGTGTGCCTCTTTCGAGGTTTTCGACTCTAAAAGACATATATGAAATACTGCGGTAGTGAGGTTCATCCTTTGTTGTAGAGGTGATTCAACCTACGCATACGTATATCCACAAATATATGGAATCGGGTCACGTGACAATGGATCGATTTAGTGCACTTGTGCGTTCCGCGTGTATACGTATACATGTGTCTTTATAGATATGCGTTGGTGTCTTCGAAATACTCCTCGATCATGTGCCTTGAGCCTTTTGGTATAATGCAAGTGTGTTCCTTTTCTATTCATGCGGTATAATGGATTATATAATATAAGAAGAAAAAAAAAGAAGAAGAGAAATAAAAGAACGGAGATCCATTGATTTTCAAATGGGAGAGATGTTTATTTAGCTCGTGAACTTAATACAGAGACGAGGGGGAGGAATCTTTTTTTTTTCTCGTATAAGGGATTTATAAAAGTTTTTCTTTTTTTCTTTCTTGGTACGTGCATCGAACGGGGATTAAGTCCCTTTTTTTTTGTTGTCTTTTTTTTTTTCTTCTCTTTGCCTAATGGATTTGAGTATTGTGAAAAGTGTGACCTGTAATAAATTCGCTTGTAATGGTTTGTCTATTTGGATTATTGTTTTTAAATCGAATGTGATGCTAATGAATTTGTAGATTATTTTGATGGATCTATTAACAGATTGATTCTTTAGGAAGGGTATTGAGTTTTATGATTATGTTATAAATATGCGTGAAATGAAGTTTTAACGTTAATTTTATTTTGTAAATTACTTCAGTAATTTTTAATTTTTAAATTATTTTATTTACGTGAATTAATATAGAAAATTTTAAAAAATTCATTGGTTAGTTGATAAAATATTGATCATAATGTTGATCTTGAAGTTAAATATTTAAATACGATCAAATATTTAAGCTTATCTGAAAGATCATCAATCAACTGTCTTTAAATAAAAGTGCATCAATATGCCACAAAAATAAACATGTGTCATAAACGTATACTTTTAGTAATAATTAATTATAATTCATTCAAACTTAATCAGAAAATTCAAAAAAATTCAAACATAATTTACATATGATAGACAATATATTTTTTCAGAAAAAAATTTTTAAAGTATCATTTGTGATCATAAAAACAAGAAAATGATAAATTTTCAATTTTCATTCTGTTTTTTTACCTTTTATGAAAAACAATTTTTTATAATAAATTTTAACTTAAAATGCTTATAAGATATTACAGTGTATGGATTAATCAAGAGCTGCATTTTATTATTTTACTAATCAACATCAAGTTATTATAAACAAATAAATACAGATACACAAAATCAAACAGAAACCATTGTATCCTATCTCTATGACTGACTAAACTGATAATCTCAGTAAATCCACGTCAACAAAGCTAATACTTTATTTTCTTATTTAAAAATCCCAACCACAATGCTCTCCCCGTCCTCAAAAAAAAATAAAAAGAACTAGCTCTTGCATTATTTAACTTTTCTATATAAAGTAATCAAGATTCAAACGGAGCACGAACTTGAATTGTAAAGTATATAGTCCAGTTAGTGAAGAAAAATAAAAAAAAAAAATAAATAAAAAAGGAGGTCGTGTATACATTTGAAAATATTCATTCGCAGGTGGATGTGTCTTAGCGCGGACGCGTGACGACGCACAAGTTATTAAGATAATCCATAACTCTTATATAAAGCATCAGCATTTCAATGAAAAGCAGTACAATAGATTTAAACTGTTACTTTTAAATTGCATATCAAGTACAAATAGGATATGCGGGCGTATATGTATATTAGTTATGGTTTTATGTATCAAGGGGCATATGTTTGTTAGTGTTCATCTTTTTTAGTCTCGTCGACTTTGAGACTTAAAATTCATGCTCTTGTTGTTTGTTATTTTATAAAAGTTTTCATTAAGTTTGCATATTCTTTACTAGATTAAAAGTTTTTTAATTTAATGAATTAAATTTTTCCAATTTTATTATCTCTCAAATTCAAGACAAAACATAAAATAATTTTGATACTTATTTGGATACATAAAAGAAACATAATTAAAATCAAATTAAACAATTGAACAGAACTTCTTAAAACCAAACTTTTATACTTTTCTGACAAAATAAAATAGCATCAAATGAATAAACAATATATCCACATCATTTTTCAAAATTTCCGTCACATAAATCTTGAATTTGGTTTTATTATCACACGTCTAGAATTGATCAAACTTTCCATCTACGCAGCTTTGCTCTTAATTGAGAATTTACTTCGATCACACTCGATGGAAATGAAAAAAAGCTTCAAGCTCAGATTGAGCAATGCGTTTGGTGTATTTACTTTTTTTTTCATTTACTCTCGCACTGTACATTTACATTTTTTTTTTTGCATCGTAACACAATCCCTTTTTTCTTCTTTATGTCTCTGTCTCTCTCTTCTTTTTTAAATACCAAAGTTGAGTGGTACTCTCTTTTTTTTTGTCCACGACACGATGGACGGTCCGACGGCGTGAAAAAAAAAAATTTTTTCCATGCAGCTCGTCAGTTAAAAATTATTAATTTACAAACATTACACGGGGAAAAAGTGCAAAGTGTTACCGAGCACTGATTTAATTTTACATCAAAATCTGTAGGATGGTAGAAGCAATTTCAGTTAGTATGCGCATTTTTGCCATATTTTTTTGTTATAAAGCAAACATTTTTTATTCTTTTTTTTTCAAAATAAATTGTATAGACAACAATTTTATTTTTCGAAAAAAAAGAATATACCATACCGTTTTAATTTTGCAAAATTGAAGTGAATGTCAACATTTACTCCGCGTAACGAACTTTTACTTTAAAATGATTTTTAATTAATATTTTTAATAAAATTTTTAAATATTTATTCATAACAACAATATACGAAATTAATAATTTTTCAGAACCAGACAAAAGCTTTTTTTGAAAAAACATTGCATTCGCCAAAAAATAGAGCGTATATCTGAAATATTTCCAGGACGTCGGTCAGTGAAATTATTAATCACTGCGTTACAAAGCTTGACTCTGCGTTACAACGCATCTCTCTTCTTCTTTTTTTCTTTTTTTTTTTGTTTTATTTTACATCAACCTGGGCTTTTGCAATTTTCGCTGTGTGCAATTTCGCGCTTCGAAAATCGCGCCCGCAAGGCGTGAATTGTCGCAAGAGAGCGAGAGAGAGTGTACGAGCGCGTTGGAATTACATCGATAAAAAATGCAATGTAAAAAAAAAGGGCTTGAAAAAAGTTGGAGTACCTTTTATTTATTTTTTTTTTCCTCGTTCAACGTTGACAAAAGGTTTGATGCAAGTAATTCACGTATTCGAGATGTATAGCTGTAAAGGCAAAGCTGGTTACCAAGAAGAGAATGGACATGGAGTATTAAAATTTTTTTTTTTTTATGACCCTAAAAAATAAAAGGGCTCTTTTTGTGCGCTCTGATTAACTTCTCTTTTCAACCCTTTTCTTTTTCTTCCTTTTCTCCATTTTCACGTTCCTGTCTACGTCCATATCTTCCGCTGGATTTCGTTTTATAACATTTTCTTCTGTTTTTTGTTGTTCTCTTGTTTTTCAGGCAACTCAATAGTTATTGTCAACTTGATGTTTCGACGGTTTTTGTCATCTGCATCACTTAAAATTTTATGCCCGCGTTAATATTACTTTGTAGTGGCTGTTGAATAAATTAAAGTTGGATGGATAGTAAAAACTACGAAGAATTTTGGGAGTTTTAGATTTTCACAATAACGCGTCTACTTTTTTTCACTAAATATTCTATTTATAAAAAAATTAACATCACTTTAAGTTTTATTTTTTAAGATTATGTAATAGGATACGTGATTTAAACATAGTTATCGACATTGCCATTTACTGACTTTTTAATTTTTATTAAAAAATTTTTCTAAATATCTCTATAATGGTTTTTATTAGTTAAATGGAAGAATATAATTTAAAGATATTTATAAAACCCGTGGATTGAGAATACAAAATTTGGAAAATTTTAATGTCAGCATTTTATAATTCTTCAATTAAACTCTTAAAATAATCAAAAAGAAAAAAAGAAAAAGGAAAATCAAATGACGTAAAACAGGTAATTTCATCGAATTTTCAATATATATATATACTTTAAGCAAATCGCACCTTATGCCGACGATGCGATTGAGAGTAACTTGTTAATAAATAGCATCTGTCACAGACCCTAAATTTAGCGTTGCATTTACGTTATTTTATGCTTTTATGCGCTCTGCCAGCCTTGCTACCGATAACAGTTGCAAGTATTAGCCTTTTATATTCTTGCTTTATGCTTCGCACTGTACGTGCAATGTTAGTCTTCGCAAAAAAAAAAAGAAAAAACTTGCTCGTTATTGTTAACGTATTCGTTTTGATAATCGACTGAAGAATTTTAATAACTGCAGAAGGATTGTAATTTATGTATAGATATATTGTTCTATGATACGATTTCGTAAAGATACCTATTATATGCAGCTTGCATTAATTTTTCATACATGTTTATGACAAGCAGTGGTCTTAAATTTAAATTAAAAATATAATTATGTTGTATGCACTTTTTGATAAAATATATTTTCAATTTTCTAAAAAATTTGAATACAATGAAATTGACAAGTCTGTAAGTGTAGTAGGGCATATTATATGCATTATTAATTATATTATTAATTTTATTGTATTTAACTATAGTTATAATTAACGGACATCTTTTAATGTTTTTTTTTTTATTTTTTCCAATAAAAACGAGCGAAACAAAAGATCATCAATTGATGTCGTGTGATTTATTCTCTTTATGATTTGACCTATATTGACTAAAAACTCGATCTCAGTTTTGTTTTCTCGTTAAGTTTTGAAAACTAATTAAAAATTATTGAAAACAACTCGTCCAAAATAAAATTATTCCAAAATTGACTTAATATATTATCTACTAGACTCACAGTGTTAATAAATTTTAAAAATTAATTTTTTAGAGAAATTTTTAACCTTTAGCGTTTATGATTATTGCGTAAGTTTTCACATAGCTTGTACAAAATAAAATTCCATAACGTTGCATAAAACATTAAATTTTAACAGTTTCGGTTATCTTAATGAAAAAGAATTTTTTCAATATTTCAAATATGGTAAATAGCAAAGAAATTTACCGTTTTCTTGAAATTCCTTAACGATTTGTAAAATCATTGAAAATACTTGCTAAAGTGTTATAGCGTTAGAAAGCAAAAAACTTTTCTAATTCAATTTTCTTCCGTACGAATCTAAGCTATTCTCTTTCGTTTTCCCTTGCCCCAAAAGGATTACACAAAGTTTTGCGCGACTTTTAGCCTAAGAACCAGAATTGAGATAAAGACTTGACTTGTGTTAGCTTTTTTGTCCGAAGAAATATTGTTAGATGTTTGCCCAAAGTCTTTGCATACAAGACTTTACGCACGTTAAGGTTTTAAGCAATTTTGCGTTCCTTTTTATACGTTTTTATATTCTAAAGCAAAAACTTTATCTCAGAAGCTGAAGTGATACTGAATTCGTTTTACGAAGATCAATTCTTACACACACACAAAGGCGCAACATGAACGTAAACAGTCAGCCACTGAATACGGAAATGTTATTAAGCCAAGTGAATTTTACACAATCTCTTGAGTTACATTACTAGATAGAAAGAAAAAAAAATAAAAGAACTATTTTCTTTGGATATTTATGGGAATTTTTTTTGGATACTCTTTTTACTATAATAAATGGTAAAAATTCTTTGCACAATTGAAATTTTTTTGTAAAAAAAAAATTTTGCAAAATTAAAAAAAACATTTCAAGAATGCCGGTATTCTATTTCGTTATTCTTTTTAAATTTTATTTAACGTCGCTTTATGCTATCATTCCGATAGCGACGGAGATCGTCAGTGTGTTTGTAAACAAAGCACATGTAACATACTGTGGTGCTTGTACAAATCAGCCGAGAGCGGGATTCGAACTCGAGACCTCAAGATTATGAGTCTATGACTCTACCAAGTGAGCCACTGACGACCTCAACTGTTCATTATTTATTTAGAGTATTTATCAAGTTAATTAAACACAAATTTTCGAAAACTTCAACGTACTTACAAAAAGAGTATCATTAAATACATTGTATTAAACATTTCGTATAAAAAAGATTACCGAAGAATTTCATAAAGGCCTATAAACTCCCAACAAAATATTTCAAGTACAATACGAACATTAACATTTCTGATCGTATACCTTTATATCCTTCATGGCATACTATGGGCCCATAACTCTTTTCTTCATTTTCTCGGTATATTAAAGTCGTGCAGCCAATGACCAGAAACGACAACGAGCAAACGTCAAAGTTATTTGAATTGAGATGGATAGCAGTTGTATTCTATTATACAATTGACCGGGTATATATATATAGCGGTTCGTTTTTAACCAATCACTCCGAGGTAAAATTTATGATCGCATAGACTTTTCATGCGTTACTTCACGATAAAAGAAGTCGTCGCTGCTTACTTTTCGTTCGCTTTGTAACATTTTATTCTCTTGACTTTTTTTTTCTTATTCTTTTGGCTTCTTTTTTTACTTTGTGATTCTTTTTTTTCTGTCCATTACCTTAAGCTATAACATCATTTTCATCAATACACATTCTTATGTGGATTGAATTGTACAATGATATTTTTCATTTGTCGTTGGCTTTTCTCCATCATCTGCGAATGGACTGTATGTGATTTAAGAATTTTTAAAGATAGAATTTCGAGCATCAAAAGCGAGACTTTGATTGACAGAGGATTAAATAAAATTATATATGCAGTTGACTGCTTGATGAATTTAATAATGGGTAATAAATAATTATACTCATCGAAATAGAAGCTGATATATATTACGACATTGATAGAGGTATTATTTGATTTTATATCATATTATGTTACTTGAATTTTCAATTTAACAAAAGATTAATTTTTGTGTATTATAAATCATTGATTATATGATATAATACGTGATAAATAGATGTGTTAAAGATAAATAGCATCATTAAATGGGTTTTTTCTTTCATTTAGTATTTATTATTACTAACCATTTTAAATAGATTAATAACCAATATTTAGAATATTTATAAAATTAGTTTTTTTTATGGATTTGATCTCAAGGAAGATCATTTCAAAATTATATAAACAAATTGTCAAAAAAATTTCAATGTACCAAAATTTAAAAATTTCAACTATATATGGTTATCCAAACATTATTTTTAATAATTTTACAATTTACGTATTTATTACACTATTCTTATCTATTTACAATATGTTCGTATAAAATTTTCAATATGTTCGTTTTTCACGACAAATGAATACATTAAAATATTAATAAATTAATTAAATATTCAAGCATTAATACGAACTTAATTAATAGAAAATTTAATGTGAATTTCTAAATGAATCAATTTCTCTGAAATCAGCAATGAAAGGTAAACGAGAAATTCAATTAAAAATTTCTATTTAATAACAATATCTATTTAAAATTTCACTAAACAAACCTAATGGTGTCTCTTCGCTTTAGAAACATCCGTTCTAATTGCACTTTACACTTGACTGCATTGTACAGTCATTGAGCGTGTACAAAAAAAAAAGACTAGCCACGCGACCCTTCTTCATCCGATGACTCAACGCCACCTTTAATGCGCCAAAACCTATGTCTTTTAGAATTTGCTGAGAGAGAAAGAGAGACTTGAAAAAAAAACACGAAAAAAAACTTTTAAATTTTCCCTTCTCGCTTCTTCTGGAATTACATTTACACATTTTGACAGCTCGCAGTTAACCGAAACGAGAGGAAAAAATAAAAAAAAAACGCACGAGAGCTTCTTTCTTTTGTAGATAAGAGAAAATGCGTTTGTACATAGTTTAAAGTACTTTGACTGATATTATATCCGACTGAGAAATCGTAAAATAAAAAAAAAGGAAAGGAAAAAAATAAAGACAGAAGAAAGGGCAGTTTTCACCCTCGAATGCCGCGAGCAAAAGGAGTGTGATCGATGGCCGATTTGAGAGCTTGTCAAACTGAAATGCCGTGAAGAAGAAGAAGAAGAGAGACTCTGCTAACTCTTGAGGTATATACAATGTTCTCGTAGTATTTTTTTTCCCCTTTTTCTTTTTTTAAATAAGGGTGTGTATAACAAGTAAGGAGTCGTTATGTGATATATTTGCCCGCGGATACAAGCGTTAAGTGGAGCGCTATGCGTTTTTGATGACTAAGGCAATTTTGTGTAATCATTGGAGATTTGTTTATGTGTATGTTTTATAGTTGAAATAAAAAAGATTATTTTTCTTTTTTTTTTTGCAAAAATGATTGAAGAATCTGTAATTATTATTATATGTTGTTACTTAAATTAAAATTATTTATTTACGTTTTTAATTGTTGAAAAATGCTACCAGCTCCTTTGGATTTATGCTTCTTCATAAAGATAATTACGTTTAAAACATTTATGAAACGTGATTGATGTCCGAACTTTGTATTAAAAATTACATACCTATGAATGAAAAATATATGCTTAAAAATTTTGTTTGAAAGCTGAAAATTTTTGTATAAATATTGTTAAATAATAATAAATTTTTATTTTTTTTTGAAAATACAAAAAAATACTTGAATTAGATATTTTGAAACTGCTGCTAATATTACAAATTATTTTCTGTTTGAAAGATCATGTCAGATTTCACTTAATTTAACTAAAATTTTATACAAACAGTAAGAAAATTTCATTTGTTTTAAGAACATAATAAACGTGATTACTTCTTTAACTGCCGTGACGAAGATTTTTATATGAAGTTGACATATAAAGTATAAAAAAATTATTTTTGAAACAATATTTCCAAACAATAAAAAAAAGTTTTCGATTTTTTCGAAAATTACGAAAAAGAAACTTTAATATTTTACCAACGCTGTGAAAAGAGTTGAAAGTTCCAAAGGGCTTCTAAGTTATTGAAATCAATTTCTATGCAAATTTTAAAGCTAATCTATTGAACGGTTTCTTGGTGATTAAGGGCTAACGTCAAATATACACAAAGACATGCATATATACACATTTTTTATATTACTTTTTTCAAATTCTCTAGGTCTAAATCTAGACTTATAAATCAGAAAACAAAAAAAATGTTTTTATCGACAAAAGTTAACAAATTATTGTCAAAAATATTTTAAATTTGAGAAGACTATGTAAATTTAGAAATTTATTCTAAAAATAATTTCGTTTCATTTGTTTCAATAAAGTTTTAAATTTATTTATCATCATGGTTATCCTTATTGACATTTCATTGAATTCCATTCACATATTTTCACGCATTCCTTCAAATAACCTTCCAAAATTTATGTTACCACAAACCAAAATTATTTCAAAACGCATAAAAATACTCGACCCGCAAAGAAGCAACGCTTTAAAAAATGAAAACCAAAATCATTGCTTCTTTAGACCGATCAGCTGCAAGGAAAAAGGCCGTACAAAAAATTTTTGTTCTTTCTTACTTCAAAAAAAAAAGGAAAAAAAAATTTTGAACGGGTGCACATATATCTTTCTTTATTTTTTTTTACAAAAAGAATTTCGTTGACTTTACAAAGTCAAGTTCAAGAAGTATTTCGGTAAAGTTAATACCAAATAGCTTGCAAAAAATTCTTTTTTTTCTACCCGATGCATCGAGGTGACCACGAAGCTGCTCATAATTCGTACAAGTTTATCGCGTCGTTTTCTCGGTACATAAGTATTACAAAAGACATAAAATTAAAAAAAAGTAGTCAACGTATTGCGGGGAGTCAAATAACACACGCGAAACGCATTTTATGTGAGTTACGCACTTTCTTCTTGTTACAAGTATACATGATTTTATTTTTATAATTTTATTTTTTGTCTTTCAAGATCAAAGGTCATTATTTTTCAGAAGATAAATTGAGTTTGTCGCCAGTCAAATATTTTATGGTAGTTTAGACAAGGGAATCTTTGTGATAGAAAAAAAATATTCGTTCCGTTGTTTGTTTGGCCATAGGTTTGAGTTGAATTTTGTTATTTCTTTACGCTTCTCTTAATGCAGTAAACTATGGCAGGTATTTTAAGGTGCTAATTTATTCATTCGTTCATAAATCATGAGAAGAAGGTAGGCGTAAAGAGAGAGAGAAAAAAAAAATTAATTATCTTTGTCTTGACTACTGGTTCGGTTCCTAAGGGAGAGAGAGAAAAATGAATAATTCTTTAGAGCGAAAATTGAAATATGCTGAACGAGCTTTATTAAGTGTATCCTTACTGATTATTTATAGGTTTATTTAAATGATGAAATAAAATTACGTTTAATTAAATATTAAAAATTGATATAATAATAAAATTTTATTTTCGAATACTGCCGATGATTATTTTTCAATAATTATTTAACGTATCATTATCAAGCGATATATTCCACTGATGTTTCGTAATTATTAATTCATCACATAATTAAGTTCAAACTTTCTATTATTCGTGCAATAAAAAGGTTTTAGTTAAGGTTTTCTATACGCCTCAATGATTCACGGCCATCGTTACAATAATAAATGATAAAATCGATGACGTTCTCTAATAGAGAAATTTTCAACGTCATTTAGAGGAACATCTGACAATAACGAAGTATAATGAAATTATTGAATGTTGTATCGAGAATGACAAGTATATATATATATACAACCACAAGTTGATATAACTTTAAGTTATATAATATTACAATTATAGATAGCAATTTAATAAAGACACGTAGAACGCGTCATGACAGCTCAAATGAATGAAAATAGAAAGGAAGAAATGAAAAAAAAAAAAAAATAACAAACAAGAAAACCTATAATCTCTTATTACATACCTCGAAATTTAAACATATGGATGGAGTGTGGAATATAAGTGGGTAGCGTGGTATTAGGAATCGATTTTATTAAACGATAATTATTACCGTTTTCATTATTTTGCATTGATATTTTTTTTTAATTCGTCATTACACATTTATTGGATATCTAAAGTTGTTTCCGTAAAAAAATCATATATTTATATTCCCCCGTAGTTTGTGATGCTATTATTATAGGGATTATATGTGACATATGTGTTGTTATACGCCAATAAAAAAGGTGACTATGAATTATTTATTAATACTCGATGACGGCTTTTATTTTGGATGATTAAAAATTAAAATTAGATGCAAAATTAGCAATATATTAACTAACAAAATAATTTAAAGTATTTGTTAGCGAAAATAATTCAGAGTTTAAGGAGAAGTCACGTACCTCTGTCCTTTACTAATAAAAAAATTTATTCTCTTGCAAAAACTAATAATTGTAGGAAATGATGAAGAAAAAACTGCATCTCGTATTATAAAAAGTAATATTTTTTTGGCAAATAAAAATTAATTTTATCATTTGGTTTCTAAAAAAATTTGAAAAATTAAATTTTTTATTCTAACCTCCTACCATCTAAAGTTATCCATTCTTAAGAATGGATAATGAGATCATCAGTGGCTCATTCGGTAGAGCGATGGATTCGTATTCTCGAGGTTCCGAGTTCGAATCCCGCTCTCGGCGGCTGATTGATACAAGCACCACTGTATGTTACATATGCTTTGTTCACAAACACACTGACGATCTCCGTCGCTAATTAGCATCGTGATGATAGCATAAATACAGCGACGTTAAATAAATTAAAAAAAATTAAGAATTGATAACTTTGATAATTGATGATGTTATAATGAATAAGAATTTATAATTTTGAACATTGGTGATGTTATAATGGATAATATTTTATATAACTTACAGAAACATCGATTTTTAATTTTTATTATCATATAAAATATCATGCATTGATATTATATACTTTTTAAATTGATTAAAATAGTAGAATAATCACATATATTAAAATAAAAATCATTTCCATGTGAGCTCATTTTAAGATTATTTTAATTCCTCTATTGAAATTCTTTTGAAAAGAAATGAAGTACACACACAGACATACATATACTTTATAATAACTTTCATATACCCATATATTCGCATCGTCGGAAGTTTTCACTGATGCTTTGCGCAATTAATTATAATCCCTCTGCCCTTTACCTCTTCTTTTTCTCTCTCTCTCTCTTATTCTTGTAAAAGCCGCACATACAGTAGCTGCATGTGGGCGGTCCAGTAGCCCTTTTACAACGTACACACAAAACCGCAAATTAGCGGTGTTACGTGTTCTGTGGTTAATTTACCTTTTCGAGTGTTAAAAAAAAAAAGGATGAAAAAAAAAAACTTTCTACACACCGACTACTTGTCATGCGCTTTTAATCGAAGCGGTAAGTCTTCTGTCTGAGATTAAAATCATGCGTTGACATTATTTATTTATTCAGAATGCCACATTCAATTTTGTTGCTTGACCGCAGAAAACCATTGCGCGCACTGTTAAGCGGTTAGTAGCGCAAAGATAAATTTTTACGTTTGCTTTTTTTTTTCATGTTTAATGTTTATTAATTTGCTTGCATTGTGTACTTAATCTTTGTTGTGCCGGTGTGGACAATAACGCGAGAAGAATGCGTGAGAAAAGAAGGAGGTTTAATGTTTTTTTTTATTTAATTTTTTCTTTTAATGGAATTTTGAATTTTTTTTTAAGATTCTTATTTAATTAAAATAGTTTAATAATTTTTGTAAAATTTTGATAAATTTATAAGCGATAAAATTTATCATAATTTATATGTTTCTTAGATTAATCAAGTTATAGATACACTGTTTTTTTAATTATGTGTTTAGATTAATTAGGACTCCATACAGATGTTCTATAGCTATAAGTTTTGAAAAATATGGATATAAATTACTTGTGTCTTTGTGTATTGGAAAAAATAATTTTGTTTGCATTATGTAGTTATTGCGTGCTAATATATTTAATAAAGTCTCAAGAATATTTTGATCTACCATCAAATGTGAAAATATATTAAAATTTAAGTTTTCCGTACTTATTATAATAAAAACTTGTTATTAAATGCATTTTAAGTGTAATTTTATTTTTTTTTTTTACAATTTAATCATCATTAAAACTTATAAAGAAACTTCTAATTACTTTTTTCAATTCCATTTTTTACAAACTTTTCAACACTCAGCCAAATCAATATATATATATATATATATATATATATATATATATATATATATATATATAAAATTATTTTTATCAAAGGAAAAGTGTTCAAAAAAAGAAACAAGCTGTTAGCTCGTATAACGCAAGCAAAGAAATCAAAGAAAAAAAGAGAAAGAAAAATACTCCTTTGGCAAAAGCTCGGTTATTTTTTTGTTCACTTATAGACGTTAGAAAGTGCATAGCGAAGCGAAAAAAGAAGCGTACAAGCTTCTATAACAGTAACGTGACTCCCTTCTTTTCGTTAAAAAGAGCTTCTCGCGCGCGCGATCCTCACCTTCTCGAAGAAGAAAAAAAATAAGAAAAAAAAAAATAAAATAAAAAAGTACTGTAGTAGCGAAAGCAAAAAAAAAAGAAGAAGACATTCGATATAGTGTACGTGTATATATTTTTGACTTGAGTTTTTCCTTTGAAGATCCATACCGAATTTTTTCTCTTTACCCTATAACATCTATAGGGTTGATTTCTTTTCAAATTCTCCAATGCTTCTATAAGCTAAAGGCATAAGGAAAAAAAAACTTTCAAACCATTATAGCGTAGCCGTAGGGTGTCCCGTTACCGATTGCTAGTAAGGGGTCGTCGCACAGAAATACTATGTCGCGTATATACGCCGGAAGAGAGTCGATTGTTGACCAAAAAGTCGCCAATTTAAAAAAGCCTCCAGCATCATACTATTTCTATATATCCTTATTTAGAATCTTTACTTACACACATTCACGTGTCTATACATACAAACATACATATTCGTACATGCATTCATACATATATACATACGTACTAAAAAGCCAAATAGATAGGTGGATATATATACACAATTGGTTTGGACTTCTATAAAATTGAAAGGAAGAATCAAATTGGCCGAAGGAAAGAAAAAATTTGACTTGTCGAAGCTAAGTAAATATATCTTTAAAAAAAGAAAGAAAAAGATGTTTACAAGCCAGATTATTGTCAGTGGCATATCTTCAAATATCCCTTGGGCTCAATTTGTATATATATAGACGGATGGATATGTTTCCTCTAGTCTTGGTCATACAGATATAACTTTA
This sequence comes from Anastatus disparis, assembly GCA_017163975.1. Classification (NCBI taxonomy): domain Eukaryota; kingdom Metazoa; phylum Arthropoda; class Insecta; order Hymenoptera; family Eupelmidae; genus Anastatus; species Anastatus disparis. The sequence goes on from JAFFSR010000251.1 coordinate 2,353,734, forward strand.
TCAATTTTATTCGTTGGAAAAAGGAGACGTTGTAACATAAAAGAAGCAAGGGGGGTATAAGGGATTTCGTTGAAAAGACAGGACTTTGGTTTGGCGTGTATGCCTTAAGGCGTGTCTTTTATGGACGGAAATAATGTTCTATGTGTATGACAGTGTTACATCACTAAAGTTTGCCTCTTTTACATTATGTGTGTATATGCGTACTTGAGCGTGGTACAGAAGAAAGCAATTTGTCGAGGTGATTCTAAACAGATTTAGATAAAGTTTCGTGTAATATACTTTAAAGTAAACACTTGTAATTGAATTTATCATCAAATAAATTTACACAGTTTTTGTTACTAATATATTTTTATTTTAACTAATTCATTTTTATAAACGATTTTAGGTTATTTATAATTTTAATAAACCATCAGAATTTATACTAGTATCTAAATAAATGAAATTTATATGTCTCAAATGCAAAAAGTGCTTTTCACATAATAAAAATTGATAACATCATTTACTCAGAAATATATATCGAATTTTAATTAATATTATTTCATGTGTTTTGAAAAACTACTAAATACTGAATTGTTTATCAGAGAGATCTGTAAGACATGTTTAAGAAATAATGAAGACAACGTAACATAGATAACTTTTATTTAAAGGTAACAACAATCCAAATAAATTTACAACCATCCCGATTAGTAGACGAAGCTTTAGTAATGCTAAAATACCTTCTCGTCAAATTTTCTCTTTCTTTAACTTCTCCATTCCTTCGTTTACTATAAACTTTTAGCTCTCGGGTGATCCTTCACGTAAAACAAGACGTAAATGTATTATCACAGAGCTTACTGATAACAGTTTGTCAGAATGGACGTCTATATAATCTTTTTTTTTTGTTCCTACACTTTGAAAATCTTAGTGCTATCTGATATGGCTAGCTTTTTATATGTTTCGCGTAAAAAAGAACGTGTTATATGTGTGTATATATACACGCATTAAGTTGTATTGTGGAATGTCAAATTTAAGATCTTAAATTTCCCTCGAGGGGCTAAGAAAAAATTGACTGTAGCAAGAAAATAAAGTGCTATGGTTTTTGTATATAGAGAACAGTAGATGCGGCTAAAAAAAAGAAAAAATCAAGATAAGAGGGTCCAGCGAAAAATGAAGACATAAGATTAGCATGAGATGTAAGTAAAGAATATAAGTTGGAAATGAAAATGAGAATATTTGATTAAGAAGAAATTTTTATTTTTTTCTTATTTTAAAGTAAAATTTCCACATCTTGGAATTAGAGCAAAATAGAATTAAAAAAATTATAATTTTGGTATTAATAAATTTAAAATTTAATTTTTATTTTCATTGGATGAATCATATATTTAATTATTCAAAATAATTATAACGTTATTTCACAAAGAAAAGTTATAATGTTTGAAAACAACTATATAATTGTTTATTAGAACTTATTTAATTAATAAAAAAAATATAAACCAATAAATAAAAGTTCGGTTCGATGCCCAGCACGATAGGAATGAGTACTACATCATTGAATTATTTTCGAAATAAACCTTATTATCATAATGTGTATCAGAGTTTGTGAAAAATGTATATATTCTTTCCAATGATTATTACGAGCAATTTCATATACAGCAATATATTATCCTAAAACATTAGAATCTTACTAAATAATGGCACGATAACCTCTCAAGCATAAATAATGTCAGTTTATATACACATTTATTCTGGAATTCATTGATATATACATGTATATAGAAAACTTTTCCTAAACCATCTCGATGTACTTCTGTTTATCCCCAAAGCGACCCATTTTTTTTTATCTATCGTACAAGCGTACAATACAAAACCAATAACGCACTCCATATATTTTCGACTTAGAGACAGGTAAAAGACTAAAGAAAACAAAATGGAATAAAAAGCGAAAAAAAAAAAAAATATTTCGGATAAGATAAGCGCGCGCGCACGATGACTACGAAAGTGACCGTATATATCCTTCAAAAAAGAAAAAAAAAGAAGAAAAAAAAGGGATGATAGTATAGCAAAAGGGCGCTTGGCGCCTTGTTTTACTTTTAAACTTCCATCGGCACGTATATATCACTTGTATGTTACATGGACAGCGGTCACTTCTCTCTTTTTTTTTTCTCTGTAGATAACGAAAAGAAGAGAAGAGAGAGAAAAAAAGAGAGGAAGAATTGCCTCGCCCTATAAAATACGTCCAAGCCATTAATCCCGAATAGAAAGAAAATATTCAAACTCTTGCAAAACGACCACGCGAATGCTCTCATTTTTCTACTCTCGCTCATTCTCTCACTTTTTTTTTCTCTCCCTTTTGTATACCATCGTTGAAAACCTTAATATGAATACAAAAGCAATTTCTATCGCGTCTATTATTTATCGTGTAATGCTTGGACAAAGTGGACCGTGTATATTATTACTGGCAATATATGTATACACGTAGTGCCAAAAATTTATCTATATGTTACATCTGTTGGATGAGCATCAAAGGGATGTGCTATATACGCACCAACGATGACGAATATCGCTACAAGGGATTATTATTTAACTTTGCTTTATTTGTTGGATACAGTTGCTAACTTCATTTTTTTTTTCCTTTGCTTTCTACTTTTTTTTTGTAATGTTATACTCTTTTTTTTTAGGTAACGCTTTAGTATGAAAAAAAAAGGAAAATTGCGTGCGAGAAGTGGTTGGCAGAGTGCTGTAAATTACGTTTGTTTGATAGAATATACGGAAAAAGATGTTTACATGAGTTTTTGTTAGGATGCGCGCATCGGTGTGGTCAGCTTGTTGGGCAAAATTGTTTGTCCCTTTGAAGAGACGTGCGGCGGCTTTTTTTTTATCCAGAGTTTTATTTGATTTTCACCGGGTGCCAGATATAAATTTCGTTACAGAAGGTCGCTTGTTTTCAATAGATGTACGTGTTTTGATTTTTATTTTAGTTTAGTTTTTAATCCTTTTTTTTTCACTCTCAAATAAATATTGAAAATCTTATTATGGAAAAGCTTTTTTAATAGAATAAAAATTGTTGATATTTAAAATACAAAATTAAATTATTATTGTGAAACATTAGAAATATTTTTAGTGATGAATATATTACTATTTATTTTTTAATTAAAAAATTTTCTTAACATACATATTTATAAAATTCAAATTAAAAAACTGATATCTAAAAAGAGAAATATAAACTTCATTATACATCTCATAATCTAGTAACACAATCAGAGAAAATTCTCGCTTGCCAAATGTTTTACTACAAATGAAATGGCGAAACTTTAATCCAACCTATTCAAGCTTCCATTCCATAAATTTAAAAAAAAAAAGAAAGAAAAATTTAAAGGGAACGCAAGCAACAAAGAATCTCTATTGTTTTACAACTATGGGATATCTTCCAAAAAGTTAGAGTAATACAATTTTCTCTTTGTCAGTTTTAAAAGGTCACCCGAACAAAACTGTATGTATATACATCCTAGTACCAATTGTCTATTTCCCAGAGCTTCATAAACAAAAGAGCAATGACGTGAAAATGTATACCCATAACCGTCGACACCCAAAAAGCAACAATTTTCATCCTCCTATCTTTCGATGGTATTCTTTTTTTTATACGTATAATTACTCGAAAATACGTAAAGCCTTCATCTCCTATTGTCGAACTTAACTTTCTCTCTTTCTCTCTTTTAGTTTAGCAGCGAAGATAAACTAATCCTTCGTAACCGTCGGGCGATTACGTTTTAACGTTGATTGCGTCACACTCACTTTCTCTCTCTTTCCCTCAACCCTTTTTTAGTCAGCCCCTATCAACTGCCTTTTCGTATATATATACGTTTTTGGACAAGTACTCACATCACACTACGCACTTATCTTACTCTCTAGCTGAGGATTTTCAGCGCTATGATTCGTTTTCACAAAAGTAAATGTTTGTCTATATATTGTATGATTTGCATGTATACGTTTATTTTGTATTATACATCTTACTTAACGAGCATTGTTAATTTGATTCTGTAAACTCGATGACGTTGACGACTAAGATAATAATCAGGATGAAAGTGAGCCCGATGATTAGACGCGTGCGGTTTATCCGTTGTTGCTTCTTCTTCTTGCTTGATTAGAATTAACAGGAGGAGGAATGATGCTTGCGAGACATTGTAAAATTACCGATTTATACTGGGCGTCGGAAGGATTAAAAGTGAGATGTGATTTCGACCGTAGGAGGGTCGAAAAAGAATAATATTACTACGTATACAACATAAACTACAATTTATTTTACCATTTCATACAATAAAATATAAAATGTTCAACATTTTTTCTCTTTGTTTTTGGATGCTCCAAAAAATAAGGTGATGCTAAATTAATAGAGAATACAATCAAAGTAAAAGATTCTCATTAAATTTAAAGATGAAACTATATTAATTTGATAAACAAAAGAAACTTTAGAGAAATTACGCTTAATCGCATACATGATAATGTCAGATAAATAGTAAAATAGGAATAGCAAAGCAATTGTTAAATTATCTAATAGTTAAAAGAAGCCCTTGAGGCTTTTGGAATACCGTAATTCTACTATACTGTACTCGTTCTATCGGATTTATTGTACGGATGATTTTGTGTATATATAGATAGATATATACTCAATTGCCTAAGGGGCCCTTTTGAGTCTGTGCTTGTCATCGGTGTCCAAGTTAATTGCCATTTCCATGCTCGAATAAATTAATAAAGTGTACTGCTGCTACGATTGCGTCTGCTGATGACATATTGGTGACGATTTTAACCAAAGTACGGTCAGTTTAGTCTCTTGTCCTTTTGATTAGCTCTTTTGGATATTAGCTATTGTTAGTGTTCTTTTTTTTCATCTTCTAAGTTAATTATTGGAAACCTATTTCTCATTTCCTTAGAAATTTATTGATGAGGAAATTGATTATTGATTTTATAGAAGTCGTAAGGTCTCGTTCAATCCTTTCATAATTATTTTATTAAAAATTTTTTCAAAGTATGGTGTTTTCAATAGCTAAAAATTTCGACGACTCAATGTGTTGAAGATAATTTTATAATATGCATATGTGATGGAATTTGGTTTGTATTCAAAAGGGTAATTAGATGCTCTCAAAACGTCGATTTTTTTATAAAAATTTAAGCGTTTTTTCAAAATTCTTATACAGCAAATGTTCTAATACATAACCACCTTAAGAATGATTCCACCCAAAAGGAAGTCATGGGTAAATTCGATAATTAACATGAGCTATAAATATGAAATGAACATATTATTAAAATTTTAATGATAAAATCTTATTTTCAAAAATTTGAAAGTCGATAATTTTATGAAAAGATTCAAACATATATTCTTGATCAAATTTAGCTTGTGAAAATGATAATAAAATAATTAAAACAATGAAAACAAATAGTAAAAATTTATTCTGTAAGACTATTTTTTTTCCGGTCAGCTAAAATGATATTGAATAATAAAATTTGAATAATATCTAAATATTATTAGCTATGTGTTTAGTATAAGGTTAAGACGCTATATAAGAAGAATATATAAATCTTGAAATATAAGACTTCGATATACCTATATAAATAAATTTGTTGATTTCGTCAGTGGCTCAGTCGGCTAAGCGATGGATTCGTAATCTCGAGGACCCGAGTTCGAATCCCGCTCTCGGCCGATTGATACAAGCAAGTACCACTGTATGCTACATATGCTTTGTTCACGAACACACTAATGATCTCCGTCGCTAATTAGCATCGAAGTGATAGTATAAATACAGTGACGTTAAATATAATAAAGAATGAAAGTATTAATAAAAAGTTGAAATATGTTTGTATATTATTAGTGACATTCCTTGTTATCTAGAATTTTTTTCCTTTGCTTTTTTTTTCATCAAACGTTATTGCATTTATTCTATTTTCTTTTTCATCCATGCAGCCGAGAAATGATTGACGCTTCAAGTGCGTTTTTGTTTGAAAAAAAAAGAAAGGACAGATATTTGCAACTATGATAACGAATGAGTTATGAGTGATATTTTTTTTTATTATTTTAGTTTTTATTTTGAAAAAAAAGTGGCAGATTATTAGACATCAATCCTGTCGTTTCCATTAGTATTGATTATTAACATTGACAAGTTAACATTATAATTTTAGGATTGATTCTACCAATAAGTGATTTTATAAATTACGCAATGTCTGTACGATATAGTTGGAAATGGAAAATGAAATTAGATTTGTTACTTTTATATCCAGTATTTTAAAAGTTTTAAAATATTTTCTATGTTCTTTTTTAAAAGTTAATAACAATGATTAATATTTAACCCGATTATCCTTTTAATTTTGATAGACAATTTAACTAAAAAATTATTAAATCTGTAAATGTCAAATCAAATTCAAATGAATAAAACGAAATATTTTGTTTAAATTTTCCATAAAAAATTAACTTGCAGTCAATCAAATAAAAAATCATGATTATTAATAATTGTTGATGAAAACTAATTTCAACACAGTTGGATTATAAACGAAAATTTTTATTATTTTATTTTATTGTACTATAATTAAAGTGTTTTTTCAAACACTTTAGTTATGTTACAATAAAATAAACGTTGCAAAAATAAAGCAATATAAATTTTCGTTTATAATTCTAGTGTTTATGTACAAGTTAATTTTTATCAACGAACTTCTTAAATGAGCATTAACTATCTAATGTATTTAATTACTAATAATTAATATAATTTCATAATAGTAACACTAACTATTTAATAACAGTAAATAATGAAGGATAAATGGTAATAATAAATCACGACACCTATTAATTATCTAAGAAATATCCAAAAATGTAGCATACCACTAAAGCCACGAGACCAAATTAATATACCTTTAACCAAGCAAAATAATTAAAGCCTAGAAAACACTTGGATCAATTACTGATCCCATAATAGCATTTTCCACATAAATTTTCTCTCATTCTCTCCGTTACATTAAATTCAAAGTAAAAATATGCACACGCATATATGACAAATTTTCTTCTTCGCTTAAATAGACAATCGTCTTTTGTCAATTTTATCTCGGGTAATCCTCTAACAACGCCCAAAAGTAAATCCTTCTGGAACAGCAAGGAGAAATCTGCAAGCTTGATTTATTAAGTACAAGTAAACTCCCACGAGAGAGAGAGAGAGAGAGAGAGAGAGAGAGAGAGAGAGAGAGAGAGAGAGAGAGAAAAGCCGAAAGCATATATTCAGTTATGTATGATATACCTATACGACTTACAAATGTGATTTACCTAGTTAATAATTTACCCCGAATATCCGAGAATATAATGTCATTGCTATATGGAACGTATAGATGGTAAGTATTAGATGGATTAATACGAAAGTACATTTTCATTTCAAATGTATAGAGTAATTTTTTCAAAAAAGTTTATATGGATTGTTAGTTGTGTGATTTTGATGATTAGATGAATTAATCTTTTTTTTTCATTTTGAATGGTGTCAAAAATTAACGACAATTCTATTTTCTCTTTGTTTACTTAACAAGTAACAGGTGCTATCAAATGAGGTCTCTAGTGGCTCAGTCGGTAGAACGATGTATTCGTAATCTCGAGGACCCGAGTTCGAATCCCGCTCTCGGCTGATTTATAAAAGCACTACAGTTTGTTACATGTGCTTTGTTCACGAACACACTGAAAACCTCCGTCGCTGATTAGTATCGCAATGATAGCATAAATACAGGGACGTTATATAAAAAAATAAATAAATATAATCAAATGTTCTTTATCGAATTTATAAAATTTTTCATTATTTTTTCAAGTCTCTTAATAAAATATTTTATAATATTATAAAACACTAAAAACATAAATATTCTTTGTCTTGATAAACTGCCCCTATGGGCTGTAAATAATTTTATATTTTCCGACATAAATGAATAAAATCTAAAAAATTTGCAAAATTTCATATTAAATTCATATAAATAATGATACCCATCGATAAAATTTAGACACCATAATGAAATAAATAATAATCAAACTAATAAATCCAAACTAAATCTTTACGTACAAATGTAAATGGCGCTACATTAATATCAAACAAAAAAAAGAGAAACCAGTTGAACATAGTATAGAAAATACTATAGCACAATATCTTCCGAAAAAGGACACATATGAAAAATTCGTATAATATAACGATATAAATATACGCCCATAATACAAGTAAAAAAAAATAATATAGGGGGGAAGAGGGATGGCTAAAATATCCCTGTAGTCGAAAATCCGTGTTATGCGACTGATTGCATATAGAGTACACACATGACAGAGTGTCGTTATTAATCTCTCCCGGTTATGGTACAGAGAGCTTCAACTTCTCTCTCACCCTTATTCGATATATATATATATATATACACATATCCGTTTTCGACGTAAGCATACAGCATGTATATACTGATGCAAGCTTTTCCCGGATATACTTTCGTAAATTGCTATCTCGCGAAAGAAAAGCCGATGTATACGCGCGCGCGTGTAACGCTATGAGAGAACGTAACGATGTGTCATTACTATACCGCCGGCAATTAATCGAGTAACACAAGAGAATGAGGAGATACTGTTAGTGTGCCGGGTTTGTATAATGTTACAAATGACATCGACACGTTTTAACTGAACAGAAAAAAAAAGAAAAAGAAAATAAAGTTAGAGAAGAGAGAGGGAAAATCCATTTAGATATACTTTAACTGTAAGCGCGCGATGTCATTAGCTTACGCGCGTGTCTAAAACTGGTCATTAGTCGCGATTTTGTTTCTTCTTCTTTTTCTGACTTTTTGTTTCTCCTCTTTTTTTGCTTTGGCTCTTGATCGATTGTAAGCTCGTTGTATACTAAGAGGCTTTAAATAATGTTTTATTGTTTCTACTTAGGACTAATTATCGATCTTTTATTTTATTTTAGTTCTTCAAATGAATTATTTTATTAATTTTAATAAAATTTAATGATTTATTTTCATAGTAAATATATTTCAAAATTATAACTTTTGAATATTCTTATAATTTTTTACTAAGCAAACTCGTGGAACTACTCGTTCAAGAAAACTTTCATGTTTGATTTTAATTTTTAAATTTTAATTCTTAAGTTATTGACATGATGATGTTTGGAAATAAAAAGTACTTATTTCAGAATTAAAATAACGGGTTAAATATCAAATATTAGATGTGATTTATCAGCATTAGTTTTGTAAGTTTTTCAATACTAACTACAAATTTTATTTAACATTAATATATCAAATGATATCAAACTTTTGGAAATCTCAATGAGTTATTTGTTTATTTTATCCAATCATAAAAATTTATAATAGAGATATTTTTAAAAATTTTGATGTATAAAAGATTTAAAAATTTTTTAAACTGCTATATATACATAATTATGCAAAGCGTATATTATGTAAAGCATATATTTTGTCTCGCCTCCTTAACTTCCAAATGTTTTAAAAGATTTTCACTGTAATATACAGTAAATTGTAAATTTAATTTCAAAATTTTTTTTTTCGTAGAACAATAAATACTTACGTATCTTGAGTAATAATTAATAAGCACGACAATAACGGGTATGTCATTACTTCACTTTACATTTGTAAAATTTTAATTTATAAACCATAATTCTATTTTCGTTTGTGCAAAAAATATCATGAAGTATAAAATATAATTTCACATTAATGTATCTAAAAATAGTAAATTTAAGCTCAGTATTAGCGTCTTATTGTCAACTAAAATAAATATAACTTTAAATACACCATTCCTTTTTACCAATTATTTAAAAAAAAGAAAGAAAAAAAACTAAGTCAGTCTTTTCTCACAAATACAAATCTCAACCTAAGAACTTAATACCTCAGAGTAAAAGCTTCCTATAAAGAAGTTTATTCGAATCAATTGGAATAAAGGCCTCGCGGCAATTTTTCTTTACTTTATAAAACGTCGCGTGTCCTGTGTATATACAGTCGCAAGAAAATCCACCTCTGTATATACCCACGGCAAACATTTTAGCTCCATTTGGAAAATGAAGCATCGGGAAAACGCTCCTTTGTTTATACCTTTTCTCTTACTTATATAGCATTCGAAACATATCCTTATACCTCAATCTTTCTTAGAAACTTTGGAATATATATATATATATATATATATATATATATATATATATATATAATTGTATCTTTGTATATACGTATGTATTAACATGTATAGGACTTTAGAAGCCTGAAGGCGCGAGAGCTCAAGCAATCCTTTTAAATCCTCTCAAGAGTATTCTTCTAATTTTATGCTCGCTACCTCTTTGCAACTCTCTACCACCACTGCTGCTCCTACTGTACGCATAATCTTTTATGAGTATATGCCGGCAAAAAAAAGGATATTCCTTCCTATATACACGCCTGTTACTCTCACGCGGATTTATCTTTTTTTTTTCTCCTTTTCTTTTCTTTCCTTTCTTTATCCTTGTTCGTCATTGCTTTCTTTATATCTGTACGTATGTATATATATAACCTTTTTTTTGTGTATTAAGAGACGCAGAGTCAAAGGAAGATTCGTATACGATGCCGAGTTATTTTTTTGCTAGTTTAAAGCTTGTGGCTTTGGAATGAAATTATTTTGCTTCGTTGCATATATATATATATATATATATATATGTGCGTGTATGTGTATACCGATTGTACCAAGGCCTTTTACTACTGTAGGCTCAAACGTGGGCTTTTCATGTTATGATTGGGTGGTATTGTGAGAAAAGATTTTTTTTTTCTCAACAAAGGAGTCTATGTTCACTTTTTTTTTACCTTGGGATAATTATACCCGAATGAACTTTGATAGAATTATTTAAAAATTAATAACTTCATCCTTGAATCCTGTAGAAAAAAGAGCTTTTGTGGTATTTTAAAAATAATTATTTACCTTATACACGGAGAGATTTTTTAAAGGTATAAAATTATTATATACATGATAAAACTTGCTACATATATAGTAAACATTCCATTTACAAAAAATAAATTTTGTTATGCGTATATTAATTTTGCTATTTGTACAGCAATTTTGATCATATGTATGTAGTAACCTTTAAACAAAATCAAGTATGTTCCACAGTTACAATGGAATATGGTAATTTTACCAATAGGATTTCTCTCCATGTATATATGTGATATTTATAAATTAATCATGAAAGTCCATTTGATTGATTCGTTATCAATTTTAAATAAACTAGATTAACGATTATATATATTTTTATCAAGAATAAGTAGTATTTGCATAAAAATATTCACTTATCGATATATTTTACTTTGAACGTATCATTAAAAAAAATCATTTATTTACGATTAAATTTATTTTTAAAAATCTTCGAAAATTCGAAATCTCTTTAGCCATAGCAATTTGAAATCTAATCATTTTACGAGCAATGCCCAGTGAGTGGATATACATTTCGTAAGCGTTGGATCGGACACATACACTTTTTTTTCCTCATGAATTATTCATGAGGATTCGCCGGGGCTCTATCAGCTTTTCGATTATATCGACATCTACATACACGAGCATTGTCGTTCAAAATTTTATTTTTTTTAATTTCTTTTTTTTGTCTTTTAATTGAACCTCGTACATTTTTGTTTAACTTGGATAAATTTACAATTTAACTTTTTTTTACGAATCCTCTATTCTTTATTTTGAATTTTTCATTTAACTTCATTTGATATAAAGACAAATATTAGAGATGTGAGTTATGATTATTTGCGAGCGGATATTCATTATGGGTATTATTGTATTGATATAATGGCGTAATCAATTTCTCGTCTTTTGAAAAATATTGAATTACTGTAAATAGTCTTAAGTGTAATCCAATACATACAGGGAATAGCATTACAATGGCATCTGCTTCAATATCTTTTATTCTTTTCAGTTGATTTTATTTTAGGGGTTGTGAACGGGATAATTTGCTTTATTTATTTTATAAAGTTATAATGCAATTTTAACTTGAGTATTATTTTTTGAAATTTTATATTGAATATTTTTGTTTTTAGTTTTAAATTGTCAAAATAGTAAATTAAAAAAAAAACAATACTTTTTGCCATAATTCCACGTAATTCAAGAATAAATTTTATTAAAAATTCAAATTTTTTTTTAATAAACAATAGTTTGATTTTTCTTTAATAACGTAAATAAAATTGTCATTAGATTGTTTCACGAAAAATGAACCGTACATACACAAGAGACTTTTTTTTCGCTCGAGTGTCTGCTTCGATCCACTTTAGGATTAGGTTCTCTTTCTCTTTTTTTTCCCTCTTTTCTTGGTCCTATATAACTTTTTTCCGTGGAGATTTTGCCGCTCTCACGTCCAGCAAATCCTATATCCGATAACGATGATTCGATATAGAAAAGAGTGAGTCCAGAGCCACAGATTGTCCAATCGGATTATCATAATATTTTTATTATTATCGCTTGAATCTCCAAAAGTTATTTTTTTTTCTCTCTTCCTCTCTTTCCTTTTTCCTTTCTAGCTAGAGGATTCGAGCATATATTTTTTTTTTTATTTTTTCGTATGTTTATACGTACGGAAAACCCTTACGCTCAGCAACCGGACATTACTCAAATCGAATAATCGTGTCGGCCGCGAGATATGTCGCTTTTTTTCACAGTGTTAGAAAAAAAAAGAGAGGAAGAGGCAAGGCTTTTTACCTTCCTTTCTTTCCTTTTTTTTTTTTTTATTTCGCATGCTTTTTTATCAGCCAACATTCGGCTATAGTTTTTATTTGCGAGCTTTTTATTTGGACGCGCCAATAGTTTTCCGGATGTGCGAACCTGGAATGCGGAATTTATTATCTCGAGTATATTTTTCTTCTTTTTTTTTATTTTGATTTTTATTTGAGTTCGGGCACTATATTGCCTTTTTTTTAGTATTGTTTGCTGTCTCGGCAAAATTGATGATTTAAAAGCACTGAATGAATTGGTTGACTGATGAATGCCTATCGGTCGTGATACGAAGAGATTGTACGAAATAATAATGATAATAATAAAAAGATATACAGAATGTATTCATAAAAGTTAAAGCTATTATGTTTTTATTTCTATGCAAATGAAAAAGCTGTTATAAAGCATACTTTTAGATAAATTTTATATTAAATTTCAAATACAATTGTTTTTGTGAAAAAAAAAAGAATCATTTAAAAAATTTTTAAAATAATAGTATCTGTGTACAAATTGAATCATTGGCTTATGTCACACAATGAAAGACAATTATAATGAATTAAACAAATCAAATTTTAATATCAGCAATTGAATTACAAAAAAACTTTAAGGTAAAGGTACTATCTTACGAATATTTTCAATTTTGGTAATCAAAAGCTCACAAAGTTTGAAATAATCAATCGTTATGAATATCTAATATTTACAGTTTAATTAAATTATTGATTATCGTAAAATTTCTCAACTACAACGCACAGAACGATTAAACAAAAGGAGACGTTATTCACTTGAACGAACATAGTTCAACCCTATCATAAATATAGACGTTAAATATCTCTTTCACGTAAACCCACATCTTGCGCACGCTTTCTCCATTCTAGAATAGATCAAAGTGTCACGTATATAGATGCTCATTCCTCCTTCGGCATAACGTTAATTAATGTCAAACACTAAGGACTTAATACACACACGCACACACACACATACACATAAACACACAAATACACATACATATACACATTTATATATATGTACTCAATAATATATCAATAATAATTATGTTCTTTGTTCAATAATACGTATGAGCACATATAGGTTTCAATTTACATATCTTAGCTTTGAATAACTATTGAGAAGCTGATTATACACGAGTTGTGAGAAATAGAGAACGAAAGAGCAATCGTCTTCTGGGGGAGGGTTTGAACATTAAATTTGACATACAGGCAACGAAGCATCTCATAGTTGGTTGAAAGTATTAAAGCGTTTGTGCATCGATCAAAATAAAAAAAAAAACGCTTGACAGATTTTAGATTGCGTAAGACGCGTGTGATCAAGGCGGATGATGGTTTTTTTTTCTGGTTGTTTTTATGTACACACGACATGCTCATATCCAATCGCTTTTCCTTGTGTCTAAAGTTTTTAAATCATTGTTTGATATCCCTCGTTTCTTTTTTTTTTGGAGATTTAACATTAGAAAGTATAATTTTCGTTTTCCTTTTTTTTTCTTCGGAAGATTTTGGGTAGCCTAAAGCAAATTTTTATGTATTAGCAATTTTTATTTTTTACGCATGAAAATGACTCGCAAATTATTCCGTATTTTAGGGTTGTCATCTTTGTATATTAAATCATGCATGTCTTGTAAGAATAACGTTATGATGAATCATTATTTTATTAGATTTAAAAGTATAAAAATTTTAAAGTAAAGCCCAAATGACATGAAAATGCGAGTTAATAGTTCGGTTGAATGAATAATCTTGGAAATAATTATGATTATATGATAGAAAAAATGTTACACTTTAATAATTTTTTTCCATTCTTTTGCCAAATTATTAGCTAGTAAGTGTAAAAATGATAAAACAACTAAAAATAACATAAAAAATGTAATATGAAATGTTACAAATATAGCATTAGCTTTTTTAGTCTGTAGATAGGTAAGGTGAAATCCTATATAAAGCGTATATCTAAAGGTAAGCGACAACAAGTAAGCGATGAATCATCACCGATCTTCTATAACGTATTAGCTATACATATAACGTATATATATCTATAAAACGTATTCAGAGCAACGGCATTAATTAACGTTCCTCCCAAGCGAGTACTGTGACTTTGATCTGATCTACATGGGTGAAAGGACGGACACGCTTGGTATTAACCCCTTTTAGCCGTATTATACATATATATATATATATATATATATATATATATATATATATATACATACACAGAAATTAAAGTAAAATGCTTTGAAGAGATAGAGAGAGAGCCTTTAACATTAAGCGAATATACACATATAACGCATTGTGCAATTGTTTTTGTAAATCATGTGCGAAAAGCGGTCAGAAAAGGTGATACCTGTATATAAGGCTTTTCGATAATGGCATTTCCTCGTGTGCATGAGCAAGTTGATTAAATTCAAACATCCACCACGTGTATACGCCGATGTTTAAAGCAATGCTTATATATATATATATATATAGATATAGATAATCTGACACTATGAGAGTACAAATATGCTCATATTGGCTGATAGTCAAAGGGCAAGCTTTTGCTTTCTCGACTCGGCTATACGTATATTCTGACAATGCTTCAGTCGCATAATAATAGCATGCCATAGGGCAGATGTCGTTTGTGTTTATGAAAACCCTTTTGATGACTATTGTTAAAGGAGCAATTTTCTATACGCGACCGGTCATCTGAAAGGAATGACGATGAAAAATTTTAAAATATATCGACATTCTTGCTGCTTTGAAAATTCTGATATTCAACCTTTTTTTTAATCAATATTGGTGATGTATTGAATAAGCTTGAAACTGTATTAAAAAATATTGAATATCATAATTAACTAGCAAATGTATCCACTTTTATGAATAATGTTATTGCATTGCATTTTATGATATATTTTTATGAATATGATAAAAATTAATGGAACGTTCGTTTAATATGATTATTTTAATTGATGAATTCTCATAACCAACAAAGTTTTAAAAAATATAATTTAATGATCAATAAAAATGATCTATTCTCTGGCATAAAACGTTACTAGTTACGGATAAAAATGTTACACACAAAAAGAATTTTACGTTCTTCTAACCTCAAAATCGCAACTTCTTTTCTCATTTTCGGCTCTCAGAACGTAAAATTCATTACGTTACTTGGACAAAAAGGCTTTTTAACGAAACTCGTTACAAACCTCGCCTTCGGCTCGGCTTGTAATCTTCTCGTTTCGTAAAAAAAGCCTATCTGTCCACGGAACGTAATGTACTATTATTTAATAATAATCTCAAGGTTAAGTAAATTCCAATTGCAATGGTTGTTGAAAAAAGTAATTTGAAATTTTCTAACTTATTATAATATAACATTTTTTAATATGAAATACTTTTTTATAATTTTGCAGATGATTTAAAGGTTGTACAATGCGATTTCTTATTAATATACTGAATTTTAAAGTTCTTAATGGATAATTTAAAAAATTAAAATACAAGCTTACTCTTGCAAACGAAGATAATGTACTTCTTATAAATTTTCCCTTTTTAACGGTGTGACATTCGTTTTCGAGCATCATCAATTAAGACATTTACCACGCGGCGAGCAAAAACTTTTTGGGCTAATGAAATCACGTGCCGTTTCTCTCTCTCTCGCTCTCTTTCTTCAGCTAAAGGAGAATCGTTCGTACAAGATTAATGAAGGCTTTTGCTCGCGAAGACAAAACGAAAGTAAGCAAAAAAAAAAAGAGAATCGTACGAAGAAAAGAAGCGTCAAGAGGAAGAAAGAAAATAACAAAAAAAAAGGAACAAGTTTGACTTTATCGTCTTTCAGTCATTCTTCAGACGTTGAGCAGTACATTCATTAGTACGGTAAAATTTGAACTTACGCTCAAGATAAGAGAAGACTACGTTTATACACATCTAAATTTTTTTTCTTCATCGTATTAAGCTATGTGAAGAGAGTATCACAATTAATGCACGGTCTAGCCCCTTCCTCCCCCAGCCGGAAATTAGCTAAGGAGATGTCTCTTAATTTTTCATCCTTTTCATTCCCCTTATAGATACTCTTACATTTGAATTAAAAGAATCGCTTCTTTTTTTTCTTTCTCAGGAACCTTTTCTCTCTCTCTCTTTCTCTCCCCCTATACTATGATATTGTTAAGGAAGTATAGCGAAGGTTTGATAGATAAGCTTTTTCTATATCTAACGATCCACCCCATTGTCGCGTAAATGCTGCAACGGATACATTGACTGATCGGTTAAGACACCCTTGGAATATATAATTAGCTATTGCTCGTTTATTGTGCGGTATTATTATTATTATTATAGAAAAATCTTTTTCATTTTTCTGTTACTATGGGAAAATATGCAATCAACATATGCAGTTACAATAGTGCTTTTATAGACTATTGGATGACAAAACGTGATATTTTGTTGCTGTGTTGTAAAAGTTATGAAAACTGGGTCAATGTTGATGGATTTGTTTTACAAACTTTTGTTTAAAGTGTTGGTGTAATTAAAAAAAAAATTTTTTGTCATATTTTAAAACATTTATTATTTGTAGATATAGTACACCTGTATTTCTACCAAGACGGTTGTAAGAATATTTTCGATGCCATAATTTAAACCTTCTTAATATAACATTTTTTGCATAGTAAAAAATATTTTTTCTAAACTTAAATTTATGTAAACTAAATTATATTAGCAGCACAACTAAATTTAGTAAGTTTAAAATTTTAAAATGTAATCAACAAATAATCTTTTATTAAATAAATGAATTTGTGTAGGAAGTTGCGTATACGGTTGATCATAGCAAAAAGTAACTTTTCTCTTCCTTCTGTAATTCAATTGTCACGCTAAAAATGACAAAGGAGAAGACGATACTTCTGCAGTGACGTCATAACGCGTGGCAAAATCGGAATAAAGAAAGAATGTCTGTTTTGATTGATTAGTACTATTCGGGAAGTTATGAGGACCGGTAAAATATATTCAATGTAAATGCGTAAGTTGCGCAACGTTATTTCTCTTTCTCTCTGAGTTTTCTTAATTTTTAGATGATCCATCTTTCGTTCGTCGTGTGCGCGGATAAATAAATTATTCGAAGATATCGGCTTTTTTGTCACTCGTTTAAGATTTTTTTTCTATTTTTGTTTTCTTGGATTAATGATGGTAACCTTTTTTTTGGTTGGTTATTAATAGAGTAACGGGTGAACACTTTGACTCGCGATGACGACTATTCATCAAGATAATACCTTTTTTCGATGCGAGATGTGCGTTAATTATCTTAGCTTTTGAAAAATTTATCATTTTTTTAAGGAGGTGTTTGAAAATTCATATACTAATCGATTAATTCTAAATTGAATAGGAAGGCGTAATGATTCTAATAGTCTTAGTTAAACTGATTTATTGATTGTTTCCAAACTTTTAATTTAGTAAACGGTGTTCAAATGTAATATGGTCATAACTACTTTCATTAGTGATTAAAGAAAAGTTATCATCATTTTTTTACTTTCATACGTATATCATGAGTGTTTCTTGACTTAAATAGAGATCCGACGAAGCAATCATACATTTTTTTTATCTTTTACAAGGCGTGAAATTGACATTTAAGATCGAGCTCATTAGTGTATTAATACATTTCTATACCCTGTAATGATAATATCTAACTTATTGAAAACTGTAAATTTATATTAACTTTTATGAAAAAAATTAAAGTATATAGATTCTTTAACAGCTTTTTTCATATGAATTTGAAAAAAAAATATATCTAATTTAAGTCCATCAAAACCTAGTTAAGTATGACTCTTCATTTAAAAAAAAATAATAAATTTTCAAATGAGCTTTAATGGTTTTTCCATTATGCTAGCGGTTAAAAAATCTCTCGCCATTAAAAAATAATTAGACTGCCGCTGGGGCGAATGGCTTTGGATGATTTTTTACGAGTGTGTCATCAATATCGGTGAAAAATGACTCGCGTAATACCGAAGTGCATTTTGCACTTCGTGCCTGTGAAAATAAATAAAAATAAAAAACTATATTGACTGCATGATGGTTTTGTCGAGAGCTTGGTTACTTTTTTTTTTAATCTGGTCTAGGGTTTTAATCATCCGCCGTACAAAGTGACATGTTTTTTGCATATTTCTTCATTATTTTGCGTTGTCAATGTAACGCTTGAGCGCTCTGTATAAATTTCTTTTTTAATATTGTTAGGAAGTTTGATTAATTTATATTTTGCTAAAATTTTTCAAACTTTTGTCTGAGATTAATTAATAAGAGCTATGATTGAAATAAACATTTTATAATTGTAATAGTACTAATTATTATTTATAAATCATTTATTTATTTTGTATTTTACTTCTGTTCTGTAAATTTTTTATTTTAGGGTAAAATGACTAATCGCAGAAAAATTTATTTAGATGTATACTACTCTACGTTTTGATTTTTTTTTTATGAAAATCATCTTCAAGAGCTTTTTTACAATTAATAATCACTATATCGTCATGCTCATAAAATATATTTGCAAAAAATCAAAAAATGCTGGTGGATAAATTTTATAAACATGACGATATAGTTATTATCAATTATAAAAAGCTCCTAATAAGAATTTTCTTAAAGATGATTAAAACATAGTGAAATGTTTACAACTCAATAAATCTGTGTAAAATTAGTCATTTTACCATTAAATTATTTATTCAATATCTAAATTGTGAATCATATTCTTCCGTATTGCATATATACATTATTAAAAACCTTTCATATCAGTTATATATCACTTAAAATCATTAACTTTTAATAAAGGTACACAAGATTCATGTATAGTCGTTCATTTATTAAAACAAAGTAAATGCTAAAAAAACGCGCTTTTCTGTATAAATAATAATAAATTACGTATTTTTAATCAATTTCAATTACAGTATATTTCAATTAAAGTTCCAAGCCAACTTGAAAGCTGAATCAGCTTTTTAAAAGTGGATTAAAAAACTCAATATTTCTCTCAATTTTCGCGAACAATATGCAGGAAGAGCGTCAAATGCGGAATTTCATCATAATATACGACACGATATATATATATATATATATATATATATATATATATATATATATATATTTTATACATATATTAAATATATGTATATATGTATATAATTCAAACAAGGCTAAAATCAATATTCCGCTGGTCCGCAGATTGACGTGAAATATTTTCCAATATTACCGCTTATTACTC
The DNA here is from genome assembly GCA_017163975.1 of Anastatus disparis. Classification (NCBI taxonomy): domain Eukaryota; kingdom Metazoa; phylum Arthropoda; class Insecta; order Hymenoptera; family Eupelmidae; genus Anastatus; species Anastatus disparis. The sequence goes on from JAFFSR010000251.1 coordinate 2,373,634, forward strand.
GAGCACCTGCAACCTCAACCGCTCACGAGTATATCGCCAACGTTAAGCCCATCCCCGCGCGTATAAACGTAGAAACTACTTTTTATCATTTTATTTTTTTCATTTTTACAAAAGGCACATGCATAGTATATTCCCAACCTCTCCTTCAATATTTAGCCAAGCTAACAGTTCTTTTATTTTTTTTTATCTATACACTTTTTATTTTTTACGTGTCTCTTTTTGTCCTCTTACTCGGTAACATTTATTCGATGTATATATTTTCTTCTCGACGCGTGTGTGCGTATGTGAGTGTGTATAAGCATTCGCGGGAACCAATTACTCTTCTTTCAGGCTTTGCCGTTTAACGACTCTCATTTTTATTTCAGGTATATATGTATATGCACGGCAAATACTCGGGAAATACTCATCGATCTATGTACATATGTATATTTCGCGAAACACACATATATATATACATATACATATACATATATAAATAAACAGACGAACGTGAGCCTCGCGATTAGTGGAGTGCATTGCAGTATTAATGGCTTTTCGCTTGACTGATACGCCTAGGATATTTATGGCTTGATATTCTCTTGCTTGCTCTTCGCGAGTGCAGAGAGAGAGAGAGAGAGAGAGCCATCGGTGAGAGGTAATTCAAGGGATACAAATTACTATGCTATATGTTTGTATATAAAAGCTTCCCTTTAGATACTTTAAGTGAACGGGTAGAGATGGTTAGAGAGTTGCTAGTTTATTTTGATTTGTTTTCGTTTTTTTTTTTTTTTTCATTTTTATTTTCAGTTGAAGGTGAAGGGAAAGTGAAGAATGGCATTATGATTTGATTATGTTATGTTTATATAGGTAATAGTCAATCATCAATAAATGAATGTTGTAAAAGTATTGGTGCTATATTTTGGTATTTTGTAATAAAATACATAAAAACATTTTTTAATCTTCATGTTTTACATTTATTTAGAAGTACAGAAATAATTATTTCAGTTGGATTTTCAATTATTTTAATTGAAAACTATTTAATTATGAAGAGTATCAGAAGTTTGAGTAGTGAATTCTCTCAAACTTTCAGATATTTTTTTTTTACCTAAAATTAATAAGAAAGCTGTGTCCTTTGGATTTAACGCTTGATTATTCGAAAATTATGAGCTGATTTGAAAAGTTTTAAAAACCAGAAAAATAGTTTATAAATATAAAGAAATTTTTATAATTTTAAGCAACAAAAGATATATGCACACACTTATTAGTGAAATCGATCGCTTAATTTTGAAACTTCGGGAGTAAAAAATTATAAACTTTTGAAAAATTGAAAAACAAGCTGAATAATTCATAAACTATGATGTATTCATAAAATGTTGTTCCGAGTGAAAATCTTATGGAAAAAGTATAATATTAACATATAATGGTGTATCTAAGCTTTAGCTATAACAAAATTCACAAAAAAGTAACTTTCAGAATTTAAAAAATAATCCTTTCAATCATAATTATTAAAAATATCAAAATATTTCTCTATAAAAAATTATAATCATACAAGCGTAGTCCGATAAACATAATGATTAGTTATTGAAAATAAATGTCTTTATTATTAATTCAAGTGATTGCTAGCCCAATCCAATAATTGTCAAACAGTGTTCAACATCTTATAAATGACTGTCATTACTAACAATAATTCAAGCATAAAAATTCAATATTTCTCTTTTTTTTTACGCGAACGAAAAAAAAACTACGTACATTGTGTTTTCATACATCTTATTTACGGTTGAAATTTAGTTAACCTCATGTATACAAATCCCAATCCATTAATTTTCTATGAACTAGGTTAAGCCCTACATCGAATGTTTTCTCTACCCTTCGGCCAAAAAATAAAATTCTGTAAATCGATGTGTTTTTTTTTCCTTTTTTTTCGAAAAAAAAGAGCAACGGGAAATTTGTCAATGTGTATCCACAACACTTCTGTCTCTTTCTCTCTTTGCACCGTCGCTGTATTCCCCCGAAATAATAGAACAGACGCCAGGCCTCGCGGACCAATTTCCATTGATGATTCTCGTATTGGCACGCTTTACCAAATCTCCCCCTCTATAGGACGGCTTTTTTTTCCAGGCCTTCGAGAGATAATACGTGCCGGTAATCTATCTAATTCTTCAACTAGCTCAAGCGGAAAAAGTCACTTTTCTTTACGCGTGGCGACAGACTGTCCACTTCTTCCACTCGTCAAATTGGGTCGTGCAATTTTTTTTTTCCTTTTTCTTTCTTTCATATGTTTTTTTTTCCTGCTATTATAAGTGAATAACAGAAAGAAAGAAAAAAATAGTCGATCTAGGGAAATGTACATTTCTTTATTTCGTACAATTCTCAGCTATTCGCTCAATGTCAAGCTAAAGTAGACTTTGAAAAGGAAAGAAGAAAAAAAATAGTATAAAAAGACGAAAAAAAAACGTAGTATACTGGACAATTCGTTAATCGTGCATATCTATATACAGGGGCTTTTACAATAGTATAATCGACGAGATAGAAAACCAACTACGATGTAGTAGGCGGTGGTGAAAAGTTCAGGGATGCGTGAATGATGGAAGAGTTCGCGATTGCACCTAAATTTGGTTACGCGTTCGATGAAGCTTCACGAGGGTGAGGGAGGGGGGGGGGGTGGTATACAGAGAGAAAGAGATGATTGTGATTTCGCAATTGCAATTCGATGTTGTATGCATATAAGCGAAAGGCAAAAGAGAAAGAATGGGATATATAACGTTGATTCATTTTTTATATGATTTGCGCAAGTAATTAATTGGGAGGAAAATGAGCGTTCATGCGAATGTTCTATAACATTGCCACTGTAATTGAACGCTCGTTTGAATTGATCATGGAAGCAGAGCAAATTTCATTTCTATTCGAGTTTATCAGAATAATGAGCTACATAGTAATAATTGTCAAATTTCTCTAAAATGCTATTTCAAAATTAATAACAATAAAATTATCGTGATTGCTACTTTAAAATTTAAATAAATAATTTACGAATAAGAATGTGAAATAAAAGCAATTGGGATGGAAATGTTTTAGTCCTTAAATGTCACACGTCGCAATTGAATTATTAATATTTTTGTTCAAAAATTTTTCCACTTGTTCTTTAAAACTTTTTTTTTTAATGATTAAAGTTAATTTTTATTAGTTAGAGACATCGAAAAAAATTTAATTCCCCGAAAATATTAAAAAAATGCCATATTTTATAAAAAAACACTCTGGGATCTTTTTAACCCCTAGTAATATTCAAGAGTTAAGTATTATTAGAAAATTGTAATGAGGATGAAGAGCTAAAACAAATAATCAATCATATAAATTACAATCATAAAATAAATGCTAAAAGTATGAATATTTAATAACGTTTGAAAACATTCTTTTCACCTTAAAGTATCAAACAAAATTCCTATAAAAATATTTAATAAAAATAATATAACCTAATAATTTACGTGAATGTCAATAGTACGATATTATTGATTAAAATATCTTTTAAATATTTAAATATATTTAAAAAGTTTTAATTAAACTTTACATTTATTTTTTATATTATATTAAACTAATCAATATAGAATAATAAATAAATAGCCTGTTGTCTTCTAAATCATAACATATCATAACGATGTCAATAATTAAAATATTTTTTTATTATTCGTACCATAGATAATCGTATAATCAATAAAAAATAATTCCCTTATGTTTGATTACGAAAAAAGATAAATTCACTTAGTCGTGGACGTACTGGAGTATTCAACAATTTTTCCTCGCACGCAACAAGCTTTGTACTCATTTCTTTAGGACATTATTTCACTCCAATAATTCACCCTTATGTATACGTGTGCTGTGTGTACGTATAAACGTATATAAATTTTTTTTTTGTTCCTTCTTATTTACTTCGGGTAATCTCGCATGACGGATTGGTTGACGAAGGGAAGAAGAAGAGAGATTGATATATGTGTGTATATATACGAATTTTACTTAGAAAAGCTTGATCTTTTTCGAGAGGACACGAATGCGCCTGTCAGACGGTCATTTGTCCTTTTACTTTTTGCCTTATCGCTCTCTAGGGACCTTAAACGTATAGATATATACTGGACATTTGTAGAACGTATTTACTAAGTGTGTATGTGTCCACGTGCATTGTATAATGTTTTATTAAGTGGACGTGATATAGACGTTGCTTTTTATTCTTAGTCGATAGTTTCTTCGTTATACATTAATAAAATTTCGATTAACGATAATTGAGTTATAGATGTGCTTTTAATTATATGCATGAGATTTTATTTTGTTTCGTCAAAATTTAATAAAGATAAGTTTGATGTAACGATTTTCAATGTTATTTTGTATTGATAATATTTCACATGTTAAACAAATTGTATTGAATTTTGATAAAAGAGGTCGTCAGTGACTCACTCGGCAGAGCGATGTATTCATAATCTCGAGGACCCGAGTTCGAATCCCACTCTTGGCGGCCGATTGATACAAGCACCACTGTATTTATGATACATGTGCTTTATTCTTATACACACTGGGAAACCTTCGTCGCCAATTGGCATCGTTATGATAGCATAAATACAGCGACGTTAAATGAAATAATAAAAAAAAAAAAAAAATTCATGAAATAAAAAAAACTAATGCCTTTAATGCAATCATTTGCATTATAAACGAAATTTTTTTTATTTATTTTTACATCGTTTAGAATTTTAATTGTACTTTTTTCAAAAAGACAATAAATTAAAAAAAGTATAAGTACTCAAATCGTTAAAAAAATTAAGCAAAAAAATTTTTGTTTCCCAGTTTTTATTGAAGTTAACTTTTATCAACTGATAAAAATTAGCTTCTACAAAAACTCTGAGATTAAAAAAAAATTTTATTGCTTCATTTTTTCAACAATTTGAGTACTCTAATTGTACTTTTTTTTAAAATTATACCTTTTTTACAATTAAAGTATTCCAAACGGTGTAGAAATGAATAAAATATTTTTGCCGATTTTCGTTCATAATCCAAATGTTTGTGTCAAAATTCATTTTTACCAATATTTTATCGTATTTTATACATATATTTATTATTTTCATTAAATTTTCTAAACTTTTGGGACTAAAAATAATTTATGTCTTAAGTATTAAATAATAAAAAATTAATAAATAAAATATTATGTACTGCTTTTAATTAAGACAATAGAAATTGTTTAATTTCTTAATCTTTTAAATCAATAATTGCTACATTGAAATAAAATAAATATGCTATATATTTATCAAGAAAAAATACATCTATTGATACAGAACACTTGCATACACTAAAACCATGACTTGTTATGATAAAGAATTAAACAAAACACAATATCGGAATTAGAATTCACGAATTTTCTGCTTTTGTGAATATATCATTCAGGATCGAAAGCACTTGTAGCTAGAAAAGTCCTGCTCTTAACAAAAGAATTCACTTGCTTTTATTATCTCTGGCTCTTTCTTTTTTTTCATCATTTTTTTTTTCTTTTAGGCAAATAAAATAAGTTGGCTCTTCATGCTTGAACGCGAATGTAGATCGAGTTTACTTTATTTGTCCACCTGATGGCATCGATTTTGTAGGATTTTATATTGTACAGGAAAGAGAAAGATTGACTTGTTTTTTTTTTCTTTATTTCTTGTCCTCGCACTCTTTTTTTTTCCCTTCTATCGTTTGTTTGAACCGATTGTTTTTTCGTGTACCGTTTGAACGACAAATTTAAGCCACCCTGAAATTGATGCTCACGAACGAATGGATGTCGTTTGTGTTGTCTTTTCGTCGCTTCAATTTTTTTTTCTCTCTCTCCTTTTTTTTTGTTCTCATCGAGGGTTGTATACCGAGAATGCTTATATATTGTAGACTTTTGATATCATTTCATCGATGGCACATGACTTTATTTTTAGATTATACAATAGGTAATAAATATTATACTTAAAAGATCGAACTATTATTTATTTATAGTAGTTACTTTTGCCTTTTTTTTTTATAGTGTTTATTTAAGAAATATTTATTTTTCATTGAGTTATGTAAATATAAGAAACGTGTTTATATTTACACTTAAACTGACTTTAAAGCCTAATTTTAAAAGTATATCAGATTTTTATTATCTTATTTATCACTACATAAGGTAATTATCGAAGAAAAAATGCGATTTTCTTAAATTAAAAAGAATAAAAAATGGTAATAGCATTTAAAAATACTGTTGAACAAATAAAAATAATGAATTATCGTTAATTTTCCTTAAAAAACTTTTTTGCAACATTCCATTTATTACTAGTTTATACAATATGGTCTAACCCTTGCAAGAAATTCCAATTAAATTATTTCTTCATTCTCTTGTCCAACCCTAATTATAAACAAAATCTCTATAGCGTATATACATACCTTTCGTACGAAGTTTCTGTGGACAACGACTATGGCAAAAGGCTTGCCAGATCCTCGATTATATATATATATACGTGGACTTTAAACATGCAAAACCAAGTCATCACGCGAATAGCATGGATTCAATGGTTAAGACGAAGGAATAGCTATAAGCAATCTACAATATCTCTCTTACTCTCTCTCTCTTTCTCTGTCTTTATGTTATCAGATCGAGTGGAAGTTGAGCGTGAGATTAACTGTAATTCGAGGTACCAGTCGTAATCTCTTGGAAGCTGCTACTACTACCTACTGCTTCTACTATTCTCCTCTCCTCCCCCCCCCCTTTTACACTCAGAGCTTTGTGGACAGTCTACTTAAGAGCGTATATACATACGTATAGCAAAAGAGAGAGAGAGAGAGAGAAAGTGAAGTGAGAGAAGATTGTCTCTCGACGTATATATATATGCTCTGTATAAAGCGCGGGGTCGACGAGTAAATAGGTGTTAATGCGAACCATCTTGAGCACACGTTTCAGACACGACGATCTAAAGCGCAGAGAAAATTACAGTCTTTTAACTGTTTAGACTGGGATAGAACATTTGCAAACAATGCTTATGTAGAATGCAGAGCTTTCGAGATGGCTTCGATATTATTTATGTTGATTGGAAGGGCGAAAACGGTGTATTGTTATGTTTTATTAGAATGTTTGCTTTTCTTGGAAAATTTTGAATATTGGATTATAGATGATTTTGAATTTAAATGACAGATTATCTGTTGTGATTTAATGTTAATGAGGTTGAAAATGTTTACATGTTATAGTAAGCTAAAAATCGCGAGATTAATATTTGGGTGAAAACAGATTTAATACAAGAAATAAATTTAAACTTAAAATTTACAGTAGAAAATTTAAAAATCAGTGAATCAACACTACAATATTACAGTAATTGATAAATTCTAAGCTCGTTATATTTTTTTTTAAATTAAATTATATCTTCTATATAAACGTACACGACGTATTATTCAATTCAATAACATATTGACAATGATTGCACTAAATTAAAGTTTAAAAAAAAATAAGAAAATCAAAGCAATGTCAAAGTAATCGTAAAATAAAGAAGCAAAAAGTAAGAAAGCGGAAGCCGTACACAAGGATCAGACACAGACAAGTAGATACATAAGGTAAAAGGAGCAGTATTGCAATAAGGGTACATACAAGAGGAATACGAACAGTTAAAGGGACTATACTGTCCCTCTCTCTCTCTTAGCATCTATTCTCCAAGGGATTACCTTAAACGTGCAAGCAAGTCCCCTATTGTTTAAAGCCATGAGCGCAATCCGCCTCAAGCTCATCGTCTATACATAGCCGTCGTCGTATGGCTCTTTCTATAGATAAAGACAGACAGAGAGAGAGAGAGAGAGATTCCATGTACAACAGACCAGAGCTATAACTAAATGTTGGATAGACTGCGTGTACCATCATCTTGAGCAATTGGATGAGGTTCGGACTATGGAGATGAGCTATCCATACTTGATCCATTGTAAGGTAACTCTCACTCTCCCTCTTTCTCTTTCTCCGTCTATAGTTAGTATTATGTTATGTAAGAAGGTAGAAATTGAAATCTTGACTAATCCTTGTATTTAGAGGATTTGGATACTTTTTTACTTGGACTTTGCGGTTTTAAGGTATTATGCTATTCTTTCTGTTTCTTTACATTATAAGGCAAACCTTCGGAGGGCTCATATTGGAAAATTGTTATGGGTTTCAACAAAAATGTTTTTGGAGTCAATTGCTTTGAAATAAATGTTAATTATTCATTATTAAATTATCTACTAGTATGTAAATGAATCACAAAATAAAATTTTAATAAATAAATTAGCATCTGATAAATCTAAAATAAGAAAAAAAAGCCATCTCCTAGTGGACAGTTTAATTTGAATCTTTTAGATAATCAAATAATAGCCGATTTAAGATTAATACTAAAAACGAATGCGGGCATAGTAAAAAGGTGAATAACAAACGAAATAAATCAAGCGATAAACAAAAGAGTGTTAGCCAATCGTTATCGCGTCCACTATATAATTTCCTGCCTCTCAACAGTCTGTTTAAAGTGTTATTCTTTCTCTCGCTCTCTCTCTCTCTATCAGCATCGAGCGAGAGAGCCTAGGCCTCTCAGAAAGCCAAACAGCTTAATCGTTTTCCCTTTTCATTTAAAGCATTTTGAATCGGACTGTTTGAATAAATTAACCCACCATATAATTAAATAATGAACGCTCCTTTTCTCTTTCTATTTCTCTTAGTCGATTGAAGCACCCAATATATACTTTGAGCAAACACTAGATTTTGTATACATATATACGTATATAGAGGAAGAAGCTGGCCTTTAGAAATCTAATCAAACATTTATGCTAAATCACGAAACAATCCGAACGCAATCAGCAAATAAAAGGAGAGAACGCGCGCTCGCCCCTTTTTGTCAATTCAACTACCGCGCCTTAAGCTTTATACTGGTCATTTGACTCTTTCTCTCTCTTCTTCTATTTACTTGCCTCTTGGATACTGGACACATATAGACAAAATATATATATATACATAAAATAAAAAGCTTGATGGACATTCCACGCCAAAGCTTGGACACAAAAGGACTTTGAAAAAGATTGGAGTGTATATGCGAGTATCCCCCCCCCCTCCCCCTCTTTCCCTTCTTCACTTTTTCTTTTCATACTATGTAAATGCTTCGGGAGGGTGTCGCACACATTTGCATGGGTCGCACATTTTCATTGTCGAGGACTATCGCGGACTAAAAAGAGACAGAACTTCATGCCCGACGACGACTACGACGACGACAACGAAGCTCATTCTCTTTCATTGTTGATTGCCCTCGTTTATTAAGATTAAACTTTCCTCCGAGTAATCTCACCACATATACGGCATCGCGTATATACACACATATATGTATGTATAATTTTTTTTTTAATGTCATTGAGTACGTTTGTAGCTTTATAATTCTAGAAAGGCCAGTAGTAGTCCATTTTCAACCTTATTTTCTGCTTCTGGGATATTTAGAAGCGTGCGCGACGCTACGTTGATGAGATTTAGATTGCTTTAACGTTTTTATCTATTTCTTTTTCTCACAATTCTTTTGTTTATATAATAAAAAGAGGTTTTTTTAATTGGGTAAATTCTTACTTTCTTTTGTCCACTGGAAATGAATAAATTTTCATTTTAAATAGCAAAATACGTACATCAAATGTACATTGCAGATATGTGCTTTATTAATGCGAGCTTTTCCATTTTAATCTAAAAAGCTTCTTTTTTGGCTTTTAGAACAAATGCATATTAAATCTACCTTTAAAATACCTTCATTAATTCTCTTGTAAATCTATCCTCATTAAATTCACACTAAATTGATCCTCATCAACCAAACGCTGGAGAATCCTATTATTTTATGCAAATTTATGGGAGTTTTCGTTTTTTACCTTTTTAAGTAATTTAATCAAATTTGAAATAATATTTTTATTTTTAGTTTTATTGTAATGTTATTATAATGAATAAATGAGTTGAAAAAATTCATTTTTTATATTACTCTTACAAATTGAAAGAAAACGCATCATTTATATCGTTTAATCATGCGCCCAATTTGCAGCTATCATATTTCCCCAAAAAAATATGTAACTAACCTATTGAAATTGATCAGCACTGATTTATCCAAAATTAAATTTTCCTATTACTCTCAGACATGCAGACACACGCGCAGATAAACGAAATTCTAGCACTTGAAAATAATCATTAAAATGGATAAGCGAGAAGAGCAATGCCTCCCTGGCATGATATAAAAAAGGCATTCGGTTATATAACACAACGGTTGATTACATCGTACAAACCCAAAAGCCGCGTACATCTATATATATACACACGTAGCTCACACCCTCCGCGAAATAAAGTGGCGCATCATTTATCAAACTCAGAGCCGTCAAAGCGGACGCGAGCGTCACTGTTATATTTTTTTTAACAACTCTCTTCTTCTCTCTCTCTTTCATTTTTCTATATCTATATCGTGCATTACTATTCTATCTTCTCTTTCTCTTCTCTCTCTCTTGTACGTCGTTCCAGTGTCATTTTCATCTGCGATTTGTATTATTCTTATCGCGATATATTCTTCGCTTGCTCAATTATTCATCTGTCAGATTATTATTGATTTCGGGGGAGTCGCGTCGATGACGTATTGTTAGTACCTTTTTTAATCATTAATTTTTGCATGTTCAAATTGTTGAAAGTAGAGGGTGCAAATATTCGTATTGATGCGTATTTACAGAATCATATGATATTTTATATTGGTAATATGATTTTGGCAAATAAATTAGCTTTAAAGTTTTAAATATTTTGAGTTTCAAAGTTATTGTGTACCATTTTTATTGTATATACCAAAGAGGGTAAAAATCTTATATTAGCGATTATTGTGATTACCTGATAACTTTTTTTTCATTTGTTTAATTTAAAAACATCCCTTACTAAATCCTCCATTAAACACTCATTATTACCTCAACAACGAGAAGCAAAAACGCTAATAATCCTTTAACCAAAAAAGTATTATAAACTTTTTCATCGACGTCGGAGTGTCTTATCGGTCTTTTTAAAAAAAGAGAAAAAAAAATCGCATCATCCGTACCGTGCACTTGTTTTGTTAACTTCGTAAAAAACAATGGCTCGTGCTTATGGCAAATATATACCGGTCCATTGTTGCACAAACCCAAAATCCGCGGTCAAAACAATGCGCTTACATACGCGATACACTTTGCAATATCCGATATATATATATAAAAGCACATAATAAAAGAGGGCAAGTACGTAAATGTAGAAGAGAAAGATTCAAGTTGCAGCTAAACGAAAGAGAGAGAGTAAGCTCGAAACTTGAAAAGTAGGTTCGTCGAAGGGAGAAAAAAAATAGAAAAGGAAAGTACAACAAAAAAAAAGAAGAAGAAAAGAGATTGAAAGAGAAAAAAAAAATAAAGAGTTCGAAAGAGAGAAAGGGGTATAGCCGCAAAAAGCAAGTACAAAACACGGAACAAAGTGAAAGTCGGAAGGATTTAGCCTCGACGCATATAAAAAAAAAGAGAGAGAGAGAGGGCTATGCACACGCTATGGCGATTAGATTTTCAAATGAAATCCGCACCGAGCAAATCGTGCGTGCTCGAGAGGAAATCCTTCTTTCTTTCTTTTTTTCTCTCTTCTTTTTTTAATTCTTTCGCTTTCTCTCTCTCTCTTTTTCTCTTTGCCTGTATATATGTATATTGCAGCAGCGCTACAGGAAGAGAGAGAAAGAAAAAAAGGCAACCGAAAAGGGGACCGTCGAATGCGTTTTAGCGCGGATCAAATGCATTACGTGTGCCGTGAGTATACGTGTATGTAAAATGAGAAAACGAGAAGAGAATGAGAAAGAGAAAAAAAAGAGGTAGAGCGAGAGCGAGAGAGGGGATTAAAGTGTAGTTAAATAGAGCGAAAGCAAGTGCTCATATATACGCATATGCGCGAGTATAGACGCGGTTAAAAGAAAGAGAAAATAGGCATTTTAACGAGTTTTTAGGTATATAAGTTGCTTTAATTAGTTTATTTTTTCTCTCTGTTGGCTCGAGAATTTTTAATATTAAAGTAGATCATTTTTAATAAAATGAAGCAGCATATTTATTACGGGGGTTTCGTGAGGTAAATAGCCAGAAAGAGATAATTAAGCTTATAATATCTCGACTAACAATAAAAGCAGAAGGCAAAATTTTAATAAATTTAAAATGAAAGAATAATGCTTATACTACTGAACTGAAAAAACTAAATTCTGATGATTTTTGTATAAAAAATTAAATAGGGTAACAATACTGTCACTACTTAAAAACTTTTAATCATTGACTCCTCGATTATTTTTTTTTTTCATTATTCGTAATCAATCGAAGAATAATACAATTTAAACATATGCATGCATTTAACATTGAAATAAAGTAAAACTCTGATCGATTATCGCAATCTTGTTTGGTTGTATATAAAGCTGAAACAATACAAAAACCCAATTCGCGGTTATAAAAAAAAAAGAGGTCGTTCATTGGTACACAGAAGAGTTATATCCTCAATGCATAGTTGTGTCTCAAGAGCTAATAAGAGTACAATACACGCGACCCTTTAGTTATATATAAGCCGAAAATCAAAGTCTTGCTTTTTTTTATACGATTCACTTTCTCTCTCTCTCTCTCATAAATTATAAAGCTTTTTTGAATGGTTCGTATAGCTGCACTTTTCTTCTTTTTACCTTTCGCCATTCATTCTTTTGTATTCCTCTTTTAGGCTTCTCTCTTCTTTTTTGTACTTTTTATTTTTCAAATTGTTTGAGTTTGCTTGCTTTTTAAAGTTTAATGCGCAAAGTGTACGGTTGATCTGCCGAGGCAATAACGAAGTCTTTTGCACTTTATTGTTCGGTTTATTTCTTTAGTGTTTTATAACTAAAAAATGATTTTTGAAATATATTATCATTTAATGAAATTAAAATTTTATTTGTATTCAAATGACAATTTTGAAGTGAATTCTTATTCTGGGAATAAAATTTCATAAAATTCACTATTTGAGATCATTTTAATTGAGACTTGTTAAATTGAGCCACCATTGAACTTATTTATTAAAAAAAAACAATGCTTATCTTATCAAAATACTTTCAATTCCTTCGATACCTTTATTTTTCATATTTCAGTATAACAAAAAAAGAATAAAACAAAAAAGGCAACATTATAATAAATCAAAAAAATATCCGATAAAAAAGGTATAATAAAGCTCTCGCATAGATCCACTTGATCATTTTTTTTTTATTTCACGAACAGGGACTGTATTACATTTGAAGTATCACTCGAGAATGCATTGCGGCAAAAGAAGAAAAAAAAAAGGAAAGTAAAAGACCTTCTCTCGATAGAAAATCATCGCTATACATAGGCTTCTGATCAACAGGATTCGAGAAGGATTATGTATACTATGACAGAAGTTCTTGTATACATGTATATCGAAGTAAAATGTCCCGGCAAGAAGAAATGAGAGAAAAAAAAGAACAAGGAAAAAGAGAGAAGTTCTTGTCAAGGAGGTACTTCGTTCAACCCTGTGATTTAATTCGAGAGGAAGTTAGGGGAAAGAGAGAGAGAGAAAAATTTCAAAGGAATGATATGCACGCTTGTACAAACGAATCAGGCGAGGGTTGTCAACAGGTTCGATGATGATAGACTTAAACAAAAAAGAAAGAAGGGAAAATCATGTACGGCTGACTTTTTTTCATAAATTATTCAGATGTGTTTTTTAAAGTTGTTAGAAAATAATTTTTGAAATAATACGTACAGTATATAAATTCATTAAACTAGTAATTTTAATCATAATAAAGTTTCATTAATAACATTAAATTTAAAAAAAATTTATTGCAAGAGATCTTCAATTTATTTAAACTAAAACGCGCTATCAGTAAAAATAATTTTTCTTTTCCTAGAGAAATTCAAAAAATTCTAAACGATTTAAAAAGTTATAAATCAAACAAAAATTATTATTCAAAAGTACGTAATAAAAATCAAACAATTTTAAATCAAAAGCAATTCAGTAAAGTGAAAGAAGTAAAAAAAATGTAACAAAAAGCCAGCTTCACGTATAACAACACTGTAACGTTAAGTTTGCTTGTAAGCATCTAAACCAAAAGAATTCGATCATAAAAATTGGTGAGCTCTTAAACAACGTCAAAGAAACCTCAAGTATATACTCCTAGAAAAGAGAAGCGCTCGCGCGCTCTCGGTTGGGTGCTAAAAATCCAGGACGTAAACACTGACCGCGACATAAAACGTCGAGTTATGAAAGTATCGAATCTTCTGTTTTTTTTTTTCTCTCTCTCGTTTCTCTCCCCTTTCTACATTTCTCATCCCTGTACTATTTTTTTTTAACGTGCGGGTGGCATAAATCACCGTCACTTTTTCATATTTATATTCATAAGCACGTTCCTTTTTTTTGAGGAAGATTGAAGAGACCTTTGGGGATTACAAGAGTGTTAAGTAAAAAAAAAAGAGAAAAAAAAATCTAAAGAAATCGTTAAATTGTAAAATGTTATATACAAAGTTCGCTCTCTATATCGAGCGAGACCGCAAATATGAAAATCAAGGTTAGTTAAATTTTTGCTTTGTGGTTTTTGTATACAATTCGACCTTGTCTCTTCTGCTTGCTGTATGATCTACGATCAGGTGACACTATATTTCCGTTGACTTTGTTCTCGCGGTTAGCCTCATCGTTATCCGTCTTGATATCTACGTCTCCTGGACTCAAGACAACGATTTACGTTTGCCAAAGAGAAATGTATCTTTCTCTTTTTTTAAAAGCACAGTAAAGAATTATATGGCAATAATACATAATTCACGAGGTTCTAAAAGTATCACTGGAATATTTTTTACGTTTGAATGATTTAAATATTGAATTGTATGTGTGACGGGTTAAACCCCTTTTTCACCTAAAAGCTTCGGGGTTCAAAATAAGGAGGGGGAGAGCGTCAGTGATAGATTTAGTGGATGAGATAAATAATTCCGACTCATGTTTAAACGTTAAATGTGTAAAAAAGTATAGGATTTATTTGTTAAAATAAAAGTAATAGTTGGAATTAAAAAAACTTACAACTGCGTTTGTGAATGGGATTTTAAAATATATTTTTCATTAGGCATGTCTTTATCCATAATACAAAAAAATCATAATTCAATAATTATATCATAAACCTTTAAATTACATAGAAAAATTTACTCTGTATCGAAAAAAATTTTACTGTTGTATAGCAATTTTCATCTACTTTTATAAAAAATCACGTCGTTCCCGTAGTTAATAATATAATATACATATCCATGAAATTTCGCTCAGAGCAATAAATAATGATAAATTTATAAAATTTTGTTTAGCTTTATCAGGATTATTAAATCAATATAATATAACTATTTTTTATTTATAAATCTATTCCTATCTTTTAAGTAGTAGCGTTTGGTATTAGTCAGCCGGTAATACATAACAAACCATTCTAACAAGTATGCTATTTTATAAAATATTTTTATAAAATTTAATATTCTTATATATATTATTTATACGATTACTATTATTGTTGTAACTTTTTAAATAGTATTTGTTACATTTTATGAGTAAATCAACAATAGTTTTAACTTTAAGTAAACTCCCAACAAATTGATTGTTGTGAAACAATTTTTTTATTTATAATTGAATATTTGATGAATGTACTTCAAAAAGTATATGTTATCATTCATACAATAAATAATGATAATAAATTAATGAGCTATGAAAATACAACTAAATTCCACAAATTAAGACGTTCTGTAAAATCAAATCTTTTTCAAAAATTTTGTTGAATTAAAAAATATTTAAATAAAATAATAATGAATTTCATTTTATTGAAAATATAAATGACTGCATACGAATTTAATTAAAATATACTAAATCAATAAAAAAAATTTTTCCAAGTCAAAAGTTCAACGAATTTACTCTTACATAAGCTTTGCGATGACATTGTCTATGTTTAACCACATCATTTACGCTTCTTGTCGTACATTCCTGGAAGATACTAATTGTAACGTTACATACGATACGAACATCTATACAATCAATGCCTCTTACAACTAGATATTACAATGGATTAGTTAATTAGTGTGAATACTCACAAATGAAAATGTCAAAGCATCCGTGAATCATATCACGTAACAATACGCGCGCACACACACCTCCAAATATGTATGTGTATATTTATATGTATATAGACGTATCACATTAGACTTTATGGATTCGAGAGCCGTGCATAATCTTGCTAAGCATGGCACGATATATTGTAACGCGATTACAGAACGTCGTCGTAGTCGGTGGCGAGGTACGTTAAGTTTGAAACCACAGACTCGTAACTAAGGTCCGTTCTATAGCGGTTTTGTCGGAAGTTTCCTGTTTATGTATACGTATATCTATTGCCATTGCCAATGAATAATGAGAGAGCATACTGTGTTGTTGTCTATGTATAATTATTAATTGTAATGTACACAGTATGTACATGCGCATATGGCCGCTACTTAAACTTTGCTAAATGCATTCGTCAGTGATGGGTAATATTGGAAATGATACTGTACGCACGTGGTATTGGAATAATGTAGTGTAGCTTGCATTTAATTCAATGAGTTTTATTATATTGAAGAAAAAATTTTAATTTATATATTTGATTATGATACAAATTTTATTAATTTAGAATAATAATTTGAGGTATACACTTGAACTACGCTTTAAATATCTTATTAAAACTTTATAAAATAATCTATATCATTGTAATCTATGAAAGCTCTATTATGAATGAAAATTGAATTTTTCTCCATCAAAGCCAGTAATCAATGTTTTAAAAGTTTTTATAATTTTCAATTAAAATGAAAATTTTATATTAAGTTCATTAAAATGTACAATACTTAACGTCGAATAAACATTTTCCTCAACATTAAAACAAAGTATGCATCAACGAACACAGTAGCTATTCTACACCATTACCTTACTTATTTTATTTTTAAACCCATTAAATTGTCCAGAGACAGACTCTTTTGAGAAAGTAAAAAAAAAATGAAAAGAGAGAGGGAGAGAAAGAATGTTTATATTGTACTTACTTGCGTAATTGCTTGCATGTATACATTCCCTTGAGTTGTGACGCTGCTCTTTTTGACGCTTGATGATGCGTGAGTGGACGGTTTTACGCGAGAGAACAAATTGACTTGCGCGCGCCTACTCTATATATGTATATGTATTTTACCAACCACTTTTGATGTTTGCAAATTCATTAAATCGAGGATGTAATAATGCGTTGGCTCTTGATGTACAGAGCTTTCAACACGTGGACTTTGTAATTAAGTGTACAGTTATTGTGATTCTTAAACTAATGGCTATGAAGACTTTTTTGTGGTTAATTTATTAATTAACATGTTTAAAGTACATTATTTCCATGGAAAAGACATTTATGGAATTTTTAATTATAAAAATTACAATAAAAGTAAAAAAATCTTAAAAAAGCAAGTAAAACTGCACAATAATAGTAAAAAAAGCTTATAAAATACTTAATCAATTTTCATAATTAAAATCGAAGTTCGTTAAAAATTTAGCATACGATAAAATGACGTTGAAATTATATGCAATCTGTCACTGTCAATACTATATCTTAATCATCCAATTCAACGATTGGTCATCCAATGAATAGGAAATTTTTCGAAAAATGCACTTTTGCTCATCACACTTGAAGCAGTTCATTGCAAGCGATACTTCTCCAAAAAGAAAAGAAAAGGAATAATATACAATAGAATAATTTCAAAGTGTCCATCTGTACGATAAAGCAAACATTTACAAAAGCCAAAAATATACTAGTTGTTACCAGTTACGCAAATAAAAGTAATATGATCGACGATCTTGAAGCCTCGTTACAACTCTATTGAAAAGACTATGACACAACGCTCTTCTCCTAGAATATGAAATGAGAAACAAATTTACGAAACTGTATATACATATTTCTAAAGCGTACTTTCAATTAATTTTCCATCAACTCACGCTCTCATCTCTTAGCT
Source organism: Anastatus disparis (assembly GCA_017163975.1). Classification (NCBI taxonomy): domain Eukaryota; kingdom Metazoa; phylum Arthropoda; class Insecta; order Hymenoptera; family Eupelmidae; genus Anastatus; species Anastatus disparis. The sequence continues at coordinate 2,391,631 of JAFFSR010000251.1, forward strand.
TATAGATATGTATATATTTGCTACAATAAACAGGACGAAGACTGAAAAGATGGTCGATCGCACGCTTTCACAAATATATACATGTATACGTGTGCTCGTATGTATATAGGTATACATATTTATGGTATTATATGTGTGGCATGTGTCCATTGTATACAGAGCGCGTAAACGTAGACAACGGCACGTGCCATATACTGTCGATGTCGAGAGAGAGAAGGAGAGAGAGTGAGGGTGGTTCAGGGAGTGTATAATACCAGCGCTCTTGGGCTTCGTTCAATGCAATGAGAGGGTGTGGGATTGAGGTTGTAGACAGTGATGAATGACCGTTGTCCAATAATGTGTATGTGTATCCTGTATAACACTTTATGTCTATGCGTGTGTGTATGGCTGTCTTAGTCTTGATGAAAATGTGTTAGTTTAACATACGTGACTGTACAGTGGTAGGATTAAACTAGGACAGTTGCATAAGATATTTAGGTGTGTATGTTAACATATACATGTGTCTGTAGATTTTCATGCATGTAGAATTTTTTTATATGATATTAGTAAAAAAAAGAAAGAAGTTGCAAGTAATCAATTATATTTCAAAATTATTTAAAATTTATTATTATTTTTATGACAACTTAATACTAGATATACAAATTTTTTATTCATTAAATATATTACTGGAATTAAAACCTAATTATATACATGAATTCAAAGTATTCTAATTTTTAAAATAACTAATAATACTTATAACTTTCTATTTGTTTGTGAATAATGTGTATTAATTAATGCTTGCTTGATTGTGTTTTACCATTTGAATCATCAAGTTTCTATAAAATTGAAAAAGTTTTGGAAACAGTTTCGGTACTTAAACTATTAATTATTTCTAAAAGTTAAAATTTTGAAAAATAACGCATTGAAATTCATAAAAAATTTTTGGATACATTTTTGCATATGAAAAAATCCATCAGAAAATCACATTATTTTTTTATCTCTGTATTAATATTTTTTTCCTTCTTTTTCAGATAAGCCTTAACAAGAGCGAGTGCACGTGCTTGGATTTAAAACCTCACGGGGATTTAGTCGCAGTATGTATATACTCTTTTATTGTACTCCTTGAAAAAAAAAAAAAATAGGATGGAAAAAGTCAAGCACGTGGATTTGACGCGATCACGAATGCAATTTCCGCGACGGGATAGGATTGAGGCTGACGAAGGTGAAACGTTGCTGCTACTGCTACGAGGAGCTGATTTTTATATGCATTGAAATTCACGTGGTTTAGAAGGATTCCTCTTTTTTCACAAGAGTGTGATAAATGGCGCTTCATTGAACGGCTCCTACGTTAGTTATTATGAATTTAAATTATCTCTTTAGCTACGTTAAAAGTGTCATAATGCTTGCTTGATTGTACGGTGGGTTTACCGGTTATGCGTTATAAATATTTAAATTATATGACATTTTAAAATTATATTCAAGTTGAAATTTCTACTCACTTATATTTTATATCTTCTTCAATGATTTAGTTTTAAAAATTTATAGAATAATTTATTACATAACAATATCCAAAATTCATGTTTTTATAGTTTTGAAAACAAATACAGAAACACAATTTTTATTCGATTTATATCATAATCGAATTAAAATTGTATCTCTGTATTTGCTTATAAATTATAACACAATTACTTAAATTATTCATTTCATATCTCTAAACATTCATCATCATGGTCGATTACATTTCGTCAATTAAATTTTTATTAATCTACTTAACGAAGTACCCTTAACGATACAAAAAAGCATTAGTGAGATTTTCAATTTGTCCTCATAATGAAAGAGACTGCAACAATTGTCAAAGTCATTGTAAGACGAGCAAATCGATTACTGTAGCAAATTGAACTAATGATTATTTCAAAACAAGTGAATCCAAACGGACTGACTTTAGTGGATATTGGAATTATACAAAATGACAAGATAAATGCAAGTCAACTTGTCTCATATTTTTTTTCCTTATACTACTTGTACAAAGGGTCAATTAGACAAAAAATTGGTAAAGCGCGAACGAAACTGTAGTGGTAGTAAAAGCTAACGTATAGAAAAAGTAATTCGATTGAGAAAAAGAGGGAAAGACAGTTGAGATAAGAGCACAAAAAATTTGCCAGTCATCCGATGGTAATTAGTCAAGGGTAGATTTTGTTCTTTCGTTTCAACTTGTTGTCTAGTACAAAACTAAATGCCAGAAGCTCTTCCGACAATAATTTAAAAGGAAATGTAATGATACGAGATTTCGCTGGGACAAACGAAATACAGTCCAATATAAAATTGTTAGAAACAGTTTGGTGGATTAAATTTTTGTTTAAAATAGGGTAATGCAAGGGATGGAATTTAAGGTGATGGAATTTTAAAGTGTTCGATAAAATTAAACAATTATTTGCATCACTTCTACAGGGTGCAATAAACATTTTTTAAATTTAAACCTTAAGAAAAGATTTTTAAATTTCAATGGATATTTCAGAATTGTTATTTATAAAACTACGGTAATTATTTAACTTTCAACTAACGAATAAAACAAAATTTTAACGAATAATATAATGTAAATGTGATTAAATTATTGATGTCTATAGTAAAAACTAATTGTTTAACTCTGGCAAATTTCCTTGAATCCCTTCCGATAAAAAATAATTATGCATCCACTATTATTATTAATCAAATCATTTTATTTAACTATTTGAAAATCTATAATTTTTATTAAGACTGTACACCGAACAACATCCTCATACTGATAGAGATTATATCCAATGCTTAAGTATATTCAAAAAGGAGACGTCGACTCTCGTAATGGTGGGTTTGATTGATTAGCCCAAAGGAAGAACGCCTTGGCGCGCATGGATTTTATTCCAATTGATACTGGGATGAAATAATGTGTATACAAGATCGAAGCTAACTGTGGCGTTTAGTTGCGGATAAAAGAAGATCTTGATTTCAAATTTGATTAACTGACGTGAATTTATTTTTTTTTTTCAGGTCACAGGGAAGGACTCTATTGATCCGCTCATGTTTCTTTGTTGTTTGACGCGAGGAATTTCTTTATGAGATACTTTTGATTTTTGCATGTTTTAATCTCACATATGAAAAAAGGTATTTGGTTTTTTAATTTTAGTTGATTTCTTTGAAATTGCAGATTGAAGATTAGTTAATATTTGATAAACATATTAAAAAGTTAAAAATATAAAAGCTTCTTCAACATCTTTAATACAAGACAATAAATAAATTCCATTTCAGAATCTCATTTACTTTTGTCTATTCTTATATAAAAAAATAAATAAAAAATTGTTATACTGGTATAACTCGAATTTGTTGGCTTTTTCTGAAAATCTCTTTCGACAAAACGATTCTCGTTTTTACTGCCAGTTAAGCATTACAACACCATAGTAGTTCCATCTCGTCTTATACAGCCAGACCGATTTCATCTCGCGAAAAAAAAGAGATTCATCTAAAATCCTCTCTAAAACTTTTAAAACGCGCTATATACATACGCGTAAATAAAGCAAGAAAACAAAGTGATGGTGTCCCATCATAAGCTGTCTTAAGAAAATTGGGCTGAAAAGCTCCGCGCCACTCTGCGATACCATAAAGAATAGTCTTACATGTCTTATATACACGTTGCGTCGATCTATTTTTATTACACGGACCAGAGAAGAAAAAAAAAATCCTCCGCTTTCAAGTATAAAATCTTTATGCTCGTGAGATCTTACATTCTTTACAAGCGAGGAACACCTAAAAAAAAGAATGAAATAAAAAAAGAAAGAAAAAAAACAAGCAAATTTAACTTGGTCTTACGGTAGTAACAACGTTTATAACGACGTTGTATCGTCAAGCCCTCCCTGGAATCCTTATCCCTTGTAAAAGGACTTTCAATTTAACATTTTACGATTGTTGATAATAAGGTAGGGGTGGACTCAGGTGGTGGTTTTCGTGTCTGCTTGAGCGCGACGCGATTCTATTTTGTATATATGCGTATATACGTGTACTTTTAAGCAAAGCAGAATACACAAACTATAAGACAACAGTTTTCATAGATTGAGCAACGCAAAACTAAATAAGGAAAGAGAAAAAAGAAGTAATATATGAAAGATAGAGAGAAAGAGAGTAAAACAGTAAGACAAAGAAAGGAGCTTTTGTAAACAGCTCTAATGCCTGGTTATGACTTTGGGTACTTGTAGACCGCGAGGAGACTCATGGAAAGGTTCGCAAGTGTACGTAACACAGAGAGTTTTCTTTATGATATTGCTGGATTAGACTGAAATATTTCACACTTGGATATATCTTTCGTGCATTACGTTTTACGAGCTCTTCTTCGCTTTATACTTCGCTCTCTCTCTCTCTTTATTTGTCGAGAAGAGAAAGAGAACCCCTTTTTCTGGGTAACGATATATACCGGAATCTCGTAAACGAACTAACTAGATGCGTTTTCTTCTCTACTAGAGAATACATCCATGGCAAGTGTATATATACGCGTGTGCTTTCATTTTCATAGGGTAAGCCAATTTCCATTTGTCCTATGCTACGCGCGTATAACGTAGCAAATCAGTAGTTTTTAAAGCTTACAAGCCTTAAAAACATTGAGATGTCCTTCAGATTTCGTTTATCATCCCTTCCGTCTCATTTGCGTTTCTTAATACTCGCAGCGTTCGTTTAAATTTTATGGTGTTTTATTTTTTTTCTCTTCTCGACGCGCTCGTAATTTTTAAATTGCTTTTGGGGTTTTTAAGATGCTGGGTTATTATTTTTTTTTTACTTTCTTTCGAGCTTTATAGAAGGATTTCAGTTTAAAGTTGCATTTTTCATTTAATGCCTCTCACAAAGTGGCTTTAAGCGTTTGTAATTGTCGGTATCTATTATTTAAATTAATCTAAATTATTACCATAATGATTTTATATTTTTAATTTTCTATTTGATTCATTGAAAAAATTCATTTATTTAATGAACCCGAAACGATGATGTTAGTAAAAATTATTTATAAAGATAATATTTCTATGAAAATTAGAATTCATTTTGTTTTATAAAATATTTTAAATTTGCTCTATATGTAACATAGAATAAATTTCTTATATCAATAATATTTTGTATATGTACTGAATTATTGATTGATCATTTCTGACGGCGGTTGTTTGTTGTCAATTAAACTGATTTCTGGTGTTAATATTATTTAAATTTCTCTTTTACTTATTTCCAATAACGATTAAAAAATGTTAGACTAATAATGTATGTACTTGAATTAATACTGAATGTCAAATGAATGATAGTCACGTACAAATATTACTTAATATTATTATTTTGAAGCAAAAAATCAAATTTATAAATATTAAAAACGATGCAAAAGAACTCTCAAAGTATTCTTCTTTACATTGAATGGGTTCCTTTGAAAAAAATCTAAATTTTAAAGTAAAAAATTTGGTGATTCTCAGATGTACGTAAAACATTTGCAGTACATATTCAATCTGTTCATTGGAGCCGGTTAGTGGCTCAGTCGGTAGAGCGTTGGGTTCGTAATCTCGGGGTTCTGAGTTCGAATCCCGCTCTCGGCAGCCGATCGATAGAAGCACCACTGTACGTTACATGTACTTTGTTGACAAACACACTCTAGAGCTCCGTCGCTGATTAGCATCACAAATTGCATAAATATAGCGACGTTAAAGAAAATGAAAAAAAAAAGAAAATATGTACAGAGCATCTGTTATTAATGCGATAAACTCTTTTTTTTTTTACAAAAATAATGCCCCTTTAAACTTGTATTTTTATCTTAACTTCAGACGAAACATACGCTTGAAAAATGAAAGGCATAAGTACAAGAGTCCTTTTTAGGTGATAACAAGTCCATGTATACGAATTCGATTGTTATTATTTGCATGAAGAATAAACTACCCACAAAGTCATGCTTATTGTCGGGCTTGGTGTCGTCGATAGGGAGCATGAATAATTGTTGCTGGGCTTCGTTTGCGTAAATAATACATAGCCTTGACATTATCTACTGTCGCTATGAGTTATTACCGTGAAAGTTTGGCTATTGCACGACACCTATACGAGGGTAGATTTTAATCTAATGTTGAAATCGTACTTGATTATTTCTTCTTGTAATTATAATTGAAGAAAGAAGATGTTAATGTATCTTAATGTTTATTATGCATAAGGATTTTATAGTAAACAAAAAAGTATAAAAGTAATAAAAAAAATAAATAAAAATTGTAAAGATATATATAACGAGTTGGTCACGCATCAGTTTATTTTTTTCTTTTTAATTTTTTATACGAAGTAAACAAAACATGTTACAATAAATATTTTAGTCAGATCAAAGTCGATTATTTTTTATCTTTTTGTGGGGGATCCAAATAGATTTAATGCATTAAAAATCAAGAAAATTAAAATAAAATTCTAAATTGTTGGAATATCTTAATTATAAACCAAGACGTATTTTCCAAATTACTTTATTGATATTTTTCATCATCTCGATAATTTTCTTCTTCACGAGTTAGTTATGCTATTTAAAATTTCTTCTCAACATAGTCTAATTTTTTCGTACTAAATATTTCATTTGAATTTCAATATAATTTATATTGAAACCTTAAAATTCATGTTAATACATTAAAGTGCACTTATTGTATAAAAATAAAAAATTGAATGAAACTAGTTGATTGCATAAATTAGGATGATAGCACGAAAGTATCTAGTTCCATAATCAGGTATGACTATATAAGTACAAAAGTTGTGTTAAAGTATTTGAGTACATTAAAGTGCATCATGATTGTATGAGTGCCCGCGTAAAAATAATTTAGTTTGACCAAAGTTTGGCTAAAGTTTAAGTTTAGCAAAGCTTTATGTAAATTTGGCCCATGGAACAATCCCAAACTTGAAACTTGACATGTTTAAGTTTGGCAAACGTTGTCGAGAACTTTAGAAGTGCGTTAGAGTAACTTAGAAAAACGATTTTTTATTGGAAAGAAGTTTAGGCGAAGTTTTTAAGAAGTGTAGAAAAAGATAGCTAAAGTTTTTGCTTTGAAAAACATCTCCCGAACTTGGGCAATGAAATTATGCCAAATTTAGAAAATTATTCTATAAAAGTATCGCGAAACTTGTGACAAAGTCTTGCAAAACTTCAGGTAAACTCTATTAAATTTTTTCATTTTACTCCTTTTTTTTAGATATGTAAAAGTTTTGCGATACTTTTGCAGAACTTTAGTTAAAGTTCATTTAAGAAGTGTAGAAAAAGATATAATGTATTTTAAAAATTTACCTCTGGGGAAAGTTTGGCTAAAGTTTTTGCTTTGCAAAACATATCCCGAACTTGGGCAATGAAATTGTGCCAAATTTAGAAAATTTTTTTATAAAAGTAGCGTGGAACTTGCGAAAAAGTTTTGCAAAACTTCAGGTGAACCTTATTAAAAGTTATAAAAATTTTTATTTTACTCTTTTTTCGGATCTGTAAAAGTTTTGCAATACTTTTGCAGAACTTTGGGCAAAGTTCATTTAAAAATAAAAATTTATAAAATTGAATAAATTATTGAAGATCCCTGTTAAGGTGGGAATGAAGCACTATATGCAACTCGGGAGCAAAGTCTATTTCTTTCTCAGGTATTTACTCCCCTCACTTTGCTTTGTTCGCTCAGATCGCAAATTCACTTTCTGGAGAAATATACAATTTCACTCCTAGGTTGCATAATGTATTCTTATTAAAAAAAGGTTTAGTCCAAGTTTTCAAAAAGTATAGAAAAATATGTCATATATGATATATTTTTTTTATAAATTTTGCCAAAATTTTGTAAAAGTAGATATAAAATTTACAAGTTTTTCATCACAAGTTCTTAACAATTTAAGTCAATGCTAAGATTTAAATTATGTTGTGTGTAAGTTTAACTAAACTACTGCTAAAATTCTTAGAAGTTCATAATTTTTGCTAAATACTTACGGAATCTTGCTCTCTAGAAAATCAATGGAAATTCTTAATTTTATTTTCAATTTAAAAAAATCAAACAATAAATACAAAACTGATTTAAGATTAGAAATCATGTTATTGCTTTAACAATAATTATTACATAAAAACAATAATATTTATTAATTTTTTTAATGAACATTTTTTTCATTTTAAAGATTATAATTCTTTCAAACAACATTCAATTATCTTATAAAATAATTTTCAGTATATATATTATATTTTATTTAAAATTTGTATAACAATTGAAACTACTTAATTTTCTACTTTTTTTTCTTGCTCAATGTCTCAATAATATCATCCACTTTTCTTTTTCTTTCTTTGATTCCTTTTGAATTCACGGTTTTGTTTATTTCTTTTTTGTTCCCAATTTCTTATTTTCACTTCTTACTTTTACTTTTTTTGATCTTAATTTTTTTCTTTATCATTATTTGATAGTTTTTTTTTATCTCTTTCTTGATTTAGGCTTTTTCTTCTTTATTATTTTTTTGCTCTGTTTTTTCTCTAATTTCTCTGGTTCTTGACTAACATTATTTTCTTTCTCTGGTTGCGTCTTGTTAGTGTTTTGTTTATTAATAATTGCCTCTTTAAATGTTTCTAAATTTTCAATTGATTTTTCATCTTGACAGTCTGCGGCTAGTTCATCATCAAATTTGTTTTCAGTTGATTCTTTAAAGTTTTTATACTTTTTTTGCTTTTTATGTGGTTTTATGGAGTCTTCTTCGTTAACGATTTTTCCCTCATTTGATTCTTTCAATTTTTCATTTTTTTGTTTTATTTGCTTTTTACCTTGTTTCGTTTGTTTTTCTTTTCCTTGATTAAGATTTTTCTTTTGTTCTTTATTAATTTCTTGCTCTTTATTTTTCTCTGATTTTTTAAGTTTTTTACTGATATTATTTTCTTTTTTTGGTTGCGGCTTGCTTACGTTTGGTATGTTATTAACTTTTATATTATTTATTTCTTTCAATTTTTTATCTTTTTCGAGCTTTTCAATTTGTTTTAAATCTTCCTGCTCCACGACTTTTTTATCATCAAATTGATTTTCATTTAATGATTTTAATTTTTCATGTATTTCTTGCTTTTTATTTTGTTTTTTTGATTCTTCTTCGTTCACAATTTTTTTATCATTTAATTGTTTTGAATTTCCTTCTTTCTGCTTGTCGCCTTGTTCACTAACTTCTTTCTTTCCATTTAATTTTTTCAAGTTTTCGTCCTTATTTTGTTCATCTACTTCATTGTGTTTAATTTCTTTTTTATGTATACTATTTTGTTTTCCACTGCTCTGCATTATATTCTCTTCCTTTTCTGATCTTGAAATTTTCTTCTCTTTAGGATTTCTTAAAGTTGCGCATAAGGCTGTCAATACCTCCCTGTATTTTTGGTGAGAGATTGTATACTTCTTCTTGGCCACGTTATTATTTACAAAAACTAAAAATATTTCAATTTTCATAAAACAGTTAATAAAATAATTTTTTTTTAATGTATCACTCACTTTCCACAGCTTGATATATATCTTCAGGGATTCGATCCCATCCATTTCTTCCCGTCGGAGAACTTCTTTTTAATCTCTCCTCTCCCAAGATTAGTTTCATAATCCTCCGAACCATCTCCTAGGATTCTTGTAGCATGCAGCTTGTATCGTTCGCAGCTTCCACTCATCCACCATTACATTCATGCCTTCCACTAGTTCAACCTGAATGAAAAATCAAAATAAAATTAAAAATAATACACAGAAAATTCTTAATACTTTAGTACTCACTAAATTATTTTTTTTTTGCAAGCTGATTCTATTGGAAAATCTTCACACTAAAAATAAAAAAATTATTATTTTTAAATCACCAATATTTTATCAAATAAATGTAAATATTACCTTGTTTGAATCTGATTGTTCCAAATTTAATGTTTTAGCCAACTTTAAAATTTGTACCAGTTTATGATAATCTTCTCTAGAAACCGTTATAGTAACAACATCATTTTTGGATTTATTTTTCTTGACATCAATATAATTTTTCGTTGGTCTATTATTCTCGTCTTCATGATTGTCATCGGCTTTTTTTTCATTATCATTCATTCCCTCGTCATCATCATTGTCATCCTCTTTCCCTTTATTATCGTTCATTTCCTCGTCATCATTATTTTCATCGTCTTTTTCTTTATCATCGTTTATTTTCTCGTCATCAAAATTTTTATCGTCTTTTTCTTTACCATCGTTCATTTCCTCGTCATCATCATTGTCATCACTCATTTTTGCTCATTGTCTTTTTCTTCAATATCATCGTCTTTTCCGTCTTCATCGCTATCATTCTCCTTCTCATGATCAGAATCATCAAGTGATACTTCGTCACTTATTTCATCACTTTTGAAATAAAATATAAAATATTACGATTATAAAACAATATGCTAAATAAAAAAAGTTAGATAAAGGAAATACTGATTATTATGTGCAACACAAAAATAAAAATTTTATGCTCCTTTTAAATTTTTCACAAAAAAAAATTATCCTTACAAAAAACTTATTATTATTTCTAGAAATATAGATTCAAATCGGCCGTGTCTATTTGCACGACAAATGTACGACAAAAAATGATAATAAATTATCGTACAAATAAGCAATTTAACCACTTAAAAAAATTGCACGACAGATTTTAGAAAAACACAATAATTAATAAATTAATTTTTATTTTTTATTTTTACATTAGTAAAAATGAGTAAAATTATAAAAATGTTTAATAATACGAAATTATAACCTTTATGTCAAAGCCAAAAGTTCAACCTTGGGACTTTTGAATTAACTATTGAGACGACACATAATAGTCTGTAAAGTAGTCAACTTCAAATCAATGGCTACACTTATGACGTATAGAAGCGAATTTAAAAGTGTTTAAATAATTAAATAATTTTTCATTTTAAAAGTATATAGCAGTTTCAGCCAAATCTGTTTCCCGGAGGTCAAATACTCTCCTTGTCAGTCAAAAATTGAAATTGTGATAAAAATACGAAAAAAAAGGAAAAAAAGAAAGGACGTAAAAAGAATTAATAAAGAACATAAACTAAATGTATTTAAAAATATTGATATTTTGAGTTATTAAAAATTTAGAAAATAAAACGAAAAAAAAATAAAACCAGGAAAAAATATGAGAAAAACGTAAAAAAAGTAAAAAAAATAAGATGATAAAACGAAAAGAGAAAAAAAACAGGGTAAAAGAAAAGGAGCATAAAAAAAGTAAAAAATAAATACAAATAATTGAAATTTTAAATAGAATATATAAAATATTTTTACACTTTCCGGAGTAAATTCATGATAATATAAAATAATAATTTAATTAAACATCATTAAATGAAAAAATATACGTAAATATACACAAAAAAGAGCTTATATTAACTTATTAAAATTTTTAATCAAATTTAAAAAAAAAAGAAAACCATGATTTGAAATAGGCTAAAAATTTATAAAATAATTACACAAAATAAAAAACGAAAAATCCCTAGAAAAGAAAATCTGTTGTGCAAATAGCATCAGCGTAATTTTAAAGAATCAAAAAATAAATATACAAAATGAAATATTCCATTACTTTTAATAAATATTTTAAAAAATTATTTTTTACTTACTCATCATTCGATGTTTCTTCACTATCATCGAAAATTGGTTTTGTTTTAAGCAGCTCATCATACTCCTCATTCATGACTTCTCGTTTTAAAGTTTGAACTTCTTTTTTTTTAAGTTTTTGTAAACGTCGGCTTAATAGTTGATCAGGGCTAACTAATTTTTTTTCAGGCGTTAAAATATCTCCCTCCTCTGTCACTTGCAATGATTCCAGCCAATCCTTTTGTTCTAATAAAATAAAATTAATTTAGTAAATAAAAATTAGATAATTTTAAACTCTTTTAAGTAAGTGATGAAAATTTTATTGTTTTGTAATGTTTATTTATTTTTCAATTTAACAAATTTTTTTTACATTTAGAAACTTTATGTATTAACAAAATAATTTTCAATGTACATAAATATCATTTAAAATTTTATTTACATTAAGCACTTTATTTTAAAAAATAATTTGATGAAAAAATAATGATTCATAATTACCACTCTTTTTGAGAACTTTAGCAGCATACCATTTACCTCCCACTTAGCTTCCACCTTGTTCCCTTTTTCTTTAATATATTTCAAAGATAGCACACTAATTTGCTTCGTCTCTAACCAGAGTACAAGCGCAAACATTTTTCTTAACCTTTAAAATGTCAGTATTTAGTGAAGTCAGTATAATATCGATTCAGCGTCTTCTAATGTCAATATGAAAACAAAGTTTTAATGTGAATGGGTTCGATTATTATTGGTGTAAATTTAACATTTTTTCTCTTCAGTTATTTAAAAAAAAAAATAAAAATAATTCTTTATGCTCTTATTTTTCTAAACAATACACATGATGAAGCAATTTTGATAAAGTTTGTTCAAATACCAATTTTTTACAAACTTTTTTTTATAAATCGAAAAAATTTTTTAAGAATTTATAAAATATTGTAAAATTTAGCAATAAATTTAAAATTGTAAAACTAAAAATATAATATAGAAACTTATAATAACGCATTAAGATTTTTAGGCATTTTTTTATTTAACTTATTTTATTAAAGATTATACATTAAAAGAAAGTAAGGTATTACTGATAATTTTATCAACATAATTCAAAGGGTCGATTATTATTTATAAAAAGATTTCTGATTGCCTTTAATAATTTTAAGACAAAAATTATTGCAAAAATAAGATGAAAATGATTAAAATATAGTTCAAAAGTAATCTACTAATTTCATTTTATTTTTATACATTCAAATCATAAAGTTCTGAAAAAGAATTGCTTGTTACGAAATTATTAAGTAATAAGTATGCAATTTAATTTAAAATTAATATGTTTTGCATAAGAGTTAATAAAATTTCCATATTAATTTTCTCAAAGAAAAGTTATATCGCTCTATAATAAATACTTGAACTTAATATTTAAACTTTGCAACCTTCATTTTTTTTTAACCTATACACTAATAGATTTAATATTCTAAATATGAAGTTAGTTCACGTATCGATTGAGCGGTTTCTATAAATATTGAAAAAAAATTTTGATTCAAATTTATAAAGACGTAAATCATGTAATATTAGTGTCTTGTAATGCTATAAGTTATTGATAGTAGAGTTGTAATAACATTATCGTTTGTAAATAAAAGTAAGTGTAGATTTTAAAAGTAAGTTTAGATGTATAGAAAATAATATAACCAAATTTTATTGAAAACATTGTATACACTAAGGTAGTCATTGAAAACATCATAACAAGTTTTAATTGAACTAGTTATTAAGCAGTTGATGAAAAAGTAAAACTACTTTCATACAAAAACGCTGCTTATATACAAAAAAGTATACAAAAATACAAGTAAAGTCGCAAATTTATAAAAGTAAGTAAAATTAAAATTTCTTTTTAACATAATAATATCATTTAATTTGATTCTTATTCTATACATTCAGTTAATCAAGAGTATTATGAGTAAATTGGATCTACGTAAATATTCTCGTACAAGCAAATATCGGATCTTTTCGAAAAATAATGATTCTTCTGATGATAGCCATGAAGATTCATCTACCACTGACATAGATTCTGATGATAATACTACTGATACTACTACAACTGAAAGTGATGATTCTAAAGAATCAAATAGTGAAAAAGGTTAGCATTATTAATAACAAAACAAATTTAATTATTCTAAATAAATTTTTGTTACATTAAAGTTTATATCTCATATAAAAAAATATTTCTTAAGGTTTTTATCGTTAATAATAATCATTATAATGATATATTTTGTTTATTAGTTTTCATGAAATAAAATTAATAGATTATTTTTTCATTGAAAAGGATATGAAGCAGATAACAGCTTTCGGGACTATTGCGACAGAGTAAGTGATCATGAACACTCACGTGACGATTGTGAAGAGCATTGCAATAACAATACTTATTCGGGTAATTAAAAATTAATATGAATTATGAACCAAAGTAAAAGTGTTTATAATAAATGATTTTATGAATTTCTGTGTAAAATAAAATTTGTTTCGCCAAAGTTGAGCTTAACTTTATCTAAAGTTCCGCTTGACTTTATTCAAAGTAAACGAATAAGATTATTTCAAACTTGATATTTCCAATTTTTATTTTTCATTTTTTTTTAAGCAATACATACTAATTTATGAAATTATTCTACAATAAAAATAAGCAAAATTTTAATCATTTATAACTTAACAAAATATTTAAAATGTCTCAGAAGTTACTGTATTGAACTGCATTTGATTCATTTTTCACATACCTTCAAAAATTCTTATTTATAAATTCAAATTAAAGAAAAAAAGAAAGAAAAATGTTTTAACGTATTAACGTTTGTTGTGGATTTCTCTTTATTTTTTTTTCTTTAACTATCTTTTCTTTTGTTTCAACATTTTTCTTTTGCATTAGTTTTGTTTATAAAATGCAATCGTACATACAATTCATTCAGTTGCATTTTTTTTTTATTAAAATGACAAAGAATTTTAGCAAAAGTTAATCAGTTTCGACTTTTTTCATTTATTTATTTTTTACTTTTTATATTGACTAAGGCACATGGCAATCCTATCTCACTTTAAACTAATTATTACAAACTTATTTAATTTTGTAAATGTATTTTTTTTCTATGTAAAAATAAATATGAATTTTTTATGAATAAACTTTTATTTAAATTACTTTTAATATAAATTATTTTTATATTTTTCACATATAATATACTTATAAAATGTAAGATGAAATGGTTTATACTAAATTATAGAAAAGCAGTGAAAAAGAAAGTTTAATATAAGATTAAAAAAGTTTATGTTTGTTTGGACACAAACATTTGAAATAACTTCTTTCTCGCATAGCACAGAAACTTCGAGGAAGCGTCAAATGTCTCGCGCACTTTGCTTTCAGAAAGATTTAACGGAAGATTCTAGAAAGCTTCTATGGAAGCCAGCATAAAAGCATTTATGAATATTACGAGAAGGTTTAAGGAAAGATTGCAATAAGGTTAGAAAAATACTTCATGGAAGCTTCCACGAAAAAGTGCAAAAAACTTCCATGCAAGCCTCCAGGAAAACTTCTAGAAGCGGGAAATGTCCCACACATTTTGCTATCAGAAAGATTCAATGGAAGATTTTACGAAGCTTCCATGAAGGAAAACGGTAAGCTTCCATGGAAGCCAGCATAAAAGCCTTTATGAATATTAGAAAAAGCTTCCATGAAAAATTGCAATGTAATCTTTCCAAAACTTTGAAGAGCAGCCCGGATTCGCTCTCCTTTTCTAATTAAGTGTTTTTATATTATTTACTCAACTATTAATGGTTGTATCTGCAAGTTGATCGTAATGGACATTATTATTATAAATATTAATACACAAGGAGAAAAAATTACATTTCATTGTTTTTGAAAAAAGTAAAAAACCCTTAAGTAACAGATGTTTATAAAATTTACGCGTTGTTTACTTTTCTCAAAAAAAATTCAATATAATTCTTTTTTCTTGTGTGCAAGTATTGATGATAATAATATCTATTGCGTTCAAATCTTGATTTGCAGATACAGCCATTAATACATGAATAAATAATAAAAAGCTCAATTAGACAAGGACAGCGAAACTGGTTTACTCTTAATTGGCTTACAAGAAATCTTCCAAACATGTATCTCATAACATTCCATAAACATTAATATATCCTCATTATGATATTCTTTGGAAGACTGCCAGAAGTTTAGATGGAATCTTTCACGAAAAGTTTCTGGAAGCTTCTCGCAAGATATAAAGTATTCTTCTCAAAAACATTCCTGCAATATTCTACTTAATCTTATTGAAAGCTTGTTGGAAGCTTCTTTGCAATGTTCCATTTACTGCTATCGGAATATTTCGCGTAAGCTCTCTTAAATCTTCCGCAAAGCTTCCATGAAAGATTCTAATGTAATCATTCCGAAATTTTTAATTAGCTTACAAAAGGCTTACAAGGAATTTGTCAAACGAGTTACTCGTGACCTTCCATGAATATTAATATATCCTTACTGTAGTATTCTGTGGAAGCCTGTAGGAGGTTTAGATTAAATCTTTTACAAAACGTTACTGGAAGCTTTCTGCAAGATATAAAGTAATCTTGCCAATAACATTCCTGTAATATTTTAGTTAATCTTTCCGAAAGTTTACTGGAAGCTTCTTTGTAATATTCCATTCAGTGAGATAAGAATATTTTTCGTAAGCTTTCCTAAATCCTCCGCGAAGCTTTCATGAAAGATTCTTGAAAGCTTAGATTGAAATCTTCATTGAATCTTTTATTGGAAGCTTCTAGAATCTTTCGTGCTATGTGGGTTTAGCTTTAGTTTGAATAACATTTTATATTTTAAAAATATTTTGAACTTTGTGTATAATTTATATATCTATATATCTTTTATTTCATATAATGTTCAAAATACTGCTAAAGTTCAAAATAAGTTTATCAAAGAGACCAAAGTTTTAATTATTTATCTTAAATTTTTGCAAACGTAGACTTATATTTCCACAAACTTTCCGAAACTTGTGTTGAACTTCCTCCAAGCTTCTGTAAAAAATAAAAATTTTAAATATCTAGTTTAGCATATTTTTATTGGTTAAGATTAGATAAAGTTTAGCAGAACTTAAACTTCACCTAAATTTTAGCGAATCAATTATTTTTTTGAAACTTTAAATTCAAACTTTTAAATCTACTTAAGAGGAGGTGACGTATCTCTGTCCTTTTCTAATCAAAGAATTAATTTTCTGCAAAAATTAATAACTTTAATAAAAATGAAAAGAAAGCCGCATCTCGTATAAAAAAATAGCAAAATTTTCTTAGATAAGGAAGAATTAATTTTATTGCTTTGTTTTCAAGAAAACCTTAAAAAACTGAATTGTTTACCCCAATCTCTACACTGTTAAAAAAAATTGAATTTTGCTTCCAGTACATTTATGAAATTTATATTTTTAATTTAAATTTCATGCACATTTACATTAAAATTACGGTAAAATTATTCATTTTCATGCAGTTTTGCATTAAAATTACGGTAAAATTATTAATTTTCATGTACACGCTTGAAGCAAGCTTCCAGTTTTGCATTAAATTTTCATGTTTTTTTTAACAGTGTATGTTTTAAATTTTTCAAAGTTTTCTTAAAATCGAAGCAATAAAATAAATTCTTTCTCATCAAAGAAAATATTACTTTTATTGATACAAGATGCGGTTTTCTCTTTATTTTTTGCTAAAATTATTAGTTTTTGTAAAAAAACTAGATTCTTTGATTAGAGAAAGACAGATATAGTCGACCTACTATTAAGGATGGTAATTTAGATTAGGTAAAAATAATATAAATTTATGAATTTGTTTTTATACTTTTTCCACTAGATTTAATTGATCAACAAGAAGATAGTAGCTCATTGGACGATGAAAGTAATGATGATAACTATAGTTCTACAGATGATGAATCAGTAGAAAGTGAAGATTTTGAAGAAGAAGAAAATGAGGATGACGATTTTATAAACAATGCCAATGAGCCTATTTATCCAGGAGCACCAATCACTATTGGCGAAAGTATTTTTTCGATATTAACACTTGCCTTACGATTTAAAATTACGGGAGTGCTGTTATCAAGTATTTTATCATTAATAAGGTTGCATTGTATTGAACCAAACGGATGTGTAAAAACTTTATATAAACTAAAAAATTTTTTGCAAATATAAATGCTCCTTTGATCCGTAATTATTATTGCAACGTATGTTTTTCAAAAGCAAAAGAACAATTTTGCCAAAAATGCAATAGCTCTGAAAATATCACGTATTTTTTACAAATTTCAATTATAGAACAATTAGCTTCGTTTTACAAAAGGCCAGATTTTAAGAAAAATTTAAATTATCGAGCGACGCGTAATAAAGAAAACGAGCGGAACTACGAAGACATATACGACGGCACCATTTATAAACAATTACCACAAAATTTTTTAAATAATATTAATAACATTACTTTTACATGGAATTCGGATGGAGTACCACTGTTCAAATCGTCGAAAATGAGTATTTGGCCTTTGTATTTAATGGTTAATGAATTACCGTACAAATTACGAATAAAAAAAGAGAATATAGTCTTAGCTGGACTATGGTTTGGTCAATATAAACCATCTCCTAATTTATTTTTGAATTCATTACAAAAAGAACTAAAACAATTATATAAAGGAATAAATTTCAAGATCCCTCATGATAATAGTTTATTGCGTGTTCGAGGTTTAATTATTGGCGGAACGTGTGATTTGCCTGCCAAGGCATTGTTCCTCAATATTAAACAATACAATGCAATCAATGGGTGTCCTAATTGTAAAATCAGAACTGAAAGGATAGAAAATGTTCAAACATATCCCTTTATTGAACAATTAGAATTAAGGACATCTGAGGAAACCAATAGATTTGCAAAAGATGCGTGTAAGCAAAAAAAAGATGTGTTTGGAATAAAAGGACCTTCTGCTCTTCGTATAATTGTTCCAAACTATATAGAATCAATGGCTATCGATAGTATGCACTGTATTTTTCAAGGTGCCATGAAAAAATTGATGTCGATTTGGTTCGATGCAGAAAACCGAACCCATGCTGCATCTTTATTTGCTTTCACAAACGAAATAAATGCAAAAATCAAAAAACTTACAATGCCATCATTCATTGCGAGAATACCAAGAAAAGTTGAAGAATATTCATATTGGAAGGCATCTGAGTTAAAATTATTTTTTTTTGTGTATGGTTTAATGGTTTTGAAAAATATAATGAGCGAACAGTACTTTGAACATCATCTATTGTTAGTGTATGGAATAACTTTATTAAATCTGTCAAGTATTTCACAAAACATGATTGATGATTCAAAGCGTATATTAATAGAATATGTTAGACGGTATGAAGTTTTATATGGCAACAAAAGTAAAACCTGCAATTTACATTTATTGCTTCACTTACCTGATGATGTTATGAAATTTGGCCCTCTTTGGACAATGACGTGCTTTCCATTCGAAAATTTAAATGGAATCTTAAAAATGTTTGTCCATGGTTCGAGATATGCTGAGTTACAAATCTATTCCTCAGTTTCAACATTTTTGTCTTTAGCTACAGTAAAAAAGAAAATTTTAAAACCAGAAACACAGGTTTCTGAATTTTGTAAAAAAATAGAATTTTCGGGCACAAGAAGATATAAAACAAAATTTTTAAGTGAATATATTTTTGCTGTTGGAGTATATACGAAAGTAAATGAGCTTCCAGATTTTCTTATGAATACCATACGAAATCATCCTATTGTTTCGAATACATCAAAATTTCATCTGTTTAAAAGAATTTTATTAAATGGAATTTATTTAGAGACTGAATGGTATGCAAACACAAAAAAAACTAATTCTTCGTGGGTTAAATATATGATGGACGATAAAATGCACATAGGTGTAATTAATAATTTTATAACCGTATGTAATTGTAGATGCGAAACTCGCAAAGAAGTATGTGATGCATGCAACGATAATTGTAAAACGTACGCAATTATAATGCGATGTACAATCGAACCAGTTTTTTTAATTCTATAAATAATAAATATTTACCGACAATTTCATTATGTAAACGAATCGAAAACAACTTTGTTGCTGTCTTGGTTACAGGTATAATTAGTATTTGTTATTACTCTAAAATAGATGATCATTTGTACATAGTTCTTCCCACAAATCATCATGAAGTAGAATGAGTTGTAAATAATAATTTTATTATCATGAAAAATATAAAAAAAGAATAACTCGCGTAAAATTACCTAAAACAAAGTCAATTTAAAGTTTCGCAAAGTGTCAGATAATTTTTATTTAAAGTTAACAAAATAAAATTAACATAAATATATTTACAAATGAACAAAGCAATATTTTTATCTACATCATTCTATTTCATTAAAATTTATCGGTAAAATAATTTAGGATTGATGATCTATTTCTGTATAAAAACATATTCTGATTATATCTTATACATTGATCGCAATAACATCGTTTTCAACTGATTCGCACAAAGTAGTTGGTACAGACGTTTCGCTTATTCAACCAAGAAATGCTGGCTCTATTATACGTTTGGTTATCATTGTACATGCAATACAATTATCATTGCATTTTTCACAAATCAATCCGAAATCGCAATTATATACGGTAACAAAATATTTTATAATACCTATATTGAGTTATTAAATTTATATTTAATACAAGAGGAATTACTTTTTTTGGCATAATCTTTGTTATTAAAATACATTCCATATTTTAAGTTTTTAAGCACATGAAATTTAGATGTATTTAAAAGATAAGGACAGTTTCTTAAAGGATTCAAAATACAATCAGGAATGCAGTCAATTTTTTTTATAAATTCCAACCGCAAAAATAATAAGCTAATGTTTGTGGTAATATTAATTTTAAATTACATTCAGATAAAAATCTGGAAACGGAAGAATAAATTTGAAGCTCTGCATATCTAGATCCATGGACGTTTGATTTTAATATTCTATTTAAATTTTCAAAACGAAAACTTACTGTCCACAGCGATCAAAATTTACAACATAATCTGGTAAATGAAAAAGCAAATACAAAATGCAAACTTGATACTTTTACCATACAAAATCTCGTATTTCCTAATATATAGTCAAAATATTGTTTAGTCATTGTATTCTCTAAAATTATTAAGCTATGTACTAGTAAAAACACTTTCAATTCAGATACTTTCCAATAATAGTAATCAGTTACTTTTCTTGGAATCTTTGGAATGAATGAGGGTAAATTTAGAAGATTTCTCATTGATAATATTTCTATAGGCAAATAAAAAAGATAAATGAGTTCGGTTTTCTCTATCGAACTGAAAGAAAACATTAATCTTGAAATACACAATGCGTAACATCGATAGCGGTTGAATTTATATAATCATAAACTATTATGCCAAGGGAACTAGGACCTTCAATACTAAATACGGAAGTACCTATTGTATTTATTTCCCCACCATACAATTTTGACTTTTCTATTATTTTAAAATCTAAATTATTAGTAAAAGTATAAATCTGCAACATTATCAACTCTTTTTGTTTGAATTTTGCGATTAGGGCATCCATATACCTTCCATTATGTTAATTATGTTAAGGTATAATGCTTTGTTACATAAATCGCATGTATTACTTTCTACCGATCCTCCTATACGTACAGAATTTAAATCAGAATGAACTAAATTTACTCCTTTTTACAGCTTTCTGAATTCATTTTTTAATAGTTCAAAAATAAATAAGCAGATGGTTTTTGAGAGCCAAACTAAATATCTGCTAAAATAACTTATCCTTACTGTACGGTAACTCATTTACCATCCAATAAAATGTTCAAATGTTTATTTTTAACATTTTAAAAAGTGGTACTCGATCTGAATTCCAAGTGAATGTAATATTATTACCATTTAATAAATCTTTTTGGCAATACAGTTCGTTTAATTTTGATAAGCATTCGCAATAATAATAACGTTTAATAAGAGGTGTATTTACGCTGGCAACAAATTTTTTTAATTTATAAAATATTTTCGTGTACGTATTTTGTTGAATACAATGTAGATAAATAAGTGATGGTATACTGGAAAGCAGTACTTTTGTTATTTAAAAACGTGTTGTAAGTATAAAAATTGATATAATTTTTGCTGATTGATATTTAAGCACTTGGGTAAAGAACAAGAAATACAAAAAATCTGTAACGAAAAAAAAGAGGATTTGAGAAAAGCAAAAGAAAATAATAATAGTTGCAAATAAGAAATTTTAAAAAATGAAATGAAAGAACATAATAAAGATGCTTTTACGTGATATAGAAGAAAAAAATTAAGACAAAAAAAAAAGATAAAATCTCAAAAACTAATCAGAAAAAAATTTAAGAAAGAAAAAAGAGAACCTAAAAGGAAAAGAAGAAAAAGAAAATTAGAAATATAAAAGAAACTTGCAGAAGATAGAAGAAATGGACAAAGAAAAGCATTAAGACGAGAAGAAAAAAAGTTGAACAGAAAATGCATAAAGAGAAAGAGAGCATATTTTGCAAAAGAAATAAGAGAACACGTAAAATAGATTCAATTTCTTTTGAATCAATTTAAAAAAAAAATATGTATATATAAAATAAATGTTGATAAAAAAATTAAAGTTTTGAATTTAATAAAATAAATTTTTAAATATTGTAGAGCTCAGTGGCATAGTGGCTAAGGCACGGGACTCGTATTCTCGTTGGCGCGAGATCGATTCCTTGTCTGGTCGCTTTTTCACTGACTCTTCCGTGGGCTGACACCACGTTAAATAATATGTCAAATTATGTTGTCTTTATGTATATCTATGTATATGTATTCTAGTAAAAGGGCAGTAATGCCCGTAAATATATATATGTATAAAACAAAATATTCGTCAATAAATAAATGTACCCGTAAATGGGGAACAAAGTGGACAAGGTCGATTACAGAGGTAAATTTATTGCTATTATAATTTAACCCTTAGCCATCAGACTTCTTTGGAATCACACACTCGTCACACTGATATCATATCCACCAAAGAAACAAAACTTTAAAAAAAAATAAACTGTTTAATATTCTCATTTGATTTTTTAGAGCTTCTTGAAAGTTTACTTTTTAAATTAATGTAGGTTATGTAGCTAAAAAATCAAATTAAGTTATATTAAAAAAAGTAATGCAACAAAGAAAATTTAAAAAAAATGTGATTGTTTAAAAAATTATGGGATGCAAATGATCCTAGGGAAAGAGTAAATAAGGTTAATATAATTAGGGTAAAGTTAAAATACACACTCTAATTAATTAGTAAGTTATACTGAAAAAGAAAATTATTTTTGTTGATATTAAATACCTATATTACTGCACTAAGGGGAGACATAAGTAAAACCGTGTTTTTTAACAAAAAAATGACGTTTTTTATTTTTAATTATTAACCCATAGCACCTACAATGTAATCCATGCGTAATATTGTTATAAATCATCTAAGGAAACTATAAAAATTTTCAGCTCGAAATATTAAAAACTGTGGGACTAGTTCCATTTTAAGTGCTGCCTCATTTACCACTAAACCGAGCAATAGTTAAAATGGAACTAGTCCCACAGTTTTTAATATTTAAAGCTGAAATTTTTTTTATAGATTCTTTAGATGATTTTTAACAACATTATGCATGAATTATGTTGTAGATTAAAAATAAAAAACTTTATTTTTTGTTGAAAAACACAGTTTTACTTGTGTCTCCCCTTAACAAGCTATATTGAAAATTAAAAAAAAATATATTTATATGAACTTGAAAAAAGTTTGCCCAAAATTTCGGAAACTTTTGCAAACTAGAACTTTTAACTAGATATATAGATGCTAAGCGAAATTTTCAAATAATTAGTTATATATATAAAAAATTTTTAAAGTTAACTCCATTTCTTTAGACATTTAGAGTTCTAAAATAATTTCATATATATTCATGGTAACTTTAAATGAACTTTAACCAAAGTTCTGCAAAAGTATCGCAAAACTTTTACAGATCCAAAAAAAAGGAGTGAAATGAAAAAATTTAATAGAGTTTACCTGAAGTTTTGCAAGACTTTGTCACAAGTTTCGCGATACTTTTATAGAATAATTTTCTAAATTTGGCATAATTTCATTGCCCAAGTTCGGGAGATGTTTTGCAAAGCAAAAAATTTAGCTAAACTTTCCCCAGAGGTAAATTTTTAAAATACATTATATGTTTTTCTACACTTCTTAAATGAACTTTAACCAAAGTTCTGCAAAAGTATCGCAAAACTTTTACAGATCCAAAAAAAAGGAGTGAAATGAAAAAATTTAATAGAGTTTACCTGAAGTTTTGCAAGACTTTGTCACAAGTTTCGCGATACTTTTATAGAATAATTTTCTAAATTTGGCATAATTTCATTGCCCAAGTTCGGGAGATGTTTTGCAAAGCAAAAAATTTAGCTAAACTTTCCCCAGAGGTAAATTTTTAAAATACATTATATCTTTTTCTACACTTCTTAAAAACTTCGCCTAAACTTCTTTCCAATAAAAAATCGTTTTTCTAAGTTACTCTAACGCACTTCTAAAGTTCTCGACAACGTTTGCCAAACTTAAACATGTCAAGTTTCAAGTTTGGGATTGTTCCATGGGCCAAATTTACATAAAGCTTTGCTAAACTTAAACTTTAGCCAAACTTTTGCCTAACTAAATTATTTTTACGCGGGTGAGCATGAAAAATTTTATTATGAATAAAATCAATTGAGCAAGCATAAAATTGTTACTTGCATTTACTAAGATTTTAAAGAATAATCCAAATTATAAGATGATAATTACAATCACAACAGAATTTCAAATAAATAAACTATCACGAATTTCTCATGAGTATAGTGAGATAGAAAATATATGATTTTTAATAAAAATTAAAAACGGTATAAACTATATTTATCATGGTTATTTTTCGGAAAATATTCTGAATAAATTTGAAATTTCACCTCCGAAAAATAAATAAAGCTGTCATACGATCTAAACATAAAAAAACTCGAAAGTTTAAATAGCCACAATAAAGAAAGCACAATTGAAGCTCGTACGTAATCAGTCATCAACGCAATTTTCGCACCTCTTCTGCCTTTGGCATATCTATAATATTCCGTGTATACGAAAGCAAGTAGCGTTGCGAATTATTAAGCGAGTACATAAATGGAGAAAAAAAAGCCACGCAAAAGAAAAAGATATACAAAGATAGAAAGAGAGAGTGAAAAGGACAGCGAATATTTCCGCGTCTAGAGAAATGAAAAATGCCGCGTCCAATTTCCCTGATGATGTCCCCAAGGGATGTCGCTTTTCTTTCCCTTTTTTTCTCTTTCCCCCTTCCCCCTCTCTTTTATATATATATATTTTTTTTTCAACTTTTTCCGTTGCGCTTGATGCCTTTCGACTCCCCCTGTATATATATATATATATATATATATAGATATTCATTTGTATACATATAAGCAAACCAGTTTGACCATTTGAAGACAAATAGCCCGCGAGATAACGTGCTGCCCTTTTGCCTGATTGACATTTTCTCTTTTCTCTTTAGCTTCCATCCTATGCGTATACATATACTGTTGTTTATTCTCGTCTGTCGTTTTACGCGGTAAACATATACGCGCCAACCGTGGCTCGAGTTTATACAATTGTGAAAAATGATCATTTTTTTTCCTTGCTTTTATTTTATTTTTCTTTTTCGCTCAATTTAGAATACTGTTTAGGCTTTAATTTTGGGCTTCAGCTGATGAGCTTATACGATGTTAATCGAATAAGTTCCTATGAATTATTCATCGGGTTTGTTTAGCTGATTTAGACGAAACTAGACGCTACCAGAAAATTACATATTTACGTTGATGTACTGTAATTTTCTCTTTGTTCTATTATGTTTTCATTTTTCGACATTATACATGGTAATTGTACTTCTAAACATGATAGTTCCTTCTCATTAGAATACGTTATGTTCGTCTGTTGATTTCATATGTTATTTTTACATGATCGTGCACTTTTTAAAAATTATATTCTTTTCAATTAATTATTATTGAATAGCTTTTAGTATAGTCTTATTATCAGTATTGATAATTTTAAATAAACCTTTTAATTTACAAAAACTAAAAACTCAAAGTTTTATTATCAAAAAATTTTCATTTATAATATAAAATCTATGTTTCGCTAAACAATTATTATTAATATTTTTTTAAATTAAAAAAGCCGTTCTTATATCGTATTACTATACTCGCAGTCAAGCGAGCTTATAAAATTGTCATTTTTTTTTCACCGACATCCTTAATGAACAGGCACGAGTCAAAACATGTCATTATAGATAATAAAAGATCTTAATAGAAGCGGCGAAATAGCTACTTTGCGCGAGAAAATATGAAAAAGTTTTTTTAGGCATTAGCGCACACGCTTATGGATTTTTTCATTTAAGAAGACGCACGTGCGCAAAAGTTTTTCGTATATATATGTACACGTATAGTATAGCCATGAAAATTAAATTAACGAAGTATTATCCGGTTCGTTTAATTCTCTTATGAAATTCTCTAACAAGTTATATATGTATAATTACCCATGGTGAGATTGGAGTGTATACTTACGGGTATGTATACGGCTTTACATGTGGTTACGTCGTATATATTGACTGTGCGCGATAAAAGGTATGACGCGTTTTATTTAGTATTATACCATGACCGGTATTACTATAGCAATTTCAACAGTTATTTGTTATCTTTAATGGCTATACTATACGAAAGTGTAAAATTAATTTTATTAGTATGATATCTGAAGAGTTGTTTTTTTTTATACTAGTATAGATGTACAATTATATGGTGTAACAATTTTTTTTTTAGTTTATAATAATTTTTTGCGTTTTATCTTGATTAAAAATCAATTATAAATTGGAGAGTGTAAAATTTACTTATTTTACAGCGTATTTTATAAATTAAATTAAATTTTTTTTATATTCATCAAGGTAAATATTATAGTTGATTTACTGACAAGAAGAGTGCATAGCGTTTGATTCAACTTTTAATTCTTTCAGAGGTATAAGCAGTTGTGTCAGAATTTTAAATTTTTTTCATGAAATTTGGATTGGCTTTGTGATTGTATACATTTTTTAAAATAATTATTTGAAAAGACCTTTACTTGGAACAATTCAAAGTTAAGATTAAGTCTTTCGATTAGAAACACAGTTTAAAAAGCTCAAGTTGTTCAAAAGTTATGAAGGGATAAAAATAAAAATAAAATTTTGATTAAAATTCAACATTTATTTTATAAGCACACTCTATTCTTTGTGTTTTATAACTTATATATAATTTTTTTTATCATAAACGTCTAATTTTAACTTTAATGTTTTTAATATAAATATTCTAGAATAATTAGTCCAAAAAAGTAGTTGCAAATATTTTTGAAAGTCTTAGAATTTAGACAAATTTCTGCAAAACTTTCAAAAAATTGAGCGTTAGACCGAATAGACATGTAAAGAAAAATATCCTAAAGTGAAGAAAATCTGAGATCTAAATAAAATCCACTCTTCTTGTGAGTATCTAATACGTAGTTTTACGTAAAAGGCATTATTCATATATATTTAAAGAGGTTGATAACAAAATTCCTCATAAGAATTGAATTTTAAGAAAAAAATTAAATTTCTTTAGCTTTTGAATAAACTAAAAATCTATTATTTTATCAATTTGTAAATTATCACTTTAACAAAGTTATTAACTTTTGAATCACGCGAGAATCCATAGACTGAGCCATTAGCGGTCATCTTGAAACCGTTCTCGCCATTCCAGTAACCCAAAGACTAATTAAGACTTACATAGAGAAAGCGTATATATATACGTGTGTAGGAATAACCATTTTGGTGAAACGATACTCAAGTACAATTCGGCACATTTATAAGGCTTTTCAGAGGACTGAAAACTACCTCGTTTACCTCTCCTTATACGGCTCACGACGACTATACGCGTTTATACCATATATAAATTTTAGGAATATAATCTTGAATAGAAGCTACTTTCTCTCTCTCTTTCTCTCTACGTTTTTCGTTATATCCTATCATGGCTCTTTGTCTAAGGAATTGCAAGACATTAAACTTAGAAGTTAAAGCATAGGGATACACACACACGCGTAAGATTTAAACAATGAGCTGACAAATGTCTTAAGGCGTCTTTGGA
This sequence comes from Anastatus disparis, assembly GCA_017163975.1. Lineage (NCBI taxonomy): Eukaryota > Metazoa > Arthropoda > Insecta > Hymenoptera > Eupelmidae > Anastatus > Anastatus disparis. The sequence continues at coordinate 2,419,367 of JAFFSR010000251.1, forward strand.
GGAAATTTAAGCCGGACATTGGTTTTATAAAGGGGAATGGGGTGTTATGTAGTGTATAAGACAAGGCAATGAGCAAAGCTTTTCCTATATACATATACACGCACCATATTATACTTTAAAGAGAGGGTATCGTATATATACGTTATAGAAGAGACATAAGAACGGTTTACTCTTATTTAACGCTTTATATATATACGCGTAGGCGCACACTTTAGGATTATTCCAGGCGATTGATTGCGTGCGCTTCGTTGAATAGCCCTTGTTATATGGCAATGACATTATCGCCGAAGCGAGAATGTCTTTTCTACTATCTTGAACAAAAAGCCTTTTTCCGCATTAACTCTCATAATTTGCATTTTCTTAATTGATGTTTACACCGTACTTTCTTGGGATCGCTATAAGGCATAATATTTTATTTTTATGTTTATTATTTTGCTTCGAAGGAGAAATTCCTAAGGTCTAATGTCTTGAGGATCTTTTTTCTTAAGTTTTTTTTTTCTTTTTTATGGAAAGATTTTGATTTTATTAGCACTGTGTTAATGGAATTAAAAAATTTTATCTTTTTGATTAAAGATGGTAAGCAGGCTTTAATGTATAATATTATCGATATAATTCATAATAAGATAATTCATATTAATATAATTCAAAACGTGAAGGAAAAAGAATTTTTAATAATCGTTCAAATATTATTTTAATATGCGAATAATATTAATATAAAATTGCTTAATTAATAATAATAGGGTATATTGGACTAATAACATCACTTTGATAAAGCAAATTGTCAACACTTAAAATATTCAAGTCTCGAAATCATAGAGCAATAAGTACATAATGATTCCTATATGAGTAATGATTATATTTTTATTTTTTTTTTACAACAAAAAATTATTTAAATCTTTAAATTTTCTTCGGGAGAATTATAAATCACTATTAATTTAGAGTAATCTCTATCATTTTATTATTGTACCATTATTTCAATTATTGACTCAAATAATAATGTATTTAATTTATATAATTTATTCATTATATAATAAATTTATGAATTTTTATATTTGAAATATCACATTTTTAATCTATTCAATTATTTATCAATACTAACTTGGACATACTTACAAAATTTAATTAACTCAAAATATCTTTTGTAAAAAAGTCATCGATTCCGATTATACTCGACATTTTAGTAGATCTGAAAGAGAAAAAGAGAGCCAGTAGAGCACATAACAAGCCGCCACTTAGCCATAGTTATAAATAGCCATATCTGTCGGTTATCGAGGCGCGCTTTTCGTAACGAGCCATTGCCGTGTTCAAGCACATGGGACGCTACGATTATTCTAGACAAAGGTTTAAACTTACCCCTTTGCTTTTATTCTCTTTCTCATTTAAAAAGAAGAAAAAAAAAGAGAAGAAACCATCAGCTTTCTTATCCTGTTGCGATTATGTTTTTTTTTATTCCAACCATACCTTTATCCAAATTCCAATTTAGTTCTCGTCAACCATTACCTCACAATGAGAAATCGCATAAATGTCACTCGAGCGCGTCATCATCATTCACCGAAAGATAAATAAAACGCCACCCTATAAAGTTCACCCTTAACTGTTTAACTCACTCTAACCTCTCTCTCTCTCTTTCTCTTTCTCTAATGATGTTTGGAAAATAGCAAGCTATACGTGTATAAGCTTCTTGACACGATGTTAATTAGAATAAAGCTCCTAGGAGACTTAGTGAATCGACTTGATTTCGAGGTTTTAGACTTAGCTTTTTCCCCCCATTCCCCTTTTAAACATCTTTGAAAATTGGAGGGTTAACGTTTTCGTTTTCTAAAAGGCAAATGTTACGGCGCTAACGCATATACACACAAATCCCCATAGGAAACTACTATGGATTACCACAGACATCCATCATTCGTTTTCTTTAGAATTTAAAGAAAGGTACGGAAGATTTTTAATGTATTGTTCGCGAGTGTCAAATCTTTCATTTTCTTTTTTTAGGTTATGTGCGTATAGAATATATGTACTTGAACGGATATTTAAAAAGATTTTTCCGGTTTGTCGGATATTGAACAAGGAGAAAAATAATGTTATACAACGATTAGCCATTGGTTGACATATATGGTTATAGGGTTGAAAAAAGGGTTTCAGTAGATTTATGAGGTTAGAACTTGTAATTATAACCTTCGTAAATATATCGTTAATGATTCTTTGACATTTGAAAATCCTGGTAATGGTATGTTTTGGGTTTTAATTTACAGTAGGGATTACAACGCAACTGAATAGTTATATTTACTGATGATTTAAAAGAATAGATTTATCTTTATGTACTTCTTAATTTTAAAATTAGTTTACGATCCTTTTGAAAATTACGCCCGCATATAGAGGTTAAGGATTAAGTTATTTATTAGCTGTAGTACGTTGCGTTAGGGAAAATTAGAATTATCATTGAAGGGATACTTTTATAAAAGATATAAATTAGCTGAAAATAGATGAAACGACAGTTAGTCGAATAAAGGAATGAATACCGAGATTTATGAGGTCATAAATAGTATAACATGAAGAATTAAATTCAGTATTTAAAAAGGAATCTTTAAAATATTAAAGAATCAAATTTACGAATAAATTATGATCAATAAAATTGCATTGTGATTTACTTATCAAAAGTTGATGATTAATTGATAATTGATTAAACTTATATTAAATTTAGTGTTTGACAAAATCTCTAAATTTTTTCAAGGATATACTATTGAATAAAGAATTATAGAATTAGATATTCTTTCAAATAAACTTCGTAGATATAAACTCACATGACAGTAACCAATAAAATATATGAGTGTGTCAGGGGGACATAATAGTGTACGTGAAATAAGAATAGCATAGTGAGCCGGTCTGTGGCTCATTCGGTAGAGCGTTGGATTCGTAATCTCGAGGTTCTGAGTTCGAATCTCGCTCGCTGCTCAATTATACAAGCACCACTGTACGTTACATGTGCTTTGTTCACAAACACACTTACGAGCTCCGTCGCTGATTAGTATTAAAAATAGCCTAAATATAGCGACGAAAAACAAAAACAAAAAAAAAATACGTACATGGTAATTTTCTCTTAGATTCACTCTCCCTCAAGTAAACCCCGCCTACTTTCGCATACGCGAAAAAATTTTTTGCGCATCGTTGATTTTATAAGTTTCGTTACGTTCTTGCTGATTATATTGAGAAATATGTCGTTATTATATATTTTTTAATGCGAATAATGATGTACACTATATGTAGCAAATTACAAAAATATAATAAACTCACAAATTTTTAAACTACAGTATATTTCAAACAATAAGTTCCTTATAAATTATCTTTCGAAACGTAGCAAAACTTAAAAAATCAACGATGCGCTCCGCGCGAGTTATGATATGTTTAGCAGACGAGATACTCAGCTATATGCACTTGGACTGAAAAATAACACTTTAAAATAAAGTAATTTGAAATTACTCTTTGGAATTTTATTAAAAAATGTCTAGATTTTACTTTAAAACTTTGCCAACCTCAAAATATTCAAATTTTAGTATCGTTTCGGAGCTTTGAAAATGGGCGTATTTGTAATTTTTAACATCTTTATTTATTAATAACTCGAAAACCGTTAAAATTAGAAAAAAAATCACAGAAATACTTTTTTGCTTAGAATCACTCAAAGAATCTAAAAAAAGCTTTGTTCGAATCAAAATAAGAAACTTTTGGAATTTGTTTAAACAAAATCGATTTAAACAAATTGGGACCACTTTTTCACCGGAGAAACTGCAGATCCTTACTCTAGGACCCTTTACAAAGGTCATCCCGTAAAAATTTTCCATTCGAAAATTTTTTTTGCTTAGTCGCCAATTTCGCCTCGACTATATGTCCCCCTAGATACACTCAAAATTGTATTCGTATAGCTCATCAAACACAATAATCTATTTGTATCATCATTTACAATTAATGTAATAATCATTAATATCTATAAAATTTTTAATCAAAATTGTCAAGCACAGTTTTCTATCTTTAACGAAACCATATCCTTACGCGTAACATAAACCCATAAGTTTTTCTTCTCTCTTTCTCTCTCTCTTTTTTTTCGCAATCCGACACCATCATAAAATACCGGCTCCTCACTAAGCAGTACATCCATATCTTTTTTCTTTCTTTCTTTTTTTTTTATATTTTATTTCCACGCGCTCAGCCATTCGAGACCTGATCTGCTTTTAAAAAGGCATTAAACTTCGGCCGATGATTAGTGGGGCGTGATTTGAGAATAATATCTTATAATTAAACCGAAGCTTTTTTTTTATCTCTCCATCTATCTTTCTCACTCTTTCGTTAACTTATATGCATGTATACATATACACATGTGTGTATACGTACGTCAGACCTATCAGTTAGACTTAGTACAGCGATCCGTCAAACGGGCATAAGAGGAAGAAAAATTTTTTTTTAACCCTTTCGTTAAAGGTCACGTGACTATATAGGACGACACGTGACCCCTAGGCTTGTGTTTTAGATACGCGTGTCAAATCACAAAAACTAACGTCTCTCGTTTATATACCTATATCTTTCTCTTTTGAATTACTTTTTTTTTCTTTTAGTTCCTACGTACTCCACGTCTCTTCTTTTCTTTTCTTCTTTCTCTTCTTTTTTATATACACGTATCGCTCCTGAGCTATTTTTTTGTGTACCATCATCTTTTCCGCGTGCGCGCCTCGATTCTTTTATTACGCGACTTTAGATCTATTGTATTTCTACGTGTGTATGTACGTATACATAGTTCTTTCTCTTTCTGTAATTCACACCGTTTATGTTTATGGGTATATAGCCTGTAACGATTTGCCCCGCTTTATTGTCACGTGACACAACGTGTGTTTAGTGCTCGTAGACGAGAATAGAATGCGAGGAGAGTAAAGAAGAGAAAAAAAAATGGGCGTTCGCTAAGGGATGATACGGGCGGCCACAAATTATGTACTACGATGACACTGTCAATTGTAACAAGGGTCTCTGAGGTGAAAAAAAATGTATGAAACGGAAAAGAATGAAAAGGGAGAAAGAAAATAAATATACGGTAAGTGGCTATTGATAGAAAATGTTTAGAAACTGTTTTTTTATTATTGTTTGAGTATTATCCGATTTATTGACTTAAAAAAGGTTTGAACTTTAAACTATTAGATTTATGAAATTTATATTGAAATCTGAAATAAGTGTGTAAATTAATCTGTTCTTGCAACATCTTTTAAAAACCTTTCAAAATAAAAATTTATAATAAAATACTGTATCTTAAAAATTTCAAGAAAAAAAAATTATCAGTTTTTTTGTTTTATTAAAGTTACAATAAATATTTAATAAAATTTTTCGGAAATAAAATATTTTCTATCATATAAAAATTATGTTTGAATTTTTTCAAAATTTTCTGATAAACTTTAAATTAAGGATGTTCTATGATGCCAAAGGGAGGGTAGCGGGGACAGGGAAGACATCCCGAGTAGAAACGTATAAAGGCCAACCGTACTTGTAATCAGTACCCTATCCGGTTAAACTTAAGATTTAAATAAGGGTCTGTCACCAGGGAAAGATCCGTGCCGGCCACTAAAATCCTTATTTCAGGTTCAACTGATAAGTGCCTGTGTAGCGCCTGTAAACGACTTTTTTTTTTTAATTTTTATAAAATATATAATTGCTCATATTTTGTTTCCAAAGTAATAATTTAAGTATTTTATTCAAAATAAATAAAGCAATTGTTCATTTAAACGATAAAAATATGTTAATAAGTGTTTTATAAAAATTTCACAAATTAGGTTATAAATATAAATGGCGACATGAACTAAAATATTACGGTACCACTCCGGTATCGATAAGTTTTTCCTGAAATAAGGATACTAGTATCCGGACCGGAACCTTCCCTGGTGACATTGGGGGGGATAACCGGATCCGGATCGGACAATAATATTCAGGCTCCGGATCCGGGACGGATGTACGCCGTAATTACATTTCTACTCGGGATGGGTTAAAAGCATTGAAAGATGTAGAGCTACCAATCTTAGAAAAAAAAAATCAGTCTAAATAAATTACATAAAAAATAAATGTAAAACCATAAAATATCATTGGATATTAACTTTTTTAGTTTTTATATAAATTATTCATTTACTTTTTATATAAATTATTGACGCATCACAGTCTTCCTTCGTATTATAACCTCAAAACTTACGTTCGTAAGTCAGCTGTTATAAATACTACTAGATAAGTATATCTATATATATTTGTACGGCGCTGCCAACTTTTTCATTTTTTTTGTGATAATGTTCCGATAATGAATGAAAATATAAACTTTAAGTACATTTATCTTTGCGAAATTTCTGATGAGGTATAAAAAACAAAATATCAAATTATTCCTTAAAACCTATTCTTTCATAATATCAGTTTTTTTTTTAATTCTGTACATTGCGTATATGAAAAATTCAAGATATAAGCAAAAATTGCTTTAGTCTCCCATAAGAGCAATGCTATTTGGGACTATTTTTAAACTAGATTTTTAATAAAAAACTCGCGATAAAAAATACTGAAAAAATTCTAGCTTGTTCTTTATATGTTAAATTATCATATTTTGAAGTTTCATGCATTTCTGTACATTTTGATATAATCATAGAACATCCTTAAATATGATCAACTATTGCTAAAAGTGCTTCGGCCACTGCAGCAATCAAATAAAAATAAAGTAATTAAAGGCTTATTTCTTGTTAAAAAAAAAAATTCTTGTTTATTTAAAATATTTAATAAACAAGAAATTTTTTAAATATCTATTATATTTTTGCAATTACGAAATAATCATAAAAATATAAAAATTCAACTGAGCATAAAAAATGAATCAAATGTAGAAATAAAGTTCATGCTTAGAATTAAAGTCATTCGTTAAATTCAATTCACGTTATATGCATTCCCAGTCGTTTCATTCAGTTACAACAACAACAACAACGTTACATTCATCGAAAGACTTGTGTTAAAGGAAATCCCTTTAATCTTACTTTTCAATTAGACGACTACGTCGTTGTATTTTCCTATATACATATATAGAGTTTCTTTTCACATGGAAATTGTGAAAACGTGATATGTGCGCTTTTGGTATTATAACATCTAAGCAACAAACTGGACAATAGAACTAACCAACTTGAGACTTTACGATGAAGGAAGAGATTCACCACAGTACGTACAAGCTTTGCTAATTTTTTTTTATCTTTTTTCTTTTTTTAGCAAAAGAAGAGAGCGCATGTGTATATTTCTTCAGTCCAGTTTTCTTTACGGAAGGAGATGGAAAGAGAAAGAGACGCAACGTTAATAGCCTCGTAAAAGTTAACGACATTGTCCTTTTCTCTCTCTCTTTCTTCTGCTACACAATTTTCTCTTTTCTTTCTATATACTCAGACTTTTCTATCTCACTTCTTTTTTTTTTAAATGTACACATACGTTGGATAAGTACTGTACATGAAAGGAGTACGTTTCGAATTATTGGCGTAGACGTGGAATTAAATTTCTACAGACGACAGACCGTATATATATATATATATATATATATATATATATAAACGCAACGAAAGAATTATCTCTCTTTATGTCTACAAACGCACGTTGGTGAAATCTAAGAGTGAAAGAAATAAGGGGAAAAAAGAAGATATGGCTTGGTTTTTCTAACTATCAAAGAAAAGTTCAATAAAATGGCTTTTTATTATGAAATTAAATACCTAAATATATTATGAGGGTTACCCATGGCATTAAAATATTCATTTCGGTTTTAATTTCATGACTTTTAAAATAATCGTATTTTAAATTTTTAAATATTTTAGGTTTCATTGTTGTCTACGTTTTTTTTTTTTATTTTATTGAACGTCGCTGTCTGTTTACGTTTTAAATGTTTATATGGTAATAAAATTTCACGTTTTTATTAACATTTAATTTATATGCTTTCATTATAATCTTGTTATATATTTACATTGTAAAAATTTTTTGTTAAAATGCCAGTGTTTCAGGTAAGACAAATTTATTTTGATAAAATATACAAATAAGTTTTGTGGTTTTAAAAGACAAATTTCAACATAAAAATTTTTGTTCTTCAAAAGTACATACAAAAATTTTAAGTTATATAAAATTATTAAAATTTTAACAGAAAAATTTTAAACAATAAATTTTGACAAATTTTTTATAGCACATTTTAAATTTCAGAATCTTTGCCAAATTTTAAATGTAAAATAAAATAGTGAAATTTTCATAAATATTTTAAATAATTCCAAATTACAAAATTAATTAAAAGGATTAAAACCAAGTATGATAAAGTGAGACATTAAAAATCATAATAAAGTTCACCGTAATTTAAAAAAATCTTCTAGTCGACATTTACGATTCCCTTAGCTCTTCTCCTCGAAAATTAAATGATTACTCAAGCAAAATCAGTGTATAGTTTCCAAACGGCAATTAGAATAAGGCTTAAAAACATATTACCTTTTATAATCACTAGGACAATCCAGTAACTAACACTGGGCTTTTAAAATTCTCTTTTGACTCGGCGTGTATATGTGTGCGCGTAGATCCCTTGTTCTATTTTGCCAAAAGTCTCACCTCTTAATCACCCTTCTCATTTATATATATGGAATACAAGGGTGAGACCAATCTGCTTATAACCCTCTTTAGTTTGAATAATTAACCAAGCTTGCAACCCATCCATTTTTTTTAAAGTCTTTCTTTTTCTCACTTTTTTCGTTCGAACTATTATATATGTCATTCGGTATACGAGGATATAGTAAGGTAAATTTTTATGTCTATGGAGAGAACAGGTAGCTGAAAATTTGATCGATCGATGCTAAATCTGTCTTTCACTTTGCAAACATAACAAACGTATTGTCATCCTTAAGAATCGTTACTTACATATACGTTATTCTTTTTTTTTTTGTCTTCACGCTTTTATGGCATTATTCTTTATTAAGTTTCTTTTTCAAGGCTTTTCTTTTATGCGCTTTTTTTTGGTTACTTATAAACCCTTTGAAAACGAATGAAACGTCAAAGCGTTAATACGCTGCGTGCCATTAGTCAAACGTCTACTAAAATTCAACGTTTCTATAGATACATTTCTGTATAGAAAAATCTTATTAGCATATTATGCATGCGTTAACTTTTGATCTCTCGTGAGCGTCGTTTTTTTTTTATTTGCTCAAATCGTCATTGCGACTTGGTGAATTTTATACATATATTTTTCGTTATAAAGATAAACTTTTGTCGAAGGGATGATTTTGAATATTTAATTAACGCTTTTACTTTGTAAATGGTTAAATGTATATTTGACATCGACATGAGCAGGCTCTTTCTCTTTTATGTAAAATCTTGCCCTTGGGTTATTTAAATGTTAGAGTTTATTTTACTTCTTTATTTTTTTTTCTTCATTTTCAAAACAAGTGCGCAAGGGTAAGGGCTTTTTGAAGGTAAAAGGATACTTTTTCGAGAGTACGTCTTGAAGAAAAATAATTATACGCTGTTTACAATGTACGTATAATATCAAATTCAAGGTATACAGGTTTATAAACATCATTGCATTAAAATATTAATATATATTTACTTTTTTCTTAATCTATGATATACTTAAAGAATGATTAAAATAAATAAAAATTTTAATGTTTAGAGCTAATTTTTTTATTTAACTATTTTTACATAATATTATTTTAAGTGGATATTGAATACAAAATGCGTGCAATGCAATGTATAATATATATTCTAAAAATTCAAATTGAAATCACAGTCAATGAACTAAAACAAATAATACTGAATAAGTGAGTCACTTTTTCAAAAGTCATACAGTTCAATAAAATTAATTAAATTCACGAAATGAAACTGCATAGTACAAAAAAAACTACAAGCACTACTCATATAAAAAGAATGATTGGTGGGAGTTTGAAGCCGGAAATTTTGCCACCAAAATAAAAGCATTTTAATTAGTTAAAAAACTAAAGCGTTCTTAAATGATAAATTAATTGATTGTTGTTAAATTCCTATCTATTCTGATTAGTAAGTTATATGAATTTCTTATGATATTCAATAATTTATTCTATTGTATTTCTGCATATTCATTTTCATTTTTAATTCAAAGTAAAAACAATGTTTGTATTGTGAAAGGGAAACAAGGTTATTGTTATTGTAATGAATATAGGAATCGAGTCATTAAATATATTAAATATTCTTTAATTGTTTTCTATCATTTAAAAATTTTTCAATAAATTGAGAGAACAAAAAAAAATTATCCAATACGGTCGTGTAATTTTGAAATAACAAAAGAGGTGTCAAGGAATATATTATCGCTGACTGTAGAATGTGATGCTATCAACCATTTTGTTTAATACAAAACACAATAATATAGAATTAATTTTTAAAAGATGTTAAAAACAATGATTTCAAAGGATATAAGTACTTCTGTACCGATCAACAAATTGTTATCAATTTATGCCATTAATTATCAACAGATTTTTTTTTGTATATGTATCAAAATTATATTTTATAGCATTTTATTAATTTTATGGTTGTTCAAAAAATATTTAGCAACAATATTTTCTTATTTTAATTTTCATTATTCTCGTTTTTATACGATCAAAAACACTTTATAATCATCATTCTATTAAAAATTAAATTTAATCATAATACATTATGCAACAAGGGAGTAAATATAAAACACAATTGAAAATATAAAACACAATTTATATTTTCAAAATCAAAAGCAATCTATCGTGCCAATTTATCTAAAATTGTTGTTAAGTATAACTCTTAGTTTATTTTTTAAATAATTGCTTAATGATTCAATGTACAGAAGTATTCATGATAATATAGGTTATGTAACATACTCAAGTTTAAAAATAAGTCATAAATATAAATAAATCAAATTCTTTCGACACGTGCACTAAAGCACTGACGAATACAGTACTTTGACAAATTTTTTTCTGTTGCTAAGCTAAGCACCGAAGAGATTGTCGTTCAATGCAAGTATAATCAATGCGCGTGCACCTAAAAAACAGAATTCTAATTATTAAGAACAATAAAACGTAAATGTTTAAAGATTTGCAAATAAAATTTCTCTTTTATATTTTTAAATTTCATCAAATCTAAATATTGTTTTGAGAATTCCCATTTTCAATAGTAGAAAGTATAAATAATATATTTATTTTAGTCTTGAAGATCGAAATGCACATTTGATTTTTTAAGTGCTGAAAATTTTCAGCGCAATGTAGAAAAAACATTCTAATAATTGAATTAGAGGCACGCACTTAAGAATGTTAATTATGCAAACATTATTATTATTATTAAGAATAATAGGCATTATAAAAATCAGTTTTGACATTGTTATACTCGATGACCATTTTTATTAAAGAATAATATTTAATCAGTCAGTTTCTCCGTGAAGCTTTCAGAAGTCAAGTATTGATCTGCAAATAATCTGCCAGGCATAATATCATAAGTTAAATGTATACGTATACGCATAACCAAAAGACTACCGACTATAGCAATTAATCTCCCTGTAGGAATGGCAATTATTTCGATTTGTCAAGTGTCCAAAAAAGCTCGCACTCCTGCCGCCGCCGCCGCACGCAAGATCACTGAAACGTTACTTTTAATCACGAGGGTCGTTAAGTTTATTACAAATCTCGCGGACTTATCCATGCGCCTTTTACGCTTTAGATGTAACGGACGTGTTGTATAAGGTATAAAGCGAAAAAGCAGGAAAAAGAAAAAGAAATTTTTTAACTACAGGAATTTAACTTAATCCCCTAGTGTAATATTAATTAATAATCGCAAGATTTTCAAAGACGATAATACGATGGAAGCGTGCCTCTAGAGAAAAGTTAATTTTGTAATGGAATTTCGACGATGTAATAAATAGATTAATATCGTCGAATATCACAATGACAGTTAAATTTAAATTCTTAATTTTAATAACCATTTTTTAAATGCTATATTTAGTTTTGAAAATAATTTTATTATTAATTGATCTTATAATTTTTATCCTAAATTTTTCATTGAACTTTATCACACTATATTTTATATCAATTTAACATTCCAAAAACTTTTAAAGAATTTTAGCGATTTTGGCTTCCAAGATTAAATTTACACTAAATTATAAATAAAACTACAAAAATTCCCCAAAAAATTACCATTACCCTTGACATGATCACTGAAAATTTCAAGTACGTATATACAACCCTATCGTTACACGCAGACATAAAAAAGTCGGTCGTCACGTTACATTCTCTATATCTCGTTGACCTTATATATATGCACATTGTCTATCTCTTTTACTTTTAACACACGCTGACTGAGTAAGTACAATCGTTCTTTTTTTTTTTTATTTTTTAGGCAGTAGAGAGACCATACTGGCTATAAAAGCTCAAAAGAGAGTAAGAGAAAAAGTATGGAAAAGAAGGGGTTACAGAGAAGAAGATCATTATCGGAGGCTTAACCACGCGAGAATTTTTAATCAGAGGGTAAAACGCGCATCCCTTTTTTAGCTTAAGTTTTAGCTCCCCTCTTTTTCTATATGCACACAAAATGAAAAGTAATTGTCGTTGCCAGTCACTTGTTTGATTTGCGAATTCATTGTTAAGATCGGGACAATACTTTTAAAAGTTAAAATCTACGTGTATACACGATTTGGTGGATGTACGGATATACTACTACCATCATAGTGACGTTGGTGTATGTTTCATGTGGACAAGTCATTGAAACCATGTGTGCCATTGCCAATTATCTTGTAGCATTTTAATTCCCTTTTTTTTTTCTTCGTGTAGTTTTGGTCTTCTTTTTTTTCGCTCTTTACTCTTTTGTGTTAGTAAAATACCTCTTTGTAAGCACTTAAATGAAATGACTCAGTGAAAATTGATCTTTTAATACTTTAACTTAATTTAATTAATTTAATGCAATTTTTTTTATTTCAGAATTGGAAGAATTTTAATATCAATTTCGTAGATTATTGTCTTTGATGAATATTAAATTTCATTTGATAGTAAAAGATTCTTATCATCTTAATTTTTTTTATTCTTTAAATTTTTGTTAAAGAAGCGTAAAATACCGATATTACAATTTTCCAAATTTTTTATTTTTTATCAAAAAATTTTTAAAATATATATCTCTGTATTACAGCCTTTCATTTTAACTAATAAAAAGTATATTATAAAAATATTTCGAAAAATGTTTGAACAAAGATTAAAAATTTGGAAAACGGTAATTTTCAAATTTATATGCTCCAAAATTTCATAAAAAATAACTCTTGATTACAAATTCTCTCTAAAATGTTACAGGGTATGGATTAATAAAAGTAAGGTGTTTTTCATTCAATTTCAATGAATCCAAAATCTAATGTATAAAGAAAAGTATAATCATTATCATTCAATTATAAATTTATTAAGTTCATTATTCTTAGTACTGTTAATCTTCTTAAAATTTATTTGTCAATCTTAACCTTATATATTATTTTAGCGCATATACAAAACATATACCCCTTTCTGAAAATTACCATTAAGAAATGGTTAACGTTATCTTGGCGACATTCTCCTCGTGCATGCTTACACGATGTCTTACATTTATCCTACAGCGCAACTAAAAGCACTAAAGCAAACGAAGCATAACAATTTTCTCTCCTTTTGGAAAAGGGACCGCTGCTCGCTTGACAAATCCCAAAGGGAATATTTCTGATTAGCATCATCTTAAAAGTTTGCATGTGTATATATATATATATATATATATTTGATTCTCCCTTAGGCATTCATATGCAAAACTGACCATAAATATATATACATAGACCAATGGTACTTGCATAATTTACATAACGTTAGATTGACCGTGATTTCATTTATCCCGCTGTACATAGTATCCAAGAAAAGCAATATCTATACTACATCCTTAGAAAGCCAAAAGGAACAAGAATATATACACAGTCTTCCCTTTTCAGTAGTCAAGTGGGTTAGTGGCTTTGGCTTCAAGACTTTAGATGCAAATTAACATTGCGAAGTAGAGAGGTGAGAGACAGAGAGAGACTTGAGTCTTTTTGGGCACCGCTTGGTATAGAAGACTGTAATTGACAAACGGCGAGGCTCAATTTTAGGTAACATATTGATTTCTCCTTGGCGAAGAAGGCTCTTATTTAGTTCTCATGTAATATGCATTGTTCGACGGATGGCTGGATAGTCTCTTGTTTGAATACAGCCTGGTTTTATTGGAATTTCAAGATGCAATTAGTTATTTGAGGCTATTTAATATTTCAATTATGATATGAATTAATAATTATTTATTATAAGTGGTAATGACAATATTATTAATTTTATTTGTTTTTCATAGATATCAATTATTAATTTTTTTTATAAATAATATCACATTATTTTTAACCGAATTAATCATTTTAAAAAAAAGTTTAAAAAATTATATAAAAGGCAACGATGTTAACTATATGTAAAAATCATATACCTCATTAGATAATCTTAAGCTGAACTTTTGCTTCCTCCAATTTAACTTATTTGGTATGATTGATCATGAAGTAGACTAATAAAAATTTTATTTACATGTGACTTTACTCCCCCATTGCATAATGTACTATTATGTAATAATACGTTAAAGGTAAATGAAAAGCGAAAATAATTTTTTTTATTAGAAAAAAGTTGTTCAATAGATTCTAAAGAGCAACGACAACTCAATTATTCATCTAAATTTTTTTTTCAGATGAACAAGGTTTGGAAAAAAATACAGTAAAAGAATAGAATGGTCGTGATGTCAGTAGTGATTCCAACTCAAGAAATGATTTTTTTTTTATTTTATTTAACGTCGCTGTATTTCAGCTATCATTGCGATGCTAATTTTAGCGACAGAGGTTTCCAGCGTATTTATGAACAAAGCACATGTAGCATACAGTGGTACTTGTATCAAACTTGCCGAGAGCGGGATTCGAACTCGGATCCTTGGGGTTACGAGTCCATAGCTCTACCAAATGAACCACTGGATACCTCATTATTTTCTTCAATCATATGAAATTTTGACTATCCAAAAATCACTGTTATTTTCTAATTAAAATAAGACATTAACATTGCTTTATTTCATGTCTTGTGGTTTTTGACTTATACAGTTAATTACGATACATATCAAAATTACACTGGTTAAACGAATAATCAATAAATAGATTTGCAAACCTATTGACCAAATAATATTATTTTATAGCAACATTTGTCTCAAAATTAAATTAGTAAGCAGTAATGACGAATATTCTGACAGATTATCTTTATTATTATTTTGACTGTGAGACCGATAGAAATATTCTTTGATTTATTTATTCTACAGTCTACATACTTTTAATTATTCTTTTTCACTTTATAAAAAAATTGACTTTTGATTTTATTTGAATAATTTGGAAGCTTAAACAAGAACTCTTCGCACTTATTTTATGATAACACTTAATCTTCTCACAGATATTGTTAAATTTTTCAAAGCACTCAAACATCAGTGATTCTCTTTCTTAAAAACGAAAAGATTTAACAGACTATCTCTTTTATAAGGTTACATTTATATATTTTTGACATTTCGCTTCTTTTCGTTTAATCAATATAGCTTTATCTTGATTTTTCTCCATATATACACAATACATTTGCACAGCATACTTAAGTTAATACGCTTATACGCGTATATGCCAAGCGTATAATTTATAAAGATTCGCGGAACCGTAAAACATGAGTATTAGTGAACTACTTTGTGATTTCTGATTGTAACAAATGATATTAGGAAGCTTAATGGTTTTTCATTATAGAAGCTAACTTCTGGATATGTACACGTAGAAATACCAAGGCAAAAGATAAAATAAGAAAAATTTTCTGACTTTCTCTCTCATTCCTATCTCAGGGTGTTCCTTTGATTGATTACTTTTGTCACTTAGCAAGCGTGACGAAGAATCTCTCTTTTCGTCTGTATATATATATATATATATATATATATATATATATATATATATATAATACTAAAGATTGAAGTTTTCTCTTTCTCTCGCTCGGTTTTCGGGTATACGTTTTAATTATAACGCCTCGATTATCTTTTCTCTGAGGGTCTCTTAATGGATCTTTGTGCCTTGGTACGTTTAATAAAAAGATTGGATGTATCGTTTTTTTTTCTTTCCTCTCGCTCTCTTTCTCTACGGATGCTTATGGTCTTGTAAAGATTTGGATTATTGATGAATCTTTTAAGAGAAAGGATAAATAATTTTTATTGCCAGATGGGGTCGTTTTGGTTTAATCACTTTGTACTTTTGGTGCTTTGATTCGAAACTTACGGTCTCTAATTTCTTACATGCATTTCGTTTATATTAGCCTTATTTAAAAAAAAGAAAGAAAGACAATTTTGTTTTTAAGTCTGATTAATATTCCTCGAAAATTATGTTGATCTGTGACTCACTGGATGAAAAGATTTGTCATAATAATATTGGTTATAATCGATTATTCTTCAACGGTTTCGTAAGGCTTTACGATCTTTTAATTATAATTTTCATTCTTGTTTCATTGAAAATGATAAATCATGGACTAAGTATCACTTATGTAATATTAACGATTACGGTACATTTTCATGTATATTTTAAAAGTAATTATTAAATAATATGCCAAAGTGACGAAATATTAAAATTTCTGAACAACTACAATATTTAACTGATTCTGTGATACGATGAAAAATTTTTTTCATTAACATTTCGTTCCAAAGTAATTTTTACATTTTTAAGCAGTTTAAATAGCTTTAAATGATTATATAGAGCCACGAATTTTTTAAAAGGCTTTTTATACAAGTAATTTTTAGAATATTTAATATTGAAATAATCAAAATGTGTCACCATTCGACAAAGAACTTGAATTTTTTGTTTTGTTTCATCTTTTTTAAAAACATCTGTACGAGTAATTTCAGAGCAGTATCGTACACTTCAAAATAAAGCAAATAGTAAACAAATGATATTTTTATAATGCCAAAATAATTACGCTATGCCAACTGAAACTATTTATACATTCTTTTGATATTTTTTTTAAAGAATCACGGAATCATTATTTTATAATTTATTCAATAATTTTGAAAATTATCACAAATAATTAGTTAAATAAACTAAACATATATTTTTTAAAAACATACCCAAATAATGTACACCTGCATGTTCAAAAAATACAAAATCAAATTTCCACAGATCATAACTTTTCCTTAGGTACAATTATGAAAAAAATTTAATCCTTTAAAAAACGATTTCACCTAATCAAATAGCCTGTATATTCGAAAAATTTCATGTATGATATAACCTCGCAAAACGATATCCGCGCAAGGGTTTCAAATCTAAAATCTTATTCCCAGGCGGCTTCTCAAATCCTCACCGCGAACGAGTTTATGCGTGGCTTATTCCACACATAAATATGTATAGGCGGATATGTACACACGCACACAGAGTTCTCTCGACAATGCGTATATTTTGTATACGTTGAATGGCACAAAGACCCAAAGTTTGATATATACGTATAATGACTAGCCAAGAGAAACTATAGCATCAACGTATAATACGTGCGCCTTGGCAAGTAACTTGTGCAATACCATAATTAAATCCGTTAATCAAGGCTTTACGCTTTAAATACTGACCCTATCAACTTGCTTTATTGTGATCTCTACGTATATCTATACCCGTAATCTAATGCTAAATTACGAGTATTAAAGATGGACCGAAAGAGAGAGAGAGAGAGGTCGCGTCTCGCCATGATGCTTTTACTAATGTTTATTCCTTCGTACTCTAATGTCTTTTGTAAAACTCATGTGCTGGATTGGTCTATGTGGATGCAGTAATGTCGGTTGATGGATACAATTTTGGAAAATGCATTAAATTTTTTTCATTTCTAAGGTATCTCATACATTTGGTGCCGTACTCAGTCAGCTATATCAAGAGATCTCGATACATTTTTTTTTAATTGTCAGATTTTTTTAATTCAAAAATGATTTATTTAAAAATATTATAATTTGATCAAGTATATTGAGCAGAAAGTTAAGTAAAAAGATGTGCACAAGACATATAAAGTTATTTGAAAAACTTTTTATTGGACTTTAATTAAAGTTTTTTTCAAAAATTTGATTGACAACAAATATTATTCAATATATGAGTATAAGTATAATAAAAAATCTACATACTAGTGATTTTTTGTTCAAAACGATCAACTATTTTACGAGTTTAGCTACACTATGTACTTTTTTCCATAAGAGCACGTATTGAAATATCAATTTTTTAAACAATGTTTTCGTCCGATTCTTATTGGCAACTAAACGATTTTTTTGCATGAGCGTTGGGTTTACTCAAATAATATTTCCTTCAATTTCATTCAAAAACTGTGATTTCAAATATTACAAGTGACACGTTAAGAAGAATGTTTGTATACATATACATTAGGTTTTTAAATACTAAACTAAAATATAAGGAATTCACTATTTATTTTATTTAATGATATTTTAATTTTATATTTGTTATATAATTTCTACCATTTGAATTATTTTAAATAGAATCTTCGTTTAATTTCAAAAAAGTTTAGAGTAAAAATTTGAAGAATTTATTAATTATTACAATTTTACAAAATTTAATATATTTCAAATGATAATAGCTACATTTATAACTCCAAAGAGTATTAATAAATTTTTCAAGTACAAATCTTATGTACAATAAAAAGCATAATACATTTTACTAAAAGCTACCATTCAACCTCATAAATCACTTCTGTTACTTTTTATTTATTTTTTTGTCTTTTTCCAAAGGAAGTATTAAACTAAAAGAGTTTCATCCATCACAACATCTGAATAGATACGCAAAAAGTAAGAAAAAAATAAAGTAAAAAATAAAGCTTTACGAACCAATACTACACTTTTATAAGAAAAAAACGAGAAAGAAAAGTCCTCCTTCGCATTTCATGAAATCCGCTTGACTTTCTTTTGCTTTCCTAGGCGCGCATACTTTCTTCCTTTACCTCCTTAAAATTAATTGTCTGGCTTATCTTTCCGTTCCAGCTTCTTTACTAGAAGAAGAAAATATATATATATGTCTTATACTTACACGTTTTCCCTTAGCGCGCTTTAAAGTTGTGAATACCTACTTTTGTTATGTACATTGTATAATATCGATCGTTTATTCTACGCAGTTGGTTTTTTCAGTCTACGGTATATACACCTCCTGCGTTGAAGACACGTTTTTCTTTTTTTTTTTTTTCGAGCTTTGATATGACAGGAGTCAAGTATCTAAAAAAAAAGAAAGAAAGAAAGAACGAAAGCAGCGAAGCTAAAGTGTAATTGGCATTGAAGTACCCACTTGTCTTGGTTCATTAGAGAAAATATCTTCTCTCTTATTGTTAGGTCGAGCCTACGTGTACATGGAAAAGAATTATTTTATACTTCGAGTACAGAAGACGGTCAAGTTTCTTTCTTTTTATTTTATTTTACTTTTTTTTTTGTCATATTCATCGCTTGATTATCAGATGTACGTCATGGAAGAAAACGTGAAAAAGCTTGTGACAGTCTAATCTGTTCGAGTATATACCCAAAAAGAATAGGTCGACTGATTTACAAGTGGATTCACTTGAAAAGAATTGACCTCGAGCCACCCAGTTAGTCGATCCATCCATCTCCCTTTTTTCTCTCTTGTCATTTTCTTTTCTAGTCCTCATTGCTGCTGATTCTTTGTGTTTCGTGCTTATTTTTCGCAAGCTTGACGCGATGGTTCGATGGGTAGCTTATGATTATTTGAAGCGATTGCCTCTTCTCCGTTGGATTGTTGAGTATCTGCTGTGTAAGTACCTATCAAGTATTGAAATTATTTCAGTATTGTTGTAATTATAATTTTATCAAAATATTAATCATTTAATTATTTAAATTTTAATATGATAGATAAAAATTTTTTTAAATGAAATTTTTAAATTATACGCATAGATACATATACATGTATATATAATTGTTTTCTTTGTAATTAAAAATTTTTTTTATATTAAGTTTTTAATAGTTTTAATTTGTTAATTAATTTTGTAGTCGACTAGTAATCTTAAAATTTGCCTTCTAGACACTTTTTTAACGAAGTACTATTATTGTAAATTAAGTAGTAATGGCTATTTAGTCAGACATTTAAAGACGAAAATAAAACCTATTACATAATTTTAAATTTTAATATTAAATGAAAAAATATAAAATAATAATAATTGTAATAATAATAATAATCACTAACAACTTTAAAATTGTTGTTTATATATTTTTGTCCAAAATTAGTATTTTTGAAAGAATTATTAAAGAAACCCATCATGCGTTCACGTACATTTTCATTTTCAAAAAGAAATCATTAAAAATTCCCTTTAGCAAAAGCAACGTATCATCAGTAACCGAGAGAGCCCTCAATTTTCTTTTTACCAAAACGATCACGTGTACAACACATCTCATTACATAACACGAACAACAGTATAATAAGAACTCGATGAAAGAGAAATGAAAAAAAAAAAAAAAAAAAAAAGAAATAAAAAGAAATCGTTTAACAAAAGTTTACTTTTGGCAATACTTAATGACCAGCATATTTAACCAACAGCCACAAAGCTTCTTTTTAACCCTGTAAAGATTCTCGTTTGAAAAAAAAGTAAAGTACAGAAAAGACCTATGGATCAATCGTTATTGAAAAAAAAAAAATTTTTTTTTTTAATGTAGCATAACACGTAAAAGAAAAAAAATCAAGAGAGAAAGGCATACGTATTAAGGCTTTAATATTTCCTTTTTTTTTCATCTGTGAAAACGAAAGGACAAAGATATACGGGTGCGTACTTGTATGTATATATATATATACATATAGTTTGGAGTATGTGGTAAGTGAGCGGGTTGCTCTTACAAGTGGGAACTTGAAAAGACGAGTGCTTTCTTGTTCTCCTTTCTCTCTTTATCTTTCTTTCTCTCTTTTGGCGCGTGTAAGTGTAAAAACACGCATACCTGCATACATATATATACTCTAAGACACACACTCGTCGGGCAAAAGCACCTGTTGAAACTTCGCAAACCGGTGAAGTTCTTCACTTTTACGAAGTTTCCACAAGTAAACTTTAAGCGCTCATCTGCGCTTCTCTTCTGCTCTTCTTACAAAGTTACAAAACTATGTAACAGACTTTGTTATGAAAGTAGGACTTGTTAAAGATGATCGTTTCGACGAACGACTTGATACTATATTTTCATTTTAAATTAAAATTACTTAAATATATTATTAAATTATTAATTTCATATCATTTTTAACGTCATTTAAAATAAAATTCTTAATAAATTATCCAAAAATTGTTTACACGATGAGTTAATTTAATCCGACGTATCTTCAAAAGATTAATCAATTAATATTAAAATTTGCGTTCACACTTTGCATTGTAATTCTTAAAAAAAGATTACAAACGGCAATTAAGTAAATTAACAAAACGAATATTGAAAGTGAAATAATTCATGATTGTTGAATAAAAATGTACATTTCATTTTAAACAAGTTGATGTTGGAAATAAGTTGTCTTTAAATTTTAAAATATAAGGTTTTTAAAAAATTCAAGATCAGTATAAACAAAAATGAAATAATTCGTATCCGGCTAACTTGTTATATTTACTATTAAATTTATTATAAAAAGTTAATTGAATTACGCCAAAATTAAAATCAAAATGACTTGAGAAATAGCAAAATAATTGAACTATAAATAAAATTCCTTAATTTTCCAATAATTATCGTTATTACAGAAGAATCCATAATCCTCAATAAAAGCTCTTAAGTTTGACAGTGGAAAAATCAAGAAAATAAAAAAAAAAATTGAAAACAAGCTTGAAGCCATCCAGCAAGCACAAGCTAAAAAGCATCTGTCATAAAGTCACGTGTGTCATCTCTAAGCTTTAATTGCTCGACATGCTTTTGGTCCAATTATTTATAATCAGCGCGCGTAAATGAAACATAGAGAGTATATAAAGACATACGCGCAAGTGAAAAAAAAGAAGAGAAAGCACCTGCTAAATGGTTATGTTCCCATGCAACCTGAAATAAACTTTAAACGCAGTAATGATAAAAAGAATCGAGTCAAAAAAAAGAAGAAATCGTTTGCTTTGCATCATCTCTTAGCTTGTGACAAGGTGGCGGTGGTGGTGGTGATGCTATGGCAAAGTCACATATAGTATAAGCTAAATATATAACAGGTGCATTCGTATATACGCCGTTAGGGTTTTTAAAGAGGGGTTCGAGAAATGACTTTAAAATCCCAAAAATAGAATATACATGCGTATGTGTACGTCAAGTCTTTTCAGCTCGCTTCTTCAAGCTCTTTTCTTTATCTCCCACGATGGCTGTATATGTGTGTATGCGTAATGCTTGCTAGTGCAGTCGCGTTGATTTATATCTAGAAACTCGCGCGTCACTCTTTTAAAGCTTAACGCTCGTTAATGTATATATAAGACTCTGGAAATTCGTGTATTTAGATAACAGGAGGGATCTTTTTTTCTTTCTTTATTTTTACGATATATAGAGCTAAGCGAGAGCATAAATTGAACGCGTGGTTTGATGTTATGTGTTGATTTTCGGTGGTATTTCAAATGAGAGTTTATATTTCAAAGATAATATATTTCTTGTATATACACACGTACGTTAAATATTGTTGGTCTTTTGTAATTTAAATGCCAAGTGAATGATTTTTATGTGACGAGGAAATATTAACACCATGAAATTTTATTTATCATCTACCAAGTAAAAAATTTTCTCGTGATAACTCGTTTATTGTATTTGGTTAGCCAATCAACTTTTAACAATAATTGATTATAATTAATTTAAAACTAATCAAAGAATTAAAAAAAATCGAAATATGATTTTTACATAATAGAGAATATGTTTTCACTGAAAAGATTTTTTTAAATATTATTTGTGATCTTAAAAAACAAAAAAAATTCAGAGATTATAAATTTTATTTTTTGGCTTAAATGGCTTAAGTACATTACTGTACTATTACTTTAAAATATATGTCTTTTTTCGGACATAAAACACCGCAAATATACTAAACACATTATCTTTAATTCTTAATAAAAGCGATAAGTCATGCACAATGATACGCATATTTTCAAGAGATAATCATGGCCTTATAAAAGCGCAAAAATCTCTGGCCATTCTTTACATCGCGTCATATTTACCCTCCGTACATTATAAAACGAAGAAAAAGAAGAGAAAAAAAAACTATAGTCCTCGGTAAAAAGACATTAAGGCTTATGTCCCTGTATCGAGGCTCGCCGTGTCATGTAAAAATGAAGAATCGCTTTAGAGGCGGGTTGGAAAAACAGGAGTCGTGAAAAAGAGAAAAAAAAGTTACGGCAACACACATATCGAATGAAAAAAAAGACAAAAATTGTGCACGACGAATGACGCATGGAGATGTGAGGTAACGATAAAGAAAGAAAGAAAAATGTAAAAAAATAGGACTAAAACGGCCTGAAAAACCATTCCGATATGGATTTTATCGAGATAAAAATAAAAAAGGAAGAAGAGAGCTTGGAAGATAAGTGACGGCTCATTACCCTGACTCTTACTGTTTCGCTATCGTGGTCATGTGCGTGTGGTCACCCCTAAAGACTTGAAATAAAAAAAAATAGCCATGTATTACGCTTTTTCGCTACCCTTCTTCTATCGTTTTTCTCTCCCTCAAATATTTTTTACTTTTTTTTTTATACACATATATACACATGGTCAGCCGCCTTTCATATTATAAAACCATAAAACGCACATTTTCGCGGGCGTCCGTTTCGTTGGCTTCCTGAAAAATGGACCTCTTTTGTCGAGTGGCTTTTAGAGATATTACAAAAACTTGTCTCCAAAGACCCCTTTAGCTTAATGTTACAAAAGAATAAAAAAAAAAGACGTGAAATTCATTTGATTTTTTTTTTCCTTCTTCTTCTTTTCTTTCTTTAGTATACAAGCACTTTTCGTCTGTCTATTTTTTTTCCTTCTTCTTCTTCTTTACTTACTAAAGCATATAGATTTCTCTCATCTTTAGAAAGAAGCGAAATCGCATTATCAAGGCAAGAGTTCGTAAAAAGAGTTACGAGGGCTGGTAAAAACTTATACGCTTGAAAAATAAAAAGAAAGAGGGTAGAAAATCAGAGCAAAGCCTTGGACTTATATACTTGCTGTATAGGTCAAAAGAAGAAGAAGAAGAAGAAAGTAAGGCTTTTAAAGTCTACTGATGAGATTTGTCGACGAGACACTGTAAAAGTCGTTGAGTTAACAGAAAAGCATTATACTGACGTATTACTCTTGTTTATGGGGTTTTTAGAATGCGTTATTTAATTATCTTTTCCACCAAACTTCATTAGCTGCTTATGCTTTCGACATTTTAAATGTTTCAGGATTTTAAGTATGTTATGGTTTTTTTGTGTAAACATTGAAAAATAGAACAAAAATTTATTAACTAATTATTATTTTATTCGAATATTATTTCTTTATTTTATACCATCTAATTATATATTAACTAAGAAGAAAAATACGTTTATCAAACAAAGAGAAATCCAAACATTTATAACTAATATTTTAATTGATTAGTCATAAAAACAGCCCTAAATGTAACAACAATAGTTTATTAATAAAAAAAACAATGAAATTAAAAATTATGAAAATTATTTGCTATCATTGACAAATCTAAATTTATTGAACAAACAGATCTCTCTTAAATTCACAAAAGAAAATCATTCAGCTGTACGAAATTCATATTCATAATTATAAGTAGAATCAAAAGAAAATCTATCGTTTCTCAACAATACATAATTTTTATTCTTAAGAAACCCTTTCTTCCTTCGAAGCCCAAAATCATTTCTCATTCTTAAATCCACAAGCTTCTTTCCACCTTGCCTGGGAAAGTACAACACAAGAATAATCGCGCAGGTGGTGCTACCTTCGTCTTCAAGGACGCTTCATCTCTCATATAAAAACGTCTATAAAAGTATCGATATGAATTTTTTTCTCATAGTTCATACGGAAGTACATGAGAAAAACTCTTGGAATAACAGTAAGTCGCACGTACGAGTAAAAAGAATCTTTATATTCTAAGATGAACGAGGTTAATCCTTTTCCTGATGAAGATGGAAAAAAAGGGGTTTCCGTAGGACCGTAATAATCCTATGAATAGAGAATTAATATCTAATTGTACAAGGGCGACATCATTTGCTTTTTGGCTGTGCAGCACTTTGAGCGAATAATAGAAGCACCTTTTCTTCAAGATGTTTAGAGAGACTGCTCGGTAAGTGCCTAATCTCTATTACTAACATAGGGTATAGATGGTATAGCTATACAGACTGTGCTGTTCGCTTTAGTTTGAGCATATACATTCAAGAATAATCGATTTTCGTCCTTCTTATATAGATTTTCTCGCGCTTTACTCTCGGCAATTATCGAGTGTTTGCTCGCTGTTTGTATTGATAGCGGTTAGACGTGTAGATAATGTTTATTCTGTTGAAATAATTTGTTAAGAAAATATTATTATAATTATTTAGGACGCGGCGAAGCTACATTGAAATAAAAATCGCTAAAAAAGATACCTAGACGATCAGTAACGTCAAGATGAAGTGGAGGTAGATAATATTTAGCAGAAAATAATTTAAAAAATTATTAGAGCATCTGGATAGAAATGAAAGATTACAAAATAAAATGACCTAAAAAATTTATTCAAAAGAAATTTTTGCAAGTTTCAATTTACCGAATAGATTAAAATCAACATCAAATTTTTATGATTGACTTGAGAATCAATTTTATAAGGAAGTACGTTAAAAATTATCCAGAGACAATAGTAAAAATTATTCAATATTCTTGCAATTTTCAAGGTGAAATTTATTAACAGTTTAAACAGTTATTTTGTTTCATAATTACCATGATTTTCATGTCAATTATTACAGAAATATTTTCTTTGTGTGATTATAAATTGTTAAATTTTGAATACTATTTTTGAAATTAGGATAATTTTATTGATTTATGTATATAGATGGTGAGATAAACGCACGGTTCAACGACACTTGTTTAGATTAATATTGTGATAAATCTTAATTTTCAAAAGAAAAGAAAAGAAAAAAAAATTAATGTATCCCAGCAAAGAGTGAAATAAGAGAAAATTTTTGTTGATTTATGACTATTGTGAAAGACATTCTGTGAATCATGCGCGTATCTTTCTTAGCGTTTAAAAACGGTAACCTTTGCATTTACAAGGTACACACATGTATATATATATATACAAAAATTCAAACATTCTGATCTTTGTGACTCACCGTATCGTCATTTATTGAAACTCTTTTACAAATAGGAAAAAGAGAAAGAAATAAAAGGAGAAAAAAAAATAAAGAAAACGACGAGAAGTAGTTAGTACAACACGTGTTAGGAAACTATAATACCCCGGCGCCTCTCCCACAAGGGAATGAACCAATAAACTTTCACACGCTTATACCTCACCTACGAATAAAAAGTATTCTGTTTGCTCGCGAGAGAAAGAGACACGAGGTATCAAGCGCATCGCTTGATATTGATCTTTTTAACCTTTGTAATAGTCTTTTAGTTATTTTCTTTCTCCTTTTTTTTTAAATTCTCATTATTTTTCTTTTTTAGAAAATAAGATTAAAGCACCCGATTTATTTCTTAGATCGGATGCGCGCGTATGCGTTTCGTAAATAAAAAAGGCAGTCGCTCGGAGCTTTTGTTAATTCGGGAATTTTTTTTATGAGCTTCGTTAAGTTTATTTAGTAACGCGCGCGGGCTCTTGGAAAAATAGTTCGCTTTCGTAAGATGGAGATAGATATTTTGTTGATTCTGCTTTTTTTTCTCTTATTTTACCTGGCTATATGCTTAAGTAAACAGGTAATAATGGTCACTTGTATTTTTAACGATTTCAAAAGATAAAAGTGTCATTTACATTTAAAGAATGAAAAAAAGTGTCTATTTACCTAATCTTGAGAAAGATTAGTTTATTTAGATTTCAGTGAAATAGCAACTACACTTTTAATGTTCAACAGGTGAATCATCGATGTTTCATAAGATATTTTAATTCTTATATATGTCACTTAAAAATTTCTCAGATACATTTAAAAAAAAACAATATAATTTTTGATAAAATAAAAATTATTTTTCATATAAAATTATTTTTGAAAAATTTATTTGTTTGTACACTTGATGGAAAAGATATCATTCCGAAGATAAACTTGAAATGGCAGTATCGAATATTTTACCAAAGGCGTAAAAAAATTTTGAATTATTCAGTCAATTTTGCATTTTGATTAATTCTTTCTTACATTTGTTCTCACAAATCTTAAAACAATGACGATTAAAATAAAACTATAAATAAAATTTAAATAAATTTTATCCAACGTCATATAATCATTCATTAAATTAAAAAATAAAACGTATTTTATAAATAAGGAAATTAAGTCTCGAAACTTTTTTTAATTTCAGATTAATTTTCTTTGTATAAAATCATAAGATAAATTATACGTCTATATTAAGTCTAACAATTTTTAAAAAATTGAAAATAAGACCAAACAGATATGACTTTCTTCATCATTTTATGTGAGAAAAACTATCGCAGAACTATTAAAAAATCCGTCCTAAACTCTTTAAGCTCTTATAAATGACAAAGTATGCGTTACTGTCATTTGAGTAACAAAAAAATAAATAAAGCTGTATTTCGTTAATCTATTTTTTAATAAAAAAAATATATGAACCCAATTTCAGTAACATCTAATACAAAAAAGCATAATTTTTATTCGATGCTGTGTGAAAAAAAAATCAAACCTTCAAAAAGTCCTTATAAAGTATCTTATAAAACTAGTTGCTCGAACAGTAGCTATAAAGTAACGAAAAAAAAAATTATATGACACACAAAGGTAAAAAGACATAAATACAGTAACAATGAGCAATGTTTGACATTGATACTAATGATCAATTCAGCAAATAATATATAAGATTGGCACTTGAGAAAATGATGAACTAAAACGACAACAAAAGCTGCGTGTATTCCCAAAAAGAAATCCGGTGAAATTGAGCGAACGAAACATTTTATAGTACTTTTGAAATTTTTTACTTTACGCTTGGCTGACTACGAGTTTTGGATGTATATATGATGGCGATACCTTCTTACTCTAATGATGGGAAATGACGGTTTATAGAGTCGCCGACAAGTTTGATTCATTTTCGAAGCACGTTACTTTATAGGATGAGAGGATAGGGAAAAAAATGGTAGGCTTTTTAATTTCTGCACGAACGAGCACAATTTTTTTTTTGGGACTTATTGTTCGTAACCAAAATCCCTCACTTAGATGCTTTTTTTATTGATATTTTTGGCACTTTAAACCCTTTTTTTTGTAAAGGAGATAAAAGAACGGATGAAAAGAAAAAAAATCTAATAATAAAACGGTACTTTTCAACTCAAGTGTCTGAGTAGTCATTTTTCAGTTTTCACTCCCAGGGTGTTGTGAAATCGTGATAGAATTTTTCAATAGAAAAGGGCTTTTAGGGTGATTGATATTTATCTAATCGTGTTAAATGCCTGTTTTGTCAGATTGTTTTGCATGAAAAAGCTATTACCTTTTCAAAAAGACATTTTTAATAATATTAAACGGTTGTAGAAATTTTTTTTTCTATTTATTGAATCATCAATATAAATGCTTGTTTTTGTAATCTTACACAGACAGGAGTGTTATAGTAAAAATTATTGTTTTACTTTTATCATCTGGAAATGGTGTCATAATGCACATCATTGTTATAGGAAATAGTAAAAAGTACTACTTTAAAATGAAACATTAATTAAATATTTTAAAACTTCTATTAAATATTTAACTCGTTGACTGTATTTGGTTATTGTAGTGACCACTTTTAACAATAATTGATTATAATTAATTTAGAACTAATCAGAAAATTTTGAAAAATTCCAACATAATTTTCAGATTATAAAGAATATATTTTTACCGAACAAAATTTTGTATACATCGTTTGTAACCCTAAAAGTAAATCAAATTTTTTTTTGCCTTAGAATTTTATAAATTTTAACTCAAAATGTTTATAAGAATAAATTATGCAACACGAAACACGAACCTTTTTTTCCTTTTTAAAGTCGCTGTATTTATGCTATCATTTTGATTATAACTAGCAACAGAGATCGTCAATGTGTTTGTTAACAAAGCACACATAATGTACAGTGGTGCTTGTATCAATCGACCGAGAGCGAGATTCGAACTCGGGATCTCGAGATTACGAATCCATCGCTCTACCGAATAAACCACTGACGACCTATAACTCAAAAAATTAATTTAAAAATAAAATAAATTTTTTATGAAAATAAAATATTAATTTTTTCTTTTTTCTATAATACTAATTTTTTCTATAACACAAATGTTATTTTTAAACGATAAACTTTATATACTATTGCTTTTATTCTCCTTAAGTAAGTCTTAAAAGCCCATAAAAGATCAATCGCACTTAAAACTTTTAACCAAAGTTTCCTAAAATCGAGAAATCCTTAATCAATGAAATTAAAGTTGTCTTAAAATCTTCTAATTGTATCGACAAAAGTTTTCTCAACACTAATTCTATGTATGATTAATAGTGAGCTTCCTCGTCAATTCTACCTAAAATTACGAACGGTCATAGCCGTTAATTATTTAATCGATTCAACGTTGGAATGAGAGACAAGCGTTACACATAATACATTATACACTAGACGCTCGTCAAGATACCTCAATCTTACTCTTACTCTTTCTCTCGTGCTTAGTTTATATCTATACGTGCATAACAATTGCTCAAGCAATTCATGAGCCTCATGGGTACTAACCGATGTAAGCTGGAAGACGAGAGAAGACGATCATCGAGTATATAAGCTTTGTCTGTATACGCATACTTGACAGTCATTGTTCCCTTATGTATTTTAAATTGATTTCTGCTGTATGCCATATCGATACGAGCTTAATTCGTAAGCGTTATAATTAATTAATATGGACAAGTATAGACTGCTACAATGTGACTTTGGAAGTATCGATATTTATATTTGATTTAGTTGAGACCCTTTAAGTTGACAAGGAACGATGGGCTCTTAAATTCAATTTTACTTGATAGAGTTATTTGTGTCTCTTTGATAGACTTAACTTATTGGATATTAGACATAGCAATTTATAATTTGACACCTTTAACAAATTATGGAAAGTTTGAATACAATACTTTTATTTATAATTTAATACTTTGTTTTAAATTTTTTAAATATTTTTAATTAATTTGTTACAATACACAATTTTTAAGATCCGTAAAATATATAATTTACTAAATTTCAGATTTACACTATGAATTTTTTATCAGTATAAGGGCCAAAAATTATATCTTAATTTTTAAATACTTAAAAAGCAGTGAAAACGGCAACTCTGTCCTTATCTAATTTTTATTATTGTAAAAACAATATAATTAAAAACAGACCTGAAGTTCTAGCCTGCACTTTTGAAATAGAGCGAGGATAATACTTTTTTCTTTTATAGTTATGATTTGAATGAATATTATAAGATTCCACTAGTTTAGTGAAATAAAAAGTTCATTGAAATTTTAATTTTTTTAAATTTCAAATCGAAATTCTATAATTCTTAACTTACAATAAGATTACATGAAAATTCTTTTCCTATAGCTTTACGCATAAAAATTTGAGTAAACTTTTCGAGCTTGGCCCTATCTCACAAATTTTCTTATTAACAAAAAGAAAATTCATTGCATTGTTTGTTTCAAAGCTTAAAAATGAAGATTTGTTAATTTAATTATAAATAGTAAACTATAAGTTTTTTTTTCAAATTAAATTTTTTAATTATTCTGTTTATTCTTTAATTTAATTCTGTATTTGTATGAAATAAATTCTTGAATCTAAAAAAGAAGAAGAAATAAAGAAAGCATTAAATCCCAGTTCAATAAAGGAGATTTGCGCATACAATTAAATCTCTCGGTAGCTTTAACGATTCCAACGACATAATATACCTTTTATTCCGTAATTAAAACAAGAATTTACACTCCCTAATGCCCGTTAAAGACCCATCCTTACTAATTATAAAATGCTCTCTTTGTCGCCTCTAGATATACCATCATATTAAAAGAAATAAAGCAAAAGGAAAAGAAATAGAAAAGATACGCAGACCCTTCCTTTTTCATCATACAACACACGATGTATATAAAGAGACTAAAGATTTACGGCCAATCGGCGAATTGCAGAGTATGCACATATACATACAGTCGTGATATCGATGGCGACAAACCCATTATATCGTTCATCGTTGTCGTTCTTCTATACGAGGCTCTTAGTCAACCTGCACCTGTATGTATATATGTATAAAGGATTTTATATTGTATATCTTTCTTTTCTTTCTTTTTTACCGGAGGCACACCCACGATGTCTATAATTCACTCTTAACCTTAACATTTGGTTATGTATATTTATATGCCTGCGAGCTTCTGTATTTATATAGATACTTTTCAATTGTGTCTCGTTATATAAAGTACGCTTAATTGGCTATTGCCTTTCGATGTTTGAAAAAAAAAAATTTTTATTTTTTCTTTTTTTGTCTATGACACATTGTATTCATTGTCTTTGTCGAAATAACAATATTGCATATGTATGATTTATTGTAATGTTAAATAAGCTTTAGCGATTGTTAAGTAATTGATAATGTATTTTGTAATGATAATTTAGCTTGTTTTTATTTATTAGTAATTTGAAGCTATTTTAGTATTAAAAATAATAAAACAAGACTAATTGATAAAACATTTTTCTTAACAGAGATTTTACAAATTTTTATACATTTATCACAAAAATCAAAGTGATAATTGATCACTTGTTATTAAGTATACCATTCATTTTTTTTTTAAAAAATACTCTATAAAATATCAAGTAATCTCAAACCTTCTAAAAATAATTTTTCCCATGAGTTTATCCAATCACTCTATTAGAAATAAATTGAATGAAAGTTTGCAATATGTGTAAAATATACTTTGTACTATGGGTGAAAGATAGATATTTCTCTACCCAAAAATTCACGATGCTATATACGATCGTCTAAATGAGCTAAACTCACGCAATGTTTAGGTCGTTCACACGATGGAAGGAATAAAAAAAAAGAAGAGAGAAAAAAA
The DNA here is from genome assembly GCA_017163975.1 of Anastatus disparis. Taxonomy (NCBI): domain Eukaryota; kingdom Metazoa; phylum Arthropoda; class Insecta; order Hymenoptera; family Eupelmidae; genus Anastatus; species Anastatus disparis. The sequence goes on from JAFFSR010000251.1 coordinate 2,451,566, forward strand.
GTCGAAGAAAAAAATTTAATTATATTTAGAGCGTGATGAAGCATTTGAAATTTTCGAGAATCCAATGCGTGCTTATGACTCGTAAGGATTTTAACTGCCATATTCGTAATATGATTTAAAACTTATTTCTATGAATGTCGTGATAAATTTTATTCATGTGAATTTTCTTGTATGAAGATGAAGTGTATACAGATTTTAATTTTAAAATACTTTAAGAGCATGTTATAATTATAAATAAAAGTTTGTTTGAATTGAAATTTTCATGAAAAATAAAGAGTGTTTTTTAATTATTTTATTGAGTATTTGAAAACTGTATAATTCAATTTTCTAATAATTATTTTAATAATTCAAAGTGCCTATCTTATTTTCTATGAAAATTTGGTATTTTTTTTTTAAATTAAAAGAATATTTTTCAATACCTAAATATTTCAGATAGTAAAATGTTAAAAAAAAAGAAGAATAAATTAAAACAAAACTAATAAAATATCGTTACCATGTGGCAGTAAGCATACTCATGACGAATTCTTTTATTTTCCACAATGCTTAACCGGAAATTGCGTTTATAAATGCTTCTATTGCGCGAGTGATCGCAACCCCCCTGTGGTTCAAATTGAAAAATACAAAAATGCATGCCACTCAACGATCCCTAGAATGCTAACTGTAAAAAAAAAGCTGCAAAAAAAAAGAGAGAAGTGCGTGGGTTATATTCCTTTGTAGTAGTCGTCGGAGAATAAAACAATACAGAGCGTCGTGAAATGAATGCACGTGTGCATCACAATGACTGACCGGATCGAGAATTGTACAAAAAAAAAATAAAAAAATAAAAGCTCTTGACCGTGAGTCTGTATATATACAGTAGTTTTATTGATGGAAAATTTGAATATAAAATTAAAATAAATGTCAATTCTTTGAATTATTTTCATACTTTTAAAAATAATGAGATGAGATTTTATTATAAAACTTTTATTAAATTTTTAATTTTGTTTAACGTCGCTATATTTATGCTATTATTGCGATGCTAATTAGCGACGGAGATCGTCAGTGTGTTTGTGAACAAAGCACATGTAATTTACAGTGGTGCTTGTATCAAACTTGCCGAGAGTGGGATTCGAACTCGGGACCTCGAGGTTACGAATCCATTGCTCTACCGAATGAGCCACTGACGACCTCAACATAATTGAATTTAATTCATTTAAACTTGAAATTGATTAAATCTTGTTAATTTAAAAATTTTAAATGTAAATTATTTTTTTTTCTTCTAATTTTAAAAACTCATTACAGTATTTAACTTCTGATCAGGTTGTAAACTTCTCGTTTTGGAAATAAGGTCTTTCCTCAACCGTTGTAAAATGTATTATTTTCGCACTCCCGATAACAAAATTTTGAGTCTTTTTTGAGGGAACAGAATGCCACTTTTTCTCTCTAGGGAACAAAATAAATTTGAAATGTAGATTTCATATGCCTGTTTCCAAGAAATTGAGCGTATTGAATTACAAATTTAAAATTTTATTAATTTTAAATATTATTTAATATTTTTTCCAATCAAAATAATTTTTTACAATCCATTATATGAAATCTAATTATTTTTTTACATAAATACATAGATACGGTGAAAGAGAGGGAGTCGTGTTATAAAAAATTAATTTTTTAAATTTAATGTATTTAAATTAATTTTGTTTTCTTAAAACGCTTAAATGAAATGTGCTTTTAGCCCAGTACAAGAAAAAATCAAAATCGCTACTCACGATAAAAATACGACACTATTTTAGACCAGAAGCCTCGGGAGTTTATCCAGCCTCGACCAATAAAGAAGCATTTTTACCCGACATAAAACAAAATTATAGGTTTTTTTAGCAGATATGTGAATTAGCATTTTCTTATTATAATAAACTTATTTTTGATAGCTAACATTATTGGACAAGCACAAGATCTCGCGCTTATAAAAAGAAAGAAATAGCTCTTACTATTTGTTTGTATCTGTTATTTAATGGAAGCTATGTGCTCCGTACGGGATCCACAGTATATATCTTTTATTATCTCTTTTTAGGTTTAAAATTTTAACGATACCTCCAATTTATAATTGAAAACAAAAAAATATTGAAATAATTATCTATTTGTATTAAGTAGAAAAATGAGATCACAGGTATGAATGGAATTTTTATATTAGATGCGGAAAGTCAATTTCAAATGTCATTTTCATTGAGAAAGCATGGGAAAACTACAAGTCACATGTTTTGAACTTATTTTTCCAGAGCAGAATATTCACTAGTTCATTTATTGACTGATTGATTCTATAACCTACAGGAACTTGCGATGTAATTTTCCGGTCTAAAGGTTAAAAAAAAACAAAATATTTTCTTTGAACTTATCTGTACTCAATCTAATTGAATATTATAAGACGTTCTTTAAATTAGAATATGGTATGTTTAAAAAGTGTATAATGTATTCAAACAAGAAAATTTTTAAGGAAAAAAATAACATTATGAAGTCTTGTTTATTACAAAAGAATTGCGTAAATGTTTTAAAACATTTTCTAATTTTAAAATAATATAATACAATATATGAATAAAAAGTCGTCTTTAAACAATTGGCGTACAAAATGTCCTTACGGAAACTTCCTCATGCATATATTCTGATAAATTCGTATTATAAATTGCAAAGTAGCTCGTGCTCGCATAGCAATCGTCTATGTCCGAGTACGAGTTAACTGACGACTTTTGTTTGTGCGGCAGTATGCTTTTTTTTTCTTTTTCTGTTGTATTGTGTTAAGTGCCGAATTGTTTTTCTAGCGATATAATTTCAAATAAAATACATAAATATTTGTTCATTGAAGTGTACCTTATATTTTTTGACTTGTTATTATGAAACTTAAAATACTATTATAGTGTTAATTTTTCAAATTGAGGTGTTGTTAAAAAATTTAAATAAGATTATTGATGTAAACATAATTTTATTAAATTATTGTCATATTTGTTTAATAAAACTATTATCAAAACTATAATTTTAACGTATTTTAAATTTACTTCATTGATTTGATAATGCCATAAAGCATTGCCCTAGTTTTTGAAACTGTATGTGATTGTGGTTTGACATATGCAAGTTGCGTTACAGCTTGTGAAAATAGTATATTCAATAAGACTACGTCAAGGTTTGTGACCCTTGCGAAACTATTCTTCGTTCATCATTGTGGTTTTTTGATCTGTCATCATCTAACATTATAAATTTTAATTGAAAACTACATTTAAATTGTAAAAGATAGTTCGGTTTATTTAGAGTATAAAAGAAAAGAGTTTTCTATTAATTATTCTTCTTGACTTGAATTTTTGATTTCTTCATTTTTTAAGTTAATGAATTCTGAAATTACATATGTAATATATTAGCAATACTGAATTTCGAAATTTTTATTTTGGTAAATTACATATAAAACCATCCAACTCAACTTTATTCTCTTAAAAAAAACTTTTTAATTTTGAAAAATCTTTTGTATGTGAAAAAAATTGAATAATCATTCAAATAACAAATAAAAATATTTACAATCTAATGTTTCAACTTTTTGATTTCGTAATAATAAGCATATAAGGTAAACACATTGACTATGTGCATGAGTAAGTGACTGCGTGTAATAAGATGAATTCAATTATTTCATAGAAAAACATTAAGCTTACCGCGTGAAAATAGAATTAATATTTCAATTTAGAGGCTTAAATAACTATTTTAACTCTTTTATTTTTAAAGAGAATTTTTTTGTTTGTAGTTCGCTTACAAATGAATTTAGAATCTTTACAATTCGACTACAGACACATTTTTATTTTTGCTTAACATTGGACGCGTTAGACTGTTGTTTGTAATTTAAATGTGCTTTACATCGTTAATTTATGTAAGACTTTTAGAGTTTATATATTGTTGAACAGTAAATAAATTTAACCGATTTCTCGCAGAGTCAATGTCCGGGATTTTTAGAAAAGTTATCAAATACATTTCACTTTTTATAGACTTTAATCATAAAATTAAAAAGTGAAAATTCATAAGAAAGTAAAAATATAAAAAAATTTTATAAAACGTAAATGAATTTAAAAAAAAAAACACATTTAATTTTTAAGTTATTTTTTTTTGACATTTTCCTTAAAAATTAGTTTAAATGCAAAAAATACGGAAAATCATTTATGCTTATTTCCCGGAATTCACTGAACGATTTAAGTTAGAATTTAGTAAAGTAAAAGTAAATTTCTATTGTAAAAAAAAACATTTCGTTACTATAAATCGTGATTATTAAAATAATACAGTAAAGCGATTTTAAACGTCTAAAAGCAATAAAAGAGTGTAAAACGGAGGTTTTGTAATCACCAAATTATGTTTTACGTATTGAATTAAAAAAAAAATATTTATAATTTAACAAAAGTGTTAAAAAAGATGTATAATTGCTATAATTGTTATAATATTTGTTCCAGTGGTTAAAATAGTTTTTGTCATGATTTTTATTATTTTTTAAAATAAATTATAATGATGAAAAATCGTATATTTCCGTGAATTTTAAATGAACTTTGTGATATGGATACAATACGTGATTTGATTACGGAAGTGCTTTAATAGTTTACCATAACCTATAAATTTATGTCTCGTTTTTAAAATAATAAATCGCAATTAAGATTTTCAGTGATTTTGATTTTTTAATCACTATAAATTTTGGTTTTTAAAAAAATTTTTAATATTATTTAGATCTTACGAGAAAATATTAAAGGTAAGTTGTTAAAAAACTTGAATATTAATAAAAACTAAATTAACGATAAATAATGTGAGGTATGTTGTACCCCAAAGTGTCAAACAAGCTTAAGGTTGTAAAGATTTCACATGAAATGTCAATATAAGTCCATTTTATTATTAAATTTTTCAGAATCAATAAACATATTTAATTAACGAAGTACGTAATTAAAAGATTTTTAAAACTAACTAAAGAAAATATGTTTTGAAATTATGTTAAATACTAATTAAATCGACAAAAATTTTACATAAATCATTGTCTGATTTGACCCACATTCACATTGTTACGAATCCTATAAAAATATATTATAAATGGAAAATTATATTATTTTTACATAAATTAACGAACATTTTCAAAGTTTTATAGTCTTTCGTAAATAAAACATCAAAAAAATTTGTACGCCTTCAAAATATTTTCTTTATTATTATTAACATTTTATTTAAAAAATAAAACTTCATTCGCCTTAATACTAAATATTATCTGACGCTATTTTAAAAGCGTTAAATTCACATCAAATAGAAATATCTCCTTTTTCTTTTAGATGCACAAGAGGAAAAAGTATAGTCCATGTGAAGTGTAGTAACATTTTACATAGGTTACATCTAAAAGCTATTTAGTTTTATTTATAATTTATCAGTTATTTTATAAAATTGTTATTTATTTATATCGTCTGACATATAAATATTAAAAGATTTAAAATAATGTAGAAACATATTTAAAAAAATGCAAATCCGTTTAATCTACAATTCAAAATGTTTTAATTGATTATTCATGAGTGCCGGGTATTGATAATAGACTAATTCTTCATTAATTTAAAATTACGGTTTAATCATTCGTCTTCCATAAGCCCTCGCGTTCGATTCGACTCGTGCAGCAATGAGCATCATGAATCCAATTGTTAGTATTAAAAATGGACAATTGCGTGGTTCAATTATTAGAAGTAGTGAAGGATTTTCGTACTGTGCTTTCAAAGGGATTCCGTATGCAAGACCACCGGTCAAAGTTTTTAGATTCAAAGTGAGTACTTATTTATTTTTTTATTTATATTCGTAAATTTACTATTTCGATGTAAAATTGTAAAAAAAAATAGTGTAAATCCGTTCTTTGTTTATACCATTTTGAATTTTTAACTTACGTATTAAAAATGAGATTCATCTAACTTATCAACAAAGAGAATTTTTTTGTAAAAATTATAGTGACTATTATCACGATCAGGCAACAATACTTTTTGGTTTTTTTATAGATACGTTTCTCGAATATTATCAAACACATGGACAAAATTTATAGTTTGTTCAATCGTTTTTACTTTTATCTAGAAAAAAGTTAAAAAATATTGTTACAATTATTTTCATGCCAAGTTCTTTTGAAAACGTTAAAGAAAAATTCTCTCAATGTACATGTAATAAAAATTTTATATAAAATTATAACGAACTTGAAGGTCAGGCATATACGTATCTCATACGTTCCAAGCAAAACTTTAAGTTTGTTGTTGTATATGATCGTTCGTCTGCGATATTTCTAATTTTCATTACTTAGTATTCTTGTTACTGGTATAAGAATAGTTTTTCAACATTAAAAATTCATTTGCTTATCTGTTCACGAGTATGTGTGACGTATATATTCGTATGTTTGACGTGTACGTCACATTAAGATTTTATTGTTTTCTTTTATTTTTTGCTTTAAAGTTTATCAAATGTTACAATATAAAAATTAAAAAATATCAACAATATAACGTCTATAAAATCTTTTCAAAGTTTTCTAGTCTATATTATTTAACGTCGCTGTATTTAATGCTATCATTACGGTGTTACATAGCGAAGGAGGTTCTCAGTGTGAAGGTGAAAAAAGCACATGTAGTTTACAGTGGTGCTTGTGAAAACTGGCTGGGAGCGGGATTCGAACTTGGGTCCTCGAGTTCCGAATCCATTGCTCTATCTAGTGAGCCACTAAAGACCTCAATTTTCCAAAGTTTACGAAAATCTCTTGAACAACAATACATAAATAAAAATATCGAAGATCTTTTGAAATATGATTTTAAATTGAAAAAATAAATTAATTTTTTAATAATAAATGAGCTTTGAATTCAATAGGTTAAAATAAAAGAATCGTTTTTCTTTAATTTCAAAAACAATATTAAATAAATATTTATTTATTTTAATTAAATTAATTCAGTAAAATGAGAAGTTTACTACTTAATTGAAAAAACTTAATTTGATCAAACAATTATATTTTTAAAAAAACAAAACTTTTTACTTTTATTTCTTGAACTATGTTGCTAAACAAATACTTAACTTTTTTTAAAATAAGTTTTGTCTTTAAAATGTAAATAGGATCCAGAGCCGTTCACCGAGAGCTGGACAGGTATAAGAGATGCAAGGACCTTCGGAAACATATGCCTGCAATATGACACCGTATTACGCATGTATTGCGGTAGTGACGATTGCCTTTACTTAAATGTTTATGTTAAATCTATACAAAATTTTGAAGTACTTAAACCAGTAATGGTTTACATTCACGGCGGAGCTTATCATTATGGATCTGGTGATGACACCATGTTTGGACCTGATTATTTATTAAGAAAGGATATAGTCCTTGTCACGTTTAATTATAGACTTGGAATATTTGGTAAACATTACCTTTATCTTTGTAATGATAAATATTTTGATAAAAATATATTCATAGTATTAGTTAACCGTTAACATATTAATAACCCAAATTGTCAGTGTCAAAATTAAAATAATAATTAATTTTTTCTATTAAAGGTTTTCTGAACTTAGATTACGAATATGCATCAGGTAATCAAGGCTTAAAAGATCAAGTAATGGCTCTAAGATGGGTTCAAGAAAATATCAAAAATTTTGGTGGTGATCCAAACAATGTAACTATTTTTGGAGAAAGTGTAGGAGGAGTTTCAGTACATTATTTGGCTTTATCGCCAATGTCAAAAGGTGATATAAAATTTAGTAATGAATTAATACTATATATAACTGATTATTTTAATTTCGAATAAATAAAATAGTATTGATATGAAAATGAAGTAGTTAACCCCTTAACTGGTAAGGTTTTTATAACTTTTCGTGCCAAAACTGGTAGCCACAAATACTATATTTGGGTGCACAAAAATATTGTTTTTAGGGGTTTTTGGGCACGGTGATTTCATCATTATTTTCACAATAAAAAAGGTTGAAAAAAGGTGTTGAAGGGGGTAAATTTTTATTTTTAATTTTTTTTAGAAACTCCTATAAACACTATTTTGTTACAACTTCATGAGTAAGTACGTATAGTATTAGCGGATACCAGATTTGTCAAAAAATGTTACGAAAGTTTCATCAGTTAAGGGATTGAAAGACGCCTTTTTGAGGTTGGCATTTTAGATTTATGCGATTCTAACACCAAATTTGGATTTAGCAACCTCAAAAATAGTTGTAAACCAAATTTGGTTTAAATCCATTACGAAATATCGAAAAATATCCAAATATGTACATATATGATACATTACCAGTTTCGGCACGACTTTTTTTTGTGCATATATGTTAAATAGCCAATTAAGGGGTTAATATTAATCAATTTACTTCTTTTTTATTAAAAAATGTAATTAATATATCAAAATAATATACATTAATCAAATTCAATTAATTTTTTATTTTAGGTCTTTTTCATAAAATTATTTGTCAAAGTGGATCAATATTTAATCCTTTTGCATTAATTGAAGATACAAAAGAAAATGTTTTGAAGTTATGTAGATACTTAAATGAATATTCTGATGATCCTGAAGACATTTTAGAAGTATTAAGAATGGAGGAGGGTTTTAAAATAGTTGAAGCACAAAATTATTTAACAAGCCTTGTCGTAAGTTAATTATTGTATAATTAATAGATATAAGAATTCATAAAAACTTGAAATTTTTAAAATATAATCTTGAATTAAGAATGCGGCCCTTCTTGTGCTGTAGCTATTAAGTTGAACAAAAATAATTTCATGTGTGACAAATAGATGTTTTGCCCAAAAACTTGGTAATTTGTTTATTTATATTTTTAGAAAGCAAGACAATTTTTCATACTTCCTTTCGGCCCAGTAATCGACAGTATATCTCCAAATCCTTTTATGCCATCTTCATTGGAAAAAGCTGCTTCAAATGGAATTCAAGTACCTTGCATATTAGGATACAATAGTCGCGAAGGAATTGGTGCTTTAATAGGTACTAAAATAATAAAAATAACTATCATTTAAACTAACATTAAAATTAGATCACGCTAGCTTTACAGAAATAACGGACAAAGTTTACGAGGAATTGGATAAAAATTTTTCTCGATTTTTCGATCCAAAAATAAATATATTAAAAAGGTACAATTTGTCGCCGGACGATTTGAAGCAAATATATTTTAAAGACGGAAAAATCACGAAAGCTTCACGTAAGGCTTTTGCTAATTTTTATGGAGATTTATACATAGTCGAAGGCATACAGAGAGCCATTAAAATACAAGCAACAACTAATTCGGCGCCTACTTATGTTTATAAATTTTCATTCAACAATGACCAATCGCTTTATAAATCAAAGCTAGTTAAGCCAATGTCAGGTAACTTTTTCTATATAAATATTAATTGCATATTTTTAATTATTAAAAGCAATTACTTATTATTCTAAAACTCAAAATGTAGGCGCGTGCCACTTTGACGAGGTGGAGTATATATTCTACAATAATCTACGACGAAAATTAGGTTTAAAAGTATTTACAAAAGGTACAGTTGATCATAAAGTAATGGAACGAATGATTGAAATGTGGACGACTTTTGCTACATATGGGTAAGGAAAAATCAAATCAGTTGAAAATTAAAGCAAAAAAGAAGATATATTTATTGTAATTATTACAAAACAGTAATAAAATCATGTTTTCTTTTACAGATCACCCACTTCTTCAACTCCAGAAAATTTGCCTGTTGAATGGCAGCCTTTAAATAGTTCAACTGATTTGAATTATTTGAATATTGATAAAGAATTACACATGGAAACTGCACCATACCTCGAGCAATTTTATATAAATAAGACACAAATAGATGAATAAGTAAACATAATAAAACACGTGACAGAGTTAAAAGTTGCTGCATCAAAATTATGTAGTAAAGTTTGTTCCAAATAGAAAAAAAAGTTTATCACGTACACGTTGACGAATACGAGTAAATGAGCGTTCTACTATTTAATGATAATAGGATCGCATTGTAAAATATTTGGATTTAAAAATACAAGCTAAACAAACTTGGATTTATGAAGATCATCTATCAGTAATTAGCGAAGATAATATGACAATGTTACACTTTTTGCAATGGTCAAAATACAAGGCACTTGCGAGAAGCAAACATGCTTAAGAATATGTACATATATATTTATAAAAAAAAACAATTCATGTAAAAGTTTTCTATCTTATATTTACTTTAATGTATTTCTAGAAGATGTATACTTATATCACTGAAACTATTATTAAAAAATAAAACTACTTTTGTTTTTGTAAGTAATCAGAATATTAAAACATACAATATATTGTAATAACATTTAAATTTCCTTTTTTAAAAATATAATTTTAAATTCCTTTATTTACTCTAATAATTATTAAATACGGTAATATTTTTAATGAACGTTCACACAAGAAATTATGAGTTCTTCGACGTGCCTACCAATCCATATATCAATTTGTTCTCATTCCCAGCTTCTAGAATTCAACAAAAAAATAAACAAAAGATATAACTAAAAACTACGCCCACCGTTATGGTCAAAACATAAGCGTCCGTTAACCCCAACAGTAAAACCCATAGCTTTTTATAATATAAAGCAGCAGTCACGTGTCCATGTTAGTGAAGGGCTCGAAGAATAAAAGATGCTCTCGTAGATGTCTCACGTATACACGTAGGCTCCACTTACATGTACACACACTGACATACACGTAAAAAGTAACCGGACGCTGTTGAATTTGAACCCTCCTATTATAGTACAACAGTGTGACCGGTAACTGCCGTTCATTAATGAATAATGGACGCTCCTTGATGACTTGTATACCTGAAAAATGATGTCCATATACGATTCTGTCGATTTTAATGATATGATCATCTACGATTATTTATTTTACTCAATTTATCGTCACTTCCTCAAACCTTTTGACATTAGATTTTTGACTTTTTATTATAAATCGAGGGTCGATTTACCGATACTTTTGATACTAATGTACCATTATAAATTATTATATTGTTTTGTATAGTGTGATTGTAAAGGCGTAAGTACGGTTATTAATAAAGATTTTCATACTTTGTTGAAAATGCGATGCTTTACTTTTAAGAACGTGATTGATTTTTATTTCTAAAAACGATTCAATAGATGCTGTACGTGAGAATATGACCAATTGTGGAAGAAAAATTGAATTTTCAATTGTTGCATAAGTATCTGAGCATATTACATATTTTTATTTATTTAAAAAGCCAAATTTTTCATGTTGAATATGTAAAAAAATTTTATATTCTCAATGAATTAATTTGATTGTTAATTTTATTCTCGTAAATATAATTATTCATTCTCTCTCATTTCTGAATAAAAAAGTTATTTCTTGCATGCATGTTTATCTAGTTAAAATGTAAAAATAAAAAAAAATTATATACGAAAATAATGTTAAAGCGTAACCCTTAACCAAACTGACTAAATATCAAGAACAACAATCTCATCCAGACACATGTTGCACCCCTCAAATACTGTGACAACCGCATTTACAGTAACAAAAAAAAAAGGAGAAAGAAAAAAAAACTATACTGAATAACCTGCTGAGCACTACATTCTCAGAGTACCTATATCACTGCGCTTTTTTTTAACCGAGTTTACTTGATACCATCAGAAAACAGTTCCGTTCATTTTATAGATACACACGATTGTGATACAGGCGAGGGTAAGAAAAAAATTAGGTACGCTCGTTCAGAGCCTGTACATAAAAGCAACGGTTCTATCGCACACGTCAAGAACACCCAATATAAACATGTATAATTCACACCAGCGTGTCGTCTTGTATATATACACATAAAGCTCTTCAATGAACAAATGTATAGAAAGGAAGAGAGAGGGTAAATGGAAGAGATTTTTTGATCGTATATGTATACATGGCTGGACAGTTTGAGATAAGCATCTGTTTGAGTATTTTTCATTTATCACTTTCTTCATTGAAGATGCATGCTCGATCTTCATTTACATTTTCACGATTATTACACTATGTTTATTTTTCTTTCAAAGTTGAATTTCATTTAAATAATTTTAAAAAATATTGTTTGGTAGAAGATTAACGAATTTTACGAGTAAATTCGTATTTAGAGAAAAATATTTAGTTTCATAGAAAATGATTAGTAATTTATATTTTATCATAAAATTATTATTTTACAAGGTATACTGTTTTAGTGACGGTATTTAAAAATAGTTCCTAAGAATTGATTAGATCCATGGAAGTATATATGTTGAGAAAAATATTCACTTCACGTTTTCAAAAAAATATCTTACTTTATGAAGATCGACCGCCTAATTAATGAAGAAAATATTGATATTTGATTATTACTTTTATCTTATTTTTTATCGTTTAAAGAATATTATATTCTTACAACTTCAAATGGCAAAATTAAAAATTGTCCATGCATTCATATTTAAAGAACACAAACTCTTTTGTTCTTTGTATACATTTTATTCCATTGTCTTAAAAATATAACTTTGTCAAAAGAAAAAAATCTTCATCCATTTTGAAGAAAAAAAAAACGAAAAAGGGATCGTAAGGATTCATGATCAATCGTTTTCCAACGATCTGCGTTGTCATTCATACTATTAATCATACACGCATCACGATATAAAAACATTATTTTTTTCTTCATTCTGCTCGAGTAGTGCCGCACAGCCTATCGTTTATTGAGAATTTTGCCAAATTGTGTTTTTTTTTATTATTTATTATATCATTTCATTCGTCGGAACGAGAGGGTTATTTTTTTTATCCGTCTTTAAAAGAGCGTGCATTATGTGAGTCATAAAAAATCATTAATCATGTTTATATATGTCACAGGACACAGGATACGGGTGAATTCGGAACAGTAGCGTTCCGTTACTTGACAATAAAAGTTATTTTATAATAATGATCTTTTTCAATTTATACTTTAGAATTTTTTAAAAATTGATTCGAGTTACTTCAGTTAATGAACTATTAAAAAAGTTTATTGATTTTGATGGATTAATCGTTTGATTATTAATTAGCGTGTAACCAATACTTCTGACATATTTATTAATAATGATTAGAAGTAAATTAAGTCATTTTATTATTATTAAATATAAATTTAAAAATAATATGTATAAAATAATTATTGAGACATTTCCAATAAGCAATGTAATAAAAGTTCATTTAGAAATGAAAAATGATTGCTTAATATACATTACTTACTATTAAACACCTTATAACAATGAAAGCAAAAAGTTTCGTGCGAAAATTGACCAATTCATTTCCACACCTTTCTTTCAATGCACTTCCTTTTACACTTACTTCTCGCACTTTTCCCCCTCCGAATCTAAATACATCCACACAGAGCAAAATAAACTTTTTGGTAATGAGGTGTCGCAAGTCAGAATTAATGAGGCTGAACGCATGTCGTTTTTTTTAAAGAAATGGTATATGTATGTATAGAAAAGCCGCGTGGCCAAAGCAATCCACGACCAATCGCATTACCGGTCTGCAACTTCTTTGCTTTCTTTATCGAGAAGTCAATTTCGATTTTTCTTTCTCTTTTTTTTTTGTCTAAACAAGCAAAAGAAACCTTAAAAAAATAAAGGAAAAAGAGAAAAGGGAATGATTACTGTTCGTATATGGACACGACGGGAGAGAGAGAAAAGCGACACTTCTCCGTTCCGTACGACTGACTGAAAAATGTTTCGTTTCTTCCTCTACCCCTCTTCTTTATTTTTACCGTAGCTTTTCTCTTATACGGTTATGCGGCCCTTAGAAATTGTGAAAAATTGGTCTCTGAAGAATCTGACAGCGCGCGATTTATCAAGCGACGAAATCGCATATAATATAAGCACTTATATATGTATACATTCATTTCATCTCTTGTTTTTTTCTTATTTTCTTTCTTTAAAGCACATACTCACTCCATTTCTCCCTTTTTTTTAAAACCATTTTTATATATCAATATCATCGCTGTAGGTAAAAGGATGTCCGCGGTGGTGTAGTTGAACATGTATGAGGGTAAGAAAGAAGAAGAAGGAGAAAAAAAGTTAGAATCGTGCCCAGTCTTGTCTTGGGTTTCAAAATGATTGGGATAAAATTGAGGGTAAGCCGATCCTCAAAATCTTTCCCTTTATTTTTTAGTCAACTAACCCTGTATCTTCTTGTCTTATGGACGAAGGGTGAGGACGTTTGATTACTTATATGTGTGTATATATATATCTTTTGGTATATACTGGTCAATTTGGTGTGCTCACATATCAAGGATATAGAAAGAAAAGGAATCTCTTGAAAGTACTGTTGATTTGGTCCTTTTCATATATATAGATATACATTTTTTTTTCTCTAGTTTGGTCCTTGTCTCTCTTGTAATGATGAGAAATTCTTAAATTGAATGAAGACCATAGGAAAGCGGAGACTTTGTGGATGTCTTGTTTCACGTTTCATCTGGAAAAAAGAAAAATTGACTGATATACTTTTCAAATAAAGACCATAAAGGTTTTCTTGGGTAATATAAGAAATAATAATATTCTATTTTTCTTTTATGTTATCCGTTTTATAATGTCCCTTCGATATGAAAATAAAGAAATATTATGATTACTTTTTGTATATATACTTTTATGTTGATATACAAAACATTTTTGTATTGTGAAACTTATAGAAATAAATGGGTAATCATGTGCATTAATTTAAAATTATTTATTTTTAAATGTTTTCAAAAATCAGTAGTTCTATTAATAGATAAGTTTTTTATTTTGTAAGGTATTGCACTCATAAGAAAAGTCTATTGCATTTGAGTCTCAGATGTTTTAAAATTGGGGTATTTTTTCTTAAACAATATGAAATAAGTTGTCTATTTGGTCTCACACTCATTTTTTTGAAAGTCATGAGGTGTTTTGTCTTAATTTTAAGACTTTTTTCAAAAAAGTTTTATCTTTTTATAGTTGTACAATTTTCGAGTTAATTATTTTAGAATATACTATTTAAGGAAATGTAAAATACCGATATTAGTTTTGCAATTTTTTATTCTTAATCTAAAATTTTTTTCAATATCTCCATATTACAATCTTCCGTTTTGAATAAAACGCACTCTGAGAAAAATTCCTCGTAAAAATTATAAGGTACAATAGTAGCATAGTCAGAGGCTGCCATTATAGCAAAAAAATTACCAAATTACATGGTAAAACTCATTAGAAGTATAAAAAAATTCCTATTTTTATTGTAAATTTTACCATGTAACATAGTCATTTTTTGCTGTAATGATAGCCTATGACTACGTTATATCTTTTAATTTTTACGACAAAATTTTTCTTAGAGTATAATATAGAGATATTTCGGAAAATTTTTAAATAAAGATTAAAAATTCGGGAAATTGCGATGTTGGTAACTATTTATGAATTATATAACCTATGACATCACCTTAAATTGATATAATTTTATTTTAATCAATTTTAAATAACAAAGAAAATAAAGATTATTATATCTTTTAAAGTTTTGGCGAAGCTGAGTTAATATTAATAAAATAAACAAAAAGACTTAAAAAGATTTTTGAAAAATAAAGAAATTAATTTATAAACAATGATAAATACGTGATCTCTAAATATTTTTTAAACTTTAATTCAGCGTATCTTGAACTTTGATTCTAAAAGACAGTTCATTTGAAATAAGTAAAATTTCCGGCTTGAAAGGCATAAAAGGCTCAATTAGTTCCTAACAACTGCATCCGAAAATTTTCTACATACGGAAGCATGAAAAATTTTTTCTAATTCCCAAGCCGTTCGTTAACAAGGTCCAGCGTGCATAAATACGTCTACGATAATCCCTTTTACGAAAAAGCCATCTGATGCGTAAATAATACTCACTGACCACTGATATATCCACCCTTTTAACCTTAAACACGACCTATACTACGTGTATATACATAACCCTTTCGACATCACTTCACTGACCACTTATACGATGTAGAACAAGAGAAAAAAAATATGTATCATAAACGATATGTGAAAGATTAACGCTTGTATGTTATATGTGTCAATTCAAAGCGTCTAAAAGAGACGTGGACAAAGGTGTGCCCGAGCTTTTCACCTTTTTTACATTAAAAGCAGCACTCATCTCTTGTGTCAGATCAACTGACCAATGGTCAGTTTTCTCATGAACGACACATTCCACTCGACATAGCACACGTCGACAGCTAAAATTTTTATCCCCTATAGATTCACGTATATATACAGACCAGAAAGAGCAATGATAAATACCACAAAGAGTGTAAAATCCTAAGTACCGTGAGACTTGGTGTCATTGTTAATGTAACCTGCGTAAAGTAGCTAATTGGAAATGTTCTTGAAAAAAAAGGGTTTTTGCTTTCCTTTGGTTTTCATGGAAGCGCGGGAAAAGTGTGAAAATTGACACGTGGACACTGTCAATTTTCGTTTGTTACTTTTATTGTGCATCGGACATTATGTACGTTACTTTTTACTGTTTTCAGGAAAGAGGAATGGAATAAAAGAAACAGAAAGAAATTCGTTAAGAAGAGGGTGAAGGGTCAATGGGGCTGCCGATGTTTTTAGACACATATGACATAAAAATAATATTGGTTTTATATATTGCTTCTATTTATGTTGAATATAGAGTAGTACAGTTTTAGTCAAAACAATAATTTAAGTAATTAAATATAAAAAATTACATAAAAAATATAGGGGGGTTACAAAAAAAAAAAATATTTTTTAGCCATCCTTTTTCAATTGTTACAATTCTTTGTAGTGCAATATTTTACACTGAAAAAAAATTAATTTGTCTATGTAAACTTTCTTTGATTTCTAATAAATTTTACTTAGACATAGAAAATTTATTTTTATAGTAAATAATCTTTAATATTTTTTAAATAATTTGTTTTCCTCAAAATATCTATTATGTATAGATTATAATATTTGAGACCATAATAAAGAAAAAGTTCTTCCATATCTATATGTATTTTCTACAAACCTAAGCAAATTCGATAAAAAATAAAAAAAAAAGGAGAAAGATTGAGTGAAGTTGAAAATTTTCTGCTTATAGTCTCAAGTTTCATTTCGTATTTAGAGCTATAGAGCTGTAGTACATATAGTAACGTCAAAATGAAAGCGAAATTCAATTCCCCAATATCTGAATACGAGCCAATTACGCATGATGTATGAATGTTCGAGGGGGGTTGGCTGCGAGACACTTGTGTGTGTGTGATGTTATACGTATATTTTTGTCATCTTATTTCGCGCGGCCAAAAATTTGAATGTCATTTTACCCAACTACATATATCCCACATCTTTCTCAATTTATTCCTCTAACTTTACGCGTCTGTCTCTCATGTAGATGATTTGCATTTTCTTTTTATTTTTTTTTTCTAAAATTGTACGTTTTATATGCACGTGCGATGGGGATGGTTGCGAAATTTCGGTTGATTCGTTTTTATTCCATTTTTGTGTCTATTGAAATATAACTAAAAGTACATACCAATAAAAGTTTGTTGATGGAATAAATAATTCATGTGATTGATGATTATCAGAAATGTTAATTCTTTTAGTCGGTTCATATACAAAATACAACTATGTTTGAAAAAATTTCAATATATATGTATATATAATATTCGTTTAATTTCATTTTTCTTATTCAGAATTGTTTATGTAAAAATTAAACTTTTCTCGTGTTTTCGAAAGACAATAGTTGTATCTAATAAAATTAAAACCAATCTTTCAATTAATTAACATTTTTGGACAATATTTTATTCCTCATAGATATTATTCACATAAAAACATATTAATAAAAACTTCAAGAAATCGATAGCTCGGAAAATTCTTTATATCGTATCATTTTGAATGTATGAATACATAACTGCAAGTCATATATTCAAATGGTAGGCGTATTTCATCTTCCTCTTTTTTTCTTCCTTTTTCTTTTTGATAAATCGTTTTTCTTGACTGACTTCTTTTTTTTTCATATCTCAACGTGGAAATTGCATTTCGGAAATGATGATGGCTCCAAATGTTTTCCAATCGAATGACTACTAGATTGGTAGACGTGAAAGTGATATGAATATAAAAGAGATGTGAAAAATATTTTGTTTTTTTTACAACTTTTTTTTTCGATTTACGACGTAACATGCTGCTTGAGTTGAATGCGAATTATAGATTTAAAAAAAAAAGATTTTACACACGTTTGAATAGCACATTTGGTTCAAAGTAGCATGAATATTTTTAGCAGTTTATCAGGTCGATGTAAGCGGTGTGATAATGTTAAATTATATAAATAGTGATAATTTGTTTCATTATTAAAGTGATTTGCTAATGATTTTTCCAGTCGATGGTTTTAATTAAAATTTTAAGTTTATAATTTTAAAAATTTCAATTATTTTTCAATTATAACACGTTCATAAATGATACTTATTAAATTTAAAGTAAAAATTTGTCATTTCAATATATTTTAATTAAATAAAAGCTTTAGCTAAGTAATTTCAATAATTTGAAGAAGTTTCTCATTATCAATAAGCAGCTAATCTATTTATATTCATCAAATATTCATGTTAATATTTAACAAAAAAAATTCAATGAATTTTCAATAACCATACACCCAAATTAAATACCAATAAAAATTTTCAACCCAAAAATCACTGTCATCTCAACGATGCAACGAAACGCATCAATCTAACCATCAAATAAACCTCATTTTTTTTTCTTCTTTCTCCTCCTCTTTTTTTTATCATCCATGCATACCCGATAGGAAAAGCTTGTTTGTTCTCGTCCCTCTATATGCAACGATTGATACATTGTTTGCGGTCTCTCTAAAACGCCAAATGTCTATATGCTCCTTTATATATCTATCTAACGTACACGTATAACGAAATAAAATGATGCATTAATAAAAGGCTACCGTGGCGTATCATGGCAATGCAATATACATACATTATGTACGAGGATAAATAAAAAAAAAAAATAAAAAGACTCACACTATACATCGAAGATTTAACGTTTACGTATACACAGTCATATGTATATTATGTTTGCATACGAAATTAAATGTCTGTTTGCGGAATATACATACATGCTTGCACGTATACATGTATGTGTATGTATGTGTACGAAGATTCGTCGTTGACGAAAAAAAAAAAAGATCACCGCCGTTGGGCGTTTGCTACTGCTATATTCATAGAGAATAACGTATGTGCCGAAGCGAAACTTTATACTGTGTATATATATACGTATGCCGGTGTATAACGTCGTAACATATTCTCTGTGATCCTGCGAGCATGGGATTTACTATTGCGATTCAGAGTGTAGCTTGTGTATGGTATACACATATACGTAGAAAGAGAGAGAGATAATAAGAGCACGTAGTAACAGGAGCAATCTGATTTTTATAAAATAGGAAGCCTCTTATATGCGTCGGGAAGTAGGAGGTTGAGGGTAAACGTTGCTATGGCTGGGATAAAGTCTTATGAATTCCAGATTCTAGAGGATATATTCAGTAGCAAGTATCTTCTTTATTTAGTCAACTTTATTTGATTTTCTTGCGTTATGTGAAGGATTTCTTAAAAAAAGGAAGAAACTTTTTCACTGCTTTTATATGTATAAAAAAAATATTTTTCATCAAATATGTTGGGAACACGTTGGCATGATTTTATTCGATTATAAAGATATTTTCACTCTGATTATATTTGTGAATTTATTTAAGTTTTTAATTAAAATTTTTTAAAATATTTATTGTAAAGCTGTATTAGTTTTTGAATAAAACATCTCTAGATCTTTCATATTTGAATTAGAGTAGTTCTGTAGGTGATAGAAGTAGAGGAAGTTACTCAACTTCCAAGATAATTGTATTTTTCGTGTTCTACATTAAATTTACTATAAAATGTTCTGCACCATCATATATTAACCTTTTAAGGACGGGACTGGTCGATATATCGACCACCAATTTTATCAGGCACTCCACGTGATATATTTTTTCATTTTATGCACAAATATTGTTTAAAAAAAAAGTCGAATTTCAACGTCAAAATCCCCGTCCTTAAAAGGTTAAGTATCTTTTTCTGACTCTATTACCAAACTTCATTAAATTTAATAATATAATAAAATGCTAATTTTCTCCCGGTTGCATTTCCGCAAGAAAATATTTTCATAAAGCTCAATATAAGAAAGGATATTTTATACTTATTGTCGATACAAGCAGACACGAGCGAAACATATTTATTTGTATGAATATTCCTTCCGTATAATTAAAGCAAAGCAAAAAGAAATGTCGTATACAATTGAACATCAAAGCCAATATTTTCGTACATAATAAAAGCCTTATGTAAATTTAGCTTGTAATATAAATTTATATCATTGAGCTATCTGTTCTTTCTTTTGATGTGATATATCAGATTTTATTGAATAGCGGTTCGTTCGTATACATATACTATCGAAGGATTTCAATCAGAATCCCAAGTCTTTTACTTGAGTTCAGAAGATTAAGGGGAAAATTTGCAATTACACGGATTACTTAGTTCGGCGGTACTGAAGAAGAGAGACATTGAATTTTGTCTCTTCCAAAAGATTGAGAATTACCTGGATGATATTATGTACGTTTCCTTTATGGGAAAAAAATAATCTAAATTATTCTTTTGTGCGCAAGTTTATGAAATTCTATTATTGATTAAGAGTTAATATTTAGTCTGTTAATTCCAAATTTAAAAAAAAATAAAAATATAACTAATTATTATTTATTTTTCATCAGTTGGTAGAATTTTATTGGAAATAAATTTATGGAACGAATAAATATGATTTTTCCCATAAAATAAAAGGAAAAGAAAGAAAAAGTATATTACATCTTGATGACCAATTTGTCAAAGTTTACGATGTGATAATTTTATTATTTTATTACTCAAAGTCAACTAAATAACTGTTACTATCAGACATAAAATATTCGTTCACCATTGGCAATGAAAATAACGATTCAAAAACTTTCAAATCTCACTCATAATCTATATATTTTACAACTTCTCCAAAAAAAAAGAAAAAGAAAACGATTCCCCAATTCTTTTTCTTTTCAATCTTTTTATTCCTATACCTGTCACACAGTATAACCGCTCTCGTCATAGGCACAGACACCACAAATAATCTTTCTTCTCTGGATTCAACAGTTACATTACAGCCTGTGTACATATATTTACTTTTCCCCGCGTGTCAAAGCGAGACCATAAAAATTTGGACCGTGCAAAAAAAAAAAGAAGAAATAATGACGCATGTGTACATATATACACCCCTTGGCAGGTAGGGTAAGGCAGGTTATGGCTGGATAAAAAAAAATATAATACTTTTTCCCCTTATTCTTGGGTGGCAAACGGTAGGATAAACGATACTTTTGTCGGAGAACAAGTTTTGCTTGAATAAAAAAAAAATGTCTAGTTTACATTGTATTACGCTTTGTTAAATGATGAATATTAATAGAATAATTTTTTTTATGTGCTAGCGAATACGTAATAACTAATTTCGCTTTATATAATAAATTGTAATTTTTTTTTATATTTTATGAAATATATTTCTTTTTGTTTTATGAAATTTTTGTAAAATTACTTTTAGCAATCTTTACTAAAGTATTGTATTAAAATAAATATTTTAGTTTCTATAAAAAAGACTATAATCAAAAGTATATTTATGTACAATAGAAAAATTATAGTATTCTGTAATTATGTTATAATAAAGTTATATAATACTATAGTTATTTTTCGGTACTATAATCTGCCACTGTATTCATTATTTTCAACATTAGTAGAAGTTAATGTTCCCTGTGAATTGCGATAGAATAATTAACATCATAATTAACTAAACAGTCATTTAACTATTGATATTTGACTACAATGGACGATTTCAACTATTGAAATTATTAGTTTTTGATTTGCTAACATTAGCATTTTTTTCTTGAAAAAAAGGCTCAAACTAAGGGCTTGAAATATTGAAGAAAATAAATATATTCGATTCCAATTCCAATGTTTTGATGTTATTTTATAATTATTATTATAATATTATAATCATTAACACAATGTAACTAATAATTATCATATTATAACTACATAAAACTCAATGATCATATAGTAATGTTTATAGTTGCTGATTATAGTACTGCGAAATAATTATAGTACATTATAATTTTACTATGTTAATACTTATAATAATATATACAATTTCAATATTGTAAGAAACTACAGTTTTATATTATAGGCTTTTTTTATGACGGGTTCATAAACGCATACTATTATAACATTTTATCAAAATAGTTTAAAAAATCATACGATAATCTTTAAATGAAAATGATAATTTTAACATATTAAAAAAAAAATCGATACAAGTTATGTGAGCCTCTTACGATCGGTGTCACCCCACGTTTAATACATAGAGCCGAGGTTATGCTTCGACATACCATGCTTACACACGCAGACATGACAAAATTTTTAATCACGAAAATATTTCAGCAGTTTCAAAGTTTAATACAAGTAAAGTTATGCGATTACGGTATGTATAAGTGATAATAGGTAAAAGCGTTTAATGCTTCAGCTAAAAACTCTATCTGCAGGCAAATTGTTTAATTACAAGTCTCCGACGATGATGATGATGAGGACGAATACAATGGGGTGCTTATAAGTACGATTTCGTAAAAATTAAATTTTTATTTATTTTTTTCCTTTTTTTCTATACTTAGATGAAGGAATTTTCGTTATTATAAAATTATATTTACTAAATATTTTTCTGTAGGAACGATATTACTGTTTGCATGTAAATGTTAAATTTTCTTTGATATTGATTCATTACAAAGACAGTTGATAATAACTTTTTTTTGTGTAGGATGAGCAAATAATTTCTCATTACCTATGCATAATAAGAAATGTATGAAAAAAATGATAAAACAATATGAACAAATTTACATCTCATGTAACGAGGATAAATAAACATACATGAAAACGTTATGTAATAAAGCAAATATTTGTGATTTAAAAAAAAAGTTAATGAGTCCGAAACGTATATAGAGTACTTCACGATTTTGCGTAAATTACGCGTATCATGCACTTCTTGTGCGCTTGTACGTGTCGATGTTATTTTAGGCATACAAGAAAATAAAAAAAAAGAAAAGGGAAACTAAAAGGTTCTTTCCTTTTTTTGTTAAATAAAAAAAAAGGGCTGCTGTTGGTTAACCACACTTGGTCTCTCTTTTTGCCCTTCCGGCCTTGAAAATCGTCCTTTTCCCTTTTTCCCTTTCTATAGTGATTAAAAACAATTACCGTTTCGACGGTTTCATCGCTTGCGCAACCCTTTCGTCTCCCCCCCCTTCCTCCCTCCCCAAACCCTTTTCTCTAATGAGTTGAAGCTGTGCGGAGAGAAGACAGGAGGATCAAGAAAAGGAAAAAAAAAAGAAATTGCACGAGTATTCTAGCATATATTATGTTGGATTTAAGCTTGGATATGGTTCTTCTCTTTTTCCTTCCTTTCGTTTCCGTAAATACATTTGTATGAAAATATCTTTGGTATATATATACGCAAATATTGAGTTGCCTTGTTTCTACCCTGACTCTTACAAATGTGTATACATAAATTAATGTGAATAGAAAGGAATATGTTAGCAAGTACAATGAAAATCGAAAATATCAAGTTTTTGTTTACATATTTCTATAGTGAGACCGTATATTCAGTTTATGATTCAGAAATCTCCTCGCTAATTTTCATTATTTTAATACAAACTTCCGTCAGACTTTAAAGATAAATAATTATTCATCTTGAAGTTTGAAGAAAATTTTGATGATTTCAAATTTGGAATTCGCATGGACTTTTTACTGAAAACAATAAATTGTATAAATGATGTATTTTTCTAAAATAACATTCTCATTATATATAATATTTGCTATACACAAAAGGGAAATACTCAATTTTAAATATTCGAACCGACAAGAGTACTTTAGCAGCATACGTATATATAAACTGCAAGTATAAGAGATCCAGAATATACATTTGCGGCCGGGTATATATGCACGAGGAGAAAGGGGGAGGAAGAGGTCGTTTTTGGAATGGGATAAGGTCGAGAGCTTGTATGACCAGAGGTGTATATATATATATATATATAGGAGAGGGATATCTTTCTCTTTCTCTTTAACTAAAACACATCACGGGGATTCTCCCAGAGTATAATAGTGGAAAGAGAGAACACTTCTCGTGCCAAATCTCGAAATAACTCCATAGTGCGCGCGGATAGTAATACAAGGAGATGTTGCGCAAGAGTGGATTTTGTATATATACATATATACCTTTTCTATGTATGGTATACATATACATCGTGCAAATGGTCAGAGAAGAAAGCAAGAGAGAAAGAGAGAGAGAGAGAACGTTATATAGTACAAGGCATGAGTTGTTCAGATGAATTCCTTCGGGCTTTCGGAAATATCATCTCACTAATTAACAATTACGCGGTGCAAGAGGTATATAGAGATGAGTCTCCGGATGGAGAGAATAAAAGGGAAAAGGAAAAAGGGTATAAAAAAAAATGAAAAAGAAGGAAAGAATGGGGTAAAAGAGAAGAAAGTATAAAAGGGAGAATTGAAAGAAACGAAATGAAGGAAAGAGAGGACTAATTAACAATTAGATTTTGAAAGATACTGTAAAATCGTTGGAAGAGATGAGAGCTCGAATGCCGAATTTTCAGCTAGATATTTAAATGGCATTGTAATTTTCAATGGCGCTGATTGATATAATTTTTTAATTACGAACCGATTTTTATGTTGATTAAATCTTAATAACATTCAAATCTGAGTTATTTTTTTTTATATTAATTATATAAAATTAATATCTGTGTACATTTTTATAAATATTTCAACATGTTAAAAATTTATTGATAGTATTCTTAAGAAACATAACTAATATTTGAAATTTTTAGCTTATTGTGCTTTTTCTGTACATATTTATTGTTCGATATAATTATAAGTAACTTAATTAAACGATATTTTATTAGGGATGTAATCAATAAGCTGATGAAAATGTATATTTAAAATTTGTTTCTCTATATTTTGTAAAATTCGCACAAAAGCCAAATAATTTTTTCCATTTACACATAATTATTCAAAAAATTGACGAATTAATCGAAAGATTTAAACTAATTATTAATGAAAAAGTTTAATTATACAAATTTTTTTATAATTTTCATGTTTTTTACCAAACATTTTGATCGTCAAAATTTAATTTCGGAAATGAGCGAGAAGCCTGAAAAGTGACTCGCTCGAGTTGTTCAGCTAAATAATTAATTTACTCTTTTCTCATCCCGAGAGAATGAGAAAGAGAAAGAAGAGTATATAGTCACTTGGACGTTTCCAAGAGAATTGCGTTAATCGAGCTGCTATACCCCCCCAGCCTCTCATTTCTCTTATATCCCATCAACGCGAAAAGCAAGAGAGAGAGAGAAAGCCCAAAAGTTCGCGACCGTTGCCAACGCGTAACAATAGTGAAACGTCCACCCCTTTAACGATTACGATTATGAATATGAATGGAAATGTATATATATACAGCGTTGTTGTTCTCTTCTTATTCTTCTTCTATTCTCTCGTCTCTCCATTACTTCTTCCCGTCGTACAATGCTTTCTAGCTCGTCACTTTCAACAAAATTTCCCAGTTTCTATTCCTATTTTCCTGTACTTAAGTATCTTCGTTGCTCTTTTGCATTTCCATGATAAAATCATTTCTACTTTTACATCAGTTTCATATTTTAATTTGCAATATAACTTATTTTAATACTTTGTTTAATTTCATCTTTGGATTCATGAAAAATGTTATTTAATTGAATAAAGTTAATAATTAAAATTCATTTAAAAAGAAATTGATAAATTAAATATATGTTATTGTATTTAATAGTGGAAATAGAAATAATCAACAAATTCACAGCAATTTGAAAATCCTTTTTATTTTAAATTCAATTATAAAGAAGAAAATGTTGCCTCGATTAAAAGATTTTCCCTTAAAAGAAATTTTTACTATTTTAATTAAAAAATAAGTAAAATCAAACTACAAAATAATATATATTTTAATCCTGCAAATATTTACCACACGAATATCCCGTTAGAAACGAAAAGGAAAAAAAAAGAAAAAGAAAGAAATGGAAATGACATTTACATTTGAGAGAATTTAATTAACGATTCCATTGTGTAAGCCGTGCGCGTATCAATTACAACGCAAGCTCATCTATAACCTCACGCTGCAACGAGTACGCTTACATTCCCGTAAATAAACGATATTTTTTTCTTTACTCAACTCACCGCATTACTGTATATTTACAGAAAGGAAAAAATCTAAAAAAAAAAATCCATTGACGATCGTTTATCCCGTGGTTTATTCAGAGGAAATAATGTGCGGGCAACACTCGCTTTATACGCGTAATCATTAACGTCACGTGTGTATGTATATGTAACATAGTATGTGGAATGTGATGTAAGAGCGTGTTAATATACATACGAAATGACAATATTTATTTCTATACATTTAGTAATTGAGTTTAGTGTAAACGTTGTATGCAAAAGGCTAAAATGTACATTGGTATGTATAAACGATGTAAATTGGAATTCAATTGTAAATAACTTTAATTATTCGAGGTTAACCGAGTATTTGATTTGTCGTTTGTGGATACGGTGGATATATAAACTGATATGAATTTTGTGTTGAATTTAAGCAGATGATAATTACGCCCCTTTGTAATGTGTATTACGCTTGCGTTTGTAATTTCAATAATTGCAGTCTCTTCAGAATTTAATAAAGTGATTGTGTAATTGACAAGTTCGCGTGCAACTTTTTTAATTACTGGATATTATGATACGAGAATTGAAATTTAATAAAATATCTGTAAATTATAAAGTATATTTTTTTTAAATTTACATACGGAGAAAAATGTTAGAAAAAATTAAGAAAAGTGTATAATAAAAATGAATAATTTAAACTAAAGTTATCACAAACTGTCATTATAGCCGAAAGATACTGTAGTTTTTATGGTAAAATTTACAAAAAATATAATAAAAACTTCTGTAATTCTATTAAATTTGACCATAAACTTTAGTCATTTTTGGTCATAATGACTGTTTTTTTTTATATTAAACTATTGTAGTTTTTACTAGAAGATTTCTCTCCGTGTAAAAAATTTAGTAAACGAAGAATACATTTCTTTTAATATTTATTAAAATTTAATTTCACCTTTATTTTCTGACTTCCGTGTATAGACGTGCATCACTCATGATATGTAAAATTTTCGAGTAAAATAAATCATACGTTTGAGAGACTTTTTCAATTTAAAACTCTTTACCGAGCCAGCGTACAAAAGGCGCTATGCCTACTACCTATAAAAAAAAAGTTCTTTCTCACTCTGCTTTTCTCGTAATATTCGTACATCTCTTTTTGCCACGCTACGCGTGTGATTTTTTAATTTCGACAAAGGTCTAACGAGAAAAATAAAAACGTTGACGTGTGTGACGCCTTTTACTCTATTTCTCTTTGGGCAAACGTTTAAAACGTATATGCCGCGTCATTTGCAAGGGTTATACACATAGGCGCACTAAGAGAGACAGAAAATCAACTGTCAAGTTGTTTCTCTCCTTGTAGCTCATTCTCTCTTTCTATCTTTGTCCGGTAAATGGTCAAATGCCAGAGCATAGCTTAGCAAGTGGAGGTTGGAATTGCTGAAATTGTTGACGGTCATGTCGAGCTGACTATATGCTGCGTTAGTACAGTATATATGCTAAAATTCAGAATGCTAAATTTTTGAGCTTTAAACGCGTATATACCGCTCTTTAGTTTAGGCGGCTTTCCAAGTTTCACCAAGAGAGAAATTTTAAACTAAATATTCACGAATAGTTGGTTTTTGTTTAAAATGCTATTGCTTTGAAACTCTGATGGGGATAGCGTTTGACTAAAATGGTTCTGGATGCTTTTACTCAATGATTACTGAACCATGAAAATATGCAATTTTACGTATTGGTATTGAGAATATTTTTTGGTTCAATAATATATTTTTATAATAATCTGTTTTACAAATAATGATAAAACAAAATTATTCTCGTAGTTTCTAAAGATTTCAAAACTTTAAGTCATTAGGTTTGAATATTTTTATACCTTCTGAAATATTTCCAAGAATAAATGATTAAAAAATCTTTTGATGAAAGATTGTTGAAAGCCTGCCATGTCTGCCTGAGGGACTACAAATAAATGTTTCTATGAAGGTGTTCTGAAAGGTTTCAACAAGATTTCCTAAAATATTTATAGAATATTTCAAAGAAATATTTAAACAATTAAATAAATCTTTCATGAAAGATTTATGAAAGATTTCGAGAATAAATATAGAAATGTTTCAAGGAAATCTTTTAGGAAGATTGATACCATCTTCCTCTGATTATAATCATTAAGGGAATCTTTCATAAAAGATTTCTTCTTTATTTTAGAAATAAAATAACTCAATATTGAGAATAATGATTATCTTACAATACTACAATATTATTTATATAGAATCAGTTACAGTCCAAATGCTAAAAATTTGAACCCATATTATATTCTGGAAAATTAACACAACAATACAAAATAATATTATATTCTAGACAATTAACACAACAATATAAAATACATTCTTATATAATAGTCAAAAGTAATAGAACTAACTTTTTTCGTAATAATCAAAAACAATTATGCATAGAGTGCTATCAAAGTTTATTAGATCATATAACAAATAGTACTTCAAATGTTTCAACAAATTTTAAAAATATAAAAAGAATCGAAAATCTTTTAGGTTCAGAACACTTTTTTATCGGCCCAATGTGTACTTGTTTCCAAAGGCAAGGGAAGACCATCCGTGCAAAAGAAGAATTGAACAGAGTCACTAGATTTTAACCACTATAAGGTAATGCTTTAAGTATCACGCTTTGTGGAATGCCATCCTCGCCACGAGTCTGTGATGAAAAATGAGAAATTGCAAGAACAATGTCATTTATATTAATTACGTTGAAAGCGAAATCGCTCTCACCACATTAAGAAAAAATATTCTTGAGTTCCTTACCATTATCCTGCGGTGAGACTGACACCCCAGCAAAGCGTGCATCAACTTCATCTGGAGTGATTCCATTCAACTCCTCCTGAGTTCCAGATAAGAGTCCTAGGTCCCTTAACTATTTCCAGATATTGCCGTTTGCAAGAACCTTTATCATTCCGATTCCAATTATATTCAATTGTTTTTATTGATGACTATTCTTTTACTTTTGTTTCTTAGATTTATTTTTCCAAATCCTCTGCAATACCATCCTTCTTGATGCTTTGTCTCTAAACTGATTCATTCCCTCTAAATATATCTGCGGTTCATTAAGAGCATACCAGAGCATGTATTTAACATATCTTCGAACTTGCTGCTCTGTACATTCTTCACAGTAAGTAGTCATAGCTTCAGGAAAATTTTCTATTCACGCAAAACATACGAATAAAAATAATTAAAAAAGTGATTCAATTCAAATTTATGCAAATTGCTATTGATCAGATATTTCGCTTTACTCAAAAATTGTGAAAACATGTTTTCATCAGTTTTCAAGAGGTGTTAACAATATTTAAAAAAACACAGAAAAAAATATAATTTTGAATCAAGAAGGCAGGTCTCTTTATTCTGTAGCTTTTGAATTAAACAGAAAATATTTGTTTAACGAAAGTCTGCTTGAAACTAAATTTTTTTTATATTTACATAATATAAAATCTTTTATTCCTACCACAACAGTGATGGCCGCATTATTAACTCGAAAAGCGAGCCGAAAGAAAGATATTTCTAACTTTTAAAATTTTGCGGGAGAAATGTATATTGAAAAGGAAACAAAATCGGAAAAGAAAGTATATTTCTCCCGCTAAATTAGAAACATAAAATTGAATAGATTGTTGAATTTTTTTATTAATATTTGGCCACTGTTGAGGTAAGAATAAAGCACAAAATGCAACTCGGGAGTAAAGTTTAATTTTTCCTTCGAGAATTCACTCCCTTCACAAACTTTCCCTCGGGAGAAATATGCGACTTTACTCCCTACTCACATAGCATGAAAGGTTGCTGTGTGGTAGTTGCATAATCTATTATTATTTTTCGAAAGACATATGCTGAAATAAAAAAGAATATTTTTTCTTTCATGAAATAAATTTGACATTAACGCCATTTCGGTCATACTATTTTATTTTTCAAACAGATTTTTGTTTGGAACCGACGGAAATATGTTTAAATCAAATAAACATGACTCAATCATAACTTTTTATGATAATCAATATAAAAATTAAATTTAAAAATCATATTCATGCGATCAATATAAAAATTAAATTTTCTAATTGTTCAAATAATTTGACCAGAGCCTTATTTTAAACAATAAATTGATAAGTTTGAAAAGCTTAATTTTTTGAAAACATAAGTTGAATGTTACTTAAAAATTAAAAAAATTACTCCAATTTCTTTAAAAATATAAAAAAAAATGTTCTGACCAATTTAAAAATTTCATTTTATATCGTGAATGTAATAAAATTATAACAATATTATTTATGTACCTTTATCGTAACTATCTTCAGGCTCAATACAAGCGTCATCAGACAGAATACATTTAGCTCTGTCCAATAATCTTGTAGAATTATACGCAACATCTTCAAATGGTGTTGCTGCATATTCATTTAAATATTTATCCAGAGCGTTTATACTTTCATAACACAAAAATACTAAAAACAGAATACTAAACTTGCGTGCCAACTCCATATTTTCAAAAGTTTCAAAAATTATATCGAAACTAATGTCTTATTCCTTTGCTTTCTCTTGTAAACTCCAAAAGAAGTTTGAGCGAATCGTCTTTTTTATGAAGCGCTCTTATCAAACTAACGCAAATTTTTTTTAAAAACATTGATAAATATGCATATTTCATGATGCATGTTTTATTTTCAGATAATGCCTTCATTGACATGTTAATAATCAGTTTTTAAAATTGAAATTTTAACAATTTTTAAAATTATAATTTTTTTAATTAGCCAAGTTTGAATTCACAGAACTGACACATTTTTGTCAATATAATAATTATATGGATTTTTTTATCATTACAGTATCCTTGGTTTAAAATTGAAATTTTAATTCTAACAGTTTTTAAAATTATAATTTTTTTAATTAGCCAAGTTTAAATTCAAA
Source organism: Anastatus disparis (assembly GCA_017163975.1). Classification (NCBI taxonomy): domain Eukaryota; kingdom Metazoa; phylum Arthropoda; class Insecta; order Hymenoptera; family Eupelmidae; genus Anastatus; species Anastatus disparis. The sequence continues at coordinate 2,482,739 of JAFFSR010000251.1, forward strand.
GTACTGACACATTTTTGTCGATATAATAATTATGTGGATTCCTTTTATCGCCACAGTATCCTTGGTCGAAATAAATCCTTCATCAAATCATCCTTCATATTTAACTTAATTATTATTCGTATTATTCTTTCGTATTACCTTTTTATTTTATTATTATTTTGTACTGTCTGATTAAGCACCGTCGTGAGTATCAATACTACTCGTTGTTTGATTCCTCTCGTTTCCAGCTTATTAATCAGGAAAAAGACTCTTTGTTCAAATTTCATTATACACTTTATCTATTTTTTCATTGTTTTTTTTACTCACATCGATTCTAAAAAATTTTGCATCCATCTCACATTCTTATACATTTTTGATGAAATAACCTTTTGTTGAAATTAATGAAGGGATTGCATGTACATCATGGAATAAAAATTTCAACACAAAAATGTATAAATCAAAATTAGTGCAAAAAGATTTGTAAGATTTTGTAAGATTTTTTACTGAAAAAATGACATGAGATCTCACGTGAGATCCCATGTAAGTTTTCACGATCAGAAATGAAACGAGTTCTTATATAAGAAGCCAAAAAATATTTTTTGACACTTCGTGCGCGAAGCCCAATTTTGCGCACACTGTACAAAGTGACACGTGCGAAAATGGAGCTTCTTACACGTCGTGTCAAAAAATATTGTTCGATACTCGTGCGAGAAAGTGATTTCTTCCTCGTGTGACCTTTTCACCCTCGCTTCGCTCGGGCGCAAACCGCCAAACGAGTAAAAAATCACTCTCACGCACTAGTATCGAAAAATATTATTCATCAACACCTGACCTCACATGAGATCTACCTCGTGTATCGAAAAATTTTATTTTTCTCGACGCCTGATCTTACTATAATATTCATAGCAACATTATAAAAAAAATAATTCAAGGAAATCTTTTAGAAATATTTACACAACGTTGCATTGCTATATTCTAACAAGTATTAAAATATTTCATTAAAGATTAAAGAAATATTTCTGCTCAATTTTTAAAAAAATATTGACTGTATACATAGAAAAATCTTTCATAAATCTTTCAGGCATACTTCATGAAAGATTTCTATGAAAACTTTCAACAATCTTTCATTGCAGCCTCAGTGAACTAAAAATATTACAGAGAAATATAAATGAAAGATTTTTTTTAAACATTGTATGTAATATTCCATCGAGGTATCATTAAATCTTTCAAAAAAAAATTTCTAAAAGATTTCAACGAAAGATTTTTTATTCACCTGTTATATTTTGCCAAGAAATATTCCAACAAGATTTAGAAAATATTTCTAAGAAATCTTTCACTGCTTTATTTCATGCTCTGTGAGTCATTATTTTATCTCTTCATATTTTATATATGGATAAATCTGACATTTTAATTGCATATGATATTCTCAGAGTGGAATACTTGAATATGATCTGATTTTTCATATATATAAATATAAATTACTTTTTTATACCGGACTTAATTTATTTCAAAGATTTTTGACCAATCTTTCAAATGTTGTTTGGATTTTGAAGATACTATCATTAGTTCCGAAGATAAAAAACTTTTTAATTTGATAAATTTTACTCTATGGTGGGCAAAAGCAATTGACTGGTACTTGATACATTTTGCTATTAATTTATCAAGTTAATCTTTAAAAAAAAAAATCTTAAATAACGATTTAAACGCATGACCAGGTAACTTGTTTATCACCTCTAAATAAACAAAAGAAAGAAATAAAGGATTTGTAATTTAACAGGTTAGTTTATTTTTTGAGCATAAAAAAAAGTACTTTTCTGCACTTGACAGATTTCACATGGTGCTGATAGATTCACGTAATATACATACACACAGACAAAAGTTACTGGTTTTACGCGCTATGCGCGAAAGGCAATTATCAGAGTTGTCAGTATTGCAGTCGGTTTAACGCCTTCATTTGCGCAAATATAAACGTAAATATACGTATACATACATATACATTTACAAAACAGTGAAAACAGCCGAAGCGTAGATATAACACGCAAGAGTAACAAACCGATGGAGCGTAAAGGTCCGCAAAGGTAAAACGATTTCAAAGCCACGCCACTAATGTAAATGCGTATTACCATGTACAATTTGTATATATACACAGGATTTACGGGAGTATATAAAATTTTCCACTATGCTATACGATCATATATAGGTTTTGAAGTTTTGTCGAGCCTGAAGCGCTTTTTCGTTACATACTAAAAGAGAAGAGGCGTTGAAAGAGAGAAAGATATGAATTTACGATTAAAATGACACAAAGTCAGTTTACAACGGTATGTAACGAGATACTTCGTTGAAGCGAGAAAATTAAAAGGTTTTTTTTTGGAATAAACCATAGAAAGAGGAATATGAGAGTTTGAAATTGTTTGTACGGTTATATGTGGCGTAAAAAAGTGGAAGGAGAGATTGTAAAATAGAAGTTGTTGTGATTTAATGTTCCGAACGATAAAATGTGTAATCACTTAAATAAATGCATTTTAAAAAAGCGAGAATCTCAATAAATAAATTTGATTAATGTTTTTTTTTCATAAATTATTGGTCCAATATTTGTAAAAGTTAACATTTATAAAAATATATCTAGGGTATTATTTCAATTATTTTAATGAAAACTCTAAACGTAAAATATTTCTTAATGTAAGATGACAGGCTTTCTAAAATATAATTAATATATTTACCCATACACTGCAACTAATTTCTTGTGCATTTTAAGCTAAACTTTAAAATTTCTTTCTTAAAGAATAAAAATAGTATATTATTCACCTAGGGAGTTAATTTCAAAAATGTCTTAAATCGTATGTAATTGTTACCCGAGCCGAAGGCGAGGGTAACAAACATACGATTTAAGGTATTTTTCATTAACTCCCGTGGTGAATATGCTATTTTTTGTCATACCCAGGCCAAAAGTACCACTTCGTCGATTTTGAGCCGGGAGGAGAAGTGGTACTTTTGGGCAGGGGATGGCAAAAAAATTTTTTTCTATTAGATTATTGATAAGCAGTTGAAATAATCAACCCTGAAACTATTGACATTTAATTAATTTATTGAATTAAGGCTGCAAGTATTTTGATGACAACTTTATCATTTAAGTCATTTAATTATCAAATAGTTTAAATATTTGATGTTTTAAAATTTTTTCGTCATACCCTACCCGAAAGTACAATTTTCACCGGAAAACGAAAGTTGTATTTTCGGCCCGGGTATGGCGAAAAATATTATACACACCACGGGAGGTAAAATGGCGACCCCATAGCACATGTTTGCCACCCTCGCCTCCGGCTCGGGTCGCAGTTTACATGTGCTATGACTCGTCAGTTATTCACCTCCCAAGATGTGTAATATAATATTTTAATTAAAATACAATGAGGTAGCATTTTATGCGGAAATACATCAAATGATAAACATGCACAATTAATTAATTGTTTGTTTTAATATATTAAAGAAAGTTAAAAAACGCTTGCTAATATAGCAACCAGCAAGAAAATTGATCACGCGAATAATGAAACTCAAATACTTGACAGGGTGAAGGACACAATTTAGATAAATAATACGGTGAAAAACAACCTAGATATGTCTACAAAAACGTGTCAAAATTTGAAATTTCAATTAAGCTAATTATAAAAATTTTCATTTTTAAAATTGGTCTTCAGCATTAAAATCAAAGGCATTATCTACAAATAATTAAAAACATGCATTATGCATTAGAAATGCATACGTATATATTTATGTATCTTTTCAAAGAAATTTGCATTCATTTGATAAAAATGTCTCATAGAAAAATGATTTTTCTTTTTTTTCATTTAAATATTACTTGAAAATCAAAATATATTCAAATTTGAAATAGAGTATAAAAGAAACAGGACGCTAGTTCTGAAAAGTGACTTTAGTTTTGAAAAGCGAATAGAATTTTTAAAAAGTGAACAGGATGTCCTCTTGGCAGTTTATTATTTTATTTTTTGTTTTCTCATGTCATTTAAGAGCAAACGCTTTGGATCCATATTTACCAGAATTCGATGCACAGCCATTTGAAGAAGTTATAAGTGATCCTAAATATTTAGCTGACAAAGGTCAATGCATCATGGGTAAAGTTCAATGCGACAATAAAGAAGCTGCTTATTATAGAGGTATGTGATTATTTAATTCTGTTCAAGGGAATATGTATTGAGATTTTTCTTTAAAAATAGAGTATTTTTCATTAACTTACAAATAGTTTAAATTTCTTGAGATCTTTACTTTCGACATCTGAAAAATCTAGTTTAATTTTCGATTATATTGCTTTTTTTTGTTGATCCAAATTTATATCATTGAGTTATTAAATTTATTCATGAAAATTCGGAAAACATTTTTTCTAATCTGCAGATAATAAAGTTTTAATTAGCCGTAAATTTACCAAAAAATAAATTTTTTCAAAATAGGATATTCATAATAAGAAAAATAAAACCATTATATTCCCTTGAAAATAAAGAAAAGGGAAAAATTTTGATCTGCTGGAAAGACAAGTTTGTTAATGTATAAAAACATTGAAATTTCAAAGAAAAATTATAATTGAACCCTCAAATTACACTCTTTACAGTTCTGTTATTTTTTTTTTTTAATAGAAAAATTGTAAACTTAGTGATTTTCTTGGAAATTTTTTGTGGAATCGATTAATATTCTTCATTTTAATCGAACAAATTAAATTGTTTCTAATAATTGTTATTAAGGAATTAACTTTTTTTAAATAATAATCGAAATGATATCGATGCGAATTAGCTCTAGTGTGTAGTTAATAAGTCAAGAAAATTGTTCCATCGAAATTACAATTATAAAATATAAAGCCAAACTAAATCTCTTTCATTAAATAAAAAGTAACATCTATCTTTATGAATTGGAATGAATTTTTTAATTATAATTTACATATTTTGTTTACATAGACAATCTTCCCGAAATGGTGGCCACATACTGCGAAGAATGTTCAGAGCCACAGGTGCGAAAACTTTTCAAATACATGGTCTGGTTTACGTTTCACGAGCCCCAACTTTATCAAGAAGCAATGAGCATGTTCAAGAATACGATATCAAGAAAAATGTTAATGCATAAATTGATAAAAAACAGATCGTAAAACAATATTGTAATCTTCGAAATTTAGTGATTACATCGTAGTGGTATTGTATCGTAATAGTATTTGAGTTTAATAAAATACAAAATGTCATTATTAATAAAATAATGTACGAAAAAAAAAAAATACATTTAAATTTTATAAATGACCTTACTGTCTGTACATTAGCACATTCTCAAATTTAAGTTTCAACTTTTTTTTTACTGTGATATTGTAAAAAAGAATTATAAATTTAAGATATTAGATAACACTTAACTGATAAATTGGCTATTTTTGAAGTTATGCTTCTTACGCGAGATTAGGCCGGTAGGGCTTAACGAAAAAGAAACGAGATGTAACGAAAGTCATTCAACTCTATACTCGCTGCTGCTACGAACTATAATAAACAGGCACACTTATATTCTTTACTCTTTTTTTCTCTTGCTCTCTCTTTTCCTCCCTCCTTTTTACTTCATTTACAATCGTAATCACATGAACCTGTATGTTTTTTCTAAAATTTATATTACTATTAATCAGTATTATTATTAGTATATAATTTATATTATTACTTTTTTAAATTAATAATAGATCATGTTAAAATTAACTAATTTTAATTTTAAAAAATTATAATTTTTTTATATATATGTAGCGGAAGCATAGCTTCTATCGGCCAATTTTTTTTTGGTAAAAATACAATTTTCAATCATATTAAAATTTTTTCAAAATTTTCTGATTAATTTAAAATTAATTATTATCAATTATCACTAAAAGTGGTTTGACTACCACATTTCTAATCACTGACAACATGATAACAATTCTTCTAATATCTAATAGTTGTCAAACAAGCTTCTATACATTTTCAACCTAGTCTCATTATTTTTTAGTTTCATCGCATGGAAAGTCCTTTTACTATTATTATAAAAATCAGACACGTGCAGCCTCAAGACTTCCGATCAATTAACTCTGCTCTTACAATTGGCATATATAATATTTACCCCTCTTCTAACTACAGAGTAGCCCGTTCTCCTTTCACCTTCTCGCGCATACTCAAATAAAAATTCAAAAAAAATAAAAGGGATGCAGTATTTAGTAAACATTGAAGCGCACACGCAGAGTCATCTAAAGCAACATACGCACACGGTAATAGTTGTCAACAAGTACATATCTAACAACGATTGGCAAAATAAAAAGAATATATATGTATACGTATACATGTACACGTGTATATGTATATATATACTTGCAATTTTTCGAGGATGTTTTGACGGGCATGGGAAACACTTGAATCCTCATCCCCCATGCCTTCGGAAGTGCTTTTCTCTCTCTCTTTCTCTCTTTTTTCTTTTACCTATGGGCCCCATTGAGTAATCGAGTGGCGAGAGAACGCATTTTTGACGAATGTACATATATATATGCATATACATACATATAGAAGAGAAGAAAAAATTCGTATGCGTTAGAATATGGTTTATATATGCATATACATTTTGTAGTTCCCGTATATATATATATGCATATCGTTTGTCTTTTTGTTATTCAAGGGTTCGTGATTTTTTTTTTTATTTTCTCTTTACTTTTTGGCATTCAACAATCAATGAGTATTTTTCTTGTATCGTGGATTACGAAAAATTTTGAAGAATATGAATGGTTATTTTGAAAGTTTGTTTTTTATTTTGCTTTAAACGTATCAATTTGCAGAATGATCATTGAAATCATTCAAAAGAAAATTCAACTTTTGAATCAATTGAAAATTTTCAAGTGAAATACTCGTGAATTTTGATAAATTAAAATGTCGGTTTTCCCTTAAAAAAAAAGTTTAAGCACTTTTTTCCTTTTTATGTAATCGTTTTTTTACTCATACCAAATGCAAGTATTTCAACCATATGAATAATCATGACTTTTTATCTATTCAAGGATTTGTCCTTTCACGTCAACCGAGCGCAGTTTTTTCTTCATTGAAATATCAAATCGTAAGTTGCAAAAAGCTTTGAAAACAAAATTAAACCACAATACGTTTGTTTCTTCCCTTTTTTTTCAGTAAAAATGACATGCATATATCCATAGACTGTTTTATAGTAAACCCAAAGCATTTGATAAATTTCATTCCTAATGAATTACTACACATACCAAAGCAGTGTCAATAAGGTTATTTCTTTATTGAAAAATCAATTCGTCAATATATATAACAAAAAAAAAACGAATTTCGGATAAAGAGCTTTTCCCCTAAAATTTAATCGATCGAATGTTAAGTATGACTCTGCATTCCAAGAGTCGGTAAGAGAGCATATCTATATATGTTATGTATACATACATACATATCTAAAAAGTGAGTATAACCATTGTTGCACTTCACGATAAGGTCGTTAGTGCGAATGACGAGACATAAAATTTGAAATAATGCAAAAGAGAGAGAGAGAGTTAGAAAATGATGTGTATAAAAGCATCACCCCCTGGACGATGGATTGTGTCAGATGATTTCTTTTACACTTTTTTTTTCTCTTCTTTTTACATCGTCGTCAAATGCATTGTCGCGACTGAATAGTAGATAATAGAAATGGATTATTTTGCGAATGATTTTTTTTTCTTTCTGTTGGGTAGGTTAATGGGATGTCATTTATTAGGGATCTGAAAAAAAGAAGGTATACGATCGTCTTTTTTACTAACTTGGGCTTTTTTTCAGGAGACAATAAAAAATGCCATATGCTTATTTTTTGGTACCTTTTTTCAACAAGTCATGTACATATGTATCAGGAGTCAGGATTGTAATTATGAGATGCAAGAGTGAAGTTATTGATTTTATCGAGACGAATAACTCGTTGAACAGGAAATTTGTTATACGATACAAATATTTGTTGGACATAGTTAATGAGTTTTATTTTTAATGTATAAATGAATGGAAAAATTTAAACATACTTTTTTATTTTAGTTATTTACATAAATTTACATTCTAATTGATTGAACATTAATCTGAAATTTAGATTGCTCACATTATTTATATGAACCTCTATGATCTTTACAAAATTATTTAAAAAATAAGATTTAATAAAGTTTCAATAAAAATGTACGTGCAAAACTATACAAAAATATTTGAATTTTAATCACTCTTGGAATTTTTCCCTACAATATTTGAAAAAAATTAATTTTTGAAAAAACAATTGAATAATGAATTGTTGACTAAATAATTTATCAATTAAAACAGAAGTCACTATAAAAAAAAGCACTCAGCGCTATGTGAATCTAAAAACTATTAGTCCGATCTATATAATCAAAAATCCATAAATCATCATCACCAAAGGCATAAATTTAATGATCGAATTATTCACTTAACAACAAAGAAGCTAAAAAGTTGCGTGAAATAACAAAACACAAAACATTCGATTCTTGTACAAGCACTTAAAACTTTTAAAATAACAGGGGATGTAAAATTAGACATCCCAATACTAACCGAGTGTCTAATCTATCGATAAAAAACACCAGTTATCCCATTGTTAAACATAAGCACGCGACTCTTAAAACCACAAAATATACGAAAAAAAAGAGAATAGAAGTCACATGCGTAGGTCAAAGTCTTTTTTTCAAGCTATTTTAAACATAATAACAGCATAAGTTTCACGCCGTGCAATGTTTGCAATGACGAGTTAAAAATTTTCTTCAAAATACACGCTGCTGGGGGTCTTAAATGAATCAGAAAAAAAATATAAAACTTGCCTTTGCCCGGCACGTGGCACAGATAAGTCACGTGTTACATAATTAGATATTTCTTTAGTTAATATATATAGAGAAGAAAAAGGAACTTGTATACATTTATTACCGATGGCCACTCTTATGTTCTATTAGTTCAAACTATATTGCTTGGATACAATTCTCTAGTATAGGGAAACAAACTTTTTTTTTTCTTCTAAGTGTGTACATTCGCGCTAGTCTTTTATTGATGGGATGAAAGGGAAAATGTTTTGTACAGCAGCGTTATGGCGTGAGGAGTTAAAATTTCCAGCGTACATATTTTTTTTCTTCGGTTATACAAGCCGTGCGTGAAAATTTTTCGGCGCTTACATTTTTAAAAGGCTCTCGATGAGGCGTTGGAGCGATATATTTGTATAGATGAGAGAGAGGCGCGTGCCGCGTGGGAATAAAACTTTTAACAATAATATTTGGGGCATCGGCGTGAGATTATTTCAGCGCATACGCACACGGTAAAGGTGATTAATGTTAATGAAGCGTTATTTACAAGCAATTAAATTCATTGATATTAAAGTTGTATCAAAAATAATTTCATAAGATTTTTTGTAATATATAAAATAGAAAGTATTTTAAAGTTTGTCACATTGTTGGTACTCATTAATAATGATTATAAAAGTATTTGTTTTATAATAACTAAAATTAATTCAAAATTGTTTTTCTTCCGAAAGAAATTTAATGCGAGCACTTTAATTTTTAATGAAATACATACATGAAATTTAATTTGTATCAAATTATATGAAACCTTTCAGATCTGAATTTTTGTTTCTTTATAAATTGTTCTGATAACCGTTTTAGGATAATTAGTATTCATTTATTATGCAATAAAAAAAGATTTTTTTATCTTTTTTCTTTTTAACTTTTCTTAGTTTCTATCAAGTGTATAAATTAGGCATCCGGTTTGAGATCGGAGACAACCTAATCTAAGCTAATCCATATATTTATTTAAAAAAATTTTAAATCACTTTTGCACAATTTCAAAAACACCAAAAATGATCAATGTACATTGTAATGTACATTGGGTCTGAAAGGGTTAAAGTAATTCAAAGTATACACACATGAAAATTAATGTTTATTAACATTAAATTGAATACTTAATAATTTACATAAGCATTACTAGATTTTATCATTATTTTACTAACGGAATGCATTAGATTTAATGCAAAACTGTTAAAAAATTTATTTTAATAAACATTAATTTTCATGCGTAAAAATTTTAATGAATGAAAATTAACATTATACAATTGAAAATATAAACTTGAATCTAAAATCAATTTTTTTATGAATTTGTCTAAAATATGAAAGAATTCTTATATTACACATATTTTTATTTATTTATACTCAATTATAAGATTAACTTTAAATAATGTAAGTCCCTTACGGATAATTTCAATTGTGAATTTTAATTTTATACTAAGGTCGACGACTAACGATTGACATTTCTCGCTATCTCGAGTCTCTTGTGCACCCTCGTCAATTTCCGTCATGGCCACTCGTTTTATAATTTTTCTCTCCTGCTCATTCTCTTTCTTAAAAAAAGAAAAAAAAAATCCAATTGCCATCCACACCCTCATCACAATCTATATACATATAAAATTATACGAAGCAGAGGAAAAGTTGAGAGAGAACGAGGAGAAGACTCCCTCTCTATCTCCTCTTATAGTTATATCTCTCCCTCGTTTTTCGGTGATTGCTGGTATTTATAAGCGATAGCTCAAAAAAAAAAAAATGCTTCAAGCCACCGTTGTTACTTTATACAAGAAAACTGTAATATGGTAATAGAAGTAATGGCCCATATTGACATGAACGATGCTTAACCATTAACGGACGAGTCCTTGCTATATGCATATATATATGAGTGTTTTTAATTTCCTCGCGAAGTGAATTTCTCTTGCCATAACGCGACAAATACGAGGAGGGTTGATATTACCTCGAATCATTCATATACGATCCCTTTATATTTCTTTTTTTCCTACTCTACGCTGATTCTGGACTTTTTCCTCTCTTTCTCTATTGTACAATTCTTTTAAATTAATGAAGCTTTTGTTTCATTCGGACTTTTGTTAAATTACTTTATTCGATCAAGTTTTTTTTTCCAGGGGATACACGATTCAACGTTATATCGTTAAGTTTAATGTTTATATTTTATCTACGTTTGTTACGATCAATTAACGTATTTCAAATGATTGTGATTATGGAATACTATAGATTGTTAATTTTAACTGAATAATTTAAAATAAAAATTATTTTTTCAATAGATTATTTTTTTATTCTATGCTTACATCGTCTAGTATAATAAATATTATTTAATAAAATAGACATTAGAGATGTTCAACAAAATAATAAATTATAATTGGAAATTACATTTCATTTTTTCTAATTTATTCGAATGCAATTTGTACGTAATAAGAAGATAATTATTTGTTTGGGCATAGTATTTATCATGTAATCTGCCGAAAATAGTATATATTTAAAACTTGCACAGGTATTTTTTTAGCCAATTTACTTCTGTGTCTTAAGTGTAATATTATTATCACGAATGACTTTCGTTACATCTCGTTTTTTTTTCGTTAAGCCCTGCCGGCCTTCACGTAAGAAGCATAGCTTCAAAAGCTCATGATAAGGATGAACAGAAAACTTATTTAAAGGGTGTTCTAATGAACAAAGTCAAGTCGAGTATTTGTGCGTATGTATATATACGTATACATAGAAAATAAACGAGGTCGAATTAATTACAGCAAGAGTAAAGAGGGACGTGTGTGTTAGTAGGAAAAGCAGCATGGTATTCATTACTACGCACAGTCGAAGTACTGTAAACCCGTAAGATTCCATCAACATACATCTTCCGCTGTAATCCGGCGGGTGCTGCCTTTACTTTGTGTACACCCTGCCCGAGCTTTCGAGGATTAACGGCTAACTATTAACGAGTACATTAAAATCCGTCCATCTAAAGATAAATCTAATGATTTATCGATTATTCGATTGATAATGTTCCATTATTGATATTTTATTACTTGTAAAATAGGTATTGCTTTTTTATTATGATAATTATAAGAGTGTGATGATTTTTTGGAAACTATTTTACTATGTATTTAAAAAGTCAAGTGAAGTTGTTATTTTTTCCCTGTAATTTGAAATTTTTGTTGGAGTAATTAAATTTTAATTTCGTTACGCAAATCAAAATAAACATCCTTTTGGGTTAACTAATTTTGCACGGATTAATAAATTGCATATTGAGCATATACATTTAAATTATTATATAAATTTATATGTTTGCACATACATCAATAATTTGTCTTGAAAAATGGTTCTTTTGTTGTATTATCAACTAGTTTTTCATATAACTTTCAATTATGATTTCAAAACATACAATTTTATATCATTTTTCAAAATACTTTCCATTATATAAAAAATAAAAAATCTCAGAAATTGTTGCTTATTATTAGTCAAGATTTACTTCATTGTTCAAACTAACTCACGATAAATAATGACTTGCCATTCATTTAAAAACCAAAACATAGATTATAAGTTTGTACAAAGATAATCAAGCTCTACATCCTAATCGTTAAACAATTCTATTTTGGGATTTCATCGAATTTCTAACAAACGCAAAGATTTTAATAACAGTATCCTTTAATCTAAATTCATAGACAATGAGAAATTAAAGTACAATTAAAAACTACCCTTTTAGAGTTAAATAAAAGAAAAGATTCAACAGACCATAGATAATCCAACGAATTTGCTTTGGTATATATGGTAAATAAAAAAATAAAGAAGAGTGATAAGTGAGTACGTACAAGGGAGCACCTGTGTGTGCGTGTGTACAATCTACAACTTATATACGCTTAAGGCCAAATGTGCAAAGTAATGGTGATTTAATTTTGGTTGCTAAAGATAGAAACGAACGCGAGAAAGACATAAAGAGGTAGATTGGAATCTCTTTTTCCTTTCTTTCTTCCTCTCTCTTTTTTTATTTCAGTCGTTCTATTCTATAAAGCAAGGGTAGGTATGCGTTTGTTAATGCTCACTTGACATACACACATACATATATATATACATAGAGTCAAGTATACGCAGGTGTCTATCTTTTTTTACTCCCCTCTCTCTTTTTTTTCTCTTTTTTTCTACGCTATTTTCGGTATCCGATGACACTATATAGCATATGAAGTTCTGTCACCCTTGGTCGTTACTTTACTTTACTTTTTTTCATATGTGTATAGTCGAGACCTACAAAAAAAAGAATAAATAAAAGGTTACTAGAAGGGGACACGTGTGTGCGCGAAGCGTAGTTTGATAAGATCTCAAGCGGAAAAATGATGTTTCCGAATGAGCTAGATAAGGCGTCTCGGTTTCTTTTTTATTTTATTTTGATTAAAGAAGAAAAAAAAACCTGTTGTAAATGATAAGAACTGCAGCAGCAACAGCAGCAGTGTATAGAGCTTGTTATTGTTTTTACTGTCGGAGAGCCCGGTAAGTGCATATACGGGTCGTAAAGAAATTTGCTTGCTGTTTATGTATCGTAAATGAAAATCTATTGAACTTTTTCAGTCCGGTTATATTTATATAGATTAAAAAGAGCTCTGAATGACAATCTTATCTGCTCGATCATTTTGTCAATTAATTTATTATTGTATCGTCGAATCTTAAAATAAAGATAATTATATAGTGCTGCGTGGATGTAAAATATTATTTCATAAATTATTGTTTGGATATTTTTTTGATCTAATGAAAAATTTATTCTACGAACTATTTGCATTATTATTAACCAGTTGACTAATAAGATAATGTTGAAAAGATTCAAAAACATAATTTTTTGAATTTCATTTTTAATCCTAAAAAACAACAAAAAAATAATGATAAATTTTCAATTATTTTTTTTTGCCTTATAATTTTATAAAAAACAACATTTTATTATAAATTTTAGCTTAAAATGTTTATATAAAAAAGTTTCAGTATAAGGATCAATACGTCATTGATAAATTTTAGTGATCACTTATTAGTAACTACGATTTACAAATTGTTACAATAAAATAAGCAAAGTAATTTTTAATTACCTAGAGATTCATTATAACATCAATTAAATATTCTATTAACGCTAGATTATAACATAGCTTCAACGAAATCTTCATTAAATTTTAAAACAATGAAATGACTCGGTTACCTTCATCTCTGTCGAACGTGAAGAAGATAAAAAAAAAGGAAAGAAAGAAGGAGAAAATTGGTGCTCACAAGGAATTTTTACGCCCCTGACATTAGCAATTTTTGTTTGAAAACTGTTTGAACGAGCATCAGCGGCAGCGAGTCAGCATATACAGTCGTTTTTGCTACGGTAGATTACTTACGCGCTTCCGTAAAAAAGATCGTAAAGCGTAAAAGCCTTTGCTTTAAAGCTTGCTTTTTAATGACACCCACGCTCGTATAATGTGCTCTGCATATATAAACTAAAAATGAAAAAAAAGAAAAAAGAGAAAAGAAAGTAAAATGCTTTAAAACCCTTTAGTCGAAGTAAACATAATAACCCTCCTTACTAACATAATAAAGCGCAAGGCTGAATCATGAGAAAAACTTACGTGCCGAAGACACGTTTAATATGGTGTCACAATGAAAACGCTAAACGTAATATTCACGGCTTTCTCTCTGTGTACTTATGTGTGTAAAGGATAATTATGTTTTAAGGCCGTGATAATGGGGTAGGCATTTATTTTGTGTTTTGATGATTAAACATTGTACCTATGCAGTGTTAAATAATATTAAAGGTATAGTGTTTATGGTTGAGTATGACCTATGGAGATTTTTACTACTAAACGTGAATATTTAGAAATTCATTTGTGTTCAGTGATTTCGACAAATTTTTTTAATGTTTCAAATGCATTATGTTACATTACTGCGAATGACTACTGTACCAAAATATACATTTTAAAAAGCTTATAAAAATTTTATAAAAATACAACCAACATTTATCTAAATTAAATATATCGAAATCCTTTTAGATTTGCCATCCACAATTGTTTGTGTATAAAATTGTAAAATTTTATGTTTTTATACGCACTTATTACTTATTGTATACGGTAAAATACCTAGATTTCGTAGTCATTTAATTACACGCTCAAATGATATTTTTCTACTTACGCTCAAAGATTTTTTAAGGAAAATTATCTTAGATTATATGTGTTATTATTATTTGCTAGTACATTCTGCACTGAAATTACAATAAATTGGCCATTGATTTTACGTAGCATGTTAAAGCAAAATTGTATTGTCTTTTTTTTTAATTTTTTTTATCAAAGAAACGAGTATTTGAGTAGTTGAGATAATTTCATACTTGTCTATTGCAGAAACGGTATATTAACAATTGAAGTTAATGAAAAAATTAAAAATGAAATATTTTTAAAATTACTTAAATTTATTTTAGGCTCTATTTCTTATTGTATGGACTTATTTTTCAAATATTATTTAAATAATTTTGTTCCACTCATATTAACAATGTTAAACAAAAACTTGAAAAATGAATCTTCGAATTTATTTAAAAAGAAAAAAATAAAAAAAATAAATAAAATGCCAATAGATTTTTAAGAAGACAAAACGTACTAAGCAATTTAATTAGCTTTACAAGAGCACGTCAATTACATCTTCCTTACGTCTATCCTATTCGTATAACCTAAAGCGTAAAAGCGTCGCTCTTTTTCTTACGGCAACGGGTGTTCCGACAAATGGTTTCCAGGATTTAGCTTCCTATATAAATGCTTTAATTTTTTTTTTCTTTTTTAGCTTCTTTTTCTCTTTTTTTTTATACTTACTACTTGCTATTGCTGTTACTTGATGCGAGTAATTCGTCTATACACGCATACATGCTTCACTTCTTCGTAGAAATTTAACCCAAGCCACTTATCCTTCATTTTTTTTTCCTCTTCTTTTCTTTCCAACGTTATTTTACTTGCTGCTGCGGCCATTAAGAATAAGGCTAAAGGAGAGGAAGACTTTTCCATGTGATTTTAGAATGCAAAAAAAAAAAAAAAAAAAAAAAAAACTTTTTCTCTTCTAAACTCGTCTTGAATGACTTTAAGCTTTGACTGTAAGAAAGTAGCACTAACAGTTGAAGTTACAATCATTATTCTTTGTTTTATTGTCTTCAATTTTGTCTTTTTTTTTCTCTCTCTCTTTCTCTTTTTCTGCTCTTCTAATGTTATTTTCATAATTTTCTGGGCTATTATATACCACGTTGCGAGAGGAGAAACGGTATATAAGAGATAAAATGTTTTAGCCCGGAAATAAGTATATTGATAATTTTTATAAACTTGGCGAATATTTTTTCTTTTATTTTTTTTTGTTTTTTCAAACCCATAAAGAAAAACCTTTTAAAGTATTATTTACGGTTATAATTGTTATAATGAAAATAAAGTATATTAATGAATTGAAAAAAGAGATAAGTCGTGCATTATTTATTAATATGTTTTTAAAATGAATTTGAATAAAATAGAACACCAGCGCTTTATTAATGCATTTATTAATTAATACGATTATTCGTTCATTAATAAAATTCATTTTTATCCAGAAACAAATTTTACTACAACTCTTTATTATTATTATTATTATTATTATTATTATTATTACTATTATTATTATTATTGCAAACATACATAATAAAAAATTCTTTAATCCCAAGCAAAAAAAGATAAAAAAGCTCAAAAATAATAAAAAAAACAAGTCTTCAACATATGCACGTCGCTGCCCATTAGCGTTATCACAACATCTTTCAGATTACAGAACACGTACATGCACACGTATACGTGTATGAGCTAATAATAATCACCATAAAATAAAAAAAATAAATAATACCATGGCTTATATCAGATTCGAGATTTTGTTTGGGCTTTGCGATTTACGCAATAAAAATTAAAAATTAACTCAATCACCGTATGCTTTATCCATTATATACGAGTTCGGTAATAATAGGCCTCGACGGCCTTTTTTTTACCTACCTCCATATATACCCCATTGAGCGTACGTTATCTCGTGCATTTATCGCTTAAAGAATGACATTATCGCTTTTTGCCACTGTATATGTGTGTGTATACGTTATTTCGTTACTTTTTATTTTAGCTTCTTTTTTCAATTTTTCTTTCTTTTTTAATTTTTAAGCTTTTGCGCTTCTTTTATAGCTGATACGAATCCAAGAATATAGACGACACGTCGCGGTTATCGCCCCCTTATATGTGTATGTGTTTGTGTGTATAATACGGAAGGTATATACGTTATTACGCTTAAAGCGAGTTATTGGTATCACGAGTAGCAGTAGCTACCTGTTTTTTCATTAACTTTTTTTTTCTTCTTTCATACGAGACCGGTCTGCTTCTGTGTATACATATACGAGGACGTTGGACTTGATCGTCAATAAAATAATGTCTTAGTTCGTTATAATGATTCGCTTTTTATTTATTGATTTTATTTACATTATTAATCCAGTCTTATTAAATTAATTTAAGTGTGAAATAGTATGGAATTTATTTTTTATTTTTTTTTATCTTTTTTTTTTGAATTTTATGTGGATATTAAAAGTGTCAATTATGACGCTTGCATGAAAATTTGTTGACATTAAAAAACGATTTAAGTTATATTAATATATCGTGAATTGCGTTATCTTGTAAATTAGTAATAAAAATCTACTTTAACAGCAATTATTTTATACATAGTAAAAGTAAAACTTGTAAAAAATATTATTACTATGTCTATTAAAAATTAATCATAGTTAAAACGAGTTTAAAAATAATTTGCTGTTAAATTAGGTATCTGGTTCCTAATGACAAATAAAACGTGTCTTTTAACGGAGTTTATCTATTATTCAAGTAAATAAACGTAGTGTTGAGCCCCTTGATGTTAAAATTAAAATTTTTCTTTTTTTTTAACAAGATAAAACAATTAACTTTAGTCGTATAAATAAAAGCTATCAACAAAATTACATTATTTGATTTATTAATATAGCATTATGCGTGAAAATTTAAAAAGTATAAAAACTTTTAAATGCATGAAGTTTCCTTTTTACTATCAAACTTTGTCTCTTTTCTATATTATTTTTAACGGAAAAATAACTCAACTTTCATATACTTTGCAGACTCAAAAATAGAAAAAAAATGAATTTTCGTTGGATCTCAAATTTCTTTATGATTGTTTTTTCGACCCTTAAATGCAAAATGATCATCGAAAAAGATTTTGATGTATAAAAACTGTAACTATCCGTTACGTTTTGTGCATATATTGAGCAGTGTACAGTGGACATCTTAAAGATATTGCACAGAGGAAATTTAATGGAAATAAAACGTACTTGACTTTCAATAGTAAGGTATTCTATTATTTAGAATAAATAATTAAAATATTTTTAGCAAATAAAAAATTTGTTTTTTTCAAATTACAATAATTATTTAAAGAGACACTTAAAACTTGTTAAAAACATTAAATAATTCTTCTTTTATCCTTGGGTCATCAAAATATCATGTCCAATAAAAATTTCACTTAACCGAATAGCTTTCTTGCAGTTCAATTACTTACGACAAACGTTTAACTTTGATTTCCCCATTCGCGATAGCATTATAGCAATATTGGCACTAAAATTTTGCGTCGTATATGAATCAACCATCCACATATATATATATATATATATAATGCGTACCAAACACATAACCTCTCCTCTTTATTTTATTTTTTTATAGCTTTTGACTATAAAAGATGAATTTCATTTATCGGCTTAAGGCTCCTATTTCTAATATTCAATTTTTCTGCTAATTGCCAAAAATTTATTCAAAGTACTAGCAAATCCTATGATATACTACCCATCATTAAAAAAAATAAAAGTAGGGAAACTAGATTAAGCATCGACCCCATTTTTTTCCGTAAAAGTGTAAATTCTACTTGGATGTAATTATAGAGGGTTGAGTTTAGGTTCTTTTTTTATTTATTTTCTAAATACGGTTACGATTGTAATACACTGGTTAAGGGATACAAGGGAAAGAAGAAATCAGTAATAAGATAGAAGGGGGAGGGGCGGAGAGAATTGAAAGTGAAAAATCCAGTGCGATGTTTACACACTCACGTGTATATATATATATATATATATATATATATATATATATATATATATATAGCAAGAGAGAGAAACCGGACTGACTTGCTTGAAAAGACCGGATTCACTATATTTTTTTCTTCTCCTTTTTTTTCTCCTTCTAAACGAAGAGAAGAGATCGGATATATTTTCGAGCGGATTACGTGAAATGAGAGACGCGATATCAACGCGCGTCGACTGATCAAACAAGACCCCACGAGAAAATACCCTTTGACTTATATATATATATATATATATATATAATACAAGAGGGTGGTATAAGACTTTTTGTTAAAGCATCAGAGGGGGGTCATGATTTTTTCTTATTTCTAGAAAATCTTTTGGTGTATATTCTGTTAGCAGGAAAGGGGGAATGAATATGTATGGGTAAGGATATACGCTACAGATTGTTTGCAGTAAATTTTTTTTTTTACTTTTTTTCTGTGGATGATCGGATTTTTAGTCGAGAGAAACCTGCTACTGTTTGACCGGTAGTCAAAAGCTGTAACTGATTACTTATGAAAAATCGTATTTTGATACGTGCTTCGGATTAGAGATAAATATGAATGGGGATAAAATTTGATTCTTTGTAATTTAATGTCTCAATTTTTATAATCTTAATTACTGTAATGCATCAATGACATCATTTTGTGTTATAAGCAGATAATAATTTAGGTTTATTACGTAAGTCGTTTTATTGAATGTTTCATATTCAATGTAGAAGGATTAAATACAAATATTGAAAATACAAACTAATAAACTAGTAATTATCAATTAAAAAAGATTAGAATTTTCGAAGTACGGAAATTTCTTTAATGTAAATATTAGAAAATTAATTTTGATTAGTATTTAAAATTTAAATATACTTTCTCTAAAAAATTCAGCTTTTCATATTATTTATAAATTGTCAAAAATAAGATAATCAATTCAGAAGCACTTTTTTATTACGTGCATCATTTATCATATTTCGCAAATAACTTAAAAATTAAAAAAATTTACATTCTAAACCTCTATGTGCAAGGGTGCGATATTACTCATTGTATCGTCTTATTTATTTCATTATTGCTGCTACACTTGTGTGGATAAAAAGAGACGAGAAAATCTCTTAAGGTGATTCCAGCAGCGCGACCCCTCCACACACATGCATACATACATAAAAAGGAGTCACACTAAACGACAATCATCCTGCCAGATAAAAAAAGAGAAGAAGAAGAAGAAACCTTGAAACATCCCATTCGCTTATAATATTCGCTTGGCTCGCAAATCACAGCTTAGAATTTTTTTTTCGTCCCCACGTAACACTTTTACTGTTATGGCGAATATTTTATAGGGATATTGTAAAATTAAAAAGTTACTCTCTTCTTCCGTCCCCCCACATACGCACTCATATATATACAGATAATAAGGGGTAGTAACTAAACCATATGTCCTTATCTCTCTCATTCCCTATTTTCTCATTTTTTTTTATTCCTTTTTACTTTTTTTTCTCTTCTTGTTGACATACACTATTTTCCTGGTTTTAAAGCGAACGTGCTTGCATGGGGGTCGCCGAGAAGCGTTATTTGACTTTCATTACGTCTTATAAGCGCTGAACGTCGTTTTTTTCAAAATTTATCGCTTTTATAATAGGCATCTCTACAATTTTTGTCACGTGCACGCGCAACACACACACACACGCACCCACAAAATAAAGAAGCCATTATATATAGTTTTGTCATATGAAAAGCTTAACGAATTAAAGGATTTTCCACGCGAATTTTTCTATTACATTATCTTCTAACTTGCATTTTTTTTTCATTTCTATTTATTCTTTTATATAGGCTATTTTCTGGTTTCGTTGTTTTCTTCATTTATCGCAAGCTTTTAACATACAATTTATTAAATGATAGTGAAGCAAAAATGATGATTAGCCATTCTAAAATCAAATTCGTCGTATTTTATTCTATTTATCCCAATATGCGTGCTTCTTTGCAATACTTTTGAATTGACAAAAAGTAAGACATAATATATTGTCGAGATGTGACCTTATAAAAAACAAACATGTTCCACTTTTTTTGATTTGCGTGAATGATTTGCTTAAGGGAAGAGTCGCAAAGGTATTTTATCAGCATGGAACCTTGACCTACTTTCTTAATTATTTATCGTTTATGGATTGATTTAATTTTAGCGATGCACAAAATTGTTAGGTAACATGCTTGCAGTTAAGAATAAAATAAAATTGTTAAATAACATGCTTGCAGTTTAGAATAACAAATTGAGTAAACAATATAATAAACTCATACAAAAATTAAAGTCATTTACATTGATGAAAGTGGTTTATATAGTTGTTTGTATAATAAATATTTCCAAATAATCTAATTTCAGAGATTAAAATTACTAATGAAATGAATAAAAAGACCTTCGATATAGAGATAAAAATTATTCCGCAATTTTTAACAAATTTTTTTTTTCGCAACACTCGTCTACACGCAACATAGATATTATTTTTGCCAGCATCTTTTGAGACAAAAATGAAAACAAAAAAAAAAGGAGCGCGTGCATTTTGTTCATGACGAAATTACATCTGTCTTTCGCAACGTCAAAACTTAGCCATTTCAAAGAAGTAATAAACATGCATTCTTACAATGACCGTATACCCTATGTATATATGTACTATATCGTATTATATAGTCGGTATAATAATGCGCGCATCGCCATACGAAAATTACAAAGGCCCGAAGGTACACACACGCACATACACACTTTTCGCTGACTCATGAAAAAATAAAAAAAAAAAAAATAATAAAAATCCTAGACGCAATCTTTCTAGTTCATGTTTTCTATTGCTCTCGCGACTTTATATTACTCCCTTATGTGCGACTATATACAGAGCTTAATAGGCGCGTCCATTCGTGCAGGTGCACACGTGTACCTACTATATAAAGCTTCCTTTGTTGTAATCTCCTATACTTGACTATCTATGTGTATACAACTTTAACATTATCTATACACGTATGCTAGTACGTGTATAATCCAACTTGGTGCGGAGACCGTCACGCTTGGCCGATCGCTAATTTCGCCATTAGTCGATTGGCCGTGATATATATATATACACACATAGTAAACGTAATACTTTCACCTTTACTTTGTCGGATTTTGTTGAATAAAATTCAAAGCGCTTGTATTGGGGCCGCGCGGCCGTATCAGCGGGCCCTGTCGCGACATCAAATGTTTTATTGATAAAGTATTATAACTAATAATAGTATTATTGATTATTCCTGATAGAAAACAATTTAATAATCAAATAATAAAAGAAAAAATTTTTGTTTTGTTTCTCATTACAGTTTTACTATGGTACGTCCCTGCTGTTTTGTTGGTTTGAGCACCTGAACGCACGTTAGCTTTACGTATGGCGTCTGTATCTGACGCGCAGCGCGAGCGCCAAGTGAGCAAATTCTATTTCGCATTCTTTAGATTTATTTTCTCTTGTATTTCTTCGTCAAGTCCTTTTTTCTTCTTGAAAATGATCTCCTGAAACAACTATATTATATTTTATTTTAACTTTACTTTTTATATTACCGTAAAACCTAATTTTGATTCAGTCCCATGAGCCTTATTATTTACAATTATTAAAACATCTTTTCTTTAAAATAGTTCGTCAACCTCTATTTTTCAAAATAAATATCGAAATATTACGATATAAAATATTTTAATACAAATTTTTGATAGTTTCACTTTTTAGAAAAAATCGCTTGAGCCACCTTAAGTTTGGATTATAGATCTGTTTTGATGTAGAAAAAAAAAGTTCATGATTTTTATTTTATATATAAAAGGAAATTTTTCATTGATTTAGTTGTATCGCGTTGGATTAGCAAGTATTGTTGGGTTTATGTTCCATCCAAATGATTATAATCTTGATAGAATGATTTTCTAAGATCTTAGGTGGTGGAGATAATAGAGGTGACATTGAAGTAATGACGTCATGCTATGGATTATTATTAATTTCAAAGAAAATATAAGTGTACATTTTTATGCAGATTTAATTAGTTATATTTACTTATTGTTTTTAAACTGATTATTAATTCTAATTAAATTTTAATTAAATTATTCTATTACAATTCTTATCTATAATTACTATAATTTTGAGAAAATAAGTAATTTTTTTCAAACTTTAATGAAAAAATACATCGTCTCTGTTAAGCTTCAAATCCATGTAAATTATATGACGGACTACGCTCTTAAAACTTAATTTAGTTCACTTTATACATCGACCAAGCCCCGTCTCTAAATTCTTCATTTTCTTCAGTTTTTTTTCATACACCTTATTTAACCACTGCCTTTCCTCCAGCCATAAAAAGAATTCCTGCAAATCCTAGCAAAGCTAAAAAATTAACTCTTCCGAAATCTTACGATTTTTAGGCATGTATATGTACATGTAGACGTTTCATATATCATGTTTCCGCTCTTGAATCCTATTTTCTACACTATTGCTTACCCTTGGACTTTAATTAAAGCTCAGTTTAACGCTTCGCGTTTAATTAAACTTGATGAATCATTAAGTCTTGCCTAGTCCTAACTATATGATACGCCGAAAAAGATATACCACGAATCGATATATCTTTATCTCCGAAGCTATACAGAGCCAGGTCGTTTTAGCGAATACGTTTCTATATTCCCAAAAGTGAGTATATGGTTACACATATATATATAAGCATACCTCCCCCGTTTTTCAGAATAAGGGGAGCGCAATTTGCCAGTTGTTTAAGTGCCAAGTGTTAAGTGCTTCGTCGTTTATGTTTTGCCATTATTGTTTTATGTTTCAGTCCTCTTTATACCCTTAACTCTGGTAAATATAAACGCTCGTTGCTTATATATGGATATAGCGATGCATATTATACGCGTGTATATACATGTATATAAGCGAAGATCTAAAACGTTGACGAAAAGTTAGAGGCTCAAGTGCCATGTAGTAACCGATTGAAATTAATTCACGAGTTTACAGTCGCGCGTACACCGAATTATGTCTAATACACAGAGAGATGACGGCTGTCGAGAAGCAGATAGGACAGATGATGACTGCTTACTGGAGATTTACTATTGGAGGGTTTATGTCAAATGTTAAAATGTAATTGTGAGAATGAATGTTTAATTTTTTATTTTGTTTTATACGCACGTATAAGTATGTTCGGGGGATATGTCGATATGAACAGTATTAACATTTTATATGCAGAGATGTATATGCTGGAAGTTAAATTATTACATTATATTTTAAATGCGAAATAGATTTGATTTGTTTTAAAAATTGTTATATCATGAAAATTAATACGTATATACATATTAGGTAGAAATCAACTTACATATACATGTCAAAATTTAGTTTGGCCTATGGAATATTCACTTATGCCAAATACACGTAGTCTGTAAATTATGATTGTCATCTAAACATTTACAATTATAACTTGGTTTTGTAGATTAAAATTTTACAAATCATGTCTGGAATCTATTGACAAAATATCTGAAAAATATAAAAACTTTCATTGTAAATTCAAATTTTTAGCTTTCACAATAATTTATATTAAATAAAGGTTTAACAACGGTGCAGTCGGTAGTGCAATAGATTTGAGGACCCAATTTCGAATCCTAATTTCACCCTATTGGTGCAACAGGGTGAAATTAGTAGTACACTACTGTACGTTACAGGTGCTTTATTTATAAACATGCTAACAATCTTCATCGTTAATTAACATCGTCACAGTAGCACAAATAGTTAAACGTTAAAAAAATTTTTTTAAACTTATAATGAAAATTGTTAATTAAAGAATTGACAATTTATCAATAATTCAAAAAAAATAGATTTTGTACCGTAAAGTTGTTCCTAATAGAAAAATAAATTTTTCCATAAAAACTTTAAACATCTATGTAATATATTCAAATTGTAATAATTCTATAAATTTCAGTATTACTTTATTTATCTTGAATTCAGCATGCATATTTACCCAGCCTTTGTCGTATTTCATTTTCCATTTCATTTTACGAGACGTATAATGGCGTTATAAACAGCAAAGACAGCCGAAGAAATCAAGATCGGCAAACGTTCATCGCGATATGATAATACGTATGCATATAGAACAAAAGGGAATACTAGAAAAATAAAAAAAATAAAACATAACGTAGATGTAGAGGAAAAAAAAGGGGGAAAAAGCACAGAGTGTCATTTTGCTGGCCAAGCGGAATTCTTTTTTTTCTCTCCTTTTTTATTTTTTATTTTGAATCTCTTGCAACGCCTGCACGAGATAGCCTAGGCGCGCGTGAGTTTCATTTCACTTTACGAGTTTTCAAGATCTACAACAGCAGCGTCGACTAGTCTTTTTTCTAACTCCCTCCTAGTTTTTTTTTTCCTTTATTTTTTTTTTTCCGGTGGAAATTGGGCTTTGCTCGCTGCTGTAAAACATACTTCATATTCTTTTTATACGCGTACACGTCGCTCCAAATTCTCCGACTGAGTGAAAAAAAAGCATATAGTGTGATGTAGACGTATGTGTACGTGGAAGGAAAATGAGGTCGTAAAAGAATTCATGCTGGTGCTTAATTGAAATATTGACTGCATCTATTGAATTAATTTGGTTAAATTGTAAAATTAATTATGAAGTATTATTTTTTATTTAATGATTTGGATTGGTAATATATATAAATATTTTAAATATAACATTTTGGTTGAATGTAATTTATTTAATTATTAACTTTTATTTATGTATTTTTATTTCTTACGAGCACAGCACAATGAAATTGGGTGTCTGCAATGGACTTAGAACCACATTTATTAAATACGGATCATCACAATGAAATTAAAATTTTTTAATTATGGAATAAGGACCTAATTTACTCTTATAATATTGCAGTATTGTAGTAATATACATATTTTTTAGCGAATTATAGATTCCCTATAAGTGGAGCTAAAGATGTAAATTACTAACCTTACAAGAACCTGATTAAGGAATAAAATTCTACATAAGATTCCGTAAACAGGAAACAAGGTTCTTGTAGAAATGGTTATTGCTTCTTATTTATTCTAAGAATTGCTCTTCCGCTTTATCTTTGTCATACGTTATCTACTGATGACGAGAGGGATTGGAGGTTATCTTATTTTACGCCGCCAAGTGTTTCTTAATTTTATTACGCATATACGCATTGTATTCCGCGCAAAATGTGATTTCATTGCAAATAAGAAAGTAATTCCATTAACAGTCTCGAATCATTGAATCTCGAGCCTGGAGCACTTGGCGATAATAACTTCATCTATCCGTGGTTAAATTATGAAAAGAAAAGGCCAGAGCTAAACCGTTCAATCGAATCAAAAAGTCATTTAAGCAACCAGTACTATGTCAATTTAAAAGCAAATCGTCCGATGACTGGAGCAAAAATTTACTTACATTCAAGTTCATTCTAAATCCCTTCGAGGAGCGTTAACTTGGTATAAAATTACCATAGCATGACCAGACGAAAAAGAAAAAAAGCATAAACTACTGTCTTCGAACGTATCAAACCAATTCTCTCTATGCGAAAAAAAGGGTTGTACGTAGGCATCGCGTATACTTAATAAAACCAGCATCGAGTAAAAAAGACCACAGAAGTATCAAGAGAGAAAAAAAAAAAAGAAATATGAGAACCCTTTTGCCGGAAAAAGCATTTCCGGGTCATTACGCTTCAACAATAGTCGAAGCTGTAAGCCCTTCGAAGAGTCTAGCGAAAATTTCGCGAAAACTATTAGCATATTAATGGCTGCGAAGCCTCGGTTAACCCTTTCATCGGTGTACGCTCGCGCCAGATTTGCATCTTTTTACTTTCTTTCTCAGTCATTCTCTCTCGCTCTCTCTCTCTCCTTTCCTTCATATAATACGAGAATGGTGGCAGTGCGTTAAAAGCTTACCAAGATAGAACCAGAGAGAGAGAGAGAGAGAAAGAGTAAGCGAAAATTAACATGACAAACTACCCTCAGCAATATAAAAGGGGGGTTAACACGTATATAGAGAAAGATGCATGCGTTAGCGAGCGAGCGCGTGAAGCCAAAAAAGATATATTACTCTGAATATGCGGGTGTATGTATGTACGTATATATAGAGCCATTGTAGAAACAATAGATGTAGGGTTAGAAAATGAGAGTAGAAGCGCTTTTCCGCTCTCTTACATGCTTCATCTCTCGTTCCCGCGCTACGATTTTTATTTACTCTCGCGTGTATGTAGCTTGTAGAGACCGTAAAGTTGTTAGAGAGAAAGATTTTACACGTATACACACATACATGCGTAGGTATAACTCGTTATCGAGTCATCATGAAAAAAGGGTTGTGTATATTCAAATTTCCCAGGCGAGCTTGAGTAATACACAACGATATTTTAATAAACGCCCTCATGTGATTGCGCGTATTAGTTTCAAATATAACATCCTTTTGTTTTGCCGGCTAATGTATGGGTACGCATGGGGCTTTGGATTTTTAAATTACTGACTTATTCTTTTTTTCTCTCTCTTTGTGCACGTCAATTACGTTTACTCTCGTGATATTTTACAGATGTCTTATTGGGTTAACTAATTAAGCAGGTACTTACTGCGAAGAAGATTATTTGGTTTAATTAAAGTAAATGGCTGATGTGATGAAATAATAATTTATGCGATGATGTTTTTAAAATGTTTTATTTAGGAATTTTAAAGGAGAATTAATAAATATGAAATAATTTTGAAACATTTTTAAAAACTACTACATCAATAAAAATTGAAAATTCTTAAAAATTGATGATATATAATTGAAATAACGTCACAATAAACTAAATGTACTTAATTAAAATCTAAATATATATATAAAGTACTAAAAAATTATAAATGCAACTGTTTTAATTGTAAAAAAAGTAATACCATTTTATTCATATAAAGCTGTACATAATATCAGCATTTCTCTTTAAAATCTTCAACTCCTTATTAAACTACATTCAATACTCGAGAAACTTTGAAGTTCTTACAAGTAAAAAAAACTTGACTGCCGTTATGATAACGAGTCTTTATTTCATCGTAATAAGAAAAGTCTAGCGTCTATACAGCTAAAAAGTTAACTTCACGTAAAAGCTATAAAGTCGTCAAGCTCGTCTCTTATTTAAAATCTTTCTTAGCTTATTCTCTTTCTGTACATAAATACGTGTATATATATATACATATAAAAGTATTAAGAATAATAAAGCTTTTCTTTCTCTAAGAATCGACTTGAGACGAAAAATTAGCATGTTAATATTATCCCTCTTTTAGTAAGCGTACGCTCGTAAAATTTTAGCAATTAACGAGCGCGACCTTTCCTCTCTCTTTTATACGAATATAACTATATCTACGGTTCTAAATTCTTAAAGTCATCCAGAATAATTTTTTATTAGTCTAATTGATGTTATTTTCAAATGAGCCTTGCCTGATTTCTATTTCCGCTTTGACGTTTATGGGATTATGCGCGAGCGGGAGAGTGTATATATATCGATTTGCAATGGGTGCGTTAAGGTAATAAAATAGTAGGATGGTACTTTTTAAAAAGGAACTTGAAGGGAAAGTAGCAAGACAATGGATGAATGCTCATTTTTTTTTGTTTATGGGTTATTAGAAGAAAATTATGGCTCGAGTTGGAAATTTATGTTGTTTAAATTATGTGATTTAAGTAGAACGTGAATCACGAGAAAATATTGTAATTGATATTGGTAAACGGGATAACTAGTGGCAATTATTTTGATGAGCCAACTATTGTAATTATCGACATTTTTATTTTCTTTTAATCATGAACAAATTAGAAATGAAAAACTAGCACCAAACTCCTTGAAACATGAGCAAAGGTTTGTTAATTTGAACGTACGACGTTTCGAACACTTTAAATGTGTTCTACTTTAAGCTATAAACAAAATGTAGAAGCAGAAGTAAATGTTGCTTTATCTATCCATATAGTGAAACCAACTATTTTAATCTGAATATATTATTAAAAATTACCTATCTCGTGTCAAAAAGTAAGTTAAAGATTAAAAATTATACGATAAAAATAATCCCTAAACATAAAAAAAATTTTATGCGAGTTTTTTATTTATCAAATTCAATGTGAGTATCAACTTTTTCTTTATTTTCTATAATAAAGTTTTATTTTGCAATAATATGTATGAAATGGACAAATAATTATTTTTTTATTAAAATCACCATAAAAAAAAATACTGAATAGAATTTTTTTATTTTAGTTATTTTCATCTCTAACAAAACCACTTGCAATATCATTCCTTTCATTTACTTCTTCAGACCTTGTATCATTATTTTACGAAACGATTGTTACAAAATATCAAAGTATATCTAAAACATCAAAAGCCAGCAGAAAACAAATGTAAAGCTTGATCCCATACAAAATTCAAAGATATTCCCATAAAGTAAAGCAACACAAAAAAAAGGTCATAAGCTCTTTTCAGACCTTTAAACGAATTTTCCTTCAAGTTTATCTACCGCGAAATTCACGCTTCTTCTTCTTCTTCTTCTTTTTTTTCCTTTTTCTTCTATTTTTCATCAGTAACTTACAGAGCGTCAGAAAAGGAGTTCTTTTGACGGCTGTATAAAGTAATGAGGAGAGAAAGTCTACGCCGTGAAGAGAGGATCCTTTTAAGGATAACCGTGAACGAATTTGATAATTACAAGGATTATTTTGGTCTTTTTTTTTTATTTTTATTTTTTTCCCTTGCTTTACATTCCCTTCTTACCGCCAGACCGCGAGAAAATTCTAAATCTGCTCATTAAATCGGGCTGGATGGAAAGGAAAGTCTTTCCTTTTTAACTTCCTTTATTCTTCGTTTTCTTTTTTCTTTTTTTTTTTGGATTTACTGTATTATCAACTGCGATATAGCTTTAGACTTTTGACATTCATTGTGTACCTTAATTGAGCTGTTCGCCGGATCTTTGGTAGATTTATCACGAGGTTAATTAATGGTCGCTCGTATAATTGAAGTTTCGCTTCTTTTTAAAGGCTTTCTTCGGTATAGCAGGAGCCAAGTGACGAGTTAAGTTTAAGCTTTTATACGGAATGAGAACTTTTGTAGCTTTTAATTTACCGAAGTGAATAATTAGAATAAAATAAAAGAAATTTTTAATTACTATGTTTTTTTTTATTGTTATTGGAAATATTAATTATTGATGTTATATAGAATTCATTTATTTATTTTCTATATACGGACATATTTGTCCATTTGCATATTTTTATAGTTTAGGTGGAAATATTATGTAATAAAAAAGTTAAAGTTAATTCACGTAAAAATGACCAAAGCAAAGATCGAACCTATGCAAATTAATTAACGAGCTCAATCCCTTGGTCAACTGAGCGAACATAGCTCCACTTTTTTATTTGAATAAATTGATTTATTATTTGAATATCTATTGAAAATGAGTTCTTTATTATTGAATAATACAAAAATGATAATTTTTTTGTTAAAATTATAAAATTTATAGTTATATATTTTATTAAAAACTCTATATTTTGGATATCGAACTAAAACATCAATAGTCACATTGCAAATTCAATCACTCTAATTTGAATTGGGAAAAGTCTGTATCTAAGATGTGGAATTTCCAATGAAATATACAAATATATTATGCATAAAAGTAAGTAAAATATTTTAATTAATAATTATATATTATATTAAAAAAATGATTCTAAACAGTATTTTTAATTAGTACTGCGTAAATTCATAAATATAAATTAACATAATTATAAATATTATAAGAAGGTTTCAATCACTTAATTCCGGCGAGTCCATTAACAAACCCTTAAGTAAACTTCGTTAACGCCGCAAAGAAAAAAATAAAGTAAAATCCCTTCGGAAACTCAATTTTCTCGACTCTCGCAGATCAGTCATTTCCCGGTGCGCTAAAAAGAATGAGAAGGAAAAAAAAATCAGCAGGCGACTAAATAAAGAGATGAAAAATCGCGGCTCGTTAACGGGACATTTTTCAAGAGGGGATCGTACTTTTTTTTCTTCTTTAACATGAATAATTGGCCGTCGTTAAGAGCTTTAAGAATCATAACCAGACGTTATACTTCGCTTATTCGTCGCTTGTTCTTATTTTCATTTTCAAGTCCTTAATAACACTATCTTTGATATCTATTTTTTAAATTTTTTTATTTTGTTTCCGTCTACTTCAGTAGCGATGAGTTGCGATTTTGACAGGTTATTAAATTAAACGATTACTTTTTCTTCTATTTTTTTTACGAACAATCGCTAAAAAACAAAATTAGAAGAAGGGAAGTTTCACTTGTATGCACCGTAAGTCCGATGCTTCTGTTTTTTTTACTCTCCTCCCTTTAGATTCTTTGAATCTCTTGGGGTGCTACTGGTCTTCTTTGCAACTCTATTATAAAGATAGGGCAGGCACATATATAAAAAAGAGATAGAGATGAAAAAACATAGTTACCTTCCCCTGTATACAATAATTAAGCTTTTAGTTTTCTCTTCTTTTTCTATACGTACTAGCCATTTCATTAAACTAATATAATAAGGTATTGTCGTTTGGTTTAGAGAGGGCGTTTTTTGAAGATAGTTTTGGACGCTACTTTTTACCCTCGATTTCTCTATTAGGGCATATAACAAGCCTTATGCTTGAGATATCAGGTTGTCGATGCTTGTTTAGTTTTTTGATAGGTGACGTTTTCTGTTAACATGGTAATAGATTGTGTAATAGACAGTAAACTTTTTAGTTAATTAAAGTATAATAAAGTAACTAATTGTGATTGAAAATAAATTTTTTATAAAGAAAATCGATACATTTCACGAAGATGTTATTATATGTTTATTTTTAAAAACGTTAAAACAGATATATTTAACCCTTAAACTGCGTACTTGTACGTATTTACGTCGGTGTATTTTCCGATTGACTGGTATTTTGAGAACAAATTAATTTAACAATTATTATAAATTAATTAATTTTTTTCATTAAATTAAAGAATATGAATCGATCTCCCAAGAAAATTCTAAAAAAAATCATTTGATTTAAACTTTTTTATCAAAAAGAAAAAATAGTAAAGAAATATAAAGGCTCAATCGAAGTGTGTAGTTCGAGATTTAAGTTATAATTATAAAATTATCTTTTATAATAATAATAATACATTTTTAAAGCAATTTTTCATACATTTAATCTACGATGTTACCAAAATTATACTAAAAATTAAATAAATAATAAAAAACTTTACGTTCCATTAAAAATAATGTGTATTACGTAATTTTTAACTAATAAGTATTACGCATATAAAAAAAACTTTCTAATTTTTAACTCAACTCAGCACAATACAAAGCTTATCCAATACCATTAAACTTTCCGAGAAGCAAACTTTGCTAACTTTAGATCTCAGCGTTAAACTATAACGTATCTTATAAATTACGCAACATGTCACGTTGTCTTTCTCTAAATTTTCACATAGGGAGAAGAAAATCTCTAAATATAAAGGTGAAAAATAAATAACGACGGAATTCACGTTTAAATGTAAATTTAAATCTTTTGACGTCTCCGAAAGCTCGAGTGTTTTCTACGTGTTAATCGTAGTTTTTGTTTTTTAGGTATCGCCCGATTTAGTACTTCCAATTAAGTAGAACAAAAACTAAGCGGCATCTTATTCTCGTTATTCTCTTTTTATCTTGCTGTGATGTGCAGCTGATCGTATTTAGGTCAAAATACTCTCCCGCATCGTTACAACGCAATTCCTTTACTTGTACATGTATCTTCTTCTTCTTCTTCTTACTTCTTCGTTACTTTACTTTATATAGTTTCTCTTGTTATGTTTTATCATTTTTGCTTCTCTCTTTTGTGGCCAATAAAATTTTAACCCAACACCTCGACACATTGTACGTAAGCGCGTTTAGCGAGGTCAACGATTCTATTTTAATTTCGTTTGTGTACAGATATATATTTTGTTTGTACCGTTATCTTGCCCGATACTTTTCCGAGCAAATTATTTTGTAAATTATATTTTCTTTTCTTTCAATAATTGTTTCAAATTTACGATTTCTAAGAACTTTATTTGACTTACTAATTTTTTTGTGTATTACCTATCTTTTTTATGTATATGAAGCTTATTATTTTAATTTTTTTTAGAATAAATAATGACAAATTTCATTTATTCATTTAAATTAGAATATTGTATGAAAAAAGTATTAGTAAATCTAACAAACGAAGAAACATTTCATTACCAGCAAATCTTCAAAACTATTAAACTTTATTTTCACCAGTAGAATTTCCACCGAATTGAACCACTTTTTTTCAAATGACTAAACCAACTCACACATTTACCAAATAAATTGCATACTCGCATGCATAAACTTGCATGCATGTAAACAAAGTTTTAAAAAAAAAAGTACAATTCACCGCAATGGATTAAAATTCGTTTGTTATAGCTTGAAGTTTTACGCTCTTCCATTCTCGGCAATTTACGGCAAATCGTCGTTAGAAAAGAAGATCGAGACACGAGAAAAAGACTGAAAGTAAAACTGCAAAGAAGAGAGAGAGAGAAAAAAAAATAAGACAAAAGTCATTGTTACCACTGTTGAGTTAGGTCAAGAAAACACAAGCTGAGTTTATCGACCCTCTTTAACGCGTTTAACACAGCAGACCAAAAAATTTCTTTTATATAGATACATATATAGCTCGAGGGTTAAAATACTTGGGCTACTGGCGATTATGGTGGTCTTGCGTGCGACGTTTATATACACTAAGCTTCTTCTTCTTCTTCTTTTTGTTTTTTTATTTTTAATTCTTTATATGTCGGGTTGAACATTTTTTTTTCTCTCTCTCTTTTTTTTCGGAACGAGCAGAGTAAAACAATCGAGTTTTATTGGTCTAACGTTTTTTTTTTCTTCTTTTGCTTCTGTGTTGAGAGCTTTTATGTTGTTGAAATACAATGAGAATCTTTTGTTATGATTTGCATTTAACTATGTAATTGTTTTTTTCTTATGTATCTCATGGAAAAGCATAATTTTAAAGTATACTATTAAAGAAAAAAGGTAAATATATACTAACTTAATAATAGTGGATGAAATATTATTCAAATTATAAAATTGCATCCATTTCATGGTTCCAAAATAGAAAATTAATACAACGAAATAAAAGTTTAATTAGAAAACAAATTTAAAATTCAAAACTTGTAAATATTTTTTTGCTATTAATTTCCCAGTAAAAGAAAATTTTCTTTTCAAGTAACATCCAAACAAACAACTCTCATACAAAACAATTTTGTTCTTTTAAAAAATTCATCGGAAGGAAAAGAAGATAGTAGCTTCAATCTCGTTTCTTTTTCGCTTCTTTCATGTCGCCTTGTATACATAATAAGAAAAGAACGACAAGCTCGATTGAGATATCATGATCAAGGCTTACTTTATATTTTCTTTTATTTAAGCAGCTCTCGATAGAAAAGATGAAGGATAAAAAGAAGAGGAAAAAAAAAAATGAAATCGACGAAAGACGCGTTACGAATCAGTTGCTCTTACGCGTCAGATTGAAAGAATCGTTAGCAAAAGCAAGATGCTAAGACACAAGAAGAATAACGTTAAAGATTAAAAAAAATATTTCTTCTTACACTCTGACGCTTTTCTTGTTTTTTTTTTTTTCAATATCATCGGAGTGCTAAGCGCGAAAGAGTCACCATAAAGGATATCTCAGCGTAGTAAATATAAGTGCTCGGATAAGAAGTGAGAAAGTAAAAGAAAAAAAAGGGATGGCTTGAAATATTCTTTTTTTTTTCGTTGTTGTTCGACTCGAGGTGGCGATGGATAAAAAATAGTAGGAGGCAGGCGTGCAGGGTAAGAACGAGTATCCAAAAAATTTTTTTGGGGTTGTTGAATATAATCACTGCGCGAGGCTGTCATCTTTTCGACCCCCCTTCTTGAATACTTGTCCGTACTTCTTCCTTTTTTTTTTGCTCGCACTTTTTACTTCGCTCGATCCCTTGAACCGGCTTATTTTGATCTTTTATTCTTTCAATCTTTTATTTATTTTTTTGTTGATTCATCAAAATAAAATATTAATTTTTTGTGGATTATTGAAGTGTATGTATGAATTGTTATTAAATTTATATTGATACATTTTTATAAAAATTTCACGCTAATACTCACATTTTGCAACTTTTGCGAGGGTTATAGGAAGAGTTAATATATTTTATATAGAAATTTTACATGTTCAATAATTTTTTAACTCTTTGTATCGCAATGAATAGCACTTTAAATTTAAAACATTTTCATCATTTATTTTGAAAGCTATAAAATTAAACTTTTTATTATTTATGTAGTTTTTAAAGATATATTCTAAAAATTAAAAATATAATAACGTCAAAAAGAATACTTATATAAAAAAAAGAAAACTTTAATGTAAAAGATAATAATTATTACTAAATAATTTGAACTTTTTTACATACATTTCCCTATAAGTTCTCAGTTAACCCTAAACTAAAGAACCAATAATCCAATAATCAAAGCATATCTTTGGTTAATTTCAAAAGTCATTAGTTTTTGCCCTTTTAAAAAAAAAATCAAATTAAACAGATTTGTCTCGTATACAAAACGTAAGCTCTTTATTGGTCTCTCCTTTCACTTTAACTTCCTTTTTACCCCCATATTAATGTTTAACTCACCCTATCTTATTTTCTCTCTCTCGTTCCCTTTACCTTTTGTGGCGATGGTGTATACTACAAACTGTTCTTATATATGTTATATCTATCTTTTTTCGCTCTTACTTCTCTCTTTTTTTTTTCTTTTGCTTTCTTGCTCCGTGTATTGTTCCTTTCATCCCCTTGGGATTGCGGGTCCAACACAGCGAGATATCGGATCAATTTTTTAAGCCGAGGGTGCTGAGACTTTACACTCCTTGAGAAGACGCCTATATACATATAGATATACAAAAGAGCGAGAAAAAAAAATAATAAAAAAGAAAAGAAATAGAGAAGAAACGTTGGGTTAGGTGGTCAAGCCGCGAAGAAAATTAAAACGAACGACAAAACCGAACGTTCCTTTTTTTTTACTTTATATATATATACATTTCTATTCTAAAAAGGACTACGAATGACGACGATGTAGTTACTAAGGCTGAAGAAAGAATAAAAAAAAAGAAGGCAAAAGTACTTAGACATGATGCTCTCTCGTTTTTCGGTGAGTTTCCTTCCGACTTGTTTCGTATAACCAACGAACCAAGCTGAAAATATTGCGGTTCACTAAGTTCTTTTGGCAAATGTACATACCCTTTTCTATTTCTTTTTTCGCTTTCCTTTTTCTTTTCTTTCCTTTAGTTTTTTTTTTTTATTTTTTCTTCATTTTTCCTTTCCTCTAACGCGCGCTCGCGTTCTTTTCATAACGAGACACTCGAGCGCGGCCGAGCGCACGTTACACTTCGGCTTAAAATATTCCTGATGGAGGATGACGACGACAACAACTAAAGCCGGTATATAGAGTCGCAGATCTTTTCAGTGTCACGCTTTTGCTTTTTTGTCAATTATTTTCAGCACCGGGGGTCGCGATTCCTTTTTCATTCTTTTTTTTTTGAGCTGGCAGTGCAAAGTGTATTGAAATTGTAATTATTTCGCACATGGTTATTCCAACACATTTGGTAATTATAATTTCTAAATTTTAATGATAATTTAAAAATTTTTAAAGATATTTTAAATTTGTATTTAAATTTTATAAGCTTATGTCAAGATATTAATGTTTGGGAGATATAAATTGATTTCTTATGTTAAAAAAAGATATTGATTAAATTTTTATTATTTATATTTTGATAAAATTTGTTATTTATCGAAATTTCCGAATGCACTAATACATATTCACTCTCTAGACGGTTGCTCTATTAATGAAATTTTTTGAAAATGTTTCAACACTATAACTGTCATTAAATGGATTATTTTGATGTACTAATACGCTATGATTAGAATTTAAGAAAGAAAATAGAGGTAAGTGAATTTTTAATTTAATTTTTATAATGATTTCAATTGCAATTGCGAATAAAACTTTATATTTCCATAAGGTCTGAAGAAATTGTTTTATATTCGAAATGCTTCTTTGGCTTGTTAAAAAAAAAGAAGATAATGAGGTTGTATTCCATGTCTGGTCAAATTTTTTGAAATAAATTTCTAACATCAAAGTATTAATTCATTTATTATTGACATAAAAGAATATAATTTTTAATACACTATGTTCAAATTGTATCAATTCTTTCGCAGCTAGTAATTGTTTTATTATTTGTGATATCTATTATTTCTCATTTACGTATAGAATTGGAAACGTATTTGTAAATTTCTCAACTAATGGCGTAAGTATAAAAGAATCAAAACTCTTGGTGGTGGAAATGTAAATAAAATTATATGATTCATGTGGAGAATTTCTGCAACATATTCAGATTTAAATTCAATAATATAGCTGTTGTTGTAACAGCTAATCATAGAAATAATAATTGATGAATACATTAGTTCAAATATAATTTTGTTGAAATTCATTTTTGTTTTTTTATGTATTTATATACTTCTAAAGAAAAAATAAACTAATAAAATAAGTCACAGTAAAACATTTCATTACATGTATAAAAATTGTATCATAAAAATTTCACACGTTGCGCACGTTCCTATCCACGACTAGTCAATAGTTAACGAAGGTCACAAATAGTATATTACGCAACAAGTGCGTAAAATATGTGATTATCGCACGAGTCGGTTTTGTCGCCCGAGCGCAGCGAGGGCGACAAATGAGACGAGTGCGATGATCACTTTACGCATTAGTTGCGTATATTATTTTTTCTAACAAGTGCGCAAAATTCTAAGAATGACAAACTTGCGTCTGTGATAGCATGTACAATCTTGTTCGAAGGCTATCAAGATTGTAAGAGGTAGTCGAGGTCGGGGCGCAGGACGGGGTCCAGGGGCGGAGCCCCGGTGGGGTGCAGGGGGCAAAGCCCCTGCAAGGGGTTCAGGGGGCAGCGCCCCCTCCTCCAAAAAATAAATAATATTACCAATATAAAAATAAAATTAATAAAACCATCAACGGCAAGCCGGAGTAGAACCTGATATCGACCGAGTAACAATTGAGTTGTTTGTTATTTACTCAAGTATTAATCGGTGTATCTTCAAATTAAAAGTTGAGCGCAATAGATATTATTATTATGAACATCTATGCACAAGAAAAAAAAATCTACCGCTTTGTTTTTGAGAAAAGTAAGTAACGCCAAAGTTTTTTCGCGTTACTTACTTTTCTTAAAAACAAAGCGATAGATTTTTTTTCTTCTGTGTATAAATATTTGTAATAATAATATCTATTGCGCTCAACTTTTAATTTGCAGATTCACCGATTAATACTTGAGTAAATAATAAAAATCTCAGTTAGACAAGGATAGCTCTCAAATTAAAATTCCATGAAAATATATTATTAAAATAATAATTGAGAATTCCTCCCCCTCTTTAAAACAATAAATAAGAAATTATTTAAATGATTAATTCTAAGATTAATTAATAAGAGAGTCCACGTATCGCGAAAAAAATTGTACATAGCACTTTAAAAGAGCACCACAAGAGCTTTCAAATGAGATGTATAAATGTCTGTTATGATGTATAGTTCCTGAAATATAATACTTTATAAATTAAAAAAAATTTTTTTAGATGAAATCATTTTACGCACGCTCAAATCATTTTACGCACGCTCAAATCATTTTACGCACGCTGTATTCATTTTACGCACGCTGAAATCATTTTACGCACGCTGAAATCATTTTACGCACGCTCAAATCATTTTACGCACGCTGAAATCATTTTACGCACGCTCGATTCATTTTACGCACGCTAAACAAATGCGTCTCATAATATGATATTTTATGTACGCAAACGGGTACATGAAATCGAATTTTGCGCACGCCGTTAGAAAAAATACATAACAATTATTTAACTTCAAGCTTAAAAATATCGAAAGTTAGTAAATAATTGATAAATTAAAATAGTTATAAAATATCATTTAAAAACTGTCAACCAACAAATAATCACAGCAATAATTAATACTAAATATCAAAAAATAACATTTTCATTGTAACCTTCTAAATATTATACCTATATTTTTGTTCTTGGTCTTCTTTGATAGAAACGCAAACATAAGAAATAATGTAAACTACAATTTATGGTCATGATTAATAGAAATATTTTGTCATGTGAATATTGACTAATAAACAGTCAGTTTTTGTTGAATCTATAGAACTTAAATTTTTTGCATAAAAATGTTTTCCTAAACTATTGTATTCGGCAAAAAGTATGCCTTCTACATATCTGGAAATTTTTTAACTTAGCTTTCTTGCCCATGAAATTGTCGTACATTAACTCTGATGATTCAACGAATAAAGATCAAAGATTTAAAAAGTAAGGGTTCAAAGGCTTAGGCATGTTCAGTTTCAGCAGTAAGTATTTTAAAAATTGAAGATAAAGATCATCAAATTGCAGACAAGATTTAGAGATTGTATTAAAAAGTTTAAAGATTAAGAATTTAAGAGTTAACATCTAAGTTTTAGATTCGAGATTGAATCATTCAGAAATATAGAATCGAAAAATGAATGTAAATATGTAAGGATTTAAGGAATTGCGGTTCAGAGATTCAAGTTTTAAAATATAAAAGTAGTGAGCTAAAAACTTTTGCATTCTTAGATTTAAAAATGTTTTTTATACTATTTTTGATAATTTACAAAAATTACACGAAATTTAATGTGGTAAAGTAAAATGATTTAAGGTGTTGCAGTAATTATGCTGTAAAATACACGAAATTTAACGCAATTTGCATAAAAATTAATGAATTTTGCAGTAATTATGCTGCATTTTAATGTAAATGTACATGATTTGCATTTAATGCACTGGCTTGAAATTTGCTTCTATAACAAGTACATATTTTATATATCTATATATATTGTATTTATTTTCTTTTTATTTTATATTTTTTACATATTTTATATTATTGTTAAAACACATTTAAAAATCTTGTTAATATATATCTCGACTTTGAAAATAAATATTGAATCGTGCAGCAATAAAATAATGTTTTTTTTAAATTTTAATACTTCACGAATTATGAGTCACAATTTTTATATTGTAAAATAATATTTGTTCTGTTTAGCTTAGTTATATAATAAATATGATCAAAGCTTTTATGTACAGAACGTTTTTCTAATCAATCGAGTAGCAATAAAATAATGTTTTTTTTTTAAATTTTAATACTTCACGAATTATGACTCATAATTTTTGTATTGAAAAATAATATTTTTTTTATTTAGCTTATTTATATAATAAATATGATCAAAGCTTTTACGTACAGAACGTTTTTCTAATCAATCGAGTATCCAGTTAGCTGTAACCGAAAAGATGAAATACTTCGTAATAATTTTTATTGCAAGCCATTTTTTTTGTGAAAATCTTGTTAATGCTGCAGCATATCCTCAAGAAAATGTTAAAGTAAGAACAAATATTAAAATATTAATTATTTTTAAATTTAATAGGATTGATAAAAATACTCATTAGTATCATTTGTAATTTCGTAAAATTATTGCATATTTATTAGAAAAAGTTTTAATTTATAATAAATAATGCCATCTTCAACGACTGAATGTTTTTGACTTTTTATGTAAATTGCAAATTTATAAAAAATATCTTTGATTTTCCTATCTTTGATATCCAAAATAATGTAGACCGTTATTCATCGAATATTTTTTGGATAAGATCTACTCTTTAAATATAATTCAGTGGATTTTCGCTGAATGGATTTGTGAAAATCGCTGTACTGGAAGTCCAGTTAAAATTTCAATGAAATTCCAGTGAAAAATACACTGTTTGAAATCAGTGCGAAATTCTACTGAATAGTTAGAAGGAATTTTAATGAATTTCATTAAAGATATGGATATTTCGGTGGGTATTTCACTATTTCGTTAAGTAAAATTTCACTGAAACTCAGTACAGCGATTTTCACTTGAATTTAGTAAAAATTCATAGAATTATATTTAGAGAGTACGGAAAAATGATTTATTCTACATTTAAGGAAACATATCTCTCAAGATTTTACTTGTCAAAATAAAATCAATTTTGAAAATTTTGTAAATTTGCAACAGATTCTCAAAAAAATGTTGTGGTAAAAACAATTATTACAAAATAATTATTTTTATTTTAATACACGAGTCATGTAGGCCAATATTGATCAAACTTTTTTTCGATAAGATCTATGGAAAAATGTTTTAATTTACATTTATGGAAACATATATCTTCGAATTTTACTTAAAAAATATTTTTTATCTTGTAGTCTATTGATTAATAAATGTGAAAATGAAAATGAAGAAATTAATAATGATTTACAAATAACTCTAATTTTTTTAACTGCTGATCTTTATTTTAAAATATGAGAACTTTATATAGTTTTGACTTCCGCGATTATTTTGGAAGTCAAAACTTTTTCTATCGAATTATTCATAAGAAAATTAAAAAGAGAAAACAAAAGATCCTTCACCAACTTTATGGGTTTCCGTTCTTGACACCTCCCGATTAAAAATTTCTACGGAACTTGGGTCTGAAAATCAAAAATTTCAGAGATACAAAGCTCGGAAGTCTTTTGATTTTCAGACCTGAATTATATGGAGACTTTTTATGGAGGCCAGAATAGTACAACCAACGAAGATAGACGCTTATAGAAGCGTACTTCTGGGTTAAAT
Source organism: Anastatus disparis (assembly GCA_017163975.1). Lineage (NCBI taxonomy): Eukaryota > Metazoa > Arthropoda > Insecta > Hymenoptera > Eupelmidae > Anastatus > Anastatus disparis. The sequence continues at coordinate 2,524,376 of JAFFSR010000251.1, forward strand.
TTTTCGTCCGATACGCTGGGTAACACTTTAACATTGTTTGTATATCTATACATATGAAAAATTTGATATATATAGATATAAAAATACATGGAATCTAGTGGCGCCCTCAGTAGCTGGATAACTCATTTTTGGCAGAAATTTCCCAGTTAAGAGTACGCTTCTATCAGCGTCTATCTTCATTGGTACAACAGACTAGATCTTCAAAAAATTAACAGTATATTATGCTTTTAAGGAAGAAAAAGATTAAAAGAATAATAATAATATGTGTATTTTTTATCACTTTTATCAACTGATTTTTTGTATTGTTCTATCATAATAGCTCAATAATAGTACATTGGATCGCCCTAAGCGTGGAATAGGAAATGAACACTATGACTTCATGCTTACATTGGCCATGGGAGCAATGATATGCATGAGACCTGATGTTAAACCACCAGTGTTTGATACAGGTAATAATATTAACGTTTTTTCCTTTTAATATTGAGTATTTTTGAGATTTATAATCTTTCAATTTTTATATCTTTATGACAAATAATAAAATTATAATTTATGATTTTTTATATCATTCTTAATATTATAATAAAATTTAAAACAAAATTGTTATTATTATTATTATGAATAAATCTGATATATACAGTACCGTTCATAAATTCGTGAACAAAATTTTGAAAAATAGAGCTTCTTTAAAGAGCATTATCTTTGGTTTAACTGGTCGTACAATAAAAATTAAAAAAATTAATTAAAGTTTATAAAAAATACTATCTTTTCATGGAATATAAAACTATTTTTTATCCTCCTTTAAAAAAACTTCAATTTTTCACATTTTTTAGCATTTTTTCGATCATTTGTATTTTTTTTAATGATTATTAATGAAAAATTCCAACGGGGATTGAAAGTGTTTTAAAAAATCTAAAATTCATCACTCATGATTTTTTTTGCTATGAAGTTTATTTATAGAGTTATAAACGATTGAATATTGTAAAGTAGTATAATAAAAACACGAATAATTTAACCCGAAACATATGCAATGAAAATCTAATTATTAATTACGATCAATACATTTGTATATAAACTTTTTAAAATTATAGAATGTCATAATTTTTAAGACAAAACTTTAGGTTTTGGTAAAAAGACATAATTTTTTTGTAAAATATGAAAAAAAAATATTCTGAATCATTAATTTCATAATTATTATCACTGTTTTTAGTATATTACTTCACAACATTCAAACGTACATAATCTTATAAACAAGCTTCGTAGCAAAAAGAAAATTATGAGTGATATATTTTAACTATTTTAAATTCCTTTCAATTTCCGTTTGAATTTTTCACTAATTATCATTTAAAAAAAATACAAATGATGGAAATGTTAAAAAAATTTGAAAAATTGACACTTTTTTTAAAAGGGGTAAAATAGAAACAATGGTTTGAAAATTCATTACACCCCATAAAAGGTTAGTATTTTTCATGTGCTTCAATTTCTTTTTTTGATTTTTTTCTACGACCAGTAGAAGCAGAGATAATGCTTTTTAAATGAGCCCTGTTTTTCAAAATTTTGTTCACTAATTTATGGATGGATCTTTACCGTATGTTATAAAAAGCATAAAGACAAAGAAATTAACTATGTTTTCTTCATTTTATTTTAGATACAAATAAAAGATGTAAAATCGATGTGACTTTTCTAAAACATAACCATGCGCTTATACTTCGTGAAGATGATCATTCGGAATACATTTACCCGGAGGATGATCATGTAATTTATTTTGCTCCAGATGATCCTGTTTTTTTATCTTGCGGACATGAAGGCAATCATTTTCTGACTGAGAAATTAAACAATGTGAGATATAAAACTTTCACTTGTGTATGTAACCAAATGTTCTCAGCTGATGATAATCTTTATAATTTCTATGAACTTCATTGTAAAGATTTACCAGAACGAAGTATTATAGACAAAGGAATCATCTACAATAATGCTGAATATCATAAATATCAAATTGGATTTAAAACAGATTCTAAGCCAAGTTTTTTACATTTAATTGATGTAATTTTTAATGATAAGACTGACACTACCTACTATGTCAAATCTACAATTTCTAAACATATTATTGGTGGTCAAGCAATAAAAAAAAATTGATAGCTCCAAAATCTTTTGATCAAAGATTTTGCTGTGATAAATATAAATTAAATATGAATATGATCTACGCAGAAAGCTCTCAAGTTGAAACACTTATATCATTGCTGGGAGGCCAAAAAAATCTTGATGATTCCAAGCGCTATATAGTTCCTAACACTGATTTTACATTCAATCGTGGCCATTTGACACCAAAAACAGCAAATGTTTACCTTACAGGTGGCGCCGCAACCTTTGCATACTTAAACGTTGCACCTCAATGGGCAGGAATCAATAAAGCTAATTGGGCTTTTATAGAGACACATGTAATATCGATGGTCAAACAATTAAAAAGTGATCTTATTGTTTACACTGGTACTTACGGAAATTTATATCTCAAAGATGTTGAATACGATGATAAATTTAAACGAATTTATCTTTTTACTTCAACAAAAGAAAGCTTTTTAGAGAGATTTCAATCAGCAATATCACCAATACACGGTATATTGTCGTGGATGCTACCAAGTTTAAAGAAGTATTTTCCAATACCAAAATTCTTTTTTAAAGTTATCATCTCTCAAGAACATAAAGCAGGAGTCGTTTTTGTTACAGCTAATAATCCATATTTGGATATAAAAAATGAAGAAGAATTAGCAGAATATAAAATATGTATAAAACCTTTTACAGAAATCAAAGGCGTGATGATGCCCAAGGGTTGGAAACCAAAAAATCCTAAATTAGGATACAGTTATATGTGTTCAGTCGAAGATTTTATGCTGTCAACAGGATTTAAACCGATAGAAGGCGAAAGTATTACCGTAGAAAACGTATTGCATATAACTTTGCAAAACAGTAAAGTTACACAAGCTCGAGTAAATGAGATTGTAAACCTACAGAAAAGCGATAATGAGATACCGGGAACGAGTGCGCACAAAATAATACACGAAGATCCTTAGTTGTTAAAATATGACATTCTAAAATATTATTAGTAATTTCAAATGTAAAAAATTTGTACTTATACAATGTAAAATAGAATTGAAAAGACCCTATTAAAAATTATTAAATTTTTTTTTTTTAACAATAAACATACGTTTCAGGTTACACAAGATCGAGTAAATGAAATTGTCAATTTAAAAAAAAATGAGATACCTGGTAATCAAGACGGGAGTAAACCGCTTATACATGATGAAAATTAATTATTAAAATGTGACTTTCCAAAATATTATTAATAATCTTAAATATAAAAAAATTGTACTTCTACAGTAGAAAATAAAATTCAAAGCACCCAGTATGAGATTATCAAAAATTTTATTTCATTCAATTTTTATGATTACAATGATGAACATCACTTGGTTCTATTAAAAATGGTAAAGTTTGCAGATCGAAATACATCTTGAGCTTGTTATAAATAAAAATTTGTTGTCATACACTTTTCAAAGATTTCAGTATTGAGTTCAAGATTAGTATATAAAGTTCAAAATTTATATATATATAAATATATAGATATACACTTACAAAAAGAATGTAAGGTTTATATTTTGTACATATTATTATTTTTTACATATTTTATATTATTGTTAAAACACAATTAAAAAATCGTGTTTATATCGACCTCGACTTTGAAAATAAATATTCAATCGTGCAGCAATAAAATAATATTTTTTTAAATTTTAATACTTCACGAATTATGAGTCATAATTTTTGCAATGAAAAATAATATTATTCTGTTTAGCTTAGTTATATAATAAATATGATCAAAGCTTTTACGTACAGATCGTTTTTCTAATCAATCGAGTATCCAGTTAGCTGTAACCGAAAAGATGAAATACTTCGTAATACTTTTTATTGTAAGCAATTTTTTTCGTGAAAATCTTGTTAATGCTGCAGCATATCCTCAAGAAAACGTTAAAGTAAGAACAAATATTAACAAATTAATTATTTTTAAATTTAATAGAATTGATAAAAATTATTATTAGTATTATTTGTAATTTTGTAAAATTATTGCATATTTATTAGAAAAAGTTTTAATTTATAATAAATAATGCAGCTTCAACAACTGAATGTTTTTGGCTTTTTATGTAAACTGTAAATTTATGAAAAATATCTTTGATTTTTCACAATCTATTGTATATTTAGTTGATTCCATCCAAAATAATGTTGACCGTTATTCATCAAATTTATTTTGGGTAAGATCTACTGTTTAAATATAATTTAATGGATTTCCGCTGAATGGATCTGTGAAAATCGCTGTACTGGAAGTCCAGCTAAAATTTAAATGAAATTTCGGTGAAAAATCCACTATTTGAAATCAGTGCGAAATTCCACTGAATAATTAGAAGAAATTTCGGTGAGTATTTCACCATTTCGTTAAGTAAAATTTCACTGAACCGAAGTGCAGCGATTTTCACTTGAATTTAGTGAAAATCCATAGAATCATATTAAGAGAGTACAGAAAAATGATTTATTCTACGTTTAAGGAAACATATCTGTCAAGATTTTACTTAAAAAAGATTTTACTTGTGAAAATAAAAACTAAGAAATTTGAAATTAACTTGAATTTGCAAATAGTTCTAATTCATTATTGACCTTTTAAGATTTTTCTTTCAATATAAGGATTTTGTATAGTCTTGGATTCCATGGTTATTTTAAAGATTAAAATTTATTCTATCGAGTTATTTATGAAATTTTTGAAAATAGAAGTTTTTTTTTAAATCACAATTTTCAATATTTATTAAAGTATAAAATAAAGAAATACAAAAATTTAATCATTGATGACATGTATGAATTTTAATAGAATCAGTCATTTTATTAATTTTAATGAGATTTATTACTTTAGAAATTTTTTAATTTTTTATAATAATTAAAAAGTAAAGTTTAATATTAATGATGCCATATTGAAAATTTTATAGCTTTTACATTTCTAAAAAAATTTTAGTATGTGTTAAATAATTAGTGTAAGTTATTTAACAACTTTTCTTATTACTTTTTCTTTATTTAAAATTGACTCACGGGAGGGTAACCTATTTCGCTAACTAGTAGCGTAATGTATTATTTTCCTATAAAGTGGTCAAAATTGGATTTCTTCTATTCATTCACGAGTGAACGAAATCATTTGGTCACAAGGTGATTTTATTCAATAGTAAAGCAATATTTTATTTTTCTGAAGTAAGTATTCAAAATTCAATACAGCTGACTATGTTAGGAAATAGTATATTATTCATCTAGGGTGGAAAGGCTCTATTTGCGAAACGAGAGGTTTACAGCTTGAGCCTAAGACAAATGCTTTTATAAATTTCGTAGAAAAGCATTTACACCTGAGATGGATAATGTAATTTTTCTCATGAGAGCTGAAAAAGAAAAAAGAAGTTGCGATTTTGAGATTAGAAGACAAAAAATAATATGTTTATTTTTTTTATTAAAATTATAAACTCACTTTTTGTATTGTTTCCATTACATCAGCCTAATAATAGTACATTGGATCGCACCAAGCGTGGAATAGATCAGCATTATGAAGTGCTGTTAGCAACGGCCATTGCAGCATTATTTTGCAGATCTGATTTTCAGCCAGTGGAAACTGAAGGTAAATATTTTTTATATAGAAAAATATTAATGTTCTTTGATCTAAGTAGTAAATAACTTACTATCTTTGATATTTTTATAACAAATAATGAAATCATAATTAAGAATTTTTGTAATCAGGACTTTAAAAAAATTAGTATTATCATAGGTACCACTATGACATAGTTTCGTGTCAAAATAAATTTACTACAAAGAAAACTTTTATTGATGAACTAATAATTTTTCTACTTGAAATTCACCATTTTGGGCTTACTATTCTAAATTACGTAAATCTAATAATGTCAGTTCAATCAACTACGTTTTCTTTATTATATTTCAGATAAATATCAAAGTTGTACAATCAATGTAACTCGTCTAGAACATAACCATGCGCTTATACTTTATGAAGATGATCGTTCGAAATACAGGTACCCGGATGACAAGCATCTTATTCATTTTGCTCCAAATGAACCTGTTTTTCTATCTTGTGCACAAGAAGGCAATTATTTTCTTTCATTGGGCGGCAACGTGAGGCATAAGACTTTCACTTGTGTATGTGACGATATGTTCTCAGCTGATGATAATCTTTATAATTTTTATCAACTTCATTGTAAAGATTTACCAGAACGTAGTATTTTAGACAGAGGAATCATTGAACATAATAATATTATTGGTTCTGATACTGAATATCATAAATATCAAATTGGATTTGTAACAGATATCAATCGAAGTTTTTTACATTTGATTGATGTTATTTTTAATGATAAAACTAACTCTACTTACTATGTCAAATCTACAATTTCTAAACATATTGTTGGTGGTCAAGAAATAAAAAAGAAAATGAAAACTCCAAGACATTTTGATCAAAAATTTTGCTGTGATAAAAGTGAATTAAAAATGGATCCCATCTACTCAGAAAATTCTCAGGCTGACTCATTTTTATTATTGCTAGAAGGCCAAAACAAACTTGATGATTCCAAGCGCTATATTAATCCTAAAAAAGATTTTATATTCAATCGTGGTCATTTAACACCGAAAACAGCAAATGTTTATTTTACAGGTGGCGCAGCCACCTTTGCATACTTAAACGTTGCACCTCAATGGAAAGGAATCAATAACGCTAATTGGGCTTTTATAGAGACACATGTCATATCGATGGTGAAACAACTAAAAAGAGATCTTATTGTTTACACTGGTACGTACGGGAATTTATATCTCAAAGATGTTGAAAACGATAATAAGCCTAAGCAAATGTATCTTCATGCTGAAAAGAAAGTATGGGTAGATGTGGTATGGTGGGAACCCACAACAGCAGCGCGGAGGGAAAAAATTGAAAAGTATTTTCCAATTCCGAAACTCTTTTTCAAAATTATTATCTCTCAAGAATATGATGCAGGAGTCGTTTTTGTTACAGCTAATAATCCACATTTGGATATTAAAAATAATGAAGAATTAAGAGAATATAAAATCTGCAAAAAACCTTTTACAGAAATCAAAGGTGTGATGATGCCCAAGGGTTGGAAACCAAATAATCCTAAATTAGGATACAGTTATATGTGTTCAGTAAAAGATTTTGTGCTATCAACAAAATTCAATCCAATAGAGGGAGAAAGTATTTCAGTGAAAAACGTACTGCATATAACTTTGCAAAACAGTAAAGTTACACAAGATCGAGTGAATGAAATTGTCAATTTACAGGAAAATGAGATACCTGGAACGAGTACAAACAATCAAGAAGAGAGTAAACCTCATACACATGATGAAAATTAATTATTAAAATGTGACTTTTCAAAATATTATTAATAATCTTAAATGTATAAAATTTATACTTATACTTAATTATTGACGAAAATAAAATAAAATAATGGCAATTAATACCTCTTGTCAGTAAGTTCATCCTTCCTACCCAAGGTGAATAATGTACTATTCTTATTGATAATTTTTTTTTATAACAAGAATATAAGAGGCTATCAACTAGTTGATTTTGAAAAATATGAAAATTGAATATCTTGAAAATGTAGAACGTTGGGCTCTACAACTCTATATGTCATCTTTTTTCGTTATCAGGTATCTACTTATCAAGTTTGATTCGAATCTGTGATTCGAAGTTTAAACAATCTCTTTGTTAGTAGATAATTTATTTATTTTTGCTACAAATTAATTTCTTTGTGATTTCAAAATAAAATTTGCTTAATTGATTTGAAATTATTTCTACTAGGTCCTAATAAAAATTTTTTTTAAAACTAACATTAAATTTGAAATATTTAAAGCTTAATCATAGAAATAAGATGATTAATTTTCTTAAGCAGAAAATTGGTTATTTACAAGAAATATTTTACTTATATGATTTCGATTAGTTACGATCATTCATTTTTAATAAGATAGTTGAAATATTTTTTGAATGATTAAATTTTATTTAATAAAAAAAACAATAATAACGTTATAATATTCATTATTTATATTTAATATACAACAACTCATGTTACGTGAATAGTCCTACAATTCAAATATTTTTGTCTTCATTAGTTCTCATTTTATTTTACATATTTTTCAAGTCTTTAATACAATTAGTTTTAAATGAGTGGATTTTCTTTACCACGAACAAAGGCATCATTGTCAACCCTCAATTCAGAACATATTTGCCTGCTAAGGCATCTAGCAAATGCCGAATAAATTTCTTTTTTTACACTCTTTGGTACATTTACTCTGTAAACATAAAAGTTATCTTAATATTTGAAAATACTTAATAATACATTAAAAATTAATACAAGAATAAATTTTACCCATTATTAGAAGGGACTTCTTTGACATCGAAAGCACAATTACGACCTATTAAACGTCTACCACTATCATGCTTTACCTAAAAACGTATTATTTATAAAACTTTATTAAAAATTATTCTTATTATATAATTTTTGTAATTTTATAGTATTTCATCGTAGAAACTTACCGTATTAGCAACACCAATAATTTTTGCTGCAAAATATTTTGAACCGGGGACACTAAGTTCTTTAGGATTGTAATCGGCGTCTCCTATAAAATTTATAAATATTCTATTAGTATGCTAGTTATTATGTTATGTAAATAAATAAAATTGATTCAATAATACAATTAGCACCTCTAAATATGAATCCAGCGTCTTTTACGACCAAATTAATTAAGGAAGAGTAAGGATATTCATATGCTATAAAATTATCTGTATCGTATTTGAAGCTTATATCGACATGCGTATAGTTAACTCTTCTTCCATCGACATCTACATCAAATCCTGGTAAATCTAAACAATCTAAAAATAAAATTATGTATGATTAATTCATAATTATAATCTGTTATAAAATAATAATTTAAAACAAAAATAAAATTATGTTATTGATTATCAATATTAAAAATTTCAAATCTTTAAATAATCATATAAAAACTCTTATTATTTGTAGATGATGTTAAATTATTCAAATTTATTGTTTCTGATTGTGATAGTTAGTTGTTGCAAAGTGATCTGAATAATTTATACGATTTGTCTAAATGCTTCATACTTTGATGAAAGAAAATGTAGTATTATTTCATTTTATAGTGGTTATAATTGTTATAAATTTAGTAATAATATAGATGAATTTAATTTGAAAAGAGTTTACACTGTAAAGGACTTTTAGCCATCTTTTTTAAAGCAAGATTTTCATTTAATGGCCATATTAATTTTGTGGCATCAAAAGCTTTAAAAAATTTATATTTTATATTACTCGTAACACTAAAAATTTTAGTCAATCTAGGTCCATTAGTATTTTGTATAATAGTTTAATTTTACCGATTTTATGCATCTGTTATTTGGTTACCTTTTTTAGATTATTACTTAAAACGACTTGAATCTACATAGATTATTAAGGCATTTACTTTTTAGATTTCATGTACCAATAAATAAGTTTGATCATGATTCCACTCAAGTTTCTAAATACATTGGTATAAATACTTTAAAATCGATTCATATCGATCATATATTATGTTTATATTTAACTTCTTGAATAATCGTGATAACGATGTTGAATTAAAAAATTTGTTTCAGCTTTAGAACTAACGATTAACAGATAAGAAATCAATTTTGTATTAAGGAATATACATGTAGAAAAAATTTAGTTTATTATAGCCCTACGTTTAAATTACGTAGATTTTGAAATGTTTTAAATGTTAATTTCAATAACAATTATATTCATTTTAAGTCTGTTATTAATAAGAAAATTATAAGCTTTTATTAGTTTACTTTGTACTTGGCGCTATCAAATATTATGATATTTTATTATAATGTAAAGGGGATATTTATTCCCGTGAATTAATAAAATAAAATTATGGTGGGGTATATATTTAATTTAAATACATTTTTTATAATTTTTTAATATTTATTTTGCTATTTTCTAAAAATTTTGAAGTTTATTATAACATAGTTTTAATATATAAGATAATTTAAATTATACAAAATATCAATAAACTTTTAACAATTCATAAAAATCATACAGAAAGTTGTTAGTTATTAAAGTTTACTTGTCACGTACTTTACATTTAGATAAATTGACTATTTATCGACAGTTGCATCTCACATAAAAGTAATATTTTTAAAATTTATGATTTTGTTTTCAAATGTTTAAATTAACGTCTTGAGTTTCTCTGAGTTTTCACGCATACACACATCCTTAATCACTGACTTAAATATGATTAAAATAATAAAAATTTCTTCTCACTAATTTCAAATAATTAATAATATATATTGAATTTTATTTACTTACAGATCAAAGGTGCAGGTTCAGCTGAAGAAGTTTTTGAACAAACCGCAACAATAGCAAGAAAGGTCAGAAATATTTTTTCCATCATTTCTCCAACTTCTGAAATATTTGTTAAGTAGACGAGTAAATAAAATAAAATTAATGATGAAAATTTTTAAATATTCAGAATTTATTATTTTAAATTATCATTATTAAATTATTTCTATTATACAGAATTTTTTACAACAGGTAAACATTGTGTCATATATTAAATGTTTTTTTATTTATAAATTTTGAATTTTCAAAACAAAATGTTCAAAAAGTAATTCCATAAAAAAATTTTAAAGTTCTTCAATAACATTAAAAAAAAACTTACTCTATTTCAGTTGTATTTTTTATCGTGGCAATCTATACACTAAATTTTTAATGTGTATGATAAGGCTTTTTATATGTTATTTTATCTCTTAGATAAAGTTGTATTATTTTTGGAAAGACAAAAAACAAATATAAAACGTTTTCATTTACATATAAAAGTTATTCACTTCAACAGTTGTCATTTGAACAAATAGCATAACAATTTAATGTATTCGTTAATGATATAAACACTTATGAGTAAGCTAATCATAAAATAATTATCGTTAGTTCAACTAATTGTTTTCATTAAAAACTTTCCACTACAGTTTAGAAAGACCTTTTTTAAAAATGATAAATTCCCATTAAAATTTCAGTTTAAACAGGTGAATTGTTATTAGCGGCAAGACATTTCCTGTTTATTGTATTTATATCAAAATTATTATTTATATTTAATACTAATTGTCTAGTTACGAGTACATTCCAAAATGTTTGATGAATAATATGCAATAAATATGAACTAATTAATATTTTTTGTGTTTTTACTTTATTTTTAATCTTATATTTTTAAGCTTATTTTAAAAATTTAATATTCCAAGTAGAGAAGACTGGGGTAAAACGAGATGAAATAAATAAATCAATTTATTTTAAAAATAAAAAAATATTGTTGTAGATCGTGTTAATATCGACTTCCACATCGTGACTCCATATATAATTGCTCAGCCACGAAATAACGTGAGCACATACATTTTAATTACTGCTATTTTATTCAATTTTTCTCAATAATTAACATATCAATAAAATATTTGAAAAATAGTTATGTTTACACAGTATTAAAAATAATATATATGTTTGAGCATTCGAATCTCGAATTTTTTTAAAACTTTTCACTTCACGCGGATAGGTGGACACACTTTAAATGTTCGTTTTGTCTTCAAACAGAGAGAAGAGATATGTCAAGTTGGTTGCTTCGTATGGGTACAAATGCGTAGAGCACTTATCTAATTAAAATAGAAATGTGTCTTTATAAATGAATATAAATGTAAATTTATATGTATACAGATATGTATTGATGTGAAAATATAATGTCTTATAATATGATACTTAAAATCCTTCACATATGTGTATATATTACAAAATATGTTCCATAAATAAAAAATGGAATCCATACAGGATTGTGAAAATACATCGTCTCAAGTACAGATGAATACTGTAAAAAGAACTGCAAATGATTAAAAAGAGGTCTTCAGTGGCTCAGTCGGTAGTGTGATAGGCTCATAACTCGAGTGCCAGAGTTTAAATCTCACTCTCGGCCAATTAATACAAGCACCACTGTATATGATACATATGCTTTGTTTTATAAACACTCCGAGATACCAACGTTGCTAATTATCATCGTAGTGATACCATAAATACAGCGACGTTAAATAAAATTTTTAAAAAATGTTTGAGACCTTATGCAGATAATTTTGCTTGAAAAAGTCTATAATACCGATGTTTTTTCATTTTTTTTTATAATTTACTATTTTATCACTTGAATATACAGCACGATACAGCATGCATTCTCCGCTTAATAGAAATTTAATTATGAGTATTTCTCCTGTTTCTAAAATTCACATTTTAATCTTCAAAAATGCTCATAATAGGTTAGCACTTTATCAGCGTTATGAAGGTTAAAAAAAAACGTTTCAGTTCAGTTTTCAGCTCTTCATTTCAAAGCAAAAATCCTAACATGGTAAAAAAATGTTTTCTATTTCTGCCAGGGACATAAAAAATAATTCAACCAAACAGTTAACCGCTCAGCAACAAAATATTTATGTATCGTATAGTTCTTAAAACACCAGCAAGCATAAATCAAAGCATTAAAAAGAAGCCAGTCCTTTCAGTTTCAACGTCGCGCATAGTATGGCTTTGTCGTTTTTTGGTACTTAACGGCTCATAATGTTTAGACCCTTGACCAACGTTTCCACGAATCACGAATCTTATTCGCAAATCGCTTAATTCTATACTTTATGTGTGTGTTGGCCCTTTTTCGATAAAGTAAATCATGAGCTCATAAAAAAAAACAACAGTCCAATATACTGGTACTGCATTTACAGTTTTGGTTTGACACTTGTGGTTGCAATATAGTTTTTAGGTCCTAATGCTCACTGAAATGTATATATATTTTGCGAGTCGAAAAAATGAATGATCCATCGAAATACTTTATATTTCTTTATTTAACGCGACGGCAGTATAAATTCTACGCGAATCTTTTACTTTCTTATTTTAGAGGGCTATGAAAAAGGTGATTCGCGTATATTTTTTTTTTTATTTTCAGCATTGACTCAGTGGTTTGACAATCTAAATATAAATTTTGTTTATTAAATACTAAATTTTTTTTCTTATCCGCTAAAGTTTATTACCGTTAATCAGAAATAAAAAAATTCAACCAACTGAAAGAAAAGGCCTTAAGTTTTCCTCTTTAAAAAAAAATAAATAAAAGTTTACTACTTTCAAAATTAATCTTCCATTTAAAATATTTAATAAAGTTCTTTTATTTTTTATTTTGTCATTATTTTTTCACAGTATAAATGCAGTGTGATGTCATTATTACTTTACATAAAATATATCAGATGAAAATCTTCGCCAAAGCAGCTAAAGAGTTAATAAATGCCAAAAATATTTTAAAAATTAAAAAATTTTATTGCAAATTTTTTCGAGGCACAACTGTAATGATAATAAACAAATATATGAAAAATCAACTTGAAATTGAAAATAATTTTACAAACCAGTTTAATAATATTGTTGATAATCCTTTGAAATTGAAATACGAATATGCTAATCCTAATAATCACCTATCATGGTGCTAATAAGCTCTTGTAAAATTTCTCTTTCAACTATAATTAAACTTTAATCCTATTATGAAATTTATGCAATTTCAAATATGGAAAATCAATTAGTATACACGCATAAATTATGTTGAGAAGCTGTCAAACTATGAAGTTTAATCTGTTTTCCAAGAACTCATACCAATAGCATTTATATATCCATCGAACAAAAAAAAAGAAGAATTAATTAACATTTTTGAGACTCTCGACGATTATATAAATTTACAAATATATAAAAATATTCCAGGGTATGAGCAATACATTACATAAATCACAATCACAATGACCGGATGATGCATAGGCTGAACTGAGATACGTTATGCTTGCCGTTGCGATTGCCGCAACAATGGTGTACTAATTAATGCAAGCGCGTATAGTAATCTCAATATTATACTGTCTATGTATACACATATACTACAGAGAGAAAGCACGTATTTTGCGTTTAACGATCCACTTGACCTAATTGTACTAGATCAGACCGAGAACTTGAGAGGATGCGAACGCATATATACGCGGAATGAGAAAGAATAAAAGAATTGAAGAATGAAGTACGTACGAGTATGGAATGTAAGGGAATGAAGTATTCTGCTAAATACGTATGCACTTGGTGTGCGTACTTCTTCATTCATTTTTGCCTTTACTTTTTTGTCCCGGTTTCTGAAACCCTTCAAGGGGATGTCAATGTCACAGTTAGCGCTGTACTTGACTGAAAAAAAAAAACGTGAAGTGCAATTCTTACGTTTATCATTAGTATATTTTTTGTTTTTGCTTTTTCGTAGGGGAAACTTTGTGATTGTAAAAAAATACTTTTTTAAATAATGTTATGAAATAAGTCCCTGTATTTTTTTAACCAAAATACTTGAAAAATTTATAAACTTTTGCATAAACGATTCTAATTATTAATATAATTATTATAGATGAAGTTTAATTACAAATATTTCAAAATCTTATTAATATTGCACAAAGTATTATAAGATAAAGTTGTCTTTTTACACTATAAAATTTACCTTTCTTAACTAACGCATTTGAAGCAACAAAACAAGTACTATCGTTAAATTACAGTAAACAATTTGCGCCTTATAGTTATTGAGCTTAGTAAAACGTCCTCATATTGATAATAAGGACATTTACCTACTGTATGGCACTTTCTACCTCGTTTATATTTCTTTCTTTAGTACAGCGGCGCGTGTTTCGAACAAGAGAAGCGTCATACGTATATGTATATATATATATATTTTCAACGATTTTTGCAGATTGCACTTATACACGCGTGGCACAACGAGCGGTTAGAATGGAAGTGAAGAGAAGAAGGCATAAAAAAAACTCTTCGCGACCGCGTGCACGTTTAAGCTTTTTTTATGGTACATTATGCGCGACCTTATAGGCACGTCAACGTTAAAACCAATAAAAAAAAGAAAAAGAAAACGTCAAATAATAAACGGCATCTGGCTCTTTCTTCAATGTGCCACGAAATTCTTTCTACTTTTACTTTTTTCTTTTTTTTTCAAACAAAAAGAAAAAAAAAAATTGTTTAGCTCTCGCTTAAAGTGCCTCGTTTAAAATTTTTTCGTTACTGATGATCGAATATTTTATGCAGAGACAGTAAAAGTCAGGGCTGTTCGGTGTTAAAGTGAGAAAGAAATTATTGAGAGCTTTAAAAATTGATGAAACTGAATTTTCTAAATTCAATGAACGATCTTGAAAAAACATGAAATTTTTGTACTTTTATATACAATAAATTAGAAAAATCATAAAGTACTAATAACATCATAAATTTTTTAGCTTTCTAAAAACATACATATCAGTAAAATTATAGCAAATATTTAAATTTGATTTTATCTTAACAAAATACAATAAAAATTCAAACCATATTTTATCATTTCACAAAAATAAATATTTCTATAAGAAAGTCATAATTCAAGTAAAAAAGAAACGAAAACAGAAGGTCATCAAAGTGTATAAGAAAATATCCATGTCTCACGACAAAGTCTGTTTTGAATTGGTTTTTATTCACGTATCAACCCCTTTGAAAAAATAATATTTATTTCTTCTTCTCTCGTAAGCATTTGCTTTAGAGTAACTGTCAGTCACAGTTGTATATATACTTTATATACATCGACGCGGGGTCCAATACTATTTCTTGCAACGAAAAATCGTAAAGAAAGTTGTTCCCTCTCTCGGTGCGGAATATCGGCGCATAAAATATGCAGACTTGGTTACTGATCATTCCTAAAGACATTTTCGGCGTGTATTTACAACCCGTTTCGCAAACTCGCGCGAGGAACGTATACCCAATTTTAACGGGAGGAGAGAGGAAGAGAGTCACACATTTATATGACCGACTACGTATTTACTACATAAGTTTTATAGGAATGCCATTTCTTTTTTCTTTTTTAAGCATTAAATGCAAATTGTATTGTCATTTTTAAAATGAGTACCCATTATCGATTGTAACGTTAATATTTTAAGACGGTTAACTATAAAGTTAAACGGTTATTTGAAGTGTGAATTATATTTTTGTAAAAAGTGTTAAAAAGAATTTATATTTTGTTTTTAGTTTAAAACTTAATCTAATTTTTTCTAAATCTTTGATGATTAGTGTTGAGAAATTTCGAAAATTAAAATCATGTATTAAAATATTTTCAGAGCCGGTTAATGGCTCAGTCGGTAGAGTGTTGGATTCGTAATCTCGGGGTTCAGAGTTCGAATCCCGCTCTTGGCAACTGATTGATAAAAGCATCACTGTACGCTACATGTGCTTTCTTCGCAAATACACTTACGAGCTCCATCGCTGACTAGCATCACAAATAGTATAAATATAGCGACGTTAAAAAAACTAAAAAAAAATATTTTAAGTTATAAGTACTTTGGATTGACAGAGAAATTTTTAATCTTTTTTCTACAATGATATATTTATTTATTACAAATTTTTGCTCGGTGCTCAATTTGAAAAAAATTATAAATAACACCAAAGATTAATTTTTCAATTAGAATTAATTCCGAAAATAAAATTTGTTTTTGAAGGCTTCAACAATCATTCGCAACACGAGCATAACAAAAGAAAATATCTCAATACCCATTTCCCATGAAAAAAAAATCAAAGCATCGGTAAGGTGGTAATAACACTTTTCAAATAGCTTTCACCAATAATAAATTCAAAAGCTTAACCATGGTTATATCATAAACATAAGAATAAAGTCAAAGAAGAAGAAGAAGAAAAAAAAAAGATCTCTTTCTCGTTGGACGTATTCTAGTAAGTGATAACCGCGGAGTGAAATAAATATTATACGATGCAAAATAAAAAAAAATATATATATATACATATATACGCATATACACGTTAGCGAGAGAAGTAAAGAAAAGGCGGATAGTATAGCATAAAGTTGGACCGCGTATATATATGCGCTATAACTTATTGCGGCGGGGTGTTAACGATCGCCCGTGAAAATCGAATGTGAAGAGGAAATTAGCTTCTAAAAAGTCGTCATTCTTCTCTCCTTTCTTTTCTTTTTATACTTATTTTCTTTTTTTTATTTGTCTTTCTCTTCTTGGACACCCCGAGGGCATAAGCGTAAAGATAAAGGTGACGTTGATCGTATAAGAGCAATGTCAAGTACGTATATAAGCGTATATAGCTAAAGAGAAGAAGAAAAAAAATAAAAAAATATAAAAGTGTAAGGAAGAAGAAGAAGGAATGAAGTAAGCGTTTTTGTAAGAAAATAAAATAAGAATATAGGCTCTTTAGTCAAGACTTTTTAGCTTTACTTAAAGTTTATTCCAAGCATAAGCTCAACCTAAATGTCCCTTCTATATATACTTTAGTAAAAAAAAAGAAAATAATGAAACGTTATAAATATATCTATACACACTAAACTTAAGCGTAGTCCAGTATTAGGAGGGTTTGAAGTTTATCTTGCAAAGAAAGAATAAAAAAAAAAAAGAGAAGAGAAGAAAAGGGATGGCTGTTCTTTATTATCGGCACGTCGAATAAATGCCAATGATCGCTTTTCGCCTCTTTACAACCGCGAATGCAAATAGTCGCTCGTATCCGTTATAGAAAAGTCTTTCCTATACAAAACTTCCGTGCTGAAAGGAAGAAAGAAAGAAAGAAGTTCAAGGGATACGTATATCGTATCTTCGTAGTTACACAGTACCGGAAAGAAGGAAGAAAGAAAAAAAGAAAGAGAAAAGGAACAAAAGGAATAGTCGTAAAGACAAGTCGAAAGAAGTAAATAAAAAAAAAAAGAAAGAACGAAAATTGTAAGAGTGCAAAAAAAGAGATAGAGAAAATGAGCGAATGTTATATATATATATGAGAATGTCGAATGAAAAGAAATAAAAAGAACGAGTAAATGATGAGGGTTTTAAAGAAGTTGAAAATGTATAAAAAGGACAAAAGGCAAATGGTTAGGTCGGCAAATAAAAGTCAAGATTTCAATCTTAACTTTAGCTTCTTTGGTTTAAATGAGATTAGATATTTCTAATTTTATTTGTTTAACGCGACAAATATTTGTTACAATTCAAGTAGTATGAGTCACTTCTGTATCAGACTTAAATTTAAAGATATTTACTTATTATGTTATATTTAATTGCATTTTATCGTAGGTTACTTCACCATTGAAAACAGACTCAAATTTAAGCATAAAATATGTTCGTGTTAGATTCGAACGAGAAAAATAAGATACACTAATATTGTCTGATATAATATTTTAAGTAGTAAAATTATTTTTAAAATATTTTGTCACAAATTTGTTGTATTAATCGAGTTGAAGAACTACAAACTCTACTTAATTTACATAAATTTTGTATAAATATTACGCAATTTAGTTGATTGTATATTTACGCCCAAATACACATTTTACATAAAACATGAGTAAATTAAGACAGAAACTGTGCATTTTAATTACACAGAATATGTTTGATGGACATATTTGAAATTCGTGTATTTTGTACTGTTTAATTTATACAAACTATACAACTTTTTATAATGTTGAATATTAAATGAGTTGCATTTTATTAGTTTTATATTTATTATTATTTTTATTATTTTATTTTGACATAGCCACTTTATTTAAAATCCTTATAATTTCAATACTTCACACGTAAAAAGCTCAAATATTATTGAAATTCATATAATAAGTAAATATAGAATTTAAAAAGAACTGTAAAAAAATAAGTGTAACAAAGATATAAGGATCATAAATATAAAAGTAAAAATAAAGAAGGTAGTGAAAGTTAAAAAGCGCGACTATTTCGGTTTTGCGAAGAAATAATAAAAAAAAGAAGCAAGAGAACAAGTCTTTTTCTACTTGCCTTTAACTATCCTGCCAGAAATAATAAAATGCAGATTCAACAGAGGAAGTTTTTAAGCTTGCATAGTGAACTAGCTCGAAAGTAAACCCTTCTCAACAACCTTTATTTTATTTTTTTATTTTTTTTTGCCTTCAACTTTCTTACTCTCATCTTATTCGAAACTTTTCAAACGATTTGTGATCTTTTCGCTACTTGAAATGCTAAAATTTTCGAATTGCACTTGGACTTGAAATTAGTTTTACTTATTTTCCAACAGTTCATTTGGAAAAACAACGTTACTTTTTCTCAATATGCTAATGTAATTTTAATATTTTATAATCTTTTATTAAGAAAAAGTTTTCTGAAATTTAAATATCTTTTCAAATTATTGATTATTTTCATGAAATCCACATAAATCTAATCCAGCAAAGTAATACCATAATGCATAATTCATAAACACTCAATACCCTTTTTCCCAAATGTTCAATAAACTTTCAAAAGAGAAAAGAAAAAAAAAATGATATGGATCAACGTTTGGCTCGTCGACAACTCGATAAAAGCATCGTCGACTTCGAAGTCCTTCTATAGATCACTTTAACATGTATAATTCAGTGTTGTGTGATAAAAAAAAAACAAAAAAAAAAGAAACGGAGACACGAAGGGATGATCGAACAAGTCGGAACAAACACGTACAGTCTAAAGAATCGAGCCGTTATATTTTCTCGCTTCTGTACATGTATATATATATGTAGGTACACATGCCTAGTGTTATTTACGATCCTTTTCCCCAAATGCAAGAGAGTGCAATCGCTCACGATTTTTTTTTTCCTTCTCTCATCTCTTCTTCTTTTATTTTTATTTTGAATCTTTGCACGACAGGAAAAACGCGTCGCTCGGCCTCTGGGCATTAAGAGCGATATTTTATTCATGAAGCACCTTATACGTATACGCTCGTTTTGGTGGATACCAAAAAATGTGCACTGACTAAGTGAGAAAAAGATAGAAGGATGCAAAAAAAAAAAAAGAAGAAAAGAGAGAAAGTGTGAAGTTTCAGCGGTACGAGAAAAAGAGATTTTTTATCAAATCGTTGCGTTCGCAGATGAATGCTGGTGACACAAGTTCTTTTTTAGGTATTTCTGCATTAATTCATTGAAGAAACTCGAGAATTTAAGGGTTGACGAAAAATTGAAATACTTTTTTTGGAACTTCGACGACGAGATGTAAAATTAAAATCTTTTCGCATTCATCAATATTTATACATGCGTCAGAGGAAGTAAAAAAATATTAAATTATTATTTTGCAATATTGATTGTAAAAGTGTATTGAACTCTGTTAAATTTTTTTTTTTTAATCCAAAATTTTTGTAAATATCTCTATATTACAGCCTTCCATTTTCACTAATAAAAAGCCTTAGAGATATTTCGGAAAATTTATTAATAAAGATTAAAAGTTTAACTATATAGAAGTCATAAAATCTATTACATCCCCTTAAAATAAACATTTGCTATTAACTGATCATCTATTAATAATTGATTGGAAATTTGTAAAATATATGTAGAAAAATATATTCCAGACTACAAAACAAATCATTATTTTTTCAAGTGTACTGGACTACTCGAAGTGAATAATAAAATAAAAATAAACACCATACTAAATAAAGTTCGACAGAAGGAAATAATAAGTGTGAAAAAGGGTAAGAGGCAAACAAGGGCTGCTTAAAAAGTCCGTATACTAGATAGTCCTACTAAATAAAACATGCATACAAGTATATCCTAACTCGTAAATTTGTAAAAGCCAAAGCCCAACAAGTTGATAGATTTACAAGCCACCCTTGGGCGCAAAACTGATATTTAAATTAGTCTAACTTTAACTTGAAAAAAATCGAGGGTAGGAGCATATCTATGTGTAAGCAAGACTTTACACCTATAGCTCTAGGGTATGTATAGAAAAGGGGCGAGGAAAGAAGGGACAAGAAAAGGGAAAGAAGGATTTTCACCTCGAGAAATATGCTCTATTCTCAATTGCAAGGATGACTTTTCAGTAGCTGCTACTTTTTCTTCTTCTTCTTTTTACTTCTTCTTTTACGCAGCTGTAGAGCAAGACACAAAGATAAAAAAAAGGATAGCGTGTACATAACGTCGTTTCTCAAAGAAGTTTTATGCTCTAGCGATGTAAAGTAAGCTGAAAAAAGTCATATAGTATAAACTCTGTATTTTTTAAGAGGCGCATTGCCGACAGCGCGTGTGTGTATGTATCGAGCGCATGTTTTTCACGTTATTCTCGCTAAATAAAGTTTCCTTTTACGTATACGTACTTTATTTGCTTTGACATTAAACCTTTAAGCCACATATTATAACATTATGCGCTAGCTGAGTTTCGAGAGCTTCGAGTTTAAGAATTGAAAATTGTTGCTCGTCAACTTATTCCTTCATTTTTTACTTCTTTTTTGCTTTTCTTCTTTCTTAATGTTGTTTGAATTTAAGATAACTTGATTACGTGAATTATGAAAAAATATATATTAATTTTTTTAAAGTAAAGTTTTTCAATGTTAATCTGATTTAACGAAAAATATATGTTAAAATAAAAACAACTGATTTTGAAGTTATAGAGTATATTAATAAGTTTTTAAAGCATCTCGTGATTTTTGTTGCATCAGAAACCAATGAAAGAAAGTTTAAAATTTGTAAGTTTTATAAGTGTAATTTGATAAAGGTTATACAGTAGCCTTTTTTTCACAAGATTAACCGTTACCTTGCAAAATATGATGAATCATTAATTTTTCTTTTCACCTTTTCAATCGGAAGTTTTATAGGAATCACGCCTTTACCTCTTTCTCACGTTCGACGTGTGTGTATATTTCTTGATTGAATGATACAAATCTATAAAATATCAAAGTCATGAGGCCGGAAATTTACCCGCCTCTATTTGTTGTCAGCTTTCGTGTGTACACATTACAAACAAGATTTTAATTTTCTTACAAAGAGATCAATAAGCTCTTTTTTTTTATCTTCAATTTACCCTTTACATTTTTAGAAAAACCCCGGTAGATATCGAAAAATTCTGACGTTGCAATTTTCTTAAAAGTGGTGTGTGTAACAACGACGTTTGCGTGATTCTCAGCATTAAATTTTTTGGCGCGTCATGTTCGTTCAGTAGTTAACTGATTCTCGTAAATATCGAAATTTTTCTATACACGCTAATAATTAATCAAAATCGTATTGTTTTTACAGTGATTATATTTTTATAAAAATAATTATTATATATCAGATTTTTATATTTTTGCTTTGTTAAAATCTTTCAAGAAAAAATTTTATTGTTTGTTCAAAAAATTTTACGTGATTAATATATAAATATTTTATTATTATCATATAGAATATACGTGGAAATTATAATTGTGCTACTTAACATTTCTTATTAACCTAAAAAATACTCAATATAGAAAGATAAATCTATAATGTTATAAAAAGTAATTTAGAACTAAAATTTTTTAAGATATAAAAGTTAAATATTATTCCCTTTTTGATAACTTAACTTCATATTAGTATAAAATAATTTACCTTTACAAAAAGTTCACAAGAAAACTAAGTCGCGTAAAATAAATAGTAAATACGATAAGAAAAATTCGATTTTATGACAAGTAGACTCTATTTGCATTTAGCAGATTCTTCTTGTTTTAAATTAAATTTTTCTTATCCTTATCACAATCTATTTTAATTAATTATAAAATTTGTTTCCTTCAAATCTACTAATCTCTTATAGATAAGTATTTGTTTCAAGTAAATAAGCACTACCTGCAAGTAGGAAATTAAGTGGATAATATATTTGATTATTATAAATTTTCTCAAAAAATATTATTTTACTTTGTCAATGTTATGTAGTTGATATCTAACATTAATAAAAGAAATTCATATATAAATATAAGATTCATTACATCAATTGAATAATAAAATAGATGTCACGAAGCAATACTTGAGCATTGATATAATCAGTCAACGAGCAGCTCAACAATCCTGAAGATACATTGACCTACTGAGCTTGACAACAGCAGTGAGATACACTATAGCGAAAAAAAACCCTTTTTTATTTTATGCGCAAACTACGTTTTTCTTGCATCACTCGCAACGCACTCTCGACATGCAATTCCCCTTATTCATTATTTATACCCTACGACATACAACAAACTCACCCCCTTGACGCGTGTACTCTTATAGAAAGAAAAAAATGAGATCCTTTACTGCGTGTTAAAAAAAAAGGGGGAAAAATATCGCAGAAAAGAGAAAGATTTCTCATTTTTCCTTTTTAACTCGACCTCGTATATGTAATGTATACCATAGGCATCTGGGCCACTGGGCTAACGTCATACACTTGTCGGAGTTTATATACAAAAGAATCTTAACGATTTTATGAATTATGGAAACTCGATGATGAAGGAAGGATGATGATGTACGAGAAAAGGAAGTGATTGGTAAATATGTATGTGATATTATGCGTCGTGGAACAAAATAAAACCGCGAATCTTGACTAATCACGCAGAGCAAAAAGAAAAATAAGAAAAGAGAAGTCGGTTTTCTTCTCGTTTGAAAAGGGAAAAAAGGGGTTTGAAGGGTTGATGCTGTTGCTGCTTTATGTCGTTTTCCTTTGTAAGTTTTGTTTGTATGTGGAGATTCGCGACAAATGTCAGTTTGCTAAGTGACTTTTCGTTTTTCTTTGATGTATTATATTCTTTTTTTTTTTTTGAAAAATCATGTTTACTCGTACGAACTTTTTTGTGGATGCAATACAAAGAAAATCTTGAAAATTCCATTTCGAGAAACTTTACTACTCCGTACAACGAATTTTATAACACTTCAGTTATGTACGTTTAAGGAAAAAAATCGATAACATATTATACTTTATAATATAAATAAAAATAATTATCTTTGCAGAATTTTAATTTAAACACTTTAATTGTATACCCTCTAATCGTATTTACGTTTCTCAGTACCTCGCTTTTTCCGGTCTTATTCATGATAAAACAACAATTTATTATCTCTATTGAAAATATTGAATGTAAATGGTTTACATTATTTAATAATTCAGCATTATACAACAGTAGATAATTTAAATAACTAGTTGACATTTCACCATTGTAAAATTAGACGCTCGTTTAGCTTTTATAGTACTGAAAATTAACATATCATTATACTTTGTGCTATTAGTGCTTAAGTATTTTCCTTTATAAAGATCAAAATATAAAAAGAAAGAGCGAAGAGGAAAAAAAAAGAAAAACGAATGATTTTAGTCTGTATTCTTGAAAATGAGATGCTCCTTTTTGATGTACGTGACGCGTATGTATACACGCATATTTTCTCGAGTGTGTAATTTGCAAAAACGGCAATGTTATACCTTCCTTATTCACCGGGACATGTATATATATACATCCACAAGCATAAAACTCTTTGTTCAGCAAAGTAGAAAAGACTTGTTGCAGTTGCTATTCTATTATAACAGAAGCTTTCAATTTTTACATTATTTTTTTTTTTCTTCTTTTCTTGATTTTTTTTTCTACCTTCGTTTTGTACTTTGAACTGAAAATGTCTATGAGATATAACGTTTACAAAAGTATTCATTTCGCCATATAATATTAACGTTTACGCCCTGAACAACAAGCTATTATAGTTTATTTTATCACTGACTTTTTAGCGTGTGAAATATTTAAAATCTGTTAACAGCTGTTCGTAATTTATTTTTATTTATAATCGTTTCAATGACTGTTATTAAATAATAAACGCACGTAAAAGGAAGTGAGTTTGAACGTGTGAAAATTTCAATTTTAAAACTATTATAATTAACATTTTATTTGCAAATATTAACGTACGTACTTCGAAGTCAATTTAATGTATACAAAAAAACTTTCCAAAATTGTTACGGAAAATATACATATGATAACTATAGAAAATGTATAAATTTTAAATATTCAATTAACATAAGCGTGAAAATATTTTCTCTGTTTATGAATAATGATTTATGCAAGGCCCCGTTTTTATTTTAACCTCAATTTTGTAAAAAATATAAAAATAATTAATTTATTAGTTTTAATGAGTTTTATTATTAATTATAATTTGGAGAATGAAATTTTGTGTTTTGTTGATTACAATTTGAATCATATTTGTTTACATATAATGATATGACATTAGTACGTTTGCAAAACGTACTTTTGAAATAACAAAAAAACACGTATTTTCATTCATTCTACATTAAATATCACTTTTATATGTTCGATTACCTATACTTTAGTGAATATTTAAAAATATGAGATTTTCATTTTTATATCCTGTTATTTCAAGTTCAGCTTGTTATTACTTTATGAAATCACATAGTTTACATATGATTGCTTGTAAAAAAAAAATATTTTCAAATAACTTTTGTCCAGAAATTTATTCGATAAACTTATTCATTCGTCTTTGTGTAATATATATATTTTTTCAGAATGATCTAGTCTTTAAAAATTGAAAAAAACTACCTAAACATATGAAATATGATAAAAATTGTTGCATTTAACATAAAACAAATAATTTTTCATTCGATTTTAAACTAAAATTCAAAAATGTCCTAAAAAAATTCTCGAACGAATATAAAATTGTACACGTATACATGCAAACATAAAGAAAAGACACTAAACCAGATAAGATAAATAAGCCATAACGCAGTACTGTGACAGTGAAATACTTTTCCTATTGATTTATCAAATCGCGCATATATTTATACGTATCAGCTGTCTTACCCGTCATAACGCAAAATTACGACTATCTCATAACGTCTGACAGGCGGGCACTTGAATATCAACGCATTCAAATTTCAAAAGCTTATCCGTACTTTATATAACATAACTATGTATTCGTTATAGTACTTATCGCTATCTACGCTACTTTTGCTTTACTATTGACATAAATAATAAAAAATAAAGCTTCGCGAGCTGATCTTTTGTATGGAAATATCTTATATCTTTGCTTTTTTCGGATGTGAAAGAGATGCAAAGAAGATCTAATGACTGTCCTTTATTTTGTTTTTTTCTTCTTTCCTTGCAGGAGTTGCAATTTTCTTGATTGACGCTTTTTATTTCTTTCCTCAATAATGGACTCTAAACTGCATATACTTGAATATGCAGTGAAGAAACGTTAAAAAGAAAAGATATAAAAGGGGTTGTATTACGCATTTTGCGTATAGCGGGAAGGAAAAAAAAAATTTATTTGGTTTGGTGGTAGAAAAGCAAAGTACACTGTTTTATATATTGTAGACAAAGTAAAAGAGATATGTGTACTGAAGTTGCTTTGCGCAAGAGCTTCTCACGGAAGAAGATGAAGAAGAAGAAGAAGAAAAGTTACAGTTTCCCTAATGGACGAGAAATTTAACTGTTTTATGCTTTTGCTATATAAGGATTTTTTAAGTATGAGATGCTTTTTTTTATGATGCTTCAAGGCATGTAAAAGCTTAGTCCACAACTTCTGCCATTAATTTTTATCTTGAGCTGCTCTTGCAACTAAGCACATTTATTTATTTTTTTTTTTTTATAAATTATAATTACTAAATTTGCATGTGTTGTATTACTATTGTTTCTATAATAACTTTGATTCCATTTGAATTATTCTGAAAAAGAATTCTTATTTACAAATATAACAACATAAAAAAGACCGTGAATTTGTACATATTTTATTATTAACAAATTTAACACAATTAATAAAAATAATTTTGCGTTTTTCTTAATTTGGTATAGATTAAATTCTATTAAGTTTAATTTTGAAGGTTCCTATTACAAGATAAAAATCAAAAATATATTTTTTACTCATATAAATGTAAAATATAGAATACCCTGTACATAGAATACCGCATACATTTTAGTTTATTTGATTTTTAAAAACATTATTAAAACAACTCATTTATAACACATTACAATAGATTGTGTGTCAGTTGTAATTGTGATTATTTAAGTTGTTACAATTAGTAGAAATAAATTGTTCGTTAAACATTACAAATCAACGATTGCAACTATAAATAAAAAAAAAGAGATAAATTAATGATCAAACTGATCAATTCGACTGTTTGTTTAACAAAACAAATTGTTTTTCTTCTTTCTCTTACGCATAAATGGTTGCTGAATCAACGAAAAAGACAAATGCTCTTTCTCCCTCGGTGCAAATCAAAATCGAATTTTCGCCTTCGCAAGACACGTAACTG
The DNA here is from genome assembly GCA_017163975.1 of Anastatus disparis. Classification (NCBI taxonomy): domain Eukaryota; kingdom Metazoa; phylum Arthropoda; class Insecta; order Hymenoptera; family Eupelmidae; genus Anastatus; species Anastatus disparis. Next base: position 2,551,518 of record JAFFSR010000251.1, read on the forward strand.
TCCCTTATCCACTTCCCTTGCCGTATATATTTATGTGCAACGCATAAGAGAGATAAAGTAAGACGCCAAAAAGTCAAGCTAAATCGACACACGAGCTATCCGCAAAGACTAATGATACGGAATCTCATATATACGTGTATCCTTTCCTTTTTGACCTTACGTATATCCTCTCCTATAGTATAGCCAAATAAATGTCTTGATTCATTTAACGCTTAACGCGCTTCATTTGTTTCCTTATAACTAGACTAGGAAAGAGCAAAATTTAGGTCAAATGGAGTGGTAAGATTGTACATTAAATCGTCGTGAAGTAATATCAAAAAAGCTTTGCTGACTCAATATGAGGTCTAGAGGAAAAAAAATAAGGAACGCGCAATGATAAGGATGTGTTATACAATACTATGCTGTATGCTTTGGAAAATATTTGCTTGAATCACGTTTGCTTACTATTTGCTGTCTTTATTACAACTGTCGAAGCAGCATAGAAGCGAAAAATTTTCATTTAATACGATCTGCGATGTTACTGGAAGAAAAACAAAAAAAAACGAAGTAGAGATAGCGATCGAGTTTACTTAGGAACTTTTCACGTAGTCATGTTACTTATTGCTCTTGTCTTTATATACTTGTGCTTTCGATGGTTATTAGAACAATATATAAATATGTACAAGATTAAATAGAGCGAGAAAATTTCCCGTGATTGATCGATGTCGTTGAATTTCTTTATTTGGTACGTAATATTTTAATACTGATTTTTTGGGCGATAGTCTGTTTGAGTAGTGGATGAAATTTTTTTTTCTCCCGTGCTTGATTTATTATGACGATTATGATTTACCATTGGGTATTTAAATAACCTCAATTCGTGGGGTACGCCGCAATCACGATGAAGAATAGAATTACTTGATTTTGATAAGTACACAAATTAACCGCATGATAACGTATTGTATATTTGTTCGTTCGATTGAATGTAATGTATACACTAATGAATCATCGTTGAAATTATTGTTTTACTATTCTTGTTTGTTTTAATATTTATTGATTTAATTAATTATATTCGATTTCAAACATTTTTTATTTAACTTTTACACTTTGGCCAATTTTGTGGAAAAAATAATCAATCAATTTTCTGTATAATATTGAAAAATTTTTCAATCACAAAAATAAAACTAACAGTAAACAATAAATTTGAGTTCCTGGATAACAAATTAAAAATTTTTCTCGCCATGGCTTTTTCTTTCTTTTTTTTTTTTTATTAAATTCTCGCTTTTTGTCTGTTTTCTTTTATTTACTATAGTATTCCACCGAGGGTCACTTTATCCAAAAACCAGTAAAAGGTTCGTAGGCGCAACGTATCATGTCTATTAAAACGAGAGAGGTAGAAATAAAAAATAAAAAAAAGAATCAAAGCCGAGCATCACGCATTTCCATCCCGCAGAAAACTATGCACGTAGGAGTTCAATAATCCATTGCTATGGCATTGGAAAATAACGCGAGGATCTTTCTCTCTTTCTCTCTTACTCGGTGGTAAATAAATTCCGCTTCCAGGCTTGCTCGTTAAAAAGCATCCGTAGAAATGGACCGAAATTGTATGTTTCAATCGGATCTTTCTCTTGCCTACACGGCCTATATATTGATTCGAAAATCCGATTCGTTCTTTCCATCATTTTATTTTAGTTTTTTTTTTTATTTCTTCTTTTTTTTTCATTTTGAATAGCAAGGATCAGCCTCAAGCGTTGCATTCGGACGAATTTGAATTTTATATAAAAAATGCAAACGAATACGTGAGACTCATGAGACTTTGTGTATCGCCATCTGTTGCAGTCGAAGTAACCCGTTTTGTTACTACTGAGTATCGATATTTAGAAAATTAAATATTGGAATATCATACGAAAAAAAAAATTTTTTTTTTATATTGAAAGTAGTAATTATAAAGGTATGCAGGTGGATGAATAATTATTAATTTATAAAATAGAATATAAATTAAAGTTGAATTTTTAAAATAATATTCGAAACTTTTCATAAATGTAAAACTTTTAAAGCAAATATTTTTAATTTGTCGCTATTTGAAGTCATAATTAAATAATTGGATTTATTTTTTATACAAATATGTTCCCAGCGATGCAAAGAATCAGAACATACATTATTTTTAGATCAAATAAAAAAAAATAGAAAAATTTATCGGAATTTAATCGATTTAATTTTAAAACAATGATTATCAAAATTAATTAATAAATATAAAAATAGATTTGATATTTTCAAAATTCAAATTTAATTAATAATACAAAAAATAAATATATTAAGAAAATATTGTCATATCTAATTTAGCAGAACTAAACGTTCACCATTATTACTAGTGCAAACATATTTAATACTTTTTAATAACTATACAAGAACGATTATAAAAAGAATAACAAAATTATTCCAATAAAACTAATATTTAAATAGTAAGTACGTATTCGGTACATTCAATTGTTTCATCATATTTGCATGATGTTTAATCAACCGCATAAACAAGTAGAACAGTAAATTTATCGAAAAATAGCACGTACACTGAACAATTTATAACATTAAATATTTTCTAACAGAAAACATTCAAAATTAAAGAAGAATTATAGTTTTGAATATATAAGTATAATTTATATTTAATCAACATAAAATAAATTCAAATACTTTAAAGAATTTCACAATTCTTGTATTCAATGTAATATTGTGCCAATGATTCTCAAATATAATTAGTTTTTGATATTTAGAAAATTTACAAAAATAAATGTATATATATTTTGCAAAGATGCAAATTTAATTCTGTTTTTTACATCAATAAAAATTTCAAGAGATTTATAATTAATTTGATGAAATTCGGTTTACTAATTATTTTCAACATCAAATAGAAATTTTTAGTAATATATTTTTGAGGGTAATTGCGTTGATGCTATCTATGAGAATATGTGTATATACATACATATATGTCTATACATATAGAGGCACGTGTCTAAAGGGTAGAGACTCAGGGTTAACGTGTGTTATCCCTCTTGAAATAGGAAATGCACGAATGTGAGCATAGTCATTAATTAAAATCCTTGGTATTCTAGTCTCTCCTTCTCTCTTTATACGTCAATCCACATATGTGCACGACTGCTCTATATATATATATATTCAAATATTTTAGCTTTCCTTTAGTTTAATATTTATCGCGTTATAGAATTTAAAGCCCCCCCTTTTATATAGTTGGAAGCCACGGTAACCATAAACTTTAGAAATTATATTCAACTTGGTCAAACTCTTGCTTTAGTTGTAGGTATTATTGATATATATGTATATACGTTCCGTGCGGCTACTACCGTGATTTCGCGCACATGGGTTGAGTAACACAGGAGAAGTTGACTATTCCGTCGGTCATCGGTACGAGCGACGACGGCTCTTCTCTTTTACCTGTTTGCATAAATATACGTATTTTGATAGTTTGGAGTAGTTATATTGTTCAAAAGGTTGCCTTTAGGCGAATTTCCCATTGTTTTATTTACATTTCAAACAAACCGCTAAATTAAAGATTTATTTATAATAGAATCAAAACAGTTCATTATGTTTCAGTGCGTGTTTTCGTAATAATTAAATAATTATTAAATTTCCGTATTTTCATATAAACGTTTAATTCCTTCTTCATATATTGATAATGATCAGAAAATAAAAACTTATTGACTGAATGAATTTACTTGAGATTGTCAGTGGCCCACTCGGTAGAGCCATGGATTCATAACCTCGAGGACCCGAGTTCGAATCCCGCTCTCGGCAGCCGATTGATAAAAGCACCACTGTATGGAATACAAGTGCTTCGTTCACTAACACACTGACGATCTCCGTCGCTAATTAACATCACAGTTATAGCACAAATATAGCGACGTTAAATAAAATTAAAAAAAATTTATTTATTTGGTTGTGTTGACTTCAATTTCAATTTTATTTTTTAACTTAATCTTAGCCTGAAGAGGTTAGTAAATTAGGACTGACGAATATAACTTATTTTCATTCAAATTTAAGTTTACTTTATACTAAGAATTTCAGAAAACACTCAGTAAAGTTTATTTTTTTATTTTTCGATTATTACGAATTTTTAGCTAATAAAATATTCACCAATATGATCTTTCTATTAATAGTAATTGAAAAATTGTGATACAATTTAATTATAAAAACAAAAATCGTATCACATGATAAATTTAATTAATTAAATCTTTCAAATTAAGCAACCTCATTACAGTAGTCTTCAAAATCTCGCTTGCAATGTGTGCATAGATGCACACGTAACGGACATGGACTAGAAATCCGATTGGTGTGCGATTGTGCGTACGCGCTACTCCGTAACACATTGAAGGTTATTACCAAATTCTGTTGGACCGAATACTACTACTACTATTATTATTTCACATATACATGCTTACGTATACACACACACATTGATTCACTCACTAATACGCATACACACACACATACATTCACTCACTTGCCCAGCAAGAGAAGGAAGATGATCCTATATATAGTGAGGGGATCGACATGCATAAAAGGGATGAATCTCACGTGAGAGTGAGATGAGATAGTGGGATGAGATCATCTAGATGTATTGTTCGAGCGAGAAACTGCAATTGTGTATGTTCATATAGGCGGCTAATACAGGTACATATGTAGATACATCTGTATACGTGTATTTACTTAGCTGCTATTCCATCTAATGTATTGAATGTACGAGTTTAGAAGCGAATCGATGTATATATGCGCATAGCAGGCACGTAAAGGGAGCTAAGTCTTACTTACGTGATTATATGTACGTTCAATTATATTATTACGCGGACGGTCAACACACATAGATAATAGTATTGTATTTATATAGAAAACAATGTTATTTAATATTAACAATTTTAAATGCAATACAAACATATTCTAATGTACACGCAGAAAATATTTCTATAACAATTACCATAAAAATCATAGTAATCAACAAAATGACTTTTCAGGAATCTTTTGCAAATAATTTTTTTAATTAATTCTAAATGACATTTCAAGAAAATCTTTTTAATATTCAGAGAGGAAGTTATTTTTACCATGACAGCCTTGTAATTTTTATAACGTAATTTTCCAGCAATTTTTATTGTAATTTTCATAATGAAAATTTCATCATCATAATTATGAATCATCCGAAAGTGTATACATAGCGTTTATCGTTTTAATTAAAATTCTATCGATATATCGAACCAAGTCAAATAACATTCATAACGTTCGAAAGTGTATATCAGCACCGGCAAATACTCATCGGGTGTTAATCTTTGCCCACAATTTTTACACGGAACATAAAATGTTACATGCAATGCTTTACCAAAGTAAATTCACATATGAAAAAGGGCTCGCGATGTATACTGGTATACGAGTTTTGATGCGTCATGCGAATCATAAAATGTAGGTATTAAATTTTTACAATCGTCCGCTTTTTGTTTTTTTTTCCTCTTTATTTTTTCTCTCGGACAGACCCGAGAGAAGGTTATGATGATTAGATGTAACTCGATAATACGCGCTGACAAGAAAAACCACATGAGTTTTATGTATCCGTAAGAGTTATGGATAGAAAAATGTTTGATGTTATAAAACAATCGTTAAAATATGCCGTTAAATCGTTGAAATACTAAAAAATTCATACAAAAAGAAAAAGAAAAAAAGAAGAAGAGGAAATATTTATACTTACAGTTTTGTTATACACGTCGAAGAAGATACAAATATAGACAAAACACATGAATGCAATAGTAGCTCCGATATGCTCCAGAGAACATCTTTGCCTTTAAGGCACGTATTTGTACTCTCTCGAAGTCTCGATCATTTCTCTCTCACTCTTTCTTTTTCTTTCTCTCTGAGTACTCACGTTTTTTGTACGAATAGTGGCTTTCTGCAATTTTGCATGATTGCGGTGAATATTTTATTTTAGGACAGTAAGGAGAGGAAGATGGTAGCAAGGCTACTACTGCCTGTTCTTTTTTATTCTTCCTTTTTTTCTGTGTCCGACTGCAGCGAAAAAGAGAAAGATTGGCTAAGGGATTGAAGAAAAGCGAGGAGGAGGGGTGTTCAGGAGAAAATAAGAGAGAGAGAGGAAGGTTTTTTTGACGGAATAAAGGAAATTTGAATGTACGACGTTGTATTATTCATTGCAATTTTAATACAGAAAAGTCTTGTGCAATTTTTATGGACGATAGTACGTATCATGCTCGCTGATGCGTACAGACGAGTAGATGAAATGAATGTAAACTAAAGAAGTGGATTAAATTTTTTTTTTCTTCTTTTTTTTCTTGTTTTAGTTAAAATGTTATTTATACAGTCGTCCTTTTCATATAATTTAATGATTAAGGGCGTTTTCTTGCTCAAAAAGTTTATTCAATAAATGATTTTTTAAACGCTGCTATTTTAATTTAAGTAATATGAGAGTGGTATGTGTACGAAATTTAAACTTAAAGAGATACAAACTATTTTATTTTAAACAGATTAAGGTCATAGCTCCGCTTTTATTGTTAATTAAAAAAACGTGTTCTTCTTTGAATTTATTTTGTTTTTCTTCTGATGTTAATAAAACGAAGCTTATTTTTTTTATTAAGAAATTTCAAGAGGAGTATCTATGGGAAAATTTTTAATACAATTAACCAGTATCATATAACATCAATTTATTTATGAAATTCACCTTTTTTTTCTTTAAATAAATTCATATTACGCTGTACTGACTAATCGTATTTAAAATTGTCCAATAAATACTTCTGAAATTTGTTGTTGTGAGGAAAATAAGCTTTGTTTTGTTAAGATTGGATCAAAAATATAAAAATTTAGGAAAGCTATTGACTTTTTAATATTAAAATTAGAAGAGCAACTATGGTCTTAATTTTTTTAAAAAACAAATTATTTGTCTTCCCTTTGTTTATATTCTATAGAAATTTTACTATTATATAATCAAAATGAATATAAAAGAATTGAAAAAATCATTTTTGTAACTACTACTTTGAGTGAGGAACGTCCAAGAGAAAAACAGCTGTTTATAATAAAGAATAAAATATATTGTTATAATTTGATTGATAAAAATTAATTGAATTATATGATGAACTAATAAAAAAAAATAATTTTGATTTATATCATGAAAGACCTCACTGACCCCATTTTAATAATTTACCATTGTACGTTCAATATAGAATTTCAATTTAAAAGTCATTTCCACATTTTTCATAAATCAAAAACAAAAAATATAGCCGCAGACCAGCAAAAGAGCTGTTTGAATTTTTTTTTATTCTCAGCTATACGTAACAGGCTTGATTCCCAAATGACATCAAGGGATTTCAGAAAATGCGAAAGCTTGTTTAGCCAATAAAAAAAAAGGGAGAAAAAAAAGTAAATCCGTTCAAACTACCCCTCCTTGTTTTTTCCCAAAAAAAAAAGAAAAAAAGAAAATACCGTAATGGTTTTGCAAGCTTATTTATTTGAATGCATCGTTGAAAATCCGCCCATAAGTGAATAAAACAAAATTATTAGTACGAGCCGTATAAGGGTAAATATGAAGTGAATCGAACATTAAAGTTCATTTGGCTTTTGAATTTTTGACTACACGACACGTCTGTCGCCGTTAGATAGGAGAGAGAGAAAAACATTAAAATAAGGGGAGAGTATATATTTTTGCTGAGTTTACGGTTATTATGGTTATGCACACGCCCATGGCTCAAAATATTTTTAGTGCTAAAACAGTAAATTTACAAAACGATCATTTGTAAATACCTATAAACACAAATATTAAATCAAATTTATTAATTTCAAAGCTTTGTTTTATATTATTAATTTTTAAAAATTTCACAACCAACAAATGCTTTTAAATATGAATAAAATATTTAAAAAAACTAGATTTGTTGCACCTGTATCAAAAAATATTCCTTTATTTATTTTTTATAAATAATTTTGCGATGGATTTTTTAAAATAAAATTTAAGCAAACAGCATAAATATTTCATTATATGATTTTAATGAACTAAACGATTAAAAGCTTATATAAAAGTCAAACATAATGAAAAAAAAATCTAATTAAATTTTTTATCTTTTAATAAGACCAACACTCTTCTATGAAAATAAATCTTTTTAAAAATAAAATCGCCATCCGCTCTAATATAACCGAGCACGTACATCATACTAGAAATCGCGTATATAATAATCTCTCTCTCTTTCTCCTTTTCCTTTCCGGTATATATCGACGGCGCAGTAGCTTTCAACCCTCTTCCGGCGAGCGACGAAAAGGAAAAGCCGTCGTTCGTATATACCTTCTATATACGTATATACACTGTGCTCGAAAGAAAGAAAGAAAGAAAAAAAAAGCTAAAACTCGCAGCACTCGCATATCTCGAGCTATATAAGCGGTAGCATATTCGTAAAAGCGCTGGAGCAAGACCACTTTTATTTCGCTCTTTCTCTCGCTCGCTCACTATAACTTTTGACGAAGAAAAGAAAATATATATATATACAGAGAGAGAGAGAGAAAGAAGGGAAACGGTATATGGCATGGAGAATTTATTAGCACTAAGTCGCGAAACTGCCACGGTGCCAATCACAAATTACGCTCTATAACAGGAATCATGTTGAATTTTCTGTTAGCTATAGAAATTTTTTTACAATTCAAGAATTTCTATATCAAGAAGATTCGGTAAAAAAAATGTTCAACTTACAAATTTTTATTAAATAAATTATTTATTCAATTTAAGAAAATTGTTAAGGTGATGTAATAAGGTATGGTATATAGTTACCAATAATGCATTTTTCATTTTTCTTAAAGAATTTAGTGAAATTTTTTTATTTTATACTTTATATTAGAGAAAGTGCCTGGATTTAATATAGATATATTGTTTAAACTTTTGAATCAAGAATAATAAATTTGCAACTCTGTAATATCGGTATTTTGCATCCACTGGATGAAAGTTTGGTAATATTCAGTTTGATAGACACTTTACAAATTGTAGAGAGAGATGAGCCGGTGAGTGGCTCAGTCGTTAGAGCGTTGGATTCGTAATCTCGGGGTCCTGAGTTCGAATCCCGCTCTCGGTAGCTTATTGATGCAAGCACCACTGTACGTTACATGTGCTTTCTTCACAAACACACTTACGAGCTCCGTCACTGATTAACATTACAAAATAGCATAAATATAGCGACGTTAAAGAAGAATAAAAAAAAGGATTACCATGTAAAATTGTGTGTTCATCATAGAAAAATACCTGAAGTTATAAAAATTTTATAAACTAAAAAATTTGTCATATCTCTTTTGAAAAAATAAAAAATTTAATAAATTTTGTTTTAATTAGTGTACATTAAAAACATGCATTCAATACTTAACACTTTTGGTGATTTTAAAAACATTCAAAACAATCATTTCGCACATTGTAAATACTAAATTTATTGATATTCATACCGACTCTTCTAATTAAAAGAAAATTTAATTCCAATACAACAACAGTAGTTTACATGATACTCCAATGATATTGTCCTCTGGCTATTTCATTACACTGTAACAATCATTTAAACGGAAACATCAGAGCTACCTAATTCAAAAAGCAAAAAGCCCAAATAATTCAATATAGCTGTAAATCCATACATAATCCACAATTTGAATTAACTGTTCATTTAAAGCGCTATTAGTATATACCCTACATATTTTCCTCGCGCTTTAATCTCTAAAGCCTCGAAGGTGAAATATTAAATGTTCAAATCGAGCCTCTACAATGATTGAATAAACCATCATTACTAAATGTAAAACAACATTTTAACCAATACACGTTACAAAATTATGTAACAACTAACATCCGACTAATCATTGTACATACATGTATATACTTAAATCAATTTATTCTTCCTTTCTCTTATACTTTTTTTTCTACAGTTAATATTTCATCTTTGTGAATAAACATCGAGTATTATTAGAATTATTTATTAGTTTATTAAAATTTGTTTTGACAAAGACTAATATTAATCCCATATGCACATCGCACAATAAACTCGTATATAAGTTTGCGCTTAATTCAACCAAGTTTGACAATAAAATCGTTCGAATTATTACTGGGTATGCTTAACGAACGGTAAAATCAGAGTATATAAGCTTGTAAAAAGAAGCGAAAGAGCAAAGAAAGGTATTAAAAGTTACTTATTACACGGACACGAGCTACTGTTGTTACTTGCTATATGTACAATTTTTTTCTTCCTTTTACGTTACGATTATGTCTCGCGGCTATAAGGCACGTATAAAAATCATCGCTCTTGTAACTTACCACTCGTTTCCGATAGCTTAGTATACCAAGACTTCGAGTCATTGAATTCTATGATATACATATGGAAAATGTTTACAGGAAGGAGAAAGAGAAAAGATGCCGAGAAAATGGATACCTATTGCGAAATTGTTTCAAGGGTATTTTATATGTGTATAGGAGTTTCGTTTCTATAACTGATCACATTATAACTCGAGGCTTATTCCTTTGATTGAATTTAATTTTTTTGCAATGATAGATGTTGTAGATTTTACTTACGGGGAACCATGAATATTTATAGATGGTATGCCTAAGATATTAAGAGTAAGAAGTTTTATTAGTAAGATTCTTACAGCCTATAAAATTTGGGTCAAATATTAGTAATTTTTTATTGCAAATCGAACTTAAAAATATTTTATTTGGTAAATCAATGAAAAATATCAAAATAGTTAATTTTAATTGAAATAATTAAAAACCATATGAAAGAAATATTCTTAGAATTATTTTTATATTTGTAAAATTGCTTGTGGTAGATAAAATGTCAAATTGTTCCTTTTTCTCTAATTTTAATAATCTTCAATAAAAAGTTTTCAGTTGAGTATTATCCATCGATTCACAAACTCGTGTATTTAAAATCTTTTCTTTATATCTTGAAAAGTTAAGATTTTGATCTCAAATAAATGATTTCATGTTAAAAACATCAAAACATACATATGATAAAAAAAAATAAAATAAATTACTTTCTAAATGTAAAAAAAGTCAAAGTACAATATGTAACACTTAATTTTTTGTAGACGAAAAATGCTCTATATAATTTTCTTAATGCACATCACTCTTTTCGAGTGGAAACGAATAACTTTTGTAATAAACACGTGTCACTTTAACGTATAATATTTAATAGGTCGCTCGATTGTTTTTCCCTTTGTTTCTTTTGTCTTGGCGCGTGTATAGTAGACACCCTATAATTTTTCTTCAATTTAACGAATCTATAACGTATGAGCATTACGTGATATCAATAATAATTACATTTGACTTTATTTTTTTCGATTGGCAATTAAAATCAAATTGTTATTATGGAAATGGGTAGAAAATTGGTGTGCTCAAATTAATTTTTTTAAGTCACATTATACTGTTTTATTGTATTGGCTTACATATACTTAATTGGTGTTATTAGTTTTGAGTTTCCAAATATTTTAGTAAGTGTTAATAATTTATAAAATGACAAGTTGAAAACTTAAGTGTAATTATTAAAGCAATACGCATAATAGAATTCAATGCAAATACCGAAAACCTAGTGAAGAAAATAGCCCGTAAATAAACATTGAAATAATTTTCAATCTTTGTAAACCTTAATAAATAAAAGAAAAAAAGAAAAACCAAAGTATACGAAAAGTATTTTTCCATCTCGTATATTAAAATTTATCACCACGCCATAATGTACTCGAATGTCATTCGTCTTTTAGCCATATACGGATAAATTGGTGTATTAGAGAGCTATCCGATTATCTGCATGCAATTAGTTACAAGTGCAAATCGTCGCACACATAGACGTACATACATACGCAAGAGCTATTCAAAATCGATCAGACTAGAATATTGTAAATCAAGGGTTAGTTTAAACGAGATAAAAATATCTCTTTTTTATAGGTCGTATTCCAATGGGGTTGTTATTTTCGCCTGGCTGTTTTCAGAGGGCCGCGAGGATGAGACGATATTTATTTACCTGACGTATTAACTTTAAATCTTTATTTCATTTTCTTTCCGACTCTTTTTTTTCTTTTTCTTCTTTTGTTTTGGTCAAAGATTTATTCTCTCTGCACTGTATAAATTAGACCTTTTTTCTCAAACTTTTATTGTTTTAAATGTTTTATGTGGTTTGATTCGGAAAAATTCAAGTTATCTGTGTTTTATTTATTTATTATAATATGTAGAATTATTATCTATATCAAACTTTTCCTAAATATTCAAATTTATTTTTTCAGAAGAAACCTCAAAATGAAATTTAAAATATATTTTATTAAAATTTTAATTACATTTAGATATAATATTGAAATTTATTTTTTAAATTTTAAAAGGAAATAGAATTTTTCAAAAACAAAGTTTCATTGAAACTTAAAGAAAATAATGAAATCAAATAAATACAACGCTTTTTCTTTGAAAAAAACAAAATAGGTCAAAAAAACGATTTCAAAGTACCTAATATATTTTGACAGCTTGTATCAAATTAATTTTTATTATCCTAATAAGACTACGAGACGCGTTCTCTAATTAATGATAAATTTCATTTATTGTATCACGGCTAATTTAAAAGGTGAATTAATTTGCGATTAATAAATAAGCTTAAAACGTAATAAATATTATAATCACTAAGGCGTATAACGTTAACATATTAAAGCTTGTAAAATATATAATATAACTTTGATAAATCCCATTCGCTTAATATTTTTAAAATTCTTAATAATTTTTCATTCTCATTTATTATTTAGAAAGGGGCATTACGTTCAATTTACACTCTTTAAATACTTCCCCCTTTGGCGAGTCGCTGGGTAGAGGAGTCATACTTTTTATCGAAAGGAGTATAAGGGCACATAAATTTTATCCACGAAGAGAGTAGACTTTAAAAATAAAAAAAAAAAGAAAAATGAAAGTAAAAAAAAAACGAAAGAACAGAACGATAGAAAGAGAGGAAAAACGGACGGAGGCTCTTAAATCGCGTCCTCACTCCGCGGAAAGCAACACATCCGGTGAATTTCAACTCTCTCTCTCTCTCTCTTTCTCTTTTGCTTCTGCTTCGTGATAGCCTGACAAACTCGCGTTTTATCGCATTATTTATTGTCCTGCGCCGCTCTCTCTTACTCGTCGTATTCAGGGGGAGATTTACCCTACCGAGAATCGCATTCTCGCACGTATATACAACAATCCACTCTTCTCGTCTCTCGCTTTATTTATTTCTTTCTCTTTCTCTCTCTCTCTTTCAGTTTCGTAAGTACAATTCTGTATATGTATAAGTACGTATACACTCCAAAAATACGTACATTTACTTCTTGCTTTTTTTTTAATACTCTTTCCTTGTCTATTTTTGTCTCTTATTTACCGTTTTTCTCTTTTTTTTGGAAGCTTTCGTATCACCAGCAGTAGTATCGACTACTACCACTACTTTTTCCTCTTAACTATTTTCTGGGTTATTGATGGATTCCTCTCATATGAAATATCTGAGAGTTGGTACGAATTTATTGCAGGCAGTTGCGACCTGCTTTATCTGGGTATATATTGTTCATGATAAAGCTACGATGATAGCTCCCAGAGACGAGCTCTTAAAAAAAAATAGAGAGAGAGAGGAAGAAAACAGTAGCTTAGAGATGAGTCGTTACTACTTGTACTTTTCTCTTCTCTTATTTCATTTTTTTTTCTCTGTATATATATTGTGTACGTCTGGTTGTATATACACTTATGGGAAATTGCAATGGTTCACTTTATTCGCTGATATAAAAGGAGATACTTTTTGTTCTTATGTATCTAAAAATCTATACGATTGCATATAATGCGATGGTATTATTTGTCGTAAAAACGAGAGAGAGTAAAAGAAAAAGGATCATAAGTTATGTCGATGTCTGTGTATACTTTGATAATTTATGATTACTCATTTTTTTTTATCGTGTATAAATATTGATAAAAAACTAATGATAACTCTACTCTCGACGGTTGTACTAATGAATTTATTGTTTTATTTTTTTATTTAAAAAAAAATTACTAACGACGATACACTTCAATTATTATTTGTTAGCGGAAGATGCAAGGGAAACATTATTTTTCCTTAGTATATCAAAGACGCTTTGAATAATGGTTTTGATACGAGAACAAAAAAAAATTGAGCGTCTTGTACATTTTTCTTTCCAGATCCTTAGATATCGTTAAAGAAATTTCGCGCGCTCTTGTCAGCCGCTCGATCGGCCGTAATAATGTTTTCAAGGCTTCCTTGTTTTCTTTATCTTTTCTTTCTTTTTTGTTTCCTCAAACTAACTTTATCTTTTTATAATAATGAGTTTCATGACAAAGAGAATAGTTGAAATGACTTGTTTGAAAAAAAAGTTTGTATTCCAAGTTTTTATGACTGATTTGATATGATTGATAAAAAATAAAATCAAACTTTTAATGAAGTTCATTGGTTATAATGGAAAAGTATTTTTAATTATCCTATTGAAAATTGTTGCAATAATTTATATGATTATTGACGACTTAATATAAAATGAAATTTATATTTAAAAATGTATTTTAAGAAAATGATTAATTTTTAACAATTTATTATTGAAAATCTTCTTATTTTTTACAGGATGGATATTCAATTCTTAAAACTTTTTAGGAATTTAACTTAATTATATAAAATGTACTTAATTTTTTTTAATAACTTGGATCGATATGACCGCAGTTGCAAAGTACAAACTAAAAAGTATTCCGTTATTCTTCAAAAGATAAGAATATTCATTATCGTGTAACCAATAAGTATTTCATCATTCAACGGCCATTTAATAACACTTTCTCTCAAAGGTCATCATAAGTCTATTAAGAATCATTAAATGATCATTTTTTCATCAACGTTTTCAATATACCAAATTCTTAATATTTATTTTAAACTTTCAATCACACACATGTCAATTAACCCCAACTGATTGTTTCTATTGAGACATAATAACTCATAACCTCGTTATATGAATTGTAATTTAGCAGAAAATAATGGAATATTCTAATTGTTAAGCCTCCTTTTAGCAATATAAGCAACATAGATAAGCTTTTAACGTATTAGTGAATACAATAGCAACAATGCGTCGAAGTCGAGAACCGAATAGTAATGTCACCGTTTTATCCAATTTCTGTTACAATAGATTGCGTAAATGCGTATACAGAGAGGAATATAGGGTGAATGGTTTCTCTTAGTGTCTCGTCATGTGAAATTGTTGAATCTGTTCGATGTTATGCAGAGTCAAGTAAGATAAAGATAGCGTTAAATGAATATTGCATTAATGTTAAGGAAGTAACATTGTCTCTGAAAATAAAATTAGATTCTGAAATGAACGTTATATGAATTTTGGAATTTAAATAAACAATTAACAAAGAACAAAAATGATCTTTAGCAGGTGGTTAATTAATTTTACGTTCTTCTAACCTCAAAATCGCAACTTCTTTTCTCATTTTCGGCTCTCAGAACGTAATAGTACATTACGTTCCGTGGACAGATAGGCTTTTTTTACGAAACGAGAAGATTACAAGCCGAGCCGAAGGCGAGGTTTGTAACGAGTTTCGTTAAAAAGCCTTTTTGTCCAAGTAACGTAATGAATTTTACGTTCTGAGAGCCGAAAATGAGAAAAGAAGTTGCGATTTTGAGGTTAGAAGAACGTAAAATTCATTACGTTACTTGGACAAAAAGGCTTTTTAACGAAACTCGTTACAAACCTCGCCTTCGGCTCGGTTTGTAATCTTCTCGTTTCGTAAAAAAAGCCTATCTGTCCACGGAACGTAATGTACTATTCCTTCATACCCGTGCCGAAACTTTGCCTAAAAGTGCTCCTCATGCGGCAGGGAACCGGCCGAATACATTCGTGTTATTCCGTTACATACGTGCGCAGAACGCACCGCGCAGCTACGAACTGTACGTCTTCTCGGTCGCTTCGCTGTCTGCTGTATACTTAAACTATATCTATATATATGCGAATGTCTAACCTCAGCATTAAATAGATAAATGCATACATCATACTTGTAGTTATTAAATAAACAAACACACGATATTAATACACTAATATACATATAATAGTTTAAATTATAACGAATTATAACTTTCGTTTAAAATAGATATTCTTTTTCATACACGTTTCTTTTAATTCACGACAATCTTTTAAACACTTCATGATTGTTTTTGTACAAAGAAAATAATTAAATTCACGTTTTTACACATTTTGCTTTACACGTTTTGTTTTTGTGCACTTGATATTAATACATTTATATTTATTAAAATGAACTATATCTTTACTAACATACACAATTGTTTTAACTCACAATTTTTTCTTTTGCTCTTTAAAAGGTTTTCATACACAAAATATAGTAATATAAAAGTATTATAAACACATTTCACTATTTCTCACGTTTTTTAAATTTGAATTATCATTTATATATTTGTTGTGTATCTTATGTTAACTGCTATGTGTGCTGCTATGTTCGGTTTTTTCTCTCTCTCTTTCTCTACCGAACTTAACTGTATACTGTAATTGCTTGCACATGCGCGCTACAACGAAATAACGCAACAGATGACTCTTCGCTTTTGACGAATTTTTTTTTATTAAAAATGGAGTTTTATCACTTTTTGAGGTGGCCAAGTTCCGGCCGGGCATGAAGGAAAATCGTATACGTTCCTCGGCACGAAACAGGCTCATCAACACGCGCATGGAATAAGCCTGTTCCGTGCCTCGGAACGTAATATACTATAACGAGCATTACTTTTCAACTTTAAATATTATTTAAAATTTTCAAATTAGCAACTTTTTTAAGTAAAATAATATTGATTTCTTCAAAAATTATTAATAGTGCTTTCACAGTAGCGTGGATACAAGGATAAATTAAAAATTTTTTTCGAATAAACTAGTATCTTAAGGTTTAATGTAATAATGCATTGCAAGTGTGAATGTTGTGCATGCGTGCGAGGAAAGACCGAGCGTTCGAATGATGCGTTTATGAATTCACTGTCATCATGTATTATAATAGAAGAGCAAGATAGGGGCGACGGTAGCGCAGGGGCTAAGGCTCTTGCCTCGCGCCCTAGTGGACCGGAGTTCGATTCCCCGAGAAAATTTCGGAAAATAATTTTAGATTTTTTCTATGGAGAGTAGAATCCGGAGATCACGAAAAATCAACTGAAAATTTTATCTGTGCAAAATTGAACTATTATAAAAAGTTCCACTGGGCAAAAATTAAATTAAAAAGAAGAAAAAGAAGAGCAAAAGATGTCATCTGCACTTGAGAAAAAAAAAAAAAAAAAAAAACTCAAGGATCTCAGTGCTTCAGGTGAACTCTAAGGAAGACTGCAGATACTAAGCGATAGCTAAGTATCCTAGAGTAACCTTAGGGTACATTGTGGATCCTAGGAAATCACTAAGCATCCTAGGGTAACCCTAAGGTAGACTGCGAATCCTAAGTGATTACTAAGTATCCTAGTGTAACCCTAGGGTAAACTACGGATCCTAAGCGATCACTAAGCATCCTAAGGTAACCCTAGGGTAGACTGTGGATCTCAAGCAATCACTTAGCATCCCAGGGTGACCCTAAGGTAGATCCTAGGATATCTAGCTACCCTAGGGTAGAATATAGGGTACCTGGCTACCCTAGGGTAGACCTTGGGATATCTGGATACCCTAAGGTAAACCCCAGGGTACCCTAGGATAGCTAGATACTCATAGGTAGACCTCAGGGTACCCTAGGGTAGCTGCATGCCCAAGGGTAACCTCAGGCTATCCTAGGGTACCCTCGGGTTACCCTTGGGTTACCCTTGGGTATCCAGCTACCCGAGGGTACCCTGGGGTTACCTACGGGTATCCAGCTACCCTAGGGTACCCTGAGGTCTACCCATGGGTATCCAGCTACCCTAGGGTACCCTGAGGTCTACCCATGGGTATCCAGCTACCCGAGGGTATCCTGGGCTTACCCTTGGGTATCTAGCTACCCTAGGGTATCCTGGGATTACCTACGGGTATCCAGCTACCCTAGGGTGCTCTGGGCTTACCCTTGGGTATCCAGCTACCCTAGGGTACCCTGGGGTTACCTACGGGTATCTAGCTACCCTAGGGTACCCTGGGGTTACCTACGGGTATCCAGCTACCCTAGGGTACCCTGAGGTCTACCCATGGGTATCTAGCTATCCTAGGGTACCCTGGGGTTTACCTTAGGGTATCCAGATATCCCAAGGTCTACCCTAGGGTAGCCAGGTACCCTATATTCTACCCTAGGGTAGCTAGATATCCTAGGATCTACCTTAGGGTCACCCTGGGATGCTAAGTGATTGCTTGAGATCCACAGTCTACCCTAGGGTTACCTTAGGATGCTTAGTGATTTCCTAGGATCCACAATGTACCCTAAGGTTACTCTAGGATACTTAGTTATCGCTTAGTATCTGCAGTCTTCCTTAGAGTTCACCTGAAGCACTAAGATCCTTGAGTTTTTTTTTTTTTTTTTTTTTCTCAAGTGCAGATGACATCTTTTGCTCTTCTTTTTCTTCTTTTTTAATTTAATTTTTGCCCAGTGGAACTTTTTATAATAGTTCAATTTTGCTCAGATAAAATTTTCAGTTGATTTTTCGTGATCTCCGGATTCTACTCTCCATAGAAAAAATCTAAAATTATTTTCCGACATTTTCTCGGGGAATCGAACTCCGGTCCACTAGGGCGCGAGGCAAGAGCCTTAGCCCCTGCGCTACCGTCGCCCCTATCTTGCTCTTCTATTATAATACATGATGACAGTGAATTCATAAACGCATCATTCGAACGCTCGGTCTTTCCTTGCACGCATGCACAACATTCACACTTGCAATGCATTATTACATTAAACCTTAAGATACTAGTTTATTCGAAAAAAATTTTTAATTTATCCTTGTATCCACGCTACTGTGAAAGCACTATAATAGATTAAGTTAAAAATAACCAAACCTAACAAAAAAATAATTATAATTTTTGCAAGTGTCACACTTCCTAGTTTTTTATTCGGGTGGGGTCCTATCATTAGAATGGTTTTTTTATCTCGTTGAAAATTTGCAACTATCAAAAAATTAGAATGTCCATTTTGGTCAACAGAATCAATAAAAAACGACTGACTACAATTTCGAATGAGTAAAAGGACGAATACTCAAAAGGACATTTAAACTTTTTAGAATATAAAGTCATAGAACAAAAATTTTCTCAATAAACTTTCTAAATTTAGAAGTTTATTATTTCGAATGTGATTATATTCGAAAGAATAAAACAAAGATTCTTTAACTTCTTATTTACCAGTATTTCGACTAATGCTATTTTGACAACTATATTCATGATATTGAAGAAATGTTAATTCGAAACTTCAATATTATTAATTTTTTATAACTCTAAACAATTGAAATTCTGTTTTACCTTTAGTCTAATTTTGAAAATTAATACTTTCACCAATATAAAATTGATTGTTCTAATATCTAACTATTTATAATTTTGACATTCGACTGTAATATTTTCGAATTCATTTTAGTCGAATAATCAAAATACACATTCTCATCTTTGATAGTCGCAAATTTGCAACGAGATAGAAAAAACATTCTAATAATAGGACCCCACCCTTTTTATTCATAAGTATCTTCTGTTGATTGAATTATTTGCCCTCGAAGTGATAAAATATTACTATATCTTGCTAAATTTTTAAAAGGTTTAATATATTACAATACCGTTGACAAAAAGCGTGCCACTTTTGACAGTTTGAAAAATGACTGATTTTCAAATAATTGTTCATATATCCGTCAAAAATTGACTAATTCAAATAATCCAAAGTTGAAAATGAAGAGTATGATACAATGCTTTCTCAATGAGCTCTATGAGAAAGCATTGTACCAAAGCACTTGACAGCATATCTAATGTTATTTAAATGCAACAAGACTTATTGATGATATTTTGTTAGAATTTTATATTAATTGAAAATTGGATAATCCATATTGTCTATTCATTGTAATCAGTAAATCATATTTAATTAATCGGAATCAAAATTCGTATAAATCTAGGAATGAGGAATAATTTATATTTAAATAAAGTAAATATGAGGGGAGGCAATTTAAGTAAAAATCAAATTTTATTATACTCCAATGATAATTAATTTATTTATTCAGTTTTATAAAAATAAAATTTAAGCTTTCGAAAACGAATGATGGAGGCCACACCGAGTTTCGATAAAATTAAAAATTTAATTACATACGCATAAGTAATAAAATTTTAATATTCAACAAAATTAGAATATTCTCTTTACAAATTTAATAATTTGGCAAACGCATATTTTTATTACAATTTTTACGAAATATATATTTCTATATTCCATCTAATTATCCAAGAAATATACTTGATTCCTTTTTTTATATACATTCTTTGTCATCTACATTATTTCTAAAAAGTCACATTATATACAAAATTTATTGTTACAATATGATAAATATCATATAGCAAACTAATCTTATTAATCATATGAAAATGAATGCTGTGTTACTGGTATCCCTTACACGGAGAGAAATTTGGCTATCCTATATTGACACAAAATATCGTATATCATTCGTAGATTGCGAACTGTACTATAAACTTAAATTGGATCAATGAATATATTCTATTTTCAAAATGTGAATCCCACAGAAGAGATAAACATTGCAAGTTTTATTTCAGTGGGATGTAAATGTTTTGTTGACATGGCTCGAATAATATCTTAATGTAAACAAAGTTTGCCAACGCGCTACTACGCCGATATTAATCTATCGTTAACATTATGTGTATATAACCTATAATAAGATCAAAACCTCGCCTTTGTTCACTGTTCTGAATCTTCCATACCAAAATTTCTCTCCGTGTAGAATCCAAATGAATACTCCGTTTATGGAGAAATATTTTTTGAATGAGTCTTTTTGTGCCGATTTAAATGATCTTTACGACCGAATTGCTTTTCACAAATCGTGCATACATATGGTTTTTCGCCGGTATGGATTCTCTCGTGTCGTGTAAGCTCTTCTTTTCTTTTGAAATCTTTGCTACAACTAGTGTGATTACATTTGAATGGCCTTTCACCTGTGAGCAAAAAAATAAAGATATCATGAGATTTATTTATTCCGTTATCAACATTGTAAACAATTTATTACACATACAAGGAGGTAAAGAACTGTTAAGTCCATATAAGTGTGCAATGGACACAAATATGTGCTATGGGGTCGTCATTTTACATTCCGTGGTGCGTATGTTATTTTTTGCCATTCTCGGCTCAAAATCGCAACTTCATTGCTCATTTTTGGCTTCCATGGCAAAAGATACACTTCGCTACTGATATGAAAAGGCTTTTTTACGAAACTCGTTAGGGTCCACGCTTTCGGCTCGGGCCGTAAACTTCTGGTTTCGTGAATAAAGCCATTTCACATGCATTACAAAATGTACTATTTCACCATACCAAGGCCAAAAATATTCAGACAGGGTATGGCGAAAATAATGTTCTTATTTTTTTATTTGAATAACGTAACAGCATGATATTTTATAATTCATCCAATATCACACATTAAAGAATTAATAATACGTATAATTAATAAAAAAATCTTTACGAAAAATTCAAAGATATATTTTAATAATTAAAAGTTTAACTTACCGGTATGTATTCTCATATGACTAGCTAATTTTGATATTTTAGAATAAGATGCTCTACAGTGATCGCACGTGTAAGTCTTGGGCCTTAATATAGCTTGCGTTGTTCCTCTATTCTGTTGGCCTACTCCGGCAACAGCTTCTTGTACTGGAGATCGTGCCAAAGTTAATGGTGGATGGTAAACAAAAGATCGTGGAAGATAGAAAAAAGCATTTCTTCCAGGAAGAGCCATACGTACAAGTGGATAAGATACATCAGGCAAGTATGGGACAGCCGGAATTGTGTTATCCGAATTATGAGTATTGGATTCTACTCCGGCAACAGCTTCTCGTACTGGAGATCGTGCCAAAGTTGATGGTGAATAGTAAACAGAAGATCTTGGAAGATAATAGAAAGTATTCCTTCCAGGAACAGCAATACGTACACGAGAATAATCCGAAGAGCATGACGAAACACTTCTATGGGCACTGTTAGATTCATCTTCCATTTCCCATCGTTGAAAGAAGTTATTTGGATTTCTATACATCGTGTATGCAAACTTCACTTCACTTTAAAGAAAAATATGAAATGTTCGATTTTCCGTAAATCTCAATATGCTCCGAATTTGAAGTAGAATAGAAAAAGTGTATTCAGTTCAATGAACCTAAGTAAACTAACTCCTTCTAGACCGGCAAGTTGTACTTATATTTGCGAAACTAAGGGCAGTTCATACCTGGCGTTCCGTACAGCCTTAATCTCTTAAGCTCCAAGAGGGCTTTAAAAAAAAGTATATCCTTCTCCCTCCCTCTTCTAACCTTGAGAGACTTAAAAGTAGGGGAAATGTATTTGGAGTGTAATAGAACGCAATATAATTTTTCTTGGATTATTTTAATATTAAGACAAACACTGTTCTGTAACTAATGGAAAGAAAATAATAGCGATAAGAAATTACCTATACATGCTTAAGTAACTATACAGGCTTAAGTAAATATACAGGCTAAGAAAACCAATTTTCAATAGCTTTCCCCTAGTTAGATAAAAAATTAATTGTATGCAAGGGTGGGGTTCGATTTTTCGAAAGACCGATATTTTTTTGTGCTTAATGTAGAATCTCAAAATTTAGAATGATGCTATTGATAACATTCATTTAAATTATTTAGAAATCTCGTTTTCAATTCATGGCTGCTATCGAAATTTATTTATTTGAATAAATTATAATTGATATTTAAAATAGTAACAAGTATACAGAACACCATATTATGATTAGATATTTCGAAATTTCTTATAGAGTTTTCAAAAGTATATTTTTGTATATTCTTTCAATACTTGTCAAAAGATTTTATTAGAAATTTCGAAATATTTTATAATTATATGGTGCTCTATGTACGTGTTACGATTCTAAATATCAATTATAATTTATTCGAATAAATAAATTTCGATTGCAGCCATGAATTGAAAATGAGATTTCTAAATAATTTAAATGAATGTTATCAATAGCATCATTCTAAATTTTGAGATTCTACGTTAAGCACAAAAAAATATCGGTCTTTCGAAAAATCGAACCCCACCCGTATGCAAATCTGGAAGCAAATCCATTTAGTAGTTTTCGAGATTTGATTAGCGTAATGAACACATACACACATACATATAGACATTTTCTGGAAACCACTTTTTTAGACTCTTTAAGTCCAAATATGTACAAATTACTAAAAGAGTAGAAAAAATTTTTTTTTATGGATACAATGCTTTTCAATGAGCCTTTAAGAGAAAGCATTGCACCAAAGCACTTGACAGCATATCTAATGTTATTTAAATGCAACAAGGGGTGGGGTTCGATTTTTCGAAAGGCCGATATTTTTTTTTGCTTAACGTAGAATCTCAAAATTTAGAAAGATGCTATTGATAACATTCATTTAAATTATTTATAAATCTCATTTTCAATTCATGGCTACAATCGAAATTTATTTATTCGAATAAACTATAATTGATATTTAGAATCGTAACACGTACATAGAGCACCATATAATTATAAAATATTTCGAAATTTCTAATAAAATCTTTTGACATGTATTGAAAGAATATACAAAAATATACTTTTGAAAACTCTGTTAGAAATTTCGAAATATCTAATTATAATATATGGTGTTCTGTATACTTGTTACTATTCTAAATATCAATTATAATTTATTCAAATAAATAAATTTCGATTGCAGTCATGAATTGAAAACGAGATTTCTAAATAATTTAGATGAATGTTATCAATAGCATCATTCTAAATTTTGAGATTCTACGTTAAGCACAAAAAAATATCGGTCTTTCGAAAAATCGAACCCCACCCGCAACAAGACTTATTGATGGGTGGGGTTCGATTTTTCGAAAGACCGATATTTTTTTGTGCTTAACGTAGAATCCCAAAATTTAGAATGATGCTATTCATAACAGTCACTTGAATTATTTAGAAATTTCTTTTTCAATTCCTGGTCGCAATCGAAATTTATTTATTCGAATAAATTACAATTAATATTTAGAATCGTAACATGTATATAGAGCACCATATAATTATAAAATATTTCGAAATTTCTAATAAAATCTTTTTTCAAGTATCAAAAGAATGTTCAAACATATACTTTTGAAAATTCTATTAGAAATTTCGAAATGTCTCATCATAATATGGTGTTCTGTATACTTATTACAATTCTAAATATCAATTGCGATTTGTTCGAGTGAATAAATTTCTATTGCAACCATGAATTGAAAACGGGATTTCTAAATAAATTAAGTGAATGTTATGAATAGCATCATTCTAAATTTTGGGATTCTACGTTAAGCACAAAAAAATATCGGTCTTTCGAAAATTCGAACCCCACCCTTATTGATGATATTTTGTTAGAATTTTCTATTAATTGAAAATTGGATAATCCATATTGTCTATTCATTATAATTAGTAAATCTTTAATTAATCGGAATCAAAATTCGTATAAATCTACACTGAGACAAATAGATTATAACTTTAGTTATAGATAGTAATAAAAATTACTATATTTTATAGGAGAGCTGGGACATTTCTGCATTATAACACTTTTTATCACATTTATAACAAATATTAGGGTGGGGTCCTATCATTAGAATGTTTTTTCTATCTCGTTGACAATTTGCGACTATCAAAAAATTAGAATGTCCATTTTGGTCATCAGAATCAATAAAAAACGACTGACTACAATTTTGAATGAGTAAAAGGACGAATGCTCAAAAGGATATTTAAACTTTTTAGAATATAAAGTCATAGAACAAAAATTTCTTCAATAAACTTTCTAAATTTAGAAATTTATTATTTCGAATATGATTATATTCGTAAGAATAAAACGAAGATTCTTTAACTTTTAATTTATCAGTATTTCGACTAATGTTGTTTTGACTATTGTATTTATGATATTGAAGAAATGTTAATTCGAAACTTCAGTATTATTCATTTTTTATAACTCTAAACAATTAAAATTCTGTTTTATCTTTAGTCTAATTTTGAAAGTTAATATTTTCACTTATCTAAAATTGATTGTTCTAATATCTAACAACTTATAATTTTGACATTCGACTATAATATTTTCGAATTCATTTCAGTCGAATAATCAAAATCCACATTCTAATCTTTGATAGTCGCAAATTTTCAACGAGATGGAAAAAACATTCTAATAATAGGACCCCACCCAAATATTACTATAAATTCGATAAGGTTGGCAACAATCGTTTAAGAAATGAAACTATATCTTATTAGAAAAATTGCTATATTGCATAGTAAAAATTATGTTATAGTAAAATTTGTTCTGACAGAGTAAAAATATTTGATATCTCATGTTGGAATTAATATTATAAAAATAATACATTTTATTATGTATATTATAAATTTCATTATGCATATAATAAATTTTATTATGAATATAATAAATTTTACTATTTCAAATAGTAATGTCGAGTCGATGATCTGTAAATTTATTTCTAACCTCAAAATTTTCTACCAAATTGAAAGTATAGTTGTGTAACATATGTAGACGATTCGAAATTTTATAAGTAACATGTCGTAATGGCGCCGTCGGTAACGTTCACGCTTTCCAGTCTCGAGGTCCCGGGTTCGACTCCACTTCAGGTCCGTTTTTTTCTTAGGTAATTTATTTTTAAAAAATTGATTAATAAAATTTAAATTAATAAATTAAATGAATTTAAAACATATCAATGACAAATTTCGGGTACAAAAAAAAAAAAAATTTTTTTCTACACATCTGTTTTCATAAATTTTACTATGTAATATAGTAATTTTTATTATAACGCAGAAATGTCCCACTCGTACTATATAATATAGTAATTTTTAATACAATCTATAGTTATATTTATTATAGGATTTCTCTCAGTGTATGAATGAGGAATAATTTCTATTTAAATAAAGGGAATATAAGGGGAGGCAATTTAAGTAAAAATCAAATTTTATTATACTCCAATGATAATTAATTTATTTATTCAGTTTTATAAAAATAAAATTTAAGCTTTCGAAAACGAATGATGGAGGCCACACCGAGTTTCGATAAAATTAAAAATTTAATTACATACGCATAAGTAATAAAATTTTAATATTCAACAAAATTAGAATATTCTCTTTACAAATTTAATAATTTGGCAAACGCATATTTTTATTACAATTTTTACGAAATATATATTTCTATATTCCATCTAATTATCCAAGAAATATACTTGATTCCTTTTTTTATATACATTCTTTGTCATCTACATTATTTCTAAAAAGTCACATTATATACAAAATTTATTGTTACAATATGATAAATATCATATAGCAAACTAATCTTATTAATCATATGAAAATGAATGCTGTGTTACTGGTATCCCTTACACGGAGAGAAATTTGGCTATCCTATATTGACACAAAATATCGGATATCATTCGTAGATTGCGAACTGTACTATAAACTAAAATTGGATCAATGAATATATTCTATTTTCAAAATGTGAATCCCACAGAAGAGATAAACATTGCAAGTTTTATTTCAGTGGGATGTGAATGTTTTGTTGACATGGCTCGAATAATATCTTAATGTAAACAAAGTTTGTCAACGCGCTACTACGCTGATATTAATCCATCGTTAACATTATGTGTATTATAACCTATAATAAGATCAAAATCTCGCCTTTGTTCACTGTTCTGAATCTTCCATACCAAAATTTCTCTCCGTGTAGAATCCAAATGAATACTCCGTTCATGGCTAAACATTTTTTGAATGAGTCTTTTTGTGCTGATTTAAATGATCTTTACGACCAAATTGCTTTTCACAAATGGTGCATACATATGGTTTTTCGCCTGTATGGATTCTCTCGTGTCGTGTAAGCTCTTCTTTTCTTTTGAAATCTTTGCTACAACTAGTGTAATTACATTTGAATGGCCTTTCACCTGTGAGCAGAAAAATAAAGATATCATGAGATTTATTTATTCCGTTATCAAAATTGTAAACAGTTTATTACACATCCAAGGAGGTAAAGAACTGTTAAGTCCATATGAGTGTGCAATGGACACAAATATATGCTATGGGGTCGTCATTTTACCTTCCGTGGTGCGTATGTTATTTTTTGCCATTCTCGGCTCAAAATCGCAACTTTATTCCTCTTTTTTGGCTTTCATGGCAAAAGATACAGTTCGCTACTGATATGAAAAGGCTTTTTTACGAAACTCGTTAGGATCCTCGCTTTCGGCTCGGGCCGTAAACTTCTGGTTTCGTGAAGAAAGCCATTTCACATCCATTACGAAATGTACTATTTCACCATACCAAGGCCAAAAATATTCAGACAGGGTATGGCGAAAATAATGTTCTTATTTTTTTATTTGAATAACGTAACAGCATGATATTTTATAATTCATCCAATATCAACATTAAAGAATTAATAATACGTATAATTTATAAAAAAATCTTTACAAAAAATTTAAAGATATATTTTAATAATTAAAAGTTTAACTTACCGGTATGTATTCTCATATGACTAGCTAATTTTGATTTTTTAGAATAAGATGCTCTACAGTGATCGCACGTGTGAGTCTTGGGCCTTAATATAGCTTGTGTTGTTCCTCTATCCTGTTGGTCTACTCCGGCAACAGCTTCTCGTACTGGAGATCGTGCCAAAGTTAATGGTGGATGGTAAACAAAAGATCGTGGAAGATAGAAAAAAGCATTTCTTCCAGGAAGAGCCATACGTACAAGTGGATAAGATACATCAGGCAAGTATGGGACAGCCGGAATTGTGTTATCCGAATTATGAGTATTGGATTCTACTCCGGCAACAGCTTCTCGTACTGGAGATCGTGCCAAAGTTGATGGTGAATAGTAAACAGAAGATCTTGGAAGATAATAGAAAGTATTCGTTCCAGGAACAGCAATACGTACACGAGAATAATCCGAAGAGCATGACGAAACACTTCTATGGGCACTGTTAGATTCATCTTCCATTTCCCATCGTTGAAAGAAGTTATTTGGATTTCTATACATCGTGTATGCAAACTTCACTTCACTTTAAAGAAAAATATGAAATGTTCGATTTTCCGTAAATCTCAATATGCTCCGAATTTGAAGTAGAATAAAAAAAGTGTATTCAGTTCAATGAACCTAAGTAAACTAACTTCTTTTAGACCGGTAAGTAGTATTTATATTTGCGAAACTAAAGGCAGTTCATGCCTGGCGTTCCTTATAGCCTTCATCTCTTAAGCTCCAAGAGGACATTAAAAAAAGGATATCCTTCTCCCTCCCTCTTCTAACTTCGAGGGACTTAAAAGTAAGGGAAATATATTTGGAGTGTAATAAATCGCAATATAATTTTTCTTGGATTATTTTAATATTAAATACTGTTCTGTAACTAATGGAAAGAAAACAATGGCGATAATAAATTACCTATACACGCTTAAGTAACTATACAGGCTTAAGTAACTATACAGGCTTAAGTAAATATACAGGCTTAAGTAACTATACAGGCTTAAGTAACTATAAAGGCTTAAGTAACTATAAAGGCTTAAGTAACTATATAGGCTTAAGTAACTATACAGGCAAAAGTATACGTGTATACTCCTGAAACCTCTTTGAGCCTTTTTATTAGTAAAAATGGAAGGCTGTAATATAGAGATATTCTTAAAACTTTTAGGTTAAGAATCGAAAACTTGAAAAACTGTAATGTCGGTATTTTGCATTCCCTTAATTGAAAAATTAAGGCTTTTTTCAAATAAAATTTAGTTTTTAAAATTTTATTAATTTAAAAAAAAAAAAAAATTATATTAATAAGAAAACATTGATAATTATTCTTCAAATATATGTCATTATTATCAATATTTTAACTATGATAAAATCAAATGGCGTTACTAACTAGGAGAGTATCAGACCTCCGGATCACGGATTTTGTTTAAACGTTGGGATAAGTTTTCAGATGTCAAAATATGAAAGGAAACAAAATTTTAGACCCCAACGCTCAATATTTCCCTAGTTACAGGCAATTGAAGAAAATAACTAGAAAAGTTACTAGATTTTCAAACGCATATAGTTCCTTAGCATTGATAGCTAGGAGCTTGAAACTTTTTTTTAATAAAAGCTGAGCTCGAATCCTTTCGAAATAGTAGTTATAACATGTCAAAATATTATTTTTTCATAAAGTTATAGCGTGATAAACATTGGACCTGATTTTTCTTTTTAAAACATTAATTAATAACAAAAGCTGAAATTGGTTCAAATGTTTATTACGCTATAACTTTGGGAAAAAATAATATATTGACATGCTATAGCTACTATTTCGAAAGGATTTGAGCTCAGCTTTTATTTAAAAAAAGTTTCAAGCTCCTAGCTATCAATGCTAAGGAACTATATGCGTTTGAAAATCTAGTAACTTTTTTAGTGATATTCTTTAATTGTCTGTAACTAGGGAAATATTGAGCGTTGGGGTCTAAAATTTTGTTTCCTTTTATATTTTGACATCTGAAAACTTATCCCAAAGTTTGAGCAAAATCCGTGATCCGGAGGTCTGATACTCTCCTAGTAAGCTGTAATATATTTTTGAATAAACCAATCTATACTTTATATAGATTGTAAACGATGACTCTCAATGTTTATTCCTAAGATTTTTTATAAGAATTTTACAATAATTATCAAATCATCAATATGATTGATTTTTTTTCTTTCCGTATGTAAATAAAAATAGTACTTTTTAGTTGAATTTCTGTGTGTTCTAGTGTGCAAATACAAAGCTAGAATCAGGTAATGTTTTTTTTCAAAATTTTCAAAATGCTCCAAAATATAAACTGCATTATGAAAATTAGTTTTCTAAGCTTGTTTTTTTTTTGGACAATAGTGAATAACTTGCATACAAATTTCGGAGCGAATCTATCGAATGGTTTTCCTAAAATAGAAAAAAAATTAAAAATTAAAATTTTTTTCAAAATTTTCAAAATTCTCTAAAATTGAAGCTACGTTAAGAAAATCAATTTTCAGGAGTTTTCCTTCTTTTGGCAGTCACAAATAATTTACATGCAAATTTTAGAACAATTCCACTGAATATTTAACGTAAAATAAAAAAAAAATTCTTTAAATGGCTCCAAAATTAAAACTACGCTAAGAAAATAAGTTTTCAAAAGTTTTCCTTCTTCCTACAGTTGTAAAGAATTCCTATACAAATCTTTAAGCAAATTCATGGAGTGGCTTGCGTAAAATTACAAAAAAATGAAAATTCAAAAATCTTTTTTTTTTTAAATGGCTTTTAAAGAAATCTACGCTAAGAAAACCAATTTTCAATAGCTTTCCCCTAGTTAGATAAAAAATTAATTGTATGCAAATCTGGAAGCAAATCCATCTAGTAGTTTTCGAGATTTGATTAGCGTAATGAACACATACACACATACATATAGACATTTTCTGGAAACCACTTTTTTCGACTCTTTAAGTCCAAATATATACAAATTACTGAAAAAGTAGAAAAAAATTTTTTTATTGATACAATGCTTTCTCAATGAGCCTTTAAGAGAAAGCATTGCGCCAACGCACTTGACAGCTTATCTAATATTATTTAAATGCAACAAGACTTATTGATGATATTTTGTTAGATAATTAGTAGATTATCTTAGTAGATAATTGCTACTAAGCGCACACGTATAACAGAAATATAAATAAAAAAAATATTTGTTAGCTTTTATCACGTTTATTTAGCTCAATCATCATTTATATCATAAAATTGTTGTATATAATAATTTTGCATAAAAAATTCAGAAAAATTTACTTTGGTCATAATCCAGATTTTTTTATGTATTTTGATGCGTCAAATATAAACCTGAAGTCTGATAAACTCGATCACCTAAAGATTTTACAGAAATCGCAAGATATGGCAAGAAAAGATTTAAAATCATAAACAATAGCATAACAAAGCTTTCTTATTATACAAATTTTATGAGAAATTGCAGCTGTTTGCAAGACTTTATTTGTATATAAATTTTATTTATAAAATAGTTAGATATGAAATTTCTAAATTGTTGAGTCTTTATAGAAATACAGTATAAATGAAAATTTATATAAATTTATGATTAATTTAAGAACAGTTTTATAAAAAATTTTAATAAATCTTATTTTATATTGAAGATATAGAAGATTAACAAATATACTATAATGAAATATATACTTTCGCTGTTCTAACCCCGAAATCGTACCTCATGGCAAAAATTACGGTTCGCAACTAGTATGAAAAGGCTTATTTTTGAAACTCGTTTCGTAAATGAAACTTTCCCATACGCGCTACGAAATGTACTATTTTCAAATCATTGTCAAAGTTATCACAGCGCATATTGAATAAAGTTGTTAGAATACTCAATATAGAAAAATGATTTATCTTGTAATAATTACCTCAGTCAAAACTTTATATAGAATTAATGAAATTTATTAAATTATAAAGAGTAGATCCTCTTTCCTTACTATATAAAAATTACTATTAAACAGTATAAAACAAATTAGATTACCTCCGTAACTGGTATAAGTTGTTTTTAGCTAAAGATAATCAAATCGTAAATTACACTCTCTTCTTAAGCTGTAGTTACTTCTTCCTTGATCATGTACATAATCAATTTGCAATACTTAAAAACGCATATACGCACATCATGTAACAGTAGCAATTTACAACAATAAAACAAAGTTCAAAGTTTGTGGCGCCTTTAGGCGGAAGTTTAATAAAACGCGCATGTATGTAGCATCGATTGAAATCAGCATTTTAAAAGGGGTCGAGATGACGAGTTACACGATACGAGGTATGTATATATTGTACATACGGAGAAGAACATATATAATGGTATAACTCATGTAGCTTGTAAAGTAAATATGGCTGTTTTTTTTTATTTGGACTTAATTGCTTTGACAGCGATAAGTTAGTGGGATTAGTAATGGATAATTGTTGGCTGTGTTATTTTGTAAAATAAATCGCGGCTCGTTTGAATCAGAGAGACATGATTAAATACTTTTTTTCAATTAAAGTTGAATGGTATATTTGATTGTTATTAAAAATTAAAATGATTTTAGAATTTTGATTGTATTAATGAAACTAAACAAAGAATATTTTCATTAATTTTATAAAGGTCATATGTTTATACACTTTATTACCTATATCCCAAAAAAACCAGCTAGGAAAATGAAGGTGTTTCCTACTGAAAAATAAATGACAAATAAAATGACAAAAATATTGTACAAAAAAAGAAAGAAATTTCACATTTCCCAACAATACCACACCTCTTTCAATAAAATAAACCCTTACAGCAACATAAAGCAACATAAAAAAACGAGATCATCGAATCTTCTGACAATTGAAAACTCAAAAGTCCAGGGGTTACAACAAAAAAAACCAACAACTTTCTTCTCTCTTTCCCCCCTCTCTCTTATGATTGAAAAAAAGTCCCGTGTACTCTTGCATTCTCACAGTTATAAAATTCTATAAAAGTCAGTAAGTCCAACCCTCCTTTAGCTTCTCGGAAGTTGTAAATACTGTCTACAAACGCATCCCTTGTATTTCGGCTCTTGTGGTTTTGGGTGTACATACATATATTTATTTGTACGTATATATGTGTGTATATACATATAACACATAAAACGATATCGCGTCAGTGTACGCATCGTAAAGTGACGATCGGATCCTGGACAAACCCCCCAGGAAATTGGCCGGATTCACAAAGCAATGGGCCATGCTGATACTGACCAGTTTCTCGTTTTCAATATCTATATATACACTTGAATCTCGTAAGTGTTGCTTCTCTCTATACACATACGTATATACAGATATAGAAGTAGTTTAAACGCATATCTGTATAGCTTGTAAGCTTTACAAATGTACCGGAACGAAGCTTCAGAGTAACTTTCGCGGTTCTATCTCTTGCTCTCTTGATTCGTCTCGTTATTCGTACCATAGATATGTGTGTCTCTCTGTATCTAAAAGAGAGAAGGGCAATATAAGCGTTGTGTACCGGTAACGAGAAATCCTCTCGAAAGTGACTTTACGACGGGATACGGTATCGTTTCGAACTCCTGATTCATCGTGTACTATATATCTATATGTTCTTTACGAAAGACTTATACATGAGTGTGAGTGCATGTTAGCTTATAGCTTAGGGATTCGGCTTTGTTCAATTGTATATATACCTATATATTTAACGATTTCATTAGGTCTAGAAATTCTCTTCGCTTGTTGTTCGACCGCATACATTAGTAGTTAAGTTTTGCTGACTGAATCTATACCTTCGAAAATTGGTTTGATTCGGTCAACATATTTTTTATACTTGATTTTTTTTGTTTCGAAATTCACTTTCAAATATTGCAATTTCAAGTATAATTTCAAGTAATATACTAAAAGTATATTTTAATTCAAAATTTTTATGGAATTATTTGATTATTAATTAAATTTTTTATTTCAAATTTTGCATCATAATTTTAACTTGTATAAATAAAATTGATTATACACATAACAGCCAACATTAAATGTCAATATATATTCTTCATTCTTCTGTTCTTTATGCTTATAAATCAAAATCCACAATAAAAAATGTACACCCAACGTTGTCCATTCTCTCCTCTTTTGGGTTATTGCAATATGTGTTATATGAATCTCCAATCCATTGTTGATTTCGGGGATTAGTATTGCTAATATTGCTGAGCTTGCTATAGTAGAATAATTTGCCCTTTGGTCATTTGAGTATTAAACACAGTTTGAACAATATTGCGGATGAAATTGTACACGAGAATTGTATGAATAGAAGAAGTCAGTATGCATCGTGTGCTTGAATATTTTATTAAGATCAATCGTGAATGACGTGCAATGGCGTTTAATTGGAAATTGTTAATCGATCGTTAATATTACTATTGTTACTGTAAATCGATTTATGTATATTTTTTACCTTAATAATGAACTCTACATTTAAAAATTGAAGCCTCGTACTTTGCTAAGTCTTTAAGTAGCAATTGATGACATGCCATAGACTATAATTAGTATGTAACAACGAAGACATTTATTTAAAAATTATTAATCGAACAACGCCAGAGTTTTCTAATCTACTGTCAATTATATATCTTCAGCCAATGTATATATATATATAGAAAGTACAATGCCTTTACATCGCAGTTATAGAATAGCTCTTGGGGGTTAAATTAGGAAAGGGGATACTAGCTGCATTAAAAGCGAGGTATTGTAACCCCTTAAACCCTTTCACTCTCTCTCTCTCTCTCTCTCTCTCTCTCTCTCTCTCTCTCTCTCTCTCTCTCTCTCTCTCTCTCTCTCTCTATCGGTTCAAATTCATATTATTCGCATAGTAGTCGTCAGTCAGTGAGTGTCTATATGTATATATGCATAGTATGGGTTGGCCCAATAATGAGTCCGTCAACCCTGTAACGTTGTTTGCCGCTATCCTTGCACTTAGAGTCAGAGGGTAGATTGACGAGGATATATATAGGGAGAGAAAGGGAGGAACGATTCTCTAACAATTTCCTACACATATTCGCTTTGTATGCAAGCATCTTTCTCTCCTTCCCTCTCTCTCTCTTGGAAGGTGAATGCAAATCCATATCCATATCCGGGATAGATCGACTGGAGTGTATGCCGCAAGGGAATTTGACTAAGATTTAACTGATGCGTGGATGATTTGACTTCATATCCGCTGTTTGACCTAAGGATGTCATGCTCTTTGCACTGGTAATTGTATCTAAGGGCTTTATTGTTTCTATGAGCAATTTTCAACATTTTTCGATTTTTTTTCAATATTCACTTTTTCAGCGATGTCACTCACTGATTTTTCAATTATGCTTTTATTTTTATTTTTATTTTTATTTTTGAATTAAATGAACCACATCTTGAATACAAAGCTAAAGTCAATTATTGTATGAAAATTTTGTCATATTCATGTGATGTTTCCAAAATGTCTATGTTTTAATTTAAAAAATATAAATTATTCTATTTGATTATAGTTTGGCACTCGTATGTAATCTTCATGTATCTTTAAAAATTTCTCCTTTTTAAATGAAAAACTTTGTGATTTTTCTATTTTGTTTAACATTACTTCTTGTTTATCAACGTGCCTTTCTATCAGTAGAAGTTTGATTAAAACTCTATAATTAAATGTTTGTGTGTACATTGTACGTAAATTAGTTAAAATTGTTTTCTCGGGTGAAAAAAAAAAGAAAAGAAAAATTCGTGATTTAACATTCGAGTGAAGCTAAGCAGAAAATTTCTCTAAAAGCTGCCGCAGGTCAAAATAAATTAATAACTTTTCTTCGAGCGATGTACGAGTGCTCATATATACGTATATATAAAACGAGCATATCCGTAGCGGTGTTTCTCCATGTTTAGCTGCACTTGAAGGTGCCTTTAGTCTAAAAGGCGAAGCACAGCATACCTTTCCAAATATTGTAAACTTTAGACCGTGATATTGTTTCAAACTAATTAAAAAGCTGCTTTACTCAAAGGCACCCCGCAAGTCTGCGCTGCTTGCGGTATTTGGAACAGCTTGAAAATTTTCCAATGGAGCGTTGATATAAACATAACTTCGCGGATGAATTAAAAGTTTACAGTAGAACTAACTGTACGTGAATGACAAGTAAGAAGATTGTTCTATTTTTATTTTGGTTTTGTTAGAAGTTTTTTGCAAACAAATTAATAATTCAAAATTATCATGTATCTAACTCTTGCGTTTTTTTTCAAATTATTAATTTAACTTTTTTCGATGTGTGCGTGCATGTAACCCCGCGTAAAAATTAAACTATTGCCAATATATTGCCAAGAAAAGCAACTTTCTTGGCAATATATTGGCAATAGTTTAATTTTTACCGGGACTGTATAATGGAATTTGATCTGCATTATAAATTTTAAATAAATAAGAAATGTATTATTTATTTAACATCCACAGTAGAATTGATCAAAAATTGACATAAAGTGTTCCTTCATGTTCTTCAAAAACAAAAAAAATTTTTTTATACTCATATATTTTGAAAAATGGATATACTTATTTATTTTACGTATAGTTGAATAAAATTATTGTTTACAAGATACAGAAAATCTTTATGAAAGCATACTCTTAAATCACGTAGCTGCAATTTTTTAAACATTGATTTCTAAAGTTTTCCAACAATATTTCTATTATGCGAAAAGTAAACTTCTCATTAATCACTTTTTGTCTATTAAAATATTTTCAAGATAAAATCATTAATTATAATTTTTTATGCCAGAATTTTCATCTTACATTCAATGATAATTTATTTGTACAATATTTACAACAAGATTACCAGCATCTACGGATAGTAAATAGAATTGAGAAACAAATAAAAACGCGACTTGGCAATATTTAAAGGATTTGTACTTTTTTTTTCATATTTTTTGCCCCGTCATTGCATAAGTCGCACTTGTCAGACGTCGTATACTTTATAAAATTGCTGTAAGGTAAAATCAGAGATGAAACGAAGGACAAAGTTTGAAATTAGCTAAGAGACAAACTGCGAAATCACTTTTTGCTATTCGAATATAATATACAGAAGCGTAAATTTCCTTTCAACGCCGTCGTTCCAGTTTAAATTAACAAGTCTCATTATATGCACTGCCAACTTCATCTTACGCATCATCATAAATACACGCACACACATATGCACACATAAATGTACTTTAATACATTTATGTAAAGTACATGTGCACACTACACACGCACGCGCACATAAAAATACGTGTATACATTTGTGCGAGCGTGAGTGTGTGTGTGCGTGTGTGTGTGTGTGTGTGTGTGTGTTTGTGTTTGTGTGTAGTTTACACATGTACATATGATTGCATGTACTAGCATACGCAAACGCATACATGACGATGAGCATGATGATATATATTTATACAAATATAACCACAAATAGACATGTTTACTTATATATGTACATATATATACAGATATACCACGAAAAAGACGCTTCCCGCGCCAACATATCCACCGTCGAATTCTACAAGCGCAATTCAGAAACACTGCCATAGCGACATCTTTTCGAAGGCATCGTTGAAAAGCGAGGTCGGACGGTCAGGGCGGGCCCGCAGGCAGGGCAAGCCCCCCTCGGGGGTTCGGGGCGCGCCCCGCCTCCAAAAATAAATAATACTAAATAAAAAAAAATTAAAAACCACCAACCATCGACCGACTGGTTGTTGTATTACTCAAAATCGATCTTCAATTAGTTGGCCAAATAGAACATCTAGCAAAAAAATCACCCTTTGTTTGAAAGAAGACGCCAGTTTTCGGTTACACCTCTTAAAAACAAAGCGATAACTTCTCTGTGTATAAATATTTTAAAATAAATCAGCCAACAATAGATCAGATAATACTGATAATAATAAAAATCTCAGTTAGACAGGATAGCTCTCAAATTAAAATTCCATGAAAATATATTATTAAAATAATAATTGAGAATTCCTCCCCCTCTTAAAACAATAAATAGAATTATTTAAATGATAATTCTAGATTAATTAATAGAGAGTCCACGTATCGGAAAAAATTACATAGCACTTTAAAAGAGCACCACAGAGCTTTCAAATGAGATATAAATGTCGTAGATGAAGTTCCTGAATATAATACTTTATAAATTAAAAAAATTTTTTAGATGAAATCATTACGCACGCCAAATCATTTTACGCACGCTCAAATCATTTACGCACGCTGTATTCATTACGCACGCTGAAATCATTTACGACGCGAAATCTTTACCACGCTCAAATCTTTTACGCACGCTAAATCATTTTACGCACGCTGAAATCATTTTACGCACGCTAAAATCATTTACGCACGCTGAAATCATTTTACGCACGCTCGATTCATTTACGCACGCTAAACAATGCGTCTCATAATATGATATTTTATGTACGCAACGGGACATAAATCGAATGCGACTTGAAAAATACTAATACACGTAGGAAAGCGTATGAATATTTTGTAGCTAGAAAAGTGATTCGTACGGACGTGCATAAGCAGAAATGAACTGATGGATGTAAGGAATGGCATATATATGTAAGATAGTTACAATTGCTCGTCAAGGTGCGAAACAAGATGACACAGTCGAGCGAACGTTGTAATTACCCACGTGTATATACGTGTATCTATACATGTACACGCATATTGTGAACTCGTGAAATGCCAGGGTATAAACTTCGTCGAAGCGATTATGAAAATCTGCTTTAAAATTGCACAACAGCTTAATATGGAATATACGGACATAAAGTTAATTGAAATTTGCGGTAAACGCATTATTTACTGCCAGATAATTAGACTTGTATTTCACGCAACCATTTTTCCTTTTTTTTCATCTTTTGCTTTTTAAATTTTTTTTTTCTTTTTAACTTCATTGGCTTGCAGCAGCTCCTGTATGTATTAGAGATCAGATAGATACTATAGGAAAGATTCAACATTATCGTGCTACGTATTGCAATTGCATTAGATATAGATAATATACAATTACATATCGCGCTAAAACTAGTGTTAATAAATCGATGATTCGTTGTATTTTCTTTGGCTATTAGAAAAAAAAGAGCGAGGTATTTTAATTGATTTAATATCTGGTTTTGCAAACTAATTTCGATTATTTATTAAAGCCAAATACGCGTGTTATTTATGTAACGCATAAATGAGATGTAGTTTTATCGTCGATATTTAATTATACCCTTTTGTTCATTTTTTGTTTCTTTCTTATTGGTCTTGATTTAGCGATCAAGACAACTTTAACATTTTATAAACATTTAAATGCCTAACAGATACCAACATTATATTTCCTAATGAAAGTGTTTTGCTTGTTTAATACGATTGAATTACAATTTTTCAGTTTGTCCAAATCAATTAAATAATAATGAAAAATTACATAATTGTTTCAAAACATAGGGAAATAATTAGAAAGCAATTTTAACGAGTTGCAATCTATTTATATTGATTCAAAGTAAAACGAGTTTTATTATTCTCCATCTTAAAAATTGATTGTAGTACGAAGATAAAAATTTAGTGCAATTATAGTATAAGTGAATTATTACTAATTTTAATTTTAATTAACTTATTGACTTTTGTATTTCTTGAAAATTTGATTAATAATCAATATATGATACTTAATGAGCTAAAATTTATCACACTAAAATTCATTTATCAAATAAATTTGATATAACTAGAGAATTAGAAAATATTTAATAGCATTAGAAATAAGAATTTACACAGCAAAACTTTTATTATTAGATTGACATTAAATTTTTGTATACATTTTTCAATTTATTCTTTGAAATTATTTTTGAAATGATAATAATGCATCGGCAATCATGAGAAAGTCATCAAGAAGCGAAAATCTCATTAAAAATGAAAATAAAGCCCAGGCCTTGAGTTACAATGCAAACCCTTGTCTCATCTCGCATTCCCCAAAATGTAAAGCTTTCCATATGCATCAGCATAGTTGCATTCACTAGAGATATTGGCAATTTCTCACTAATTTTGTACACCTCGCTCGCCCCCTTCCCCCGGCCTTTATGTATGTAAGCAAAATAAGCAAGTACATGCTCGTGACACTATCTAATGGCCAATATTCATCGTCACTTCATTCTCAAACCCTGGGCTTTTGAGTACAGTACACTAGATATACATATATATATGCAACATCAATGTTCGAGCAGATATTCGACGTCAGCCGAAATATTAGCGCATATCCGCGTACGTACAATGTATTCCCTATTATCACGATTAGCATACGCACGCTGACAGCTATAACCCTCTCTGCAACGAAGGTCCATTCCAAAGTAACGTGAGATTCTCTCTACCTCCTCCCTCTCTCTCTCTTTAGCTTTCTCCATATTATAAACCCTACCTTTATCTCTTTCTCTTTAAACGCTAAATATATGTATGTGTGTGTGTGTGTGTGCGTGTGTGTATGCCTTTGTGTACGTGTGTATTATACTTTGGTTACGCGTGGGTTTGATATTAGTAGATGAGTAACGTATTGCGACAAGCTATGTTAAACATTGTACGTCAAGCTTTGCTCTGTAACACGCGAAAAGGGTGACAAGGCACTTCTAAAATAGTGCGACCAACCGATGTTGCTTTAGTATATATAACCTATAATATCTAAACTAGATTGAGCTTGGTTCATATATTTCTAGTTGTAGTCTGTACATTAACGAAATATAACAAGCACTGATGTGTATATGTATATATTTTGGTTTAGCTACGCGAGAAATGATGTTACATAATTTAAGAGAAAAGGGTTAATGGATACTGTTGATATATGAAGAGCTTTAATTTGAATCACAATGAGAAAGACGTAAGTAATGGAATGTAGCTTACGGCAAATTTATTTTTTTTTTTTACTAACTACAATTTTTTTCTTTAATTTTTTTTTATTAGAAAATGAAACTATTCTCAATTAGTATATACACTTTGAATTTTACGTATATTATGTCTATCAGTAATATACTTCTTAACAAGTGAGGAAAAACTGAAATCTTAAAATGAAGAGTTTACAGTCCAAGTTAAAGGCAAGAGTTTTACCGAGTTTTAAAAAAAAGCCTTACTCCTCACTATTTAGAAAGTATATTTCTCTTCTTGAGAACCAAAAAAGAGCAACGCAATTGTGATTTTGAGGATAGAAAGAAAAAAAATACCTTTTAAATATTAATTTTCCGATTCACAAAAATATAACATCAATAGAAAAAACGTATAATAACTAAATTTTCAATCTAAGTTCCTTACAATATATTATGCTCTTTGAGGAAGTAGAAAGAAAAAATTAAGGAAATAATATCCCTATATATCGATAATCGCTGAATTCGCATACTTAACATAACAGACTGCTAATACTCGTCAGAGACAAGAAAAGCAAAAAAAAAAAAAAAATATTGAAAAAGACCGAAGGAAGCTCGCTAATGGAATTAATGCTCGAGCCCTATCTCTTTATCTTTCTTTCTTCTTTTCTCAAGCTCGATCAGTAGCAAGTAAGATTTACTTTTTCATCCCCGAGAATATGTGATCAGGGTATTAGTACCTCTGTATTATTAAGGAACCTTGAGTAAAGATAGGCGTGTATATATATTTCTGCGCGCAGAGTCCTCCAAAAAAAAATAAAGAAAGAAAAAAATAAAAGTCCTCTATCTTGGCACTGAATTTTTTTTTCTTCCTTCAATTTCAATGCTTCGAGACTGATTTAAAATTCATCAGCCTCTTTAAGGGCTTATTTTTCTACTCGCGCGCTCGAGGGTATTTATTTATTTTTTCCTTCCTTTTCTTTTTGCTTTACTTCTTCAAGAGAACTCCTCCTTCTTGTTGTACGAAAAGAAAAACTCTCTCGCTCTCTTGCGAGAGATGAGGAAACGATGGGGTAATCCTTACGTTCTCATCATATACCTGCATATATATATGAATTTATATTCCAAACGTAAGGTAGTATCATCTGCAGTTCTTTGTCGGCTTTTTTTCTTATATTTTTTTTTAATTCGCGTCGCTACTCTTCGGAAGCATCTTGACAACAAAGTATATGTATATATCTAACTCCTTCAATTTTTTTTTCCGAGGGTAGGAAGCAAAAGTAACCTTGATACCTTGCGTGGGAATTTTCAAGCATGTTACACCCTAAAAATGAGCCTCTTGCCTGTTTTATATCCTTTTTTCTTTTCATTCTTCTCGGTTTTACTTTTGTATTTGAGGTCAAATTGATCGTGCACAATAAGGTCAATGAATAGAAGATCGGAGTGATTAAGACGGTAATTAGAAGGTGAATTGCTTCGATAATTTTACATTGAGAAGTGTATCTTAGCGTTCGCATTTTTTTTTTCATTATTCTGAAGTGGTATTTATAGGATGTTTAATGTTCCAAGTACTCGATGAAACAATGGAAAACTTAATTTGAGCTGAAGTATGAAAGCAAAAGGTAAGCAGAGCATACGTACTATGATATTAAATAATTTAAATGTGAGAGAAGGTAAGAAATTTAAAGAAAAAACTTCTTAATTAATTTTTTAATTTTTTACTTTTTTTAATTAAAAGAAATCTATAAAAAATTTAAATAATTGAGATCTAAAAAAATAGAATATTTGATATTAGTGCAATGATTTTTTTCGTAAAACAAAATTGTTTTCTTTTTTATTCTAAAAAAATCATAAGCAATGGTAATAAAATTCAAGAATTCTTAAATCACAAGAATAATTTCTTGTTTTCCCCTCTAATATCTCTTAGATTACATTAAGTGATATCTGCAGAAAATAAAAAGCAAAAACATAACGGCGCATTTGACTTTGAATTTATAATATATATTTCTAAACCAAAAGCTTTCGGTACTAGCACCAAGGGACTCGTATATATAAAGAGCAAAAAAAAAGAAGCTAAAAGAAAAGAAGTAAAACATCGCGCCTTTACAAGGGCACATGTTTAACCAATATGCGGGTTATAGTGACTTTAGAGAAAATAAATGGCTGGAAAGGAAGGGGAGGGGTCTTAGCATCTAAAGTGCGTAAATCGGATTTCGAATAGAGAGAGAGAGACTTTTTTCTTTATTCACAGACTCCCTCTTCTTCCTTCTTTTTTAATACATATACATACATGAACACTTGAATATGGTTATCCTTGAGATTATGGAGAAAAGTTGCATTGTTGTCGAGATACATCGGGGCTATGAATTACTGTATTATTAGCATCGTTTTTATGTAATTGATGCTTCGGCAATGACTTGACTAAACGTAAATAATGGTTTTATTTTAGTTACATTATAATAAGCATTTACTGTATTATATTTGCATTTCTATTAGACCA
Organism: Anastatus disparis; assembly: GCA_017163975.1. Lineage (NCBI taxonomy): Eukaryota > Metazoa > Arthropoda > Insecta > Hymenoptera > Eupelmidae > Anastatus > Anastatus disparis. The sequence goes on from JAFFSR010000251.1 coordinate 2,594,476, forward strand.
ATTTTTCTTTCTTTTTTTTGGGATTATTTTTTCCTTTTCGAATAATAAATATTTTTGCTACGTGATTGATATGAATAATATACAGAAGGGATTTAAAGAATATTTATCTTGTAAATTATTAATATGAAGTAAAGCATGAAAAAATTAATAATTAATTAACTGGTTCAGTGAATTTCGTTACTGTAGTAGCCAATACACTTTTAGTGATAATAGATTATAATTAGTTTAAAGTTTATCACAAAATTAAAAAAAAAAATTTAAGCATAATATTAGTACAATAAAGAATGTATTTTTGCCCAAAAATTTTTTTAAATATCATTTTTAACTCTAAAAACAAAAAAAAATGATAAATTCAAATTTTTTTTGACATAAAATTTTATAACTATTTTTTATAAATTTTAACTTAAAACAGTTATGAAAAAAAGTTATTATAAATGAATTTATTATCCTCACTATCTATATTTTTAATAAGTACTTATAATTGTTGTTTATTTTAACGCTTTACAAACTGCTTATCTAACACATACGTGAATGACATATATTGTCATATAACAAGTTATTTGAAATTTTCAAGATAATAGGTTCAAAAAGTCACTCGAACAAAATGTAACCTTTTTTTAAACAAGATTCTCATTGTAATCTAAATTCAATCTCATTCGTCATCGTCCGACAACAAGCTCGATTCTTTTCGCCTCTTAAACATCGTGTACAAGTATACACGTAATAAAAAAATATTCATTCAAAATTAATATTCCAAATCAAAGCTCGATGAATGCTCATGACGCATAAGCAAAAAAGTTCCTCCGAGCACGTACTTTTTACAATCTTTCTTCAATTTGAAATTCCATGACTCTTCTTGTCATCCTTTACAACTTGGAAAAAAAAAAAAGAAAAAAATGTTTTTTTTCGCTACCGTGGTAAGCACGTGTAATGAAATTTTTTAGCTTCATTATTCACGCGTCATTTTTCATTTACTGTTCGTGAAAAAAAAGGACAGAATATTTCGTCGCATGGTGAAAAAGAAAGTCTTCAAGCAATAACCTTATGGGCTCTCTTAAAAACTCGGTAATAAGAAATATATTTATATTTCTCGAAAACGACATATAGATACACGGTTAGAGTCAAGTGGAGTGAAAGAAATAAAGATCAAGCGTAAAGTTTGAAAAGTAAAAAAAAAAGGAGAAAAGAATTAAATACAAGAAGCCATAGAGTATAAGAGAGAAAAAAAAAGTAAAATTTAAAAGCCGACAATCTGGCGTGTATACCACCGCTACACTATACCACCCCACGGGAAATCGCTTTAAACCTTTTAAATTTCAAGTAAAGAAGGATGAAAAAAAAAAAAATCTTTCTCTCTCTCTCTTATACTTTTGCAAAAGAACTATTTCGGTTACTGCTTTTCGCCAATGTACATAATACTCCCGTTGACTACCACCAGTACCATAAATATCATCGGCCATAGGGAATCTGTTTAAAGTATATGTTCCTCTTTTCTTTCTTTTTATTTTCTCTCTCTCTCTTTTGCTTTTTCGCGCATTTCGATATGGTCGTTTGCCACGGGGAATAGCTAAATGCTTTTTGCCGTCGAGGCATTTAAATCTTTACCTTTCCACTGCCATTCCTTTATACTTTATATATGCGCGCACCCTCTCGATATATATGTTTTATGTAGCCTTTGCTTCGACCATACATTTTCTTTCTTCAAGAAATACAAATGGAATATAAAAAAAAAAAAGAAACTAAGAGAAAATAAAAAAATATTGAAAGTGTATATACACTCCAAAGTAGCGGAACTTGCGATAGGGTAACAAGAAAGATTTTTTTTCTTCTTTTTAACAAAAAATAAAAAAAAGGATCTATTTGTTATCGATTCTATGACTCTTTGGTTATCTTCTTCTTCTTCTTTTTTTTTGTATATGACGGTACTTCGATATCTTTGAAGTGTCTGCAAACATATCTATACCCAAAGAGAAAGTAAACGCACTTCCGTGAATTCAGCGTATTTTATTTGTATGGCGACTTTGGGACGCCGCTGCGACTATGCTGCGTCTTTTCTCTCTCTCTCTCTCTGTGTCCCAAAGGAAATGCTTGGCAATCACCATGTATATATACGTACAACGACGACAAGTGCTTTTGTTTTTATTTACGATAGATTGGTACTACCTTTTTCTTTTCTGGCCATTTGTTTGCGATATAGGGAAAATAATGATTTTTGTTTGATCGACAAAAAAAGTATTTTGGAGATTAAAGTGTATCAAAGAAAATATTGATAGCTTTGTTAAATGTGAAGTGAAATTTAATACACTTGGAATAATATTGATTTTATTTAATTATTGTTTTTTATTACATGAAAACGCTATAGGAGAATAGAAACTTTAAGTAGTGGGGAGGAACTATCTTTAGTAAAGAATTGAATATGATTGAATATTTCATTTATGAAAATTTTGCGGTGAACTTTTATATAAAGACAAATTTTATTTTTAGTGAAATCAAAATTAGTATCTTATATTTATTCCTTTCAACATAATATTATTATTAGGTTGAAAAGAATAAAGTTTTTATTATTAAAAAATAATACTACAAGTACCACATAATATTGTCTAAATATACAATCATCTTCTAAAAAAGCTTATTAAATTTAAATGAACAAATATTTTTATTAAAATTTCTAACGAACTAGACAGCTTAATAAATGACCCTAGAAAAATAAATCTAGTATTAAACTCCAATCAGTTTCTTCCCAATACTTAGAATAACAAAAACAACAAAATTACATATCTCAATGCTCGCTTATAATTGTTTTGATTGAAATGATTAATGATTATCGTTATTCAATGCTACAATAAGTAAGAAAAGAAAAGAAAAAATGATTATCTAGTAGTTTAGACAAGTCATTAGTCAGATTATCTACATTAAGAATTATAATACCATCTCCGTGATTAACGGATACTAATACTCATATGTTTATATACAGAAAATTATTACGCAGCGCTATATGTGCAGCTACGTAATCTCAATTATCGTAAGAGAGTTTTATTGTACTTGTAATGGTTTTGTTAAGAGTAATTTCTTTTTAAACAATCAAATGGATCAAGAACTAATAATTTCTTCATTATTATTTAATTAGCTAATGTTTCGGCTCCTTGAAACGAAACTTTTCTTTAGAACTTTAAAATATTAATGCATTTGTTGAAACAAGTAAAAATTGATAAATATTAGTCGAACATTAAAAAAAAAATAATTTAGACCTGTAATTATCAATTATTCTTGAGCTTTAAGCCAGTTTTAAAATTTTAATAAACGGAATCAAGCTATAAAATGTAAAGTTATCATTATAAATGTCTATATGAAAACAAAGTCTACAAAAAATAAAAAAATTTCAATGTCATCCGATCTTTCAAACGTCATAATTATTTATCATAAAAATTCTTCAAAACCAATCGTCTTATTGAACGTATATTTCATTCGAAAAATTTTCTCTTGACAGCATTCTTATACACATTAGACATGCTGGACATTCGAGAGAGAAAGAAAGAAAAAAAATCAAAGCGAGACAAGCTTATAAAAGCAACATTATACACAAATCAAATGGAACGTCTTTTAAATCCAATTTGGTTTTCAAAATGGAAAGGAAAAAAAATAATAAAAATAGATGCTAAACGCGTGACGTGTGCACATGTTTTGTGCATAGTTCCGTACATAATAGAATATATATATGTATACATAGAAACTATCACCCTCAATCGTACAATGTATACATATATAGAGGGAGAAAGAGAGAAAAAAAAGGAATATATATATGTGTATCTCTCCCTTCCCTTTTCTTTTTCTCTTCTTTTCGTAAAGGCTATTCAAACGGAAAAGGCTATTGTAAATCGAAGCCAAGTGCCGCCATTTGTGAAATTGTTTCCATTCGTCTAAAAGGAACCTGCTATACAGTTACGATGATCCGTTTTAAGCATACATACAGCACATGGACCTACACACACATGGTTATACCATAACATTTGATTTACTATCCCTTAAAACTTCTGCTAATGATGTTTAGAAATTTGTATGTATGTAAGCATATGAAGAAAAAAAGAGAAGAAAAGATATTTTTCATTTTATTGTGATTAATAGTGGATGTGTTATTACATAATTGCGCTCGTTTTTATCTTCGATTATTCAGAGGGACATTAAAAATGTATTTTATTTTGTACGTCGTAAAATTTTTGCATTTATACTTTAACGAAATCGTTAATAATTGGTAATTTAGGTCAGGACAATCAGTGTTATATGGTAATAATAGAAGAGGTAAATCCTCGTAATGTTTTATTGTGATGACTCAAATTGACATAGTTAAATCAATAAAGTTTTATAGTTATGAATGATCGTAAATATTAATAGGAAAACATTAAAAAGTTGTAAAATTTTTAACTTGCCATTCATTTAGATTAAAGCTACTGATGTAATTAAAATATATTATTTATTAACTTTAGTTTAAAGCTGTAATCAATAATCCTAGGTAAATACATAAATTTTGTTTATCAATTTTCTAAAATTTTATAAATTTATGTCTATCAGTTATTTAAATTTTAAAATGTATTTCTGCTTTAGTAAGAAGTATAATAGAATTTTACTACCAATACTGATTTTTAAATAAAAGAAATATCTCATTTTTGGCCTACTTTTAAAGTCAATGAAACTAATAGATTATGCAACAAGCGAATAATAAGCGCACACTTATTTCAAGGGAAAAATATTTATTCCCATTGGAATTGTATCAAATTTATTAACTTAACTGGACCTTTATATAATAGTAGTATGATAAAAATTTTCAATATTTTCAATAATATTTAGTAGAAAATATGTTCCATTTTCAGCCTGCTTTCATAATTAGTAACTGCACGTATTTATTTGTTGAAATAAACTGTATCAATTCAACCAAATAATCCACCGCATCAAATGTCACGTCAATATCAATACTCATCATACTTTTATGATGATCAACTCACCCAAAATGGGTTACACTGATCCAACAATAAACTTTATTACACCAACCCAATGCGATCTCTATTTACTTGACACGTATCTGTGATTCCCGAAAAGCATAAAAGAAATCTATAATAAAACTCACGATCTTCCAAATATTTCTAATTTATTCATATCTTACCATTCGCATATGACAAGTCCATAAAAATCATTGTTCATTTAGTGCCTCTCCTACAGTAGCCACTTCCTACTCAATCAGTATTTTACGACTTTTATATTCCAAGACTGCGTAAGGTAAAAAGGTTTTCCCCTTCGGTGTATACGTATATATACATCGAAATCACTTGGTACGTAATTGCCAGTCATTGATTAGTACATCGTAAAAAGAAAAACCAAAGCTGCTGTAACAGATACGCCCTTTTTATTTCCCTTTATCACGTTTCTTTATTTTTATCTTTCTTTCCTTTCTCTCTCTCTCTCTCTCTATTATTCCATTTTCAATTAAAGAATTCATGCTTAACCACAAGTTGATCCCTTCGGTGATAAGTTCCTTTTTTTTCTTTCTCTTTACTTTGAGATCTTTCTTTTTTTCCCTTACATTTTTTTCTTTTACTCTAAAAGAGAACGAGGGGTCAATCGAGCTGCTCGTTCATCAATTGCTGTTATAAGTAAATCGGTCACTTGTATGCCGATGAATAAAGTAAAAGAGATTCTAGACTCACTTAGTATTGATAAGCTATACGGTGAATTGAATGAAAGAAATAAGAACTTTTTATTGGTCATTACATTCCATGATTTTGTAAATTGAGAAAAAGTTATAATATCTATTATTATAATATGTTATTTTTTTATCTAGATAAATTTATCAATTGAAAAATAATATATATTATTCCACATATTACAAAATTTAATGAGCTCTTAATTGTATAATCTATAAATGACTTTAAGAATTCAATGAAATCCTAACTATTTTACGTATAACTCAAAAAATAAGTCAATGAATAATGATAAAGTTTCAATTAATATTATAATGTACTTTATCAATACCACTATTTTCTTTCTTATCCTTCGAATTGCGGTATTTTAATATATTAAACGAAGCATTGATTCGTAAATATTCGCCGCTGGAGTTTTTGTTTCTAGAGGGTCATTCTCTAACGCGTTTCTAATGCAAGCCTCGAGGGGAACGTTTGCACGAAGAATGCACGGTATAAATTTTGCCCTAAATCTTGTTATTTATTTTCATTGCTGATCCTTAATTTATATTCAATGTAATTATCAGATTGCCATCTGATTTAAGAAATAAATATATATTCACGATTATCTAGCTATTAAGAGACGGAATTATTCAAATTTTTAGATACGATGGCTATTGAAATTTAATTAATATTTATAAAATAAACTGATTGAAGGACTTGATTTAAATATAGTTTTTTTTTGTTAAATATTTAAAAATTAGTATCAACTTTAATGCATTCATCAATTTAGAAAAATTATTTTTCTTTTTTTTTCAACGAGTTGAAGAAAGTTGTCTAGGCTAAATTAAAAATACTACTTGACTTCAAAAGTCAAAATTTTTTAACTATAATTGAAATTTTGAATATTTAAGTTCATAAAATCATAGAGAGTACTAAAATAAATAATTTTTATGCAAAATAGTTTAAAATTATACGAAAAAAAGTTTTTTAATTAAAAAACAATCAATTAAAATGAATTATGAATTCAAACACTTATTTAATTTTTTCCTTCTAAAATGATGAGAAAAGGGTGATGTTAGATTTAATAGCGTCAAATTTCATCATTTACATCAGATCTAATTTTTTTTATTTGATTTAGTATTCATCGATTAACATGAATTTTTTTAAATTGTTTCCTTAAAATTTTACTTATTATAAATTTTAATCCTTAAAATTTTACTTATTATAAATTTTAATCCTTAAAATTTTACTTATTATAAATTTTAATCCTTAAAATTTTACTTATTATAAATTTTAATCCTTAAAATTTTACTTATTATAAATTTTAATTAAATATTAAACATTAATTTCAATGAAATAAATTTAAAGAAAAGCAAGTGACATATGTTACTTGAAATACTAAACGAATCATAAATTTATTTGAACTCAAATAAATTTTCTGTATTAGAAATAACTATATAAGGTACACAATTGGCTTAACAATACAAAACCATAATAATCGCGCCTACTCAATTCAATGCTTACCAATTTCCTTGCACTCATCCTAACTTTATTGTCTTTTACACTTCGCACGTGTATATGTCTGTGTATACCCGTAATGTACATTATAACAGTAGACTTTTCAAAAAAAAAAAAAAAAATGAGAGCCAATGTCCGGTCTTTTCGTCGATAATAACAGAGTGGCACATGCAGTAGCCAGTTCTCTCTCCCTCTTATTTTTGATTTTGTGTATGTATATATATATATATATATGACTGGAGACTTTTATGGCACATAAATATCAGTAGGGACTCCCTTTTGCTTTCATGATAGTTTTTCTCTCGTCCCTTATACACACATACACATATACACTATATTATCGGTATAGATGGCCCAAAGGGAATCATCATGTTACACACGACGGCTGTGAATTATATTTGAGCAGACGATTACGCTTGGTCAAAAAAAAAAGAGGATAGAGAAAACTCCTGATTTTTTTTCTCTTCTTTCTGACTTTTTTTTTATCTTCGACCATTTTTAGGAGTAATTATATATGTGTGTGTACGAAAATATGTATCGGGTCAGTATAATGTTATGTTGGACTACGTAAAAATCTTTATTTTTTTTTTCTTTTTACGACGTTAACTCTCGGACATTAAAGTTATTTAAGAGGTACTGAATTTCTTTCCTATTGAATCACAATAAATGTTGCTTATCTTGATTTTTGACTTTTATTCCGACAATTAAATGCAATGATAAATAAATCAAGCGGAATTTTATTTATTTGATAATATATTTTTTTGAAGCTTTATCACGTCTTATTAAAAATAAAAAAAGCATAACAAAATTTTACATTTAAATATAAAAAGACTTATGTTACTTGATAAACGTAATAAAATTAATCATGTTAATTTTAGTAACCTTTGAATTATAATCTTTTACAATCTCAACATGGACAATAAAGTTTAATTCATTAGGCTTCAGTAATTTAAAAATGTTATACCGACTAAATGCAGTTAATTAAATTAAAAAAAAAAAAAAACATTTTACCATCGTCACTTTTAAGTATTTAAATACTTATTAATCATTATTATTGAGCAGCATGGTCATAATTATTATACAACAAAATTTAAATAATGCCTATCATAAAAGGTTTGAAAATCATACTGAACTTAACTCTAAAACGGAAATTCTTAAAACAGAGGCCATAAAAATGGTGAAAAATATTGATCAAATTACTTGTAAAATATGATTTGGCTTTCAACTGATTGACTCCTGATATTTACACTTATTTCTTTTTTTTAAATTTTCTTGGTTGTAATTTTCTTTCTTGTGCATTAAAACTGTTTTTAACCTTTATAATAAGATCGGAAATAGTCAACTTTGATCCAATTAATGTATTTAATATGTCATATTTTGTGTATATTATACAAAAAATTTATAAAAAAAACAACAACGTAACTTATTTATTTACTACACACAGCACTAAACGGTTGATAGCAGTACACTAGATTTGTTGAATATAAGACGAAATAGTGAGGGATTATAAAGGGGAAAATGGAAAAACTCAACTTATAAAAGTAAATTACTTAAGGATTAGATAATTGTAAATTATTTTTATTGCATGTACCGTTAATATTGTATACGTGCTCGTCCTACAGCAATTGCAGATTTTCATGTACGTATTTGCCGGGGTTTTCCAGTAATAAAATTAATATGATCGATCCGCAAAATTCAGGTATGTTTTATTTAGAGTGTACGAAGTGAGGAAGTAGTTTGAGGGACACACAGTCCTCAGTCTTGTACAAATCACCAAAAAGAGTGTTTACTTGCCTTTGTCGTGCACTTTATTTATATTTTATATTTCTGTTTTCTTAATAAAGTTTTTTAGTCTCTTAATTTCAATTACGTATTTATTCATTTATAAATTCCCGTCCAACAAATTTAACATCTGGCGACCGTGACAGGACTTGGAATATTTTTTAGTGTTGTAAACTAAATACAAATTTTAGAGAAGTATCATGGAATCTTTAAAGAAAATAAGAAGCATGTGTCGTGCCGCATTTACAAAATCTTTAACGGCGTATAACACTCTTATCAGTCAGAGTGAAGCATCGCTTTTGGAAGTAAAAATTGCTTTTCGTACTTTGGAAGAGAAGCACAAAAGTTTAAGCGAATATCAAGAGAAAATTATGCTATTATTAGTGGACAGTGCTTCCAATGATATAGTGGAAAAGGATTATGATGAAGCCGATGAATATAATGCAAGACTACTAGCTGCGCGCATTAAGTTCGAAGAAATTTTTAATCCATCGACTGAGCCTGTTGTAACACGTTCCCGTGAGACGATTTCTTTCAATCAAAGTGAAGCTAAGAGATCCTTTAAGTTGCCTAAAATAGAATTCGTGAAGTTTAACGGAAATGTCATCGAGTGGCTAAAATTCTGGAGTCTATTCAAGAAGATACACGAAGACACAGCTCTTGCCAAAGAAGATAAATTTCAGTATCTCATACAAGCTATGGAACCTGGCTCCCGCGCTGCAGATCTAGTTAAAAGTTATCCACCCACTAGTGAAAACTATGAAAAAGTGATTACAATTTTGAAAAGACGTTTTGGGCATAAAGATGTTCTTATTGAAGTGTACCTGCGCAAATTATTAGAAATAGCGTTACAAAACACTTTTAAACGGTCCAATGAAGTTAGTCTTTCCTATTTATACGATAAACTCGAATCTCACGTAAGAGCACTGGAGAGCTTAGGAGTGACATCTGATAAATATGCTGCTATAATTTTTCCATTGGTTGAATCTTCATTACCAGAAGAATTGTTGAGAATATGGCAGCGAAGTAGTCAAGTTTTAAGTGCACAAGCTAGTGATTCTTCTGTACAAGCAGAAAACCGATTAACGCAACTCATTAAATTTTTAGAGACAGAAGTACAGAGTGAGTTGAGAGTTTCAATTGCCGTACAAGAGTTTCGTGCAGAATCTTCTAGTTCAGAAGTAATCATACAAATGGAAGCAATCATTATAAGATTAAGCAAAACTATTGATGATCAGATTACTTGTCTGGAAGAATTTAATTTAGAAGATCCTAATGCAAAGTTAAAAATCTATTTATATGCAACTATATTTGCAAGTTATACATGTTATTTTAAGAGATTTTTAGAAGATAACGAAACTATAGTTAGTTTAGTTATCATTCAATTTTTAATGAAACTCGAAATTGGTTATAATATGTCTTCTCATTTAATTAAACAGATCTCTAAAAATATTTCTTCTAGCGAATCATCTGAATCTATCTCATTCCTTTTAGAGGAAGTAGGTCCCAAGCTAGGATTAGCTCCTAGTGCTGAATCTCATACTGATTTCCATACAAAATTTTCATTTCTGATGATTGATTTGGAAACAGACAAAGAATTACAAGACCTGGAAACACAAACCTATCAGGCAATGGCAAAATTGGAAGAAACAAAAAAAACAGAGTCAGAACCAAATATTAAAATTCATACAAAAGAAGAAAAAGAAGTAGTTCATAAAAGATTTGAAGAATTCTGGTCAGAGTTAAGAGGAAAAGGACCTTCATTTCAAATTCAATTTTCCACAAAAGATGTCGAAAATGTAGAGAATATTTTTAGAGAAAAAAAAGCAGGTAGATTTGTTATTTGTTACTTGATTAAAAATTATCACTACCTTAAACATTTAATACAATTTTTAACATTAATGGATCAATATCCCCAGATATCTCATTTAAGAGATTTTTATATAAAGGCAGTTTTTTATTACTCTTTAAAAGTCACAGATGAAACTTATGATGATTCTGATTATAACAGTTTCCTTGAGATACTTAATTATTCTTACGAGAACTCTGAAGGAAATGTAGGAATGGGGTTTGCTATGGAATTTCTCAGAAGTTACTTAATGGAAATTCAATCCACTGTACTAGAGCGAAAAGTTACTTATCTTTTTAAGAAAATTCGAAATTGGAGCAAGGAAGTTAGAGAGACTTTTGAAGTGATTCAAAAAATCGGGAAATTAGATGATAAAATCAAAAGGAATTTAGTTTTAACATACATCGATCCTTTTAAAGACTTTTCAAATATTATCGAAATGAAAGCTTTTATACAGGGGATATTAAGGGGGATTCAAATAAATACAGAAATAAGCTATAATAGTGCAATTAAGGGGCTAAATGAGGTATATGACACGGCAAAACTACACATCACTAAGGTTACTGATAGAGATACCAAATCTACTAAAAATTTATTAGACATAAAACAAGTTCTGGACAGTGCCAATTTAAGACTAACAGACATGATAGCAACCACAGACAGATACAACCTAATGATGCAAAAACGAATGAAACTACTAGAAGAAGGGAAATCACCTTTAGATGTCAAAAAAGATATGATTCTCAATCTGCCCACAAAGACCAAAGTAATAACTGCTGAACAACATCTGAAGTTTGAAGAAAAAGGCATTTCTGGGAATGGAACTTTTAGAAAAGAAGATTTTACATTGACGTTAAAAGATTTTAGAGTAATTGAAGGTAAAGCTGCTACAAAAAATGGCAATATTTTAATCACCTATTTACAACTTTTAGATAAGGATCAGTTACTATCTATCATTCATAAGGATTTCCAAAAAATGATAAAAGTTTACTCAAAAAAAGAGAATCAAGTAATGATTAAATCTGCCATTTTAAAGTCAGAACAGAAGAGAATTTTAATTTCTCTGATTAAGAATATACCAGAGACCACATGCCATTGGACAAAAGTTACTTCTGTGATGGATTGACCTGATGTTAAATTTAATGCTCTAATTATAAGAATAATTATTAAAAGGTTTTTATATATTTTATAAAAAGATTAAGAAAAACTAGAGATCAAATACAATTCATTTTCATCTTTACCAAATTTCCCTAAAATGAGTCTATTTGTTATGAGAAACGGAATCTATAAAAAGGGAAACACAATTGTATCTGTTGAAGATGAAAAGATCGAACTAATCTTAAGCAACATTCCTAATTTTTATCAAACTATAGGATTCATAAAATTGTTACCAGGATATCTCATTAGAGAAATCATTAAACAGATTAGTTTATTATTGAAAGATAATTTTAGTTTGTATTAAAATGATGGAAGCCCTCATTTTAATGGTGGGAGGATGTTGAATATGAGACGAAATAGTGAGGGATTATAAAAGGGAAAATAGAAAAACTCAACTTATAAAAGTAAATTACTTAAGGATGAGATAATTGTAAAACTTATGTATTATTATTTTTATTGCATGTACTGTTAATATTGTATACGTGCTCTTCCTACACTAAGAATAAAAATAGGTAACGTCAATTGAATGACTTGAGTAGAATCTACCAAACTGAAATAGTAACAGAGTGTATCGTAAAAACAATTAAATGAGTTTGGTTAAAGTTAATCAAAAAATTCACATCAAATTAATTTTTTTATGAATTAGTTGTAAATTTATACAACGAATAATTTAAAAAAAAAGAGTTTTTAGAAAGAGCAACTTTATACAAATTTTTAGAGAAATTTGAACTTAAGTATTCAAGTTTAATAGTATACCTTTCGAAAATATTCATAACCTTATTAGAAATCAGCGAGCACTCGATTCTACCAGCTCAAGCCGAGTCGAGTTTTAATCTCGAACTTTCCAAGTTTCTTAAATCTATCGAGTTACTTAAATCTATTAAATTACTCGAATCTATTGTGTTACTCAAACTTTCGAACTACTTAGTAATGTATACCTGAAATAAAATCCACTTTGATTGAAAAGACATTTTTCATAACTCCTACTCTCAAAAGCTTTGATGAATTTCTATAATCTTTAGCTTTCAAAAATTAGCAAAATTAGTGAAAATTCTCAAATAGTTTGCAATTTTTGGAATAACTCAAATTATTTAAGTAACTCAAAATATTCCAATAACTCGAGTTTTTCGAGTAACTCAAGTTATTCAAGTAACTCAAGTTATTCGAGTAACTCAAGTTATTCGAGTAACTCAAGTTATTCGAGTAACTCAAGTTATTCGAGTAACTCAAGTTATTCGAGTAACTCAAGTTATTCGAGTAACTCAAGTTATTCGAGTAACTCAAGTTATTCGAGTAACTCAAGTTATTCGAGTAACTCAAGTTATTCGAGTAACTCAAGTTATTCGAGTAACTCAAGTTATTCGAGTAACTCAAGTTATTCGAGTAACTCAAGTTATTCGAGTAACTCAAGTTATTCGAGTAACTCAAGTTATTCGAGTAACTCAAGTTATTCGAGTAACTCAAGTTATTCGAGTAACTCAAGTTATTCGAGTAACTCAAGTTATTCGAGTAACTCAAGTTATTCGAGTAACTCAAGTTATTCGAGTAACTCAAGTTATTCGAGTAACTCAAGTTATTCGAGTAACTAAAGTATGTGAGTAACTTAAATATTCGAATAATTCATATTTCGAGTAACTCAAGTATTCGAGTAGTTTATATTATTTCGAGTAACTAAAGTATGTGAGTAACTTAAATATTCGAATAATTCATATTTCGAGTAACTCAAGTATTCGAGTAGTTTATATTATTTCGAGTACTAAACGATCTCGAGTATTCGGCACGATCTCGAAGAAAAAAACTCGATTTGAATCGAACTCGATTAATCGGATACTCGCACACTCTTAAATCTTATATCACTGAAACTTTGAAGTGAGAACTTTGTTTCCTAAAAATTTTATGTATAAATGCGTGGAGTATCAACTTACTTTTTCTAAACTATTATCATACTGCTAATAAAAAATTTTACATTTAGATTGTTTTCAGTAATTGTATGAAAAAATAAGTTATTGATAAATTCTTCCTTTTTTAATAAAGTAAATTTAAAAAAAAAAACCAACAAAAATCCTTCTTGTATAATTATAATTCAAAATTTGCATCATCAGTATATTGTGTCATTAATTTAGTAAATATAAAATATTTGCAAGACTATAATAATATTTATTTAGAGTATAAATTAATTATTAGATGAAGATTATAATTATTTTACTTTCGTAAATTGATCGAAGAAGAAATAAAATAAATTAATAAACTAGAAAGATTTGTCTGAATTGCTGTATCAAGTTTACTCAAGGACTTAAGTAAACTCAACCGAACTTATTCAGTTTGCGTGACTCAAACATCACTACTAAGGCTGTTCGGTAGATTTTACTGAAGTCATGCAGTTAACGCCACCTATTTTTATTCTCAGTGTACAGCAATTACAGATTTTCATGTACATATTTGCCGGGGTTTTCCAATATTAAAATTAATATGATTAGTAGTACCAGTATTGAAATTAATATGCGCAAAATTCAGGTACGTTTTATTTAGATCGTACGAAGTGAGGAAGTAGTTTGAGGGACACACAGTCCTCAGTCTTGTACAGATCACCGAAAAGAATGTTTACTTACCTTTGTCGTGCACTTTATTTATATTTTATATTTCTGTTTTCTTAATAAAGTTTTTTAGTCTCTTAATTTCAATTACGTATTATTTCATTTATAAATTCCCGTCCAATAAATTTAACAAGATTTCTACACCTCATCGTCTTGTTTAAGTAAAACAGTTTTTATAAATTAACTGCAACAGAAATATTTATAAAAAGTATCAAAATAAATAAATAAAAGCTTGAAGAATAAATTAGACTGGCAAAAGAATTTCAAAAGCTTTCCTTCCTTAAAACAGGTATATATGCGCAAAACATGCTCCAACGAGAGAGAACAGTAAACTTGACAAAAGAAGGTTATAAGGAGTGCGAGGCAATTGGCTTTTAAAAGCGTCATGTTGTCGGGCCGCGAGTATATGTATAAAGCTTGCCTAGTAACAAAAGTAACGCGCAAAAAAAAATAAAAGAAAAGAAAAGTCCTCTCTTCTTTTAGATCTTGAACCTTCGCGACACAAACGCTAAAGGTATAATACTGGACTTCCGCCAATTTCCTTTCTCTCACTCTCTTATATATTTTTTTTTTCTCTCTCTTCACTTACTTTCCTCTCCCTTGTCATTGTGGAGTTTAAAACTACGCAGTTGCAAAATAACCCGAAGAAGGGAGGTTTTGAATGTGTGTGGGTGCAACAACAGCCGGCGGCAAATTTTTTCGTCATACACCTCTATAAAAGATAGCAGCACGTCTATATCTATGTATATACGTTAACAACAAAACCTTCCCTCAGCAACTCGCGGAAAATTCAATCCACTAGTATATACGTATATATATACGTACGTATATAATCGCAAGTATGATACAAAGATACAAGAGAGAAAAGAGAATAATCGTTGGCTTTACTTCCTTTACTTATACGCATATACATGTATATATATATATACCTTTTGCTAAAGCTAAGCGCAAATAAGTCTTGACTGTTGCCGTGTGACTCTTGCACGCCGGTGGTAGTAGCTTGTTGCTGGCTGCGGGAATTTTCAAGAATATACCAACGAGAAAGAGAGAGGGGAGAAAAAAGATTGTTTATTCCCGTTTCAGCCTTCAGCCATAACTATATAACATACACCACCCTTTCCTATGTACCATATATATATATGCATACGCTACTGGTATACTTCCTATTCCATTTCCTCCCAGGCAAGCTTGTTTGCAAAGCAAAAGAGAAAAGATGTTCAGTAAAGTGAGAGAGAGAGAGAGAAAAAAAGTGGTATAAGCTATATACTTCTATCTCCTTTTCTTTTTTTCTTCTTTTTCTTCTTCTCATTCTTATTTCTTTGTCTGATTGAATCTACTTGATAAAAAGGATGCTGCTACCGTGTGTTATATATATACTATAGGAGTGAAAATAAGAAAAGTCGCGCTCATACAAACCCAAATGTTGATGCCTTTTTGAAGAAGCTGGGTATAGGAGAGAAAATAAAGGTAACAGAGATGAGATGATTTCAACGTTTCTTCTTCTCTTTTTTCTTCGTCGGTTAATTCGATTTTGCACGGGGAATTGGATGAGTCTATAGAGGATTCCATTTTAGATAAATATGTATGCTGTTTGCATATAACTTTTTTACTTTTATACTTTTTAATCAATTATTTTGGATTATAATCGTAATTATTTATAAAATAAAAGGAATGCGTATATTGACAGTAGAATAAATAGATAGTTGACAATCAAAATAGTAATAATTATAATAATGATGGACAGTCAGAATACTCTTATTTATAATCATTCTCGTAAAATCTCATCCATTTCTTTACTGTCCTTATTGTCCAATATTTCAAGCTCCCTTACACTTCTCTTTACGGACTGAGTATCCAGTAATTGTTTAAATTTTTATGAAATTGCTTCTCAGGAAGTTCATTTTATCATAAAAAATCCTATGAGCTCCATCTTCAAAATTAAAAATATAATTTTTTTCATGGAAATAACAAATGCATCGCTTTGTTAAAAATTGAACAATCGAAAATTTCGTCAAATATTCTCCAAAAATTGTCTATAGACAGCATGCGTCATAGAGCACAAAAGTAAGATAAAAAGCTCTCCTTCTCCTATACGTAATACCGTCAAAAAAAAGAACTGAAGAAAAAAAATGTGTTCCACCCGGTCTAGTCGAGTGGGCGCTCACTTCCTAAGCTCATAAAACCGAAAAGCGCGCAAATGAGCCTGGTAATTTCCTAAACCTCTTTGCGAACCTCCGTCACTCAAATGTCTCCCTTTTATAATACATAGAAAAATCTTTCTCTTGCACGCGTTCACGTATACGCACACACACACACATATAAGAAACGATTCACAAAGACAATTTTTTTGAAAAAAAAAGGAAGAAAATATTACGTATATATCATGGAAGAAGCTAAGAGTCACTTTTCTCTCTTCTTAGTTCCTCGAATGAATTCTTCCGGTAAGTTATATACATGTATACCATCGTCGTCATCTTCCCTTGAGCTTTTTCTACTTTTCTATATATATATATATATAGACAGTCTCAGAGACATAGCTACCCCATTCTGTATCGTAATACTCGCGTGCGTATGGTACCAATAAAACAAGAAACCACTCAAAGCTTTTGTATTTGCGGATCTGTGTGTATACGTATATGTATACATAAGAGTAACGGCTGGTCTTACGTATGTACGTTCCAGTGTTACTAGTTGTTGTTATCGGTCATCAGGTTTTATATCGATGCCTATAACTTGCGAGGGAGTAGAGAAGAAAATAAAAAAAAAAGAAGGAGACGAGATTCAAACGTAATAGAGAATGACTGAGAAGGAAGCATGGAGGAGACACTTTATTGAGAGAAAAAGAATGAATTTTGGTATGGTTTGTGTATATGTACATACGTGGCTGTAAGAGTAAAGAAATAGAAAAATGTATACGTGCGAGTAAAAGAGAGAAAGAAAGAAATTTTTAGTGAAAGATACGAGTGGTTTGAGGGTCGAGGAAGAGAGGAAAAAAAAAGTCAAACGATACTAGGGACATATACCGCGTGTTTCACAAAGATTCTATGAAGATTGCACGGGATTTTATTACGGGAGAAATGTCGGTTAATAAAAATGAATAAAAGAGTGAAAGAGAGAGAGAGAGAAAAAGTATGAGAAACAAGCGTGCGAGATATTTCGGACAAAATGGGCTTGAATCCATATATACACTTGTCGCTTTGGATACCATTATTCTCTCTCTCCCGTATAGTCACGATCTTTTTTTCCCTTTTGGCTTCTTCGTTTTTTTTTTATTCTTCTTTTTTCGTACATTACACATGATATATTATGGATTATATATCGACAGGCTAGCCAGTACATTATATGGTTTGGTGATAGAATATATGATTTAGAGTCGAAACACTGTTAGAATATTCTTTTTTTATTGGATTGGTATAGATTATGGGCTATTTAGAATTTCTGCAGTTTGACATTGTTTTAACATTAAAATAGGAATCAAATAGAAAAAAAAATAACCACATAATGAAAAATTCTGTTTTTTGAAATCTTGATGCTTTGTTTGTCAGCTTTATCTTTAGGATATCGTTCCTTTTTTTGTAATCATAGAATTCGTTTATATAAAATAAGGCGTATCATAACTAAGCTAGTTAAGTTCATTTTCAGAATTATAATGAATTTAAAATTGTCGATACAATCGTGTAATAAACTTAGCGATCTATTGATTTCAAAAGTGTTTTTATACCAATTTTTGGAAGAAAATGAATGATTACTGTTCGCCCACGAATTTTTTTTTTAAATGGACTTAGCCAGCTTTGCTATAATAGGCCTCAAACACTTAATTACGTAATAAAACTTATATTTTTGCCCAATCAATAAATAATAATAAATATAAATTTATTAGTAACTTAAAATTTTATAGTCTGAAAATTCGAAAAAAGTTAAAGATATAAATCAAATTATCGTATTTATTACCATGATTATGCTTCGGTAAGCAAATATATCGTCTGTCATTTTCCATAAAAAGTTGATTTAAAAGTTCAATTTCCTCAACAGCCACTACAAATTCCCTTGTGAATTTCTTTCTCTCTCAAAAAAAAAGCTTCTAGGTGTATATATTGCTTTGCAAGCTTATATTCTCCTTCCCTGTTTATCTCTCGAGTCCAGTGTCTTATCTGTAGTTTCTTGTTTCTCGGACTCGTTTACTTTTTTTTTCTTTATACTTTCTCATTCTATGCTCGAGTTTGAGATTTACGAACGATATAATGAACGAGGTCATTGGGTTCACTCTCGGGAAATTTGCGCGCGCCGCAGCTTATTTCAAAGAGAAGAGGAGAGACCAGAAGGAGAATGAAAGAAAGTAGGAAAGGAAGAATTCGATAAGGATAAAATCGTGCACAAAACGGACTTCCTTAAGCGATTTTACTTTACTTCGTAACATCGTAAATTATCTTCATAAAATGAACGAGGCTCCTCCGCGCCATTTCTCGGAAAGGATTTTTATCGCTTTTTATTGGCTTCAAATCATCTTTATAATATGTCGAATATGCTACTGTATCGATATAACTTTGGCTATTCTCGTGAAAACATTTAATTTCAAGGACTAGTAATATTTTAATGTTTACGAACTTTCTTTTGATCGTAAATATATTGGTAAATTTATATTGGTTATAATTTTAAAAGATAAATATTACAAGATTGAGATAAAAATTATTAATCTAACTCTGTATTTGATTTAAATTTTGAATTTGTAACTTGAAAAAAAAAATCTAATTTTATTGAGATTGCTAGCTCATCATTGACGTACTTACATTAATAATTTGGAATCTTCGGTAACATTAAATTATTTTTCATCTGGATAAATATTTGTAAGTATAAAAATAACATTTGCAAAAATATATTAATAAATATGATGTTTTTGTACGTTTTCATAATAATGTTCCAAAATTAACAACTTTTAACAGACGCTACTTTATAGAACCCATTAATTTCTTTAATATCTTATGAATCATCAAGACTATAAAAATCTATATGTATAATTCAATAAAACGCAATTTATCAAATGCGTTACTAATAAATTTTTTTCTTCCTCTTCTCCTTTACGACATAACAAAGTTGACGATGCAATAAAAATCATTGAGTGATATTTTTTTTCACTCGTAACACGATATACTATTATGTTCGGAAAAAAAAGAAGAAGCCTGGACAGATTCAAGTGTTAATTCATGCGTGATTTAAGAAGGCAACTCACTGTATGTACGTATATATTGGGGACGAGTCAATAGTCTGACCTGTCTGCAATATCTGAAGCGGAAAATTCAATAAAATTTCTCGATTCGCATGGCGCCTCTTTTGAATTTTGCAAAGAACATTGGCCTTTTGTAAAAAATTAAATTGTAAGATAGTTGCTGTGCGATTGGTTGACTTTGCTTGAATAAAAATTGATTAAATTCATAAAATAAGTTTATTGTATTAAGTCTTGAGTTATTTTAAGATTATTGATCGGTTTTATGATCTCGGATCATTTTTCATAAATAACTTGTATTCAATTGAAATTTGAAAAATTATATATTACTGGTTCAATTAATCCATACATTGTAACTTTTTTTATAAGCATCTTGAGTTAAAATTTATAATAAAAAGTTATTTTATTCCTACCTCAACAGAAATGGCCACCTTATTAACTCGAAAGGTGGGGCAAAAGAAAGATATTTTAAACTTGAATAGATTTGAACTTTTTTATTAAATATTAATATTAGACCACTGTTGAGGTAGGAATAAAGCACAATATGCAACTCAGGAGCAAAGTCTAATTTCTCCCTCGGGAATTAGCTCCCTTCGCTTCACTTGCTCAGGTTGCAAACTTCCCCTCGGGAGAAATATGGGACTATTCCCTAGTTGCATAATGTACTATTTTATCAAACTTTAAATTAAAGAAAAATAAAAATAATTTTTAAATTTATCATTTTTTTGGGGGGTTATAAATAATATTAAAGTTATTATTAATATTTGGTAGAAATATATTATCTACCTTATGAAAATTGTTTGATTTTTTTTCAAAATTTTTGATTAATTTAAATTAATTATAATCAATTATTGACAAAAGTGCTTTAGTTATTATAGTACCCAACTATAGTCAAAATAAAATATAAGAAACAAAATAATTCCAATTTGCCAAGAAAAAAAAAATTGAATGCATCTAATAATACTTAGTCTTTTCATTTCTTTTGCTGATCATCTCTGCCTATATGTCCTTAATACATTCGAAATAGCATGTCTATATATATATCCTGTAACGAAAATGTTTGCTGATCTTACTACCTCATCGCTTCGAAGGGGGGAAAAAGAGAGAAGAAGATGAAAGAAGAAAGAAAGAAGAAGGAAAAAAAAACAAGTCATCTTATAGATCCTAGGGTCTTTTGTGTATAAGTCGTTTGCTTGAATTCGGTCATTTTCAACAAGGACCAAAAGAGAGAGAGAGAGAGAGGAAACTAATTCGATCCTCTTGATTTGAGCTTTATTAATTGTCCGTCGGCAATCGTCCGTCAGTCCTCAAATTAATGGATTCACTTAATGGAGCTGACAATCAAAGAATGAGTCTCTATCTCTGTTGTGTCCCTTTTGTCATTATTATATACATATATGTATACAATACGTAGGTGGTGGATGCGTTTATATACCAAAATGAAAATTATTCACGGATGGACTCATATGTAGAATAAAAATAGAGGCGATGCTGCGTGTATATACACAATAACGGTGTTTTTTTTTTCTTGGTCAATGATTCGTTGCTAGACGGACATATAATGTGTGTGAATAAAAAAATATAAAAGAAAATAGGTGGAGTTTCAGGTAAAAAAGAATATCGTAAGGAAGTCTATAGGTGTATAGATATATAAATTTTTTTTATTTTTATTATAGAAAAGAAAATGAATGAGGTACGGTCTTTTTCTGTACCGCCATATTTCTCTGTCTAGTCTAAACGAGGATTGAATGGAAATTGATAAGGCTATTTTAAAAGTTTCTATAAGCTAGTGCGAGAGTATATATATATATAAAATGAATTTCTTAAAGAACAAAGAAAATCATTCAGGAATGATAAATACAATTTTGGACTTATTAATAATAGTTAAAAGTAGTACATTATAGAATTCATGAATTATGAATACATATATTTAAATAAGTTAATGAAAATAAAAAAAAAATAAATTTCAAGCTTTTTCCAATTACTGCTATTTGATGAAGGAAAATAATTTTGTATCGTTTAACCCTTTGAGTCATAATATAACGTATATGTTACACCTAAATTTCTTTTCTATTTTAGTCATATTAGGTAGAACTATTTTATTCTAGAGATCAAAATTGCTTTATACTTTCAAATACAAATCGCATTGAATATTTTTTTACTAGTTTTTTTTATTTATTTTATTATTTTTTTTCATTTTAACAAATTAAAACAAAGAAACAAGCTTTTACAATAAATTCATTTTTAAAAAAAAAACAGTCTTATAAGCACCATGTTTTCTTTCATTAAAATTTATGTTTTTGATCTTTTTTTAAATTTTTAAAAGTATTTAGCAGAAAAAAACGGTTCAAAACGTTTCGATTGAAATTTTTTGTGCGTATAATAGTTATTAGATTTTCATTCGACCACTTCTGTATATCCCTTAAAATCATAGATCAAATACAAATGTGACAATTAGTATAATATGCTATTTTACAACCAGTATTTTGGATTTCATTTTTTGAAGATCTAATGTCAGAGTCGCAATCAGCGACTTTAGAAACCCATAAATCTAAAGATTTGTAATAATACATTACTTAATTTAATTGCGTTGTTCAAAGGGATAATCTTTAGAGGATCGGTGTTTGAGATTTGTGATTCCTCTAATAAACTGTATAAAATCTATAGGTTACCCTTATTTTTATGAGGAAAAATAAAATTTTATTTTAATTCGTCTGATTAAATTTATTATTTTTATTGAAAAGATTTTTTGAAGTCAAAAAATGTAGTAGTAAGGTTTTGGTTTACTTCGACAAAAAAATATTGAATATACTTTTACTCTTTTCACAGGACATTATTCAACTGATTTAAAATGCTCATACAGTTTTAAAGAAAACTTGCACTTCCTTCGCACGCTTGACGAATAGTTGTTATAATTCAAAATACAAAAGAGAGCTGTCTCTGGATGAAAATATGTTGTCCCGATTGTCGTTGAAAATACCAGCTTTAACCAAAGCACAAGAAAGAAAAGAAAAAGGAAAAAAGTATACCGCATCGAATCATTTGCCAAGATGACAAGTATAATTCGTCACGCGTACCCAGCCGAGTTTTGGAAATATTTTGGGCCCAGTAGGAGCTTTATGAATGAGGCGCGAGTGTGCGTCTTAATAGACTTTTGTAATATGTATATGAACTTAAGCTTTACAATTTTAGAAGATCCTTTCACAGCAAATGATGAATTAAGTTTAATTTCAACAATAGTATGTTTAGTCGAGTACATTTGTTAATTTTTAAAAGGATCTTCGCTAGGAATAAATTTTGTTTGAAAATATTTTTAAATATTTAGAATTTAAAAAAAATTTTTAAGTTTGTCCAAATGTTTTTCAAAGGTATTTAAAACTACCTAATTTTTATTTCTAAAATGATAATTTAAATCATCTCGTGTATGAAAAAAAACTGTATTAACGAACTAATTAAATTAATTAAATAATTAGTACTTATACTTTAAAATTTAAATGTCCCTTTTTGTGATGACATTTTACATTGAATTTGTATAGTGTACCAAAAGTAAAATAAGATATTGTCACGAATTATCTCCTGATTCGTTACAGCAGAAACAATTAAAAAAAGAAAAATTTTAAGTGTATAGGTTAAATTGTCGGTGCGTACTTTGAATTTCATGAGAAAATTTAAAGAACACACACAGTGTATACAAAACAAGAAATTTTTTTACCTCTCACCAAAAAGATTATGTCACACTTTCTAGCGTTAACCTTGTCGACATTTTTCCGGTGTCTCTATTAGTATTTAGTTTTTTTTATTTGTGAATCTGCCGCCTAGATAAACTTGTACGCCTTAATATTTTTTTTTGTTGGTGCCAATTAAGATGGCTAAGAAAATTTTTGACCACCCTGAGCATCGAAAATTATCACCGAAAATAAGTCGATACGCTTTCTCAAATTTGTTTGCCATGAAATATTGGTGATTCAACGTGACGACAACATAATTTTTGAGAAAAAATGGCTCGTTACTTTGATCTACCGATTCTATTATTTGAAATTTAGCTTGTTTGTTTTGGATGAAGTTGTTTTTGTCGGATGCTGAATTATTAGAAGTAGCTTGGAATCCACCCATAAATGAAAGGTAATAAACATTTCTTAATGTTTCAGTGATTTCTTTTAATTAAACTTTTAATAATAATGTACAAAGGAATTCTCAAATTTTATTAATAAAAATTTAATAATAATAATTTAGCACTAATGTAAATAATTCAATGTAATGTAAAATTTTATCAATCGCAATCTAATAAATATTATTCGAAGAACATCAGATTAAATTCTTAAAAGACATACTATTTTTTAGAATTATTTTTCCGAGTTGTTCGTCAATCTCTTTTTTTATCCATCTATGACATCTTTTGTTTTCATTAGTAACAAAAGAAAATAAGATCCCATGCCTTTTTCTATCCAACAATTAAAAATCATTATTCTCTTCAATACAAGATAGTCAGCATCTCTCAATAATTATTGTAAATTAATCACCATCGCATCCGTCCTTAAGAAAAAAAAGAGGAAAAAAAAACATCAAATCGGTACGTCAGGATAAACAGTAGTTAAGAAACGTACGAAGTTCTTAAGGAAAAAAGAAAAGATATCAAGAGCTCTCATTCTTCGACTTTAATACGCATAGACGTGAAAGTCTTGAAATTCTCGTGTTCGCGGAGGGCAGAAAATAAATAAATATGTATAAAAAAAAACGACTGGATAGAATTGCGGTTAAGACAAGTAATTTCCGGGGAATCAAAAGATTTTTTACTTTTTTTTTTAAATTTTTTTTTGCAAAAGAAAAGAGATAGCCCCATCTTGCAGGTTTTTATCTGCGTGCATGAGAGTACTTTAAATCGTTACCTCAACGACAATAGATCTAAAGTAGAAGTAGAAATAATAAAAAAAAATAAAGGAAAAAAGAAAGAGGCACGAGAGATTCTAACGTATCGTAAATATCTGAATCGGCGTATTTATTCTTTGACTTTTCCTTTCAAAGGATCTATATATATATGTTATTTCTCCTCTCTCGAGTTTAAAAAAATACAAGACGCGTATAACGATTAACCGGACAAATAGCTCGAGGATGGGGTTGTTATCCAGTAATTGTAATAATTGTAGACCGACTAGTATGAGAGTACATAAAAGCGAGAAACTCAAGAACGTATATACGTATACGGCGAACACATAAGGAAGGAATCAAAAGGGAAAGAAGGAGTTGTTATGTATATATACGCATTATGTATTTAAAAAAAAAGTCTCTTCATGTGACCGACTGCAGTAAGAAAACCTTATTGTTCGGCTGTACGTAGGGTGATTTGAAAGAACGCTCATTAAGTTTAATATGGGTTAAATAATTTTCATTAAAAACTGTATTGATGAGAAAGTATGATATTATCGATGATAAGATATATTAGAATGAATTATGTTTATTGAAAGTTTCATAATTCTAAGTAATTTTGATGAAGGTAAACGAATATAGAAAATATTTAATAAAAATAGTTAAAAAATAGTGGAATAATTAAAAAATTGAAATGTGTGAATACATTTATGCAAAGATAATTTTATTCTCATAAGAACTTTTGTGGCAAAAAAATAGTTTTCAAAATAGTCTATTTTTAGAAAATGCTTGCGTGTGCAACAGCATATTCGTGTGCAAGTAATTCTAATTTATGATTAGTCAATAAACGAATTTTTATTTTTTTACTTTATTTTATCCATTTTTTAAACAATATCGTGCTTGATGTTAATTTTTCGATTTGATTGATTCACCGTACATTAATTTTATGATTAAAAAAAAAAATTTTTTTTCAATATTTAAGTGTTTAAACGTTAATTTTGTACTTAAAAAATTTTCATTTATAAACATCCTCCTGCAAGTGTTTTAGAAACGACTATCATCGTTCTCAAATATTTATAAAAATTATGTTCTTTAATTGAAATAAACGAAATTCTATTTTATGTTCTAAAAATATTACTTGAAAAAATTATCAGATCTCAAGCATTTATTTTAAGGATACCCTACATATAAATATGTTTGCTCTAAAGTCTAAATATATACACGTATATATGACACGCCTTTGTTTTCTTAAACTCATATTTATCGAGAAAAAAAAACAGAGAAGAATAAAGGGTAAGAAAAAGAGAGAGAGAGAACTCTGCGGTTTAGATGGTCTTGTATATCTTGTCTGTCATTAAGCACGTGCGAAATGTATATATTTTCGTCGCTAAAACGTCGTCCGACCTATAAAACATGACGACACTATTATACACATATTATGCGCGGGAGTAGGAGAGCGTGAGAAAAATTTCAAACAAAAGTACACGGAAAACTAATGTCTCCGTAAATGCATGTATATACATTACACATCTATAAAAAGCTAAAAGCGACAAAATTTCACGACTGGCTGCGTATGTCAACCCGAGTTTAATTAAAGGTTTTCGTAATTTTTGACTACCGGAACACCTGTCGCAAAAAAAAGCCTCTTTTGTCATTTACGTATAATATTACATTTAAAGAGTTTTATTATTATGCGGATTCTTCAAGTCGGAAGTATTACATATACATAAGGATATCATGATTCGAGGTAGCAGGTTCTTATTGCGAAAAGAAAAGAAGAAAAAAAATAAGTCATCGCTTATAATTTCATGTGTACTTTTATAAGTTCTTATTATGCTTATATGTTGTGGGAAAAACGAGCACCTCAAGATTATTATACTCTCCTTTTGACTCTTTGAAAATTCCAATACGTTTATTTTTAATGTAGTTATTTGTATTCTATTTAAGATAAAAAAAATAGAAAAGATAATAAATACATTAAAAAAAAGTCATACTTTATTTTGAATTCCAAACTTTATAGGTTTGAAGTAATTTCTTCAGTGTCTATATTTACAACTGAACGATTATCATTGGTTAAACCGAGCAAGCAAAGAGTTAAGAAAATAAACAAATATATAAGCCACAGCTCACGTGCAGAAAATAATCGAGTTTATCGTCAATCGCGAATTAGCCGACTAAGACTACTTCGCAGTTGGAGAGTGCATATAAGCAAAGAGAAGATAATTGAGCTTGAAAAAGAAAAAAAAAAAGAAAAAGAAAAAAATAAGTATAAGAAAAATCAAAGGCACGTATACATATAAATACGTAGTATATGTCTCGGGGTCAAGGAACGTCGTATATATACGTTCGCTTCTTGACCAGTTATATATGTTATATAGTAGCATATAATAGCTAGTTAAGACTCATTGTATCGGTAACATGTGTGCATGTGTGACACGTTTGAAGAGAATAACTACATACAACTTAAAAACAATGTTTTATTTATTTATGATTTTTTTTTTGCTTTTTATCATATTAATATGTATGTATACAATAACAAAAATTGTAATAATCTTTACGGATTATTATTTGACTAAAGCGTTAAACGCGAATCTTGATATATTTTAGTCACGCTGTCTGGAATTAAAATGGATATTTAGGGGTCAGGATTTACGTAATTGGATAGGATGACGGATGAGATGAACCAAGTGACAGTTAAAGGGCTTTTCTGGTTCTTTTTTTTTCTTTCTTTCTTTTTTTTTAAAGGGTAGCAGATTTCGAGATTGGGTGATCGGTTAGATTTGATTCATCGGTTTGTTATTATTGCGCTAATTCTTTTGGTTATGGGAACATGTTTAATGCGGTTAAGCTTGTTAATATTCAGTTTTGAGGTTATACGAAGATTCTAAACTTTTATTATATAACCTAAAAATAGTTCAGAAATAAAAAAAATTTTATTAATTTTTTACATAATTTGATACTATACTTTAAATTTTATTATTATTTCTAAGGTTAAAAACTTTCATAAAGTTCCAAATTTTCAAATAATTCAAACGCTCAAGGAATTTTTATAAAATTTTTCGTCCGTAACTTACGAGTTTCTTTTAGTTATTATACAATAAAAAAAAATAACCTATTACAATTTATAACGTCAGGAATTAAAATAAATCTTTAAAATCATCTCATTCATATATATAATGTTGCTTTTAAGTATTTAACGCACAAAGTAACGAAACATCTTTATGTCGGTAATTCTAAGAAAGAATAAAAATAAAGTTACATCTCTTTTTTCCTTTTCTTTTTTTTTAACGACAAAAATGCTTGCATCATCGTCTTGCCGATTTCTTCTTTTACACATGCATTTGCTTTCAGAAAATCGCGTTAAGTGCATGACGACTTACGAGCGAAGAGCAATAAATTATTTTCTTTTTCCTTCATTTTTTCTTCTTTTTTTTCTGATCAAATATTTCTTCGCGTATATATGCATCATTTTTACAGTGTATACCTTTTATGATGTATCGTAAAAAACAAAAAAAAAATATAATATAGTACACATAGATCCTTTTAAAAATTTCCCTATAAACTACTCTTATACGTCTATCGGATATATTTTTTTATAGTTTCGTGAGGAGAGAATCGTTTCTTGATACATATAAGTTTGACACTCTGGCTGTATGCGTATATGACCGATAATAAAATGATTTATATACTATATAAAATGCTTTTAAAAATCAGTCATAATCTTCCGTTCTGAGATTGAATAAAAATAAAAACATATAACAACTAAGGAAATAAACTAAGTATCTCGTACAGATAGTCCTAAAACTTTGCGGACGATCAAAGGCGTCCTCTCGGTCCTTGTAAGCATAATAGAGATGCTAAAAATCAAACTGTAACGCCTCGTTAAGATGAAGTTTCTTTTTCTTTCGGATACAAAGTAGAAAGATGTTATTGTACATGATGTAAACTTTATTTTGTCTTCGTTAGGAGAGAGAAAAAAAAGTATAACGTAGGAGGTCCCTTAGTTGTCGTCATGGCTTCCTAAACGATTTTATAGCTCGACTTCACTGCTGGACGTATATGTATAAAGGTTTTCTTTATAATATTTACCATATAGGCTACCCGTGGCGAACGTTTACGGGCGGTACTTTATGTCCTTAAATGCATTTTACCAACCGCTTATGTAGACTGATGTTGCATAAACTTTTTCGTTCCTTTTTTTTTAATGACGCAAAGTAGATAATTGTTGTCTATAACAGTTTGATAAATTGAGAGCAATAAAGTCTGATTGTTTATTAAAGAAAAAAACAGTTTTGGTTTTGATGAGGAAATATGTCTATTTGACATAAACTATTTGAAAAATTTCCTTGTTAATAAATTAGATAAATGTTAATCAGCAAAAATTTCATTTTCATCATTAATAGTATAATGAACATAACAAATTATAGAGGTTGTCAGTGGCTCAGTCAGTAGAGCGATAGATTCATAATCTCGAGGACTCGAGTTCGAATCCCGCTCTCGGCGCTCGGTTGATACAAGCATCACTGTATAATATATATATGCTTTGTTCACAAACACACACTGAGAGACCTCCGTCGCTAATTAGCATCGTAATGATAGCGACGTTAAATAAAATTGAAAAAAAATAATTAATTTAATACGTCGTGATGATTTCTTGATTTTTTGTATTAATAAATATTTTTAAAAAATAATCTCAAACTTAACAATTAATAGCTTTTTGAGAAATAACTTAACGAAAAATATTTCTTTCTTTTTTAATATTTATTTTCGTATTATATTTAAAAACAAATACCATAAATTTCTAAATTAAAACTTTAAAATCAAGTAAAAAAAATTTTAAAACTAAATCCAAGCAGCAAGGTCAAAGTTTAGATTTTCATCCTTCATCGAAGGATTTTACAGCTACCTTGGTCATTACCTACACCATACCATAAGATTATCTCCTTTGACTTACCGATCTGTCGGCAACTTTGGTTCTAAAATATTTATCTTTATTTTTTTTTTCTCTTGATAAAAGGAAACACACTAAAAAGGTATACCGACCAAAAATATTGTCTCTTTTTTTTCTTCAGAACACACGCATATTATACCCACAAAAGTTTCGTATTCGAAATTCGACCACCCATTGAGTTTTAGGTGACTACCAAAAAACATTTGTATTGTATTGTAAGGATTATTGTATGGAAATGTGTTATAAGATCATCGGCGCGTGTCTAATTTTTTTGCCCTTAACGGTGACAATAATCGCCATAGATTTTTAGCCAAGATTGGATGTAGAATGAATGAAGAGAAAGTGAAAAAAAATAATTGCAAGGAGGGGGAAGGTTTATGTTACAGTTTGAAACATTAGAAGCTATAAATGCGGGTTTCTGTGCAAAATGATGTTTTATTTTATTTAGCCATTGATATTATCGATTTTTCATATTTTTTTAAAAGGAAAGTAGAGTTTGGTACTTGAGTGTTTATTAAAAAAGAAAACTTTATTATTCAATATTTGCATATATTTCTTGGTTACAAAATCAAAATATTCATGAAATAAAAGAGAAATTTTTAACCTTCAACTCAAGGTTTTTTTTTTATATCAACTTTCAGAGTTCACCGAATTCAACAAAAAAGAAATTTGTATTTTCAAAGACATAATAAGTAGTTTGTACGATTATAAGAATGCACTTTTACTTGTGTATTTTACTAAATTTTTCAAAAAAAAAATAATTATAAGTGTATCCAAGTCGTTTCCGTTTATGAGCTACTTCGACCCATAAGGGGATGAAAGTTTAAAAAAAGGTACAAGATTGTACGAGTATTGTACAACAATGAAAATAACAGTGTGATGAAATATTATCTGAGTGTTGCCAAAATTCGTTTTACCAAACATACTGTTCACGTACTCAAAGACAGTTTATTATTGTCAAATGTATTGTACTGCTGTTATTGCGAGCTATGTTTGTTTTATAAAACGCATCGTGTTTATGTAATTTTTGTAAAATATAACTATTCAAGTCAGAAAGATCTTGCAATACTATAAATTACAGGTTTCCAAAAAAAGGTGGTTTCTGAACAAAATGTTACTGCTCTTATGAATAAAGTAAAATCTTCCTTGGAATTTTGACAAATATTTAGTTCTAGTTTATTATAAAAAGGTTTTCTTTCAAGAGTAAATGTAGTAATTTTTTCTACTTCTATTTTACCATTAATCGTTGCATCAGTATGCAACTCTTCAATAAGAAATCTAAAAACTACCGTACGTAATTTCAACAAAAAAAATATAAAAACTTCTCACGGTCGTACATCGAAAACTATAATTCTCAAAGATTTACATAAGTTAATCTACATTAAACAACAATAAATAATTAAATTTTTATTTTCGACCATAAAATATTCGCATACGGTCATATGTCTGGATTTAAACAGTTAGAAATATCAACCTAGGAACTGACGTTGAAAAATTTCCAACGATATTTCTTTCAGTTAAAACGTATCTCTTGACAAAGACTTAACATTTTAAAAAAATATATATATAAAGAAACACTGACCTTCCTTCAAAGTAATTTGTCTTCCCGAGCGAGCAAAACTTTGCAACTTCAAACTTCAAACATCCACCAGCCTATTTATTCAAACTTTAAAATATCCACCATTAACAAACATGAAAAAGAAAAATTTTTAGAAAGAAAAAAATATATAAACATTCCATTTCACACTCAAGATTTAGTAGTACACCTAAATAAACTGTAAGTATTAGCGATCATAAAAAAAAATTACAACAACTGCGTAAAGAAAATGTCTTTTGCTCATGGATCGTGAGTAGTAAAAATAAAAGAATAGAAAAATAAAAGGAGACCAATCTGTTAAAGTCCTTCTGCCAATCGTTTTTTTATGTTCTCGTGCAAAATAATTGCGCCATCGAGTTACTTAGTCAATAGTTTTATTATCTGCGCACGCAAATATCGCGTTTCTTATTTTTTTTAACTTTTTACTTAATTCTAACGTGCACTTGGCGAGTCAAAATCGTGCCTTTACCTCACTTTGAGCCATGAAATAAGAGCGAGAGAAGGAGAAAGAAAAAAAAACGAGAAATAAGTAGAACACGCGGCACTGCGAGCCAGTTTGACGCCGTGGATATTTTAATAAATGAAAAAAATATGATCAAAGTAATTTCGCTGTTTTTTGAGTGCATATAATTTACAACTACTGAAAAAAGACGAATATAAAAAGAGAGAGAAAAAATGAATGAAATTGAAAAGTTAAATTTGCATGTTTTATATAATGCGACTTGTCGGGTACACGGCAAGAGTCGTTTACTGATTTACAAAGAAAGTCTGGTTTTACTACGTCTTGATTAATTGGTTCAACGTAATTAAACTTTTTCTAATAATGATATAAACTTTTCGTACACTTTAACTAAACACAACCATACCATTGATTAATAATAAATTTTTATTAACGTAAATTAACTTCTAAAACATTTATTTAGCAAACAATCATCAAAATGTAATTTCTTTGTTTTTATCAAAATGAAATATTGCAAGAAGTTTTCAATAAATTTGTTATTTTAATAAATCATCAAATTTCATCATTGCCTATAATTTATTTAAACATAACAATCGTACAACATTACTTAAACTTTTATACAATTGCATACACATATATATATATTTTTTCTACATAATGTAGCAATAGAAAAAGTAAAAGAAAAAAAATCATCGTTTACATGTGTAATGTTTACCATGACAGGTGAAAGAACTTGTGAATGAAAGCAATTCAACAGCGACACAGCCTCCAGTTTCTTTCGACCCACGTGCTATTGCGCACGCGAGTTTGTTTCGCATATATACACATGCACAGATATATACGTGTACGTGCATATAAAAACGTATTCGGAAATTGTCTAGCGTTTACATGGCACGCGACTACCTTACAGCTTATAGGTATACACATGCAGGATTAAATTATTGTAGGAAGTTTAACAAAACGTTTGCTGATTTTTTATTAACGATTTGATTAATGTTTACATGAATCTTCTTTTAATATAAACTTTTATCCAACCAATGGGAAGTAAGGCCTTACTTCCCATTGGTTGGATAAAAGTTTATATTATTTGTTTTAAATTGTGGAAGAAAAAGTTATTCTAAAATGAATCTTCTTTTGTTTAAATAATTTTTACAATTGTCGTTTGTAAGATTCAATGATATATGCATTATTCTAACTAGTTTGCAATTAAATTAATTTATTTATCCTTTAAAACTGAGACCAAGAAAACGATGAAAATTATTGATCAAAATACTTATTTCTTTTTTTTAAGTTTTCTCGATTGTTGATGTATTTAAACTGTTTTAGGCCCTCGTAATGATATCAGAAACAGTCAAATTTAATCAAACTAAAATATTTAATATGTCATATGAAAAATTGAAAAAAACCTAAAACTTAAATGCTGCTAGAGCCGACGCTAAAGGGTCAATGGAAAATGTTTAAATTTATTTTCATCGTGAAAATTGAAATAACTTAATGCATACAATTTATACTTTAATAATTTATTTATTATTTAGAAATTTAAATATTCATACCATACGTGCGTTCGCTCAATCAATAAATAACAAGCATTCGATCATACATTCAATAATCTTTTATCATAATCTTCTTGCATTAGAACTTATTTAATTATGCGTATTATAAAATAAAAATATTAAAACCACGCATGCGCTCGCTTAATCAATTAATAATGAACATTCGATCATACATTCAATAATCTTTTATCATAATCTTCTTACATTAAAACCTATTTAATTATGCGTATTATAAAATAAAAATATTAAAATCTTCGAGTGAATTTCAATAAAACGAGATAAATACCAATCTTTATTTGCACTTATTGAAACGTTTAATGTTTACATCTGCGCATGTAATAATTGCTCAATCATATTAATACACTTAATAATTATTTAATAATGGTGAAGATATCGTAATGTTTGACAGCCATAGTGACGTCGAAAATATTTATTTTTTTTCATTCGAATCAACCATTTTATTTAAATCCGTAATAAAAATTTTTACTACGTTTGTACGTGAGAGTTGAGTAATAAAGATTACGCAAATTACTTCACATTTTTTTGAAAAATAACTCAATCGCTTAATCGCTGATATTATGTTGCTTTTTTAATGTAACATTTCAAAGTACACGTTAAAGTTTGACTATTGTTAAAGAAAAAAGAAATCAAAATACTTGAGCGTTAATAAAATATTTCATATCGATTCCATCTTCTGATCTTGCTTATGATAACATTTTCAATAACTAGCTGTCAATGAAGTTTTTACTGTCGTATATAAAATTAAATTAGCGTATCGATCATCGATTCAATTGGCTTTCACTTTGCATTTACAATGCATCACTTTTTCTTATTATTCTATCTTGAGTTTTTGCAATTCGCGCAATAATTATCTTTTCTTCAAACGACAATTTTAAAAAAGCGCAATACTGTAAATAATACGGGTTTTATGTTACTCGGAGTATTTAAATTATTACGCTATTTATTACGCAGTGCATCAACTGTTAACGCAAAACTATAAAACTTTTTCATTGTCATAGAAAAACGAGATTTCTCATTTAAATTATTTGAAAAGGTTGTTTACGAGCAGAAAAAAGTTTTCACCTTTTTTTTTTCCTTGCTAATTGTAATCTTAAAATAAACACGTAGCAGTTAAATTATAGTAAACGATGACATAGATAAAGGAAAAAAAATTATTCTGCGTGCAACTGTATATTTGAAATATAACAATGTATAGTTCTTTTATTATTAACGTTGTAAAACACACCTTGGCAATCGTAAAAATTGATAAAATAACTGTTATTATTTAGTAAAGAAAACCAAATTTTATTGCAGCTCAAAGAAATTCTCTATAACTTTGGTATTTCTCGAGTTAAAATTTTTATTCTAATACAAAAAAGTTAAAGAAGAAAAAAAACCTATCTTTAACCTCATAAAGCTTAAACAATTACCGAGACTTGCGTTTATGTGCATAAACCGAGGTCAAGGTGATCATACATAATGAGAGCAATCAGCCCTAAGTAATCAGTGAGCCATTCGCTCCTGTCACTTTTATAATGTTATATACGATAAAAATAAAAGGAAAATACCTTAGAAAAAGAGGGAAAAAATAACGTAAGCAATGAGCAAATTTCACGCGAGATCCATCAATTTTTCTTCTTAACAGTAGCATCGAGTAGCACGCTTGTGCTTTTTTTGCAATATAATCGCGTTCAAGTCTTAATATATATATAAATTTTCCCGTGTTTCTCGTTTGAGAGCCTTTGATCAATGACTTTTTACCTATGTTTCCCTCCTTAGTTTGAGTATACATGGAAAACTTCTTACATATAATGTGAATGTACTTTTATATATGTGTGCATATACGTATACCTGCAAGCTGAATTGTTGTTAGATACGCGATTACCTTGGACTTTATATATGTGGGATATTTCGCGTCAACTCGTGTGATTAACAAATGAAAATCGTTAAAAGTTTGAGAATATTTTTTATTTGTGACCCAAAACATACAAAAAATATTTTAGAGAACAAGGGCAAAGTGATGAAAAATTTTGGAACATTGAAAACCATAATTTTTAGCTATTATTTGTCAAATAAATAATTGAATTTTTTTCTCCCAAACTATCAATTTATGGTACAAACTCAATAGAATATTTTTGTTGGCAATATAATGTAGAATATGTCATTATTTGCTAAGTCTTATAAATTAATAATCAGATTTTGAAATAAAAATTTTTTTTTGTTTATTTTTATAAAAAATTCTACAAAAGGTTTATTTCTATAAAAAATAGTTGGAAATAACATTCTGCATGTTATTTCAAACTACAAGTTTTATTAAATTCTTACTTGAAATTGATTCTTTACTTTTTCTAGTAAGACATAAGTAAGAAATTTTTTTATTTATAAATCACTAAGAATTATGATTTTTAACATTTCATAAAATCCACAAATCCTTTTGATAGTAATCTCTTAAAATGTTTTGTATATTTTGAATATCAAATGGAACACATTTTTTAATTTTAAGCGTTTTTCATTTTCTACCATGCGTATTAACGTGAAATGAGCCCTATATATACACACATTGTTACAAATCATATACATCGGCAATCATAGTCGACATCGCCCAATGAATATCATATAGATACACACAAATACGTATATACAACACGAAAGAAAAAAGAACTATAAGCGAGAATGAGTTAACGAGGCTTTTTTTTAAATATATTATATATGAGATATTATATGCGTTGTTAGAAGAAGAGATTAATTGGACCGGTTATAAAGCTCCAATACTACATGCATACATTCATATATATGTACACGTTATATACGTATAGCGATGATATACTGCCCTTATTCAATCGCCGTGAACTTATCAACGCGCGTCGAATGTATCTCTTGATTTCAAAGTGTGGATAGGGATATATGTGTATTATATTAGAGATGACTATAGATCGTACACATATGTATACGAGTTCCTTCCAGCAACCAAAGCTTCCATGATTAACCAAGTGCGTTGGTTTACTTGGGCTTTATTGATTGTTCCAATGATGCAGTGAGCTTCGCTACAAAATCATCATTGATTATACACGTATACAAATGCGTATACTTAAATTTTTAATCATAATATGTATTTTATCTTGTTTAATAGTATGCGCAATCGATCATTGATGAATTGTTGTTGTAAAATATATGCAAATGGTTTAAATGAATTTTTTCTTATATTAA
Organism: Anastatus disparis; assembly: GCA_017163975.1. Classification (NCBI taxonomy): domain Eukaryota; kingdom Metazoa; phylum Arthropoda; class Insecta; order Hymenoptera; family Eupelmidae; genus Anastatus; species Anastatus disparis. The sequence goes on from JAFFSR010000251.1 coordinate 2,630,901, forward strand.
GGTTTCTTTTCGAGGCAACGTTAGAGACATTAGTTCAATAAGTTTATGCCGTGTGTCTGGATAATTGTTCGCTGGAGAAATAAAAAGACTGAATTGCTAAATCATTAAGGCTGCACGTTACATACATTGTAGAATTGTTGATAATTGCAGGTCTAACTGTTATTTATTGACGAAAACTTATCATAATTATACCGTTAAGCAATCACAATTGGTATGATTTAAATCAATTCTTCTAATTAAACATGTGCTCATTAAGATTTATGTGTATTTCATGTATCATTTTTTTCTGTTTTTGTTTTATTAGGAACTTTATTATTGTATTAATAGAAATTGATTAGAGAAGTGTGTTGATAAACTTATTTTTTAAATATTATAAATAAATTTAATGTGTTGATACATTTTTAATGACATTGTTATAGGAATAAATTACAGTACTAGATACATAATTCTATAAACTTTTTTCTATTGTTCGATTTTAAATTAATTTCATAATAAAAAATATTATTTTGATTTGCTAAAAATATTTCTAAATGATTTATGTGAAATTAAGAATAAAGAGTAAAAATAACGAAATATCAATTGATAATCAATCAATTCATTAAGAAATTTAAAAATTAAAAAGAAAACATCAATTCTTTTATAATACATAAACTAGCTCAGTCCATCGACACTTGCATATATTACGTGCGCACTTTTATTTTTCATACTCTGCCCGTAGGCTTAAAACGCGCGTGGCTAGCATTAACTGTCATCCTACGTCGTATAGGTCAATGCGTTTATAGTATACATCAACCATTCACAAGCACATACACACTCACGTATATACGTACATGGACGTACACAGATATATGGAAAACATAATATGTAAGAAAAACTAGCTTTCTCTCGCGTTAAACTCAGGTGGTGTATATATTGGCAGCATAAGTATTAAAATAGATAAATAATATGCGCGTATAGAGTAATGGCTTGCTCTCTCACTTGCGCATTTTGCGTATACATGTACACACACATATTATATACGCGTAATAATATTCGCGGCTTTAATACTCAAGGATTATTATGCTTGTTATATTATGCGAAATAAAACGCGTGGCGCGTGGATATGTATACGTATAGATCTGCATTGGTTTGTAAAGTATAAAATTTTAGAATTAACTGACGTGAAATGTTATAGTGTCAGAATGTCTAAGAGCTCTGTGTATATATTTATTCAATGATACACTATGCGTTTATATGTGATGTAGGAAATGATTCTTTATTTAGTATTTTTTTTTATAATGATAGTTTATTTGTTTATTTTGATGATTTATTATTGTGACATTTCTTTTACTTTAGTTAAAATTTCCTATTTTTTTTTTAATAACTGACTAGGAGAGTATCAGACCTCCGGATCACGGATTTTGCTCAAACTTTGGGATAAGTTTTCAGATGTCAAAATATGGAAGGAAATAGAATTTTAGACCCCAACGCTCAATATTTCCCTAGTTACAGGCAATTAAAGAATACCACTAAAAAAGTTACTAGATTTTCAAACGCATATAGTTCCGTAGCATTGATAGCTAGGAGCTTGAAACTTTTTTCAAATGAAAGCTGAGCTCAAATCCTTTCGAAATAGTAGTTATAGCATGTCAAAATATTATTTTTTCCCAAAGTTATAGCGTGATAAACATTACACCCAATTTCAGCTTTTGTTATTAATTAATGTTTTAAAAAGAAAAATCAGGTCCAATGTTTATCACGCTATAACTTTGGGAAAAAATAATATTTTGACATGCTATAACTACTATTTCGAAAGGATTTGAGCTCAGCTTTCATTTGAAAAAAGTTTCAAGCTCCTAGCTATCAATGCTAAGGAACTATATGCGTTTGAAAATCTAGTAACTTTTTTAGTGGTATTCTTTAATTGCCTGTAACTAGGGAAATATTGAGCGTTGGGGTCTAAAATTCTATTTCCTTCCATATTTTGACATCTGAAAACTTATCCCAAAGTTTGAGCAAAATCCGTGATCCGGAGGTCTGATACTCTCCTAGTGAGTATGAATTTAGAATTTTATGATGGATTTTCAATCATTTAAATAATGTTATTTTTCAAAATTATTACTGCAATCATTATTTCAAACAGAAAATCTAAAAATTATATATTATATTTTTTCTTTTTAAATTTTCAATTTTATCAACAATTTGTATTTTTTCTTTTTATTAAACAACTTAATGATCCCGGCGTACTCTTAACTTTTATACTTGTGGCTTTAAAATGTAAACGTTAATTTAAAATCGTTCTGATGCAAAATGGATAGGCGAAAATATAAGGCTACCGCTACTGCATGTCTTACGCAACTTCATATACACAACCAAGTGCAGCGGGTAAACGTGTGTATGTGTATATACATAATATGCGATATACTGAAAAAAAAGTAACTTGATGCGGTGTGCGTTTTCACTTAAAGTACCGACTTCCGACTTTTTGTTTTGAAAATTATTGCACGTGGATGCTGCCTATACATGCCCTTTTCTCCTTATATGCATACACACAAGTTGTATCTTTATATATTTATACATGATTTTTTTTTTCTAACTCTTAATGCTTATTATACAATAAATCACGAGCTTGAATATTTCAAAGACTCGATTTATAAATCGTTTAATAAATTATACCATTCAAATGTAAGCCTCGGGGACAAGTGTACTAAATAATTCTTTAAATAAATTTTCAAAATGTATTTTGATATATGCTACAAGAGATCTATCAATAGGTTTACTTATGTGGAATAGATTAGTTGGAAATGTTTGTCTTTGTTGAAGAATTTAATACGCTTATGATTGAAACAAGATTGACTCATTCACTGCAAGTTTTTACATTGGCATCTTAAGCTAAAATTTGTAGAGAAAAGTTATTTTTTATATTAATTATCAGACAAAACGATTCTTTTTAATTTATCATTTTTTTTGTTTTTTTTTATGGTTGCAAATGGCATTTAAAAGTTTCTTTTGGTAAAAATATATTCTTTATCAGATAAAAATAACGTTTGAATTTTTTCAAAACTTTCTGATTAATTTTAAATTAATTAGAATTAATTATTGTTGAAAGTGATTTAGCTATCACAGTCACCAAATGCAGTGAACAGGTTAACCGAATTTTCTTTTTCTCATGCAAAACCGTTCTTTACTAGTTGATTCATTTCATATTTATGTCATGAAGTGTAAAGTGAAATTTTATAATAAAAGAAAATTCTAAACGTAAACTTAGTAAAAAAAATGTAATAACAATATAGGCAACTATTAAAACTTCACAATTAAAATGTAAATTTTTGATTATATATACACACTCGACAAGCTTTTCTAAGGCAAACTTCTAATTTCTCTTCAACTCATAAAATTGTTAATTTAACTAATGAAGAAAATTTTCAATCCAACAACTGGTGTGTTCTCGTGTATATGACATTATACGCATTACTTTCATACTCATAAAACGCGTAAATGTATCTCGTTGGGTAAAATGACTTTATCAAGTTAATTTCATAACCTACAATTAAGACTATAATACACTTACGTAAACTCAAAAACTCTCGTTCTCTCTTTCTCTCTGTTTCTATTTTTCCAACCCCTCGATTATATATAAATTTTGGAAATACGTGAAAACGATAATGAAATTTTAGGAAAACTCCGTTTCTATCTCAATGGTCAAGTTAAAGATATGGACAATTACGTTATATCCTAAATATATGTTGGTAATAGTGTATATATAGACAGAGAGAGAAAGCGAAAGAGCGAGAGAAAGGGGAGATTTAAGTAACATAGTACGGGTGGAGCTTTGGGTATATAGAGGATGCTTTAGTAAGAGTTTACGATGTTATACGTAGGTTACATTCAAGGGCTAATTCAATCGAGGTTATACTACGGGTAATCCTAACTGTAATACTGATTAGTTTCCTCGGCAATGTTAACAGGTTGAAAACAATTGGATAGCTTTGGGTAGTTAACTACAATATATACAGATGACAGTAGTTTATGTTATCGTTTTCTTTTTATCTTTTTATTTTCTTTTCAGAAGGTTTGATTTTATTCTTCTACACTTGCTCTTTTTCTGGACGCGTATATGTACTGTGTTTATGCAAACTGTCGAGTTGTCAAAATAGAATTGGATATTTAATGCTCATTGTGCATGAATGGCTTTTGACAATTAAATGACATTCCTAATTTGTTCTTTTCTTTCATAAGTATAAAAGTCATTTTAATTAAATTAAGTTAATAAAATTTTATTTCTATTTTTGATTAAAAAGTGGAATTAGCAACCAAATTTTTTTTTAATTTTATTTAACGTGTGGTAGTACTTGTATCAATTGGGCGAGGCTGGAATTCGACCTCGGATCCTCGAAACATAAATTTATGACTCCATCAAGTGAACCACTGAAGACCAAATAGTCGAAATTTTATTTATTTTATAATTTAAAAAAATAGTACATTACTCTACTAGTTAGCAAAGTAAGTCATTCTCTCACGAGTCGTTTTGTCGTTCGAGCTTAGCATGGATGATAAAAAAGATGATTGGGCGCCCTATTTTGCCACGAGTGGGGTATAGAATTTTTCCGAACAAGGTAAGCTGAATTTGATTTTTCATGCCTGTTTTGCGTAGACAAAACACTACATGTTCTCACGAGTGAGTAAAATAGTCAATAATTTTGAGTGAGGAAATGTGGTATTTTCCTCGCGCAAAACAGGCATAGAAAATCGATTTTTGCACACCACGTTGGAAAACAGTACATTTCGTAACGAGTATGAAATGGCTTTATTTACGAAACGAGAAGTTTACGGCCCGAGCTGAAAGCGAGGGCGATTTTCAGGTAGAATGGCGAAAAATTTACCAACCAATTATATATGAAAATTTAGTTCTTTTGTCAAAATATTTTGATATAATTAAAATAATATTACTCAAAAATTCAAATAATAATAAATATTTGCTAGTTTATTTTCATATGTTCATCATTAATAAAGTCTAAAATATCAAACAACAAGGAGACAAACCCTTGAAGTTATATTATCCCATCTAACGGCTCTTGATACGCAACATCATCGTCGTCTCTTACAAAACAACAGCAACAAAAAGAAAAAGGTAAAGAAGAAAAGAAGGAACACGTATACAATCCATACCATACGAACCATTAGACTTGTTTCGCAGTTCGTTCACCGTCTATAAAGCAACTATGAAACAATGGGGACTTCTCTTTTCAATGCTTTCATGTATATAGATATACATGCATGTATATGCATGCTTTAACTAACGACGCATATAACGTGTACATATAATCCGCACATAGTAACGAAAGTCCATTTGGGAAGCAGGTTAAGTGTGCTTCAGGTAATTTCTAACTTCTTTTCAAAAGCTATTATTTTACTTGTTACTTTTATTTTAGCATTTTTATTTATTTTTTTTTTAAAGGAAGTCAACGATTGTATACTACTTGAATATCAAATTATAACTCAATATTCCGCGACGATGTTTAAAAAATCTTTCTTTTTATTACATGATAATGTTTGATCTATAAAAGATGAGGAGAGAAAGAGGGAGAAAAATTTTTCTTTAATCTTTAGTACGAGTACATTATCTTAAGATTGAAAATGAGTCTAGGATTAGTAAGGAAAGCGAAAGTTAGAGGAGCTATTAAAAATTATAAGCATAAACTTGCCTTTATTATAACGTCTTATTATGAATAATTTTCCTTAAATGTTGCGACATTTTAAACTAGGATTTTAAATTTAACTGCTTATTAGAATATTTATTTCTATGAAATTTTATCATTTTGATTGGTAGACCATTATTTTTTGTTTTAAAGAAAAAATAAATAAGTAAATTGTATCAATTTTTATGTTATTCTATAAAAAAAAGAAAAACTATAAGATAACTATAGAATCATAAAAAATAAAACTTTTTAAATTTTATCGTACAGACATTATCCCGATTATTGGAACGATCATTCAAACATTTGAAAATCAGTCAAACACCATTGTTTATAAAACTTTAAGTTTCTATTTTTTATTTGCATGATTATAAAAATTGTTGCAATCTTGCATCCTTTTAAAACAACCGTAATTCCTGTGGTTTTTAGAAATCTATCATTTGTCAGTGTTGACGTACACAAGACAATCTATTTTTCCGCACTTTTACACAACCCATTTAAAAGTCATTGGCTTTTTATACAATGCAGCCACTTTTATGCTCTGCAATAATATATCGAACTCATTTGCCACGAGTTTGCGATACATAAAACGCTTTTTTTTCTCTCTCTCTTTAATCTCTTCGCGGTTTTACCAAAGCGATTTTCAATCCACATAATAACGTTTCGTTTCACATATTATTCCATATTACACGTATAAAATGTATCAATGGCCAGTGGAGTACAGAGTGACCGCTAAAACAGTAATTTACAAAGAAACTTTTATTATTTTTTTTTCATTTCATGCGTGCAACTTGTTTTATCGCTGAATATATATCTTATCGACTCTTTAGATCTCATGCTAAAATCATTAGACACCAGAAGCCTTTGCTAAATCATTTTTCTTACCTTATAGCGATAAGAATCTAAGGTGCTTAGACACGCGCGAAAACGCAGTGATTTTAAAATCTTTTAGTAGTTTTATTTCAGATCTTTTTTTTCTCTTACATTAAAAGACATATTCTCGTTGTTATGGTTTTATCTCATCAGTGAATCGTTGCTATATAAAGTCACTTATTTGTCTTATCCGACGATGTATCTAATATTTTTATGTTACGAAAGATTATATATATATATATATATATATATATATATATATATATATATATATGCGCGTGACTTTTGTTTTTAACATTAAATAAAATGTATATTCTTTTTTTTATGACCATAATTATTAGGAAATTTTACAACTTTAATTGTTGAGATTACTATTAGAGTTGGCTTTTATTATTGTTCATCTTTGTTTAATACTGACATTTATGTGCGAAACTTTTGCTTTATTTCATAATAATAAAGACTCTAGAGCTGTAAGTGAGGCTTGATCGTACTTAACATTGACAAATTTGATCGTTAAAAACTTACTAACTTACCCGCAACTTGATTGCTTTGTTCTATTAAATGAAAATAAAAGTATTTTTATATGAAATGAAATTATAAGGGAAGAAAATCGATTGATTGAATAATTTATGTGTAAGAATATTGCTTTAAAATAAGATTTTAAAAAGGTTATTTTTTGTTAAATAATTTATACGTAATTTTATAGTTTTAAATTACATATTCCAGAACATTGATAATTACTATTTCTAAACTTAATTATTAGATTGCTTTTTTATTATTCTCCAAAATAAACTTTCTTCCTAATAGCTATGGGTTATAAGACCAAAGAAACGATACAAAATATTATCATGAAATTTAATAACTTGTCCGAGTAAATATGTGATTGTGCTCATATACATCAACAATGAACAAAAATGTTTGTATTTTTTTCCAAATCCACACAATTACGGTAATTACAATTAAAGTTTAAAGAAAAAAAAAGAGAAGAAAATACGTATTTCACTTAACTTTAATTAAATACGAAAACTGTTATCGAAACGCTTGAGTTTTACTATGGCGAGCGCAAGTAAATTGTACGCCCTGCGTGCAATTTTCGTACATAATGCAAATTACACGTGTGTCTGTGTGTGCCTCTCGTTTTCACTGGAAAATTTCAGTCTCGGATTCGCCACTGGTAAGTTTAACTTTCGTAGAAATGTTATAATACAATTTAACCAACAAAGCTAAAATGATAAAATAAAAATAATAATAATAAAAAAACAGAGGAGAAAAATTGAGAAAACTCGAGAAACGTGCTATTTACTAGACTAATAGTAATAATTTTATTTCTCATATATACACTGGACTGCGCGTAACCGCTTCCGTAGTCCCAGACATCGTTGTGGCTATTATTTACCTGCTCGAATTTCAATTGCCTTCAAACATTCAGTGTACACTATACGTTATTTTGTGGTTTAATTAAATTAATTAACGCAAATCGTTACCACATTATACATATATATATACACACCCTTCCCTAGCACAGGTTTCTACATTCTCATCTTTCACTTTTATCTCGGAATTGGATTTGTTGGACATGAGTATTTATTTTTGGGATTTTCATGGCTAGTTCTCTGGACAAATAACCGAAAGGCGTTTTGGCTGTTTTCGAATTTGATTTGAGGTTGGAAACTTTGTTGCATCGATTCGTTATTTGTTCCGGTTATTTATTTTGTTATTATGAGAATATTTGTTTAAAGATTTATTTAATATATCCCTTACACATATAATTGTACAGCACCAACGATTAATTGGAAATTAACTTGCTGGAGATTACTGAGCTTATGGATTTATTATATCTTGATGATAGTTTAGTAGATGCAAACGGATTGAATTTATTTTATTCACAGAAAAATCTTTGCAATAGAAAATAGTTTATTACACACCAAGGGAGATAAAGTACTGGCGAATCCATAGCATACGTAAATTGCGACCTGAGCCGGAGTCGAGGGTGGCAAACTTGTGCTGTGGGGTCGCCATTTTACCTCCCGCGGTGTGTATGCTATTTTTCGCCATACCCAGGCCGAAAATACAACTTTTGTTTTTCGAAGCCGGGACGAAAGTTGCACTTTCGGCTTGGGTATGGCGAAAATTTTTTTTTTTAATATCAATATATTTGTGAGCCCGTATGATTCTTTAAGGTTATGTTTTTGTTTAACATGATATCACATTTTATTCTTTCTTACTTAATTTTAAAAATTCAAAAGAATTATCTAAATTTGTTTAAAGCCTTGTCTTTAAAGCAATAATTAAGAAGATTAATTTCTATATTTTTTAAAACTTTATTTTTTACAATTCATTTTAATAATCATTATTTGTTTTAATATACGTATATCTATTGAAAAATAATTTAATTTATCAAGTGTATTCATTTGTTTCCCTGATAAAATATTTTCTATAATTTAAGTTTAATTAACTGTTACAATCTTAATTATTTGTTATTATTTTCCTGTCCATTTCCCGGACGCGTGTCCGAAAAATTTTTAATCAGCAATTAAAATTATTTCGAGAAACCTTCGGTAGAACCGGAGATCCCAATCGCCTACGCAAACTCTCTTAATGCTCAGAAAAATAGTTATGATAATAGTTTATGACTCAATTCAATCATATCTAGTATATGAAACTATTTTGTGGAATATAAACAAAGTAAGAGGAAACTGTGGTTTCATTCTATCTTTTCAATTTATACTTTGTAATCTTAAAAACATATCAGTGAACTCGTGATTCAAATTATACAAACATAGTTAAAAAAATATTTGAATAACATCAGTCGAATTTCATCTGTTCGAGTGTTAAAATGAAAAGCATCACAATCATGTTGAAGTTCTTCCTCCTGTAAGTTTATAATATTATTATATACTTATTTTGATTTTTTTAAAAAAAAGCTAACAAGAAGATTATATTGCTTTGGGGTTTTGAATTTTATTTTGATTTCGAGATATTTTTTCTTACTTACAGTTATATAATAAATCGTGACCATTTGGTTCGACACTCAATTTTTTCTAGAGTTATAAGAAGCTTTGTTTAAACCCTATAGTTTTTCTTAAATAATTTGCATCTGCTTTATATGTAATGCTAATTAGTGACGGAGGTTTTCAATGTGTTTGTGAATAAAACACATATAATGTACAGTAGTGCTTATGTTCATCGGCTGCCGAGGATGGGATTTGAACTCGAGTCCTCGAAATCATAAATCCATCGCTCCACCGACTGAGCCATTGAGACCTCGTATTTTACATTTTTTTACATGAAAAAAGTATCTTTAAATTTATATAAACTTGATATTTCTGACAAGCTTAAAATTTATGACTACACCCTGATAGAAATTGAAACGCTTTGTATTAACATTTTATGATCAGTAGAAATGGAAACGCTTTTTTTAATATTTTATGGTCATCCCTTTGGCATTATTATTACTAATAACCTTAAATTTTTATATACACCATTTTTCATGCTCACATTTCTACCAGGGCAATATTAGCAAAATATTAAAAACATGCAATGTTATAAAAAACATTAAAATGTTAGGGGTCTTTAGTGGCTCACTTGATAAAGTGTTGAATCTCAGTCTCGGCCGATTGATACACACATTACTGAACGTTACATGTGCTTTGTTCACAAACATAGGATCCTCCGTCATTAATTAGCATCGCAATAATAGTATAAATTGAGCACTATTGAAGAAAAACATTAAAATTTTACCTATCAATTAAAAATTTTACGTCAAATAATAAAGAATAATTTTTTTTAAGAAAATATTTCATTAGTCAAATCTAGGAACATATTTAATTTAATAAATAAAAATACAATTTTAATGAATGCATATTTTTCAATTTTTAGTATTACATTGGTTGTCGCAGCACTTGATGCATCTGCAGCACAAGAAACAGATTCAAATGAATATTTAATAACTGATGAAGTTTTTCTACATTTCATTGCGGCTTTAGTTATAGGTGATAAAACTGATCAGCTTCATGAGGTAGTGAAAACAAATGAAAATTATAAAATTTATGTTAATGGATTGGTCGATCTAATCATGAATTATACTCGAATTTATCCGGATGATGTAAAGGAGTCAGAAAAATTTGGCACCTCAAAAGCTGAATTCGAAAGAAATTATAAACAGTACGTTCTGGAGAAATTGGATGATGCAAATGTGACATATTCAACGTTTTTTAAACTTACTGTGCCCGCTAACATAAGAAAATTTTTTGATAAGAGAGATCTCCTGATAGGAAAATAGATTTAAAAAAAAGTTTGATCTATAAAATTTTGTTATTGCTATATCAATATGTAATAATTATTTTTGAAAAGTAATAAACGATACTTATTGAAGTATAAAACAAATCTTTCTTTCCTTTTTAAATTATGTAATTTTGTCTTATTTCTCGTTTAATTTCTCAATTATTTTTTTTTAAATTAAAATTTATTTTTGATTAATGAAATCTTATTAAATGTTTAACTGTTAATGTTGAGTTATTAAAAAATCCTATTTTTTTATCCGATTGCATAATCATGATAAATGGTCGTTATAATGACAATATTTTTTTTTAACTTGAATTAATTTTCTTTTGAAATATAAAAAAATATTTATTATCAAAAATAATATTGTAGATATTAAAGGAATATAAAAAAAATTTACCATTGCTACATTCTTTAAGTAGTAACATGCGTTATTAGTATTTGCTTGGTGGAAAACCAAATCTGAGTAGTTCGGTCTTTATCTACTGTGTAAGTTTTTATAGCTAAAATAATACAAAATGTATATTCAGGGTTCATTCTAATACACCCTAATTTTTAGATATTTACATATTTATCAATTTTAAGCATTGTATATAGAAAGGTAAGAGAATATCTCAAAGATTAAAATCCACTAGAATTAGCTCTAAAATCAAGGTTTTATTGTTTTGGTAATTAAGGGGTATATCAGGAGTTTGCAGTAAATTTTTTGAGGCTAGGATTTTTCTTGTTAGTTAGAAATTGTTATTTTATAATTATGATTTAGTAAATTGACAATAGAAATTAAATAAAAATTTCATACTACATATACATGGAGAAAAATGTTCTAGTACAAATTACAATAGTTTAAAATAAAATTGTTACGGACTGACGAATTATATAACCGAAAATCACCAAATTTCATAGTAAAATTCACAAAAAAACATAATAAAAATTTCTGTTTCTAGTAAATTTTACCATAACCAATCGTAATTTTTTGTTATAATGGCGCAGTCTATGACAATTTTACTCTGTATTATTGTAATTTTTACTAGTAAAATTTTTCTCCGTGTATTAATCATATTTTTAGTTTTCTACAAGATTGTATGTATTTAATAAAATAATATAAATTTTTAACTATACTTTATATTAGAATCGCTTGAGTTGAAATAATTTTAGAGTAATCAAAGTCTAACAATAATCAAATATAATTTAAAATAAAACATTAAAACATTTTTTTATTTTATAATAAAAGAAAAAAAAAACTTTTTTCGAATTTTAGAAAATTGTCAAAGTGTAAAGTAATTAATTAAAACACAAAAGATTTTATAAATACAATATAAAACCATTGTAATAATAATAAATGTACAATCAACGTAGAAAAACTCAATTTATATATCTAATAAAAAAAAAAAAGAAGAGTACACCCAAGCAGCAAACTGAAAATTACGCATATGCAGTGGTTATACTTAACGGGCAATTTAATTTCGTCATTTCTGCCTTTACCACTCTTCTCTTTAACATTTATATATCTATGCTCCTCTTCTCTTCAACGCACATGACATTTTCAGTCATATATACGTAACGTACTTATACTTTCCTTCTCAACCATTTACTTTCATTCCCTTTCTCTATATCTTTCTCTCTTGCGCGTAACTGTCTTTGTTGATACGACTCTCGCTCTATTTTCCTCATTAATACATTGTCCCCCCCCCCTCCCCACCCTCTTCTTCTTAACAACCTATACAACGTCATCATACTATTCTCTTTATTTTTCTCTTTCTATTATCTTCATAACAGTATCTGTTGGTCCGTCTGTGTCTGGGTGTCGTATATCTGGCCAACTTGATTAGATCCACTTAAATCCAAGAGTGTGTATGTACATACATATACATATATATTTATGTACGCGACATTACTTTATACTCTACGCTGGTGTTACGCCGTAAACCTGCTGTATATACTTGAAAAGAGAGATAGAAAAAGAGAGAAAAAAAAAAGATTGTAAGTTAAGCGTAAAAAGTGAAACCGCGAACGCGTGTAAATGCAACTTGTGCCAATTATGGAAGATTCAATTTTTTTTTTCTTATTTTTAGTATTTTTTTTTCCTTTAGTTCAATGAATGATTTCTGAGTATAACGCGAGGATACTTGGGTTAAAGAATTATTGGTTGACTGATTAGAGGTTTGCACTCTGAACGAAATTGACACGCGAACTCGATATTTTTTATTTTATTTTTTTTTTATTATTTCTTTTTGTTATTGTGCTATTGATTCTTTGAAAGTTTATGGTTTCATTATATCTTAGAGATTATATAAGTTGATTGCTTTGAAATATATATGTATATATATCTTGTAAAAGAGAAAATGTACGTAAACACCTTTTGAAATTAGTACAATTGGACATAAAAAACATAACTAAAAGAATAACATGTTTCAAAGAAGAATTGCGCTATATAAAAGTATGTTTCCTTATTATATTATTATTATTATTATTCGAGAAAATTCTTATTTTTTACTTTTTGTTTTTAGTGCTTGCAAAAATTGTTATGTATATTAAGTATTAAAATTTATAATGTATATAATAAAATGGGTAAAGGATGAGCATTAAAAATACTTTTACTATCCATTAAATTGTTCTTAGATTTAGTAACGAAAAAATAAATTAACCCAAACATAGTAACCCTTTTAATACAGTCATAATGAACATTATAACACAAAGTTTTGAGATGTCGAAATACATTCTTAAACGTAATGTTATGCATCTATTTTTATTATTATTCTTTTATTTTTTAATGGAGCAACGCAATTTGTTTCAGCACTTTAAAAATTTGATGATCAATAAACTTGTGAACTTCCTCTTCCTTCTTATTGTACTTTTTTTCTTCTCAATTTGCGCATTGAAAAGCTCTTCAAAAATTAATGTTGTTTGAAATTAAAGAAAATTGCTCCAAGAGAAAGTGATGAGAATATGTGGTGTAAGGAAAATCTTTTGTATGACTTTAGATTTTCTTATTAATTCCTTATTAAAACCTGGAAAAATCATACGTGAATTACGATCAGAAAAATCTTTGGTTACTATAGCGTGATTCATTGCTTTTATTATTACTTTTTTTTTATACGAAATTAAGCAATTTTCTTCGATATTATTGGAACGAGCCATTATGTGTATTTCTTTTCTCTCGCGAAGTAAAGTCAATGGAAAATAACAATAATTATTTTTTCTTTTTTTTTTTAAACGTGCGTTACAATCTAATATCAGTGAAATTAAGTACTGCAAGAATATTAGATTAAGCTAGAGAAATAACGTATGGTGATTAGTCTGTAATGAGGTCATTCACTTTGTTATAAATTAGTAATTATATAAAGATTTCTATATTCAACGCCTTCGTGAATTGATTGATATTATAAAACAAAAGTAACGTACAATGATTCTGTAACCAATACTTATTTTTAATAATTTTATTATTTTTTTTCGCTCAAATGTATCCAAATGTACCACGTATCTGAGGCATTACATTATCTTTTCTTGAAAAAAAAATGATGGAATCAAATTTATTCGATACTTAATCAGCCGAATTCGATAGAGAAAGAAAAAAGAAACGTAACGTCACTCACAAAAATGATTTTTAATATCTAGCAAACGAATTCTCTAGACTTATTTATTTTGTATTTAGTAAAAATCTGCCAAATCTAAAACACGTTTATTATGGAACTATGCATTATTGAAATGAAAATACTATTTACTTATTCTTATATTTAAATTTCGTAGTACTTATCTTCTAAGTGTACGTTCAAGTGGATTGAAATTAGAGGACTTTGTTCTTTTCTTGAGAATATATCAGATTGGTCCAAAAGTAAGAATTTTTTCCTCGGTAAGGTACAGGAATCTTCTTAACATTTCAATCCATTTTTGCGAGTACCATAAGCCAATCCTCAGGAAATACATTTATCAAGTCATAATCTGTTTAAAAAGAAGAATAAATATTCATTTAATTTCATTTTTAAACAAAAAAAAAGAATATCGAATTTAATATCATTAACAACAGTACTAACAATATAAGAAAAAGAAGAGATTTGTTCTCACTTCAATAGAAACTAAATCACAACGTATTAACAAACGTATATGGTGCGTGCATGGCGAATCGTAAACCATAGAAGCTTTAAGCCCAAAAAGCTTTGGTCTTAAGTAACGAGAGTAACCGGCCTAATGACTCGAAAGGCCCAGATTATTTTATTATCACGTCGGCAGTGATTTCGGCACGATCGTAAAATCTCTAATAGTAAAGACCCTTTCTATCTTGTATATACATAGAGAAGTTATATTGAGGGTTAAACTTGTACGATATAGGCTACCGCTACTGTTTCTCGGAAATTAACACCGCGCAGTGAAATTTACCGTACAGACGATGTTAAAGCCCATCTTGCGGGATTTTCTCTCTCTCTTTTGCAAATGCTATACTGGCTTTTATTAGATTTCATTTCTCTTAGCTTTATGCGAACATTCAATTTTTTTTCTTAATTTTAATATGTTCTTTTAGCAGCGAAATGGTAAAAATTTTGATATCAAAACTTTTATCGTTCGTTTTATTATAATTCATTATTGAGTTACCGCTAATCGACGTTTCAAAATATGTTAATGAAATTTTTCATTTATTTGTAACGTGAAATTTAATACTTCCTTAATTAATAAACAAAAGATATGAACTGTAAAATCCAATTAATTATAAGGTCATAAATATTTGTTGCAGAAGTATACGTAGGACGATTAAATTTTATTCAGTAATTAATGAACAATCACTTAGCGATGAAAGCAAATTAGTTGGTCATTAAATGCCGAGCTAAGCAATGTAAATTTTGTACAAGAATATCAAATTTTCATAGTCAACAATTTGAATTAACGTTTGTTTACATAGAAATTATTTTCCGCTAAAAAAGAAAACAGAAAAATAAAAATAAGGGAGAAAAAAATGTTGGAAAACAAGGCAGCATCAGATCAACATGGCTAAAGCTAATGCAAAACCTACAGTATATATTTTCCTCTACCGAGCTGCGTTGTACACGGGGAATTTAATAATACTACCGCATTTCCGAGCGTATATATATAGACAAAATATAGAAACGTTTGCATTGTAAATATTTCGACAAAAGTCAACAGGTTCCTCTTGCATTATTGGAAAAGCGGAAAATTTAACGTGGCAATTTATGTGACGGTCAACAAGCCCGTGTAGAGCAATTTTACAATAAATATTATAAAAAAATCAAGTGATTTTCAACGCTGACAAAATTCCCAGCCAAAATATCTCGAGAGAGTCAAATATTTTGTTTGCGAAATTAAATTAAATATTTGAATTTGATTCTCGGTTATTCGGTATACTTAGCTATGTGTTTTTCGTATTTATTTTAAAAAAAAAAATATGTATACGTGAAAAATAAGTTGTGGATGCGAAGAAAGTAATTGTTATGTTATTTGATATTTCATTGATATAAGAATATAACATGATACGAATGAAATTTGACATACTAATATATAAATGTAAGAATAAAATTTTTTATAAAAATAATTTTCAAAAGTAATCTTTATTATTCCAATTCACATAAACTTAACAAGCCTATATATATATATTTTCTTTAATTTTCCGTATACACACTCGTCCTTTGAAAGAATCGCTCTCTTCTCTTTTATTATACACACTACAACATTCAGCGTCCTCGATAAACTTGCCAAAGGCTAAATACGCGTGCAACTACTCAGCTATAAGTTGCGACACCCTCTCTTTTCTTGCGAGCATAAAATAAAATTTTTAAAAATATATATATACAAGAAGAAGAAGGAAAAAAATTCTCTCGCGAAAGAAACGAGCTGTTGACCTCCACATACACACATATATATGTAAGACATCACCATATAATATACATTGAGTTTACAAGACATAAGCCATAAGGTATATATGTGTGCGTGTGTGTACGTACGTACGCTCGATTGTCTCCTCGACTTATCGGCGTTGTAAGACAAGCAAGCCAACACGATGGATAATACCAATAGCTATATCTCTTCGTCTTCCCAACTTGACATTAGATTCTCTTCTATATGTCCTCTCTTGTGTATGTCTCAACGTTTTACTATATATACGTTTATATATGTATACGTATATACACCGAATTACGCGTCGACGAACAAAGATAGAGAGAGAGAGAGAGAGAGAGAGCGGAGCCATTGCCATGAGAGATGTTATATACGATGGAAACGAGCTTATATATACTATCCCCTTAACTGTTATACTCTCTATATACTGTTTGCTGATAGTTAATGAGTCGTAGACGTATTGTAACAACAATGTCGTCGTCGTCGTCGTAGTCGTCGTCGTAGTAGCAGTCGTCGTCCTCCTATATGCTAGGGACTACTCTAAAGTCTCCAATTTGCAAGAGAAGATAATGTATATGCAAGACATTTGCTTAGGACATGATGTTTCTTCAATTTGATTGACGAATCGCTTTCAATGATATCAAACGCTATGAGTATTGAGCTTTTGCATTTTGCTTATTTGTTTTTTATTACCGCTATTATCGATACTTTAGAGATCATAAATAAATGTTGTTTAAAGTTTTTTTATGCTATTAAATAAAAACATAAAGTTGCTATGTTGAAAGATGTATCAACACTTTTAATTAAAAGCGTATGATTTCAACTTTGTGGTATAATGAAAACTTTAAAAATAAACAATAATAAGTTTATTCCACACCTTGCAAGCATCATTTTCTATTGATATGCAATTTTAAAGTTCACTTAAAAAAAAAATAATAAAAATAATAAGAATAATAACTAATCGCCCGTTAAGTAAGAGTATAACATTGTAATATGAAACGTATATGCAAAAGACTGAAAAGAAAAGATGAGCCCTAGAAGCTCGATATCAATATTACAAGTCACGCGAGCTATATACACATTTAACTGTATACGTTAGAAAAAAAAATTCTTTAACATAAGTGCAATGTAGCAATTATACATGTCCAAGATTTTCTTTCATACAATTGCTCATATATATATATATATATATATGATGTAGCGGGTGTAATTAGATCGCCAGTGATTATTTAAGCGAATACATTAATAGAATGTTAAAAGCGACTAAGAAAAAAAAAGTCCATAGAAAAGTGTTAAAGAAAAATTTCTCGTTATGATTCTTGTGCTCGATAAACACTTTAAGCTATTGCTTATTAATCAAAAAGGGGTACGGCATTGCTTTTTCGATATTGATCGAAATGTATCTTTTATTTTTCTTCCTTTTTTTCTTCTTACTCGTATTATATTTATTGAAAATAATGAAATCTTTCTATTAACGCTTTTAATTTATTATCCTTTAAGTGCTGTAAAAATAGATGTATTAAAATACGCTTGACCTAATTTGTCATTTTATTGGCTTGATATATTGTATGGGATTTTATAGGAATATATGTGTCACATCTTATTTCTTTTCTACTCTGCTTAATGAAGAAAGAAGATAAGATAATGTTCATCTATCTATCAATTAAAGTATTTTCATTGCATAAATATATAATATTACTTACGGAGTAAGGTTGAAAAAATAATAAATGAAAATTTCATATACAAAAATGTCATTTTATTATCTTTTTTTTAAAAGTTTTCCCTTCTTCAATTTATGTCTTTTTATAACCAATTAATATTTCAATAAATATTATGGATCGAATGGCTTGAAGTTACGTTTACTTAAAAAATCTTACTTAATCCTTCTCAAGAAAACTTATTTCAAATAAAAGGTCAATTCGTGATGAATATATTAATGGAACAAAAATTTCCTTAATTAAACAATTTAATATTTATAATTTCATGATATTCCCTCAACCTATTTTAAAAAATTACGAATCGAAAAGTACTGATCAAGCTAATTAACGCTGAAATAAAAGCAATTAACAAAGTTCGCAATTAGCAAGGAACGCAATTATTGTAAGAAATTTTCCTTCGACAAGAAGTACTCGTGTATCAGAAATGTAAAAATAAAAGAAAAGCCGATGGTAAAAAATAAATGATCGTGCAGTCTTATATTTAATGGATGATCATCGATTAACAACTGGACACAAAACCTTTTCTCTTTATTTTTTTTTTTCGTTTTATGCGTAAGGTAAGACGTACTCATGTCATAATATCTTGACGCCTGTATTTAAAAATACTCTTTTAGAGAAGCGTAAATTAACCGTTTTGCGCTTCTCTGTTAAGACAGAAACTCAAATGCTAAATCACTTCTTCTTTTATTTTTCTTCGCTGTTACATTGCGTCGCGTGTACAAAAGTTCAGTAGCAACGAGGGGGATAATGTTAACGTCAGTAGAACTATTATCGTTGTTGTCTATCGCTTGAAAATTTATTGTCTTGTTAAAACAATGAATAGCAATGTTTCTTATGCATTAGAAAGTAAATTTTGAAAAAAAAGGATTTTCATTTCAAAATTTTACTACAATTTATATTCTAAAAAGAATTTTAAAAATATGATAATCAGAATAAGTATTTTTATTAACCCATTGAAAGAATCCAAATCCATTTTTAATAATCATTGATTATAATTAATTTAAAACTAATAATTTTAAAGAAATTCAAACATAATTTTAAATCTCATTCGTAACTCTAAACTAAATTTAAACATTTTATAAAAATAACTTTTTATTAAAAATTTTAGCTTAAGGTATATTTATAAAAGCAGTTGAAGTGCATAGATCAATAAAATGAAATTTATTTCTTTTTCTCGATTTATTAAAACACATTATCAATCACAGAAATTTCTTAAATCTATAATACATCAAGCCCCCTTGTGCGTAACAAAACGATTCACTTATCTATAGAGTTGTTGTAACATATTACATACACGAAATTTGTCGAAAATCAAGGCCGTAAATTGGATAAAGTTTGACCGTCTTCTAAATGGTGCATGTGGGGTATGTATATATAATACGTCAGATAACAATTCCTAATTAAATGTTAAGAGCTCCTTGCTTCTATGTGTATGTATATATATATACACCGAGGCACTTTAACGGTGAACATAAATCAGTGGCGCGAGCGCGCAAACGAATTGCACACTTATCGATTATCTCGCGCGCTTACAACGTTAACCCAATGTATATGTATATACTCGCTATACGGGATAATTAAATAAGTCGTAATACGAGCGCAGTACAGTAAAACGTACGATGTACTAGTTGAGTTAACTCGTAAATCGGTTGGATGAGCAGCTCACTGAAAAGAAGATTGCGTTTCATTTTTTTATCTTTTATTCTCTTTTTTTATAAAAAATAATTATGTTTTATAAACTTTTTTTTTGAAAACTTGACATAATTTTTCTATTGATTTAGGAAAAATTAATAGGTGAAAAAGTTATAAATTTTCAATTATTTATTTATGAAATTTAAATTTTTTTTCAAATATAAAATAACTATAATAATGGAAAGCGTCAAATCTTATTTAAATTATGAATCATAATTTTGTTCTTCAAATTTAAAGTGCTATACATAAATTCAAATTTTTTAAATAAAATACACTCCAAATAAATTTTTAAACCTATAAATTAATGGCCTATTCAATTTTTTTATACACCTTTTCACTTGTTTCCCTTAATTACAATATTTTTTCCTAAAAAATACCCTTATGAACTCATTAAAAAAATGTTGTATAAATAATTCAAAGAACATTATTTTTAAAAGCCTTTCACAAATTAGTAGATATTTAATTTTCAGTAATTAAGCACTGAACCGCGCTGATTACTTCCTTTAACCCTATCTCCATATAGCTATAATACTCTTATGTAATACAAAAGCCTCAAGATCTTCTTCCCCACTTAAATATTTTACAATCCCCCCAAAGCACCAAAAAGGGTTCTTGCCGCGCATCCTTTTATATATACATATATATAAAAAAAAATTTTACTTTTATCCCTTTAGCATTTAACCCCCTCCGTAGTTGTTACAACGTTCAAGAGCATCAGCTGCTTTGTCAGTCCTTAATTAATTAAGTCCCTTTTGACAGTACAAAAGACTCAGGTGTCTTAAGTAAAATCCTAGCCCAATCTTTTCCCTTATTTTCAAGTCTTCTCGGCCCTTTTGATAATAGCTGAACATTATCATATACACGACCTACTTATGAGGATCTTCTTGAAAAGAGGGATTTTACCATGTATGCGATTTTAGTGAAATTTTTGACAAAAAAAAAAGGAAGAAGGGATCAGGTGCTGTTGGATATACGTTTACTTTACTCTTCTTTTTTTCAGATATCGAAAGGCTTCTTGCTCGTCTATTGATATGCGAATCACACGAAAACTTTGAACAAAGTTTACCAAAGTTTTTGTTATGTGGAACGGAGGGACGGAAAAGGAGCAGAGAGAAATTGTCGATTCTAAAAAGTGGCAATGTCGTAATTCAGAAAATTCGCAAGCTCAATGCTAAGACTAAGAAATTTTCAACGCAAAACGTATGCAAACGCACGAATCCACTCTACCGTGATCGGCGCACACATGCACACAGTTTATCCCAATAGAAAATCTTGCAGCTTCCTTTTCAAGAGAGAAAAATACGGTGTATAAAACTTGCGGTTTTATGGTTTTTCGCGAAAAATTTTTTCCGATAAATGAGTTTTCCATGGCTTGACACTTTTGCGTATAGTTTTCAAAGTGTACCCATACAAAATTGTTTGCGATCCAATACAATAACGTTAAGTAAACTTTTGTAAAAGTTATGATGAAAATTGAAATTTTATTAACGTTAAAAAATGAGATGATTTTTTTTGGAAAATATATTTTTTTTTAAATGACAAAATTGAAATTTTATTTTATTGAATTTCATAAAAATAAGTTACTAAAGAAAACTTGATCAAACTATGTTTAAATTTTAAGTTAATTTATTTTACAATATATAGATATACCAAATACATATTAAGAATCTTTAACTTTCCATACAAAACCTTAGTTCATCATCATCCTCCATTGATATATTTTACGATTGCTGTTACGAAACAAAGGTTCATAAATCATGAAATATAGAAACATAAAATAGAAAAAAAATTCAACTTTTCAATTTGTCATAATATCATAAATTTATATTTTATTCCTAGCCAATCATTGTCGAAAAAAATCTCACCTCATATGAAAATAAGAAAAAAAAAGAACAACGAAAAATTCATCAAACAATTCTTAGCACGTAGTCACTATCATATTTTATATTCTCATCAGCGCGATCAGTTCTCATCGATCCAAAAGTCCATTGACCTGAAAGTGCAAATTGTGATAAAAAAAAAAGAAAAAAAATAATACGTAAACTCGCAAGTCAAAACGAGCCAAGACTTTCTCTCTCTCTCGCTCTATTTATAAACATAAAGTTTATAAAATTCGACGCTCGTAAATCATTTTATACGAAAAATATCAACGTCTTCGCATGTGTATCAAGTTAAGATCCTTCAAAACACGAGTAGCTTATATATACCTACTCGTACTCATTTTTTTTTTCTTTCTCTCTTCAGTTTTTTGATAAGGATTTTATCAATCGGTCTCGTCTTACCGTGAGAAAGTTTACATAACGATTAGATATAAATGACACGAGGAGACCTGGTGTCTTGCTCTATATACTCTTGTGTTTTCTCGCTTGGGTTTCAAGTTTGTTATAAAGACTTCTGTATCTTCTCTTTTTTTTTATACGCACGACAACGCCTATTTATAAAAGCAGGTAAATATAGCTGAGTGTGGTGTGTTTATTTACGATAGGGAGTACTTTTTTTTCATATAGAGTGATTCAAGTTACTTTTTTTTATTACTGGTTGGTGCGTGTTTTGATATTTAAAACTATTTCTTTTTTTAATTTCATCATTGCTTAATGTGGACTTTATTTAAGGGGATGTAAATACCGATATTGCAGTTTTCCAATTTTTTTATTCTTGATCTAAAAGAAAAAAAATCTAACTATTATCAACACAACTTCATTGATCATAAAATTAAATGATAAAATTAAATGGATAGTTTCCAGAATAAAAAAAGAAATCGAGAATCTATTAACGACGATTAACGAACAAGAATTACAGAATTATAAGCTTTTTAAATTACTGTTTAATCCAAGCAATTTTTATTCTTAAGTAAAATAAAGACATTACGCGCGCATTAACGAAAGCCACAAACTATGACATCGAGCCTCTAATGTCATATTTCTTTAATTCTCATCTAAAACATGAGTTTTATATTGCGGGTTATTTTTCATTTTGCCACTTACAGAATACTAAAAATGGTATTTAGAAAAATTCAAAGTACATGTGATTATAAAAAGCAATTTGAAACTTACTACTATGTTTCATTTAAATTACTACGTGTTCAATAAAATAAATATACCTTGTACTCACTGTTTCATCAACTACAGAACCGTTACTTTAATCAATCGAATGAAAATTCTAAAACTCTTCAATTATTGTCTATGATATCATCATTTTAAAAATGTCTAATTACAAAGTGATTTAGAGTATTGAAAAAAGGGAACGTAAAAAGAAAGAAAATTTGGATTCCGATTCATAATTTCCGATGGATAGCGTATGCTGTAATCAAAAATTTACAACAGTTTTTAAACAAAAAAGAAAAAAAAAGAGAAAAATCAAGAGATGAATTACGCAAGATCGTATAATATGAAATCTTTCTAATTCCTTTTCTTTAATGTTTTCTACTAAAACTGAACAGACCCATTTCAAAATGGTACAAGTGCAATATAAAAAATTATTATGCGCTCTTTTGCCCGAGTAATAAGTAACAGCACGCAGAGATAAACTGCTTCTTAAAACCATACCTTCCACAGTATAAACCGCAAGAGAGTTTTTCCAATGCAAAGGAAAAACTCTCCACGTTTGAAAAAGATTTCGCAAGATTACTCGTGAAAAAATTTTTTAAATAAAAAAAAGCCAAAATGTAATGGGCAAAATATGAAATTGACCGGACAGTATTTACAAAAATATTTTTTTTTGCTTTCATATACACATGTACACGGATACACATATGTAAATATAATAACGCGGTAGTCCTTAAGGGTATTTAGTGGCTGATTATTAAACTGCATTGCTCGTTCGTTATAAAACGTTATCTAAACATTCACTGTGGCTAAACGTTTTTTTTTTTTCTTCTTTTATTTTTTAACGCTTTTGCAAATGTTATTTTCATATTATTTGCTGAGGTTAAAAAATGAAGAAAACTTTGTAACATGTAAATAGTCACTATGGGGCATGTAGTTATGAAAATGTTGTACAAGTCAATTTATATAAACGTAACAAGGTTAAAAATTATAAATAAACGTTTCTCTAAACACAAAAAAAATACCATATAGCGTAATAGCGTATATACAAGCTGACATTTTAAACTTTTTTTTTCTTTTTATTTTATTTAACGTCGTTGTATTTATGCTATCATTGCGATGCTAATTAGCGACGGAAATCGTCAGTGTGTTTGTGAACAAATCACATGTAACATATACAGTGGTGCTTGTATCAATCGGATGCCGAGAGCGGGATTCGAATTCGGAGCCTCGAGATTACGAATCCATTACTCTACCGACTGAGCCACTGACGACTTCATAATTTAAAATATAAAATACGTAGTTGACTTTAAAAAAAAATTATTTTTTTATATAAATTTTAATATATTTGTCCAACGTATTTCCACGATATTTTTCCAATTGTAAAATTAATCATATTTTTATCATAAAAAATTATAAATAAAAAAAAATTAATCATATTTTTACCATAAAAAATTATAAATAAAAAAAAATTAATCATTCCCATTTTAAAAATTGTTTTTCTATTAATAAGTAAGAAATAATATTTTTATTACGTTTCAACCGAAAATTAGCATAAAACGCAAAATCTTCACAATATAGATACTGTAAACATAACGTATATGTATTGATCGCACATTGACTTTCGCTAGCCCTGAGCTCAATAACATTAGCGACTTGCACTATTACATGCTTGGACACTGCTGTTTAAGTGACAGTAAGAGAGAAATAAAAAAAACTAGAAAAAGAGAGATAGAACATTATATATATGTATATATATTAAGCATAGAGCAAAAGTACTAAAGTGACGGCTTAGTAGCACTTTAATGTTGCGCGCGCGCGCGGCGTGTATATACTAAAGCGCCTATATACTGTCTCATAAAGTTAATTGCATCAGACCTCGTTTATTTCACCTCCTGGCGATATATTCCTTTTTCTCTATGGTACGAGCGCATAGCGCAAAATAAAAAAAAATATATATATAAAGAAAAAAAAAAATTAACTTGCCCAACAATGGTAGATAATTACCGTGGCGCACACCACGACCGATCGCTGCGCTTACTCTACGGAGGTTCATTGCTGACCATAGCCTCGGGCTATATGAATTTTCACGAAAATTTTTTTTATTTTATTTTTTTATTTTACAGATTATTTTTTATATGCTTTATTATATTATTTTTTAGTTTTGCGCGTTATTAGTCAGGATTATTTGAGTGAAAGATTACGTATTATTTTTGTTTTGTTTTATATAAATGAAGTATTTGGATGTACTGTATTAGTTAATTTAAAAAAATATAAAAAAAAAATTGAATATAAATTTGATACATTCATAAAACTAACAAAAATTTTGTATATTTTTCTTAGCACTTGAGTTGCTTTAATGTCTAAACGTTTGAAAATTACTTATTACTTTATTCTTTCGAATCAAAATATATTAAAACCTAGTAATATGGTTCAACTTTATGGTGAAGTTTGTATTGCACAATTCTTAACAGTAAAATAAATTCGCGTTCGATAAAATTTTAACATAAATTTACCGATCTACTATAAAATTAAAGTCCAGATAAACTAAATGTATTTACATTTAATAACTGTTCGAATAAATAGTTCAAGATTTATTCCATTCAAACTTCGATACAAGTTTTCAATGTTTTTATCTAACACCATATTAATTTTGTAAAAATTTTATTTTATTTAATACTCAACACTAATTAATGCTGCTAATTTCTTATTCTACCGTTTGGACAATTAATACATAATTTTTCAAGATAAGCAAATGAAAATCTACGCAGTAATTTATGATTTTTTTTGTTTTGTTCAAGTCTTTTTTTAGAATTTAATTAAATGTTGTGATAAGCCATGATTACGCTTTAATGAAGTATAATGATTAAGTTAAACAAGAAATATGTTGTTACAGAGGTTAAAGATTAGACGTAATAAAAGTTTTATTATTCGATAAATAAAATGGTAGCATTTAATTTATAAAAATTATATATTTACAAATTTTACTTATTTACAATCAATGTTGGAAATAAAGCTTTTTTGATTCTTAGTAATGATTCAATATGTGCAGCTTAATGTAAGAATGGACTATAACAGATGAATTATTCTTGCAAGCACTTGAAATCCTTCATAATCTTATAAATAAAAGTCAAATATATAAAAAAAATAGAATCACAATAACAATTAATTTTTATATATTGTTAAGTCTGTAATGTGATAAAAGATTTAAAATATTCTAGTAATAAATTGCCTAGTGAACGATGTAGAATCAAGTAGTGAAAAATAAACTACAAAATTTTGAGTTTAACAAATTTTAGACTTTAAATATATCTGTCGTATGTAAACCAATGAAACTGTTTCTAATTTAAAAATTTCTAGATGATGGATTCAAAACTTCTGAAAAATTCAGTATATGGACAATTTTTCAAACGAATTTCAAATATATGAAATAAAATAAAGTTATGGTTTATATCTGGTAAAACGTGGTATTCAAAATTTATTTATTCATCAAAAGTGTTTACAACATTGAAAATAATTATAATTAAAAAATGAAGAATTAAAAAAGGTTGCAAATTAAAAAAGCAAAATATTATTTAAAACTATAATTTTTTTAAAAACATCAGTGTTCACCTATTATTATTCATTTTTGTTTATTTTAAATAATCAATTATCCTGCTCAAACGTAAAATTTTATTTCTTATTAAAAACTAATCATAAACCAATATTCAGTTCGTCTTAAAAAAAATTTTTTTTATCAACTTTTAGGATAAATTTAATAAATTTTAAACAAAATTGAATGATAAATAACAGCAAATTTATCAATAAACAATCATCCATCAAAAACAATCTAACAGAGAATAAAAAGACTTTGATTCTAGCTCGTTATCTAATCATAACGTTGAACGACAGTATAATTTTCGTTACGAACGCGCCAAAAAGTTTCTCTCGCCAAGAACATTCAATTAACTTAGTACGCGTGCGATCAATCCGCCTCAAGCCACATAAATAGTATAATCTATATCTTGCATACTAGCCTACACATTGGGACAATCCAATCTTTTAAATCTATATATATATATATATATATATATATATATATATATATATATATATATATATATATATATATATATATATATGTTTATATACGAAATAAGAAATATTCCAGGAAGTGAGTACTTTTATTTTACTGTATGTACCTCTTTTGCGTCGAAAATTCTTGAAATCGTATATGTACAGGAGTCGGCGTGAGGTATATACGAATGAAGGAAAATCGATTTTACTTTACTTATTGCCGTGAACGCCCAATTTTTACACCAAAACAATCATCTAATTATATGCGGTAGCACACTTTACCTTACGCAACTTGTTCAATTGGAACTTTAGCCTCGAAGCAATGGTTGAAAAGTGAACTGCTGAACTCAAGAAATAAGTTTTGTAATTATAAACACTGCAGTTTTGTACGTGAAAAAAAAATGATAAATTTTTACAAACGATAATTGTGTTAAAAAGACTTAGCGGACCTTATTAAATCCTTGTTAAGAGTTGATTTGTAAATCGGAAAAATTTTTTTGTTTATATGATATTTAGTGAGGAAATCTTTTTTATTATTTACTAATAATAAATGAATTTATATTTTAGAATGACCATAAAACTAATCATAGTAATAATAATAATAACAATAATAATAATCGCTCAAAAATAATTAAAAAACTGATATTCTAAATTTATATAATAAACAATATCATAAATTATAAAGTTATATAAACCATAAGAACAAAAATATTTTAGATCAAATTTAATTTACACTCAAACACTAAAAAAATTTTAATCACTTCAAGATTTAGTTTAAAAAATTCTTAACTATAATTTTATTTTTCCACTAGCTCTAGTTATATTATAGACAAATTCGATACTTCCTGAAATAATTTCTGGACAATATTTACCAGTTCTTTCACCTAAAGAAGTGAAATAAAAAATGTAGAAAAATTGCACCTATACATTTACAGGTGAAATCTATGAAAAGAGGAGCGCCTCTGATAATATTATTATACACATTGGACAGCAGTAGAACCAAGAGCTCTTAAAATGTACCAATTTTAAATCTCGGTTTGATCACTCTTTACGCTATCATATTATCCACTCGATCAATCTGAAAACTCCTTCGTATCATATCCCGCATGCAGAAAGTATAATTTCCATGAAAACACACGCGTATGAGGATAAGCTTCTCTTGTCTTATACGCTCATAAGTTTGTTATTGCGAATTTCACGCGCTCTCTTGTACACGTAAGATATACGCAGATCCATAGAAGCTACTTATAAATTTTTATGCTTCTAAACCCTTTCGATTTCATGCGAACATATATATGTGTGTGTATACGTGCGCATAATCTTTAATTTGTTTTACATTCGATTTAAAGATATAAGAGTGGCGAGAAGGTATGGATATTTTATTTTTACGCTTGGTATAACATCGGCTGATGAAAGAAACGAGCAAAGGATTGAGATATTTCATTGGTGTGAAATTGATATTATTATCATTATTCTGAGAAGATGAAATATAAATTTGATTGGAATTGGTGTTGTTTGAATTTTTATTGGGTGTTTCAAATTTGAATATAATTTTATATCTTATTATTTTTTTTTTCATGTCAATAACTATAGTAGCTAATTTATGAATGATTTCAGGTGTAACCAAGTATGTGATCGCATCATCCAAATTTTGATTTTTAGAAATCATTAACCCTTTCAATCCTGAATTATTTTTATGGAAAAATTTTTTTTTCCTTGATAACTGTGGTAAGTAGAATCCATTGTAATAAAAAACATTAAATATTATAAATTTTCTCAACTCCTGGATCTTCTATTTTGTCTATTAAAATCATTATACTGCCTGTTTTATTAAAAAAAAAAATTTGTGTAATTCATATGAACTGATTCATATGAATATAAAGTTCATGGATCTCAATGTCCTTATGGAACTGAAAGGGTTAAATTCTAAATTAGTCCGACACAAATGTAAATTTTCACAAAACGTAAAAATAGTGTTAAATCAAATCTTAAAATAAAGAAACAATCCAATAAAACGTAACAAAATAATCCATCAAAAATAAAAAAAAATTCTTTTTTTTAAAAGTACGTGACAGGTCATAAAAAGGCAGGTCATATAATCAGTCTATATTTAGAATAATAAATTCACGCACGTATAGCATTCACTACTTTATATATATATATATATTTTCTTCTCCTTTGGTTATTTATCACCACACATAAACAGATAATTGCTCGTAAAAAAGTCGGTAATTACTTTAACAAAGTTGTACATCTTCCGCTAAATTGTACGTCTTCGCGCCGCATATACTTATTCACTCCCCTTTTCTTTTTCTTCGTTCTTTTTTTCTCCTTCCTTCTCTCTATCTCTTTGAAATCCTTTATTTTTATATACCGTAATCTTTATATCCTACATCGATGCACGAATGCATCGCATTAGATTAGCAAATGATATCGAGGCCAAGGTTAAACGTACACTGCACAGTTACATAGTAAAGGGGGATATTATAAACTTGTACAAAAGTGCACGTTATAATGCCAACACTCGAGAACAATGAAATTTATGCAAGTCAAACGGCGTGACGGTGTAAGTGAACGCGTATAATCGTTACGTCTTTTTTTTTCATTTTTTATTTCTTTTTTTTCTATAGAATTAACAACAAAATATGTATATATAGTTAATATATTAAAGTGATTGTTGTATATATTAGTAAAGTGCGTTCCTTGACACCTTGTTGTAATATGTCGGATATGAGGCATCTTCCATTTAATTTTTTTTTTTTTTTCGCGCTACACGATTATTGCCTCTGCTAAGTTTCCGCTTCTCACGGGACCTTGAGATTTTTATCGCTTACATACAAACTAGAATCCTCGATCTGATTTTCCGATGAATGGTAATCGTGATTTGTTGGTTTTCTTTGTGCTGATTTTTTAATGCCTTTTTTTCCTTGGTAGGCTAACGTTTTTATTATTAGGTTTGATTTTGAATTTCATAATCGTAATTGATAAAGTTTATGTATACATGCATTAAATTTATTTTCTTGAATATCAACTATAAATTAATTTATAATCACATATATGAATTTCAATGGTTTTCATAATTTATCATAATCATATTTTAAGAACATGATACTAAATTTACCTACAATGTCCAGTTTCTTGGATTGTATAATTTATCTAAGTAATAAGAAAATTGGTATAACCTTTTTTTCACAACAAAAACAAAGCTAATAAACACACTGAATGTTATTAAATTTTTTTTCTTTTATTTCACAAAATGATTAATTATTACCTCGAACAAAACAAATGCAATAATTCGTGGTTTTAGAATGTTTTAATATTAAGCTGAACAATAAAGTAGTTCACTATTGAACACTTTTTATTGCTCATTTAAAGATTTATGCGAACTTAATGATGCTGCTACGTAATATAAAGTAACTTTCATAACATTCCTTTTTTCAAAGACATGTATTTCGTGCAATTATAAAATAATTAAATTATTATTTATCTTATACTTATATGTATATAAAAAATTTTTTTAAATACAAAGTGTAAGGAGGTCTCAGTGGCTCAGTTGGTAGAGAGATGGATTCGTAATCTCGAGGCTCCGAGTTCGAATCCCGCTCTCAGTCGATTTATACAAGCACCTCAGTACTTT
Organism: Anastatus disparis; assembly: GCA_017163975.1. Taxonomy (NCBI): domain Eukaryota; kingdom Metazoa; phylum Arthropoda; class Insecta; order Hymenoptera; family Eupelmidae; genus Anastatus; species Anastatus disparis. The sequence goes on from JAFFSR010000251.1 coordinate 2,661,718, forward strand.
ACATGTGCTTTGTTCACAAACACACTGATGACCTTCGTCGCTAATTAGCATTGCGATGATAGCATAAATACAGCGACGTTAAATAAAATAAAATAAAAAAAACATACAACGCGTAATATAGAGTGCAAAACCAAAATTAATTTTATGTATTTTTTAGTCTTTGACAAGGAGATATTCCAAAACTAGAGCCTTTTCTAGTCTCTGTATATGAGAAGTCTTATAACAAGTGTAATTTTTAACGTTAATCGGTCAAACATGGTATTTTATATATAATTTATACAATATTGTATTTTTATACAATCCTTGTTATTTGTATGTCTTTTGAGCCATTTGGAACGAATCAATATAATCTAAGTCTAAGCATAAAATAGACCTATCTCTAAATATTACAATTTTGCAAGATAAAATTAGAATAACTTTCAGGGGTGTATTATTAAGTAATGTAATGGCCAGAAAAATCAAAGATATAAATGAAACTGATATGAATACAAAATTATTTAAGTATAAAAAAATCCTTATTATCAAAACCAACTCATAAATTTCTATAAATATTTGCAGTAAGTTACAAGTACGTAATTTAATTTTCGCTTATACAATTTGTAAGCTCAAAAAATATAATTTTAATTTTATATTAATGCATGTAATATATTTTAAAAAAATATCAAACAAGAAATCTCATTGAAATTATAATCATTCATCACTTTTTCATTTTTAACTCATTTCAATCTTATAACTTCACAAAATGCAATGCATGTATTCGTATCCATCCATTACCAAATATGAAGTAATAAATAATATTTCGCAATCGATTATAACGAAAACAACCTGTCTGTATATAAACATGCATGAATAAAATAATTTTTCTTTGAAAAAAAAAAAGAATAACATAAACATTTCAGTGTGCTTAAGAATAAGTACATTAGAAGGATAAAAAAAAAGCATCAACAACGCATTCACATAACGTACGAGAAATCATATCCATGTCATTTATCAAATCCTGTCAGCTACTGTTCGAGCACACAAATACGCGAAAATTTAAAACTCCTCCTTTCATTTAACCACTAAAATGTCATTAGCAAAATGAGAAAGTAAGAGAGAGAGATACGTAGATACGAGAAGTAAAATAAGTAAAATACTCTGAAAAGAAATTGGGAATAAAAAACTAAAAGAGAAGACAAAAGGCGAATGTAACAAGCAATAAATTTCTCGTATATATGAATTATTAAAAGGAGGCGAACAATTGCATTAGGTTAATAATTGCGAAAGTAACGTAGCTAATGGTACGTGTGTAGATAACCTTGTATGTCTAACGTACATTGGGTATTCAGTGTCTACTGTAAGATAAACATAAATTAAGAACAGATGAATATTTTTCTTTTATATTTTAAGCAATTTTATATTTTAAAACTAATTTTTTTTGTAAAATGAAAATAATATAACAATTTATTATATATAATTGATTTGTAAAATGTTTAAACAGATTCTTTTAAATTTTCTATAGATTGAAAATTAGACAATAGATTATATATTTTTATTATATCTACATTTTTCTAAATATTTAGTTAAAAGCTCTTCCTAAATAAAAAAAAATATTTTCATTTCTCAAATTCATATAAAAACGACGCGAAGTAAAGATTTTCCAGATATCATGAATCTTTCATTGAAAAAATTTGAATTATTTTTCAAATTATTAAGTTCGACATTAATAAAAAAAATTTTATTAACACAGAATGCCCTATATACAAGCCCGCAAAACTTATCATGCATATCCAATCAGAACTTGATATACACGATGACAAAATGCCTTGATCACCAGCTATAAATATGTAATATGTATATGGTTAAGCACGCGACCAGATATACACTGCCTACCTGTATACATACACGCATAAGTTTATTGTCTGATCTGTAAACCAACCGTTGTAAATCAGTCGTTATATGCAAAACGTATATATGTATACACACACAACTAAAGTCCCTTTTATGATTGATTACGTCACGTTAAAGATATCAGCGACTACTTGACTTTGGCTCTCTGAACTTCTACGTATAAGCTCTAATCGATATGTATATAAATCGATTAATCGTTATAGCATAGCCATACAATGCACGAGCGTAGGCAAATTAGTAATTAGTTGGTATTATCCGAGCGATATAGGTGTTTTATAAATCTGTATACCCATGCGAGAAAATATTGCACAACAAATATTGCAAAGCGTTGATCTGTATATTATGATCGCTGAATAGCGCCTGCGACGAGCTTAATGTAAGAAAGGATATAGATACGTATATGAAAGAAAGATTATTCTACTTCCTTGGATTAAGAAAAGAGTTCAAAGTTTTGCATATGGGATTACATTATTGAGTTTTAACGTATTGCTTATTAGATATTTCGTTACGTAAGGTGGTATATCGAATTGATTTGAATGAGGCTGGAAAGCCATCCATTGTTTTTAATGGCATGTGTTTATGTACGTAAACAGTAGGTTTTTCGATTGTTGAACTACATGCATATTTGATTTATAGCTTTTCCTGGTTTTAGTAAATTGTTCTTTCATAATGAAAAATAATAATTTTACATGTACACGTACATTTTCAACGAGAAACCTTGAATCTGGATAACAATAAATTTCTCGCATGAATAATAATGACCTGGAAAATGTTAATTCATGAGCCGGTCTGTGGCTCAATCGGTAGAGCATTGGATTCGTAATCTCGAGGTTTCGAGTTCGAATCCCGCTCTCGGCCGAATCGTGCAAGCACCACTGTACGTTACATGTGCTTTGTTAACCGACACACTTACGAGCTCCGTCGCTGATTAGCATTTAAAAAATAGCATAAATATAGCGACGTTAAAAAAGATAAAAAAAAAAATGTCAATTCATTACTAACGTTAAATTTATGAATTTTAGTAACATTATATATCAAAATGATTAATATGACCTTTATTTTTAACCAGTATTGAAATTCTTATAAAAATTATTTTGAAATATTGAATAATAATGATGCGATATGTAGCAAGTGCAACGTTGATAATAATAGAGTAATTAGAATTAATAATCTTAGAGATATTATTATTGCAAGTAGAATTTGATTAAATTCTTTTTATTGCAGTTATTGACTTCTTGATTGTTAAGAAAATATTATATAAATGTTGAAATAATGTTTACGTTCTTCTAACCTCAAAATCGCAACTTCTTTTCTCATTTTCGGCTCTCAGAACGTAAAATTCATTACGTTACTTGGACAAAAAGGCTTTTTAACGAAACTCGTTACAAACCTCGCCTTCGGCTCGGCTTGTAATCTTCTCGTTTCGTAAAAAAAGCCTATCTGTCCACGGAACGTAATGTACTATTCCTTCATACCCGTGCCGGAACTTCGCCTAAAAGTGCCTCTCGTGCGGCAGGGAACGGGCAAATTACATTTGTGATTTTCTTTACAGTCACATGCTCAGAAGCCACTGCGCACCTTCATACTACAACAGTTTCGGACGCTTCACTGTCTGCTGCATGTTCCGACTATATCTATATATACTCAGTATGTCTAACCTCTGTTATTATACATCAAACATCGTTAGACATGACTGTTAAAATTATGAAATACACACACACATGATAATTACACACGTTTTTTTTATATGAATTATCATTAGAATATTTACTGTATATCCTATGTTATCAGCAATAGGATACACATGTTCCGTTTTTTCACATTTCTTTCATGCATACACAATTTTTTTTTAACTCGCGATATTTTTTTCACGACACTCACAACACGCTTTTAGACACTTAAAAAATGAAAATACAATAAAATAATTGAATATTTATGTTCTTTTTTTGTTTCTTTACACGTTTTATTTATTTGAATTGTTAAATAAAACGAATTGTTTATCCTATGTTAACCGCTATAGGACTTTTATTTGCGATTCTCTCTCTCTCTCTCTTTCTCTTTCACGCTCTCAACGTATACTATAGTTGCTTGCGCATGCGCGCTACAACAAACTAAAGCATCAAATGACTTTTCACTAGAAGTCGTTTTCGATGTATTTTTTTACTTAAAAATTAATTTTTATCTTTTTGGGATGGCGAAGTTCCGGCCGGGCATGAAGGAAAATCGTATACGCTCCTCGGCACGAAAAAGGCTCATCATATGCGCGTGTTTTGCTTTGCTCGGCTGACGCCTCGCAAAGCAAACTTACACGCGCATGTAATGAGCCTGTTCCGTACCTCGGAACGTAATATACTATTAATTCTGTACTAAATGCATCTCCGAAAAACATCGATATATGAATTTCCATATTTATGAAATGTGTGAATAATAAATTTCTACATTTTGTTACGTGTCTCGCTTTGTTGCCGTTTCATTGCCAAAAATTGCACATAGACTATCACAAAATGTATTTTTTATCAACGAATTTGAAAAATAAAAGATTCTATACGATTTATGCTGAGTAAGACAATTTTAGATCAAATACCGCCGATATTTGTATTACATACCAAAATGAGATTGATGGTTGGACTTAGGGCATCATTTGTACCAAAAAGCAAACTATTATGTAAAGCGCGTGTAAAATTAGGGACTCCATGATTCGTAACTTCCACTGTATTTTCTGACTCCAAATCTTATTTGCTTAATATCAAAACAAATAAGTGATACAATTATTTAATGCCATAACGGATGTTGCACTGAATTCTCTAGCTTGATTATCATTATTTGCTTCAAAAAGCTCTCAAAATTAAGATTTGTTTATGAACAACGCATCTTCACTGTCACGCTATCAAGTTTCGATAAACACAGGCGAAGCATAGATAAGTCCGACAATACATTTTTGTCAAAATCAACAGTCTAGCTCGAACGCATGATCTTATACCATTTCCGAGAAGGTGTGTTTCTATTGTTGGAGCGTTAATTTCTCTACATGGTATAGTTTAATTTTTTATTTTTCATGCAACCTTTACCAGAACATGCAGAGCTTTAGTGACAGTGTTGTGGTCCTCCCGATTTGTAGTTACCCTAGTAGTTATATGATAAAAGCACAATAGTAGTCAGTCATGTATGAGATGTTAAGATATGTGCATATCCTTCTTACAATAACTTTTAGTAATATGAAGCATTTTGAGAACGAAGATAAAACATCTCCGAGCTTTCCTATATTTTTGACTCTATCGTTATTCGTTAAAAACACACGAACATATCACTGATTTACTTTAACTTTACAATAAAGTACATATAATTACCTACAAAATAAAAAGAATTCTCGATATAATGAAAAGTAACAAAGTTATCCGCCCTCGAAAAAAGGTAAAATTTCGTTGTGATAATTTTATTGCGCTATGTATTATATAATATTTTATGCAATTCAAAAAATTGTAATTTAACTTTAAGGGCATGACAGAGCTCGCTACCTTCTAAAATAATTCATTAATATTTTAATTCCAAGTTCACGAGTAAACGGTGCGTTAGATCGAGTTCTTTCATTACAGTCAGAAAATTTGTAATACTAAACTTGAGTGCGGACAACTTACAGAATTTACCAAAATACCATACATAAAAAGTTCTAAACAATTTTTCGAAATATAGTATTTTGAGGTTAGGTTTATCGAGCTTGATATCTCATCTCCATTCCAAGCTTATAAAAAAATAACAAGTCCAAATGATTTTTTATTTTAACAAAAATTATTGTATTAACATAGCTTTAGTGCGGACAAGTCATTACAATTGTTTAAATTACGAATTTTAAGAGATATCAATAAAATAATAAAAGCAAAAATCGTGTCCAGCAGCTCCGACATCCCGCAATGTATTGTTTATATAGCTAACTTTAGTCACTTTTAATTATATAATATATCTTATACCACTGATGTTTACTCTTATCCTGCTAAATATTCCCGTTTTCCAAAACATCTAAAAGAAAAATAAATACGTTTATTTCATAAACTAACTGCTCCAACTCTTCGTACAACATCATAAACTCGGTACGAGAATATCGCATGCACTTTGCAAAGAGTATGTATTTATGTGTATGTATAAACAGAAAAGCGTTTGGTGTGTACCAAGCGAATCTTGCTACTGTGTGTAATAGGAAAGCAAATATAAGGAATAGATAAGGAAAAAAAACATATTGATAGTATATACACAACGCACAAGGTTCCTTGACTTCTTGTCGCCATACCCGTTTATTTGACTTGGTAATGTTAAGGTCTTCTCTGTGTACCCTTGCCATCTCCAGTTTTTTTTTTCTTTCCATTTTCTCCTTTTCTTCTTCTCTAATACAAGCAGCATCCAAGTTCCTGTACCTTTGTATTTTGATAGTGCAAAAGTAAGGTAAGTCCTGACGCGACATATCCTTATAGACGCCTAGTTTCAAATGTTCCTCAATTTTTTTCCTCTTCTTCGTTTTTTCGGCTTTTCTTGCTTTGCCAAGTTTTCCTTTCAACGAACGAGCACGATATGCTTTCTTTGATATCACACGCGCGGAAGGGATAGTCATCGTCCTTATTTTCTTTTTCCTACTTTTTCTTTTTGACTATACTGGATGTAAGTAGAAATAGCGAGACTAAATTTTTCCCTTACATCGTATCTTTTTTCGACAAAAGAAAATTCCGAATTTTTTTGCTTAGAACGGAATTGAAAATGAGATGAAACTTGATTTTTTTTATTGTTAATTTATTTTATTAAAATAAAAATAAATAAAATTTATTATTTTCAATTTGCAATCAGAAGAAAATAATGTTTTGTTAGAAAAATAAAAATGTAATTAGAAATTTATCGTATGGACTTATTGAAAATATTTATAAAATGAACATCTTCGATGAAAAATATTTGCTTTATCAATATTGTACAAGACATTCGTGTTATACATTTGTTTTTATATTGAAATAAAAAAACAAATTATCAATTGAAACCTTCACATCTTGGAGATAAAACAAAGTTGTCAATTCTTGCATGAAATTTTCGTCACTTAAATGTGCTCTTAAAAAATTTTCATGCTCATGACGAATAATTTAATGAGCAATTAAAAGAAAAGAAAAAAGATTCTAGATTTGACTTGATTCGAACGAACAATCTTTCACTTAGATGGTCGCGTTAACCAACTACGTCACCAGGAGTTATGTTAATGAATGTCCTTCTTTCCCAAAGTTACTGCTCTCTAAAAATTTTACGCTTTCAAAGTCATTTCTTCATCACTGACCATTTATTCAATCCCAATTTATTTAACTAGGCAAATTTATTCAATTGTTTTTATAAAAACACAAAAAAAGTATAGCAAATTTAATAAAATGTGTTGTTATACAAAGATTAAAATAATAAGTAACGTTTTTAATTATTTGAATGCTATTGATCTAACTGAAAATAAATTTTAATAAAAATCACAATTAAAATCCTATCTAACAGTAAAATGCAATTGTTAATTCAATAAGAAATACATTTGCTATGCAATAGCAAAGTGCTCGAATCGATAGTAAAACAAATTTTTCCCCAAGCGCAATCAATTTCTTCCATCGTTCAGTACCAATCGACCAAACTTTTTCTCAGCTTGTATAATCCGAAACTTTTTAATTAAACTTTTCAGCAAATCTGACTAAAACGAAGGAAAATTCTTTCTCTAACAAGTTACTTTAAGAGTTTCTTAGCAAAAAAAAAGGCCAGTAAGATAAAAGGGCGAATAACCTCCGACGATCGTCGTTATTCCAAAGGTCCTTCGCCTTACATCCTTCCTTTTTTTTTTTTTACTATCTTTCTTTTTTGTTTCTAAATCCTGACCTGACTCAAGTTTTCTTTCTCTCGTTCAATGGTAGTAACATCCTTACCTTATCAGTCTTAGCGTATCTACTTCACCCTTTCTTGTCTCAAGTATAACACAGCAATAGGTAAAAAAAAAAATCGGAAGAAAATAAAGTAAGTCCGTGAAAATATAAAAAAAAAAAGAAACTTTTATTCCTCGAAATTATCGCGTCGAATATAGTCGACGCCGTCAGGACATTGCCTTTGCACACCATAGGATGTATACATATATATATCCAGAGAAATCTTTCGAGCGTAGACAAACTGCGTCGATAGTTATTGTCTTCTTGTTCTATTCATTCTTTTCTCTTCTGCTTCTTTTTTTTCTTCTTATTTACTTTTCTCACTGCATACTGTCATAGCGATTCTGACAAAATGAGAGTTCATCCAAGAGTTTTCCTTTCTTTATTTTTTTCTTCTTTTTGGCTCGCTATGTATACATAGGGAAACAAAATTGCGAATCATCGCGAGAAGAGGATTCGGAGAGTGCATTACGTAATAAGGAGCAACGAAGCTTTATCCAGTTTTGCGTATATATGCATACATATATGAAAGAAAGCGGAGCGCGCAAATGCTTTTTCAGCGAGGTAAAGGGATTGCGTTGAATAAGGGGAGGTAAGACGTTTCATCGTGGATTTTGTTTGTAATAGAGGAAATTTTTTTTTTCCTTTTTTTTTAAAAAAGCTTTTCGAATAGAAGTTTTGGGAAGGTTGGAGAAAAGTTTAAAGCGTTTTAGGAAACAAACAAGCAGATAAAGTATCATAGAAAGTGTATAATGAAATTTTCAAAATACATGTGTTATTTAGGGTTGGGCGCTTATAGTATATGGAGATGTGATCTTTTATTTAAAATTTTTTAAAATTAAATTCACTGAATTAGTAATAACAAGTTTATTTAATTCCTATAAGTTTCTATTAGGAAAATTAATAAAACTAAAATAAAATCCATGAACCTTTAATTCCTTGCAAATATTTTCTTAGCAATAAATAAAATGAGTAAGTAGGTTTTCAGCTATGGGCAAGATGCATTGTGACTAGAAGCGTTACCTGCAAGAAGAGTGCCAGGTTATTGGTACTCAGCTTTATTTGAATTTCAAAGTTTTTTTAAAAACAATTGAATTTGCTTTTTCCAATTGATGGCAGACGAATATTTATTATTTATTTAAATTTAACATTGATATAATTTTAAAAAATCATATATAAAATTTAGCTGTATTCAACTTTGTTAATATTATATTTACCTTTATTTTTTATTGTTTTACTAGTTCAATCGAGGTCGCACATCATATCGTATTGACGAACCACGGCCTTTAAACAAAAGGAAGAAAGAAGTCAAATCGAAGATATGAATTTTCCAAAACATATTTGTTTCCATATATTTAATCTTAATTAAATTTTTAAACGTATAAATTTAATTATTTAAATTGAACCCAATTTATTTTTCGTTCAGAATACGATCTGGTTGCTTGTGCTAACTGTTTTAATTATGATGAGAGAGCCTATTGAGCGCCGGAAGCGAAAATGATTTGTTTCGGTAAATCAAATTTGCAATCCTAAAATTTGTATTAAAAAAATTTGTAATCTTCGAAACTTTAACAAATAATATCTTTATTATTAATAAATAATGACTTCAAAACTTGTTAAAAATTTTATTTGATTAACCAATTAACATGATTTTCTTATTGAATTATAATTTAAATAAGTAATTATAATAAAATTTGGAAATTGAAACTTTACGTATGCAGTTAAATATAAGAGGTTGAATTGAACGAATCACATTAAATGAAAACATACTTTTAATATCTGGAAAAAAGCAAACTGCTCTTGATCCATTATCATTATTACAGTACACATGAAAATATTTTTTCTTATCATACAACTCCATTGATCTTGTAATATACGACAATAAATATTGCCGGGTACTTAGCTTTAAGTACTTCATTCAGTTTCTTTTGTTCGACAAAAGAAAAATAATAATAATAATAATAACTATACAGCGCAATGCTATAAACGTGACGACAGTTTCTTTATAACCTTTGCACAAAGATACCAAATATGGTTTGTCTCTCTCGTTTCTCTCTTTCTCTATCTCTTATAACATTATACTAAAAACCAATCGTCCCTGATAATTTCGACGAGTACCAGTAATAAAGAAAAAAAAAAGAAAAGGAAAAGAGTTTCATTTTCCATCGTTTGTTTGACTTCACCTATTTTTCACGGTGAATAACGCCATTCTCTCTTTCTTCTCTCAGTCCTCTCTCGTGTACGTATGTATATATATATATATATACACACACGCATATATAACATAAGCAACTCTCTTTTCTCTCTGCTTTGGTCCATTGATTTTAATGTTATGATCGAAAGTGTTAGCGTTGACTGTACTTCCCCCCGCTCTCCCTCCTTCCACGGTCCACCCAACCAACTATAAAGTAAGTAAGAAGCTTGAGAGACACGTTTTCCTGCGCCTCTATGCTACTACTACTTACTACTATACTTGCGTCAAAACTTATATACGAGAGAGTGAATATTATGTTGGTACTTATGCAGGCAAACGATTAAAAAATAAGAGGAAAAAAAAATAAACAAGTCTCACTAACAGCACATGAAGTATAACCTTTTTAGGCTTAAATCTATCAAGTTGGTTTTTTTATTTAAATAATGTATATTTATAGCTGATAATTGTGTATTTAAGAAAAAATATTAAATCATTATTAGATTATTTTCGTTTGTTATTGTAAATATTTATATTGACAGAAGATTAAGAACTTTCATTTACGTTGGTTCAATGGAAAAACTTTTTCGTGTTTGCAATGTTTACAATGATGCAAGTCAAGATATCTGAAATTACAAACTTTTACCGCGCCTAATTATAACGTTAGTTTTAACAAGTAATTAAAAAAAAATTGCATGAAACTACCACGGTAATTGAAGACAATAATTTTAATAATACGTTTCAAGTACTTTTTGGTATATCAATGCAATTACACTTTTTAAACATTCCTTTAAACATTGTTATTTTGAAAATAAAGGATTTTAAAGAAAATTATAAATTTAAAGTAGGGCAATAATTGGAAAATGATTAATTTGTCCAATAATGTTTAACACAATGACCATTATTTTTACAATATTGTATAAATTTTGTGAGATATCATCACGACAGTTGAGAATATAAAAGCTGTCATTTCAATACAGTTTCTACATAAATTTTGTAGAAGAAGATTTTAAGAATTTTTGTAATTTGAAAATAAATTATCAAAATATTTATTGAGTTATAAAAACAATCATAATACGAAAATGTTATATGAAATTAAATTCTATAGTAAAACAACAAAACTAAAATTTTTTTATTTTACATGAGTCAACAATTTTCACACCAAAGTATTTTCACGATGCACTTAAAAATTTACGCACTCCTCAAGCAAATTCACTAAGAATTGCGATAAATCCTTTACTTTAAACAATTCTTCCTTTTTTTTAATTTTTTCATAATTATATGGAAAGGACACTTAAGGACACACAAAACAAGACAAACTAATAAAATTTTCCTACATTACAATTTATGCAAGTATGGTGTAGTTTCGATTTAACACATAAACACACACCTATACTCATTATAAACCGGCCAATCGGGTCAAGGATCTGTGATATTTCTAACATTACGTGATTCTAGAAAGGAAGGAATATAACGATATTGATGGAAAATGTGTATAATATTATATGCTCGGATAGAAAGTTTTTCGGTCATACATGATTCTTTTTTTTAATTTTTTCCATTCAATCGGTTGTACGTATTAGTTACTATCTGATGAAAGCGAAATGTTTCTCTAATTTTAAGGGATAATGGATTTTATTTTAGATCGAGTGTGTAAGATGGTATTATTATATCGATAGCGATATCATTTATTTTCACTTGCCAGACTTTATACTTTACATTCATCAAAAAAATATATAATTTATCTGAAGAAAAAAAAAAGGAATAAAAGGACTAAGTGTATCGTATTGAGAAATAATTTGTCGAGTGAAAGTACTAGATTCAGAAAAATATGTTTTTATGTATCATTGAGGATTGAAAAAAATAGATTATATTTTTCCTAATAATATACAGATTTTTTAAAAAATCTTTAAACTAAAAATTAATATTTTATATCTATCAAATTATAATGTTTTTCAAACGATGAAAATAATCGTTTCAATAAACGAAAAAAAATAAGGTAGCCCGATAATAACTTTTATTAGTCCCGGCATCAGTGTGCATGCATGAAAATAATCGCTCGTCTTTTTTATCAGAACGGAAAACAAGCTTGCAGGCGCTGTGCAAGCGATATTTTTTTTTCCTCTCTTTTCTCTCCTCCTTTTATTCTTTATTTTGTTATTTTCTTTTTTTTTTATCTCTTGGTGTGTTGCGCGCGTCCCAAACGAGAAAACAGAAAGAATATCGCGAAAGAAGGAGAGAGAGTTGATGGTAGCTCGTTCGGACATATCATCGATAATGTTGTGGTAAAGAAATCATGAAGCTGACTGTACTTTAAGGCTTGGTTGTTGTGTGTGTATACAGTGCAGGCTGAGACATGTTTTCCTATATAACTCGTTTTATCTTTCTCTCTCTTACTTTTTACTCCTTCCCTAAGGAATATTCTTCAGCTCTTTCTCTCTCTCTCTATCTTTTTCCTTTCCAACTTTCTGAGCTCGTGTGCGCGTGGAGGAGAGAGAGAGAAAGAGATAAAACGAGATGAGCAAAGCACACTGAAAACGAAAGGCGCTCCACAGTGGCTATATGAGAGAGAAAAAGAAGATCGAAAAACTCAAAAGATAGAAAGAGTTAACCGATGTTGTGTTACTCTTTTTTTTCTCTCTCTCTCTCTCTCTCTTTCTTTATTTAAAGTCAGCCCTGAGGGACAGTGCATTGGACGTGCGCTGCATTACAATCTATCTCTCTTTCTTTCTCTCTTACTCTCGCGATGCCTCTTTTCCTTATATTCTTATTTTTTATTTCTTTTTCTTTCTTTCTATTTCTTTTTTTTTTCTTTCACTCGCGGTCAGCGAATAAGCTTGTATTGCCCTCTCTTGTGTCTGACCCTAATATTGGACGCGTGCTCTTGTCTCTATAGATACACGTATATTATAAAATTCGTTTATATGTGTAGCTAATAGCATAGATTTTCACGAGAATATGAATTATCAGATTCTGCTGGAATATATACAATCGATGGATGAGCATGCAGTGTTTATTATCACTGCAATTTTGATCGCAGTATGGTTTAAAATTTTAGACATCATAGAACTAAATGAATGATGGTTACTATAATAATTTTTTTTTATTGATCAACACACTTTTTTTACAAAATTCTGACTTTAAGGTGGAATTTATTATGTTCATACTTAAGATATTTTTTTTAATTGATTCTCATAAATTTTTAAAATATTTCTGACCTACTCCAAAAATATATATTTTTACAATGAATTTTTTTCAATTTTAGGTAATTAACAATATATAATACTACTGATCTACTGAAAAAAATCACCAAAAACTTTTACCCTGTTTCGACTTGTTCAATAATTTTTTTTTAATTTTTTGAGGTAAAAAATCAAAGTTTTTAAACATTTTTATCTTATTGACATTTTAGATAGAATCTTATAAAAAATTTAAGATTCAAAACAATAACAGCAACCGATATTTTCATATCCATTAAAAAATTTTTACATATAATAGATTTTTACTCATAATTTAAATTGTACTTTTTTTATAAATTTTTGTAAACTAAATAAAACCTACTACTAAAAGTTCTTTTATTATTAGAAACAATAAATTAACTTTCATGAAAGTCAATACAGTAAAAATTTATTTTTACTAATTTTACGACTATAGAGAAAAAAGCATTGCAATGCATTTTGTATATATAACTTTGGTAAGTAAACGAATCGTTAGAAATCATGCAAAATCTTCAATCGTATAACGCGCTCATATATATATACACATAAGACACCACCATCTGTTTGTTATTTTAAAGAAGATAAATTACACTCGTGAAACATAATGAACTTTCTGGCCCCCGCGAAATGAATGCTTGGGATTGTTTAAGCTTTGCCGAAGTATTTTTGTGTCTTTTTTTTACAATTTTTTTTTTCGTTTTTCATAATGTATAGGGCCACGTGCGCAAACAGTACTTTTGAAGATATTTCTTTTACTTTTGGTTTATTTAGTTATTATAAACTTTCTGAGGAATTCCGAGCTTTTATTAACATTATTATTTGATGAATAAATAGATTTCATTAATTTTGTTTTTTATTATACTCAATTGTAAAATATGATTTTTAAAATTAAAAAAGAAAAGAAAAATTTACCTTGATGTTGAAGTAAAAATGATAATTTTACTTTAATAGAGTGAAATGCACAATGTGTTATTCATGAAAATTTTCTGTACACTGTTCTTAGATTCAAGTCAAATTTAATGCTAATTTACGTAACAATCAATTTACATATGATCACGTACAAAATTTCATCAAACTTCGAATTTTCATCTTTAAAAAAAACTACTTTCATTAAATGTCTTTCTAAATGTTAAATAATAACAAAAAAATGAAAAGATCTTCATTTAAAAGTAGCGCAACATAAATCAATGGACGACATTATTAATAAAAGCGAACTTTATAAATATTACAATATTTGTTCCATAAAACTACGGAAAATAAAAGTATAATTAAAGAATATCATAAATTTCTAGACAATCTTTAATCAAGTATACAATTCTGTTGTAGAATAATTGTGTCGTATATATCTAGACTTAACCTTCGATGCACGCTCTCAGTAAACTTTTGCAATTGCAGTGATAATTGCAACGAGAGCACCTTACTTGCAAGTATGGAATAATTTCTAGCATTAAATGGTGTATGAAAAAAAGTCATTAAAGTATAATAAGAAAGTTAAAAATCTCTTATATTGGAGAATTACAATAGTTAAAGTTTTAATTTATGAATTGATGTATCGAAAAGGTATTTAGATTATTAAAGCTCTGAATTTTTAAATTTAGTTTGATGATACCGAATAGTAATTTATCATTCTGTAACTTTTTTAAAAATATTGTTTTTTTTTCGAATTTTCGTTTTATCAGTCACTTTAAATATATCTTGTTTATTTTTTATATAAAACAAATAAAGAAGAAAAAACAGAAAAAAAGATGCATAAATTTATAAAAAAAATGTTTCTATTATTGTTTATAATTGTATTTTCCAATGAAGGTCAATTAACATACAGAAAGCATCGACCGAGTAATCGGTTTTTCATCGACTCGCCAATGCATAATAAACATTGCGTATATGTATGCACATCAAACTAAAAGGAAAAACATTAAAACGTAAAGCTTGAAAACTTACTCGCCTTATACACAACAAGTGTACACGTACGTATAATAACGTCTATCTATACACATATATATGTAAAATACGCGACTATGACGAAACAACTTTGATGCAACAGCCCTTCTACATGTACCGTAATAAACTGTTCCAGGTGAGAGAGTCTCTCTCTTTCTCTCTCTATTTATCTCTCTGTCTCGCTCGCGTGGGAGACAAGAAAAACAGGTATATTACTGCAAAAGAAAAATATTTACTTTTTATTTTATTTTCATTTTTTTTTTTCATTATGATTATTACTATTTTGCCTCTCGCCTTCGTATATACTGATTTTCTTCATTTATAAGAATGATCAGTGATTAGCATACATATAAGTGTATATATAATTGTATCTTTATTTATTTTTTCAATATTCATTTTTTTCTATTCAACTTATTTAATTTTTCCGGTTTGTAAAGTTATAAAGATCGATCGACGCGATGCTACGTGTATACTTAATGCATCCGTCACAAAGAGAGTGCGTACACATCTTATAACGATATGGATGTAAATATGCACGCGTACTCATTTTTTCTCTCAATTTTTTTTTTTTAATCTTTTGTTCGATTTTAGTTTACGATGCAACAATCAAGCGAGATAGGTAACGAGAAATGTTAAAGAAGAAAAAAAAGGCGAAGAAGAAAAAAAAAAAATATGACAACGCTGAGAGAAGTTGATGCAACTTTACTGATCAATAACAGTAGTTGCCGATAAATAATGTTGGCAGTTTTACTTGGCTTGGTTAATCAGTCTAATTTTTTTTTTTTTTCATATTCCATGTGTTTACAATTTTTTTTCTCCTACCGCTAATTTTTTCTCTTTTTTTCTTCTCTTACGCTATTTGAAATTGCAGTAGTTACTTCATCGCTGAAGATTTTATCTGTTTTCATAATACTGTTATTAAGCCTATTACATTACAGATGATAATTGCTACTGTCATTCTCGTCGCGTTTTAACATCTTTAATATTAATATCATTTTATATATCTTTGGTTAATGTTAATTTTCATTTATTTACCGAAGATAAAAATAAGAAAAATCAAATATATACATTTTAATAATATAAAAAGATTTTATTTTCTTTTCATGGTATATAATAACTACTCATGTTCCATCCATTTAATGAAATCCTTTTAAAAAAAACTTCAGTAGCCATTAAAGTGGAAAGAGGATACGTGTATAGTAACTTCAGAAGGCGCATCATTTTCGAAAGAATACGAAAAAAAAATAAAAAATAAGAGAAGCAGAGAAACGAAGAAAACGTTATAAAACTGGGCGCAACGCAATCTCTGCGACACAATCGAGCTTAAGCTTATAAGCTAAAGGAAAAAAAGAAGAAGGAAAGATTTTGTGGGCTTTCTTATTTTAGAGAGAAGGAGAACCAAAAACTTTAATGCCGATGGTTATAACGGTATCTACACCTTCTTATAATTTATTCCGCGTCATATGAGGCTCGTATACATGTATATATACAAAACTAAAAGACGACGTATAGGCACACGTGTTCAGTACTTTTTTCCAAGGTCTCAAAGATCATCGGATATTTTCCCGCTCTTTTTTTTTCTTCTCCTGTCGACTTAAATTTTTTTTTTTCTTTTTACTGTCGTTATCTTTTTTAAATTATCTATGCTCCTGGTAATCTTTATTCAATGTGTTTATAATTTCTGTATTGATAAAATTTTTGATAAGCCATTTTTACATTCTTTTTTATTGTTCGAGGACTCGAAAGAGATTGTGTTTCATTTTTATCTTTAAAGTATTTTAATATCCTTCGTACGAGTGAAAAAAAGTAAAAGAAAACAATTAGAATACACGTCAAGATTTCAATTAAATGTAGACACTACTTTTTATCAGTTTATTACCAATTAATAGAGGCGAGAATTTATTTAATTTTCTATTATTTTATAATAGATCATTTATTAGAGATTAACGTGAGACTTATAAAGTCTTTGTTTCATAGATCGTATATAACTTATACATTTTTTCAATTATTGATTATATGTGTAACAAAAATTAATATAAAATAATATTTTTTTTTAATGTTCACTTTTTAAATTTCAAAAATAAAATATTGGATATTTACTCTTTTAACAGTAGTGCACGATTTTTCAGTTAAAAATTATTAAAGGAATATTTCATATAATCCTTAAATAATAATTGATAATAATTAAAAATAAATAGGAAAATTTAATACAAAATATCAAGTTGAAAAAAAAAAAGATTTAGTTTTTAACACTGTGTCATTTTTCTTATCTTCATTTAAAATCTTTCTTTTTTCCTTTCCTCTTCCTTCTTATATACATACTTTTTAACGCTTTAAAAGCTTTGAAAGGCTGCGCGTACAACTGGTAGCTAAGCGGTAAGAATAATAACGATGCACAATATATCGCTAATAGCTAAGGCGTTGCGGTAAAAGGCCAGTATAGAATAAATTTACGAACGCCTTTTGCTTATATTATATCCCAAAGAAACGTGTGTAAAAGAGGGTTCGTTAGCGTCAAGTAAACATAAACTTTAAAGCTAGAAAGAAGAAAAAAAAAAATAAGGAAAATTTGATGTACGCTTCGTGGCGCAAGAAATTGTTCTTTCTTACCCCGGAAGCTTAGTGTTGTATTAAGGTAATTTTTTTTTCTTCTTTTTTTATTATTTTTCTCTTTTTTTAAAGTTTCTGCTTACAAAAGAAAATTGGTTGCTCGATCGAAATTTCACAATCTTTTGTGTGGACAAAGTCTTATAATGTTAAGTTATATACTGTCTTATTAAATCAAGAAAGTTTTTAGTCTTATTTTTTTCATAAATTAGAGCAGTACACGCAGAAAGGTGAATTATATTTTTTTTTTAATGCTTATTAGGTTGTACTAATAAATAAGGTTCACGAACTAAGAGTCCATTTTGCGGTCACGGAAAATTATTCTTTTTGAAAAATGTAGCATTAACTTCTTATCGTTTATTAATTGCTACAGGACATTAATTTGAATATTATTTTTTCATTTCGACCGCAGATGTGGATAAAAAATTAAACATTGGCACATTAAATAATTTGAATGATCTTGCTTCAGTGCCTAGACAAAGAATAAGAAATAGTTTCTTTTACGTTATTCTAACCTCAAAATCGCGATTTCTTTTCTCTTTTTCAGCTCCCTGAGTGTAAAATATAGTACGTAACTTGGACGCAAAAGGTTTTTAACGTTACAAATCTTGCGTTCGGCTTTTAATCTTCTCGTTTTGTCGATAAAAAAGCCTATCCGTCTAGGGTACGTAATATTCTGTTTTATTTCGTTGAACGAATTTTTAAAACATATTTAACCCTTTATGAGACGGTAAAAAATTAAAATTTTTTTTTTTTCATTATAACTTAGCTGTATAACATCGCCGTAGCTTGTCTATATTTGTTAATAATATATTTCTTGTATTATTTACTTATACCACAGTATTTTGCTAGTGATAATCAATAAACTCTAAAAAAATGATATATTGGTTCGATCATATTTAGGCATAACAGCTACACGGAGAGCCTAATTTTTACATTTTTATCTTAGATTTGTAGTCAACGACCTGCAAAATTTTCAGATATGATAAGAATCAATTGATATTATTGCTAGAAAATAATCTCTTTTAAAGGGTTAGTTTAAATCTGATGATATAATAGTTGCAATCCAGTTCCTCAAACAATAATCTTAAATCAATGCTTAACACAATCGAGCCTCTCAGACTAAAAATATTCACTTTACATTTGACCTATCGCATTTTATGACAATAAATCATTCGCATTATTTGTTATGGTAATTAATGAATCGTACAATCCTTTAAAATACCTTTAAACAATAAACCGTGCACACATCATTAATTTGACTTGTTATCTATTATATTAAATCATGTGGATCTTTTTTAATCTATTTACGTTTACGCCAAGTGTCGTAAACACATATGCGAATACGCGTGCCGAGGGAAAAAAGTAAAGATCAAAAGACTAAGATTTTTATTGCGGGATACGATTATTGTTATCTCGGATAAATTGTAAC
The DNA here is from genome assembly GCA_017163975.1 of Anastatus disparis. Lineage (NCBI taxonomy): Eukaryota > Metazoa > Arthropoda > Insecta > Hymenoptera > Eupelmidae > Anastatus > Anastatus disparis. Next base: position 2,680,915 of record JAFFSR010000251.1, read on the forward strand.
CTTTATTTTTATTCTTTTCTTTGCATGCACCGCGTGTATTTTGTACATTTTAATTGGAACACTTATTCCATTTATTTTATGGATAACATGAAATCGTTATTTCTAACCGTCGCGAATTTCATTCTAATTAAATCGTTTGTTGCGAGGCTTTACTTTATCTTATAAAATGTATAATAAATTGAAAGATAATAATACGAAATTATGAGTACTGTTTTTTTTTTTTTACAAAATAATGAAATGTAGTCATGAAATTTTTTTTTTATTAGGGTGACGTTATATTATTTCTCTTCAATTTAATCTATGATCTTAAGTTTTTAAAATATTTGGAAAACTTGCAGCTTATATTATTGAATATGTAGAATGTCATAAACTTTTTTCTTTTTCTACAATAAAATTTTATTTTTCTACAAAATCCCTAATAAACAAAACACTTAACAAAAAAAAAAACAGGTCAACCTTTAAAACAAATGTTTCTTGTGAAAAAGATAAAAGTTGTAACAAAAAAAGAAAAGAAAAAAAAAGCTCCTTGCGTGTAATGCACATATGCAGAGATCTTCAACATAAACAAAAAAAAAATGAAAGAGCATGATTGTTATAGTAACAGAAAAAAGACTGAGTTCTTCCAAGGTTAACACTTGCATCGCCCTCGTCTTCGTACACGTCGATACATACGTTTTACCAATACCACCTTGTTTCCATTTTATACCTACACATACACTCCGATGGTTGGACAGTACCACTAGTATGCAGAGAAGTTGTAATATATTAAATGTTTTCAGAACGATATTCCTTCATCGTTTCGATTTGTTTCATATCAAGTCTCTTACTGATATACATGTATATATACAATATACGATGAAAAACTAAAAATTTTTCTTCATAGCGTTTAACTTAAACAAGAGGAGAAGGACATGGAGGCTGGATTTATATAGCAGTTTGAGATAAAGAATTTGAAGCTTATCTAAATTGACACTTGAAAGATCGGCGAGGGTATATATGCATACAAGGGTGCCTAGCCAACTGGAACGGCGATTCAATTTTTATATTATTTTATCAAGTCAACTTTTCTTCTCGTCACTTTTACTTATAACTCCCCGTGGGTAACTGTTTCATTGGTTCTCTGCTTTTTTTTTTTTCTTAACTTTATGGATCTTTATAAGGTTCATGAATAAAAGAATAGATGTGTGACGATAGTTGATTTTTCATTTTTTTTTTTTTTTATGTCGGCAAACTTTTACGTCAGAGCTTATTATTTTGTATCTTAAAATTTACGCTTTATTAAACATATGGAAAGGCTGTTAAAATCTATCAAACTATTAATTGTGATGAATTTTTTTTATTTGGTAATTCTTATTAAATAATATTACATTATGACAATATCTAATAGATTAATGATTTTTTTTAAAGTGTAACACTTTGAATTGAAAATCGATGAACATATTAAATAATAAAGGATATTTAACCGATTTAACTTCAGTTCAAAATACTGATACAAAAAAAGGAGAAAATAAAAATAAAAAAGATTCATCAATAATTCCAGGTAATACCACGATTAACTTCCTTTTCGAAAAAAAAGGATAAAGCCACACGTACGGTATCGATTCACTCAACAGATATATCGATCACGTCTAGATCATCCAAAATAAAAGAATAATATACAAAACCTGTATATAGATATCCACATGTTCAAAGGTGTTAACACATGTGCGTGCGTCTATATACATATATACGCATACATAGCGAAATGATCGAATAAGATTTATAAGCGAGTTCGCAAAAGCAGCCCACACATTATATCATATATAAATACAGCGCAAGCGGCGTTTTCTTAGTTACATTAGATCGTACACATGCATAAGAAAATCTATAGAAAGCGAGCACGCGACCGCAAGACCAAAGTTATCTAGCACATAAGATGCGTAGGAAGTAAAAAGATATATTTATGAAAAAAAAGGAGAAAAGGACAGGTAAAGTTGTTACTACTGCTGTTTATAATATACCACGTGTGTGTATATACAAACTCACATATAACAGGTTGAAGAATATTTTATTTATAACGTATAGACGCACGTATGCAACTCTTAGGTATATATATATGTATTGAAAAGATAAGCGTAAGCGCCTTTTGCAATGTTTTATTTTTATTTATTTTTTTTCTTTAAATTTTATATAGAAAGAACAAGTTTAAACAACACTTGGTATATACGAGGTAATCAAGTTTTGTTACATGTTATATACGTGGGCGCGGAAGCGCGTGTAACTAATATATTCCATTGAACCACCATCACACCATCCATAGGTGCTGTTAACTTTATATATGTGAATATACATATATATTTATTTATTTATCGATAACGCAAATAAATTTTGCATTTAACCGGGAAACTGATTCGCCTACTTTTTTTTATCTCTTCTTTTGCTTAACATTGATTGAACGATTGGTTATTTGATCAAATATATATATATATATAACTAATATATATGTATATAATGGAGTAAGGTCTGTTTACATTAGATATATCTGTTGAAATGTGGTTTTCTTATTTTTCTCTTTTTTTCTTGAGATATGAATAAAATTATAAATTAAAAGTAAGTAAATAATATTCTAAAGTAATTTTATAATTTGTTTTTTGTATTATTTTGAAAATTGATTGTAATGTGTTAATAAAAAACTACTTACAATTAATAAACATTAAATTTTTATAAACATTCAATTCATAATGACTGATAAATACCAATGAACATTTGACAGATGAATTAAGACTACTAAATAAATCATAAGAACTCACGATAAGAAGATATCACACTCACGATAAGAAAAAAATTTAAAAAAATATTAAATAATTTAAAGGTATACGCAACGATCAATCATATTGACCGTAAAGATCGCTAGATACATTATAAATGTTATATTTATTAAGATTAATTAAAAAATCTCAACGTTGATATATATTCCGCTGCAAAAAGATCCTTTAGTTAGGGTTGACACTCAAAGATAGAGTATCGCGTCAACTGTTAACAGAACCTATCAATTATGCCAATTTGTTACACTGCTTTTGTTACACTGTGTACTTATTTCACACTTTAAGAAAAAAAAAAGTGGAAAAAAGTATGTATTTGTGCAAAAAATTATAGTTTAGCATTCGTATTTACTCATTTTCGTACGAGTCCACCTATTTTATTTTAAGTTCTGGTAGAAATACGATACTCAACTGAAAACCGTCTTCAAAAAAATATTACAAAGTGGTTAACTTATTTTAAAGTTTTGTTTTTTATTTCATGTCGCTATATTTACGCTATCATTTCGATACTAATTAGCGAGGGAGGTCGTCAGCGTATTTGTGAAAAAAGCACATGTAACGTACAGTGGTGCTTGTATCAATCGGCTGAGAGCGGGATTCGAACTCGGGTCCTCGAGATCATCAATCCATCGCTCTACTGACTGAGCCACTGAAATCTCTGTTCAAAATAATCATTATTGAAATACAAATGCTGCTATAGTATTTAAACTTTTTTCTCTAATTTAATTGCGCTTTAAAAAATTTTTTAAGCGAAAGAAAAAGTGATACGTGGAAATTTTTTTCAGATTAAAAATTTTATAAATGGAAGCAATAAGCGTTAACGAAAGCAGCAATAAAAATTAGTGTAAAATTAATTATTAAACAAGATATTTTCAGATAGTAAAAAAAATATTATTTTTATAAAATTTATTTTCAAACTTTTTATTTTATTTGGTATATACTTTATCAATTTCTTATTTTGCAAAATTTCATTTAAAAAGCACGTATTTTAACTAATATATTTTCCAAATATTACTTAAACAATAGCCATACTCTGGAACATTTTCACATTAGCGAAGTAAAATACTATTAAGAAATAACAACTAAAAGTTAAAGTTACATTTTCTGATTACGTTAACATTAATTCGTTCTCAAAATTACACTTGCATTTACATTTTTATCCCATATAGTAAAAAAATTTTTATCAACAACAAACATTTTTTTCTTTTCCAAAGATTACAAACTATAAATCTAATACAACAGTTTAAAAGAAGCATTTAGCGATTAACTAAATGTAAAATTTTAATTAAAACAATAATTAATTATCCTTTGCTCATACCATCTATTTATACTACCCATATAAAATTTCTACATATATTTATAAAAAAGGGCGAGGTTACTCTCATCATAGTGATGGTAGATGCATATAAAAGCTCATCTAACGAGCAAACCACTTCTGTTCCACTTGACCAGTTTCTCCATCGTATATGTATAAATAAAAGTTCGTTTGTCGTTTCATTATATCAAAGTCTCATTTCTTTCTTTAGATTTTATTTAATAGCACCAAGATGGCATTGACATAACGTATTATAGTTAAGTTACCTTCGGCTATAGCGAAAGTCACGCATTGCATAGACAAGTGAATGTGTATGATCTATTGTAATAGTAAATGTTTGTGTACATATATATATATATAGTAGTTCTGTTATTGTTACCTGGTTTTATTTTATTCGCAATTTCACCGTTGCACTGCTTCATCAATTATTTATTGAAATCATTGAATTACTATTTATTTTAATTAACTTATTAAACGTGTAAGTTTGTTAAGAGATCACTGTACAATTTGACTTATGAAAATTAATTTATCATGTACTTATAATAATCCAAATCGTATAGATTAAATATATTTAGATGGAAATTTTTTTATTTTTAAGAGAATAACATGTTGCATAAAAATTCACATAAATATTGCACATAAAATCGTTACCATAATCAGTTAACTAAAACTAATCATACTGAATAAGTAAGTCACTATTTCAAAAGTCATATCAAAGAAGATATTAATTCAATAAAATGATAATATTTACACAACAAAACTATATGATATAAAAAAAACATCCATCGGTCAAAATAATAAAATTTAACAAAAAATGTAATAAAATAGAATAAAATAAAGCGTGTACAATATTACAGAAACGCAGTCAAAAATATTGATCATCTCAACAAAATTACTGTATTTTTCAAAATTTATAATACACAATCAAAAGAAAAAATATCGGCGTTAAAAAAAAAAGATAAAACAAACATAGCTATTTATAAATAGACGCATATTACATTGCGATAGAAACCTGTTCTACACCTTCTTCCTATAAAACGTCGACAATCTATAAAATATCTGTATATTGATAAACATTATAAAAGAAGATTGATGGTTATACGCCATAAGAATAAAATAAAAATTCATAGTAATATAACACTTTGACTTTATCGATATTTCAATAGTTTCATCAACGAGCATATATCGTTTAACAACATTAGCCATTATTGCTTACAGTATTCACGTTTGATTTTTCTAGGCTAACATACTTCATTAACACATGAACATTAAGACACAAGGTGAATCGTATCACGCTCTTTCTCTCCACCCTTCCTTTTTTCTCTTTTTTTTTCTGCTTAACCGTTTGATAAAGGACATAAGCTTTGCAATGACATTATTATCCTTGGGCTTAAGACTTATTTTTTTTTTCCTTTTGCTTTTACTCAGGAGTGGCTGATCTACTCGAAGCATAAAAAAAAGTAACGAAGAGTAAAATGTAATATGTTTTTATATATTTAGAAAAAAAGAGAGGAATAATTGACAATGCATAAATCAACACGTTTGTATACAAGAAGAAATTTATCGCCGTTATTTCTTTATGTCTTTTAACTGTTTTGTTATGCTCTTGTCTTTCTTTCATTTATTCTTCGCTTTGTTTTTTTCTCTCTCTTTTTATTCCTCTCTCTTTTTTTTTGGTATATAACACGCCTTCATCAGCAAAGCAATGCGCGCCGTGCGTAATTGATTCTCGAAATGGTTCTTGATTAAGTTTTTGTAACGCCCTCGTTCGCGCTCCGCTAACGCGAAGACGTATTTATTTTCGTACACCGACAGTTTATTTTAGCTCTTTTTTTCTTTTCTTTTCTCTTCTTTTTATTTGCGGACTTCTGTTAATGACGTTGTGTGCTTAAGGTAATAAAAAGTTATTTTACGTATTTAATTTTCGACTAATTTAGCACGTTTATAAAAAATAATGAGCTTTCATAAATTATAAATTAATACTTTTTTTTTTTTAACTTTTCGACTTTTGAGTTAGAACAATTTTGGAATGTTATTTATTTGAATATAAAAGTTTATGTTAATTAACATTTTTAAACTTGAAATCTATTTTAGAATATGCTCTTATTATAATTTTAGGATAAATTGGTGTTCATTTTTAAATAAATTTTTGTAATAACATTTTTTTTGTAGTTTCCTCAATTTTTATATCGTGTATAACTTGGATGAATTCAAGAATAGAAACTGCCTACTTTGTTTTGATTCACATGTCTATTACAAAGTTTCTCAAGTTATTATTGCACAGAAAAAAAACTAAAATTATTAATGTACATTATAATTTACATCTGAATTTGAAAGGGTTGATAAATGATTTTGATAACTTTTTAAGAATCAAAAGAATTTAAAACATGTGACAACCGTTTCTTCAGCGTATCTGGAAGAATTGATCATTTGCTCTTTAAATATTTCTTTGTTATACTTTGTTAAAAAAATAAAATAAAATAAATCTTATATTTTTACAGTTATCAATGCTCACGTATAGCACATAACACCTGCGCGAATTAAGCAATCCTCTCTCACTCTCACGATGGTACTTTCATCATTTCGTGGAATATAAGTAATAAATTTCACGAGATTCCATTCGAACAAATAACACACGTATAAAAAAATGTGAAGTTCAAAATCCAATGTTTCCCTTTTGTGGTAGTCGTGAGTGTTTTTCTTTTATCGCGCAGTTGGCAAAGCGCGACTAATTGATTATTTTGCGGAAGATCGATATGCTCACGATCGATCAATCAACAGCGTTATGGAATGCTAAAGTTACTTTTTTTTATTTTCAGCTGCGCTTTGTGAAAATTTCAAAAAATTTTTATGATATAAAAAATAAACATTTTTTTTTCTTTTATGATTTATACTGCAGTTACGATCGAAATGTAACAAAGAATAAATTTTTTTTTTTCATCGATACAACGACTTGTAAAGCATGCATAGTAAATATATAGATTATATCGGATTAAGTGTTTTTTTTCGTTACTAAATCTTTTGGCTCGCGCTTAGGTATAGTTGATAATAATAAAATAATTCAAAATTTATTCTTTTTTTTTCATAATTCAATAGGTTAAAAGTGAACTTTCACGTGTTTCGCCGCGAGCAATTTTCTTTATCGTACTCATCGACTTTTATATGAGTCTCTCATTAATAATCGTTAGCGATGTATATCGACAAATGCTAAAGTTGATATATACGAGAGAGAAAAAAAAAGAATAAACAATTGGAACTACATGACAATGATATTAAATCTTGACACCTAACCGGCAACTTATAATAAATTGATCTTTCAAGAATTACAGGCATAAATAATCTGTAATAAATTTATTTATTAAATTTTATGGTATACTTTTGTATTAATCACCTTCTAGTTTATTATAACACTTAAAATAATCAATATTTATCATGTATTTTTAAATAAATTTTGTTTCACTTTTTATTGTATTATACAATTACATGCATCAAATTGAAATAAAAATTTTTTTCGGGTTACATTAAATTAATAAAAAAACTATAATTTCATAATATCAATTCAATAATAGTAAAATTATTTGGTGAATAACTCATGTTTCCCATAATATCTTACAAAGTATTAAAAAAAGCTTCTTTTACTATTAATTAGAGTAAAAGCTAATGAGCATTTCTAATTAAATCAACGTAAAAATATTGTGTCTTTAATAGAAAACAAGATTCAAAAAAGAATTCAAACTCTTTCTAACCGCGCTATCAAACGAGCTTATTTCATAATTATTTTGCGCTTCAGTGCACGCTCATATTATATGCACTGGTCTACAGATTTGAGTCCTTTAACCTTATATATGAAACATAAATCAGATATCTGGTGTTTTAGTTAAAAATAAAAATCTTTAAGCGTCGCATGTCTGTTTTGTATATAAAAACCCTTTTTTGTTAATATGATTTTTTTCATTTTAACAAGTAAACAATAGCAATTGAATTACCTCATAAAATTAAAAAATTAAAATTTATTTTAATAATAATTTTAATAATTTTTTCAAAAAAACAAGTGTCATGTTTATACTTACCCAAACAATCATGATGGTATGTTTTTCCAAAAATTCCGCACATCATTTCACTTATGCGTAAATTAATTCGTTGATCTTACAATATAAACGTGCCGTAATATGAACGCTAATTGGTCGGCGGACTTGACATGAAGGTAATGGTCAGTCAGTTTGACAAGATTCATGAGGTTTCATGACATGCGCTGGAATGAAAAAAAGAAGTAATTGTTTTTTTTGATTGTTTCAACAAGATGTTCTCTTGATATCATACTATCAAATTAACGAAGTAATTAATATGTAAATATAACGAAAAAAAAAACATTAAAAGTACCATTAATGTACAAAAAATGTAAACTTGTTTGCATGATTATTAATTTATTTGGTACTAAATATTTGAAATTTAAGGGTTTTTAATTATTTTTGAATATTGTTAATGCAATAACGTTTGTTTTCTTTGAATATTTTAAGGTAAATAATGCCATAATAAACTTCAAGAAACTTTTAATTTTTATAGAAACTTAAAGAGCGATACCAATAAATTTGAATTAGTTATAATTTGTGCAAAGCGAGTACACAAATAAAAAAATTCAATAACCTTTTAATAATACAAATTACGAATTAACACGTGCGTGAATTTAAAAAAAAAGGAGAGGAAGGCGCATAAAACGTATATACAAGACAATTTTCCATTCGAGTAATTATTTTTATTTTCTTTTTTCTTTTTTCTTTTTTGAAAATATGACATAGCCTGCTTTCATTAGTCTTGTAGTAGTCCCTCATCAATATATCGTAATAATCACCCATATGAGTCTTGAAGGATCAAAAGCAGCTTGAAATGGGCGTGTTGCGTCTTATATTCTATTCCTTGTGTATAACGACTACAACCTGTTTCCTATATACATACGCCATATACCTTTTGCATCTTTTCTTTTAAAACCGCTATATCTTGCTTGCGACGCATGAATATCTCTAGCGCTTTAATGTGTTTAACTCGATCTCGTGAACGGGTTTATCTTAATGCATATCTCGATATGAAAAATAACATTTTTTTTATCTTTTTTTTTAAATTTCTTATTACGAAAATTTAAAAACGCACAACTGCATAAAGAGTTTAAAGGTATATTAAACGCACTATCTTAATTAGTACTTTATTTGAATATCAATGATAAGGAACAAAAAAAAAATTTGATGAAAAAATTGTAAAAGCTTTTTTCATAGCGATTAAAAGTAACAATTTGAATTTTAAATGGAAGAAAATTTTTTTCAAACACTATTTCTAGTTTCTTATCTGTACGTTTTCTTGAAAATATACAAATTTTCGTCGATGGAACGTTGCGCGCGCGCTGCAAGTTATTACACTTGCTGTCCACATGTGCGCGCACGGCTTCTTTCTCCGCGTATAGCGCTCTTTTTATCCGAGGATATATAATAAACGCGCGTGTTACGCGCTGTTTGTACATTACAAGGAGTTCATATAGAAGTCATTCCGTGTAAAATTAGTCATTTTTTTTTCATGTCTATGGTTTAGGATACTTAAAGTTTTTAATTAATAATGTTTTCAAATATAAAATTAAAAAAAAAGTTTATTTTTTAACAGTTTGAACTTTACTACTTGCTTGTAAGCAATTGATTCATCGGGAAGAAAAAAAAACAGATGATGATGATCGTTAATTAATACATTTTTTTGGAAAATTAATCCGTATATTATGTAAATAATAAAACTTTGATCTTACACTTCTCAGCTTACAATTTCAATTGAAATTAAAATAATTATCAAAACATAAAAGTTAAAAATCAAAATAAAAATAAAATATATACGATAGATTTAACATGGAATTATTCATATACATCAATAACGCTACCTGCACTGTGCTCAGTGCTCTGGCTTTGAGTTACGACAGAGAATGGGCCCCGTTATCGCGCTTATTGCTCCCTCTCCCACTTGCATATATACATCAGAGCGAGAGAGAGAGAGCTGAATAAGAGAAAGAAAGGAAGAAAAAGAGCGAGAGTAAGAGGGAGAAAGACCAACAGCTAACAACAACACAAAGAGTATAAGGCTTGGGGTCCGAGCGCGCGTTTACAACGAGAGAGAGAAAGACAGAGAGGTAGAGAGATGTAATAAACAAGTAAAAGAGAAAAAAAGAAAAGGACAGATGATGCAGTTAGATGCAACGTTTTAGTAGATGGGTGTGTGTGTGTGCGTATATTATATTGCGGGGAAGTGCAGTAGCAGGTTCAGGAGGAGAAAATGATGAGGTTTAGGAGAGGGAAAGATATACAGGGAGTATGGGTATATTGTGATTGAGAAGATTCATAGTGAAGTTTAAAGAGGAAAATTTCCTTGTTATTGTATGGACAGGTTTTTATTTTGGGTTTGGTTTTATTCAACAAATACATTTATTACATTTTAATGAAATTTAGTATTGTTGGATTAATTTTAATAAATAAAATTAGGCATGATAATCAAAAGAAAATTTATATATTTTTTAATTAAAATTATATATGAATAAAAATGAACTTTTTGATTGCATTATCTGAACTTTTATTGGAAATATAAAGTTACTCGAGAAAACATTTTTTTACAGAATAAAAAAATAAATAAGTCACACATCAATTTAAAAAATTCAGACTTTTACAATTTATGAACATTTACAGATTTCAAAAATTTTGTAATTTAAAATAATAAAATCTTTGAACATTCAAAATTCTAAAGTTTAAAAATTAAAAAAGAAAATATTCTAAAATTGAATACGCAGGAAATTTTTTGAATTTTGGATATTTTATTTTTTTATTTTAAGTTTATTTTGAAGTTCTTGAATTTTAAAAATAATCCTAAAAATCTTATTCTTATTTTAATTTTGAAACTTTTGTAAATTCGGAAAATGCCCAAAACAATTATAATAAAACTAAAATATACCGAAGTTTATGAGCTTTTATTTAAATTGATCTATTTAAATGGAGTTCCTATATTAATTTGAAATAAAAAAAATCTTTGTATTGAAAATCATGTATAACAAACCACAGATGAAAAGAGAAAAAAATATATGTGAAGACAACGATTGTGTAAGAACTCATAAATTTTTCGAAAAAGAAAAGTATAGGGCAGGTAAAAGATAGAGGAGAGAGAAACGATATTGAAGTTAAACTTGAGTATAGAGCAGAAGAAAGAGAAAAAGAAAACTTTCAAGACTTTAAAAAGATCGAGCAAGAAAGATTATTAACCTAGACACATATATACAACGTTTGAAGTCAAAAAGTAGAAGTGGAGGAGAATCAAGCTTGTATATAACAGAGCAAAGCAAAGAAGAATAATATAATAGAAACGAACCTAAGAGAGAGCGTAATCTAACCGATTTCAGAAGCGAAACAAGGACAGAAGTATAGATATATATACAACTGATGCGCATCAGGTATACATAAAAGAGCGAGAGAGTAAGATAGAGCACGCATCAAGCAGAGAGGCATAGTGTATAGAAAAAGAAAAAAAAAAGAATTGGAAAGAGCAACAAGCGAGAAAGAAGCTTTTATTGAAAGAAGAAGAAGAAGAAGGGGCAAAAAGGAGAGGAGAGTTGAGCACTGGATGCATAAGAAAAAAAAAGGAAAGAAAGATCGTCATGAGGTGGTTAAACTGGTTTTACTTCATGCACACGTGTGTATGTGTATATATATATATACATATATATATATATATTACGTCCATGTAACATTTTCCTCTCCTTTGGAGAGCGAACTCTCTGGGCTGCATGTACCACTTTAGCAAAAGGGGAGAGAGAGAGAGAGAAAGAGAAGGAGATTAAACTTTTTTTTTCTCTTTCTCTCTCTCTCTCTCTCTCTCTTTTGCTCTTTGTTCTAAGCCACGCGCGAGTATACGTCAAGGAGTGACGTTTTCTCTTTCTTGCATTATATTACACTTGTATATATAAGGATCATGGCGTAAGATAGAAAGGTGGTCCGACTTTACCTCAACAGTTCTACTGTACTGTGTTTGCGATGTCCTTCTCTCTATGTTTGATAGAGGCGCTAGTGAAGCAAAACACCTATAATAATATTTTTATTATATCTTTAATGTGTAATCATATAAGAAAAAATTGAATTTAACATTTATCAGTCTTATTACTCTTATCAATTTATTATTTTACAAAATACGGACAATAAATTATTTTAATTAAACAAATTTTCATTGTTTGATATTATTATATTTATCATTGTATAATCTATTAATTTTCAATGTTTTTCTCTTTTACATGAAAAACACACCACTTACAATATATACGTAAGAAAACTCTTGAAAAGAATCTGCAAGCTTATGACCGGATACAAAAGACCGGGTCATAAGTAGAAAAAGTGAGGTTATAATTGATTATTACATATTTATTTAGAATACGAATCTTGGCAGCAACTCTCATTTTTTGAATAAACGATCCGATTTTATGTATCCGATCATGTAAAATTGCAGATATCCTCATACAGAGCTAAAGTTTCACTACCGCCAGCTACCGGATTTGTGAGATATTACAAAAAGCTACTATTTTAATAGCAGGGATGTTGGTTCACTTCTCTATCTTACACCGTGGTGAGGATCCAAGTAAAAAGAGAGAGAAAACTCAAAGGCGAAAGTGTGCGTGTGGACACAAATTGACGAGTGTGTATATAACTGGGCCTGTTTCTATAGTATATAAAGGAGCCCATATATATATATATATATATATATATATATATATGCGTGTGGAGGCGGGTCGTTGGTCCGGTCTTTCTCCCCTTCTACTCTTTTTCTTGCTTTCTGTCTCCCGTCTTATTTTTTTTATTCTTCTTTTTCTTCTTCTTCTTCTTCTTGTTCGTCCCTTTTCTTTTCTTTCTTTTTATTTTATTACTTTTGATTCTCCTGCTCTTACTTGGCTTCGATGCTATACTTTTTCTCCTTTTATTTTTTTCTCTTTTTTTATATCCCTTTTTTAGCTACTTTTTTCTCTTCTTTGTTTCTATTTGTTTCTCTTTCTTTGATTTGATTTGTTGCACTGGCTCGTAAGATGTATATACATATAATGTATATTGGGTAGAGCCGATGCATGGCAATGACTTTAATGACCCGTATGAGTGAGTGCGCAAGAAAAAGAGCTTGGAAAAAAATATTATAAATGCATGAATAGAATTAACATTATTATAGATTAATAAAACTTTGAAATTTTAATAAAATTATTTTTTATTTCATCAGATAAATTTATTTTTCATTTTAATTGTACCAGATATCGTAATAAGAATGTACAGTATATGTTTTTCAATTATATTATAATATTGAAACAATTTTATCTATTTAAAAATAAATACAAAAGTTATTTGAAAAAAAAAATCAAATTGTTTTAAGTTGACTGTTATCTGAACATTTTATTTCTCCATTTTTCTAACTTCCTTTGTTGCTATTATTTTGCATTGATAAATAAAAACCAAATAATTTGTAGAATATTATTTTATATCTTTATAAGGTCAACGACCTTTAGTAAATGCATGTTCTTCTTTAAACATGATATAGGTATTGGTTGGTTGTTGGGTATTGGGTGGTTTATAAAGTTTTTAAAAACTAAACAAATTTTCTAATATAAAATGGGGCAAAGTTTGTTATATAATTTAATAAATTTTAAAATTATTCCTCAAAGAAATAACAATTTATGATTTTATTTTTTAATAAATATTAATCTGTATTTATTTTAAAATATACATTAACCGAATTTATATAAATTAAAATAAACATTTTTTATTTTTAACTATTTCCATGATAATAATAATTATTTATTTTAATTTTTAATATTTGCTATATAAATTCATAATTTTCGATTTAACTACAGATATCCCTTATCTCAGTGAGAATAGAGGCACAGAATCACGGAGTTAGTTCCATGAACTTGAAGTCTCGAATAATCTATATAGTTTTCTCAAGAGAAGAAGAAGAGTAAGAGAGAGAAAGAGAAAGAGAGATAAAAATAAAGAAAGAGAAAAAGAACATCAGGGCCGAGTATAGCTAGCGGGTAGAACAAATGGCGATTTCGCGTTGGTTGTTAAAAAGAAAGAGGGAGGGACAGTAGCCTTTTGCAATCAGTTATGGATGAACGGTAGCCCCCCTTTTCTTGTATATAAGAGAAAAAAAAGCACAGAGAGAGAGAGAGACGAGTAAAGAAATACAAGTATTATAAAAAGAAGAAAAAAAGAAGATAAGAAAGAAGAAACAGGAAAAGAGAGCACTGCAAACGTGAAAGTGAAGTCCAAAGGAGGGTTTTGTTATACATCCATAGTAAATATTAAAGTTAAAGCACTAATTTCAAGTAGTTTCGTTACGTACCAACAATTGAGAGAGAGAGAGAGAGAGAGCTTTTCTTGCATCTTCATACTGTCCAAGTTTGGAATTGGTTTTGAATAATAAAATGAGAAACTGTATGCCATGGAAAAACGTTTGGCTTGGTTATACTTACAAATGTTCTTTTTTTCTTTCTCTTTTCTTTCTTCATATTTTTCTCGTGCGCAATGTATAACGTATAATTTACTTCAAGTAATATCTGTGTTTTGAAATGAAGTTTTTTTTTTCTCTTTTTTTTTGTAGTGTGTGCAAGCTTCGGATGATTTATGCGTAACTTTAAATGTAAAAAATTATATTACTGTCGGTGAAAAAATTTTATTTATTAAATGGAATTAAATAATATAATGGGATTTATTTTTCATTTTATGTACAATTTTATTAACGAATAAATTTTTATAAAGCATATTTACAAATTTTAAGGGCAAATTTAGTATCGATTGTAGAATTACTGATAATTTGATTTAACAAATCGAAAATAGAAATAAATTTCATGTGATATAAACCCCATATATATTGCAAATTTTATAAGCATTTTTAGCATAATAAATTTATAATAATTTTTTTTTTATAAAATTCTATAACAAATAAAAAAATTGAAAATTTTTCATTTCTTTGTTTGTTAGGATTACAAATAATATTTTAAAAAATTTTATAAGTGAAAATGTATTCTGTATTTTATAAAAATAATTGAATTTTTTAATAATTGTTAAAAGTGGTTTGGTTACTGCAGTAACCAAATACAATCAAAAGGTTAAAAATTTGAAAATAAATATTATATTAACATATAAATTTAACTTAATTTTTATACCATTTTTATTTTATCAATGCATTGATATTATAAAATTTTTCCCTTATAAAAGCTTACAAAGAAACTTTGAAATATTGAACAATTAGTTTAATAAGTAATTCAAACCCATAAAATACATAATTGTATTGTTCCTTTATTAAAAAATTATACTTCAGTATAAAATTAATACATATTTTATGCTAAAAAATCTAAAATTATTCTTCAAATATATTCGTGCAAGATTAATCTGACTACTCGTGCAAACTAAATAAATGAACATTTTTTCCTGCTACAAAAAAAAAGAAATCTCAAACGCTCATGTTTCAGCCACTAAATGAATAAAAGAAATGAAATGAAAAATTCACCAGACTCACAAACGGAAATATAATTTTATTTATATACGTTTTTTATTTCTTATTGACTTATGCCATTGTATGCATATCTTATCCGGCGTGAAAAATTTTAACACCACTGCTAACTATAAATTTCATTAATTTCCATACACAAGAATAGACTCGTGCGCAATTTTGCAAGTGTGAGTGCACCACTCGTAACACGATTGATGATCAAAAATTACAATGTGGAAAAGAAAGAAAAGAGAGAAGGACGAGATTTAATAAATATTTATCAAACCGCAATCTTTTATTTAAGAAAGCAAACCAAGCGTGTAAATACACCTAGCCTAATACATACGCGCGGTAATATCTCGTTCCTCTTAACCGTACATAATACAACAAAGCTCATGTATTCCCCTTTTTTTTTAATCATCTTTAAAACACTTGACAAGTGACTCTTTCTTCAGGTGGCAACCACGACAAATGCGTCACCGATGAAAGTGTACTCATACTCACACACGCGTGTATACATAAACATTTTGTGGTACTACACACCTATGTAGAATAGAAGAGATAAAAAAAAGGGTCATTCATATATCATCTCAATTGCGTTAGCTCATTGCAAGGATTGAATATATTTAACAAACATATGAAAATTTCTTCCAAATTATATCCCTCTCCCCTTCCACCTTGGAATCTCAATCTACATATCAATAGCAAAAAGAAAGAAACCTTCATCATTTAAAATCTTCTTCTATATACGTATTATTTTCAAGTATAATAGAAAATAAACGCGTGTATATGACTATGCCAACCTACTTCTCGAGTATAATATCCCCCGAAAAAAAAAATTACCATAACACTGACGCTTAACTACAACAGTGTAACAACTTCCCATGATTTGAATTTCATTTTTGATATCTTTCGGCAAACATATATATATATATATATATATATATATATATATATATATATATATGCGCTCGAGAATTAAAAGTAAAATGAGCATTAGAAAATATATGAGACTAAACGTAATACAATATTGTTGTCATATATCTATACAGCTTGGATATGGAACGAAGAATAATAATAAAAAAAAAGAACAAGTGAGAAGATGTGTATCCATATATACCTGAGGATCCTAAGAAAGGATTTTCAATGTATCCGTGACTATATGAGATAGAAGAGTTTAGGATACAGGAGATCTTTTTTTTACCGAAAAAAAAGAAGATGGAATAAAAAAAAAACCAGAAGAAGACTATTTCGTAGATAATAATAGAAGAAGGCGAAAGAAGATAGATAAATAATCCCTTTGCACAAGCACGTTCGACCGTGTTTTCTGCGTTAGAAAAAAGAAGATTCTTATAGCCAACTCCTTGACGATGACGTTTTTTCTAGTGCTACTCCTCCTACTTTTACACGGACACGCGGACTCCCGTTCTCCTCTTCCTTTTTTCAACTTTTATTTCTTTTGCTCTCTCTCGCTTCTTCTTCTTCTTCTTTTCAAGGATAACTACTAAATACAGGATATACAACGATCTCTCGCTCTCTCTCTCAGAAAGATAGATACACCCCCTTCTTTATAACACTTTTTCGCCTTTTAAGTTTTGAGGATAAAATATTATTTTGAATTTAATTTGGGATATTAGAAGTTTTAGGTTTCATTATACTAGTTTTTTCATTTTTATGGTTCAAAGGATATTTAAAAAAAAAATCTAAAATAAAAAATAAATAGAAAAAACCTTAAGTCTAATTATCATAATATATAAATATTATCTTCAAATATTTAACGAATTGTATACTTAAATTCAAAGATTTTCTTAATATAGTGTTACCCAAATTATTTTTTTAATCTTTGTAAAAAGTGAAATAGCTTCTATAGTTTATTTTTTACCTACTAACTAAAAATTTTTAATTTTGTTATTAAAACCCAACTCCGCCCAACTCGATATTTTTTATTTTAATTTCACTATTACTCGTAATAAACATTTATATAAAAATTATTTTTAATTATTAAGCAATAATATTTATAAAAATTTTCTATACACAAAATATACCATAAAATTTCTTTATATAACTCATATCTATCTCCGTAGCTACCGATCGTAAGTTTCTCAAGGTGACCATAACTGCTTCTTCTTCTTTTTCTGCTCTCTTGTGTGTTACGTATCCCTATCTTTTATAAGAGGGTGAGAGGGCAAAGCAGATCATCGTTCACAACGTATACATATATACCGAGAAACTTTTCAAGGCTTTCAGATAACGAGGTATATAAACAACAGAAGAGGACGTGGAATTGATTTTTTTTTCAGGATTAGAAGATAAATTATAGAAAACTACTTGGTCGGTTACATAACGCAATCCTTATTTGTTGTTTTTTATTACAAGAAACTAGCGGAATCTAATAATACATTCTAGTAAGTTGATATCATTTTTGGAAATGGTGACTAAAACTTTGGGATTTTTCGGGGTCTTTATTGTTCTGTGAAATTTTTGTTTGTATAATTGTAAATATCTTTTTCCAAGAGACAAAATGTATTATAATTTTAAGGTGCTTACATTTGAAAATATGCAAGACTATTTTTTTGTGGAAAAAAATTATTTACTAAAAAAGATTTCATAATCACGATATTTATTATACTTATTTTAATTTTAATAATTATTTGAGTCAGTCTGTGGCTCATTCGGTAGAGCGTTGGATTCGTAAACTCGGGGTTCTGAGTTCGAATCCCGCTCTCGGCAGCCTATTGATGCAAGCACCACTGTACGTTACATGTGCTTTATTCACAAACACACTTACTAGCTCTGTCGATGATTAGCATAGCAAAAATAGCATAGCATAAATATAGCGACGTTAAAAAAAAAATTTGACAATCAAATAGTAAACATCGAAGCATTTTAGTCTGCTATTGTGCGATAATATCCAATCTAAATTTAAAAGAATTATAATCTATTTAATTAATTCTTCAAAAAATAAATTTTTTAATATTCAGAAAAAAAAATATAAACATACACTATTATTTACCTTTAATTTACATTAACGAAAATTAAAATATTATCTCAAAATTACCAAATTTCATCAGGGAGTATTTCCGCCTCCGTATACGTATACTTTTTTATCTATATCTTATTTTCTCTTCTCTCTCTCTTTTGGCTCT
Organism: Anastatus disparis; assembly: GCA_017163975.1. Lineage (NCBI taxonomy): Eukaryota > Metazoa > Arthropoda > Insecta > Hymenoptera > Eupelmidae > Anastatus > Anastatus disparis. Next base: position 2,699,709 of record JAFFSR010000251.1, read on the forward strand.
CTTTTGCCCTGAAAACGTGACTCGACGAAAGAAACAGGGTTTTGTTTTGACAAATTCTTACATCGGTGTGTCCCGCTGTGAGCACGTCTTTGTGTAACCAGAACACGTTTATATAAATGTATGAGTTTTCTGTGTATACATGTGTGCATGTATACATATGAAACACGGAGAAGATGCATCCCGTATAAGCAGCTACACGTTAATGTACAGTAGGGTTACATATAAGATTTAAACTTGTTGCTCATTTTTTTTTTTTTTTTTTTGATATATCATATTTTTTTATACATGTATATTTTTATATTTATTTATTTATTTCTTTTTCAGATTTAATGTTAGCCCGTACGAGCAGCTGATAGCTACAGAATCTTACGAATTTAAAGCTTTTTTCTCCTTTCTCTTCTACTTTCTCTCGTTGAACAGAAAAAATTATGTAGTATCATCGGCAAAAGTCACTCCTGAAAATGTCGAGGTTAAGAGAAGCAATGAGATAGAGAACGATAAAGTTAAAGGAAAGAAAAGGAGACAAGTGATGGAATAAAAAAATAAAAGACAAACAAGAATGAAAGAAAATAGTTCGAAAGCCCAACAAAGTTAACTATATATATATAACCAAGTGAAGAAAGAACAAAAGTAAAAACTAAACGAGCAGCAAAGAATAAGAAAAAAAGGTCAAACACGAGGGAGGTAAAGCGTAGTTGAATCCCCAATGGCGTAGGACCTCTATTAAAGCCACCTGAAGTTGATATCTAAGTAAATTGAAAGATAGAAACACAACGACAACACTACTTACATTAGATCTGTTTTTCTCCATATATTTCTTTCGTTTTTTTTTTATTTTTCTTTCTAAACGTAAAAAAAAGACAGAACTCCCTTTTTTTTCATCTTTTACTCTGAGCAATCTTCTTTCCGTCTTTCTTGCGTCATCCTTCTCTGTATCTTTTCTGTCTCTTTCTCTTTCTCTTTCCCTCTCGCGAAACCTGATCCACGGAGGATAATTATCGTGCTGCGTCCGAAGAGAGGCAGCCTAAAGTCGTATCGCCTTGATCGTTGGAAGATAAGGGCTAAGGCTTTACACCTCGAGTCTCTCTTTCTCTTTTTCTCTCTTTGGATGACGACCGTGAGTAGTTTATTTTTTTTTTTTTACGAGCTTTTTTTTCTTTCTTTCTTCTTCTTCTTTTTATCTTTTACTATATTTGCTCATCGACGTGATTTTGTGCTCAACGTAGATTTTTATTTATTTTACATTTTTTTTTTACAAATAAAAATAATATTATTATTATAGCGCTGCACTGAAAAATTTTTTTATCTTTAAATGAAAGATAAGGATTACAAGAATATATTTTTTTTTCTTTATTTGACAAAACAAGCTCGCACGCAATTTGCAAGTGATTAATCATATCCTTTCTTTCCCTGTCACAATTTTCATCTCTTTTCCGCGTCATTGTCCAACTCATCTTATTTCATTTCGTTCTTTTTTTTTCTTCTCTGTTTCTTTTTTTCTCATCTTCTTTATTTTTTAAATCTCGCTGTAACCGTCCAAGCTCATTTTTTTTTGAGAGGGAGAGAGAGAGTTAAAATTGGTTAAGGTATAGTAAGGATTCTGAGAAAGAAGAAGGGAGTAAATCAAAGTAAAAAGTCAATAAAGCGAGAAACAACATTTACTCCTTATTATTTACGGCAATGCTGCTGGACTTTAGCGAACATCCTTCTCTATATATATACGTATACGCGGTAGTTACAAGCACAGTAGCAGCACGGGTAATTTTTTTTACTGCGATCGAGAAAGCGAATAAAAAAGAAAGAGGAGAGAAAAAAAAGGTTGATTCATTTTAGGACCCTTTAAAGCACAGTATTGGAAGTTATATTCTTATTTTTTTTTCCAGCTCACTTGCGGTATTGTATGGAGTTTTTTAAATAAAAATTGCGATATAAATAGAATGGATAATTTTCTTTTTATATAATAATATTTTTTTTAATATCAAATTGATATATTTTGAATGATTTCAAATTCTGCTGCTGAGATTGTATGCGATATTGGAATTTATTGTACAGGATCATCTTGAGAAATCTAAATATTAACATAAATATATACATTTGTTATAAAAAAGTACAAATAAAATTTTTTACTGATAAGTTATAAAAAAAAAAAAAAAAAATAAATATGACTACCTCAAACGTAAGTGTAGTATTCAAAGCAATTAATTTTTTGTATCTGTGTAAATAATTTCAAAAGTTTACCCTTAAAATAAAAAGCCAAAATAAAAAATTATAACGAACATTGAACACGTTTTTAATAGGCCAGAAATAGCATGGTGAACGTATTGTATTCCTCGTGTAAGCCATTGATTAAATAGGTTAACCATCTAAAACTGGACAAACACGATGCACACTCAAAAATATTCTCACTGCAAGTTGTAACGGTTTTATTCGTCTTAAATTAGGTCACACCTATATATGACACGTTCATTATTTTTTTTTTCTGAAACTGTTTGCTGTTCTCTTCTTTTTGTTATACAGCTTTTCTTTGTCATTTTGTTTTTTTATGCTTGGTTGTTGAAAAAAGTGGCTCAGGGATTAAATCACCGTCAGGTTCTTTTTATAAATCCATATAAATGCTTAAATTTACATTCGTTTTTTTTTTATTTTTAATTAATTATAAGAAAAGGTAAAGTAGGTAGGAAAAGTTTTTTATTTGAAACCTTAAAACTTTTTAATTTTGTACTTTTAAATAAATATAATAATGAAATTTCAATTCAATGAGTTTCAATGCTATATTTATTAATTAAAAATATCTCAATATTAAATACTTTACCTTATTCGTTTTTTTATCAATACTAACTTAATGAGTAACGCAACAAGCTACTCTCACTTAAAGATCATCTTCTCCCTTTATTTTTCTTCTTAGCCTTTTTCTTTTGTATAAACATATGTATACGGTTATAATATCCCTCGATTTCTTTTTCCATTGACTTGGCGCACTATACGCATAAGAGGAATAATTTTTTTCTCTCCGTTCCTTTTTTTATATTCCATTTATTATTCTTTTTGCCCTTTAAAGAGAGAAAGAGAAAAAAAAATAAAACGAAAGAAAGAAAGAAAGGGAAAGAGAGAGAGAGAGAGAAGCGTCATTATGAAAATGATACTGTACCTGTATATAGCCATGAGGACGGAGAACCGCAGACCATGGCAATTACGCGTAATGAAACGCCCGGGTCCATCGACGTATATACGGATGACGACAACGACAACTGACGACGATGACTATACGACTGTAAGTTGCATTTAAAGAAGAAGAATATATGTACGAGGAATAAAAAAAAAAAGAAGAAACAATAAAATAGAATAAGAGTTGAGTTGGTGTATGGAAGAGAGAAAGAAAATGACAGGTAAACTTATCAAAAGGGGGATAGCGTATACGAAGAATAAAAAATTATAAAGAATATAAGTAAAAAGGCAGGCAATTGACGACGTTTATAAAACGTTGCAGTAAAGGATTGAAACCCCATATATATATAAATTGTACAGTATGCAGTCATCGCGAGTCTTCTTGCATCGTGTAAATAAGCCGTAAAAATTTGCAAGTATATTTCTCTCTCTCTTTGCTTTGAAATGGAAATTATATTTATGATGCTGCGGTGGCGAGAAAAAAAAAAGAGGGAAAAAAATACAAAATGAAGAGAGGGAGAGAACATCCCTTTTTATGAAACCTTGGCAAGTAAGAGCTTCTGACTCTGATTCTTCGAAACGATTCTATAATGATGTCTAACGGCAAGGTGTTGCCTGCATCTTTTCTGTCTCTTTTTTTTCCCTTTTTCGATACCAGTAATCTCTCTCTCTTTCTCTTTTAATGTTCTTTTATATTTCTGAATCTATTTATGCGCGAGGTAAATTCGTTGCGCTCTGTGGGTACGTATATATATGTATGTAACCGTAAAGAGAGATCTACCTTTAAGATGTTACCTTATTACATTGGCTTTGAAACTTTACTTGTTCGTAGTTCTGTTATTACAAATAATAATAGGTTTTGAATGCATTTATGCTTATAGGATGGTAAAAGCGTTAACATAATTATATCATTTTATTATTAATACGATGTGGTGTATAAGAAAATTTTGCAAAATAATATTTATTATCATTTGAGCTTGTGGTATTATTCAATTAATTTGTAAATTCGATTTTACTATTACGTGAATTTATATAAAAAAATTTTGATAATTAATGCACACGAGAAATGCATTTAAAGATAAATCATTTATAAAGATTATCTGAATTGTTGAATTGGTATACTGTGCTTCCTTAACGGCATGTCGGAGCTGCAGCAATCGAGTTTTGCTTTTTTTATTTTATCGATATCTTTTAAATTCTTAAATTAAACAAATATAATGACTTGTCTGCACTAAAGTTATATTAGTACAATAATTTTTGTTAAAATAAAAAATCATTTGGACTTGTTATTTTTTTATGAGCTTGGATTGGAAATTAGATATCAAACTCGACAAACCTAACCTTAAAATACGATATATTGAAAGTTTTTATTATAACTTTGTATGTATAATATTTTGGTGGTTTTCTTGAGTTGTCCGCACTAGAGTTTAATCTTACAAATTTTTTCTTTATAGCAAAAAAACTCAATTAAACGCATCGTTTATTCATAAGTTAAGATTGGAAATATTATTAGAAGGTGGACAGCTTCGTCATGCTCTTAAAGAGAATCTGTTCTACATTATTATTGAATATTTTATTTTATTTTTATTTTAACGAATGTCTGTTATCAATACATCGTTACTTAATTTCTTTAAATTTGAAATATAATTTTTTTTGAGAAATAGATAAAAATTTTGTAAGAATAATTTTTTTTTTATTTTTCGAAAACATTTATTAATAAATCTCAAAGATACTTACTTTAAAATAAAAACTATTTTTCTTAATTTATTTTTTTGCTCAATATTAATTAAGAATTAATTCCAAATATAAAATTAATATAAATATATTTTAATAATGTTGAATCTGAAGAATAAAAAGAAGAAATAATAAAACCTGAATTCTCTTTATTATTTTATTATTATTCAAAATCAAATGAAATGAAGTCCATAAAATAAAAAAATAGTGATGATTCCTCAATGAGATACAACCAATTAAAAAGTAAAACTTAAAAAATATAGCCTTGAATATCTCGGGTATTAAATAACCTCATGTTCAACGAACTCACCCAACATAAAATAAAATATTATATCCCTGTAAAATTTCAGAAAGATTGATAAAAATGTACTCGAGCTATTAAGGATCATCTTAATTAAAAAAAATTTTTTTCAAAAAAATCATTTGATTGGAACAATTATTTTGTTTACAGCTAATGTAATCTTGAAAATTTAACTGATAAGGAAAGAACAAATTCTCTGGGTCTTTTACTTTGTTTATTATCAATCTCTCTCATGGCGTTAGGAAAGATAATATACTCTACTTATAAGCAAAATAAATTCACTCTTCTCACATTCGCCTTTTTTGTCAAAATCGATTCTTCGAGTAATTTCATTAAATCTATTTTGCTCACTAGTGGCGTAATGCGCTATTTTTAAACTTGATCTTAACTTATTATTTATTAAAGACAATGTAAGGGAATTTAAATTTTTAAATGAATCAATTTTTATTCAGCACACAAATTCAAAAGTGCTGGTTCCATTTATGCAAGTATCTTATATTCGTTCTTTGTTCTTCAAAATTCTACCTTTACATTATTTACACTTCCCAAAAGTCTACCACCATCTGCATACACTTTCTATACACCCAAAACGAAAGAAAAAAATATCCCTTCTTAGCATAGGAACGATCCATAACGGATGTACATGACACCATTGTCTATTGCAAGCCCAAACTCTTTACACCTGCATATACATTTCAAGTCAGCCTAAAACCATACGTACGTAACCTTTACCTCGAGATAAGAAATGTCAAGACGAAGAAAAAATATACTAAGCCTCGGAGAGCTTTTCTCGAGCAAATACAAAGTGAACGTGCCTGGCAAGATCAAAATTGTTGCGTATGTAACGACCAAAAAAAAGTCGAAATTCTTGCGAGATACACAAATAGTAAAAGTATTTTGTCTTATAAGGCTCACGATGTTTTTAGTCTTTTTGTTTGATATGAATCATCAGAAGAGAATGGATTATTGTATTTTCATTGCTGAACGAAAGATAGAACTCTATTTTATAAGTTCAATAGGTACATCTGGATTACATGACCGTAAAATAATATTTGTTTTTAATGTGAATCTTATCTTATTATGTTAGGTATGAGCTGTAAAAATCTTAATCAAATTTTGATGATAACATAATTATAAAGATGTTTAAACATACATTAAACAATGACATCGTAAATTTAAATGGATTCTGACATGACAATAGATGCAATAACGAATTAGTTATAAAAACCGTAGTTCAGCATCATCACCTGACTAAAAAGCAAATAAATTTATCTATTAATATTTGGAAATAATGTACCTTCCTCATTAATTTCTGTTTATAAATAGTTGAAAAATTTTATTTTTCACCATAATAAATTCAAATGGGTTACCAACAGTTTTTATATTAAAAAATTTATCTAGCTTTTTATACTTAATCATGAAACAATACGAACGTACCATTAAATTTACACGAATAAATAAATGTAAAAAATGGCAAAATTGATAAATGCGGAAGGTTCGATTCTATCACGACTCAACATTGTTTCGCTCCGCAGTTACATGACTCACCGATCATTGGCTTACCAGCAATAAATAAAAAATCATTTAAAACGGATAACATGTAAACTTGGTCTTTTGATCATTTGGCGACTTATTAACTTATTCAAGTCTCCCTTTAGCAATAGTTTGTGTGTGTACCTGGACAACTCTATTATCATTAAGAAAAGCTCGTATAGTTGTCAATCGTGGTCAATTATCGTTATCATACTAAACTACTAGCCACCATGCATATATACACACACTCGATATTATCTAACTACTAGAGAGCATATAATAAGTACCACTTGAGCCAACTACCGACGATAGTATAATAGCTTAAGCATAGTTTACTACGCTAGTCGTATAGGAGCTTCAATTTAGATCCGGTAGCGGTTGGTTAATATACACTATCACTTACTAGGAGAGTATCATATCTCCGGAGCATGGATTTTGATGAAACTTTTTTTACAACTTTTGTATGATAAAAAAAGCAGAAAGCCAGAGTTTTAGACACCAACGATGCCCTGATCCAGATATACAGCCAATTTTCATTTTTCAAGAATTTCCCTTTTTCGTGCCAAAAGAAAAATTTTTTTGTTCATAATAAGTTTTTTATTACCTAAAATATAATATATTAAGCTTTTTAATATAAATGCATATATATTACATACAAAATAAAGCAACATTAATTATAAAAAACTTCTATTTAATTGAATTTATCCTTAAAAATTGTCGACAATTAATGAATTTTTAATTTTTTTGTATAAAAAAAATCACTATTACTTTAATTAAAGTAATCTTTTATCTAAAACATTATGTATTGAGCTTTCTAATGCTACTATGAATGTAATTAATATAAAATAAGAAAATATGTAATAAAAAAACCTATTGTGATGTGTGTAATATCAATTACTATCATATTTTATATGAATATTTACATTCGAAAGCTCAATACATAATATTGATAATAATTTATTTGATTTCAAATATAATTGCCTAATAAAAAAAGCAAAATCAATCTCAGAAATATATAAATCAAATATGTTATTTAACAATCCATGATTAAAGTTTTAAAATTAAATTCAAAATTTATAATAGCGAAAAGAATGCATACATACCAATGAAGTGGTCCGGTTAATATAATACAATAATTAAATTGCAACTTTTATAATTGACAGCTAGTACCTCACTTGATTCCTGTTAACCTATAAATTAAACAAAGAATCAATTTCTTTTAATTTTTATTAAAATATTTTCTATTTACAGGTTTATACTTATCTGATTTCCTTGTTAAAAATCCAAGATGCATTTTAAACAAACAATTTTTATTAAATTTCTTTAATTTTTATTTAAATAAATTCAATAACTATAAACAAACTCTTTGAAAACAACTTTAAATTAAAATTATTTTACAATCATTGAATGATTAAACTTCTTTAATTTTTAATTAAATTATACATTTAAATCACACAATTTAATGTTCTAGTTTAATTATTCAAAACATGTTATTTTTATTTATTTAATGACAAACGCGTATAACAAAATTTGATTAAAAATAAAATTTTGTTTTATTTATTTGGATTTCTGCTTTTTAAAATCCATAATATAAACTGTGGGCTCTTCTGCTATAGAAGATATAGATATAATAAACTTGTATTCAGTTCGCGCAGGCGCATTGTATTTATATATAACGCCATGTTATTTATCGATCGATAATAGTGATGTAGTGATACATGTGGATATAACCTGCTTAGCAAATCGTTGTATTCTCTATGAAAATAATATTTCGTGTAATTGATTAAATGACATTAGCTAAACAAATTTAATGAAACTTTGTATTTTATTTAATTATAAAGTAAATAAAAGATGTTCAATTGAATCAGATAAGTATAAAATCTACATAAAAAATTATTTTTGTGAAAGTTAGAAGAATTGATGCTTTGTGTAAATTGCAGGTAAACAGAGAAATGTATGACTTACTGATAAATATACATATCTCTAATTTATAATAATTCTATGAAGATTTAATTTTATCAAGATTATTTTATTGGTAAGTACATGTACATATTTTTTACATTGAAACAAATTTATATACATTTTATTTACACTTTATTTATAGTATTGTTACGTTTAAATTATTAATTAAACTTATTACAACAATATTTATATCATTTCACAAGAAAATTAAATATTTTTAAATGTTTGTTCACAGTGTGCTGGATGGTAATTGTTATAAAAACAATTAAAACAAAAAAACTGGCGACACCATGAACATTTTATGAATCCAGGTACATCACATATGCAATTTTCAATATTCTTCTCTGGAAAGCATACCTCTTTGACATTCATGTAAATGTCTCTATCAGTAATTAATTTTGATGCATACCAGGAATACGTTAACATATTGTTAAATAATGGTGAGGATAGCTGATGGTGAACAATCGCATGGATTTTGATGGCATCATCTCTTGTATTTATTTGTCTACCCTCTTCTAATAAATAAGTACAATTTTGCATTCTTTTTATTAGGTATTTGATTTGGCGATGGATATATAAATCTAAAGGCTGGCAATATGATGTACAATTTGGTGGAATGTACTTTAAGTTAATTGTAGGTACGCCAATCTGATTTTCAAAATGTTTGTAAAGTCTTGGTTGCCTTTGGCCTCCCCAAGAATCCAATACTAACACAAAATTGTTATCTTCAACATAAGGCTTTAGAATATTATCGTTGAAGACTTGAACTAGTGAGGAAGATAGTTTACCTGACTTTGAACAAGTAACATAAACATTTTTGTAAATATCCATCAACTCATCGATTCTTGCTTTTATTCGTGGACCAAATTTTCCAGATACTTCTTGCAAGCAAATAAATACTTTTGGGAGTAATTTTCCTGCAGCAGTTACAGAATACTGGACAGTATACGTGTGAGTCACTTTGTTGACATCTCCAAGATAGACAGAGACAGTTTTTTCTCCTTTGTGTTCTAAGGTTCGATGAACATTCACTCTGTATTCACAACCCATTTGATCTGTGTTGATTACAAAATTCAAATCAAATGAGGCTGTTATACTTTGAACATCTTCTTGGAAATTTTTAGCTGCCTCTTCAATCTCATCCAAAGACCTGTGTTCAGTCTGCTTCACGTACTTGGTCACTCTTCTTTGACTGATTCTGAATTGATTTTTGAATCTATTTAACCAAACAGGAGAAGCAGAGAATTTATAAAAAGGAGAAACAAACTGCTGAGAGGCTTGTAAGGCCCAAACACGAAGATCTCGTGTCTCCACATGATCTTTTCTTTCTCGAGCTTCCTTAAATCTGTCATAGGTCCACTGTTTGATAAATTTACTTTTGTCAAATTTTGTACCCCCATTTAGTATTTGCTTCTTCCATCTTGACAATTCATCCAATCTTGGAACTTCCTTGCCAAAATGACGTTGCAGTGAGCTACGAGACCATTTGGGATGTTCAGAACGAAAATTAATGATCTGAATCTTTTTCTCTAATGAAAGTTCTTGAGTTTTTTGTTTTTTTTCTTCTGGTTCGTAATCACTGGATAGTGGTTGGCTTGCTGGATTTACAGAATCTAAAAATTAAATTTTTTAAATTTAAATATAATTATTTGAATAATTGTATTGTTTAACAAAATAATTATTATTTTCAAATATAATTTATGCACAGGGTTATTATTAATTTTATTAATATTATTACTATTGTTTCATAAAAAATATTTACTTACCAGAACTATCATCAGATTCTGAAATAAATTCTTGTATAGTGTCACAAGACATTTCATAATCACTATTTTCATTATTTAAATAAAGCTCTTCACTTTCAACTATATTAACATCCTCTGCTAAATTTATTAATATATTTGCCATTTCTTCTCCAAATTTTAATGAAGATTGAGATGGCTCTTTACTCGACTCACACGTAATCAGTTCTTTGTCTTTTAAAATTTTTAGACACTCAAAAACGCTATCACTAAAAAATCTCTTAAATAAATTATATTCTAAATTTTCATCTTCTTCCATTGTAAAAAAATTTAATTAAAAATTGTAAAAATCTATAAAAAATCTAATTTGATCAATAACAATAAAAAAATCTAATTAAAAAATATAAAAATCTATAAAAAATCTGATTTGATCAACACTAATATACTTTTAATAATTAAATAAAAAAATCTTCTTGTAAATACTAATTTGTAATTATTAATAGGTTATTCCTATTAAAAGAATAAAAAAAAGAAAATTAAAAGTAATAATTAAAATTTTTTAAATTATTCAGTTTAAAATAAATATAAATAACATAAATATTTAAATAAAATGCTAAAATTATTTTAAAAGATTTTCCTGATACTGTTTTTTAATATTGCGTCTTCGACACTATAAACTTTTATGAAAAAACGTTAATTTTAAATAACATTCTAAATTTTAAAAATTTACAAAATTTTAAATATTTTAATATTTCAAAAAATTTTTATGCAGTGGCGTTAGATGTCACCACTTTCTTCGTGAGTGTGTAGGTAATGAGGTCCTACTTGTTGAGCTCCCGCAGTTTGATCGAAATATATATATATATATATATGTATAGTTTGTGATCATGTTTGTAATTCTACATCAAAACTTATTAAATCCTAAATTCATCTAAAATTATTTATTAAATCTTTCTGTGAGTTGTAAAAAGTTATAGAATAGTGCTTTTTAAAGATGTGAATTTAAAAAATCGAATGGTGCTCTTTAAAGAAGCGTGGATTTAAAAAATTCATTAAGAAGGGTTTTGTGAATCTTAAAGGAGGTTAAGACAAATATAAATCTCAAAGATTCTAGAAAATATATTCAAAGTGAATTGAATGAAGTATGTGATCAGTTAAAAAATGTTTGTTAAATCTATTCACTATATATTTTTGAGTTTTTACATATAGATAAAATGTCAGACATTTAAACCCAGATTGATCCTCATAGAAAATCATTTAGATTCTTCTGGATGTAAACATTACTTTTGAATAATGAAGGAAGTTATATTTCTCAATTGCAAAGAAACATATTAATGTTGGATTTTTAACAAGGAAATCAGATAAGTATAAACCTGTAAATAGAAAATATTTTAATAAAAATTAAAAGAAATTGATTCTTTGTTTAATTTATAGGTTAACAGGAATCAAGTGAGGTACTAGCTGTCAATTATAAAAGTTGCAATTTAATTATTGTATTATATTAACCGGACCACTTCATTGGTATGTATGCATTCTTTTCGCTATTATAAATTTTGAATTTAATTTTAAAACTTTAATCATGGATTGTTAAATAACATATTTGATTTATATATTTCTGAGATTGATTTTGCTTTTTTTATTAGGCAATTATATTTGAAATCAAATAAATTATTATCAATATTATGTATTGAGCTTTCGAATGTAAATATTCATATAAAATATGATAGTAATTGATATTACACACATCACAATAGGTTTTTTTATTACATATTTTCTTATTTTATATTAATTACATTCATAGTAGCATTAGAAAGCTCAATACATAATGTTTTAGATAAAAGATTACTTTAATTAAAGTAATAGTGATTTTTTTTATACAAAAAAATTAAAAATTCATTAATTGTCGACAATTTTTAAGGACAAATTCAATTAAATAGAAGTTTTTTATAATTAATGTTGCTTTATTTTGTATGTAATATATATGCATTTATATTAAAAAGCTTAATATATTATATTTTAGGTAATAAAAAACTTATTATGAACAAAAAAATTTTTCTTTTGGCACGAAAAAGGGAAATTCTTGAAAAATGAAAATTGGCTGTATATCTGGATCAGGGCATCGTTGGTGTCTAAAACTCTGGCTTTCTGCTTTTTTTATCATACAAAAGTTGTAAAAAAAGTTTCATCAAAATCCATGCTCCGGAGATATGATACTCTCCTAGTTAGTATCGCTCAACAGACTCGTGCGTAATGTTGTTATATATCTTTATACGCTTTATGAATATCAACGTCTTGGGCTTATAGAAAATTATCATGGAGAAAAAATTCTACGATCATTGGGAATATAACTTTTATGCCTTTCGAAGAAATTTTAGATTAAGTTTCATGACAATTAACTGATTTAATGTCTGTAAGTAATGCGATGGAGGTGTATTATAGGCAACATTATTGATTATTTATTTAAATCCAACGATTTATAGTATTACATTTTTATTTTATTCATGACAATATCAATGCTTGTTTGTTCAAAAAATATAATGAACGCCAAATTTCGCGTTTATATAATCAACTGCATAAAGAAATTATAATATTGTTTAATTTTCAAACGAAAACGAAGAAATTTACACTTTCATAGTTAGTTATTTTAATTCATTGAGAGGAGGTATAAATAAAAATTTCTAAAATTTTTAATAGTATATAACTTAATTACATTTTAAAACCTAAAATTACATCTTCATTATTTAGATTTTCAATCTTTGAAAGAGAAAAAAAATAAAAAATTTGATATATTAACTGAATGATTAAGTCAATATAAAAATTCATCACGGTAAGTCTTAAATATTATAAAGTCTTTTCAGCTCATTATTTGAAACTCCTAAAAAGGAATAAATGAGACAAGTTTATTTCTAAATTGACGATATATTGTTATGAAGCAAGGCAAGTGACAGTTTTTCTAATAACGAATGAGATTTAACTTAAACGCCATGGAACACCAAACTACGACGGAAAAAAACTAAATCATTTAGAAAAAAAAAGGAGAAGAAACTTTTTTTTCCCAACCGAATGGGTGTATGCATGTTCTTCATAATATAAACAGCCCACATGAACACAACGCATCGCGTGACATATGGCTAAAGTTTGACCCAGATTTAAAGTGGTCGATAATTACCGAGCGCACAGTTGTCAGCGTAGAATTAACCAAAATAAATCTGTGAATACGTCGACCCAAAGAACAGAGAAAGAAAGAAAAAAAAGAAAGGAAAGATTATTTTCCAGAGTGCCTTTTTAGTTTGAATATTCAACGAAAAAAATATGACGAAGTAAAAAAGGAAAAAAAATATGAAAGATGCTTCGATTCTAAATTTAGAGATGTGATACATATATATCTATATATATATATATATATATATATATGAAAAAAATAGCAGAAATAGAAAAATAATATGACTCACGAATACAGAGTATTAAGTTTACGAGACTTCCTATGGGGTCAAAACTCGTGTATCTAGGCCAAACATTGACTGTTTTACAAATTTATTCTATATTTAAATTATTTGTTTTGAACTGTAAGCTAACTTGTTACTCTTTGAGTTCGATGGACTGATATTTTTTCTAACAGTTTTAGACAGTATTTTCCTGAAGAGGTTGACAGATTTCTTTTTTTAAGAATGATTTCTTTGTAAAATAATAACAATACTCAATCTACATTATCCTATACAAGAAATGGAAATTTTGTTCTTTTACTTTTTTTTACAAGAGATGATGTTTTTATCTAAATTTATTGACTCAATTTTTTCTGGATACCTTGTGTCATTTTTCTTTCTGATCAAGAAAAAAATTATTTTCACAAATGCTATGTGTATGATTAATGTAAATTCGATATTATTTAATAGCTCGTAACAAAAATTGGCAGAAAATTTTTTAAATTAATTTTAATGATTGGAAATATGGCAATGGTTTAATTTTTAAAATTTCCAATACAACTATTCTTGTACCAATACTTATTACGTTTTTTAAATATTTATTCCTATTTTTATTTGAGTATAATAAATCTTCAGTTTGAATATGTTTATTAATTAAACATTTTATATTAGGTAAAAATATCAATAACAAAACTTTGATCTTCAGTAATATAAATTATAAAATAACAATGTTTTTATAGAGGAATATGCCTTTGTAACATATCAATAACATATATCTAATATGATTATATATATTATTTTAAAAAATTTTTATTGGACTAATAGATATTTTACTTATTATACACTAATAAACTCAAATCACGAAATGTTTATTTTTTTTTTGTCAGTTAGTAAGCAGCTTGGTACAATAGTCCGCTAGTCACGTTTCCCGTAATAATTGGACTTATAAAGGTTCCTTCTCTGTCGTTGAATTTCCACTTAACAGTGGCTTTTTCTTGGTCTCAGCTTTTTTTTGTGTCTTTTTTTTTCGTTGCGCTTGAAAAAAAAAAAAAATAAAAAGCAGAAAATCCCTCAAAGTAAAGCTCTACCCAACTGTCGTCAGTGATTATTTGACGCTTCGTGTAGCCTTAGGCGCCCTCTCCAATTAGCGATGTAATTAATAAATATTTTACTTTCACCTCGGTACTGTGTGCTGACTTGGGATCGTTCGTATGTATATATATAGAGATCGTTGTCAAGTTTTTTTTATTGCGCGGTTCCTTGGAGTCTTGAGATTTATATACACTCAAATTATCGTTTCTCGTTAGCGCCCATACTACTGTTCGATTCTTCTTTTCTTTACCTTTTTTTCCTCTCTCTCTCTCTTTGTTCGCTTCGTAGCCTTTGTGCGAGTTTTCCTTAATCCTCCCTTTTGGATTTTGTCGCGTAAACTTGTGGTTTGAGCGACTTTTGACGCTGACACAAAGTGTGGTTTTTAACGCTTTCTGTCAAAAGGAATAAATTGTATTAGTCTAAAAAAAATTATTTTTCTCCAAACCCTCAATATTTTTATTAAATTATTTACAGGACAGTTATACCGATAACTGGGATAATTTAAAAAAAATTTTCAAATCATCATAATTAATTATTCCGATAAATTAAAAAAAAAACATAATACATATTTATGTCTTGAAAATAAAATGTACCGTTACTGTATCAGTATCACGCGAACAATGTTTTAACGATGCAGAAAACTTGCCCCGGTGTGTACAGAAAAACACTTTCGCCTTTTGAAAAAAGATGAGCTTGTGTATGTTTACAGTTAGTCTTATAAGCGACAGTAGGTCGTCGATTGCCTCGACATTTTTTTTTATATCCGGTCCTAAAATCATTGTATTGTCAAAAGTTGGAAATATAAAACATTTAAATCCTCGATGATTCATTAAGAATCCAAATTTGTGGAGATAAAAACAAGTTGAGCTTATAAAGATTACGTGGTAAGAGAGAAAAGAGAAGAGAAAAAAAAAGGCAACAAGAGAGGACAAATATAAACAAGTTCATCTTCCTCTCACTCTCTTTTATCCTTTCTCTTGTGTATACGCGTGTATATGTATACATGAAAACTCGTTGCTTTTTCCTTTCTCCGCGTCACCTCAACAGATGCGTTTGTTATATGGTGTATATATACATCTTATATACAGATATATAGCACGTGACACTGGATGACTAGTGACATAATTACACGAAAGCAACGGTGTTGTACTCTTTTATTCTTCCTCTCTCTCTTGCCTTTTTTTACTCTTTCTCTCTTAAGTCATTCGTCATCGTATTCCTTTTGTCTTCTATTTTCTTACTCCTCTTATTTTTTTTGCTTCTCTATCCCATCCCTTTCTCTTTTTCACTCTTACTAACTCTTGTGGCGTACCGCACTTAGTGCTAGCATGTATATATATATATATAAACTAAGCTGTTATGGCTAGTTTACTTGTGTAAAATGCTTATCGTACAAGAGCAAGTTCTTCTAATTTATCTCGATTAGAGACGCTCGTAATTCTGTAATAAGTCTTGTACACACGTTTACACTACGTCTCTCTGATGTCCAAAGTACACGGGATGATCGAGATGCGTTTCTTTGAATTATTCAATATTTTTTAAAAAAATTTATTATTCCTTTAGTTTTTTTTTAAATTTTATTTACTTGGCTGATTGGGATAAAGTTAGTTGAGTATAGGATTGCTTTTAATGGTATAGTACTCATATTCCGAGAGAGACGAATGAAAAATATGAATATCTGACTGATATTAATTGATCTACTGTAGATATATACACACATATATATAAAATAACGAGGATACATGCTGGATTTTGGCAATTTGAAAAGCCTGCCTGACCATTTTTCAGTTGGCTCAAATTTCGTACAGAAAATCATTAAAATTTTTTTAACGATTTGTTTTTGGTTACGCCATTTGTTTTGTTTGAAAAAACTAGACTTTTTTTCTTTTTTTTTTAAATTTAATGATTATTTGATTAGAAATTTTAATGAATCCCTTTATTTCATTAGGTTACTGTAGTAACCAAAGTTACTTTTAGTAATAATTGATCATAATCAATTTAAAGTTGATAAAAAAATTTTGAAATTATTCAAACATAATTTTCATATGATAAAAAATATATTATTGCTGTAAAAAATCTTAATATTGATCTTATGAATACACAAAATATTGACCATTAAAGATAAGATAAAATTCGATTAATCCAACATTAATATACATATAAACTGGATTAAACCTGACACTCTTTAGCACAATTGATCTCTCGCACATGTATACGTGAGAAATCAGGAACTAACCGTTCGTGTGAATCTCGTTTCTCGCACCTAAACAAAACTACGAGCCATTACAAGTGCGCTGGCATTGTATAAAGGTCATTGTGCTACTCCGGCAAAACTGCGCAATAAGCAATTGCACAAATGGTTTTAAAAAATTGCGTTAAAAAATGAATGGAAAGAAAAAGTCGCAAAAAAGAGAAGAAAAAAGTAAGGGTGTGTGCTCTCTCTCTCTCTCAATTGAATTAACATATTCAATGCCTCTCGACCCCCTTACGTACCAACTGGTATAATAACAAGAGAATAATGAAGAAGAAAAAAAGAAAATAATAATAAAGAGCATAGAAAAACGAGTAAGATGTATGTATATAGTTTAACTGCCCTCGGATGACCTCGTAACTCTTATTCTCTAAAAGGGGTTGAAATATGTGGTGTAATCTCTCCCACAGTTAGACGATTGAATAGTTGCTTGTTCCGCGTAATACACATATAGAATAGTAGGATCATAATAAACCCTATTGGACAGGATGAAAAAAAAAAACGTGTTTTTCTCGTCTTACTTTCTTCTTTTTTTACTTTTCGCTTGCATCATCATCGCTTAACCCAGTAAAATCTGCATATCAATAAGCGCGCTCTTTCTTTTTCATTCTAGTAAGTATAATAATAATAATGAAAAAAAAAAAATGTTTGCAGGTGTACCATCCATCCCTTATATTTCGTAAAATGAGAATAAACCAGGACAAGTGTGCTGCACCCTAACAACCTAGAAACGGTTACAGTAGCACACATATGCACACCGATTTTTCTTCTCTTTTTCTTCTTCTACTTCATCATCGACAAGAGAGTAGAAAAAAAAAAAAGTTTCATACGTTTTGGAGGGGAACACGCATATACAAACGAGTAGAAAAAAAAGCTTGTCTATGTATGCGTAAATGTTTTTCAATAAGGGAGAAGCCGTTCTATGCATGGGAATCTCACAGGTGCATGATTTTCTATATGAGCCTCCGCACAGAATAAAAAAAAAATAAGAGAGAAGGAAGAACATAGAGAAAAAAAAAGGAGGGCGAGATTGCCTCGAGCTAACGTACCTTACACACATTAGGGGGTGTAATGTGTTGGTGGCAATATTAAAACGCAATACATACATATATATACATACACATCCTAAGTGAAAAAGAAGAAAAAGAAGAAAAAAAAAACGAGAAAAAGGGAGAGACACGACTGCGAGGTAAGGTTTTAGAAGGTGATGACACTGCACGTGCATGGGAATCCGATACATACAACTAAAGCTTTTTTTTCTCTTCTTCTTCTTTTTTGAGCGTTAGTATTATAGACACGACAAACTAAAAAGGGACAGATGGGTCAAGAGTTCTTCTATGTATATAATATACGCCACCATCACCTAAAGTCCCACGGGGTTAAGAGAAAAAAAAAGCGAGAGAGAGGAAGAGAGATGGAGTAAAAGATCGTTGAAGTGTCCCTTTGGGTGTTACTACTGTGTATATATATATATATAGCATATTCAATCGCGCGAGTGTGTAATCCCTTACGATTCATCGATACGCGTTAAGCGTTTACGAGCTTCTATCCTTCTTTCTCTTCCTTTTTTTCTTTCTATTTTTTTTATTTTCAACGCATAGGGTAAGCTCTCACCTACGCACGCCCGAAATTGCTGTAAAAGAAGAGAAAAGCTTGGATGCAAGGTGCACGTTATGGGGGCAGGTATATAAAAGTGCTAGACAGGTGTTTTGTTCTCGGTTCCCTTCTCTTTTTTTTGCGTCGCACTTTTCAGATTTCCATTTTATCGGATATATGAGTTTTTGAAGATCAATCGCGCGTGAATTCATTGTCGTATTTGCATATGAAACAGAGATTGTAAACATCCATTTTTCTAGTTTTTCAATTTTATTCGGTATTGTTATACAATCACTATGAAAAATTTATTAAAATTTAAATGAAATATAGAGTATTATCAAATAAAGATTAATATTCAAAGTATTTTTTACAATTGATGTTTATGATACAAAAAAATGATTTTATTTATACTAAAATTAAATTTTTAAATAAAAATATCTATTAATTTTGCATATTTATAAAAAAGCGGATTATCGATGATCAGTATTGTCATATGATCCACCAATCTCGTAACAATTCTGGATAAATAATTTTTTTTTTTCGAAAAAGCAAGTAGGACATACATCGATTAACCGCTGCTAGTTACACATTACAAATGTATGAGTATGTGTGTGTATTACACACATCATCTCTTCTAAAGAGATGGGGTTTTGTTCGTTGGCTTTCTTTTTTTTCGAGGCCCCGAGTGCTCCTGTACATGATAGAAAGAGAACAAGAGGGGCCTGATGAGTCATGGACTGTATATACATGTACCCCCACGGTGAAGAAAAGTAAAAGAGAGAGAGAGCCAGTGATTCTCAAATACGTGTGTAATAAGTCGAATATATCTTAGTTTTTATTTTGTCAAAAAGATAAAAGCTTTTCTTTTTTTATGGTAATCTTTAGTATTTTCTTTTCTTTAGATTGTATATGGATCAAATTTAAAGAGTAATAAAAATAGAAATTTTATGAGATGGATTTGGTTTCTACACTTTTTTGTTATCTTTGATTTATTGAGCTGTATTAGGAGATATTGAATCGAGTAAAAATTAATTGATAATTCTTACGTAAAAAAGATTTTATCAATCTTCATTAATTTTCAACAAAGATCAATAAAAAAATAATTCAAAATGTAATATTTTATTTTTTTTGACTAAATTAAAATCTTTATTAATTTTTTACGTAAATTAAATAGATTTTAATTAAATAATTGTTTATGTTATTATAAATTTCTGGTTTTTATATTTCTAAATTAAAATTTTTAATAGAATAACAATACTTTTATTGTCTTCTTGATAGGAAATTCTAGAAATGTGAATACAATATTTTGCAATAAAATATTATTTATTAAAGATTATTTTTTACAAAATACTCTTTGATATAGTTTATTATAGTAAATTCCCATAGTTACAAAATCAGTTTTTAAAAGTTAATTTCAAATTTCAAATCCCTTGCATCTAAGAAGAATCGCTTAATATCCTTCTGTATACAATAATGAAAAAAAAACGCCAGACTGTTTGTATTTGACAAATTGATGGATTAAACCCCCGAATAAACTTTCGAAGCAACAGTCCTTTTATATTCAAGTAGCCCTTATATATATTTTTCGCCTTTATCTATTCATCTTTCTTCTTCTTCTTCTTCTCTATGAAAGAAAACGAAGCGAGAACTCAAGGAGTACAAAATCTATATAGTAGACTGAGAACCTTCGTTTTCTTCTTTTTTTATTCCTTTTTTTTAAACTAAAGCCAAGAGGGGTTTCATCCGCAACCAGAGTACGTTAGGAACACGTGTGCAAGCGGTCCAGGTTTTTTTTTTTTTTATTTCTTTCTCTTTTTCTCTTATACGTTTACTTGCTGCTCTCCCCCTCTCTTCTTTCTTTTACAAACGTGTTCGCACGTAGATGTGTGAGTCAAGATACATACGTACGAGGTAACCTTTACTCTTAGTTTTCTGTCTCATACACACCTAACTTCCTAAGTTATATTACGATAAAGGGTACGTAAAGGGAAAAAAAAGAAAGATAAAAAGATTTTGTATCCGAGCATTGGACTTATTATTTGTGTAGGTTAACTTGCTCTTTTTTCTCTTTATTTTTTCTCTTTTTTTTTGCTCTTTTATAGAAAAAACGTTATATCAATAAGAAACATTTTTTTCTAGTCTTTGAAAAATCAATGTTTAAATAATTTTTTTATAAGTTGCTTAAATTTGCAAAAAAAATAAGTTTAATCATTTAGAAAGGTTTTAAAATTTGTATGTATTTTTATAATGTTATTTGGAGAGGTCGTCAGTGGCTCAGTTGGTAGAGCGTTGGATTCATAATCTCGAGGATCCGAGTTCGAATCCCGCTCCTGGCCAATGCATAAAAGTACCACTGTACGTTACATGTGGTTTGTTTATAAACACACTGAAACGACCTCCGTCGCTAATTAGAATCAAAATGATAGCACAAATATAGTGACGTTAAATAAAATAAACAAATTATAAATATTATTAATTAATTATTAATTATTAATTAATTTTCTTAATAACAATTAAAAAAACACATTTCCTTATTATATCGTATTTTCTAAACAAACGATATTTATTAATATTTTATGTGAAAAACTTTTTTATGTAATATTTCTTCAATACGCATCAGGTTTGTATCGATTTAAAGTTGTATATATATATATATATTATTTACGTGTATTTGAAAAATTCTTTTTACCAAAATTTTATGTAAAATTTTTGTTGAAACAAATAAAAGTGGACATAATTTATTATTAAAAATTTATTTCTGATTAGTTTGTTAATTTTTTAAAAGTATATTAACAGTACATTTATATCTCCAAAACAAAGTTAAATTAATTAATGTTATTTTAAGTAAATTTTATCGAGTCTATGTACAGATGTTGCTTTTTACATTACATTTTTCATCGCAATTTTTATACAGTATTAAACAAACACTTGAAAATGTAAATAATATATAGAATATGTTTATTCCTTTTGCATATTTTTATAATTTTTCATTGTGTCCCTTATTTCAGTTAATTTTTCTTTTGAATCTTTACCTTATTTATTCATTATTATGTATTAATTGTTTTTATCTACCAAGACAAGATGTGAATGTACTTATTAATCCTTTCAATCATGTGTTCTCTAAAAATTTATTATAATATAATTAATTTGTTTAAAAAAATCTAAGCATATTTTTCTAAAAGA
This sequence comes from Anastatus disparis, assembly GCA_017163975.1. Classification (NCBI taxonomy): domain Eukaryota; kingdom Metazoa; phylum Arthropoda; class Insecta; order Hymenoptera; family Eupelmidae; genus Anastatus; species Anastatus disparis. The sequence continues at coordinate 2,721,690 of JAFFSR010000251.1, forward strand.
AAAGCATAAAAACGATTTGATACACAGGTTAGCCACCTGTTGACTAAGCTGAACTTTTATACTTTTCTGCCCACATTATATATTTTTTTCTCTCTTTTGTACCTCTTCATGATGATGCTTTTAAACTATCCTCCCCTCTTTTTTTTTGCCCACGATCTTTATTTTGCCTTCTTAGGGTTCAGAGACCTTTTATTTAGTTCCCCTTCTTTTAAAATTTTCAGTTGGATCTCACTGGATGTATATATGTATGCACAAGCTTTGATATTGGTGTACGTGTGACGTTATATTATAGCAAAGGCTCAAACTTCAGGAAAGTACGAAAGTCGTTTTTTGAATTCATCTTTCGAGTTTCTGGCAAGATTAAAAGATGTATATATACGCTTTTATAATGTTACCTTGACCCTTCGTGTGTCTAATTCTTCTTTCTTATTTTCTTTTCCTTTTTTTATTTCATTCTTTTGTGTCACGAAAGACAAGGATCTGAATTTTATGTATACCTGAGAAAGGTTTCAACGAAGAAGAAAATCTTCTCACCCACTCGTTGGGAAGTCATTGTGATTTTTGGGTTTTATTTGATTTCATGGATGATTAATGTTGCTGCATACGGTTTCTTTATTTTGATGAAAAACTTGTATGTTGAAACGAATTTTCAGAGTGTCGAGAGTAGACGAATATATTAGAAGTTTTAGAAATTTAATTTATATTCGCATTAATTTCAATTATATTATATTTTTATGCTAATAATAATTAATAATTATACTGGATATTATTTATTTTAAATAAATAAATTAATTTATTTTAAATTAATGAAGCAGCAAGTTTGATATTTTCACTGATTCTAACCTATATATTTAATCTTGTATTTATTTATATTAAAAAATTCTATATAGAATAAGAAAAGTAGCATTATTGTCGGCGGTGAATGTAAGTTATCATATCATAATCAACTTAATTTTTATTTTAACCAATTGAATAAATTTGATTTTATAGAAAGGTGGATTTTGAGGTACAAGACTACTTGATGATATTTGAAGCGTCGATTATAGGTTGAGTCAATTAGTATATTAAGAACTTTATGAATAAGTTATTAAAAATAAACTATAAAAACGTTCAAATTTTAATTTAAATATTGATCGCAACTAAAAATTTTCTCTATATAACAATTAAAAAATAAAATGTTATTTTAAAATTTGCAAATACAGTCTATCAAGATCCTTAATAAACGAACTATAATGAGAAAAGAACCAAGGATGTTGATTTTTAGAGCATTTGATAGTTTCTATTGACACATACAAATTTATACCCAGTCCAAGGTTGGAACTGAAGAGAATATCAATGGACTAGTCAGTTATTTAAATTTAAAAGAAATCTTGTAAATAAATAATTTTGAAATCACAATGAGAATAGCCTTTTTGAGTTGCCATCAGAATGGGAATCCACAAAGTTGCAATTATTAAATTATGCTCATCAATTAAGGGAGATTCGGATTTGGTAAAGAATTAAACCACATCAATAATATCCGCTAAACAAATATCCAGCCAGGTGTGAAGAGTATAGAATATCAAGTGACTAAACGAAGAGTAAAAACCAAAGAGAGTTTTTTTATTCGATAATCAAACGACTGATTAGAATTAAAATAGCTAGAAATTATTTAAGAAGAAATGTGCTTGATATCTGAAAATTCGTCAATATAATTAGTGCTATACGGAGTGTGACGAAGACAATAAAATACCATGAAATTAGAGTTATACCGCCTTTAAAAGATACTTTGTAAAATAAGTGCTCAGGGTGACCGGGTTTATAATGAAAGAAGCAAAACTACCTATGTTATGTCTAGTATCATTGCATTGAATTTGCAACTTTTCTTATGGCTAAAGGTATATATATACACACACATGTACATGCACCATTAGCTGACTACATAACGTATGAGCTGCAAAGTTATTTTCCTTTTGCGTTTACGGTATAAATAAGGACTCATCTTTATAAATAATTGTTATTATCGAAAGTTGTTAATGCGCGAATTTTTTATATATAAATTAACATTTTTTTTGTTAGCTTCACAAAAAAAATTTTCATTATTCCATAGAATTCCTATATATTTACTAAAAAGTTGCGTAATGTATCATTATCTTAACCCTTTCAGAACGGAATTATTATTTCATCATGAAAAGTTCTGATAGCCATTTAGCGATGATAAGTGTTCATTTATTAAGCAATTTTTGCGATAAAAATTTTTTTTTTTTTTTTTTTTTCTTTTTAAGTTTTCTCAGTTTCTATCAAAGATATAATAACTTAGGCCCTCAGTTTGAGATCGAAAATAGTCCACTTCAATCTAATACATATATTTTTTTTACAAAATTTGAAGCCACTTTTGCACAATTTCAAAAAAACCAAAAAATGTCAATGTACATTGTAATGTACATTGGTTCTGAAAGGGTTAATACTTTTGTTTACATTATTTATATTGTTAAATACACAAATAAGCATATTAAGTATGCTAGCTAGTATTTATACTAATTTTCATATTTAAGAAAATATTAATAATTATGAAATTTAATGTACGCGCAATTATAAAAAATAGTTTCGTTTTTTCTATTTATATTTGATAATTAATATTATTCACAACAATTAACAAAGTAACAAAGTGATGAAGTCATTTAACTAAATTAACCGTCCGAGTGATTTACAACAGATTTCACCGTAACTTATTAATTACCATGCAATTAAAACTTTTTTATTCTATAGCATAAGTTAGTTTTTTTTTTGTTTGCTAACAGCAATTACTTTTCAGGCCGAGTTTAACATAAATACAGCCCCGTTTTAATGTTAAACATGAAAGAATTGCGCGACTTAGCGATGCGTTACTATCAAGCCAATTTATTACTACAGAAAAATCAGACACGCTCCGTTTGTAACTTTACGTATGTGTGCTTGTATGCCGGGGCTTGTTAAGGGCGAAAGAAAAAAAAAAGAACAATGGGTTTAGGATTGAAGCGCAAGGTCAAAGATCGCAAGGTGAAATAATAAAAAGAAAAAAAAAATCAAAGAAATAAATTAAAAGAGTTGAAGATGCATGGAAAAGATGAGTTTAAAAAAAACCATAGGCAGCAGTAGCATCCACTGCCCTAGACCTGAATCTATTTGCGCTTTAATGTTGGCTTTATGAACCGACAAGATTTTATCGCAATCTTTTTGCAAGTGAGAGAGAAAGAGAGAAAAGAGACCTTCATTTTGTAAATTCACATTTCAATACACGTTTTTTTTCTTTTATGTGTAATGAAAACATTGTATCTTTAATTCTCTATTGTGTTCGTTATAATTATCAGAATTTTATTATTTAAATAAAAATTTATTATTCTGAATAATCTTCAAATATTTTATTATTAGTTTTGTGTAAGAAAATGTTATTAGTAATTAGTTTTATAGTTACGTATCTCTTAATTTATAACTTTTTTAGTACGTTTGTTTTACACTTTCGATAACCTGAAGGTCAATGTAATTATAATATAATTAATTAACATAGAAACATCATTAACTACGTAACAAATAATAAATTACAATTTCCATGTTTTTTTCTTTATTTGTCAATCAATGGTTCATCTGCAAAATCTACTTTGTTTATTTATTACTTTATATGGTTAATATTTTAAAATTGAGTTGATGTTTGCTTAACAATTATAACTAATGATATTTATTTAATATACTAATTGACAAAATTATATTTTAAATCTCGACTTTGAACTTTTGATCATTTAAACGATAAGCATTACATATCTTTCATAAAAATCATTTTAAACTCGTTAATCGCAGTAATTAATTTGTCGTTAATTTAACACACAGCATACACCACTGTATTTACGCGCTGCACGCACAATCATAATAAGACAGATATTCCATAATATTAAAAGAATTTTATCCAATTTAGGAAGATTTCCTTAATTGATAAAAAACTAATGTATTACAAAATGAATTTCAATCGATTGATGAACTATTGGTTCCTTGTTTGTTTTTTAATACCTGGGTGAAAATTAACCATGATACGGCCATGCTTGCTAAATTAATAATTTACTATCTTCTGGCCAAATCATGGTCAATTATCTACCACGGATCCTCTTAGTTTAATTCAATTTCTATTGTTCAAGATTTATCAAACCGCACACTAAGTAGATAATATCTTATGTTGAAGGTCCAATAAAAAGTTCGCTAATGTATATGATATAATATAATGTACAAGTCGGTAATTACCTAGCTCACACTTAAATTAAAAAGAAAATATTTTTATGTAGTAAAAATTAAAATTGTGTCAAATAATTATTAATGATAAGCTTATAATTTAACTTTTTGATTAACATAAACGAAGGTAATAAAACGTTACCATATAGTTGAAAATTAATTAAAAATTTCATCTTAAAATTCTCTTGTTTTTCAGCGCAATGATCTTTAATTAATAAATCAAAAATTTTATTTTCAGTTGATTCAATCAAATTTATATCTTATCATATGAAATATTACAAATAAAAAAATAAATTCTAAAATAATTTTACCATATATTCGACATAAAATAAAATCAAAAGACACCCACGTTCGCGTATTTAATTCGCTTATAGTCGATGGCGCTTGCTTATTTCTCATTCAATAAACGTTACTTTCAGCTTAGCGCGCCCGTGCGCATATATATGAATTTTCGCATAAAAAATCTTCGCTGCAAGTACATACTGGCTATTCCTATTGTATCTTCTAAAGCCGCAATGTAAATTATTAATGCGAATCAGAAGAGAGAGAAAAAAAGATGAAAACGAGCTTTACGCGTAACCGATGATGATAACTGTCCACTTGTTATAGAAGAACAAAAAATAGTTGATCATTAAGGGCTTGGATGATTTCATTTTTTTTAATCTTTTTTTATGAGTGAAGTAACGCGTATACATGCACTATGGACAGTCCATGTATTTCTTCATACGCTCATTTTATTCTTTTAGAGAACAATAGAGAATCGAGCTAAAGAAACGCGCGTTTATGAATGCACTTTTAATACTGCGCCAAGTTTATTGTACTATTTCGTGGTCTTTCAGATTAGCGGTTACGCGATCTTTTATTTTCTTATGCTTACCTTACTTTTTCATGGGTTTTTGAATCATTTTGTTATTGTTTCCTATGTTTTTTTCTTATGTAACATAATTTTGTCGAAATTATTCTAACGGTTTGATGTTTTGGAGTGGATTTTCATTTTAAATAAATACTTGAATAATATATTTTTTTAATCAGTTTAAAATAATTTTTTATTTAAAAATATTTCTCTGATTTAATCAGTGCTAGCACGTTTTATAAATAAATTCTATAAATTTATTGCATTTCAATAAAATCAGAATGTTTTTTATTAAAAAAAAACCCCATTTCCAAAATTTTTTATTTTTATTTTCATCAATATTTTTTTAATAAATTAACGTTTGCAATAAGGAAGAATTACATAATACAATTTTTTTCCGTTGATAATGGTTATTTAACCATTTTTTTTACATAACAATGTAAGATTATTACGCGTTTTAAAACATAAAATTGTAGCATTGCGCGTATTATGCGTAAATTTTATAACTCTTATAATTTCTTATTTTATTCTATTAAACAAAAGGCTTTCAACAATATTTTACGTATGTAGTTTTGAAATATCGCTTTGTATTTCTGGTGATATATTTTACAATCCGACTCGCATAATTCTTGCGTTTCCTATTCTTTGTTGAAAATCTAAAATAATTAATAATCTTCAATATTTGATTCCAGAATTTTCTTCTTTTTTTCACAAATAAACAAAGAAAATGAAATGTTGCTGTAACACAAAAATACCGTAATTAAATTCTCAGCTGCACAGGTATTTATGAAACTGAATTATATAAAATAGAAAAGAACAATTCCTTTTCATATCAGTCAGTTATAGCAGATTGACAATGTTGCCTCATCTCTCGATTGAATTGTTTACGAAAACCGTTCCGTACAGGTGCAATTTTTATAAAGCGTACGTGTTTCCTTCTAATTCATTAGGATAGAAAAAAGAGAGAGAGAGAGAGAGAGAGAGAAAAGGTTTATATGCCATGTTGTTATGGCTATTGCGAGAAAAATAATCGTGACTAATTATTACTATATAGTCGCGCTTGACTTTGACCATTGACAAGGTCGCGTATCCGGGACACCTGCAATTTTCTTTTTTTCTTCTCTCTCTCTTTCTTATACGAATATATACAAGCGCTATGAAAAAAAAAAATAATAAGCAAAAGTTTTCACTTCCGTGAGAAACAAGATTGTGGATGCGACAAAACAGTCATTGGATAAGAATTACAATATCATCTCTTAACTTGGCGCAAGATCATCGATTAGATGAAAAAGAAAAGGAGAAAAAAATAATAATAAATAAACGATGTATAATGCCGTATTGTTAATCTTGGTTTAACGTTTTGTTTCGCAATATTACATGTTTGTTTCCGTAAATGGAAAAATTCTTTTATACACACCGTTGTTTTGATTACGAATTGTTGCTTGTTTGTTATATATTTACTTTGCGGAAAATAACGCGTTTTGAGTACATTCATTTTGTAGATTAAGTACCGTAATGACAACTCATGAAGTATATGGAATTATTGTTGAAATGAGATTTCCAATGTATAGAAATCGGAGTTTAAAAATTTTATACAGTAAAAAACACCCTGCACAGAAATTTTTCAAAATTTTGAAATAATACTAAAGTACCTAAAAATCTAATGTGTCGATATTTAAATGTAAACCGTGCCTTTCTTATTATATCTTGTTAATTTATTTAAATCCACATCTTATTGAGTATCAAATAATTGAATATATGACCAACTTAGAAATGATTTATGTTAGAAAAGAATGAAATAACTTTGATTGAAAAAATTTACAATTTTTTATATTTTAGTAGAATCACTGCTAATAAATAAAATAATTTCTTATTAAATAAAAAATTTATATGCTAACTTTTCAAAAATTTTCAATAAATATATCATAGGAGATGTATTGAAATAAATTTAACGTGCCATATTTGTTAACAAAGTTGTAAAAAGATAAAAAAAAAACATGAAAATTACTGTAAATATTGCACAGTAATTCGAAGTTAATTATTATAAAGTTTTTTTCCAAATAATTTCACAAACTGAAGCCTAATTCTTCATTCACATTTATTAATTTTATGAATAAACGTAAAAGAAAATCTATTTTTAACAATTTTAAAAGACCATTATCTTATCATCGAATAGTGTAGTTTCATTAGCAGCCATAAGCGATTTGCTCGCCGTGTCTTTTCTTTCATTCTCTTTATCCAAGTTTTGTATCAGGCCCGATGTTTATCGGAGCTTTAACGCTCTTAATGGCCATTTTGTGAGCTATTCTGAACGGCAGTTGGTCATTTGTAAGTTTTACATATATGAGCCAATATAATTTACTTACTAAGGATTCTCCGTAGCTCGGAGCCTTAAACGTTTATCTACGCATTTAAGAGTTATAACGCAGATACTATTATCAAGATTGTATCTTTTTTTTTATCAAAAATTATTGAACAGTGCTTGATTTATTTTTCAAATAAGAGAAATCCATTGGTTTTTGTAAAACACTTGAATGATTTTCTAATTCCTAAAAATAAAATTTTCTAAAATTTAAAAATGAAATTTAAATTTTAAATGTTTAAAACGTGTTTCGATCAACAAATCTCGTAGTATTAACATTGTTAACACTTTTAATACACTGTAAATGTTAAAATAAATATAAAACAATAAAATAAAATAGCCAACTGTAAAGTCCACATAATTTGCTTAAATGTTTTTTTGCTAAAATCATTTAGTTTCTCATTCGTCAAACCGCATGCACATGTATAACACTAAAGTAATAGCTCAGCCGCAAGAATCTAAGTCGTGTGTTCGTTTAACAAACGACACGAGTCTCGTCAAGTAAAAAAATAAAAAAAAAAAGGTGACAAGGGTTCCCTGTAACAGCAACCCTGTTTTTTTTCATCTTTTTATTTTCAAACTTTCCACGCACGCTTATGGAAAATAACTTTGGTGTGTTGGAAAACATGATTTATTTTAACTAAAACGCACGCGCTCAACCAACACATGCTTTTGCTGAAAAAAAAACCCCCTCCTCCCTTTCTAAAGATTCTAAAACAACACATGTGCTTAAGCCTGTTGCTATAGAGATGCTTATACATGGATTTTAAAAAGTAGTGCGTAGTTTAAAAAAAAAAGGAAAAAAATATGACTGACGAGGGGAGACCTGTTCACAAGTTTTAAAAGTAATATGTATGGGTTATTTGATCTTTATTGATGAGCAAACTAGTTGGGCTAATGTCTTCTCGCGCGTATTTCATTTTTATGAGAACGAAAAATTTGATTTGTTAATCTTTTTAGTTTCGGTTTTCCATATTTGAATTAATGCTTAGCACTTCGTGTTCAATATTGCGTTCGAAGGCGTAAACGATGGATCAAGTAGATTTATAGGATGGTTTTTATTGTAAAATCAAACTACAAGAACTTTATATTATAAATATACGTGATTGTTGAAAAAACATCCTAAACAACATTATTTACTATAATATTGTTGTTATTACCGATCGGTTAGATACAAAATAAATTTTTTTAAATCCATTTTATATTTCTTATTTCATGAAAAGTTAAAGAAAAGGCTACAAGTCATATGCAACAACCCATCATCAAACTTTGAATCATACTCTCATAATGATAATCTCCCATAATGATTATTAAGTAATTCTCTAATTATTCGTTGATTTTTCATGAAACTAAATTAAAATTAACAACGATCGGATGAATTTAAGTAGAAATATAAATAAATCTTTTGCAACTGACGAACACATCAGTATGGTAAAAACATAAACATGGAGAGAAAAAAAAAGGAAAAAGAAAAAAAAAATTGAAAGGTTTCATAATAAAATCAATTACGATTACAGCGCAATACTCGCCATGGGATGCTTACGGAGAAAAACTAGGAGACTTGTGTAAAAACAGCTATTAAACTTCGCAAAATGTATAAGATCTTCTCTGCTTGCAAACATAAAACTGAAAAAAAAAAAAAAATTTTTTTTTTTTTTACAATTGTGCGTATTAAAGTTAAATAGTTATAGACAGCATAATAAGAAATATAAGGTTGCTTGCAATAATTGTTTTCTGTACACACATATTGCTTAAAGGATCAGGCAGAAGTAAAAAATAAAGGACAACCGAGTATTAAAAAAAAAAAAAAAAATAACAAGTAAAAGCAGCGACAAAGTTAACTGAGTCACTTTGAAGTCTAAAGCAAAGATTGACTACGAGGTTATATGAAAAGAAGCATATAAAATGTATATCTATATATATGCATGTGTGTACTGTCGTTAATAACAAGAAGGTGCGCGGGGTGATTGCGCAAAAAAAAAGAAAAAAAAAAAAAATAAGAAAAAAAAAGATATATGAAAAATCGAAAAAACCTTCGACTTTCATGCGCGAAGATCGATGCGATTACGGGAGATCGCGAAATTAGACGAATCATGATTATCATTATCGTTACGTAACTAGTTATATTGCGCCATTCATTAGTGTATACACGTTAGCAGGTTCTTTCTCTCTTCACTTGTTTATTTATTTTTTTTTTCTAATTTTTTTTTTCTTCTCCCTCGTAGCCAAGCAGTTGCTTGGACTTGCTATATACGCAGCTGCATTACACGTATATGTATATACAGCTCGAAGGCATATATATATGTGAGCTTAAGAAAGTGATTGCTCTTCGTAGAAATAACGTCGATGATCTAAACTTGGCCCTGAGTTGAAGAGAAAACCTGTAGTGCGCAAGTTGCGCGCGCGTGTGTCGGGATTATTCTATTAGATGTAATACAATAAAAAAAATAGTTGGATACTTATACAGCTCTAACATACTTTTGATAAACACAGGAAAAACAAAACATTTATTTTACAGTTGACTGTGTCATTTTAATTAAATGATTATATACATTTGAAGAGGCAAATTTCAGTGATTTCTTTATATATACTTACTTTTAATAATTATTTTTACATTTGTACTAAAAAGGTTTTAATTTCCATGATAAATTTTATTCTATCTCTCTCTAAAACAAACTTTTGAAATGAAAAATTTTTAAACTTTTAAAATTTTACTAAATTTTTACATTATTTCAATTAAAAAAAAAATTTTCAACTGTTATAAAGTTTTTGTTGCAATAACATGTTACGTACATTTTTCAGAAATAACACGTTTGATACACGCACATACCGATACTAACATGTAGATGTACACATCATCCCTTTAGAAATTAGGATTATTTTGCTATATTAGACATTCAAGTTTTTTTAACGTAATATTTAAATTTGAAGAAGTAAGTAATTACTTATTTGAGCTGTTCATGTATTTGTACATTAATACATACAAACGCATACATTCTCATACACAAATTTTTACATGATCACATTTTTTGGAATATAAAGTAGTCAACAAATCTAAATTCTTAACCCTTCATCTGCGCAATTGATCTTTTAAGGTACAAGCCGAATTTTCAAAATAAATTTTAATTATTATAAAACTTTAACAAATAATTCAATCATAAAAAGGATGTTGAGAATTTTTCTAGACTTTTAAATTCTTTTTCTTAGGAAAATTATTAGCATGGCTTTTAGGAGTAACAATATTTCAGATGTAACAAAATTTCATAGTACAGATGGAAAGCTCAAATTAGGTTTACAAATTTTGTTATATGTAAATACATTTTTCTAGATCTAATATTGGAGTACCCCTAATCGAGCTTTTGACTTTATGATGATTTTAGTGATTGCCTTGTGGTATTCAAAATTGATTGTTTTTGAAACCTTTTTACAATTAATCAATTAATAAAAGAAATTTAATTCTGCCTTTATTTAAAATTAATAATTAAAAAGGCACATCCCTGCAGTGATCGTGTATTACCAATAAGTGTCTTGTAACAGTACATTTCAAGGTTATATATTCTTCGACTGTTCTTTTTCTGCAATTCAAATATTCCCCAATGAAAATGAGCATTACAGAAAAAGAACAGTCAAGGAATGTTTTACCATTGGCTATACATTGTCCATTTACCACCATACCAAGTTCTACGTAAATTTAACAAAAATAACGTAAACAAATCTTTTAATGGTAACTAATGTAAAAATATGCATATATTCGATTTATAAAATGCACAATAAAAACAAAATTGGCCATGACATCATAACCTCCAAGCATAGATCAAATAGTAAACGCTACTCAAACTACAATCTAATGATCATTAGACCATCTTCATCGCGTCATTACCTTCTCTTTTATTGTATACATTGCCTTAAGTTTAGAAAAATAAGAGATTACTATTTACCATCGTGTGTGTACCTTTTTTTAATCTTTACTTCTTATTTTATTTACGTAATGACCGCTCGTCATATGCAATTATTTATTTAGACCAGATTAACATGTTGCACGAGCCGTTGCCCGATATATATGTATATAAATTTAATATTTATGTAAGTATATACGCGCATGAAAAAAAAAATAAATAAATGAACGTATGTGTACAAACTAATATACGCGAATTAAAATGTGTACGTGTTACGCGTGACGCGTTTGTGTTAAGAGAAGAGATAACTCGGTATAATATAGAGGGAACTTAGTCGAAAGACTTTCGTAATACATACGTGTCGACGCGCACCACAACACTATATGGATAGGACTGCTTTCCTTGAGATTTAATCTAACTTGATATTTTTTATTCTTATTTTTTTTTTTGCATTTTTTTTTCTTCAGCTGTTTCTCTCGTATACGCGTTGCGTTGAAAATGTATATAAGAACGCGCGAACGTTGGATTGTATCGTCGCGAAGGAGCTTTTTTTTTCTTCTTCTCTCTTTTTAATGCACATATCGTCGATGGGAAAAATATCGATCTCTCCTTGGAAAATATAGTAATGTGTATACAAGATGTTCGATACATTATATGTAGAGAGAGAGAGAAAAAAAGAAGAAAAATACAATCATTTACGATGCGTCGTTCAATTCGAAAAATTTTTAATGGCTCTCTTAGTCGCAGTATGTGGTAATGATTTATTTAACAGTTTTACATCAGCACGAGATTCTTAGCTATAAATAATTTCTTCTTCTTCTTTTTTTTTCTTATAACTCAGACTGTGTGGCGCTTTTAATGCTCAAAGAATACAGTTTTTTTTCTTGGAAAAATACAATTATGCAAAAAAAAAAATAATAATAATAAAAGAAAAAATTATTGTGGTTGTAGCGTTGCGATTAAGCATTGTAAAACGCGTCATAAGAAGAGTCAGCGCATCGATGAGTTATGGTATTATAACGGTTTATAGATTTGTCCTTTAACGCTAAAATTCTTCTTTTTTTTAATTTGAAACAAATTAAATTTTATGTGAATTTAACCTTCGACTTAAGTAATCAAATGAATTTAATTTTTTTTCCTACATTAATTTGCCTATAATTAATCTATGATTATAAAGAAAATTTTTCAAAAAATAATCCAAAATAATTTAACGTACCAATAAAATTTGAATTCGAATATTTAAATAAAACATTATGAATATCCATCCATCGGAATGTGAAAATTATGTAAAATTCTGTTACAAGATTCAACGAATTATCTGAATAACTTTTTGTAAAAATAAAAAAAGCAGCTTTACGCCGACAAAGAATAAGTTTTCCTTCTACATTGTCGAGAGAGAGAGAAAGAAAGAGATGCACTTCTCTAATTATAACGGAAACTATCAACGTAACAACTCTCCTCGCATAAAAAGTCATGAATTCGTATATATATACATTCGCTGTCGTAGAAATCTTATTTGCTCATATAAACCTCTCTCTCTCCGCTAGTCTTTCCTTTTTTTTTAACTAAAATTCATAGCTCTCAAGTTTGCAAACTCCCGATTCTTTTATAGTAAAAGTCATTATGCAGATTATTCGCGAATAGCTGTAAGAAGATTCACTTACAAGACAAAAGCATATATATATATATATATATATATATATATATATATATATATATATATAGAGAAGAGAAACAATAGCTAACGATCGGCCATGAATGTCTCATGAAGGCAGGGTATATAATTTCTTCTAGGACATGCAACAACAAGCAAGTATCTCTACATAGTATTACCAGTGTACCTACTTGGTCTTGGTCGTCGACGTCGTAGTCGTATAGTCGTCGTCATAGTTCTCCTAGCCACAACCCCATACGGTGCAACTACGTGTACTTGTAGTATATATAGCTATTTGAAGGGAGGCTGGTTTCTCTCTCTCTCTCTTTGCCGCTATCTCTAAGCTATACACTGTTTGCCTCGCTAATTAGACACGCGTGTATATATGTGCTTTGGATGGGTTACACATTATACCAGGGTGCATCAGAAGTTAAACTGCTTGTAGGTTTCGGCTTTACATAATGTATCGTTAGAATTTGATTTTTTAATACAATTTTACTAATGTTCGTTAAATACAATTGTATTTACTTAGTTTGTAATCGATTGTTGTTGTTGTTCAGGTATTTAAGGTTGAACAAACGTTTTTTGAAATATTTTAAAATTTTTTTCGCTGAAATAAATATTTTCAATATTTTTATTTGTAATTTTAATATTTATCATAATATATAATCCATGAAAATTTGATTTATCTTTACTCGGGAGTAAAATTAGTCAACACATAGCTAGAGTTTGCCACCCTCGCCTTCGGCTCGGCTGTCAATTTATACAAGCTGATCAGTGTTTTTCCTCTCTAGGTGCATAATATACGATACATAATATATACCATCTTACCTCGACAATAATGGCCTCTTTATTGACTTAAAAAGCGGACTGAAAGTTAGATATTATTTACGTTTAAAATTAGTTACTGAAATTTTTATGAAATCATAAGATTTTGATATTACATTAATAAAATATCACAATAAACTACTTATTGAATAAACTAATTAAAATCGATATATTGTAAAATTAATAAAATTCCAACATTTATTTTTTTCAATTAGGCCCGCTTTTTAAAGTTCATAAAGTGATCAGTTTCAAATCACCGTTAAAACTTGATATAACCAAATCAACGCATAAAAAATTATTGTACTGCAATAAATTATTATTCACCATTCAATAGCTTTTATCCAAATTCGATATTTTTTAACATCTTCAAAAGACATTTAAATGTCCAAAAAAGTCAATTGATAATTTCGAAGTTATATTTTCTTAAACACCAATAACCAGCCACTGTAACATCTGGAACTGAGAAGCTAAGCAAGCTCTCTGCACCCCATACAAGCTCACGTGCGCATAATGCATAAACGTTCTCTCTCTCTCTCTCTCTCTTGTGATCTTGGTAACATAACGTGCTGGTAAGTACCTATATACTTAAGCATGCCTCATCCCCCTCCCTTAAATGAGTACCTTAAGGGCATTCGCGTCACCTGATTATAGTTGCGTATATATCGATCGTATATATATATATATATATGCGCATAACCATATAGCACATGACCAACGTTAGATCAAACCAAACGTTACCACAAGGATAATCGTGGATAACGTTTAGGCCATTCCAAGCGCTTGCTTTACTCCACTGACTTACTGCTTGTAAGAGTAATAGAGAGATATATAGATTCAATCTATCTCTCTATAAGCGTTAGAAAATATAACTAACGTTTGATAACCACAACTTATATATATATATATATATATATATATATATATATATATATATATTTTATTATACGTAGTATTGACCTGATATTATGTAGCTTTTCCTTTCGAAACATGTTTTGCATATATAGGTTGGATGAAAATTAATAATGTTTTTAATATATCGGTTACTTAATTGCACGGTTTATGTTTTAGATGTTAAATGGCATGTAAAGGCTTATTTTCTTGTTTTACGTAGATATAAGTGAGATTTTAGTTTGTTATACGATGATATCTTCAAGGAATGGATATATAGCCTTTTTTTCATATAAATTATAATGGTGAAAAATTTTTAAAACTCTCAACGAACGGTTAAAAAAGCTACATTATCAAATGTTGTAGATCAAACATGTGTCAAAATGTAACTTTAATGAAATCTCTCCCCGGCTGGCAAAGGAGACAGTAACAAAGTAATTTGCAGCATTTGTTTAACTTTCATGTTTAGATAAATCTCAATCCATAAATATATATGTCCGATAACATGTATATATGTGTACGTAAAGACTGAAAGAAACATTTAACTTAATCTAGTCGAAGCACGTAACCGTGACATCCAAGGACATCAAAAAACAACTATACTTTTAGCTTGTAGTTTATGAGCGGCAATTTAAGCACGACATCCTACCGATTGTTTAAAATTATTTTGCAATTGCATTATTTATGAGCAAATAAACGTTTATTTTATAAAATTTTAAATTTTCTCAAATTGAAACCTTAAGTCTTTTCTATTCTACAATTTTTCAAACTAACTTAATTGCTTTTATGATACGAAAATTGCATATGTGTTGGTTTAAATTGAAAAAAAATGCATTTTGAAACGTTAACATTTGAGAAAATTAATTTTAACCCAGCAGACAAAGTTTCAGCGTATAATAAGAATTACAAATCTGATAGAAACAAAGATAAGTTGAAGAACATAATAGCAAGCTGCTTATATTGATTGCTTATTTTTATTTTTAATATATACGCAGTAAACAAGAACAAGAAATTAATTAAAAGTTACATGTTCACGGAATCATTGAACTATAAATATTATAATGTGTTATGTTGCTTTCTTATTTTTAAATATAATCTACAAATCCTCAACAAATACTAAATGAAAATTTTATAAAAAATAGTTATAAAATTTAAAAAATAAATAGTAAAATTTTTTCTTCAACTCTCAAATTTATCACTATTTGAAATTCTCACTTAAAATCATAAACAATAATTAAAATCTTGTTTTCATTTAAGATAAAAATTTTCCAATTATATGGGTCAACGATATGACGTCAAATTACTCTCTGGAACATAAAAAAAAATAATGTAAATACTGTAATATTTTCCATTGCTTTTGAATGTAATAGATTACACGCTGCGTGGATAGGCTGTGTATACATGTGCATACACACTAACAAGCCTGTAGCTTTTTCAGTTCAGTGGCTCTCTGGGGATCGGCTTTCTGGTTAATAAGTATATGGTAATTTTGCTGATGCAAGTGTCGATTTATTAGCGAAATCCTTCGCTGAGCAGGTAATATAATGCACATTCGCACATGCACATATACGTGCACGTACTTACACAAACGTACATACGTTCAACTTGAAAATCTCGCGCGTACAAAACTTTCACGTTCGCGCACACATGAGCTATAAGAGAAACAAAAAGCGGTGTATAATGAGAAAAATAAGAAGAAGAAAAAAGAAATAATAATAAAAAAAAAGATGCGATGACAGCTTCAAGTATAGGTGTAGGCGACAAGAAGTTTTTATAAAATTAACTCGACGATACAGAGATCTTTTTCATGATGTATAAGTCGTCTGTATATACTGATGTTGACCGAGTACATACATTATGCCATCGTGCAAACTTCTTTCTCTTTCTCTCTCTCACTTATACGTACTCAAGGCCAGTTGTACTATCAAGAACTGTACGTATAGTACTAGCAGCGTACGTTTACAAGCACACGCATATACATGCACACGTATATTTTCAATACTAAGACTGAAAATATATAAATCTGTTGCGCAACTGTATACATAAAGTCTCCATAATAAAACTTGCTTTACTTACAACTCTGCAAAGAGATAGTACGCGTGTATGCATTATACGTATGGGTTGAGGGTGCTGGCTACACGGGCTGCTTAGCATGAAATTATTATCGCTCGAACGTAATGCCGAGCAATGATCTCGATGTAAACTCATGCGTCGCACTTTTCTTGACATCCAATGATCGCGAAACGATACACGACGAGTTTTGTTGAATTGATCGACAATTTAAATACTTTGGCTATTTTATGAAGGTTATTGATAGGCTTGTAAGTGATTGTTTTTTTCTCTTTTTCTTTTTTAATGTTATGGCTTCTTTAACTTATATGGAAAGATTAATGTAAATGTTGTTTAATTTAATAATAGTCGATTTTGTTTCTTTTTTGTGAGTTTTGTAAATCTCAGTGTTTGAAAATCTGCATTATTACTTGTACGATTTTTATGTGCTTCAAAATTTTTAAATCAATAAATTTTATTAATAAAATTTTAAATTATTTGTGGATATGAATAATGTTAAATATCATTTGTCTTTACATTTGAAAAAAATAATATTTTATTGAAATGACAATAATTACTAAACTCGAGATTTTATTACAAAAATTAAACAATATGATAATATACTTTCTTCTGATTCAACAAAATGTAAATGATTAATCTTGAAGACAAATCTATGTAGACTAAAAATAAAAAATAAAACTAAAAAATACATATCATATTTTATTAAAACAAGCTGAACGTAAGTATCCGTACTCCGGACACTTAAATTTGGTGATGTACAAAAAAAAGGAAAAAATAGGACATGGATCAAGAGTGGAATCAGTAAGAGTCGGGTATAAATACACTGCGCAAACGGGTCTTACTTTGGGCCCGAGCTTGGTAAGTCAAGTAAATAAGAAGAAGAAGAAGAAGAAAGAAACGAGCATCAAGAGAATAAGAGAGAGAGAAGGAGATGGTAAGAAAAAACAAAATAAAAGTATATCGAAGGGAGAACCGGCTCATCAGCTGGCTCAACTGGTCTGTTGTATTTTCATCTCTCTTAGCTTCACTGGCTTCTCTTATTTTCTCTCTTTTTCCAACTCTTTCTTTATTTTTTTATTTTTTTTCTCTTCTTATTATTATTATTTCTTACGTGGTATACGCTCTCCTTAAGTGTATAGGGAGATCTTCTCTGCCCTCGATTTTATTCGGATCAGACAACACACAGGCAGGAGAAGAAAAGAGAAGAAATGACGAAGAGAAAGGTCTATTTTTAAAACTTCAATTTTTTTTCTCTTCTCCTTTTATTTACTTCCATTTTATATTATAACTGATAGTAATTATTGATGACAACAGGAGCGAATTCAAAACTGCGACGCAGAATTATCTTTTGAATAAATATGCAAAATATGAATCTTTTAATTTGCATGTCTTTACAAATATGTTTTCGTTTGTACAAATAAATACGAGAAATCGTATCCATAATTTTCTTCTTCACGCTCAGTAAGTAAATTCAAAATTATTAAAATCAATTATTTTTTTTTTTCAACCTTTTATATACTGCGATTCCAGTCTTAGATTATTTATTGAACTTAAAGAAGTTGTTTATGTGACAAGTTTATTTTTCAAGTGGCACTAACTTGGATGATTAGAAAGATAAAAAATAAAAAGAATATTTAAAAATTATTATCAAGTTCGGATAAATGAGTAATACCAGTTTATACATACATTTACAGCAATCATAAATGATCATCAAATAACAGAAACACGATATTTTCAAGTTTAATAAGATAAGTTTGTAGATCTGATTTAGTAAGCTAGTTTTGTTGTTTGCCAGTCAATTAGTGTATTACGGGAGCGAAATGAAGTAAATTACTTGTCGACAATTTTTATTTCTTTTTTTGAAAATTGTGCAATAACTTCAAGGTTTCAAAAAATTGAAAACTAGTTTCTAAGATATAAACTCGCATAATCTTATTTGAAGATTAAAAAAAATTTTTTTTTACCAACTGGTAAAGAAAATAGCATGGAAAAGCGTATAATTTAATAACTGGAAAATAACACATTTAAGTTAACAACTATTAACAAGATATTTTACGTACGATAAATTTAAAAAATACATTCGCCTTTCCGTAACGCATCGCTGCTCGTATTCAAATAAAGTTTAAACAATAAAAATACAATCAATTACATAGGATCATCCTGTTTTCATCTCTGTTCGAGTTCTTCTTCTCTTTCTTTCTTTGGCTTCTTTTTTTTCTCTTAATTCAACTCTTATCTTAAATCTGTTACCGAAGCGTACTAATAATTATCACGAAATCACTTGAGCTTCATCTTTCAGAAAAATAAAAAAGACGTTCGTTAAAATGAAGAAAAAAAAAAGGATAATAAAATAAAATGAAAAAATATATATATATATAATATGTATATATCTTGAGCAAATCCCGCTAACTCCGAGAAACTTCATATTCTTAATCATTAATGCCCGGGGGCTCAAAACATCATATACATCCCGTGGAATGGAAGCCTAAGTGCGTGCGTACACGTCGTTTTTAAGATATGTTTTAGTTTTTTTTTTTTGCTTTTTTAGCGTGCATATATAAAACTAAACGTATATACAACACACCCAGCGATATCCAGCGAACACTTGACTTCCGATGCCTCGAGGATTTGAACGAGTTTTGCCTTTTTAAAGCCACAAAACTCGGTGCAACTAACTCCTTTATGCTTAGTTTTATTTTTTTTTTTTTGTGTTAGTAGTATATGTATATACACTTGCTTTATAATATTTTCCTTATTTTCCATTGGTGCTTCGTTTAGATGTTGCGGTAAAGTATATTTGGAACATAAGTATCGGCCTGTAATAGCTATACTTTTAACAGATGAAGAAAACCAAGAATAGATTTTAAGAAGAAGAAAATTGTTGATTTTTATAGTTTTGGACTTGAAGAAATTTTCTTTGAATGGCTATATTTACTGCGTGCTTCTTTTTGTTAAAGATTATTAAAGTGAGCTCATTTTTTATTAGCGTGATGTTAATGTTATGTAAAGTTATAAATGTACATTACAAAAGTTTTTGATGAAAATAAATTATTTAAATTTTGACGTGTTATTTGTGAATATTTTGTGAATATACGTAATTAAAAGTTTATTTTAAAATATTGAGAAAAAATTAATTGTATTTTCCCATAAGCTAAAATTATCTACAATATCAATAACAATATAAAATAGTTCATTTTAACAGCTAATTTTATTCTTAGTAACTAGATTGACAATTTTTAAGTCATAATATTAAAAAATTAATAAAATCGATAAAAAGAAACTATTGAATTTACTTAAATTATGATTTCCATAAATTATAATCCTAACGATTATCCTTCACACTAACACTTAATTTAAATCTAAAAATTATAAGATTAAAATAAAGAAAATTAAGAGACGATATGTATCGATAATATGGAAAAGGAAAAAAAGGCTAAACCCAAGTTCGTGCTCTCACTTCTAATTCTGTTGCTTGTTGCTGTTACTGTTCACGGTGTATATATATATATACCGTCCAAGTTGAGTGCAGCCAGGGGCATATAATTTTCTCAGTGTTTTTATTGCGGGGTAACTTGTCTTCAGGTGAGCTGTTGGGCTGCTGCACTACTGGTGGAGGTGGTATATAGTAGTACTACAAGCACAGCTAACGTGCAGTAGCCTTTACCTTTTATATCTCTTTCTTTCTCGTTTCTTCTCTCTTTCTCTCTCTCTCTCTCTCTCTCTCTCTCTCTCTCTTTCTCTCGTGAGTTTTAAAACTCTTCTTTTTCTTTTCTCTCCTCCTGTCGTTTTCCGCTTCTCTTTCTCTCTCTCCCCTTCACTCTTCACCTCTTTTTATCATTTCTTCTCTCTCTTTCTTACTAACTTTGGCTTTCTCTTTCTACATTGCCTCCTTCAAGTCCAGGGTTTCTCTCCTTCTCGTACATGAGCCCGCTTACTCGCTCGCGCGCGCGAGAGTTCTCTTTTTCTCTTTGCTTCTTTTTTCTTTTTCCTCCTTATCCTTCTTCTTCTCTTCTTCTTCTTCTTCGTTTTATTTCTTCTATATCCTTTTTTTCTTCTTTCCTTTTCTTATCATACTCTTCTCTTTCGCACTTACTCTGCTCTCTTGGTTTCTTCGTATATACCATCTTTCTCTCTTTTCTTCCCTTTCCCCTTCCATCCCAATGCTGCTTACTCTCTTCAATTACTATCTCACTCTTGAAGCTTTTTTTTTTAAACCTTCCTCTTTCTTTCTCTCTTTTAAAAGTAAAGACGATCATCCTTGTCTTACTCCCTTTTAACTTACCAAAGCTCTTTTATACATCCTTCTCTGTTTATTCCTCTTGCATCGGTCTTCTCTCCTCTCTCCATCCTTCGAGAAGCGCGCAAGGATTTTGACCCTCGTTTCATGTTGCTTGCATTTTGCCGTAACTTTACGGACTTTGTTTTTCGCCTCAGGCTGACTTGGGAGGCTTGAGAGGGAGAGAGAGAGAAAAAGAAAAAAGAAAGACAGTGTTAGGAGAGAGACTTTTAAAAAGTATAAAATCCAACATAAGAGAGAAAAAGAGATGGATATACATAAAGCTTTAAAGTTAAGAGGTAAGTAAAAGAGAAAAACGGTAGAACTAAGATAAGACTGATAAACAAAGTTTTTCTTCTTCTTCTTCTTCTTCTTCTTCTTGTTGGCCAGTAGCAATGTTGCGTATGTATATATGTATGTGCCTAACCGTATAGGCCAGTAGCTAAAGTTAAATGTAGATACCTTGTATGTAGTCAATTTTCAAAGTACTACGTTTTAGTATTATAAGGATAAAAGAATTTGCTCGTATATATATATGCACGGCTATCACAAGTTATCGGAATTAAAATGAAGATTAGAAATTGTATGCTAATGCTGATTGTAGATATAACGGTTATATATACTATTTGGATTCTTTAAACTCCTCCGTGGGTATTACATTGAGCTTTTTATCTAGTATTTGTTTTTTTTCTTATACGAGAATAATTGTCATTTTGACAATCAAAATTTTTTCCGCGCCGGCAATCATTTTGCGTTAGTTTCAAACGCAAAGTTACACATTGAGTTTCAAGCGTAGTAATTCTTTGAGAAGAAAAAAAATCATTAACTGTTAATTTTATCTTGGTCATTTGAATAAAATAGAAGAGATAAAAGCATAGCAAAGATAATTATGGTTTTTTTTTAGATTATTGAATTAAGAGCGATTTAATGTTGAATCTAAAATGATTTCTCATTTACTAAGGAAAAAATAAGGTTTCATTAGTTATTCTTTATTTGCGATAAATGCTAATGTTTATATATAAAATATATTGATATTCATAGTTTTTCATAAATAAAATGAAAAAAAAATCAAATAAATCTATGTATAATTATTAATATACACACGCGTGTATATGAACATCTTTCTTATAATTTATAACTAAATTTGCTCATTGAATTATTCATTTGAGAAGAAAAAAAAGGAAAGATAAAATAAACAAGAGGAATAAATAAAAATATCTTCGCTGGACAAAGACATGAAAACTCGTTGAAGAGAAGAAGAAAAAAAAAGGCAACAATGATAAATTGTGAAATTAAGATAGAGCTAAAAAGAAGAAAACATAAAGGAAAAGACAGATACGCTGAAATAAGGTTTTGTATACAAACAGAATGATTGCATCTTGCAAAGAGAGTTTTTAACGTTCTTCTCTCTCTCGAACGTAATTGACCCTAAAGTCGACAAATCAACTTTAGAAACGAAACTCTTTTTTTTTCAATTGCCCAATAACCACGCGCATTCGTAACTCAGGTAGTCGAGTATAATGGCATAAAAGCTTTGGATATAAAAGATAAAAAGGAGAAATAAAAAAAAAACATTACGCGAATTGTATACTCTTTATTTATATACATTACTCTTTAAAAAAAGGAGAAAAAAAAAAGATCCAAGCCTAGTAGTAATAGTAGCAGTAATAGTAGTTGTGTCGAGTCACGGTATAGAAATCAAAGTCCGAAGGCTACCGTTTTATAGAGCGACGGAAGAGAGAAGTTTTTCCACCGTAGTTGGTAGCGTCAAGGACCTTAAGACAATAAGAAATGTTTGTTGCATACCTACTATACTATATTTTAACTATATTGCACTTATTACTAACAATACATGTTTAGTTTTTCTTAGTTGGTTTGAGCTACTTGTTGTCGATCGGAATGGAATTGTTTTTCTTTTTTTTTCTTTTTTTTATAAAGAGAACGACTTGACACAACCCTGCATTTGGTATGGATGTATGTGTGCTTGGCTCATGCGAAACTTCTGGAAATTTAATGTGCAAATGTACAATTCGTTTATTTATGTATCCATTAAACAGAGATTAATTAATTTTAACAAAATTTAAATTAAAAATCTAATGGTGGATTTTTTTATTGTTTGTTTATTTTAAATTAATGAATTTCAACTGTAACAATTTTTTTCGGATTTATAATTATTTAGAAGATAAGGAATATTACCGATCTTTATATTCTTTCAACATAATCTTGAAAAATTTTAATGTTAAAAATTATCATATAAAAATAAACTAAAAGTAATTTTCATGCATTAAGAGTTGAATCTTATTTAACTTTACAGAATATGAAAGAAAAAAAAAGATTTAAGAAATATCTAAAGGGATGAATAAAGAACCCAATACAAGTATAAAACGTATAAACGCACTTATTAAGCCTATACACACAATAACATACAATCACCATACAACCGCGCACAATTAGGCGATCGCGCGAGAGAACACCTGCATGGCACAAGTATCCATTGTACGTGACAAGCTGCAAAAGCTATTCGTTAAAAAATAAAGGAAAAAAAAAATTAAAGAAAATAGATAAATCGCGCGTGTGCTTTGAAGAAAAAAAAAGCAAGAATTATTGTCGATAAACGATCTTTTCTCTCTGTTTAACGCGCGTGAAGTTTTGCGGATTAGTCACGTATTTATCGATATGACATCTAATAGCGAAGCTGTTTAAACGTGTTAAGATATATACATGTATATACATACACATGCGTTTTTACCGAATGATTTGATATTGTTTAAGCGAATTGGTTGCCTGCTGTGTGTGGTAAAAGCGGTATTGTTTGATTGTTATTATATGCGAAATAATGTAACGTCGTGAGATTTTATCTCAAAAGACGACTGTATAACTCGTTGAAAATTATTTTTTTTTTATTTTCATATTTCTAAGTAGCAGCGAGTTTAATTAAATTTACTCTGTCCGGAACGATTTCACATATTGATTGATTATTTATGAAAGTTCATGTTTTCTTTGTTCAAAGTGTTGAATAAAGAAAAAAAATACCATATAAATACTAGAGATATTTATGAAGTTTTATTCGTGTACATATGGTTTCATTTTCAATCTTGTTATGTTTGGATTTATCTTCGGTGATGTCTGCGGTCCTCAGTGGCTCACTTGGTAGAGAGATGGATTTGTAATCTCGAGGACTCGAGTTCGAATCCCGCTCTCAGCTGAATCATACAAGCACCACTGTATACGATACATGTGCTTTTTTCAGAAACACGCTGAAAGATCTCCGTCGCTAATAAGCACCGGAATAGTAGTATAAATACAGTGACGTTAAATAAAAAAAAAAAAGTTGTTGAATTGAAAAAAAACTTTTGAAATATTAATTTTTTGTAGAAATTACAGGTGAAACCTTCTTTCTTCTTTATAATTTATTTTAATTTATTTATTCCGTATAAACTGTTATCTGATTAAACAAATAACATTATATGGAATATAATGCCTACACAATATCTACGATGATTTTTTTCAAATTGATAATTACTATTCATTTCATAAAATTTATTTTTTTAATTCTAAAATTGCTTCTGTATTAAAATTCATAATTTTTAGAAATTATTACTTTAGTAACGAGTTTCAAGCGTACGGAATCATTATTAAAAATAATTTAATATTTTACTTGAGAATTTCATTCGTTATTTTACGCAAAACTCAAATACAAGAAAATATAACAGAAAAAATTCAATATTGTTGATTATGGACTTTTTATTTGGTGTTATTTTAAAAACTATATTTTTTTAAAAGTATTCGAAGCTTTCCGTGATTTTTGTTTACCCTGCATATTTAAAACTTGTAACATGTAAAATTTCAGTACTTATCTTGCATGTTATACAATAATCAATTTTTTGTTATAACTTTAATTTCACCAAGTCTTAAACGTAAAGACCAACTGAACGTTTTTTCCAGCAAATCAAATGACATTCAAATTTAACGCTACTATCAGCTTTTAATCTATGATGATTAAACTTCTTAATATATAGCAAGTGCTTATGATTTGACAAATAAACTCTTTCAACATCATTTTCTCGTTTAAGCGGATTAAGATAGCAGAAACAGGTTCATCTCCTATTTTAATAACTCTCTTTTTTACCCTTCTTTTTACAATATTATTTCCAATCCATTACGGCAACTTTTAGGATTTAATGTTTCTAGAAATAGATTTTCATTACACATAAAATCTTGTTAATAAATAATTCTAATGCTCATGATTTCTATTTGAAAAATACGTACGCACGTTTTCTTAATTACTGTACTGAATAAATTAATCAATAATTTTTTTTCTTACTCATTTATTTTCGAGAGAAAAAAACTGTTTCTGGAATATATTTCATAAAATTTAATCTAAAACAGCATTTAAATTAATAGAATATCATCTATAAAGTTATATTTTTAGATTAAAATCCAGAAATCTATGAAATTATACAGGTGATACTAATAACATTATTTATCATGCTACGTTTATTCCATGGAAAAGGGGTAATTGAATTGAAATAATAATACTATTAATTTTTTTTATAATGACCGCTTACGAATATTATCATAATTTAATATGGTAATATTATTATGTTGCATTGATTATTTATTCATATTTAATGTTATAAGACTTTAATAGCGCTGATTTTTGTTACAACTTTAAAACTTATACCTCTTAAGGCGATGTAAGTACGTATTTCTTAAGGCGATGTAAGGATCCTACTATATCGACTAGTACCTAATTACGTAATTGATTATAATTGAAGCAATAATTCAAACATAATATATCGGCTTCTAATCTAATCCATAAACAATAGTTAGTTCAATTTTCAAGTGGTTTTATTTATTTATCGCGGAGAATTTGAATTCTCGAACAAGATAAATCTTTTCATATTATTATTTAAATGCGAAAATCCAAAATGCTTCAAGATTAACGAATAAATTTGAAAATTTAACTTAATAATGGTTATTGGTCATGTTACGAATTCATTTATTTTCTAGGATTATTACTTTAATTGTAAATATCAATATAATTGTTAATTATAACCGATGAAATCGGATTCTTATATGCAGTTATATCTCCTTGAAAAAGATTAATTCTATTTATTTTAATATAAAAATAACTTACAATATTAATAATGTTGAAAGTAAAAAGCCCAATCATCAATAATTAAAATCTCCATATAAAATTTTCCATTTGCTTTTAATTAAGTTTTATCAAAAAAAAAATCACTATAATTCCCTTCCCTTATCAACAACAAAATATATCTCTTAAAACTCTCCTTACACTTGACTGTATGTATATGATCCAAGTGTAAATCATCTCGCTTTATAAAACTCATGATCAGATACATAACCCGTATATACCTTTCTATATACTAGCTACGAGCTATATATCGAAGTGCATCATCGGCAAAACAAATTCACATTATGAAAATAGCGTACAGGTTGTATGTACACATATATATACAAAGCGTGCAATTTAAAGTACTCCAGGCTTTAGCTAATCGACACGCCAAAGCGTAAGGCTCTTCCATCGTATATATATACAAAATACAAGCTCCCGTTTTCCTGCGTACTCTTTCTTTCTCTCTCTTTTAAACTTCTTGTGTATATATATCGTATACATACAGAGCATATTATTAAAGCGGCCAAGTACACTGAAGCCTCTGGGCTACTGTATCACGGAACGATGCTTCTTTATACCCCTTCTTCTTCTTCTTCTTCTTCTTTTGCTACTGCGCTTTTTCTCTCCTTACTCTTCTTCTTCTTCTTCTTCTTTAGATGCTGCTGCTACTTGGCTTCTTTTTGTTTTGTTTCTTTCTCTCTTTCCTTCTTGCGTTACTGCGAGCCTTCTTTTTTTTTTGTTCAACTTGCAAGAAAAGAAAGAAAAAAAGAAGGGACGACGATGATCCTTGCAGTTCAGCTTTAAGCGTAGAGTCTGTGTACGTATATGTATATGTGAGCTGCTACTGTGCAGTTTATGCGTAAAGTTGTAAACTTGTATACACATATACCTATATACAGTTTGTTGCGTATTGTACGCACTAGAGAAGTGTTTGCAGGATGAAAATTCATTTCGGTTGATTTTTAAAGTGTGGATTATACATTTTTTTAAATTTCAAACATTTATTTTTTATTCAATGCAAAAAACTTTTACCAATAGCAAATGTTTCTAATCTTCGTATGGATAATATAAACTTGCGAAATAAACGTTCAAAAATTATTCTTACATTACACGAATATATAAATAAAATATAAGACATTTTCGCGTGAATTATTATTTTAACATTTGCAAAGATAAACAAAAAATCAAAAACATTATACAAATTTGCATTCAACATTATTACGAATAAAGCGTATATTCTGTTCGGTGTACATTAAAACGTGTAAGCTGAAAATAAACAGTAAGACATAAAATGCAAAAACAAGCTTATTTTTGTCAGAATTTTTTAAGGAAAACAATATATTGCACACTCGGTATTATACTAACTTGAAAGCAGCCATCGATAATAAAATTGTATTCCAGCGCTGTTAACAATAAAAAATTAAAATATTATTTACTTTTAGCACCTTCGAAACTTACGACACATCTCATCGTTACTTCGCCAACAAAATCCAGAGTTCTTAAAAAATTATCTTCTTTTCATTTGCACACAAGCCATATTTCTATTTAACGTTAAATTGTATATCCGTACACGTGTTTCATTATTATTATTATCATCATCATCATTATTACAGATACATGTACACTATACCCTCTGACATATAACATATACATCCACATGTAGATGTAAGGCAAAGGTCCTGGCATTATATACATAATGTTGTAAATACGTATTATATGTACAAGTACAAGTATGGCATATACATATATCTATATACAGTGTACACACTATATAAGATATATAATGTAAGCCGGACCAGCCGGAGAGATATAGACGGAGAGAGGAGGCTTATTGTTGATCGCTTATTATCCAGCTCGGCAATTATATGCAATTATCTGACACGCACGCATAGACGTATTCAGAGAGCTGTTCCTCCCTCCCTCTCGCTCTTTCTCCTTGCGTCTGTCTTTGTTCCTTTAAGATTCTACCTTTCTCTCTTTCTAGTTTAATCTTAACATTTTTTAATCTATCATTCTGTCTCCGTTTGACATGTGAACCTCTTTGAATTTTTATTATTCCTTTCTTTTTAAACTTTTATACATACGATCGAAGATATTTGATATATATTAGTATTGTGCATGCATATTTATGCGCTCATGCAATTAACATTGATTTAATTAAATTGTTAAATAAGAAAAAAAAGGGAAAAGTAATTCTCGTATCAAGCGAACGGCGTATCGGTTATAATGATAATTTGAAATATAATACGCGGAGCTTTGAATAAAATAGATGCGCATCAGCAGATATATCTTCTCTGCTCAATAGTGCGTATACAAATTGATATTCAATGCAAACCGTAATAATATCGTCTGTTACTACTGGAATTTATTAAAAGGCAAAAAAATCTTTTTTTTTCAGTCTATTTAATTGGAATTGGTGATTATATATTGGTGTTGTACGATTTAATAAAGGCATCGATAATGAGATATGGAAGTTAGTTTCGAAAATAATTAAATGATTTGTTAGGAAATTTCGTTTTGATTTTAAGTATATAAATTGTACAAAAATATACTTGTTCATAAATACATATAATTTATAATAACTATGACTTTCATATGGAGAATATTTTAACTTTGCATAAAGAATTTTCTTTAAACAATGGGAAATGTTTTTTATAAACAAGTGTATATGAAAAGTTGTGATATTTGACGCTTGGTAATTTTGATACTGTGTGTGATAATGGTAATAACTTATGGAATATAATAAAAATCGACATTGCTTTAACTAATATTATATGAAAAGTTTACGAAAAATAACTTAATTTAAGTGTTAAAAAAAATCAACGAAGTTATTAAAAATGTATTAAAAGTTATGTTTTTTATTGTTCACTTATTCATTGCTAATTTTAATAAGTTTCATCTTCATTTTAGATTATGCAACGAAACTTATCAAATTGTCGTAATTATACTAACTACTTCTAGAACTACTGTGTTGGAAGTCCATAATTTTGACTTTATTATCTTCCATGATTTCAACAAACTCTGTAATCTTCATTGTTAAAAACTTCTTAAATGAGCTTTAATTATCTCTATAAAGAATATTTATGTCTATGTGTGTGTTGAAATTAAGAAGATAGTTATGAAGTGAAGCGAAATTAAACTAGAGTAATGACGTCAATATAATGCATTAATTTTTTTTGTAATTACCTTTTTTTTACATTTGCGTCTCTTATGTATTGTATTTCTCCCTCTATCACAGATCAATCTCTTCGAAGTTTTATCGCATCGAGTAACCAAAGAACTTTTTCTTCTTCAACAGGCCCAGGATATCTTGTAAGTTACAAAAGAATAATTATATTTCAGATTTTTTTTTCTACAAGTTACATTTTCTATTGCAGGATGAGTTTTTAATATTTTTACGATTAATTTTTAACTTTATAGTTCTATAAAAAATCTTAATGTAAAATTTGAATGTAAGTTGTAAATTATGAAAAAAATATAAGATTATTGTGAAACAGTACTCATGTATATTAATATTTACGTAAATATCATTCGTTTATCTTTTATTTTCCTTCTTCGAAAACAAACTATATATTTCAATCATTAAAATAATGATTAAACTACCAGAAAACTCAAATGTCAAATAAGCTTCATCAACCAAAAATTTGAATATCATTAGAAATGTGAACTATTTTGATTCGAGTAATATCATATGTTATTTTATAACATTGATAAGATATTTTATGATAGTATTTCAGCGTTAATAAAATAGATCGGAAAAATTCAAAAGCATAATAATAATAATAATGAAATGATATATCGTCGCATCATCGACATCATTATACGATTTAATGTGTATGGTATCACGTTACTATATACGCTTAAATGTATACGTACACAAGCTAAAGATTACGCGATGAGTTTCTGAATGTAACGGTATACTTGTATATGCACTGACGATAGTTACTTCTCTTTTCTTTCTCAAAAAAAAAGAAAAATAGTAAAAACGCCCATAAGTTTATCGCATGCGTTAAGATTTTTTATATTTTTGCTTTTGTAATTCCTTTTTTCTTCGTTTATTTTTTTCTTCCTCTTTTTTTTTTGTAAACCGACTAGAAGAGAAAAGTACACACGTATAATGCGCTTGACCTTCGCTACGTGTGCCCAGAACATGGCTGGATGCAATCGTGTCAGCTGAATCGCTTATCTTGTACCCTCACGTGGAACGGATAATATTATGTGGCAGAAAAAAAATTATTTCCTTAAAATAAAAAATATAAAATTAAAAGAAGAAATACTCGGCCTGTGTCTTTGAATTATATGAAATTAGATGGCTATTGTTATAAAAAGCATAATGGAATAGCAACACCCTTTTTATTTTTTAATGATTTGCGTGTGTGCAAGTCCGAGTTGGAATTCTGAAAATTTTATTTTTTCCTTTCGAATCTCATTTTTTCTTTCAATTAATTTCTTTAGAAAAAATATTATCTCGATCAATTAAAGATAAGCCTCAAATTGCAATATAAAATTCATATGTGCGCTTTTATCAATTTATTACGATCTGTATTCTCGAATCGAGCATCCAAAGCTCTTTCGAATCAATGCATTCGGATCCTCAACCATCGCGATAATTTTCAAAGCTTGCCATTTTGGTCTATTATCGTTTTCATAAATTCTAGCAGAACGTTAAAAATTCCATAATTAAACGAGAGCTAATAAAAAGTGCTCGTCGAATCAATGCTTTTAGAATAATGATTCGCATAAAAATAATCGTTCGTACGATAACATTTGCATCTTTATTACTAAGGCATCGTATACCACGCGCGCTTTATTCTAAAATAACGTCTCGAGAACACGCATAAGCGCGATAGAAAAAAATATCATTAAATTCTTGAAAATTTATCCAATCAATATTTCGACAAATGCACTCGCATAAAAAAATGCATATGAAAAAAATGCAGAAAGTTATAAATTATAGTCTTGTTAAAATCGCAGTACAATGAAAGATAAGCTTATACGTATAGAGAAGAAAAAAAAATAAAATAAAAAGTTAAATTCTGTTCCTATAGGATCGCCTATATAGTCTTATCGCTTTATTCAGTCGTCGCTTTGGATATTTATGCAGCACATTGTGCACTATACTAAGGAAAAGTTAGTATATAGAAGTAAGAATAAGAAAGAAGTTTAAGAAAGAAAGAAGAAAGAAAGAAAGAGAGAAACACTAACCAGTCGACGTCCTCCTGAACCTCAAGATCCCGATTGGGTTCAAGGTGACTTCGTGATCGAGGTAGCGTGCATTGCCAACAAACGTTCGCGATCTTGGCCATCGTTTGCTCTGTACATATAATATATATATATGTATACCACCAAAAGAGAAAGAGAGAAAGAAAGACTCGTTTGCTTTTAGCTTTTGCCTTTATACCTTTCCTGTATATATATATTCACCAGGTCTTTGCTCGCTCTCTTATGGATAAGAGAAAAAGAGAGAGAGAGAAAGAGAGTCGCGCCTTCTCCTTTACGACAGGTTCCGTTCAGCTGCTGCGCGTAATACACTCTTCGTTTTTTATTTTCATTTTTTTTTTATTTCTCTCTTTTTCTTTCCCTCTCTCCCCTCTCTCTCTCTCTCTCTTGTCGAGTTGTTCGTCGTAAAACGTGCACGTGAGCTCTGATACTTCTTTTTACATTTTCTTTTTCTTATTCTTTTTATTATTGTTTTTTTTTTTGCTCCTCGTTGAAAACGAATCGCTCGTTTTCCAGGCTGCATCTTTATTTATTTTAAGGTGAAATTTTTTTTTCTATGCCAGTGAAAATTGGTATAGAAAATTACTTGGGTGAATATTATTTTGAATCTAAATAATTTTTAATTCAATATTAGAAGAATTATTTAAATGTCAGTAAAGTAAATACATTGAAAATACTTAATTTTTTAAAATATTCAAATCAGGCGCTTAGAGAATGAATGTTTGAAATTCTCGTGTAATAAATACTTTGGAATAATTGAAACGCATAATAAAATATATAATTTTTAAATTTCACCCCATATTCTTCATCCTTTTAAAAGAAATTTAAAAAAAATAAATAAATAAAACTCTATAAAAACGATTTATTTTTCAAGGCTTCAATAATAACTTCGTCAGTGTTGATCAATTTAAAGTTCAAGTTATTATTATTACAGAAAGCTCGTGAATAAAGCCAGTACAATTATTTCAATTAGCTTTTAGCCATGCTCAAGCCAAATATAAACGCACGATCGAGCTGTCTTTCGCGCGTACACATAATTATATAGCTTTAATATATAATTACGGGTCAATAATAAAATGTAATTAGAGTACTTCCTCAAATCGAAGCCCTAGTTTGAGGGGATGAAAATTTGTGTGTGTAAGGATCATGAACTATGTGTATAGTGTAACTATACGTATACATACGTTCCGATACAAGTCTACACCCACTGTACAATGTATCGCGGTATTGGTAATTGGAGGCTTTGAGAAGCAGAACCGCGAGATGTATAGTGGACGTATATAGAGTCCACAAGCAGGCGCCAAGCATATACACGTATATGTATATATCCAGAGATAGATAGATAAAGAGAGAGAGATACAGAGTTGAGCTAATTGCTGCGTGTGTTTTGTAACAGTAGCTTGTACCTATGTATCGGCTTACCCGTTTGTGCTTTGCGGCCTGTTATATACAAGAGGAGGGCATGGAAGGGCATTCATAACGTATGCGCTCGTTAGCATACACGGAAAAACTTTTGCACCTAAAATACGTTCAAATGTTGCATATAAATTCACATCTACTATTATTGAAATAATTTTAATATCATTCTTGAAAAAAGATTAAAACAAATTGAGATGATGTTCCCTCAGAAGAAATGAAATGGAAACCAGTCATCTATGCACAATATAACCAATAGTATGGACACCGAGACAGCGAACAGCCTTGTATTCAACTTATCGGGATTTAGCTTCAACTCGAACGGAAAAGTAACAGTAGTGGACAACCGAGCGCGTGTTTTGAAAAGAGGTAGGGAAAAGAAAAGAGGGAGTATACTTCTATTAGATGGTAAATAGTAATTTTTAAAAAATTAATAAATGTTACGATTTTAATATAATTGTGAGTTTAAAACTATTAAAAAGTATCACCAACTTATTTTAACAACTAGGGCAGATGGCAGTATCCATCGATGATATTTGAAGTAGGTTTGGTCCGCAGCGTTAACGCTTTCCTTGAGTCGCACCACATTTTTTAATTTTTTTTGTTTAAATTTTTTTATTTTTATTTACATTTTTTCTAAATATTAAAATCTAACAGAGATTAGGTATAGTAATGAATATTTTTAAAAACTAATGAAAAAAAACACAGTTTTCATGAGCACAATTCAAACCCCCTAACACTTACCAAGCACCTAAAGCAAAAACAACAACCGATCGACTACCTAAAAAAACAGGATCCCCTTGATCTTATTTAAATACTTTTACTGGAGAACACCCGCCCAATCGGCACCTGTCTCCCCAATAGTCCTGTTGACGCACATTCTGCATTATTCATCCTGTTTTTTTTACTAAAATAAAAAACACCAACACGAAGACCACATACAAGAGCAAAAAACAATTTAGTCACACCAACCCCAAATAACCATCATCCTATTTCTCCTTTCAGACATACCGGAAGTTTAAATATAAAATTTTCAATAAACCCGGACCACACCCAGGAGACGCACCACCAAACCACCGACAGGAACGCCACGCCCCAGTTGTTAATAGTTTGGTGGTCCCTCTCCCTCATTAGGAACCTTTCTTCCCCACCCCCAAACACGCCCGACTACCACACGCCCGCACGCGACAACTATATAACAGTATTAACATCATAACTATTAGGTATATGTCAAAATGGTATAGTAGCTTTAGCGCATCAAACGGTTTCAGTTTCCAATGAAGTCCGTGTATCGATACACGTTTAGCAATCCAAAATTTTCAAAGAATCTGGGACGATGAGGCATTTGGAGATTGCGAATAACAGTATACTTGTATTCGAGAAAAATTGAGGGATGATTTTTTTTAAAAAGGACTTCGATACGTCATTTATAAATTAATATAACATAAAAAAATTAATATTTATTTCATTAAAAAATATGTATTGGTTAGAAGTAAATAATTGTGTGTAAAGTATAAAATAAAATTTCAAGTACACAATTTTAGCAAGCTAGCCAACATTTCTCATTAACAAGCTACTCTTTAATCGGGCTTAGCTTGAAAAAAATAAAGAAAGATCTTGGCTATATATTTCCTTGACAACCAAGAGAGCTTACAAGAGTACTCCCTAGAAAATCCGTCATCCATTTCTTCATCTCATCCCCCCCCTCCTCCTCCTTCTCACCATTGCTCTTGAGGACGTCTTTGCTTGGTCCTCAAAAATTTCGAACCTCAGTGGACGATTTTTGTATTTTTCACGAATATTATGTATATATCTATATATACACAGCCTATTCTGCTTTTCACCCGCACTTAATGATCCGTTCTCCTTCTTTTCTGTAAGGACTCGAAAGAGAGCGAGCGCGTGGCTAAGGAGTTCCTTAAGCAAGAAACTTCTTTTCGAAAAGAGAGAAAGAGAGAAAACAAAGTTGAAAGAGAGCAAGACTCGACTTAAAACTGAAGTGGTACACAATATTGTAGCATCGCGGGGTCAACGACACCCCTTCTTCTTCTTCTTCTTCTTTTTCTTCTTCATCTTCTTCTCCTTCTTCTTCTATACTACAGACCTTTTTTTTTCTTCTTCTTCTTCTTTTTATTTCTCGACAGCTCACCCAAGAGAAGGAGAGAGAGAAAGAGAGAAGCCCTTTTCCTCAATTAAAGCAGAAGGAGCTGAAGAATCGACGAGAGAGAAAATTGAGCATTGTATATATTGCTTGTCCAGTATACGTGTAATACAGGTTGCGTTATATGTGCACTTCTTGTATAACATGTATTCAGTAAATAAAAGTCTTCTCGATTCAACTGGACCATGATTGACGACATGATACCTCCGTTTATATTCTTTCTCTCTCTCTTCGATATATATATTTTTTATTTTTATTTTGCAACATCTTTCCTTTATTTATTCCATCTCATATAAAGTCTCGCTTCGTGTATGAGCGAAGCAGGTAATCCTTTTGCCAAAGGATTCCCCTTGGACTTGCTCTCCTTCTTCAGAAGTAATACCCAGCTTTAGTCGATATCTCCTTTCTTTATCTTCTTCTTTTAGCTCTATAGTTTTCTCCTTTTCTTTCTCTCTCACTCACTCTCTTTCTCATCTTCTCATAATACCTCCAGCAGCCCCAATTTCGTTCGCACTTGTTCTCTCTTTTATCCAGTATATAGAGAGATGTGACATTATTCAGGATCGATATACCAATGAGGATAATCATTCTTCTTTTTTTTTTTTCTTCGGATTATCGGTAGCACGCGCGACCCCACTTCTTCTCTACTGCGACGTGCTACTGCACAGCTTCAAGTGGATTTGATACTCTGCGAGAAATGAAGAAGGAGCTTATTTTTCTTTGTGTACGTGAATCTATATACAGAAACACAATAGTAAGACCGGTGCGCTAGAACGGTCATTACCTTTGCTCTTTTTACTCTTGTTTTATTTTTCGAACGCTGATGAAAAATACATTGAGAGGGAGAGAGCATTTTCTAAATCCTCCGGCTAAGTATTGGGGATCAACTAAACGTGTGTATTAAGGTATTTCCATTGATTTTTAAACGGTTCGTAGATAAATCTTGAGATTTTGCTTAAGAACACGCGTGTTTTATTTAATCTTTATTGACTGTTTATGCTTTATTCAATATTTAAGGATGCGACGGAATTTTTCCTCTCCTATATAGAATAATTCAGTAATATTTTCATTTAAAGTTTCTGAGTAAACGATGCGTTAAATTGAGTTTTTTTCACTACAGTAAGTAAATTTGTAAGATTGGATTTGAGCTTAGGTTCGTCAAGTTTAATATCTAATTTTCATTCAAAATTTATAAATAAAATAATAAACTCAAATGATTTTTATTAAACACTTTGATTTAACTTGACTGTATCTGAATATTTCCTCAAACCTTTTTTTGAAAATTAAGGTATTTTCCTTAATTTTCAAAAAAAGGTTGACATAGGAAGCTGAAATTTTCAGAATATGCGTATCTTGGATAATAATACATAATTCTGCAATTTGTTTAAAAATTTTTTTCAATATTTATTATTTTATTAATTTCGCTTTAGTGTTAACAAGCCATTATATTTGTTTAAATGATCAATTTAAAAATATATGCATAAAATGAATAAAGCAGGAATCATTTCCAGCAGCTCTGAAATATCTTATTGATAAATATGTTAATATTAATTTATATTGTAACAAATGTTTTAATTTTCTTTCAAACTTTTTTTCCAATAATGATTATTCTATTTTAATTCAATAATGGTATCATACATAAGATCTATTAAAATTTTTAAATAATTTAAAATTTTCATAAACGAAAAAAAAAATTTTTAACAATTTAAAAATACATATTCAATTATATGAATATGAAGAAAAAATAATTCAATGAAAATTAACCATTTACATAATTCCTTTAACACTCATAACAAAAAACAAAAAATTATTTGCCAAACTAGAACATTAATCCCGGTCGCGTAAAAAATCGGTCATTGTCGCGCAAGCGAGCAAAATGAAATCGCAAGCGTGAAGGCAGTTCCTTTAGGGACATGTTATCTTTCTCTCTCTCTCTCATTTAATCTTTCTCTTTCTTTCTTTAAAGGTGAAGGTAGAGAAGGCTTGGGCTCCGGGTCAACCAACTCCAAGTTGTGTGGACGCCCCTCCTTTAGCTTGTTGGCTGCATGTTGTTGCTTATATATACCCCCCCTCCTCCTCCTCCTCCTCCTCATCTCTCCTTCTTCTTATGCTTCTATCTCTCTCGCTTGCAAGATCTTGCCGGACTTACTGTGCTTACTATACGTATAATCGAGGTGCTCATGCTATGTATGTAGAATACATAGGTGCATACATATACCCGCGTCTCTCTGTCTGCTTGATTTTATAACAAGAATTAAGCATTTTCACTTAATATCTGTTACGTAGAATTTTAATTTTTTCACTATATAAATCATAATTTTTAATTGATTTAAAACTTTATTTTCGAATTATTCCTTTAAAAATAAATACAATTTCTTTTCATAAGAGCCAATATTCAATATAACATAAATATTAGTCGTCTATTTTTTACTTTTTTAGAAGAATTCAGTATTAATCATTATAAAACTGTCTTCGAGATTAATCAATTTTAATAAAGACGAAATACGTATTATACACGTATGAAAAAAAAGGAAAAAGGCCATTGATGTCACTATAATTGTATATCTAAACGTCACCCCTTTTTTCCACGTCAGCTGGCATAAATTTATCAGCTTGAAAAAAAAAATGCTTCAAGTCGATTCCCGCTTCTTAATTGTTACGATGTTACGTACACATTACACAGCTAATTACTTTGTACTGTAATTACATTTCACGTAAAAAAAAAGTATATATATAAGGGGGAGTTATAAGGCTGATTATCTTAACATATACACTGTATGTATAAGCAATCCCTTTTAACACTGCGGAAAAATGCTTTTAAACACATACATTATATTCGTATATACGTAAACGTATACGCATGCACACACACACAAAGTATTTTAAGCTTTCTGACAGATGATTCATCAAAATATGTTTCGGGTTAGGAGTCAAAATAGCGACAGTTTTTCGGAAAATGCATTATTTAATGCGGTGCGTATAAGAGGCACAGATGTCGTGCACTACACTTCGTAAATTAATCATAGGAAGCCGAAGAGAGAGAGAGAGAAAGACTCGTGTGCTTAACAAAAAAAAAAGAGAAACAAAATTGTTGTCTGTCATATGGACGACAGATAGAGCGTAATTTTCCAGTAAAACTGTCCTGTTAACCATAATCAACCCTTTTTTTTTAGGCAATAACAATTTTCATAAACGCTTATTTGCCTCGTTACTTTTCCATTGAATCGTTTATCTCTTTTTGACATGTGATACGTATACGTATGTTATGTTTTCTTTATATAAAACAAGTATAATATTATAAAGGTATACAAAATACTTGATCTTGAATAAAACAAATTTCAAATATGAATGAAACTTTCCCCTCTTTGCATTAGTTTTGTAGATGATTTTATCTCATTAACTGCAAATAAAAAGAAATTAAATAATTTTATTGTTTGATTTTAATTGTTAATAGAATTTGTACTTCTATTCTTAATTTATATATGAAACTAATGTTAACAATATATAATTAATTATATTTCATTTAAATAATCTGCATAATAAAAGTTGCAATGAAGATCTTTTTAAACAAATAAGAAAAATTAGAGCTTCTACAAGTTGTGTATTAAAATTCTGCTATTTAAAATGTGTGTGATGTTTCTCCCACGTAATTTATAAAATCAATTAGAAATGTAATTGCTTATTTAACATCTATACTTATTTGTTATTAAAAATTACAATAGACTATACCTTGCAAGATGCATCGACAATTTAAACAAATTATGATAATGTATTGAATAATTAATGATTAACATAATTGATGTAATTGCAATATATCCTCAAAGATGCAAAATTAGTTTATAATTGAAATAAAGACTGTACCATTAACTAATCATTTCACTTTCCGTTGGACATTTCATATGAAAGTGAAACTTTATTTTTATATATTTAATAACGTATAGCAAATATATCATGAGAAAGTGAATATAAAGATGATACACAATGGTACTAGTATATAATAACGAAATCGATGATGATTGTAATGCGATTATCAATGCGCAAGATCAACGATCTCTGACAATGAACTGGTATTCCCACACGCAAAGTAAACTATAATGCATATGTTTTCTTTCTTTTTTTCTCTTCAACTTTCTACCGGTAATATAGGTAAACCCTCTTGTGAACGCGGTAAAAGAACTTGATGCACAAAAATTGTTGGTTTTTAATCTGATCCGATGAATCTAATTCTAAATTTGCGTATGGCTTACGCTTGGATGGAGTATTTTGTTCTTCCGAAATTTATAATTATTATATGGTACATAAAGTATCTGAAGAATATTTTATAATATTGTATAATTAATTCAATAATAATGAAATTTCCAAATTTATTGATAAAATTCAGTGATGATTAATAATTATTAAAATAAACTGCAGACGTCGAAATTGAAATTAATTCACGAACGACGCCATAATTCATACTTTGAACATATTTAAGAAATTAAAAACTCATTTTTCAATTATACATTTATTATATGCTCCATCTATATTGAGCCATAAATTCAATCAAATAAAACAGGTAACATATGCGATACAATTTTTCTTCAAAATCAAATTAAATTCACTTCCACCCACATGACCCTTCCTCGACCATTAATTTCACTTTTTTTTTTTAAATTCAAAAATTACACGCCGATTAAAAGGTTCGATAAAAATGGAAAAAAAAGAGGTATATGATATATCCTCCGAAAAAAAGCTACCTTATCCAGCCATCCATCTCTTCTAAATACAAAATGTTTTGCCACGACTTTCGCTCCCTATATCATTCGGGATCGCATAATACATTTTTTTTTCAGGTCGTCCAACCGTATACGTAATTATCCAGGATTTCGAAAAGAGGACATATAAGCCATACATGGGTATATTTGTTACAATTTGCCAAGACCACCCCCGCGATAATTGGCATTAAATCGAGCTACAGTTAGATCTAAATCTATATATGTATGTGTGTGTGTATATATAGAACTAACATGTGGGCAAATGCTTTCTATATCAATTTATCTGCACCAACCAAACGACACCTAATCTGATGAGCCGTCCGTTTAGATCATTTTGATAGAAGCGACCACTCTATTTTTTCTTTTCTTTTTTTTTCGTTCTCTTCTTTTATAAATCTATATAGCACTGCCTAATACTGTATTGTTTTTTTTTTCGGGGATGAAACGCAAATTGCGACAATCGCGTGTACGTTATAACAATTTCTAAGGGGGGATGACCCCAGCGAACTTTTATTTTTTTTCTTTTACTTTATTTTCTATTCTCGTTTACTTGCCATTTGCTGAAATACACGCGATTGAAAAATAAACAGCAGACCCTTTCAGACAATACCTTTACGAGCTTATAATTTTCTTGTTCGCGAAGAATCAGCCTGATCCTTTTAGATATTATATCGACTTTCATGTCTCTGGATTTTATGCGTTCCGTTTTGTTAAACATAAATATCGTTGGTTATTGAGGATTATCATTGATATTCTAAATTATCTAAATTATTCAATAGCGTTTTATATAATACCTTACGTTTTGACCTAATTTTATCCTTATTAATTACAAAACAAAGAATAATTTACGTTGTCAAATATTATCACGCTACTCGTAAACACTTTCTTTTTTTACTTCGATAATAATGACAAATCGAATTTAATCCATTGGAATAATAATTAATGAAAAAAATAGAAATTTATTAGACAATACCATATATTAGTATTAAATGCAGCTATAAAATAATGCATTAATGAAGTATAATTTTTGTTCTTATTAAGTCACAGTATTAAAATTCAAAATAACTCAATAAAAATTGCTTATTATTTTAACGTAATATCATTGCGCATTAATGGTGTTAAATTTACATTAACAATAAACAGTAACACCTACCGAAGTACAGCAATGTGGCAAACGTTAAACCCGATGGTTTATTATCATAACCACAAAAAATTTTTCACATAACTTTTCAAACTTTTAAAGTGTAAATATTATGGTTCAACGGAATAATTTCTCTCGTACGGCTGTATACAGTAACGTGACACTTTTAAACAAGCCGTACGTCTACTAATGTCAGTTGAGAAAAAAAAAAGAGAGAAAAAAAAAACTGTTACAGCATAAATCTGTTTTTTTTTTCCTTATACCGAGCTTTGGAATACAAGTTCCGACAGCAAGGAGAGAGAAAAAAGTTGAACCTTTTTTTTTTTTGCTGCGCTACAGTTCTATATTTGAAGATCTAGAAGGGGTTAGTCGGTTATATAGAGTGTGCAAGTGCACGAAGAGTAGCTCAACAAGAAATCGAGCTCACTTTTCTAGAAGCCGGTCGGTCGTTGGCTTTTCTACTGTGTTTCTACGATAATACTCTCTTTTTTTTTCAAGCTTCTATACTTGGAAAAGGTTTTTGAAATAAAGATAAGGAAATACTATATTGTCTTTTCGGTTAAGTTAAACAAAGATTTTTTTTATTTTACAATCATATAAACAATTTAATGCAAAAATTTTTAGATACAAGATACAAAAATATTCTTTTATCCAACAATACAAATAAGCTTTCAGGATTCGCTAAATTTTTTTTGTAATTTATACTTGGGAGTATTCGTATAAAGGTGGCGCCATCTACTTAAAATGGAAAATGTGCACGAAAAATAGAAATATATTCAGTAAAGTTTTGACAAAAGAAGATAAAAAGTATTATTTTTTACAAATAAATGTGCATCTTTTTTTAGATTGAATAGGAAAATAATTCATAACATTTGAGATCAAAATTTAACCAACTAATAACTCTCAGTATAAAAAGCAATTAGTCCAGATGTCGCTACTTATATCCGACCGCCACTTAAATTTTATTTTTTAATATAAGTACATAATCTATTTATCAAATATTATTTAAAAACTGAAATTCTAATTTATCAACCTCATATTTACGTCTCGCATTACCATATAAAAGTACAACTATAGCTTATACAAGTGCATCTGGTGTATAAAGGCGCTTCTGAAGCATAAAAATAGATTTGATGGATAAATATGCATTTAAGGAATAAAAGTGTGTTTGAGGCATAAAAATTTACCTGGTGCATAAAACTTTTAGCTAGGGTGCAAGAGTGCATCTAATACTTAAATTCCATCTGCTGCATAAAAGTATACTAATATGTTATGTTCCACTAATGTATAAAAATGCATCAAAGGCACAAATGCATTAAGGGACATGATTTTTCTTTGTTTTGATGTTCGGGCGGATTAAATAAATGCCATTTTGTAAAATTTCCTTATTCTTTAATTTTTATTATGGAATAAAAAGATAATTATAAATTTGCAAATAATCCATTTTAACTCAAAGTTTCTTTTTCAAGTTAGCAAAGATAAAATCGTATTTACAATTTTATTAACTTTTTTATTTAAAACTCTAAAAAAAATCTACTCTTGCAATTCACAGTGGGTAACAAAAGGATTAACTTTAGTTAAATTTTTTTCATATCCTTCATATATCAAATGAAAATAAAATGATAAAAAATCATATCGACAGATAATCTCAAAAGTTAAAAAAAAATCTATAAATAAAACTCTTTTATTCTCGTGACAATTAATTTTCAAGATCAAAAAGATTCGATCGATTCGTGCAAGTACATACGGCAAGAACTCCATATTATAGCGATCAAACAGTGAGGACTCCTGTGGCGCGTACACGCATACATGTATCCATATAGAATATTACGCTCATGAGTTTGTATACGTAGTAGCACGTGTGGCTACTATACTACGCTTACATGTATATATATATAACGCAATGCTTGTTTTGCGTAACCGCGTTTGCTCGAGAGTTTACGTTTTGCAGTTTCG
The DNA here is from genome assembly GCA_017163975.1 of Anastatus disparis. NCBI lineage: Eukaryota > Metazoa > Arthropoda > Insecta > Hymenoptera > Eupelmidae > Anastatus > Anastatus disparis. The sequence continues at coordinate 2,764,541 of JAFFSR010000251.1, forward strand.
AGTACAACAGCAGCAGCAGCAGCTATGCTCTTATAGAGTACAATAAGCTAAAAGGCATGAAGCATAAAGTTCGCTACGCTGCAACCTTTTACTTGTATAGTTTCTTTTTTTTTTGTTTTTCTTTTTTTTAACAGTTGTCTCTGTACCACAGTAGTAACCTGTTAACGATCTACGCAATTTCACTGTGGATTTTCTTTTGTTTGCTCTGATGCGGGGGTTATATGTACGCCTGTGTAGGCTTGCAATTTAATTTAATAATTCGCTTTGTTTGACTTTGGTTAAGAAATAAGGTTATTAAAATGGTCTTTTTATTTTATTTTTTTCTAAATTATAGGTTACTGTTCTACTTGTCTCTGTTCTTTTCACGAATGATTTATTGAATTCCATCATTGGAAGTTTATATAATTTTTTCAGATTTTGTAGATTTTATTATTTGACTCAAGAATACTTTGTACAGAAAATATATACTTTATAGAAAAAGATATTAAACTTAAATATATAATGTGGTAAGAAAATAAATAAAAAAGAAAGACAATAAAAAATTTAATTATAAAAATAGACTCGTAGTTTCTTCTAATCCGTCTTCCATCTTTATTTAACAATAAAATACTTTTCTGTGGCTTTTGGTTTAAAGAGAAGGTCGCAAGCTTCGACCTCGAGTTGTGGTTAGTACCTTTAATGCCTTAGTAGTATATATAGCGTTAAATCTTGGGGTCAGCTAAAAAGTCTGTTGCGTAAAAGAGCAAAGTATAGAGAGAAAAATAAGGAGAAAGAAAATAAAGAGAGAAAAAAGAAGAGGAAGAAGAAAAAATCGCACACTGTATGGAACACGTGTTGTGTATATAAAAGAGACCCCTTCTTTAAACTGTTCGACCTTTTGCTGTATACATTTTCTTTTTTTTGCTTTTTTTTTTTAAACTTTTTGTTCTCTTTGAGTTTTAAAAGTCTACGATGCGGTCGTTTTGCGTGTGTATATATATGTATATGCTTTCCAGCGTAAATGACGGCACACACAACTAAGACTATAACATTGGGGGTCTTGATCTTTATAATAAACGTCAGTTTAGGTGAATTTTATATGGAGTGAAACGCTTTTAGGTTTTTTGCATCTTATATTAAAGCACAGTATCAGAAATGAGATTTAAGTTTGGCTGGGTAAAATGAGAAATATTATACTTTTATTCATCAGTAAATATAACGTTAGATTAAAATTTTTTAAAGAATGTATACTTTTTTTAATTCTTAACTATTTTGCTATTGTTTTAATAAATATTACAAAACTTTATGTTTTGTATTTGCAAAAGTTTTTTTTTAATTTAAAGTTTTGATATGTATTAATCTATGTACTGCAACTTTTTTATAAGCATCTAAAATTTGTAATAAAAAGTTTTTTATAAATTTTTAAGACGAAAAAAAAATTTTTTTATATTTGAAAATTTATTATATTTTTTGTTATTTGGTTACAAATGATACTTCAAAAATTTTTTGGAAAAAGTATGTTTTCTAGCATATGAAAATTATGTTTAAATTTAAAAAAAAATTTCTGATTAGTTTTAAATTGATTATAATCAATTATTGTTAAAAGTGGTTGCTACTGCAGTAAACAATACAGTCAATCAGTTAAAAACAATAGGTTTATCTTTTAACAAAATAAGAATTTTTTTACAACAATAAAGTAAATTAAAACTTGAATATTTACAACCAAAGTGAGCCAAAAACATTTAGCCACAAAATTGCTCTCCATAGCCGTATTCCTTTCTGTCTCGTAGGGCTCATTAATTTCATGTGTGCAATCTTCTTTTCGAAATTTACATTCGATATACACACAGGACGCGATGTATAAGCGCGTACATATATTTTATCAGAATACGGACGCAATCGTGGCTAATTTTTTTTTCCCTACGAACCATTAATTCGCCTCCAACTTCCGGATTATATATACATAGAAAAAAAGCCAAAAGAGGCTATTTGGTTTCAGAAACGAAAGAAAGCACTGGATACTTTATATTTTTTTTTTATTTTAACGTTGTACCATTCGCGCTCCAACAGGTTGTAGCTTCGCCAAGGGCGCAATTAAGCAGCGGACGCTATTTTTTCGCTCTTACGCGCGACACTATATTGTCTCTTTTTTTTAGGTATTTTTTTATTTTTATTTAAGAGCAATGCGTCGCGCGAGAGATGAATACGCAAAGCTTTATCGGATTGAATAGCGGAATGAGAAGGAAAGCTGCTTTAGTATAGGGTTTATGTTTTATCTAAAAAGAAGATTGCTGCGAACGCGGTTAAATATTGCTTTTGATAATTAAGTCGAATATATTAACAGTTTAAGTTCATACGAAAATAGCAACTCAATATAAAAATCAAATAGATCGTTGGTGAATTCAAAAATTTAATCAATCACGTAAACTTATAAAAAAGAAAATAAAATTTTTTTCATACTAGACACTAGCACAGAAACAGACAGAGTGGCACCTTCGTATTAACGTGAGCGTTCGTGCTTAGCGTAAACAACGCATTTTGCAAACTCGAAACAAAATAAAAAGACGCAAAATGATGCGCGGAGAAATAGAAATAGAGGAGAAAGAGAGAGGGACTTCATTTCACAGTGAAAACGCACTAAACATCGACTATGCTCTTACAGTAGTAGGCGACTCTAGATTTACGAGCATGGCTTTGGCTTCAGTCCAAAGCTGCACACATTTATTCCATGTTAAAAAAAGCCCTTCTGTATGTATACACACAAAACTCTTTACTCCTCTTGCTCTTCCCACCTCCGATCTCTTTCCTGCCAGTGAGAAAGGGCTCGATGTATATACACGCATTACCTTACAGAGCGCTAAATTATGCGCGAGAGAGAGAGAGGAGCTTTTTACTGCTGATACGGAAATCGCGCTCTCGCGCACGCCTATAATACCCTTCCTGAAAAATATTCGGCGACGAGAATAAAAAAGAAAAAAATTTATATATCTATATATAAAGAATTAAAGGGTAGACCCAATGTAAAATGAAAGAGAACGAGGGAAAAATAAAAAAGAAAACAGAAAGGTTAGAGAAAGAAATGAAGCGACGACGAATATATTAAAGAGCTTCGTTCAACTTGATCGGCATTTATTATCAATGGAATTGCCTGTGTGTATGCGCGTATATTGTCATTTTACGTTTGCTTATAAAATTGATCAAAGCAAGGCTCGTAAAAATAAACAAGTCGTAAGGAAGTGTTTTTACGAGATTTTTTTTTTTAATCAACATTTAGTCGGATGAAATTGGATTACGAATGACAAATTTTCGTTTGATTTGATAAAAGTTTCCTTTTTTGTTCGTATCAAGTAGGTTTTTTTTTTAATTTTCCAGTTGCGTACTCATTTTGCAAAAAATACTCATAATTAATTTTTATTTGACATTTTAATGTCATAAATAAAGGAGATAAGATGGTAATAGGAGAGCCGGTCTGTGGCTCATTCGGTAGAGCGTTGGATTCGTAATCTCGAGGTTTCGAGTTCGAATCCCGCTCTCGGCTGAATCATACAAGCACCACTGTACGTTACATACGAAATCGCAAAGAGCAGCGAACGCCACGCGGCAATAAAACATTGAAGACGCCTGAAGCTCTGTATAGTACCTAACAAAAGAGTGATAACAGCGACACTCGTGCTTGAGACTCCCCACCCACCGTGAGCGCCTCCTTACCGCTCAATGTTTAATATCTATCCTTCTTTATAATTTAATAACGTTAAACTTTAACTTAAATAATTTTAAAAATTTTTTACCTCATAATCATTCCTTCACTTTTTTAATTTTTTTATTGTAATTTTTTCTTTTTTTTTTTTTTTTATTTTTTACTTCTTAATTTCTTTATTTTTTTTTTTTTTTTTTTTTATAAAATTTATATTATATATTTATTATTATTTTTTTTTATCTTTTAACTTTATATATTTTTTATAAAAATATAAAAAAAACTTTTATAAAACCGTTGACTCTCTTGTTTTCAATCTGTACCCGTATCCCCCTCTTTTGCAAGGTCCTGGCCTTCTTCCATTACTTTTCTTTACCTTTTTTTTACTTTTTTTTTTTAATCTATATCTATTTCCCATTTTTTTTTTTTTCTTTCTACAAAATAATTGAGTTGAATCTTCTTTTTTATATTTTTCAACTTTAATATTACTTCATTCTTTCCTCATATAAATATTTAAACCCCCGACCCGCGCCCCGCCCGTCCATTTAGCTCTTATTTTCTCATCCTCTATCCCCCCTAATTATTTTGTTAAATTAATTATTTAGTTAAGTTTACAGTTATATTTATTAACGTATCTCCCTTCATAAAAAAAAAAAAAATCCGCTCTTTATAACCAGCCGTTTCCCGCGCCACCCAAAGCTAACACTAAACGCCGTACCCCTCCACGCACATTAATAGCACAGCTAACAACAGTTTTTAGCACAAACCTCTTCGCGCGAACACTACTTACTACAGCCTTTATTTCAGTGTATGTGCTTTGTTCACAAACGCACTTACGAGCTCCGTCGCTGATTAGCATCGCAAAAATAGCATAGCATAAATATAGCGACGAAAAAAAAAAAAAAAAAGAGTAATTAAAAAGATATTTTAAATCTTCTTCTGCTGGTAGCAAAGCTTTTCAAATTCATACAAAATAATTACTATTATTTGCTAATACTATGACTACAACAATTTGTAGAAGAATAATAATGTGGTTATCTGCAAATATCCATCATTATATATTTTTATTAAAAATTTCTTTTTAACATTTCAGTGACGATTATTGAAAAATAATTTATATTAAATAAAATATTATTGTTTTTGTGAATTAAAATAATATTTTTTTTCATTAAGAAAAGCATTATTTTCCATTCAGTTTTTATAAAATATATACAAAGATGTTTAAACTTATTTTTCGAAGTATTACAATAAATTTTCTTGCTTTATCCTTATTTATGATATTTTCTCTTCTATCTACTCTAAATTCTATATTAAGAATAATTTAAAATAATGAAAAGTCTACCAAAAGAAAGGCTCCCAAATTTCATAGCCCATGAGTACTATAAATTAAATAATTTTTACATAATGCCCCTTTTATTACAAAGCAAAATCTCTCGGTCTCTCAATAAGTAACGATTTCTCTAACAGCTTAGGATATAAAAATTTTACAAGAAAACCAGATAACATCTAAACCAAAAGCAAGTAACTTATTAAAGCACCGAATCATCAACCAACAAAAAAAAAAGGAAAAACAGAGAAAAAAACGTCTGTCCAATTAAAAAAAATTCGAGGTGCTACATACAAAGGCCAAAATCTGACAATGAGGAAAAGTGAGTAAACAAGAAATAATAAGATTCAGTGCGAGAAAAAAAAGGTAACGATGAAGAGAGATAGTAAGAAAGAAAAAAAAGTTTTTAAAGAATACGGTAGCCAGGCTTAAGCTACATTTGATGCGTTGATAATTAGTTTTCAAAAGAAGGGCTACCGTCTCTCACCTATTCTTTTGCGCTCCCTTTTTTTTTTCTTCTTCAAATTTCTTCTGTTTTTTTTTTTCTTCTCTCGACCAAATACGTCTTCGCACTCTCTTGTATACAAGGCTCGCATACACACATACGTAAAAGGTAAGCTTTAGCAATCGTATAATCATTTGTATTCTCGACTCGTTGTGTGTATAGGGATGTGAAATATCAAAAGAGCTACTGGGCACGCATTCGGTAGCTCTTATACCATCGTTTTTATTTATTATTTTCTCTTTTTTTCTTCGTTCTCTTTTTTTTCATTTAAGTTGTAGCGTCAACTTCTCCTTTTTTTTCATTTCCTTATATAGGTGAACGTGTTTTCTATTCAAAGTTTTAAGTTTATGCTTTCTACGCAGTGGTAGCTAACACGTGTTTCGGGTTTAAAGACTAAACTGATAAGTCACTGTATACAGTGTTTTACAGGTCAAAAACTTTGAAGTCTCGTATTAAGTAGAAGCTTGTGTATGTATATATATGGTTAAAGATTTATGCGCTTTCGTCGTTGAAGGGACGTGAAAATTTCTCGTCGATTGAACCAAAAGATACGAGAGACTCAAGATTGAATGATACTGATTAGTTTTTAATATTTTGTCAAATCATTTTCTACAACAGCACGCGCGATCGTATTATTTTCTTTTTTTTCTTTCTTTCTTTCTTCTTTAATGATTTCGTAAGCTTGGAATTGATTAATCTGTTTATATGGAATTAAATTGATCGTTTAAATCTACTGGATGATTGGCAAGAAATTAAAAATTTTTTATTCTATAACAAATCTTTTTTGTTCTTTATTAAGATATATTATTTCAATGGAGTAATGAATTTTTTGTAAATGAAATTTTATTTTGCTTATTCTTTTATATTCTAAAAAATTTTTTTAATTATGTCAAATTGATCCATACAGTGCAACTTTTTTTATAAACATCTTAAACTAAAATTTACAATAAAAAGATATTTTTTAGATAATTCTAAAACAAAAAGGATTGAAAATTTATCATTTTTGTTTGTTTTTTAATCACGAATGTAATTTTTTTCGATAAAAATATATTCTCTATCATATGAAAATTGTTTAATTTTATTTCAATTTTTCTTATTAATTTTAAATTAATTATAATCAATTGCTCTTAAAAGTGCTTGGATACTACACCAAACAAATACAGTCAACGGGTTGATATATAAACAACAAACATGTAAACCTAATAAATTAATATATTAACAAACAGTATGAAATTTAAAAAATAGCACATATTACCAAACCAAAATCAAGAAGCAAAAGTAATGTTTAATTATAATGATTATAAATGAAAAACATAAAAATAAAGCAAAAGGAAATTAAAAAAAATTGACTTCCATCAACGACATCCCCATTCATTACATTCAATAACTATCACCGATCAGATCATTCTAGGCTCGAGTCGATTGCTCTGTAAACAGTTTCATTCTCGGCGTATGGTGTACGTGTATATATATATATTAAGAGGAATCAAAAGACATGAATCTATCCTAACTCAGCCATAACGGGAGTCATCAGTATATATAAGTTGTTATGGAGCTTCTATCTTATACGATGGTCCCCCATACGTGCTATATAATCCTTTTAGAATGCGTATATTATTATACGAAGATCTTCATTTCTCGCTTCTATTTTCTTAGATTTTTTTATATTTTTTTTTCAGCTCATACCATTATATACGCGTATGCAATTTTCTATTACTATTAAATCTCATATAGCATTGTACGTGTACGCATACATACGTACAGCTTTTTTTAAATATATTTCTCGCAAACTTCTTCTACGTATAAACATTATTTTTTTATTTATTTCAATGTTGTTCTTTTTTCTCTCTCTTTTATTTCCATCGTATTTACCATAGAATTGGTTATTTTCTTACGTTGAATACCGTTGCAAACGATTCTCGTCTTTCCTTCTTCTTTTTTTTTCGTATACGCTCGCGAGTAAAAGCAAGGCACAACTTGTGCACAGTAGCCGCTGTATGTCTTTCTATACCTTTAATTATTTATTACGAAGGTGGGTATGAATCGAGAGAGAGAGAAAAAAAGAAGAAAAAAAATGAAAGAAAAAAATTGAGCGGTATTTCACCGATTCTGAGGAAAAAAACCGTTGGTAAGAAAAGAACGGCAGGGGGGGAAAGGATAATGAGGATATATTATTATTTTTAGTTGGTTTGTAAAGCGTAATTTTTTGATGACGCCGTTGCGGTAATAATGTCGTCTAGTTAACCGGCCATAAAGGAATCGATATATTCCTTATATGCATTTTGTGCATTATAAAGAGAATTGTCTATTCGATACGTGATGTATTTTATTTATTTTATCCTTTCCACTGTTTTATTTTCTCGCTTTCATTACACACCTGTAATGCATTATATAATCGTAATGAATATGATGAAAAAACAAATTTAAGATTATTACGCTGCACCGTTACGCAAAATGAAAATATATACATCTATATAATCTGCAGAATGCTGTGGCTACAAAACTAAATAAATATGTTTCTAATAAATTTGAAATTTCCATCTGTAATTTTTTGGTAAAAAATTAATAAATTCCTGTATTAAAAATGCATTTTTATCCGAATCCATTACAAGCTTGTTCGATTCGTTAAACAAAACTTTTTTTTTCCTCTTACACCAAAGGTAATATTTCATTCTGTTTAGGTACAACGCTCGAAACGCGCGAGAAAATAAATTTTCATGTAAATTAATGAACTTCCATTAAAGAGTAAAAACCGTGTCATCAAACATTAATCAAATAATGAAAAAAAAACGAAAATAGAAAATGAAAATAATGCGTCAACTTCAAAAAAAAAAAAAAAAAACGATTGCCGTAATAATTAAGCTTGCACTACTCAATACGTAATTTTCAATTCTGTATTATCATGTAAATTTAAGTGAAAGAAATTATTATCTTTTTTTATTCTCTCTACAATACTATTATATACGAAAATACAGGCTATTTGAAAAAAAACATGTAATAATCACCCAACGAGCTATCTTCTAAGAGACAATTTATCTACATCGTGTTTTCTACGTATTCGTATAAGGCGAATCTACATTATATTATCCCGCATATGAAAAGGGTCAGAAAGTAATAATAAAAAATAAAAAAGAAATAAATAAAAAAAAGCAACGAGCAAAGTAAAAGAATAAAAAAAAGAGAGAGAATAAGAAAGATGTAGAATGAAAAATCGGTGTCAGAGAATTTAGAAGCGCGTTATATACTTGCACGAACGCGCGAGCGAGAGAGAGAGAGAGAGGAGAAAAAAAGAAGCTGTCCGTTTCGCCCACACATTAATCCCCCAGTAGCCCCAAGTTGATGGTGTGTTGCAGTCACTTCTTTAGGAGAGCGTATATATGTAAATGCATAAGCTATATTTAGAAAACCTTTTTCCACTGTTATATCTCCTTCTTTTATACGTATATATGTGTACAAACGATGTATAATACATTCGGGGCCTATATAGTGGTTCCACATCTTTAGCGTACGCACGCGTGAGTCTTTTTTCTTCTTCTTCTTCGTTTTATCTCTCTCTTTTTTTCTTTTATTTTTTTTTATATTCTTACGAGTGAAGAGAACGCGTGCATGTGTAACTGCGTATATATTCTCGCTCAGAAGAGACCAGTATTGAAAAGAGAAGAAGAAAAAAAGTTATGCTACACATATACGCGCACAAACCAGCGAGAAAAGAGAAGTCGAGTTATACACAAGGAAGAATTAAGAATGAATCTCTGCATTATGATTTGATTTACTTGATTTTTTTAAATTTCATTTTTTATTTTTCTTTGTATTTTAATTTGAAGCGAGAAAATTTTTCATGGAAAATAATCTTTTTTTAATTAAATGATAAATTTAAACCTTGAATAGAATTTAAAACGGAAAATAAGAATTTAAACATCAAAAAAATAGAATTTTTTTAAAGCCTTCAATGACATTATTTCAAATGTTTACACTAATATTAAACTTTTGCTTTGAAAATTATTTAGCTTAAAATTATCGATGAAAATAAATATATTTAATTTTGAACGATTACTATTTAAAAATTATAATTGGAGTATTTGCAAAAGAAATTTTTGTGTAGCATAACTAATCTATATTATTTTCATTTTGATCCTTGAAAAATTTTCAATAAAAATTGATTATTTAGATTTAATTAAACACAATTATGCATCACTATTTGCTGAATGAGTGCTTTTAAACAATGATATATAACAAACTAGCTCGCCACAGCGGCCCTTTGGGCCGTTGTGGCTCGCACCTTGGTCCTTTCAGAGCTTCGCTTCGCGATGCAAGGCATGCAAAAAGCTCCGCTTCTTGCATATAAGGCACGACCGAAAACGCTCGCGCTTCGCACTCGCTATTTGATATTTAAAAAATATTAAAACAAATCATTTACAAACGCAAAAGCCTTAAAAGTTAATCTTATTTCTTTTTTTCATTGTATTTTTTACCGCATCTTTCAACAGGAGGTTTGAATTGTATTTATTTAAAAACACATTTTTATAATTATTTTAATTTTTCTTGTGAATTAAGTTGATTGATTTCGAAAAAATTTATGTTATGTGAAAAAGACATATTTTCATTAATGTATACTTTTTAAAGTTTTGGATAGGATAATCTATCAAAAGTTATAAGAAAAAAAATAGTTCAGTAGCTTAAAAGTAAAGTTTTTTATTAAGTTTTTATTTGATCTGAATCATTCCGGCGGAGGATGATTTAAAACAATAATACAAATAAATATTGGCAGTTTAAAAAAAAATCGTTTGAGCGGTTTTAAAACAGTTATCCCTTTAGAGGTTAAAAAAATGATTTTTTGGTGATAACTTGAAAAAAACGAATTTTGAAAAAAAGTATATTAAATAAAATTTATAGAAAAAAATAAGATGCATCTTTTTAATATTATATATATATATTTTTTTAAATAATATTTATCAAATTATCATTAAAAAGCCTTTAATTTCAAAATTTTTCATGAACAATTTGAAAAATATTAACTTTAGAGAAAAATTTATCATATAAAAAAGATTTATTTTTTTATATTCTATAACTTTTATTAAATATACTTTTTGAAAAAAAATCGTATTTTTCAAGTTATTACCAAAAATCCATTTTTTTGACCATTCAAAAGGCGCCTATTTAAAAACGCTTCCAACGATTTTTTTCAAAATAGGAACGTTTACTTGTGTTATTATTTGAAACAAATTCCCGTTTGAATAATTCAGATCGGATAAAAACTCGTCGAGAAAATTCATAAACTTGATTTCTCACACACATACATCCATACATACATTTTAAGGAAGCCTCGTAATAGTCTTATTTTGCTATAAAAATAAGTTTTTTATCATAAAAAAACATATTTTAAAGGGTTACATTTTTCGCGAAGTCGAAAATATAAGGCACTTCCGTATAGCGGTCGTGCCTAAAAATTAATATTTCTTACAATTATACAGATTTCAAGCTAAAAAATTGATTCACTTTTTTAAAGTAAGTTAAAAATGATAATTTTATATATTTTTTATTTGAATAATAATATTTCATATATTTCCGTATAGAGGTACTGTTTAAAATTCAATAAAATTGATAATCATGAAAAATCAAGCTTTAAAAAAATGAAAAAATAAAGGCAAAAAAAGAAAAACTACATTAACATCGTTATATTTACATTAAAACAACTATTAGCAATAAAACTCGCTCATAAAATCTTAAAATAAGCATCGTAAAATAGTATATGGCAATGATTTCACGTCTCTCCTCTCCTAAAGATAACAACTTTGGTACCTTCGAAAAATTTAACTATATGTATACGTAACCCAGGCAACAGAAAATAACACACCCACCCAGAAAAACCCAGTGCAAAACGAAGAAAAAAAAATTACAAAAACATGGAAAAAAAAGGAAGAAATCAAGAAAAGAGAGACTCTTTTAAAAAAAAAAAAAGGATACATCCACGTGTGTGCGTTGGTGTGTATACACAACATATACATTCGACGACGACGACGTTATATCTCTTTTTTTTCTCTTTCTCTTTTCAATGCATATAACACACAACGGAGCTGTTTCTTTTCAAGAGAGAGAGAGAGAGAGAGAGAGAGAACTCAGAGCTCAAATGCATATATAGATATACATGTATATATGCAGTGCACATGTATATATACAAGACCCGCCAAACCGGTTTGACGCGCGCGTTCACTCCAACTAATACATGTACACCTATAAGGAGAAGAGCGACGCCCTGAGATATACTCTCCAATACTATCAAACAAAAAGAGAGAAAGAGAGAGAGACTTGAGGGGGTTTTATAGAAAAGCTTTCGATGCTCTTTTCTATATATATATATGTATACGTATACGTACACTCATACACGTGTACGTGTGTACTTCTTTTTATACGCTCGCTTTGCTTGCTGTCTTCGTTTTCTTATTTTTTTTTTTTTTTTTTAATTTTTTTTTTACTTATACTTGTAAGCTCCCCCACTGTCCCTCTTGAAACGCACGAGCGTACAACTCAACGCGTAGATGTATATGTATGTATATAGTGAAATTTTTTTTCTGTTTGGCCCCGTATCTTTTTCTCATTTGAAAACGCACGAAAGAGAGAGGATGAAAAAAAAGAGGAGAAAAAAAAAGTAGTACGCATTGGAACCCCGATAAATTCGACCGAGATGTGCACCGTTATTTTTTTATTCTTGGTTTTCTTCTCTTTTTTTTCTCGTGTTTTTGCGTTTCATTCGTTTTTTTTCACTGCTACTTTTTTATAAATTAGGATTAAGATGGAAAATTACGTTGAAAAAAAATTATTTCCTTCATTTTTTCAACTGATTCGAAGATTTTTTTTTCAACTGTTTAAATATATTAAAATATTTAATTGCAAAAACAAATATTGTTTGATTATTATGAGAACCTATTATTAAATTTAAAAAAAAGACTATGTTTGATGAATAATTGTTAAAACTTTGATATAACAAATGATGATGCAATAAGTAAACAAAAAGATTATACGTTTATTGCACTAATTAAATTATTCAAATAAATGTAGCATTTTAATTTAAATGAATTAGATTCTTAATTTTTGTTATTTACTTGTATTTATCACAGATATAAAACAAATTAATATCTAAAACTATAATCTTTTATTTTAATTTACGCCTGAAAACTTAATATTACAGTTAGGAATCGCTAAAAGTAAAATGATGCAACGGGGATCGGTAACGCGTAAATCGACGCTGTTATCTTCATATTATTCACAACCTCTTGGTACATTTAAAATTACATCCTTAAAAAAACCCACAAACAATTTCAAAATTTACATATCAATAATTTTCCAAACTCAATGGCACACATCGTTAAACGCCATAAAGATTATTTTTTTTCTAACATCGACAATCGTATTATTTTTTCCTTCTCCCAATGCAACCTTTTACAGCCCTATTATTCTTATTTCGTATGCAAGCGATGCTTTTGCCTTCGAGCCATTCTCGCACGCTATTAAATCCTCTCTTCTTTTCACCTTTTAAATCTATACTATATACGTACGTATATATCTTATTGATAATCAGCTGTAAGACACGATTAGCACATTTTATTGTACATATGAGTGTTGTGTGCGTATACGTACTTTCTTTAAATATAATACGATACGCACATCACGAAGTTTTTCATAAGCTATTTTGCTTTGAATCTAATGTAACAATCTCATCGAAGTAAACAGCCGCGAGGTCACACCCATCGTGTCGTGAAAGGTGCATATATACACACACGCAGTTCTCGCGGAAAAACTTTATGTATACACGCGTTTGTACGTACCAAGATTTTCTTTTTAAACTTGCATATATGTTACTTATGTGTGTATACTCTAAAAAGCTAAGTCTTATCCTTGATTTCTAGAGACTTTTTAGCTTCGGGGCCTAATCTACTACTCTCGGCTTGCATACGTTCTTATTTTTCTTTTTTTCTTCCTTTTTTTGTTGCAAAGCAAAACGTTGTAAAGGTGGTTTACTGATACGCGTATAGTAAAGCAGGTAGTAAAGGTGTATATATACACGTATAACAGAACATTTGAATGCTTTTTAATTCATGTGCTTCGGAGCGTGAAAAATTATTGGATATGGGTCTTGGAGATTTGATTTGAATTTTTCTTATTTTATCCTTTATTTTTAAGTGTCTCGTTTAGGGAGGAGAGCATGTATATACACATAAAAGATTATGCGTTTCTTGCTTTTAAATGCGTAGTTCAATAATGCAGTAGTTGATTATTAAAGGATTTATGCAGAGCACAAGCTAATTCCTAGGTGATGATAATTATCGTTACTGTTGCTGCCGTTGCTGTTGTTGTTGTTATTTGACAGAAAAATTGTAACGTGTAACGAGCTCTTTTTCCGTAACTCGTTAAAGACCTATATACAGAAAAGTTATTTATTTTTAAACGTGCTACTAATTATACTTTCATTACATACTGTCAAAACTCTCTTGTTTTTTTTTCTCATTATTGTTGTAAATTTGTTATTGCTACTAAAGTGATCTAAGAAAGTGCAAAAATATCGTAACTGCGCATTTTAAGTTTCCACGTAACTTTTGTATTCTATTACGTACAGTGATATGGATCTTTTGTTAATTTTTTAAATATAAGGTTAATCGATACATTTATTAAGTTAATATTTTTAATCTTTCACTGATTTATTTTACAGTAATGTAACTGATTTTGTAATCTATCTATTGTCTTCATAAGTTTGAAATAACAGATTTTTATTTTACTTATCATTCATTTAATTTTACTGGTAATAAAATATCGTTATTTTAATTAGCAACATATTATTAATAAATTTATAAAAGTTCAAATTAAGTACTCAACTTTTCATAAATTGATAAAGACGATTTTTTTGCAAAAATATTATTTGCTAATTTTTAATATCAACAATATTTTACACATTTACATATGAAATTTAATAAATAAAGAAATATAGTAAAAATATTTCTTTCAACTTAAGATTTCCAAGCACTATATTAACCTTATTAAAACACGAGTACAACAGTGCCATTATACGCCCATGACTCTTAAATGCACCTTGAAGACTTTCGTCACCATCAAGGGCACGATTTACGTTGTCTGTATGTATATACACATTACCCCTTACGTAACGTAAAAAAAATGAAAGAAACATTATAAAAATCGCATTCACTTTGGCGTGGGTGCAATACACTTCAATGTGCTCTTTTGTACGTGTTTATATGTAATAAACGTACGAGATCATTTTTTTGTCTTCAATTTTTTTTTGTTTATCTTTTTTTTCATTCTACTTTTTTATTCTGGTTACACTTGATTGTGCAAGCTAATTCTCTCTGTAATTGCAAGCTTTTAATGTACTCAAAGTACAATAAACGGGGTAATTTAAAAAGATAATTACATCTTAACATGTAAAATTATATTTGAATTATTTAATTTCGCAAAGACTTAATCAATTTTATAAAGCCATTGGTAATATATGAAAAAAAAATTTTTTAAGTTTATAATTTTAAAATGATCCAATTTCGTATCAATTAATAATAGTGCATTATGCAACAAGGGAGTACAGTCGCATATTTCTCCCAAAAGGAATATTTACATTTTAATGTTAAAATTTTATGAATTTCAATATCAATTTTTGTTATAATTAGATACTTTTACTATCATTTTTACTAATTTTTTAATAGATGGTTTAATGTGATAATTCATTAATAAAATATTAATATTTAATAATTTCAACATTTATTCAATTTTATAAGGTTCTAATTAAGCGGGAATAAATTTTAGAGATCAATTATATCTTACTTTACGGTTTGATTTTCGGGTTAATAAACTGGCCATTATTGTTGAGTTAGGAATAAAAACAATTGAAAACTCGCGTGTTTTAAAATGAAGTGCAAAAATTTTTCGAAAATTTTATCCTTGTAAAAAAAGGCATCGGAATTGTAATGAAATTATTTTTATCGAATTCTTGTTTTAGTATTATAGCTAAACGCAGTTACAAATTACGTTTAATAGTATGGTACGTTCAGTTACAATAATAAAAATACTCTCCATTCTCGGTTATTTAGTTAAGAAGAAAGATAAGAAAGAAGAAAAAAAGAAAGGTTTTAAACGTTTTCTTGTTGATCAGAAAAGATTCCATACGATTTTGTTACTTGTTACTCGAAGACTAAGTCTTTTTGTTTCTCGGAAGGAAAATATCTTACAAATAGATTTAACTTTAATGTTAACCTTACAAATGGTCATTACCTACCTACTTAATTGTGAATGTAAAATTTAATTTAAATCTATTAATGCTACTTCTTTCTTTCTTTTTTTTCAAGGGAAAATTCAATGATTTTTTGTGTCGATATTTTCAATAAATAACTAATAAAATACCTTTTTCTTTTATTAATTTATATTTTAATGTCAATTATTTATTTAACGTAACTGTAAATTCAACAAAATTAAGATGAACAATATGTAAATACGAAAGACAACTTTGAATTTCATTAAAAATGAAACTACATTGAGAATAATGAAAACCGTTACAAGTACTCCAGCTCAAATTAAACTCCCAATTATCAAAAAGTGTCATTAAAAGCTGAAAGTACCATAATAAAATCGATATACTTTGTTTCATAAAATACCGTTAAAAAACTGTAACTAAACTTTTGCTACCAAAACGATTCTTTTAACACTTAAAACTACGACTACTGAGACAATAACAGTTTTCAACTTCGAGCATTATTATTCTTTTTTTTTTGGTTGATTTTTTGTTTTTTTTTTATTTCTTAGTAAATACGAACACCTGCGCATACATATAATATAAAGCAACTAATTTTGCGAGCATTAAAAAATCAAAACAATCAGTGACCCAGTTCTTTCGGCCTGAAAAATAATAACCACATTTCCGGGTATAAGAAATAAGCTTTAACTTTTATTCTCTTATGTCCATCTATTTATCGCTATGAAATTACGAACTAAAGTATAATCGATTTCCGTAGAGCAATATTAGAGAAGTTAAACCTCGAGAGTTGTCTATGTATACACAAGTTAACGTTCGTCCCGTTACCTAAAATCACGAGTCGTTTTTTTTTTTAAAGAGAAAAAAATAAAAGAAATCCAGTTGCACATGAAAATTATACTTCTGTTCTCGATATGTGTATACACATACATTACATATTTGTAAAAAAAAAAGCCGAGAAAAAGAAAATTTAAAGGAAAATGATTACTTGAAAAGAAATAGAAGCAAAAGTGTCGGAGAATAAAAGTAAAAAAAAAATAAAAGAGGACATTGGTTTAAACATGCCGATAATATAGTATTTCAATTCCGGTGTGTTGTCGTTTATTGTCCAAGTTCACCGCAATAAGTTGGTTAAAAGATAATCTCTAGCTCGTAGAGCGAATAGATACTTTCGAAAGAGAAAAAGACAAATGTATTGAAGGAAAAAAAAAAGATAAAGAAATAAGAAAGATAGAAAAAGAGAGAACGAGAAGATAATAACAGACTCGGTTAGGATTAGTTTGCCCGCGAGTTGAAGGTAAAGGAAAAAAAAGAGACTTGCAACGAATAGACCAGAAGCGGAATATAACACGGGTACTTCGATGGTGAAAAAGAGAGAGAGAAAAAAATTGAACAGAAGAAAAAAAAAAGAAAATAAGAGGAAAAACCAGGGCGCGCACCTGCACACGTCAAGAGTTAGTATAACACTTAACTGCTTGTCGATGATGTAAACGTATAAACGTAAATGAGAATAAGCGCTGTGCGCGAGGAAAAAGAAAGAGAGATGAAGAAAATTGCGTGATTTGAAAAAAAATGATGCTGCGACATCTTGGCAATAATATCGATCAAAATTTTTATTCAATTTTTGAAAAAAGAAACTTTATCATTTGATAAAAAAAAAAGAGTTTTTAAGATATGAAGAAATACAAGAAAAGGCAAAGTAATGACAATAATAAAATTTTCAATTATGCAATATAACTTACAAGTTTGCAATGTTATTTTTTCACAAATACCCATTGATTTTTATGTGTCCACTCAGCCATTTATAGTTTCAGTCTTACCGCGATGCGTGTATAATTTCGAAATAATGTATTTTTTTCTCCTTTTTTTATAAAAAAAAAATCTTGTTGTGATCATTTTGTTGTATTTAAGATTTTTCATTTTGTTCATAAAGACAAGTTTTTGATGAGACATTTAACGATACTTTATATTAACGTTGAATGGCTTTTTACGCAATAATTGCATTTATCGATAGTATTTTTCTTTACTTTTCTTTTTTACGTTACTTTAATGTGGCAATGCCTTAAAGGATCTTTATAAATATATTCTTTGACATTTTTATTACGAATAAGAAAAATTGATAATTGGGATGTTACTCTTACGGTTACTTCATCGCTTCAAAATTAAAAAGATATTAATTTTTACTTTTTTTTCGTTACTAATAATATTTCTTTTGTGAAACAACATATCTCATGGAACTCGTTAATGAAATCATATTTGACTTTTCTTGATTTTTAACGATCAATAAATCTTTTGTACTTAAAATCAGTGATTCGGTTGTTTTTATCGTGATTATAAAACTTTTTCATCATTGGATCAATAAAATTAAATAAATTATAAATCAATAGAAATTTAAAATAAAAAAATTTTAGATTCAAGATTTTTATTTTTCAATGTAATGATTTGTAATTTTATCATCAAAGTTTAACCACCAAAAAAACATTTTATAATAACAATAAAATCTCAATCGAGTAATCTCATTTGAAATGAGATCAATAAGAAAAAAAAGAAGGATTTAACGCTTCGTACAAAAAGCACTGAACAATGTAATTACTAAAGTTTTGTAATAATTTAAAACAAATTAACACTTGTACTTAATCGCATTGAAGAAAAGAATGAACGCACGAGTGACCGCACACCAGTTGGTATTTGCACATTTTATATTATTACGACGTTTAAGCGCATGGGTGCGCGAATAAAAATCGTCGCATAAATATTTAATTTTTCCACAGCGCATAGAAGAGATCGTGTGTACAGTGAGCAAAAGATAAAAAAAATTATTCTGTAAACGGCTTAATAGACGATGGGGAAACAAACGAAAAAAAAAAAGAAGAGAAAAAAAAATGAAGAAAAATATCCATCAAATGAAAAGAAGTTGAATAGATGTGGCAATATGGCTTAAGCGTCGCGCGCTTGTGTGTTGCAGTTTCCTTGATTTTCTTTACTACGCACCAACTCTTTTTCATCGTCTTTCACTTTTAATAAATCGGAATAGAACGGAGAACTTGTCTCGCTTACATATATATGTATATTACATATATATAGAAATAGAAGAGGCGATGCTCGGGCTCATTCGAACGCATATAATGCGTACCTACTTGACGAGTACGAGAGCATAAACACGGGCCATTATACACGCATAAAAGCCATCGCTTCTCTTATATTCTCTTCTATACCGTGTGTGTATATATATGTATGTAAGTGTATAAGTAAAAGAGAAGAGAGGAGGTGAAGTTCATTGCCTTCGCAGCTTGCGCGCGCCCAAGCAAAGTCGTCGTCGTCGTAGTTGTATATGTCGCGCACGCGAGAGAGAGTGAGAGAGAGAGAGCAAGCGTGTGTGCAAGCGTTTATGTATGCCCTATACCTTCTTATTCTTTTTTTAACAACTTCGTATGTGTATGTATACTTAAAGCTTTATAGAGTGTCGAGAGGATCGGTGCTATTGAAACTTTTTTTTTCTTCTTTTTTTTATTTTCGAAATTAAGAAAGAAAAAAAAAGTGATTAATTAAATTTTATTTTTATATTTTTTAATCTCGAGCTCTTTTGAAGACAAGTGATGGTATTGTTTCGTTGTTTTTAGTCGACTTTTATCGTGATTAAACTTTTTTTCTTTTAATTTTATTTTTTAAGAAGATAAACTGTTGTACTTAAGTTTTCTTTGCATCCTAGCATTTATCAGAAATTAATTTTGTAAAGTAGTTTTAAGCTTATTTTTGATTTGTTATTATAAAAAATTAATTGACATATGAATAGTAGGAAAAGTTTAAAAATAAATATATGTATACATAATCATTATTTATTTTAGTAATAAAAAAGAAATTATATTCAAATTTACCATATTCACTATTACTACTTACAATTACAAAATATTTATAATGGCAAAAACTAAAAAATATAATTTTAAACAAGATTGAAATTTATTCTGATTTCCCGAATGATGAAACAAAATGAGGGCAATGAAAATTCACCTATTATCTAATCAAAATATTAAAATCTCAAAATTAGCATTTAAAGTAGTCATTTAAATTACAAAATTTGAAAATCATTTCCATTTCTTCTATCAGCTGCATAACCAAATTTAAAATTTTCAAAAATAGAAGAATAAAGCATTTATTGAAGAATAAAAATTAAGCTTCAATTATATTCATAAATCTTCTCCTATCTTTATAATTTTATTTTTCTTGCTCTGTTTACACATCTCTCTTTCTTATAATTTCTGTTTATGCTTGTCTCATTCTATTCCTCTTTCTCCTCTTTTATAATTCCTTCTCCCAATGCATATATATACACTTATACATACACTTGTATAACGCACGTGGTAAAACATGGACGACTTTTCTCTTTTTTTTCTTCTTCTTTTCTTTTTCTTCATCGTAGCCGTACGTATATGCCATCGACAGTCTCGTATATGGTGTATATATATGTGTACACGCTTTTGCTTACTTTACAACGTTATAGAATACTCTTGAGTGCCAAGTGCATTTGTGACGTTGGTAAACACACGAGTCACGTGTTAAAGTTTTCAATGTTAAAGGCTTCACTCCAATTTGTTTTTGATTTTCAATTTAAAATGGCTTTTTTTATGGATTTTTGATCGATTTTGATTCCTAATTATAATATTATATTATTATTATTTTATTTGTATATAAATAAAATTAAATTGAAAAGTATAAAAAAATTAATTTGTATGCGTAATATATTGATACGAATGTGATATAATATTAGAGACATATTCTTTATGTAAATAATAATTTTATAAATTTATTGAGAGATTGTCAAGCAAATCGTTAGTTATTTAATGCGTTTCTCTCTATGCTAATATTTGACTAATAAATGAATTTCAGCAGGGAAAAATATATCTACTACATATTTAATGATACAGATACGAAAATATTAAAAATAAATAGTTTATTTTAAATTTTAGTTGCAGTCACGAAAATTTTTGTATGCTAAGACTTCATATAAAAATCTTTATCACAGAAGTTAAAGGTTTGAGCTATTGCCAATTATTATTTTTTAATTATAAAATTTAAATTAAGATATTTTTTTGTATCAACTTTTAGTAATCGTACGTAAAATTGAATTAAGAAAATATTAATAAGAGATAAAATAAAAGCACAAATAAAAAGTGTCTATTTATTGGATATATAAACTCGTAGATGAAAGATTGACCAGCTTAAGCTATATAGAGAAAGAGAGTAGAATAAAATCATTAGTCTGTACATGCTCTTACTTACACTACTTATCTGTATTGCAGCTGTATATACGTATATATATTTTTATGTGTATATTTGTGTGTGTGTGTTTGTGTGTATGTGCCCCATTCCATATCTTATATACTCGACTGATTTACTCAATGATAGATACAATTAAGTGAGCGTATATAGCCGAGTTGGTCGCGCAAGAGAGAGAGAGAGAGAGAGAGCGCGTTTTGTAAGTTGAATGAGTGATTTGTCTTATTAATAAAGATTTAAGTGTACACTTGTTCCTCTTTTATTTATAAACGAGTAACAAGTTTCGTAATCTTTTACTCTTATAGATTTACATAAATTTTCAACTATATAAGAACTTGACGGTTCGCTGTTTTCTGCAAAGTTCATATTAATTTTCTTGGCCAGAATTCATTTGCTTTGTAAAAATATTATGTTAAATACAAAAGTGAAAATTTCATTGGGTGATGAATTTGTGTAGATTTGAGTTTTTCAATTTTTTGAGTTGAAATTATGGAAATTTTAGTAATTTCATGCATAACAGTTCATTTGATTAAATATATGTATAAAATTTATTTTGTTCATTTTGCAAACTCGCAAACAACTTCATATATTATTAACTCAGACAATAGATGAATTATTATTTCAAATAATTGTAATTTTCATGATTTAAAAAAATTTTAATCAATATCACAGATACTAATTTATTTATTTTATTTTATTTAACGTCGCTGTATTTATGTTATCATTACGATGCTAATTAGCGACAAAGGTCATTTCAGTGTGTTTGTTAACAAAGCACATGTAATGTACAGCGGTGCTCGTATCAATCGGCCGAGAGCGGGATTCGAACTCGGGACCTCGAGATTACGAATCCATCGCTTTACCGACTGAGCCACTGGCGACCTTAATTTATTTATTTCTATACTTAAATTTTGATTAATATGATTGTATTTTTGTTGGATCCAATATTTAATAGAGAACAATAATAATTTAATTATAATCATTGAATATTTTAACCGAAAAAAAGTTTATTAAACAAAACAAAATAAAAAGGAAATAAACTTGCCCATTTTAAGCACGTATTATGTATCCTTGTCCTTATATTAAAAACAAGCGAAACTCTAATCAATTACATAAGAAAAGACAAAGAATTACGATCTAAGCTTATAACTTCATAATAGTAATACAATAATTTCTTCTCTTCGTAATGGTCATTTAGACACGTACATACATATAAGCAAAATTTAATATATCTCTCTATCTCTCACTTTGCTTAAAATATCGTACAGCATGTGCGTCGTTATGTGCATGCATATATAAAATGCATTATATATTTACTCAAAGGCGCGAGGACTTGGAGAATGATATCTCTCCTAAACGCGTACATAAAAGAGAGAAAGAGGGAGGTATAAAGTAGTTGGATTGTACTCGATTGACATGACGATGAAAAAAAAAGCAAGCTCGCTCACGCGACTTCTCCTTCTCTCCCTTTCTGTTCTTTACTTTTTGTTTATTTTTTTTTCTCTGCGTCCAACTCTTTCTCGCTCTTTCATTTACAACAAGTTCAAACTCGCGCGAGAGATGCTGCGACACGAATAACGAAGCAGGAGAAGGAGAGAAAGAGAAAGAAAATCGTGTTTACGATGTATAGAATGAGTGGATGGGAGAATTGAGAAAAAATAAATTATTGAACAAGTATGTGGAAAGGTGAAACTTTAATTATAAACTTTTGTTTATAAATAAAAATTAAATAATATTTGAATATAATTTTATTTTTTTTTATAGATTTGAATAAATAAAATAATTAGTTTAAAACAAAATTTTTGCTACTTTATTATTGATAAAAAAGAGAATTTCATCATTCCATTTATTATATGAAGATATTTAAAAACAAAACATGAAGTACTTTTGATGTTAAAAAATGCATCAATATTTAATAAAAATTTTAACTTCTATTTTGGCCAAGAAGAAAAACATCGAAGTTAAGGTAAAAGAAGAAAAAAAAAGAAAAAGAAAAAGTAAGTACGTATCGTTCGCGCGAGCATAAACGCACGCGTACACTTTCTTAAGTGGGGAGTACCGTTTCCAGCATTCGTTGAAAAAAGGACCAAGAAATTATGTTGTGGCGTAGCTTATGTGCCCTCGGGGCACCATTATATGGTAATCTCTGCATCTCCTTCTCTCTCTCTTTCTCCTTCAATATTTTTTTTTACTTTCCTTTATTTTTTTTCTTCTTTTTCAGTTCTTTTTCTACTTGTTGTCTTCTCTCCTTCTCGTCTTCTTCTCTTGCTTCTTCTTACTCCTTTTAGTAATTTTTTTTTCTTTCTTTACGTTTTATTTTTATGTTCCTTTTTTTTTCATTTTGCTTCTCTCTTTATTTTTCCTTTATACACTCGACTGTCGTACTCTCGTCGTTCATTCGCTCTCTTGCACAAGCCTTATGTCCTTTTCTTTTCGTTTGTTTTTCCATCTCCGCTTGGTAATTGCACTCTTTCTCTGTTACATACATATATATACACACTATATCTTACGACTACTACTTTACCTATCTTCGTCTTCTTTCGTTTATACACGCAAACCTTAGCCACGTTTCCGCATATATACAGATTTTTTTTTTTACTTTTATTATCTTTTTTTTTTCGTTTTTGTTACACTCTCTTTTATTACTATACACTTTGACTACCGAGGTGCGCGCTATTTTTGTTGCTTCTCGTAGACTACCTGACGTTCGAGTTTCCTTATTTCTATAGAAGCACGCACCTATACACATGTATATGTATATACACATGGAAGTTATAACGTTTGTACTTTTGCAAAATTAATTTTCGGAAAAGAAAGGTGAAGCCCGAAAAAACAAATGAGAGCACATAGGTAGCAAAAGGCTCTTTTTTTTGTGAAAAAACGTATGTATTACTCGTTTTTATTTTTTTTTTTTACTACAAACTCGCAATTAGCAGGGAAACCTTGCGTCGACTTTTCTTTCTCTCCTTCTCTCTTTAACTCTTTTACACGTCTCTGCACTTTTGGCGAATAAATAAAGCGCTGCTGGTCGACTAGTGCGAGAGAGCTCGTACGGTTCGTTTTACTTTTTAATTTTTTTTTCTCTCTTCTTACTTGAGCGCGCATTATGCGGGGTTTCATTTTTTTTTTAGCTTTCTTGTTTACTTTGAAATTTCGTAAGAAAATAAAATTATATTTTATAATTAGGAGGTGTATTATTTTTTACCCAAAATATTAAAATTGCTTCGGTGTAATCATATTTTAATGAAATGCTTTTTGGTGCTTATAAATGTGCAATTATAATCTTTAGTATAATTGTTGAATTTAAAAAGATTCTAATTTATCGTTTTTTATTTTGTCAGATAAGAAATGAATAAAAATAGAATAGTCGAATTTTTAATTTTTGTTTTCAAATGTTTCAACAATTAATTATCAAACGAAATTCAAGACTACATTAAGCAGAAGAAAGATTTCAAGTGCGGCTTTTCCAATGAGTAAACGCGCGCGCGCGCTCGCGGAAATTTAACTTGGGTTGTTGAAGCTTGTCAAGTAACCGGATCGCGTAAACCACGGAGAGGAGATCGTTGAGCCAGAAACTTTCTTGATTTTACTCTTCCCTTTATTTTTTTTATTATGTATAGCTTACTCAAAAAGTAAAATGATACACGGACGATATCATTTACGATTAATAAAAAATGAAGTTAAAAATAATAATAAAATAAAATCACAGCCGCACATCCCGCAAAACGCCGCTTCGGTCATGCTTTTAAATATAAACGTAATATGTAATATGGCTGCCCTTTTAGATTTTTATTTGTATGACTGGTGGAGGATAGAGACATGTTAAGCGTGCGTCAAAGTTTTGTTTTGGGATTATATTTTAGTAGTTTAAAAAAATGTATATTAAAGGCCGATGATTTGTTAATATATTACATCATTTGTAAAAAAAATACATTGAATAGACTGCATAAAAGAGCATCAAACATGTTTAAGTACTACTGAATTCAATCTATTTAAATCAATATTAAATTAGATTAAAATTGGAATAAATAATAAATAAATCTGCAATTAAGTTGTTTACATTCAATTAGAAATTGCAAGCTTTCATATTTGTTTGGATAAGATTATTATCAAAAAATGTTTGAGCTTATGTTGAAAAAATTTTTTTGTGTAAGTTGAAAAATATTTAATGAAAAGTACATAAATCTAAAATTAAAAATTTCAACAGATTTTATTTGAAGAATCCTTTATATTTTAAAATTTATATCTTTCTACAATTTCCAGCAGGCTTTAACTATTGCGCTTGTATAACAAGCACCATAGAAAAGGTAGTCAAATTATTCGTAAATCTCGCGCACGTCAAGAAAATGTTTATGAACATTAGGTTACACTTGCGTATATGTATGTGCAGTCATGTGGTAGCGTTATAGGGTACACGTATACCAGTGCATATAAATATGTAAAAAGGTTCGATGAATTATGGGGTGTTAAAGACTAGACGATTTTACCAAGTAGTAAGAGTATGTGTATATTGCGCACTTGTTAGTTCTTGGGCATATATATAAGTTACCCAATGGCTTTTATGTGTACGTTCAAAACCCCTTTTGTTACACCCTTTTTTAAACGTTGACCAAGGCTACGTTTGTTAAGCGGTATATATGATAATAAATTTTACGCTACTTTATATACACATTGCTGGTTCCTAGATGAGCTTGAACTTATATTTACTATTATAGTAAATGTTTAAAGTTGATTCGAATGATATTTGATAAGAATTATGATTGTTTTTGCAATGATTGACAATTATCTGCTTTTGATCTGTCTTTTGGCATATAATAGACAATTTTTAATTGTATATTTAAAAAATAGAAACTGCATGGATACTGTATGGATAAATAAATAAATTAAAGTTTAATTTTGACTGAGTATTTTGTCTGTAGCTTGAAGAAGAATACATTCAAAGCTGCTCATCTTCAGAGGAGTTATTATTTTTAGTTATTTAATTATCTATTCATAAAATAATATCACGATTTTATCATAAATGATCATAAAAATTGTTATGACTTTTGAGAAATTAGTGCTCCAATAACTATGGTTTCATCAACATTTCGTATCTACAGATTTTTTAGATACGGAGACGCGTGATAAAAAAATTTTTCAGAAATTCGCATATTTGCTATAAATGAATTAGCGAACATTTTTACATTTTCATCTTTCTTTGCACGAAATATAATCTCAATTTGTATCAATAAACACGTCGTATATTGATATATAAATCATAATGAATTTCTACACAACAACAATCTTAATTGAAGTTTTAAAATTAAAATATGCTACTGTAAACTGTTCATTTAATAAATTAACCTATATACATACTTCCATATGTTACATCTCATAATTAGAAACGATAAATAAAATAATGTTTAATAAAAGTCATCTCAAAGCGATTTATTATTCAGATGTATATATATATACGTATACGCTCAACGGCCAAGGAAATATTGGCAACGGCAATTTAAAAGCTCGTTACGCTCCATTACACAACCCACGAGCTACAATACAAGCGCGCGCGCGAGAGCTCACAGCGTGTTAAATAAAAATAAAGAAAAATCATATAAGATGATAAAAGAAGAGCAAGGAAAAAATCTATTCTCCCCCCCTTTTTTTTTCACTATGTGTAAACTTTCCAATATATCACAATTAATTCATTTTTTTCAACATTCGTCAAAGCTCCAATATGTTCTTGAGTTTTTCCTCGGCCTATATCATTACATCCAATTACTCGTGATTATGTCCATGTATACATGAAGAAAAGAAAATATATTAAGGTCTTCCCTTGTACAAATGAAAATTATCAGAAGATTGTAAAACCAGAGAAAGAGATTATAAATATGTTTTAAAGCAGCTTATAAGGCTTTAAACTCACTGTAGCTCTCGACGACGACGATGATAATAATAATGGCGCATCACCGAATAAAATTATATTAAATAACCACTGCTTTTATGTAACTATATTTTATATCGGCCTCAATCCCTCCACCTCTAGATCTAGTATATAGCGTTAATACATCTTATATTGCATCTTGAAAATTGACTGATTTATTGTCAAGCGACGTTGTCTAATTATAAAAGAAGAAAAAAAAAGAGAAGGCTCAAGATGGTTATGTCAACTGTTCGAGCTTGGCTTGAGTTTGAATCCCTCTCTTTCTCTCTCTTGAGTATAAATCTACTTAGCGCGTTCTTACTCCTTTTTTTTCTTTCAATTCATTTATTTTTCTTTCTCTCTTTCACGTCTTGTTTCTCCTCGGCGACGCGTCACGTATTATATATAAACTACTCTCTATCCTTATTTTTATTATATTACGTGCCATTAAATAGTTATCGAGCTGTTGTTCGCGTCATTTCAATTTCATTCGGCTCCTGGGCCTGCATATTGCTTTATTACGTCTTCTTTAGAGAGACGTTGAAATATTGTACTTTATGTATATATATAGTTTATGTGATAGAAAAATTCTCGTAGTAATTGAATTAATTAAATACATAAAATTCATTTGAAGTGCAATTAATTACATTATAAATTTTTAATTACGTTTAACGTTACTTAATTTGTATTTTTAAATTTTTGCGTTTTGAGAGAAAAAGAGAAAAACATTCATTAATTCCAATGTCAATATTAACGATAAAATGAATAAAACGTTGTTAGATAGATCAAAGTACCATCGTGTATTACATGATTAATTAAAATCGAGCGAATCATTAACGTTTTACTCTCGGTACGGCTTTAGCCTGAAGAACTTTTTAAATTACGTTTAATTTTTTAATGGCCGCAATTAACGTACATTTCTCTCTATAGGCATCTTTCATCCTTTCAGGCTCATAGGCGAAAAGAAGAAAACTGCTGCAGGGTGAGTTTAAAATGAAAAAAAAATCCTTAGGCTCTTCTGTATCGGAGTCTTTAAGACTTGGTTTAGTAAAAAGAAGAAAAAGATGTATTTGTAAGTAGAAAAAGAGAAGAAGGATAAAATAAAATTTTGCCTTGTGATTAGCCTCAATTAACGCGCTCGGTGAAGTACAAGAACAAGTGTAAGAAAAGAGGTATAGAAAAGCTTAGTAAAAAAGAGTGTAAGTGAAGGTTAATTTCATTCGAACTGACCCTTCTTCTTCTTCTTTCTTCTTCATCATCACCATCAACTTCTTCTTCATCATCATCTTGGGTTTCCAGATTTACGTTTGAATGAGTATAATAAACGTAGTGCTTTATAAAACTAAGATAAGCTATAGAGTAACAGAGAAGATACTAGAAAGAAAAAAAAAAGTAGAGAAAGAAAGATGAGTTTACGACGTTCATTGTCGATCACGAGGCACAAGGGTTTCAAGAGCAAATGTGTCGCGTGAGCTCATGTGTATATCTATACGTGCATGTGTATGTACGCGTGTGTATATGTGTACGATGGTAATACTAAACCGTCGAGTGCCAAGAGTTTGTAATCCAATAGGAGTCGTGCTGGGCACACTTGTGGCATGCGCCAAGCTTCTTCTTCTTCTTCTTCTCTTCATCCTCTTATTCTCCTATATACTTGTATCCCTTTTGCTTCTCTCTCTTCTCTGTTTTTTATCCCTCTTCAAGTGTACGTGACACTTTTTCTTTATGTTACGTCAGACATACGCGCACGTTGCCCTTCTTTTTTTTCTCTCTCTCTTCGTTCTTCTTATTCTTTTTCCTTCTTTTATCATCGCAGCACTTTAAGATTTTTCTTGAAAGTGGTTGAATTTTCACTTGAACAACGTGATATACACTTGTGTACACACATGGAAGGTTTTCAAAGATGCAATGTAATCATTTGTCTTCGACGACGCATCATTAGTGTTAAAATGCTTCAAGCTCATATTATTAAGATAACTTTTTGCCGCGACTTATTGCACTGACTGATGATATTCTTAGCTTTAACTGTTAACCAGAAAAAGCTTCTTTTACACTTATAATAATAAAAACAACAAAAAAGCAGAATAATTTTAGAAAATTGTATTTTCAACAACTTCGAAATCCAAAATTGTATTTTTTATAATTTTAAAAATAAATTTTTTAATTTTTAAGCAATCATAAAAGAATTTCAAGTAAATAACAACACTCTGAGCTTTTGTAAATCTATAAACACAGATTATTCATTCATATCCAAGATGATTCTTATCAATTATAATTTATCAGGTAGCATAAATTAGAAATATTCCATAATATTTATGCTACGTAAAAAGAAAAAAAAACAAAATTAGCGCGCTTTTGTTCATCTACAAGACCACAACAAGATGAAATTACATCCTCAAGAATTTTAATATCATCCATTCATTATGCATTCGTAAATATTGTTCTGTTCTAACAAATGTTCTCCGAATGAACTTTCGTCATCCATCGATTCCTCAAACTTATGCGCAATTCACTTGTTCATTCAGTAATTTTATTTTATCTTATCATAACCTGAGATATTATTTTTTTTTAAAGTGCATTTACGCTTTTTATTTTCTTGACCCATGCACTGCAACTTTTTTTCTAAGTATCTTGTGCTAAAATTTATAATAAAAAGTTTTTTTTTATTAAATTCTATGACAAAAAAAGTAAATTAAAAAATTATCATTCTTTTTGTTTCTAGGATCACAAATGATATTTAAAAAAATTTTTTCGGTAAAAACATATTATTTATTATATAATAATTACGTTTGAATTTTCTAAAAATTATCAGATTAGTTTTTAATTAATTCTAATCAATAATTGTTAAAAATCGTTCGGCTATTTCAGTAACCAATCACAATCAACGAGTTAAAAATAAATAACTTTGTACATTAAAAATGCGAAGTCTTTTTAAACCTGATTCTTTCTGTTTACGTGTACAAAAGTGTAAATTGACTAGCTACGTCACAGCAGAGATGCATTTACATCATTGTTGAAATAGTACTAAGAAATACGGATGACCGTATAATAAAGGAACTGGATATACAAGTAATATGAAACTGGAAGTTGTTTTAAAGATAACAAAAAAAAAAGAAGAGCATCATGATACGAAATAAAAAAGCTTGGAACAACTAATCAAATAAAATCATTCTTAGTAAGAGCACGGAAGTTAATACAATCTCATTACTACCTTTAGTCACACCTCTCGATAAAGATAGCCGATCAAAAGAAAAAGTTATGTTGCAGGTGTTCACAATAAAATATAATCGTAAATGTCACGCTAATAGTGTCACGCCTTTGGGATCATTTATTTCGTTCAAAGTTTAATTGCTCCCTTAGTTCTGTGGCTTTAAGCCCACTTCTATTTTAATTTTATTTTTTTGTCGATTTTTTTTTCCTCTATCAAATAGTACTTGAAAATAGTGTTACCAACCATGTGTTACACTTATTTGTCACTATCTTATCGACGTTCCTTTTTTTTTTTTCTTTTTCAACCACGTAATTGAGTGGATACACTTGCTCCTTTAGTAGTACCGATCTTTTTCCGATTTTCATCTTACGTTTCTACAAGCTCCTAGTGGTTGCACATACAGCATTTCAATTAGAAACTTAATTGTTCATTGTTAGGTATATTTGATCGTATCTTGTAGCCCCCATTCACGATTATCTGACTGTTAAATCGAATCTACATGGGCATTACTATCGAGCACGATAAATGTAAGATACAAGTGGAGAAAAAATAATATCAAAAGATATTGGTCTGACAAGGATAACGTTTGATGTTTAATACAAATCGGTTTTAATGACAGCCGGTTGGCTGTACTTGACAATCGTTATAGTTTTGAATCACTCGTAACATTTGTATGATTATACTTTTATTTTATAACGAAGAGATCCTCAAACCTTTTCCTCACACTTACGTGTCACAACGGAAAAAGTTGGTATAATATCTTGTTTTATTCAACTACTGCACTAAGACTTTTCATTATTTTCTTGTCAAGCTAACTATTTAGGTAGCATGTTGTTATACGGACTAGAAGAAAAATAGAAAGAAATTTACACCTAATGGTCACCTAGTAGCTGCTTGACGTTTTTCCTAGTTCATGTCCTAGTTGTAAGCTTGACTTTGCGCTTGTTTTAACCGTCCTTGACTGTTTTATCACGTTTAATGTTGATGCTTTTTTTACGATATGTTGTTGCGAATGTTTTGAACGTGACGTGAAATTAAGAGAATATTAAGTGTATTAAATTGAATCAATTGATCCTCACTAGCGTGCACAAGTTTTTGGTAAAAAAAAAAAATTTGGCAAATCTTTAAAATGTTATATTTCTGCCAAAAATTCATGTATCTAATAAGACCAACTTATTTACTCTTAACCCAAAAACAAACATTTTTGAATGGAGATTCAAACTTGAAAAAACTGATTTTCTTAACATTAATCAGAATATCAGCATAATTTCCAATCGACTCAATCAAAATGAACCATATAACTCTTAATTTAAATAAGAGTCAAATACGCATCTTTTCCATTTTGTTTTATTAAAATCCGTTAACTCCTTAAAAACTTATATAATTTTTTTTCAAAATAAAAAAAAAAATTTTTTTAAATTTTTATAGTGTAGAAAACTCAAATTTTAATTATTTATACTAAAACTAACAGGAAATGAAAGGTATTACTTTACTCTTTAAAACATACTTTGGTTTTTTGTAATGCATGAATTTTTGACAAAAATATAAAATTTTAAAGATTGTCAAAAATTTTTTTTTTTGGCCAAAAACTTATGCACGCCACTTCATACACTTACGCAATATCAAATATTATATCTTTAAAGATGTTTTATGCACTCTAAGACAGATTCATCTAATTTGTTGAATAAACTCACCCTTACTAACTTACATTCCGAATTGTTTTTCCTGCATGTAAAATACACATCCGACCTTAAAGTCATTTAAACTTGTATATATATATATATATATATATATCACTTCAACTTAAAAAATTGTAATTCATTCGTGCAACAGTAAGGATATCTTCTTTTGCATGTGCATTCTTGGAAAATTGTACTTGTAAAGACATGTGCACTCGGTCATGCAAGTGCACAACCCAAGCGACACCCGCTCATTATATTGCTGAGCTCTCGCGTAACTCGACGAGCCTCTATCTTTTTCTTTTATTCTTTTATTTTTACTCTTCTTTTATCTTTTTTTCTCTTTTACTTATCTGTCTTCTAGGTTTCTTTGTAAATTCGCAGGTTACTCGAGCAATTCGAGAAAAACTTTATACAAGAGACGATGATTTTTAATGTTAACTTCTGGTCATTGTGTCTCGTGAATGCATTTTAATAATAGACTGTGACGTTGTAAAAACAAGTAGTGGATTTTATACGGAAGCTTTAAATACTGTATATATTTAAAAGTATAATTGCAAGTAGAGAATCATTTATTATAAATTACTCACTCATTATGAATTTATTGTAAGTAAGATTATTATTTATAATAAGTAAGATTATTTTTAAATAGTAATATTTTATGATTTTTTACTTTATATTTAATATCATAAAGAATTCATTTTTATACATAATCTTTTACATTAACCAAGCGGAAGTGAACTTTAACACTTTCAATTCAAATTTTTATCCCATTTTGTGTTTTATAATATGCTGTAATTATTTTGAAAAATAGCTAAATATTATAGCAATTTTATTAAATAAAATAGTTAGCAATCAAGTCTTGAAACTTTTAAAAATTTTAAACTCAGCCCATTCGCTTTTTTTTGCTTAACTATCGTTCAAGTACACACATCAAGCAGTAAGAAAACACATCCCTTAATACGCATGCAATGCATCAAGTAGCATGTACCATTTTCTTATCAAGGCAGATAATTTTCATCTAACCCTCGAAGAAGTACTTGACCTTTTGAAAATAACAATATAAGATAGAATGTCAAGCTGCCTTTTAAACATCAATTTTGCCAGCCTATCTGCATAAACATCAATCCTTGGAATGTATGCATGCAAAAGAAGTACACACATGCATCGTGCGTTAAAGGCACGTGTCTCTCTTTTTAAAAAGCGATAATTATACACGTGCTCGTTATACGTATTGGTAACCAATAATTTAGACGTTTTCCTAATCTACTTCATACACGGAAGTTAATTTTATATACCACAGGGCAATGATTATTTTCTTTCTTTATTTTTTTTTTATTTTTACCTCCTTTCTTTTATTCCATTCTGTTTTATTTTATTTTTATTCATTGATTATAAAGGTATGCATGGAGTTTGATATAAAAAATAGCATAGGTTCAATTAGAAAATTTGCACTTGCTTTGAGCCTTCTTTTTTTTCATTTTTCTTTTTTTTTTTTTATTTAAACTATTTGCAATTGCTGCATAGTAATACAGTATACGTTATATACGAGATAAGGTATTGAATGAAAGGGTTTAGTTAAATGCAACCGTAAATAAGCGGTTAAATTGCTTGGCGCTACGAGACTAGTCGCAAAGTTGTTATTTCTTTTTTTCTTTTTACTTTTTATTTGTATCAAATAAGTGCTTTTACATCATTATTGTTCATTGGAGGTTGCTGTTTTTCGAAATAACCGTCATTTTCGTTGGCTTTTTCTATAAGGATATTTTTCAAAAAATAACATAGACTTTTATAGTTTTCAATAGTAGGTGTAGAGATTTTTAGTATTAAAATAAGCTTTTAATGTAGATAATGAGATATAAGTATTTCTGCATTATTATTTCTTGATAATGGACGTTTAACAAAAAGAAAAAAAAAATAACAAATTATTTTTTATTGTGCAAAAAAAGGGAAAACGTTTCTTTTTTTCAAGTGTTTGAAGACTGGCTTTTAGTATTTTAAAACGAGTGAATAAATTAGCATTTCACAATAAATTATTTAAAGAAAATACGATATATAAATAATTAATATAATAATTACGTGATTATGCAAATAAACATATGAATACAAACATTAACAAAATAATCAATTTTAGTTTTAAATAATATTCCCATAAAAATGCAATGTAAAACAGGTCAATGCTTTTTATTCAATAAAGATTATACTTATATATTTTAGCATGTAAATGTACCTTGTAATTTTCATAATATTACGTGTAACATATATTATAAGATACTTTCGATTTTTATTTTTTTATTTATTTTTTTTTTTTTTTTTTACTGTAACGCATAAGTTTTCAAACATTTTTACCACTTATTATAATTTCACTCTCAACGATCCTCTTGAGGCTATACAAAACTCTCACTTCAATGGTTTAAAAAGTTCTTCAAGATTTTTTAACAGTTTCACGTATCTGTAATATCTCAATAACGAGAAAAGCGGACGAATGTTGCATACAAATGAGAAATATCTTCTCTTCCACCTTTTTTTTCACTACGTCAGCGAAGTATAATGAGAGGAGAAGAAAAGAAATATTTGATGGAGGAAATGCTAGGGTGAAAAAAGGATCAGATTAAGAAAAAATGGAATTTGGATTTATTCTAATTTTAACATCTTTATCTGGACTTTTTTTTATTTCAATTTTTATAAAACACCTTCGCGAAATTTCAATGTATTCAAAGTTTACAGACTTTTCCATCGTTTATGGGATTATTAATTGAAGAAATGAAGTATTCGATTAGTCATTTTCTTAAAATGATAAAATTCCAAGGAAATTGAACTTTCTTGTTGGATTAAAATTTATTCAACCACAAGTTTACGGTTTTATAAACGATCATGATCGGGATAATGCTTTCTTAAATTTATCATACTTGCGGTCATTATTTAAAGAAGTGCAATGATCGATTGAAATTTGCTTAAAACGTTGATTCCAGGAAAATTAAAACTACTTATCGGATTTAAATTTATTCAACCATAAAACATATAAATATTTTACAATTCTTGTCGAAGTCCGATTGAAGTATATTGCTTTAAAAATTTAAGAAAATTATCATCCAAAGTTACAAAATTGCAGTTCATCAAGTACTGAATTTATCCAAAACTTTGTTTAAATTGTAATGTTCCTGTCATTTAGTAGTTAATACTTTAAAAATCCTAACAATTTATTCATGAACTAAACTAGACTCACCTACGCAAACTCGATCAATTAAACTTTATCAACTTGTTGCGTACATTTGAAACTATATTCCCAAACTATAACATCCCAGAGTATCAAGAGGCGCGGTAGTGTCCTGACGGCAAGTTTAAGTATAAATTTTAATTCACAACATTATACGACTATATGATATTCCAATTCTACTTATCAAGCATACGAATTGCTTTCTACATATTATTCTCAAACATTATTATCAAATAAATTAGTATATAATTTTGGAAAACTATATAATATCATGGAATTTCATGAAAGTCATTTAATAGTGGGTGATTCGTTAAACATGTTACTGAAAAAAAAAATATGTGCATCGTTTCACCAGCAATTTTAAAACTTTAAAATAAAATAAAAGAAGAAGGACAATAAAAAGAACATTTGAACTTGTCATTTCAACGCGAAATATACTTGTCTACAATATACTCTTCTCTGCGTTTAAAATGCCAATCGAAGCATGACCTTTTTCCTACGGGTTCTAGCAAGGAATAGTGTATGTGTGTGTGTGTATATATATATATATATATTCGTCATACCAAAGACTTTTGTTGCGCTTACGTGACCACGAAGCGTGGCAGTCGTGCGTGTGTCACACGCATACTCTCTTTCTTTCTCTCTTTTTTTCGTTTTTCTGGGGAGAAGGAGGGAGGGGGGGAGGGGGGTTCCGCCCAGAACATGCACGCGTACACTCTCTTTTTTTTATTGTACTTATTATTATTTTTTTCTCTCTCTTTTTTTTAAATGCTATTATATGTATGTATACAGAAGCGAGACTTTTTCAGTTTTACATATCCGTCGTCGCAGTTGATCTTTAGCGCACGAAAATATCTTTTATGCTCCTCTTTTGCAGCTAATACGACGGCAAATTGCTTGCACGTGCGCGAGCTATGTATACGCGAGTATGCGCAAGCGAACATTTCTTACGTACTAATATATATTTTTCTTTTCTTTTTACCTTTATTTTTTTTTTATTTTTCAAGCGAAGAATCATCGTATTGAAAAGGTTGTTTATTCTCTGAGGCTTTCTTGTATATTTTATTCGAAAATTATTATTGTGCCATAAGAGATGTGATTCATTGGTATCGTTATGTACGAAAATTCAAGATCTTATAAGAAAGGTTCCACAAAATTTTTCAACATCATTATAGAATATTAATGTAATGATATGTTTGCGAAATCATTTATTATGAATAATAAAAAAAAGTTTATTTTTCAAATTTATTAATTCAATAATATTTTATACATTTTTTTCTATCTTATTATCAATTTTATTATTAGTCACCTTAGCGCATAAATTACAATTTTATTTAAGTATAAAAATGAAAAAAAACGTAATAGTTAAAAAGTACTTAAATCATTATTAAACGCTCTCAATAATTTAATATAATTATGATTATTATTAATTTACGTAAATTATAAGCCATGTACGTGTATTTAAAAAAAATAAATTAAAAGAAAAATCTGAATGCTGAATACTGCGGTATATTTTTTTTCAACGTCTGCGTAACATAAAATTATCAAAATTATTCCAACTATAGAAAAATAAGATATCATATAAACTCATTTTAATTACGTGTGGCTTATAGTAATCCCGTTTAGTCAATAATATCGAGCGCTGTATATAAATTTTTTTTTATATTCCCCCTAACATTATCATAGTCATGAAATAATAATAATGATAGAAAAAAAAAGGAATTATAAAGCAAGTTGATGCACTTGACGTCGTCGACGCCAAATGAATATGATGAAGAGACGCCGCAGCGTTTTCTTTTCATTCTTTCCTTATTCTTTTATTTCTCAAAGTATACACAGGAATCAAGCAGAGCTAATAGTAGAAAATTACCAGCAGCAAAGTTACTAGCACGCGAACTATATAAATTGTACTACGACCGAATGAAAAGAAGAAGAAGAAGTGCATGAACGATGTCAACATTCCTTCTTACACATGTATTCAACTTTATTATTTAGAATATGCTGCAAGATATATAACATATACAAATGCATTGTATTTTGAACCTTGACAAATGCACCCTTTTGCCCAGGTTTTAATAGCTCCTCTCGAGTATGTATATGCGTATACAAATGTAAAGAAACTTCAGCGTATAACGCAAGCAACGGTCAGGCGTGGGCGTTATTTTTTTTCTTTTCTGTTTTTCTTCTTTGAAACGACGGCTGTATAATTATGTTCATTGTAATTTTCTTATGAGATTAATTATCTTACGAGATTGAAAGTAAGGTGGATTTTATTTTATTGTTAAAAAATAATAATGAAAATTAGCCGAGAAAATTGGTATTAAAATTAATTGCAATCAAATGATAAATTTATAAATAGATGAATTTTTAAATGAATTATGCGTTTAACAACTATATTTACCCGTGGGTTCAAGAGCTATAATATTTAGCCGTTATTATATTAAAAAAGTAATTAAAGTTGTTGAAAATATTTAATTTCATAGCCGATGCAATCGTTGAATTGATTAATTATTCAAGTACTACAAATGATTTTCTTTCCCTAAAGCTTTCAATACATAACAATATTTAAAAAAATCAATTCCTATATTATATTAAAATTGAAATATATAATTTGAAACTAATATTAAAATCTATAATACCTTTTCCAAGCTGGTAAGAAAAATAAAGAAATAAAATTTTTATATTTTAATTGTCTTGTTGAATCAATCTAACGTTAACTTTATCGCAAACATAAATAACTAAAGATATTCCATTTGCTAAAGTGAATAAAAAGGTATATAGCTCATTGGCGTATATACACACAAGCGACAGGTAGACGACACGTAAAGAGATAGATAGTTTAGAAAAGAGAGACAGAAAGAGGGGGGGGGGGCAAAAGGGGGGTCAGTACCACATCGAATAGAGGGATGGCTTACTTTTAATTATAGTTCACGAACCTAAAACCCCTTCTATCTTTTTTTTTTACTCCTTCTGAAAGTCACCTGAATAAACCATTCCGTTCGTTTTCTTTCCTCTTTTAGCTAGTGTGTCTCCAAACAGGAGCATTTAATCGCTTTCGATCGAACGTTTATACGACACTTTGGGATAAGATACGATCGACGTATAGACGCTGTTTTTATTACCCGTAAGAGAGATAGAAAAATATACACAAAAGTGAGAAAGACCGAGAGAAACGGGGCTTCTGGATCAGGGAAAATTATTCTCTTTCTCTATTTCTCTCGTGTGCAAACTTCGCTTCTTTTTTTTTTTTGCTTCTCTTTTACCATTTTTTTTTTTCATCCTTTTATTTTTTTTTCACTTCGTGCTCGACAGTAAGTGGATTTATATTTATGGAGACAGTACGGTTTTTTAGGATGGGAAATTGCTTTTGTTTTATATCGTATAGTTAGCTCACTTGAAAGCTTTATCGAGTTTTAGCCTTCAAGGCAATAGTTGATTTAAGACTTGGGTTAATTATTTTATATATAAAATAAAAAAAATCAATTATCAGAGACAATATTTAAATAGTTAAGTTTTTGTGAACCACTTGTTTTTTTATTTAATAAATTCATCGATTATAAAGGTGTTACCATAATATTGACTTTATATTCGTTAAATATATAAGTAATACTTACAGTATGTAAACTTAGTATAAATAAGATTACACGAAGTACATAAATTTATTAAAATTACTGCAGAGTAATCCTATACAAAAAAGAAGAAGAAAAAAATCTAATACATCCAATCTGCATAAGTTCTTTAATGAAGTGTGAAATTAATATAAAAAACTAATTGCATTAGGAACAAAAAAAAGTATTAACATTTTCATTTGCGCAATTAAACGAGTTTATTGCAAGCTTAAGAAAAGGCGATCCTCTCCGATATAATTTTTTCCTTTGCTTTTTGTGTGCTCTTACTAATAATACGCTCTCGGTATTCATACAATTACAATCCAGTTCTCCCCCGCAAAAATGCAAAAAAAAAAAAAAATTTTTTATTTTCCTTGAACAAGAGCATACCGTAACATTCCTACTACTTTTCATTCTTTATATCTTCTTTTCTCTCTCTCTTTTTTGCTTTACTTTTTTTATTCTTTCTGAATATAAGAATTGTAAGGCATTAAGACAAGAGCTACATATTGTCAAGACCCTCTCATTAGTAAGCTACTTTAAAAGAATATATATATAAAAAAAAGAAGAAGAATAAAAGAGAAAAGAGATATCCGCATTTCATAATTTCATGCATGCAAAAAAAAAAATAAGAAAAAAGCCTCACTTGTTTGGCAGTACGCGTGGTATTATATACGTGAACGCCTACTTTGAAAATTAGCATAAAAGGGCTTTGAAAATTATATCTCAGAAAGAAGCTACCTTAAAAGCTACACTTAGCGGCGAAAACCATACACTTGATTAAGGTATATTGCACGTACGAATGGATGGGTTTATGCATTACGAAAAAAAAAAGAAAGAAAAACAAAATAAACGTATAAATGTTTTAATACATTAGTTATCTCGGTAGTTCCGTTAAGCAAAATAGAAAATTCAATAAATTCTAATAAAAATTTATCGAATTTATTTTTCCCTTTTGTTAATTGATATAATAATTTACAAATATAAGATATCAGCAGAAGCATATATTATAAGATAAGTTGTTGATTTAGTAAATAAAGAAATTTAATGTTGTTAAAAATTTTCTTCGAGCTTTATTTTACAAGCCAACCAGAGGATAAGGATTTTAAAGTGCACGCCAATTAAAATTTGCAATGTTCGTGCATACAAAATCATAAATTTTGTCAAATATATATATTTTTTTTTTTCAAGCAAAATCTTTTTCGAGGATTCTTTTGTATTCGTACGAATTTGCGTTAATATAAATCACACCAATTGCTAAGCTCTTGAGTAAAAAGAAATACAATATATAAAGTATTTCCTTTTCCTCGTGTTCTTTTTCTTCATACCTTATTGTTACATTAATTAAGGTATGCAAAAAAAAAAACAGGTTATTTAGTCTCTTACAAAAATCAAACCTCTTAACATCAATCCAACAAAACGCAATGTCCTTCCGCAGGAAGAGCAGGCGTAAATTTGTGTCATCGACTTAAACAGAAAAGAAAAAAAAAAAACAAAAAGGGACATAATGTTATTTTTTTTAGTGTTCTTGTATCCCTTAATATGCCTCTCTATAATTAATTTGTCTGCGTATAAAGAGGAAAATTATTATATAACCACGCCTCTACACTTCGAAAAACATTGTATATTCGTGGCACGCTTAAAAGCCCAGGTAATTCGTTTTGAGCGATACATTAATAATCACGTAACCAAGTGCGGAACTCACGTATATTTTTTTTTTTACCTTTTTTTCACTCCCCTTTATTTTTCGTATATACGTATGTACGCATGTTATGTACGAACGACGCGACAAGAAGATATTACAAAGTTTCAACGTGTGTATATACCTTTTACCTTGTGTATAAACGGTAATATTACATCTACGTGGGTCGTATTGTCACAATGCATGCACATGTTTATTTTCTAAAAGAAAAAGAACAGATTTTAAATGATTTGTATATTACCTAAATTACCGTTATTTTAGTCTTTTCTCGATAAGGTACTTCCATATTTGATTCTCCCAAGTATATATATTGTACGTTATTGTGTTACCAATATCTCCTCCAACTGGCAAATGTTTTTATGAGATCACTTTAGATCGAAAGATTTGTATAATTGAGTATTTTTCTTGATGTAATTCTGTAAACATGATCGTGACCGATGACGATCATTGTATAAAGTTGACATTATCGTGCATGGCAATTTTTTTTTCTCTTTTTTTTTGCCGTGAAATTTTGATGTACTGGTACGGAGCAATTATTTCAAGTGAACGATGCGCTTGGGGTGTGGCTTTTATCCTTATTTTTCTTTCCCTTCGAAAAAAAGGGAGCGATTGCTTCAGGTTTCTTTATTTAATTTTTTTTTTTTTTTTTTGAAAAAAATGAGAAAAACAAACAGTATGGTCTGCTAATGTCTATCGAGAAGGAGATAAGCATTGCCATTTGTTACGTGTCATTGATTTCGGATAATGCCACGTAATCAGGTTGAGTTATGTGCTTGGAATCTATCGAGAAAAATCTAAAAAAGATAGGGTTCCGGGGTTAATTCTT
This sequence comes from Anastatus disparis, assembly GCA_017163975.1. Classification (NCBI taxonomy): domain Eukaryota; kingdom Metazoa; phylum Arthropoda; class Insecta; order Hymenoptera; family Eupelmidae; genus Anastatus; species Anastatus disparis. The sequence goes on from JAFFSR010000251.1 coordinate 2,805,714, forward strand.
TGTATTTTTTTCTCAAATTTAAAGATTGAAATTATGAAATTTGGGGAAAAAATATAAAAATAGAGGGTTGAAATGATCTGTTATTGTTCTATTTTTCTAAAATTCGACAGAAGTTCAAAGTTTTTTTGCCTCTAAAATGGTCTTTTTTTCATAAATGTCTCTTATGAAAAATTAAGCAGTAAATGATGATATCAACTTAAAATGAAATTTATATTTTACATTAATCTAGGAAAATGATTGATCGATCAATTTATTTTATAAAACATCCAACGTTAAGAATTTCACTTACACTATAGAATATAACTTATGATTATAGCTTTTAGTTATTTCATAAAAAATTGATCAACATTTAAAAATATACAATATTTTTTCTAATTAATACATTTTTAATACTATCAGAATTTCAATGAATACTTCCATATAGTCAATTAACAGCCATTGAAGAATCAAAGTCCGATGACATTATTCTTAATGAATATTAAAAGCGACAGATTTGATCGATTTATGTGCAAAAAAAAAAAAAGAAAAAAAAATTGTTTGTGCTCAAATATAATAATATCAATGTACACGGAATAATCCATTCCGCGATATATTCATAAAATTTTCCCCTGGTCTCATATTTCTCGATATATTTGAAATTTATACGCACCCAATCATCCTGCGCCCCTCCTCGTAACTGTAAAAATCATTCATTGTCATTGAAATCGCCGAAAATATGAAAAGTCCATCAAGCTAATACAATCATTATTAACCCTTTTGAAACGACCGAAACAATATTCATCTATAGCTATCTTCTTCCATATATATGTATGTACACATACATGCATGCACATACAGATAGAAAAGCAAGAGAACTGTCTCTAATCGCATCAGGGGCCAGCGATGCGTTCCCCGATGCTTTGGCCCAATCCAAATCAATTAATCTCGAGCGTGACACGTTTGCTCAACCAGCCGTGTGCAGCGCAAACTCATCAAACTGCCTCTTCCACCCCCCATCCACCCTCTCACTCTCCTTTATATATTCTCCCCCCATTTTCGTCTAACTGAATCCTATATACTAGCATATATAACACGTTCAACTCGCAAATATCATCCTAATTATGTATCCACATACAGTACTCACAGCTGACTCTATACTCTGGCTTTGCTTGAACCCACTCTCGCGGTTTCTGGATTATATGTGCATTTTGACCAATTCGTATACGTAAACGTATAGCCACCGATCAGTCACTATATATGTCAAAATGCGGAATTGAGTATGATCTTAATGTACAACTTTTGCAATATTTTATTGAAACTAAATTCAACTTGTGCATGTGTGTGTATATTTTCTTCCCTTTCTGTATATCCCTTTTACAAAAGCTATTCCAAACTCCTCATCAGTACTTGGTATTTTGATGTATATACATATATTTATGGTCACCGTATGTGCCACATCTTGTCGATCATTTTTGAACGCTAGGTGCAGAATCTCCAGTTGCATTTAATTCATCGAAATATTTTGTACTTTTTCGAACACACTCGGCTGCATTACAATCCTTTGGCTGGAAGTTTGCGGTGCAATGTGCGGCAGTGGTGGTGTGACTATGCTGCACATGTTGACTTTGTAAAGTTACCCTTCCCCAAAGCTTCTGTCATTTTAATTCTTCGAGAGGGGAAGATCCTACGAGGGAATTTTTTTTTTTTTCAATCGTGTACGAATTTAATCTGTATAAATAAAAGAGTTAATGGAAAGTGCAAGAATGGATATATGAACGAATGGTAAATGAAGATATGTCAGTTGACGAGGATGACTTAACTAATTTTCAATGGAAAATTCCAACTTTTCTATAGATACACATGTTCACTTTACGTTCATAGGCGAGGTGAATTGAAGTATTAAGTAAAAAGATACTGTTAATGACTCTGCGTTTTTAAATTTTTAATTATTTTAAAAAGTGAAGATATTTTTTCAAGTGACATTGAGTATCTCAATTTACACATATGCTCATATGAATTTCTGAATATGAAAGTAAAATAAAATTTAAAACGTCATAAATATTTTTAAAAAACTGAAAAGATGGAATTAAATATTAACAAAATATAATCCTTTATACCTAGTTTCTAAAAGATAACTAATTTCAGCAAACTATATGGTCAATGTCCCAATCGCTACTCACGAACCTATTACTAACCGCTCAATGTTATTTAGATACGAAAAAAAAATTTTAACAATGAGCGGCTAGTAATAGGTTCGTGAGTAGCAATTGGGACATTGACCATATTTTAATAATTTTTCATATTATATATAAAATTATGTCAAATTTTCCTTTGTTACGTTGATAATATACAATTTAATACTCAATTAGTACAATAATTTATACTAAACGATTCCATTGTAACATTATCATCAATCCCACATGACTGTCATCAAATAACAGTAGTTCAGTTCCACATCTAATTTTAAATTCGATTAAAAATTAAAAAAAAAAAAAAGAAAACTTTCATTTTATTTAAAATTTTTTGATAAAAACAGCCCTTTCTTTGGTACCTTGCACGCTCACAATAAGACCATCTTTTGACATATTACGCATCACATTGGGTTATTACAACGCGTCTATATATATACATATCCACGCGTTGTGGACCCTCCATGGCTCACCAAAGTGGGTGGGTTTATAACGGCATCTGCTGTCCGTTCTATCTTTCTCATTATATTCCCTTTCCCTTTCAAAAAAAAGAGAAGAGTGAAAGGAAGAAAAACCCCCCTTGATGCGTGCAAAATGCCACCTTCAGCATCGATATATTTATTCGAAACACCATCTAACACATGACACACCGCGGTATACGTATATACATGTATAGGATGCACCCTTTCATTATGAAATATACCGCTCGCGCGAGCGCAAGCCTGTCGCGTGCACTAACCCTAAAGCTATGTTTAATGGAATGACGATAGCTAGTATTCTCATTATTTTCGTAAAAAAAAAAATAAGTATGAAGAAAAATTTGATATTTCATTTAAAAAAGAAGAATAAATAATTATTAGATGCTTGGCTCCGCAAGAACACCCAATTTCACGCTAAGCTGATTTGGTTAAAAGAAACAACTTGGTATTATTTAAGTTAAGGTTACCACTTAATCGAATTACGATAAACAAACATATTATAGATTGCGTCGAATGTGTGTGTGTACAGAGAGAAAGAGAAATGCTTGTACAGCTGTACACACGCTTGAGGTATGTGTATTGGCGTCTTAAAGTTAAACAGATGGGGTTTAATTTTGCGTGCACTAAACTTATGCTCAACAGGTTTGATTATACGTTTGATTTAATGAAGAAAAGTCTGTCGTTTTGTCAAAAGTTTATTTAATTTATAAAGTTTTGCGTTTATAAAGTTATTTAACGGAAATTGAGCAAATGTCAAAGATTGTCTTAATTAATTTTAAGATTTTACTATTGATATTAATAAAATTAATTCAACCAAACGTAATTATAGTGATTATTTGAATATTTTCTATTTATTTCATTAACCTTTTCAGACTTGAATTTTGATTTCTTTTGAAAATGTTTTCATAATTATTGTAGGACAATGTTCATTCATTAATAAATTTTTTAAATAAATTTTTTTTTTTTAAGCTTTCTCAATTTTTATCATGTGTATAATAAATCAGACACCCAGTTTGGGATCGAAGCAGCCTACTTTAAACTAATCCATATATTTATTTTAAAAAATTTCAAGTTATTTTTGCAGAATTTAAAAAAAAAAACTAAAAATCGTAATGTACACCGGATCTAAAAAGGTTAATTTATAAAAATTAATATTGCATTTCATGTAAATACGTATGATCAATTAAAATTTAAAAAATTTATGCAACTATAAATATTTATATATTTACTATTATCCAAATTGTAAAATAAAAAAATGCACTAAAACATGGATAATATAATCAGGCAAAAAGCTTCGTTGCCAAAAAAAAGCTTTCTATCTCTCTCCAACTTTTGATGGAATCCTAATCTAGATTAAGCTCCGGTGGCAAAAAAGAAAAGATGCTTGATAGGTATGAAAAGAAAGTATTAGTCTCTTTTCATCCTTCTCTTTAGCTTTTTCTAACATATCTATACATCTTTCACAAGCGAGAAATATTTTTTTTTCTCCTTTTTCTCTCTCTTTCTTTCTCGTCAGTCATTAGGAAAAGTTCGCGCCTAGGTGAGTCTCAAACAACTCAGTTCGTTGCTTCTCAATTAACGTATATATAGCTGGGGTGCGAAAGTCTTGAAAAGCTCTTTCTCTTTCTGCTCTTATATAGAAGTTTTCGTCAGATATCCTGGAAATTCACTCTTCTTTTTTGGCTCTTCTCCTCCTCCTCTTCTTCTTCACAATGTTGAAAATCTACATGAGGATCTTATATAAAGTATATAGATCGAAGTTGCTGATGCTACCGAAACTTTAGGGGGCTGTATATATATGAGAGGTAAGAAAAGGATAGTGTTGAGAAAAGATAGTAATACCGAGGGACAACAAAGACTTCCTCATTGTGTACAACTTGTACTGAAATGGGAGACAAAAGCTTTTCTTTATACTTTCTTACCATCTTCGTATCGCACGTTTTTGCTTCGTCGTCGACAACTGCTTACTTTTACCTTTTTTTTTAATATTATTTCTTTTTTTAATTTCAATTTGATGAAATTAAATTAATACTGATATATAGATTTTGTTAAGCAATTATTCTGTAATTAAAAGAAAATTAGAGATCGTCAGTGACTCAGTCGATTGAGCGATAGATTCATAATCTAGAGGTCCCAGGTTCGAATCCCGCTCTCGGCTGATCTTATACAAGCACCACTGTACGTTACATGTGCTTTGTTCACAAACATTCTGGAGATCTCCGTCGCTAATTAACATCGTTATAAGAGTATAAATACAGCGACGTTAAAAAAAATTAAAAAAAAAAAAAGTAGTTATAGTCAGACTATCTGAAACGATTTACTAAAAATTCACTGCACGAAATTAATACTATTTTTTGCAAATTGTTAAACATCCACAGGTTGAAAATAATAACCTATAAAATATTTTTTGAAAATTTTAATTTTTCTAAAAGTTTTAATTTGATCTTAAATAATCTAACCTTTAGCCATCTAAATTTTTTTTATTTAGCATCGCTGTATTAATGCTATCATAACGATACTAATTAGCAACGGAGGTCGTTTCAAAGTATGTTTGTGAATAATGCTCATGTATCGTATACAGTGGTTCTTGCATCAATCGGCTGCTAAGAGCGGGATTCGAAATCGGGACCTCGAAATTACGGGTCCATCGCTCTACCGAGTGAGCCACTGACGACCTCCCAGGCATCCAGGCAAATAGGCAATAAATATAAAAACTTTTGTATTTATTGAACAGATTATTGTTCTTTACTAAATTAAGTTATATAAATTTTTCCCTTTAGTATGGCTTCTTACTCCGCTTTACTATATCTAATTATTAACAAACAAGCAAAAAAATTGCTAAAACCATAGTCATTATTGTTCGAATGAAATATTTTTTGATAAACCGTTAATAAAAATGATGAAAAATAAAAAGTAAAATAATAGACGATTTAACGTTTAAAATACTTTGGCCTTATTTAAAGAAAAATAGACTAATAATTAAAGCTTGATCTATTTAAAATTACATAGTACAGATTCGAGTAAACGATCTTATATACACGTATATTAATAGACGATGAATCGTTTTACTCATCAATGGTATACGCGTGCAGTTTGCGTGCCAAAGTAAAAGAAGAAAAAAAGAATATATATGATATATAAGATATGTACGGTTATGTTATTCAAGAGATATATGAAAAGATTTGTTTCTTTCTTGAATGAAGAGTTAAGGCCCCCACCTCCCTTTCTTTTTTTTTGTTCCTGTTATTTAAATTGGGCCAATAAACCGCTAGTAAGTTTTCTTACTGGTGATCAGTGTGTTATACTTTCTTTATTATTAGAGGCTTTGACTTTCTTTCCTTTTTTTCATGCACGATATATAACATTCCTCCCTTTATTTTTATTAATTTTTTTTCTCTTGATAATTCATCGTTGTTCAAGGAAATGCTGTAATGATATAATTCATTGTTATAAAATTCATTGTAGATTTATTGTTTCTTTTAATTTTTTTATGTTTATGGTTAGAATATTTAATAATATTACTAAAGATGCAGTTGGTGGATGAAAATTTCTCATACTGATTTTTATTTTTTTTTGCCAAAATACAATGTGAAATATTGATAAAACGAGTAATTGGGTTCAAATAGGGCATGCGTGTCGTTTACTGTGCTTGAACCTAATTCTCTGCTTTACATGTATTTAAATGGAAAGCACAGAATAATGTTTAAGCACAGTAACCAGGACTCATAAATATGTACCATTTAAATATATTCATAAGTTTAACAAAATAGTTCAAAGAAATAATCAATCATTTTGACAAAAAGTTTTTTGTAAATGCCATTTATAAAATTTTCAAAACTAATGCAAATATAAAAAAAATTTTAATAAATAATAAATTTTTCAGCGCTATTTTTTAATACATTGAAGGAAAATCTCAAATAATGATGGCGTAGGAAAAAAAATGTTTTAAAGCCATAATTACGAAATGATACATAATAAGAAAAAATAAAATGATAAAATACTTCTTTCATCGAACACAAACTATTTATCTCCAGTACATACTAATCCTCCTTAATATTTATTTATTTTTATTACATTTCATCTCGGCAATCAAATCAAAGCTCATAACATCTTCCGTAATAACGTTCGTCTATACCCAATCGAGTATGGCTTCTTATTTGCGAGGAGAAAAAAAAAATTTGTGCAGTTAATGCATTTTCTTTTAAGACCTATACCTCGAAGGCAATGAAAAAATAGCGATAAAAAGAAATCTATGTGTACGTACAAGGTCGACTAAATGATGATGACGACGAGAGATGAGAGGACGAGCAATGGAAAATGGCAAGGGCGTATACCATATCATCAAATTATTATTTTCCGGGAGCAACGAGTTTTATTTTATTTTATTATACTTTTATTTTTTATTTTTCAATGCTCGAGCGTCCGATGTAACGGTATTTATATGTGTATTGACGCACGTCACTCTTGGTGTTTATAAACATATCTCGAGATAATTTTCCTTGATTCATGGCATGCAGAGAGAAAAGATGAATAAGAAGATGGCAAATTACACCTTCCGCGTCAAGTTGACGACGACGACGAGGAGAAACGGGCTCTGCTGCTTCGACATTTTTGTATAATTACCTAGAATTTATATCTAGCTTGCATAGTTGAGCACGTAAATAATGTCGGTGTACAATAATGAGGAATTAAAAGTTCGTTATTGTTTATGAATTATGCTGTATGGACTTGTGGAAAAATTATTAGATGACAACAATCTTAATTACTTTAGTTAAGTAGATTTAAATTCGATTTTGTTAGCTTTGCAAAAGAAAAATACAAAAAGAATAAAGTAATTATACTGATATTTCATTACTTTTTGTAAAAATTGTTTTGAATCCAAAACTTTTAGATTTTTTTTATTTATTATAATTAAAAATTTGAAATATTTAATATTTATAAAGAATGTTATTTATAGTTAAGAACTAGATGTGCTTAAAAAAATTTTTTTATTTAGTATATATTAAAATTTAATTATGAATGAAAACCACTCATCAATTAAATTAAATAGGTTGTTCAAAATTGTGACAATTTCAAATATTACACACGTGTAAGTAATTGAATATATTTTTAATGCGGATTCCATTCAAAAAGATCACAGAAGGAAATATTTGGCTTTTTTCTCGGTTTTCAATAGCAATCATTTTCAACAAAATTTGAAAAAAAAACAAAGGTTTCGTAATGTACGCAAATATCAGATAATGATCAAAAAGATCAATTTAAATGTAATAAAGTTTTAAAATAATTTTTCTTTAGAATATTTAATTAATATAAACTTGTAGAAGATTAATATAATCTTGTTTTTATATTAGAGTTTGAAAGAATTCTGAGGTTGATACCTTGTAAAATTGTCTAGAAGATTGAATAATTTTATTTTTCAACTATGGATACTATTAACTGAGTTTGAAAAAAATATTTTTATAGAAAATTTTTCACAATAATAATTATTTTCAGAATATAATAAAAAATAATTAACAATAATTTATTTTTTTTAAAATCATTTAATATGAGAATTTTTTCAAATTATCTGGAAAGTACACAAAATGAATAATATATTATAGCCACTTTTTTGCTTCAAAATAAACCAATTTTTATTTATTATCTAGCAAAAACAAATTCTTTTTATTTATAAGGGAATTCGAGACCAAAACTTTTTTTTCTAATAATATAACTGAATTTAAGTATAACGGCTTCCAAATCATATAGATTTAAGTTGGAAGCTAAACGTTGTTTACATCAACATATTTTTTATACTTTCGCCTAGCGCTACCTACATCCAACTAAGACATTACATCCATCTTGTCTGCACACAGCATGCACGTATATATATGCTCCCAACAAGTTTTCAAGCGTCATTTGATTGTATGTATACGCACATACATGTATATATGCTTTACAACGAGAGTGCAATATATTCTCCGCTTACTTCCAAATCCGGGGAGACTGTCCGATCTGTCGTTTATGATTGCGCTTGGTGTGGCTGCACCATATTTATTATGCACGCGCAATATTACGTATGCATATATATGTACGTGCGTTCGTATATGCATATGGAAAATAAAGAAAATGGATAAGGAGTAAAAAAAGAAAAGAGATTGATCAAGCGAGACTGATCGTCTAGTAAACTCTCGAGCGTGCTCCTGCTTATAACTTATAAGTTCATTGTTTTAGAAAGGTGTTCTTTTATTTTTCGTAATTGTTATTTAGAATAAGGAGTTTATATTTTTTTCATCGTTTTTTTTTTAAACTTTGCATTTTTAATTATTGTGATTGACATTAGAAGAATAAAGGTCAGATTTTGATCTTGATTTAAAATTTTTTTATTGTTGAAAAATATTTTAATGTATTTAATAGTTATCGATAGTGTTTATGTGAGACATCAAAGTTGTAGTACTCCAATTTTTAAAATTTCTTTATTTATGAAAATAGATTTGTGCAATGTTCTTTTATTTTATTTAAACAAGAACATTATATAGATATTTTTAAATAAAGATCTAAAAACTTAGATAGAAAATATCAATATTGGTAAATTGATGTAAATCATATACTCCATTATATTAACTTGTAATTACTTAAAAAAAAAACAGTAAAAAGTTTTATAAATAAAAAATTTGTATATTCATTGACTAAAACTAACAACGAGAGTACCCGACCTTCGGGAAACGGATTTGGCTAAAACTGCAAAATATGATTTTTTTATGAAAAAAAATGAACTTGTGTTTTTTCTTTTCTTTGAATAGGCCCCATAGACGGAGATATATGCATTTTTTCGAAAATACAATAAAAAGGAGCATTTATAAGATCTTCAATAACCGAAGAACAAAGCTCTTACAAAAAAATGTATAAAAAATAAAATAAAGAACAGATCAAATGCTTTAATTTAAGCTTTCTTGCATTAAAAAAACTTGTGTGGTTCAAAAGTTACAGGCGATTAAAATATGCTAATGAAATAGCGTAAAAAATTGATGATATGCTACACGCTAAAAATATTAATAAATATGTAGTAGTTTTCAATTAAGCACAACTTTTGAACCACACAAGCTTTTTTAATGCAACAAAGCTTAAATTAAAGCATTCAATCTGTACTTTATTTTATTTTTTAAACATTTTTTTGTAAGAGTCTTAGTTCCTTGGTTATTGAAGATCTTATAAATGCTCCTTTTTATTGTATTTTCGAAAAATGCCTATATCTCTGTCTATGGGGCCTATTCAAAGAAAAGAAAAAACACGGGTCCATTTTTTTTCATCAAAAAATCATATCCTGCAGTTTTAGCCAAATCCGTTTCCCGAAGGTCGGGTACTCTCCTTGTAAGTAATTTGAGATACAAAAAAAAACAATCAATTTAATGTTCTAATTAATTAATCAAATATTTTTAATGAAAGTGCGTGTTAAAATATCATTTAAACATCATAGAAGTTAAAAATAACTTTAATATCGATGAATTTGCATAAATCATTATTCGCCATCCATAATTGAATTCCTACATTAAAAACTCGGCTCTGAGAACTTAAAACTTTCTTTCTTCAAAAGTTTCATCTTTTATATATTTCATAATAGACTTCTTTGACAGCTTTAATAGACGTAAAAAGAAGTTAAAAGAAAAAAAAAAAGCATAATACGAACACAGATTTCATTACGGTGACAATAAAAAAAGCGAGAGAGAGAAGCCGAAACGAGAAAAGCCTTGGATCAAGAAGATGAGATACTTGAAATAATATAAGTTTTAGGTTATTAGACATTAGACTGGCGCTCGTAACCCGCATATGCTTCGCGCACTGGACTTCTTATTTCTCATTTTTTTTTTTCTCCTTTCTTTTCTTATGTATTGTTCCAACTGTACTATATACATAGAAAAAAAACGTCTATAACGTCTTGGCTCATTGCTTCGTCGTTTTTACAGCTCTTGCTGACATAAAAAGTGTTTAAATCCACAGCGTATATAGCGAAACGAAATTGTGCCACTTGGAGAAAAGAAGGCCTGCACACCCTCAACTTCTTTGCTTATTTTTCCTTTTGCTTCTTTTTTTCAGGGGCACTACTTAACTTTACGATCTATTGGGTGTGCTTGGGTACTTGCAAAAAAATTTTCCTTCCGCACGGTATATTACTAATACCTTCTTTTTATCCTCGGTAGCTTCCATAATACAGTTTCTTTTTTTCTACTCCATACTTCTTCGCTCGCTCGAAACAAATGTCGCGATATAAATTTTTAGTCCTTTCTTGAATTTTTATATATACACTATATATATTTCAAAGGAGAATTAGTTCCTTTACTTCTGTTCTACTGCTACGAGATCAATTACCTACTGGAAAAGAGAAATAATAAGAAAAGAAAGTATGGCATTATATTTATATATACAATAAAGTCTTTTGCTCAACGAAACAAAGACAATAAAATCCTACGACGCAATTTATGATAGTTTACTTAGATTTTTCTTCAAACTCCTAATGGTAAACTATTCGTTTTCTTTTACTTTTTCATCGTTATTATTGTTACTATTATGTTATTTCGACCAGGGCACAAGGATAAAAGTGCTTAAATGATAACGGGCAGTACATTAGGTTTGTCTGTATCACAAGACACTGTGCAGAGAGTGAGAGAACTTTTCTTGGGGTTTTGACAGAAATGGGTTAAGTCGTTGTTTTTTTTATGGCTTTGAAATAACGGTGATGAAAAATTCAATTTGTTATTTTTAGCTAATTACGTAAGTTTATATACGCATGGATACAGAAAAAAAATAAGGATAATTCTATGATCAGAAGTATTGTTTGTTTTTGTTTCGGCAAATTGCATAATCAATTTCTCGCTAGGAAATTAAATAAAACACATTTTCCTTTGCCACGGTTTATTGCAAAACTTATAGATCTCTTTTTTCTCTCTCTATTTTCATTAATTTCATCAAAAAGTAATAAAGTCGCAGGGAAACTATTATTTTGAGTAAGAAAAAAAACAGCGCAAATCCCCTTTTAAAAATCAAGAATATAATAGTTAATTATTTTTTAAAAACATATTCATTGTTAAAGATTAACGACATAAATGACTGTTTATACGATTATTAAAATATTCATTCTTTTCCACAGACAGCTTAGACTCTCGAGTTTGTCTCTATAATTTCGTTCGCAAGTATTCATTAAAAAAAATAAAGTCACGTTACACCTTGTATATTCCAAAGGCTTCAATAAAAACGCACGTATAATCTTCCTTGCCGGCTACAATTTCGTTTTTAGATTGAGAAAACGGAATTCGCGCGTACGAATCAATAAAAAAAAGTGGAAAATAAATAAAAGACGCTATAATAAATGAATAGAAAAAAAAACAAAACTGAATAATGAAAACATGAAAAAAAATGAGACAACAGAAAAAAAGGACTTTCAAGAGACTTAACGTGTATAATAGATGGATCGATCGAATAGAATAACGCAATTACAACCTATGCGAGAGGAGAGTAAACTCGTCCCACTCGTTATTGCGAATTTACCTGCAATTAGCTTAGCCTGCAACCCATAAGCTAAAGTTTTTTTTTTTTCCTTTTTACTTATGGGTTTTTCATATATACATACACGTATACTCGCTTCTATACAATTAACTTATTATCGGCTAATGCTCTGCTTATAACAGTCCAAGCAAGAGTTGAAAAAAAAAGTTGGAAAATAAATAAAAGAAATAAAAAAAAAAAAGAGGAAAAATATTATCTATCGCATGACATTGGCACGCTCACTTTGAAAAGAAGTCACTTTTACGTGTGTGTTTATAAGTGCGTATATTATATGATACACACTACGCCTGTCGCGCATGCTAAATTATAACGTTTTACATAACAGTTTTGTTTTTTTTTTTCTCTCTCTCTCTCTCTCTCTCTTTTTATTAGCTCTTTTACAGGTGTGTGAGGTCTTGGCAAAGCGAACGAAATCTAGTTTATTTTCCTTTTCTTTTTTTTTTTGCAAGGGAAATAAAAAATGTTTGTTTATAAACTCTTGGTTGCACAACTCGCGACCGTTACAGTACAGAAACGAGTATTTTTAATGTAGGATGATTGTGAGTATGATTTATTTAGGTTTGATTTTTTCGCAATTTTTGCGCGCTACTTATTTGTAACGTTGATCGTAAAATTAATGGAAAATAAATTTTCATTGATTAAATTATAATGCAATTTTAGTTGAATTAATAAAAAGCTCAAAATATCAGAAATTTAATATCGCGCGTGCGTGTGATTGACGTTGAATTTTATGCACAACGCGCTTGTTTAATTTGAAACTTTGCGAAAAATAATAAAAGTTATTGCAACATAATAATAAACTTTCTTGGCTATTTGCAAGATTGGGAGTTGCTTTAAATTCTTTAGCATAAAAATTAATGAAAAAATTAAATAATGTACGAACATATTAGCATATATAATTAAACTTAAAAATACACCTTTATATAATTATTTAATACAGAATCAAGCAAATACAACTTCAAAATATGATATAGATATGATACGTATTTAGAGAATAAAGTACCGTATATTAATTGATAAAACATTAAGTAAAATTAATACGCAACAAAATTCAACTTGTGTGAAATTCAAATTTCTCCATTTGCTTTCGATCGAGGGAAGAATAAAAATAAAGGAAAAAAACGTTACGACTTTTATACTGACAAAACTAATCAAGCTAATCTATTTGACTGAATGCTTTCCTCCATTAATAGAAGCGAAACGATGTAGAAACAGAACAGAGAGAGAGAGAAAGAGTCTACGTCATTGTTGGAGCTATTCCTGTATACCGAAATATGCAAATGAACGTTGTTGAAAAGGGGGGTAGTTTTGGGGAGGGGGTGGTACAGATGCGTGTCGTCACTCTTGTCATTACTCTCAGGTATATACGGAAAGGGGTTTTGGTATGCTCGTATTGTTTAGATGTGTTTGTATCAAGGGAAAGAGAGAGAGAGAGAGAGAAGAGAGAGTTACGCGTGATAATGAAAATACCAGAATAGCACGGACTTGGTCAGCTTGATCATTATAGTGATTGTCATTCAACCCTCTTCCTTTCTCTTTCTCTCGCTTTATCTCTTATCCTAGCTGTATATATATGGGTCTACCATAGATATAAATGCGAATGAACGTGGACGACGATGTCTATGGGTGCTTTGTTTGAAAAATTTACCTTGAATTCCAGAAATTCTAATTGTACTTTCTCACTCGCCCTCTCACTCTTTCATCCTCTTTGTTTGATTTCTATATGGAAAAGGAGTGAGATGGAGAATTGAAAGATGAAAGAATGTTGAATTAATCCTTTGATGTGATAGTGTCAATTTTTTTTTTCAAATCGCTTTTATTGTTTGCGTGAAAATTTTTAAGTATAGTATGCGAGAACGTTGAATAGATTGATTCGATGAAATTTATTAAAATATTTTTTAAAGTATTTTAAAAATTATTCTTTGATCTTCGAATAAAACACATCCGATGATTCTATTTTAATTTTATTTCCAAAATTCATTTAAATGTTATTTTTTATAAAACCAAAGTTATATTTGACCTTTTAGAAAAGAATGAGCAATTGTTTATGATGTAAAGTAGATAATGAAAAAAATTTATTAAAATATTGATTGTATGGAACACAAGATTTCTAAAGTTACATCCCTGGTGGAAATTGAAACGTTTTTTTTACCATTTTTTGGCCAGTAGAAATGAAAACGCTTTTTTTAACATTTATTGGCCATTTATTTGGCATTTTTATAACTAATAACCTCAAATTTTTATACACACCATTTTTAATGCTCACATTTCTACCAGGGATGATTTTATAATAAAATTAAATGAACTTATAATAAAATTAAATGAACTTAACCTCTAGACATTTATTAATACGGAAGAAGGCATCCATCATCTATAACAATGTCAATTTACGCGTATAGTTTCAGGTACGCGGAAGTACAACTCGGAATAGTAAACACGAGCAAGTGCAAGAAAATAAAGAAAGGAAAAAAGAAGAAAAGAAAGAAATTACTAAAGAGCAAGCAGTGTGTATATATTTTGAAATTTTAGTCACGGATTAAATACGTGCAAAATGATCAAGACATGTCTCTATCAACGGTGTATCGTCACTTTATAAGGTTACAAACATTGGCAAAAGTCTATCGATCGATTTTTTTTTTTCTTTTTATTTTCAAACATACCTCGCACGCACTGTGGGAAACTTTTCGCGTTAAGGCGTGCACGTGCTTATACATATCGGCGCCGATTGTTTTAACCTCGTGAATTATAATGCACTTGTCGAACTATTGAAATGGCAACTGTGATATCTTACACCTTACCAATAGGGTATATGGACTCTGTTTATTTTGCAATGTCAGGTTCAGCTTACGGTTCTCATGCACTTTGTGTATTTAATTCATCGATAATTTGCTTTAAGCTTGACTGAAAGTAACATCTTTGTTGTTAAAGAAACAAAATTAGATCTTATTTTATTTATTTTTGAAAAGGTAAATAAACTTTACTAAATGGTTATAACATTTTTTAAATTATGTCTTATTTAAAGCTATATTTTTTTCAAATTGTAAGTTATGAATGAATTATTTTTTTATTTGGATAACATTATTTTATTTGGTTAGCATTAACAGGATATAAACTTCCTTTTTTAACTTTAAAAGGTGAAAGATACAAAGTATAAATAATAATTATACAAAGTATAATTGAAAATATTTATAAACATTTTTTATTAATTGATTAATGAATATTAGAATATATTTAATTTTATTTTTTTCATTTCGGGACATTCTATTTATAATTACTTATTATTACATGAAACTGTGATCAAATCAAGTCTATACACTATTTTGCTCATAGGATATACAATTTCAAAGAATCCCGAAGATATCAATTTTTTATATTGAAACTACTATAATTTTGCTTGGCTTCTGTTTTCTGTTCCAAATTTTATATCTTCATTTTTATTTGATAGGATTTGTAGGTTAAACATTGTGTAGGTATATTTTGAACAATAAATTGAAATTTCTTCTCTGAGGTCCGCGCTACTGTGCAGTATAATCCTTACAGATTATAATTTTATTTACGTTGTTTCTGATATAGGTCGATTTTATTGCAATTATATGGCTGCATCTTAATCCATACTATTTTATGTTTACTTGTTAGAATCAAGATCAACGTATACATGTAAGAGTGAAAGTTTTTAATAACAGCATATTGTTTTACGTTATTAATTGTAATTTTTTATGCGACAGTTAGATGTTTATTATTTTTTATATAAAATCTGGATGTACATAGAAGTGAAAGTTTTTAATAATAATATATTGTTTGTGCGGTTGATAATATGTTTTTGTGCAACAGAAAAATACATTATTTTTTATATAAAATATTATTTCAATATTTTTAAATTAAATAATCGATTCTTTGTATTATTTTTTATTTATTTGGATGAAACCGTAAAAGTCGCAAATATGGAATCCTTATTTTACACACACAGATATACTCGCCTTTATAATAACACTCGCATATATACAGACGCGCGTGCAATCAGAGATATAATAAGAATAAATTTATTGCACCATATTCTGAGAACTTGAGATATATAGACATTAAAAAACAGCATTTATTGCACATTAAAATCGAATTTTTTTAAAAAGAAACCCTTAGCCAAGCTATTTCTTAACATGCTCTTAATACTACGGAAGTCTATTGTTGACTTATTGAGTAGATTTATATAACTCCCTTAATGATTCCGCTACTGTCAATGTCGTGCATTTCCATTTTTCATGAAGAAGAAAGGAAAAATCTTGGTGTGCGCAAAATTGCCATTGAATTATTTTATGTTAATAGAATCTATATAAAGGCAATAATAAAACTTGTGTTAACAAAAAAATTTTTACCTTTTTAAAGCCTGATTTTTCCCTGAATTTCACGGACAGGCAGTACTTTGCGAATCAAAAATAATGAGAATATCTTGGAAAAAAAATTATTCAAGACTGAGGATCAATAACTCGATATTATAGGTTAAATTTTGCAAATTACTATTTCCTAGACGTAAAGGAAAGTGTATGAATTTCTAAAAATACATATCTCCTATGACAGATTTATAATTTACAAAGTAAATTTCATTTATCAATTGATAACTTATCATTATGAAAAAGAACAACATAATATTATAGTTGTTTTTTTCATTTTTTTATATTATATGGAAATAATATTACTTTAGCAATAAAATTGGCATGAAATCCAAGTATTGCATTTGAAATCGGAATATTAATTAAAATAAAATCGTAAAAATATATGACGATATCGCCTGGAATAGAGCAGAAGCTCTAATCTCCAGAGACTTTAGTCATCATCATCATCATCATCATCATCGTCATGATCATCATCGTTGGTACAACCCTCACAATATAACGAGCTATCTAAATTACGCGCAAGACGGAGATAGAGAAAGAGGCCCTTCAGGCAATAATAGCAATATACATATATACACGTATATATTATATATTATATATATATATATATATATATATATATATATATATATCTGTCCATTGGACTTTTGATGGTATAGTATTGAAAACAAGGCGTAATCCAGCCATCCCGAAAATTTGAAAACAACAGCCTATACCAACAGACTTCTGCATATATGCATTCTATAATATATCTCACATACATACATATGTATCCAAATATAAGTTCAATATAGGACGTTATATGGCGAAGCAAGGGAACAAACATTGCCCAGTATACACGCGAATATATATCGCCAGCAATCATATTACGAAACAGGCAAATACACAGCGAACAAGTGTATACGCATATTCGTACATATACATATGTTATATATATATACTCGTGTGTATGTATATACAGTGACTGAATAATGCATTGTTGATGCAGCTAATGCACGCTCAGCTATCGGCAGCTTCAGCCGCAGTGATGCGCTTCATGTAATTGGGTCTCCCCCGCTCTCTCTCTCACTCTCTTTGCCCACATACACATATACGTGTATATCTATAATATATGTAAAGACAGAGGGAGAGAGAAGTAAAAGCTTGTAGATGTACGTATGCACTTTAGAATTGTTTGTGAATCAAAGTCATCATCCGGCTGGTATAGGAATAACCCGTCATTGCACTGCCGGTCGAGATGACCACTCGATGATCATCCTGCAACGTTGCTGAAATTTCACGCTAAAACGATGACGCTTTATATACATATACACGCATATGCATATTCTATATATTTAAAGCTGTACATGTATAATTTTGGTATGCTGCGCGCCGGGTTGGGTTATAGATGTAATATTACAGAAAGGTTTCGGCGCGATGTTATTTGAAATTTTGATAAGTTCGCGCGATTTATATGCGAATTGCCAAGCATTGGCTTTGACTATGCTCATAATTTTTAAAACAATTCCCGTATACATATATGTACAAGAGGGTGAATACGAGCAAAGCCTTGCTGCTACTGCTGCTGCTGTGTTGTTGAATCCATGAATCCATGGAATGAGAAAGAGTTTTTGTCGATGTTTATGAGCATCAGCGAGTAATTGCATGATTTTTTAATAAATTCCCTTTTAATTGCAATTTTACCAGCGCGAAAAGCCGAGAGGTGTACGCGCGCGAGTAATGTTTACGCTATTTCCCCGTATATATATTCACGTTTATGCGCTTGTGTTTACTTTAAATTTTTAAGTAATTTACCTGGAGAGTGAGAGAGAGCTCGCTGTATTTACGCGACTGATAAAATTAATGAATTATAATTCATTTCAATTTTTGATGCCGAAATTATTTTTAATGCGCGTACTTATGTTTAATTGCAATTGTATTTGGGTGAAATATTAATGAATTCAATTTTATTCATTTCGTTACTTATTTTATATTATGTACATAATAACGTTACTCATTAATGATTATAGATAACACGTGAAATTTTATAATGTTGACCAAGTTTAACACAATTTTAATGTAAATTTAGATCAAGGATATTTTTCGAATACTATTTTTAAAATTAAATGGAAATGAAGAAATTTAAAAATCTCAAATATCCAATTTTTTCACTACTATACCGAAAGAGCTCGTTTTTGTACAGCAACGAATTCAATGATCGTCTTAAACATTCGCCGTAAATAATATGGAAAGCGCTATTTTAGTAGAGTATGCAAAATTTAATTCTAAAATTTTAATAACTACTTTATTTTGCGAAATCGATCTATATCATTTCCAAAAAAATATTAGTTTGATAAAAAACGAGTGTCATATAAAATATAAGCTTTGAATGTCATATAAAATCTTAATTTTAATTATGCGAGCTTTTTATTTTAAAATAAAATAAAATCTTTTTCATCATAATCAAAAAAAAATTTGCTTCTTACATACAATACTGCGTATAAATGCGTACGAGCGGGCGCGTATTTATGTATACGTATAAAATATAAAGAAGAGAATAATTACGTAGTCATTAATAACAATCTAAGATTGACATTAATGAAGAAGGGTAGAAATCATAGAAATCTTTTTATAGAAATAATCTACTTTTTCTTACAAGTGTATACCTCCGAACGTAATCAAAAGAAGAAGAAAAACATTCGAAACTATGATTAAATATCTCGCTTCAAATGAACAAATTTATTTTTCCTTTCTAAAATAAACAGCCCAACGAAATACTGATCGCTCAGACTTTGCTTTTAATTGGCTTTAATTTCGTGCAATTATCTTATATATTCCATTTGAGTGTTTTATACATACACAGAGAGAGAGGAGAAGACGTTTTTAAATTATCTTAAATTCGTCGCTCGCTCGCCATAGGGATGCCCTTCAATTATCAAGTATATCGTGATTCAAAGCTGTCACACAAGCCCTGTGTATACATGTAAGCTTAAATCTTCGAATGCTGAAGATTAATTTATAAGTATAATCAACTTTGTATCGCGGCTAAATTTTCTGTATAATAAATTACGCAACTTTTAATATACATTCAAGTTTTGTTTTAATCTATAAAATAATTCGTTATTCTATGCTCAAAAATGAAAAATTTAAAAGGTCGAATGATTAATAATCACCTATCGATGCAGCATTATTTTTTCTTTTTATCTTTTATATTTCCGATTAATAAAAAGCGTCATAATGGCTTTTTTTCTCATCGCGACTCATATCCATTATGTTGAATTTTAATCACAAAGCTTAATAATTTTAATAAAAAAAATTGGAAAAAAGCTTTTTTATCAAGTTACTGAACTATATGCATCATTTGCAATTTCTACTAAACATAATAAAATTTTTCGTCGCCGGATCAAATCAGTCGTAATAATAATTTTTCTTTTTTTTCCCCATAGAGAAAAAGGCATTTTTCTCCTGACGATCAGTCGAGACGATATTTTGATGAAAAAAAAGTGGAAGAAAAAAAAAATGGCGTCAAATATCCGGAGTTTGAAAAAAAAAAAAAAGAAATAAGTTTTATGTAAGGGACCAAATGTGACATTTTGAGCGTATAAACGTCGATCGAAAAAGTGGCAGGAAGTTAGTCTCTCATTTTCTTTCTTTTCTTTTTTTTCTTCTTCTTCTTTCTAACTTTGTGAGGAGTACGTACGTACGGCGTACACACGTTGAGATTATCTGATTTCCGATGGTCGGCCAAGGCGAAACCCAGTTGCTTTCACGGAATATAACTTGAACGTGATTTCCCGTCGTTCGTCGAGAGCACCTTATGCCACTTTTCTTACGGTACCTTATAAACTTACGGGTTTTATGACTGATCGATGCCTTTTTTTCTATATGTGTATGTGAGTATGTATGAGTTTACTTTTCGTCGATGCACAAATAAAAGCACATATATTTAATGTCAAATCATCCCGTTGACTTATTTTTCACTTTCGTATGAGCTTTTGTTCAATTAATGTCATTTATTTTGTTATTTCAATATTTATTACATCGAATGTCAACGTGTACGCCGTTTTTTTGATAAATATTAAGAATTTATTTTTTAAATTATTTTTAATGATAACAATTTTTTTGCAATAGCAGACCATTTATTATTCAATAAGATTAGCGATAATTTCGGTAACATAAATCTATTCCAATATCGATAGGATTTGTCCGAGCGTTCTTCGTTTGAAAACAGGAAATGAAAAAAACACATGACATATCCGTCTTAAACACCATAATTAATTCATTAAACCAACATGTACTT
This sequence comes from Anastatus disparis, assembly GCA_017163975.1. Taxonomy (NCBI): domain Eukaryota; kingdom Metazoa; phylum Arthropoda; class Insecta; order Hymenoptera; family Eupelmidae; genus Anastatus; species Anastatus disparis. The sequence goes on from JAFFSR010000251.1 coordinate 2,826,565, forward strand.
TGATGAGTAATTACATATTTATACGCGCATAAATTAAACTTTTTACACACAACAAGCAATAATTATCATTTTGCATACATTTTACCACTAAGCTGAAAAAAAAGACAGCGCGTCTCGTAAAATAATATCGACGCAGTTGATTACGTTCGATAAAAACAAAACCAAACTTATGTCAAACGTTATTTTATTTTTTCTCGTGCAACAAAGTGTTAAATGCTTCTAATCTTCAGCTCTGCAGTAAAGTTAAGTTTATCTTAGCTATCTATCGTTATACCACGTATATTTTCTTTGGTATTACGGTGTGACAGTTGGTGTGTGTGTGTGTGTGTATAAGCTGATCTTCTTTTGACTTGGAAATTGATAACATCGAAGTGCGCAACGCTCTTCTCTTCCTCGTGTAAGTACAGGCCATATTTAAATGCATAATAAAATATTATCAAAGGACTTACGTAACCGGTTGATTCTGTATTTATTATAAGCAAGTAAAAGGATTGTTGTTGCTTTTTTTTCGTTTGGTTTTGACGAAGTAAATAAATAAACAAATAATCACGATCGTTTTAAATAAAAAGGCTTGTTTATTTATAAGCTGTTTTCACGCTTATTAATTGACGCAGCATCATACAGCTTGAAAGACTGTCTAGTAGGGTATTAAATTGCTTTGATTTTTCATGGTTTGACTTTCAATAATTTTTTTTTTTCTTTTCGCGTAAACTGGTTTTTCATTATTTTGTATCAATTTTCTCAAAGTTTAATGTTACAATTTCAATTTTTTATATTGATACACGTCGTTTAACACGTATTTTGTTACAAAATAGAAGTCATTTTCCAAACGATTAATTATCTACTTCTTTTTTGCTTTCTCATAGAGAAAGCATTGTATCGGTAAAAAAAATTTTTTTCTATTTTTTCATTAATTTGTACATATTTGAACTCAGTGAGTCGAAAAAAGTGGTTTCCAGAAAATGTCTGTATGTATGTGTGTGTGTGTGTGTGTGTGTGTGGATGTATGAATTCAGTTAGTAAGCTGTATCTCGAGAACTACTCGATGGATTTGCTTCTAATTTTGCATGGAATTTAGTTTTGTGATTAACTTGCTGGGAAGCTATTGATAATTTGGTTCTTCCACCGTAGTTTTCATTTTAAAGTTTTTTTAAAATAAAAAAAAATTCGATTTTTCGTTTTTTGGTTTTTTTTTTGTTTACTACTCGATGAATTTGCTTCAAAATTTGCATGGAATTTATTTCTGATTGCCCGGATAAAATAAATTTTTAAAAACTGATTTTCTTAGCTCAGTTTTAATTTTAGAGCATTTTGAAATTTTTGAAAAAAATGTTTCTATTTATTAAGCCAATAAAATCTTAAAAACTACTCGATGGATTTACTTCAAATTTTCCATACAATTCAATTTTTTGATGAACTGGTGCGGAAGCTATTGGGAATTGGTTTTCTTAGCGCAGTTTTTTTTTTAGAATCATTTTAAGAATTTTTAAAAATTTCGATTTTTCATTTTTTTTGTATTTTACGTAAACTACTCGAAGAATTTGTTCGAAAATTTGTATGGAACTTTATTTCGACTGCCAAAATTATTAAAAATTTTGTAAACTAATTTTCTTAGCGCACTTTTAATTTTAGGGCATTTTTAAAATTTTTTTAAAAATTTTTATTTGTAATTTTTTTTTATTTTACGAAAACCATTCGATTGATTTGCTCCAAAATTTGTATGCAATTAATTCGCTACTATCTGAAGAAAACAAGCTATGGAATACTAATTTTCTCAGCGCAGTTTTAATTTTAGAACACTTTGAAAATTTTCAAAAAAATTTTTATTTTTCATTTATTTTCTTTTTTGCGTTAACCATACTATAAATTTTCTCCAAAATTTTCATACAATTAATTCGCTATTGTCTGAAAAAAATTAGCTTTTGGAAACTAATTTTCTTAGAGTGGTTACAATTTTAGAGAATTTTAAAGATTTAAAAAAAATTTTGATTCTTCTTTTCTTATTTTTTTTATTCTTCGTAAAGTACTCGATAGATTTGTTCTAAAAATTACAGGGAAATTATTTGCGACTGCCAAAAGAAGGGAAATTTTCAAAAATTGATTTTCATAGCGTAGTTTTAATTTTAGAGCATTTTTAAAATTTTTAAAAAGAAATTTTGAAAAGAAAATGTTATTTATTTAACCAGTTAGATCTCGAAAATTACTCGATGGATTTGCTTCAAATTTTGTATACCATCTATGTTTTTGTATAACTAGGTGGGAAGCTATAGAAAATTTGTATTCATAGTGTATTTTTTTTATTAGAGAGCCATTTTAAGAATTTGAAAAAATTTTCGATTTTTAATTTTTTTTTTTGTATTTTACGTAAATTAATTGATGAGTTTGCTTTGAGATTTCCATGGGAATAATTTGCATCTGCCAAAAAAGGATAACTTTTATAAACCGATCTTTTTAGCGTAGTTTTCTTTTTAGAAAATTTTAAAAATTTTCTTAAAAAATTTTCATATTTCAGTATTTTTCCATTTTACGTAAAGTACTTGATAGAATTACTCTAAAATTTGTATACAAGTTATTTGCTACTGTCTTTATAAACCAAGTTTTAAATAAATAATTTTATTAGCGTAGCTTTTTGATCACTTCTTTTGTTTTCTGAGTTACTCTTGAAAATTTATAATAGTACTACTGAATTTAATTACCGTTACTAAAATTGACTACTTGGATTTACCAAGCTTAGTCGTGATAAAAAGATATCCACAAGATAACAAAAATAATAAATTCGAACCTATGTATAAGGCTAGCTAAAGTCAACAAAATTAAACACTTTAAAAGCTAACATTTAACCCAAACAAAATGTTGAAAAGGCAATCAACTAGCATATATATTCAAAATTTATAAAGTACAAAATGAATAAATATTTATGATGGACAATTTTTTTATATTAAAATCACATTTAAATAAATATAAAAAAATAATGAAACTCAAAGAGCTCTATGAGAAAGCATTCCGCCAAAGCACTTGGCAGCGTTTTTTAAGTACCTTATTATTATTAAAAAAAGTGATTTATTTGTTTGCATTGTAAATCAATCGATAAAAAACGTACCAAAATAAAAAGTAATCGTAAGAAATTCGTTCAATATCCAAAAACTTTTTAATCAATCTAAACTTTAATTTCAACGTTAGCGTTTAATGGTATCTTTTTGAAAACAACATATCTTCCCGAAAAAAAAAAAAAAATAAAACAAGACGAGAAAAATCCTTGCTCGAGTCTTAAATTACATGCTACAAGGCATTTCTACATTTTCTTTGTTGTACGAAACAAGCATTGCTAAAAGTCCACTGGTCGTCGTATATGCCAGAAAAAGAAAAATAATATATATATAAAAGAATCCAAAAGCGCAAAGCTAACAGATACACGTACACATGTATGTGCACACATGCACCTACACACAATGTGTCTTTTGAGCGAAAAAAGGCAATAAATTGTGACGTCACGTGCAAAGAGAAGCAAGAGAGAGAGAGAGAGAGAGAGACGAGTAGTCTTTTTTGGCAAGATATATTGTATTTGTATAGGTATACGGTAGATATGCTTATACGTTTTTGGAAATTAAACTTTTAGCTCTATACAAGATAGGATAAATTTCCAACATTTTCTCTCTTATTTTCTTGAATACACACGCTACGTACCATCGGCGTTTTCTCATTTAGAAGATATAAATTTTCTGCACACACACACACACGCCGTAGTTGGTGAATCTGACGACAAGGGAAAATATCATCCCAATTTTTGTGTAAATACACGTTATGTGCAAGAGTAAAAGCGTAAAGGGCTAATTGCTTACATAAGCTTTTCTACGCAATCTCTGTGTAGGAAAAGAAAAAGAAAGAGAATCCTCATTAGTTGAATTCTTCGCTAGAAAATACTTGTAAGTATTACTCGCCGTTTTCATCTGGTGGACAAGTAAATGTGTATACCATAGAAACATATAAACGCATACAAGTTTAAAAGACACGTAGCTATATGGAATACACAGGATATGTAGGAATGTAATTTTGTCTTGGCTAAAATCCTACCGCGCTTCTCTCTTATACCCGCAGCTCTTTCTCTCTCTCTTTCTCTCCCCCTTTTTTATATTGGCTCTTTTTCTCGTTCTCTTCTTCTTCTTCCTCGTCGACGCGCGAGTTGTTTTCTTCTTCGTCTTCTTTTTTTCTTCTTTCGTTTTTTACTTACACACATACAAACATACATAGACGTATACTGGTAGCCGAGTGGTGCACCTATAAAACCCGTAGCTCGCCATTATATTGAGAGAAGAAGAGAAGAGAAGAAGAAGAAGTTGGGTAGTATAGTTGCAAAGCGCAGGCGGTAGCAAAAGTCATAGTCCGTATATGGCAGCTTACCAATAGCTTTTCCTTTCTCCTTCTTTTTCTAGCTTCTTTTTTTTATTCTCTTACGTTACTATTTCTTTCTTTCTTTCTATTCTGATGGTTATAGCTTAGATGGAGATAGTAAATAGAGAAAGAAAGATAGAGCGAAGGTGTAGCACTAGTAGTAAAACTCTTTGAATATTTTTTTTTTTATTCTTTTTATATTTTTTTAAGAATCTTTATGACTCTTCTCTATTATTCCAATGTTTTTCTGATTATTCTTATATATATATGTATGCACTTGCATTTCAAACTTTATTTTTATATCCTAGTAGAGTTTAGTTTTAGAATACGTTGTATAAATAATCATTGGAAATTACAAGTTTATAAGTAACAAAAGTTTTGTGTATGACTTTATTGGAAAATTTTTATAATATTGCATGGTTCGAAAATATATTTAAATAATGTAAACAGATTGTTAAATTATTTTTTCATAAACTCTACAAAAACTACTTTCACGTATTATGTAATTCGGAAATCATTTAATATATCACAAATTCAGATAAATATTAATGTACAAAATTACAATTGTAAATATTTATCAAACAATTTAAAGAAATTGGAAATCTACTGACAGATTATATCTTAACATATTGTCGGCTATAACAAAAATAAGGAGCTCATCTCAAAAATAGTGAATGAAAGTAGACCTTTTTTGAGATGTGTTATTCTTCGTTAGAACCAATCATGTAAGGTACAAATTTCTGTTTTAATATCTAATAATTATCTTCAATAAAATAGATTTTTTATAAATTTTTACTATTAATCAACAACACAAAATAATCTCGACCTACAATTTATCATAATGAAAAAAGCTAAAATTTTTTAAACAAAATCAGTTCGAAAAAAATTGAAATCACATCGCATCCAAAAGTAGTTGAGATTCATATTTAAACTTTTAATTCCAAAAGATTTTTTTCGGATGCTTACGCCAATGGGTTGAGCGCGTAGCCCGGTAGTCAGATCCTCATCCCACACCTGTGTATATATATATGTGTGTGTACGGGTTAGTCCCTTATATACCTTTTTTTTCTTCTTTCTCTTTTCTCTTTCTATCTCTCATTATCCCCCAACCTGATCTTTCAAAAGATATACTCACGCGTTATTTATCGAGGGGTCAACGATCAGAGAGAGAGAAAAAGAGAGAGAAAGCCTCTTCAAGCGTACATATACAATCTTAGCTCTTTTTTTTCATAAAAAGCCTCTCGTGAAAGCAAAAGCAAAAAAAAAGATGTAAAGAAACAACAACTTCTCTCATCTTTTTTTATATAGATTTTACCTACCGATCTACGCACGCTTAACGATAACGCACTTCTACACTGTTAGTATATACATATATATATATATATATATATATATATATATATATATATATATATATATATATATTTTCTTTTTTATCTTATATATCCGAAGCAAAGCGATATTCTTCGTGTCATCTATGATGCACGATTTGACTTCTTGTTACATATATGTATTTTTTTTTAATTCTTCTATTTTTCTTACTCTTCTTCTTCTTTGAAATTTACTTGGCTGACTGTTCTCCGTTGTTTCTAAGAGACTTTTCTTTCTCCGTCGTTCTTTTCTTCATTTTATCTGAAAGGCTCATTTGAATTTTATTACGTCGTAACTCTTAATGTAAAGACCTTTCGTTAACGCTACGGTTAAATCATAACATAAGAAGCGTAATCTCGAGATTATGAGGAGATTAAAAAAAATAAAAGAAGAAAATAAGTTTGATGCACGTTTGAGTATAAAGAGACATACTGGACACCACTGTGCTCTAGTAAAAAGTCATTTTTATTACTCTTTTTTTTTCTTATCTTACATTTCTAGTGGGCATCGTTAATTAAATAAAAGCTAATTTTCGTTTTTTTGGGAAGTTAAAACATTTGACATGCGAATGACCTTTCATTGCGGAATTGAAAAATTGTATTATTGGAATGTTGAAAAAGTTTGAATGATCGTGAAAAGGACTTTTTTTTATATTAATTAGGATTTTCTGTTAGCCATACGAATTGTACAGTTCTATTGAGATATCATATTATTAATGAAATAATTTTACTCTAGCTTTTGAAGAATAGCAGCTAATTTTTGAAGTTCATAAAGAAAAAAACTAAATTTAACAGATTGATTTATTTCTTGTGATTTTTAGTAACTTCACAATCATATTTCATTGTTAACAAGTTTTATCTTAAAAAAAGCTTATTAAAATACAAAATTAAATTTTCTTAGAATCAAAAAAGTTTAAATCGTAATCTTTTGAGTAAACCAAGTTTTCTTTGAAAAAAAGTTCTCATTTTTGTTGGTTTCTTTTGTTACCAATACAATCATAAAGCAACGGAAAATTCATCTAATTGGGAGCATTACGAGTCCAAGAAAAATGTTAAGATCACCGAGAAAAGGATTAGTATCAACTAAAGAACCCTATCCCACTTTCCAAACTGAAATTCACATAAATGCTCATAACTCACAATGATATTACATTCACGTGACTTTTTTTTTTTGAATTCGTATAGCGTTAAAAGACGAATGTTATTTCTTTTTTTGTTTTCTTTATCTCTCTTTAAGGGGATAAAGAAGTTAAAGAAAAAAATATTAAAAAAAAAAAAAACATATAATGTGTCTCTTCTGCGAATTGTCTGCATGAAAGTTTTGTGGTAATCTCCGGAACTCCTGCGTGCATAAACATTGATTCATCTTTATCACCTACGCTCTGCATTTCTCGGTAATCAATTTTATATATATGAAGTTTGCTTTGATCGCTTTTAGAGTTACCTGGAATTTTGGTGACCTTTAAATTTTTTTTTCATGTTTGTTTTTTTTTTCAATTATTATCTTATTTGTTATTATTATGAATATTATCTTACGTTAAATTTCGAAGTTGGTTATTTAAATTTATAGTAAACATAAATTATTGACAAATAAATTTATTTTAGTGTTTATTTTCTGTATTTGTATTCAGATATTATTTTACTCTTACTTTTATTGTATGTGAGCACCGTATTTCTAACTTGTTGTAACTTGTATATACGACTTTTACGGTTTTGTGGATTTGTTTGCACGTTAAAAAAAAAATGCATCGTGCTAGCAAAGATCTAAAGTAAATAAAAATATCAATAAACAAAATCTGGTATTATAAACTTAAGTTTGATATTTTTATGACAATATACTTTCAATATCATGAACTTATTGGCTATTGCAATATTTCAAAATTACGTAATCGAATTTTTTTTTCAATTTTGACTTTCTGAAAAATTGACGTCATAGTTTTTGACGTATAATCAAAATATTTATAAATAGTATTGTTAATTTACATTAAATTTTCTTGTAACAAAAATTTTGACCATCTGGGCGCTTTAAGATCATTTATCGATATTACAGGTTTGAAAACATAACAATCAATTATGATATTTTAGCAATCCCAGAATAAATACAAACATCCCCCTTTGTCGTCTAAACTGTAACCAAAAACTGCCATTTGGTATGAATTACCATTTATATAGTAATCATATTATAGATACAAGACCACGTTTAATTATTATGTTATTTATTATGGATTTTCAATAATAAATACTCAAATTACAACCATCATCATTTTTTATTCGGTTAAAGTTTTTCAACATGAGCTAATTTTATATTGAACAACGTCAGCTAGTATTATATTGAAACAAACCCGCTTCATCAAAAAAATTTTTGACAAAATAGATCTTGATTTTATACCATCTGACCCACTTTAATTTGATTTGATTTAAAATAATTTTAATGTTTACAATAAATATTCAATTATTGTAATCTTTTATTTATTCAATAACGTTGATTCAATCAATTATTGAATTATCAATATTGTGTATGAGAAATTAATATAATACGTCATTTTAAATAAAAATATTTTATTTTTATACAAACATAAATTTAAACAACTATTAAATATCTATGTTGACTTAACAAGGTATCCTAGATTTGCTTGATGCTTAGTAATTTTTATGGGAAAACTTCATATAATTTTTTTGAGAAATTTCTCCGTGTGCACGAGTAAAATGACTATATCCCATTAAATTTCACAAGTGACCATTGATATTTCTTCCACATACTGTCAGCATGTGTCAACTGGCCAGATAAGGCACGGCGTTATTCAACCCAAAAATTTTCCTCCATAAATTTCTATACTAATGTAACGTAATCTAATCTTCTGCTTAACTTAAATACATCCATTATCTCGATCACCGATTTTTTTTTGTTTTTGAAAAGCGTATTTATCTATACCTTAATCTGTTTCCCTTCTTACAAAAAATTTCAGTTACACGACTAATTAACTCTCATCAACTATATATATATATATATATATATATATATATATACCCAGACCGCACTGGTTTCAACTTGCAGCAATCTTCTTAAGCATATGCTTGTTTGTGTTTTATGAGTTTTTTTTTATTGTTTCACTCCCTGTCTGCGTAAGCGCACCCCCTCGACTTTGCAAAGAATCATTATGATTTAGTAATCAGTTCAGTGAGGAACCTAATGAGCGCTACCCTTACACGTATAGAAATAACATAATAGCGTTTAGGATGAGAAAAGAAAAATAAGGTATTAAAGAAGTGAATGGACGTTAATTGTTAAAATAGATTAGATAATTTTAAAGAAGATATTGATAACAAAGTGGATTAATTTGTTATTAAATGAACGTCAAGTATTCATAAAAAAATGAATTTTTATTGACATATTACGCAGCAATTAACAAAATACCGTTAAATTTATTTAAATAAGAAATAAAATTAATGAACTATTAAATATTAAACATTAAATGAAAAGAAGAGTTGAAACTATAAAATTTATTTTTGTAGGACACCGCGCAATAAAAATAAAAAAAATTCCACGAACTTGTGCAAGAGAAGAGCATGTCCGGTCCCCTATACATATACATACATTTTTTTTTATTCTAAAAGGGGGGTCGCCATAACATTATATTTATAATGTCTATACGTGGGGGTATATGAGAGAGGGGTGTGCATAGTAGTGCCGACCACGGAGAAAGCGGACTGGATAAAAAAAAAGAAGTAAAAAAAAAAAAAAAAACGAGGCACCATATGGTCGCGCAGGTGTACTCGAGACGAGTTTCTGTAGTCGATTAGGCGTGCGCGTACTCATATATGAATTTACATTAACGCGAGCTCTATATAGAAAAAAAAAAGGAGAGAAACCCTCGACTTGTGTGTTTCTTTCTCTTGTCTTTTTTATTCTTCTCTTTCTCTCTCTCGACATTTATCACGATTTATTATTTCGGCCATGATTCGCTTTTTGGCGCCCGAATTTTTTACCTGTGTGCGTGTTTTTTTTTTTGTTGTCACCCCCTCAGCCAATTTTTTTTTTCTAACGTTCCCTTTGATTAATCAACGGCGCGCTTGGCTTTTTAAACAGTTTTTTTTTTTATTATTGTTGCTCGAATGAAATTACCGTTGCTTTAATGATATGTATCGCGAGAGCGAATCGAATAATAGGAACGTGTTGATGTGGAGAGACACTTTTTTTTCCTGTAATCATTTGTTATTCTTATAAAGAAGAATAATTTTCATTGAATTTTCAAAATGAGGCAATCATTTTTTGTTTGTCATGTTAAGCTATTATATATTTTTTCTTTAATAGATCAAAAAAGATGTTTTTTTTTCAATGGAATCTATTCATAATACACCGAATTATGTTAAGGCGACGTTAATTTTGTCATCATCTATTATGTTTCAAAAATGTTAAATAATTTTAATTTCATTTTGGGAGAATTGATACGTCATTGTTAAAATTTAAAAATAATAAAAATAATAATTATTTTCAAAATTTACTTGCAGAATACATGAATAATTGATTATATTAATAAATAGCATTTTTCTTTATCTATAATATATCCACAAAAAGAAAAAAAATAAACCTCATTACCGATAACGCCCCTTAAACTACATATATTTATGAATCCTCATAACCCAATATACATACTTATTAACAATCGTTATTTTAAATGAAAAAATAAAAGAGAGAGAGAGAGAGAAAAAATTGCACGCAACTACATTAATACTAGTACGGCTGTTTCGTTGGAGGGATGACGTCACACAGACACATACACAGAAAATCGGTACATTAACGTCCACACGCAAGGCCACCTGTGCGATCAGCGGGTCTGATTAAAGTATACGATTATCATCCCATAGAGTGGATGGTATTATAATGATTTTATATTAGCATAGATCGATCACGTCGATTTCTTTTTTTCTTCTTTTTTTAATTTTTATTTTCTGTTTCATTTTCGACCCCCTTCAAGTTTACGCGATTTTCGTATACATTTATGCGGGAATATAAGTTACGCATGAGTAAACCACCAACGTTTATATACACGTGGATCTTAAGTAATGCACGTGTACACCGAAGTTTTCTAGAAATTTTATTTTGTAAAGATACGCAAGTTTAATGATGCGCGCTATATATTTCTTGACATTTCCTTTGTTGGATTACTTTACGCATTGTTTTTTACTTTATCTTCTTATTCCATTATTTTATGGACGATCGATGAATTTTTTATAAATTTAACGTCTGTTTAAATATGATAAAAGGTAGATGGTGGCAGTGTCTTATTAAGGTAAATTAGACTGTGACGAGTAATTTTAAAATTCAACCGTTATAGCTTGTATTTTATGGATATACGTGTTGCTTCATCCTCACGGACGTGAAACACGTGGACGAATATAAATATCTTGAAGTGTGTATGCACGCTTTTAGAAATTTTGTTTGGAAATTATAATGCAGGCTTAATGTCGATTACTCTTTCTTTTTTTTTTTTGTATGAATAAATAATTTTTGGATGAATGGACATACATTTTTAATGTACAATGGAGTGAAAGTTGGCAATTAGTTAAACGTAATGTTCATTTATATAAATGTAAGATTTGTAAAGTCTCGGATAAATTTTGTCTTTTATTGTGGCACCGTTAATATCACTGGATATCAATTATAAAAAATTATAAACGAAAATAATGTCATTAGATTAGTTAATAAAACTTTTTATATCACATTAATTTGTTGCTGGTGACTCATTCCAAAAAAAAAATTGAGCAAAGTGTTACGTCTAATTTTATCCTTTCTTCTCTCTCGCTCTATCTCGACGCAAAAATAAACAATTAGCCGCGCTGCAGATTAGATCTTTAAAAAAAAAATTGAGCCGCTAACGCAATATCGTAAAAACAAAAACGTGAATGACCATTTCTTTCTTGTGGTCTATAGTAATCGCGGTTTGGTTCCAATCGATTGCCCTTGTGTCTCCTTCATCCTTTTGATGTTTTCTGAGATCAGAAATCTTTTTTTTTTTATTTTTTCGTTTTTATGTGTGTCTAGAAGGGACAACCATCACGTCGATGATTCATAAAAGCCAAACTCTTCTGGAAAAAAAAAAGAAGATTTTGCAATCTTTCAAGCTTTACCTATATACAAATCATATATTTTTTATCTGTTCCTTTTTAGCAAATAAATTGGATTGATTTTTTAATAGCAAATCATCTTTTCTCTCCTTTAATTTACTTCTTTTCCTGAATTTTATTTTATTTTATTTTTTTTGTTTTCATGCTCTGCGTATAAATTTCACGGGCTGGTAAACTTGATTTTCTGCAAAAAAATATTTTTAGTAGACAAAGGAAACTGATCGGAGAAATCAGATTTTGGTTGATTTTTATGTTGCATTATGTTTATACGCTCTTCCTTATTTCTTCGAATTATCGAGCAAATTAACTACACTCGCATTGCAGAGATCGAGATATAGTGCGTGTTTGTTACAAAAAAACTAAATGAATCATCGGAAAAGAGATGCGCTCTTTTAAAATCACTCGTTTACTCGGAAGGTGTATACATACAGAAAGTAACGGGATGACGTGAGTCACAGTGCTACACGTCGTGTACCTAAATACAAAACTGTTGATAATTTTTTATATTCTATATCCTACGAATATGTATAAGCGTGCACAAACACAGAAAATGTGTCGTTTTAACACCTGCGTATCATTTGTTCACTTTGTCAAGTTGCGAAATGGGCAACATGAGTTTCAATTTTGTTGGATAAACTCTTTTTCGTTTTGTTCTTTTTTTGAGGGGGAGGGAGAGAGAGTTTTTAAGATGCACGTAAAATCAGCTTTTACCGAGCTTGTCTTGTTTATTAGGTATTTAACTTATCGTATCTTAAGATGTATTTTAATGTTTTGTTTTGGCCGTATGATTCAATTCTATCTTTCGACTGACCTAATTGGACGCAAGGATATATTTTAGGTGGCACACATAAGCGCACAATAAAAGTATCAGAAAGATTTAGGTAAAATGCTGATACCGGATTTGTTTGCTCCGTTGACTAAAGGATTTTGCAAGAATATTCGTTTGGACATCGGCGTTATGCAAAGCGTGAATAATGAAATGTGAAATTAATGAAACGCATTTCTTTTAATCTGATTTATTTTCTCATGATAAAAGAGAAAAGTTAATAAATTTATGAATAAATGATGATAAGTAATTGATTATAAATTTATGAAAAGGTTTAAAATTTATTCAATTATTGAAACAATGCTTCGAGAAATTGGATACTAATTATAGCAGCAATAAAAGTCATCGAATTGAAAAAAAAAAGATTTCCGTTTACACATAAACGAGTAGTCAAATATTTACCAAATACTCGAAACTAAAATTATGACTATTACAACGCCCTAATTATTCTGATTTTTCATACATGAAGCTCATTATATCCTTGACAGTAAATAATTGTGACGGATTACCATAAAGCGTAAGTGTCACTTATTGACTTTGGTAATTGATTGTCTTGGTAATTAGAGTGCGCAATCAAACGTCGATTACCGGCGCGTTGAAATCAACGAAAACACGAAAGAAAAAAAAAAGAAATTTAACTAATCGTTTCACCTGGTCTAATCGTACACGATTTACCATGTACTGTAAACAAAATCATTAAACACGCAAAAGGGAAGATATATACAAGTTACATATGAACATAAGGCCATCATATATATATATATAAGCAAGTGCATCGAGACAGAAAAATCAAAGTAGATTATATGAAGGGTAGGTAAAAAGTTGGTTGGTTCTTTTTTTTTTTTATTATTATTTTGTCATAAGCGCATATAGCCATTATGCACGCTAGACTGGGTAATCGCTAATCGTGCCAACCGATCGTGTATATAATAATAGCGCCCGGGCGCACAGACACACCAGGATATTTAATACCTTATGGATATTGTATGTAGGTTTGAACGAGTAAAAATTTTCAGAGAGAAAGAACGAGGGTGGAAGTTTATTGGAGCTACTCGAGTGCTAAGAGTCGTAAAATTTGATAATTCGGATGATGGCATTAAAGATACTTTATTTACAGATAAGTACCTTTGGCGCTTTGAAAATAAGGCTTAATTTTTCAAAAATAATTTCTATTGATTCCCGCTGTCTTTATCTCATAATATTACTAATTAAAATATAAGTAAATAATATCGATATTGCAGATTTCAAATTTTTTATTCTTAATTCAAAAGTATTAAGATTATTTTCATATTATACCCTTCAAGTTTGACTAATAAAAGCATGAGATTCAGATATTCCAAAAATAATTTTGAAAAACAATAAGCAAATCGGAAGACGGCAATAATTAGCCACATGCGTCAATCAAATACTCTACTATATCACCTTGGTTATTTAATTTATTGACGTATTTCAATAGTAAAATTATTATATTCAATGAAACAAAAGGCATCAATTTTATCTCTTAATACGGCTTAGACAGCCAAGAAAATAGAGTATTGAAAATGATAATGGAGAAACAGTGTCAAGTTTAAATTAAATGATTTGCTGATTTTGATTAATGGATTTTCAATAATACTTATAATAATTAAATTTACTGCCGACATGCTGATCTGATTTTAGATACAAAATAGACAACATTGAATACATGAAATATACGACATCTTAATGTCAATTTTAAAATCATTTACTTACACTGTTTTAATTAATTTATATTATTGTAATAATTGAATATGTAATATTTTAATGTTCACGATAACTATAAGTCAAATTATGTGATTGAAATATCAACCTTCCATTATTAAATTTGAACTTCCAGTAACTCACAATCTCAAAATTTACATGATTATAAAAAACATAATTCAGTGAATAATTGAATATTTTTAAAATCAAAAGGAAATTGAAATAAATCTAAAGATTAATAAAAGCATGAAATACCTAATGATCAGCAAAAAGAAGAGGAAAAAAAAGGGAAATACGAATATCCGAATTATCTGACGAGTAGTCGACTATTACCGCATTGCTTCTATTGTATCCATGAGGGTTATTTTGAAGAGGGTGTCACGTTTGGTATACGTCGATGATAATAAAAATAAGGTCTGTCCAGACTAAAGAAAGACGAGACCAATCTGGCATCTCGATCAAAAGGTTACGCTGTCACCGAAGTAAAAGCGAGAAAAGAATTCGCAAGGGATAACTTTCTATTTTTTTTTTTCTTCTTTTTACAGGGTGGACTTGTATTACATAGAGTATTGGCGACATCTTGACGCCATAGTAGTAGCCGTCGACGTCGTCGTTGTCGTCATTATTGAAGGGAGAAAGAAATACTGAATTTTATGTTCAAGCCCTTCCATTTATACGTCCGTCTCTTCAAGTTCACGTACCTATCAGTAAGACTATGTACACGCGAAATAAAATACTGTATATGTCCGTCAATAGTGCCTGTAATAATGTTGAATCCTTCGTAGCTTTGAAAAATACCGGACGTTCTTCGAATACAATCTTAATTTCTGTACTTTACTTTTTTTTCTGTTTTTATTGCCGAACGATAAAAATAAACAAAAAGAGAGACAACAATAAAAAAGTACAAAATAATTTAAGGTTAGTTTTGTGAAAAATAGCAGGAAATCAATAATAAAAAACAGCATTTTCCCAAATGTAATTATATTTAATCCTTTTTGATTAAATATGAAAATTCAAGTCGTTACACATGAATCCAATTACATAAAAAGAATTGATGCACTTTAATTCTCTCTATAGGAGTCGTAAACGTATACACAACATTATTATCCAGATGCGTGTTGATGTTGTTCCTGTTTTATGAAGGGGAGACGGGACGTTAAAATTTTACGTCCTCATACGCGTATATGTATAAGTTATATGGAACATCATCGAATCCTAAAAAAAAAAAGAGAAAAATAAAGAAGAGAAGAAGAAGAAAATAAAATAATGGAAACGTTAAATATCGCATTTTTACTGACTGCATATACATGGTTTCTGTGGGAACGTAATCAAATTTATTTGGTAACAGGGGTAGCTTCTCTATATAATCATTGATGTTATATTTTATCTGTGGCTATTACAACCGTCCAACATTATAAACTGACCTAAAAGGTGAGCAACGTGTGAAAATCAACGCTAAACCCCCTAAAAACCCCCCTACGATATTCTCATGGTTACAAATTAACAAAAATATTACGTATTGTGAATCTTTAGTGAAAACAATGATTCGACATTTATAATGACTAGGAAAACTTATACACCTACTCGGTTAAATGATTTTTTTACGTACAATATACTCCATATACTTCGGACCCCTTTTATATTTCTTCCTTTTCTGGCTACGTAAACCGTGACCCGCCCCCATTTATCAAAAAACGCCTCTTCCGCAACTTCAGAACTACATATATACATGTTACACGAATCATAAAGCTTTCTAGGCATACGCACACGTTCCGGCACGTGTGCAACTTTTACCTGAACGCGAATGCATTAGTTTCATATTATATGATTTGCCTTTTTTTCCCACATCCGCAATTGTATAGAGTCAATCTATGGATCGAGAACTATTGTTTGAAAGTGATTTTTTTACTTTTTCTTTTTGGGTGTAAGTGATACATTCAATGATTGATGTACGTTTAACACGTATCCAATGTAGCACGAGTTTATATATATGGAGGATCTATACAGTTGGTCAATGGTTACAGGATCTGTGAGATAGTTTACAGTGTGAACTAGTATTTTGAAAAGCCATTACTTTTAATCGTTTTAGTTGTATTTTATATGGTCATTTAAAGTTTATTAATACTTAGATATGCATTTACATGCTCTGGGAATTTCATTACATAAGATAATTTGAATTGATCATTAAATATTATTTATTAACACCGATTCACTGGTGGTTCGGTTCCTTTTCATAAATATTTAATTAAGTTGGTTTTTTCATTGAATGTACCATATTAGTTTTATACACGGAGAAAATATTTCTGTAATAATTATCATGATAATCCTGGGACAAAATGACTTTCAGAAATTCTTTACAGATAACTTTATAAACTAATCTTATGACACACTGTTAATTTTCATCCATGCAGGAAATTGAAACTTGCAAATATTTGTTTCAAATAAATTTTTTAGATTATTTTTGATATATTTTTGTAACTTGTCAATTTTATCCAGACATTCTGGTAATTTTTTAAATCTAAATATTATCTAACCTCTACTTCATCTCAAGATTACTGGTCTACTATTAATTAATATTTAATTAGAATCACGCAAAAATATATATTTTCAGAATTAGAATTAAAAAATAATAATTAAAGTTTACAAAATAGTTCTTGTTTTTCAAAAAATTTTATGGTACCAATTTCCTTTTTTAACAATAATTATTTAAGTTTCCTAATGTATTACATAAGGCGACTTAAATCTTATCATTTTAATGCTTGAACATGTATTGTGTCAAAGATCAAACAAATCTTCAATGGTGAACCCAAAAGCACGTCCGCAGAGACAATATCATCTACAAACCCTCAATTCAAAGCAAAAAGCCTTTTCGCATACACATCGTCCAGTAAAACAACTTTACGTAACAGCAAACGTTTTCAACCCTGACCATGATGTATACAACATGCACATAGATACATACCAAAAATTAAAGAAGCATGAAAAGTAGAGCTGAATGACCATATTAAAAGCATTAATCTTCAAGCATCGATAAACATATATTCATAACGTATCTTCATCTCTTTCTCTTTGAAAAGATTATAATATGCGAATTTGTTGAATAGCAAGACAAGCCATTCAACGAAATAATATAACATGCAAGTCGAGCGAATAACTTGAGAGAAATTTAGTGTATATCCAAGCTATGGATTTACGATGCTGGACAGAGTGAGAGAGAGCAACGCACCAGCGATCACAGGTGCGAGATATGAAAATATCAAGCGACCTATTCGTTCCGCCGAAAAATCATTAAACAACCATTCATACAAATTTTATAAGATACAAGCGTTCATATAGATACATAAAATATTTATTTTTTCCAAACGTTATATAAGAAAGTATGAGTAAAAATAATTTTATTTGGTAAAACGTGAATTGTGGCTATGTGCGCTCGAAAGATAGGAAAGTTTAATGGTAGTTTTTCGCGCACGGGGAACGGGAAGAGTATATACAAAGAATAGGAGAGAGGAAAAGAGAAGTAGAGGTTTTCCTTCTTCTTTTTTTTACGGCGGATTGTCAAGATTGCCGTTTCGACGATCGTAAAAGTACGGCTTTGGAAAAGCAAAGCAAGGAGTATAAGAGGAAATTTTATCTTGCGGCTACTCTCTTTATAAGAGAGCTGACGGAAAGCGTCAAGGTTTAATCTTTGGAACTTATATATAGGAAGGAAAGGAGAGACCACTTAAAACGTACTGATAAGCGTTTCAAATATTTTTCTATGGCATTAGTTTTATGAGTTTAATTTAATTATGTATATATGATGCTAGGAGCTGTAGTACACGGAGAGAAGAATAGTTTATTATTCATTGAAGTTGTTACACTTATCTGCTTTTATATATTATGATTAAAGGAGTAGGCTTGAAATTGTAACATTATAAAAAATAGAAACTATTATAAAAGAATAGAATCAGAAAATATTCATTACATTTTATATGAAAATTTTTAGGATTTCATAGTAATAGTTTATGATTTTTCGATTTTTAATTTGTAAAATTATAATTGCTCAAATTTTATAAATATAAAGATAAAATAATACACATAATAAAACATGATTCTATTTACAATGAAAATAAACAATATATTCATGTTTCGATCCCTTTGACCAAATCATTGTTTAGTAAATTTAAAAGAGTTTATCTTGGCCAAAGCTATATTATTAGTCTGTTGGGCTGTCACTAGATGGAACTCTGCATAATTATTTTTCCACGTTAATAAAATAGTCACCCAACTATTATAAGAGACACTATCAAGACAATTATAAGTAACTCAACTGAATTATTTTCTAGATTTATTTAATATTTTTATTCAATTTTTTAGAGCACTGTAAAGTGCCTATTATTGATCCAAACATAAATTTTAAAAAATGCTTTATTGTTTCCCACTACTTACAAAGTATTAAATTTCATAAAAATATTGAAAATTCCAAAATTGTCTAATGGAATCTTTTCTGAACCTTATTATTGTACTAATGTATAAAATATGGCGTTCATATTAAATTTAACTTACATCAACGCATAAATTTGTTAATTGTGCTAAGAGAAATGTTTTAGTAGAAATTACGATAGCTTATGGTAACATTGTTCCACTCCTATTATAACCAAAATTACCATAATAAATGGTAAATCTTGCAAGTAATATCATAAAATTGATGTCTTTAACAAATTTTACTATCTGCTATGGTTATTTTTGGTCGAAATAGCAGTCTGGAACGTTATTATAAACTATTATAATTTTCACTAATACATTTATCTCAATGAATAATAGTATCAACAATGTTAATTTTCAGAAATTACTTACAATTTACCCCCTTTTGTTATATACCTTCCCTCGCTTAAATAATATTAACGCCTGCTACCACATTCTACAAGATATATGTGTATATATATACACTTGATTATTGAATGTTCTCTGAAGCGCAAGGAAGCCGCTAACGGAAATTCAATTTCACACACAAACATCTTGATCTTCAAGTAAGAGAACAACGTATATAACTAACGTCTGGATTAGTCATCAATGTTTCGCTTATATATATATATAGGTATATCTAATCTATATAGCTTTTCTAAGGAAAGATATATACATATAGAATATACACTTATGATAGAACGTAAGTTTATGTTAGTTGCTATACTACTGCAATACTCCGTTCCTATATTTACGTACCAATAAGCGTGAAATTGGCCTAACTGCCGCGTATATGTATACGCACATAGAAGAGAAAGACAGTAGAGAGATGGGCAATCGCGCATAATTGAATTCATCTTTGTGTATGATGTATAGAGAGAGAGGAAAGGGTGACGGTTTATGTATGAATATTCAATGTCTTCAATTTCCTAAAGCACCACGCAGTAATATAATGCACACACAACTTCAATTTACTTTGGCTATAAGATAGTTAAGTTGTGTAAGGTTGAGCTTGAATTTCTTAAAGACTTGGGGGACGTACTTTTTTTAAAGTAATCATTGTTTAACGTCTTAATCATACGGTTTGAAGTTTAATTTTATTTTTTTAAATATTATATATTATATTAACTATTTACGTAAAAATAGTTAATATAATATATAATATATAAATAGTTCTTTTCTTAAATGAGTGGTAATTTTTTTAATTTATAAAATTTAAAAACCATTTAAATTTTTGTTTTTGTTTTTTGAATTTGACAAAATCAATGTCTGGCCACGACCAAGTCATATGTTCCTTGTGATCGTTTCAGCTTAAAAAGTATTAATTTTTAATATATTTCATATAAAAAAAAATTTTCGTAATAGGACTTGATTTTTTAAATTAATTCATTTTTTAAGTTGTTATTAATATCTTGCTTTTCTAAAAAAAGTGTAATAAAGAATTAAGGTACATTGATATTTAATTTATTACGTCTTCAATTATTATTTCATAATGCACTTTTGTACCAATAAATTCTAATTCTAATATTTCTGACTTTTTATAAAATTAATTATGTCAATGCT
The DNA here is from genome assembly GCA_017163975.1 of Anastatus disparis. Lineage (NCBI taxonomy): Eukaryota > Metazoa > Arthropoda > Insecta > Hymenoptera > Eupelmidae > Anastatus > Anastatus disparis. The sequence goes on from JAFFSR010000251.1 coordinate 2,847,001, forward strand.
TTAATTACATAAATCTTTATAGACCACTAAATCTACCATTATTTCATAATCAATTCATCTAATTTAAATGATAATTCCACATAGCTCAATTATATTTTTCTTGTTAATGGATTCCAATAACATAATAATCGTCCACTCGACAGAAAAAACATAATATAATAAAAAGACATACGAATAAATAAGAAAAAAAAGCTTGTAATCGTCGGGTAGACAGCTACTGGCGACTTTAAAAAGTAATCTTCGGGCGCCGGACTGAAGGCGACCAGAGCGAGAGAGAATCTCTTTTGAAAGAGTGAAAAGTAGACGATGTAATACGTAAGTAGAGAAGCTCTTTCTAACACGACACTGGACTCTGATATCTGACAATGGCGCCACATGGATACTTCAACCTAATGTTCTTTGGGACCATACTATATATTCACCGTTATTTTCCTTTTGCGTATTATATTCTCTCCTCCTCCTCCCCCTCCTTCCCCGCACATAACACACACATATATGCACTTGTATATTATATGACTGTAAATTCATGACTAGGAAGGACCATTCAAAAAGAAGGAGAGAAAGAGAGGGAGAGAGAGACTTGTTGGACTATTACCTCATAATCGTTTCGAAATGTGCTTTTCGAATATTTGTGGCTACGACACTTTGGAAAACTTGGAATTCTAAAAGGGGGTTATATGCGAACTGTGTACGAGCATCGAAGGAACGTAAGAGTCATTCGACGTATTATGTTTACCTTATGATTTATTTGAATTATAATGGATGCGAAAATTTAAATTTTCTTATGCTTATAGATGGGTAAATTATGTTTATCGATAATTTATTGTCCATGAATAAATTACAAAATTCGGAATTAATACTAAACTAATAAGAATATCTTTTTACGTTAAGACTCCCACATTCAGAAATTTAAAGTTCTGACAACTTTGAAAATTGAGTTAGGACAGTTTTGATTAAGGATTTTTGTGTAATTTTAACTCAATATTTTTATAAATATACTTTTAAAAGCAGTTGAAGTAAGTGAAGATAACTTTTTAATAGATGCTTCTAGATTTTTCGTATTCTGATGAATGTTTTTCAAAATTTCAATTTGCTTTAAAATTGTGAGGGTACGAAAAGTTTAAAAGAAATATAATATACTAATAAAAACTAATCGGTGTTTCTATTTGTAATTTTTAAATGGTTTAAGCCTTTTAACACATGCATTTTGTTTTCAATCTAAAATATTCAATAACTTTTATTTAAATGTTTCAAAATAAACCCAGTAGTTCATTGAAGGATTATTAATATTGTTAGGAGAAAGGCGATGATAATGGTTTGTATGTTTAGATAATTTAAGTATAGTACAGCCAATTAATAGTCTATTTAAGAACATCTATTTTAATTTAATATTGTTACTTTTCTGTTGAAAAAAATTAACCCTCAAATTACATTGTGTTTTCTAGTACACTGTATTTCACTTCTGGCTCATTCGCGTGCTTGGTTTTACATGTCATAGAAGCGGACCTAAAAATCTCGAAAAATTCATAAATCATCTTATAACTTTCTTCTCGAAGAATACATCTTTACGTAATTCCAAAAAATTACTTAAAATCAATTTTATTGCATGATTTATAATTTTAATAATTAATCATTTAATATTCAATCGATTTTCATCAACCAGTATTAAACATTACCACAGATTATCTTTATTAAAACCCACATTTCGTACTTCTCAATTCTAAAAAAAACACGTGCCATGGTCATTCCTAAAATAAAAAAAAATAATTGTAATCCACGTCAGCATCAGATTTCTAAAAAAAAATGTCCTATATCACGAAACAAAAGACTTCCTGAAGCGTGTTTATACACGAGTTTTCTCATTCTTCTTACCTACCGTCCTCTCTATATATTGCAAAAAGCAGCCCAAAAAAAAAAAAGAAAAGTAAATGAAGAAAGCACAGAGAATTAAAAGAAAAGAACTATTGCGAAGAAATATTGTATTTGCGCACGATTCTTTAAGCCGTCTATATATACAGCAAAAGTAAGTGCTCACAAACAGGATCGTGATTATTGTGGTCACGTGGCGGCCAAGAAATCTCTCAAATGGAAAGTAAAACATATATAGCGAATAAAGCTTTCGGTGTGCTGCACGTATATAGATATAGATGTACACGGTTAAACGCAAGTTGAGGGTGCTTTCTCTGAATGGCCGCTGATTGTAATCATCGAGTGTAAGTAATGCCGTGTATATGTATATATAGGATGTACGATGGCGCGTGCAATGCCAACTCATGCTAAATCCCATATTGAACTTAACGTGTATACGTTTGCTCTATGAGTATGTTATATACGTACGTATAATAGTATCTACATTTATGTAAGTCCGGGTGCGTGTGTACATGTGTAAAGTGTGTAATGCACGCGATTGTATGCGTGTGCCAGTGTAAATAGTGTATACTGCCAAATTTGTGTGTGTTAGCGTTATGTAGTTTCAGTTTGCAAATGTGTATATAATTTTGCGTGTTAATATATGTATATGCGTAGCTTTGTATTTGTTTCTGTTCATTTATGTATAAAAGCAGCTCTGTTGAACGTGTAAGTATATATAGCGCGACGTTTACCTCTGCTTTACCGGGATTTTACGTGTAAATCAATATATACAAGCGTGTAGGCATACAGGATAATATAACAATCGTGATTCACATGTAATCTTCTGTAAATTAAACTGCTCTCACTAAAGCCTAGGTAAACACATAATGTCAGCATAACCAAATTCCGCTTATGGAAAGTCAATTAAGCGTTACATGAGATCTTCTCTATAGCGGCTGTTATTTGTGGTAGGAATAAAAAATTTTTTTTTCTCTTTTGTACGTGCGTACGTGGGTGTGTATGCTCTGCGGTACTTTTGCATATTTTAGAGAATTCAATGATTTTATGAACTTTACAAAGGGAAGTTATATCCAGTTATAGTTAATCCATGGTGATAAGTTAATACTTGTGATATTCAATATCGAATTTAATCTATAATTTCACATCTATTATTCTGCGTGTGGAGAAATATTTTGCTGTTATCAATAATCAAAGAGTAAACATGACAATCCAATATCAAATTTATTCTAAAAATTGAGCTTAAATTATCATTCATTTGAAATTAATTAGAAGCTTGATGATTAAACAACATATCTGTCTAAAATTTTATTTAGTTAAAATATTAATCTAAAATTTTAAATAATTTTGCATTTCAGCTATTCAATAATTTATTCTTTAAAAATATGACCCTAAGAAAATCCCAAACACGAGCCTCGGAAAAGTATATTATCTAAAAAGTGAATTATTCAGTAAGTTAAGACCTTTTTTGCAGTTTATTTTCGGGGCAACTGTTACATTTTTTACGAGTGAAAAAAAAGAACCCTTCATCTTAATTTCTAAAAACGGAATAAGCGCTGCGACCGCTTTGCTTAACGTGAAAAAATAAAAAAATTTTTCTCATTTACGTTTGGTGCTCGGCTTAATTTTATTCGCGCATCTCCTACAGACCACGTGGACTGACTTTCATTAAACGAGTTAACATAAACGTCGCAACGTTAAAGCGGAGAAAAATATTTTTTCGAGCGCTAGGTACACAAAAAATAAAGCGAGAGAACACACCAAAAAAAAGTAAAAAGCACGTACGGCATATAAAAAAAATAAAAGAAAAAATACAACGAGAAAAAAAATGGAATAAAATAAAAGGAAATCTGTCTAAATGATCATTCATCAGAGCGACTGCACACGCAAATCCCCACGAGAATCACCGAAAAACCTCTTCCACATATTTTTTTTTTTTTTCGTTGTTGTACAGCAATTAAAATTAACGCTGTTAATTACATGGGTTACATAGACAAAGAGAAACTCTTGTTAGCGTCCAGGTTGAAAACTGTTGAAATTAAGCGCGCTAAACAAAATGTGATAGCTTCCGTGGTATAATGGCTTGGCTTTGGTTTTCTTTCTCACTCTCTCACTCTCTCTCTCTATAGGTATAGAGAAAGATTGGTAAAGCTTATACCCATATATGCTTACTCTCTTGGGCAATTATTTTTGGATATGGGCTCCAATGTTGGGATGCGGAAGAGTTTGAATGAGTTTGTTTGGGATTTTGAGTAGTAATAGGTTGCGGATGTAGCATAACAAAAGCTCATAGTATTTTTTTTTTCGCTTTATATTTTACCGGCATATATACTTTTCTTTTATTTTTAACTACACGCTGCCATATATTCACGTGCGTAAATTTTTATCTAATATAAATTTTTTCACCAATATTCAAATGTGATTAAAAACAAACATTAGCTATATTATATAGCTAATATTTGTCTTATTAACTATATGATAAAAGATATTTATAGATCAAACATAAAATCATAGTGACAGAAACTTCCAACGAGAATAGTTATACTTTTAATTTTTTATCACTTAAATTAATTAAATACTTTGTTAACTCAACGTAAACTGAAGGTAAAAAAAAAAATATTTTAATTATCCCAAATATATCCTGCATGGCGATGCTATTGAATTCATTGATCAATCAAGTATTTTTCTAAAGCAAGTATGTAATTTGTATTCCGGCCAAACGTATTATCCGAGGAACAAGCAATTCAACAGTAATTTTCCGGGGTGTCACATTATGCGCGCGTAAAGCCCTCTCTCTTTCGCAATAGTATAATTCTTCCATGGCACATTTCGTTCTGGCCACCGCATTACACTGCTCTCATCAGCCAGAAAAAGCTTTATACATATATATATGTGTATACGAATTCATTTCAATTGTATGTATATGTAGAGTGAGGAGAAACAGGTGAAAACAGCTTCGCACGATGAAAATCCCATTGGAATTACGAAGCGTGGCATGAATAAAAAAAAATATATATCTACTTGTACAGCCTTTATTACACACATACACGCGTATATATATACATCCATATTGAGTAAAACGTTCATCGAAAAGTTTTTTTTTTTTCGTTGCGGGGGTTGTGGAAGAGAAAGGATATATCATACGTGTTGGTTTTTAGTCCTTTTCAAGAGTTAAAATTCACGTTTCAAAGTTCGATGGACTGATGCGTATTTCAAGTTTCATGCGGCTGTGATCGAGTTTGTTTTTCCATTTTCGCGCTTTCCAACCCATGCTATATCCATTTTTTTTTGTTGTTGTTGTTGCTTTCTCCTTTTGTTTTATCGGGTGCTTGCTTTATAAATGAGCTTTCGTGGCTGACAATTTTCAACTGCATGCGCATCGAGTGTCGTAAATAATAACCACCGTGCACTTGTCGATTCTACGTTAAATTATTGACTGTGAATCGAAAGAAAAGTATTGTAAAAAGGTTTTTTCACGCGCAAAAATAATGATTTTGGTTGGGACTTTTTGAATATTTTTTTTTTCGGCGGTTTTGGTTTTTACAATGTCCGTGGGGGATGCCATTAGCTACTTCATATCAATTTCAATTTTTAAATTAATCTATTGTCTCTTTAAATGTGATTCGGATGAAATAGTAAAATAAAGTTTTATAATGAAAAATGAATATTTATTTTTATTAATACGGTACTCAATTATAAATGATATTAATTATTGATTAATTTCTTCAGATTTATAGAAAAATAAAATAAAATCTCTATAAATACCATCAAATTAATTGAGCATTTAAGTGATACACGATTAGCATTCCCAAAAGAGTACTTTTACGAATCTCTTAAGATTTTTTGTCCAATCGACGGATTTTTATTTCGGACGAAAACAAATGGTATTTTTATCCAATAATAACGTCATTCATAGCGTTACTTTAACCAAAAAGTATCGCCCCCGCACTTTTTTTTCCTACTCTCTCCTCTCCTTTATTTTCATTTTTTCGCCGGATTTTAATCTCGTAATGTCAAAGCCGTGCTCCAGCCATTGAGAATCATTAGTCAACCTGTCATACAAGGAATATTAATAGTCCAAGTAGTTATCAAACTATATGCACTCTATGGAAATGTTGCATTTCATTTAATTCTCTCTTCCCCTCTCCATAGACATAGCACACCAGTAGCCGATGCTATTATACCGAAAAAAACCTGACATTGTTGAATGACTTTTAGACCAGCGAGTATCTTCTTATGGTTTAACGCTAAAAGAGAATTTTTATTTCATTCAGCCCTTAAGCTGTGAATATATCGATGCTATCGAGAGGGGATATTCTTTTTTTTTTCTTCTCCTCGAGACTTGAAAAGTAGGGCGAGCACTTAAATAAAATGTCCGATCACTTAAAATAGGGTGGAAAGATGCCCGCGGATGTGTTTATTCAAGTTTAGTGGTAGAAATTAAGAAAAATGACGTTTACGTTTTTAGAGAGAAAAATATACATGTATACGTTAGGGGCTGGATTTGACAATGGCTTATTGATCGTTTGATTGGCTTGTAACATTAATCATCCTTACTGAATGAAAAGTTAAAAGTTGCTAGTTTGTGAATGAGGATGATGTTAAATTTAATAATTTTATGGATATATCACTAAGCTAATTTTTATACAATAAATTCAATGGTTTATCATTAATTTTAGTTAATTTTAATTCTGTGCTAAACTTTAAATATTGAATACTTGGAAACATAGCTAATTTACATAATAGTGACTAAATTAACAATAAAAATACTAACTGATTTTTACTGAATTAACCAGTAGCATAATAAAATCGCATTCTTAATAAATTAAACAATTACGATTTAGTCTTGAATTCACAAATGTATGATAAAAATCAGTAATTCAGATGTATACATTACACCTGCCGCTGTGACCCAGAAATCGTGTCTGGGGATATTTCGTCAAGGGAGCTTCCCTCTTTCTCTCTCTTACTTTCTGTTTCCTCCAACCCCGGAAATCTTTTTCGCCCTCAACAGTTTATATTAGCCCCTCGCAATATTCAACAGTCTTTGGGATACCACGAAGTGAAAAAAAAGGTATGCATATGTATGAAAACCAAAAAAAGAAGTAGAAGGGTCAACGAAGAATGTGACTAGCCACGGCAATAATATACATAGGCGGAAGAAGATAAGTACGCAGAAGATATGGTGGTTTAAAAGAAAAAAAAAGAGCAAGGGAAACTTAAAGTGCACACAGAATAATTAGCGTGAGTTAGCAAGGTGCATATAGAATCTTTCGTGAAATGACTATGGGTTAAGATTTGTATTGTACTAACGAGGTTAGATAGTCGGATAACTAGTGAGCTCTGGTATAAAGGGGATATGTTTTTAAATGAAGTTAGTTTTTTTAGCACACTGCGAAGTGATTTTATAGTAGAACCGGAATAAATTAAGGGAATGTAAAATATTGACATTACGGTTTTTCAAATTTTAGATTCTTAATCCGAAAGTTTAAAGATCTTCTCTGTATTATATATTTCCACTTTAAACAATAAAAGTGGTTGGAGGCGAAAAAGACATGAAGTAGAAATATATTTAAGAAATTTTTGAATAAAGATAAAAAATTCGATAAACCATAATGCTGGTAACTAAATGTAAATCATGTGTACCTCATAAATTCACCTTAAATTTACAGTAATTTTTATATTGATAATCAATTTCATTTTTTTTTCATGACATTAGATTAAAATCCAATTTAATTAAATGGTAGCTCGCGTATTGTAGATTTGAGTTTTCAAAAACACATTGCGAAATAATAACTAACAAATTTTTCGGCGGTAACAAATAATAAAAAGTAAAAATATCTAAAAGTTAAAAAAGATGAATAGATAAATAAATTGCATCATGCAATACGGTATTCATTTTTATATTGTACTACAAGTTGAACTATAAGCACAGATTATAAAATTGATTTTATCGATTGACGACTACTTTTAATTACGATGCAACGTAAAATTTCTATCAATTATTCAACAATTTTAAATAAGTTCAAATGATGACTAATATGACTTTAGTAACGGATAGGCTTGTAAAATTGAATTAGTAATAAAATGAAATTAAAATCTGTAAAGCAGCTTATGAATAATAGCTATCGGAATGTAAATCGTTAAACACTTTTTACAGTTCACCTCTTTTTCCCTCTCTCTCGTGTGCGTGTTTTATGTATACGTTTACAGGTGGCAAGTAAACCAGTAGACACATTGTATAGCCGCTGTTACCCTATACGTGCAAATCGTCTGGGAATTCTTGGAAGAAGCCTTTGCGTCTGAAACAACAAGGCCTATAGAGGATGAGTCATCCTAACCTGTATACATGTACAACTAACTCGGTGGTTACTTGAAATTGCACCATATATATATACATGTATAGGTTTTCTCGTTCAACGAATATACATATATACGTGTATAGGAAGTCACCCCCTTCTTTGGCGCCGCTTTTTCATCCTGTACATATACTCCGCACAGAGCCTCCTCTTAGTCATCATCATACAAGTTGCTTGGTCTAGGTCATCTACCTTTCTATACTATACGTACACTTTAGATCATTTTTTTTACTTTTTCTCATTTTAGATTCTAATTGATTTTTATGAATGCATCTTCCGGTTTTCGTGTAAGATGGAATAGATTGAATGATATTATCGAAATTTATGTATCATGTGTTGATGTTAGGCGTGCTTTAATTAGCGTTGTAATTAAAATGTTAAATTTTATTGAATGGTTAGAGCTGTTAGAAGACTAGTTGATTTTTCTTTAAAATCCTTTGAAGGTTCCAGATATGCGATCAAACTGACTCATATTGCAAAGCTAAAAATTGTTAAATATATTCTCAAGTTGTATATGAATGTTGCCGGTTCGTGATGTATCAGAAATACAAGTAATACTACTTGCTTATGACTCATCTTAGAGATTACATATTTTCAAATATTTTTTAACAAAAGTAGTACGTACTTTTTCAAGTAGTATATGTAAAATTGTCAAAAAAATATGGGATTAATTTTTATGATATTCCATGACTTTTTTCATACAGAAAATGATAAAAATGATGCGAAAAATGATAAATTAAATAAAGAATTAAAAACTTTGGAAAAAACAAACCTTTTTTTCATGATTTTTTTCTTTCTAATATTTATACATTATTTCTTCATAACATACTCCAACCCTAAAATTTATGATTTAAACTGTCTGTTTTAAGTTTCTAAGTGCATCCATTAACGAAGATATAAGTCTCGACATCATCTAGAAACTCTTCATGCTTTCACAGAAATACTATATAACGTACTTCCCTTTTTCAAAACTAAACGCGAAAATTAACTCTCGAGTATGTCTCCTATATACTTCGAGGATATCTTGAAAAATAAACGAAAATAAAATAAAATGAAGACGAAGAAGAAGAAAGTGGAGAGAAGAAAGGGAAAAGAGAAACGAATTAATAATATCATTTAGAAATGATTCAGTAGTTTCTTCTCTCGTCTAATGTTATATTTCGCCGACTCATTGTCTCGATGCTAAAACCTTTACCTCTTACTTTATACAGAGCCGTGTCGGTTTGTGTCAAGTAAAAGCACTCGTGCAACGATGAAAGCTACGGCAAACTCTTAATAAGGCGCCTGCACAATAAAACATTAAACCCTCTCTTGTCGCCTTTCAAAAGCCTAAAGCTCGTACGTATAGACTGAGATAAATAAACATACATATACATATTAGAGAAAGAGAAGACGTATGTATATATGGCAATGCAATGTTACGCAGTCAGGCGCGAAGTATATGTATACAACAAGCCAAGAAAGTACTGTTGCTTTGTGACAAATTGAATTGGGTGTATGAATCTTCTTCTGAAAAGCAAATTAACAAAAACTGGCTATATGCGGATGTAGGTGCCATGGCAGCTGTTGCTCTATTCGAATTCTAAATAATATTATATTAGAAGATGTGAAAATTATGTTAATATTTTGGCACTTATAAGTAATGACTGTTGAATATGTATAATGCATTAGCAGATTTTTTTTTATCAATTTTGTCACCTTGTTATTACGTAAAGCTATTCGCGATTCAGTTGCAGAATCTTGTTTTTTTAAACAACTTTATTCGATTAGATCCAAAATTTAAAAAGTTGAGCGTGAAACAATCACTTAATTTTAATACTATTTTCAATTTCTTCCAAGCTGACGAAGGTTAAACTTTTTGTACATATTTACACATATAAAAAAGCGTATACATATAACTTTAATTTTTTAAAATAGGTATACCTATACATGTACCTGTTCATTTTAAAAATTATTTGTAGTTTAATTTGATGGAACAATTATGCAATCAGTGTGTGAAGAATCGATTCCGATTCATAAAAAGAGGCTTTTGCGCACTCTATAGACGCACGAGAAATCAAATTTTGCGCACGACATTTTAACAAGATATTTCGATATTTTTATATTTTAATAACCTACCGATATTAAAATCATAAACTTCATGAATATTTATATCGTTGCGCGTATGGACTAAAGTAAAGAAATAATTTAACAATTACGCATTTTACAGCACTCTCGTTCCGACAGAGTTGTATCCTTTGAAATTTACAATGCAAATAATCTTTCTACAAACTAAGTAAGTAAGATTAAAAAAAAAAAGAAGAAGAAAAAGAAAAAGCTCTTGACACTGAGAGCTGTTGGCCAGTAATAAACGTAGTAATTAAGTATTCCTTTTGCGCGCGTAACTAAAACTAAAAGCAACACGTTTACAGCCTTAGATCGTACGTACAGCCTTGGCTTTTACTTTTCCCTAAAGCTTTATCTTTTTCGTGGTTTTCACGCGCGAATAAAACCTAAACTTTTGCATAGATAAAGCCCTCGAGAGACAAGTATATATATAAGGACAAAAAAATAAAAAAGGGCTGGTTATACAGAAAATGTTATACACACTCAAGTGGTTTATATATTTAAAGTCCAAGCGTTTACAAAACCCTCTTAACTTGAGCAGACCAAAGCAAACAAAGTTCTGATTTTTCGAGAATATCACAGATATGTCCTATGGTAACAAACTTGACGACTTTTTATATAATGTAAGAATATGCGCGAGAGATTACAAAAACGCAATCAGTTTTCGAGTGTGGCAAAAAGAAAAATAAAGGAAGAAGAAGGAAAGCAAAGAGAAGAAAAAAAGTAAATTCAGGCTTTTAAAGTAAAAGAAAGACTTTGTAGCAAAAAAAAAAGACAGGATAAACATCAGCAATATTTGCAAAAAGCTTGTATTCTTAAATAGAACGTTTCACCTCGATCCTATCTTTTCCTTTCATTCTTCTATTCTTTTATTTTATATAAATATATAGGTATACATATATTTGAGTAACACAATCACTTTAAAAGAAGCGAATAAAATTAATGCCATATATGCATTCTGAAATGTATCAATTTGTATTCAAACCGTACGAAAAAAAAAAAACATTTTTTTTTGTTCCTTTTATTTGTATTATTTTCCAGAAGCTTTTAAACTACTGTTTTGATTGGATAGTAAACAACTTTATTTAACTTCTATGTTTTTTAAATGTTAAAAATTCGATTTCATTTAATCAAATATTTGTTGGAACAATATGAGAGAAAATGCGTATAAAAAAAAATTATATTGCGTGCCGTTTTATAAATTTTTAAAATAAAACGAATTTTGTGATTAGTTATGTACGTATCGTTAAATATTTTATCTTTATAATAAAATGCTTTATAGGATTAAAATTCTAGAATCTGAAAAATTTATTAAATTAATTTTAAAATCTCAACAATTTAATTTAAAATCTGTATATAAACTATTTTTATGTTGAAACATTTTTTATATATGTTTAAAAAAATTATTAAAATTTAAAATATTATAAAAGTTGAATATTTATTTTTTTTAATTTTATTTAACGTCGATGTTTTTACGGTATCATTTCATTGGTAATAAGTTATCCTAATATGTGTAATCTAATCTACTATCGTTATGAACTCATAAATTATGAATCATTGAAAAATGCAATGAATGAAACATCATTTGAAAAAAATTGAAACGAAACAAGGTTATTAAAAACAAAAGAAAATAAATTCCTCCAACGACCCTTACTAAATTATCGAACAAAAAACCACAATATACCCTACTGCCCTCATTGTTTTGACATTTCCTGAGACAACAATAGTTACCTAACCAATGTAACAACGACAGCAGGAGTAATACGAAATTAAAAAAAAAAAAGAAAAAGCACAACAATGTACTGAAAGGTTAGAATAATTGATCGTCATTTTCGGTTTCCCATAATCTCCTCTTTCTCTAGAAGTACGCCCAGCAATTACTCGCTCGATGAGCCTTCTATACAGCTTGGGGCTATTTCCCACATTTTTATGTATATGAGACATTTCACATCAACATGAATGTTCGAAAAATCAAAATCCCTAAAAGTTTAGGAATATGTTTTATATAAAAAAATATGAAAAAAATTTTTTCAGAGATTGAGATAAAGACATCAAGAGTTATGGAACATGAAAAACGTATTATTTGACCGATCTTTGCTGAACAATTTTTTAATGAACGTTTTATGAGAAAACTATAAAATTTTCGTGAAAAATGATAAAATACCTTATATTGCAAATAAGAGTACAATAAATAAAATTTTCTTTATAGGTACTGAAACTTAAGTTTTTAGCAATCTCTACTTTTTGACCATTGTGGATTGACGTGAAACTTTCCTTATATACCCTAATATATACATGTACAAAATACTTACAAGGTTTTAAAAAGATCGCAGGTCAAAAGAATCCCTCAGTACTGTTTTTTTGGCTTTTATTAAAATGTGCTCACGCGCAAAAACCACCTACGCTTTCTTCTTTTCCTTCTTGTTCTTCCTTCCTTTTTTTTACCATAATGAAATTACAGTGATTAGCTTTAAAGTAAGGTTACTTTCTACGTTAATCACTATTACAAGTTTCTTCTTATTCTTCGTCTTTTATTTTTTCATTTCGCTCTGGTCTAATTCTTCTTCGACTTTGCTCTTACGGAGTTAAGTTGATTATTACGTAGAGGTTACACGTACATGCAAAATGTATGCGAAATTTCACTTGTATAAGTATTACGTTACTTAACCAGAGGAACTTTCGATTTCAATGTATGCTGAAGAATATTTTCGAGCTTAAGAATAAGAAAGGAAATAAAGTAACAGGGTAACAATTTAGGTTTACAAATAGCCAATCTTCTGTTTTTTTTTTGCTTCAATGTAAAGAATGTTTTGGGAATTGTTTTCAAAAATAAGGAACATGCTTAAAGAATACGACAGGTGATCAACCGGTTCTTCTTTTTTTTTATCTGATACTTAATGATTTTAATTGATTATCTGAAACTAATGGGGTTCTGCGAATTGAAGATCAGATTTTATGCTTTTTAAAAGTATCGAAGGAGTCTTTTTTCGATTAAAAATAGGTGTTGTTTAATTAAAAGAGTATTTAATAATATTCGTGAATGATCAAAAATTTTTTTAGAAACTGATGCGATAACTTTATCTTATAATATTAATATGAACGTTATTCGTGTATTTGAAGGTAATGTTTAATAAAATTTCAAATGTACTATTTGGAAATTTTTTCTATCCTCGATGAATTTAAAACAATTACAACGGTTCAGAATAAATCAACTTATGTCAATATCATTTAATTTTATTTATTGGCAAACAATTTATTTTTTTAAAAGTGAGAAATTTTACATAACTAAAAATGTGCTTTGTCAAATTTTTGTCCGTTAAAATTTGAAAAAAAATAAACAAAATTCATATTATATTCATAAAAACTTAATAATTTTCAAATTCACATGACAAACGTTTCCTCTGACGCACATTTATTATCTCTTAGCATTATTTATATCGTAAGAATTTTCAAATATCTTGCGAATCATTTCCTTTTAAAGCCAAAAAACGATTTCTTACAAAGACGACACGCACAGACTGTGGAAGCTCGACATGTCGACAGATTGAAACACTTTACTGTTATTTATCAGTGACGTTAAAGAAAACGAGAGCCAAGACCCGCACGTTAGCAATTTGTCGTTGATGTAATTTCTCACTTTATATCACAAACGCCGACGACGTTCCTTGAAAACAGATTTTCCTCATTTTTATCCTACCCCGAGATGCTGAGATTTTCATTTAGATATTACTATTTTTAGTGGATGATAAATAACTAAAAAAAATATATTTTTTTTTTCATTCACTTAGAAAACGATCGCGAAGATTATTTATTAATTATTGTTAATATTAGGATATTTGAATTTATTACTTTATTTCTGTTATTTATTAATAAATAATTACAACAATATATTAAACTTTTTTTTCAAGTTTATTGTAAAATATTTTAATTTATAAAATAATACTTAATACTACGCAGTCAACCAAAGAATTCACAGGAAAATTTTTTAAAATTTTTTAAAATTTTAAAATTTGAATAAATTTATAATCTAACATTTAGTAAATTGCGTAACGATAAAGCTAAAGAACTAACATAAAAGATATCATTAAATATCATTATTATTTATCAATGAATATATATTAGTATTCGTTATAAAATTCAAAGTCAAAATTATTTTACGAAGTTATGAAATATTCCATATGCAAACTTCAGACTTTATTTTAAATTATATGCTACTGCTTATTAATAGATCCAACTTATAAAGTTATTTTCTATATAGTTAAGCTCAAAAATATAACGCATACACATATAAAATGCATCGTAACAATCACATTTGCCACTCGACCGAGCACATTTCTACATACTTCTATATAATATTCTCTTTCATGTTCCCCCTCTGCTTGGCGATATAAAGTTTCTGCAATTTTCCCTCAATATGTATATAAATCCTTCGCCAAATCCTACCCCGCGTCAAGAAATCAGCGAGCAGCAAAATCTTTTCAACTATTCAACTTACACTACATATAGACCATATAATAATGATAATAATAGTACTAATATTTTACGCTCCCTATATATATATATACGCTAATATATATACGTAGCGTACACCTGCATATACGAGAAAATCTTTAGAGCTGGAGTATAAGTAAAGTGCAGCATTTGATATATATATATATAAAATACAGACTTGGTACGAGAGTAGAAGAGAGATGGAATAAAAAAGAGAAAGAAAGAAAGAGAACTGGCAAGTTGCCGAGGGGATATTCTATTCGTAGTAAGAGACCGAAAACTCTGAGAAAACCTCGATGAATTCTAAGAAATCCAAGCCCCCACGCTTTATTCTCTCTTCTTTTCCCCTCTTTCTTTCTCTTTCTCTTTCTCTTTTGTCTGTTCAACTGCTTAAGATCCTATAAAGATACATCCAGGAGAACAAGCGAGGAATAAGATGAAAAAAAAAAAACTAAAATAAAATAAAGAAGAGGGTATATAAGGTACAAGTTTTCAAGGTCCCATCGTTATACACACTAGACCCCAATCGACCATTTCTTATGGCTCGACAATATATATCGAGAATACACATACTTACACATATGCATACACTTTGCAGCTCTTTTAACGAAAATCTTCTAAAAGAGAAAGAGAGAAAAATACGCCAGATGTGACGCCTTTTAGTTTTTGTCCTCTTCTTTGCATATACAAGCTATTCGATCCTTTTTTTTTCTTTTTTTCAGTTTTTAACCTTTTGTGGCCTATCCTCGGTTAAGGTCAGACCCCTTGTGAACGACGATTTTTCTTATCTTCTTTTTCTTTTATTAGTTCTTTTTTTTTCTCTTTCTCTATTGCTTTTTTTTTCTTCTTTAGCACGAGGCGAAGAAAACTATAAGCTCCCGTTAATACCCGGTCAGTTTTTGGGTCACGTTTATACAAGTGGCTCCTGCCTCCGTTGTAACAAACACTGCAGGATCCTGTTTTTTTCTTTCTTTCTTCAACAGAGGGGGAAGTATGGGCGGGACTTTATTTTGAAGAAAATGAAGAAGAGAAGAAAAAAAATTTGGAAAAATACTGGTCTACGAGCTTAAAAAGGTTTCTACGTCGTAGTTTTTACTTCTCCCCCTTTTTTTTTTATACTTGAGGTTTCGATGATGGACTCGGACATGTCTTTTCCAGAGGGGGTCCCTTTTCAGTGCTTAGCAGGTTCGACATAATTATTCTTTTCTAATGGATGATTTGAAGTTTTTACGATTTGAAATACGATCTTTGTTGGAACGAAAAAATAAAAATTAAAACAGTTATAGTTCGTAATACGATTATAAAAAATATGATAAATCAATCAGTAAAGAATAGAAAACCAATAACATTGGAAAAAGTTTATATTTATTATAATTTTTTTAACATAAAAAAAACAACTTCTTATAAATTGGATCATATATAAAAACTATATATTTTTATATAAGTTATCATTATTTAACATTCTATTTTAAAATCTTGCAAAATTCAGCTCGCATCTTAATGCAAAAAGACAAAATGAAATTAAACGTATCCGCATTGATGATAAAATTAGCGATATTTTATGTAACGCCATTTTATATTGCTCAACATCATATTTTCACAAAAGACGCATCAGCATATTACACGACCGAAGCTTTGTACGATTGTACATAAAAGTTTTAACTTTTACATTATTCAAAACATGCTTGTACACATTTTCGTTACCAAATTAATGGTGAGCAATATATCTTATCTTTATTTGGAGAGAGAGAAGAAGAAGAAGGAAAACAAAATAAAAGTGTGATGAGTCGACATTAAAATACCGTTAGAATAAACTGGTCAGTTTTTCTTTTTATTTATTTTTATTCTTTTTAGGGTCAACGTTTATTCAAATTTTGTGTACATTTTGTGTGCGTCTGTCTTTTTGTATACGAGAAGATGGATATTGGAGAAAAATAAAAAATGGGATAAACATCAATGGCTCAGATTCACCGTATGTTAACTACTGCGTAGTAAAATTTTTCGAGGAAAGTTGTATGTTTTTCTAAGGACCCGTAGAGTTTTTCATTTTAAATAAAAGACTCCTACATTTAATATGCTTTAACGATGGGAAAAAAACCTGCTTTTTGCTTTTATAATTGAAAATAATGGAGAGGGGAACGAATATAAAAGTTCGATATTGTATTAAAATACACTTGTAACAATCTACTTAAAATTTAATCTGTGTTTACTCGAGTGACTTTGTTGAATGATTTAATGCTTCATTAATGTATACCTTTTTTATTCAAACAGTTTTTATAACTTTAAGGTTTCATGTATTTAAGTGTCGATTAACTCATTTTCTTGTCAAAGATACAAGAATTATTATTAAACAAATAACTTTTTTATTAAATTTGTACTTAAATAAATATTTTATTTGTAAAAATATTTTTAAAATAATTTAACCCTTGTATATTGCATTTTTTTAGAAACATTTTAAGTTAAAATTTACCATGAAAACTTGTTTCTTATACAATTCAAAGATGAAAAAATACAACAAAAAATAATTTTAAAAATTCATTTTCGTTTTTTAGGATTACGGATCATATAAAAAAATTTTTTCTAGTAAAAATATATTTGTTATTATATGAAAATTTATATTTGATTTTTTTCATAATTTCCTGATTAGGTTTAAATTAATTATAATCAATTATTATTGAAAATGTGGTTCGGCTACTATATTAACAAAATATATTCAACAGGTCGAACAAATAATTTTTTTTTAATTGATCCAATATTCAATTAAATATATCATTCATACAAATATTTAAAAAATTATTCAATATGAAAAAAAAAAATTATTTTTATAGTATAAAATAATAATTGTTTTTTTTTTTGTATGCTTAACGCACAATGATATTATATTAACTAAGATTTGTTTTTCTTAGCGATATAAGTTTACAAACCAGTAGCTTATTTATGGTTTACTTAACTTGGAAGAGCTTCGACAAACAAGAGAAGCGTAACAAAGGGGGCGGATCATGTTTCAAAAAAGCGAAAAAGACCTTTAGGAAAAGAAAAGTTTATATACGTATAAAGCCCCTGGGCAGGTACTTACAACTTATCTCTGCATATCTTTTCACTGTTGTTATTTAAATATTCTTAAAAGGATCTGAAGGAAAATTTTTTTAGAACGCCGTATAATGCACTGTCATATGATAAACATGTTTTCTTTATTTTTTTTAATATGGCCAATAATTAATTGTGTTTTTAAAAAAATGCATCTAATTTGATGTTATTGATATATATCCGAGTACTTTTTGATTGCTAATGTCATAATTTGAATAATATATGCATAGATTATTTTCTATTTAAATATATGTTTAATTAATTATATAAATTAGAATTATAATAAATCGTTTTTAAAGTTTTATAAAGCAATTTTCATAATATAATTTATTTATGATAAATATTTAAGATTAAAATATTTAAAATTTTGAGATTAAAAATACATGCTCTTTCAAAATAAATCATTTATTTTCTTGGAAAAATGGATTTTTCTCTACAATCAACAAGTAAAAGTGAATTTTTAACGATTAAATCGCTAAAGTCAAAATTTATTTTATCTGAAACTTATTGTATCTGAAAAAAAATTGTTTTATTATTATACCTTAGGTACATACACATATATACCACGTAAACGTATCAAATTGTATATAAACTCAACGAAGCATTACCGATTACCAACTTACATTACTCGTTCTCACCCACACACGCATGCTTATTTTGCAAAAAAAAAAAAAAAAAAAACATGACCTAGGACACTATACCAATATACATTATACTCTTATATGTAAGAGAGCAAGAGAGAGCGAGAGGGAAAGGAAAAAGAGAGATAGAGGGGATAGAGGGGGCGTATATCAAGAAAAAGAGATTCGAATTTCAGCATAGAGGCAATCTTCGACATATATACAACGCAATAGACTTATCCACCTTCCTTTGTCCCCTTTCCCTTTTCTTATTTTTATTTTTTTTTTTATTTTCTCTTTCAATTCTTTTTCTTTCTCTCTCTCCTGTCGTGGTCATGGGCCCCCATCTCGTGTGCACTATTTTCTTCTTTTCGATCTTTCCCTTTTTTTCGAAAGAGAGAAGAGAAGAAGAAGAAGAAGAGAGAAAGAGAGAGAATGAAAACTTGACAATACACCTGCGAGTCGAAACAGGTTCTAGCAGGTCCAGCGCAGGTCTCTCGATACTATACGCCAACGCTCTTTCCTTTTCTCTCTCTCTCTCTCTTTCTCTTTCGTTTTTTTTCCTTTGCCTATTATTTTCTGTTCTGAAAAACCATTATTCTTCTGTATTTTTTTTTACTCTCATTCTTGCCTTAATGCTCGTGTGTCTATTCAAGCTTACGCGAGTATACAAAATAAAATTGTGCACGTATACTCACGACTTTCCCAAAATCTCATGAAATGGTTTCGTCCCTTTTTTTTAAGGATTTTTGCTTTTGCTCCGTTTTGTTTCGCCAATGTGTGTGGAAGTTACGTTTCGACCTTGAATCTCCACTATGTATATCTTTATATAGAAAACTATTTCTAGCTTTCTATTTTTTTTTCGATATAATGCCCAAAGTCTAGATTGCACGTGCAGCTGTTTTCTTATTCTGCAAAGGTTAGTGTGTGAAAAGAAAACAAAACAAAATTGGAGAATGTAGATGAAAAGAGGAAAAAGGAAAACGAATTTTTTTTTTATTGGTTTTCTATTCATAAATTCTATATCTTATAACTACCTTAATTTGGTATCTTGCTTCTTTTTGTGTGGAAGAAGTTGAAAAACATTTTTTGACTCTTTTAGATGATTTAAATTAATGAATTCGTGATGATATTTATGCAGTATAAGAAGTAAATAGAAAGATTTTTTAATGAAATAATAATGTATAAATTTTTTAATTAAAAAGAATTATAAGCGTTACTCCTGATTCATGAAGTTCTTATAATTTTTTTTACTATTTAACAAAATTAAATCAAGTGAACGTGCTTTGCACAGCGTTACGATCAAATATATTTTTTACACATTACCTTGCTTGTTTAATTAACGTTTTATTCTGTTTGTGTGAATTGAAAAAAGAAATTTTATTTTATCATTTTTGTATTATATTGTGCCTAATATTAGACCTAAACCATTAACCGATTAAATCCTTCAAAACTTTTTTAAAAGAAAAATAAACACAATATTATGGAAATGTATCTTAAATTAAAATTCTAGCTTTTTCTAATGGAAAAAATCATTAAGACAATAACGGATTAGTATATGAGATGCAATAAAATATAAAATAAAATGTAAGATGTTAAAAAGTAAAAATGAAGATTAATGGGACATTCGTAAAAGCTTAGGTAAACCCATTTTCTAAGATTTTGTCTAATTCTCCAAAATACTTGTAAAAACGAATAAAAAAATATACAGTGTTTCGTCCAAGAAAAAGAAATTTAATTTCATAACAAAGAAGGTTGAATATATAAAAAAAACCTTCATCAATGTCTAATTATCAAATCTAAAGATCGTAATATGCAAATACGAAAACCATAAAATTTCGAAAAAATCAGCGAGAAAAATCCGGCCGATCTACAGCACCATACACGGAATCAATAATAATTTTTGAGCTATTTCGAGAAACGAAATTCGTCTCTGCGTAGAGTCAAAAAATGAAGATAAAAAAAAGAGCCAAATAAAAGAGCTAAACGATGATTTCGTATATTAGAAGGCTAAGGGAATTACAAATCCCAGGGTCAAAGCTATATAGATATATATAATACGCAAAAAGGCCCCGACGCGACGTCGGACCCCGTCTATACATATATGTATACACAGCCCAAGCATAGCAAAAAAAAGGGATCCCTTTCTTCTCTCTTTCTTTCTTTCCTTCTCTCTCTCTCTCTTTTACTCATATACAAACCGTCGGGACTGGCGACGGCTTGTCTGGCGACTGTCTGTCCGCCTTTGGCCGTGAACATTTACTACACAAAGAGAGAGAGAGAGAGAGAGAGAAAGAACGCTTCTGCGCGAGCGGATCGTAATTAACAGTCTCTGTATATATATACGCACACGATGGCTAAGAATAATCGATGCACTCGTTGGATGTTAAAGGGGGAAAACATGGGAGAATCAAGAGATAAAGACGAAACGGATGATTCTTTAGGTTTTTTTTTTTAATTGGATTATTTGAGATGGTTTCTTTTTCGAATTTTTTTCAATCATTTTAAACCTGATGAAATATTATTTTGACGTTATGTTTAGCCAAGGCTTGTATGGGCTTTACAAAAGGAGACTTTGGTGCTTACGTAATACGTTTTTTATGATTTTTTTGTAAAAAAAATTGAGATAAACTTTAATATTTACAAAAAATTTTTAATATTATAAAGTTGGATTTTTTAATACAATAATTTTAATCATTGCTAAATTTATCGTCTATCGGAATAAATTTAAAAAGCAATCTAACTTTTGAATTAATATTACAATACCAAAAATTAAAAATTCAGTAGTACAAAATGTAATAAATCGGACTTAATTTTATAACTTCTTTATGTATATTTAATCTCCAAATAAAAGTCAAAATGTCATTTTTAAATATTTCTTTTCATCTACTTTTAAAACTTCACTAAAAGAAAAGACTCAGGCACTATTATGTTTAGAATGAAAAAAGCGAAATACAAAGTATTGAGTTAAATCTACACAATTCAGCATCACGCAACATCTTAAAAAAATATCGAGCTCCTAAACATATATATTTCACGAGAAAGGCAAGAAGAAGCGCAAAAAAGGAAGATAAAATAAGAGAAAGTAACAATTCACTAAATGGATACTCGACAGGTCTGAACAGTATAGGCAAAAGCGAGCGATTTACCTTGACCTTTCTCCCTCTTCTTCGTTTATATATATATAGACACACACCTCTTACGTTGTACTTTGTAACGGGTGGCATGCTCTACGCTTAGGCGGTATATGTAATGAGAGTTTATATATATAGTGTGAAAGGGGGTGGCAGCAGCAAGAAGGGCAACTACAGCAGAAGCAGCAGCAGCAGCCGGAGCTACAACTTGTTGAGCCTGTGGAAAATCCTACGATGCTTTATTGCCCAGCTTCGTAGAGTAAGCTCTCTTGGTTGTAATGCTTGTAATGAATAGCTTGATTTCTCTCCTCCTTTTTTTTATTCTTCTTTTTTCTTTTTCGTTCGTGCTGGCCACGCTTAACTAATACTTAATTTTATTTAATGATTTTATGATTATTTGAGAAAGATTTTTTTAATGATTAAATTAGATTATCAAAGTTTGATAAAATTTTTCTTTTTTAATGAATTTTAGATATGATATTTAATTAAATTTTTAATGTAAGTGACAATTTGAGGTTTTAAAATGATAAGAATTCTGATCTTAATAATAATAATAATAAGAATAAATAATATTAATTTGTAAATTAAAATGTTTAGTACATAAATTAATAAAATACATGCAAGCAATTAGTTTTATTTAAGTTAATATGTTTGATCAAACTAGTTTTACTAAATTCATTATAAAGTTATTATGTTTTATCTGTTTTTTTCGAAGCTTATATAAGTTGCTGTTTCAATATTTATTTAACTCTTATATTAATTTAATATTCCGTTATTTTGCAATAGAATAAATATGTTTAAAAAATTTTTTTTAGTAATATACCGTAAATATTTATAATTTATGAAAAAAATAAATATTTCAAACGTCATTTTTTATAGTATTTGAAACATTGAAAATAATAAAAGGAAATATTAAATTTAATTATTAGATCTTATTTACAAATACTCTAGTTTTCTAGTTAATATATTTTTATTTGGCAAAAAATTATAAATTACATAGCCATAACACTGTAGAAAACAAATATATGTATACAGAGGTACATGAGTATATTACATCAAATATTGAGGCGCGAAGTTTAAATTATCATTATAAGTATTACAATACAAGAAATAGTGACTATATAATAAAATTATAAAACTACAAAATTTACAAAAGCTAAGGTATCTCGGGGTCGCTAAGCCCGTCTAAAACAATCAAATCATTGCTGAAGCTCTGAGGTTGTTGAGTTTTCTATTAAGTAAGACCAATAAGGCGCCATCTATTGGTAGGGTTTGTCTATGTACTTTAGAAAAGGGTTCGAATATAAATACAGTGAACTAGTTTTTACTTTAATAAACGCCCATTCGTGAAAAATTTGGTATGATTGTAAAATTTCATAGTTTCATCATAATATTTATATTATTTAAAAATATAAAAAAAAAAAAACAAGAACAAATAAATTGAACTACAATGAAATTTATAAATACATTTCAAATGCACAATTATCTTGTATAGAATAATGAAAAATTTCTGTCTCAACTCACGTAAATAAGAATTAAAAATTAATAAAAAAATCTAGATTGTAATTCACGATTCTAGCAAGAAATCTGATTATAAAAAATATAAGTTTACTGTAAGTAATAATTTTGATCACTACGAGAAAATCATATCAACTTAAGAAAAGCAACAAAAACATTAGCAAAGCATCGAAATCACTTGTTCGTCCAACTTCCTTTCTTTCCATACGAATCCGACTCTATATACTACTAGCCTACTTTTCAAACAAATCGATTTGTCCAATTATCGCTTTATACACAATCACATGTATACCATGCATTACAGACCTCAAAAAAAAAGAAATAAAGAAATAAAAAGAAATAAAGAAAACTTGTGCTCTAGTACTGTACGTATATCGTAAAATTCTATGATTTGATGCACACTCAACGAATTCAATGATGACCTACTTTCTACTTAGGACTGTTTAGAATCTCTTTTTCATATATAGCAATCATCTCAATTCAAAGTTTTTCTTATCGAAGGACGACGCGCATCAGAATGGTTTTATGATTTTTATGACTCCTACGTATATATACATGTATATCAGAGACGCTGAAACGACGACGATTCGTTGGATGAAATATCGGCCGAGTGCAGTTTATATAAATGAAAATGACGCGTTGAGTGGCGCGAGAATAGCAAGAGAGAGAGAGAGGAAAAAAAAGAAGATAAGATTACGAGAGTTCGTCGTCATATTTGAAAATAACATAAAAAAAAATAAAAGAAAAATAAAATAACAGTATACTGCGCCATTTGGTTTGCTCGATGATGATGCTTGGGCTTAGATAAAAGTCAAAGCGTTTATAGAGTCAAACATGCAAAAAAAAAAGGAAGGTTTACGTTCGAGAGATTACCATTGCGTTTAAAAATATATTATAAATATATGCGTACAGTACTTTTGTTTTGGTCTTACTTGAATTACGATTTGGAACATCGTGCGCATCGTAGCATGGATGAATTTATCAATATTTATATAATGCTCGAAGTTGATGTTTTTTTTTAATTTTATTGCTTTATTATGTCTAAATCTTTATTTATGTGGTATCATGTTTATTAAACATTATTTTTATTATTTATACACACACACATATATATATATATATATATATATATATATATATATATATATATAATTTTTTTATTTGTTGTGGAATTAGTACGTATGTTATAAATTTTGTTTTTAATATAATGAAAATTTGATATTAATATAAAAATATTAAATTTTCATAATATGAATGCAAATAATAAAGTAATGATTTTTTTTTTCAGTTCAAAAATTTGATGCTTCCATAATGGAAATATTTTTAATCTATTTACTATATAATAGAAACGTTAATAAGTTATTGAAACGATGACTCATGCGATTCATAAAAACAAAAATATGATTTTAATTTTCCGGTTTAAGTACATAAAACCGCATTCCGATATTTAATTTTAATATTATTTCATATAATAATTTCAATTTTTGTTCTAACCACTTTGAAATTTAAAAAAATAAATAATCGTATTATTTTATGAAATTCCATTTAAATAAAATTCGATGATTCTCACATCTCTTTAAAATGTAAGATAAAACAATTCTACAAATACATTAATGTTAGAAGCAATGTTATACACTTTGGTAATACCATCAAGAAAAGGATACAATCTACGTGAGCGGAAGCACGTTGCGTGTATAGCAGCGCGAAACAAACGTTTAACGAGGTTATATTATGTGATATGCGGTAAGAAAGAAGAAGAAGAAACATATACAAGCGACGTCTTCGTTCGTTAATTCATTTCTCTTTTTTTTTACTCCCCTCCTGTATGTATGTATATATATAGATAAATATACCTATATACTTTTGAGAGAGTTGAATGAGTCATCGTTACCAACGAACTTCTACTCTCTGCTTGCACGTGTAACCTACCAATGGTGCTCCCCCATTTGACTTAATTTTTTTTTCTTTTTTTTCATACCTTCGCATAGGCATATCTCTGTATAAACCTGTAAGAGTGTGCGCGATATTATCCCGAAGGCTAAAAATGAGGCACACACGTACATACATGTGGGATGTATGTATACGTATACACATAAAAACACTATGTGGTCAACGGGTAACCTGTTCCTTTTTATACTGTATAACGAAAAATCGGATGATTCACCTTATACTTTCTGCGCTCAACATCTGCCCACCTTTTTTTTTTTTAAATTTAAACGCTGCCTCTAGTAGCAAATCGATTGAGAAAATAGATATTGGATCTGGATTTAAACTCTGCGGGAAGAAAAAGTTCTCATGGGTCAAAAGTTGATTAGAAGCATTTTAAAAATTTATGGGCTCTTATGGTAAGATGATTTTACAGATATTTTGCAGAATTTAAGTTAGAAAGATTTTCGAGAAATTAACTTATATTTTTACATAATAATAAAAACATGATTTAAATAAATAATTTTGATGTCTTTGAAATGGCTGTGTAAGGTAGTTCTATGGGTTTATTCAATCTTTTTTCAATTTTCATTTAATTTTACTATATCAAAGTTTCTTTTTCCTTAAGCAATTTCATTGAGAAGTATCGTGGAAATTTTTGCTATAATTTCTGCGTAAAATTCGGAAATCTAATTGTTTAATAGAAAATCTCATTTTTAAACATTATTTTGGACTTATTCCAATAAAAAAATTATATTTTATAATTTCTTTAGAAAAATTTTTAAACAATATCATACGGTATTAATGAAATCTTTCAAGGAAGAAAATAAGTTTTAATTTATTGAAATTATATGAAAATCAAAACCAAAAAAATTAAGAAATAATATTTTGTACTTAAAAACAAAAAATTACGAAACTAATTTTGCACATACCTTATTATTGTGTATAAAATTAATATCATATAAATTTGTGATTAACACTAATTAAGTTAAGTATCTATTTCTAACTTTTATTACTTAAGGAACTGCCTTAAATAAACAAACTTATTATCTTTAAACAATACATTAAATGATCATCCAAAAAATTGATTAAATTAAAAAAAAACTATAGTCTATATTATCAATGACCTAAAACCTAATAATTAAAAAAAATCCTTAAATATAAAAATTCATAATCAATGCAAATGATTATTTCACCTTCGTCATATCAACTTTAATAGAACAATTGATAATTAAGCGTCCGCCTACATTTATACACGCATTTACGTTACCATTTCAACAAATACCTATGACAAATCCAAAAGTACCGCAAAACAATACTTGCACTAAATTCTGCGGTATCCGCATTCTTGCGTCATAGACCTTACGCCTCATATCTATTATATTCCGTATATCTCCAAATAGCACAGCTATGGCTGTTCTCTTTTCATGCGTGAAAAAGAACTCTCCAAGACTTTACCTTAATAACAAATAAATAAATTTAAAAAAAAAATCATCTGAAATTCATGAGCAGAACTTAGCTATCTCCATGTTAAACTGTATACACATCGTGACTCATCGTCGGGGCATGGACCAATCGCTGATCAAATATAAACGTACCACAATATCGGTACACGCTATTGGTTAGGACATGGTAGCCGTTTATTCGTTTCCTATTGGTCAGTTTTAGCTGCTTTATACATATATACATCCATTTTTTTTTTAGGAGAGAGAGAAATTATTGTGTGAGAGTTTCTTTCGTTATGTGCCTCATATTCTTTCTCTCTCTCTCAATGTTTCGTTAGAATGTCTCATGAAGGTAGGATTTCACAAGGTAAAAGGGAGAAAGATCGCGAGCGTAGTGTGATTCATCGCTATGGGTAACTCTACTATTGTAGTTAAGAACTTTTGTTTTTTTTAAAGTTTTACAGCAAAGACAAAAAAAAGGTGTCCGACTTTTTTTTCCTTTCTCAGATATGTATATTCTTTGCGGTTTTATAATACAATCGTAAACCTATACGCAATCGTAAGGTTTGACGGTATTGTCATTACTTTTTTAATGATCAATATGAAATCATTGTTTTATGTTTTTCATTAATATTTTGTTGTTGAACAAATGTTTTCGACGATTTATATATTGTTAAAACGTTAAATAAGGCATTTAGCGGAATTTTAAATAAAGCATTAAATATTCTGAATGAATTGATGACGTTTATTATTTCTATTATGTTGAAACAATATTATGATATAAAGCACATCAGCAGTTTAATTATAAATACGTTTTATGAAAATCGGGGACTTTAGTCGTCGGTGAATTGTATTTTGTTTTGCGGTTCTTTTTTTCTCTCTCAATTTTGAAATCCTATTTGAAGCTAATGATTTATATTTCGTTTATTAATGAACTTTGTTCGGAATACAATAAAATATTTAATATCCAGGCATAAGCTATTTACTTCTTTTATTTTAATGAATAATAGCCGTAAAGTACCATCGTGAGCATGAAAAAAGTTAAAAAAAATATTAATTTATGGCTGATTTTGAAGAATAAAAATTTTCTTTTAGTACATATGAATTGTACTTTTAATAAAAGCATCTGATTGAAATTAATCTTTTTTGATTACAAAACCTGCTAAAAGGATTACGTCTCTTTAGTTTTCCACTTTGTAAATATTACAGTGTACTCTTTGTAGGTCGTATTAAGCAACGTACGCTTTTATTTGCATTTTTAAAAAATCATATATTTACACGCGCATCAATTACCGCGTTTAACCCGAAAATTTCAAACAATTATTTTTGCTTTTGCGATTCATATAGTTAAAGATTTCCGAAATGTGCGACTAATTACATATTCGTAAATTTCAACATAATAAAAGAGATGAACACTATTGCAATGTATGTAATCAAAATAAAAAAAGTCAAATTTAAGTAAAAAAAAAGATAAACTTACCTCTTGACGGAAGTGTTATACACTTTTTTAATATAATATGTGCGAACCTTACAGTATGACTCTGGTATGTCAGAAACAGTCAAGAGTCCATTGCACCTGTGTATTGCTTACCTCTTAGTCATAGCTATATTTATTTATTGCGGCAGTTTTATATATATATATATATATATATATATATATATATATATATATATATATATATATATATATATATATATATATATATATATATACACTCGATACTTTGGTCGCTCCGATGATTTTTTTCTGAACGGTCGTCGACTTTAAAAGCTCATGTCATATATATTTAGCAGTGTACGACGCCCTTCCGTGGTAAAAAAAAAGAAATAATATGGTCGTCGCCGCGACGTCGTATAATATAGTCACGTATGTCATTGACTTGCGCAATCAACCGTTTGATCCTTGTATTTCAGTGAATTCTGATTTTGAATGGTCAAAATTTTTATATTTCGAATATAATTTCACAAAAAAGAATAAGAAAGTCTCTTTCTAGTATTTTATTTTTAATTATTTTAAAATATAATTTTATATCACCCTGGTGGAAATTGAAACGTTTTTTTTTACCATTTTTTGGCCAGTAGAAATGAAAACGCTTTTTTTAACATTTATTGGCCATTTCTTTGGCATTATTATTACTAATAACCTCAAATTTTTATACACACCATTTTTAATGCTCACATTTCTACCAGGGCATTATATGAAGGAAAGTAAAGGATTCGGTATATCAAATATAATTGATGATACATGATTAAGGCGATGGAACCATTTAAAAAAAATAAAATGTTCTATGATAATATGAATAATTTTGGATATTTATTTTAATTATAATTTTTATTTTATTATTCTTATAATATATACAATGTTCAGTGAACATAACCTTACTCAAATCATACGAAGCTTGTTCAATGCATTTATACAGTATCACTTAATTTTTTGAGTGATACTGTAAATTTTTTTCGATCACATTATTATTACCATTGAATTTTCTGAAACTAATATTTATAGCGCATTCAATAAAATTCAAATTATATAAAAAAAAAATTAATATAATTTCTATATCTTATTTTATTACGACGTCATTGACGTTATTACACGTCGATTCTTACTCTAGGAAAAAAAAATATTTATCGTCTATGATACCAATCGCCGCAAACATTAAAACCGCAAGAGACCTTCTAAGGTTAGCATACCTTATCAATGATCTATGTTTATTCGCTGGCTGAAAAAGAAACCACATGTGCACGCACAACGACACACATTTACATTTATAAACAAATTCTTTCTATTGCTTTATATTTCAATATGGTTAAATGTTTTATCTTCAGGCGTTGACATTGAATCGAAAAAACCTTATTATCTAGGAAAATAATTGCGTGATACCCTCAAGGAAAGAGTTTTTCTGGAAATCAGTATATATATATATATATATATATATATATATATATATATATATGTATATGCACAAATGTATACACATATGTTCCGGACGAATAACTTACAACGGGCATATAATTCGTGTACTATCAATGAGTTGAGTATCGTTATTTGCAACGCTTACCACTTGTGCTCATGTACGTTTCACTTTCGTTTATGATTTGACACCTAAGGCCGTTTGTATATATTACTTGTTTTGATATTTCTGTATGTGCCGTGTGTAAATAGAAATCAGACTAAAATTTTTATCAAAAAATTTAAATGTATACGTGCATTTACACGAGTCTTATGATTTTTTAAAGTTGATTAGCTGTATATAAGGAAGTAGTAATTGTTGAAATGATGTATAAGATCAACGCTAAATTTTGATACAATAAAAGAAATAAGAATTACAAATTATTTCAATTGAAAAAAAAAATTCATTTTTAGAAAGTTTATATCACAGCTATTATAAATAATTGTATAAAAATGTATACAACGTAAATAATAAATAAAAAAAAGCTTGTACAACCGTGTCTAAAGTCATTTTTTTTGTTGTTTTTTGCTCTTGTATTGTACCTCGTGGTGCTAAAATAATGTTAGCGCAGAATTTTACGATTCTGTAGTTTGTGTAATGCCTGTGTACATCGCATGCTCAAAGTACATTCAAAAGGAACTTTATGTACTTTCAACGATAACACCTTGATCTTCTGTTATATTTCAAAAAAAAAGATTCCTTTTTTCTTATAAAATATATACACCCTTTTTTTATTTAGCTTATTATCTTCAATGATTTTTTTCGCGTATAAATTCACCGTTATATTCAAGACAAAAAATATTTTCAACAATAATCTCAAATGATCTTGAAATTAACGTTTATAATTAAATCACTTTCGAATAACTGAAGTTGAAATATTTTTCTAAACATTTTCAAAAGCACTATCATTCGCTAGATTTTTTTCAGAAGACTTTCTAATCCCATTATATATGCCTTGTACACTTTATTACGTTAAACAATGAGTCATAGAAATTCAAAATATGAAACTTTATAAAATCCATTCCACAATCAGTCATAAATAGCCCGATATCTATTTTTCCTTCTCTTAGCAACAACATTAATTATTTTTATAAAAATACAATTGACTCGACTTTTGAAAAATCATTTCTTTTATCGCGAGCATACAGCTGCTATCGCTGCATACTTACATAATTAATTGTACATCGGGAAATATGACTTTCCGACGATTATTAAAATAATGCAGGTGAATGCACGGTAAATTTAGATAAGAGCTTGATAACAATTTATTCTGATATACATGTATATATATGTTGCATATACTGATTTTGAATAATATCGAGGTCGTTGACAAGCTTTAAAAACCTTTAAACACCCAATGATGATTCATCAATTTCGCGTCTATATAAATTTTTTTTTCTCCTCTTTCTCTCTCTCTTTTACGTATGCACTGCGCCTTTCTCGCTTAATTGTTAATTGCATTACACATTAAAGTCCCCCTGCAGGATAATAAACTCTTTTGCTCTTTACTAAGAGATGAAGGAAAAAAGAGGGAAAAAAAAACTAACAAACTCCAAAGTGGGGGCGTATAGAAAGAAACAAAATATATATATATATATATATATATATATATATATATATATATATATATATATAAAAACATACATCGCGAAATAAAACAAGAGCAAAAGAGAGAACGAGTTTTTCATTTAGCTAGGAGCAATGGAAGCCTTTCATTATTGCACTTAGCTATGAAAGAAGTCCAAAGAGAAAGAGAGAGAGAGAGAAGAGAGTGAGAGAGTTGAAAAAAAAAACGAGAGAAGAGAGACGTATGTGTACAATAGAGCGTCAACTACCCAAGAGAGCTTCGTTCCGTGGTTGTATATATATACAGTATTGTCCGTGTGCATTGCAGTGGCTCTCCTGTCGTTAACCTCATTATTACATGCAACTCCTGAGTTCTTTTTTTTTACTTTTCTTTGTTTTTTTTTTTAAGTGAGGCACGCTTATATTCGACATAAAGCAATCAAACAAACCAGAAAACTAGTCCTGACTTGTTAAAATTGTCGTGCGTATTTGCCTAAACTTTTATATATATATATATACATCGCATGCAGGGAGATCCGATGAGTTACAGTAAATATAGATTTAATTGAACTGATCGCGTCAGAAGTTTAATGTGATGTGTGTGCTTTAGATTAGATGATGTACACAGAAGTGGACATTTTTTTCTTTATTATTATGTTTTATGTTTTCAGAATTTTTAAAAGATTAGTTAATCGTTTACGAAATTGCGTAAGATCGTGTAAAGTGGCTGTAATCTTGTAAAAATGTACTTTGATTGAGAGTCCATTACTGTATCTTCAAGTTAACGTTTTAGTGTTTCTAAAGCTTTTTTTTATGGGTTGAATGTAGCTACTTTTACGATAAAATGAATTTACTTGTTTTTCCATAAATTTTTCCAATAGAATGCTTTGTACTCGAAGTAAGACGTCATTTCAATGTTCCGTAAAGAAAATACTTTTTCTAATTGCATTATTAAATAAATGAAAAAAATTTTCAAAGTGCATCCAGTTTTTAAAAACTTTGCTCCAAAAATTAAACACGCAGTGGAAGAAACAGCTCAACATAACCTCTGTTAGAAGAAAAGAATGTTACGTGGACTTACACAAACGATAAGAGCTCTGACAATACATTATGATATACAATCAGTGATTCTACCACAAATTTGTATTGTTGAGTAACTCTTAACATCTCTAAAAATAGAAACGTTTCTTTTTTTTCTGATTTTTAGGCTACTGGTTTTTTTTTACTCTCTTTTCTTTTCTGTATATATGGCTATGGTATGGCTTTTTAAAAGTGAAGAGAACGAATGAAAAAAAAAAATAAGAAGTGAATATATGTATGGAATAAACGACAACTTGACAGTAGGATCGAGATAATTTATTCGAAACGCGCACACGCGCACGAATATCCAAATATATATATATGAAGCTTCTGGTCTTGGGCAGAGAGCCTCTGATTGTATACGAGAAAAGAGAAGAAGAGACTTTTTTTAATATAAGATAAATGACCATGAATTTTATGTTCATAACGGTGCGTTAGAAGTTTTATAGTTTGTTTATCTAACGATTTTATTAGCAAACTGTTTTTGCACTTACGTTGCAATATTTTTGGAAATTTCACCTTTAGATTGTAAGGTTTGATAGATAATATTTTAGACTTTGTCAGTAAAATAATAATTACTATTTTTAGTTCCATATAGTTACTTTATTTACTTGAAAAGTGGACCAAAAGTGAGACATTTCTTCATACTTTATTTTCTGCTAATTTTTCTCTACACCAAATCATTCCGAAAAATTTTCGCTTCTTTTGCTTAAACTCAATTTTTATGGATAATAAATTGGCTGCGATTAAGACGAGAATAAAGTCGACGCGCAACAATTAGGCAACTCTACTTTTAGGAGAAATCTTTAAGTTATTCTCTAGTTGCTTATTGATTTACTTTTAGAGACTGATTGGAAACCAAAATTTAGTAGGGAATTTCAAAACTGTAATACTTTTTGGATGCTTATATCATATTAATTTAACTAATAAAGCTGATTTTAAAAACATTCCATTTTATATTAAATATACCCCGGTGAAAATTAACCGCATTTTTCGCAAAAACTGTACCGTTAAATTAAAACAGACAAATAAACAAGTAAATAATAATCCAAACGTTTGTTTAATG
Source organism: Anastatus disparis (assembly GCA_017163975.1). Taxonomy (NCBI): domain Eukaryota; kingdom Metazoa; phylum Arthropoda; class Insecta; order Hymenoptera; family Eupelmidae; genus Anastatus; species Anastatus disparis. Next base: position 2,880,219 of record JAFFSR010000251.1, read on the forward strand.
GAATTAATTAGTTTTTTTTTCTTTCATATCTTATAAAAAGTAAAGTAAAATCCGTTCACATTATTTAATCCTAGGTACACCTACATAATTCCCACATTTCCCAGTGTATGCCTTTCTTTTTATTTAAGTGATTAAATTTAATTCTATAACAATGCTCTCTCTCTCTCTCTCTCTAGCGTCGGTATACGCGGTACATTCAATAATTCAAAGCAGAGTGCAAGAGATTAAAGCGCGAACGAAGGGATATGTATGTATGGAGCAAAAAAAAAAAAATAAACGAGTTAAAAAAGAAGAAGGTATATAGGATGAAAAATAAAAAGAGTATTTCCAGCTCGATAAATTCACAGATCATTCATTGGTTAAGCTTTTGAAATTCCGGCTACTTTTTTATGTGAAAATTTCAAACATTTCGCTCTCTTTTTTTAAACTATGCCACCAGAGATAACGAACGTTTTTTTTCATTATTTTATTTCCACATGTACACGCTGTGCATGTTTTCTTTCATTTTTTGTACCATTGTACAAAATGTCCTTTTTATCAGAGCTCAAAAAAAAGAAAAATAATAAAAGAATGAAAATAAACGCTGAAATACAATCAAACGTTATTGTTAATTTTTACGCGCACGTTTTATCATAAACTCGCCGACTTTGAATATTCGATCGAAGGTCGTTCACATTAATAAACGAAAAAAAAAAATAAAAAATAAAAGTAAAAAAAAAGACAGGAAAAAAAAAAGCAGAGAAATAACATAGCAGAACCGATGTAACGTAATTCAGTAGCTGTGCGGTGACCAGTAGCCACGGAAGTCAATGAAGGGGATAATCGTTTATGATGATGATGATGATTTACGGTCGAGTCGTTAATCCGATCCTTGTAAACCATCATTCGCCTTGAAAAATCATAAAAAAAAAGAACGAAAGAAGAAGAAACTTACTACACTATGGTGACCCGTATATGCATGATAAAAAAATAAACGATGAAAAAAAAATTTATACTTATTTATAATCGTTGAATTCACAATTTTTTCTTTTTTGGAAGATATATATTTTAATATTTGAATTTCAAATTTCATATTCTGCTATGCTCACATTTACGTGGCAAACACGAAGCATATTACGTGCGTATATACATTGTTGATTTAAGCAGCAAAATAACAGTTTTGTTTAACTTTAATTAAAATAATGCTAAAGCCTATATTAAGAAAAAAAAAGCAATAAAAAATATATACGGAAAAAACAAGATAAAAAAGCAGCTCTAAACGCATACGCAAAAATATTATAAGCAGCTTTAAAAAAGAAAGTTCAAATTTCTAAATAATAATAACAACCGACAAGCTACTAGTATTTCTCTTTTCATTATATATGCCCGCGAAAAAAAATTCTCTTAATTAAGCAGCAGCAAAAGGCCAAAGCAAAATTAATAATACGAAATATCATTCTTTCAAGACTTCATATAACACATTTGTGCAAGCTCTTTCAGCACAGAGAAAATTATTCCTTAATTTAATCCGCAACTCACGAGTATCAGCATGTTTCAGATTCTTTTCCTTTTTTTTCGTTTTTTTTTACTCAATGGAAAATTATTATCCTTACTTTGAAATTTACTGCGTCTGTACGTATACGCATTTAAAATTTCGCGTTTGGTGTATAATCATGCGCGTGGCTTCTTTCGACGGATTATCATGTCACTTGGCAGGCAACGGTATGGGAAAACACTAATCTTATCTTTGAGACGCGGAGGGGAAAGAGAAAAAGAGCAAGTGAGACTTAGTACGTGTCAAAGGGGTGTAGTAGCGGCAGCAGCAGTTCGTAATCTTGAAAATCGGCAGGGGAACATATAACCCGTTTGCTTAATTATAGACGCATTAGTCAAGCGGTTAAATTCTTCTTTTTTTTTCTTTGTATAATCGTGTTAATTAGTTTTGATAGTATTTTAGACTAAATTTGTTAAGCTTATGTTTCAATACAAAATTATTCATTATAAGAGTTTAATTCTGATGAATTTATTTTTCGTCTTTGTAAATCAGATATTTGATTTCGAATTAAAATCTTGTTTGAATTTGTAATTTATTATCTTTATAATGCATAACATAAAATATATAATTATACGAAATTTCATATGGAAAAATATTTGTTCATTTAATTTGAATGTAATAATAGGTCTTAATAAAAATCAAAATTATTTAATTTTTAATAACTAATTAAAAAACAAAAGAGAAATTAAATTCATTTAAGAATCAGGAAGAAAATCATCATCCTTTTTTTCCTAATATGCAGTGAATAATCAATCTAAAATTTTTGACTTTCATTAAACAAGAAGATGACGGAACTTCCATTCTCTTAAACTACGGTGCTAAAATAATTGCAAAATTTATTATCATAAATATTTCTAGCTTGTTAAAATCTTAATTAAAAATATTCATAAACACTTTGAATAAAGGCATCTCGAAATTTAATAAATACTGAAAAGTCATTAAAATCGTTTGTTTGCCCCGCGCAAACAATGAAATCAATCATTTCGAAAATTTAATTAATATTTTACGCGCAAAATTATCCAATCAATAGCGCAGACCAATAACGCTATTATTCATCAGTTTATTTGAAAAGCTTCAAACGTCCACGCACAAGTGTGCACATGTATACGTATATATACTTTTTATTTTCGATTACGTGTGTTTACACATAGGTAATATTATAAGCTCAACATTCATCACGAGCATTATTAAGCGGACAAAAGAGAGGAAAACCGTAGGATAACAAACAGTGTGCACTTTGTATGTTAAAAAAATTATGTTCCCCAACATTACGAATGTTAATGCTAATATAACACACGTTTAACAATACTAACTTCAAAAGCCAAAAAGTAACTAATCAATATATATACACACGCATTCACATATATATTTGTGTGTGTATACATTATTACACACGTCCTGTCATTTACGAACCTCATAGGCACACGCCTTGCATTTATTATCGTATATGCGTTTGACATCTACTTGAAAGAAACAGAAAATCAAACGTAACTTTTATGGAAGATGTACACAAACATTACATTTGTGTGTGTGTTTAAAATATATATGTACACATACGCGCGCACACGTATTAGTTAGTCTTCGAAAATATAGTTTAAAAAACATTTTTTTTCGTATAGCAACATAATTTTCTAGATTGTATAATGCACCGTTTTTTTTGTTAATACTGTCGAGGATTATGCAGCCTTTAATTTAAACGTATGATTTAGTGTTAAATAAATGGTATAATCTTTTAGCTATATTTTATTCTTCATAACCATTTGTAATGAAACGTTTCTTTTGAAGCTTCAGTCTCATTTGTTTAAGATTAGTTTAGCGCAAATGAACGACAATAAGTTTTCTTTTAAGGTTTTCCAAGCGTCAAGAGTGACTTATTAGCGAAGAATATAGTGTAAGTATATGTAAATTCTTTCGAGACCTATGCAAATTTTTGTTTTGTTCATAGCATATCTTTTGAGAAAAAAATCGATAATTCCGATAAATATTCAATAAATAATACCTTTTTGTTCATTGTTATTCTTAACTTGCAAATTACGTAATTTTTTACATTGTAGCTATAACTTATAGTAAGTAAATAGTTAATTTTTATGATGTTTCAGTCAATTCTGAATTTACTTTTAGAACTATTTATAAATAAGTTAGTAATAATTTGTCAAATTGTTTCTATGAAACTAATAATACTAACCTTTGAAAAAAGAATACATATAAGAATAATTTACCAGTCTTATTGATAATAGCGACTGAAACAATATAATACCTTTTTTTTCTGCAGAAAAGAAACAACTTTGTAACTACAAATAAACGAAGTTGATACTAAGTATCAAGAAAAAGTAGCTTATGAACGCGCGTACACTAAGTAATCCAACTTTTTTATGTAACTAGGAAAAAAAATAAAACAAATAATCAAACTTATCAAATAAAGACTTGTACTTGTATCGAAAAAGTTAACATCAAACTAAAATGAAATTACACGTTTAACGTAAGTAAGGTAAAACTGAAAGAAACAATTTATTAAATGACATATCTTTATCTCGTTAATTCGTTTTCATAAAAATTTCATTAAACTCGAGATAAACATTTAAAATACGAGTGTATTTATATTATCAATCAAGCGAACGTTCGAAGCTAAGATTATCTGTTGCACAATAATTTTTCACATAATCAATGAAAAAAAAAAAATTCAATAAAGATACCATTGAAAGCGAATCATAAAAACCAAAAATTACGGACATTTAAAATAAAGAAGAAAAAAAGAGGTACGAATGAAGCAACGCGTTACTGTACGTTACTCTAAAGCTAATAATTTTCATGCGAGAGATAAAAAAATTAAAGAAAATCTTAGATATAATATCCACATGGCTTTTATATCCACGGACGCATTATGCATATTGCGTCTATGGTATACGGCCTGTGTCTAGTTGCCTTACTTGGTCTGGGTGCATAATAATACTGCAAATCTAAAGGTTTGTAAAAACATACGTATAAGACGCAGGTGTAAAGTAAACCCAAACCCACGTTAAAATGGAAAGTGTTATATGTGAGATGTTGGAGAAAAATTGAACTTTACTCACACCTTTTTATGCAATAACCAATTTTACTTGACGTTTTCGCGTGTACGTGAATGGCTTGTACTTTTTGCCTTTTGATAAAGAGTTTAAGTAATGTTTTGACATTTTTTTTTTGTTTATTGTTATGTTATCTGACGATTTTGATAGTTTAATTTTTATATTATGTATAAGATTTTTTTTCTCTTTATTTATTAGTTTACGTACATGTATGTTTAAATAAGTTTTAATTTTTAATACTTTAATTCTATGATTTGTAAAATTTAACATTCGTAAAGTTTTATAATTTATATTTATCGAAGGTTTACTAGAACAACAAATATTCAAATTTGATAAAATATTAATTCTTTGAGTAATTTTTCAGTTATGGTTATTTGAAAATTTATAAAAATATTAGGTTAATAAGAAATAATAAGAAAAAATATTAAGAAATACTAATAAAAAATTTGAAATATAAACAGTAAATTTTATGCATGATTAAGTTAATTTAATCTATCTTTAAAAATAAATATAATCATTGCTCTACACAATAAAATTTAAAATCTATGCATTTATATAATTAAAAAAAAAAGTTTAATGCGAAATTCAGCGTTAAGAAAAATAAGAAAAATATCATTGAATAAACGCATCATTGTAGCTAGAGGAGAAGCCAGGTTAATCTTGTCTTAAATTTCATCGTTAAAGTCAAAGCTTTCATATACCAACTAATCGTATATTCCTGCACAATAAAACCAATAGTGTGACATATGCATATACACGTATGCATTAATGCTCGCAGCATGTATGTATGAGCAAGTAACAGTAGTTTGATCATTCCCGATGATAAAACTCGCATCGAACGTAATCTTTGCTTTTCGTTCTCTCTTTTTTTAACCCGTTGCTTCTTACGTGCATGTATATTATACATGTATATATATATATACTTTCATCTTTTTCTTACTTTTAACTCCCTCTCTTTTTTTCAAAGTATACAAACTACGCAGTTATAATACTCAGAGTTGTCTCTCTCTCTCTCTCTCTATCCCTCTCTGGGTTGCGTGTGCGAGGAGAGTGTCGCCTGCAGTATATATTATAGTGGTACAATGCACCGGCCAAGTAGCCAAGTAGTGTCTCGCTTTCTTATATGCTTTTCATATACCAGATGTAATATGTGTTGAATATATATACATGCATGCCTTTTTCTTATAAAGAGAGAGAGAGAGAAAAATATAGGTTCTTAAAGGCTGAGGCTGAAAGTGGATTTTATTATGCGTGTATGTGTGTGTGGATGTGTATTGCTATCTCTTTCGTATAGATCTTGTGAGTTGACTTTATCCCTTCTACTATTATATATACTGTGCTAGAGTATAAACCAAGTTTTGTTTTGGCTTGGCTTGTATCCTTACCTCCTTTTTCATTTTTCATTTTAGCTTTTTTTTTTCCTTATTATGCTTCATATTTCACTTGATGGAACAAACGAGAAAATGGAAACGAGATTGGAGGGAAAACATTGTTTTTTTTTTTTTTATTTTAAATTCAATTTGTTTCGAAGTTTCAATTTTTATAAGTATGTTTGGTGTTTTATTATTGGATGTTGTCTTTTTGTGGGAAGCATACATATTTTTGTGACTTTTTTTTTAACTTTGCTTTTATACGCGTAAAATCAAATTTCGAAATTCTCACTTTATTAAAATTTTTTAATTTTTAGTTCTATATTTTATTCTTACGTTTACGTGTATAAAAACTATTAAACAAAAAAAAAAGAAAAATAAAAATGTAAGAAATTGAAAATAGAATTTAAAATTCAATAATTACAAACCACATAATTTATCAACACAATAGCACTTTCAAATCGACAGAACGGTTAACATTTTTAAATTCAGTACAGTTTTACAATTTGATTAAAAAAATTTATATATACGTTTTTTCAAGCAATAAAAAAGTGTTAATAACTATATCTACATTTTAAGCACACTTATAAATAAACAGTAGCTACACAATAAGATAAAATTGAAACAAATGAAAAGAAAAAAAATAATAGCAACAAAATCAAACATTGCAATTGCAGCCAGTTAAAAAGTATTTATTTTCAAATTACTTATTCAAAACGAAAAAAAAACGAGCATTAAATTAATTAAGATTATTATCTCAAAGTTCATTATCTGAAAAGTACTTAACTGTGCCGTTTTCATTAAAAATTCAAATTAGATATGCAAATGTCAAAACTTGGCTGATAAAAAAAAGTGCAACAAGTAGATTAATTTAAATAGAAAACAGAAAAAAAAAACAAACGTATATTTATCTTCTCTCGATATGAATTTTGTTGTATATTATGTGTTTCGTACTTATTGTAAGTGCACCACTTTATATCAACGTAAACTTGTTTAGAAAATTTCAGTTTCAAAATAGTGCGCTTGTACGTTGAAACACTTCACTTGATTTTTAAACGAAGCATATTCAAACATTTTCAAAAAAAAGTAAATTAAAACGACAATTGTTCTCAAATTGTGAAAATAAAAACTTTAAAAGAGAAAAAAAAAATAATTAATTTAAACACTGCGTTCTTGCACCATTTGCGAATCGATAAATCGTGAATAACAAAGAAAAAAATAAAAAAAATAAAATAAAATCCAACGAGCAGCGAAAAAATAATGAACTTTGATGAAAATAAACACCGTGGAAAAGTAGATATGTTAAAACGCGTTTTATATAGATATATGATGTATACTGAGTAACGTTCTTTAACGACACGATGTTAAAAGGGCTTAAAAAAGTGATCGTCGACGCTCCGAAGTCACGAAGCGTCTGAAAATGCATCCCTTAGCCCTAGCTCTTGTAACTCACCCGATGTAACATTCGAACTCTCCCCTCTCTTCTTTCTCCCTTTTCTCTCTCTCTCTCTCTCTCACTCTGCCACTCTTATTCTTCCTTGCCCTTTAGTTCACTCTCTTGTGGATGTACGTATATCTATATCTATAGTTTGCTTTTATGTATCAGTGTGCATCAGTCGTGTATATTCCCAACTTGTCTTGCCCCCTTCCTCCTTCCACCCCTCTTCACTCGCGCGCGCGCGCTCTCTCTCTCTCTCCTTTGCGCGCGCATATAATACCCCACCATAAGGTATATCAAGCAGTAGTATAGTAAAAGCATATATACACGTTTTGTGTGTATATGTGTGTATATCACTGTATATCTATATCTATATGCATGTAGAATAGTGGTGGGAGAGTAGAGAACAAGCCAACGTGCAGCAGCAGCAGCTCGTGAGGGCAAAAGCATAGAATCATTACCAAGCAGGACATCGAAGAGAGTAGACGCGCTTTTTTTTATAATAGTAGTTTGTTAGAGACACACAACAACTCCGAGTTTTTATATATACGCATATTATATACCGAAACTCAAAGTTTTGACACGCGCGTTGTTACAATTGTTTTTGACTCTCGAATATATCATAAAAAAAAAGGGAAAAAAAAAGTTTATTTAGAATTTTTCGCTCTTTTTTTTTTAAATTTCAAATCTGAAACAAGTCGCGCGCTTTGTTGCGATTGAAAAGTACAGTGTGCGCGTATACACGAGAGTATAGAAAAATAAAAAAAAAAGATTATTCTTTTTTGCTCGTGTGTTGATACATCACTGTCGTGAGATATTAATTATTATTATTTTTTTTGAATCTGTAAGAGAACAAGATATATATAAACTGTGATCTGTTTTCTTCTGTTGCGCAAATAAATAGTTGTGAAGTGACAATTTGTGACTAAAAGCGCAGTTTTTTTTCTTCTATTTTTTATTTGAAAAAATTTGCTGTTTTTTTTTTTCTTCAATTTTGAACATTGACAAACTGACAATCTGCTGTTTTATTTTTTGAATATTGTGTGCGTGTATGTGGATAACAACACTCACTGAACGTGCCATCGATCAACTTGTCTCGATAACCAGGACAATCGGATTTTAACAATTTTTTTTCTATCTTCAACATCTTGTGAATTAAAAAAAAGAACTCTAAAGTAAAAAAAAAATAAATTCAAAGTTTTAACTTTGTGAAATATACTTTCTGCAAAGTTCATAGAATTTTTTGTTGGCCTGACCAATAAAAGCAGAACCTATGGCAATTGATCCTTACGAAGATCCACCTTACAGAAGATTTCGTAGGTGACTTTAAGCATTGCATCGAAGGATCGACCAAGCTGTATGCTCTAAATAAGAACGAAAAAAAAGATATTGGAGCAAGTAAACACGGAAGCGCTGCTTAGAAACCACCACGTGCCCGTGCACTTACAACACATACTACACGTGCTGTGCCGTACAAGCACGTTCCAACTATACTTCGTTCGAACTGAAAAAAAAAGACACAAAAAATAAAAGAACTATTAAACTCCGAAAATAAGAAAAAAACGGAGTAACAAAGTGTGTAGAGTAGAGGACATTGAACTCGCGACTCTCAAAGGTCTGCGAGTTGAGAAAAATTTTTAAAAATAAATAAACTTGTTTCAGTGTATTTTAAAAAATTGACAATCACAACAAAATCGTGTTTGTTGATTAAAGAAAAACTAAATAATAAGGTTATAATTAATCAAGTCAATATTTCTAAACATAAACGATGGCTATCCCATTTATATTGCCGTCGGATGAGGAGAGCGATCAGGATCAAAGTCAACAACAGCTGGAACAGCTAATGCTCGACTTGTATGCGGCGCTGCAACAGGTCCTGCGCGCCAGAAATGCTCAGCATCCATCGAGAAATCGTAAGTACTGAATTTTTTTTTTCTTTTATTATTTTTTATTTTTTTTTTTGTGTTTGTGTGTTTTTTTGTGATTTTATTACTCTGGGTACGGCTTTGAGTGTCTGACGCAAACTCTAAACGTATGAGTGTCAGATTGTGTTTTTGGAGAAAATTTTTTAAAACACGCGTTTGTACGTCTTTCTAATGACTTGTAGTCATTTTTTCTTCTATTTTTTTGAGTTTCATGAATTTTTCAATGTTTCTTGAGAATGATGAAATTTAACTTGAGTGACAAGTAGCAAGCAAAAAGTAACGTTAGACACAATTTTTAAGTAAAAATATGTTATAAAACAGTTTACATGAATTTATTTAAATTAATATCGGTTTTCCAACATAATATTTTATAAATTAGAGTTTGCGATTGATTTCGCGGCATATTTGAAAATTTTTTAATAAATTACGAAACATGAATTAAGTGAAACATAAAATTATAAACTTAAAAAAATTCATATAAATCGCGACAAAATATTTCCGTAGCAAACCTTAGCCTTCTGTCCAGCGTTAAGCCAACTCAAAACAAGTGAATCTAAACTTCAATAAAACTTACCAAAAATTTCAACTAATCAAAAAAGCAAAAAAAAAAAATTATTATCAACGTATACAACAATAAATAGAAGGTCGTATTTGAAAAATTGGCGGGAAAATCTAAAAAATTAATATTAAAAATAACATGTTGTAAAATAGCTCGATCGGGCACTTGCTTGTAGAGCGGTCAGTGACCGGAATTATAATTCCCTCGTGTGTGTCGAAGACGTGTACGTATATGCACGCGTACATTGTAACAAGACAGTTATTGCGGATTATTATGCACTCATTATGTAATGATGCGTATATGTCAATGTGCTCTCTTCACTTAACTTTACTCTCTCTGTCTCTCTTTCTCTCTATTATAACACGACCGACTGACTCAGTGTTAAGTTAAATAGAATCTCGTGCAGCGGTGTGTATATGCGTTTTGTTTATGACAAGGCTAATGCGAGTATGCGCCTTTTTTTTTAACCGCGTTTAATTGCAGCGTCGAGCATAGTTTTATAATACTTATGATAATTAAACGACAAGTTGTAATGAATGAATGAGAGAGAGAAAAAATTTTGTTGTTATTTAATAAGTGCAATGTTAGTTATTCAATCGGTTATGCATTGACGTGCGTGCTAATGTGGCACATCCGACGCGAGTGTACTTGACTTTGAGTGTAACGGTTTTTCTTTGGTCGTATAAGATGGAGTAAAAAAAATATGTTTTTTTTTTCCATGCACATGAATATTAACATTGTGTTTATTATTAGATTCAGAGATAATTGATACTGGTAAGTTTTTGTTGCGAGCGCTTCGTTAACTTGAGTGAAACAAAAAAAGTTAGAGAAGTTCGTTGACAGGTTGTAGAGTTGACGCGCGTGATTGAAAAAAGTAAACATTCGATTTTATATCTTTATTGAATATTTAAATATTTTTGTCATGAAAAAATTATTTAAAAAAGTTTGTTGTTAATAACGATATTTATAATATTCTAATAAAATTACGTAATTTTTAAAGTGTAAAATATTTTTAGTAAAATATATTGAAATACTTTTACAAGAAATTTCACTTGTTAGCCGACCGCAGAGAAGTGACAGATGTGGGAATAGACTTGCATGCAGAATTATAGTTTTACTTGAAAAAGTCTTAGTTCATCTTTAAATTAAATGCAATAAATAAAGCGTATAAAATTTCAAGTTTTTATAAATTTCTTATATTAAATAATATTATTTACAAAATATGTCAGGTTATAATAATATTAAAAAAATACTATTTTTCAGTGTCAGTTCTCAGTGCGTAACATTACAACGTAAACAAAATATTCACTTAACACGTGTTAAACTTCAACAAACATTCTTTTTTTTTTAAATAAAAATAATATATATATATATTTTTATTCGCAAATTGGCCAAATACCAAAATTACAAATTCGAGTGTAAACTTGCGAAACGTAACAGCGGTCAATGATTCACGCGTTCTTGAGATTCTTGTGTCTTGCCATTTGGTCTTTCGATTCCAAATAAGAAAAATAATTGCGCAAGTCTATGAATGATTCAAGGAGAAACATTCCATTGACAATAACGGAAAAAATAAATAAATAAATATAAAAAAAAAAGGAAAAGGTAACAATAATTTATACGTTAAATGAAATTTCAATACGTTTTGCGTATGAATTCACGAAAAGAGAGAGAAAAGACAACGGTTAGTGACGTTTGAAACATATGACTGTAATGTTTTTACTTTTCATTTCGCATTTAATAATGAAACTCTATTAAGTTATCGGTTAGTCAAAATATTCCTTTAAACGACAGATCTCTGAAAATAAAAAAAAATAATGAAAAAAAAAAAATCAAGAATTAGAGAGAGACAATACATCATTGTTATTAAAACCTTTTAATCACAAAATCCAAAATCAGATTCTTCAAGCCTTGCTTAATTGTGCTTGCGATTTTAAAAAATTAAATACTCGCTCCCTCTCTTTACGCACAGACTCGTTGACTTTTCGCGAAAGACGTTAAAGCGTTTGAGCTCTTTGCTTTGCGAGAAAGAGAAAAAGAGTGAGAGGGAGAGAGAGAGAAAAGAGAGAAATAAAAAAAAAGAGAGAGAGACCCTAGCGCGATAATTTATACCCTGGCGCACAATAAAACGTCGACGAACTTGCAGCAGCAGCAACAGCAGTTCACTCTCTCTTTCTCTCTCGTTTAATTTAGTATATATATATACAGAAATGTAGTGTGTGGGTGTGCAACAGCAAAAGTATATATGGTAGACGATGTCCGGCCGTGACCCTGCTTGCTTCTCTCTTTTTCTCTCTCTCTTTCTTTTTTTTATGCCTTCGCTTGGTTGCACGCTACGAAAAGAGAGAAAAAGAGAGAGAGAGAGAGAAATAAGGAGATGACCGTTGCCGCCAAGTGCAGTAAAAGCTCACGCGTTGCAGAGAGAAAAAGAGTATATAAAAATTCTAAGAGAGAACTGATCTTCGATTTCGTAAAAATAATAATAAATGAATCAAATGTAAGAAGTCTTTATCCAAATGGTCACTATTACGAAAGAATAAAAAAAGTAGCAAAAGACTTTGTTGCAAGTCTTTTTGTGTATAGAATATGTAATGTCAAATTGTAGGCTTTTTTTCAGATGATTTATGATTATTATTGTTGTTTGGATAAATTTAATGTATAAGATTCATAAATATAAATATCGATAATGTTTAGCATTGCATTACTTGATTCCTCTTCTTTCAGCATGATAATTCAATAAAAATTATCTAAAACACTTATCAATTTTCTTCGTAAAAACAAATATGATTCAGTTGGACGAAAAAGAAAGAAGAAATTCCAAGTTATAAATATAAAATAGTGATACGCAACAATCACAATATTAAAATAACATCTAAAAATTACAGCAACTCGTATACATATATATGCATCCTTCAAAAATACAGTTTCGCTTGTATTCGCGCAAGCATAACACTTTAAAATTCAGCGTAAATTCACCGAGCGTAATAATCTCGGAAAAACTAAAGAGAGAAATAGAGACATGTATATATTCTCTTCTTATGTACCCTTCTGCACATACACACAGCTGGTAAAGATTTTCAACGACTCCATTATCATAAAGCTTAAAGAAAATCACAAAAAGCCCTTTAATAATCTTGTTTATTTTTTACTTTTTCTATTCCTTCCTCATAGCTGAAAACATTTCGAAATTCTTTTATCTTTTCTTTAGAATAACTTTGCGTTATGTACCCCCAACTTGCTCAGAAGTGTCACATAAGTCGTGAAAATTCTCGCGTGTAGAGTGACGATGTTTCTCTCTCTCTCCCTCTCTCTTTTCTTCTATTTTTTAAGGTACGGAAATAGTCTTGCTAGTGAGGGTCAACAACCATATAGTTACAGGGAGAAGTTGAAGATTCGAAATATCGTCAAAAGAGAAAGAGAGAGAGAGTGAAAAGAAAAGATTTTTGCGATGGTTGCATCAGATATATCGGTATATAGAAAAGGGCTTCTCTCGCTCTTTCTTTATTTATAGAAACAGCTGTATACTTTCGTATATGCATTTCACGAGCCAAGAATTTGCACAAAACTTAACTCTGTTTTTGGATTTAAATTCAAAGTTTAGATGCTCCCAACGCACGGCGCGTTATGTCCATTCGAGATAATGAGCGTTGATATTTTATGAAATCGTTGAAATGTTTGTTTGGTATGATAGCAAAAAAGGATCGATGATTAATTGCTTCTTCGCTCTTATGAGGATTAAAGGAAATAAGTTGAATTATTTATAGAAAATAATTGGAATTGCAAAAGCCGGCCGTACAATCGTTGCCTCGATCCGATGAAGATGACGATCGTTAAAATCGATTCAAAATCAATGAATAAATCATTGCTACGAAAATAAAGTCATTTGTTAAATCACTTTTTTTCATACTCCCGCAAAGTTTGTAAATTTTAACGTTAAGAGTAAATCTGAAAATCCCGTTTGTTATACACACTTCGTCAGAAATGTTTCCTGAATTATAACAAAAAAAAAGACCTTTTACGCCTTTATGACTAAAGCTCAAGCTCTATACTTTGCTTCAACAAATTATTGATTCGTCGCTATCAACTTGGGTAAAATAACTTTTTGATGCATTCGAGTAGAATCATTCCTCTATTTCCACTTGATTAAACTTGGAAAAGTTCGCTAACTTATAATTCAGGTCAATTCGATAAAAAGTCTTCAACAGTCAAATTTCATCTCATTCCTCTTACATAAGTATTATAAAGTATAAGAAAGAGACAATTTTCTTATCTCTCTTAATCTTGACGTGAAAATTTAAGAAAATAAGACGTTCTTTCAATTCTTCTTCTTCTTCTCGTTCTGCGGTTAGTCATTTTTCTTTCCCATTTCATTGGCCTTGTCTATTATTCAAACGCACAAGCTAGAGCGCGCGAATAATAATAAGGTAAACACGTATACACGGAATGCGAGCAGAAGAGAAAAAGTAATGGGAATATACAAAGAATGCGCGGAAAGGAAAAGCTTATAGCTTTCGTCGTTAAATATTTAGAGAAATTCGTCATTACAAAAAAAAGAAGAAGAAGAGAAAGAAAAAAATTACTAGCTCTTGTTGTTATAACGCCGAGCTCGTAGTTTATACTTTTGATCAAAAATTCATTAAACAAGTGGTTAGAAAAAAGAAAGAGAGATAGAATAAAACATGCTAATGTTTTATCTTTCAAGTTTATCAGAAAGCTCACTTATCGATCTTTGTTATTATTTGTTATTACTTTACTCTACATATTGGACTCTTTCTTTTTTGTTGCATTATTTGCTTATTCATCGTTACTTACATTAACCTATAGAAACAATGATGAAATTTATGTTAACTATAAAGTAATACAATCAATGGAAAATACGCATCCTCGTTTAATATTTCATTTTCCTTCGAATATATGGAAAAATCATATATACATATATATGCAGAATAATAAAATTTGTTGGCTTTTGTTGTAAGATTACGTATATACAATATACATTGAATCTTTAGTTCTTCTTTACCTTTATTTTCCTTTGTTTGCAATCGCGCAAACTAGATTGTTATTTAATTCATGCAAAGCCGAACGCGCAAAGGTAACCAAATGCAAAAGAGCTTTGGATAAAAAAAAAGAAGAAAAAAAAAGAAAAAATTACGCCGCTTATGTGTATACTTGGCAAGCGTTAAAACATTATTAACTATAAGGATACCACGACGGAAGTATCAAAAAGAGCATGAGATAAAAATACGAGCGATAGAGACAAGTTAGTTGTACTGCAATGAAAAGAAAAAATAACGCGCGCGTGCGGAGAGATCTCGGCATTTGTAAATTTACATCGTGCAGCGAGCGCATCCTTGAAATTACAATGTATTTTAATGAACTTATCGCGATTATCATAGAAATTCAAAATAGTGAAAAATTTGTTTTTTTAATTTTTTAAATAATTTGTTTATATTTTATGATTCAGTGGTATCGAATGAAAATTAAGTTCGGTGAATAAGTAAAGTATATTCGCTACGATAAATATCAAGAGATGCTCAAAAAATTTACGGTAAAGTTGAAATCAACAATTTTTTTTTCTCGAGAAGAGGATGGGGGTAGGAGTTAAAGGAAAAGTAGTTTCCTATAAATTATTGCGCAACGATGCATGATAGAAAAAAAAACCGCGTATGCACAAACATACGAAGCTTATATTAGATTTTCTGAATTTTCCATGATAAAATCCTGGTGCTTTTCATTTCTACATATGCTATACGCGCGCGTACACACACATATAAATATATCCGAAGAAAATAAGCGCGAGTATATACAAGAATGAAAGGAAAAAGTGTAGGTATATACGCGTACGGGTAAGTTTTTCAGATTCAATTTTCCGTGTGTCGAGGTTAGCAAATATAAAGAGTCGCCAGGGACTCGGGAGAAAAGAAAAGAACTTTATTATATACGCGATGTGGAATATAAAAAAAAGAGATGAAATACACCACAATTTTTTTTTTTCGGGAGGAGTATATATGGATATAACGGCGAACTTAAAACTCTAGCTGCTATTCGTTCTCCTCTTAAATTGCTTTGTATAACAAGCTTCGTTATTTATCGAAGCATATACAAGTATTATATTTCGTGCGAGTATATATAGATAATTTATTTTAAAATTAGATTGAAATCTTATTGAACTTAATAAATTTTATTTATTTAAATGATTTTCAATAATTTTGATCAATCTACTTATTATTTAATGCTTAAGTTCATTAAAAATTTATTAACAATTAAAAAAATTAATATTTAATCTTACAATAAAAAAAATTCATATTTGTTCTCATTTCTCTCCTGTGAACTAATCATCTCTTTTTCCATCCGCATATAAGAATAACATTCACTAAAAAGCTACGAAACAAAAGTCACCAATACTTTTTGAAAAAGAAAAACCTTAGAAATGCATTATCTCATGTACACCGAGATATTGTCCCATTGTTCCGGAAAAGTGAATTTACAAGTCGCTAACAACGCGCTTTAGAATAGAAAAAGAGAGAGAGAGAGAGAGAGAGAGAAGGGGGAGAAGGAAAAAAAATGGAAGGGGATTGCATGAGACATCCGTAACAAGTATAGTGTCACACTTACTCGCGAGCATACTAATGCGCTTAGGATTTGTCTATTTTATGGAAAAACTGCGATTTAAATTTCATTTCATTCGGCTCACGTTTACACGTATACACTAAGAAAAAAATATGATTGTATCAACTGAATCCTTCTGTTAATATACCACGATGAAATATTCTATTCATTTAACAGACGAGTTCTGTTAATTTGATGGATATCGTAATATTGATTCAATTTAAAATTAACTTTAATTTAACAGCAAAGTAAGTCAAAATAGCTGATACTTTTTATTGTGTCAAACAAATAAGTTTTAAAGATGATAAAAACTTTTTTATTTAGTTGAAACTCACAGCTCACTGTGTTCCGATTTCTAGATATTAATTAACAGCACATAATTCATACTATAAACAATGATCATTATTACAAATTCTTAAGTGAAATTTTTGAACATTTTCTTAAATACTTCACACTACACTATTGATATTTACAAATAAAATTTAACATCGCTCGCTAATAATCGATATGCATCGCATCGCATCGCATTTCTACATACAGCGGATAAATTCGTTCGTTCTTATATACTAACTGACGTGCAATCTCACCACTTGCGGGTTACAAGAAATACGCCATCTAGTATTGTACTATCGAAACGTAACTGTTTTGAAAAGCGGGAGATTTAAAAATACTTATTGAATAACAAAAATCTTTATAAAATAAATTTATCAACGACATAAATGATAAATATTTTATTTTGACTTATGTTTTTTTATGTTAACTGTTATTCAATTATATCAACAGTATAGGGCTGTTGATATAATTGAATTGAAACATTTGTATTGAAATAATTCATCAGTTAATTTAAGCATGTGCATATTATTGGTTCAATTTGTAAAATTTTGTTGAAATGTAAGTCATACTTTTATTTTGACTTACGTTCTTTTTATTGTAACTGTCATTCAATTATATCAACAACCGTGCTGTTGATATAATTAAATTGAAACATTTGTATTGAAATCATTCATCAGTTATTTTGAACATGCACATTTTATTGATTCAATTCATAAAATTTTGTTGAAATGTAAGTCATACTTTTATTTTGACTTACGTTCTTTTTATTTTAACTGTTATTCAATCATATCAACAACCATGCTGTTGATATAATTAAATTGAAACATTTGTATTGAAATAATTCATCAGTTATTTTGAGCATGCACATTTTATTGATTCAATTCATAAAATTTTGTTGAAATGTAAGTCATACTTTTATTTTGACTTATGTCTTTTTATTTTAACTGTTATTCAATTATATCAACAGCCGTGCAGTTAAATTGGCAGCACGATCGTATTCGGGCTATTTCAACTGCACAGATTCTGTTAAATCAAAAGAATTATGTCAGATTAACAGCAGATCTGTTGAATCAATAACATTTCAGTTGATCTGATGAAATTTTTTTCTCAGTGTACTTTGATTTTTTTTTCTGATTTTAGAATAGTTGATGCGAATGAATATTCTTAATTTTATTGTTTATTTTTTTTTTTTTTTTAAATAAATAATATAGGTAACTTTTTCAATGTTATTCAATACGAAAAAAATCTTATACAATAATGATTATTGTCTTGAGTTATTTTCTATTTAAAGAAAAGCTCGAATTAAACGCAAGCCTCATAAAAGCTTTTTGAAATAAACAAATAAAATTAAACGAACAACAACGAAAATAGAAAGTAAAACTTCACGAATTTGACATGAAAATGTCAACGCGAACGTTTCGCGAGCAAACAAACAAATTTTCCGATCCCTTCCCCAGTTGGAATAAAACGACCGAGCGAAGAAACGACACGACGAAAATGAAGAAAAAAAAAAGCCAACAAACGAAGAAAAATAAAAGAAAGAGCAAAGAAAATAAAAAGTACAAAACTTAAAGTCGCGCACGCATGACGTAGCATAAGGCACTTTCTCGCTCGTATGGTTTAACGTTCAGATGCACTTTTGCTCGTTGAATACATACGCGCACACACACACACACGTACGCAAAAAAAGGTGCATACGTGTATGTGTAAGCGAAAGAAGGCAAGTGACTGCGTTTAAAAACTCCTTCTCTTTCTCATTTCGCGGCCTTGAGAAGAGGTTCTTTGTGCAGTATTCGAAGCGAGTATATAGCATGCGTTTTATATATATATATATACGCCAGAACGTTGACAACCGGCTATACTCAGCAAACTGTCGCGCCAACTCTATACACGATACTCTTTGCTTCTTAGGTCAACGTTTTATTATGTGTATTGAAATTTTTAGTTAAAAAATAAACTAAAAAAATTACAATATCCATAAAATTATTGTTAATTTGGTAAAATTTTTAAATTTCATCATCGCAAGTAAATAAAACAATCATACTTTTTGCGTCGTTTACGAGTAAACAAGTCATGCTGCACAGAGATAAGAATCACTACTTTTACTCAAAGTAATATCGCGCAAATTTGCTAAAGGCGCCGATATACTAAAAAGGGATTGATGTAATTGACGTAAATTTTTGCTTAGTACTTCTACAAAATTATATTATATTACTATAGCTCTTAATGCTGTTAAACTTGTAAATTAAAAAAGAAACGTTTATGGCTCTTTATTTTATTTTTATTATTAAAAAATGATCGTCACTTTTAGGAAACAAATAAAAAATATTGATTTTTTTGTTATATTCCATTAATATAAAAAGCTAATGAAAAACGTAAATTATTTAAAAATCTGATCTCTCGTGAAGCAATTAATAAAAAATGTATAAAGTACACGTCTCCTCATCAAGAAACTTCATTAAGTGTAACATTTCGTTAGAGTAAACTCATAAACAGCTTACAACTAGCTTTACAATACACGCCACTCTCCATAAGGTATGTATGTAATACAAAGGGCCCACGTTAAATGTTATGACTCACGTGTTCATATACGTGAACTGCTACCGGTGTTTTTTTGCTTATACGGCACTTTTCCTCTTTTTCTCTCTCTTTTATTTTTTTTCTTCTCTCTTACATTGCAATGTAATGCACACGCGTTATTGCAATGGAGTAAAGTAATATGCGGGTGTTTTTGCCACGTGCGCTTATTTATTTTTTTTTTCACCGGTTTTTATCCTTTTTTTCTTCTTCTTCCGGCTTCTATCTTTATCGTTTGGATTAAAAAAGAATAAAAAGAAAAGATCTTTTTGTTCTCCTTTATTTTTATTTTAGATTTTAATTCGCGATTGAATCAGCGAGCAAGATTTTGTAATAACGACAATAGATATAATCGCTGGTGTGATAATTAGTTTGGGATGCATAATAAAGAAATTTATCATCATTAGCTCGTACATTAGATTTAATTGTATACTTTAGATTTCAAATGTATTTATAATGGTTGTAAAGTTTAATTTTATATGCGCACGGAGGTAACCTTCAATTCTCTTACGAATCAACATAAAATATAAAGAAATCTTTGATTTTTCACGTCGATCGTTATCTAAATTATAATTTTAATGAAATGAAAAATTTTCTTCAATATTAAAGTTTAAAAATAAAGTAAAAATAAACTTGAAACGATTTATTTTTCTCGCTCGACTACGCATCCCAAAACCCTTTAATAAAGAAAAAAAAGAAAAAGATAACGAAGAATTTCTCTCACGATTTTCTCGTACGATTGTTCTCATCTTCGCATAACGATTCTATCTCTTCTGCCTTGCAATTTTTAAACGAGCAAACGAGTCGCTAACGATCCTATCACTTAAGAAACAATAGGATCGATAGACTATCGGTTCAAATAAAAATAAAAATCATTCTATATATACATGTGTGTACATGTATATGTAACCTTATCAAGAAAGGTACATCTCTATGGCGAATTAGTAACGATTAAGTTATATATACATACGTACACATACGCGCATTAATCGGGAGTTAGTTGATGCAGGCACGGCATTTACCACTGCTGCACAATGCGTTTCAGTCATCTTTGTTCCCACTGCACGTTTATAATGTATTACATATATGTGTGTGCACGTTACGTATGTGTATGTATTCACATACACACATAACCTTCGAGAGTTGCCCGTATGAGAGAGGCGGATTTTCTTTGTTTCACTCTTGGATGCATTGCAAATTAGTCGCGCTGACTTTTCCTACCATTGGCAATTACAATGCTAAGCGTTAAAATCTTTAATTTATTTAATTTTCACTCATCTTTATATACATATATTTTTTTTCTATTTATACACACGCTTCGTTTATCGTGATCTATCTAAACCTTTTATTTCTTTAATACGAGTTATTTATATAAATTCATGATTTTTTTTCTAAAAATTTGGAAAAACACAATTCCTTCTGAAAACCTGTGTATTGTATAAGAAAACAATTTCATTTGTCAAACGTATATTCTAAAAAAAATGTAATTTAATCAATTTCATAGTGGGTACATACCTCGATAAAATGTAATGCACGAGTATGAAAAAACTCTTATTCAGGTAATGTCAAGGATGAGAACGCGAAAAATGAAAGGAAACAATGGCGCCCCCCTAAGGTATAGCGTAAGAGCGTTCTAAAGAGTATTTTCATCATCGTAATCAACAAGTTTGTCATTGACATTGGCTTTGCGCTTTATTTGATTTAGTAAATACGTTCCATAATTCACGTAGCTATGTACGTTGAAATACATTTTTTTTTCTCTCTTTCTCTTTTATTGTACTTTACACGTAATTGTTTCAAGGCTGTATTAAAGCAATTCTTTTATTTTTTTTTTTATTTCTTTCATTTTTCTTGACTCTTTATAAACTCCAGAAACGGGGGGGTAATTAATTTTGAAGCGAGTCAGCGTCGTGCGTGATGGTAATTGGGTTTCATTAAAAAGTTTTTAAACGAAGAAAATAAGCTAACGCGCCTGACGCTCGCGTCAATCGTTATTTGTATTTTCTGATAATCGTCGAGACGCACACGGGGGCTCGTTTGCTTGATTACGTTTAATGTACTCGTACGTTTGTTTAAAATTTTTATACACGCTCAATAACAATGGATTACATATTTGTCGACTTGTGTGCTTAAGTAAAACTTTGTTTTTAATAGAAATTAAATTTTTGACGTTGATAAGTTTATAATTATTTTTGAATTGCAATTAGTTGAATAAAATAATTATAATTTTGAACAATAAAAGACACGTAATCGAAAATCTTATTTAAAATATTATAGAACGCTTATTTAACATCAACATTAAATAAGAATAGAAAAAGAAAAATAGACGCAAATTCCGTTAATCCAATCGAATGACATAAAAATGACATAAATAATTAAGAAAAGAGTGTAATTAATACCAAATAACTTTGTTCGATAAATAAACTTTAACGATTATATGCGTATTAAGCCGTATATAGCAGTGCTTCTGTGAAATTTGCTCTTACGCTTTAGATAAAAGTAATCACTGCGGTCAGACGCGCGGTCTACCATGCTTAAGTAGATAAAACACGCTCAGCGAGACAGATAAAAGTTCTCCTTTTTTTTTTCTTCTTCTTCTTGCTCTTACTCTCCCTTCCTTTTTTTTTAACGCTCATATACTGGCGATGATGGGCTTGTCTGTAAGCGCACGAGAGAAATTAAACCGAAGACAATATACTCGATGACATATGCTTGAGAATTGTTCGATGATAAGTTTTTGTTTGCGAGTAAGATTTTTCATGCTGCTTCTTCGATTTTAATTGATTTTGTATTATCGAAAGTATTTATTTTGAAATTTTCTATTTATACGACTTGCGTCGAGCGTCGAATTAATATTTCTCGAATAATAGAACAACTTTAATCGCGCGTTATATAAGTATATAAATATCTGTCACATAAAAGAAAAATTTATGATCCTATACACCAGACGACGAAGAAGAACCAATGCATTTAGTATGTACGTATATACACGCCACACCACATAGAAATGATGAAAGTTTATTAATACGTACGCATAGGCGCGAGGTTAAATTTATACGCTTTTCCATATACACCATCAACACTCGTATAACGTAATTGCATGCATACACTCGGAGAAGGAATAAAAAAAAATAACAAAAAGGAGGTCAACCCGAATAGATAATAAATGCATTCGTAGAAAGAGGCGCTTCTCTTATCTTTCAAATGTGTATATATATATATACGCAGCTTTTTTTTCGGCCTTATGAGTGTTGTATTTACTATCGTGCGCGAGGTCGCACGCGTCGTTTGTAGATATCGCTTAACTATAATATGTGACTTTATTAATTTAACTTGTCTACAATGCTCGTTCTAGAGTTTAAGTTATTTTATTTGAAAAATATTTATGCCTATCTAATCTAATTGACGTTGAAATTACTCGAGTTTTTTTTTTTACTTTTTTTTTCATAATGATTTTTCTTTATCGTTTTGATTTTTAAATTTTATTTGGTTTTATGAATTTACGATTATTTTGATTGATGGTGAATATAAAAATAAAAAATTTTTTTTAATATTAGATGCTGCATTGCGCAATACGTATTCTCAAGAGTATTTATATCTCGTTTTGTATTTACTAACAATTCCAAGCGCACATTGCTATGTTTATTTTTTATTTCAATATGATTTATTAAAATATTAAAATTTTTAATACAAAAATAAAATGAACGTATTTTAAAAAGAACAATTTATTATTTTTGGTTAATAATTATTATCCACTTAGAATTTGTTTATAAATGAAATCATGAATGTTTTGTCAATTGCAGAGTACAATCATTTGTTAAAATAAAAGTTATATCTTAATTAAAATATAGTTTTAAACAATTATATTAAAAAATGATTAATTTTAATAACGATAATCACATTTAATTTTATAATAAATTTATAATTTCGAATTAAAAGTTTCTGCGTTACTTATATGTTTTATTCAAACCAATCAAAACAGTCTTATCGTGATGACAGATTTTTTACCATCAATTATTTAAGAGAAGAAGATAATTTTAAACTGCGTAATAACTTATTTCTCTACAAGTTTAATGACAAAGAGTAAAAATAATATTCATAATTTATTACTCATAACATTTTATTATCAATCCTTCTTTTATAACGTAAAAAGCTATTTTTCTTGATGATTTTTTAATGCTTATTAAAACAAATATAATTATAAAAAAAAAAAACATAACTAATAAAAAAATTTTTCTTTTTCTTTGTGATTTCAGACCGATTGCCACGCCGATCAGGTGATTTGTCAAGCACGCGTGAACATCCAATGGTCTTAGTAGATTCGGATTTATCACGTTTACCATTACCAGATCTTGTATTATCAGCAGTAGAACAATTACCACCGCCGCCGCCACAAGTAACAGTATCAGCACCAAGTAGTCCGACTCGCGATGCTGCATTTCAATTTCCCGAATGCAGTGCCAACATTAACAACGCTACAACATCGTCGGTCATGACATCCTCATCGACAATACCAATACCAAGCCCAAGACCCAAACCACGTAGACGCAGATTAACATCCGAAGGCTCGTTATCTGAAAAAGACATGTATCCACAAAGATTCGAGTGCGGCGGTGCGCGCGGTACTTGTTGCGTACATCATTTAGCGAGCAGTCTCGATGAAAGGGAATGGGCTACTGTCGGAGCTAATCTTAGGGTTATCGCTGATGATTTTCATGCGTCCAAGACCAAGGTGAGTTTATAATTAAAACAAAATTTTATTTTCTTTTTAAATCATCAATTTAATTATTCAAAATAGTTAAATTTTCGATAATTTTGCAAGTTATTGTACAAGTAAAAATATCATTGTCTTCCATTTTATTTAAAAATTCAATAATCAAAATAGTACTGTTTAAAAATTTGATTTTTTAAAAAATTATTAATCAAAATTTTAAAAAATGTTGAATAATGCTTATTTGAGAATTGTTTTTCGATCTTTTTTTTTTCTAATTTTGCACAGCACCGTCGACGAAAACCTCGATCACAGAAACACAACGAACGCCGAAAGCGTTCCTGTTCCGTCGGCGACAACAACTTGCCCGATTGCAAGAAAGCGGTGCGTTTTCCACCTTTTTTTTACAATCCTTTATTATTTGAATTTATATTCTGATTAAGATAAATGTGTTTATATTTTTTTAATAATTAATTATAATTAATAAAAGTTTACTTGTATCATTATAGTTTTGGATTGTGCAACATTTATCTTATTCAGTTCAAAATTTTTTGGCTTTCCTTATTCAAATTTTCGCCCGCAATATAAACAAGCTTAGTCTACGCGGCAGTTGAGATTAACAATTTTTATACTAACCATTCTAATAACTTACGCAATTAAATTTTAATCCTAACAAAAATCAATCAACTTGAACATGAAATTTATTAACTTATTGTCAAAATTTATGAATTATTGTTTGAGAAAAACAAAAAAACATTATTTAATAAATAAATTTTTCAAAAAATTTTTCATAATGTCTCTTCATAATATTTGCACGTTCAACGTATAAAGTGAGTTAAGATTAATAAAAAAAATGAAGCTTTAAGAAACATTTACGAGCTTACTAACGCCCTTGTCGGAGCTTTCAAAAAACCAATAACCAAAGAAATGAAAAATTTTTCGTTGTAAGCTCTCATATTATCAAAGCAATTCTCAACTTCTTCGTCTGTTCCAAGACGCGCTTAATACCTTTCTTTCCTCTTTCTTTGAGAATCGTCTTATTAACGATGTACAATACCCATTTTGGCTTTCTTCTTTTTTATTCGAAAGAAAATGACTTTGCTTATTGTGTAAAGCTTAAGTGTTAAGTACAGTGGCATTTTAGCGAACGTATAAAACGTACAAAGAGGAAAGGTATTTTAACGCGGTTTGCGTGTCTCGTGACAGAATCGTATTTCACGGTTATACGTTTGTAAACGAGTGTGGTTAAGATGTAACTAAAGTGTGCCTTTTTTTTCATTTAATAGTTTTATGTTCTTTTTCTTATGACCACGTTGAATTATTTTATTTGTACCTTAATTCAAGAACAATCAAACTAAACTATGTTTTATAACAATTAGCAATCGAGGAAAGAAAAAATATTCTGTACCAATGAAATTAGTATGAGCTTAAGAGAGAGATGAAAAAAGGAAAAATTTTGAAGCCGCTATAGAAGACAATAGAATTTAAGTAGAAACAGTCAGTGTCTCGTCGTTGCTAGAGCTTATCAATTAAAGTCTCAACTTCTCGTTCTCTTATTCTCTTCGCGTTGTTACAAAAGGATAAAAAAAAGATATATATATATATATATAAAAGGGGAATAATGGTTCTTGAAGGAGAGAAAAGAAAGAAGAGGGGTCAAGTCTCATTTAATCGGCGAAATCTTTGAGATTACTAGCGAACGAGATCTCATCTCTCACTCTTGTAAAAAAAAAGGAAGAAAGAAAGAAAAAGAGACTGAGAGAGTACATAGAGATTTCTTCAATTTCACGGCTGTCTTCTTTCCTTTCCCCTTCGATTACCAGCACTTAACCAGTAATAATTAGACGCCCTACGATTGGATCTTTTCTTTTTTCTCTTCTCTCTTTCTCTCTTTCTCTCTTAAAAAGGCGGATAAAGACAAGTGAAAGAGATCACCGCTGCATCAGATTAAAAGAGATAAAAAAAAGAAAAAAAAAGAAAGAAAGAAAAGTACAAGACGAATATTACACCCTCTTAGTTTCTTCTTTCTTTCTTTACCTCGTTTCATTCTTCTCTTTTATTAACCCTCCTTTGCGCGCGTATACTTAACAGATGTATATAGAGAGAGAGGAGAGAATAAAATCGTGGGTTAACCGCCTTAGATTGACATTTACGCGGAATAAGTAGTAAATACAATTTTCAAACTGATTTACAAGAAATTTACTCGTTTAACAACTTTCAAAAGATTTACGATTAAATATTCAAATGAAAAAACTTATTTGAAACAATGAATATCCACAAAACAGCAATATAACATTAAAAATCCATCCAAAGTAGGAAAATATATTGTAGATCCATATTTAATATTTAATCAACGGAATGTTCACGTATAGATTGACCGTAAGCTTATTCTTTATCGATATCACACCTAAGGTTCTTGTATTATACTATCGATAGTAAGCATATGAAAGGAGAAACGTTATGTATTCGATAATACACCAAGGTGCCTTGAGCCATCTGGTGGGACTTGATATTTATGACACCCCTGGGATCGTCCGCTGTAAGGAATATTTGACACAATTGGATTTTCAAACGATAGCCCAAGACTATCACTTTGCTTTTGTTTATCGGTTACGCAAGTATAGTTGACTTAATCTTATAAAAGTCGTTTCTTTATTTTGTATTTGTAAATTTGGTTTTATTCGCTTTTTTAATATGAAGAAAAAATTTTTTTTATAGATTTTAGGCTATTTTTTCAATTTTTTGCGTATAAACTTTAAAATGTTTACAATGACATTCTAAGAAACGTTTTGTAACAGTTACCGATTGAAAATTCAATTTTGCACATATAATAATTATTCGTAGAACAGTAAATATTAAAGTAATTTTAAAATTTATAATAACGGTTGGAATAGCCGATCAAAATCTAAACTTATAATTTTAGTATATTTCTAATTGAACAGAGATTATTGTATTTTTATATTTTATTCTGTAAACACGTGAATTTTCGTTACTTTTTAATCCTTACCTTGCGGCGAAAGGCGGAAGAGAAACAAATGTTTAAATATTACACGCAACTTCGATGTTTTTCATTTAACTTTTATTTCTTTATAAAAAAATTTTCTACATCGTCAAATTCGTCAAAATAATATTTATCACTCTAAAATTTTTATTTTTCTCTTAAAATCAACGTTTTCTATATCGATAATTGTTGAATATTCTTTTCTTGCTACGTTTTTCTTTTCCTTTTTTTCCCCGTCATTATCAAGCATATGTCACTTTTACATCAATTGGTATAACGAGCAATTATCTTGTGTTTTAAAATCGTAAAACTCGAGAAACTCGGTGTTTATTTCTTGTTATTTTTCTTCTCTTACTTTTACGAATCTATTTTACCTCATTCAATTTTTCGTCGATTTACAATGCTGTAAAAAACTCGAGACTTTTGTCTTGGAAAATACATAATCTATATACATGTATACGCCAATATAACGCTCGTTATCCTAATTGTACTCGGCAGCGCGTTTATCCCTTTCCTATTTTACTCCTTTTTTTTTATTATTATTATTTTTCATAAAAAGAAAGAAAAAAAAAATTCTACATAATGAAACATCGCGTGATCCAATCGTTTCTATTAGACAAAAGTTTTATATTATACAGTGGAAAAACCATTTGCGTGTATATACCACTGGCTGTACATAAGGTAATGCGGACTTGCTGTTATTGTCGCGTGAGAGTAACGCGCCGTAAAGTAATTTCATAAACTTTTTACGATTTGTTTTCTATAATACTTAACTTATACCTCGGCCGAGTACTTATGTTTGTTTTGTAATAGACATTCTGAAGCATTGTTAGTGTGTACGTTTATTTTTTTTTTCTGCTTTAAGAAGGGTAATGACTCTCGATTTTTTTTTGTTTTTCATAATATTTTGTTTCAAAAATTACCGTTAGAATTGATAATCTTTGCGTTTTAACATAAATTATAGTACGAATTATTACGTGGTGCTTTTATTTACAAAGATTCTTGGGACTTTTAAATGGATATTAAAAATACTGTCTAACAAATTTACAGATAATAAACCATTGAAGTAAGTTTTATAAATTCATCTTCGATCATTTCCCTTCTAAATTAATTTTAAAGTGGTTTTTCTAGCTGATAATCCCTGGAAAACGCGTTTGTTTACAACTATCAATCGAGTTCGAAAACTCAAATTCGTATAAATATATATATATATCTTTGTGTATTTGTTCAGTCGAGTAGAAATTGCATATATCTGACACTATATAAGAAAACTTCTAAAAGACGATGATATCTTTTAGAGAAGCGCCTCTTAACTGTCTTTCATGCTCGATAATTTCAAAACAGAGTGAGAAAGAGAAAGAAAAAAGTTTTTATTTTTTACTATTTTCTTCGTAAACGAGAAATTTCTCGAGTACTGATTGTATATGTGCGTATGTCTTTAGCGTTAAAATGTTATAGGAATAAGAAAGTTTATGTATAGTTGAAGATATGTGGTAAGGGACGAACGAAGATTAATGAAACGAGTTTCAAGTTTCGATTGTACATGTATACGCGTACGTATATAAATGAAAATTTAATCGGGGGAAGTTTACTTAATGCACTGGTTAACCTTCGCGTTAAACTAAAATACAAAGATAATAGCAGACTTGGATAAATGGCGATGCTTAAAGCTCTTAGCTTTTGGATAAAAGATTTTAGCTTTTGAAAAAAAAATGTTTTTTTTTCTTTTTTATCAACGTTCGTGAATATGTCAATCACGAAATTTAAAAATATTTTTCAATAAAATAAATATCGCGTAATACTTTTCGCTTCATCCACCAGATCTAAATATTTTCGAGTAAATTTTAAACACACTTAAAGATATTACCGTGCAAAAGAGAAAGAAAAAAACGAACGAAAAAGAAAGAAGAAATCGTTATGATTCACACGCATTACTTATAAATCTGCAACGACTAAAAGTTTGTTTTCCTTGCCGACTCCTATAATATGTATATGTATATATATATGCACACCGAGCTTGCAGTCAAAAAAGTCAAACACAATTAACTTCGCTTGCGAAATTAGAGCTCTCGCACGCTAGTACGGGTATATTTTCGTCTCGTTGCAACCAAAAAGAGCAAAAGAAAAAAATTAAGAAACGAAAAAAAAGTAAAAGAAAACTTAGGGGTTAAAGAGAGGGAGAAAGAAAGTAAAAACAAAGAATCTTACGCGTACAACTAGCTGCGATATTATTTGAGGTACGTACTAAAAGTAGCGCGAAAGAAAAGCCAGAAAGTAACGAGAGGGAGAGACTGGAATTGCCTTACATATACCATATACGTTTTATTCTCTCTCTCCTTTACTTTAAGTAAGCGAATATTTGACAGAGTGGAGAAAGAGAAATAGACGAAATATACATACCGTAAAACTGTAGTATATACCATGAAAATGCATTGGGTAACAACGAAAATGGAACTAAGAGGTTAAGTAAGTCTACGTATGACATTATTTGTTTACAAGTATTCCAAAATAGATAAAATTATCATTTTTAAAATATGCATTGATGAATAAAGAAAATATTAAATTTGAATCGTAAAAAAGCCATTCGAAGAAAAAAACAAACTCTGCATTCAATTAGCTCATTTATAGAAGAAGCATACATAACCCCAAAATATTCAAAAGTATCTTTTTACGCACGGACAAAAGATTTATTCAGCGATAAGCCATCGAAGCATACAATTAAGAAAAAATATACCCACATGCACACGCCAGTATATATAAAAAAAAAACACACACACACATAACCTTAAATGTTTGACTTAAATATAGGCCCCAAAAAATACATAAAGCTTAAAAAAAGGGTCACAGTAGAACTATAAAGACACACGAAACATTTACAAGAACGTGATTCTTCTTTTCAAATCTTTTCCTTTTTTTTTCTTCCCTTTCATTCATCAGATATATAGCATAGTAGTTGTGTCAAAAAAAAAGGTCTTTACATTATGCATAGGGGGAAAGAGAGAGAGGGAAGAAAGGTAAAGCAAGCATGTAACAGCTAAGTGGCCCTCCCTTTTTTTTTTCTTATACGTATATAATGTATACACATAGGTAACATCGTAAAAGTTAAGTGAGCATAGCAAAAGAGCTAAAGAAAATTATCTTCAATTATCTACTATCACTCTTTCCTCACCTTTTTCTTCAACATGTGTGCTTAAATTTCATGCTTATCGCTTTTTAATTAAACGAGTCGAACGTATTTTTTTTATTTTAAGGGAAACTTTGAGATATCGTGATTGTCCGATGGGTTATGGTAATGTTAAAGCAAGAAAATAAATTGAAACGTAAAAAATTTCAAATAAGATATGATTAAACGATTAATAAATTACAGTAAACATCATAAATATTTAAATGAGGCAAGCTTATATAGCCGTAAAAAAGAAAATAATAAAAAAAAGCACACAATTTAATTATGCCATGTTGATCGATAATTGAATTGCACATTAATAAAACGACAACGTTTAATACGTTGATTTCAACATTTAAAATGACTCTCGGTGGTATATACAAATTGTCGATAAATCAATGCCAAGACAAGTCTATTGTTTACTCAGAACCTCAAAGCTTCAATTCAAACTAATACAACAACAATGTTATTTTTATTCCCAAGATAAAAAATATATATATATAAAGGGGAAGTTACTATAAAAGGCTTATAAGACTTAATATTCAACTTATGTTGCACAACGTTTAAATTTTTTCCTTTTTTTTACACACATACTTTCAAAGTTGCATAGATCAATTTTTCTATTTTTTTTCAAATCTTAACATCATTGTCAATCTTTATAATGTGTATACAAGTTTGTAATGTTAACCGGTTACTACTGGACAAATAATAAAACATCTCGGAGACTTTAAACAAATCAAGATCAATGTATACATGTACGAAACGAAACTCCCCCACCCTTTTTTACACATACGTACAAAACTTTGAAACTCTCAATGCTTTTGTACAAACAGCGTCGCGAAATTATATTTCACTATATTTTATTTTACTATTTATTTTCTTTTTTTTTTATTTATTCTTATCTGCAGTCTAAGTCGGGTGGTGTACATAATAAACTAAGCGCAATTATCGTTGCGCAACCGAATCGACTCCCGATGTAGTATGAGTGTGTTGTGTGGCCTCTAGGCAACACTGCTTTTACAGTGATTCGATGGTTTAAAAAAAAAAGAAAAATAACGATTTTATTTACGGAATGAAGAGAGAAATAATAGAGAGAATAAAAGCTTTAAAATCGCTTATTTTATCTATCTTTTTTTTGTTGTTGTACATATATGTATATGCATATACGTAACATTCAAGACACATTATATGGCACATGTGTGTATATGCACGAACGTTTATAAAAAATGTTTTTATCCATGCATACATGTGTGCATGTACCTTAAAAACCTTTCGTAATACATAACGGAGAGGTTTAAAGTTGGTAATATATTGGAAAAAAATTATTATGACAGATGCAATATCGTTATGTGCGCGCGAGCGCGCGCCTATGGTTTGAAGAAAAAAAAAAGGAAAGAAAGAAAATAAATAAGTATTATGCATTTGTATATAAACATTAAACGAAGGCGTCACTTCTTTAGAAGGCAATCGACTGTGTGGAACAAGCCAAAGCATATATTTTATTAAAAGCGTCTTGTTTTAGCCTTAAGAGGTAGCAATACTCGTTTTATATATTACGAAGTGTGTACACATATATGTGTGTGTGTATACATATACTTAAGTTTATGCATTACTAAACAAAAAAAAAAGTTATGGTCAATTGAGATTGCGTTTGAGTTAATTTCATTAATATTGATAACGACTAAAGATGCAATAAAACGGAGTAATATTACAACACACTTGTGATTAGTATGATAAATAGCTTGCTTTTTTATTTTCTCTCCTTTTACTTTTTCTCATGTCAAATAAAAATTTAGATAATTTTATTCTCATTTAATATCGCTATTAATATTCATTAAAGAAATTAAATGAGCATTTTTTTTGTTACGATTCAATGCTATTATTTATGCAATTAAAATAATGCATATATAACATCCCATAAGAAACAATAACTCAGTAAATGCGTAAAACTTTCTCTTTATATAATAATATCCACCCTCGAATTAAATATCGCATAAAAATAGATTATATTCTCCGTATCTTCTAAAAATAAGAAAAAGAAAGAGGAAAAAGCAATCGTTCAAAGAAAGAAAATAATGTCCCTTGAGGCGCGAGTTCTTAGTATATATATATATATATATATATATATATATATATATATATATATATATATATATATATATTAATTGAAGAGGAGGTTTATCATGTATATTCTCAACAGTGCCATAATTCTCTTCGTAATGTGACTGTTTTTCCTTTCCTTTTCTTCTCTCTTTTATTTTATCATGTATACCCTCTTCTTTCATACACAACGACGAAAAGATGACCACGGATATCATAAAAGCTGGACACATAATATTCAGCTTTGTGTATTATAAGGGCTTTATTATTATTGCACGCGCGAACTATACAGCACTAAATTAAAAGACGAAGAAATCGGAAGTCAAGCGTCGATCCCTTTTAGTAAATTCACGCGTTTTTGGGTGTATGTACACATATATATAGATATAGAATTTTCTATGTATACAAGAATATAGAGAATGTAAGAGAATTGGATGAAAGGGAGTGGTGGGGAGGGATTGATTTGTACTTATGTAAGATAGCGATAAAAGTGATTTACGATTATTAGAAGAGGGTCTTTTTACTTAGCGAGTGTGGGTTTTAGATGATGGCTGAGAGAAATGCTAGACAAATAATTTTTGTTTTCGGCCACTTTTATTATCTATTTATATGGTGCTAGAGTTGGTGTTGAGTTATATTTTCAAATGAAATCTATTCATTTTGCAATTTTTACTATTTATAAAATACACTTTTTATTTATTTATAAATAAATAAATTAATATAAACTGTGATAGAATAAAAAAGGAAATTTTTCTTATCGTTACATCGTAAAATAAAAAAAGAAGATATCGAAAAAAAACGGAAGGAAATATAAGGGAACCTCAGTCCTTTCTTTTTTAATTGGCCAAGTCTTCTTTAATTGGGGAAACTAGAGTACTTTACTCTTATTCTCGCTTACAAAAAAAAATGTAAGATGACAAATCTTTCTTTGTTAAAAATTTTTGTTCGAGTGGTTAGCTCTTTCGATTGTTATTATTATTATTATACTATGTGCAAGCTCAAATTTCACGAAGCAGCTCTTAAAGCGATAAGCTTTATCTCATTGTCACATCAGTCTTAGCAAAATTTCGTCGGAATCAACGTCCTCGATGTCACGAGCATGATTCGCGCGAAATTTATTTCAGCGTATTACACACGATAGTAGTCTCGAAAATAAGCTACCGGAATTTTTTTTGTTTTTATTATAAAAAGTTTCTAGAGTGATTGTACTTGTGCAATCTGATGAAATATTGATGAAATTTAACAAAAAATTTGCATTATTCAACATAAAATATTATAATTTTTTATACTAAATCAATAACTATTCACATATAACAAAAAAAAAAAAAAATTAAATAATTTTTCAACTTTTTTTGTTACAGGAAGATGAAGTTGAAAAGTCTCGAATGTCCTTCATAAGTTCAGCATTCACATCAAGTGCAGCAAGCAGTCTAGTTGGTAGTAATACTAATAGCAATCCTTCAGGTTCAACTGATAGTTTACTATCACAATTAATACCACAACCATTACGTGAAACATTATGGACGACACTTGCACTTTATCTTGGTTGGCGGCTTGTATCACGTTTACGATAGGAGAATTCTATCATGTCTTCTTTCTATTCCTCATGAATAAGAGAAAAAAAAAAAAATTTTTTTTTTTTTTGAAAATGAAAAGAAGGCTTTTTTTTAAAAATACAAGTAAAAAAAAGTAACTTTTTTTTACTATGCAAAAAAGATAAAGTTTCGCTAATACGTGAATTTTTCGCAATGAGATAAATGAGAAAAACATACACTGCCATTGGCGAAAATGATGAAAGTTTCTTGGGAAAAGCGGCCCAGCGAGAGGCTTCGATACTTAAAAAGCTGATGAAGATGATTGGTTTTTTTTTTCTTTCTCAACGTGAAATGAAATATTAATATTTCATTTCATGAAAAACGAATTCTTTCTTTAAGAAAGAATTCTGCTTCCGATTGTCTTTTTTTAACAAGAAAAAAAAAAACTTATAATTGTACAATGTTTAGTAACGCGCTCCTCGTCCGCGACGTTTTATTGTTCGAGATTATCTTTGGACATGATTTTTATTTCGTAAAAGAGCTACTCCCTGATTGATAATTTTGAATATTGAAACTTTTTTCTTTGAAATTGATAATTTTGACAAAAAAAAACAGGGAGAAGACATATTTTTAATGCAATGATAATGCTATTGTCATATATATTATCATGAATCGTAAAAAAAAAAAATTTATAAAAAAAATTGACGACACCCAATTGATTCTCGAATGATAAACGTACGCGCGGCCCGGCCATGGCGTGCCATTACATTATTTTTCGCGCGATCTCGTATAGACATATAGTCGAGACTATAAAAGCAAGAATTTGAAAGAGTTAAAAAAAATGTTAATACTAAAACTCAATTCGGATTCTCGCTTAAAATTTCTGTGTTTCTTTTTATTATTATTATTTTATTTTTTTTTATTATTTCAAACAAAATGAAACGATTGCACACAATATAACATTGCGCAACGATCGAGTAGGACCGGATGAGGGATTGTGTTCCTTCAGGGTTTTGACATCAAGAATAATAAAAAAAAAAGAGAGAGAGAAAAAAAGTATAAAGAAAAAAAAATTTTATTGAAAAATAAAAGAAAAAAAAACATATAGCGGAGGGAGTGGAGAGCTAAGGACGAGATCCAAAGAGGACTTAAACCCAATAATCAAACGTTGATCTCATTATGGTTAAACAAAGAGAATTAATTAAAGTAGTGTGATTTTTTTCTTTAAGAATAGAAACAAAGTGTGGAGGATGAGAAAAATGAAAAATATTAAATAATGTGAACAATTAATTATTAATTTCTGTTTTAGAAAAAAGCGCGCGTCGCTTCTCAAAGTGTGACTCTTAAGATTTTTCTTTATTTTTTAGATCGTTAGGTAATATAATATATTTTCTTTTTTTTTGCTTTTTGATTTGAAAATCGACGGAAAATTGCCTTGATACGCGCTAACGATTATCGACGAAAGAGTTAAAATAAAAATAATACTTATGTAAGTAAATACTATGTGATTTAAAAAAAAATGAAATATATTATTATATAAATCTAAATATATAAATTATTGGTTAAGAAAAAATCTTTTATTTAGGAAATTATGTTTTAATCTTATTTAGTATATAAAACAATAAATAAAAATTTGATAGTTAAAGAAAAAGAAAAAAGTAAAAAAAGAAAATTAAAAAAAAAAAAAATAAGCTGATAATCGTTGGCACGTATTATAAGCTTCGTCGTTTGTTGTACGTGTATATATAGACAGCCGAATAAGGACTTTTTAAACTTGCGAGATAGGAAATACGGGACGTTGATTGTGTATTTCAAAAAAATAAAATAAAAGCGCGAGAGCGAGAGATAAAAAAGAGAAAGAGAGAGATATAATTCTTTTTTAAAAAGAATATATGATGGATGATGGGAAGAGGCAGCGCGACGTATAATTGTATAAATTTTAAAGTAATAAACGAGAAATGAAAATCCAGTAATAAGTCGAATCGTAATTAATTAAAAAGTAGATAATTGATAGAGAAAAAAAAAATATCGAGGTGCGCAGCAATCTAAAATTGGCTTAGCTGCGTAACCCGTGGACAGTTTTCAAATGATCTCCGGTAGCTTAGCTCTTAGTGGAGGGCGTCACTCATCCAATTTTTTTCTTGTTTTTTTTTTCTTTTTTAATTTACATATTTTTGTAATAAACAAAAGTATGCATTTTTCTTCATTATTGGTAAAATTTTTCTTTTTTTTTCATTTGGAAGAGAGACGCCTTTTTCTCCCTTTTAATGCTTTTTTTCCTAATCTCTTTACATTTTCCTTTTAATTATTTTCTTAATCTATTTTCTTCTTCCAAACTTACTTCCTATCACCTTTATCTATGCTCTATCGTATTGTTTTTTTTTTTTTTTTTTTAATCTTTGTAGACTTTTATATCTTCGCCTATTCTGCAATTTCTGTCGATCTGAAAATCTTTTTTCAAAAGAAAAAAAAATTAAATTAAATCGTAAAGTAATATTAATTTCAACGATGATTGTATCGTATAATCAATTTCTAATAACTATTGTTTCTATTTTCTTCGAAAACGGATCAGAAATTATTTTATAAAATATCAAATTCGCGTGTAAATATGGAAATAAATATAATTATGATAGAATCATCAAGAAATTAAAATACAGTCTGTGTTTTTAACATATAAACGAAATATAATATACAAGCATACCATATACTTGTCTCTTAAATATTCCAGTGTGTAGAAAAAAAATAGTATTTATTTAGATAAGATACTCCCCCGCTTTTTCCCCCCTTTTTTTAAATAAAAAAAATAATAAAGAGGCAACAAATTTCTTTTTTGTTTATATAGTTCTCCTAATTTTAGTTTTAACAGTAGCTTCGGTTAACTCGTAGAGCCTTTATTATTTTAAAAAAAAATGATAAATCGATTCGTTCACTATATATCTCTTTTTTCAATTGAAAATTCAATTTTGTTGCCTCAGCTATGTTAATTATTAATTCCTCAATCAATGTGGGTAACGAGACTTTGAACGTTAACTTTGAAACTTTTTTTTCTAAAAACTGAGAAAGTTTGTCTAAATTTTAAAATTTTACTCAAAGTTAAAATATAAGATTTTTTAAATACTAAAAATAAATGTAAAAGATAAATAAAACAAATAATCAAGTCTCGATCCGCAATGACAAAATGCATCTGTAGCAACAAAAAAATAAGTAAATAAATGTTTTTACAAAGATCTTCTTTTACGCAAAGTTTTTTAAAATAAGTATATGGAAGATCTTTGGGAGATAGATTTAAATAAAAAAAATCTTCGCTTCAATATTCCTAATATAATGATAATATTAACGACTATAATTTGTCCGTCGTGAAAGCCTACTTCTTATACGGAGAAAAAAGAGAGAAAAGCGAGCGAGCGTGAAGTCCCATTTTTTCCGGTCATATATATGTTTATGTCCTCGTAGGCCGTATTCGTGTCAGTATGTAAAGAGCATGCTAAATTTGTATTGGCATCGCATATGTCTCAGACGTGCTCCTCGACTCTTTATAAGCTTTATATGTCCTCCTGAGACATATTGAGACTCAATATGTCTCAGGAGAAATCAATATGGCATCACCGATCCTACTATGTTTCGTTCAATATGTCAAAGAGCAATCATATTGAACGTAGGTTAATGAAAAAAAAAATGACTCGCGCTTCGATAGCAACTACACTCATTACAAAATGTCAATCTAAGAAACAAAAGAAAAAATCAATAGAATTAAAATTTAATTTTAAAATCATTGGAAAAAATATTAATATTTTCAACTAATAAGTTACAGTTCCTCATACGGCCTACTTCGGACATAAAATCATCTATGTCCTTTGGCCGTTTATTCAGGTGGAATCTGAATCTCAAACAATGTTTGCCGCTTGAGCAGAAATCTACCTCGGGCGCGCTTCGCGCGCCCTCGGCAATTTCAGCTCAAGCGACAAACATTGTTCTCGATTCATATTCCACCTGAATACGGCCAAAGGACATATATAACTAATATTGATGTAATTGAGCACAGACAAAAAAATAATAATAAATAATAATAATTATAATTAAAATAAAAAATAACGATCGATGATATATGTAGAAAAAAAAACAAAGAGTACATATATGTATAATTATGCATTTTTTTTTTCTTAATCGCGTTAATATATTATAAAACTAAAAATATAAAAAAAAGGCCTGAAGAGAAACGAAGAAAAATAAAACTGTTGAAACGTAAAATAAAAAAAAAAATAAATAACAAAGGCATATAAGCGCGCGTAAATAGAAACTGCTTATTTTTTAATTTTTTATCTCAAAACCACTATAGCATTTTTTTGTCTTTGCACACACTGCAAGTCCTGTTTTCTTTTTTTGTTTTTTTATTATTTACTTTTTATTATTATTTTTTTTTCGCTGATTATGTTTTTATTATTTCTTTCATGTTTTTTCTTTATCGCGTAAATATAAAAAAAAAAATCTTAGAACAAGTAAACAAGTAGGAGCATTTTATAGCTAGTAGTCAGCCATATGGAGAACATAATAAACTATGAATAAACATTACTAAAAGTCTATATATATAATGGAAGACGCATATATATAAAAAAATATATTATATATACATAAATATATATTTTAAATGGTATATTTGGAGAAATTGCGAATTATTGTTTTTTGAGATGATAAGAGAGAGAGAAAAATGGTATAAAGGTGGATGAAAAAAAAAAGAAAAGCGTGCGTATAGTATTGCCAACTCTGTCGACGTTGACGATAATGAAATAAATAAAAAGAAAATATATGAAAAAAATTGTGAAAATATACGAGATCGAAACTCGTGTTTTTGTCTACGAGACGTCATTGACTAATGTTCGTTATAAACATTGAAATTATCATTATTTGGATCTTAGAGGATTTTTGAAAAAAATAATTCATAAGCGAACAAAAAATAATATTAGTCAGTCACGTATCGTAGGTGAAGTGTCGACTCGAGACAGACGAACGAAGGATTAATAAGCTGTAACTGTGACTTTGCGGATCATGGAGGGCTGGCTGTACCCGTAACTAATTTTTGCTTTGTTTGTTGAAAAAAATATATATTAAAAAAAAAATAAGTTAAATTGAATATTTGTAATAAAAGAATTAAAGGGAAAAAAAAAATAAAAAATGAAAAAAAAATCGAAATAAAGTACAGCCCGTCCGACCGAGATCCCCGCGCGTCAAAGCGTCACTGTGATCTCGTAATTATTAATAGATATCTAATTATTATAATAATCGTATTGAATATTGTAACGTTCCTTCTCCTTTCATTAAATTTTTTTTTAATACGTACTCCAAACTTTAATTTTCCCCCATATTTCATTTTGATAATCCTTTTTGTCAGTCTCTATACGAAATTTCAAAAAGATAAATATCAAAAAGAGAGTCTACACGAGATTTTTTTTTCGATATCCTCCTTTATCCCTTTAAAAAATTATTTCCTATACCATTTGTAATTATTTATCCCATATTTTTCCATCCTTTAATCCCCTCCCCCCTTCCCATTAGTTCGTAATTGTAATCGTACTTTAAATGATACAAACTTTCAAATGATCTCTCGAAGGCATCGATTGCTGGGCGAGTTTGCATTTTTCCAGGTGTCTTTCGTCCATTGAGTGATTAACTATTCTTTATTATTTTGCTTCTATTAGACTTCATTTTGAAAATAATGTGATTTAATTTTTCTTTCCTCTTCTTTTCTTTGTCATTTCTGTAGAATAGAAGTGAGGAAAAAAAAGAAGAGAAATAAGAAAAAAATAAATAAATAAGGGATGACGAAAGACACTGGGTTCTCATCGACCACCTCAATTGAAGCGTGTTCTTCGAATTTATTGCGTTATTGTATTTTTAGCTAGTTTATTGTCCATATTTATTATTATTAATTATTGATAATTATTATTAATTATTATCGCTATTATTAGTACTGATAACATTTTTTTTTTATTATTCTCTGAGGATCGTATGCGTATCTATATATACATATATTATTTTTTTTTATAAATATATTTATATATATCAAGAAACGATTATTTCTTATCGCTAATGAATTATTTTGATTGTGAAAAAAAAGAAAAGAGAGAAAAAGAAAAAAACGTTGTGACACATTGTAAAATGATTTTAATTCAGTTTTTCTTATGCTCTTGCATTTTCGGCGCTAAAGAGGTAATCGACTAGTCTTTAACGGACAAAGCAAAGAGATTGTTTTTTACAAATATATATTCGCTTGTAAGATTGAGATTCATTTCTGATATACTCCGCCGTGCCGTTTTTTTATTTTCAATTTAATAAAAAGAAAAAATTTCTTTTTTTTATTTCATATGTATAGATTTGCGCACACAACGGCAAATGTTGATAGTTTTTTTAGCGAACAAAGTTGCGTCAATGTTTGACATTTATTTGAAACAAAAAAAAATAAAATTTATAATGATGAATTTGAATTCTTTAATTAAATTTTTATATTGTATATGGCGTGAGATTTGTTCGTTGATTACACTAGTGACAGTCGTTAATTTTGTAAGAAAAAAATGAAAAAAGAGAGCGTTTTTTTTCTTTTACCATTAATAAATTATTGTAGTACTGCCATAGAAAATATATAAATCTTTTTTTGTCAGTATTTCGAGCGATCTTTCGTTCACCTCCCTTAATCTTTTTTATTTTTTATTTACACTGCCGTCGAAAGGAAAAATGGATAAACAAAAAAAAATTGTTTAAAGTATTTCTAGAGTAACAGCGCGATAAATAGAAAAATAAACAAAACTTCGTCTACGGTACACGCAAAAAAAAATAAACGTTTACATAAACAAGAGCAAATAAAAGAGTTGCATTTGATAAATAATAAAAAAAAAAAAAGTAAAATTTTTTATTTCATTTTGCTCAGACTGTCTTAAGTTTGCCATAAAAGCGAATATAAATACTATAAAAAAATTCGCGATCGATTGCTCTAGCTTTTTTGAAAGGTGCCAAGCGTAGGACGCATGTATTTTGTGCCGCTAATTTTAGCGTGTTCTACTTTTTTTTTTCTTTTTTACACTAATATATAAATATATAAATATTTTTTTTTTATATCACAACACACTTTCCTCTTCAATCTGGCTGTAATCGGTCAGAAATAAAAGATACTGATCGTTTCTGGAAAGGTTTATAATTGTTTATTATTATTAATTTTTTTTTTATATTTTGTTCTTTTCTTTTTGTTTTTCTTTTTCTCAAAATAAGAAAAAAAAACTTCGGTTGTGTTACCTGTAGCCAAATGTCTCGTGTGAGATTTCCTTTATTTTTTCTTTATATTTTTTGTATAAACCACCAAGCAATTTAGTTGATTTGATGCTGGTTGCAAGTATGACAGTTGTTTCACGTATATTTTTTTTATTGTTTAAAAAAAAATAAAAGAAAAGAAAGGAAAAAATAAAAGAAAAAGCGTGTTATATCATCTGATAAAGATAAAGAGAGTTATATGTTTGTCGGAATAGCGAAAAACTGCGTCAATTTATTGGATTGCCTCCAAAAGGAAAAAAAAATAGACCAAGTAATAAAAAAAATAAAAGAATTGGATAAGAAAAATAAGTAATAAGCGAAAAGAAAAACGACATCCAATAGCGAGTTCTTATCAAGCTCTCGTCAAAGCTCGCAAAAAATGCCTTGTGATAGAGTCTGGACTTATATATGCGATCTCTTTTTATTTTCTTTACTCCGTCTCTTGATCTGTTCACATCTAGAATAAAAATTTTCAATAATAAACAATATTTAAAAGACTATAAAAAAAAATAGAGAAAGCACATTGAAAAAAAAAGAAAAAAAATGAATGATAAACTAAAGATTCAAAAGACGCTATCTATTGAATTGAAAATTTTTCGTCCAGCTGACTAATCCAAAGAAGCGACCAAATAAACCGAGATAAGAGATGATGTAGTTTAGCGAGCATAATGCGAGATGTTTTTGGGATGTTTGATTTTCTTTTCCCTTTATAAAGAACAAAATCTTAAAAAAAAAAACAGAATTTTTTTTTATCAGAGATTAATTAAAAGAGGCAACATGATAGTTGAATATCATAATCCCTTCAATTTATCTCAGCTTTTTTGCATTTCTTTTTTTTTTATATAAAGCCAATTGTAAGCATTTATATTATTATTTTTTATTTGTTTGTTTTTTATAATTTGTATTTTCTTTTTTTTATATTTGTTTCTACTTTTTCCCGTACACTCCTACATCAAATTTCCTTCTACCCCTTTTTAATATTCCTTCAAATTTCGTGTACTCTAAAAATTTTTAAATTTGAAAGAAAAGAGAACAGAAAAATAAAAAAATTAGGTCCTTGTGTCGGCTTTGCTTGCAATTGAAAAAAAGGAAAAAGCTTGCGTTAAATTTTGTAAAA
This sequence comes from Anastatus disparis, assembly GCA_017163975.1. Classification (NCBI taxonomy): domain Eukaryota; kingdom Metazoa; phylum Arthropoda; class Insecta; order Hymenoptera; family Eupelmidae; genus Anastatus; species Anastatus disparis. The sequence goes on from JAFFSR010000251.1 coordinate 2,922,552, forward strand.
CGATCGACAGAGAGCGCAGAAAAATATTAAAAACGAAAAAAAACAGTTGCGAAGCGAATAAAGCGAACGATTTATGTAAATGAGGGGGCGAAGCTATCGAGGTACGGGACCCGATCTTACGATGCTGTGTTATTTAAGTCATTAAAATGAAAAAAAAATAAACGACCATAACGTTATTGCTACTTTTATTTTATTTTATTAAATACAATTTTTCATGTTATTAATTTTATTGATCATATGATTTTTTTTTATATTATATGCGCTAGGTGCGATTATTATTATTTTTCTCGTATTATTGTAATTATTATTATAACAATCTGATTTTATTCTGTGACACGTCGATATATATATTTTTATTAATTGTAATTATTTCTCTGTCGATGTGGTATTATTATAATTTTTTATTTGCCAGACATTCTCCCGCTCCGGTCCTCAAGATTCTATATATATATATAGATATATATATTTTTTTTTAATTCCTTTTTTGTAACTCTATGTCTCTCTTTTTTTGTAATTTTATATTTTTGTGCGAATTGTTTTATTTCTTTTACTCTTGCATCCGCTGTCCACGTCTACATAATCGTGACGACACGGCCCGACACATTGAAAACAAAAGTAAAGAATTAAATAAAAAAAATTATTTAATGAGAGCTGAGCAATTTCTTTTTTGTGAATCCTTCAATGGATTATTATTGAATGAAAAAAAAATTAAAGAAATGAATTAAAAATGAAATGGATTTAAAAAAAAAAAAACAAGCGATATGTTTAGATGTATACACGGGCAGGGGGCATCTCTCCGCTACCCGCATGTCTTTCATTGTACAGATTTTTTCACTTTTATATAGTTATAATATTGTAAACGTTACAACGTCGATAATTACGCCGGTGGCTTAACGTCATCGTATTATTATTGTACTTGATTTTTTTATTAAATAAATGTGAACACGTCGAAAAAAAATACACCATTTTTTTTAATTATTTCTATCCTCTGATCCTTTTGTTTTCTCACAGAGAAAGCATTGTACCTATAAATTTTTTTTATTTTTGCATATTTTTTTATTCATAAATATATATTTATTATTAATATTTTAAGTAATTTTTTTTTTATTTAGATTTATCAATATTTTTTATCATAGATTTGTAATCTTTTTTGTAGCAATGTTAGAATTATATATACTTTATTTAAGTACCTCAACTAGGTATTCTTTCATATTTTTTGAATATAAAAATATTTTTTTAATTTTATTTAAAATTTTTTTTAGAAACCATCATTTTAAGTATTTGTCAATATTGAAAAATTATTTTATATTTTTAGAGTTTTCCAATCTATCAATATTATTAAAAAGTCGAGCACAAATTTTTATTTAAAAAAGTTTTTAATGTAAAAATATATTGATTAAATTAATATTATAACATGTAGTACATAAAATATATTTTTTACTCCAGAGATTGTATTTTTTAAAAATTTTTAGAATTGAAAAATCTCTATGAGAAAGTATAGTGCCAATACAGGCAACGCTTTGTTGATATATTAATGATGTTTTATAGATTATTAAAGTTCATATTTCCATTAAGTTCATTAAACTATCTATTACTACAAAATTATTAAAGTATATTATTTATTTAAACATTTTTGTTTCCAGTTTTGAATGATATTATATATAAATATAAAAGTAAAAATTATTTACAAAATATAATGAAATATATACTCGTAGAATATTTTACTATTATCACACAAAAATTTGTTGATTTACACACGATTTATACAAAATTTATCAACGCTGAATTCAACTTCAGAAACAAATAATGAAAAATGTAGTTATATATCAGTAAAAGTTATAATAAATATTAAAAAAAGAAGAAATTATAGAATAATTGTTTAAATTTATTGTTTTAAAATAGTTGATTTTAGACTTGATATTAAATTTTCAAAATTTAATTAAAATAGACTTATTTAATTTACTAAAGAATATATACAATTAAATTTATACTTTGATTTTAGAAATATTTTCAATCTTCGCTATAATATTAATATTAATATTATTAGTTAATAGTAATAAAAGAATTATATATTAATCAACTGCAATTTTAATTATTAATTTAAATGAGTTTATAATATGAGAAAAATTATTAAAACGTATTATTTCACATAAGTTTTTCATTTAACGATTCATAAAATTTATTCTTTAAAAATTAGCAAATCAAAATGTTAGTGCAATTGCCTATATGATTATTGTTAATTTTAACGTTTTTAATTTTAATTTTTAATTATTGATAGCTTTAGAACAAACATTAAAAGATGTTTCTTAAATTTTGAGTATTATTTTAATGCATTGTATGAGACAAATACATGCTTATTTGTGATCCAATGAAACAATGCTAATTTTTTGTATTAAATTTAGAACACACTCTGTTTTCTCGTGAGTAAGTCTAAAAATCTATATCATTAGGAATAATTTACATAATAAATGAAGTAAAATTATTTATCATTAAAATTAATTTACAGAATCAAACAATTATTGCAGAGTCCACATCCAATCATCGTATTTAATCTTGAGTCAATATAACTATCTAATCATCAAATGGTTACACTAAATATTTAAGTGATAATCCCCCGAAAATGACGAACCTCTATTTTCATTAGTTGTCCAAAACTTAACAAGAAACTCAATACCAAGTCACCAATGTAATCGCATATTCGTCTCTCGTAGAATCCTTTTAGAAGTGACGACGAACTAGGAGGACAACAACGACGACGAAGACAACTACGACGAAGATGATTATATACATAGTAGCTGAGATGTTATGTATAACGTATATTCGCGCACCTGTGCCGCTTGAGAGAATCTGGTGGCGATTCTAGGAGCTACATAGAATACATATAGATATATCTATATATATATATTATAGTAAAGGACCAAAGCAAAGTGGTAAGCGTATGTTTGGGAGTAACCCTAATGGCTTTCCTGAGACGTGCCATCTGGGAAGCTCATTACTAAGGGATGTAACCGCAAACCAATCAGCTATCTTAACCACAATTCGACGCGAAACTATATTCCCCCTCTCACTCTATCTCTCTCTGTATCTCTATCTCTTAGACATCTTCGCGGACATTTACAAGATGTTTAACTATAGATATTATAATCTGATTATGGATTTGAATTTATCAGCCTCGTAGAGAAAGGAGCATCGGCTAAAAGGATAGAGTTGTTATTATTATGTCAAATACATGTCTCTTATATAGCTATATGTATATATAACTATACGTAATTTTCCAATGTAATGGATTGGTATTTATATGGGTAAAGCCTTTGAATGATTGCATCGCATACAAATGGTACATCGTACATTAATTTTCTGATAAGCCAGCAAGTGGTTAGGATAAGCCATTTGCTAAGCAGCGGATGCCATTGTCAGTTGTAATTGTTGTTTATTAAGATACATTGAAAGCAATAAAACTAACTTTTATTAACAAGTGATTAACTTTTAACCTATCTGTATTTCATTTTAAATTATTGCTTCTAATTCTTAAATACAAATTCATCGCTCTGCCGAGTGAAAAACTGAGACCTAGAATAAATTTCTATATAATAATTTCATTTTTGACTGAAAATAAAATATAATTAATTGCTGCTGTACACAATTAAATGACACAAAGTTTAATCCATAAATTAATTTCAACATAAAATAACATTATTTTCCATTGATCAGGTTTCTTTGAAAATATAATTAGAGCTTTGTAATTGATTCATGTAACGATACAATTAAACGAAATTTAAAAAAAATATTACATTAAATGTATCGTTTGATATAATTCTCGTTCAAATTCCCCTCAAGCGTAATCTACATGAAATCAAAATAAAGCAAAATAAAAAAAAGAAAAAATAATAATAAAGTGACACGAATGCAAGAGACATGACGCATCAACATCAGAGGATCAGACTAAGGGCTTTCGACCTATTGGAAATTCGTGTTGCATATATACACACACACATATGTGCATACATATGTTATTGCTACAATGCACCTGTAACTGCATCGGACTTTCAAAGAAACCCTATACGCTTCACATGGATCCAGAGATTTTGTCCTAAAAAAAAATGAAAAAAATAAAAGTAGATCCTATGGAACGCACACACACACACATACATGCACATAGTAAAATATGCTTGTTATATTGCAGATGTCGTCAAAGCACGCGTGTCATTGCAGTTGGTAGTAGTATATATGCATCCATATGCAGATCCCCTCCATTAATATGACAACATTTACATATACTGCATATTCGTTGTTCAGCCTCTAGGCTGAATATGTATATATATATATATATATATATATATATATATATATATATATATATACATATACTCTTCGTATGACCAATTCCCTATTGTTGGCTTTTCGGCTATACACTAGTAGCTAGTACGTTTGATTGACATTATTGGGTAGGTGGCTGTGCTACGCTGACACCAGATTACATTTCTATTTGCATACATTTAAACTTGCACAAGTGCAGTTGTGCTTTTCTCTTCGTTACTCTTTTGCTTTCTACGTACGAACTTTATGTATCCTTCTTCGATATTCGTTTTATCTTTTTTTCTTTTTTTTTTTTTGAATGAATCACTGTACTTGAAATCCGTTGATATTAACTTTTTAAACTTTTTTTAGAAGGTTTCGTTTTATTTGTGCTACGTATGGCATTTTAAAATATTTGAATATATGGAAAAAAAAGTAGTCAAAATGGAGCTTTATGAATTTTTTTTTTTTTAATAAAAATATTTTAATATTTTTATAGTTAAATAATATTATAGTTTTAATTTTAAGTAATATTATAGTATAAATTTCTAGTTAAATACTAAAGTTTCAATTATATTCATATTAGATTCTCAATTTTAAATTTAAGTGAAAAATCAAATTTTGAATCGAAAAACTTCCGTCTAATTAATCAAAAAATTTTAGAGAAATACATTATTAATTTTGAACTTTTCATCGTACCTATTTAATTATTATCTTATATATTATTTTTCCACTATTTTCATTTAAAACTTTTTACATAAAAAAAGCACAACGCGACTTTAACGATCAATCATCAAGTCTATACATCTGTAAAATGGACGTTACTCCCTTTCAAAATTGTGCTTTGTGAGATTGTCTTTTGATTGTACGTGATTATGAAAAGCGCGAGCAGAAACGCTTTTAATTTCAATGTATATTTTTCCCTCCCCGAAATATGTAACAGGAGATGGCCACGGTTCATAACTGGATTTTATACTTTTACGTTACACTGTTCTACCTGTAAGGATTATATGTGCAAAGCTTTTTTTTCATATATATAAAAAAAAATTAAAAAAAAGGTAAAAGTAGCAAATAGAATTATCGTGCTCGTTGTTGCGATGAAAGCAATATGGGAAACGTAATCGGATTTTTCGTTCGAATTTATATGAAAATGATAGGTTACATCGTTTGTAGATACATCAAAAACAAAAGCATCGTTACAAACTTTATCGCCGACAAAATCCCTTGAGGGGATGTAAAAGTCATGATAGAAATTGATTGTTACACAAAGCTTATATTTAAAGGATATCGCGCAAAGGACGGTTATTTTTATCCTTTTTTTTTATTTTAATACAAATTACTACGCAAATTTTAAATTACCATGTTACGAGTGTTTGTCTACCGAAATTTCACGTTACACGAAAGGCTTTGAAAGTTATTATTACAAATTTTGCTTTATAATTGCTTCTGTGTTATATAAATTTAAAACGTAAACATATTAACGCGCATCAAATTGAAAATTTTGTAAAAATAAATTGACAAGTTAAACAAAATGTAAAATTATTGATTGAAAAAGGAAATATTAATAGAATTAACGAATTACTGAAAAATAATTTTATTTCATAAATAATTTTAACAAGAAAACGAAACAATTATGATTTTATATAATTAATTTAATCCCAATATATAATAATAGTACATTATGCAACTAGGGAGTAAAATCATGCATTCCTCACTAAGGGTGAAAGCAAAACTTTCATGACCACCCGAAAGGATAAATTAATTATACTTCTTTTTTGCATACAGAATTTTGTTCAAACTTTTTTAAAAATAATTTATTCATTTTGTTCGTTAAATTTCAAAGGTCATTAATGTTGAAATAGAAATAGATTATATTTTTATATTTAATAAAATAATATATTGCATATGTTGGAGAGAGAAATAAATATAGTAAATGTCAATAAGGGCATATTTAGTGAAACAAGAAATAGTACATTACGATACACGTGCTCTAAGTGGTCCTTTTTTACACGGCGTGCAGTTAGCGCCCGAGCGCAGCGAGGGTGCTATGCACGTCGTGTAAGAGGACCACTTCGAGCACACGTATCGTATATTATTTTATAGCACGTGTGAGATAAATTCGCCACACGTAATTAATACCCCAGAAAATCAATATTATCAAAAACTATACACACCACGAATGATAATTCGTAAATAAAAACGAATTCTATATATCAGCAAAACTATGCACACCACGAATGATAATTCGTAAATAAAAACGAATTCTATATATCAGCAAAACTATGCACACCACGAATGATAAATCTAAAAAAGTAAAACTATTTATTATCAATGATAGACCCATCGCAAACAAAAAAAAGCAAAAACGATATCAAAAATATTCTTAGATTGAGAAATTATATCAAATAAGTATTGATGTCAGTGATATTTTATTAATTAAATACAATATGATAAAAAGAGAACTTGCCGATTATTTAGATTTATGTATACACAGGTCAGACAAAGCAAAGCATCTAGTTTATTGTTCGTACAGCTATCTCTTTCTTTCTCATTCTTAGGCCGTACACACTGTACACGCATGCGCGCCGCTCACAGATGTTTTGTTTCGACAACTCACGGCACAACAGTAATTTATAAACTATAGTTTTGATTTTCTTGATGTTTTCAATTCTTTATTAAAGTATTTATATTTTTTGATTGATTTTCTACGTATTATCATGTGTGAAAAGACATTTCTACGTATACAAAGAGTGATTGTGATGCGTGATTTCGATATTACTTTTTTGAACAGTATAATAAAGTGCGAAATTTCTGACGGTAGTACTTTTTTACACAGTTCAAAAAAGTTGTATTTAGCTCCCGCTAAATGGTGTAGAAAACGCGAATTTAGCTCACGCAGTGCTATAAAAAAATTTACAAATGTCATTCCAAAAAAGTAGCAATTACTATTCAAGAAGAATAAAATTAATCCAATATAAAAATAAGATTTTTTCGCCATACCCTGCCCGAAACTACGACTTTCGTCCCGGCGCCGAAAAACAAAAGTCATAGTTTCGGCCCGGGTATGGCGAAAAATAGTATACACTCCACGGGAGGTAAAATGGCGAGCCCATAGCACATATTTGCCACCCTCGCCTTCGGCTCGAGGTGGCAATTATATGTGCTATGGACTCGCCAGTACTTTACCTCCCTTGGTGTGTAATATACTAATGTTTACATACGATCGAAAAACTTCTAAATTACAATCTTTAACAATGATTTGATATATTTCTCGAGAAAAAACAATACCTTAAGTACAGCGAAAAAATTAAAATTGTAATTTAAAACCATACTGAGCAAACATTTTATACATAAAAAATTAATTACGTCTTATCAAATTTTGAGTAAAAATATGCTGGCTCTAAAGTATCTTATTAGTTAACTCGCGTAAAACGATACTGATAATATGTTATTATCAATTTAACCCATAATCACATTTTTCAACTGAATACGCGAAAAAAATAATGACACGTTCCAGTCTCTTGCTTACTCTTTCATAAACACCCTATAAACCCCAACCAAATATCTCATAAAACATATTCAACGTGTATTCTCGTATCTCTAACAAAAAATAATTCCTTAATAACCCTGAGCGCGATATGAATTTTCATGTAAAGCGGATTCATTTTTTTTAATAAGTTAACCAGCGTGCAACAATAACAACAATAGGAAGCATCAAAACAAAAGTACGCGTGTCGTTTCATTACGATTAGCCCTTTCATCGACACATCTATGCGCTCCTCATCCATGAAATATGAACTTGTTCTTTTTTCACCCGACTCTTTATAAACATTGTAATATAAATGCATGCATATAGGTGAGTCGACTATTAAAAACTATGAATATAACATATCACGCGTATGAAACAGGTCGTACGGAAGAAAGGTTACGCATTATTTTTTTTTTCTCTTTTACTAATTGTCCGTAAGCACTCGTTCGTTTTGTAATCGTATGGGAAAAAAGGATTTTGCTAAGTATTTGAAATATACATAGATTCATACATACGTATAGGGAGAAAAAGTCCATGGTCGTTTTTTGCATATATTCGCATTGCGATCTTTTTGTTTTTCTTTTTTTTTCTTATTTGCGAATTAAGCTATGCACATGAAACAATTGCGAGCTATTTGCGTGTATGTACGCGATCTCGCGTTCACACTCGTTTTTTTTTTAAAGGGGGAGAAGAAAGTTTTTAAGAGCAAATTTAGCGGAAGGTCGATGAGCGGCGTTTACTTTTTCGGGCGTGAGTATATAGAGAGTTGTATTGCGAATGAAGGGGGAGCTCCACTCTCTCTCTCGCGAAACTGAAGTAAATCAAACGTACGTATGCGCGGGTGATGTGTGGGACTATTTTAAAAGCAATGCGAAATTTAAGATGACGATGAACTCTGGGATTTTCTTTGTTTCAAATTAAACGTGAATTAATTTTAATGACGATTGCGTTTAGCTCAGGTTAATGATGACTTTTTTTTTTATAAATTGAAATTTAAACAAATTTTTTTTATTGAATGCTTAATAAAATTTTTCTATTAAAAAATTTTTAGAAGTTTAAAAACTTACATTCTCCGTTCTCGTTAGGCTACAAAAAAAGAGATTTTTGACAATATTTCACCTCTAAATGTTATTTAAATAACTACTAGGGCCGCATTTTTTTTTATAGTTATTTGGACTTATTATTTTTACTACAAAATATCACAATGAATACTCAAAAATATAATCCATACAAAATAAGAAAATTTAGGTAAGATTTACCTAAGGATCAATTCAATTATGAAAACATTAGCTTAACACATTATGTTTATGATTTTTTAATTAGGCATTAATTATTGAAATTGTAAAAGTCACGAGTATTTATAAAGACAAAATTTCATACATCACAAAAAGTTAATTAAATTATTTTCATTTTGATGCTTGTAAACATAATGTAACGATTGTTAACACGTGAGTATCATCCACACGTTGACTATACCTTTTAGCTTGAACATTTTAATGAAATCAATGAGCATTTGTAATAAAAGAAACTCTAAAAAAGACACGCGAACGGAAATGTGTTTTTTATTTCTTACATACACTGGAGTTAATCAACATGACTAATTTTCTTTTAAACGATAAGAATATATACATGTTTACTCTGCGTAAACATTGATCAGGCTACTTACTACGCCGTCCGTATAATTTTATCCTTGCACAATTTGCGCATCTGAATAAGAAAAAAAAGAAGAAAAAAAATTGCGTATTAATGACATCATTGCTGACAATTTCTTTATTTAACTCGTTTAACTGTTTATAGCCGCATTTCTTAAATAAGAAAAAAAGAGATACAGAGTTACACCGATTTGTGATCATAACATGAGCATGTAATATTGAAAGATTATTTTTTATCTTCGGAACACGGGAATTATTTGATAAGATCTTTTTTATGTATTATTAATAACTTTGAATTACATGAACGTGAAATAATCTATTAAGATATGATGATTTTTATATGCTTGATCAATATTCCAAGCTTTTGAAATTACCATAAGCGTAGCAAACTAAACATTCTATTCGATGTAAATCAGGTCAGAGTAAATTAAAAATTAAATGTAAAATTTTCTTTTTATTAAAATTCAAATTCTAATGTTCAGATTGAAAAAAAAATGTTCTCTTGAATAAAATTCAAAAGTCGCAGTGTATAACACAGCACACGAGAGATCAATGATTCAACCTCCTGGATCGTTTGGTTGCACACAGAGCGAGAGAGCGGTAGCTTGTAACATTCGATTTCTCGAGGCAATACGACACACGACACTCGCGTTAAGTTGAGCAAACAATGCACAAACAAGTATACACGTACATACAACTTTCGTATTATACATGTATATATAAATATATAAATACACACACCATAGGTGTTCCTTTTTTTCCTTCTTTTTGTTCTTTTTTTTTTGTTTCTGTCTTTTTTGTTTGGTATCGCGGCATGTTACAAAGCAGTTGAAATATCTGCACGTTGTAAATCCTTCGACCCTTTTTTCGACTTCTTTTTTATACAGAAATGTGTACACATACATACACGCACACGTGGACACACACACACTCACACACATGCATATATATACATATATATATAGCTTGTAAACGCATGAATCACGTTGTTATATATCGCTTAACAGCACTGGAATACGATGTATATATAAGCACTCAAAGAAGACGAAAGAGAGAGAGGAATAGAGGTGGAAAGTATAGAAAGAAAGAAAAAAAAAGAGAGAATAGTTGATAAAGGCCCGGCGACAGGCAGTCTGGGCGATATAAGCCTTAACCAGGGGAATGTGTTCACTTGGTTTATACGTGTATATATACACACACTTTAGCGGGCGTTACACTATTAATATAGGCTGGCCATAAGTATTATATTATGAAGCCTGGTAGAGATTAGGATTTTTTTCATCGTCACGTAAACTTAATGTTTAGATTTATTGTTTTTTGGCAAAATATTGTTCAAATTTTAAGTCATTAAGTATTATCTTTATAGTTTGTGAATTTTTTTTGTCAAGATAAAATATGAAGTTTATTAAAATATTGCTTGAAAAGATAATGATAAACGAATTATGACCGTAAAGGTATGTTCAACGTTGATTTATTTTTTCAGTGGTAAAACGTAATATGATTATAACACAAAAGGTGAAGATTACTAGAAATGTATTACCAACAATAATGAAGTATGAAGTTTATAAAATTTTATTGTTTTAAACAATAACATTTTGTTGACTCACTATAATCATGTTTTTTTTTAAATACGTAGTTTTAATTTTTAGATTATAATATTAATCATAGCCAACTAGATTAACACAATCGTTATTAAACATGAAGTTTTCAAATTTATCGGCATTTTTTAACTTACTGACAATTATGGCGAACATTTTTTCGTAATGACGATTGTCAATGTTCTCGAATATTATGGTAGATAAAAAGAAATTATGATTATTTAACAAAAAATCAATTTCTAATTCCCATGATTATATTTTATATAAATTTACTCCTTCCGGGTTTTTTTATTATACAATATATTACTTAAATTCAAATTTTTATATTAAACATTGTAAAATAATATTATAAACTTTAATAAACCAAAAAGTTAGAATAATCAAATTTTTAAATGTCATATAATAACGTAAAAGCATCAATTCAGAATAAATCAAAATAATAATTTATCAACACTAAATAATTATTATTCAACTTATTTTTATAAAATAATTATTGTAACAAATAACAATTATAACTAATTGTAAATATTGAAAAAAATATCTCCTCAACCCCTGCAATAAAAGTTTGATAAAACGTTAAAACCCAATTTATAACTGCGTCGCACTAGATATCTCAAGTCGTCTCACCTCGTCTGCAGCGTCACAGCATTTAAGGGGCATTACACTCCAGCTCACGTGGAGTATATACTCATTCAACACTTACATGTATACAGGTACATATATTGCGGTACAGTTGTCGTCGAGTGTTTGACACACCTACCCTGTAGCGTCATATTACACCTGTGTACATATATATATACGTACAAGGCTTTAATACAATGCGAAAATACCTTTGGGCTATTATGCACTTGAGAATTGTGTGTATGCAAGTTGGCGCGGGTTGCCATTGCACCCCTCGTTCCTTTTCGCTTTCTTTTATTTTTTCTTTCTTTCTTTATTTTTTTTTCATTTTGGTTTTTTGTTACTGTAAATTCACTCCCACGCGAAGACGAGGCGGGAACGTAAGTATTTTTTTTCTTTTCTTTTGTTTATTTACAAAAGAACTGTTGAGTATATACCGTTATGTGTGAATGATTGCAATGTCATGGAGTTTGTTGTGGTAATTTATAATAGTTATTATTTTATTTTGCTTACTAAAAAGTGTTTTTTTTTTTCTTATAATATTTGTTTAATTAATTGTTGATGATGAAGAAAGATTATTAAAACAAATACATAATAAAAAATATTAATAACTGACAACTGTGCCATAGCTCCTAAATTTTTGAAGAATACAGAATTTCAAGTGGAAGCTGCCAATCTATAAAGTTGAACATACATTTTATTATAATAACTAAAACCATAAAAAATATTTCTACAACTAATAAGAATTAAAAGTTCACTCATTAAAAAATGCTAAAAACAAGCTGAATAATAATTCACAGCTGATACGTCACATCAAATGTTTCTAAAAGAAGAAAACAAGAGAAAAAAGAAAAAAATTTACCACTCGAGCTACCTTATTGTTTAGAAGCTCAAGAAACTCATCGCGAGAACGAGTTTTCGCTTGCGCGATTAAATCAAGATTTATTAACATCCCGAGAGTTGGTGCGCTCCCGCATAAACACCCCATTACCATTGAAACTTATCAACGTCACACCATTTTAATACACTTATAACACATGTATGCAAAATATACATACAGGTATACGTATACGCGTAATACAACACAAGACACTCCTGCTTTTCATTTTCAAGTACATACATAGATTCGAAGCGAAAACCTCTGTGTATAAGAAAATGCGATTTCGCGCGCCTTCACTAGCACGAGGTGCAGTCGTTTGTCGCGCCTCTTCTCTCTTTCTCTATATGTTTGCCACACCCATGGAACAACATTTGCATCCGCCACTATCATTAGCATAGGGCCAAGTCGTAAAACTTGACGTGTATAAGAGGCCCATATATATATATGAATAGTAAGATAGAAAGAGAAAGAGTAACAAGTCTTCTTCTAGCACAGCAGAGCGACAAAATGAGTTATTGCCGAAAGGGTTGAATTATGCGTAGAAATTATTCGAGCGCCGAATTTATGCGATCGCTTTGCTTTTTATTTTTTTTTTTTTTTCATTCCTCTTTTCATTCGCCTTATACTCTTGAACTGTCGCTAAAAGTCAAGTGATATTAATTGCTATCTATTTTACTTGTTCAGCCTTGCATTTGCTTTATCGCATCCCTTAAACAATGGTACGCGTCAGTTATTTATTATATTCTTAATTATATCAATGATGACAAAGAAAAAATTTTAACTTGTTTGGGATAGGAGATTGTTTTGGGCACTTGATTAAAGAGTTTGACAGAATGGGTGGTCACGAATTTTTTTTTCCATTGTAATTAATCATAGATGCTAAAACCTTCCCCTCGTGGATTTTTGTAACATATTTTTGCACATTTTTACTTTAACACGCTATCTCAAACAAATTTATTTTTCTGGAATCCAATATGAAATTTGTAATTATTCGTCTGTCTGATGGACTGTTACTACTGTCAACCGCATATTAATCTATTGTAAAAATTTTATGAATCATAAGTTAATCATAAGTCTTTAAGTACACATATAAAATTGAAATCAACCTTTTTTTTAATGGTAAGCTATAAGGAAATTTTCGTCCCATGAATAATTTATTATTAAACATAAAATGTCGGAAAATTAAATTCATTAAAACATCGTTAGAACAGAAAAATAATTTTAACACACTTTTTCCAGGTAACACAGATTCATATTATAAATATTAATTCTTCAGAATCAAACACATAAAAGTTATATAATAATATTTCATGAGCTTTGCATATAGCCTCACCTCGTATACCTACTACCACTCGACTGCAATTGTTTTCTCCAATCTGAATTGAGATAAGTTAATTAATCAATATTCTACACATTAAAGTATATACACTTCCATCTATACAGCTGCATATCACAGCGTACATATACACACATTTTTATAAATCACCTATACGAATGCATGCAACTTTTATTCTCACATTTAAACGAGACTTGTGTATATTATAAAAAGAAAAAGGTTGAAAAAAAAAAATTACAACGAAGCACTTAATTATTCTTTACTTTAAAAAATCTAATATTATATACTAAAGAGACCTGCCATAGTAATCTGATCACCGTATAGTGAAAAAAAGGGAAAAAAAAGAGAAAAAAAAGAACCACTAAAAGATCAATATCTTTCCGATACCTTTCAATCGACGTTAATAAATGAGCGCGTGTCGTACAACGCCCCTGTATACATACATATATCTAGACATGTTATAGTATCTAGTAGTACACTTTGCCTTTTTTCTTTCTTTTTTTTTACTTAAGCCTACCGGCGATTTTCTTGTTTGCATATTACGTATGTATCGGCATAGTTAATTACAGTTACTAGTAAAAGCAGTATTATTGAGAGACGCCTGTTGCGCAAAATGAAAAAAAAATAAATAAATAAATAAAAATTATCCTTTTTGTCGCCAATACAATCTCTTTGTATACACTCGCGTTGAGATTTAAACGAGCCGTTTTCATTATTATGCTTTGTTGAGAAAATGTTTTAGATGATTTGAAATTTTTCTAATACATCTTTATTGTTCGGATTGAAAAATTATTTCTTCTTGTACTTTAGAAATTATGTGAATTATGTGATCATATGATGTTGATGTTTTGTATGTATTTGTACGTTATTAAATTGTATGCAATTAGAAGACTAAAAAAATATCTTAAAAGCAGTAGTAATTTATATAAAATTTTTAAACACGAATATTCAGAGTCTATATTTCAGGTAATAATTATATTAATAAATTTTTATTGCGTAATTTATGTGGAAAATCAAAGATTTTGTTACACAGATTAGATGAAACTAAGCTACTCGTTAAAGTAAATGTAAAAAATATACAATTCGAAAAATAAAATTTATCAAGGAAATGTTTAAGTCAATAACATATCTACATTATTTGTGATCATATCATAAATTAAAATTCTGGCAACTTATTAAAAAAATAATTTACGTTTTTCATATGAGTTATGAATAATATTCAATTGAATTTTCAAGTAAATTTGTTATCAATAACAGAAAAATTTTGAATTTTTTATCATAATTTTATTAAGAACCCAAAATTTAATCTCACACACATGCATCAATAAAAATAAAAAAAATCCAAAAACATGAATAAATAGAAATGCACCACGGTGTTATATTAAAACCACAGGTAGGTAATGAGTTAAAAAAAATCCTGAGAACATTGAAAATAAAAATAATTAAATTCACTTCAAATAACATAATTAAACGTTAGCACATGTTTACTGTATACGTAAAGGGCAAAAAACCAGGAAGATTTAATAGATCAGTATTTCTCACGAGTGTACACGTAAATGCAAAAGGGTTAATGTTTTCATAGAAATACTGTTAAATGTATAATTAATTCTTAAAACCCTTTTAACGCCCCCATAGTACATGAAAAGTTTTAAAAATTATACTTTACGTTAGTCAAAAGTTACTAACCGTAACTTTTGACTTATTTAATAAAATCTCATGCGTTGGTTTAACTTTTGTTTTCTTTGCAATTAATTTGTGATAAATTGGAATTTTTCTCAAAAATAATTTTTCGTTAGAACTATTTTGAATATCAACTTTTATGAAAATATGATTCACGCAACAAAATTAATAATTTACACGAAATAACCATTAGATAAAAATTGTCAATTATATTGAATTATGTATACATCCAATTTTTTTTATGTGAATGATTATTAATGAAAGTATAATTGGTAGCACTCTATTTCATTCAAATTAATCATTATGAATAAAATAAAAATTCAAAAAAATAATTCATCCATCCGATTAAGTGGCATATCATGAATAATAAAACTTTTTTTGGTGATCAAACGAACAAAGAGAAATAAAAAAAAAATATAAGCATGGAATTATAAGTCATTCTAGTAGGATTGAAATTAGTGGTTTTTACGCAATTGAAGATGTCATGCATTACTTTTTTTCTTTTTCTATTTCATTTTTATGTTAAAAATGCAAAGGAAAGATCGATGTTAGATCGTTAGGATTGTATTATTGTTGTATTTACGATTCTCGGAAATAATGAGTTTTCTTTCGAATAATATAGAAAATAATAGGTTTTTTGATGACTTGTCAAGACAATTTTGATTGTCATGCACTGTACTTTGAATGAATGATACGAAAAATCATTGGAATCACGTAAAAATAATGGCTTTGATAACTTTATGAGTTCGTTATACATCGCTAGTTAATAATACTTACTTTTTCTACAATATTGTTCAAATATAAATATGTCATTTAAAAAAAAAATAAAAATTATTATTCAATTTGTTTAAATCTTTAGCCCGGTGCAGAATATATGCTGCATTGAAGTTTTTTTTCCGTTTTTTTATATGATATAGGTAGAATATAACATTAAATACGATAGTTAGATAAAAGTCGACTATTTTCTATCTTTATGGGGACCTAAAATAGTTTTGATTCATTAACAAACTTAAAAAAAAATAAGTGCAATTTACAAAAGCCAGTCAGTTAAAAGCCAAAACATAGTTCTCAAGTAATTTAATTAAAATTTTCCACGTTTTCTATAGTTTTAGTTCCAAAGGGTTAAATATCTAAAAAATATAAACATAATTAGATGTTTGATTAAAAATAAATTAAGTACCTGATCATATTAAAACATCATAATGAACAATTTAACATCAATGCTCAACCAAAATATTATTGGATACGGTCTTTAAGAAATAACCTAAATATTCTATTATATACACACATATATCGCCTATCAAGTGTATATCAATAGACACGCTTCAAATCCCACCGATGTTATACCATAGTTGTTCAGTTCACGCGGTATATATGACCCCTCCTACTACACCTAAAAAAGAAAGGGGGTAGAATATAATGAAGTATATATGTATAATTTAACTCCGTGAGAGCGAGTGAGAGAAACAGTTAAGGGCGTGAAAAGAGCTGAATGAAAAGTGCGTGAAAAAAAAGAGCGACATTTTGACAATTGAGTAGGTAGAGGTTACACGTATGTATGTATATATATATGTATATAATTATGGCTAACGCTTAAAAATGACGCGCAAAGATATATACCTCATGATCACACGCGTCGACGCGTGATCTTTTTTCTCTCTTTTCTTTTATTCTTTCATATATATATTTTTTTGTATTATGATGTATGGGAGTCGAATTTCAACCCCATCGTGGCTAGCCACAACTTGCCCGACTAATGATAGGCTCTTGCCCTCTCTCTTTCTTTTTTTTTTCGTTCTGCGTATGATTCGAGTGTGTAGGTGTACGAGTGTATATACGAGCGACCGTATTACACTGACACTATGTAATCATTACCCGTAATAGCGTGCATCTGTTTTTGATTCAAGCATGAATTATATTCTTGGTTTAGCTTTTCGTTAAGCTCATTCGCGTATAATCTATCGTATATTTTTTTATCTATTGCTCTATAATTTATTAGATTTTTAATTTTCATTTTTAGAATTAAAAACTTTTTGATCATACTAAATTCAATAATTAAATGCAACTAAGAGTTTAGTGAAAAAGATTAAGTAAAAAAAAGACAAGAAGTTAACAAGAGAATTTCACTTATCACATCGGTCCAACGTAATAACGAAAAACATTTTCATTCGAAAAACTTTTCTCACAAACTTTTTTCTGCACAACAATCGCCCAATACAGTGTGTATATCCCTCCTTTCCCTGAGCAGCTGACCTTTCGGCTACTCAACAAAAGAGAGAAATTCATGAAACAGCAAGAAAAGAGACGGAGAATTTAATCTTGACGAAGATTGTGAAGTGCGCGTCTCAATTATTTCACCGGATAGTCCAACAGCATAGTAGAATCATCCGTAGTACAAGATCCTCTACCAGAGTTTCCTTAGAACGATGTATATATACATACTATACTTGCCTCCGGTACAGGATTCTCTTGCAATTTCCCAGAGTGTCCTCACTTCCGGCGACTATATATAAGTCCGAACCTCTGGAAACAAGCATAGCGTACTTATTATAAGGGCACACTATAAGTTGCCTCAAGGCTTGTGTGTATATATATACACACAGCCAAGGATCATTTTCATTTGGCAAAAGAGAATGAGAGAGAAAGAGAAAGACTTCCTCATCGCAACGCACGTAATTACTGCTACGGTAGATTAGCCGCGGGTCAGAAGCTTGCTTTCTCGATTATCGTCTTGACCATGATGCGCGCGCCAAGCTTGTACTTCTCTTTTCTAACCCTATGCGAAACCCTTGTCCAGTATATACGCTGTATATATATATAGTCGCGCTATTGTATTGTTTTCACTTAGCCGTTCTGACTCTGGGAACGAATTGAGAGAAATAGAGAGAGAGAGATGAATGAAACTTACTTGGGAATTGGATGAGCAGAAATGCTAACTTTCTCGGTGTCGATTTAGGTAATTGAGTTTATCTTAATCAGTAGAGCGGTGTAGAGTGTTTCTTCTTCTTCTTTTTTTTTAGACACAATAGGAGGGACAAGAGTTTCAACTTTTTGTTAGTTATTATGAAAGTGACGAGCTATGAAAGAGAATTGAATTTGCTTCGGATTTGATTATCTTGGATACTGACTGTTAACTTGTACAATAGATTTAATTGATCAGACAAAGTTGCGAAAGTTATGAAAAATTAATTGGAATCTCTAAAAGTGTTTAATATCATTTTTTTATTCCGTTTTTAATAAAAAATACTTAGGAAATTAAATATCTGTGTCATCGTGATTAGCTTTAAATTCTTATAAAATCATGATGTGATGCAAAAAGAATATACTGAACACAGGTAAGAAGCATAGTTCTATAATACTATTTTCTCTGACAAAGGGTTAAAAATATTTTGCCTGACAAAGGGTAAGAGATTTCGATATGTGATACTTTTCAATAAAAAAATCTAAATTTCATAATTTTATAAATAATAATACATTGTGCAACAAGGGAGCAAAATAGATGATTTCGGTTTATACGTTCAGGATAGTATGTCAAGAATTGTTGAAGGTTACAGGTACCTCTTACCAAGAAATTTTAATTTTGCTCTCTAGGAAGAAAGAGTGGCGTTTTGCTTCCTTCAAAAATGGAGTAAGTAATATTTTGCATTCAGAGTGCGATAAAATATATTATAGTGAACAAAATTGTGTTCATTCAACAACTCAACTAATAATACGTTAAATATAAATAGTATTACTGAGCTATTATTGGCACTATAAATTTATAATTTTAATTATCTTATTTATAGAGATGGTAGTCGCACGTTTAATTAAACCAAATAATTTGAATTTAAAAAAAAACACCAATATTTTGAAATTATTTTAATTAAATTTAATGCAAATTAATTTATTCTAATTATTATTTATAGAATTTCAACTTTATATTTAAAATTGTAAATTTTCTTTATAGGTAGCATGAAATCATTATTGTTCCGATTCCAACCCGTACGTCGAAACTCCCTTCTGTCAAATGCAATGTTGATACGGTGTTTAATTCTAGGCTTTTGAAGTCTTTTCATAGAAATATTTTTGACAAGCATAAAGAATTTTTAATAATATATAACTTTTTGATGACGGCATTTCTAAAATTTTGATTACACAAAAGAAATTCATTTAGTTATCAAAAGTGCTCTTTTCTTTTGAATTTAAATGAATTGAAATTAATAAAAAAATCATTTTTAATTATTGTTATAAAACTTGAAATAAATTATTTTTTATTAACAGCAAAATTTTACAAAATATTTTCTGAACTTTTAATTAATTTAATCTTACTTTATTAAAGATATGTACCGAGGGTTGATCGCAATGTAAATTAAAAGAAAAAATAGAAATGTTCAGATTGGTACTTGCTTTAATAGTTTGATTAATTAATTTAGATTTTTTAAAATGAATTTCTGCTCAAAACCGGAACTTTGTTGCTCTTTCTTGGCTCTCATATAAAAAAATGCAGTTTACAACTGGTACGAAAAAGCTGTTTGTAAATTTGTAGTTTCGTAAATAAAACCTTTTCATACCATTACGAAATGCAATATTTTTCTGGCATAAATGGTAAAGATTTTTAAAATTAAAATTCACTACAAAAGTAAACATTTTGTGCACGGCGAAATTGTATTTTAAAAATTTATTAAAATTCGTTAATTTATGCTATGTAGGAAGCAAAATTTAAAAATAAATAATTAAATGCATTTAGCTTATGATTATTAAAATAAAGTCCATATATGAGTGTATGGACATCAATAAGAGCTATTGTTAAATATACAGATACAGAGGTTTCAGTGGCTTATTCGGTAGAATGATGGATTCGTAATTTCGAGGTTCTGAGTTCGAATCCCGGTCTCAGCCGACTGATACAAGCACCACTGTATATTATATGTGCTTTGTTCACAAACACACTCAACGACCTCCGTCGCTAATTAAACATCGCAATTATAGCATAAATACAGCGACGTTAAATAAAATTGAGAAAAAAGAGTGTGTACACTTTTCATAACACTACACTATTTATAATATAAGATTTTAAAGTTTAGTATCATATTTTATTAGAATACAATTCGTTTTAATTTATAAACGCAACGTACATATCGTCTGTCTTTTTTTTTGTTATGAGAGAGACTAAGACAGAATACAATCATAAACACGAGCCTACGGCTTTTAGCAACAGTTTTGGTTGGTCAAGTCTATGTTTCTCCTCGAGAGATATTTTGACGTAAGGCACGGAAGGCGCCGACAGGAGGCGCGTGAGTCGTTTCAACTGTAGCTAAAAGTGCTACTTTTTCTAGTGTAAAGGCTCGGCGAAACCGCGTGGTTTCGCCTAAGGGATAAAGAAAAAAAAAATTTACGTTCTTCTAACCTCAAAATCGCAACTTCTTTTCTCATTTTCGGCTCTCAGAACGTAAAATTCATTACGTTACTTGGACAAAAAGGCTTTTTAACGAAACTCGTTACAAACCTCGCCTTCGGCTCGGCTTGTAATCTTCTCGTTTCGTAAAAAAAGCCTATCTGTCCACGGAACGTAATGTACTATTCCTTGGGTCAAAATGACCCAGTGTGCATACAGAGTGTTAATACAATAAGATTGATTTATGAATATTACATACGCCGATGTGATGGAGTTAACAATTATTTTAAACATATTATTACTAAAAAAACATTAAAAATCTATATTATTAAATAATCAGATAATGGACAAGAATTGTCTCGAAATTATTTTAAAGCTGTTAGCGTGAAGTCTGGAATTTAAAGAGTGAATAAATATTGAAATCAAAATAAATTATACCATTAGGTAATTTTTATTATCAAAATATATTATAACAAAACAAATTAATAATTTAAAAAAAATTTATTTTCAAATTGCCTAAATTTTGAAATTTTGTGAGAACTACTTCAATTGTATTGGGCTCTGGACCTAATTATCTTTTATGATTAACTGATTGAGAACAAAAAAACGTTACTGCATTTTCTCAGAAATACATCATTTCATAAAGTATTTCTTTTCTTCATATTAGAAGTGAATATACCGATTATAAGCAAAATAATAAAAAGAATGTTTAAAAGGTAATTGAAGTCAACTTATATTTAAGGTGATGTAATAGGATACATGATTTTTACAAAGCTACCGACATTCCAGTTTCCCGAATTCAAAAATTTTCTGAAATATCTCTATATCATTCCTTTTTTTTAGTTAAAATAAAACATTATAATATAGAGATATTTTTAGAAATTTTGAATTAAGAATCAAAAATTTTGAAAACTGCAATGTCGGTATTTTACATTCTCTTCTACTCAATTATTGCTTTTTAAATTGTTTTCGATCAGTGTAATCACTACGCTATTAAAAATAGTAGTTCTTTATGAATATGAATTAGCATGCTTTCTTAACGGGATGTCGTAGTTGTTGGAATCGAGTTTTGCTTTTTTTATCTTACTGATATCTTTTTAAATTCACTATTTGGGCAAATATAATGACTTGTCCGCGCTAAAACTATATCAATACAATAATTTTTGTTAAATTAAAAATTCAATTTAGCTTCATATTTTTTTATGAACTTTGAATGAAAATTAGATATCAAGCTCAATAAACCTAACCTCAAAATAGTATATATCGAAAGTTTGTTTATAACTTTTTATGTATATTATTTTGATAAATTTCTTGACTTGTCCGCGCTAAGGATTAATCTTACGAATTTTCTTACTGAAGTGAAAGAATTTGATTTGACGCACTGTTTACTCATGAACGTTGAATAAAAATATTATTAGGAGGAGCAGAACTACGATATCCTCTTAAGAAAAAATTAAATAACGCACTCGTGCCGGTATATACATTTTTAGTTACGTATGATGATGATTCAAAGTATATTTAATAAACATTTTGTTACACAATTTTAATAGTAACAGATTAATATTGAAATAACTAATTAAAATTAAAAGAAAAAAGTGGGTAAAAAATTTAATTTTTCGCAACAGTTTCATCATGTACAGCCATTCTATAACAAACATCAGATTAAAATATTTACTCAACTTAATTCCGCTCGGTGAATTATGCCTCGACTTCCATTGCTATCCCACGCGGAAAGCAATACTGTGCGCATGTATACATTTCATGGTAAAAAAAGCTTTATTTGAATTTTAAACGAACCAAAGCAGATTAAAATTTCACACGTATAACCCTCCCCATGAGCGTGTCAACGTGTCATCCAACGCTTCGATCAAGCGTTTAAAAAAAAAAAGAAGAGAAGAAAATACGAACCCAATATAAAGTCCGCATACAAGATCCTACAAACCAAAATCCTCGGTACCAGTAGCACGATGTTTGACGAAAAAAAAAAGTATTCACGTTGGCTTTACAACCCAATCCGTCAGTTAAAAAAAAAAAAAAAAGAAGAATGCCTATATGATATGGTGCATGGTTGAAGGGAAGAAGGATTGATATGGAAAAAAAAAAAGATTTGGAAGAAAATCCTAGCTAGCGGCGATGATACGAAAATACTGGCACGCGACAACGAAACACCAAAAACGATTGATCCCTATACACATACACGTGGCGCCTATAGGTTACTTTTTTTTCTTTTTTATTTTGTCAATGCTTTGCAATCAACGCGCTTGATTGGCATACGGGTATACAGTGTATCCTAATGCGTTATTTATGAACGATTTAAAAAGAAAAAAAGCGGTCAGTGATCGGCTTTCTTTTGTAATATTTAAAATTCGCAAGATTTGCCAAGGAGTTTCATCTTTTTTTTCATTTTTTAGTTGCATGAAAGTATAGATTGAAAAGTTCATGATCGTTGAGATATATAGATTTTTTTCTTTATCATAGTTCAATATTCGTTATACGTGAAATTGAAAAAGAGGATTATATACTTTTGAAGAATTTGAGCTTTTGCTCTTTTTATATTTGTTATTCTTTTTTTTCACATGACGCATTGATGCTGTCGATCATTTTCGTTGGATAAGAGAAAAGATGTGCGTATATAGCAGTGAGCGCTCGCGTATTGTTCGACAATGAGACTTTGAAATGAGAAGATGGATTGGCTACATACATACACACTTTGCGAATTTTCAATGCAGCGGGGGTATACGTATGGATATAGTATATAACACTCGCCATCATCATTTCTGGACTTTTGAGGGATGAGAAAATTATGAGGCGTGAAACATGCTGGTGGGTATATATACTCGCGCTCGATTAAAGCGAGATATGAAATTAAATTGAAACATCAACATTGTTTTATTTTAAACAATATTTGTATTATATTTTTTTAACTTGATTCCAATGAACTAATTAATGTAACTGCTATTATATTTTATAATAATATGATTAATATTTAAAAATATTATATAAATTTATTTAATAATTTGTTTAAACCCATTTTGTATCAGAGTTTTTGTGATGATAAATACTAGCATTAGATTTAGTCTCTTTTTGTATATAAGAAAAGCTATGCGAATATTCAAAATATAAATAACTTATTTTATAGATACTTTTATAAAAATAATGACATTAGTTGGATATTCCATTTCTGTGAGATTAGAAAAATGAAGTCATAGTATTATATATATTATTTTATATAATACTACTATATTAGTATAGTGCATAGGAGAACAAATAGTAAGATATAATTTTACATAATAGTATATAAATTAATTATCAACACCCTCGTTTGATAAGTGCAGGTGCACAATAATTTCCGTCCTTAATAAGCTAAAGATAAGCTTAACTATTATCTCATAGTCTAAATGCAACCAATAATCATAAAAAATGTCCCTTCAAATTTCATTAGCCGCGTCTAACGTTGAGCCGAACACAGGGATAAATTCATTTCTAACCTTAAACCGCATTAATCGACAATTTTCCACCCCTCGGTGCCCTAAAAGGCCAAGATGAAAAAAAAGTCATCACAACAAAATTTGAAATATAGACCTGATTATAAAAAAAAAGAACTAAATTGTATAGTAAGGAACAGTGGATGTAAGGTAATAAACGTAAGGTGCCCCCCCTTAATACATTGAAATCTCTCTCTCTCTCCCTTTATGGTTAAAGATTATCCCCTCGGTAACGCATTGAATCTAACCATATATATTTCTTATGTGCAACTCATACTGTGATTTTGTTCGCGTGCTTCTATATCGTACGTTAATACCCGCAATATACGATAATCCATTGAGTATTGTCACTCCTGTACCTATTAACGTACGTGTATAGTTTGTACATAATAAGATGTTAGATATATAAAACCTGAAGTCTCACCTGTTTTTCATATAAATATATTTACACGTTGATGTGTATATATTTCAGATCCTAACAATGAAAGTGACAATATTAAAATAGTTTTGCAGAAGAAAGAAAAACATAAGAAAATTTTATTATATTTAATAGTTTCGTAATATGTTGCAATTTTAAAACGTAATAGTTTTAATGAATTTCATTTCAACTTCGTGTTTGTTCGTAATGTGCTGATAATGATAATAATAGCCTTCCTAACCTCAAATTTAAACACTAGTCACACATTGTCTTTAGCACTTTTTGTGTTATAATTATTAACATATTTTTAAAATAATAAACTAATTATAAAAATAAATTTAATTAAACCGCTTAGTTACTCATTTATAAATTTAATAATAATTCTCTACTTACTTTTCAAGCTCTCTCAATGCATCCTCAACAATATTCGTTCACCTGCAGGAAACTTTTTATAACGCGGGGATTAAATATCTCCATGACAGTATAATAATTTCAACTTTTTTTCTCTTCTCTGATCATTTTTTATTTTCCTTTATCTCTCATCCTTCTCAGTCGGTGGTCTTATTGTCGAGCTTTATGCGAGAAGAAAAAAGAAAAAGAATTTGTCTCTCTTATTTGGCTTCTTTTGCATCGGCTGATGGCGTCCAATTCGAAGCGGATTTGTTTGGGTGAGAATAGCTTCAGCGCCACACTTTATCTATATATACATATATAGATATATATGCAGGGGTGTGGTAAGCCGACATGAAACCAAGAACCTCTTCTCTAATAACGAGGAATTATCGTAGCAATACAATAGAGCTTTTGCAATCCTCTTTGATGTTCGTGCGCGGAAAATAATGTCAACCACCTTCTATCCCCCTTCCCTTTTTTTTTAGCTTTAATAGAATAAGATTATTCATATTGGCACAAAAACCACTATACACTTAACCTCCTATACATTTAATATCGCAAAGCGTATATATTAGACTACATAAGCCGTGAACGTTTATGCTTATGTGTGCTCGTTTTCTGCTATATGTATATAAAGGGGGAAGGGGAGTGTATAAGAAAAAAAAAATTACTATCGTTTTGGCGGTAAGTTGAGACGATTCTCGTGTATACACGCCTCGCGTTATGTATGTTGACAATTTTTACACGTGTTAGCGGATTTTTTTCTTTTTCTTCGCTTTACGAAAATGGAGACGATATTTCGTCTGTAAGTATAGAGGGGTTAAATTTTCGCAGGCTTTTTTGCAGCTTTCATGGCGATTCTTTGTTTTCGACAATGTCTGATATTACGTTTAAAAAGGAAAAAAAAATACTGTTATTTCGAATCGCATTGCAGTTTGATATGCTTAATTATACCGAGAAGAATCTTCAATTAAATAACAAAGTTACTAAATGTAAATGTTTTGCATACATTTTTGTTATTTATACTAAATCCGGTCTTAATAGTATTTAAAGAGAGTTGAAAAAAGAAGCTTGAAAAATCAATTTCTTTTATGTTTAGGTAGTCATTTTTTTGTTAACCTTTTAACAATAAACTTCCTTCTTTTTTATATCGCGTAACTTTTATTGAATTAAGCGAAATAAAAGTATAATCTCGTGCACATGTATTTGCATTGGTTTTACTTTTTTTTTCCTTTTTTTTTCATTATTTTACCGTTCATGCTTGAGAAATTTTGTATAAATGCATGCCGAAAGATTACTCATACTCGCATCACAACAAAGGCGGAGAAGAGATTTCTTCCTCTTTTTTTTTTCTTTCATTTTTGCTGTCAAAGACCCTCGAAAATCCGGCGATTTCACGCTTGCGCTCACGATAAGAGATATATATGGTCAATGTCCCAATTGCTACTCGCTGTTAGAAATGAACCTATTACTAACCGCTCAATGTTATTTAGATACAAAAAAAATTTTTAACAATGAACGGCTAGTAATAGGTTCGTGAGTAGCAATTGGGACATTGACCATATATTCCCGGGCCAAAGTCTTGTAATGGAAAACGATTTCTGACAATCCGCAGAGCGAGTAAATACGTCTTAAACTTAATTGGCATAAAATGTATATAAAGAATTGTTTACCTTAAAAAGCGACAAATTTTTTTTCCCTTTTTTGTTTAAATACTGTTTTAATTAAAGTTTTAATTGTGTTTAATTTAATAATTAGCTGGTTTTAAAATATTTAATAATGAGGTCTACAAAGAGGTCAAATCTTTCTGGATATCTATTCAAATAAAATCTCAAATATTTGATAATCATTTTTTTACAATCATTAATACTTTAAATTATGCATAAGTAATTAATAATCCTATGATGAAAATGTAAATGTTTTTTGATAAATAAATTAAAAAAAAAAATATACACATCTCAATAATTACTTTGTTTATCTTAAATCGAAAAGAAATTGTCGACAATAAATATACTCCAGAACGACGCATTGTACCGTATATACCATGGAATACTAATTGCCGTTAAAGCATTAAAAAAAAAGAAGGAAAAAGCCGCAACAATTTTTACATGCGTATAAGTTTTTCAAAGCATTTAAGAGTCCTATAAATGAAACAGCGCGCGCGAGAATTTATTCTCAATTAAAGATTGGACATGGCTCATTCCGCACGGTTAATATATTTATCGATATTGCTTTTTATCCCATGTGGCTGCTTGTTTTGCTGCGTACATATGCAGTTTAAGTTAATCTTTTTTTTTCTTCTTCGTTTGAGTGAAAAAGAATTTTTTTTTATATACACCTTAGTGAAAAAAGAAAGACAAAGGGCGTTAATTCCTTTTAGCAGAGTCAAGGTGCATAGGAGTATGCGTCTTTTGTAAAGACCAAGATATTTCTTGGAATCTCTTGGTTTCTCATTTATCTATTTTATTTTACCTTTTTTCTTCTCTCTTTGAACTATACTGTTAAACTGTTTTGAAAGGCCATCAGTCAGTCTTTGCATGGATCTCTATATCTGAATCCTTCATAGATTCTTACTCTTACTCGTTGAAATTTTCTGCGACGTTTGTGTGTACAACAAGCGAATGACTCCCGGAATTTTCTTGCTTGTAAGATCATTTTCTTGATATTTTTTTTAATGACTCTTTTCCTATGTTTTGCGTCTATTATGTCACGTAAAAAATAAAAGGAGATTTCTTTTCGTCGAGAATGGCGAATTAAAATAGTAAAGAAGATTTTCTATGCTACTTGGAAATTTTCATTCTTGATATAATAGTTGAAAAATAATCAAAGAAATTTCTTGTTAAAAATACTTTACTAAAATAAAAAGATATAATTTTAAAAAATTAGCGCAATTATGTTTTTTTAAAAGTAAATATTTTATTTTTATAATCGAAAAAAACAAAGTGAAAAAAACTGAAAAAAGAGTATCATTTTAAACGTTGTAATGTAAACCTAGAATTTTTTTTATTTGCGAGACTTAATAACTTCTGTTATTGTTTTGATTAATTGATTAAATAACTCATTTTATTTTATGTGTATATAAAATGTTTAGAATTTCCACTTGAGAAGTATTGTACATATAGACAAGCGAAACGTTGTGTCAAAAAATTAGAATAGAAATAAATTGTTTATGACAGTATGCCATTGAATTCAAATAATTTTATAAATGTTCATTGTCATTAATTTCAATATAATAAAATTTTATTATAAAACTAAAAACTTCAAAGGAATGTATTTTATATAACGTAAGTCACAGAATTATTTTAATATAATTAAAATTTTAAAACCCATATGCATGCTAAAGTCAGTGTTTAAAAAAAAATGAAATTTATTCAGAACAAATTAATTGTAAATATTCGAATTTCGTACAACCGAAAAACTGCTTGGACATGTAATAAAATTACAATGCCATTTTACACCATCCCTTGAATGCCAAACAAACCCTCTCCCCTACGGCAAACAATTTAAAGCGTCAATCAGTGTAAAAATAAATGTAATACGTTAACTCATTGTTTCATCCGGCTTGAACGTCACCTCCATCCGTAATCGATATACACACATATGTATACACGCATCGGTAAACATCTCTATCAGCACAAATTATTTTTCCCTGTAATAGAAGGAAAACAGCAAAACAAATAGAATATATATGTAGAGAGAGAGAAAAAAAAGAAGTAATAAGGAGACAAAAGTCCTTAAACACATATACATATATCAAGTTGCTGTTAACAGAAACGAAAGGTCAGCACAGTTAATTTGCGGATGACACTGTTCAAATAGAAAGAAAAACTATATGTCTATGTGTGTGTGTGTACACTATCTCTTACATATACTTCATTATGAACAAAGTGGTGGATAATGTCGAAAGGTGAAAAGGCCGTGCTCGCCTTCGTTCGTGTAATTATTTTATCCTCTCTGCCGTGTAATTTGGAAGGGGAGAGAAAAAAAGAACGTATAGATATATAACGACGATGAATGTGTGCATAGGACCCAGTGTGCGTGGTGTATGCGTATACATGCAGTAAAAGAGAAGGAGGAACCAATATGGAATAAGCCTTGGGGCGTGTGGAATAGACAGGACTAAGTAGGGGTGCAACTGACAGCAGAAGACAATTAACCTTCCGGTAGTATAGCAACTAGTGAATAGTCTATATCTATATATACATGAAGAAAGAGAGAGATGCATTATATTATATATATATCACATATATATATACTATCAAGTGTCACGCGTCATCGGATCACTATTCTAGGTTAATGCAATACGCTTTAGCCTATGAGGATAATACTACAGTAGTATTACAAACCGCGAGATTAAGTATATTATGATGCTTGCTTTGCGAACTACATACGTTTCGCGTATAAGAAGCTGATGTGTCCAGTCGTGCGTAAGTTTGTTGGATTCCCAATGAAATTTCATCCTTTGCAGAGTTAAGTTTTGCATAGTACTCGATTATTTGGGTATTTCTAGGAATGTGGAAAATATAAAATTATTCTAATGCCCTATAGCTAATTGAAGCTATGCTTCTTACGCGACGTTACGGCAGGGGCACTAAATGTATAAAAATCGACAGTCCCAAATGTCACCCAGCGTGAATGAACGAATACGGCACAGGATGCCATTATTGCTATCAACATACAAACATTCTTTTTTCTCTTTCTTTCTTTCCCTCTCTCCCATTCCGCTTAAGAATATGCATGTATATACATATAAGAAAGATAAAGAAAAAGAGACTGCCTTGTTGTAACCGGCAAAGAAGACTAGACATAGCCCCCTCCATTCGCGGCTACCTTTATTGTACATATAAGAGAAAGAAAGAGAGAGGGAGAGAGTCAATTCTTAAAGCCGGCGGACAGAGAAGGATAGACGTAGAATACGATGATTAAATAAATAAATTATGTAAATAATATTTATTTAATTTAAATTTTAAAATTAGTATACGTATGAAAATATGCGTTTGTATTTATAATATTATAATCTTAATATATTTTTTTGGCAAGAATTTTTTTATTTTCTCTCATTATCTTCCTCCGTTTATTAATATGTGTATATTTATATAGTTGTTATTAATTACTACATTAATAACAAAAAATGAAAATTTAATAAAATTTAATAAAATTTTTGTATTTTTCTGTTTACAATGCACATGACGAAAATTACGTTTACCTAAATATATGTTTTTTTAATAATTGATATTAATAAAAAACTACATTATTAATATATTTTTAAATACATAATACATCGAATGAAAAATAACGTTTTCACTAAAAAATTAATTATAATTTTGCAAATGTCACACTTCCTAATTTCTATGTATATATACTGGAAGCATAGCTTCTGTCGGCCAGTCCCCACGACTGCCACTCCTGTTTTTTTTTTTATGTGTCGTATGTTCATCAATGTATCGAATGACTTGTAGTATATTATTAACATCAAATTTTATAAAGTTAATTCGATTAATCTAAAAACCAAAAATTATAGTTGAGTAATTATTCAATTAATAAATTCTGTAACTAAAATTATTTACCTTTTGAGAATTAAAAATATAGGTCAAGGTAAGCTTAAATAAATAAAAGAAAAGTCAAATTTTCAGAATGAATTTTTCGATAATGTGCAAAAATTAATGTGGGACATTATTATAATCATTAATTGAAATTAAAATGAGATGTAAAATCCCTAATAATATTTATTGTTCTCTTTTTTACAATAAACTATTGTAAAATATTCTCACTGTGCAATCAGATATCTACTTTTGAAATCCATTCATTCGCAAGTATATACATATAGTCGCTAATCGAAGCAATTACGATTAATTTTAAAATAACTTCTTCAGCTGAGAAGTGAGATTAATAGATTATAATCAAGGGTTATTAAAGTAGATTGTTAAATTATAAAAGGTTTTATTGTCCGTTTTGAGCATTAATGTTGAGTAATTGTGCGTTAATGTTGCACTTGTAAACTTTCATTTCCGATAGGAAATAACAAAGTATCCTAGAAACAATTGCTTTATGATCTTAGCTTTTTTTTACCATAAAGTGTACTCGCTATTTATTTGTCATTAAATAGGAATTAAATGATAATTCTAATTACATTATTAATATTAATTTATTTATTTAGATTTCTACAGGCTATAAAAGACTATTTGCAGAGTTTAATTTTTAGACAAATATACAGACCGATTCACCAATTCGGTTTTAACTATAGGAAATTTGGAAAAACAAGTTATTGCAAACAATGCTTATATAAAAATTTTAATAAAAATAAGAAATTTAATGGAATCAAGTAACAAAATAAAATAAATAATGACATTAAACTACATTATTCAACAATTTTCTTTTTATCATAGCATTATTACGATCTTCATTGATGGAATAAATTGAGATCGTGTGAAACTCATTCCTTTTATGTTTTAAGTACCCATAATCCTATCAGTTCGATCAGCTTATGCGACAAAATGCGTTATACTCTCTCTCTATATGCACGTATATACATTGAACAAGAGGTGGCAAATCGATTTTGATGAGATTAAGCCATTCACATTTTCTGAAATTCTCGTATTCAATAGTTTTCCAAACAAAATTAGATAAATATAGACAGGCAAAATAATAGACTTTGTTAACGCATAAATTGAAAAATTTAATTTATTGAAACAATCATTCACTGATTAAATGTTTAATCCATCTAGCTAAATTGTACATTAAAAAACAAATATGTACCAAATAAATATAAATATTAACAATTGGTATCCGTATATTAAATAAGTGTTATTCATAAATAAATTAAAATATATAACAATTATTGCTATTTTAACAATTAAAATTTAATAAATAATGTTATTTTATAATATCTAAACATTTTATTAATAATCTCCATAGTCATATGGAAAAATTAATGAGTACGTTTTTTTATTCGAAGTTTCATATGGAAAATGTACATAATTTCTTTTGTTATTGAAAACTTCAGTTCGAGGCCTTCGATTAGATTCGATATAATTCAACCCTAAATTAATTTTCACTGGACCAGAATCGTAATTTTGCTTGAAGTCCTCCTAAATAAAATAAAAATAAATTCAATTAAAAAATTAAAAATAAAATTCATTAGAAAATCAAATATACTATACCTGAGGGAAAAATTGACGATCCTTCCGTACTGGTTCCTGATAAGCATAATAATTATTTACATTTAAATCATTGTTGTAAATATTTGGATATTCAACACCATAATTTGATTCATATTGGCTTTCTCTTTTATCCTTCGGAAATACTACTCTGTTAGATTCACTTTCTCTTAAATTTAGCGAGAAAAAATTTTGGTTGCTATTTTCATTTTTATAATAATCGGAATTAATGAATGACAGTTTTCCTGTACCAGTTCGATCTGCTTCTGGTCTGAGAGATAAGTAAGGAGATGAATACTCTGATTTTGGATTTGCAATTCTGTATTCTGATGGATAAAGAATAATTATATATTAAAATAAAAATATTTATTGAGAGCTAAAAAAAGTATTCGTCTGCAAAATTTTTCAAATTTTTTTTTTGACATAGTCTGTTTATTATTCAAATTAATAAAAAATTTTCAATTTTATTGACTATAATATAAATTATATTTTTAAAATTTCATATTTAGAATTTTAAAAAAATATTTGAAAATGTATCCTCGAATACTTTTTTAAATACTTTTGAATATTTGAGAAAGTATTCTGGAATACTTTCTTCGAATACTTTCTGAAATTAACATTTTTCATGTAAATATTCTTCCACTTCATAATTTTTCTATTTATTATGAAATATTTAATGAGTTCACGAAGAGGAAATTAACATAAAGGAACCTAATTTGAGAAAGTATTTGAAGAATTTTGTGGGTGCATACTTCCTCAGCTCTGCATTTATTTCCTATATTATTTTTAAATTAAAGATATTATTACCAGAACTCTTGTAATATGGTCTATAATATGACTGCTGAGGTCTATAATAATTGTTAAGGTTAGCATTAAAAAGTCGGAAAAAGCCTCCGTTATGATTGTTTAAATAAGAAATTAGCTGATCTTGATTTCTTGGACATCTTGGATACTCTTCATAACATGTATGTGGTGATCCTCTGTTTGTATATCCTAATAAAGCAGCTTTGCCAAAGTTCAAAATTGGAGACGTTTCACTTATATCAAGAGCTCTTAGCAGTCTACATTATAATAAGCAAATATTAAAACCATTTGAAAATTAATGGACGAAACTAAAAACGTGTATATATTTCGAAAACATATTTGTACAAGTAAATGCTGTTATGACATTCTAATATTTTTTGAAAATGTTTATAGATTTAGAATAAAAAAAAACGATTTTGTTAATTTAACGATTTTTTATTTAAGTGCTATTAAGATTTACAAAACAAAGAAAACTATAGTTCTCTATTTCAAACTTTTTAATTTTTTCAAAAAAATCAATTGATTGTCTTGATAATAAATAAATAACTTACCCAAATATAGCTTTTGTACCAAAATCCTGAAAATTATTGTTTTGTCTATAAGAAAGACTGCCGGGCATTGAACCACTCGCTACTTCACAAAGTATTCGTGGAACGCATTTTAAGTCGTCGTACTTAGAGATAGTGGATAAGGCATTGAAAAATTTTAAACCTGACATATTAAGCGTATTGAATTTGAATAAGTCAGATAAATTTGGAAACGGTAGTTTTCCGGATAACAATGATGTCAACTAAAATAGTTTACAAAAACATTTTTTTAAGATTCATGTATTTACGAAATAATTTCTATTATTATACGGAGAAAATATTTCTGTAATAATTACCATGACAGTCATATTCCTGAGACAAAAAGACTTTCTAGAATATTTTAAAAATGATTTTTTAAACTAGTTCTATATGAATATAAAATATTTATAAAATCGTTTAATAATTTTACCTTTGCATTTAGTAAAAATAACGGTTAATAATTTTTACAAGAAATTTAATAAAAATTTGCAAGAAAATTAAATAATTTTCACTACTACATCTGGAATTGAACTTCAGTATAAAATTTATTCCGAAATCAATCAATTTGATTCAAATTTGCATGCTTTTGTTTTGAATAAAATATTTATAGGTTATACTTAACGGATTTTTGTGATACGTCATTCTACTCAGATACTTTTTTAATTTTTCATATCATTTTCTACTAAAAATTCTTTAACTTTTACTTCATTCTAAGGTTACCATTAGTCAGGGTATTTTTAAACAATTTTAATTTCTACAAACATATTTTCTCCGTATTTGTTATTATCGAAATTTGATATTATCGTTATAATTAAAGAGAAATTTACCATATTATTGCCGAAATAATTTGATGAAGCCGTATTGGTTGGGGATATCAGATAATTTGGTGCATATGGATACGAATGATATGATTGCCGAGTATCCTGATACGCACGATCTGTTATTTTATTTTGACTAATATTCTGTTGCAATAATGTATCCTTTGCCATTTCGTTCAAACATCTAGAGTGATAAATAATTAAATTGTAATGGCATATTATAATTTGTTAATTAATTTATGATGTTAATCATGATAAACATGAAACATACAAGGAAGCCTTTAAAAATTTCAAAAGTTCTTACATTTGCATTTGAGATTATATTTAAATGTTTAATTTGAAATCATATAATTAAAACATGGTGAAAAACATATTAGCGAATATTTGAAACAGTAATATTTTTATGAAAATTGCAATCTATTTGAAAAAAATCTATATTAGGCTCAAAATAAACAAAAAATTTTTAATTAAAAATTAGCTAATAACCAGACAAATTAAGATATTGCATATTTCAGT
This sequence comes from Anastatus disparis, assembly GCA_017163975.1. NCBI lineage: Eukaryota > Metazoa > Arthropoda > Insecta > Hymenoptera > Eupelmidae > Anastatus > Anastatus disparis. The sequence goes on from JAFFSR010000251.1 coordinate 2,957,675, forward strand.
ATTTAAAATATTTGACTGAAGAAATAACTTCTTTTAACAATAATATATTGCAAAAAAAATAGAAAAAAATCAATTATTTAATTAAAAACATCCAATATCTTTCAATATAATTTATGAAAATAATAAATCAAATTATAATTTAATAAGCACTCACAGAAATAGATCTGTAGCATTATACGTTCTAGTATCCTCATTAAAATTGCAAAATTGCTGTTCTCTGCTTAATTCCTTGTTATTGGTATCGAATTGTTGTGGATCAATTGGAAAAACATCAGCCACTACTAGATCCACAACTAGTATCACCAGAATCGATAAAAAATTCACAATGTATCCCGGCATGGCTTGCTGTTTAAAGCTTATACAATGCTATTATACACATATACTTCTGTTTTAGTATTGGAGAAATATATCGTTAGCTTATAACGTTTGTATGCACTATAAACTCGACTTTATATATACGTATACATCAGTTTCTGTGGTTTAGATTTACATAGTTTTCACGCAATTGCAAGCTTGATTTTAGAGAGCTTCGTTCTGTGTATACCTACTCATCGAAAATCGTACCATGTTTTCTAGCACTAATATATACACGCATAGACAATGCCGTATGGTTTTAACGAAGATAGCGAAAGAGAAAGAGAGAAATCAGTTGCTAATAAGCGCTCTCGTTATCCAACCGTAAAGCTGATACAAGCCACTATATATAGATAGTTAGTATACAAAAGTACTTTACTGAATAGTTTAGCTAATTATGTCTTTACTAACGTTTCTCCTGCTATTGTGAATTTAATGCTCATTGGGAAAAATTTCAAATACTTGTTGTGGAAAGCTCAATGATGATTATCCTGTTGGTCAATTGTTATTTACGTGGTTAAATTTTCTTCGATGATTTTTAGCTAAAAGAAAATAGATTTATCCTAAGTTATGGTGTCAAAAATTATGTCATATTAAAACACAATATACAATACAAACGGAATAATATTTGCGCGAAAATGAGAGTAATAATCAACAAAGAAAAGACTAATTTTTAAGAAACGTGAATTTTTATACTTTGTAATATATAATTTTCAAAGTCATAATTATGGAATCTGTGTTTTAGGACTTATTTGCAAATTAATTTATAGGTAAGCTACTTCTACTTTCGATACTATTAATAATTATAAAATAAGGACTCCATAGAAGCTAAAATAGGTGTTTTTTTCACTATCAAAACGTATATTACAAAGTAATCAGAATCTGAGCTCCACAAGTTGGTAATCATCTTGTGAGTTATATTGTGAGTTATATTAGGTAAAATTAAAATATTGTTAAAAAAATGTCTGTAACTTTATTTTTATTTAAAAAAAAAAAAATTTTCTCTTATAAATATTTACACAAAATTATAAATTTTAAATAAATTTATCATTAAATAATCTTTTTAGTGATTGTTTTGAATTTATTAAGAAATTTTGTTACTTAAAGTATTATAAAATTTCAATTAAGTTAAAATTTTTTGTCATTTAGTCGAAAGTTTAAAATAGAAATTTTTAAATTATCTTACCGAATTCCATTAAATTATTTTAAAACTTATGTAAACTTTAATTTTTATAGTATTCATTTATTTCAGTATATTTATCATTTATTTATGATACTAATTTTAAAATATTTATCAAAATTATTGAAATTTTCACGAATTATAAACGATGTATAAAAAAGAAAACATCACTCAAATATTTATAAAAATTTTTTAAAATAACTGAATCGAATTGCCATTAAAAGTATATTTGCATAAATTATTGACATTGAGACTGTTTAGATACTTGCTTAAAATAACACAAGAGTTAATAGCGAGATACAGTTTAATTTCATACAAACTTTATGTACAGCTAAATGCATCATGGTTATTCATTGCAAATACCGTTAATCATACATTCAATTGCATTTCATTATGCAAAAACATAGTTTATAATTATACCATATTTACATTACTAACTTTATATCAAGAAGTCAAATCGTGAATTAATGAGCCGAAATTGTAACCGAAATCTCCTCCCGTGTATACACGAAATCCTCTCCCTCTCGTCAAATTATATACACATTCAAGCACGATAATCGTTTTTGTACGTATACGATGCGTCGAACCTTCAACACAAACACTTTTTCCTTTATCTCGGCCACCATAAACATTAAATCCCGTCGAAATGCAACGAACGCGGTAAAAAAGGAAGAGAAAAAAAACCAAGAGATAACCTTGTAACGGGTTAGACTCTTCGGAGTCCATATACCAACTGAAAGATTCTTCTTGAACTGGGTCTAAATGTAAGCCTGTGTCTTAAGGTGTTCAGAAGAAAGGTGTGTATATATAAACGCGTGTGGGCCGATAGGAAAAAACGTCATCGCTTACAAACTCTCTCTCTTTTACAACTTCTCCGGCGCACTCGCCGAGAGGGACCTACATTCGCATATGTATATGTGCGGTATTACACTTTTCTTTAATGTTTCGCTGTATACATACAAATTATACATGCATTTTTCCACGCGCAATCGTTTTAATGATAATAGAGGTATTTTGGAGGTATTTTACTTATATTTTGAAAATTTTCTGTTATTCAAATAGAATGACGAAATTTTCAAAGTCTAATGATAAGATAAATATTAGATTATGAAAGTTTAAATATTTAAAATTTCTTTTAAAATTGTTATTATGAAATTTATAGGTAATAAGGAAAAAATTTACATGCATATTATATAATAGACTGATATTCAAAAAATTTTTATATGAATGACACATATTTGTAAATTGAGTTAAACAGTTGAATTCAATATTACTTTCAATAAATTAGTAAAAACCAGGAACTGAATGAATTTCAAAATTCTTGCATACGTTTTGATTAGAATGACAGAAAGCCCATTTAGAGATGAATGCAAGCGCTTTGGATGTATTAAAATTTTACTTTCATTCAAGTGGACTATACTTGAGGTCGTTAGCGTCTCACTCGGTAGAGTGAAGGACTCGTAATTTTGAGGTCCCGAGTTCAAATCTCAATCTCGGTCGATTCATACAAGCACCACTGTACGTTACATATGCTTTATTTACAAACACAATGATGACTTCCGTCGCTAATTAGTTTCGAAATGATAGTAAATATAGCAAAGTTAAATAAAATAAACAAAAAGTGAATTATACTTGCTTCAAATAATCATTTTTGTCAATTAACAAATCTATTTTTGTAACCGTAATCAATAAAAATGTAAAAAAATATTCCTATAAAACATATCTTTGTTTATAAGTAAATACATTAAATTCAATTTTAAAATAATATTAAAAAATCTAAATTTATCAATAAATTTTCAATCATTTTAAAAATTTTATTTTAAGTTGATTGTAAAAAAAATGGAATAGTCCATATAAGTTAATTTACGTGATTTTCGATTATACGCCCACGCTTGCGTTTCTATACTACAACACGTGTCAGAAATGTATTACTAAGTTTTTGGAATAATAAATAAGGAACATCTACTTAAGAAACGACAAATCCCAGTTGAAAAAATATATTGCTCCATTGCGTTAAACGTATTTAGACTTTGTATTTGGAATATCCAGCTTTCTAAAATCTCATAAAAATTAGTCATTTTTAACATCAATAGTGTACAATAACAGATTAAAGTTACTTAAAAATGATAAAGAGCATTTTTTAAATATTTAACATTAATATATTTTTCAAAGTGAAAATTCTACTTTTAAATTTAACCGATTTATTATCGCAAGGCGGATACTACGAAATAACTGACTATATTTTGCAAACAAGTGATTTAAAATTTTAGTTGACAAACAGTCCTATTATAAATTAAATGAAATATTATGACATTAAATCATTTTAATTACAAACCTTTTCTTTTCCTTTTTTAATTAATAATTCTTTTAATAATACTTTATAACTGAAAATTGGCTACTTACTATAAACCAATGACACTATATCCATACGTTGATTGGTTAATTTCTGATTGATTATGACATTCCATTTATAAAGTACTTATGATTAGTTTAATCGAGAATATTCATAGTTTATTTTTACCAAAATTTAACGCAGTGTACTACAGATGAGTGTAAGAAACGCGCGAAGAATTATATACTAAGCTTAATCATCGATCAACAAGGTCTTCAGTGGCTCATGCGGTAGAGCGATGGATTCGTAACCCGTTGGCGCGGGTTCGAATCACGGTCTCGGCCGATTGATACAAGCACCACTGTATGTTACATGTGCTCTGTTCAAAAACACACTGAAAATCTTCGTCGCTAATTGATAATAATACCATAAATACAGTGACGTTAAAATTAAAAAAATTAGAAACTCTTTTTGAAAATTACCGTATTTTATGTAAAACATTGAATCTTATTTTGCAAGAATTTTTAACTTATAAAATCACTACATTTTCATTATCTATAAAAGGGTTCGTAATTAAGTCATAGAAGCCAATAAGAGAAACAAATCTTTAGTAAAACTGTTTTTTAAATACATAACCAAAAATTATCATGGATGCATTAATAAATAGCACCTTTTATTTACATTTTCTCAAGCTATGCTTTTAAATTTATAGCTTGAATTTTTCAAAATAAATCACTAAGAAAATTTAAAGCAAAAATTTTAAAGTCTTATTATTTTAGTAAAAAACATACATGGAATAAATAAACAACTTTTTATTTCAAACAAAAAATTAGCCATTTCTTTATGGAAGGAATAAAGGTACAATTAAAAGTAAATTTTATTTTTCTCATCTACTTTATTACTCGTAGTTATACATAATTGAAAAAATAAATTTACAAAATTTACGATCAACAAATACAACTACATAACAATTTCAAATAAAACATTCCATTAAATACTGTACACCTCTTCGAATGCTTTATTTAAAAAAAAAAAAAGAAGAAAAAGAAAATCGTTTCTTCAATTATCCTAAGGTAAAAGTCGTTCTATTGTTTATGGCATTATCGTAAAATATACCATTAATCATATCATAAAGTGCGTTTATTAAAACCAAACGTCACTCTCCATAAAGTCCGCTTGAAAAATCTTGAAAGAAAAAAGTATATATTTTCAATATCGTAAACTTCCTTACCAAAGATATATAGATATACACATAATTTTTTTTTAATTTTTTTTTTAATTTTCGCAAATGAACATTGCAATTAATCATTGTCTCGCAACAAAGCTACATTCAAAATAGCACCTCGCAACTTCTTCTTTTATACAAAAAAAAAAAAATAAAAAGTAATACAACGCTCTAACCTCGTAGTAAATAATTACAATAATCACGGTAGCATCTTTAGCAATTAATTATCGGTAATTGACGTTTGTCGTACACATGCAGCTCGAGTGCGCGACTAATAAAAACTATGACGTTACGGTGTATATATATAATGCACCGATACAAAGAAAGAAAACATTGTGTCTATATAATATTAAAAAAAAAAAAGAAAGAGAGACAAATAGTCGATTACTTCACTTGGAGAAAGCGACAGGTCGAGGTCCGTAACGTATACATGTATTTGCTTATACACACACACGCATGCACAATACGTGTATTGTATACGTAAACGCTCGAGTCTCGATGTTACTTCAACGCTGCTGTTTCGATTTTTATTTTTAGCTTCCTATATTGATTTTGCGAAGATAATCGACTACCAATAACTTATTTCGTATAGGAATAAAAAATTATTAGAAATACTAATGTATTTACAGGGAACTTTCTGTCGTCTTTGAAGTTTCTATTATTTTATTTTTTTTTAATTAATTTGGTCTTTATGTAATCTTTCCTATGATTCCTTATTAACAGAATTATATACGATTATCCTTTGGATGGACTTGAAAAAATGTACAATAACAAATTAATTAGGAGAAACCATAACGTTCGTTTTAAAATAATAACTATGTATAACTTACACAAAATTACATAAAGCCGAAATTAAAAAATTCGTTTTTCAATCTTATAATAAACATGTCAATAAACCATAATTTACGGTCGTCCATTTCAAAATCTCAAAATTGACAAATGTGATAAATTTCCATGAAAGTAATAAAAAAAAGGGAAAAGAAAAAAGAAACTATTAGATTTATCTTTGATTGAAAAATACTCTATACAAGATCGGCTCGCAATCAATCCGATAAAGGAATCTTGCACTCTCTTCCGCGTTTCGCCAACTGATGACAAAGCCTTGGACTGCCAATAATGTCACCCATGAATATACTCAATAAATAATTCTCTTTCACTGGATCTGGCGAAGATTTATATTGACTGTAAAATAAAGAAAAAAGAAGATAAATTAAAATTATAATTTATTTAAGCAATTTTAAAATATACATTAGTTTAGATTTATTGTCTTATATGTTGCAATAAAATTAGTACATTTTATGATTTTTTTATTACTAATTGACGTTTGATTGTTATAATCATTTTTCATTTATTTTTATAAAATACAATATACTAAAAATTGCCAATACGCACAAATTTAGAAAATTTTTTTATTGTAATTCTAAAGCAAAGTAGAATTAGTTTATAAAAAATATTTATCTGAAATCATTTACCATCAAGTTTGATTAGAAAAAAACTAAAGAACATATTTTTAAACACTCAAAGAAATTCTATGGGTAATATTACTATATTCCATTTTGACTATAAGACATAATTGAATTTGTATGAAAATTACTGAATATACAGTAAAAATTTCTACATATATAGTTAACTTCACATATGCACAACATAAATTTTTTTATGTATATATTGATTTTTGCTATATGTATAACAATTTTTACGATACATCATCGCCCCAGGGAAGGAATTTCTCTTCAAGTATTGACTTCTTTTATCTCGTTTAACAATTCTCATTATTAATAAATATTTAATTTATTAAATCAAATCCCTTGCGTAATGGTCATTAAATTGTATCGTTATTCAATTCACTAATATGTAGATAAATCAATTAAGAACAATAAAGAATTCATTAAAATTTTATAAACTAATCAAAGTTCCAGCACAATACATCCTTGAAAAATTCATTAAGCTGTTAAGCAACGCAAAATTCATTAAAATCATCCGAGAAATCCATAGCGCACATTGTGCATTTGGCATTCCCTTTGAAACACGAAGGGAAAAACCTAAGGAGAAAAAATAAAAATAACAGAAAGAGTCACCATTAACGGTACATATAGCCAATACTACTGTAACGTACGTACAGTAAATCTTTAGGAGAACAAAGTGACCCCACCTTTTAGAAGAAAAAAAAGAGAAGACGATTTAAGAATTCAATATAAATAAGAGGAAAAAGAAGAAGAATAGAAATAGAGGAAAAAAGGACCTTCTTCTTACTACGTACGATTGTATAACACAGACGCGTCCAAAGTCGATATATTCCATACTATTTTCTATTCTGCATGCTTGCCATAGCGGAATAACTAAACTGGGTATTAAATTTTGTTGTAACTAACGCCAGCTACAGATAAACTTTAATGGCCGACCTATTGCTTACTTCTCCTAATGTATCCTGATAAAAACTCGCCCAACGGTTTTTCTCTTTGACTATTGCGTTTAGTTTTTTTTTATTTCTTTATTTTGTCTTTTTTTTCTTCTTGACTTTTTTTCTTATATTCTTTGCGTATAGCACAATCTTTGGAGCTTTAGAGTTGCCTTAAGTGACTTGAGTTAAGAATGATTTCTCGCTTAAATAAATTTAGCAAAATTATGATAAAACAAATATTTACCGCATTTTTTTTAAAGATTATTTTTGAAGGGCTTTAAGTTTTTTAATGAACATGAATTTCGATAATTTAATGGAAAATCTTATTTTATATTTTCTTAATAGAATATTAATAATCTTTATTGAAGTTCTTGCAAATTCGAATATTTCAATTTTGATATTCATCTAGAAATCTTATAGTTTATAAAATTTATTATTATATATTTCAACGATCAATAAAACAATTTTTATTGTTGAGGAAAAGGTAAATCGTTTATACGCAATCTCAATTAACCAATCGATCAGAATTTATTATTTACCACTTTTATACCGTTAGCAAAGCTACTTAAATCCTTTTAAGTGATATAAGAAAGAAAAAAAGAAGTGACCATTCCTTTTTACGATCATAAATGCTCGGAGAAACACAGACGACACTTTAAGAACTAATCGTTTTCCTTACTTTTTTTTTATTTTTATTTTTTTTTCAACATAAGATTTCTTTAATGTTCGATTTAAAGTAAACGCCGCGTCAAAAGAAATCTTAAATTGAAACTGGAAGCTAGAAAATGCCACCCAAGAAAATCAATTTGCAGTTTTCATTGCCGTCGATATAAAAGGTTTTGTAAAATTATTTGAACGGTATGTATGAAAGCTTCCTTGATTCTTTATGTTTATTATTTTATAACAAATTTTTTTCAATATTAGAGTTTTTGTTTGATAAGATATAAAATTCTGAGTAAAATATTTCGAGTTAAATAGAAAATAGGTAATGAAAAGTAAATCGCAATATTTATTTGATTTGTATTTGAATTTCATATAAATATTTTGTTTGCACTATGATATTTTTTAAAGTTAACCAAGGTTAAATTAAATCGTTTTAAATGAAATTAATAAAACTCAAAATTAATAACAATTGAAAAAAGAAAAATTTTAATTCTCCATATACAAGTTTAACAATAGATTCTATAATCGTAATTAAAAAATTAGTAAATTTAATAAAATTGCGTTATATTGAATATCTTTGTTATAAAATTTTACAAACCGTGAAAGAAAGAAGTTAAAAAAAATGCTTGTAATTCCTTCTTGTTCAATCGATCGTATATTACCTGCTAATCGATTTTTTATGTCGCCATAGTTGTTGCAAAAATGACATTGTATACTATTAATATAATGTGTTTTAAATGTATCATTTATATTTCCTGCTTTTATTTTTAACCCGATTTAAAATTGTAGAAATTTTATCACAAAGGATTGTTATTTATTGTAAGCTAAATTAAATTTACGTGTTTTATCCTCTTAAACCATAAGAAACTTTAAAAGAGGGTAAAAATAGAAAATGAGTAATGCAAATTATTAAATGCCATAATGCGATTGGTGAAATAAAATCATGTTGAAAAATAAAATAAATATTCTATTTTTACATCAAATCAATTTGATCAATTAAAATAAGTTTGAATCAATAAAATTTGACAAAGAAAAATAAACGTTTCATATCAAATGCAACTTGTCTTTCTAAATCAAGTTATTTTTTTTCTTTTTTCAATAAATACAACTTTGACTTTGACTTTCATTACAAGTGCAATGGTATAGCTCAAACAGTCAAGTTGGAAATGAAAACATTGACCTTTTTTTTCACTTACATAGCTGGTTTTTCTATTTAAAAGCACAATGACTTCTTGGGCAATTTAGAATGGATTGAAATCATTGAGCGATTCTCAGAGATAACGACAAATTAGTGAGTTAAACTTTAACTTCGACCGCTGTTAATATTGGTTATAAAGAAAGGTACTTTTTTTTTAAAACCTTTTATTTGAGGAATTGCTAACTGTACATTTGTTTAATTGACAGTTTTCTCTGCGGTTAGTCTTTGCTTTTCTATGTTGACAATCGGCTAATAAGGAAAACATTTTTTTTTATTTTGATGAATGATATTTTTGTTAATATTTTTTTTTCTTTTTTTATGAAACGTTTAACTTTTATTTGGATGTTAATTGAAAAATAAATTTTTAATTGCTAACGAAATCAAATTTATTGTCCAGATATAAGTACAACGAGTAAAATTTCGATTGATAACAAAAGAATTTTTAAACAAATTTTAAATTTTGAAAACTTGACAAGAGATACATTTATAAGCAACTATTTCATAATTCCAAGTTTTGTTCGAAACTATATGCGTCAAAATATTTTTATTATAAATAGAAAATTTACATGTTGTACTTATACCTTCAATGTGCATTTGTTTTTTTTTATTGAAATCAGATTTTTTTTTTAAAATAATGAAAATCTTGTTAAAGGTAAGAATACAATATACGTCATTATCTTAAGAAGATATAAAATACCGACATAACAGTTTTCCAAATATTTTATTTTTGAACGAAAAGTTTTAAAAAATATCTCTATATTGTAGCCTTCCGCTTTAACTAATAAAAGCATGAAACGGAGATATTTAAAATAACATTTGAATAAAGATAAACAATCTGGAAAACTGCAAGGTCAATAATCACGTATAAATTATACACCATATGATATCATCTTAAATAAATTATTAAAAAAATTAAAAGAAAAATTTTAAATAATCAAAACTCACCTAAAAATGTTATCCCAATCGAGAGCACGATCTCTACTTCTTTTCCGAAGTGTCGTTTCTGCATATTTAGCGCATATTCTTTCATAAATACAAACATTTTCACCGAGTTCAGCTATCATTCTCTTTTCAACCTGTCCTACATCGAGAATTTCTTCATCGTGTGGTCGATAAATTGTTCTTTTAGTACGGCTCATGTAAGTTTCTGAAATATTTTATGGTAAATATAAATTTTTTATTTTTATTAATAACTAATTCGTTTAATAAATTTCAATTGCATTTGAGGCTTGTTTAATAAAAGTTATAAATATCTTTTTTGTATATTTTCTTATTTAATTCATCTAAAATTCTATTGCAATATTAACCCATACACTGTGACATTTTTTCATAAAAATTTATAATAAAAATTTGTTTTTCATAAAATTCTAAAGCAAAAATCACAAAATAAAATTTGAATATTAATTTTATGGTTTTTAGAGTTTCAAATAATATTTAAAAAAAAATTTTTCGATAGATTTTTTCGATTTCTTTATCATATAAAAATAATGTTTGAATTGTTAAAAAATTTATGATTAATTTTAAACTTACTTATAATTAATTATTGCTAAAAGTGTTTTGGTTACTTCAGGTACCAAATACAGTCTAGTGGTTAAAAAATCATATTAAAAATATTCAATTTTGTAATATCATTAATTCATTTAAATTAAACTCCTCTCGCCCAATAAAAATTAAAACCACTTCATACTATCACCAAAATTAATTCATTATCAAAAATTCCTATTTAATAATCTATATCCATTTTAATCAATACCCCAACATAAATTATTCAAACGTATTACAATATTTAAAAAAATTGTATGACCTTCGATCAACAAAATAATAATTTATTAAAAAAAAAAGTTAAGATTGCATTAAAAGAAAATAAAAAGAAAAGAGAAGTAACTTATTACGATAGCATTACATATAACTACGTTTTACGATTTAGCTCGCTCAAAGGCAAGTAGAACACTTTCGCTTTCGCTTTAAGAACTTTGCACATGTACCGAAGTGTATACATGCACGTACACAAAAGTATGTAAGCCTTTTCCCTCCCTCCTACTCTGTAATGCTTAGGTACACGCGATCTAACGGAACTTAATACTTCCTTTAGCATTTTTCTTGAAGAAAAGACTTGATTTTATTATTTTTATCTTGTTTAATAAGTTTTATCTAATATTGTTCCATTTGATTGTTATTTTATTGTCGATATTAATGATTTAAAATTGAATAAATGCGTTTTATTGATGAAAATTAATAAATAATAAAGCATAAAATTTTCTTTTAATTTTTTATAATATAAAATAAATGTTAAAAAAGTTAATGAGCCTTTATAATAAAATTTATAATAAAAATAAGGAAAAGCAATAAAAATCAAAAATATTTATTTCTTTGGTAAAAGCAGAACTCCCATGTATACGAGGCAATTTCTAACGTTGCACGATAACAAGATAAATATGACACAAAAGCTATTGAAAATTTGTCAATTGCCGATGTTTCATCGAACAGCTTTCACTATTTCATAACAAATGTTATACAAAAAAAAGAAAAAAATTAATGTTTGACAAAATTTCATAGCCCGAGCACGATTACCAAAAAGAAAACAAGAAAAACGTGAGTATCACTACTTACTGGGATTCAGTGAGTAAGCCAATTTTTTAACGAAATTCGTTATTCTCACAGCAGCGATGATCACTGGAAAACCAACCAATTGAACAGGCAATTCGAAAAATGGCTCTTGAGCTTGAGCTTCTGGCGTCGATGATACGCATGTTAAAATCAAAAGGCAACAGGATAGGATCGTTAATATCCTTGTCAGTTGCATTTTGTTTCAATCCTGAAAAATTTTATTTTATATGCATTATTTTATTTTAAATTGAGGTATTTTATGCATTTGGTGCTCTACTTAATTCGCTATACTAAGGGGCCCAGATTGATTTTCTTTAAATTTTAAGATTTTTAAGTTTCCCTGGAAGAAAATTGACCATATCTTAAGCATAATTGTCGGTCAACGCATGTTAAAATGACACTTATCTAGAAATTTTTTTAAAATCATTTCTAGAATTTCTAGATAAGTGCCATTTTAACATTTGTTGACCAGCAATTATGCCTACAATATGGTCAATTTTCTTCCAGGGTTGTGAAATGATTTATTTAAATTTATTAAATAAAATATTTTGAGTATAAAGCATACAATGTTATACGAAAAACTTATAATTCGACTTTAATTAAAGCATTTTTTTGAAATTTGATATAGGCAATAGATATTAATTGACAAATGTAAATGGGTGTATATCATAGTGATTTTTAATTTAAAATTACATTATTTTACTAATTTTTCTAAATTATTTACTTTTTTCCATGGGAACGTGTGTTAAAAATATCAATTTTTTAAACAATGCTTTTTCTTATTTTCAATGGTAACTTATTTTTTTTTTTTATTTTGAATTATCATTAAATTTTTATTATCACTAGAACGAATTTCTCAATGTACTTAATCAATAAAAGTATTTAAAATTACAAATAATTACAAAAAAAACAGTCTAACAATTAAATTAGAATCTTTTTATGAAATAAAATCATTAATGATGATTAATTACATTCTTAAGTACGTTAATATAACTCTTATTTATATACTGTTACAATAATAGCCCAAAATGACTTTTATTAACAATCGTCATTAACATCAAGCATTATATCAGTAAGATTGATAAAAACCCTGTATGGTCTATGTACACTGATACTCGAAAGATTAAAAAATCATAAGTGCCAAAGAAAAGAAGTAGCAAGAGATAAAATAATTTAATTTTAAAAACAACGACACTAAACTTTTACGATTAATCCTGACACTTAATATGACACTTGAAGTTCGTATACGACAAGTGGAACTTTTTTATTCTTTTTTTTTCACTTGTAAGCTCTGCAGTTTTAGATGAAACAGGTCTGTCTTATAATAAAAGTTTGATGACTGGCGTTGAGGGGGTATGTTATCTGTGGTAAATGAAAAATTAAGCTTCTAAATTTAACAACTTTAATGTTCAGATTGAAAATATTTTATTGAAAATGAAAATTATGTTGATGCGTAGTTCTAAAATTCTTAAAGTATTTGGATTAGCATTTTACTATATTCTAATACTTTATGCTTGCAAGCTTTTTTATTTATGAAATCTTTTTATATGAAATAAATTAACAAATATTTTTAGTATATAATGATAATAATTTGAAATAATAAATAATTATAATACCTGAAAAAAAAATTAAAAACATATAAGAAAATTACCGTCATATCAATTTTATTGACTCTTTAGCAAAAAATAATCGATTGTCCTTGAAAATAAAGTATATATTTCTATAAATATCTAAAAGGGCCGGTTTTCAAATGAGTAAGCATTTCTTCGGAAAAGAAAAAAATAATGTATACGCTGAACTTTGATTCTTATTACTATTTCTAAAGTTTATTGCTTTATTATTACGAGGAATTTTTTTTCAAATCCTAAGTAAAAAGTTATCGATGTACATAAACGATTCGTTAATTAACATTTAGATATAAAAATTTGAATTTCTTAACACTTGGTTAATGAATATTAATAAGTGAAACATTATTTTTTCCTCATATTGACAGCGTATACTTTGAGTTTAAATTGAGTAATAAATAAAATTCTTTATATTACAAATATAAATTCCGATACAAAGAAATTTTTTAAATTTAATAGCGTTATATTAATAATCTGTAAAAAATTTTATACGATTCGCTCAAATTTTTTCTCGTCGAAAATTTTTGTGATGAAATTTTACGCTTAAGTATGTAAAATTAACGCAAAATTTTTTGTATACCTATAAAGTTTTTGTGAACTTTTAAACAACGCGAATTTTTGTTAAATTTACATACAAAATTTACTTTATTATTCAAATTTCTTATAACTTAGAATAACATATTTTGTTATTCCAAATTATGTATTATTCATAAATTTTTGTATTGAAATTTTGTATTTTAAAATTCACACAAAGCTTATTTGTGAATTTAAATACGAAAAAATTTGTGTCTTAACTGAAACACTTTCGTGTGTTTAAATTACAAAAAATTGTTTGGATTTTAATAAATTATAAAAGTATTATTAAAAATGTTAAGAGAATCATTAAAATAATAAACTAATTTCTCAATGTTAATTATGCAAATTTATACAATTTTTAATTTTAAAATCTTTTAATTTTGAGAAAAGTAATTAATCAAATTTAACATCCAAGTGAAAATTTATAAAGATATATAATGTAAATATGTATTTCAGGTTTGAAAACTGGAATATTCGCAATATAAATACAAATATACTAAGGTGTACATTTCTTTTAGTTAATTAAATAGAAATCGTATAAAATTTATAAAATTAAATTTTAATAATTAGATTAAATGAACCTTTAAATTCCTAAAGAGAAAAATCGAATAAAAAATACTATAGTTTTTGTAAAAATTACAGTACTTTATAGTAAAGCTGCTGTACTTATGACCAAAAATGATCATACTTCATGATAGTCTTTGTTGGAAATATTATATAAAAGCTCATGTAGGACATAAAACTTTTCATAATATCCCTAGCAAATTTTACGAAGAAACGTGGTAATTTTTGGTCATAGCTGTAGTCTGTGTCAATTTCACAATAAATGTATTGTAATTTTTACAAAAGATATTGTAATTCTTACTCTATTTCACTCTTTATGTACTTCATTTCATTTAATAAAATTAATTAACAATTATAATTGATTAAACTCTAATAAGTACCAATGATTGATTCCATAATAAAATGTTTTTTAATTCTAAACCTGTAAAACTACGAAATCATAAAATATTTATGAATTCCAAACCTATAAACAATTTCAATACAGTTATACAAAATCAGTCATCTTTGAAAATGAAAGAACTAAATAAAATTACAAAATCTAAAATTTCACCAACATACCAGAGAAAGAAAAAGAATCGAGCAACAACACTTTTCTCTTGAAACAAAAAAAAAAGATCACACAATAAAAAACTTAAAAAATAGAAAAAAAAAAGAGAAAAAAAATCATTAAAAGAACAGGATTTCCCGGATAGTTAAAGCACCTGCGCGCGTGGTATATACCAGAAGACACTTTCAAACTTCCTCCGTTATATAATCAGCAGAAAGTGAACTTGGCTCCTATATACACGTTCATAACACCATACTACCTCTTACTACTTCTTTTTTTCTTTCTTTCCTCTCTTATAATGTTATATACGAAATCCTTTTTAACACAACGCACAAACCCATTTCAATGCACTCCAGAAAAAAAAAACAAGAAAAAAAAGGAAAAATAATTATCAAAAAGTATCCATTTATATGATGATATAACCTTACCGATTAGTTACTAATTCACACGTATTACAACCAAAGTAAATCTATATTAAACCAAATGGACTTTAAGTTACAAGCGATTATAAATGTGTTGTCTGGCTGCTTTGATAAAAACTGAACGTTGAATGTTTAAGCCGGCCGAGAGCTCAGTTAAGGTCTGAGCACTTTGCCAATGGTGGAGTTCGGGAGAAAGTTTTTACCATTGAAGTTTGCCCCTACCTTTAAAATATAACATCAAAAAGCGGGGCTTGCATATATACATGTACACATATATACTTACATATATATCTAATAGCATATCTTGATTGCTATATATATACATGTGTGTGTCTATGAAATTGCGAAATTCTTTTTTTTTTCTTTAAGCAATCATGAGCAGCAAGTATTTAGCTGCGACAAGTGGTGTACATTTGTTTCGGAGGTATTAGTAGTACGTAAGCTTTTTAAGTTGACATCGTAGGTAGTATATATGGAAAATTAAAGCTATAAAGATATGGGATGGGTATTTAATACAATGTATACATAAGGACTTTGGTTACAAGGTCGCGGCTTTCCCCTTGAATGGAAACGTGTCCGCTATCACGATTCTGTGTACCAATGACGACAGGCTGGAATGTCAATTTGGTACGTTACTGTTTCAAATGACATTTTTTGCATTCTTTGGATTTGTGTTCTATAAATATGGACGATGTTGAAATTAAAATTTACTAATGTGTGCGTTGGTTATTAGGATCATCAAATTAAGTGTACATAGTAAACATTTTTGTAAAATATTTAAAAAGAAAGGTATTTTCATGAAAAAATGTTATGTAATCAGCCTGAAGCTTTTGAACTTTGAACCCGTAACTTAATTTTTTCTAATAATCCATACACCTGTCAAAAATAACAACTCAAAATCGATCATCAGTAAGGTTATATAATTACAAAAAAAAGATATGTACTTTATGATAAAAATAAAAAATAATTTTAATTAATTTTAGTTAGTTAATGATTGCTAAATTTTATATTTTTAAATGTATGAGTAGCCTAAAATTAACTATTAGGTATAACCTAAATAAATGAATTCAGTTGTTCAAAAGAAAGTCCGAAAAGTGAAAGATCGCGAGTTCAACCTTCTTCAACGAAATTTTTTATTGCTCTTTTTTGCGCGGATTGAGGTAGTTTTATTCCAGAATTATTAACTTTCTAAATTTATTAATTTGGTGGGTTACTTCGAAAAATAAAATAGCCTTATCGTTATTGCATGTTTTGCTTTATTGTAACAACGTTATTTTTAATATTATATTCCAAATCGGCAAATGATAATTAGTTAATTTTTTATTTATATATTTGAAATGTAATGTACTTATGATTGCAAAAAAGTTGTTCGTAATTAATGATTTGTTCCATATTTCAATGCAGTTGGTATATTTACGAAAATAAATACATATTACAACGATTGCTCAGTGCAAGTCAATGAAATTTTATAATTGTTTTTAGTGATTTTTATATAATTGTATAAATTTACCTTTATTGATAATAAGGGATTATAAAAAAAATTTAATATCTTTCAAAATGTTTTTTAAAATTTGTAATATTTTCGAAAATTTCAATTGATTGTACGTTGCATTGTTAAAGGTTGAAATATTTTTCATAAAAATTATTATAAAATTTTCGTTTCATGGTCTAGTCACTTTTTCATCAACTATGTCATGAACTGTCAGCACGGTAAATAATATTTTAAGAACTAATTACCTGAACTCAAACTTGTATAAAAATACTGTCCGTATATAGGACCAAAAAAATATTTGAAGATTAATATTTCCACATAATTGTAAAACATTTCTTAATAGAGATCCAATTTATTATCAGACTTATAGAAATCATAGAGAAAGAGAGGCAATTAAAAGTGATTATTATTAAAGTTTATTGTAAATGCATTAATCAATAACACGTTTTGTTCAAATTCTTTTAGACTGTTCTTTTTAATTAATCATTGTAAATTTTTTATTAAATAATTGAGAAAATTAATTGCAAAATTTTGATTTTATTCCATACTAGAAAAGGTAGGCATAAAATGCTGAGAATACTTTACACTTTAAATCCAAAATCATCCATTTATTCTGGAAATTTCGAAAGCTCTAATTTTTACTAAAAATACTATTTCAGAAATTTACTTTAAAAGATGTTATTTAATCAAAGTTAACCCTTATCATAATAATAGTTGTCTTACACAAAAATTGGAGCTACAAATTTTTTTTTTTATTGAGATAATAATTTATTTAGTATATTATCGAGATATCTTTTGTCATCCACCAGATATGTATATATTCATTTCTATCACGAACGATTTTTTTAAAGGCTTAAAAAAAGAATTTAAAGTATTTCAACAAAAATGTTAATTGTCAAAAAATAAATTTTATTTTAAATTTTCGTTTATATGTATTCAACGTAAAAGTTTTATATTCATGCAAAAAAAATTTATTTGGCTGGTTTATCAAAAATTTCATTGTGCGATGTATTGGCATCCAATCCATATTTAACATTTCAGAATATTTATAAATAAATAACTCAATAAAACTATTTGTTGTTAATTTCTGGAATAAATTAATACATTCAGCCCAAAAATATTAATTTAAAAATTTAAACTTTCATTGATTAAATCCTTTAGGTATTGTTTATGTAATATTTTTTTTTTAACATCGCTATTTATGCTATCTTTGCGATGCTAATCAGCGACGGAGCTCATAAGTGTGTTTGCGAACAAAGCACATGTAACGTACAGTGGTGCTTGCATGATTCAGCCGAGAGCGGGATTCGAACTCGGAACCTCGAGATTACGAATCCAACGCTCTACCGACTGAGCCACTAACCGACTCTTATCTAATATTAATAGTAATTCTAAATCTTTGAATATTAAAAAAAAAATTAAAAATATAAATTATTTTGAAATTAATGTGATAACAAATTATCATTTTAACGGGCTCTCGAAATTTTCTAACATCTTGTAAGTAATTGGTAGTTCGAACGCATTATAGTCCCTTAGTGATTTCGTAAGTTCAATTACTCGAATAAATCGGATGTATCAAGAATCTTTACTCATCCGTAATTCTAAATGAGATCTTACTTGGTATCAATGAAACAACCTTGTATAGTCTATTCGAAAAGTAAACGTATTACCGCCTGAGCTGTCGTAACAATTCAATGAAAAAAAATAGTATTGATGCATTTCATTTTACACCTGATAGAAATAATTCGGAATTTTTTCTAAAAACTTTTTTAATAATAACGTAAAAAAAGTAGTTAAAAGTATTTTTTTTATAAAAAAAAAAAAGAATATTTTATATTGATATTTCTTTAAAAAAATCATAAAAAATTCAAACAGTAAAATAAGCATAACATCATGTTATATTTATAAAAACATTAATTTTGATCGTTCGCTGATTACAAAACCCCGTTGCGAGAATCTATTGAACCGCATCTAAATAATAAGCATATTAATTATTAATTCACGATAAATTTAGATTTAATTTAATATCGTATTCAGTTCACGCGCGTTTTAAACTTACTGGTGAATCAAGGATCGATGATCATTGTGAGTATGATCACGCATCGATCGCCCGTACCGAATACAAGAGTGCCTCTTACGCCGAATAATAAAGCTATGTAAGAGCTATTGTAGTTTGGTAATGCTTCGTTAATGCGCGAACATTGCTTAAATAAGCTTGAGCTTCAGAAAATTATCATATTTTTAATGTTTTGTATATACGATTTGATAATTTTTTAAATTATTTAAATTATTTGTTTTACGATTTAGAAAATATGATTGAAATATTTTGATATTGTTCAAGCTAGTGTTAATGATAAAATAATTAGAAGGATTTGGTACACAATAGAACTAGTTGAAATTACAAATGAAAAATCTAAAGTTTTACTAATTTATGATGGTAAAAACAATTGAATTTGATCAAAACGAAAAAATTAATCAAACACTTAAAAAAAATAACTTAACCAGTTCGATGGTTATCACAAAATTACTATTTAATTTTCTAAATTAAAAAACATTTTAGTTTATAATTTTAGATGCTTAAAAATAATATGCATTCGTTAGAATTCGAGAGACGTATCTTCAAGCACAAACTCTCTTCAATGCATCGTTCATAACATAAATCAATAAAAACTAAATTCAGAATTTTCTTTTCAATCTGAAATATTTAAAATTCAATTGTGTTAATTAATAACATAAAAATCAAAATACATTTTCACAATATATGTACAAATATTTATTATATAAAAAAAGAAGATATTCTGAGACATTTTTTTTCAGATAAAATCTAAATACTATATTGAAATTATAGTGTATCGCTAAATCTTATCACATACTAAAATACAATTTTAAAATTGATTTAAAAAATAATCATTGCTTTTTCTATCGTATAATTAATCGTAATGTTTAAGGTTATTTAATCATAGAGAACATTAAATTTTATCGTTAATTTAGACTAGTATTGTAACAATAGTCTTAAAAGTAGCTCTTTTTTTGTTCTATTTATCTTTTATGTAACACATGTAGGTATATACAAATTAACAAAATTTAATCATATGTACACAAACGCTCGTTAAAACAATCATTAAGTTGACGCGTTGAACGCTGAAACTCTTATTTTATAAGAATTAATTAATAATTAATACATATATCACAGTCACATCGTACTTCAAGCTTTCGGTACGTACACAGTAGCTTGGATGAAATTTTAATTTCTTCAACGAATCTCTTCGTATTGCGATCTTCACGTTATTGTATACAGCATTAAAGCTATATGCAGGTCTTGATTAAAAAGAGTAAGAAAAATTTCTCTTTTTTTTTCTTGATAATTAATGAATATCCCTCGTTTAACGTAATCGAATTTTCTTCATCATATTGAGCACACTGGTTGTAGGTAACGGACAAGTTGGATAAAAATTATGACATCCTTGGCCTTCGATGCCTGATATGAGCTGACCCATATGCGCTGCGAAATGATATCTTGATGCTACCTCTGCCATCGTGCTCAGACTTGTATCTCTGGAAAACATAGAAAAAAAAAATGAAAAAAATTGATGTTAATTTTTTTTTTTTCTTGTAAATTATTCTGCGTGTATTCTGTATTGCAAGTTGCACGTGTACAATGTAATGAGACGTTGCTGTAATCGGCCCAAGGACTAATACTCCTTTTACTTTCATTAATGTCTATATATTGAGACAACAGCAACACCTTTGGTCATTAAGATTTACAGGTTATTTTTTTTTTTTTCAATTGCATTTAGTTTCATCTCTATAAATGATGGATTGAATGTTTTGCATAATAAATATTATTATGTAACATCGTGTTCTATATATTTTTATGCATAAAACAATTAATTTTTTTAAATCAATTAGGCTATTAAAAATAGAAAAATGAATTTCATTAATTGTATTATAATTGTTATTAAAATATTTTGAGCATTTATTACATTACTTTTATAGATACTAACAAATAATGCAGAATTACTTTGTTTCATTTAATCTTACAAAGTTTAATAAAAGTTTAAAGTTAAAAAAAACGGAAAAAATATTTTTACGTTCTTCTAACCTCAAAATCGCAACTTCTTTTCTCATTTTCGGCTCTCAGAACGTAAAATTCATTACGTTCCGCGAAAAGACGATTAAAACATGAAACCCAAATTCAACATCACAACCTAGCACCCCTTTATATTTATTTCACTATAATATAATATTGAAAAAGTACACTACTAATACTGTTTAATTTATCTTTAAAAAAATTATTCTACTTATTTTATTTCTAATTTTTTTTTTTGTTTTTTTTCAATTTGTTTTTTTTTTTTTTTTTTAACTTTAGTTTCCTTTATTGATGTTTTATTATGTCTTTTTGTCGTTTTTTTTCAGCGTAAATGACTACAAAATTACTAAAAAACGCGCCGTTGTCGTAACGACATCATTCGCAAATACTCCCCCACTCCCCTACCACATTTTGTATCATTTTCCTTCTCCTAAGAATCATGAAAATGTAGTCTAAACACTTCAAATCCACTGGTGCCCTTTTCTCCCTGTTAATTATCAAAACCAATCCTAAAACCTGTCTCACATTCCTTGCCTTACCCCTTCGCTTTGATGTTTGCCCCACACCCCATACCCCCCCCTAACATTTCTTCACTTTTTTCCCTCTCCCCACGCCCCTCACCCCCCCCCCACCCCACCCACCCACCCCCACCCCCCCACCACCGCTTATTCTTGCTTCTCCTTTTTATTCCCCCTCCATTCCTCTTTTTTTCTCTCTTTTTTTTGCAATTTTTGTTTCATTTCTGTTTTATTTTTTCTCCTCAGTCTAGCTTGTTCGATATGTTCATTTTAATATATTTGATATTGTTTCACCAATATCTTGCACAATTTAGCGGGTTACTTGGACAAAAAGGTTTTTTAACGAAACTCGTTACAAACCTCGCCTTCGGCTCGGCTTGTAATCTTCTCGTTTCGTAAAAAAGCCTATCTGTCCACGGAACGTAATGTACCCCCCCCCCCCCCCCACTCTTATTTATTCTTTTCGTTCATCCCACTACTCGCGTTTTCACCTCCAACGCTTAACACTTCGATTAAAACCAATTCTTTTCGTCTTTTTGTTTAATTAACTTTTTTTTTGAATTTAATAAACTTTTTTTCTTTTCTCTTTTCACGCCCAATTGTATACACCTCGCGCACAAAACTAAGCATCTACTTTTCACCAGTCGTTTCTTTTTTTACTTAAAATGGTTTATCTTTTGGGATGGCGGTTCCGGCGGGCTGAAGGATCGATACGCTCCTCGGCTCGAAAAGCTCTCTAGGGCCGTGCGCCCGCAAGCAAACACACGCGCATGGATGGCCTGTTCCGTACCCGGAACGTAATGTACTATTTTTCTTTTGGATATCGTCTAATCAGCCAACTTCATTATTTCTTAATTTAAAAAAAGGCATTAACTTAAACGTCCCGGCGTAAGATAAAAACTTAAACTCGCCGAGAATAATAGACATCGTATCGTTGAATTTTCGATTCATCTAAACCCATTTTTCGAGATAAAAACTTTCCGAATATCATACTAAATTCGACGTATAACGTGTATACTTTGTACATGTGTATTCTTTATACGCGTATACATATACATACACGCACATCTAATCCTATTGGCACGTTAAGATGGAAACGCTAAACTCTGGTAATCCACCCCCGGTAAGCAAAAAGAAAGAAAAAACTTCTCGGAAGAAAGACGAAGCATCTCTAAAAGAATAAGAAAAAAAAAGAATGAAGAGAACGAAGAAAGTATAAGAAAGAAGAAATAGAGTGTACAAGAAAAAGATCGAAATGACAACGATTCCGTCACGACGTTACCCATCTTTCCTTATATATTTTTTTTCCTCTTTTTTTTAGATCCTTCAGAAAAAAAGGAGGAAAGAAGAAAGAAAAAAGACGGTTCTTAAAGTAGGGATATACTTTATGACTTGACGTATAAGTGTATACGCGTGTATGTGCGCCATACATACAAGTATATAGTTTATACAAAAGATACGGAAGAAGCCTTTTTAGCTTTCTTCCATCTTGATCGGTTTAACTTTCTGCCATGGGATGCGGATACATAACGTTTTCTCTTTCTTTTCTTTCTTTCTTACTTACTTACTTACTCTCTCGCGGATCCACCCAATAAAGTTAAAGGGGGTGGGGTGAGGAGGCAGAGAAGGAATATAAGCGTTAGCATTTACGCTCGCGTAAAAGCAAATATAAAGCTCGAAACTTTCCAGGACATTAAGCATTTCGATGCGTATATATGTACGTAAGTAAAAAAAAAACGTACACTCGTATTAAGGTTCTTTTTTTTCTTTTATTTCTGAGCTTCTTGTCGGTTGAAAAAAAATAAAATGTATATGTATATTCGTTCGATTGGTTTTAAGCCACTATAACGTATAATGATGAACTTGAGAAATATAAGAATAGAATAGATGATCGTATACTACAGAGGAGTACGTGACTCATAAATGTTTTTATTTGACAGCACAGAGAGAGAGAGAGAGAGATAAAGTTTCAATTGACGGGAGCATCTTTATTAGTTCGAATTTTGATAAGATTCTTTTTTCGATTGATACGAAACTGTTTAAAACTATTAATGAAACTTTTGTATATATAGCTCGTAAAATTTTATCTGTTTTTTTTTTTTTAAGTTTTAATTATGAAAAATATTTTTAGTCTTTTTTTAATGTATTTAGAACTTAAGGTTGAGGAAATTTTCTTAATATAGATTAAGTATGAATTGCAATTACAAATAAATTAAGTAAATACTTTTCAAAGCCGGTAAGTTAGATTTCATATTTACCTTTTATTACCTTTTTAGTATTAAAATAAAATATAAATATTAAAATTTAAATCTTAAATAAGTATGTTCGTAAGTATGACAAAACTAAGTAAAAATAAAAATCTTCAAATTGATCCGAACATTTAATTATTTGTACAATAAAAAAACCTTAAAATACACATTTTCATAATTGAACAAATTAAAAGTTTTCTAATCCACTCATTATCATTTTTTAATGTTTCTCTAAAAAAACATTCTCATACAAAAGAATAAGACGATGAAAGAATAACACTTTTATTCTTCTCAAATTACTTAACACGTTCGTTTAATAGCAGAACAATAGTTGCGACAGACGTATACCTCAAAGAAAGTTTTTTGAATTAGATAATCCCATCGGTAATACACTATATACATAAAGAAACGAAAAGTGATGTTGACCAAGTGTTTTTTTTTAAATTCTTTCTTTAGAGTCAGGCGTTTACGTAACGATTAACTTTTAACTTTCACCGGCTTTATACCGTGTAACCCGAGTATATATTATACCTGAGGTTCAAAATCCGGCTATTTTGGATTGTATTATGAGTGCAAAGAAAATATTTTAGTTACATCATTTCCGAAATCTTATTTTTGTTTTCTTTATACTTTTATATCTTTGTTCTTTCATCTTTTTTTACAAAAGTCAAAGTTACGTAAAAAAAAATCAGATGATATTCCATTTCATCAGCTTTTTACTTTGTTTACGAAAATTGCATCGAATCATTTAAATCTTTCCTCTTATTTGTTTTATTTAAATTGAATGGATAAGCTACATAAATTTTATAGTTTTATTTATTATCAATGTGAGAAAGCAAACCATATATTTTATTTCTCGAGAGACTATAAAGTTTAACCGCAAATAAAGAAACAAAACATTAATTCATTCTGCATTTTAATTAATATCCTCGAATAAGATTTACACGAAAATAGCTTTAGCGAAGCATCGATATAAACTACTTTTTTTCTACAAATTAATGATAATACGAAATACTAACTCGCTCACTGCATTTAGTTAATGTAGCAACAAAACCGCTTTTAACAATAATTGATTATACTTGGTTTATAGATAATCAGAAATTTTTTAAGAGATTTAAACTTAATTTTTGCATAATAGAGAATGTATTTTTGCCGAAAGAATAATAATTTTTAATATTAATATAATTATTAAAAATATTATTTAATATAATGATTTTCAAAATAATATTTATAACTCTAAAAAATTTAATCTAATAATTTTCTTAATTTAATATAATAATTTTCAATATATTATTTGTAACTCTAAAAAACAAAAACAATGATAAATTTCTAAATTCTTTGTCCTATTTTCTTAAAATTTTAAAAGAAAAAACTTTTTATTAAAAATTTTAACTTTAAAACGCTTATTGAAAAATTACAGTAAATAGGTTAATTTTAATTTGAAAATATTATATTATCAATTCAATGACCGTCTACATATGAAATACAACGAAACGACTATTGTCGATGAAATAACGATGGACATAAACTATTTTCCATCTATATATAATACACATGATTCCTATTTATGATTATTTTAGCTTGATGATTAATTAAAATAGGCATAACCATACGTACACACACACACACGAGCATTTATTATTCACGTGGTTTCGTATATAGACTCGAATTATTAAACTATTACTACTAATATTACTATTCTCTATAAATTGAAATTTCCATATTTTGATGTATCAGTTATTGTGTACACTACACAAGAGTCAAATTATAATAACTTCACCGCTGTTAGTTTATCAATTTTCGCTTTTCGGCTAATATACATAAGTTATTTCACGTCCTATTTCGATATCGATTGGGTATCAAAGAGAAATTAAGTTACGGTTATAATGCGCGTAATTATTTTCGATTAACGTAAACTGATTATTGAACTTCGAAATTGAAATTAATTTTATTTGAAATTCAATCGACTTAATTGTAATAAATTTTTCAGCAACATGTCACTTTGTTGTAAGCATTGTTTACATTACAAAAAATAACGAAAGTTATTATTTAATAAAGTTTAGTGTGTTTGGCAATGGTGAATATTTCGATAAATCAATGTGTTGCACTACTGTGTACTGTATATTTTCATAAAATATTCAATACAAAGAGTTTCGCGCTTTGTCAAAGAGAGCGAAAGTCGTGAAAGTATATTAAATGCGACTTCAAGTTTGCGGTTGAATTGAAAGTTTATTCTTTTGTGACCTTCCATTAAAGTTTTTATTTTTATAAAAATCCAAGAAGAAAAGCGCGAAACTGTTTAATTAAATTTTCATGTACTTACAATGAATTTTCATGTACATGTTAATTAGATTTACAGCACTGTATTATTACATAAATTATAGCGCACAAAATTTAATTTTGGAATTATTTGTAAATTAATTAAAGTTTTTATATATTTTTAATAATTTACGTTTATATTAAAAATTATTTTTAGATGTGAAAAAAAAACCATTTTTAAAATATGAAAATTAATCCTATTATGTATAATTACATTTTCTAATTTAATTTCTTTCGAGTAAATGGAAATAAAAGTATTAAAAATAAACATTTTACTTTTATTGATTTTTTTTTTAAACAAGCCCAGAATTGAACATTAATATTCTTCGAATATTTAAAATTCCACTTCACTATGACGCAAAACTAAATAAATTCACTGCTTATTCGATATATTTTTATTTAAATTTTTCACAATCTTTTTTCCTCTTGCCCACTTAAATTATAAGCATAAAAAAATTCATAATCAATTCCAACAAAGTATTTCATTATAATCCAAGCATTACGTAAAAAAAAAACATTCATTTAAAAATTCCACGTGATAAATGAAGAAGAACACGATGTAACGCCGAGCTGTACGGGCCTTATTAAGAATAAAATAAAATCTAATGAAAATTCATGTCCTTTTACCTGATTAAATTGAGTAGCGAGCGTTCCATTTCGCTAAGCTGGTCCTGATGCGCTATGGAGGTGAGCTCGCAAATGAGTTTTGGCAAACAAGCCGTCTTAATTGTCGTCATCATCTTGGCCCGTCTCGTGATTGCTGACAAAGTAAATGACAGTATGTAATATTAAAATACTTGTTAATACATATTGTCTAATAATGTTAAATACACACGCGTGCGTACGCTTGTACAGGGGTTAAAATGATAAAACTTGATTAGAAATATTAATTAGATTAATTATAAATGTCATTGGGTTTTTTTTTTAGTTATTATTTTTGTCTGTGAATATATTGTGTGTAGAGAAGAAAAGTTTCTATTTTGTACTTGCGTGTCAGCCTCGTGGTCAGTCTGTAAGGTCGAAAAGTTTTTTTAATTAATAATGTCAGGTAATGGTTTATTTCAATTCAGTGCATTTTTATTTTCTATTGCTTGAAAAAAAAAATGAGAAAAAAAAATTTCACGACTTTCTATTTCGGATTATATTGTCAATGAAGAGTAAAATGAATTACGTATAATTAATGTCATTAAAACAGATGGCATCGGTGAGCAAGTGCTCCATTTTCTGAAAAACTTTGCCATTATGACTTTCCATTATTTTGCTTATTCTACATGCGTTTCCGTGTGAAACTCATTGTCCCAGTTCAAAGACATGTAATGAAATTTCGATTATGCTATTTTGAATCTTTTAATCACAAGTGAATGAATGTTGGAAATTTTTTCAATCATTTATGCAAAATAAATTGAAATTATTGATTATTCATTTCAAAAATTTTCAAATCAGACGTCAAAACTCGTGATTCTTACCACTTAACGTGTACTTATGATTTAAAAAAAAAAAAACTTCAAACGAATTAATTAACTAAACAATCCAGTTACATAACGAAAAAAAAAATTACGGTCAAAGAAAATAAACACGCAATAGTTGGCATTGCATTGTATTATTCGCGCCGCGACGAATTACGCTGTGTTTATAAAATCACTTTTGTTTATTGTCTTCCTTTTAGTTCTTACGTACTATTGTCAGTCTTTTTTTTCATAATTACGGCCTGAAAGTGTTACAATGTTACCGTGAATCATTAAAAGAAAGAAAACTAAGCAGCGACGTTACTGCTTGGAGTCTTTAGTTTTTTTTTTTTAAACGTTCACATAGTTGACATTACTTTTAATGTTTTATAGAAATTATTAATATTTTGATTATCGAAATGTAAAGGTTATCTGATATGTATTGATTAATAACGAAAATTACTGAACATTTTTACAAGATGCATTTTGTATTAGCATTTGAATCAATATTATTAATATTTTTACGTATATGTTTGTTTAATTTTTAATAACTTTTAGACTTACTAATGATAATTTATATCAAATTGTATGTAACGTCAAAATTTTGATAAAATATTTAAACAATCAACAACTTTTAAATTCTGTATTTTCAACAACAATAAAAGAAACCAAAAAACTAAAAAGCTAATAGATTTGCAAAAATGTTTTTTATCAAACTCAAGCCATAAATTTAACCATTCGTAAATATCGATGCTTTTTTATGCAAATATATGTAGCTCTATCAAATCCTGAAATAAAATCAAACAAACACAACGATGTTTCTAGAATTAAATAAACTCAAATTACGCATCTGTGATTTGGCGTCAGTTATAATACATTATGGAAACATTTAAATGAGCTTTGAAAAAAAAGCCGTTAGCATGGCGTCATTAATTAGAATAAATTTAATCGACATACCATCGTCCTCGTCGATGTTTTTCTTCGTCGCTGCGTACACCATTCGCTCAAGATGCGGTCCTTCTTTCGGCGGTCCTTCTGGCAACCTTCTCAAAGAATCGTCGTCGGTTTGATTGGCATCGCCATTATTTGCATTACCGCCCCAAATTGTCGCGACCATTGTATTGTAATCGGTGGCGAAATATAAAAACATACCAAGAAGTATAACCAAACGCACGGTACCTGTGTCTATCATTTTGGTTATCTGCAAAAAATTTTATTTTGATTATTTTAATTTTAACCTACAAAGAGTAAGCAATTAGAAAGTATATTTTTGTAAGACTGAATACTTAATTGAATGATGAAAATATTTACTTTTTTTTGTAAATTATATAACCTAAAATTATGTAATTTTTTTATACATCCTCAATATATAAGGATGAGATTTTTTAAAATATTTCATAATAATACAAATCGACGATGTGTTAAAATTTTATTTGATTTGATCGATTTGAAAATTAATATTAATAAATATAAAAAAGTTTCTATTTCAAGCACGACTAACAAGTTGTGTATTGATTTTGTCATTGAAACTATCAGAATAAGGCCATAACCTTGCAACATAACCTCTACATGCATACAATCAATAATATGAATCTATTTTATTTAAAATCAATTCTTTTACGTTAAGAATAATTTTCCTTTTTATTATTTACACTAACCATAATATAATTTTTTTTCGCATTGAACTTTTTACTTAAAAATTATCTTACAACTGGATAACGACCGAAAAAAGAAACTCAAGTTTGTCACAAACAGATTGAACGAAAAAAATAACAGATGCAAAACAATACTATCACAACAATTTTTAACTGTTAATTCACTTCCTTTACAAAATCATATCATGCTCGAACGAACGCGAGTTTTAAAAAAAGAAAGTACGCGTATTCGCGGGCAAAAGAATAAAAAATCAAGCAACGTTCGAAAACATTAAAATTAAAAAAAAAAAATTGTTAAAATACCTTCGTGAAAATCTGTAAAATTTATTATATATAAAGGATTTGCAATGAAATGTATTAAAGCCAAAGTGAAACTCTCGTCTGTTTGTACTTGCTGTTACTTGTACATTAAAGCCGTGGCATTTCTTGTAATAAGTTTGTAACCACTCACTCTCACTCTCTATTTCACTTCTACTTTCTTCAACTTCCTATAAACGTACAATGCTTGACGCAACCTTTATATATCTACTTGCCTTTTTTTCGTACGCTCGATTTTTTTCAATGGCTCTTATTTCGAATTTCGAGATTACGATTGGACGATTATATAAACAATTTTTTGATTGAAATTTAAGTGAAGGTTTCGGTGGGATGAAAAATTTAATATTTAAATTAAGGTTCTAATTTTTTATCTGTTAACTAAGTATGTTTTTTTTTCTTAAAGTTATTTTTTTTTTTTATCAAAACAATTTATCTCAATTTTTTTATATAATACGTTGATATTGCCTAACAAATAATCATTTATTAGATCATCGAATATAAATCATAAGCTAATGGGTTTTTCTAAGTTACTTTGAATAAATTAAAATTAAAATCGTTTCGATTATCATAAATCATATGCTTGCGATATATTTTCAAAATACAAATGTTTTATTTACGCGGAGTAACGAATCAAGTCAATTACTCGAAAGTTTTGTTTGAAAAACAAATATCTTGATAATTGAAACAAAAATACTTAATTTCGAGCAATTTAAATTCCTACTGGAAAAATTCAGTAAAATTGCTTCGAAAGAAACATATGAGCGTCGTAAAAAGGTATTTTTTGTTATATAATTAAACTTGCCAATTATAATAAAGCTAAGATTTTATAGGAATTTTCCATTTGTTTTAAATTTTGTAAGCATAAATTACTATACTATAAAAAATGTTCTTTTAATAGAAACATTAAAAAAAAAATTTTAATATAGATTCCTGCAAAAGTTAATTAATATTCATATTTTTAATAGTAAAATGTAAATTTACACAATTATTCAAGTAAAATATTTAAACTGAAAAACTATTTTCTAAAATTTTTATATTTTTCCATTCTACATTTTTTCCAATGTTTATTAATTTTTAATACGAAACCATACAGTTCATCTAATAAAATTGTCGAAAAAAAAAAATGAAAAACCTTTTGTATTAAAATTCATTTTTTGTGCACGGCAAATATTTAAAAACAATTTATTAATTATATTATGTAGCAGCTCAAGAATGCAATACCGTTTCACACGCAAAGCTATTTTTCCAAGGCTAAGAACCTTTTATTTCAGTGAAACTGAAAGTTATAACCGTACATACTGCTTAATTAACGCAAACAAGATATATAATGTTTCACGTATACATAATGCATAGAATACTCTTTTTTTTCACTTTTCAATTCAATGAACTCAAAGCGGAAATTTTAGCTGATTTAACAAAAATTACCATAATATCGTTTGATATTATCGGAAGAAATAAATTATTATGATATCTTACGAAATTTAGATGGAAATAAATTTTTAATATTTGTAAAAAAAAAACATTTTTTACAGATATTAATAAAATATGAAAATGTTTTCACTCGATAATCGAAGCTGCATATATCAAAATCAGTTTCGTATTAAATAACGATTAAATTAAACAAAAAACTTGAATCACTTTTTAAATGATTTTCCGTTGCATTATCTCACTGCATTTCACTTCCTTCACGATTCAAAACAACTTTTACTTTCTATATGTTCTCGCACGCAAAGCACCAATACAAATAGTCACTCGGCGAATGAAGAGAAAAAAAAAAGGAATGATCTTAAAAACTAAAATCAAAAATCAAGCCACCAAACTTTAAATAAAATCAAAACTTTGAAAAAAAAATGTATATCTATGTATATATATAAACCTTGTTGTTTAAGAAGAGCGACTTATGCCTTAACAACTCTGTCGAATGACTGGAAATGATTTGAAGGCGAGCAGCCGAGCCCGAGCGAATGTTGCTTTAGAGTCTCTCGCTGGTGTTCTTTCGTTATAAAAGGCTATACACCTCTACCGCGCGCACATATATAACAGAGCGTATATAGTCTTATGCCTTTTTAAAACTTCTGGTATATACAACGCTAGTGCCAGTGAAAGTTATACTTGACTTTATATATATATATATAAACATAGTACTTGCCGTGAAACTCCGCAATGCTTTTATATATACATACCCAAAAGTATATCCTACGCGTGTGTGTGGAAGGATTTTGATTATTCAAAACTGCAAGCGAGAATTAATGATAATATCGTGATACGTCTTGCCGCACCCTGGTAGAAATTGTCACCAATTTTTCGCCAACCGTTGACTATTAGTTAAAAACATAGCCATAACCTATAAAGTTAGCAAAAGAGTAACAGGTACAGCATTTTTATTGGTGAAATTTCTACCAGGGCAGCTGTGTTTTAATATTAAATTTTCATGCTATACGTGATAATCAAGTGTTTAGAAGGAATACCAATTTGCAGGATTTTTTCGTTTTGACTGAATTTTTGGAATTTTTAATTTTATTGTTTTGTGGTATTCATGTTTATGGAATATAATATAACTCAATTTTATGGTTAATGTTGAAAAGTAATATAAGATTTACTATATTGAAATCGATATAAAAAAACTCTTTTGATTAAGTAAAATCTCAAATAAAGTAGTTTTGTAACAACAAACATTTTTTCCATTAATTTTGTTACACAACCTGTAATTGTACCTTGAAATATATACATACGTGATTAATGATATTAGATAACTTTGTAAGCATCGTTTTACACGAGATAATCATAGAAAAATCTAAGAAATCGAAAAATTTTTTATGTATAGTCTTTTGGTTATAAAGATATTTGATTTATAATAAAACATCATATTTTAAAATATTTATAGAATTTTATAAATTTTTTTTTCAAATTTTATTAAATTTTACTTTAGTAGTGAATATTAAAAAGATTTTCAATTTTATCCCCGCGTATTTCGTGAAATAATCTTAAAAAAGCGCAATGAAGTTTTTCAATCCATACAATATAAGCAACATATTTATAAAAGAGACTCTTGAAGAAAAGATTTCTTTATTACAAAAAAAAAAACATTTTTTTACGCATCGAAGATAAATAAGTTTTCCTCTCACTTGCTTCATGCTCTGGCCGCAAAGTACTTTGGTTTGATGTCTTATATTTTTTACTTTTAACCCTCGTATACAATATCCTGTATATACCATAGACTATATACCTTATACACTAGTTTACCTTGAATCGGTCATTGTACACTCAAATGAATTCCTGATGGGCGCGATCGGCGAGGCTCCAGAGCGAGGCCAACTCTGCAAACATTGTAAATAAATTAATGTATATAAATTTTCTTGATTTTATTTCAACCAGGAACAACTGCATCGTGCAGTTTTTTCGCTGATGTATCTTTTTAATGGTTACTTTATTTTTTTGCTTTGCAAAATCTCGAGGTTTGAGATCAACAAAGTGAAAGGTATTAGTGAAATTCATGGAAATTAAAATGATTGATTCGATTTATTTCATCGATAGAATTGAATGTTCGAGATTTTTACTTGGAAAATTTTGTTATCGTTTCATTCTCTTTTGTGTATGCACTTGTAATGTAATTAAGCAAAATTTTATTACTGAAACATTTAGATTTTCGTTCTGATGAGATTGTGATTGTGCATCGAAATTAAAGAAGGAAACTTTTTACGATGGAAAAATACATTTTTCAAAAACTTATAAAAATACGCTGATTTGTAAAATACTTTATAATCTTTTTAGCTCAGGGCGATATTTTATTTTGGGAGAGGTTTTTTTCCAATTGTAAAGGTAAAATAGGTGATATTTTGAAAAAACAAACGTAATATCCTGTTTTTTAAAAGAATCTTGAACGAGAAGAAAAAAAAGATTGCGAATTATGTAATGTCATGTATTTCTAAGCTGATGTTACATGGTAACGGTTCACTTTCCATTTCTGTTATAACGTTTATCGCATTATATTTTTTAATGAGTTGTTTGTGTCCATTAAATGTTATGCCAGACATTCTTCGATTAATTCGTCATTGATTGTAAATTCTTATGACTTTTATGTTTCTTTTTTTGCAATGGAGTAAATTTAAACAATATAAGCTTACTTGAAATTCAATAAGATTCAAGTATGGATTAGCATTTGATAAGTTTATAAAAGGAAATTAAATAAATATTTTACTCTGTAAAAAATGTTGTGTGATTCCTCGAAATTTTTTCTTTACGAAAATTTTTGTGAAAAATTTTACATATATATTCATAAAATTAACATAAAATTTTTTGTAAACTTAAAATTTCTGTGCGTTTAAAAAAAAAAATTTTTTATCAAATTTACATACGAAATAAATAATTTATTATTTAAATTATCTCATAATTTAGAATCATACATTTTAATATTAAAATTTTTATTTCTAACTTTGTGTCGAAATTTTTATTTTAAAGTCTACTCAAAAATTATTAGTAAATTTTAAAACAAAGAATCTGGTGTCTCACTATTAACATTTGTTAATATTAAAATAGAAAAATTTTTTTTTACAGTGTAATAAATCAATAACAATAAACGTTCATATATAAATAAAATTCAAAGCTTTTATTAAACACATGTTAAAACTGACAGCTATAGGAAAAGGAGAAGTAAAAATACAAAATAAAGGTAAAGGATATAAAAATTTGTCTACATTGGTTCTCGGACGGGGCGCATTGCGAAATAATCTTTGAATATAACTCTTTCAGCGCTGGTGAAAGGCGTCGACTTAACCGATGAACTCTTTTTCACGCTACTCCATTTTCTATCGCCTTGGCCTGCGTAATATCTTCGTAATGATTTCGGGACTATGAAAAAATCTAGAAAGGTGTATTGATTTGAGTATTTTTAAATTTTAGATTGATTAACAATTATATGATGTTAATAATATTAGAATAGTCATACTTATTTTTATTAAATTTTTAAATAAAATATACACTGTTGTCTTAAATCCAGAATTTTTACATGTTAATTTAAAATTTTTTATCTTATTATTTTGAATGGATATAAAAAAAATAGTACACGCTCCTATTTATATATTATATTTAAAATAAATTATGATTTACTATTTAGTTCAAGTGACATGGAAATATTTTTCAAATTTATGATTCAAAAAGAGGAAAATTAAGCGTATACAATGACATAGCAAATAAAAACATTTGATAGTCATTTAATTTTAAAGAAAAGTCAATTGGTCGATTAGAATAATATGCACAAAGAATACATGAATCTTCATTGTGTTTAATGACTTGATGTTACTTGTAATTTAATAACCGCAAATATCTTCTAAGCTAAACCAAATTTGCGCCATTCACTCGTGCCTATCATTTGATGGTATTGTAATAAAAGTTTAATTTTATAATCTTACGTATCATTTGTCGTGATTGCTTTAAAATTGAAATTCAAATACATATTATCTTGATGATAGAAATGAAAAATATAGTTTTAATTTTTATTTTTGAAAAACTTTGATGTTTATATTATAAATTCAGAATAAATTATGAGAAAAATACTATCAACTCTAAAAAATGTAAAAAAATTAAATTATTAAATAATAAATTAATTTAAAAAAAAAGTAAAAAAACATTTTTATATAAAAAATTTTTTTTTAATTTATATGAATTTTCTTTTCATTAATCGAAATCGTTATTAGTACATTTTTTAAATCACAAGAAATATAAAAAATAATATCCGGCCATTAATGTTTCAAAGATGAATAGAATTATTTAGTAATTAAAGTTCTTTTTTTTGTTTTTTTGTAGATGATTCGTTAATTGAATGCAATTAAGACGTATAATATTACGAAATCACGTTTAGATAAATTTCAATTAACGTTATCAAACACTCATTCACATAACCTAATCAATCTTGAATTCAGCATAATAGAAGTAAAAGGAGCTCATTCATACGTTAATTACTTAACAAGAAGTAATCAACGAAATTTCTTATGTGCATATATATATATAATTTCTATAGAGAGAAGAAAGTCTATCTTTGTGAAATCAATGCCGATGTGTATTATATACATAAGTCTACCTTGATAGGATGATTCAGTTGATGAAGTTTCAGCTGAGGCACGGCTACTTGAACCCGATTTTCGGTTGGACGACAACTGCATTTGGTGGTCGGGCGAAGACTCCAAATTTTCGGGGCGGTGGCTCCGGTGGCGACGCCGGCGGGAACGATGGTTCGAGTATCTTTGATTTTGTCAAAAGCGTATATATATATATATATACAATTAAAGCAATGTATCAAGGATATAACGAGTTTTAAAGCGAGTACTTGAAATAGCTATTTAATTAAGCTAATCGACGAGGATTCTATTTTAAGAATTCGTTATATTTTTTTTCTCGTTTCAATTAAAATATGTTATGTAACGAGAATTTTTAAATAACTCAAGAGTTAAGGTCGAATAAATAATGAGATTTAAATAGATTCCGTTCGTGCGCATAATTTTAGAAAGTAGGTTGATAAATTTTTTATTAAGGCATACTCAGTTCTGTTTCGATGTTATGTCTTTAAAAAAATTTTTTTGTGACAATAAACTATAATAAATAAATAAAAAATTATATATAAAATGTAAAATTTTTGAAACATATCACATACCTTAACGTTCCTAATGATATCTTCCGTGGCTTCTTTGCCTTCTGCAGGCTCTCCGTCGAGTGCTGTAAATTTCTTATTAGGTCGCTCCGTACAGCCCTTCCAGAATTTCCACTAAAAATAATCTAATATTTAATAAATCATTACTGAAAACATACATTATCATTTCAATGATCCTAATTATTTTCTTTTTTTTCTTCCACCAATTACCTTGTTTATGAATTTCTCCAACTCGTTTATTTTATTGACCGTTGAAACAAGTTCGGCGTTCAGTCGTTTCATCTGTAATTTTAATTAATAACATTTTATTTGAATAAAATTTACTTTTAAAAATTATAGAAAATATTTTAAAACATCAAATATTTAAGTATTTTAAATAAGACTATTTACCTCACTATCCAATTGCTTAGTGGTAGCTTTCTGAGTATTTTTCTAAAATTAAAAATTCTGATAAGAAATAAATGACAATTTTGAGATTTAAATTTGAGATTACTAACCGCTTTGATGACAACCTCTTCATATTCTGTGCGTTTATTTTTCAATGCAATTATGTCATCCAATTTCTGTATGATTAAAGTACAATGTTTAATAAACTTTTTTATTTTATAAAAATTTCATCATAAAACAAATTTAACACGACTTACCAATCTATTCTTCTCGACTACGACCAACATTTCTTGATTTTTCATTTCTATTTGCTTGATAACCTAAAAGCACGGGATATAATGTCAAGGTAAATAGAAGCAGCAAATAAAGCTAATACCTAGCGTATTAGCATATGCGATTCATTGAAATTTTAAGGACTTTTTTACCTTGTGAGCGTACCAAATGGCAAAGTAAAAGAGTATGTACATAAAAATACAAACAAACACATTGTCCAAAATGTATTCGCGAATGAATGACTGAAAATTGGAAAAGGGTTAATTTTATTATTATAAATTAATTGGAAATTATCAAAGCAAGATTTAAAAAGTTTAAATTTATTTTTCGTTTTAAAATATTATAATCAATTATTCATTTACCTCGCTATCGGTAACATCAAGAAATTTTGGCAAAGGACTTGGAAAAGATTTTAGGAATCGTGACTGCTTGTGAGTAAACATAATTGAGGATTTGATCCATCAGCACAAATTCAATTACGACATTTTTAAAAAAGTAATTTTTTATTTATTCATCACCTTGATTAATAAAAATATTTAAAAATAAACGTTTGCAAAGTGCAACAACAAATTTGTAGACTACGCGAAGATTGATGTATAAACAAAAGACAATATTCGTTTTATTTTAAAAATTAGATATTCGTTATATATAGATTATTAAAAAATTATGTTTATTTAGTTGTTAAAATATTATCTTATACGTAACAATGCACGTATGTATTGTAATATTAAAAATAATTGCTTTACAAGCACATTATAAAATTAAGCTCAAGAGATTAAAATCTCATGAATTCCTATTTTCTTCCTGTAAATTTAACTGAATAAAAAAAAACCTTTTAACATTGTTTTATCTGTAAATCAAAGCAGTAATTCTTAAAACAACATTTAAGCACTTTTTCGCGAAATTACCAAAAGAAAGGGAGAAAAAATGAAATAAAAATAGATCAATCAAACGTGTACCGTGACAAAGTAAGAACTTTCTAAGAATAAAATAAAAAGCTCAAATCTCTAGAAGGTGTAAATAACCCTCCATAAAATTTTCAGCCAATCTTTACAAGCGTAAATCCTAAATGTCACTTGCTATACATACACAATCATGGTGAAGCCTAAGACGATATATAATGGGTGGGATGAGTTTAAACTCAACGTTATATACATATACATATATATATATATATATATATATATACGTAGCTTACTAATGACTAGCATGAGCGACGAGTTCATGACGTGCTCTGCGCGATAAGCTTGATACCTATATATATATATATATATATATACATACCTTACACTTTATCCAATTCCCCTGTCAGTGTAATGCGCTTGGAAACTTGTTAAATTTTTAATGACAATTTCGTGCTTAATTAGACGTAATTTTTCAAACAGCTTGACTAACTTTACTGTGTAAGTCTCGTTGTCAAGAATGAAAATTTTTATTAATTTTGATTTTGTTACCTTTGAAAAAAATGTATTGAAATCAAATCCCAAATAAATATTTATTTTAGTCAAATAAATATTTACATAGAACAATTTAAGAAAATATTTATCTGATTTTAATAAATTTTTTTTCAGTGTATTATTTAATGATTGTAAGAATATTAAATTATTAAAAATTTAATTTTATTATTTAAACCTTTGCGTTAAGAAATACAAATCAATATAATTAATTTTAATCAATCTTTTTGGAAATTTGAACAAAACATTCCAATTCTAATTGAAATAAAGTTTTACTTTAACAAAATTTAAAGTATATATCCTTCAAAAAAATTCTCATATCGTACATAAAATAAAACCTTAAAACACAAGGTTCATTATACACACAAATGTTTTGGTTTATATAATGCAATTCTCATGCGTAGGAAATGAAAAAAAAATTCTCCCATTCTCCCATTAAGTTGAAGATAAAAGTAGAATAAGAATGAAGAAATGTCTGGGCAAAAGGCAATTGCAACTCGTAAAACAATTCGCCGGAGGCATAATATACACGCAAAGGTTATATTACGAACGTGCGAATGGCATATATATATGTACGTAGACCGGCAGCAAAGTCAGCTAGCGCGCGACATATATACGCGCCGCAAGCTTTAAGCGCCGAACTTTATAATTTTACGAGCCGCTTAATCTCAGAGTGCCTTTGCAATCTCATTGCAATGGCCGATAAGTCTTCTCTTTTAAAAGGTATACATATATATGTATATATACGGTTGCGGTCGCAATGAAGAAAGGACACTTGTGCTCATATCTAAACGAAGGCGATTCACAGCTGAGACTTTAGCGTGTATACGTATATAATTTCCGTATAAGCTTGAAATTTCCGTAAGACTTGAGAGAGAGAGAGATATGGCAAAAGATGGCTAAATCGTATAAAGCGCACGAGTATGGCTTATGTAGTATAAAGTTAGAACTATATATCTTGCTATGGCTTTTATATTAAATGATAAAACACGTCTTAGATAGCAGGCATACTAGATGGACTTATTATTGTTTCGTGGTTATAGAAGGCAGTATAGTGCAATATGGATACGATTGTGGATATTATTTTTTTTAACGTTCTAGTAGAGTGGTTATAATGCATCATTTAATAAATTATTTTTATCTTAATGTTTCAAATTTTTAATAATTGAAATATTTGTTTTTAATTTTTGTATAACATCTACCTTTAGTTGAAAATTGTACTTTTTAATTAATTTTTGGTGTATTCTTTCTATACTTAACGGTCTTCATTCTTAAATAATAATTAAATTTTTTCAATCAAATGATATTTTTCATCTGACATGGTAAAGAAAAATGTCAAGGTAAGATAAATTTACAAATTGCTTTGGTTAAAAATAAAGTCTCAATATGTGGAATCACTAATCAGCTTCTGATCACTTCCAAATTTGAGAGGTTGTTTCACCCCTTAGCAATGTTTTTTTACTGATAAAAATATATGTTTCTAACTTTTGATCTACTGTAACATATTACGATATGACTTAAATCGGAGAAAGACACCTGAAAGATTTTTCTTATCAGATACACTTAATCACATAGATATATAAGTTAATATTATTAGCGATGCATGAGTTTTTAATGCTTGTTGGACAAAATGTCAAATCACGATTTTATTATTTAGTTGTGAAACTATTTACTGGTTAACTTAGTAAAAACCATTTAGTGGTTCAAGAAAATCTCTGATCTGGAGAACTCATTCTTTGCTTGTAAGTTAAATAAAAAAGTATGTAATCACTGTTGGCAGTGATTTTTTTGTCGCATTATAATTTAATATTAGCCAACGAAACATTTTCGATTAAGAACAGATTTAGAATAATATCATATAAAAAAGTACATAACTTGTATGTATTCTGATTACTTATGATAATTTTATTCAAATTTTCTATTATTCATCATTGACATCATTGTCGATTAATTATTGTGACAAATTAAAACTTTATTGTTTCAACATCACTTTCAACAAATAAAAAAAAAACACTAGCAATTCTCTATTCATTAATATCTAAATAGTTAGCTAATTAATCCCATTTGAAATCCAGCGAAATAACAAGCTTGTTTTATTAAGCAACAAAATATTCGACAAGAGAGAGAGCTAAAACAAAAGCGGAAACATAAACATAACGAATAAGTAATTATTTAGCCTCATTGTTAATTCAGAGTAATTGCGTAGTTTAATAGGGGAAAATGTCCATTGAATTTAACGTATCTCAAACGGCATACGTATATATACACATAGTTTCTATTTTGACGGTCGACGGCGACGATATAGTTTTGTATATACGTGCGTATACACACATAACATTGATGCGCATCTGTAAAACAACCGACTCGTCGTTATGATATATCGATTGAAATTTCCAGGAGGGGGTTGGGAGGGGTTAAAAGGCTCTTTCATGTGTTAATCTGTGTTTATTTAATCAAACGTTAATATATATATATAGCAAGTGGAATAGAAAGGGAGAAAGAGAGAGAATGGCTAAACTTATGTTTAGACACAAAAAGACTTACTCACCCTTATGCTTGCATTGCAATGATAATATTATAGCGATTTGAATTAACCTTACCACTTTCTTCTTATTATTTTACAAAGTTTGTTTACAAGTATTGTTATTATTTTTTATTGAAACACTTGTATCTAAACCTGATCATTTACAAGTATTTTCTATTTTTATATTGTAACAAACCAATAATATTAATTAAAATGATATTATTTAAATTTAATTTAAGTAACTATATATAATTGACTTCAAGTAAAAGAAACTTAAGGGATGTTGTACGTGTTTTAATAGCAAAATGTTTTTAAAAAAATCTCATTATTTATAGTTTCTAAAATTAGTTAATAAATGACCAGGTGCATAGTGAAAATTTGCAATACTTTGTAGACTAGAAACTAACCATTTGTCACATTTAATTCTGATTTCAGTCATAAATCGGTATTCTAAGTATTAAAAATTCTCCGATTCCCACATAGAAGTTTAGAATTTGCTAATTCATAATTTTATAAAAACAATTTTTTTCACTCTTTATTTGCTTTTTAATCCTCAGAGCAATGTTTCATCATAGTGTAAACATCCCAGCGGACAAACAATTAATCTAATTCCGTAATAGATTAACAGCAAAAGATACTGTAACAGAGATGAAAAAAAATTAACGTTTTCTGTTTTCTTTTTCTCCTGCCGTTAGTTTTAAAGCAAATAGCTTTCAAACAAAAAGCTCTATATTTATTCTGTCAGATCGAGCTACAGTCACGTTTCTCTCTCTCTCTCTCTCTCTTTCACTCTTTATCTTTCTCCGTCTATCGTTCTCTTTGAGAGTTAGCAAAGACAAATTTGATAATGACAGGATTTGCACGTTCAGCACATTACGCTTGTACATGGAAAGAGAAAGGAGACTTTGAATTTTCGTCTACATGTTAAAGAGAGAAGGAGAGAAAGACAAGTGTATAAGGCTTTAAAGACAAGAGAGAGAGAGAGAGAAGAGAGAAGGGGGAAATGGATGATGCCACGGGCCACTTGTCGTTTCCCATGACGCCTCGCGGGTTGGGTTGACTAACTAAATATGAAGTTAGCTAAACAGACCCCA
Organism: Anastatus disparis; assembly: GCA_017163975.1. Lineage (NCBI taxonomy): Eukaryota > Metazoa > Arthropoda > Insecta > Hymenoptera > Eupelmidae > Anastatus > Anastatus disparis. The sequence continues at coordinate 2,999,830 of JAFFSR010000251.1, forward strand.
GGCCAGGGTTAACACACGGTATAAGCTTAAAGCGCGTCGAAATAACCAAAGTGAAAGACAGAGAGAGAGAGCATGAAATAGAAAAGAAAGATGAGGGATATGATACATTTACGCAAAGTAAACAACGAATCAACTGTAAAAACATTTCCATTCCACTTGGCAGTATATAGGGATCACTTAAAGAAATTTACATGCTATGTACGTATATATATAGGATGAAACAGTACGGATGGTTACAATAAGAGGTTGTGATTCTGAAAGGTTCTATAAATCATCATATTGATTTATGGTGTTTTAAGCTGCTGAATTTAAAAATATTAAAGGATAAATGAAAATACATACATTCAATTGTTAAAATTATTAATTTTATTAAGGTAATTTAGCAATTGAGTTTTATTATTTGATTGAAATGTTATATTTTATGAGTTTTGGGTAAAACAAGATCTTTATAAAGTTTTCTGTAGTCTTTTTCATTTTTGTATAAAATATCCCTTAATTTTAAAACAATGGTAATTGAGTGTTCTCATAGTAAAAAATTATGTTAATTTTAATTTACTACTTCTATTTACCCATCGAATATTTCACCACACAAAATTAAATGCTTTCAAATCCAAATTAATCATCTCATATTGACGAATTTCACTATTCAAAAAGGGTAAAAGGTAAAAGTTATAAGGTAAAAGTTGATAAAGTAATAATTTCTACAATTACTAAATCTCATTATTGTCACTGGAATAAAAGAATAATTTCACTTAATCATATCTCTTCTATGCCTATATTTACTTATTTTTACTGATTTTTAAGTGCAGGAATAGAAACTATGAAATTGACTTTTTCTTTTAATTTATTAATTTTAAATGATTAATTTTTAATTTGATTTGAATGACACGCCGTTCGATATAGTAATGATAACTAGCGACAAATACTATATTTCCATAAATAATTGTTGAAATAAAATAAATAACAATATAAATAAATAAGTCCTTTATTAAATTGTATTTTTTATATTTGAAAAAAATAAATGTAAAACCAATATCCTTTATGGAATATCAAATAATTAAGTTTTAAGTTAAAAAAAAATTACATTTAATTTTTTTAATAATTTCATAATTTAAGAATAAAATATAGTTAACTTCTTCTACAAAATTTTAAAATATGACAATAAAGGTATACCATAAATATATAAACATACTTCAATCCACAATTTCACAATACAAATACATTCGTCATTTGAATCCTCCGCTCTCGGTTATTTCCATCTCATATCTTTGTTCCGACGACACGTCGTTTCGTGTGTTTATATGTAAAACAATAAACGTTTCCCGCTTCTCTCCCCCAATAATACGGTGGAATAGAGAGCAACGCGCAAGTTTGAAAGGCCACTTGACGCATCAAAAATGTCAGATGCATAAATCACACGTATATGTTGAAATGCGTACAAGGTGGCAGTGAAGTGTACACAGTTAAAAAAAAAATCTAATATATTGTTTTGTTAGATTAAGAAGTTTTGCGTGATTATGAACAAAGAAATGATAAAAAAAGCGCATTAAGGAATGTTTTAACAAAAGAGGGATGTCGTACGATGGTCATAAAACCTTGTTGAGTTTTCTTCTCTTTTTTTGCTAAAGTTGTGATTAGGGATTACGTCTCTATCGGCGTATTTTTAATGTCACTTCAAAGCGTTATGATAATAGATGATTTTTTTGTTATTACTGAGAGATGGAAAATTTGTGTATTTATGTTTTTTTATAGGGCCATTTAGGAACGTATATTTTTGTTTGTTGTAGTATAATTTTTGGGAGAATCAATAAATCTTTTCTTTTTCACGTTAATCTTGTTTTGGAAAGGAATAATTGAACCAAATGTTTACATAAAGGCTATAATACTAATATCCTTAAAGTTTCTTCTAACCTGTGCACTGTAATATTTATTATAAGCACTTTGAGCTAAAATTTATAGTCGAAAGTTGTTTTTAATAAAATTAGTAAGATAAAAAAACAAAAACAAATTTAAAATTTATCGCGTTATAATTTTTTTAGGGCTACAAACGTAATTTAAAAAATTATTTTGACAAAAATATAGTTTTTATTATACTTAAATTATGTTTAAATTTTTTCAAAATTTTGTAATTAATTTTAAATTAATTATACTCAATCATTTCTAAAAGTAGTTTGACTAACACAGTAACCAAAAACAGTCAACGGATTAAGTCTCTAATTAAAGATTTAATTCAATCATTTTGATCAAAAGTACTTTTATATTTGATGAGTTTTAACGAATGTGCAAACGAAAAACACACACTAACTTCGATTTGATATTAAAAAAAAAAAAATGCTCCAAACCTAATCTAACGAAAGATCTAAAATAAACACTCATAATAAGGTGACTAGAATAAAAAAGAGAACGAACTTTGTAGCCATCAAAACTAATTGAATATTCGCTGACAATGTGTCGCGCATTGAACATTATATACATTATAACCAGAAGCTGTGTGCACATCGTGTCTGTTACGTATATAAGAGAAAACGTAGACTTCTACACCTCGGCGATTTCCTTCGAAACCTAAGTAATTACGGAATTTCGTGCAAAGCGCACCAGAAAAGCTCTCCTCTCTCTCTCTCTCTCTGTTTCTCTCATCGCGACAAGGTGTATATGGAGCTGTATATGTATGCGAGCAGAGTATACGTATATAAACGGTGCGCATGGTTCGGTACGGACTAAAAGAGATAATCGCAATATTCGCATGAATATTCATAGCTTTAAAGATAGGAAGTATATGTGTATATATATATAGGTGGAGTATAAGCTCTGAAGGTGATCGTCCACAGGACTTTGCAAGCTTCCGCAAGCATCGTGTGAAGATAATGAGATCTCCCTTGAAGCTTTAAGCCTCTTTCTCTCCCTCGCGCGCGTTTTACAACCTAAGACTCTCTCTTGTCTATTCGCCATGTCAATGCACCTTTCACGAGCATCCTAGCGAAACGTTTCACTAAGAGAGAGAGAGAAAGAATGAAAGAAAGATAGACTTATACTAGAAGCAAATTAGCGAGAGAGAAAAGAGAAAGAAAGGTAGACTGTATGAGGGTAACAAGAAGCATTTTTGTATAACGAACTTGCTTTGCTAAATAAAAAAAAAGAAAGCTTCTTTTTTTGGGGATAACCAGCAGGGATGAAATGAAAGGTACAGCGACTAAAAAAAAGAATACACGAACTCGGAGAAAAATGAGCGAGAGAAGAAGCAGAAGAAGCAGAGTTGGATAAAAAAAAGCGAGAAAGACAGCAAGAATCGTTCATTTAACCAACGACACAGGGATAAAATGAGCAAACGAGAAAGTTGACAAAGGGGCGCAAAATAAGATAAGCGCAAAACCGTACTAACTCCGTATACGAATACATATATACGTTACCACATTATTTGGACTTTTAAGGAGCTAAGACTCCGAATAAAGATCATTTGAGAATTTGCATTGAGAGCGATAACGTGGAAGTACTCGTGCGTTCTCTAATGGAATATTGAAATAAATTTAAAATCGATGATTGGAAAAAATAATGATGTGAAATTCGTGTACTAGGAATTATATTGTTTGACTTTATAATCTTATTATTTTTAAATCGTTAATTTAAGTATCTGTACATAAGCATATAATACAAACAAAATACGAATTATTAATTGTAAAAGCTAAAAAATGATGAGAAATTAATAAAATTTTATTTAACATGAAAACAGCTCTTTTTTTGACAAGTAAATAAATAATCACAAAAATTGAAAACTAAAAAAAAGGTAAATAAAAATCTACTCAAAGTACAAGAACAGAAAAGGTGAAGGTAGACGAGAAAGCGGTATCAAGAAATTAAAAGATGAAAAAAAAAAGTAGAAAACGATTCGCTTGCTCATTTACGGACAAAATAAAAAAGGTACACCCAAAGAACAGACAAGTAGAATTGAAGTTAAGCTGAGTAGATAGATTATAAAATAGAGAGAAAGAGTGTATTTTACAAAGGATGAAGAAGAGAAAATGTACGGCGCTTGTTACTACAACCTTTAGTACAACTTTGCTTTATTTCGCCTTCAGGGACTTAATTATCTAATTAATTAACCACAATCAGAAACGATGAGTAATTTCTCGCTCCGTTGGCGCCTTTGCTACTACACACCAGAAAGAGAGAGGAGAGAGAATTTCTTGTCACACTATTACTGTATAATGCCGACTTACAGCTGAATTCACGGAAAATCGATTAGTCTCTTATCTCTGTCTCTGTCTCTTTATAGTACTAAGGAGACGATGTATATAGCCGGTTCCTAAGGGCGTATAATAGCATGCCAACTGTGTGTACGCGTCTTGTCTCGCGAGAATTTGATCAATTGTCATCTATCTTTCTACCTTGATTTCGTTCCCTCAGACTTTACGGTAATATAATGTCATACCTGGCTAAATAGTTCATTGTTATAATTTACTCCTAATAGTTCATTAATTAATAAATAGGATTTTTTATGAAAGTATGATTATACATAGTAACATTTTTTTATTATATAGAGTGATTTCACCAATATCTGAATACGCAAACATTTTGTCAGAAAATTAAATATTATATGCATGTCTTTCTCAACGGTCTTAGTTTTACTACCTACTCATAATTTTACGTTGATTAATTAAAATAAATTTTACCACATTCATAAAAAATTTAAATATTTAAAGTCAATGCGCATAAATTCCACAGTGGAAATATAGATTTTTAAGGAATTTGAGCTCGAGAGGATGAACATGTTAAAAGCATTGGAAAAATTCTAGGCGGTTTTGGCTTCAATGTTATTTAAATAGAGGCGTTCGTTCTTTAGTGAAAATAATCGTTCATAGAATTTCAGTTATTTTTTTTATTTATATAATTTCAAAATAAATGTTTTTTATTTTATTAAGTTCTTAAACCTTTATTAAAAAATACCATTCAAATTTTTTCTTTTCGATAGATTTTTAAATTAAAAAAAAAATTTTTCAAAGTAAACTTTTTTAATTCGTTGATTTACTGGTGAAATCACCCTTTTATATAAAATGTTTAATTTGAAATCCATACAAAAATTACTGGTAAATTTTATCAAAAAGAATTTTTATATTGTACGAAAATATTATAATTTATCTGATAATTTAACACTTTCATATAACATAGTAAATTAATAAGCCTTCATCATTGTAGTCTATGACTTTATGAAATAAGCAAACTAAATATAAAGAAACAAAAAATATTTGCTTATCTTTTATATTTGCTGAACAAAGTACAACTTCCGTAGACTAAAGCGATTTTAAATAGGTTTACTCTTCAAAATCTCATGCGATTACGTGCAAGTCAAAGACTCGATTTTTGTGACATTTGAGGCATGAAATAAGTGCCGTCTGATGTATTTTTTCCTCTCTTTTATTAGCGGAGAAAATAAATTTTCCGTAACATCATACGCCAACAAAATCACTCGCTACCGGTGAGGAGTTTCCAAAAAAAAAAGAATTGAATATTAAATAGTAAATATATTTTTATTCTTCTTTTCTCTTTCGTATGCATAAATTTTAAGACGGAATGCCGCTGTTATAAGACCATAAAAACGTAATCGCGGCTGTCTTAAAATGAAATACCAAAAAACATTTCCGGCTTTGACTTTGGCTTTGAGCCGAATAAGAGACGAAAATCGCGCCTTTCTACCCTTATTTTTCACACAAATTCCAAGCAATTGCATCTTGAAGACCAAAAAATATAACCCTCACAAATGTGTGTAATGAAAGATTGTACTGTAGTGTTTTTTCATGTATAAATACACACAAGTAATTGCGCGAGCTAAGATAAATTTTCTTTAAATATGTGATTTTGGGATATTTGTTGCTTCTAGATTTAGAATACAATTTTTAAAGCACATTTAAAATAACTTCTAAAATGATTTGTAAGAATTGAATTTTCAATTTTAATTTTTAACTTTTTTTTCAATTTTTGATTATTGATGAGATAAAAAAAGACGCATGTTTTTGACGTAATGTAACTACGCAGAAGGATCCTACCTTATCGGCCGATATTCAATCACATCAATAATTACAATTAGAGCAATGATTTTAGGAAACAAAATACATGTGACCCATAGTTAAATAAAATTTATTTATTAGTCTCAAAGAATTTCGAGTTCTGGTATTTGAATAATAATATTGTAAAAACATTGACTGGAATTTGAAAAATATTATCTTATTCGAAATCCCAAAAGTCTCTAAGAGTAGTAAACGAATAATTTTAAAGATTCAATGGAATTATGTTTATAGGCTACATTACAAGCTAATGTATTTTGTTTTCTAAAATTATTGCTTTTATTATAATTCTATATGTAATTGTTTATTGGTTATATTAAAAATAAATCAGGAATTTAATATAACTAGGAATTTCAAATAGAAACATTATACAAAATTATTTTATATTAATATCACGAAGTTTTAATAATCATCCTAGATTTTATAACAAAACAAAACCATTTTCGATGCAGTGAAAGTTGACGTCGTGAAATTGAAAAATATCACTCGAATGAAACTGTGCGTTGTTTTCTTGAATATTTTTTTCGACTTTCTCTTGAAAATAAATATTATATAAATTAAATTCAAGTTGTGCATAATATCGTCAGGCATGCTAATCAAAAACATAATTACAAATGAATTATTTCAGAATAATATTCACATACAAATTGTAATATTTCTTTATTTGAATCATTAAAATTATTTTTTTTCAAAATAAATTACGTTCATTGACGTGAATATAAGTTGTAAAATTTTCAATTTCAATTACAATAATCACGTTTTGAGCTATAAATAGAATAATTAATTTCATTTTAATATGAGTACGTTTAATGTTCTTACTTATTATTATTCATTTTTAGACATTATTTAGATTTATTTAAATTTATAGTAACTTTTAATGCCATTCTGTTTTATTTAGAATAAAATTCGTATCCTCAATATATTTAAAACATATAGTCACAATTTGTTAAATTATTCCATCTTGGATTATCAAAAATTTGTTTTTTGTAAATAGTTTGTCAAATATTTCAAAAATAATTTTTATAAAATTATTAAATTCTCAAACACATTCATATACCATTTTTATCACATACAGAGTATACAACAGTATTTGTCATTTATACAAAATTAAGATAACAAAATCTGTCAATTTGGCATTACGTGCAGTCGAACGATTCCGTAATCCGCATAAGCGTGCATATACACAAATATCAGAAATCCAAAGGGAATGAAACTCGTGCAATCGTTCTAACATTTAATTTAGAGATTTAACGCATCAACGCGAAATCGCAACAGAATTTCTATTTTTCTATGTATCAATGAAAGAGGAAAAAAAAAGAATTCCAGATGTTTTGCACACGAAATGCTCCGAAGAATTGACAAAATAGTAATTAATCAAAAACTATCGTAGCGTAACGCCGTGCCATCGAGGGTTATTCCTTATATAAAATTCGGGTAAAACCACTCAAATTAATTTCAACTTTATTTCCCCCTTATTTCTTATATCTACCACTACAAAATATCGCACAATCGTATATGTACACTTTTCTAACGCTAAGTAGAATCGATGTCCGATTCTTCCTTCTTTTACATACTTTTTGCATTATTATTATTACACGCGACAATGGCAAGTCTGTTTCTTACGCTCAGTTGATCTCAGACGGACAGGATAATGTAACTTGATTAAAATCAATGTGACCAGGGATACATTCTTTTTTTATTGTCACTGATAAAATGAAATCTTTACAAATGTGTGCACATACATGTGCATTTATTTGCTTGGATGTACTTTTCTATCACATTGCACATATACGCGAGTTGATGAAACAAGTGATACTGTTAAATCTTTAGATTTTGTTTATACTCTAAAATTTTCACTATTTTTAGATCACGTTGTTGTGTATAGCAATGATTCATAATATTTGACATGCTTTGAATTACACGCGTCTCATTTTATGAATTCACATTATATATCAAACTCTTTTTTTGTGAGATTAGATAACGTAACGACGACATTCTAAAATTGGTTTTATCATGTTATACTAAGTTGCAAGAAATTATCAAAACATTTTCAGAAATAGAATGAAGTCTTTTTTTTAATTTGAATAAATATTTACGCTTATCATGAATTTGAGATTTATATTTGCTAATCATATTAGTTTAGTTATTGAGTAATTAGTAATACAAATCAATCGAAAGTATTTCTTCAAAACTACAGAACAAAATATTTATTTAAAATTTATTGATAATATTCTTTTGCAGAATTTTAATTTGTTGTAGAAAGTTATGTTTCAATTAATTATTTTATAAAAATATTGATGTGTCAAAATTATTTTTAAACTAGAAAATGATAATTTATTTCGTTGTAATGTTAATTTTTACCACAATGTGATATTTTAACCTTTAAAAATTTTCAAATTTATGCTGTGACATTTGTAAAGTTTAAAATACGTTAATAAATAATACTTATATTGTTGTTATTATTAGTATGTTTTCTAGGTGATAATTTGTATTTTACAATAAAATTTTAAATAATTTGTACTCAACAAGTTTTCATTATTTGCAATAGCAAATAATAAATATTCTAAAACTTATTGTAACTATATTAGCTATTTCGTCAGTGAAAATACGGATTTATAATCGATTTATTTTTAATGAATTATTAATTTAAATTTTGGAATTAATTCATAAATGTTAATTTATTATTAATTAATAATTATATTCTTTGAAAAATTTTCTAAATATGTTTAAAGTATTTGTTTAACTTTTATTTTGTAAATTTATAGTGTACTTCGGTGTATTAAATTATTATTCAATAATTAAAAAATTATGAAAAAAATGAATTTTTGAAAAATTATTATAAAATTAATTAATAATAAGATTGATAAAAAATAAATAAATTAAAAAAAAAAATCCTTCGAGCCGGATTTGAACCAGCGACCTATGGATTTCTATCTCAGAATAAACCAACTACAGTCCACCGCTCTACCAACTGAGCTATCGAAGGAGATGACTGAAATGATTCTCAAAGACGTATATAAGCCACGAAAAATTTTATGCGTCTTTCTACTTATTATTTTTATATTAATTTTAAATTATTTATTGTTATAATTAATACAAATGTTATTTATAACATTTACTCTAACTAATATTAAGTAAAAAATTATTTTTAATGTAATAAAATAGTGTAATAAAATTAACATAAGTAAATATAATAAATTTTTCAAATTAAAATTATGCATACAAAACCAATAAAAATCGCTATAACTTTATTTTATTCATTCGAATAATTTATTAACTCATTTGATATAAAAAATATATATATGTAACAATAAAAAGGAAGTCATAAGGGGAGTGGGTTATAAAAAGAAAGGGTACCATAAAAGGCATCAAAACCTATTGCTCGTTTATATAAACGTTAAAAACGTATTAAACGATCGGTCGTAAAAATCTGAATTTTTGAATTTTTTTTTTTAAGCGTCACATAATTTAAATGCATAAAAAGAAAATTCTAGTAGCGATGCAACTTAAACTTTCCTCCTGTCGCTCTTATGTGCTGTTAAAATGGGTTAGCTCCTTTACGACAAACGCATATAGAAAGGTATATATGGGGATGATTGTACGGGAAGTTAAACGAAGCAAAGAATTGCGTGTCAAGGCTTCGAGCATAGAGTTCGACATGAAATTTTATATACTTTAGAAAATCCTCTCGCCAATCACCATTAAAACCTCATAGAACACAGAATGTATATGTGCTTTTTTTCATGACTTCGATACAGTTTACATAAAACTATAAAGTTATGGCTTTACTTGTTCTTTAAACAGATAGATATATACTTTGGCGCTGCGAGGGGTAAACGAATGTATATAGCGAGTATCGTAAAATAAGAAAGCCGATGAGTTGGCTTAAAGTTTAAGGTATATTCTTTTTTTTTTTTTTTGTTTTACAGAAGAGTCATTAAAAAGACTTGCGTAACAAAAAGACAAAGCCTTACGACAAATCCCCTTTTTCGACTTAATTACATCCGATTGCCGAATTACCACGCGACTTCAAGCAGCGAGGCAGCTTAATGGGAAATTACTCACTTTAATCGGGGAATTTTAAATTTATTTTATTATTATTGCCTGTTGTTATAAAACGTTATTAACGGACTTTAATTTGTTCATTTTTTTTTAAATAAAAAATCAATGAAGATTAACGCTGATCGCAAGTTATACGTACAAGTTTTTAAGAAAATTAATTTTGTTACCGACACAGATTTCTGTTTTATCGGCATTTTTTTAATTCGCTATTTTAATCTGTATACATAATTTTTAAATAAGAATTGATTGTAAATTTATCATTTACTTGTATTTTGTATGCATTTATTCAGTGAAAGCTTTAACTTCATCCCTTATTTCTCGAATATTATCAAAAATTAAAATTTTATTTTACTGAAATAGAATTTAACAATTTATATACTTCTTCAAAATATTTTTAAAAAACTTATACAAATTTTTTCGAAAATACTAATAGGGTAAATGTGCCAGTTACCGTGGGTTTAACGTAACCTCTTACAGATTTTTCTATTAATGCTCGATAACTATTGATATCAGTTATAAACGTTGAAGCATCTTTTATTTAATAAGCATGATTGATTAATTATGTATAGAAAAATATTTGAAATATTATTAAAAATATAAGAATTGATGCATGCGTCAAATACCGTGTTGCTCAATTTTCAGATTTCTATATACCGTGTGTCAGTTTCCGCGCCCCCAACTAAATGCGTTTTGTCAGTAAGCAAGCCCTCGATCAAATATCGAGCGTCGAATACCGTGCATTTTTCGTCGATTTATCTTTTTTTGAGGTTATGTTTTCTTCGATGCTCACATGTTAGAGGGCACGATAACTAAGATTATACCAAAAAATTGGTTTAGTTATCGTGCACGATAATTGAATCATATGCTTAAATCTGTTCCAGTTACTATATTTTATAAATAAATAATAAAAAATATTTTAAAAAAGCAAATTGTAAGTTTTTTCGAAATTTGTAAGTATTTTATTATAGTAAAATGCATATAAATATTATTAATATACATTTTTTAATACTTTAAATGATTGAATTAAACATGCAATTCTTAAGCTTTTTGATAACGCGCGCACTAAAAACGCATAAATCACGTTACAAAAATTTCAAACATTATTTATACAATATAAAACGTCGATAAATTAAATTTTTATTTTTCTAATAGTTAAATTATACTTCAAAAATATTAAAAAAATTTTTTTGTATTATTGATTAAGGCTTAAACCTATCTTAATGTATTAAAATATCGAAGGAGCACGGTAGTCGGGGGGGCAACGATAACTGGCACACTTACCCTATGATATTAATTTTATATTTAAAAAATTTTATAATAGGTTGAATAAATTTTGTAAATACTTAAAAAGTGATTTCAAGTTTTCAACTAAAATATAAAACAATGAATTTAATGATATTAATTGGTGCAATACATTTTCAGAAATATTATATCATCACTCATGTCACAAATAAAAATTTATTTAATTTATCTTGTTATATAAAAAATGTAAGATTTGAATTCCAATTTTTCATATTTGATTTTGATATCACCTTTTCTAATTAACAATAAAATAAAATGTAGCCTGAAGATAATTTTTATTTGCGTTTCAAATTTGAAAACATAAAAATATTTTATAATCTCATCCAATTTAAGGCAGGTTTTAAACTTATAAATATATAGTACAATAAAATAAATAATAAAAAATATTATTTAACGACAAATGATAGTTTAAAATGATAATTAGTTTCGTCTTTGAGTTGATAGCAAATGTCAGGCGAGAGACTTGCAGCAAATCTTGAAAGATTAAGAAACTTTATCAAGAGTTAACACGATTGGAGATTTAGAGTTTAGTACCGTAATTAAACGAGTGACGTGAATGTTACACAAGAGAAGGGAAGAGAGCGCAACTTTGCAACCCCTTTTAAATCAGTATTAGTAGATCAAACCTTCTAATCAGCGTGAATCGACATTTGGTATTCAAATTTTATTTATTTTTTTTTTATTGTGTCTTTATAATTTTATTACCATAGGCTATAAAAATAAAAAGATGAACAATTTTATTTTGTTTAACCAGGCAGTAACTATTTTATTACCTCGTTTTACGATTTGATAATTTTGAATATATATGTATGAACCAGAAACGCGGCTTAATGTATCTTAAAAAAGTTGATCGATATTGCATAAATTAATAATCGGTAAATAAATGCAGTTAAAATTTTGTGATTAAATGAAAAATACGTATTATCCTGCTGTTTTTCTATGATTAAGGACAATTAACTAAAGTTTGATTTATTTACAAGAAAAAGGAAGTTATTACAGTCAATGCTCTGGATATAAACTAACGTATAATTTTAAACTTTCGCTAAGCTTGTTAAATGATAATAAATATACAAAACAGCAAACAATGGAGATACTAAAATCCTTAATTTTGCCAAATGTACATTAAATTTTGGAGCATTCAAAGCACGAAAAGTTATTATCCCAAGAAGCTTTCCTTGCGAAAAGAAAAAAAAATAAAATATTCTTATTGTCGTAATAACGCACTAGATTCCTTGCTTCTCTCTTCTTTAATTTATGCATAGCCCAAGCGTTGAAGAACGATGTCATCTACGAAATTAGCAATAAACCTAAAGGAAGTAAGGAGTACACTATATACCTAAGTATTATATATATACGCACACACGCACACATGCACATCAGTAGCTCGTACATCTTTGTACATACCAACCTTAAGATAGTACACATACACACAAGAAAGTAGAGCCTTCTTCACGACAATTAAAACTTAGACTTTTGCATACTGTTGTATATGGTTATATTTTATAGTATGAAAGATGAGAGGTAAGCTTTGAAATCATAATCGGTGTGAGTATTTGCTAATGTGCAACATGGGCTTGCGATTTAATATTTAGTATAAACAATGTATAAAATATAAAAACAACATATAAAAGTATAAATATTTAGTATATGCGTTGTTATGTTTATTTCATGAAAAACGTTGAAATTGAACGCATTTTATTGATAATTTAAAAAATATTAGTTTTATAAAAAATATATAAAATTAAAAAGCTGTATTTTTTTTTTCTCTATAATTTTTAATTTATCTACTTTTTTCCAAAATTTGTTTTTACCAATTAATTGTTTTTAATCTCTAGAATAATTAACATTTTAAAATGACTTAAACGTTTTTTTTTTCAAAATATAAGAACGTTCATTTGTATTATTATTTAAAATCATTCCCTGTCGGAGTTATTTAGATATCTATTCGTTTTTACGGTAACATTTATTTCAATCGCTGTCTTAAAAATTTTTTCGAAATATCTTTACATTATGTTTTTTATTAGTAATGAAAGGCTCTAACATAAAGATATTTTTTTAAATTTTGGATTAAAAATAAAAAATTTGAAAAACTAATGTCGGTGTGGTGAGCTCATTTTGTCTTAGAATTTTATAAAAAAACAAGTTTATATTATCAGTTTTAACTAAAGATGCTCATAAAAAAAGCAGTGAGAGAATTAAAAGTAAAATTGTATATTTCCAAATATCCATTAATTTTTATGGTTGCATCTTTCTCGATCGCTTTATTTTCATGCATTTTATAAGGATGATTAATCTTATGATTTTCAAATATTAAGAGGCGGTCGGAACCATTTGCCGCTTGGTGGCGCTGCGGTCAGGTGAGAGAAAAATATAAAATATTTTTTATATAGCAATTTAAAATTTACTGAAACAATAATATACTTTTAATCTTGTCATTTCCTCTAGCCATATATATGTAGAATAATTATTAATATTAATTTTGTTTGAAAAGTCTAAAATATTGTTATAAAGCGAAAAATGCGGCGCGAGGTAGAGCCGACGTAAACATTAGCATACATCATTCTTTAGTATTGCTCTCTCTGTCGCACTAAGGGAAGGTGCACGCATGTTTACATCGGTCCTACGTTGCATCGCATTTTTCGCTTTATAACAATATTTCAGACTTTTCAAACAAGATAAGTATTAATAATTATTCTACATATAGATGGCTAGAGGAAATGACAACATTAAAAGTATATTGTCGTCTCAGAAAATTGTAAATAGCTGTATAAAAAATATTTAATAGATTTCTCTCACCTGACCGCAGCGCCACCCTATATGTAGCGGCGAATAGACCCGACCGCCTCTTAATATCATTTTATTATGTTCAATTCGGAAACCTTCAATTTTTGTACTCAAATTTTAAGAATATTTCATTAAAAATCCATTACAAATAATTTCATAAATAGAGGATAAAAAGAAAAAAATACCGCAATATTTAAATGGTATTTACAACTGCGTGAAATTTGGTTTAAATACAATATTTAATAACTATGAGTGTAATCAGTTATGATTTTTAGAAAAAGTAGCCGTAAAAAATAAAATAAATGAACGATTATTAAACTTATAAATATAATGTATCTTTACAGTTTGATACCGACTATTCATTTTTATATTTTCAAAATATTTTGAAAATTTGAAATAAAACCTTGTAAATGAAGAGAAATTTTTCATAGTATACATTTATTTTATTTATATTTTATTAAACTTATCAAGAGGCGTGGTAGCGCCTCGACGGTGATTTGGAAAATACAATATTAATTGAAAAATTCTGAAAAAAATATATTTAATTATATAACATAGTTTTTTAGTATATTTATCATTCTTAATAATGCTTAATTTTTCTTCAATAAAATGTAAAGCTTGAAGCTGGTTTAACGTCTTTCTCTTTAGATCTTCGAAATGGTGAATTCTCGATGAATTTAATTTTTTCTAAAAATTGTTCCATTAGATAAGGATGCGAAATTTTCATATTTCTGAATTCAGGACTTGATCTTACGCGGTGCTCAGTATGCATGAATTCCATAATCTCAGCTTTCAAATTTTCAGATTTAATTAGATCAGCTACAATAAGATAATTTGTTGCATTGTTAATATTCAGATATTTCAACACTTTTAACTCACAACTTAACTTTAATTTTTTTACGTCATATTTATTTGCTGCAATCAACAAATCACATATTTCCGTTTCATCAATAATTGGTTCTTTGCCAGTATATATATAATATAAAAGTTTTTTAAAAATATTTATATCAATGTTTACAATATCAACACTATTATTTCTTTTTTCTGACTTATCACTTTTGATCATTCTTGCAAACACTTTATTTCTAGCTTCGAGAATCACTTTGTGAGCCTTGATTTGTTTATCACCAAATTTAAATGTAAAATCACTGCGATCACCACTTTCTAACAATATTTGAAAATCATCAGAAAATTCGAAATTATCGTCATTTTGCTTTTGGAAAACGGTAACTTTAAGCACAAAATCAAGTCTGGCAGGCGGTAAAAAATATGGGCATACTTCCTCCGGTAAAAAATATGAGCTTGTCGATTTATTTTCCATTGCTGCACGTGAATAATCCGGAAGCCACATATTTCTTAAAAGTTCAATTGAATCAAGCATAACTCGTACATGAATCTTAATATGGTTGTCATGCACTGCACTTAAAAGTTTTAAACATAAGGTAATTCTATTACTTGTTTCATTATAAGTATAATTTAGTTCAAACAAAATATCATAACCGACATTTTTAAATGAAATTTTACTTGCTTTACCTTTCAAATATGATCGTTTATCGACAAATCGAGATATTTTCAAGTTCTTAAAAGAATTGTCTTCTGAAACAAGATCTGCTAAATACACAGTGTCAGGATCAATCATCTTTGCAAATATTTGCTGCAAAGAAATATAATGAACAATAATGTAATAAGATTATTGACACTTTATAAACCACTTAACAAAGAATTTAATTTTACAATAATTCTTATATTTTAATTCTTCTATATTGTAACAGCGTTGAGTATACTATTCGGCGATAGCGTTTAGTATAAGATGTATAAATTGATGCTTAACAAAACACACAGACACGCTATGTAAGACACATGAGTATAGGACGCCTCAACATTGGGAAGAGAATAGACACTTTTGTCTTTGGTCTATAACACGCAAAAAAGAACAGCTACAGTTACTTGAACAGGTATAAAATTATATTAGCTGGGAGGAACGGAAACATTTTCTCTGTTCAGGTAGCTGCGGCTGTTCTTTTGTATATATATATATATATATATATATATATATATATAGGGTAAATGAGGGAGTTACCGTGACCTATGTTAAAGCATACGATGTCGGCATTCAAAGCACGGTAATAAAAATATGTATTTATATGGTAAACAGAAGACACGGTAAACTGACACATCGTATAAGCTTTGTAAATTCAAATTTTCACTTCAAAAATTTGTTTTATTTGTAAAAAGTGTGCTTTACTTTAAATAAACAATTTATAAAACTTTTGAAAAATACTGAAATTTGTTTAATTGAAGAAAATATATCTGCCTTAATCTGAAAGGCACGGTAACTGGTCATTCGATCTTATACTGACCTATTGAGTCATGTGATATAAACTTGTGTTATTTTTGAAAATTAATGTATGCATATGAAATGAAAATTTTTGTTTAAGCATAAAAAAAGACGTATAATTTAAAAATGTACTTTAAAGAAAACATTCATATATTATTTGCAAATTTACGAATAGAAGATTTTGCAAAGTTATACTCGATATATTGGAATAGCTTAGAATTCATAAAAATCGACAATTATCATTGACTTTATTATTAAAAGAAAATGTTTTTTTTCTTAGGTTTATTGTAAATGTATATCTTGTCATAATCAGTTAATAATTAAAAGAGATACAATATACAGAATAGGATTCTGATGAATATCTGTGATATTATATTTAAACATATCGTCACGATCTAATGATGAAATAGTGTTAAATTTTGATCAATATAATGTTAAATTTATTTAAATAAATTGAAATAATGATTAATTTATGCAGCTACGGTTTTACAGATACAATCAAATACGAATATATGGTCAAAACATGTAAATGGAATAAATAAATCTTTATCGTTACAAATAATACGGTTATTTATAATCATATCAATTTGAAATAGTATCTTATACATCAAGGGAGGTAAAGTATTGGCGAGTCTATAGTACATATAATTGTCACCTCGAGCCGAAGGCGAGGGTGGCAAATATATGCTATGGACTGGGGTCGCCATTTTACCTCGCGTGGAATGTATACTATTTTTCGCCATACCCGGGCCGAAACTATGACTTTTGTTTTTCGGCGCCAGGACGAAAGTCATAGTTTCGGGCAGGGTATGGCGAAAAATACTTTAAGAATTCATATGATTAATTTTTATCAATTAAAAAACACATTTTTCATATTACATATTTGTTTTATTAAATTCATTAAAAAATACAATATATAATGCACATGATTTTTCGAGACATTAATTACAATTTTTTACTAGTATGACTAAGAGTCTTCGAAAAAATTAATTATTTATAATAAAAAATATGATGAATAATGAATTAACTAAACTAATTGTAATAATTAAATCAATTCGTAAGGAAGTCATAAAAAATTTTCAAAAAGATGAAATTCAGTAGTAAAGTTTACAGTGTACAGATTTCAAATTTAGTGAAATCTAATTCACGGAGAAAGAATTAATGCTAATTTAGTACAAAAAATTATACTTGGCATTTGAAGAATACATGCAGAATAAGTACAAAACATGCAGAATGAGTATCGCGATGTACCAAGTTTTAATATCTTAATGCCAGTACAGTATAACTCATAATTCGAACTTTAACAATTCTGATTCTGAATCCATTTTAGCATCCATTTTCTCTAATTGAATTCTTTCGAATTGTATTTTTTGTAATAGATTCTGTACTATATGAGGATGTGAATCTTTTATTTTTTCAAATACAGAACTTTCCACTTTTCGACACAGCATTACATCCATAATTTCGTTTTTCAGATTTTTGCACTTGAGTTGTTCTGCGAAAATCAGATTCTCCACTATATTATTATTATTCAAATTTTTAACAATTCTTAATTCACAAATACTTTTTAACTCTTCCACATCATATCTATCCGCAGCAATTAATATATCGTGAATTTTTTCATCATCAATAGCTGGTTTTTTCCCTGTATAAATAAAATACAAAAGTTTTTCGAAAACATCAATATCAGTATCCTCGATCTCAACACTGTTACTTTTATTTTCTATCATATTTTCAATCATTTTATTAAATACTTCATTTCGAGTCTTTAAAATAAGTTTATGAGCCTTGATTGATTTTCGACCAAATTTAAAAACAAAGTCACTGTTATCACCACTTTTTAGTAATGAATGTAAATCATCGGAGAGCTTGGAAATATTATCTTGATCTATTTGAACAACTTGCACTGTTAACTTAATTTCAGTTATAGGCTCAGGAATAATCCATGGACTTTGAAATTTTTGTTCCAAAGTATTTTCGTTTTTTATTAATTGTAATTCATTCTCGTTCCATTTTTTATTCATGCTTGGACCCTCGCTTGGACCCCTTGAATTTTCGAAGTGATAAGTGCATTGTGTAATGATTTCAATTTTACTCAAGTGCACTAGCTCCACAAGTTTTAAAGTGATCACCAGCTCACTTGATTGATCAGACCATTTAGTTAACTCCCACAGAATTTTATAATCATCATTTTGCATTAAAACTTTAATAGTTTCATTGGAAGGATCTATCCATTGATAATAAAATTGTGATAATTTTAAGGAATTCTGAAAGTGTTTGACCATTCACAAAATTAATAAGTTACAATGCCAAAAACTTGTTTTCTCAAAGCTTGCGATTTTTATTTTTTAAGAGCTGCTGAAACGTTATACATAGTTTTTTAAAGCTCCTGTTTCTGAAAAGTTTAATCTATAATGAAATATGATGATATAGAATAATTTTGATTTTGTAAAAAAATTACTAATTTTCAATGGAAAAAACTATTTTCTTTGAGCACCACGGGTTTTTTACCTTTGAAGTGTTGAATTGCTTTAGTATCTAGTCCATTAGAGAACCTATTTTCAAAAAAGTTGAATGTCACAAGAGTTGATAACTTCGAATAATTTAGTTTTTTTCAAAATATTGTTAACTGTTCGATTATTGAGACTCAGATTCTTTTCTATCTTCACGATACTTTTTTTACATAAATTTATGAAAAAAGCCGCGTCTGTGCAAATGCTCAATATTTCTAAAATTATTGGCAGTTTTGTTTGAATTTAAAAATTTTTTTAAAGAAAATTGAATAAACAATCTTGCAAGCTCTTTATTAAAACGATAGAAAAGTTGAGATTAAAATCTCACGATTAAAAAAATGTGTCTAAAATAATCTACTAGTTCTGAAACGTTACTGAAACGTGCTTAAATAATCGTTATCGTACTTAAGCTTGATATTTATTTTAACTTTTATTCTTTTATAACTTTTTTAAATAATTAATATTTTTGAGCTACGGTTACTGGACCGAAATCTGCACCGGGTGAAAGAGAGACCAATTTTTTTTCTTCTTTTATCTTTTTTTAACTGTTATAAAAGACGTAAATTTACATTGCTTTAAGTCCACAGAAAGACTTTTACTTACTCTTTCGAATTTCGTTGGAATTTTCAAGTTACTCTAATTCATTCCAAAATTATAAAACTTTTTGGATAAGTCGATTTTTTATGAAGGGGGCAAAAGTAGCTCGACGTGAGTGTATTTTTTTTTATATCGTTGAATGTAAATACTTCGTCATACAAATCATACAAAAATTCGGTAGTATAATTTTAATTTAACGAAAGGCACAACAATAAAAAATTTGAAAATATAATCAAATAATTTTTATTTTCATAATTATTTATTAATATTCGCATAATCGTCATTTTTTCATTACAATATAATTCATTATACTTTTTTAACATAAATCTCTTGACAATTTGAAACAAAGATGTGCTTCTAAATATCGTAAAAAACTGCTCATGAAAGATTCTATTAACTGTTGGTAATATGAGTATTTACAACAAAAAATGTATTTAAAAACAATGTAACACTATAATTTTTATCTTATCATTCTTTTGAAAACGTTACTTTAAAAAAGTTAGTATAAAATGAAACTTAATCGTTTATTCTTGACACTTTTCTTCTTATTTTATCTTATCATATCCGTTTTTCAGCAATAATGATTGTGAGTGTAGGTGGTTTTGCAGGATACCTATATATAATAACAAAAGTAAATTTTTTGATTTTTAAATAAATTTATTTTTCTTTTTATAATAATAATTAAATTAATCATTCTCACTTATTAAATAAATATTGATATAAAAAAAAATTTTTTTGCCATTCTAACCTCAAAATTGCAACTTTGTTGCTCTTTTTTAGCTTTCATGGCGAGAGGCACAGAAGTTGGCGCATCTACCCCATAAAATATAATTTGTTACGATGAATTGACAAGATGGTGTGAAATTTTGATCAACGTAATTTATGCTTTAATTAAATAAACCGTAATAATAACGAATAAAATCAACTATAATTTTATGAAAACAATCAAATAAAATTAATGAATTTTTATACTCGTTATAAGAGTTGACTTACAATCTTCAAAATGCTTCAAAAATCTGTATAACCTTATAAATCAAAATACAAATTTTTCATATTACATATTTATATTTTATTCAATACATTAAAAAATACAGTGATTATTACAAGATTTATTAAAACAACAGTTATAGAATATTTACGTGATTTTTGACACATTGATTATAATTTTTAAGGAAATTATTTTGTTAGTATAACTAAAGTTTTGCAAACAAATGAGTTATTTATGATATGAAAATATGATAAACATGAATTAACTGAACTGATTATAAGTATTAAATTAATTGCATTACAAAGTCAGAATAATAAAAAAAAGATAAAATTAATATTTTATTTTTCATTGATTCAGTATACAGATCACTTCACTTTTGTTTTATACTTCTTTTCAATTGAACTTTTTGTAATAATTTTTGTATTAAATGGGGATGTGAATCTTTTATATTTTTAAATACAGAATTTTCTATATCTCCGTTCAGCATAAAATCCATAATTGCGTGTTTCAGGTTTTCGCAATTGAGCTGTTCTGCGAAAATCAAATTCTTTGCTGCGTTATTGACACTCAACTTTTTAGCAATTTTTAATTCACAAATACTTTTCAAATCTTCCACATCATATCTATCCGCAGCAATTAATATATCGTGAATTTTTTCATCATCAATAACTGGTTCTTTTGCTGTGTAAATAAAATACAAAAGTTTTTCGAAAACATCAATATCAATATCCTCGATATCAACACTATTACTTTTATTTTCTAGCATGTCACTTTTAATCATTTTATTAAATACTTGATTCCGATTCTTTAGAATAAACTTATGAGCTTTGATTGATTTCTCACCAAATTTAAAAACAAAGTCACTGTTATCACCACTTTTTAATAATGAATGTAAATCGTCAGAAAGTTTGTAAATATTATCTTTATCTTTTTGGATAACTTGCACTGTTAACTCAATGTCAGTTATACCCGCAGTAGTAGCATGGCTATTACATTTTTCCTCTAAACTTTTTTCCTTTGATATTGAATGTAATTCATTTTCATTCCATTTTTTATTTGTAACAAAATAATCTATTCCGCTTAAGCGATAAGTACATCGTGTAATGATTTCAATTTGACTCAAATGCACAAATTTTAAAAGTTTTAGAATGATTGTATATTTTTGATTTTGATACTTCGTAGTCAACTCCCACAGAATATTATAATCATTCTTTTTTATTACAATTTGGTTACTTACTGAGGGATTAATTAATACACAGCGAAATTGCGATAGCGTTAAACTGTCGAAAATGTCTTCGTATTCTGAAACAAGCGTTGCAACAACGCGGTTTGTGCTTACTGTTGACATTGCAAATATTCGCTTACGAAAATATCTTGAAATGCAATACAGTATATGATAACTACCGCTTTATAATTCTGTTAGTAATCTTCGCAAATTTTAATTTTTCAACAAAACACAACTGTATCTAATCCGTACTTCTTTTGTTCTGACAGCAACGCTCAACGCAGTGAATAAAGAATGTCATGTGTGTAGCCGGCGCTTCAATACCAATCGCAAGAAAAAAAACACTAGGAAAACAAAAAAAACTAACAATATTAATTTCATATAATTTTGATATTTGTATGTTAAAATGAATAAAACAATAAATAAAAAATAATAAATTAATGTAATTAATATTTTTTGCTGATTTTAATTTTCTTTATTACAAATAAATTAATCAATATTCATTTTTTAAATAAATAATTTTTCAACTTTAATTATTTATTATAAACTATGATCAAATTTGAAAAACTAACCATAATCAATAGTTTTTACAAACTGCCAATTCGCTTTATAAATTCTATTTATAGAATTTGTTGATCTATATTGTTTTATAATTTAAGACATAAGTATAATAAGTGAGCTTTAATTGTGCATAAATATAAGTTTGATAAAATTTACCATTTTGTTTAACACAGAACTCATAGAATTAATTTTTAAAAATGTTAAAAAATAATGACTTTAAGGTAGTCTATCATGCAGTCGTGCTCCACTCAAACGCAAACGACTAACTCAGTGCGAGCAGTATAGGAACTTTGTGCAATAAATAAAAATTGAGGACTCTTCGTTCATGCGCAAAACATGAAAAACTCGTCAGCCACGCAGATTCATATCATAATTAATATTCTGTATATATGAAGTGTGCTTGCTAAAGTGTAAATTTAAGGTTATGTTTTGCTGTCTAATAAGTTTTCTAACTTTGTGAAGCACTTACAGCAAATCGATCATTCCTTAATTATTGATAAATAGAAATTTCGTCGTTATTCTTTATCCAAGTGCACCATTCGTTAACAGTTACCTCGCCGAGTTAACTGTTATTATTCCTTTTTAGCCGTGTAGTTATTTTCAAATATACGAAAATCGAGGTAGAAAGTTATCACGTATTTTCGAAGCAAAAAAATCTGTATTCGTTCTAGGGCACATTTGCTTAAAGTTTATCAAAGTAATTAAATTTTTCATACGCCTACATTAAATATTATGAATTTAATGAAAAACACTAATAAATGCCAACATATTCATATTAAGTTTGCCTTGTTAAGGAAAAAAATACATTTGACCAAATTCAAGAATACTGACATTTAATAATAATTTCAGAAACATAAAATTTTTATTGCAAAATCCGATAAAACACTTCCTCTTTACTTTATAAATGATTTTCCATTTTGAATCTTTTCATTATTTTTCTTGAAGTAAATGGTAAATTTCAGTTTTCTCGAATTTAGGTGAAATGTACTTTTTGTGCTTTTTTGCTTAGCAAGGCAAATGTCTCATTTTTATTTAAAATTTTTTCCATCTATAAAAAATATACTATAATTAGAATCTTAAGTAACTATTTTTATTTAAAATTGTACTTGTCAATATGCAAGTCCTTCAGAATTGTACCCTCAAAGGCAATTTGTTTCACGAACGTTATACCACGTTTATAAGCGTTACCCATTTAGAGGCATAAAAAAATTTTGCGTCTTATTTAAACGCTTCCCTGTTTAGTAGAGAGTAAAAAGAAAAAAAAACACAGAGAGAGACTCAGTAGCGTAGTTTGCTCATTGGTAACCAACGAGGAAGCAAAACAAGCCAAGGCACACGCAGGGTTCAGGAGAAAAGAAAAACAGAAGTAAGAGTAAAACGTTGGTGGTAACATAAAGAAGCAAGTAACGAAAGAAGGAGAATAAAAAAAAGGCCCTAATAACATTTTTACGATGTAAAAGTTCGAGAGGGGTTTTTCAGCTATCGTCGCGATACTCGCGCGACACGGGGTATACACAGAAAGGGCGAGAGATCGACGTTAAAAAAAAAGAGAGAGAGAAAATATATGCGCGTTATAGAAAGCACCTTTAAGAAAAAGGATAATAAAAAGGCATTATAATTGCCTGTGCAAAGAAACGTAAATCTTAAATATCGGACTTTTACGACGTAAACGGAAATTGGTCTCAAGATGTATTTTCTGTCTTACTTGCGTATCGGAAAATATGGAGATTCATCCGTTTTTCCGGTTTATTTTAACGCTCAATTATTTTCGGCTTTATGATAAGCTTCGCTGAATTTTATAGGGGCTAACACTGTGCTTAAATTTTAAATAAAATAAAGAATAATTTGCTTGGTTATAAAAATTTTTTTCTTAATTTTTTGAACGAAAAACATTTTAATATCAGTTAATTTAGAACATTTTTATTACTGTTTTTATTTTTAAACGATGAATAATTAATCAGGAATATCACATTTAGTGCATTTATATATCAATACTTATACGTATTAAAGTAAAAAGAAATTGTACTTGTATCAAATATAAAACGAATCATGCTAGCTTTATTATGAATACACACTACTATAAAAATATAACGATTCTCATACCTTCCATGTGTTATAAATTTTAATGTATATAGGTAATTTGTATGAAATTCGAAAAGCATTATAATAAAATTATATACAAAATTTTTGTAAATTGAACTTTTTTTAATAGCCATAACTTTAAAAGTCTGAATGGAGTATAAAGCATTGAAAATAAAAATACTTGTGTATGTTTATCCATCAACATGAAAAATTCCATTAAACTTATGAACACTTCAGTTTGAATTGTAGTAATGAAAAAGCCGTGAAAGTTAAGCTACCGTACAATTAAAAAGAAGCATCATCGCTCCTAAAATGAAAAAAGAACGTATCTTCTCTCTAACTTCTTAAAAGACGTTTTTTATTTTCTTTCTTTGCGGAGAATATGAAAATCTATATGCCAACGAAAATACTCATTTGGTGTGTAAAAGAAAAAATATATACATATACGAAACATAGAAAATAAACGATAAGAAAGTTAAGTATATACAAAATTTTATTTTCGTTGTCACAAGTACAGTCCAGACAGTGTTACTAAGAGTTTTAGTAAAGAAAACTTCGAGTAATAGCAGTAAGCATCTCTAAAATTTATCCATATATATATAGATATGTATACACGTAGACCAGTATACTTGCAATACTTTCATGCGCCCAGGATTTAAGGAATACGCTCGGAGTCATAAACTATAAAGATTCAAGTCATAACTTTAAGCAGTATCACATTTTATTTAATTGCTTCAATGGTCTTACGTCCACATAGAAACACACACACACACACACACACACACACAGACACGCACGCACTCACACAGACAAAATTTAAACATGTATTATAGGAACGAGCCAAAGAAGTATGCATAATATTATTTATTATCGGAGTAACTGTTAAAAGTTTAATATCTCGAATTCGTTCCGTTTTTTTTTTCTTTCCTTACATTGATTATGTACACACTTACAGTCACAAAATGAAACTCGATAAAATGTTTGTTATCCAATCGAGTTAGCTTTTATGTGTGTGCATATAAATCCAATGTTACTAAAATTTGTAGGATCTAAAACGTTGAAGTATACGATAAATAAGGAGAAGGGTATATATATTATCTATCTTTTTCGATAAAGAGGCAGGCTAAGCTTTATTACCCCACGAATTCGAACGATTTTGGTTTATTGTCTTCTTACTTGAAATATCAACAAAGAACGAGGATGATCTGAGGATGAGAGAATGGAAGTTGATTTTAAATAGTAAAAGCTGAAATTTGTACAAACTTTAAAGTTGATTCGCTACTTTTGACTCTTTCACCGAGTCGTTTATGTTCTATATATGAAATGTTTTACGGAGTTAGAAACTTATATAAAGTAATGCACAAAGTTTTAATCGATTGATTTAGAAATTTTGTTAATTAATTTTCGTATGAGTTTAATCATAACAAATTTAGTATCTTAAACATAAATATTACGCATAATATTTGAAAAATTTTAACGATCCAAATAATACATTTTTTTTAGATTGTTAAAAATTGATGCAAACATACTGGCTAGAGGTAAGTTAAAACAGAACCAGCTTAGATCATTAATTTAATAACGATATTTCAGAAAATTTTCAAAGATAAACTTTTCTTAATTTTTCAAAATTTATTTGAAGATTTATATTTACACTTTAACATAAAAAATTAATATTTATTTGATTATTATTCTTTATAAGTTTAAGAAAAAAACTTTTATGATAATTTCTATTTTTGTTTTCTCAAAGTTTTATTTTGTCAATTTTTTTCACACATCCTTTTCACGTCCTCTTAAAACAAACTATTTAAAAATTATAATCATCTAAAAAAATGTTCCTCCAAATAACGGAACAATAATGTCCAACATAATAACGATGTTTGTGCAGAAAAAAAAAATTCCATCTACGGAAAAAAAACAAACAAGTATACCAGATACGTGCGTCAGCGAAACAAGATATTAATGAATAAGTCTAAAAGATACCTATACACGGAGATTCTCTTTTATTACACAAAAAGTGAAAAAAAAAAGAAAAAAAAAATCAAGACATAAAAAGAAAGAGTACGAGCTACATAACACAGCTGAAAACCGATATTGTGCAACAAATTGCACATGGATCTTTAAATATCTCACGTGATACTCTCGATTATACAGGTTTCTCTCATTATATCAAAATTCTATATAACTTCCTATCCTAACTCCTGTATATATATACGTATAGACAGCATGAGATTTTCTCTCTTAGTTTATCGTTGGTTCAAGTTACCTTCTGCATATATACACCACCGCTACTACTATAAAGGGGGAAGGAGAGGTTCCGCTCGTTACTCTCGCGAATTTACTCCCTTGTATGTATATATATGTATATATATATGAAGCTTTGGGAATCCTAAAGTCCTACGGGTCGGTTGAAATTTAAATTGGGAAAGTATTTTACGAGCGCGCTCACGAGTTTCACGGTGGCGTTGTCACCATCTTGATGAACTTCCGGTAACGATCGACAAGGAGAAAGAGAGTAAGAGAGAGAGAGATAGAAGAAAATTGTCACGTTAAGCTTGGAGCAATATATACATAAGAACGATCCTCGTTATAACGTTAAGTTGAGGAGAGAGAGAGAGAGAGAGAGAGAAAGAGAGGATGCAAGTTTACTACTATATACTTTATATGCCGTATATATAGAAGAGAATGAGAGACAAGCCTATATGCGTATATACATATATCGCGAGGTTTTAATGTTGAAGCGCGTGTGTTATAAGGGGATGATTTTCTCGATATCTTAATTGACTGTCGGTTAAGTTTTGCAACCTCGTGATATTAAAGCTCGAGAAAGATGAAAAGTCACTGGAATAAATACTTAAAATCTTGTATTATATTATCGAGCCTCAAATGTAATTAAACTTTTATGCTTGAAAATATATAAACTATAATGAACCGGAGATATTTGAAAAATAAATTTAACTTTAACTTGATTCAAAACAATTATCAAATTTTCAACTTTATTTAAATAACGGTATACTACTTGTCACAGGTAATAATCATTATTGAAAAATCAATCATTATAAAATATCAATGATCATTTAACCCATATACTGCAACTTTTTTAATAAACATCTAAAGTTAAAATTTATAATAAAAATTGTTTTTTTTTCAAATAATTTTA
The DNA here is from genome assembly GCA_017163975.1 of Anastatus disparis. Taxonomy (NCBI): domain Eukaryota; kingdom Metazoa; phylum Arthropoda; class Insecta; order Hymenoptera; family Eupelmidae; genus Anastatus; species Anastatus disparis. Next base: position 3,027,495 of record JAFFSR010000251.1, read on the forward strand.
AGGCAAAAAGAAGAAAAAATTTGAAAATTTATTATTTTTTTATATTTTTCATGGTTACAAATGATATTTCAAAAAATTATTTTGGCAAAAATATATTCTCTATCATATGAATATTTTGTAATCAATTATAATCAATCATTGCTGAAAATAGTCTTGCTACTATAGTAATCAAATACAGTGAGCAAGTCAACCATAGCAAATAGCATATCTTCCTAATGAATTATTGATTCATCGAGTGCTCAGATGCTTACCATGCTAATAAATTTTTTATATCTCTAAAACATTATTTTCGTCAATCCTCAGTTTTTTATACAAATATAAGAAAAAAAAGTAAATTAGGTATCATAAACTCTTCTGTTTAGATAATGATAGATTATTATAACAGGACGGGTTATAATCAAACATTAAAAATGACGTCAATAATATAGAAAACCGAAAAAGGAGCAAGTAGAATAATTTCAGCGTACAATAAAAAAAATAAACCATTGAATAATTTTGTCTATATATCTATTTACGTGCTGATAGCCCTTATTTCACAAAAAAAACCCATTTATCTTCGTTACATTACACGTATACGCACGTGCGCGTACCTACGAATTTGCGTGTATATATACATACAGTCACGAAATGTAAAGTGCGATGCTACTGTATTTACCATCTCATTTGCAATCATGCACAAATCGTTACATTATCTTTTATTTTTATTATTTTTTTTCTTCCTTCACAATCGTTAAAAGTACACATGTCCTAGGTAAATACCTGCAATGGCAAGTAACATAATAGCTGCGATACTCTCTAGTTTAATACCAACAACGGAAGCTCGTAAAAGGAAGGCTATTTTTTTTTAAGAGACAAGAAAAATTTTGTGAAAAATAAATAAGGAGTAACATATTATGGCTTGCATATCTATCGATTGCGTTTATTTTTATCATCGTCGAAGCTCGTAAAATTGTTTAATGATGTGCTTCAAAGCACTGAATAATTAAAAAGGTTATACGGGAATCGAATGGAAATTAAAAAACAAAAAACCCGTTTTCATAAAAATTGTTTATACAAGCTTTTTTTTTCTTTTTTAAATTCTTTGTACTCGTTTTATGCATCGCATGCTTGAAGATTAATGATTTAAATATAAAGTCGTACAATTATTGTAGATCGCTGGTTTCGAACATCTGTTTTTTTTTTAATGCTTAGATAACACAAACAATCGTAAAATCATGTTAATCGAACGTTAATCCATGTACGAAAGTTTGCCGAATGTAAATTTTCTTTGAAAAGATAAAAGCACGAGGTTTATTTGTTTTAACGAAAATGTGCTAAAATTAATGAACAAACGTATACACAATCTAGTTTACGAATTCATGCATAACTTGTAAAATTCAAAAATATACAATTAATTAGCTTTAAAAAGATTAAAATAGATAACCATTGCATATTTTGCAAAAACGAATCTTTATTGAAATCAGTGTCATTTTAACGATTTTACAGTAAATATGAATGATCGTAGCGGGTATCCAATTATAACAAAAGAATAATTTATAAAATTGAAAATGACAGGTGTTGTGTTCCTTTATTGTATAAGACTAATAAAAATTCTATGCGATTCCATTAAATTAAATTCTACTCTAATATGTACCTTCCTATATAGACACGTGCGCAATTTTTAATCATTATTAGTTTTCTATAAGTCTATAAAAAATCAGATTAGAAAGAGGAAGAAAACAAGCCATTGTTACCGAGTGAATCTAATAAACTTTAATCACCGTATAATTTGGAAGTAAAGTTTATCGTAACCAGGATTTATCGGTAAGAAAAATCATTGCTCACTCCTAAAACTTACAAAGCTCGGCAAAGTGATATAATCGTTAATTTGTAATGGCTTTTATTGTCGCCAGAGGTACGCTTAAAGCCTGCGTTATACATGTAGTTACATCAATAATTACTCACTACGATTTATGTATACATACATAGTGATCATATTATTGCATTTTACCTCGCATTTTACACCGGGCAGGTTTTCGGCATACATACACACATACACACGTATATATGTTTGATTCGCATCCGTTCATCTTTTTTAATTCAGGTATAACCCATTATGGCGATACTATCGCGGCTATAGCTTGAAAATAAATTGCTGGCTTCTGTCATGATTTCGTGAGCTTTCATGACAATGAAGTAGGAGAGAAATAGTATATATGTAGGTATAATTTGAAATTATTCGATATCAAAACCACTTTAAATCCAAAAAATTAATTCAGATATGATCATAAAAGTAATTAAATTAATATACTTGGTCCAGGAAAAAAAGGGGGATTGTCCAAATTTCATTTTTCAGAAAATGTAAATTTATTTTAATTTTTTTTCATTCAATACAAGTAAACGTTAAGATTAAAAGCTCTAAAAAAATAAAAAATCAAATGTTTTAAATAACATAAGGCAGTGAAAACTGATTTACTCAAAATTATCAAAAAGTGACCCTTAAAAATGGCTACTTTAAAAAAACGAACTTTAAAGATTAAAATTGAATTTTTTCAAAATCTGTAAAATTTACTTCAGAAATAAAAAATATAACAACAAATACATTATCAAATAGATTCTTATATTATTTTCAATATTTTATCAATTTTAAAATCTCATATTCATATCTTTAATTTAAATGATTTAATGTTTTCAAGTCAGAAGATTAAATATTAATTAAATTTATTGAAAAAAATTTAAAAAAAAATTTTTCGTTTAAGCATACGACGATCATCAATCATATTATTTGCCACATAAAAAAGTTAATGGTAAATTTGTAATTTTTTAATTAATTTTAATACTTAGATGATAATTTTAAAACTCAATTTCCACTGTACTAATATATATTCAACTCTACCTTGAGATTCTGCTCTAACGTTCACAAGATTTAAAAAGTTTATGTAAATTCCTACTTTACCGGCACAAGCATTTCAACGTATGTTGTAATACATACACTTGAAATTTATTATTTTACAGATTTATGATAAAAACTTTTTAAAATATAATTTTTTTTCAAAGATTGTTAATTATCTGAAAATAATTATTTAACTAAAAATAAAAAAATAAAGCTAGAATTATTATTTATAAATGTTTATGAGTAACGGTGCATATATCCGCGTTTTAAATGTAAATAGAAAGCTATTATTGGTGCGACAATCGTCCCCGTTACATGAATAATGGATAAATAATTGCGTTACACGAATATTGCAATGGTAACTTGGGCCATTACATTACAATAATTGGCGTACAAGAGTCAAAGAATTATTACTTCAACGAGGTTCGATGGATGAAATGAATAGATAAAATGAAAACAAAAAAAAAGAGAAGCTAAAAAAAAACTAAGAGCTTTCGAGGAAAGAAAATGACAACGGCACAAAAAATAATGACAGCTTACGGAAAATCATGTTTTATTACAAGCAAAGTAAAGACAGTGTAATATTTTATGAGCTTTTGTTGTATGTACGCAGTGTCGACAAGCCAAAATAAAATTGATTCAGTCGATGGGTAATAACACGCGTCGCGCCAATGCTTACATAAAATAATATATTGTTACGGAAGGTAATGGATTTTTGTTGTTGTTGTTTTTTTATTTCGTAATTGCTCAATGTAACAACAAATCAACAAAGTAGTTTAACAATAGGAATTTTATGTCATAATATTTAATAAAGTTACATTATTTATAATATTTAATAAAACTATGTTAAAATATGTTTACTGTTACTTCATCAATTGGATTAAAAGATAATACAAAAAATCATTTCATTTTATAAAAATATATATTATATTTATTTTTAGTATTAATATTACTATTTAATCTTATCATTTACGTTTACGGCACAAATATAACGATAGTTTTATGATTGATTTAATAATGAATTCTTTATATAATTATTTATATAAATTCTATTTTGAATAATATTCAAAATGAACTATTTCAATTACGTATGAAATATAACATAACATTACAACATTTATTTAATGATAATTAATTAAATAAACATTACTTAATAATTTTTTTAATATAGAGAAAGTAACTGCACGTATAAGATTAAAAGAGGTCAATCATTTATAGCTGCCTTGTACGCTATCTAAAAATAATCCACCTCTTAATATCACTTCACTGCTATTAATAAACTAATTGAACACTAATTAAATTTTTAAGTAAATATTTAATAACCAAATGTTTTATGAATCATATTTACGTCATGCTTTAGCAGTAATAAATTAATAATAAAATAATTCACATTCCTCGTCAAAAGTATTTGAAACGAGTATAAAAGAGAATTTTAATTAAAAAAAAAAAATAAATTGTATGAATAAACATGAAATTTTTTAGATATTTTTTAGTGATTTATAATTATATATAATATTTTTTTAAAAAATATAAAAATTAAAAAAAAAAAAAAGTTAAAGGTCCCACCGAGATTTGAACTCGGATCGCTGGATTCAAAGTCCAGAGTGCTAACCATTACACCATGGGACCGCTGATATCCACACGCTCGTTGTAGTCGTACAAGAGGCAAAAAAAACATCTTTCTCAATTTTAACAAATCTAATTGTAATTATATAATAAGAAAAATTTGTTTTTCAATATGTTTATTAATTTGTGTAATTTAAATAATAGTGATGCACATTGAAATATAAACGGTAAACTTATTTTAACTATGATTAGTATAAAATATTTTAATAACTGTGATCAAAATATGAATTTTATTTAAAATATTGAAAATTTTTATGTAACATATTGTTAATAATTGATTGATAAATTAAATTTAGATTTTTAAATGACTTACTGTTACTATTACTAGATTATATTATCTGTAAGGTCGATATTTTGAAAATCGGTCACTGTATTATCGACTTAAATGTCAATGACTACAAATTCAGAATTATTCTTATGCTTTGAAAATTATTATTTTATGAAAATTGTAATGACAGTATTTTGATAAAAAATTTAATTATTATTTTAACATTTTTAAAATTATAATATATTAATGTTCTTATAATATAAACTTATATTCATTAAATTTTATTAAAATAATTATATTATTACTATTTAATATATTCATCAGAAATAAAATATAACAAATAAAGTGTAATATCCATGAATTTATTTATTTATAAAAAAATGTTCCTTGATCATTAAATAAATTCATTTTTTCTCGCATAATTTAGAATATTTTATATTTATCGATTTATTTTGTTATTCTCTTTTGATATTGTAAAAATTCATACAATAAATCACGATTATAAACGTCAAATTCTTCAAATATTAATTTAAAATTTTAATATTTTTTTTTTATAATAAATACTGTAGCAATAGAAATATTATTGAACTTGATACATAAGCTGGAATGATACGCTAAATTATGTTACGATGGATTTATGTATCCTGGTAAATTTTAGCAGTAAAGTTTGAAGTTATTAAAGTTAGGTAAAGTGGCTATTTTGGCCCATGTAAATTTACCTGGGCTTGTAGGTCAGATAAATCCGTGTAATTAGGGTAAGGTCATAAAGGGATAGTATATCCTGAAAATTTGTTATTCTTATTTGCTTAAGAAATTATTATTTTAAAAATTGTAAGATCTTATAATATTTTTTTTTTATAATTTTTAGCTATACGCATGTAATTGAATAACTTGAATTCAAATTTAAAATAAAATAAGAAATTTCTAATTGATCCAAAAAATTTGAAGGGATAAATAAACTCCTTGAATAATGAAAATAATCATAGTATTATAATAAACAATACAATACCAAACATAAGTCAAGCAGAGCATAATATTGATATCAAAATCAAAATTATATACATACAAAAAATTTTCTACAATCCTTACACCCCTTTAAAATGATTCGTTCACTCGTATTCTCGAATTGAAAAGTCGTACACGTATATGTATACCCTTCTTATTGTATACGGATTTAAAAAAAAGTATAAATGCAAAGCATCTTTTGTACAACGTTAGACAGTGGTGATCACCCCTCTTTATATAAAGTTATTCTATATACCATACCTAACCCTTAATTGAACGGAAACCGGCAATAAATATTATGTCGCTGCTATGGGAAGGTTAATATGGGGGATGCTACGTACAAGAGCTGATTTTTATAATGGCACGAAATTATATCCCTCCCCCGTTAAAAGGCGACGATTTTGCTTTCCGGAAACGGATGTACAATCGTGTTTCGCGAAAAGACGAAGCGATAAATTTTGCTTTTTTTTTTGTTCCCAAGTGTATCTGGCTCCATCGTTGTACTGGCTTTGTTCGTAAGGAAATCCAAATTTTAAACTGTAACATATTTATTAATTTCTCTAACCCATTCAATTCAATTTTTTATAAGTATTTTAAGCTAATGTTTATAATGAAAAGTTGCTTTTTGTTACATTTTAAAGCAAAAACTAATTTTAAAAAATTGAAAACTTATTTTTTTTCTTGTTTTTAGGATTACAAATGATGTTAAAAAAATTCCTTATATTTTATATGAAAATTTTTCAAAATTTTCTGTAAATTAATTATTGCTAAAAATGAGCAATCTAATAATGTAAAATATAAAATAAAATTTTAAAATAGTTTCAAAGAAAAACGTTCTTATTGATTTGGACATATTTATGTAATCGGAAAATGTGTAATTAAATTTTTTTCTTATTTATGCTAGAAAAATATCTAATTAACCAATTATTAACACATGATACCTTATCTAACAGCCACTTGCTGCATTAAACCAGGCAGTACAATATCAAGGATATTATGCATTAGCATACGTCATAATGCCTCGATATTACGTTTGCTCTTACATGCATCTACATAATACTCGCGTCAAATATGCGTCACAAGAGTAAATTTTTCACGAACCATACATTATCCTGCTCTTTTATTTCGCTTTTAAATCAGAAACTCTTGGATAAAAAAAAATTTTTTTTTCACTCCCTTCACCCTTGCATCTGTAACATATACACGCTGCGCTTTTATTCTTTAATCTCTGAGAATATTACAAGAAACGCGTGTACACATATGTATATTTGCGAATGGTACAGTTCTCGTGTTATTATCGCCACGCATGTAAAAAAAAAAGAAGCATCACAAAGTATCGAACAGTTAACCCAGAGAGACTAGTACGTTATATACATGTATTAAGCCTTCAAAGACATAGAGGCTTTTCTTTTCCTTTTTTCCTTTTTTTTTTTACTTTCTCATTGTGAGGTAGGATATCAAAGACAACGTTATACTCGCGAGCGCGCCTCGTGCGCGCATATACGTGTGTATATTAATTTTTTTTTTCTTCTCGCTTTTCTCTATAACGCAACTCGTGTGTGCCGAGGTTTCGTTACCATGCAAGTTGCGTTTCTTGTAAAGTGTATATGTGCATGGAAAGAGAGAGAGAGAGAGAAGAAAAGTTCACTGACATTCTACGGTACAAGCAAGAATTTTGCTGGCTATGGGTGTTTATAATCTTTAGAGTGGATGCAATTAATTTGCAGTACTGATTTGTTAGATGATTAAAATTTAGTTGAGCAAATGTTTGTTCTCTTTTGTTATTGTATACAAGGCCTTGGGAGCGATAATGAAAGCGCGCGAGGTTTAAATATTAATTTTTTCAATTTTTAATGAGAATATTTCTTTTTAATTGAATTAATTATTAATGTTTAAGTGGTCAAATGAGAATTAAAATTTTCAGTAATGATTTATGTTTCTCTGAGCGAAGCTTATAATATTACGCAATAATTATTTGATTTTCATCAATAAAACGTAATATCATAAGCAATAAATTTTCTTTTTTCTTCATCTCCGTATAAATTGTTTGCTTTCGCTTTTATTTCCTTAATTATCAAGTTAAATGAGGTAAAAGTAAAAAAGTTAAAAGTAAAACAAAATAAAATAAAGAAGCATTAGTTCGAAATAAAATATACTTAAATTTATCTTCTCTAGTTTGCGTATATACCTCCATCCGCCGAAAGAGGAAACTCCTCATTCATTTTCCTATCGTGCGCGCCACTGTATTTTCGAAACATAAATATTCATCGAGAGAGAATGAGAGAGAGAGGGAGAGGGAATGCTCGCGCGCTCGTACTCATCGTCGAAATGATCAAAACGAATGAACCTCTGGTAACTATATGTTATAAGATTGACAAAGATGAAGATAGTATATATGGAGAGACAGGAATATATAATAGAGAGAGAGAGAGAGGGAAATAGATTTCTTCGTTGTAGGTCGCATTTACTGATTCGCGTTATAGGGGGTAAACTGTAAAGTGAATCTCATTAGTTGAGCTTCGTTGCATATAGTTATATAGACATGGTGTGTGTGTATGTATATAGGCGATGCCGCTACTGACAGGGCGTTATACTTTGATGTCAAACGACATACCTCTAGGCTCTTTTGTGATAAATACAGCGAGAGGGAGAGGGAGGATAGAGAAATGGAGAAAAATATAGAAAGATGCCGACTCATAAATATCATCATTGTTATTATTTGCAAGCTCCTTTTTTTTCTAATTATTCAAAAGGAACCGGAAGTCGATATTCTCTGTGTCTCCCACTTATGTGTGTGTATATATATATCGCAATGTGTTCATAGATATTCCCCCTTCAATTACGCAGCTTATGCGCTTGAAGAGAGACTATTATATGTGTGATCTCTCTCTCTCTCTCTCTCTCTCCTTGCATCTTAGTGAAGGTAGAGAACCGGGTTCGATGACCGCGAGATGTATACATATACGTATAGGAGGCCGCGAACTTTGATGGATGTTCATGATCAGTAAGACAAATATCATTAACTACCTGTCAATTTGGAATACGTCACTCATTTATATACTGTTAATTTTTCTACTGTTCTTACAAATTATAAATACGTATATTCTTCCTCTTCTTTTTGCCTCTTCATTTGCTTTTGCAGAAAGTTTTTCAGATATCGGGTAATCAATTATGATAATTATAAAAATTATATAAATAAAACGACTCTGATAAATGCATTGATAAGATTTTTTCAGTAGCCACTTGCAAATCTTCGCTGAATTATTAACAGTACTAAATCGAAGAGAATCAAAAACAAATGCATAAGATCAATATATCCCCATAATTTAAAATAAGATTATAATTTAAGATTACATGACAAATTGCTAGACCCGTGTAAAATATTTTTTTTTATATCGTATATTATTATTGTTATATTTTACGTATACTATTTGCTATTATGTATGAACTTAAATATGTTAATTTTTTTTAATACAAAATTTAATATGCAAATCAGTTAAATATAGAAAAGAGGTCAGGAAACTTCAATTTTATCTTTGAGTGCTTCTTACTTTAAATCACTAATTCAAGTCGTCTTAAAAAATCTTTCACTGATATTTTTCATCAATCATCGTGCTGATTAAACCAATAAACTTTTTACAGACATCGAATAATCAATAATATGGATCATAGTGCATTATCAGAAAATCTGCTAATTGATATTATTCTTTTGTTTCTCTCAAAATTTTATCTTCAACAATTAATCAATTCTTATTTCATCATGATAAAGTTTAAACTTTTTTGAGCTCTTATCACATTATCATCAATCATAAATACTCTGTTTACCTATTTTTTTTTTTAATCAAGATTTTCCATCCAATAAATCATGTTATCTTGAATAAAAAATCCACCCAGAGTTCGGTAATAACAATTAAAGCATATTGTTTTCTTTCAGTGATTATTATTTTTTGTTGGATACAAATTAATACTTATGATCAAAAACATTATTCATTTATGAATATTTTATTAAAACGAAAAGAAAAGCTATATAAGTTTAACATATAACAACAAACTGAGATTTCCCAAAAGAATTATAAATATCGTAAATGTTTATAAGAACCTGAATATTTTTAATATAAATAACCAAATTTTTACTGATTATTATAGAGGATAACAGAATATTTTTATTTGGAAATTCACAAATGATATTTATGTTGTTTTGCAAGATGCTATATACGTACAAGTTTTTTTGCACATCGTACGAAAAGATATTGTTTGATACTCGAGAGAGAAAGTGATTTTAATCTCATGTAAACTTTTCACCTTCGCTTCGTTCGAGCACAAACGTCCACACGAGGTATAAATCTATTTTTCAACATTAAGTATGATTAATATTCAAAAATAAAATAATACTGCATTTTATAAAAATAATAGAATACAAAATTTCTATATAAAATTTAAAAGGGGCAGTCGCAAAGTATATCTAGAATTATGATATTTAAGAAGTTCATTTTTACATTTAATAATTATATTTATCATGCGTAAAATGAATTTTGAGTAATTGATAAAGTGATATTCTTTTACTCTTTCTCTAATCTATTTTTAATAAATAAATTTAATAAATTTTTTGAAGTACACAATGACTTTAAAATACTAATACAACATAAGAAAGGTTTAAATGAATAGCACACTTTTTTATATAATCTATATTTGAAGACCCTTTAATGTGACATACACGACTAACCAGAAATTACATGACTTTAAATTTACATGGAGCATGGTCTATACTTTGTAATGTAAACGCAATTAGTAGCTAACACATGTTATTGATCAAGAGTGGAAGTATTTAGGTACTGAACGCTTTGTTAGCAAATTTAATTCTTTTAACCCTTACCTGTATAAAATGATAATAAAATTATTATTTTTACGGAATTTTTTTTTTATATTGAAAAACAAAAATTGTCAAATAATAAATTTGGAAACCCGTTTTTGACGTTCTGTTTTATTTATTTAAAATTTAAAATGAATAAAATTAAGTTGAACTTTACTAGATTATTGTAGGTCGTCAGTGGCTCACTCGATATATAGCAATGGATTCGTAATCTCGAGGTCCCGAGTTCGAATCTCACTCTCGGCCGATCGATACAAACATTACAGTACGTCACATGTGCTTTGTTTACAAACACACTGAAACGATTTCCGTCGCTAATTATCATTGCAATAATAGCATAAATACAGCGACGTTAAAATTAAAAAAATAATTGATCACTGTTTTTCGACCGAAATAATATAATACAATGTTTTTTTCAAAATAATTTTTCAATAAGTAAATTAAATCAGCTTATATTAATTTTGGGATTTTTTCACGGAGGAACTAATTCTGAAAGCGTATTAATACATTAGACACCCGAAAATCCGATTGAGAGCTTTTTTTCAAACAAGATAAACATTTAATATTAACTTATAAATTAAAAAAGAATCCACAATATAAATCGAATTACTTATGAACCAATTAAGTTAATTACCAAAACAATCATAAAAACGTTCCACTTAGTTTTCAACCTAAAAACTACTCTCGAACACATTAAATTCTTATCTCCCTAACGCGCTTTAAAAAAAGAAGAAAAAAAAAGGAGAAAAGGAAACACAAAGCATTCTCCCCATAATTCAATCATGAACCTTAAAAACTCAAAACATACATACACATGCACACCCTCGCAATATTCTCTGTCTTCTTTTGCGCGCATTGACATTCGCTTACTCGATCGAGGGATGAAAAATAAAAGGCAAGAAGATAAAAAAAAAAAAAAATAATGAAAAAAAAAAGAACGTAGTCACGCTAAAGAAGAGAAAAGACAACGTGTCAGCTTGTCATCTCTTGAACGAAGCATCACTTCTTCTTGATGCATGCGTTTATGTGTGTTGTAGCTGTAATACGTGCAAGAGCAAACGCCTATGAGCGCCACGTGCCGCGTTAGCGAAGCGTTAATTCATACTAGTCGCGTGTGACGTAACTTTAGAGCTGTTTTAGATACGCATGTATCTGGACCGCATTAATGCCTTTTCCCTTTTCTTTTCTTTTTTTTTCTCTTTTGCCTCATCTTCATCTCCTTTGTAGTTTAGTTTTATCTTTATATAGGTTTATTGTATTGTCAGTGAATTTAGGATTATCGAGAAATTTTTAAAGTGACACTTTTAAATGGATTGCTTTATTAATGCGAAAATAATGTCTATACAGAAATTGAGTTTAAGAATTATTTAGATTATTAAGAAAATATAAAAATAATTAAAAAATTTTTTTTTAAGATATTTCAAGTAATATTAGTACATGCAAATTTATCCATAATTGATTACAATCTACTAAATAAATAATTAATCCTTTCAGACCGAATGTGGATTACAATATACATTAATGATTTTTAGTTTTTTTGATATTGCGCAACAGCAACTTGAACATTTTTTAAACAAGCGTATGAACTAGTTTAATAAAAATTAAAAAAACTTGGAAAAAATAAAAAATTTTGTTTAAAAAACTGATTTAAAAATAAACACTAATCATCCAAAAATTTCTATCTAAACATTTTCTAAAAAAAATTCAGATCTTAAAAAGTTAAATGAGCATCTATAAATAGCTGAGGTCCTCAGTGGCTCAGTCGGTAGAGCGATGGATTCGTAACCCGAGGGCCCGAGTTCGAATCCCGCTTTCGACTAATTTATGCAAACACCACTGTACTTTACATGTGCTTTCTCAACGAATACACTGAGAAACCTCCGTCTCTAGTTAGCATCAAAATGATAGCATGAATACAGTGACGTTAAAAATCTATAAATAGCTTAGTAATTTTTCATTGAAATTAGCTGATTGTTTTACATTTAACAATTATTCAAAACAATGTTTGTTACAAAACAGGATTATTCCAATCTATTAGTCAAACAATTGTGTATCACTCCTTCCCCAATCCTCCATTATCCATTGCAAAGTAGCGAGACTAAACCATTTTTTTTTTTTTATATCACGAGGAGGAGAAGAGGGTTTCTTCTTTTTTTTATTTAATAACACTGTGATATTTCGACAGTGCACGCGGCAACTAGACACAAAGCTTCGAAAAGTAGAAAGAGAAAAGTGAAAGATCTTTTTCTAAGGCATTTAAAAAGCCACCCCTATGTATCTCGACACGTGGCTTTTTGGAGAAACCGTCGTGTGCGGCCATACTAGATTTTAAAAACACACACGCGTTCACATACAACAAGGGGAAAAACACCATCACTTTCTATAGACTTATACATATACGTATGCGTTTTTATGTATATACATGTATATGTATAAGGGGGCCTTCGCGAAAAGTATACGAAGACAGAGAGGGGATGGAATAAGAAAAAAATAAAATGGAGGCACAAAACTTGAATTAACGATCGACAAAAAGCGTGTGCCATATATACGTCACGCCTGGTAGCAAAATGGTCTGTGACTAATGCGTGATTCTTCCTGCACTTGAAGAGTAATATAGTAAAAGTGAGAGAGAGGATATGTTGCCTTGTGCTCTTTCTTTCTTTTTTCTCTCTCTCTTCTCTGGTACCTACTAGAAAATCATTGGCATATTGTTCGAACGCTTCAAAACTTTTACGAGCTGCCGACGATAATTAATGGCAGGAAATGAAAGCATATTAGCAGTTTCTGAATCGTTCTGCTCTGCTAAACTTTTATCTTCTGACTCTTCGTTTTAAAAGACAAAAAAAAAGAGATAAAATAAATAAAACCCTTTTAGGACATGTTTTTCTCATAGCTTCATCATCAGCTTTCAACTTCATCCTTTAATATGTATACATTTTAAAACACAATATTTAACGCCCTTTTCTTTTTTTTTAATTAGCATGTTACAATTTGATACTTCTTTGTTTTGTTCGATACTTTTTTTATGACCGATTGTTTTGTTGAATTGCTATATAGAAATTTATTTTTATGATGGTTCTTAATGGTCAGATAATTTGTTTATTTAATGGTTTTATATTGTTTTGCCTGTAACAGACTGTGTAATAATGTCGAATATAATGGGCTTTAAAGAAAGAGGATTTATTTACGATCGTTCAAACAATATTGAATTCTCATAAATTATTTACGTTAAGTATATTGATTATTTTTTTATTGACTTTCATTATAGGTCCTGCACATTGTACAAGTATATAATCACAATGAAATTGTTTATTTTGCTTCTGAATAAGATAATTTTGAGGTTATACTTTTAACCTATTATTCTATATTGAAGATTGTAACCGAATACAAATTGTCCATCAAATCCATATGTATACAATAATACCACAATATTTAACTCTAACACGTGTAATACGAGTCGCTCACTTTATTAATCCATCAATCCCGGGGGTCGGTCCATCGAGTTTCTCCTGATACTTTACACGAATCGCGACATGACCATCAAAACATCAAGGAATCCAATTCGACACGATGAAACCTTCATTCTCTTCTCTTCTGCTATCATCCATCGGTTCTTTGGTTGTAAACTAAAAGATATTTTCTCTGTCAATCATCTAAGACAAAATCTCGTTTTTGCCCCCCTCCCACACTTGACCCCTTACTTCGTAAACGCTTTGGACATTTATTCTCTCACATAGATAAAAAAAAAAGAGAGCAATGCCGGAAGATCAGATGTTATTAGAGTACGATAACACGGATATAATAAAAGGAAATACACTAAAAGAAAGGGGTGGGATAGGCTGGAGGGGGGTGAAAGAGGGGTTATATTTTTATTTCTTCGAGTGGTCGAACGAATGGTGCGAATTTTCTCACGAAAAATTTCGTGTCGACTTTTGGGCACAAAGGGAAGAAAAAAATATAGAGGGATGGACATGTGAAAACGACATATCGATTTGATGTAATTGTGGTAAATGGAACATGTTAATGTGACCGCACGCTTTATGCCCTCTCCAACGTTGTATGTATATATAATAATCGCGGAATAAAGTGACGGATCCGGATAATAAAAATTACGGGTTTCCGGAATGAAATTTGAGAATAGATGCGTATGCTCTATTCTATGAATAAAAATGTACGTACGCGGAAGATATTTACTCATTACTTTTTATTGGTACATCACGCTGAATTCATTTTGTTTATGACCTTTTTTTACTGTCATTAAGTATTTTTTTTCATTACGTTTTATTGATGTATTATATTTAATACATTTAATCTGAATTTCTTTTAGATATAATATCTTGAATAATTTTTTATTTATGGAAATTCTTGTCGAATGAATTTCACGTCATTTAACAGATAATAAATTATACTGTGAACAATAAAATACAATTTGTAAAAAATGAAAATAGTTGCATTTTTTATAAAATATTAAAACAAATAATTAAATCTGATGATCTGGGGTATCAAATTTTTAAATCCTTAATTTTAATTTTCTTTACTATTTTTTAATTATGATTTTAATCGAAATCAAACAATTTTGATAAATGTGTGATGATTTAGGTGATCGAGCAAACAAAACTTTTTGATTTAAATTAATTATGAACATAAAATGTAAAAATAAACAATTGATTTGAAATTTACAATGAGATTACAGAATGTTATATAATAGTAAAAGTTTTCTTGTTGACAACACTTGTCTAGTGACAACACTTTGCTAAATATGCATAATAAATTGAACTTTTTTTCACATTTTTCGTATTTTTGAAATCATACAAAAGCCCTTAAGAATTTTTCAAATAAGTATATAGATTAGTTTGAAAGGGGTAGTTTTCGATCTCAAACTAAGGGTCTAAATTATTCTGCGTATGATAGATATTGAAAAAATTGAAAGAAAAACTTTTATCTAAAAAAAAAGTTAATTTAAAAGAAGTGAATATCAATAATTATCCTAAATTTGTTATCAGAACATTTTTTATAAATATCAAAGTTTAGGATTTTACACAAAAATACAACACAGAGATATTTTCAAAAATTATGAACTAAGATGAATTTATTTAAAAAACTACAATTTCAACAATTATTTGCAAACCGCATACATCATCACAATTTTTTTAATTCAAAGAATTAAAAAGATAAAAATAATAAATATGATTAAAATAATCTAAAAGTGTGATAAATCGGTTAAATAATTATGATTTCTCATTTTTTCATACTTATTACTTTGCGAATTGAACATTTATTTGCATGATTTACACTACTTTTGGCAAATGAATTTATGTTTATTACCAATGCAAAAAAATCCTGTAAATCAACTTCTTTCTATACAATAACTTTTTATCAACATTTTTTATTTTGTGCATATAACTTTTAATTAAGCTTGATTATATTTCAACGAAATATTTAAATGAATGATTTATCAAAAATGTTTCATAAAAGTATATATAAATCTTGAATATTAAATAATGTAAAACATGAATAATTATTTACTTTTTTTTTTAATTTTATTTAACGTTGCTGTATTTGTACCATCATGATGATGCAAATTAGTGACTAAGGTTTCTCAGTGTGTTTATGAACAATGTACATAATGTATCGTATACAATGATGCTTGTATCAATCGGTCGCCGAAAGCGGGATTGGAACTCAAGTTCTTAAGATTATGAATCCATCGCTCTACCGACTGAGCCACTGACAACCTCTAATTGAGTAATTATATTTATTCAATGAAAAACGTGATTTATTCAATATCATTAAAAAATATCAATTAAAGCATCATTTATCAATGTCACATTCAACAACCAAAATAATAAAGCGACGAAATCTTTAATTAGACAGATACCAAAGAAAGATACAAATTTATTGATTTCTAGAAAGTACTTCGCAATTACAGTCTTACCACCTACTATAGCCAGCTTAATGAAAAAAAAGAATGACATTCCAGCTGCATTCCATATGGTCAGCTATAAGCTCTAGACAATTTGGGTTTCGCGTAGATTTTTCTTTTCTTTTCTGTCAGGTCAGAGTAAACCCAGAGTAAGGTCAGAGTGAGGGTAAATTTTGCGGATACGAAATCCCTGTATCGTGAGCTAATAAATTTCAAAGTGAAATACTTTAAGCGACTCCAAGAGCTACTCTACTGTTTTTATTTCTATCCAAACCCTGTTTATTTATTTTTTTTTTGTACAATGTACAGATACACAGAAAAATTAAATGGATCTAATAAATTTTGTATCGTTGTACTTAAATTTAAAAAATATTTCGGTATTCTACGTTTTTAATTTATTTATAAACAATTATACTACCTAGCCTGAACATAAATAAAACTATTTTAAAACCATAATTTCATTTAAACAATTAATAAAATTCGACAAAAAAAAATTACGCCCAACAATTCACAGAATAAAAGATTCCGATACAATAAAAACAAATGAAATTCTCCCTAAATATTATATAATTTGCCAATTGTTTATTAAAAACAGCTGGCGTTACCTTAAAACCTTTTTTCTGAAAAATTTAAAACGTTTAAGCTTTACTCCCTTTGTAAATTGAAAATTTAATTATCAATTTCACATTAATTTTCCACGCTCGCTTTGACTAAGGCATGTTGCGCGTATATTACATAAATCAATTATGCGCATTTCTCGAATATTACAAGACGCATTTACTCTATACATTAAAGCGTCTATATATGCATAACCTTAGGTACAATATGCATATTAAGGAGTAATACAATATACGCGTATACCGAAGCAACCAGTAGCAGATGCTATGATGCGGGCGATATCAATATCGTGGAATCTCTTTCTTATTCTTTTTTTTTTCTCTCTCCATATAAGTACACGGCCTGTTAAACATTTAACGTTTATTAATTCATCTGGCTGGCAGTTATCGTTATAAATTGTTTTTTCTCTTTCTCATTTTGTTAACCACCCGCCGAGCAATTGTGTCGAAGGCCCAACAATTTACATTTGTATTTTAGTCAAAAAAAAAAAACGTAATGTATGACTCTTGGTACGTGTAAGAAGGTATTAGGTTTCAATTCGCAACCTTTTTTTTTTACATCTCAATGATCATCAACCCTTCTTCTTCTTCTTCATCTTTAATCGGCGTTTGATCTGTCCAATTAAAATATTGTCACCTCTTTTACCAAGCGGCTTATATACACGTATATATGTGTGTGTGTGTGTGTGCGTGTATGCATTGAAAGGGTATTAAAATCTCTCTTTACTATCTCACCCCTTTATTTAGCGCGGTATTTCAAAGACGCAGAGATTATTTAGATAGATAATTGAGAAGAATAAGGAAAGTTTTCATTAGCGCGCTGCGCGTACAGTGTCAAGTGTGAGTGTGCGAAAAATACTTTTGTGAAAAAAAGGGTTATAAGGCGACTAAAGGAACCCTTTGAAAAGCCGATAGAATTTAAATTCATTTGGTATATGCATATATATATATGCTTTTTTTTATTGAATTAATGTGTGATAAACCTTTTCATAACGGCATTGATTTGACGGTGTCTTTGATGATGGTTTCAAGGTGATGAAATTGGATTTTAGTTTCAATTAATTTTCGAGTATAGGAAAGATATTGTAACGAGATTTTTTAATAAATTATGATTCTTATCAGTTACATTGTAATAACAGCAATATTGGATTCTTTGTGATTCTCATTAAAATGTTTATTGAAATGGTTAAAGATTTTAATGCTCGAAATGATTGTTAAAAGAATCAATAGCAATTGTTTGGACATTTGAGCCAAATCATTAATTTTATTTATCCACATTTCGGACTCATTTTTAAGTTTTTCTTCAGGCTATTACAAAATTTTTTTTATTTATACAATTATTTAAAATAGTTTTTTTGTAATTTTAGGAAATTGAATTCACAAAAATATATTATTGCAGCCTGAAGAAGGATTCAGAGTCCTTTTTCACGCTGTAACAATATTTTTTCAAAAAAGTGTCTGAAACGTTGACGAATAAAGTTAATTATTTTGCCCAAATGTCCAAGTGATTCTGTTTGATTTTTTAAAAATATTTATTATTTTTGTGTATCAAATATAATTTTAATTATAATTTTTTTTAGCAACTATCCATATGGCCAGTAGTATAGATATATTAGAACAAAATTCATGCAATATCAAAAAAATTAAATGACATGAGATGTTATTCTGATAAATAACAATGAATCAAATAATATTTGGTCAATTTTTTTGTACATCAAACATAAAGAAAACACGTATCTTCGCAAACACATAAAATTACAATAGTCAGAATGTGCAATAATAATGTTAATTGAAGTATTTAATGCCCGTGGGCGTCGATACACCAATAATTCACGATACGGCAATATGTATGTACACACACGTATAAGTATGTATACCTCGCGAACTTGTCTAACTGTGGAGCGCACGCGGCGACTACGGCCCTATCTAATGTTGCGTTAGTATATATCTCTGCTGTATATATATACGTATACATATATAAGGGTATTCGATTCTCCCGCGGGAGTCTCTGAGAAGCTAAAGTCCTTCTCTCGCGCTAAGCAATGCATCACTCTGTCCGCAGGCTCGTAATTCACTTTCTCTCTCTCTCTCTCGCGTATACACTGGTATACACATATGCGTGCACAAGGGTGTAGACACGGAAACAGTCTCGCGCTTTGTCGCTTACGTATTAGATGTATGTATATATACATATAGAGGATAGGGGAGGTTAAATCGGCCAGAGAGAGAGAGAGTGGACACGCATGGTCAATAAATACAGGATAGTCCGAGGAAGGAAAGACAGGTCTTCGAATAGATATATGGCTTTGGATAGGTGAACGACGTATCTAATCTAACCCTTCTAGAACAAGATAGCTTCTGATGTGACCCAAACGCGATATACATTTAGCCGACCTTTTTGTCTCTAATACACGTCTATCTCTATTTCTTTCTCTCTCTCTCTCCAAGTATAAATATATAACCGTTAAATTTGCCCTCTGGGCTATATCATACCCAGCATAATCGTCTTCTTATTGTGTACGCGTATATAAGCAAAGTGCAGGAAATATGTAGACGAGTATATGGGTATACACGTAGACATACTTTTGCTTTTCATCGGTGAAACGTAATTAATTAAGCTTTTACTTATGCATATATGTGAATATATATAACTCAGTATATCCTTGATGTTCGGGGCTTATATAATATATACACTGAAGCCACGAAATTCAGTACTGAAATTCAAGACGTTGATATATATCATAATGGAGTTTTGATTATGAAACTATCCGCGTGGATATTTAATATATAAATAGGAACTTTTCATGATTATTGTTATGAATTTTTTATTAGAGTAATCAATATATAAAATTATATTGAATTCATTTAAATAAATTTTAATTAATATTCTTAATAAATAAAATTGTTTACAGTATTTATGATCAAATAACACCTGCAATAAGAAAGAACAAGAAAATAAAAATTTTCTTACATTAAGATATAAATAATGTACTTTTAAAGTAATTAAAAAAAAAAGAAACCTTAATCCTCATTTATCTTCCGTTTAGATTAATTCTATCAACTTGGCTGTCGCTTTTTTTTTTCTTTTCCGTTCGAGCAAAGGAACGCATAGCTTCCTATGACTATACACCCGTTAAAATACCCATACATAGCTATATACGCGTATAACATTTTCCCATTCGCTAATGCGTCGCTCATCCTGAAGTTCTCTCTTCTTTACCTAAATGGTAAGGAAGGGGATGAGGGTATACTTTATTTTTATTTAAAGTGAGCAAACCCATCCATCGAATGATGAGGATCACAACAGTTATAGTTCACTAAATTTATTTTTTTTTTCTTAATATTGATTCTTATGTGTGGGCTTTTAGTGGTACTCATTATTTTTTAAGTAATATTTATTCATAGTCACGACAAAACGAGTGACGTTTAAGATTGTAACAGTTATTGGAAAAATTTTTAAACGAGCTTTTTAGTTTCTTTCAGTCTTTTAGGCTAAAATTTAAAAAAGTTACTATTTATTAAATTCAAAGGCAAAAAAAATAAAAAAATTTTAAAATTTATTATTCTTATTTTTTTTTGTTTTTTAGGATTATAAATTATATTTATATCATATAAATATCATGTGAACAATACGTTTGATTTTCTCTTAAAATTTTTTGAATGATTTTCAATTAATCATAACCAATTATTGTTAAAAGTGCTTGGATTACTACAACCTTGTGCCTCATTAAAAATTGTACATTATTCTACGTTGATTCAAAATAATTTTACAATTAAAGAAAAAAAAAATGTACGATATAAATCATTTAAATTTTAATTAACCAAAATTATGTGCACCGATGTACGTTCAGTAAATTTACATTTTTTTTACATAGCTACACCTCAACAAGTACGTTTTATATTTTGGCAAAAAAAAAGAAACGTTCGCGTTTTAATTTCATGAACGTTTTCAATCGATTACCGCGATTCAAATAAAATGCAAATTTTCAAACACCCATAGTCACGTAGAGTCAGTCGGTTTGCGCCCGTGTGTTATGCAAATAAACTTTTGGTAATCGCCAAGTGGAAGCTGATGTCTTCCTTTGCTACTAATGGCCGGGAAAAACTAGAATAGGCAAATGAGAAAAAGAGGCGAAACGAGGGTTTGAAAAAAAAAAGAAACACATGAAGACAGACGGGAAACGTCTGCGAAAACTTCTCGAGAGGCAACTTAAAAAGTATTAATGCTTTCTACAATCTCCTTCTTTTTTTCTTGTCGAAATAAATTTTTTCTTTCCTTTCTGCTGCATCAGTAGTTTTAAATGTTGTTTTCTTTCACTTTTATTCAACGCGCTTCTTCTTTCTGCTCAATCAAGCTTGAAGTTTTAAAGAGATGATTATCGAGTGTCGTCTTAAAAAGATTGTTGAAACTAGTAAAGTAAATTTGAATCCAAAGGCATACCGTCCTGAACAATTTATTATCATAATTATTTCATTATTTATAATTATAACGAATCACATTTTTCAAAATAATTAATAATTAATTCACAATTGAAATTGTTTTAACAATTATTATATTGAATCTAATGACAGTGGACACTCAAAGGCATACAAATCGTGATCGATTTGTTATTACAATTATTTTTATTACATTGTCATGTAATTACATTTTCGCTAAAACTATTTTGATTATAAATTAATTAATAATTATTTTTTCATATATAACCAAGTCGATATTTTTATTAAAAAAAATATAATTGTAAATAATTCTATAATTCAAGAAGACAAAATATCTCTACTAAATAATATTTGTAGATAAATTTTAT
The DNA here is from genome assembly GCA_017163975.1 of Anastatus disparis. Lineage (NCBI taxonomy): Eukaryota > Metazoa > Arthropoda > Insecta > Hymenoptera > Eupelmidae > Anastatus > Anastatus disparis. The sequence continues at coordinate 3,049,481 of JAFFSR010000251.1, forward strand.
TGAATTCGTGCAAATAAAGACATTTCTATATATCGTATTACTCAAACATCAATCAATATATCAATGGCAAACATAAAAAAAAAGTTCGTCGAAAGTAAATGTTCGGCGGACCATCATTCTTTCAATACGTTAATGCTCATTCCCCCTTTTACTCTTATACATAAGTATATATACACTTTGAGCAAGTATACCTGAGCATACGTATAACGTATAAAAGGGGGATGAACATACCCTTCCCAGGGGTAAACTTGACTTCAATAGTTTAAGAGAATTACTGTCGACAAGACGAATTCGTCTTGTACTCTACAGATCTGATTCTACAAAGCTACTATTATATTTATTTGCTTTCTTTTGGTTATTTTATTGACTTAGATGCTCGAATGGTATGGTTTTTCCTGAATTTTCTTGCTTTTTTTTCGTTTTTTGGTTCATGTTTTATTTTTCTTTGAAGAAAATTTACGGGAAAACTTTATTTATGGCTTTTTGGGTATCGAGTAACCGGTGAATTATGGTCCTGTTAAATTATAAATTGTGACAAATTGAAGATAATCATCAATGTAATTGTGTAATTTTTTTATAATGGCGTTTCAGCAACTTATTTTTGGTAAAACTATAAATTTTCCATAAAATATAGTGTATTAATGTGGACATTTACAATGGACATTCCATGAATAATATATACGTGTCTGGAAATTGATTTAGGCATGAATGATGAACGGCAGTACTTTATAATTTTAGCACTTTATAGAATAAGTTTCCTTAATAAAAAAATGTACAATATTGTAAAATATTTTAAAATTCAATTTTTTTTTATTATTTAACAATTGTTTTACAAAAGTAAAACTTGAAAACATATTTATGAAATTTACTTTTAATAAGCATCAAGTTCTTTGAAACATCTTTTAATTAATTATTCACAAAACTGAATTTTTTTGCGTTTTAAATGCTCGCAAATAAATGTTAAATATGTTATTATATTACTGTTGTTTAGTAAAATTAACTTCAACCCACTTCAAGAGACACTTCAATTTTTAATTTATTCTAAAGTAAAACGAGGTTTTATCTTTGTATACGCATATGACTATATACATTTTTATCAATTTAAATGTCCTTATGTGTATTATATTTTAAAAATTTAGCTATTCGCTCTTTCACTTTTATAAATCGAAACAAAAAATATTTTAATATAAATATCTAGATAATAATAAATAAATTGGCAAATTTTATAATAAACTTTAGTAAACTACATTTGCAAATCATTCAATTTTTATGCATTTTAGTCATTCTTTGGTATCCGGTAAATCATTAAGAGATATAAAGTATTAACGATCTTTTTGGCCATGGGAAATAGTTTATTTCTAATTAACTTAAACATCATTTAGAATTTAAATTCTTTAAAATAAATTATTGTTTATTGAGTAGATTTTAAATTTCAATCGTCAATAATAATAATAATGATAATAAAAAAATTCTTCATTAATGATAGAAACATATGTCGGTAATATCGTTAATTCATTTATAAGAGATATGAAAAGAATTAATGCTTTTAAGCCCCTTCAGCACTGGCAACACTCTATACGCATGATTATAAAGTTGATTACAAAAACCATTATCTAACAGCATATAACGCGCGAGTCAGCCAACTCTGAAAAATGTAAAAAAACAGCAACAACAACACTCACACACTTCATCCACTCGAAGGTAATTTAGATCCCTTCGTCCTAACCAACCCAAAATCCATCATGACGCTGTAAGAAACCTGATACCGCTATACACTTTTAATTCCGCGCAAGTGTAAAAAGTAAAACAATAACGCGTACAGCCCCTATTTTAACTGAAAATAAAAAGAAAAGAGAAAACAAGCACCTAATTCAGACATCAGAAATGCGCATTTGGCCAAATACTGAAGGGTCGAGCATTACATTTATGTAAAAAAAGAAAACAAAATATAAAGGGTGGTAAAAGAAGAAGCGCGACATATAAAAAAATAAAAAAAAAAGGAAATGAAGAAATAAAAGAATAGAAACAAGCGATAGGGATGTCAAGAAGAAACAGCATTCATTGAACGGCAATCCCATCGTTTTCATAGAATGATTAATTAGTTGTCGCTAGCTAGCGCATAACATGTCAGGATGTCACTCTTGTCACTTGGTGTGAATGTAAATTTCGCGCGCTTATTCCACCTTGTGTATATGTATATACATGTATATGTATATATGTATATGTATATAGTATGTAAAGCGAATTGCATTGTAACCAGGATTAAGCGCTGCAACAGGCGTGCCATTAATCAATGCCCAATGCAACACCATCAAACCATCTCCTCCTTTTCCTCTCCCCTATTGAAAAGAGGTCGCGCAAAGTGTAAAAGCGTACGTATATATATATATATATATATGGCGTTAGAAGCTGATATCGAAATCGCACGACAACTATTTGCATCCTACATTACTCTTCCCTTCAATACTTGGTCAACGGTATACTATTGGAACGCATCGCGCGAACCTCTATTTCCCGTAAGCTTACATCACACGAAGAGTGACCCTCTCTACAGTATGTAATTTACAATTTATATATATATATATATATATATATATATATATATATATATATATATATAGCTTCTATTGTTTGTCTGGAATTACATTGGTAAAGCTGATAGTTGAGATCGATGGACACTGATAGACCGGCTATTTACAATTGGGAAATAATTAATTTTTGGACGTTAGTTGATGAGGTACTGGTATGTTATATAGTCGGTCAAATGGTTCGACAAGCTGTCTGTTGTAGTTGCGGTGGTATTATTATTACGTTGGATGTGCATAGTTTGCTATTGTGCAGTGTCCACTTTTTAGTATAATTTTCAAGGGGATGTAAAATACCAAAATTAAAGTTTTCAAAATTTTTTATCCATAAGCTGAAAACTTTTAAAATTTCTTTATATTTCAAAAAGTTTATACAATGTCGGTAAGTATGTATAAACCATTTCCTTATTATATCACCTAAAAAAAATGATATCTGATATATGTTCATAATAGAGTGAATTTAATTTTTCATTCTGATGCATAATCTTTTAAATAAAAAATAATGAAAAATATAAATTATTTAATTTTTTAATTCATTTTTAATATTAAACGGACTAAAAGCCTCTAATGTATTGTGCTACGACTAAGAAAAAATGTACTTTCAATGCATTACTAGAAATTATCTGTTGTAGATTAAATTGTACCATTTAGACCGTGATGGAGATTTAATATATGAATAGAGGAGGGATGATATAATGTTTCTACTAAAGTCATCTTTTTAATTGTAGTTTATAATCATGCAAATTCAAAAACAATATGCAAATACTAAAGGAATCATTAAATAGACTATAATTGACCAGACCTGAACTGAAAGATTTTAAAAGACAAAAACTCAATTATAATAATGATTCAGTGATCCAACAATACAAACGAAATTGTCATGACTGAATCTAATTTCAATTACTCATCCAATTAGATAAATAATTAAAAAATTAGTTTTAATTTACATTTGTATTGGTCAAAATCATCATCTTCAGAATACGCTTTTTATCCAAAGTTTAGTTAAAATTTCTTTTTGCAAAAGGTCACGTATTTTATTTTGTCATATTTGCAACAGCATCACTTATGATCCTTTACATTTGAAAATAATAAGTTTAAAAAATTGCTCATTACCATTTTGAACCTGCTATAGAGATAACGTTAATTTACCTTATTTTCATTAAAATTTTCTCCAAGTTGACGATGAACAGCTGAAAACACGACTCGTAATTGAGAAGCATCAGCTAGTGATTCGCTGACAATTACATATTTATCAAGTGAAGAATTTCTCGAGTTATACATATATTATACATAAACTAATGCATACCCATACTGCAGACGTACCCAAGACAAGAGAAGGAAGCCAAATCGTCGCAGAGTCAGACTATAGGAAGATACACGTCTGTCTTATCAGATGCGCACGAGAGAGCGTTGACAGTTCCCAAGAGGGTTAAAAAGGAAGAAGGAAAATGCTAAGACGGTAGTAGTAGTAGTAAGGCAAAGTAAGAAGAGAGGAGAAACGTTGAAATTAGGAGGTAGCTAATTAGGAGAGCCTTGGTGCTGAAATTTTCGTTATACGCAGAAGGAGAGAGACATCTTAACGCTTGCGCTTTAAGGCTGAATGAAAGACGTATTATAAAGGACGGATAAAGAAGGATGAGAATATAGGAGAGAATGGAGAGTAATCTTCTTGAAAAGTTTAAAAGGTGATTGCACTAGTTGCTTGAATTTAGAGTGTTTTGAATGAAGCTCGAAAAGGATAAAGAAAGTTTCGTCTTCAACTTTTTGATTGACTTCATAACGGAGATTCGTTGCTGATGCATTTGTTAGACGATTTTCTACTTTGCTTTTTTTTTTAATCTTGACCAATGTTTCTGCTCCAGCTGATGACTTTCTTATTTAATTTATTATTGTAATGAGCTAAAGAATTTCTCTAAAATTTAATTTATCAAATTATTTTTTAAAGTCAATATAAATAAATCTATTATTTTCTGAAATTATTTAATGAATTCGAATAAAAATTAATTTAAAAAAAAGTTTCTGTTGATAGGTACAATTAGTAGCAGCGCATTCCATAACATGAAAATGAATTAATATCTCTTTGGCAATGTGTAGCTCCGTGAAAACCAAGAAAAAATTTTTTTTTCCATTTATAAATATGCAACAGCATCCACAAAAGTCAGGAAGCTCGCGAGCCTGCCGTTTATCGACGTGAAAATATAGAGGAATCGTAAGATGAAAGGAAAAAACAAAAGAAAAAATAAAAGAAGCAAAGAGAAAGAAAGAGAGAAAAAATGATGATGAAAGATAAAAGGCAGTAGGGAGGATTCTTTGCAAGAAAAAAAAAGAAGGAGCGAGTGAGAGAGTGTGAGAGAGAGAGAGAGAAAAAAGACATAGAGGAACCGCGCAAACAGTATGGACTTTAGTTTCTATAGACTTAAACCAAAACGAAAGACGAAGACAGGAAAAAAAAATGCGAGAACGAAAGAGAGAGAGAGAGAGTGAACGGATGGGGCACTTATATTATTTACTCGCTCAAGGAAGTAAAGCGCAAGCGAAATAAAAGAGGGGAGTAATTAATGAAAGCACTGCCTCAAGGCAGCTTTGGAACTCTTTCTCTCTCTCTCTCTTTTCTATCCAAAGGCTTTTCAGCGTATGTCCTTTTATATTGCAGGTGGACTGACATCGTTAAAAGTATTATTTCCTACTACTTTCCTCCCCCTCCTTAACTTCCCTCGAATGCTGAAAGTGTTTTTCGCAAGATTAGAACGTTGTTCCTTGGAAATTGCTTTTTGCTAAGCTGTCGTCGCTGGTTGACTTTTTTATTAGATATCTATTGACAAGACAAATTTTTTATTATTGTTTTAATATTGGAACAAATGTACTATACTTTTTTCTACGAATGCTAAGTATTTGATTTTTAATTGTTATAATTTTATTACAACAATTAAAAATTATCATTAAAGAATCATACTCAAATTATTTTTGGAAAAATATTCAAATTTTTTTTATATCTTTTTCATAATCTAAATTAAAGGATCACAACTTGATTATTCCTTTAAAAATTGTTTTTTTTTTTCTGCTTTGCAATATAATATTTTTTTTATGAAATAAATTATGTCTTTGATTTAAACATTTTCTGAAAGAAAAAAAATCAGCTTAAAGTTAATGAATTTCTAAGTGAAAGGATTGAGCAGCGATCACCCTTCTATTTCTCGTTAAAAATCGATTGGAATTACGCTGTCATGCGTGAGCGATTAATTGCGTAGGTCTCCCTTTAATACCAGCTTTTAAGTTCATAATACGCGCATAAACAATTTCACTAGCATTTCGTGGAATTTCAACTGACCGTATAAATGTTTTATCAAATTAAATAAATAATTAGAGAGTTTAAATAAATAAATGCAGTAGTGGTCGATAAATTAAATATTTTACAAATATTTTCAAATATCTTTAAAAATCTTATACGAACGCTCATAAAATTAATGAAAAAAAAAAAGAAAATACAATATCATCGCTTCACTTGTACATGTTCATTCGCGATAACAATTTCATTGTCTGAACAATAGAGCAAATCTGCATTAAAACGCATTATTTCAGTACTTAAGCGGCCCGCGCCATTAAGATGAAAACAAAGAAAAAAATAAAAGAGAAGAAAAATAATAGCCGCAGCAATAATAATTAATGCAACTACGTTATATAAAGACCTTATAATCGTCAACAAGCGAACAAGTGTATAAGAACTTTACCTACCCTTTACAGATATTTTTTTTTTTGCCACGATCGTCTTGCATATCGCACTTTTCACCATTCACAGAGTATATAAATGTTTTCCAATGTTATTTGAGACGGAAACTTTCTTCCTTCTTCTTTTCATTGATTTTATAATATATACGTACATACACCCACACACATACACACATATTAGGTGCATTACCTTCTCTAACGATGAGAGAGAATCCATAAATGTATTTCTAGTTGGTATCATATATGAAACCAGTATACATGCGAGTTAAGTTAGAGGATGCAACTCGCGGTATCATTCAATCGTACATCCACGTATACATGTATACATTAGATAAAAAAAAAGTTACTATTAAATATATGTATATAGATGCATATAGACGAAGCGAATCCTCTCTCCTTTAAGACCTCCAAGCTGTTGCTAAGGGATTGATGGGGTTACCATGGAGACAAATACTGAGAGCCTATTGTTGCGCACCCCGTAGAGATCTTTCTCTTTCTCATTCGCTAACTCTCTCGCTCTAGCTGCTACTGTCTTCGCTACCCCCTTATGTGTATATACCCGTAGCATTTTCTTCGACTTTACTCATACACGGAATATTTATTCATATGTTAGGTAGATGCATATACACACCTTGTTCTTAGGTGCTATCTATTTTACGTAGAGGATCACGTAACTTACATGCGTTTACACTTGTATGTAAGCATGTGTGTAAGTCCCCAGAACTCATGTGATTCCATAAACACATCATGTATAAATAGAATTTTATTTTATGTTTTTCTATAACATGTAATTATAAGTGCATGTGTATGAATATATACAGACAGGTGTGTGGGCGTGCGCGTGAGTATATGCAAGTGTAAATTTACAAATTTTTATAAAAAATAATGTGGCCTTAATAATTTTTACTTTACGAGTTTACCAATTGATACTATTTTATACGTTAAATTGTATACGTGCGTACAGAATTTTTTCTTTTTCGTCTTTTGGTTTTTTAAGCTTTAAGTTAAAATTTTTTCAACTTTAATAATTTTAATGACTTGTCATATTTTTTTCAATATTCTATTTGACATTAGTAACATTTTTCACCTTGCTCTATTTTACGGGTTTATTTACTTATTTATATTACTTATTTATTTTGACAAACTTTTATGTATCATTTTCAGTCTTTTCGAATATATTTTTATCTGGAAACCTGACCTCATTTACTAATCAACAACCCTTTAATGTCCATGCCTAGCAAATGTTAAAAATAAAGTTAAAGCTATAGAAAAGTGTCTTAACAACAATTTCTGTTTATTTAGAGCAAACAAAACGGACTTTTATTATTTTACTATTTTTAGTAAATGCAAAAAAAATCCTATTTTTACTATGAGGTTTAGAATGATCACTTTAATTTGACCCTCTAGTTTATAATGTAAACAAAAAATTATAAATTTGAATGTAGGCATATGTGCTTCTGAACATCAAAGCGTACGCATCGATTGATGACATAATAACCTGTCGCAAAGTAAACATTACTGAAATAAAATACATGAATATGCATGCCGCAAATGTGAATATGCACCTACGCAGAATATTTGTCAGTGTATCATTGCGCAAAAAAAGAAGAAGGAAAAGAAATATAAGTGTAATACGTTTGGAGGACCGTATTACACCCTTTTAATTCTTTAGCATCTACGTACAAGCACTTGCGCGTATGTTGGGGGATGATGGCATGTACTTAAAATACATGCGTGAATGCATCTATGCCAGTGGTACCAAACTCCTTAACGCAGTAGCAGCAGCAGCTTCAATTTCACCCCTTTCTCCACCACCTCGGGGCAATGTCCCATAGGTTTTTTTAAAGACGAAAAGAGAAAGCAAAAAAGTAAAAGAGAAATAGAAGAGTGACAGCAAAGGAAGGAAAAAAAAGTAGTGGAGAAAGGGTGAAAAAAGAGCGAGTAATTGTGCGCGCACCTACGTAATGACGCGAAACTCGTATAAGGGCAAAACCGATTCGAGGGAAAGGAATGGAAAAGCGAATAAAAAGGGAAAAGGTGACAACGCGCACAATAGATGGAATCGATTCCAAAGGAGGAGAGAAATAAAAAAAAATGGAAGGAATGATAGGAGTGTTTTATGTACGTGTATAGGGTTATTAGTGGCCAATCGTGCGTACTACTCATTAATGGTCTCTGTAATGACTTTGAACGTCACTTGTTCATATCTAATTATTGAGTGCATAAAGTGAAATATTAAAAAAAAGGAAATATCATTTGTTTTCCAGTGTCAAGTCAATACTAGATGCTAACAATAAATTATTTTTTTAATGTAAAAGCAATTATTTTTCATTTGTCATTTCAAAAGAGACTTTAATAGATGTTCACTCCAAAATTTATCAATATATTAGTTAAACATTTCAAAAATATTTTTTCACAAATTTATAAAAAAAAAGTTAAAAATAATGATATTACTGTAATGTCAATTAAATATTAAATTCAATAGTTTTTATTTATAAAATATTTAAAGATACTGAATAAAATTAATAAATAAAGAGGTTTTAAAAGTTGATTTTTTTGGAAAGAAAATAAAAATTTCAAGTTACCAAAAAGAAATTTCTGACATATCATATTTATTGATATTACAATTTAATGTTTAAAAGATGGATTAAGTTGTAAATATTTTTTAAAAATTTTATTTAGCGTTGCTGTAATTATGCTGTCATCACGATGTTAATTCTCTCCTTCTGAGAAGTAGAAAAAAATGACGCTAAAAAACGTAGTTTCTCAATAACGAGACAATCGGATTTTAAAAATACCAATTTTTTTAAATTTAACGTCGCTTTATTTATGCTATCCTTGGGATGCTAATTAGCGATGGAGATCGTCAGTGTGTTTACAAACAAAGCACATATAACGAAGTACAGTGGTGCTTGTTTCAATCAGCCGCTGAGAGCGGGATTCGAACTTGGAACCTCGAGATTACGAATCCATCGCTCTACGGACTGAGCCACTGACGACCTCAAGTTTTAGATATTATATTAGTATTTATTTTAATAAACAAAAACAATTCCTCATCAAACTGATGAATTTAATGCTTCAAACGATAGGTAATTATTAATATTTTTTAAAGTCTCATGGGAATATGATTTTTCGATAAAACATTGAGTTACTTATGAAAATAAATATGTTTATGAAGAAAAATTTAATATCATGGAAAATAATCAAATTATTAAGTATAACTAATCTCAATTTGATTATTTTTATTTGAAAATTTGTAAACAAATTTAATTTTTCATGTAAAATAAAGACTCTTATAAATAAAGATTTATATAAAATAATATTTATCAAATTTTTTACGTCAAAGTAAACTCTAAAAAAACGAAAACATCTATGCAAATCATAATGAAAATTCTCTGCACCGATCTAAACAATAAATAGCGGCTATATGCAGCTCGGTGACAGAAGAAGCCGACTTTGCACATATACGCATAGAATGCAAAAAAAAAGAAGAAAATAATAAAAAGGAGAGTCAGGGCGCCTTTAGTTGCTACCCTAAGTCTTTCTCTTTCTCTCTGCGCTTTACATTTATAAAAAAAAAGCATCGGTGCGTCGTTGTCGTCGTATTTACTCGTGGGAAATCTACGCGCTGATTAATATAAAAATTTCTTTATTGAAAAGACTCCTAAGGCTTTCTCGGCCATTTGCGGCAAACTTTTTTTTTCTTCTTCTTCTTTTTTTTTATAAACAAAGAGATTTTCCATATAAAATGAAAGAGAAAGAGAAGAGAGAATGCAATGCAAACTTTAGCTGCAACAGGAGAAACAAGAGAAGGGGAAAGAAAGAAAAGAAAAGAAAAGAGGTGCATTCTATTGCAACTACCGAGCAATTTTTCTTTTAGTACTTAAAAGTCAAGAGTCCGGCGATTGATTAGTGCGCATATACATATGCTCTTGTTGGCATATATCAAGAGAAATCAAGAAGAAAGAAAGAAAGGAAGAAAAAAAATAAAGGAATAGAAATTAAGCGTACACGAGAAGGAGAAAGTAAAAGATGATGAGAGCCGGATAAAAACTAAGAAGAAATGAAAAAAGAAAAAAAAAATCGTCAACAAGAGAAAAGTAGTTTTCAGTACTGTACATACTTCAACGAATGTAGTACCTCTTTCTTGTTTCTTTTTTTTCTCATTTTAATGCTTTGATGTTGGTCGGTATAAAAAGAATGGAGGTAAAGAGCACCACCTTCGAGTCACTGAAATGCGCACAATTTTTAGTAGCTTTTAATGTCAAACATACATAATGTCAATAAACCGACGTGGTAACCGTATTGAGAATAATATTTTTTGCTTTTATTATTTTGCTTTATAAAACATTGATTTTGTTTGTAAATATTTGATCATAATAATCTTTTCATTTTTTAAGAATACAAGTGTTCATTTTGTTAGAAAAATATAAACATTTAGCTTGTTAAAATTTTAAGCATTTCAACTAATTTTCATTGATTATCAAAATTAAAACTAATTATAAAACTTTTTCTATCCATATCCCTACCACCGCACGTACGTTACACTTCGTTGGCTCAAAAACCTGCTAACCCGTCGACACAGAAAAGGCGAAAATAAAAAGACGTTCGTACCCTTATTTCAACTCACACGAACTATCCTAAATCACAAAAAATGAAAAAAAGGGCGTGTTAAAAAGGGTATAAACCACATACCTACAAACCAAAGATAAAACGAACGAGATACGTCCTAAAAAAAAGAGAAAAAAAAAAATGTAGAAGCCGGATAAGTACAGCAAACTAACAAAAGAGCACTAAATGTTTGCCACCTACAACACGAGGGAAAAGAGCGAAGAAAAAAGTAGAAACCTCGAGGTACTGCGTAAAAAAAGGGTTTCCATGAGATAAAAAAAAACGTGCGTGTAGAGAAGATGGAAAAGAAAAAATGATAACACATGAGTACGTACGTTTACATATACGCAGAACGTACAGCTATATAGGAATATATTAAGCTTAGCGTGTATGTTTACTTTCATCCCGCGTAATTAAAATCGCGGCGCCATCTCCTTTAACTTCAGAAGAAAAATAAAAAGAAAAGAGTGAATTGTAAAAAAGTAAAGCTTAATAGAAAGAGAAAACGGTAAAAAAAAAACGAATATACAAAGAGGAACGACCTATAATGATATACTTATATGCGTCAGAAGTAAGATAAAAAAAATTTTTTATCTCTGTTTACTTTGATAAATTATTATTGCATATTTTGCATTCTCGTACATGGATTCAATTTTGATGTTTGCATTTATTTTGCGTGTATATTTACAATCACGAAAAATTACAGTATTTTATGTTTTAAATTTTCAATGAAAAAAAAAATAAAATTTGCAAAATTTATACGAATTATATTTATAAAAAATTATCACAACTATTATTGATTATAGTTTTATTTTTTATTAAAACTTCAAGTAGGTTTCACTACACATTTCAAATTACGTTTTTTTTAATTTTATTTTATGTCATCATTAAAAAATTATTAATTTATCAATTTAAAAATTGTTAAAAATATGAACGTAAAGATCGCAACAGAAAACAATATCGATAGAAGTTTTTTTCTTAATTTTATTTAACATCGCTGTATTTCAGCTATCATTTCGATGCTAATTAGCGACGGAGGTTTTCAGTGCGTTTGTTAACAAAGCACATGTACACATACAGTGGTGCTTGTATAAATCGGCTGAGAGCGGGATTCGAACTCGAGTCCTCGAGATTACGAATCCATCGCTCTACCGACTGAGCCACTGACGACCTCTTCAAATTACTTTTAATAATGTTGATTTTATTTTCTGATTATTATTCTAATATTTACTACTGATAAACTTTCATCATCCATCAAACATTGAAAAAAACGTAAATTTTTAATTTGAAGTATTTTTATAATTTAAATATTTATTTATTGAACATTAAACATTATTGGTTGATTTAAAATTTTATAAATTCATAAATTACGCTTCTCAACTTTCTATATCACTGTATTCTATTGTTTCTCTAATGATAATAAAATACGACAATCATCATTTTATCAATAGACATTAATGACTTTGTAATGTTTGTCAATTCAATAGAGCTTAAACAAACATAAATAAATCTAGAACAGAATGAAAATGCTACCGAGACGGAATTCTACAGTTTTTATTATTCCTTAGATATCACCTTGGATTAGTCTAAACTCTATTATCTCAATATGCATCGAGCGTATCGAGATTATTCCAATAACAATTTATCTCTAGAAATTTTTCAAAATAAAAGCTCGACAATTTCATTAAAATGGTTTTTAATGAATTATTTAAATTTAGCCAAAATTTCACATGGCAAATCTGTACATCAGAAAAATATTTCTTCCATAACGAAAGAAAAAAAGAAAGAAATGATGATATATATCAATCATAAAAATCCTTGTATCATGTGTATGTACAGATACATCCGTACACGGAGCCATGCAAACTTTCGTAATTTTCCAGAAACGCATTCGCTTTGATTTGTATTAAAAAAAGATTTTTTTCAAAAGCCATAATTATGTCATTTTATAATCGATCGATATCATTATGATTAAACTTACTCGGTAAAAACGAAGAAAAGAAGAAAATCTACACATCTATCTTTTTTTAATAAAAAAAATAAAATAATTTTATGATAAATTACTCTCTAAATTTAAAAATCTCAAGCTCGTCACAGAGGTTTTGCAAACACGTATATGACATTGTAAAAGCTCACCGATTACAAGCAGAAGCGAAAAAAAATCCTCTTATAAATCATATGTTTAATTGTTATTTATAATTATATCACAACAGTTCAGATCGATAAAAAAAATTTTTTTAGGTAAAGAAACAAAAATAAGGCAACGGAAATTCCTTGTTTGCATTTAATAATTAAAAATGCAGATAAGAAAGTTTAAAAAAAAGGCACAGGTTTAATGTACATTAGGATTAAATTGACGTTGGGATCGTTTGAAATTTAACGATCGGAAAAAAAAAGAATTCCTTTTTTTTTTTATTCAGGCGTGGAATTGATATTTGAATAATCAAGGAAATTAATTGGATAATATACCTGCGATAAACCAATCAAACGACGGTATAAGAGAGATAGAGTGACGCGCAAAGTTTTCCATACTTTAACCAACGTATCTCGAGCCTACATCTAAAAGTATTATTTTTCTCTAAAGTAAGTTCAGTCGGTGATGTGCGCATGAGACTGTGATAATGTAAAGTATTCAAAAAATAAAGGGAAGAACAGGAAAAGAAAAAATTTTATAAGGAACAATGAACATTTTAAAATTGTCGGTTATACTTTTGTTAGTATTAGGCTGTGCGGTCGGTATTATTTTGTACTTAGTACTTGGAAATAATTCCGATGACGAGGACGTTAAAGTCGAGAAATTTTGTTATGCCAAAAATGACAAGCCCTACTTGTTGATGGGTACTAGAACGTCTTATAATGTTGGAAGAGGAAATTTAACACGGCTCCCACCTGAGTCCAGTAAGTCTAAGAAATTTTTTAACTTTTTAATTATCGTTTCGGAAAGTTTATTTTAATCAAATTATTCAGTTCGTTTCAGTATTTTGTATATATTGGCTCTACGAAAATAGACATGTTTTTCAATTTGGAATTATCAAAACAAAACTTAAATTAAAAAGTTTTTCTGTTGTAAATAATAGTTAATAAATTTATAAATAAATTATAAATTTTATTCATAATTATTACTAAAATTTAATATAGTATAGATTCCATATACTTATGAATAGGTTTGGCCATGATTTTGCTAATGTTTCTAAATATTTTGGTATTTACGCACTGAAATCTATTCACAATTCAAATGGCATTTTATTTATGTTTAGATTCTTGAATAGTAGTGATAAGCGTGTAGATTTAAATAATTTATTTCAGTGTAAAGCAATCAATAATCAAATGAGAAATTTAAGTTATTTTGTTGAGTACACCTGTAGGAAGAATCTAATTTTCTTAGTTTTACATTTAGACTATGTAGGAGTTGAAATGATTTGAATTGTTATCTCATTAGTTATAATAATTATTTTCATTTTAAGTTTGATTTAAGAAAGCGAATTTTAAGTTTTTATTAGGATATTTTGTTGATTGCGTTACCTAATATTATTCTTTATATTTCAATGTAAAGGAACATTCCCCCCCTGAATTAATTAAAATAAAATAAAATCATATTGTCAAAGTTTAATTATTGTATAAAAAAAATTTTTTTTTGCTAAATTTAAAAATGAAAAAATTTGATTATTTCCGATTTAAGAAAATCGATCTATAAAATATGTTCAGAGTCGTCAGTGGCTCACTCGGTAGAGCAATGGACTCGTAATCTCGAGGTCCCGAGTTCGAATCCCACTCTCGGCCGATTCATACAAGCACCGCTGTGTGTTGCATGTGCTTTGTTCAGAAACACACTGAGAAACCTCCGTCGCTAATTAGCATCGCAATGATAACATCAGTGACGTTAAATAATAAAAAAAAAATAAAATATGATCTATCGGGATTCTCGCTCGTCACTAATTTTTTTATAATATTTTAATTCTTTTATTCATACATTATAATTCTTTATATTATACAAGAATAATAATGTATGATCCTAATATCAAAAAAAGTTCTTGAAACATTTAAAAAAAGTGTTGTACTACTGTGATTATACGATTGTCGTTGCTAAAATATAAGATAAAATTGTTTGCATAAAGGATTATAACAGTATCAGTTTTAGATAAATTGTTTAAATTATAAAAATAATTACTAATCGTTATAGTATTCCATGGAAGTGATATAAAAAAAAGCTCAAAAAAAGCCGAACATAATGTAAAAAATTTTTTTCTCAATTATAGTAAACGGAGAGAATTATTCTATAAAAATTACAGTGACCGTCATTATAATCGTAGGACATCTTATACTTTTAGGATGTTTTATAGCCACATTCTTTAAATATTATTGAACACATTAACAAAATTTAAAGTTCGTCCTATAATTTTAACGAAAAGGGCCCGTAATTTTTACAGTACTTCTTCGTAATTTTTGTGAAAATTTATTACAATTTTTAAGCAGAAATGTTGCTGTAATTTTTATGCAGAATTTCATTGTAAATTTTATAGAAAAATTCTCATCGTGTCATAATGTATTTGTAATCAATAAAATAACTACGGAATTTATCTGTTTTTAAAATGAAAAAGCACCATATAATATAAAACGCTACAGTTATGTAAATAAATTTTTTTTTATACTGAAAGAAAGAGTGACTTGCAGTTAATGAAGTATTTATTTGCGTGCTATACACTTTATATTTGACACTAAGTTTTATTCAACCATAATGCCCATTGCACTCAAAAAGATACAAGATACAGATACAAAATTATATTGATCAGTATATCTATACATATCAAAACAGATGCAAGATGCAAAGAATTTGTTTTTGATATACATAGATATACTAACCAATACAATTTTGGATCTGTCACTGTGTACGTGGCTCGTATTTTATTGAGTTTAACAGGCTTAAAATCAACGAAAGTTTAAATATTAAGAAATTAGTAGTCAAAAAATTAAATGTCAAAAAGTACACGTTTCGCAGCATCCGATTCTGTGCGCATTAACAATTACTGGATCTTTTTAGCCATGAGTCATTCTTTTTCACAGAGTATTAAATTATGTATGTGTTCGTTTTTCTTACAATTTTGTGATTGGTAATTCTAGTTTGCTCAACGAATTGAGTTTTTTTTTTTTAAATTGTTTTTGTTAAACGTCGCTGTATTTATACTTTATCATTGCTATGCTAATTAACGACGGAAGTTTTTAGTGTGTTCGTGAACAAAGCACACGTAACGTTCAACGGTGATTGTATCAATCGATCGCCGAGAGCAAGATTCGAATTCATATCCTCCAGTTTATCTATCGCTCTACCGATTGAGCCACTGACGACCTCAACAAATTCAGTTTGTTTTACAAAAAAATTATGTACAATTGTAAAAATTATCCTTTATTGTATTATTATCGAACATTTTTTTTTAAATAAACACAATGTTACCAAAATATTTCCACGCCAAAGGTTTGAGTCCCTTTTTGTTTTGAGTTAGTTTTTATATTTATATTCCTAAAAGCCAGAGAAGAAGATTTTCGCAAATAAAATAATCTTGATATTTTAAATTGCATCCCTATCATCTTTACAATAGTTGTTTCAATTAATTTTCAGATTCATTTTATTCAAAATTAACAAAAATACTTGGAAAACATTATTAAAAGTCATTAAGATTTGAACTTTAAACGTAAAAATGCGTTTGTAATGTTATCATCATTTTTTGAAAGTGTATACGATTAAAAAACACGTGAATCTGTAAGATATCATTTTTTTAATTGAAAAATGTTATTATGAAAAAATTACGATCCGAACAAACAATTATAATGAATTAACAAATTTTTTCAAGGAAATTCAATTAATGATTTTCCTCAATACAATCGTAATATTCAAAGATTTATTTATTTCGTGAATAAATAAATTAATATCACTCAATTATTTAATTTCATCAACTTCTTATTCAACGAAATAAAAAACTACTGTATTAAGCAAGACTTTAACTTAATTTAGCGAGAATAAAGTAGTACTTTACTCTCGCTAATTTAAGACGTAAGAAAGTTTTACATTTAGCCTGTCCCACGATTCAATAAAGAATAATCTACTACCCAAAATAAACTTCTCGATTACGCTTTGATACCTACTTTCCTTAAAAAAAATTAATAATAATGAAAACATCAACATATTCACGTGGTGTGTTTTAGATTAAACCAACGTAAAATAGATCGTGCGAATTTTTTCACACCTAATCTAAATAAATATAGATGTATTCAAAACACGCTCGATAAAGTCTCGTTTGTAAAACTTATCTTATCTCAATGTCGCGTATATTCTGAAGAACTATTATCATCGGGGGCGGATTTAATTTTTATCAAAAGAATTCTCCACCGATGTGTAAAATGTGCTTACGAAGCAATACGGAAAGATCTAAACATTGATTTATCTATATATCAATTTGTCACAAAAGTATTAAGACAGATTTAATAAAATTTATTAAATAAATAATTTATATGATTTTATTTTTAATTAAATGCAAAGTATATAACCATAAAATAAAAATTAACAAACTTTTAAAAATAATTGACGCATTTCAATCTTTTAGTAAAACATTAAATATTAAAAGATATAATGATCAAATTTTTGTAAGATAATCATTTATAATCTTATATTTTTTCAGACATGTTAATCGCGTTAAACAATATTATTATATTTAAAATCTTAATAAGTTGGTAATTTTTAAATAAAAAAAAAATAATTTTTTAAAAACTTTATTGTCACGACTAGAATCTCATGATGATGGCAATCTAATCAGATTAGATAGGTGATTATGGAGATTTCAAAAATTAGTATCATTAGCAAAATTAATGACGAACGTCCTAATAATTTCTACAATCGTAGTCTCATTTAATTTCATTATTGCTTTATGAAGATGACATTGAAAAGTATATAGAAAGGGTAAATAATACATCAAAATTGCAGAAAATTTAAATTGTATAATTTGTGTTTTAAAAGCTTATGAAATGACAGACACATAGTAATCACGGAGATGTTAAGAAAATTTTAATTCGATCATTAAAGACAATAATATTAATGAAATTACATCTTTATCAAGCCAATATTGAACAAATTTACTTGTACTTCCAAGAATATTTTCTGGTACATATATATATCAAATTAATATTGAGCAAAATTTATGTGATGATAAAAATAACAAGTAATCATCTGAAATTATACATTCCTTATCAATGTTTCCTTTATATATAATTAAGTGGTTAAAAGATACTAAGAATGATTAATTTGGTCTGAAATAAATTTTCGAATATTATGAATAAAAATATTTATTAATATCAGGAACATCATCATAATAATTTGTAAAGTAAATAAATGATGTTAATTTTTTTAGATTGTAAACCTGTACAAATGTGGGCTTTCATTCGACATGGAGCAACTTCCTTAAAGAATGTCGAAAAGTTCCTTCGGCTACGTCATGTACGAGACGAAATTCTTGAGAATCATGCAAATGGAACAAGTTTGTATATTTTATTATTGTTATTAAATTTTTGTTGCGATACATGATGTTGACAATTATCTAATTCAATAATGCTAAATAATTTTCATATCTTCTTGTTATATGAAAATAATTAAATAACAGTAATATAACAGTTAATTTTGCAAAGTGTGTGAAAAAATTTTATTTACGATATGAGAACTTTAACGTAACAAGTTTTGTAAAAAAGCCTTTACTGCAAACTGTATTTTTTGTTATGAGAACCAAGAAAGAACAACGAAAATAAATTTTATATTTTCTTTATTTACATTAAATTAATTTATAACAGGAGGCCACTTGTGTCAAGAAGATTTAGAAAAACTTAGTAAATGGGATGCGGATCCTGAATTAGAACCACACGAACTGACACCCAGAGGCGAGGTCGATGCTCGATTGGTTGCTCAACGATTGAAAGCCATTTTTCCTGAACTTTTGGATGTTGATCCGTCAAAAGCTTCGCAAAAAGATTTTCATGTAAGTTTTTTTATATTAAATTCTTTTTTTTTTAATCCTTTAAGACAGTAGCAGTTTATATTATTAATTTTACTGTACTTTAAATTCTATCATATTAAGTGTTTCAAAATATATTACAATCGTTAACAAAAATATTTCGTATCATCCACGCTAAGCATAAATAAATATTTAGTTTAGAACGACAAACGAAGGACGTACCCAGCAGAGTATGAAAGCGTTTATGGAGGGCCTTTTTAACTCTGCTGATGCTGTAGAGCCAATAAAGTTACCCCTTAACGATACCATTTTACACGTACGTAGCATATTTTTATCATATAACAATATATTTTCTTAAATTTAGAATTGATTTTCACGATTTTTTTTAATAATTTTTTATCTCAGGGCGTTGCTAATTGTACCGAATACTGGAAGAGTTTGGAGTACGACAAAATCAAACAACAAACGGATATACTTGAGCATGGTCCTATATTTAAGAAACTCAAGCGAGCTGTAAGCGAGCGACTTGGCTTCGAGATCCCTCTTAATAAGAGTAAGTAACAATTTATTTTTATCAAATTCATTTTTAGTTTGATCATTTTTATTTCTATTATTTTCTTTAGAAGGCTTTCTATTTTTAAAACAAAGTGTTACTTTGTCCTATTTATAGAATTTATTGAAAAATAAAATGTTATTATTCTGAATTTCATATCAAATTCTTTGATATTTCTTCTAATTAAAAATTTGAAAAATAATCTTAATTTGTATTATAAATTTCAACATTCTCAATCTTAAAGATCAAACAGTAACCAGAAAAATATTATGCAATAAATTATACTTACACTTACTTTCTTTACGTACAGGTACTGTACAGGCAATGTACGAAACGTGTCGTCATGAAAAATCCGGTCGAATCGACGGCGAATCACCTTGGTGTGCAGTTTTTTCCGACGAAGACATTCGCGTATTTGAATACATAGAGGATATGGGCGAATGTTACATGGCTGGACCTTGCCGAACGATAAATAAAAGGCTTGGATGTGCTCCTACTAAGGATATGATGGATCATTTCAAGTAAGATACTCATTTTTTGTCGAATTAAATTAATTTTAATCATTTATTTTTTTGCCTTACTTTTTAAAACGTGGCTGCACAGTCTGGTTTAAAAGTTGATTTAATCTTTACTCTTAAAATGTTATTGTCCAAATCTTTAATGTTTGAATCATCAAAATAAACATCTTTTATACAAAAAAGTTAAAAAATTGTCTTTTTCTAAAGGCAGAAATAAAAAGATGAATTATTAAAAAGCTATACTTTTTTCTTATAAGAATAAATTAATTTTGTCACTTTTTTAAGGAAAAAATGGAATGACTTTAAAAATTAATGGTCTAAAGGGCACACAATATGATTTTCATGTTATTACAACTTTATTGAAAACCAATCCACAAAATTAATTTATCCTCATCAGAGGAAATATTACTTTTTATTATACGTATTGAAACCATCTTTCTGTTTCTACTACTATGGTTACTTATTTTTATATAAAAAAATAATTTTTTAACTGAGAAGGACAGAGATACGGTAGTATCCTAAACATAAATTTTTTATGAAGATCAGTAATTTGTAAAATTTTAAGAAATTTAAACCTGAAAAATTTTAATCAAAAACTTTTTATTAATCATGAAATTTTTACTCAATTATAAAAAGCAACAATTTTTAAATTCAGATCAGCTTTTGATTCAGACTGCCGAGCTAATAGATTCTCAAGGATAAAATGAAATTTATTTTATTTTTTTTTAAATATTAAAATTACAAATCATTACAATTCATTACAGTTCATGACAATTCTTCTTTATTTTATGTTTTTTGATAAATTGTGTAAACGTGTATCACTTCTATTTGCAAAAAATCTCAAGATAGCTTAATGAGGTTATGATATTTTTATGAAGATAAATTAATACTTAAATTCAAGTAAATTGTGCCAAGTGAAATTCGCCAATAATTAATAGCGAAATGTTTGCCACGAATATAAAAAAAAAAAATCATTGACAAAAAAAACGTCAAATCCATTTAGTAAACAGAAAGGATGATTTCATTGTTTAATAAATTTTTATCATATGCTGAAAGATGTATTGATTTACAGTGATCTTTTTTTTCAATTTTTTTTTTATTATAACTCGAAAATAGAGATGCAATATATATGATATTAAAATTTATTAATTTTGTTTGTAAATCATTATAAAAATAATGATAATAATAAAAATATCGAAACTTGAATAATGTTATAATATAAAAGTTAAGCCAAAAATTATCCGTTGCGTTCGTTTGGAAATTTTTTAATTAAATTATTTTCAACATCATTAACAAAAATTAAAATAAGCTAAATTTATGCATTATATTACAAAAATATATGTGTGTATAATGTTTACAGAAGACTAGAGAACAGCAAGAATATCAATTCAGAGCCAAAGGCAGTTTTTTACTTTGGCCACAGCAAAAATATGGCAACGTTCATAGCTGGCTTGGGTATAGCAGAGGATTATCCACCACCTTTAGCATCAAATTACGAATTACAAGGAAATAGAAAATATAGGACGTCTTTGAAACAGCCATTCTCTGGCAATGTTGTAGCTGTTTTTTATAAGTAATATGTTGTTTTTTATCTTTTCTTTTAATTAACATTTATTAACAATTATCAAACTATTATTTATCATTAATATTGGTATATGTTTTTCACAAATAAATAAGATAGTAGGAAACAAAAAATCAAACACTGAGAGAAAAGTCCAGTACAACACTAACTAATTTATTAAATACTAATGTTTCATCAATTACCTTCGCTGAACTATTTAGGCGACAACAATTAAAAAAAAACATAATGAGAATACTTATTAGTCAATCTGAATTCTCATGAAACAATTTTTTTAACTTTACCACTTGAATAGATCAACCAAGGTAGCTGACAAAATGTTCGTATTTAATAAATATTTTGTGTTTGATTTTTCGTTTCCTATCATTGCATTTACCATTTTCAATTATTTATAGTTAATAAAATCTATAAAAAAATAACTAATATTTAAAAAATTATAAAAATTGCAGATGTGACGATAAAAAAGTTCCATACAGAGTCGGACTTTCAATAACCGAAAGGCCATTCGAACTGCCGGGTTGCGACAATAATGATGGCTGTGACTGGAAAGTGATTAAACAAAGATACGAAATTTCCGAATGCAATATGGACTTTTGTAATTATGAGAAAGTAGCTTAAAACGTAAACTATGACGAAAATTAAAATAATTGTAATTTAGCTAATGTTTAATAAATTATTTTTTTATGAATTTTTATTTTTATTTTTATTTATAATTTGTATTACTTTCTAAAAAATTTTTGTTTCATACATTGTAAAAAGGTTGTTTGTAATTTTAATACGAGAAAGTGTTTAAGTAAAGCACAAATTTTTTGTCTTAAAATTTACATATAATTTTTGTGTAAATTTAAAAATGAAAATTTCTGAATAATACACAATTTTGACGAAAATGTTTGTCGTTTAAAAGTACACTAAAATTTCAGATTACAAAAAATTTTATATTAATTTTACATATTTATATGTAAAAAAATTTTAAACAAAAAATATTTTGATTAATCACATAAAAATTTTTACAGTATAATAACAAATGCATAAAAAATTAATTTTGTAACATCAAAATTTTCACATAAATTTAATTTTTTAACATAAAGTAATTTGTTTTAAAACTTATCCATAAGAAGTAAGGAAAAGAAGAAAACTTACCCGTATACATGCACGTACTCTTTTTTTTAATACAAACGAAGACTTATTCGTAAAGTAAGGTATATATACATTATGCGCTTACACATGTCATGCATGCAAGCATTAAAAAAAAAAAGAAAAAAAGAAAAGCAAGAAGCGCTCGTTCGATGATTACCCCTAGGTTATTACCCAGATGTGCTTTTGTATTATGACTATGTCATTGCGAATCCTGAACTTTTTCCTCCCTCTTATTTCTTTTCTTTTCTTTTCTTTCTTTTTTATTTGCACGTCCTCTTGCTATTTTTACTTGAGCTTTTTCTCTGCTACTTACTTTTTCATAATATATCGTCGAGGTATTGAAGCATTTCCTAATTTTTCAACTCTAACGCACATTGCGCATAGCGCAAGTTAGTTTGAAGAAGCTTAGAATTGTTATTTATAATGAGCGCTCTTTTGCTCTCTTTCCTCTCTTTCTTGCCTTCCTCGTCATTTTAGATTTTCTCATTGTCAACATGACATAACATGGGGTTTTGAACAAACATTGAAGCCTCATTTAATTATGCGAGTGCTTAAACTTTCAAAGTTTTTCTTTCTTTTTATTTGTATGAAACTACAAAAGTCATTAAAATAAAAGAAACTATTAGTTGCTTATACTTATTTACAAATACAAATTTAAAATTTACTTATATAAGTAATTATTAAAAAAAATCTTTTGTTTTTTTTTAATTTTTAAATACTTTTAGCTTTTAATGCAAATAGAATGTTAATTTCATTAAAATAAAATCCAGAGTAATTTATTTATAAACTCAAAACAATTTTAAAATAATTTTCAATTCTTCACATTTAGAATCGCCTAATAAAACTTGCACAATAAATTTGCATAAATTAAAAATAATGTTGGAATGGTTACGGCACAATAAAAGAAAATAAAATATTTATTTTCAAGGCATGAACCTTTAAAAAAGTTTTAAACGTACATAAAATAAAAGCAACGAAAACTTTTTATTATTCGATAAGAAGAAAAAAAAAAGAACTATCCACCCTTTTACCAAAATTTTTTTTTTTTTTATCAAACGTTCCAGCTTCAGCATTGACGAAATAAAAAGGTTATTATCTCTCGTTTCTTCAAAATTTCATCTTCAATCTCTTAGCCAGCATCACACATGCCACGAACTAAACATAAACATACAATACTTCTTAGTCAAGCTCATTCGCCACTTGCCGTATGAGAAGTAACTAAATTATAAAAAAAGAGAGGACGCATTTTCGTTTCTTTGACCCATCTCGTGCAGCCCATAATAGAAGGAGCTTCGCGTCCTTCTTATGCGTCTTACGTCAAAAGTACATGTGTGTACTTTGCGTACATATAAAAGTAATATAAAAGTTGAGAAAAAAATATATGTGTACCAGAAGGAAAATTTCGCGACTTACTTAAAACCCCTTTCTCGCATTAAGCATTCGAGAGAGCAAGTCGTTCGTCAGTTTTATACAACTCGTACACAAGTATATCAAAAGTAACGCCAAAGCCAAAAGACGAGCCCTTTTTTACGAGATACATACTTATACATATATCCACCTTGTGCATGGAAAAGTCTGTTTGATAAACTATATATACGTAACGTAACATGAAAAAGGGTGTAAAGTACGCTTCGTATAAAACGTATAACTTTGTTACAACTGAAGTGTGTATATATATATATACGCGTAGAGTCGCTTATTTGCACTCGCGTTTTGCGTTTATATTACTCAAGTACGACCCTTAACACCCAGAGCGTAAAGCACAACGCGCCTTTCTTATTTATGAATTTATTATACCAGAAGAAGAAAGTGTATATATGTGTGTGCGTCTATAATGTTTTTCCTTAGAAGTCGGAATAATTTTCATGTGACTGTGGAAGCTTTTTGATGAAACTTAATTAATGGCCAAGAATACTTACAGTGAAAGGTTGTATTGTTCAGTCTTTTATTCTTGTGAGCGTGGAAGGGAAGGAGTCAAAGTGAAAAGTGACGTTTTTGATGAAATAATTATGATTATTAAGAGGAAAGTAAGATCATTAAGTTTTTCAAGGTAGTTTTAATTGTTTAACTTTCTATTTTTTATTAATGTACTCATGTTATTTTATTTAATTTTATAATTTAAATTTTTTGAAAGTGATCCATTATTAATGAATAATAATCGAGTAGATTGTGAGTTTGCTAAAAATTCATATCACATAATTTTTTAATATTTTCTGAAATTTCATTAAAACGTTAAAATTTTTTGACCGAAATATAAAATTTTTCTAGCAATTGAAACAAAAACTATAAAAAAAAGAGTATCAGTACAGAATATTAAATTATTGTGTCATACTATTTTCTTTTTATATTTTATTTAACGTCGCTGTATTTATGCTAATTAGCGACGTAGGTTGTTTCAGTGTGTTTGTGAACAAAGCACATGTATGGTATACAGTGGTGCTTGTATCAATCAGCCGCCGAGAGCGGGATTCGAACTTGGAATCTCTAGATTACGAATCCATCGCTCTAGCGACTGAGCCACAGACGACCTCAGTTCTTGCACACTTTATTGAATATATTAATAATGATTTAACTAAAAGTTGATAAAACAATCCACTATGTACTTATTTGATTATTAAGCTCTTTTTAAAACATAAATAAAAATCAACTATAAATGTAGATTAAAGCAAAACTATCTAATGATACACATTAAGCAAATTGAGAATAGCGTCAAATCGTTAAGAGAAAAACAAAATAATTATAGTCTTCCATTCCTGCGCAAAAACATTCATTCGACATAACCCACAATGATGAAATCCATGCCAAAGTCAAGAGGGATCAAGTACATACTCCGAGCAATAGTGCACGCAACCCTTTTTGACATTACTCGGTCGCTGGTAATTTGCGTATACGCGGAGGAGGGGCATCTGGCGCGCTAAAATACACGAAATGACATTATACCGCTGCTATGCAGCAAATGAACGAACGAAAACGCTGAGCGATCGTAACTTTTTTTCTTTATACATTCATATATATCGCACTGCTACCACTGCTATACGTATATAAGGATTATAAAATTAACGCATTTCCACGTTAAAACTGAATAGTCGTACCGAAATACTTCTCCTCGAAGCCTCCCTCCCTCTCTCTCAAAAAGTTTTTGCACAGACCCAAGCGCTTTAGTTTCCCCGTGAGAATCCATTTTCTCTTTCTCTCTTTCTTTCCGTCTCTTTTTTTTATATATATATACACACGCTGCTGCGCGCGTGCAATAATCGTGAACGTCAAATTTAACGCTGCACGCTTGGGCTCTCTTTTTCGATGCAATCCATTAGATATTGCTCGTAAAGAGGACGTCCTATCTCGAAACGCTTCTTTTTTTTCTTTTTTAATATGTATACATATATACATAAACCATACGCGAGCAGAGTACGTCTGCAATCACACGTTCGAACTCGGCGGGATTAATATTGATTCCTTTTTTTTTTTTCTTCTTTACACGTTGAATTTTTCGTATACTTTTTTCGTTGGATAGACGGAGATAGAAGGAGAGGAGAAAATGCCATAAAAATTTGCACAGGCTGAGGAGCTTTTCAATATTATAATCCTTTAGTCGAATGCGCAGAGTGGGCAGGTTGTATTTTTTTTTTCTTTTATAAAGTTTCAGAAAACGAAGGATTTAACAAAAATATTGCGGTCGTACATTCGCGTTCGGCTAAGCCGTATATTCCATAAAAAAAAAAGTGATGCGCACGCAAAAACTCAAGCCGACAATTTTTATCTAGATTTTCTAGGTTAATATAGACTTTTGTTTTTTCGTTTTCGTCCGGAAAACGATATTTTATATTTTATTGGCATCCCACTAAGATACAGATTATAAAAATTTCATATTTCTAAATGAAAAACTTTATTTTTCGCAAATTCAATATTCGCTATTCGTTTGTTTATTTTTGCTGGAAGCATCCGTATACAAAAAACATAAATTAAAAATCCAGAATTAGTTAAATTTTTTTAAACGTTTTAATCGAACCAGAAAATCTTGAATTTCGAATTTACATACAAAGAAAAACAATGAAATTTTGCAGATAGTGGTCCAGCCCATTATTACAAAAGGCAGTAACAAGTCGTAGCCATTAATGGATTTACATAAAGTCCCTTAGTAATTACTGTTTATCGTTCACGTATACCGATGCTTTAACAGCAACTCCCACGCATAAAACGCATCGTGCGCGCTCTCCGGCAGAACGTGCAAAATCAAAGCTCCGTAATATACTTGTACGGTGTACCCGCATGTGAGATCGTACAATAGGAACATTTAACATCGTTTGATCAGAAACCATCACCTGGACACGTGCGACTTTAGCGTCTTATCTTAACTGTCAATCTTTTATTCGTCAAAACCTATCTCTTCTCGTTCCTTTTTCTCTCTCTCTCTCTCCATGTATGAGTTTTAACTCTAGATTGCGTATACAGCGGTAATTTCGTTGCAGATCTCCAATGAACATCGGCCATTCAGATCTTATATTATGCGTGATCAAAATCGTACTTTGACGACATTGACCACAATAATACTACAATTGAGTTTACTTTCCCTCAATTGGAATCGACGAGTGTATGTATGGGTATATATATATACATGAAGCGCGCGTGTATATTGTGGCCTATCGGCGTATTATTGCCGCGTGTGCATCGCACTTAAATATAGGGAGGGTTGAAAGATTATACATAATGGAGGGTGAATGATAAAGGAAGAAAAATAAATAGAAAAAGAAGGCGGTGAAGAGGAAAAGAGAGAATGGAAAAAAATGTTTATAAACAATTGTATTGTTTAGAAATGATGACCGTAACAAGTGAAGTATTTAGAATCTCAAACGTAATTGATGTTAAAATAATATCAATATGAATAAATTTTTGACACACTTAATCTTTATTTTCATTGATATAAAAATTATAAATTTATTATTAATATTTTTAGTTTTTCTTGTTAAATCGTACAACTTTTAAACCTAGATTTCAAGAAATCAAAATTTATAAGATCAAAATTTATCATCTCAAAAATCCCAAAACCCAAAACTTATAAGCGCATAAACTTTTAGATTAATAATAAAAATTCGAAGCTCATTAATTTAAAATGCATGAATTTGAAATTTACAATCTATTGGTGAGTGAACGATACTGCAGCGCCAAAAGCTCGCAACAATTTCCATAAGGTGGTAAAGTTTGGAACTAGAGTTAACGTCGAGTTAAAGCTTTTTTTTATATATATAGATATAATACCTGGGTATTTTATGTCAGCTTCTATGTATATCCGCCAGGATCGTAGCGGTATCGTTCACTCACCAATTAACTCAAATCTCAAAAATTCAAAGCTCTATATTTTAAAATTCATAAATTCAAGACTCATAAATTTACAGGTGAAATCATAATTTTATTAATTAATAATTTTAAATCATGATTTTAAGCGAATCAATCTCGAAATTCAAAGCTAATTATTGTTTATTAATTATTGTACAAATATTGAAATTTTACATTAAAAATTTAAGATATTTTTTGTTTAAAAAAATATTTTTAAATTTAAACGAAAAGTATCTTACGTTTGGAATGTAGCACACGACAGGCGTTAAACAAATCTCTTTATTTCCAAATAAAAAATTATACTTTGAAATTATTTATGAGGATTCATTTTAGCAATAAACTAATTTTTAAATTCGTAATTTTCATATCACAAATATTATTTAAACATAAAAATCTCTCATTAAAAAAAAACTTAAATTCATCATAAACATCCGTACATTTGTCACATAAAACTTTAGAATCGCAAATTCGTAAAAAGCGTTTATTAGCAAAGCATTATAAAACAGCAAAAATACGAAGGTGAAACGAAGCAAAAGAAGAAAAAAAAAAAGAGAGAAACACAAGAGAGAATGGGGAAATGAAAATAAAAAGTAACCAGGTTTGGGTCCTGTGTGCAGTATATACGCAAGTTTCAAAGCTTTTATATGCATCAACCCTCTACGGCATATCCAAGCTATCTACGTTTATGGTCAGTCGTTTTTTCTCCTGACCGAGCAACCACATATATATACACGTATATACACATTTTTGTCTCTAATTCGTAATAAACCTCGAGAGAGAAAGAGAGCAAGCCTGTTTTAATTCCTTATCGCAACGACCGGTTGGCGCGTCGATGCTCCAGAGAAAGAAAGAAAAAATAAATAAATTAAAAAAAAAAGAAAGATAGAAAATAATACAAAACACAAAACGTTTACGCTTTACGGAATTATACTGGAACTTGTGCCGGAAATCGGGTTTCCGCAGTACACATATATACGACTGCCTCGTGAATCTTTCTTGAGCTTTATCTCGGGAATAATTGCGTCGCGAAATTATGACAAATGGTCAAGCTTGAAAATATGTGGTTTATTCCACTGAGATTTCAAGCGGTAAGTTGGAAGGAGGTTGTTTTTAATGTTTTTTTTTTATAATTTTAATTAATTATTTAGAATTTTTTTATAACATTGTAGAAACAATATTTTGGATTTCAAAATGACAATATTTTAGAGATTTTCCAAATATGTTTAATGTTATTATATGAATATTTTTCAAAATAATTTATATAAATTGTATAAATCATAAAACGTTAGATGTTTTTCAGTTACTATAAATTTTCCATATGATATTATCATATTATTCTACATCCATAACGATACTTGAATTTACTCTTCCTATGTAAAAAAATTTTAAAAATTTCGAATTTGAAATTACTGTGATTGAATATCTTAAACAAACAAACATCTTATCATTTGAACTAACTTATGAGATCTAATTTTATGATTAAATTTTTATCAC
Organism: Anastatus disparis; assembly: GCA_017163975.1. Classification (NCBI taxonomy): domain Eukaryota; kingdom Metazoa; phylum Arthropoda; class Insecta; order Hymenoptera; family Eupelmidae; genus Anastatus; species Anastatus disparis. The sequence goes on from JAFFSR010000251.1 coordinate 3,079,009, forward strand.
AATTATCTATGTACATTGAACTCATTTATCTAACTGTATAATTATTTAAGAATTATTTACTATACTTTTTTTTATTTTATTAAAATTCAATAAAACTTTAATTTTGCAAAAATGTTTACTTTATAGACCTGTGAAAAAGCTACCAATCAATGAACTATTTTTTGTGTAGCATAATTTTAAACATAACGCAAAACGTTATTATTAATGAAAACCACATTGAAAACCATGCTTCAATGGAAACTTTTGTGTACATAATATATCGCATTTCGTTATCTTGAATATATATATATATTTTATACCTTTATCTCATTTCGTTTCATAGTGAATTTGAAACAAGAGACGCAAGAGTATTATCTGTGCATTCACTCATCATTAGTAGGTAGTAGGTTGGAGAAGAAACATCGGCGAAAGACATGAAGATATTAAATATCATAATGGCATATTATTGTTTTTTTTTTTTTTTAAATTTCCGACTTTCTTATTATAAACATGAAAAAATTTCTGAAAAGCCTTTATTATCGAGTGAAAGTTAAAAGAATCGTATATCGCGATTTAATTAAATTGAGATGTTTTAGTTATTTTAAAGTTGATAAAATGTTAATCTTTTTCCGAATAGAGTGATGTTAATGACAGTGCACAGATTAACGATTGCTAATATTATTAAACTACTGACGCTAACTGACAATTTTAGCTATCAATTTGACCCTTTTTAGAGTATTAAAATTTCCGTGTTGACGTTAGCTGAAAGATAAAATCGTAATCAGAAATATGCAATCACCCACGCATACATACATAAATATAACATTAATCAGCAGATTGAGTATGTGAAAATCATAAATTCGTCAAACATGCACGCATGATTTATTCAAATCAGTCCACACATTACGCATCTGGGCAAAATATTATATATATAAATACACGCACATTTATATATATATATATATATAAATGTTAGAGAACCAGAATTCGATGCTCTCACAGTTTCGAAAACATTCCTTTGCTGTGTACTAGTATTTCACTATCAACGTAAACGATATTGGAAACGAAATATAGTCAAGTTTGGAGCGAATATTGCAGACTCTACATGTCATCGATATCTATTAAATATTTTTTTCTTTGTTTCTCATCTGGTTTTTAGTCAACTTTTCTATTGGTTCCTGTATATTTCATTTCATATATTTTTATCTTTTTCATAATGTTCAATGGAATATATTAAAATTTGAAGTATTAGTTCATAATAAAAATACTGCGGCTAATAATAATTTCATTATTTCAAGCATTCTTTTTTCAATTTAGAAAAAATTACTTTTTCATCGATAATTTTTATAAAATTCTTTAATTAAGGCGTTGTAATAAAGTATATGATTTTTGTATAGTTACCGACATTACAGTTTCCCAAATTTTTTATCTTTATTAAAAAATTTTCCGAAATATCTCTATGCTTTTATTAATTAAAATAGAAGCCTGTAATATACTAGATATTCTATTAAATCAAATAAAAAATAATCTCTATTTTTATAAGTTCTACAAATTCATGATACACGCGTAAGCAAAATTTTAAAGTTCTATATACATCCAATATATGGTAAGGCCAACATAAAGCTCCAGTTTTAATTCTATCTGATCGTCGTATAAAAAGTCAATATTCATTCTTTTCGTCTCGCGACAATATCAATTCCCTTTGCATATACAATATACACGAGAAAACCAGTTCAGCGTCGAATTTTTGCGAAAAATATTAAAAAAAGAAACAAAAAAAAAACGGACAGAAAAAAGTGCTTATTTCTCTGGTGGCCATGTATATTTACAACTCGTATACGCGTTTGCCTTACACTTTACGCCAAACGTTTTCACCTATACGTGTAAAAATAAAAAAAAAGCTTTTCCAACGCATTTCCATCATCGGCATGGTGAATGAGATACGGTTATATAAATGTATACGCGCGATACATCGTAACTTATTTACAAAAATGAAAAAAAAAACGTAGATACGACAAGAGACGTGTCGTAATTGCTTCGCAGCGTCGTCCAATGTGCAACGAACCAAATTCACATGCAAATAATGCACTTTCTGTAACACTACGCTTTTTTGTCAAAAAAAAGAGTAATTAAACAAAACTGGTTGGCGAAAAAAAGAGATCTAGAGAGAATCAATCGCGAAAGTTCGCGTTATATGAAATATTGAGAAGAATGTCAGTCACTTTCGTGTCATATAAAAAAAGTGCGGCCGTAAAATTTATAGCAAGTTTATTAAAATTCTGGCATAGAAAACTTTGTTGAATACCTTTATAGATATAAAAACGTAATATGAAAAATTTTTTATTATCATATATTTAATCAAAATTCAAAGCAAATTTTTCTGAAGTTTTTATTTGTAAGTTGGTCTTGTAATAATTGAAAATTTAAATAATCAAATAATAAAAATTTCAAATAAACTACACTCGTATAGTCATTACCGTGTACATTATGAAATTGAAAAGAAATTTGATTGGTCGACGATATCAAAGAATCGATTTGCATAATTCGTACATGATAATATGATTATAACGTGCACAAAAACATGCCGATAAAATTTAACCGTAATTAAAACCACTTAACGTCCGGTGCATTTGATTAAATGATTTACCTCGGCGTAAGCAAAAATTGAGTTTAAAACGTATCCCTCTCCGTATACATCCGCATAAACAAATCCATCCTCAACGCCATATCGACGGCCAACATAACTCAAAAAGTCATCCCGCAATATCGGCACTCCATTTACATCCTGTAACATTGTGAAGTATCCACTCTCGTATTCTATATACGTATACACGCATACCATGCGGTATACCCCAAAAAGCAAGGTACACCGAGCGTCAAGTGAATTTCAACGTGCATAAGGGTTGCGAAAGCTTGGGAAAATACCAAAAGGGATGGAGAATGCCATGGTATAGTTCTTTAATATATATATAGACACATACACGTATATGAGCACAACGCGTTCATATATATACTATGCGTTATATAACATTGTTAACACCCAGGCGTGATCGCTTTCAATCCACGTAGTTCATCATCTCTCGTATATTGGCATCTCTCTACATGTACACATGTTAATGTATATGTTTATACACGCATATGTATATATACCTAAACAGAAGAGGGTATATAGTGTGATATGTAACGCGCGGAATCATCAAGGATATATGCAACCACGCGTCCAGTCATCATCATTAAGTAGAATATAAAGGGGGTAGTAGTAAAGAGAGAGAGATAGGGTTTTACGCGTATAGCGATTGCTATAGCAATATCTTTGATTCATTGATGCTGAAACCTCCCTATAAGCTTATGTAAAGACGATTGCTTTTGCAGATACGATTCGTAATATTACATCACCTATACAGAAATGTGCGTGTGTGTGTGTGGGTGGGTGTTGTATGATGCACTTGCAATGCTATTGCAGTTCCGAAATGAATAGTTTAATTTGGCAATGCGCATATACTTGGGAACGCCGGGATTTATATAAAGTGTATATGAACTCCAAGAGTTACGTGGCTTTTGAGTTTATGGTTATTGCACGGGTTACAGCTATATGGATTTACGAGCTGCCGTTGCACTTTTTTTTCTTTTTTACTCTCTCTCTCTCTCTCTTGTTTTTTTTTTTATGTATTGTAAATAATTTCGGAGGGTGATGTATGGATGTTTATGCTTTTGATGCGTTTTCTCAATCGGTTGTAAAGTAATATCGTTGCAGAATGGCTGTTAAATTTTGATTTGAAAATTTTTTATTGCGCTCTATTATTCGAATGAAATATATTTTGGGGAGTAAAAATGTTCTTTAATAATAATAGGGTAATAAATATCATATCAATTGGATTATTTAATAATTTATAAAAAAAGAGTTTATTTTAATACACATTTATAATTTTATTTTGAATTGAATATTCAATTGTTTATCGATTTCCTTTCCAACTTATCTGAATCTTACATAAAATCTATTAAGCATAAGAATCAATCATGAAAGATTTTTTCATGAATCATCAGCGATCATCGCCCTTTTTTTGTAAGAATAAATAAAACTCTAATTAAACATTAAATAATGAGCTTTAAATAAAATAAAATCTAGCCCATCTAAATTACGTCGTAAAGTTTTTTTTTTTTTAAATCTACACCTTATCACAAACTTTCATTTTAACGATCAGACATCCAGGATTGAACGCCAACGTACTTTATGACGCTGTGCACTTTACCTACTCGTCCTAAAATCAAAGCAAGAATCGAATGACGAGTAAGTGAACGCAATTTCACAGGGCATGAAACACTGACTTCATTATTCGGTCGTTAATCCAGGCCCCCGAAACAAACTGAAAGAGCAAAAAGTTTGCGTATAGATATGCTGGACATGAACGTTTTAGGTCTACCCCCCTAGGTCAAAATCAAAGAGCATTTTATATTTTATACCAGTCAGTCATGATAAAAACTGGCGGAAACATCCTTTTTACATAATAACAATAATTTTTAAAATGTTTGCCACACTTTATTTATCATCATTTTTTCAATTTTTTTTTACTATTATCTACGTCTCAATTTTTTCCGGGTTGAAAAAACTTTTTAAATATAATAGCTCGAAGACAGAGTAAACAAACAGTAACTTAAGGGATCGTATAAGAACCCCGAAACATTTCGTATTTTTGAATCTAAATAATAAATGAATCCCCGTGTTGTTTCTTCAAAATAAACAGAATACGCGATAACCCTTGAAATGCGCAAAACGCAGTTCAACCCTTTTGATTCGCATAAACTCTACAAAACATTTGAATAGAAAGCTAAAAATACAGGAGTATTAAAAATTTCTTTTTAAAGAAAAATATATTATCGTACAAATAAAATTGAAAAAGTAAAAATTAGAGCGCAGAAAATAAAAATAGTTCAGAAAAAAACAAGCTAATTTCTGAACAAAAACTTAAAATTTTCTACAAAAAATTATGATGTTACATAAATATTCTAGAAAAAGAGCTAAATTTTTGAAATCTTAAATATGCAGAAAGGAATCATCCTAAAATCATCATTTGAGCAATCAGAGTGTGTAGTAGATTAAATACAACAGTTGCTCAGTAAGTCCTTTATTTAACATTTTACGGGTGCAGAATGTGTTTTTTAAATGAGATGAATCATATCTCACAGTTTTATCAATATCCGTGATCCAAACAAGGGTAACTATCCAAGTAAAATGTGCCATATCCAAAAGATTTTTAAAAAAAAAATAGTTTTTTTCGCGTTATATCGATTTTGGTTTATATTGATTTAAATACGTATCACTAATCAACTAATTTGTTTCAATTTGCACCACAATGATATTACTTTATTAATAATTCATTGCATTATTGAACCGGATGATTCAAGGCCAGCGGTTTGTGAAGAATTAAAATTGTAGTGTGTATTGCCTTATCGATGAAATAGATGACTTTTGTATCAGTGCGTGCCTTGCGCTACATAGTAGTAAACTTTCGTGTCTATATTCCTAACGATGCTGGACAAACGAGTTCAGTTAGTTGCCAGCGTGATTGAAATATAGAGTATTGCGTACATGTGTTTTATTCTGTGTTCTTTCACAATAATTAAATATTTTGTGCAAATATAAAAAACACTGATGTGCATGTTTTCATGTGAAGTAACCAGTGAAGTAACTAGTTAAGGTTACGGTTTTATTAAGACTTATAAATAATCTTTGCATTTAATTTTTCCAATGTTCATATACGTTTCTGGACTTGACATTTGCTATTAGTGGTATCTATCTATACAAATATATTTTTGATCATAAATCATTTTTTGAATTGTTGAAATTAAATTTTGTTTTAATAAATAAATAATAATAAACTATTATAAGTATAAAAAAACTAGTCAATTAAGAAGAATAGTCAAGAACTAATCAATTTTGCTAGTAATTTCAAAATAAATCTAAATATTCAGAATATACATTTTTTTCTATGATTAATTATTACACTTAGCAGAAAAAACGCAATAGTTTGACCTAAAAAATAAAAATATATAGTAATCTATTTTTTATGAACATGAATATATACTTTCTTCACTTAAATATACCATACATTGGAGGATGACTTTATTAAATATTCGTAATGGCTTTTTGAATATCCATTGACAATAGACTTTACTAATTACTTAATTTTAAGTTTAAAAACAACATTTTATACTTTAAACCATTTCCAGTCTGGAAATTCAGAACTCAAGATTATAATTGTGTTATAACATACATTGCAATATGAAAAAATTCGAAATAAACTTTTTAATTAAAACTAAATAAAAAAAATTAAAATAAGTCCTCTGTCTCCGTTTCTCCACTACTGTTCAGTCTCAATGAACAAATTGTCATCATCGTGTTTAGTATTTAACTAACTAATAGTGAAAACTGACCAAAAATGTTGCTCTATATTGTAATTGACATTTATTACTATTTGAAACATGTTCAAGTTTTGTAATTGACATTTATTACTATTTGAAACATGTTCAAGATTTTGCATTATTGAAGAAATTTCGAAGAACTGAAAAAATGTTATTAACATTTTGTTTGTAAACATATAACATTTAATTTTAAATAATCTATTTAATGTTAAGTCCTGGCTTTCACCAGGACTAAATAAAAGTGTATAATTTGATTATGTTGAATATTTTTGTATGATTTTAAATATGAATTTGAATTAATTTGAAATAATTGAATTTATTATTAAATTATAATTATGAAAGATAAATATATGTATAATCTAGTGGTGAATTGAACTCCACCAATATTTAATTGAGTAAATCGTTTCTCACAAATTGAAATATATTGCAGGATATTTATTTAGAGTACTTGAATAGAGAATATATAAATTGAATATTCTTACCTTGATTGATTCAAGTAGATGAAGGCTGGATACAGACAAACAAAGAATAGATATAGGCACGATTAAAAATAAGACTCGAGTCGAATATAAGAAACTTTTAAGATATTTATTGACACTTGTAAAAATAATTAAATATTGAATACAATAACTTTATTAGAATTAGAATTTGAATTTGAATTTGAATTTGAACTACAGGATTTACGACTTGGTACCAACGATGATCCTGGGGTAGTGCCCCCTCTCGTTAATTGCAGTTGGCTTTTATAAGATTTATCTTGACATGATTTCATTATAAAATAAGTGGATCTTGCTTGTTTTATGACTTAGTAATTTTGAAACAACGAATTTTGTTGCTTAATATCAACTTAAAGTTTTCTTTACTGCTTAGGTTAACACATTCTTTTATTGTTCGATAACCGTTTAATTAGTTCATCAATGTCATATTAATGAAAAGATATTTTAAAAATTGTAAATTAAAAAGTAATATAAAAGATACGTTGTGACGTAACACCTTGGGGCTCAAGAGATTGCATATCGGAAGGATAGGCAATCGAAAGAAAAAAGGAAAACAAAACAGTTATCGAACAATTTACAGATAATTATTACAAGCTTAATTGATAAATTTACATATTTTATATTTAAATAAATACTAATACACAAGGGTACGTTTTATTTCGTACACCTTGGGGCTCAAAGATTGTACATAAACCATCATGATAAGTAGTAAAATGTATTTTACAATGATTTTGGTGTGTTTTACAAAAGGTGAATAACATATTGCTAATGCAATTCAGCAAGAGAAAATGACAATATTCGATATGTCTTACAAAATATAGGTGAATGACATGTAGATGTGCAATTTAGATTTTCTTTTGACTCGTTACATAAATCATTACATATATATAAATATAAATTGTTTGTTTGTTTTTTTTTTTTTTTTCTTTACATTTCTTAACCTTTCACTGTTTAATAATGATATAAAGAGCAAAATTTACAAGTTTCATAGATTGTAATATTAATGTTAAATTCAGATTTTTTTATTATCATTCATTTCAAATTTGATGAATCGTAAAAATTTTTATATTGCAAAAAATAAAATAATAAGTGTATTAAATATTTTTAAATAATTATTTTTTTAATGATAAGTTACCTGATAAATTATAAACTTTTTACTTAAATTATTTGTATAATTTTAATTGTAACGATCCTTTTGTTTTTTGTTTAATTTTAAAAAATATACTTCTGAAATATGCTATGCTTTATAAAACTTGAACATATATGAATGACATATAATTAGTGTCATTCACCCTTCCCACACAAAGTTGAATCGGAAACGATTCAGTAAATAAAACAAAAGGATTTTTTTACAATGAACGCAAAAATGACCGCTTAATAAACTTAAAGTATCAAATTTTTAAATTCTAGTTTCGTAAAAGAGTCATCTCTTATAAAATTATAACATTACTCTACATTTTTTTGTTAGATTACTTCTTAAACAATAATATGCTAAATAATGCAACTTGAAGGATAATTAACAAAAAAGAATTTTTTATTATCTTAGTTTCCACCTTATCTTTTTTATATGTATTCGTAGAAGGTTAAGATTTCGATGGATAATATCTAAAAATCTAAATGAAATATGTGCTTACTAAAGTATATAAATCAATGACACGCAGAAAGATAAATAAAATAAAATTTATAATCGCTTTACTATAGATGTGTATCCATCATGTGTTGTTTTTTTTTTTTTTTATTGTTAGATCAAATATGCTTACGATGTCATTTGATATTTACACGTTTAGGTGAATGACACACGCGCATAGTGTCATTCATTCTTTTATGTAACACAACACAATGAAATATGCATAATTTTTATTATATTTGAATATTATGTATATGTAATCTATTTCGAATCATAATTAAAAGTTTTTATTAATTGTTTTTATATAACTAACAAATAATTATTATCAGCTATATTTATATGTATTTGATTATATATATGATAATGCTTATTTAATAGAACGACATTTATGGGCTGATTTTATATTTTTTTAAATTATGAAATTTATTATTATATATATATATTTTTTTTTTTAAACTAATTACGACTAATACTGAATAATCGAATCTCTTTTTGTTCTTGAGATGTTGGTTTAGAAGGAGTAGATGTACTTGTGGAAGGTAGTGTTATATAGGGTGATTTACTTGGTAAAGGTGGAGGCGTTGGTCGAGGCAAAGTAGATTGTAAAACCATGGGTTCTGATATAACTGGCTTTTCCATTTTCACTTCCTTTAATTCTATTTCTTCAAATCTTGGTATTTTTTTCATTTGATTATTATTTAATATAATTATTAAATGCGTAATGGAGCTAAAAATGGCTCCTAATAAATGTATGGACCAGCCATATATTGTATGAAGAGTATATCCTCTTATAATAGTATCCATAATTAATTTAATTATATGAAGAATGATTAAAATCATTATTATAGCTGAACTTATTGACCCAAATGTTGTCAGTTTATTTATGAATTTTTTCCAGGTGTTTTCTGCTATATTTGATAAAGTATTTTCTGTTAGTAAATTACTTAATAAATCTCCTCTTGAATTTTCTTCACCCTGAATTCCTCTCGCTATAGCATTTAATAAAGCTGCTTTTTCGAAAGGAAACATTATATGTTGTTGTAATTCCTGTAAGTCTTCTTGAGAATAAATGCCACTAGTTGCCAGTGATGTTATTTTTTTAGGCATCCATGAAGTTTGAGTATTTGGTCTTAAAATTTTTACAATATTTTTCGTTGTCCTTGGTTTTGGTAAAAGGTTTATCCAATCTTCCCCAATTTTATAATATTGTGGAATGATTGAATTACAATTTATTTCAGAACCTGATTTCAATAAAATATGTGTTTTCGGTGTTAAAAACCATGTCTCATTTTTTGTTGTTACAGGAAGTTGAATATAACACTTGTTTGTGTGTTTTAATTGTACTTCTACTGGTGTACATTTTATCACATGTACTACTTCTCCAGCAAGTTTAGCTATATACCCAGGTTTTTGCATGATATTATAGGCAAATTCATCAGGAGCTATGGATGCAAGGGATAGAGATTCGCGTATTATTTTTTTCTCAATTTCGCATTTTTCTTTTAAGATATTAAAGTATAAATCTTTAAGATCAGCCCTAAAATGTTTTTCTATATATACAAATTTAGAATTCACGTAAGTAAATATATCTAAGTTCGTTACTTCTTTCTTCATTTCATTATTGTCAAATAATAATTTATTATATGAAAGGTCTAAGATAAATAATTTAGGATGTTCAGTTTTTGTTAATATCCTATTACAAATGTTAATATTATTTAACGCTGATAATGAAAATGTTGTCTCAATAGAATTTACAGTATAAATACGATTTTGATTGGCTGAATTTATTATTTTTGCGGGGCCTCTATATAAGGTTTCGTATTCTGTTTTAAAACCCTCCTGTGCAGGTAAATGTTCCCAAAAAGTATAGCCTGCTTGTGAATCGATGCAGTGTTCATCCGTAAATTTACATATGGTTCCTGAGTTTAATCGTAATTTATTGTTTTTTAAACTTACTTGAGCATATTCTTCTAGTAGAGTTATTCTTATGAGGCCTTGGACGAGTACGTTATCCCAGGAACCAAAATTATCCGTGTAAGATGCTCCTTTGCATGTTTTATCCTTAACTGAACCAGCGAAATCCATTCCTACAGATCTTGTTGAATTTATTTTTAAATCTGCTATTGTATGAATATTATCATATTTAAATATTCCTGTTTCATGTATAAATTTGCATTTTTCATGGCTGATTTCGTAAAGATACTCTTGTAAGGCATGAGCTGTAGTACCCAAATGGCTGAACATTCCACAGTGAAATACTGTTCTCTGTATTTCTATTTTACACTGCATAATTTTTATAAATTTAAATTCTGCAATTTGTAGTAATTCTATTGTTGTATTACTTATAGTAACATTTTCTTGTTGAAAATCACATTCGCCCGTATCTAGTAAAGAGTATGTATTAATAATTGGATCTGTAGATTCACAGTTGAAACCGATGATTGCAGAATTACTCTTGATAAGAGATAAGAAGATAAATATGATAAACAGCATTTTTCTTATGTTTATATAGAGGATGAAAAGTTCTGAAAATAGAAAATAATATTAATTTTTACGTTTATGCAAAATTAATTTATTAGCATGAACTAGTTTTGGACCACCCTTATAATTTATAGTGATATTGCTATTTTCGTGAATTTTTAATACCTCAAAGGGTCCCAAATTATGATTTTTCTCTAATTTTCCTGGCTTTGGTTCTTTTATAAACCAGACTTCATCGCCAATGTTAAAATGTACAGGATTTATAGATCTGTCATAGTATAGTTTAGATTTTTCCTTTGATGATATTAAATTTTCTCGAGCTATTTTTGCAATATCTTTCATGTTTGTTAATAACTTTTCTATATAATCATTAAAAGTTGGTAATTTTTCTGATTGTTTCAAAGGTTCGCTAGATGGTAATCTAGCTGGGTAGGCGAAAACTAATTCATGTGGTGTGAATTTATGACTTGAATGAACACTTGTATTATAATTAAATTGTGCAAGTTCAAGCCAATTATCCCATTCGATTTTTCTTATCTGCGAAATTTTTCAAATATTCGCATAAGGGATGATGAGCCCTTTCTAACGCGCCGTTAGATTGTGGGTGAAATGCGGTTGTCTCAATTTTTTTAAATTTAAATCTTTTTGAAATCGCTTTTATTAATTTACCTGTAAAATTTGCACCCTTGTCGGTAAGAACTATTTTTGGTGAACCGAAAATGCAAATGAATTTTTTTATGAATGCTTCAGCTATAGACTCTGCAGTTTGATCTTTAAGTGCAACAGCTATTACAAATTTCGATAAATGATCTTGCATTGTTAGTATATATTTATTATTATTTTTAGTTATATTTAAAGGTCCTACTATATCTAAAGAAATTTTATCGAATGTTTTTTCTGGGGTATCTGTTATGATCATTGGTTGTTTAGTTTTAATTCTTTTTAATTTATTTTTTTGACATGTTTCGCAATTTTTTATTCGATTTTGTATATCGGTTTTTAAATTTTCCCAAAAGTATTTATTTTTAATTCTATTATAAGTTCTATTAACTCCTGAATGACCTCCTATACTTGAAGAATGATATAAATCAAAAATTTTTTCTCTGTTATCAATTTTCATATATTCTGTATTATTTAAACAAATAATAATTTTAATATCTGTATCTTTAAAAATATCATATAAAATTTCTTCAATTTCGTTCCAATTTATGTTTACAATTTTAATATTCTTTGAAATGCTGAACATATTACATTTATTTTTAATTAACAGATTTTTTAATACATTAAAATTATTTATTAATTTTTCTTTTATTAAAATAAATGATTCTTTAATATTTAAGCACATAATAAAAATTTTTCTTTTTTTAAAATTTATTATTTCGATTTCATTGTCTTTTAATTCATTATTTATTTTTATATTATTTTGTACGAGATATCTATCTGTTAATTCGTCTAATGGCTTTTTTTCTGTTGTAATTAAATGAATAATATTATCTTTTCTATGTTCTATAGAATTTTTCGAATATATTATTGTATTCGATTTGTTTGTACACGTATCTTGTTGTATAATATTTTCGTCAGTCTTGACGTCTTGATTTGTTATTGTTTTAATTATTTTTTTGGACGACCTCGTTTCTTTTTTATACGTGTACGTTCTTCATTTAATTTCTGTATTTTCATTTCATTTGTTGGTAAAGGTGTTGCTTTATTATTGCTTTCGTTTTCTTTAGCTTTTTGTGCTCTCGTTACGACGTTTATTTCTACTGTATCTATGGGATTTCTTGATAAAGCATCACTATTTACATTCATTTTTCCTTTTTTATATATTATGTTAAAATCATATTCTGCTAATTTGAGTCGCCATCTTTGAACTCTATTATTTTTATCTGCTGATCTAAATGAAAGTAATGGCTTATGGTCCGTTACTATTGTAAATTTATTTCCATAGATATAATTTTTGAATGTTTCTATGCCAAATAATATACCTAGTGCTTCTTTTTCATATGTGTGATATTTTAATTCTGGTCCTTTCAAGACCCTTGATGCATATGCTATCGGCTTATCTTCTCCAATTACTCCCTGTGATAATATAGCCCCTAATGCATATCCTGATGCATCAGTTGTTATTATAAAAGGTTTATCTAGTTGAGGAAATTGTAATAATGGGGCAGAGCATAATGTTTCTTTAAGTTTATCGAAAGCTTCTTGCTTTCCAGGGTCCCATATAAATTTTACTTCTTTTTGTAATAACTGTGTTAATGGTTTTGTTATTTTTGCAAAATCATTAATGAATCTCCTATAATATCCTGCCAATCCTAAAAATTCTCTTATATTCTTAACTGTTTTTGGAATTGGGAATAATTTTACCGCTTCAACTTTTTTAGGATCGGCTTTTATGCCATTTTCACTTATTATATGTCCCAAAAATATAACTTCTTCTTTCATAAATTCACACTTTTTAGGTTCTAACTTTAGTCCTGCTTCTCTTAATTTTGAGGCTACTAAATTAAATTTGATATTATGTTCTTTTTTTGATTTAGCAGCTATTATTATGTCATCAATGTACACATGACATATTCTTTTACTTATAAGTTCGCCAAGAGCATTATTGGCAACTCTCATAAATGTCCGTGGAGAATTTGTTAAACCAAAAGGTAAAACCTTAAATTCAAATCTTCCTAAGGGATGTACACTAAAAGCTGTTTTATGAATATCAGATTCTCTCATTGGTACCCAATGAAAGGCCGAAACCATATCTACAGTTGTAAAGTATTTATTTCCACCTAAATCATCGAAGATTTCTGTTATAGATGGTATTAAGTATGGGTCAGGTATGGTTTTTTCATTTAATTTTCTATAATCTATGACTAAACGCCATCTTGGTTTTCCATCAATACCAGGTTTCTTTTTTACAACAAATGCTGGTGCATTGTAAGCACTTTTAGAAGGTCTTATTAAATCATTGTTTATTAATTTCTGTGTTTCTTCTATAGCGATTTCTTTTGATTTGTATGGTAATGGGAATTGTTTAACGTATATTGGTCTATTATCTGTTAAATTTATTTCATGATATTCTAAATTACATTTTCCCATTTTTTCTCCTTCAAGCCAAAATATATCTTCATTTTGTATAATTAGATCCTTTATACTTTGTTTATTTTCTTCGGTTAAATGATTTAAAATTATTTTATTTAATAATTTTTCTTTACGATCGATATTTTCTTCATACATATGATTTATTTTTTCATGTGTTGTAGTTTCTTCAGATTCTTCTTCTTGCATATTTAATGTTGTAATATCTCCTTCAATAAAATAAGTGAGAAATTGTTTATCTTTATTTTCAATATTAAAATTTATATTATCTTGTAATTTTAAAAGGAATTTATAATAATCTATATCTTGTTCATCTTTAAATTGATTTTTTTCTAAAATACAGTTAATATCTTTCATAAGATTTTCTATGTTTTCATTTTTATCTTGTAAAAATTGTGTAATCGAAGCTATATATTTAGTATCTTGCATAGGCATAATATAATTCAATAATTGAAATATGTTAGTAACTGCTGCGTCATTTCTTTCGTTGTTTTGTATACATAAATTTAAACTTGAATTTTGCTCATCTTTATAGTCTGTTTGAATGTAATATTTTTTCCCATTTATTTCTAAATATCCTTTATCCAATCTTAATTTATTTACTTTTAAAACATTTATACCTAATATTCCGTCATAGGGTATCGAAAAACTTTCCGACGCTACATGAAAATTTGTTTGTAATTTGTTTATAGGAAAATTAACTATACCACATGTTTTCATAGGTGTATTTGAAATTCCTGATAAATATATTTTAATATTATCATTAATAGAATTAGGTGGTACTAATTTTTCTTTTATTATATTAAGTTGAGCACCTGTATCTATTAATAATTTACATACTTCGTCTGTAAATGGATTTTTATTTCAATAAATTGTAGTGTATCCCCTAGTTTAAATACGTAAATTGGTATATTTTTATCTATATCATTTTCAGAATAACTTATTTCAGTTTCTTTATTTATATTGTTTATATTTTTGGATTTGTTTTCATGTATTATTACTAATTTTGAGTCATTTTTCACCTGTGGTTTAAATTCTATCGTATCGTATAACATTTCTTTCTCTACACTACAGTTTAATGTAACACTTAAATTATTTATATCCATATTTTCAAATGTGTCACATGTTTCCAATTCATAATCAATTTCGTGTTCTCTTGCAAAATATTGAATGTCTTCATAATTATTGAGCGACTTTTGTTTTGTAACTCCTCTTGTTCGCTCTCTCCAAGATGAGTTTAAGCGTTTCCCTGTGTATTATTTAATTCAAGTATTTTCGATTGACATTGTTCATTCGTATGATTTGTTTTTTTGCATAATGTGCAAAATTTTTCTTGCTTTCTTTCTAAATTTTTAATTGTAAAACATGTATCAAGTGAGTGTCCTAATTTTTTACAATATGGACATTGTATATTTTGATTATTGTTTTGAGTTTTTTTATTTTGATAATCTCGTTTCCTGCATTGCTCTATATTATGTCCTTTAGTTTTACAGTATCTACAAAATTTATGTTGACCTCTTTGTTTATATTCATTATTATATCGATTATTTCCATTATAATTATTTCTGCAGTCTCTACCTGAGTGACCCCATCTGTCACATAATTGGCATCTTATTTGATCATCTGATTTAATTTGATTTACAAATATCTTAAATTTTTCGCAATTTGTAGTGCTGTGTTTCTGATTACAAATGTCACAAGTTTGTGTGGGTATATTAATCTTTTCTTCAATTTGATTACATAATTCAGCATTGTGTCCGTTCTTTTTGCATTTCCAGCATAATTCATATTTTTTTATAATCGGACAACGACTCACTTGATGAGTATTTTCTTGGCAGTATTGACAATATTGTTCATTGCCATCTAAAAGTGTACACATACCTCTTGAATGTCCTAGTTGATTACAAAATTTGCATATTAATTTTATTTTATCTTTTGTATTAGTGCACTGATATGACGAGTGAGTTGGTTCTTTACAATATACACAACTTGCAATATTGCAACATAATGCCTCATGACCTATATCTTTACATATTTGGCAGCATGTTATTTGTTTCGGTGATTTTTCAAAGATATCACTAACCATAATTTTTTTTGTATTTTGATCCGATTGTGTTCTAATATCTTTATATTTTTCCAAATTTTTTTCTATTTTTATTGCTTTTTCAGTTGCTTGTGAAAAATCCTGGACTTCTCCTAATTCATATCTAATTTCACTATTTAAGCCTTCTTTAAAATATTTTAATGTATTTGCACCCAGTTCATCATTAAAACGTTGTAAAGCATCTCTTGTTATGCCGTTTTCATTTTTCTTTTTATCTGTAATTTTTGTACTTAATTTTGTTATTCTTTCTATGTAATCGACCACTGGTTCATGCTTTGCTTGTTGACTTCGTTCTAATTTTGCATATAAAGAGTGTAAATTATCAATCTCTGGATATAATTTTTTTATGAATTTAATAAATTCTTCTATAGTTTCAATTCTACTACCCTTTATAGCAGTACGAATTGTTCCTGATACCTTAAATCTTAAATAGTTCATAAATTTCGATTGTTCTTCTTCACTTAACATATCTTTTGCGATTTCTAATTTTTCTATATAATCTTCTAAAGGTAAATTTTTTCCATCAAATTCAGGTACTAATCTTGAAATTTCCTTCAGTGAGTATCCTGATGTATTTGCCATGTTTGTGTTATCTAGTAAGTTTCCAATTTCAACAATCGAATTGTTATTATTACCCACAAGAATATTCTCTTCGTCTATATCTTGATAACTTTCTTGTTTGATAGATAAATTTTCTGTATCGTTAAATATTCCGTCTGCTGTTGTATTATTTTCAGAATAAATCGTCACGTCTCTCGTTAAAGTATATTTGTCTAAAAAACTGTCTTGTAGATTATTTTTTTGTGTTGTTTTAGTACTTTTGGAAATTATTTTTGGAATTGTTCCTGTAGATTTACTTAATGGTGTATTCTGTTTGTTTAAAATATCTGTACAGCTTGTATTTGGACTATTATTTTTATTTGTTTCTTGTGGAATATCTATGTCCTCTGTTAGATCTGCGGTGTTATTTTCGATTGTTTCTTGTGAAATATTCGTCAAATTTGATGTATTATTTTCAATTGTTGTGTCTAAAGTTTTATTTGGAGAACGTGCAACTTTTGTACTTTTGCGAAATGGATCGATATTTTCGTAGATACGTTTTTCCTCTTTTTCTTTCTCTCTTAAAACTGCTTGTTTACTATATTTTCTGATTCTATCGCGAATAGCATTAATATTTTCGTTCTCTTTAGTAGATATTTTAAATTTTCGACAAATTTCAAATAATTCTAATTTAGAGTATGATAATAAACACTGTGTTTTCCCTTCTTTTAAATTATCCGATAGCTCTTTAAAATTTATTCTACTCATTTGTAATATTCATTATTTATTTTCCAATAAAGATCAC
Source organism: Anastatus disparis (assembly GCA_017163975.1). Classification (NCBI taxonomy): domain Eukaryota; kingdom Metazoa; phylum Arthropoda; class Insecta; order Hymenoptera; family Eupelmidae; genus Anastatus; species Anastatus disparis. The sequence goes on from JAFFSR010000251.1 coordinate 3,096,555, forward strand.
ATAACACGAAAATAAGAAATATTATTTTATAAATATTAATGATTATATTTTTAAATATCGTTTGTTAACCAAAAATAATGCATTTAAAATTTCTTTGACACTGACCTACTTTAAAAATAGATAAAAATGCTGACTTTTGCTTTAAATTCTTTTCTTTCTTTGACCTAATGTTGTTGAAAATACCCGCGAGTACATCACACGGTAATTTTGCTGAGTCAAAATTTTTATGAGTTCGATACTCTTTACAGTTATTTGATTACCAGCGTCTATTTTTTTTAAATGCCGTTTTGTTCTGACTTCCAATATTTAATGTTGAGTCAGGTTTTCTTTTATTCACTGAAACGTATTTCACTTTCAAAACTATGTATTGAAAATTATGTTATTTTCACGATTTTAATGAATTGTTAATGTATCAGATTACTGATATTATAAATGCAATGCAAGAAACTTTTTAATATAATTGAAATGAAAAAAAAATGTTTTACAATTATTAAGAATGTATGAACTTATTCATTCAATTATTTTAATTGAAAATAATCTTTAATCGCGCACTTCACGATTGTATATTTTAATTACGCACTATGCGTATGATATATGTATTTAAATACAATATATATATTTTTATTAATTGACGCAATTCGCTAATAATGCACTTCGCGTATATATATTTATTTGTTTTAGATAACACTATTAATATTTAATGACACACTTTGTGTTTATTTTTAATGACGCTATTCGCTTTAAATATTGCACTTCGCGTATAAATAATTTATTCAATGGACGCTATTTTGCGTATAATATTTATTGTGCCCTTGGAAATATAATATTTTATTTGACGCACTTTTGCGTATAATATTTATTGTGCCCGTGGGAATATAATATTTTATTTGACGCACTTTTGCGTTTTCGTAATTCACTTTTAAACACTGTATTTATAATTGGTCCTTCATATATATTTTTATGCACTTCGTATATATATATATATATATATATATAGAGAATTTTCTCTAATGATCCCTCAATATATTCAATACGATTCCTCAATTAAAAAGTTTGTACCGGAACCAAAATGTTACGGTCAAACTAATTCGTACCGGAACCAAAATGTTAAGTCCTGGCTTTCACCAGGACTAAATAAAAGTGTATAATTTGATTATGTTGAATATTTTTGTATGATTTTAAATATGAATTTGAATTAATTTGAAATAATTGAATTTATTATTAAATTATAATTATGAAAGATAAATATATGTATAATCTAGTGGTGAATTGAACTCCACCAATATTTAATTGAGTAAATCGTTTCTCACAAATTGAAATATATTGCAGGATATTTATTTAGAGTACTTGAATAGAGAATATATAAATTGAATATTCTTACCTTGATTGATTCAAGTAGATGAAGGCTGGATACAGACAAACAAAGAATAGATATAGGCACGATTAAAAATAAGACTCGAGTCGAATATAAGAAACTTTTAAGATATTTATTGACACTTGTAAAAATAATTAAATATTGAATACAATAACTTTATTAGAATTAGAATTTGAATTTGAATTTGAATTTGAACTACAGGATTTACGACTTGGTACCAACGATGATCCTGGGGTAGTGCCCCCTCTCGTTAATTGCAGTTGGCTTTTATAAGATTTATCTTGACATGATTTCATTATAAAATAAGTGGATCTTGCTTGTTTTATGACTTAGTAATTTTGAAACAACGAATTTTGTTGCTTAATATCAACTTAAAGTTTTCTTTACTGCTTAGGTTAACACATTCTTTTATTGTTCGATAACCGTTTAATTAGTTCATCAATGTCATATTAATGAAAAGATATTTTAAAAATTGTAAATTAAAAAGTAATATAAAAGATACGTTGTGACGTAACATTAATAACAATTATAACTAATCATGTATTTGTACTGGATTGCAATCTTTATTTTTTACAATTATCAATTAGTTTCGATGGAAACATGGCAAAAAATTCTTATCAAACAAATAACTCACGAATTGCGTCCATATCAGATCATCATATTTTCGAAAGAAGAAAATTTAACAAGTTATGATAACAATAGAAAAATTTTTCTTCGTGAAATTATTAGAAAAATACCTTCGCTGCTCATTTATTACACTCACTTAGATATGCAAGATTCTTTCAAATATTCTTCACAAGTTTATGAATATCCAAATACAGATAGAATATTGTATGTTATTCTACAAGATCGAGAAATTGATAATTTTCATCTGTACTATTTAAAACAAGTTTTTGATATAATTGCGAACATTATAAGTGGTAATTCAAGACCTAAATGTATGCTTATAAACTTCAATAAAAACTTTGTATATAATGATATTGTAAAGGCTTTATTTGATTACGCTTGGTCGCTCAAATTTCTTGATCTTTCCATTCTGGGAAATGTTGATTCTGGATGCCCCTTAAGACTTTTTTACAATCCTTTCAATGATATTGTAAAAGAAGAATATTTGGATTCAAAAACAAAATTGTTTCCTGATAAATTACATAATATGTACAATTTTCCCTTCACAGTGGCAGCGTTAAATTATAACCGAATAAGAATAATAAAAAACCAATTTAACAAATCAGTAGTAAGATATGTTGGTTGGTATTTCCCTGAAGTTGCAATTAAACACATCAATGCTAACTTGCATTATAAAATTTTTGAAGGTCAAACTAAAACATATTTTTTTTTCTTAATTGAAACACAAATGAATTCGAATAAATTGAATATGCTGGGAGCGCCAGTTTCAGTTTCAATAATGGTTTTTGGAAATATTCGTGGTATACATTATGATAGCCTCCAATACGTAATAATTGTTCCAATAATAAAAGAATCATCAGTTGATGTTTCGCAGATGAATTTGTTGGTTATATTTACCTTACCTGCAGTAATACTTGGAATCCACATTTTAGCTCGAATTCTTGGATTTTCTAGAAAAATTTGGAATATTTTAAACATATTTCAGATTTTATTGAGCATCTCGTCCACTTACGTACCACGACGATGGAAAGAACGATATATATTTTTTGGAATCATATTGTTTTCAATGCAATATTCAGCAGATTTTGTGGCTATTTTAACAAGCGAATACATATTAACCGCAGAAAAATCTTTCGATAGTTTTGAAGAAATACATGAATCAAACCTCTCCATTTATATTGCCGATTATTATTTTCATACTTCAGTTTTCGATAAACCTGAGGGTATTCACGAAAAATTGAGAGAAAAAACCAAATTGATCGAGAGAATTGATGATTGTTACAGAGCAATGGTAAAAGGACAACTATTAATATGCATCGATTATATGGAAAATGCTGTTGAAGCAGTCCATACCTACAGATCAGCTGATGGTGATCTTATAATGAAAATTGCTGAACCATATCTGTATACGGACATGAGAGCTTATGAATACGAAAGGGCATCTCCATTTGTTAGAAAATTTGATAACATATTGCAGAGATGTCTTGAAGCAGGATTACAGAAGTTTGTTTTTGATAGATTCAAATTACATAAATCCTCGTCCGTAACAAATACTGATGACACGTTTAATTATCAGTACATGTATTTTTTAGCTGTTGCATATATTATTTCATTTTTCATATTTATTGTCGAATTGTTGAAAAATAGAATTGATAAACGGTTACAACCACCTTTTAATGGCAAATTAAATTTCAAAAGGAAAATTATCAAACCAATAATTTCAAGAATAAATGTTAAAAAATTAACCAAAAGAAAGATTTGAAGAACTCAAATTATATCTTTTGTAATTAAAAATAAGAAAGATAAATTCAATATTACCTCAACAAAAGAGATAAATATTAAATAATATATTAAAATTTTATTTCATTTTCGTTCAAGTTATTTTATATCAGTAATTATTATGATTGAATTCGACGTAAAATAAGAGTATTAGAATTCTAAACCATTCAAAAAGTTTGAAATACATAAATGAAAGATGTGGTATCTCATATTTAAAGGTTCAAATACATTTATATTTACAGTAAGTTTTAGCAATATAAATATTAAATTGTAGCATATTCTTTTATGACGAATGAATACATTGACTAAATATATTTTCTTTGACTTACAGATTTTAACGTATCACCTTTACTTATTATATGAAATTCAAATTTATTAATGTACAAAGAAAATCACAAGTTTTTTATAAGTATGAGAAAACATTCTTTTTCATTTTTTCAACTTTTAAATATATAAGAATCATGAAACTTGAAGATATTAGGTCCTCTCATTTCTCAAACTCTAATATTATAAAAGAAATCTCAGGATGTGTAAATTACATTCTCATATAATTAGATCGATTTTCATTACTTTTCATTTTCAACTAATAAAAAATAGATTATTCATAATGTTAAGTACTTCGATGTATAAAATCAATAAAAATAGTTCTGAATACTTAATTTTTATTTTTAAACTTTTATCTTTTTTCTAATTATCCAAAAAACGCAATAGTTTCACCTAAATGTCAAAAACGACTATGTGCACAGAAATATACTAATTTTATAAATATTAACGCAAAAAACGTCAGCAGTTCGAAAATATAGCAGTCGAGATATGTACATAGCCAATTTAATTTAAAGTATTCAAGTTTGTAGCAATATGTTAAAATATTTTTTCACGTTCATAGCTTAAGTCAAATCAATATATAAAATAATGTAAAAAAATTAAAATATATGCGAGTTAATATATATTTCGAGATTGAATTGATTTGTGAATTTTAGAGTATGCGTTTTGTTTTATTTTTTATTTTGCCGATATATAAAAATCGATTGCCATTTAAATTTCACAGAAATTTTCTGAACATTATTTTTTTAAATAATAGTACATTATGTATCAATGGCGCGAGATTGGGAATTTAGGCCTGAGTGTGAGTTTGTTTCGTCCGAGCGAAGTGAGTGCGCCAAATTTACACGAGGGACATGAATTTCTGTCTCACCCGTGATGAATATACTATTTTTGAACCCGATGGAGTGAAAGAAGCACTTTCCCGCCCGCTTAAGCGGTCGTGAAAGTGCTACTTTGCGCCCAGAGGGTTAAAAAATTTAAATTTACTCTTTACTGTCATTAGATTGAGTTATATCTATTATACGATTGCGTGCTATGTCATTGTGCAAAAATAAGTACGATATCTTAAATTTATTCATTTTATTTATTTTGACCTTTGAATGTTTAAATAAAACTTGGTTTATATTTTCTCCTAAATTACTGAGTGACTAGCTGAGTGACTACCGACAACTAGCTCTATTTAGCTCAAATTTGATATTTACGCTTCTCAAGTGTTATTTAATTGATTTCATCAATAAAATCGGTGGTGCTTTTTTGTCGCATATATGGCCCACTCTCCGATTTAATTATTAAAAAATTAGAGTTATTCTTTTCATGTTCAATCACTCTTGCGACCTTTAATCAAGTTCTCAATATGTATAGTATAGTATTTGTACTCTCTCGTTAATCAAATTCTTCATTTGTTTTGCAATTATCGAAAGTCGATAAAAGAAACTGGAAAGATTCAATCTGTTTTTTCTAATACCGAAATTAAGGCTGAGAAGCGTGCATATGTCAAATAAATCAGTCTCGATTTAGATTCATTATTTTTTTAAAAGAGAAAAATGATAAGGTAATACGTAATCTTAAGATGATGAAATATTTATAGAAATTCAAATGATTTTACTAAATTTTATTAATTTACTAAAAGATTTTATCATGCAAAAATTCAAACACCATCTTTAAGGTAAGTAACTATCCGCATTTTCTTTCTAATAAACATTTATATACTCTTCTTTTAGCTTAGAAGAAGAAATTGAAAAAAAATCTTTTCTTTAGTCATAGTCGACTTTCAACCTGTGCATTATATAAAAAAAACTATATGCCAAAGAGAAAAAAAAGACCAAGTAAAAAAAAAAATATACAAAAGCAACGTTCGTTCATAAACTAAAGCTTCAATAATAAGCGGGGATGAATGGTTAGAGCATTTATAATGCATAGTGCAATGGCGTCATCTATATACATATAACATCAGAACTAAAGCTTTTGCCCTCCCCTACATATTACGCACTTATATACGCATCGTCGCATTTTACTATATACGCACGATATATATACATATACCTTTTCCATATTAAACCACGCGTCGTGTGTCCCTCTTGAGTATTATGCTGCACTTATGCGAGGCCTGGCATTCATCCTTAGGGCGCATTGACTGGATCAGCGCACTTGAATGACCATAGTATAGTTCCGCCATGTACATATATATATCATAGAATATTTCGATTTTATAACTTTACGTGTTTAATTTACAAGCTCAGTTTCAATAGTATAGTCGACAAAAATTTTATGAATTTAATGGGTCAATTTTATATATACGAAAGATTCACGTGAAAAAGCAACAGCTGATTTTTTGATGTTCAATGAAAAAAAAAATGCAGAGGCGTGAAATATACTAAGAGGGCTGGGGCACACAAAAGTTAATGATGACTCTAAATTGATTTCACAAAAGAACATCAATGATTGAGGTTATTGAGGAGTTTGAATTGACCGATGAATTAGTGTTGTTTGGAATTGTTAAATGAAAAGAAAGAAATTTGAGATTGGTACTTACAGAATGAAATCATTTGAGCGAGATAATGTTAGCTGATTTTTCTTTATCTTGTTTTTTTTTATTGAGTTTCTAATTCAAGATGTGTTTGGTCGTAATTTTGTATTATAACTATTATATGTAAAAGGCTTCAATATTTGATACATAAATGACTTTAATTATTACATAAACTTTTATATGGATTTGCTTTTATTTTTTTCTACTTCATTAATTTAACAGCACCTTAGTAACACAACGCCTATAAAAATTTTTTTTATGAAATACATTTATTATTTTATTATTAGAAAAAAAATTGTTAATTCCTTTAATAATAAAATAAATTTGTAAAACATTTTTTGTGATTTTGAAAAACAAAAATGTTTTAGGTGTGACGCAAATTTTTTTGTATTAAAATTTCCAAATAATTTATGTGTAGATTATAAGATAAAAATTTTACACAAAAATTTATAAATTTGTATTTCTAAGTTACGAAACAATATGAATAACAAAGTCATGTTTTGCATTTAAATTTGACAAAAGTTTTAATTGTTTAAAATTTTAGAATAAAAAAAAATTTGTTAATTAAACATTCTTGTGTGTGGAATATTAGCACAAGAATTTTCTCTGCGAAATTTTTTATAAATCTCACAAAATTTTTTACAGTGTACAAACTATTATTTAAATAATTGATTATGTTATATTAATAGTTCAGAATTGAATTAAAACCTATAAATATACTTTATTGAAGAAAACAAAAAGCATATTTTTATATAAATATACAATGTCATCAAGTGCTCCATTCGACGTTTTTTTTTCAATTTGTGAGGATAGTATCAAAATGATTGCGTCAACTCTCTAATCCTTTCAAGATTTCCCATCCGAACCATCTGCACCTGATGTTTCCTTTTTCGTTAAGTAAAAAAAGTCTTTTCAGTTTTCTACAGAAATAGAATTTCACTTCTCATTTTTTTTCGATTCTTTTCGTTTTACTTTGAAAGATTTGAGTCAAAATTTTAATCATTATAAATTCTGTTTTTATAGATTATTATTATTTATGGATAAATTTAATGGATTACTGTTATTTGGAATTTCAAAATTATAAAAAGCTTTTTTAAAATGAATTGAATAAAACATAATTTTCTAACTTAATATTTTTACCACTTGAATTATTTATACATTAAAATCTGCATTCTTCAAGCCGCACAATGATCATAAATAAAGATTTCATTTAACCATCCCCCTTTTTTATTTCAATATTCAACCGACTCTTTCTCTTTCTTTCTTCACTCTCTTATTCTCATCTTTACAAACGACATCCCTACTTATACTCACACTTGAACGACGAACCCATTCATTCTTAAAGAGCTGCTTCTTTTTTTCCTTTTTTACTCTCTTATATACCGAACGCAACCAGTTTCCGGTTCTTGCGAACAAATTCTAGTTGAATTCTTCTGTTTAAAAGAAACGACAAGAGAAAGAGAAAGAGAGAGGGAAAAAAGCAATGCTTATCCAAAAGAAGAAAGAAAGAATTGACAGTAAAAAGGAAAAAAAATGATGAAGAAATATTAAAGAAGGAAAAAAAAAGAGATGAAGTAATCTCAAGAGATTTTCCACACCTAAGATAAGTATATAAAAAAAAATATGCATATAGAAGAAGAAACTCTTGATATGTCAACGATGATATTTCGCAAGGACTTTTCAAAAGAGATTCACACATCTACGATCACTTCTTTTTTTTTTCTTCTCCATCCTCCCCTATATATACACCTTTTGCATCTCGCGTAGTAACACGCGCACCGCGTTAACGGGAAAAATGCATTGCTACACCAAGAGATAAAGTGCAAGTACGTAAATTTCCGTGTTGAAAATTCTTACTTCTCTTTTTTTTTCCTCCTTTTTTTTTTCTACAAAACACGGCATTATACATGACATTATACACTTTTTTTTCATACACAACAAGACTTTCTTTTCGCAAACTATATAGATACGTGTATACTTACCCTATGAAAAAAAAAAATCCTCTCCTTAGGATTACGTACATTGCTCTTCCTCGTATATATATACATACCACATAAGATTCTTCACGGAATCCCCTCATTTTTTTTTTTTTCGTTCAACATTTCAAAAGCATATACTTTATACACACGTTATATACGTGAAAAACTTTTACCACACAAGTTTAAAGTATATGCATATAAGGACTTCCCATATGTGTTTCACCAGGTCAGGTCAATGTCCTATACCCTTACGTATGCATATGTACATGTATATATACCCTACCTAAGAAGGAATAAAATAGTAGATGAGGGGAAGAAGTTGCAATCCTCTAGATATTGCACTTTGCTTGAATGCACTTATACAACACCGTTCTTCTCTCTCTCTCTTTTACTCTTTTTCTCTCTATTTTTCAGTACTTTAGTTACTTGCTCCCCTTTTCTATAGATTTTCTTCTCTTCTTTTCTTCTTTTTTTTTTCATCCATCCCTCTTCTTATGATCAAGAGCTTTAGCTTTTTCGGATTGAATGGTTTTTAATAGATTTTATATTACGTCGACGTTGGGGGATGCACATGTGCAATTTTTTATTATAATATTTTGCATTCCAATTTGTTTTATTTTTGTTTGTTTTTTTCTTCTTTTTTTTTAATTTTCTTTCCATCAAAAAGTAATAGTAAAAATATAAATATACGTAAATTGATAATCTTATACGTTATTGTGTTGCTATTATTATTTCGCATTGTGAATAGGAAAATTTCTATGGGCGTACATAACAAACGAAAGACAAAAAAGCGTGAGTTTTACTTTAGTTTGAAAAAAAAAAATGTAAAGAAGTGAAAAGGGGTTGTTATAATTGAGCATAAACAATGGGTTTCATAGTTTCATTGTAATACGGGAAGCTGATTGTTCTGAATGGGGGTCAGATGAGTTCAATGAACTCTGTTTCGATCTTTCTTGTTGGTAAATAATATTAGCCATTAAAAATAGACGTTCTGTTGATGCTATCCATTTTCTTTTCTACACTTTTAAATAAAATTTCCATTTATAAAATAATTTTATCATTTATGTTATATTATTATTATTATTATTATTATTATTGTTATTACTGTTTCTCTAGTTGCTGTTTTAAATAAATACTATTGGTTTTTTTAATCCTATCAAATTTAATTAATGAGCGATTCCATGCATTTTCAAGAGTTTTATGTAGACGAATTGCATGGTATACGTAAACGGAAAGAAATTTAATCATGTTTGCAAACATTCTACAGAACTCCTCTAGGCTTTACTGCAGTGGCGCTATGTGATAATCGCAAAAGTCTAAAACAAGCAATTTTTTCAAAGGATTATCCGGAATTTTCTCAATGCTCTTCATATAATTAATTTAATTTTTTTTTATAGTAACTAGAATAGATGAAAATCAATCCGAGAATAAGAAATTAAATTATAAAATTATCAGATTTCATTCTAACTGTCAACAATAAACTATAACATTTTTTTTTATAAATATGATGTTGTTTTTATAAATAATGCACAAATGATGATCTGCAATGATAACGAAAGTTCTTCGAAAACAATCGAATCATTATAATCGAAAGCTTAATTCAATATTAAGTTGAAGTTTACTTTTTATTTTTTTCAAAATTTGATTTGCGTAAGCTTCAAGAAAATTATAATAATGAAATACAAAAATAGGAATAATTTAAGTCCTGCTGGACTTGTGCAAGCTCTAAAAAAATTGTTTGTAAAAAAACAAATCGGTGCAACTCGATGTTAAAGAATTAGAAATGTTGGCACTTTGGCATTCGCGTAACTTGAAAATCTCAGACATTTATAATCTTAACATTAGAGCTCTTACATATTCAACGTCGAGTTGGAGAATGATAGGTTAATCATTACACGATAAAATTAATTCCGAGAAAATAGATCTAAATCTGTTCTTCAATAATCTCTGAAACTTTTTAACATTACAAAGTTCCAACAATGGAGTTTATATAATTCAAAATTTCTTAGTAGTTAATGAATGAATTTACTTTAAAATTTAATTCAATAATAATCACGATATTTACTACGAACTAATGAATTTCATTTTTTGAAATTTTGCAATAAAATAAAAAAAAGATAGTAAATATTGCAGAGTACTGATGAAGTGTCTGTTTTACATCACCTTAAACTTAAGAAATCATAATGGATTTATTTTCTATTACATTTTTACATCACTTCGCTGTCTATAATTTGATTTCAAGAAAATATTTTTGATTTAAAATTAAACATAGTTTTATAAACATTTCCTTTTTTCGGAAATTGCAATTTATTTATGATGAAATTTCTAATCGCATAATTCGGTTCATGAAATATCTGTAATAAATTATCAAATCGTTCACAAAACAACTCGATATTTTATATTTTTAATAATTGTTGTAAATTAAAATAATACCATAATTGTTATTATTTTCCTTTCTCTCTACTCATTTTTAAAACTCGCTTCTCACTTTCTCCACTTTTTTTTTCTTTTGCACTTACGCATGTACTCAAACAGTCATATCATTTTCAAGTCTCTACTCATCCTCTTTCCTTTTCACTTCTTTAGCCACGTACACACATACACACCGCATGGTTAATACAAATACATAGACAGTAAGAGAAACTTTTACTTGGTTCAGTTTTCCAACTTGCGGAGGGTTGAAATCGCGTTTCCAGTAACCCACGTACAAGTTTCTCCTGGGCTCTATATTATTCAATGCGAAATGCTTGGGCTCTTATGGTTGAGAGAGAGAGAGAGAGAAACACATCGACGACTACGACTACGACGATAAGGGAGAATACGGAAAAGCCATTGCGAAGAAGATGACGCGCTTCAATGTGAGCATGGAAAATGGAGGGATGTTAAAGAGAGTAAAAAAAAAGAGAGGAAAGTGTAAGGATAAAGTGATATCTATTTTTATTTTTGTCTCTCTAACACTTATGGTTTTAAACGTAAGATCTTTCTTTTTTTTAAATAATGTTTACATTTTGTATAAGAAAAATATATTGTGACAAAAAAGATGTGTAATGTCATATCGATATATTTTAATAAAAAAAATACTTTTTTATTTAAAATCTACAATGTTTGTTCAAGTTATATGATAAAAAAATTTTAAATTTGAAAAGAATGTATAAATTTAATTTATGTTGTAATTTTAATTGAATCTTCATTTTATCAGAAGATTTTATTTGCATATATTGACATTCAAACAACTTTTGTACTAGATTATATACATAAATTTATTTCTGAGCATATGCAATCTACTAAAAAAGAAAATGCATAAAAATGTGATGATCTTCATTTTTTTTAAGAAAAAAAAAGTGAAAAATATATAGTACAATATGCAAAACTTCAAAGATTGTTGTAATAAAAAAATTCAATTAATATTTAATGTAGAAGAAATAAAGGTACAATTATTAACGAATCAAATCAATATGTCATAAAATCAGTGAAATGATTCAAATTTCGTCATACATTTGAAAATAAAAATCTAAAATTTCGGTTTCTTGATTTTTCTCCAATTAAATATTTTAATTACGATACCTTTATCTACTTTCACTGTGAAAATTTTTTTTTTATATTTATATTAATTTTTTTCTTTAATTTCATATCGGTATACGGAGGTCCTGCTTTGAAACGCAAAACTTCATTCAACTCTAGTGTCCTTTAACCAAGAAGGGTGATACGGATTTATGTGGCAAAGAGAGAAAAAAAAAAAGAAGAGAATATCGATTCAATGTTGATGAGAGGATCTCCTCTCCTCGCTCTTCATTCTCTTATTTCTCTTACTTTTTCTTTTTTCTTTCGCTGTATACTTCTCGCAGTCCTCATCTCTTTTCAACGCCTAATGCGGATAAGCGTTAAGCAGTAGTAGCAGCATGAAGTCGAAGCTCTTTTTTTTTTCCTCTCTTTTTTCTTTTTCCAACCTTTTTCGTGTTGTACACTTTTGCCCACAGGCTATATGCGAAATATATATATAGATATATATATGTATACAATAACGCATACCTTTACGCAACGCTGGAAAAACTCGTTCGTGAGCACATCAAAGAGTTTCTCTTCGTTTTTTTTTTGTGCGTAGGAATTTTCAGCGTGCTTTGCTATATACTCTTTTTTCTCTCTCTTTCTTTTTTTTTGCATCGTCGACTTTACCCTCTTTCACGGATAGATATCATTTTCACAGGGAGAGAAAAAGGGTATTCTTTTCGTGTTGCGTCGTTCGAGTGCACACCTGAGGCCTTGACACTAACACGCGATCACATTTTCTTGGACTTTTTTTTTATTTTTCATTTCTTCTTTTTTTCATCTTTACTTTTTTTTATTTTAACTTTTTTGTTCTTTGTTGCAAAACACCCATATATAAATAAAAAAAAGAAATGTAAGTTTCTCCTTTTTTTATACGACACAAGAGCTCAGAAATTATTTCACAAAGTTAACAAGTGTATTTACAAGAAAAAAGTAACGCATACATACGCATTTTTTTTCTCTTTTTTTTAATGATCCAAAAAGAGAAGGGGAAGTTTAAGTATCGGTTGATTTCTTGGCTGGTCGTATACAGTTATGCTACCGTACAAAAGTGTTGCTTCACATGCGCGCATTACGCATGTGCGTAATAGGGTTCTGTTTCAAGTTTAATTGCTCGCAAGTTACAGCAAACAGCGTTATGTAGTTTACGCGCGAAGGACTTTTTTCATTTGAATTAGCGTTTTTTTCTTTTCCATTCAAGCGTATTTTTACTGTAAAAGCGTTTTTTTTCTTCTCTTTTTTTAAAGACGGAGTGCGAACGGTCATGTTTTACTTTGATTCACGTCATTATTTTAACAAACTATAGATAAACATAAAAAATATCAAGATTAAAAAAAAAAGAATAGAAATGAATTTTCAAATAAAAATTATTTTGTTCTTAGGATATTTATTGAATAGTTTTTCAAATATTTATTAATTCAATATCATATTTTGAAAAGCTTCATTAAATTAAATATGAGTTGCGTCTATGCGCAGGCAAGATCATAAATTACAATATCCCTTATCCGAATTTTTCTTTTTTTCGTTTACGCAAAATACTTTGGCTTGAATTCGTAAAAGTTCTTTGAAGCTTCTCATCCGTGACATTGTTCGTTCGCAAATCACCATCGTCTCTCGAATGAATGTCAACGCTAACGTATAAACTTGGAAAAATATTGTTATCTTTTACCGTATATTATATAGTAAAGAAATGAGACAACAGAGTAGTCGAAAAATTTTTATAATATTAAATTTATATATTAAATACAATATATTAATGAATCGTTTTTATTTTCCAATTTTAATACAAATGAAATGATTGTGTTTATATATTGAAGAAAATAAATAAATGATTAAAATTAATATTTTCGGAAAATAATAAGGTGATGTAATAAAGTTTGTTATTTAGTTTGTTTGTTATTAAATAATAAACTTGTTTATTTAAACGAAATATAATGGATCTGTTTTGATAGAATGTTTAAATATTTGTGTTTATATATCATAACTTTTCTATCACGTACCTTGAAATTAATTATTTTATATTTATTTGTTAGAAATTAAATGTTTGTACGTCAATGCTTTTATACTTATATCAAATATAATTTCTTTAATATCTTCATTGCTTACATGTTTTTTTTTATATTTTGTCTTTCAAATCATAATATTGCAAACTCTAAGTAAATTTTTTTTTTGCCACAAAAACCATCAGCGCTTTTTCATTTTTCAAATAAGCACAGCCGTCATAACTTCAACTATATATACGTAACCATCTAAAAAATTACAATATTTTTCCCTCCAAATATCAAACCACGCACCCTTTACACTTTCTTCCCTACCTACATCTATTTTTTTTTGTCTTTCATGCCAAAGAGAGAAAGACAAAAAAAAAGAAAGAAAAGAAGAGGAAGAAGAAAACGACATCGAGACGTTACGGCTCATCGAGTCTCGTCTTCTTTACGCGGGTTTGCGCGCTTGCATACAAAATACCATCAGCAGGCAAACAAGTCAGAAAGCCCCACTGAAATAAACAAGCCGATATATACATACCCACAGCTTTACCCTTGCAAACTCGAATGAACCATCCAAATTTTAAGTTTTAAAGGATGTCGAGATTTATCGCTAGAACACTTTCGTCAAGTACAACGGAGAAAAGTATGATTTTCCATCTTTTTACGAGTTGTAAGCTCTATGCCAAAAATTGAAGATGCAAGGATTATGCCTTTGTTAACCCAGTCTAGTTTTTATAATAATTTCAACATTTCTCACGCCTTCGACGTAAAAAAAGTATCCTTCGCTTCATTTAAATAGCGTGCCTTTAAAGCGAGAATGAGTAGCGCACTGTTACCATAACTGAGCACCTATAAAATTCTTTTCGTCAAAGGGATGAGTGACAGTTTGTCTGTTTTATAACTTTCTGGAATACCCACTACTATTTTGCACTTACCACTTTTTTTTTGGTGAGCACTTTTTTTAGACCCTTAAAAATATATATCAGTTTATACGGCCTAGTGTACAGTCTGTATGAAAATAGAGAGATGTGTGTTATGAGGTTTTGAGAAACATAAAGAAGAAAATGATTTACAGTACTTATAGAGAAAAAAATATTATAATAATAAATAACTACTATTTTAGAATAAAAAAAATAACTTTATCTTAATTTACTGGATTATTAAATTAGATTTATTGTCTGTATTTAATTTTTGCAAATTAATTTAATCAGAAAATTTTGAAAAATTCAAATATAATTTAATATAATATAGATTATATTTATGCCAAAAAAAAATTTTTTTTTTAAATAAAGAAATTTTTAATTTTACTATTTTTTTTATCTTTAAAATTTTTCAAGAAATACCTTTTTACTAAAATCATAGCTTTAAATGCGTATAAAAAAAGTTGCAGTGAATCTAAATCTAAAAATTTGTTTAAATCAAATCAAATGAAAATTTTTAACGTTTTTCGAATACGTTAAATTATGAGAAAAATATTTAATCAATTAATTATTATTGTTAAAAATCATTTAATGCCCGCATTAATATATTACATATTTTTGTGCAAGACTGTACTTTCGATACATCCATAATGCAAATTCGAGACCCAAGCACAGTGAGTTTTGACGAGTCGGAAGTAGTCCAACATCTTTACACACATCCCTAACTTTCTCTCTTTCACTCAATCTCCTTGTTTTATTTTTTCTGTTCTTCTTTTTCTTTTTGCTGGTTGTTCATCCGGTGGATAGTTTTACCGGTGATTTCGCTGTTTAATCGCCTCATTACCACAGCTTCGCGGGGGGTATTATACCAGGCTAGCTTATTTGCATCTCTCGTTGAGAAGAAACTGGTCTTTCTCTGGCACACCTTATGTTAAAACTAAAAGGGCGAGAAATAAGGGAGAGTAGTAAAAACAGTGAAAGAGACCACGAAAGATCACGGCAAAAAGGTCCTAAAACACTTTTTTACGAGCTACTGTCATCGTCGTCAGGATTTGATAGCAAAATCTTCTCTGTATAACGCTTTAGCTATTTACCTGGGGGGGTATACACGTGTGCAGGCAGATATGTATAGCCTTTCGTGAGAGAAAAGCCGTAATAGAGCTTAACCGTGTGAGAAGGTATTAGAATGATTAGAGAAAGAAAGAGTGAAACTAGAGAATAAGGAAACTCGTCTTGGTGTATAATTTGCTTATATAAGCGAACAACAGCGACGATGTGACATTATGATTGACCGAGAATATGTACGTTGAAGATGAAACTTTTTTTTTCTCTCTCTCTATATCATGATTTTATGCGACTTCGTGTACCAATGTCATGGCTATTGTGTTTGTCTAATTATCCTTTGACGAGTCGTTTCTGCAGAGTTGAGCTATTTTCTTTTTTTTTTAATATTTTTTTTATTGATGGGAGCAAAACAATGCGTGTGATGTTATTACCAAGACGAATTGGAGATTTTTGTTGGATGAGGAGATAATATGCGTTAAATTAGTTTAAATAAAGTATTAAGAATGTTCGTTTTATGGTAGACGCGTTTGATATTCATAAAGTTATAATTATTATATAGGAAATGAATTAGCCTATTATTATATTCTAAACAAATATGAATGTAGTATACTTTAACAAAATATTAAATATCAACAATTTGATTAAAATTTCATTTATGAGAGTATATACTTTCATTCATGGATTTTTTTTTTAATTTTTGAAAGTCCATTTAAGCACGTTAACTCTACTAAAATATCTATGCACTCAAATAATATCGTACACATAAATATGTGAATAATGTTAATAAATGCTTTGGATTTTAGAGCCCAGTGAAACAAATAATTGAAGCAAAAGTTTCATTTTTTTATTAAAATATTTTTAAATTAATTTATTTAAAATGCAAGCATTTTTAAGTTATTTCTCTATAATTTAAAAAAAATTGTGAAATTGTGAATAAATATACATTGTTATAAAAGCTATGCAAATTCCATTTCGAATTTTTTCCATCTAAAATACCGAATGAATTATCGAGTAGAAATTATTTGAAAATGTTGGTTTTTACTCGCGATTATAGATAAACAAAAGCCGAAATTTCATTCTCTGAATCATAATCTAATAATAAATCTTAATCTAACTAATAGGTTGTTTATTTTTATGTTTGCTACAAATTTGATAATAAGATAAAAACGGGGATTTACGTAAATTATTGTTTATACGCTGATGAAATATTTTCACGTCAAAGTTAATTAAATATTATTTTAATAATTTTATGCTCATTACATTGACTTGGGATTCTTTGAAGAACTACCTTCATAAATAAGTTTTTAGAAACGACTATTTGATAAAAGTGCCTTACATTTTGATCATCATAAAAAATCATATTGCTCGATTCGAACGAAATAAAATGGAAAAGGTTTTAGTATTTTCGTCAGCAATGAAAATTTCTACTTAGAGTAAAATTCACTGTGCAAGAATTTTGTAAAGTCCATACATTAATTTTTAACAAGCATTTTTAATACTTTAGAATAATGTAAAAATAAACTAATCATTAAATAAAAGTTATTTAGGAAGAAAAAGCAGATTATGAACTTTATCAAAATTGGTTTGCAGATATGTGCCTCTAGAGTCACACGAGCTAGTGGTCCTCTATTAATTAACAAGATCTCACTAAACTCGTCGCCAGCGAAGCCCAAGTAATGAACTAATAATTGCAAGCAGCTAACCAATAACGCTAATGGATCTCAAGCCTTATATACACGCAACTTGAAGCTTGCGTTGAAGATCTCACTTTCTCCCTCTTCTCGCTTCCATATCTCCTTTATCTATTCGTATCTCTTCAATATGTATATGTATACACGCTACTGTTTCTCTTTCCCCCTCTTCTTCTTCTTCTTCTTCTTCATCTCCTTTTTGTATCTGTTATATACCAGAAGCTACGAAAGCTAAAGCTCTATTTCGAAATAGTTATAATGCTCTAGCGTACCGGAGGACACGTTCAGTAGCAACAGCAGCAGCAGCCTCGAACTTGGCCGCCCAACATAACAGCGCTTGGGTGATAATGGGGAAGTTTCGTAAACACGAAATGAGAGAGGAAGAGAGAAAGAGAGAAAGGAGGTTTCTCTAGTTTCCGTATAAGTATGTATATATGTACACAGTTTCTGTTTAAATCTACGTATATATGTATAGGTGTAGCTAGGTATTATGAGGAAAGTTACCGAATGAGGCACGGAATTTAGTATGTTTAGCAGAGAAGAGGATTTTCCTTTTGTAAATTAAATAAAAGCCGGTTTTAGAGAGATGCGTCTATACGTATATACACGCATATACTTTGATGCGTTTATTTTGTCTGTCAGAGACTAAAACTTATATTTTCTATGCTTGGTAATTTTGTATAGAGGAGAATTTTAGGTATGTAGGATATTTAGTATTTAGGTAAATACGCGCACAATGTATACCGGGTACGTCTGTGTAGCTGAGCGAATAGCTTATGCGCTTGATACATGTGTTTCCACTCTTGACTTTTTTTTTAGTTATTTTCAGTTATTTTAGCGTGCATGGCACAGGTGAAATAGATTAATTTAAAATAATAAAATTTTTGAATTCCCGTGCTTTTACGATACCACGTAACAAAGTGAATAGGTTAGTTATAACATTTGAATGCATTACGCTGTGCATAGTTTGTATATTTATCGATTTATTTAAATGGTTCGCATATTTATGGGTTTTTTATGTGAGTATACTAAATATGATGATTTGCCTAAATTTTATACTTCTGTTTAAAACTTTATTTTCTGATGCAAAGTAATGATTTTAAATGCTATATTAAAAAATCAATGTAAATAAAATGAAAGAAATTATTCCTCAACAGATTACAGAATAAAAAATCAAGAAAATATTAGAGACAATAAACATGATTATATATAATAATTTTTTAAAAATTTTATTATATGTTAATCTTATTTTGTGAGAGAGATATATTACATGTATGCTAGTAAAACACTGTTGGAAAAACAGAAAATTATTTTTAGTAATTTACTATATACTTGGAAAAAAATAATTTAGTTATGTTGGCCAAAGTATTTAGTTAGCTAACAATTAATTGTCAAAATGAAATTACGTGATCGCAGAAACCCAAGTATTTGCTTGCATGAAAAAAGTACTCTAATTGTCGCACCAAAAGTTATTGCTTGTAACGATAAAATATTTTGTTCCTACAATCAAAGTAGATTGTCATTTGAAAAAAGGAATCGAAAATTTGTATAGCTGTGGCTATCAAAGTTTTGATGAACAAAAGTAAACTCAACTGATTACTGACTTTAGTTATCCCAACCAAAAATTTATACTTCAGCATTGATATTTTCAAATTTACCAGTACATTTTTAATAAACATTAATTTAAAAGTAATAATATAATTATATAACGTTCCGTCTATAAATTTAAAAATATCAGATTTGGGACTGGAATAAAAGAAAACGAAAGATGCATCTATTAATGCAAATTACACGAGCTATAGAATAAATAAAACGATTTAATTTAAATTTTCTCCATATAAATAACTCGTGCACACACATACCTGCCATTAAAAATCAACATGATTTTAATCTCGAAATATAAACAGCAGATGATAGCAATAGAAACTCGATGAAAATAACCGTGAAAGATGATACGATAATATTAAAATAAACCCTTATACGCATACTTTTTTTTCATCTTTATTTCGCGCATACTAAAAACTTACAAAAGATTTTTACGAGGCCCCGGCGATATTAAAAATTGTTTCGCACGACAAGCAAATGTGTAACTATAACGTATCATATCAAAGTTACGTCCGTGAGGTCAAAAAGCTAAGATTTATGACAATCAAGATGTGACCAAGAATTATATATATCACTTTTTTTTTCTCTTCGTCCTTTTTACCTCCAGCAGCTCATCAGAAATGCATAATGCAGTTGCGCTCGTTTTTTTTTTCAATTATTCACCTTTCGTATTCCATTCAAATTTTTTAAAAGATGACGAGAGCTGACGTTGATGACGATACTCGACACGTACACGTCGGAAGCAGGTTTTCTTATTTTTTTTTTTTTAATACAACGATCAGTTAGAGAAAAAAAATCAGTTCCTCTCGTAAAAGGGCGTCATAATATATAACGAGTATCTCGTTTACTTTTATTTTTTCTTTTTTTAAACAAGTAGAAAAAAAAAGAGAGAAGAAAAATAAAATTGCAAGCGTGAGAGAATGAAAAAAACCCAAGAAGTCTATAACATGTAATCGAGGGAGGAAGCGCAAAGGAAAGAAAAAATTCGTGCGATGCAAAAATCAAGGGAAGATGGAGCTTAGATAAAAAAAGAGAAACGAAGTAAAGACAAATTATAATAGTAAAAGATAGAAGGAGAAGAAGCTAACGTCGAGTTGTATTCGCAAACACGCAAATTTTCAAAAGGTTTATACACACACACACACTCTATAATATCTGATGTCCCGTGCATAATTACAAGAATGTAAGTTAAAGAGAAACAGAGACAGACGGACAGAGAGCCTCTTGACGACGTATGCAAATATAGATCGAGCATGATAAATTGCTCTTGTCAAGCTTTAAGAGAACAACCGAAGGCATTTCGTATACACAAGCTGTTACTATACAGAGAGAGAGAGAGCGTATGCATATATACAGGCGCAGACGAACTTTTTAATAAGAGGAACCCGTTTTTTTTTTCAGGCTACTGTGAGGAATATCGGTGTATATATACATGTACACATATATATGCATATGTGATTTTGTATGAACGGTTGCATTAATGTCTATCCCTGCTTTATTTTAATGCTCTGACGTTGGTTTTATTTTTTATCACGAGACTTCGTGCAAAAGCACGTCTTT
The DNA here is from genome assembly GCA_017163975.1 of Anastatus disparis. Lineage (NCBI taxonomy): Eukaryota > Metazoa > Arthropoda > Insecta > Hymenoptera > Eupelmidae > Anastatus > Anastatus disparis. The sequence goes on from JAFFSR010000251.1 coordinate 3,117,541, forward strand.
TGCAAGAAACCGGCGTGATTTGTCTGACTTAGTTTTTTTTTTCTTCACGCAAGACAGTGTGTCACCGTAGGCTTGTATAATTATATTAAGTAGTCACTTTTTTTTTGGATTCATTGATTGAGTGAGGAATGTTGAAATTTGTACGTTTGAATATGCAATGTTCGAGAATGAATTTATTTGTTAATAATTAACAAAAAGTGTCAATATTTCAAGTTTAAAATTTAATTTGTATACTTTGGATAGAAATTTGTAAAGAGAATATTAATAATTTCATAACACTAGACGTTTGAATATTTGTGTGAATGTAAAAGATTATGTTTCTTTCTTGGAATTACAAATATTAAGGCGACGGTATTTAGTTTATGAATCACATTTTTTTAAGGACGTTGAATGTATTTTTTTCAGTTTTTCACTTGGATGACTGAAATGTTTTTTTTGCTAACGTAATGAATACTCTTTTCTTTACAGCAAGTAATAAATTTTGGCTAATATTATTTTGAAATCCGTAATGAATGTTGGAGAAATTATTATATGAATAACTATTATGACGTTAAATTTCTTTTTTAAAGCTCAATAAGATTGATTTAACTTAAATGATTATTCATCAAATTCTTAAAAAATTAAGCAATTTTTTAAAAATAATACTAACAATAATCTTCTTATCGTTATTATTTTTTTCTTCAAGTTGTAAATTTTTAAACAAAAGCAGCAAAAATAAATTTATAAAAAATAATTTAAATCATCAAATATTTAGATCAACAGTATAATATCTGATCAAGTCAAGTGTAATACAATAAAATCATGATGCTGCAAACAAATAATAGAAAATATGTAATAGCAAAGGAATAACAAAAAAAAACATTTTATTCATACCTATAATTCGTTGCAATAGAAATTTTATTAGAAGCCAAATTATTTGTTTTATTTTTTTTTAACGTCGCTGTATTTATGCTATAATTGCAATGCGAATTAGCGACGGAGGTCGTTAGTGTGTTAGTGAACAAAGCACATGTAACATGTACAGTGGTACTTGTATCAATCGGCCGCCCAAAGCGAGATTCGAACTCGGATACTCACGATTACGAGTCCATCGCTCTACCGAGTGAGCCACTGACGACCTTCAATTATTTGTTTTATGATCCCAGTTTTTAAACGAAAGATATAAGATTACATAATTTTATAAATATATTTGACTATATACGTATGTGTATATGTGAATTTGATTTATTATGTGTGGATAACGTATGAATTAGAAATCAAATAAGATGATATTCTCGTATATCTGGTTACTGAAATTACAACAACATACAATAAACCATCAATAAAACTTTCAGCATCTTATCTCACAGCAAAAACTAGTAGCAGCACAATTTTTCATCTTTACTATTAATCGTAAAAATCATCTCTGCCCGCAAAGACAGAAAAAAAAAACGAATAAATCATCGTTCTACAACATTCGAAAACAAAACGTTTATTACAGAAAACTGCCTTGTCACCTTAAGCGAAGGAAAAAAAAAGGGAAACATGAAAAAAAAAGCCAAGAAATCCCGTTTAAGTGTAGTAACCATGAAGCGTGATTCTCAATTCGAAATCGTTAACTCCCGTGAATTATCGTCACGCCTTTTTAAGTGGATGTGCTCGCGCCTTCGATACAGATAAGTCATGCTCATCATTTTTCAAGAGTCCCTTTCTCTCTCCTTCTCTTTCTGTCTCCCTTTAATTTCTGCTCGAAAGTTAAATACTTTCTCAACCTCTCTACTACCACTGGACAACGGTCAGTCAGTTTTGTCGCGAATTTTCAGTGACTTGCTTGTTTCTCACACACGCATCGCACGCACGCATACGTTAAACATTGTACGTCGTATCGTTTTGAGCAAGTATTACGGTATTCGTGTGCTTGACCAAATCCGGACTTTTCCACGGCTTCGGGTTTTATCTTGCTATTCCACCCTTAATTTGATAAATCGACGAGAATCTCAAATCCCACACCTCTTTCGCTTCGCGACAAACATTAATCACCTTATGCTTAAATTCTATCTGTATATATATATATATAATACATCTACACGTACACTAGACATGCATACATGGACCGCATTAAAAACGATTGAAGAAACAAGAGAAACAAAACGAACGAACGGAAACACGGTTCAGAGTGAATGAGTAAATAAAGAGAAATAGAAAAAAAGAGGAGAAGAAATGAATATAAAAGAAAAGACAATATACTATACAAATATACGACTGATGTGAAAAGGGGTTGGAACTTGTATTGTAACTTATTTATTAATTTATTTGTTAACTTGACTGATTGGATCTCTATTCATAGATTAAAGTAATGAATATTTCTAAAACTGGGTACTTGTATTTTTATTGATTAAACTTAAAACGTACTTAAAAATAAACTATTAGAAATATTTTTCTAACGTTAATTGATAATATAATAATGAGATGGTTGAAGGGTCAAGGTCATTTTTTCTAATAGGTTTTTAAGGTAATAAAACTTTTTTATTTATAATATTGCAAGTATTTTTTTATGTTTTATATTGCAAGTATTCATATATTATTTTGAAACTTGTCAATTTTTTTAAAGACTAAACAAAAAGAGTTTAAGGAGTTTTAATATTGAATTTTCTTCTAACTTTGGGATGATTATTTTTATTTTAAATTATAAAAATAATTTAGTGTAACCTTTGATTTTTAAAATTCATAAGTTATTGTTATTTTAATACTAAGGATTTTTAAAAAATTTGCATTAGCTTTAACGCCATATAATATAGTCTTCAAATTAATGGTTTTATAAGATTTTAATTAAAGTTACATAAAGGTTAAAATCTAAACCATTTGGTAAAGCATGTTTAAATTATTCAATTTTTTTTTAATTTTGTGAAAAAAAAACAAAATTAATACATAAATTTTATTTATTTTTGTTTAATTTTTTTTCGTCATAATTTTCAGAGTTACTAAAAAAATTTTTAGTTTTCATTGAAAAATTTTGATGGAATTTTTATAAGAATTTTCTTGAATAAAATATTTAAAAACTGTAAGATATTAAAACCAATGCAAAGAAGCCATGAATTTCGGACAAAATGGTTTTTGAATAATTATAATAATACTTTTTGAATAATGAAAAATTGTCCTAAAATCAGAAGAGAACATAAAATCCAAGTCTATTACAATTTTTTTTATAGTTTATTGCTATATTATAACAAACAATATTAAATATTGAAACCAAATAAAAAATTAATTCAAAGTTATTTTATAAAAATTTTTTTTTTTAATATGAACGTTAAGTTAAATTTTAACTAAAAAATATTAAAAAATTAAAAAATATAGAATAGCACAACTTCCTAAAATATTTTCTGCAAACTCAAGTTTTTCATACAGAACATTTATAAAAGCAAGATTACAATAACATATATGTAATCTAAAGTTTAAATAATATTATCCGGTTACAGAATTAATTAAACCAAAAAGAAAAGGACAAGCATAGTATAAAATAAGAGAAAGAAAAGGCCAAGTAAAAAGGGTTATAAAGTGTTAGTAGTAAGGTCATTTATAAAGCGACACGAAGTCTTGTTTAGAGAAGGTTTACATATATACTTCCAAGTTACCTTTCGCTTCGGTACACTCATACTCATGGCTGGGATATAAGGGAAGGATATTAATGGCAGATTAATTCGACGATCGTGCGCGACTATACACACATACATACACACTGGACAAGTAAAAGGGGTTGTAGACGTCGCGTATAATGTGGTCGCCAACGCTGAGCTTTTGCCTTCATCTCTGAATATGCATATGCGCACACATACACATATAGGGTGAGCGTATGACTCTGTTGGAATCCGTTTGAATGGGCTTTCATGATGAGATGATGGAACGCGATAGAATTCAATCGATTTGACGGTTATGAGAAGTGGATGCTTTTTAAGTGCATCGATGAGCTTGAAAAGGGATTTCAAATGATTAATTATGTATCACACAGAGTAGTTTGATCAATTTCTATAAAGTATCGATAAGCTAAGGTGAGAACATTTTTTTTAAAATAGATTTATGCAAAATATATGTATTCATAAAAGCGTTTAAGTTAAAATCTAAAAAATCAAAAACATGTCACAAGGTACAAAATTTTCTATAACTTTTAAATATTTTGTATATTTAAAATCACAAATATAAATTGTAATTTTTATTTTATTTGAAATAAAAAAAAAATAAAGAGCTCGTAATGTTGTCATATAATATTATTTATAATTAATTTAAATTTCTATCGATATTTTCACCACAGGCTGGAATGATCTATTTCAAACTTTCTACAAATAATTCTTTTCATTTAATTAACAATGCGATATAAGAATTTAGTGTTTTTCTGCATTAATGCAATTAATTTTTTACTTAAAAAATATAATCAAAATTTTTAGAGTATACACATATTACTTAAATAATTAATTTTTGTCAATACAATTTACTGCCCATTATAATCAGTAAAAATGTGATTACCAAAGAATGAGAAATGTAAAGATCACCTTACATTCTTAAAGTTTATATACAAATTTACAAGCATTGTGTGAAATCTGTGCTGGAGCAATATAATACCAATCGTAAACATGATTAATCAGCCAAGCAACAATATTTTATTTCATGATTTTATGGAAAAAAGTAAGGTGTTGTTTTTTACAATATTATAAATTTTTATTTTTCAAACTTATTAAATTATATGTGAATTCACTCAATTTCTTTTCAGAAAAATTTTATCCAATCGTCAAACCAATTTCTTATAAAAAAAGATAATTTAGCAAATAAATAAGTATAATTGTAGGAAATTTTTTATATATTATTTAAACAAATATTAAATAAAACAGCTATCGACAAACATAAACTTAAATACGATACTTGAAAGCAAAAAAAAAATCACAATAAACGCACTGGCTTGTTAACACTCATTGTCTAGTTAGTAAATATCAAGATGAACTACGTCAAAGCGTTTCACAATAGCTATTAAAAAAGTACCACACGGCTAAAGAACAGTTGAAAGGTCTTGAAAAAAAAAGAAAGGGTTACACGCTTTTAATTTATTAGCTGTTTATGGCCATTTTAAAACCTTTTGTGCACACATCCTCGTTATAAGCATATTTATACAAAATAGCACTGCCGAAGAAAACTATTTTCTTTTTGCTCATTCGTTCTGTCTAATAAAAGCTGGAACAAGTATTTCATATAATTTACCGGCTTAATATCACCTTTCGTACGTTGGTCTTCTGTTTCTATTTTTTTTTCTCGCAATGGTTAGCATTGTTTTGTTGTCAGTGAGTTTGACCATAATGTTTAAAGAAAAAGAAAGATTTTGAAGGAAATATACGACGTGTAGACGTAATGTTAATGCAATTATGCGCATAAATCTTGTTTATTTCCGGAAATAAAGCACCGAACAGGTTTTAAAGTATTCGATAATATATTGTTCTTTTTTTTTTTAAATGACCAACTAAATTTTTTAGAACTAATTTAGAAAGCAACGGTATTGAAAAACGTGTTTTTATTCAAATAAATTTAAATTAAAAATGAAACGTGCAGCGTGATGTTATTGACAATTTATAATTATTTTTTCAAATTTAGCGTGTTGTTTATTATTGTTAAATAATTCAATGAAACTAATACATTTATAAATATATTATATTTTTATATTTATATATATAATTCATCGCAATTCGAAAATAAAAAAATTTCAATATGTCATGTTATTTTTTATACAAATATTTTTTAAAAGCCAAAATCAACATGCGTGACTTCTCGCAATTTCATTGTCAGTTTGAAAATATAAAAAAAAATATTATTTTAATTAATTATGAAAAATGAATAAAATTTTTTTATATTTTGTTTATTGGTGCTTTACTGTTTCAAGAGTCGATAAAATAATTAAAATACTTATAATACATTTGAATTCTTATCTAATTTTTACTATCAAAATTTTTTTCAATAAAGTAATATTTACTGTACTAGTAAAACAATGTGAAGTCTATATTTTAAAAAATTGTTTAAATTGTATTTTAAAAGTAGATTTATAAACTCGTAATCATCCTCACTAAGTTTAACATTCAATTGAATAGTAATGATCAAGCGATTACTGTCAATCATTTATTATTTTACTCTCAGAAAGAGACAATGTCGTAACGGTTTCCCTTTTGATCAATGATGGTGAATCAAAGATAGAAAAATATTTTTTATATGAAATTGAATTAAATGGAATTAAACAGATATAAAAAGTCATGAAGATGTTTAAAATAGTAATATATGGAAGGTTATATCTTATATTTATTTTTAAAAAAATCTAATTTTTTGTTTAAAAAAAGGTTTTATTCATAAAAAATCCATAAAAAATACAAATAAATTAATATTTCAACGTGTAATGATATTAAATAATTTTAAAGTAATTTGTGTTTGTTGTAAAAAATGTATAAAATTATTTTTAATATAAAAAATTTATTTAAAATATTTAAAAAAAAAAAATTATTGTTGCACATGAAAATAATTTGCCTGTTTATATGCCGAACATAACAAAATAGCGACCTGTGATTTACGGTTATATTTTTTTTTAATTTTATTTAACGTCGCTGTATTTATAATATGGTTGAGATACTAATTAGCGACGGAAATTTTCAGAGTGTTTATGAACAAAGCACATGTAATTTATAGTGGTGCTTGTATCAATCAGCCGAGACGGGGATTTGAACTCGAGCCATGAGGTTGCGAGTCAACCGTTCTACCGACTGAGCCACTGAAGACTTCGACATTACATCTTAAAATTTGCTTCCCTTTTAGAAAAATATTATAATCAAAATCAGAATAAACAATTTTAAATAAATTATTTTTCAAAATTCGTATACATATATATTTAAATTGGCAAATTATAATTTTCAAAAAATTTTTAATTGTTATGATAAATAAATAAATAAAAACAAAAGATGCAAAGAATAGAGAACAAATGCTTAATATGTTGATATTTTTTATTAACATTCGTTTAAATAATAACATTAAAAAAACTTTGCAGTAATAGCCCATTTTATCCTATACGGGATAAAGTAGAAATCTGCGCCTATATGTACATCACCTACACACAACTATAATGAGCCATATTTACCTTGTCAAGGATGAAATGAGAGAAAAAGGTAAAAAAAAAATGTTATTGTAAATATTTTAAATAATTGCTGGTCTTATAGAACCACATCTATAAATACGGAGCAATTTGCCCAAATTATATTAAATTTAAATCTAACTAATTTTTATGAAGCTAATTATCCAACTTAGCTAATTTTCTACCAAGATAACAGATAAATTACATGCTTTATTTAAGTATAATTACGAATTCTTTTATCATTTCTAAATTAGAATATTTTTCTATCAGTTTGGGAGACATTTTTTTTTATTAAATTGACATTTTATATCGAATTTTTTATTGTGTTGAATTAAAATAAATGTTGTTTCTTCTATCTGCAAGCTGCAATATCATATGCAATAATTAAGAAATCATAAACTTTATTAAACTATACCTTTTTAAAAATGTATACCTGGTGAAAAGGATATATCCTGAGCGTGTGTACCTCAAATTGGAAAATCACATGTTTTACCGCAGACGTAAGAGAACTCCGAATTATGCGTCACCGATACTTGATGACTTAAAGACATAATTTCAGTCAACATACAATATCTTTTTTTAATGCATATTATAATTAAATGAAGTATTATTTTTATTTCTTAAATCAAATAATCGTACAATATTCAATGTTATTTATTTCAATTTCACGAGTGTTTTAATTTTAGTTGTCTAATAATTCGAAAACCTCTTACTCTTTAAGAGAATGTAAAATATCGACATTGCAGTTTTACAGTTTTAGAAAATTTTTATTTTTAACCCAAATTTTAAAAAAATATCTTTATATTACAGTCTTCCATTTTAACTAATAAAAAGCGTAATATCAAGATAATTTTGAAAATTTTTAATTAAAAATTAAAAATTTGTGAAATTGCAATGTCGGTAACGATGTATGAATCATATACCTTATTACATCATCTTAAGATACACATTTAGAAAAATATTTTTTTCACTAAAAGTATATTCAAAGTATTTAATTATCAAATTTTATAAATTCAATGAACTTCGAGAGAAGACATAATGACTAAAACAATTGACAAGGTTTTTTTCCTGAAGAACATTTCCATTACAATTTTCAAATTATCGAAATAATTTTACAGATTAGACTTTGAAGCGAAACAGCATGCGAAGTTTCAATTTCTAAATTTACATAAAGTTACCATTAACCTTTAAGCCGCCGTTATTTTTTACATTGAAAAGTCATGAGTATTTGTGAAAAACTTTATATATCAGTTTCTAAGGCCAAAGTCCGATCAAATTTGTGCCAGTAATACTATTCAAGTGTCGGTCCAAAGGTTTAAAACTTTCAGAATTATTTCAACAGAAAGTAAAGTTTGTAGAAATTTGACAGCATTATCTTTAAAGCAAATCAATTTTTTATAATTTTTAAAATATATATGTTTTTATGAAAACAAGTTAATTTATTTTCAAAGCTATGTTTTCTCGAAATAAAAAAAAATATTCAATGTAATACAAACCTCTTACCTGTAATTATTTATGAATTACAATTCAACTAAATGAAGTCATCTGTTCATTAATTACCCCAAGTAAAGTCAAACAAAAGCAAAACAGGCAAGGTAGACAATCAAGGAGGTAAGATACAATCCAAAAAAGGTAAAGGTTCAAAAGATGGAATTTTGAAAAGCGAAAGGAAATCTCAGGACTACGTCGAGACGACGAGGAGGGCATTGTTATAACAAGATATAATTATGATCGGTGAGATACGTCACGAAAGCGTCTCTTTCTCACACTCTCTGTGCTTAACCCTAGTGTATTGACGACCACAAATCATAGATTGCCGTACAAGCAAACTTCCTCCTACGGATGTATCTCGAGAGTACCAAGAGACGCTAAATCAGAATTATGTCATGTCGAAGTCGCGACGTTGTTAATACCTGGTATATTCGTGTACGTACATGTGTATATATAGTACGAAAGGCCAAGGAGTTACATACTACTAACCTTATGTACATATGAACATTTAACAAGCTACAACAATTATGTCATTTCGACAAAAGAAATTCTTAAGTAAGAAAAATTTAATGTCTATGCGACATCTCATATTAACTTGCATAGTCAAAAAATAATGATTCTTAAAAGTCTGAAAATTTATTCTATCTAAAATATATTAAAAAATTTTCATAGAAAAATATCAAGGTGAATATTAAGTTTTGAAAAAAAAATCATTAGAATATTTTTTTTGGAAATAATTAGTAGAATATACCTGAATTTTGGCAAATGAGAATATGTAAATTTTTTAACTTATATAATTAATTCAAAAATACAATTTTGCTGTAAAAAAAATTGTCTAGAATAAAAGTAAAACAAGTTACAAGTAGTTAATTTACTTTGCATAAAGTTTGAAGAAATAGTTTTTGACATTTTTTGTTAATTGTAAGGTTTCTGAATTTGTTCTCGAAAACTATTTATATTTGGAAAAAATTTATTAGAATATCTTTTGTTGTAAATAAAATTAATTTCTAAAGATTAGAAAATAATACATAAATTAGAACTATTATTTTTGGTGTGTAACTAAAGTATTTTTTCTTATAAGCAAATATTTTGAATTCTACAACGAAATAATTTTTTTTTGACAATTAATTGTATGCTAACTGAATTCTTTGGCTATCACAATTAAATTATTTATTTCCGTGTATATTTAAGTCGATTAGATTAGTAAAAAAATTTGCATACTGTAGATTGCGTAAGTTCAAGAATATTCCTCACATAATTTCTAAAAACATATTCCAATAATTTTTTTTTTATTTTAATTTTTTTTTAAATAAAGACTTCATAAATCTTGTGATTTAACAAAATATATAGTCAAATATTACGATTTGTAATCTTCGATAACTGTTGATCGTTTTGATTTTATTCTTAAAAAATTTTTCGCATATTTTACACGCTAAACGGAACATATTTTTCGAATTTCAGCAAATTTTATATTTTCAATTTTACGAGTTGCTTTAGAATGCATCGAGGGCGCTATTTGAATCTATTCTTTTTGTTGCACCTGTACTTTTTTGTTTCTAATTATGAACTTGACCTAACTGTGTTATTTTAGTCAATATATGATTCATCGAATAGAATTTTTAAAAAAGCTTGAACAGTTACTTGTTTTTTCAGTTTTATAAAATATGTGGACGTTTTTGCCTTATTTTAAATATTTGTAAGTTAGAAATAATTTAATGGTTAAAAAGTAATCTCTCGAAATGAAACAAATCAAATATAAAAATTTAAAAATTCAATCGAGTATTTAATAAATATGACGTCACTATAGAAATTTCAATAAAATTCACTAAAAAAACACAATAGCATAGATATGTACATTCGATAGAAATTAATTACCATGGAATATTTTGAAAAGTTTGAAATGAAAATGAGCGAATCAATGAAAACATTAAATGAAAGCGTGATTTTCGAATATATTAAAACCTGACATTGTATTTGAGTTTGCATCAATTATTAATAAATTCTTTTTATTGAAGAACGCGAGCATTTCCTGTAAGGTGCTAAAAATTAACAAATGTAAATATGTAAATTGCAAACGTGAATATGCATGAAATGAATTATGTCTAGTTTGAGTTAATGTCGAGGAATTACGAGCAGATACTTAGTTTAGAATTTTTTTTAGAAAGATTATCAGAAACATATTTTTAAAAAATTTTAATCGTAATACATTAGTTACGAAAAATTCGTGCGTGCAAATTCTCAAATTATGCTTACACTTATTTAAATTCTTGAATTGTGCTTACACTTAATTTGCAGTGACGCATTGCAATCCAGGGACTTCGCATTTTTTTCTTATTGATCACAAATTTTATAGTGTCACGGTAAAAATAATGAAATTTCACAGATAAAATTAGTAAACGTCACGGTAAAAATCATTGAAAGTACCAAGTTCTCTGTACGTTTGAATAATATTTATAGCTGTTTATCCATAAAAATAACTTTGAGTATAATTTGTTTTATATTTGTAGTAATGATCGCTAATTTTTATGGGAAACTTTTCATCGTGTGTATGCATTTATAATTTGAAAACGACTCAATCGATTTCAATTCAACGTAACTTATGTTTTAGTGTAATACAGCACGTTTCTTATTATGTTTTCAACGAAACGATTTTTCATCAAATTTTTCATTTTTCATAATTAATTCAACTATAGTATTTGCAACGTAGTTAAAAATTTTTTTGTTTATGAATAAATATATACAACAAATTCGATTATAGCTATGATTATTCTTTTTTTGTATAGGAAACCTACTTTTTCTTATAAAAAACAAATTAAAAAAATACAAACAATATAAATTATTTATATAAAATGTTTTAAAGAATTTAAAATTAAATATAAAAATAATTAGTTACATGAAACAAAAAATTAATATGATGAAAATTTATTTTCTACGTCAGCAAAAATATAAATTTTTAAATATATAAGTTAATATTTTTTGTTTAAATAAAGATAACAAAAATTCAAGGTATATCCATAAGAATTTGTAAATACACTGTAGGTATATTATTTATAACAAAAAATATATCTAAGAAACGGTTTTTTCACATGTGAACATAGTTGTGTTAAAATCACAATTCTTATAAATTTGCATTCTTATAAGAAATACGATTTAATGACGTAAATAATTATAATAATTTTCAATGCTATTATTGCTAATTTACTGAATTAATAAACTAGATTTTGTTTGTTTTTATATGGTGCATTTCTGAAAAACCTGCATGCAACAATAGACAATCTTAGGCTTATTGTTACGTAAAATTTGTTAGAATTTTAAGAAATATATACATATTATTTTTCTAAAATAATATTAAAAAATAATTTTTATGCCAAATTTTTAGATTTTAATAGTAGTAAAAACTGGAATAAACGAATTAGTATGAAATTCCTTACTTGGAAACACATTCGAAAGCTATTCAATATTTTTTATAATTACATAAAACGCGCATGCCAAAAGTTGAATTTTACGTAAAATTTGCTTATATATATATAATGAAAGTTTTTTTTTTCTAATTGATAATAGATCTTTGAGCATCAAATACACGTTTGCGATAACTCTTAAAACGTTATGCAAATTTTTATGGCTGCGCGGACGAAGATTAAAAAAATTTTACATCACGTTTGCAAAGACTTTCGAGCACTTTTTTAAAAATAAGATGAAAAATTTAGTAGAAAATATTGAGAAAAGTTTTTCAAAAACATTTAAATAATATTTTCATTGATATTTCAAAGACATAAGGATATCAATTGAATACAAAATGAAAGAAATAAAAATTTTACAAATTAATATATGATTTTTACGAAAAAAATATTAATTATGATTCTTATCTGACCAAAATTACATTTCTCTTTAAAACAATCAAATAGATTTATTTTATTAAAAATTCAAATCAACAAAAAAAGTCAATCCATCGATTAAATAAAAACAATATTTTGAAAACTGACTAGAAACTATAAGATTAGAATGTTTCTAAGAGTACACATCAATTTGTTTAGTAATAAATGATTAGTTATTATTTTGCATTTTTTAACAGCTAAAACTAATAACTAGCTATAAATTTCTTTTCAAGTATGCTTGAGTCATCAAAGCATGCATTCATGAATAAAGGTGTAAATTACTTAATTTAATTTAATTGGGAATAAAATAAATATAATATATATTTAGAATTTCTGTATTAAAAATTTAATTTCATTCATATAAATTAATTTATAAATCATTGTGCGTGAAATAATATAAATTGTTTTTTATGTACAGAATTTGTTTGAATTAGAAGCGTTAGTGAATTGTTACAAAATTAAAATAATAAGAGATTTTCTTACATATAAAAAAATGATTTTCTTCTGTACATAAAATAATCACTTGCATATATAAAAATTTTGCAGCTTATTAAAATGTGTACAAATTGTTATTGCACATTTTAAAAAGCTATTCGAACATAAATTTCAAACTATTAGTTATAGAAAAAAAAAATTTTTTTTTGTTAGCTTATAAATCTTAATGTATAATTATTTTTAGAGAAAATGAATGTGTATAATTACGTATGAATTTTAAAAAAAATGTGAAATATGAATCGATGAATATTATGTAATATACATATTTACAGATATAATTAATTATATAAATATTTACTTAAGCTTCTTTTAAGCGCCTTGAATTGTAGCTCTTTTTGTAAAAATTTAAAAATAAGATTAAGTTTAAACACAAATTGCCTACAATCATTGTTGGTACTAGCTTTGGTACTGGACAGGACGGAAAGAAAGCTTGTGATTGATGAGATACTAGGAACAAAAATTGTACCTGAAAATAAAATAAAAATACTATTAATATCAAGGTATAGAAATAAAATTTTTTCAAGGAGACGTCGAAGGTAATAAATAAGATTGTCATTTAGTTTCACATAATTTTCAAAATTTCTTTTTTTTTAATTGAGATAAAAAAATTCAATTCCATAAAATGAATAAATAATTTTTGTTATGAAATTACTTCATAGTGTTAATTTATAAAATAATAAGTGTTTTCAAACAATAAACGTTTCAAAATTTCATACAATAATAAGCGATTTCTCTTATATTATTAAAAGTAACATGAACCACTATTAATTACTATGATATATAATATATTTAAATACAAAAATGTTTTATTAATGTCTTTTCAAATTATGTACACGTACGATTTTAGTAACTACGACATCTCCTTAAAAATTCTATATTTTTTTAAAAAGTGCTTACTATTTGTATCCTAGTAATGTAAGGTTTTATCGGATTTAAATAAGGTTGTACTGATGGCCCTAAACTTGCTAAAAGGTAATAAGTGTACATAATAACATGTACAGAACCATTAACGATCATTTGCATTGATAGCATTCCACCAGGAAAGTATTTTGTGCAAACCCAGGTCACTATAACTGTGCTAATGTGGTGATAAACATGTAAGAAGGAAATTTGGTTATTTTTTTTCCTTAAGACGAACACCATAGTCTCAATCAAATCTAAAGTCTTAAGCATAAGGGTCCAGTGTACAATGTTTACCATCTGAAACAATATTTATTTCGATTGAATGGAAATTTTATTAAATTCTCTAATAACTTTAATTTTATTGTCTTTTTTAAATACTAGTGCGTTGAATAATAAATATTTATAATTTAATGCACTTGTATAGAAATATATTTTTTCCAACGCGGTGAGCAAAAACCGATATTTGGCGCCTGTTTTGAGTGATCAACATACCACATTCCCCCACTAGTGAGGGAATGTGATATTTTGCTCACTGAAAACAGGCACCGGAAATCGGATTCTGCTCACCTTGTTGGGAAAAATTCTATACCTCACTTGTGGCAAAATAGGTCACCCACTCGTCTTTTTTGTCACTCTCGCTACACTCGAGTGACAAAACGACTCATGAGAGAATGACCTATTTTGCTCAGTAGTAGAGTAATGTACTATTTTGACACCGAGTGTGTAAAATTGAACATTAAGAATTTAATTGCATTGCATAAACTTCAATTTTACGCACCCTAAGTAAAACAAAATGTAAGTAAAAGTAAAATGTTAATCATAAAAATTAAAAAAAAATGATCTTTATATTTATTTTTTTAATGCTTTATATTAAACTTTAACTGTTAACTTTAGTAAAATGAATATTATTTTATAATAGTACATTTCATACCAGTTGCGAACCGTATTTGTTGCCATGAGAGCCAAAAAAGAGCAACGAAATTGCGATTTTGAGGTTAGAATGACAATAATAAGTTGCATTGTTATTTTACTCACCCGTAAATCAATTGGTCTTGTCGTATAAGATACAGGTTCACATCCAAAAGTAAATTCAGTTGTCCATCCTGCGGTAATAATTGTATAAACAATTATTACATTTGACACAATTTGAAAAAGGTTGTAGTAAAAAATAAATGTTTTTAAAGAATAAGGTTTTCTTTTTTCCATAAAATGAGGTCCGCATTTTAACACAAAATACGTATATCCAAATAAAATTAATGATAAATGCAATGGATTTCCTACAAATAACCAATCGTTCGTTCGTGGATCTGGTACATGAAAAAAAATTTTTTTAATTAAATTAAATATTAGAACATATTTTACATTGTATGCTTAAAAGATTCGCATTTTATTCAACACTGCACTTATTTTAAATTTTAATTAAACTTTCAAAAATTAACATTTAATATATAAAATGCACAAAACTCAGTTGTTCACTTTCTAAACATTTGCAGAAAAGAAATATCCAGTGAATCCCAATTACCTGCTTTTTCAACGTTGTAATAGTGATATAATTCTGACCAATTCATTTTGTAAAGTCTTTGAAAATGACGCACAGTATAATTAAAAAAAAAGTAATCCAATATTAATTTATTTCTGTCAATGTTAAATAAACTGAGGAACACTTGCACAAACTAACCAACTTATACTATACTAGCATCGGTCGCGCCGGATAAACTGTTAAGCGCGTGAGTTTGGTAGACCGTTAAACACTTGTATTTATAGTCTACAGATTGTGTTTCCGACGTAGCCGGAACGTTTTCCAATGAAGTTGAAGGAGCACACGTTGGTAGGGATATAATAAATTCACATACAAGCCGCTCAAACTACTAAGCATTTGCTTTCTCATTCCGAGTTGGTTAGCCAAGTTCCTCTTCTTCGTTTTCCTTCTTTAATGTATGAAAAAAAATTCTTTCTTTTTTAAATTTTATATTACATTCTTTTTCTTCTTTGTATTTTATAATCAACTTCAATTAATCTATTTGATAATAATTTTAAATATGTAACTTTTATTAATTTATTATTATAAAAGATTTCAATTGCATTGGTAACGATTAATCATTTGTTGAAAGGTGATTGAACTCCGTTCATTAATGCTGCTAATTAAAGCTGTTGACGAGCTGCCTTTGATTTATAACATCATATACAATTTTTAATGCTGGAAACTATTGAATTTTATTACATAATTGACATTGAACTTGAAATTCTTCTTTTTTTCTGCTTAGTTCCCTTTTTCTTGTTCTTTCTTCAAAAAATCTGAAACAGATAAATATTTTATTTAAATATTATTTTGTAATGATTAAATTAAAATATATTTTATATTAGTAGAAATTTTGACCAGTTCGCAACCAGAAAATTATAAGAAAAGTTATAAGAACTGGTTAAGGAACTGGCTAGAAACTGTTTATGTACGCTACTGGAACTAACCATAAACTAGTTATATGCTAATGAATAAGTTAGTTCAATTTCAAATGTCCTATTTTATATTGGAATACGTATCAAAAAATTATATATTAGCTACAAAAGATAGTGCCTATCATATAAACTTTATATAAAATTGTTTAAATTTTTATAAAAGAATTCTAAAATCTATAAAGTATATTTGTAATTGAACTATATAGAATAGAATAAAAAAAATTGTTGAAAATAAACGTGTATTAAATATACACATTAAAGAATATGTAAGAAATTGCAGTTTAAAGTGACCTCGGAGATTAGGTTAGGTTTCATTTTTTAGTTTTTAAAACACACTTTTATTACATATAATTTTCCAGATCTATTAATTTTCCACAATTTTTTGAAACCCGCAGAATTATAAAAACCTTAAAAATTCAAAAAATTTTAAAAACTAGAAGCATAATTTGTAAACTATTAAATAAAAATTTAACCAGATCTCCTTAGTCACCTTAAAATGTTTATTATCGTGAACATTTCCTTACGGTGTTAAGGAATGTACCTAAAAAAAAAATTGAAATAAATAGCAAAGTTAATAAAAAAGACAAAATTTTAAGTTTCTAATACTCATGTAAACCTCAATTGAATCAAAAGGGCTCACGCATTATCGCAAGTTTTATTCACAACCACTGGAAGATAATATCTAACCTCGAAATTTGCAATAAATTATTTTTATTATAAGTTTATATCACGCGATTCTCAATATCTTAAAAACTGATGATAAAAAATGCTCAGAATATAATTTTTTTAATTATAATTTATCCACGTAATACTGATTACGATCGATTTTGCCATTAGGAAAATTGTAAATAAACAAAATACATATAATAGTATATCTATATACGTGATATATATAGATATACTGTATTACATGTTTTCTTTAATCACCGGCTTTCTAACTGTATAATCAAATGTTATCTATCCGTCTGGCTTTCATGCACGTGTTCACTTTCGACAACGTGTCTCTGGGCTTAATTCTTATCAATCGGACCACAAATATTTGACATTGTTCAATCCTAATATATATAATTTAATTCATTTTTAAACGATATGCATAATATTGAATTTTTATTTCAAACGCATGATTATACAATGTTAAGGTCAATTCCTGGCATATTAAAGGTTATGTTTGTATCCTCGTTTAAACCAGTACATTACCAGCTGATTAGTGCAAAATTTTTTCAATAGCTGATATCAAATCATGTGTTAACCAAATTTTCAGTATTTTTTAGTGTAATCGAAATGACCATCCAATAGATATCAAAAACCAGTTTCAACTGGTTTAATTTTTGACTGGGTATATATAGAACAATCAAAAAGTGCATGTTTTCAAAGATGACGGGGATCTGATATATTCTGATGATCAGATGATTTTATTCTATGAAGCATTATTAAGTACATACAGAAAAGATCAGTATATTTTATGATGAATGAAATTTTTATCAATGTATTTTGTAGCCTTTAATTGAATTCAAATTGTGATCGA
The DNA here is from genome assembly GCA_017163975.1 of Anastatus disparis. NCBI lineage: Eukaryota > Metazoa > Arthropoda > Insecta > Hymenoptera > Eupelmidae > Anastatus > Anastatus disparis. Next base: position 3,135,410 of record JAFFSR010000251.1, read on the forward strand.
TAAGTTAATTTTTTTCTTTTCAAGATATAATCATTTATTGAATTAATTTATTATGTCCATTGATAATTGAAATAATAAAAATTTATTTTTTCGTGTGATGTAATACTTTCATATAAGTACAATCAAATTATCGTGGTAATTTGAATATACCAATAACACTTTCGTTAATGTTAAAACCGATTAATACCAGCTAATAGATTTTAATAAATGATAAGGGAGATTTCTATTTCTTTTTTCTTAATTGATAAGATACAAGTCGCTTATTCATAATTGATAGGAATATGTCTGAGCTAGTAACGCATGACAATCAAACACATATATATGTATATATATATATATATATATATATATATATATATATATATATATATATATATATATATATATATATATATAATTACTTGAATGTTTATCATTATACGAATGTGTCTGTCAACAATCGAATTGTAAATATAAATTACATTATTAATAGGAGGTAAGATATAATAAGAACAGATGTTACAAATGATTTATTCTCTTATTAATTAACATCTGTTTTGACTACAAAGTTCAATTTTTGTCTTATCAATCAGAAGTTATTTTACGCTACAAAGTTCAAATTTTAATCATTTGTAAAATCAATTGTTTGAAATTCCTTGAATACATTAATTTTTTATTGTAATGTTCATAAATACATTGTTTTTCCAAATAATCAAATAAATCATAAAATTAATGATGCAAATTTTTAAAACCGATTAATACAATGTATATAATTGATATTCAATATGCAATTTTTATAGGCCTCTAGTTCATTATCAAATAATCCTTAACAAAATTTTTTATTAAAAATTTAGCCACTTAAAATTTTAAAAATAAAATTTTTCATTTGTTTTTTTTCTCGAAAATTTTGCCACGTTTAAAATTTTTTTCCTCACTTAAAAATTTATTTATACGCTACATAATTGTTCTATCGTTCGATTTAGCGATTTTTGAGGACTACCTAAAATAATTAATTTATTAGCGAAACTATCAGTTTAATATAATGAGATATATAACAATAATATAAAATCAATTTAGTTATACATTAGTATCAATTTAGTTATAGAGTAGTAAACTTGGAGTAGAATTTCTCCTTTGAAATGATAACGTACATTTAATCGATCACATTTATGTATGTAAGGATTCAAGGTTCTCTTATTCAAGATATTAATGCATATATATATATATATATATCAGTAGCGTATGAAGCATATAATCCTCGACAGTAATTGCATTTCACGATATGCCAATTTAACGAATATGTCTTCCCATATAGACGAAATTTTGGTGTATCTGTAGAGATTCGTATACGTACTAATCGCGTACTTACTCTCAGATGTCTATACATGCGTTTATAGAGCGGAGAATACGTAAATGATATTGAAATTTTAGAGAAACGATTATGAATGAGCTATAAATATTTGATCTTGTATCAATATTTCAAGTGTTCAATTGAGCATTTATTTGAATTAGAAACGAGTTCTTATCACGTTATTATAACGTGATTGATAATTCATTTTAATCGTATTATATAAATTAATAATTAATTAATTAATCCATATAAATTAAGCTTTGATTAGGAAAAATCATTTTAAGGTGGTGAGTTAGGATATATCATTTATATTACTGGCAGTGCAGTTTATCTTCATTCATTATTTTACGCTTTTTATTAATTAAAGTGGAAGATTACAATATAGAGATATTTTTGAAACTTTTGGATTAAGAATAAAAAATTTAGAAAACTCTAATGTCAGTATTTTATAACTCTTAAATAAAAAAAAATGTAATTTAACCATTCAGTCTGGATTCTCTAATAACAATAATTAAACTAATATACATATCCCTTTCGTTCACTTAACTATAACTAATGGTTTGATCGTAGGAATAATGTAGGAAGTTAGTTTCCTTTATAAACGTAAACGTACGTGTATATGCAATCCATGTACACGTAGATCTTCAGCTATTAGCCATCGATATAATCGGGCCGATCATATGACGGTTTAGGTAACATCAAAGCCAAAGGCATACTTGTACCCCTAGAGAGATTCATCCTATGACATACACGTGCCTGTACACGTATATATATATATAGACGTATAACTGGTTTTGCTTTCTAACTCTCTATCTCTATCTCTGTTCTTCTCTATTTCACTTTGTCATTCCATTACCGTCAGAATTTCTCGCATGTGGAGACCTCTGCTACCTGTAGTTTCAAATTTCAGGTCAGTTGAACATTGAAATTCCTCTCTGTTTATTTATTTATTCATCTAAGTATTTAATTATCTCCGTACGCCTGTCTTCGGTAGTTTGCATCTTCAGGAAACATGCTAAGTGCTGTACGTATAACAATTCACGTGCAGACGTATATCGCAAGCGATTGTTTTAGAGATGAAATGAATCAGTAGCGATCAAGTTCGAGCTATTTGCAAGTGGATATATGCATGTGTTGTGACTTCATGGCTCGATTTACATTCGATTCCAGCTGGTATGAGGGGAAGAAGATTCGCTAACGTATTGGAATCAATTCTTTGAAATTCGACCGAACTGTATAGTTATAACTATATGGTATATTCGTAACACTATAATCAAATGGTAGATTATTAACATTAATTTGTGTAATATCATTAAATTGCATATTGCATTTTTTCTCATATTTTTCTTAAACTTTGTGTGATTTTTTATGTAGTTCAAGATTGCTTTGTTGGTGTATGTCTGAATGTATTTTACTGGATATTTTTTCAAAAGTTACAATACCATATATTATGTACATAATATGAATTGTAATATTTCCTGCAGTATTAGGAGTAATAATTTTGTCTAGATGATCGCACCTGTATTATTTTTTACAATATTTCTGATAGTTTATTTTCATAAGAGATTAATAATGTGAGTTGAATTAGATGGAATAAAAAATAATTGTCTTTTATAGTTTTTTTTTTAATTAACTTCTTCATAATTAAATTCGACCAAATCGTGTCTATTAACTAAAAATTTAATTGTATCAATTAATATCTTTCAGTAGCTCTTAACTAAAGTTTTATATATTTCATGTTTATAAAAAATCTTATTTATTCTTTAATTTTCTTTCGAATAATATTGCAACACTTTATTACAAAACCCAAACTTTTAAACTTTATCATTTGAGTATAAGATGGGTGAAAAATACATGTCATAACTAGTAAAGTACTTAAAATATCCTGTTTATTTTAAAAATAAAAATTTCGGTAAATAAACAGTTAGAATTCGTAGGCGTCTCGTAAAGTTTAGAAGCAAGAAAAGAACTCAAGTTGAAATTAGAATTTTTTACCTTACAAAGAGAAATAAGTGTGGAAATGAATAATAAAAAGTAACCCATGTCTAATAACTTTCTCTTTATTTTTAATGTACACTTTTAAAAGCATTCAAAAACTAATCCTAAATACTACAGAAATATTTCAATTTTAAAAAATATTAACAGATAATTTTTTTAATATTAAGTAAAGTATTGTAAGAGAATTTTTCTCAGAAATAAATTAGAATTTTGTAAGGAAAAAAAAGCAACACAAATAACTCGGTATACATCACGTTTGCAAATTTTTGTCACATGCCAGAATGTTACTATCATCTGTATAATTATGTTACATTAGCCACTTAGTCAAGCGTAAAAAATTTTAACGCCTTACGTAAAAGCCAGCTCGTGTCAAAATGTTCATTTTCGTATGAAAATAAATGATATTACCATACGTGGCCCACATTCCAATTGATAATATTACGAACGAATAATTTTAGAGGATACCCAACAATCGGAAGTAAAAATTATCAAGTGTGACGGGCACTCTCTTTTTTCTTCTTTTATTTTCAGCACTTTCACGCTCAGTTAATTGAAACGTGTGTATATGTGTAGTCAATACAATTTTGTCCTTGAGAACCATCTGTCGAAATATTTTTTCGCTTCGTTAACTTTTCGACTTCGGTCTTTTTTTTTCATTCAAGCAAGGTGCATCGCTTATTTTCTTTTGTATTCTCTTATTTCTATGTCGGCTTTCTTTCCTTTTTCTTTCGGTTGCACTCGAATGATTTTTCGATTGAATTGACGACAGTTTTATTCTTTTGTTATGTAACTCGAATAGTATGAGTTTTCGTACATGTAAAAATGGTATTATATAGTTTAAATTAAAAATAGGATTAGTATTGACTATTAAATGCAAATAACAGATAAATAAAGACTTAATTATTGTACAAGTAAATTCTTTATTAATATATATGATTAAATTTCATTTTTATTTTTTTTAGGAAATTAAATTTAAATCTTTTTTGAATATTATCATTTTTGGATTTAAGAGATTATCAACTAAAAGAATGGAAAAATCGAAAAATTTAAATCACTTTTAAAAAAATAAAAATTCATAAATTATTTATTTTGCATTAATTTTATTTATCATATAATTATCAAATTTTCAATTAATTATGATGGAAAAGTTCATATATTTTGGAATGTTCTTAACATTCTAAAACTGATTAATTTTAAGTATAAATATATGAATCTGATATTAATTAGTCTAAATGGAAACTGATCTTTCTGTTTGTGTTAAAAATTTTCTTTTGTTATCAGAAATTTATCTATAGACAAGACTTGTTCAAAGTACATTGTTTCTTATCGAATTGATATATTCAGTTCATTCAATAAATTTGGAATGTAAAAACATCAACTTACTACACATTCTCTAAGAAATAATTTTCTGAAACAACCATCTATTAGTAGCCACCTTCAAATAGAGTACATATATATAAGCATTTAGTACATTGTAATGTATTTCTCTTTTACAGGCAAGTGTCCTTCGAGGTCCGACGATCGTTATACACGCGACATATTGCATCCGCGATGCTTTTGACTTTTAGCGTATGCATATACATCGCGTATATAAATACATGTAACGAATGCGTGACACACGATTTTCACACGCCTCAACTCATTACGTACACGTGCGCGTATGTATAGCTTTAAGTATTGCGTATCTGTTAAAAAAAATAACTAATAATAATATAAACTGTATATAATTTTCTGCGTTGCGTATAAACGCGGTTCTCTTTTGTTGATAATATGAGAAAATTTACATTTTGACTTTTCTCACCTATTTTTATAGATTGTTAAATTTCAATTAATGCTGTATTTTACAGGATATATAATTAAAATTTTTTCTACAGTAGATATCTATTTGAAACCACATTTTTTTTTTATTTTTTCGCGACTTTTGTTAATGTTTTTTTCTGTAAATTATTTTTCCCTCTTCTTTTCGTTTCAGTAATATTCAACCCTTTTTTCGCATACCCAACACAAATATAATAAAGGATAATAGATCTAATTGTTAGGTATACGTTTTTTTGCACATTTAAAAGAAACCTTAACAAATAAAAACTTAGTTAATGTATAATAAAATTATTATTATTACTTTGGTGTTTAGTTTATTTGAAATTAAATTATAATTTCTGTAATTAATACTAAATTACACAAAACATACTATATAAATACATTTTTTGACATCTTGGCATATGAATATATACTTTAAATGTCGTAAATTTAATTTGTATTGAGATATCAGTTGCGCTGTCAAAAAGATTTATTAAATGGACATTATAACAAAAAATTTGAATGAGATGTAATCTGTTACAACTTCGTTAAAAAACGCGTAAATTATGTAAAGTTCTATATGTAAACAGGAAATTTGGTTTTTAAAAGATGTAAGTATATTGTATTGAAATAATTATTCTTATGTAATAGAGAAACAAGAGCGCTCTTCGTGTTTCACTTCTTTTTTTTTCTTGTGTGAAAAAATACCGAATATATTAATATTCTTCTCGCAAACTTCTTACTTTGTCATTGTTTTAACACCTATAAGTCTTACAAATTTGCTTAATTATGCACGAATAGACGTCAGAGTTCAAGTCGTCATTTCACGTCATCGATGTTTCGACGAATATACTGAAATAGCATAGCATTTGTGACGCATGTTTTTAGTGTAGGGTATAAAAGAAGTATTTTTTTCTGAATTTTTCTCATATGAATATCAAAGTAAGACGTGTAAATATGTCAAATTCTTTAGTTTTTGAGTAAAAAAATTTTTTTATTTGAATTAGAGTATTAATGTTGAGAAAACCTATTTTTAGTAAACTCTCATTTTATAAATACTTTGAGCAAACTAACTGAAAAATTTAATGTATTTTTCATTGTCACTTTAGAAATGAAAATATTTTTTTTAATCAAAAACAAATGACGCAACAGTAAGTGCACGTCATGTAAAATTTTTATAAAATCGTTAGAATGTAATAAATACTGTGGTCGTACATATGTCATTATTTAAGCTAAAGATTGAACATACTTTTACGTTTATAATTACACTTCACAAGACAGAATTATATCTAAAATGCGCATAATTATTCTCAATTATATTTGAATATTTGTTATTTTATTTATAAATTTCAATGTATAAACAAATGTTTTTGTACGTATTTATGAATAATTATGTAAAATCATCTAATTACGTATTGACATAAGCAATCATATGTAATTTAATAAGAGTATAGGTTTTTGAAAGATGATCGATGGATCATATATAATTGTATATAATATAATCAATGAAAAATAACATGAACAAATACACAAAATGTAAATATTTAAAAAAAATTTTAATAATTATTTAAATACATTTTTCAATAATTCAGATCGATCTTGATCCCAGATATTAAATAATATAAAAGTTCATATTCAATGGATAATTTTTAATAAATCGTAGACGTTGAGGATGCCACAATGCACAGAAAGACGACACTTGACGTATCTGTAAACCGTACTTTTTACACAAAAATATAACGGTTTTTAATAACTGATCTTCGACGACATCACGCTTTTAAAAAGCTGGTCAAAAAACCTTTTTAATAGTTATATCATTAACCACTGGATCACCATAATAATTCACTGTTCCACTTATCCACAAATTATCATTAAAGTTGGTATTGGAAATTTCTATAAATGAACGACATTTTTCGTATATGAAAATTTTACCGGGTTCACATATTGGCTTACTCGAAATTATAGATTCAAAAGTATAAGATCTAGTATTTTCATTATTTGACATCATTGATTCTATGAAGTCTTCAATGTTTGTAACCGTAACGGATGAATATGTCGTTGAGTCAATATTTTTAATATCTTCGCTATGTTTTGTATTAGTTACCACCAAAGGCGTTGTATTGGATATATAGCGCGCAGTACATTGATATTGCTCACTGATTAAGCATAATAATAAAATATAAATTAACAAATAACTATGTAATTTCTTCATTTTGTTAAATTCAAAATAATAAAATTACAAACTCTCTATTATAAATAATATTACGATGACAAGTATGTTTCTATTATGTTCGGCTGGATACTGAATTGCTCAAGATGCACGTATAGCAGTTTACAAGAAAGTTCAGAGGTTAATTATTTTATCTTCAGTTGATAGTAATAAGAATAATTATTCCGATAGTAAGAGCTAACTAAAAAAGTGTCATAATTCTGAAACATATTGATTTTTTTTAAACAATATGTGATACATTATCAGAAATATAGACTCGATTGCTCAGTTATTTTTTAATTGAATGGTACAACAGTTTTTGATTGTTAATGAATTTTAAATAAATATTGCCTTTAAAATGTATACGATTAAAAATAAGTATTTTATTATTACGAATTAAAAAAAAATTTTTTTTATTTCATCTGTTTATTGTTAAAAGTAATGAAAAACTTGAGTGGTATAAACTTTATTATAAAAAAAATAAAATATACGCGAAATTATTGATCAATTATTCATGGATTATTTTTTTAAAAATTATTCGAAAATTTTTTACAAATAATTGTTTTAATTAATCTTGAATGATATTAAAGTATTTATTGTATCGTTTATAAATTTTATCTTCACATCTAGCAAAAAGTACGGTTGATAATTTCCTCAAGAAATCAATAAAATTTTGTAAGGTCATCAAAATATTAGATTAAGTAATTTTTACTAGTGTGTCTAGATAATTTTGATTGTACTTATGAAATTTATCTTGAAGTCGATTGTGAGAAAATTGTGCTAATTTTTATATTTATTAATTCCAAACTTGGATGCATTTGTTTCAAATAACTTTTTGAGGTTATTTTTTAATTTCATAAAAGGTAATTTTTACCCTGCCAATCTTACAATTTTAATAACAATGTCTGTCAAGTATTCTCTGACCTATATACTTTATCCCAAAATTACTGATTTTCAAGGTTTTTTTGTAGTAATTTTCACTGAAATTTCTATGAAAATTTGTAAATAAATGATTTTATACAATGTTTGGAAAACAAATTTAGATTTTTTCAATTTTATACGTTAAATACGTTAAAACAAATGGAAAACATTACTAAAACATTGGCCAAAAGCAACAATTTACAATCTATATTAACTGCAACTATTCGAATGAAAAATAAAAAAAAGAAACGACATCAAAGAACAATAACTACTTAAACATAAAAGATGTAATACACATGTCAAACGATCTATTATGATTGCAGTAACCCTACGCAAAGCGAGCCCAACCCAACCCTCACGACAATCTTTTCACAATATACAAGAATAAGACGATAGAAAACATATAACAGCTTTATACATACATATAAGTTATAAAAACTAATGGAAAATGACCGTTTAGTAAGAAATTTGTACTAGCCTACAATAGGCAGGATGCGCTGCAGCCTGTGTATAATGTTAAAAGGGAGAGGTTACATACACTTACGCTGTATATACTGAAAATCACAATGGGGTTGACCACAAAACACACCAGCAGGTTGAATTGAGGTTACAAAACTAGAAAGTGCTCTCGTGCGTATGCTGTTATTATATTTACTACACGGGGTATATATTTCATTCTTTTTTATTTTCTTTTTACGTTTTTTATTTTATTTTTTTTTTTTTTTTTCATTCATTCGGTCAATTCTTGTGTGGGAAAAGTAGGGAAGGTTCGCGTTGGCTATTGTTTGCGATAATTTTTTTATTATTTCAAATTGAACATTGAAAATACGTATTAATTATGTTTTGGAAAACGGAATAACATTGAATAGAGTCTGAAAATATTTTGATACTGATTTCAACTTTTCAAATCGATATATATGTTGCGTGAATTTTGTAATGCAGAATGCAGCTGACGGAATACATTAAATGTAGAACATTTGTAATCTGCCATTCTCAAAGGTTTATTGACATTTGACACATTTAACATTCGCATTTATCGTGTATCGGTATATGCATCAATAATAGTGTAAATAAGATATACAGTATTTAATCGTACTTAATGATTGTGATCATTATAAGTACGGGAATAACTTTTGTTAACGGTTTTTATACATTTGATGCAAAATAAATGAAAAATACAATGTACAATGACAAATAATGCAAATTTTACATAAACTTTAAAATTCAAATTTTATAAACAAAAAAAATTTTCAATTTTAATGATTACTTCTCTGAATTTAAATGATAAAAGGTTTAAAATCAAAATCATAGGTGTTTTAATTTTTTTTTTATTTACATGCTGTATAGTTATTTTCTTAATGGACATTAATAAACTTTGATAAACGTAATAAAGTATGAAAAAAAAACAAATAAATTTTTTACAAAAAATTAAAAATTAAATATCATTTTTTATTATTTTATAAAATTCATTAAAGAATAATTTTGTAATAAAATTATCAATGTTACATAATTTAGTAAACTAATAATAATTTTAAAAAACAAAGTAATAAACAAGCTAAAAACAGAAAGAAATCGAATTTCATAAGATTTAAGAGTTTTGTGCTAAAAATCCGTGACTACGACAATTGTGCAGAATGAAAAGAATCAGCTTGTAAGTGAAAAAGGGACTACTATATATAAGAATCGTCCTTATACTACGATCTCGTAAAGTTTCATGGGGCAGTAGAAAAGCCCTCGAGCCAATCATCGACTCTCTTAACGGGGTGATCCCTACAAAAGTCGCTTACCGCACAACGATATACTTTTTTTTCTCTTTTTTTCTTTCTTTCTTTTCTTCCTTTTCTTTATTTTTTTTTTATATGCAAGTCTAAAAAGAAAGAGAATCAGAGAATACGCGTATATTAGAGCTATAAAGTTTTTAAGAAAAAAAAAAAAGTTTATTGGCTATTTTGAACCAGGAAATGAAAGTAAACTCGCTGTTATGGTTTTATCTATTGCCAATTTTGAAAAATAAGAAAAATCTTAACGGAAGCTGCGTCATACATTGTTACAGAATCTATAAAATTAACTTTTTCGAATAAATTTTATGTTAATACCGGCAATTTAAAAACAAAATGTTTACCTAGTAAAAAGCTAACAAGATGATGTTGGTTCTAAAACACTTAAGTTAATTAATAAAAAGAAATTTAACAATGACAATTTTATTTATTTTTTATTATTGAATATATTTATCTAACAAGAAATGTGCAAAAATATTGTTTGAATAATTTTATAAATATATAAAATAGTTTTTTAGTACTTGGAAAGGTGAAGTTAAATGTATCACACGATTTTTTTTCAACGTTAAATTTAGACGAATGTAGATAGTGATAAATTATGAATGAAGATTCGTAATTATGACTAAATTATGATTTTTAATTTGTATAACAAGTCGGTCAAAGTTTTCCTTTAAACGCGTGATTCATTCGATCATTGATTAATACAACAATCGAAAAGAAAAGCAATCGTTTTCAACACAAACTTTTCGTTTGTAAAACAAAGACAAACGATCTCGAAGCAATCATAAATGCAACGACAAAGGGACATTTTACCGATTATTAATAATATCTCTAGTTGGAACCCATATATCATAATGATGTACACGGTATATACAAGCGAATAAAAAATACATGTCAAGCCTTGAACATCATCCCTAATAAATCGTCGTAGAATGTAGTTAATTATTTGTCTTAGGTAAAGTTCTCTTTTGCATCGTATATATGTAGCGAGAGAGAACATCGGAAAACGCAGGTGTTCGTTCAGTGAGTCATGAGCTTCAACTGGTTTAATTTTATACGTTTTCCAAACGCAAAATTTCAATGCTAATCTTTCTTGGTTTCGTTGTCGACTATGTATATATGGTTGATTATTCGGAAAAATAAAGATAAAAGTAATTTTATTGTAATAACTGTAGAAAATATTAATTTCTTTTGCAAGTAATGTGTAAAAATCAATAACTAAATTAACAGGATTATAAATTTCTTGATAAAAATTTAATTTAATTTTTGCATGGATTAATAAAGATTACTTTTTATATCAAACTTTTTGTAATAAATAAATAAATTTATAACTTAAAGTTTAGAAAATTTGCAAAAAAAGATAACTAAATTTTTATATTTAATTTATTTATGATTAATTCATATTCATTCATTTTGCACGCCATGATCAAATAAAATTAACTTTGAACTTTTTATCATTAAATTTTTTGCATTATTATTTATTTATATAAAATAATTAAAAGTTACCTAAATCATGGCGATCATACTTATTTTACAATCATAAATGTATTTTATAAATTTATCACTAGAATCATTTTATAATATAACTATAAAAAAAGTATTTTCTTGTATTACATCAATATATTTTTACTGTTATCAGAGTTTATGCAATTTTCGAGTTTACAATTATCATAAACGCAGAGTATAATAGAGAGTTTAAAAATTTTTTAAACAAAAGCATTCTAAAAGCTCGAGTTTTGAAATTCAATCATAGAATATCTAATACGACTGTATCAGAATTGCAAAATAAGTATATATACGTTTATCCAAGAATAGTCGAAAGCAACGAAATCTATACTGCATAATTTTAGCTACCTATTTGACTTTAAACGATCGGTTAAAAAAAACGTTTAAGTATTATGTCCGTATTGAATTTCGACAATGTATTCTTTTCGTTGACCATAAAAGATTGATTTAAAAAAAAAGAACTTTATAAAGAAATGGTAATTTTTTGATAATTAACTATTGAGATAATATATTTCAGAAATTATTATGAATATAAAGAATAATTTCGTTTATTTTATTTTAACTAATACAAATAAGACTTGATAGAAAATTGAGCAGATTTTGGGCAGAATTTATAGTCAATGAAATTTAAAGTAACACTTATTCTTTGAGCAAAATTTTTGGACAAGTGTCATTTTAATTTATCGTCAAACAGAAATTCTACCCAAAACATGGTCAATTTCCTACCAGGGAAAGAGTGTATGATTAATTATAATATCATTTAAAATTATTTAAAAAATTTTAATATTCTGAGATAAAACTTTAATAAGGCGAGAATCTTATATTTAATAATAGTATCTAACTAATTTTAAATCAGTTAATTGTATAAATAATTCAAAAATAGCTGCGAAGTATCAAGTACTCTATTATGATGCATTATTGTGAAAATTCATAAATTTTAGTGTAATTAAAAATTTTGTTGGACTTTAATAAGTTTAAATTATTCTTCTTGTTATATTTAACAGTAACATATTTAATCGTCCAATAAATAATTTACTAAATTATTATAGAATAACTTAATTAAAATAGAATGCAATTTGACTCTAATATGAAAATCTAATTTGAAATAACAAATACACTTTCATAGCGTAAATAAAAACGAAGCGTTGTGAATAAAATAAAAATTCATCGAAAGTATAGCGATAATAATCGTGCCTATAACCTTTTTATTTTTCCATTGATGATCATGCGTAAATACAACACACACACATACAAGGTCAACAAAGTCAAAAACAATACGTCATTGAAAAATAAAATTTCACGATGTTATCGTATTACTTTCAAGTATATAGCAAAGTCGATATTTAATATATACTGTCAAATTCATATCTTAAAATTTCATATCTTGAACATCAGGTGTTCTACTAATTAAAATTATTGAAATTGTTTTAAAGTACTCTATGATTCGACTATCAAGTTAGACTCTAAATATTTTTTTATTTTTCTGCTTATTATTTAATGCCTTTACAACAACTTTGCCTTACTTTCTTAGTTGAAAGAAAAAAAAATATGTATTACACTATGTACGCATCAATCATTTAAGTTATCCAAAGAACCCCAAAAAAAAGGACAGAAAAGAAATAATAATAGACAAAAGAAGTCAAAGATCGCTGCGGATATCAAGAAAGTAAAATAATGCCAAAGAAAAAGGAAAAGGTTAAATTTACACGCGCACATATATAAAGTATGAAGAAGAAGTCAGACGAAAACAGTAAGATTACTATATAGAAACGATATCTCACACACAAGCCCGAGCACTTCAATTATATCTCACGGAACAACGCCAGCTATAACACAAAATACGAGAGAGCAGGAGACAGAATGAGGAGTAGATCCTTTACTTTTAAAAGGTATATATATATATATATATATATTGGATAACCGAGCATAGTATGCTTTGGTAGCATGCAACGGGAACGTTGGAAGAGAGAAGTACTTCCTCATAAAACGACCGCGAAGATTTATCTTTCGGTCCAGTGACAAAGAGAAAGAAAAAAGAAGAAAAAAAGAAGGAGAAAATATATCTATATATATAAGTTCATCCTTGTCTGGAAAAACCTTGACGTATATACTTCAAGTGAAAGAAAGAGGAAGGGAGGAGAAGGAATAACAGCTGCGCGTATATGTCGTCGTCCGCGCGCGTCCAATTACTTTTCCCCGGTGTGGAAATATGTACTTTGCAGGAGCGACCGCTCAACCTATACATACACACCTACCCATGTGTATATACACGGCTGATGGTTCGCACATGTATGCACGTGTATGAGAAAAGCTTTAGGGGTGCAAGGAGGAAAAAGAAAAAAAAAATGTAGGTAGGTAAAGGAATCGTGATATAAAGGGGATTTTGCCAGCGTTGCCATTTTTATTTTGAGCTAAGCCTTTTTCTCTTATTTTCAACTTTTAACGTTAAAAGATTTTTCTTCTTATTGCTGACTATTTACTTGACTTTTCACCTCTATTGCTTTTTTTTGGTAGAATTCATTCGTTAAGATGTTTGTTCACCTAAGTCAACTATTTTAATTTTTGTAAGCCAAAGGACTAATTAAATAGAAAACTATTTTAGGTAAGTTGGGCACAATTTTTAAATAATTTAACCTTTGATTATATGTATAAAAAGAAATATTATAACTTAATTGAATTAAAAAAATATTAGAAATCTACTTTTGCTCAAAATTTTCTAGGTCTTACTACAGTTGTCTTACTCTACTTAAGATTTACCGAAACTTGCTGACGAAAATAAGGGAGCAGGAAGTCCAAGAAAGTTCATTTTGTACTTGCAACAAAATTATGATTTACTCAAACAATTATTTCACAATACTAAAGTTTAAATTTCAAAAAATTTATATTATAGTAATGAGTAAGCTATCGATAATCAATCATTAAAGTATTATTAATTCGAAATTACTTTTAACAAATAAACGTAAAAATAAAATAGTAATTTAACTAATGAAAAATGAATAAATCAAATACCTTGAAAGATAAGTGAATCTCTTTCTTTATTTATTAAACATAATATTGACATATTTCTTTAAGAAATAAATGAAAAAATTTGCTCAACTTTCAAAGTGTTTAATGTCAATAAGTTAACATGTTAATAAGTCAGCAGTTTTCAGTCAAATACATTTTTATTATTCCCATGTTAACCACATCAAATTAATTGACTCGTTATTAATATCGGATTGATAATATTTCAATAATCAAACTTCAGTTGATTGATTATTAGTGGCTTAAACGTATTTATTCTATGAATTTTCTTAATTTTAAACTTTGAAATTATAAAATAAATTTTCGAATAAATGGGGTTTGTATTTTTGACGCAAATGGAAAATTAACTTTATAAATATTAGACTCTCCTTTCCCATAAAAAAAATAAAAATTTTCTGTAAAAAGGTTATTAAAGTATTATCTCAATAAAATAAGAATTAAAACAAAAACTAATAATTAATACTCATCCACAATGTTTACAAACAACATATACTTTTTGAACTTATTATTAAAATTAAAAAATTTTATTATTCAACCCATGGAAATATCTGATACTATTAAAATATAGATATACGCGTATACATATATACGTATATATATATAACGATAGACCCGTGCCTCTGACGACGAGATAACACTGATTTCATTAGCGCAAATAAACTCGGCATCACGGTATTTCACCGGACGCCTGTCTGATTAAAGCTCATAAAAGTTTCGGTTCTCCGCTTTACGACCACTGCCTCTGTGTCTGTATGTGTGTGTGTTATGCTACCCTCATTCTATTTTACTTTTTTTTCTTTCTTTCTTTTTATGCTCATTTCTCTTTCCAAGAGAATTTACGTTTTCGTGCATACGCCTGCGTTTATTTAAAAGAAAAAAGAATTTTTTTTTTTACGCTGAGCTGAATTTAATTAAAGGTTTAATCAAAATTTTTGTATTAACATGCTTGCTGATAAGCAATCAGATGATGATTTTAAATTTCATGATTTTTCCATTTCTCTTAATTATAAAGATATATTATGATGATAATAAATACGGCAAATAAAAGAAGATATTGATATTTATAGATACCAGAGAAAAAAAAAATCTCTAAATCTTAAGAAATCAATGATAATAATTTCGAAAATATATATAAAAGTTTTAATCTCGACTAAAGTATCGCCGTTGCGCAATCGAAAATAAATTTTCCGAATTCAATTGAAGATCTTTCGATACTTTTTTTTTTATTATCAGAATAAAAAAAAATTACAAAGGAGGCGTCGCCTTAATTTTCCCAACGTTGCACAACATGAAAATTACATGTCTCCTCGATACTTATGAGAAGTAGTTTCGAAAAAGCGATGGCCCAGAGTCTTGTATTTCTAGTGGTATTTACTTCTTTAGAGAGCAATGAGGAGTATGGAAAAAAAAACTCGAATACGCTTGGTAATAATTGAAGCGAATGAGCATAAATATGAAAAGAAATGTCTTGGAATTTTATTTGATATTTTTCTCCCTTTTTCTTATGATTCCACCGAAGATTAAAGCCAAAGTCGTATGCTATCGTTGGCTAAAACGACAGAGCTAAAGAATTTGTTTGCCAGGAAACAAGAAAGAATAAAAAAGTGATTGCTTTAGAAGGAAATATCAGTAATCTATGTCGTTCGTATCTTTTTCAAATTTCATAAACTTTATTTTATTATTTTATATTGATAGATATTAACTATAAAAATTATAAATGTAAAATAAATTGTTAAAAATACAAGAGTGTTTTTTATAAACGTATTGAATAAATTTTTAAAATTCAGATAAATATATCTTTTTTTTATTTTAAAGGGATAAACAATTTAGTTAACAAAAGACGCTGTTTTTTAATATGGCATAATTGAATAAGAATAAAAAAATTGAATAAATTCAAACGTTAATTTAAATTAAATTAAGTTTATATTTTCAAAAAAATTTTATACTATTTCGCGAAAAAAATTTATCACAAAATTATAAAAATAAAGTCTGGAGTTCAAAATGCTAAAGGTCATTAAACAAAAAAAAAATTTTCAAATAATAGAACGATCATTAACATAGAATTTCAAATAGTTTCTAGCACGAGCATTAAAATCTTAATGAAAAACATCATAGAAAATTAGCATTAATTTTAAAAACAAATTTATTCTCATACTTACAGTTTTTCAAAGTATAAAGTATGCGCTCAAAAAAAAAGTTTCGTTTTTCTTTTTGAACTGTTTTTTCAACTGATTATATCATTGTTTACAAAGTGGCGCATACGACCGTCCACTCATAAATTTTTTTTGACATTAATGTTCGACTCGAATAGGTGAAATAAGAAGAAAAAGTAATATAAGAAAAACTTGTCGTAGTACAGGCGGCTGAACAAAATAAGGTATAGGTATCACCAAAAAAAAAGAAGAAAAAGTAAAGAAGCACTGTAGTATCCTTCCAAAGAAAACCTACGCGCGAGAAAATACTTTGAATAATATTGCGATTCAAAGTCGCCGACGAAGATTTTATTTCTCGCGGCTGCTGCATCATAACTGCCAACTCGTCGCCAGCCTGTCCATTGACTCGTTCTACTCTCTTTCTCTCTTTCATACGCATACACATGCATACGTACACGCATACGTATAACCATTATTATAACTATTATAATATAAAGAGACTACATCCTCTGTCTAATCTATGCAATAATGTTTCCCTTGAACTAATTAAATTGTAACCCGTGACCTGTCTTCCATTTTAATCTGACAATACGTGAAAGTGCAATATCTTGTTAAATGACATTGGTCGCTCTGATTTCATGGGCATTAATATGTAACTAGTTTTAATTTAATATTTAACATGGATGTATGAATTGTTGAGATGAATAACATTAAATGTAATACAGCGTTTGACGTATCTATTCGAGATAGTTCGTTGTTTTGGCGAAGAACTGTATTTGAGAAAAGGAGTAAGTAGCTCTAAATCTAATCAAATAAAACTACTTTCGGTTGAAAATTTAGTTCCAAACTTTTTAAAAAGTTATGAAATAAACTTAATTTATTTTTCTTTTGAGAAACTCAAAATTGAGTGATCAATATTTTACTTTAAGAAAAAAATTCAAATAATTTCATGGATTGATATTTTAAGAAAATTATAATGAAATTCATATCTTTTAAATAAAGAAAATAATAATGAGAATGATTATTAAATAGATTCTACAGACAGTCGCTAAATAATATGTTAGCGCTTAATATGCCAAGAAGTTTTCATTTTTGCAGCATTCGTAATGACAGTTTAACTAATTTAACCTAAGATTCTTCTTGATTTCTTTAAATCATATTGTTCAAGATAAGGTAGATTATTATTGTCCTTAAAGATTCATTAAAATTTCAAATTATATGTAAAAACGGAACATTTCATTCTGCATCAAAAGCATGATACTATCATAAAAATTTTTGACGTCAGGTCAATTACAAACACTAATTTTTTAAAATACACAAGGAAAAAATCAATGAAATGAAATAATTTTTTCTTAACTATATTTCCATGAAAATTAAACAAGGGAATCTTATGAACATCATATCTTACATTAAATCTTTTAATTTATTTTAACAATGGTAACATAAAATTCTTTTCGAAATTCAAACAAAAGTATAAAAGTTAAGTATAAGAATAGTAATATAGAATTTCCTGTTTTTATTATAAAAGTTCACAAAAACTTTTATAAATTATTCTTGAAATATTTTGATAGTGTTATTATTAAAAAGTAAAATACAATTAAACAAATATAACTTGTCTACTCATCATGAAAATACTTTAATTTTACAATAAATTACTATAAACTTATTAAATTAATTATTTGCCATAAGAAAAATTTCAAATAATAATATTAATTTATTTTTTATATATAAAACCTTTAAAGCTCGACCAGTGACACGTTACGTTAAGTAATACCTATATCTATCACATGAATTATTTATAATTTGTTTACTAACAAAAAATTTTCCAAGGTAAATATTGCTTGATCAAAGATAATAATATATACATGTCCAATTATTCACTTAAAGTTAGCTAATTATTATTTTACAGTCATAAAAACTTCATGTACATTTTAATGATATTTTATGTAACGTTAAATATAAATTTACACTGATATTCGAATAGTTTTAGGATAGTTGTACTTCGTCACTAACAAGGAAAGCATTTGCATAATTGCAAATAACAGCTCCATATACATGTATTTAATTTCTTAAAAATTAGATTATCCCTGGTAGAAAATGAAACGCTTTTTCTACCATTTTATGGCCATTTCTTTAAAGTGAAGAGCAGAAAATGGGAATGTTTTATGGCCATTATTTGAACTAATATGAAACGTTTTTTTCAACCTTCATAGTGCTAAAAAATGCTAATAAAATGTTGAGTCTGATCCACTATTATTTGAATATAGATAGTTAACAGTAGAGTCTATCAAATTGTGCTCTAATTGATTACTATTAAGAATCATTTAAGGTTTTTTCTTCAAAGTTATCATTAATCATTAATAGAATCACTTTTGTTAATATATTCGCGCGTATATTTTGAGTTGTGATCGGATTGTTAGAGGTTATTTTTAAACGATTAATCAAATTTTCCATTTATTATTTTAAAAAACGATATTTTTATACTCGTTTCGTACTGCGTTTCATATTTTTATTTTAATAAAATTTAATATTTTTATTTTTATAAATTCCAATAAAAATAAACATTGACGAAGGAATATGAATAAATACTAATCTATATTTTCTCGCCACGTGGCAAAAGTGAGGTTATGATTTTACCTATGATCTGAAAAATTAAGGACTCATTACTAAAAAGTTATATAACTAGTCAAAAAAAGTTGTCCACAGTTTACCTAATTTTTAGATAGCTGTTACTGATTTTTTCTCTCCGTTTACTTAAAATGCGTATTTTTTTGGCTAAATACAAAAATTTTTAACAACATTTTTATATTAGCATTTTTTGCCTATAAGATGCTAACCAATATACCAAAAAATTTGAGCTCTGCAGATTCAGCAAAAAATTGCCATTTATTCGCCAATATTGACATGACAAAATATTACTATTGAAAATGGTCATAAATTGTTGTTTACACCATTTTTAATGTTCAAATTTCTACCAGGGATACAACGGAATAATATTTAAGTTTTCCTTTAAATTATATAAGAAGTAAAATACAAAAAAAAATTTATAAATAAATTTTTCGAAATTGGTTATAATAAACATAAGATAAACAAGTGCATACAAAATATTATTTCAAATCTCAATATATTACCTTGCTTATGTTACCATCCATTAATGGTTTCCGAATTTAAAGCAATACAAATTTTGAAAGGAATTTTATATTGCTATTTTTTATACAAATAAATAACAAGTTCAATTGAAAATTAAGATTTATATTTAAGAAGTTACTATTCGACATATATTTAAACTTTTTTCTAAGACTAATAATCACACACATACATACACACACTACCAGATTTACATCCAAACCTCTGTACGCATACGCGCAAATACACATTATAATGTTACTTGAAAAAACATATTTTTTTCACTATCACAAAGTTTCAAATAAAAAGGTAAAAAAAGTAAATACAAACAATCGTCGTAAAGTTTAAAAAAAAAAATGAGAGAAAAAAGTATAAAAACAATAGTTACTATGTACTTCATCGAGCGATTCATTCTCTTTGGCGCCTCATCTGGATAATTCAGCTTCGCGATCCTAATTAAAACGAGGCTCCCCTTTTGCTTTTCCATGGCACACACTGTGTACTGCGCGCAATTTCCGTGAGTGCACATCGCATATGCGTGTCTGTGTATATACGTTCACGCAAATGTCTTTTTGCTCGACGTTTATATGCGGTGAATTTGACGTAGGTCAGTGCTTTTATGTATATATACATATATATACATATATATACATAAAACACATGAATATATTATGATCATGTAGGGAAATTGCTTTAAACTGGATAACAAAACTGCTAGAGATTGCAATTTGGTTGGTCATTAAGTGATATTGCTAAGCGATTGAGTTACTAAAAATTGATTTACAAATCAAATTAAGAAGCCTATTTTAGTGTATATATTCGCAAGGTACTTTTCAATTCTTAGTTTTGTTTGATAATATGGTAGACAATTAACCATATTTCGGACCAAATTTCTGGTCAACATAAGTTAAAATGAGACTTATCTAGAAATTCTAGAAATTATTTAAACAAAATTTCAGATGTTTCATTTTTGGCCAACTTATGTTGGCCAAAAATTCTGGCCAAAATATGGTCAATTTTGTGTAAAGGTAATAATAAAATTAATTGAATGCTATTCTGTGTTATATTAATTTTTTATAATATTTAAATAATTTTATTAAGTTTTTTCTTCACGCGAAACAACATTGACAATAAACTTGTAAAAATTAATTTTAGAACTTAATTTTTATCCGTAATTTTGATTAATCTAAAAACTTCAACTCATTATATCTATTTTTCATCACACTAAAATTTTTAAAAGAAACATTTCAAAAAATTGAGTACATGGTCAAATTTACTAAGACGTACTTAAATAATCTACTGATAAAATATGAACAAACAAAGTATGAAAAAAAAGACAAAACAAAAAACTAATCTTTCAAATCATTAAGAAGACTAATGATTTTCAATGTACACTCTTTCCCTCTTCGAGGCTTTACTCATTTGCAAATTACATTGCATTTTACCATACACACCGCAGGGTGTGTCCAATTTTCCAGAAACCTTACGTACATATATAATATAAGCAATAGCCGACCATGATAATTAACGTCAAGCCAAAAGACAAAAGTCATTCGCATCATCAATGGGCATGGAAAAAAAAAAATAAAGTAAGGGGAAAAGTTTCGTGTCTTCTTCCATCATTATATATGCGTAAAGTTATATGCATACACATACACACAAGTAAAAAGCGTGTGACACGCTTATATATGTGATGGCGCGTTATAAACTAAGGGTGATTCTTATCTTGTGTTAGCGCACTCAACTTATCTTTTAAACCTCCCTTCCTCGCAATATTTTTTTCCTTCTTTGCATTTTTACAAAGATATATGTCGCATCTTTTACTCTTTTTGTTTTTTATCAATCCTCTTCACTTTTTTTTAGATTTTATTATTAAGTGCTTCGTTAATTCCGTCGTAATTAGATTTGATTGTATGTTATTAAAAAATCTGACAAAATAATGTTTTTTCATCCAAATTATTTTATACAATCTGGAATGACAACATTTAATTTGATTATTGTTTAGTTTAAATTAATGTTATAATCTATATCTCATAGCGATAATCATATTAAAACTAAATAAATGTTTATACAATAAATAAATATTGCTTATTATTTAATCATATAGTTTTACTTACAATATTAATAAAATACATTATAAAAATAACGTTTCTATGAATTTATATAGCTCATTATGCAACTAGGGAGTCAAAGATTTTTCATCAAAACTGAGTTTGTGTAATTACTCAAGAGATAAATGAACATTTTTTATTACCAATATTTTTTAATTTAGTACTTTACCGCGGGTGTCAATTTGATTAATTGATAGTTTGCAGGTAGTAAAGCGGTACTTTATTGCCTGTTAATTTTTGAGAAAAGGAAATTTCTTATTTTTAACTCGTATTTTAAATTAATAAAGTAGCCATAACTGCTGAGATAAGAGCAAAATAAATTACCAATCAATAGTTTAATTTTTTAATTACTTCATTAAATAAAGAAAAAAAGTATGTATAGATTATTTTTCGATATTTTTTTCCCATTGGATCTAATACTTTTTTCCATGCAAAATTCCAATTAACAGATAAAAACATTAGCATTATTATATTAATATTTATCATATTTAAAAATCATGCGTCATATCGTTAAAAAAAAAGCCAGAAAACCATACGCTGCTTATTACTTTGTCATAAGCGCTATAACAATTAAAAAAATTTACAGTGTATTTACACGTCAAGTACGCCATGGTCTTTAATACCAACGTGACATACGGGTGCGTTAACTACATTGTGAATAAATTTTCCCGATTCCCAACCCCCTATATTACTTTTACTTTTATGCTTTACTGCACGACTCCGTTATTCGTTTATATATCCATATACGCCGGTAGCATCGCGCGCTTTCATTAATAACAAGACATCTGTTATTGAACATTATTTTTCTACATTATTTTACAAGTTAGCCATTGTTTGTTAGGTTTGAGGTTATTTAAATAATTTTAATTTTAATTAATCTCTTGTAATGATTTAAGTTTTCTAGAAATTCTTACATTTCGAAACTTATGCAGTGAAAACATATAAGTTGAAATTTCTAACTGGAACCTGCTTGGCAAAATAATTAATTACGTTATTTGGAAAATACAATATTTAATATAAATAAAATGCGTACTTTCTGACATCTACTTCCTTTATTAGTAATGATTGATTATAAACTTAATATGATAATGTGATTGTATAATTGGTTCTAGTATTCAAAGTAGTGTCAATTGTTCGTGATAAATTTTATGAAAAACTAATTCAATATTTAAAAATGAAAATACATTTATTTAAGTTAAATAGCAGAGAGAAGTATCATAGCATTCAAATCAACGTATGAAAACGTACATGTCAATAATAATCTAATAAGTATGTAGATGTACTACGTGGGCTGACACAATGTCAAACAAATACGTCAAAAATTAACGATCTAGTAATTTAAATCCTCCAAAAAAAGGTAAGTACGCCCGTGTATAGGAGTCACCTATTAAATAAATAAATAATGAAAAATATATCTCGTATCAAAAGTACTGATACTCACGAAAATTTCAATAGATAAATATTTATATATTTTTGCATAAAAATACATGCTATCGATTTAAAATCTAAAATAACTAATGTTATAACAAAATTAGCGATGCGTGAACAATGGAGTTAGGCAACATTTAGCATTGTTTCACCACAATTTCAGTACGGCAATTAATCAGCTTACGCGATCTTGCTACGTGCCACAATTCTGTGGAAGGATTTAGAAAAAGATAGAAATAGAGCAAGAGAGATAGATACTAATGCTTTAAAGGTTCTAAATCGGATCCCGTGCTTAAATTACGCTTTGGAACATGAAAACGCGTTGCAATAATAACAGGACGACGAGCCACTGCTCTATATGTGCGTATGTACACGCAAAGAGAACGACACTAATTTACACAGGGAAGAACATTAGTTAATTACGGTGAACATATAACCAATGATTAGTGATCCCGAGCGTGGCCACAACTCACTCCTCCAAAACGCGTGGTTAAGTCCAAAGTTATTGCACGGATCATCGTTAAAACTCGAGATGTATCAAACGGATAATATTAATGAATGATTTTTCTTTTACTTTTACTTTGCACTGATTTACAAAACAAAATTTATAACGATTTTATAGTCTTCATTAGTTGATTTAGATGAAAAATTAAAAGTAGTAACCCTGGTAGAAAATTCACCATCTCAAATGGTGAAAAAATTAACAATTGGCCAACTTTCTTAGTCAATTTTTAGCCAGTCACTGGTAAAAAGTTGTCGAAAAAATGGTGAATGATTTAATTTTAAAGTTGAAAAAATTGGAACTTAATTATTAAAATTTACATATATTTATTATATATATATCTTATTTTAACTAATGTTCGATTTTCTTTTAATGTAACTATATATATTATTAATTGTTTCATAAATAAGTTATTTGATTTATCACGCGTGAGCAGATAGTATAGTGCTGCAAACATTTTGCGTGGAGTATAGCTGTTAGGTTATGTATCTATATAGCGACAGCAGATGTTAGCAGAAAAGCGTGATCATAACCTTCAAATAAAATATTATAATAAAATTAAATATATTCACCATTATTTTTTCAACTTTTCACCATGAAAGGTCGCTAGATAGCAGGGTATTTGGCCATGATTTTTAGCATTTTTTGGTCAAATTGATAAAAAATGGCCTATGCTTGGCCAAAAGATGCTGAAAATTTCTACCAGGGAAACGTCAAGCAGTGCAAGAAGCATGTAAATAAAAGACATAAGTTTATTAAAGCCGTGGAAATTATGAAAGTTAAATATGTATACTTTATTAAGAAAAGATCTAATTAAAAATAATTATTTTTTATTTTTAATCAAATTCCATTCAATTGTTTTATAAAACTCATTTATATGGATTTTGATTATGATCTTCTGATTATGATCTTCTGATTATGATTTTGTGATTAATAAGAAATATTCAAAAAATTGTTCTGATTTAATTTTCGAAAATTTAAAAACAATATGTTATAAATATTGAAAAATTGATAATAAATGAAATCATCGATTATAAAAAAAAAGGAAAAAATGAAAAATGAATAAATATGAATTTTACGAGTTTTGATTATGAATAAAATGAATAGTTATTACGTTTATTCTAAAGTGTGCTGACACAGTGAGATAAAGCACTGTTTTTTAAGTTATTAACCCCTCAGAGCTTCCTTGCAAAAATATTCTTTTTATTAACCAAGTAAATCCACGTAAAACAGCCATTGGCATGTACGAGAGGTAAAAAAAAAACAAAGAATTTACCGGCTGGAAAATATAGAGGAAAACCCGGTGACACGTGACAGATAACGCGTAAAACTGTATGATGAATTACACATGATCGAACCGAAGAATAGTGGCGTGGTTTTTTTGATTTGCCGAGTAAATGAAAGAAAATCGTTCGATAGGTCATTGAAATCGTTATTTTTTTTCATATACATATATATGTGAAATAGCCTTTTTGCACTATAAACAATACGAAATTACTTTTCACGAAAAATGTGCGAACATGCTTTGTTAACGGCACATTCAATGGGAGAGAAAGAATATGGAAGCGATAAAATTACATTGTTTTTTTCGCGCAAAGCTATAGACGTTATTGTTGTTTTGTTTTATATGATGGCTTTTCAGGTATCAACTATACGTTTTTTTATGGAAAAAAAAAAAAAAAACGAATTTGATGATGCAAGCAAGATTAAAACTACAATGACTCCAGGCTGTAAAAAGCATTTTTTTAAATAATGTTTGTAGCTTTTCATTTTTTTTTACTCAGTTATTAAAATATAAAATAACTTTTAATATTGTAAATATAAAATGTTTATTATGGCGCGTTACCAAAAGCAATTACAATTTATAATCCTTTTTTTTTGTTTTTGATTATAAAAATAAGTTATTTTATTATGCAATTTTCAAGCGCTATTTTTCATGTAAATATAATTTTGAAAAAAAGTTCATATTTTTGGATGATTATAAAAAAGAATTCAAGTTGCTATTGTTCGATTTCATAGGATATTCTAGAGTTTAAATAATAATAACTTTGAAAATGAAATTATAAGATAAATTTAAAAATTATATGAAATATTTTTATAATTATTGTAAACAATGAAATTCTTTTTTAGAAATAAAAAGTAAGCTCACAAAATTTTATGAAATTTTGTAAGTTTTCGGTGTAAATTACCGACATTACAATTTTCCAAATATTTTATTCTTAATCCAAAAGTTTTAAAAATATCTCTATATTATACCCTTACATTTTAACTAATTAACAGCATGACATAGAGATATTTCAAACAATTTTTGAATGAAAATAAAATTCCGGAAAACTGCAATGTCGGTAAGTATGTATAAATCATTAACCCTATAATATCATCTTAAGTAGCAAACCAATCACCATAACGTCAGCTCCTTCACAATTTTGTTATTTATGTATATTAGAAGAAGTATTCAAAATTTCAGCCCGATCCGATAAAGCATTCATCGCATGAACTATTTTAAAGTTGCAGAAAAAAATAAAATTACTAATTTTGAGAAAAGCAATATTTTATATAAAAACTATAAAAATATATACAGGAATCATTTTAAATTATCATCATCAGTTTTAGGATATACTACATGATTTTTCTAGAAGATATTTGTTTATAGAATAAAAATTCACAATAATCTAAAAACTGAAAATTTTGAAATTTTAGACCAATTTTCTGGGTAGACTGGATCCTTAAATTGCAATAACCGGCTTTATAAATTTTACAATAGTATTTTATCAAAATTCTCTGTAATTTCTTTGGATACGATCAAAATTTTCTCTCTATATTCATACAAAAAGTAGTTTAAAAAAAAAAGGATCAAACACTTAATCAAACTGTCATATACGATAGTCACACACGGGAAACAAACTTTCGCGAGAAGATAAACTTGATAGAAGAAAAGTGGCGCCTTGCATACAAGGAATAATATTATACCACCGCGAAATTAGGAAGTTCTTGATTTACGTGCAATTTTAGTTGGTCCATGGGAATTTAATAGCCATCCAGACATCTATCAATTTAATTGGGCAATGTTAATTCCGGCGACGATGGCCTATAAACCTTGGGAGTAAAAGAGAGAAGGTAAAGGAGATGGAGAAAGAGAGAATGAGAAGTAAAAGCTCCTACTATTGCTAACGAGACATGAACATGTTATACGTATATACATATATTTATATAGAAGAGATAGTTGAACTAGCCGTTTCGCGTGTATATAACGAGAAGCAAAAGAGAGTGTGCGAGGATAGAGAGAAGGTGGGTATAGCCGATTGCATATATATTGCAACGTCAAGTTTCACATTGAAGCTACGGAAAGAGCCTGGCTACTGTTAATCAGTTTAGAGTTTATGTCCCTCCATAAAGTTGAGAGAGGGTATATAAGGCTTGGACCCCGCGTTTGTCATTAATAAAAGCCCCTCTTTCTCTCTGTGTGCTCTATCGTTGATAACTCGAAAAGTCGCAACCAAGATATTCAGTATATATATATACTGTAGAGGAGAAAACTCGTTACTTTTCTTTCTCTCAATTTCTATCTTTTTCTTGCTTTTTCGCGAGATTTACGCACGCGATTTCAAGTAGGACGTTAAAGCCTTTTTGAGCTTTCGCTTCTTTTCTACTACTGGACTCATTGCAATCTCCCTCCTATATATATATACACATTTCCAAGTGGTACTTTCATTCTCTCTTTTGTTACCATCTTTATTCTGACTTTTCATTCTGCGGATGATGCGAGTGTATAATATTATTACGGCAAAAAAGGTGCCTGTGCGAGGCTTTATTCTCAAGATAGGGAGGATCGATTGAGATTTTAAGACTTGGTTTATAGATGCATCACGTCTTTTTTTTTAATTGGATGAGTTATACTGATTGCGAAAAATGTTAATTATACGATTCATAATTACTCATTATAATGATACTATAAGAAATATGTTACTTTTACGCTAAATCATTAATGTAAGTTCTTTTTAAAAAGTAAATGTTAGCCTTAAATATTTAAAAAAATATGAAGTTACTTTATACATTTAGAAAGAGTACTTAAACTAAGTTCATCGTAAACAAAAGTTAATACTAAATAAAATTTATATTTTTAAAAAGCGTAATTAAACATTTTACCTTTGTTCCATAAATATGACGTTTAAATTGATTTTCAATATCAAAGTGAACATTTTTCAATGTATAAAGAGCAAAAGCAACATTAACATTTGTCATTTTAGTGATTTTCAATCTACTTTTCAATCAACTTGTCAAACCTTATTCAATTACAGTCGTTAAATTGCATTTTCAATCATTCATTAAAGCTTGATGTCAAACAAGCTTGATTTTTTTTTCTTTTTTTTTTTGTATATGCGAATAAGCTATTAAAGCTCGAAATACTGGCCAAATTTGCAAATATATTAACTGATATACAAAGCTAATTTTCATGCGATCGTAAACTTTTTTTTTGTCACTCGCACGACGACCGATAATTAATAATCGACAAAGCTTTCAGTTAATTTGTCATTAGCCTTTTTTTAATACTTTAAAAGTCGATGACGCGTGGAAACCTGTCGTTCGTTTCATTTAACAATTATTCTAGCGATATATTAATTACTCATTCATATACCGATATATGAACATGTAAAAGCATAAATCACATTATTACTATAAAAAGACAGGAAACATTACCGTTTCACAAGTATCATTCAGCCCAAGTTTCGAAACCTTTTCAGGGCTGTATGATATTTCAGAAATTTAAAAAAAAAACAGAACTTAAAAAACACGTTTTCAAATTCTAATTTATATCTAAGTTGCAAGTTGTAATTTTGTTTATAACTCATAGACTAACAAAGGTGCTTTTAAAATGTACCAAAACGTTGACTGAATAATGATATAAGATATTAGCTCAGTATCAAAGACTGTTGGTGTTAATTTTACCTCACAAAACAAATGTTTAGTGAGTATCATTAAAATGTTTCAGCATAGTTAAAAGAGTTCTAACTTTTAT
Source organism: Anastatus disparis (assembly GCA_017163975.1). Taxonomy (NCBI): domain Eukaryota; kingdom Metazoa; phylum Arthropoda; class Insecta; order Hymenoptera; family Eupelmidae; genus Anastatus; species Anastatus disparis. The sequence continues at coordinate 3,164,310 of JAFFSR010000251.1, forward strand.
TTTTTTAGAAAGAGAGTTTTGTCATTATATTTTTTATTGATTTTTATTTAATTGTAGACAAATTAAATAGAATCATTTTTAGATACAAACTATATCCAGCATGCTATATATAAACTTGAAATAATAATTTGAATTGGGAATCAATTTTGTAAAATAAGAGTTTGTTTATTTTATCGAATAAGAAGTTATTTATATATTAAATCAAAATACAAAAAAAAATTATTATTCTATATAACTTTTATTTCAATAACGTAAATCAAATTTTATATTAAAAAAAAAGCAATCACGAATAAATATAGTAAATACAAAACAAAGCTTTCAATTGAATTATTGACAAATCGACACTTTTTCACGCTTTTAATTGAAGTAAAATAAAATTTCTAGTTATCCGAGAAACAAACAGAAAATAATGGTCAACAACAACAACCAATCAGTAACTCAACAAAAAAAAAATAAAGAGTAACATATCGATCTCGATCCAATTCACGTTACATCAAATCAGCCGCAGGCTTCCGAAAATTGTTCCCGTTTACATTAATGAAACAAAACTCACGTATATAATCTATTTCTTTTTTTTTCTAAAAGAGTGTATATATATATATATATATATCTGCAAAAGTGTAGAATGCACGTGATTTTCCAAATGATAGAGGTTGCCGTTGGGTATTTCACGATTCGACACAAGAGGGACGAATTTCTCTTTCTCCATATATCCCTTTTACCTTCTCTCCTCCCCCCCCTTCTCCTCCTCTTTCTCCATCCCCCTTTCTATTGCTTTTTGTCCATCTCTCGCTTTCGACTAATCTGCGGCCCAGTCGTAAACCGTTTAATTCCGTTTCGTGATAAACCGTTCCATCGTTTATTGCCCTCCGGTTTTCATACGAAATTTCACCTATATATACGCATATTATGTTGTACGTTTATGTCTGTGTATATAAGTAGAGATGGTTCAACATAATTAATAGATATTATTCGTTCGCGTTGAATTTATCACCCATGTGACCCCCCTCCCCACCCCTTCTTCTTTGATCGATGAATGACGGATATTCCAATAGGATATTTTATGAGAGGGTATTTTGTTTTTTTGTGAAATAATGTTACAGTAACAACTAGTTAGTGTATAAAATTTTATAGGATTGAAACGAGACATTTTAGAACCGTAAATTAAACAATAAAATTTTTTGTAACGCTCCTTCAACGTCATCCTTAATTTCATTAGAACTAATCTTCCATTTCTGAATCAAACATTGTCACATTGAAATTTCATTCTTATATCTGACTTCAGGAATAAAATAGCTAAGAATATGTACACATTAAACAAATTAAAAGTTTTAAAATGATGTAAATAACAAAAGAAAAAAGTGAACTATTTCACAGTCAAATTATCCCTTGACTTCGAACTTTACATTATGAAACAAGTCTAATAAAAGTAACATTACTATAAGTAGTAAGCATTACAGACTACGCTAACATTAAGTATGCATTCGTAAAAAAATAAAAAAAGTTTTTTTACAATGTTGACGATAAAATAAGTTTCTGGTCATAGCTCGTAAAGTGTAAAGTTTTCTTGGTAATGTGCTCGGATGGCTGTGAGAAATCATTGATTCCATTAAGAGTAAGTGAAGGGGTCATTAGTTAAAGTTTATGCTGATGATAATTGAACGTGAATATATAGGCCCGTCAGTACTTTAAGTCACGCAATCCATATTTCGTTTTCAATGTCCACTGTGTTACTCTCATTATTTTGCAAAAAGGATGTATATATACATATACTATGTAAAAACTATGTTGAATCCGTCGACGTATACGACCGATCTGATAACGTCGACGCGTACGCAGTACATGTCAATGATAATACAAACCCCTCTATTTTGAATAAGTAAGGGATGAACAATGAGCTTTTTGAAATAGGTAGATTATAATAACGGAGAATAATATTGATGGTGACTTTTTTAATTTATATTGGTATTAAAGTAGTTCCTTCCCAACATTCATTTTTATTAATTTGCTGCACGCGTTAAATATAACAACAAATACAAGAAAATGAAATAAATTTGAAAAATTTTACCGTGGGTGAGATAAGTCATTTTTAATTTGTGATTTGCAGTGCGTGAAGCATAGAAAATTCAATAAATAAGAAAATTTAAATTAATTAAGTGAAAATTCTTTTAAAAATATTAATAAAAAAATAATACAGTGTAATGAACCAAATAAGAAATATTTTAGACAAGAATCATAATTAACGATCACTAAAAATGAGATTATTCAAAAAAATAAATTTGAAAATTCAAATTTAATCTTGCATAATTTTTCAAACAGTTTCCAACCATTTATAGATTAGAAATTGGTATATAGTATCTTCATCCCAACTGCTTGTTTAAACAACTTAAAATTGTACAACCAAATATTAAAAATATAAAGTCATATATTTCAAAACTGCTAAATAAGTAATGATAAAACAATTTTAAAGGTGATCTGTTAACGAGTCATCAAGTAATGTAAATTCAAACATAAAAAAACAATTTATAAAAGTGAAATTTTTACCATTACAATTGAATCCCTTATTCTATTTAACTCTATCCTTCTCAACAATTCACATCAATGCATACCTACAAGCCACTTATTCGTCAGCCATTTCTCTAACATGCAAATCAGCCCGAAATGCTTCACATAACACTCGAACGAAGGAGTCTATCGTGATCGAGAAAATTTACGAGGGTTGCACACCCACACACGTACGTACTCGTATGGAAATCCAATTCAACGCCTCCAAAAGCTCTGCCACATATAACATGTGGGTGACTAAAGCAAAGCAAAAAAAGAAAAAAAAATCATAGAAAAAAAGAGTGCAACGGCAGGCTCATCAGCTAAGTGCACGTTAGAATCTAACTGCAATGCACGATTTGTTTTTGCCGAATGAAAGGGAAGCGGTGTTCAACATTGAATTCACTTTCAAATGCTTCAGGACAGTTGAGTGTGTATATGCATCTATTGTGCATTCATTCTCATGATGTGAATCTCAATAGACAAGCAATTTTTATTTCATTGTTTGAAAGGTAAATCTCTAGTCGTTCTTTTTTTTGGGTGCATCTAATTTGCTTTTAAATGCAAGGGAATTTGATTTTTTGTTTGTTTTGATTTGTGTACTTTAAAAATAAAACTCTATAGTGTTTCAATTTCATTATGAATCAAAATTTTTATGGGTTCAATGCAATCAATCTATTTTATGTGAAAATAATTAGCTAATTTGAAGAAATTTCAAATTAATTTATTTGAGGTGTAGCTGCATCAAAGCAATTTAAATATCCTTTCAAATACTATTAATAAAATTTATTTTATAATTATGTTAAGTAATCAAATTATACTAACAATAATATTAACCAATTTCTATAATTGTATTAAGTTTGAGCGTATTTTAGGAAATAATTTAGTAATTGCGATGATTAATAATCATCAATAGTAATTTTTTTGGCTAATAAACCTTTCCATATAATTTTAATTCATGTTATCAAAGCACTTTCTCATTTTAATTGAACTTAATCGACGATTCGAATTCAATTGAATTTTTCATTATAATGTATTAAATGCTAATAATCATAAGCTGATGATAAAATATTTAATAATCGAAATAATTATTTATTTAAATACAATTAATCACAAACTAAACATTAAATAATAAACAATACATAATGCAAAAAAAAAAAAATATCATCATTTAAAATCAATGAATCATTATTCAAACACTAAAATAATATTTGAATAAAAAAAAAATAAAACTTTCACACACACACTCCTTTCCCGGAAATGAAGAAACAATAACCTAAACTGCTAACACATAAAATCCATTTTATTCCCATTATACGTAAACGTTCGACAACTATCACCATAAAAAGGCGCAAAAGTAAAAAAAAAAAAGAAAAGGGTGCTCGCGTAAAGGGAAAAAGCTTAAAATTAGTAATCATGTAACATCTACCATATAATCGTATTATTTATAACTAAAAAAAAGCAGAAATTTTTATGAGGGAACAAAGTACGACGAATAACGTATATAGATACCTTTTTAGCGTCGAAAACCGATCGTTAACTTTTTGCTTATAGTCACACGCGCAATATTAACCTAGTCATTACGTACGCGTGCATAATACCAAAATAATACATTACGCGATTTAATAAATTTTTTCGTCGAAAGCATGCGACAGGTCGCTGCTGAGGGGGGGTCCCCAATATAATTATTGCAAGTCCCTATACGTAGTATTGCAAAGTGTTACGAAAAGTGGTTTCTTTCTTTTTTATTTTTGTGGGAGGTTTGAGTCACATGGGTCACACCAATTTTGATTGCGGTTTTATTTTTGTTGACCGTTAGTTGTTGATACATTAAAAAAAAAAACAAGATTGAATTGAGAAAGTTTTTACCTGTTGTTTAATCCCTAATTGGTAGTATTAAAAATTCAAAACTAAAATTCATGCAAGTCATTAATTTCTGGACGTTTCAAATATTTATGCAAAACAATTTCGATTTAAAAGCATGACGGATTCCCCCCTCCTAACAATATTTTTATTCAAATTTTATGAGTAAACGGTGCGTCAAATCATGTTCTTTCGCTACAATAAGGAAATTTGTAAGATTAATCCTGAGTGCAAACAACTCATGGAATTCATCAAAACACTATACATAAAAAAGTTGTAAATAAACTTTCTATGTATAGAATTTTGAGGTTAGGTTTATCAAGGTTTATATCTAATTTTCATTCAAAATTTATAAAAAAATAACAAGCTTGACTGATATTTTATTTTAACAAAAACGATTGTATTAACATTGCTTTATTGCGGACAGGTCATTATATTTGTTTAAATAATAAATTTAAAAATAAATCAATAAAATAAAAACAAAAATCGATTTTAGCAGTTCCAACATCCTATTAATAATTATCTTCTAAATTTGTAATATATTTTTCATTAATAGAAATGCAAAATAGTATATTTTCAATCAAAATGTAAAAGCTAATCCTTTATTGAATATGTTTTGATGTCTTTGAAGCAATTAATTTATATGTTAGAGCACACTTAACCTATTGATACTTTCTAATATATTAATCCCTACAAACAGATACAGCTACTTAATCTATTTTTCTCTGATTACTTCAATCTGAGTGGGTCAAACTGAATATAGAGTTACTCCACGGTTACAAAACATCTTCCTCCAGCTCTATTCTTTATTCTCTCCATCTTTCTTTCTCACACGCACACATATTTTTCTCTCTTTTCATGCTCGCGACCTAACTAAATGGCCATTGAGTCAATTATGAGGATAAAGTACGCCATTGTGTGGCTTACCGTAATTTTTCTAAGCTTCACATTCTGCCACACGCACTCCTCCTCCCACCACAATCGCGAAGCGCAAGCAATAGAGCTTACGTATATATATGTAATATAAACGGAGTTCGTAAAGTTTGATATATACTCAGCTTTAACGACACGTTGATGTATAACTTCGTTCCCTTTGTCATATCCATATATAATGTGTATGCATTTTTTCTCTTTCTCTATATAATACACTTTAACCAGATGAATCGCCATGCACATACGCATACTCGATACCTAAGAACAATCCACTTCCGGTTTATCGATCATCCTTTTCATACTCGCTCTCACCCCCTCCTTTTTAAAAGTTAAGTGGTCAAACAGATTATCGTCTGCCTCCGGCACTATTGTGCTTCAAATTAATATGATTTTTCACTGAATTATTTTACGAGTGTCAATAACGTATATGTATGTTTTTTGTTCTTCTATAGAAATTTGTTCCTGCGGTTTTTCAAAGAGAAAGCATTGTAAATTTGTTGGTTTCTGAATTAGAGATATTAATTTGAAGAGGTTTAAAGTTTTATTAATTTAAAAAATTGATATTTCCTAAAAAAATATTTGTGCACGTACGTGCATTTTTAGTGAGCGAAAAACTTCAAATTCTGAAAGTAGTCGCCGTATTGTATTCGACTATCTTATTCTTATTTTTATCAATATATACTTATTTTTATATTTTTCGATAAATAAAAGAAGAAAGAAAATTTTTGAAAGTTGGTAAATAAGTTATTAAAACAGTTGTGTAAAACTATATTGCCCATGCATAAATATTTAATAATCATTAATATAATAATCATGCAAATTATTGATTTAAACTTAATTATATTATCAATGAATTAATATTAGATCACATTATTCTACAAAACTTGTCAAAAAAATAAAAAATAATTTTGTTTTTAATTAAATGATTCTGAAAAATGATTCAGTAAACAGTAATTAATTATATTCTTAAAAACTTAAATATTTAATATAATATATAATAACATTTAGAAAAAAATGAACAGCGAATAATATTGTTACTTGTCAAATGAGTCATAGTCAGGGTCTAGAGGTGGCAGATGAAAAAAGATCTGTACAATTTGTTTTCCGAAAACCGTCAAAGATAAAATCTTGTCTCTTTCTTATTAGATTGTGTATGGACTTGAAAAGTACAACAATTTATTTTAACGTGCTAGTTTTCCTGTCAACTAATGAAATTTGATGTCTGATAATAAATATCCACTTTTCCAGACGTAAGTAGAGGGTCGAACTTGGTACATAAAAACAAAATTTTACTGCGAAAAAACTTATTTATCTTTGCCTCTTACAGACAAAGAAAATCTAACAGATTTCATTTGACCTCTTTCCAAGTGAACAAAATCGATTGATCAAAGATATTAATATGTAGGAGTGGCTAAGTCGAAGGATCATTTAAAGCCAGAAATGGCAATTAATATCCGCTTTCTAGTAGCTTCAAGTACTGTATTATTATATAGATTGATGATAATTGTGTAATGGAGTAGTTGATAAGTTACTGTCTTCTGTAGCAGTAAACTTATGTGTATTAGATATACATCAAAAGTTCAATCAAAGTGTAATAATGAATATTAAAGCTGAGAAAATATTAATAAATTATTGTTTATAAATAGCTTAGTAAGAATTTCATTCTACCTGGAATAAAATTTTGTATTCACGGATTTTATAAAAAATTTAAGAACAGTTAGTGATTTAGATACATAAAAAGCTTTTTATACTTATTAAAAAATTCACAAATTTTTTCTTCGAATAAAAATTAGAATTCATGATTATTTACATTTATAGAAGTCAAAAAACATATTTGTATTTATACGTATTAATCAATAATAAGATCAACCTACTGTGGACACGCACATAAATAAACTTTAAAAAGTTAATTTCACCGATTTTAATCAACTTATTTAAACTTTTTAATGAAAAATTATAAGTATTAATAGTAGGTGGTATAAAATTAATATGCTTAGCACAAGAAACGCCGGTAACTTTGATTAAAATTTGATGAAATCTTTTTTAAGAGGGATATGACAAAAATACTAATAGTTCTTTATTATTTTTACGATCTTAGTCTGCAACTTTTTATTTTTACGTTTAATATTTTAATGAAATTTAAGTTGTTATACGCTATAACTTTAATTTTATTTAATAATATTTAAGAGATCGCGCTGATAAAAATGTTAAATATTTGCATTGCTCAACGTGAAAAGTAATTTAATAAAAATTGATTTTATATAAGGAAGTAATAAACGTGAAAATTATTTTACAGAAGTAAAATTCTACAGTACATTGTATGCATTTGAAATTTAAATAGCCAGTAAGCTCTTTTGATTCACAAAATTTATTTAATATCCCTCTTAAATAAATCTTTATAGTCTTTTCACAGTGATTTTACGGTATAGAAAAGTACCTTCGTTATGCCTTGTACCAATGCTTGGAAATTGTTTTCGTTTCTTCCTCCATCCTCCCGAAAAAAAAGGAAAGTCCAAAAATTCAACGACTTTTCATTCTTGCAAAATCTTTTCTTCCTTCAAGTCGTCAAACTTAGTTTCAACCAAGAGAAAAAAAAGACAAAAAAAAAATGAAAGAAAGAAAAAGAAACGTTAAACGCGTACTATACTATATACGTATAGAGCAAAAGCCAGTACTTTCTGATGTGTCCGGTGTAGACTCTGAAGAAGAGAGAAAAGAGAAGAAAGCTTTAAAGCCACGGTTTATCGACTAATTTTGTACGTTGGCCCGCCAAGCCAAACGACTACGACGACACACAAGCAGTTTGAATTCTCACTGGGGAAAGATTTTACGCTCTTCAATGCTTCCCCCCTTTCATATATATATAGATACATACTTTAGCAGTGGTGGGCTTTTGTCCCTCGGGTCAGTCCTCGCGTCGACAGTCAAGAGACATTTTACTTCTTTGCCAATATTCTGCACAAATGCACAAAATGCCCAAAGTAAATTTCTAAGAGGATTAAACATTAAAGAATATTAGGGTTTTTTTCCAACCTAATATAAACATTTAATTGGATAACTAATTTTATGCGTATGAAAATTTGAAATATTTTTATTATAATTTGAAAAGTTCGTTCATAGCTATTTTTGATATAATAATTTTATAATGGTTTAGAACATTTTGCAAATATTTTCATTTTTCTATTAATTTAGAAAGACTTAAAAATATAATCAATTGATAGTTTTTAAAAAATATTTATAATATACTATACATCACGTAATTTTTTCATTTGGAATAATTCACGATGTTATGTCATTTTTTGATAAAAAGTTTATTATTCAAGCATATTTAAATAATAGTAATTCAATTATTAAATTGATTATAATAACTAAGTTTTAAACAAATATACATTTACAAACAAACAATTCAGAAGCGAATCATAAAATTTCAATGACTAGACAATTTAAAAATCGTCCTTTCTTTTCTTTATCATGCGCTTTTCCGAAATGAACTTTTCCGCGTACACAAGAACGTCATATCATCATAGAGAATAGTATGCGCGTCTGTGTCAGTTGATGTTCTTTTTCCTATCCCCCATCATCTAAGTTATACGATGGAAAAAGCTTTCTTTCAGTCGAAGTTTTATAGTCTTCCGATCATTGAATTGCCGATTTCAAATATTTCTCACTCTTATGTTGCCGACTTTCTTTAAAGGATTTTTATAGTTTAAAAAAAAAGAGCTTCGGTGTCTTTGTCTATTTTCAAAGTTTAATGGTACAATCCAAGTAGTGCGTTTCGGTGAGAAAAGACTTCATCTAGACGATTACTTGCTTTAAAAAAATTTAATCAAATATAAGTCTTCTAGTATCTAATGGATTACTATCTTTATTACTATTTAAATTTGAGTAGGTTAAACAATAGAGACACTTTCAAAGTATATTAAATTAGTTATGAATCACAACTTTTATTATTTAACATATTTTATTGAAAATTAACGATGAAAAAATATATGACTGTAATATTTATAAGTACAAGGATACTATTATTTTCAACTAGCAAGTAGAACAAGGCGAATTTGATAAGACTAGCTCATATAAGTATATTTCTTACTTAATTTTAATTGGTGATTTCTAAATATTTCTTAAATGGAATATTAAAATATTAAATTAATTTAAATCTAAAACAAGAGAAAACAAAAAAAGATAAATAAAAAGTAAAATTAATTTCTAATTACAGTTTCGTTGAACTTTTAATTCTTATCATTTAAAATATAAATAAATTGACGTCCTTGCACAATATTTAAGACGTTTATGCGTACGTAATTTACACTAAAGACCATGTACTTTTTACTGCCTGTATAAACTAATTCCGTTCTAGTTTAATGTAATTTAACAAGTGCCAGTCTCAAATTGTCTCTTACTTTTGTCTCTATGACTTTTTTTCTTTTGTCTAGATGTAACAATAAAAAAAAAATTTATTTAAAATTATACTAAGAATAAATAAAATGTACATAATTTTCCGTACTAAATTTACCATAATTTTTATATTAATTTTTGCACTCAATTAAATCTTGAAATGCTGTTAAATAAATCTAAAAGTAGCATGAGGCATTTACAGCTGTAGAGTCTTTCGTGTAAACTATTTTGAGTATTTGAATTTAAAAATATGTATTTTATTCTTTATCTTGAAGATTCAAGTGCTTTAAGTTATAAAAACCTTAAATTGCCTAATCAGTATCCTTTAATTATACCAATTACTTAAAATTACTTTATACGTCTTGTATCTTATCTATCTTTGAATAAAAATCCAATAACTCAAGCACAATAGATGCATCAAAGAAAATCCATTAATCAATATCAATAAATATTTAAGGGGTGTCCTAATACCGGCACAGAGATCTACCTTATCTACATTTAAATTATGCATTTTAATAAAAATTTAACTATTTTTAACTAAAATTTATAGAAGAGGCACATTCTTAACATTCTAAAGAATTTATTGCAACGTCAAAAGACAGAATGAAAGTGAAAATGAAGACAAAAACTGCATAATACGATTATTCATAACTACATTGAAAAGTTAATCGTATTAAGCAGTTTTCGCCTTTATTTTTACCTTTATATTGTCTTTTAACGTTGCAATAAATTCTTTGGCATGTTAAGAATGTGCCTCTCCTACGAATTTCAGTCACGAATAGTTAAATTTTTATTAAAATTCTTTCTTTATTATTTTTCATTGGCCATGACAAGCACTTTGGCTTTTGGTCATTCGGCCATTACCAGGTAAATCTTTTATATTTTTATATCCAGTTGTGCCCAGTGGGACTTTTTTAACAACACAATTTTTGCCCAATGGGACTTTGTAAATAAGTTTTTCGTGGTCTCCGGGTTCTACTCCCCGCAGAAAAATTCGAAAAAATTTTTCCGAAATTTTCCCGGGGAATCGAACCCCGGTCCACTAGAGCGCGAGCCAAGAGCCTTAGCCCCTGCGCTACCGCCGCTCCTTATTAAAATTCATAATTTAAATGTAGATAAGGTAGAACTCTATGTCGGTATGAGGATTCCCCTTAATTGATTTAAAAATTATCACGATTAAAACTTTAAAAAAAATAAACAAACTTAAACTCAATAGGTCAAGAGCCTGAGTTTACTGTCAATTGACCGTATACATATAAAACTTAAAGAAAGCAGTGCAATACTTTATTTTTTTTTATTTACTCTAATATATATCGCATTCTCTCTGTTTTGACGTTCAGATCAATTCAAGACAAAATCCATTAATCCATTAAAGTCTTTTGTATTTTAGATAGGCCTATTACATATTATCAGTGAGTCAAGTGTAAAAAGGAAGAGTGGAAAAAAGAGAGAAGCAAGCAGCGGCAAGCGCGCGGGGGCTTTTTACTATATACAAAACCAGCTGTTCGCATCCAATTAGCTTTTACTTGATAAGCTCGACAATAAGCAGCATTATTGTAAGAAACAACCCGACCACTGTCAGTGTGTGTGTGCGTATGGGTTTACGAGTTAAAGTTTCTCTGCACAATTCTACCGCCTCATCAAAGTTACATTTGACGTTTTCATTATTCAACACTCGCACCGTTTGGTGTTGAAAAGAAGAAAAAAAAAGGATTCATTTTCGTTTATACAGTAATGCTGTTAAGTTTTTTTTTTGTAGCATATGGTAATAATTTGTAGCATATAAAGATTTCACGTATGGTATTAAGGAATTATATACATTGAATTTTCTTGTTTTAAATTAGTTTTTAAAAAATTATGGTATATTTAAAAACTGTACTTGAAATTCATTAATTCTTCAACAGTTTATATTATTGTCCAAATTATCTACCAAGTTATTGCCAAAGTGGTTTTTCCCATCTATATATGCTGCTTGCAGTTTTTTTATTGAAAAAAAAAACGCAAGCAAAATAATTTTCGTAATGACATTTCATAACATATTTCAATATTAAATTTTATAGTTTTGTTGTATTCTACATATGCATCGTACACTTTGAATGATGTTGCATTTTAAGCACTTTTTTCTATTACTATGTATATTTTATGTTACTCGTATATCCGCTAGAATCGCAGCATCACCGTTTAATTGACAATTTCTGCGTTTAAACTAAGAAAGTCGTGTGAATTAGAATTAACCAATCATATTAATAATAAAAAACTAAGAAATTCCTAAGTTTATTGCTACATTTACACGTAAATTTTAAAAGTAAAGATTAATTATGTTCATTTAGGTTAAGAGAAAATAATATTTTTTAACTCTTTAAAAATTCATTACATATATTTTCAAAAGTTAACCATCAATTTTTACAAGTCTATTGAAATAATATTAAATTATACATTCTCCAAAACATATAATAAAATAATGAAAACGATAAAAATATATTTACATTGTATACTAAAAATAAATCGCAAAACATAATAACGAAGAAAAAAAAGTCTCAAGATCATAGTACCGCTAACATAAAAAGGTATAAAAAAAACCAACGTCCCGGCGCCTTCTGATACACTTTACATCTATCTATTATGTGTTGCATTATACGTTTATGCGCATCTCTCGTTGAAAATCGTACGAATCACTTTTCTCGCTTCCTTTCTTGATACATTGGACTTTATCAGTCATCCTGCAAAATGCGCGTATATACTTCTTGGCGCTTAAATTTTATACACGAACATATAAATACACGCGCGCGGATATATAGTCACTCTAGATAATTTGTAGCACGCGCATACTTGCATATCTTAACTTTTATTTTTTTTTTTTTTTAGTCTTTTTTTTATATTTCTCTCCGTCGTCTATCCATTATATTACGTATTACGCAGATATAAGCTATTATTATGCTCTCTTATTGCAGCGTGTCCGACAGAAGAGCTTGCGAGCTCGGGCGCGCGCGCTTTTGGATAAATATGCTTATGTGTGCGTTATACGAGAGTAATAGTAGCGCGAGCGAGGCAGGATGCTCTCATTTCTAAATATTTCAACTGTATTATCGCGATAATAACAGTAAATTAAGCGTAAAGTGGAAGAACGTTAATGTAAATTTTTAGAGAAAGATATAAAAAAAAAAAGAATAAATAAAGCCTCGCATTACTCGAGAATCCACGGCCGGGCGTGTATATTATACGCGTTAAATATAAAAATAAACGTTTTGTTTTTATAACTCTGGCTATTAGCGTGTATTTGATATTCTCATATACGCGCATAAATAATGTTATGAGTTTTAATAAATGTCGATCAACGAATGGCCAACCTATCTCAAGTTATTACTTCATTTTTATCGTTCTTTTTTTCATACAAGTGCTCAATAAGCATATTACGATGTATAAATAACAATACGAATTATCGATTTTCTGATTTTATAGTTTATTTTGTTAGTTCTAGCTTGATGTGGATTATAAAATTTTTAAAGGAATCGAACGGAGCACTGAAGTGTTTCTTTAAAAATAAAATTTTATAAGTAAAAGATAGTAAAATAGACGATTAAAATTTTATGACGAAGTTTAAAAATTTGATTTAAATAACTAATTAGCTATTTATTTATGGATCGTTATTCAGAAAAATTTTATAAGTAAAATTGTTTTATTTCATTTGAACTGCGATAAGGAAAAATTATACATACAAAAATTTACTTTGCAAATGTCATATACCTATGATAATTGTTAATATTTATTTAAAAATAAATATTAACAATTCCATTTGTTTAATATGATTAACTTTAAATATAATAATAATGTACTATAAGATACGCATTTTAATTACAAAATTTAAATTAAATGTTTTTAATATTTTACATAAAATAAAATATTTTATAATTAAAAGAGAAAAAAAACTTACCAAATTGTCTTTTACTACTGTCATTTATGAAACGTTTGTCACATCAATTTTAAGAAAAAAATTGAAGTTCATAATTATATTTTTAAATGCAAACTATAACTGTCATGTTTAAAATTCGAAAAATACTTTAAACTTTATTTATTTTTATCAACAAAAAAGAAATAATTATTACAATTAAGATTACACGTTATCGTAATTACTAGCATAAATTTTAATCAAACAATAAATAAAATGGGCAATGAACAATTTTTATTTTCTTTTATGTCAAATTAGCTAGCCATGACTGTGCATTATTTAAAAATTATTTCAATATCATCTCGAATATTATTATTATAATCTAGATATTTATTTTAATTACATGAAGTATATCTTCAAATAGTATAATTTTCTTCTACTCATTTTTATTATCATTAAGTTAAAAATTAGTTTAAAATTGGTGCCATAATCCACAATTTAGTCATATCATAATAGTGTAAAATAGACTAAAAGCCCCAATAAAAAAAAATTAAATAATTACATGCCATTAATAAAAGACAAGTGTTTCTTATTTAACTGCAACCTAAAAACTCTTTCTGTATCTATTTATTAATTTATTATTAAAATTTTGATTATCCCTAAGCTAACGATAAATCGTTCCATTAAATTCAATAAAAAAAATATCTGCCCCCTCGATGCATCAAGCATCAAACGCAACGCGTATACAACGCTGCGTATATATATAAGTGTGCGTAAGGTTTACACGCACACGTTGTAATACTGAGATTATACAGCCTAATACTAGCACGTGCTCCTGTAGTACGTTAAACGTAGTACTATAATATTCTCCTACTTCCATCTCATTCAACCCCCTCCACTTTGCCCTTCTCCTGTTCTCTTGTATATAGCCCTTCTATCTCTTACATTCTCCTCTCCTACTTTTCGGTACTATTTTTATCTCGCTTGCTCTCTCGTTATAAAGCATCATCGATGAAAAGACATATGTATATGTAGATACACATATGTAGATATAGAAAGAGAAAATTACGAAAAAGAAAAGTTACAGTGCGCATCATCCGTTGGTACAGAGTCACACTCTATCTTTCTTTCACCTATACAAATGGTCTAACCGTTGAACTCTCGGTCACGAGATTTTTATATATATACCGAGATGTTACGCGGTCAGTAACTCCATGTAACAGAGACGGCACTGACCTTTAGATTTTCATAAGCCAAAAGAGAAAGCACTTAATTTTTTTTTTCAATATAAATAACTTGTATTATTAAGGTGTATTAAAATTAAAAAAGTATTATCTATTTATTCCTAATAAATTAAATAAATTTTTAGTAGCGCAATTTGGGTTTAAACTTATGAATCATTGTAAACACGATTGATCGGTAATATTTCTGATATATAATTATTCCACTTAGAAATTCACAAATTCACACTTGAGGAAAAAGGATTATGAAAAGTTGTTTAAATAAAAAATTAATAAGAGAAAATTACTTAATTTATCTCTATGTTGTACAGATCAATTTTATTTAAAAAATCAAATTATTTTTCTAATTGAAACTGTAACAATTTTCATCAAAACTAATTATTTATATACAATGAAAAAAATTATTTAATAATAAAATTATCATGAAATAATTAAAAGTAACTTTTATAAAACATTAGATACTCCAAAAAAAATTACTTATGATGACTCATTAACAAAATATTCTGTATCACCAATATAACAAAAATATTCTTTCCATGCTACACCGCCGCATTAATAAGTCTTAATCAAATGAACTTTTATTGCTCTCTGTATAAAAATATAATAGCCTCATACTTATAATTAGCCATCTAATAAAGGAATGTAGCAGACGACAACGCGCGAGTCATCGATTTTACCGCACATAAATTTGCTTGGCGCAAAAATTTTAACAATAAATCATTCGAACGAGAAACTTCAAGATAAGCGATACGAAGATAAGATTGCTAATAAATAATGTTTAAAAAATGTATAAACGTTGCTGGTAACAAATACTATAACATGACATCTTATTACTATACATTGATTTTAAAATGCAACGCTGCACATCGTAAATCGTCCATAAGTAGATTTTTTTATCAAACACATGTTTTTTCATGTTAATATTTATGAAGAAACTCAAATACTACAGTTTTTTCTGTTTTAAAATGAAGAAGAAGATGATTTAACTGAAATTATTAATGAATTCAGCAGCTTGAGAAAGATGTAATGCACCGTGAACAAATATATTTATAAGTGTATTCTCAAGAAGGAAAGATTTATCTTGAAAGAGTTATAAGAGAAATTAATTATTACGTTCATTTTTTATTATTTTATTTTAGCGTTATTTCAAGATAAAAAAAAATTTGCTAATTTCGGGAATAAAATAAAAAATTTTGCAAAAAATGAATATTTTATAAATTTTGTGTATTGGAAATTTCATGATTTAACAATTATACATAATAAAATTAGGTACAAGTATTGAATAAATTTAGTTTTTTAAATATAAAATAGTAAACTTTAAACCTAACCATTGATTACAATATTCACTGAATAATTTCACTAAAAAATTATGCGAATATTGGCAAGTCGGTAAGAACCGTTTTTAAAAAACCGTTATATTCTGGGAAAAATTCGTGTTTAGAATTTTAAATGAACAGAGATTTTTCATAGACTATAAAAATAAATATAGAGCTGATAAAATTCTCATGATTTCAACGAAAATAGTTTTGAAAATGTATAAATAAAACACTTGTTTAAAAATAATATTTAAAACTTTTTCAAACAACAAACGATCATTTTTGGGATCCCCAAGTTGAGAACAAATTCCCGTTCTACTCAAGTGAAGCGGAAGAGCCAAAAGTATGCGACACTTAAATTTAACGCCTGTTTATCATATAAATTACAGTCTTTTATTTGCAATTCTTACTGTTAATTAAAATTAGCAAAGTATAAATGCAATGAAAAAATGCATAATAAAAATTTTATATGATGTAGTTTGAAATACTATTTTGTCTTATACTATATTAGTAATATATTTATAAAGCCTAAAATGAAAAAAAAATGTTCTATTTTCGTACATACCGCGCAGGTCTACCAACTTATGTTTAGGTTAATAAAGGTATTCGCTACTTTGAATTTTTTTTAAATTTATAAATTGAAATTTAATTTATACATAGACATAAAATTTACATTTATATGCATCTACTTATAATTTATATGCTATTGTTAATTCGTAATACGTATCATGAAGAACTTAATAAATCACGTGTATGCAAAACATGCTAAAGTATAAAATTTGAATTTTAATTCCGCTTATTTTCGGATATTTTAAACAGTTCAACGTTAAAAATTAATGTAATTAGTAAAAATTAACTTACCTATAATTGCTCGATATACTTTTCTGTCAATAAGTTGCAAATTCAGTCCAATTAACCTCACAAGCAACACCGAAAACACTGCAAATCTATGGATTAGCTGTAAGTATAACAAATAAATGTAATGATTCAAAAACAAAATAAAAGTGCAACTTATTTAACAATAACAATGATAACGATAACGTACTGCAATAATTTCGTTCGAATTTCAATGAAAAAATGCAACGAATAAACGCGATAGAAAGAGGGAAAAAAACCGAATAACCTAAAGAAGCTATAAGGTTATACACGCCTTTCTATCCTCTTATTTTTGGTCTTGTATGTTTCTTGCCACCGTCATCATCCTCTTTCTCTCTTTTACATTTACAATATATACATTATACTGTATAGTGCGATATTATAGGTATTCCCTCTCCTTTTTCATTTCGTACGCTCCTAGCGCGTCTCTCTCGCGTACACACAAAACTATATACATCCGCAAACTCGTTTTGTAATAAAATAATAAAAGCCTTTCCTTCGGCGGCGGGAGACCCTTCCTTCTTCTCTCTCTCTTCTTTACTTTACACTGTATCTGTCTTTCTCTCTTTTTTCGTTCTCCCCCTCGTGAGTTTGTAAGTTTAAAAGAAACCGGCAACAGTAACGTTAGAGAAGTATGTATACGTACACTCTGTGCTAGCAGAAAAAACGAATGTGGCTCCTTACGCTTTTGCAAAAAGAGAGAGAAAGAGAAAGAAGGAAATAAGTTAAATAATTTGAATAAAAGATATAAATGTGTATGCATTAAAAATATATAAAAAAATTAATTAAAGAAAAATGGTAAATAATAAAATAATAGACGAATACCTGTAAAGATTTTGTACTACTAGTATACACGTGGCTGAAACACGTGTATACTTTGAAGATATGGAAGGTAGCGGCTTTTGCACTACAGTCGCGATGAGGCGCTGGTGTAGTCCGGTTTGCCAATAGCCCGCGATATTACAATTGCGTTGCGTAAGTTACATGTGTAATTTAGACGATAGTTTTAATCGATGTTTTAGGTGATGAAGTTTGCATTCTTATTGTAAAAGTATGTTAAAATTTTTTTAATTATTTTCTTTTTGAAACTAATCAGTTATCTCAAAAGTAAAAATTTTCTTTTTATTTCTTTTATTTAAACTAATTCTTTGAAAATTATTTGAACTAAATTTATATTGAATATAAAAATAGTTTTTTATACGATTAATGAATTATTATAGAATATATAAAAATTACATGTATTATTTTCCATTTATCATACAATTTTTTATTCAGTTCAATACGAAATATATTTAATTAAATATTTTATATGAATTTTCAATACAAGACAAAAATTGTTTAGTGTCAATATTTTCTAAATATTTTCCTTAAATTTTTAATTAATATATTTTATTTTCCCAAAAAAAATTTTAATGATTTTTGATTCGATAATTCATTTTGATTTATAATTTCGAAAAATTGAAAAAAAAAATTGATTAATTCTAGAATAATTAAAATTAAGATTTAAGGTGACTTCGGAAATTAGGTTAAGTTTGATTTTTTTTTAGTTTACAAATCTTGTTTTCAACCGGTTGACTGGTAAGGTATTTTCCAGTTTTCGTGCCAAAAATGGTATAAACATATTATTTATTAAAATGCACAAAAATCTTTTTTCAAGTGTTTTTTGGTGTTTCTGATTTTGTTTATTAGTCTTTAGTTGATGATCCTTAAAGGGATGAAAAATAAGGGTTGTGGATGAAATTTTTTTTGTGCATATATGATACAAAACCAGTAAACCAGTTAATATGTGAAATTTTTTAGATATTTTGATTTTTCACCATTTTTTAAACTCCGTAGATTGGTGAAAAACTTAAATATCCAAAAAATTTTATAAACTAAAAGAGTCATTTGTAAACTACGAAATGAAATTCAACCTATCTCTTGTGGTCGCCTCAAGTTCACAAACTACATCATGATTATTCATAAAAGAAATAGTATATTACACACCAAGGGAGGTAAAGTATTGGCGAGTCCATAGCACATATAATTGCCACCTCGAGCCGAAGGCGAGGGTGGCAAATATGTGCTATGGGCTCACCATTTTACCTCCCGTGGAGTGTATACTATTTTTCGCCATACCCGGGCCGAAACTATGACTTTTGTTTTTCGGCGCCGGGACGAAAGTCGTAGTTTCGGGCAGGGTATGGCGAAAATAAATTATTTAAAGAATTCCAGAATAGTTTTATACAGGTTAAACAATAAGATGAATAAAATAATTATTCTGAAGCAACTTAATCCTTGAAGAATCATGTCTTCTCATCTAGACGGATTATGGAAATGCCACTAGAATAGACGAACCTTAGAAGGTCGGATAACGTGCTTGCAATGCTTCAACGACGTTTCTCGTAACCGCATTGTCATCGCACGTATATGTATATAGATATACAAAACCGAGCACAAGCCGAAAGCAACGGTTATATAGGATCAAGTAGCAGAAACCAATCAACCGATTTATACTGATCTACTTGTATCATCTGATAATCCTCCATCGATTATAATGCGCATGTATGTATATACATGAGAGAGTAAGTGCGAGTAAGTGTTAGAGAGTTAGTGAAACAATATTATATATAGAGAGATATTCGATGACAGAAACTGCTGAATACGATTGTCTGTGCCTTTAACCCTTAGATGTGCGCCTGCGGATGTTGAGATAGTTAGATAACTGCTCAACTAACCGTTTATCCTATATCGCAATTTCTATGTATTTCTGATCTGGAGAATATGTTTAACTATATATCGAAATGTAGTGGTCGCATAAGGATATCGAAGGTTCACCTCAACAGATAATAGTTTTGATATTGTTTTTAGTTATATGATTATTCGGTAATTTTAGTCATTTTAATTTATTTACTTAGTTTTTATCAAATTTGAATGTTTAGAAAAAAGGATAAGAGTTTTGATAAATAAATCAACACCAAACTTCTAGGAAGATGAGCAAAGTTTTTTTATTTTAATTTATAAATAATTTTTAATTTTACTATTCCTTACACCGCGAGGCTAGTAAAAAATAAAAAATTACCTGAACATCCACGTTGCGCATTGTAATTAAATAAAAAATTGTTTATCTTCATTTATCAAATTGAAATGTTATTTGAAATTATTTTGTACATTGTTAGATTATAATACAGAATTGTAACCATACATTTACAAAAAATTTTATTAAAAATGAAAAAATGAACTTATTATATTTGTGTATCACATGTTAAGGGTTTTAAATAATCACGATTTTACAAAATAAATCTAACAACGTTTTCCTTTAACCGAAAGGTTTTAATCTCAACTTTAATACGTAATTAGTAAAAAAACTTTACAGAATTAGTAGTGCAAATACTGTACAACTATAAAGCAGATGCAAATGTAAAAAAAATTTTTCTTCTCTGCAGATTTTTTTCATTATATTTATATTATTTATAATCAAATTCCAATATCTTTTTCAATATAATCAATTATTTGGAGAACCTTGATTAATGGTACAGGCATTTAACTCGATAATATAAACCCCCCCTTATTATTCACTTATCTGTATTCTTTAATTAGTGACTCAACAATTGAGAGCGCATAATAATATGACTAGAAATTTCCGAACTAACTAAAATACAATTAGAACTAAAGATTTTTTATTAAAAATCAATTATTAATGAATAGTATGTCTTAATATCTAAATATTACTCATACATTCACACACATTCACACATTTACTAATGCAATGATCTAGTATGAAACAAAGCATTACGCTATTGGCGTATTATCTATGCGTTTGTGTGATATGCTCTACATTGAAACAATTACACACACAAGCGTGTATATATATATGTAGAGCATCCATGCGTACGTACAATACAGAAATGTGAATTCCTCTCCTATCTATATATATACATATACATACAAATTCACAACTACACGTATAGAACAGTCCATAGAGGAGTAAGATCAGATCATAATTGCCTTGACGTTCGAGGTCCAGATGCTCCCCAATCAGTGGTTATCCGAACATACGTGTGTGTGTATATATATATATATATATATATATATATATATATTAGAGAAAGAAAATGTGTATATGTTTATGTGAGGGTTGTATATATATATTTGAGTGTGTGTAGAAGAGGAGGTCCGTGACCGTGTTGAGAACGGCCAGTTAGTTTCCTGAGGGGGTCCAAGCAGTATACACGCATGGTAGCACCGTTTAATTGGCAGCCAAGGTACAATGGATTATAGAATGGTATATAGAAAGCGAAAAAGAGAGAGAGAGAGAGAGAGAAGAGGTCCACTCCATGTCAAAACCATTTCACTCGTTTATCCGATCGCGTGAACGCGACCACGTTGATATTCGTATAGCTTGCCTCTGTCTTTAGATCTTAGCAAACCACCCTCTTCTTTTGCTCATGTATTGTATATAAGCTAGTTAGTTTTTATTTTTCTTGCTTCGCTACGACGATTAGAAGGATATTCGTGTATGCATCGCTGACTTGTATTTACAATAGGTAGTCGACTTCGTTTTCCTGAAATATTTTTGTGTGCGACGACGCATTTTTCTATATTTATTTTTTTATTATGGTTTTTTCAAGGTGTGTACATAATTTTAAATAAATTTAAATACAGAAATGGAAATAAATTTTCTGAAATTCAAAATCTTACAATATTGTCAGTATACGTATAGAGCAATATATCTTGTAACTTAATTTTTTAATTTTTGCAAAAACAAACAATAATTATCTGCTCAAAATTTATTGATTACATGTGGATCCTCTAATGTTCAATTTCAAATCATCTAATTATTAATTCTATTAATTAAATGCACCCATACCACAAAAAATTAAATAAGTTTAAAATATTAAACTAATAGCTAAAACTGTATACAGAAATACAAATATAATTTACACAAGCGATATTTCACGTAAACTCGCACAATAATAAATTAAAGTTGCTTAAAGACAAGGACTTTAAGAAAATGTGCTCCATTTAGTATTTGAAGTATACAACAAAAAACATTGATAAAATATAATGAAACATTAAAATCATAATTTTTAGATATTTTTTATGAAAGCAAAAAAAGCCATGTAATCCCCAACAAAAAATACTCTATTAACTTTTTTCGCTGGAGCCACCTTAATCTGAGTAAAAAATTCATTAAAAAGTTGTTTATTTTGAATTTCAGTGTTTCATAAGTTTTCATCACATTAACCATAATCTCTCGAAATTTTTTTGGATTGTAAGAGTTAAAGTAAAATTTCACGTGTAGATTATTATATATACATGTTCATTAAAAATCCTATGTTCATTTGAAAATTATCAATAATAATACAATATGTGAGCAAGTCAGTTTTCTATTCCATACCACAAGAATAACGGTAAAAGATAGTAATAAAGAACCCAATCCAAGGTGTGATTTTTTTTTCTCATATGGCTGTAATGAAAATAATGTAAATATAAGAAAATCAGAAGTTAAATGAATAGAAATCGTGAATCCGAGTACCGTTAGATATCCAATACTTTTTAATATATTACGTGTCCATATGTGCATTTTGTCTTAAAGAAAATTTTATCAAATTTTCACTTACTTATTTCTTAACTATTGATAATAACGTGAAAAAAATTTTGAAATTAGTGTGGTTTTTATTTTTTTACAATTTGATGAATTGATAATCGAAATAGCAAATGAAATTGATAAAAAAATTTACAGTAATACTATTTTCATTTACACATATTCTTTAATACTAAAAATAACAGAGAAAACGATTTTTTTTTTATTTTAATCATAGTTTACTTGTTTCAAAAACAATTTTTTCTTTAAAAAAAAGCATAAATAAATTAACATATTTAAGTAGGCATTATATGGCAATACAATTTATCAATAATGTCGAAATCTTAAAAAATGTTCTAAATATTTAAATTTCCAATACAAAGTATTAAGTCATAGATTCATAATAAAATTTTATTGTTTCGCTATCAGCCTCGAAAACGTTGACTTTTAACGTTTGTAAAAGAAAAAATAGAAAGACAAATGTCAATAAATGTGTAATAACAGTATCATTCTTTGTATACATCCTCGCTCTCGATACACCTATTACACGAGAAATAAAGCTTCGCCTACTTCCTTTGCCAAATAGTTCGTATGTGTGTTTTTTCTTTTACTATCGCTATCTAAAACGATTCCTCTCGTCATTCTAGTTCAATCTTAACGATCACTGCAAAACCAATTTCTCTTCTCGCGTTCACTTCCTAAATCGTCCAGATTTCGCCAGTTTTAACTTTATTTTCTTTTTTTCTCTTTCTCTCTCTCTTTCATTCTCTGTTCGGTACAACGAAATGTGGTCGTTATATACGTTTTTCTTTTTTTTTTCTCTCTTTCACTCTTCTAGTAGAGTTTTATCTCGTGAGATCCGTGTTCGGTAGTCACAGCTACTCAATTCCATTCCCCTTTGCATTGAACCATCGAAAAGCAGTAACCGCCTTAAATTTATCGCCAGCTATTCGCCTATACGATGGAAACGTAGGATATACGCTGAAAGAATGAGAGCTAGAGAGGAAAATAGAAGAGGGTGAGAAAAACGCGATTCTTAAGAAAGAATGGCGATCATGCATCGGCGGATGAAGGTTATAAAAAGGAAAAACAGAATGGAGCTTTTGCAGATGCGAAAAGATTAAGAGACGGTTATAGGAAGGAGTATAAAAGAAATTTTTACAATATTAAAATAGATTCAGTTTAAAAAATTTCTTTCTTTATAATAAATTTGTTTGTTAACATGTTTAATAAATTTTCATTTTTTTTACAATTTCAATAAAATCTGATGCACTATTACTATATATATATATATATATATATATATATATATATATATATATATATATATATATATATATATATATATATATATATATATATATATATATACGATCATCTTTTGTTTGTAATTGATACATTATAGAGGTTTCAGTGGCTCAGTCGGTAGAGTGATGGATTCGTAATCTCGAGGTCGCGAGTTCGAATCCCGCTGTCAGCCAATTGATATAAGCACCACTGTATGTGTACATGTGCTTTGTTTACAAACACACTAAAAACCTCCGTCGCTAATTAGTATCGCACTTGTAGCATAAATACAGCGACGTTAAATGAAATTTAAAAAAAAATTGTCCATTCAATATTTATACAATTAATACAATTTTTTGCACAATCTTATTATGATAATAAAATTAATTAAATTAAAAATATTCAAATATTGTAAAATTTGATTGAATGATAATTATTAACAACTTTTAAAAACTTCAAATATAAAAGGTTTCTAGAAAAAATTAAGCCATCGATACTCTTATTAATCAATTTTAACAACATATATAAAAAAAATCTACAATAATACGAGCATTCAGACGGAAGATTCGTCTTAGAGAAAAAAAAGGGAAGAATAAAGGAAGAAAAAGATAAAGTGAAAATAATAAAAATGGACACTGGCACCGTTAAGCCATAACGCTAGACTGACCCTCGACAATTGTCGTTAGCTATATTTTTAGAGACTCATTACACCGATTCCATTCTGTATACATATATAGATTTCCTCTTTTGTAATGTTCATACTCTCTATACACACCCTCTTACCATCCTCTTTTTTTCCTCCCTTCGCTCCTTTGGGATTATATATACGTGCATCTATAGTCTATAAAACTTATGTAGCCCTTACAACGAGACTCGCTACATGTGTAGCGGGTGTGTATTACTTTGGGAACAGTAGAAAAGCAATAATGTATCGGAGCTCGAGATGTACGTGTATACATATATGTCAGAAAGACGAATCTTATAACGAAAATCGTAGAGAAGCTGAATAAAAAGCTTTTCTTTTTTCTTCTTTTATTGCAAAGTAAAAAGCAGATCGTATGTACAAAAAATTTGATTAAAAAAAGTAAAAATTGCAAATTAACTATCTTTAACATTGTTATTTTAAAGAAGTTTTACATCAAGCATTGCATTTTTTACATAAGATTGTAATATTTCTTCGTTTAACACTAAAATAATGTAAATCACGAAAAATTTAAAGATGATCCCTGTAATCTTAAAATTAGAAAATGCAAAGAAAAACATTAATTATTTTAAGAATATAAATACATTAAAAACAATACTAAAAGAAAAATAATTTATGGAGAAAATAAAAGAAACTCAATCAAAGAATCAAAAGCTCGAGAAATAATGATTTTTATTTAAAAAATCAAGTTGTAGAACAAAAATCCTTTTGCAAATTGAAAACGACCAGTTGAAATTGGTACATTCAAACTAGTTTTAGGAAAAATTATGAAATATATCATTCTTCGTCGTACAAAAAAAAACAAATTAAATAAAAAGTATAAATCTGCATATATAAATTACTCCAATATCTGCTGTAAAATTGTTACATCATAAAAAAAAATTATTTTATGATAATTAAATTTAAGTTTTAAATGCGATGATGATTAAGTTCAATATTAAAATCATCAATTTAATATTAAAATATATGATTTTTGTAGAGAATTTATAATAAATATCTTCAATGACATTTTGGCAACACTCACAATATTTAAAATTTAATATCAATAAAATGTTAAAGCAAAAATATAACCAAAATCCAAACGTTGAAAATGTATTTTAAGTCTCAAATTACGATACGTCTAAACTATTCAACTCCGATCCTTAAAAACCCGGTGGATGTCATTAAATAACACCTCGTTCTCATGTTCAAAAGTCTTCAGAACATGTCGGCTGTGTATCACTCATGAAGTTGTGCGTTGTTCCAACTCCTTTTCTTTATCATTTTTATTTTATTTTCATAGTCCACACGTTGTAAAAAAAAAAAAGAAAAAAGATTAAGAAAAGAAACACGAAGAAAGAACTCATGTTTGGTGAAATAGTAGCCTAACGTCAAAGCAAGCAAAAAAAGAAGGATTCTTGAAATATGGTCGTGTGGCCAAGATGACGCGCGATAAATCTTGATAAGACGCGTGACGATACGACAAATAAACGTGAATAGGCAAGAGGGTCAGAAATTCATGTAAGAAGTCATAAGAAGCTATAAAAAATAGAATTAAAATTTACTTTAGGTGTGCGTAATTTTATTTTTCATAAACATATATCTTTTATTTTTGTACAATAAAATATTGAGTGCTATGCAATGTTTTTTGTATAATGTTCTTTTTTATTTAAAATCTTTAGATAAAATTAATTTATTTTTATTTGATTAATATTTAAAAGAAAAATAATTTAATTAATTCATACAATTATTATAATGAATTTAAATTTATATATAAATGAAAAAAAATTATTAGAAAGATTATTCAAAGTTGTTGATTTATTTATTTGATTAAGTAACTATTGTGAACTTTTAGCAAAAACATATTTAAATCTTATAAACAAAAGCTTTTTGTTTTGTACTTCAAGTGAAAATTATAATTAACTAGTATCGCAATTATCAACAAATCTATCATCTTCAGATCTCTAAAAAAAATGAATTCATTCAATCCTACTAATCGGCAATTTGTTATTTTTAAAACTCTTGTACGAACGATATTTCAACATAGGAATCGGACTTTATTCTCCTAATAAAGAACGACCAAAGCAATTTCCTCCTGATATCTCGACAGTATAAATTTTCCAAGAAAATCCTATTTATAAATTATTAAATATCTAACTGAATAAAAACCCCTTTTCTATTCTATTATAAAGCATTATTAACTTCCTAAAACTAAAATAAAGTATTACTCTCTTTTATCGTCAACGATTTTCTTTGCGAATGCTTTTTTGCTCTCTCACTCCCTTTCACCGTGTATAATATTCCTCTATATACGGTCAAGCTAAAACCGGACAATGCGTCTCATTCAATTCTTTATTTAGATGTATATACATACGAGCCCCATAATATATCCCCTTTTTGGGTACAGGAAGAGAAAGAGACGAGAGGAACAGAAAGAGAAAGATTGAACTTTCTCTCTCTCTTTCAGTATCTCTCGTGTTATTGGACATTCATGTGTCATTTAACCGAAATACCTCCGATGCGCCGAACTGATTTACAGTCTTTGGTCGAGGGTGCAAGCCAAATTTTCGCACGTCAGAGAATATGTACATACACATATATAGAGATTGAAAGGGATAGAGTAAAGTTATATATATTTTTTATGTTAGATGAGTCAGCTAAACCAAAAATATTATTTTATTTTGTTTATTTATAATAAAATTTTAAACATGGAAATCAGATATAGTTGTTAATTAACAAACAATTTTTCGTTGCACTCATTAAATTTTGTTTGTTCAAAAAATATAACGATGAATATCAACATAAAATAAAGTTTAGAATATATATACATGTATATCCGAGTATGTTAAAAAAAACAAAAAACAGATCAGAAATTAAATTACTAGACAAAATTTTCTCATCTTGATATAAAACAACATTTATCCATATGCAAATGCAAAGTATTTATTATATTATTGAGTGTCTAAGGTTTTAAAAATTTTCATTATTGCACTCGGGCTATAGATTTTTTCGTTTAACAATTTAATTTGAAAATATATGTTTTCAATCATCAACACAAAGTCACAATAATACGTTTTTATTATGTAACTATAATAACAAATAATAATAACTTTTACTATTTTCAACACTTCTTTTTTTTCTTTATTTGATGTACAGTAATATGTACATTCTTTAATTTATGAATATCGATTTGACCCAGTTATTGGTAATGCATTGATTTTCAATAAAAAATAAATGATTTTTTTTAACTTTAACTTTTTTCTCTATCATTTTAACTTCCACTTTACTCCCATAAAATATGTACAACTTCTAAACTATTCCACCTTGAAATATAAATTTTATAAAAACTAACCATACTGAACTTACAACTTTTATAGCAATTCCAAATTTAAATATTTACTGAAATATTTTCTCGTTTTATTTTTAACAAACAAAGAAACTTATTCATAGTATTTATATGTAGATGATAATTTTATTTCATATGTTATAAAAATAAAATACATTACAAATTACAATTATTATTTATATAACAAATAATCGTATTACAATTCAAAACATCTTTCATTCATATATTAATACGGTGTTCTTCATATTTGTTACAATTCTAAAAATCAATTATAATTCATTCGAATTAGTGCATTTCGATTACGAACACGAATGGAAAATGGAACTTCTATACAATTTCAATGATTATTATAAAAAGTACCATTCGAAATTTTAAGATTCTACAATAGGCCAAAAAGAAACAACGATATAATCGAAGTGTATAAAAAATTCTGTACAGAATTACCTACTGACTAAGAACAATATCATCAAGTTTTTTATAACCCCAAAATTCTTCACATATAATTACGGAAGAAAAGGTTTCGCACGCTTAAGAATGAGACGAGGGACGTAATATATCTTAAAGCTCGGTATTCCTATCCGTGGTTTAATGAGATTCAGCAAGGATTTTCGAGTAAACCACACTGACAATATGTGTACGTATATACTAGACGGTATATCCTTCGTGTGTGTATATATAGAACTAAAAGTTTAAATTAACAGTTGCTTGTGCTGGGGAAAACTATTAGGCACCGAGTAATGCTTTTGTGTTAAAGCTTTTTTGATTAATTAAGAAACTTTGCAGGATCAATGCATACTTATTACTTAATTTTTATAAATATAAGTTATTAAATTAGTGTTTAAAAATTGCATTATGATAAGAAGTAAATATTTATCAAAAAATACTTTGCAGATGTAAAAAACTAAAATTTTAATAAATATAAACAGATTAAAATTGCACACTAACAATGCATCAGAAGAATTACTTGATCATGTACACTATGAATAAATTAAAATAAAATGTCTAACTAATATGAGCTCTTGAAATATAAAAAAGCTCGTAACTAAATTTCTGTAAGAAAGCGGTGTTCAGAAAAAAATTTTTAAATAATTACTGATTAATGTAGAAAATTTTGTAGCGTAATTTTAAAAAAAATTAAAAAGTCGTTTCACGGTAAAGAAATAGAAAAATTTTAAACAATTTTTTTAATTCACAAAATTATTTGTAATGTATTTCATGATACTACACGCGCTCTGCAAAAATCTTTAAAATATGCATTTGCATAAATCTGTATGCATATTGTAAAGCATACTTAACTCGTTGAATTTAAAACTAATCAAAAAATTTCAAAAGCATTCAAATATTATTTTCATATGATGGGGAATATATTTTTTCCGAAGAAAATTATTTAAATATCATTTGTAACCCTAAAAAGCAAAAAAATAATAAATATTCAAATTTTTTTTATCCTTAAATTTTATAAAAAAAAATTTTTATTAGAAATTTTAAATTAAGATGCTTTTAAATTTTACCAATCAAAAGATAAAAAGCTTACAAAAATTTCATTTGTCTATTACATATGATAAGACCTCAATTAATTTTACAAAATTATTTTCTAACTTACTGATTCAAAATGTAAATTAATTAAACCATTTTTTTATCAAAATAACTTTTGAATTTAAACAATTCTAAAATTAATAACTTTACTTGGAAATCAAATTCAATTTCAACGCAGTAATTTCTTATCTTAATCAGAACTTGTTTGAAAAAATTTCATTAAAGATAGATGTACATCCTGTTTATGCTCATCCAATCTATAAAAAAATTTTCACTCGATTAAACATTGTAGCATTTGAAAAATAATCAAGTGTCACTTAAATACTTAATCGCTTACATTAAGTGTGATATTTATACCAAAATATATTCGGGATAATGTAATTAATATTAAATAAATTTGTTATCATTAATTAAAAAAACAATCGCAATTTGCGAATTCCTTGAAATTCTATTTTAAGGCAATTTATAATTAATCATACACGTAAGTATTCAAAAATAAAAATTTTTTTTTTCCCACGTTTTACACATAAAGCAACAGTTAACAATAAACGCGGGGGAGCATGCAACGTGGTCATATTAAAGTAAAAAAAAAAAAGAGTGACATCTGATACAATTGTAATGAGCGTCAATCTCATATACGACAGTCGTATAATGATACTCTCTCATCATAACTCGATGACATCGTCGTGTCAATTGCGTTAACTACTTGAATACATATACGCGCACACGTATAAATACACGCGTATACGTACACCTATCCCCATTGTGTGTATTAGTTTCCCGAGCTTTGCCATATGTCGGCATAGGTCGCGTGCCTTTACAAGAGGGCTTTTCATCATACGAGATCCTATAATTATACATACTTGAATGAAAAAAAAAAATAACATAATAATGAACTAGGTTAATACTTTAGATCCTGTTGATTTTAGTATTACAAGACTTGTTGACTTTTTAGTCGTTGGCCTTTCCATTCTCTCTCACTCTCTCTTTCCTTTTTTTTCTGTCATTCGCTTTCTTTGATATTAGAAATAGTACGTATATATGCTGTATGAAAAAGTAATGTAATTGAGAATAAAAAAAAACAATAGCCTCAGTCGATGACATCGACTTATCGCGACAACCATTTCATCAAATCCGCACCACTTGAGCTCGCTCTCTATTTATATACGTGCACGCTATAGATTACACGATCCGACTTATTATTCAATCACAATATTGTAACTGTACTTTGATGAATTATACATGTCCGCAGTAATCCTTTTTCATTGTATATATTTGTATTATGTGCTTTTTTTGTACATGCGTGAGTGGACTTGAGTGAAGATATGTATATGCGTATATATTTGAATCCTTACGTAGTACGTATATATATAGGGGTTGAAGAGAGGTTAAATGACAGGTGACGCGTGGGAAAACCAAAGACTTGAAACTATGATTTACGGCGTTAAATTGCGCAGCAAATCCTTCGGTGCGCCATTAATCTTAGCATTAATAACTCTTAGAATATAAATTTTTGCAGTTATATATACATGCGAGGGATGATGACTCTGTTGTCTATACATGTATGAACGCGTACGTACGTTTATGTGAATGCATTATATTTTGTATTGGGTGATGATTGATTAAAAGCTCAGATATTAATGTACTGTTGTAATTTTTATATTCAATAATATGGTAAATATAAATGTATTTGATGACTTGTTATTTTTCATTTGCTACATATTCGAAATCATTTTTATAAACGTAAAATTCGACATTATTTCGTTAATTTATTAACTAAAAATTATACCTCTTGAATCCATAGAAATAAAAAAAAATGAAATCAGTAAAAAATATCAAAGCTCCTTCGAAAAGAAGAAGAAAAAAAAATATACTGACTTTTGAAAGAACAAAAAAGCTTGATAATAAAGCACATATCATACCGCACTCCTAAAGTTTATTGTTTTAAATCAAGACAATCTCAACGGATGATGTCAACTCGCATGCGTATACCTAGCCACAAAAATCTTGTTGTCAAGCAGTAAGTTAAAAATTTCTTTCTCGTAAATACACAAGGATATATATAGGGTCCTAATTAATGGCGGCCACTGCTTCTGACACGTTTACTCTGCCTACACAAGCCCCTTGAAAATTTCTCCTATTCTTTCTTTATTTTTGTCAGAAGGGGGTTTGACGCATATATATTTTTTTTTGTTTA
Organism: Anastatus disparis; assembly: GCA_017163975.1. NCBI lineage: Eukaryota > Metazoa > Arthropoda > Insecta > Hymenoptera > Eupelmidae > Anastatus > Anastatus disparis. The sequence goes on from JAFFSR010000251.1 coordinate 3,195,978, forward strand.
ACTCATTCCATCCTTTCTCTTTCTTAATGTCTCACCCTTTTCTCTTGCGATTATACTTTTTTTTCTTGTTTTCTTTTGATTTTTTTTTTCTTCTTGCAATGTATACTTCAAAAGTGCCTTGCAAACATACTGGGCAAGGGAGTGAAGGCCAATTATATCTTTAACGAGGCAAAAAGAACTTTTAGAGTTCCGATTAAATAGAAAGACACTAATGGATGATCCTCGTGTAAAGGGATGTTATATCCAAGTATCTGTCATTGTTCCATGTGCATGGGATGGATATGTAGGTACTAAGACCGCACGGACTTAATGTAATGTATAGTTGTCTCTTTATGTATGCATACGCGAATCTTTTGTTTTATTTTTCATTCCTTTTATTTACACGTTTATTATACTTATTGTACAACTTTGTTTACACGTATACTTATGTAGGTACAATTGATGAATTAACGAAACCAAAACCCATTTTTTAAATGCAGAACCATTAAAGGTATGGGATTGTAAATGAAAGCAAAGTAACGAGTGATGATGAGTTTGAAGAGAACAAAAATTCAGTTTAATTTAATTATTTCTAGAATACAATATTTCAATTGGTGTACGACAATATTTTTAATAATACTATTAATAAAATTTCTCATTTGCAAGTTGGATTAGATTTTACATAAGAAAATATTTACAAAGAATATTAAAAAAAATTGTGCACATTTATGCTGTCAATATCGCATTTTGTTAAACAAAATTCAATAAAATTTATAAAGGTTTTGGGGAAAATATTCAATAAAAATCTCGATTAAAAATTTTTTAAAATTTATGTGTAAAACTACATACTTAGCGATTTTTCATTAACCCTTTCCCCATTTCTTAAAAAAAAACAATTAAACAAATACATAAACTCCGTCCGTCCACTTCTTTTGAAAATTCAATCCATGTGATCCTTACTTTGTGCCCCCTTTTTAAGTCTGTTAATACCGAGCATCAAGTATACATAGAGAACGAAATTTCATCTATTTTTCGCGCAAATGAGAAGTGTCTTATAGTCCTCTTCATTTGATGGACTCCGTTTCACTTTATTTCCATTCTTAAAGAGGTCATAGAAACGAAGAAGCAACGCAACAGCATAATAAGTTTCAAGAAGAATAAGTAGACAAACTCCAGCAGGGAATTTTGAGATCTATGGATATATATACGTTATAAGATTCGGTAAAGATTTAAAGCGACAAGGAAGTTTTAAACTAGTGGAAATACTTTCGAGTTAATATAAGCTCGGAAATAGTCGAACAATAAAAGTTGAGGATCTTGTGTACGACGTTGAAAGATGATGAAAAAGACTAGCTTCAATCAAGAAAGAACAAAGATTTATAACGCCAAATTTGAATTTCATTATTTTTATTATTTATGTTAGCAAAAAGTTAGAAAAAAATTGCTTAATTATTAAAATTTAATATAATCCAAAAGATAAAACTAGGTAAACATGAATAAATATTTCAGCAGTCAACATTTTTAAAACATAAATCTAAAAGCTCAGCTGAAGCTTTTATCAAAATTAGCAATTTTAAAATGATTAAATATTTAAAAAAAACTCTTTTTGAAAAACACAGCATTAAAAAATTTATAAATATTTTATGAATTAATTACTTTTGATTTATTTTTGTGAAAATTTCAGAATTTAAAGAAAAATATATTTTTGTTAAACATAATTATCATTACATTAAACATTTATTAATTATTATCGAAATTAAAAATCCTTTTTCATAATCGTCCTACAAACAATTTGGTAATCCAGCTAATAAATTGCACATCACAATGATGAGCAAAAATCTTTCAAAATAAAAAAATATTCATCTTAAAAGACGCCAACAAATCTGTTGTTAAAAAAAAGGATTCATCTCATATTTCAGTTTTATAGAAAAGAAGAAAAAAAAAAGCGGAAAAAGCAGAAAAGAAGGTGAAAGGACTCGAAAGAAGATTTTAAAGAGCCAGCGCGCTGGCTCGAAGAAGAAAACAAGAGCGAATCTAAGTGAGAAAAAGGTATGCTTCAGAATTCGCGCGTTAGTTTGGGAGAAGTTGTGAGAAACAAATTCCTCGGAAGTACATCCGTGAGAGATAGGAAAGGTAAAAAAAAAAAAAAAACAAGCTCCTGTCCCCCGGAGTTGTGCATCAACTTTATAGTCATCACTTTTCTTCATTAACGTAATGGAGGGGTCGTTGTACTATCATACAAAAGTGCGTATCGTTTTTTACTTTTTTCTTTTTCTTCTCTCTTTTTTTTGAGGGATTTTATGAAATCGGCAGCACCTTAATCTCACGGACTACAATCTAGAAAAAAAAAGGACCTCCTCAGCTATATACCCTACAAAACTCAAGAGCATGTCCTCTTTCTTTCTCTTTTTACACAACCATTCGTTCGCTGAAAAGTCTTTGTATTTTATAAGCGCTCGAGCGCGTTGAATTCTGTTTCGACTTTCACTTCTTTTTTTTTACCAAATGCGAAAGGGGAGAAATATATAGAAGAAAGAGAGAGAGAAAGAGTCAAGCGACAAAGTGAAGTGCTTTTCACTCTGAACGCGCTATATAGCTTCAATTCGCTAGTCGGTCCGTTGCCGAAATTTTATAAAAGGAAATCGTAAGTACGTGAACAAGTGTATATATAGAAATTTCTTTTCTTTCTCTCTCTCTCTCTCTTATTCCTTTGAGAATTTCAACGGTAAATCTTTGGGACTTTTGACTAAAGATCATGGAGTTCAGTGTAATATCTCGTTTTAAACAAAGGTTTTTAAGATGTACTTCATTACAAGCACGTTGATATCACGGTTTACGAGCGAAAATTAATACAGGATGAACATTTAGTTAATTTTTTTAAACATTACACACAAATATAAAAAAAGACAGGAATGACGTGAAAAAATGATAAATTATTAACTGAGTTAAAAAAACAATTTCTTAAAAAGAAAATTAAATCAAAAAGTAATCAGATCGAAATATGCAATTTAATGCTTATGATATTTACACAATAAATCAGTGGTATTTGCATCAAATACTTTTTTTTACGTCACTGATAAAGAATAAATATTGTTGATTAAAATAATATTATATCATGATAAAATTAATGAATTCTAAGATAATATTTTCGTAAAAAAAAATAAAATCCGCAGCACTCTTAACTTTTGCTTAAATTATCAAAGTAATTTACATTTTTATTTCTATTACTTTTTATAATAATTTCATAATATCAACTTGCTTTTTTTATATCACTTAAAGCAAATAAAATATTTATTTCATCTATTCTTTCATACTCAACAACCGTAAAGTAAAGGAGAAATTACATACCATTATACAATTCGCATATCCATGTATGCAGTATGTACCTACATTTATAAAAGTACATGCATATTTTATACAAGAATGCCTAAACGGAAGGGTTGGAGAGGAAAAGAAAGTGTCATGGAGTGTGAACGAGGTCTCATTTGATTTCGAATAGAAGCAACGATTCTCTTATACCGATGCTTCCGATTCTTCGTAATACACACACGCACAATTGTCATTTTAAAAGACGTCAACTTTTTGGCGATACATTTACACATAAAGCGAGATGCGATATACTTGCAATATGTCAGTAACAGAAGACAGGGCTTGAGCATTCACATTTGATCGACTGGAAATTTTTCGTTGACAATTTTCTGAATTTCTCGATTATACGTCGAATTCCAGAAGCGTCTTTTTTTGTACAAAAATTGCGATATATTTTATGCTATCATTTTCAAAAGCGAAAATTTTAGCATTTATCTGTATGTCTCAAGTATTGAACTGCTTTTGAAAGTATAAAAAGATGCTTTTGAACTAGATTCTTGCATCTACGCTAGAATTGATGTGTAAAGTGAATTTAATATGAAAAGTTAAAAAAATTGATATTCAATTTTAAAGTTTTGAAAATTTAGTAATAATATTAATTTTTTTTTTTATTATGAATCATACAAATCGAATAGAATTTGTGAACAAATATTTTATAACACTGCGTGACTTATATCTGCGCCTAGGTCTCGCTTAATTGCGACTTAGAAAGTTCATTTTTTACACTGCAAAAATGAATCCAATAAGTTTAAAATAAATTAAGAAAGAGTATTTTTTGATGTTCCTTAACACTTTAACAAAGGACGAACGTCAAAACAGTTACTATACCCAAGAAAACGATAGAATCTAATAAAATATAACTTTTAATATATTGATTAAGACTTATTTGTAATTAAAATTCATAATTAATTGACTTATTATCAACAACCTGAATTTTTTCAAATCAATGTGATGTTAAAAAAAGAAATCGAAAATGAGAACATTAATTTTTTCAAATAAGTAATAATAACTATCTCTTTTATTTTCACGATTTTCGCCTTTTATTATTGACAATAATAAATTCTTTTTATTATTAATAATTACACCCCTTCTAAATTCAGTCATTAATCATTGATTTTTAATAGTTTACAAATAATTTAATGACAACTATTCAATAATTATATAGTTAATATTCTTGATTTTTAACTTTCAATTTAACATTACATGTTTAATTAACTATTTAAAAGATCAACGTAAAAGATCAACGATAAAATAAAGATCGAAACAAAAAAAAAGCAAAACCCTAAATAAACGTAAGCTTTTGTTTGCCTTGTTCCATGTAATGCATAATTAAAGAAAAAAAATAATTTCATTAACGGGAGTAACACGATTAGGATGAGCTTCATCTACAGCATCTAAAAATCTTCTATTCCCTACATAACCTTCCTCCTTATACGTACCTTCTAAAGCTTGGTAAACACGTGATTCGCGTGTATATATATAGTAGCGCATCTCTCCTAGTGATAAAGCTGTCTAGGAATAGAGTAGAAGTCAGACAAGTTTGAGTAAATTATTCAGTTAATTTTCCGGAAAACTGGGAAAATTTTACCAATTGAAAGGACCGAGAGTAAAGTTATAGTTATAGGTCTAATAGATACATAATACACCTTTTTGCCTTCTCATTCTAATGGCAAAGAGAGAGAGAAAGAGAGAGATAGGGACTAGGTTCTAAGTACGTACTTAGACCCTTTTATATGGTATATATACATTGAGTTTCTATGCCGGAGGCGTCTTAATCACGTAATTGCGCTTTGCTTAAGAAAAGCCGCGAGTACATGTCTAAAATCCCCTATGTATATATACGCTATACGCTTGCTCTAGTCACGTGTAAACGTCCTCTCTATGTAGGTAATGTAAGTTTAAGCTTTACTTACACGTACGCACAATTACCATTATCTATTATGGTAATAATTGTAATTTCTTTTTATTCTATATCATTATCTTCGTTAATATAATTTAATTAACTTTATTTTCATCAACTAAATTTAGAATTACTTGGGTCTAAAATTGATTTTTATGATATTACTTTGTTTGTCGATAATTAGAAGTTATCGTTTATCTGATACATGTTACACTACATTTATAGATACAATAATTGTATAAGTCGATTAGATAATGTAAAAGTCAATATTTAAATCTTTCAAGATGGTTTTCTGAAGATAATTAAATTAAATATAAAATCAAATTATTTAATTATGTTAATGTTTCTTATTTTTACACGGACTCAGCTCTTAGAAGATAATTCTCTCATTTTTTTTTTTTTTTTTTAAATTAAAGAATAAAATTGTTCTAATGCATGTTTGTTCTATTTAAGTATATTTATGCAAGGTCCTAATAGAAATCTATTTGAAAAATTAAATAAATTTGAATCATCAAATTAATTTCACAAATGCAAAAGATTTCAATTTAATATTAACGGATTTCTCTTCTACTAGGAGCAAAATTAAAAAATTTTTTTAATCAGGCAAGTTGTTTTTACATATTTAATTATTTCTGCTTAATTTAAAATCTACTACTCTATAGTGGACCAGCGCTTTTGATTCAGAACTTTGTTTTTGTTTGTAGACCATTTTCTTATATCTCGCTTACTTTTATTATACATACATTATTAAGAATTTTTAGAAATAATCAAAATAGACTATTGATCACTACAAATATTAATTTTAGAAAAGATAATTTACCAATCTCACACGAGCCACTTTAGTGCAAATCTTTAATTAAACATCGCTATTTTATCATTCTTTATTCGGCTATGTTTTGGCTCGTATGATATTAATAAATTATCTTTTCCAAAATTTTTAGAAATGTTCAACTTATCTGATTTAGGCTTTAAAATTTAAAAATCTAATATTTATAATTAAATAAATGAAATATTTTAAAAATACTTAATGACTTGTCATTTAAATATTTGTATACTATAAAAGTAATTATGAGTTGAGGTCTTCAGTGGCTCAGTCGGTAGAGCGATGGATACGTAACCCAAGGACCCGAGTTCGAATCCCGCTCTCGACCGATCTGTACAAGCACCACTGCGCCTTACATGTGCTTTTTTCACAAACACTGAAAATCTTTATCGCTAATTAGAATCGCGATGATGACATAAATACGGCGATATTAAAATTAATAAAAAAAATATATAATATAATCACATCGGATACACAAATTTTTTTTACATAATAAAAATCTCATTTTATTAATATTTTATTAATAAATCAAACAAATAAAACAATATCTTAGCTTAGAAATGTAATTAAGTTAATTGGTAGCATCCGATCAATTTTCTCATCATCAAAGAACAACGATGAGCATAGCACTTACACTAATACATTTTGCAACGCAAGCTTGTAGTACAAAGGCTAAAATTTATACTTTCAAGGTTAATACAGCATATACATGTATATACACATGTAAAAGCCAAGAAGCTCACGAATTTATGTGTACAAAAGGAAAGGCAGAGCAAAGATATGGTGTATCAAGTAAAATTGCCCTAAGGCTCGATATCTTCTTTACTAATTCATCTTTTGAGCTTTTGACTTTGACGATCAGGTGAATTTAAGCAAAAGACCTTTAGTCCTTACATAAAGCATCAAAATGAACAACGTTAAGATTAAGCCGTAGAAAGGTATAAAGATTTTACATGATACTTATACTAGAAGCTTTTAGCGCGAGAATTGAATTTCTCAATCTTAGCCGTGAGCGCACGAAGACCCAGACTCCCTCTTTTTCACGCCATCTCATGACAATTATTTATTATATTTATTGTTGAAAGCACGATGATGTTAAAAAATTTTTGCATGGATTTTATCGATCTTTTAATTACTAATTTTAATTTGTTTTTCTAATTTTTGCTAATGCATTGTTTATTGTCATTTAATTAAAAAGAATTAAATTAATAAATTGAAGAACAATTTAAAGTTCAAATACTTTATTATTCAATCATATAACCTTTTTTGCAACAAGTTGAGCAAAGTTTACATTATTTTAATGCAATGCACTATATGACGAATTTTTCATCGCGTGTGTTTTAAATAAAACACAAATTTTATATCAAAATTGACGAAGGATCTGTGTATCAATTTTAAAATAAAAATTTCAACATAATTATGTATAAATTAAAATTAATATTAAAATTTTTTGTAAAATTTTTTGTAAATATAATAAAATTATATAAGTATGCAAAATTTTTTACAACATGAATTATTGTTATACAAAAAAAATATGTATTCTAATATTCTCAATCAAAATCAATGTATTCAGAAAAAAAGCAATATATGTATGCATAATAACTGTCTTCAATAAAACATTTCTATCTTTTTTTTTGTGTCAAAGAAATTTATTCGATATACCAAATTTTCCCTGTATATATATTATTTGACAAAGGAAAAAAAAAACAGCGAGAGAATATCACTTTTACATAAAACTATAATACCACACACAATAGCTTCTCTCTTTCTTATGCTCGGAGGCAAAAAAAAAGGAAAAAATAATTTACGTTTAGTACAGTCATATTTTGCCCTTTACCATCGAATATCATGTCTTTCTATTACTGGACCACACGGGCATATACACACATATATATTATATCCCCACATACATATATATACTAGACTTTCACAATAGTCAATTATCTTTCTGCTCGATCGGCAAATGTGTGCCGTCGATTCTCTCTATATTTGCAGCCGGCAGTAATAAAAACCCCTGAACTAACCTGATATTCCAAAAGTAGTCCCTCTTAATATAAAAGTATACATAGACATATATATGTATAGACTTATATACGTATTTACTGTCCATTCAGCGCCAGTGAAGCGGTGTGCTAATAGCTCTAAATTCGTCGCGCTTTTTGACGACTGTACACGTATAGTATGTGTATGTATATACATAAAATCTTATATACGGAATTCCACCCGCTAAGTAGTGTAACAGATTCGCTCAATAGATTCTCGAGGATATAAATTTTCGCGTTATGCGCGCCTCTACGTTATGTAGATTTTACATAGAAATCCGGATATATTTTCTATTGTTACTTATTATACGTTAATTCGCTTAAGTGCCTATAGATGTGATGGTTTATGTGTTCTTTTTTCTTTTTTTTGTTGCTACAATGATTTTTGGGTGAAAATTTGAATCATTGCAAAAGATAATCTGAGTGGCGAGACGATTAGTAAATTATGTTTAACTTTTGTGTGTGATTTTTCAGATTTATAAGTATACGTTTATTAGATATGAATTCATTCAACATTTTCAAAAATAAATAAATCCTTTTATAAACATATTATAAAAAAATAAACTAATAAATTTATTGAATTAAACTGTTATGTATTTTTGAAGCTAAATTCTTAAATCAAACATTATTTATAAAAATTAAAAATTGTCAATTATAAATAATTTTTAAGTGTTATATAATTATAATCTTTATTTTTAAATAGTTTATTATAAAATCCACACAAAATTTAATAATAGACATATTTTAAAAAAAACGTATTAATATAAAATTTTAACTGAAAATGAATAAATGAAATGCCACTGAGATTCTTATAGCAATTAAAAAAACATTAATATCTATTTATAAACAAAATCATAACAATGTGCAATGACAATACAACCATTAAATCATCGAGATACCTAAAAAATATCCACATATAAAGGAGTGTTAATCGTCAGTCTAGAAAAGGCACATTCAATTAAGCTCATGCTAATTAATCTTCTCGTGAATTGCTTCAAAATGCGGGGTGGACGTAACACAAGATGAAGAGAAAAGAAGAAGAAGAAGCGGGCTCATTGTTTTCTATCATCCCCCGTACTATATTTTTTCTTCCTTTCAATGTCCAAGCCCTCGAATTTCTCATAAAGAAAAGTTTAGCATTCGATATTCAATGTAATATGAAAAAGTTCACCCCAATATACGTATATGCAACATATTATATAACTGACCCCCTGTCGAGGGTCAATGCTGTATAAAGCACGAAAGCATATCAAATCGGAAAACCACTGATATTGTTGCAGAGAGAGAAAAAAAGACAAACGTTAAGCAAATCGTATACCTAAGCACTTCCGGCTTTTTTCGTTTATCCCGTCGGAATATTCAAGTCTTACCCCTCTTTTGGTAATATACTTGACTTAATGACGTCATAAATTCCATCAACCTTACCATTTTATCTAACTGTGCATAACGAGATATTCTCTCTTTCATACGTATATACACGTATATAAATTTTTCAAGGATGCATGAAGTGTCAATAATTAGAAAATTCTCCTTACTTAATCGTACAAAAAGCTATTGCGTGGCATGAAAAATATTGACGGTAATATGCCAGATTTTCGAGTGGATTTTCAGCTATAAAAGAGCTCATAGTCGCGTGCGTGTGTACTTAGACGTGATTGAACTCGACCGACCAGAGCGAATTTTATACTTCTATTGAAATTTTATTAAAGTATGCTGTAATAAATTACAGTTGCGATGTCAAGCTTTATTTGTGTGTATTTAATTTACCTATTAATTTAATTTTAGAGATCAAATTAATGATTTTTAAATTAATATGGTTCTAAAACATTAAACTTCTAGAACTATTTTAAAAAGTATTTTTGAAATGCGAAAAATTCAATATTGTTATGAAACTAATGAAAATAATTATTTTATATTTCATAATTATTTTATCAAGGCAAAAATTCAAGCGGAATTCGGAGCTATGAATTTTAATTAACATTCAAGAAATTTTTTACCGAGTAAACAAGTAGAAATTTTTATTATTTTATTTTTTAAATTTTTTATCAAAAATGGTTTTTAAGCTGAAAATATTTATTGAATATGGCAAACAAAATTAAAAATGTTATCGTTACCTATGACGTAGTTTAATTTTATTTTTTTATTCAATTTCCTAAAAAAACGTTTAATTTTTCGTTATTTCGAGTTTGCACATCAAAATTAGATATTATGTGCCGTGATGTCAAAATTAGATGTTACCTGCATAGGAGATTTTAATGTTTCAAAAATAATTTTTCTCATTTAAAAGTATTATTAAAAAAATTTAAATCTTCTATTGAGAACTTTTGGTTAGTTTGAAACTTTTATTTAGATGAGATATTATTTATAGACTAAATAAAAAAATTACAAATCAATATTTTCGTGAAAAATCATAAGATTCCATTAATATAAATATTTCCTCCAAATGATAATCAACTTCACCCAATGAAAAAAAGATCAAATTAAATAAGAAAAAAAATTATTATCTCGAAAATGAAGAAAGCATAATTTTGCAAAAGCAACTTGTAAATTTATTAGACAAAAATATTTTCGTACTTCACTGACATCTTCATTGATACGATAAATCAAGTGAAATAAGAAAGTTACACTCGCAAAATTTACAGTATTTTTTTTTTTTTGGAAGGCAAGATAAGACGAGTAGGAAAAATTTAGGATTCTAGAAGAAGTTTATGAGCGCGTCGTCGCGATAGTCGTCGTCGGTCGTCGGGGTATATCCCTTTCTCTTTCTTATTTTCTGCATTTGTATAAAGCAGTTATATTTATACTGGCAGCCCAATGCACTCAATTGTGCTTGCGATAAGAATTACTTATATATACGTGTATATATAAGCGCACAATTGGGCGCTTTATAGAGATTCGGCAAACTTTACAACTGTAGAGAAAAGTCGCGTGCTTCTTATTCGGATAATATAAAGATGTAAGTTGTATTCTGCACAGAAAAGCTCTTGTTTTGTTATCTCAACTAAGTGGTTACAGGAATAGAAAGTAATAAAAAAAAATAGTGGAATGAGAAAGGAAAGAGTTACACAAACATTGGAAGAAAACGTTTTGTATATAAAATGATAAAAGTTGATGCATTTTAAGTTAATTATTTAATTGTTTGAAATTTTTCATTTTTTTCTCCGATTGATTATTTTTTATGCAACTTTAATTTTTTTCATATATTATTGATATTAAATTTTGAAATCAAAATTTCAGTAGACTCAATAAATATAAAAAAAATAATTTTAAAGTAAAACAAACCCTCGTCGTAGAAGCGATAATTCTATAATTGATTTCTAGATGGCAGCACTGACTAGAACTGCATTGAAAGCACGAAAAAGAAATATGTGCAAAATGAGGATATCAAAATATATTTACATATATGATTATTAACGAGTTTGAATTATCGATATAAATTATAATTTATATCGATGATTCAAAATTATAATTATCATAATAATTTTTAATTCGACGTGATAAGAAGATTGTCGACAAACGCTCTGTGAAATTGAAAAATTTTAACATGAGGTTTTTATAATTTTAACTTCATGTAACTTATAAAATGTAGTAAGAATATTTATAATTATTGGTACCATTGGCGATATGAAAATTTTAATATGAATAATGCTTCATAACTGTGTTTATATTAAGGAAGTTAAAACTTATCCTTTATTTTAAAGTAAAATTGGATGAAATATTTTTACATTTATATTTATAAAAAAATCTATATTACACATATCAGGTTTTATTTGTTAATAACTTATCATTCTAAATATATTAAACAATCAGATTTTTTTAAAGAAAAAAATACAAAAATATTATTAAACCTTTTAGAGCTATCTTCTGTCCGATTGTTTATATTAATTAGTGTTCATTGTTTAATCGATTTAGGCAATAAAATTTTTCTTTCACGGTTTCTCAATTTTTATCAATAATTTAGATCTTCAGTTTAAAATCGAAAACTGTCTACTTTAAATTAATCCATATGTTTATTAAAAAAAAAATTAATATACATTAGGTTGAAAAGTATTAAATAATACAACATTACTATATAATTTATTTACAAAAACAACAATTTTATCTTGAAAAACTATACATATACATAATAAAAAATATATTTATATAAATTAAAATTAAAAACTAAAATTTAATACTATACATTAGCATTATTAGCATCAAAATATATAAAATAAGATGGAACAACGAATTTCATAATCACATCAGCTCCGTAATACAAGAAAATTTTCCTTTCAAATAACCCGAAAAACAATTTTGAATTCGAAAAAATAATAAAGCAAGGAATAAAAAAAAATCAAGCCCGCGCGCTTTCTCATATAAAACACAAAACGCCTTGGGGATGAAAATATTCAACGTATATACTCGTGAAAAAGAAAAGAAGTAGAAAAAGAAAAAAACGTCATCGCATGCATTGCTTTTATTATACTTTATATAGTATAGAACGTTACGTACGAATATATAATATATAAACTCCTAACGTTATTCCGCGCTCAGATTTCCTTGAAATTCGTCTCTATATGCTTCTTTCCTCTTGTTGTACACCAAGAAGTTCCCATAAATATGTAATACTTTTCCTATATATGTTCCTTTTTTTTCTCTTTCTTATATACAATTCCTAACGTCTTCTCTTTCTCTCTCTCTTTTCCCTTTTACGTCTGACTAAACATCTATTTCTCTCCTCTTTCCATCTACAGCTTCAGAAGCATAACCCCTTACGTGTTTTTACTTATACATATATATAGATGCACAGGCCCACAGGGGAACACACGGTAAATCATTTGTACCGAAAAGAAAACACAATATTCTCTTTCACTTTCTTCTATGTACGTATACGAGCGTCTGTGTGCGTATACGTGCCGAAAAGTATATGCGTATAGTAATGTCCTAAGGGGAAATATCGCGAGAGAAAGCCATAAGTCAGCCAGTGCTTGTTGTATTACTCGAAAATACTTTAAAGTACCCACTCAGGCGCACTTCTATATATGCGTGTATATTTGGTACTTTACTTTATAAGCTTCTCAACGTTAAATATAAGGAAATTCTATATACACACGCGTACACACACATATGTACCTATATGAATGTTTTGGAAAGTTTTTGGATCGTTTGCTCGAAGATTCGCTTTCTCGGCGAAGCCGATGTTTTATCGTTTAAGCGCTTTAAATGCCCGTCGACGTGGAAAATGGATTTTCTAATGCTGTGCTTTTTCCTTGGATTAACAGAAATCCAATAGTATAATGCTGAGTGCCTGTTTTCATTGTCAACAGACAAGGCTTTTCAAAAAATTATATATAATGTTTGTGTGAAAGCTTTTTTTTATTATTAAATCATAAAAAAGTTATTATTAAATATACAAAGTTGATATTTATGCTTCAATGGAATGTCAAATTGTAGATTTAAATGCATAATTTAGAATCACTTAAATCAATAAATATTCCTACCAAAATTTTCCAAATGAAACTTTTTTATTTTAAGCCTACTGGTTTTGAATTTTGAAATTTTATTATGTAATATATATACATATATATATATATATATATATATATATATATATATATATATATATATATATATATATATATATATAAAAAGAGGAATTCTATGGATAGAATTACGATAAGCCATTTTAATTGTGGGGTGTACTTGATTTTGTATAAAAATGACTATATACATACATAATCAAACAACTTTTTATTTTTCACAGAATTTCTCTCTGGGTGTATTTTTTAACGATTTAAAAATTAAATTAAATTTTTCATTAATTTTGTCTGAAAGCTCGAAATACTCAATTCACAGTTAAAAGGCCGAGCTTGCAAAAGTTGATGAAAAAAAAACGTGAAAGAGTGAGACAGAGATAATGAAAACGTTAGAGAGATTCGTGTAGTTTTTAAAAGGCCGGATGACTATTACGTCCCATTGGATTTTAACTTTCGAACAAAAGATAAAGACAGAAAAGAAAGAGAGAGAGATACGATGGGAATTTCAGTACAGTAGAGTATAATAAGTAACACAAGCGAGTCAGGAAACTCTCGTATGTACCGGAATACAAGTCGGAAGTTCCTAATATTCGATGAGAGTATAAAGCTTCTTTTTTTTCTTTTTCTTTTTTCAAATTCTCCCCCTATCTCAAGCGACGATATTTGACATGCACCTTCGGTAAGAGTTTAATTGAAGAGAACCCACAAGCGAGAGAAATTAGTGTATCATACCAAACTTCCCAATTAAGGCTCCTCTACAAATCACAATAATGATGATAATAATACACAACGTATGCAGCGCAGAGATGTATGCAACGATGATAATAATAATATCCTTTTTTCTGCCTCCCTCACTTGCAAAATTTTCGCTTATATATACGTTAACATGTAAAAGACGAATACTCATTTTTTTTATACTCTGCTGTAACATAGCAGGAGAATGACATAAAAAAAGCAAAATACAAAAGAGTAATACGAATGGATATGTAGACATTGAAATTTAAATTATCGACGATAGGCTATATTTAACGTGCATGAAAAAATATTTTAATTATAAACTTTTGTTTTCACCGTAAGCAATAGATTAAGTTACCATATTGTATGATTTTTACAAAATGAAGTGAAAATTTATTTTTCGTACATACAAATTTTATAAATAAAATATTTTCTATAAAAATATGACAAAACATCTTTAGCTGTATTACAATACAGCAAGAGACTATTAATTATAATAGTCAAACCTAAAAAAAAGAAGAAAGAATAGAAAAGAAGCAAGACAAAGAAGGGAATAACATAGATGGCAGGAAACGAAACATATTTCTCCGTACGAGAATCGCGAAAAAAAAGGAAAAAAAAGAAAAGAAAAGCAAAAAAAAAAGAGAGCGCGTATGAAACCGCGATATCCAAAAAAAGAAGCATTTCTCGACGTTAAACTAAAATAATGCTTGACAGAATCGAACAAAAGCATGAAATATGGACTTTGCGTAAGAGCTTATATACATGAAGCACTGAGTCTTTCGGTAACTTATGATATACTTCCGATTTCAGTGCTCGTGGAAAGAGACAAAAATAATAAAAAAGAAAAAGAAAACAATTCACGGCGACGGACGCGCGTAACATCCGCACTCCATTACGAGTAGCAGAATTTGACGCAAAAAATGCGTCATTTTTCTGTGCTTGAAACGCTTGAAGATGTATCATTATGTAAGTTTTTTTTTTGTATAACAACCAGTTAAAGAGATGTGCTTGATAAAAGAAAAATTATTTAATATTTTATTTATATGGCCGTGAAAAAATGATTTTTATATAGGTATATGATTATACGTAGCATCATATATCGACACTTTGGAATAATAAAAAGATCGTATCTCGGAAGCCTATCTAGTCGAGCCTTAACAAAAACCGGATGCAAATGTACATTTTCATTTTCCAGCTTTTAGCAGGTGATCGTGAATTCAAAACGATTTCAAAGTTCTTAAAGGCTAGGTAATGGAGCTTTTGGTGAGGTCATCAACCAAATTAAAAAGAAAAAATTTACAGAAATTTAAAAATTTAACTTGGTTTTTTTGGGAAAACCAGAAAAAAAATTGCATTTCATTAATAAAATAAAAAGATATTTTAAAAATTAATTAAAATTTTTGCTATTAGAACATTACTAATGACAGGTATTTTTTGTTTAATAATATCATTGAAATTACAAATATAACAATTTATCATAAATATTTTTTATAAAATTTATTTGCGAAAAATAAAAAAAAATTGTTTGTCATTTCTAACAGAGTCTCGATTATATAGAGCTGTAACCATCGATGAGGATACTGCTAATCTTTTTTTTCTTTTTTTAATTTTATTTAACGTCGCTGTATTTCAGCTATCATTTCGATGCTAATTAGCGACGGAGGTTTTCAGTGTTCTTTATAAACAAATGTATCATTCAATGGCGCTTGTATAAATCGGCCGAGAGTAGGATTCGAACTCGGGACCTCGAGATTGCGAATCCATTGCTCTACTGACTGAGCCACTGACGACCTCATAGTAACTTTCTTATGACATGAGGGATGTCGATATTTGTCGCCAAAAAAGAAAAACGAGAAACGTATTATATTTCAATCACAAATTATTTTTTGTATTTCAATTGTAATTATATAAAGTATATCTGATATACACTTTTTTGTATATTTATTTTATGATAAAAATCAAAAGGTAGTAAGAAAAAAGAACAAGAGAAACTAAACCTCCTTAGATTTAAAAAAAAAAAATTACAAATTTTGATTTTTAATATCAGAATATTTCATTAATTAATCTCCTAGTCATAAAAAATTTATTTTATGGATGAAAAATTTTATGAATATTAAAATGCTACGAAATGAAAAGTAATTCGATTATCAATTATCCAACATATCACGTGCATAAATTTACATATTGACCCCATCCATTATTTCCCTCAAAAAAAAAAAAAAAAAATAATACAATCAAATGTCAAATTCAAACAATTTCCATCTCCACCTCTTTAAAAGTTCATTAACGAGACTTTTTTCTATCGCATTAACTTTTTTTTTCTTCCCATTTGTATTAAAGCGTGCGTAATAATAAAAGCGATATATATTCAGAAGCTTTTGTCAGAACGAGAATGTCTCGTCTCCTTAACGAATTCAAGCCATGAAAGATTTAGAAAAGTCATTGCTGTATATGAGCCTACGTATATATGTACACACCTTCTTTCAACCATATTATACACCTATATATGCTGACAACCAATTAACTGCCACCTTCTACACACAGTTATATAGTATGATGTATATACACCTGGTCATATAAGAGGAGTTGCGATTTGCATTTTAGTTCATATATACAAACGAGCGTGATAATAAAGTCGCGTGGCAATTCATAAAGGATTCAGAGTCTGGCCTGAGACTTCATGTACGAACACGTATAGAAATAAAAAAGAAAAGAAAAAAAGAGGTAAAAGGGCATACATAACCTCTAATATTCTTATAAAGAGTAGTCTCTTGACAATCGATTTGTACTTTGTCTTATGCGCGAATATATAAATAAAAAAAAAGTCCAAGGCCGTTGACCCTACACTATCTAAAAGCTATCTATACCAATATACTTTTGATATTTATGCGTTTTCTCATCCTTCTTTCGTCGCGTCTGTTATATTACATGTAATGTAATGGGTTGAAATATATAGGAAAACGACGATAGAAAATTTCCCAATGTTACTTGTTTCTTCCGTTTCGCACCGAGAGAGTAAAAAAAACAACGAAGAAGAAGAGCTTTTAATATTAAACTATCAGATGTATTTGCACGGCGACGAGAGAGAGAGAGAGAGAGAGAGAATAAGCTAAGATGTTCTTGTTCCGTAAAGCCATTTCCTTTTGTCGTTTCCCTTGCCGGTCCTATAGCTTATTGCTTTGCTGAATTAATTGTTTACGGACACCATTGCCGTTGAAATTGATAACGATAGAATGCTAAGTTTTCTTCTATCTACATTACGTCTTGGGATTTCTAGAATTGTTATTTTAACGAAGAAAGGATTGAGGAATTATTTAATGGTCTGTTATGAGTTCATTTTGGAAAGTTTAATAATATTCGATTTAATGTTAAATGAAAAATAAATAATGATCTAAGACTACAGATTTTTTTGGTCTAATTGATAAAAAATGGAGAGACTAATTATTATAGATTAATTATTTAAAATAATAAGTCATACCACAAATTAATAAAAATTATAATATGATTTTTTTCATTTAGTTTTTCCAATAGGAATTTAGTTACAAATTAAATAAAATTCCTCGGTTTTATTTAACAAATATTTCAATAATCACCTTTTCATTCTTTCAATCTTATTAAAATTCAACAAAAAACCAATATTATTGCTGATCGTCGTAAAATATTTCAATTATTAATAAAATTTACGTCATACGAAACAATATCATTGAACCGAATTCCATCAAAATTATTCATCGCCTTATCGTCATCATTGTTACGATCCTTTAACATGTCTCCTCTTTTAACGAATTTTTATGACCTGCTTAACAGCGCTTGCAAAAAAAAAGAAAGCATAACACTTCTGGAATATTCATTTAAAAAAACTCAAGCCAACTTACAAGCTTACGAAAAAAAGAGAGAAAAAGAAAAGAGAAAAAAAAGCGAATATAAACTTAAGTGTACACGAAGCGCATTAGTCCGGCATAAGTTCGAGTCTTAATAGCTTTGCCGACTAAACATAAACTTTGTTTCTCATCTTAGTAGTACTACTCGTTGAATTACGGAAGAACGATAAAAAGCAAACCAATAAAACTACAAGAGTCACCGAGTATATACTTTATTTTAGTCTCTCTTTTTTTTCTCTCTTTCGCACACATTTTTGCCCTTCGATATGAAGGCAAGATAAGCAAAAAAGGAAAGAAAGAAGAAAAAAAAAAACAACGAAGCGAGGCGAAAAAGTGCTAGGAAACTTCCGGACACTCGAAATGTTTCATGCCCCGTTGAAAAAGATTGTACGCGTGTGTACATAGACGCTTAATGTTATATACGTATATATCTCGTAGTAAGGGTCAATCTTTCGTTACAAGTTCGCGTGCAAGAACGTTAGGTTGTTACTGACATGACGGCTATACGTATAGCCATATTCAAGCCGAGCTTGTACGCAAAATGTATCGCATTTTTATGAGTCGCCTAGACTTTCTATCTCATTATCGCGCTCTTTTTTTTTCCTTCTTTATATTTTTCTCATATTCTTTTTTTTTCGCGCAAAGTATATTGTGTATAGGAAGAAGGTATATAAAGCACAAGGCACTCAGATTTTATTTCGTTATTTTGTTAATGCACTATACACACCGGAAACCTCGATGTTGTCTGAAAGGAGGAGGGAAGGCTTTATCATAGCTAAAATATTAGTTTATATCCTTTATATCGAACTACCAAGCTTTCAACTAAAATATTTCAACCTGTGAAACATCATATTTTCCTTTACACCTCGCCATAGTCATTTTTTTGTATCTTATACCAAGTCATACATATAAAAAAGTCGATGTCTGATACACGGCGATATTACGTTTTGAGAATGAAATTTCTTTCTTTTTTTACTACATAAGTCGCGAACAAACGAAATTTTTGAAGGAGCGAATTTTTGAAGTTTATGTATTTACCGCGTAGTTTTACTTGGATTGTATGTACTCTAGGAAGATGGATTTCCTGGGATGAAGGGTTCTATACTGAGATTCTTTTTTCTCAAGAGTTTACATAAAATGTTTTACGATGTTTGAAAGCATTATTTTATAAGTGGATTTTGTAATGAAGACAAGAGACTATGAAATTTTTTCAGTTTTCTTGCTGAATAATATTTTAATATTTGTGTAATTTATAAGAATATTTTTGGTTTAATTAATTATTTTAAATTGTCTTGATAATTACTGATTTACGATCTACTTACACCTCATTAAATTGTACCTTTATAACTATATTTAGAATAATTATTATATCTTCAAATTCTCCAAATTATATCTTCTCATTAAAATTCATATCATAAATAATAATTATTAATAATAATAAAGCATTTCATTATATGCATTATTCTTCTGCTCAAAATACACACAAAAAATTAGCCCAAGTACATACTCCGTGAAAAACAAAATAATGTATTAGCCGTAGCAGTGGCAGTGCGCGCAAAATTTAATGAGAGTTAAATACAAAAAACCAAAATAAAGAACTTTTTTTCCATCCGCGAAAATATTCATTAATTCTTTCGAGTAAATAATAATCTTCTTGTCTCGTTCTCTCATCAACAAAGCATATAGTAAAAATCCACGTCAAGTTTATATTAGTGGATTATTTTTCATTATCGATAATTAACTTTGGCAAAGCCGCTCGAAACAAAGTCCTAGCATTTTTCTTTCTCTTTCCTGCGTGTGTTCGCCAGCTTTCATTGTTAAGCGTAGAAGAAGAAAAAAAAAAGCAGAAATCTCCATAAATTCCTCGATCCCCAATCGTTTTCATTTGCGCTTCACTTTTATTTTTTCATATACACCCAACCACACAATGAGTTGAAAAAAAAGAAAGAGGAAAAATTCATGCCCGGACTAAAAGAAGTCAGAGTGAAGAAAAAAAAGGAAAGGATTCGTTAAACATTACCACCAGATATATCCTCATAATACAAAAAGCTTAACATGGATTCTAGTGAATTTTTTCTTTTCTGTTTCTTTTTTTTCGTGATTTTCTTTGTGCCCTCCCCATATACGAATTCCAGACGTTTATCCGTTTACGGTATTTTCTTTTCTTCTTCCTTTTTTTTTCTTCTTTCATATATACATGTGCAAGCTTTAACTTTATAGGCCAGAATGTTTTCTCTCATATGTTCCAGTTCGTTATCCGTGCTACGCGAAAAAGGAAAGAGAGAGAAAAGGAAAAAAGTTAATAAAGAAAGGATAGCCGCAGCTTAAAAATGTATTTGACAATAAGATACTGTATAAGGAAACGCGCGTTTCTTCTGCTCAAACATATACTGTATTTTCCCTTCCTTTTAAAATAGTTTCCTCACGTATAAACGATTCTTATAACACCTTGCGACTTCCGAGGGTGTCTTATTATATAATGTGGGTATGCCACCGTATAACATACTACATATACCACCCTATTAGATTTAACATGCTTTGTAAAGTGATTAAAACGAAACATGTTTCCGAGGGGATTAAGAAATGAGGATTTGAATTTCGTTGGATTTTAATGATACAGTTTTGATTTGATAGTGAAATTGCAAAACTATTTTTATCATTTGATTTATAAATTTTAAAACTTTTTACTTTTTAAAAAATGAATGGCTATGAGATATAAACTTAAATATTTTTTCTATTAAACTATATGTTTTAAAATTTATGATTTAAATAATACAAAAAATTTTTTATACTCAATTGAGTATAGAAAGTTGAACGAAAATTTCTGTCTGATTGAATATTAAGCGCCGACAGGCGCTACAAAAATTTTAAGATTATTAGCTAAAATTAAAAAACTAAAATTACGTACTTCTGGAAACGAATAGACTTTTAGTACCTGCAGTTACTTAACATTCGCATTGGAAATACTTATATAATAAGAGAATGATTAATTCATTGTAATGAAAGTTCATATTCCAATGCGCAGCATAGTGATTATTTAACGTACTAAAAATAATATTGCTTTAATAATACTTGAGTTTGAAAAATATTTCATATTTAAAACTAACGTTTCGAGGTAGCTTTATTTCCATTTTGATTCAATTTGTTTTGGCTTAAATATTTTACAAATAAATTTATAATTTAGCGATGTTTAAATATTATATACGATCCTTATATATTCTCATTCTTATTTTGTATTTGAGAAATCGATTAAAAGATAAATAAACGATGATAATAAATATTTTGCAGTTTTTATATGTAATAATCATTAAAATCTAAAACGTAAGAATTTTATAAAGAGAAGTACAGCGACTTTGGAAATTAGTCTTACGACAGCGTTCGACAAGCTTTTTTTATACGTTGAAATAAAGCATAAAAAAATTTTGAAAATTAATTTTTTCTTCTTTAAATTTAGATTGCATGAAAACACATGATATTAATATGAAGATTTATATTAATTTTTAATTTAAAAATATTCAAAAACATTAATTTATTTAATCACGAGAAAACTTTATTTGCAATTTCAAAACATCAAATTCTTATTCTTCTTTTTCTCCGTTTTCTCCGACGGAAGTAGTTTCATACTTTAGTTTTTAATAAAAAAGGTATTGTTCTTTGAATTAACCTAATTTTGCAAAAGTTTTTATCAGAGATGTAACAGTTGTAAGTTTCATTATTTTTTTTTATATTGTAAGTTTCATTATACTAAAAGATTATAATTTTTTTTCAATGATTATACGTTTTGGAAACGTTAGACGTATAATCAATACAATTAATAAAATAGAAAATACATTTAGCGTAAATGTGTATTTTCTTTTTGAATTGATTTTAATCTCTTTTACTGTTGTTATTTAAACATTTAATGCATAATTAGTCGTTTAATAATGCGTACTACACTACTACGTTTACTTTACCAGCCTTTATTAAGATATTTCTAAAATTTTCACTTTCTCATTTATAGCATTGAAATCAATGTAAACATATATATTTCTCATTGTGTGATGGATAAAATTGAAGGTTTCATAATTATAAAATATTTGTATTATTACGAAAAAGCCATTGGTTTATGTCCTTTTCATTTCAACAGTAAAATTGGATTTAAATTATCTTACCTCGGAGCCGCATATACTATTTTCCTTGCAGGATTTTATACATATTGTTTCGTTATAATTTTTGTCAATAGACTTAAATTTCATTTGCCAGAAGAATCGACGTTACCATCAATAATAGACATTCTTGGTTTTGCATTTCAGTATTGTACTGTCATTTCATCTTGGTTGACTGTTACGTTTCGTCGGCGTGGCTTTAAAAAAATTTTTCAATCCTTTATTAAAATTAAAAGATTAGAAAATGATTTGAGGATAAATTCAGATAAAATTGTTATTGATAAAATACCAATTATTGCAGTACGTCTAATTTTAATTAATCTGCTTTACATTGCTTTATTCTTATCAGCACAATTATTATTCTCAAATTTTGAAACATTTCAAGAACAGGCATTTATTTGGTTCTTCTTTTCCGCACTGAATATCGTAATTTACAACGTATATTTGATTTATTTAGAGCTAGTGATCATAGTACAAGAAAATTTTCGAATCTTGAATAAAATACTCTATCGATCATTTTCACAACAATTAAAGGGATATTCATTTTCCAAATATTCAGATTCGCCGATAATTTTATTGAATGAGCTTCGAATCATAAGTCAGTATCATGAAAACTTAGTAGAACTTTTTGAGAACCTAACAAATTTTTTTAGCATACCGATACTTTTCGCTATTATCGCATCTTTTACCCATGCAGTTTTGGATACTTATTATGTTGATCAAATTTTAAAATATCGTGATGATTGGAAAATAGATAACTTACGTATGTATATCATGAATTTTATTTGGTTATCGACTAAACTAATTGGCCTGTATTTCATCTGCAGTCTACCAGATTCAGCATGTGTCGAAGTACAATTTTTTTATTTTATAAATTTTTATTTTTTCTTACAACAAAATAAAGATAAGTTGAAAATAATCAGATGTTTAAATTTCAGGCAAGAAACACTCTTACTACCCTTGATCGTATCCTAAATAATTGTCATCGAATCAAAAGCTGCGATCAACTGGTAATTATAAAATCTCTAATGATAATTTGTCATCTCATTACATTGATACATTAAAAAAAATATTTTTCAGGTAAAAACATTGATGTTACAATTATACGAAAAAAAAATTTGTGCTTCTCTCAATGGTTTTTTCAATCTTGATTATAATTTATTCACAAACGTAAGTAAATCTTTTAAAAAGAAATATCAAATAATTAATTGAAATAAATTTATCATGTAAAAACATTCTTTTTTAGATTATGAGTGCAACTATGACGTATCTTATATTTCTATTTGAAATCGATGATTTAATTTGAATCTGTGATCAGGCATTAAATCGCCTATGTAGGATTACTTTGGTATTAACTGGTTAAAATAAATAAATATATTTGATACATATAAAAATATATCGTTTCAGCACATTATTAAATATTATGAACATATATAATTTACGCTGTCAGAAGCAGGATTTGTCGAAACGTTCGAAATGTTTCCCATTACAATATATTTTGTTAAATTTTTCAAATTTTGCAACTTTTTATTTTTTAATATAAATTAGGTAACATTTAAACTTAATAATTATTCAAATATAACTTGATAAATTACATTTTTATAAAATTATAACTTTTAATTTACCAATTTTATAATAGCTATAAACATAAAATATCATTAATATTATTAATATCATTAATCTAATTTTTATCATTATTTATACCTTAGTGTAGTTAAATGCAATTTGCATAAGTGATCACTCAAATGTATCACATGAATTTATTGTTATTCACATTATTTTTTTATGAAATTTACGTATACCATACACGTAAAAAAAATACTCGAAGTGTATTATTATAATGATTTCGTTAACAACTTTAAAGTTTTACTAATTTAATAATATTTTATGATAGTATGAATAAAATAATTATCAGATTGAAATCTATTTTATTAGAAGAATCATTGCGCATTTTACAGAATGGAAAAAATTCTTTTAATATTATATTTAAAAAGACAATAAATGTTTATGATGTTAAAAATATTTTATGGTAGCTTCAAAGCATCTGACAACATATTGTTATAAAATTTTTAATTACTCAAACAAATCAATTATAAAATAAATAAGCATAATGCGGATTTTATTCCAACATGCATTGATACAAATATTTTTAATAAAATATTGAATAAAAATTTCGAATTTTAAATGAATTAATTATCTTTATGTGTATAACAAAATGAGGTTACAATAATTTCCATTATAATCAACGAGCATAAAATGTAGTGTACTAAAGTATAGTTATAACTGACAATAACATTAATATTATTTTTATCGTTTATCAATTAAGGATACAGTTTACGCAAGTAACAGCGGTGGTTTCTTTATGGTGTTTCGATGCGACATTTACTTCATTGATTTACCAAACAAGATTGCAAATATATATTTTTAAAAACTTAATGTTCGAGATAGAAAAAAAGCACTTTATGCAATTCGAAAATAAAAAGTTATAATTTTATAAAGGTATAGTGTATTAATGTTCATTTAAATAATTATAAAATTTTATGTCTCATAATTTTTAATAAAAGCAAGAAATAAAACATCAACACACTCAAATAATTGAATAAGATATTTTTTATTCAGCAATATTTCGAAAGTTTATACGCGTCCTACTTCTGGCAGTACAAATTACAAATACATGCATAATATTTAAGAATTTATTTGAACAACAAATATATCATTTCATTAATTTAAACTAAATCATCGATTTGAAATAAAAATATAAGATACGTCACAGTTGCACTCATAATCTAAAAAAGATTTTTTCTAATTATACATTTATTTAAATTATTTAATTTTATGCAATTTCGAAAAGATTTACTTACATTTGTGAATAACTTATAATCGAGATTGAAAAAGCCATTAACGGAAGCACACAATTTTTTTTGGTATAATTGATACGTTAATGTTTTTATCTGAAAAATATTTTTTTTTAATGTATCAATGCAAAGGAATAACAAATTGCCATAAAGATTTTACGATTACCAGTTGATCGCAGCTTTTAATTCGATGGCAATTGTTTAGAATACGATCAAGAGTAGTAAGAGTATTTTTTGCCTATAAAAATATAACATCTGATTATTTTCAACTTGTCTTTATTTGATTGTAAGAAAAAAAAAAAGTTTATAAAATAAAAAATTTGTACTTCGACACATGCTGAATCTGGCAAACTACAGATAAAATACAAGCCCGTGAGTTTTGTCGACAGCCAAATAAAATTCATAATAAACATGCATAAATTTTCAATTTTCCAATTATCTCGATATTTTAAAATCTGATCGACATAATAAGTACCCAAAACTACGTGTGTGAAAGACGCGATAATGATAAAAAGAATCGGTATACTAAAAAAATTCGTTACGTTCTCGAAAAGTTCTGCTAAACTTTCATGGTATTGACTAATAACTTGAAGTTTGTTTGATAAAATTATTGATGGATTTGAAAATTCAGAAAATAAATGTTCCTCTAACTGTTGTGAAAATGATCGATAGAGTATTTTGTTTAAGATTCGAAATTTTTCTTGTACTATGATCACTAGCTCTAAATAAATCAAATATACGTTGTAAATTACAATGTGTAATGCAGTAAAGAAGAACCAAGTGTAGGCCTGTTCTTGAAATGTTTGAAAATTTAGAAAGAAAAAGTGTGTCCATAAAAATAAAGATGTATAAAGTAGATTAATTAAAATTAGACGTATGGTAATAAGTTTGATCTTATCAATATCAATTTTAAGTGAATTTATCTTCAAACTATTTTCCAATCTTTTAATTTTAATAAAGGATAGATAAATTTTTTCCAAGCCTCGCCGACGAAACGTGACAGTTAACCAAGATGAAATGACAGTGCAATATTGAAATGTATAACCAAGAAGGACTATTAATTTGGGTAATGTTGATTCGTTTGGTAAATGAAATTTTAGTCTGTTGAAAAATATTTCAACGAAACAATATGTATAAAATCCTGTAAGAATAATAGTATATGTAGCTCCGATATAAGAGAATTTGAATCCACTTTTACTGTTGAAAATAAAAGGACACAAGCCGATGGCTTTTTCATAATAATACAGACTTTTTATGACTATGAAACCTTCGATTTTATTCATCACACAATTATAAATTAAAAACGTGGCAATTTAGAAATATTTTATTAATATTTGTTATTTTTGCTTGTCGTCGTAGTGGCACAATATATTATTATGTATTAAACGTTTAAATAAAATAATAAAAGTGATTAAAAAAATTAAAAAAGAAAATGCACATTGAAGCTGAATGTATTTTCTATTTTAATAATTGTATTGATTATATGTCTGTTTCGGAAACATGTAATCTTTGAAAACAAATTATAAACTTTTAGTATAATGAAAATTGCAACTAATATATCTCTGATAAAAAATTTTTGCAAAAATGGAAAAAAAGATTAATGTAACTAATACAGAATTTTTTATTATTTAAATTAATTGTTTTTGAAACTTTTTAAATTAAAAAATATAAGTTTTTATATAATCAATACTTATTTTTATGATCGTTCTCTTTTCAAAACTCTTAATAATCATATTAATTAGAATAAGTCTCACTGGGTAAGCAAATTTACATACATATTATATTGTTGATAGAGTATTAAAAAATGAAAAAGTTTTACTTAAATTTTTGTTTTTCTAGAAATACATGTAAATTAGCAAAAACATATAATTTAATTTAGCTTTAGGTATAACAATTTATTGTTTATTTTTCATTTTACAATATATTTCTATGAAATTATTAATTACTTAAAAAACCAATGTTAGAATAAATAGACTTAGTATGGGTTCTATACCAACATAAAATTATACAAATAACAAAATGAGGTTACAATAGTTTCCATTATAATTAATTAACATAAAATGTAGTGCACCAGGCAATTGCATTAATATTATCAATTCCAGTTTTGTTATGGCGTTTCAATGCGATATTTAATCCATTAGTTTCAACAAAACAAACAAGACTGCAAATAAGCCATAATTCATTTTCAATATGTAAAAAACATATAAAAATCTTGTATATAAATTAAATATAAGATTTAATTTTTTTTAATCGAAAGTGAAATAAAAACTATTTCTAACAAGCTCCAAGATAAGACCCACATCACCGAATCTATAAAATTATTCTAAAAGTAAAAAAGATATTGACATTTTTTTAAGAAAACATAAATAGAAATTAACGTTACGCTATTTAATAAAATAATAATAAATTTTACAAAACCCAAGCATGCTTAAAATATTCTTCCTCCAATCTTTGTAACAAACCTTCCCTCTACCTACCTTTACAAAACCACATAAACTTTACAACCTTAAGTTTAAACTCTCCCAAAACTATCCAGCAAGAAATCTCATACTGTTTAAGGGTTGATTGTTGTGGTACAAACTCTGCGTGTTAAATGTTAAGAGTCACTTTGACGGTTAGGTAACAATTTTAGTTGCACCTCGTAAATCATAACTCGTTTCTTTAAATTTAATTGTGAAATTCGATACTTCGTTTTGTGTTACAGCAATTAAACCGTCGGGTATATTGGATGTGAATATTAAAGTGGATACGTGTAACGTCGTACGTTACATCGTATACCTTTTGATTGATCAACTTTTGTAAAATTGTTTTTTCTGTGAATTGAACATTCTTTATTTTTCTAAGATTTTAATGAAAACGAATGGCTTGAAACTGTACGTTTTGTGCAAGGTTATTTATTTTTGTCAACTCTTCTTTCCTGTTTTATTGCAGTGTGATTGATTTTATTAGATTTTTTTTCATATGCGACATCGTAGGCAATGTGATTAAAAACGTTGAAACTATAACAAACATAATTCAAATTTAGAAACAAAGTAATATACATTTGTTCAAAGTGTAACATCCATTTTTTAACAAAAGTGCTTTTTGATCAATGAATGTTAAAATAATTAAAAAGATGTTATAATCGTATTGAATGATTTTTGTTAATAAAGATGCTGCTTTAAAATGTGAAAACATTGGTAATGATGAGAAAAACTTTTTCACTATAAGTTGATTTTTAAAAATTTATAATTAAAAATCTACTAAAAATTTAAATTAAACTATTTTTAATTAATTCTAGAACCTTCATCATGAAATAATATTTACCATAATGAATAATTATTTTTTCAATTGAATTTTAATATTCAAAATTATAACACATTAAAAAAAATAAAAGACATTGATAATCACGATTTTCATATAAATAAAGAGAAGTTTTTAATATTTGTGAAAAATTTGCTGCAAGCGCAATTTATTATACTCTCACAGTTATTATATTCGCAAACAAATATAAGCTTTTAATAGCTTTAAAGCTCGGAACTTTTATAAAGCAGGATTAAATATAAAAAAATAAATTTTACCATCAACTTTTTATACTTGTTGTTTTTATAATTTGTTTAAATGCTTTCAGGTTTCTTTGAAATATTATTCTACAGATTAAACATTCTCAAAAGAGCTTATATCTGCGGTTAATTATTTTAATTGACGAATAATACTCCAAATGGTCATTGTACTCACAAGGCAGTCAAAGATTTCACAAATCTTTTGATATCGCAGATCCTCTACAATAAGAAGAAAAAATAGGTTTATAAAGGTATAGTAGGTGAACTTTATAAAATTTCATCGTTTTAAATTTTCATTAAGTTAAAGTGGATCCAAGAGAAAGGATTTATGTTAACGTGATGAAATAACAGATTTTATTCTATATCATTTCAAACAGTTAAAATAATTGAGTATGAATCCAAGAGCTTATTTTTCATTTCTTACGAATGCTTTAAAGCTGTAGAATAAGTACTCAAAACAATTAATAAACATAAAAGCATCAAAATAATAAAAATTATCTCAATGAAAATAATAAAATGTTATTTTTCACACGATTCATATAAAAAATAAATCCTGCTTTATAAAACGTGTAAGCTTCCAAGCTTTTAAAGTTTTCATTCACTTAGCACTGTAATGACTCATAAATAATTAAGTAAAAACATAATTAATCATGTTAATGAATAATATTTGTGATGAATCTTTCGCAAATATCAAAAATGATTTTTATTTATTTGACGTGTCAATTTGAATAATCATTCTAATAAATGTTTTTTTTTTACGATAAAATTTTGAAGATTTGTTAAAAAAGTTTTAATTTATAATAAATAAGTTTAATTTAAATAATATCATTTTCGAGCTCTTCTAATAAATATAATAAATACATTTGGATTCATATAAATTTAATACATAAATAATACTAATTGAATTAATGTTATCATTTTAACTTTAATAAAACTTAGCATACGACATTCAAACGGCGTAATTAACGTTTCTTATACGAACGATTACTTAACGTCTCTAATTTAATTAGAGAAGCATTATTATTTCACATTTAAAGTACTCATAAAACAAAAGATACAATCAGACAATTATATTAAAAGGCGAATCTATGAATAACAAGGTATAAGGCACAACTATTTAATAAACAAAAGTAATTGCTTGTGTCAAAGAACCCGTATATTCAACTTGTCTATTTAATTATTGCGTAGATTTCAATGTCCTACGATGCAGCTGAAGAAAAAAACTAAAACAAAAGAGCAAAATCATGAAGGAGTTATTAAATTGTCGACATACGTGTTTGTCTAGAAATTCAAAGGCAAAGGCGTGTTATTATAATATTGATTAGGTAAACACTTGAAGCAAAAAAAAAAAAAGAAATGAAGAGAGAAATAGAGAAAAAAAAGTGAAGTTGTCGAATAGTCCCTTTTTATTGTTGGCAAATATCAACCTGACTCACATTATGTAGTCGCAAAAACGTTTCTCCATTAATAAGTATACGATGTTAAATCGCGTGACAAAGTGAATACCAACGGCTTCTACTTTGCTTTTTTTTGTAAATTTATACATTATTCAGTCTTGCTTTCCTTTTTTTTTGTTTGTTGTAGACGTTGTTGAATTGAGGGTCTTTTTTTTCATATCGTACTTATCACGTCTACGTACATAATGTTGCAAATCAGACGGAGAAGCTTACGTCGACGTTTTTCGTTGGTTTGAACGATTAAATTTACATTAGAGACGAAGCTTGCTGTGTGCGTTTATTTGGTATATTTAATAGGTTTTATTTTATTTAATAATCATATTACGATTACTTATTCGAATTTTAATACTTTTATAACAAAAAATAATTTTATTCGATCACTGCATTTGATTATTGGAATGACCATACCGATTTCAGCAATAATTGATTAGAATTAATTAAAAATTAATCGAGAAATTTTGGAAAAATCCAAATATTATTCATCTAATAAAGAATTCATTTTTTTGCCTTAAAATTGTATAAGAAACAACTTTTTATTATAAATTTTAACATAGAATACTTTTGAAAAAGTTTCAGTAAGTTAATTAATACAATTTTTTTGCTAATCGTTAAAAATTTTTAACATTGCAAGCTCTAATCATATATTTTTACAACACTAAAAACCATCATAATCATATTAAAACCATTTCTAACGACTGACAAAGAACCCAATGACATATTAAAAAAAATAGAGCCTAATTTCCCCATGAACACGCAGTGCCTTGATTTTTCATTATTACATTAGAGTGAGCGATCATTGAAATATCAGCGTAAACGATCGCTCATTTACAAATGGAAAATCTCAATGCATAAACTGACAACTCGTGAGATTAAGTCAAATATATCTGATCAAGCACTCAATTATTTTTATCCCACACATTGACAGAAAAAAAAAGAGAGAAAGAAAGAAGGAAGAAAAAAAATCAATCGATATAATAAAAGCCCAACGCATTGGAAAATGAAGAAGAAGAAGTAGAAGACAAAAAAAAAGTAGTATATACTATAATCGTTTATCTTCACATCTCTTATTGATGGACAAAATTCGATGCGGCATAAAGATACACAGAGAGTAAAAGAAACAGGGCGGATGTATATAAGGTCACGTGCCAAAAACGCGCGAATTAATAATGGAACGTCAAAGTTTGAGGACCACCAGTCTATCTTTTTTTTCTTTCTCTCTCTCTCTCTCTCTCACACACACACTCGCTCTCTTAACGGAAGAACGAA
Organism: Anastatus disparis; assembly: GCA_017163975.1. Classification (NCBI taxonomy): domain Eukaryota; kingdom Metazoa; phylum Arthropoda; class Insecta; order Hymenoptera; family Eupelmidae; genus Anastatus; species Anastatus disparis. The sequence continues at coordinate 3,227,491 of JAFFSR010000251.1, forward strand.
GGGAGATGAATTATTCTATACGTGAAACGTACAAGTAGTTTTTCGTATAGGGAAAAAAAAGCTAGTAACGTCAAACAATATAATTCGAGGAGCATGTTTTGTAAGCACGTGGCGATATCGTTAGGATACTTTCTATAAGTGTGTATTATTATGTATAAATATATAGATATATTACCTGCGTTAATATTTATTGTTAGAGATGCGCGCAGGGGATTCATAAGTATTAAGACGCACGCTTAAGCGTGTTAGTAAGGTTTCATTTGTTAAAGTTTATTTCAACCGATGTATTAATCTTCATTAATAGCGCTGGAAAATTCGTCGCGAGAACAATGATGAAATCGTATTACTAACTTAGAGTCAAAGAAACGGATTCATATTTTTCTAAGTTTCGTATAATGAGAGATATACATTAATCTTTTTTTTGGAGTTTTCTGTATATCTGTAACTTTTTGATGACTCTATATTTATGATGATTAATATGTTTTGTATCGGATATTTAAAAATATTATTAATAGATTTAAAAGTCGACTACTAAGGAGTTTTTCTGATTTGAAAAATTATGGTGTATTGATAAAAAAAACTTAATTATCATATTTATATAAAAAAATTATTTTTTTTAAACACTTAAAATTTATAACAAAAATATCGAGAAATGTCCGTAGTATTTTGAAAACAAGTTATAAATCATAAATATTAACGAGACATAATTATATAAATAGTAAGAAGAAAATTACACTTAAAAATTTAAAAAAACTGATGTTTTTAACCAATTATTGATTGTACAAAAATTAATACCTTCCTTCTTATTTTCTACTGATGTCGCGAATTTTTAATGAACTGTAATTTATTTATATCTTTATTAAAAAAAAACAACTGACGCTGTTGTATTTGCACTTAGTTTTTTCAAATTTAATAACTTCTTTTACCTCTAATAATTTACATTATTTATATTTCAAAAACGTTTACTCATAAATCAAAAAGACATTTTCTAAAAGGATTTTTAATATTAATTATATTGAAGATTAAATTTAAGAAATTAAAGAAAAAAATAAATATCAAAAAGAACGGAAAAATAAGCTTTTATAGTTAATATGATAACAAAATCATAGGGCAAATTATGAAAATTAGTTTTTTTATGTATAATACGGTGGCTCTATAGGAGAGTATCAGATCTCCAGATCAGCAATTTCATTGAAACTGCGAGAGATGTGAAAATCTAATTTTCATTGTTTCGTAATATTATTGCTTCATGTGGTCTATTTTCATATCTATTTGGCGTCGACATCTAAAACTCTAGATTTTTTCATATTTTTATGTAAGAAAATATCTGGATTTGAAACTTTCACGGTGAATACTAGTCTTTGTTAAAGGGATTTTCGGATTTTTTTTCGGAAACGTTGGTATCAACAAAAACACCACCTACACGGCCGAAATCCGAAAAACCCTTCAACAAAAAAATATCTCTTGCAGTTTCAACAAAATCGCTGATCATACTCTCCTAGTCAGTTAGCTAAGGTGTGAGGCTCGTAATTCTTTGATGTGATTATGACATATAAGTTATTATAGTGCTTGAAATAACTCGATAAATTTAAAGCTAATTTTACTGAAATTGTTATTAGTAAGATTTTCAAGATCACTGAATAATAATGTTGGCATATAAATAAAACGATAAGCAACTAACAATAATATGAAAACGACTAAAACACATATCACAAGAAATGTACCACAAATCATGACTAAAGTTTTTATCATAATGATATTAAATTTATTTTATAAAATAGTTATAAGTTTAATCTTGGATAAATTATACATTTTGAAACAAGAATATATTTTTTTTTACATTTATAAAAAAGGAATATAGACAAATTTTGATTTGGGGTTTATGGATTTCCTTCTTATTAGTTTCTCAATTTTTAGATAATAAATTAAAAACATGTTTTAGCCCTGCTAATCTTGTTATATACTTAAAGAATATTCATAAAATGACTTAGTTATTTTCAAGTTAAACTTTAGGTTAATATAAACGTTTTTTAACAAAAATTTTTTTTATACAAAAATTTTTTTTATACAAAAATTTATTAGAAATATGTTACAAAGCTCTTTTTATAAATTTATAAAATCACATATTTTACTGAATTCCAATGATTTCCCAATGAATAATTACAAATTATCTGATACATAAGAAATGATTCTGTAATTTATTGAAGAATAAATATTTACTAATTTTAAAATTAAATAAATAGAAAATCTTAGCAAGCTTTATTTTTTACTTATTTTTGAAAAATTATTATACTTTACTTAAATTAAATTATACACTTATCTCGTATTTGTATGAAATTATAAACCCTATTGCGGGAGGCGAAGTACTTGACCACATAATGTATTTGGATTAAAAATAAATAGATTATTATGAGGTCGCTCTTTTTGTGAAACTGTTTTAATGATTTCCTGTCCCATTACACCACCAACAATAGCACATACAGGACTAATGTGTGCGTAAAGATCTCCACTGCAAAATTTTTTTAATTTTAGTTTTTAAAATCATAAAAAGAAAAAAATTTTTGTACAAAATTATTGTTTTTATATTTTACTTACTTTAATAGATGATCTAACTTTTCACCAAGGTTATATTTCTCAATGATTGCCTTGGCTTCATCTTTCAAAATACCAGCATTTCTTTCATTTGGTTCTGGATCTCTTTTATGTTTTTCTCGGAAATTTAAAAGAGCTACAAAGAATAAAATACATTAAAATTATATTATAATTTTCTCAAAATTATTTAAACAATGGTTTGAATACTTACCAAGCAACAAATAGTATGCTTCAGAATCTTTTGGTAATTTTTCTGCATCAAGAACCTTTTCAAATGGAACAAATTTTTCAAAGCTTTTTATTGTAACTGTAACTTTTTCAAATTTTTCTTTAGCAATAGGTTCACCAGCCTCCAGTTTGCGAGTCTTTTTGGTTTGAATTATGTCCCTTTATAAATACACAAAAAATAAATTAATCATTGAGTCTAAATTTAAATACTTTAAAAATTTTTATTACTTACTCAGCAAACTCGTGTGTTATTAGATCTGCAAATGTAAAGCCAAATGTTCCCCAAACATCACCAGCAAAGAACTTTTTGTTATATTTACGACAAGCAGCATTGATTCTTTTCATTTGTTCTACAGTACATTCAGACACACAAACCACATCAAAGTTTTTAAAATACTCTTCTGGTTTATCATCTACATTAGCTGAATCAGCTTTAACTTCAACCATCGGATTTAAATTTTGTGCTCTTTGTAAAGAAACTTCTGCTCTCTGAAAGAAAAGTAAAATTTATAGTTATACCAATTGACTAATATTATTAATTTGCATAAAAAATCAACTTACATTTTTGCCAATTTGATCTTTTGGTGCAAAAAATTGACTACATGCATCCAGTGCTGTAAGAGGACGATGATCTAAAAATGTAACAGACTTAACTCCAGCAAGAATAATATTTTTTGCTACTTCAGCTCCATATCCATTTAATCCTACTAATAAAATATTTGCAGCTCGAAGTCTGTAAAATATAACGTTTAGTTATTATTTTATGCAATTTGACGACATACTTAATATATATTTATTTATTTATTTCACGAGGGTATACAAGTAGTATGATAAAAAAATTTCATGAATAAATTGTAAACAAAAGCAGTTTTCAATAAATATTAAAAATATGCAATGATTCAATAATTTAATAAATTTTTTTTCTGTTTCGCAATTCAAAATCTTTCAACAAAAAAAAAAAAAATAAGCAACAATGGTTGAACCGGCATTTTTTAAGGTTATAACATTATTTTTACCTTTTCTGCGATTCAAGGCCCCATAATCGAATCTGCCTATCATACAATTCAGCTTCAGCATCTGTTAATTCTGTATTATTTTTTTGATCGACCATTTTACAATATTTCTCTTAGAATTTTAAAATTTTATTAACAAACAACAAAGCCCGGCTTCGCTTTGAAACACTCTAAAATATTTTGCATGAAGATACACGTTATTCGACTTTAGTTAACAATCGTACCAATAAAAGGATTTTGAAAACAGTCGGTTATGACTTTATAATATTGGTATTTTGAAAATTAAATAAGCAACAAATTTCGTATGATTGGGGGGCGGATGTAACCAAGATAGGGCAATTGTAAAGCTAAATCATTAAAATTACAATTTTTTTCAAATAAAAATACATATATAATTAATAAGAATGTAAATCAAGTTACAAACATTGCAATTGAAAAGTATGTGAAATTTCAGAAAATATGAGTTGAAAATCAAGACAATAGCGAAAATGATTTGACAATCAATGAAAATAATATAACAACTTTTCAATAATTGTTAATATTTTGTTTTGTTTATTTAAATATTTCTATTATTGTTTGATTTGCTTTGTTAGCTTTTTGTTCAAGTGTTAAAATTATTTTTGTATTTTATTATTCAATTTTTAAAGTGAAAATAAAGTTGTAAATATTTAATAAATAATACATAATTTATATTACAATAAAACATGACAATATTAATTAAGTATAATCTAAAAAAATTATGATTATTATACAAATTTATCTTATAGCTAAGTGTAAAACTATTTTTTAATCACTTTTATAAATTATAGTTTATTATAATGATTGGTGCTCATTTAGTTTTGAAATTGAACAAGTGTTTTATAAGAATTTTGTAAATAAGTGTAATATACAAAATATAAATAAATTTCAATATGGAAGAAGAATACATTGAAGAAACATTTGTATTTAAATTTCCAACATGCACAACAAATCAAGAGTATTCTTTAGAGGTTCTTTTAAAAATTCCTTTTCAAGGATCAATAAAAGAATTAGTTCATCGTATAATGTCATCTTTTAAATTACCGTGTTACGTTGAAACTGATTTACTGAATTCTTTGAAATCTAATATAAAAGAACGGACATTGAAATTTCATGATGAAAAAGCTGAAAAACTTATTGATGCTGCTAAACAAGGTGATCTTGATGTAGAAGAAATAATTAAAAATTGGGAAAAAATTTATAAAAAAAAAACAGCAGAATATGCAGAACCAATTGGAACTACAGATGAAGAGTTATTTGCTGCAGCTTATCATAGATTGGTGCATTCTCCATCCTTAGAACCTATTTTACAAACTGAACATAAATATGGAAAAGATGTGACGGAAGTTATTAAAATGAGAGATAAAGATTATGAAAAATTAACTCAAAAGTAAGCTTTTATTAAATACTTTTATTTTTTTTAAATGTAATAAAATTAATTTAAACTTTTACTATCATCTTAGACAAACTGAGGAAATGCGTTTGGCTGTTGAAACTTTAGAATCTGGTTCAACTGAGAAATCAATCAATGATATGGCTGGACGACATTTCGAAGAACAGAGCTTATTACAAGGACATTGGGGTTCTAAAGTTGACGCCTTAAAACTTGAACAAAGAAGACAATATAGGAATTGGATCATGAGGTTATTAGAAGAGCAGCAAACAAATATGTTACCAACACCAGTGTAAGGCTAATTTAATTTTATCATAAATTTTTTTTATCTTTAAGATCTAAAAATAAATATTGTTTAATTTTTAGAGAGTCTCCATTGGTGCCTATGCCACCACTTGGTCCTGGATTTGAAAATTTTGTAAAAAGCGAAGAAAAAGGTACATCAGATTATCAGCAACTAGAAGAAAGTTTTACGATTCATTTAGGTTCCCAAATGAAACAAATGCACAATATTAGAATATTAACAGGTGATGTCCTTGATTTTTGTAGGACTAGAAACTGTGATTCTGAGTATGTGTCAAATTATATCAGTATACTTCTTATATTCTTATAATTAATAATTAATACCTTAAATTTGACAAAATCTTTTAATTTATAGAAGTGCAGATCCCACTCCACAGAGATTACAGACTGCATTGGGATTATACTCAAATGATTTATGTGGATTAGTGCTCCTCAGTGATAACCATTTAGGAAGTTATTCTGGAGTAACTAAAGGTTTATATTTTATTTTAATCGTCCATTTTCACTTGTAAAACTACTATTTTATATAAGAAGCAACTAATTTCATATATTTTAGAACTTGTTTCGATATCTCAGTTGACTGCTGAATTTCATTTTCCACCAATTGATGAACAAATTGAAAAAATTCGTGAAGATGTAAAAGATGCTGTTGCGTGGAGACAAGCTCATCATAAAGAGGATCATGATTTACATGTTGGTATTTGAATTTCCCATATTTATATTAATCATTTTTTATACTGAATTCTCTATTATTTTGTAACAGCAAACAAAAAAATCAACATCGAGTAAAACATTACAAACAGGCGATGTATTTATAACACGGCACTCGAATTTGGCTCAAGTTCATGTTGTTTTTCATATGGTTGTTAATGATTCTTTGAGATCAGGTCAGTCTCTTATTCAATTTTAGTCTTATCAAAACAAAAATTAAAGTATCACTTTTAAAAAATATGTTGATAATGATCTGTTTAGGTGATATAAATTCGAGGCATCCAGCAATTTTAGGATTAAGGAATATTTTAAAGACAGCCTGTTGTAATGATGTAACTACATTGACAATACCAGTTCTTTTAGTACACGAAATGAGTGAAGTAAATATTGTTTTAGTAATTATAGATACAAAATTGTTTAAAAAATTTCTACAATCTTATATAAATTTTAGGATATGACAGTAGCTTGGTGTACAAAAAGAGCAGAACTTGTATTCAAATGTGTAAAAGGTTTCATGATAGAAATGGCTTCCTGGGGAGGTGCTGAACTGAAAAATTTACAATTTCTAGTTCCAAAGGTATGGAAATTTTTAAAAATTTGAACTTAAAAGTAAACTAATTTGCACAATTTATAAAAAATTATATTATAATAAACAGTTTAACTAATATGCAATAATTATATTATAGGGAATGTCTGAAGAAGTTTTTGGTACATTAGCTACAATGTTACCAAGTATATTCAGAGTTTCGAATCCCCTTGTTTTTAAAGCTACCAGTACACCACAAACTCCTAAAAAGTGATATTGAAAGATGATGGTGATAATAAATTTTGCAATGATCGATGTATAAATATTTATATAATAGTATACACATTAAATGATAAGAATTAAAGATTTTAATTATTAAAAATTAAAAGGCATTTATAATTTTTATTTTCCAATACTTAAACAATAAATGAATCATAACTTTAAAATTTATATTCATTTATTTAATTAAAATTTAATAAAACCAAATCTATTATTTGAAACTTATTTTAAATTTCAATAAAATTTTTATATTCTAAAAAATATAAAGCTGGTTTCCCTGTGTAATTTGGTGCATTTTACTACACGTTATAGGTTAAAGTAAATATAGAAAACGTGAAATACAATAAATTAATATTGTGATAAAGATTTTTTCCCTCTCAAAATTTATATTAAAAATATAACATTTATAAATTTTTAAAATTTAATGATAAAAAGATTATAAAAAATGAAATGAATCAATGAAATGTTAAAGGATTATATTTGATGACAACTATGATGAGAAAAATTTTAATGGAAAACAGTTATTTCTTTTAGAGGCATTTTTTTAAATGATTTAAAACTCCCACCAAATAAACCTACATAAAGGTACCAACTATTTTATTTAAGTTTTTACTGTTTTATTGAACGGTTTTATTTTTTTCATAAATAAAAAAGTTGGTATACCGTGACAAACATAAATCAGCTTATGTTTTAATTCGCTTTGTGAAGACCTCAAGTGGCGCCATGTAATACAATGTAAATTAAATGAGGTGGCCAAAATAGGAACTGCTGTTTACAGCGACAGTAACAGTAAAGTAAAAGTAAAGTCTTAAATTAAATGATTAATTCTGCACTGTAGTATATGCAGTTGGCATCAGTGTGAACATGAACATAAAAAAATGTAATATTTCATAGGTTAAGTATACAAAACATTAATTCTAAGAAATAATAATTTGATTTGAAATAATGCAAAAATGATATAAAAAATGTTTTCAACGTCAGTCTAATCACGTTACTCAAAATGTAAATATAACAAAAGAATATCGATTTTTCAAATATCACAATTCTACTTTACATCAACATCCATTGTTTATAAATACATTCTGTAGTTTGCAAACAGAAGAAATATTTACATGAAAAGTACTTATTTATAGAACATTCAATTTAACTTTATGTTAATTTTATTTTAAAATAAAATGTCTGCTTGTTGTGTATCGGGATGTAATAATGGAGTTAGTTATGATAAAAGTGAACATAAATCTGTAGCAAAGCCTATAAAATTTTTTCGCTTCACTCAAGTAAATAAATTACTAAAGAATTAACTTGAAATCTTCACTTTTTGAAAATTCAAGCTATGAATTATTTCGTTTTTATTATCGGCATAATATCTTATGTTTATATAGAACACTGAGTTAATAAGCAAATGGAAAGAAGTATTATTTGGATCTACAGAATGTCAACTCGATGCTAATAGTAAAGTATGTGAATTACACTTCCAGGAATCGGATATTATAAAACAAAAAATTTGGAAATTGCATGATGGAATTTTGTCTATAATAGATTGCAATAAATATAAACTACAAGATGGTGCTATTCCAATAAGTTTAAAAACTAATGCGATAAGTTCAGATTCACAGGTATTTTAAAATATTAATTCATCTGTATAAATATAATATCTTAATGAAAACAGTCGTATCAATTCTTTGAAATCTGTTTAAAATCTGATATTAGATAAATGTTTAAATTTGAATACTAACATAACTATTTTAAAGGTTTCTTTAAAATCTGTGGATTCAACAGGAAAAGCTGTACCGATAATGTTTGAGACAAAATCAACACCAAAACGAGATTCTAAGGGAAGATTTGTCAGTGATCATTCTTATGCAGTGCAGATAGGTAAGTTTCAATTAGTTTATATTGAAATTATAGTTTATGTTTTTGACATCAGCTTTAAAAATCAAGTTGTCTCAATCGCCTTAATATTGTAAAATTTTATCTAATTATTTATATATTTATCGTTTGTTTAAGCTTCTACTTATTCTCTTTCAAAATCGAAAAATAATACAAATCAAATGGCATCCAACAACTCAAATTATGAAGAAGATCCATTAAATATAACATCACAAAATGATGAACATTTGCTTGTAACTATTAAAAATGAAGAAGATTCAAATGTTGATCCTTTTCGTAAGTATTAAAAACAAAATATATATATATATATATATATATATATGAAATAAACTGTATGTTTTGATTATTAAATTTCTAAACATGTTAAAATATTTATTTCTTTTCATAAAAAATTAATAACTAAAGATGGGATAGATTGCTCACCTGATAATATAGAGCAAGTTTTTATTAAAAATGATGAATGTTTGTCAATTAATAGTGATGATGACGCAAGCATTAATTCATTGGGTAAGTACTTATTTTAATAATTTTATAAAATTGGTTATTTTTTATTTAAAATTGTTATGATACAAAATTTTTATAAATACACTAATTAACAAAAATTCCAATAATTACATCCAAAAAACTTGAAATTGTTCTATTTTACTTTGTTTTAGTACTATTTTTTTCTACTTTTATATAAAAGTTTCATCAAATAAGATATTATTAAAATGAGTAGATTAGGTAACAAATTTAGTATTTATGATAAAACTGTTTCAGATGAAATTGAAGAAATAGAAAAAAATACATCTTTGTATCAATTACCAGAAAAATCCAAAAGATTATACATGGCAGCCTATAACGCATTTAAAAAATGGCAAAAAGAGAAAAATACAAGTTCTTATAATGAAGATACTTTGCTTACTTACTTTGATGAGCTTTCTCAAAGATATGCACCATCAAGTTTATGGGCAACTTTCTCAATGTTAAAATTTACGCTTAACACTTGTGATTTGGTTGACATTAGCGTATATAGAAAATTAATTTTGTTTTTAAAACAAAAATGTATAGGATATCGATCAAAAAAGTCACAAGTTTTTTCAAAAGAAAATATACTTAAGTTTCTTAAAGAAGCACCGGATGTAGTGTATCTTCTTGAAAAGGTAAATAAAACTTGCATGTACTTGAAATTATTAAATAATTTGAGTTATTTATTTTCAATATTTTATAGGTGACTCTTATTTTTGGGATTGCTGGTGCTCTTAGAAGAGATGAGTTTGTTAATATAAAAGTCCAAGATGTTAGAAGATTGGGTGAAGATATACTTTTTATTAAAGTCACTAAAAGAAAAAGCCATGCTCAAAGGACTTTTACAATCACAGATGCATTACATGATATTTGTGTAAAATATATGAAAACTAGACCAAAAGTTTGTGCAGTAGATAGATTTTTCCTGAGATATACAAAAGGAAAATGCGTACAACAGCCAATTGGCATTAATAAATTTGGTGGAATGCCAAAAGAGATAGCTTCATATTTAAATTTGCCTGACGCCAATGAATTCAATGGTCACAGTTTTCGGAGAACTTCTGTGAATGTTTTAGCTGAAGTTAATAATGATCTCACTGAGCTTCAGAAAAATGAACGTTCAAAATCAAAGGATGATAATTCTAATAGTAAAAAGAAAAGATTTAATCAAATTACTAGGGGAATTGAATTAAATATTAATAAACAAGTCAAAACTACAAATGTTCCTAATGTCTCAGTAAATTCTAATAACTCAACTTCAACTCCTGAAATTGTCATTTTAACGCCAATGAAAGTAGTAAATGTTAGATCAGTAGAAAACATAAATGCTGTTTCTGAAAATTCCACTTGTGAAACTTCTAAATCAAATGTAGAAATCGAACAGTCGCCTAAGAAACTGCATACAAATGAACAGCTTGCAACGGATATATTGCCAAGGCCTGAATCAATTGTTCAAAGCCATACATTGTTAGATACAGAAGATGCGAATTCCAGCACTGCAGATTCTGATCCTTTGTCAACAAGCGTTGGTTTTGAACCAGTGAATTTCAATTTCGACAATCAGCGTAAGTATAGAAAATTTTACATGCATAAAAAAAAGGAATACTTATGAACTCTTGATTTTTTTTTCATCACAGGAAAAAATTCTTTAGCTAGTCATCATCAGATAACATTACCTAAACCTTGGAGCATTTGTGGAACAGGACAAACAGATACTTATGTATTTACATATCCTGTAAATAATGATGGAGCTTATATGTTTGAAAAGACAGTTATATTGAAAACCTCAGGCGAATTAAGTTATCAAGTCTATTCAGCAAAAATAGATATAACAGGAATAAAACTTCCAGAAAATTTGAATGATATTTCCATGTTACCAGAAATTTTAAAAAAGTTTAAAGATTTTCGGATTTGTAAAGGATTAATGGTCGATGAATCAAATTTTGTACCTACAGATACATTTGTCAAAGACTTTGATAATTCTACAAATTGGCGTCACGTTGAATGTAAAATATTATCTATAAATAGTAGTAGATGCGATGTTTGTATGAAACATTACAGGTTAATATCACAAAAAGTTAAGAGAGCAAAAAAAAGGACGCTTGATGAATATAATCAAATTTCTGAAAATGGATGAATAAAATTTACTGTGCAGTTATTTTTTATAACTTGTACTATAGCAAGAAAACAGTGCTTTAACAAATTGTGTTATCTGTTTTTTTCTCTTAAAAAAAATCTGCTAAAAGAATATTTTCAGTTTCATTAATTTAGAATGAATTTTTCACTGTGATAAATGATATGATGGACAATATATTTTACCAAAAAATAAAAAGAATCACATTAACACAGTTGAAATAACAATCAGTACCAAATAAAAATTAAAAAGTTTAAAACTAAGAAAAATTCATTCATGAAATAAAGTGAACAAATATCAATGCAATTAAAATTGATAGCAGACGTGCATTACAAAAAAGAACTGATTAGAGATAAAAAAACTTTTATTATATATCTATTTAAGATGAAAATGTAAAAAACAACTTTAGAATTCTGACTTTTTCTAATGTATAAGTTTTTTTTAGTACATATTTTATGCAAGAATTTTGAAACTTTATATTTTTTAAGAAATTAAATATAAAAAGACAGTCAATGTAGTATAAACGATTTTCTAGATTATAATTTTTATTTTATTAAATTTTTTTTTAAACTACATTACATATTTATTATATAGGATAATAATAACTTAAATAATTACATTATTTTTAATGTTTCCTTGTAAGTCATAATATTGCTGTAAATAAATATGTAATTTATCTTCTTATGAAATTTTTTCTTTTTTAATTATTAAAATAGCCATCATTTCCTTATTATATTAAAATATTTACTATAGAATATCTGAAATTCGAAAAAATTAAAATTACAATTACAAAATATTATATTATAAAACATAAATCATTAAAAAATCTTGACTATTTAAGACATCAAAGTTATAAATTAAAATCAGAAATATTTTATTGTAAGAAATTTTCGTATGATGTAAAAGACTGAAACTACTTTAAGATTCAAATTTAATTCTTTTACTGTAAACATAGTTTTAAAAATATTTTGTAGAATAAAAAAATGTTTAAAGATATAGTATAAAAACACGTATTTCCTAAATTAGAAATGTTGATTTGAAAATTTTTAATTGTTTAAAAGTTTCGTATAATTTTTAATAAGTTTTATCTTTAGAAAAAAAAAGATGTTTTTGTCAAATATATATTTAAAAAAACCATAATAATTATTAGTCTCTCCATATAGCATTCCTTGTGCTTCAAATGACAATTTTTATAAACGAAATTGTAAAAAGAGAATTTTTCTTGTAAAATAAAAATACTCAAGGAGGTGTTATGTTTTTCGTCGAACAAAATTTTCAAAAATACGGTATATAATAGACGGTAATAAAAAGAACAAATGATAATATTAATAACTTTTCAAGTAAAATTATTAAAAAATTAAAAAGATTTTCTTCCACTTATTCTAAAATAACATTTCGATGGTAAATACTTAAATATTAAACAAGTAAAAAAATGAATTAATATACAATAATCAGGTTTGCTAAAATAATCATAAAACTACTGAAAGATAACATGTCTATCATATTTTTGTTTGTTATTATTTATTTCTTTAGACATATTTATAGTTTATTTTCTTAATGGAATATTTGAACTAAATAAAATAACTTTCCATAATCAATCATTAAAAATTCATATTTTCATTAAATACTTTAACGAAAATTTCTCCATAATTATATTGTTATCTTGTATTGGCTTAAATTAATAATTACGACGATAAATAAACATACAACAACGTATATTGATTAACATTTCAACGATAAAAAATGTATTAATTGTTTTTCATGAAATTATATTTATTAAACATAAGTTTGCATCGGTATTACACGCATGCATATGCTCTCGGGGCATCGACAAAAATTTTTCTCACTAATTATAGTAAGATGTTTTGCAACAATTTGATAATATTGCACGAGTATAAGTTAATTGAAAAATACGTGTAATCTTGAGCGCGATTAGTCACGGAAAGCAATCGTATATCATAAAGTAAAGAAGCAAAATGTATTAATATATTAAAAGAAGAAGAAAAAAATTAGTACGATTTCACTATTATTAGTGTTATCATATCGAATAGTTCAATTTGTCAGCTTTCTCCGGGGCTATTGAATTCTTTTATCTTATTATTACTAATTAAGATAAAAAAGAAATATTTTATTTACTCTATTTCTTAATTTTTTTTTTAGAGGAAAGTTTCCTAAGAGTTTATGTTTACGTTTCCTACAGACTATCAAAATTTTTTTAAATGTCTACCGAATTATAGTTTCTTTATATCTAAATATCGATTAACTACACCGAGAGAAATGTTATAAAAATTTGTTTTACTATGGTCAGAAAAATTACCTCATTAAAACAAAATGTTCGATTTCAATCTAATACTTTAAAGCTCACTTGTAAAATATTAATTTTTCCTGTTTGGTATAGCAACAGTGTACTTGACCAAAATAAAAGAATAATATTTACCATATTTATTTTGGTGTATAAAAATTTAGATTAGATGACCTACAATTAACAATTTATCAGTACTCGAATAATTTAAAAAAATTCTATTTCAAAGATTAGAAACAAATCGAGTAGATTTAATTTAAGCCGCGGGAAGTTTAAAATACGATTGAAGCTGCCTTATTTTTATTTCTTTTCTCTTTCATTGACGACAAAAATATCTCTGGTATTCTCGCAGTTTTTAGTTGCATTGTAGTTGAACGAAATGATTTAATCCGCGCATTATCTCTCTCAGGAGTATTAGTATAACAGTGTTGTTTTTTCTTTTTTTTTTTTTCTTCTTTTTATTTTTTCGCTTCGCAATACTGAACTTATGACCTGTCTGCCGCCGATGAATTCTCTTTTGCTGCTCGGAACGTTCGAATCGACGATCGGTGTTTTAAGATCGAAGTTATTTGAGATTTCTGGTGCCGCCGGATGATTTTGTGTACGCATTGTGTAACATACGTCAAACATATATAGCTTAATAATCTTTTTGTTTTTCTCTCTCTTTCTCTCGCTCCCTCAAAGTTGTGCGCTGTGTAACGTGTAACATATAGTAGTATTGTTGATTTGCTTTTTTTTTTCTTCTAACTTTATGAAAACTGAAAAAATCTTTTTTAAAGTGGCAATGATTTTTAATTTTTGGTTGATCGTTATATTTGTTTTACAATTGAAATACTGTGCTGCGACAGATGCGGATGCTGCTAAAACGGTAAGTCCTCGTAAATAAGACTTGGGTTAACTTCGGTACCATATTGAAAGAATAATTCTCTTTTAAAACTTCATTTTTTACATATGTTTACTTCAAATTAAAATTTGAATATTTTCTAAATTGGAAAATTGAGTCATCGAATAATTAGAACAATATGTTTGAATTAAAATAAAAACTTTTGCAATTAATATTGATACTCGTGTAACAATATAATTCAAGCCTATCATTTAATTAAAATTTCGTAATTTGTACGATGAATTATAAAATCAGCAGTCAGATAAAATGACGTGTGCAGCAAGAAACTTTATTAATGAGTTTAGACTCTTATTAATTAAAATGTTTAACTGTTACAAGAATAATTTCTTAATATTAAACTCCATCGATCAATCTTTATTTTTAGGTCGATCTATCGGATCGCGGATTACAAAGGGAAGATTTTTTCATGAAACTACAGCATCAGATACCCATACACGAGGTTACCGAGCTCATACTGCGTGGAAATAAGTTCGATACGTTCATCGATTGTGCAACGCATCTCGATAATCTCAGAATATTAGATCTGTCCTATAACAATCTCAAGAAATTTTTATTCTTGTGCCAAAATGAATACAATTTGGAATCGCTTAACGTCAGCCATAATCAAATCGAATACATCAACGACGAAGCCTTGACACACAGAGTTGTTAAATTGAAATTATTAGATTTATCGTACAATGATATATTTGTTGTTAATGACACTATGCTGCAGAATATGAAGGTATGATGTGCTAATAAACTTTTGCTTTCTTCGATAAAATAATTTAAATTGTTGTTAATAAATAATTTTGTTCAATATGTTTATTTATGAAATCTGGAATATTTTAATCACCATTAAACAATTGCACTCTGTTATCATTGGAACATATATGCTATTGAGTAATTTTAAATATTGATAAAACGTCCAAGCCTTCATTAAACTTGATAATAACGTCGTAAAATAATTTATTTCCTTAAATGAATTTATAAAAAAAAAGCGAAACAACGCTACTATGTTTTAAAACTTATTAAAATATTTCGTACAAAAAAAGGCCTCAAAAGATATTGAATTGAGAAAAACATGCGATAATTAAAAGAATCAAAGTTTGACAAATTTAATATCAAGCTATTAAACTGATATTTGAGGTTTATCTTTCTATAATTTATTCTTAATTTACTTTTTTTTTTGAGAATAATTTTAACAACTTAATTTTTTTATTGGTACAATTTTAATATTGAACAATATTATTTATCATATTTTATAAATTTTGTAAATAACGTTAATTGAATTATTTTATTTTTTTATATTTTTGCACTGGACTGAATGGGAAAAATGACAAAATTTAAAGTTCAATTATTTTAGGTTCAAATAATATATAATAACGACTATATCATGTAACATAAGGAAAATTATTTTAAACAATCATACATTAGCATCTATTTGTCCTACTTAATTCACTTAAATTACATAAAAACAACTTTAAATTAAGTTTTGACATCACATTAAAAACATCAAATTCAATCAATTCAAAATGTGTAAGGATTATAAATATACTTTTTTATTTGAATATTTTAAAAATAATGTTCATGAAGGAAACTTGGATTCTTTTGTAATATTAAAATTAATTCATAATTTAAAAAAAAATTGTAAAAATTTAAAATTTGATAAATGCTTTAACCATATTTTCTTTCAGAATTTAGAATTTCTATCATTAGCGAGCAATCCAATCGGAGAAAACATCGATGCATTTGTGTTTATGAATCTGACAAAGCTACGGCATTTAGATTTACGCAACATTTCATCACCCTATTTTTCTCCATCATTATTCGAACCATTGACTACGCTCGAATATTTAGATTTGTCATTAAATCCAATCGAAGACGTACCGCCATTACCAACGAGCATCAAAGTACTTTACATAGGTGGTACAAATATAATACGTCTTGGTAGTTTCATAATGCCGCAACTGCACTTGTTGTCGGTTGAAAATTCGCCAAATTTGACGTCGGTCTTACTTAACAATTTTGAAAATTTGACCGAGCTACAGTATCTTTACATGAACGATTCGCCGAAATTATCGCAAATCAGACTTCATGCCATGAATTTTAATTTGCTGCCGAAATTAAAGAGATTTTCATTGAAAAATTGTGCTCTGGAAACTTTGTATCCCGAGATGGGAGATATTATTAATAAAACCGCGGTACTGGACTTGCAAGATAATCCTTGGAAATGCGATTGTCATATGAAATGGCTTGCAAGATTGAATTTGACTTCTGATCTAGTTAACAGTTTTCGGTAAGTTTTCATTGTAAAATTCATTATTTACATTTTAATGAAAATCAATTGTTAGAGATTAATTTATGAATATGAAATACCTCTCATTTCATTTCATAAATTTTCAAAATTCTGTATCATTTAGTATCATAATTCAGTTTGTGTTAAAAAAAATAGTAGAAAATTAAAAACTTTCAATGCATACTTTTTAACATATAATAAGCATGTTTATTATACATTAATAAGTATGCATTAAAAGTTGCATCAACAAAGTTTTTAGCATATGAAAAATTATATGTTAATAATTTTAAATAAACAATTAAAAATTTAATTATGAATTTAAAAAAAAATAAATAATTAAGAATTTAATTAACAGGACGAGTTAAGGAGTTTGAATTTCGGATTTTTTCTAACATTGGGATAATTTTATTAACGTAAAAATCATGAAAAAAAACGTTTATATATCGTTATTTTTATTTTAATGTTGAGAAAAAATTCTAGACACTAAACCCTGGCGCACTTTTCTTCTAAGCAAAGAAATTGATGGAATATTCTTATAAAAAATTTTTTTTATCACGTACTAGTAAACAAGACACCTTTGTTTCCGATGTAATATATAAAGCGTACTATAAACTTTATTAAATTCTATATAGATGGCAGCACATATTCCCTAACTGAAGGGGATGTAAACGTATATAATTGCCATTCGCTTATACTTAAATTTCTATTAAATTAATTATACTAATAAAAATGTTATTTAACAAAAATTAACATATTAAATTTGTTAGGGTGATTAAAATTTTAATTTCTAATGTAACTTAAATTGAAAAGAATATGTTATGGATAATCATTTTTACCAAAATTAATAATGAATACATTATAATTCAACTTCTAATTTAAAAGCTAATTTTTTATCTTACAAATAAATTTTTAATTTTCTGATCAGATGTCAGACACCACTGAAGCATCACAACAAACTATTATGGGACGTGCCGGTCGACGAACTGGAATGCGAAGAACCAATTGTAATGAGTCCAATGTCTGGATCAAGTGGCATAATATATCCAATATTATGGAGTTGCTTAGTATTAACGATTCTCGGATTGATATCTGCTGGTGTCGTTTATTATTCGCGTGGCTGTCTAGGACAATGGGTCATGAAAATGCGACACAGACGTAGCGATACCGTTAGTTATACCAATGTCGTTGAGTCAAATAATGATCTTGTTAGAATATTACCTGTTAGCGAAAGTAACGATCATAACGAGGCATGATGATGATTCTGACGAAAGAGAAATTTTTAAAATAGGACCAAGATTTTCGGATTACGGAGTACGACGTACTTTTTGATATGTAAAAAATATTATTAAGAATTTTTATATGTCAGAAGTACGTTTCAGAACTTGATTTTTAAATATTTTATTCGATTTTTGTAACATTAAAACTTAATTTTACGCGAGGATTAAAATAATAATGTGACAATGTTTTTTTTTTATTTTAATATAAAACTATTATTTTTTGTGAATGTATATATTCTCTTTTTATGATTTATTTAATTTTTCATTGGATGATAAAAGCCATTAAAAAAAAGTAATTTTTATCATTCCATTTCATCAGTGTTCTTGAAATTACAATGCATAAGATACAAAATAGACAAACGAATATTTCTCGAAGATAAACACATTGTATTAGCACGTTCACTCAAAGTTATATTGTAATTTTTGTAAATTTGAATTACATACTGGCTGTTATTTTAAGTATGCGTTTTTATTTTAAATTTTCAATTATTATAACAGATTTAAAACTGATAAAAAATAAAATTCAACACGAATTTTTATTGTTAATAAATAAAAACTATAAGGAAAAGTATTTTGTCTTTTTATATTTAATATTCATTTGATACATGATATAGAAAATCACATAACTAAAGATTAGGTTAAAAATTAAAAAGCACATTATGTATACAGTTGGAAATATACATTTATTTAAAAACATTATTTTATTTTTCAAATTTTTTAAATTTTAAATATACGGACAATATTTGCACTTTTTATTTTTTCATATATTATTCAACGTTGTATAAGTCCATGGTAAAATTGTTGAAAAAGTGATCAAAATAGAAATCTAAATGCAGTAACGATTTACAAGTCTCATGCCTTAATTAACTTATTAGAAGAGTATCAGACTTCCAGATGAGTTTGGAATAAGTTTTCAAATGACATAATATGAAAAAAGCTATATTTAGTCACAAACGCTCAATATTTCCCTAGTTGCAGGTAATTAAAGAATGTAACTAACAAAGCTACTAGATTTTCAAACACATAGCTTTTTAGCATTAATAGCTAGAAGCTTTAAACTTTTCTTAGATAAAAGCTCAGCTTAGCTTTCATTTAAAAAATGTTTTAAATTTCTAACTATCAATCCTGAAGAGCCACAAGTGTTTAAAAATCTAGTAACTTTTTCAGTGACATTCTTTAATTGTCTGTAACTAGGGAAATATTCAGCGCTTGTGACTATAATTTAAACTTTTTCCATATATTTTCCATCTGAAAACTTAACCCAAAGTTTGAGCAAAATCCGTAATTTGGAGATTTGATACTCTTCTAGTTAGTTTGTTTTGAAAATTGCCAATTGTATAAAATCATTGGGTCTTAAAAATATTACACTCAATGTTTCTTTTTAGTTTCTGGATAATACTTATAAAATACAACTCAATATTTTTTCGATGCTTTTACAAAAAATTTTATAAAATATTAGAGATGATTGATTTTTACAATTTTAATATAAGTTTGAAACAAATAATTTTGAAAAAAAATATTAAAGAACACTTGATTATTATGTATTATTTTGAAAATTAGTAGAAAAATATTTTTTTCTTATATAATTAAAATTAAATTATTATATCTTTCCTTACTTAGCAAACCTAATAAAAAAAACTAAATTAAAAAAAATTTTGATCGGATAATAATTGATGTATTTCAATTTCAATCTTAGAAGACGTAGTATTTAAAGGCTTGAAAAAAAATATTTTCTTTGTTTACGATTCTTCAAACATGTACAAAATAGCATCTTCATATAACTTGAACGTATGCCATATACTGCAAAACTTTAGAAAAAAAAGACTTTATAAGTACCCTGGTATCCAAAACATACGCGGTTACTTAAAAGGTTCGGCTCTTCTAATCCCTTAACTTTTGAGTACCATCATATCTATATAGCCCTTTCTACTTTATACAAAAGATATAAACATGGATATATATATATATATATATATATATTTTTTTTTTCTAACCACATAAGCCACCCACCGTTAAAGAATCCCCTCTTGCGTATAACATTATAGCTTAAAGAACCCTTTTACACGCCTCGTCGTTTCATCATATGTACGCCAATAAACCGTGTAAATATATACAAAAGCTTACTAGGACCAATAGGTTCACTGATTTCGAATAACTTTTTTCTCGCTTATTTTTTTTTTCATATTATTATTTTCTTTTTCAAGTTTTTTTTTTTAATAGTAAACGCCAAAATGATAATCGAAGTGCTTGGTTTCTTCTTCTTCTTTCTTTTTTTTTTTATTGGTCGACGTAAGATTTTGTTCACGCATGCGCGATTAATGAAAGGGATGAAGAAGGAGGGAGACGATGGATAAAAGAGCGAAAAGATAACAATGAAAAAGACGAGTGAAAGTTTTCGATGAAACTTTATAAATCAATGGACCATTAGAAATTACCTACCTCGACACTGACTGGAAACTAGAGAGCTACTTGAGCCAGTCGGCTTCGATCGGTGAAACATCAGGGAGATCATTGGAGCTTGAACTTTTCAAGAGCTCACGCAATGTTTCTTTATTTTCTACTTCTATATAGTTTTAGTATAACTATGTTTTAAATATTCAAACATTGCTTGATATTAACTTTTAATTAAATGGCTTTTAACTATTTAATTATTTTTTTATATTTTTTCATGAAGTTTAACAAATTAAGTTGTTCAAAAGTTAACTATTTTTCAAAATTCTTTTGTAATATTTATACTATAGAAATAAAAAACACAACTGATAGTTCTACCAATGAATTAAATATATTAACATTTTAATAAATTCAATAATAAAAATAAAATTTCATAATACAACCTATAATAAATAATTTATCGATCATCATTATAATTAATCCGATTTAGAAGAGTAAGATTATAAGTTTTCTAATTTAAATAAAAGTTTTAATACGATTGTTTTTTATCTACATAAATTTTTAATGAAAATGATTGTAACAATAAAAATAAATGTTAATTAATGTTTCAATTCATAAATATTCCAATATTTAAAAAATTGGTGTGTTAAAAATTAACAAAAAAATTTTTGTAAATAATTGTCATATTTACATAAAAAATATGGCTATTAAAATCGTCTCATATCTTAAAATTACACTTTTTATTACTAAAAATTGTGAACCATTCATACATTTTTGAGCTGTATTTTTATTTTGAAATTCACCCAAAAATTATTTGTAAATGTTCACGCAAAAAAATTTGGTTCCGTCTAAAACCCTTTCGTATGTAAAAATTGGAAAAATTTTTTGTTACGTAGTATATAAGACAATAATCAAATATAATATAATGTGTAACGTTATTCTGAAATTGTAAAGAGTTCTTAATATTAAACTGTAAGGCAAACCTAAATTTCATACATCCAACTGGTGTTACGGTCTAGATTGTCAGTTATTCTGACACGTACCTTAATCGCATGCGATGTAGCGATCAACCTTTTGTATATCAATAGGAGTATAACGATATTTCATTTAATGGGGAAACAACCTATTAAGTTACATTAATTCTCTCTTTCTCTCTATCTCTTTTCGTCTGATGTACGAGAATTCAATTTCGTTTATTCTATTTCTCTTCTTGACGTTAAAATACAAGTATTTTTATCATATTAAAAAAATATTAATTTTTTTGCCTATAATTGTTGAATGTTTATGCAAATAATTATTTTTTCCTAATTAATTATACTTTTTATCAATATCATTCAGAGACTCTACATATAGGTACAATAAGTAAATTTTCTTTTCATAAAAAAAATGTTGAAACATAGTATTGAGGAAAACATGGAACTAGCTTCATACAAGCAATCACTTCTTAATTCAAAGTTTGCTTCAAAATTACGAGTTCAAATTTTTTTGTTATCAATAGAAAAATTTATTTATTTTACTTACATCGAAAGCCTATGTCTCTTTATTTATTTTTGCAATTAAAAGTTTTTAATTTAATAGTGAAAATCTCAATTAGACATTATAGAAAATACGGCATACTCTAAATTAATAAAATAAAAAAAAATACTTTTATTAAAACGATATTCTCAATGGAATATTGTAAACTCCACCTCACGAAAGCATAAACTCCTTTTGTTCTTTCTTTCTCTCCTAAAACTATCCAATAAAGATGAGCAGCAAAAAGTCTCCCTATCAAATGTCTTATATATATACACATATATTATAATGCATCAAATTTTGGCACACGCATAGGGCCCAAAAAAAAAAATTTCTTTGTAATTCGATATATTCGTGAGGCCAATTTGCACCCAACCATCATCCCAGAAGCAAAGTATATACATTCCCTCGCTAAAAAAGAAGAAGGAAAGAAAAATAATACTTGCAAGTAGATATCCCCCCAAAAAAGCAAACGATCTTATTTTTCCAATGAACACACCGAGCGTATATATACCTGCTATACGATTTGCGTAGCCACCTTCCTTTTTTTTAATACATATACACTCATAATACGGGCGGTTTTGTCGATTATATAAGTATTATGTTTATACGTATAAAAAAAAGGGTATGTGTAAAAAAAATGTATTTTTATTTTTCATCTTTTTGAAGGTGGAAGGTGGAGGTTGAAGCTTTGAAACTATCGGATTAAATTACACTAACTGACTATGTGGGCTCTAAAGTCTTTTAAGAAAGAGAAGTAGCTTCATTTTATTAAAAGGTTATTCAGAAATGAAGTCAAAAAAATTTTATAGCTTGAAATTGATTACGTGCTCAATCTAGTTATTCATTTTTATCGATGTAAGATATAAATTTCTTGATTTGAATAATTAAAATTTTACATTTTATTTTTGGAACGGAAACATATATTCTATTGAATTAACTCCAATTCACTTGGATTTAATTATTGGAAATTAGAAGCTTAGTAAAAATCATTGGTTCTAAACCTTTGATGTTAATTTATTCTAATTCATCAACATACAGTGAACGTTAATTTTATCATTATTCGTTTGGGATGAAAATATTGACTTAATCAATACTTAATAGACATCAATATAAAAAATAAAATAAAATTATAGTGCATAAGTTTTTCGTAAAAGTAATAGTTTACCGTGATAAAATGATTTTTTCGTATAGCATCATATACAATCATGTATAAACCTATGTAATCAGATATGACTTAAGAGTCTGTCTGATTATATATTATTGTTCTTAGTCTTACGAATTCAGAAATGTTCATATATAAATTCATATAAATTTATAGAATTGCCAAATTTAGATGTCATTACGTATAATTAAATGTATTTTTATATGATTCATTAATCATCCTAAGCAACTTATATTTTCATTTAATTATCTATGATTTCTTATATCAATATATAACTTCAAGTGGTTATTTATAATAACATATAATACTTGTTCATAAATATAAGTTTATTAGCAAAATGATGAAAATTATATCAAATTATATATAAACATTCCTGAATTTATAAGATTGAGTGCAATCATATATAATCATGCAGACTCTAAGCTATATTTGATTTTATATCTTCATACATGATTATATATAACAGCCATATATAATTATGATTTATAGAAATCATTTTAGACGGTTTTTTGTAGAACTTCTAAAAATGGATTAAACAAATAAAATACTTACCCCTTTTTACTCGCGTAAATTTACTAATTCCATTTTACTTGTTCGTCAACACGCTCATATAATACCAAACATCAAATACCTACAACCTTTTACCAGAAAAAAAAGCGCTTGAACATATATACCCGCAAGTATATATATACCTCGACCATTAGATACATTTCGATTGTTAAAAGAAAAAAAAAACAAACAAAAAGAAATAGAGGGATAGTGCAAAAAAAATACATTCAAATGTACCTATATACAGGCTTCTAACACGCAGTAGTCACACTTTAGTTATAGAGTACGTAGTGGTAGAGGGGGGGAAGAGCTCTCAATAAGTTCATCGGAAACGCGCTGATGCGTACACACCAACCGTAACTTTTCTTCTCTTACTACTACATTCTTTCCCCCCCCACTGACTTTTACTTTTCTTCTCTTGAGACATCGTTATACACATACACACACACATGGACAGGCACACATAGGGCAAAAGGTTTTATTTTCATTATTCATTTGTTAGCCTGATGTTCCCTATGGACGCGCGCGCGCTATATAGAGCTTAACTTGCGTAAAACCCCATGTTTCCATGTCAGTTTAATCAGATAAAAAACCTCGAGACCTAAAATCGCACGCGCATATGTAGATATAGAAATTTCTCTTTCTCTCATTTTCTCTTTAGCATTCATTATAATGGGTTTGCAATAGCTATGTTGATGCTACATTTTACATGCAGATAAATGCAAGGCTTTTTTTACACACTTGGTACGTATATCGACTTCTGATACTATCCCTTAAAATTTGTTAAACTATTCGAACCGTTATATTTTTCATTTAAAAGTATTTGTTTATATATTTTTTACGTATTTTTTTTCAACTCTACACTATAGACAAATATCGAGTTACTAGCATGTATGTGTGTGATTTTATATTGTTGTATTTTTTTTTAGAATTAAAATTTTTTTTTTCATTGTTCACTAAATTGCAAGATTAATTTAATTATTTTGATTACCAATATTTTATTTACGACGAGCCCTAATGACATTAATTAATCAACTAATAATAAAAGAGCATCAATCTTTCAATAATTATTATTGATTGTTAATCATTTATTTATTATAATTATTTGTATTTATTTATTATAATTATTTGTATTTATTTATTATAATTATTTCCAAAGAACTTACCTAATTATTTTGGGATATAACTGTTATTTAAGAATCATCAAATATTTTAATTATTTTCATATCTAATTATATCACATTAGTTGATCTAAATTGAGATTAATGCAACATACGAACGACCTTAAAAGTATCTAACAAAGGCCAATATAACCAATAGGTATTGTAAAATTTCCTGCATAAATTACTTTACTTTAAAAAAAAAAAAAAAAATAGAAAATCCTCAAAGAATTTGTCCACCAAGCTCATTCACACAAAGGTAAAAGTAAGCGGCTAACACCCCATTGAAGAGAAAGAAGAAAAAAAGAGGGTGTCGGAATATAGACAGACCATACTTTTGACAACTGGTTTTATTCAACTTTATACTCTTATGTACGTATTTAAGAGACCAAATATATATATATATAAGCATCTATATACATATACTTATTCCATCGTATTATATTAAGGTGTGAAATAGTACTGCACAATACACACATATGGATATAGTCGCTTTAAACTAACTTGCTTTCAACTATTACAAGCCGCTTATACCATCAATATACATATATGTTATACCGATTGGTTTTACCGAGTATTTTTATATAGTTATTGTACCATTGCACGCGCGAATGCTTTTTCGAAAAGTCCACATTATACTCTACATTATATAGAATCGACTGTGTGCATAACAATGCACGCACAATGGGGAAAAATCGTCTAAAGGTGGGTGGCTTAAAGAGGCTCAACATTCTTATTGACACTTTTCTTTTCTTCTTTTTCTATACAAAGCTTTACGCGAAGCCAGATCTCTTTATTTCATTTTTTTTTTTCGTTTTTCTTGTGTTTATTTTGTTACTTAGGATGAAAATTTGAAATTTCGTCAAAATATGACCTGGTAAAATGTATTGTTATGAAAAAATTTTATACGTTTAATAATTTGTAATGTTTTATGGTTTTTCCATGAAAAATTCAAAGTTAGTTTTTTTCAGTAATATATAGTACTTTCAAGATTGATTATTTTGAGAAAAATTTGTTTACTTAATTTACAACACAAACCATACAGATATTATTAAAAAAAAAATTACAAACACCTATAATTTTGTTGTTTTAAGAGTCCGCTGTATCTCTGTCCTTTTCTAATTAAAAAATTGACTTTTTTCCCAAAATTAGCAACAAGAGGCAAAAATAAAGAGATGGTTTCGATGTGTTTAATAAAATGTAATATTTTCTTTGATTAGTATGAATTAATTTTATTGCTTCGTTTTTAAGAAAAGTTGGAATAACTTAAAAAATTAGAAATTAGTGTCAAATAATGGGATTTTCAAGTTATTCCAACTTTTCTTGAAAATAAAGCGGTGGAATTAAATTATTCTTATCAGAGAAAATATTGCTTTCTATTACACGAATCGAAACCATCTCTTTATTTCTGCCTGAAGCTATTAGTTTTTATAAAAAAGAAATTTTAAATAGATTCGGTAAAACAGGTAACTGTGTCGGTATACAGCTGACTCTTAAACAGATTTTAATTTAATGGAATTAATGTTTTTTTGCTTGAAAAATTAAGAAAAAAGTCAGTAATGGAACCCTCATAATAGCATTCACATTACAACTATTCACAAAAAATTATACGATTTTTCCTTTTGAAAATTCGTCCCAAAATTTGAAAACAGTAATTTAAACTGTTACAATAAATGTCCCTTTTTCCTAGTATCCTAGCTTCGGCTGGTACCAAAATTTTCAAATAAAGTCGACACTTTTAAACTAAGAATAAAGGATTAACACTATAAGTAAAATCGATTCAGAGGTTTCAGTGGCTCACTCGGTTGAGTAATGGATTCGTAATCTCGGGGATCCGAGTTCGAATCCCACTCTCGGCAGCCGATTGATACAAGCACCACTGTACATTGCATGTGCTTTCTTCACAAACACACTGAAAATCTCCGTCGCTGATTAGCATCGTAATGATAGCATAAGTACAACGACGTTAATAAAAATAATTTGAAAACTTAATACTGGAATTCAATGGTTTTTTTTCATGATTGAGGCCGAATAAGTGAAAAAGATATGAAATGTCGAACATAAGATTTTGGCAACATAAACTAGGAAATATCCTTTAAGTTCAACAACAATTCCCAGGACTTCCGTAAGTAAAATAGATTTGAATCCTTCGTTAAAGAGTCAATTTTAAATATTTTAACACAAAAATATAAATTCAGTTTTTGAGAATAAATTCATGTATTTGATAAATTCATGTCAATACCAGCTCTATTCATTGTAAGACCATTTTTATACAAAGAAATTATGAATAAAAATTAAATTCTACAGAAATAAGTTAGTTGTAGTTTTTCTTTTTATAAACAAGAAAATCTCCGTAAAATAAAGAGGTTCTTTCAAAGATTATTCTTCATAATTTTTAACCATTTTAAAGCAGCCATTTAATTACTAGATCACAGTAACGACCTTTGCAACAAAAATTAGCCAAAGTAAAATATTCCACATCCTCTTTGATTTACGCAAAATCATGCAGATTATACATTTAAATCTAGGATCTAAAAATATCGAAACTTACTAGATATACCGGTATAAAAACGTAAACTAGAAAAACTCAAAGTCTTCTTTATAACCCGTATACCGTGGAGTTTATGCTGTTGTTAAAACATCCTTGCGATTATTAAACAGGCACGTTCCATCTCGGTCGGCGGTGAGCATTTTTCTCGAAAATGTTATTCTCTACTTTTGCTCCAGTGATGCAGCAAAAAAAAAGAAGCAACAAGACCGTTATATACGTATATATAGAACTCGCCTTCCTTTTTTTCTTCTTCTCTTGATCTTATCAGAGAATAAATATCTTGCTTCTATGCTTTTGGAAAACTGGAGGAAAAATAAGGTAAAATAAAAAAAAAGGGGGAAAAAATGAGGGATCTTTACCATATTACCTTTGTTTGACAGATGTTTGGGTTACGGATCATACTTAAGCGATTATTGGCAATAAGTCGTACGGATCTTGATTAGGCTGGTGTTCTACTTTTTTTTCTTCTTTTAAATCTCTTTTACCTCATCTAAAAATTTCAACGTTAAGTATATGTACGTTAGAGTGAGAGAGATGGGAATGTTTCTTTTTAAAGGGAAAATTTGTAGTTTTTGTGGTCATTTTTAGTCGGAAGAAACTGAACGCTATTTGTATCATAGGATATTTTTTGAGGACATGGAGACTATGGTATTATAAATTTAAGGAGATTTTAGAAGCTCACTTTCTCTATTTTGCCTTATGTTTTTTTTTTATTAATGTTTGAATTTTACTTGCAAAATAATTACTTTTTTCGCATTCTAACCTCAAAATCGCAACTCTTTTCTCATTTTCGGCTCTCATACGAAAAAAATCATTATTTGCCTCTGGTGTAAAGGCTGTTTTACGAAACTCGTTACGTAAATCCAGCCTTTCCACCCCAGGTTAATAATGTACTATTTACATTAATACACTTCACCTTTTCATTCCGGCACTCATACGAATTAGATAAATATTAAATATTTTTAATATAAAATTAAAAACATTTAATAAATTTACAACTGTGACTTTTTGACATTATACAACTAAAAATGTTCGAATATCTTATTAAATGTTTTATATGATTATTACAGACAAGAAAAAAAAAGCTTCATTCATTTGTATTCGGAATTTCCATATTTTCTTAATTTAGAATAAACATATTATTTATTCAACAATGGCAAACATAATAAGGTAGGTGTGTCTTGTTTAACTACATAAAACTGATTAAAAGCTGATTAAGCTTTTAAAACGAATTATGTATATGAGAGTTTATATAGTTCAAAATACAAGATAGCATGTCATTCAGGTATATAAAAGGCTAAAGATACTATCTAAACCTTTTTTTTCTATAACGAATAACGTTCTCTATTTTCTTCGGCATATCATAGTAAACCGATAGTATTTTTGAATCTTGCATTTAAAAATTTTCTTATTCCTTATGTATCTATGTATGTATATATGTATTTACGATACCAAAAAGCCTCAAAAGTCCTTCAACATAGCCACAAAACTCTCGTTTTCTTTTTTTTTCTCCTCTCTCATCTTGCTTTCTTCAGCGACTCTCCCAATGGACTATGCAGCACTTAAGTGTATATATAGTTATATACATATAATATAGCCAATAAGAAAAACGCGTGTTATATACCGCTAATCCCGGTAACTATGGAATCGTCACGTTCGAGTCGTCGTCGTGGTTGTCGTCGTCAATGCACCTGAGAGAGTTCGCGGTACCACCACGCAGTTTTACCTGAATATAAGTGAAAGGAAAGAATGAAGAAGAAGAGGAAGAAAAAAAAAGGACACGCCAATAAAGGAGAAGAGAGAAATAAAAGGTCTCTGGTACTGCGAGAGGAAAAATATATATATTTTATACATTGTAACGCACCTTAAAACGTAATTGCTTCCAGATGTTAAGTAGAAATTATTCTTAACTTTCGTATTGAGTTTTGAGGACCATACTATTTTTAAATTTAAAAGACTCGTTTGTTATCTGTAGTCTTAGGCATAGGTATCGATATAGGATTTATTCTATATTACTAAGAGTGAAATTAGAAAATTTTCTCTTTTTATTTTTAACTTTTTAAGATGACTTCAAACTGTTTGAAGACTTTTGTTGATATCAAATTCATGGATAAATTTAATATTTAAATATTTGATTTGAAAGTAATTAAAAAATGTGTAATTTTTTTAATTTATCGTGTAAGGAATATTAAAAATGCTATCGCAAATTAAAATATATAATATATATTAACATTTTAATAAATAAAAAAAATGAGGAAAATAATTCTTGAATAAAAAAAAATCTGATTTTTGTAAATTAAAAAAAAATTATATTTTTACACTTCTTTCGAAAAATGTTATATTTTTAATATCATTTAAATATTTAATATATCAATAAGTACCCAAAATAAGCGCCCTATCATAACGTCGTATCATAGTTCTTATACCTGTAGAAAATTTCATCGACTTAATTTCGAAGGATTATTTATTATCCGGTAAAAAAATTTTGAAATTCAACAAAATTTCTATATTCTCATTACCTTAAACTTTTGTTTTCTGCACGTACTGGCTTAAAAATTATCTTACTGAAAGGTATATAAGTTTTATAACCATTAGGTTTGAATATATATAACCTAAAAACGACATGGATCCACTTGAAGTTCAAGATCAAATTTTATTGGTCATTCAACTAAAGAGGGAAAGAAAGAGAGAGGGAAAAAGAAAAGAGGTTGTAAACTTGAAATCTGTCCAAGCTTTTAAAGCCACCTGTGTATGTTTTCTTGTATCCGTGAAAAGTCTAATAGCTCAAAAAAGGTACCAGCTATGGGATAGCGTATATATATATTGTTGTCTTACAAAATCAATGGCATTCTTCCAATATTCTACGAATAATACGATACGGGGTTTTCCTTTAAGTTTTTCATGAGCTTATGCCTTCGGCTGTGTTACTTTTCAAAATTTAATATTTAAACATATTCAAATAAACGTTTAAATATCAATATTCAAATTTCATATGGTATTAATTAATTTTATTTTTTTATTTTTTCAAAATGATTGTCCATAATTATTTAAATATTTTCAATTAATTTATACTTTTCTATGATAAATTAATTCTTATGATAAAAGACGCGAATTACATTTCCATGGTCTGTAATAATTAGATCTTTTATATTCTTCTATATTTAAAAATTCAATTCGATACAAATTGTTTATAATAATTGATTCTTAATATATCGCTAAGAGTATTTAAATATTTTTATTTAATTTTTAATAAGCTCCACAGAAGCCTTTTAATAAGATGCATTAACATTAATGCTCCTTACTCGTCTTCTCTAAAATTTCTCTCTTTCTATCTCTTTCCTATTATACCCAACGAAAGTTACGAAAGCATTAGACTCGAGCTCTCACATTAGAACCTTAAAGTTTCAGCTATATTTTCTTTCTTGTTGTCTTTAAGGGTGGCGCTCGTCAAAATGTGCTGCCGTGCTAGAAGTCGTCTTCGAGAAAAGCGCCGTACTGGCGCCAAAGCATAAAGTTATACGAGAGAAAGAAAAAATAAAAAATAAAAAAAAAAAGTAAAGTAAAGTCGCAGGAAGTGGTCTCGACGCTTATGGAATTTGATAGTGCACCAAGCAAATACTACTAAACGTTTAACCTTTACTTTGGTTTGTTGTTATTTCTTATATATGCTTCATCACTGGATATGTCTAAAATGTATCCGTATTGTGCTTATGTGTATATATATATACACACATTTCTAAATGGTCGCTTGTCACTTTTTACGAAGCACGCGCATATATTTTCTCTGCGTTCTCTTTTTTTCTGTCTTTTCTTTTCTTTTTTTTTTTACTTCTTCTGCTTCCCACAAACTTTCAGCTTCGAGCTTTCGTTTGGTTTTCTTTTTCTTTCTTTTTTTTTTCTCTTGCACGTTGAATACACGCGAACGTTTAGAAACGTCAAATGAGGGAACACCCGCGTTAAGCAATTATAATGTATTAAAAGTTAAGGATTAATGTCGCTTTTAAATAGGGCGACTATGGGATATTTGAAGTGCATTTTATTTGTACAAGTATTTATTTTTAAACTGTTAACCCGCGTAAAAAAAATTCGTATTGCCAAGATATTGGTGAAACAATATCCAATATATTGCATTTATTTAATAATCCCTTGGCAAAATTTTTCCAATATTTCGCCAACATTTAGCATTTATCAATCCCTAGGCCAAAACCCACATTATTCCACATATTGGCAATATATTGATATTTATATTTGATATTCTATACAATATGTATAATGATAAATATTTAAAAAAAACAAGTTTACAATTTAATTTTCTTTTTTATATCATATCTATAAGTATAAATATAGTGATTAAAATCTTAATATAAATATAAAAAAAATATTGGTATTAATTCAGAAATCTTTTTTGAAAAAAAAATATTTTAGTAAAATATTCGTATTACGAATATAATTAGAAAAATCTATATACTTTTTTTACATACTTTTAATTTGGAAAAAATGTTAAACAAATTTAGATTTTCTATCAATAAAGCGCTTTTTTGCGATAATAGTAAGATTTGTACAAATAAAACGTGGCAACATGTACACTCGATAATAACATTTAAATGTATATTGTTTTTTTTTTTTTCATTTTGATTTTTTCTTTTCTTGGTTTTTTTTTTTTTTTTTTGGACTAAAAAAAATCAACCCCGCCGCAAAAACAATATCCCGGACATAACTCAACTCCCCGAAAAAATTTAAAAAACAACATAACTATTCACACAAACTTTATGTCATTTTGTAAATGAAAGAAAATTTTTATTTAAACAAAATTCTATTTTTTTGTTCAATAATCGCAAAAATACCCTATGCGGAGCTCTTTGAGCATTATGGAAGTACCATTATAAATACTGTCAACTAATTTCTTTGTTTATTTTAAACTTTTTTAGTAAAATTAAATGCTTACTATGCTGTCAAACTTTTGAAAACGGTTTTATGTTTTTTCGCGTTTTTTTGCAATTGTAAACCTTTTGCCAAAACTTAAAAATAATTTTTTTCTAGAAAAGCTTCATTGTTAAAATTGTTAAATATTAAACGCCTTTTCTTTCTATCCAAAAAAACGTATATAAAAAAATGTTAAATGGGACTTGGTCGGAATATTGGCTGACGGTATAATATACACCTTATTTTAATTTTCCAGGTTTTGGTATTTGTTTAACAAGTATACAAGTTTATCTACTGGTACTAAAATTATATTTTTTATTTTAGTTATTCTTGGTTTGTCCTTTTCTTAATTGTTAAAAAAATTTTTTTGTTTAAAGAAACATGTAATATATTTACTTTCACTCGATGAACAATTGGGAGAAATATTTTGGGTTTAGCCTGGAAATACAGAACACCACCGTGATAACTATACTTTTGAACACATCCATAAAAAATCAAATACAAAAACGATTGAAAAAAAAGAGCAAACACCACCATACCAACCCGACATGCTCTTTTTGCCCTTGACTCACAATCCTTTTTTACATCAATTCACTTAAAAAATTATAACTCGTTTTTAAAAAAAAATTTAACTTTTTCTTACAAAAATTCATTTTTTTTTACATTCATTAATTTTAAATAATTTATTAGCGTATTAATGTAAAAATTTTCCAATCTTACGCAACATTTTTCCTCAATTAAAAATTTTCCTACTAAATCTAAAAATTGAATAACTCAACACCTTAGTATATGATTTTTTGTTATTTTATTTCGTAAAATGAAAATTTTTCCTAAATATTTTTTGTTTTGCAAAAAATTATTTAATTACAATTTTTATTTTTTTTATTTTTTTTAATATCCCTTGTATTTTTAGATATATAAAAAAGTTAAGTAATTTTTTTACATTAAATTTCTTGGAATATGGGTTTTGGCCCTAGGTTGATAAGCTAAATGTTCAAATATTGGAAAAATTTTCAAGGTTTATGATATTTGGATATTGTTTCACCAATATCTTGGCAATACAAATTTTTTTTATGCGGGTAAAGAATCATTGATTTTTGTGTTCTTATGATTGTCATAGGAAAAAAGATGAAAATTTTTATGTAAATTATAGTGTAGGTATGATTATATTCATATTTTTATTTTTTTTTAATGATTAATTTTTATTTTATATTTGTTTTCAATTTTGTTAAAATTTCTATTTTTAATATGCATGTATGTTAAGCAAACCCAATCCATTTAATTATTTGAAAAATAACTTATACTTACCATTCAAACTATAAAAGTAAATAAATTTTTTTTTTTAAATCCAATCCCATGCTAAATAGACTTAAGTTTAAAGTAAATAACGCATTTTTTATTTCAAATATATAAGTTTTATAGTTTGGTCATGTAATAAAACCTCTTTTTTTCACCGACATTAAATCCAAAAAAATTTCAAGAGCAGAAAAATCGGATGCCCGTAAAAGTATGAAAATCCTATGTACATTCTGATCCATATAGTTATACTGCCGTCCCGAAAGGTTTTTCCCGGCGCGCTTTTTCGCATTTCCTTTTTAAAATACCTGCTCGAATATTCCACTTTTTCCTACGAAATATGTATTCGCATGATATATAATCCCATATTTTGAAGCTATACAGATATACATATGCGCGCGTTCGGATTTTTCATATTTCTTCCATCTGCACGAAAATTCAACTCCGACCAAACAATAGTTCGCAAGTGGTCAACGTACGCACATTGAAATTATATGTCAGTAACATTGACGGCAGCATTATATAAAAAATAAAAATATAATTTATATATATATATATATATATATATATATATATATATATATAGATAGATAAAACTGGAAAGCAATAAATATCCGCGGAAGCGTTAACTCTTGCCGATGATTTCAGCTGATGATGTGTTGTATAAAATGCATTGGAATATCAAATTTTCATCTGACTTTTGTACGCACACCGCATACATTAAAACGAACGACAAAACGCTAATGCCTATATACATATGTATAAGCCAAGTACGATTAAATGCTTGCCGAGGATTCAGAGAATATGATAAAATAAATAAAGAGTTTAGCATACTCTTTTTTTTTTATAAACGTTCCAGTAGATTGAATCGGTAAAGAGGATATTAGAAAAAATTGCTAAAGAATATAGAGCCGTCAATATATTTATATATAGTATTATTAAGAGATTAAAAAAAGAGAGAAAAAAAGAGCGAGAATCGGCCAAAAGCTTTTTGAGAACGAAATCGCGTTTCTTGACATCCATTATCATCCATACCGACCTCATGTATACGATAATGCTTTCTCTTTTGAATTTAATGCCGTGCCAAGTATATTGAAAAATTACGAGATACAAAATTTTTACAAAGAGCTCTTTTTTTCAAATTTTTATTTTCGTAAAGTGAATGTAACTCTACTATACCGAAAAGATAAAATAATAAAAATTTTTAATATTACAAATATATAGAAGTTAATTAATTTTAATTAAATTTAAAATTAATAATTTTCTATCATTCTGACTAATAATAATAAATCCAATATATATAATTCGTTCACACATCAAATATTAGTTAAAATGGTAACTTTATTAATAATATATTGAACAATTTATTGATTATAAAATTAAAAATATCACGAAACAGCGATAGATTAATTTGTCCACTAGATAAATTGAAAAGTAGTTTTAACTCGCTAACGAATATAAATGCTTATTATTAATGTATTAATGCACTTGATAATTTCCTAGATTTAATTTATAAATCATATTAAATTTATAGAATTAATGCGTAATAAAATTTTGAAAAATATGATTACTTATGAAAAAATTAAAATGCTTTTAATGCCCAAAATAATCGTAAAAAGAATCAAACACATTTAAAAAATTAATTAACGTTTCAAATTTATTTTTTCAAAAAATTATGTTCAAGTAATTGTGTTTGATTCTTTTAAAAAAATTATTGCTTTTTTTAAGTTAGTAAATACGTTTTGAAAATATTCAATAAATAAAAATAAAATTACCAAAATTTGAAAAAAGAAGTATCTCATTAACTCGTTCGTTCAATACTCGTATTATACACAATCGTAAAACATTATGAAAGTAAACTTTGCGGGTGAGAAAATCTGTCCTACTTCTATATAATATGGTTTATACCTCGTGTATACACAATATAAAGGGAGAAAGATTTTCAGGAATTAGTCAAGTCCTATAACGTTTAAAGACCTCATTAACTCCCCTCTAATTCTATATTAAAAGTGCGTGTATGTGTATATACTATATATTATTGACGCGCGGGTGGTTAGTCGAACTGTGCTTCTAGCCTGGAAAGACAAACAAATCATAATGGCGCCATCGCAGATGCGTCTCCATCATTTTCTTCTTTTTATATTTTCGATTGGTTTAAGCTTCGTGTTTCAGCTAAAAACGTACGTATATATGTAGTTGAACAAGTTCCTGTGTAAACATACAAAGATTGAAAAATAAGACTTCCTCGGCGCCACTTGTAATGTAAACCTCTTTCCTGCTCCCGTGCATATAGATTTATGAAAAAAATGTTTTTTTCTGCGTTTTTTAAATTTTTTTATATTAAAAAATTGTGTTATGCTTGTTTCTAATATTTCTTTCCTTAATTTCATTACGCGTTTAACGTACAATGCTATTAAGGTAAAGTAAAAAAAAAGTATTTGGGTATGTTATTTGATATTCTCTTAGTGTAGTTCATAAATTTTATTTTAAAGTGATTTATTCAATGAAAATATAAGTGTTATTCTATTAATATTAATACTTATTATACTTAAATATAATATTATTTAATTAAAAAAAATTAAAATTTTTATATAAGTGAATAGAAATATAATATAGTTATATTTTAAAAAGAATCTTGCGACTCAAATTTTTATTTGAAAAAAAATAATTCTTTGTGATTTATTGAAATATAGCTATTCGCTTTAATTTAAGTTTTTTATTAATTAAACTTCCACGTAATTTATTTTTTTTTAAAATAAGCACTTATTTATCACTTTTTTTTCACATACAAGTAAAAAAATGTTGATACTACAAGTTTTACTCTCCCGTACTGGATTTTATTTTGATTTTTCAATATCGAACAAACCTTAATAAATTAATTATTTATTATAGTAAAATATATTTAAAAATATTTTTCATTAAATAGCACCAAAAACCTTAAGCATCCCGAGCATCTGTAAAATTCAAAAGATCAGAATTCACAGTTTATCCTTAAACAACATGGATCGCAACGGCTATAACAACTAAATACCGTACCCCATGCTACGTACTCTCGTACACTTTGTTCCCTTTCTCCCCATTAATGAGCCGTTAAATAATAAAAGGTCGCCATATTAAGAACGCGCAAGCATGTTTCCACGGCCCCCCTTTCCTCCCCACCCCTCTTTATTTTTAGCTTATAGTATACATAATGCTTATATTGAAACCTTCATATATATAAGTATAGTTGAAAAGAGGATTATCCAGCGTAACGATACGTCTCCTCTCACCAATGAGCGTCTCTCTTATACCACATACGCCAAGGGTACAACAATAGAATGTCTATATATGCGTATAGATATATAAGGGACTCGCCCTTATTTAGTTATATATACGCTTCAAAGTCCTTTCTTCCAATGCCATCATTTTGTAATATTGTATATAATATACCCGTTCGAACTACAGATAAACCACAAATAATTATCCTTTTTTTTAAGCATGATTCTTTTTTTCTTCGTCGTACATGACTTTTTGTTATTTGTTTTGTGCGAAACTGGTATGTACGCATTAGAGCAGAAAAGAAGTTGGTTTGAATACTGTTTTTGGGGTTCTTTTAGATTTTTAGTTTTAAAATTTTGGAGTGAACGGTAAAACTAAAAAATTTTCAGCAAACTTTAAAAAATATTTTTAATTGATATTCTAATTTAACATTTTAATTAAATTATAATTCGTTAAAATTGAATAGTTAAATATATGGCCCTAAGGTAAATTTTTTTTTATAAACATAATGAATAAATTATAATCAAATAAATTATAATCAAGATTTATATAATTTCAAAAATTTCAAATCTATAAAAAAAATTAATTCTTATTCACAGTTACGTATAGTTTTAGTAATTACTAATAGTTATAACTATTAGTAATATAAAAATAATATATAAATATATATATATATATATATATATATATATATATATATATATATATATATATATAATAATAATATATATTATAATAATACATTAATAATATATATTAATATATTAATATTATTTATATTAATATATATATATATATATATATATATATATATATATATATATATATATAATTATTTTTATATATATAAAATAATTCGTATGAAAAAAATTTTCCTATATAAAATTAAAAAACTTTTTTTCTTCCAATAACTATTAATAACTGTAAATAATTCTTGATAGTTGTTATAAAAGTCTTGATTTCAACTGTTAATAAGAGTTATTAAAAAAATTATTTCTATGTCCGATTTAAAATTGCGTATAAGAAATATTTTAATAACATTACGGTTTTAAATCTCAAACATTTATGAAGATCATGAAAGTGAAATAAAAATGTTACTAGATTTAGCGAAAATCATTAGTTTAAAAATATATTATTTTTTATTCATCTTTATTATATTATAATAGTACGAATCTCGAGCGTTGAATCGTAAAAAAATATTGATTACTTGTTTGAAAATTTGCTTCTTCTTTTAAATAAAATATTAATGCATAATTGATCAAAAGGTATCTAACAATCGATAAATTATTCAAGTTTATTTACACAATATATACCAGTACACGTAAGTCTAATGTGAATCTATGAAAAAAAAAATAATGATTTTCGATTATTAATAGATATATCTATATCTTGAACAATACATTGTATTCAGGTTACAATTAAGCTCTGCCATATACAGTTATACAATGACTTGGCGAAAAAGGAGACAATATAAAAAAGGAAAAGAAAAAAAAAATTAAACATATAACATAAATTACGAGATTCATAATTCGCTTTTCATGTCCCTTGTTTGTTTCGTTATTACTTTAGCTCACACATACATACAAAGACACGCGCTCGCGCCAGCGCGTTATATCGTTTTTCAAACAGGAAATCCTGAAGATTTCATATATTTATTTCTATGCCATGCGAGCGAAAAAAGAAAGAAAGAAAAAACAACATTAGACGACGTCAGCGCGAGACTATGATTGAATACCCACACTCACATATACACATGTGTCTACACGCATACATATACACACATCCAGGAAAAAAAAAATAAAAGACTTCGGATATAATGCAAGTGTAATTTGTACATTGGGATGTTCACGTCAAGTAAACAAACACAACTCACGCGATAGAACGATCCTACAATAATAACGAAAAAAAAAAAAATATGAAAAAGGAAAAATAAAAAGGATCAAATGATATATGAAAAAGTATAGAAAAATAGAGTTTGCGCATAGGTCACGTATAAGTATACATTATATTATCGATGGAAAAATGATAAAACTATCGAAACTTTAGATCTAAAATACGTATGGCGGTTATTATATGGATTATAAACGTTCGATATAACGTTCTGAACATTCTATTATAAGCTCGAGCCCGTAAGTTTTATATATATAATATACCGTAATGTCAAACGAATGACAATCCGTCGTTTTAAAAATGCATATTAAAGCTTCGATCAACCACAAAATTTTTGCGTATGCGTATGCGTGTGCGTATGCACGTGTGTTTGCGTGTATTTTTTTTTCTACAAGATAACGTTGCGTTTTATTAATAATTTAAAGTGCTCGGCGAAAATAAAGTCCTTATTTTTCGATGAATTAATATTTCATGAAAAAATGTTTGAATTTTTTAAAAGGAAAAAAGAACGTCATTTGCGTACGAGCGAAGATAATTTATTTTAAATGAAAAATTTAATTTTAATCCACGCGTTTATTATTTATTTTATTTCATTTTGAAGCTTTAAAAATTATTTTAATATTATTTTAATCTGTAATAGAATATTTATTAAACGAAACTTTAATAAATTATTAGTCGTAACATTTATTTTTTTATGAAGATTAAATAATAATTTTTTAATACCGTAATAAGTGCAGAATACAACCTCTATATAAAAATATTTTTTAAAGGACTAAATATCTTCGATACTTTATGGGATTGAAAACCTTATTTGAACGATACTTAAATAATTATTTATAATAACTACGAATTTTACATTAAATATATTTCACATATTTTCGTTAAACTGCGTATGTTTAAAATTCCAAAATTTGTACGTTACAAGATGCCTAATTTAAAGTTAACGGCACATTCAGAAACGGGTTGAGGATTCTACGATAATCCTTTTCTTATATTATACCAATATAACAAGCATAGCCGAAAATGAAACCACCAGTCGGTTGGCTAATTGGTCCCAATAAGTATTTACCACCTCTCGATTTTCAACGCCACAAGAAATCTCTTACTTTCTCTCTCTTTCTCTCTCTCTTGCTGGTATCTAATTTTGACCTTTTCTTAAAGCCCTCTCTCCCTTACTTCGGCGTCCCCTTAAAATCCTCTCGGGATTCCCCCGAAATCTTTACATCCCCTCTTTCCTTTCTCGTTTCTTTCTCTTTTCTTTTTTTTCTTTTTCTTATTGCTTATATATCTATGCGTACTTATTTTATTTCAACATGTGTTTCGGATCGAACTGTAAGTCCAGTATTTTCCCCGTTGGGACCTTACACCTGATTTTTCAACCACTCATTCTCTCTTGTGACTCAGTCTTATTGTTGTATAGTAATATTTTTATACTGGAGAAATTTTTCTTTCAAAGTTTCTTGTTATACGAAAATTTTCTCCTAAGAAAAAAAATATAGATTATATCTGTAAAAAATTTTTATTGTTAAAATAACAAATAACAAAACATTTCAACAATATTATGCATTTTTTAAATTAAAAATATCATTTTTCTACTACATAAAATATAAAATGAATTTATGAGTGTCAAATAATATAGAATAAATAAATGATTAACAATTCAAAAAAAAACATTAAAAATAAAAATGTATTACATTACAAATAAATAATTTGATAACTTCCGTAACAATATTAATCATAAGTATCATCTACATAATTAAGCTTATTTTCATTTCCAGCTTAATATCACAAAATAACATTATTTTACTTTTTTTTCTATCTCTCTCTCTCCCCCATTCGAATAAAAATTAATCCGCCGAATTTATGAAGCACAGAATTTTTCATATTATGCCGGAATTAATATTTCAACGAAACAAATGCAAGCTCGGTACATATCGCGGGAATTCACAAATAGAAATCAGATATATACGCGTATACACTGAAGTGTAGGAGTGAAGGGTGGATAGAGTGAAAAGAGCTACGGTATGAATAATCAAATACTATATACGTATAGGGGATAGCATGGCATTCGTTCACGCCATCAAATTCATAAGAGGGGCCTAGTGAAGTCCATTTAGAAAGATCCGACATATAACATGGACTGTATATATAATGCTCTAATAAAATCGTGCCATTATATCCGCAAAATTATTGTTGGATGTATACGGCTACGGATTATAAGATAAGCGTATAAAATGGAAAAGTTAAAATGTTTATATTACTTTTTCTATGTGCCAGATTTTATTAAAAGCCCATTCTCAGATAGCTACTGAAAATTTTGAAATATATTATAATTTATTCATGTGACAATTAGGAAAATTAATAAATAATTAATAAAAAAATTTCAATGAAATTTTATTGTTTTATGTGCACTAAATGTTAACAGAATAGTTATAGAATTTAATATTTTGACATTGAAAAAATATTAATCTTATTTTTTTATGTTAAAGAAATTAATTTCAAACGAAGACCGATTGTAAGATATAGAACAAAAATTTGTATCATTTGGTGAAATTTCATCTAATTATAATGATTATTATACTTGATAAAAATGTAAATTATTTTCCAGATTTTCTATCTATTTTCAATCAAAGAAAATAGCGTAATTTTATGAGAGTTTCATACATTATATTTTATTGTCAAACTCATAAATTTTTAATAAACAAAAATTTATATTACTTTTTGCTGTTGTTTTTAAGTATTCAATCCTTAATATTCATTACATTTACAACAATCGAGATTTTTTTGTCTCCATTCCAAATTTTCGTGCAATAAAATTATTGTTTTATAAAATATAATATATGTCGCAATTATATATTGTACACCCATCGTCAAGGATATTTTTCCGAACGTGTATATCAAATGACAATGTAGTATATTTTAAGTTTTACAAAAAAAATAACCGAAAAGTTATAAATTTTTTTATTATTTTTTAAATAAAACTCAGAATTATGCAATGCAGAACTCGATGAATGATTTAAAATTTTTTTGCGCCTATGATGAAATATGAATCTAGTCTTGTCTGATTGATACAGGCACCACTGTACGTTACATCTGCTTTGTTCACAAACACACTGACGATGTTCATCGGTAATGAGCGACGTTAAATGAAATTAAAAAAAAAATCAACGATTATTTAGATATATTCCTAAAAACAGAACTTATTCCAATTTTATAATCATAAAACGCATTTAAAAAATTTTTTAAATTGCAAAAAAAAAAGTTAATTATTTAAAATAATTCTTGAATTGTTTGAAAATTATAACTGAATAATTTTAAAGTTTGTAAGTTAAATAATTTGATATAAAAATTCCATACATATAGTTTCCTCAAACGAGAATTAAATTGCGCTGTGAAAATTGCTACTAACACCTTCGCACCACGTTATTCTTAAACATATATTATATCGCCGCATTAGCGTATTGATTGTCATTCTCGCGCATTAATATAAAGTTAAATGTATATATGCTTTATACGTAGAAATGTGTCTTTACATCATATCAATAATATCAACTGTCATCAAGGTCTTAAAGGTTTTCTTCATAAAGCGCTAAAGCTCGAGTGAATCTTCTACGTAGGCTTTCTCGTGGCATTATACTTTATTATCTATATGGTACTTCAACGACTTGTCGCTGAAAATTAAAGCTCATAAAAGTGCAGCAAAGCTGTTTTATTAATGTAATTTCATTAAGAAAAAAAAAAAAAGAAAAAATAGTAACTTTGATAACTATTGAGATTTGTTAGAGTATTAAATTTTTATAATGTGAATGTTTTAATGAGTGCCACCTTTTAATTTATTCAATTTTATTGAATATAATATTCAAACATATTTAGAATGGCTAATCGAAATTTTCTAACATTTAATTTTTTTTAAAAAGAAAAATTAAATTATATTTAAACAAAATTTGAAAACATCAATACTATTTTAGTTTTAAAAAAATATTCTTATTTATAAGTTTTTCTTATAAGATTAGATGAAAATTTCCGAGAATCTTCATCTTTAAATAAGCCATTTGGCATACACTAAAAGATTACATAAATATGAGTTTCAAAGAAACAAGACTTATTCTCATTCGAATTTCTTAAAATTTTTATACACAACATTGGTATAATTAAAATATCATTGAAATTGATTATAATTCATAAAAATATTAATTCATTGTATAATTCATATACATTATACATAAATTTTAACTCGGCAAGAAAACTTTGAGCGTTATATACACGAGGACGAAAGGAATTTTTAGTGGCGCTCGATAAAACGGAACTGAAACGCCGTTTTGGCGCCGTCGCACATCATCTCTCGAACGTAAGGCTTGACTTTCCATCTCACTGAGCGTTTCTTGACTTTTTTTTTAATAGATATTCGTAATGTTAACAATAATATTTAATTTAAAAATAAATTTTAATATTCGATAAACAGATAATGGGAAAAGAATTTAATTTTTAAATGGTATATTATTGGTTTTTTCAAAGATCAAAATGGATATTTTTTTAAAAATAAAAATGAATAAAAACCATATTTTGTTGTGAAAAAG
This sequence comes from Anastatus disparis, assembly GCA_017163975.1. Lineage (NCBI taxonomy): Eukaryota > Metazoa > Arthropoda > Insecta > Hymenoptera > Eupelmidae > Anastatus > Anastatus disparis. The sequence goes on from JAFFSR010000251.1 coordinate 3,271,118, forward strand.
TCAATTGATTAAATTTGAAATGAAATTATAAATAAAATCCTAAGCACTATTTGTTTTTGGACACATTTTAACAAAACCTTTAATATACCCAACTCGAACTCGTATCGACTATAAGTTACACACACTCGAGCTTACGCTTAGTGCAGGAAATCCATATATATCGTAGCTACCGCTAAAGAAAATACGAGATATACACTGAAAACTGCCAAAGTAGAAAAAAAAAAAATTGGAAAATAAGTTAAAAGGTAAAAAAAGAAAGAGAGTAAGAAGAAAAAAAAAACTGTCAATCTTTTTAGCCGTCATATTGTGGAGAATATATAGAAAAAGAGAGAAAATAAAAAGAAAAAAGGAGATAGAGAAGAGAGAGAGAGAGAGAGCGAGAATCTTTTTATAAGACACGAGAAAGAGTATAAGAGATTACAACAATAGTAAGTTCGCAAAAGAAGATCACGTTTCTCTTCATTCCTCCTTTCTTTCCTTCCCTCTTCTCTTTCTTTTTTACCATCACCCACATTTCATTCTTCTCCTTTCTCTCCTTGCGTTATATTCTTTATCTTTCTCTCTCTCCTTTTTCCTCTACTTATATCACTCTTTAGTATATTGTTTTACTTGTCTACTACTAGTTCATCATATCACGAGCTCAAAAGCTGAAGTGAAAAAAAAAGAAAGATAGAACGAGAATAAGGGAAAAACGTTAACTCTCTCGCTCTATATATATAAATATAAAGAGAGGGTGGAAAAAGCATTAAAGCTCACAAATACAAAAGCAATGTCATAGCGGGGAAGAAAATATACGTAGACATATATATATGAAAAGGGTAGGGATAATTAAACTAACACATACTTCATCATATAATATCTACATGCATATATAAAGTAGCGTGTATAAAGGTACACATAACACAAAGAAAATACGTGTGTGTGTATGTACGTATAAAGCATCAAAGTAGGAGGGATAGAGGTTTATATATGTGAATATAGTGGTTGCCATGGGCAACGAGTATTAGATCTGGCCAATCCACAGTTAGCACGTGGGCGTGGCTTTTTCATTGGCCGTCACTTTTCAACACACGCGCCGTTAGCCTTGCCGTGCTAAACCGTAAAAGTTGGATGTGTATATGAAAAAAAAAAACGTAAAAAAGGGAGTACAGTAGTAGTAGAATGAGATAAGAGTGGGGGCAAAGTGAGCGAGAGCGAGAGATAAGAGAAGGTAAAGAGGCTGTACCATCTAGTATAGGATAGATATACAGGCATATATGTATAAGAGGATAGAAGGCAGGGACTACATAATACTTTGCGCATATATACATATATACTAAAAAAGGATCTCCTTGCACATATACGCGTATCTCTCGCCGAGTAAGAATGAGAAAGATAGAATACATATCTTCCCCTCCCTTCTCTCTCTCTCTCTTTTTTCCCCGTGAGTTAACTGTAGCTGGTATAAGGTACCAGCTAAAGGCTATATGGGGAAAAGAAGTGAAAGAGAGAGAGAGAGAGAGATGAAGAAAAGGAAGGAGGCAAAAGGCGAGAGCGCAGCGTAGAACGGAGCATACAAACGTATCATAGTATTAGGGTAGGGCCGGCTCACCGAGATGCCGGCTTGTAAACGAAACCAGTTTGCTATCCGATACGATCGAGGCAACAGTAATATTGCGGCTCCGCGACTGCCGCCGCAGCAGCAGCAGAAGCAATAACAATACATACGTACACATATACGTATACATTTAGTCCTATATAAACCAATAAATTATCACCTTTTATTTTTTTTATTTTTATTTTCTTTATTTATTAACTAACATATATGTATGTATACTGGGGCACTCGATCGTTTTATACGTATGCTTATGTGGGTTAGTTTGTAAACGTTGGTGTTAAATGTTAAAAAGGAAAAAGAAGACAGCAAGGTTGTCGCAATACCTTGATAGTTTTTTATTATTTTTTCTCTCCGAAGTTTCATTAGTGTCTGCTGCTGCGAGCAATCGTTCGTTTATGTATAACAGTGCTTTCATGAATAATGAAATACAGTGCGAGCTGTAAATTATCAATCAAACGATTATGATAGATTTATGCGCGAATTATCGAAGGATTAATGCTTCTTCGAGTTACACGAGTAATACAAGAATCTGTTGACGATTTTTCGGACAGGAAAGAACAATTGTTGATCGAAGAATGAGATGCTCCTGTTTGTAAAGAAAAAAATAAACCAGTGTTTTTCGTCTCTTATAAGAACGAACGTCATGAAAAAACTAAAATGATAAAACGTGCTGGTCACGTGCTCTTTTTAGTGTCCGTGATAATCATGAATTGTCGCGCAATAATGTTTCTGTGACATTGAAGAATCAACAAGAATAGAAAAATAAGTGTTTAGTGCAATCCGCGTAAACAAATTTGTCGATTAAAAGAATTCTAAATGTGCTCCGAAATTTTAACAATCATTAATGACAGTATTCAACGATTAAATTAAGGTTATGTGTAAAATAAAAAAAATATAATATCGAAGATTTCGAAATATTAATGAAGAAATAAACAGTTTTCAACTCGCGATTGAAAAAAAAAATCTTCGGGTGAGAAAAATAAAGTTTAAACAAATGAACCATAAGTGAATTAGCGATATTAGTGGATAAAAAATATTGGCAATGTCAGCAGTGGCACCAGCAGGTCCAGGGGCAACGACGGTCCCAAGTGCTGGTAATGGGCCAATAGTACCGTCGCCAGTATTTGCATTGCCAACGTTATCGTTTACCGTCGGTCAAGTATCAACGGTCTGCGAGACATTGGAAGAATCCGGTGACATCGAGAGGTTAGCCAGATTCTTATGGAGCTTACCAGTTGCCCATCCAAATATCCAAGAGTTAAATCAAAGCGAAGCTGTATTGAGAGCACGTGCTATTGTTGCGTTTCACTCGGGACATTATCGTGAATTGTACGCAATATTGGAGAGGCATAAATTTACCAAAGATTCGCATGGTAAATTACAAGCGATGTGGCTGGAGGCGCATTATCAGGAGGCTGAAAAATTACGCGGTAGACCATTAGGTCCAGTTGATAAGTATCGTGTTAGAAAGAAATATCCATTGCCGAGGACAATATGGGACGGCGAACAAAAGACTCACTGTTTTAAAGAAAGGACAAGGTCTTTATTAAGAGAGTGGTATCTGCAGGATCCTTATCCAAATCCAGGAAAAAAACGAGAACTCGCCGCTGCCACGGGCTTAACGCCTACTCAGGTTGGCAATTGGTTTAAAAATCGTAGGCAAAGGGATAGAGCTGCCGCCGCTAAAAATAGGTATGTTTGGAATTATTTATTGTTTTTAGAATTTATCAAACACTGTTGATTCAAATGAAATTTTAAGTGATTTAAAAATGAAAAAGAAACAAATCAATTTTACGTGAAGCATAGGAATTTTATTGAATCGGTTTTTCAGAACTAGAAAATACTAAAAAATTCGATTTAAGCAGCAAGTGATTTTATAAACCAATTGGTATTTTAAAAAATTAATCTATTCTGAATATTAATCTACAGGAATTGCTTCCATTTGTTAAAATATAATAAGTAATCACTTAAATGATCAAATGATTGTCGTATTAAAAGTTTTAAAAGTCGGTAGCTGCTTATTGTTCTTAATGCTTCATGATGAATCCCGTAATTATTAACATTTGGCCATCTTAATCCGGTCAAACACTAATAAGAATTTTAAGATTATATGCAAAAGTTCAACAGTCAATTGTAAACCTAAATTCTTCCAGACAAGTTTAAATGTTTAAATTAAATTAAAATTAAATATTCAATTAAATTTAAAAGCATTGAAATATTAAATTGAAATATTAAATTTTCAAAGCATTGAACGGAAATTCTGTAAAATAAATTTTACAGTACCGATATGTATTGTGACATAGGGAGATTTAAATAAGAAAAAAAATCTTTTAATAATGCGACGGTAGTAATAGTATATATACCCCCTTAATACGTCGAATCAACCAGAATGAACACTAATGTCTATTGAGTTTCGTTGAAAGTTCATTAAATTTAAATCATAAATTGAATAATAGTCGAAAGAATTGCTCTTTTCATTCATTGTCTCAATTTCATTGTCTATCCTTTCATTAATTCAACGTCCAAAACAATATAGCTAAATATCTTTATTAAGCGAAGATTTATCTGCTTAAAGAACTTTTTATTTACAAGATTTTTTAATTTTATTTGGAAATTTTTAACATTCACTAGTACTTTAAATGCAATTTTGAAAAAACAAATCTTTTTAGAAGTATAATTATGTTTAATTTATGTAAACTAAAAAAAAACTTCAATCTCGTAAGAATTTCATTTCTCTAACAACGCAATATTACTGAAAAATAATTATCGATGTCCATATTATTCAACAATTAAAAGAAAAAAAGGAAAGTACATTCCATATTTCATAAACAAGAGACAAATGTCTTGTTGAAGCTACGATGGTAACATCTTTAACGCTCGAATGTTTCATCATTTGTCTTAAAGCCCACGAGCGCAAGTAAAAATTGAAGTATTACGAAGATTTAGTGTTCTCCACTTCACTCAACCTTCAAGCCTTTTTACCACCACTAGACTTTTACAAGCCCATTATGCGCAATCGTCAAAGCTCAAGCTTCCACTTAAAAAAAAAAAAAGAAGAAGAAGAAGAATAAGAAAACCTATTATACCACACAAAAGCTCTCTTTCGTTCTTTTAAAAAAAAAAGAAGGTACACACGCACATATATACGAGAGACACAATGAGAAGATACATCCTTAGCTCTGAGAAAATAAAAAGGCACTCTTGGAAAAGGTTATTATTGTTTATTAAGTAGCGTTTAATAGAAGTTAATCGCAAAACGATTAGTGGTTTAGAAATCCCTTTTGGCCGCAATTCAAATTGTTATGTTGTCCTCAGCAAACGAGCCTTTATATATGACTTTATATATCTCCCCCTTTTACAAAATGATAGAGATAAGAGAGAAGAAGATGCAAAGAGAGAGAGAAAGAGAGAGAGAGAAATAACGTTACTGAATGTGAACATCAACAGTACATATAATCGAGAGAGGGTCGAGTAATTTCATTTTCGACGTCCGACGGAGGGTTCGGAAACACGCCCGTCGTCGCAGTCGCTGCTCTCGTGTTTCTATTCACTATGTAACAACCCGCCCGCGCGCGCGACCCGCACATCGACGATTTTCAAATTACATCTTTCAAATTGTATTTTCACAAATCCTGCGCATGGCTTTATCTCTTTTTCGACTATGTATACGTGTATACGTATATACCTTGGGAATATTTTAAGAAATCTCTTGAAATAGATTTGTGATTCACAGAACGCGGTGTACAATGTCAAGTTTATGTAATAAAAATTGTAGATTATAGAAGCTTTTTAATGTTATTTTTTCATTTTACAACTCATATATTTTGCACGGATATTAAATTCTAAGGGAAACAAAAAATTAAATTACATATATGGAAATTTCTTTTGAAGTAAAATAATACTCTTTTTACTATCTATATGGATTTTTTTTTCAAAAATTTCAGATGAATTGATTATTTGTAATTTTATTTCTATACGTATACAAAGGATACAAATATTTGTAATAGAAGAATGCATTAAAAAAAATATTAAAAACATGAATGTCCGAAAACTGTTTTTCGATTGTAATTTTTATGAACTGTTTCAGATAAATATTTTTTAAAGAAAATAAAATATCACTTATAAAATCTGTATTCTTATAAGATGTTCTTCCTACTAAGAATAAAAATAATTTTTCAAAGGTAAACAAATAATATAGAATTTAGCATTTGTAGATATATAAATGTCAAATGAAAAATTAACACTTGAAAATTCACCTTACAAGCAGAATGAAAATTTATGACAGCAAACGGCGCATCAATATCTTTATTCCTAAAACTCTTGAGCTTGCGATCTTAAAAACGTAAAATATTCGCATCGAGTTACACTAAAACAGTAAAACTTTACAAAGCTAACTAATACTCGTACTAGTATCATTCGACTGGTCACGTACAGCTCGTTGAAAAAAAAAACTTCTCTTTATCTTTATATATATAAGTGTACATGTATATAAATATCTTGAGCCTTATAAATGAAGATTTTCCTTTTAAATGAAAAATTTTACAAGAGAGTAATCGGACTTGTGTGGAAAAGCCCCGGAGAAAAACTATGGCTACGTCCTCTTGTTAGAAAACACCACCTACAACACAATCATACCTCAAAAAAAAAAAAATTTTTTTCCCTTAAACATCACCAGTAATATATAAAAATCATAATCCTCATCCCCATTCATCAGGTCACGTTCCAAAAAATTTAAAGGGCCCTTCGTTTTAACCTTTATAGGTATAAGCTTTTGTCGTCTAAATATGATCAGCCCACCTGTCACCTTAAATATATATATACATATATATACCTTTATATTATCGGGTAAGTCTACAAGAAGCAGCAGGTAATATGACTGGTGGTCGTACTGTTATAAGGGCTAGTACTTTGCAGTTTACTTACTTTCCTCAAAAGTAAACGGAAGAAGAAGAAGGAAAAAAAAATTTGTTTCAGTGTGAAGATATTTTTGCTCATTATTATTAGTATCTTGAATAAGGTAAAGATCCTCAATTCTCAGCATGGGGTCTCATTGGGGTTTTTCCCTTAAAGCACGTGCTTGTATTACCACTGTTAAGATGTTTTTCTTTTACTCCAATCGTTCGCTCTCACTTTGACACCTCTTCAAGCTTAAGAGAAATGTATACATTTGGTATATTGATGAAGAAAAAAAAATGACCCATCTTCTCTATCTCGCTTTTTCGATGACCTTAAGATTTACGATAGCGCGGGGGAAAACCCCAAGGTAAATTTTCTATTTTAACTAACGTAGCGCCCTATTTTTACTTTATCGCAACGTTTTTAAAACTATTTATACTTGAGATTTAGGTATATCTTATTTATAGAGTGCATGGTGTGCTAAATTATTTAATTAGGTTTATATATTGCTTTATAAATTTTCTGGGGAAATTACGGAAGTGATTGAAAATTTTTATTTTTTTGCAAGGGTAAAAAGATTATCCTTTAAAATTATTGTAATGTATACCTGTAATTTTAATTACATGATATTAATGCCATTAAGGTTATTATTTACTTAATAATACACACATGAAAAATTTTTTACAGTAAAAATTGTACGTATAATATGATGGAAAGATGATAATTCTGGATGCATCTTTAATTACTGGAAATATTACCTGTATTTTCAATGATTTTTATATAAAAATTAAGCTAAATTTTTCAAAATAAATTTTTATAATAAATCTATTAAAAATATTAAAATATTGATTTCTGCTACTGAAATTCTGTATAAAGATTACAGTATCGTTTCTTCTTAATTATTGTGATGAAATATCACAAAATTTGCAAAGAAGTATACTAGTAACACAAAATTTGCTGAGAAATACTGTAAAAATTACTGCCATCATGATAAAAATTATGGAACGAATTTTAATTTTGTCTATGAGTTCAACAGTATTTAAGACCTAAAGATAACCTAAAAATATATGACCCACGGTTATACTGGCGCTGAACGTAATTTTTATAAAAAATTTCTCTTATCGTACGAACAGAGGATATTTTTTTCATTAATATGTGTTTTTTAGTAACTGTATAGCTAATGCAATTTTGCTATAATGCTAACCTATAATTATTATGAAAATAAAATCAATCCAAATCCTGAATCTTGTATAAGCGTGCACAGTAATTAACACGCTTTAATATTGTACCATTAAAATTTATTATTGCGCGGCACAAAAACGACGTCATAATTGATACATACCTTTTTATCAAGTAATCATCGACCTTACATGTATTGGGATGCATGGTCGGTGAATGCAGATTAACTTTAAGAAAAGAACAGTTTAATTGCCTACTTTTTGCTAATTGCTCATCAATCTTTATGTATTTTTGTTAAATGGATTTATTAAGTTTTTGATTTCTTTATTTTTTTTTGTAATCAAAAAAGCCAAAATAAATTATTGGTTATACAAAAAGGTGTTATTTATTTATGATTTCGTTTTAATCAAAGTACATGTTATAATTAAAAATTCTCTGGTTATGAATATTAAAGATTAAAATTATCAACTGAAACCTTAAATTTTTGAAAGCATATTAACTTTTAAAATGTACAAAAATATTAAAACGACATTTTTTAGTTTGCAAAAAGATATTTTTTCATGCGTTAAAAATAGCCAGAAAAATTTTAATATTTTCATGTCCCAAGAGAAAAGTGTAAACCTCAAAAATTTACAATGAGATTCAAGTGACATTTACGACGTAAACAGCCATAAAGAATTAAGACTGTAGCTGAAAAAATGTGCACTATGAGAATTTACCCGTGCAAAGAAAAACGTTAAAAAAACTGAAGAAAGATTTACATGTTTTTTTGCATGTACGCGCAAAGAGTACAAACCAACCAATTTTCTTTACATATATACACGTATACACATTTGCATAGAAAGATTTTTCTTCACCCTTCTTTTTCCTCGTGCATTTAGAAGCTTTTTTCTTGTCGACTCAGCTTATACGCGCAGCGTTCTCGTCTTTTCTGGATCTGCGCCACATTTTTCCATCCTCGCAGTAATATTTTCATATTTTTATTTTCTTCGTTTTCTTGTGCTATGTCGACGACATTGTTATTATTGCGAAGCTCAAAGCTCGACCTTTACTTTATTTTGTGTGGTGTTATATATACAAGCTGTGCGAAAAGGAAAACCAAAATTTGCGTTTTCAAAGAAGTGAAAAATTTAGTTTGTACGAATACATTTTGCTAAATAATTCATTTAAAATTTTGAATGAAAAGAATTAAAGTTTGTGCGGAACTAATATACTGAACATTGCAAAATTTAATTTACAAATGTTTATATTATTTATTTTATTAATTTTTTAACAGTACAAATCAGTTGAAGACAAAAAATTTCTTTCGAATATTTTCTTTCAAGCTTGCATCTCCCGCAACATAATAGACAAAATTTAATAATAATTTAAAATAAAACATTATTATATATAAAAAAGTGTGCTTTTCAATAACACAATTGAGCATCGTGACTTTGAAAAGCATATAAATGCAGCAGGCCGTCATTTTGACTTTTATCATTTGTAAAAACATTCATTGTCTAAAATCAGAGGCTCAAAGAGAACAAACGGAACAAACGTTACGTCGCAAAGGTAAAGTAAAATGAAAATAAAATAAACATAAATATAAATAAAAAAAAAAGAATACTTAGCTTACGAGAAATTAAAAATAACTAAAAAGTAAATCAGAACGAGAGACAATACAAAAGCATCACAGGAGAGAGAGAAAGAAAAAAAGAAGAAAGAAGTGAGCAAGGTACATAATAATAATAAAAATAAAAAAAAAATGAGAAAAGCTAATGTATAATAGAAATCTAGGCTCTCTCTCTCTCTCTTTGTAGAATATAACAACGATAGAGATACGCCCTGAGGAGATCTTTCGGTAGAGAAGGTCCTTTTTGCAAAAAGTAAGGTCGATTCTACGTATACACACACACACACACACACACACACACATACAAAAGAGTAAGATAGAAAATAAAGAGAAAGATAGTCTATATATATATATGAGAGAGACTGGGATGTTGCTGCTGCTGCTGTTGCTGCCAGTATATTTTCGCGGTCCAGCGAACGAGTTATTCAATATGCTCCGACTCGACCCCGGCCGTATACACTATACCAACTCACCCTGGAGCCATATCTCCCTTTATCCGTCTCTTTCTTCATGTCTCGAGCTCTCTTTTTAGTCTATATACATATACATAAAGGCTATAGCACTATATGTATCTCGGTACATGCTACGAGCATTTGTTGGCTCTACGCAGAGTTTAACCTGTGTCATTCTGTGTAATGCATCGATCGATATTTTTTAACACTACATGTACAGTAAGCACTTAGAAAATTTGTTCAGAATAAAACGAAAAATTATGTTTCTTTTTTTAACGTGGTTGAACTTATTTGGCATTATAAAGTGAATGATTCTTAGAAAAATACGTAGTAAATTCATTATGGGAAAGGAGAAATAGTATCGTTTTCCTTTTATATCGAACAGATTAAGAATCAAAGTATCGATGTACACGTAAAATTTATAAAGACGATACCCATTGCATCGAGCGTTTTATTCTCCGAAGAACTGTATAACCCGCAGAATGAATGGAAATTCTTTATTCTTGAATTCGTGTGTCTTTTTTCTTCTTTAAGTTTTCGGATATATATATACGTCGATTACTCAATAGTATCGAATTCATACGATTGCCATATCGTCTTTTCATGCGTCTACGGAGAAATGAATAAGGTCGCGTGTCCAATGAAACGATATTTTTATGCGTTTTAAAATTGTGGTTTTCATAAATCTTTGGATAAATAATTAATTGTTTTCCAGAACTTTTTTTATGTTTGATTTTACACGGAGAAAAATGTTCTAGTAAAAATGACAATAGTTTAAAGTAAAGTTTTCACAGATTGCTAATATGGCCAAAAATTACCATAAGTTCAACTATTGCTCATTTTTTAATGTACTACACCGAAATATATTCATAAATGTATTACTATAAATACAAAATTGAATGTTGATGTATTTCCAAATAACAACAATACAGTAGCATCAAAACTTCGAAAACAAGAAAATCCCATAAAAATATATATAAATTCACTCAAACTTACTTCCCTTACATCAACTTTCGAGAAACAAAAGAATCTCGTGTACATACATAAATGTATATACACGAAGCATACTCCAAAGAAATTACAGTTATCGTGCGTATTTTTCTTCGAGAAAGCTTTTTTCTCCTTCTTTCCCTTCGTGCTTATAAAACTGAGACAGTATATCCAAAATAAAAGAAGAAAACATAAGATTCGATAAGAGAGCCGAAAGATACAACTATAAGGGATGAGATGAAGAGAGGAAAATAAGGAATCGAAAAAAATAAAGTAAGAAAATCCCTTCTTATACGAGAAACAATGAAAGTGAAAAAAGTCTCTCTCTCTCTCCTTCTCCTTTAGATAACATACTACTGTACTTTATGAAAATCTGATAACCTTCCAGAAGATCGAAAGAAAAGAAAACACGTCAGTCTTTCTGCCAAATAAAGTAGAGAAGAAAAAAAAGATGAACTTATACTTTTCACAAGGAAGAAAAAAAAATTGGAAGAAAAAAGGAGAGAGAGAGAGAAGGGCAGCTTTAGAGCTTGCGCGCAAGTTTCTCATATTGATATATGTATATATAGTAAGTAAAGAAAAGTTTTATACGTCGATCGATAAGAAGTCGCGTAATGTTAAGGTAAGGAAAATTTTCATATACGAGCGAGAAGAAAAGTTTTACGCTACAAGCCAAAAAGTAAGAGGGATTAAATGCGTTTACCTTGAGATTCATTAATTAATTTTCAAGTCAAGAATTATAGCTAACTTTGTTCGCTCTAGATAGAGTTTAATTTTCTTCTTTTATTTTTCTCACCTTTTTTCACCTCTTTTCGAAAATTTATCGAAAGGAGCTTGACATGAGGATTAAAAAATTTAATATTAATGAAAGTTTAACGTCAGGTGATTAATTTTCGTTATATTTTAAGATAATGTGTCAAAAAAAGAAAGAAAGTGTACTGTTAATTTTACTTTTAATCCTTTACTGGTAAAAGTATATTTTGGATATCATAACAATGGAAAAATCATCATATGTTACAAATAAATCCAAATTCATAAAATTTAATCGTATACAAAAATGTATTCGCTTTTTAATTATCTTAAATTTTATTATTAAAATCATCATAGTTTAATAAAATTGCCAATAGGCTTCAAATTCCTTCTAGTCCAATCGTAGAAAATTAACCACTAGCTCACGCACATACGTTTATATGCGCGTTTATACACAAAGACAAAGCATAGACGAGGGTGTAAAAGCGCGATGATGATTAATTTAGTTTTTCGGTATACCGTCATTAACTCGTGCCATGACACCTGCTTCAGCATATATACCTGAGAGTACATATATATGTATAGCCTTTAGTAAAAAAAAAGCATCTAAAAGTGATAGATTGCACTTTTGTTCCCTCTGACTTTCTAATGATTCCAAATTTTGATGTTCATATACGAAAGAAAGATATATCATATACATATATGCGTATATATACACATTTATATGTATAAATGAGTGACTGTAGGATAGATACAAGTTCTGATTTTTTTTTTTTTTATCAAAGTCGGGTGTTAACTTCTCCAGCCCTCTACTTTATTTCAGAGCACTGTGAGAAGAATTATTTTTTGTACAAATTTGTCAGTGAGTCTTCTTCTCCTTCTACTTCTTCTTTCAACATGTGATTTATGACTTGTCACTTGTGTGACCTTTCTTGGCATTTCCTTTCATATTTCTTTAGTTTTTTTTTTCTCGCTCGTTTTGTTTCATCTTGTTTTAAAAAGTCATTTGAGAATTCGAATGAGTTATTTTTAATTAATAATTATTATGATTTATTTAGAACAGATTTTTTTCCACGCAAAGCTATTAGTAATTAATACCACAATTAAATGATAATTTAAGCAAACTTTTAATTATAATTATATTTATTTGGTTTAATTTTGTAAATTAATATTTCATATATAAGCGACTTATATTATTGGAACGACTTTTCGATCAAACCTTTACAAAAACAAAAGCCAAAGAAAAAGGTAAAAATATAATAACCGAATTGTGCCAATTTTCCGATAATTAGAGCCATTAAACAAAAAAAAACGAGTGTACCAGCGGGTGTTGTCAGTTCCCTTCGACGAAAAAAAAGAGAGAAAGTAGAAAAAGAATATATGATCCACCTACGTTACAAATAGCCGATCAAGCCAGTGTATCTGTCATCGCTCGTTTCCGTTAGTTGATTTGCTGCTTTTTGTTTCCAGCAAAATAGAAAGAGAGAGACATGTGAGAGAAGAAGAGAAAAAATATATAGAAAGAGACAACAAAAGAACATATATTTCTCACGTCGTCGCCCTAGGGGGTAGCGTATGTATTATATTAGGGAGAAATATTGAAGACCGCATAAACCACTAATTCTTTCCCTTATACTTATAACGTTTATACATATATACATATATAGATGTATATACACAAAGAATATTGTGTATACCATACATGGTATGTGTGGACCGCAGAAGATATCTTTTTGCCTTTCACTTTACTTCACCTTTTGGTGTACTGCTGCTGTGTGTGTATATGCCACTGACATGAGTCGTTACGCACCTTGTTGTTTCTTGGCGTTTCAAGACTTTTTTTTTTTCTTATACAGCTAAGATTTTTAGTAATTTGGCTCAATTAACGATTAATTCTAGGATGAATGAGAGAAAAAAAATACGGTACGTTATTTTAGAAGGTTTGGTTCGCTTTTTTTTTCTTCTTCTAAAGTAAGTTTTTAACCTATTAGTTCGAATATTTATTTTCTAAACGCATTAAAATTATAAATGAGCATATTACGCTTTTTTTCACGGGACTTTCTACAAATTTGATATAAAACTTTTAATTAACGATTTCACGGTTCATTTATATTAAAAATTTGAAAAAAAGCACGATTAAGGAATGCATCCTAAAATGAATAAGCATATCACTTCTAATAGCTGGCCTAATAACTTTCGATGAAAAAATTTTCTAATCTAATCAAATAATTAAAAATTGAAAAAAAATGACAGAAGTTTTTCATAATTTTTTTCAAATTTTCCAACAAAACATCTCAAATGACCAAATAATAACACTATACGTTAAGAGCTCAACAATCAAAATAATTATAAGCAACAATCGTTAAATATTAACGTTTAATCAATGACAATAACAAATAGTCAATTTGCCAATGAACAATTGAACACAGTAGGCACCTTCCTAACGTCAATTCGACAAGCAAAATTAAAAAAAGAAGATAGAAAAAAAACTAAATAAAAGAAAAACTCTAGCACCAAGTTCTCTCAATAAACGCGGTATCTTTTATACTGATGCTCTGAAACAAACGATCTTTTCATTGTAAAATGGCCAAAGAAAAAGAATAAAAGATGAAGAATAAAAATACATATATAGATATGTATGAGCTTATGTACAAAGATGATCCGTATGGCTATTGAAAAGATGGATGAGGATCGATCGTCAAACCAGTGGCATGATCGTTAAGGCTTGGATAATGGCCGCTCATTAAAGCTTTGCTAAAGCAACGCTATTTGTGCAATTTTTTTTTTTTTTTTTAAACAAGCGTTGAAAAAAAAATAAAGTATATGAATCTTGTGATTGTGCAAAGGTGTATATATATAGATATCGTTTATAAGAAACAAAGACACAAGAGACACGATTGATGCATACTTTACAGAGTTTATTAAGCGCGATATTTAGCTTCTGTTACCAGACGGAGATATAATGCGAATTGAAGAATGTTGTGCTCAAAGGTTTGAATAACGTAATCGAGAGAAAAATTTAATGTTCATGTATTTAACCGGTAATAAGCATTATTTTTTATCACAACAAATAAAACTCGCGTGAGTACCTGTAAAATAAAAGAATTTAACAAAAATAGTATGATGTTTTAAGATACAAATAATAAAATTTATAAAACAAAGAATAAAAAATTTACCATATTATTATGATAGTATTTAGCAATTAATTCAGCATCAAGGTATAATTAACAATAAAATATAATGAATTCATATACAAAAAAAATAAAATAAAAAAAAAGGCAGTAAATTTCTATTCAGACGCTTATATAGGTACTTATCAAATTGAGAGAACTGAAAAGGGCCTTAGAAAATATAAAAAATCTAAAATAAAAGGCCAAAAGCATTTTGTCAGGGCGTTGAAAAGAAGAGTGCTTGAAAGAAAGAGAAAGAGAAATGGGGAGGTTATACTACTACTGCTTGACTATATTACCCCCATAGCACCCAATAGCTTTTTAAAAAATGGTAAGCGATACCTTGGCCAAGGCTTTAGATTTTTTTTTATACATATAATATACGTCGAGAACTTTAACTGAAATGAAATATGGCGGTATATATGTGCATGTAGAAGTTGAAGCGAGAGAGGCTTGATTTGTCGAAAGGGGCGTTTAAAAGAGATTTTTCAACGAGGTGCTTTGCACGCGAGAGTCAAAAAACACGTTGTTGCATATATACACATTATCGTATGTAACTAAAAAAAAAGACTTGTTACAATAGAAACTTTAACAAATTCTTAAAAGTCAAAATTTAATCGTTTTTTTTCTTGGTATATTAATAAAAATTACTAATTTATGAAATCGTACTAGATCAGAGTATATAAATATCTTTCAAAATATTTTCATTACGTAAAAACTAAATTGATAGTTTATGAGGATAAATTAATTCTATTCTTGAGTTCGTCAGTGGCTCAGTCGGTAGCGCGATGGATTCGTAATCTCGAGGTTCCGAGTTCGAATCCCGCTCTCAGCCGATTCATACAAGCACCACTGTACTTCGTTACATGTGCTTTGTTCACAAACACACTGACGATCTCCGTCGCTAATTAACATTGCAATGATAGCATAAATACAGCGACGTTAAATAAAATTATAAAAAAAAATAATTCTCATTAAATTTTATTCATTTTTATTTAATACGATTTTTTTACCACGCTTGAATCAAACATGACTTTATAGAACCAATTGTATTTTAAAGAAGATATATATTCTATATCTGATATTTTTTGTATCGAAATATTTAATATCGGCCATACAAAACACATTTAAACACTCTGGGTATTAAGCAACCAGTATGCAGTCTACATAATTTTTTTGCAGGGTGTACTTCAAGGGTAAAGACGAAAAATCAAATAAAAATTTCAATTTTCTTAATAAAATATTTCCAAATCAAAATTTTATGTAAAAAAAAAATTCTCCATTCATACGTGAAATTTTCAAATCCATTCACAGCTCAATTACCCAGCCAAAAAAAGAAAGGTACACCATACGCGACTCCCGCATATACCTCGACACATTATACGATACCCTAAAAAATCTTCTGTCGTTCCTAAGATCGGAGCCTCTGGTGAACAAGAAAAGAAGAAGGTTATATACTTACCATAGAGGAGTAAAGAGTAAGAGGATCACATATATACATACTGGAGCCACTAACCATACAGCCACCTGCGATACAATATAAAGTTCCAGAGAGAAAAGAGAGAAAGAGCAAAGAAGAAGAGATCGTCCATATCCAATTACCTTATATACACATCCACGTGTACGTATAATAAGAGAGAAGGACAGGTACCTGTTCTCGTGCTACGGTATACCGTTTTTACAAAAGACTATACATACGTGCATATAGAAATTTCTTCTTCTTTTTTTTGAAGCTATTGGTTATACATATACATAAAACGGCTCCGTTATATATAGTTTTGAGGGTGTATCGAATATCTCGGTTTATATAGTCGAACGAGAAACGCATAGATATATACCCCTACAACACACGGGGCACACACTCGTTTCACGCTTAATTAAACAGCTGACAATCTTTGACCACAAGACTTTAACCGAGGGAGGAGCGCATAGATATAGATATATACCTCATATTACTTGCTTACTTTTTCGCTACTTTCTTAGGACCCAAACCGAATAAGATATATCTTTTTCAAGACTGTTTTTTTTATATATATATACGCGTATATAAGAAAAACATTATAGCAAAGAATCTTTTCGTGCATGAATGAAAATAAAAAGGATATCTTTTTTTTTCGATTCTCGGTATAGAGAAAAACGAGCGAGAGCTAAAAACTTGAGAGAAAGAGAGCGAAGGAATGAAGAAACTGTATATATAATATTTTGAGATCATCGAGAGATATATCGTGAAAGGTAAAAGATATCAAAATGAGAGTAGGAAAAGAAAGAGTATATTGTAACTTTTTATTTATACGTATATGTATTTTTTTTATTTAAGATCTTTAAAGTTTGACTGAACATCATCCAAAAAGATCTGATTTAAAAGCTCTCTCTTTCTTTGCCCGACTTGCTACTTTTTATCGTTTTGTTATTATGTTTTTTTGTCATCGCTCTTTAATCCTCGTAAAAAGACAACGTTTCATGTGTCTTGCGTGGGTGTAGGTATCAACTTTTTTTTACAAATGGTGCTTCAAGCATTTTAGTGACTTTCGAGTTCAATATAGGTGAGATTTTTTTAATAGAAAAGTTTTTTTTATTTGCTTTATGATTAAATATTAAGTTTATTCAAAATTGAAAAATGACACGATTCGAGCTAATACGGCAGCATGATTCATTGAATAAATTGAGTTACTTTTTTAAATTAATGGTATACTTAACGTCAGTTTGTTCAAAAATCGAATTTTCTGAAATACACAATACCGTAATAAAATAAACATTATTTAATCTTCTTCTTTTATACATAATAATGTCTTCAAAAAATTTTGTTAAATTTCATCAAATTTCACGTCTCGATATCAAATGTTACAGGCAATGGTACTTGTTTCATCGTTGAAACTTATTTAAGTTCTTGAAATTTTCCGCATGACAAACCCGAAGGATCAGAAAGATACGCGCCGATTTTTATAACACCGGAGGTCCACGAAAAAAAAAATTGAAAAAAGAGAAAAAAGAATTAAAAACGAGAAAAAGAAAGGATGCGTCGGTGCGAAGTCTTCCAATATTTTTCGGCTTCTTTTATAACATTATTTTATATACGCACGAGCGCGTTCTCGCGCTGCTACGCACACACATTTATGTGTTTATATAAAAACCGGGCGATATGTCATGCCGTTTTAGACGACAGGATAAAAGAGTTTGGAATATTTTGAAACGTATATCGATCGATGACGGATTATAAAATAAAAAAAAAAGGAGAAAAAAAAAACAATCAAAGCGACTTTGTATACAGATATGTGCTTATAATATTTAAAATTGGAAGAAAAAAACATATCTACCGAAACGATATACTTTTTCTCTGAAAGCACACTGTCCATATCTATATGTATATATTTCTTTTATCGAGAATGACTATGTAGGTTTATTTCATTTCTGGAATTAATGTTTTTTCGCCTGATTTGTTACGCTTCGGAGGCAGGCGCTTTGATAGTGATATCTTTTCACTGCGACGCTAATCTCGTTATAATCCGTAGAATAACTTGAGTGAAAAATGTTGTGTCTTATAAAGGTTAAGTAAAAGAAAAAAAAAAAATCAAATTAAAGCAAAGCAAAGATGCTCGGTATCTTAGCGCGTTATAGCATTGGTTCAATTTAAATTTTATTAATGGAAATTGAAAGTTAAGTTTTTTTTTTTTTTGTAATTATACGTTAAAGTTGCTAATTAAAGTAGATAATTTTTCAATCTTAAATTTTGACGGTGAATTTAATTTGATATTTATTGAGAAAAATTTTCTAATAACAATTATTACAATTTTATTGATCATTAGAAAAAATTGTTACTGATGCGAAAAATTACTATAATTTAGTGTAAAATTAACTACAACGATTTATATAACATTTCTAGCAAATTTGATATTTTTCTTCGTAATGACTGCTAAAATAACGGCAATCTTTACACGAAGAATTTAGATTTTCATTATACCATTTTACTCAACCTGTAACAATCAATTTAAAAGAAAATTTTTAATAAAATTAGTATTTCTTATAAAATCATAATCAAAACGTTAAAATAAAAAATTAGCATCAAATTTTTTATTGTAATAGCTAATTTTTAATCAGCTATTAAAATAAAAAAGAGAAAACGGACAAACAAAGAGTACAATATACACATCGCAATAGAACGATCTACTTCCCAACATGATTAAATTATCTTCGCCTTAACATTATACACAGCATGTAACCTGCAAGTACAAGTCGTTTAAAGATCTAAACTATCAAGGCGTCGATACATCCCCTTGTTAAAAAGAAGAATAGAAAAAAAAAGGAAAGAAGTCAAAGTGACTTAGCACCTCGTTAGAAAAACTGTTTCCACACTCAACATGGGGTCATCCTCCTACACGATTAACTCCTATGCATACAACATTAAAGGCTTTTCTTATCCTAGAGCGTGATTCCCTCGAACCAAAAAAAAACGAAAAAAAAAAAAAATAAAGTTAAAGGTATATACCTCAAAGCTTCGTATATACCTTATGCTGCATAGCGCTAAGCTTGTAGCATAGACATAGCGCCGCGTGTTATAACAAACGAGCCGAGAATGATTTAGCACATATATGGTATAAAGATCAGGTATTTTAACTGGACTTATTTGCTGTATGCGTGTGATTGTTTTATAATTAAGCCGTTATTGGTTTTAGTATAATGGCTCGTACGTATTTATAAAAAGAAGTATGGAAATAAAAAAAAAAGAAAATAAAGAACGGACTATTTTCAAACGCTTCGAGAATGATTAATTGTTTTCAAATTGAAAAGTTATATATCGTTAAAACTAGAACCCCTTGCTTTATAATATCATCTTAATTTCAAGTGGTATCGCTTATGTGCGTACGGTAATAGAGAAGAAAGGATGTCGATATAGGAATTTTTGTTTTTTATTTCTTTAAGATATGCTTACTTGCTTTTTTTGTCTTGAACGTTATTAGCGATCGAACACATGAAATACTTACATTTGAACGATCTTTGTCTATTTTGCAAGGGAATTTAGAACATTTTTTTTGGTGTTTGATCCATTTAAGATTTTGTTTGTTCTAAAACGGACTTATGAAAGTTCTGAGATTTTGTTAAATTATGTATATTTATTAACATTGTTTTTGAAATTTTTTCTAAACAATTGTAAAATTTTAAAAAATTACATTTGACACTTTGAATTTCGATGTTATAACTTGTTTATTGTAATATTAATCTCAATCGTTTTCTTCAAACACATCAATACAAACCACGATTGCAAATAAAACTTTTAAAAATAACAGAAAAATTCTTAATATTTTATCATGTTAAAAAACTCAAGCTTCCTTTTTTGTTTTGCATTAAATAAAGAAAAAAAAAAGGTTTGAACAAAGCTAATTGAAAACAGCGACTTTGAAGACCGCATATTAAATCCTTCACTTTTCATTCCATAACGATGTTATCATATCGACGCATATATAAAAGCCCATGTATACCTTTTAAGCTGTGCTTATAGTTGTGCCCGAAAAAAGCAAAAAATCAAAGAGCAAACAACAAACAAAAAAATACAGTAAAGACCATCAAAAAAAAAAAAAAAAAAACTGAAAAAAAGAGAAAGAGAAAAAGTTAAAGTGGAAGAATCGCTTTTGCGTATATAGCAGCGCAGTAACAACGAACACGATCTTTTTTTTTATTTCTTTCCATAGCTCTCGCGCGTTTAGCGGAGCAAATAGACGTCCCGCAGTAGGACCGAAAAAGGGTGCCGACTGAAAGAGCAAACAGTTTAGCTGGAAACAATTGACTGCAGATTGAAGAGACGAAGGGATAGAGAGAGAGAGAAAAAGAAAGAACATTTTGATGATCGCTGCATGCAAGCAAACGTAAAGTTACATCTGTCCAATATAGACGATGCCGATGAAAATAGATTCTCGAAAGACTTTGAAGCCTGTATACATATATATACACGAGGCATCAAATGGAAAAAAGGAGAGATAAAATTGATTTTAAGGGAAGTTGTTAATCGTTAAAACACTTGCTCTCTGGGCTTTTAAAAATCTAAGAGCTCAAATTCCTTTTTTTTTTCCCAATGTTTCTCATAACTGCAAGCTTTTTTTTCTCTTTTTTATTGAATTCGTACATTTCCTTGATTTGTTTTCTTAAGCGTACAGGATTTCACTCAAGATAAATGATGACGGCGGTGATTATGAGTGATGGTGCATTTACAACTTTGCGGAAAATACAAAGAGCTGCAAAAAAACAAGGCATCGGGAAAGGAATGAAAATACGTTCGATATTCGATGCAATTTTTCAAAACTATAAATAATGTTTCTCTCGAAAAGCCTTCAGTTTTAAAAATATCTCGAGTATTTAAAAACCTTTCATCGTTTAAAAGGAAAAAAGCAACAAACAAAGAATAATAGATAACTTGGTATTGATATAACAATGATCCAACTAAACTTCTACTTTATACCGTCGACAATTTTCTCTCCCTTTGTATAGATACTATACGCTATTTCTCCATTGGGAATTGGGCAGCAACACACGACAAGTGTCGTTCAGTTCTAAGTGACGCGTAACGTTTACTCGAGCACATATACGTCTAGTCCTTGTTTTTCTTGTTGGTGAAAGATAAAAAGGAAAAAAAAAATCGAAGAATTTACCCTATTCCCACCCCCTTCAAGAGAGCTACGAAGGTATTATCTTGGTCAAACAAAAATACGCGGACGTCAGTTTGTTGATGTTCTTATATACGTAAAGACAATTTGATAATTTTATTTTTAATGCACGGGGTGTTTATTGCGAAAAAAATTTTTTTTTCCTGATCTCTTTAATATATTGCGATAGTATATGTTTAATAATTCAATTACAAAATTCGAAGCTTTATTGATTGATCTCTAAAATATTTAATGAATTAACCATACCTTCAAGATTTCAACGTGTAAAAGTGATTTTTCAAAAGCCACGTTATGTCGTTAATATCAATACGTGCTACGAAGAAAAGAAGAAAAAAAATTGTTTTTCCTTTATTGAAACGAGCCGCTTAAAATACAAAGATAATTAATTACAACGAATTTTCGATCAATCACTTTGATAGAGTCATCTTAGGCCGATTAAACGATCGGCTATTATGTATGTACGGCGAAGGTATACATGTGTACTTGCGTGACAGGCGCACAAAATAATTTAACCTCTAGGAAAAAAAAAAATCTTGCAACGCTTAATATTATATATGTACGAAAAATTTATATGTATATAGTAAAAAAAAAAAGTAAATTCCTCACGGCGCCATTAAACCAAAGATAAAAGTTACTTTTTTTTATTTTTATTTTTCCTCCTTACTCTCCTTACTTCTTCATTTATTTTTTTTTTCTTCTACTTATTTCTCATCTACTTTATATCGCTCGAGCATTTAAGTTTTTATTCGTCGTGCGCGCCGTATCGTTTCATCGATCGACGCAGCACTTTTTTAAACACTCGAATAGAGCCAGACATAGACACCTTTTCTTAAAAGATAAAACTGGACCTCGATTTTTTTTTCTCTTTCTGTTTCTTTCTTTTTTGTTCGATCATGCTCTATACGGAGTTTTATGAAAACTAATCATTTCAATAGAGTGGATTACAAAATGTTTTACGTAGAGACTTTAATTTATAGTTTCATATATAAATAATGTGACGTGTAATAAATCTTGCGTTCTTTTGAATTTTTTATTATCATCAAACTCTTAAAATGCTAAAGGAAATTTTATATACGAGCAGCAACTAGAGTGATAAAAAATGTTCAATTTTGAAAAATCCAAGCTCGCAATAGAAAAATAATATTGAAATTATAAATAATACATTTCAAAGAAAATCACATAGAAATACAAAAGAAAATGATTTAATTGATTCTACAAAGCCCAAAAAAATGTTCCAACACAACGGCACTTTGAAAATTATCCTAATTTAAATAAACATTCCGAAATTAAGTAAAAACCAACTGTTCATCAGCATTAGTGTTTCATAATATATTAACCATTGTATACACCAACCATATCTTTTAATTTTTCTGTATAACACTAAGACTAATAATAACTCGGGTAACGCCTTCCGCCCTCTCTCACTCTCTCTCTCTCGCGCGCGCGTATAGGCGTCTTTTCTTTTTTGAAAAAGAAAAGGCATATAACATTAGACACGTATACATTATAAAGTATAATGTGAGTCCGGTGTTTTAATAGATTAACGTTACATATATGTATATATTGCCCGTATATAACGTGGCGATACTTATTTTTTTTCTTTTTTACCGAAGGCTTCGCGTGTCAATTAGCTTCGGTGCTATATGGGCGGCATGTTATAATGTACAAAGTATGCCAGTGTTTCTTGCACCGTTTTACCTTTGGCGCCATATACCTTTATTTTTCTTTTTTTTTTCAGTTTTTTTCTTGCGTTTAAGATGCTTGTCTCGCGAGTGCACTTTTATATTGTTTGGTAATTAAGAGGTTGTACGTTGACATTGTTATTTTAATATTTGTTGAATTGCAATTTTTATTTTAATTATTTGGATATGCGAATGAATTTGGGTTTAGAAAATTAGAGAACGATTATTGTGTTATGATTTCGAGTTACAATTCAGAACATGTTACAGCAAAAGAAAAATTTGAAAAGATAAATGAATTAATGAACAAAAATAATGTATATATTATAATTTTAATCCGTTTCTCAACACAAATGATAATTTACAATAACTATAATATTAAAATAATTTTTTTCATTCATTCAAATTAATTTTAAATTACCCAACATCTTAATATTAATGCCGAAGTATATAGACTTAAAATACATCATTAAGAGTCAATAAACGAATAAGTTAAGCTACCTTAACAATCGATTATCCAATAACTCGTTAAGTTTTTTCAAGCCAATAGATCGAGTTTTGAAGATCAATTAAAAAAAAAAAAACTACGTGTTCCGGTAACTTGCCGTCGGAAAGATTTTTTTTGCGCTACAGAATGCACATATAATAAAAGACCGTAAATCTTTTTCTTCCTCCTTTTTTTTTTCTTACTCTCGTTTTATAGCTTATTCTTCTTCTTCTTTGAAACTTTCTTCACCGCGCTCGATTCACAACAGTTGCACACGTATATGCACATTTGTAACGTATATATGTGTATATGTGATTGTCGACGCATAAATTAGCCGAAAGATCTCGCGCGTGCACATTTCGCACTACCGTACAGATATATATATACGATTTCATCTTATTTCTTTCTTTTTTTTCTTTCATAACATTTGGCGATTAATACCAAACACCGTTTATCTTGCGGGCAAAAGTATTTCTCTGAAGCTAAAGAATTGATGTATATAATACGATATGTGCTTGGAATAATTTTCAAACGCACATACCAAGTATACGCCAAACATTTTTTTTTGACTTGCGCTGTTGAATAATTCATGAACAATTTTATAAAGAAATTTTTTTACGATTGTTTTTTTAAAAGGGTTGAAATTAAAAAAAAATAAAGAAAAATGTTTTGATAATTTGAAAAATTGAGTTTATTAAGATGAAAATGTGATTCGGAACGTGTTGATTATGCCAATTTGTTCTTTTGATTACTTTAATTATGTGTAATATTTATATGTACATTATTTTCTGCAATTATTCCCTAATGATTTTTTTCATAAGTTTGTGATGATTGTTCTTTCTAATCACATAATTGATTTTAAATTAATCAAATCATACGATTTCTAAGGAACCATTAATATCATCGCTCTACAAAGACAAATTAATCGTCAATATTTATTCTATTAACCAAAAAAATAGTTAATATAAAGACTCATAATCGTATCTTTTCAACTGTAGTCTATAATTCGAGCTGCATTTATCCATTTCTCATCATCGAAGTCATTTACTTTCGGAAAAAAAAATCAATCAATCAAAATATTCGATCTTAAATTTCCCTCCCAACGCTTGGCCATCATCAAAGTCAAAATTAATCTCTTCAACGAAAACTAAATCGAATCCTACAAAAAAAAGGAAACACTCAATACTAATATACAACAATAATTGGACAAACAACTTGTTCATTGCCTATCAATGAATTTCTCGGCGAAAAATTAATGATACATCGATAATTAAATGACTCGTATGTATAATTATTAAAAATGAAAAAGTTAACCGTAATATCCAGCTATCATAAATACTTGCTCGGTTCGTTAGTTATTTTGACACCCGCAACAAAAGAACCAATCCGGTAACAAAAACAGGAGTAGTAGTAGTAATAGTGGCAGTAGTAGACAAATGACCATGAGACTTCGGAGCGAACAAATGACAGTGCTGGTGGTGTTGTTGCTGTTAGATTGGCGGTGCTTTTGTGGCCACACCTCATTACCAAGAGAACTAAATTTTTCATGTCCACACCGCTCTTAGACCAGAAGAGAGATGCCAGACTGCGTTAAGGCTTGGAAAATTGATTGACCATATATATATTACATTAGCTGTTGTATTGTATATAAAATAACTGTTCCTACCACAAGTTTATAGAATATATGTAAGAAATGTTGAACTTTGAATGAACTGAGGATATTATAAATGTGTCCTTTGATAATTGAAAACAGAAATACTATCTAGTATATCTTGACATATGAATTTCCCATTTATGAAAAAAAATTATTTGAAGCAACCATTTTTAACAATTTGAAGCTTTAAATTATTTTTAATTTTAATAAAAATTATAAGAAATAAAATTTTATTATGTGGTATAAAAAATTTCAATATTTTTATATCGATATAATTTTATATATTGATCAGAAAAATTTTGATCAATTAATTCTATCTCTTTTACTCGAAACTTTGAAATTTTAGTTTCAAAAGCAATTCTTTAACTGTATTTACTTTGATTACTTTATTTTCGATTTTAATTGTTTACGACTCACGAAGTTTGAGTAATTTTAAAAATTAAATTTTCGGTAAAATATTTTAAACCAACAATTATTTTTAAAAATTCGCCACCAACATCAGTGTTTGATAAATATGAATAGAGTTATTAAAATTTTTTTCTTTATTAGATTGATAAAATTTTTTGTGTATACTTTTTCAAACATGAAACTTTTTTTTGATTTATAAGTTGAAAGATTGTCACCTAGTCGTTAAAATTTGCAGCGTTTGATGATTAGATAACTAATGTCAAAATTCGTTATCGTTATGCAATAAATCTTATGATTTTGTATTCAAGTATATAATTAACATAATTTTTTTTTTTCTTTTTGTTACAGGTGAGTTATAGAAGATATCACTGAATTAATCTCTTTTGTTACGTAAGTTTATAATTTTTAATTTTTTTAAATTTATGACCATTGGTGAATATAAACAAGAAGAAAAATTATCATTTGACACTAGCTATATCACCGAGGAAACATTTCCACGTTTTAAAAATTATTGAAAATTTTTGTGTATTATTGAATTTAACGACGGTGGAGCAAAATTTTTCAATGAAAAGCCCCGGCAAATCGAAAATAAATCAATGTCAAAATACGTTATAAAGATCCACAGGGCAAAATTTGTAGAAATATAATACACGGGCAGTACACGGCTACACATACAACAGAAGCGCCACCCACAAAGGTTTTTAAAATATCACGTAGAGAATCATTAGTGGATGATCTCAAATGGTAAAGTGTAAAAGACAATCGAATGCCCGAGGTTATCATGAAGTTTATACCTCGTGTATAAGCTTCATATATACGTGTATATATGTAGACACTCTCTTTGGTGGCTTGGAGAATTATTTATCGTAATTTTATGTATGGCACAATCAGCGAAACGAATATACCATGGGCAAACTTAAGTTAACAGCAACAGCAGCACCAAGCAAACGGTGTGGGCTTTTAAAGATAGAAATATATATATATATACATATATAGAATAAAAGACTAAAACAAAAGAGTCAAATGATTTACCGCCTTTTAAGAGACTTAAGAAAACCATATATATGTGTGTGTACGTATGTAGATATATAAATATATTTTTTATATGTGTATATATATCACATCAGGGTGAAAGTATATAAGGAAAGGCGGCAAGTTTCATGTATCTTGTCTCCGATTTTGTATTTCTCTTATTATTATTTTTTTTTTTAATATTAAAATTTTTTTCACTCCTTATTTTTCCTTCCTTTTTAATACATTTAGCCAATAATTTATTATGGCGAACGATATATCTTGCATAAATTATATCAATGAAACGCTCGATTAAATTGCATTTTCAAGACGAATAAATTATTTCGAATTTGAAAGACTAAGAAACAGTATATATATATATATATATATATATATATATATATATATATATATATATATAAAGCTTCCAGTAAATAACTTCTGTTTTAATATTAATTTACATTGTAACTGTTTCGTTTTAATGGAGGATAAATTGTACGTATTAATTTTAAAACCTTTAAAATGTGTCTCCGTCGCATTCGTGTATCGCGTATACATATATATTTAATCTACATAAAGCTATAATGTCCTATTTAATATTTATGAAGTCCAAAGTGTTTTAATACGGATACGCAGTAGACTTTTTAATTACGTTTTAATTATCGAAATCAATTATTCAAAATTCAAAATGCCATTTTCAGTTTCATTTTAATTTTCTTTATTAAAAATTCAATTTCCAAAGCACTTCAAATCAATCGTATAAATCATTTTATCGAGAGAGGAGTGGGGGTATAACGTTTCCTTTTTCAATCTCATTTAGAATGCATCATACGTTTCAATAATATATCTTAAATCTTAAACGCTCGATTAGCTCGTAAAGAAATTTAAAAAAAAAGAGGAAATAAAAAATACTAGAAAAACAAAATCATTACAAGACTAAGTCGTGTAACGCATTAACTAAAGCTTAAAAAAGTAAAAGAAGCAAAGAAAAGAAAATCAATTGGACAAATGTTACGAGATGAAGTTGTAATATAAAGAAAAAAGGGGGAAGGGTGTGGAAACCAAATATTACAAGAAGAAAGAAGCAAAAAAAAAACGAAACGAGGAGAATCGAATTGCTGAAAGATCAAACGAATAGAATAAACATTGGTACATATAGTAGAGCTTGGGAAGAAGAGAGAGAGAAAAAAAAAAAGAAGAAAAGTATAGCATGTGTGTATGGTGTACGGTGTATAACGATCGTGTTGTAAAAACATAGTGTCGTTAGTTCGTGCGTAAAGTTACTTTGGTACTATATGGGATTAACTATCAGCAGCTTTTTAATCCCTTTGCAAACATAACTTAAAATCCTGTTCGCGTGTTTTATCTTTACATTGTGTATATACATATATATATATATGCGTATACAGATAGAAGGGCGAGGGTGTAGAAAAGAGATCACTTTAAAGGCATTAAGTGTTCTGTTTAGTATTTTATGTTGCGAAAGAAGGAGCTTTTTAGAAAATAATGTAAAATATACAAAGTGTCAGATTTTTCTTCTCTCGTCTCTTGTGCTGTGACTTCTGTTGTCACTTTATACGGTTCACTTGGTGGCTTTTTATGCTCCTTTTAATTTGCTTGAAATTAATGTACTGAGTTATATTCTGTATCCTTTTCGTACGATCGGATGAGTTTACTTTAAAAGATTTTTTAGTCGTAAACTATACGTTTGTTTGATTTGTATTATAATAAGGCAGTAATTTGAGGATAATTTAAAGATATACAAAAGATTTAAATTCATGCAATTATAAGAAATTTCAATAATAAACAATAAAAGTTCTTTTTTTAAATAAAAGATATTGGAAAAAAGTTAGAAAAATAAAAAAAAAACTTATTTAACAAAAAATCGTTGAAAGAGTGACGATGACCATATTTTAAAAACAAAGTGTTGGTTAGATTGCATTAACATAAATATGTGCGCTTTCTGTAGATTCATCCGATGTAAAACTGTTAATCGTTTATTTTTTTTTTTTAATCCTCCGCGACGTGTATTGTACAACCACAGGGGGGCTGCAGATATATATGTTTCTGTATGCTGATTGATTTATCAAAAAAAAGAGAATAAAATATAAAAAAAACATCCAAGTCACGGTTTAGACAAGTTCATTAGAATCATGAATATTGAACAATTATTTTCTGACATAGAAAAAAAATATCATGCTTAATGTTGAAATGTTTTTTTGATTTTCATTGAAATATTCATTTTTTTTTTTGATAAAAATTATTGTGTGTTACATTGGCATTTCCGCAAATGTCAATTCATCAATAGTTGATATGCATTTTTGATAATTTTTTTCTTATTATCTGCTTGATTTAAGCTGTAATTTTGAAACAAATAAATAATCATTTTTTATTTTTTAAAATTACATCATCATTGCAAAATTTCTCGAAGAAACCAATTAAATTAATAGAAAACGCTGGAATTTTTGTTGGCTAATATATTTTCCAACTATTTGATCATTAAGTAAACCATCAATTTTTTTCCTTCGTTCGTTGCGTATAAAACACTTAAAAGATCAAATAAATCCAAAAACTTTATATCTACTGGAGAAAAAAAAACAAAAAATTTTTTCAACTAATTTATAGACACAAGCACCGTAAACATCTTCAATTTAAAAAAAAAAAAAGAAAAAAAAGGAAACCGTCACTCGCTCTTCATTAATTTCAAAATAGGAGCGACTAAAGTAAAGTCCGCGTATACCAAAGCAATTTTTCGCCGCATTTTCAAGAGATATATATTTCTCTCTCTCGCTCTTTCTTTTTCTTGCACATTTATATATCGTCATCTCTTTTTCATTATAAGAAAAGAAAAATAAGAACCCGCTACATAGGAATGTCTATGTCACCGCATTCTCTACGACATAAGTGCAGTTACAAGAAACTACCATCTTTTGCCTTAAGGAAACAAAAAAAAAAAAACAATTGGAACGCGTCATACCTTTTACAAAAGTACTTTGACAAACGAGAAGATCGTGCAATAATGATCAAGAGAAAGAAAATTGTACAAGTTAAGAAAGATAATCTAATATTTTTTTTTCCTCATTCTTTTTTTATTGTTATTTATTATGTTTATTCATTTTTCCTACTAAATCTTCTTTTTTTTTTCGGTGTATAGTTTGGTCCGTTGCAAGGTCGGTGATAAGCAAATGTACACAGTGTATAACTGGAATGATAATTCAAACGGTGACTAGACAAATTTAAACCTTCCTTGTATATTCAATTACTAAATAATTGAGGTTAGGGCATGGGGGAGGATATATACAATGATGATCTATCAAGGATGTTAGAAGACTTTAAAATTCTTTTTATTTTTATTTTCTTTACGATGCATTTATATCTAATCATCAATTATTAAACATAAATGCATAATAATGCACTTTAAATTGTCCTATATGCTAAACATATATCGTTAAAATAATATTGTTGCGTTAAAATATGAACAGAGATAGAATTTTTTATAAAATTAATGAAACAAAAAATTATAATGAAATTTACAGAGAAGTGCTGTAAAAATTACGACCACCACGGTAAAAATTATTAGACAAACTTTAAATTTTGTACATGTTTTCAATAATATTTAAAGAACATGTCTATAAAATAATCTAAAAGTGTAAGCCGTCCCACGATTGTAGTAATAATCACCGTAATTTTTACAAAAAATTTTCTACGCATATAAAACTTGAGGTCTTTAAAATTGATGACCGTATAGGTTATGCTTCTAATTTGCACTACATCTCACTACTAACTTCATAAATTATTTAAAATATTTCTTTCATACCATCATTAAAATTCATTTAATCTTTTTTTTTATTTGATTTCATATATTCGCATCGTTAAAAATAGAATATTATCACACTGTAAGGTATATTAAAGCACTCGTAGCGTATATTCCACTTGACTATATATTCACGCATATATACGAAACAAAATCATCCTTCACTCGGGACATTTTTTAATACATGGCTTCGGCGATAAGCGTGACTTATATTTTTGCAGCGAATTATAATCCAATTTGCGATTATCGTCGTCGTCACTCTACTATACAGTAAAAAAAAAATCTTTTTTTTTCGACGTATTACTAAAAGAGAAAAAAAAAAGAAGCAAAGATAACCATATTCACAATGATGTAAATTAACTTGCCTCGCTCGAATTCGAATAATCCGTAATACAACGAGGGTTTTTTTTTACGTAACATTTTGTAACGTAATTTACGCCTTATTTTTTTTTTTATGCTAAGGTAAAAAATTTGTATTACTTTACGTGTATACACACGATGTAATTGTTAAAAAGAAGTGCAAACAAAATAAACCGCACTTCGCTCTCCGAGTTTTATATCATTTTGTCTAATTACACATACGTGCAAAGTTGAAACGTGTCTTACGCTTTGTGAATTTCAATTCATAAAGCAAGCCTATTGCCTTCTTTCAACATTTTCTTACTTATTTTACAAGTTAATATTTTTTTTTCCTTTCTTACAATTTGCGCGTTTGAAAAAAAATAAGCGAAAAAAAAGTACTGCAATCCATAATAATTTCGTTTTGATAAATGACGCTAGTAATAATTCAAAAATGTCAGTTTAATAATTGCATTTTTCTTTTATTTCACAAGTTATTGGTATAATTAAATTTGATAAAATTACTTTGTTGTAAATATAATTAATACCGCACGCGCACGAAAATTAACGAGGATTAATAATTAAAATGTAAATATATTTATTTAGCTTTGTTATCAATTATCCGAAAATGGAATATTAAATTTAAACTTGAAAAATTTAATAATATTTACAAAAATTACTTTGTTCTTTGCATAAATGATTAACTGCCATTAAAATTAAAGTATTTAAATCATCCGCAAATTGAGTTTTACTAATATGTAAAAACAAATTATTTACCAATAGGTATGACGTTTTTTTAGTTCTTTTTCCGATTTTCACCTTTTTCTTAACACTATACCTTTATATACAAAAGTACCAACTATGTATATACACATCTTTTTTTTATCTTCATGAGAGCATCAGCCGATTAAGTTCTTTTCTTTTGATCTGAACCTCGTTGACATTGCAGGAATTTCATGGTTAACATTCTTTAAAGAGGTTACACCATATACGCCATCATTTCGCGACGTTTTACAATTTACGATTTAACTTTACCGTTTTCGCGTGTATATATACACGCACTTTTACGCACGTGCGTGTGTGTGCGTGTACGAAAAACGCGAGAAATTGCGACAACTTGGTACGTGTATGTATACGCGATGATGATGAGAAGAAAGAGAGAAGAAAACTATTTCTTTTTTTTTTATTCTCAAGTTTGATGATCCGCGTATGCGCGTACGTATGCTTTAAAAAGTAAGTCAAGAGATATGGCATGAAGAAAAGAAGAGAAGTTATTTCGTTCATTTTGTTTGATTTTAAACTGAGACGCCTTTACGGTGTATAGCCTCGCTTTTTTATTTTTATTTTTTTTTTTCAATTTATTTTTTTTGTTTATTTTTTATTTGTTTGATGCGATATACCGCGCTCGATTACCGCTTAATTAACGAGCGCGCGTGTAGTATGGAACTTTTCTATAAATTCCAAAACGTACCACGTGCTCGAAGCTCTCTGATTCGATTTTATTCCGAGAGAAAGAAAGTTGTTTGAAAATTTATAAAAATATATAGATAGTTTATGAGTATGAACGAAATTTTTTTTTAATTCTAACGAGGAAATCGAATGTTACTGTTAGGTAATAAATGTTTCGCTTATAGAAAACAATAATATACAATAATTTATAACAAATTAAAAATTTATTTATTAACAACGGTTCTGAAAATTATTTTTATAGATGATTCACGTACGTGCATATAAAATTTAGGTATATGAAACTTCATTTTTTTCCTAATGAATAATTTAATTATCACATATGTATATAAACCAAACGTAAAAACAGTAAATAAAAATAGCAATTAACATTAGAAGCGCGCAATTTCTAGAAAAAAAAGCAACCGATTTCTATATGTAAAATTAATTAAAGTGTGCAAATTCATAATCGAAAAAGTCATGGTTATTCGTTGCGCTCGTATATATATATACATATATACAAAACCTCATTTGTAACAAGACTGTTTATATGTAGATATATTTCTGTATGTAATACTTATATGCTCAGTAGTAGGCGCGATCTAACGAGAAAGCAATATATGTGCGTATATATATATATTTCTCTCTCTTGCTATTCCGATAATCCGGGTGATGATTATCGTTATTTTATATATGTGCTTGAACGAGAAGCATATCTATATATATTTAAGAAAAAGAGAAGGATCGCGCAACAAGCTTATTAAAGCAACGAAACATCTTTCTCTCTCTCTCTCTCTTTTATATATACATCAGGTAAAAGAAAAAGCGCCGTCTCATCGGTGCGAATTATTTCTTTAACGTGTTTTCTCTTTCTTTTGTAATCCATCAAAAAACTTGCTATCCTTTCGACTTTTTCTTTTTCTCTTATTTTTTTTTTTTTTGTAACTTTAAAAGCGTACTTATAATTTCTTCTTCTTCTTCTTCTGCTTCGTTTCTACAATGTATAAAACTCTGGTTCTCCGTCTTTCTTTACTTTTTACTTATACCTAATTAAAAACAAACAGTGCTTTCAATGCATCTTGATAACATGTACACCAGCGTTTTTAACAATAGAGACATTAATCACCGATCGATAGTTGTACTTTATTATAAGCGCCCGTTGTTATACGCTAGGAGCCGAGAGATAGAGAGGCCTTTTGTAAAAGATATATAGAAAAATATTCTTAAGTGGCTATTTTGATTTTTCAATTTTCCGTATTGGTTTATTATTTCATAGCCGCATTATCTCCCTTTTTATTTTAGCTTATTTTTAACGGTATAAGATTTCTATTTAGCGGAGGTGATACTCGAACGATAAATTAATCAATGATATTTCAATGGAAATTAAAAGCTCCGCGTTAATATTTATCGTTCGTTTAATGATAAACATTTTGTTTTGTCGAATTATACAGGAAATTTCTATAATACAACGGCGCATTCAAAAGCCTATAATGAATTTATTAATATTATAAAAGGCTGGAAATAGGCGGGGGGTAAACGGGAGCCGCGATTATTTTGTAATGAATTTTCAATTGAATTTTCAACGTTTGCTTAATATGTCACAAATTAAATGCAGTAATTGTTAATGCATTGTTGATTAATTAAGCTGAAATAATGCGCTATCGCTTGTAAAACATAATGGACTCTATTTCTTAATTAACGTTGTTTTCCGAAATAGGCAATAAATTTAGGGTTATTTATTATCAAAACAAATGATAAATGTTAAACGAGTAACAATTAATACTGTACGCGCGCACGGTGAAAAGGTTATAATCTCGCGATGCGCCGTGTCAGATAGCTTTGCTCGT
This sequence comes from Anastatus disparis, assembly GCA_017163975.1. NCBI lineage: Eukaryota > Metazoa > Arthropoda > Insecta > Hymenoptera > Eupelmidae > Anastatus > Anastatus disparis. Next base: position 3,305,102 of record JAFFSR010000251.1, read on the forward strand.
GTTAGAAAATAAAACGAAATATTATAAATGCAAGGTTAGAACTATTTATCACTGCCAGTAACAAATCGCTAAAATAAACAGCAAGTGAAATAGTAATTTTTTTAAAATTACGATTTTAAGTAAATACAAAAGTAAGGTTAACTTATACGCGGTTATTTGCTGTGTAAAACAGTAGCACTTTTTAAAAAAAATCAAAAACCATACAAAAAACTTAAGAAAAAAAATACATTCTTTTTCGATTAAAGTCAATTGATCGCATTGGAAGATATATGTATATCAGATTGATATTTTAGGTTAGCTAATAGATATAAATATAGATATTTCGGTATTGATACAAGTGCGATAGTTAATTTATGCAGATGTATTTACGAAGGTGAAGTGAAATTATATCGGTTTTTCGAGCAATCTTATTCGGTATGTGCTGGCTGTTGTTGTTTTTTTTTTCTTACCACGCAGAAATGACGTGGCAAAAAAACAACCCTTTTTTTTTATTAACCGTATAGTATGTTATCCTTTCTTTTCGCATTGCAATAGTACAGGTGATGAACCTCAATGTGTATTATATTTAAGGATGTATACTTTTGATTAAATGAATGTTGCTTTTGCCGATCTTAAGAAATATTAAACTAAATTTTTGTTTGAAAAACTTTTTTAAATGTTTCTTCAAACATTTCAAATATTCTAAAAATGCAAGTTTTAATATTACAATATTTGTAAAATATCGTCACTTAAATCCGTTAATTATCTAAGTTTAAATAATTAGTAAAATAATACCGACTTAATTACGATAACTTGACCTCTTTCGCCGATGAGTACAGATTGTAAACGTAGAGAGGTAACGATGTTACTTTTCTCTCGAGTTTGTATAACATTGTTTCATACAACATTTTTCGTTATAAAGACAAGTTTTTGTCGTATCACACTTTGTTTTTTTTTTTTACTTTTTTTTTCTAAAGGACTCGTTCGCGAAGGCTTCGCGTATTACTCAATCACTTTAAAGAGTTTTTACATCGACTAACGCGTTTCGCATGAATGCTTTGGGACTCGTGAATTCCTCGTCTTTTTGCAAAAATAATTGACAAAATAAGTTGTATCAGTTACGCTAACGATGCTAAATTTTTTTACTTTTATTTATTTTTTTATTTTCTTTTCTTTTTTTTTACAAGTTTAAGGAATACATTCTTCTTGACATTGCTTAAGAGCGTATGAAGAAAAAATAATTCTTATTATTCGAAAGTATTTTTGGCAAAATTAAAATTATTATTATGGCCATTCATAAATATCGGTTAGTTCCGTTTGGTTATTGTTTTTTTGTCAACCTTATTAATTTAACACGATAATTTTCAATCCAATAATATTCGAGGCAAATATTTTCTTCACGCCCATCTAACCATTTCGCATTAGTACAATCTAAACTCCCCTCTCAATGATAACCTCGACCACAAGGATAAAGAAAAAAATAAATACAAAACAACTCACTTTAACTCTTTAAAACTTAGTCTATGAGTTTAATTTTTAAAATAAGATTCCATAATGTAAAGTGTATATATATACGTATGTACATATAGACGTTACTCTTCATCGTCGCGGATTTAAATGTATAATAAGCATTTCATTGTCGATTGATAATAATATATATATATAAAACGAGCTTAAAGGCATTCCACTTTCGAATACCACCGACGCATTAGAAATGTCAGTCAATTTTAATGTTAAGCCACAGTGGCAACGAGTCTTTAATAAAGTTCTTGACACGAGGCTTTAGAAATTCTTTTTATGCGTATGTGCACGTATGTATACACAACTCGATATTACTTGTACGTACTAGCGCAGTAAAAAAAAAAAAAATTAGAACGACTTTAACCGTTTTGTATACGTAACTTTCTGTGCTATTTTTAAATGTAATTTTTGTGTATATTATAAACGAATAGTTTTGGTATGATGTTTTTATAAGGATAAAATAGAAAATAACGCTTTCTTCATTGAAATAAAGATGCGTCATGGAGGATAATTTGAAGCAATCGTTATTTATTGTTAAATAGACATGTTGAAAAAAAAAATAAAAATAAAATGAATTTAGACGAAAAGTTAGCTAATTAAATGTTTATTTGTATATTTTTATATTTTGAATCGTGATTACTTTTTAAATTCAGTTCAACGTTTCCATAATTCGTCATTGGAAGAGTCGAAAATTTCATTTCGAAATCAATTGACCATAATATCGAATTCGTTTTAGCGACAAACGAGATACAAAATGAAATTGACATCAATAATTTCGGACGGTAATGCGTACACACGGATTTTCCAAGCACAAACGATTAATCCGTAATGTTTCAATATTACGTTTCATAAAGTTATTCAAAAATTTTGCATTGCTACATTAATAAACGATATGTGCATCGGAGGGGGGTAAAATGAAATTACTTCGCATTTATTAATGTAGCAAATCGATTTTCCGTACGAGCACTTTCAAATATATTTCATTATACAGTTATATAGTCATCAAGATGAAAAAAAAAGAACGCAATTGTTTATTATTTTTATTTTTCAATTTCATTGATTCGTTTAGTAAAATTAAAATATTACAACGGAAATTAATTTTTTGATAAACTAAAAAATAACTTTTGATTTATATTCAAATTAGACGAACGATTACAAAAATAAATTGACTTTACGTCAAAATAAACTTACTTTTTTATATGAATTAAAAACTAAATGTAAAAAAACTTTATTTGTATTGCAAAAATCATTTCATCACATATGTAACACAACAATAAAACAATACGATGCGAATTACAAGTAACAACATCGTAAGTGCGTATACGCGTCGGAAAAAGAATAGAAGTAACTTTGTCATGGTGTATATCTTGCGATAAGCTCTAAAAAAAATGCTTTTTTTTTCTCTTTTTTCCTTTCTTCCTCGGTCATGTTAATGTCGTTTGCGCACATTAAAACGTGAAATTAATACGGAGCTTCTCTCTCTCTCGATACGAGATAATACATATGCGTAATTACCTCCGGTATTTCCTTCTCTCTCTCTCTCTCTCTTTTTTCTTATACCTTTTTCTCTTTTATCCTTTTCGTTATACATTATTATACTTCCTTTGCTAAAAGTTTTTTGTAATACCTGCGCGTGTATGTGTAAACGCAAGCCGAGATAATATCTCTGTACAACGTGGTACCTAAATAAGAACAAAAAAAATAAAGAAGAAGGAGAAAAAAAATAATAACGGAGAAAAAGAGAAGACTTATTGTTCTGGAATTGAGGACCTAAGGTCCTTATAAATACCTTCGCCAAAAATGCCCGAGTAACAAACAAAAAACTCGAGAAAAAAAAAAAGATTTCGTATACTGAAAAAAAAAACAATGAAGCTGCATACATGCAAATGTGTACGTTCCTATATACATGCACACGTACGTAACATGTAAGAAGATTGGAGAATTAGTGTGGGTGAAAAAGACAGAGAAAGAGAGCGGGTAAAGAAATAACGTGCATGTACGTAGATATATACACATATGCCGTGGAGCTTGGGTTATGTACTGCTAACACGTCGCCTTCAATTAAAATTTAAATCGAAATTGACGCTCCGGTCGAACGCACACTTGAAAAGTGAGCTCGTAATTGGACGGTGTCGAATTTTCGCGCGCACGTTACTTTGTGTCCTCTCTCTTCTCATCTTGTTTTGTTCCTTTTTTTTTTGTTTGATTTTTTTTTTTTTTTTAGTTTTTTTTTATGTATAAAAAAAAACTTCCTTTTTTTTGGAATCCTATCAATTGTCATTTGTTACCGGTATCACATTCACTCAAGTTTGTATGCTTTTTTTTCGATCTGGGTGTTTGAATGAAATTTAGTATTTTGCGCGAGTATAAAAATTTTTCTTTTGATTTTTTTTTATTTGCCTCGATTTCATTGATAATTTTAATTCGCGTAATAAAAATTAACATAAATAAATGCGTTAAATTAGAAATAAAAAGGAATTTTTCGGAATAGCAAAAAAAAATTCTTAATTCGGCTAAACAAACAGTAAAGCATCATGAGATCTAAAAATGTTGCTTATTACACGCTAGCGACGTAACATCCTTTCGGGAAAAAATCCGTCATCGTTGAAAATTCTCGCACGCTATCATATTAACAAAAAAGTAAATAGTTAACGCCAACGAAAATGCGTACCAACTTTTAAAAAGAATAAAGATCCCAAACGAAACAAGAGACAAACGCGTGTTAGAATCCACAAACGCATTCGTCGGATTCTGACAAATTTTTTCTTTTCTCAAAAAAAAATATTGAAAAAAAAACTTTATTTTTGCTTAACACACATCATTATTGCAAAGGCTAATTATACTTGTACGTATAAAGTTACGCGAAAGGTAATATGTGCGAATACTTGTTGGTCGGCCGTCGTTTCGCATGTACGTATATACGCGCATCTTTTCACCTGTAAAGAGAATTGATAACGTTAGCAGGTGTGTTTTATGCATACCCTCGGTATTGTACAGAAATCTGAATCTCAACATCCAACCTTATTATGCGTAAAGAGATTTTTTTTCTTTGACGTTGGATTATTTCGTAGAAATTGTATTATAGCTAGGGATTTTATTCGATACTTGACATTTAATTAGAAAAAAATTTTTTTTTTACTTTTTTAGAAAGTTTATTAAACCATTGTTGTATCCATACATAATAAATTGTATTTGTTATTTTTTTATTTCAAGTAAAATTACAATAGTTTATAATAAAATTGTGACAGTCTACCCTTATGACTGCTAAATGTATGAGTTTTTATAAAATTTCTAGAAAATTTTACTTTTTGCTATGGTAATTTTTGGACATAATCATAGTCTATGACTACGTTACCATAAACTATTGTAATTTTTACTAAAATATTTCTCTCTCACTGTATTTGAATACATGTAAAATAAAATTATTTATGATTTATGTATTTCCTTTTATTTTACATTCTTTAGAGAAATAAAATTTTAAAAACGTAATTCAACTAATCTCATAAAATGAAACGTGAAAAAAATCATCCACATCAATATATTTGCAAGCTATCGATAAAAAGAAAAGAAGAGCATCACATCTAAGCATCAAATCAACAAAAGTCACTTCCTCGCGCAATCTGCAAACAAAAAATCAGCTCGAGAAAAGAGAAGAGAAATCAATTTCTCTTTTTCAAGCATCAAACTAACGAAATAAAGAATAAAAAAAAAAATAAGTAAGAAAGAAGAAGACACGATTGCTCAAAAAGGAACGTTCATCATAAGAAAAAAACTAGAGAGAAAAGAAGTAAAAAAAAAAAAAAGTGTAAAGACCCTCTCTATCAGCCATTGAAGCGAAAAACAAACATCTTCCTTCTTCCTTTTTTTTTTCTAACAGAGCTACATACGTATATGCAGATTGATCTGATCCTGTACTCTTATAAGGTACACACGGTATGTAGCAAAAGCAGTTGCCTCGGTAACGGAATTTCCCTCGTATATATGTAGATATACATACACACGTTTTATCCTACTGCAAGCTTTTATGCATATATACTATATAAGATAGGGGAGGAAGATTGCGTAACGAGTTTCAAGCCTGTACACATATATAGAGAGCGCCTTCTCTTTACTCTCTCAATCTAGCTATCTCTTTCTCTCTCTATCTCTCTTTTCTGCAATGCTTTTATGGGCGTGGACCGTACACCAGTTTCTCGCATGTCTTCATACATCAACGCGCAAGTCTAATTTCATTCGGCAGAGAGTTGAGAGAGAGAGATCTCTTTTTGACTCCTCTTAACTTTATATCTTACAAGATCTTTTTATGCTCCTCTCTCTCTCTCTCTTTTTCTGTTTTATTTACGTAGATTGGCCAGTTAATTGTTAGTTTAAAGTGGTTAAAGTTATTTTTAGAATACAGGCGTTGATAATTGATTAAAACGATTGTTGATGTATTTAGATACCACTGGCCACCCGGCTCGATGTGACAATTTAAAGATGTGTCAGCTTCTTCGTTGGAGGTTGAACATGCAACTGTGAGAAAATGAGATGCTTAAAGATTTAAATAAGGTTTTACAATTGATCGTTTGTCAATTAATTTTTAAATGAATTTTTCTATTCCCATGTAAAAAAGTATACACAGAAAATATATAAATTATATATTTTTATAGTGTAACATGTTAAATGTATGCATAAAAATGAACTTATATAATCTATATATAAATTATATAATCTATGTACAATCTATGTACCGCCGGTCCCCACGTAGACTACCCCACATGAATGTTAACTACAAAAAGAACCTCACCTAAAAATAGCCACGAAAACTGTCCCCTATCAGCATTTGCCATGAAAATAATCCTACCTACAAAAATGCTGCAAAAACTGTCCCTCTTAAGAAGGCGTCCACGAAAACTATCATGTATGGATATTTGTCACGCAAAACTATCTCGATTAAAAATATGTTGGCAAAAACTATTTATACTATAAGAAAAATTCTTTGTAAAATTGAAAAGAATCATGGTTTTATATTCGAGAAACAGCAGGATCGGGTTCTGACGTTTTTATATATGATTTCTATATACTCTATAAGTAAATTATATATGGATTATGTAATAATATAAAGACTATAATCATATATAAATTATATAATTTATATACGGATTATATAAGTCTATTTTTATAGTCATTTAATATAGTGTACTTTATATAATTTATATATATCTATGTAGATTTTTCAAAAAAAAAAAAATTGAAAAAATCATCAAATTCATCTGTTGTGAAATTATGAGCTGAGATGGTAAATCAATTAAAAATATAAGATGAAAATTTTCTAAAGAAATTCATCAACGCGTATTACATATCCCCAAGAATAAAGGATAATCTGAGAAAATTTTACAAGTTATATAAGATTGCGCACTTTTAACAAAGTTCTAATACGTTGTAAATTGGCAAGATCCTGGCTATACAATATATATTTATACAAGTCTATGTAAGCGATAACGATGGGTAGCTACTACTACCACCCCCCTTCTCCTTCCACTTTTGTAAAGGTTATATACTATGAGGGCCATTATTGAATTTGACACTTCAAGAATTCGGAACATTGAAAAGGGCGTGCTTTGGGTAATATCCCTACGACGCTGCTTCCTCAGTCCCTTCTTTCCTTTTTAGTGATGTTATATAGTTGTTCATCCTTATCCTTTGGAGTGTGATGATCTCTCTCGTCCCACCAACCTCCCCCCAGAACACGACGCCGGTGTGCCTCCAGGGAATTTTATGGGGATTCGTTAATTTTCGCTATGGATTTAGACGTATCATGCATGTGACTTTTGTCTTATTTCTTTTTTTTTTCTTCTTGTTTACATTGGAAAATCATTTCGGTATCTTAATGGATAAATTATTAAATTTTTTGAATAGGTATAAATATGTGATTTTTAGAATCTTTTCTTTGTTGGGTTGTAAAAGTTATTTCGTATGAATATTTAATTTATGTACATCGAATATCATAAAGCGAATATGATCGGATAAAAGAAAACCATTATACACATACCGTACGAAAATCTGCCAAGTATATATAATATTTCAAATCAACAAGTACACAAAGCTTTGACAAAAGTGTCATCGACAAGTCCATGATTCAGTGCGAACAAGGAAATCTGACCCAATCTAATTTCACCCAAGTTCCCATATATATATATATACAAAGAAAGAGGAAAGAAATAGAGAATAAAGAATAAAAAAAGAAGTAAGGGGGTGAGCGGTAATATACTATGCTATTTTTCGAATGCGAAAAAGCATTGAAAATTGGTAAAAGTTCTTCTACTACTTCTTCTTCTGTATAGAAGGTCAATTCTCGCTAAAGTGAAGAGGCTATTCTTGGCGCGAAATTGCCTGAAATTGGTTTACACACGGACCAAGGCACCTTTCAAAAAGTGATTGAGTCGTTTTTATATATAATACTATATATATATAACCTTTACTTTTATATATATATCTATATACACATGTACAACACCCTTTAGAATTGAGAGTTGAAGATTCGTTTAATTTTAACAGAAATAGCCAGGACAAACTTTTTTCTCACTTTTTTTTTTTGAACCTCGAGGGAATTGTTAGAAAATGATACTTCAATGCTTTTTCTTTAATTAAAGATTAAACATGAAATTATGATTCGTTAAACGCAACGTCATTATTATATTAAAGTTCATGAAAACAAATAAAAAATTTCGATTATTTTCTTTTTATATGTAAAAGTAAAGTTGATTTGTAAAAGTTAACGCGAGTACATTGAGTTGAAGAAAAAATTCGTGAAAAATCTAAAAAAATGAGGAAGTCGTTAAGAAAATTAAGATAAAAAATTCGTTTAGTTAATTTTCATCCGTCATCTCGGAGATTTTAACCCCTCTGGCGGCGCCGGTTGTTTATTCATTTTATTAATTTTTTCTTTCTCTCTTTTTTTTTATTTTCCTCTCGTTCTCATTCCTCGCGATAACTCGATCTTGCAAGGAAATGAAAAAAAAAGGGGGACGAAGTCCTTCTTGTAGCCTGTAGGGAAATTAATAAAAGAATATCCCCTCCCCTTTCCCAAATTTTCTTCCGTCACAGCGATTCTATTTTCTTGTTCTTGTAATAAAAGAATCGTCAAATTAATGTTAAAACAAAAGAGAAGAAAATTTAACAGTTTAAATTTTGACGATGATGAAAATATTCTCTTGAAAATCATCAAATACAATTATGAAGTTAATAAAGTAATTTGAAAAATGTAATTACATAAAGCAATATTTTCATCATCAATAATTAGAATATCTTGGCCATATCAGTATGTTATCTATAAACAAAATGAATTTACAATTTACGCTTCTAATGCGCGTCATTTCAAAATTATATCTTAAACGTCGTATCCAGCAGCAAAAGAAAAAAAAAGATCAAATAATAGAAGTTGCGAAAAACAATGTTCTTCTCTGACGGCGATTCTCGCCACTGTCATATTCCCTGTGCTTTCGATGCTCCAATAAATATATACGTACATTGAAGTACACACACATGCAGGCGTATACACGAGTATGTATGCGAGTACGTCAAGAGAAAGCTTAGTAAGAACAAAAACCAGTAGCTTTACACACACACACACACATGCATGTGTACATGTATATACATGTATGTGCAACAGAAACACTTTGGGTCTGCACACGTCTTGTTATTAGCGTCGATAATTAACGTTCCTGTCTTGGGCTCCGTGAGCGCAATCGTTAGCCTAACAACCTGGAATTTCGGTCTTATGGCAAAAGAGAGAAAGAGAGAGAGGGAGAGAGACAGAGCAAAGAGAAAGATAGAACAAGATCCCTTGGTTACTTTATACTGTATAACATGGTGTTATGGCCTGCTTCTGCAAACGACGCTACGTTACATACTGCAATTAACGAGCGTGACGTGTGTGTATATATATATAGACTTATGACGAGATTTTCACGATGCAACTTATATATTTTGTTGAAATGATAAGAGATTTTTATTTCAGACGCAATTTCTTTTTTTTCCTGTTACGAGTGTTATAAACATTAAAAATAATTTACTTCTTAATTAAAAAAGATTTTTTTAAATATTTTGTTTATTTATTTTGAAAAATCATTTTTACTGATAAACATTAATGAAGCAAATTCACGCGAGAAAAAATTTTCGTTGTATATTTTGTTAACAGTAAGATTATCAAAATTCACATATTTCAAAAACATTCAAAATTGACAGCGTAAAAGTAAATTTAGAATAAAATTCAATTTTTATTAAAATCCTTTACAAAGGAAAAAATAATGCAATTAAACTATCGAATATGAAAATAAACGTAAAATATAAAAGCTTACTAATCGTCATTAGTGTTATAGTCGATAAACAAATCATGCCATTAATACAGTAAAACGATGTAAAAGAACATCCAATATAAACATTGCATCAACACGCAAATTTTTCGATAAGATAAAGAACCCATAAAGGCGCCTTATAAATATGAAAAAAAAAACGAAAAGAAAAGAAAGTGATCAAGATGACACGCAAGGATTAATAAACAAGGAAATAAACAACGACAAAAAAAAAGAAGCATAAATGAAAAACAGGAGAGAAGAAGATAAAAGAGGCTGTTGGGGTAAGTAAAGAAGAGAGAGAGAGAGGAATAAAAGAGTTGACAAGCCGCCATATCGAAGCTTGGTCAAGTCTATAACGAGGAACGATGCCTCTCTTTTGCTTGTCTTATAAAAAGAATTTAAAAAAAAAAAAAAGAAAAAGACGGCTTTACTTGCGCGCGGCTTAATTGCTTAATCAGACGTAGTAAATCTTGCGACACAGGCATTTACACGTGCAATATCCACCGCTTCTGTATACATATACGCGTACCCCATACTATCTCTTCTTTTTTTTTTCTTCTTCTCTCTCTCGTTTAACTTAATACTGCGTCTCTGTGTGTAACACGAGCTTACCCTTTTTAGCTACTGCAACTTTAAGGAACCAACGTCATGATAATGTTGAATTATTGTCTCCTTTCGCGAATCTGAAAGTTTAATGTTGTCGTTTTATGTACCTTAAGAGAGAAAAAATATGATTGAGAAAGCAACATTGAAATTGGGTAATGGCTTAATATTCTTTTTTAATGCGTAATATTTCTTTTATATTACGTCGTAGTAAACAAAATAATAAATAAATATTATTTACTTAAATATAATTTTTTTAAATTTTGATATTTTTAAAATTTTTTTCTAAGACGATAATTTAATCGTTAAATACTACCGTCCTTATTAATACGCTTTGATCCTCAACTTTGAATAATTTGTGTCCTAGCGTTTTTGAGTGAAATGGTTCAAAAAATCTGAAAAATTTCATCCATAATCTTTTAATTTTCTTCACGCATACATTCTTAAATAGCCCAAAAAAATTATAATATTTATTTTTTAATAAATAATAGTCACAGGTACCCCAGAAATTACGAATAGTAATTTTTGTCCGAATACAAATGATCCAAAGTCGGTGTTTGGGGATTAAAATCATTAAATTTATTCTAATCAAAATATCCTTTAATTTTTATTCAGAAATCCATCCTTTATAAACGAAGATCGTATTCTCGTTGTTTTCCCTGAAATCATCGTAGACAAACTCTCGCTAACTTCATCTGATAAATCGACTCGTCTCGTTTGATCCTTTTCTTTTTTCTTGATCGTCCTTGCCATACCAACCTTTCCATTTGTATATTCATACGTACTATATCCATCTCGTTTCATTTTTGCTTCGCATACTTATTTTTTTATCATTATTTTTCTTCTCGTGAAGATTATGATTTATCGAGCCGCTTACTGAAATGACTCGATCTCGTGTAATTACACGCCGCGGTATATATATATGTATATATGCACTCGAAGACTTATATACCAAGTCGATACGACTAATAACGTCGCATCCATTATATATATATATATATATATATATACTTGTATGTACGTGTGTATACGTATTTATGAAAGTTTATTTGAGTGTGCGTATTATGGCGATTTTATTTCTCATTTGCCTTGAGGCAACAGTATGTCTCTCTGTGTTGTCGTAAGCTTTGATCTGTCGAATGTTTCTCTGGATATATACTTCTTGTTATAAGATACGTTTAATGTAGTGTACAAGGGTACGGCTGTATATGGATCTTTTAGTTTTGTAGGCAATGTTTAGGTGGAAAGCCCCCTTAAAATGTAATTTAGATTAATTGTATTGTGATTTTGGTTAGATCGAAATCGTTTTAAGGGTTGCTGGAAAAAAAAGGTTAACGTTTTTTCGTTGTGTTTTTCATTTATTTCTTGTTTTATTCTACGTCAAATTGTAATTAACATTTTATATTAAATTATAATTTACATGATTTTGATTGTTTTAAAAATTCTTCGAATTCTATTCCATTTTCAAAACGTTAATTATTTCACTTTATTTTTTTTTTTGTATTTGTACTTAAGACTCAAAATCTAAAGTATAACTTTATTTGTAACTTCTAGCTATGTCTCTATACTCACGTAATTCTCATCTTCATTGCTTGCAATCGTATACCACCAAAACTATCTAAACTATGACGAATTTTCAGTAGGAAGGATGCAGGAACTCTACAAAATTTTTCTTATAAAAAAATAGTTAAAAACAAATAAAGATTTAAAAGAAAAGGTTAAACTTTTACGAGTAATGCGAAGCTCGTTTGCGGTCTCATTAGCGACACACCCGTTATATATATATATTAAGGGATAAACGTAGCCTTCGTAGCACGTGTAATGCAATACGAGATCTTTCAGATGCCTATCTACTTTGTATAGCTCTTCCTTTTTTACTTCTTCTTCTTATTTCGTGATACAATGATCTTATAAGTATTTGTATACCTGAGACGAAATTGTTCTTTTTAGAAAAATCTTTATTACGCTTATTGATTGACCTTTATTGAGCTCCATATGGTTAACATCTGATTTATTACATCATTTTTTGTTTCATTATTTTCGAAAAATTGATTTTTAAGAATTTAAGAAATTACTGAAACAAGAAAATAAATTTTGTAACAACAAATTATGTAATAGTTTCGCTAATGGTCTTATGAATTGGCTATAATCAGCTTCATAATTGTAAATTGATAAACTTGTAACGTAATTAAAGAATAGAAAAAAAATAGATAAGTAATGCCTTTAAAAGATTGAATAATTTGCCATTCAAAACTACACTCAATTTATTCAAAATATGTCCACGTGCCATTTTACACGATTGCACAATAGATGGTATATCCTACTCCATACTTATTTCAACAGACTAATTTTCATGATTATCCTTAAAACGCCCGTAAGAATAAAAGAAATCGTCACTTGCAATCACAATATTTTTTTTTTTTTTTTCATTTTCTCACGTAAAAGTATATCTGTCTCCCAGTGAATGCCCATTAAAATTTGACGTTCCACTGAACCGAACGAAAAATTCTTCATAAATGCAAATGTATCATCTAGACGTATCGCGTGTACATGTAAGAGTAAGCATCAGTGCATCGATTTATAATATACTCGCGAAATCGAATTCTTCTATTTCTCTTTTGCCTCTATGCGTATAACACATACCGAAAGTACGGACTCTCCGTTACCGCAGGTGGCGCTGACGAAACGCCTCGTCGTATGTTTTAAAATTTAGACCGTGAATACCTAGCGAGAGAAAACAACTGAGACACTACCCTAGAAGTCTGTTAATTTAGACGACACCCGGTGTCATCTAACGATATTAGATTTCCCCAGCGTACGCGCCTCCTTTAATTTTTGAGATGGCAGACTTCCCAAAAACGCAACTCTGTACTAACGCGCGCGTGGCATATACAACTGTTATCCCCAACTTTTTTCAGTGTAGCTTTAGGGCGTTAGAGAAAAATCTTCAAACTCTTCCCCCTTACATATCGCACTAAAAGTTACTGATATACATAAATACATGCATAAGCGCATGTATAGAGGGGGTGTGTAATTGTAATGGTATATGTATATGCGATAGCATGTCTCGGTCACTGGTGCATGAAGCATTTAAACATCGACAATGTAAGCCAATCAATTTAAGGGAGTTTTAGGATTTAGCCGGAGAAAATTAAGCCTTTGGGCTTTTGTAAAATACACATCTATCCGCATATATACGCGTATCGTATGTGCGGTAATCGTTTGAAATTGCGTTAAAGTTATCAATTCTTCATTCGTATCTTCCTTATTTTCTTCTATCTTTTTTCATCCTTTTTAACTTTTAGCCTCGGGACTTGAAGATTTTATCGTTTTTTTGTGATATCTACAAAGCTTATTTTTTTTTCTTGATTCTCGTGGAATCGTGCATAGGTAGACATATTCGTTGTTTATCTAATTTGGTTTATGGGTATTATTACGTTTGAAAATTACTTTTACATCCCCCTATGTATGTTGCCGTATGTTTTCTCTCGACAAGATTTTTTTGATATATTTATTTTAAACGATTGTTTATAGTTTAGGAATTAAAAGTTATTAAGAAAAATATTATTAGCAAAACTTTTTATTTAAATAAACAAAATATATCATTGGTTTTTTTTTAAAATTAAATATATATATATATATATATATATATATATATATATATATATATATAGAATTCTGAAATTGTAGAAAATATTGGCAAATATAATCGATAATAAATGATATATTATTTTCGTTAATAAATAAAGAAATGAATAAAATTTTTTTACCATACCTAAATATCACATTTATTCGTAATTAAAAATTGAGAGTTTGAAAATTAATTCTATAGAGAGAGCAGAAGCTTTTATCATTGTCATTGCAAATTACGTTTTAGAATTAAAGTTGCGAACTGGCATGAAAATTGTGAAATTCAGGGAACAAAGTAAGAGTTTAAAGTAGACTCTTTAAGATCCCAATGATGAAGTAAAAGTCTCTCTTCTCTCTCTCTCTATATTTTAGAATCCTTACAAAGCCCCGTGGGGCGTAAAAGCTTACGAAGCACCGAAATAATAACGTATTCTAAAGGCAAAGCGCAACTCTTGAGTTTGGGTGTGTATGCGTGCGTTATATAGAATGTTATAGTAATACACGGGGCTGTATACTACGACTAAAAAGGCTTACTGAAAAGGTAATTTGCTACGGCTTAAAAGCTAACCAATCTGATCTCTCTCGCGCATTTTGTGAAATCTTATATGCGAGAGACCGGATGCTGTGTGTGAATTGTACGTTTATATATCCTCTTTGTTATTTGCCAAAACTACCTTTTGTATATGCTATTTCCAAATTTTCATTTTTTATTTTTCGAATCAGAATGTCAAATATTTTATTCTTTTTTAGAAATAATTCAATTTGAAAATTTTTTTTTTATTATTATTGCATAAATTGAAAATTTGATAGGATTAAAGTGATTATTTATGACTAACATATTCTCACATCATATGTTTTGCAAAAAGAGAAAAAAATACAAATAAAAAAAATTAACCAAATATTATTCTTAAAACCCCAAAATTTAAGATAATACCAAAAATGAAAAAAAAATGGAAGAAAGCATATGCACTACTAAACGGCTTCCTTTTTGAAAACCGATATACAAGCTTGGAGCCCGATAGTTGCGGTGCCTCGTTCACTTGTGACGACTTTTTTTTTTTTGCTTCAGATTCATCTCTTGTTTCTTGCTCTCTTTTTCTTGTTTCTCTTTTTTTTTTTATTTTTCTTGCGGCTCGTCCTCTTACCTTATGTTACTCCCTCATCAGTTTGGTAATATGTTGCGGAGAGACTGAACACTAAGTCGTATAAGAAGTTTTACAGGCTGTCGCGCTAAATTTTATTGACGAACCTTCTTCCTTTTTTTCTTCTTCTTTTTTTATCTTCTTCTGGAAATGGTTAATTGACCGAACGAAAGTGCAAACCACATAAACTCTGTTGGTAGTAGTAGATTCAGTGTATCTTCTTCCGTTTTGCAGTTTTTTTTCGTATAGTTTTGCTTGTGATATTTAATGGTATATTATAAAAAATTTTGTTGGTATTTTATTTCCTTTAATATTTATATTTATATATATATATATATCATTCAACAATATTTTTTTCTTCTTTTATTATACAGATAATTTTTTCTTTAGAATAAATTCACGGTGCATTTTTTATCGTGCAACAATTTCATGACAAAGTTGGTGCAAACTTGTTTAGCATATGGAACTTGAAGTTTGAACTTGCGGCTGATGAGAGATTCTCACAACTCATATTTTATTTATTCATCATTGAAATATTTAATTTCTATTGAAAATTAATAAATATATTTATTAATCTGAAAAAAATATTTAA
Organism: Anastatus disparis; assembly: GCA_017163975.1. NCBI lineage: Eukaryota > Metazoa > Arthropoda > Insecta > Hymenoptera > Eupelmidae > Anastatus > Anastatus disparis. Next base: position 3,320,905 of record JAFFSR010000251.1, read on the forward strand.
ATTGAACTATATATATATATATATTGTTATATATAAATTGAAATAGTTATCATAGATTAGGAAAAACTATCATTGAAATGCGAGTGAGAAAGTGTCAAGATTGTAATGTATAGAGTAAAAAGAGTAAAATAAATGTGTTTAAAAAATGAAAACTTAATTTGAGACGAAGTGCGCTACGGGACGTCTTGTTCAAGTTATATAAAGATCGATATATACACGAGGAGCCTCTTGAACCCTTGGTATATACAGCTTAAAAAGAGGCGCGTGGCGCAAGCCGATCTCTCTCTCTCTTCTCTCAATCCATCGATGCTATTGAAATTTTCTCCTTCATCTTCGATAATTGCTTTGCGCTTATTGTGGGGAAAATAAGCAAAAGTGTTGGGAGCTTTTAGAAAAGCTTGTTTCAAAAAACATTTTTACTTGGGATGTGTATACATGTATCGAGAGAAATTCTTTTGAAGATTATCGCTTAAAGAGAAGAAAAGAAAAAGATGTTGAATGTCACGGCAATATACAAAAGAAGATTTTCAATTATTTTTGTTTTCAATATTAATGAGAATGACTTTGTTCACAAATGAACTGAGGAAAAATCAATTTAACGATTGAACGATATACGTTAAAAGAAAACCAATAATTTATCAACCAGAGTATTTATATTTTTTTTTTTTAATTAATTTAAAAATTAAAAATTATACTATAACTATTTTGAAAAAAAATTATTTAAAAGTCATGAGAAGCCTTTTAATATTCTAAAATATAAAATTCATCTTTAAACCAATGGCTAAAATATTCCAAAAATATTTAAATAACAAAGTCATCATGTTTAAAAATAAAATGACTATACACTTGAAGAATAAACAAAACTCGTTCTCTTCTTTAAAGCGAAGATTCACTTGACAGGTCCGTGACACCATCAAAATTAGACCGCGCCTAAAAAGTCAAAAGCGTCGCCTAAAGTAATAGACGTTTCTTATATACACATACATACACACATCGAGCTCCCGTTCGTTTCTTTCTCTTCGATCTTTTTTTTTTTCTTTTTATTTCTTCTTTTTCTTCGTCGTGCTTCTTCTTCTTTTTCGTCCACACACGGGAAAGTATATACCTAAAGCTAAGAAAAGAGAAGAAGTAGAAAAAAAAGCCCACGCATACATATATATATAGAGAGAGAACTCTGTTAAGAACCCTCTTGAAGAGTAATGTTTGCTAGCAAACACCCTTCTAGAACTTCTTGAAAAAATCTTCCTCTTTACTGGCGCCCTTTTTTCTTATATTTCTTCTTCATCTTCCTACTACTACTGCATTTCTTCTTTTTTTTTGTCCTCCTCCTCACCCTTTTTCTCTTTTCTTCTTTAAGACCAACTACCAACAAACGTCGTGTATACACACACGCAGACACACTAAAGCGCAGCCCTGGAGTCTGATTACATATTAATTATTTACCAAGCGATTTACAAGTACTATAAAAGCTGGCGTTTAGTCCCGTAAACGAAGGACGTACGAACTATACAATGTTAAAGACACCTTGCATACACACACGCACGAGCATATACATTCATACTTCAATTGAGTTTAAGTAAAGCGAGTGGAAGTTTCTCTTGACAAGGAGTTATCTTTAATTCAGTGTGTGTGAGAACGAGCGACTAATTGAATTTTTAATGAGTGTGATTCGTGTTTGTCTGTGTATTTTAGAAGAAAAAAAAAGATAAATTTCTTTTGTTTCTTTTATTTTTCTTTTTGATTTGAAGGATTTTCTTTTGGTTTTGATTTACGCTTGGCTTGAGTATCGTATAACTAATCTATTCGTGTTTGATTATCCGAATAGAAATTTTCAAGTATTTGATAATGTATTTTACAAATGATAATGGAGATCGTATTTTATAAAAGAGGTGGTAAATATTTCTTTGTTTTTCATTCATGTAGGAATGGAATAAATAAAATTTTTATTAATTTTCATATGCTTGATTTATTGTGAGTAATAAATCGTAAAACGTCACTCATAGACAAGGACTTTAATCGTTTATTTAATAAAATCTTTCAAATTCAAATATCTAACAAATCCAACTTTTTATCAGTTTATAAGGAAGCAGTGAATTAGTATATCATTCACCTAGGGAGAAAAAACGAAAAATCATTTTCAAACCTGTACGTTTTGGAAATTTGATAAAGAGTAAAATATTGCAAATTGCACAAAAGTTTAATGAGCCGGATCTCATAACATATTGTACCTTTAAAAAAAAGGAAAGAAAATAAAAAAGATATTTCATCAAAAATATGTTAAATAGTATAGCTTAAATTTTAAAAAATGTTAAAAATATACAAGTTAAATGAGCCGAGAATCATTTAGCGCATGTTGCCACGCAATCATCCATCAAGAAAACATCATTTCAGCCCATCATTAGTTTCAAGTATTTTCGCTCTTTATCTTCTCTTTTCAAAATTTCATTATCCCGACCGCGTTTATCTCGCTCGACTGCTAAGAACAATACGGAAGCATAGACACGTCAGTTTCTCCCCTTTACTCTAAAAAAAAGATGCCACAAAGAAAAATAAAAAAAAAACATACACACACAGGTATGCGTGTGTGGATATGTATATGTGTACACGTAGAAGAAAAAAATGAAGAAAGAGATGGAAACTGTCAATTTTCCGGACCGGATAGCGATTTTGAGAGGAACGACAACAGGATTAGCCAGTTTCGTCGTACTCTCGTACCCTCTGTGTCTTTTTCTACGTGTATATACATACGCGCGTATATACGTGTGCATGTAGAAAAAGTCGCGCTCCGTTGCTCGCAACACAAGCCGCAAAGATTTAATTTATCTCGTGGCTGTATTGCTACTTTCTTGTATGCTACTCCGTTCTGGCTTGCATGCGCGTACACATATATTTTTTAACAAAAGCATTCGTTTCTGTATAAGAGCAAAAAAAAGCACGTGAATCTGTTGTTGGAAGATTCTTTCTTTTTTTTTTTTAAATTTTATTCAAATTACGCAAAACAATGCGACGAACGTTGCTAGGTTTTCTTTGTTGTCTTTGAGAGCGTGTAGGGAAATATTGTTAGTTTGTATAAAAATGGTTCTTTTAACGTTTTTTTTTTTTAAGAATTTTTCTTTTTCGTTTATTTGAAAAATTTTCTTTTACTTAAATTTGATTGTTGCGTCAAAGTAAAATAATATCAAACATAACGCAAGGTTCACAATGGAAACTTTTTTCATCTAAGAAAATTAATTTATGAATTATAAAATTTCTAGATATTGTCTCAAATCCATTTAAAGAATTTTAAAAACTTAAAACAAAACCTTTTCTATAAACCGTTACTCAAGTCTCTGCGATCAAATATATTAAAAATCTTGAGAAAAAGCTTTTGACCAAAGCATGAGATTCTATTAATTTCACTAATATTTTCTCATGTGTTGAAATAGCTTTTGTAGACGAAGAAGAAGAAAAAAAAGAGAGGAGAAAAGGATTTAATTTTTCGGGTATTCCTTCCCACGGCAAAATATATCTTCTCTTCTCTATCTTTTTTTCTATACACCGGTGTATAACTTCAGTTCTTCTTCTTCTTCTAAGACTTGTTATGAGGCCTTCCACTTGGTGTACAAACACTTGAAAATGTTCTATGTATCTTGTAGAACAATGTTTGCCCTTCGTTCGACGATGCTTAAAGATTTATTTATTTCTTTTTTTCTCTTTTTTTTCTGTTTGATGACTTCCAATGCATGTATTCCTCATCCCTTTTTACTCTTACTCTCTTCGTCATTAATCGAAAATCTTGGATTAAAAGGAATGAAGTATTGTTGGAAATTGCATTATCATATCAAATTAAGGATTGAAAATTTTATGTTTAGATAAGCTACTGTTTATTGTTATTTTTTAATAGTGTAAGATTAGTTTTAAGATATCTCATTAACAACATAATACGTAAACATTAAAAATCGAAGATTCAAAAATATAATTTTCACATTAACAATCATTTAAATTAAAAACTTACGTAATTTTTACGAATTTTTGAAAAAAAAAATATTCGAAATAAAGAAAATACTTTTCCAATATTGTAAGCACATGTAGATGACAAGTGAGTTAGATCGTAACAGTATACGCGTTTCTTTCTCTTTTTCCGGCTTAAAGGGGACCGAGAGGTCACTTATCCGCGTTATCTCTTTTGAAAAAAAAAGAATCCCTTCGAAATGTATCAAAATTCAAGGATTTGAAAAAAAAAAAAATAAAACAAAGAACAGAAATATTAACGTCAGCCGACACTCTTTTAACGGCTTTTGTTCTTGAGCAAACATTTGTTCGTCTTCATTCTTCCCACAGGAGCATTTGTGTCTTCTTGTATATAGGGACACATTTAATGTTACGGGGTATTTTATAGAAAATAAAGTAAATGCAATGATTATTAGAAACAAAAAGGATAAAATATTGTAAAAAAATTGCAAAAATAAGATATGGTTTTAATAATTTTTTGATCTTTGCTATCCTATTAAAGTTGTTAATTATTGAGGATTTCGTTCAAAATTGTGCTCTAGTATAAACAAAAGTTATTCTATTTGCACTGAGAAACAATCACGAAGGGAATTTCTTTAATACGAATTATAGATTTAAATCACTTGATTTTAGCTTTCTTATTTAACATAAAATTCATCAATATATTTAACTGATTTTCTATAAGAATATAAATGTCAAAACCTACTCGTAAATACACTCGTATACTTTGAAAAGTTCTGAAAAAAAAACACGCGACGATTAATACTCGAAGATAAAACCAAAAAAAAGTGAGAAAGATCAAGCCTGTCAACCGTCTTAACGGCGCCATATAGCACCGACTTCACAAGCGTGCTATATAGAATGCAATAGAAAAAAAGAAACTAAAAATAACAATAAGAAAAAAAAGAATAAGAATAAGAAGAAGAAAACAAAGACAAAGAAGGAAGAAGAACTTCCCGGCAGGATAAAATATTGCAAAATCATGGGCTACCTGTCGTTCGTACACATATATATATACGTGTATAATATGCCCTGGTGTGCATTATCTTACCAATCCTTATATAGTCTCTTTGTTTTAAAAAAAAAGTGTTCCCTTAGCTTAATGCATCACGGCCAACTTCGATATGCATTTAACGTTTATGCATATATATTGCTCGTCACGTGCTTTTCTTTTTCTCATCTTTTCTTAATGCTTCTTTTTTTTTGCGTTATGCGCAAAATGAAGTTTTGCACTAGCGAGTATATACGTGTATATATATATGACCCTCGTCAATCATTGTATTAATGGCAATGATATTAAGATGCGTTACTTGGATTCTCTTCGATATGTATATATCGCGATAAAGTTCCGAGATTATCGTATGCGATTTGAGGCAATTTGTATACATTGAGTAGATTTCCATTATACTTGTATTTCCAAAATGACAAATCTGTAGTTATAAATTTTGTTGATTTTTTTTCAAGATTTTCAAATATTGCTTAATTGACGTTTTGTATTTTAAACAAGTAAATTTAAAATAAAAAAAGAACATTTTATTTTGGAAATTCTACTCCAAAGATGACAAATATAAAGATGACTATACAATCGTTGTCATCTAGATTAAAGGAAGCTTCTTAGAACTACGATACAGCGCTTTTAAATTACATTTGTTCAAAATCATCAAAACCATATAGGCCAAAAAAAAGAAAGAAACAAGAGAAATGGGTCGACCACTTTTTTATATACCTTAACACATCCTTAGTATAAAAGGGTCAACGCCACAAGTTCTGTGTATCATGAAGATGCGCCCGTTTCTCTTCTTCAGCGATACAGAACAGAAAAAAAACAGAAAAGAGACAAAATAAAAAAAGAGCAAGCGTTTTAGAAAGAAAAAAAAAGTTTGAAAGAAGAAAAACTCAAACAAAACGATAGATCGAAATTGAAATAGGAGTTACGAGGCTCATAAAAGAACTGAGCATCGTGTAAGTGAAGGAGAAAGAGAGAAAGAAAGTCGGTATCGTTTTAACGTCTCTATTAGGCAGCTATTAAAAAAAGAAGAAACGAGCTAGTAGATATACTCCGCGAATTCTTTCTCTTTATATTTATATGTATACGAACCTTTTAAAGAAAAAAAAAAATGAGAGAAAGAGAGATATGTAGAAACGAGGGGTGAATCGTAGATTCACAAACGTTCACATGCAGACTCCTTACTACTCTCTTTCTCTCTTCTTTCAATAAATGGTGTCCGATTACCTTTTGTACAAAACGCGAGTCTCTCGCTCACTCTCTCTCTTTCTTTCTGCGGACGAGGTTCAGATTTTCAAAACGATATAATAATGTATACGTATACGTACACGCATGCATATATCATACATATGGAGAGGGCTTAGAGTAATAAAGAGAGAAAAACTATTCTATTGTAGCATCGGGGTATTTAGCATCGGGCAGAGGGTTATGTATATACATTACACATACCTACGTGTATGTCGCGCACGTGAAAGTATATGTTTGAAAATAAAAAAAAAAAAAAAAAAAAAAGTAAAAAGGCGCACGTTTCTCTTTCGGGTGTCCTATGACAAGGTTGGAATAGATTCTGTTAAAATGATATATCAGTATGTGACGCAAAGGGCTCTGTTATATAGCCACTCCTTATGGCTATACATTCAGTCGTTTGTTTTCCCTTCTCTAAATAATGCCGTATAAAATCAGTGAACATTATTTTTTTTTTCTTTTTAAGATCTTTAATTTTGATATTAATCGCTGTTTTTTCACAGCTGTGCCAACTATCCTTCTGTTTAATCGATGATTATATACAGCTGATTCTAAATCACAAGTTTAGCATTGAATGTCCCTTTGAAATATCTTTTATTCGATAAATTATAGATGAAAAGAGCTTTATACTTAACTTTTTTTCATATTTAACGATTGAAATTTAATTCATATACTTATATTAACGTAGAAAAAAGTATAACATTTTGATATTAATTTTTAATTAAGATTTTAATAAATGAAAGCACGTTTTTTCCGTATAGAAAAAAAAATCGTAAATTCACTGTATTTAGCTTAAATGAAATAAATGAAGAACAAAAAACATTCCATTAATGTGTTTATTTACAAAATGAAGTACCGCGTCATTAAGAGTGTTTCACTGGCTTATCGTGCAATAAATATATATGTATATTACATTATTTTTTTTTTCACAATTAATTGCAACGCACGCGAAAGGCGAACGAAAAAAGGAAAAAAAAAATAACCACCCATCTTTATCGTGGTTTTTAACTACTTTTTTTTTTCATACGCACAAAGTGACTCGTCATTCGACAAGTAGGATGCAAAAGTAAGCATCATCTTATTCCTTTTTTTTCTTCTTTATTTTTTAATGCACAAAAGACTTTGCGTTTCTTGCACCTGAGCGAAATTTCATTTTAATTATAGCAACGAAACGAGGCACCTGGACGCACGTGCTTTACTTCGATTTACGCAATACGGTAGCTTTGAAATATTGCAATTTTATTGTCAATGTTTATTTTCAATCTACATGCAATAAATAACGAGTTCGAAAACGAAAATGAAAAAAATAAATCTCTTAATATCTCAAAATTAACATATACTTAAAAAAAATAAAAAGAAGAAATTACTTGTATCAAAATTTCGAATTCCGGAACATTGAATTACGCTCCGGAGCATAGAAAGAGCATGTAAACGTGCCGCCCATTATAATACACTTTAACACGACCAAAAGAAAAGAAAAAAAAGACGAGACCAAGAAACATGTCTTAATTAGGTGTTAATAGCCAAAATTGAAAAGCCTATACATTTAGTCCACCTACAAAACTATACACCCCGTTTTTTTTTCTTCATCTTAATATCGTACAATAATACTATACGTAAGATCCTCAATTTAATTATTTTATTTTTTTTTAACGCTTAACAATGGCATTCCCTTATAAGGTCGGCAATAAAAAGAAACGAGTATATAAAGGTAAGAAGAAGAAATGAAAAAAAAAAAAAGTAAGAGAAGACAAAAGAAATGCCGGTGGCATAATTAAAACGCGTTGAGATACATATACACGTGCATATATATATATTTCTTTTCGCTTAAAGAAAGAAAGAGAAATATGAAATGGAGAATAAGGTGAGCTTCGATTACCAAAGCTACATTATATACAGGAGCCATAAGACTCCTGAGAAGAATATATATGTATATATATATGTTAAAAAAAAGAGAGGAGAGTGGCGGCGTTCACTCAAATTACATTTTTACTGTGTATTAAAGCGCAAAGAGCCAAAAGAGAAAGAGAGAAAGAAAGAGAATAAAAGAGAGAAAGAGAAGTAAGACCGCCTTTCATCGCGGACCCTTTTTCGCGCGAAAATAGATTGACAGCTGCCAAGCTTCCAACGCTCTTTTTCTCTCTCTCTCTCTCTCTCTCCCTCTCTCGCTCACTTCTTCATCGTCGTCGTCCTTTTTATATACTTGCAGCAATCTTTCATACACGTTCGTAGCTTAGTTATACTTTGCAAAGAGGTATATATACGATGTCTGGCTTGATGTTTTCGTCAAGTTTCAGGCTTTCAATCTTGTAACACTTTCGCAGTATTCGGTTCGTCGAATAATCAAATGGAGAAACATTGAGGTACATGAAAAATTATCGTTAAGCCTTATTTTCAAATACTTTCATAAAATTTGTAAAAATACCTAAAAAAAAAAAATTTAACATCTGATAAAAAAAATCCCAAATGATCATTCAGTCCTCATGCAATTGGAAAATACTTCTTATTGCGAAATCCATATACAAATTCTTGCGTCACCATAGCAACAACGTAAAGACCTAATTAGCAAAGAAAATACAAGGTAAAGAGAAATACGAAACGACGAAAATGACATCGCTATATCGTCTGGGGTTGTTGGTAGTAGTAGTAGTAGCAGTAGAGATCTCTCGAGTGAAAGCGCGATGAAAACGTTATAAGAGAAACGCCATATTGAAGTAGTTGCGACGAGACGCGCCGCAGGAGGGAGGATCGATTCCGCGAGCGAGAGCAAAAGCTTTTTGGTATATATACACCGCTGGTATATAACCGCAGAAACGCCCGCGTTTCATTTTATAAAGTGTATGCGAGAAACGATCCCATTTCAAATTGCTTTAGATTGTTTGCTCAAAAAATTAACTCTGATAGCGCTTTTGTCAAGCTTTTTTTTTTTAAATTAACTATAGGATTTAATACATTTTATTGTAGAAAAATTTTTAGAGCGTACAATTAATCAATAAAATTTTTATATAACTTTCTTTGAAAAGAATTATGTGAATGTAAGAAAGAAAATTAATTGAATAAAAAAAAAAGTCAAAAATAAAAGCTACTCGAAAAAATCTGACTTTCACATCCTGTTAACACGAAATCAACATTCTCATAGTCACAGCTACGAGCGAGACTCAAATTTAATCAAATTTCTATTCGTCAAGGCTTGGTCCAATAAAGAAAAAAAAATAATAATAAATGTAGAAGGAAAGAAAGAAAAAAGTGTGCCTCATTATTATTTCTTCATCTTTCTTATTACTTCGAACGCGTGGGCGAATAATCCGAGAGAAAGAAATATTATCCTATGACGACACCGAAGTTCGCATGCGATTCGACTTTAACGCTGACACCGTAATTTTCGACTGCCATTCAATTCCCGTAATTTTCAATATAAGAATAGATTCAACGAGAGAGAGAGAGAGAAGGAGAAAAGAAGAAAAAGAGAGAATTGAGCCGCAAAAAAAAGGAGGGAAAAGAATAACGTCTATCTAACTTCTTGACTTTTATCAAGACGCTGAGATCTTATGCTTCCCTTCTCGAATAATGGCATGAATATACTTTATACATAAAGGTATGCACATGCGCAGTTACTCTCCCGTAAATCCTTCTACAGTATAAGAATATATATACCGGCAGGCGCATCAATCATCAGCTTCTCGTCCTCGCATTACGAGGCAAATTAACGTTTTCATCGTTTCGACTATATATATATATATATATATATGTACACTACACATGCACACCAAACCTCCCGCGCTTGATAGAGGTTTCGAAGATTTTTTTACGAAATCGTCACAGCGTGAAAGGCATAAGTGTGACAATGAGAGATTTCGTGAGTACGCTCCTGAAGAAGCACATAGTCATTCGATTAAAGTAGGATTTCTTCCTTCAGGTTTTTTTTAAAGTTTTTATTTTTTTCTTCATTTTTATTTATATATGTATATCGAAAGGAGAGAGGAGACATGATTTATCTTCGTTCCGCGTAATTTTTTCAGCTGGACAGATTGCGAGGATGCCTTTTGCCGAGATTCTCTATATACCCGGCAATGCTGCGTTAGAAATATACTGACTCTGTGATTTTTAACTCGAGTTAATTTATATACCGCGAACGAAGGATTTCGTACGCTGAAAAGTTCCGTTTATTACAGTCAAGGAGGTTTGTTAACGTCTCTTATTATTCCCCTTTCAGCGTGTAACCAGTATATTTTTTAATATAAAAATATTATTGTAGGTGATATCGGTTACATTCTAATGACTTAACTGTAAAATTTTGTATAGAAATGCTAGACATTGAATCAACAGTCCTTAGTCATAGCGTTTTAAACTAATCAATCTTCGCTGAAAATAAAGGTTAAGAATATAAATAAGACGTTAAGAATATTTATGTAAATAAATTATTTGCAACTTATCATTAATATTGCTTGAAAAAAAAATTTATTTCAAAATGATTGCGTAGTTTACTAGTTTACTAGTACTATATGTATATGGATAAAAATATTCTGGTAAGAATTACAATAGTTTGAAATACTGTTGTCACAAATTACTATTATAGCCAAAAATTACCGTAGGTTATGGTAACATTTACAAGAAATTTAATAAAAGTTCTGTTTCTAGTAATTTTCACTAAAAACTATGGTAATTATTTAGTATAATGGCAGTCTGTTACAATTTTGCTTTAAACTATTGTCATTATTACTAAAACATTTTTCTCCGTGTAATAACTAACTGTATATTTTTAATTTACGAATTATATAAAAAATAATTTAAATACATAATTAAAAACAAATTTTTAACCAAAATTTTTTATTATTTTTCTGTTTACAGGCAGCAACAGCAATCGGGCAATGGTAACGGCAGCGTACGCCGTGCACTTAGCCCAGGTCCAGGTGCTAGTGATTCCGAAGATTCAGATATATCGCTTGGCGGTACGTCGCCACCGTCGCCAAGTTCGTCACCGCCGCCAACGCATCATCATCAGCCGTCTCCAGTTTCAATGAGTTCGATTGGTCCGATACCAACGCCTTCGTTAAATTTCCGTTTCGATCCAACGCAATCGTCATTCCGTTTCGGACCAACGCCAAGCTTTAAATTCCCGTCGGCAGGCTTTCGCTTTGCGCCGCATAGTCCACAACACAATCATCCAAGTCTTACCGGCGGCGGTAACATCTTTAGGCTTACTGAAACCAGTCCTTTTCAAGCCGTCGGACCTCGTGGTGATTTAGGATCAAGGTACGCTGATGTTTATAACCATATTAATGTTTGTTAAAACTTTTTTTTTTAATTGAAAATGTCATTATTCTGATTTCTTCATTTTTGACTGTAATTTCTCAAAGTTCTATCAAAATATCAAATGTTTTGACAACCTCCTATCTAATATTTGGTATATTCTAACTTTTAAAATTATTAATAAAAAATGACTATTTATTGTTACAGATTACCAGATCCAATCGGTTTACCACCTCCACGATTATACCCACACGAGACATTGTTGCACCATCCACATCCTCAGCACCAGCTGCCCGAAAGCATATCCCGAATATCAGAAACTTCTCGGCTTTCCGATGGCGGTATATCAAGATTATCGGATAGTTTATCAGAAGCTCACTCGCCGCCACTTGTAGCAACGAATTTATCCGTAACGGGCCCATTGCGCGTTGCCGTACCAAGTCCGCATACACCATCTTCAAGAGGCAGTCCTCCGAGCAGTGGCCAATCAACAACAGCACCGCCACAACAAACACAAACAAGTCAGAGTCAAGGTTTAATTAGGGTAACAACACCACCGATTAATCCAAAACCACCACAAATTCATCGGCCGTTCTCGCCTGCGTAGCGATTTTCTAGTGCCGATGATAAAGACAAGTGCTTCGTCAAGCTATTATAAAGCTTCGTTCGTGCGCTTATTGTGTATACGTCCTAGAAACTGTATTATATAACGAGTCAAGGAATTATGATCACAGGAAGGATTTTGAGATTATCTGGAGACGATTTCATTATTGACTATTTGTCATTTTATCAATACCATTATTTTCATTCTAATACCTTCGTTAATGCATAATACGACTTGTTTTATTATTTATAGCTTATTTTAGGTATGACTCATTGTACTCATAGCCCATATGCAATAATTGCAGTTTAATCATGCTTATTAAAAATATGGTAACCTAATAAATATTCGCGATACATTTTTACATGGATAAAGAGTCATTATCTAATATAAGCCGTAAATCGCTCTTTTTTTAATGCAAGTCCAAAGATTATCGGAGGTTCATTGAATATTCAAAGATCAATAATAGATGAAAACTTTTATAAAATTGAATATATTAATTTATCAAAATTAAAAGTAGGATGCTGTTCACAATTCAAATAAAAATCAAGATCTTCAGGGGCAAAATTTTGTAAAATAGTTAAAACCATAGTCGAAGTAAAATCTTAAAGCAAGGTGTTAAACTAAATTTATTTTGTGTCATTTCAAATACAAAGTTGTCTGATATATCGCAGTTTATAAAGTGTGATGTATCAGACAGTTTCGCAGTATATAAACTGTGAAACAGTTGATAAATTTGCTTTTAACAGTCCATTTTTGTTTTACAGTTTATAAACTATGAAATAAAAATGGACTGTTAGAGCAAGCTTTATAATTTATAATAGTTTCTTCATTGCTTTTGTGAATTAAATAAAATTAAGAAGAATGACCAAAGTTTTTATCAATTCAAAAATTAATTTTGTGTAACTAAAAATACAAATTTACATAAAGCAAAATTTTGCCTCAGAATGATCTTAATCATATTCAATTTTAGTAAATATCAAAAGCTTTAAATAATACAAAGAAACAATTTAATAATTCAAATTTTATTTATTTGAAACTTTTTTTAACAGTATACAAACAATGAATTTATTTTAAAAAATAATCTTTTAAAAGTTTTCTTATTGAACCTGCTATATTTATGCTATAATTGCGATGCTAATTCTTCTAACATTCAAATAAATGTTAGAAATTTCATTATATTTTAGAGTCAATAATCATTAAATAAAAAAAAATCGTTTTCATAAAATTTCATTAGATTGATTCCTGTTATCTTTGTTTCTTGCTGCCGACATAATGTCGCAAACGGAAACGGCATATAGATGATTAACTTCGTTCAGCGTGTAATAAAAATTAAATAAATAAACGTCTTTTTCGCTTGAAAAATATATTTATTAAACATTATGGCCATACAGTTAAAGAATTCTCTTTTCGAAACTGTGGTCATAATGTTATTTTAGTTTATTTCTTTTTTTTTTTTTTTTTAAATTGTTAGATAAAATAAGAATCTGTAATAAATTTTAAGAAATGATTTTTCGTTTTCTTTATCTGAATTTTATATTATTGGTTATTGCGTTGTCGCTTTTGCAAAATTTTAAAAATTGAAGGTAGCAATTTTCCATAGAGGCTTAAATTTTACAAGAAAAAAAAGTCTTAATTCTATAGCTAAATGTATCATGAGATTATTTGCACTATTACGGAAATTGCTGTTTTAAAGTAAAAATTTTAAAAAATATATATATAAATAAAGCTTAATTCAAATTCTAACACCAATTTTAAAATAAAGGACATAAGTGTGATTTCGCAAAAAAAAAAAAAAATACCTATGCAATGAAAAGTGAGATTTCGTTAGAGTGATATAAATAAATGATATTAAAAAATGAAAAAAAAAATAAAAAAAAAAAATAAACGATGTATAGCAAAAATATTTGAAAGATTTACGCAAGGCGTGAAATCGCTTCAAATAAGCATTTTTACTTCAACGCACACAGATAAAAAGACAATGATTACGGATTTTTTTTTTTCATGCAAGAACAAATAAAACTGCAAGAAAAAAATCAAGTCATCAAAGATAAACATAAGGGAAATAAGAAAAAAAAACAAATTACTGCTCATCGCGCAGAGCAGAAGGAATATCACGAATAAAAATTAAAGTCCTTCCAATACACCTTCGAATTCCTTTTCTTTTTTCTTAGACTAATTATAGATTTTAGCGTGTCGCTAATCCGAATTATCGAGCCAGTATTTGAGAATGTGAGTAGAAAAAGAAAAAAAAAACGAGAAAAATATTCCATTTGCTCCGGGAGCCAAATGGAGATCTATTAACAGTCACTCGAACAAAAAAAAAAAAAAAATTATCGAGTAAAACTGAGCAACGATTGTAAACGTGACAAAAAGTAAGAAAAAAAGAAAAAATAAATAAAGAAAATTACAACTAAATAAGCAAAAAAAAAAAATTTTTAAAGAATGCGAATCGCACTCTCTTTGCTCCCCCCTCTCTTTTGTAGATAGAATCGCACTAGGGAAGAAAAAAAAAGCTAAAATAAAAAAAATTTTTTCTTTTTCTTGTTTAATCGCTCCTATAAATATTGAACATATATAAATATAAAATTGAATATAAATATATGCAAATATAAATATTATAAATAGGTACCTAATTAACGAAAAAATGAAAGAATGATGGTATGAGTAAATGCAAGAATTATACATATATAAATACGTGAAAGAATGAGCATTATTATGAATTAATATTATAATATTATTACTATTTGCGCCTGTAAATACATCCACGCGAAAAACAAAAAAAAATATATAAACAGATTACTATGAAAAAAAATTATGTTTTGGTCATTTATCTTTTATTTTATTTTTCTACTCCCACGCCTATATATCCTTTAACAAAACATCCTTAGTCATAATTTATTCCGTAATGATGAACTGTGCATTAATAAATAACAACTATTTTTTATTTTTTTATTTTAATTTAAATAATATAGAATCTTTTTATTTACAGCAAGAATATTGATGATTTGTCAAAAAGAAGTATAATTTCAAATTTATAAAGAATTTTTGAAATTAATACTTGCACAAAGATTACTAGTATATTATTACATGTGTATTTTTATTTCGACATATATTAAAATATTAACTACATTTGTCGAGTATATGTATTTAAAAATTTCTTGAATAAGGTTTTGCAAACCTAACTATTACGACTTTGTTTACATTGATCAAATTAAACATAAAAATTTTAACTTAGAAATATTATTTTTTTTTTTTTTTTTCAAAATTTGAGTAAAAGATAAATATTTAATTACAAAAATGATTTTTACTTTTTTCAAGTCTATTTTTTTAAAGCTTATACTATTAAATAAAATAAATATTTTGAAAAAAAACTAGAAAAATTCAGAAAATCATTTAAGATGCACTCCAAAACTAAAAAAAGTAAAAATCGAGTAAAATCCATTACGATAATAATATTACATATCTCATAACCTATTCACTTAATGGTTGAAAAAAAAAAAAAGTCATCATTCCCGTCTTTGTCGTGGTCGTTGTTGTCGTGCAAAAGTGATTACGACACACAATCACACGAGCGCGCAAGAAGGGAGTTTGAAGAGAAACGAGGCACATATAGGTATGTCGCAGCAAGTTTATTATACGCCCGCAGAGTGGCGGAAGTCGCATATTTTCAAGCGCAACGTCAACGCGTAATTTTATAACTAAAGTGAGCGAGCGAGAGAGAAAGGAAGAGAGAAAAAAAAGATAGAACGAGGGACAGGCAAGTTAATATAAACTCAAGGTACATTTACTTGAACCAAGTGAGATAACTCACTCCCACGCGCTATAGCACAACTTTAATACATTGAATGTAATATCGACTAGAGCTTAAAGAGTGAGAAAGACGATGAATAAAGGATAGAAAGAGAAATAGGGAGGAGGGTATAAAAAAATACACACATACACACGCACGCATATATAGACAGAGAGGAAATGTTGAAAAACAGGGGAAGGGAGAAAAAGGTCGTCGTGTCTAGACTCTCTCGGCGACAAGTTTGTTGTGCGTGGGCGGGTGTCATTGACTAAATCCACCAATAGCTCGCCCGATCGTACTGTAAACGATCTCATAGGTTAATGCCTGGAATAAGAGGAGAGGTAAAACTTACGTGTATATACCTATATGTATGCACGTTAATGCTCGGAGGAAATGAGTCAATTTTCTTTATTTACTTAATATATATATTTTAGAAGTTTTTTTTTCAGTTTTTTTTTTCTTTTAATGTAATTTATTTTTGTTTGTTGTTTGATTTAATGATTATGATTACATAAGTGTGATTGTTTTTATTGAAAAAAATACGTAAATTAGGATGACTGGTTACTTTGATAATAATGAATATTTCGATTCGGTAATTATCAGATTTAAATTTTTCTAGTCTATACATTATTAAAGGATTATATTTTAACTCATTATATGTATAAGTTTTCAAAAAATGAATACAGAGAGATTTTTTATTCAAGTTAATATAAAAAAAAAAGGTATGAAACCAATTGTTGAAAGTTTTTTATTCATCTGATTTATTATTGCTTAAAATTTCATTAAATAACTTAGAGTGAAAATTGTTTATATTTTTGAATAATTTTTTTCTTTCAAAAATAAAGTATATTACAAATTTTATTTTAATAATCGTAAAAATATCATGATCTTCTATACGGATTAGAAAAGACTCTTTCTATGTTATTTTAACAATAGAATCTCACAATCATCAATTTGCATATTTTTCATTTCATATCCTCATAATTAAATAGTTAAGTGTTCTGCATAAACTAAATAAAAAAGTATTCGAGCTTATGTACGATACTCCGAAGTATTGCATGCATATATATATATATATATATATATATATATATATATATATATATGCATATGCGCACGCGCAAGAGTAAAAGAAAACAGTCAGCAAAAAGCATGCACTCAGGAGTTAAAGATCATCGACTTAATGGTAGATTGTAAGGGTATTATAAAAGTGTTTGAGGCACTCTCGTTCCTTGCGTCTTTTATTTTTTTTTATTTTTCATTTTGCAACATGGCAAAAGAAAGCTATCGCACTCATCCGATCAGGATGAAAATCGATTACGCGTGTTCTGCACACAGTTGAAAAAGAAAGAAAGAAAATAAAAGAAAAAAAGAACGACAAAGAGAGGAAGAGATATGTAACAAACGGACCGTTATAGGCCAAAGTAACAAGGGCGCGTGTATATATATATTGTAATATGCCATATAATTCTCTTTCCTTTTGCTAAGTGAGAAAAGGAATAAAAAAAAGGAGATATTGAACGGCTGCGCTTTCTACTGCCAACCGCACCCGGACATTGCAAGATGGACTTTTCTAAGAAACCATCTTGAGCGCTTTTTTCTGTATTGTTTTCTTTTTTTCCTTTTCTTTTTCTTCTTTTTTTATCTCACGGTTTTATTTGTTGATTATTGTCTTATTAATAAGAAAAGATGATTCATATTTTATTGAATCGCTGTCATCATCTTCCTTTTGTTTCAATTCATTTAATGACACATTAGGCGACGTATCTTTATGGTGTATTTAAACGGTTGAGCGAACACTAAATTAGTTCAATTAATTTATAGAACTGCGAATGTTTCTTATGATCGACATATTTATAAATACAAATTTTTATTTTCATAAATTTAAAATTCATAATAATTCTTATACATATATAAAGTAAAGATTCCTTAAAAAAATATTGTGCATTGTTACAAAAATATCGAAGAATACATGAAAATACAAAAAAATAGCATATCGGTGGTTGGATCTACTTTAAATGCTCGTTTTTTTAAAGGATCCATATAGCGTTAATTCTGTAAGGTTCTATCTCAAAACAAATTCAGTGATGTTCTATCTTGGAGCATCCCTAGTGGAAATCGAATCTGTGAATAACTGTGAATAACTGGAAATAACTGGGAATAACTGTGAATAACTGGGAATAACTGTTATAAACTGTTCAGTTTGAGACAGGAATAATAGTTACTCCCAGTTATTTCCAGTTATTCCCAGTTATTCCTAGTTATTCCCAGTTATTCTCAGTTATTCCCAGTTATTTACAGTTTAGCTTAAAAATAATTTGAAAAAACAGAGGTACGAATAACAGTTATTCCCAAATATATTAATAATAAAAAAAAATTAAAAAATATATATTTTTTTTTTATTTTTTCAAATATATATTTTTCAAATTATTTTTAAACTAAACTGTAAATAACTAGGAATAACTATGAATAACTGGGAATAACTGGGAATAACTGGGAATAACTGTTATTCCTGTCTCAAACTGAACAGTTTATAACAGTTATTCCCAGTAATTCACAGTTATTCCAAGTTATTCACAGATTCGATTTCCACTAGGGATCGTTTCGGTAAGCAGGTTCTATCTCAAGGTATAGCGTTCTGTATGGTTCCAACTCAACTTCCCTTATTTATGTCTGTATGTCGATTGTTCTCTTTACGTATTTATTTGCACTGTTTGAATAATATTGTATTAAGTAATATACATAGATCATCATAGTCCAAAAATTGAGAATACATTCAAAGTAAGATATAAAAGTAGACATGTGTAATAACAAAATGAGTCACTGAACTTTCACAAAAGCTCAAAGCTTCATTGTATTTATTATAAATAAACTTTATTCTTGATAATTAAAATAAATTATACTTTAAGATAAAACATCATCGAAACGACGCTCCGAAATAGCATCTTACAGAAACGATGCTTCGAAATGGAACCTTACCGAAACGATGCTCCAAAATAAAATTTTACTCAAACGATGCTAAAAGATAAAACCATACTTTATTTTACTTGAGATTAGAACCTTGGAAAATTAACTAAAATAGAATTTTTCAAAAACGAACATTTAAAATGGATCCACGAGGCTAGGAGCTATTGATATTTTATAATTGAATATAATTGAATAAATATTTTTGAATTTATTAAAATTAGTTTATATTAAATTGATATCTATTTCATTACAATATAAAGAGAAACAAGCGGGATCATTTATTTCATACACACGTATTACAAACGTGTGTTTATATGTGTGTGCGTATATAGCTGTATATATTTGTATTATATCTACTGACACCCAGATACATCTGCGCAATCGTATACATATGTATTATAAGATCTTGTTGTTCCGCTAAAAAGCGTATACATATAATGTGCCCGTAGGCATTCTGCATTGTTGGCTGTTCGTCAAAACGGAAAGATTCGGTATATGTATATATGTATCGTGATTATATCGTTATATCGATAAACATCGAAACAAGTACCTATAGACAAGAAAAAAAGAAGAAGAGAGAGAATGTATTGCATATAAGAAGAACCAATGTTTCACACACTCAACGTTTCATTCTTCTTTTTTTTGCGTAAATTGTCTTTCTTCTAAAAAACACAGCTTGAATATATCCTATCTCGAGATCCCTTATTTTTTCTATTTCACTCTAATATACTTGCGTGTTACGTTGCTTCCTATTAGTCTATCTCTTTTGCTCTTGAGGGGTAACATAAATTTTTAAGGGGGAAAAGGACTCTTTTTTTCGTCTTTTACTACGACTATGACTGTGTATATGTGTATGGTCTCTTAATAGTTATGTTTTGACAGTTGCTGCTCTGACACCTCTCTGTGGCCTCGCGTTCATTAGTCAAAGGGGTTCTCAACTAGAAATAATAATTACGTTTTGTTTCTTTTCTTTTACTTTTATTTCTTTTTTTCACCCATTTATATTTTTTGTTTTTATTTATTTATTTTTTGTATTTATTCCTTTTTGTATTGCATCATATTAAAAATTTTAATGTATCTTTTGAATTAACTTAGTGTTTTAATTAAGGTGATGTAATAGAATGCGTTGCAATTTTTCGGATATTTTATCTTTATTCAAAAGTTTGTTGATATATATCGCTTTTTATTAATTTAAGCTGAGGTAAATAATATATTAGATTTTTTTTAAACTTTCGAATTAAGAATCAAGAATTTTAATTGTGATTTCAGTATTTGACATCTCCATTTTCCAATTTTGCTTTATTAATAATTCATTAGTATAAAATTAAGCCTACAAAACTTACTTGCACTAAAATAAATTTCTACTTCCTTTCCCTGTAAAGATACAAACTTTATAATATAAACACATTTTAAAAAAAGCAACTATATCTTCATACAGGCAACACGTATAAATTTCCATAATCTGACATGAAAATATTTTTCTCCCATCGATCTCACCACAATATGCATATAATATCCCTCAAGATCAGTATACACGAAAGAAGAAAAAAAAAGAGAATACGAACATAAAGAAAAGCAAACGCGATATACCGTTCAATTTAAACGTGTGCTATATGCGCATTTACCAAGAAGAGCATATTAAAAATTTGACCATCAATTTGAGAACCTCATAAGCATGTTGCACATCGCATGTATATATATATACATCCCCAGCTGTTCGGATTTAGATGTTTAAGGATAATGCGGCTTGGTGCTGTTTTTGTGGTGACGCGCGCGCCCGTTCCTCTTCTTTTACAACAATATAATGTAGTCTAACGCTTTACTATACGTAAATGAACATGTACACACACATACCAGTTACCAATACTACGTCAAAAAAAAGAAGAAAAAAGAGAGACGGAAGAAGGCGTGCGGCGAAAATGGAAGGAAAGAATAAAAAAAACGTAGTGTAGAACTATATAGGAGGGGTACTCCAGTGTGGTTATTTGTGGACGTATTCGACACCTCAACAATGAAGCTAAGAAATCATAATGGACCTTAAAAACTTAGAAAAAAAGGAAAGAAAAGAGAAAAGCTTATAGTAAGATTATCGTTTTCACAGGTATACAGATCACGCGTTGTAGCGTATAGACGACAGATATATATCCTATATACAAC
This sequence comes from Anastatus disparis, assembly GCA_017163975.1. Lineage (NCBI taxonomy): Eukaryota > Metazoa > Arthropoda > Insecta > Hymenoptera > Eupelmidae > Anastatus > Anastatus disparis. The sequence goes on from JAFFSR010000251.1 coordinate 3,341,914, forward strand.
GCATAGACAAGGTGTGAAAGCTTTTTGGTAAAGGAATCCGTTCTATCTTTTTTATTTATATTTTTCCTTTTCTAGAATTCGCCATTGTTGCGGTAAGAAGTTTTTCTCTCTTTTCTCACGTGTGCGTGTATACGTATACAGATTTTTATTCCTTTCTTAAAAACTCATGCCGCTCGTTATTACAAGAACGGGATGAAAATAAAATGGACTCTTAGGTACTTAAGGGTGTGGATGTATATGGACATAAATCCGACTAGGGATAAAGAAAGAAAAAAAAAGGGAGATTAGATGAAGGAGACATGTATTCGAAACCGGATGGCGTACTAATTTTCATTCCAATCAAAGTCACTTATTGAAGATTTTATTTTTTTCGAGGATAAATATTTTGAGAGTTTGAGTAATGTCATTAAAGGTGATTATTTTTATAGATATTTTTTTATAAATTTATGATATAATCTTTGTAAAATTTATAATGTAGATATTGAAATTTAGTGTTAAAAAATGGAAGCTATAGCGATATATTGAAAAAATTATTAGTACTTAATTTATCAAATTTCGTAATTATACCATCATTTTATACAATTATAATAACAAAGATTCGAAATAAAATGTACAATGCATAAATATTACCATTAAAATTAGTTGAATTTCAATTATTTCTATCTCCGAGTTTAATTGCGACCCATAAATTTAAATTTTATAAAATGACAAATTTTTTTACAAAATAACCTTACGATTCATCAAAATTTTCACTCGATCGTTACATTTATAAAGCTCGCTTTTACATGTATACGAGCGTCGAAACGTTTTTTTAAAATTAACTTTATTTAACGTTCGATGCGCGCATAGTAATCAATACGACAAACTCAACTGGCTTTCATGTATACAAAGGTAAATTAAAACCGTCACAGTTATTTTAGCCCAAGATACATAACCAGCCTCAACCCGCTGCAATATCTATATTGTTTCGTTAAAATCGCATATCAATTTTTATTATTTTTTTTTCCCCGTTTCCCTTTTTTTTCTGCCAACCAAAGGCTCAAAAATAAATGCGATATACTTTCTCTCTCTCTCTCTCTCTTTTATGTCGTCTGAATCATACACGAGCACCAATGACAAATGAATTTAACAACATACGTACAAGAGTAAGCGGATTAAAAATTTATACTCGCTGTTTGTTATATATATAAATGAAAAAAAAAAGAGAGAAACGCGATGTACGCTCGAGTACTGAAATTTTTTTTATTCCACGATTATTTACAACTGTCGCGTAAATATGAACAAATACTCTTAAAATGGTTATATATATATATATATATATATATATATGTATACATAAAAGCTTTATTCTGTACCATTAACTTTCGCAGTATATAAAATTTATATAAATATATACACAATGGGAAGTAAAGTATATACGAAAAATTGATATTGAAATATTTATTATAACTTCATGAAGATTTTAATCATAATGTGTTGCCGAAAAGTACGAGTTTGTTTTAAAAATTTATAAATACATTGGGTTAATATAGAATTAAAAAATTTTTTTAAATATTTATGCGAGTAGTTAAAGACACAATAGCGGTTAATTATTTAATTTACCATTCAAACTTAATAAGATCTCTTTTATTTTTATTTTTTAATATTATTTTAATTTGTACGGTAAATTTTTTTTAGAAAATAATAAAAAGGCACGAAAGATTATTACTGTAATTATTACATCATAAAAATAAAAAATAAAATTTTATTTGACTTTTAAATTTTATTGAACATTATAATATTATTGTATATTATCAACCATAAATTAATTAAAATATTAACATAAATTAAAAAATCAACAAATGACTTAAAAAAATCGACAATAATAATAAGTTAAAAGTTTTATAAATCAAAGTCTCGTATATCTTCAAATGTTCACACATGCTGAGAGAGAGAGAGTTCTCATTTAATGAGAGGTTAGATATAACCCAGTCTAATGCGACGTCCGTTTAATTTGAGGCGCGTCAGATGTACGTATATGTGTACACGTACGCTTACAAACGGTAAATGTTGTTACATACCCATTTGAAAACTTTTGAATGGAAGGGGAGGGGTGTTGGGGTGTGGCTCTAATGCACACTAGTGTATATAACAAGAGAAAGTGAAAACGACAATGTATACATATACAATTCTAAAAAAAAGGAAGAAGGGTGGAGAGGAGAAGGTTTATTGGTAATGCAAGAACATACGTATATATGTGTATATGGGAAAATCTATGTTTTTCATTAATGATATCGTATAAGGCACGTCTTTGTATAGGAAAGATTGTAATGTTACATGAAATAGTGTAAATACTTATTACGTATACGAGGATTGTAATGTATAAGGTGTCGTATGTCTTTAATCCATTGGCGTGTTATAATAAACCTTAATACATCTAGAGACTTTATAACTAGATAGTATGTACGTAGATGCATAATGTGTTATTATGATGTATTACCTATATATTTATAAATGTCGTAATAGTGAGAGGTATAATGTTCATTGAATTAATATCCACATATTATGTGCAATTTTTTTTTTTTTAGAATTTATTTTCATTATCAGTATTTTATTAAAATATAAGGTTACCAGATTTATTAAAAATTAATAATATTTATGAAGGAGTAAGAATGACTCATGATAAATTTATTGTATTACACTTAACTTTTGGATTTAATATGAAAATTCAGAATTGATAAAAGTACAATATTTATATGAAAAGATAACATTTATTTTCTAATATTTTTATCTCATTCAATACAACTTCTACGTTGTTCGTACTTAAATACCAAGCCCAATTGAACGTTTAAAAATTCAACAAAGTTCCGTTAAATTTTTAGAAAAACAAAAATTATTTTAAGTAGTTATAATGGAGGCACGTATTACAATAATTCGTATGATCAAATTTCGTCTAATCATCCCTGAAAAAAAAAAGAAACAATCCTACGTATCTCGCTGTAAACTGACATATCCTCCAATACAAAGAACGAGAACGGGGTTGGATTAAAACATTATTCTTATGTATATAGAGAAATATGCCTAAGCGTTAGTGCCTTAACATAATAGTAAAGCTGCTTAAGCTTTGCTAGTATAGAGTTTATGTATCGAAGGGATATTTATCGTCTAACTCCTATATATATGTACACTTTCTTTCTCTTTCTATCTCTCTATACCCACCTACACACATTATCTTATCCCCTTTGTGGCTTGTATATAATCCATTATACCTCGCGTCAACATCGGAGCTAATAAAAGCTTGACGATTAAACGCTTTATTGTGGATATTTTCATTTAAAATTTTGTGATTTATTTTTAATGGTTTTGTGTTCAAGATTTTCTTTGCAGTGCATAGAAGAATGTTTAATAAATATATTTTTGATTAATTTTTAAAAATTACTTCGTACATATGTTTTAGTTACAAAACTTTTTGATAAAATAAACTTAACATCTTAATTATTTATTTATGGAAATATTATAGTACTTTTTAAATATATGAATATAATTGGCATTTATAACTATTCTTTGACTCAAACTGCTATTTTTTCTTTAATTAAATACTTTTGATATACGTACTTACCGTATTATATATGGTATTAAAAATTATAAATTTATGAAAAAAAATTTATATTATTAATATTACTTGAAAATAAGGTAAAATTTATTGTCAATAGGATAAAAATTATTGAACAAATTAAAAATTTTTACATATACTCTTAGGTTATTAATAAAATAACAAAAATATACGATGTCCTAGAATTGTAATTATTGCTACTGTAATTTTTATGGAAAAAGTTTGTCTGTATATTAACTGTATATCACGTATTAAATGAAAATTTCAAAAGATGCATCTAAAAATGAAATCTACATCAATACAAACGAAATAAACAAACGAGCATGTGATTCATTTAAAAAAGAATAATAAATGATAACCATAAAATCCATTTTTTTACCCGTGCATGTATATACATATATAAATGCACTGATAACAAAACGAAATCCTTTTCTTCGTTATAAACTCGCAACAAACTTTGCCATTCGTAACTTCCATAGAAACCTTGCTTAAGATCCATACTTTATATATATATATAACTAAAACGGTGAATCCAAACGCAAAGTTACGTTAAAACCCTCCTCTCTTTGGCCCCTTTTATACGAGAAGAAGGTACGATAGCGTTAGCATTAGCCCAAAAGTCTCACTATATACATATATAACTCCAAAGCTTTGCTGTTTTGATTCCCTGTATACTTCGCGCGAACCCAGGGATACTTTAGCTAAAGCGCACTAACAGGGCCCACTACTACTACCACTACTACTACTGTTGTTGCTCCTACTTCGGGATTAAGGGGCTGAAAATGTTATTATTGCAAAAGGGTATGGGGAGTCTTTCTATCTTACTCTTTCTCTCTCTCTCTCTCTCTAGGGTCTCAAACGCTAAGTAGCTTGGTTAAGTATGTTGTTTAAGCTAACAACTGTAAGTATACCATCTGAAGACATTCGCTGGAAATTCTGAGCGCGCGTTAGATAGATTTTTATGTATTTTTGTAAAAAGAAAAGAAAAAAAAATTTTTTGATGTTTTATAATTTGTACAAAAAAAAGAGACAGATGGTCAGTTGAAGGGCTTGAAATTATTTCTTTTTCCCGCGCGTGTTTCTTTTGAATGATTGACTGTTTGGTTGTTTTACAGATCTAATGGACTTTTGCATAAAGAGAAAGAATGGATATTTTTTTTAAAGTTTAAAATTACGTATGACGATTCGGTAGCTGAGTCAACAAACAATGGAGGGGGATATTCGAGTGGACGTTCTTACAAAAATATTGATTATTTTAAAATGAAATTTCTAAATAAAGAAAAAATTTCTTTTATGATATTGCAATATCAATCGCTTATTAATTTTTACTAAAACGAATTTAATTAATTACTGAATTTTTATGAATCTCTATATAAATTAATTTTTAATAATCTCAAACATTTCAAAAAATTTAATCTTTCAAAATTGAATTTCATTCAAAATCAAGTATGAACATTAAATTATAATATCTCAGAATAACTTTTATTTTAAAGAACGATTTTTTCATTATCCCCCGAAGAAAGTTTAATCAACAGAGCTGCCAATAGATTCCAATTATACCTTCGTTACCCAGGTACCTTAACAAAATACATAACTTTACGAAACTCGCTAAATGAATAATACAATATTTCTTCGCCCTGAAAATGTGATAGAAAAAGAAATAAAATTTTCTTGAATATCAGTGCACGTCGTCTTAATTACAGATCTTTTGATTACATATTTCTACATTAAAAAAAAGCCTTATGCAAGCTATATCCAAAAAAAAAGCTGATTATAAGTAAAAAAGATGAATAAAAGTTAAAAAAAAAAAAGTTAAAATAGACTTATTCGACCTAAGATTAAAATACACCAGCACTACTATTAGAATCTTATTGAAGGTAAAAAATAAAGGAGAGAAGTGAAGAGAAGTAGCAGACGGTAACAGACGTATAATTTCTTAGGAGCTTTCTTTCAATTGAACGACTTTTAAAAAGTAAAAGAGAGAAAGTGTGAGGTATTATTTTAAGGTACTGTTCTTTGGTTAATAGTAAACCATTGGCTTTGGGGACAACTTTTCTCTTCTTTTTTTTTTCGAAGGGTTTGAGGAAGCTCATTAAATAAGAGCTTTTTCTTGTTTCTTAGCAACGTATTTACCACTTTTCGAAGACTTTACACTTTTTTTTACAAAGGCGAGATGGTTGGATTCTATTCTTTCAGCTCTTACTCGTTTTATTGTTTTATTAACTTTTCTTTTATTGCTCACGCAAGACCGGTTTTGGTAACAATACAAAATATTGTCTATTCTTCATTTTAATTTGGAATATTTAGTCGGTTATTATAAACCATTTGTCAATGTAAATAATTGCACAAGAAAATATTCTCCACTTACATACTTTACAATCAATCAAAATTCCTTCAAAGAACGAAACTTGTTCCAGTCGCAAAACAAAAAATATCGAGTTGAATAATGAAAACATCGATACACAGAAATAATTAGCTATCAATTTTCTAAGGGTACGCACACTCTAGTTACATGTACGAATATTTTTAATTTACAAAGCATTAAAAAATCCATCAATGAGATACGTAATGCGGATACCACGATGTAATACGAGAATGAGGGCTTCTGCGAAATGAGCAATTCTTATTATTATCGTGATTATTCTCTTGGGCATACGTATATGAGCATTATAGAGATGATCTCGATTAGTGACATCATTTTTTTTACCATGGTTAAGATAAAAGGATGGATATATTTTTTTATTATTATTTCGTTTTTAATTAAATTATATAATTTAAAAAGAAAATTAAATTAGGAGAATGTTGTATTTACTGAAGGAAAATATGTTTTAAGCTCGGATGTAATTTTTCAAAAATAAAATTTGCTTTTATAGGTAATGATTAAATATTGAAAAAATTTTTTGTTTAGAATCATATAGTCTGCTATTTATGCTATTTTTTTATAATTTTTGAATGTTAATCTCTAGTTAAATTTTAGAAATGTTATTTTATTTAAAATATTTAATTTTTCAGTTTTCAAAACAAATACATTTTTTATTCTACATTCTGCTTTTAAACTAATGCTTTTTTATCAAGGATTTAGGGAAAAAAACATTTGTTTTATATTAAAATTTTCAGTTTTTAAAATTTCTATTTTTTTTTTATTAATACATTTTTATAAATCATCATAAAATCTTTCAACTATGTTATTAATTAATACTATTTTTTCAAATACATTTACTTAAAAATATAATATTTTAATATATAATTTTGCCGTGTGTTTATTAAAAAAAGCATAAATTTTCCTTAATTAAAATTCTAAAAAATATGATGTATTATTTATATGCATCTATTTTAGATGTAATTTTCGCCTGCAAAAATAAAATATGGAATAACTGTTCGACCTAAATTTCAAATTTTACATACTATCAGTATATATTCCAGTCACATATAACCGCACCCTGGACGAATAAGCAAAGAAAAAAAAAGAGAGAAAAGAAAAAAGTAAAGTGAAAAAAAAAAGAAATACGAAAAAATATCTTTTTGAGAGAAGATAAAGGCATTACGCTATAGTGTAAATTCAACAAAAGAAAAGTCTCCAACAGTTCCATACTTGAAGCATACACATAGAATATCAAATCCAAAGATATACGTAAAATTTCATGTACATATACATGAAGGTATAAAGTTTTTGTAACATAATTTTCAGAGATAGAGAGTGGAGGCCCCCCAGGATACTAACACGTTGTAATGCGTTATATAAGATGTGAGTAAAGCTAAAACGCGAGTGTATATAGCGCGAAATAAAGGGCGTGGTTTGTACGGTATAAAGCTACACGAGGATTGGCTATGCGAACTTCAGAGCTTATATAGGCATCATTCAGCTTCTCTCTTTTTCTCTCATTCCTGCTCGTTTGCCCGGTCGATATACAACCCAGCTACCTATATCCCAAACCTTCCTCTCTTTCTTTCTCTTTTGCTCGCTCGTTCTCTCTCTTGTTCGAACGCGCAGACTCTTGCTATATATCTCTTCCCCTAAAAGCGTGTATATATACCACAAAAGAGAGTACACTTGATACTTATCCCTCGCACTCTCTATCGCAGACTCCACGCGCGCGCTTATATTCGCGCCCGCGCAACCCAACCTAAACTTTCGATCTTCTTCTTCTTCTTCTCTCTTACTCTTTTATGCAATATACACGCACACGTACACACGTACACGTATATATGGTTAAGCCAGGAGAGAAGAGATTTTAAGGGTGGGTTAGAGAATTCATCTTGACTCCACGATGTGGATGAAAGAGAAGAAAAGAACTTCTTTAGAAAGAAGTTTTTATTTTTCTCTGGATTTCGATGAAAAAGTAAGAATGGTTACTTTTTTAAAAAATTGAAAATTTTTGCAAGAGTTTATGTTGTTTTAACAAAACTATTCTTATGAAACTCGAATATTTTTTATTAAAATTATATGAAAAGTCTAAAAATGGTTTATTTTTCTACATTGAAAAAATTATAAATATGTTTTTTATAAAAACTTAAAAATAGTTACTATGAATTTCGGAAAAATGCCAAATCCCAGCATCTGTTTCCTATGAATATTCGACGATAAAAGATATATCAGTGTTCGGGTCACATAATATAAGGTGATACCTATAATAAAAAGCATACGCGTAGCAATACATAGAAGCTATTGACTGTCCTCGACTGGATTCTCCCTAACGCATAGATATATGTTATAATGTCCGCGAGCCATACATGCATTCCTTGATTAAGCTCATAACAATAGAAATTTGCCCCTCCGGCAGATGAGTTAATCGGCAAGTTCCTTCCCATCATATGTACGTATATACACATATATGTTTGAAAGAAGAAGAGGAGAATATGTAGAAGAGGAGAAAGAGGAGTAGGAGGTGAAGGATGAAGAAGAGAGAGAGAGGACAGAACGAAATCAGTCGGTATATAAACTCCGGTGTATATCCCTATTGTTGTATATACTATCGAGGGTAACCCCCTTAATACACGTATACAATATACATGGGGGATAGACGGAGATAGAGAAAGAGAGAGACTCACCGGTTGATATAACCGTGAGGCATATACAGGAAAAAGAGACAGTATCGGAGAACAAAAGCCTGACTGACGTCTATCTCGAAGAGGCGATCCACTGATCAGAGGAATTGGGATGTCGCAGAGAACAGAGATTCCCAACCATATTACATTTTCTTCTTTTTTTTTACATACGTTGAAAAAACAATGCTTTGGAATATTTTTATGATGCTTTTTTCAATATTATATTTGTGGAATTATTACTTTCTATTTTTTTTTAAATAAAATAAATGTATGTTACTTTAATTATATAATAATTAAATAATTATACAATACAATCGATAAAATTTGGTTTGCTTTATAAAATCATTTGTACAAATGTAGTTTTTTTTTAACGTCGCTATATTTATGCTATGCTATTTTTGCTATGCTAATTACAAATGTAGTTAAACAAAAATAAAAAAAAAATTTAATTCGAATATAGTAATAAAAAAAGATAATTTATTATTTAAATAAAATTTAAACAAAATTTTATGTAAATAATAATATATAAATTGACAACTAAAACGTAGCGAAAAAAATAAAAGTATTTTCTAAATAATTTTTCTGCAAGCAATGAGAGCCACTGATAATCCGTGCGACTCAATGAAGAGTAATTCATCGGCCGAAAAGAGGATGCCGAGTAACCCGATCCGTCCTTGTCCACCGTAAGTTCGCTATGTATGTGCGTGTGTATTCCATCTTCAGAAATGAAGCAAAATGACGAAGAGAGAGATATATATAAATTTCGAGACCTTTTCTTACCCTACATATGTATACATGCCCAGAACGGATTCTTATGATATTCTTTTGACGCTTTGAAATTCATAATGCCAATGGGGTCAGGCCATTTAAGGGTCCGTTCTTGGCTTGTTCCAATCTGAAAAGAAAGCAAACAAAGATAACTTGTTAATTTGGTAACTTTCTTTGTTTTATTTTTAAGGTTTTATATTTTCCAGTACAAATGTATAAAATGCACCTATTCCTTATAACCATCAAACGCCTAAGTATACTCGTCCAATTACCAATTGGTGTAGGGCGCAGAAGGGTTAATTAGCATTTATTCAATTTATGACAGAATTCAAAAAATTACATGATATCTTATAGTTACAATTTTAATTTTTTTTAATAAGTTGCATATTTTTTATTATCATAACGTAAAAACAGTTGTGCAACGATTATTATTATAATTTAATCAATCTATAAAAATATATTAAAACCCTAATTTTTCATTTTCTCGCACTTTTGATTTCATCACCGACTCATCACCGTAGTAATGATACGTATAATTATCGAGAAAAAAAAAAGCCGAGAGAAAAAAGAAAATAATAATTTATATGGCCCGCAACATTAGTCGAAAAGTATAAGTTCAAAGCGTATCATATAACCCAAGCGCGACTAAGAAAAATTAGTCACTCATAACATTCGAATCAATCACTAAAAAGATCCAAAAGAAGCCACCGCTACACCATCAACCACAAAGTCAGGTGCAACATATATATATATATATATATACATCGAAATAAAATGTGTTAAAGTTACATTCCAACGCATTAACCGAGAGTATTGTCAGTGCAGCTGTAAAAAGGAAGGGAGAAATAAAGAAAGAGAGAAGAGAAAAAAAAATTGAGCATCTTCTGAAAGAAGGGCCGATAATGTATGACTTAGTCGTTACAATAAATGTCTTACTCAAGCCAGCAGCCATAAAAATGAGAGGACTGGTACAATATCTTTGCTGAAAAAGATAATGATATTATTACGGGGCCCCATCTTGATTTCTTCGGATGCTATCATCATACGTCAACCTTTTTCTCGTGTATTTTAAAACTTTCTTTTCTTTTCTTCCTTTCTTTCTTTTTTTTGTTTTAGCATGAAATACCAAGAAAGATATCTTTCTCGTTTTCTTTGTGTGTAAATTCTCTTTCTTTGCTTTTTTTTTCATTAAACCTATTTTCTTTTTATAACTTGACGAGTTCATTCGCTGTAAGCGCAAAATTAGATCTTTCTGTTGTTTTTTTTTTGTATTATCTTGGTATGCTTACTATAAATATACGATTGTGAGACGAGAGTGACGAACTTAATGGAATCATCACACCAACTTGACCACGACGACTTTATTTACTACTGCTGTAGATGAGGGGTAAAAAAGAAACCGGAATATATGTTAGCTGATCTTACCTGATGGAGGAACGAAATCAGAAATATTTTTCAAAATTATTGCATGTTTTTATTTTTGAGAATATGATCAAAGTTTTTAGGGCTACCTTTAGATCTTCATTTAATTTTTTATGCATAATTTACAAATTTACTTAATATAATTTAAAAACTTCAAAAGAAAATGTAAAGTATGAAAAAGTAGTAAAAACGTATAAAAAAGAAATCTGACTTTAAAAAATTTAAAAAAAAAACTCTAAATCTAGCTGTGTCTGGAATCCATTTAAGTACCGCACCACAATCGTCAAAGATATTTAAGTTATATACAAGAATAAAAAAAAAGCTCAAGCGCAACGAAATAAACTCCGCATATTCGTTTTTACGCGCGAAAAAAAGAAGAAGAAGGAGAAAATATAAGCGCGCATTAGAGACTCAACATTTGTTTTGTGAATTTTATACCTGATCATTCACGCACACATCCGTGTATGCACACGTATAATACAATATTATTGCAGTTTTATCTTAATGCAATGTGCGTGCAAGTATTAGGAGGACGTATAACATTTGCAATGGCTTCATTAAGCTGGGAAGTTAACGCGCGCCGCTGGTGGCGCTTGTGATGTATATCGGTGATATCTCACGCAACGCCAGAGAGAAAGAGAAAAAAATGGAATAGAGAAAAAAATGGAATAGAGAAAAAAAATTTTCTTGCATTAAGGGCGAAAAGGTTTATAATGACGATGGTCAAAACCAAATGTAGATATTTTTTTAACAAATACCTGGTTATTAATTAAAAGCCGCTAATAACGATTTATGTTAAGAATACTTGCCTAAATTTATTCGCAAAAAGTGAATCTTTCGTTTATCCTTGGTATGTGTGTGTGCGTTTGTGAGTGTGCGCGCGTGTGAGTGTATGTATGAGTGTGAGTGTGTATGTGGATGTGTGCGTGTTGATTTAAGTTTATCAGTGAAAGAATCAGATGTACTTTGTACAGTTGAAGAAATTTAAGTTCAATACCTTTAATAATTTTATTTCTAATGATCGTATTAGAGAGTGTTCAATTTTTATTGATAAATAAAATATTCCAGCTATTTTCAAAATAATTATAATTAAATTCGATTGAATCTCAAATTTTTATAAGAATAAACATATTTATAAAATATTGAAAGGGTCGCTTTTTTTCTTACTTTTTTCTAGAATATAAAAAATTTAATTGATAAGAAATAGATTATATTATAATAGATAATAATAATTATTAAAGAAATATATTATTACTTTTTGTATCTCACAAATCTCTAAATTTAAAAAAAATGTAATATCTCTCTTTCTAATAAAATTTCTAGTATTTTATATAAGTTTTGCATAAATAATTTCTAATTTACAATTTGTGCATAATACTGCTTCATTAATTTATCATGTGTATATTATGTATCATAAACAACATATAAATTATTCAAGACGAAATTCCATTGTTTTATAATACATATGAATCGCATTATGTAATCTCCCGATTAATTATTTAAATTTCAACTAATACACCTTGTATTATATTAATAGATTGTATATTGACTCTTTTTGACGCATCGCGCGTAAATCGTTAGTATTTTGCATTACTTATTTAACATCTCAAATGCATGAAAACTAAAATTTTATAGCGAATTTATAATTTACGGCATAATTAATGTATCAAAGTTGACAATTTAAAATTCAACGTTACCTGTTCCTTTTTTTTCTACAATACATGAAAGAGAATCATTAAAAAATAATCGTCAAGCTGCTTACGTTAAAAGCAAAAGCAAGCCATGTATGAGTAAAATAAACAACAACAAAAAAAACATGAAGTTAAAACAGGTTGTTTCAAAAACCCTCACAGCGACAATTTCTTTTCAAGTTTTAGCAATCCTTTTCCTGAGCAAACGAATATTTAAAGATGCAAGAAGATTAGAGTTTTAAATAATTCCTAACTAGCGCAGATTTAGCCCCGCAGCTACTTTGGAAAAGCCTCAGATTTGTGCTTTTTGCCATTTTACCATCCTGCGTGCATATACGCATATGCATGTATTATTCAAAACTTTTTCACTTTTACGTGTAATATTGAACGTAATAAGAAAAGCTAGTTCTTTAAACTTATCTAATTATTTGAGCTTTATGAAAATTTATTGATATTAAAATATTATTGTATAAATTAAAAATTTTATTTTATTTTTAATGACTTATTCATGATTATTAAATTGATTATTTTACATTTAATAATTTTTTTTCCTTATTTTAAAATGATTTTTCGAATATAAAATAGGAATAAACCTTATTAACTTATATATTTTTTTTTACATTGTATTTGTTTACTACAAGTCTAAAAATATCATCGTGATTTCATTGACTATAAAAGAATAACGGAGCAATGAATATACCAATTATTCGAGAATCCAATTTTTCTCAATTCATACTCACATCATATTTATCATATTATATTAATCATTTGATTTTTAAAACGTTAAACAATGAAGAATGTTAAATATTCTGTTTGACAGACGTTCAAGGTTTCACCCTAGTTTCTCTACGTTTATACAATTGACTAGACCAGCTTGGACTTACGAGTACAACAACACAGTTATCACAAGCGTACACATCATTCCAACAGTACAAATACATTGTGAATATAAACTGTTTAATGATTTGCAATCTCGACGAGACAGTCCTTGATGAGCTTTAATCAATCTTTTTACCCTATAATATACATAAATTGTACATAAATTTTACAAATTAAACTATTTTCTTATCCGAAAATGAACTTTCATCATTTTACAAAGGCTTTTCAGCGTTATTTTTTCAAAGTACCAGAAATGTTGAGTTTCAACCAGAAAGTGAAATATATATATATTGAAGTCAGTGCTCTTTCCCAAGAATTATAATAACGTATGCTTAAATCAGCTTAGCTCACTGGGTTTTCCAACGCTGCTCTTTCTCTCTTTTTGGTGAGAGTGGCGCGCGCGAGTTCCCGTGTAAATATGGAAGTGGCTGATGTATATAACACCGAGAATAAGAGGAGAAAGGATAGGAGATGATAACTTTTTGCTTAGCTTGGCTTTTCCCCAGACGCAACCTAAACTTAGTTCTTTCGTATCTCGGAACTTTGCTTCTATATCTAGCAGTTTGAATGCGAGAAAAAAAATATATAAATGAGTAACAAGAAAATAAAGTTATATATATAATAAATTTTTAGATTTATTTAAAATCTTAGATGGCATTCTGAATGTGATGGGTTCTAAAATATCAGTGTACTCCATTAAATGGAGTTAATCATACCAAGTAATTCTTGAATGAAAGGCATCAATTGAAATTTTTGAAGAAAAAAAATTTACGTTCTATCTGGGGTTGCTCGTAATTTCTGTAAATAAAAAAAGCATAAATTTAATAATTAAATGATCTCTTACTGGCATATACAATTTTTTTTCAATTTTATTTAACGTCGCTGTATTTATACTATCATAATTAGCGACGGAGGTTTCCCAGTGTTTGTGAACAAAGTTTGTCAAAAATTTGTCAAAAATTTGTCAAAGGTGTCAAAAATGTTTTATAAAACGACGTTAATAAAAATATAAATGTATAAGCACCTTTGTTCAATTTTTTTTTATTTATCTCATTTTTATGTACTTATTTTTGAGAATCAAATAATTTAATTTTATCAAATTTTATTAAAATATGTTCTTTATATTATTTGTATTTTACAAAAACATATTGCATATATAGTAAAAAATTTACTTTTTATGGCTATCAAAAATTATTATAAAACTTTACTGAAAAAAAATTTTTTTTTTTTCGTGTAACTTTTAATGTGATTTCAAAGAACTCAAAAAATGAGAATAGCAGGTCATAAGAATTGCCGGTACAAGTGTCAAATTTTATTTATTTTTATTTAACGTCGTTGTATTTACGCTATATCATTGCGATGCTTTTTAACGACGGAACTTTTCAGTGTGCTTGTGAACAAAGCACATGTTAGGTATACAGTGGTGCTTGTATAAATCGGCCGAGACCGAGATTCGAACTCGCGTCCCCGAGAATACGAAATCTATCGCTCTACCAACTGAGCCACTGACGACCTCAGTGGTAAAATTTAAATTTAAAAATATTAATTTCAGAGACTGCCGCGTACCGACACAGTTCTCTGGTATACCGACTCTAAAAATTTATTTTTTATAAAAACTAGTTACTGGAGGCAGAAATCAGGAGATGGTTTCAATTCGTATGATAAACAGCAATATTTTCTCTGACGAGAATAAATTAATTTTATCGCTTTGTTTCCTAAAAAAATTGGAATAACTTATTCTCTCTTTCTAATCTCTAATTTTATAAGTTCTGCCAACTTTTCTTGAATCTATCTTTATCAATCTAATCTATCTTTATCAATCTAATCTATCTTTATCAAAGAAAATTTTGATATTTATTATACAAATCAAAGCCATCTCTTCATTTTTCGCTGCAACTAGGAAAAAATGAAGAGATACGGTGGCCTTAAATCACATTTAACACAAATTTTCTTAAGAGCAGCCCGGATTCGCTGTCCTTGTCTAATTGGCATTTTTGTTATTTACTCAAGTATTAATCGGTGTATCTGCAAATTGAAGGTTAAGCGCAATAGATATTATTATTACAAATATTTATGCACAAGAAAAAAAAAATCTATCGCTTTGTTTTTGAGAAAAGTAAGGAACGCCGAAGTAAAAGATTATGTTTATAATATTTTCGCGTTCCTTACTTTTCTCAAAAACAAATCGGTAGATTTTTTTTTTCTTGTGCATAGATATTCATAATAATAATATCTATTGCGATCAACCTTTATTTTGAAGATACACCGATTAATACTTGAGTAAATAACAAACAACTCAATTGTTACTCGGTCGGTATCAGGTTCTACTCCGGCCTGCTGTTAAATTGCTTTTCTAAATTGAACTCTAATAACAATAACATAATAAGAATAAAATATTTAACAACAGAAAACTAAAAATTGAAAGAAAAATTAAATCTTTAAGATCACGAAAAATGTCGAATAATTAAATACTTAACAGTAAATATGAAAAAGAAACTAAAATACTCATAAAATTCAGAAAGACTTAATAAGAGAAAAACAGTCTTAAAATTACGAGTACACTCACATTAGACGTTCAAAAGTAAATAGAAGAAAAAGAGAATAGTATAAAGGTTTGTCAAGCAGGTTTTGTGAAAAGTTACCTCAACGCGAGAAAAGGGATTCATGAATACCAGATGTGAAGGATTAGTATGTCTCTGCTGTTTCTATTTTATTTATTTTTTTTTCTTTTTTTTCGAGAAAAGTCTAATACAAGCAGTACCAAGTTATAAGAGAGAGAAAAAAAGAATCGCGAATCCGTAACCAACGTTAGGATTATCTTCGTAGGTTGGAAACAAGCAGAGAAAAAAAATAACAGCAGCTAACGCTACTTAAATATGTCTGTTTAAAAGTTGAAAGACCGTGCACGCGCTTTAATTCCCGTAGCTTGCTACAAGAGAGCTTCTTCTAGAGATTTTACTAAAATCACGTGCAAAAAGCTTTTTAGGTAAATTTTCTTCTTTTTTTTTTATTATTTTAAGCTTCTTGCTACTCATGATGATGTTCATGTTAAAATAGGAATGAACTAGTTAAGCATTTATTACTTTATTTTATTAATAATAAATATGATTGATTAAAAAAGTTTGCAAAAATAGTAAGAATAGGTACAGATGTAATCTTCAAGGGTATAATAAAAGATCTAATATAGTTTTGAAAAACTTTATAATAAGCTCACTTAAAAATAAACAAATAAAAGTAACAATCTAAAAATTCGATAAATTTAAAATAATTAATCGAATATTAATCGAAACATTATGAAAAATTATATAAATCGAATCATATTTTTAAGTATTTAGATAGAAATACTTTTAAATGGAAAATAGACTGAATTCTCAATTCATACTTCTGATGATTAAAAATTAAAGAACCTATAATGAAAGTCTTTTATACAATGACATAGCTCAATATAAAAACTAAAAGTATTCCTATCACAAGCAACTGAACTGAAAAATAAATGATGAACAAGCTCAGTTTATTCACAGCATAATGATAAACTCTTGTTTGATAAGAAAATTTTCCAAAGTAAAATCAGTCCATAAAGTATTATAAACATAAACGCGCATCTCGTTTGAGCACCTCTAATCCCAATAGATCCAACTATATAGAGAGCTCTAAAAACCAAATCCAATCCTGATTGACGTAGCGGATAAAAGAGGGGAAACTATCACAAGGATTATCTTTGGCGCCACATCAATACATACACACGTACAACTTGTTATATATATATATATATATATATATATATATATATATATATATATATATATATAGAAAATATATTCACACGAGCTTAAAAGAAGAGGGTATATATATAGAAAGGATACTATCCTCCATAGTCATCGTCCAAGTAAAAACAAAAGATTTACTCGGACCTAACCTAAAAAAGAAAAAAAAAAAACTAAAGAAAGGAATAACATTCAACCTTTTGTGGATATAGATATACGTATTTTAAGTTCGACAAGTATGTTCAAATAGCGCCAACGAAGAACAGTCATTCTAATGGTTAAGTGATCACTTCGTTGAAAGTTTTCTTTTATTTTTTTTATAATGTACAAGTATCATAGATATGGCTGATATACCGATGGATCAGTGTTTTCATATTGTATGTGCGACGTATCGAAAATTTCATTCTATAAGAGGTTATTATATGTAACGGAAATGGGTCTTGAAAAATAGATTTATTGTATTGGATTTTAATGATGCTTGATTAATGCGTTTTGTGAGATTATATGTATTTTGTTAAATATATATTTGAATCATAGAATTAGATAATATCCTACTTGCCGTCGAGACGCGACCGCGCCTCTTGATATCAAAATTTATTGTTCTAAAAGTCTTTTTGTTATGTTGTTAACTGATGAATACAAAAATTTAATCAATGAATAAATTGAAAAACTAATGATCATTTAATAACAATTTCATATTATAAAAGAAATATATAGTGTAATAGCACATACAATTATTGATCAATTATCAAGGTAATAAGATGAATAGTGTGAACAAATCTTAAAGAAATTAGAAAATTATTATGAATTTAAAAAATGTTCATATTTGATGATCCCACGCAACTAGAGGACTATAAACTTCTATATTTATTCAAATTAATTCAAGTGTACTACCAAATTACCTATAGACCATCGGAATAATAATTTTGAAATGTAAACGTAAAATCCCTTCGAGCTATGCGACATCAAATCTATATACACCCACATATTATAAAATCGTCGTACAGCGTTTGTTTGTGGTCAAATATACACAGCAAGTGGTATATGTATATAGTCAATGTCCTCTTCGAATCTGGTGCGTGTACTAACGATATTGGATGAGTAGTGCATATATACATACACAACACAATGACGATGTCAAAAGAGAAAGAAAAGAAGAGAAAAGAAAAGACGACGCCTACCGAGACAACGATGATGATGATGATGATGATGATGATGATGATGATGATGCTTTGGATGCTGCTTAAAGAAGGTGACGGCTTGTTGGAGCCATTTTTCTTTATCTCACTCGCACTCTTTTACCTTCTTTCTTTCTATATCTATCTACTTCACTACTGCGCTTAAATATAATGAAAATAAAAAGATATGAAGGAAGAGATGAAAGAAAGAGATGAACGAATATATATATATATATATATATATATATAAGAAAGACGGCATCACGCCAGGGATGAAATTACCAAGCTGCAAGTCACTCACTCTTGGTAACGCGCGCGCTACAGCTTTGCTCTTCTTTCTTTATCTTTCGAGTAAAGTAAGATGTTCCTTCCTTTGGATTCATTCTTATACAACTATATATATGATGCTGAGAACTGGCTCCATGGTAATATTGAATCGTCCTCGTGGAATGCACCTTTGGTACCATATAAGCTTAACTCTTATAGCTGCAGAGGATTCGTGCTTGCTTTATTATGTCTATTTCTTAATTTCTTTTTCTTTATATCGATAAATATATTTAAATTTCTTTAGTAATGGTAACAAGGAATGCTTTTGTGTTTTAGGTACCGAATTGATATTGATATAATTTGTATTTGTGAAGCTACATATATAGATACCAAAAGATATTTTAGAATCACCAAATTAATCTATGTACATTTATACAAACATAAAATTGTGTTCGTAAGGAGATCTTATATTTCTGTCCTTTTTTGATCGAAGAATTTTTTTTGCAAAAAATAAAAAGAAAGCTACACCTTCTATTACAAAAAAACATTTTCTCTAATGCAAAAATATTTTTACGTTCTTCTAACCTCAAAATCGCAACTTCTTTTCTCATTTTCGGCTCTCAGAACGTAAAATTCAGTACGTTACTTGGACAAAAAGGCTTTTTAACGAAACTCGTTACAAACCTCGCCTTCGGCTCGGCTTGTAATCTTCTCGTTTCGTAAAAAAAGCCTATCTGTCCACGGAACGTAATGTACTATTTTGTGTAGCGAGGCCGAAAATGCAACTTTTGCGATCGCACACAGTGACCGAAAGTGGCATTTTTAGCCCGCTAGACAAAAAGAATTAATTCTATTGTTTCATTTTCAAGAAAAATAAAAAAAATCAAATTGTTTATCCTAACCTCTCTATTTATAATTTTTTTAAGTGAAACGGAAGAAAAGGGCAGTGACATGTAACTTCCTCTTAAAATACTATTTTGACCTTTCCAAAAATCTGATATAAGATTAATAATTCTTAATTTAAACTTTTTACATCATCATACATTACTATATATTTCTTATATACGTTAATACTTGCATCATCTCAGCTATGGTGTTAAAGTCAATATCTTTGATTATCCAGTCGCGTTTGTTATAAGATCAGATATCACATTGATGCCTCCACGTGTACATAACATGCAAAAGAGAGATCATTAACCCTTTGCTTCTTTTATAACCGAGAGATAGAGGTTCGTCTTCTTTACTCAAAGCTGATCGGTTATCGTACTCTGCGATATATCCGGATTAAGGCCTGTTATACTTGAAGTCTTTTCATGGGTATAAAACAGTGAAAACTGAGCTTTTTAATAATACCATGATATTAAACGTATGAATTTCCGGTTACGTTAAGTTGATTCTTTTTCTTTTTAGTTTTTTTTTTCATTATTTTTGTGAATGATGATACACCTGCGATCTTAAGGAGCCTCACGTGGATGTATGGTAAGTCTTTTTGAGCAGATGAATTTAAAAAAGATAATTTTTATTATGTTTGGTTTAGATTAGATTAGAATATTTTCTGATTAAAATTTACTTGAAAATAAAAAGAAAATTTTTTGATATTCTTATAAATCAAAGATATAAGAAATTATTCCTAATATTTTTTTTACATGAGTTTTACAATATTCAAATTATACGTTTAGAATTTAAATTCGATACGGATTCATCAAAAGTGTATGAATAGATTAAAAAAAATATTTTATGAATAAAATAAAACAACTTTTCATAATCGTATAAAAAGTTATTTTATGCCTTTGTATAATCAATATGAATATGTTTCTTGAATATGTAAAAAAAGTCGATCGGCGCTTCACAGTTGACCTAAGAAATAAAAATTTAACATGCTAACAAGAACAGATTTATAAAAAAAAGTATAAATTGAAACATTTTTTAATTATTACACTGACCAAAAATTTTTCAAGTTTTTAGATTTTTCATTTTTAATTTACTGTTATTTAAACTTAAATTCATATACAACTGTATAACACCGTTTAGGAAATAATGAAATTTATATGTAATATTTCTATACTTAAATTACTGAATTTATTCAATTTTTTCATATAAAATTTACAAGAGAAAAATCACTTTGTCACGACTAATTAACACAATTAAAATAATCAATCAATACAACACTTCATTTGAATAAAAAATAAAGATAAAACTTAAAAAATTCAATATTTCTTTTTCATTCTTTTTTTCTCATATATTTCACTATCTCTCCATCGCAGCTCTCTCATCCTTTATCCCAGCTTTTTCGCACATACCTATGCATATATATACGTGTGTATATATGTAGCCGCGACAGTTCGCGATCGTTACAGAAGTTATTCTTCCAACAGAGCTCAAAAGCCCGGACAGTAGTAGTAACAGCCGGAGCAGCAGCAGCAGTAGCAACGGGTAGAAAGGCAAACAACGGCCAGTACCATGCTTGTTACCACATATATATACACACATAATGTATATATATATATACATATAGCTACTACAGCTATGTATATCGTATTGTGACATTATAACCAAGTAAAGAGAGACTGAGTGAGCGAGTGAGATAAAGAGGTGAGATAGAGAGACAGCATATAGAGATGTAGCCATGGTTAGTTAGGGCTTGTGTTTGCCAAGCGAGTTACCCCTCTAACTCTACAAGCCTTGCTTGCCGGAATTAAACGTTCGACGGAGGCTCGTTAACGTCATGAATATGTACCCTTCTGCTATCTACTACTACTACCATCTACTATTGCCGCTGCTGCTGCTGCTGATGTTGCTACTGTTGCTTCCATCTCGTTTTCTCTTACGTCCCTCGCTTCTTCTTTCCTTTTTAAAGCGTAGCTTTAGAATGTTTAAACTCAAAAGCTTGAAAAGCTTTTGAATAATTTTAGACATTTTAAAGCTTTTTTAATTATTATCGAACATAAATTTACTTATTTTTATTAATTTATGCAAATAATGTAAGTGTTTATAGAATAATGATTAAAATATTTAAATTTATCATTTATTTAAATTTTTTTAGTTTAAAAGCTATGCAGGAATATCATATGCAACTACAGTCAAAAAATCGAAAAAGATATTTTTTTCATTGTATCAGAAATTGATAAAGTATATGTAAATTAATTATGCTAATAATTTTTTTTCTTTATACAATAACATATCTAATATACTAAATTTATAAATAATTCCTCATATAAATTTATCAACTTTCAAATTGCAGAAATCACTTTGATTTAAAAATTTAATAAATTTCAAATATTATACAAACGGCTTATTCT
Organism: Anastatus disparis; assembly: GCA_017163975.1. Lineage (NCBI taxonomy): Eukaryota > Metazoa > Arthropoda > Insecta > Hymenoptera > Eupelmidae > Anastatus > Anastatus disparis. Next base: position 3,363,820 of record JAFFSR010000251.1, read on the forward strand.
AATTCGACTATCCGGCCTTTTTTATCCTTTGAGCTATATATACCTTAGCCACAAAACACAAATCATAAAGTACGGGAGAGACAGAGCTTTTAAAGCTAGTAAAAGCTCATATACCGTCCACTCAACGAGCTCCGGACTTTTGGTTCATGTGTATATATACACGCGGACGTCATCAACGTTATGCTAGCAAGCTTTAAGCTTAAACCGTTACTATATATACACACTGGCGATGTTTGCTGGTTAATATTCATTGGTTACGCGCGAGCGCAAAAAGGGGGACCACTACGATGGCGATGGACGGTGTACACTGTGTGTATAGGTATATAGTCGTGGAATGATTTTCGACTGCTTGTACACGCTCGATTTGATTCCCCTTCTTGATTTTCTGTGGCCGAGTTAGTGGGATTCTTCTGTACATCGTTTACTCAAGGGGAACAAAAAATGAGAGAAGAGAGACCTTTAATGGTTTTTTTTTCTTTATTTTTTTTTTTTTTTTTACTGTTGATTCTTATCTATGTTGAAGCTTTTTCTTTTAGACCGGTAAAAAAAAGAAATATTTTAACTGTCCTTGTGGGGAGAGAAATTTCGTTTTTATATTTCAGAAAGTAAATTTAGTGTAAAATATATTGAGCGGGAATCATTTGATTCTGATTTTATTTTAAAATTAAAAAGAAAACTGTATATATTATTATTAAAATATAAATCGAAAATATTAAAATTACATTTGTTTTAGTATATTTTATTATTGGATTTCAATTCTTTGATTTTTAGTGTGGATTTGGGATGATGCAAATAATAAAAAAACACATAATTTAATAAAAATTTTATCTAAATATAAAAAAATTTGGAATAAGGTAGTACGAAATTTTTTAATTTTAGAGTATTGAGAAAACGGAATACAGAGAATAGAGAAAATTAAAAAAGTAAGAACAAATGTTTTTGCATTTGTCATAAGATCATAAAATTGATTCCATACTTGTTAAAGTCTGAAAACCAGTCTCATTAAAAAAAAAAATTAATAACATTTAATAAAAAAGTTGCCACCCTTGTAAAAAGTTAACAAGGAGTTAGCTAAAAACAAGCTAATTTAGTCATTTTTAACAAGATTTTAACTGGTTTCCTGCTAACTTTCTACGATTTTATAAAACTATCAATGGTTACCCAATGATAACCGGATATTTTTGAACCTATAATATACGTCAATAATTTCCACTAACTTTCACTAAAACGTTAATAAGCAAAAGAAAAATAAAAGAACAGAAAAAAAAATCCATAACAGGGATGGAGTAAAATAAGTATTACGCAATTACGCATATATCCATAATATATTTAAATGTACAACGTTTAAGTTTTATTATAAAGACTCACACATACACATACGTACATTTAATATTTATACACAAACAGCACTTGAATTTCGTCACCTGAATAATCATATTATATTAAATATATATATATGTGCGCACATATGTATAATTGACGGTTGCGATGAGCAAAGAAGTTCGCTCCTGCGCACAAAAGTAAAATATATATATATATATATATATATATATATATATATATATGTGTGTGTACACATTATCTATATATATTCGCTGGTCATTTCTATAAATAAGAGGTTGAAGCGATACCTGACTACTGGCTGGCAAACGAGGAGGATCGCCGAATGACCGAGCAACTTTAATATATCTATTGTATATGTCCTCGAATGCATGAAATAATGGATGGTTTTACCGATGCCGAAGGAAATACGACAAGGACGTTAACTTTTATATGGATGCTTAACAAGGAACTTATCGTACTTGGAATTTTTCGTTTTTATGTCTGTATGTGCTTTCTTACAGAAATTTGCGATTAGATTTAATAAATGGAAACCTTAAATTAGAGTTTAGTAGTAAGAAATTTTGTTTAGATATGATATTCCACAGATGAGAAAATTTTAAAGTTTTGGCAAACTATTTTCTCCGATAGATATAATGTATAAGTACTGTATACTAATAAGATGATTTTTACAACCAAAAATCATGAATTGATAATATTATGACAAATACATACTGACCTGTCAACTTCTGATCGTAACAAACATTATTTGTTATTCCTAGAGTCATGATCATACTGTTAATGTTAATGTAAAATTTAATATCTTATAAATTTATCAAGCAAATGATTACAAGTTAAGAATTATGAAAATAAAATGTAAATACAATATTAAGCATTTATAAAAAATGTAAAAAAAATGAATCATTCATCACTCAAATAAGAAACCTAAATAAATTCTTTTAAGCTTTCTTTAAATTAATTCACATACAACATTAAATTTTAGTATCTTTATATGTATTTCTCTTAACTTGATTAAAATACTTGACGTTAAAAAAGTGATATTTATATAAAATAAAGGTATTTTTACATCTGATAACAATAGCAAATTTGACGTATTTTTTTTAAGGGTGATTACTCGATGTATTTTTAGTGATATATGCTTATACGAATAGTGCATATATAACAAGTTCAAATATGCCCGCATCGTATTATTATATATAAAAGCGATCGATGAGATTTCAAAGAGCTCACTTGATCTATAATATTGATATTGAAAATATTGTTGTTGGCGTATAAGCTGGAGCTTAATCGATATGAAATTATTTACATTGCAATGTAATTTGGTATGTGACCGGTATATGAATCATTCTTTCCATAAAAAAAAATAAAGACTCAAAGAAAAAAAATTGTTTTTGGTATATGATAAATATAAAAGTCAAATGTTTAAAGTCGAGAAGAATAAACGAATTTCAAATTTTATTTTTATTAATTTTTCAAATGATACGATTATTGAATTATTGGAAAATTAAAAATCTATAATATACTGTATTGAAAATAATTAATAATATATGCAACGATGGTTATTGCTCGATTGCAAACCTTTAACTTTAAATTGTGGAGTTATACTGCTAATAGAAATATGAAATTAATTAAATGTGTGCACTTTGATTTTCAACAAAATCTGCGCATGAAATTTAATGTCTTTTGACCATTAAAGAGCAATATATTAAAATATAATATGCATAAAAATTAAAAATTATTAACATTAATTTAGTGCTGACTTGTATAAAAATTAATACGTCTCACTGTAAATTTTCTATAAAATTACACGATATTTAATACAAAAATTACATGAAATTTGCTTCTTGTATCTACATGAAACTTAATACGTTTAATGGAAGAAAATTTTATATAATTTTTGTACTTGTTGAAAATTAAAGTTCACGCATTAAATTTCATGTCTTTTTTAATAATATTTGTATTACTTGTATTAAAATTCCTAAATTCTAAATATGATTCTAGAACCATTAAAATATAATCACTTGCTCTTTCTCATCAGTGCATTGCTTATTTTTGAGTTAAAAACGCAATCCAGGATGATTAATATTTAATCATTTTATCAATTTATCAATAGGTATTAATATCAAGTGCGGAAAAGAGACTTTAATAGAGCCATTTGCTGAAAATCCCCCATTGTCATAACAGTAGTCTTTCATTTCAAAATCATCAATAACATTTGTTAAAGTTTATATTATTCTTTCGGACAAACCGTTTTTCGGCAATATTTCATCCGTACAAAACAAAAAAGGAAAAAAGAAAGTATTCATCCCTCATCGCAGCACAGACATATGCGACTTGGGGTAACAGGTCGTCATAACACTCAACTACAAAGCACAATAAAAGAACCTTTAAATAAATAAACATTCTAACGAACCAGTTACTTAACCATCCGCCTCATCTTCTTCTTCTTCATTTTTTTTTATTCATTCTTTTCTTTCTATTTATCACGAAGAATAGCCCTTTGCTTAAAACTGACCATTTGCTTTTTTGCAAAAAAAAAAGAATGAGCGAGAGAGCGAGAGAGAAAAGAAAAAGGCTTGAAAGGAAAGAAAAATAAAAGTAACCGGTAATGTATATGCGTATGTATAAAAATATTAACAAAACTGTCGAAATAAAAGAAGCAAAAGAGAATGCAAGGGTGAATTGTCTTTCTAAACAGTTTCCGGAAGGCAAGCTGTAGAAATAATGTATCGATTGCTTTTAAAAGAGATGGAGAAAAAAAAAATAAAAGGAGGAAGAAAACAAGTCCTACGACCTAATGCTATTATTGTATATATAAAGAGTTGAATTTGCGTAATAGTTGAGTAATTTTTGTATATAAGTACTAGTAAAATATTCATGATGTTGTTACAGCTTTTGAATGTAAATCGTTCAAATGACCTAAAAACACGATTAAGCGTTAAATTTATTTTCTAATGAATATAACAGGTAAATTGCCATTTGTTATTCTTGAATTTGCTTTTGATTTGCGCTCAAAAATTTTGTTTTAATTTGATTGTAATTAAAGTTAATAGAAACTATTAACGAATTTACAATATTTTGAAGTATTTTTTTTAGAAAACAGTTCTAAGTAACCTTTTATCATAATGGATTCTTTTGTTTCAGGTAAGGATTAAAGATGATAATAATACGTCTTTCAATGTCTCATATGCTTCTAAATAATATAATTATAATATTGAAAATAAAATAAAAGTTATACTAACTCGTTGATTGTATTTGGTTACTGTAGTAGTCATACCACTTTTAGCAATGATTGATTGTAATTAATTTAAACTTAATTAGAAAATTTTATTTTTAATTCAAACACAATTTTCAGATAGCAGAAAATATATTTTTGCAGAAAAAATTTTTTTAAACATTGTTAATCTTTTAAAAAATCATAAAAAGGAATAAATTTTTAAATTCATTTATTTAACTTCTATCAGAAACAATTTATTTATTATTATAAATTTTAGCTTAAAACACTTATAAAAAAAGTTGCTATCAATGGGTTAGTAAGGCAAAAAGTCAAACGTTATTAAAAAAATATAGAATTAAAAGAAGACAATAAAGAATTTACTATTGTATACTTGATCAAAATATTTTGCAAAAATTAAGTCAGAGAAATTAGGATGAATTGATTTAAAAAATTATATCTACAAACGACTATATGTTTATGAATCCAAATTTGTAAGAATGTTTCCATTAATTAAAAATTTTGAATTCATACTATTTTAAGTATGATCACATGAAAAAACCAACAAGCATTAATAGAAATCTATAGTTTAAATATCGTTTATCTACATGTACAACTCATCACCACAAACTATACGCCATTCTTTCTCTTATTTTTTCTATCGTATAGGCGTGCCAAACCGATTACACTGGTATGTTGCACCTCAATTCAAAGTATCTTTCAATTCTATCGTATCCTCTTCTCCCCTTAACTTCTATCATCTTATAACTTTGATGATATTACTAAAATATATGAATACATCTCTGAACTGCTGACGATTCATGAAAGGTTTCCTTTGTGCATGTTGACTATATGGTGAAACTCGAAATTTCTATATAATATAAAATCATCAGCTCGCTCACTTCTCAATTAGCTCATCAGCTACCGAAAGGCTAACCTTTTGCGTTCTCTTGACTTTTGCGTGTGCGTGTGTGTATATATAATGACGGTGAACGCGTGAAAGTTTGAGGCGAGAAACGATAATGGCATATATATAAGCAGCAAAAAAATTTGGACGCAGACTGTAGCAAGGTTACAAAAGAAGTTGAATAAAAAATAAAGATGGATTTGAGAAATAAAGAAGAAAGAGCGCTGCAAAAACATAAAGAGAATATATATATATATATATATGTGGGTATATATACACATAAAGAAGAGACGAATTCTTTCTTTACCTACGGCTTAATTAATTTGAATTTATCCAACAGCATGACGACTTGGATTTTAATTCAATTTTGTTTCTTTTGTACACAAATTTCTCTCTTTTAATAAGTGTGTATATAAATCTGTGTGTGTGTGTGTGTTATACACATAGGCATGCTCATCTTCTGTTATATTCTCATTGTGGTACGTTGTATTGGGATCTGACATGGGGCGGGTCTAGCTAAGATGGCGACCGATACATTACATTGTCAATATGGAGCAGTACCTTTTTTGTTAATTAGAATATTTCGACATTGGGCAGATACTAATCCTACCAAACGTTATTTATAAAAGAGAACAAGTTTTCAGAGCGGACATATAATAAAATACGTTAAAAGTAACAAAATATCGTGATATAATAACCTTTTCACGCAGACTCGAACAACAGTCGCATCAACGAACGCTTTCGGTAGCACTATTCGTCAGATTTTATCCACCAGAGAGCGCTGGTCAGCGATCCCAATACATGTTTTGCTCGATTAACCGTGATTGTTCTTAACATTACGTTGGCAAATATATTTTTTGTGTTTATATCCAGTCGAGTCAGTTAACAATAAGTTATACAATCAAACGAAACCTAGTTCCTTCTAACGACTAAATTATCTTCTCGGTCTTGTGCGCCTAGAAGGAGTTACAGTACCTTACAGTTTAATGCAATGTTCAAATGATGAGTTGGATTTTCTTATTATCGTTGGGATTTGTTAAATATAATGATTGGTCATGTTGGGCCTAGATATGCTGTGAAATATGAATTTTTGATTTTTTTTTTGTTTACGTACAAATACATTCGAAGTACCGTTAGAGGTGGAACATTTTTCAAATGTGATTTAAGTTATTTTTTTTTAATTAAGATGTGAAACGCATCTTTAGTTTGTTTTCGTTAATCCAATAACGCAGCAATTTTTTTTTCTATCAATATTTATGATATTTTGTTTTGTCTAAATTAAATTTTTTAATATATAAATTATATGATCCAACACTTTGCAAAAAAAATAAACATTGGTAATTTTCTCCCAAACAATAAAAATAATGAAAATAGCGCTTTAAAAATTTTCTTAACACTATATTCTATAACACATTTTTTTTTTATGTAAAAATCTTCGTTTGGATAAAAAGTTTTTACAAATTAAGGATAAAAAATTAATCATAAGGTTCAAATAAATAATTTTAAAATGAATTAATCCATCTCAATTATTTAAGGAATGTACAAAAATATTCATACGAAAAAAATTCGATCCTAATTTACAAAAAGGTGCGAGTCATCAATGGTCTTTAAAGAATTTTTTTTCAACCATCTCAATATCTCAAAAACGAAATATCATCATTTCTACAGCACAAAATTAACTTGAGGAAAAAAAAAACCAGAAACATAATCAATTTGGCAAAACCAACAACACAATCCAAAACTTGCCGTTACTAAAATATAATGTAAAAAAAAAACTTTATCTACTTTAAAAAATTTAACGAGTTAACCATTTGCGTGGAAAATGCAAAGGATACGCGCAAATAATGAAAAAGGGCCGCTCGTTGAGATTAACAGTTAACTTGGTTATGTGCATATATGTGTATATACGCAGTAGCAAACTCATGTCGTCGTCGTTTCGTTTCTTTAAGTGGCCAGGTCTCAATGAATATATTGCATCCTTCTCAAATAAAACGTTGAGTTACTACCGTTTGACATGAGTGAGTGGATAGGTTCTTTATTTTATTTTTCTCTCTCTCTTTCTTTTCTCTTACTTATTTCTTCTTTCGTTCTTTCTTTCAAGTATGTGTGTGAGTATGTATATATATATATACACGAGTCAGGTGGTTGGCGTTCTCGTTTCTTCGTCCATTCGTTTCCCTTCAAGTCACACCTTGCACAGGAAACACTTCAAGACTTAATTGCTCCAACGCCACTACTAATGCCACTATATATACATATATATGAATGTGTTTCTCATTCTATTTCTATATCCTTATACGTTCGTTTTGTCTCTTTTTTCATCAGGAGTTTACTTGTTTGAGACTTTGTTGCTCTTATACTGGTTCAAGTCAAATGTGAGAATCAGCTGGTTTAAGGTTAAGAACATTTAAAATTGATATTTATATTTTGTAATGATTTAACATATGAAAAACTTCATATGTAGATTCTATATATACATATATATAAATGAAAATTTCATTTTCAAGCTACATTGGTTAAATGATTTCCTATTTTTTGTATGTATGCTTTTGGATTAATCTTTATTATTATTTTATTATATTAATTTGTTTTTCAAGATACATTTTTTTATACGTTTATCATTTGAATAAATTTATATAAATTTTATTTATCAAAAATCGTTGATCCAATAGATTTACGTATAAATCAACCACATCTTTTTACATGTTTTATTGTATTTAAATTGTATTAATAAATTTTAAAATAAATATTATGTATATCATTCATTAATCGTATAATATAATTAATAATATAATAAATGATTTCATTTATAAATTACTAAGAAAGTAAACTGACCCTGAGAATAATACTATAGTAAAGATGACTGTTTTACTTTGGTCATGTCGAAATATAGTGACATAATGCACATTGTTACTATAGAAATCTGAAAAAATTGCAATTTCCAAAAGAAACATTCAGCCAAAGTACAACAGTAATTTTTACTAGAGCATTTCTTCCAGTGCATTCTTTTATTAAATAACAAAAATTTGAAAAAATAAATAAATTTTTGATAATTGTTAATCTTTAAATGCATCAAAAATTGTTTAGAAAAAAATCATTTTGTAAAGATCCATCTGTCTCAAGCTTGCGAGAAAAGTTAATCCTCTATAAAATCCACTATATAAAAGACATTGTCCGACAGTAGAGCAAACACTTTAGGAGATTGCCCGCTTCTTCATTGCAATCGGCTAAAGTTCACGTGCTCTTAAAGGAAAACCTTTTCCAGAGAATAGAAAAAAAAAAAGAAAGAGAGAAAATAGATAGAAGAAAAATCTTGGATTTTTTTCCTGCAAAAATCGTAATCTTGAAAACCTAAGGGTCGAGATTAACTCACCCCTATCACGTGCTATTTCCGAAACAGCCCTTTGATAATACACTCGTTTTCCCAAAAAGCATAAGATTCAAGTAGTAAAAGATTAGCGAAAGATTATACATTAATTCAAGACTGAATATTATTTATATTAAATATTTATATGAAAATACTATTATTGTATTTTTAATGGTACATTATTGACCTCGCTACGCTTGGCCCCAAAAGTTCGCACTCGACGAGAATGATCAATATGCATCTATGGTCTAATATACTATTTTTTTGTCCCGAGGCCAAGACATTTAAAGTTTTTTCGCAGGACGCAAAATGACCATTTTGCGTCCTACGGAAAAACTTTAAATGTCTCGGCCTCGGGACAAAAAAATAGTATATTAGACCATAGATGCATATTGATCATCCTACCTCGTGCAACTTTCGAGGCCTCGCTACGCTCGGCCCCAAAAGTTCGCACTCGCCGAGAATGATCAATATGCATCCTTGGTCAATAATGTACTATTATTAATAATCAGCCCACATATTTATTTTTTTTTTTAATTTTATTTAACGTCGCTGTCTTCATGCTATCATTACGATGCTAATTAGCGACGGAGGTCGTCAGTGTATTTGTAAACAAAGCACATGTAACGTACAGTGGTGCTTGTATAAATCGGCCGAGAGCGGGATTAGATCCCGGATCCTCGAGATTGTGAATCCAACGCTCTACCGACTGAGCCACTGACGATCTCATTCAATTTGAATGAAAAAAAAGATTTGATTAAAAGAATGGCCTATATATAAGTTAAAAATACTATGAATATATCTTATACAATAAAGGATTTTATAAAATTAAATAGTTTTTGTTGTCAAAATTTAAAAAATTAATGAATTATTTGCATTCATAATAGTTAATTGCATTAAGGTGATGTAATAGGGTATAGAATTTTTACATTTACCGATATTGCAGTTTCCCATATCTTAAATTAAAAAATTTCCGAAAAATCTTTATATCATGCTTTTTATTAGTTAAAATAAAAGGTTGTAATATATAGATATTTGTAAAACCTTCGGATCAAGAATAAAAAATTTAAAAAACTGTAATATTGGTATTTTACATTCCCTTAAAAAAACTCTGTACATGTAAAAATAATTTCCTTTAGCAAATAATTTTTAAAATCATGATAAAAGATTCATCATAATGTTTACTGAAACATACGATCTCGATTTATCGACACTACTCTAGCTAATTTGCCATTTATTTTTCGCTTTTTTCTATACGATTGATCATTGTATTCGTTTTCTTATCCCAAGTACAAAACAGAGAATAGTCAAGATTCTCCATTCGGAATTTTCACAAAGTCGCCAGGGGCAACGGTTGTCAGAAATAAAGAAAAAAAAAAGTAAAATAAAATCAGAAAGAGCAAGTGTAGATTTGTCACCAATAGTAGTATAAATGTATATACATATATACATACGTATATATAGTTATAGTGAAGAATATTGTTTGAATTACAGCCAGAAGCTGTCGGCGTTAAAAGAGGACGCAGCTATATACCTTCTTACTATATACATAGACAAGGATGAAAAGGAAAAATGATAAAATGAACAAAACAAGAAATGAGAATGAGAAAAGGAGGGAAAAAGAGATAAAGGAAACAAATAAAGGGTTATTGTATTTGCTTCGGAGATTTTCCGCGCGAGCATTTGTAGAAAAGCTTTTTCTCATCTTTTTCCCCTGGAATATAAGGAAAAGAAAAAAAAAGGGGAGGGGTGAAAGGGTAAGGGGCATTGATTTTTGTTCGCGCGATGCTTATAAGACACACGTGTGGCTTGTGATCTTGTCAATTGAGATAGCGATAATTCACTTGCCCTCTGGCTTGCTGTGATTTATTTAGTTTTTTTTCTTTTCTTCTTACTCTTGAATTATAGAGATACGCTTTTGTTGCGTACAGAAAAGGAAAAATTTCTTTACAGAAAATTGAATTTTTATTTTTTTTTTTGTTTTATTTAATGTTAATATAATTATACTACATTGTTATTTTATGAAGAAAGCTTTGTAATGATGAGGAAAATACTTTTTTAAAAAATATTATAAAGCTTTTTTTTTGAGTGATCATGAATTCATACATCATTTTTAGAAAATTCTTATATGTGTACGCGTGTGAGCGAGTGCATTTTTCTACGTGAGTGCTTGTGAATTTGGCTTTCTTCGAGAGTATAAAGTTAAAAACTTTTGTTATTATTACATACTTCTAATAATCAATACTTTTAGTATATTACCCAAAATGTTCAAAAAGGCTCAAAAATTAAATTAAAAATAATGTGTTTTTCATAAATAGGGATCTTTTAAATTCATCAGTAAATAGTATATAAATTCGGTAACTTATTCTTGTAATAAAATATTTCACGCACTATAAAATTAGTTAAGTTTATAATTTCAATTTGAGAAAGTTAACTGATAACGTATTAGCAACAACTTTTTTTATACTAAAAGTTAACGTTTAATTAATTTAACATTCAGATTTGCACTTTATCATATAGGAATGTTATACTTTTAGAGATTAAAGGATTAAAATTACATAAATTTCATGTTAATATATACGCATACGATTCTAATTTTAATCTGCTTACAACTAAAATGTATAAATTGATATAGTTGTAATGCACGCAGTAAATGATATGGTTACGCTAAAATGCAGATTTTAGTACTATTAAATTTTGAGTCAACAATTAGCATATTGGTTAAGTTGTAATAAAATTTATTAAATCTTAAGAAAAATCTAAATTTATAAATATTGTAAAAATGTTTTCCTATAATATCTAAAATTGCCAATAATACAGTTCATACTTATCAAAAGAATTTAAAATAAAATAATAATTTTTAAAAAAATGAACAATTAATCCTATCATTTCCCAAGTCTCACCAAAATGATCTATTTAAAAAGGAGTTTAATTTACAAAAACGTATCGAAATTAAATAGCAGCAACTTCTTGTAGAAAAAAAGAGTATCTTCAATGTCGAGTGCAGTCAGAAAAAAGGAAAAAAAAAAAAAAATAACCGAAAGAGCAAAAAAAAGGTATTATCAGATAACGACCAACTTTTTAATCAAGCCACAAGAGGAATGAAATACCCTGAAATTGAGATAGGGTATATATATATGCGCGCAAGATAGAAATTAGTTCATGGGTGTGTACTTTGGTGTGCACTGTAATAGCGACTATATAATAATGAGCGTTTCGATAGCCCAGCTTGAAACGAGACTCGATTCTCATTCAACCTTGTAGTTTAAATTAAAGCTTTTGTAACAATCCTTTGAGCTCTTTTTTTCTGGGTACACTAATACGTAGCTTTGGATCTATCAATTTTTTAATGGTATTATTATGTTTTGTTGATATTAGCGTATTGCTGTTATATCGGTGTACGATAAATGGGACAAATTATGTAAATAAGGGATAAATACAAATTTGTTGTCGGGTATGTGCGCGTAAAGGAATGTTTTTTAAAAAGAGAAGATTTTTCAAATATTTCTCAAATCCTAGTCGTTAATGTATTTTCATAAACTATAATCTATAAATTTATAATAATCTTATTGTAAATTGTCGCATGAATATTTTATAAAAATAAATGTAAAAGTTCATTTTTAATTTATAGTAGAAATTTTTAACTTTATATAAAGTTTACTCAAATTTTTCCGCGTGTAAATTAAAAGAACCCAAATATCGATCAGCCATGTCGTAGCTGAAACAATTTCTTTAGCATCTTATACTCATAATCAATTTATAGTTTATCAATTTCTCAACCACTGAATTCGTTTAACAAACAAACCCATTGACGCTCACACATATCCATATAAAAAAAATCAGCCATCATTACATGGTACATGCATACATACGTATAAGTAAAACGAGAAAGAGAGAGAGGAAAACGGTATATCCCCTATAGGTATATACCCTCGAACAACAATGTCAAGCTATATAGTATATCGTCATGAAGCCTTGTGATTATAGTAACGCGGAAGGCTGCTGCTACTACTACAAGTTACGCAGGCTACTCTATATATGTATAAAGCTTTCCATAGTCTCTCATTATAGAACTCGCGTGGCGTGTTGAGCTATATCCTTCTACAGCATGGTTTACGTATATATACATATAGACGTAGAGTAAAAGCAAGGAAGAGAAACGTGTAGAGCACAAAATAAGGGTATATATCGAGCGTCACAGCTAGGAAAATTGTAAGTGTCGCAAGATCAAAGGATACTGCAGTAACGCGATATCGTATACATAAGCTATACTCATTTACCTTTTCTCTCTCTCTCTGTATTTATGTCTTTTTCTACATCGTTTATAAGCTTCAAGCTCTTCTCTCTCTCTCTCTTTTTTTTCGCCTTCATAACATTCATGCACGTCTATACATAACGTTACAGTTTTCTCTACCCTTCTCCCATAATCGACAATCTTATTTTGGATAATGTGTGTTAGACATACAAGGATTAATACCTCTTTGCTTTAGCTACCGAGGAATCTTTAAGGAAATATTGCTTGAGAATAGGTGTCAGATGCAGGGGTTAATATATACACGTACGTCTTAGAAGTGTAATGTGGGTTCGAGCTTATAAAATAGGTGTTAAGATATTGAAAATTATACAAGGTTTACTTTTCCTTTAATTTACTTTTTTGATTCTGTTCCTTGTGTTTAAAAAAACGGTATTTGAACTTTAATTAACTTACATTAAGAAAATTTTATTATTAATGTTGAAAATACATAAGTATACAGCAAATTTAAAAATTATGATCACCCAAGCGATATCGTAGAAAATGCTTTTATTAAAATTGTTCACACAATGTCATTTCATTAAATTGCAGCTAAAGTTCTGTTATTGTAATGACAGCAGTTATTACGGAATGACAATTCACTTTGTCATTAATGTTGAATTCGTATTAGACTTTTCACTTTAAAAATTTCTATAATTTTCTCTAATTGTATGGATTGTTAATAGAATTTAATTTTATTAAAAGAATGTAAAAAGCCGATATTACAGTTTTCCAAATTTTTCATTCTCAATCCAAAAGTTCTAAAAATCTCTTTATATCATAACATTCCACTTAAACGAATATAAAGCATGATATGGAATATTTCAAAATATATTTGAATAAAAATTAAAAATTCGAAAAATTTTAAATTGTGTATAAACCATACGCTGTATTACATCGCTATAAAAATCACAACTTTTTTTAAAAAACGATTATAAAGTTTTAAAAATAATAAAGTACAAAACGATACATAAATATTTATCTATTCGAAAATTTAAAGTTTGAACTAGAGATAAATCTCGAAAAATTCTAAAGAAAAAGAATAAAAAATAGCACATCGATAATAATTACCAACATCAACGAGCTCTCACGCACAAGGCGCATATATCTTACATCTCTCATCCACGTGCACAGCTATAAAACCTGATACGTATATTTTCACCTTCTCTCTTTCTTTCTTTCTTACATGCTAAATGCTTCTTTAAGTTCCAGTTTAACAAGTCGGCTTGTATTCCTATCAAAAGAAGAATCGAATACACCCTTATACATATGTTGGTATATCCTTAAGCTATTTTCGATATATAAACTTTTGTATATTGCATTGTTTATACGTATATGTACGTGCCATTGATTTGTATAACGCGATACAAGAAACCACCCTGATCGACGACTGTTATGCGACCCGCATATGTTGTAAAGTAATTTTATTTAAATTTTTTTATAGTTTAAGTGAAGAGTGTATTAGTGTTTTGATTAACCGAATATCGATTTCTATAGTGTCTCGTGCTTTGTGGTTGGATGACAAATAAAAGGGTTTAATGTATAAGGATTTCTGGATATTTGCAATATAAAAAAAAGTAAAATAAGAGGGCAAAACTGTTTAAAGTAAAAAAATGTTGACATTTTTTCCAAATTTTATCCAGAAAATGTTTGAAAAATCGTTTTTTTTCTCTGTTAAAATCTCAAAATTAAAAAAAAAAACTTAACTTCTTAAAATAGATTACTACTTTAAAAATCTATAAAATAAGCTCGAGATAATTATAAAATATAAAAATTATTTTAAAAAAATATTGCATATCGTTAGAAACTGATTGCAGTTACAGTTATAACAGTAACAATATATTATCGTTCTTTCAACAAGATATTTTATTAAACTATAATAAAATAAAAACCTTTTTTTCCCGTGAAAAATAACGTCTGACAAGTTAAACTAATCGGTAGCAGTAACAAATCATTTTTTTTCTCTCGTTGTTTCCTCTTCATCCATTTCTATATCAATATAACAATTATTCATTCTTGACATCATCAGAAGCCACATTACCAACCTAACAATTTACTACTCTCGCAAAAAAAAAAAAACCTTTACTTATAAAATATCTCTAGCACGTTAAAAAGTACCAAAAACAAAAAAAATATATCGTTATCAAACCGCACATTATACTAAACATTCATCTAGATTTATGCATACTACTCAAAAGTGCGAAAGGGGTTGGTATATATATATATGAACCAGCCATCTCTTGATCAATTTATTCTTTCTTTCTCTCTTATTTCTGTATCACTTGGTATATTGGATTCCTCATATTAAAAGTATCTTTCTCTTTCTTATGCATACCGATAGAATCGGGCGCTGCAGCTTGTACAGAAAAATAAAAAAGTAAAGTAAAAACAAGAGGAGAAAAGAGAGCACAGTGACGTTATTTACGATCAATAATTAGCGGTATCTATCGCTGCCGGGCGACCATATTCAACGCTTCTATATGTATATACATACATATATATATACACTCCGCCTACCCCCCAGCTTGAAAGATATGTATGTATATACATGTATAAATACCACCATTTGTATTATATCAAGACGGGTATGTACCCTTAAGCAATATTTTTTTTCTCTCTCTCTCTTACTCCTTCTTACTTAAGAGTATTCAAAGAAGCATTTAAAGTCAAGGAAAGAGAGAATTGTCTTTTGCAATGCATAAGATCAGGATGCTGATTTACATTTATCGTATCGATTACCAGTTGGCACGGTTAAAAACTTATTCCTTTTTTTTCCCTTATATTTTAAATCTTTTTTTCTTATATTCGTCGCGATACTTTTGCGGTTTTAATAGCTTTATTCTTTTTTTTTTTTATTTTGATCGTCGTACATTTTTGCTTCCTTTTCACACGTATGTTACTTTGATTTTGCGGACGGATGTTAGTTATGTCCGAAGTGAATAATTTTCAAATTATATACGTATACTGTGTTATGTAATCATTTTGCGACTAAAGTTTCACTTTTCTCTTTTTTTTTGGGAATCGAATGATATGCTATTGGATACCGTATGAATTCTATAAATTATAATTGCAGTGACGATTTATAAAAAAAAAAATTGGTTAGTTCATGCTACTCATCGTAGATTTATGTGTTGGTTTGCAAATATCATCATAACATGGAATATTAATTGCAAATCCACTGATAAAATATTTAGCACTCAGCTATAGTTTGCAATGGTATTTAAGTTAGATTAATTTCAATATTCCATGGAATATTCTGAACAAAATCCACAAAATAATGAAATTACAAAATTTTCTCTCGTTTTTTAAATAGTTTTATATTTTCTTAACATTTGTTTTTAAATATGTGGAATAAAAGTAACGATATGTTTCTATTTATAATATGATTAAACAATAATCAAACCAAAACAGATCTCTACATTATACATTACATGCGTACTGTTATATCAATATTGTTAATCCTCGGCGCGATGTCTCTAATACCCATAATTTCAGCCTATAATATCATACATGCAAATTTCATCTGTAATCCCAACTTACCAAAACGAAAATCCTCTTTTCTTTTATCAAACATTATTATACGCGTAATGTAAAATTCAAACCTGCTCTAAACGTAAAAAAGAAGAAGAAGAAAAATAGATGATTGCTTATGAAAAAGAAAACATGTCAATATTCATAAATACATGCACATGGTGTATACGTTGCACTGCAATGTACATCGTCATTCCGAAGTTAAACTATTACCTTGCACGTATATATGAGCTCGGAAAAGAAAAGAGTGAAGCTCGAACGGGAAACGGAAGCTCATGTCACACAAAGTCATGTAGATATATAAACAGAAAAATAAAAATGAACTTTTACCATATATACTCGCGGTTATTATACACGTTCACGGTTAACGGACGCACTTAATAACGCTCTTACGTTAACATTAACAGTATATATCGCGCCATTGTCGTATTTGTATTTTAATTTTTATTATCACGTAAGTGCAAGTTTGTTCTTTTCTTTTTTTTTTCATTTTTTTTTTGCTTACGGTGAAATTGTCTTTTATGTATTTGTTTTATGCTCTGATAAGCAAAGTGCGTTCAAATTTTTTGGTTATTTTAAATTAATTTTTATCTTTTTCTTTTCTATTATGTGACAAATATGGATAATAATTTGATTGGTTAAGGTGTGTGATTTAATTTTGAACTGTAAAGGGAGTATAATTTTAACGGTAATTTATGGTACTCATGACTAGACAAATTTTTGGATTTTTCATGAATTTACATTTACAATTTACTATATGAAATTATACAATGCTTGTTATGTAGAATTATGATTTTAAAAATAGGATTTTATTAAATAAAATATTTCACTGAGAAATGAGAATTTCATATAAGTAAGTCACATTTTGAAGACAAAAATGGCTGTGTGATTGGTTATTATAATATTTTGAGTAATTAATTATTTCCTTTGTATTAGTATTTAATGTTCAAACGTGATATTTACAGCTATACTATATTTGATAAAATTATGATAAATACAAAATTTTTGTTCAATGTAATTTTCAATTTCATAGTGGTATTATACACCTGAACTATGAGACACTTGAAAAGACAAAAAAATGTACGTTTCTACATCTTTTATTGCACTTTAATTTTATGATCACCGCTAGTTTTTTTTTTTAATATACAAAATTGTGAAAGATTTATTCTCAAATTAGTCTATTAATCTATAATCTATCAAATAATATTGTCTATTGAATAATTCCTTGAATTTTTACACATATCCACCGTGATTAAATTTACAGTCATTAACAATTAATGATAGCCTTTAAAAATCCGAGAATCATTGTCCTTTGTGTGGAATTAAAATACGTACTTAATTTTAATGTAATGTACTTTAATAATTGAAATAATTTAAATGTTCGATTATCGAATGATTGAACCGTTGCTTTGTAAATTACATATTGTTTATTTACATAGATTTGTTAAAAACATTAAATTAACATTAATTATTGTAATGTCCAATATTGGCAATTCGTTAATAGCATTTCAATGACTAATTAAAAATTTAATGTAAACATTAGAGCGCGCCGAAATGCGTAATTATAAATTCTAAATAAACTAGCATCAACAACCTTGGATAATTTTAGCAAATTTTTAACATTATAATTATTTTTTTTTAATTTACAAACATCGAATAAATTTTATAAATTTTTACATTGTTTGAAAACTTTTAAAAATTAAAGAACTTAAAGTTGAATAACAATAATCAAAAAATAAAATATAACAATAGCAACAAAACACAAAAGAAAAAAGAATAAATAAATAAAGCAATACAGAGGTCAAATTAATAAAATTAAATAAATACAACTGCACGAACAATAATGTACTGAGATCGGTTTGTAAAATATACAATAAGCCTAAATAATAAACTTTAAATTACAGCAGTTGACCGTTTAAAGTCAAGCGCAAATTATATTAATATGGCATGCGCAAGTAAAAAGTCACACCTACCAGCGTACAAATCTATAAAATTAATTGCTTTATGACTAACTCTCGCTAATAATATTTTGTATACTTGTAATATTTATTTAAAAAAAAAATATTATAGAAACAGAATTATAATAAAATACTTTAATTTTAGACATAATTATCTGGAAATTTAAAAAGTTATATACCTTCTAAACAGTTTTTAAATTGCA
This sequence comes from Anastatus disparis, assembly GCA_017163975.1. Classification (NCBI taxonomy): domain Eukaryota; kingdom Metazoa; phylum Arthropoda; class Insecta; order Hymenoptera; family Eupelmidae; genus Anastatus; species Anastatus disparis. The sequence goes on from JAFFSR010000251.1 coordinate 3,382,632, forward strand.
CTGTAACTGCAGAAAAAGAAGAAAAAAAATCAATCGACCAAATAACTCTCGGCTGCTTGTAAAGAACCATCGCACATACCTTTAAAGCCTAACATTTTTCAACAGTAAAAAAAGAAAACGAAGAAAACAATGATTTTTTGAAAAAAAAAGAAAAGAAAAAAAAAGACCACGAAGAAATGAAACTTAAATGCCCATGTCAACTATGCATTTTTATTAGCATTACAGTTTTAATAACATAATTGTTCGTAAATTGGTAGTAAGAGAGCAAGGGCCGAAAAGAGGTAAAGAATAAAGGTGCATAGGCAGCAGCAGCATTCTCGTTTCTTTTTTTATTTTTTAAATATTTTTTTCTTTTCAGTCCCTATATGCCATGTGGTCAGCAGGCAAAAGAGATTTTCTCTCACGACGATATTTATGCCTCCTTGTAACTGTCCGCCTATATCTTTCTCGCTCTTGCTCATTTCTACATATATAGACGCATGTATACGCGTGTAGGGTCTTTTCAAAGGGTTTATCTCTCTCTCTTTCTCCTAAACGCATCAATTTAACTTGCCGGCCGCGAAAAAGGGCGTGAATATTTGAAACGGATATCTATCTTCTCTTCACTGTGTTATTTGTCTGTAGCATGTAACCGTGCGCGTGAACGCTTCCGCAGATACTATCGTTTCTTTTTTTCTTTCTTTCTCTTCTCGTTTTCTTTCTCTTTTGCTTCATTCAAAGTGCGTCTTCTTATCGTTAAAATATCGCGGATATGCATAGGTTACTTTTATCTTTTATTTATTTATTTTTTGCTTTTTTTGGAGTTATACATGACATGGGCAGCATTGACAGGATAATAAAATTTAAGTTTTGAAATGTTCATATAAATGTCACATTATAATATTCTTTTTAACTATTAGTTAAATAACATAACTAATGGTGATTCTATTATTAAAGTTATCTTTTTATCGGATGAATATAATGTTTTTGTAATAAAAATTTTACAAATTAAATTTAAAAGTTACTAATAATTTCAAATAACAAAATATCAAACTTGAAATTTCTATTAGAATGATTAGAGATTTTAATTTTAAAGCTTATCAAATACGTATCCTTAGAGTAATTTATTATGCACATGCTTAAATTTGCCTTTCCAAACGATTACATTTATTTTTCTTTCCTTTTTTTTATATATATATTCACGGCCAATTGGATCGAATCGTCTTTATAAAATTGTTCATTCGTTGTATAAAAGGCAGCTTCATAATATGAGGACAAAAGAGAGCCAAGTAGAAGAAGAAGAAGAAAAAAAGAGAAGTTAAAGGTGGTAGCTTTGTTCGTCCGGTATAATGGCGCATGTATTTGGATCACGTTCCACGATATGTCAATATAAAGGAGAAGGATAAAGCTAAAGAGTGAGAGGGAAAAGGAATAAAGTCCGCGAAAACGTTTTGGGGTATGCCCAAAAAGGCTCTGCATACAAATTCGTTATATACCTTTTAAAGGCGGAGCCAATACGAGCAGCTTGTTATCCTAAATACACGAAAATCCTTTAGAAACTGAAAGAAAGATAGTACATGTAAGGAGATGTAGATTATGTATTAAAAAGATGCACACACACACACACACACATATACGCTCAGTCTCCTTTTTACCCTTCTTACTGACTTTGAGCTTTTACTTGGATAATACTAGACAAATTGACGATTCAATTGAATATCTTTATTTGGTATGGGTGTATGTATATACGCCTTACCTAAAATTATCATTTGGATCCTTTATGCATGTTATACTTATTTGAAAGTACTGGACCCTAAATAAGTTTATAAAATAAATACGATCTTCGGATCATCATCTTTTGCGCATCACAAAATTTAAATTGATTAATAAGAATATAAACAAGGAAATGAATTGGAATAAAAACAAAAAGTAGATTGTCATTGCGAAAATTCTATAGATTGATTAAATAGACTAGGTATTTTCGTAAAAGTAAAAGCAATAATTGCTTCACATTCCAATTATTACGTCATTGAAATTAATTTTTATCAACGAAATTTATAAGTTTATAAGAAATTTAGATATAGTTCCGATAGATTATTTAGTAAAAATAAAACAGAACTTTAAAATAATCAATTTGGATGCTAGTTTTGTCAGTTACATACTAACAATAAGTCAAAGATATTTTTAACAGATTCTCAACAACAAAAGAAATTATAAGAATTGCAAGCAAAAAAAAGTATACTCCTTTTACTTCTAATGCATCTCTGGTAAGATATTTGACTCAATCCCATCGACACTACAAAAAAAAAGTAAAAACGACAACAACGAAAAAAAAGTCACAAACACAAGAGATGAAAAAAAAAGAAGATTAAAGAAATAGAAGAAAAAAGAAAGAGAATCCAAAGCCTTTTGCTTTTACGTTAGTCCTTTTTAGCATCTCCTTTCTTCGTCGTCGTCGTCATGGTCGTTCGGTAGTTCCGTAGTTGACTATAAAATATTTGCTTTGGTAATGAGGCTATGGTTGAACACGAACCTGAAGCTTAAAGTTGTATAGTAGGTTACTACTACTTTCTTTTTTCATTCTAACTTCTGTATACTCTTTGAGTTTCTCTTCTCTCTTTCTCTTTTTCTTTCTTACTTTATCTTTCATAAAATTAAAAAAAAAGGTAAGAGAAAGAGAGAGAGAGAGAGAGAGAGAGAGAGAGAGAGAGAGAGAGAGAAAAGAAAAGGAGAAAAGGTAAAAAGGATTCGATGTGCAAATAAGGAAGGAAACTACTGAGAGAAGTAGAGAGTTCAATTTATCCGTAACACCTCGAGTAAATGTTGAAATGTTAAGATGGAAAATATTTCTTTGCTGATAAGTGTGATTTAGTGTGTATGAAATTTATAAGATTAAGTAATCAACTACTGATTTAATAGATATATTTAAGTTTTTCGATATTTTCGTACTTTAAATTTATTTACACTCATCCAGAATATTTTTTGTAATATCACCATTCTTTTTTGGATTATTTTTTATGGTGGTTTGTTTTTTAATACGAAAACCGACGTTCTGTGCACTGCATTTTAATTTATTATTGTTTTTTTAAATTAAATTTTATGTTTTTTCGCTAGTTGAAAATTGATCATATCCTGGGCAGAATTTTTAGTCAACGTAAGTTAAGATGACACTCGTGTAAAAGTATTATTACTATAATTTCTACAAACTTACTTTGACCAAAAATCTTGTCCAGAATATGATCAATTTTCTACCAAGGTTTTTCTAATTTTTATTTTTATTTAGAAAACATGGTATTTCTTTCTCTTAATTTAATACTCAACTTTTTGACATAAAAATTAATTATGGTATCAAATCAACGAAGAATAGAATAGCTCAATGCTGAAACAACCATAAGAAAAAAAAATCTTTTATATAATGCAATACAAACACGATATCAAAGATCAAAACCAACATTATAAGCATAATCCATTTGTTAAACGATAAGAAATAAAAAGAAAAAGTATCAAGGGAACATGACACTTTCTATATCGTGTAACAATCTTTCTTTTTTTAAATAAACCAATCTGTAATTAAACAAATGCCCATCGTCCATATTTTTTGTACGAACGACACGCGTTGTTATATAAAATTTAAAAGGATACGTACCCAATGACTGTCCTGATGTAACATCGAGAAATTAAAAAGTTAACCGAGCTCGGTAATAAAAAAAAAAAGTCAAATAAAAGTACACATCTAGCGCGGTTGTACAACACGTCCGGTTACATATAGTAAAAGAACATTTAAAATGAAAAAAAAAAGAAACGAATCAAAAAAAAGAGAGAGAGAGAGAGATTGCATTATGAGAAAAGATTCTTTGGCTCGAGGGATTTATCGATCCTCATCTTGCACCCCCTCTTCTCTATGCCATACATAAGAAACAATGGATTGTCCTGTGTATAACTTTAACTTTATATATATATATATATATACATGTTATTCCATACAGCTTATGATCATTGCTTACGAATACTTTTAACAAGGCTAATCACGATATCAAATTCTTGACCTGTCAGCGAGCCTCGAACATAACAGCTCTCTAAGCGCAGGTAGGGGGTCTTTTCAAAATAAAAAAAAAAAAAGAAAAAGAAAAAAAGGAAAATAAAGAACTCGAATGACCGATTATGATGAAGCGCTTTTTCTTATTTCTATATACATTGGTATATATCCATCCCTCTCTATCTTTTTCGTACTTATTTAATGCGCGTTGCCCGCAGAATTTTATATTGCACGCGTGTACGTGTGTATATGTACACATACGCATACATATATTTATGAAAAAAAAAGAAAAATTTAATGTTTGTATATTCGTGTGCAAGTAAATAATTGAAAACACGCGATACCGTACTTACGATTATAACACAAAGTTCAGGCGCGCCTCGAGGGCGTTAGATATATAATACAAAAGCGCGCGAAGTGTTCTTTAAGAGAGAAGGAGAGAAAAAGCGTCCGAAAAAGGAGGGCGGAAATTACATGGACGCGTGCGTTCTGTGTGTATTATGCTGGAGAAGATTCGTTTCACGCTATACTTGATGCTCGTGTATATACACATCCGTTTTGTACAACGTATATATATATATATATATATATATATATATATGTTGTCAAGATTCCTTGATGGCCCATAAAAATTTTGTCACATTATTTTCTTATTCCTTGTCTTTCTACGTTTCTTTAATTTTTCTCGTGTCTCCTTTGGTTGGTTCTAGCTTTTTTTACATTTTTTTACACAATTTCTTGTATATTCATTTTTAATCTTCTCCAAATGTTAATTAGTATCACTTTAATTTGCGATTTTTTTCTTTGAAAAAATATTTTAATGATAATTTAAACTTTCGAATTCCAATGGACAACTATATTACAACAATCAATGATCTATGAACATGTTTCAATGATACATTTAACTCTTGACAATTAAAAAAAAATTAAAGAACATCAAACTGTCTTTACAAAGGAGTAAAATGACAGTGAGCATTTAATCACAACACTTCGGAGAGACCAAGATTCTTGTTATTTAAAACATCATCTATAGAAGTGATAGATCCATCATTATACATATTAATCTTACTAAACGCATCTTAACAAACGGATATTATATTGTAATGTAAAAGATATAAATGTATATAATAATCGAGAAACAACATCGCTATGTAACTATATGCGTCATCGTCTTGTCAATTATATGTGTGTGTACTATGTGAAAATTATTTCAATGTACTGCAATTAAATTTTTAAATATAATTTTATGTATATTCATAAGTAACATTGATTTCTACTATATTTTAAATAGTTTAGAAAATTAGGTGTTTATTAAATACCATTACTGAATATTGAAATTAATAAAAAACAAGAATCTAAAGATATATTGTTTTATATTAAAAATAAAAAGTATTGAATGGTTTGTATATGATATTATCAATCGCACTGAGTAAGCAGTAATTAATCTCACAATATAAATGAAGAAATTTTGTTTAATTTATTTTTAGTTTTTTCACTTAAGTATTATTAGCTTATACGTTTTTCTTTTTTTCTTTTTTCATTTCTTTAATACATTTCTATGACTCTATTAAACATTCAAATGTCATACAATAAGAATCGATCATTCGTATTACGGATATTTTAATTCGATGACACAGAAAAGCTTGTCATTTTCTTTTTTTTTAATGAATAAATTTGATTAGTTTCAAAATTAATTTTTTTCATTATTAATTAATTATTAATAAAAAAAATCATGCTTCAATCCAAATATTATTGGATAGTATAAAAAACCAATGTCACAAATAATCCATACATTACAAACGTACAGAAGCTACAGAAAACAATGAGAATCATCCATATAACCATAAAAAAAATTTATCAAGTGTAATGCACATCATGCACGTGAAGAATTGAAAGGGAAGAGAAAGAAAAAACAATCGAATAGACCGAAGTAGATTACCTCTGCAGAAAACATTTTAGTATTATGTATCACAGCGGGGATACGCAACGCAAATAATCCAATCGTAAACCTAAGTTTTTCATAAGAAAAAAGGATGCTAAGCTTCCCCTAAAAGATAATGTAGAAAAATTTTAGTTACAGCACCGTGCCATGATCAATCTGACACGCACAAAACTTGGCGCGTCATATTAAATTGTACATATCTTAGAAAAATTTTTACTCTCGTATATATACGCGGTGTATATACGTCTTCATTATATCCGCTCGTTTATTCGTTATACACTCGTACGCGCAAAGTGTCCATGAAGCTTTATGTATTATTGCGCGCGTGTGTACACTCGTTTCAAGTTTATATAAAGATGTTAAAATTCGAGAGCGATGAAATTCTGCTTTTTTATTTTGACTTCTTCTGTTTTAAGCGTGCAAGTACGTTATGATGGTTAAGTTTTTTGCAACTTTTGACGACGAGAGAAATTCGTTAAGGATCGTTTTGAGGGACTCGGATCATTTTTCTTGGAAGAATGCCCGTAAATGTATTGAAAATGAGAAATGAAAAAATTTTTATAGCCGCTGATCGATGTTTGCTCTTATGATTGTGCTCGATTATGACGCGAATCTAAACTCTTATTTTTATTGTTTTTTTTTTTTTAAACACGTGATAGAATTGTAATGAAACAAATATGATAATAATTTATAATTTAATATTTGTTAACTGCTTTTGCGTTTAAAATATTAAACGTGTTTTATAGGAAATCAGATTTTTATAAGAAATCAGATTTATTCGTTTACGTTTGACCTAAAAAAAATTAATCTTTCGGCGTATTATGTTTTCATTTTTTTTTCGCGACAGTTTGACATTTTTAGCCTTGGTCGCTAAGGATTGACTCTACAATTCCACGCATGAATACCTCTGGTACTTGAAGCCTTAATGGACATCTCCTCGATGAGGTTAATTGCAGCCTTGGAGGAATTTAGGTTTTCACGTATTTATTTATTTTTCATTTCCTTAAAGTTTATAAATTTGAAAATAATCTAATTAATTATCTTTGTACGGCTAGTTCTCGTTGAATTCTTTGAAATTATCATTTTCTTTTGAACATTTATAAAATTAGCTAACAATAAATGTTTACAAACTTTGGATGAAGGGATTTTAAAAAAGCCAAAAATTTGATTGCTGAATCACATCATTTCTTTTATATTAAAAATAACACCAATGAATGATCTTAAAACTTTGATAAAATTTAATTTTAAACATAAGGTGCAATTAGTTTTAATAATTATAAAATTTATAATCAATGTGTGCAATAATGTAATTTAAAATTTTTCAAATTAGTAACTCAAATACATATAAAATCTATTTTTTATTAACAAATTTTTCTCACGAAATCTAATAATTTCATGGCTAAATAAAAAATATAAATACTTCCAAATAATACCATCTTAATAATAACAATTCTGCGCATAACATAAAACAAATCATTAAAATAAAAGAAATAAAAATTTTAAAATATACATAAAATTGAAGAACATCTTTGTTGAAAAAAAAAAATAATCACGACAATGTCAAAATAACAATAAAAAGATTCTTCGAATTGACATGAAAAATATCAAAACTCAAAAATAAGAAAAAAAAATACTAAAAATTCCACATACATTCAAGCATTGAAAGAAACTCGCTGAGAAAATTTAACGATTTACAATCGCATAAAGTGTCATACGGGCATATCTCTCTTTAAGAATAACTAAATGACATTCCTATTAGACACTTATTACCTCGTTCGGGAATAAGGAATCGAGATGTTGTTAAAGGTTGAAAAAAAAAGAGAGAGAGGGGAAAGATTAAATATTTTCTACTTTGCTCACTCTCTCTCCAGTCATTCGAAGCAACAAAAAAAATGAAACTAAATAGCGAGCACGTGCTTGTGATTATAGGGTTAGCAGCTCGAATTTCGCCCTTATTTTAAAGTTCGAGTTAAATTGTCATTTGAATTTCGGACTTTAGTCAAAGATTTTCTTAACTACACGCCTCTCGCGCACAATAGAATTTAATGTCACGTAATTGATTCTAATGATTATGTATTGGCAAATGAGATGATATGATAATTTTAAAAATTACCTTTTATTTATTTAATAATACGCTTTTAATAATTAATTTAAAATATTGATTGTAATTTATGATATTTTGTTTATAAATATATTAGATTCCTTATAAATTTCTTTCTTAGTTATCATGTAAATAATTTATTTACATTAAAAAGAAATATCCAAAGAAATATATAAAAAAATTAATTATTCATATTTACAACAATAAATTGTCAATTTAATTAACAACTTACGTCAGTATTTTCATTCAAACACACAGCATATAATACTAACAGTCCCATTATGGAAGATTAAAAAATGTTTAAAGAATATAAAAAGAAAAAAAAGAAATAACTTATATAAAAGAAACTTCATTAGTGACTCGTGCGTAATAATGTAAATCAAAGAAAAGTTATAGTGAAGCCCATATAATTACTCAATAAACAACCGTTCACATAAAACACTTTATAGGTAATCTCTCTGGCTAAATTATGCAAATGAGATCCGCGAAGTTCGAGGTCGCGAAAGAGTAAAAACCGTACACACGCGCATTTTCGAGAACAATAACAAAACATCATATATGAGAAAAGAATGGAGAAGAAGAAAAAAAAATATCAAGTCTGAACGAAATTGTCGACGCGCGTCGGCAGCACCGATGTCAAATAAACATGCCAGAACATAGTAATTTAGAATATTAGGGAATGCCTTGGTGTGTGTGTGTGTGCGTGTATACACGGTGATGTTGTGCCCTGTCAAGCCTTACTATGAGCTACGTTGATGATGTTGCGACCGCAAAAGTAAGAGCTTTGCCGACGACTATGACGACGATGATGTGTGCAATTGCAACGAGCAACTTGAGAAAAAAATTTTAAAAAAAAAATAAAATCTTTATAATACGCGCGTTGTCAACCGCAAAAGTCGAATGATGTCTCTAGAAGGGGAATGTAACGTGTAAGAATTATTTCAAGAATTTTTTTTATCTTTTATTTTTTTCCATATGTGCGGCCAGAAAGATAATATAAGCTTATAAGATTGTCGATGCATTGGCTGAACTTTTGAGAAGTTAATATTGCTTTGGAAATATGTTGAGAAATGAAATATGTTTTGAAATTACGTATGCGTTATAAGAGACGCTTAAAATTTGCGTGTTTCATTTATTGTCGCCTGTTAAATTTTAAATGAATTTATTGGTTACTAATAAGTTGGAAACATTCTTTACCTTTATTATTTTTTCTCCTTTTATTCAGCTTCCTTCATTTTTTTAATAATGGTAATAATGCACAAAATGAAATACTCTTTTAACAGAAATTTTATTTTTAATATATGATTTATAAATATTCAAACAAAATTTCATTGTGAACAATTAAAAAGAAAAGTTTATTATAACCAGTAATATAATTTTTTTTTTTTAATTTTATTTCACGTCGCTGTATTTATGCTATGATTGCAATGCTAATTAACAACAGAGGTTAACAGTATGTGTTTGTGAACAAAGCACATGTAATGTACAGTGGTGCTTGCATCAATCGACCGAGAGCGGGATTCGAACTCAGAACTTCGAGATTACGAATCCATCACTCTACCGAGTGAGCCACTGGCGACCTCAATTTTAATAAGGACTTAGAAAAATAAATTTTGAACACCGTATAATCATTTGATTTGATCTGCATGAATGCAACAGCACATAAAAGTAGTTACGTTCATTGCACTATTCGGTACAATGATTTTAGCATGATCTAAATATGAAGAGTTTGATTCTACATATGTGTATATGTGAAAGCTATAAAGCAACTTGGCGACAAACGAGTAATGCAAGAGGAATCTAGTCTTCAATAAAACCCTCTTAATTGTTCGTTCATTGATACATCCCAAGTGCAGGAACAGGCCGGCTTATGTTTAATTCATCAAGCATAATTTTAACATATAGTGTGCAATATATACATGTAAGCTTAGCACATCTTAAACGCACTAATGGATACACGATGCTTTATGTATTTTGTAAGTAGATATTTTATAAATCATGGATGTTTTATGTAAAATGAAATATTTGTTTATGATATTTTCTTTCATGTAAAATAAAGAATAGTTATTTTTGATACGAGTGCGAGAAAGTGATTTAAACCTCGAGTGGACATTTACGTCCGAGCGAAGCGAGGGTCAAAATGTTTTCGTCCAAAGTGCAAAAAGCTTGTTTTTAGACAAGCATTTTTACACAAGCGTGCGTAAAAGCAAGCTTTGCACACGGGATGCGAAAAAATTATTTAATATACTCTTTAAAGCATTGAATGATAATTTACAGTTTCATTAATATAAAAATAAAATTACTAATCTTAATTAACATGTTAAAAACCAAATATAAGTTAAAACATGCGTTTATTTATTTTGCTACAAGCACAAAAATAAAGTTTAAACATTATTATTCGTACTTTGAAAAACGTCATTTCATTATATCAGATCGCAATTCCAACTCAATCAAAAGTATATTTACACCCTAACTCGTAGAAACCAACTTAATGAAAAAAAAGTGAAGAAAAAAGAAGAAAAGGAACTCCTAACCTACAATGTATATATAATACATCCTCTCGAGTGTGTACAAGAAACAAAAGCTCGTGTGACTTATATTAGTGTAACATGGACGTTAAGAGACATATAATTCACACACGAAAGGAAAACGTTATACTGTTGTGATTAAGTTAAACACAAGGCGCTCTCACTGCAATGATCCTCCCCCTATAAATATATACCATGTGTACGTGTATATATATACGTATATGGACGGCAATGGAAACGATTTTACATGACGATTCAAAAAGAGAGTCAAAAAATGAGTCACGTGATTAATGGAATGGACAAACGACACCTAACATAATATGTTTTTAATTCACGCGCGATTTTAAGCTTTATATATATATATACATACATATAAACATATACATATAAAGATACAAAGGTGGATTTGTATCGCATATATATGTATATATATATATATATATATATATATATATATAAAAACGGGCTTAATGTAACTGACGGATCTGCGAGGAGGGCTATCGTTTAGGCGCATCTTGGTCATTAAGGCTTTTCTGTAGCATCGGCAACAGTAGTATAGTGGGCTTTTTGCAAGATGACCGCGCGATCGCTATCTGCATACAAATGAATGTCATTTGCTTGCCATGTATATATGCCCATCGCGAACGAATGCATATATGGATATAGAATATATATGTAAAGTTAAAGAAAGAGCGCCCGAAGGAAAGGATGAAATCGCTTTAGGAGATTAGTGCAAGTTTTGTGTTCACTTTTTCTTTAGCTTCTTTTTTTTTTTGTTGTACTGGGTGTTGTGTTAACGACTGGTATCGATGAAGGATACTCTTATGCGATTCAACATTAAACGTCTTTTTACGTCCGGATATTTTCTTTTAATTGTTAATAATAAATTAACATTAATTTCTATGTTGTTTGAACGTTATATTATATTTAATAAATTTATGAATCTTAAAATAAGAATAAAAATAATAAAAATCAGTTTTGATTATTGAAACGAAATGAATTTGTTAATCATTTAAAGATGTTTGATAACATATAACTATTAAATATTTAGGAATTTTGTAAAATTATATTCATTAACGTTCTTTTTCCTAGGATACATTTCAAAATAATATTAAATTAGATATATACAAATATAATTTAATGTCGTTTAATCAAATTGAAATTTTTCTTTTGAAAACGTAAAAAATAGAATATTTTATTTATATTATAAATTCGTTAAAAACGAGAATACGTTCAAAAGATTATTCTTAAAATTTGATAAAAGAAAAAAGAGTAAATCTTAAAGTACAATAAAAAATACAATTACTTCTTAAACGAAAATTGACAGATGAATAAAAATCTCGACAAAATACGTTATTCCGAGAAATTGATCAAAAACTTAGAAATCCCTCTAATGCGTACAATCGTGCCGATGTATGCCTTGCGTTATCAAATTAGCTTTCTCCCCCTATTTCAACACTTGTTCATTATTGAATTCGGCAAACAGGACTGTACTTTTTTAGCCGTGCTCTTATGCGAAACAAAAAAGAAAAAAATTACATATATTAGCCGAATCAAATTAGGCTCGTTCGTTTAAGTAAAAGAATGAATTAACTTTAGGAATTGTCCATATATCTCTCTCCCTGGAAGTGACGAAGAAGAAGGAAAAAAGAAAGACAAAAAAAATACACGAGCAAACGACGACGCGGCTTCTGTGACCGCGAAGTCAATTTGCTTTTATTAATTCGAATTATCGCTATAGCGAACAGTTGCGATGGACCAAGTCGACCCCAGGATATTAAAACCTTTGACCCTTTTGCCGCCGATGACTGTCTTTTGAACCCAACCAAATGATGCATTGTAAATGAGACTTAAATTTATTTTGATATCAGGCTATACGTTAGATATTTACTGCATGTGATTAATTAATAAGCATATTTAATGTGTATTTAACATTTTATTAAACATGTAGAACTTGATTAAAACTTTCTATAGAATTATATTGTTAGGTTCCAGAAACTTGAAAATTTTATTTAATCGTATTTCGTGTTTAATACATATGTAAATTTGTCAAACATTCTTTTTAAATGTTATTTTTTACTAACGTATTTTTCATAGATTACATGTTATTATTCGTTATTTACCATCGCGGTTATGAAATAAATTAAGAATCTAAATAAGTCAATAATCTTGTTCCAGATCATCACTAGAAATGCGTATGTTGAAGAAATAGTTATATTTTTATTTTTTAAATCAATAAATTGTAAAGTAAAACAAAATTATGACCGATTATTTTGTTGTTTGCGATAAAATCAAAATTCTTAAATTAAAAAAATTTTTTTGTAGTTAATTTTATAGAAACAATCCTCTAAGATTTTAATTTTCATTCTCTTTTGCTTATTCTGCAGAAAAAATTTTTTTTTTACTTTTGAGAATCACTTTTAGTTTCTAGATTGTTACGTGAAAATTTACTTTAATCATTTATATAATATAAGCAAAATCTTAGCATTAACGTGGTTTGTAATTTCCTTTTGTAATATTGTTTAAACAAAATCTTATACCTCAAATGACTTATTTGGATTTACTTTTTAATCAAAATAATTTATTCTAAAGCATCAGTTAATTAAATCTATTTTAGTTCCAGTCTTCTGAATAAAAGTTCTTAAAAACATGAAATATAAATACGGTTAACTTTTGAGTTGTTGATATTTTAAATTTATATAGGTATTTTCAAGACTAGAACGTTCAAGATTTAAAATTTGGAAATATTATTTTCTTATTATTATATAAGATTATGAAGACTAACGTTTTTATTGCATACATAACTTTTATTGTTAATTTAAAAATTAATAAGAACTTTCAAAATAATAATGCAATAGTTTTGAAAATTTAAATCAATAAACTGTAAATGCAAAGAATTTTTAGTTAAAGAATTCTTCTATAAAATTTACAATGAAATTGAGTATAAAACCGTGATGCTTCTTATTAATTAATCTGGTGAAATATAATAAAATTTACGAGGGGGTACTGTAAAAATTGTTGGACAAAATTTAAATTTTGTCTATGTATGCAATAATATTTAAGTTATTTATTTATAAAATTACCTAAAAGTATATAATGTTTCACAATTGCAGTAATGATCATCATAATTTTAATAGAATAATTATCTCCGTGTAGGATGAAACCATTAATAATTAACATTAATAAATGCCAACAAGTTTATATAAAATATTGTTTATATTATTAAAAACAAATATCTAAATGAATAATTTTTTTCATTTCCACTATTCATTCTACGATATCACATTAGTTTTGGTAATTATCAATATCCTTGATATTATTAAACTATTTATGCTAATGATGCCAGAAATAAAGGACGAAGTAACAACCCCTCTGGTTTTTTTATTTACATTTCATATAATAACAGGAAAGTCACAACCCTCCATAACTAGTGGCGCCATCGTACATTCAATCCTGTAAATTCTAACATCCGACATACCCTACAGAAAAGGTCCACACCTGCTGTGCCTACGGTAGGCAAGTAATCCGATAAAATTTCTCCTCTACAATAATGGGTAACCTAGAAAATTGATTTTCTCTCAAAAACATACAGCTTGACCTTCAAGCATATACCCACCATATACAGTACAGTGAAAATCACTCGAAATATAACCATACGATACGTCTAACCTCAAAGTACGCTACGAGAATGATATTAAAGGATCTCACGATATGCAAAAATTCTTTTTATCGAAAAGAAGAACAAGTATATAAAACGAAAGACGTAAAAGAGAAATGATAAGTATTAACGATGAAAAGAGCAGCAGCAGTATAGCATTGTAGCAAGGGAAAGGGAATTCTAAAAGCGCGTTACCGCCTACAATACGAAAAGAGGAGAAATTGTACACGCCCTCGAATCATGGCTATTGGCCGGATAGGACAGTCAAAACGAAACTCTACTATGGCCGGCGTTACTTTTAGAAAGCGCCAATCACAAAACTTATCCATACGAAACAAAAGGCACACGCACGTACATATATATGTAATACATGTATAAGAAAAAAAAAAATTTTTTTTTTTACAAGAGAGACTTTATGCTCACAAAAGAAATACAAGCTGCACTTATGATAATGTGACGAGAAAGAGCTATGGGCTTGCTGTGAGATAGAGTCTCGAGGCGTTATTATGTATATATAGTAGTGAAGGGCAAAGTTATTGCTGAGATATTACAACACCGACACGTCAAGAATGGAGAAAGATAGAACGATATATGAAGCTTGAATTTTGTAGAAGGGATGATTTTGAGAAGGAAGGAGGGAGGGAGGGTGTTGAAAAAAAATAAAATAAAAGACAAAGTGGTGGGATAAAAATGAATTTTATAAGAAAGGAGTGATAAGAGGGGATATTTGTTCCTTTGATAAAAGGAGGGATAAATGAAGGCAGGAGAAAACGTGAGCATGAAGCCTTACTTTTTTTGGTGTTACTTTGAAATTGAAACTTTTTGTTTATTTATAAAGTATGTATGGTTTTATTAGCAATATAATATTACAGTGTATATGTATGCAAATGTATTATTATAAATGTACCGTGTCTTATAAATTTTTTAGTAAGACCGTGCAGTAAGATAAATTCGAGACGTTCAACAATTTCAATAAAATATGATCTTAACTTAATTTTCAGATGATATATTTTTATCAGAATACAAGTTCTGAAAGATGTAGCATTTTGTAAATCATGTAAAGAATATAAAATTTTAACTTTTCGAAGTCTTTTTTATGAATTTTTATTAAAAGAATGATTGAAAATTCATACAAATCCCTTCAATAAGATGCAACATAAAGCACTTTATATAATTTATAAAATGTTTTATCTTTTAAAACAGTCAAAATGACTTTTCGTAAGCTTGACTTGAATCACACTTTTACGAAGATTTAAAATAAGAGCAAATTTAAGTCGAGGGCTAATTTCTCGATTAAAAAATGAACATAATATTTGATAGTTAGAAATAAAGATTAAAACATATGATTTTTGTTGAAATTATTAATATTTATTATTAAAATATCATACACATATAAATGTAATATTTTAATGCTGAATGATTTCCTGGTAGAAAATTGAGCATGTTTTGGGCAGAATTTCTGGTCAACGAAAGTTAAAATGAGACTTAACTAGAAATTCTAGAAATTCTTTGAACAAAATTTTTAAATAAATGTCATTTTAATTTACCGTTAACGAGAAACTCTGCCCAAAATATGGTCATTTTACTATCAGGATAATATGTTTACCAATTTCATCTCTGCAGATAAAAAACAATTTCTTCCAATTGAACAAATCAATAAACCGATTATTGTTGAAAGAAAAACAGTTTCAATAAATATGGCCAATATACGATAAAAAAAATATCATTAACTTAATGATCTACTTTTTTCATTTCTCGACGCAAAATAATACAAAATCAAATAAAAATTATTTTTAGTAACTGCTTTAAGTTTTTCAAATTATACTTTTAAATCTAGTAAATTTAACAATAAATTAAAAAAGAAATATGTTGAAATAAAGGAAAAGGAAATGCACGAAATAAAAGGTAAAATGAAAATAGTTACACGAAGCAAGAGAAAATTAGACTACCCAAGCACGTAAGAGTAAAAAGGTATATAGTCGATATGGAGGATAAGAGCGGTGGCGTGACAAAAGAAAAAAAAAAGTTTTAAGTAAAGTAGAGGTGAAAGAGGGAGAGAGATATCGCGTACTTTTTTGTGATATATTAAAGTATAGAGGCTACGTGACATTGAATACTAAGTAGACCTTAAAAAGTGTCATACATTTAGAAATTTCAAGGATCCTAGGATTTGATTTGTCAAAAGCGTCGAGGCTTGATTCTCAATATGTAAAATTGATGATAGATAATTTTATAGAAGGGAGTATATTATTATTGAAATTAAATGTATTTCGCTTGATAAT
This sequence comes from Anastatus disparis, assembly GCA_017163975.1. Lineage (NCBI taxonomy): Eukaryota > Metazoa > Arthropoda > Insecta > Hymenoptera > Eupelmidae > Anastatus > Anastatus disparis. The sequence goes on from JAFFSR010000251.1 coordinate 3,399,158, forward strand.
AAATTAACTACGTTTCCAAAAGGGCTTCTAAAGAAATATAATAAGAACTTCAATTTAATCTGACCTTTGAATGTTAGACTCTTATATTTAAAATCCCTGGTAGAAATATGAACATAAAAAATGGTGTATACAAAAATTTATGGCAATTAGTTGTAATACTGTCAAAGAAATGGCCATAAAATGGTCAAAAAATCGTTTCCATTTCTACCAGGGTTTATTTTACGTTAATATAGGATAAATTATGTGCGGATTAAAATTTTTAAAAATACTGAGAGAAAATTTTTTTAGAACTACAAAAATGTTGCATTATAAATATGTTTGTATGAAAGAATACATATTCAGCCAGTGCACAGATTATAATATCTTATCCACATAACCATAATTAACGTAGAATAAAATTCTTCGTTGATAACTTATATTGTGTGCGACAGACTTGATTTTTTATGAAAATTAATGCTACATAAACAATAAAAATAGCTAATATTTTACAAACACAAAAGAAAATTTTCTATGTTTGTATCAATTTTAATCGTATTAATAACATTTTTTATAACGAATCAAGTCTGTCACATAATTCAAATAAAATATAGCAATTTTACCTATACAATTTCTTTCAGAGGATTATCACAGAATGTTAAAATAATATTTTCTTAAGATAAAAATTTTAAAATTTTTACAAGCACAAAATTTTAATTTTCAAATAACATAAAAAATTTTGTATTTTAAAAATCATCATTAACGTTAACATTAATGCATTCAGATATTGAGATTGGAAATAGAAAAAGGACAAATTTTCACAAATGTTTTCTATTCAAATTTATAAATTTTGATAAATGTGTTTAATGTTAATCTTTAATGTTAATCTTTAGTCTAAAATTTAACGTTAGTCATTGTTTCTATGTTAATTTAATTATTGCCTTTTATCTACTCCGTTAATGTTAATTGATTATCATGAAATTAGTAAATTAATCGACTGTGCAGTACTACTACTGATGATCGATTCATTATCTCATATAAGGTATTCGCGGTATTTTATAATCTTCATTAAAATAATCCAAACGAATTTCTATTAGTATAATGAAAATACATTAAATAAAAATTAACGACCTTTTTTTCAAGTATCATTTATTTCCATTTCGTTACAAATCTTTCTCAGATCTCGAAATCTACTAAAAATATAAAAATCCAATATAAAAAAGAAATAATCGAAATTTTTTATTACCGTTCATACAGCACCTACATACCGGCTTACACGAAATTGTTCGCACATAGGACAATCGCTGCTCAACAACATACATATACATACATAGAGCTCATGCTAACAGAACGAGCGAATTGAATAGAGATGGGAGTTTAATTGCGACGAATAGCCTCTTCGAATTGTTCACTCCGATGCAATCGGTACGTGACCAGGATCACAACGATACCATTCTCTATGTACATACGTATATATATATATCATATATAATACTGGTTCCTCTCTCTCTCCTTTCGATATACGTTAACGTTCGCGCGTTTCTCTCCATTTTCTCTCTCGAAATGCCGCCTCGTGTTCCAAATGGTACATACAGAAATCTAGTCTTTATACAAGTATTAATATATATGTATCTTGTATGTGTGTATATGTGTAAAGGTTAGGGAAGTGGAATATTGGTACGCGTACTCGCGTTCGTTCGTTAATAATGGGGAAAATGGCGAAACAGGCGGACGTCACGTAGAGGTAATTCGGCACGCGTTCGCTTCTCCATCAAATTGATTTTCACATCTCTCTCTATCTCTCTATCTTTATCTCCCTCTGAATCCTAACTGACTTCGATATATGTATATGTATATAGCATGTCTATGTGTTATATAGCTCTTGACCCGCACGTCGTATGTACAGATGAGACGAGTTATATACTGTTATATATGATAGAGCACGCCTTGTACGCACTGTTATATACTCGCGCGTTCTCTCTGGCCTTAACGAGGGATTTCAATTCTTTTTCGTCCGACGGACACGCGGCCAAGCGCCAATGCTCGTTCGGCCAAGTTGAATGAGAGAAAGAGGAAAAAAAAAATATTTTATGTGCGATTTTGTATGGAGAGAAAGAAATTCACGTAAATCGAGAGAGAGAGAGAGAGAGAGAAAAAGTATGAGAATCGTGCACTCAATTTATCGCTTTTTTTATTAAACATTCTACCAAAGATAAAAAGATGAATGATTGTAAATTTTTTTTCTTGTTCATAACGTGCCAAAGAACAAGCTTTTAGTCACACTGTTAAAAAATACATAAAATTTGCTTCCAGTACATGCATTAAATTTTCGGAAAATACATTAAAATTACGATAAAATGTATTAATTTTCATGCAAATCAGTATTAAATTTCATCTTAATAAATAAAATTTAATGATGATTTGCATGAAAATTAATACATTTTACCGTAATTTTAACGTATTTTTAGAAAATTAATGCATGTACTGGAAGCAAATTTCATGCATTTTTTAACAGTGCATGTGTATAAGCATTAGTTAGAGAATTTTGAAATTCTTATCTAAATGATTTTTTTGGTTCAGAGTCATTAGACGAATCATTTGTTTCTTTTATGCAAATGAAAATTTAAATCTATTCTTTACTGAATAATGATGTTACCGTAATATGAGATTGCTTTTTGCTAAATTTAAAAAAATAGTTTCTTATATTTGCTTCAAGTGATTTTGCTAAAAGAGAAATACAATGCTTTCTCATAGAGAAAGCATTGTATTTCTCTTTTATTTAATTTACAAAAAATTAAATCAATAAGGTTAAAGTGATTATTTTTGTTTTTATGAAGAATAAGATTTTATTTTTCCTAAAAAGGGAAACATATATACTGTTTTGATTAAAAATTTTCTTGGTAATTTGAAAAATTTATGTTTTTGCTAAAAAAAATAAATTACTGTTGATGTATTCCTATGTGTAACCCATATATAAATATCATAAATGCAGATAAACCAATAACGTCCATACTTTCTATTTTTTTCAACAAACAAATATACTTGCTTAAAAAAAATAGATTTATATATAGGTTTTGGAAAAATTCAGAATTTATAAGATGTTGATTTTTGTTATTACTGATATTAAAATATTCTAAATTTAATTTTAGTTAATTCATTCTGTGATAAAATAAAAAATGTCGCATAATATAAAGTATAATAGAATAGAATATTGTTATGTTATTTGATCTCATACAGTCAACTATCTAAAAACTAATAATATTATTATTTAATATCACAGTTTAATAGTCTATAGTTATATCATAGATCGAAAAGTAATAAAATATATATGCAGTAATGCCGAAAAAAAATTTTGATCAATAATTATCAGTCAAAATAATAAAAAATTTTAATAAAAATTGTACAGAACAAAATAAAACAAACAATATTGGCATGAAAATACAGTCTATACAACAAAATCAAACACTTGTTTGATTTATACATGACTATAGAGTCATCGCACTTTGAATCTACATATGGTGAGAATATGAACATAAATTAACAATGGAGATTAATAATGGAGATCGAGCAAATATCTCGCTACTGCTGTCTTGAACCTGTTAAATGATGGTAGATGCTTAATATTAATAAACAGGGAATTCCATAGATGAACTTTGAACTCCACTTTGAACTTCTTTCTTTTAATTTTAGGACGCATAAAGGATACCCAAATATAGATTTTAAAGAAACTCACTTGATTCTCTCGAGAATTTATGTACGCAATTTTGTACATAATTACAGAGAAAAAAAATATCTTCTGCAATCGGTACGCAGACAACCCAACGTGGCTCAACAAAGAGAAATATGACCACCTGTGCCTACGTCTAACACATATCTCACACTCAAGTTTTGTAGTTTTTGTATCCGTCTTCTCAACTTCTTAAAAGGATCAAGTAGAAGCAGCGAACAATAATCGTAATATGGGAACAAGAGGGCAATTATTGCGAATTGTTCGTGTGGAGTCTTTGTGATGAGGGAACGGGAAAACAACAGAATGTACAACAATTATTATAAGTTAATTAGGAAATTGTAAATTAGACACCTTAAGAGGTTTTTCTAAAAATAAAAGCAAAATCTCGTCATTGTTAAATAGACCTAATAAAAATATTTAAATTAGTCATTAATTTCACTTGGGATACCCTTTACAGAACGTACAAAACTTGGTTAAATTTTTTAGCGATCATATTCATATTTCAAAGATAGTTCAAAGTCAAGCACAAAGACAAGGCTCATCATGGTGCCAGAGAGAGGAATGCTGCCACCTCCCTCAAGGTCGATCGACCTTGGTTCCCCAGCATAAAATGTATTAATGAAATGGTTACTAAAAAAAAGCGATTATTTTTTTTATAAAGCTCAAAATATTTGTAATATTTTCAATGCAACTGTTGAAAATTACAACGTGCAAATGTTACAATGCGCAAAAGTTACAACGTAAACAATCGCGCCAATTTATAAAATTTTAATTAGATATTTCTCTGAAGTATTTTATACATTTTTATAAATACATATTGAAAATTCATCGAGAATGATACATCATTCAACATCGATAAGAAGAATAAAAAAAAATGATCAAACGAATAATAAAGTGAGAAGGATATTAAGGTCGAATTAATTCCACGTCATTTCATCGTCATCCATATATAATCTCGTATAACCAGAGTGCAAATGAGTACGCATCAACCGAAACTCTATAGCGCATGCTGGCTGGCTGGCTGGCTGCTATAGCTGCTGCTGCTTAATTGCAATATCGAGTTCTGTCCCATTTCCAAAACGAATCGACGCTTGATACAGCACTCGAATAATTATCACGATCGACTTTTGCGCAACTGTCGTCGGTTTCACATATGGATACTAGCTTTTTTTTTTAACTTTTGGTTTGATGAAATGTATATTTCAGTTATGTTTATTTCAGATATACGATATTTTGATAAAATTAATATGTTTTATGATTATTGATTTTTTTTTTTAAATTAAGATGTACGATAATATATTATGGATTATATAAAAAAATTGTCCAAACGCCAATCCATAAAAAGCGTTGAAATTTCAAGGAAATAATATCGATTTAATTTATACTTATAAATGATGGATAAAAAACTTCTATCCTTATGATTTTTAAATATAAATGATATATAATAAAAAGCATTCTTTATGTCATAAAGTAAACATAAAAAATATATTTTCAGTCCAATTTCACGTTAATGATATTCCGAACTTTAATCCCACACGAAGATCAAGCTAAAATCTATAGACAAGTTATCAAAGGGATTTAAAAATATCAAACTTAACCTCGCGCATTTGTTTAGATTAAACGCAAAACTTTCGACATCGTTGACTTTTATTCCGGTATAAATATTTAATCGGATTAAATATATATAGATAAATAAATTAAAAAAAAGAAAAATAATCAAGTTTGTATTTTGGTATCATTTACATATATTTTTATTTGGCATTGTATCGACTATTTTATTTTAAAAGTGTTATGAATTTCATTCTGATAAGTATAATTTAGGATGTAAATGCATTAATTTAATAAAATATCGATAGGAATATTTTGTGAAATTCAAAATAATGTATACACAGTATTTTAAGTGACCGGAAATTAAATTTTTGTTAGTACCAGATAATTTTTTGCTAAAATAGAAATATTATTTCTTTGTATATTTTATACATGTAATAATGTTTTAATAAATTAATTTTTACTTTCTAAAATTTTAAGAAATCAAATTACATATTTCTTACTGAAGTCTTTATAAATGAAATTAATCATACCTCTATCAACTGAAATTTTATTGTTCAATAACGTTACTACCCACTTTAATATTATAGTAGCATATCTCATTAAAATTAATTATCAAAATTGAAAAGTTAGAGTAGAAAAATAGAAAAAAAACTTAATTTCAGAGAACAAAACAATTTTCTCAAATTTAATGGTCACAACAAAACTTTCTTTCGACCACAACTCAACGCCTCAATTATTTCTACGTGTATCGAGTTTATCCAGTCGTCGAATTATTCTAGAGGCGCACATTACGCATATATCCAAATGTTAGAAAAAAAAGTAATATCGTTTGTCATATGCCTACTCTCAAAAGAAAAAAGAAAATTAAAGGTAGAAAGACAAAATTCAACGATGGTTGTACCAGTAGTCGTAGGACGTGACGCGACGCTTTTTTTCACCTCTCTTCTTTTTCCAAAGGTATAGTCCAAAAATGTTGATGACTCGACAAGTGTATACTAACATAATTCTCAATTGCTACTTCACTTTTTAAGTCATTTCTTATACATATGTGCGTGTGTGTGTGTGTGTGTCGCACGCGTTTTTCTTTCTCTAATTGAGTGAATGGCGGCTCGGCCAATCGACTTTTATTTTTCGAAATTATAGGTCCGGCAAATAGTAAAAAAGAAAGGACGATTATCCATCCAAAACATAGGCGGTTTAAAGAAAATAAAGCAAACAAACACAGACGATAGACGAGACCCAACCTTTTTTTTTTTGGAAGTTTTTCAGATGTAGGAGAAACTCTTACGAAGCATCAGAATCAAAAGACTTAAAATAAAACGTCTTCATGGTAATTTAACGGCAATTTTGTATTAAGATGTTTCTAAAAGAAAAAGCGATGGAAACGATAAGGTTAAAAATGAAAACCTCACCCTTCGTTTTTCTTTTTTTTCAAATGATCAATAAAAAGACTTCCGAAAGCACGCGCAGATGTGTTTTGCGATATGCGATCGGTTATGTATATAAAAAGGCGTTTTGTAAGTTTTTCCAGCCTCCCATTTGAAGTGCATCAATTTGAAAAACTTAACTGCTGGGATTACCGACTATGAGTCTCGAATTTTAAGGTTTCCTTTTGAAAAAAAATATTACCGACGATGAATGTTATCAAAATATTTATAATGTTTAATAATTTGATTAGAATTTAAAACGTTACAAATAAGATCACTGACTTACCGAAGAATTGTTCCATCAAATCTGTAATATTGATTTTTTAAAGTAATTAACATCCCATTTTTTAGTAAAAATATAAAAATATTAATTATAAATTTTTTTTTTTTTTTTTTTATTTAACGCCGCTGTATTTATGCTATCATTTTGATGCTAATTAGCGACGGAGATCGTCAGTGTGTTTGTGAACAAAGCACGTGTAATGTATAGTGGTGCTAGTATCATTCGGTCACCGAGAGCGGGATTCGAACTCGGAACCTCGAGATTACGAATCCATCACTCTACCGACTGAGCCACTGACAACCTGTAAGTATAAATTATAATAAGTAAAAATATAATAATTTAGCGATAAATCTGTCACTCCTTAATTACTTCCAACAAAATTCTTCAATAATTGACAAGTATAGAATTTTCTTCATGAAAATTTTAATAACTGAATGGCATAGAAAATCAAGCTGGAAAAACGATTACGTATTCTTTATACAATTTATACCATTCTCACCTTTAGACTATCACGTAGAAAATTCATTGATCAATGCGACGATGCAATGGGACACGCATTTTCTATAAGCAAAAGACCCCTATACACGTATATTTTCTACATGTTGCAGAGACGATCATTATACTCGTATAGACGTTATCAGGGTCGTCTATCGGACGCATCACGTACGTAACATTGTCAACGCACAAGCGAATATTATATATATGAGCGCTTATTCAGTCCTATAATAGGTGTAGCCTTTTGTGAAAAAAAAGATGGTATTCGTATAGGAGTGAGAATGGGCTAACCGGAAACGGAATGCTGTTACATGATTTTTGGTTATTATGAATTTTCAAATATTAAGGATTACGTGCTACAAGTGAAAATTGGTACTGATGGACTTTTTTTATAGTATGGTTTTTAATTGAATAATTTATTGGAAAAACATTGATATTATGGAAAATTTCGTTGTAAAAAATTTATAAAAAGTTGAAAAACTTTATTTTTGGGAACGCGAAAATCGTATATCTTATATGTTCACATTTGTAATATACAAAGCGTAAGTTTGTATGAATCAAAAAAATTGCAATGAACAACTTTTGATTTTTTTTCTTAAATTATTTTTTATTTTAAAAAAGTACATGATGATAAATTGTGTAAACTTTTTGAAAACAGAAAAAAATAGATTTTGATAATATAAATAAATTTGAATTTTTATAAGAGGATGTATTTGTTTAGTATAAAGGTTTATAATATTTGCATAATCAATAATCATTGAGTATTAAAAAGATATTTGATCACAATATATAAATAGTGATATTTCAGAATGTATATAGGTTTTGCCTGCTTCATAAATATTATAAATAAACAATTTTGTTTTAATTTTCCAAAAAATGTTAATAAAGGTTTTTATTTTTATTTTATGTAATTGTTGCAGTAATTTGAATTTTTCGAAAATTTTCAATTTTCTAAAGTTTAAATTGTGTTAAAAGGTTTTGGTATTATAAGTTTTTCTTCTTTTAAGGAAATAGTACAATTGATATCTCATATTTTTGTACGATGAAACGTCATATTGACCCTGACATTAAACAAATAAAAAATTCTTTCCTTTGCTTAATGTTATAATGCGTTCAGTACTAAATAAATTTTTTATATAATAGAAAACAGAACCTCATTATTTTGTTCTTAAATATTAAGTTGTGTAAAATAAGTTATATAATATCTAATTAAAAAAAAAACTTTTCTTTTGATTGTAAAATTCATTCATCACCGATCGTTATCAAAGAACATAGTGCTCTTGTCATTAATAAACAGCAGAATCAGCAGCATTGCATATACACGAGATGATATTCCAAGGCTTTCCAAACGAGCGACTTCATTAAAAGTTCTCTGTTAATATTTCCACAGGCTACTACGAAGAGTTAAAACTAAAATACGCGTATATACTAATACAGATAGAAAAGCTAGATTAATCTTTTCGCGCTCGATATAATCCTTGACGTAACAAGCTCCCTTAATCCCGACACAAATCCTACATGGTCCAGAGCATCGGTTCTACAACCAGCGCAACCATCGCCCCACGTATATAGACGGCTCATAGGGATTACAACTCGTAGTTACCAAATTGGCTTTTTATCATTTGTCGCACGACAAAATCATAGTTCATATATATATATATATATATATATATATATATATATATAGTCGGTCGACGTGTCGGAGCGTTTACATGAAAATTCACTTGGAACTAATGCGAAACTAAATATAGCTGATAGGACGGATGTATACACACGGATAGAAGCCACACACAAGATATTTTAGTGACATCGGCTTGACAGCCAACAGGTGTCTTAGAAGGTGTCTTGTGATACACATATACACAAGATAGAATTAGATCTTTAAATTATGCGGGATTTCTCGGATTTGTGGATTAGAAGTTTGTATTATCAAGCCTATAAGATGATACTTATTTTGCTTATTTTTAATCTTATACATACACAAACTAACGTCTTTTATATTGACGTGGCTTTAATCGAGTGAATATCAAAACTTAAAAGGTATAGGTTATTATGATGACACAGGTATATAAATCCGTACAAAGCGAGATAATGTAGAAATCGATCAGTGAATACTTAGAAGAAACAAAGAATCGAGGCTCAAGATAAATAAATGTGTTTTTTATATGATATTAAACGAGATTTTATCGAATGAAAAGCATATAACACTTTTAAAATAAACATTTACATAATTTCAGATTAGTATTTTTTTTTTCTTTTATGCTGTTAGACTATATTGTTAGATTTTTAGTTACGAAGATTTTATTCGTATTATATAATATGATTTAATGCGTAAATTTAATGAGTAAAATTTCAAAGTGCATCGACGGTTCCAACGAAGAATATCCTATCTTGTATACTGTTAAATACATGTCCTATTTCGCAACCGATTGAATAAACATCTTATCCCGCGTATCGTTGAAAAAATTAATATTCAATTAATTGATAAAATATTTCATAATTAAATTTGGTCTCAGGTTGTTCTTAATCGTGAATTTAACATAATCTGTTAAGAAGAACCCGTATAAAAGAAAAATATATATTTTTAATTTAATTAAATTTTTAAAATATTTAAATGAATAGTTACAGAATATGGTAGTGGTATCATTACAAAATTTGAAACAAAAGATTTTCTTTGTAATTTATCTTCTTTTAACGGGAGGCAAAATAACACGTTTTATCAACTGCACGCAAAATAGGACTTTTTTCAACGAGACGCGAAATAAGATTTTTTTTTTAATCGGTCTGCGAAAAAAGACTTTTCTTTAACCGTACGTGAGATATGATATTCTTCGTCAGAGCCGTCGATATCTTGCGTGTTTTTTTTTTTTTTTTTTTTTTTTTTTTAAAAAAAAAAGATTAATATATAAAGGATATTGTCCTCTATATGATTAACCTTTTTATATATGGTGAAGTCGAGGAAGTCCCCCGCCCGGCATCTGTTTAACACATTACATCAGGCTAGGACTGTCAGACCCACCATACCGAAAACTTTGACTACCGATGGATGGTCAGCCACTTTTGTAACCAACAATCAACCGATACCCAATGAGGTCGGATTTTTTAAAGAGTCGCGATATAAATGGCACATACACTTATTTTCTTTCGAAAAAAAAGTTAGAGGTACCTGGCCAGGATTCGAACCCATGCCCTCCGCGTTGAAGGCAAGAGCTCTATCCATTACGCCACCGCGCTCTCCTGATATCTTGCGTGTTAGGATAGAACATTTGGATATTTTAATAAAATTATGTAATTTATTACAATTTTTACGATAAATAGAATCAATTTATTGGATTTATAAAATTATGCACTATGAAGCAATGAATCATCTCATTATCAACTTTGGTAGGAAATTGACCATATTCTGAGCAGAATTTCTGGTCAACGTAAGTTAAAATGACATGAGATATTCAACATTTTTAAAATTTAATTTGTAAAAATCTTATTTTATTTTTCATTTTATACACGACTCATCATAAACTATTTTTAATAAACCTACAAACGCATGAAGTTATTTTAATTTTCATTAAAATCAATTTTCTTTCAAGCATTAGTAAAATTTTTTTACTCTTTATCTTTTTATTAATTCTAAGTACTTTTATAAAGAAAATTTCAACAGAAACGAAATTCTAAGATTACCAAATGATAAATATGTTATATTGACATGAAACAATCGCTCATTAGAATCGCGTGTCGCTATACTCAAGTCATCATATCACCACGATTCATTACATAATCCATTAAAATAACATGCTAACCGTGTTTAACTCGTTTCACTCTACTATAAAACATACCGAGGCTCAGGCGCCATATCCATTCTCTCGATCTCGTATAGTACACGAAAAAAAATATATATCTAGAACCCGCTCTCTTTTTGCCTCCAACAAAATGGCGTACTTTCCCGTAACCCATGTTTAAAAGGAGGGTTGAGCCTTTACCCTAACACGTACAGCATTATGTAATCGTATACGACGCCTAACTACACAAGATATCCTAAAAAAGAAGAAGAAGAAGGGGGAGAGATTAACGTTTAGTTCATATTGAGAATAGTTGTTGCCTTTGTCGTTTAGCCATGTGTCGCTAATGTGACCATTCCATGGGGGGTCATTTTCTATTCTATTTCCCTTTCGGTTATACACGTATATATCGGGTACCACCCCTCTCGAACTTTTATTTTATTTTTTTTTTCCTCTTTCATTTTCACTATGGCAAAACGCATCATGGAGAAACTATGAATGTAAGGGTGTATATAAGCGTCGAGCGCAAAGGCAGATTGACGTAAAATCAATGAACGAAGTCAATGGGTGTTATATACGTATGTATGCGAAGCTAAAGAGAAAGAGAAGGTTTTTAGAGAGACCCAGCCCCCTTTTTCTTTCATGTTACGTACATTGTTATAATATGTATGTACACGTATAAGGTCGCTCGCTATATTCTCTCTCTTTACGTTACAACTCTCAAAGTATACTTGTTATAACTACTTGACGCTTATACGTATACACTCATTGTATACTTTTACAGGCATCTTTACAGTCGAGTTGTTGTTTCTTTAACTTTCTTTCTTTATTTTTTTTTTTTTGGAGAAAGTCACTTTTGAAAACAATTGAGGTTTTTTTATTGTTCTATGTTGAAAACTTTCGTTATAATATTGTCATTTTTATTGAAATTTTATTTTTATAGAAATAGAAATATGCTAGAATTTCTTATTATTTATAGAAAAAATATTTTAACATTACAAGTTTGATTTATATTGTATGTATTATTTGTTAACTTATTAAACCGTATTCTTATCTGATTATAAAAAACATTTTATAATGGCGAAAACGTGTTTTTATAAATTTTTTATCCACTTCTTTTGTACTTTAAATATACAGGTATATTGAGAAAAAAAAATTGCTCCATCCCAAATTCAAAGAATCATATTTATATTCTGACTAAAATACATGTTAATTTTGTGATGATGTATAAAGAGGAAAAAAAAAAATAATCGCTTCGCGAGCTAATGATGACTTTTGTGTATCTTTTCTTTTGCTTGTAACGGACACTTTGCTACTGTTGAGCTACCTTGATGGGGCACTTGATATGTATGAAAGAAATTTTAAAATTCATCAAGTCATGCTCGCTAACAAGGCGCATTATTGAAATGCTTTACAATTATCCACAAAGCCTTTCTCAGTTTTATAATCTCATATATGACTTTGAGATATTTCTTTCTTACTCTGTGATCGTGGCCATTTTATGAAAGGAATTTGTTATTTATAAATTTCATGAAAATTAGATTGTGATTCCAATCAAAATTGTTTTTTTATTATATTAATTCATGGAGGGAATTTTTCTATAAAATTTACAATGAAATTCTGCATAAAAATTACTGCAACATTTCTGCTTGATAATTATAATGAAATTTCACTAAAATTACGGGAAAGTAGTGTAAAAATTTGATAATTATAATGAAATTTCACTAAAATTACGGGAAAGTACTGTAAAAATTACGTGCTGTTACCGTAAAAATTATAGGACAAACTTTAAATTTTGTCAATATGTTAAGGGAATGTAAAATACCGACATTACCGTTTTCCAAAATTTTGATTCTCAATACAAAAGTTTTAAAAATATCTGTATATTACAGTCTTCCATTTTTACTAATAAAAAGCCCAATATAGAAATATTTCGGAAGATTTTTGAATAAACATTAAAAATTTGGAAAACAGCAATGTCGGTAACTATGTGTGAATCACATACCCTAGTACATCCTCTTAAAGGATGTGTCTATAAAATCAGTTATCCATAGGTACATATAGAAAAAAAAGGATATTTATTACAATTTCATATATAATTAAAAAAAATTTATTTTTGAATCTATGTGTATACTCAAAAGTAAATATCGTTTGTTGGTACGAGTATGGCGATGCCTCGTTTTTGCTTAAAGGCTGGTAAAATTTTTTTATGGTTAAAGAAAGGTTGTATGTCGTTTGTGGTAAGGTAATATTTTGCTCACAATTGGAAAAGGTGATATTTTAGAAAATAATTATTTTTTTATTTTATCGCCTCTATATCGTAGCTCAATTTTTTTATGTAGAGTGGTTGATTTAGAAACACATTATTAACGCAAATCTCGCTAGTGCTGTCAACATAGAATTGTTGGCAAGTTATTATACCTGGAGATATATCACTTTTTCCAACCATAACTAAGATCCACTTTTTTCAACCACAAACGACATATCATCTTTCAACTATGAAACGCGATGTCACCGTTCTTTATTTCAAACCAAGATATGGGCTTAATCGTCTCAACAAACGATATAAAATAATAAATACAACTGTAAAAAGTTTGTATTTTTATCACATTCTCTTTCAAATAATCTACAAAATTTTCTCAGCAAAAGTTTTATTACAGTAGAAATGTAATAGATCTTTTTATACTTGTGTAATTACTGAAAATGCACGTTTATAATGATTTAATGGATTTGCATTGAACAAAATTTTTTACACCAAGTACATAAAATGGCACTTTGCAATTTTACGCTAGCTGTGTCAAAAAATAATTTTAATACTTTTTTATATGTTTTGATCAAAGTTTGTAAATCCAATTTAAGAACAAAAAATTTTAATAAAACAAAATACGTACCTTTTGATCATATTGGTAGGCATTAAACAATAATCCTTGCGCCAAAAACCATATAAGAATTGTACATGGATGCTATTGTCTAACCATAGAATAAAAAGTTGAATTTTTTTTTTCTCTAGTCTGTGTCCTGTGTTGGCGCGTCAACTGTCTACAAAGTCGAAAGTCGATATAGCGGCACGGTTGTATATCGCCATGGCGACGCGAGAAAGAGCAAAAAAAGAATCGTAGACCATGAGAATAGAGACTCTCATTTGTTTGTCATTTCCTCAGCGAGTCGCGGAAATAAAAGAATGCTCGCCTACAACAACCCCTCCCCACCCTCCTCGTCCCCTCACCCCCCTTTCTCCGCGTGTTTTTTGCGAAACAAAAAGCAATCGGAACGCACGACGCTTGATAGAATGTTGCTGCTGGCGTACTCACTGTTGTTGTTTATTTTTTTTTTTTTTTCATGTATACATAGTCGAATGCAAGCATTCGTTGAAGAAAAGAAAAAGAATACAAATCCTTGAATTACCTGTTCGGAAAAGAGCATTCTGTCGTTCGTTTTTTATGCTGTTTCCGTCGAGCGATCTGTTAAAATACGTTCGTTTCAACAACGACAAGATCGGTTTGCTTAATGGTCTCTCCGATGATCGAAAAGAAATAAGAGGTAAGATTGAAATTTTACTTTTACTTGATGGGCATGTATTAAATAGTATTTTTAAATTGTTTCCAAATTTTTTATGAATTAAATAATTGAATAAAACAAGTTGACTAATAAAATGTCTCTTTAGCTTGATAAAATTAATGGTTTTCATAACCTATTCATTCTTTTTTAATATACATTCAAACTAAAAATATTTTGGTTGGATCGTTTTGTATTTAGCGGGTAAATAGTTTTTCACTTTTTTAATCTCATTTTTCATTAAAATTATATAAAGATAAGTCATTGGATTTATATACCTCGGCGATTTCGAAAATTAGGTTAGGTTTTATTTTTAGTTTCCAAAAATTACACTGAAAAAAATAGAATCTAGAAATAATAGGAATCGACTAGGTGATAAAAGATTTTCGTTTTGTTTTACAACCTCATAAAATTCCAATTATCAGAAGAAAAAAATCTGTTTCAATGATATCGACTTCCTTCAAAAAGATACACCTAGCAGAAATATTTCTGAAGCGACTAAACTAAATTTTTAGTCATTAAGTATAACAAGATTTCTATTTAACTCAAGTAGAAGAATTAAATAGATTTTTCTTCTTACTTCTAGACTTTATTTTATTCGGTACGCTTTTAATAAATGAGATTTTTTAGATCTTTTAATTTTCCACCATGTTCTTGACTTCCCAGAATTGTGAAAAACTTAAAGATCCAAAAAATTTAATAAATTAAAAGCGTAATTTGTAAACTACGAAATGGAAATTTAACCTCCCCCTAGTCGCCTTAAACTGATATTTTACTTGCAAAACGTTGAATTTTTTCAGAAATATTACAATGAAATAAAATTTTGAAATGATTAAAAAATTGATATTTCAAAAAACTATATTCTTTTAACGTTTTTTCTATAAAAAAGAAGAAAAGAAAATTTCCATAAGTTAACTAGTCGACATTTTACTGAGCGCGCGTTAGATAATGAAGTTATACGCACAGAGGCCCGTTAGAGCATTAGAAAAGAGAAATGGAAGTCGATATAACGTTATAAAAGGGAGTTTTGTACATACATAGGGTTGTTACAACCCCTAAAGTGCTTGCACCCAATTGACTTCGCCATATTGAATTTGGTTCTATGGGCTCTCGAAATCCTAACAGGGTTTTAGCCCTATATATATATATATATATAAACCTCCAAGATGTGCGTGTTACGTATGTACGATAAAGTCCGTTCTTAGACTTCTTATACGCGATAATGTTATTACGATGTTGTCTACGTGACCGAAATTTTCTTTAACCGCCATGAGAAACGTGTTGCACTGTACTCACGTTTTTCTTTTCTTTTCTTTTTTTTTCTTTTTTTTTAAGGCGAAAATTATGTTGAAATCCTTGGAAATGTTAGACGTATTGTAGAATTCTCAATGCTCAAAGAATCTATTCGGAAGAAATTACGCTTATAGAAGTAACTTTTGTGGAAGAAAAATTATTTTAACTGTACAAAGATAGTTTTATGGATTTTTTCTGAAAGTCAGACTAATTTTAATTCAGAATTATATGATAACAGTATTTTTTGGGATATTAGGTCAATTGGCTGATATAGCGACTACTAAATTTACAGTATACTTATTTTTTTCAAAAATACGTATACATTTAGTGCTTAGCAAAGCACTATAAGCTTATTGATAAAAGCATATTTCACCTTTAAATTTATATAGATAAATGTATCTACAATTGTTTTTTTTTGTACTAGGATAGAATATAAACATCTTTAATTTTATTTTTTATATTCTGGATATTTTTATGTATCTTATGTTTCAAAATTACTTTTATCATCGCAGCGTCTTTCAACCTTTGAGAATGGTGAAGCCAATAAAAACTTGAATATACGAAAGTCCAAATAATATTGCGTAAAACCATAATTTTAAAATCCAAACTTTAATGGCATGCGTATAATGATGCAACGTAAATGAATTTTATAATTTTAAAATTAACCTTATAATCGTAATAAATGCCAAATGTAAAATGAAAATATAGCACAAAAAAAAATTTGAAAATAATACACGGAACATAAAACACATTCCCTACATTCGTATCTAATATTATAAAAGCAAAACCTTTAGCGAAAATTTAGCTCCTCAAGAGCTCTTTATACGACCTCATAGACACATATATACATACAGTGGTTGTGTACAACAAAAGCCTGCGATATGTATCAAATTATCTTCATAATGGAAAATGGCGGCAACGTAACACCTCTGCCAGGTGTTACTCGAGAACCATAGAAAGCTAGTATATACATGTATATGTATAAGCAACAATGAAAATCATAATGCGCTCAACACCGCACAATAATGTCATTACAATGCTCCGAATCCCGCCCGATATGAAGAGAGAGGTGGTGTTGCTTTAATAGGAGTCCGTTTACAAAACCTTAAGCATTATATATATATATATATATATATATATATATATATATATACATTATATTTTCCGTGATTTTAACGCACGTTGCATATTACCCGTGTGCGCTTTTATATACATACAGATATTTAATATATATACAAGAGGCTTTTATATGCCGAGTGCGCTAATGGTACTATGTATATACATGATGGTGTTGATATACGTAGTATTATAGAAAGTATTCAAGGTTTTTCTATTTCACGAGTTTGTGAGAACTTATTTTTTTTTTTCGAATGGAAATTCGAACGAGGTTTTATTCCATCAGAGATACGTAAAGTATTACGTATGTAAAATAATCTTGTTTAGATTTTTTTGAAGATAGGGATAAATAGTGATGTATCTTGATATGAAATCAATGATATTACTTTTGTATCTGAAAATTATATAAAGAGTAGAATTTTTTCTACTGAATTTTATTGTCCTTTCAATTACATCTTTAATTCTTGAAAGAACTTTTCAAATTTTGTAAAAGATATATTCTGTTATCGAAATTTGTCGGGAAAAAATTTTATTTCAAGTTATCAATCAATAGGTGTACCCTGGAAGAAAATTGACCATATCTTAAGCATAATTGTCGGTCAACGCATGTTAAAATGACACTTATCTAGAAATTTTTTTTAAATCATTTCTAGAATTTCTAGATAAGTGCCATTTTAACATTTGTTGACCAGCAATTATGCCTACAACATGGTCAATTTTCTTCTAGGGTATTATTACATTGTTAATATTGGTCCAAACATTATAATAAATTTTTATAAAAAGAATAGTAATCATTTATTTTTTTATTGACATGTATTTTAGAAAGTTTTAAGATTTTTTTTTTAAATGATAACTGTGATAATGATGGCAATTTTAAATTCATTGAAATTTAGATTTTTTAATTCAGGATTAATTTTAATGTTTTATTTATTTGACTCGTATTGATCCATGGAAAATACACTGAGGAATAATAAGAGATTATATTTTCAATCGGATGTACACGAACAAAGAAAACGCTTTATAATAAATTATGACATCTTGTGTTTATAATAAATTAAACCGTTTTAATTATTTGAAGAAAAATGTTGAATGTCTGAATTTCATCTTAATTTTTATCCCTTTATAATTTTTAAACTTGAACTTTTTAAATTAATCTTTTTTTATTGATTAAAATCAATACAAAATAAAAATGCATCGATTAAAAAAAATGATGATTTAGCTTAAATTCATTCGAAAAAATGGTCAAAAAATTGATCCTGTCATATAAAAATAGGTGATGATAGCTCTCAAACTATGAGAGTATCTAAAACACACAATTTACATGCGCATAAATTTTCTAAAAAAGTTTACAGCGTCCAAACATGTTTTTATAATGTTATTTCAATAATTATTTTTTTCGCTGTTTCAAAATTTTCTTTCTGAGAAAGTAACAAAATTTTTATCTCTACTAAAAAAAAAAATTAAAATTATAAAAAAGTATTTAATTATAAGTTGTGGATCAAATTTCCAAATACTCTTACTCAATCAGAAATTGAAGACGCGTAACAGTGTAAAGATGATTTTATACTTTATACCTTTCACATTAAGTCTTCGAGCAGTATATTATATTTAGTTATATAATATTATTACATAACAATTATTTTTGAAAAAAAATAATATACTCTATAAACATAACTTGCGCAAGTCTAATAATTTCTTTATTACGTTTTTCACTGCCCTATCTAGACAGCATATGGGTTTTGCCGGTGAATAGTATGCGCGTGAATATATTACTTAATCTATATACACCACAAATGTTCAAATGGTACTAAATAGTATAATTAGCGCTACGAAAAAAGCAATTTTTGTAACATGAAACTTGACAGGTACTTTGCATATTTTATCTCATATCTGAATATATTTTTGTAATTTTTTTTTCATTAAAATGATAGTCCTTACTTTACAGGTAATTTATAAGTTTTATTGTATGTTTTTTGAGACGAGTAAAAATTTAAAATTTTAATTTAAAAAAATTTTATATTCAGAAGATAATCTCTATTTTATATAATTTTATATAATTTTGAATATAATTTAAAAGTTCTTTTTTTTCATAAGTATTGATAAAATTATAAAAACGTTTAAAATTTCAAGATTTATCATTCTATATTGTAGCACCGAAGAGTAAAGCATTTTCTCAAGACGGCAAACAATGGAGCGAGAATAGTTATAAGTTTAAAAATGTAAAACGAGGAGAAAAAATTTTTTTCATTACGATTCTTTCTCATTTACTCACCTATAAAAAGAAAGAGAAGTAGAAAAAAAAAATTGACACGTAACATTTGTACTTTAAGGAAGGCATATTGAAGCGCACGAAAATCAAAATGCAGTCGTTTCCGTAAGGACACTCGAAAAGACTAAAGGGCACTCCGTCGTTACATTTCAAGTACTTTCTCCCTAGTGCTCAACGAATCATTCACTAATTGCGTTCGTGACATAGTCTATGACTAACAAATGTACCTTTTATCGGCTGCAACGAATAACGATTTTACTTTTTAATCCTATATATTCGTGAAAAACTCGACAAGTGTCAAAAACTATAAATTAAAAGTTTAAAACGTATTGATATTCTTCTTTTTTAAACGACGATAATAAAATCGGATCATTTGTACAATTAACTTCGATAGTTTATAATATTAAGTTAAAATAAGATAATATAATTATAATTAACGTAGTTTCAGTAACTTTAAAAGTTACCATTTTGAGATCAGGTTTAAATTAGCTTATGAATAAAATCTGATCTTATTATGGCCAATTTGGATGAACTAGTAAATTTATAGAAAAAAACTATAATTTATAACAGCATGTATTCAAAGATTTTTACATTTTTTTAATAGTTTTAATCTTCTGATAGATAGCCAATAAAACATAACATTAAATTTAAAAGCCAATATATTTGATACATTTTGTATTTCATAGAAACAAAAAAAAAAACAGTAACAATAATTAAACATTTAATTAAATATTATAATTTCATGAATAAAAAATAAATAAAATTGAGAAAATTGACTCGCTTAAAATGTAAATTAATTTCAAAAGAGTTTTCTCAATCAACCGACAATTATTACTAATGGAGAACAATCATGAGATTTATCTTGAGGATCTCATTACGGTCCGTCGGCCGGCTTATTGGCCATTTGGCAGGCGCGGTGAAGGTTGAAAGATTGACAGGTTCGAGTACACGAATTTTCTTACGAGTGGCCCCTTTTTCCACGAGAATTATTGAAAATTCCTAACAATTTTCTGGGCGGATACTACAGGAGTTAATAGGTATGTATTTACCGGCTGCTTCATATTTATTTTGAATTTTTAAGTATCTTAAATACCTTTAATGGATGATCATTATCCATTTTATATAAATGGCTCAGTTTCGTACCATGAAATTATTATGTAATAAACAATAAACAAAAATTTTATTTTTATGTAATAATATTTTTATTACATAAAATATAAAATATTTTGTCATTTATATAATATTTTATTCAGAGCTTCGAAATTTGTATCTGTACACAAGATGACCACATTATTGAATCGGAAAATGGTAAAACTTATTCTTTTTTCATGTTTGTAGTGTAATTTTAAAATATTTTTATATTGAATTTTTAAATACAATTATTCTTTAGATTCTTTCTAACTTTTTCCTTATCACCCATAAACGAGAAACATTTTTATTGGAGTATATCCACTTGTAAAGTAAACTTTGGAAAGTAGATTTTTTTCACTCATTTAAAAGAAAAAAGGAAAAAGTTTGAGTTGCCCAAATATCAAAGTATATAAATTGTCAGATAAATTGTGCGAATATGCATGATTACTTTGCTTTTGGTAAGCTCGAGTGCTTAAAATTTTAAAGTTTTAATTAACTCGGAATCTCTCTCCGAGCGTACAGTATATTGCGTGACAATGGAGACGGCTTTTCACAAAATCCCTTGTCGTGTATATATATATTCAGAATCGCTGGCGAACATCGTATACATATATGTGTATGGCTTTGAAAGTACAATGTATAAAGGCTCCTTTAACACACTAGACATCCATACATTCATACGTACATGTATACATATGTATGTGGAAGGTTCGTGTCATTCCTTGTACAATCCCCTTGCGGAAACGCGATGTCTCCATGGTTACAACATTGAAACTCTTCGAGGGGGATGACAAAATGGTGTGCAAGAGAGAGAATATATATGAGGTGTGAGAGACGTGATGCGCGTATAACCCAAGCGACATATAGCATATATATATATATATATATATATATATATATATATATATATATATAAAAGAGAGAGAGAGAGTGAGAAATGTTAAGCCGAATAGAATTGAACAAGTTTTGGGTAGAGGTATTGGTGGGTGGCTCACACGGACCTTATTACTCAAAGCCCCGGGCGTTGAGCCGACACCCTGACTGTTGGTAATGAATATCCTGCTTCAGGGGTTGCTCTCATAGTGTTGTTAGATGCTTTTTGTATATACTCAGGGTACTATATGCTATCATCTCAGTCCTGAGAAATGAGGATATAATAGAACATCGAGGGTTCATTTTTTTTTTTTTTTTTTTTTTTGCTTTTCTCTTTTTTTTTCTTTATCTTTTCATTTCGTTCGCGCGGGACCGTATTTGCAGATTACTTTTGTGTATGGATTTGTAAAATTATCTTGTTGATGATGAAAGGAAAATCAATGTTGAATTTGAATTATTGGAATATAAACAAAATTATTTTACTGTGAATGTGAGATTTTTAGTTGTTCAGGATTAGATTTTGAATTTACTTTCTTACTCGATTTACATTACCAAGATTTGAAAAGTAATTGAATGAGAAAGAAATTAATGTAATCTTCGGCTCTCGTTATTTTTTTAAATATTATATTTAACACATGCATAGATAATATCCTTTTGCTTATTACCATGATTATTCACGTGTACAGAAAAGTTTATTACTTTTGCTCCTTATAGAAAAAGATAAATATTAGAATATTTATGAGCGAATGTATATTTTACATGATAAAAATTAGAATTCAAAAATGAGATTTCATTTATTAAAATTAAAATTAAAATATTCGTACAATTGTTGGTTGGCTATATAAAATCTTGCATAAAATTTTTTAAAATTATTTTTAGTTTATAATTTATACTGTATAAAATAATAAATAAAAATTAATTGTAAAATAAAAGAAATAGTTAATTGCTTTTATTCCATCGTAGAATGAAATAATGAAGTTCTCTTTGCGGTTATAGACAATAAACAAAAGGCATAGAGAAACATCTCAAACCAAAATGACGCCATTCTCTTTCTTTCAACCTCATCACAGCCTCCTTCTCAATCTAATCTCTCAAACTGGAGAGAAGAAAGACAACAAATATATGTGTGCGTGCGTGCATGTATGTGTGTATAGAGAGAGAGCAAGAGAGAAAAAAAGAAGTGAATTTCAAAGTGTGACAAGATGAGCAAGTGAGAAAGGAAACTATGTATATAAACTGAATAAGAAGGATAAAGAGAGATACACGCCCTCGTGTATATGCATAGAAAGATGGAGAGAGAGAGAGAGGAAAGACGCATCGTTCAGATTACGTTCTAACAAGCTCCACGACGTTCATTTGTCTTATCCGTTCTGTCGCTAATGCGACAGCCAGCTGCTGAAATGATTAATTCGGGGCGCGAGGATGTGCTCTCTATCTACTACGTGCAACCGTGGTATCCGGTGAGACTATATATGTCTATACAATGCTATATGTGTGTATACGTGCATTGAGATGTTTGTCGCGTTTATGAGTAAGGAAGACGGGGCTTTTAGACGCGAAACTAGAGGTTTGTTTGTAAATACGTATGGTAATTGCTGATTCTCATCAAAGTAATGAAGTAAAAATACCCCTCTAAAGCTACATTTTGCCAAAATTTTCGATTAAAATTCATTAAAAATACTAAAGTTCTTATGCATTTATTACAATTGGTTTTGTTGAATAATTTTATTTTTTAATAACACGTAGCGCGCTTAGAATTACGAGAATACCATACGTCATTGTAAGACACTTTCTTATTATTTATTCGAAATTTTCGAATATATTAATAACTAAAATTAAATTCATAAGAAGATAATTATAATGAAAATCGAAACATAGAACAATATTTGTAACTAAACAAATTTTTCTATAATTAGTCGCTTTAATCTAAAATAAAAAGGCTTTAGAATGGTCTTTAAATAATAAATAAACTTTTATTCAAGAAAAAATATAATTAAGATATGATAGCCAAAGTATTTAGTTTGCTCGCAATCAGAAAATAGAAAACCAATTTTCTAATCATTACTAGAGTATTGAAGCTGCTTAAATAAGTAAATAAGAAACGAATCGAAACTTTTCTAGAAAGATATAAGTTTTTTGTACAACTTATAAGGTCTATTATGTGGTCGTCAGTGGCTCATTCGGTAGAGCGATGGATTCTTAATCTCGAGGTTCCGAGTTCGAATCCCGCTCTCGACGGCCGATTGATACAAGCACCACTGTACGTTACATGTGCTTTGTTTACAAACACACTGACGATCTCCGTCGCTAATTAGCATCGAAATAATAGAAAAAATACGACGTTAAAAAAAAAAAAAGGTCTATTATCTACGGAAATAATTGATTTTATATTTTTGGAATTTTGTTTTAAATTTTTATGTTTTATTGTCAATTCAAATTGCTATAATTTTTTAGCTATTTGAAATAAAAAAAAATAATTACTTGACATTCCCAATTTGGGAGTTGAAGAATAAGAAAAACATTAACCATAGGTAACAATATAGTAATACCTGTTGGTATATTCTAAATGACCCATCATTCTCAGGGTTGGATTACGGTTTTGTAAAATCTGACTAAAAGGAATATGAGACCATTTTAAGTAAAGCAAAATTCGGAGCATCATAATATTTATCACTGAGAGAAATCCGATTTAAGCTAGTGGAATCCACTTGAGGAAAGTAAAATTTTACCTTATTCGAATAGATTCTATTTACTTCAACTAGATTATTAGATCATTTTTCTCAAGGAAAGTATTTTGTAAAAATTTTAAACAAACTTGAAATAAGTGAAACAATATTCTTTTTATTTAGAATTTTCTCCAATAATGCCAAATTCGTAATTGAAGAAGAGTAACTTTTTCGGATATTCTATCCCTTTACTCTAGTCCTTCGCTCTTTTACGTCACTTTTAAAAAATGGCGGCGCGCATCATGGTGAAAAATTCTCTTGTGTACAAAATCTTCATTATTATATTTAAATTTATCTTCATTATTATATGTAAACATTTTTATATAAGTAATATATTATTTGCAAAATAAATTCAACATATATTTACTGATTTGTGTTTTTTTCGTATTGGATTAAATGGATGATGATCCATTTAATCCATAATTTGGTTATAAGCAAGAAAGTTTCTAGAAAGAACAATATTGAATACTAAAAGTTAATTACTAAAATCACCATAAAACTAAACCTGGATCAGTGATTCTCCAGTCGATTAAAGTGTTATATAAAAAAAATTCAGTTATTTTATGTTCGAAAATATTGAATTAAAATATAATTATTTGTTTTTTTTTTAATATCATTTATTTTTTTATTGATTCAGAATTTGGGATCTGGTTGAGTTTTAAATAAAATAAAGTATCGAAAACAAATATATGCCGATTGGTCAGTTCATCTGATAAAATGTTATTTTTCCTGTGCATTTTTGTAACTTGAATTTTAAATTCTATTATAACAACTATCAAAGAAATTTCTAATCAAGTGAGACACTTAGACACAGAGACAAAAGACGTTCCAGAACCAGCGGCTCCTTTAAAAGGTTTGCATATGTTATTTCTATGTGTTACATATATCTTAATCTATTCTATTCTCTATTTATAATTTTATTGCATTCATCCCTGGTAGAAAGATGAACGTAAAAAATGGTATATATAACAATTTATGGAAATTAGTAATATTAATGTCAAAGAAATGACCATAAAATGGTAAAAAAATCGTTTCCATTTCTATTGATCATAAAATGGTAAAAAAAAACGTTTCAACTTGTACCATGGAATAAGTACATTATATATTTTTTTAAATTTTCTTAAAGTTTATTTAACATTCTCCTCTTTTTTTTAATTGCTGATGTTAATTTTTCAGAGTTATAAAAGTTATTTTTTCATTTATAGCATTATCCAAATTGTACATACCGAATTTTACTCGGGACGAATCTATGTGGTATAGAAGAGATAGCAATCGAACTAAAAGTTGGGTAAACGGCATTATTGAAAGTGGCATTACTCGGAAAGTAAGTACTAACTTCAATTTCATAGCTTAACCGTATAATTAATATTTAAATAATATTTTACAATTAACAAAAGTTTCTATAATCTTAATATGCATCATTAATTTTGAAATTATTTCACATCAAATATTTTTTACATCATAAAACAACGGTGTCTAAATTACCGGTGCTGCGAAAAAATCTAATTATTTGGATACTACTCATAGTTCAATCCTTTTGGATTGCAATTTTTAAAATATTTACAATATTTGTGCACTGTTTAAGTTAATAAATATATTTAATTTTGGTTTAAGTACTTTTTTTTCATTTAACTATTTAGTGTTATAACAATTTAATTTAAACCTAACGTATTCACGATAAATTAAATTAATTTTTTTATTTTATTAGTTAAAAGTGACATTATACTAAAAAGATACACAAAATGCAATCTAACTGATTTGAGAAGATATGTTACTTAGAGTGAAAAAATAGTTAGGAAAAAAGTTTAAAAATCGATTAATTGATAATCAACGAAAAAATATAGTTTAAAAAAAAGTGTAAAAATAAAATTTGATGAAATCCAAACTGTTTAAAATATTATTTTTCGTTAATAATATCCTATTGGACTCTACTGAAAAAGTCAGATGAGATCTCATCTGTAGATTTATAAAAGCAAAAATCAGTTTTTAGTCGATTGAGGATTATTTTCCAAATGTATTTTTCAAATTAGTCCACAATCGACCAAAAACTTAGTTTTATTTTCACACGTCCACTAATTAGACGCTCATACGTAATTGCTAATATTTGAAATCTATAATATTTACAATAATAAAGAACTCTATTTTTTTTTCTTGTTATAATTTAAATGTGAGATAGAACTTTTCGAATATTGTACATAAACTAAATGTATATACTATTCACATAAAAAATGTCAAAAGTGGAAAATAGTTCAAAATTTAACAGATATATATTTACGTAAATATTCATACTTTATTACGAAATATTCCATAACCAAAATTTACCTAAAATTTGAATATTTATATTTAGTGTAAGCGTATTTTATATAATTTTATTGAAATATCAAAATATCAGATTGAATTCTAAGATTTACATAAAATATTTCTACTAAATCAATTTAATAAAGCTTAATGCATTAACATCGACGATATAAATAATCAGATTAATGAATATTAAAATTATATTTTTTATTTTTCAACAGCACACGACTTTATTACTTCTTAATAAAATAAATCATTCGATTACCCAAATTAAATAAACTTAAGTACGAAGAAATGTACAATAAGAAGATACGGACTTAATGTCTTTCTCTTTTTTTTCAAAACTTCTTTTTTTTTATTCTTTCACGCAAAGGATGTCGCATGTCACCGTCATTTAAGCTCGTTCGATCCCGAACACTTTATTGCAATCAAGCTACTTCTCTCTCTCTTTCTCTCTCTTCGTCCGTATCGAAACGAAAGGCGATTAAAGAGGTCGTTTTAGATTCTACCGCTTAACTCATCGAACTTCGATAATTTAGCCCCCAGAGTTTCTTGGCCGATACTTCTGTGAAAAGACAGAAGTCGTCGTAGTACTTCGAATTCATTCAAACTGCACCAAATCGACAATGAATTTCTTGATATTCTCAACTGATACTTTTAATTCATTTCATTTGCATAATTATATAATATTCAAAAAAAATTTTTTTTTATTAGAAAAAAAGAAGAAATATGAACAATTTTTGTTACGTTTAAATTAACATATTTACATTATTTGGAAATGTTTATTGCATTTTTTTAATTGCCTAAAATAAAAATAACTATTATGAAAATATTAAATATATTTTAGTTTATTATAAGAGCTACGTATTTTATATTAATCGGATTCTTATAAAATTTTTATAAATAAACTGATTTATTTCAAATTCATGAAGCATTAATAAAACAAGATAAAATAAAAAATAAGATCCATAGTGGTTGAAAATAGAAAATTTTTTGATTTTCTAAAATGGTATAGCGTTTTTGTTTCTTTTTTTTATTTCTGGTAGCTCACATGTAATAATGTAATAAAAATAAAAGGGAACAATTTTTTAAACATTTTCTACTTCCATCACCAATCTGTACAATAAAACGTACAATTAAATTTCTCCGAATTTCCATTCCTTAAATGCATATCGCTGACCATCCGGCATTGCGCGCGTCTCCCACAATTTCTTAACTGCACTTTTAAGAATCACTCAACGAGCCTCGTCACTCCGATG
This sequence comes from Anastatus disparis, assembly GCA_017163975.1. Lineage (NCBI taxonomy): Eukaryota > Metazoa > Arthropoda > Insecta > Hymenoptera > Eupelmidae > Anastatus > Anastatus disparis. The sequence goes on from JAFFSR010000251.1 coordinate 3,426,916, forward strand.
CATCCGAACGAATGAAATTATTTTCTTTTTCGTGTGACCATATGTAGACCATTCTCGCGCTTTCTTTATGTTTAACGAACCTAAACCTATTTGATTATAACGTTTACCCTCTTTTTTTTTTCTTTTCTTCATTAACTTTTTTACCGCCCAATCTTTCCTGTTCTCTTATTTTAATCAATTAATGAGACAAAAACGACAATATATTTATTTAATTTTATGTACAATGCGTACGTATATTTAGAATGTAAGTAGGATATGATAAAAAAAAATGTAACAAGTTTTATATATAACGTCATATATATGGAATCCTTTGACAGATAGTATTACCGGATAAAAGAGGGTCGAAAAGGCGATGGAAGAAAGGTGGCTTTTAAAACACACATATATTAGTTGCTTGTACAATATCTGTATATATGTACATGTACACTCGCCAACGTTCTAAATCCATATTATGAATAGAAGGAAGCTTAATCAACGTAGTGAATATTTTAATGTCTGTAGTACAAAATGGTCGTCAAAGATAAGAATGTAATAGGATACGAAAAAAAAGACAAAAATGAATAATGATATTGATAATGTGAATACCATAATATGAATAGAAGGATCGATAAAATGCCATTATATATTGTATACAATTAACAAAATCAAATATTTTTATTATATACATTTTAATGAAAATTTTAGATTAATATTTTTATTTTTAAAATCTTAGATCTGACTTCTCCTGAATTTTTATACAGCAAAAAAAAATTTAATTGTATTCAACAAATATTTATTAAATTGATCGGAAATAAAATATTTGTTATAATAAAAAAAGTTTGCATGAAATAAAATATTTTTGCTTGATTTAACGAACTTTAAATTGAGTTAAATTAAAGTTTATTAAATATTTAAAGAGTATAACCAAATTATTTTTTTCAGTATATAAAAAAAATGAAAAAGAAAAAATAATTTTGCATGAATTTTTATCACAGTATTACTATTTAGTATTGTTAAAACTGTAAAATTAATACGAAGGTTTAAAAAAAAATATTAAAGATTTAAACTGAATCACCAATAAGTACACATAAATAAAATCTATATAAAAATAAATAGAGTAAAAATGACAGTTAAAATATAAAAAATTATAGATATATTAACGTCATTAAATTCACTAACTATTTAAAGAAAGAACTGAACAGCTTTATGACTTTATTTATTCTAAATTTTGAAATTTATGAAATAAATTCAATTAGAAATCTAATTTATTTGAATAATTCTTTTGTTAACAATTGCTCAAATTGTCTCTTGTAGATTAATTTATATTTATACATGCTCTTTATAATCTATTTTTTGAAGTTGAAAATTATTTTATTTAAACTCCAAGATTGTCAAAAATGATCATGATATATAAGTAAAATATATGATACATAATTGATATAAAAAACAAGTTCATAAGCTGAAAGCACATAATGAATGAAATGTTATTTTACTTCTGAAAAACTTATAAAACTTAATAATGAAGATTATTTTTCAAATAAATTGAATGTTTTATTTATATTTTATGTTTATTAAAATATTATTAAAAATTTTCCATAAATTGATTTTTAACAAATATTAGCCCTAAATATTATAATTCAATCTTAAATAAATTTTTTCTCTTATTACTGTTGTTTGTAAAGTGCAAACTTATTATTTTTATCAATCAAATAATTGTCAATATAAATTATTTAATTACAAACCTTTTAATTTTTTCATTACATCATATGAAATTTTTTTTTAAATATTACCATTTTTTCATCACATCTTTATAAATAAGATTGTTAAAAATCCTACGGAAGGCCTAACACGAGTATGTGAAAGCAAAAGCGTTTTTTTTTTGTATACGAAAACGCATGCGCGATTCTCGATCGAAGAAGCCCCGCCCGCGTCCCTTTGTTCAAATCCGGCGTAATATACCAAGTAGACACTACGCCCACGACACATGCTCTGTAATATTACATATACAGGGAACTTTAGTCTTTTGCAGACAGATGGGCAATTTGATGAAGAAAAAAAATGGTGCACTAATTTTATATAACGCAAAAATAATTAATAAGAAAATTTCAAGTATAATGATATAGATTTACTGGAAGTGTATATATTTGCATACATTTTTATGGAGTATTATAAGAAAAATTTCATTAACTTTATGAAAGTTTCTTTTATCAAACTCCTGCAATCAATTTGTATTTTTTCTAAAAGTAATTAGATCTCATGAAACCCAATCTGAAATGTTTTTTTTAAAGATATAGATAATTTTTTTTGAGTTCAGTATTTAAAAATTTCAGAGTTTTCATATATGATTGCTTGAAAGTTAAAAATACCTTTGATTTTTTTAAATATTTCTTTTATTTTCATTATACTATTTCTTGAATGTTTGTTAAAGTCATCACATAAAAGAAAATTCCTAATCTGTTGATTTAATTTGATTTTCGTTAAATTAAGTGTTACAAACTTATAAATAAATTACAATTACGAAAAAAATCAGCATTATAGAAATCTTATTTAAAACAAATTGAAAAAGAAAAATCTTTTTTAAATTTATTATAAGATAAAAAAATGAAAGAATAAAGTCATGATGAATGAAAAAAGTTTAGCTTTCAATTCAACTATTAAAATTAAATCTTATCTTCTTACCAGAAATGAATTGTAAAAATATAAATAAATAAATTAAATATTTGCTCTTTCTAGAAAATGATTTGTTTTAGAAACAATTAAATATGATGAAAGGTTTGGTATATAGTGAAATAAAAAAAAATGTTTATATTTTAATATAAATTAAAAATTTGTCCTAAAGTATATTTGATTATACAATATGTTTAAATTATCTATGCTTTTTAATTTAAATTTAATTCCTACTTTAATAAATATATATGGAAAGAATATTTATTGTAGCAATTATCTGATTGATTGAAACCAAAATTCATGATTAAATATTCACTAGAAAAATCTTTCATTTTGTTCTTAGTATTACAAATTTTGAATTATTTTAAAAATAAAACTCTTGAGTTCGGATCAAAATAAATTTTTTTATATTCAACTTATTTGTATTTTTATTATAATAATAAATTTTATATAACTGAAAGTGATCGTTTAGTTACTACTCACATTAAAATACACATATGAATTTGAACATGTATTACCGTAACGTATCTCAATTTCATAATAAATAAAATATAAATATTTTTACATGATATTTTTCTCAATTTAAATTATAAAGCTAGTTATGGAGCGTATTTTTCAAACGTTTTTGAATTTTTGTCCTTGAACGCATCTCAGTCTAACCTTTCTTTTAGTGTTGTTTACAAGATGTCAATAGAGTTTGTTAATCTTTGAGAATGTAAGTTTTAATACTTTTATGTTCCGTAAGTAAAATTAGTTATATACTTTAAATATTAATAAACCTAATTTTTTTTTCTATTTTTGATAAAAATAAGAGAAATTTCTAAAAAAAACGCAAATTATATTTGAAAGAGGTTATATAGATTACTTTAGAAGTAAAGGAGCAATTAAAACAAAAAGTTAAGTGTTGAAATAAAATGAAATTTTTATCATTCAATATCAATGATTGATACACAAAGCATTAAACACAGTTCAACATCTCCGAAAACAGAAAAATAACGGATATCTTCTTAAAGAACAATAATAGGATCAGCATATAAAATATCGTGCCTTTAAGCGATATCCGTCTAATCTGATTAAACGAAATAGCACTTTATAATTATACACGTTGTCTGTTAAATTTACAGCGTTTATGTGTCCCAACAAAAAAGAAAGTTTTATCAATAATTCCGTATTTTCTTAGAATAACCAAAAACTATATTTTTTAATATATATTGAATATAATATCAAAATTTCGTAGCCTACTCTTTTACTTTCTTATTGCTTTACAAAATTTGTACGTATACTACATGCTAGCAAACAATGCGCCCAGTTAACTCAAGGTGCGAAACGTTGTCTGCACCGAGGTCTGCACACATGATGTTAAGCGGGGCGCACTAACCTCCTTAAGGTGATGTCAGAGGCCTTTCATTTAATCGAAAAAAGTTCGTTACTCTTCAAAAGTTTTATAAATTATAGAAAATTGAGCATATTTTGGGCAGAATTCCTGGTCAACAAAAGTTAAAATGACACGTTTTTAGAAATTCTAAAAATTCTGTGAAAAAAATGTTTAAAGTATCATTTTAACATATCGTTAACCAGAAATTCTACCCAAAATATGCTCAATTTTCTACGAGGGTAAAGTAAAATATATTATTTACAAATAAAACAAATTTCTTAAATGGAAATTTGTGAATTGATAATATACTGATTGAATTTATTAACCTTATTTAATGCGCCAGTTACTTGTTACATAAATATATACATTTATTTATTGTGTTCCAATTACTGAATCTCTATCATAACATAGGACAAAGTAACTCGTACAATTACTTTATGGGGGTGTAATAAGTCATTTGATTTATACATAGTTACCGCAGTTAACCTTACATTGCAGTTTTCCAAATTTTTAATTTTTCTTCAAAAATTTTCCAAAATATCTCTATATTAGGCCTTTTATTAGTACAAATGGAAGGCTGTAATATAGAGATATTTTTAAAACTTTTGGATTAAGAACCAAAATTTGGAAAACTGTAATGTCGGTATTTTACATTCTCTTATGTGCGAAAAAGTATTTTTCTAGTTTTGTTCTAAATAAATAAATTATTAATTTTGTAATTGGAAATCGTTTTTATTTAACTTCATATAAAATTTACTATTAATCAGTTTTCTAACAGATTGCTTTAATATCTTAAATAACAATCATAAATACTTAACTTTCCTTTTTTGCTCAAAAAATGGCTTATAAAGTTCAAAAAGTATTAATAATGGTGATAAGGTGAAGTCTTATAACCTCAGAATTTTTTAAGATATAAAATTCATAATTACAACTAAGATAAGATAACCAAAATATATTCAGTTTTGAAATGTAATTAATAAAATTCCATTCCCAGATTCTTGTAAGACATTTTGAGACGCCTAAGCAAGCGGTAGCGTGGCCGAGCGGTCTAAGGCGCTGGTTTAAGGCACCAGTCTCTTCGGAGGCGTGGGTTCGAATCCCACCGCTGCCAGTTTTTTTTTTTTTTTATTACATTTTTCATTCATACCAATTTTTTAAATTTATTCATTTAAAATAAAAATTTTAATTTGTAATCACGTCACATGTAATAGTATGTATATTATATATACCAATACATAGTCATTTTGAAAAACGCTTAATTAAATATTTCATTTTTAATTAAATTTGGAAAGGCAGTGTAATAAAAAATACAGTATAATGTAATACTGTTGTGTTACATAAAACTTTACATAAATATTGCAATCGAAAATTATATAACAGTCAATTAATTGATACTAATAATACTGAATAAGTCAATACTTCAAAAATTATATCAAATATTAATAAAATATTAAATGCACACATTAATACTATAAATAGAACGTTAAATTATTGGTCAATATTTATCAGTCAAAAAAATTTAAAAATTCTACAAAATTACAATGCACTAAAATAAAATAATAGAATAAAAACGCAGTCAATACAATAAAATAAATGCTTGCAATTTAATAAAATTTATGTATTGTACAAGATGGTTATAAAAGATTACACCATTCTTGCGATAATTATGGATTAAAATATTCATATTATGTTAACAAATATTTTTTATTTTAGATAATTAAAAAATTTAAAGATTTTAAAAACACTACAATTAACAGTCGATAATGTAGAAATTTATGTTCTAGACAAATGATAGAAAAAAAGGAATCTATATTATCATATATGAATTTTAACAAATTCAACGCAAATTATTTACTTTACCGACAGTTGTAAATACTATAATTAGAAAATGGATCTCATGAGACTTCATTAAAAACAAAAAAAGTTTATTAATATCTACAAAAAAGACAGTATTAATACAGAAGCATATTTTTTTTTATTTTTTTAACGTCGCTTTATTCGTGCTATCATTACAATGCTAATTTGCGACGGAGGTCGTCAGCGTGTTTGTAAACAAAGCACATAACGTACAGTGGTGCTCGTATCATTCGGCCGAGACCGGGAATCGAACTCGAACCCTCGGGTTGCGAATCAATCGCTCTACCAAGTGAGCCACTGACGACCTCAATAAGAAATGCATTAGCAATATATTTATATCTGTTTCTATTCTTTTTTAACATGTAATGAGCTTGAAAACGCTCTTTTCAAGCTTCTTGTCACTGTGAGTAAAATAATTGAGGCATACTTACATTAAAGTCAAAATATACGTAAGAAAATAATAAGACATTGAACGTAACGTAACATTGAACTTTACAATTTCAATTTCTTAATATATAGATCTACATTGACAATTTAAAAATTTAATATCCTTTTTTCAATTAATATTGTTATTAATAAACTGATGAGCAACATTAATGACAATCTCCTAGTTTATAATTAGTCTTAGCGTCTACACTGAGAGAAAAGTTTAATAACTGTTAAAATATCTGTATATTTGATTTTAGTTTTGAGTTCCCTGGTAGAAAATTAACCATTTTTTGGTCATAATTGTTGAGCTAAGAATGTTAAAATGACACCTATCTAGAAATTCTGTTTGAAGTATTTCTAGAATTTCTAGATATGTGTCATTTTAACATGCTTAGCTCAACAATTATGGCCAAAAAATGGTTAATTTTCTACCAGGGTTTTCTTAGTATTTATTGTATTATATATTAATAATTAATATATATATAAAGTTAATAACTTCATATATTTACTATAAAACTTTATGTATCTTTAGAAAGAATATAATATCTTAACTATTAATATTTGATTTCAACTATTAAGATTTGTATATTTAATTAGAATCTACAATATATACTTTAATAGTTAATATACTAAGTTAACAGTCATAAAATCTTTCTCTCAGTGTATAATTTTAGTTTTTTCAAAATTAAATTCACGTTATAATTTTTTTATACATAAAAAAGTCACAGTTTGATCTCTAATACCCTGTTCATATTCTTTAATTTGTTTGTTAATGATCTTTTGGTTTTTCCTTATGTATAAACAGCTCGACATTGTTTACATTTAATTGAACTACAAACCCAGTTTTATCAAAAAGTTCACATTTTTTTCATAGCTAAATATTTTTCAAAAGTTGATTAAAACTTGAACAATATAATCCGACAGGTAGTTTTTTCTCATTATTTGAAGTATAATTATCTAAAAATAATTCTATATTTCTTGGTCATTATAATTTCTTTTTTTAGGTTACCGATATTTTGATTGTTTTTTTGACACAACAATGTAATGTCAATGATCAACTGTGGAATATCAACATTAGTTAAATTTAATATCAATTATAAATTGCCGATTGTATATTTCTCGCTTTAATTAAAAATTAAATTTTGAAATTTCAATAAGTGTTTCAATTAATTAAAATATTAAATTTTTATTAATTTAAAAATTTTTATTTGATTTCAATAAATTATTCTAAAATTCTATTGAACAATAATAAGTACTATGTCTCTGTATTTTCACAAGACTAAATAAGTTCAAGAGAATTAGAAAATCCTGTCATAAAAAATTAATGTGTGTTTAATTGTTGACTTTGTTTATTCGTTCTGTGATTGATTGAAAAGGTTAACGTCAATGATTTCTTTTCTGCTGACAGCATAGAACAGAGTTTTGAAAATTATTAATTAAGGTTAATATGTAAATATATGAAGACCTAATTTACGGTCACATAGTGACCGCCTAATCTAGTTATGTTTTTCAGACAATCAAAATCAATTAATGGAATTTCGCAAATTATAATATTGAAATAGTGATAGCGATTTTTTCGATCAATATTTCAATATGGAATCAATATCTATAGATATCATTTTACAATACACAATTTGTAAAAAGTATAAGAAAACCGATAAAAAAGTTGAAATTAAGATTATAAAAATCGCAAGTTTTGTATATATCAAATGAAATCATATAAAAAGGAACACTTAATATTATAGAATAAAATTGACCGTCAATATAATTAAATAATTCTTATATCTATTGAGAAATAATATGGATTATATAAAGTTAAATAATCTTAAACAGCAGTGCAATATTGCGCCTGAGACTTTGAATAATGAATTTTTTGATAAAGGTAGCTAAGTTAATGTAAAAAAGACATCAAATAAAATTTATCGAAGCACCATGGCTCCAGCAAGTTCTAGTGTTTTAAATACTTTCATCCTAATATTTGGGGATCTAGCACTCGAACATACTTTTAAATAAAATTAATGGCACTTTCCGACCTTACAAAGGGCTTTAAATAGACAGATTACAATATAATAGACTATTTTATTGTAATTTTAATAATTAATGTCCATGCCAAACTGTATTCATAAAGCATAACGGAAAGTATTTTTTGTATCTCTCTGCTAATGAAATGCAATGATAACATTGTTATAAAATTAATTTATTTAAATTGAATTTAATTACTTCCAATTTTTCCTTTATAAGACAAAAAAAAACTTCGTTTGAAGACTACAATGCACAATTAATTATAAATTATTTATCAAATAATAAAATTTCCACATAAGTCAAATGCGAACAATAAATTGTAGCTATCAAAATGTTTTAACGTTTATTTCACCTTCACGCAAATGGTATATTGACCACATATATTTCGATTTGTCATTATGATGTGCCTTTAATTTCAAACAAAAAATTTAATGGAATCGAATTGCGTATTAGATGCAAATTACATTGTAATGTGCATTTTGAGATAAAAGTCTCTGCTCCAGGCCACAAATCATTGAAAATTAATAGTGACTCGACACAATAAAGAAAAAAAAATTACGATAAAAATGACATCGTGAAAAATGTTTTGCCAGAGTCGATCTTTTTTCAAACTCTAATTGTAACGTTTATAGACATAATCTACTATTTATATAAAAAAAGTTAATTCAAAGAAAAAAAGTTTTATTTGTGATTAATAATATATTGATGGTATTATGTTTAATATATTAATGCAACTAAATTTTTAAATAAATTGTTATTACGTACGTGCAAAACAGAACGAATACATTGTTTACGAAAGGAAAATTTTCCTTAAATCATGACTTATCCATAATCAGCCCCTTGGCATAGACTATTGAATATACTAATCTGTATCAATGACTCCATGTAATTTTATAATTTATAATATACAATTGTACGTTACTCGATAGTCATTAAACAATAATAATGTTTTATTTTTAAAATGATAAGTTGAGGAAAAAATGTAAGTTAATTTTTATTTTATTATATTTATTAACATCTCCTTTATACTTCGATTAATATAACTTACTAGGAGAGTATCAAACCTCCGAATCATGGATTTTGCTCAAACTTTAAGATAAGTTTTTAGATACCAAAAAATGAAAAGAAACAGAATTTTAGACCTCAACGCTCAATATTTCCTTAGTTACAGGCAATTAAAGAAAATCACTAAAAAAGTTACTAGATTTTCAAACGCTTATAGTTCTTTAGCATTGATACTTTCGTATTCTATAAGTGCTATTTCGAAAGGATTTGAGCTCAGCTTTTATTTAAAAAAAGTTTGATGCTCCTAAATATCAATACTAAAGAACTATAAGCTTTTAAAAATCTGGTAACATTAGTTATCTATATGTTAATATTGTATTATATTTTCTTTAGTTGCCTGTAACTAGGGAAATATTGAGTGTTGGGGTCTAAAATTCTGTTTCCTTTCATATTTTGACATCTGGAAACTTATCCCAAAGTTTGAGCAAAATCCGTTATCCGAAGGTCTGATACTCTCCTAGTTAGTTCATTAAATTTTTGATGATTAACAGTGGAAAGTAAATAGCAATAAATTATGAAAATAGCAAAACTTTATGCGTCGTTTTAAAATATTCTACTGATTTTACAATTAGGATATTTTATATTCTAAAATGTTCCAGTATCTCAAACTAAGATATGAACTTATCCTAATTTCAAAGATAAGATATATAAATTCTGATTATATATTTGCAAAACTTTTTAAAAAATTTTAATAAATATAATTTTTATAGGATACAAATTTTTTCATTAATGCATTACGTTCTTATTAACAATTTATAATTTTTATTATTGATTAAGATAATGTTATAGAGTATATGATTTATACATAGTTACCGACATTGTAGTTTTCCCAAGTTTTTATCTTTATTCAAAAATTTTTTGAAATATCTTTATGTCGTGTTTTTTATTAGTTAAAGTTGCAAAGTATAATATAAAGATATTTTAAACATTTTTGGATTAAGAATTCAAAATTTGAAAATCTGTATTATCGATATTTTAAATCCCTTGTATATTTTTTTGTTCTAATAAACATAAAAGTTCCAGTTGTTCCATCGAATAATTTTTAAAATGCCAAAAACTTAGTTATTAATTCAATTGATAAGAAGCACAGTATACCGTGAAGGACGTCATTTCTGATCACTTAGGAGGTATTTCTGATCACATATTTACATGTAAAAAAGTAATAGTATATTTCTTTTTCACACAAACGAAGCATTTCTTACACTCAATCTATTTTTTCTCATAAATTAAAAAAAAGTTTTTCCGACTAAAATCTTATAGATTATGATTTATAATAAATAATGATCAGAAATTACGCCCTGATCAGGAACTACGTCCTTTACGGTACTGAGGTATTTTTTAAATTGCATATTTAACAAAACTTATTACATCACTGATCGCCTTAATGAATTTTGGACAATGGACTATGACTAATTTAAAAAGATTCACGTAATTAAATATTTTTTGTAAACAACATTTTAGTTGACACAAATAGTAGATATTTTTAATGATGATTTTTAATATTTAAACCTACTATTCAACACCACGTAAGCAAGGCATGCAACCCAACATTAAAACAGCTGATGTTCTTCTAAATACAGTTGAATCATTCAACATCATCCAAGTGTCAAGTATAACATGCTTCGTAATGTTATTAAAGTCCCCTGTTCATCTCGTAACGCACCAATCTAACTGTTCATTGAATGAACGCGTGACGCTAGTATGAGAGAGAGAAAAGGAGAAAACTATGACAAAGCCACATGGTTCAACAGTCCACCAGTTTCTAGTAACACACGCACACACACATCACACCTTCAAGTGTTAAAATCGGTATTTTACTTAAAAATCGGAGTATAACCATCATTTATGACGTTTGTGAAAGTTTATTTAACTTATTCGTGAAAGTTAACCTTTTTTGTCTAAGATTATCAATTTATCCTAAAATCAAATAAATCATAACATATTTTACAAATTTTGTACTTTTTCTAGTGCATTAAAGTAAAATCAATATAAAAGTGCCGGTGTGTATACAGAACAAAAAGAAAATGGAACTCTATATATCGTTTACATCGTTTACAAAAGTGTGCTAGATCAAACTTTACCACACAGTTAGAGAGTCAATATTACATATATACATACACACACACATATATATTTCGCCTGCTCAGATAATCTATATCTTTCTCCAATATATACAAGAGAATACAAAGTTCTTGGTGGATCCGTCAGTCGAGATCGAGAGCTAGCATATTTCGTATAAACGGAAAGTTGTGTATAATCTTTCTTGTATAAATATATATGCCAAACAGTGCCTACGAGATTGCGAACACGTATTCTCTTTCTAAATATGTATCATTTATTTATTTATTTTTTTTTTATTTTTTTAATTATTCAGTGAAAACAAGTGCAACTCGATAAATAACTGTTCTCTTTAATGTAAAGTGACGAAATTTTGTGTAATTTTACGTAAATATACATACAATATACCGGAAATAAAAGTAAATATTAAATTAAGTTAGAGAATAATTTTGAACTTTTAATTTGAATTGAAAACAATTTAAAATTACATTATAAAGTGTAAATGATGAACTGAAGAGAGACTCGAGTGCGCGATGTGTTGATAAAGATTGTATACTGATAAAGAAATTTTTAAATCATTTCTGCTATAAGCGATTATGTAACGGTCGACTGATTTTTTTTTTCTTCTTAGCTTTTTTTTTTATTAATTTTTTTATAATTGTTGTTAATAGCACATGTATCGATATAACGTAAAAACTTCCTCATATTTCAATAAGTTAGTCAAGTGTCCTTTTCACGATGACGCCAATTGCGCTCAGAAAACAAGATAATCGCATCATCATATAATTCATGAAGTTATACGTGCATGTGTGTACGCGCCTGGCAAGATTTTTTTCTCATTGCGAAATGACAGGCATTAAAACTGACAATATTAACGAAGATCATTAATAAGAAAAAGAAGAAAATTTTTCATTATTAAAAATTAAAAATTGTGCGAGCGTACAGCAAAAATAAAAATATGATGGAAATGAAGATTGTACACGTGTCCATGTGGGAACGTTTCAAATTGTATTGTTTAGCCCTTATGTTCGGATGGTACTTAATTGTCAAAGGTTTGATTAAATGGGCATGGAATCCAAAAAAATATTTCGTACTACAACAAAGAGACAATCCACCTTCCTGTTTGGTTGACAATACGTTTGGCAAACATTTATACGTTAAGCTTAAGGTAATATACAGATTTTTACGAATTATTTATAAATGTGTAAATAAAAATTTATTTTATCTTGTTTATCGCCAAATTTAATGATTAAAACTTCTGTTTTTCAAGTGGAAAGAAACTTTGTCTTTATTTAAGTAGATTAACACTGAAAATGGATTTATTTATATTTTCTTGATTTCTCAAGTGATAAGATTTGGCCAAAGTAATTAATACAAAGTTTAACAAAAGATTAAATAATTAAATAAATATTAAATAATATTTTTTCGCTTACAATTTATATCAAACGATTTATAAATATAAGATTTTATTACAATAGCGGTCAACAGAAATATTAAAAAAAAAATGCAAGTTTTTGACAAAACATGCATATGCTTTAATATTGACCTTTGATAACGAGCCTTCGGCTACTTGATTATATGAAATTTAGACACGTTATCGAATATCGCACGATGATGACGTTTTATATATTTTCAATGTAATCAGCTGACATAAAGGTATTTGCAAATCCTTTGGAAAAAAAAGAGATTTAACGAAGCATTGATTTATAGCTCAGAATACATTTTTCTAAAAACAAAAGATGATAAATTTGAAAGTAATTTAACAATAAATCAATAATTTTTTCACATATATAGAAACGCATTAATAACTTGTAATCTAATCTATTATTCAGTAGACCTTAAAATGTATTTATTGTAAGAATAACAAAAGTTATGAATTGAATTACTTTTATCTAGACATTTTCAATATTAAAAAAAAATATTAATAATTTATTTTAAATTTAAACATTGAAAATTAAAATTAATATTTAGTTAAAGACTCGCTAAATTTTATTTGCAAGATAATATTGAGAAAGTAAATATGAGGTAAAAAAGAAAAAAAAACCGGTTTTTCAAAGTTTCTCCAATTTAATCTACCGGTTGTTCTATTCACGTTAAAAAAACAAGTCCTCTTTCAAAAATATTTGAAATGCCATTTTTATGAAATAATTTAAACGATTATTTATTAATGCATTATTTTTTCACGACAGGGAATAAAATTCCATTACGTTGAAGCAGGTGATAAAGAAAAACCACTTGTTTTACTTCTTCATGGATTTCCAGATTGCTGGCTATCGTGGAGGGAACAAATTCCAGTTCTTTCTCAACATTATAGGTGAAATATAATTTTAAATTTGCGCGTATACGGTTGACAAAGACATGAAATTTAGTACTTTTATTTTCAATGAAATTTGGACCTAAAATCTAATATGTTTCGACCATAAAAGTGATTAAGGTATAAATACACAAAAATTAATGTTTATTAACATAAAATTTAATAATGATTTTCATAAAAATTAATGCATTTTACCGTAATTTTATTTGTAGGATCACGTGAAATTTGTGCGAAAATTATTGAAAATTAATGCACATTCAATTTTTCTTTCCAATACATGAATACTTAAACTGCATTTTTTGCATTAAATTTCATGTAACCCTATATTAAAATTCTAGTAGAATGTATTAATTTCTATTTAAATTAGCATTAAATTTATATCGAAAAACATTTATTTTCATATTTATATACTTTAATATTACTTTAATAGTAGAAACACATTAAATTTCATGTATAAATTATTGAAAACTATTTTTTCAATCATTCGTGTCTTTTTTAACAGTGTATATAAATATTAAAGAATAAAAATTTTTTATTTGATTTGGAATATTATTAAAATTACTATTGTGAAAAAGATTAATCGAGAAATAAAATTTATGAATATAGTCTTCGAGAAATTTGTAGATTATTCGTATTGAACATGAAGTTCTTACATATTATTAGTCCAAGTCATTTAGAATATACTCAATAATATAATTTTTTAATTATTTTATTAAAGTCAAACATTAGGTATTTATTAATGATATTAAATTTGAATTTTTTGTTGTATTAATAAAAATGAATTTTCATATAACTTATCTAAATTTCACCTTTAAAAATAAAAAAATTATTTCTCTTAACAAGATTTGGAAACATTTAACATTGTAATTACATTACAATTCCTTTTTTATTAATTTCACGGTATATTTTGATTCATATTAACTTAAGACCAAAGTGAATGTTCTAATCTTTTACGTTTATTAAAAGTCAATTAATCTACAACAATCTAAAAGAATCGATAATAAAAAGCTTAGCTCATTTGTATATCTATAATTTTATTTTTTATTATACAACAAAAAGATTCTGAATTTGTTGCAAAAAAAAAAACTTTATTAAAAAGTCAAATCGATCATTATATTGCAATTTTAATAAATCTTGTTGAAAAAGAACGATAGAAACAATTAAGAAATTTTTACCATTTGAAATAAGTCAGGTTTTTGCACTCGTCATTCCATAGAAAAAATAATTAATGAAATATATTTATTAGAATTCATACGTATTTCTTATAACCATTTTATATCGTTATTAATAGAAATTTACGCGTTATAAATTACTATTAATAACGATAAAATGATTATAAGAAATTCCAAATAAAATTTAATAATTATATTTTATTTATTACTTTTTATATGGAATGACAAATACAAAAACCTAACTTGAAACTATAGAAAACTTTTAGCATGAACTAAAAAGAAAAAAGTAATGCTAATAATTGTATATATTTATTTACAGGGTTGTAGCATTAGATTTAAAAGGATTCGGCGATAGTGACAAGCCATTGAATAAGCGTTCGTATAAAATTGAAATACTAATTGACGAATTGAAACAGTTTATATTTGCTTTGGGCGCAAAAAATTGTACAGTCATTGGTCATGATCTTGGCGGTCTTTTGGGATGGTACATGGCTGCGATACACGATGATGTTGTTTTAAAATTCATTGCTATCTCTAGTCCTCATCCAAATTTTTATTGGAACGGCACGTCGGGTGAAAATATTTTCAGTCACAAGTAAGTTTTTTCTAAGTTATACGTAGATTTTTTTTATAAGACAAGAATTAAAAACAAAAAAAAATTTTTCAAAATTTGCATGTAACGAAGGATTAGTACTAATAAGAATTGTAGGCATTAAAAATAAATAGTAAAAAAATTTAATTAAGTGAATTTAAAGTAAAGTCTTAATATTCTTATAAGCTTATTATAAAAATTCAAAATAAATTTATATCATTTATTTAATATTATTTAAGCATTAAGATAAAACACATGTTCAACCGCATCATGTCAGCTAACCAAAAATTGGTTTATTTAAAAAATAATTTAAACTTTTTTTATCAAAACTATTTGAACGAATATCTAATTTAATTATGGATTTTTACGTACATATAATATAAATTTATGAAATATTTCGATTTTCTTATAAAGTCATACTTTATTAAATTTATATTTTGTTAAATAATATTCGAGTAATCTAAAAATCATACGAAAAATGAACATAAAAAATTAAAATATTTTAATTATATTCTTAGGTGGAGGCATTTTAGTAGGTTACCATTTTTACCAGAAATCGACGTTTTAAAAGAAGATCTATCGGTTATTAATGATACGTTTAAGCATCTGAACGTAAAAGATCGAGAAAGTGAAAACTACTATGTTGAAGCTTACAAATATGCTTTTAGTAGAAAAGGTTTGTTAATACATTTTGTCTTCTATTTAAATATTATAATTATGTAACATAATTATAATTAGCAATAAACAATTTATTTATTTAATTTTTAAATTACTAACGCTAAAATAAATTAAAATTTATTTTTTTTATATTCGTACTTTATAATGTAATGAATCACTCTGAAGTAAAGATATGTATTGGTGTAAACGATTCGTTTTATAAATAGCTAAGATATCTTTATCTTATTCAGCTCTGTTTACAAATAAATGACAAAAATTTTAACTTCATACAATTTCAAATTGCTTTAAAATTTAATTTTCAAATTACGTATTATTGAAGATAACTTGAAGAAAATAATAATATTAACATTTTTTTAAACTTATTTATGTCAATTATTAATTAGGATTGGACAGCTGGTTAATGGACGCTTAATCTGCTTAGATGGACAGTTTTTAAGTCCTGTTATATTAATAGTATAACGATAATAACTGTAAAATTTATTGCACTGATATTTTTAAATTTAATATTTTAACACGTAAAAACTTAAAAATATATGTTAAAAAATAGCATGTTTAAGAATTATTTTTAATTTCGTCCATCTACCAGCTGGTGTCCAAGTACTGACTGGTTACTCTATATAAAATACTATAATTAAAAAAAAAATTTCAATTTTCAGAGGACTGGACTGGACCAATAAACTATTATAGAAATTTGCCGTATACGCGATTGGGTACAAGTAGCAATCAACAAATTGCAACAAAAACTCTTTTAATCGTTGGCAATGCCGATCCATCGGTTTCATTAGAAAATATTGTACAAAGTTCTGAATATATTGAAAAATTCAGCGTTAAAGTTGTTACGGGTGCCGGTCATTTTCCTCATCAAGAGAAGCCAGAATTAGTTAACGAAGCGATAATTAAATTTCTCGTCGGTAAGTCAGAACTCAAGCAGCACAAAAAGCTTTTTCTTAATGCCAAGCTTAAAATTAAAACGTTTCTTGCTTATGTCTGTTGCCTTATTCCTATCAAGTATTGATTTAAATGATTAAAAAAAATTATTTTTGTCGATTGTATTAACGACGAATTAGGTGAAAACATGTATACGTTAATGTTTTGTACAGGACAACTTTTCAAAATGATCATTTTGTAAATATTGTAGCAAAATTTTTTAAAACGTGTCATGTTCATAAAAAGAGAAAAACCTTGCATTATTAATTTATATATGTGATATTATGTAACAAATTGTAACCAAATATTTTTTTATAATTTTTTTCGTTTTGTATATTCAAGTATACATTTATAAATAAAAAGAAATTATATATTTTTTAAGTATTGCTATTTAACTTTTTCTCGTGCATGCTTGCATTTCACATCATTAAATCATTTTATGATCAGTATTACCTATAATTAACAATCTAGAAATTTAATCAATCATTAATCAGTCATCAGCCAATGCATCAAGCTTTTTTAATTTAAATAATCATGAATGGCAATAAAATAACTTACATATTTAATTGCATTAAATTAACAGTTATATCATTTTCATAAATACATATTATTATTTTTATATTTAAAGGTAATCCAGTTGTAGAGAAATCACCGTCCAAAAGTATTGTATCTTCGTGGTTAGGATCATTAAGCTCAACAGTGAAATATGGTAATTCAGTGTTTGATGCAGTACATAAAAGAACTAATGGAGTTGTGAATGGTCTACCAAGTAGAGTGCTTTACTTAGGACAATCGAATACATAACATTGATAATTTATAGAAATTTTTCATAAAAAGTCAAAAATTTTTTACTTAAAAAAACTTTATAATTTAATTATTTTTTTTACACACATGTGATAGACATATACTCGCGTGAGATGCAAGACTCAAGGATTTTGGTTCGTTTGAAGTATAGTTATGAGCTAAATTTCTGATAATTTTTTATTGTTGTTTACTATATTTTTTGTTTAAAACATACTATGTTTTATAATCACGATATGATTGGAAAATTACTCCTGGATAATCGGATTTAGCTCGTAACAACATGCATAAGATAATACAAAAGAAAAGTGTTGAAGTTATTGTGTGACTACTCGATAATAATTTTGAGAATACAAGTGAAGTGAAAACCAGTTTTTTACATGAAAGTTTGTGCATATCTTAATCGTTGTAATACATGGTGATATTACATTTTAGTTTTATATGTCTAATTTAAGAAAATAATAATATAATAACTGTATGTATATTCATGGTAAATTTTACGATTGTTTAGTAATAATGTACAAAGACTGTTTTGGTATAAATATGCGTGTATTTTACATTAAATTATAATATAAAATTCAAAAATATTGTAAATTTATGAATTTAATTTTAATTAATATTAGAAAAATACTATAATAAATATAAATTCACAATATTCGTATACTTAAAATTATCTAGATTGTATTTCATTTTCTAAATATGATATAAAAATAGACTATAAAAACTGCATTACCTAACTACATTAAATGTTTAAGTAAATACATATACATAATCAATAAATAATTGTATAATAGATGCTCGTCATTGAAGGAGATGATAAAAAATGTTGATGTATACATTACAAAGTTTTCAGTCTCGATTAAATCTAGATGACGCTTTGCGTAATATATAATATAAAATAAAAACTTAATACATCACGTTTTATAAAAATTCTTTAGAAGAACATTTATTTTAATATTCAGGCTGTAGTTTTTCTCGTAGATTTCCTGTAAAAATTTAAAAAATTTAGTTTTATTTAATCTTACATTGACATTAATAAAATAAATTTGTTAAAAAAATTAATTATATCTAACTTTTTGAAATTTTCTCCATCTTCTATCGTTTCTGGCAAATCACAATTCATTGTTTCTGGTAATAACAAACAAAGAACAGCTCCTACTAATGGTCCAATACCAAATAAAAGTGGTGGTAACCATGGATTTCCAGTATTTCCCTAAATTACAAAAGAAATGATTTAATAAAAAGTATCTAAATTTTTTCTTCAATATCTAATTAATTACTTAACAAATTATATTCATTACAAAAACAAGTTATATTCATTAAAAATATGGAATTAAAAATTTTTTATTACGTCTAGTAAAATAATTGGTGAAAATTAAATAAATAATAATAATAATTAAGTTTGTATTTTATCATTTGATGAATAATTAAAAATTTATTTGTTTAATTTTAAAATAAAAAAATGTCATATTTTTTAGCAATTTATTATTTTTAATATTTTCATATAAGAAAATTTTCACAAAAAATGAAATAAATTTTTCTGACTTTAACTTTATTAATAATGTTAAGTACAATGTTATCACATTGTACAACATAGACTCTGTCTTTTAATATTTAAAAGCTTTTTTTCGAAATTCAATAAAATCTAAACTCATTTGCAGGAATAAAAATTTAATAAAAATTACCATTGTAGCAATATAAGGTGCAATCATACTGCCGATTCTTGCACAAATGCTTCCAGCACCAACACCAACATTTCTGACTACAGTAGGAAAAACTTCGCTACTGTACAAATAAACCGTTGGAAAGGATATTGACATTCCAGCAATACCAATTGCCGCCAAAGTAACGCGTATCGTTGGATTATCGAATAACATTATTAAGAGTAACATTATTCCAGAAACTAGGTTACCACCTATTAAAATACGCAGACGTGAAACACGAGAAATTAAATATAGAACAATTACTGTGCCTGGTAGCTCAACGGCCGCTGCAAAAAGAAGAAACGTTTCAATGAATTAATTATTCGGTTGTATATCTTTGTTTATTAAAATTGGAATATTTTGTCTTACGTAGAAATTGAATAGTATTATAAGTATTATGATTTTATTTAAATTAAAAAAATATGTAGTTGTCACTTAAAATAAATTATGGCTCAAATCTTCATTTGCATTTTAACGAATCTTAATTCTCGGAAAAAAATTTTATATTTACATTTTACATGCTAAACATTAAAAGAACATCAAAACATTAAGCAACAAAAAATAATGTATAAATCATTATGATATTTTTTTATGTTTTGCAATATCCAAAGAATTTTTAAGTATATCCTTTTAAAATAAAGTAAAAAGCATTGACTGTCAATATTTTTCAAGATAAATTATTCGAGATAATAACCATAAAAATTTCTTGTTATGTAATTTAACTTTATGAGATTACAGCAGTATTTTAAGAGTTCTGAAATTTACATCTTTGATGTTATCAGTAACAATATGATATTAAATTATAAAACGTAACAAAAGCATTGATTATCCTAAAAAATCTAAATAAGATTGACACAAACAATTACAACTATCATTACCTGAAACTGCAGTATTCACAAATATATTTCCATCCAGTTGACCCATGTATTGTGCCAATCCAAAGAAGCACATACCGCAGACAAACCAATTGACGCATATGCATAACGTCTTGACGCGAAGATTTGGCGAACGGAATAAATGCGTAACGTTGTATTTTTTTTCTTGTTCATTCTGCGTTTTCGTTTGATTTTTTTGCGCTTCTATTGCAGCCGTAACGTTGCTCATTGGAATTCGATTCTTTTCCGCTGCTTTTGTTAGAATAGCTTCAGCCTCAGATGTTCTACCAACTGCTAATAACCATCTTGGCGATTCTGGAACTATCCTAAATGTCATTTTTTTCTAATTAATATACTTTCTTAGCGTAAAATATGTTTTTTTTTTTTAAATTTAATAAGTTAGTATTTGTAATTAGTGAGTATAAAATATTAACTTCAAAGCATATCTTCTTATATACTTCATTGTACATAAACATAAGAATGTTACTTAATTAAATGTTGCAATTTTCAATAAATAAAAAATTTGAAAATTTTTTTTAATTTTATAAATTTTATCGCACATCTTATGCTTACAAATTTAAATATTTAATTTAATAAAATATTACTAATTAATTTTTCTATAAAAATTAAATTTTATGAAAATCAATACCTGATGGACTTTATGATGAAAAGTAATTAAAATTTAATTCAATAATTATGAATATTTTTCGAATTCTCATACAGCCTTGCTCAGAAATTAAAATTAAAGTTGCGTGCAAATAAAAAAAAAAGAAATTGAATTTTACACTCGTACGAAAATTACGCAATCTGTTAATGACATCGTTTTGAAGTAGTAGGTGAACGTAAGAACGATCGTGATGTTTGTAAACTTAATGACCCCTTGACTTGTAAAGAAAATGAGTACAGATCTCCATTTACAAAGTAAAAGAAAAAAAATAAAGAAACAACGCGAATGTTCAAGCATTATGAGCAAAAAATGTTGTAACAGTAAAATTGTTAAAGACAATTTACACAAACTGCGGTGCACATGTCTTTCGTACTATATATCAAATATATAAACGCAAGTCAATGACTTGGAAATAAAGATCATTTATCTGCGGCGTCTTTAATCGAATAATTATTTCCTTCGAAACTAGAATTTATTTTTTTTCATTCGTGCCGACAATTGTTTCAGTGCGCAGTTAATGGTAAATGGAAAGGTCTATTCTCTGTGTGTGTCCATTTCCTTTTTAAGTCTAATTCTATACATATAAAAACTAGTTTTTTTTTTTATTATTTGTCCTATTTCAATAAAATGTTTATTTTTTCTCGTGAGATTTTAAAATTTATTGGATTTCTGTTACACAATCTTTATTTTGGTTGCTCAACATAACGCGCTACTTTTTTTTTGCTCTGTTGTTTTGAGAATTTTTGAGATAAGCCATATTATCATAAAAGACTCATTTATTTTTCACACGTCAATAGAAAATACTTAAAAAATACAAAGTCTATTTTTATTTTGTAAATTATGTTAATAAATAAGTTTGAAGTGTTTATTTTTGCTAGTTTAAATTTATAGATTCCAGATAAAAAATTAACATTTAACAGCTTTAATAAAATTTGATCATCATAGAGTTTAAGCTAATCACAATCTGATATCGTGATATCGTTAATTCATCTTTACAAGTCAACAGCTAATCATGAAACGTTTAAAACGTACTCCCAATTAACTTTTCGCGTTACTTCTACAATCTTCTAAAAATAAATTTAATATCATGATCTAAATTTTTTTTGTTCATTTACTTTAATAGTAAAATTGCATAAAACAGGTTGTTTTTAGGACATATTTAAATTTACTTTGTGAAAACAAAGCTCTCGCCGTACGTTAGAATAATTTAAAATTATGTTTAAAATATATTCACTGTAATAGTTTAGAAAGTTCTGTGCATCTCATATATACTCACCAGTAATAAGAAAGCAAGAAAATCGGTGGTATAGATACGGCCATTTGAAAACCGGTCCACGTTCTCGTCAGATAAGATACCAAAGGGTTCAAAAGAAAGCCTAATAAGAAAGGCACATGGAATAAAACTGATAATGTCGAGCGCCACTTTGGTCCCACTATCTCCATAACTAAAAAATGTTGAATATTTTTAATTATAAATTTTCTATATAAATTATTGAAATTACAATTCAGTCTAAATAAATACGATATGTATAAAATGAATCAAATAAATTTGAAGATAAATTAAAATGAAAGTAACAAAATAAAAATTAAAACGAAACAAAAAAAGCAAACTTACGTAAAACAAAACTAATAAGCATAGTGCCGCCAGTAGCTACAGCAGAAATAAATTTGAATACTAAGAACAATTCGTACCAGTGTGAATAAACAGTTAAAAATCCAGTCACTGATTGTAATAAAATTGCAATCATTAGAGGTATTTTTCTTCCGATTCTAAAAATACAATAAACCATAAATTACAAAAATTATTTAATACAATGTTTATTTCATGTGCATAAGAATAATTTTATTACAAAGCCATACACTATAACTTTTTTATAAGCATCTTAAGCTAAAATTTATTAAATAAAGATGTTTCTTTATAAAATTCTTGGACAAAAAAAGAAAACAATTTAAAAATTTTTAATATTTTTTTTTGTTTTTTGGGTGACAAATGATATTTAAAAAATTTTTTTTTTCGTTAAAATATATTTTTTATCATATGAAAATTGGGTTTAAATTTATAAAAAATTTCTCGGTTTAAATTAATTGTTATTAATTATTGATAAAAAGGGTTTGGCTACTGCAGTGACCAAATACAGTCAACGGGTTAACAATTGAAACGCAATTAACCGTATAAAAAAAAGTTATAATTCATATTTTTACAGATATTAAGATTCGCACTGATAAAATATAAATTAATATATGGTATATTAAAAAGTTAATAATTAAAAATAATATAATTTAATATTACCTATCGGACATTGCGCTGAAAATCATATTACCCACTAATATTCCAAGCATCGTACACGATTGTGCGAAATTGGCTAATTGTGCTCTGTCGCATACTAAATCCCACTATAATAAAAGTATTTTTATCAATAAATAATAAAAATGCTAGTGAAAAAATTAAGAACATAATGGTTTGGTAAAAAGTAAATTTTTAGTTTAATAATTGAAAAGAGTAAAAATAGAAACAATAGATAGAATAGATGCTTGAAGGGACTCTAGTGAAATCAAAATAAAAGGTGAGATGTACAACGCAAAAATAATATTTCAAGTTAGCAATTAAATAAAGATCTTGAACAGTTATGGTTAGTAAAATCATTTTACCCTATCATATTTCTACTATTAATATTATCTTGAACGATCGAATTCTATTTATGTATTTATGGTTTTCCATTTCAACGAATATTGATTAGAAATGTATTATATTATGAAACTAAAAAATCATAATATAAAATATCGGTTATTATCAAAGCCTAAAAGCTTTCAAGTATAGGATATAAACGAACGCTTTTTACGGTCAGAAATTAGCAAATCAATAGAAATCAGTGAGATTATAGGTAGTAAAAAGTTAACACATAACAAACATCATTTCAAAGAAACATTAAAATCAATTATTTAAAATATATTCAGTATCAATAATTCTACGCGCTATGATATAATGTAAATGCAAAATCTTTTCGAGAACCTGCGTTAATTGATTTTAATTTCATCTTTGGATTTATAAAAGAGTTGCTGCAAATATTTTTATTGGCTTAATATGAATCCTCTATTGTGACTGATAAAAAAGAAATTTAGGGTTCGATATGTCTATCGATTAAATGTTTTGAATTCTTCATAACGCAGTTACGTGATAAAAAAAAATAACGAGTAATTTTATTTTGGAGATAGTTAGAAGTTATCTTTGTCTCATGATATTGTAAATTTTAAAATTTGCAATATCGTAATTGGAAATAAATCTAAAAAATTACATCTTTTATTGGATATTTATGAATGAATAGTATACCATGTTAAAAAAAGACTTATGAGCGTACAATAAATTTAATGCAGTTTTCAACGAAATTTGCGTATGAAATTTAATGTGTTTCGATCATTAAAGTATTATGCGCATGAAAATTAATCTTTTGTAACATAAATTTAATGTCAATTTGTGAAAAATTAATACATTTTATGTAGAATCACATGAAAATTCATTTATTTTTTACTTTAAAAAAATTACAGTAGAATGTATTACATTTATATTAATAAACATTAATTTTCATGCTCATGATAATTTAATATCATTTTAAGCGTTGAAACGCATAAAATTTTATGTAAAAATTTCGTTGAATACTACATTAAATTTCATGAATTTTTATGTCTTTTTAAAAAGTATAATTTTTATTTAAAATGATTATAATTAATAATCATAAGAAATTTATAATTTAATTAAAATTTCTAAAGATAAAATTCAATTGAAAGAAAAAACGTATTAAATCGTTTGTTTTCCAAAGAAACAATTTAAACGATAAATAACGACGTCAAAGAAAAAAATATTCTAAACATTAGATTACACTTTAAGAGCAACATAGTTTACGAGACTCATTAACATTGAGAAAAGAAATCTCTTATCCTCGAAAAAGAAAACTAAACAAAGTGACAAAGTGTAACAATACCAACCTGTGTTATTATAGTTTCTTTGAACACAGCTCTGTCATAATGAAATTCTGTACATTTTTCTTGGGTACCATTGACGTTCAATAAGCATCTGTTCCATGATGTAATATTATCAGTTGCAATTGGTGATACGCAACTGAAATTAACCGGTGGCGCTAAGAATACAATGGACAATTGATGCCAAGCTACTGGAAATTTAACTAATGATACTGCAACAGCAATGACAATGTGCCATGGTCCAAGACTGCCCATTGCTTCTTGAACAAGGTCCACTGGACCTTTGGCTGTAAATTATTTTTATGTATTTTTTTAAAAATTATTTATAAAATTTTCAATCATATGGAATGTATAGTCAGAGAAATTTAACAATTATTTCAATATTAAGGAGATGCAATTATATAGAAGAATCCAACCTTATCGGTTAAAAAGCAATTTTCTTAATAAAGTAAATTAGCCTGTAATATGACCCCTAATCATTATTTAATTAAATTTTCAAGTAAATTTATGTACTAGTTTAGGAGAATTTTCGGTTTCCGAATAAGATAAAATTGTTTAAATTCCAATTAGTCAATGTTTTTAAAATATTTTTATTTAAATACGAGAACCTAAATTTCTCCAAGTCTAGTTAATGATTTTTATTGAAAATTTAACTTAATGATGTTTACAGGTCATATTACAAGTTGTATTTTATTTTCTAAAAGTATTGTTTTAATTTTAATTATTAATACAAGTGAATATTAGTCTATAAGGTAGTATCTACAGATACTTTGCTCTAATAGAATTTATTATTCATTAATAAATGATTAATGATCTTTTATTCTTAAATTAAAAAAAGTAATTTTTCATATTATACCTAAAACGTCTTTTTTTAAATATTGATTCAAAAGTCCGTTTAAAGATCGGCTAAATCAATAATTTTCTATTTTAAATATTTACTCAACTATTATCTTACTTTATCAGTTAGCACACTTATATGTCAAATTAATATTAATCATTTCTGCAAAAACTATTTTTGAAATACATTTATCTTTAGAAAAATGACTAAAAAAAAAAGAGTTTATCATGTGAAAATCAGCTTTGAAAATAATTATTCAACGTGTATCATGAGCACTGATTGCGATTAGTAAAAAATTAACTTTTACGAGCGTCGAATAAAACATTTTGGCCCCAATATGACTTTTTTTTAAGCCTAGTAATTATATAGATTATTAATTTGAATTTATTTCATCGGAGGAAGTTGCACTTCTTAACTTTCATTAGAAAGTGGGACATATACGGGCAAAAAAGTTTATCGATAAAACAAAGTTGCAAAGGAAAACGCTGTGATGATCGGCAACACTTTTGATTTTTTTCTTAAGCTTAGAATTTTTCTCGACATTGTATATAGCTTGCAGAAAATGTAAAAGTTGGAAATAATATTATTCATTCTATTTTTTTTTATTGGCGCTTTTATCTCGAACTTATTTCGCAAGATTTGACATCAGCTTGTTGTCGTACTATTATTTTTCATAGATGTTACTAAATTAGAGAAAATAAAGAATATTTTATCTAAAAATACTCAACTGTCATTCTACTACGAAACGAAGTCATTAATAAATAATTAATATACTTTATTAATTTATTTTTAATGTTCGGAAGAAAAGTTTTAAATTTCACGTGTCATCTATGTATTAAATTTTTAAAAATTCAAGTATAGCATCTTTATTACTTCGCTTGTAAAATGCATTTATTTAAATATTGAAATAAACGCTGCGTTAGGTATTTTTCACAAAACGTTTTGAGTTTCATGATAATTTGCTTACGCTCGTACGAGCCATTAAACTTCAGCAACTTTTACGCGCGCGAATGATATGTCAAAATAATTTTTCTTTTTAATTATATTATATCAAATTAAAATTAATTATTAAAATTAAATAAAATAACAAACTCGTCTAATGAAATTGATTATTCTTACGTACTTTTAATTCTACGATAATTAATAGAATCATTATAACAACGCGGAAATGCTGTTATGTATGAATGATGATGGTCAAATAGAGAAATGAAATATATGTTGTGCTAAAGTTTGATAAATTAATCAAATACGCTCAACTAAATAAACATTTGTGCGCTTGAAGGTTGGCAAAGCATCGGCGTTTAATAATAACGGATTTTTCATGTGGTTTTCTATATCATGCGGTCAAATACCATTTATTATGCAAACTGGTAATCCGACGATAAGACGAAGGCAAGAAAAACTCGATTTTAATTTATAGAGAGAGAGAGAGGGGCAACTTTCACGCTTCATTGGAGAAACAAATATAGTATTTTTTTTTAATACGTTAATAAAACCAGAGAGATTCAATGATCATTATCTGGATCTAAGTTTCATATATCAAATTTATTTATAGATAAAATAGTTTGCTAATATGTTTAGTTAGTCGTTTTAAAGTTAATTATTTTCATTTTATTGAAAAATCATGTTTTAGTTTTTAATTAATTTTTTTTCTAATATTTTTAATGGAATATAAACTTTCACAGTCATATAGAAAAGTACAGTATTATTAATGCTCGTTTCAATAAAAATCTACATTATTTGTACCAGTTATTCTATTTTATTTTTATGCGTTAATGTTTATGCTTCGGAGTAAGTTTCCTTAAAAGATGTATTTTAAAAATATTCTTTTATAAAGTAAAAAAATTTTTAATTTATAAGTATTCAAACAAACGTATTCTTCAGAAAAATTTTTCGCGGGAAAAAGTTAATACTTATAAAAAGTTATTAAAAATGAAGTGTTCTAATAATTCTTGCATCACTAATATTTATCAATAATAGAAATATCAAAGATTTCATAAACTCAGTATATTTTTATATGTACATATATACAACTTTATTCTCGCTTTAATAAAATTTACGACTTTTCGTGTCATTATTAATTGTAAGAATTACTATATCAATTGTCAGAAATTTGAATGAAAACAAAACAAATGAATGTTTTGTTTGTAATTATTCTATGCTAAGAAATTCTACAAAACAACCAAAATTATCACTTTTTGAAGTAAAATACGTTCTTTGGTCATATTCTAATTCAACAAAAGTTTTATTTATATTTATAACCTAACCATTTTCCACAAAGAAAAAATAATAAATTTAAACTGTATTTTTTACATCAGGAATAATTTGAATGTGATTAGATTTTTTCAAAATTTGCATCATATTTTTCAAAATGCGAAGCACGCCATATATACATGCATATTTTTAGCACAATCGAGCTTAAATTAAATTTAATGTTTTTAAATAACTTCAACAAACTTAACTATTTAAAACACAAATGCATGAATTTTGGCTTTATTCCAATATAATCATTTTTCACCATGCTTTCATGGTTGCTAAATTCAAGTATTAATGTCCTTATCGGAAACGAGTGCAGAAATTATTAGTACTCCGATACACAAGCGTTATAATTTCAGAACGTTATTATTATATTTTTATGAAAGAAATGATCAATGAAATTCAATTTTATGCCATAATATAAAATAACATTGCATTTTTCAATCAATATAGCAAAATAAATCAAATACAAGAACTTGAAAAAATTCTAAATAAAATCCATAGCAGTTAGGCGAATGATGCAACCTTAGCGATGGCACGCGGTATATAAGTCGGCATAAAATTAGACCTATTCTTGTGGCTCATTCGCACGAGCTATAACTATTCTTTAAAAAGAAATTCACCATAATCACACTTGACTTATAATTAAAAATAAAAAATAAATAAATTTTCTTCATTATTTGATCAATTAAACTTTACCTTTCTTTGATTTCTCTTGCATTTTCGTATCTTCAAAATCTTCTTTGGATTCCTGCATGGCGAGCAGACGATATGTATATATATATATGTATGTAACACACTTGACCGCAGTGAAAATGATGTTAATCGTCGAAGGTGTTGGAATCGACTGAAACGGCGCTCCGGCGCGCTTCTTTTACTCCGAATAATCCCACACATGCGACTTTATAAAGTCTGCTATATACCGGTCTACAGTTTTCATATTTTACGTATATCTATAGATATATGAGCTTGGACAAAATAAAAATAAAAAAAAGGAAGGAAAGAGAATATCTCGAAGACTCGGAGAAAGCATATAAAACACACATATACACATCCGTTCTCGCATTTATATGCTATTTCCTTCTTTTTTTTGCGCCAGACGAATTTCTTGAGAAAAAATTCTTTATTTTTTTTTAAATTCGAAGAAATTAGATTAACGAAAATATATGTTATTAGTTGAAAAGAATTGTCAAATTTTTATTTTTTTCTAAGCTTTAAAAATTTTTTAAGATATATATATGGATATTTCACGGAGAAAAAAATAATCTGAGAATGTGCTCCATTTAGTAGCTAAACAAAATACAAAAATAAATTAAAATTTTTAGAGGTTCAAGTTAAAGGGGTCAAGAGTTAGGCGTTGTAGCATATTTTCATTTTTTTAAATTTTTTATTACAGTTGTTTAATGAATTTTTCCCTCTAAAACTATAAACTTACAGTAAAAACTTAATAAAAATCTTTTTCTTAAAAATAACATAAAGAATATACCCAAATGGTTTGATTTTATAGTTTTTTCATATAGGACGAATAAACTTTGGCAACAATGTGGAAAATATTTACAAACTTTTAAAGTTAAAAAACAATCTCTAAATACAGTTTTATTCAATCATGAAATTTCTTTTATTTTATATAAAAAACAATTGATTTTTATAAAAAATGTATGAAAATATTTTCTATTGGAAATCATGTGTGGAATAAATCGGAATTTTTGCAGATTATAATTTAAATCACTACGAAGCGTGTTCATGATATTTCAGCAAAAAAGAAGTTCCAAAATTTCCAAGTAAATCTATACGCATGATATACAAAAGAAAAGGTTTTCGTATATTTTTTCCAAAACTCATGATTTTTTCGAGAAAAATAATTCAGAAATTTTATGATTGCGGCGAAACTACTTTTTCAAACTTTTTTTATAAATTGATAAGTTTTCAGAAATTTTTCCCATTGTTGCCAAAATTTATTAATTCATTATAAATAAAGTAAATCGTTAAAATATTTAACTAAAATTTTTAAAAATAATAATACCTTAATTTTCGAAAATTCGAATATATTTTTCATGTTGTGTCCAAGCAAAAACATCTTATCAAATTTTTATCAAAAGTTAATAGTTTTCCGATTAAGAAATATATTAAATACATTTAATAAGAAATTGAAAGAATTCAAAATATTCCATAATTCTTAACTCCTATAATCTAGATTCCCAATATTTTTTCTCGGGTACCAAATGGGGAACTGTTTTCAGACTTTTTTGCGAATGGAGGAGGAATGTCCCATATACAAATATATAAGAAATAAATATTTTACAATAATCTATTATTGATCGAAAAAATTGAAGATATATTTAATTCAAAACCTACGATTTCATATTTAACAATCAAGTTTAAAATTTTTTAAGAATATTTGATAATGTACACGAAGAGAGTGAAAAAAAAAGTATTACAAGATTCAAAACAAAATTATGAAATGAGAGCAGATAGTGAAGCATATGAAGCAACTATGAATATTAGTAAAAAATAACAAAAGTTAGATTTAATAATAAAGTTTATCTAATAGTTTTTCATTAATTGTTTTTGGAAAAAATTTGTTTATAATGCAACATTTTAATTTTACATTAAATAATTTTTTTTATAATTAAAAAATTTATTTCAATTCAATTTATATACAAAAATAGAGATTTTCAAAATGAAAAAATTTATTTCGAAAGAGAATACTCAAGTTGAGATCGTCAATGGCTCATTCGGTAGAGTGATGGATTCGTAATCTCGAGGTTCCGAGTTCGAATCCCGCTCTAAGCCGATTGGTACAAGCACCACTGTACGTAGCATGTGCTTTGTTCACAAACACACTAACGATCTTCGTCGCTAATTAGCATCAATATGATAGCATAAATACAGTGACGTTAAAATAAAATATATACGCGCATACCTTTATAGATTGAAATTATTTACAATTTCTTAGAAAAAAGTGATAAATAGCCAGTTCTTAAAATTTTGGATTCAGATAAAAAAATAAAATTTATAGAAAAACCATTTAATATAAAAAATATTACATGTCAGGTATTTACATATTTACTGTCTAGCTACAATAAATCTAAAAATATTACTTTACAACTTAAATTAATTTTATATGCTAATTTTGTAAATAAAATTAAAAATCGA
The DNA here is from genome assembly GCA_017163975.1 of Anastatus disparis. Classification (NCBI taxonomy): domain Eukaryota; kingdom Metazoa; phylum Arthropoda; class Insecta; order Hymenoptera; family Eupelmidae; genus Anastatus; species Anastatus disparis. Next base: position 3,458,322 of record JAFFSR010000251.1, read on the forward strand.
AAATTGTTACAAATATAAAATTCTTAGCAATATATTAATCATCACGAGCAAAGGCTGCTAGTTTACTCGTGACAGATCGCTTTGGTTGAATGTTTTCATCATCCTGTTCATCATTAAATTTTCTTTTTTTATTAGGTTCCTCAGCTTTGTTTGGCTGTGGACTTTCTGAATTCTCAACTTTTTTTACTTCTTTAAATTTCGCATACGCTATTTTCATGCGTTCATTCGGATTCATATCTGGATATTCTTCTTCTAATTTTGTTTTATTTTTCGCCAACCAACTGACAAACGATTCACCTTGTGGTGCTTTGGGCTTCTTAGATTTTGGCGGATTAACTAATATAGGCGATATTACTTTCGGTGGTTCTTCAAATGTGTCTAAACCAGAAAGACCTAAACAACAAGTATCAAATGTTGAATAATAAATACAAAATTTCATCGATATTTCAATAAAATATCGAAATTTTCACTTTACCTTTTGAAATAGGAGCATTTCCTTTTTTCAAAAAAGGATTACTTCTTCGACCGAACGTTTGACTAGGCGTTAAAGGTTTTATTTCAACTTCAGGTGTTTTAATACTTAAACTTGAAGATGGTGTTAAAACATCATCTTCTGTTTCAATAGTTTCGATACGATCGTTAAATATGTCTTCCTGTGTACCGGTATCCCGAATAACTTCGTCATCTTCCTTAGTGTCAGCTATGGTTTCTAATTTTTTAGCCAAAGCAATTTTGTTAAGACGACCAGCGTATTTTATTGCTAATTCCAAAACTTTTTGCGAAGCAATCTGTTGACATAATTCTACTGCGCGGAATTCCACGTTATTACGACAAGCGGTCTAAACAAATGAAATTCATTTTAATCAATGATTATTCGTTAAATAACATTAAATTAAACGATAAGTAATGAAATTATTATTTATTCATTAAAAATTATGAATTACGAATCAATTATGAGTCTATTGCATTTAAAGTATTCAACAAATCCTTAAATAAACGCATTAAAATATTTGATTAGAGTCGGTCTGTGGCTCATTCGGTAGAGCGTTGGATTCGTAATCTCGAGGTTCCGAGTTCGAATCCCACTCACGGCCGATTGATACAAGCACCACTGTACGTTACATGTGCTTTGTTCACAAACACACTTACGAGCTCCGTCGCTGATTAGCATAGCAATAATAGCATAGCATAAATGTAGCGACGTTAAAAAAAAAAAAATATTTGATTGATAAAAATAATTAGATTGAAAATAAGATCAAAGCCTTAAAAAAGTAAAACTGCAACAATTTATAAATACAATAAATAAAACATTTTTGCTAATATCATAATTTATTTAAAGATATTAAATTTTCAAAATTTCAATGACTTTAATTTAAAATTAAATGCATTCTAAGAAACAAAATATTAAATTAAGTATTAAATTATAGTAAGGAATACTCCATTCTTTAATCTGAAACTTAAAGAATTTTTTCAATATTATAGATAAAATAATCAAATTGAAATAACCCAAACAATTAATTTAAATAATTTTTCTCAATATAAATTTTAAACAATTATAAAATTTATAAAAATAGAAATCAATTGATTTTTAACAGTATAAAATCTAAATAAATATTAACTACTTACTGCTATCAAAGCTAAAACAGCTTCCTTTTCGTCAATAGGATTACTTCCAAGTTGCCATATTTTAGCTTCTTTTTCGGTCTTTTCGCTCTCCGGTTCGCAAAGTGGTATGGTTAAAGATATTTCCATGACGATTGGACGAGGCGTCGTTGGAGGGTAATGACTTCCTTTGCATAATATACAACGCGCACTTCTTTCCGACTCACTTATTCCAATGATGAAGTAATGATCGAATTTTCCCTTACTCTAAAATTAATTAAAAATTTTTCTTTAATTTTTAATCATATCATCAATAATATTCTTAACGTAAAAATTTAATGAAAATATTACGTAAGGATTGTTAAAAATGAACATGCAATAAAATGAATTGCTTTTTCGATTGAATAGAAAAATATAATTTTACGTAAAAATAGTAAATCTAAATTATTTTCTTATTTTATAAAAACGAATACAAAATAGCAAAGTTAAAAGAAAGCCGTAAAGGTCCGTTGAATTCAATAGCGTAAAAAGTATTAATATGAATGAATCGCAAAACAAAATATATAAATCAAAGAAAATATATTTTTGGTATGTAAAAATATTTATGTAATTTGATTCAAAATACTTTCTAAAATCTACGAAGTTCAATTTACCTGTCTATTTGTATTACTAGCAACTCTCCATAATGTTGCTTTCTTATCGTAAATATTTATTATTCCCTCAGTATCCATAACCACAGGCGAGCCAAGATCGGAAAATCCAAGCCACATTAAGTTGGATCCCGGCGAAAGTGGGACTTGGAGAGTGTAACTTTTTAAATTTGGACCGCAAATGCGAATCCACAATAAACTTAAAATTTGATCGCCAAAAGCTCCTATAAAGTGATATTTTTACGATCGCAAATTGTTCGGTAAAAAATTAGTTCTATTTTAAATTAATTTCATTATTAATTGTTTTAGAAAAATTTTATAATCAAAAAGCAACTAAATTTAAGATTTTTGATTCATTAATATATTAATGATGACGATAAAAATTTACCTATGCTAGAGTGATAAACAACAGCAAGATTATTTCCATAACCATTCATAGCAACAACTAGTCCAGGTAAAGCTAAAACTTCTCTTTGAGTTCCACCAGGCATGAATAACCTTATGTTTCTCATACTGGTCGCAACAGCTACAAAATTGTTCCCAGCTGCAACTGCTTTTGCCTCTTCACCATCAGGAAGTTCAACACTCCATTCTTTATTTCCAGTACCCCAGCCTGTTTACAAAAATTTTATTTTAAAAATTATTACATTGATTACAATTAGTATCAATAAAAAATATATATTCAGTTTAAAAATGATCAAATTGAAAAAATTACTTTTTTAATGTTATTTGCCTGTAATAAAGTAATTATTAAATCATGCAAACAATGCAACAACTATGAATATTTATTTATACCTTGAAGAGCTACAACAACTATTTTGCTTGGAGAACTATCACTAGGAGGTGCTGCAAGTATTAAAGCTTCACTAGATAATGCTGCCATTGTGTGGCGTAAATAGTTATTCATGTGCATAGAATGATGAACTGTCACATCATGAAAATTAACTTCTATATTGCTTTCTTCATCATCTTCTGAAGTAAAACACATAACAATTCCAACATCATTCCACACCTACATAATAAAAATTATGAATTAATTAATATTATGTGAAAGGAAATATTAATGAATATTTATTATTTGTTTTTATTTACCATGTAACGAGATAACAAATGAACAGGAGATGATCCAGGTTGAAATGGTTCTTGTAAATTGACTTCAGGTAGAATGCGCTTTTCTTCATATTTTTTTTCTGATGTAACATCTGATATACTTTTCTGATCATCATCTATAACAGATGCTTTTATTTTACTTAATGATATTAAGTTATCATCGTCATCATCATCATTATCATCAAAAACGAAATTATTATCTTCTAGATGTCCATTACTTGTTATCTCATTGGTATGAGAATCTGTTACCAAATCATCAAGTGATTTATCTTTTGATGAATGCTAAATTAAAAACAATAATAAATTATAAATTTCTAAATATTTTATTCATTAATGAGATATTTTGTTTCTACATACAACTTCAATGCAGCCTAATTGTCCAAGAGCATCACAAAATGCAATCTCATTTGATTCCTTTGGATTCCACACAAGAGATGTTATTTTAGCATTTTGCGGATGTTCAGCATATCCAACTAGTTCTTTACTTTCAACATCCCAAACAATAATTTCACCGTATGTAGAGCTTGCTGCTATTAAACTTCCGCATTCGGAAAATTTGCAAATACTCAATTCCTGAAATAGCAATTACATTATAATATCAAAATTTTCAAATATGTAAATATATTAGAAAGTTCATTCACTTATATACCATACATTTTTTATTTCAGTAGCTTTTAATTTAAATGCTTCTTTCCATGAAGATCTTTCTGCAACAACTACCTCTTTACCATGAGGATATGCAAGGTATTCTCCATTTTTACTTTCAAAAGATGGAGCGGCATAAACTTTAGCTGTAAAAAATGAATTTGATTTTGGAACAACATTGTTCCATGTTTGAACTGATCTTTTATTTTTAATACTCCATATCTTGATTGAACCATCACCACTCGAAGATGCCTGAAAATAAATATAAATTTTAAAATAATAAATAAACCATTAATATATAAATTTTTAATTATATACGTACAATAAATTCTTCTTTTGGATCCAAAGATAATCCTAAAATTGGTGCTTCATGTCCAGTTAATTCAAAATTATCCGAAGTTTCAATATTTGAAACTTGTATTCTCATATCACTAAAAAATATTTTTACAAAATAAATAAATTTTTTAAAAGTCAATATAACAAGCAAATATTATAAAATTGATCTTACCAAGCTCCTGAAACAATCAAATTACTTTTATTTGTAGTTGCCAAAACAGATACAGTAGCTGAAAATCTAGTAACAATTCCTTCTTTTTCAAGATCTGGATGAGTGAGTATTTGAACTGTATTATTATCATTTCCAACATATAATCTCTCTTTCTGATAAAAAAACAACATAACATTAATCATCAAATACAAAATAATCTATGATATACAATTCTAAAATAAAATAAATACTTTTGAAATCACTGCTGTAGCTGCTTCAGAAATACAACTGGCTGATGGATCATCATCCATCAAATTAACCCAAGCACGAACATCTCCATCAGTACCACATGTAACAAGCCCACCCCTAAAATAATGAATAATATTAGTATCATTAAGGAATACTTGATTGTACTATTTTTAATAAAATGTAAATTTATGAATACTCACTTTGCACCAGTAAAATAGCAAACATCAGTATGCCCTTCTGGATGAGCAAAACGCATCGGTTTTTTGACAAGAGGCATTTTGAATAATTCTCAGTAATGATAAACAATAAATAAAATTTATCTAGTTATTTACATAAAATAATATCTAATAAAAATATCACAGTTTTTGCGCGTGGTATTAATTCAGATCTGAATCTGCATAACCAATAATAAATCTAACACGTGCACACATATTCTCAAACTTAAAATCTTTAATTTATATTTGCCAATGCAAAGAAATACCTTCTTAGCTTCATTTATAAATTTTCTTATCTTTTTATTTGTTTCAACAATTAAAAATTTTTCCGGCGTATTACTTATGACATTTACTACTGTACACTGCAATTTCCCGCGATTTTAGGTAACTGTTACTGCGCATGTGTCAACATGTTTAAATACCCCATCTCCGCTCAAATAATCTTCAGAGTTATCTATACATTTTTCCGAAAGCTAAAGATTTTTAATTTAAGATTTAGATTCAATCCAAAATTTATCTCTTATCTTATTTGTATACCTTAGGGACACATACTCGATACTTTCAGATTTAAAGATAAAGTTAAAAAGATTTCAGCCACACGTTAAACATGAATTCTGAAAATAAATAACATTATTTTCAAAGCAAGAACGTTAAGCCGCAAAAGAAGAATAAAAAAAAAAACCAGCTGAATAATGAATATATAAAAATATATTTTATTTTACAGTAAAGTTTGTTTTTTTTATTTACAAGTAAACGAGATATTTTTATAAATTAAAGATGTTTAAAAATTTTTTATGTTATATTGTTCGCGAAATTTAATTAACTAAATTATCTTTTCTTTGCCTTCTTCAATTCAGACAAACCAAGTAGTGACTAGTATAATCCTTTTATTACAATTCTGAATAAAGGTATTGCCTTTTATATTATTTTCATATAATAAAAGACCTGTAAAAATGGTATAATAATTAATGAATCATTCCTCCATATAGATATATTATTATTGATTCATTAAAAAGATACAGCATGCAGGCTGTGGGCTTAGTGACAAGAGTATACATTTTAAAACGGTAGCATAATTTATATATCCAGTGAAGGTTAGGTAAGCATAGAGTGCGGCGCGGCGCCCGTGCCTTATCTATCGAAATTATTAAGTTACCGCTCTTCACATTTACTGAATTTGTACGTTTGTGTTTTTTAGGTTAAGATATCGCCGACTCGTTATTATAAACAACCGCGGGAAGAAAAAATAATTATGTATTCGATAGCTAGAACAACTCACCCCGCAACGGGGGTTGAGCATGCGATAACTTGCAATTTTTTTAATCGTGCTGAAAAAAGTCTCGTTATTGCGGGTGCAAATATCGTTCGCGTTTTTAGATTAATTCCCGATGTTGATCCTGCAAAAAAGGAAAAATTTACAGGTATTTACACATTTTACAACAATTCCAATAAATTATTTTTATTATTCAATATATTATTATTTTATCTATATAAAATGTATTTGTTTAACATTTTTATTTATGCTAATGTTCATTTCCAATTTTAAAGAATTACGACCTCCAAAGATGAGGCTAGAATGTTTAGCTCAATATACTTTACACGGAAACGTTATGTCAATGCAAGCAGTTCAACTTATTGGTTCATCCAGGGATTCTCTTTTATTAAGTTTTAGAGAGGCAAAATTATCTGTCGTAGAATATGATCCTGAAATTCATGGTCTCAGGACTGTATCTTTACATTATTTTGAAGAAGAAGAAATCAAAGTATGTTATTCAATTTACATTTTATTTATATAATTTATTTATTTCTTATGTAAAAGGCTTTTTTTTAAATGTTTATTCCATATTTGCATATTCAAATTAATTTTAAAATATCTTACAACTATTATAACATTAATTTGAAAGTGCTTTTGTTATAGAATTAAAATCTTTTTTTTACTGTTTCTACTAGGGTTTTAATCACTAAATATAATTTTTGTAGGATGGCTGGACAAATCATCACCATGTGCCTATTGTCAGAGTAGATCCAGAAGGAAGATGTGCAGTAATGTTAATTTATGGAAGAAAGTTAGTGGTTCTACCATTCCGCAAAGATCCAGTTCTAGATGAGGGAGATGTCATAGAAAGTACAAAATCTTCATCAAACAAAACTCCAATATTGTCATCATACATGATAGTACTCAAAACTTTAGAAGAGAAAATGGATAATATAATAGATTTACAATTTTTACATGGATATTATGAACCAACCTTATTAATTCTATATGAACCTGTAAGAACATTCCCAGGTAGAATAGCTGTCAGACAAGATACCTGTGCTATGGTAGCAATATCATTGAATATTCAGCAAAAGGTTCATCCAATTATTTGGTCAGTTTCAAATTTACCATATGATTGTTGTCAAGCAGTAGCCGTGAAAAAACCTCTTGGAGGAACGTTGATTATGACTATAAATTCTTTAATTTATTTAAATCAAAGTATTCCACCTTATGGAGTATCTTTGAATAGTATATCAGATATATGTACAAATTTCCCATTAAGTAAGTAATTAATACTTTAAAATTATCTAATGTATTTATTAAATAATATATTAATGATTATTTTTGTTATTTAGAACCTCAAGAAGGTGTTAAAATAAGTCTGGAAGGTGCCCAGGTTGCATTTATTTCATCTGATCGATTGGTGATATCGTTAAAAACCGGAGAGCTTTATGTGTTATCACTTTTTGCTGACAGTATGAGATCTGTTAGAGGATTTCATTTTGACAAAGCTGCTGCTAGCGTATTAACGTCTTGTGTGAGTATATTATAAAATATTTTAAAAAATTCTTTCTACCATAAATTTGATTGTATTTTATTATTAATAAATAGTTAAATTAAGTATATTTTTCCATATCATTTTAGGTATGTATGTGTGAAGACAATTATTTATTTCTTGGATCTCGACTTGGCAACTCTTTATTATTAAGGTTTACAGAAAAAGAAACTGAAAAATTAAATGATATTTCAGCATTAGAAGTAATCACTACAAATAGTAATAATAGTGAAGAGCCACCAGCCAAAAAGGCGAAACAAGACTTTTTGGAAGATTGGATGGCTTCCGATGTTTTAGATATTAAAGATCCAGAAGAGTTAGAGGTTTATGGAAATGAAACACAAACTTCCATTCAAATCACATCTTATATTTTTGAAGTATGTGACAGTTTACTAAACATTGGCCCTTGTGGAAACATTTCTATGGGAGAGCCAGCATTTTTATCTGATGAATTTTTACATAATATAGATCCAGACATAGAACTAGTCACAACCTCTGGTTATGGTAAGAATGGAGCTCTTTGTGTTCTTCAAAGATCAATTCGACCACAAGTTATAACAACTTTTGACTTACCTGGCTATGAAAATATATGGACAGTTATTGACTCAACAGCTAATGATGATAGAAACAAAACTGAGACAGAAGGTTCACATGGGTTCTTAATTTTAACTCAGGACGATTCTACAATGGTTCTTCAAACAGGCCAAGAAATTAATGAAGTTGTAGATCAAAGTGGTTTTAGCACACAAGGAACAACAATTTTTGCAGGAAATCTCGGATCAAATAGATACATTATTCAAGTTACACAGATAGGTGTACGATTGCTGCAAGGATTAGAACAAATTCAATACATGCCAATGGATCTAGGATGTCCAATTGTACATGCTAGTTGCGCAGATCCTTATGTCACGTTACTATCTGAAGATGGTCAAGTTGTACTTTTAACATTGAGAGAAGCACGAGGCGTGGCGCGATTGCATGCTCAAGCTGTGAATTTATTATTTCGTCCACAAATAGAAACAGTATGCGCGTATAGGGATGTTAGTGGTTTATTTACAACGGTTATACAAGAAGATGTCGATGATGACGTACTTGAAGATAATTCGGATGAACCACAGATTATTGAAACTGTTGATAATGAGGATGACCTACTATACGGAGATGCAACAACATTCCAAATGCCAGCTCCACCAGTAGTAAAGCCTCAAGAAAATCCTACAAAAAAACCTCCATGGTAAATTATCTATTTCAAAATTTTATTTTACTCCATTGTTTGTAAATGTAGAAAATTCATTAAAGTATTTTTTAATTTACAGGTGGCAACAATATTTACAAGAAATAAAGCCGACATATTGGTTATTTGTTTATAGAGACAGTGGAACATTAGAAGTGTATGCTTTACCAGACTTACGTTTATCGTACTTAATTAAAAATTTTGGTTTTGGACAAAACATATTGCATGATAGTATGGAATTTACGACTGTACAAAGTACACAATCAAACGAACCTGTTAATCCTGACCTACAAGTCCGTGAAATCGCAGTAGTTGCTTTAGGTCATCATGGAAATAGACCAATGCTTTTAGTACGATTAGACAATGAATTGCAAATTTATCAAGTTTACAGATATCCAAAAGGCTATTTAAAATTACGTTTTAAAAAAATAGATCACAACTTTATTGTAGGATTTTCAAGAATGGGGATAAAAGAAGAAAACATTCCAGCTATGAATGAAATTAGATCATGTATGAGATATTTTAGTAACATCGCTGGATATAATGGAGTATTTATTGGTGGTGATTATCCTCATTGGCTATTTTTAACTGGAAGAGGAGAATTACGAGCTCATCCAATGAATATTGATGGTCCTGTAAAATCATTTGCACCATTTAATAATGTTAATTGCCCGCAGGGCTTCATGTACTTCAATAGAAAAGATGAATTAAGGATCTGTGTTTTACCTACACATTTGTCTTATGATGCTCCATGGCCAGTGAGAAAAGTGCCTTTACGTTGTACACCTCACTTTGTAACATATCATCTTGAAAGTAAGACTTATTGTGTAGTGACGAGTATAGCTGAACCACTTAAAAGTTATTACAAATTCAATGGAGAAGATAAAGAGTTTACTGAAGAAGAGAGGAATGAAAGGTTTTTATATCCACATCAAGAACAGTTTAGTATAGTCTTATTTTCACCAGTTTCTTGGGATACCATTCCAAATACAAAAATTGATTTAGATCAATGGGAACATGTGACATGTTTGAAAAATGTATCATTAGCTTATGAAGGAACGCGGTCAGGTTTAAAAGGATATATTGTGGTTGGTACAAATTATAATTATGGTGAAGACATAACGAGTAGAGGTAGAATATTTATTTTTGACATCATTGAAGTTGTACCAGAGCCTGGTCAACCACTTACCAAAAATAGATTCAAACAAATCTATGCTAAGGAACAAAAAGGACCCGTAACAGCCATAACACAAGTATCTGGATTCTTAGTATCAGCTATTGGCCAAAAGATTTATATTTGGCAATTAAAAGATAATGACTTAGTAGGAGTTGCATTTATTGATACTCAAATTTACGTCTGTCAAATGCTTAGTATTAAAAGTTTAATTTTAGTTGCTGATGTATATAAATCTGTTAGTTTATTAAGGTTTCAACCAGAGTACAAAACTCTTTCGCTTGTTAGTCGAGATTTCAGGACCACAGAAATTTATGCAATAGAATATTTCATACAAAATAACGAATTAGGTTTTATTGTTGCTGATGGTGAGAGTAATGTATCTATCTTTTCTTATCAACCTGAATCTTCACAAAGTTTAGGAGGACAAAAATTAATTAGAAAAGCTGATATTCATCTGGGACAAAAGGTTAATACCTTTTTTCGTATAAAATGTAAAACTACCGATTCGGCAAATCCACATAAACTATTTACTGGGGCAGATAAAAGGCATGTAACTATGTATGCGACGTTAGATGGAAGTCTTGGCTATATACTTCCAGTAGCTGAAAAAACTTATCGACGATTACTTATGTTGCAAAATGTATTAGTCTGTCACATTTATCATACAGCAGGTTTAAATCCTAAAGCTTATAGGTGAGTTTCTTTTTTTAATCTAATATAAAATATTAATACTTTTTTTTTAAATATTAAATAAAACTAATAATTTTAAAAAAATTTATTTTTCAGAACTTACAGAAGTTCAGTTAGGATGCAAGGTAATCCTGCAAGGGGTATAATTGATGGTGATTTGATAAGTAAATATTTAGAGTTACCAACTAATGAAAAAATTGAAATTGCCAAAAAAATTGGTACAGGCCCACAAGAAATCATTGACGATATGCATGAAATTTACAAACAAACGTCTCATTTTTAATGAAACATTAGAAATTTTTATAATTAATTATGATCAATTTTGTATATAGTTTTGATGTACATTAATAAGAATAATAATAAGAACGATTTTTAAAAAAACTTAAGTTATTTTTATTTTCATTATACTTTTTTCGACTTAATTTATTTTTTTACTTAATTTATAAAATAATCTTTAGTTTGCTTTTGTTTGTTTTATTTTTCTTTTATAACCTTTACACCTTTTTATTTTATATTTATTAAAAAAATTTCACAGCACTTAAAACTTTAATTTCATAAAATAAATAGAAAATGAATGTGAAAAGGAAAAGTAAATCTCGGCCACCAGCAGTACCAGGTATGAATATGTTTAAAAAATTTTGCTTAAAAATTATATTTTAATGGTACATTTATTAAAATACATCCTAAAAAATACCTTTTAAGATTGTATTATAAATGAAAAGTATTGTCATAGAGATATTGATCAATCATCAATTTATACTTAATTTAGTCTTGTACTTAAATTTTAGTTTTAAATACCTACAAAGAGTATGTATATGCTATTAATTTAAATATTTAAATAACGATAGTATCTTCATTTAAACAAATTTTTCTTTAATTTGTTAAAGTGGAACGTACACAATTACAAAAAAGGCTCATCGAAGCGTTTGATGTTTTTGATAATGCAAAAACACAACAAGTAGATGTCAGAGAATTAGGAACAATTATTAGATCTATTGGTAAAATAAAAAAATTACAATTATTTTATTTGAAATTATCTTAAATGTTATAAAATACTGTAAAACTAAAACTGTTTCATATATGAGGTTGCGTGATTACCGAAGCAGAATTACAAGAAATTCAAGTAGAAGTTGAAGACGTTGAGAATAATTGCGTACCACAAGATCGTTTTGTTGATTATATGTGTAAGGCAATTAGTGAACAAAGGTACGTATTTTTACAACAATTTAACAATTAGTTGTTGATTTAAAAATAATTTATGACATTATTATTTATCAACAATTCAATGATGCGATTCATGAAGTATTTAATTTTAAAAATAAATTAGATACAAACCTGCGGATCCTGAAGATTTGTTAAAAGCATTCCAAGTATTAGATCCCGAAAATCGGGGATATGTATCGAGAAATGATTTAGAAAAAGCAGTAACCGAAGTCGGTGAACCATTTAATGCACAAGAAGTTAATGAAATGATGTCTATTGCTTGTGATTCAAAAACTAATAGAATTCATTATGAGCACTATATTAATTCATTGATAGTAAGTAATTTTAACGATTGCATGAAAAATATAAATATAGAATGTGGTTAATGTTATAAAAATTTAGCCAAGAATTCCTGATGATAAAAATGCTTTTAAAGTATATGAACATGAAGAATTAGAAAGAATAAAATTAGAAGAATTAGAAAAATTAAAATTAGCTTTGGAAAGTGAAGATACTGATAATAAACATAATAATAAACCTAATAATAAACATAAATCACGTACAAAAAAGAAAAAATAATATAAGTATTTATTTAAAAAAAAAAAAAAAGATTGATGCTAATATCTATAAAATAAAAAAGAATTCTGAAATTGAAGACAAAAGTTCATTTGTTCGTAACAAATTGTAAATATTTTATTAAAACTTATAATTAATATTTATAAAAAATATTTTTGTATATATAAAACATTAAAAAATCTTTTTTTCCCAAATATATATCTCAGATTACATATTTTACAATTTTGAAAAAACTGGCGGATCACTTTTTGTTGCTAATGCTGTTGCTGAATTGATAAAATCTTCACTTTGCAACATAACTTGATTTCTCATTGCCTGAAAAAAGTTATAAATTAATTATTATTTAAGTACTTGAATATTTTTATTTTTGTATTTATAATAAAATTCTTTGCAGGTGGAATGAAAATATTTTAAGACATTTTACATACAATGTGGTTCAATCCTTCTTCAACTGTATGATCTCTTGAGTAATCCAAACTAAGTTTAATTCCTTGAATTGCCACTGGACTTTTAGATGCAATTTGCTTGGCTACATCAAGAGCTTTATCCATTAAACTTTAAAAATTAATTCAATATTATAAGCATTGGTACAGAAGTATGAATTTAAAGAAATTATTATATATATTACCTTTTTTGATCATTCAAAACTTGGCTAACAAAACCAATTTGTAAAGCTTCAGGTGCTAACATTTTTCTACCTGTATAAGCTAATTCTTTAACTAAGCTTTGAGAACCAATTAATTTTGGAAATCTTTGTAATGTTCCAACATCAGCAGCCATTCCCAAATCAACTTCTTTGATTTGAAACCAAGCGTCTGATGAACAATATCGAATATCAGTTGAACACATCATATCTATAGCTCCTCCTATACATGCTCCGTGAACAGCTGCAATTACTGGTTTTGAACACTAAAATTTAGCTCTGTGTTACTTTATGAGTAATTCTATAAATTTAATTTTATTATTTAATAAATATAATTATTAAATTCCATTCAAATTTTTTAATCAATTAGTTATTATTATTAAAATTACTAAACTGAAAACCAAATTTTTAAATTAATATTTAAAAATATATACCTTTTCAATAGCAGTAAATGAATCTTGATATTGTTTAATTTTTTTTTCTAACATTTTGCATCTACGTGCCACATCAGGTACATCACCAAAATTTTGAAACTCTGTCATAGCATCCATTAGATCCAGTCCTAAGATTTAATAAACTTTTTATAAATTATAATGCTTAGCATAAAAATTTCTTTTTTTTTTGCATAAAAAAATTTATTTAATTACCTGCACAAAATATTTTACCGGATCCTGACAAAATTACAACTCTACAGTCAGATTGATCAGAAAGTTCATTGAAACATTCTCCAATTTCTCTAAAAAAAAAGAAACAATAATAAAAAGAATTTATGATATTTTCAATATTTTAAGTGATTATACTAAATTTTAAAAACTTACAGCCACATTTTGTTATTAATAGCATTTAATTTATCTGGTCTATTTAATTGTACATGAAAAACTGATGGTGAAGGCTGTGTGACAGCCAAAGTATTATAATTTTTTTGTTGCATTGCTGTTGCTGTTTTACTAACAATATTTCCTATATTCCTTAAACCTGAAATAAAAAGATTTAAAGAATGAATATATTATTACTTTGAGAACTTAATTTCATTAACGTAAAAAAAATATGCTGATTCAGCACGATTATGCATATCATTCTTAATAATTAATTTTTATTAATATTAATATTTTTAAAACAAATTTTTATTATTGATCTTACTTCCTTTGCTTAAAATTCTAACACTTGAAAATACACTATTCATGTTTTCAATTATCTAACAATAATAAACTTCTCTTTTAGACTTGCATAGGACTTTGTACCTTATAATTTTCTCAGGATACCGTAGACAGATAAGAATATTCATAGCAGTTTTTGTGATATTTATGTATATTTATGTGTAGTGTATGTATGTTTAAGTATGTTCGGTTATTGAAAAGAGACGTGTCATAATGGAACGTTTTATTCGTAAATAAAGCTTTGTGTAGGTGATTTTTATACGCTTATATGACTATATGACAAGAATATTAGATTCTCTCCACATCGAACAAACTTGATTATTTTGCAAATTTACTTCAAATGTTTATAAATTATTTGAAAAATTGTTATTAAAAATAAAAATTATTTCATTCGCAAGTTACAATAATTATTAAATTAATATTAATTTATTTAAAATTTTTTCTTATATTCATTTTTTTAATCATTCTGAGTTTACGTGATGCATCCATCATCTAAAGCAATTGAATACTTCGTGGTTTCTGCTGCTTTGTTATGCCAAAACTACAGCTATAATAATAGGCGCACAAAAAAAGTCTTAATATTTACTTTAAATTAGATTTATTCGTTGATTTTAGCTATTGCATAAATAAGAAAAAAGTTTTATATTTTTACAATAATTCATAACAGTCGAGGTTTCTTTTAAAAAATTAATAAAAACAATAAATTAAAATATTGTAAAAAGATAATAGAATTTGTGCAAAAATATACGTATATCTAATACTTATCATAATATTTATAAATGTTTTATCAAAGTTTCCTGAAACAGTGTCTTGCACATTATAATAGTAGTATTACGATGCGAAAATTGAATGCAAATTTTTAACTCATATTTGATAATCTCACGCAAAAAAGACGCCAAATGTATAAATCTAAATCTTATTAGAATTTGATAGTGATATCTTGTGATTAAAAAAGAAAATTGCTTATCAATCTAGTCAAAATTTTTTTTTATTTCTTCAAAACGGAAAACATGGTTTCTACCTTATGTTACATTATTTTCCCAATTATTTTAATCGCTGGTTTTTTAAGAAAATGCAGAGAATACTCGTGGGGAAAATGTAAAAGTAAGAGTAATTTAGAAGGAAGAGTTTTCATTGTAACTGGTGCTAATTCTGGAATTGGTAAAGAAACTGTTAAAGAATTAGCTAAAAGAAAGGCTACTGTCATTATGGCTTGTAGAAATTTAAAATCTGCAAAAATTATTGCTCAAGAAATTAGCAGTTACGCACCAGAAGCAAAATTGGTGAATAGAACTCAATTTAATCAAAAAGTTATTTTTAAATTTATAAATTTAGTATTATCTAAGTTATTGATATAATTTTGTATTTAGATACCCATGGAACTTGATCTTTCATCTTTAAAATCAATAAGAAATTTTGCTGAAGAAGTCCTACAAAAGTTTCCAGAAATTCATGTTTTAATTAATAATGCAGGTGTATATGTAACATTACAAGATAAAGATAAAGATGTAACTAAAGAAGGCTTTGAAATACATTTTGGAGTCAATCATTTGGGTCACTTTTTATTGACAAATTTATTATTAGATAGACTAAAAGAGTCTGCTCCTAGCAGGTACAATATTTCTCTTTATTTAATGCTAAAAATATTTTATGAGGAAATTTTATCATTTTTTTTTAGAGTGGTTATAGTTACATCAAAACTTTTAGAATCTGGAGTTATTGACTTTACAAACTTAAATGGTGAAAGAGGATTACCAGTAAAAGGTCGTATGAATCCTGGTTATTGTAATTCAAAACTGGCAAATGCTTATTTTGCTACTGAACTTGCAAAGAAACTTGAAAACACTGGTGTTTGTGTTTATATGGTTTGTCCAGGATTTTGTTATACTGGACTTTTTAGACACGTTAAAAGAAGTTGGTTTCATTACATTCTTTTTTCACCTATTGCATTACTATTCTTGAGGACAGCAAATCAAGTAAGAAATTTTATATTTATTTTATGTAAAATACAAGCAACTTTTTAAAAAATATTCATTATTTTTAATAAAATTTATTTCAAAACATTTTTATTCTGATTTAATAAACAAATATCTAATAAAATTAAATGTATGAATATTTATTTTCAGGGTGCGCAAACTATATTACATTGTGCAACAGAATCCAATTTGGCTGATGAAAGCGGTAATATGTATCGTGATTGTAAAGTTTACAAATGTAAAAAAAATTTAGAGCCAGAAATAGCTCATAAACTATGGGATATAAGTGCTAAATTTACTGGTCTTATAGAAACTTCCACTTAATTTTTTTATTATATTTTAAGCAAATATTGTTCAAAAACAATCAATTGCAAATAGTATTTATTTTTTTTTATTCAGAAGACAATTTTAAATTAAGCTTTCTCTAAAACTGAAATTAATTGACAAAAATAAAATACCTTGTAAAAAAAGTAAAATTTTTAATAGTTGCAAGTATTTTAATTAAAATAATCAACTTGTAAAATTAGAAAACTGTTCCGATTGTAAATTATTTTTCACTTTTTGACATATATCTTATATTTTATCATAATTTATATATGTCAAAAAATGAGAAAGCATATTCTTGATAGAGATTCTGCTTTAAAAATGCCAAAATCACTTGTTAAAAGTCAAATGCTCAATTTATTTTTAGAACAGTAATAGTGCC
Organism: Anastatus disparis; assembly: GCA_017163975.1. NCBI lineage: Eukaryota > Metazoa > Arthropoda > Insecta > Hymenoptera > Eupelmidae > Anastatus > Anastatus disparis. The sequence goes on from JAFFSR010000251.1 coordinate 3,475,455, forward strand.
ATTTAGATTTTTAAAAGAGATGTATTAGGCAATTACCTTTAAGAGCAATAACTTTATAACGAAAATTTATGTCTTTTGTAGTAATTTAAAAATTGTGTGAGTGAATAGTGTTAGGATTTTTATGTTCATCAAATTCATTGATTTGTATACATGTGTGCACAAAAAAAAGATGAAATAAATAAACTTTTTGAGAATAAAAATTAGCTGTTAAGTATATTTAATTTAATATTTAATTAAATATATTAACATTAATAAACTTTTATTATAATCTTCTCGTATAAATACAACTGCGATATTTTATTTATATAATGTAGATTTCGGTAATTTATTAAAGAGAGACTCAAGTCTGTTATGATATTTTTTGTTTATACACGATATGTACATTTGAATTCATGAATAAATAAAATTTTGATATTAAATTATTATTTTGAATATAAATTAAAATGCCAATGGTTTTTTTTTACAAAAGATAATTTTACAGATAAAAATTTTACAACTTAAAAATTAAAAAAATTTTAAATTAATCATTTATATTTTAATATACACAATTTTAAAGGCGTGGCCTCATCACTTTAAAGCTGGTAGTCTTATTAGCTAAGGCTTCTGTTCGTGCATAAACACTTTCCGAACTTCTTCGTATAGAATCCATATATTCTCTTGATGATGTGAAATCATTGGATTGCAATGTATTTTGTACTTCATATGCACTTGTGGTTTTTTCAGTTTTTAACTAAAAATAAATAAATAAGAAACTATTCAATACATTTACAGTTAATAAAATGTGAAAACAACAGTCATTATAAGTTTAGAAAAAAAATTTTTTTTAATTATTTCTAATATTTATTAATTTATAAAAATTAACGATCTCGTTTGTATTTATATTGTTTTAAACATTTATTCAAAGACGGAATTTGTTATTTTAAATGATTAAAAACTTTTTTAAATATTTTATTTTAATCCCTTAACTGTCATGATAAAGATTTGTAATATATATGTTAAATTTTTTACCAATGAATCACAGTCAGGTTCATCCACAACTTCTTTAGCAATTTCTTCACACTTACTCATATTCCGACTCTCAAGAGTTTTGTGAGTTTGTGTTTGATCTTGCCTGAAAAGATTCTGCAGTCAGACTGGAATGATGAGAAATAGAAAATAAAAATTATAACAAAAAAAAATGTTAAAAATGAGATGCAATGTTTTTGTATGGAAAATATGAAAAAATAAACATAAAACTCAAAAAACAATAAGACATAAAAATACCTTATTTCTGTATCACATTTGCTAGAATGTTCTTTTGGTAACATAAGATTCTCTTCAGTGTTTTTTTTTAAATCTAAATTTTTACTATCACATGCTTTTTTTTCCAAGGAATGACTTGAATCAATCACTTTTTTTAAAAATGGCTTTGGAACACAAATTTCATCAATTTCTTCTTTTTTAAATTTCTCCTCGGGACTCTCATTATCAAAACTCTGATTTACAAGAGGGTTTTTGCTACCTGTACAACTTTTAAGATTTTCTTGACTTACAAAAACTCTATCACTATTATCTTCATTTTTAATTGATGAATTACCATTAGAACTATCTTCACCATCTACTAAACTACTACTTAGAGCCATTTCACAACTACTAACAGAATTAGAACTTCTTTGTCTAGTATTGGCAGGAATTTCAGTAACATCAGAAGTAACCTTTGGTTTTGATACTGACATTGGCACCATTATTTCAATATCGCTTTCTACTAACATTATATTATTTGCTTCATCATTATTGCAGTCGTTGTGAAGTTTATCTATTGGATTATTAGTTCTATCAAAAATAGTTTCATTTAAAGTTTCATCGCTACTCATACTACATATATTTCTAGGCAAAGTCAAGGCTGTATTGTCAATCGCACTTTCTTCGGATTTACATATCCTTTTGGATTGGCTGTTTAGAAAACGTGGTTGCAATACAGGTTGATTTAAACCCTGATCAAGTGACGAGCCAAGTACAATTTTAGTATCCTTAAATTGACTGATTGAGCGCGTTGTTCTATGACATTTTTCAAATAAAACTTTTTGAATTGGTGGTGTTAAAGGTATATTGCTTTTATTATTGCCCATTTCTACATCCAGTGATGAGCCAGAGAATGTCCTTTTTGAACTATCTAAGCTATAATTACAAAAAAAAATGTATTTAATAATTGATGATTTTAATAAATTATTAAAATAAAATATTGATTACATACTTGTGACTCGGTTTCACATTAATTAATCCTGAAAGATTTGGTAACGTAGCACGTAAATCGGATGTTGGAATACCACAATACCATCGCAACTGTGCTATATTTTTATTTAATAGATATACAGCATAATGAAATTGTAATTTGTCTTTACTTCGAGCGAATAATGGAAATCTAAAATAAAAATAGTTTTAAAAATTGTTTGTAAAAATTTATGTTACTATAAAATATTTTTACTGTCGGTCAGCTTCCTGAAGATTATCAGTTATATGATCAACAATTTTACTACGGGAACCATAATGGATAATAGGATATCTTGTAGGTACATTTAAAAAGTTAGAAATCATTTGTGTTATATGTGCAACAAATCCAAGTGCAACAGCTACTTGAGTATCATTTGAAGTATCTAATTTTTCACTGTCTGGTAAATGCACATCATTAATTGTGAATCTATCCCCTTCATCCTATAAATGAAAAATATACCATGAATATACTAATTATATAGTAAGAATATATTTTAATATTCAATTTTTTGTATAAAATGCTTTACATACTTGATTAATAGGATAAATAAAACTTAATTCAGAAATAAGTTGTCGACGACGGTGAGCAAGTTTAGCAGTTGTTTGAATGTAAGTTTCTCTAGACTCTATATGATTTTGCCGCCATTCACGTAGTCTTTCGATATCTTTATTTAATTCCCTATATCGATTCATTAAATCACATCCTATATTAAAAATAATATTAATTTATTTACCCATTACAACTTGTGTATGAATTTGAAAATTATATAATAGTACATTTTTTACCTAGGGAAAAAAGTAAAGAATGTCCGAAATCGTATGTAAATTATCACCCGAACCGAAGACGAGGGGGCAAACATACGATTTAAAGCATTTTTTTTTCCCATGGCAAAATTGCGAACCGGACCGAAAATACTACTATTTTTTGGGCGTTTATAAAAAAGTGGTACTTTCAGGCCAGGTGTTGAAAAAAAATAAAATATGACTTACCATGATCTTGATTTTCTTCCATCAAATCAGTATGACATTGATTAAGAGTTCGAATTTCTCCCATTTTCCTTACTCTTTCTTGTTCTAATAATTTTGTTCTAAATTTGGCTATTTCTAAATCTTTGCGTATCCTTAAAATTTCAGCTTTCTTTTCTCTGTTAACTTTTTTTGGTTGCAATAGTCTATTTAATGATGATTGTGGATATTTTGGAATTGATAAACTTTCACCAGAAGCTATTTTTTCTCTCAAACTTTGTACAGAATCTGTTTGTTGCTTTAAAGCTTGCATTTTACTTCTTAAACTACTAAGTTTACTGACTGTATAACTATCTCTTACTTCGGATGTATGAATACTCATCACAAGAAACTTTTTAGAATCAGGAACTGTCACAAGACAATAAGGCGGAACAAAAAAGCCTCCATGAAGGTGAAAAATAAGAGAATTATTATGCAAAATGGTTTGTAAGTTATTTGATAACTTTGGTCCAATATATGCCAGTCCAGTAAATGATATACCCCATGTAAATAGAGTAACATCTGATGATGGGTCTTCTTTTACCGTTCTTTTCCATAGCCTTAGAATTATTTCTATTGAAAAGTATAAAATTATTTTAAAAAAAATTTTTATTTATTTATGACATTAGAAAATATTAAAATATATTTTTTAACATACCACTAGCAATTGAATGACCAGTACTATATAAAGTGGGCAATTCAAGACTTGCCCATCTTGGACTAATATTGTCTATTGGTTCACTTGTATACAAAGGAGATGACATGTTTGTTCTGTGTAGAGTATAATAAAACCAACAATTTTCTTGTTTGCCATTTGTTTTTAATTTATAGCCAATAATTTGTATTAAACTCCTAAGACGAAGCTGAAATATTCAAAATATTAATTTTGTATTTTAATATCTTTAGTTTTATATCATCATTTCTAAAAGTTAATTATGATGAAAGAATGATAAATTAAAAATGTTCTTTTACAAAATCAAGTATTAATTATTTAACCTGTTTATATTTGACACACGCATAATTTTTAAAAAGTAAATAATAATGTGTCAAAAAGAAATAGATAAAAAATATATAAAAATATTTTTTCAATATCAATGTTGATATTCTTTTAGATAAAATGAGACTATTATTCAACAAATAATTTATTTGGTAAAACAAAAAATTCCTTTATTTCAGTGAGCTGATATTATTCTATTTGTATATAGAAATCAAAATAAAAAGTTCAATCACCTGTTGTGTAGCAAGGGGCAACCAAGTTTTATATCTTGGTGCAGTGCGAGACTGCAACGTTAGGTCGAGCTCTTTAACGCAGCATTTTAATTCTGGCTGCTCCATGATTTTTAAACATTATTTTTTCTTTCGAATCAAAAACCCCTCCTCGTTATTCACGAAAAAAAAAAAATTTGTAAGTATTTAACTCCCAGTTATCATCGATTTATCGCGGGATACACGAGGTTATGAGCACATATGCACGATTACAATATAGATTTTCGTTTTCAAGTGGAATTTTTTTTCAAGGTCTTCTTTGTAATGTTTTTACATTTTACATTATGTAAAACAGAAATCTTAGATCAGATATCATGACGTTCAATCCTTTAGGGATAACATTAATTATTTTTACTTCACATGACTTTGAGATTAATTAAATTTTCAGAAAGATCAGTTTATTAATAGCAATGAACTCAATAAACAATGTAAACAAAACTGAATTACACATAAGAAACTATTAGTTATTTTTCTTCGCGTAATGAAAAAAAAAAGAAAAAAGAAAACACAAGCATCGATTATAAGGAGTGATAGTTGACAGGTTGACAGTTCACTGTTACTACTGCAGAAGACACAATTTCGTTTACATGCGTAAGAGAGAAGGGAGAGAGAAGAACAATCGCATATAATATATGAGAGAACCGGCGTGTCATATGATGCTTATTATATGTATATATACACATATATATACATATAAATTTGCTGAATTAACACATACACTGTACTAATGATTCTGTTAGATTACAAGAAAAAAAAAAGAAATTATTAAAGTGGGTGGATACACAAAGACTCTTGGGTATAATTGATAATAAAGCTTTAAATTTATGATGTTACAAAATTTTTGATTAATTAATGCTAATCAAACGAGGTTGTGCTCCAATAATTACGATGATATTATTGCATATCATCATCGAGACAAAAAAAGAGAGATATAGAAAAAGGAATCATTTTCAACTTTCTGATTGGTCAAAATCTGGTATCGAGATTTCGATGATTAGAGGGAGTTGTGTTGAACGTATTTTACTTTCAAAATACTGTAGAAAATTATGTTTTAAAAATTAATCTTCAATTTATTAAAAATTTTTATATAAATTAATCTTATAAAAGTATGTTAATAATAAATGTATTTTGTTCATACAAGTTTAATATTAAGTTTAATAACAAATTTTGTATTGAGTTTGCAATTGCTTTTTGAAACATACTTTAATAATTAATTAATAAAAATATTTTTTTCACAGAAGTTTTTATAATATATACATTAATTAATTAAAAAATATTATTGGATACTTTCAATTAAAGTTTTGTGAAAGTTTTGGAAAATTCAATTTTCGGAGCAATTGGAGCAATGTACACAATTTCTCGGAGTAAAATACAGTAGCTAAATATAACAATTGTGGCGTCATGTTATTTGATTAAAGGAAAACAAATAATGGGCTCTGATTTGTATCGACCGAGTAAAAAAACAAATAAATTCGATTCTAACAGGTGTTACGGATTTAATAATTAAAAAAATTTTTTCTAAATACTAAGTTAATATTTAAAAATAAAAATATAATTGTATTTTAAAAACATTGGCCTTTCCAATGATGATGATACACATCTATTGTTGATGTGACGCCTGCGTCCTTTTCGCGCTCGTTTCCGCTATACTGAATAAACGTTGCGCACGCCTAAGAAAGCCTTTTTCTCCATCCCGCTTCGTGGCCATTTTGCTGTCCGTTGATAAGTCTGCGAAAGGAGCTGTTTGCATACCGACTGATTTTCAAGCATCGGCTTTCAAACATTCGAAAAGTGCGGAAATTAAAAAGCATTTAATAATTCGCTTAATACAATATCGGTGAGATTTACCTTAATGATTAGTTATTATATAAAATATTTTTTCATTACGAGATTTACTTTAATAGTAAATGAGAGTTTTATGCACTGAGTGTTGCTAGGTTAACGCGGCCAATATTACGCACACGTCCACGCCTAAGTATTTCGGTGTGTTTTCCTTTACGTTTGTGTACAAGTATTATTAAATAGTGTTGATAATAAAGTTATGGTTTTCTTGTATTTATTAATATTTTCAAAATGTTTTTTTATATTTTAAATTCAATTTTTATATGAAATTTCTTACTAACTGGACTTTAAAGTATTTAATATTATGTCTGTTAACATATACATTTTTATTTTAATGTTATTTTACATAATAAAATATATTGCTGTTAACTTATTGTTTTTAAATAAAATAACTAAAGAAATTTCTATAACTATTATTGAAGTGTACAGTGAAAAAAAAACAATATTGATGAAGTACGAGTAAAACCATTGTTCATCTTGATATTAAAATTACGATTCAAAATTAATTTTTTTATACATTTTTCTTAAAAAAAGTTTCTACAATATTATTTTTATTATTTTCTTTTGCAGGTTTTGGTTCCTTTGATTTGTTTAATTTTGCAGTAATATTCAGTAATGTTGCTTAGAAAAAATTAATTATAAAAGAAAAAGATTTGTTTTGTAATGAAACATAAGCTGAAATAAAGACTGCAACAATGGAGGTTGATACAAATGTAACACAAATCTTAGAGGAAGCAGTTGAAGGACAAGAAATTATTTTGGAAACTGAAGGTGATTGTGAAGATGGAGAAATTGAAGAAATTGTAGAAATTATTGAAGAAATTGAAGAGATCGAAGATGATGAAGAAGTTGAACAAGTTGAACAAGTTGAAGAAGTTGAGCAAGTAGAAGAAGAGGAATTAATTCAAGAAGAAGAGGTTTTACAAAGAGTTAATGATGCACATGTACAAGAAGAAATTCATCAAGTTAATAACAGAAAAGTATATCAAATTTATTTTTTGGCACAACTACTACATGAAAGTTCTCTATACTTTTATTATAAGAAGTTTCTTTAAAAAAATTATTACTTTTTTAAATTTAAATTCTATACTCATGTATATATTATAATCAGTGAAAAAAATATTTTTTTTATTTATTTTAATATAAAATTTGCATGATAATTTTCTTATTAATTTTTATTTTTGTTTTATAAGCATGTTAACATTTGAAAATCTCATTTGAAAAAATTTTTAATTCGTTTTAACACGTAGCATTTATTTATGAAGTATATTATTTACAGCAAATTGTATACTCTACCTCTCGTCAACCTACGCGCAATCGGAACAGATCTAATTATCAGGTTCAATACGATGCATCTGCTGATTGGGAAGATGAGGAATATGAACATGAAGAACAAATTCGTAGAGTTGAAAATATTGAAGAACAAACAACAAATGATGAAGAATATAATACCTATGTAGAATATAATAATGGAGAGAGTAGTGAAGTAATTAATGATGAAGGAAGATCAGAACATTCTAGGTCTGAAGTAAATTATGAAAATAATTTCAATCAAGAAAATAACAGTGCAGATGGGGACGATAGTCAACATGAAATTGTTCAAAACTCAGAAAATAATCTTGTGTATACTGTACTAGGTTCTAAAAAACAAGTAAGGACAGAACAAGAAGGAAGATCAGATGTAGAATTTGTTGAGGTACAAAGGTATAGAGATGATAATTTACCTGATGATGGAACAATATATTATGCCATTAATGATGGGGATGGAACTTATGTTCAGGCAGTTGAAGAAAATCAACAACAATATCAGTATGATAATGAACAAGTACCAATGGAACAAGAAAATCAGGAGTGGGACACATCTAATCAAAACACAGAAGTTCAACAAGAAGAGGTAAAGTAACATAATTTATTAAGTTTATTAAAAAAATAATTATAATATTTTCTTTTCTAGGCAGAACAAGATCAAATTTTTTTGCATGAAGATGAACATGGACAATTGTATTTTAAAAATGAACATGGCCAACTTCAACCGGTTTACCTCACACCTGATGGAAATTATGCTATAGCAGAAAATAGCAGTGACGAACAAGATAGTCAGGAAGGTGTAAATCAAATTCAAGAGCAAGAAGAACCTGCAGAAACAGAAAATTATGTTCTTCCAGATTTGGATGTCAAACCATTTATGCCTAAAAAGGTATGTTGATAATTTTATACCACATTTACTAATCTATAAATTAAGATTAAATTTTAAAGATTAAAAATTCATTAACAGCAAACAGTTGCACAACAAGAAGACAATGATGATAGTACTGTAACAATATCATTAATAATATCAGAGGATGAAAATGGACAAAAACGAACTCAAGTTATTATACCGACTCCAAACGACTCAAAATGTAATATATGTAATAAAACTTTTAAATCACCTTTACAATTACTCAAGCATAATAGATTAAAGCATGCCAGAGAAGAAGATATCACCACTAGAAATTTCCCATGTGATTTGTGTCCGAAAAGGTATTGTTATCAAGATTTTTTTATAATAATTGTAACATATTATTAATATTCATTTACATACTTTTGTTAGAACTAAATAGATATTAAATAAAATATTATCACATTATTTTGAATTTTTCCTTTTTATAGATTTACTGATCAAAATTCATTGGCTCGTCATAGAAAAATTCATACTGAAAATCGACCATTTCAGTGTTTGGAATGTCATAAATCATTTGCTACTGCTAATGCTTTACGAAATCATTTGGCAGTACATAATCCAGATTCAAATCCTTTGCCGTGTATTTATTGTGGCCGTAGATTTTTAGACAAACCTAGTCTAATGAAACATGAACAATCACATTTAGCTGGTGAAAAAAGGACACACGTTTGTGACCATTGTCAAAAATGTTTCTCAAACGCTACAGACTTGAATATTCATAGAAAGAATCATGACCCTGATAGGAAATTCGATTGCGAAGTATGCGGACGTGAATTTAATCGATTAAATAATTTGCAACGTCATATGATGGTACATCAACAGGTAATATTATTTATTATTTTATGATTGATAAAATAAATTGAGGATTTTAATGATTGATATTTTAATTATTTGCCATAATTAAAACCCAAAAAACAATAGTTGATTTAATTTGAAAATTTCAAATATAATTGATGTAATTTATAATTATTCATGCAATGATTAAATATTACAGCAAGGAGCAAGCGAAGAAGTGTTGTCTTGTAATGTATGCGGAATAACGTATAAGTTTTCGAGTTCATTGACTAGACATATGGTCACAACGCACATGAATCCTGAGAAACTTCGACAACAAGCTGAAGAACAAAGAAAAAAACGTGAAAATAATTATCGTCGATATCTTGAGAATCGAAAAACGTACGAAACGCAACAACCAAAACGTCCTTATCGTCGTTCCGGTGGCAGACTAATGGATGATGAAGATGATGAAGCTGATTGATTGACAAATTTTCGACATAATGACTGGTTATACTAGTCATGAATTTTGAAAATAAAACCATTACAATAATAATTTGTAATTCACTTTTTTTTTTAATTAAAAAGAAAAAAAAGTGAAAAATTTTTTTAAAGAAAATTATTATAAACTTTACAAAACTTTAATGTAAGTCAGTGTGGAAAAATTTATTATCTCAATAGAGATATAACTATCTACAAATACTTTTTTCAGAAATATGTAGAATGTTTAAAGAAATAAAATTTATTTAAGATCATATTCTTAGTATAAAAAGTTAAAAAAAGAAAATTTGTTCTGTTTAATTTGTATTTTTTTTAACAAGTTAATTTTTCATGAATTTTTTTAAGTTGTATGTAGATTTAAAATAAATGAAACTTTTTTTTTTTAAATATAAATTTAAAACTGTACAATGTTTATTCATTAAAAACATAACATCTTATAGTAATTATTTACACAATGTTTCTAAAAATTTATAATAGGCATATTTTATATCATAATCCATGTCATACCAATAATTTACAGCTATACAAGCATGTGATTGTTTCACATGATGAAACCATAATGAAGGTAAATAAAGAATATCACCTTCCCCTATTTTAACAGTTATTTTTACAGCATTTTTATACCTTGGATACCTAAAAATGAAAAATAATTTGTATTTATTATTACAATTATTATTTTAATATAAAATTAAAAGTGTATATTAACTTTTCATAATTAGGATTCAATGGATCGATAGCAATCCATGATATTGAATCAGTGTTAGTTTCATTGTTCATTTCATTTTGCGATTCTAAAAGAGAAGAATTTTCTGTTGTTTCAATAGGCTCAGTAATCCATTTCCCTGGTTCAATCTCTTTATAAATCGCAGAAGAATATTTTTCATATGGAATCCATGGTAAATCTGTTGGTGGATGTAAAATAAATTCTTTTTCTCCTGAGACCACACAATATATATTTTCATATGGATCTTTATGCACTGTTTAAACAAAATAAAAAACCTAATTTAAATGTCAATTATTTTCTATTAAATCAAAAAAATTTTTTCAAAAGTAAAATATTTTTGATAATAATTGTAAGTTTGTTAATAAAATTTTATAATAGAGATTATGAAAAAGTGCTTAACATAGAAATATGTTTTTCTTTATAAAAAATAAATAATACTTGAAGTTACTGCTCTTCTATCACCCATCCAAAAATTTATAGCATCTGGTTTAACACCAAATGCTTCTGTTGCCCAAGATACGTCACTATCAACATCTCTCCATAATTCAAAAAATTCTTCGAAATTAGAATTTTGTTTTTGAATATAATAAATACTATCATCACTAGGATTTTCTAATTTTTCTAAAAATTCATTCATAATCATTTGACGTTCTTCTGGTATTACAAAATATTCTTTTTCACTTGTGCCAGTCAATGTTCTTTCTTTGGCAATAGCATCTGCATAACCATTTGGTGTTACAGCTACATTAACAAGCTTATCACCAATTTTTTTCCTAAAATATGATATATTCCATTTGTCTATTGCTTTCCAATGTTTTACACCACCTCTAATAATTACTGGTATGTTTTTCGATACATAATTTTTATAGAAAGCTAAAGGTGATATTGATTCGTTTAATTCGGTCACTGCTGTGGGTATATACAGTTCTAAAAAATTATTCAAATTTAATAATTTTATAGACGAATAAAAATTACTATTAAAATAATTTATTTTACTATAAAAAATTATTGAAATAATTGTATGTTAAGATAATATTCAAATAGATATTGTTATTATAATATTACCTTAACATTTTATATATACTATTAAATTATTAAGTTTTATAAAATGCTTGTAAAAAAAAAAAGTTAAATACAATAATTACAATCGTTAATTTAAATAATATTTTAATGTGAAATAACGATTTTATAAAATTTTTTAATAGCGAATTCTAAATATTTATGAATAATTTAAAATAGAATTAATAGGTACAAACCTCGCGATTCTTGTGACAAAACATGAAAGGCATTTTCAAATTTATCTTCAACAGATTCACTCATTTTTTTACCAATTTAATATATAGCGGTTACTAGTGCACTCGGTAAGTCATCATTTAAAAAAGTAACCCACGTGGATGATAAATGGAGAGTAAAAAAAATAATCACTACTTCAACTTTTCTTTACAAAAAAAAAAATAATAAATATTGACGTTAAACGTTTCACTGAATAAATACTCAATCCTTGTGATATATTTTTCATCAAACAATATTTACCGGGTAATCGATAAAAAAAATCAGCTGACAATGTTTATTAAATCCTTAGGCAGGGATCATGTAGTCTAGTGACACTGAAGAGTGAGATAGGTAGCTTAGAGAGAATAGCTTATCTCTCTTGCATGCGTTGTGACTAGTTTTTATTTCTCCCCTAAATAAATCAGTTAATCCTTTCTCTCCTTTTTGCGTTTGAGAATAATAAAATTAAGAACTTGGGAATAAAAACATTGAGGGTCGCGATTATTAATTTAGAGATTTTAAAAACAATAGAAATACATATTATAAATGTAAAATCATAAATAGCTAATAAGCTAATACGAGGACGATGATTTACATATGATAATGATATTTTTTATTTTTAATGTTAGGAATAGCGTTTTTGGAGAAACACCATCTTTTTGCTTCGGACAGTCTCATGTTCAAATCTCAGTAGTTGTATTTTTCTTTTAGTAAAAAATTTATATTTCTTTTGAATTCATATTGATTGAAATATTTAAATTTAAAATATTTAAAAAATATTACTTTTCATTTCTATAGCAAGAAATATTACTACCATAATATATCAATAAATCTTTAAATTTTAGAATCATATACAAAATAGAAAAAGTATTTCACCAAACATTTTCTTCATTTTTTAAATAATATCTAAAAAGAGACTTAATATATAATAAACGGAATATAATGTAATAAAAAATGCTTTGACTTTGATTCAAAAAAATTATTTATGATAAAAATAAAATTATTCACAGAAGAATTTTTCTTAAGTATATGTATTTTTTTTAAATAAAATATATTAACTAATTTTTATATTTACAATAATCAACTATCTAACTAATTTCATTCATTTTTGAACAACATTATTTTTGCGAGAACTTCTTACTTTTCTCATTGAGCTTCTTTTCTTACTTTCATGGTGATTAATTCTAATCCTTAAGTAAGTTTTTATAATTTCTTTTAATAGAATCAATCTATGTTTCAGAGGATTTTCTGAATGTTTTATTAATAATAAATTTTGTGGTATATTGTGCAAAATGATGTGCAATAGTTTTGCAGAAATATTCTTTCTAGACTTATAATGTAATCTGAAATTTTTTTCAATAATTTTGCAAATTTCAACAACTTGCGGACAAGCATACATCGATCTCTCACGATTTTTTCTATTTAACAAAGTGGGTGTTCCCGAGCTTTTTTCGTCAGCATCACAAGTAAGAAGAAGAGGGCATATATAACACCTACTTTTTCTGAGAATTTCTTTCAATACAAATCCAGCAAGATAAGTAACGCGATTGTCAATAAATTTTTTCTCTAAACGATATAATCTCATATTAAGAGTTTTATTCTTTTTACGTAGAGATATTATTTGAGATCTTGCTCGAAATAACATTTTCTTTATTGCTGGAGAAACAGATAAAGATTCAATCTCAACTGATAATATTGATGGTGTGAAAGATTTTACATCCATATTACCAAAAGAGGTATCCCTGTAATTGATTAAACAATTAAAAATTAGTAAGAAAAGGAAAAAGAAGCTTCTATTTGACAAAATAAAAAATAAACTGACCTCTTATTAGGATTTAAATTGGAAATATTTATTTTATCACTTGACAAAATAGTATTTAAAACTGTTGATTTGGATAACACTTCAGTGCGACTGAAAAATTAAATAAAAATTCAATAAATAATATATTGTAATATGATAATATTTATAAAAACTTATACAATATAAGATATAAACTCACTCATTACATGAATCGTGACAATTATTACTTTGATCTTCTTCATTATCTACAATGTGGGCAAACGATGTATCCAATGTATTTTCTTCAAACTCTTCTCTGTACATTAAATATACAAATTTCACATAAATAATTTTCATAATATAGTATAATTACTTATTAAGCACTTACTTGATATTTATATGTTCTAAAAATACAGTTGAACAAGATCCTTCATCTAATCTGCTTTTATTTTCACTGTGGGCAAATGATGTATCCAATGTATTTTCTTCAAACTCTTCTCTGTCATTAAATATACAAATTTCACATAAATAATTTTCATAATATAGTATAACTACTTATTAAGCACTCACTTGATATTTATATGTTCTAAAAATACAGTTGAACAAGATCCTTCATCTAATCTGCTTTTATTTTCACTGTGAGCAAATGATGTATCCAATGTATTTTCTTCAAACTCTTCTCTGTCATTAAATATACAAATTTCACATAAATAATTTTCATAATATAGTATATTTACTTATTAAGCACTTACTTGATATTTATATGTTCTAAAAATACAGTTGAACAAGATCCTTCATCTAATCTGCTTTTATTTTCACTGTGAGCAAATAATGTATCCAATGTATTTTCTTCAAACTCTTCTCTGTCATTAAATATACAAATTTCACATAAATAATTTTCCTAATATAGTATAATTATTTATTAAGTACTTACTTGATATTTATCTTTTCTAAAAATACAGTTGGACACGATCCTTTATTTAATCTGCTTCTATTTTCACTATAAATAGAATAACATTCTGGCTCGAAATGTAAACTACATACATAAAAATGTTTTTTTAAATCTAGATTGAATCTTTTTTTCAAGTCTTCCTCCCATTTAATTTTTGTTTTTTCGTCTGTAGGAACTCTATTAAAAAATGTTTCAAATACAGTTATAATAATTTTAATATAAAATAGATTAAATTTACAAAAAAATTTACATTACTCACTTGTGAAAACTTAAATCTCGACCTTTTGGTTGATCACTATAAATTTTACATATGGGAATGCAACACTTTTTGGCCATATTTAATTTTTTTATATTAATTTATTGTAAAAACTAAAGAGATAAACAAATTCTTAACCTCAAAACTTTAGTTGTTTTTCCTGTACTTTAAGTAAGGGAAAACGGAATAGCAATAAGCAACAACTGTCAATGATAATCTTGGCGAGAGAGAAAGCTGTTCCTTCTAAGCTATCTTATCTCATAAATGTTAAGAATCTAGGGATAATTAAACTTATTTGTATTACGTACCACATGGTTGGTAGTTGATATGGGGAGATTCGATTGTTGTTGTTTTAAAAGGTTAGGTATATTTCTAATTGACTATTTTCTATTTCAATAATAGAACATTTTAACAAATGCTTGACACTTGTAATTTGAAAGTAAACTTAAAAGTTATAAAAAGTTTAACAATATTACGTGATTTTATACGTATTCCACTAAAAAATGTCGCAAAATATTTTAGATTTATTAACTGATTCCAAAATGACTAAAATTTGTGCTCCAATGGTTAGGTATAGCAAGTAAGTAAAATAATTTTTATCAATAAATACAAAAATATTATTTTTTCAAATATAATCAATATTTTAATAAACTGTTCTAGATTACCATTTAGAACACTAGTGAGAAAATATGACTGTGATATTTGTTTTACTCCAATGATTCTCGCTGATTCTTTTGTTCAATCTTCAAAAGCTAGAGATAGTGAATTCACTACTAACATAAATGATCGACCATTAATAGTGCAATTTGCAGCCAAAGATGCAGATGATTTTGTTGAAGCTGCAGAAATGGTAGCACCGTATGTATTATAAAATGTTTAACGTAAAATTTATCAATATTAACTGTATTGATTTGAAAAATTATTAAGAATATTTATTTTTGATTAATAGATATTCAAATGGTGTTGATTTAAATTGTGGTTGTCCTCAAAGATGGGCACTTAAGGATGGCTACGGTGCAAGCTTATTAACCAAACCACAAGTAGTTAAAGATTTAGTACATCAAGTTAGAAATCGAATATCAAAGCCATTTACAGTATCTGTGAAGATACGTATTCTTAAAGATATTAAAAAAACTATTGAACTCATTAGAGCTATTGAACATGCAGGATCATCCTTTTTAACGGTGCACGCTAGAACACCAGAAATGAGAAATGAACCAATTGATTTAGAAAGTTTAAAATTAGTAAGAAGTTGTGTGCAGCTTCCAGTCATTGCAAATGGTAATGTTAAATGTTTGGAAGATGCAAAAAATTTATATGAAGAATCTAAATGTAATGGTGTTATGGTTGCTGGTGGACTTTTAACAAATCCAGCATTATTTTCTGGATTTACAAACACTCCTGTAGAATGTGTTCAAGATTGGCTTGATATTACATCAAGTATACCTACTCAATTTTTGTGTATGCATCATCATCTTGTTTTTATGCTTGAAAAAGTTTTAACAAAAAAGGAAAAATTAGTGTTTAATGTTCTCAATAATAAAAGTGATGTTTATGATTATCTTGAAAAACGTTTTGATATAACTCCAAAAACATTTTGTAAAGAATACGAATTAACCAAATGTGAATATCAAATTTTGCCAAACAGACATACAAAAAAAACGAACTTTGAAGATGACTTTAATGTAGGTTTAGAAAATCTTTTTATATAGAATATACGAATTACTTGTACAAATTTTTTTCAGTATTTTAGATAACTTTATTGTAAATAAAACAAATAATTTTATACCATTAAAATATTTTTTTAAAGGTTTTAATGATTGTCTGAAGAATATAAATAAATACACAATTTTTCAATAATTAAATGGATTTATTTTGAATTAGGTGCAATGATACCAATGTGATGTTTAAAAGCTTTCTTGCTCTTATCTTTCACTCTTTTTTTTTTACACAAACTCGTTAGCGATTTAAAGATACAATAAATACAGATGTTATTATTTTTCTTTTGACATCTTTTTTTTTTTATCGATGACGAATTTTCAAGGAAAAAAGTATCTCGCTGGCAGTACAGAGCATCGATCAAAACTTCGGCTTAAGTTATGAACAATAATAATCGCTAAGGGAACGTACCAGTACATAGTATTTGGTAAATGCGACTTAACGCACGCCATTATTCAATTGTTTGCATTACTTTATTTTTTTTTTTAAATTTTTATTCAGAAAGTGTTTAATTGGCGCGTTAAAGGGCTCTGGAATAATATCTCACTGTGTCGACAAGAATAACGGAATAAATCTATTTGGCGCATCGACTAAAATGATCTTACATTTTATTGTTGAAAAAAATATCCCTAGTGTTAATATATTTATGAAATTTTTTTATAAATCATTCGCTTGCTTTATTACATTTAAAAACTTATTTTTCAATAAAGACTTTTATACTGATTGTAATTTTTAAAAAATGATGAAATTTAAACAGAAATATTTAAAACTATACATAAATTTATAAAAATTTTACATAAAAATATTTGCACCAGAGTAAATACATCGCTTTAGTACACCTTTTTTTTATACAATATTCTGTACAATGACATTCACAGACGTAAAGATTAGAGAAAAATACTGACATCTTTTTTTTTTAGTTTTAATTTACAAAAGTCACAGTGTTTTCTGTGAGCCAAGCGAATGTGCCAAAAAGGTACAATTCCATTACTCTTAAAGGGCAAAATACAAAAAAGGAAAAAAAGATATAAATAATACGACGGCTCTTTTATTTTCTCTTCCATTGTATTACACGGAATATGGAATTACATTTTTTCCATCACACACGTTTCTCCTCTCTGTCTCGTCCAGCGATAAGCTTTCACTATGCGAATTATCCTAGCGAGGAATCATCATTGAGTTATATAATAAAAATTTGAAACTTTTTTTTTTTATTCTTTTACTAGCTCCACTTCTTTGGCTTGTGGACTTGTGACTGACCGTATATAATATAAATTATGTATATATACTTTTTTTTTCTTTAATTTATTTATAACTTAGTTGGGTCACACCATGTACTTCAGAATCTCCTTCGCATATTTTTAATACCTCAATAGATTAACATGATTAAAAAAAGCTGTTTCTAAAAAACGTTAATTTCAGTTAAAATGAATATACATATAAATATTTAAATAGAACAAATACGACTTTGCAAAAAAAGTTGTAAATAATTTATAAGAAAATTACGTTAAAATTACATAAACTTCTGGAGATTCTAACGTATATGAGCTAACCATTTAATCACTCTACATTCACGCGCTCGATTCGATTCACATACTCCTCATGATAATATTTTTATGATTTTTTTTTTAATTTTATTAATTTAGATCATTAATATGAAGTTTAAGCGAATGTTAAATTTCGCATAAAAATATTCTCATTAGGAATTTTTTTTTTCTCAGAACTTTGTTCATTGAGTAAACAATTTTTCTATTGCGGAATTTTTTTTTTTTTTTTTTTGAACAATTTGAATCTTGCGCTTTGAATTATCGTGTGCTTAACATTATTACATCCTTAAAAAGTAAACAATTGAACTTATAAGAAAATACAAATTGCATTGAATGACTTTCACAAATAAATAGACATAGCTGCAGTTTACATAGATTCAATAAACCTTCCTCTATTTTAATTTTAATTAACACGAATCTTACGACCTTTGTACACTTAACAATTAAACTTAATACACAGAGTTCAGCCTTAGAACAGACGTATCGACGATGATTTAAAAGTTTGACCAGTTTTTTTTTTCTATTTACAAAAAATAAGAATAACAAGAAAAAAAAATGAACTTTAAATACAAACATACAATTTTTTTTTTCAGTTAAACAGTTACACGGACATTGAAACATGTTTTTTTCTTTTTTTAAATAAATTAAATTTTGAATATATTAAATTCACGAAGAATTCACACATTAATATTCTTGACAAAGTTGTTAAAAAATAATTTACGCGAATAATGAAATTTCAATAATGAATTCAACAGAAAAGAAGAATGCATTCCAAAAAAATATCCAACAAAACTTTTACAAAGTTCAGATTAGAACTTTGCTCAGCAATACTTTCATCTCCTTTCTACACTTTTCTCACTATCATGAGAAAAAAAAGCACAAGAGTAACGAAAGAAAAGTGTGAAAAAAAAAGAAGAAGAAGAAAAAAGAATTGTCCGAGCAAAGCCGTTAATCAAAGTCCCTTGTTATTGCATTAGAAGAAGCCCGAATTAATCGTCTCTCTTGGAGAAACTCTGCTTCAAAGAGAATGAGAAGAGCTTGCGCTTTACATATATAGTACATACACATCGCCGCAACATTGCAGATTTAATTATTCACGCGTAATTACGCTTCTATGCTCGCGATATATATATATATATATATACTCTCTTTCTCTTACAACTTCCGTGCAACTGTTTTTTTTACATATATATATGTATATCTTTCTTTTGCTTACTTTTTGCCTCGCTCTCTCTCTCTTTTTTTTCCAACACTCTCATCCTCGCGGGATATCTCGAGGGGTCTAAGTGAGAGACTGGGCTCTCTGGTTTGCTTTTGCTCTTTTATATATATATACACATACATATGTATGTATATATATACATAAACACCTTCAGAGTCGCTTAAAGCTCTTCCTACCAAAACCCTTGGGTTACTAATTGACTAGCATCGTTCATCACTCTGTCTCTCTTTTTTCTCTTTTATTTTTCTAACGCATCCTCGTTCGCTTTTTTTTCATCTAATTCATACGATTGCTTTCTTAATTTTTAACTTTTTAATTTTGAAATTTTGTTATATTATGTAAACGAATATTCTTAAGTAAGATTCTTTTTTTTATGAACAAAATTACTTTTAACGTATTACAATGTATTTTATTCTATCGTTATATTATTTTTGTATTATTTGCCTTTGATTCGTATTAAGTATAGCAATCGAATATTATTAATGGAATACGAAAAAATTTTTTTTATTTGATTAGGATTGTTAGCATTCCATTTATTTTACTAATCATAGCTTATTCAAATAATTAATGTTAATCAACTTTTTTCAAAGCTTAGAAATTAATGTTTTTCAATATATTCTATTATTTTCTATCACGATGCATCATACATAAATAATATATTCAAAAATAATATTTAAAATATACTAACACATCGAGTATACATTAAAAAATATTTTGTGAATTATAATTATACATGAATATACATGTAAGGCTTAATAAGTATTGAAGTATGCACCTTATGGGCAAAAACAAGAAAAAAAGCTTTTATATTATTCATAAATAATAACTCCTAAACTAATAATTGTAATCATCAAAAATGAATTTTCACATCATATGATAATATTTAATGTTAATGGTTCAAGTATAACACTTGAAATAAAAATGAAATTGTTAACGTAACCCAAGTTACTCAATACACAATCGATGATGCGATAGAATAATACGAGTTTCCTTTGTACTTATTTTTTTACAAGTATAAAAAAGAGAGAAAGCGAGTTTTTAATTAACTAATTTCTTAAAAGTATCTGAGCTTTATCTTTATATCCAAAGGAAAATTCAGACCATGAATTTTTTTTATTGATCTCTTTTCATTTTTAACGTCTTCTTTTTTTTTCATTTTTTTTAAATGACTTATCAAAAAGAAATATAAACAATGACGATTAAATTATAACTTAAGAACACAGTAAAGGTATTTCGTTACTTTGCTTTACAATACATACTCATCCATACAGTAGTTAGTCTCGCAATTGAGTACATTAATTATGCTTACTCGCTTTTTTACGTACATGTTTTCTTGAATCAACGTATAATTCTTTTTTTTTTTGTTTTTTGCTTATCTATTGTTACATTTTTTTTCATTTATGATTTTTTTTACATTTAGGACCAAAATAATTCAAAGTGATCTCGAGTGCTTTTGTTTATGCTGAGAAAATTTTTTCAATTTCAGAGTGCGAGAAAAAATTTACTCTCTATATTTACTAGTTAGTTTTATTAACAAAAAAATTTAATGGTTGCTAGAAAATCCAAAACTTAATTTTATTATTCTATTTAATACTATTGAATCCAACAATATATCTGCTTAAGGGATTATTCTGTTTATATGGGCTTACACTTATTCTATATTTTTAACGTGGAACAAACATTCAACAGAATTCATAAAGACATTTATAAAAATTTTAATTAAGTTTAAGCTATTTAATAATTGAAAAATTCAAGAAAATTATCCCGCTGAGCTTATGAAATAAGCTAACAAAGTAATATTTTATGAAATCGTAATGAAAAAATTAAATTTTTTTTTATTAATAAAACGTATTTTTTAATCAAATTTTTTAGTTCAAAGCAGTAATCCACTACATTTATTTTTCAAAGTGAAATTTACTAGATACTATACTTATTGTTTATCTCGTATGAAGGATAACAACATTTTATAGACGGAAAAGATAAGCAAAAGAAAAACAAAAGCAAACGATCGAAAATTTTACCAATACAAAAAAAAAATGACAAATCGCAGAAAAAGACAAAACACATATTACACAAACATACAAGGAGAAACATACTTTTCGAATCGCGCGCGCTTCTTATTATTACTACTATTATTTTGTTGATGTTGTATTTTTTTTCTTTTTCTTTAATTATTATTACACACAACTGTACATATTTACAACGGCTATACACAAAAATATTTTTAGGGAATTGTTTTACACAGGGCGTGCAATTATACATACATATTGTGACCGCGATAAATAGACGCGTTATTTCTTCTTTTTTTTTTCCATATCAGTCTTGTCGGCCTTCTTCGATTAATTTTTTTTATTTTTCCACTTTTATTTTTTCTCTTTTTTTTTGTTTATATCTCCTTAAGGCTTCTTTATGGCTATAATATCTTTCTTTTTTGCATTTCTTTTCATCTGGCCGTTTAAAGTACGTCACGTAACTTGTGCACTTGCGCGACATTGGAATAAAATAATAAACGAAAAAAAAAGACGAGGAATCATTTGTCATTGTTCCTTCTTTTCTTTTTTTTTTTTTAAACTTAAATCTTAGAATAATCATTGTGCACTTATTTTATACATTTTTTAAGCTTTGTCCGTACATCTATATAATTAGTGTTTTTTTTTTCTAATCAAAATTTTTCATTATCGGAGACTATATATCGTACATCAATCTTTGGCATTTTAACCATCAGGTTAATAATATACAAATGTCCATACGACCAATAAAAAAAAAACAAACAAAAACAAGAAAAGAATAAAGTTTAAGCGATACGCTCGAAGTGCACGAAGTTCTTCGTATTATTCTTTATACTGAGAATAAATTAGTTAGTCTTCATGATTTTGTTACTTGCTTTTTTTTCTTCTTTTTTCATTGCTTCCTCTTCTTCTTCTTCTTTTTTTTTTGTTTTTTTTTTTTAAATTTTTGTTTTTAGTTTTCGGCGATTGTCAGAGCGACGAATCATTGATATATATATCAGCAAGCAGCCAATAATAAATTGCCAATATTATAAGGACGAAAAATAATAAATATATTTATGATCGACATCTCATTAATTATGAGCTTAGCTTCGCGTTACGTTACTCTTGGATGACCGTAAGCAAAATTAAACTCCCGCCAAGGATAATCGGGATGCATTAAATTATACATAACTGCAAATATTGTACACGCCGCGTAAACGCCCAGTGCCACCCACCACAATAATTGTTCGTGCAAGCGCTGCTCGAAATTCTTTAATACTAATAGACCAATTGTCAAGCCTGCCAGTGCACCTGTTAAATGGGCCACGTATGATACTGCCGGTCCAACCAATTGCTCGGCTGCGTACCTATCGTAAATCGCAAAACCGACGTCTGCGCTTGCTGTAACAGAAAAAAAACAAAAAATTATTAGGTTTTATTTATTAAATTTAATTGATGATTACAAGTTTAATGTTATGTAAATTGAAATATTTTATAAGATTCAATGTAAGAAGCTTGATTTCGTATGCATCTATGGCTATAAATAATATTTTAATTATTATATTTATTAATTATTATTTGAATTTATTTTTAAAAATTGTGTATGCAACACTTGTGCGAACGTAATTCATGTTTTGGGTAAATTACGTTCTTCGCGCCCTAGATGCATAATGTAATATTACATTTATTTTCAATTATTATAAAAATTAAAAAAAAAGTTTAGAAAAAATTTATTAAGAAACGTAAAAAAAAAGAACAGAAAATTTTCTTATTTCTTCAAATTTACTCTAGACCCAGTAATCCCTCATTTTGGCAGTCGCATACTCTTTTTTAAATTTGAATAAGAGAATAAAAGAGTAGCAAGATGATGCCGTCTTTATAATTACAACTTTGCGAAAAATGGAGCTTCAAGTACACAGGCCAACGTTATCAAAAAAGAAAATGTGAAAAAAAAAACACTTAAAGAAATTTTCTTTTCGACGTTTTAAAAAGATGTACCAAACGCAAAAAAGCAGAAATAATAAGAAAGGCATGGCAAAAATAATAGGCGAAGGGTACCGATGTAAAAGTAGAAAAGATCTTCAAATGCAATTTTCACGTTTAAAGAGAATGAAAAAAGAAGTTTTCTTTTTTAAGGTATGATTGTCTTTTCTTATTTTATTTTTTTTTTAATCTACTTTGTCGAAGAACTTGGAGAAAAAAGTCTTTTGAATTATTTTAGCGTTAAACTACTTGAAAACTTAAATTATATTTTCTAAATAATAATGATAAACAAAAAGAAAAGAAATAATTAAATAAGATGAATCGTTTCGTTCTGTAAAAGAAAAATAAAATCCAATATATTATTCAAGACAAATATATTCTACAAATTTTTTGTATTTTACGGTTTGGATTTGTTTTTATTTTCAAAAATATGCTATTTCGATTTTTCTTTACAACAATAGAAGCAATGCTCTAAATACCTTTAAACAACATAATGTAAAAAAAATCATCGTGCGCACAATGTATAACAAAAAGAAATAGTTGAGAAAATTGGAAAAAGAAGATGATTATAGAAATGTGCTTATAAAATAGAAATGCATTTATTTATTTTTGCATTTTATTCATTTTTACATTATGAGCATGACTGTAGCTTATATAGTCAAATAACTCGATCTTTGAAATCTGTTACTTGTACATTGTACTCTTAATACATATAAAAGAACTATATTGTATTACAGAAATGGTTATTTTGAAAAGAGAATTGTTCACTTGAGTTTTTCATTTTATATGTTTTTTTAAGCAAATTTTAGTAGTTTCAAACATAAATAATAAATAATTTACAGAAAATTAACCATCAACATTTTCAAACGAACATTGTAATTTTTTTTATATGAAATTCAAAATTAAAAATTCAATTTCATTAAGTTATTGCATTTTTTTTAGAAATAATGTACACTCTTTAATTTAATTATTGATTATTCGTACAAAATATTATTCCGTTTGCGCAAAGCACTTTAAATTGATTGCTTACATGAAGTTACATTTTAATAATTTTCTCCAGTTTAACGTTGGACTTATTACTCAACGTTATGAACTTTTTAAATTGTTATTGTTATTTAGTGATAAAATTATTTTTACTATGAAATTCTTATTAAAAAAATTTGTATATTTCATTTCAGAAGTTTTGTTCGTTAATCAATTTTCACTTGCTGTTTGTTACAACAAAAAATTATATTTTTCAAAATCTATGAAAAATGATGATTTAACACAGGTAACGTAATTCACTTGAATATGTATTAAAATTTGTTTTTTTTTTTCAAATAATTTTTCTGTTTCAAGGTAAATATATTAAACGACTGTTTTGCAGAAAAAAATGAGCCCATTTTAATTTTAAGAAATCTCAGTGATCCTTACATTAATGTCAATTCGCAAGGTAACATCATAATTCTGTTAAGCTTAACATCATCCGATACCATGGATAAATATACAAAGTATCGTAAAATCTATAAATTAAACAAAAACGATGTACTATTCAAACCTCATCCGATAAATAAGTTCGTCATTGTGGAACACAATTTAACATCTCTGAAACTAGCGCTCTACAAAATAAAACATTCGATTTGGTGGAATTTGCACGGTTATTATATTGTTAAAAATGTTGAAACAACCAACAGCTGCAACAGTGCATACGATTATTTAAAACTAGTTTGGGAATTCGGAATACTTTCAGTTGTATTTTTTTGTCGTGCGTTAGATAACGCTTATTTTTACATATTTAATCCTTTTGTAACAAAAGCACCAAATACCTGGGAAGAGATTTCACGTTATAAACAAGATAACGGTCATACGTTTACGTTGTTTAGAAAACTTTACTATGAATCCGAAGGTATTTATTATTATTTTTTCTAATTCTACTAAAATGTAAAAAATTTATTTAAAATTCTAAATTGTTTTCCAAAAAACAATTACAGATTTGTCGTACATATGCGATACACTGAAATTAGATAAAACATTAGAATTAGGAGGCTACCCAATAAGCGTTATTGAATTTCCGATAAAAGACATAAACATTTACGATGAAAACGCTAAAGGTTTCAAAATAAGCGGTATGTCGGGTAGCATGGCTGACATGATATTTGTAAAATTAAACGCAACTATCAATCAAACGATATCGAACGCATCTTTACGCGGTATTATTGATAAAAATGGCGTACCATCTGGGATACAGAGTGATGTGTTATACGGTAATTACGACATGCAATTAAACAGCGAATTACAAAGGGACATTTGGCAAAATGAAGTAATGACTTACATCATGTCCGGTGTTTGTTACGTCACTAAAAAGGAATACGTCAAAGTTGATAAATATTTTTTTACGATATTTTCATTGAGAGTATGGCTTCTTTTGATCGTTGTGTTTGTCATAATAATTGTTATTTTCAAGCACATGATCAAAAAATCATATAGCATCGTATTCCTTGAAATATTGAGAGCCGTTACCGGTGTTGGAATATTGTACAAGCCGTACACTATGATAAATCAAATAATATTCATCGGTTTTGTTTTTATGTTTATGATGGCTAATTTTTTATTTCAAGGCAAGCTAAGCTCGCTGTTGACGGCACCGAGTTACCTGGAAAATATAAAATCACTCGACGATATGATCAAATTTAATTACGATATATACAGCGAGAGTCAATATTATCAATATTTTTCCGAGATGAAATACGCGGATAATGTTAAAATTGATAGAACAACGAAGGATTGCATTGATTTGATGAAGAAACGCAATAAAATCGGCTGTTTCATCGATTGTTGTACCGGCACTTACAACATACCAAACAGTAAAAAATTGTTAATATTGAAAGACAATTTTTACCAAAGACCTTACGTTTACGTCGTGCGCAATGATTTTTTTCTGAGAAAAAAATTACAAAAAATTTGCACGAGATTATACGAGACTGGAATAAGTGACTTTGTCAAATTTAAGGTATTGTTTAGATTGATGTTAAACCAAGAAAAATTTGACTGGAGTGATTATGATGATAACGTGATTAAATTATCCGATATAACGTTTGCATTTAATTTTCTAAAATACGGTTTACTTATTTCGTGTTTCGTTCTATTGATAGAATTCATTTGTCACTGGATTGTTATAATCAAGTCGCTGATAATTAATATGGAACTAATATTGTTATAACATTAAAATAAACGCAAGTAATGTAATCAATAATGTTTGGAATGTATTATTTAACATTATATGTTGGGCGTTTGCAAAGTGTTTTTTTATTACGTTTTCAATATTTTCAACTGTTTTTCTTTTTTACTTTGTTATTTACTATTATTTTTTTTGTACACGGTTTTTATCCATTTATTTATTTTATTTATTTTAATATTTCTTAATTTTTTCAAAAATCAAGAATTATAAAATATTATTTTTATTTTTAAAAGTTTTGATGATAAATTAGAAAATTTTAAAGAAAATACAACTTTTTTCATTCGATACTTTTCTTCGCGTATTTATACGTTTTCTCATAGTGATTCACCATACGCAAAAAAAACATATAATATGTTTTTTACGTATTTTTTCTTACTCATTTCTCAAAAAGTGTATTTTTAATATAATTTGGCACTGCACATAAGAATTGATCGACCAATACTCGAGTTTTCAAGTGCTCATTACGCGATTGAAGGAGATCGATAACATAACAATACGATGAAAGTTCTATATTCGATTTAATTAGTACTTTAAGTTATCAGTTATAGAAGAGAACTGTGATGAAGATTCCTTTTATGCACGTTGAATCTTTATTTAACTTACATTGGAATTTCCCGCTTGTAAATCCACATCTAAATATTTATTTTCAATTAATTGAACAAACAGATAGTACGCTATAACGTTAGCGAGAAACAAATAAATTTTCAATTTAATAACGGTAGAAGCACTGGTTTTCATGAGCTTATGGAAACTTTACAAAGCAATTGTTCATTAAAAAATAAATTACCCGCGGGCACACAATTTTTTAAATAATACACAACATAACATTTACTTTAAAAAGGAAAATAGCACAAAGCCGGTATTATATTAAAATTAAACAAAATGTTTATAATTTATTAATATTAATTGAAATATATCGTTATCTGCAAAAGCAAATGTTACCCTAGACAGTCGTATACATAAAACTCTCGACTTGCGTGTCTAAAAAGAAGAGAGGGGTGAAAAACCGCAGTCACGGTCACGACAGTGACAATGGTTCTGCGACAATATTTTTTTTTTTCCTCTTTCTTCCTTTTTTTTTTTTTAGAGGAGAATCGATAGCAAACTAAATGTATACCAGCGAACGAAATGAGAATGTAATATACACGAATGCACACGTACACGTCTACGTGTATACATCGGGTAGCTCTTCGAAATTGATTTTTCACTGGCTGGCAATCGAGTCGACTTGTTTTCATGATATCCTTTCGTTTGTATGAAAATAACTTTTTTTTTCATTTGGAATTATAATTTTTGTTATTGTATCGAAATTAAATGAGAAACGATGGGAATAAAAATTTCATAGCGTTTATGAGCTATTTACTCGAGAACAATATTTCTCGTATAAAACTTAAATAAAAGTTTTGACAAACTTTCAACGAGCTTTTTGCCCTCCTTGAACAAGACATAATTTAATTAATATTGGAACCCCATCCCCGAAAAATCCATTATTATTAAAAGTTTTTGTATATGTAAATATTTGTTAACATTTCCTTAAAGCGAAGAGATGCAAACAAATCAAAGTTTAAAAAAAAAAAAAAGTTTTTTCTAACCCATATACAGCCAAAGGGAAAAGACCAAGTTTGTAAAAAGGAAAACAAAAATGAAAGACAGAAAGTAAAAAGAAAAAATAAAGACATAACAAACATTTAAACGCGACAGGGAGTTTACACACTTTCTAAAAGCTCTTGTGGAAGCAGTGCAAAAGCCAAGTTCAAGCCACTATTCCCGTTGACACGAACAAGTAAACCTAATTTCACTTGGGGAGGTTAAGCTAGGCAAAAACTCTCTTATCCACTTAATTCGTTTCTCGTGGCTTTGAAGAGACAAACAAATTTTAAGAAATTTCGAAAGTTCTCAAGCTGTTTTTTCATTTTCTTAACGATATATTACGTTTTTAATTTTAAATATATTAAAATTATAATTACTTTTTCTATTTTCACGCTGTAATGCCTAGACTAAAACTTCAATTCAAAATTAGTGTAAATTTCCTCTCTAATTGATTTAACATATAGTTTTTCTAGTTTATATTAGCTCACTGTAATTATACAACATCAAATAATATGTTTGAAAACATAGAAATTCGTATTCTTTATAACACAAACTGATTTAACAAAAAATATTGTAAAGCTCAAAGAGTAAATAAGGTCTAGTGGTTTCGTGCATTGTGCTTTTGAGTAATGTGAAATTTTCAGACTTTTGAAATGTATATACATCGGTGAGGTAGGTTAAACCGAATACAAAATCTAAGTCTTCTTACAGTGCTTTGGTCCTATATACCCTTTTATAAAGCTTATCATAATAACGTGAATTTTGAATTTCAAAATTTGAAAAGTTTATTTTTTAGTTTTTTAATAACGAATGAGATTGAATTTGAAAAGTTTTTTTTTAATAATTAAATAAAAATTTAATACAAAAATTTTAAATTAAATTATTAAAAAAATTGAACATATTTTTTTAAAATTTTGTAATTATATTACGAATAAGAAGAAACAATGAAATTAATAACAATACATAATAATTTTCATCGTCTACACAATCGCTCAAAAGTAAATTATAAAACTATGACACGAAAACAGTTGAGCATTGAGAAAATTGAAGAAGAAGAAACTGTTCGCAAAATTCCCAACGGAACGATCCGTATTGTCTGTCAAGGAAGTAAAAAGCTTTTTCTATAAAAAAAAACACTGGCTCAAAAACATTTTGCTATGATACATAGATTCAACTGCGTTGACGCAATACCAATTTCATCTAGTTTACGCGTGAAAGATAAATTATTTAATTAAAATTTTTAAAAATGCATCCATACCATTGGATTTTATAAAGTATTAGCAGAAAATTTATAGTTTTTTATTCCACGTTAAGTTGTAGTTAGCCAATTGTAGGAAAAAATTTAATTTAAAAGAAAGAGATAAAATTTAATTAAATATTAATAATTAAAAATCTATGGATTATATGTAAGGTAATTGTTTAAATTATACTTACAAAAGTAAAGTTTTATGTAACAACCAAAGGTGTGTAAAATTATTTTAAAAATTTATAGGCACTGCAAATTGTAATTTAAAGTTTAAAAAAGAGTAAACTTAATCCTTGAGAGTTACTATTTTTTTTTTTTGCTTTTATTTTTGAAATACAAGAGGGAACGAGCAGATGACAGAGAGGAAAAAAGAAAAACTTTCTTAAAAGGAAAAATGAGCTATAATGTATGTACATTATGTATAGCGAAGTAGGCCATTCTAGAATCTTTGTATTAAACTTTGCTTCTGTTAAGCACCGCGTATATGTATGTTACTGTGAGAGAAGGGAGGAGGGCCTAAAGGTAGGAAAATTTTTCAACGACAAAAGATTCTTGAAATGAAAATGGTAGGCTTGGAAAAAACATTGCGGAGGGAAGAAAGCACTTTTTTTGTAAAAAAAAGAAATATAACAACATTGTCTTCTTAAATAAAAGGGTAATAGAGAAAAATTTAGAAAAAAAAATGTGTATATAAATATGTATAAATTTATCACTTTATCATCGATAATCCACGCGTTTCTCAACTCAAACGTAGGTTTGAATTTTTAAAATAAGAGCTTACCATACGCCAGACGATTTATTAAAAAGAGAAAGAATAATACATTTTTCAATGTAATACACGTATACGCTTGCAATGATTGAACGCACCTTTTTCTTTTCTTTCTGTATATTCGAGCGCAGGCGAGACTTACGGCCCACATCGACACATAAGTGAATTCAACCAATAAACTATGCCTTTCTAAAATCGCTTTTTTTTCAATGTTTTTATTTTCTTTCTTTTTCAAATCGCTCAAAGCTTAATCCACGAACTTGTTTCTCTTGCTTTATTTTCAATTGAATTCTATTATATTTTTTTAAGATACTTAAAGGTTCTTATGCTTGCATAATTATAGGTTTTGATGATTTATTTTATGCTAATTATGGGTTTGAAAAATTATAAAATGCAATTATTATTTTAAGAAATTATACATCGCTATTTTTTATAGATAATAATTGATAAAAATTTCAACATCGATTATAATACATCAAATGATTTTTTTTTTATGAAAGTCCATAAAAGAAAATTGATAATATTTTTTCCTCATTCTTATATAGAGAGAAACGATGTTATCCTTTTTTTTTCCATTAGAAATCCGATATCGCGACGCTAACGCATTTTAACAGGACGATTTATGTGGCGCCGAAAAAAAAAAACACCAGCAAAAAAAAAATTTTGTTTTCGCAAGCTATGTACATATATACGTACGGAGAAATCGGAAAAAATGTGCGAAGCTAGTAGCAAACGAGCGACATTTCTTTATCTTTTAATTAAAAAGTTTTGCTGAGTAAATGGACGTCGGAGCTATTGAAAATAGATTGATGATTATCAAGAGTCGCTATCTGTCAAACGAGAGAAAAAAAAAGAAGATGATTGGTATATTCCATTTTTTTTCTAACGAAAAAATATTATCATTGCACTGGAAATATTAACGGCGCGTATATGGAACGAAGAGAAAAAAAATTCTTTTTTTCCAAGTGCATCATTAGATTTGTAACTTTTAATTGTTGATACGAAACTTTTGTTGAAAGTTGAATGTATACGGATATGTACGTATTTATTATAGTTAAAGCTTGACAAAGTGATCGTTAAAATCAAGGTGCGAATGAAATTTTTTATTTTCCTTTTTTTTTTCTCCACCCAAAAGTATAAAGTTTAAGTTAAATCTTTTTCCTGGTTAACAGTTTTAATCAACGAGCTAGTGGGTAAAAGAAAATTATTTTCCGTTATATATTTCCCGTGAGTTTATTGTTCTAAAACAATCTCTCTCTTTCTCTTTTTCACTTTTTTTTTTGGTCTCTTGTTCTGTTTGTTTGTTTTTTTTTTTTTTTGTTGACCTGAAAGTGAAAAACTGCACATACTCTTGGTAGGCTATAAAACAACCTAGGGAAAAACGTCCGGCGTTAACGTCACAACTTTAAAAGATATATAGGCATCGCTTTGACAATGAAAAAAAAAAGAAACGCGAACACTTTTCAGCATATTAAAAGTTTGCAAGCACACGCGTTTTTTTTTTCTCGTGTTTTTAATTGCTTGTAATGAACATCAATAATGGGTGCATGAAAAAAAAAAATTTCTCCCGTATACTTTTTTAAAATTTACTATATTAATTAATTTATCGTACTCAGAACAAGTATAAACTATACATTAATTATAACCTTATATAATTATAATTTTCAAATATAATATATTATAAATAATAGGCTTAAAACTTTTGCATACGAAATATAAAATGAAAAGAACATTATATTAATTAAATAAACTAAAACAATACTGAATTATTAAACAAAATTCAAATAATAGTATAATGGAAAATTTGAAAACGCGCTAATTAGTTATTTAACAATATAACTCACCTATAATGAAGATACCAATGAGCCGAACAATGCCAAACTCCATATTGTTGTAGTTGAGTAGAACATTGGCAAGATGAGCGGCCAAAAGAGCATAAACACCACCGCTTGCACCGACAAGACAGACGTTTGCATCAAAGACTGATGTGCCCAAGGAACCTATTGAAGATCATTTAAATACGTTATTATACATAGTATTAAATTACTCATTAGTTTTTGGTTTCAAATTAACTGAATAACTTTTTGATTTTGTAATTTTGAACTATTTTAATGATCCTTATGCTTTGGTTTCATAATTTGATGTGTAAAGATGTTAAAATTCATAATAAGAAATGTATTGTTTAAAATTTATCGATAAAAAAGTAATATTGAATTCCATTTTAAACATTATCACATTTCTTTCAACGTTAGAAATTATAAATTTCTAAAAATCATTTGTTATTTAACACCAATTGACAGTGGTACTTCATTATTACGCAAATAAATATTCATAAAATCAAACGACAGCAAAAAAAAAGGAAAATAAATACAGAGTCACCATAACTTATGCTATTGGTATTATTCACGGGAATTGTAGAGTCAATAATTTAAAATTAGGTCAATTAAATTGTGTGCTCATTATAAATGAGCGCCGGAACAGCGAGGCGCTATGTGCCAAATAATTTAATGCATTATTAATATTAATTTGCGCGAAAACGAATGCAAAACTTTACACATCGCCACAGAGTAATTAAGTTGAAAGGCCAAACTAATTTCAATATATTTCTTTGAAAATATACATGTCGCGTATGACGATTCTTAAGCTATTCATTCGAGTGTCAATCAATGTTAATTGTACGTGTCATTAGAATAATTAGCAAAATCATTGAATGGTAAAATTTACTGATACTTCGATTAATCAATGTTTTTTTTTTCTTTTAACAAATTAGTGAGTAAAAGTTTTGCACGTTATTTAAAACACGATTTTTTTTAATTAACAAAATTGCGTTAATATCTACTATTGGAAAATTTGAAAAATGTAAATAAAAATAATAGATTCAACATTAAATTTTACCTAAATATGAAAAATCTCAACCAAACGTAATCGTCAAATAAAGCTCCGAGTGAAGAAGAGCAAAAAGAAAAGAAAAGAAAAACTAGAGAAAAAAGAGAATACGAATCTCAGAGTACGTAAGCGCGTGTACGTATAGCAGACTGATATAATGCGCAATAAGGAGGAGTAACGGGCCATGGTTAGACAGTGAAAAAGTGAAGAGATGAAAGGAGACGGTACACCCATATCTTGGGCTACTGAAGCATATAGCTTATTAATGCTAGCATTATTTCAGGAGTACTGAATAACTTTCTTATATAAGAGATAAAAATTATTGTAAATGACATTTTTTTTTGTTTTACGTAAAACAGAAAAAAATTATGCTTGATGATATGCGCGATTATCTTTATTTTATTACGTGTTGGAAATTCGTAGAAATTATGATATTATTGAATGCACGTTAATTATTTAATGTGAAATTTAAATGTATTGAAAATTTTGAAAATTTTTAATGAATTATTAATCCCTTAAAAAGATTATTTATAATATATGTAAATATGTATTTTTTGTATGTTTATATTTAATTTTATTTTACTATAATATAAAATATAACCAGTTAAAATTACTTTTAATAATGTCACAAAAAAATTGATATATATCTATATTAATAAAACAATCCTTCTTAAAAATTAAATTTCAAATTATTTAAACTACATCGAATCTCAATTAATGAGCATTAGAAAAAATTTGCATTCCCAATGGAAACTTAGGCGCATTAAAATTTCTATAAACTCAATCCACTGCACAGCATAACATTGTATAGCATGTCGCTTAACGGCAAAAACCTAGAGATATAATAAAATTTCAGCACGGAAGAGCTAGAAAAAAAAGAAAAAAAATAAGAAAAAGATCTCCAACGGAGTTTAGCGTACGCGCGCTAGCGAGAAGCTAAGGCGCGCATCTCAAAACGAGAAACAGTCGAGGTGTATGTATATAAAAGAGAAGAAGGTAAGAGAAAAGAAGAATGAAAAAAAAGCGCGTTATCGTGGGAAATGGTAAAGGTATCATTATTATAGACTAGCACCAACATTAGTACTTTTCTGACTTTTTCTTTTCTTTTATTCTCTTCATCCGATAGTTTAAAAAGTACCTATATAACGAAAATACATGTACGTATATACGTAAAAAAAAAGGAAATGTATATACGTGCAATAACAAACACTTGCTTATATGTGCACGTGTGTGTGTATGAGAAACACTGACTGATTGCAAGTGTCTGGGTATGTACGGTCTCTTTGAATTATACGATGCTTGCGCCGACACCTCGTGACTATCGTTACATGATCTCTCTCTCTCTGTTTCTCTCGTTCTTGTGAATTAGATATCCGTTATGATACTTGTATAGGAGTTTGTTGAGAACTACTTACTTAAATTTCGATGACCGATCACGTTTACGAGCTATCGCATTATTTAATATCTTTGGACCTTTTTTTCTAAATAGATGAATTGGTTTGTTTTGTGACTATTATATCAAAGAGAATTGATTTCGGAATTTAATAGGTACTATACAAGGATTTGCAAGTTTCGTTTATTTATTTGGAATGATTGCGTTTTTTGCGATTTCAATTTATTTCATTGAGTTTATGGATTTTGTACATTGAAATTTGTGACGTTATGAAAGAGATTGAATCGTTGACAATACTTTACGATTGAGAATATTTAATTATGTTGGTTTGACGTTAAAATGGCAAAAAATAACAAAGTATTGATTAATGAAAAAAAAAAAACTGAATAAAATAAATATAATAAAATTGGTTAATTCAAATATTTATCGTTTGTTTAAAAGAGAAAATAATTAAATAGAAGTAAAGCTCCGAAACGATTTTATTTGTCGAATCTATTCTTCGGATACGAGAGCGCGATTGGCTGGTAATTTAAAAGCTAAATTAAACGAGAAAATTTGATAAACAAATAGCATGGAAGGTTAATCGAATGGAGCAATAGGGGGGAAAAAATACATAACCTAATTTTAAATATTTGTTTATCAAAAGAGGCTATATAAAATATAAAAAAAAATCTATATTTTTGTCATCGATTACACCATAACCCAAAACTACTTATCTCATCGGCTTACGCTCCATCATTTTCATTTCTTTCTCTCTTTTTTTTTTCTTGTATTCGATAAACGATTTTCGATGCTTTCGATATGCCTGTCGCGTTGTCACTTCCGGTTCCGGCTTTATACGTATACCTTTTCGTAAAATGCACCTTACGTACATAGCAAATACAGTCACTTGTGTAAGCTGCTTCTATCTCCTTTTATTTTTTAGTTATCGACGCTAAAGAATACGGTGAACATAAGGTTGCCACGAATGATGACAGCGCTTGTCATCGTGCAAATGTAAAGGAGAATGAAATTTTCGAAAAAAACTTTAAAAACCATACGCGGACACTCCTTTAAACGCATTAGATTAATTACTTTCGGACGCGTGTTGGGCTTACTTGTTTTATCCTCAATGTTTTTACTGTCGCGGATTATCTTTGATTCAATTTTCTACACAAGATTCGATTAACGTTTCTTTTTCTTTTTTTGTATTTTACAATGAAGAATAATTAACATATTTCATTTATTTAGAATGCTAAACTATTCGTATAACGAAGTGAATAGTTGGGATTTGTTTTTATGATTTAAAGAATTGCCTCAGCATTATCCTTTATAATTTGAAAAAAGGAAGATTTTATTCTTCCATTCGAAAATAATAAAAGTTCATTCGCCTAATTGACTAGCGTCTAGTGTTAGTCATCTTTATTATTTTTAGTTATACTAAACCGCGTGCCGTTTTCTTTTTTTCCTTCTTTTTTTAGAGTCTACGTAGAGACCTTAAAGTAAATTGCTACTAATGGATTTTCTAACGGCAACAGAAAGGAGAGAGGAAGAGAGAAAAAAAAACAAGAAAAGAAAACACGATGCAAAGGAAAATGTAAACTAGAATGTGGGAAGACCTATCGAAGATCTAATACGATGCTTATGTAGAAAAATTCACATGACACGATGTTTAATGAGCTAAGAATGTTATTACATGAACATTTAATGTCTTCATTCATAAATTTTATTCGATATTTCAATTTTTTCTTCTTTTGTAATTGAATTTTAAACTTTTTTAATTTGAACGATATATATTTGTTTTTTTTTCTATTGTAAATGATTGTTTTACAGCCCCATGGTTTTGGAGTACTATGAAATAAAAAAAAAAATACATTTTTTTTCTAAAAGTTTTTATTGTTTTTAGTTAATAAAACAAATTTTATTATTACGCCTGTTATGTAAAAAAATATATATATAACATTTTTTTCATAAAATAAATTGAAGTGAATTCAATATCTATTCAATCATCTTTACGTAAACAAAAACTAAAAAAATTTTTATTAAAATGTAAAAAAAAGAAATAAAGAAAGCATTTCCATTTTCATTTTAATCCATTAAATGCAACCATTTAAAGTATTTTCAATAAAAAAAAATCCATCGCAAACGTATGTACATTTTAGAAATTCAATAATCAATCACTCTTTAAAATATTTTTAATAAAGAGGTAAAAAAAAGTCAAAGAAAAAAGTTAAGAGCGTACGAAAAGGAAAAATGAGACACGAAGTCAAAGATTGACAAGTGAAGTAGCATGATATGGTTCTCGACGACAAGCAAGCTTTAGAGTTTTATTTACCTTCTTTCATAAGAAAAAAAAAAGGTATATACCTATAAAAGCTTCAGGTTCAACGAGGTTATTCGCAATTTTCTTCGGCTTTATGCGGGTCAAGTTGAAACGATTACGTCAAAAAGAAAAAAAAACGTAAAGAAAAATAGAAAAAAAAAGACAGATAAGAGTTTTGTACTGCGACAGAAGAGCTTCTGTATATCGCTATCTCTATTGATGCTCTTTGTGCATTAGATACGTTGCTTTGCGCACACTTTGTATATCAGAGATTTTTATTTAGTTCTTCTAGATCAATTTTGTATCATAAGTTCTCTTTTGTTCTATACGTATACACATATATTTTTTTTAATTTCAAAAAAATTGTATATAATATCTTTTAACCCTTAAATGACACTCGGGGTTTAAAACCCAGAGAGTTTTTTTTTTGAATGCGTTATTTTTTCATATTATCTGTAAATTTTTTTTGTACCTGTGCCACATCATTTTACTGAAAAAATTTTCAAAGAATATGTGGAAAAAATTTTCGAATAAAAATATTAATAGTTAAATTTTTACGTGTGTCATTTAAAGATCAAAGATCCTACAATTCCAATCTGAAAATTTACTTTTATAATCATACTGCATCGTTAGTAATATAAAATATATCTTCTATATGCTTACTTTTTAATGAAAAAAAAAGAATTCCAGAATGACAAGTCGAAAATAGTTACGTTATAAAGTCTCGTTTCTTAACGAAAACAAAACATAAAGAAATAAAAAAAAAAAGGAAAGAAATGATGTAAACAATGAAAACTTGCGGAAATCACTGTGGCGTGCACGTGCGTCGTGGTGGTTAAGCAAATTGAGTATACAGTTATACATACATAGAGTTATAGTTTCGTATAATACGAATGAGAAAGAGCGAGAGAAAACGTATAATGCATTTTCGAATGAAAGAGGAATGATGCCGTAGCGCATTTCCCATTCCGGTATTATGTACGCGTCTCTGCATTGACGACGTTGTTTGGGTATTGTTGTTGTTTGAAAATTTTTGCGAAAATGAGGTTTATAGTTGCAATAAGATTATATGATTTTGAGTTATTACCTTTGTTAAATGTTTCAAGAGCGCGCTTAATATTTTTTGCTTTTCGTTTTATCTTTTAAAAGATTTTTATATTTAGTTTTTTTTTTTTTTGAAATTAAATGCTTGAATTAAAGGTACATACATTACAAATGTTTCTTTTTCACTTAAATAGAATGCTAGTTTTGAGTTATAAATAATCTAATAAATTTTGACATTTTTTACTTTCAGCATTTATTTTAATTAATAATAAACTGGGTCAATAAAAAACATATATCAATTTCATGTAATTCAAACTTCATTAATAAGTTAAAAAAAAATAAATGAAATATAAATTCACGTGGAATGCACGCACCTTATTAACGTACATGCGTGAAACGCACTGTCCTTACAATAGTCCTTAATATAAGATGAAATAAAAATTTTCAACGTGCATTATAATAATTTGTGATATTAAAGAAAAAGAAAATTTGCACGCTTATTTTAATTATAATTAAGCTGCTTTTCATAAAGGAAATCTAATTAAAAATATAATCTCGTTGTGCGAGATTTTAATTGTTTGTAAAATGATTGTAAGTAAGTGCGCCACTTAAACTTAATGTACAAAAAGAAAAGAAATGAAAGAAAAAAAAAAACAAGAAGGAACGTGACAACGCTTTTTTTTAACATGGAGTGGTTATACGGAAATGAATAATTATGAAAAGAAAAGTTCAGAAAAGGAATAAAATATGAAAATAAAAAAGAAGAGACACAAGAGAGTTGGGTTAATATTGTGCGTTAAATGTTTCATTGTTATGTTATTCTATAATAACATTCAAGTACCTTTACACGAAAACGATTTTATTTTTTTTAGTATATTTTAAAAATTGTTCGAAATTTTAAAATCATTTTAAAAATGAATTTTAAAAATAAAACTCAAGTACACGAAAATTCATTTAACTTTTAACAATCTTCAAATTCATTCAATTATATTTCCCACAATAAAATTTTAGTAGTTTTAAAATTTTATATTTCACGAAATTTTTAGCGCAATTTAACTTAATCAAATTTTTTTTTGAAATTTCATTAAAAATTTTATTTTGTCACGAGCATTAAACAAAAATAAAGTTTTAAACGCTTTTATTCGTCAAGTGGATATATAACAAGCGTATAAAATGAAAACATAAAAATATTCGATGAGATGGTAAACAAGCAGGATTTTGCGCTTATCAACATTCAACATATCATTTTTTTGCTCTCATTTTGATAATCGGCATTTAAAATACGCACTCAGAAATAACCCGAGATCGGATCCTTTTTTTTTATTTTGTTTGCTTTTAAATATAAGCGGCTAAAAAATGAGTGAACATAGGAAAAAAAAAGGAAGAAAAGTATACGCAAACATTTGTTCGCTGAACCGATTTTATGTAGCGTCAGATTGAAGAATTGTTCAGGCAAGTTCCTCTTTGACATTGCGTCAGAGTAAGTGACATAAAAAAAAGTAAGCCACAGATAGGCTTGAACAATAGTTTACAGAACATTGAAAAATCCAACAAAACTCTCTATCTCCATTATTTTTTTTTTTCGTCACTCTTCGTTTATGCTTTTTTTTCTATCTCCATCTTCATGACAGTCGTTTTCTTGTTTCTAGTTTACGGAAATGCTCCATTCTCTTTTCGTTAGTTTTTCCTCGCTTTTTTTTTATCCAACTCCTTGTTCATTTATTTTTCCACATAGTTTATTGTTACCTTTAAAGTGACATCTCTTTTATTCAATTATAATTAATTTAAAAAAAAAAAGAATAATACAATGCTCTTCAGTTTTTTATTCAGCGTACGCATGCTACTGTGAATACATTCTTCGTATCTTTTTTTTCTTTTCATACAATTTTAAAAATATAATTCACTGCTAACTTTCGTCAACTCTTTTTTTTTCACGTACGCGGATGATAATAGTTCCATGTGACATATTTTTTTTTTAACAATTTACCAAACGAGAATCCAAGAATTGAAAGAGCAAGGTATTTGATAAAATTGTTTTTTTTTTCGTGTTTATTAAAAATTTAATATTGAAATTTTAATATTTCTCTCAATAATTATTTATCGAGATGAAAAAATTCAAATATCAAATTGTTGAAATGCACAAAATAAATATTTACACAAGCTCACTATTTATTATTAAAATTCCAATATTTTTTAATATCACGATATTTGAATACTTTCGACAAATATTCAGGTTATTTTTTTTAAACAAAAATCAAAATACACCACTTTTATTTTATAAGAAATAAAAAAAAGGCAATCATTCAGTTTTATTACGATTTTTTATTTATTTGGAAAATTAATAAATACGCGTATGAACGAATGGCAATGTTATATGTATACACGTATGCAAAAGACTACTGTTTCACTGCGGCGGAAGTGATCCGATGCGGTTGGATGCAGGATGCGAATGAGACTTTTATTTTTCTTCTTCTCTCTCATTATTCTTTTTTTTTTTTGTTGTTCTCGCGTGCGCTATACTCGTCCGAGCAAAACATTGTTGCCGAAAAAAAGATGAAAAAAAAAAAAGAAATAAAAAGAACGAATTCTCACATGCTTTCATCGATGAACGCGCACTGCGTAACCGCCGGAATTTCGGCTTAAATAACAGGTGAGTACATGTGTATATATGTATAGGGTAAATGTGTGCGATATTGTACCCCCTTCGATTATCGTGTCCTATGCGAGATCCAATAATCGGCGTACAGTAAATAAAAGCATATATTTATATGGTAAACAGACAACAATACAGTAGCTGATTTATTGAGTAAGCTTTATAAATCCAACCAATGTATTCATAATTTACAAGTTTTCGCTTAAGATATTCGTTTTATTTGTAAAAATTCTTGATCTACTTTAAATAAAAAATCTATAAATCTTTTCAAGGATGGCGAAATTAGTTTAATTAAAACGTCTTTTTTGTCACCTTTAAGGCACAGTAATTGATGTACCAACTCTACGCGGGATTTCGATGAATGGATTGTGATGTCTTTCATATATTAATATTTTTTTTTCTGTTTATAATATGACAGAGTTCAGATGAATAATATTTACGTTTTTATCAATTATAAAAATAAAAAAAATATTGAATGTCATCAACCAAGTTAACAAATTTGAAATATTTTTATACTTGACATTCATAATAAAGTATATTAAGTTTGATTTAAAAATATTATTTTTAATAATATAATACAAAAAATAAATTTTATAATTAATGTCACCATCATTAATTTAAATTTATTTAATTTACAATTTGATTCTCTTTCTATGAAAGAATGACTAAAATTAAATATAATTAAAAATGTAAGAAAATTATTATTTTTTTTTAAAGGTCATAAGCTACTAACGCTTAATTTAGAACATATTTCAAGGCAAAGAGAAATTGAGATTAATTGTATAACATTGACGCCTCTCGAGGCTTATTTAAGAAAAACAATGAAAATTAATCG
The DNA here is from genome assembly GCA_017163975.1 of Anastatus disparis. Lineage (NCBI taxonomy): Eukaryota > Metazoa > Arthropoda > Insecta > Hymenoptera > Eupelmidae > Anastatus > Anastatus disparis. Next base: position 3,516,695 of record JAFFSR010000251.1, read on the forward strand.
TAATTGGCTAAGGTATGAGAAATAATTATTTGTTGGAGGTATTAGATAAAGATCAGACTGGGAAATTAGAAAAGTAGGAGAAAGAATTCGAAGAATATACACGATCTTTACCTATTAAGAAAGTTCAGGTTTATAGGTCTTGACGAAAAAAAGAAGAAAAAAATAAATAGAAGACGATTCCTTTGGATATCTTTTTCTTATCATTGATTTCTTTATGTATATATACATTTTTTTCAACAAACAAACTCAATTTCCGACCTAAATCTCGAAAAATGATTCTCGAGTATTCTCTTCAAATGTTTATCTTGGAATTTTGTTTCAAAGGATTCTCTACAACTGATAATTCATCGTTGAAGTTAAACAAATTTAACTTTTTCAATTTTAAATTAAAAAAAAAAAAATGTATACGAATTTGGTAATTTCAAATATTGAACTCGGTAAATTTTGTCATCAAATAAACGAAATTATTGGGATATAACTCGTAACGGAATCCTTTTTTTTCAAATAAATAAAACATTAAAATCCATTTGCTAAATTGATTGAATATTAATATATATTTTTGAGAATGAGTATACAATCAAAAGTATAAGCAAACATAAATTGATTAAAAAAATCTGTAAAAAATAAATTTATTTATTGAATTTTCATATAGCAACATAGAATTTTGAAATTGATACAATACCAAGAGAATTTTCAATTTGAAAAAGAAAAATAAAACTTTCACAATTAATAAATATTAAAAAAGAAACGTTTTTTCAATAAAAATAACCAATCTTTTAATAAAAAAAATAATAGTTAATTTAACAGAAATAAACAATTTAAGCGATTCTTTGATTTAATAAAACGCTCATTTCTAAGATACACATTTTCAGATTACACATCTGAAACATAAGGAAAAAGTAAAATACAATAAAGCCAAACAAGTGCGCGAGTAAAGAAGTAAAACACGTTGCGCTTACGCGTATAAGTACACAGCGGCCGCCACAGTTTTCCCCCTTTTTTTTCTGTATACTATGAAATGCGCGAGTGTGTGGGTGCATGTTGGAACGATTTTATAAAATAATGTTTCCAAGCATTAGCACTTTTCCCGTGGCGAAAAAAATCCATTGAATATAAAAACACAGTATACACCTCTTCTTCTCTTTCTATTTTTTCCAAATCGTTTATGCATATATGTATATTGTACAAGCTCATTCCTATAAAGCTATATATGCTCGCTCACTCTTACTTCTTTCTCTCTCTTCTTTTCTTTTTCTGGGGTTAATTACCTTGATGAGTGATAAGATAAAAGTGTACTACAGTTTATATACACCTATATACGTGCTGTATATGCGCTACGTACTATAAGACTTATTCCTTAAACACTTGAGAAAGAATGAGAGAAAGAGAGAGAGCGTGCGCGCATTAAATTGAATGAGGCGAAAGAAGTGTAGGTATATATAAAGAGGCCGGAAACGCGTGTGAGAAAAAAGGCGCGGACTTTTATAAAAATGAGGGGAAAAAAAGAAAAGAGATCAAGAAAGAGAAAGAATATACGTCTACATATTTTCTACGAGAAACTGTTTTAACTCGCTGAGCTATGTAGTTCTAGTTTAGAAAATAAAAATCTTTGGTTATTAAGTTGTTTTTCATATGCTTCCCTTTGTTAGATTAAAAATGTCGAAATATTTTGAAGAAGTTTATATTGATTATGAAAATTTTAACAAGGAAAATTATAAATGGAATTGAGTTAAATTTAAATCTAAAACTTAATAAATATATGGTTTATTTCTGTCGTTCTTATCAAATCAAATTTTATCATTGTGTAATAATATTTAATCACATTTATTGAATTTGAATTTCATCTATAACTTTCTGCATGTATTAAAAAAAACTGATGAATAATAAAATTATTTCAAAATCTATAACCAAGCATATCTGCAATGCGACATACAATATAAATAAGAATCCAAATGATAATCATATTAAAAATATTGAATTATTACATCGTCTTTAAACCAAGCGCAAACTTATTCCTCAATGTTAATTTTCATTTAAATTCAAGTACAAGATTTCAAGATTCAAACAAAAGAAGAAAAAAAGAAAATAAAATAAAATTTTGAGAACGATCCTACCAACTCTATCTTATAAGCGTAGACAAGTAAAAGGAAATTCACTTTTAATACCAAGATAGGCTTTAAACTTCAAGTTTTTAATCGGATTGACTCGAAATATACACAACGCTTGGTAAAGTTTTCCTTAAAACTTTCTTTGTTTAAGAAAAAAGAAGCGTGCATTACAGCAATGTTTAAATTATGTTATCGTTTAAATGTTGTATGTCTATTAAAACACCAGTAGCAATACAGTGATTGAATGATAAATACAATATACATTTTATAATTTTGGAATAATTTATAAAGTTAGTATTTAAATAAACAGATCTTAGTAGCTCATTCGGTAGAGTGAGTTCGATTACGATTAGCATCGTAATTATAGCATAAATATAGCAACGTTAAATAAAATAAAGTAAATGTTTAAATGATCATTTGAAAGCAAAATTTTTAATTTTTCAAAATAATACACTACTTTCATTTTAATTTAAAAAGTATTGATTTCGATATTATTAACTGAAAAAACTGAAATGTGATTAATAATTAAAAAAATATTATATTTATTTTTATGAGATTTTCAAAATTTGTATTGTTTTCTTTTTTTATTAATATGAAAATCAAATATTATTTATCTAATAAAGTATATCATTTATTTAATTCAAAATTTGTTAATAATTTCACGATTACAAACGATATTGTAAAGAATATGAAATTACAATTTTTTTTGTTACAATGTCGTAAAAAAGACGATTGTAAGAATTTGTATTGAGATTAATATTGTAAGAGCTTTGAAACTTCGAGTCCCTATTGTTTTAATTGAAACAAAGTTTTTTAGGATAAAACTAAAAAAAAAGATGTAGTTCTTAACAAAAGTTCTTTGATTATGCTTATCTAAACTTTAAAATTGTTAAAGTTTGTAAACAACGTTCTTTCCGAATAAATTGAAAATTTGTTAAATAATGAATGTTTTCCAAAAAGAGTAATTAAACTTTTTGAATTTTAGTTTTAATGATATATTATGCATAAAAAAATGTTTTGATCTCTTTTTTTAAATAATAAACTTCTTTGATATTTTTATCAATAATTAACAATCTTTAATATTTTAAAATCTCGTTGATTTCATTTCTGATGCCTATAGGCTTCGAAGTATTCCACATACTTTTATTATTAACTAAATATTTATACTCTTCGTCTAACTTTTTTAAATAAATGGAGAGTATAAATTCGGTACTAGGTACCATTCTGTTCTTTCGCTTTCAATATCGGTGTAGTTAGTTTATCCAAATTACGGTCACAATAAAGCAAGTAAATTCATGCTTAGCTCATGGTCACCCATCCAAATAAATATTGGGTCCAAAGCTGCTTAACTTTACAGATCGTTTGAAAGCGCGCTTAGCTATTCGTTTTTGTAGTCTACTTCTACTTTAAGGTCACATCTTTGTCATTTCAATCATCGATTTTTCATACATTAATTACGAGGTAAAAAAAAAAGTAAAAGCTACTTACATTATGTAACACGTATAAAATTATTTAAAAAAAATGAATTTTTTATTATCTCCCTTTTTTTCAAGTAAACCCAATGTGCATAATCCTTCTTTTATATAATAACATGAATCCTTCTCATCACAGATGTGATGAAAGACAGAATAAGAGAGGAAGAGAGAAAGATTTTTTCTTTTCATTTCTTTTCTTTTTTTTTTCGTTTTTGCCTTTTCCTGTGTCACTACACAACCGAGCGACAAAAGAGAATGCGAAATGCCATCCACCGTCTTTTTTTTTTTTATTTTTATCCTTCCCTTGTGAAATAATAATAAGGAAGGTGGAGTTACTCTTTTCTTCCTTTTTTTTTTCTTCGCATCCAAGCTACATTGAGAAAGACACGGGATCATGATTATTAAGTAGTTAGTAATTATGGTAATCTTTTATTAAAGTGACCCTTTAGATACTGAGAGAGAGAGAAAAAGGTTCATGAACTTTTTGACGAAAATTTTAATTTGGAACGTATGCTAATTTTTTCTTCTCTTTTTTATCTTATATATACACTTCTAAGAGGCAGTGAATGAAGTTAATTAGAATATCATAATAAAATTTTATTTAAAGTGTAATATTGAAATTGATTAAAAATATTATGGTTGAAAAAATATTGGTAACGACTTGTTGAAATTAAACTCAATTTATTAATTTTACTTTTCATGTAAATTATTAATCGTTCGAGTACTGTTTGGTTTAGATATCACTAATCTATTATCTATTTTAATACTTCAGCTGTAAGGGTGCTAACTAAACTAATTAAAGTTGTAATTGTCTTCTAAGAACTGAATTTGAAAAAAAAATTCAATTATTACTTAAAGTTCAATAGAATGTTAATTAAAAACATATAAGATCTTGTTGAATATTTATTTTTTTTACAAATCACACACGATACTTTGAAACAAAAGCATAAAATTAATAAAAAGTCATAAAAATTTGATAATAAAAGGATAAAAGTCACATAAAAGTACGCATAAAAATCTCGAGCATGCAACATTTAAATTTCATTCAACATAAATCCTCAATCATAAAAATAGGTAAAAAATAAAGGGAAAGAAAGAAAAAAAAATTATCATAATCGCGCAATGGGTAAACCTTTTCTCTATACATTCGAGACATGATAAAAGTTGCTTTAAAGAAATGATAAAGTAGCGTGTCTTAACGTTTTGACATGATTTTTCTTCAACTCGGCTTAACAAAAAAAAAAGCGTAAGTAGTAAAAAATACACGAGTTGGAAAAGGGAGGAAGAAAAAGGATTTTTTTTTTTCATGCTTTTAAAACTATGTCGTTTTTTTTACGGGGTTCTCATAGAACACGCAACTGCATTTGGAATTTATAAGCTTATTCAAATACATATGAATTTTCTACTATCAATATATAATTTAACATAACATAAGGATTAAAAAAATGTAAGAATTTTCATTATTTTTACTTAAATAATGTAAAGAGTACAAAAAAGAAAAAAAAAAGTAAACGCTCGAAACATTAACAGACCATATGTCAAAGTATTTTTACGAAGAAACGTTTTAAATGTCATTAAGATAATGATTACCCTTTTTGTCCGCTAAATATCATTTATGTTTGAAAATTAAAGATAATTATTCCGTAACTCGCGATATCTTCATTAATCATTTGATTATTTCAATTATAAAAAATTCATGTATTTCATATATATATAGATAAATGTGCTTGAATTGTTATCTCACCGGCAAGGACTCCAGCCATGTAAACCGCAGCGATTCTGAGACTTCCGTGTACCATTTCCAATGGTAGGCCTACGACCACCTGTACCCCAAGGTTGAAGAGCAGGTGAAGCCATCTGTAAACATTAAAATAAAAAATTCATTTATATAATTTGTATTAAAAGGTTACTATCCTCGTATATATTTCTAATCGTATTACATGAATCCTTTACATGGAGAAAAAAATTCTATGAGTAAAATTACTATATTCTATTGTAACTGAGGTAGATACTTGATTTTGCATAAAAGTTACTATATATATGGTAAAAATTAATATTTACATAAAAAATTTTTTTTTGTGCATACCGAATGTTTCTTTTACTATGCATAGTAATTTTCATAAAAATTAAGTATATCTCACAGTTACAATGAAACGTAATAATTTAATCCATAGAAATTCTCTCCATTTCTCTGCATTGAATTCACGTTAATTTCCAAAGCATCTTTATAATTATTTCATATTTTACTGGTTTCTCAAGAAAAATTCGCATCCACAGAAGTAAAATAAAGCAATCGTAGCAGCTCGACGTTGATAATTTATACACTATAAATTGTGTACAAAGTAACAAAATGGGATAAAATTTAAAATACAAGTCATTTAAGCGGTTAGTCTTGTAGTACAAGTTTATAACAGCTTATCTTCAGTGTATTTTGTTTTGTGGATATTTGCGGTAACTTTGTTAAACTTATACCAGCATTTAATATCTACATATATTACGTAATATTACAGCGCAGCTCGCACGAGATATATACATTAGTAATAGAATTAACGGCGAGAAATTCGTACTTGAAAATTCGAGCTAAACTTACGGTAACTGAGAAACGTTAACAAAGTCTTTTTATATATTATTATAAAAGGTGTGTATATCTATAGATATGTGTATGAGTAATAAGAAAATTTTCTATGAAAATGAAAAAAAAAGAAGAAGAAGAAGAAGGCAAGTCTTGCTCGTAAGTCAAAGAGAATTTCAAGACGGTCTTAAAAAGGAAGAAAGAGGAAGAGAGAGGAGAACGCGTGTAAATTTAACAAGAAGGCAAGGAGAAATTCAAAGTAAAGAAGCTTTATGTATAATGTTGAGCGATTCGTGATTTATAAACTTGCGTTACAGCTTCAACATTTTGCCTTATCTAAGAAAATATTTTTCACCTGAATATACATGTATGCGTATCCTTTTGATAATACGGGAATATGAATTTAACATTGTCAATGCTATGTTGGACTTTAAATATAATCTTAGATAGAATAAATTATTATTTATATCATAACGGTAAGGTTGTTGCTTATCTCTCTCTGTTTTTTTTCTGTTCCATCTTACTTTTCTTGTTCTTTTTTCTTTTTCGAAAAAATTCAGAAGACGCCCGCGTGATATTACATTACAAGCTTGTACGGCGTGTGCATGAATTCAAGACGTTATTACGTTTCTGTCATGTCGAATACGTTGAAAATATATTAAATTGAAAGCTGAGGACAGCTGATGGAAAAAAATGAAGGATGTTTATGTTTTGCAGATCATTAAAAATATAATCTTCGAATTAATTATTTAAAAATAAAGAAAATTACTTAATAATGTAAAAACAATATTTCCATTTGAAAATCGTATAAATCAAAATATAGTACATAACATCAATAATTTCTTTTTAATATCAACGTTATACATTTATGAACGAACGATTACACGGATTATGTATCGAATTTAATAAAAAAGTAAATTATTCAAATAGTGTATTTCCATATCTTTACCATTTTTTTTCTCACCAAGGGAGAAAGAGCACAGCGTGCACTGCATTATACTGCGACTGAAGGCTTAATAAACGAGCTTGCGTAGTGTCTTGCGAAAGTAAAATCGTAGATAGTAAGAGTTAAAAAAAAAGAAAAAAAAGAAGAAGAAGAAAGAAAGAAAGAAGAAGTTTCAAGTAGTCTCACTTCCTTCCCTTTTAACGACACGACGTTCTTAACTTATGCTTTTCAAGCTCGACGATTCGCGCGTGAAACGAACGAGCTTTCCTTATACCTTCTTTAACTCTCTTTCTTTCTCTTTCTCTTACTCTTTTTCACTCTTATATATAAAAAAAAAGGAGAACTAGAGAAAGTGTGAGTTTCTCTTACTCCTTGAGATTAAGGGTTTTATCTTCTCTCTGTGCCCAAGTTACTTCGAGCGTGCAAGACACTGAGACAGATGAAGGAGGCGCACGTTAGAAGAACAAAAGTATAAAGGTAAAGAAAAAGAAGAAAAAAGAAAAAAAAAAAAAAGCGTTTATATAATTTTGGAGAAATTTTTGTATTTCAAAATGTCATTCGTAGAGAAAATAAAAAAAATAAGCATATTAATGGCACGGAAAAATGTAACACGCGACATTTTTTTATATATATCTATATATACGCACGCTTTTTAAGTCCAAAGTGAGAAACTTTATATTTAGCGTCGCGCGTATTATATTGTCAAGAAAATGTAATATTTTTGACAAGTAAGTTTTTATCAGACATTCTTTTATATGTATATATATAAATATACATGTATACAAAATCTTTTATCAAATCTTATTTGAATAAATTGTATAGATGCGCCCGAGAATTTGCCAAAGTTATTTCAAAACTTTATTGAAGCATGAAATTAAATTTTATATTTAGATTACGCATTTACATAATATTTATCTACTATTTCATTTTATAAAGGATATTTATTTGTTTATTTAAAAATTAATCTAATCCAAATTAATAAAATTATTATTAACTTGGTTAAATAAACTGTATCATAATGATAAAGCAGGTTTTTTCAAAATTTAAAAATTGCCCTTTTGAAACAAGCCAATAAACTATTTTTGTACCTTTAAACCCAAATTTTTTTCCTCGAAAAAAAATCGTTAAAAGCATTCATCGTTTTTTAGGACACAGAAAAATTTTTTTTTTTTTTTGTTCCTACCGCACATTCTTTTCTGCAATAGAATAGATCAATCCAGCCGATGTTGCGTGCAGCAAAATACAATGACAAAAAAAAAAGAATGAAAGAGAGAGAAAAGAGAAGTGAGATTCGCGCGCGACAGAACGTCAGTCGTGAAAAAGTGAAACAGCGAAACTGTTGAAAAAAAAGAGCGTTATACATGCACGTATAACCAACCGGCAAAACGAAAAGAAGAAAAAAAAAAAAATTGTGAGTAGTGCGCGAAATGTCGTTTGAAGCATCGTGTCGAGGAATTTTCGTATATATCGAAAGAGAGCGAGAAAGAGAGAAAAGTCTGCGCGAATCGCATGCTCTGCCAACTGTAACGTTTTCCATTTATCACAGTAGCGTGAAGCTTCAAAAAGAAAGGAAAAAAAAATGATGACAAAAGGAGAGAAAGAACAGAGGCAGGGAAAGATTCGATTTTCTTTAATTTTCGTATTGCATAAACGTCAAAAATATTGAAAAATTTACGTTTTATTGACGTTTGCTTATAGAAAAATACCGAATAACTTATTCTACGATGAAACTGTTGAAAATTTTCGAATCATCAAAATAATAATAGGTTCAAAATTCTATTCGTTAAAACAAATAATTGTTAAATTAATTAATGGAGTATGACGCTCTTCAGTGAATTTTTTTATTTTTTTTTTTCATCAGATACCGTATAACTTTTCTCATTAGTGTATTTTTCGAACGGTATTGAAAAGTTAATAGAATAACTCAAGTTTTAAGAATATATATGCTACTTTTAATACACGTTTGATTAAATTCAGCTATTTTCTACTTTTATGCGCATAAACAACTTTCCATTCATGAATTTTAATTTGATCTTCATAAATTTCCCATCAATCTTTTTTAAATATATTTATAAAATTTTAACATCTTATTACTTAATTAAGCATTGTTTATAAGTTGTTTGTCATTAAAACTAAATTAAAATATAAAATTTAGTATTTCATACAATTTTTCAACTTTCTATTTAAAAAAATCAAGGATATGTTTAAAAATAAAAAAAAAAGGAAATTACCAATTTATATTATTCATTAAACTCCAAATGAACCTACAATAAATTCGTTCGAATAGATCCAGCAAAAAAAAGGGTAAAAAAGAAAACACGATCTATGCGTGCATGCAATGCAAATCCGAGCATTAGAATAAGTAAAGCAGCGCACAAAACAAACGACTCCCTAATAGGAAATAGTCAATTTGCATTTGCCTATCAATAAGCGTCACTAGCAATTGTTCTTTTCCTTTGTTAAAAGTAAATAAAAAAAAAAAAAGCTGAAATAAATTGCATATCCATCCTTTTTAAATTATACTCTCACTTGCATCTTCTCATTATACACCTTGTACAAGCAATTACTTTGGCTACCTGCCTCACTTATACATGACTAGAAAGTTTTGTTGCAGCTTGTGTTTTGTACTTAGCGGCATAGTATATATACGTAAGGGAGAAACAGAAGGTGGTATGATTGAAAGCGCGCTATATTTTTTGTTGATAAATTATTCCGAAGTTTCTGATTCTCGGTGAGTCTAAGGTATTTTAAGGATATCTTAATACCGAGTAAGAACTATGAAATTTTTTAGTAAATGCAACAAAAAAAAATAGTTTAGTTATAGATTAGTTGCCAAGATAGTTGTGCTATATTATTTTGTTAAAAATTGCAAATGTATTTTCAAATTTTCTGAAACATCCCATTTTATATTTAGAAACAGTTTAATTTCCATACACTTTATTGCTAGTTTTTTAGCATTAACATTTTACACTTTTCGTTCGTATTTTGATTTCTCAATTTTTTGTTTTACGCGCGTGTCAACCCAGAAACAACGAGAAAACTCACCCGGCGAAAGCATTTATTTGATAAACTGCCATTTCCATTAAATAAACAGTTTGAGTGAAAAAAAGAATCAGAATTTTAATCGATATAACCGTTAAATAAAATAAATATAGCATATCTAATCTATATATAGGTACTTCTTTTTATTACAACTTACTCTATCTTCAACGTGAACAAAAATTTAATATACTCAATTAATATGATGTATATAAATTGTTGGGCAAAAGTGAGATTGCAGTGCATAAAGTATGAGCTTTTTAATAAAAAAATAAACTAAATTATATTTTTCCTGAAAAAAATGGCAACCCTGGTACAATACATAGCTTAAAAAAATGGTAAACTTTGGGTAATAAAAATTTCATAGTATCGAACACTATACATCACCTTAAATAATAAAAACATATATATATACTTTATAAAAATCTAATTCAGCATATTCGGCAATAAATAAATTCTTCATTCAGCATTATAAAGCCATACATTGCGGTAAGAATAAAGTAGTTTTATATCGTAAATATACAGAAAGCCATCGCAATAAATCGCAATAAAAGAAAAAAAAAAGAGAGAGAGAGCCCAAGCACCGCAAAGAGTCTTTGCTATATAAACGTACGTTTTATATTACTTATACAGACCCTTGAAATGAAACGTAACACAGTTTCCATGTACCATAAAAATCATGAATGTTAGAAAAATGTATGGAATACAAAAAAAAAAGAGAAAAAATAGAAAATATATAAGAGAGAAAGTTTGATAGTTATATATATATATATATATATATATATATATATATATATATATATAGTTTTAGTTAAAAGTACGTGTTCGGTAACCGTTCGTCGAGTTAAGCTATACGTGAGGAAATGGAGCGAAAAGGGGTAAGATTTCGATCTTCTTGATTGCCGAGCAAAGAGCTAGCCCCGTAAGACGCGACGATAAAGAGAATAGATAATGGCCAAGCGTCGACTTCAACCACCTGATAGTAACTCTCTTCTATACATGTATATGTCTGTAATAAGAACCCTAACTTTATGCTTTTGTTTCATATATATACGTATACACACGTACGTTTTGTAATTGTGTTAGTAGAGGCTAGGTACGTACGAGCATAGGTGATGGAACGAAGAATAATGATAAACTGAATTTAGGACAAAAATTGAGCGATGCTAACAAAGTGTATATTCTACACCAGATGAGATATGATTCGAGTTATTAAATTACCGGTAATCGAGACTGCATAGGGTTGAAGTATACTTTACATTGTACACCATCGTTATCAAATATTTTTTAGTCATTTTATCATGAAAAAAATTTGGTTTCAATCTCAATAACCACGCTTGAAATTTTTTTCAAAAAGAATCCATTTTCACAAAGAAAAACGATATTGAATATCAATATAAAAATTTTATTCCAAAACACACATATTTGATATAAATTAATTAGTATCACGAATCAATTATAAATCGTATTATATTTAAATGAACAATAGTATAATATGGTGACAGATACAAGCTATTGTAAATAATTCATGTCAGAATTAACATTTACTTGTCACGTTCGCATCTCTACGTCGTCGAGGGTTTAGAGACGTCGAAACTATGTATAAACCTCTATATCTAGACATTGAGAGTCTATGCCTTTATATGTATATATAGACGTAGATAAATACTAATATCAACGTGTGACTTGATACTTGTGGAATATCTAATTTTGTACAAGATCAAATGCTATTTTGATATTAATGCAATTATTGCACGTCTTGGTTGACGCTGATGTTATAAGTAGCTCATCGTATATGTATTCCCGTTGGAGAAGTGTTATTGCATAGAAATGTTAACATTAAAAGAAGTGATTCATCCTCTAATAATAAATATTATTAATATTGACAAACAAAACTAAATATAGACAATCTAGGAGCTTTTGTAAAGCAAATAAATCATTGATGATTCGATAGTTTATAAAAATTGGAATAGTACAAATGATTACTGCTTGTACACCTGAACATTAAGCGCACGATATATACATGTGGAAGGAACAAATAGTATGAGGTCACCCTTCTGATAAATGTGCGTTTCAACCCCAAAATTACTCAATCGCCTATTGGTTGTCCTGCCATTATAGCGTCGTCTTTTTTAAATGTATTCTACGTAGTATAGGATCGATGCCCCTTTATGGCACAATAACGACTAGTAATCATCTAAAAGGAATAGACATAAAAAAGAAAAAGTATCTGCCCTTTGCCTTTATGAACTTAGAAGCTAACCTATGCCTTTTTTTTGTTCCGAGAAAAAAATTTCAGGGGAAAATAGTTTGCCCTTTTTCGTTGAATATTAGATCGAGATTATTTGGAGATAATATGAATACGGTTATCGTATTGTTTCATATTAATGCAACATGTATAGTAATGGATATTATATAGGCTTTTCCTGGTCAGAAAAACATGCTGTGAATGTAAAGCTTTTTGATTAAGAATTTGGCCATTCAATAAATTGGTCATTTAATACAAATTGAACATATTTCGATTCGACCATAATCATAAAATGCTTTTGACCTAACCTCAAAATGAACAATTTCTACGAGGGTGTAATATGGATACGAGAGGATATAACGGGATATATTTTTTCATAAATTAAACTTAATATGATAGATATAGAAGAAACAATTTTTAATTTAATTAATGCATACAAGTAAATTAAATTTTAATAATTCAAAACTAATCCCATGAAGTTCAGATTGAAGTTCCATGAATATTTCATTAATCATGGTACATTAAATTTTATACAGTACATTAAACATTAAAGTATCAACAACATCAACATTTTCCATCTATTTTGAATAAGTTCGAGAATTTGAATTTTCATTATTATTTAACCGTTTTCACGATTAACTTTTTAAATACGTAATCCGCGATATCGAATATATACATCTGTCGTAAATGTATACAATTCGCCAAAGAAGCAAAATATTACGATTTATTATTCTAGACTCTTATTTCGTGCAAAATAATATCTATATATCTATATACTTGTATTATTCGAATGACGACGTCGTCGATTTTAGTAAGTGGTATATATATATAAGGGAGAAAAATTTTGCGTCTCCGAAGGTATATAATACTTCTCTCGATTTATTCCCGACGATTGTACGGCTCGCAATTCCCTTTGGGCTTTATATTGTGTGCAAGCCCTTCCCCGACAAGATAATAAAGACAAATCGAAAATCGATGTTGCTTAATGTCCGTTTATTACTCGTTAAACTTAACGAGAAATCGTATCTCTTATATATATATTTTTTTTTTTGCTTTTATTTTTGTCCAACTATTTTCAGAGAGAAATTGCAAGATTTGCTTAAAAATAAAAGTGATGCATCGAGTTTTTATCATTCGAATATTTTAAAACTTTCAGTTGGTCTATAGCATGAAAATTAATTGTCTCGTTGATTTTAATATTTGATGATATCGTCTTTTCTTTTATCATTGTTACTGTATTATTTTGTTTTCAATTTCGTTATTTATTTACGTAAACATTAATTTTAATTTAATGTAGAAACTGAGGGTAATAAAGTATTCATTTTTATTTAATATTCATTCAAATAGCCATCTTTTTTCACAGTTATCTCCGAATCAACAATAAAAAAAGAAATTGAAAAACTCCAATAAAATTGAACTTCCAACTTTTTTTTCTACATCAATACAAGTTAATTATTTAAAGAGCATTATGAAACGTCGCGTCATTAGCGATTCGCCAAAAGTTAGAAAAAGAAAGAGACATAAAAGAGGAGAAATCAACAAACGATGCAATCGTCTAATGGAACAAATGTCAATGAATGGTATACTATCTGATACGAAATATACAATAGTCTCGTAGGGTTCTATGCACGTATAAGTTTAGAATGTAAGGTGTATACTTGACTTACTAATGGATTGCAAACAAAGATGCGTAACAAACATATAATGGTTTAACGATAATCTTAAGCCTCGACTAATTTATCCATTATCGTCGAACTTCAAAGTTTTGTCGAATTTCACGAAGAATAGGCAATTTAATAACATAAGTTTTTCTTTTAATTGATTGATGGATGATGGCATTTTGAAAGCAATGTTTAAATTTATTATTAGTATTATATGTTTATTTGCGCTCATTAGATATAAAAGATTATTCGATATATGAATACAAAAGATTAAATTAGTTCGTGTTTTTAATATTAAATATTTTTTAAATACTAATCCAAGGTTGTAGTGACGGATAATTCAAATGAACAATTTTTCCAATAATACAAAAGCAATTAAATATTTTATAGATCAGCCTGGTTATAAATTCATGCAGAATTTATGACAATACAGCAGAAAATCTTTCTTGAAGTATCATAATAATTTATATTAATGCTCATTATGAACGTTTATTTCCTAATAAAACGAATTTAATCGCTACTGACAGGGATTAAGTTAAAGAATTAAATAACTTGAGAAAATAAAAAATCGAAAATCTCTACAATGTTTATTAAAAAGAGGAATGATACTAAAGTTTAAAAAAATGCTCAAAGTAAAAAAAAAGATACGGCTCTACAATTAAAAATAATTTCGCCGAATTATACGAGGTACTGTGCTCCTTTTAGTCAAAACTTAAAGTTTTCGTATTTTCATAATTGCGGAATATAAATAAAGAAAGTACAAGAGAAAAAGAAAAAAAAATGAAGAAGAACAAGAAGAACAATAAAATAAGATATACAAGATTCACGTCGAAGACGTCGAAGAAAAATGTAAATGAACTTTCATACACTTAGAATATCCTGATATTTTTTTTTTTTCGTAAAAAAAAAAAGCGCGTAATGGCTTGGGTCGTCGCGCATGCATAATCGTATGACTATCCCCCGCCCCACCCGCCTCCGTGTAGCTCTTGAGAGATGCATCATTATTCAAATCTGCAGTGCAGCGGTCCAAGTTTCCGTCTTCCTAGCAGCAGCGGTGGCAGCAGCAGCCGCTATCTTCTATTTCTAGATTCACTTCCGGCAAAGTCGAATGGACTTTGTAATGTAATGTAAGGAGGTATACACAGGTGCTATAGTGAATTTTATATACTCACTTTTTTTTTTTTTTAAGAGCCACATCTTTTTTCGTTCGATTATTATAATGTTTCGGTTCTGGTTCATCTTTTTTTTTTGATATATTTACGAATTTATCATGTTCCGTATTAAATTTTACTAACGTCATCCATAATGTAGTGGAGATTCAATATTAAGTTTCAATTTTCTGAATATGTTAGTTTGTTTATTAATGAAATCTGAGCCCTTGAAAAATAAATCAATATTTGCTGATCAATATTTGGTGAATATTATCAAAATATTTATTTCTAATTAAAATTTAATAAACAATAGAACAAAATCAAAATTAACGTTATAAAATATATTTCCAATAAAGTTACGTGACCCAGTTTCCGTGCTTAAGCCTAATTCTCTACTTTCTATTTAAAATATATGTAAAGTACAGAATTATATTCAGGTATAGGAATTAGGTCAGAGAACGTTATTTGTTATTTAATTAATGATGTACTTTTTAAATATTTCATTTTAATATTAACATATAAAAATTTACAATAAAATATCTCTAATTTTCATAAATAAGAAAAAAACTATGAACAAATGATTTTGAAGGAATAATGCCAATATATTTGCGTTTAAAATTAACCACTAATACATCAAGGTATTAGCATATAAGCTATAAATAAATTCAAATTCAAATATCCTATATACCCTTCCTATTTCTCCTCTACTTATAAGAAAGAGGTCGAAAGGGATTAAGCGCGATTAATGGCAAGTCGTCGCTAAAGTCCGCAGAACAATCTTCTCTCTTGAGTAAGCGCACGAGAGAGCGTACAAAACCTTGGTATAACACGAGGAGAGAAAGAGAGACCCCCATAAGAAAAGTCTTTCGAAAGCTTTAGTTATACCACCCTTGAGAGGAAGTTATATGCGTCTTTGTTTCAAAGTTCTTCTCTTAACGTATTGTGTATGTGTATATATGTATACACGTGTGTGTTAAGTATAGCCTATTATAGTAGATTTTCGGACATCTGAGTTTCAAGTTAAGTGATTGACGAGTTTTTGACGATAGACAGTTTGATTGTTCAATCAAAGTTTTTCTTTTTTTATTTCTTTGCTCGATTAATCAAAGGTTTATGTTGGATTCTTTTTTTAATTTATGAAGGTTTATTCTTCTTCTTTTTTTTTTTGAAAAATGATATGAGATAATAAGGAAAAAAAGTTTTTCAAATTTTCTACTCTTTTTAAATAAGAAATTCAAGTGGGCTTAAAACTTTTTTTTTTCAAATTACCGCAGAAACAGATTTCACATTATAATAAATGACGAAATAATTATTAAAAAAAATATTAACCTATTTCCTAATAAAAATTTTTATGTGTATAAATCGATGTTCTCTAAAGCTATCTTTTCATGTATTATATGACGCATACACGATACAAGCTATGATCATATCACTCAAATGTGTTCCTTTCAATGTATATAAATTATATACTTTAATCGCAAAATGTCACACTATCGATCATTGAAAAATATCGACTGCATTATTATTTTATGTATTACTTTCAATAATGCACGCCTGGATAAATATTCAAGTAAGTTGAATATTTTATGTAACTTATTTTTAATATATTAATAGATTATTTTTAGACATATAAAGTCAGAATGTAAAAAATCAATGTTGATGAAAAATTGATTATTTATGTATTGATAAAATAAATGAGTTTGGATTTGTAAAATCAAAAGTTTTTTATAATTTAAAAAATAAAAAATAAAATTTATTAATTTATTAATTAATTTAAAATTTATTCTAGGATAAATTAAATAAAATTGTGGGAAATAATTTTTAAACTATTTCAAGATAGCCGATACATTTAATTAAAAAACGTAAGTTTAATATGTTATGGTATGTAGTTAAAGAATATTGTTAAATACATATTAGTTTTTTTTTACTAATTAGAAAAAAGTAATAATAATAATTTTTTTAACTTTAACATGGTAAAATATAATATTCCATGTATTAAATAAAAAATAAAAAATCATCCTGCATTAACTTTTTCAATTATCTTGGTAATTTTACGTACAAAACATACTAAACGGCATATCCTTTAAAAGAGAAAAAATAAAAAAATATCGTGTACATCCTCGTGAACATTATTGGTTCCAAAATATAAATGTATTTCATAAACGTGTGAAAATCACGGCTCCCAAAACCTCATACAATTTACTTAAACTAATTTTTCTTTTTTTTTTCTTCGATACTTGTAATATACTCAGCATCACAAACTAAAGTAATGATTATACGTGTATGCACATGTATGTGTACATAAATGTATTTATATAAAACGCTTTTGAATTAAGAGGAGCAAAAGAGAAAGATGAAGAAAGTAAACGAATGTCCATTCAGTCGAGAATCTCTGCGAATCGTCATCTGCTTTTGCGTGTACATTTATATATGTATATGCATATAAATATACATAAAACTCTGAGGTTAAAAGAGTTGTAGTGGCTGGCTTCCGCTAATTAAGGCTAGTGCGTGTTTATGGACTTTGAGCAAAACGAAGAAGAAGAAGAAGCAGAAGAAGAAGAAGAAGAAACTTGGAGGGCTGTTGTACATTGAACGATTGAATAACCCAACCTGGAGAGAGAATGTTGAACCGCGCCTCTTTTTCCCACGGGACGATTTTTGCTTCTGTTTGTCTTGTCTTATGTTATGTTATATGCCATTTACTTGCTATACTTTATATACGTATATACTATATAATCGTGGAATTTTCAGAAGTTCATTGCAAAGGACCTAAAAAGAGAGATTTTGTTGTTTTGTTTGTTTTCTTATTCTTTTTTATCCTCGTATGTAGATTAGAGCGGATGTTTCTTTTGTTTCTTTTTTTTTTAAAGAGTGATCATGTTACTTTTCATTAGTTTCTGAAAATAATTTATTTCTTTGCTTGCAAATACAAGAAGACTTTTTACTAAACGTGAGAATCGTGATTGATGTAAGTTTAGTTACTCTCATAGAGTAATAATATAAATATATTTTATTCTATACACAGTATAATGAAAAATAAAATTTTCTAATATTATAAAAAAAAAAGATTAATCTAAAAGTTACGAATCTTTCCAACTTTTTAATTGGCTTAGTACATGTGCAGACTTGATTAACATGTGAATAGAGATAAATATGCACGTGCTTAATATTAAACAAAGATATAACATGAGCTCGCTGATTTCCAGAAACGCATATATGTATATATATATATATATATAATCTAGCCTAGCAGCGCGAGCTTATTAAGCCCTATTAATATTGTAATAAACATGATTACATAATTCAAGATTAATGGTTACGAACGTAGAACAAAATTTCCTAAAAATATACGATTATAAAAGCTTTTAATATTTAAACATAAATAATAAATCTAAATTTATTAAGTCTCATTATACGTTTATTTATAATATATGTTTATTATCAAATATAATACTAGCGATAAAAATGAGTCTATATATGAAACCGTTTATTATAGCTGGTATAATAATACATGCATAAATCACCTGAATTCTTCAATTAGATTTTAATTATTATAATAATAATTAATTGTTCTATAATAATAACAATATTTACATTAACAATAAGACATTTTTAAAAAATTCATTGAACTTATATAATTAATTGTATAAATTATTATTAAATTATTCAATCTGAATAACTTAAAAACAATAAGATCAAAATTAGTCATTCAATTTACACCTGAACAGGTTGTCGACGTACCTTTTTGTGTGCAGTATTTTCTTTAACATGTCGACATTAAGTAACAAAAGCGATGGGCGATAAAGTTTACTTACCGCTCTTGTATATATATATATGTACGTACACGTGGATTTTCATGGGAAAGTCTTGGTAAGGCGTTATAAGTAAAAGGTCACTATACTTGCAAAGTCTTTTTCTTATCGGTCGAAATTGCGTTAACATGGCGCTCCAATCTGCATAAAATTATCAAACGCATATATATATAAACTTTGCTTTTCTTCGCGCCTTTGCTTGGAAATCTTATATCCTTTTTTTTCAACGTACTTGATTTTCTTGATGTAAATGAGAATGAAAAAAAGATTTTTTTTGTTTGACTAACAAAATGTTTAGCTGCAAATATTATTATATGGAAACAAATTTTCGTTGCATTATTTACAATTTCAATTAAAAAACTCATCGGATTATACAAATTTAAACGGTTAATTTATCAATCGTACCAAAGAATTACGCAATATTTTTTAAATAGAAAAAAAAATTTGCTTTAAAATTAAAGTTAAAAAGAAAAAAAAATTGTATTAATTAAACTTTGGTATTGGAAGAGTTATGGAGGTATCGATTTAACGGACGATTAACCTTAGTGCACTCAATTCCTGTACTTTACGCGATTTTCGAAAATGAAACACAATCCTTTACTGTTACTTAACTTTTGAAAAAAAAAGGGATATATTGTTACGACATACACACGCACGGTCGCACCGTTTATACACTCGTGTGTAAAACTACTCTTATATATCCTTTAAGTTTTAGTTCATGAATAATTTAAGAGGCTATGTGAGCTTGTAGAAAAGTTGTCCTTTCCTACTTTTTTCTCTCTTCAAATGCCATCTTTGCATGGATGCACAATTTTTTTTTATATTTGTAGAAAATATACCAAAAAATAAGTAAAGAAAAAAAATTATTAAATTCATCAAACATGTTAAAAATAAGGAAGAAAAAGAATATTTAATTGATAAGAAACGATATGCATAGAGGATGATGAGTTTTGTACAATGAGATGGTAAATTGAGCGTAAAATAAATTGAATTCGATGATCCAATGAAAGGGAAGAAATCTTAATGCAATTGAATGTGTCCTATGAAAATCTGGGTCATTAATTTTCCAACTATATAGTCTATTCCGGTAAGAATGTTTAAAAGTATTATATATTTTAAGTACGTCTTGTAAAGTGAATTATTTTAATTCTTTATAATATTGTCTTTAGGCGAATCCACGAGAAATTTCACAATAGATGCAGACATAATTATTACGTGAATGAATAGAGCATATTTTTTTATTTTTAAATACATATAATGGTATAATACAGTTTGTTATTACATTTGTTAAAAAAATTGTTTTTTTTTCTCTCCTTTCATTATGAAAAAGAGACTATTGTGTTTGTTACAGTTACAGTTACAAATTAAAAAAAAAAGCTGTAACGATAAAAACTTTTTGAAACATCTCGACATATCCATACATACACAGAGTGTAACAAATGAAATAATAACAATGACAAAATCGACATAAAACTCAAAAACTCAAACGAGAAAAACATTTCAATGGACAAAGGTACATCAACTGACTATGCGAAAAATCAAGAAAAACGACACATCCTACCAGTTTCCTTTCGATACACACACACAACAACGCACACCTACATATATGTGCATATACATATATATATAAAAATGCAAAAAATGAAGAAAAAAAATAAAGGATTGACCTACATATAGAAAAGCGTTTTTTTTTCATCTTTTGCTATGTCTTTTCTTTATATTCTCATCTGTATAAAAAAAAAAGAAATACCCTTCAGGCGTCAGACTTTTATTTTGTGATTTTTTTTTTTATTTTTTCCACGATTGCGTCGCGACAATTTTTCGCTTTGCACGCAGAAAAATAAAGTAGCGTCGCAAGCGTTTATTTTAAGTTTAAAAAAAAAAAAAAAGTAGAAAGGTTGGCATCATCATCGTCGAACGCTCTACATATATTTTGCTTTTTATTTTTTTTACTCTCGCGAAGCCTTTTATACTTTGCACTGGAGGACGAAAACGTTCGTATTATGTCAGTATAGGGGTGTAGTAAAGTATTGCAGCTTTCAGTTTTTTTTTTCTGGATTTTATAGATTTTTTTTTTAACGAGTACTTTTGCACTCGCTTCTCCAGTATTTTTTGACAGGCCTTTGAAAATTTTCACGAGCGAGAGCGAAGAAGCAAATGATAAAGTTGATTATTTATTTTTCTTCTTCATCTCGCGACAGTATAAATAAATACATAAACTATTTAGCAAAGCGTAATTTAGTGGTTTGAAAAATGTCAACAAACGTTAAGGATTTAATATTATGAATTTAATTTTGTTGGCCTGTTATTTGTCACTTTTGTAATTCTAATTTTTAATCCAGCTTTTTAGTCGACTTTTCACAAATGATTATAATTATTTGCATTAGCTCTTGACAAAATTTTTTGACATATTTCAAAAAATACGAGATGGAATTTATTTCGTAATGCGCTTTATTTAATATTTTATTTAAATTTAACAATATTTTACTGTAATTCGCTTGATATTTCTATAAATCAGAGTTCGTACACGAATTAAAAATAAATAGAAAATGTTGGAAACGTATAATTAAATTATGAAAATGAATTATAATACGAAATATCATTAATTGAATCAAAGTTTAATTCTACAAAATCATATTTTTCAATACACGAAGAAAGAAATAATATTATAGAACAATTCCACAAACATTATATAATTTTAATTTTTTTGAAAAACCAGTTCTCATAACATTTCTTGGTACTGAAATAACAAATTCTTACAATATCATTTTTCATTCAATATCATTAAAATAAATAAAAAATAATTTGATATTTATAATAAGACTTACCCTGCATGAAGGAACATATAGAAGGCGAACCTCCAGAGTTCAAGTCGTTTGTCTGGTCGATAAATGAAAACACTTTCGATGGGGACCGGCCCCGATGTATTAATTTCACCCTTGGCGACAGTGTAATATGTGAAAACACCCAACTGTAACAATAAAAATAAAAATATTAAGAAATTAATTAACAATGTTAAGGATTATGTTTAAATGATTTTTTATTTTTCAATATAATTTTTCATTCATATATAAATTTCAATTTTTTAAAATGTGAAAATTAATTACTAATGTTTTAATTGCGATTGGAATTATTTTACGCATTGGTATTTTGGTGCTGTACATTGGAATGTATATTTGATTGATTATTATTATGGCATGTGGAAAGTATAATATTAATTAAAAAATATTCAATAACGTTTTTCAAAGAAAAATTAATAAATACTGAAATACACGGGTTTCAAAAAATTTTTTTAAATATTTTCATAAAATATATTATTTACATACAGCAGAATTTGTAAAAACACAATTAGCGTAATATATTTTAAGTAATTTAATTACATGTTGATATATTATCTCTTCCCATGAAATTGTAATATTTTTTTATTGCAGTAAAAATTAATTCTGTTTAAAAAATGTTTTTCAATGCAAAAACAAAAAAAAACTTAATTTTGACGTTCATAAAAACAATTATAATTTAATGTTCATCAAAATCTCAATATGAAATTTCCCGAAAAAAAAAACAATTTTCTAGGTGTAATAATTAATTTAATAATGCGACGAAATAAGGAAACTATTCGTCTTGGTAAATGTATATAATAAACATAACCGTTAAGACGACCTTAATAGATGTATATAGTTATATTAGAGAACGAACAGAGGGTTGAAGGGTATGGTATATGTGTACAGAGAAGACTGTGTGTTTCCACAAGCGCATAAATCAACGCTCGTGTAATATTGTGTTGACGTTTTCTCTATATTAGCGTGTACAGGTGTAAGTAGACCATGACAATGTACAAAACGTGATGCCAGCTGAATATTGTTAATAAAAAATTTTCAAAGAAAATTGCGACGCGAATAATAGATTGGAATTAACGTTTGCGTTGATAATTACTTTGTTTTTACTGTGTTGTAAGTAGGTATATATGGCTCTTTGACTTTTTTATTTTTATCCGGGGTTAATTGTATTTGTAAATGAAGTTTTGAATTAAAAGTGACATTTGATATATCTTATTTTTGACACTTTTAATGGAATTTTAAATTTACGAAAAATTGCCATTTTCCTAATACGTTGTTTAAAAAATTATGATTATTTAAAACTTTTTTTTTTAAATATTCGTGTTTCTCTGTTTTTTTAATATTATTTTTACTTTTGTACACAAAAGTCTGAATTTTTAACATGAAAAGTTGGAATTTATTTTTTGACATTTACAAGATGCTTGAACTTGTGTTATTCAAAATGTTTCAACATTTCGTTGTTTTTTTCATTTTTTTTTTCAAAAAAAAAAACGTAACAAGGAAAATATGTTGTAAAGTAAAATTTGAAAAAGTTCAAAAATACCAATGAACGTGGCATTCTATAAATTTTTTTTTTTGCAAATGATTTACGAAGAATGCAAGTAATTTGCCAAAAATCTAGCTTGTCAATTATTAACGGAATTTGGTTGTTTGAATTTCAAAGCAAGAATATAAAATTTCAGTACGAAAACGAAGCTATAAACGATGATTTGTTGATTCTTGTCCACTAGATTTTTCAATCTTTTTTTCCAGGACATATTAGATAATCAATTTTCGTCCAAAAGTTGTTAGTTTCTTGTTTTTATTTTTCATTTTTACTTTTTAATCAACATCCACAAAGAATTTAACGTTTAATTTTTAAATTCCAATCTCTCATTTTTTTTTGTTCACAAAGACATTCTTAACAGCCAAAATTTTAATTCTTTAAAGATTACATTTTTCATTTAATATCTTATTTTTTCTTTTATTTTTGCCGTTTGATTGCTTTACTTCAATCAGAGTAAAAAATAGTAAAACTAGAGAACAGAGAGTAAAAATAGAAAATAAAACTACTTCGAATAGAGTAAAAGCTTTGCTATTTTTTATTGCATCAAATTGTATTGTATTTTGTTTTATTTCGCTTTTCTTATAAAAAATAAAAACAGAAAAAAATGTATATGAAGCAATACCGTAAACGAGGATTCGTTTGAAAATTTTGAACATATCAATATATACAAAAATGCGTTGAATACTATTAATACTCCCAAAAATTAGAAGAAACTATTTACGTTTCATAAAATGGTACTTTTTGCACAGAAATTTTCGAGTAATTTCAATGTTGTATTGAATTTCTTTTATTGAAAATTTAAAAGGTTTTATTTTTTTTTAACCTATTGAAATTTGATACATGTAATTGTTGTAAAAATTCAACGAACAAGAAATTTTTACAAAAGATTTTTATCAATCGAATTGAAAACTTTCAATATTAATTATTTTTTTAAATTACTTTTTTTAAGCTTTTACAAATATTATCTGTTCAAAAATATACTAAAAGTATTCAATCCTTTCGTATTGAATATTTTTTATTGTTTCTTATTATATTTTCGCTTATATTACATTAATATATACTTAAAATTGCTAAATGTTATTGATTATTTTACATTAACAAATTAAATTTTGTGTGCACGTATAATTTCAAATATCAACTTGAACGATTAGATTTCGACTTTGAGAAAAATTATGTCGTAATTATATTTTAAAATTTTTATATATACTCGGAAAATTCACTAATATAATTTTTTTCTGATTTTCAAGCTATGAACCTGTTTATTAAATAAATTTTTATAACATAATGTCAAAATTAATTCATTAGTAATTCGAAGCTATAGTTTCGTTAAATAAAATTTTAGTGAATTATATCGATTAATTGATTCCAAAAAAGAAAAAGTTTTTCTATATTCGTTACCAAAAAATATCCTTTTTTTAATTTTCCTTGCCGTAGCCCCGAAAAAAAAAGTAAAATTTTCAAACCAGTTGCGAAAGTGAGTAGCTCATAAATCTTTCTCTCTTTTGGGAGCATGCATGAAACGACTGATCGTAAAGAACGTATCGTGCACGCGTGCGAAAGATAAAAATAGTCTGTCGTTTGCGTTGCATGAAAAAAAAAAGAAGGAGAACAGCAAGGGAGATAAAAAATGTAAGAAGAAAAGGCGACAATGGCTAACAACACAACATATAAAAGGGAAATGCAAACAGTTGTACATTGAGTATGCAAAGGGCGAAATATTTGTAGCTAGGCTAACGTGGGTATAGAAAAAAAAAGTTAAGGTAAAAGAGAAAGAAATCTCGAGGGATGCTGCTGCAACGTTATTTTCTTTTCTTTTTTTTCTCTCCACCAAGAAGAAGATGGGTATGCCAGAGCTTGGAAAATAAGATTCTTTTGTATTGCACTTTTGTTACCCATAAACATTACAATTGTACTTTTCTACCGATTGCAAATGTATTTTACGAAAGCCAAAAGAAAAATGGATTTTTATTTGCATTGCGTGCGCAATTCAGATAGATTGTTCTTTTTTTTATTTTTATTATACGTCAAATTGTCAATAATATTGGTTATTTTCTTCTATTTGTAAGTAAAAGGGACATGGAAATAGATTTATATTTGTTTTTTTAATATATATAAACATACATAAAACTTACAATAAATTAACATTGAAAAAAATTTTTTTTATAATAAACATAAAAACATTGAACATGTCAGATAAATAAAATAAACAATGTTCTATTAATATCAATCTAATCATACCATTAATCTAAAATTTCAAAAATTTCAAGTTTCATTGTAACGTTAAATTAAAAATGAGCATTAACAATACATACAAAATGCGAGGAACAATTCCAAAATCAAGGATATATTTATCGGGAGAGGAGGTCTGCCATTAGCGAGGTCGAGATATTTTCGTGAATAATTAAAGCATTTTCCATTTTGCGGCGAAAGTGCGATACAAATTTTAACGTCAGCCTATTTTGGCTTTAATACGCTTCTATATATATTGTCTTCTCAAATATTCAAGTAGTACAAATGCAGCATAAATTATTTCGAATTTTCGTTTGTACTTTGGAGAGCTCGTACACATTTTATGATACGTGTAATACATCTTATTTTTTTTATAGACACTCTAAAATTAAGAGAGTAAAATTTATAGAATTCCAGTTACAAATGGACAATTTTAACCGATACAGTTTCCAGGTATTCACGTGTATTCAGAGAAAACGGTAACGATAACAGGAATTCTAAAAATTCAACTCAATTGCAATTGCAATTATAGATAGTAGTTTTAATTTAGTAACAATTACAAGTGTTAAACTAAAATAATTTTCCAATGAAAATTACTTTAACATTATAATACAAAGGTATCATGCTATTATTAACAGGAAATATTGAAGCTTATATAAACGAATTCCTTTATAAAAAACTTCTGATTACTTTATTGTTGTCAGTTCGTTCGGATCTTGATTGGTTTATAAAATAACGAAGTATCGAGCGTTTATTTTCACAATTTAACAAGTTTGATTAATTAGCCTCGGCTGACTAATTGTTTTAAAATGAAAATAATCAAAAGTGTGTATAAATATAACCAATGAAAACTCGACATTTTCAAGATTAACTCATTATAATTATGATAATAATGATTAAAAAAATTTTTCTCTATAAGATACGTATAATTACTGTGCGTTCTTGATAAAATTGTACGCCACAGCAATCTCGTATTTCTATGATATGCCTACTATGTAATACGCTTATACATACTTCTCGGTCTGTAGTTGTTGCGCACAGCGCGCAGACCGAGGCACTTGAGACTAAGACTGTTTAATTATTTAAAGCTTGAAGAAGTTGCAGAGCTAACCGTAATTGTTCCATTATACTATAAGTTTACAGTATACATATTATGGTTGTTATTTGTAAGGTGCATGCATATATAAACATTATATGTGGGTGGACACATTCAACATCGGCTACTTGTTTCCTTTTTCAGATTTTTTGTTTTCTTTCTTTAGGGCTTTTGTGTGTATATCTTGAGTTGAAGAGGTATAATGTTAAAAAAAAAGTCCTGTGTATTTTCATATCAGCCTAGAGGCATGTTGCTGTACTCAAAGGTTTTGAATGTACATTTTTATTGTTTTGTCTGTTTACATCTAGTTTTCTTTGAAATGGCGTGTGTCTGGAGTTTGTATTGGATGAAAGTACAAAAAATAATTTAGCTTGATTAATTATTAATATTATTTAACTTAAAAAACATTAGATTAAGTACTAATGTTTTAAAGTCATAGCTGCTAATTTGTTAACAATTTTTTCACGATGTTTTATTGTTATTTGATTTATTGAAAATATTTGTTTAAATATCGAATCCATTTCTCTAAAGAATAAATGTTAAAATAAATAATATTTCAATCTTTCATTAAATGAATTACTTACAAATTAAACGATCAAACAAACGAGCCAAATCATTGTTATCTGCAATTAATCTCAGTTATTTGCTCCTAAGTAAAGCTAAATCCAACACGCAAAAAAAAGAGAGAAAAAAAAAACTTTTATCCTTCGTATAGTTTTAGCACACCCTTCTACTATTTCCTTTGACTCAACACAGCGGGGATTGATTTGTATTGTTCTATCGTCTCGTGTTGTTCTTTTTATTTGCCATACAAGTTTACACGTTATATATATATACGTGCCAATGTTATTCGAGTTGGCGTGACAATTGAGAAATTCCTTAGGGATTGGGCAATTTTCACTTTGTTATAACGCCTTAGTTAATAACAAGACTAAAAGTTCATTCGAGTTTTCCATATAATACATTTGAATTTAAAGCTAGGCTTTTGTATAATGGATTTATTATTGTTTTTTGATTAATATTAAGACTTCATAATATTAGAAATGGTCACAAAAATAAATTATAATCTGAAGAAATTGCTAGTTTTCAGATCTATTTTTATTAAATTTATCTAACCTTAAAATGTTTGTAATTAATTTATTTGTAATGCTTCAATGTTAAAATTTAAAACATTTATTTTAAAACAATAGTTTAATGAAATGTGAACAAAAGACGTTATCGATGAATGCATTTAGTAATTTTAAAATTGATATTTTAAAAGAACTTTTATTTAGCCACTTAATTCTGCCTTCTTCAATAACTTTTAAAAGATATTGCACATCGTTAGTTAGTCTATTATAATGAAAATTCAAACATTAAGTCATAAAATAATCTTAAAATAAAAAATTTTAATAAAATTTCCGCTGTTTTGCATGTTAACTAGCTATAAACTAATTTAAAAATAGATTTGTAAGTTGTACATTTAACAATATTATTTAAAATTTATCAAATTGCAATTGCTACTTAAACGCACGATAAAAATAAGATAGATACAAATAAACATCGATTGATTATAAAAATAATTAAAGAGCATTAAAGTAAAGTTTGCATTTTTCGTGGTAAAATAAAAATCACACACGCATAGTGCTTGAGCGCTGCAATGTACCGGCAAAGTGATACATTGCGTTGTTATACTTTGAACTCAAGTTTTTACGAGCAATAAAAAATTTTATTTTAACGCAAAATCGTCGCTAACGTTATTGCCTTGTCGTTTTCCTTATGCATTATCGTTTTACTTGACGACGTCTCTCTCTCTCTCTCTCTCTCTCTCTCTCCGCTACTTCATCAGAAAATAGCTTGTGTCTACATGTATATATGTGTACATGGAACGTTATGTTGTAGAGAAAAATAAAGACGCGAATAACGATGAATCGTAACCGTTTTTCTCATTCTTCGCTAGAAAAAAAGAAGAAGAAGTAAAAGAGAAAACATTGTCATAAGAGATAGGAAGAGACAAGAAGTCTTGCGGTGTACGTAATATATATAAATAAGACGATAGAAGTATAATATCGAAATCGTAATGACAAAAGAGAGAAAGAGAGCGTCACGCGTAAAAAAAAGGACCGAGACAAAGAAATTCAAGCGTTTTACAATGTTGTTATTGTATGGTATATAAGTTTATTACTTCGGATCGTATTGTATTTACGGAATTTTTTTCATTTCAAGAGAATAAATTTAATATTGGATCCTTTTTTTTATTTTCGTGCTTTGTTTTGTTTCATATTACAAAATTGCACTTTGTTATTGATATTTTTCCTTTTTTTTTTCAATTTCAGTCAATTATTAATTTCGCGCAATTTGATAAATATTGATATTGAATGAAAAAAAAAGAAATTCTATCGTTACGGCGGGTATTATTTATGTAATGAAATCGTTTATTATTTTAAAGAAAAGAAAGTAATTTGATATTTGATTGAATAACAATTTCTAGTAAAGACATTACATTTCTTGATTTATTGATATGATAGTGTATTCTATTGCGGATTAATGAAAAAGCTAAATAAATTTACTTTGTATCAATAACATTGATAAAAGATCTATTGTTTTATATATAAAAAAGCATTCTAAACTTTTATTGTAACAACAAATATTGTTTTTTTTTACCAAGCAAAAATGTTTGCGTTTGGATATCAAAAGAGGAAAAAAAATGAATGGAAGAGTAAAGAATCTAGAGCAAAAGAGAAAAATAAAAGATCGTGATTAAAAGAAATATATAAAGTGAAAAAAAAATGTCTACTACAATAGAAGTAAAGCTGAGCTTTTATACAACTATCTCTCCTTTTTTCTTCTTCTTCTTCCCTACCCAAGATCATTCGATTTCTCGTAAAAACGTTGTCGTCTTGTCTAAGTGAAAGACGTAAGAAGAAGAAGAAAAAAAAAAGAGAAGCTCAAAGCTGAGCAAGCGATAATGTTGTTAGTTATGCAAATTAAAGGTATTCGAAAAGCTTGCGTAAAATGAACTTCCGGCCAAGTTATTTTTTTCTTCTTTTTTTTTCAAGAAGAAGAAAAAAAAACTTTCCTGCGCAAGAGCAGCTTGTCGCGTTTTGCGCGAGCTGCGATGATAAGTTGCTGATTTTTCTCTAAAAAAATTAAGGTCAAGAGTAAAATGCTAAGAATTTAGTTTAGTTGGGCAACGCAAATAAATCGAGATTCTTTTTTTTCATCTTCTTTATTTTTCTTTAAACAACAATGAAGAATTTGTTAAAGAAACATTTTTTTTTAAACAAACAAAAATATTATAAAAACGTAGCGATGAAAAATTGTTAAGATTTCACATTAAATAAAAAAAAGCAAAGATGTTTATAAATACAATAAATTTTTGAAATTTTTGAGAAAAAAGGTTAAATTATCAGTGGAAAATATTTATAATTATATTCATTAAAATAAAATTTTTGCTTAAACTAGGTCAAGCAGAAGTAAATATTGTTTTTTATTAAATTTTCAAGTCTGCAACTTCGTTATAAAATATTTCCATAATACAAATGAATTCCCTTTCAACCATAAAGAAAATGAGCGAATTGTAAAAGAAAACGAAGCATTGAAGATGTTAAATAAGAGCAACTTTATGTATATCTTTGAATTTTAGAAAGTTTTGTAAAAAAAAGTGCGCGAATAATAAAAATTTAATAAATAAATAAAAAAGAGAATTACTTAAGCGAAAAAGAAATTGAGAGGAGCTTGAAAAAAAAAGATTGCGAAGGTAAAGCATGGAATATATATTTTTCTATAAAAATTTGAAATATATTTGAAGTAAAAGAAATGAAGCTTACTTTCTTTGAATTCGTTAGAATGTGATAATAATTTAACAGAAAAGTAGTAAAACTTTAGCAGAGAAATGGATCTTATTAAAAATAAATTTATTCCGAATGAAAAATCTTTGGTAAAAAGGTAAAAATAATGTTTATCCGTATATCTCTACTGTGAAGATAAATGTATTGCTATTTTATAGTGTAAAAGCTGTTTTGCATTTTTATATATTTAAAACGTTAAAATAATATACGATTTCACTAAATTAAAAATTTTTGAGTAGGAAACTTGACCTTTATGTTTAAATAATGTTAAGGTCTAATTCTGCTTCTCTAACTTTTTCTCTTTCTCGTATACAAAATTAAGGTTATTAATATACATATTTTTTCAAAGAGAAAAGTTCATACTATGTTTTATTTAAATTAAAAGAAATTTTTGAATTTTCAGAAACCATTTCTTTGTTAAACTATCCATAAGTTTAGAAAAAGAAAGTCTGACTTAACATCGTCCTTTTATTATGCACTTGATGCTGAACGTATTCAAGTAGTACGAATCAGCTATTCGTCAGCCGCTGTTGTTATTATACAATAAATGAAAATAATCGAATGGAAAAAGTTTTCAAACGAAGATTGTATTTTTATATCAATTATTACTGTATAATATAAAATAAGTAATTTCATTGAAATCCAAATAATAACAATAATAACAGCCGGTATATTTATTTTTCTCTCTCGCAGTTAATTGATTTAATATTTATTGAACGTTACACAATACGAAATACATTTATGTATAACTCGTTTCATTATCAATAATAACGCTTTCAATAAATATAAAATATTCGAATACTTTTTAATTTGATGCAATCATATCCACATACATCATAAATGAAAATGCTTCAAATATCAATATAAATTAAGATAAAATGAATGAAAAAAAAATAATTAGTAAAATAATTGCTTTACGAAGACAGGTAAAAATAATGCGAATAACAAGAGCAGCGAGGGAATTTTTTTTTTCCTGGATAAAGTTAAACAAAAGAAAGTAATAAAGCAAATGAGGCGAATAAATTTTGACGCTTATGCGCGCGATGAAAACAATAGGCGAGAGAGGGAGGGACGAGCGTTCGATAAATTATTATTATAAATTTGCATTGATCAAAAGGAACGAAGCCATCATTAACAAAATGCATGATTTTGGGGAAAAGGGACGGTGCGAGGTGTTGGGGTGGCTGGATGGGTAGTTTAATTTTGCACGCGGAGAAGCCCTCTAGGTATTTCATCGATAAATTATTCAATAGGTTTGATAATAAACGATCGTTTTAATCGCAAATGCGAAAGCTCGGCGTTTCCTTTTTCTCTTCTTTCGAACGGAAAATTTTGCTTTCGATTATTTCGAAAATACAAACTGTTGTCTCCGTATACACGTGCATTTGTATATATTGCATTAACACATTTCTCTCTCATTCTTTCTTTCTTTTATTTTATTTGGCAGAACAATGGAGAATTATTTAATCTTTTCAAGGACTGAATTTTCAAGCTGGCTCAGGATTTTATATGTAACGAGCTATTCTGCACAAAAATATTTACGAGGTCAAACGCTTTAATTTTGCTCGCGAGCTCGAAACAATTCTAAAGAGATATTTCGTATGCATAATTCTTTAATTTTTAATTTTAATCGCATAATTCAAGAGTTATAATTGAAATATATCTACGTTATTAATATTCATCCCTTTCATATTTCGTTAAAATTTTTTAATAAAAGCATAACCAAGCGAGCCAACCTAATTTTGTAAAATTTTCTTCAAAGCAATTTTGGAAAATCCGTTAAGCAAAAGCATACATATTGTTACTTATACAATGTCGCCAGTGTTAAAAGCGCGTGTACGTATATATATGTGCAGGTGTGCAACAATACAACGGATAATTGAATTCGTCGAGCGTCGAAACGATTAACGATTTGTAGTTTAATGGCTAGTAGGAACGAGTCAGCAAGTTACCACAACTGGGCCAAACAATGAGAAATATAGAGTCAGTTTAAACTGTATACATATATACACATACGTATATGTTATATAACTTTATTCTCTCTTTTGTCCTTTTCTCTTTTTGTAAATTTGACGGTTGCAAGTTTGTCGAGTACGTTGTAGTAGTCTAAGGCTTTTCCTATCCCCTATCCCTTGGCTGTTCGTTTTCGAAACTTTTGAGTATTATTACGAGCAAAATGAGAGCTACGTACTACTACTGTAGGTCTAATCTTGAGAGAATAGGTATTTTCTTTTTTAACTTTTTTTTTCTTTTCTTAAAAAAAAAAAAAAAAGAAAAAAAAAGAGAAAAAGTCTCGAGGCGATTTTAGATGATAATAGAAGCCATCGACTTATATGTACGTAGGTGTATGTATGTGTGAGATGGAGTTTTTGAAGTGTCCCTTTTGTTCTGAAAGGGTTTTGAAATTTATTGCTGTTTTAGAGAGAGGGTTGGGATTAATGTCGAACTTTCGGTCCAGGATTATGAATAATTTGTTAGATATTACGCCTGAATTATATATAATCTTATAAGTTTTAATATATAGCCCTTGTATCGTACATAACCTGACGTATCTGGGTTAGAGTTATATAATTTTTATTTTTTCGTTACAAAAGTTTAATAATTATCGTACATCAAAATTTAAAAAATTTTTTTAAATAGTTTTACATTTTAAATACCGATGTATTTAAGATTGGAATTAAAGGCTTGAAAAATTGTCGTTAAATACTAAAATATAATTTTGCAAATGTGAATTTTTAAAAGAACAGATTTTTTTTTTCTTTTCTATCTTGTACATTTATTTGATGTAAGTACAACGCGAATGTCTTGTGATTATTACTCATCTTTCCGTTTCCTATATGTTACATCATTTCTCTCGGCACTTTCGTTTCTCGTCACTCAAGAAACTTCGTTGTGTATATGTATATATATATACACGAATGTTTCTGAAGTTATGCACTCGACATAGATTGCGAGGTTTTGTTATAACTTTTGTTTGTTATATTACGGTAAGTTGAAAAGTTCTCTTTCGAAAGTGAAGGTTTTAATTTGACGTTGTATTTCATAAAGGTTACAAAGATTTTTGATACAGTAAAGAATTCATGATAAATTTATATAAATCTTTATTTAAATAATTAAGTCTAATTAGGTCAAAGATACGATACTATCTTAATACAAACTTTTTATTATTAGACCAATCGCAAACAAAACATTTTACTTCCGCGTTAATAAAATTAAAAAGAAAATAAGTAAACAAAATGAAACGTAAATCCAACCGACAAATTAATAATTAAATCAATGATAACCATTACGTTATTATAAACACTATACATTAAATACACCTCATACACCTAATACTTCACTTGTTTTTAGTCGATGTAAATTTAGATGCGCGCATGATAACAAGAAAAATGTTGAATACATAAAGCTTGCTGTAATTTTATTTTGATTTATGTTGCGCACGAACGGTTTATATATTGTCGCTTGTAGCAACGATACCGCCTCGTGTGTCACCTCTCTAATCTTTATTTAGAATGGAGGGAAAAAATTTAACTGAAAAAGATTAGAAAATTGCACGTTTTATGCGATACTCAAATTAACATGTAATTTATTTAATGTTATATTGGAATTTTGTTAACGTTTATTGAAAAAAAAAAAAATTATTTAATAGCCGAAACAATTAAGTGAAAAAGTAAATACAATTTTATCGGAAAAATCTCTTTAATATACTTTAGCGTTTATTTTAAGTCACGTGTAACATCTATAGTGAACGCCTTTGCGAAAAATTCTCATTTCGCAAGGACCCCGTACATATTTGGCGGCAAAAGAAAAGTTAATATCGGCGCAGCGCCACAACAATTTATACGAAACAATATAAAACGTTTTCACTTTAGCTTTTAACCTTTTCTTTTTGTCCTCTCCTCTTTCTCGCACTTTCTTCTATTACCGAATTTTTTCTCTTCTCTTTTTTTTTCTTATACTTTCCTTGGAAACCGAAACTTACCAACAGAAAATCGAGAGACGCGTCGCGACACTTACTCGCACGTATATACTGTATGTTTGATGAAAAGAAAAGGAATAAAGAAAGAAAGAAAGAGGAAAAAAAAAATCAGAAGTAAGGATGAAATTTACTGTGATCGAAGGAGCTTGGCCAAGATTGGAGTCTCAGCTATGAGGATATCGTGTGCGGGCGCCCAAAGGACCCTAACACCGTCGCGTACTTTTCGCCTTACTCTTTATTCGAGTTCAAGAACAAAAAAAAGAAGGAAAAAAAGAGAGCAAACTGATGTGGAGAACGAATGAAATTGTTGGACGAGTTTAGTTAACCAATTCTATTCGATGACTTCGTTTTACTCTCTATTGCGAGTATGCCTTTTATCGAAGCCAAATTTATCTTCATTTTTCGGATTATATGAAAATCGAGATTTTGTTTGCTATAAAATTGATTATAATTAATTTTGAATGTATCGTGAATATTTAATAAAGCTCACACTGAATTTACAGATTTCTTACAAGTGATAGAAATAATTTTTGAATAAATAATTTACACAATATTTGACATAAGGTTAACGTTTCAGTGAAATCATTAAAGTAATATTCACAGCTTTAAACAAATGAATAAAATAAAAGGAGAAGAGATAAACCAAAAATATGAAATGTAAAAATGCATCCGCAAAAAAATACATGCAGGTCATGAAGGTATATGTTTACTTTAAATAAAAAAATTATTTCACATTCCGTATGAAACATTACGTCTTGCAATACAATATCATTCATTGTATTGTGAACTCTAAAAAGAGAGAGAAAGAGAGGGTATGAAGAATTAAATGAGACAATTGATAAAAACCACTAACCGAGATGAGCAAGCACTTTCGTTGATGAAAAAATTTTTACACGCAATATTGCATACTATCTTTTATATTTAAAAAAATAAAAGAAAAGAATGATTGTTGTTTTCTTTTTTCGAAAAGTAAAAATAACATTACGTCAAGAGAGACGAGGTAGACTTTGATAAGAATGAATAAAATTCTGGAATATTGGGTTGTTTAAACATTTCTTTATTTATAAGAATTTTGTTTTTTTTTTTTTAGAAAAATTTTTCGAGTGCCGATTTTATTGCTAACTGAACGATGATGGAAATGGTCATAAAATGTGAATATTGCATTTTATAGTATACAATAAATTTCACGTATAGAGATACGAACTTTAGAGAATAAGGTTTGAGAATTTTTACAAATTTGAACTAGGGAAAAATCGATTATGTATTGGAATTTTGGCAGTCTTTAAATTTAAAACAAAAATAGAAGCAAAATAATTTTAATAAAACTTTAGGGATTAAACGACAAAATTCTCAAAAAATATAGTTTCTTGCATTTATCTCCATTGTTCTTGCAAATATTTTTTTTCTTTTACGGTTACCACAAATGTTACCCCATTTATTGTTGTTTCTATACGGTTCTGGTGTGTAAAAATGCTACGCAAGTCGTAAAGAAGACCAGCGGCACTTTTTCTCTTTTTTTCTCTCATTTTTATGTAGCTTTTTCGAATTTTCTCAAGTTAAGGAAGAAAAATGGAGAATCTGGAATTTTCAAAGAATGCCGAGAATTTGTATTTTCTTACTTTATAAATGTTAATCAATAGTTTAAAAAATTTTGTATAAATTTATAAGATAAACAAACTTGAGATATTTCAGTATGGCTTTTTGAGCTACGGATCGATGGGAAGGATAACTTTAACTGAAGTAAATAATTTTAAAGAATTTATTTATAAAATTCACCCACTTATAAAATGATTAATTGTACAAAAATTTTAGATTTTTTTTCATGTTCAAATAAATCACATCAAGTAATTAAAATTGAAAAAAAAGAACTGAAAAATTTAATACAATAATTAAGAAAAATTAGTACAATCAGAAAAATATAAGTATAATCGTAAAGGTTATCGTTAATCCAGAAATACACTTTGTAATCAAATTATTTTTGATTTTGGGTTAGGATAATCAGTTTCCATTGGATGATTTTTATTAGCAATTATAACTCGATTAAGATTCATTATGTCAAGAGCGCTACTAAATTACCCTAATTAATTCAATTATATTCACAGTTAAAAAGAAAAAAAGACAACAAAAATTAACGATACTTTAAATCGTTTCAAAGTGAAATATTTATCGTTAGAGCTTTCATAAAAAAAATTAACAACAAGATGATACCGCCTTCGCATAAGCATCGTATGCTTCTTATTCAAAGATAGAAAAGTACAATAATATTATTCATTTAATCTAGGCGTGCAAAAGTTTAGAAAGATTTGTATGGAAAAGTGATATTCAGCCTCGACATGCGAATAAATATAATTCCTTAGCGTGACAGACCCGACGTAAGATATGTAATTAAAGAAAAAGTGAGTCAGGTGGTATTTTGTAATAATAAGACTGAAAGAGGCTAAAATGAATTTCTATATACATTCCATATTGTTTCTTATCTCTTATAAAAATCGCTCTGTATGTATATAAATGCGTGAGAGGGTGTAACGACCTTAAAAAGCGAGAAAAAAAAGCCTCTCTTTTCTTTTCCTTCCTTTCTGTCTTGGAGATTAGAGGAAAGCAAATCTAAAAATGTATATGACGTTGTAAGCAAAAGGGGGAAATGGCGAAATGGCATTTGGACACGCGACATAAAACGACCCCCAGCTGAGTTAAGTTGATCCTTTAGCACTTTCGACGCTTTATTTCTTCGTTACTTTTTTTTTTCCTTTTGCTTTCTTCTGTGTGTATAAAAGAATTTAAAATGATCAAACATAAAGTGCGTTGACTCGGAAATGATGGATTGTGTCAAGACAGGATTGAATTTTCATTAATATTATTAAATATTTGTCACTTAATGTATAAAATTTTACTTTTAATCAAATGCCAACACGATGAAATAGTTCAAGTTTCAAAGAAATATTGTATTTCTTAAATATTTCGTTAATAAAATTTTTCATTAGTATTAAATAAAATTTAAAGTTTACGTACTAAAAAAAAAGTAAAAAGAAAGGTACATCTTTGATTCATGAATTTTTATTATCAAACTTATTTGATCAACTATAAATTTGAGGTATCGAAAAGAAAATTAGAAAAAATCTCTTTAAAAGATTTCAACTAAAGAAAGTTTAGTAAAAAGTTTTCTGAAGAAGCCGTTAAATTTCCTGATCAAACCATTAGTCAAATACGAAACTTCAAAAAACTTTACTTCCTATCATAAATATTAAATTTCCGAGTTACGTGAATTAACTGTATTAAGAAAAAAAAGGTGAGTCAAAATACTTCGTTAATGAAACTTTTTTCTTTCATTATTACTTAAATCTTGTTTATAGAGAAAGCAAAGCGACGTATTACTTAACATACTTTTGTTACTACAAACATGATTATATTTAAATTCACTTAAATAAAGAACGCTAATAGAAAAACATTGTTACAATGAAACACAGAACTTATAAGAATCCTATCTTCGCTGCTATTTTACCAATTTCTACACATTTTCTAAAGTACATTACCTTCGATACATTGTTCCTAAAAAAAAGAAAGAAAAAAAAAATTGAATATAGTCTTTTGTTAAGGAAATTGTCTAAATGGAATAGAAACGTTAGGGACTAGATAACCCGAAATCTAGTGCAACAACAAATTGAAGTACACATATACACGCTTCTATATTCGTATGAACCCACACCCAAGAGAAATAAAACGTGTGCGCAAAGTATATACAAGTCCTTGGCCTAGATGCCATTACCGATATTTCGAGACGCGTGCGGGTGAAAGAAGAAAAAAAAAAGAAAGGAAAGAAAAAAAAGAGAAGATTATACGTATATATACATATATTTTCTTCTACCATGCCGAAAATCCTGGAATTAGTCGTTTGAATGAAGGAGAGAAAGGAAAAGTAAAAAAAAAGAAGAGAGAAAGAATAAAAGGAATAGAAAGATGGACGAAGGAAAAAAAAAGTGGGAGGAAATTGCATTCGTTCGATTTCGACTTTACGAATATACTAGCGTGTATATATGTACGTATCTGTAGACACACGTGTATGTACGTGTGTACGTGTATGTTAAAAAAAAAAAAAACGAAGATGTAGAGAGGATACGATTCTCTGATGTAATTTTCCAGCAAGGGGCTTATACAGATATATATATATATAGGAGCAAGATGCGATCGCTCGTTCCGATCGCTTTATTTTAATGCGATGCTCTTCCGTATTTTTTTTTCCTTCTTCATTCATTTTTTTTTATCAAATGCTAGTAGTAGATTGAATGCATAGATTTAAAAAAATTTTAGCTTTCTATTCTCATCAGTATTATTTTTCTTTTAAATTTTTATATTACCCCGTACACGGCTCTTCTAGTACAAGCAATAAATTTTTATTCTTGATAAAAAGAAAAAAAAATTATGAAATTATAATCACACAAATGTTCTAAAAAGAAAAAAAGAAATTTTTCTATCGCAGTAATGAAACTTGAAATACAGCCCATTAAACGTATAAAAATTTTTTACGAACGCTACCATGTTTATTACAAAAAAAAAAGATACGACAAGAAAAAAAATGTTAATTTACAAAATCACCCTGAAGCTCGTCTACAAGCTCTTAAATAAAAATATATATAATGCTTTTAATACCGTTCTTTTACAATATTAGCCAAGCGCGTTTATAAAAGGTAGACACCATAAGCCGCGCCTTAAATACCATTCGCATCAACTTAATTAGCGAATTGCTTTAAAATGTCTTTTTTTTTATCATTCTCTTTCTCTCTCGCGATCATCATAATTTTTTATGAAAACAGCAAATAACAAGAACAACAATAACGAGAACAACAAGAGTAGTAAAAGTGTTTAAGCGACGCCAGAAGGAAATGTAAGGGATATTCTTTGCTTATCAGTGGAAAATTAACCAAGGAATAAGCTGCAAAACCAAGAGGTTAGAGAAAGATTATTATCTTATACTTATATCCGTACTCGGCGTTTATTTCGGCTGTACGTATAAGTTTATGTATAACTATGCACGTATATATAGATTGTGACCTTTTTGTACAGCTGCGCGATTTTTGACGCTCTTTATCTTGGCTAGCGCGCTTTTAAAACATGCGAAAATGTATATAATAGTTGAAGAGAAAGAGGAGAAAGGAGGATATCCTAAATATTCGTTGGGGTTACGATTACGACAAGGTAATTGTTATGCTCTTAACCTCCTTTTCTCAAAGACTTTAATACATATGCATATTCTAATTTTAGTTTTTAATTTTTAGGTGGATTCATTTATTTATCGTTTTTTGGTCTGCTCTGTACTTGCAACGACTCTTTCAAAATTAAATTAAATTTTTTTATTAGTTAATTGCTTATTTGTCGTCAGTTTATTTTGAGAAATGTTTTATTAGCGAAAAGATTTAAGGAGCTTTTAGAGTCTAGGGTGGTATTCAATCGACAAAGGACAAAATTATTTTTCATTTTAAATGAATTTTCAGAAAAATGTTTGTAATAACCATGTAATTTTAATAATTTTAGATTATTCAATAAAAATTATTTGGAATTTATTATTATTGTTAACAATCTAATCGTAAAAATTTTAGTCAATTTTTTTAAATGATTGAATTTACTGAACTTCAATTACACAACTAAAATTCAATTTGGACAATTGAAGAAATACCTAATTCATTGAAAAAACTAGATATTTCTCATCTTTCTGCTAGAACAATACAAGAAATTGAGCATGATGTTAAAAATATTAGATCTATAAAATATTCAGAATGTATTTATGCAAGTAAATTATTTTCATTTTTATTTGACGGTTTAAAATAATGATAATATTATTATATAGGATAAATTTATTTAATATATTCAATATTTTTGTAAGTGAATAATTTGTATAAATAAATGATAAAAATTAATTCTAAGCAACTATATTTTATTTGCGTGCAAAACTACACCCACCAATTTTATATTTTTACTAATTTTTCCACTCATATACTTCGAGAATGTTTTTGACAAATTATAATTCATCATATTTCAATATAACCTTAAACAGTCTTATTTAATTCTGTATTTTTAGTTTCTATAATATTCAAGTTTCTTTATTATTATAATGAAAGTTAACTCTGATTCTGAATTTTCAATAAATAACAATTTGCTTGTATCAAAGTTATTAATAAATATGAAGTATTTAAATTATTATGTACTTTTTGAATAAAAAAACAGAAGAAGAATTTATTAAATATTCAGTTGAAATTATAATTTATGAGTACAAGTTCTTTGTAATTTTTAACTTACTTCGAAACGTGCAAATTACCCGTTTGCATAATACAACAATGCAAGCTATAACGTACCATAAAATTTTCATTATTGTAGTCACGCTTATAACGGTAAAGATTTTTCCCTTTTATTTTCATACGAACCCAACTAATTTTTAATAAATCTATGTCTACCGATAAAAACCATCTATTAAAGACTACAAGAACAACAAATAACATTTTCTATTTTTTTTTTTATAATTTTTTTTTTCATGCGTACTATCGCGTCATTTTTTTTTGCAACAAAAAAAATTTCTGTTTTAAAATAACAAACAAAAAGTACAAAAATAAAGTTTCTATTGTCAAAAGAAGTACAACATAAACATTTTCCTTGTATCCGCATTACATCGATGAAGAAATTGCCGAGGGGCTTGACGATGATTTCCAAGGGTATTTTATCGTTTCTTCATTTTTTTCTTCTTCTTTTTTACCCTTGCAGCAATAAGAAAATAAAAATGAATCTCTCAAGAGTTACGACTTGCGGTATACGTAAACAAAGAGACAAAGTTGAATCTTTCTTGTCGTTAACCAGTGCACTTTTATTTTTTTTTTGTTCTTTTCTTATTTTGCGAGAGATGGGGGAAAAAAATAAAAAAGATGCTCGTGGCTTCCTTAAATATATAGTTTTTTCCAAACTTTCGTCTAGCCTGGGCTCTTGAGATAAAAAAGTTTTATAATTTTCAAGTTACATAACTGAACGAAATTGCATGTATATAGAAAAAAAATAATAAGATAGAGTTGAGGGGATTTCTTGTTTACTTAAAGTTCTCGATGAATGATGCAAAGGACCTAATGTTTTCAATGCAATCAACAATATAATTAGAAACTCATCAGAAAGAGGTTTTCAATTTGGCTTTTAAATCGAGTTCTGGATTTAAAACTTTTGCAAACCGACTTTAATAAGAAAATAATCTTACTTCATTAAAATTAATACACATTTCTTAAGCGTTCGTTATTTCACGCGAAAGAAAAATAAACTTTGTTTTCGAGAAAAAAAGAATATAGAGAATTTAAAATATGCCGCAAAAGTTTATCATCGCTATTTTGAGCTAATGATCGTTAATATCATATTTAAATATGAAACTAAAAGTGAATAGACCGTTAAAAAAGACAATTTAATAATGTCTTTGAAATTCCAGTCTTTATCCGTCAAAAGAAACACTTTTTAAAATTAAAAAGAAAAGTATTTTTTTTTCACCTGTACGCTCGTACAATTATTCAAACTAACATCTAAAAAAAGCCTTTCGAAAGAATTATTAAAACAAGAGCAATGAAATTATATGTCAAAAGGTTGAAAAAAGAAAAAAGGAAATTCATATGTGAACGTTTAAGGTATACATAAAAATGCCTTTTTGCATATATATACTAAAGTATACATTAAACATAAAATATCATAGTAAAAAGTAAAAATAAAAGTATTCCGCATCCTTTTTGGTTGACTGCATAATTCAAGTTCTCTGAATATCACACGCTCAGGACATCTTTTATACGATATATGCAGTATTATAT
Source organism: Anastatus disparis (assembly GCA_017163975.1). Taxonomy (NCBI): domain Eukaryota; kingdom Metazoa; phylum Arthropoda; class Insecta; order Hymenoptera; family Eupelmidae; genus Anastatus; species Anastatus disparis. The sequence goes on from JAFFSR010000251.1 coordinate 3,559,044, forward strand.
AGGCCTTTACTTTCGGATAAAAAAAAGAAAAAGAAAAAAAAAATAGAAGATATTCGATGATCCTTCAGAGCATCGAACATGGGAATAAATCGACGCGCATCAATATCTATATACATATGCGCATGTAGATGTGTGTGTATGTGTGCGTAACGACGCTGTTATTTATATATCGACGTCGTAAAAAGGAAGCGTCACGATGCATAAAATGCCTATACCTCGGATATGTGCATCTTTTCATTTTTTTTTTTTTTTCATTTTATTTGATTTTGGATGAAGCAATTGACTTTATTATAGAAACATTGATGCATTTTTTATATTGGTTTTACATCTATGAAAGGCAAAAAATGCAGTTAAATTTGAATAATGTATTGAAGATAATTTTTTATATAAAATATGATAAATAATATTTCTGTAAAATTATATTAACCCGTTCTTACCCGTATCAACTCTATTTGGTTATAATTTTTAATCAATCAGGAAATTTTGAAAATATTTCAACATAATTTTCACACAATGGAAAATTTTTATTTAATATCATTTGTAAAATACAATAAAAAGATACAGAATTTTTTTTGTCTTAGAATTTTATAAAAGCAACTTCTTATCGTAAATTTTGGATTGAGATGAAAAAATTTGCAGTTTGGGTTAATTTAATAATGAATTTAAAATATTCTGATATATGAAATGAATAATAATAAATTATAACATTTCAAAGTATATTAATTAAATGAAATTTCGAATGTTTAATTTAATTTAGTTAAATTATTTGATTCAGTTAATGAAACGTCAAATAAAGTTTTCATACATACATAAATTTTATATAAAAATCCTTTAAAATTAAATGTATTAATTAAATTGAAGCAATAAGACAAAGCTTTTTTGTCATATTTTAATTAACATTATATTTCTGAGCCCCAATACATAAAGTTTAACCTCTTTTTTTATCTTTAATTAGAACGTAAATTTGACTACAGTGTGTCAAAAAAGAGGTATGTTTATTTGAATTCGACAATTAAAGAGCAGTTAAAATATTCATTTAAATTTCACGATTAATTCTCTTGAGTATTTTACTTTGAAAACGAACAAACAAACAATGAAAAAAAATGAACTGCTATCATTTGTCATTGGAAAGTTGTCGAAAACCGAACCGAGGAAAACGAAAGAATTAAAGTGAGGCGTTTGTGAGTAGTTACTTTTTTTATACTGGGATAATTATTGTTTTTCCGAATGATCATTTTTTTGTTTGTTTGTTTTTTCATCCATCTTTCATTCCTTTATCTTTCGTTTTTTTCTTCTTTATCTCCATGCGCTCCCTGAAATTCCAGCTGTCTTTCCGAGGCTTTTCACCGCGCGATTGCTCACTTTTACATTTATTTTTTTTTCTTTTTATTTTCAACACACTTTTCGATTCCATATCTTTTGACTGCTCGCTGTCTTTATCATACAACTCTTTTCTTTTTTGTTCTTCCCTTTTTTTTCCCTCATCTCCCTTTTTCTTTTTTATATCTTCTATCTCTAATGCTTTTTTTTTCACACAACCACCACGATAACATATACACACCACCCCTGAGCTTTTCCAATGTGTTCCGCGAATTTATCGTACCCTCGCGCGTTTCTCCTTTCCGTGCTGTGTACGCGAGTTTTTTTTTGGCTGGCGTGCTTCGGTGTCTCTGTAGGGGGAAAAGATTTAAGCTTACGATTCGCGGAGTAAAAAGAACGATGCCATGCGAGAGGACGAGAAAAAAAAAAGAAGGAAAGAACATTGTGTCTAGGTACGTGGGAAAGAGTAAAGGAGAGAGAGAGTGAGAAAAAAAAGCACGTGGTATCTAAACGTAACATCAAATTTATATTTATTCTGGCTGGGTGTACGCGCGCAAACGAAAAGCTTGTACCGTCTAAACAATGGGTTAGGAGAGGAGAGAAAGAACGACAAATGGCACTCGTATTTCCGCCTAATCTTGCTGAACGACAAAGCAATGGCCATTTCCGTCTTGTCAATCTTACTGCTCTGTGCAACTAGCCTTTTATTATTTTTTTTCTTCTGTTTCTTTTTTTTTTTGCTTTTGACCTTTACTAAATTATGCTGTGTACGTTGGAGGAGAAGATGTGTGGAGAAGTGGAAATGAATAATTACTTAAAACATAAGATTTGGATCCAGTCCATTTTTTTTAGAATACTAATTTGCATTTGAATATCATTCATTTATAAAGTATTATATTTTTGAAAATATAAACACAAATATTACATAATATAATAAAATCAAATCTTCAAATATATATTTCACTAAAATTAAAAAACCATTTAAAATTTTAAGTACATGATATAGACCAGGATTAAAGATCGAGGGTGGGAGTGACGTGCTTCTTGTATAAAGTAATTTCTTCACCCTAATTTCTTTCTCTCTAGTTTAAGAATAGAGTCTTTTCAGTTTTTCGTAAACACATATAGATGTCGAGTATATGTACGTGTCGTTTAACCCCAGAGATACGGCAACAGCCATATGGCACATTTAGTGTATAACTCTCATCTTAATTACGTTCAACCCTCTATTATTAAACTTATCTGGAGGCACATCTGACATTTTCTTTTATTAACTGTTTCTCCTTATTCCAAAAATAATCTTTTTATTTATAGAGGGGAGGGGGGGATAGAGTAAATGACATTTTTTTCGATTTTGTATAAGTTTAATTGAGACAGAAATGGTGAAATTTGTTTTGTAAAGTTGAACATGTATTTTTTTTTCAATAATAGAAAAAAAAGGAAAATTTAGATGAAAAAATTTTTAGTTCAACGAAAAATTGCAAGTTAATGAAAGTCTCATTATAAAATAAACATTAGCCACCAAAATTATTTTTTTTATTTAATTAAAAGATTTTATAGCACCATAATTGAATAATAAATATCAAATAAAGTTCATCAATTAACGTGCATCAATATATAAAATAATTGAAACATTTTTATAAAACGTACTTTTATTCAATTGTAAAATCCATAAAAAAATCTGCATACGTATAATTTTTCATCTCTATTTACTAGCTAATGAAATGCAATGTGTTAAAAGATAAGAAAAATCGCAGAAATTTAAAAAAAAGGAAAGAAAATAAAAGCAGATAGTCTAGAAGTGCGGAAAGTATAAAATGTAAAGAAGGCAAAGGTGAAAAATGGATCGAAGAATATGCAAATAGACAGTCCACAGTACGGCAATCGTCGGGGTTGGTTTTTATCGCCGCGATACAGTACAGTAAAAAGTGCGCGACTTTTTTTCTTTCTTTCTTTCTTTCTCTCTCTCTCCCCCCTTTTTTTCACGCGCAAAAGAGAAAGGAACGAAAGAATATAAACACGGAGAATAAACTGGTACTGCACAAGTTTAATTTTTTTTTCTTTTTAAAACTTGTCTTCCAATTTGCAAAACGATTTTTGTCAACAAATTAATTTTTTCAAGATTTTATTTTACGTACGTCGCATCTGTCGTGTGTAATTTTGTTTCCTTTTTTTTCGGAATACGAACAAGAGAGCGTACTTTACTTTTTATTTTTCAGTTTTCTTCTTCGACATTTCTGTCAATTATAAGAACAGATAAATCAGCCGAGTTGAATTGTTATGTGTAAATTGGATGTCAATAAAAAGGAGATTGGTATTTTATTCTTAACTGTAAAGCGGATATACTGGCGACGATAATACATTATAAATAATAAGAATCTTAAATTGGCATATATCTTAAAATTTATGTTTAAAGACATCGATTTAAATTAACAGTTTACATTTAAACCGGAAAGTTTTAAACAGATACATAAAATGTTAATTAAAGGCAAACTAATTTTCTGTTAAAATTAAACGTAAACTATTAAAGGATAAGACTTGTTTTGTAGTACAATTAAACTTGCCGTGAAATTTAGGTGGATACGTAAACTAACAAATTTGCAAATATATTTTATGATACCCTTAAATTTAATCAAATTGAATTAAACATAGATGGAAAGGAAATTTCTTACAATCTGGAAAATACTTTAAATTAACAATAACTTTAAATAAAATATTTATTCTGTGATGAATATTTTATTTTAAGCTGGAAATTTATTTTTTATAACTCGATATAATTCATCATGATTTGTCAAAATCTTGAAATAGTACTGCATTAAAAGGATATATAAAATAGTACGTATATTTTAAAGTTCACTATTTCCTTAAGAAAAAAAAAAGAAGGAGATGGTAGAAATCGACGACGTATGCTCCCAAATGTCTTCTTTTCTAAGTATCCCAAGGGTAGACATCTAGTAGGGAAAGGCGCCAGGATTTATGTACCCCAATTCTTTAATTTACAAGATTTTTCACGATACGAAAGTCTAAAGGTCAGCCAAAGGAATTTTTTTTTATTTATTTCTTTTTTTTTCTTCTTTTTTCAAGTTAGAAGGTATATTACGAAACTGATAAAGAATTCCTTGAAAATTTGACACGTGTGTCGTTTTTTTTTATTGTGTTATTCAGGTTGAGAATATTATTATTATTATTATTATCATATATATAGTCAATCAAAGAACTTTATTTGAAAAGCATACTTTAATTACAAACATTTTTATTGTTGAGCTGTTAATTTTGTAATATAACGACAACTGGAACGATATTTTAATTACTCTATTAAAATAACGGAAAATAATTAGAACGATTAATCTTCAGGAATAACTGAAATAAAATAAAGAATAAACTTTCGCCGCTTGTCATTTGCGCGATATATTTATAATTAATAGATATTTTCAATGTTTAATGTTATTCGACGCGCGTGCGCTATTGTATAGAACATTTCATTAGACGTTTCAACGAGGCAAGTAACTCGTGTCACAAGTGTAAAGATCAAAAGATAAGAGAGCATCGGTATAATTGACAATAATTAGTCAATGGAAACGAGATACTTGAAAGGGAAAGAATAATTGTAAAGCATGAACATAAGAGAGAGAAAGCAATTAGAGGAGATGGATGAAAAGACATAATTGATAAGAGGAATTGGATAAACTTGAGAAGCTCAAAGACGTAGGACCATTCACATATAATTTTAAGGAACCCATAGCCACGTGGGATCGTTCAAGTCCTATATCCAGTCAGCTGAATCAAGGAGTCGACATCAAAAGATTTTCCAATTTTGATTATAGGTCAATGAAAATGAAGAAGAGGACTAGCTAAATGTAAAAAACGTATATATAATTCAAATAAAAAAAAAGAAGTGGGAAGCAACCTTAACATAAACAATCCACATAGATACTTTGTTGTTAACCAAACGACAGTGAGTTAAGGTTAATCGACACCTACGCAAAAAGACAAAATAATAATGAAGTGTAATTTGAGTTCGTTTTGTTTACTTATTCTTCAGAAGGATGTTAGAAGTATCAATGTCGAAAATAAAAAGAAACTTTTTTAATTCTGAAAATACATATTAAAATTTTATATTGCGATTCAGTAGTAAACACATACTTCATTAATAACTTACTTTTCTTTTAATCGAATTCTAATTATCGCTCATCAATTTTTATAAAAAATATTTAATTAAAATGGCATTAGTCCACTCATGTACATTAAATTTACTTCGTACTTTCTTTTTGTTATTAGTGATAATAATAAATTACTTTGAGGTGCTTGTATTTAGTATTACAGTATTGAAGAAAATTTAATAAAAAATCGTGAATATAACAAAATAGCATGGTCGCAATATATAAGTAATTACGTTACTTATTGTACTCCCTCGGTGTATAATTTAATATTTTAAATTAATCAATAATTGAATTTTCACCAACTTCATTGAAATTCGAAATAATGAAAATTTTATAAAATAAGATAATAAATAACTTTTAAATTGTAGTTTTCTAATTTAAATTATTTTTTATTATATACTTATTAAAAATTTACAAACTCGTATATAATTAAATCATATTTGTATTGAATACATCAATTATTGATAGATAAAAACAAAATTTCTCTGGAATCTCAATTATCCTCTAAAAACTAATAAGTAATCTTCTCACGATTTCATCGATTTACATAAAAATAAATAAAAAACAAGCGCACATTGAATGTATTGCTTTTCATCGAATAATATTGAAATTTCATAAGCCCTTTTATCTTAAAAGTTTGAAAATATTAAAGCTATGCACGTTGTTGAAAATTCAACTTGAGGCACCTCCAATTGGCAAAGCAACTCTTTGATCTCTGCAATTATATTGGCGAGGCAAAAGATGAGAGAGTAAAGAGGGCGAGGGGGCACTCGATCCGATAACCATACAAAATGCAAACGTTGAAATTACTCTTTTGACAGGCTAGCTCATTAAATTTCATCATGAGTTTAAGTTAACTTTTTTTTTTCTTTTATTTTAAGTTTGTCTTTCTCTTTATATTATATGCATCAATATTTGATCAAAATTGAAACTTTGAAAAATATTTCTTTTTTTTTTAAAAGTATATATTTTAGAACATTTGTATGGTTTTGACTCTTTCGCTACCAAATTTTGACACGGATTAATTATTATTTTAATCTACATTTGAGTTTAGATCAAACACTGTATATTTCTTGCTTTGCTTGTTTAACAAACATAAAATTTTAATTATTTCGTAGATTAAAATACATTCTTATTTGTATTATTTTGGAAAACATTTTATAATTTAAAAAGCTTTTATCGTAAATAATATTTGAACAAATTTTAATTAACTAATTAAAAAAAAGTATCTACAAATCAAGAAATACGTATTTAATAAAACATAAATACGAAAAAAGTTTTTTAAAGATGAAACAAAAAATTTTATTTTACCACGCACAAGTAAAAATAAAAATTATATAGTGCTGCGTGTCACGAAATTTCATTTTCATATACCAAAGATTTATATTTTATTTTCGTTTATAAATTATACATATTATTTTGAGAAAAATACACGTTAACATCAAAATAATCGTATCGTTCTCTCGAACAAAAATAAAGATTAAAAAAATTGATTTATACTTTTCAATTTTATCATGGTAATGAAATACGTTAAAATAACAACAAAAATCTTACGATCTTTTTAGCATCGAATATTTAAGGGAATTTTTTAACTTCGTTAATTTTTCAAAGTTAGAAACAATTTTGGGTTGCGGTTAGCTATAAACTTGCGTGATTAACAGTAAATCATTATTAGAGTAATATTAGAAGGAGTAAAGAGTGGAGGTGCTATCATGTTTAAATATATTTAATTTCCACTACTTATAGCTATTTAAACGTTATTTAGTTATTATCACTTTATAAGAATTAAATATTTTGAGCTTATTTTTAAAAAAATATTTTCATATTAAAAATTTTATTCCTTATTAATTTTTGTTTAAAAATTTTTTAACAAAATCCAATAAAATTTACTATAAAATTTTATAAACTCATTAAATATTTAGTGTACTGATTAAAGAATAAATAACCATATAACAAATCATCTAAAACCCCGAATTACCAGAAAAGAAAAAGTCTTAAAACGGCCCTAAGAATAGAACTAATCCTCTATTCTAAAATTCAGCCACTACATCTTATAGCTCAAGTTGGAAATGGATCGTCTTATATCCTTCAAGTTTGCGGTCCGCATGAAATTCGATTCGCCGTAGTTAGGTCTGGCTTCTTTTGAGGTTGCCGTAGGCAATGCGATTCACGAACTAAGTAACCAGAGAGTACAAGGATCACTTTTTTTTCTCTCTCTCTTTTACTCGTATCGCACGTTTATTCATAAAAATTTGAAAAAAAAAGAATAAAATAAAATAACTCAATGAAAAAAAGGGGTTGAATTAAAAGTATGAAAAAGATTTTCGATGCTAGATGCAACTGCTTAATTTCGTCCTTTTTTTTCTATGTTTGTATACAAAAGAGGGTTATATGAAGAAATAGAAGAGTTGTTAGAAAGTAGGTAAAAAAAAGGTGCCGCCTTTTTCTCTCGGCTTTATTTTTCACATTTATCCCTTAGATTGCTCTAATCTTCCGAGCTTGGTAATTCTCGCGCTTTTAAATAACCTCTCGAGAGAATTGGGAGCTCAAGTAAAGCGAAAATTCTAAGGTTTTTGTTACAATTTTTTTTCTTCTTCTTACACAATTTTCTTGCCTTTAATCTTTAAATTATCAGTACGTAAATTCAAACGATTTATATACCTAACGTACGTTTTTATCAAATTACTTTACGATTCGTGATGATGTGAATTACTTAATTAATCAACAGCTTTTTTTTAGCTTGATTAAACCGAAAGTAATTAAAGGAACAAAGTTAAAGAAAATATAGATTAAAATTCTTGAAAAATTTCAAATTTCTCAATTTTTATAATTTTATATCTGGTTTACAAGATAAAATTTTTCTTATACGCAATTTTCTTAAGGTTAGCGTCTAAATATCCGCATACACTCGGGCCATGGATATATCCGAACCCGTCTACAAGTGCAAGAAGTAAACTACAGGGAAAACTTAAAGGGTTCTTACTAGCGTAAGCTTAGCTTGCTATACTGGCAAATCGTACCATCTCTCTCTCTCTTTCTGGTATTTCTTGGTTTTGGTGGATGCGCGTATATATATGTGTACAAGGGGCTAGCCGCTATATAGAAAACGTAGCGTACAGTAAATTCAGCTAGCTCAAGGGATGAAACTGAAAGAGAGAGAGAGAGAGAGAGAGAGAGAGGCATAAGATAAGGCGTATACTGTAAGAGAGAAAGAGGAAGAAGAAAGTGTATATAGGGGTTGCAGGTCAACCAAAGCGACCAAATTGTTATATATACTTCTTGCCGGTTCTGTACATGTGTATATGTATGTGTGTGTATGCGAACCACCGCTAAAGGATTACGCTCTGGAATACGCCGAGTAAAAAAAACTGAGAGGAAGAAGGAGTTACAAGCTTAAAGATACGATTGCTCTCCAAAGAATTAATATGAATGCTTTTTTCTCTTTTTTCACTTGCGTATTCGTCCTTGGATAAGAGCAAAGTAATTAGTTAAATGCGTTTATAAGTTTTTTGCTAGTTTCAGTGGAGATTTTTAATTTAAGAAGACGTAATTGCACAAAAGGATCTTTCCTACTAATAATAAACAATTATATTATCAATTAACCGACGCATTGGCCGAGTGGTTCGACGCGCGCCGGGCAATCTGCAAAGTGAATCATATAATGTACTATTTGATTTTAATTATATTTGATTATTCAATTAAAATTATTTGTAATTTATTATTACTATTATTAACGTTCTAATCGTAACAAATTTAGTTAATTTTTTTAGATATCTTTTTTATTTTATCAATCACATATGTCATTTTTTTTGATTGATTTAAACAAAATAATCTAGTTTACTTTTGCTTTTATAAAAAATATTTTTTCTCATTTTAACTTCAAAATCGCAAATTTTTTTCTCTTTTTCGTCTCATGAGAAAAATTACATCATCCACCTCAGGTGTAAAATCTATTTTACGAAAGCCGTAACGGCAAACCTCTCGTTTTGTAAATCCAGCCTTTCCATCCCAAGTATACAATGTACTATATTTTTTTTCCCTCTTAAATTAGTATTACTCGAAAAGAATGTATTAGCTTGTTAAAATTATTTCTCAGAATAAAAAAAAGAAAAACTAAATATCAAATAAAGGCGACCCTTAGTCTCGTAACTCAATATTCTTGAATTTTTCATTGAAGAAGCCTTTGAAGTTATGCGATGTCTGAAACGCCAAATTCAACAAAATTATACACGATAAATTTTGCAGCAAAATAAACGAACGACAGACAACAGCTTTAGCTTGCAGGTGTTGAAGAGAGAGAGAAAAGTGTTTGATAAGGTATTATCCACAGCGTGTGTATGTGTGTGTGTGTGTGCAAGTGCAAGCAAGAAAAGTACGTTTAAAGCACACAAGTTACAGAGAGAGTAAGATATACATATATATATATTCAATGTACACAATGTTTATTTAGTAAAGTAAGTATAGTTGTGCATACACAGGACAATGTACAAACGGACTACCTAACCTATCTATCTATCTACCTCTCTTCTATCCTTTAAAAGCTCGGGGAGGAGGTAGGGGGCTTTACGTTGCAAGTGCTTTTATTGTAAACGTTTTATGTGTGCATGTGTACTGTACACACGTAAGCCAATTTTCCATAAGAACATAGTTTTCGCTGAATAAGGTGAAAATTGTATCAATGCTTTAAATTATAATATTAGTTGACGTGGCTAAAAGTATCACGTGGCTGTTGATATTTTTAAATTAAAGAAGTTTTCGCACATTTTATTTTTAAAATTTTATTTGAATAAAAGTATCTATTATTTATCAATATTTTTTGTGAATTATAAGATGGATTAAATTTGAGTAGTAAAATTGATAACTAGAATGATTGTTTCTACAAATCTGTATTATTATTAAAAAATAAAGATTTCATCAGTATTTGAAGGAATAAACCACTTAACGTAATAGCAGCTTTTTGTCAATTATGCAATTGATAATCAATTCTTTTAAAATTGAATTTATATCGAATTCAATATCAATAAACTGGATCAGAACTTTTCAAATTTAATTAATCAAATACAGCTTTTGAGATTTTGCGTGATCTTGTGTTCATCGCAATGATTTTTAATAATCCTCTTACTTTTTTTTTATCAAGTTTAATAATCGATACAAGCTTAATTGAAAATCTTCGGAAAAGAATAGGTTTTTCTCAAACTTGCATTATACATACATAAGTATATAGATCGAAAAAAGAAAGTTTAGGTAGACAAAAAAAAAGAGTACAGAACTTTTAACATAAAGAAGAATCAGTTTGGAGGTAACATTAAGGACGATAAGATCGGCCATTGGCCGGTCTCGTAAATGTGAATCAAAGTTTCTTTTTTTTTCTTTCTATTTTTCGCAGAGTACAACGAAACTAAAATACACACATAAAATGTGTGCTTGCGCGCGTGTGTGTGTCAATGGAAGCTTTTAACAGGAAAGAAAGAGAAAAGTTTGAAAAAAGAAAGAGAAGAAAAGTATTTTCAAGAAATTTTTACCTTTTGCAAATTTAGTTGAGAGCTAGTAGCTGGTATAGCCGATATCTGATTACGATTTCTATTTCGATATATAGAGACGAGAAAGAAAATAAAGGCCAAAAAAAAGTACAGAAACAAAATCATGTATATAAGATTAAAGAACAAAAAAAAAAAGGGAGAAAAAGTTAAGAATAGAAAAAGTCAGCGAGTGTAAGAAAGAAAAATTGAGTAAGGGTGAAGAAAAGTGAGTAAAAAAAAAGAAGAAGAAGGAAAGATGGGAGGGATGAGAAAAGGCGGTGAAATTAACTTGGCAGCTCCATGTATAATTGAGCAAGTCGAAGGCTCCTTGCCTCTGCACAGCCTTAATTACTTCGTCGAGAGTAAGAGAAAGAGACTTTTGGTATAAAGGGGGGGGTAAGTATAAGAAATTTTCTACAAAAGACGCGCAACGAAAGCTGTGCTCTCGTTCTTGATACGTGTATAAGTTACTATCTTTCAAGTTTCGCTTTCTTTTTTTATTTCTTTTCCTTCTATCTTTTTATTCTTTCTTTTTCTTTCCTTCTTCTTTTTTTTTCTTCACTTGAAGATTCACTTTGGCCCTTAGGCGAAAAAGGTGCGAAATCTGATTCTACCATTTAGTTGGAAAACGAGGGCGAGAAAGAAAGTTCTTTTTTTTTCTCCTCTTCCTTTCTTTTTCTTTTATCCTTTGTCGAAAACTAAAGTTTAACTTCGTTGAGAGCACCATATATGGGAAAGTAAGAATCAGTATTAAAGATTTCTAAGTAACTTGAAATTGAATTCTAATTTTTCATTACTTTCAAATAATTATTCGTTATATTAAACTCCTTTTTTCTCGTCGATTCTTTTTTTTTATTGTATTGAATTATTCCGAGTACAATTAAATTTTAATTTTTATATTCGATTCAATAAAATGTCATACTTGATTCATAATTTTACTATAAAGCTAAATGAAGTAGTTGATTTATGCTTTCGAGTACAAATATAAAACGAAAGGCACTTCATTACTTAATTAAGAGACTAATTAAAACATTTAATTACTTACAGTTGTTGAGTGTTTTTTTTTATGCCAAAGAACTTGAACGTTTCTTAAATTAAAAAATTTCGCTTACCTGGAAAAAAAAGAAAGTATGGTTATTAAAAATTGCAAAATGTTGTGTTTTTTCTAAAATAAAATGATATTGTTGAATCTCATACCAAATACATTTGATGGATTTATAAAATATCTTTCGAATTATCAAACTTCTTTTTAATAGAAAAAAAAGGTTGGCGAAATATCCTTAAAATCGATTTTGTCGTCTGGGTCGCGCGTATTTGCATAAATTTTCTCGACTTTACGATTTCTCATTGATTTTTATAGAGCAAAAGCCAAAGGGCTGATTGGTAATAAAAATTGATATGTTAGACTATACACCAATACCGAAACGGAAATGCATCTTACTTATATGTAGATGTGGAAAAACCTTATACAAAATGGTATTTGGTTTTGCATTATAAAAAGAAAAAGGGGAAAAAAGAAGGGCGCATCGTATTGCGAGCTATATGGGAAATTTTACGAGTACAAAAGAAAATAGAAGCAGAAACTTTTACGAGAAAAAAGCCCATTAGTCGTTAAAATCTATTACAATAAATGCATATCCTTTGAAATTTTACAATATCCATACATCAAATGTGCAGGAAAAAACAATGCAAAAATAATCGGACGAGATGTTTTAAAATCTGATAAGAAATTTGATTTATTAAATAAACAATAGCACTAATTAACTCGAGGCTCACAGTATTACTGACCTTATTTTAAATACGCTCGCGTTACTATTGTTTCATTACACATACACATATTGGTTATGAAAAATTAATGAGTAATGTAAGGCCACTTGGGAGGGGTTGCCCGAATCGTTTAGAGCGCGTTATGGTCATTTGGAAAATTTTTTGCAAAATTGATATGTTAATTTCGGTCTTTATATATAAGCGTTGTTTCGATAATGTAGGTTAATTGCATTAACGTTATAAATTAAGTGCTGGAAAATTTAATTTTAAAAGTAATTATATATATATGTGTGTGTGGTGTACAATTAAAAATTCGAAAAAGGTTATTTATACGCTTTGCAATTATACAATGTATTTAAATTGTTATTACTATTTCGTATATTTGAATTTACGATGCGCACGATTAAATGACCATTACAAAGCTCTTTTTTCTTGTTTTAAATGTTGCTGTTTTTTTTCGAAAAAATACATTTATTTAATACGTTGGATCGTTTACGTTTGAAAAAAAATTTTAATTTCATTCGGAATAAATTAATCAAATAATCTTTGACGATTAAACTTACACAAGAAATTAAAGATAAAATAACGTTTATCGTAAAGATGAAACAAACTCCTCTTTATTTAAGCCAAAATAAAGATCACCCAGAAATGAAGAAGGAAAAAAAAGAAAGAAATCACTGCGTGCTTCTTTAAAACAGCTTTAAACATCGTTATAAGCAAATACAGACTCCTAAAAAGCTAACTTGCAGCTGCCGCTGTTGTTACTGCTGCTGCTGGTATAAGGACGCACACGAAACAGGCTGCAACAGTGACTGCACACACACACACACATATGTACATATTGTACCTGTCGCTATCGTTATAAAGCAGCCGTCTTTAATATGTACACAAAGCAATGTGTGTGGCTTTATACAAAAAAAAGGCGCATCAGTGACAATAATATATAGCCATAATGCAGTTTTTCTCTATATATACCTTAAAACTATTATATGCATATGTGCATTATGTTATGTATATTGTTATGAAACGCGCCTTCTTTTATTGGCTTTGTTCGTATAGTCTCTTTTCTTATTTTAATAGAAAAGTATTCTGACGTATGGGTATGAGTCGATAGTGAAATTTTTAAAATGATACATTGCGTTTAAGTTTAGTTAAATATGAAAATTTATTTATTTTTTTTAATATTATTGAATTATAGAAAATCAATTTTTAAAGTTTTAAAGTTAATTAATAAATATAGTAATGGCGATTTATTTAAGAAAATATTGACTTTGTATAAATTAGCCCAAAAGAACTTACACAAAAGCAATCTTTTCAAGATTTCGTACAACACGCAACACTCATATCAATAACGAAAGAGGAAGAGAAAAAAAAGGGATAAACTTTTTTCAAGTACCGCGCGAGAGATGCGGAAGAAAAAAGTATGTATGCATTAGCGTTCATTGAATAGCAAATGTATACATATTATTTCAGCTTACTCTCTCTCTCGAGAAACTTTAAGAGATATTTGAGCCGTGTCAAATAAAAAGAAAAATTCTTAAAAGAGTCTTGTGTGTGTATTATTTTTTTTTTTTGACGCACGAGGAAGCTGTTGCTACTCGTGCGTGGCGCCACGAGGCACTTTGACATGTCTCGCGAGTGCTTTAAAAACAGAGAGAAATATCAAGTTTCGTAAACAATATGTACGAAAATCAATACGAAATATTGTTATCAATTGCTCGATACGACTTTAGATACAATTTTGAAAGGTTTTGAAAACGAAATATAAATATCAAGTGTGTGTAACGAAAAAAAAGAGATACATTATTTTTATGTTCAAATCTTCAAATCAATTGATTAATTTAATAATTTTTTATTAAAAATAGAATGAGCATATTTTGGCAATGAATAATTGATTAAAATCTTGTTGAATGTAGTAGGAAAAAAATATTATGATAGGAAAAGAATTCAAAATTTTTTGCTTACATCCTGAAGCACTATTCATGTAAATCCAAGCTAAGTAAACAAAACCTGCATTTTCCCCAATCGACAACAACAAATTGATTTACTCCTCTAGAAAAAAAAGAAAGAAAAAGCTTCGTAGAGCCATCAACAAGCATCTATATAGAAAAGCCAATATTTATCCTTACTCAGTTACGCATGCCCCCTTTTTTCCCGACTTTTCAACGAGCAGATTAATGTATATATATATACACAGTACGAAATAAAAAAGAGGCGCCAGAGGGGAGAAGAGAAAAGAGCAGAGTTTAAATAAAAAAAAAAGAAAACGATGAGCGTGAAAAGAGCTGAAGAAAAACACTCGAATAATCTTGTAAACGCGCCCTCTGTAAGAGTGGCCACTTTTTTTTCCTTCTTCTTTTGGATCTTTTGCTTATTTTCTTTTTGAGCTACTCGCTGTAAAAGAGATGGTCGTTATGAGTTCATTTATGTATGGACATCCTCAATGAAGGAGGGATTTTAGATATATGTTTAACTTGAATTTCACTCAATTTATCTGAATAGAAATAAGCTTCCAATATTATGACTTTGAATTTATAAAAGTATCGCTAAGTACACATGATTAAGATATAAATAAATTTAATAATCCAATTATGTATACTTGACAATATTACCAAGTTTTAAATCATAATGCTGCAAATTAATTTTCATTTGAAAAATTAAATGAAGTGTTTTTACGCATAAGTGTGGTATTTTTATAATGAAAAAATAAATACCTCTGCAATGTGTACTAAGAAACTTTTATATATAAGATTCACTATAGATTCCATTAATAAAGTAAATAAAAAATAATAAATCTAACTCAACAACTTCAAAATTGAATTTTAATTTCTTACGTAAACACATTAAATAAAAAAATTATAAATTCAGCACTATCATCACAAGAATCAGTGATTAAAAAAAATATTTATATTTTCAAATCTCAAATCATAAATTCTCCCTTAGAATTTCAACGCTGCGCGCAAGAGGGATACACAATAATAAAAAGTATATAGGGGTGCAATGATTTTTTTTTCTTCTTTTTTTTGACATTAACACGACGTTTTGATACGACATCAAGTTAAAACCAGCGTCGGGAGACACCCTCGAGTATAATTTATCAGTTGTGCACGATGAGACCGAAAAAAAAAAATTGAGCGTATAACGGTAAGATATAAAAGGTTTTTCAAGTTTTATGTATACGCGTATATATATAAACGTGATTTTGAAAACGGTGATTTTTAAAATGTGCCGATAATGCCGGGGAAAAAGACTCGATGCCTTGGGGTAGATAGACGTTAACGTTGCTTTTCAAACGTGAAGCATCACGCTTTTTTTTCTAGTGTGAAATGTTTTTTTTTCTTCTTTTCTTTTTTCTTCCTTTGTTTTCGCTGTGTTATGTTAAAATTTGTAAATTTATTTTTAGGCTAATAAATATTTATCGCACGCAATATTTATATTGAGAGGTATTATATTGTTTAAAATTTGAAAAAAAAGTTCCGATTTATTATTTTATTTATAAGATAAAACTCGAAAATATATTTTGTTTTTTAATATCAGTTTGTAAAAACTCGATATTGTAATCTTCTAATTGATTGCAACATCAATGTGAATAAAACGAAAAAAAACGTTAAAAAAAGTTAGCTTTATCAGTAAAAAAAAAAGATTAACAATAAAATATCAAGCGCTCGCACATATTTTTGTAAAATTTAAAATTCCAATTACTAATGCCTGCGAAAAGTTAACTGTCAATTTTGCGTTACACGTAAAACTTGTTAATCCATTGTATATATATGCTTTTAGTATAAAATAAACGATGTAAAATCTCAATCCTCGCAACAATTGCCAAACAAAATCACAGACAAATCAAAACGCGCTTGTTTACAACCGCAAAATTCAGTTGATACCGAGTTGTATAAACGAAGAGGAGTTTAGCATAAATCCTGACAGCTGTCAAATGTCACTCCGAAGATAATTAACTGACATGTGTATATACGTACACAATTAATACAGTTTATGCATAGTACGCATTCACATAGATTACAATCGAATAATGCAATGGAATATTTTTTGAATTTTCTCGTTTGTTTATGTAAAGGCTGTTAAAAGGGTATTATTGTGAATTGTTGAGTATTTTGATTTTTTTCATTTGTCGTGATTTATAATGGTTGTTTTTGTAAACGAATAATTAGAATGAAACAAAATGATTATTTTTCACATTTTTTTATTAGATTTGAATTAAAATATTTTCGAATAACGTTGTAAGCCAAAATAGAAAGAAAAATCATAATCATTTTATTAATCAGAACATCTTATCGTGAATAACATCTGCATTAAATCGATTATCCTTTTTTTCTATACGAAGAAATAATTCCATCGTAAGCCTGTGCAAAATGAAAATAAAATTTTTCAATTTCTCAATTGAATGTAACTCGTAATCTCGGCGCTACCGAGCCCATAATGTAAAATACTTTTTAGTAAGGACGATATAACGACAATATGAACGCAAAGGAAAAGATAAATTGACTTCGACTCTTACGTATGTATGTATACGTATAGCGCTTGGGCTTTCTTACCTCCTTTATAGGCTTCGAGAGCTAATGAGTCGCAATTATTGAACGCGGAGAGGTATGTGTGCCATTTAGTGTATGCGGTAGGTAAAAGTATCTCTCCGATACACTTGTTTTGTATATACACGTGTGTGGCTATATTAATGGGATGTTAGTCGTTGATGCGTACGTAATGATTCTACTGCTTGATTTGTTTTTTTTTTTTTTCGTTTTATTTGTATTTTTGCTTTTATCTATTTTCTTTTTTATTAATTTGATCCGAATCGAATATACTTTGAAGGGATTGTTTTTTTTTATTATTATTTTGGCTTGGCATGAGATTGAAATTGAAGAATTGCGAGTTTGATAATTGTTTATCTTTTTGTTTAATTGGAATGGAAAAACATTTTTTTTTTTTAAATTAAATTACACGAGATATTTATGTAGTTTTTTGAAAAACCACATGAAAATTGTTAATTAAATTTTGCATTTCAATTTATTTTTAGAAGTGCATTTCCATACTGTACAAAATGGAAATAATATCGATAACCAGTATTGAATCTCACGTCAACAATTGATTGCGGTTAATAATACGTAACGAGTAGTCAACGTTGATGATTTAATAAAAATATATTTACGTATGATTGTTACAAGCATCAAGTGAATACTTGATTTTAGACACTTTAAAAATTGAATTGATAAAATAAAATTTATGCTATTATATTTGAAAAATATAAAAATGATATTTCGATGCTTAGCAAAAAATGTAACCACAATTTGAAATAAAATAGCAAACTAATAAATTAATCTCTTAATATTCCAAATTCAAACGCTCGTCGACTTAAATAAACTGCAAATTAAATAAAATGTAAGAGTAAAAGTCAGAAATATAATGTACTAACCATTTTGAATGCTCGTTTTCACGAATCCCTCATAAATAAAGAAAAAAAAAGAAGAAAAAAAGCCCAACAAAATTTCATCGTTTCAACTTTCTCTTATTGCCAAAAAAAAAGAACGGTATAAATAAAAGCTTTTTCAAAACCTTAAAAGAAAGTAATTTCAATTATTTTAAAGAGCTTCCTTCTCTCAATAGCTTTGCGTGTATACAAAAGCTTTTCTGTTTAAAGGTAAAATCGTACTCTCCGAAAGGGGGAGAGAGAAAAAGCTCGAAGGCATTTAAACGTTATTGCGTTCGAACTCCTGGGCGAAAATCGTTATACGAAAATGGTAACTAATACCACTATAGATAACAACATAGTAATATAAGTGATGCTTCGCTAAAACCAAAGAGAAACTTCAACCTCTAGTATATACGATTAAAGCACCAGCTATACTGCCCCCCTACCCCTACGAATGTCTAATGAGAATGTGTGTGGACGGTTTAATTGAAATATCCCGGAAGTTAACCCTCTTCTTTCCTCCTTCTTCCCATTTTGAACGGAAAAAGCCTTTGTTGCAAACGCGGACATGTTTAAAAGTAAGGAGTTTCGATGTGCATACGTATTACTTGCAATTAAGCTTTTCTTTATCACTTTCTCTCATTCATCGATTTGTATACCTTATCTGCGGTCTTTTTGTAAAAGCTTGTTTTTACACTGGGAAACATTCCAAAGACTAATTGAAGAATAAGGCAATCGATCTAAGAGTTGAATTTTTAGTTCTTGTTTTATTTTTGTTTTTTTTTGAAGTATGAAGAGTATAACGGATATCTGAGCGATATTTTTCTTTTGTCGTTGAACTTATACACGAACAATATTGCTTTGGTGCTTTGTGTGTAAGCTTGCCAAATAATCTCTATGTGACTAAGGTTTTCTTTTGTAGTTTACTGCTACAGTTTTTAATTTCCTTTTTTTTCTCTATTTTCTTTCCTTTTTTTTTAAATAAAAAGATGAAATAGTGATGTTATATAAAAAAAACTAAATAACAAAATATCAAAAGAATATTTCCATACAAAGTATTTTTTAATATAACCTCGTAATATCGTATTACAAAGATAGTTGGAAACACAAAAATATATCATTTTTCACATCGATCGCTAAAACTCGTGAAAATTAACATTTATAAAAAACGATTCTTTTATTTAAAAATATTCTTTGGGTTTAAATTCAGCTCATTAATAATTCAAGAGCTTCGGAAAGGCATTGCGTGTTGATGTATAATGAAAAGCTACAAAAGCATCATCAACAAGTAAGTTAAATTATTGGTTTCGCTCAAAATGCGTACGTCTATTATTATATAGATTATGACACGCACAGTACACCAACAATTACTCGTGATTTTTTTTTTAATATTTAAAATGAATTCATACACTAGCTTTTTAATGGCATCGTATTTATTTTATTATCCATGATATTATATCAATATAAATATTATATCAAGTTAAACTTTTTTCGTATTATAAAGTATTGTTGGTGGCATCGATCGGCCGATACCTGGACGAAATTAAAGACAATTTTTTAACGTTCAATTTTATTATATACGATCAATATTTTGTACGTAAAGTAATTAGATTTTAAAATATTAATATAATAAATTTTGCATTGCCGTATATTATCGCCAATTTATAGTGTGGTTAAAATTCGATTAACGAAATTTTGATAATTTTCCCGAAAATGTTTATTAAAATGCACCCCGGAAATCTTTGGAAATTTGTTCTTATATCAACAATCGAAACAAAGAAGTAGTTGTCAGACGAGTAACAAAAGATGAAATTTTTGTTTTCGTAAAAAAGTAGAAATTTCTTTTGAATTCAAGATAATATAAAAATTTTCTTATTCAAGATAGTGAATCTATTTTTGGTTTAAATCAGCGAATAAATATGAAAGAATGATGTATTATCTTTCTTTGGATGGTAAACTTGCATGATTTTTCTCTTTGCTATTTTCGCTGTTACATCTGCATATATTATGCTTGTATTTTTATTCTTTGTTTGTAATGCATTTTTCATTCTGTTTTATCATTTCATTTAATATTTATATCAAAATATACCAGTAATATTTTTAGTTCTGCTATTTTTGTAATAAAAAAAGACAATGTAATTTCCTTTTTTTAAATGTTAACTCTTAAATGTCCAGGAGGATGCGGATGTTGATTTTCATTTTTGTTTATTTTTACGTTAATTTACATAAAAATATGAAAATTTCACAAAATAAACAAGCAAATTATTAAAGTGACTATTTCCAACTTGAGTTGTAAATTACCTTAAAAAATTGTAAAAACTAAAAATTACATTTTACTGCTCTTAATAAACCGAAATTGGGGATAAATTATTTCTAAAAAATTTGTATTAATGTTCAACAATTTCAAAATCTGAGCATTAAAGTGTTAATGACTGAAAATAATATTGAAATTTTTATTTTATCGATATTCTTTAATTAAAATGAAACTTGTTTATCAGTAGACAATGCATCATCACGTGAAAGTAATTACGCGCGAACATCGATATTTTCTTTTTCTACAAAAACATAATAATAACAGCATAATACCTAAAACGTAATTTCCATCAATATTTCGTATAATAATTTTCATCGGTAATTTCTCAACAATATACTTTTTTTTATTTTCCAGAGACGAAAATCCTCTGGTTACGCCCCAAAATTGCCAGAACAAACTAAGCGCTTTATCGTAGCGAACATTCATTAACTTCCGCGCGCGCTAGGCTTCTCCAACTACTATATATATATATACCTACCCTCCGCTACATTTTCCCTGTCAATTTATATACAACATTGCTTATACGTATATGTATACACACATACAACCTTACCCCAACTGCTGGATAGATGGGTTGATGTGGTTTTCTCGAGTATTTTGGTATAGGCAAAGAGAGAGCGTAGTAAATAATGGGACCAATAATGGGCATAATAATGATAGCGCAAGATTATCGAAATTGGAGCAAAGCCAAGCAAGAGTGAAGATGCTTTTGCTTTAAAACTATCAAATACTCCTTTAGACTTTAACGTTTTCTCTCTCTTTCTGTTCTTATTTCAGCACTTAATGTTCGCGCGGCAATGGAACTTATAGTCTTCCTATACAACACCTTATTTAACCAAGATATATAAGAGCATTGTGAATTTTAATGTTGCGCTTTCTTTACACTTTATTCTGGTATAAAGAACGGTTCGCCTGTATAATTATACGATGGGCGTTTCTAGCGTGGACTATAATGTTTCTAATATTAATCGAAAATCTTTCAAAGGCATGATAAATTATAACTCTAAGTGCAATTTAATTTATTTATTAACGTTTCATTCAATTTGACGGAAAATTTTCGTCGAAAATAAAACTATGCACCAAATTCTTAACCTAACTCGAGTCAAGCCACAAGTGCTTTTCAAAGTAAGCGTTGTACCTTTGTGCAAAGAATTCAGATTGTTTGAAACTTATGTCTTTTCTCTCCACATTCATATCATACTTAAGAATGAAAAAAAGAGCATCTCTTTACAAAATTTCTACTAAAAAATTTGAACTGCAAACAATTCAAGCGCGTTTGAAAAAAAAAATGTTTTCAAATTAAGGTAAAGTCACTTCTTCTATCATTATTGACTGCTCATTTGTAAACGTCTGTTAATAAATTACCCGCTGTATACGTGCAACAAAACCCATGATCGACACTATTTATTCAAGTGGCCATATACGCAATAGGAACAAAAAATAAAGGAAGGTTTAAAAAAGACTTTATACACTAATGTTACCACATGTTGCCCTATTAAGTGTATCGCACGTATCGTAGTAATACAGTTTACAAACTCATCGTTACAATGACTGAACTTCTCCCTTCCATCTCTCTTACTTTTTTATATGTTAAGTTTGCCGAGTGCAGGTGCACACACCATACATTAATGACACATTATACGCATCGCCCAGTGTTTACTTGCCTTAGTGTTTGTGTACACACATTGCTTAGAATTACAAAGCGCGAAGGTTATCGTGTGTACATATATGCATGCTCGAGAAAGGCCAATGACTTGGTATTTAAAGTTTTAGAGTACGTGTCTTTTTTTCCTTTATTATTATTATCGATTGATTGATTAGTGCTTTTATAGTTCTTTTTTTTAAGGTAAAGTATTGTGAATTCGAGAGAATACGTTTAAGAATAGAATTAATGTTAGTAATTTAAACAAAACTTTGACGTTTATATTGTTTCAGAAGAAAAAAACTAGCTTCAGTTTATGGCAAAAAGAGTCTATAATTATAAAAAAAATATTAATAATTAATAAGAGATAATTTATTTAATCATCAAGTTTAAATGATTGTTTAGTTTTTATCGATAAGCGTATTTCCATTTACACACCTGCGTAATCAATAGAAACTTTGAAGATCCGACGTTGCGGAATTGACGTTTAGGATAGTCGCAAATGCATTTGTATATAATGTAATTTCAACGCTTTGTGTGTTAATTGAACTATACGTCACTTAATTTTACTAAAGCATTCAATTCCATTGTAAATATATGATAAATTTTATTATTAAAAGTGATAAAATTAATGATGAATTTTTATTTATTATTTTAAATTGAAAAAAAAAATATAGGAAAACACAAGAAATTATCATTATAAACAAAGTTGAATTTGAAAATTTTCTCAAGCCTCGACTCTTATTACCAAAACCCTAACAATGCTTGACAAAGTTCAATCGATGTTAATAAGACGTGTGTATAGGAAACTGCAAAATGGCTTTGGAGGCCGATGACACGAGAGAGAGGGTGTAAGTTTAGTATTATACTGTCTGTATTTGTACAGCTCTTCATGAAGAGAGAGAAAGAGAGAGAGAGAGAGGGATTCCCCTTTCAAGTATTAGACAGAGGGAAGCCCCGACCAAACAATGAGCAACGTACTACATACACGCACCAGCCAGATGCTATTAACAATGGCCAAATGTGTATAATTTCAAAGTATGTTAATTATTGGCTGCAATTAAACTTTTGATCTTTTGGTATGTAATTATTTATGTGCGGATTAAACTTTTTTTTTACTTTCAAGTAACAGATGCGTTTAATGCGATTATAGTTAGGTTACGCTTAATAAACGCGCGTTTATGTCGTATCAATAACGTTATAAAATATAAATGTTTATGGATTATTATTATTTTTAGTGTGAATAAAAATAAAAATTATTTACATAGGTTTCATTTTATAAGTTTATATGCATGAAAAAATGAAAAAATTTAAATATTAAGTCTTTAATAAAACACAATAAAAAATATTTACGTTAAAAACAAAAGTGCAAAGATGAATATTTTTTCAAAATTTTCTTGGTCAAGTAACCTAAAGACTTTATTTTATGCTTTTCCTATCTTTTTAAAATTGGCTAAAGATCGTACGATACCCCCCATCGGTACTATATATTCAAGTATAAGATTAGAATTGCATCATAGTGTGTAAAAGACGATGTAATATCCATGGGAAGCATTTTTACGTGAATACCTATTCTTTTTTCTTCTTCTTTCTTCTGGTTAGTATGTAAACAAAAAGCCTTTATATAAGGATGAAGTATCTCTTTTGCGGATTTGCATATAAGCAGCCTGATCGATGGTATGGATTCGATTTTTTCAGTTTTTATTTTTATTTTCAAAAAGCAAACTAGGATGTTACAGTAGATGCTTTCGTCTATTATTTTATGATACTATAGATTCTTTGGTAAATATCTAAAAATATTTTTTTAAATTACGTTAAGAAATATTATGTAATAGTTTTTTTTTACGTTGTATGAGAAAACTTATTACGTTTGATTAACTTTATTGATGAATAATAAAACAAAAAAAATGTAAGAATTAAACGCGAATATTGTGAAATTACTTTCAGAGAACAAGAGAAAGTAAAAGTACTGAAATTCTTTGAATAGCGATAAAAGTTACGTTTAAAAAACGCATAGCGTTCGTACAATCAAATTAATCTGTAGAATGAATGTTTGAACAAATGTTTAACAAGTCAAATAAAAGACTTTCAAAGGAATTTTCAATGCAAACATACATACACATACAAAAAAAGAGAAAAAAAAAAATAACTAAAAGGGAGAAATTTCGAAACAATCTGTATCATGTTTTATGAACAAGAATTTTTGAAAGTAGTCCATGCAGCCGTGTAAAACAACAATAATAAATGCCGCAAGTGTATGTATATGCGTGCGTATATTTTGTAACAAGTATAACTAATTTTATTTCTGATAAGTTTAAACGACTTGATATTATGTGCTTGAATTAACGTTTATCCAGATGCAAATTGTTGTTAGATTAGGCGTTATTTATTGAGAAATTAATTTTTCATTTAATTTTTAATGAAATTTTTTAAAAAATTAAGATTTTTTGTTTGATGAGTCTAATTAAGAATTGTGTGATCGTTAATCGTAATAGAAATAAATGATAATTCAATTGATCTATATATTATTTTAAAAATTATCCTTTATGTACATAAGATAAAATAAAATCTTCGTGTATACGAGCACTGAGTATCATTCTATTAACCAACCTAATATTTTATGCAAAAATTGAGTTTTAATAGAGTTCACGAATGTGGTCTTTATTTTTTCCTTCTTTTTTTTTTTTAAATAAAAGTCCATGATTTACGTTAGTCTCAAAGTCACGTAACGCGCACATTTCTGTCAAAGCACAACACAGTTTTACGGTTATGAGACTGAAATATCGGCAATAAACAGTACCGCGAAGCTTTCAAAAAGAAAAAAAAAAATAAAGAGGGAAGAAAAAAAAAATAGGAAGAAGGAAGGAAAGATGGAAGCCAAGACGAAAACAGCTTTTTATCGATTCTCGCTTTATTCTTATATGATAATAAAGATGCGATAAGAGGATAAGTTGTGTTTTCTCAAAAGGAGCTATTTTAAATTTGTTTAAGAGTTAAATTTTTTTTTTCACTCGAAGAAAAAAAAATTTTTTCCTCATCAAAATTCAATTTCTATTGAATGATTAATAAATATCCGTCTCTATATATTTTTTAAAATTTTCCATAATAAATTTGCCTTTAATCTTAAACTTCAATAACCAATCTAAAGAAAATATATTGACTTTTTCTAAAATTGATTTGAAAAGAAAAATATGAAGATTAATTTCCACCGGTATTGTTTTAATCATCAAAATTGAACGCAATTCTTTTATTAAAAAAATAAAATCAACTCTTTATTCCTTATTCAAACCTCCCTTATACATAACTCTCTCTTCTATTTAAATAATTCCACTTGCAAAAAAGACCGTTAAGAACCGTTCGAATTTTCTTTCTACCTATACGATGACTATCCTTTCCCTTCTACGCTGACTTTGCGTGGGGGCTTTGCAGGAAGAAAAAAAAGGGAGAAAAAGTTAAAAAAAAAAAGGACACGCGAACGATTTCTATATACATATATTGCTCGAATAGTACTCGTCACGGAGTACGATTCATGCGCTCGCGCGCTTAGATAAGCGATACCTTTTTTTTTCCCTACTTTTGTGAGTCACATGTATACGTGTGTGTATATACATATTGCTTGAACGCAGCCAACTGCTGGGGGGGTTAAAAAAGATAGTAGATGAGGGGTATGCTCGGTACTTTTTTTTTTCCTTCATTTCATAGTATAGCAGTTGCTGTGCATTTTTATTACAGGAAATTATTTTCTCACGACATGATAGCACAAGGTTCACTGACCGTTATTTTGCATTCGGACTTTTTTCTTTTCCAGTAGTTAATTAAAAATTACATATTGTATATAATTTATAAAAAAAAAAAAAAATTAGTTTTTACCTTAATTGTGCAGTACCGGTTATTTAATTTTGAACTTCTTTTCTGACCCACAAGATGAAAATGTTAAACTAAATTAAATTATTAAAATGGGTTAAAGAAATTAGGTTATTATCGAAAATTTTAGAAAGGATATTAAATTTTATCATGTAGAATAGAATTTAAATTTAATATTTTTATTCAAATTAATTCAGTTATTACACATTTAAATAACTTAATTTAATTAATTTAAATAGAAAAAAAAATAATAAAATGTATCCGCTATAAATGAAATTTTAATCCGTAAGTACTTAAAGTATTCTATATGCAGTATAATTTAATAATGCATACACGATACTTCGAGCTAGTTTGTAAAAAGGGATAGTCCATTATGATCGGAGCATAAATAATTTTGCGAATTCACTAGTCGTTACTCGTTCGGCTCGATTGTTCACGATTTACATTTTAATGTGTTCAAGTGACATTTCATGCCAATGGAATTGCCGTTTTATACAAGCTAGTTCCTATTAAAAAAAAAACAAAAAAAAAGAGAGATAAAGTAATATCGGATACTTTTCTATATGTAAAAGTCAACGAATCGATGGAGACCAAAAAAAAAAAAAAATATACGCATTACAGGAAACGAGCTTGGACTATAACGAACGAATGAATTAACTGGCGCCAGTCAATGTGTATACGGAAGTGTTTTCCGGTTGTAGTTCGTTCTCATTCAATATATTTTTTTCTCTCTTCTCTCTTTTTTTAGTATGTCCCTGTCGTTTTTTTTTCGACCTCCCTCGAACACCTAATTCAGGAAGTGATTTTGTACTGCAAACAATTCACACACTGATAGACGAGGGTTGATGGATTCTTTTTCCCCTTTTTTTTTGTTGTTGTTGTTTTGCAATACACAATTGTATCAGGTACAGATTTCTGTATTAACATTCTTTTTTTTTTTCGTCAAGTGTTTTCAATTTGCGTTGCAATATTGTTATGCTTTGTTTAAAAGCTGACAAGTATGTACACATGGTAAAAAAATTTTTTTTTCCAACAGGACAAGCAAATAAAGATGTTTTAGCGCGAATTTGGATTTTGTCGAAATGATAATTTAAAGTGATTGATTTTAAATGCATTGAAAACAGAGTTGGTTTTTTTTCTCTGGGTTTGTTACTGTAATTGATCAAATTTCCATAAATTTTGGTAATACGTAGAAACAACAGATTTTGATAATATCATTTTAAATGCCAATTAGATTGCGTACTAATTATTATAAGATTATTTAATAAAATTAAACTAAAAATTTGAATAATTAATTTTTTTTTTAATTTGACAAAAAATTGACACGAATTATTCTTTTAATAAATGAATAAATTACTCAGTTCGAGGGTATCATATATACGAAACAACGTTGAATTCAATAATGCCTAAAGGAAATGACGTGTAATGCTGAATATATATGCACCGCGCATCCGCGATGTCGCGTGAGCTATTCTAAATTTATGATTTCTTTCGTTCCAAGTACACGCGTTATACGCGATAACAATACGTTCCCTTTTTTTTTCTTTTATTATTTTGCTTTCACGACAATAGATTTTTATCGAATTTTATAAACAATGCGTGCCTGAGTTATTTCGTATGTATATGTAAAACATGTACGGCTGTCGTATATTTTTGAAAATTCAAAAATATATTCGGTTTGAATAGATAACCGTGAAAACAAAATTATCGATTAACCCTGTTCCTTGGTGTGGAGGCTTCGTCGAAACGAAATTATTGATTTGACATATTTTCCCTGTATATCTTTGAAGAATTTTAAAAAAGGTTTTGACGTATACAATTTTCAAAAAGAGATTATGTTCATAAATCAATGTTACTCCAAATTTTTTATTTTGTTTGAAAGTAAACAGATAATAACAATTGTCGGAAAATATTTTAACAGTTATGAATGATTGAAGTCAAACTCTTTTGTAAAATCGTAAAGTCAAGACCGGTTATTTTCTAAAATGAATAGGTATACGCAGAGTAAGTTGAAGTGCCAGAATTCATCGATTGCAAACGCTTCTTGGTTTTCAAAAGGAGAGATTTTATTCATAGATTATTAAAAGGAGAGGATCGATAATTTATAGAGCAAATATTCACATAGAGATTAGCTGTTTGACAATTGTTATCAGGCTGAGTATTTTTTAAATATTTAAAAGAAAGTCATACTAGTGATAAACCTGTTTTTTTTATTAGAGATAAAAATACCAGTGTATAAGATAGCTTTTGATTAAACAAATGAAGAAAAATATCCGAAAAATTTATTTAATAAAAACAATTCTAACGTATTTTCAAAAAATTTTCATAAAAATATTCCAAACTTACCATCTCACAAATTCCAATAAACTTTTAAATGATCGTCATTCAATAGTTAAATGATACTTCATTCTAAAATTAAATTCTAAAGCTTATACTACAGGCAATTGGTTAAAAGAAGCTTTTTCCATCAATGTTAGAGGCCATTCGCCCCCCTACGGTGTTTAACGATTGCGTGCCTATACCATATACTTTCTCTCTCTCTCTCTCTTTTCAGAATTGGCTCGTAAACAGTCTAACACGTATATAAGGACTTGTATTAACATGCAGTGTATATACATATATAGATTGTATGTTATATGTATGTATGGTTAAGGTACAATTTGGACAGTTAGTTTATAGTTACCTGCACGTTTACGCCTGTAGGTATTGTAAAATTGTTTCATCGAAGATCGTTAGTTAGCTTGGTGTGAAAATGATGATTTTTAAGGAAAAACTTTTTCAGATTTAAATTATAGTTGATAGATAGATGTTTATTTTTTATTATTTAATATTGTTGACAGTTCAACGATTTTTATGACGATCACGTTAAATGGTGAAATGTTTTATTGGTTACAAGATAAAGCATGATGTCCAACTAAAGCGCGAGTCTTACTACTTGTATAAGAAGAACTCCTTGATTTCAAGTCGAATTCTTATTGTGTGGTGAAAATTTCAATAGTACAATTAGTACAGAATATTTTAAATCAAATAAAACTATATTTCACGTTTATCAATTAAATTAATTAATCGTTAATTGAAAATTTTAGTTTTACAAATAAAAGTAAAAACAATCAATTACGACCACTTAAACTCACATCAAGAAATCAGAAAAGAGAACTGAACTTTAGTGAAGTATATCCTGAATAAACTCTTGAGAAAAATTAATCATTGATATGATTCACTTGATAAAACTGAGCTTCTTCCCATTTATTCTTCCATGTATCCACATATTAATTCACTTAAAGTTCAACATTCAGTTATACACGAGTAGCCTCGTTCGCGGATTACAGATAATACTCGTCTTAAAGAGCATTTGTATAAGGTTGAAGATGATAGAGAGAGAGAGAGAGAATATCCTCCTTAAATATGTAGCCTTTGGCAATCTCTTGCTTCGTATATAACTAACTCTTCTCTCTTCCTCTTTCTCTTAGTTGCGTAATATCGTTTTCTTGTGTATAACGAGGTTAGTTTAGTCAGCTAGTAGTTTAAGGATATAGGGGGGAAGTAAGAGAGAGGTCAGGGTGTAGCTGAGCAACTTGTAAGATCGTATTAGATGTATACGGTTTATGTATACCTGTATAGAAGAGCTATATGAAATATTATGTTATACAAGGGCTCTAATACGTAAGAGTTAACTATAAGATGAGAATTTGACGCTTTCATAAGAGGATTGTTTCATGGCATTTTAAACGTTTCTCTCATTTCCTTCTTTTTTCGGTACTATATCATACTCATGTTGTAATAATAACTGTGTATAATGCAAATAAATTAGAAATAGATTTTTAACAAATTCGTTTTTAACAATAGAATAAATGTTCCAAATTTAATCTACATGTATCTACGTAGAAACGAATTGTGAAAAATAACAAAGAGAAAAAAAAGCTGTAAAAAGATTAATTTTTGGTAGATATATCTATTTGTTCAATGGTTTAGAATGATGGAAAAAGAAGGAAAGAAAAAAAGGCATCCAAGATAGAGAAGTAAAGAAGGGTAGCTAACAAATAACATTAGGTTCACTATAATCAAATTATATTCTCTCTCTGCTACTCTATGCTGAGCAGCTAAAAAAAAGGCGTGTGGAAATAGAAAAGAAATGAGGAGAAAAATGCAATGACCTTAGCGATAAGAAAAATAAAAGGAAAGTCATACGTACACACCTAATGCTCTTAGCTCACTTGTATACAAGAACATATAGAAACAATGACCTCTTACAGAAAAAAAGGCACAAGAAAATAAAAAAAAAAAGAGAATAACAAGTAGATGGAACGAGAGAAAGAGAGCGAGAGAAATAGAGAATAGAAGAGAGAAAAAAACAGACGATGAAGAAGGGTGATAAGGGTTCGAGATAAGAAGAGTAAGCGTAGCAAGAGCAGCAAAGCATCCTTGATAATATCCGGAGGGCAACCAGGACGAGAGTTTACCTCCCCCTTTTTCACCCTCCCTTTCCTCTTCACTTTGCCCCCTTCTTCTTCTTCTTATCTTACGCCTGTATGTTACTGGTTCTCTCTCGCTCTGTCTTTTTTTTTCTTCTTTTTCTCTTTCATGCTTAGTTTTCGAGGATTCTATGGCATCCTTTAAGTTGCCTCCCTAACACGTGTGCATAAAGGAAAGGAGGAAGATATCGAAGATCTTTTCTTACATTCCTAGGAAAGAGTAAGAGAATAAGACTTATCTTGTGAAACTAACTGCCGAAATCGTTGAGAAATTTTGTTCTTTTCGGAGCTTTAGGGAGAGAGAAAGAGAGAAAGAGAGAGATATGTGTTAGACTTTACTAAAAGAGAGTCTGGATAGTAGATAACAAGTTGCGATGTTGTACTACTACGAACTGTCGCAACGACTAATTTTATGGGATTCGTAAAGGAGTTTGGTACTTTTCGGTTTCGTCTCTAGTTACTCTTTGTTTGAGCATGAGTTTATAGACTAGAGAAAGTGAAATTGATTATTGATGTATATAGTTCTATTGTTGTATAACCTTCTAGAAATTCAATGAGTATATCATTTTTAATATAAAAAATTCTACAATTTTTATATAGTACTTTTAGACGATTCGAGACCCCCTCACCACCGCTCCCTCGAGAAAGTAGTGGGGAGATCCAGAACTCTTTTCGTGTATCCACATTAAAACTTTCAAACGAAATACTCTTATATAAATAATTAAAAATTATGTCTAAATTAAATATCTTATTAAACGTTCCTTACATAAAATCACAATCCTGGTTCATTTCCGCACTGAAATTATAACTATTTTTAGACCAAAACTTCAAGTTTGCTTCCTCATCGTTTATTTCAAAGATTTTGTTTTATTTACATAAAAAATAAAAGTGTCGATAAGATTTAAGGCAAAAAAAGCAAAGAAAAAAAAAAGTTTTCTTTTGCACTTCGAAACGATAATTCACACTGGGTATCATAGTCCGGCAGTAAGTTATTCGGCGACTTGCGCAAGCCAATACTTTTCTATATCCCAAAGTAAAATATAAAAAAGAGGAAAGAAAGAAACGGGATAAGACGTTGCGGTAAAAAAAAGAAAGAAATGCGGCCAAGTTGGAGGATCGGGATTATCGATTTGCAAAAATAAGGGCAAAAGAAAAAGGTGACATGATGTAGTCAAGAGAGAAGTTAAATACTAAAATCTAAATGCTCCAAGTTTTCGAATTCGTTAATGACGTTATAATTTTACTATTTTACATGTTATTTAAATTAAAGTAAACATCGATATGAAAAAATATGCCAACTTTACGTATTTATACAACTTGAAAAAAATTTTATTCACTTTAATGTAAAAATTTTTTCCTTTGAATGTTGAAATCTCGAAAATGTATAATTAGTCTTATTTACCAAGATAACAGACAGGGAAAAAAGTGAAAAAAGAAAAATGTTAAATTAAATGTTCTTTCATAAATATAAGGAAAGATTACATTAACATTTCATAAACACGAAGTATCGTATAAACAGCTTACATGTTTATCCAATAATCGAGCGTCATGCAAGCTCGCATGCTTAACTTTTCACTTATTTGAATAAAAACCGCGTAAATATGTGAGTAATTAAATAAATTGTTATTAATTAATTTTCATTAATCGCATAAATAAAGACTATACTTTTTTTTATTTTTTAATCTGTGTAGTTTCAATCTCAAATTATCTCTCATTAAAAAAATAAAGTGCAATCGTATTGTTACATCAAAATTTTAAATACTATTTTTCTTTATTCTACAGCACCGTTCGTGATTTTATTTTACGTCTGCAATATGAAAACTATTTTTTTATTACTTTGAGATATTTATTTGTACGAATGAAAAAATATAATGAATAAATATTTTTAAAAAATAAGAAAATATAATATCATATGTTATAAATTGAAATAAATATATGAAAAAGAAAGTAAATTTTGATCTTTGAAAAAGTAGTACTTTTTCAATAAGATAACTTTTTCGCTTTTCACTTTGAAAAATTCAAAAAGCTTTTCCAAATTCACTTATTTTTTCAAAAGTTAAAAAAAAAAAAAAAAAGACAGAAAAGAAAGTCAAGTGACGAAGAAAGTAGCGTACAAAGAAAACTATCGTGTCTCGAAACTACATATCAGCTTCGGTCTTTTTTTTCTTCTTTTCTTTCTTTTTCAAGTCTCTGATACCACAAACTGTAAACGGTAAAATGTAGAAGCTATAGTATAGATGTGAAATATATATACTTTGGACAGAAATAAAGCCATGTTCCACGCGAAAGATTACCGGATTCAAGCATGTCGTATACATAGAAAAGCAACATACAAGTCTATATCTTCCTTTCCTCCTGCTCTACTTGGCTCCCTAAAACCCCCTACACAACCACCCCCCCCCCCTATACCCCCTTCTTTTTCGTTGTTAAGAAAATAGAATAGAAAAGAGAATAGAAAGAGATGGAATAAGCGTTGCTTTATAATGCCAACGAAAAACCTTTAACGTCGACCCCCTTTACCCTCTAAAAATGTCTATATATGCGGGCACCAAGCGCGAAAGTCGAGATAAAACTTGTGTACGTCTCTCTCTCTCTCTTTCTCTCTTGTCTGAACAAAATAATGCCAAGAGAAAGCTTTAGATATATACATATATATTAGGTATATACGGGTGCAAAAAAAAAGAGTTTTGCAGGTCGACGAAGAGGAAAGATACAACAAACCAAAAGCTTGAACAAACTGTCTGTATATATAGATATTGTTTAGTTTATTTCTTCATTTCTTTTTTGTTTTTATTTTTCATTTTATTTTTGGAGTAACTACGAGATTACGGGGATAAACTTTAAAAGGAGTAGCTTTCCTTTCAATGAAAAGTAGAAACAAAAGAGGATCAAAGTTTTGAGTTGTTTTTGCATGGAAAAAGTAATAATTAACGTTTTCGAATAGTTCAACTTAATTTGTTATTTTTATTCTTTTTTTTTTTTATTTTTTTTTTATTTAACAATTAAAACTAGTGCAAAGTTTTAAGAACTAATTTTATCAGAATTTCGTACTTTTAAAACAATATAACATTCTTTTACACTTTTGAAAAACAATAAATAAAATTCTATTTTTATTCAGTTTCGAATCCCAAGCTAATTAACTTTAGAAAAACAAAAAAAAAGCTACAAATATTTTCTCCAGTTATTTCAATCATTGTAAAATTTGATCATATTTATCTCATAAAGTTTGCAAAAAAAAAGCAGCCGTAATTTTTCATTATTCAAAATATACATACATCTCCATTGTACGGCAGTAAAATAAACTTTCCATTATATTACCAAATACAATATTGTGTTATATATGTGGAAAGCTTGCGCATCGACGTTGTCGATAATATAAGGGAAATAAAAGAAAGAAAGAAAAAAAAAAGAATAACAGCGTACACCCATAAAATACTCTATATTTCACTTTAGCAAATGTAAACTACATACGCACGCATATCGAAAGAAACATTTCCGCGCGCACGATGGCGTAACTCGTAAACTTCTTTATCATGGATAAATATTAAAATTAATTGTCTTCTCTTTATATCTTCTAAATGTATACGTATTTTTCGTTTTCAATCTTTTTTCTCTGGTACTGTTTTTCTCTTTTTATCTTTTCACCATTCCTCGACTACTCGAAAATGCTGATAATATTTTTATGATACCAAATTATACGATCTCTCTATACGTTTTCTATTTCTCTTTATGCTGTACTGTGGACTATTTTTCTTCCCCCTTTTTTTGACGTTCGTATGTAGGAGGAGTGTGAATTTGCGAGCAAGCGGTCGAGTAACGACAAACTTTTATGTAAATTGCGCTGGCCATTTAAAAAAAAAAAGGGTCAGTCAAAATTACAGAAAGAGAAAGATAATAGTATCATTTTAAACGTACATATATACGCGCGAAGAGAGGGTGGAGGTTATGTAGTCGTTATATACTCCAGTTGAGGACGGGGGTTGGCAGAGAAATAAAAATAAACGACAGAGAGGAAGAAATTATTTTTATTAAAAGAATTCACTTTACCATTACCGGAATTTTTTTTTTTTTTTTTCATTTTTTTATTCTCTTTTGCTATTTAAAGGAAAGAGAAAGAGGGAAAAAAGAGCATTCCTTTCAATTTTTCCTTCCGGTCTTTTATTACTGTTTTTTCACGTTGAATAATTATTAATTTTAATAGCGCAATATATGATAGTAAGCTTTTTTTTTACCCACTTCGTTATTTTTCAATTTAATTTTATTATAGCCGAGATTAATTTTTAATTTATTTACTTTATTTTTTGCTTTCCCTGATCATTTTTTTTTTATCTCGATGTATTTCAAAATTTTATGATATAATTATTCGCGCAAATATTAATAAATTTATATTTAATTAAATCCTGTAATTTAAATCCAACATTTTATGCATTACGTTAATTAATACTAAAATACTGCATGGATAATGAATAATTTGAAAATTTTAAAAATCAATGCACTACCTTAAATTAAAAATGAACTTAATAATGCTCGAGACTTATAAATTATCACGTAACGTATCAGTCATTATCATTTTCAACGAAATGATAATATTATGTCTTGATTAATGGATTTTTAATATGTCTTTTAATGGAAATCGCATAATTTATTATTATCAAATGTAATAATCCATTAACGTTCGTATTGCATAAATCTAATGATATTCCGAATATTTTATCGTGCACAAAATTATTGTAATTCGTTTTATTTGTTAAACAACTTTCAATGTTTTGCAACAATATTAAAATTCTATTGATTAGGTAATGAAAATGATGGAAAATAAAACTAAAAACAAGTTAATAAAGATTTGAATCAATTAATTACAAGCAAATTAATCCTCGTACGAGAGAATTGCGCAAACAACTGTATATTCATTTGTATAATCAAATACTTTTGGAAAATCGCTATTTAACAAAGCACGTAATAATACATGACGAGCATGGCATGTATCATAAATCGAGAGTCGCGTGGCCATTTAATTGGATATTATCATTTAACTGAATGTTACATAAAGTGCTTTTGCGTGAATGTTTGTGTATGTATGTATGGGTGCGCGCTTGTATAATTGCGCATATATATATATATATGCATGTCTGTGTATTGAGGATTGGGTTTATGGTAAAGGTCCGAATGCAAATTTTGTTAGCATGAAAATGCCAAATTTGGTTATATAATGCGATTTAATTTTTTTTTGTTTTTTCTTTTTTAATGAATGGACGTTTGACAATTGCGGTTAAATTAAGTCTATATTAATTGAATGTTTGTATGGTAAACCTTTCCGGTAGGCAAACGCTTTAAACTTTATATAGACGTAATTTTTAAAAAAAATTTGTTAGGTTTATTAACATTACAGTATCTACTTTATTGTCTTTATATTTTTTAACGTAATTAGTCCGTTTTTGGTAACTTATAGTCGTACATAAAAAAAACCATATGTTTAATATTTATAATTAATTTTGTCCTTTTATCAGGCATGTCCAATTACTAGGAAATTCACTCTAAATTACAATAAAATGATTCATTAAAATTTAGTAATTTATTTTTTGATTTTTCGTAATTTATTATATTTAGTCTTTATAATCTCAAAAAAATAAAAACCCAATAAATGAAAAGACAAAACAATCATAATAAAGAAGAATCCGACAAAAAAAAGTACTCACAAATCATAGTGCGATGAAAAAAAAAGTAATGAAGCAAAGCAATAAATTGTTATTAAAATTAAGAAACATCAAAGTGACAATCTTGAAGCTGTGAATCATCAAGAGAATTCCATTTTGGTAATTGGCAATAATCGAATCTTACCAATGTACGCAATTCTTATAACAGCTTCAATTTAATATCAATGCTAGTGTATATCTTTTCACTCTGTTACTTATTCTCTCTTTCTCTATTTTTTTATTCACAAAAAAAAATGCGTTGATCGTACGATCAACTTGATGAATGGTTTTATATATATCGAATGATTTCAAACCAACGTGTATATGTATGCACATAATGTATATATTTATAGCTTGTTATATGTATATATATATATTTTTTTTGTTTGATTTTATTTTTTCACACGATAGCTGGTCGATAGCAAGGACGACTACAAAACTAGGACGTATATGAACACTTGATTTATTGCATGCGGCATTCATTTATGCACAAATTTATACAGTTTACTTTTTTTTTCGGTGAAGAATATTTCAAATGAATAGTGAATTATTATTTACTTTTTTTTTATATTGGTTATTGCTGAATAAATTAAACAAGTTATATATTACGTTGGTTTAACAAAAGTAAAACTTGTCCAACTTTTGCATTTAAAGACATTTTAATTTCCCAAATTTCCGAAAATCAACGTCCTCCTATTATTCTTCAAACAATAAAATGAAACATTAAAAATATTTGATAGTGTCTGCATTTCATTAAAAGATAATAAATTCTGCATGCGTCAAATTGTTGTATCGACAGAGTTAATAACACGCAAAAAGAAAAGAGAATTAAGCAACAACATGACGTTATATCCCATAAAGCCCACTAATACAGTTTTGTGGGTGTGCGCGTATGTGCGTGCTCTTGCTCTTGAGCGTTAATGCAAATTTCCCTCGGTTAATGATGAAAATCGAGTTGCGATGTAAGCTTCTCTCCTCCCTTATATACATATGCGTAGATGAGATGCATAGAATGAGAAAGATAGACAGAGAGCTAAAGAGAGAGAGAGATGGAAAGTGTATATACATGTACGTACATGTTAATGGGTAATAACCGGCGAGTTAAGCTTAAAATTACAGGGCGCAGGTACATGGAAAGATCTGTTTACAGTCGGTGTTAGTGTTAAATTCTGTATTTGTTATAGTACTATACAGTAATGCCGAAATGTTTTCATGCTCGAATTGATGAATAATAAATAATCTTTTTTTTTGCAACATTAAAAGAATTGAATGTAATTTATTTGAAAATTTGATTAAAAATGAAATGTCGTTTGAAAATATTATTAAAAATGAAAATTTTGGCTGGGACAAGCAGAAATTAAATTTGTTATAAAAATAACTGCGCTCGCTGGATTTTTTAATTAAACCAAATAAATTTACTTATAATTTTAATTTGAAATTTCGCATTTCATAATTGAACATCATAAAAATGTAAAAAGTTTTAATAATAAAAATGCAAATGATTGAACATTAAGCGATTTTATCACGACTAACCAACATAATAAATGTCCTGTCAAATTCAATACTCCGACAAAATGCATTTCTAAACCATATATGAGAGGAAGAGAGGGAGTCAGTCCAGAGTGAAATTCTCTACCTTCCTCTCTATATATCCTCCTAACCACTTGGATCTCTTTAGTCAAGTAAAGGCTCTTGTTACCTCTTTGCATTATATATCTTTGGTCCTTTCTCGTTGGTGCATGTGACGAAAACTAGAGCCTCCTACCCCTTCTCCCCCCACTTTTCCAACCTCTCTGAATTTAATCAATGAGAAGCAAGCTCAAGCTCAAGCTTCGATGGTTCGTTTGCAAAGAGGTATACTTACTACTACTATTACTGCCATATATATCGTATGGATATATATACATATATATGGTTTGAAATTTCATGTGGTTTTATATGTGCACTCGTTATGCACCAGAAATAGGAGATGAAGTATATTTATTTTATTTGATATTTAAATTTAAATACGTTTTAAGAAACTTCTTAATTACTTTAAAATTTAGCCTTTTTATTTAATTACATTATTAAACGAACTTTCAGAATTTTAATCTCAAATATTTGGCTAATTGGACTCTCATATGGTTTAGAATGCGTTTGTACTCTCTAATGCTTATTTAAAGATTAAAAAGAAAGGTTTTATAAATCCATCCATGTTTGTATAACGTATGATAACGTACTTACCTCGACAAGAGTGATGAGGATGATGAAAAGTGGTGGTGGACAGCAGGTGTAGTGGTCCGCATAGTATTTACGATCGCGTTCTTCCGTTAGAAATTCATCACCGATCATTCGGACCATTCTGTAAGCAAATTTTTAGAAAAAATTATTCAAGACTTGACATAGTTAATCGATCTTTTTATGCTTTTTATCCATTATATCATAAAAGATAATTTAGGCATCGATGTAACATTTATGATAATGTTATTTTTAGAGAGAAAAAAAAAACTGTAATGCGCACATCCACTTTGGATGATGTTTTAAATTTTAAAGCTTTTAGTAGTTTGTTTTATGTTTTTCGGGAAAATTTATGCAACAATGAATAATTTTCATTTTAATAAGTTAAGAGGAAATTACTTGAATTACTTTCTTTGTAAATATTTTACAAGAGATTCCATTGGCACAGATTCTAATTTATATTTAAAAGCATTTTAACGTATTTTTGGAATTTTCATATTTAAAAAATTAATTCATCAATGAAACTAAATGCAAATTAGTTAGTAAATTGTAAATAACTTAAAAATAACATTTTTTTCTATACTTTCTAAAATAAAATTTAAATACTTCAAATATAGCTTCTTTAATATAATACTCGAAATTAAATTTAATAAAAGCAAAGAAAGAAAATAACTTATGACAATATGACTAATATTATAATTAAAATTACTGCTTTGTACATAATAATCTAATAAGAACGCAAATCTAGTGTGTACTTTAAAAAAAAAAGTCATTAAAAGAAAATTTTAGTTTCTTCTTTAAACCGCGCCTCGAACGAAAAGAGAGAAGCTACGTTTTTTTATTTTATTTTTGTTGTAGGGTTTGCACGAAAGAAAATTGCATTCTGGACTCCCACTTCATTTCCGTAATTTTCGGAACAAAGTCCACGGCGCGTATACTGGCGTAAATGTAAAGACCTAAAGCGTAAGAAGAGGCAGTATAAAAAGTATATTCTTTCTCGCGCTCACAAGGCAACTTTGATGAAAAAAAAAAAGAGAAAAAAATTTTAAAGACAAAAAAAAAAGAAAGCCAGCCACGAGGTTAGGATTATAAGATGAAATTTATTAACGTGCAGCTTTTGAAGTCGGGTATTCTTTTTCTTGTTCTTTTTTAATTTTATATTATTTTTTTGACCTAGCATTAAAACAAAATTGTTAATTAATAAGAGCCAAGTGAGTAGCTTTGAAAAGTTACGCTGAAAAAAGTCGAGCAAAAGCTAACAATTATTTCATCTCATTTTTTTTATG
The DNA here is from genome assembly GCA_017163975.1 of Anastatus disparis. Taxonomy (NCBI): domain Eukaryota; kingdom Metazoa; phylum Arthropoda; class Insecta; order Hymenoptera; family Eupelmidae; genus Anastatus; species Anastatus disparis. The sequence goes on from JAFFSR010000251.1 coordinate 3,598,723, forward strand.
GAGATTGTCGAGTGGTTCTACTTGACAAGATCATAAAACACATGCTTATATAAACACGTTTATTCATTCTTTCTTTGCATATATTCATCAAATTGTATAAAATACTTTTGATCTTTTTGATGATTATAAATTTCAAACTTTCTATTCCATTTATCTCTTTTTTATTTTCATTGCTCAATTTTCGCGCTTCTCATGAGAATGACACTTCATATTTTTTTTTCAAAGGGATATACATTATGTACATAAATTTGTTGAGGGTACACGTTCGACTTATCATTAATTGCGCATAAAGTTGCCAGTCATAAAATGAATTTTAGGATTTTCTCAAAGCAATGATTCATACGCAAAAAAATAAAAGATGTCTTTAGCTTTTTCTAAAACTCCTTCTTTTCTGCAAAAAAATCATAAATAATATATTTAAACCCCCATAACAGTAACAGCCCTTTCTTTTTAATAACAAACACATATAAATACGAGAGCAGAGTTAAGAAAACGGAGTATAATACGCGAAAAAAAAAGAAAGGGAAGTAAAGTTTTAAGAACGTTAACTCCATACCAGTTTGAATATATATCTCGCAAAGCAGCGTTCCTTTTTTTTATGAGTCTCGAATGCCAACGCTTTGATATTTCATCAAGCTATATAACACACACGGAAGTTGCTCGTAAACATTCCCCAATGCTTCTCTTTTTCTTTCCTCTTTTTTTTTCAAACTTCTTTTTCACTCCCTTCCTTACTTTTTCGTTGCGTGTGCACGAGGGAAATGATCCGTACTCCTTATTTCTTTCCCTTTTACTCTTATGTACTTTGAACGGGATCCGGTCGATATTGCTGTTTTTTTTTCTTACGTTTTCTTTTTCTTTCTCATTTTATTTCTTTATACTTGGTCCGCGTATTATGTGCAAGGGGTGCTTACGATTTCGAGAGAGTGATATAACTTTTATTGTGGTTTAGGTATGGTGAATTTCTTTTTTTCTTATCTTTGATTGCTAAGTGTTGAGAAAAGTGATTTTTAATTTTAAAGTAAGATAGTATGTTTCTTTAAGGGAAGAATATTTAATTTGATAGTGATACACTTTCAAAAGGGACGTTAAATGATGATTAAGATTTCAAATATGCTATAATTTTTTTTAGGGCTTATTACAATAATCTACGGTCTAATTAATCATAGAAGGATCAAATTTAAAAAAAAAAAATATTTCAATGCAAATTAGGAAAATTAAAAATCAACATTGAATTGTATAATCAGCTTAAGCTCAACAATTATGATTTTCTTTTATTCAATTGAATCGCACAATACCTCATCGATCGTCTACAGCATTTCAATGCGAGTACTTGCGGAGAGAAAGGGAAAAAAAGAAGAGAGAGAAAGAAAAAAAAATCGATAAGAAACGGCTCTAAATTGCTTTTCGAAACGTTTTCTACGAGGTATTCACTACAGCACAATTTTTGGCCTATACGTGGCGGCAAAAGCCACTTGAAATGAAAAAAATAAAGAGAAGGACTTTTGGTCTTGTTCTCGCGTATTAGAGAAGTATAAAAAAAAGAATTCAATACATCCATATATATATATATGTATATATACGTACACATATGTGCATAAAGAGGTCAAGAGTCTAGGCTAGTATTGAATCGATTTATCGTACGTTATAACGAATTCGTAAAATTTTCGGTCATGTATAAGTGCGTGCGTGTTTATCTCATAAACTACAAAAACGGCGTTATAAATGCTTCTCGTAATTAGGTATTTTATTAGCGGAGAAAGTTATAATAATAAATTAGTGCTTTAAATTTGAGAGTTTTAAAAAGGTATATATAGTAGCCGCTGTAAATTAAAATGATTAAAAAGGCGTGCGTGTGTATACCGGTGTGCATTATGAAAATTACAATTGAATGTAGAGCATTAGTAGCAAATAAATTTGGCATTGAAAAATCACATTAAACAAATGATTACTACTGCTGGATTAACATTAATGCATTACTCTTTTATGGTCTTAAAATTCATTAAATTTTAATATTTCGCGAGTTGTAGCTTTAAAAGTTTAAATTATACAATGTACGTGTAATAAATTGAAAAATCATATTATTTTTAAATAAACGAAATTGGAAATTAAAAAATTTTTTGAGATAATATTGTTATAATGTAATTGATCCAGTTTTTTGAAAAGAAAAATTAAAACAATTCTTACGAACTAAAAATTCTCTCAGTGTAAGAATACCAAAAATAATACCGTGAAAAAGAAAAGGAATAAGAAAAACTTGGCACGCTCCTTTATTTCAAAAAGAATGCACCATAAATTTTCCATAGGACTTAGATTTCCCAAAAAAAAGAAGGAAAGAAAAGGATAAAACGAAGCATAAAATTTTAGATGTAAAAAGAGACGGAAGACGACACGGTGTAGTTTTCACCGAGATCGAATTTCGTGTATATACGCGAAGAGAAGAGAGAAGCGAGGAGAGAGAGAAAAAAGGACGACGACGACGACAAGAGAAAATGAATAAAAATCGGTACGAGAGAATGGAAGTAAAGGTGCGAGGTACTGCGGAAAATAGAATCGTATATACGCTATATACTTGAGTGTCTGGCGCGTGTCTCGACTTCGTATTGTTTGCCCAAAGGGGATAACGCTATACCACCCACTCGTACACGCGAGCACGTGTGTGTTTAAGAAAACAGGATAAAATGTACATGCACACGTACGCGTAAGAAAAAAAGTGATAATCTTCATTAGGACGATTGAAGATTCTATATACATAAATGTTAGGAAATTAGACTGTTATAGACTACATCGGCGAGTATTAGAAGGTACATTATAAATGTATTGCGCGTAAGTTGAAAATTGAAAGGGAAACAAAGTCGGTGTTAAAGATCGTTCGTGCGATTTCAATTTTCACGCTGAATATTATGTTCTATATATTTCTCTTTTTTTCATGTTCATTTAAATTCTGTTATATAAAATATTGATATAAAAAGATGATTGAAATACAAATAGGTTTAATTAAATTTCAAGAAAGATTTTTTTTCTGTTTGATTTTTGTAATATAAAATATCGATGTAAAGAATATTATTTAAATGTAAATAGGTTTTATTAAATTTAAATTGATTATTGATTTAGGTGTTAATAAATAAAGTAATAAACAAATATACAAGAAATATCGTTTAATACATTTTCAAGATTAATGAATTTTTCATGTAATGTATATTGAAAAAGTTGTTAACGTTTAAACTAATACGCGATTCTCCAATCACATTTATAAATAAGAAAAACATTCAATAACTAAAGCTGTAATATTTATCGGATTAAAATTTTTAATTAAAAACCATTATTTAATGCATGATTTAACTTTTAGTTAATTATTTTTATTTAATTATCGGAAAAGTGATGAAATTTAAAAAATTCTTATAATTAAATTTAAGAGAAAATTTTTATTTTATCTTTATAAAATTTATGAAATTTTCTGGTTTAGAATTTTTAATGTATGAATTTATTCATCGGCAATTTATTGCGCAAAACATAAATAATCGAGCGAGTTTTGAGCGCGTGTAATACTTCAAGTAACTCCTTGCTTAAAATTTCCAGAACATGACGAGGCATAAAAATTTTCATCAATTTTCAAATCAACAACCTTATTTATACAAAATAATATGAATGAAGGTATATAGCGTAGAGCGAAATAAAAAAAATTGATTTCTTCTCAAGTTTCATCGATAAAAAAGACGGACAGTTTTAAATTCGACGACGTACTAGGTAGTAAAGAAAAAAGTCGAACGAGGGAATGAAAGGAGAAGTAAAGAGAGAAAATTTAAATTAGAAATATTTGCGCACGAATGAATTTCTATTCTTGTAGTCAATTCCGGACACGCTTTTAACGCACGAATAAAAATTTTTCGGGGAGGGTGAAAAATTTCCTTGTTTTTTTTTTTACACTCTCATTTCTGTTATAAATAAAAAAAAACGAGGGTTGAAGCAAGAAAATTTGACCGTCATCAATATACCATATTTTTTCTTCGCATATAAAGATTTTTGCAGGTGACTTGTTACTGTGGTTTTTTATGTACGTCCCTTGGGTAATGCAGCAAAAATGTCATTTTTATAAAAGCAAGACGAGAGCGAGAGCAAGAAAGTTTTTCGATACTTTTTCAACGAACCCCCTAAGTTATTATTCGCTCGTGCAAACATCAGACTTTCTTTTTGACCTTTTTTTTTCTTCCTTCAAAATATATATATCAATGTACTACATGCAGATGAAAGTTCCGGTAAATAACATTACTGATGTTAAACGGAATTATAAAATTATGGAATATGCAGAAGCCCATAAACATATTATGTGTTAATATTTATTTTAACTTTTATTAAACGATACGTTTAAAACCAATTATAATTGTATTTTAAAACAATAAATTTGAATTTTATATAATTTGTCAACAAAGAATTGTTTTCATGTCATTTTTATTATTGACTTTCTGCAGTATAGTTTTTAATTTTTTTAAATTGGATGCCTATGAAGAGATCAACAAAAAAGTTGATAAAACATTGACGTAATCATAAAATTTTTTGTTTGTTTATTATAATTTGGGCTTTTTCTCTCAGGGATTAAAGTTTAATAAAATAATTTAAGAAAAAAATTATAGATTTTAATCAATGGCAGAGATTAAAATATTCTTCGAAAAATTCTTTTATATTATTTTTAAAATACATTCATACGTGAAATTATTCATCTTAAACTACTTTGTAAAATAAACTCATGAAACATATGGTAAAACACACTAGAATCCTATACACTCATACTTCTCACGTACAAACATTTAGCGAGCAGTTTAGAATTACGAGAAACCATTGAAAGATTTTTTAGTTTTTTTATTTCTTACACTTTGCATAGAAGTTAATCTAAGCTAAAAGTTGAAACAACTTTTCTCGTCGTAGCAGAAAAGAAGGTTCGAGTATATGGAAAATTGACTTCTAGTAGGTAAAAAAACACGTGCTTGGACTGCAAGTCAGACATGCTGAAACACGAGAGAGGCATCAAGCTCGGAAAGTATTTTGCCATAAGCTCGTAAATGACTAGCTTGCTTTGGTTTCTGCATCTTGTTACTTATTTTTTTTTATTTTTCGTTACTTTCTAGTTAACTCCTTTTTGCATATGTTTTCTTTCTCCAATTTCTTGTGTCGTTTTAATATTTTTTTTCAAATTTACTTGATGCGTAGTGCTGATTATAGACGCAGCGGTACCTTTTTTTTTGTTAAAGGAAGGTAAAGAAAATAATCTTAGTTTGGAGAAAGCGCTTGGGTTCGAAATTGTTCATTGGTTTTCATCTCAATTGAAAATGTCATGAGCATATATAGCTTGTTATCGTTGAATTTTCTGTAGATGATGGATTAATTTTGTAGGTCATTATGACTTTTTTTCCAAGAAAATCTCTTTTTACGTACTAAAAAATCTCAATTAATAAAAGTTGATTTAATCGCACAATTTGTTGTGATTACAAAAATGTATGAATAATAAAAAAAGAAAATAACCAATGAAGATAAAAATAAGTTACGTATATTGTTAAAAAAAAAGTAAAACAAAAAAAAATTGGAAATGAAAATTTAATTTTCTAAGTGAATTCTGATACGATATATTTTCAATCTTTTTTTAGGTTACATGTGAAGAGAGAGAAAGTAAAAAAGTTACTAAATTTAGCAAACATTTTTATTTCTTTTTTAGCTTATTCTTTTATTGTAACATATTCCGTATTTTATGGCTAACTGAAATTTGTCTTGTTTATTTTTTTTTTCAAGTTTCATAGCTCAAATATTACCCGAAATCACTTAGGTAAAGTGAACTGATTTATCTTATGTATTACATAAATCTGGGTTTAATTAAAATTTACGAGGTCGAATAAAAAATATTTTATAACCTATAATGCAGTCACAAAAAAAGGCATAATTTCAACTTATCGATGATCAAACTTCAATGAAACCTTATTAATCCATTAATCAACATTATAATCGAAAAACTTTTTTTCCATAATATTATCCAATTTACAACTTCACCATTTTTTGAAAGCTTTTCATTAATCAAATTTACTCATAGCTTTAGCGCCTTATACATAACATAAATCTAATATATATATATTTTTTTTCAACTTTTATTTTCTTATTTTTTCATGCCTTTGGTACAATCGGCGCTAGGGTAAGAACCGTTCAATTCTTCAGTATAGTCGAAGAAAACTGATTGACTGAAGTTGGGGGGAGGGATGGGGGGTGTGCAGCGACATGTGAATCGATAAGAGAGCTATGGAGAAAATGGAAAAAAATCTAAGAGACGCTATGGCACCTGAATAAAAGGAGGTTACCAGACAGCCTGTGTGAATAAAAGGAAAGTAAAAAGAGAAGGAAAAGAAGCTTTACAGTCGAGAATAGAGAAAGAGAAAAAGAAGAAGAAGAAGAGGAGGATGACGTGAAGGAAACGCGTTGAAGGCAAGACTTCCCAGTCGAGTGGATCCGATGAGGTGGAAGATATACAAGAGGGTGAAAGAGAGAGGCTATGTAAGATGGCTTTTTATCGACGCATAGACGCGATTCTTCCTTCATGCCTTACGTTACTTTTCTTCATTTTTTTTATCTTCTTTTTCTTCTTTTTTTATGCATATATAAAAGCTTAATGGCTTCAATTTTCCAATATATGCACGTCACGTACTTTAGCTGAAATTTCGATTTAAATTAGGAAGTTAATTGTTTGTTGGTTATATTTTTTTATTACTAACTTTTTATTGCTTAACGTAAAGCGCAATTATTTATGTTTTAAGAAGTAATATTATAATATTGTTAAAATTCACATTTTAGTAGAAATTATAGAATATCAGTGATATCATTTTTTTTCTATTTACAATGATTTTTTCAAAACTAAAAAAATTAGAAAGTATTTTCTATGATTTCATTAATCTTGATTTAAGGTGGGTCCAGTATTTAAAACTGTGATTAGCCAGGGCACCATAAAAAGAAACAGAAAATTTTTTTAATTAAAAATATTAATACATTTGTGATTTCATTATTGAAAAATATTTATGACTGTTTTCTGTATAAAATGGTTGACTATTTCACGTTTTTGCAACGTCTATGAAACGCTACCAATTTTCTTGCTATATATTTATTAAACTTTCTATCTCATTTAAAAAAAAAGCTGACGTTCAAGTAATCATAAATTGTCTAAAAATTTAGCAAGACAAACATACTACAATAAAAATTATATATCATCAAGACAAAATGAAAAAACTTTTAAACTGTCAAAACTTTAAAGCAAAAAAAAAGGAAGAGAGAAGGAAGATTCAAAAGTGCATAGAACAAGCTTTTGAAAGAGCTTTTTGCGTTTACTGCAGTAGAACATAAAGTCCAGTGGTGGCGTCGTCTCGTCTATAGAAGCAAAAGCAAGTAATAGCAGCAGTAGCAGCAGCAAGCCATGGCGTCGGAAGAAAGAAAGAAGAAGAAATCTTAGTGGCGCAAGGCCAATATTCGCGAGCCAAACATTTGGATCTATCTTTTCTCTTTCTTTTATCATGCGAAATTACGCGGCGCTTTTGCAGACACGTTTTTTTCTTTTTTTTTAATTTTCTTTATGCTCGGGCAAGTGTTTACTTAGCCGCTCTTTAATGTTCTGACACTCAGTTTTACTAGTGCTCTGCGAACTCATTTCGATTAATTCTATCCCCCTTCAAAGAATATGTACTTCCTTCAGTTTTTTTTGTTTTCTTTTTTTTTTTGCAGTTTAACAGTTTTATTTTGGTCATAAACATTCGTACTTGCTGTTCTCTCTTTTTTTTTCCTTTTTCGTTTGAGGATTGTTTTTTACGACTACAAAAGCATCCTTATTACCTCATTCGGAAAGCTAAATAAACAATTTTTCATTTCTGCGCAATATAATTTTTAATTCTCTCAAGATTTTTTCAATGAAATTTAAAGAAGAACACTGCTTTAAGATTATTTTTGTATACCAAATGTTTTACGTACGAATGCTTAAATAAATCAAACTGTTTAATAAAATATATTTATCTATAAATTTTCTTTGTACATCAGATTACATATAATAATTGATTGTTCCACGTCTGTTTTTACAATCATGTTATTTCACCTAAAAAACACAAGCAACGTCCATGAATTGGTCGATACTAAAGTAAGTTGAGAGAAGAAAAAAGGATAACACGAGCTCATTAAAAGAAGATAAGAGAAAAGCTAGAGAAACCTCATATAAAGACAATCGCCGTGCAAAATGAAAAAAAGAAGAATAAAAAAAGTAAGGAAAAAATAAAAGTGATCTATATATGTCCGACAAAGCAATTTTCTTCTACGACCGATACACACGTACATATAAATTGAGCTTTTGGTGAAAAAAGGTTGGAGAAAATCGAGCTCGTTGCTGTTTCCTAATTGGCCGAGTTCAACAAACCTTCAATTCAACGATTTTCTTTTTTTTTTGGTACGAAATTCCCCTGTGAAAAATTTCGGAAATCTGAAAAAAGTTTGCTACAAGATTGTGTTATACACGAACAAAAAAAAAATTGTTATTTTCAACAAACTTTCAACTTAATTCAATACAATTTGATTAAATAAACTTCAGACTTCATATAATCATAAATAATATTACAAAATCATAAGTAAACTAACGTAAATTAGTAAAAAAAAAGGAGAAGATAGAAACAACAATTAAAATCCAGAGTATTATTTTAAAGTTTTGGAATCCGTAATGATAATATTCATTGAAATAATACCCTTTCAACGTAACATAATAATCTTCATGACAATGAAACAGTACGCGAAATAAATACCATTTTCCCCTCGGCAGAAGATAAATAAACGAGGCATTAAAGGAAAAAGAATTAGAGTTAAATTCATTGGTTCATGTGTAAGGGTAGAGATAATAAAATAAATGAAAAATAAAAAGAACTGAGCGTCGACTCTTTCTGACGAGACGGTAATATGAAATCGTTCGAAAAAGGCAAAAAAAAAGGTAAAAGAAGAAAATCGCTATCATTTCATTGCCGTAAACGAGAAATTGTGAGAAGCAAAAAAAAAAGAAGAAAAAAATAAAAGAAAAGCTCAAAGTTCATTCTCGTCGACTCTTTATTGTTTATGCAAATGCGTTAGTAACGATATCCGATGCGCGGCAGGAAGTTCGATATGCTCGGGCTCTATTTCCTCTTTGGGTAACTTGAAAACGATTGTGTAGAAGAAGAAAATAAAGAAAGCTTGGGGTAAAAGTTCTGATAATTTTAGTTGGTCGTTATTATAGATACTTTGATAACATTTTACCTTCTTCGCATTGTAAAAAAAAAAAAAACTTTTAACGTCTAACTTATAAGTTCGAATATTCGATAACTTTGTCATTTAAATTTTACTTAATCATACTTCAAGCTAACTGTTTACTTTAATAACAAACATGAAATTTTCATTTTATTTTTTATGATTAATATAAAAGAAAAATTTTTTTTAGGCTTTCTTACGATTCTTTGCTTGATTAATTTTAGCAAATTTTACCCTTTTATTTAACATTCGAGCTTGGTAGAGGAGAAAATTTTCTTAAATTTTCATCGCGCGTCAAGTAGTCTCATTTTCTAGCACAGACGTATACGTATATATACGCATATAATAATGAAATTCCAGATGAGCTCATAAAAATAGCGAATGTCCTTAAGAAGAAGAAGAAGAAGGGGGTAGGCGAGTAATCAAAATTTTAATGCAAAGTAAGTTATAAATTTCGTCGCTTGGCCCAACTAAAAAGCCAGAGACACGCTTGGATCACTTGGAGACTTTGAATGAAAGCTTGCTATGAGCTTGAATATTAGTAGACTTTAGTCTAAATGAAAAATAAAAAAAATAATGAAAGAGAAAAATCACAAAATTATTAAAGAAAAAGATAGAAGTAAGTAATTGGGCCAATACGAGTTTCATATAAAAGTAAAAAAAAAAGAATGAAAGAAAAGGTTAACTAAAAATTCAAGGAAAAAGATGCTTTGATATCTGGATATTCTTCTTTTTTGTAGGTGTGTGGGTGGTGCATTTGCCTAGAAAAAAAAGTGTACACATGAGCCTTTAGTCCAGGAAATAAGCAAGGCCGAACAGAAGAAAGAGTAAACGAGTTGCCTTCAAAGGTATAAAGCTTGAAATTCTCGTATTTCCCTGAAAAATAGAAACAAGAACGTACAGCTCAAGCAAGAGTCTGAAAAAAAAAGAAAACGTTATAAAAAAAAAGACGTCGAGAGAAAAGAAAAAGGAGAAAAGAAAGGTTTGATCAAAGAAGTGAATATTCTCTCCTACCCCTTTTCACGAGCGGCTCTCTTTTTTCATCCTCCTTACAAGTACATCGCATGCTGCTATGTATATCGAGTCTTTGAAATATCGATACATCTGCAACGTCTTGTTCAGTATTCAAGAAAATTGCTTATGGCTGGATGACAAGAAACTTTAGGATTCGGCTAATGAAAAAGCATTGGGAAATGCATATTTTTTTTTCTTATATTTACAAAAGAAATTTCAATGAACATTGAAGTTTGTATGATTTTATCAGTCATTGTAAAGGAAATTGTTTAAAATATTAAAAATATTTTTTTTACATTATAAAGATATTAAAAATTTAATATCAAAAAGATTTTTTTTTAAAATTCAACGTGAATTTATCTAAATAGTTAACTTGGCAGAGTTCCATCTGCACCCCTAAAGATAACTGCTAAAAACGTAAACTTTTCTGATCTCCTCGACTTACAATGCATTTATATTTTTATCTTGCGCTCTTACAAACATACGAACAGCTAAGTATATACGCTTATACAAGCGCAAACAGCCACCCACATATACTACTACGTACACAAACGAAAATCGCTCCTTTACATATAATTGCCAGCAGCACCTGTGTCTGACTATCGAACATAAGGCACGTATATATATACGTATAAGCGATGTACAAACTTTAGTCTCTTAGCCACCTGGGCGCCTTCCCCCATATAACACAGTGGACCTACTATTATAATGAAATGCGACGTAATTTCTAACTTGGATTTCTCATCCTATGTTTATTGAATTTCTTAACTCTATACATTTAGGTATTGTTAAATATCATTATTCGAGCACGTGAACGTTATTCCTCTCTCTTATTATGTTAATACGAAAAGATTATTGAATCCATTCGAGAGAATCTTATAAAATTGAAAAAAAAGGAAAGAGCTACTATGTAAGTGTTGGTTACTGTAAGTTGATTAAACGAAATTGCTTGTGTAGCAATTAATTTGTAAACAAGCTGTTGCCTCTTTTATTATCTCAGTGTTTTCTTAATTATACCTCTTTCGAGATATGTATTTAGATGCGAGCTACTTATATTAATTAAAAGCCAAAATTTTCATAGAATTATAATTATTTGAAACATGATTATTAGTGGATATAATTGTAGTAATAAATTTATTATTTAATTATTCACACGAAATTCAACTTTTGCAACGCCAAATGAAAAACTATTTTCCTCTGTAAACAAGATAATAAAACTCACTGTTTTTCGTGATAAAACATTCGTACATCCATTAAATTTAATACCTCAAAACTATGATCTAAAAATAGCATTAATAAAAATTGACTTTCACATTGCTACACACAAAAGATTATATCTGAAATTCATACAAAGCGATAACTTTTTTTTTTATTCGTATGTGTCTCTTTCTCTATTTCTCTGACCATATGACGCAAAAAGAGAGAGAGACACACAGAGACAGATATAGAGAGAGAGAGAGACTCGGAAGCGGATGGTTAGCAATTAGTATGGATTACCGCTGTGCTATATGGTGGCCAAAACGTGGTTTACCCATAAGGTCATACATCATCGTGGCCCACTTGCGGAATATAGCTAACCCAACTAAACTACTATTACTACTATAGCTGCTGCTGCTACTGCGCGACATGCGCTCACGCTGATTTAGGCGTTTTAGGGCTTGGAAAGCTAATTGATCGGTCTTGGCTTTTACCTATATACACATGTATATATATATAGAGAGAGGCTTTTCTCTGGTTAGTTCTGTAAATGTTTTAGAGTGGGATTTTGAATAAAGAGGATTTTCTGGGATGGTGATTTTTGTTTTCGATTTAGGTCAAAATCGTTTCATTTTTGTTATTTTTTTTTTCGTAATAACTTCAAAATGCGTGAATTTCGTTTGACAAATATTTTTAACAAGATTGAATATTATGAAAAATTATTTTTTATATAATGTTTCATGCAAATTTTAATGCTTTTAAATGTGGGCAAATTGAAATTTCACGTATATGTAATATAAAATTTTTAATATGCAAAGTTGATTAAATAAAAAAAAAATTCTAGTAAAAATTTTTAAACCACAACGGCAAAATTTTTTTAATCAACTTAAAACATCTTTCTATATATAACGACAAACATTCGCCCTTTCTCTGGTTGCATCGGCATTCGCATTTGAATTAATTGAAACGCATTAAAAATAAAAGAAAGAAAGAGAAACAAGAAAAGAAGAAGCTAGGATATTTCGCTTAATCACGACCTGGATCGTTAATTTTTTTTTTTTTTTTTTTCACTTCTCTTTCCTTCGTTCTGGCTATAAGCGCATTCAAATGTTTCAAAGAATCCTAATGAAGGTGCTCTGCTGCTCAGTACTCGCGTAAATCTCAGGGAAGGGCCTCTAGAGTAAAACCACCATTGAACATAGAAAGCTTTCACCAATGTGCTTAAAGGGCTTTAACTTCGATTCGGTGCACTATTTTACGCTTTATTGCTTTTCGTTCCTCCTTCCTTTTTTTTTCTTTGCTGCTCTTTTTTATTTATTTTTGTCGACTTTTTTTTAGTGGCGAGCTGCATGCATCCCACGATAAAAACAAACGAACACAACATTTTTAGAGGAGAGGTTGAATTTTATTCGCACCATTTGCTGGCGTGTCTATAATTACAGCAATGTAAACGAATACGCGTAAATAGCCAAACGATATCATGAATGTATTTAGCTTACAATAAAAATGCATACGGTTTTATTTGAAAGATATGCCGTTTAGAATTATAGAAGGAAATTATTTTTTGGCTGATTATTAATATTACGAATATCCATTTTCGTTTTCTGAACGTATTCGATTTTCTAGATATATCGAACGATAAGTTCAAGTTTTTGTTTTTCAATTTATTTCTCATGACAGGATGTTGGTATAAATGTCTGAAATTCATCGAATAATTTAATCTTGTATGGAATTCAATGAATTGTTTAACAACAATCTAAGTTTTCAAATTATTAAACAATTTAAAACACTTCTAGATTAGGACTTGAATATTAGGATATTCTCGAAAGTTAGTTACAATCGACTTTGTACATTAATGTGTGTTATTAAGGAATTTCAAAATTACAAGAGACACACTGAGTTTAAGATTTAGATTCTCTGCCCTTAAGCGTTATTCTTCCCCCTTCCGCTTTACTCTTCTCAAAAGCTTACTTTGACAACCAAGTTGTCACGCAATTAAGTAAGCACCTGGACCAAGCCTTAGAACAATAGAGTTTCTTACAAAGTTTCCACTCAATTAGCAAAACGTTTTGCCTTTAGAGAAAGAGAGAGAGGAGAGAAAGAGGACTCGAAAGGGTCACGTGGAAACTTATCAATTAACCATTACGAAGAAAACTTTGAACCAACTTGTTAAGCTGGATTTTACTTAGGCGTAAGTAAGCAAATTTCTTCTTATCTTTAGGATAATGCAGATTCTTTAGGATCAATTATTTTTATATGATTGGAAACAATTGAAGATTATAGATTTTAATGTAAAGTTGATTGCTTTAAAAGTAACCAGATTTTTTAAATTTCTGATGATAGTTTCAAATAGTTTTCAAATTAATTTAATTTTCCTGTGATACAAAATTAATGTTACAAATTTAATTAAGAGTTTGATAATATTGCTTATTAAAATATTGAAACTATTCGTATATTATAGTAAATTTTAGTTAACTGGACACTTTATAATTGATATCACTTTGTAGTGAATAGCATCTTTCTGAAAACGACCGAACTCATTTTGAAAAGTACTGAACTATAATAGATATTGCAATTATAATTTCAGTTTACTATCGCAAATGATTCATCCATGCATCGAATACAGTCAACAACCACAAAATTTTAAATACAAACTTCAAAGTTTCACCTTTTGCAAAAAAAAAACCAACCACACTGACATTCTTCAACTTTAGTATCACGTACCAACTGCTGTGCAAATAGCGGTAAGGTCGAAAATACTAGTCGAGCGTCGAAGTTGAAATTCATGTCGTCGTATACATCCAAATATGAGAAAGAGATGCTTAGAATGAAATATTCAACGCTCTGCTCGTCGACTAATTCAAGGCTCAAAATGTTCCTATGTATATATATATATATATATACGTATACTAGAGAATAGTAGATATGAAGACAGAATGTCAACGGATATTCCTGTGCGGATTAATTAGCCCAGGGCTTACTGTAATTTCATATATACATTTGGACTCCCCCTCTTTCTCTCTTCTTCCCCTTTCAAAGTTCACACGCTCTGAGATTAGGACAAGGGGGTAAACACATAGCGAGAGTACGATAGAAGTACACCATATGGCTAGCATATATATATATGCATATACGCATATACAATTGTACGCAGTAGAGGATATTGGATTATATGTCATTGGTATGTCGACGCAACAACGCCTCTGACTAACGAGCGTTAGCCTGGGCTATATAACGGAATTGTCGATTGTCCTTCCTATTTGCTTGTATACAACATACAAGCTTGGCCTAAAGCCCAACCAGTTTTGATCCGAATGTCAGCGCATGAACGCAATTTATTCCTCTAATTGTCCAAAGTGCAGAGAGCAAAGTTCCTCCCATGTTGCAGAGATGGAATTATATCAGAGATATGCTCATATTATTATTGATTTAATGGAAAATGCTTTCAACATTTGTTATTAAGCGTCTTATAAGAACTAATACATGAGCAATTAGTATTTTACATTTAATATAATAATAACTTATGATAAAAATTTAATTTTGTTTTGCTTATATCATATTTTTAGAATTTTATAAAATGTACATTCAACTTTTATAGAATTGATTTGTAATTTAATTATTAAAGGCGTGAATTAATAAAATTATAACAATTGCAGTAGCCACACCAAATTAATTTTCCCAACAGTTTATCAAACACGATCAATCATGTCCAGGAAGATTACCTTAAATTTACCAAACATAGCTCTGTATTTATGTTAACATTGTCATGATTCTCTAAACAAACTTTTGAAGAACTGAATAATCAAGAATGATGATAATTAAATTGATGATAATTAAATTGATTAAAAAATAATCTTAAATATTGGTAAACGAAATAGAAAAATTGTTGTACAAATCGTTCAAGTATTACTTTAAGCGATAAAAATTCGTATCTTTAGCCTATAGGAATTTTTGCTCGATCCACGAAATAAAAAAAAAGGAATCCAGAAAATCTCGAAAAGCTCTTTCTCTTCTCTCACCATAAACCTCAATAAACTCTCGACATCTCCTCGACAAAGCTTTCGTGCTCTTCTCGCGAAACAGACTCTTGTTCACATACACCCACCCCACACACACATACAAAGTATTAAAGTCTGTACAAAATATCTATGTGTATAGGAAATTCGGCTGCTCGATTAAGAGGGTTGGGGTTTTCGTATATATATATATATATATATATATATATATATATATATATATATACGAGAAACGAGTAATCCTGGTTGGCTTTGCGTCGGATCGGAACGCAGCTTAGCGCACGGCTGCCGAACCTAACGGTGTTAAACAAAGCGATCGAAATCCTCTTTGAGAATTATTCCTCTTACATATACCTGTACATAAATGTGCACGTATATGAATATGCGTGTGCATGTGTGTAAAGGGGGCCTAACGAATTTAACCAAATCTCAAGAACATTACTGCAAACTCATAATACCATAACTATAGTTATATGTAATGGTCAGAGCATTAAGTCATTAATATTGATGGTCGGTATCATAATGAAAGCTAGATGGGTATCTTCTCAATATTGTATAGTGCTTGATCTGTCCGATGTATTCAATATAATAAATTGTATGTAGAAAAGCAATCATTGGATTTGATTGAGCTTTGTAGAAATATATTCGATCAGAGGATCTAATCTTACAGGCGATTCAACATCATACAAAATCTTAATCTCTAAGTAAATCCTATTCAGTAATGTGAAATTTTAATGAATTTAATTAAGTCAGTTCGAGTCAAGGAAAAGCTTTACTAGAATTTTCAATTTAAAAAATAAAAGTAACGACTTAATTAAATAAAAAAACATATCAACGTAAAATTATATCAAATAGAAATAATGCAGTAAATAAAGCAATCATATTGTAAAAGTTGTAATACAAACAAGTTTATAATACTTGCGAATCATTTTGAGTCTTACCAAATATTGACCTATACTACTTGCAAGCACAACTCATTCTTTTCATCACTATTGAATTTGACGAATTATATTTATTTTCAGAAAATACAGAATATTCAATTTAATAAATCTAGATACAAAAGCTCAATGTAAATTAAGTAAAATTAAATATGTAAAATGAAAGGAAGTATTATTGCGAAGTTTTTTTCAAAGACTCTGTTTAAGCAAGTGTTGAATAAAAAATATCAGCTTTTTCAAATAATCCTTTTCAATTTATTTAGAATTGAATTGTAAAAATTGTGTCAAAATACAGCTCATTAGGATTTAATAAACGTTAATTTGTAATTTTCGCATTTAAGATTACTACGGAACAGAAGAATTTGCAAATATCCATGATATTTTTTAAAGTTATCGTAGTAAAATATTTAAATATTTAACATCAAACATAAAATAAAATAAAAATAAAATCAAATCAGACTTTACTAGCACCAATCTCAATTTGATCATTAATCTCAAAACTTATATGGTTATGAATATTTAAATATTACATAATACGCGATTTAATTTTTTTCCAATATAGAAATTGAGATAAAACCGCAGTATTCGATATGTCCATAACAATACTCACTTTTACCCTAAAATACGTTAAAAAATATTTAATTTTAAACGAAAACAATATGCGATAGAAAAAAAAGTGAGTTTCTCCAACCCATTGCAAGAATATTCGAACAAATAAAAGAGGTAAGTAAAACACGCACGCGTAATAAACTCTTCAGCAATGAAGCCTTTTGAGAGTAGAAATCGAATCGCAAGAGCGTTAGTTACAACACCTTCTATATAGCTCAAATGCGGTTTCTATATCTCTTCTTTCTCTCTCTCTCTCTTTTTATCTTTGAAGGGATTGCTCTGTAAGTCCCAGTGTGCTCGTTAACGGTTAGCTAATTGTCACTTGTTAGATGCTGACTTGTTCTTTTTTCTTTCTACTTTTTTTATTTTATTTTTTCGTTGTGGAAGCTTTTTCTCAGGTTTTTCAAAGCTTACGCCTTGCGCATTGCAAGCGATTCACTCTCGTCAATTATTTGTTAATGTCGGTTGAGCTTTTCGCACCTTTAATCTTTTATGTGGCTTCTTTATTAATCTTAAATAAAGATTAAATTTTATGTGCCAGCAAACTGAAATAAATTTCAATTCATTTGGCGTTTTCTGTCAAGATGAGTGAAAAAACGCTAATGAAAATAGGAAGTGGTAATAAAATTTTTATTCGAAAATACATAAAGCAATATTATCACAGCCTCTTACGTTAAACAGAAAAAAAGTAAATTAAATTAAAAACTATTTTGTAAAGTGCATTTTCCAGTATTTCCTATATTTATGGTACTACTCCTGATGATGTTCAGTTAAAGCTAATCGGAACAATAATTTGCTTCGCTCTACGTTCAACATTTAAGCTCTTCCGCAGCATTTAATTATCTAGTCGGTCGCGCTTATACGATGGACCCTCCACCGGTAAAATAGTTAATATGACGAGATAGTAAACAGATTTCGATTTTCGTGACCCGATTTGCTAGAACGTGCCGAGCGCAAAATGTGAAAACTCTGGATGACATATATACATCGATAAACTTTATACTGTATGCAAAGTTTTTTGATTTTAAAGTTTTTTATTTTAATATTTCTTTTTTTTACTCTTTTTTTTTAAATTACATCGCAAAACTTTTATCTGTGATACAACATCGATGAGTTCGTTATAATTTCATGAAGATAGAAATATTAATGAAACTTTATTTTTAGATTTCTATTTCTGGATTATTCTGCTTTTGGTATCATTAATGACTCGACAATTTTTTTGTTTGTTATCAAAAATAGTACAAACCTATCATATTTACAAAAAAACACAACTTATAATTTTATTTTCAATTCTCCACGTGTACCAACAAAGAAAAAAAAATTCGATATTCGTATTGAATTGCCGAAGGTACACATGCTGGGCATGCGAGTGTATGAATTAACACAGTCGTTCAGAAATTTTAGCTTGTAATGTCGAAATATCACATCGTTTACATTATTCGGTGTACATGTACGCACTTTACTTGTTCCGATCATTATTTACACATTTGCTGAGCACATATTTGAAATGTCATACTCTGCTTAAAAATGTTAAAACTATGTAAATGTTAGCTTAACGTTTTATTAAACATGGATTTTTCAAAAGTTTCGTTGAATGGGTATGTAAATGCAGCTGGTCTTTCATAAAAAATAAAGCGAACACTCTCCTTTTTTTTTCGTTTCCATAATTTATCATAAAGCTTATTGTAATTTTAAAAATATCTTGGAAAAATTATACTCTCGGAATGGAAGAAATATAATGTGCATAATGTATTACCTTAGCATTTCTTAAAATAACTCGATTCTTTTTGATATTACTATTTTCATCGATGGAAAAATTTTCAATATTTTGATTTTTCCCAACCTATCGCAGCGAAATAGAAATGGCAATGTTTATGTTTCGATGAATCAACCGACGTCTTTCCCATCTATATATATGAAAATATATGTATATTATAAAACAGAAGACGACCAAGATACAAGGAAGCACTCGGCAAATACTTCAAAAGTTTTATATTAAATTTACGAATTGCGCTTGCACACACACACACAGCCACACGCAATTCGAACCTGTGTCCTTTTTTTTTAACACTTTTTTTTACGTACAAATGTGTATATATATATGTAACTTACAGAGAACAGACTATACTGGCGCCGCGACGTCCTGGCGCCAAGCTGCAACAACTCAATGTATATACGTTACATATATATATGTCTATCTTTCTCTTGAAAATTATTGCCAAAGTTTTTCGAGGGGTCGTACACACACATTATACGCTGGATAGAAAAAGACATTAGGAGAGAGAATAAAACAGAGAGAAAGAGTATATATATACTATGAAAAATACACGAATTTTCTACTTCCAGCTTCCATATCCTCGTGCCTCGCTTGCAATCCTTTGCCCTGCCACGTATACGAGGGAATGAAAATATAAAAATTTCAGCTCAAGGTTGATGAACCCAATGGAAATAATGTTTCCTCTTTTTTTTTATACGTTTGCGTTTAACGGTACGTTGATCCCAAGTTACTTTATTTTATTCATTTCGTGGACTATTATTCAGTATAACGATTTAGAAAATCATGTATTATGGAAGTTTATTGTTCTTTCTCGAATTATACGTATTATCATTTTTTCTATCGATTCATTATTCACTTATTTATTATATTTCGTAACTATTAATTCTATTCGATAATGTGCTAATAATCAAACATTTAACTGCGATTCATTAAAGCGGATAGAAACTTTAGCAAATTTTGAAACGCTCATAACAGTTATACAACACGCGCACGCAATACATATAATTAAATATTCTCGTACGATATTACATGATTAATTTATTTACACGCGCGTACATCAAAGCCATGCCCTTACCGTTTCCACCTAAAAATCATCATTAAATAAAATGCTATTTGCGAATGTTAAAGTTAAAATCAAAAGCATCGAGTTGGAGAAAAAAAAGAGCTTCGAGTGCATTAATGAGGGGATATGTAGGTGGTAAAAAGCAGCCAAGTAAACATTAAATATAAAAAAGAGGGTCGGTATGCGCGCACGTATGTCTATGCATGTACACAGAGTTAAAGGGTGTTAACACACTGACCTAAATCAATTGTAACTATTGTATTACCCAAGTGTATCATTGCGCACTCGAGGCATTGACGTTTTGATGATTGGCCAGAGAGGTGAATAAAAAAAAAGGTAAGTGTCCAACTTGTTTAAGGGTCTGTATGTACCATCATTAAAAACGTATCGTTTGGTTAAACACTAAACGAGCTTATGATCCTTCTTGGTGTCATTAATATTTCAAACTTTTAAAAATTCGCTCGTTAAAAATATTTATTCACTTATGTAATATTGGTACAAGTAAAAAAAAATATAAATATCTTTGAGCAAAAAGTTTATTTACTTTTTTTTTTTAATAAAAAATGTATGTTTGCATTGTTCGAGCTTGAAAAGTTGATTTTATCTCAACTTATAATTTAAAAGTGAGACCGGAGAGGAGGTAAAAATTTATCGACTCTATCGGTTCTTGACTCTTTTATATTTAACACAAGCAATTTCTTTTTTTTTTTTCTTTTACTTGTTTTCGGATTCAAGAAGATAAATCTGTTCCAAGTGTTGGACAAACGCTCCTTAATCAAGTGACTCTCGACCCTCATGATACTTTTATAATGATCGCTGTTCGCACGAGAAAGCGATTCGTTTTAGCTTTTATACCGAAAAATAAAATGTGCGTAAGTAGTATTGTCATTTTTAACCTTTTTTTTATTTTTATAAAAAGTAAATAATATTACTTTTTTATTGAATTTAATCTTCAATAACAAGGAAATTCATTTGTTTTTAAATTAAAGAGTTAAACGACAATTAAAAATCCAATTACGTACAAATCATCGCTAAACTTACGCAAAGACAAAGGCACGAATCAAAGTTGCGAAACACCATGTATCGCTAAATGCTTTAAATAAATAGATTAGTACGATCATAAGAAAAATAATGAAGTTGAGTGTGAAAAGGAAGAAAGTGTTAACGCTACTTAAATTTAATCGAGACTAAACCAAGAGTCGCCCGGTATAAAAAAAAAGGAAAAAAAAAGTAAAAAAAAAAATAAAGAAGAATAAGTAAAAGAGAAAAAAAAAATAAAGAAGAATAAGTAAAAGAGAAAAAAAAAATAAAGAACGAATAAAGTAAAGAGAGAAAAGAGGAATGTCGAACATCCCTAAGTAGGTAAGAGCGTTAAGGCGTCAAAGTGAATCCTTATCAAGACGGTAAATCAAATTGCGATCTTTGTACTCGCACAAACCTAAAGGAGAGAAAGAGAAAGAAATATATATATATATATAAAGTTTATGTTTCAAGTTGCATGCTATAGTAATGTGTGTATGTATATATGTAGGTATCGAATAACGCGTTTGCTCGCGACTTTTCTTCTCTTTTCTTCTTCATCCTATCTTTTATATACATATACATTTTTTTCTTCTTCGCTTATAATGTTCGGAGACGATAAAACCTCCGACAGCCCTAAACTTTCATCGCGACCCTTATATGCGTATGCATGTATATAGATATAGATATGTATAGTTTTCGATTGTTATGCGATTACTTGTACCTTTTAAAGGTATATCGATATATCTCGTAAATTCTTTGAGACGATCGTATACTATATGGTAGGATGCTACGACTATTTGTTACTTTTTTTTTTGTTTCGTATGTATACGCTTGAATTGTGTTATGCAAAAAAGAATCTAAGTGTAATCAAGTCTACTAAAAGTTATAATATGATTCATCAACATTGTTATCACTTCGAATTTATATTGATTGTTATCGGTAAAATTTATAAACCTTTTTGGTTTCATAATTTTGTTACAGGAAGAAAAATTTTACAGGGGAAATCACTGTATCATATTGTAATCGTAGAACCTTCTAGTATTATTTTAATTGTTAATTTTGTGGTGAAAATTTACTTTGTATATATAAAATTTGTACAATATATATAGCAATATTTGTTATGTAAATAGTAATTTTCATACAAAATCAAGTATTTTCCGCAGTTACAATCTGCTAAAGTAATTTTTTCTATGGAATTTTTCTACGTGTACTTTGAAGCGTAATGTAAGCTATGTGATCATAAATAGAAATTTTTATAAACGTTCGATGCTTTTCATTAATGATATTAGAATAGATTTAAGCGTTTCTAGCACAATAATTTCATTTATTCGTTTGCTGATCTTTTATAATCAAAGTTAATGTGCTTTTTTTACGACAGTAATAAAGTTCAGCCTAGAACAAAATAAAAATCTTTAGCAACGGTCAAACTGATCGTAAAAATCAATCGATACATTGATTACAGTATTTCAATTATTCTTCTTTTTGTACGCAAAAGAAAAAGTTTCTTGAAAGGTACAATCAAAAAAATAATAATACGAATTAGAATAAATAAAAATCGAACATGATACACAAAACTTTTAGCGCCTATTGTCCAATCAGCTTCAAAAATCGTTCATACAGTCATTATCTCCCTTATTTCTTTTTATTTGCAGTGCTTTACGATACAGATTAGTAAACATTTCTGGCCGTACGCATTTAGAAATAGAAAAAATTTTTTTTTGGCCCAAAGTCCTTTATTATTGCTGCATTTACGCATACATAAATGTGCGAACAAAAATCGCGAATTACTCTATAAATACGTATAAGCGTGTCTTCGTGTTCTATACTACAAAAAAAGAGAAAGAAAAAAAGAGTCATTATTTTTCACGGCAGGATTAAGGTAATAAATTATGGCATTGTATTTGACAAATATTTCTCATCGAAATAAGGGAAATATATAGAGATGAATTTAGCTTCAGTGATTGTTGTATTATATATAGGCTCTCGATTCGTTAGGACGTTAAAGAATGAGTTTATCGACCCTTCTCTCTTTCTCTCTATATATATTTAATACCTTTTCTTTTGAATTTTCTGTTTCGCTGATAATAAATTTTATTGCCCGGAGAGATGTTAACCTAGTTTTGCTTAAAGTTTTGTACGATTTTTGTTTATTGGGTCATTTAGTTAATAAATTTTAATATGGACATTTCTTTTGAAAAAAAATTTTTTTTATCGTGCTTTCAATTTGTATAAAAGAGTGAAATTTTTTCAGTACAATTTATTGTTTTGAACTAATGAAATATTAACGATAAATGTTTAATTTTATTTTTACAAAACGTTTTGTATATTTTTTTGTATTTTTCATTTGAAATCGAAACTAAACAATCAAGACATACCATAAGAAGTTGCCCGACTAATTAAGGCTAACAAATTACTTTATCAAATAATTTCTTAATTTAATCTATTTTAGAAAAAACCTCAGATCTTGAAAAGATTCACTCATTTAACGACAAACTATACGATCCCATAAGAGCTAAAACCCAAGGAATTTCAACAAAACAAAAACAAGCGCCAAGAGAGAACCGACGCGTGCAGCGGCAAACCTTAAAAAAAAGAAAAAAAAAGAAGAATGACGAAGGAATCAAAAAAAGTCTAGTGGCAGAGAGAAGAAAGGGTCAGCAGCCCGACGCATCTTCTCTGTTTCTTTCTATACATGTATACGGCGACCTTGTGTCCATCCAAAATAAATAAAAAAAATGTGCGAAACGAAGAGGATGGAAATAAATTTTTTTTTCAATTCAAGAGAGAAGAAATTTAAAAAAAAAATAGAAAGACTAACAATTTTATATTGTGCCGTGCAACATTAAAAAAACGAAAAACAATTGGAGAAAAAATACAAACAGATTAAGCTATACGTCAACAAATTACATTTTTAAACTTACATTATTGCACGTAACGGCAGTGCGTATGTTAATAACTTTTAGTTTCTCCTTTTCCTTCTTTTATTTTGCTTTTTTGATTTGATTCTTTTATTTTTCGAAAACGTGCTTTTAATTGCCGAGCCGTGAAATTTCACCTCCCACACCGTTTATTATATTAAGCGTATATATGTATGTATACGAGATGAGCGTATACGCGCGCGTGTGTTGTGCTGTGTTAATTTATTAGGCGTAAAGTGGCAAACAATTCGGTTTCAGGTTAAAACTATACAGCAATTAAAATTTTACAAAAAGCTCAACGACGCGCGTAAATATAACGCTTAATTTGATTGCAATTGAAATGGTTAATTTTAAAAGTCCTTTGATTTACTTATTGAATTTATTGTGATTATCGCGCAATCCTACTGATTAAATGCTCTTTTTTTTCTTCGATGAATATTTACAAAGATAATGTTATAAAATTAATCGGAAGTTACGTGGAAATATTATTTTGATTTATTGTTTTGGATATTAATATTTTCAACTAATTTTAAAATTTTTATATTTAGAGCATAGAAGTTAAACAATTCAACTTTTTTTATGTTTTAAACATATATGCGTAGTATTTTATAACTCTTTTTTTCAAAACAAACAAAGTACGGCGCAATTGCTGTTGTTATAAAAATAGAAAAAAATTTTGTTTGTTTAATAAAAATTTTCTATTGTGCTTAATTAAGTCGTGAGTGAAGGTATAACTTTTATTTTTTCAAAAGTAAAACGGCATACTGCAAAACTTATTTTTTATTTTTTGTTGAATTTATAATAAAAAACTTTTCTTTCAACAAACGCGAAAAAAAATTTTTTTAAATAATTAACGTCCGGATTTTAAAATTATAAACAACGTACTTTTGAGCAGGAAAAAATGATTGATGTTATAAAACTTTCCTAATGTCTGATAAAAAGAGTGAAACTCAAAGTATCTCGAAAGTCTGATGTACAATAAAAGTCTAATTTTACTTAATTTTTCACGGAGAGAAATGATAAATTAACGGATTTTAATACTGTTTTATCGTTTTTAAAAATAAATTCAAATACGTCAACAAAAGTTACATGAAATTTAATAAGAAATTAATTTAAAATAATTCACGCTTTTTATAGAAAACAAGCCGCTATTATAAAACTTCGCCAGCACTTATAGTATCAACACGTTGCTTTAGCACGTATATAATGTCACAATCGTCTTTGTGCGATTGACAAGAAATGTGCGTAGAAAAAAAAAGAAGAGAAACTAAAGTACCTACGAATATTCAACAAAAGTTTTATAGCGCGCGCGCAAGAGTCGCGTGGCACTTGGTATATACCGGCACGTGGCGCCGGCTGTGCTACGATTTAACGAGAGAGAGAGGGAGAGAAGAAAATACTTCTTCGGTATTATAAAACTAAATAAACACACGCGCTCGTATCACTGCTGTACATTTTTTTTTCTTTCTTCGTTTTAGAATTCTTAATAAGGATGCGAAACTTTAAACTTTTTTATTTTGCGTAAATTTATTTTTATCTTCGCTCGCACGAGTTTATTTTTATACTTTTCATTATGAAAGACACAAGTTATGAAAAATTAATTATACCGTTCGATTGTAATTCTCAAAACTTTCAATAAAAGTTAATATAAAAGTTTGGATGATTGGCACATGTGTACTAAAAATAACAATAAATAGTTGTCACTAAACTTTTTCTTATAAATGAAAATAAACTTTAGCAATACTAAAAAAGGTAGACTAAATATACCTTACATTATCCCCTCTGATCGAAACAAAAGAGTCCCGCATGTATAAACGCTTTATCGCTTATAAATATAGAGAAAGAAAAAATAAAAGAAAACTAAAACAATAAACACGATAATATATATAGAAAAACAAGAGATATTTATATATAAACACATGCAATTAAATAAATATATAATATTTACACGATTGACGTATGCTGTGGCCTTGTGGGATCGTTGCCATTATTATTTTGCACCTGTGTGCTCGTAGTGATTGTTCTGCCACTACCAGGAGCCGGTGTTCTAGCTTCCTTTAATATTTTCGTCGCGCTAAGCGGCATCGTCACGCACATGATTTTCATGTATGAAGGTAGTTTTTTTTTTTTTGGTTATGTTAACCAAAAAAAAACACTTGGATCAAATGTAAACACACAACACGCGCTTAATAAAGCGACGTATTTATGATAAACTGTCACTTGTGCACGTAGCTTTTTTTTTCCTTTCGCACAGAGGGAAACAAAAATTAGTTAATCAACTGCTAGGTTAGTACTGTTAGTCTCCATCGTAAAATACACAATAATGAATCAACTCAATGCAAAGTGTTTTTAAATTTTTTTTTTAAAAAATGAAAAAAAAAATAAAATGTCTTTGCAACAATTCGACAATAATAATAATAACAATTGAGAAATCTCGTAATGAACGTTTAGGGAGCGTGGTGCGGTGTATGGCCCGTACGCGCGCCGTCCACACACTCCACGACCGCGCGCAGCACCGTGTGCCTCGCAGTTGCCGCGGGCTTACTGACTCTCTCGTTATACAAGTACAGCAGCTCTACTATGCCTTCCAAACTTCCCTATACCAGAGAGCAAAAATTTCAACTTTTCTCTCTCACTCTTGCTCTATCTCTCTCGCTTTCTCTCCCGCTTATGCTCTTATATTCATTTGAGCAAGAGAAGGATAGATACTTTAGGTGTGGGGGCGTGGGTGGGTATTGAAGAGAAAGAAAGAGAGAGAGAGAGTACACGAGGTTTTATAAGAGATAGAATTCTGTAGTATAAAGTGTATAGGAAGTAGTGGGGATAGTTAGAAGGGCAACAGGGATTGGTAGCTGCCAGGGGCAAGGCCGTGTGGGGGTATGCCTAAGGACCAATGGCCGTAAGCTTATAAAGAAAGAAAGAGACGGATAGAATGGATCGCTCACTGCGGAGAGAGAGAATTCTATAGCTATACCGTGGAGCTCACTGACAGAACGCCGCGAGACGCGGTACTGTGTGCTTCGTTACTGGGCCTGCGCTGGGATATTTTTACCGAGATTCACGTATATTGATCAACTTCGAGAATTCAGAGGAACTTGTTATTTATTCCATATCAGAACATTTTAACTGTGAAATACTTTGTGTTTATAGTTTTATATTATTGTGAATTTTTAATTTTTCTTTTTCTGTGCGGTGGATATATTTTATTTTTAGTGAACTTATTTTTTAAAGTGTATTCGAACGTTTTTTTTTCTGTTTTGAGTTTTACGTTATTTTTTTTTATTGTGTTTTTTCTTCGCAATGTACTGAGAAAAAAATATATTTTTTATATTTGTATCTGCTCCAAAGATGTGAATTTAAATAAAAATATATTATTTTCTCAGTTTACATTTGTCTATTAAATAAATTTTGATTCGAACTATGAATAACTTTGTATTAATGTCATGCTTTACGAAATATTTTTATAAAAATACGAAAAGAAAAATTTCTTTTTAAATTCTTTTTACAATTAATCAAATTACATTGTTTAGATTATTTTAACTTTTGTTATAGTGGAATATTTTTGGTATTTTAAAATATTTCAGATTTTATACATCATAATTTTTTTCTTAAAATTAACAGTTTAATTGTGAGAACTTTAAACATTACATTATTTTGAAATCACTGTTATATCTATATATCATTTGATTATGTATATTGAAACGTATTAGAAAAATTTTCATATTATTTATATTAAACATTTTGTGTATTTAATTCGCGTTTCAAATTCTTTACTATGAATTTCGATTCTCCGCTTAAATATTTTATTTTCAAGCAATATCAATTTCTCAAGGATATTGACATTAATGTAAAGGTTATAATAAATAAATTATGTTAAGTGTTTGCGCGATATACTTAAAATAATTTTTTTAATTTTTTCTTTTTTTCTTTTCACACGCGTCGTATTTCATAAAAAAAAAGATTTTAATAAATAATGTTATACGATGAGCATTATAATTTTTTATTCATTACAACGAAACTTTATTTATTTATTATTCAACATGAAAGAATTTACTTTAACTTGTTTGATGTTTATTTTTGTTCGTCTGTGATATGAAATATGTATTATGGTTTCTGTACATGGAATATTTGAAAATAAAATAACAAATAAAGTTGTATTTTCATTGTATATTATGTAATATTTTCTATGTTACCAATCCTTGTATCCTACTTCCTATGAACGTTAAAATATGTTATATTTTTTTAGACTGATATGAGAATATGAGATAGAAATCAATTATCAAATACTGCAAATTAAAATTAGTTGTTGTTAGATTAATAATTTAAAATTATTCAATTTTTTAAAAAGTGATTTAATGATATTGATTAATTTTAGTATATTTATCAGTTTTAATGTATATTTATATGTTTAATTATTAAAAAAAGATTTTATATTATTTTAAAATTATGATCTAAAATATTTTATGAATAATAAAAGAATATTCAATACACATAAGCGAATCAAGAAATTCTAATGGGATGTACTTAAGGCTGGAGAAAATTGTAGCTCGAAGATTGCAAGTTAAAATATTCGTCATTTTTTGAGGTCATTTAAAAAAATATTTTTCAGGTTTTGTGCATTAGTATATATATATATATATATATATATATATATATATATATATAAATTATAAGAAACCAGAGATAATTTTTTTAATTTTGTCACCAAAGTTTTTAAAATAAAAAATTTTAAACCAACGTAAATAATTCATTTGAAGAATTTTTTAAACATGTTTATATATATATATATATATATATATATATACTGATCAATCGACGGGAAGTAGAGTATGATTCATCAATAGAATTCCGTGAAATCGCATCCGGAAATTGAACTCGTGTTCGTACCTGTCGACAATCCTCTTTTAAAAATCTTCTTCTTGTATACCTCACGCACATCTATACACAAGCAGATTATATATAAGAAAAGAAAAAAAAAAGAATGAGAGAGAGAAAGCCAATACATATATAGTACCTGTAAACTATATAGCCCAGGTGCACCTCCTTCTCTCGCATCAACTTCTATTCAACGTGGGCGAGCTGATCCCCATATACACTTGTATATACATTGTATGTATATATATATATGCATTCAAAAGGTGAGGCCTCACAAAAAAAAAACTTTTTTGTATTATGTGTATACGTATACACTACTGGTACAGCAGCAGCACGCGCCTTACAAGACAGTTTTGCAGTTTTTTTTTCTCTCTCTCTTTTAAAAAGTATATTTTTATGTACACGCACGTATTGTTAAAAAGGAGAAATAGAGAGAAGGATGAATTGTTGGAAAATTCGTGCTAGCAGATTGTAGGATAGGAATTAGGTGTATATGGCTGGGATATTGTAGATATAATACTGGAATATCGTATTGTTCCGATCACGTACGGTATAGCCGGCTCGACGAATCTGTCGGTGATGGGTGGTATAGTGGGCTTTATATTTATGACTCTTGTGCGACGCTTGGCTTTTAGTTCAATGAATTCCGGCTTGGTCAAAAGATATTTTCATTCTATTACGCAGAGTTGTTGGAAAACCGTTAGGAACCTTTTTTTTTCATTGTCATAGTAAATTATATTTTTATTCGTACTATTAGAGTATTTTTTTTTAAACAGAGTTATTCGTAAATTAACAAATGAATTATTAAATCTTGTTAATATATATATGTATACATATTATATGAATATATATATAAAAATCTAAATTTCATAAAATCGATTACTAATAAACCAGTCATACTTTAAAAATAAATTTTACTTTTTAAAGAGTAAAATTTATTTTTAGAGTAGAGTTTTCTAAAACATACAAAAATATAAAAAATCAATTTTATATTTTTCATTTTTAAATAATTGGTTATAAATAATTTTCAAAAATTCTTTTGATTTTTCGTTTTTATTTTCGAGAATTAAAATTTAATAATGTTTTTATTAAAATAAACTCGTAAATCCAAATTTGGATAAAGCGTAAAATTTAAAAATATTTTTTAAATCAATATAATGTAATTATTATTAATATGTAATATTTGAAATTATTATTTTTTTAATTTTAATAGCATTGAGAATATATTTTAAAAATTTTCTTCATTTCGTTATATGTTATGATCATAATCGTGTTGGTTTGTCCACATTTAGTGTAAATTGAAAAAAGAAAAATATTGGCTAATCCATATCTAGTGTAAATTGACATTCGAAGCAAAATCGAGATTGGTAAATATGTTCCATAAAATTATCATTTTCTCTCTTGTGGTTGGTTTACTATTTTTTTCCACAAATTATCAAAAATACAAAATTTCATTTTTAATATCGGAATAGAATGCGGTAATTTTGATTGAGTGTGGATAAAATAGTATATTTACGATACGAGTGCGCAAAGTGCGGGTACACCTAATGGATAAGAGTATATAGTACACTATTATTCCGCTCTCGACAATAAAAATTATAAAAAAATTTTGACACCGCGACTATTTGTCAGACTCAAGACACTACAAGCAGCATAAACAAAATGAATAAGAAAAAAATATTAACAAAAAGCGTATGTATATATAGGGATAAAGAGTATATATATAAAGAGAAGCAGTAGTAGCACAGCCGTCGTAGTTACTTGAGAAGTGAGCACGAGTGTCGTATATATATACAGATATATAAAATATACGCTATATACACACATATATGCGCATAACTCGTGGCTCGACGAGTGACTAACGAGGCGCGATGCGTGCATATATGTATATGTAAAAGTATATAGCGCCAACGACTTTACCACCTGCGCTCAAGAGCTCTCTTTTACTTTTGCACCTTTATATTTATGCGAAGCAGAAAGAGAGAAAGAGAAGCATATATAGTAGCTAAGATAGGTGCACTCGAGAGAAATAGATGTGCGTATATTTGCAGTAGTTGCAACTACCTTCACTCCCTTCTTTTACATATGTCGTTGAAAGTAGAACGTTTCAACGTGCAATTTTAGTATTACGAGTCGAGAGAGAGAAGAAAAAAGTGTTACTAACTACTTGCCTTCTCTTTTCGAAAAGATTATTTTTAATTAAATATTTTGGGGTTGGAAATAAGTTTTCAATGTTTATTATTTATTAATTTTTTTAATTTATGAAAATTTGTTTAAATAGTAGTGATATTATTTAAAAAATGAAAAACATACACTTAATTAACGAATCAAAATATTTTTAGAAATAGAAGCATTTCCATTAGTTAGGAAATTAACTTTGGTTAGCATTCAAAATTGGTTTAGAATCTATTAGTATTTTAAATAAAATAAAGTAGATGTAACTCAAAAAGGGCTTTTAAAAGTGTAACTTCGCATAATTATAAGTGGAAGTTGTTAGAAATATTTTATAATTATGTCACTTCCATTTTAATTTGTATTTTAAAGAAAAACACTGACTAGGAGAGTATCACAACTCCGGATCACGAATTTTGCTCAAACTTTGGGATAAGTTTTCAAATGTCAAAATATGAAAGGAAACAGAATTTTAGACACCAACGCTCAATATTTCCCTAGTTATAGGCAGTTAAAGAAAATCACTAAAAAAGTTACTAGATTTTTAAACGTATATAGTTCCTTAGCATTGATAGCTAGAAGTTTGAAACTTTTTTTAAATGAAAACTGAGCTCAAATCCTTTCAAAATAGTAGTTATAGCATGTCAAAATATTATTTTTTCACAAAGTTATAGCGTGATAAACATTGGACCTGATTTTTCTTTTTAAAACATTAATTAATAACGAAAGCTGAAATTGGGTCTAATGTTTATCACGCTATAACTTTGTGAAAAAATAATATTTTGACATGCTATAACTACTATTTTGAAAGGATTTGAGCTCAGTTTTCATTTAAAAAAAGTTTCAAACTTCTAGCTATCAACTATGCTAAGGAACTATATACGTTTAAAAATCTAGTAACTTTTTTAGTGATTTTCTTTAACTGCCTATAACTAGGGAAATATTGAGCGTTGGTGTCTAAAATTCTGTTTCCTTTCATATTTTGACATTTGAAAACTTATCCCAAAGTTTGAGCAAAATCCGTGATCCGGAGTTGTGATACTCTCCTAGTGAGATAAAATACTAACAAATATATTAGCATTTATAATACATTCAAAACGCTCATTTTCTGATTTAAAACTGATTTCAATTTCTATTAGAAGTATGGTCTATCAAAAATGCATCCAAATATTTAGCGTTTCTTTTTCTTTATATTTTTATAGTGTATAAATTATAACAAATTTTTAGATATAATAATAAAACGTTTTATACAAAAATTAAATTAATTCTGTAAAC
Organism: Anastatus disparis; assembly: GCA_017163975.1. Lineage (NCBI taxonomy): Eukaryota > Metazoa > Arthropoda > Insecta > Hymenoptera > Eupelmidae > Anastatus > Anastatus disparis. The sequence goes on from JAFFSR010000251.1 coordinate 3,630,879, forward strand.
TTACCATAATAAAATTAGTTTGAAATATAAATTAAAAAAAAAACGTTTACATCTTCTACATTGCTATTAAATAATATTATTGATGAAATTAAAAAATTTGAAATAATAAGTACTAATAAAACTAACCACAAAAGCTTAACAGTTTTTAGTTTTTCGTTACGCTCGAACGCACATACCTGTTTTGAATATTACTTTTTATTTATATATTTTTCACATTTCCCTTCATCTTAAACCTATTGCACCATATATATAGGAGCTTCTTCTAGTTTAGCTTTTCACATCATCCTTTATTTTTTTTTCTTTTTTATTTCTCTAGCAACGCGTTCACGTCTGGCTTCGCAAAAGAACGAGTTGACGAGAGACGATATTTTATTTGCAAAGTCAAGAAAAGTATTCTGTCTCTCTTATCTTGTGTGCTCAGGAATTTTTTGAAAGAAAGAAAGTATATTTCGGCGGAAAAATATAAAATAAAAGAGCGAGAGAAAATGATAAAAAGAAAGTGAGTGAGTGGATTCGTGTGCATATATATACATATAAAAGCTTCTCTTGTAAGAGTTTGAAGAAGGTACTAGGAGAGCCTAGGTAAAGATGAATTATTTATGAAGCGTACCATTAAAGTAGTCGCGTGGGGGGGGGGGGTAGGAAAGGGGTATGTTGGAGGTGCGCATAGCAGAGCTTCCTGTTTTAAAATCACTTTTGGTTTCTCTGTGTGCTGAATTGTATGTATAGTCTGGATACCCCCCTGTTCCCCTCTTTTATTATTTCGTTGCTCTAACGCCTCATTTACAATCAGGAGTAAGGAAGAGCTTTTTTTTCTTTTATTAAAAGAAAAATAATTAAGAACGAGGAAAGCACTAATTTATTGTATATAATTTTTTAGATTTGTGTATTTTTCAGTTTTATCACTGCTTATTTGTTCTTTATTTGGTAATAGGAATGCATACAGTAATATAACTTTTTTACGTAGCTTCTCGTGCAGTCCTTTTTTGAATCCAATCAATATTATAAATATTTAACACACTAAAAAATTATAAAGAAAGAGTACATTTATTAATTTATTTAACCCCTTAACCGTGATGTGGGTGTTGACCACTTAAAGTTAATGTTCGTCATTTCAAAAATGCATTCCGAATTTTTTTTCTAGATACGATTTTTTTTAACACAATTATGAAACCGATTATATATTAAAGCAAATCTATACTCTATATCTGATATTTTGTTTGTAATGTAACGAAATATTCGATATTAGTTGCATAAAACATGTTTAAACATTCCCTCTGGGCGTCAAACACCCAGTGTGCAGGTTACGTAATTTCTTTGAGATGTGCAGTTTAAGGGCTAAAACTTTCTGTTTTTAATAAAACATATATTCTGAAATTTATGTAATTTTTATAACCAAGTGAAAATATTTTATATTAACGTTGTCAACGCTGATATTCTGAATATTTTTCTAAAACTTGCATGAGATACATTTTTAAATTACGAAAACGCATCCTTCATAAGCTTGTCTAATTAAAATATTTAAAAAAATAAAATAAAGAAGCAAACGCGTAAGCACAAAAGTTATAACATCATAAAATAAGTAAAAATTCTATCAAGCGACTTCTCGCGTAAAATGCACACCTAGTAACAAGGAAACGGAGAAAAAGAAAAAAAAAGAAATATAAGATGCAAGGCTTGGAAGAAAACACACAGGAATTACATGCTAACCCGGAACTCGAGGGCGCGAATTGCAAAATCGCTTGTTTCTTTTGTCTTTAAAGAAGAAAAAAAAGCCGTATACGAGAGTTCAAAGCATATACGTGTGAGAGAGTACACCGCTGGTGCCTATAAACAAGAATATTTTCGCAAGAGGCGTTAAAATAGTAATGTCCTTTTTTTTTATTGCGTGTTTTGTATGATTGCTTAATTTCCGGATGGTTTTATTCATTATTGAAAATAAAATTTAACTTGCAAAAAAAAACATTAATTTATGGCTTTTTTTCGTTTGTTTATAAAATTTTTTATGTTTTTTTTTTTCAAATTTCTAACTTGAGAAATTTTTAAAAAATATTTTATAGAAATTGTGTTTTTCTTCGTGGTATTATAATTAAATATCATTATACTAATTACCTTCTAAGATAATAATGAGAAGTGAAAATGAATATGACACTTTTTTGTCGCAAAATGACGAAAGAATAAAAATAGCAATGTATTCTTTCTTTGAAATTTTTTTTTTTTTAAATTATTCCTGTTGTAAACGTGGGATTTTGTTATTTGATAAGATCAAAGATTTTAAGAAAAAGATACTCTGTAATTTTTATTCTTTTTATTTTTTTACAAATAAGTTACTCATTAAAATCAAATGAATGACAATACTTTGAGTATAAAGAGAAATATTAATGATTGCATAATTAGGACACAATTTCATTTTAAGAGAAAAAGTTTTGTTTAAAAATAAATCTTATTGTTAATAATTTTCAACTTTTTGTTCTTAAAATTATTTTCTAAAATCTCATTTAAATCTCTTCTTAAAATAGCCAAAAAGAGTGTATATTATAAGTGGTTGCTCGAGGGAAAGAAAAGAGAAGGAGATAAAATGAAAAAAAGAAATTCGCTTCAAGCAGAGATTTAACAAGTTACTCCACATGTTCTTAGACTCTGAACATGTTTTCAACCTTACTTAATTCCCTGTATTTTCAACAATTGTCTAAATCATTAGAAAATTTATAAATTATAGTTTATTCTTTTAAACATTAAATAATTTACAATCTGAAAACGCAATATTTATTTAAAATCTAAAAATTGCCCGATTTAATCTGGATTAAACGGCAAATTATTTTAACGTTAAGCTGCAAAAAAGAAAGAATAAGAAAATACGATTAAATTAAACTTATACAACGTAGCATATATAGCAAGATTTCCAACATACGTATATACGTAGTACTCGATAATACTAGGAAGGAAAATAGCTGCACAACTGAGTCGCTGGGGAAAATTAGAAATGTAATCCTAAGGATCGCGCGCGCGCTCCAGTACTCTTAGGATTATCGAGAGAGAGAGAGAGAGAATACGTACGGTATAAAGTAGTTCTGGATAACATCGGAACTACTGCTACGATTTTATTTCAGATTAGAAACTTTTGTTACAGTAGCTAAAAATAAGATAGTGCCTTAAAAGTCTTTTTTCTCTCTCTCTCTCTCTTTTCTTTTCTTTGAAAAAAAAGACTAAGAATTGAAGTTAAATCGATTGTTCGTTGAATGAAACACGGGGCGATTTGAAGATAGAATCGACTGTATATGATATTGTTATTTTTGAGTTTTTTTTTTTTTTTGTTTGAAACGATCAATTTTGATATTGATATTGTGCCGTTTTAATAGAAGAGTTTGTAGATGATAATCCAAAAGGAATTGATGCAATGCAATTCCAAATAGAAAATTGTAATTTTATGAAGTAATTATAGTTTCCATTAAAATCATATATTTTCTTAAAGAATGATTATTAAAGTCATATTGAAAATTTTATGCACGCTGAGTAAAATCTCATTTTAAAGCAAGTGAAATCAAGTTGCATTTAGCAAAAGTTCTTGTTTTATGTTTAACAGCGATCTTCATTAAATAAGCATAAAATCTGTTTCCTTAGAATCCACTAACCTCAAGTGGATATTGTTTGATTGAAATAAACACTAGCTTTCAGCAGACAATTTGATAAAAATAATTCCTCCAATTTCAAAAATAGATTTTCTATTGAATTTTAAAAGAGTCAAAATATATAAGGCTCTTTTTGCTTCTAGAAATTTTTTCCAATGTATAAAAAAAATAAAAATATATCGTACAATGAAGTAGAGATGAATTTGTTTACCTTTGAAAAAGCGGCGGCTCGTGAATTAAAAGATGGAAGTCGTTCTCCGAACAAACTTCCCGATCTCGATGATGCACCGCACATTTAAAACTCCTCGTGCGTTTACCGCTCATCTGAAAAAATAAAGAAATAGAAAAATATTATTTAATAATAATACAAATTTTGTTTCATCAATTTTATTGTGTTACGTATAAATCACGTAATCAGTAAATTATTTGGAAAAAGAAAAGAATATGGATAAAGGAAAGGATGATTGGCCGCAAAATAATTGGATCTGCAATTTTTCTTTTATGTACGGCTAAAAATCCAATATAATTCCTTTTAATTAACGGGGAAGAAGAATTTCCTTTGATAAAAAAAATGAAACAATCCTAACTTTTTATTTAAAAAAAAAAATAATAATGGATTAAGCTTTGATTATTTAATCTATTTACGCGAAAAATCGAATAAATCTGTAATCTTTGCGATTTTTATATTAAACATCTATTATTGATTGTTTGCATTGTTTTTATTTTATTTATTAAACGTAAGTATTTTTTAATTAAAATACTTTTGCTAGTGATCAACAAAAAATATATTAAAAACAAATTTTCAATTGAAGTAGCATGCTACGTTTATTTAATAAAGTATTGAATTTTCATTATTATCTTATGTTATTTAGTAAATTGATCTAAAAAATATCTTTTGTAATTTCAGCAAAAAAAATTTCACAATTTCATACATATATAATTTTGAGCATGCAATTATTCTAAAAATTTTGAAAAGCGAGAGCAAAAGATTAGCTTTATTGACTTAAATATCATCAAGTAGTTTGTAATCGCCTATGGCTTTTAGCGACTCCATGCTACACATTCAGTCCGCTTTGGATATTTGGATCGGGTTACTACTAACGCGGTTAAGTAAATGCGCGCGAACGCGAAACAAATTCCCTCGAGGTGTATATATGTGTACACGTAAATACACACTCACACCATTGCACATAGTGCACAAGTTCTTCCTTCGTATACATATACAAGCTTATAGGTCGGATGCATCCGGTGTGTAGACACACACACACACACACACTTCTCTCCAAGGGTTATGCAGCTATATGTTTTAACCAATCTTCCACGATATGGAAGTTTCGAAGCTTTGGGCGGTTGTGGTTTAGGAAACGCCATGGCAAAAGCGACTTGTGCCTTTGCACACGTATATACGTATATATTCTATTTCTCTTGTTTTCTCTCCAGCTATCTTTTGTGTTTATATGTGTATGTATGTATGTGTATGTTAAGGCTCGTGGAATTGCTTAAAGCGCGTAATAATCGGCGTTAAGCCGACAAAACTACGGCAATAATGCACCTTCGCAAGTTTAAGAGCCGTTTATACTCGTCTTCAACATTTTCAAAGTTCGAGAGAAAAGGAGAGAGAGGGAGAAAATGGTTTTAAAGACTTATGTATACATTGTTTTACAAGTTATCCTAAGATATCAGATTATTGCTTGTAACGTTATTCCAAGCACTGGAGTTGTGGCATTTAAGAACATCGTTATTTTGATTTAAATATACTTCTTTTTGAATTTATGTATGCTGATAACAGTTCAAAGCATTTTTCTTATCAAAAAGTAAATTAAAAAACATAAAAAACTATTGGACAGACGTGATTGTTGAAGTTAACTAAAATAACCATAATGATGGAATTTTCCTTTACACCATACTTTTTAGAGTTACTTGAAGTTGTAATCTTTTTCAATTATTAAAATGAGCGAGTTATCTTGCTAGGTGAAATCAAATATATAATTAGAATTTATTTTTATAAATACATTTTATATTTTTAAAAATATGGAATAAAATAAACGACGAAATCAAAAGTTTTCTTTTTTCTTTAAGAATTTACGTTTCTAATACTTTATTAGAAATGCAATTAAACTTTATTAACAATTAAAAATCGCTGAAAGTAAACATTGCCGTTCTAATTTGCGAATTCGCAATGTCAAATAGAAGAGCACCCATAGCAATGTGTACGAGATACAGGATCGAAAGGTTATATCCGATTCTCTCTGTGTATATAAACATGCCCTGCAGGTGCGTGTCACACATGCGCGTAAGTAAATCTTCGGAAATACTATGGATTTACGAGGTTAGAACGAGATGATGCTAGTAGTCGCCAAATTATCTAGATATGCATGTATAGGAGATGGATTTACGTAAAGACATGTAACGGCTTTGATAAACATCGTACACGTTAAACATGGGAAATTTATTTTAAGGATAAAGTTGATTTTTCAAGCGTTTTGTCAGATAAAATTTTTACTTAAAAAATTTTAGTTTTAGTTATACAAAGTTTTCTTTTTCATTATCTAATTTTTAGCGATAAATTTAGATGTTACCTTTTTCCTATTTTGCAATATCTCTAAAATTCACAAATACAGGAAATATTTAATTTAATGAAACGCACTTTTTAAACATATTCCAAGCTTTCTTTTTCATCTGTCGAAAAGAATAATTTCATCAGAAGCATTTATATATTGCACATTAAAATAATTGAATAACAACCATCTCTAATTAAACATGAAACATTGAGAACATCACCTCAAGCAAAACTATATACCAAGTGAAGATGCGTAATATTGCGCATGATTTCTCATGACTAGCCAGGTTAGCATTGTTTGATTTGTGTGTAAGAGAGGGAGAGAACAGAAGCGGGCGATTCGCAAATGCTTTGGTTGGTGCCTGCTGTTTGTACGGTTAGATGAGCAATATATATATACGCACACATATATATAGGATATACAGTGTTGAATGGAATGTGCATAGCTTAAGTGATCCATGATGAAAGTGGAATAGAAATAGAATAGGATTATACTAGTAGTGTATGGTATGGGAGGGGAAGGGATTGGCTAGACAAGGTGCGCTTATGTGTAATTGCTGAGAACGCGCCAACGTTGCACTCGGGGATAACAAGACTACTGAGTTAAGCTATGATTGTTTATGGGTATGAGGGATGTTTGTGTTATGAATAGGAAAGATCGTTCGAGTTAATAATGATAAAAAATTTAATTGGCACTTCTATTCTTGTTTAAATTTTTTAGGGAAATTCTTAATAAATAATCAATTATTCATTGAAATTCAATAATGAAATTCTTCGTACAATTTATTCAAAAAGAATATTATCTTTTTAAAACTTTCTTGTTGAAACGTAATGTGAAGTACCACGCTAAAAATAATAAAATTTTGCTTTAAAAATACACTTAACCTTTGTAAAATAAACAAAAATCCTGAATGTGGATACTGGATAAATTAGATTCATAAAGTCGTCAACTAATATTTGACCAAATACATGAGATCTCGATTGCGTTTTATATATACATGGAACTCAAATAAGAAATTTGAGAAAGGATTATTATAACTCGGTAGTCACAGAATTGTGGACATTTCTACGATTTTGTTTGCGTAGAAAGACCAGGATATGTATTCGCATGACTTATTTTCTTTAGTCCAATGTATTTTGATGATTTACTTCATTATAGACCTTTTTATAGTTTAAGAATGGTTTTTTGGAAAGCTTATGATACTTATATTTTCATAAATATTTACTATAAATTATGTTTCGCTTCATGAGAATAAACAGTCTATGATTAGAAAATCAACTTTGATCATATCTCCTTATATACAGAATATATAAAGGTGTAATTAAAATTTAATTAACGTGAAGTACAATAAGAAACATAGACATAAATTTTCATGACTGACTTTATAAACAAAGAGGAAATCGATAGGTATGTTTAAAAAGAAAATTTAATCGTCGTTGATGCCATTGTACGTAACGTCATGTGATCTCATTTGCAAGGACGCATAGCACTGTGACCGGCAAACATGCGAGCATAATTTAATCCTCGTTCATTAGGATGAGACCAAAGTGTCGAGTTGCAAGAGAGACCAGAATGGAACTTTGGATTCGGTAATTTATTTAGTTATTCTCTTTGATCTTTTTTAAAATATCTTTTATTCGCATTCTGTTTCTCATTTTGTTTACGTTAAATAGAAAGAGTAATCAAATGCAGGTAATCAAAGGATAAAGTTTATTGGTTTATTTAATAAATTATGTTTAAACTTTTCAAATGAAAATTTTTTAATGAATCGTACGACAATTCGTATTAAAAATTAATATGATATATTCATATTTTATAACAGTAATTATAATTTAACAAGCCCAATAGATTTCGAAGGTTTGTGCTCTTCGATCCTTGCTTTTAAGTATAAACGCTTTTATCGACGCATTTTATTTTGACTCCCTCTCTTTCCTGCATCTCTATTCAGTTGCTAAACTGTGGATCGGACGGATGACTCGATTAGTTTCACATTGGATTTGCGATACCAGTTGGAAAATCACGATGTACAGTGAAATTTCTCGAGCGCGAGAGAGTAATAGAGAAAGAGATGAGGATAGAGAGCGAGAGTTTGATATAGAAGGGATTGGTTAAATGTACTATGGGAAAAGACATGTACAGTAAAGCAGAGCAATCCGATCATGATGATGGTGCATCCTAATCGAATTAAACCTCCTGTCCGTCCGCAGTAATGTTTACGAGAACAAGTACTCTCGGAATTTAGCTTGTATTCGCGATAATGGACGTGTACATAAAAGAGGGAGAAAGAGAATTAAGTAAAGAGAATACGTGAGGCTTGTTAAAATTTCGATAAATAGAATAACTATTTTTGTGAAAACTAAGAGAGTGGAAAAAAGTGGTGTCAAAGTAAGGCGTAAAATTAAAAGATTAAAATGCACCAAAATCAACTATTATAGTAATGTAATGCAAGACTAAACGCTAGTGTGGAGAAAATACCACTTGTCTATATTTTTTAGGAACAAATAGTGACCAGAATTTAATTATAAAACTTGTTATGATTAGCTTATTATTTCACCAAAATATTTTATTTTGGCTTTTTTCCAGTTCACCTTTGAAAAAAGGTGAATCTAGATTTGGTCGATGGAAAATTTTCAATATGTTCAATCTTTATTTTTGAGTTTCTTTAATTAGTATTAATTATTGATTTGGTGCATATATAAAAAGTAACAATAAATAGTTTGTGATAGTACTATTTTTGAAAGATAAGAATAAACATTTTTCTATTCATACACCTTTTTTTTTTGTTTTTTATGAATAGTAGGGAGAGGGGAATAGATAATGAAAAGGAACTTGAATGTGATTGTCTTCAATGTGGAGACTGAAAAATGTAGATATACGAAAATTGTTGCACAATTGATATTTATCTTGAATCCAGTCCTTAATATGAACTGCATTCAAGATAAATATCATGCCTTCTTTTGATAGCATTTGGCATATTTCATCCGCATATAGAAATGTACCACTTTCAAATGTCATTTGTTTATAGTTACTAATTGTTATCAAATTAAATCAATACAAAATATATTTTTAATAGATTACGTTCTTTACTAAATTAATTTCTATAAATTTGGTTTACTTAATTTTTTTAGATTTTATTCGAAATTTTGCGTCTTTCCTCGGTTCACTTTATAGGCTTTCATTCTCCTTCTATATACCAAACATAGCCGTGAGTGACGACGATATCGACGTCAATGAACTAGCTGCAGTATTACTTTACTACCACTACCACCAAAACCTGTAATGGTACGATAAAAGAGATTAGACCACGGATAGAAGCAAAAGAAAGATGGAAAAGGAAAGAGAGTGAAAATCGTTAAAGTGAAATGGTCGATTGTCAGAAAAGCAGTTTTGTGCTTGCACTGCGTTTTTTTCTTTCTTCTTTCTTTCTTTCTTATATGACCGTCGCTTTGAGTATAAAAGAACAGCAAAAAAAAAGCCTTTTTCTTTAATATAATACAAGTGAAGGTTGAAAAAAAAAGAATGAAAGTAACTATACCCATGGTATATTGGTGGTCATTTCAAAGTAAATACATTTATACGTCCACTTATTGCCAGACTGCACTAGACCCAATGACTTTTGTGGAGCACGGAGCAGTTTCGTGAAACTGTAAAATAGAAGACAAAATTGAAACTGCGTGATACTGTGTATAGAGTACGGTCATTCGATCCCTTACTTTTACATCTAGGCAGAGCTCAATTTCACTTATGGATGATAACTATTTTCTTTAGGAACAATAAAAAGGATTTCAGTAGATTTGCTGATAAATGTTTTGTCTTTTAGTAAAGGTATTTTAGATTTAATAAAAGTTGGTTTATCAAATAATATATTATAAATTTCATTAAACATAATGCTCCAATTTTTATTTTAGTAATATATACTATCAAAATCAAAGAAAAATGATCCAATAATAAACACGCAGATGCATTGATATGAATGTATATATCCACAAACGGTTAATGCTCGAGTAGAGAAATATTGGGTGATCATTGGTGAAACTGTGGTTTCACGGTTTGACGTTTAATTAGAAAGTGCAAATTAATATCAATTGATTTGTTAGCATTTCGTCCCGTGTATATACCGAGGATTGATGTGGTTATTACGGATTGCGCGCTTTAATCTTTACTGCATCCATTATCATAATTGAAACATAAAAATTCGCTAAGTAGAGCTAAGTTAAACGATTCTAGAGAAAAAAATCCCTTTTAAATTATTATATATCATGTTAATGTTCTATGGTACATAAAGTTTATACAAAATTTTATGCTTTTTTTCAAACTAATCACTTATAGTCGAGGACTGTTTACTTAATGGAAGTAAAAAGTTGTTCATTACAAATAGTACATGTGAAAATGTATAAAATAATAAACGATAATGGAGATATGCAAAGTTTATTAATTTGGAAAAGATTAATTAAACCGTATAATTACAATTTTTAAAGTATAAAAAAACTAAATTATCAAAAATGCTTTATTTTAATCTACATACACGATATTCTTAAACTTCTTTTTGAATGTAGCAATTGATGCAACCCTGTCATGCCTGTGTAAAATTAGGTCGGTAGCGTAAGATTGTGGCTGTGACTATAAGGTTTGGATGAATCTTATTTTGAAAATAGATAATTTCCTAATGTTTGAAATCGGAGAAACACTCATTGAGTTATAAAGCTGCACGATTCGATTCATCCGTGGTTTATCAACAATTTCCGCTTGATGGATTCTACTTTCGAATCGTAGCTTTTAGAGATGATTACCACGCTTCTAGGCCTCGTTAAATATGAATTTCTCATATTGAATCTCAACATGAGAGCGCGGTGGCGTAATGGATAGAGCTCTTGCCTTCAACGCGGAGGGCATGGGTTCGAATCCTGGCCAGGTACCTCTAACTTTTTTTTCGAAAGAAAATAAGTGTATGTGCCATTTATATCGCGACTCTTTAAAAAATCCGACCTCATTGGGTATCGGTTGATTGTTGGTTACAAAAGTGGCTGACCATCCATCGGTAGTCAAAGTTTTCGGTATGGTGGGTCTGACAGTCCTAGCCTGATGTAATGTGTTAAACAGATGCCGGGCGGGGGACTTCCTCGACTTCACCATATATAAAAGGTTAATCATATAGAGGACAATATCCTTTATATATTAATCTTTTTCACAAAAAAAGAAAATAATAAAAAAAAAAAAAAAAAAAAAAAAATATTGAATCTCAATCCGAATACGATTATTTCAAAGGACAATAATTGATGTTGAGAACAGGCAATATTGTGGTGTACGTCATGATACAGTTATTTCGTCTTCTACAAAAAAACAGTCAGATGATGCAGTCACGCGAATTTTAAAAAGAATTAGATAACTAGATTACGTATGAAAATCCAAAAATATATATATATTTTACATAAAATTATATTAATAGGTCTTAAGATTAATAAATACAACATTTATGTAATTAAAGGAAGGAACATCCAAAAAATTTATCAAATTATATCATTTTATTATATAATGTGTAATTTAAAAAATAAGACATCATATGATTATTTAAAGAGCTTTTCATAAGTTCTATATAAATAAATCAATAGTGACTGATAATTTTGAATTATTTCTCGGAGAGGAGATATGAACATTTTTCAAGAGCAAAAATATACGTCATAGCAGTGCTCAGCTGTAAACGATACTCACGAAAAGATAATTGATACCCTTAAACTTCTAAAAGGCTTATGTTAAAAGAAGACTCATTTGAACAATTTTTGATTATCATTGTAAATGGCTACAAAATTAATATTCTAACGAGAGTTTCGAATTTGATTATCAATGATGCCTCCTAGGAAAACAGATGAAATTATGTATTTATATCGGAATAGACAAATTTAAAGTCACATTGACAGGTTAGGTTAGTTCAGAAGAAAGGTCTAGGAAATGGTGCCAGTCTGATGCAATATATTAAACAGTTCCGGGTTAGATCACACCGGAAGATGAAAGGAGAGTAGAGAGTGAATTTAGTGGGTAAAAATTTCGCATTGACTACGGGAGCTCTTGAAGGTGTCTTTCTAGCCTCCACTGGGAAGAGCTGGAGTGATCCTTATTTCCGAAAAAAGCCAAGAAGAGGGTAAAGTGAGAAGGCTCACATCCTTTTATCTAATAGAAAAAAAAAGTCACATTGTGAGGGGTGTTACGTATCTGATGACTATTGACAGAGAAACGGTACGAAAACGTCATGCTAAATAAATGCGAAAACGCAGAGAAAAACTTGTATATGTAGACACAAATTGCAAGATAATGAAAATGGAAAAGAATAGAAAAGATTAAACGATGTTGCACTTATCTAAACAAATAAAGAACAAAATATATTTACGTAACAGAAATATTAGTCATATGAGTTTTATAGTTTATAAAATAAGCAAGGGTGATTATGACAGTTGCGTACAAAACACTTTTTATATAAACGCATTTCTCGTACTTTAATTAAAATTGAAAAATGTAGTATAAATTTTACATCTGTAAATTAGAAATTTTTGAGCCACCATCAAAAGCCTTAGCTAATCAATAAAAGCGAGTGTCGATCATTTGTTTATTTAACAAACCATTCAGTTCTAAACACTACTAACGTTAATTAATATTTATTTCAATAGTTTACAATATCCCCAATAATTTTAATAACAAACATCTATTCACAACACAGCTAAATAAGATAAAACTTTCAAAACAACGAACGTTATAAACATCAATAAATTAATTTTATCAAAAAGGGGTTGTAACCAAAGTGTGCACTTGTACTTGTCACCAACTTTTCTCTCACTCTCAATAAGCTTGAGCTTCTATCTTTGTTCGTGATAAAGGAGCTTTTAATTGTAATCCAGAACAATGTCTTGAGCATCAGGATTTAGCTTTCATGAAACAACATCGAAGTTTACTTCGAAATATATATATATAGAAAGGGAGAAATATATTAGGATTGTTAACGAGTATTTCACGCAGTTTGCTTCTGCATATGCGCTTCTGGATAATTCATCGTATAATATATAATGCAATAGACAGTATAGATATATAGTTAAGTACATTGAAATCAGATACCTCTGCACAGACGAGCGTCGTGTTAGAAACTATAATAATAACAACAACGCGAACTGCTATACTGGAAATAAACTTAAACTTACTTAGTCCCTTTTTGTTAGACCCATGAATTTGAGAATCGTGTGCGTATGATCTGCTTTATTTTAATTTCTATAAATCAAAACTTTCTTGTAAGTTACTAAAACAAACGACTTTTTAATAAAATTTTAAAAAATTTAATTACTTTTTTTTGTAAAAGAACGTCTATATATAAGAAATATTACCATTTTTATGGGAGTGTTAAATAATAAATGATATTATTTTCTTCTAAAATAATTATAGATTTGGTCTGTTAAAAAGAATGTTCCACATTAGGGTTTTGGATTTTCTTCGAACTTCCAGATATTATTTCTGATGTAATATTATGCAAAAAAGTCGTGTTCATCATAACATTTAACATTTGATTTTTTTTATTATGGACTTATTTAGATAAAATATGTACAGACAATAAATGCTGCATTTTATTCTAAATTTTATTTCAATTTTAATGTTGATAATAATCATTTTCATTAATTGTTTACTTGAAACAATATTTTTATAATAACTTAAATGATGTTTAATTAAATATTTTCCTTATTCTAAAAACTTTTTCTCTTTTCGTTCGAAAAAGTTAGCGTTCAATAAAGAGTAAAACCACAGGTATGCGGCATGTTCACTTGATATGCATTTCTTTACCAACTATCTAAATGACATTTGCCGCAGCCTTGATACTTTATTATGCAAAAAGGTGTAACATGGCAGATTGGCCATATTACTTAGATGTATATTTGTGGCGCACATAGCCGACAGAAGGGAGCATCTAACTACGGGCAAGACGGAAAGCAGACCACGCGAGTCAAATAGTTAAAAGTATAACTCAAAATCGTTGGCACACACGTGCGAATTTATAAAGCACGTATAATGTGCAGTGATATAGCTAGCGAGCAGCTTGACTCGAGTAGCTGAGCTTGGGTCCGTTTAGGATCGTTTGTCTCTCTCTTGCGGCGCGCGCAGCGTACAGCAAGAGAGATGAAGCTGAGCATAGACAGGAAGGAATGCCATTGCATTATTCCTTCTGTCGCCGGCGTCCGATAAAGAGCGTTACGACTTGCGATATTGCGTAATACTTTTCTGGTTGTGGTTACAATTATCGTAGTCAGTGTGAGCGAAAATAGATAGATTTACTATTCTATTTCTTTTATTGTGAATTTAAATAATATCACGATTGCTAATTAAAATAATATAGTTGGTTGCTTTGTTTGTGTGACGTGTGTGCCGGGCGATCTCGTGCGCGTTCTTTTGCATATATTCCCTTCGTGCTTTTCTAATTATTTCTATTTAGCAATCGTGCACTCGCAACAATTTTAAGCACAATAAAATAACTTTGAGAATAGTAAATCTATCTATTTTCGTTATAATATATTAATAATGAAAATGCCAGTTGTGACAACCTTGGGGATCAGGAGGTTGCACTAAATTTATAAAAATATATAAGTAGTAATTAAGTAGATAATAAAAAAAAAGAGAAACTTTATTTAAGAAAGTTGTACAGTAATCGTACGCCAGGTCGCTCAAAATGGACGCCAGCCGCGTATAGCGTACGCGACGCCGCTTGCTCTACTTAAATAACTATTGGCACGACGAAAAGCAAATATTCACAAAAACGTAAGCAAAAAGGGACACGAACAATTAACACACAACAAAAGAAATAATTAGATTATAATTCATTTTTTATAAATTAATATTTACACTTGTTATTTTTAAATTATCTAAAAAAATTTCAAAACTATCGTTGTGATGAGGATTTGTTATTCAAAAATAATAAATTTATGACTATAGTTTAATGTTTAATATTTTATTTCTCTTGAACTATTTATTTGTCTAGTTAGTTTACATAATTAAAAAACAAAACAAAATACTTTATCAGCATAGAAAAATTAAATTATTTAAAAAAGTTTTTCAAATTTTAAACTGTCGTTTAATCATGTAAACATAAATTTAACTCGCATTAAAACACAACTACACACAAGCTACGTAAAAATTGATGTCACCTTATTTTTATAAAATATTAATATTAATATCTGAACCTATATTCATAAGTATATTCAATAGTAAATTAAATGCATCTATTATGACGCAAAACGTTATTGGCCTCGATGCCGTTCTCACTCCGTACGTTTTTTTTTTCATCGTGGGTGCACATAATTTTTCTTTTTTTTTTGCCAAGAGCAAAATGCATTTTATTGACGTTATAATACACGTACGCGCCGTATACAGTTAGATCTGTTTACTGCATTTAAAGCGTGGCATGTCTATCTATTATTTACATTGCAATCATAAAAAGCCAATCAGTATGAAAGCATCAAACACCCCCTAAGATATATATAAATATAAATATACGTACATATGGAAAGGGCGAAAAACAACATGTTTATAATTCATAAAAATTTTTTCCTATGAACGGTAATTTGTGAATAATGACTATATTACTAATATCATATACTATATTTTGTTCATTGAATTCAGGCTGCTTTATTTATCTGCTCTGGGAATGCATAATTTGATAATTCGATTTGCTTTAGTAATGAACCTTTTGTTAATTATATATTGAGAATAATGTCAATTGCATGTTTTTCATTTTCTTAATATTCTTTTAACATATTTTGTTCATTTGTTAAATTTTTTATTTTTTTATTTTTAATGTTTTCTGCTCAATCATAGATGTTATGATTATATTAATTTAATAATATTGATTGTACGCTGACTTTTAATTTGTTAAAAGCTCGGCGGAAATCATTTTCAATCGAATGCATCAAAGCTTTTAGGGGAACAAAAAGCGACATATAAAAATTGTAAAATTCAACAGTGTTGTTCTACTTTAAAATATCAACATTAATAATACATTAAAAAAAAGCAGTGTACATGACGAAAAAATGTATATCCATTTCAATCCCGATAAAGATTTTATTACGCGACGACAAGAAAAATTCATTATTGTACATAGGATTGAAAACTATCATTTAAATCATGAGCTTTTACAGTGAAAGCTTAATAATGACTTTTCTAAATACGCAACATAAATAATAATAAATCATACGTTGCCGTCGAAACATCAAAAGTTTACACTTTACCATACAAGCAGAATCGGATTTAATATACATTCTAAGATAACATCTACTTAGCAAACTCGTTGACAGCATCTACCATTTACTCTTCCTGAGAGAGAGAAAGAGAAGTCGGAAGAAGGTGTCCCTTTGGTAAACTAGTGTGTGTTGAAACGCAATTTCCGGTAACAAGACTCGTACTCGAGTATATAGCCAACGTCTTAACGTTTCTCCCTCTCGCTCTCTCTCTGTATATATGTATATTGACTGAAAATGTCCAAGGAAATTGCAAACGTGTGGTTATCGCAAAAGAAAGAAAAGAGTCCACGCTATCCTTTTCACACGTTAAAAGCTCTAGTCTATGCAATTTAAAAGAAAGACCAGCAGCAACAACAAAAAAAATAGCAAAATAAACAAACTAAGAGAGTGTCGCAACATTGTTCTTTCTCTTTATTTTTTTGTCGTTGTTGTCGTCGTTGTTGTTGTTGTTGCTTTTTTTTCCTTGCCTCTGTGTATGTGCGGTTTTGTCGCTCTTTCAAATGTGGACGTACTAGCAAATAATTACCTGACGTGAAAAGAGGGTTGTGGCTTAGTCTTTTCTTTTTTTTTCTTTCTTTATTTCTTTGTCCGTATTTTTTTTTCTCTCTCTGTGCATGTATACCATTCCTCCACGAGTACTGAATACCAGAAAAGGGGGTTGCGCTATTCTCTCTCTCTCTCTCTCTCTCACTCTCTCTCTCTCTCTTTCTCTCTCTCTGAATGCATTTTGCCAAGTGGTTTTGTCTAATTTTCGTTGAAAGGTTTACTAATGCTTTTGAAATTATTTCAATTAGTTTCACTGTTTGACTTAATAAAATATCACTTATTATTACAATACTTTTATTAAAAATTTAAGATGAAGCTATAATATTATCAAATAAATGCTATTTTTAAATAAAATTAAATCATAAATATTTTATTTCAAATTTCATAAAATTTGCTTATGCAAATTTTCAAATACTCCGCAGTAGACTTTAAAAAATAGAGAATTTCGTATTAAAATTAGCAAACAATATTTTTCGTTCGACATAAATTTTACGATGTTCACGTTAACATTACGATAAATGGATAGAATTTATACATACACATGTACATTTCGCCGGCCATAAATAAGATACAAAAACCTGTAAAAGCTTTTAAGATATTACCTTTTTGATAATCAATAATACGCGCGCAGATTTCAATCATTAAAATTATGTGATTCTCTCTCTTCTTTTTATTATTGTTCCTTTTAGTTATTTAGCTCGAAGTAATAATATTGATGTTGTATTGAAGGAGAAAGAGAAAGAAAAAAAAAATTTTTGTGGGCGACTAACGGTGCGTACGTATGATATTACGTTTGCTAATTATTCAAGCGGCCCACGCGCAAAAAATAAATAAAAAAAGTATCATTGAATAACTGAAAACAAAATTAATCTTTTCTACATTATTCATTAAACATGTAAATTTATGCTTCTCTTTTTCTCTCTTTCAATTTTACTATTTACAATCTAAATGTCGTATTTATTAAAAAAAATATCAACAAAACATCGTTACATTAGTTGTATACATGTATAATATTGAGAAAACATAAATGTATTACTGTCGTTTATTTTTATACTTCATTTTTTTTCTGAAAGCTAACGATCGCTTATTCAAAAATAGATAGCAACGCAAATTTAAGATTTTAATCTGAAAGTTTGTAAACGTATTTCAGTTAAACTTATGGATTCAAAGTAAATAAATTAAGATTAGGCATATGTTTAGCATGATGAAAGATCAAAATTGACTCTATATTTGTCTTATTAAAATAAAATAACGTCGATCATTAAAATTAATACGATTTGCCAAAATTTATATTCATACGATATTTAATTAACAAAAATGTACGCATGAATATATTGTAATGTTAAAAATACGCTTTCCGTATTCGTGATTTCACAAAAGTGGCTTACAGTGAATTCAACAATGCGGTGCATACGTAAAGCAGTTACGCGGAAGAGTACTGTAAAAAAAAATTTCTTAAGCTATGCGCGATTACACCGGAAGTTCCCTATGTAAAGTGAAATTTTCTAAGAACTCGAAAAGGAAAAAAAAAGTTTGTAGTTTTTTTTTTCATACAATGGAGAAAAGTTCGCTGAAAAATATATGAGATAAATTTATGCAACAGTTGAATAGAAACTCGAAATTCTGATGTAAGCATCTTTATTGGCTCATCTTTTTAATACCAAATTTTGAAGTAATAGTGATATGTTTTTTTACCAATTTTAAAGCTTAAAATTTTATTTCACTGTCATCTTAAAAAAAAACGACTTTCTGATGGAATCAAAGTAATACATAATCCTCGTCAAATTTTTAAGTTAATTTTTTTTTGTGAATAATAGAGTCAAGATTTTAATTAGCTTGAATGTAAAAAAAAAATAACATGAAATTTTCTGTCAATTCCTATTTTAATCTCGGAGATCTAGATATATCCATGCATGAGGTATTAAAAAACAGGAAAAGCTTTGAATTAGCTAACTCTGAAAATTTTAAAAATACCAGAGTAACGACTCGGGCAAAGGCTTTACGTTAATGAAAACTAACGTTAAATCCATTTAGAAGGATTAAACGAAGGCCTAGACAAATTGAATTTAATGTTTCCAAAGTACCTAAATTAGATTGTTTTCTATTAAACAGAATTAGGGAAAAAAAAACACATTTAACACGCGTGCATATGTTTATACGTTAATACTCATGTACTTACATTATACTTTTAAAAAAAATTTTATAATTTTAACATGAACTTATGTTCCAGATGATTAACATACGAAATTAGTGTCGAAATCGATGAACGAACTGTATGTAAATTTTTAAATTGAAATTTCAATATAACAATGTATGAATCATAATACGAAAAATTTCGTGTTGTGTTTTACACGTGTATCTGTGAAATTTGAGCACACGAAATTTTTATGAAATGAATCCATAACATATACAAATAATATTTATACATATTAATTATAACATACACTATAAAAAATTTTTTCTAAATTTATTAGGCTGAGGTGTTTTAGGTGAGAAACAAATTTTTTTGGGTTAAATTTGCAAATGTGTAAAGAAAAATCTAAAAATTCATCTGATCGTTTGCATTGCACTATGCGCAGAAGGAAATAGTAAAAAGAGATTGTTATCGAATTAATACATTTATAGTATTTGCAAACGGAAGTGATTATCAGTTACCGGGTATATAACACGTTCCACAAATTTGCATAACAGTTTAAAGTAAAAAAAAAAGAAAAAAAAAACAACAGTTCTTGTTTGCTTATTTCTATACCCTTTTTTTCATTCTCTCCTTTTAAACTATTCTTTTATAAAACTTATCCTTTTCCCTCTCGTTCTTTTAGCGCGATGCGCACGCAGAGTTCCTCTTGTACGCGTTTGTTTTATTTTTTCTTAGATTCTTACTTATTCAGTTGAAAAGCTCCATATATTGCCTTTCAGTAGCCACATACTACTGTAAATAATATACACACGTACGCGCGTATATCCATGCACGGTGTATATACACGTACAAAGCAGCATGTGCATTATCGAGGCTATTGTGAGATATTCGCGCTATACACAATGTGAATCACGTATAAAAGGAGGGAATGAGGAGGAGGAGGAGGAGAGAGATATATAGAGAAGGGAAGTATCTTTCTCTGTTGTATACGCGTGGCGAATGTTATACAGCAGCAACTTGTCCCCTTTTATTTCTCGTCGTTTTCATTTAATTTCGTTATATAGCCTGACTCTGTGCTTGCTATGTGTGTGTGTGTGTGTGTGTATTATGGAGAAGCGCTATAGCAAGCACAAACTACGTACGTGAAGCAATTAGAAACTGAGCTCGATTCTCTATCTCTTTCTTTCTTTTTTCTTTTTTTTTCTCTCCTTGAACGTTAGCGTTGGACTAGGGGGGTGTATTATATGAACTGTTTTAGAGGAAACTTCGCGCGCTGAATGTAGAAAATTTCTCTGTGTGTAAGAAAGAAGCTGTGAAAAAAAAAGTTTACGGTTGGGAGAAAATACGCTGAAGGAAAATTTGATGAAGTTATTTTAAAGTCTTTTTTAATAGTTACTGTTGTTTAAACGTTTCAAAGGAATAGACATTTTTATGCTTTTAATGTGTAGTTATGTTTTTAAAATGCATTTTTAATTCTGTAGAATTTTTTTAAATATTTTTTTCAACTCTTTTACTTAATAAAATTATTAGGTTTAACAAAATTATTTTGATGAATGGGGTTTTAAATTAACATGATTTAAGAAAACTTAAATAATATAACGCTTTTTTAAAAATAAAACAGTCAGTATGTTAGACACCAATAGTATCTGTTACAGTTAGCCTATCACACGTTTTTTTTATGTAATGAAAAAATTTTTCACCTTACAAATGTAATTTGAAAAATTAGAAAAAAGTATGCATTATTATCTCTTAGATTCTCATTCTTCTTTCTTTTGTTGAGTCTTGGAAAGTACTAAGACTTAAAAAGTAATTAATGATTCAATAAACTTTTAATAAAGTTCCTCGAATATAATTAATATTGGTAATTAATTCGGATCAGTTTTAGCAAAGGCTCCAACAATTCATTTAAAATAATTTATATAACTAGCTTAGGTTTCATCATAAAGACTAGAATTTTAACTTTTAATGTATATTCTCGACAATAAGAAGCATGATTCGTATTATTGTTAGTTTAATTAAGTTCTTTATTATAAATATTAAAAATTTTTAGTTTTATAATGGTAAAAGATTAAAATTATAAAGCAATACAAAACTGGTAAACATGGATTTCCACTTAACTGCTGTGTTAAGTAAAAACTTATATAAATGTAAAATAAATAAAAGTGATAAAATCAAATAATATCAATTTTGTTCGATCTAATTTTTAATTTTGTAATAATTTTTGTTTTCTCATTTTTTGGCGAAAAACTTGAAACAACTTCTTTTTTTTTACTCATTTAATTGGCTATTTTATTATCGGATCAATTGATAGAAAAAATTTATTTTTCATCGAAATGTCACCTGTGAGATGTCAAAAGATACGTATCCTCACTTATTAATATAAGAAAATGAATGACGCGCATGGACTTCCGCCTTAAGATAGTCTCTTCTTTAGAATGGAGACAAACTCTTATTAATATGCTTTTTTTTACTTTTTTTTATGTATAATCGTTTTATTATTTCCACAAATTTCGTTATTGTCAGATTAAGCGATGCTCATTATGAGTTTTTATTCTTACTAATGATATACTTTTGTACTCTACTTAATTCAACGCTGTATACGTTCCAAATTGATAAATGTAAATAAAAGGATGATTCTTGTAACGTAACTCTTTATTTTCATTGCACTCATACGTTTATTCTTTAAAAATCTTGTCATGGCAGCGAATTTACTTAATTCGTTAAAAAAATTTTTTCCTGCTTACGTTGCTGCAGCTAAGGCTATATACGAAATAATAGTACATTCTAGACGTGCATATTTCATTAACGTAAATTATGCTATTCTTTTCGACTTCATCATCATCTCTCTCTCTCTCTCTCTCTCTTCCGCGTGCCTTTTCTTTTTAATACATGTACATGTATATACGTATATAACATACTTTCTCTGTTATCTACGCTCTGCTTGCGCTTTTAGCGTTATCGTTCCAGCATTAAGGAACTATTTTATTTAGAGCGTAATAATTATACTGCTCATTATCGTTTTAGAGAGAAAGATTTGCAATTCGTTATAAAATGCTCGTCTGTATGTTCAATAAGTACTGATTAATTATTATTACGAAATTCCATAAATTTCTTATTTCTAATATTTAACAGCAATTAATAAATAGGAATAATGAATGATTTTTTAAAGAAAATTTGTGCGCTGAGAGAAATATTTTTGTTAAAATTAATAGTTTACGGTAAAACGTAGTACACTGAGAAAAAAACATAGTTGGCTTTATTGCGTTCTCTAGTAACGATAACCATGTTACTCTAGTATTCAATATATAGTTAAATTAACCGTTTATATTAGTAGCATTTACTAGATTGAACGTAGTAGGAATTTCTACAGTCTTTATTAGTATTTTATTTACTTTTTTCAAGATATACTAACCGAAGTTTTAAGACTTTAAAGTCTCCCTTTGAGTCTTCTAGGCTTTTATTATAATTAAATATTCTTATTTCATCTACTTTCGTTTGTAAATATGCAAATTAATAATAATATATATTATATAGATTTTGAGGTTAAGATCTATTCATCATGTGCTACTGAATGCCGACCAAAGAATCTAGTTGCATTTACTAGGTTGCTGTAGTAAACGACAGAAACAATACGTTAGTAAATATCATTAATCTGAACGTAGTAAAGTCAACTATGTTTTTTTCTCAGTGTACTGGACTGCCATCATAACAATATATTTTGCTGTGTCAACAATAAATTTTAGTACGAGTTTGACAAAAATTATTACTTGAATTTCACTGTTTAATATAGTAATTTTTTTTATACTGCCAGTTTCCCTCCCTGAAATTATACCATATAGTAAAATTTAATCAAACATTTCTCACCGATTTTAAACGTTTAATAATTTTAAAAGCAAAAATATAAATTTTCTTCTTTGCACTTCACAATAAGTTTTTAATATGAAATACAATCAATTGCTGAGACATCGATCTTAACAATATTTTAAAAAAATGAAATGAAAACAATTTCTTTTTACTTACATAACGTAATTAAAATAGGAGAAAAAAAATTACCTAGTATATATACGTCATCATCTAAGCAATCAAAGTATAAACAATATAGCGATCTTGCAAGTGACACTTTCAATTAAACAAAATTCTAATAACACAATAAGATCATTACTTCTGTATCGATAAATTTTACAGAATTTTAATTATAAAATATAATAATTTAATCAAATTACTCACAATTACGAACCTTCAAAGAAATTTTGATTAATGCAGCTATATAGATTGTTACGTAAATTTATTGTGCAACATGCAACAGTGGAGTTAATATTCAATAATTTTAGACCGTTTTATTAGTTACGTAATTTTCTAATTTATCAAAAATTAAAAACAAAACAAAAAGTATCATCTTATTTACCTACATTAATGGGCGTTTTTATTTTTATATGAATTTTTAACTTTTGACTTGCCGATGGCATTTTTTCTTGAAAAAGGACGCAATCTAAGTGCCCAAAACGTGGAAGGAAATATAAACATTTGACTTAAATTCCAGGCTGTTTAATCATTAATTTTTTATCAAAATATAGAAAGTAATTAAAGCCAATATAATGTATTTTAAACCAAGAAAATAATATTAATTATAACAATAAAATATTCCCACGGTTAATAGAATTAGAGCCACTCTCACGTATCAAAAAAACAAAAAAAAATATTCAAAAGTGAATATCAATCTCTACGTTTACAGCTACTGTTCAAAAGGCTAAACTCGTAAATTAAAATCCTTTAAATTTGAACAAGCGCTCTGCTCGCACTTGACTACGAAATAAAAATCCCATACATAATCCTATTCTCTACTAAAAAACAAAACAAACTATATAAAAATAGAAAAAAAAAAATACTTCTCCAATGTACAAAAATTCACCGAGTAGTCAAGTAGTCTTTTTTTTTCAACTTCAACATAATGTATCCTATGAAAATATTCGAATCACGCGACATTGTAAATTTCATTGACGTTTGTTCCTCTCTTTTTTTAAAAATGTTGTTTTATTCTCTTCTTCTTTTTTTTTCTTTTAACGTAGCGAATTTAATGAATAGTTAATGACGTCGATCAGTAGAACAAGTACCGCCTTTTTAGTATACCGACAAAAGGCCGCGCTTTTCGTTGTTACAGTCTAAATGGACATTTACATCAAGCACATTGGTTATATACTGGTTGACTTTTTGTTTGTGTGTAAATACAAGGCGCCTATAGTCTATTTACCATCCAAACTATTGAAGTATTCTGAGGACATAACTTGATGCGGATATTCTCTTAAAGGAAATAAAATTAGCTATAAAAGTTTTTGTAAAAGAAACGTTTATTGAGACATTATTTTCTCACTATTAGGATACTCTGCTTGAATATGGTATTTGTGAAATATGAAAATATTTTTACACGTGATATAACTTGAATTAAAATTCACTTATAATTTCCCTTTTTTTCAGAACTTATTCTAAATAATTTTTTTTCACTGTTTCAAGTTTCAAGTTATCAATATCATCTTACAAGATTTTTCTAAATTTTTTCAAAATTAAATCTATCATGGTTTAAAACTTAATTTCTTTTATATTTCTTATAATATTATGTCTAAAGAATATTTTAGACTAAATGTTAAAAAAATTGAAAATTTAAAAAGTTAATTTGGTAGCAACTTAATTTCCCTAGCAACGAATTATTTTTAGAATTTCATCAAATCTGTATTTATATATAAACAAAATATATAAATACTATTGTAAATCAAGAGCGAAGAAAAAACTAATTATATCAAATTTGTAGTTTTGAATTTATATTGCTTGTATAATATTTATAAATGTATTGATATCTCTTTCTAGATGCTCATATTAAATGTTTAATATTTAAAATGACAATTTCAATTTAACTTTTACACGATATAATTTTACGACGATTGATTGACAGTGTTACGTTTCGCATAAATTAATTTCAATTATCTAAAATACAAAAGTTACATTTTATTATATTCATTATTAATTTGTGAATTTTGACGGATATGCATTATTAAAGAAACTCCTTAATGTAATGTTTCTTAAAATGGCTCTTTATCCGATAACCACAACAATAATTTTAGCTTATTAGGTTTGTCAATGAATTTATTAGGAACAGGATGAGTTAGGACAAATAGAATTGTGTAAATAGATTATAATATTTAGTATTTTTCACTAATGTTGATAAATTAAAATTTTAAATAATTTAAAATCGTATAAAAATAAGTTTTATAATCTGCTCGCTGAAAAGTACTTACTTTTATTAAAATAAATCAGCTCTCTTATACCTCGTTTCAATCAAGATAGTAGAGTTAAAAAAAAAGGGAAAATAAAGTTGCCGACTGCACGTTGTTAATTAAAGCTCGTCATTAATTAATTAATTAATTAATTAAAATAATTAAAAGCGCCTTAAGATACTAAAGAATTTTCATTGACAAAGCTGGATATTTAATCCTTGGCATTAGCCTCTTTCTCGCTACTAATTTTAATAACATAATAGAGACGCTGCTCGGCAGAAAGGAAAAAAGAAACGTCGCATAGCTGATGCTCGTTCTAATGCTTTATTTAATGCAGATGAGATAAGCCAGTTGCGAGAATATCCAAGTTTTAATCGATCATTTAAGAAGTAGTTTAATTATTTAATTAATCGCGGATGTTGAATGTGACATCTTAATAATGTGTGTAATTGATAAATGGATGATTATTTCATATATTAATATATATTCGATTTTTATTGGATCATTGAATGAATACCAAAAATTCCAATTAAAATTTCATATGAATAATAAGTTAGCGCGAAAAAATTTCTTTGTACCACATACTTCTTATATTATTTACACGAGAGACGAGAGTCAGTAAGCTCGAGATAATTAAGAACGAACGAACGACTCGAAGATATTTAACTCTTTTTTTCTGTCTGTCGTGGCTTATCGACAAGCGTAACCGAGTTGAGTTTAAATGGAACCTGCTATACCACATCAATTTTCCAAGACGCCCTTCTTCTTTTTTTTTTTTAAAGCACAAAGACATTTTAAGATGCGCGCGTGCCTTTCTTTTGATGAATATTCAACCCTAACCGAAAAACTAAACGACCAAGGATACGCGTTCACTCGCAACTGTTTTTCTATTTTTGTACTTTTAATTATAAGAATAAATACAGAGTTTAAGTGAAATTTTTTCCTTCAAAATATTCTATATTTGAAAAAGTAGGTATTCATAGAATGACGAGTTTTTAATATACTTTATAAATAAAGCTAAAATAGATATGTTTAAAATTTTTCTTCATATAAATTTTGAGTTCGAGATTATTATAAGCTCGAATGAAATATTTTAATCCTAAAATGAATATTTTAATCAAATGTTTTTAGAACTTATCGAAGAGTAAGAATCTTATCTTGAATATTAGTTTAATCTTTCTAGTTTTCAATAATTATGCTTTAGAATAATTCAACTTTGATATTTTTTTTTCTAAAGAGTTTAAATTAAATATACATTTGTATCTCAGCTGAAAAGAATTTAAAATCGTGTTACGGAAAAAAAAGTTAATAATTATTTAACCGTGGTAAATTTTAATTTAGCAAAAATTATTGTTCAAACAAATATTTTAATGAATTTACTAAAATACACGTAAATTTGATAATTTGAACTCAGATTAAAATATCTAAAATTTTTGTTATAACGGACCATAATCCAATTTTAATATCCAAGCTTACATTCGCCAATGAAAATAATTTAAATACAAATATCGAGCATGAAATTTAATTAAAACATATACATATTTGTTTTAAAAAAAATTTTTCCATATCAAAGAGCAATACAAAAATAAAGTAAAAACTTGTGAATGATGCGCTTGCCTACTAGAGAAAAAGTAGAAAAAAAATATATAAAAGGAAACGGCTCTTGGTGAATGAAAAAAAAGAAAGAGATAAAAAAAAAGACACATATTCGAGTTAAAGGATGGATGAAAATTTAATTTCGACTATCCTCGAAGTCCAAAGGCCTGCCATGAGTGCTACGCGATTCACGAGATTACCTCTAGCTTTATGCGAGTGGGTAATAACGCTTCAACTGAAATCCAGCCTTCACTCCTTTTTTTTCTTCTTTTCTATATTTTTTTTCTTCTTTTTTTTTCATCAACGTTCACATAACGTCGTTTCCAACGATTTTTAAAACCTCGAATCTCTTGCCGCATATCCATGCCAACCAGATATTTCGTTTATCTAAATGTATCCCTGCAATTTGAACAAATCTAATTTCATAATTTCATGTTTTGCGCGCTATTTAAAATTAATTTTTTTTTTTTGCTTTCACATTTTATAATTAAATGTAATATTTTCGAACGTATTTTAATGAAAATGATAGATTTAACTTGTAATTTAATTAATCCATCATTTTTTTTTCTTTTCCATAGAACTTTTTTTTTAACAGTGATATTTGATGTGCCATAAAAGAGAGTAAAATAGAACAAATGGTCTGTTAAAAAACTGAGCACCTGTCGAGCTTCTTTTCACTTTAATGATCATTTCTTTATATAAGAAAAAAATAATTGAAGCGAAAAAAAAGATTTTAATTTATTTTTAGAAAATTAAAGTGATTGAAGAAAATCAACAAATCATTGTAACTAATTATTATTATATAAAAATGATAATATTATATTAAATAAATATGAAATATATATTCGTTTGATAAATTTAATCTTTTTAATTAATGTTTTTATTTAACATTGAATTGTCAATTTGAAATAAAAAAAATTCAATAAAATAATTCATGCATAAATTTTACTCGTTTAATTAATGTAATTAAATAAAAAGTACATACTTTAGTTGATTAAATAATTTTACACTTCGCAGCTTTCGGAAAAAAAAATCATTAAATTAAAAATTCAATCTTCGCTATATCAGAATAAAACATAAAATTATCATTTTAACAATTAAAACAAATAAAAGTCAATCCCTTATTTTCTTTAACTTATTCTTCACGGTTTAAGGTGCGCATGAAGAATAAAAAATAAACGAGATTATAAAACTTAATATTAAGAATAATGTACTTTGGCATTTGATTTTGCCTTACTTTTTTTTTACGAGCTGTATAGTAGTAACGCTCGTAAAAACTTTTTTTTTACGAGCTAGAAAAAGACTTTCAACGCTGAAGAGTAGATTTGCTATTTTCTTCGCGCTGTGCTTAGTTACATGTATTTTTTCTACTTTTTTCTTTTACTTTCTTTCTATAATTTCTCATGGCCTTTTAATTATCTCTTATACTGTATGCACATTTTTATCAAAATATTATATTTACCTCTTGATTTTCCATCAGAAAAATATAAAGTAAAAATATTTCTTTTTCGTCTTGATAACGTAAGATATTAAGTTTTTATTTCTCCTTAACAATCAGGTATGTACAAAGTGAAAATTATCATGGATTACATCAAACAATCGCGTTAAATTATATTTCCTAAAAAAAAAAAATTATTTGTTATTCCGAACGCAATGTTCCAACGCTCTCTATCTCTCCTTTTCTTTAGATATCTTTTTTTTTTATTTTCTTAACTTCGCTCGATGAAAATTCAAGGAAGCACAATCGCAGCTAACGATTTCTCGGGAGCCTCATTAAAATACAACGAAGCGGTTGTCCAACCAGAGAGCCGGCAAAGTGCGAATAACGAAGGATCCAATTGTCAGGACCCTTTTCTCATTCACTGCTGTACGCCTTTCTCTCTCTCTTCTTCTTCTTTCGCTCTTTCTTCAAGCGCATACTCAGGGAAAACGTGCTTTCGACTTGGAAAATTAGTGGGCGTCACGTTTTCTCTTGCTCTTAGCTTTTCTTGCGCTCGCACATACCTTTTGGCCCCCAGACCCATTGAAAATCTATCGCCGTGAAACTTATACTTTTTAATATGACAAATAAAAGCCTTATCGCTACGCGTATTGTAATGTTCCATCGCATTTTGCCTCTCCCCTTTCCTTCTCTTGTAATTTAGTCACTTTTTGTCCGGTCCACAATAAATCATTAGGCTCGCGAATCTTATTGGCTGTTACTTGAAACTCGGCGCTAGATTACAATTAAATTCACGTCGACAAGAGTCGTCCTGATTGTGAATCAATCTTTTTAATAAGATTTAGACGGTAGGAGATGCTTTGATCATGATAAGATAATTTGATGATGAAAAAGTAAGGATTTTTTTCTCTTTATTTAAAATTAACAAAATAATGCTTACCCCAATTTACGTTTAATTAATATACAATGATAATAAATGTAAACTGAAATTAAGGCGGGCTTATAAAATAATTTAAGAAAAAATAATAAAGTTAATACTTCCATATTAAAAAGAAGAAGAGAAAACTTCTTGGAAAAGCTTGGACGTATAAAAAGAAAAGCAAATACAAAGTGGTACCTCTTTTTATTATACTAAGAGGATTGAGAAAAATATTTTAACCAAAGTTAAAAAAAAAACAACAAAAGATTAAAAAAAGAAAATAATAGACACCGAGCAAGTGAAAGAGAAAATCATGGTATATAGTTAAGCTAAGAGTGTCGAGCAGTATTGATTGGACTATTCGCTTGCACCGCTGCCGCGAAGTGATCTACCTTGTACGCCACAGGAAATTAGTAATTTCAAGCGAACAGATAGAGAGAGAGAGGAAGAAAAAAAGAAAAAAAGGCGATATCGTTAGGTATATATAGCAAAAAGCAGATGCCGTCGTTGCACAAGCAAGCGTTTGGTTTCAGAATTCCGATATTCGCATTAGAGATTCTTATGCTTTTCTTCCTTTTTTTTTTCTTCCTCTTTCTTTCTTTATATACCCCATTTAATTTCACTCCTCCTAGCCACTTTGCCTTTCTAAAAGAGTTCTTCTAAGTAATGGAAATGTTGATTTAATTAAAAAAAAAAATGAGGAAAAAAAAATTTAAGAAAGAAGAAACGAATATTTTAAATTGATTTTAATATTTTAAATTCAGTGGATGGCTAAACTTCAAATTTCATTAATTTACGCCCTTGATTTTTCTTTTTTATTAATTCAAATTTAGCGTTTTCAATAGGCAATCAAATATATATTTTCGTATTTCATTAAATATTATGTTAGAATCCACTTTTGACTTGACTTTGGAATTCAAAGAATTCGAAGGACCTAATTTAAAATCTTCTTAAATTTAATCGCAATTTAAAATTGAAATAATAAAGGATATTTAAATTAAATATTGAGTATATTTCATAATCTCAAAGAAATTTATATATAATACAAAACTTGAAACAACTTTTTTCATTCCCTTTAAACGTTCATTTGCCTTAATTTACATTAAAATAGTAATAATAACATTCATCCAATTGTAAAAACGCAAAAGTAAACAAGCTGCTACTCATGTTAAAATTTTAAAAAATAACCTTGTACCTCGTACAGAAGCAAAGGGTATATAAATTAGAAAGAATAAAAAAGAGGATGCAGAGAGAAAAAAAAAATGAAATTCAACAAGAGGTTTATACTCATAATAATAAGTACAAGCTTACGTTGAGCAAAGCTCTATTCTCGTTTTTTTCTCAACCAAGCTAAATACTTAGGTTTTGGTGTATACGTAAGAGAAAAAATATTAGCTTGATTTTTCTCGTAAATGGAAAAATCCCCCCTCCCCCCCAAAAAAATATAATAGCTGCATGCATTGCATATTTGTGTTTAACTATATATTACAGAAAAACAAGAATAAATGGCTTCTCTTAATTTCTCTTTAATTTAACTTTTCTGTTTTTTTTATATGTTGCATTTTAGTTTTATATACTTTTCTATGAAAAAAGCTACTTTATTATGACGTTAATTATGTAAAATTTAATCCCCTGGATAAAGTGTTTTTACTGTATTTTTTTGTTTGGAAAACTTATCCTTATATCTGAATTAAAGTTAATAGTAAACAAGATTTTGTTAAATAGGTTTTGTATTCTTATACAAAATAAAATAGTATCTATCTATCTAAATAGGTAAAAATTACAATTTTTTTATATGCGAATAATTCTTCCTAAATAATTTTTACATTGATATCAGAGCAGTACAAATTAATGTTTATAATTATTATAAAAAAAATTGTAAAAAATTACGATTTTGTTATACGTTTTAATATAAGAATCGTTTTAATAATCTTTAACACTTTTTAGGTATTGTAATTTTGAAAATTAGATTAAAAATAAATAAATTTAATTAAACATTATTCGAATGAAAATAAGTTTTCGCAATATTTAAATTGGATTACCAATTCCTCCTTGAATTCGGCGACAGCTGTACAAAAAAGTCTTATAATTTAAGTTTTACAAGTTTAATTTTATTTCAAAACTTTAAATAAAAAAGTTTTGAAATTTAAAAATTCTTTCAAACGTATGAATCTTTGAATTTTCTATATGCACTTACCAAGCTGGAAAAAAAAGTGATAAAAAAAAAAAAAAAATAAGAACTTACCCGGCAAGTTTGTCGTCATAAAAATAATATACTGTGCTATTTTCTTTTTTTAATAGACAAAGTTTAATGAATTGAGTTTCTTCTTACAGTACAACAATGTAGTTTGCGGTTATCAAAAATTGATGCTTCAGAATACTTTTTGATGATTTAAGAAAGAAGTATGATTAAAATCTTCTCTATTAAAGATTAATACTTAATTTAAATATTATTCAAGAAAATAATTATTTACTCAAGATAATTATTTACTTAAGATAATTATTTTTTATACAAAATTGTTTTAACCTTCTTACTGCATTTGGTTACAGTTCTAATCAAATAACTTTTAGTAATAATTGATTATTACTAATTTAAAGTTAATTAAAAAATTTTTTTTTAATTCCAAAAACCAAAAAAAAAGTTGATAAAC
Source organism: Anastatus disparis (assembly GCA_017163975.1). Classification (NCBI taxonomy): domain Eukaryota; kingdom Metazoa; phylum Arthropoda; class Insecta; order Hymenoptera; family Eupelmidae; genus Anastatus; species Anastatus disparis. The sequence continues at coordinate 3,662,887 of JAFFSR010000251.1, forward strand.
TTCAAATATAAAAGTTTTATTGTTTTTTTAAAGTTTTATTTAATGTCGCCGTATTTATGCTTTGATTCAGATGCTAATTAGCGGTGACGGTCGTTTCAATGTGTTTGTGAACGAAGCACATGCAATTTACAGTGGTGCTTGCATCAATCGGTCGAAATCGGGATTCGAACTCGGATCCTCGAGATTAGTCCTCAAGTCCACCACTCTTCCGAATGAATCACTGACGATTTCATCTTATACATTGAAGAAGATGAGGTCGCCAGTGGTTCAGTAGACGCTTTCTGTATCTCATTACAAAATAAATAAATATGTCTATCTACTATATAAGAAAATTTTGAGATCCAAACAAAAAATTAAAAATGAAATTTAAGATTCAAATCGATCAGAAACCGCAAAAATATCAGATTTCAATTTCTTTAACCACGCGTACAAATCCATCACAAACCAAAAGAAATGAGCCCAAAAGTGAAAGAAAAGTAAAAAAAAAATAAAAGAACGAGAATAATGATTTTATAAAACGGTGCTTCTGAAACCAATTTTAAATAAGCACCGATGCGAATAAATTCACGGTCGTGCAAGCTCGTGAGCATACTATATACACACACCAGCCGGTTTAAAAAGAAAAGAAAAAAAAAAAGAAGGGAACTGAACAGGTGTTTCTTTTGACGCGTGCGCCGGCAGGGGTCAAAAACTTAAGTTCCTTTTTTTTTTTTCTTCTTCTCATTCCGTTTGCAGGATTTGATTTCTCAAGAGAATATATAAGGCAAAAAGGTTTCCTTGTGGCTCATCAAACTTTGTCGTTTATAGTTAAAGTCAACCAAGGGAATCGCCCAAAAATTGTTATGCTTTAATGATTCTAACTGCGTTCACAAAGCCATTTTGATTTGAAACACTTTTATTTCTTGCATTCGATGATTGATTTTATTTTTTTCTGTTTCAATGAACAAGTTTATTACAGAACGATTGGTATAAATGTGGATTATAATTCTTTCAAATAAGATTCTCTCGCGTAATTTAAAATTGATTAAAAATATTACAATGGATTCTTGACATTATCATTTGATTTGGAAATGATAATGTCAATGAAAATTGTATAATGTTAGGTTGGCAATTTGTTTACAATTAGGATCAATCATAATTATAACTTTGAAATATTGTGAAAGTATACATTCAAATAATTTTCACAATTTTTGACTATTTGTTTGTATAATTTTCTAATTAAAATTTTTTTCTTAAAAAATTTCAATTATGAAAATTTAAATTTCACGTGAAATTTAATTAATTATACTTCAGCTTGCAAATCAATTACTACAAGTCGTTCAAATTAAAAAAAAAGAATTAATAAACATAAAAACATATTTTTTCTCTTTTTTTCTTAGAAATTAATGATGAAAATTAAAAACTCTACATAATAATTGATCATTAACGAAATAAAAAATTTAAATTGCAAAGTAAAATAAATGAAAATTCTTAAAATTCAATAATTATCAACAATTTAACATTTTACCAATGAAATCATTAAAATGAGAATGTTCTCGAAGAAGAATTTCCTTTCTTGATTTAAATATCCGGTTCTCATATCAGATAAGCTTTACTGACGCACGTCTTTGATTTCATATCTTCGGAATATAACGCATATATTCTTATTACTGTTCACAGATTTATTTTTTTTTTGCATTAGATTTACAAAAACTTCAAGACTTTTTTTTATATATTATTATGGTATTTTTTCTGACATATGGTAAAATATGCTTGACTTCGAAGTACTTCGAAAAAACTAGAAGAAAATTGGAAAAAGAAATATCAAGTATTGTTAAGATAAAAAAAAAGGAACTAGAATAAAAGAACTAGTTAAAGATAAAAAGAAAGTAAGTAAGAAAGTAAGACAGATTCCGAAGTCAAAGATATTTGTAAAGAAAAGAAAATGGCTATTCAAAGAAGCTCAATCGTGCTTGAGCATATATATATATATATATATATAACATTCGTCTTCCTTCCTCCGTGGAATGGAAAAAGTTGGCCCGATGTCTCGCGAAACTAGGCACCTTATCTTATGTCACGTATATGCTTTTTTTGCCAAAAAAAAGAAAGAAAGAAATCTCACCAAAAAAAAAAGGAGAAAGAAAGATATCTACAGAAAATATGAGAAAGGAAAGAAAAAAAAAATGAATGAAAGAAGATAGGATAGGGAAAATTTATGCGTATAGCCTATTGAAAATACGCTGTCAGAACTTTTTAGCAAAAGTCTGGGCGTGATCGGTTCGTTAAATGACATCTACAGATACATTTCCAATGTTGTAGGTATGTTCACTTAACATACCTACATTGATTCGCGCGTACGTATACGTGAGCATGCGTTAAGTAAAAGGGAGAATCAGTCATTTATAAATAATGCATGAAATATAACTGCTATATCTCGTGACGTCTTCTTTTTTTTTTGTTTGCTTATTTTTTATTTATTTTTTTTAATTTCTTATAAGGACTTTATAAACTTGCCGTGGAATTGATTGTTTGATGAATTGAAGTTTTGATTTTAGAAATGTTTGGCTCATGAGAATTTTTTTTAATGGATTCATTGAAATAATTATTTACATTCAAATATTTTAAATAATAATTACTCTCTTATCTTAATATACAATAAATTAATATAATCAAGGTATCTAAATCTTATTAAATCAGAAAAATGTTTCTTTTTTTAAATCAATTATTTGATTCGTTTATTTGGCTACTATAGTAGCCAAACCATATTAAAGTGATAAGAAAAATTTTGAAAAAATTAAAACAATTTTCATATAATAGACAATACATTTCTAAAAAAAATTTTTTAAACATCATTTATAACCCTAAAAAACAAAAAAAAAATACTAAATTTACAAATTTTTTTATTTTGTATTTTTGTCTTGGAATCATATAAAAAAAAACTTTCCACTATAAATTTTAACTCAAATACTTTAGCTTAAAATATTGCAATGCATAGGTTAGCATTATAAAAACATAAACTCTACGGTGTATATCCATTTAAAAACTAAATCACACTATCGATTCAATAAACACGTATAAATATTTAGAAATGTGAAAATTAACTTTTAAAACAGAGCGTATTGTCGCTGAAAAAAAAATAACTGATTTTGATTGTCTCACGTTCATGCATAAGCCATTGAATACAAAATACAAACTGTCGACACATCTATTACTATTTGAATCTGCATAGTTCGATAAAAAAAAAAAAAAAACTAAATAAAATGCGTTTACGAAAAGGTATCGATGCGAAACATTCAATTTTCAGCTTGAAAGATACAGTAAATGGTCCAGTTATTGAATCTATGCGCAAATCCTCTATAATACCCGTTCATGAATAATCAATAAAGCAAAGCACTATTTAAATGTAAAACAATGCGTAATTAAAAGTAACATTGAGAAAAAAATTGATATTTAGCATCATTCATCAAAAATAAATTTATGATTATCATTTATTTGAAGTTCATGAATTGCAAAAAAAAAAAAAAAACTAAAAAGAAAAATTTAACAACTTTAGTTAAAGTCACGCGCAGTGCCTCGGTATATAAGAGCAAGAGAAAATAGAGCAAGGACGGAGAAAAACTAAAGTTTTGCCTTTGCTTCCGCTCAAAATTCAATTATACTTTGCATAAAGGTCCTTTGAATTAGCTTTATTTCACGACTCCTACATCTTCGACATGTATTTCTGAAAGAAAGAAAAAAAAAAGTGGTATTTTTTCCTTTTTTTTTTTTCGTTTTGAAGCTTTAGTGCACATTCATTTCTCCAGCTACACTTTTTTCCGCTCTACAACTTTTTCTTCTGTTGATTTCCGTAGAGAAGGAGAAGAAAAAAAGAGAGAGAGAGAGAAAGTAAGTAATAAATTAAACTTCCCAAACGTGGCGAAAAGGACTTCCACGTCGTCGACTAGCTAACTTCCTATAGCAGCACCTTTTTAGAGAGACTTCGTCAGGATAAAATCCCCTCTAGTGCCAGAAGTTGTAGTTTATCTCATTTTCACAAGCTATATGTACCCAAAGCTTTTCCAGGCTTCCTCTTCCAAATATCAAACTGACTCTCTAACGTTAGAAAAATCTTTCTTTTTTTTTCTTTCTATTTCTCTCTTCTAACATTGAATTTTTCTCTTTATTCGCTATATATCCGAAAAGAGAAGCTTTTTCCACAATCCAAACTAGCCGCAACCTCGATATTTTAATCCACGAAATTTTTCATAGTCCCAAAAAAAAAAACGAGGGACGATAGCCAAACCGCTTTGCCCAAAGATTTTAAAAGGATGGAGCTCTAGAGTCTAGCTTTGCGGTTGGTCAAATGGATAATTATAATTTTATTCCTTTTAATTTTACAGGCATAATCACATTTTTAAAATAATGAGTTTTTTTAGTAACAATCGCTCTTGAATTTTGATGAAAATTAATTTTTACGTTCTACGATACTGGCATTATAAAATAATTTTTGAAAACATAAATCACCATATAAAGAGTTGTTATAATTTATATTTTATTTAATTTATTCATATTTTTTGTTTATTGAGAATACTAGATACAGCCGAAAGTTAATTAAAATGTTGAAAATGAAACGTACGTAAATTGTATCAAGTTGATTTCTGCTATGTATATTTCTTCAGCATTTGAGCAAACGATAATTTAATTTAATTAGCTTCAAAACATTTTCTATTAATTAAATAATTTATTTTCTTGAGTGAATCAAAAACATTGCTAATTAACATTAAATATCAATACAATCTTTTTTGCTTTGTATAATTTCACATGGGCTATTGAATTGAGAATCTGCAATGATTATAAAAACAAAGTCTAACCTTTTGAAGAAGTGAATTTAATTTCTAAGAAAAAATGAAAATTATGTATAACATATTGCATGAAATATGCTCCTTTAAATTCAGAAGTTAAAAAGAAAGGAGAAGAAGAAGAAGAAGAAGCGGTGAAAAAAATCCGCTATGGTCATTAAAATTTTACGCATCGACAGACAGTTAAAACTTTTACTTCGTTATTATCACAGATGAACTCTACTTACTAGTGGAGAACTTGGAGAATTTTATCTTGGGACTATAAATTAGAAAGTCAAGAGAGAAGATAAGAAAAAGTTATAAAAGATATAAAAAATTTTTTAGTTTATAAGCAATGTGTGTTGAAAGAGAGAGAGAGAGAAAAAAAAAATAATAATAAAAGAACTATTCTCGTTAAAAATGAAAACTCAAATTTCACGCTCATCGTCATTTCAGACATTGTACAAATTATTTTATACAATGAAAATTGATATAAAATGCGCCTATTTTTTTTTTCATGTTATATTACCAATTATTTTTATATAAATTATGAAAAATAATATTAGACAAAGAAAGAAAGTTTGTCCCTTTCTGAATTTTAACTTTTTTGGTCCCGCAAGGACATGGACGTCCACAAGCTTCAATTGGTTCCTATGAGTTACACAAACTTTTTAGAGGTAAGATAATAAGTAACGTAGTTCAAATAGGCAAAATACTTATATTTGAAGACTATTGTAGAAATCTACGAAATAAAAATATTTATTTTTTGTTTTTTATTACGATATTTTTATATGTTTTTACTTTTGTCTCTCTCTGGAGAAAAATAATTCGATTGAACGAACAGTATTAGATAATGCCTTATTTATAGATTAACGATTATACATGTGAATAATTTTTCTAATTAAGTAAATGGATGTCTTATAGTTTTTTCTTAAGTAGTCCAAGTAACAATGGAATATTTGAAGATTCTCAAACGTTAAACATCCATCAAAAATTAACCTTACAATGCAAACAAAACAACAAAAAAACAAAACGTGATCTGCAATATTTTAAGTAAAAGGATCATCTATTCGTTTAATCAATTTTATATGTTCGACACAAGAAAAATACAGAAAGTTATACAAATATTAAGTTTTCATAAATACGGAATATAAGTTTCGTTTACAAACGGCCGAAATAATTTAATTGGCGAAAGACGACAGAAATCCTTCTTTCAGGGATTTCAACCCTCGTAAAATTGGGCCAAGGTAAAATTTTCTAAACGTTAGAGTGAGAGAGAGAGAGAGAGAGTTGCAATCACGTTCTATCTATCTAAGTCACGAAAGTGTGATCTCACCTCGTATCTCGTTCTAGTTACACCTATGTACTATTAAAAAAATGATAAGATTGCAATGGTATAGTCGGATATAATTCTTAAAAATAGGGTAGGCGTAATCTTTTTTTATTGATTTTTTAACACTGATTTCGAAAATTTTATAATCTCATTAAAAAAATCTTATTCTCTTTTGTAATCAGCAGTATCGCGGTTGAATACATCAAAATAATTTTCAATAGTTCATGATAATAGTTTTTTGAAAAAACTTAACGATTTTCATTTAATTATTTGATCGAAGATTTCATAAAAAATGAATAGCAATTAAAAACCACAAAGAAAGAATACTTTTATTTAAACAATTTTAGCTACTTAAAAAGAAGTATATTACGTAGCTTTTTTATTCAAAACCTTTAAAAACTATAATGTATACAAAGTGCTGGTATTTACAACGATAAACGAGATAAAAAATTACCTCTTGCATGCATGTTTTGCTTTTGAAAATGTAAAATTGCACTTTAAGTAAAGTACCAGCAGTACCGATGGAATATGAAGTTGATCTACAATTTAACGCATCCGACTTTCTTTCTTGTGCCAAGAGTAATGAAAAATATATATCGATAAAATGAAATTCGATACGATAAACAACTATCGTAGCACATGAGTTTATCAAATTCTCATTTGGATGAAAAATGCAAACAAAAAAAAGAAAATTGATATCGAGTTTACGTAGACAGAGAATCAGGTGGATACGATTTAAATGTACTTTTTATATTTTATTAACGTCGCTGTATTTATGCGATCATTGCGATGCTAATAAGCGACGAATGTCGTCAGTGTGTTTGTGAAAAAAGCACATGCAAGGTACAGTGGTGCTTGTATCATTCAGCCGAGAACGGGATTCGAACTCGAGTCCTCAAGATTACAAATCCATCGCTCTTGCCGAGTGAGCCACTGAGAATTCTCATTTATTATTTGAATATTACCATCTTCTTACAGTACACGCTATATTGCTGGCTGTAAATTGAATTTTTTATAAAGGAAAAATTGATGTATCTCGATAGAATTTTTGTTCTTCCTTTCAAAAATATTCATCTCATCAAATACTTTATCAGATTTGTATACAGATTGTTATCTGAATGTTTTACTAAAATTTAAAAAATTTTTTCCATTTCTGAATCAATTATATTTGGAATAATTTAGAAAACTTCAAATCTTTTGTGTGATTTTCTTTCATAATTTTTAAATAATGATACTATTATGTTACTTTAAAATACGCACAGCTCTATTAGGTCTCAAATTTTCCATTTTTTATCTAAAAAAACAAACTTAGCTTTTTATAAAGCTCTTTTGAATGGTGCTTTAAAATTTTAATTGTTTTAAAGGTATAAACTTTTTACTAAAAATTACAAATTTTACATAAATATTCTACAGAAAGAGTTGAAATTTTTAAGTTTTAAGGAATCATTAATTATTTCATTCAAACAATCTTTAAAAAACTCTTGACTTTTTCTTAATTTATTAAATTTGAAAAAATCTATGGAAATTCTAGAATATGAACTTAGATTTACAAACTTGGAATATTGATTCAAAGATTCAACAGGTACATTTATAAATTTATATATCTCAGATTTTATTTATTAATAAATGAAATAACTAAAGTCTTTAGTAATTGATTTAATTTACTTTATAAATAGTGCCATGGCATTTAATCTTATATTAATTGAAAATGGAACTTCAGTTATTAGTTTTCAAGTTTTTGTATTATTAATTGTAATTTTCAGGTTAAAAAAAAATTATAAATTTATATAATTTACGCCAATAATTAATGATGAAATTAGCCACTTCTTCTTTTTTATTAGCTATTTTTTTTATTTGTTTAGCTTTTTTTCTGTTAATTTGGCTAACGTAAGAATTCGATTGTTATCAAAGTGATTTAAAACGTAATAATTTTCTCAAACTTTCGTTAAAATGATCATAATTGTTTCTCTCAAATGTCCATCAAACAAATATTGTTCGAAAAGTTTGTGTATTTTGACCAATAGATGTAAGAGAAAGAGAAAAAGAGAAAGAGTGAGACAGAGAGTTTGTTGAAAACTAGAACCTGAATGATATTTACTATATACAGTTCCCTTGATGTACAACATTCAAGGGAAATAATTTGTCGAATTGACGCGTAAACAAAGTTGCGTTACTCCCATACAGTTTGTATCATCTCAAAGTGCTATATCCGCATTCCCTCGAGGCAACTATTCGTCTATACATTTAAACTTATACCAAGTTCAATGCAACCAAACGATTTAACCTTTCTGAAATGTCGGCCATACTCTCCTCTCGGAATTATATATATATAAGAAATGTAGGTAAAGCAATGTTATATGTATATACATACCTACACATGCATAGTTGCATGTATACAGTACTAAGAAGAGAGCTTGTTTGAGCTTGCAGCATAGAGGTAAAGCTTGCGTTTACTGTACTGCTTAAGTTGGGGTTAGCCCATCTCGACATATTAAACGTCAGGAAAGTTACCGCAAGGGGTAAACGTCGTTTATACATGTTATAAACGCCCACTGGGCGGATGTGCATAGTACCATTCTCTAGCCAACAGTGTATTTAAGCATCCCCAGCCCCGATGCGTCTTCGGGTATCGTTTGTGAAGTAACGTAATGCATTTGCCGCACGTATATAGCGCCCGATCCATTAACTTCAATTACCACTACATCGAGGCTTGTTCGGAAAAAGTTTACGAGTTTTATGCTTGAATTTTTATAAATTCAAGCTTTAGATTTTACTGTAATCAGCGTGGATTTTATTTTATCTATCTATGTATAAATATTATTTTTCTGCAAAAGTTAAATAAATAATGAATTTTTAAGATTTGAATTTTTTTAAATGTGTTTATGCTTTAAATTTTAAATTAATTATTTGCTTAAGATAGTCTATAAATTGTTATCATAAAAAAAATTTCTTTGTATTTTCGAAGAATACTAAAGCCTTACAAATAATTTTTAAAACAAGTAAAATAATACTTTAGATTTTAAATTATACAAATCTACATAAATGACTTAAAACTTATAATTTGTCAGCTTCGAGTTAATTTTTGCCACCGCTGTTTTAAGTTTACCGTCTCTTCGGTCAATAATTCCATGTTCAATAATATGCCCGATATGCTTGACATGATTCATTTATAATCATGAGTTGTTAAGATTCCTTGAGAATAAAGATTCTAATAATAATATAATTTACTGAATATCCACATGAAATTATAACCTAACATTATTATAAAAAAGTAAGAAATAGATTACTATTTTTACAATAATTAAAAAAATTTTTAATATTAATTCGAGTAATTTTTTAATCACTAATCAAACTTTTCTAGGTTTTCGTATTCCCTTAAGACTATAGTAATGATTTTATGAAATATTCACTTTCTCTCGAATAATATTCCCTTATTATTCTATAAAAAAAAGCTATAAAAAGAAGAAAACCACCCGTAGGCCATGTGCGTGTATAAGGGTGTGGAAGACTATCCCCAGGAATTCTTAGGAAAGAGAAGAGGCTTCTGCAGCACCTGAGCCAAACGACGACGAAGAGCTTCCTTCTTCCTGGCCACCTACCAAATTAACTTTTACTACGCCATCTCTTCCCCAATTAATTTAGGAGGCCTGTGCTCCAGCGGTAGCAGTAGCGGCACCAGCCACCGCCTAATTGCGCGCATAAATTACAAATGTGCCTGAGATTAGCTGTGATTTTCACCGCTAAGAACGTGCCGTCTCTGGAACGTCTTCTCAAAAGCAAGCGATCTTTTATCTCCATCTCTCTCTCTCACTTTTCGTCTTGATGTAAGTTTTCTCTTTTAGGCAAGAATTGCGATGTGGAACAAAAGAAAAAAAAATTTAATGAAAATGAAAGTTAAGGTGCGCTTCCTAAAGTTGTAACTGATTATCGGTGAAAAATCTACCATGACTCTTCTTCTTTTTTTTTGAGCAATTAGTGCGTTAAATCCAAGTTATTTTTATCTCCGTGTTAATGAAATCAAATTCATTGTTCATTTATTGGTTGCCATAAATGTACGCGAGAATCATAAGTGAAATTTATTGTTCTATTTTGGATGTACATTGAGATGAAGATGGCAGATAAGCATTGACTTAAATTTAATATTATTATCAGCTAATTAACTTATAATAGCCTTTGATCATTTTTTATTTAAATATTTTACATTTACTTCTGAAGTTAACAAAGTTAAAAAGATTCGCAATTTCACACTTTTTAAATACAAACCACCTAATTATTAAAACCTCACCTCTTAATTCATTGACAAAGTATTACACTTTAGCTTCAAGAAAGTTACGTTAATTAATTTTCATAACTTTTCAAAAAAACTTTCAATTTTCAAAACTCGTTTATTAAGTTGGTGTTTTTTTTTCAAATTTTGCATTTTAATTGCATAAAAAAACTATGAAAAAAAATAATTCAAGCTAATTTGTACGGCGCAACCTCGTCTGTTATTATTAATTCATACTTGAAAACGAGCGTCAACTTACATAAATAATAGTTAAATATTATTTAGTATGCAGTGTCGCGACTTTATAGGATGATGATGATTTCGTTCACGCATCAACATTTTGACGACTTGAAGAAGTTCGATTTAATGTATCGTACTTTGCGTGACTGAAATATCAAAGTCTCGTCTAGTCTCAACGTGGTATACAAATGCATTTTACCTAAAAAATCAGCTCTATCGTTTACACGAATATACGAAAAATTAAAAACACGATTAATTAACATTTATAAATAACTCGAGTAAGATAAATGTATATTAAAGCTAAAGAAAATTTCTTTTAACTTTTAAAATTTAATCCATTAAAATCGTGTAAATTCTAAAATAACATTAAGAGTTAACACAAATAAGACGCGAAACGAGACAAAGAAAACTTAGCCAAGTAAATTCGAGAGATTTTGGTTACTCTTAAAAATAACTAACGAGCCACAATAATAAATTGTATTAAAAAATAAAAAAATTTAAAAAAGAAAACAAAAGGACAGAGACGAATGTATTGTATGAGTTAAAAGTTGAGAGGGTGTTAACGAGAGAGTGAATTTCTAGCTTGTTTCATCGCTCTGTAATATTTCATCGTACAAAAAACCTACACACACGCTTATATACACGTACATACAGTTATATGGGAGTGTCCAGTTCGCGTGCGAAAAAGCTTTCGGACGTATATGGATACAAGAATGACTATAGGCTCCTTTCTTTTTTACTTTTCTTACTATCTTGATTCTTTTATATTTTTATATATATATATATATATATATATATATATACTTTTTTTTTATATTATTTATTTCAATCTTTCTTTTGGTCGCTTAATACGACGAAACGACATCGCGTTCCCTTTCACGCGTTTCTTCATTAATCACCTGGCCGTACGTCAACGCTTAGAAAAAAACATACTGTGGGTGGAACAAACTTGAATTTAAGCCCTTCTTCCTTTTTTTTATCTCTCGATGCGAAGCAGCATACACTTTTTCTTTTTTTCTTCTCGTGTTAAAATGGTACTTATATTAGGATTAATTATTAGTACCTTATGTTATTATCAAAAAAATTTTTTCATTTATAATACAATATGCCATTTTAATAAATATATAGTTAAGAAATTTTTTTTTGATCGTTCAGGATTACTGTTGAACGATAGATAAGTAACGATGAGAAAAAAAATTGAATTTAATTATTTTATTTTTAATTTTAATCATTATTCCAGTCAGTAAATTTCAATATTTATTTATACCATCTTATCAATGCTGTCTACAGTTTAACTTAATTTAAAAGTTATATTTATTCTCTTCCAATGAAGAAGCTCAAACAATGAAATTCATTTATTCTATAAACAGTTAAAAAATTACTATACATGACAATAGTTAAATATTTTAAAAAAATAATTTTACGTTCTTCTAACCTCAAAATCGCAACTTCTTTTCTCATTTTCGGCTCTCAGAACGTAAAATTCATTACGTTACTTGGACAAAAAGGCTTTTTAACAAAACTCGTTACAAACCTCGCCTTCGGCTCGGCTTGTAATCTTCTCGTTTCGTAAAAAAAGCCTATCTGTCCACGGAACGTAATGTACTATTCCTTCATACCCGTGCCGGAACTTCGCCTAAAAGTGCCTCTCGTGCGGCAGGGAACGGGCAAATTACATTCACGTTTTTCTTTACAGTCGCATGCTCAGAAGCTACTGCGCACCTTCATACTATAGCAGTTTCGGTCGCTTCACTGTCTGCTGTATGTGTTCCGAGTATATCTATATATACACCACATGTCTAACCTTTGTTATTATACATCTAACATTGTTAGACTTATGAATGTTAAAATTATGAAATACACACACATGATAATTACACGCGTTCTTTTTTCATATGAATTATGATTTGAATATTTACTATGTATCCTATGTTAGCAGCTATAAGATACACATGTTCGGTTTTCTCACATTTCTTACGTACATACACAACATTTTTTTAACCCAAATTATTTTTTCACGACACTTACAACACGTTTTTAGACACTTCAGAAATTAAAACACAAATAAAATTCTTAAATATTCATGTTCTTACATGTATTTTTTTGTTTCATTACACATTTTATTTATTTGAAATATTAAATAAAACGAATTATTTATTTTCGATTCTTTCTTTCTTTCTGTCTTTCTCTCTCTCTTTCACGCTCTCAACATATGCTATAGTTGCTTACGCATGCGTGCTACAACAAACTAAAGCATCAAATGACTTTTCACTCAAAGTCGTTTTCGATGTATTTTTTTACTTAAAAATGGATTTTTATCTTTTTGGGATGGCGAAGTTCCGGCCGGGCATGAAGGAAAATCGTATACGCTCCTCGGCACGAAAAAGGCTCATCATATGCGCGTGTTTTGCTTTGCTCGGCTGACGCCTCGCAAAGCAAACTTACACGCGCATGTAATGAGCCTGTTCCGTACCTCGGAACGTAATATACTATTGTATTATTTATTTATTGACGTTATTTGTGTTTGAAAAAATAAAGATATCGATTAGGTTAATTATTTATGTATCTATCTTAAATTTTAAAGTGATGCATTGAATTCTTACGTATAACAAGTTTTTTCTTATTAAGATAAATTTAAAAAAAAAGTCGAAACAATTTATTTTAATTTTTAAATTTTACGTGTTTTGCATAAGTAAATTGAAAAAAATACATTTTAATGCAATAAGAAATAAGCTTAAAATTTAATAAAACTTTTTAATACTTTTTTCGTGGGACAACGTTAATTTCAAAATTTTTCTATTATCTTCCTATATTTTTTCGTTGCACGTGAGACGTAAATTCCCTCGTGAATGATTTCGTTCGATTTCTCAGCATTCAATAGTTTTCAGTTTGTAACACCAATCACTAGGGGATATCAAGAACTCGGCCAAAGTCAACCTTTTCCCCTATCTTTATCAATGCCAATATTTCTATAGCTTTTGGATAGACAATAAAGAGACGAACGATCGTTCGGTTTGTATTTTCGTTATTACTTTGATTATCCTTGACATTTAATATGAAAATTTCCAAATTCTCTTTTTTCGAACCATTTAACCTTCTCGCGCCATTGACGTCCAAGGTAATTTCACATGAAGGTTTGTCTATCTTTCAAAGCCGCAAGGAGCTTAAAAACTTTTTTTAATTTTATGCTCCGATTAACTGCTACATTTTTAATTTGAAAATGATATTTATAATTTATATCTTATCGAAAATTAAGAAAATTTAAATATAGATTATAAAAAAATGTGATTTTTTAAAACTTTTTAATCAGTAAAATTTTAATAGGAATAGAAATTTTTTTTTGTGATTAATGCATCAGATTCTAGTTAATTTAAAAATTGATGAATCAGTTTCTTGTAATAAGAAAAAATAAATATTATGACCGTATTGATAATAATCATAGTTCATCATATTTTATTTCTACATACTTAATTATTACTAGCAATAAAAAATAATTTTTATTTATACGATATAAACTTTGAACGAGGATGAACTAGTTTTTATTTCAGAGAATCTCATTTGTAAAAAAAGAAATATTTTTTCATTCAACAGTTTTTTTATCCACACAAATTTTTTTTAACAGACTTTTATGAAAATGTTTTTGATAAATTCAGCTCAATTTCAACATCTTTCAACGAAAGATTGCATGTATATCTTGCACATGCAATCTCACAATTGATCACATTTTTGCTATTAATGTCAAACTTTTTTTATTTCTTTATCATTATTAACTTTTTTCTGTCCTTTTTTTGAGTATGCAATTAAACAATAATAAAATAATTATTTCTATGATAATCATAAGAATTTCATAACATACAGTATTAAGTATATTTAAAGTAAAGACCCCAAAACGCGATCAGTACACTTAATACGAGATAAAAGTAAATAAGTTTATTGAAAAAATAATTTTTGGTATCTGAAAAAATGGTTTTTTAAAAATCCTTTCACATTAAATTTTCGTATACAAAGAATTTATTTTCGTATTCATTTTAAAGCTAAGATCATTCTTTATAATAATAAAAAAGAATTAAATCTATGTAATCATATTTCTGTTATTTTCATTAAATTTAACTTCATTTTCTCGAAGAGTGATCACATTTTGGGGTCTTTATCTTACTCTAAATACATGACTTACGTATCTCGATTTCAAAATTTACTTAAAACAAAGACAAGTATCTCTCGATAAACGATCTCTCTATATTCTCTCTCTCTTTCATTCACCAGCAGCCCAGACACATTGGATTTCTGGGAATCTCTTACAACTTTAACCGCTCAGACGTGTCTGCTTGTATATACAGTAATACTCTCTTTATCCTTTTCTCTCTCCCTTTTTCTCAAAGCTTTTTATAAAGAGAAATGGGAATAAAGTAAAAGGACTTTGTATGAACTTGGTCAAGTAAAGCGTGGATTTTCGCGCGAGCGTAGACATGCAGTCAGACAGTTATATGTTTATTTTTTTCACTCATACTTATTTATAGCATATGGATATCGCATGCACACGTACATACGAACATACACAAGTAGAATGACTCTTTTGCCGCGGCGCCAACTGATGGACCCCCTTGATGTTGGATCTTTCTTTCTTTCTTTCTACTTCTTTTTTTTTATCATATTTTTTTGTACTTTAAAGAAAAAGTTTTGGCGCTTACCCAAATCCCCGAGTGTACTCTTGCTTTATTCTATATATGACGTCGATTTCTTTACTGTTTCATCATGTTTCTTTCGTTTTATTTTCTTTCATTTTTATTGGCGTTAGCGTGCTACCTTCTTTTACTATAATTTTTTTCTTCTTTTTTTTTTCATTTTCAAGACCTCATTATCCTGTCGCGTCCCTCAGTCCGAAACTTATGTTTTCTTTATGAAGGTGAGTGCAACGTACTTTTACTTTAGATTTCACGAGTAAAAAAGTTTCTCTCATTTGATATTGATTGAAAAAATTGGCTGGCTAGTATTTCCCTCTTCTTCTTCTTCTTTTTGTCACAAACCGTCTACCTTGTTAAGTATTTAAATTTTATGTATGAACGATCTCTTAATTAATTTTACGTTA
The DNA here is from genome assembly GCA_017163975.1 of Anastatus disparis. Lineage (NCBI taxonomy): Eukaryota > Metazoa > Arthropoda > Insecta > Hymenoptera > Eupelmidae > Anastatus > Anastatus disparis. The sequence goes on from JAFFSR010000251.1 coordinate 3,678,612, forward strand.
TAGACTTTCCTTTAATTGTATTGTAGCTCGAACGTTTCATTCAATTTATAATTATTTTGAAAGAAAAATCTCAAATCAAGTGATATTTTTATAAAAGTATTAAAATAAAAATTTATGCATTTGTTTTTAACGTTAAATATACCATATTAGCTGGTATAATTTAAAATTTACATAGCTTCTATTTTTTTTATTAGAGTTACTCTCGAAAAGAATAAACATTATCAATTATCAAAACTGTAATAAACACTTGTGTATAAAAAAGGGGATGAAAACCATTAAACTCTTCATAATCTAAAATAAAACCTCGTTAAAGCCATAACTTTTCATTTAATTCATAACGATGCGACCGGAAAAATATATTTATATATGCATAAAAGCTCCAGGACTTACATACATGAATATTTCCTAAAACCAGAATGTAATATATACTTTTTTTATCGCTCACACTAGCCGTACACATGAAATATATGCATGTATGTGTGTGTGTTTGTGTATACACAAAAGTTTTTTTCACAATTATATACGTGAATTTTGCACCGGTCATACTTTAACCAAACAATTCCCAATTGGCTTGTCAAAAGTTCTGCCAAAAATTGCCAGTGATTTATAGCGCGTGGAATGCAGCGACGCTCGATTTATTGCTCCTGACGGACAAAAGTCCCGTGTGAGCTTGCAACCCTCCCCCTCAAAATGCAAGCTAACCGAACGAATGAACGAACTAACAGAAAACTCAAGTATTTTAAAGCTCGAAACTATCATTAATATACACATCCGCAAGCTTTGTACGAATATATATACGATGGAGTGCATGCTGTGTGAAAGAGAGATTTTTTTACACGGAGAAAAATTCTACAGGAAAAATTACTAATTTTGCAGGAACAATTATTATGTGACTTTATAACTGTGGGATATACTACACTTTGTTAAAAAATGACTATTTATGTAGTAAAAATCAAAATATGCACAGGAAATTTTACTTGATGTATATAGAATGTTTACTATATATATAGAAATTTTTACTACATAAATAATAATTTTTACTAAAAATCAAGTATGTCAAGTACGATTATCACGTGATACCGTATATAATAATTTTTACGACAGAATTTTTCTCCTTGTATGCTTGTTCTAGTTGCGTTTCAAAATCTGTTTGATGTTAACGTGTTAATGACTGGTATTATTGTACTGTATATACTAACTTGATTCTAATAATTAGAAAATTTTGAAAATTTAACCCTGAGGAAAAGTGTGAACATTTTTTTAAACTTACTAATTTTATACGATGAAACCTTATTGTTCAATTGAAAAAAATTTTTTTCATATAGAAGTTTAATAGTTTTATGAATTTTTTACAAATTTACATTGTTAAAATAATTACAATTTTAATTAATTTTATATAAATATTATGAAAATTGTTAAAATTTTATTAGCACTATTCTTCATTAGACAATTCCTTTATCCATAGCAAAAATAAAAAAAAGGAGATGAAAAATGATCTTTTCAATTACCCGCTGTATAAGTGTTTCTCAAGGAAACATTAGAGCTTGATACACGGGGCGCTTTAATACCCGCCGGCTATATCTTTTTATAAAACCTTTGCTTTTCCAACAGTAGTACAGCAATAGTACTAGCATTTACCCAGACACCCTCGACATCATCTCCGGCTCATAAGTTGCCATAAAAGCCTTTCTACAGTATAAAAGTGAGAGATAGAGAAAATTTTGTGTATACGAGCCCAAAAACGGCTTTTAATAAAGATTATAGAATCAGTCGCTGTGATTTACCGAGATTAAAGGCAAACCTTTACACAATTACGAGTAAGGCTCATCCATATAGAATTTCAACGTTATAACGCGTTTCCTAGCAAGCTCGCCATATACATATATATATACAGAGATGCACACACCTTATAAACGACGTTATACTGATGCTCAGCTTGTGTAACTAATGGTTTCCTAACATGCGTCCTATTTCTATATATATATAACATGCAGCGTACGCTTCTACGCTAATTTATGTATTCGCAGAGTATTACGTGGAATATTGGCGGAGATTAAGGTCCATAATATGAAGGAATTCCAAAATCTTCCATGTTATAGGGAATCTGTGTTGTGGTATCATTCGTTAGACTATTAATTCGTATGGAATGTTTTTCGTATTATCCCAGTGAAATTTAACGAATCGACAAACTCATCAAATAAGGTCCGGTGATTTTGAAATATTTTATGCGAATTAGTGCACGTTGAGTATACATTGTGTGCAAGATTACTGTTGAAAGCTTATGCTTTGGGTAAAGTAAATCGATTATTTGAAGTTTATGAAAAGAAAAATTGAGCTTTAAGGTTATTCTTATATATTAACAATTATCTTTTTTTATTTTGTAAAACTAGATTTTACAATTTCAGAAATCTAGTAATCTAATAAGTTTTTGAATTATGAAAAGTACACAGAGAAAAATGTATTAAAAATTACAATAGTTTAAAGTTGCCATAAACTGCCGTTACAGCCAAATATTACTATAATTTATGATAATTACAAGAAATATAATGAAGACTTTTATATTTTTAGTAAATTTTACCGTAAGCTGTGATAATTTTTTGCTATAATGGCAGTCTGCGACAACTTTACTTTGAACTATTAAAATTTTTACTAAAACATTTTTTTCCATATAGTAATATTATTTCTTTTAAACAAATTTTATTTTTCTATAAATATCGAATTAAAACAGCAGTGTTGTTTTAAAAAACTTTCTTAAAATGTACACCAGAAAACAAGGCTAAGAGAAGATATACACAAAGCAGCATATGACAAAGGCTCAATACAGTAAAATTACCTCGCCAATCACAAAGTCATCCTCCGTGAAATTTGAGGCCTTTTCTCTTACACCAGAGAAAACTCATTGTTTGAAACGCCATGTCTAATCCTGATTTATTCTGATCAAATACATTTTCTTGCCTTGCTTTTTCTTTTTTTTTTTTTATACGTCTGAAGTGATCGCGTCAAGTAAAAAATGTTGTCGTTTAATCAACGCCGAAACTTTGTCTGAAAGGTACGATTACATTAGTGGACCTTGATATATAAATGAATCTTTTTTTTCTATGCGTATAATAGAATCTTCAAAGTAAGTTTATTTAAGGAATATTATTCATAAGTATATTTATATATACTCATACATTTTCATTGATAATTTACATAATTATAATAGTTTTGAATTTGTTAATCCCCGCTATTAGTTGAATTTAAGTGAGTTATTTTAGAGCTTTCATTAATGTAAAAATTAACTGTGATTTGCTATCTATTAATCATCAGAAAATGTATACCGTACTAAAATTTTATATTTACATTCATTTATTTAATATAAACTGAAATATTGCTTTTCTTTATTGATACAATATCACGTCTTAATATTTGACAATTTTTTGACAAATAAAATTTTTTATTCGATTTGTCTAGACACTTATTTATTTGGCTAAAAAAGTGTATTTTTATAAACATCTTCATATCAATTTCATAAAAATAAAAACGCCAATAATTTAATTCCCAAAAGTACCATTTATTACAGCATCACATTGTTAAATTTTTAACGTGATATAATCTTCACTACAATCATAAAAGCATATCTATAAAACTCAAGTGAAAGCAACCTTCATAAATATTGCAAAAAAGAGCCTTTCGAATAAAATTTACACACACGCGCGCATTCACCAAAGTTTAAATGTATCTAACTTCTTGAAGTGTGATGTCTATTTCTATTATGGTTTTTTGTAAGGTCCCACTAAACCTTTCCTTTTTCATCCCGTGCACTTTATGTATTAGTAATTCGTCGGTCGTGAAGTGTATATACGCTTATACCCACCCACTTTTGAAATTGGTACTATATGAGAGATAAATTTCAATGATAACGATAGACATATCCTTGCGTATATAAAAAGGCTCGGGCATAAAAATAAAAGTATTCCGGCCCTTTTCTTCCTCCTTTCTATTTCCATTCAATCTTGTAAGTGTTCATATAAATATATTAGCTTTCTCGTCGAAATAACGCACGTGCTTGTGTATACACGTGCGCGAATTGACTGTTAAAAGACAAGAATCTAATAAAGTTAATGTTTGGATGGATCTAAAAATGTATATGTAGATCTATAAAATAAAAAAAATAAGTAAGAAGAATAGAGCCAAGGCCCACTTCCTCTTTTACGCCTTCTTATAATATTTTCCTTTTTCTTCTCTTCTCTTTCCTTCGTCGCTCCTTATTTAATGACGCAATTATTAAGACTTTGAGATTTATTGGAGCGCAGAAGTGCGTAAAATTTATTTACGATCATCAATGACTCGCCTTTTATTTATGAAGTGAGCTTTTACGCAAGGTATACACACGAATAAAGACTGAACTAGGAAGGAATAAGAATAAAAAAAATAAAATTCCCTTTTTTTTTCTCTCAAAGAGAATTGGATTTACTAGTGTCGTAAAAGAGAAAAAATATATTGATAGATCTTGGTTGCAATATTTTATCATGAGATTTTGCTCTTGAGAAATCAATTAAGTGCAGTCGTAAATATATAAATCTAACGCTTGTTAGCTTTGGTTTGACAAATTATTCTTTGCTGTTATGATTGTATTTAATGATCTTTCGAAAAAAAAACTTTCAATTATATCTGTATTTTAATGTTTAAATAAAATATTTTTCACGTAATTATTTCACGTGTATCAACATGATTTAATGGAATTATAAAAGAAATTATAAAATCATTTTTTTCCTTATTTCAATTTTCATAATTATGCTTTTCAATAAAACTTATTAAAATCTATATACTCTCGAACGATTTGTGATTTTATTGAAAAAATAGATACTGAATATCTAAAATTAAAAATATTCAATTATTTGAAAAACTTTATTAAATTGCAAAGTCAAAAATTTTATCACTTCCAATTTAATTAAAACTTTTAAAATGTTTCTTAAATTCATTTGAAAATAAAGTTAAAAAATTTTTTAATAAATCAATCATTGTCTTACTATTGAAAGTTGAATAAGCGATAAGTAAGACAATAACAAAAGGCAAAGTGAGTTGTTTTCTTTATCGTTGAACAATCTCAATTTAACCTTAAGAATAGCTCAATCATATATGTCGATTTCCTAAATTCACACTTCGGCAAACGTCAGACGCTTATGGAATGAATAGATTTCTCAAATTCCTTCAAGTAATATGAGGAGCAGGATCAAAGTGAGGAAGAAAGAGAGCGAGAGAGATGAATTAGTGAATAGAATCGCTTATAAAGCACATGCTGGATGGTTATAATGATAGTAACAGAAACTATCCTGGTTACTTTCACAAATCGGAAATGATTATGTGAACGAGAGAGAGGGAGAGAAATGCAAGCATATTATTGAGTAAAGGTAAGATTAATTGAGACAGATAGCAGAAAATATATGTATGCATACGTGAGAAAAAGAAAGAATAGCATTTGAGAATTGGATTTAAAAGGAAATTGTGTATGGTAGTCTGGTGATCATCTTTTTAAAACGAATTTTACGTTTCGATCTTGTTCATTAATGAAAAAATAAGAGAAAATTATTCTGCAATGCAATCCTACGTTTTTATCGTGGATTTTTATCTGCGCTCTCTCAGACAATTTTTAATGAATATAAAATATAATAATAAAATATTTCAATGATGAAGATTGTTAATATTTTATGCTTTTTATTATTATGAAATAAATTTAGTATAAAGTACAGGAAATTAAAGTTATATTTATTTATTGAATTTGAATAAAAAGATTTCTTTTTATAAAAAAAAACTTTTGAAACAGAATATCGTTTATTACTTTATTAAACTTATTTTACAATTTTTTAAATAAATCTTTGATTTTTTTTTAATTTAAAAATCAGAAAATATACAAATACTACCCTGCAGCTACTATCATAATAAGACAGGTTAAGCGAAAATATCATTGCATATTACGAATTTTGAATTTTAGAAGTGAATTAATAAAACTAGGAACAATTGGAGATCAAAAGCTGGATAATTAATTATTATAAGATGAGAGAATACTATATTTAATGTCATATAAATAGGAACAGAGCAAAGAATAACTATAAAGAAATATTAAAAAGCAGAATAAAACTGAAAATTAAAATAAAACCAATCCCATATTGTCATATAACAATAATATGACGATCTACTTTTCTCGTTCATCTTTAACATGAGTATATACACAGTATTTATTAAGTACTAGCCATCTGCGGGGCTACTCATATGCGCATTTGAATACAATGAGCCGGAAAGAAAGCAAAGCGAATAAAAAAAAAAAATATGCTACATCCTTGCGAGAATTTTTATGCACAACCACAATGATATTTCGGGAGAAGCTTTCATTTTTATTGAAGGACATCTCGTAAAAATCACTTCACCGTTGTTTGCCAACGACATTTTACAGTTTTTTTTTATTCTTTTTTTTTTGTTAAGGATTCGATTTTATTTCATTGTGCATACTATTTTTTTTGTCGAGGGTGGCACGCATTGTACAAAAACGGAATTTGTGGTCGATTGGTAGGCACTTTTTTTTTAAACGAACAATGTATCGACGAAACGTATTACACATCGCGTGTATGTTTCAATCCTTTGATTTTCTTATTTTTTTTTTTTTTTTGATACTGAATTTGAAATACGTATTTAAAGATTTTTTTGAATGACGTGCATTGTTATTTGTAATCTGGATCAAAATACCGTAAATATTGAAAATTTTATTGAAATCAGTAGTGCTGTCATACGGAAACAACCAAACTATTTATTTAATTCTTTAATCGCAATTCGAAACTCAATATTTTCTCAATTACAGAAAAGGTTATTCGTAATAAAAAATTCAAGGTAAAATGAATGAAATAAATTATAATAATAAATGATATTCTGATCTGAAACTGATTAAAAGAAATTAAAGAATTGATCAACCGCGAATTTTCTTGTAGTTACAATTGAAATAAAACATTTACAAAATCTTCTTTCAACAATAAATATAATTTATAAACATTAACGAAAAAAATCAATTTTATCAATAAAACACAATTAATCTTTCCCGAAAATTTCTTTGATCTAAATATTACTTGAAACTACAATGACCTTAATGTAAAAATAACACAAGTGCGCATGAAAAAGACTTTAATGCGCGCACTTTAAAGACAGATTACCAATGTGCATGCGCATTAACCTTTTTTTTTTTATTTTGATAAAAGCACACGGTGCTTCATTTAATCGAGCGCATTTGTGTACGATCGCATCCAAATTCGTGGCCCTTGAAAAATTAATGATTCTAATTCGAAGTATTTAGCGTTTATCTGATCAATTGATTCGTTTGTAAACACTCGCTGCGTTTTTGGTGCTATCGTACTTTGAGTTTTTAAGCTTTCGGATTAGTTTAAAAAAATAAGCTCTTACCATTTCTTCGTATGCGCTTAGAATACTTTGAAGATGTTGAATGATTTCCACTTACCTATAACAAAAGAAATACAAATTTATAATTATTATTATTTTGAAATTTTTGACAAATTTTTAAAAATTATTTAACAACTAATTTTATTTTGTTAACTTATGAAATATTATGAAAGAATCTAAAAAATAAAATGAAAAAAATTTCTTAGTTAATGATACTTTAATCAGAACCTATTTAAAAACGGATCAATCACAAAGTGTCAAGAAGACAAGATGATTAAAGGTTCTTGGCTCTCTTTATCTCTTTTCTCTCGAGATATCTAAAATAAATGAAAAAAAAAAAACTAAAAGCAAAAGTAAGAGAAAAAAAAATAAGAAAAGAAAAATGCACAGCACTTGCGCGCGTGCATCCGAAAAAAGGAAAATGAAGCAAAGAAAGCTTTGGACGAAGCAGACAAGAATCGTAGAGTTCGCGGGGGTTCAGCCTATAAGTGTAAAGCTCGTCCAGGAATAGCACAAATGCAAGAAGAAGAGCGCGCTGTAACGTCTGCAAGAATAAAGAGAGAAAAGAGAGATAAGTTGTATATAGATTATATGAGAAAAGATTTGCTCTTGACTCTCTTTTCTGTTCCATCTTTGCACTTGTCCCCGTTCAATTCAGCTGCTGCGCTTTTCGACTTGCAACGGATTGAAGAAGAAACTTGTCAACTGACAGTGCACAGGGGGAGAGGTGAGAGAAAGAGAAAGATCTTTGGTATTAACTTTTTTTTCTTCTTTTTTTTCGCTACAGGTTCCAACTTGTCTTGATATATATATATAAAAGTGTGACTGTGTGTATCCACGTATACGTTGAAAGAAGGTTCTTTCATGTAAGCGATGCTATTCTTTTAATCTTTCGGTGTGTCTTTTCCTTTACGCGATATATATCTTTTCAACCATTCGTCATAATCTGTCTTTTTCACGTCACATATTCATATTTCGATGCAAATTTTTGCCTCTCAGGTCGATGGTGGGTATATATATTTTTTTTTTTTCTATTATCTTATTTTCAATTTATAAAACCGTATTCTCAGGTGGTCTTTGGAGCTACGAACGTTGATATTATTGAGTTGGTAATTTATACTTGTTATCGTGAAAAAACAATCTTCATATTTTTATACTCAATCATTTCGTATTTTAAAAGAAAGGTTTTATTGTTCTTATTTAAGTTATACGTAAATTTACGTAATATGTCACTAAGAATTAGAGCACTTATTGTTATTATATTGAATGACATTATTTTTTTTCAATTTATACTATTGTGTATTAAATAAGTAAAACTAATTGAAAAATATTATTGTAAGGAATAGTTATAATAATTGTGTATTTAAAACTTATGAATTGAGTTATATAATTTATTATTAATGCAAATAAGTTAGATAATTACGTTTCTTCACATCGAGTTAAAAGTTACATGACTTTTAAAATTTCCGTAATCAATAATAAATCTAAATATTTATTTCGATCCATCAATAATAAAAAATTGAAAATGTAAAATTTTTTTGATTGACCAATCATTATTAATAAAAAAATAAATATTTAATTAAAAATATAACAATAGGTTTTTGTTATCAGTGATACAAAATAATTTATAAGAAAATGAAATACTTGCTTTCAAAAAACAATTGAATGAAATGTTGAGAATTTCAGAAAAACTACCAAATCTTCCCATCTCGTTTAAACGAGAAGCTTCTATCTAGCATCTCTCTTTTACTTGCTAAATCTCCTTACTCATTTCTCTGTTAATCTTTTTTTTGGGTAGTTTTTTGGTATCCGACCTCCAGTATTAACTTTTTTTTCTGCTCTTTTATATATGTGTATATATATATATATATATTTGCGCGTATGCGTGCCAGGGTTAAAGAGAAGAGGCCGAGACGTTTTAAACAGCGAGGGCCAGTTTTGTCTCGACTATTTCCTGTCACATTTCCCACTGGAATAGAACATGCACTTGCGATCGTCGACCGCATTTCTTTACTTTTATATCTGTATATACATACATACACTGCTATACATACTCTCTCAAACAAAGTATGCTCCCGATCTCGAAACGTTATATATCTTTTGCCTGTCTTGTCTCTCTCTCTCTCTCTCTCTTCTTTAAACTCTTCTTCTCGCTAATTCTTGGAAGTATCAGCTGTTTCTTCTCTCTTCGCTCTTTATTGAGTCTCTTGTATGTGTGCGTATGTATACTCGCCTCCTCGGAAGTTAGATCTCTCCACAAGAGGCAAATTTTGAAAGCAACCACGCGAAGAATAAAATGAAGAGAAAAAACCCGCATAAAAAAAATTTGTATTGCCAAGATATTGGTGAAACAATATCCAATATATTGCATTTATTTAATAATCCGTTGGCAAAATTTTTCCAATATTTCGCCAACATTTAGCATTTATCAATCCCTAGGGCCAAAACCCACATTATTCCCACATATTGGCAATATATTGGATATTGCTGATATATTGGATATTGCTATATCAATATGTATAATGATAAATAATTTCAAATAAAAAATCAAAGTTTTACCACATTTAATTGAAAACTTTTTAACTTTTTTTTATATCATATCTATAAAGTATACAATATAGGTGATATAAAAATCTTTAATATAATATATGAAAATAAAATATTGGTAAATTCAATTCAGAAATCTTTTTTTGCAAAACAAAAAATATATTTAGTAAAATAATTTTTCAAGTCAAATTTTACGAATATAAATATAGCAAAAAATCTATTATACTAATTGTATATTTACATTACAATTTGGTCGAAATAATTTCTGAGTAACAGAAATGTTAAATCAAATTCAATCAACACAAATCGACTTGTGTCATTTTTGTAAATAAGAAAAAGATTAAATCATTTTTAATTTTAATAAATACAACTTAAAGAAAATAGTTTATATATTTTATTGTTCAAAATGTTTCATTAATTTGAATAATGACGAAATTTCTTTAATTTCACAATTAAAAACATTATACAAACGACCTTATTTTTACGAAAAAATAATTAAATGTCCTAGAAATCAGTCACTTCAAGCTCAAAAAATTTTCTTTCACACTCAGGGCGTGAAATTCAATTTTTGATGTCTATCCTTAGAGGCTAAAATAGCTCTTTTTTACCCAAGAGCAAAAAAGTAATTTTCTAATAAGCGTAATTGATTTTTACCAATAAGAAATTTACTTTTCGTGTCTCAGAATTATACTGAATGGTGGATGAGTCGATGTATAAATTGAGTAATGGGTGCATGGTGCAATGAATTCATAGGTGGATTCATGGGACGATAAAATGACGGCTCAATGGTTCGATGGACAGATCGATAAATATGACGATAGGTCGATGGGCGGATAAATATTAATGTCGATGGATCACTAAATGAATACGTCGATGGGTTGATAGACTGATTGGTGGATAAATGAAATAGTCGATGGGTTAATGGGCGCATAGATGAATTTTTTCGAAGGGTTTATGGGCCGATGGGTGGATAGATGAATTTGTCGATTGATTGACGGTCCGTTGGGCGGATAGATGAATTTGTCGATGGGTTGGAGTTGAACAAAGAATTCGTTGATGGGTTAATGGATAGATGGATGAATTTTTTGGTGGATGTCAGAAGTTGAATGGGTCGATGAGTTGATAGGTCTATTGATCGATGAATTCATGGGTAAATGGGTTAATTGGTCAATAAATCAATGGGTCGATAGGTTCATGGTTCAATAAATTGATGGTTGCATGGGTAGATGGGTCAAAGAGTACGTGGATCGGCAGGATGATGGGTCAATGGATTCATGGGTCGATGGGTCATTGGTTTTGATGAGTTGATCTGTCGATGGGCTGATGGGTTCGTAGGCAATTTCTTTAATTTTCCTCCTTTCGTACCCAACTGCTTCTTGCCGAGGCAAATTCGACAGTCTTATTTTCTCATTTTCATTTTAATTTTATCTTCTATTAATGCCGTTATTTTTTGTATTATTTATGAATTTATTTTTAATGTGGCTAAATTTGACGCCCTTCGTGTATCAAAAAGTATTATGTTATCTACGGAAGTAAAGGTGTTTTTGCCCTCGTCTTTATTGTCACCCTCGCTTCGCTCAGGCTTCAAACTCGACTCAGGCAAAAATCACCTATTTTACTCCCTTGGTTAACAATGTACTATTCTGATATTTATGATGGTTTGCTGTATCAAGAAATGCTCCGTCCAAATAAAATATTAAGTGATCCCAACAATATATCTTTTACATGGTATTCTGACGGCGTTAGAATTTTTAAATCTTCCAAATACAATATTTGGACGTTTTATTTAACAATTAATGAATTTCCTTACAAAGAACAACATAATATTGAAAATGTGTTGTTAATTGGCTTGTGGTTTAGAAAACTAAAACCTAAAGTTAATCTCTTTTTAACTTCCTTAAAAAATTCATTAAAAAAATTGTATAAAGGTATAGATTTTGAAGTACCCAACGTAGATAAACCTATTAAGGGTATACTCTTGATTGACAAATCAAGAGTATACCCTTTTGAAAAGAAATTAACTTTGCGAACTGATAGCGAAACCATTCTGCACGGTCAACAAACATATGTTAGTAATATTAAAGTTTGCGATGTTGAGGGACCAACAATGCTCTAAAATTGTACCAAAATTCATTACATTAACCGGTAGTCCAGGGGCAAACTACATAAGTCGTGGCCGACCAAGGTCCTCGATTCTAACCAGGTTTTTTTTATATATTTCGACCTGCCGATTTCGAATTTTTTTGGGTAGAAAGTCTGAAAATGGCGCATTTAATAATTATTAACAATTTTTATAAACAAATTATAGAAATGCGTTTTTTCTAGAAAAAAAAATTTTATCATGTTTTTAAGGTTATTTTGAGCAAAAAAGGTTCTCATGAACATATTGCTAAAATGCACTAAATCGGCAGAAAACAATCACAGTTTGAAAAAACGCGATTTTTTAAAAGTTTGACAGCTTATAGCTAAGCTTCTACTGCTTTAATTTTTACTCACAATAGCTTAAATTGTTTATTAAAATGTAAACTTAAAGATTACATTAGTTGGCGACAGTATTTATAATGAGTACATTACCTATTAATCGCTCAAAAAGTACTGTATACGTGCACCCGCGCGCTGACCTGCGACGGGGACTGTACATAGGTAAGCTGTAAATGGTACTTTTTTGGGCGATTAAATTTTGAACAATAAAATATATGAACTATTTTCTTTAAGTTGTATTTATTAAAATTAAAAATGATTTAATCTTTTTCTTATTTACAAAAATGACATAAATCGATTTGTGTTGATTAAATTTGATTTAACATTTCTGTTACTCAGAAATTATTTCGACCAAATTGTAATGTAAATATACAATTAGTATAATAGATTTTTTGCTATATTTATATTCGTAAAATTTGACTTGAAAAATTTGTTTACTAAATATATTTTTTGTTTTGCAAAAAAAGATTTCTGAATTGAATTTACCAATATTTTATTTTTATATATTATATTAAAGATTTTAATATCACCTATATTGTATACTTTATAGATATGATATAAAAAAAAGTTAAAAAGTTTTCAATTAAATGTGGTAAAACTTTGATTTTTTATTTGAAATTATTTATCATTATACATATTGATATAGCAATATCCAATATATCAGCAATATCCAATATATTGCCAATATGTGGGAATAATGTGGGTTTTGGCCCTAGGGATTGATAAATGCTAAATGTTGGCGAAATATTGGAAAAATTTTGCCAACGGATTATTAAATAAATGCAATATATTGGATATTGTTTCACCAATATCTTGGCAATACGAATTTTTTTTACGCGGGAAAAAAAAAAGAATTGCGAAACGCGCCAAGTGATGAAAGTATATATATGTATATATGCGTTAACAACGTATGGTAAATATAAGGCTTTAAGCCGGAGAATTAAAAAACATTTGACTTTAAAGCTCACGGTATTTGCAAGAGCGATGCGCCGCGAATTCACCAGACGGATTTCGTAGTAACGTTGTATTTAAATGTCTTTGCACTTATGCTTTTGGATGTATATTCAAAATATTATTTTAAAGTATAATGTCTGCTTTATTTTCGTTATTATGAGATACTGTTAATTAATGTTCTCGACGATGATCGTCAAAAATAAATAAATAAAAAGCAAAAGATATACTCATGTGATTTAAAAGGCTTTTACGTCACAATAGTCGATAGTTAGTTAATGGTTAAAATGCTATTTCTGTTTCAAATAAAGTTATTTTTTGTTAAAACTTTTATAATGACAATATTGGAGCAGTACTCGTTAAAAGTTAACTAAAAAAATTATATTTGGTAACTTTTTTCACTTCTTGTCGAGAGAGTATCTCTGATACGGTACTTTCTAGCACCCAAACTGTGGATATATTGTATACAATTTATTAAAAATACGAGAAAAAATTAATAACTAGATGATTAATAACTCAAATCGTATATTTTAAAAAAGTTTTAACAAATTCGAAGCAGTCAAAAGAATGTTCTGTAACAGGTGATATGATTTTATAAACTTTTTTTCGGGAATTAATACCGCGTCATTAATATTACATAATACAAGTTACAAATTGTATTTTATCAAATTTGAAATGAAAAATTCAAGCTTAAAATAACAGCTCGGAGATAAATAAAAATATTTTATGCACGAATCTTTGCTTGCGATAAATTATCGAATTAAAATGCGAATTAATAGGTATCCATCATAAATAAATAAAATCTTTTCCCATTCGAATTTAAGTTTTCTGCGTTTATTTAGCTATCCACTTCAAATTTGTACTCATTTTTAAAATTCTCTTTACAAGTCAAAAAGGGTAATGTAAGGGCGTTATTTATTATATATACTGAGATGATAAAGAAAAAATAAACGAATTTAAGTAAAATAGTTGAGGAAAGAACATAACTTGTGCTTGAAAAAATTTTTTGTAATCACGCACGCATGCATATATGTATATATAATCAGTCAAAAAAGGCAATAACACAAGAATTTCATCGCTAACCTATTTATCGAATGATTAATGGTTCAATTGCGCTAGTTAATTTTGTACAATATCATCCATATATATATATATATATATATATATATATATATATATATATATATATATATATATATATATATATATATAAAAAAAATGCACTTAAAAGTATTACTCGTGATTCCTCGTTGATATATATATATATATATATATATATATATATATATATATATATATATATATATATATATATATATATATATGCATATATGTATATATGTATATATGTATATAGTTGCTAGTGACGCGTTAGTGCTTTTAGTTTTGTGTCCCGAGGAAAAAAAAGGGAAGAAAGCAATCGCTTTTTTCCATTTTGCTTTTTTTTTTATTTAACACGAACGCACTAACAATTATGCACATATATAGTTATATCGCTTGCTGGCAACAAAAAAGCATTGACGTGATATTTTTTTTCATTATTTTTTTTTTTGCAACGGGACAGTTATGAGATGGATAAATATGTACAGTTTTACGTAAGAGGATAATCGATTAAACGAGTAAAAGATTTATTCTTTATTTTTTTACTAACGCTCAACGACAATTTTCCAATTTTTATTTAAAATAGAAACTTTTGTAAAATTGTAATATTGATTAAACTGTTTTAAATTGTATTTTTTTAAAAATAAATTAATGTTATCGCAATCGATAATCTATTTTCAACTATATATAATTATATGTGAAAAAGGAATATAAATTTTAAATTTGAAAAGCACATAAAGTTTTATATTGTAAGGATTTTACATTTTGGGAATTTGAATCAAAAAGATTAAAGTTCTATAATTTAAAAAATCGAAAATTTTTCAAATTTTTCACTCTTACACGCATTAATTCCAGGTTCTCTAAAATCATTATCATTGGATCAAAACTCTGTAACAATAGTAGGGCAGCAGTGATATTAATTTTCTCGAAATATTCAAAGTCGCCGCAAGCTCACAAAGGGTATTATATAGAAAGGGAATGAATTGTCATGTATAGACCGTTAGCCTCAATAATTTGCTTTTGATGTTACACCAACCTATAACTCATTAAAACCTTACACAAACACCATTCTATATATTCCCTTGAAAAAAAAAAGAATAAAACTAACATTCCCTTCTTAATAAAAAGAAAAAAAAAGGAGGAAAAAAGTTTGCTTACTCAACCTCACGTATTATCGATTAACGTCAGTATTTTTTTTAAGTCCGACAATGTATCAGCCTACGAGAAAAAAAAAAACATTCAAGCTCGGTAAAGGTATAGGGAAAACTAATTTCCTCACCAAGTATATACCAGAAAATGGGTATTAAAGCAAAAAAAAAGAAGATATGTATTATACGTATAGAAAGAAAAAGGAGTCAGCAAAAAAGCTTTTATTTTTTTATTTTTTTTTTTTGGCGATTTCGTTTGTAACTGGCCGCCATTATGATATAATTTATATTCTTTCATATTCGGAGTTTCTACTAGCTATAGGTTTGCTTCTTCTTTTCTTTTCCTCTTGGTATGTCCTTCTTTCCACACCTATATAAATGCAACTTTAGATTTATGCTCACGCATATCTTTGGGAACTCGGGCGTGGATTCATCCTAATACTTTTCTTCTTTTTTTTTCTTTTTTCTTTTTTTTATTGTAAGCGCATTGTATAAAATGGTCGATAAAATTCTTTAATAATTCTTTGATGATGCGCTTGTTACTTTTGAGGTTAGGAATGTAAGTTTCGAACGCGTGTAAGTAAATAATTATCTATTATGAATATTTTATTTCTTCTATACAATAATCTAATAAGTTACTGTTTGATTCATGATAGAAAAAAAAAATTTATTTTTTTTAAATGAAAATGAATATTAAAAGTATAAGTTATGAAAGACACGTTAAAAAAGATTAATGCACGTGCATAAAAAAATAATGGTATTCACTGATTACGATGCTCCGTTAAGTATAGTTTTGATTGTACGAAAAAGAGTTCAAAGAGCAAAAAGCTCTCTATACTTAAGTTGTATATACGGATATATAACAAAATTGCTTGAATTTAATCATACATGTATATACATGTGCATGTGTACATATACATGTGTGTATGTGTGTGTGTGTGTGTGTGTATCGTATATAACCGGTGTGGCCAAGCTTAACCACTTAGCACGTGTGACGTGAAATTGCGGTAATTTCGTTAGCCACGCGTGCTCTCTCTCTCTCTCTCTCGCGTCGCGCAAACGACGTAATGAAATAAAAGCTCCTTGCGCTTTAAACTACACACACACGCGCGCATAGATAGATCCATGTATATTATACACACACACATGGTACTGTATATATAAAAGCGAGCTAACGATAGAACGCTTTTAATAACCCCCTAGTTTTTATACGTGTATATATGTATATATATATAGTGTAAAAGGATGTTGTAAAGGTTTAACGAAATGTTTGTCCTTTATGTATCTCGTTGACTTGGACGGCTTGTCCTTTCGTAATTCGTATGGATATGTTTTTTTTCTTCTTTTTTTTTGTAAAAATAAAAATATATGAATGCGTTGTTACGATTATGAGTGTCATATTCTTGAATTTAGTATTACGGTTTAGGATTTTCATTTTTTTCAGTTGCAATATTTTACTTTCTTTTCTTATACGCAATGAAAAAAAAAGAATTTTAGTTTTCCAAAATTTTTTATGGGTATAGATGGTATATCAATTTGCATTAAAATTATGAAAAATTGATATAAGTTGATCATAGATTTCCTTTTGTTATTTTATAATTGAAGTGTAATGCGAAAAGAATAATTATTTTCAAAGAAATATAAAAAAATAAAATCTGAAAATTCATTTTCTTCCATCTTATGAAATTCAATGAATTTTATAAACTCGCAGTAAAAGATTTTCTTTTAATTAAAACAATTTCTCGTCGTGAATTATTAAAATCAAATTAATTCTTGCTGAAAGTACATTAAAAGTTCCTGATGTATATATAAAGAATTAATATAAAAATACAAATTTCTACTGGATTATTTGAATTTAAAAATAACTAAAGATTTCATTATTATGGTATCATAATTAAGCAAAGATTTTTTACACCTACGTAAATATTTGTTTTTTTACGTAATATGTCAACGTTATAAATATCTCATGAGTAAATATTTAAAGGAAAGAGACAAAATTTTTATTAATGTATAAAAAAAAAATTTAATCAACTATATATTTTGGAAAAATTTACATTAACAAACTGAGAATAAAAAAAGGAACATAACAGAAAATCTAAAGTTTTTACAAACAATAAAGAATTGAAAAGGAATCTCATTATTCAAGTAAGCAGAAAAGCTTATTTTTTTGCCTCTATTCAAAATCGATCCTCTTTCTTTCATATAATCACAACGGTGGAAAGATATTAAGGTTAAATAGCTTATTTCATTTTTATCATATATATATATATATATATATATATATATATATATATATATATATATATATATATATATATATATACATATAGAATATATACAGATATATTCGACATACATATAACTTTTGTCTTTCTTTTAAAATATTGCGGTCTGAATGAAAAGAGAAAGGAGAGACAGAGAGTAGCATCAGGCATTAAAAATAAAACAGAAGGTAGAAATGTAGAAACATAGAGTCTAAAAAAAAAAGAACGAAAGCACAAGAGAGTTTTAAAAAGCTAAGATAAAAGAGAGTAAGAATAAAAATCCGGCTTTATAAAGGAAAATTAATGCGTCGTTGAGCTTAAGGGTTCGGCGACTAACGTTTTTTTCAGATATTCTGAAATTGAGGTAAGTTCAATGAAGGCAAGTGAATATCATATTAAAATTTCAGAACATTTCATCGTTTCGTTTTGATTAATCGATGTTCAAAGTTTTACAATTACATGAAGATATCATATATTGAATTTACATTTCGTAGCTGTAATCGCAATATCTCATAAACTACATTCAAATTATAATTGAAAATTTAAACATATATAAAATTAATAATAAACATTTTCCACAGATTCACGTAAATTCATCGTTTTATTAAGAGATAAGGTTTTGAAACTGTAATTATAGATAAACGGCGTTTCGTTCACATACGGCGCGCAGCGCAACGATCATAGAGCGCTATCTTTTTCTCCACGCTAGCCTCCTCACCGCACGAACCACCTTAATATATATACATGTATTAGAGACGGGCTGCCGCGTAAGCAAAGTCTTAAACACATGCGACATGGCGCGCATATATAGCGTTGCACAAAATGAAAGTCGCCAGAAGTCTCAAAATGAAAAGCTTTATAATATAAGTATGCGCACAGGGCCCAGTGATAAATATGAGGACAGATATTGTGTTTTGCTTGCTTACAGCATGTATATGCATGCGCGTGTATATTAATTTCTTTTTTGCAAGCTAACTCATAAGAAAGAGCATATATATATATATATATATATATATATATACATATATATATATATGTATATACACACATATATACATATGCATAAACTGACACACTCATACCTATACATCTATATATCTCTATCTATATCTATGAAATCTAAGAAATCCTCCTTCTGCCTTTTTGATGAGCAGGTTTCGTTCCGAATATTGGATTACTTTTAGTTTTGCGGGAACTTACTTTGATTTTGTTGATAATATCTGTGTAATTTATAAATTATTATATGAATTAATTGAGGTCGTCAGTGGCTCATTCGGTAGAACGATGGATTCATAATCTCGAGGACTCGAGTTCGAATCCCGCTCTCGGTCAATTTATACAAGCACCACTGTACGTTACATGTGCTTTGTTCACAACACTGAAAAACCTCCGTCGCTAATTAGCATGTTCATCATAGCATACATACACCGACGTTAAATGAAATTTAAAAAAATAAAAATTTTAGTTCATTCATGTCATCTTTGGTTAGCTCAGGAGCAGTGATAAGTATATTTACCACCTTTTTGCTTTCAATTTTTTTTTTATATTTCGGACATATTTTTCAGTGTCCTTACACGTATGGTTACTTTTTAAACTCTTGAGATAATAAGTTATGAGTTTTTTTTTAGAAAAGTCTGTAAATAGGTTTACTTATAAATAGTAATAAACAATTTAATCACAAGAAGATGCTTTTTTCTAGAAAAAATTCGTTTATTCTCGACCGGAAAATCATAGAGCTCGAAAATTTTTTTTTTCGCCTAGTCTGTACCAATCATTATAAACATTTTTTTCAGATTTTTTCGCACATTAGTTTTTTTTTAATTTAAAAAATTTTTTTAAATGCGTTTTTTATGGAAAGGGTTAATTGAATTTGATAGATTTTTAAATAATTCCATTTATACATTTTTTTCTCTAAAATGGAACAATTTACATTAGAGAAAATAACGTGTTACTAAAATTTTAATGTCATTGCACACATAGATCAAAAAGTTACCTAATGATGTAAAAAATATTTGATATTAATCGAATGAAAATAAAAATTTTCCTATAATTCATAAAAATGATAAAATAAGTTAATTTAGATGAAAGTCTTTTAATTAGCGCATTAATTTATTTAACGAAAATCTTCTAATACCAACAAACGGTTTTAATTATTAAAATAAAGCCATTAAGATATATAAGAGCATAAAATATAAAGTAAATTGAAGTATCTTTTCAAAGCGATATAAAATGACTTATATAGGCAAGTCCTCTCAAGCGTATAGCTTTAATGCGCTTTTACTTTTCTGCCGTCCAAAGAAATATAGCAATAAAAAGTTGAAGAATTGAAAAGGATAGAAAGTATATATATAGCCTTTTAGTTTGTCTTCTATGAATCTTTGTTTCATTTCTTAATTCTAAGAGGTATAACCTTCTTTATTTCTTTATTTGTAACTTTTACTAATTAATAGCGTTTTTAGATTAAACGTTGAAAGAGCTAAGAGGACGTTTTGTTTCGAGATAAATAATTAATAGAAATTAGTATAATTAATAAACTTGTTTATCAAAAGGAAATATTACAAATGTTTATAATATTTAAACTTTTAATTAAATACTGATTTTAATGTAAATTTCTTTTCAATTACGAAAATCTAATATTATGTTCTTTTAAGGAACAAAAACATTTTTTAATTTTTAATTCTGTACTTTTAATTTTAAAAAAATGTATCTAAGGTTTATGGAACTCTAGTAATTAAAATAAATTTTTTTTTCTCAGTTTTTTACTATGGATAAACGTTCGATGTTAATCTTAAGAAAGTTAAAAAGTGTTTACACAGAAATAACAATTTTAGAGTATTGTTTTATTTAAAATCTTAAAATATTCTTAAAATTTCAAATAATTAGACTACGCGTTGCTTTAATGAAAATTTAATGAATTTAAAATGCATAAATCACGTTTTAATTCAATTCAGAAATATTTCTTTAGTAAGCTATATTAATATTCATTTAAAATATTTACATACCCTACACACCCTGGCTGAGAGATTAATTTTTCAATTTAATTATTACAGTATTAAAATTTTAGCACAATAAATATACCCTTGTTTAACACAACCCTTGAGCAATTGATAAACACAATGTATTACAAACGTTCTAAAAATCTGGCATCGTGATACCATTTAAGGTGATGTAATAGGGTATGTTTAATACGTAGTTACCGATATAGTTTCTCGAATTTTTAATCTTTATTTTAAAATTTTCTGGAATATCTCTATATTATGCTTTTCATTAATTTAAATAGAAGGCTGTAATATAGAGATATTTTTAAAAAATTTGAATTAAGAATGAAAAATTTTAAAAACTGTAATGTCGGTATTTTACATTCTCTTAAAAAAAAGAAGCAAAGAAAAAATGAAAAATGCAATAATAATCTTACTTCTTTTCATGGTCCTTGTATGGGTAAGCGCTCCACTTTAAGACGCATCCTAACAAGAGAAACGCTATTCATTCAGAGCTGTCTAGCGTCGTTAGAGATCTGTTAGTGTATTGTGCTTGCACGAGTCTATCCTCTTTTAAAAAAACGATGGCCGGATGTTGTGAAACATTTTATACTAAGAACGTGATTGGTGCGTTGAATAGAATCATATGATTGGCGAGAAACGAGATTTGATTTACTATAATATGCTTAAGTAAATCATCGATTTAAAATTTAATAATAAAAATAATTGATAAAATAATTAAATTATAATTATTGAGTTAAAGATTGATTTTTTTAATAAAATTATTAGTATAAACATCGCTAACTTCCGTTTACAAAAATTCCTTTTGTATGAAGTTGTCGAGAGTGCAAAGTATCGCTCTATATTCATTTGTTATTGTATATTTCAAATGAGAATATGGTAACAATTCTATGCCATTTACTTCCGAATTCTCTTTTTAAAAATTGTACTATAAAATAGTATATTAAGCAATAAATTTAGAAAATACAGATGTTATGAACTTTTTAGCTTATAACAATATCATAAAATATTTATCTATGAGCCTGGCAAGTAATTTGATAAATTTGAAATAAGATTTAAAATATTTCGGAATATTTTAAAATAAATAATAAAAAAACCGATAAGTAATACGATTTCGATAGTATAATTTAGTATATAAAATATTTCTAGATTGACAGATTAAAATTTTTTTTTTAAATATAGTATAATATTTGCCTAAAATGTACTATTTTTAAAAGTTTGTTTATTTAATTTCAAAATTCAAATTGAATCACGCTTAGAATTAACAGTTATTCTGCAAAATAAAATTAAAAATCTTTTGTTTGAAAGAATGATATAATTACTATAATTAAGAAAATATAAATTAGAATTTTTATTTTTATTTGTATTTTAAAAATAGGAACGATATACATATCGTTAAGAATTGATTTGAACTATTTTATTTTTTATATTTTATGGATTTCATATTGTTGAAAATATTGATTTTTAAATAACTTTATTTATTAGTTATTGAGAATTTAGGATTCCAATATTATATATTAAAATTTTTCTGGTACCGGAAATTAAAAATTCATAAATGCTAATAAATAAATTTATTTAAAAATTTATACCATCTAATGCATTTCTTTTCCTGAAATTTTACACTAAAATGTGGAGATATAGTCAATATTTATGAGTGTAGGTGTAGTGTCCGTTTTATGACAATTTTACATGACTATGTCCAGAAATCGATCTTGGAATTCTCTTAATATATATCTTGAAAATCAATAGATTGATATTAAAAATTATTTGTATGAAAAGTTATATATTTGTAAAATAACTTTTGACTTTGTAATAATTTACGTTATTTAAATTTTGTAAGACTTAAGAAATGTCTAGAAAATAATTTAAAAGTTTACTATTTTTTCAATTGCTTTCTCATAGAGAAAGCATTGTATCGATACAAAAATTTTTTTTCTATTTTTTCATTAATTTGTACATATTTGAACTCGGTGAGTCGAAAAAAGTGGTTTCCAGAAAATGTCTGTATGTGTGTGTGTGCGTGCGTGCGTGCGTGCGTGCGTGCGTGTGTGTGTGTGTGTGTGTGTGTGTGTGTGTGTGTGTGTGTGTGTGTGTGTGTGTGTGTGTGTGTGTGTGTGGATGTATGAATTCAGTTAGTAAACTGTATCTCGAGAACTACTCGATGGATTTGCTTCTAATTTTGCATGGAATTTAGTTTTTTGACTAACTTGCTGGGAAGCTATTGATAATTGGTTCTTCTAGCGTAGTTTTCATTTTAGAGTTTTTTTGAAAAAAAAAATATCGATTTTTGGTTTTTTGTTTTTTTTTTGTTTACTACTCGATGAATTTGCTTCAAAATTTGCACGGAAATTATTTGTAATTGCCCGGATAAAATAAATCTTTAAAAACTGATTTTCTTAGCTTAGTTTTAAATTTAGAGCATTTTGAAATAAAAAAAAAAATGTTTCTATTTATTAAGCTAATAAAATCTTAAAAACTACTCGATGGATTTACTTCAAATTTTCCATACAATTTAATTTTTCGATCAAATGGTGTGGAAGCTATTGAGGATTGGTTTTCTTAGCGTAGTTTTTTTTTAGAATCATTTTAAGAATTTTAAAAAAATTTCGATTTTTCATTTTTTTTGTATTTTACGTAAACTACTCGAAGAATTTGTTCGAAAATTTGTATGGAAACTAATTTCGACTGCCAAAAGTATAAAAAATTTTGTAAACTAATTTCCTTAGCGCACTTTTAATTTTAGAGCATTTTTAAAATTTTTTAACAAATTTTTATTTTTAATTTTTTTTTATTTTACGAAAACTATTTGATAGATTTGCTCCAAAATTTGTATGCAATTAATTCGCTACTGTCTGAAGAAAACAAGCTTTGGAAAACTAATTTTCTCAGCGCAGTTTTAATTTTCGAGCACTTTGAAAATTTTCAAAAAAATTTTTATTTTTCATTTATTTTCTATTTTGCGTAAACCATACTATAAATTTCCTCCAAAATTTTTATACAATTAATTCGCTATTGTCTGAAAAAAATAAGCTTTTGAAAACGAATTTTCTTAGCGTGGTTACAATTTTAGAGAATTTTAAAGATTTTTAAAAAAATTTCGATTCTTCTTTTCTTATTTTTTTTTATTCTACGTAAAGTACTCGATAGATTTGTTCTAAAAATTGCAGGGAAATTATTTGCGACTGCCAAAAGAAGGGAAATTTTCAAAAATTGATTTTCATAGCGTAGTTTTAATTTTAGAGCATTTTTAAAATTTAGAAAAAGAAATTTTTAAAAGAAAATGTTATTTATTTAACCAGTTAGATCTCGAAAATTACTCGATGGATTCGCTTCAAATTTTGTATACCATCTATGTTTTTGTATAACTAGACGGGAAGCTATTGAAAATTGGTATTCATAGTGTAGTTTTTTTTATAGAGCCATTTTAAGAATTTGAAAAAATTTTCGATTTTTAATTTTTTTTGTATTTTACGTAAGTTACTTGATGAATTTGCTTTGAGATTTCCATGGGAATAATTTGCATCTGCCAAAAGAAGGATAACTTTTATAAACCGATCTTCTTAGCGTAGTTTTCATTTTAGAAAATTTTAAAAATTTGCTTAAAAAATTTTCATATTTCAGTTTTTTTCCATTTTACGTAAAGTACTCGATAGATTTGCTCTAAAATGTGTATACAAGTTATTTGCTACTGTCTTTATGAACCAAGTTTAAAAAAAATAATTTTCTTAGTGAAGCTTTTTGATCACTTCTTTTGATTTCTGAGTAACTCTTGAAAATTTATAATAGTACTACTGATTTAGATGTTGACTTCGTTCTTTTAAAGTACAAATTTATTAATAAATATTAATGTTAGACAATTTTTTTATATTAAAATCATATTTAAATAAATATAAAAAAAATAATGAAACTCAAAGAGCTCTATGAGAAAGCATTCCGCCAGAGCACTTGGCAGCGTTTTTTTTAAATAATAATAAGAAAATGAATATAGTGATAATATATCTTTTAAATGGGATTTATTTTTCTCGAAGTTTTCCGTGTCTATAAATTCATTAATGCCGCGTAAACTGCTCTGATACATTAGTATATAACATCAATTCTTTTACTGATGCTGATATTAGTAGATATGAAATTATTATTTAATAATGGACAGAAAATAATAACACTATATTAACAGTCAATCATTAAAAATTTATATACATTTAGATTAGATATAGGGCGCGCTTGCGCGCATGGATTTTCTAGTATATACAAATTTATATGATGAGATATATAAAAAAAAAAAAAGCAGAATTTTTTTATTTTTTTTTATTCATAAATTTTCCTTTGATTAAAGTGCGTATGTTAAATTGATTTTAGAATTTTAATATTATCATTTTTGACGGGTGTAAAGTTATAATTAAAAATTTATTATACTATATTGTTTTTTAATTTATAAAATATAGAAGGATTATTGTTTTTAATTAAATAAAAGATTACTTTAGTACTAAATGTATGTTCAAACCCACTAATATTATTTTTTTCATAAAATTGTAAAATTTTCTATATTACGTATAGCGTAGTAAATTAGTAAATAGTATCTAAGGTTTACAAAATTATGAAAATTCATTTATATCAACGATTAATTAACTTGAGAATGATCAATGATTAAAATGATTTGAGTTTGTATAAATTAAATCAATTTTTAATAAAATTATTTCTTATATTAGTTTATAAGTTATAATAAACTATAAAAAAAGGAATATATAAAGAGGTAAAAATAAGATATATTTTTAGCTGTTGCAAACTGTATGAAAACACGGTTTCAGTAATAAAAGGTTACGTTAAATTTAACTTTATCTAACCAAAATATTCCATGAGATGTTAATAGTTATAAAAAAAAATAAAAGAAAATGATCTTTTATTGTTTTTTATTATTTAATTCTTACATGAAAAATGTTGAATTTCATTATATCATTGTACAATAAAATTATTTTAATAACAAAAAACTAAAAGCATACAAAAATTGCATCATAATTAATGAAATAATGTAAACAAAATCTTCTTTCACATTAATTCTTATTTGTCTTGAAAAAAAAATGTAGCAACAATAGTAAGATAATCAGGGAAACGCAGAGTTCCTAATTTTTCTGAAAATTAAGTCGAAATGAGAGACAACAGGAGCCATTCAGTCACGTCAGCAATGCTACGGAAAACGGAACTGCAAAATTTCCTTGAACACGTAGTTTTCTCTTTTTCTCTAGGGTTGCTTGTGCCTTGCATTACTTTTACTCACGATTAGACGTATACATATATACGTGTGTCTATGTGTATATATACATAGTAAAGGAAGATGTAAAAGTAAGAGAAAAGGTGCAAAACAAGCAAGCAAGTCTCGTTTGGGCCATAAACGACTGACACGTGCTGTTTTTCAAAAAAACTTGCATCTCGTATATTGTATATAGGATGTTCTGAATGAAATCGAGGCACGAGCCCAGTCGATGAACTTTTCAATGATGATTTTCGAATACTTTTTAAAGTTAATCAGTTGATTTTCAACATTTCATTGCTCGTACTTTGTTAATTTTTTTTAATTATTTTAAATAGGAGTATAATTGAAAGATATAAATAAATCAAAGGCAATCATTTTTTTAAACTAAATTTTTAGTATTAGATATTAACATTAATTTAAACTCTGAAATTATAAACATTATTAATAAAAAGTTTTTAGTCTTTTATGTTTTTTTTTTTCAATTTTCAACTTTATTTTCTGTTTCGTAATATTATACTTGAATTAATTAAATTAAAGCTGTTATATTTCATAAAAAGCTGTATTTCATAAATTGTAAAATAATTTTAAAATCGTTTTGTAGTTAAGAAAAAAGTTACTTCGGGTTATTTAATTTACAAGCATTGCATATTTATAGGAGAATACCAAGCCCGTAAGCCACCTAAGTTCTCATCATCTGATTATTTTATTTGTATAAAACTTCGGAATCCTATTTTTTTCTCTTGTTTACGATAGATATAGTGGCGGGGTACACATCGCCTGAAATTTCGACTCACGTACTGACCTGCCGTGAAAATAAATTCGCGCGAACGAGCAAGACGAATATAAAGAGAAAAAAATAAATGACCATGCGCTCGTAGTAAGTGAAAAGGAATAGACCAACCTTTTTTCATTCGCAGTCTATTTATGCAAACTTTGCTGATTTCCTTTACTCTTTTATTTTTTTAATTTCTTTTATTTTTATAATATGAAAAAATTAACTATGTTTGATTTGGCAATTTGAATTGTAGGTTTAACGATGTAGAACTTGCGTATATATTATATGAAATAATACGATAATGATGATGTGTAATCTCTTATTAATTATAAATAAATAATCCTATTACCATTACAAATTCATTTAGGTTTCGATCATTATATTACATAATGCTTCTTAAGGAATTTTCTAGGTCAGCGATTATATATTTAATCGCTGATAGATGATAAATGAAGCGTAATTGATAAAGCATTCAATATAATATTTTTTATTATTACAGCTTACAAATGCAAAAATAATTAATATTTTAATATATTTGACAATGGTTTGATGCTTTTTTGTGATTTCATTGAACATAATACAGCGAAAATTTTTTATTTATATAAAAACAATATATTACATTATTAAACAACATAAATTTATAAAAGCAGTTACAGTCAATAGTTAATCGATGAAATCTTGTAAATGAAATGTATTATTTATGTATTAATCAAATGATTAATGTATTGCTTCACTTTAAATATCATTTCTTTAAATCTTTAAATAATTAATACTTTTACACGTTAAATAAGCGAACTGTTAAAATTAAAACGATCTATCTGATATTTTATTCAAAAGTATAAAATCGAACCTGTTTGATAAAAATAAAATATTGATGAAGCAATATCAAACGTTGAAATAAATCAATCTTTTATACACTTAACAATGCTTTTAATTATAAATTCTTCATTTGCGACAAAATTTTGTGATAAGGTTAAAATATTTTCTTTATTTTTAATATTTTTCATTTAAATTTTCAATCTATAACCTTATACAATGCATTCGATTGATTAATCTTGGGAAAATTTGATCATAGCCAAAGCCAAAGCTTAATATGCTTATTCCTAATAATACGTAAACACAATGAAAATCAATCGGCGGTTTATATAATACAATAACAATCCAATACCCTTCTACAGCACTCCCACCTCCTTAAACCATAATGTTGGACGGGTATCAATCCGTAAATGGTATATATATATATATATAGGAGATATTATCACACGGAAATAACGATACCATTTACGTGCGTCAAAGCATTCGACGCGCAATTATATTTTCTCTATAGACTTGACGTCAACCTCGATTATCAATTGAATTTTCCGCAAGAATGAACATTTCTATATATACACACACATTTACACGTATAGGTACGGATGGGATGTATAAGTGTAACATTTGGATTTTACACATCATGTGAGCGTAAACGGTGATTTGTTCTATATATACATATAACATACATTATAAAAAGATTCGCTGTCACTCAGAGAGAATGAGAAAGACAAGTTTGTTGTACTCTGGAGTTTATGGTATTTCTGAGATGTTTTTTTTTAAACTAGAGGAACGAATACATATTTTTTCTGCGGAATATAACCGTATAAGATTTGCATAAGCAATGGTTTTTTATGGATGAACGTAGGTACATTTTATTTTTAGTTATCTATTTTTTATTTAACAAAGGTTTTTGCATTTTGCTTGTATTTTTGTATACGATATTGTTGTCATGCGTCTGTATAAAAATATTAAAGCTTACGTCAGAGCTTGCGTTTATTTCTATCGAAATTTTTTATAATAAAGAAAAAATGAGTAAATATATAATCTATCCCGACAACTTTTTTTTCAAAGGCGCAGTAAATATTTATGCTTTGTAATAAATTTCCTTCTGCTTTTAAATCACGACCTTTGATAATATTAGAAAGACTATTTTTAAAATCATAAATGATGAAATTATTCATAAACTGAAATTTATTATTTTGAATCTCGAGCAAGGGATGAAAGTTGTTTCTGTTAAATTTTCATAATGTTCGATAAAAATTCATTTTCACATGACTGACTTTATCATTGGAAGTCGGAAAGTTTACTAAAAACAAACCATACATTTGAATTTGTAATATTGATGTGCGATGTATTTTTAGCCCATTTTTATCATTATTATTAAATTCAGTATCTAAAAAAATATAATTGTTATTTTCAGATAGTTAAAAAGAAAAAAAATTAACAAAAAATTCAGAGTTTAATATAAATACTTTAATGGTAAACGTTAAAATTGCATTAACGCGATTTGAAAAAAAAAAATTTTATTTTCCTTCCAACAGTACTTCACCAAAGTAAACAAGAAAATCCCTTTTAAGACTTAAAAAAATTTTAAAATCTCCATGCTTTTCTAATGAGTTCAAGCCGCAGCTATTCTAAAGTCTATCTTTTCGCGGCACTGGGAAAAAAAAAGCCCTCGGTAAATCCGGTATTCCACAGTTGCGAATAAAAATATAGCAAAGGAAGAAAAGAAAAAAGAAATTTATATATAAAAGAGAAAGGAAAAAAAAGAGAAAGAGAGAAAGTGTCCGGTTAAACGGATTAGCATCTTTTCAATGTAAATGAGACACTCTGGAAAGTAAAATTTATTCTCGCGCGACGGCGAAGAAATTAGATGAAAGAAGAAAAAAAAAAACAAAAAAAAAAGAAGACGACGACGAAAGAAAGAGCAAGAGAGAGAGAAAAGCTTTGGCTTTGGCGCGTATATGAGCGCAGGTGGGTACATGAGGTAAAAGAAAAGAGAGTAGCGGTGCGAAAATAAAGGGTTATAAGTGAATTATATAAGACGACGGCTTGTATAATCCCGACGTTGAAGAAAGAAACCTTGCAAAAGTTACCCTATCCATAAAACTTACACAGCTGGCTTTATATGTATATAATTTTTTTTCTTTCTACTTGTATTCGTATACGCATATGCATATTCACCCGCTATATACCGTATACCCTATTGCACTTTTCTTTCCCTTCATCTTCTACTTTGCTTTCGGTCTGGTGCATCGCTTATATACCTTGTACGCATATTGCAAGCTCTTATTTTACCTTTTTTTTATGTTTTTTAATGCTTTTTAAATATGAAGAATACAAATTTTTTTATTGCCCAATTTTTCGTAAGTTGAATTATTTAAAGAGATATTTCATTGTTTAATGTTTATTTATTGTTATCTTTGATATGACAAATAAATCAAATTTATTTGACTTATAAATGTAAGAAGGATTCATTTAAAATTCAATAAATATAACGTTTATAAATAAACATAAAATTTTAGAATTTATTGTCTTTTTAAAAATTGGAAAAATATTTATGATGTAAGTTTTATGGATTTTATTCAATTTACTTCTTCACTTTTTTAATTAACTGTACAATTAGAAAAAGAATTTAAAATGAAATTTACTATCGTAAAAACAAATATTGAGCTTTCAACAATTTAAATAAGTTATTTTAATAAAATACATAAAAAAGTACATATACTAATAAAGAGAAAATACAAGCTCAATAAAGTTTGGATTTTAACTAGCACTTAGTATATAGAATTTCATAATCAAAACAATGGGAATTTTATTGCAAGATTCACGAAAACTTTGAAAAAATCCGAAACTTTGATATTATTTTGTGTGCTAAGTAATATTTTTAATTGAGCAAAGCACATGAAAAATTTTATTTGACATACAAAATAACACTCAATTAGTTGTTTATATTTTGTACGATAATAATAAGCTTTTTTTTACAATAAATACGTTATTGATTATTAACATTACCTTACAAATAATAAATCTCTACTCGACGTAACAAAAAGAATTCTGAAAAATAAATTTTAATAAACTTTAACATACCTGCAATCATATTTTATACTCATAAAATCTATATCAAATGTTTAATACTTCAAAAGTATGATATATAAATATTTTTCCAGCTTTATCCATCTTAATTATTCGACAAAATTCGTCAGAGTATTATTGTACGCAAAAAGAAGAAATAAAGTACGTTGAAAAATACAAATCGCCTAACAGATAGATTTCCAATAAAAGTTATAATTGCGAGATTGTGATGGAGTAAAAAAAAAAAAAGACTAGCGCTCTCGAAAGATTAGCGATGATCAATAAAGGCAAATTAAAGCTTAGTATATACTTTATGCATGACACTGTACCGAGAGATGGATTAAAAGGGAATTTATAAGGTTTATTTTTTCTGCAGCTCGATCGATCGCCATAGAGCTTTTATCGTTATTCCATATGGATATATCCATCCATCAACATCGACGTTTTTCAGACACAAATTATTCATTTTCCAATAGTTTATTTCCCTTTATTTTATTTTTTTTATTATTTAATCTTTCCTATAAATAAAAGTCAATAAAATTCACATATTTTTTTTCACAAAAAAAAAAAAATTGCTCGAAATGATGAATATTAAAAATTATTATAACGTAAAGTTTTTGTTGAATTTAATGTATTAACATTTATATGGATTTTAAGAAAACACCTGGTTTTACTTATTCATGCTTTTGGTTCATCGTTATTGCATAAACCAACATTGTTAACATGCATTTATAATAAAGGTTAAATTTTCCATTATTAATTATTGAATTTTATATTCATTCGAAATAAAAAAATCTGAAAACAAACTATTATTTGGAAATATTACTTCAACAACGACGCAATATGTCAAACAATAAGTATATACACTATTAAAAAAAGGTCAATAATTTGTTGTCATTTTAAAAGGTCATTATTTTTCTCAACTACATTAATGCAAAGCAATAAAAGACGCCTCGGAATAACGTGGCATTAATCTTAATACTAGACAAGTTTAGCCTACGCGTACCTCATACGTAAAAAAATTTCCCATGAAATATTTAAAATTCTGAAACCAACTCTCGATAGGGGGATGCGCATAAATGATTCGTTTTGATTTTAGTAAAACCTTAAGTTTCTCTCGTTTCACTCAAAGCGCATAAATAAAAATCCCATGTATAAGACAAAGTCTTCCTTTAATAGCTTGAAATTGACAAAAAAAAAGAAACGAAACAATAGAAATACTTCTTTCAAGGCTTTTAAAAATTCAGCCATAAAAGAAATATTACTTTTTATTCAATCACTTTAAGCGTGTCAGCTACTGGACTTTAAAATTCGCGTGTGCTCAGACGGTGAAATAAAAAAAAAGAAAGGTATAAAAGATTTGGAAAAAAGAAGAAAGAAAAATAAAAAAAGTAAAATATTTTTTTTAGATAGACAAGAGACTTCCTCTGTCACTTTCTCTTTTATTTTGGTCTTCTCGAATCTTTTCTTCCTTCCGCTCGATCGCGTATCTCCGTGCTCGCCGTAGTGAATTTTCGATTTCCGCAAGCTCAATCTTCTTTTAGCAGTTGTGACATTGTTCTTTCGTGGCACGTAAAATGCGTTAAAACACATAGTATTTATGTATGTATATGTGTGTCACAAAAGGAAACATACAAGGAAGAAGGAAGGACGGAACAAGAAAAAAAATAAAATAAAAGATATTTTTTTTTTCTCTCTATCTTAGTTTACAAAGTAACTCTCGAAGCATTTCAAGCAAGCAAGGTGCTTCTTATACATTGGACTGCTGATTCAGATTATCGAATATTTTGAGAATCGTTCGATACGTTGGATCTATATTAAAAGAGCAAAAGAAACTAATCTTCAGGCTTTTTTTTTCGCATCTGATTTTTCTTATTTTTTTTTTCCAATTTGGGTAAACACACGAGCCATGGGCAAAAGGTGAATTGGAAAGAAGGAACGGTTTGCATTAGTGATTAAATCGAAACTTTTTGCTCATTTGTTTGTCTCAATCCTTGTAAAACATGGCTGATTACAATTCGACCATAAAAGGCTTTGATGAATTTTAAATTGCTTGTTCGATTTCAATTTTTTTAGTTGCATACAAAAAAAATTCTCTAATAAGAAAAATGAAAATTTAATTTATTATTCTTAAGTTTATTATTGATTTCATCCAAATTATGTTTATTTAATAATGTACCTCTATTGCATTGTTATAATATTTCTATTTAAATAATTTAATGAAAAGATAAAAGATAGCAAGATTTATATAATTCTATATGGATCAAATAATAAAATAAATTAAAAAATATCAATCACATAAGTGATCTTAATTAAAAGTATTTTATTTTTAAAATATACAATCATTAAAAAGTAACGTATATTAAAAAAGTATCGCAATGATCTATCAAATTAAAGAAGCATAACTAATGAAAAAAAAAAAAGAAAATTGCGAAAATAACAAAAAAATTTATTCAAGCGTATTCCCCGCACAAGCTGAACGCATTCATGCTTGAACAGCGATGTAATTTTCGTATGAAACAGCATAAAATAAAAGAGAAGAGAGAGAGATTTTCATTCGCTTGTATTTTCAAGTATATCATATTTTTTCACGAGGTAATAAATCACACAGTTTTTAGGGGGTTTATAAAGTACTATATATGTACCCTTTAACCATATAAAAAAATCCCTCTTTTTTTACGCATCGCGCAAACCTTTTATTTTTTTCCTCTTTTTTTAGCCTGAACAATTGCGAGACTCGCAAATCATCCACAAATCTTGCTGGAATATATAAGTGACGGGCTATTATGGTATCTTATTCTTGAATATATATATTTTTTTCCCTCCTTTATGCTCATTTACATTTGCTTTATGAGAAATGTAACTAACTCGAGAAGAAAATTGAGTGATAAAATTTGTATAAGCTGAATTTCTTAACCCAAAACAAATGGCTTGGTAAAAGGTTCTCTATAAATAAAAAAAAAGTTTAATAACTTGATAAGTGATAATACGAGGAAATTATTAAGAAATTGCTATTAAATCACAAAAGTTACATTTTTTAATTAAACCCAAATTCACAAAGTGAAAATTGAATTGAGAAAAAAAAATTTATGAAAATTATAATTAAAAAAAAAATTTATCACTCGTTTGTAGTTCACTTCTATAATTTTCAACTTAATAAATTTTTGAGAGAAAAAAATAAGCAAATACGTGGTTGGACGTACAACGGGGGAAAGAAAATCTTAAAGAATTCGAGAAAAATACTGGAGCTCAAAATTAAATGAGACGTAAAAGTAAAGCATTTGTTACGCAGATTCAAGTTTTGGCTTGATTAAAGAAGAGAGCAGCGAAGTTATGGAAAGGAAAAATTTAAGATGTATTCCGAAAAAGAAAATTTAATATTGTTCATTAAAGAGACTTATATGAACATTAAAATATTAAAATTTTTTTTATACAATATTAACTTGCATTTGAATTATGACGGTAAAAAACCATATTTAATCTTTACTAAAATACCTACAAAAGCTTTATTGAAGAAAAAAAGACAAGAGAAAGAGTTTAAAAGTAATAACAATGATAGATAACACAAGAATGTGATATTAACAAAGAAAAGCAACTAAATGAATAAGAGAAACGCAAGGATACTCTTGTATAAGGATTTTAAGAATTATAAATGCGAGTATTTAATGCGGTAGACAAGTACAGTAGTCAAGGAGTGTACACGAGTAGCAGACACGTATACATGCATTGCATATTTTTTTTTTTTAAAGAGGTGAAAAGTCATGAATAACAGAGAGTAATTTTCATTTGGGGCGTAGATTGCTTGAGTAAGATTTATTTGCATGAATTTTAAATGTACAATTTGCGAGGAAATTTTGAGGAAATTTTATCCGTCTTTAATTTTTTAAACTTTCATTTCGTTACGTTTATTTTTGCAATGTAATAAGTTTCATTTAAATAAAGTCATATGGAAATTTTATTAAATTTTCATATCAGAAATCTTTGGAGAAGTTAACGTTAAACAGAAAGAGAAAATTACATAAATCTTGACTTAATTTATCATATGTTCCTCTCTTACAAGTTAAACTGTCGTATACAAAAATAAATATTTTGATTTCGATATGTTAATGTACCTTTTCTATATAAGTTCAATACGTGAAAAAAAGCTCATAATTGGAAACATGGTTTATTATTATTCAATGAAATTCTCAAATGATAATGCATATTGTATTGAACACAGTCAAGAATTTAACTAAAAATGTAAAAATTTGAAAATTTGCTCTTAAATTAAAAATAGTACATTACGTTCCGTGGACAGATAGGCTTTTTTTACGAAACGAGAAGATTACAAACCGAGCCGAAGGCGGTTTGTAACGTGTTTCGTTAAAAAGCCTTTTTGTCCAAGTAACGTACTGTATTTTACGTTCTGAGAGCCGAAAATGAGAAAAGAAATTGCGATTTTGAGGTTAGAAGAACGTAAAATTAATATTGATCATGAATAGCTTTTTATTATGAATTTTAATCCAATTGCGCTAGTATGATATAGTATGTTACATAAGTTTTAGGTTTTTTAGAAAAATTCTCTAGTCATCCACATTATATAAAAAAATTATCTAACATAAAGACCGTTTGTATTATTCTGTAATCTACTTTGTTATGGTCTCCTCTAATTTATAAACAGTTCACAATTATTTTCCAGAAAAACTTTTTTACAGATTTAATTACAATAAAGCTATCACTATAATTTGAAAAACCAATTCGTCCATCCAGTAAAATCTTTTTTAAACCCGACATTAATTTTCCTATTATAAAAACAACAAACATATTACAAAATGAAAAAAGAAAATAAGCAATAATGTCAAAAATTTGAGAACTTCGTCCAGAAAAGTAAACAAGAATTACTGTAAAGAAAAGTTCAAGAGGAGATCCCGTCATATAAACACAAGATACGAACCAGTCACGATAAAGCTTGAAAAAGAAATAAACATGAAAGAAAGAGAGATTCATCATTGGACCGACCTCATTAGAAGAATCTGACAATAAAGACGGCTCAACTCTTACAAACACTGCTCATAAGGTAATGTCTTGGTCTCTTTTTCTCTCATATTACATTCGTCCCTTTAAATATAAGCAGAGAAAGGCTAAAACTGAACAAAGATGTTGCATATATCTGTATTATGATTATTGGTACTACTGTACATAGAGAGTCGGCGTGCAATTACATCTTATTGTCTTTCTCTCGCGCTCGAGTTTAACGTTAAATTTTGCGTTTAAGAAACTTAACAAGTGCTTATATAGTTTGAAAGGAGTGACGAAAGAAGTGGGGCGGGCAACGGAAGAAGGAAGAAGAGAGCTTTTAGAGAAATGGGCGTAGATTAATTTACTTGATGAGGATATACACAATTTTCCCATTTTTTTTTTCTTCGTGCTTTTGATGCAAGATTTTTATTTTACCGATGTGCCTCTTATTTTCAGTTTTTTTCTTCTCTTCACTTGACTTAGCTTCTTGGCTTTTTAACTTCGTAGGATGCTGAATAATGAAAATAATTACTCGTCGAGTCGGGTGATTATACTACCGTACTTTTCGGGAGAAACGTAATTTCAAAGAGTAATTAGCCTAGATTTCTTGGTAAAGATTTGCTACTTTTTCTTTTAATTCGATTTTTTTTTCTTAATAAGCGGCATTTAGTTTATATTGTTTCATATTAATTGACAAAATCTATACTTACGGTAACATTCTTAATATTTTCATCCAAATTAGAAATGAAAATCGTCTTTATATTAAATTAATTTGATATTCGTGGAAATCGAGAAATGCAAATAAAAATTTTATTCAAATTGCAGTTTTAACGGAACTATTTATCACAAATAGATTGGCATCCTAAATAAAATGAAATTAAAAAGTTACCTCGTAACTTCATTAGTCTAGACGTGATATGATTAATTTTCATCATACAATGTTGATTAATTATTTAAGATTTTTTACAGACACAATTATAATAAAATCACTTTATTCTAGATATAAATGTGAAAAGAGACTAATACGTGTGAATACTCAATTGTACGTATTAATTTAATGACAACGCTGATCGTCATTACAATCATATGACATCTTATGCTGTTAATTTTGCAATACTTTTCCGTTAATTTTTTGAGATTTTCTACAATGAAATTCACTACAATAATAAAGATGAAACATTGGTACAATTTTTATGCAGAAATTAATTGTAAATTTAATAGAAAATTTCTCCCCCTGTATACTTTAAAGTTAATGAATAGTTCAACTATTTTTTTCTTTATAAAAAAAAATCGATAAATAAAATTTAATAACTTGATATCGATACCATCCTAATAATCTAAAATTAATATTACAAGTTTAAACAGGGTGCTTTGAAGTTCGTACAATTAATTAGCGTTAAGGTACAACATATAAGTAGGTAAAATTTAATGTACGTAATGGGCAAATGCGTGTATATATATACATTCACTTGTTCCGAAAGATCGTTTACATTGGTAAACGTACCTTTAACATAGACTTTCAAAAGCTTTCGGGCTTATACATGTATATATATATATATATACGCGAGCAAGCATGTCCCTAATATCTCAAGAGGTAAGCAATAGAGGATATATATATGTATAAAGGCCCTTGCGGCCAGGTTGTTCTTGAACGTATTTTCTCTTTCTTCCTCTTTCTCTATCTAGTATACACACACACACATACACGTTTGCTCTATCTCTTTCAAGAAGTTCTTGAGAACTTTGGGCGCACTTCGCAAGTTATAATCGAAGTCGGCTTAATAGAGTTCGACGCGATGGAAACTGATAATTAGGATGCAGCTAAAGTGGAATCTCTCTCTCTCTCCTCTCTCTCAAGTTTTCTTTACTATATACTTTACAGCTGTGGAGAATATCGAATAAATCTGATAAGCCAAGGAATATTGCTGTTGGTATTAAAGGACTCGAAAGTGAAATTTCATTTATCGTCTATGCGAGTATGAAATTAGTTATTTATCAACTTTAAAAATAATCAAATTTTAAATTATAAAACTAGAAATAGTTTTCTAATTTTTTAGAGTTGAAATTTATTAATTTATAATACATTATGCAATTAGGGAGTAAATTTATATATGGTTACGATGATTCATAGGAGAAATAAATTTTGGCTTCTATATTGCAATCATTTTTCAAATAAATATTCACCATTATTGTTAAAATGAAAATAAAATTTTTAAATTTAAACATTGTTAATTTTATTTTTTAAATATTTATTTAGAATAGTATTTTCAAATTCGAATTCACGTTGATAGGTATTATAAAAAAAATTCTATTCACATTAATTTTTATAAAACAAAAAATTTTGACTAAAATTTTCTGTCAATATGGAAACGAATTTTCATAACGCCATAACATTTGATATTTTTGGCATTCAAATAACGCGGAAGCAAAGCTCAGCAAAAGTGTTGTTCGCCAAGATAAAAAATAAAAAAAAAGAAGCGAAAAAATAAGCTTAACAATACACTTGCAGGAAGTATCCTGGGAAAAGATCGGCTTCCCTCCTTTAATTCTTTGCATTCTAATTTCGCGTAAGAGTGAAATGAAACTGTCAGTCACACGCATGGAGAAAGGAGAGGAGGAGAAAAAGAAGAAGAAAGAAAGAAAAAAAAAATATCTCTGCATAAGTCTCGGGAATACGTTTAAACAATGGTATAACGGCACTATCTCGCATGGTCTCTTCTCTCTATCTTAGCATAAATTTTTTTTTTTCAACATTAGACACACCGTTCTCTTTTGCTCGCTCGATTCTAATCTCGCGTGTATAATAATTTACATAAAGCCAATTAATATGCTTTAAAATTTAACAGAACATTTGTCATGCTTATATTTTCCAAACGGCTATGAACGCATGGTTTATTGTTATTATCATTATGGTTCGTAATAGAGATTTATCTTACGATTGCAGACATATAATTAAATTATTTAAAAAAATAGTTCAAGATATTAAATTTTTCTCGGTAAGTTTTTCGTTATTTTTTGCTTAAAGAATTTTACTAAAACGCTTTACTTGTAGGTAGCTTTTAGTTTCACGAGGTTAATGTACATAATAGTTATATGCATTAGAGTTAAGAATATAATACACGTTAAAGTTTAAGACCTTAGCATATTTTTAAAAATGCTTTTTAAAATATTTGATTTTTCCATTTAATATAAATAATACATAATAACAGTTATTATGTTATAACATTATGAATTTTTTAAACAATGATAAATAATGTTAAAAAAATGTATAAATCCCATAAACAAGAGCTTTAAACACGGAACGATTAAAAATTTATCTAACTGTTTGACATTACTATCTAAACATCATCTTTGCGCACGTAAAATCTTGACTTACAAACTTTTAAAGATTTTCCAAAGAAAATTACATGCAATCATGAAAGAGAGAGAGAGAGAGAGAGAGAAATAAAAGTAAAAGAGAAAGATTAATGTCAGTTGGTAGAATTTTAACCTATTGTGCCTATCTTAATTAACTTTATCTTATAACGTATCCACACAAGCGACTAAGAACAAAAGTCACGCCTTTCGCATACGTGAATATGCTATATATACGTATACGTGTATGTATAACGTTAGTGCTAGTGTAACATACATTAGAAAGTTGTATGCTTTTAGTGTGACGTTACCAAGCGAGAGGGAGAAGCGTTAGATGAAAAAAGACAGATTGTTAATTGCTACCCTATGCCAGCTAACTACTTACTTGTTGTTATGTTACCGCGTCTACGGAATTATGCAATGCCCTCGAGGAGTGCGTGTACCTTTGAACTCAAGAGATGTGCTCGAGTTGCACGGGTTATTTCTTTTTTTTTTCGCATGCGAAAATTTTCACTTATTTTTTTTTTGTATCTTATTTGATTGTATACGTGTTTTGGTAAGGTGATTGTCAATTTTAGAAATAAAAATTTTATGTTTCAAAAGTTTTAATTATTTGATATAATTTTTTTTTATTGTTGTGGGAAATTAAGAGGTAAGAAGTGTGATATTCGAAAAAATTTTCTTTTTAGCGTGGAGTGATGATTTCGAAACAAGTTATAATTACAGCGTTAACATTTTAATAAAAAATAATAATAATAATGAAATGCATACTTATGTATCTTATGAAAATATTTTGTTAAAGCTTTTGAAAAAATAATACAGAAATTTTTAAAAAATTCTGAAAAATATTTATGAATAGTTTTATAAGAGATTTTCATATATAAAAATTTTATGCATGAAATCCTATGTAAAATCTTGGGAATTTTAAATTTTTTGTTAGGATCTTCGTAAAATTCAAACATTATTTATATAAAAATATTTTCGTAATAGATTTACTTGCATGAAAAATTCATTAATTTATCTAAATTTATTAGCCTTTTTCAGTAATTCTGAAAAAATTCAATTTCAGTAATATTTAAACAATAAAACAGTGATTCTTAATTGGAATAATTTTTTTTATTCTTTTGTAAAAATAAAAAAAATAGTACAATAATGAATGTTCATAAAACATTTTATACCTTCAAAATAAATCTTTTTTTTTTCTTGTTAGTTTAAACTACTCTCCAATCACTATAAAAACAGCTAATAAAATTCAAATGATATCAAAAACTTTTAATCGCATCGATATTGAATCTGAAAATCGACCAAATAAAATTAAAATATTTGTCCCGTATATATAACCAAGCTGATATGAAAATAGTTTACCTGTCAATTTCTTCGATTAATACGCAAACACAGAGCGCGCGTACTCGGCGTTTTATCTGACAAAGTTTTGATGTCTCAGCTTTCAGTTAGAAGGTTTATATTCACGATGTCGTCAACGGATGACATCGTTTAAAGCTGAGCCATGCTATTTTAGTAAAATATATATGTATACATATATATATATGTGTATCTGTATGTGTGTGTGTGTGTCTGTAAGCTATTGTCACCGTCACAGGATTTCTATTATCTTGATTATAGGCAGAAATCCTTGAGGTACTTGCGCTCGACGAATTTGGAAAGTTGGAGAAACGGCTGCTACTATCACGAAGTTTCGATATCCTAGTGAAAGAGAGAGAGAGAGAGAGAGAGAGAGAAGGAGAGCTTGCAAGCTTTACCCAAAAGCTATTAGCATTTATAGTGCAAAGTTTCTAGGGCGTTAAATCCACTCGGCCGCGCGTTTCTTCGGCACACACAACTGAACGACTTGTACCTTAGAACCTTATAAACTAGAACGTGATTTCATTTTTTTTTTAACCCCCTTGTTCCTCTCTTTCTCTAGTCGCACAGAATGATTGCTTTCAACATCTTACATTTTGTCAAACTAACGGATTACTTCGGAGCAGTTCGAAAAATTTATTATCCGACACTTTGGAACACTTGTTTTTTATAGTTTTTAATACATTAGCTCGAAATCTCATTGAAAATTGAAGTTTCAACGGAAACTATTTATTAGAATATAGATTGGCATTCTAAATAAAATGAAATTAAAAAGTGACCTCGTAACTTTATTAGTCTAGACGTGATATGATTAATTTTCATCTTATGATGTCGATTAACTATTTAAGTTTTTTTTAGACTCATAGACACAATTATAATAAGATCACTTTACTCTAGATACGTGTGAAAAGTAACTATGACGTGTGAATACTCTATTGTACGTACTAGTTTAATGTCGGCAGTAGCTATTGTGTTTTAAATAATCATTATTATTTTGATCATCGATTTTATAAAAACTGTCATAAGTTAATAAATAATCATGTGATTGATTTATCACTGCAATAACAAAACTATTTACAGCCCAAATAAGTACACGGAGAGAATTTTTCCATAAAAATTACGTTTACTGTCATTATAGCTACTAAGAACTCTACATTTATAATTAATAATTAAAACATGAATTCAAATTCAATGTGTAATTCTAATATGAATAATTGCAAATTTGAAGTGTATAATAATAAATTGATAATATGACACGTGTATTGTTAGTCTATGTCAAATTACAGTTTAAAAAGTTAATTAATTTGCAAATAAAAATTTTTAAGCATTTAATTTTAACGGAGCTATTAATTTCCATAAAATTTAGCGAGTAACATAATTTTTGTACCGAGAACCTTTTAAAACTTCAACGGATAAAAAAAAAAGGAGCTGTACCGACCAAAAATGAAAAAAAAGACTGGCAGTAAACTTTTGTAAATTGGCAATTTTGACCTCTATTTAATATCGAGCAAGTAACTTTATACACCCCAAGCACTATTTACCGTCCCTATGCATTTATGCAAAAAAGAATTACAAGGAAAAGAAAAAAAAATTTGCATAACGAGTGTCCGCGAGTCAGTTTTTTTTTTATCTTGTTGAAAATAGAAAAAAAAAGGAGAAAAGAAAAAGATAACGAACGGTGAGCAGAGTTGCATTTTTTAATTTAAAAATAATGAGAATTTTTTTTTGGTATATCAAGTAGTTAAACAAATATAGTTTTGCAACATATATTAAACAGAATACATTATAATATGTGTATAACTTTTTGGTTTTGGACGCGCGGAAGCTTTAAAGCCAGTGACGCAAGAGTAAAATTACGCGTATACAGTAGAGAGAGAGAGAGAGTGAGAAAGACGAGAGTGACGAGTCTCAAGGGAAATTCACCTAAGTTTACTTAATGGAATTATAAAGAGCTTCGTACGTAGCCCAGGGTGCCAAAGCCAAAAACTCTTTCTTTCTCTCCTTTTCACCTCTTTCTCTCTTGTATTTTGTAAATGTGACGAAATTCTATTTAAAATTGTAATTTATGTGCCAAAGTGCGCATATACAACAAAACACAAAGAGAAAAATTACGGTTAATTCACCGCTGAGAATTTGATAAATAAGAGCATAGAGCCTTAAAGGCTATTTATTTTAAAAGATGTTGCATAATTAATGTTAAAGTTGCTCATTAAGCTACAGAATTGTAACGTTAAACATTGTAAATGAATTATCGTTGTTAACATTGTTTTGTTAATAAATATTTATTATTTGACGAAACTTACATAAAGTGTACTTGATCCTCAACCGATTTTATTGCAGACTATATTTGTTTTGAATTTACTTCTAAAATAATATTAGTTCCCGAAATCATAACTTTGGAAACTTTATGTCGACGTGAATTTTATGAGCATAATTGAAAATGATAATTAGAAAATTTAATAAGCTTCTTAAATAGTTGAAAAATTACTCGAATTATGAATATTTATTGGTTTATTTGCGGAGACTT
Organism: Anastatus disparis; assembly: GCA_017163975.1. Taxonomy (NCBI): domain Eukaryota; kingdom Metazoa; phylum Arthropoda; class Insecta; order Hymenoptera; family Eupelmidae; genus Anastatus; species Anastatus disparis. The sequence goes on from JAFFSR010000251.1 coordinate 3,721,680, forward strand.
TAAATTTTAGGTAATTTTACATTAATTTGGAAATTTACAGGGAGGGATCCTGGTTTTATGTAAAAATAATTATTAATTTTCAAATTAACAAAATTTTTTGCTTTTGGTTGAAGAAAGGTTATATGTCCTTTGTGGCCGAAGAAATATTGTATGTTTTTTGTGCTTTCAGAAAGATCGCAATCGAAACAAAGTTATTATATAGATATCAGTAATAATCAATAATTATTATTTTTTTTTTGATTTTATGACTAACTTGAGGTAAAATTATTTTGTTTTATTTTAATTGAATTCACTCATTACTAAAAATTTTTAGAATAATAAGATTTGTATTGTTAACATTTACTTACTTTAAATTTTTTCAAATATTTAATTATGTATCATGAAAAATATTAATTAAATTTTTAAACATAATCAATGCAACTTATTTTTCTTTCAATCCAATCGAGATATTATTATTCTTCAATTAAAAACAAGATATCACCTACCTCGGACTACAAGCGAGTTTCTTCCATATTAGTATCAGCGAACGATGTATATTCTAAATTTAGCTCGTCAATTTCATTCAGGAAATTCCAAGTATTAGTTTTCATAATTCTAAATTAAAAAATAAGTTAATTAACTTTGCTCACAATGAATCCCTAATGCATACTACTCCGATTTCAAATTGAAAAATAAAGTATCTGAATAATCAAATAACTAATCAATCACTATGCTACGCTTGTATTGAAAATGCTATCATATATAACATCGATCCAATCCGACAACTCAAGTTGTTATGATTGATAAAATTAAAAGCATCCTACATGTCAATTGGAACAGTTGTTCATCAAAAATGTTATTTTCGCTTTTATTTTTTCTTAGATGGATTTTCATCTTATCACCAGGTTTATATGTCATTCAAAAAAGTTGATAACAAGATGAGGGTGAAATTTTGATCGAAGAAAAATGGACAGGATGGATTTGCTGAATGACAGGATGAAAATGAATTTACTATTATTTCGTAAACGTAAAAATGATTAAGTGGCTTTGCTGTGCCGGATATATATATATATATATATACACTGATCAACCATAAACTGGCATTCGGACAGTCATGTTTTGGAAAAACAAGAAAGAAACAATAAGAAAAGCAAGGTACATCCGATAATAGATTTGCAGAAAGCGATATTAATAGCACGATAGAAATAAAGATGTAATCTTTTATACTTATGATTTCTTTCAAAAGAACACACACTCTTGTAGACGTCAAGTGGTAACACTTGTTTTTAATCACTCTATATACTTGAGCTTCCTGGAGGTGATTATCAGTTATAATGTTTTGTTTTTCCATTTCTTTTATTTTTTTTTCGAGTGATATACTTTTTTCAGCTATGATGAATCATTTATTTAATTGATTAAGTTTAGGTGTGATGCATTGATTGTATAAACAAAAATAAAATTAATATGTTGTTAAAAAGAACTTATGTTACTAATATGGATTTAATAATTCGCTAATATTTATAAAATTTAACTACCAAATATTGTAAATAAAATTTTAAAAAGTAATCAATTATCGGTCGCAGTAGATAATTCAAAATTTAATTTCACTATTTAAAATTTATCAACAGTAAAATTTTATTCTTAATTGGCATTCAATCAATTCACGCATGCTTTTTCGAGATTTAAAATAATTTTTATAAGAAACACATATAGAGGTCGTCAGTGGCTCAGTCGGTAGAGCGATGGATTGATAATCTCGAGGATTCGAGTTCGAATCCTGCTCATAGCGGCCAATTGATATAAGCATCACTGTATACGATACATATGCTTTGTTCACAAACACACTGAGAAACCTCCGTCGCTTATTAGTATCTTAATGATAGCATAAATGCAACGCCGTTAAATAATTAAAAATAAATAAATAATTACGTTAGTATGCGAAAATAAATTCCCTGGTAGAAAATAAACCATTTTTTGGCCATTTTTGCTGGTTAACACATGTTAAAATGACACTTATCTAGAAATTCCGTACAAAGAGTTTCCAAAATTTCTAGATAAGTGCCATTTTAACATGCGTTGGCCAACAAAAATGGCCAAAAAATGGTTTATTTTCTACCAGGGTTGTATTCAATTTTTTTTAAATTTAAATTATTCACTATACGCTTTTACAAAGATACTAATACTTCCAATTTTATATAACAATAATTATGTGTCATAAATTACCATTTTAGCGACAACTTAAATATTTAGCGACAGCTTAAATATATAAAATTTATATACATATTTTTACACGTAAAACTATTTTTAATAATATTTACAATTTTTAAACATATTTATATGAAGGACTATTTAAAAAAAAAGTTATTTTTTCGCTGACGCACTTTATCACGGTATCATTATTATTAGATTGTCTCAAATTAAAAAAAAAGCTCGAAGAAGAATGTTCAGCCGATAATTGATTACTTTTCAATAGAGAGGTTTTTAATCAAACTTCCATTGGACAGGATAAATTGAAGAAAACTTTCTTTACCATCTTCACTAACAGTCTTTAATCCTCGTCGATCTTTTAATAAATACCATTTCATTATCAGTCTGAGAAAACTTTTAGTAAAAAATTTGCAAATTCATTTATTATTCTAAGATAAATATTTTTTAAGAAAGTGATAATATTGTTGTTATAAATTAAATTATTCCAATCTAACATTAAAAATTTATTTTTTGACATTAACAATTGTAGATCCGTGATTTCCATTCTTTATTTTCATAATATTGTACCACTTTTGCAGTGTGCAAAAAGAAATTTTCTCATTTACCGTGAAGGACGTAATTTCTGATCACTTAGGAGGTATTTCTGATCACATATTTACATGTAAAAAAGTAAAAGTATATTTCTTTTTCACACAAACGAAGCATTTCATACGCTCAATCTATTTTTTCTCATAAATTAAAAAAAAGTTTTTCCTACTAAAATCTTATAGATTATGATTTATAATAAATAATGATCAGAAATTACGCCCTGATCAGGAACTACGTCCTTTACGGTATGGTATTTACTTATTTATAGGCTACGTTGTGCACGAATTCCATTTGAGACTACTGTTACTACTATATCCGAGAGTGGATATTTTCTCTTGTACCAACATGTTGTATAACAGAATTCGATCACGTATGCATCTTTGCTTAAAAATTGATTTCTAAAATAATATTTTTTTTCTAACGGCGTGCGCAAAATTCGATTTCATGTACCCGTTTGCGTACATAAAATATCATATTATGAGACGCATTTGTTTAGCGTGCGTAAAATGAATCGAGCGTGCGTAAAATGATTTCAGCGTGCGTAAAATGATTTTAGCGTGCGTAAAATGATTTGAGCGTGCGTAAAATGATTTGAGCGTGCGTAAAATGATTTCAGCGTGCGTAAAATGAATACAGCGTGCGTAAAATGATTTGAGCGTGCGTAAAATGATTTGAGCGTGCGTAAAATGATTTCATCTAAAAAAAATTTTTTTAATTTTTAAAGTATTATATTTCAGGAACTATACATCATAACAGACATTTATACATCTCATTTGAAAGCTCTTGTGGTGCTCTTTTAAAGTGCTATGTACAATTTTTTTCGCGATACGTGAACTCTCTTATTAATTAATCTTAGAGTTAATCATTTAAATAATTTCTTATTTATTGTTTTAAAGAGGGGGGAGGAATTCTCAATTATTATTTTAATAATATATTTTCATGGAATTTTAATTTGAGAGCTATCCTTGTCTAACTGAGATTTTTGTTATTTACTCAAGTATTAATCGGTGAATCTGCAAATTAAAAGTTGAGCGCAATAGATATTATTATTACAAATATTTATGCACAAAAGAAAAAAATCTATCGCTTTGTTTTTGAGAAAAGTAAGTAACGCGAAAAAACATTGGCGTTACTTACTTTTCTCAAAAACAAAGCGGTAGATTTTTTTTTTTCTTGTGCATAGATGTTCATAATAATAATATCTATTGCGCTCAACTTTTAATTTGAAGATACACCGATTAATACTTGAGTAAATAACAAACAACTCAATTGTTACTCGGTCGATATCAGGTTCTACTCCAGCTTGCCGGTGATGGTTGTATTAATTTTATTTTTATATTAGTAATATTATTTATTTTTTGGAGGAGGGGCGCTGCCCCCGAAACTTCCCCGGCAGGGGCTTTGCCCCCTGCACCCCCACCGGGGCTCCGCCCCTGGACCCCGTCCTGCGCCCCGACCTCGACTACCTCTTACAATCTTGATAGCCTTCGAACAAGATTGTACATGCTATCACAGACGCAAGTTTGTCATTCTTAGAATTTTGCGCACTTGTTAGAAAAAATAATATACGCAACTAATGCGTAAAGTGATTATCGCACGAGTCGGTTTTGTCGCCCGAGCGCAGCGAGGGCGACAAAACACGACTCGTGCGATAATCACATATTTTACGCACTCGTTGCGTAATATACTATTAGGGAGCATATTAATATTGATTATAAATAATATTGATATTGGTATAGTATTTAATCATTTTAAAATTTCTATATTGATTTTTTTATACAAATAAGAAGAATTGATTTAATGTTTTATAAGTTTAATCATCTATAAATACCATAATTTGATACTACTTTTGACACCAGTTAGTATTCACAGATATAACAAATTATACTTCAAACACTTCAGTGGCTAACTCGATAGAGCGATGAAATTGTAAACCTAGAACTCAAGTTCGAATCCCGCTCTTGGCCAATTAATACAAGCACCACGATGCATGTGCTTTGTTCACCAACACGCTGGAAACCTTAATTAGCATCGCAGCCACAGAATAAATATAAAAAAATTATATCTCGAATAAATCAATACTCTAAAAACACTATTTTAATTAAAAAAAAAAACATAAACGGATAAAACTGATTACTTTTTCTTAATTTCAAACAGAACTGGATAAAAGAAAATGTTAACCAATATATATTTTATGAAAAAATGTAACAAAAAATAACACATTGGTCAAGTGATGAATGAAAACTTGGCTTAGACCTTGAAAAGTATATAAAGTGCCATGCGTTCCTCTCAATCTATCTCTCTCTGAGACGTATAAGCGCCTATAGTCACTTATGGGTTCATTAAAGCACTCGTTTGTGCAAGTATAAACTCGTTGTCAAGCGCGACAGCATCTATGAATAGCAATGCTCGCACACGCACCAAAAGTTACGTGTGTCTCAACGAAACAATAAAAAAAAAAAGAAGAAGAAGAGAGTGAGGACGGTACCTAAAAAGGAATACATACGTAAGCAATGAGTTCTCGGTCTAGGTTAATCTAGTACATTCTGTCGTATAAAACAGTTTCGTTTATTCTTATTTATTTTCTCTTTATTTTTTACTGATAATTATGCTTTTAAATTTGTTTATTGCACGTGCTATGAAATATGGATCTGTACACGTTTAATCATTTTAAAATTTGACTTTTAATTAGTACGATTGTAAATACATATTTAAGCTCATGTTTATGGAGGAAGAGTTTAAAATTTTAGATTGTTTTTTTTTTACATTTCTTTGTGCTCAGAATTTATATTAGAAGAAGAAATAGGTCGTTTCAATATATCGAGATTTAAAATTATATTTTAAATCCAACACTTTTGTCAGCGATCATTCAGTTTTATACCTCTTCCAAAGATAGATCAATATTATACCTTTAATAAGTGATGGAACAGGTAATAATATAAGAATAATTGAATTATTTGTTGACGTTAATAAGTCTTTGGTTATATAATCAATTAAGTTAAAATTGAAATAACATCATTTATTGTATTTTATGTTACTTTTAACGAACTTAGGTGTGAAATATTAACAAAAAAATTCTGAACGAGAAAAAATTTTAACGAATCATACAAAACTTTTTGCAGTTTAGTTTTTGAGAAAAACTTTTTTAATTTCATTTTTTTAAGAAAAGTGAAACTAATATGTAAAATAGTTAAGGAAACTGTATAATAAGACCAATTCTATAGTTTGTTCCTAAAAATAAAATAAAAATAATAAAATAACCAAATTCACCCAACGATCTATAAGGCAGGCTCGTTATAGGCATCAGTTCTACAAAAGCAGTAGTATACATATCCAAGGCGGTTATTTCTTCGAGGCCAGTACGCTAATAATTCCTTAGCTGGATGGTATATACCCATCCTCTCTATTCTGACAATTGATTCGTTTACAAAGATCGCACGTTCGCGCCGTTCGAATTGCATCCCTGATGATCAAATCGCGCACGTGCAAATATGTTGTCGGAGTAATACAAAGTACTTTCAAAGCTTTTACAGAATATAAGCTATATCGTGCCGGCAAATCGTCGACGCTCAAGACGTCACGCGCCATAAGAATCAATAATATAATAAAATAAAATATAAAAAATACAGGCGCCGACGATTCGATAAAACTTTATACCATGTTAAATTTTATTGACTACGGAAAAAAAATTATTATTATTTCGGGGAGCTATTAAATGACGAATTTTCAAAAGTTATATTTTATTTGATCTTTAATATTTAAACTGATAATTCATGAGTTTTATATAAAATCGTATAATTTTTAATAATAAAGATAAAAATAAAGGTAATAAATAATTCATGTTTGATTCTGTGTTAAATTTATATCGAAGGTTTATTTTTATCACATCAGAGAATTCGGTATTTAATAAAATTTTATGATATTTAACGTTTTCTCTTTTATGTTCGATCGCGTGTTATTTAGAAACACAATTTCATAAAATTCTAAAGATAAAAAAATTTTTTGTAAAAGAAACTATTCGATTTTATCGTAAAAATTGATTAAGATTTTTCCGTATTTACAAAAATTTTAACATTAAAATCCTTGAGCACGATATCTTTCTATTACAAAAGATTTCAACAGTTTATAAATTACTAATGAAATGCGCACATTACTCGTTTCCATTATCAATGAGCTTTTTAAAACAACTAATTTAACAAGCGTTGATTCTTTCCTCTTCTAATATTCTTCTCCTAGTTCTCCTTAAAACCGCGTATTCTCAACTCCCAAGTGCAAACGTTTCACAACTGTATAACGAAATTTTCAAACCCTTTTACCCACTCCTGCCACTTGTACCTCATAATGTAATAATCCAAGTGTCTAATTATGAAACGAAGTTCATTCAAGTTTTGCCATAGAAATTATCATGCTAATGAAGCTTGGTTAAATACAAGCCATACCGCAAGTACGTTTGTTCTTATTCTTCTTTAACCTTTTTCCTTACACTTGGAAATTGAGTTTTGACTTATTAAAATTGCACATTAATGGTTAAACGTCAACGGGAAGCTCAGCGATTTAACGTATAATGAAACACGAAAAATTTAAAACGCGAGAAAATGAATAAGCGAATATTAAAGGGCAAATTGGTGAATTATTTGTTTCGGTATTCAGAAATCCAACGGAGAATCGACAGATAAAATAGGCCGGCTGTAGCGAAGATGAAGAGTGATAATTAAATGAAACAGACTTAATTACAGTGACAACTATGTCATTAATTTAGACTGGCAATGTTTGTATATATTTTAGCGCACATTGCCAGGAGAAGCTTTTTAGTGGTTTATGCTATACGCGTCAATAACAAGTACATTCCTATTTATCTCGTAGTTGTGCGAGTGGAGTGTGTACCACTTGAATGTTTAATACACGTATAAAAGGCACATACAGAGCCGCCTAATAATTTCGTGCCGTTGACTTTGACTCTTTATATATATATATATATATATATGTATATACATTAACGTCGTTGTTTGGTCACGATTTCATACGACAAAAGCGAGTGCGTTATATATGAAGCTTCATAACTTTCTAAGGTTATGCATCGCTGTTACTTTCGTTCATTAACTGCGTGGTCTGTATTTAATTGAGTTCGCTGTGTATCGCGTATATACGTATGAGCTATGAATTTTAATTACACACCAGTTTTACGTTATATACAGTCGTCCAGACAAAATTATTGTTATCATTATTATTTTCAGCTTTTGTACACAGAAAAGGTTTTGGTGACTGAATATGTAGAGCGCACTTTTGGTCTACGCTCGCAATCCTAACCCCCAGAGTAGGCTAATTACATTTTCATACATAGACAGGAAGTGGATAAAAAGTCATCTTAATGCGAATTCGAGTAATTAGGATCTAATGTAGCACTAACTAAATTCTTTATTTTTTTTTACTCAAATGATAATGTTATGGAATTCTTTACAAAAATTAATTTTCATACTGAAGTACAAAAGTAGAAATAATTAATACTTTTGTATTTGAAATCATTTGAAAATAACATTGTTTATATTAAATGGTCACATTTTGATGAAAGCAGTCAATCTCCTAGTTTTTATATCAATCACTTTAACAGTTTACTCATCTAATTAAATTAAAAACCTTACCAAAAACTTTTACTAAAGTATTTACCAATAAACAACGTAATAAATAAAGAGCATTGAGACATTATAAATAACAACATCAACAAAGTTGATTTTAACAAAATGTTCAACACAGTCAAGTGAATACAAAACAGTAGTAATGGCTCTTTTTTTCCATCGTATATAATGTATGAAGCAATTAACACAATTCGCAGAAATTAAGAAGCTTTTTTGTCAGGGACATTAACGATCAAGTCGTAATATTTGCGAGCTGGCGTAGTGTTTATTCAAGCTTTTTCTCCTAATCTTAGAAGCTAAAAGTCATTTCACAAACTGCCAAAGCCTTTTTTTTTGCTTTTCCATAAGTATTTAACGCTTATCCAACGCAACTTAACAACCAAAAACTTACTTTAGAGGATTGTATCTTCTTAAAGCATTGCGAGCTTTTTGGAAAGACAATTTAATGAAAGTAAGCTCAATTATTTTAAGACTACGCTTACATGTATACGCAAAGAGCAAAATCGGCTGTTCTTATACACCGGTATACATATAAAACGGCTCTCTGCGGCCAGTAATGGTATAGCGAGCATTTCATTATACGTACACACATGTTCAAGTTATACTGCAAATGATACTCTCGTTTATGTATAATGGCTGCATGTATACGTTGGCCAACGTGTTAAAATTTCTACTGCTTATCCCTTTCTCTTGTGCCTTTAACTTTCTCAACAAAACGCAACGAGCGCATTTTTATTTAAAACTAAAATGACCTTTGCCAGCAGCGCCACTGTTTTCCTGTATAATTTTGTAATCCTTGCAAGCACTACAAAATAATACCAAATGGCCGTTTTAAGTGCTACACTTTTTGCTTCGTTTTTATAAGCGCTTTGTATATTTCATATTAAATGCATATGTAACAATGATTAATATACTGAAAAAACAAGATTAGTTTAAAACTGGAAAAAAAAATTGTAATTTAAGTACCTGTTAAATTTTATATCCTTTAATTGAGAATAATTGACTCTAAATTTAAAAATATTGTCTCTAAAATTTACAATTAATTAACTAAAGAAAGTTAATTAGTTATTGTTTTTAAGAGAAAGCGATAAAATACATGTTTGTAAACGTTATTTTATAAATATTATAATTAAATTAATTAGATTAGTCAATGTTCAAAAATTTGAGATTTGCAATGTTGGTATTTGATATTCCGTTAAAATATATATCATGAGAATTATAAATTCTAGTCATTTTACGTACCTTTGAGAATTTATAATTAAAATAAGAATCATCAATAAATAGAAAATAAAATCAACGTTGTCCCAGCAGAAATCGAATTCAATAATTTGAAGTCATTGGTAGTTACTGATTTCAGTTAATCATGGAAAATTATTAATTTAAAACAATCTGCAAAGAACATTTGAAATATTCAAGTGTAAATGTAAATATTATTTTACATATATGAGAATATATACAAACTTATAACTAAATTAATTCTCTTAATTTTTAATTTTTCATTAAAAGGTTATGTTATACAACTTTAATTTTTAATTAATTTTAATTCAATCATTTAATGTCGATGCAATTGAAACACTCGAGGATGCAAGCGTACAAAAGCGCATATAGATAAAAAACATTTGAAAATCATAGTTATTATAAAATATGGAAATATTGATTTTTTATTGGAATCGTATTGTGTAAAAATTTTTCTTATTTTCAAAGCTTTCCCTACAAACAAATAAAAAATTATGAATTTTCTTTTCGAATAATAAAATAATCATGAAGGAAACTCTAGGCATAATTCGACATTCTCTTACGTCCGTAGTAAAATATGCAACGCTGCCATTTGAGGTAAACATTCGGAAAATATCCTTTTCACCGGATATGAATTTAATCTGATTTTCCTAGTTTGTGTGTTAATAATTAAAACGACATATTTAATATATACTCAATATTTTTTTTGGTCAATAATATATAATACATATCGTACTAATTTTGATGATTAAATACATGCCAAACGTCTAGACACCTGCATACATATTAAAATAATAGATAGTTGCGTATCATAGCTACACGCTGTTGACGTCAGACGAGATAGAGGAAGAAGCAAAATTGACCTTCCTTGCTCTCTTGATGCGGCAAGTTGTTTGTTTCATCAAAATAAATGGCGGAATATGATGTTACTCATAACACTTAAAATTTCACTAAAATACTTAATTCAAGCTCTTGCTCAAAGGATATTACAAAGCTGCTTACACGTATATACGTACATCCCGCACATTTTAACAATGAGACCCGTTAAACGATGATAAAACAAGAGCAATGAAGATATTCCACTTGGTCTTGCAACGAGGCTGCTGCTGCGTGCATCTTTTGTTTGGCCCGCACACGCAATGTTAATCTCATTTATCGCGATTCATCATGATAAGGTACACAATTTGTGTACTTGGCAGTTTGTACGTGCGATTGAGTCTATTAAATTAATAAGCAACTGCAAGACTTCAGTGAATGTTGTTAGTGCCTCGGTACTTAAATGCGGCAAATAAAGTGCCCGAAGAAATTAATTTGACAAACAAGATTTCCTAGATTTTATTATTTATTGGATTAGGTTGCAGTACAATTGTTGAATTAATAGAAAATTACATTAATTTGTTTTAAAAAGGATGTACAATATCGATCAATATGCTGTAGCTATATTATGCATAAAATTAGTGGATTTGTTTACTTACTAATCACCAGCTTAGTTTAGATTTTATACGAAAAACGAAATCCACATAAAAAGTCGATTAATAAAAATTTATTGTCGGATAGGCTCAAATCCATATAAACGAGCAAACTCAAACGATAAAGATTGAAGTCTCAATAAGTATATGTTTAGGTAACGATTAGCAGAAAAAATATTTCATGGCTCTGACCTCCTTTGTTCAAATCTAATCGAAAACAAAGATACATTGCGGCTTTACAGATACAACCAAAATTGATCTCGCACCAGATTCTCTCTGCCAAATTGCTATTTATATCGACTTAGTAAGAGTAAGTTTATTGACCATCGGAGCTTTCAAACTTGATCTTATAGACTTATTAATCTAAATGGTATTTAACGCACATTCAAGTGCAAAAATCTTCATTTACGAGAAATGTACTCAAATCGCTCTGAGAAATACTCGTCTATTAATATCAATGAAATTTTTCGAATATCTGATTATTCAATAAAGCTTAAACAGAAAGTATGACACATAACATAATAGCTATAACGTCAGGTATTTCCCACAATGATGGATCGCTTAAAACGTTGAATTGTAAAACGGTCATTCGAAAAATACTAGAAGCGGAAGGAGATGATGAATAAATCCGTTGAGAAAATTGTCAGGTATGATATCACGACGATTTACCATTGAATACCCAGAAGCTGTTGAATCAGATTTTTTGCGTACGAAATATTGCATATGATTCCTAATAAGAAGATTATCATCGTTATCTTTTTGTCGGTCCGCTTTATTCCGAGAACCGTTAAGCTTGACAATTTTTTGTGAAATTAGAATCATTTTACTTGAATGTCAATACTTAAGGCAACGTGAATTTAGAATTTTTTAATTAGTTTACAAGTCATTTGAATTTCTTCACTTAAAAGTATTATGTTTTTAATCGAAAGATAAATCATAGATCGTATAACCAATAGAAAAAAATCATCATTTCTCTTACTTACTTTATCACAAGTATAAAAAAGTCAGCTACTTCATAAACTAAATTTTCAGCAAAGAATAAAGAGATTCGTGCACTCTCAAGGCACAAATAAGAAATAATCAATGAAGGTAAGAAGAGAGCGGTTGTATAGACTCGAAAATGAAAAAAAAAAAACAGAAACAAAAAAAAATAAAAAAAAAATAGAAGAAGCAAGTTTCAAGTCTTTGCGAGACAAAAAAGATAGGTATAGAGTAGAGAAAATAAGTATATACACCCACGAGTCGGCGTGGCACGAGTCTCGCTGCCGTAGTCGTCCGTCGGATGAGTCAGCGCGCCGTAATGTGCGTTGGCTGTGCAATGTCTCTCATGGTGTATAAAGTGTCTGATATAAGAGAGGGGAAAATAAAAGAGGAGAAACAAGCGTACACGCAAGTATATATATATATATATACATAAAGAGAGAGAGGGATTCCGGTAAAAGTATTGACCGATTCTCATTGAGCATTCATTGATCGAACGAGCTCTGGGTTGACTATAATTTTGCCTCTTTTTGTTAAACTTGTATTTGCATTATACATATTTCGAGAACGAGAAAAAGAGAGAGAGAGAGATAAGAAGAGTCTTGTGGGCACTTATGTAAACCGGGCACGTTTGGTAGCCAGGAAGGTTTGCTTTGCGTACTTTTGAATGAAACGTTTTTACATCTTTAAGATATTATCGAGAAGAAAAAAGAAAAGAAAAGAGAGAGAGAGAGAAAAAATGAAAATCAGGTGATATTTTAATGCAACTGTGAAAATTTGATGGGAAATATAAAGTTTAGGGTTTGATAATTAATTTTTACATTTAATTTTTATATTATTACGAGAGTTAATAAATTTTGTTTCTAATAATATTTACTTTATTAATTAATAAATTGATTATGTTTATTTGTATCTTATTGCTTTGCAATATTGATAATTCTTAAATTTTAATGCGTAATACCTAAATTGATTATTGAATATAATTATTGGTCTGAAGATGAGTTACCTAAGAATTTGAATTTAATTATCTGTTCTGCAATTGGAAGAACTGATCATTTCTATTAAAATAATATAAGAATACTTACAATTTGATTAATAGTAAGCTCATCAAATTGAAATACACATAAAATAAAAACTAAAAAATAATTATTAAATATTAATACAGCATAAATTCAAGCGTGATATATTAAATTTCTCATTAGAAACCAAATTCTAATAACGTAAATAATGAATTTTACCTCAGAACTATCTATTCAAAATTATGCATTACATAACAACACTTTGTAAAGGTGAGACGTTAGAGTATGTACAGAATAACCATATTAAATTGAACGAAAATGTTAGATAGGTCAACATACTAGACCATAGTAAAAGCTCAATGGGAGTATAAGGTTATACATGGAAATAGAGAAGTACCTCTCGAGTATTATATATACATATCTAAGCTTACAAGGGAAACAAGAGAAGGAACGTGGATGATGATGATGATGATGATACCACTCGAATGACCGCTACTACGTTTACACGATGCATCTTAAAATTATATACTTTACGATACTGGATCTCGCCAGTTTAATAGATAGACTTTTTATGAGCAATTTTTTTCCCCCTTTTAAAGATGGGATATCCATTTATGTTGTTTATTAAATTTTTCGTTTAATGTTTATTATTGTATCATTAGAAATGAGATTTTATGTAATTTGCTTGATGATTTACTATAACGAATAGAAGTTTTATTGTTAGAATTAATAGCTTTTATTTAATAAGTCGAACAGAAGTAGTGCCTTTTTTATGATTATATTTATATTTTGTTTTTAATTAACATCGACCGAAATTGTCGGCTGACGCGTAATAAATTTAAGCAAATATTTACTGGAGCTTATGCTATACACAGACGGGTGAATGTAGGTCAAGCATAATACCAAGGGTACACGTAAAAATGCTTCCTCTTAGAGGTAATTTACAAAAGCCTTAATATCCCCTTTTAAACGACCGAAAATTTCTTTATAACTTCAAAAAGTTTAATAGTTTAAGGTAAGAAAATGTTTTATTAGATGATTATTCTTTTTTTTTTTAATCTTAATTATTTATGTGAATTTCATAACCGTTAATTAATAATCAAGTATACAAATTTATTTTTATTTATTTTGATGAATTGTTTATGAATTACAAACAAATTAATTTAATGGTATTATAAAATTTAATCTTCTATTTTATTTTGCTATTAACTCATTAATTGCATTTGGCTACTGTAGCAGCCAAATCACTTTTAATCATAATTGATTATAATTAATTTAAAATTCATCAGAAAATTTCGAAAAAATTTAAATATAATTTTCTTATGATAGATCAAATATTTTTATCGAAAGAAAAAAAATTATTCAAATACTGCTTGTATCCCTCGTAAAAATGATAACTTTTCAATTTTTTTTTGCCTTGGAATTTTATAAAATACAATATTTTAATATAAACTTTAGTTTAAGATACTTGTAAAAAGGTTGCAGTGTATAGATTAACAAATATTATATAATAACCATCCAACTAAAATAAAATTTACAAATAACATTTTCATTGTATTACGTATATTTTAATAAAATAATTCTATAGCTGTTAATAGATTACTCTATTGCTCGTTAAAATAAAGCTGTACATGAAGTTCAATCAATTTGGCGAATTATTTTCGAACAATTTGTTAACAATTACTTGAATATATATATATATATATATATATATATATATATTTGATTAATGTACTTGAATGATAAACAAATTATCGATAAAAGCATCCGTATACTGTTCTCTTCTGGCTAACCAATATTCCTGTAATTTTCTGCAATGACAATAGTCTTTCGGACAAAATATAGAATATTGAGCGCTATTACGTACAGTACTCGTGATGTACGTCAATTAAATTTGTCCTCATCGAACACTTGAACGAAATATTCTATTATGTGATTACTTCGTCAATATCATCGTGTTAAGTATATGTATACATCTATACGTACAATCTGTGTTTGCACCTTATTTTTATTTTCGACTTATTTTAACGATTATATTATATTATTTAATGATGAAATTCGATTTGATTTTATTGTTTGTACGATTGAGATTTAATTTAATTTTAATTGATTATTTAAATGAAGATTAATTATTGAAACAAGCGTTGAAGGTGTTTTGAAAATTCATGGATAAATTTTAGTTTATGATATAATTGTTATCGAATTCAGTGTTTAAGGGAGATCAATTTTTCAAGAAATTTTTATAATTAAAATAGTATCAGTTCGTTAGCCTTTTAAAAATTATATCATATAATAGATGGTTGTACGTATAATTCATGCGTAGATATCTATTAAGCAATATTATTTTAATTATTACTTAAAAATAATATTACTGTGATACGGATATTTCGAGTGCAAATTTAAATTTTTTATGCGTAACTTAAAATAAAATGATGGTTATGATTTTATACATTTCAAAGATAAATTCGACAAATAAATTGTAATTGATATATATATATGAAATTTTCAATTATAATTATTGTCGAACAGTTGGTAGATTAAATAAAAGAATTAAAGATTTGGGCGTTACTGTTCTCTTTTTTATTTCTAACGACGTTTCTAAAGACTAATAAATAAAATGTTGGATATAATTAACAAGTTAGTATTGAATTTTTTCATTTTAAAAAATTACAAGATTAATACAAGATAAATCTCTCAAAATAAAAAAAATTAGATATTGACTCGATTATTATATTTATTAATAAACTATGACTTTTTGAAGTATTTGCATCTGCTATTTTTATTTTACTTTAAAAGAACTTCTTATTGTGGAGTCAAAACGTCGTTAAAAATAAAGAAGTGACTATTACCCGAAGCTTTAATTATTTTATATAAAATTTTCAAATAATTAAACTATTAAGTAAATTCACTGATACCGCAATAATATAAATTTCTATTTTAAATGTCCATTTAATTTTCATTCTCTATTAATTCGAAATATCTAATACAACAAATTGATGCTAAAATTACAGTAGTTTAAGACCAACGTTAAACTTGAGAATACCCATGAACTATAATTTAATATCGGTACACATAACAATGTACTTATATATATATATAGATTATATATTTAAACGAATAGGAATATTGTTAAAGTGTAACCTTATGAATCTGCATGTGTGTATATATTTAAACCGCTTTTACGTATATTTCCACGCATACGGGCATTCAGAAAAGGGAGAATTTGGTATGCAAATGTACATGAGCGACTGCGTAAATATTTACGAGGATAGAAATTTCGTTCAGTCCACTGATTTTGTGGCTTCAAATAAACTAAACGATATATATATACACACACACTCATATATATAGATTTACTTATTTATTTATCAAATTTTCTCATTACAATTTCATTACGACACTTAATAAAAATATATATGTACCTAGGATTGGTTTGCGTTTTACGATTAAAAGTACGTTTATTACATATGGTTATACTTGCAATTGCGTTAAAGCTATATATGATTTTCATTGTCACACTTGAGTTAACACAAAAAGAAATAATCGTTATTTTCCAAAAATAGGGTCAATTTAAAATGAAAGTTATGATTTTAGAAATTTAGTAAGTATTTGTTTACTGACGATTCTTGAACAATTTCGAATTAGAAAATATTTTGATTATTTTGTTTACTATAAAACTTTATTTTTCACATGATTAAAATTGTACTGATTCTTGCTTAATCACAATTTTTAAATGCTTTTTTTGTACATATTAATACAGTTAATAACGAGATCGTCAGTGGTTCAGTTGATAGAGCAATAAATTTATAATCTCAAGGTCCCGAGATCGTATTCCGCCCTCAACTGCTAATTGATACAAGCTCCACTGTGTTCGATGCATGTGCTTTGTTCATAAACACACAGAGAAATCTCCGTCGTTAATTAGCATCTTAATGATTGCATAAATTCAGTGACGTCAAATAAAATAAAAAATAAAATACAGTTAATAATTAGAGTAATAATTGCATGTGTGATTCTCAAAATATGAAATTTCGATTTTATTTTTCAAGCTACATATAAGATAAGTCTATGAATAATAAAAGTACGATTGTGAAATATTCTTAGTGTACTTACGTTAATGTTTTACAATTCATTAATTCCAGATTAGGTGAAATTACTTACCTAAAACAGAAAATAAGAAAATAGAACATTAATAATAGTGATTAAGAGTTTGCAATATTTTATATTATATATCGGTTCTTTATACTTTACAGCTAAGTAATTTAGAATTCAAATGGTTTTAAAATATAACGGGTACTATCCCTATGGGTAATTTAATAAAAATATATAGTTAATTAAAATTATTTTATGGATGTTCAGGTTTGATAAAAATATGCACTAAAGTGTTTTTTGGATTTGTATTTATTATGTAATATTTTATGACCTTTTTTGGTAACCAAGATTATACATAATTTTTTAATTCATACCATATTTTTATTAAAAAAAGGGTATATATTCGTATTTTTCAAAGAAAGAATAATTTCAAATAATTTTATTTTTAAACACTCTTTAATTATTTGGGAAAAATTTTAAATAACCTTTATCAACTCACAGAATCATCCAAGTTGAGTTCAACTAATTGCGGTCTTTTTTTTTACATTACTATTTTTATGTATGCCATGCTAGTGTGAAAGCATTTCCAAAGATAAAGAAAAAGAAGAATGGAACAAGTAATAATACGCTTGAGGCTAGAATGATGAGCGACGCGTCTGTCCATACATCAGCAAGCAAGAGGTTAAAAGATAAAGAAAAAAAAATAAGAAAAGAGAGAAGCTACAGAATATAAAAAGCAGACAGATTCAAATACGATATGCATTACAAGTTTGAAAAGCGACTGGACTTTCGCTTAGGTGAACTTTTGAAAAGGGTCACTTTCCTAAGCTATACGGCTTCTTGTCTAAGTTACAATGTTGAAAATATTCACCCCTTTTTTTTCAACTCCAAAGACATTTGCAAGAAAGCATACGTATATGTAAGAGCACAACGAAGAAAATGAAACGCACTTGAGCTTTTTTTCTTCTTTCTTTCTCTTTTTTTTTTCTACATGCGTATGCATATGTTTGCATTTCTTGTACGTTAATAAACGTGAGACTGGTATTAACGTAAGGGGTAAGCTCACTCTTTTTTTTTTTCATCCTCCTTTGTTTTTATGATATTTCTCTGTTACCTTTTTTTCTTCTTCTTCTTCTACTTTTAAAAGAGAAAAAAGAAACAGCTTCTTTTACTAATGATATAGTACCCTTAGTATATTCTGTCTCCAGGTAAGTATGCTGGCACGTCGTTATTTTTAAACAGGACAAAAGATCTCTTTTGATAATTCTTTTTTTTTTTCTACCTACCTTTTTATTTTTATTTTCTTATTTAACTTTTCTAGGGATGCGTAGTAAAGAAGGTTGATTCAAGTGGTTTGTGACCGAGTAAAATTTTTTCTTTGTTGCAATATTATAGTTTACTTTGTCAAATATTTTTACGACTATTTTTTTTTCTCGAGAAAAATGCTCATTATTGTTCTGTGACAAGAAGCTTTCTTTACTTTTTTTTTTGTTTTCGGCGTAGCATTGCCCAACTTTTTTATGCTTCGCATATTTAGAAAATGAAAATAATTATCAATTATTTATATAAACTACGTACAAGAACTTAAATTATGAGATTCTTGAAATATTAGATAAAAAATCTGATAGACATACATATACTTTGCAAATTTTCTTATAAGCATTTTAAGAAGTTATTTGTTTTCGTGAAATTTTAAGACAAAAAAATGAAAAAAAATGTATCATATTTTTGTTTTTTAAGATTACAAATGTTATTTAAAAATCTTTTTCCGGTAAAAATATATTCTACTGACAATTATTTTTTGAAAATTATGTTTGAATATTCTGTTTCAAAATTTTCTGATTAGTTTTTAATGATTTATCATCAATTATTGTTAAAAGTGCTTCAACAATTTCAGCAATCAAATACAATAAACGGATTAACAAAATAATCTCCAATAATTCCCAATTAGTTTTTACATCCAAAGTTCCATTATCTTACCAGGCATAGTAATTATTGCGCTAGTATGAAGCTTCTGTCATCACTTGATAGATAACGTGCAAAAGCTAAACATTCTATCATCACGTGTAAATTACAAACTTCAAGTTAAGATTTAACAAAAGTGTTTATAACGCTTACTACTACGTTGCTGTGCTATGTAACACGCATATAAGAGAGAGAGAAAAAAAGTAAAGAAAAAGATAAAACATATAAGCTCAAAAGACACAAGGAAAGGTTTGACTGGCGTGCACACACGTACATATACGAAGGAAACGCACGTCAAACAGCAATCAACAAGAGCAAACATGACGCGTAAATATGTGCCGTTGTGTAAACGTGAAATTTCTCCAATCTCTATTTTGCTTAACGTACATATATGTATGCAAGAAAAGTATATACGACAAAGGGTTAAATTTTAAATTTAACAAGTATTTTCGAGTCAAATTTTTCTTTTCGCGCATTGAATTTTCGACGCGGAATCAAATGTATTTCTTAGTTTTTAAATATTTAATAAATATAGCTGTAACATGGTTTACGATGAGTCTGACTCAAGCGTGAACTTCACTACTTGCACACTGTGTACAGTTGAAGATTCACAAAGATGTTATTTTGTGAGACTTTACTAGCACGTGTTTTTGGTTTAACAGTTTAATTCTTTTAAATTAATAAATATTATAATATTGTATAATCAATATAAGATACATCAGAATAGGATTTTTATTGTTTATTCGTTGAAAAAAATCATAAAGATTTATCTTCATAAACATTCAAAAAGGCATAGCACACGAAAAAGGAGCGGTCGTTGTTATTTTTTTTTTGTATGAAGCAATTTTTACATATAATATCTACGATAAATCTTTTTAATCCCCGACGACGAACACTATAAAAACACAAAATAACTGTGAAAATTACAAGAATATCATGCCTCGCGCATAAGCGTGATGTTGTTGCAAGTGTGAAAACATTTTTTTTCCTTGTGCAAATTTTCACCAGCTCGTTCTACATTTCATATATACGTGGTTATTTTATTCTTTTTTCTCTTCACTCCTTTTTTTTCTATATACCTTTAACTCTTGTCCGAGTCAAACGTATGAAAAATAAACGAGCGAAAATTCAGCTTGGACTTGGAGGTAGTAGTAGTAGGATACGGTATAAGGTAATACAACGATGAAGCAGATTTATGAAAGGTAGGGGAATAAATTGGATTCTCATGCTATTCTGAGTTTTAACTTAGCTTCCCTCTATGCTCGCTATCCATTCTTGAATTTACATATTGTTGTATAAATCTGAGATGTGAAAGCTCTTTCTTTCTCTCTTTCTCTCTCGCTCCTTCTGCTAGATTTTTATTTTCTTTTTACTTGGATTTCCGTGCTTTATGTGCAGCTTATTATTTGGTTATAAATTTTATTTCTTAATAATGCCTTTTTAAAAGTACATAAACCTTTTTTATTATATAGTAAAAGGTTCACTTTTTTATAAAATTTAATAAACTTAGGAATATTACAAGTTTGCACTTTTAGAATTTAGTAAACATTAATTGCAATTATAATGATAAATATTTTATTCCCCCAGTAATGGTTATTTTTTTAACTCGAAAAGGGGGCCGAAAGAAAGATATTTCTAACTTCTAAAATTTTGCGGGAGAAATATATATTTCTCCCGCTAATTTTAAAACTGATGAAATTGAATAGATTTGAATATTTTCATTAAATATTAATATTAAACTATTGTTGAGGTAGGAATAAAGCACAATGTGCAACTCGGGAGTAAAGTCTAATTTCTCCCTCGGGAATTTGCTCCCCTCGCTTCGCTTGCTCGGGTCGCAAACTAACCCTTGGGAGAATTGTAGGACTTTACTCTCTAGTTGCATAATGTACTATTGTATTACGCAAATTACGATAAACATTGATTTTATTTTTATTAATCCTGCAATGAATTGATCACTAATTATATAACGAATTCATAATTTTTATATTAAAGACAAATAAGTCTCTTAATCAATTATTCTTCTTCTTTATAATTATCCAGTCCTTTTAAGTATATATGCATTTCAAATTAACTACACTTTCTGTCCGTTTTTCAATTGTGTGGCTGAACAGAATGATGTATATATAGTCTAACAGTAACGATGGTATATTAGAGAGTCGACAAATATTTCCCTCTTTGCCGAGAGACAAACTAACAAGCACGTCTCTGAGACATCTAAGTCCAATTTTGCGAAAGGAAATACCTTACCGCAAATTCTATAGCTTTCAATGCCAAAAGTAAAGTTCTGAGCTTGTTAATACCTCAACGAAATCTTATTTGCTTCGACATGATGCACAATTGCAACAAACACTTTGAAAACTGAGAATGGACGGAGAAAAGCTCTCTGTACATATTCGCACAGTGTGTTGTATATGCCACTCTTTGAAGGTACACAGAGAGAATTAGCTTTTGTTACGTATACTCGTCGATTTTTACCAAGTAACTTGGTAAAACGTTGCCGGTATAACATGTGATCTTGCGTTGAAACAAAGCCGCTTGTTTCACTGTACGTCGGTAAAGTAGATTTATAACCTACAAACTCTTGCATTTTTACTATCTAATTATAAACTTTAGTAATAGAACAGAATTTTCCTCGCGCAAATTTAGCAAGCTAACTTTAATTTATTAAATATCTATTAATTTCTTATATAATAAATACGAAATACTATTTTATAAAAGCCATATATATCACCATTTCACTATGTAATTTGGTTAAATTTATGGTAATTTTTATGAAGAATTTTTATGAGAAAATTCTCTCCATGTATATAGTGCTGTTACAACTGAGACCTTCGCATGGACATGTCTGTATTAGTCGCGTTATAATATTTGAAAAACTTTTTTGCGTATATATATATGTATACGCGTGCATAGAAGTCAAAATTTGCAAATATGCACATTGAGTCTGTAACGTAACCATAACCTAAAGTTCACACACGTGCCCACTTAAAGCCATAACGCACATAAACATAACGAAAAGTTTGTTCTCCGTTTGTACGAGGCCGCGCGATTCATAAGGCATATAAGAACCGCTATATAACCATATACTCTCCCTTTAATATTAAAGCTCAACTATATGGCGTAAGCACGTGACGCTTTGTTCTAAATATACATATGTATATACAAAACACTTATCTGGTTGGACAATGAAAACTTCATCGACGACCAGACTGCATTGTGTAATAACTATAGGAAAAGCTTCCGACTTTCTCTCTCTCTCTCTCTATATATATATATATACGTTTGGAGTTAAAGAGGTAATTTCAAATACGTTCATTTCCCAATTTGTCCCATCAGATTTGATTCGACCGTTTTTGAATGAGCGCACATATATATATTGCATTGTTACAAACTTTGAATTTTAGGACCTGGTAGGCTAATAAAATCATTTGGATCATGGCCAGTTATTATTATACCGTTGAACGATTTGAAACTCAAAACAAAAATACATGTAATGCATATCAAATTGCGTTACATAATATACTATTGTATAATATAAAAAAAAAGAATTTCAAATTACGATGATAATTTTCATATAAAATTTTTGTTTCACTGTGTATATATATGCACAGTAAAATAATTAATAAACCTGAAAATTTTTTTAATTACTCACTAAAATAAATGACTAAATAACAAAGAAAATCTGAAAATTAAGAGCTCAGCAGTAGTTAAATGTTAAACATTTCACGTATTGCACACATATAGATATATATGATTATACGTGCAGTCAAGTAAAGAGCAAAATCCACAAGAAGAACGAAGTTCAACGTTGTAGGCCATGTTGAAAAAGTATCTCGCATGGTTTGTGTATATATATACGAAAACGTATCCTTTTCTCGGTGTTAAGGAATTGTGAAAAGGGGTTGAGAGAAGTAAGAGTTAACCAAAGACACCGCACGAGAGACACGCTGAATTCATAAACGGCATGGTTTAAATTCGCTGAATAAATTAACCGCGTACTATTCCGCTTTTCTAGTCCAACTTAGAGCAAGACAGAGGATAAACATAGAAAGATAGAAAGAGAGATAGAGAGAGAAATACGTCGACTTTGTACTTTACGTGAGTATATACGCGGATCGCTAGCATGTAAAGGGATTAATTAACGAGGATAGGAAAGGTGGCAAGCTTATAAGCCAAAAGCAGGAGTTTGTGTAGAAGTTGTTTGCTAAAGCTTCAGCTAGCATCCCTACCTCATCTTCTTTTCTAAATATAACTATAAATAAAAGCTTTACATTGGGGAAATATACGTTGCTTGCATGCATAGATCAAAATAATAATAGTTACGCATAGAAAGTTTTCTATTAATGAATACACGTAACTTTCAGAACCGAGTCCAAAAATTGTAAACATTGTTGGAAAATTTTTTATTTTTATATTGACAATTTCATATATTAAATGATATATCAAGTATATTTATAAATTTACAAAAACAGAATATTTCTATAAAATTTATAATTAGATTATGTAAAAAAAAAATGTCATCACGGTAAAAATTTTAATTTTTGTCCCTGAGTTCAATAATATTTATGGCATGAGTTTATAGAATAACCTATAAGTATAGGTAGATGTCTTCAAATATAGAAAAATCATTAAAAAATGTTTCATCATCCAAACAAATTTTTTTTCATGTTTTTATGTAATGAAAAAGAATGACAGAATCCTCATATAGAATATATTGCAATATAATGAATTATAATTTATCAAAAATATTTTTGAAGTACCCTGGTAGAAAATGAAACGCTTTTTCTACCATTTTATGGCCATTTCTTTAAAGTGAAGAGCAGAAAATGGGAATGTTTTATGGCCATTATTTGAACTAATATGAAACGTTTTTTTCAACCTTCATAGTGCTAAAAAATGCTAATAAAATGTTGAGTCTGATCCACTATTATTTGAATATAGATAGTTAACAGTAGAGTCTATCAAATTGTGCTCTAATGGATTACTATTAAGAATCATTTAAGGTTTTTTCTTGAAAGTTATCATTAATCATTAATAGAATCACTTTTGTTAACATATTCGCGCGTATATTTTGAATTGTGATCGGATTGTTAGAGGTTATTTTTAAACGATTAATAAAATTTTCCATTTATTATTTTAAAAAACGATATTTTTATACTCGTTTCGTACTGCGTTTCATATTTTTATTTTAATAAAATTTAATATTATTTTTATTTTTATAAATTCCAATAAAAATAAACATTGACGAAGGAATGTGAATAAATACTAATCTATATTTTCTCGCCACGTGGCAAAAGTGAGGTTATAATTTTACCTATGATCTGAAAAATTAAGGACTCATTACTAAAAAGTTATATAACTAGTCAAAAAAAGTTGTCCACAGTTTACCTAATTTTTAGATAGCTGTTACTGATTTTTTCTCTCTGTTTACTTAAAATGCGTATTTTTTTGGCTAAATACAAAAATTTTGAACAACATTTTTATATTAGCATTTTTTGCCTATAAGATGCTAACCAATATACCAAAAAATTTGAGCTCTGCAGATTCAGCAAAAAATTGCCATTTATTCGCCAATATTGACATGACAAAATATTACTATTGACAATGGTCATAAATTGTTGTTTACACCATTTTTAATGTTCAAATTTCTACCAGGGTATATAAGTGGAAAAAGATGTAAAGAATAATAAAAAAAATTAATAGAAATATGAAATTCGTAAAGATAACGTGCAGTTTTGTATGTAACCAAAATATAGTTATTAAAGTTAATTTTTATTATTTATTTACAAAACCCTGGTAGAAATTTGAACATTAAAAATGGTGTAAACAACAATTTATGACCATTGTCAATAGTAATATTTTGTCATGTCAATATTGGCGAATAAATGGCAATTTTTTGCTGAATCTGCAGAGCTCAAATTTTTTGGTATATTGGTTAGCATCTTATAGGCAAAAAATGCTAATATAAAAATGTTGTTCAAAATTTTTGTATTTAGCCAAAAAAATACGCATTTTAAGTAAACGGAGAGAAAAAATCAGTAACAGCTATCTAAAAATTAGGTAAACTGTGGACAACTTTTTTTGACTAGTTATATAACTTTTTAGTAATGAGTCCTTAATTTTTCAGATCATAGGTAAAATCATAACCTCACTTTTGCCACGTGGCGAGAAAATATAGATTAGTATTTATTCACATTCCTTCGTCAATGTTTATTTTTATTGGAATTTATAAAAATAAAAATAATATTAAATTTTATTAAAATAAAAATATGAAACGCAGTACGAAACGAGTATAAAAATATCGTTTTTTAAAATAATAAATGGAAAATTTTATTAATCGTTTAAAAATAACCTCTAACAATCTGATCACAACTCAAAATATACGCGCGAATATATTAACAAAAGTGATTCTATTAATGATTAATGATAACTTTCAAGAAAAAACCTTAAATGATTCTTAATAGTAATCAATTAGAGCACAATTTGATAGACTCTACTGTTAACTATCTATATTCAAATAATAGTGGATCAGACTCAACATTTTATTAGCATTTTTTAGCACTATGAAGGTTGAAAAAAACGTTTCATATTAGTTCAAATAATGGCCATAAAACATTCCCATTTTCTGCTCTTCACTTTAAAGAAATGGCCATAAAATGGTAGAAAAAGCGTTTCATTTTCTACCAGGGAAATATTGAATATAATACATAAATTCACACTATACAATATTATTATTTGGAATCGTCGTATAAAGATGAAAATAATGTACTTGCATAAATATATTCTGAACATTTTATAAACTTAATATTTTTGAAGTCTCGCTCAATGTCTTGTGATGCGCTTGTAGAAGGATGAAAAATATCCGATTATTTGAATGAATTAGACATTTCTTGGATGGTTTCTTCCTTCAAATGACTTCTTCTTTTATTATTGTTTCTCCTTTAATTTATGGTCCAGTTTATATTTGAGTTTTCATTGTGATATTTCATATGTGCCATTATGATATATAGTCAATCAAAGTCTGCTTTTCAAATAATATATAGATATACTACATATGTATAAGTTCTCAAAGTGAATATTCTATATCTCAATATCTGAACGGTAATGAAATTTTTTAGGGATGTTATATAAAACAAATCTTTAATCCCCTTAAAGTTTTAAAAAATTCTTAACTATTTTAATTTTTGTAATCATGTTGAAATTCGAAAACACTGATACTGGCTCAAACAACATTAAGTGGAATAAATTTTTATTATTTTATTAAAAATAAATTATAAGATTATAATTTTAAAACAGAATAAGAATTTTAAATATTCCATCATCTCTCTGATTCTATTGTCTTCAGAAATTGTCAAGGTGATAATTTATTTAACATCAAAAATGCGTAATTTCTAATATTCTGAAAATATCAGACAGTCGTGTAACATCCAAGTCATCAAGAGAACAGTTTACAACACTCCAGGCTTGCTTAAACCTTGTCTTATCAATACTGCATGAGAGAATCGTAAGTCCAACTTGACCTCTTCGTATTTCTCTATCTCTCACTCTCTCTTATTTAGTCTATCCAACGTCCAAGTTAAGCATATATGCATGGAGCTTTATGTTCCTTGCTTTGCAATGCGGATTGTGTATGCGGTATACTGTTTTCGTAACGTACAACATTGCGAATGAGATTTAATTTGATCGACCGTAAAGTTTTTTTTTTCTCCTCTGGTGTATAATATTAGAGAACTAAACTTAACAATGTGTTCGGTACATTTTGTTGGAAACAATGTAGTGTTATAATTTAATCAAAATGGTAGAATAGAAGAAAAATAATTTGTTTTAACACAGCTAAAATGATGATTTTTCAGGATAATTTCATAATGGTCCCGTGGCAGTGTTAAATTATTTTTATGATTTATTACCAGAATACTTGATAAACTTTTAATCAAATATAAGCTCGAATATTAGAAAGGCATTTTCATTGTTTGAAAAATAGAATAACTAATGCAACAATTTTCACGAGATTAGTTTTCATTTATTACTTAAAAAGTAGAAATTCTCAAATTTTAGAAATCCTTTATTAAAATACCACAGCTTGCAAAAGTTAAAAATTTGATTACACTTCTAATTTTGTTTGTTATAACAATAAAAAGCTCAAAATATTTCATTAAAAGTTTTTAAAACTCATAAACTGCATTATTTGCACCCTTTTAATCTACTAAACAGAAGATAAGATTGATCAATATTTAATTCTTACAACCCTACAATTATATTATTCAATTATATGATCAACAATGATGAACTACTAACTCGAAAATTCAATGAATATTATGAAAAAAAGTTAGCTTTGCCAGTAAGATCCTGTAAATGTTTAATAACCACTGAAACGTTTATTTACACAGTAAATATGTTGGCTAATGAAAAGGATTGAAAAAGTTTTTAGCTTGAAGGGTATTAATATCTAATGATAACTCTTTTTTACAAGATAACGAGTAAGTTACAAAGATTGTTTAACAACGCTGTACTTTGCTCTCTTTCTCTCTCTCTCCGCAAATCATTTTCCCAACTGTAAACAAAGTCAAATAATTAACAGAACTTTAATGGATAGTATAGGGACACACTGAAAGTCATGTATATATAGTTATGTCAGTATATGTACAAGAAGTATCTTTTAACCACAAAAGATAAACTTTTTGCTTATACCTTCAGTATACATGTACTTTCAGTGCACTTTTCGTAAAACGAATCTCCAACTAAGCTTCAGCAACTTTACGTTTTAATTATAAAAAAGATGAGCTAAAGTATCCATCGTACATTTCTAAGCATTACTTTTTATTCTGAGTCTAATAAATCATGAATCGGTGCTAAGAACTTTTTTGTTTTGTATTTGACTTTTTTTTTTGTTTGTTTGTGTGTATTAAGAATCTTGTTTAGCCGCGTATAAAATGAACTGCGAAAAGTGAAGCGAGGAAAGGAAATGTAAGAAAACAAAGTATGGAAAGAAAAGTTAAGGAAGGCAGAATGATGAAGAAAAAGCTGACGTACTGGAAAGTACTAATTAAAATGGATCAAAGGAAGAGAACTGATGCTAGAGGATTCCATAAATGATATATTGGATACATGTTTGTGATTATATGTGAGTTCAAGTAATTTTATTCAATTTTATTTCTTTTTGTTAATGATTTTCAAATTAAATCGTTCTTGAATCTTTTACAATTGATGACATCTAAATACGCCATAAGTTAAATGTACCTATTATAATGAAATTATAAGTAGGTAAGCAATGGGGATTCTGGCTCCCCCCACCACCACTCCCTCGACTCACCTGTGCGACTAGCGGACAGGTGCAAATCGTGACTCAGCACTTATGACGTCACAACCCGCAGCCCACCCACAACCCGCCACCCACCACCCACAGCTGACGTCACCACCCACAGGTGCGAATTATGACGTCATCACCCACCTGTGCAGATGCGCGAGCAGCAGCCGACTCCCCGATCCCCGATCCCCGATCCTAGAGTTAAAGCTGAGAGAGAGATAGAGAGAGACCTTGGTAAAATAACTGCGCAATTCCATATGCGCATCGGGGAATCCCTGATCGGAAATAAAGGATCGGGTTGCATTGACAATTGATGAATAACTTAGTCATGAGTGACCTTGGTAAAATAACTGCGCAATGTATTCATCATAAAAGAAAGAGCTTTCTAGAAGTTTTATTCTCAACGTACAATAATTTAAGCTAATACTTTGTAGACTGCAATAGATCTTTCTAGAATAAATTTACAATTCTTAGTATCATAAGGTTTGAATGAAAAAAAAAAAAATTATATGTGAGTAAACAATTACATGGGGTGATTAATGTAAACAATTGATGAATAACTTAGTCATGAGTGACCTTGGTAAAATAACTGCGCAATTTATTCATCATAAAAGAGCTTTCTAGAAGTTTTATTCTCAACGTAAAGAGCTTTCTAGCAGTTTTATTCTCAACGTATAATAATTTAAGCTATATATATATATATACAAAGTAAAATTAAGAAGAAAAAAATTCCAAAATGGCGGAAACTTTATATATTTATGTATATACTTTAACATCTATTTCATATAATTAATTTAATGGTAAAGTTCTTGAAATAAATAAACATAATATACATATAAAGATCTTTCATTTATTTGCATTTTTTTTTTCCAACAATAAATACAATGTATACCTAATATATAGTAGAAAAAATATTATTGTACGAATCCAATATTTTGATTTTTGATTAATAACAATAATTTTCGTTTATTCACTTTATCCATAACATCGTTTAAAAAATCTTCATTTTCAATTAAAGTTTTTGATACCCGATTGGGTATAAAAATTTGAAAATCGTCTTCTAAACCAACAATAATTTTTTCACCGTATCTTGTGTTAACTTTTTTTAGTCGGGTGATCAGATATATGGTATTATCCTCTATATCAATTATTTTTTTTGTTGGTAGGAATTTATTTAGCGAAATTTTATTCAATTTTTCAAGATCCATCTGGAATATGATAATAAATATATATATATATTTTTTTTTTAATACAAAACAAATAAGAAATTCTCAATTTGTACCTTAGTGCTGTATTTTTTAATAATTTTTTATTTATTTAATATCATAGAATCAGAGATGTTTCTCTAAGTGCTGCTTCCAGTAAACTGATCTAGAGCATGCTCTTTACCGTCTTTATAGCAAGCTAGCACGTTT
Organism: Anastatus disparis; assembly: GCA_017163975.1. Taxonomy (NCBI): domain Eukaryota; kingdom Metazoa; phylum Arthropoda; class Insecta; order Hymenoptera; family Eupelmidae; genus Anastatus; species Anastatus disparis. The sequence continues at coordinate 3,751,572 of JAFFSR010000251.1, forward strand.
ACAAACGTATAGAAAATTCTAAAAATTTCATTTTATGATGTAATCCTAAGAAATATTGCGCAGTGAAACCTTTTTTTCATTTGAAAAGTAAACAATAACATCCGGTGATTGGTGTAAACAATTGATAAATAACTGCGCAATTTCTTTATCATAAAAGAACTTTATAGAAGTTTTATTTATCAATGCAAAATAATTTAAGCTAATATACTGCAATAGATCTTTCTAGAATAAATTTACAATTCTTGGAAATCATTTCAAAGACTTTAAGTATTATTAAAAATTAATATATATGTATATCTATATATGTATATCTTATTATTTAAATGGAACGAGGATTGATAAATAAAAACACACATAATTAAATATTAATTTTCATTTATTTTTTTTTAAATAATCAGCATATTTTTTTTTTAGTACAGGATCAATAATATTTCTCATTCGTTCTATACGCATCTTGAAACGCTCGTGATCACGTGCAATTTGTTCCCATTCTCCATGGCGAGCCGCCTGACTCGCGTACCTCCACACGTACATTACGTGTATTTCAGGCTGTTCCTTGAAACGTACTTTTTTCATTTTTTTCAAGTATTCTTAACACACTCTATACAATCTCTTTTCAGAGGTGGAAATGAGCCCTCCTCTGTATGTTCACGACAACGCAAACAAGCCTGAATTTCAGGATCACGTTTCAACTGTTCAGGAATTTTATCCCAGGCCTGTTCAATACTTTTTGCTCCAAAAGTCGTGAGAAAAGATTTGGGTAGGTAAGCTATGTCAGCAGGGCTCATGAATGACAGATGCTCCGTTTGAAAGAATATTCTGAGTGATCGCTCAAGCGACGGTGTATTATCGAGAAAGTATTTCTTCAACAGAAGCACATTACGATGAGCACAGTGTACTTTGAAGGAAAACTTATGATGTGGACATAACTTTTCCAATATATTATATTTTAGTTTTTGTAATGATGGAAAACCAAGAGTTTCGAGGTCACATACGTGAAAGCCAAACTGTTCGAGCCACTGTTTTTTCTCACTACCCTTGACGTATACAATTTGCGCATCACTCAATATTTCTCGTAGAACATTCTCGAGTTCTTCGTATGGCAGTTCACCTGAACTCCAAGACAATCCGTGGTAATTTCGCTCCAACCACAAGTTCGTAGATTTATATTTAGCAGAAAGTCTACACCAAGGTTGTGGTGGTTTAAACATAAATACCAATGTTCTCGAATTTTCGCGGAGTGGAATTATTGCCAATTCTTTCACAACAAAATCATTGACAGGCTGCTTAAAACCTTGTACATCTAACACGTACTCCATTGTGACTGACTACTGCTGCAGCTTCACCTCTTAATTTATACTGATCCCCCACCTCTAGATAAGTTTTTTAACATCCCCACTTATGGAATTATATTCAACAATACGATCGTGTAAAATCAAACAGTAGGCTGAAGTTCCAGCTGGAAAGTCTTGTTTAACCTCAAATTCAAGACGCACGTCCACTGGAGCCTGCTTCAATGACTCATTCTGTTTGGAGCAATCTATGACGATGAGAGGAGCGTGAGTTAAGAATTCATTCTTTTTGAGCAAGGGTTCTGCTTCCTTATTGTAGTATACACTTTGGAAATTCATATACATATCATACAGTAGAGCGTATTGATTACGAGCAACATCAAGATTCAAATTTCCATAAAGATAATACTGAGAGTTGAGAAAGAGTTTGACGTTGCTTATATTGCAATGATCAAAACGACTTGCATTGGCACTTCTCTGTCCTTTACGATTGGTCTGAAAACCTATAATGACAAAACGTGGCTTTTCCAGCTGATTCGATGTTTTTACAGACCAAACGTGCTTTGTAGTGCTTGGGAGTAGTGGATATTTATATAGCTCCCATGAGCGAAAACTCATAGCAATAGGTTTATCTTTCTCCAAATACTTGAGTAACTGTATCTTAGACTTGTCCGATACAATTACATAAGGCATCAGCCATTCTATTTTAATCAAGTCAATCTTGAAATTCTCGAAATTTAGTTGACCAGTTGGCAATGTTTGTATAACGGAATGGACATCGTCCCTCGATCTAGTGAGAATGAGTTCATGCTTAGTGTTCACTACAATTTTTCGATAATCTTCGGTAAAGCCTAAAATCATACTCAGAGGTATCGATACATCAAAGTATCCCTCAGCATCTGTAAGCTGTTGATTCTCTTCGATATCAAGCCAGCCAGCATTCTCCAAAAGATGGCTCTGACTAGGATTGAATGACACCAGACCTTTCATAATACTCGTCAAACCCACATTCTTACATCGATCAATTTCGATTGCATTTATTTCATATCGAATCTCTTCAAAGAGATGAGAGATGGCGTTATTCACTAATTTTGTATTCGCGACAGCAGTATTGTTAGTTTTACACAGTCTTCCACGAACGTGTAAGGAGCTGCGAGATGGTAGAAGACTGAGATCTTGATGTTGTATTGATATGCGAATCTCATCGCTATTGTTATACGCTGATGGAGTATACGGTTGATGAGCATGAATCTCGTAATGTATCACAGACTCATCGAAAGTAACAGGTGATTGTATGTTTAGTATTTCCGCCATTTTTCTTAACACAGCAAAAGAATGCGCAAATTACTTTTTTCCAGGAATGACTCTTAGACCGAGACTTTTGAGAAACTGGATGTTTTGACGTGTTAATGCTTTGAGAACTCGATGACGACTGACTACTCGCTGACATGGTGTACTGTTTATATAACCTCTACCAACTTTTGTATTATTATATACGATACCCATGTTTATGATGCGGGTTTAATGTGTAGTCTGATCGTTATAATTTCACCACGAAAATTAACCAAATCTCCGTCTTGATCTACGATACGTAGCTGTATATGATCTATACGATTGTTGCTGATTGGAAGATAAATGACTTGCGATGGTACTTCAATGATTTTATAGCCTGGAGGTACAGCTGGGAAAAATTCGTGTATAGTGTGTACTTTATGCTCGTTTATATATGCGCCAGCAGTAATATTACATTCAATGCGTAAAGCGTTCACCTTTAGAATAGCTACAGGTAAATCAGAATGGTGAACTACGTTTGCAGCTAGAATGCGCTGAGTGAAACCCAACAGTCTGCCGATAGAGTCTTGTGGTTGAAAATCAATCGTGTGACTACACTTTATTCTACTACGAAGAGTACTATTATTTGGTTTGAGACTGATATTAATACCTTTTGGTTGAAGAATTTCTTGCAAATAACTCTCGATATCTTCAATTTCGTAACTACCAGTTGGTAAAGCGATTACTTCCTTACCGACATAAAACTTGTTGTTTCCAGAATCAATGTTGGGTATTGAGTTGAAAGTTAACAGCTCCACCAATCCAAGAACGTAATTTTTACTCTGTGAAAGTTCAATTGGTGGAAAATACTGAGCTTCCAGTATCGATGACGTTCCCGATAAACTCAGAGTCAATGAATCTTCCATGACTGCTCGAACGCTACTGACGTTGATTCGTCAATGTACACTCATTTATAAGTTTCTACTTAGAAATTTTAAACATAGATGTCCACATTCGTAAGTATCATAATTTTGATATCTCTCATGATTATACTTAATATTCTTAACTTTGAGGTATTTCATAAGATCTGAGGGTGGTTGTAAGTCCCCAAAGCTATCAAAATACACGACATCGTTGCCACGTTTGCGGTAAGCTACCCAATGTGTGCCTGGTCCGCTCTCATCATCCAGATTGATTATTGCCGATTCTCGGTAATGTGGTCCACCAGTTGGCAGTGCGTTTCGCATGAAAACTCCACGGAAATATGGAATTTTCAAGATTCTAGCGTATTTCATTAAATCAACATCAGTTAGAGCCCGGTTAGGAAGTTTTACATTGAAGCTTTTTTTTTTTTATTTATACGTCCCCCTTTGTAGGGCTTCAAATGAATACCATAGCCTTTTTTGTGTGGTTTCAAATAAAGACCTTTACCAAGAGCAATAGCCTCCATTGTTTTGTTATGACGTTGACTTTCTTCAAGTTGTCGTTTCGCGGCGCTAGCATCGTTCACAGCTTTTGCTATACCAGCAGCGCCACCTGCTAATGCGCCCGTAGCACTCAAACCAGCAAAGAGTGGTATCAAGAATGATAAAAATCCACCGACTTTCGATGGTACTGGTAGAACGCGTGGAATTCGAATATTCTTTTTACCGCCAGCTTTTTTAATGGCTATACGAGCACCCTTTAAAGCTGTACGAATGACTTTACGAGCATCGGTGTTCGGTATTAAAGACTTAGATGCAGCTTTAACCACCCTCGATAGAGCCATGGTTGGCTTTTTCTTCCTCTTCTTCTTATCATTCTTCAGACCCATTCCAAGTTTTGATTTTACTTTCATGGCGTTTGTAATGGCGTAGGCAGCAGCCTTCTCACCAATACCTGAATCTTTAGCCCAAACTCGTTGCCAAGCTTTTTCCGCTAATACTCGATCTGCAGCGTTTCTCGCCTCGATGTTCTCACGATTCTGTGAGTAAGCGATATCGTGCTCTTTGCAGGCTGCATCGAGTGGATTAATTCCAGGATCACCGCGAGCAAGACGTTTTGTTAATTTGGTCCCAGGCCCACAGTATTGATAGCCTGGTAAATGAAGTTCAAATGGAAGCTTATTGATGAGAGTGTTCACGAGACCACGCCCACTTTTTTTTCGCTTGTGCACAATCATGATCCTTACACTTTGATGGTTGATTGAATACTGAGCTCGCATCTATATAAATGATTTATTTATAGTATTGCGATCAGTCAGTTGTGAAAAAGCAAACAGTGAACATGGATTTCCAGCCACAAAGTGTCAAATTACCAGTGTCGAATTTTGATACTATTACGCAGCAACAAACGTCACAGAAACGTCATGGAGAATTATTACCCGACAGTATACGAGCTGTGTTTTGTGGTCCCTCAGGCTGTGGTAAAACTAATACATTGCTTACTCTTATAACACACGTAAATGGATTGAAATTTGAAAACGTCTACGTATATTCAAAATCGCTTTATCAGCCAAAGTACAAGTTTCTCGAGGAACTTCTAGAGCCGATAAAGGGTATACAATATTTTCCATTCAGCGAGCACGAAGCCGTAGTAGCCCCCCAAGACGTTCTTCCAAATTCCATAATGGTGTTTGACGATGTGGCTTGTGAAAAGCAAGACAATATAAGAGCATTTTTCTGCATGGGTAGACATAAAAATGTAGATTGTTTCTATCTTTGTCAGTCTTATGCTCATGTACCTAAACATTTAGTTCGAGACAATGTAAATTTACTGGTAATATTTAGACAAGATGATATGAATCTCAAGCACATATACAATGATCACGTGAATTCTGATATGGCATATATACAATTCAAGGACTTGTGTTTGTCATGCTGGGGGAATTGTAAATATGCATTTCTCACAATTGACAAAGAACGTGAGCTAAATGCTGGTCGTTATCGAAGAGGTTTTGACTGTTTTCTAATAAATATAGGAAGTTGAGTACAGATCAAGTAGTATTCTGTAGAACCTTGAACAGTCAACATGGCGAATTTTCAACGTGAAAAAAATATTCTCCGTCAGATGGTAAAATCTAGAGAGGCAATCAAACGTAAACATAAGCTATTGAAGCAGGGTAAAGCCGATTTCGAAAAAGCTTTCAGTGAAACATTCAAACCTGTTGTTGATCCACTTGAAAAACTTGTAAACATATCTGAAATAAATAAAAAAAATTTCGAATCGAAAGATAAAACAGAGCATGATTCATCCGAAAATGAGCACTCCTCTGAAGATGGATACATTTCCAATGATAGGCGAATTGTAAATGAAAATGTTGACGATACAATTCGTCCGGCTGAAACAAGTTTTGAGACAGCTGCAGAAAGTGAAACTGACGACGATGATGACAACGATGATGGAAGCGAAACGGATTCGCTTACCAATAAATATCTTTGGATGTTTCGAAAAAATCAAAAATCATATCTAGATAATATCTATGGAGTTCGTAAAATGGGTAGTATGATGATGATTGGTGATTCACCAATAAATTTCGAGAAAGACCATGTGGTCGTACTTGACACGCAATATCCAAAAACTGTAGGCTTACTAGAATTATTGTTTCGAAAACAGCCAGATGAAAAACTTATTACCGAAGATGATTTGAGAAATTATCGAAAAATTGTTGAAATAACGAATGCATATAGAAAGAATTATCAAGCTGATGGATCACTTCGTAAACTAAATAGTAACAAATTTAAAAATTATATTGCTCCATTTTTTGATAAATCTCCAGCTCGAAAGAGGAAATCGTTTAGTGGAAGGGGTCTCTTACCACGCTACAAAATTGCTCGTAAAGGTACACAAATGGACTACGTGTACTGGGATGACCCCAATGAACTGGTTGATCGCTTACGGCTATTGGTGGCAGAGACAGAAGCTGGAAATCCAAGTCATATTAATGAGATTCACTCGATAATCGAAGAACTTCGTGAGGCCAATATTATATATTGAAAAGCACTGCTGTTTCTCGAGTCAGTCGCAAGATGAGTGTTGACGTGTTCGGACGACAATTACAGCAGGCTGGTGGTCAACAGGGACCTCCAGGTGTTGGGTATAAAATTACTGAAGATGGACAGTATGATGTACAAAATAAGAGGTTATGCAATGTTGCCACACCTCAGCAATCGAATGATGCAGTTAATTTACAAACTTTACAAAGTATGGTTGCGTCTGAAGTTCGAAGCATATACGTAGTCACTGGAGACTTAAGAGAAAACCTCGATGCATTAGAATTAGAAATAAAAAAGTCAAGGGACGAATATGACGAGAAAATTAGAAAAAATTTCGATGTAAATATTCAAGAATTTATTGATGAATACGAAGAGAAATTTAAAAAAGTTGATACAAACATTCATGAATTACATGAGTTAATTATTTATCTTGCCCAATCACTTCAAGATGCTAAAATCCTGCCAGATATTCGGGATATAAAACAGAAATTGCGGGAATATAAGAATCATTAAGTCTACAGCCATGGAGCACGAAAGACTCGTAGAAGAGCTGCATAAGCCTGCTAGACGTAATTATCCACGTCGTAAATTTATAATGCGCGGCTTAGATGAAACCTGGCAAGCCGATCTGGTTGATATGCAACCTTATGCTCGAGAGAATAGTGGTTATAAGTACGTGCTCACTGTCATTGATATATTCTCAAAGTATGCATGGGCTGTACCAATAAAACGTAAAACTGGTGAAGATGTTACTGCAGCAATGAAATCTGTGTTCCATGAAGGTCGCATACCAAAAAATCTGCATACCGATCGGGGCAAAGAATTTTACAACTCTTCATTCGAGAATCTCATGAAGCATCATGGTATTAATTTGTATTCTACATATAGTAATCTAAAAGCATCCATCTGTGAACGTTTTAATCGTACACTGAAGAATAAAATGTGGATACAATTTAGTCTACGTGGCAATTACAAGTGGCTTGATATTTTACCGAAATTACTTACAACATACAATAATAGTGTACATCGTACAATTAGAATGCGACCTAAGGATATTACACATGCAAATGAGGCTAAAGTTCTCAAAACATTTAAGTACAAATACCATATTCCTCAAAGACCAAAGTTCCAAGTTGGTGATAAAGTACGAGTGAGCAAGATCAAGCAAGTATTTGAAAAGGGCTATACACCTAATTGGTCAACGGAAATATTTACCATAAGTCAAGTAATACTTACCAATCCTATAACATATAAACTGAAAGATTATAAAGATCAGCCTATAGCAGGCGGTTTCTACGAACAAGAGTTACTTAAGGCTAAATATCCTGATATCTATCTAGTGGAAAAAGTTTTGAAAAAACGAGGAAATCAGATTTATGTAAAATGGTTAAGGTTTGATAATTCACATAATAGTTGGATAAATAAATCAAATTTGTAGCATTGAGAAATAAATGTACACATATAACATATATTAAAAGTGTTTTTTTTTTTATTTATTCCTTAAATTTAAACAATATAATTTAAACAATTATTTTTAATATATTAAAATTAATTTATTCTAGAATTGACTTTATTGTATAATGACCCCAAGGTAAGGTATCTGTCTTGTCATCTTCTATGTATCTTTTATCATCATCTGGGCTTAATGTTAATTTCGTCTCAAATTCGCTATACACTTTATGCTTGTGAGAGCGAATAGTACGTTGTGTTCTGTATTTTGTTGTATTCTTTCGTAGACACTCTAAATAATCATCGAATGTAATGGTTTTCTCAATCACCGAGCTTCTTATACCTTTAGCTTTTTTAACTTTGTCTTCACCATCTATTCGTATACTGTACATTTTACTGCGTAGTCCAACAAATTCAGTCATTATGTGCCCATTACACTCATCTTTCATTAATCCAACGACCTTTTTGTTCACTTGGGGTATATTAAAAACATTATTAGCCGGATAGTCAGACGTGTCAAAGTTTTGAATATCACGTTTCATAATTTCATAAATATCTCTATCACGAACTTCATATATCAAACTATCCGTATCTGTATAAAGCAATTTACATAGATCATCAAATTCTTTTTTCATATAACTGTAGTGAAAATCATATACTAATGTCTTGGATAAGTCAAGAATACAAAGTCCAATATATATAGGTTTATTCATGTAAACTTCAGTTTTTCCCAGTTGTACAGCAACAAGATTTTTATCCAGAATAGTTTGACTATGAAAATTTGGTTGAGCGATGAGAGCTTCAGCACCGTAGCGTCCATCCCATTTGGTTACCAGTCTGACGTCAACTCTATTTCTAACATTCTCCATAGTTTTACCAAATACTGCGTTATTCATGAGCTTGTATAGATTTTTTTCAAATTCATTCTTAGCTTCTTTTCTCTTATCACTATTTAAATCTATGTACTTTTTTAGCCATGGTGATTGATTAAACTGTAATACTCTGTGAATTTTCTTCAACTGTAATCCATTGTCTAAGGCTTGTTTTAAATTTCTATAATGTATTACATATCTTTCCTTTGGGCGAAGTGTTGTCATGAGCTTTTCGTATGTTGAACCTTTCGGTTTCTCATGTACTGGACAGAATGGTAAGTCTTTATGATGATCATGAATACGGTGAGGATAATCCAAATCCACTTCCAAGATGTATCCGATAGGTGAGTCATCGGGCACAAAAAAGTTCATTTCATTAAAATCACCTTCAATCCACTTGAAGCCACCAGTTGGAAGGTATTGCATCATAGCCTAACCATAAAGATTGTTTACATCAAAGTAAATTAGGTATTTTGATTCTTCTTCTGGATTATATGCATCGCCCATGTATTTGTTATTGGCTTTTGAATAACGATTGCAGCACTGACTGATACCACCTCTAATACCGCGTTCAATGAACATTATCATGTCGATTAGTAATTCCAATTTAATGTTGGTATACTTGAGCATGGCATCCCAGGTGTAGCCAGGAAGTGTATAATAATGTGCTGGATCTAAGCCATAAGTGGTGATAGAGCTACTTCGAAAATTTTCAAAAACTTCTGCTAATAGTAGCACATCGGTTTTTAAGTAGAGATCTGAATAATCGCCTAAATTTGAAATATTGAATTTATTCCAGACACTTTTAGCATGTTCATAATCTTCATCCGATATCTCACTATTATTTAAAATGCTGTAAAATTGATCTTTGGTCGGTAATTCAGAAATTGTCAACTTATCCTCAGAGTCCAGATAATCATATGGGAAGACACCTTTTCTCTTGAGTAAATCGAATTTCTCTTCGGTCAATGGTCCATATTTCACATCACTAATAAACTCAGATGGTAAAATATTATACTGCTCCAAATAAGATGACAATTTATCCAGAGACGATGGCATGAAACGGAAAGAGTCAATAAATTTAAAGTTAATTTCACTGCTATCAATGTATTTTGTAAAGGATATGAAGCGCTCTTTATTCAGTGGTAAAAGATTTACACGACCTGAAAAATTTTGAGCAATATCTCTTATGAGGAAATGTGAATCATAACCAGTAAGATTGTGAAAAACGACTGGAACACAACGTGAATCCTGATAATTCAAGTTACACTTCTCGTGAGCTGGACCTCGATATTTACCAGTTAAATGACAATGATCGCGAACTCTGTCAATTCCCAAGGACTTTTCACATATATGACATGTAGTTGCATTTTGGAATTCAAGTTCTTGCTCGTAGGTTAATTCATCCATAGGTATAGGACACCAGTAAACAGTCTCAATGTTCTCTGCAAGTGTTTCTAATTCTTTTACGAACCATGCTGCAGGTTGAGAACCTCTGTAGCTACGGTAAAACGAGAGTGTATCATCGTAGCTACATTTAAAGTAGTATCCAATACTAAAAGCTTTATGTTGCTGATAAATTCTTTTATATTCCATACTTTCGAGGAGTGATTCAAAATCGGCATAAATAATAAATGGTGCCCTTAATTTATAATGAAAATTTTTAAATTGTAAAATATTTTCTTTCAGACCTGGTAAATCAACTCTACACTTGTTTATCTGAGAGCAGTCTTGTTCATGAGCATTCAGTTTAGCCTCGGTATAAAAGTAATGTAGACACCTGTTACACAAATAGCTTTGAGTTTTATGTCTTGATACTTGCATGGATACAAGTCTTGATAAATTTTTAATCCAAACATAGTGGAAATTGCTGTTAACATCTTCATCATTATTTTCCACATCTTCATCATCATCAATATAAAAGTTTTGCACGAGAAGTAAATTAATATGCGTATTCATTTTGTTCTTGGTTATGCGTAATGGAGCAATATGAAATTTCCCCGAGCGTTTTTTCAAAATAAACAAATTTATTGAAATATTATTCTTCTTTTCGAATCTTGAAATACGTTTTGGTTTCACTGGAAATGATATACCTTCGAAATCTAATTCATTTTTGTACTGTTCATATGTGGCTACTCTGTTTGAATTTTTTTGACCTGGATGTAGTGCTGAGAGAACGGCCCATTTGAAGCATTTATCGTCAAAATTCTCAACATTAACACAAGCATGTTTGTTTTTAATAGCACTAGGTAGTTCAATGAACGAACTACCTCTCATTGGGTTATACTTGTTTATATGGATACACATATTAATTATTGAACGTAATGTCCAGCCTGAATCTTTTTCTTGGAATTCTTCCATATCGACTTGTATAGGCTTACGTACATTTTCCATAAACCATTCTCTTAAATTTGTTGTTTGGAAAATTGGTTCAGCCTTTGTGTTGAAATACTTAGTTTCACTTATTACTTCAGTCGGTTTGGTTAAAATATATTCTGCTGCTAACACGACGTACACTTTTACAGCATTTTGCTTCCTCAACATATTTCTTACACGTGCTGTAAATAAATAGAGTGAATCATTCATAAATTGAAAAATGTCTATATTTTTCAAATTGATTATCACTCCCGATCTAATACGTTCGTTAAATGCAGCTTCTAGTTCCTCCCATTTCACTCTATCACTTCGTCTCTCGCGTCTTTGCACTACACCTTCACCACGTTTCAACAAATACTTTAATTTATTTTGAACACCTTTGAGTAAGGCAATAGTTGCTATAAACTTTTGTTTTTCGTGAACACTTGCACCATATTGGTGTAAAAAGGATCTTAATAGTCTTAAATTTTTATTATTTAAATTAATCCAGGTAAGAATTTCATCACGATTATTACGTTTTTTTACCACAAGAGTATACGCTTGCAGCATAGTATCTACAAGTCTTTTACAATCGTATGCAGACATGATGATAATTTATATTTCTCTAATATCACTGTTTCAAGTCTGAATGAGTACTGATCAATGCAGCTATCATTTCTTCCTTTTATAGTGACAAATTGCGTGCTAAAAAATTTAGAAAGATCTATCATGAATCAGTACACGCAATTTTCTGGGAAATATAAATCAACGGATGTAACTGTTTACATTTCAAATAAAAGAAAGGTCTCACGAATCGCTTCATATTTTTGAAATCATAAATCAACGAATGTAACTTGATATGCTTTTGTTTAAACCGACATGTATATGAATAATAAATCACGCAATTATTTTACATAGAGTTTTTAAATAGAATTTCTAGAAAAGTCTTATGAATCAAGAATCGAATGATTATTCTAGAAAGTATTAGCTTCATATCTTTTATACTGAATGTAACCTGATACCTCCATCATAAGTTGTTTACATTCCAAATAAAAGAATAGTCTCATGAATCGCTGCATATTTTTTAGAAGTAGAAATCTATGAATGTAACCTGATATGCTTTTGTTTAAGCCGACATGTACATGAATAATAAATCACACCATGATTTTACACAAGGTTTTTTAATGAAATTTCTAGAAAGATCTCATGATTTAAGAACCGTATGATTATAAATCACCGGATGTAGTTGTTTACTTTTCAAATGAAAGAAAGATTGATTATGAATTACTGCGCAATATTTCTTGGAATTACGTTTTAATACGTAATTTCTAGAAAGATCAAAGGTCTTACGAAATGTTGCACAGTGAATTACGAAATGTTGCACAATATTTCATGGAATCACTTTATAAAATAAAATGTAATAATAAATAAAGAAAGCTAAAGGATAAGTATTTATGAAAATTACACCCCTCTAGAAGCAATAGTTTCCGAGATATCGAGTTTTTAAATTTGAAAATTTTAATTTCGAAATATCTCGAAAACTATTGGTCCTAGCGAAAAACGGACGAAATTTTTAAAGACTCGAATGAAATGACTTTGATGGGTGATCTACCCATATACGTAATAAAATTTTGAAATTTCCGCCATTTTGAAATTTTTTTTTTAGATATTAATTTTTTTGCGTTAATACATAAAGGCACTTGCAAGATACACATTTATGAAAATCGCGCCCCTGTAGAAGCAATAGTTTTCGAGATATCGAGTTTTGAAATTTGAAAATTTTAATTTCGAAATATCTCGAAAACTATTGGTCCTAGCGAAAAACGGACGAAATTTTTAAAGACTCGAATGAAATGACTTTGATGGGTGATCTACCCATATACGTAATAAAATTTTGAAATTTCCACCATTTTGGAATTTTTTTCTTCCTAATTTTACTTTGTGTGTATATATATATATATATATATATATATATATATATATATATATATATATATATATATATATATATATATATATATATTAGCTTAAATTATTGTACGTTGAGAATAAAACTTCTAGAAAGCTCTTTCTTTTATGATGAATACATTGCGCAGTTATTTTACCAAGGTCACTCATGACTAAGTTATTCATCAATTGTCAATGCAACCCGATCCTTTATTTCCGATCAGGGATTCCCCGATGCGCATATGGAATTGCGCAGTTATTTTACCAAGGTCTCTCTCTATCTCTCTCTCAGCTTTAACTCTAGGATCGGGGATCGGGGATCGGGGAGTCGGCTGCTGCTCGCGCATCTGCACAGGTGGGTGATGACGTCATAATTCGCACCTGTGGGTGGTGACGTCAGCTGTGGCTGGTGGGTGGCGGGTTGTGGGTGGGCTGCGGGTTGTGACGTCATAAGTGCTGAGTCACGATTTGCACCTGTCCGCTAGTCGCACAGGTGAGTCGAGGGAGTGGTGGTGGGGGGAGCCAGAATCCCCATTGCTTACCTACTATTATAATTTTATATATTGCAAAATTTTTCAAAACATGATTTTTATTTAAAGTCTTTTCACTCGCTTATTAGCGATTCTTCGTTAGATTTAAAAAATTCAAAATCTCAAATTCATTATTATTGAATCAAGTCGAGAAGTCAAAAATTCTTTTATATTTTCCCTAGCAAGCGCAATACTCAAAAAGTTTTTAATAACATAAAATATATGATAATAAATTAATTTTATAAATAAGATCTCATATTTACAATTAGAACATCTTAACCTGCCGGAAAACTTTGTTTCATCTAATTTCGTCAAATACCCAGGAGAGCATCCATAAATTACGTAACGCCTTCTGGGGTAGAGTAGAGGGCTAAAATTCAATTTGGCGATATTGTTTCTAAGAAGAAGAAAGATATATTGAAGAGCATTGCATGTTACATTTAGAGTTTTTTATTCCTTTGATTAACAAAAAAAACATTATTATTGAACGCTAAATTTTAAATTTTTTGATTTTTCACCAAAATTCTAACATTATTTTTAGTTTAAAAAATTTTTGTATCCATACTGTTGTTTACGTAGAGGATAAAATTGAATTTTTAAAAATGGATTTTAAGAATTTTTTTGCAAATATCAACCGATATTGAAGCAGCTCCATCATTCGTAAATGGACAACTCATTTTTACCCGTATTAAGAATATCCATGAATATAAAATTGGAACATTGGATTTATAAAAATATATGATTATATTGAAAAAAATTTTCGCAAACAGAGCGTTTAATATGTATAGCATTTATTTTTTGACAGAAAAAATGTTAAAAACCATGGAAAGGGAATGAATGAAAAATCAAATTTGGTTGGGTACTGATGAAGTACCATGTCATCAGTATTAACAAATAATAATTTATCATGTTGTAAAAAAATCATTGAAAATTGAGCGTAAATATTTTAAATATAATTTAAGAAATCATTTATTTCATCCATTACGTCTTTTTAAAACGAAAATCTTGCAAATAAAAATTTTCTCAATTTATTTGTAACCGTCACGTAAAGTTGAGAGGGCGAAATGGCTTATATCGTTGCGCTTGCGTTACTCTTGAATAAGAGGGGCCACTAAACATTATTAAATTTAAACTTGCGTAATTTATGAATGCTTTCTAAGATTCAACAGACAAATGATAAATATTTAACATTTAAATAAAAAATAGGTTTATTAAAAATGATTTTATATAAACCAAAGAAGCAATGAAAAGCTTATATCTTTGTACCTTTTGTTGTTTTATACGGTCTACTGTATAAATGAAAGATGCGTAAAATAGTAAAAAAAATAGAATGATGTTCTCATCCACTATAAGTTCTTTAATAATAATGGACATTACCATTAATCTGAAATTTTCGTCATAAGTCAAATATTTTTCTCTAAAGATTCGTTGAGTTAGTTAGTTTTTATATAAAATCTAAAATTTTTGAGAAATATGTTTACATTTCAAGTCTATAATAGTACCGAAATATTTATCTTAATTTACCATTATCATTATTGACAACAATTAATGATTATCAATGTCTGATTTATTTCTCTGATAAATGTTGATAATAAACATTTATTTATCATCAGACAACACGGATAAAAAAATTATCTATTTTTTTCTCAACTTTCTTTTAATTATAATTTTCTACTAATATTGTAAAAGTATTTTCTACTTAACCTCTCGAGCTTTTAAAAATTGCTTTCGTAATCTAATATTATTAACAAAAAAGAAAAGTTTTTCTCAAAAGCCAGAAGAAAAATGTTATAATTTATAAAACCGTTTCAACGTACAAATAATCCTCTTTTAGCTAACTAAATCTTGATTTTAATTTCTCCATTTTCAACGCAGGATTCAGCCATCAACAACGAGAGTACATAAAGCAAGAGTTATGCATACATCAGTGAGCAAAGAAAATTACCTTTTTTTTTATGTACTTCCGCTTCTGATTTTTTATTATTTAAATACAAACTTTACGTAGGATAATTTTGTTAAGAGATATTTTATTTAAATAATATCGTTAGAGAAAACAATTAATAGAAAATAAACTAATGTTTATATGCTTCGACGTTTTCCTTTATAAGTATAAGAATGACCATAAAAAAATTCTTATTAAGAGGAGGTCGCAGATTTTTGTTCTCTAGACAAATAGTTTATTTCTTTGTAAAAATTAATAAGTTTTTCTTGAAAATAAAACGATAAAATTAAATTTTCAGCATCAAAGAAAATATTGCTTTTTATAATGCGTGATTGCGGGCTTTTCTTTATTGTTTGCTACAATAATTAGTTTTGACAAAAAATTCTTTGATTAAGAAAGGATAGAAATGCGAGCTACTCTTAATTATTTTAAGTAAAAATCTTTGGCAAGGTGAGGTGCTTAATTTCTAAGATCAACAATCTCCTAAAGTACACATGAAATGTGTGTACTTTGAAACAATTAAGAAATCAACTATAATAACGTGACACTGTAATAGCACCAAGTTATAGCAACATCATTGAAACGTACATAGTAACAAAATTGAAGAAAAAGGATATACAAGAGAAATTGCGGATAGCTTTTGTAAACCGGATTTACGGTATTTAAAGGTGACTTATTTTTCGTGGCTAGTGTAATAGATCTTACCCAATGTATACATGTGCAAAAGAGTAAAGAGCAGAAATTTTGCAACGTTAAAGCACGGAAACAAACGCGCGCGTGTCTACACGCCTGATACACTTGACGCACCTACCCCCTTCTCTTATTTTTTCCTACTCTAAGACCTCGTATCTTTCCCTTGAAAACGATGCGCTCGGGCAGCGCATCCTTGCTCATATAATGCCAAGTGAAATGTGAGAGACTATATATAGGTATTCTAGAGAGGTGCTATGTACAACATACAATATTCGTTGGACTAATTCAAGGTCAGAGAGAAATAATAATTCTTGTTTTTTAACGTATAATTTCACTAATAAATACGTAATGCGTAATATAATTTTCTAGTTATTTTTTTTTATCTCCTATAATGTAAACTCGAAAAAAATTCAAAGTTTTATCAAATAAATTTATATTTTTTTAAAATTGTTTTCCAAAGACAAGTTAAAATTCAACAATATTTATTAAATTTTTATTAATTAGCTATTTCAATACCATTGATTTTGATGAATAAGTGTAAGTAGTTTTTAAAGAAATTCCTAGTGAATATATTAGTTACAGAGATTTCCTTGTTATGGTATTCTTAACATGAATAAACTTCATGAATTCAATTGGATAATTTAAGGGAATTCATTTTTTCATATTTAAGAAAAATTTTCAACCCTAAATAAATTATTTATTAAGTATAAAAATTAAAAGAAATCGTCTAGTTTAAAACAAGCTTTTTTTATCGCATGTCCTACTTATTCTAATATTATATGAATGATATAAAAAATGTACTCAGCTATGATCTCTTCGATTTTTAATCTATTTTAGATCGAACTGTACATTTGAAAAGAAACATTATCGGACAAAATCATCAATAACATAGACCACATCAAATGTGATCGATCAAGTTATAAAAAAAGCCATGCAACAGCGCAAGGAAATAGAATGGCCGAAGAAAGTAAAAATCATAATTTTTAAATGAAAGCACAAAAATGAAAGGAAAATAAGAAGGACATGAAGAGCAAGTGTTAGGAGTAATATTAGAGTTTGCGATGGACTTACTCCTCTCGGCTCGTGGCAAGAGATAAAGGGGATTCTTCAAAACGAAAGAGGACATTTTCATTTGTCATTCGTAAGACAGGACGGGGAATTCGAACGCGGCCTGAACAAACCGAGAGAGCCACCAGACACACAGTGCTTCTTGACGTCTAGGTAATAAAGCTCAAGTGCGACCTGTCAAAAGATACACTAAGAGAGAGAGAAGAAAGAAAAAAAAAAATAATATAAAAGAAGGCTACTCTGACGAAAATTTCAACCCTTTTTATTTGAGAGGTATTATCAGAAACGTCAGACGCGAAACGTAATTCTTTTCACGATATTGAATTTGACAGAATGGAAAAATTTTATGACAATATATAAATTGAATTTTCCTTAAATTATTGTTTATAGAGTATTTAACGATTTTACCAGTTTGCGATTTTGTTTGTTAGTTGAATTTTAAAGACTGCTGGAATTAACGAAAAAGTTAATATACAAATGAAAATCTTATAAAATAACATTTACGGTTTAGTAGAATTTTATTGTTGTATATTGAGAAAAAGTTTAATTGAATCAACAAAAATTTTATTAAACCGATAGAAAATACAATGAACAAATTTAACGGATTTAATAAAATCTTTATTGCTAAAATAAACCAATTAAATTTTCGGTTATTTTAACGTTAAATCTGTTAAAACAAAGTACATCATGTTAATGTAATCGTATTTTAATTTAACGAAAGAAATTAAATTAGCGATGAATATATAAAATAAAAAATTTTTAAAATGCTAATATCTTAATCATTGTTAATGTTTAAATAATTGAATCATTGTTAATAAATACAATCAATTTAACAAAAAAAACAAAAACAAAATTTTGTATTTTTAACTTCCTGAACTTTCGTGTTTAATAAAAAGAATATTCTTTTGACATATATGGTTAACAATAAAATTTCAACTAATTTCATTGCAATGGATGAATAAAAATTTACGTTTATACATTTGAAAAAAATTCAATTTTGTAATACATTTGAATGTTAAATAATAAACTGAGCATGCTTGAATTTAAAAATATATCTAAGAATGATTGTTTTAAAAATTTTATTAATAAAAAATGTAAATTAAATCTGAATTCAATACGTCGTATAAAAAAACTTACTCGACGCTAGTAATTATCACCTTCAATGTTATAAAATTATTATTTTAATATTTTCGTAAGGAAAAAAAAGCGTATTTATATTCTCTATAAAAAAGCTTTTAAAAGCTCCGATATAAAACTTGAGATCTTCGTTGAAGATTAGGGACGACCTAATTTTTCTCTTACACATGGTAGTAGTTAAAGAGTTGTTAAAAAAGCTTCAACTTAAGTGATCTAAGTTCTAATCGCTTATGCTCTTCTTCCTTTTTTTTTTCTTCTTTCCTTTTTACAAGAAATGTGAGATACTTGAATATGTCTACGAGGTATATTTAGATTGCTGTAAAGATTTCTTATCAACTGTGTCAAACCTAAAATAAAAAGAAAAGTAAAAGTGAGATGTACTGATGTTACCTTTTTTTCCTTCAAGATTTCTATTACTTTCAAATTCACACTTTGGAAACTTAAGAGAAATCTATTTTTAGTTTTTTAAAAAAAGTATAATTTTAATTTTAAGTACAAAATATAATGTATAAAAACTAAGTTTTCTGCATAATGATTCATGGAATAATTTCATAAAAGACTGAAAAAAACAACATAAAAGTCTAAAAATAAATTCATAACATTCTGACACGAATCTCAGTTTAATTAAAACGCTTTGACTTTGTAACGTAACGTTGTCATGAAAAAAAAAATAGAGGTGCGAAACATTCGTCTACAAGCAACGCAATTAGCACTTCACAAAATCTTTATATTTTTCATTTACCAAGATAGAGAGAAAAAAAAATCCACCAACACAAAGTTATGTCAATGAAACAATACAAAAAACTTAAAACCACCAAAAAAAGCAGGACACAATAAAAAAAAAGCTCATCTCTTTTTCTCTTATCTTTTGTTAACTCGTACTCGAGACACGCGTGAGATATACACACTTTAACATTTATGGACATGTCGTTGCTTACTTTTAAAAGAGTCATACTGCAATTTCGCTTTTTTTTTTCTAACGAGTCAACAACGACGTAAATATTACTATCCGCACCTCCTGCATATTCAAGTCCTTGCATCGTGCGAAAGCTCACTCTTTTGTTGTTGCATTTTTTTAAATTTTTATTTTGGTTCTCTCTTTTACTCGTTACGCCTCTGTGCAGTCACGTTTATACATATGAACTTTCGTAAATAAACCGATTCTTCTGTCTGTGTACTTGCTTCTTTTCAACGAATTCATCTGCTCGTGTCTTTCATTATTTTCTTTTTTATTTCCTTAAAAAACAGAGGCAGTGTTAACCTTTTATTTACGCAAGCTACAAAGCTTTGAGAAGGCTATATTATCACGTTATTTGGAAATTCAAACGCGTTAAAAATATGTTATTGTAAGCATACACCGGCCAAGTTTAAATGCGTTACAAAAAGATAATTTGAGTGTTGAAGAGAAAAGTAATTAAATGAGAATATTGGCAAATTTTTAAAATATGAATCTTCATTTATTCTGTAATTCAAAAGCCTCTCCTTTTTTTTCATTTAAAATAAAACTTTTTTTTTAAATAATTCTTGTAGCTGCTTCTAATTTTTCGAGAGCGAAAAATTGATAAATACAAAATTCATATTCATCGAAAAAAATAATTAATACTTCAAACCACTAATTAAAATTTAGAAAATTTTTGCCGAACATATTCTAATTGATTCCAGAGTAATTGAAAAGAAGTCTATCGGAGTAAAAAAATTAATTTCATGTTTTTTTTATATCCTTATTTTTAATTTTCGATATTTTAAATTTACAAATAAATTTTTTTTTTTTAAGTATATATGTAATAATTGTGACAAAGATATAAAAATTGTTTCTTGGATGTAGATCGATGTATTATAGATTTATAATAATATGTTAAAGGTTTTAGTACAACTTTTATCACATAATTCAAAATCTCAAATAGAGTTTGAAAAAAAATATTGAAATAAAATTATAACGAATGAAAAAATGACATGCTTGTAACATTTTGCTTGCTAAGAAAAAAGGACATGTTTTATAATTCAATGATCTAAGCATATGTAGTTTTAAAATATACATGTATTATTAATTTTATGAATATTTTAAAAGAACCTTTTAATGTTCTAAAAAGTTAGAGAACATTGACTAATGATAATATTTTCTTTAAACTTGAAAAAAACATTATAAAACTTGCGAAATTTCATTCTTTTTCTAAAATTTTTATAGCCAAAAGCTATTCTCATTTATAAACACAATTACAATTGATAAAAAAACATAAGTATATTTAATAACTAATTATTCGGAGAAATTAAAAAAAAACACTTAACTACAACAATATATATCATAACGTCCATAAAACATCATATAAAATCATTAAATTTTATATATATATATATATATATATATATATATATATATATATATATATATCTAAAGCTCGTAAAAATCAGTGGGAAAAATGAATGAAAACTAAGCATCTGACGCGAACCGGAAAGAACGCCTACTCTTACAATCATTGGCCTGAAACATTATATATACTCTAGTGCATGCATATATACACACGTATAACACATACACGTTTCGGTTTACGCTTTCCATCCCAACATTAATTAAAAAAGAAAGCAACGCGCCTACAATGTTCCACGTCCATGAAGTCGCTAAAAAGACAGAGGAGACTAATTGCCTTATTTATAAGCAAAACCTTAGGGTATATTAAAAATAAAGAAAAAAAGAACAGAATTAAAATAAAGAGAGCAGCTTTGAGCATCTCAAAATGCAATGTATATGTAATGTTATAATGGTCACATAATATTAAGCGACATAGTCGAGTGAGCATATGTATACAGATACACGAACATTCATAGTTTATTTTGAGTAGGCGTTATGGCTTTGATATAGCGATGAAAATTAAACAAGACATATTTGAATTGATTTTAATACATATTGTTTTAAGCGGCTATCCGACACCGTTACTGTCATCTAATAGAGACTTTTTATTGTTTATTTTAATACTTAAAAGTTTTTCAAGTTTATCGTACATCGAAAGAGATTTTAAATTATTTTATAATTCGATTCAATTAATTCAGTTATAAAGCGTGGGTCGTAAGCTGTTGTAAAATTTCAATTTTTTTTTTCTTCTCTTTTTTTGGCCGGTGAAGTAGCAATGACCTTTTTGTAAATCTATTGTTCATCTTCAGGATTAATTTATGCGAACTTTTTTTTTCTTCTTTTCTTCTTTTTTGTAACTTCGAGGTGTTTGAACTTGGAGATAATTTATTGTAATCTATTTTAAAATAAAGAATATACGCAAGTTAGAAATTAAAATTGAATCTTTTGCAGGTGTTTAAATTTTTATTTGTATAAAAATTATGTTATGCATATTCATAAGCGTAAACTTTATTCGCATTTTGCTTTGATAAAGATTGTTTTAAAACATTTGAGAAAATGGGTATAAAAACGATTAGAGGAATCGTGTTGTATATTATATTTTGAAAAATATTTTTAAGAATAAATAGACAGATATAAAATTTCTATATAATTAAGAAAAAATTAGCATGTGTTATAGTTCTAGTTTGAATATAACAAAAATTATTCTTAAAATGATGTCATAGGGCATATAATTATGCTTACCGACAATGCAATTTTCTGGATTTTTTATTTTCAATCAAAAATTTTATTAAATAACTTTATGTCATGCTTTTTATCAGTTAAACTAAAAGAGCGAATATTTATAAATTTTTAAGACATTTTAGTAAGAAAAAAAATTAGGGAATCGTCATGTCGGTACTTTATATCCCTAATAAAATACTAGCATGTTTAAACTACATATAAACGGTAAAATTAATTTTAAGAAAAGTTTTCTATCATATCATCATGATAGTGTAACAAGACAGTATTTCTTCAATTGCATTTTGCGGAAATGGTTTTAGCCTTTTATGACTCATTAAAAACAAAAATAATAACTGAATCTAAACTTGATAATAAAATAAAAATAAAATTCATATTTGAACACATAATGACAATAAGTACATCATTGATAATGTAGTGTTTGCATACACATAACAATGACACTTCAAAAAAGTAAAAAAAAATAAAAATAAAATAAAATGTAAGAAGTTTAAATGATTCTCCGGTCCTACCTACCGGATAATTGCGTTTATTAAAATGTTACGCGTTCTAGTTTTCGCGTGTGCGCGCTTGTGTATGTTAAGAAAAACATGTTCAGCTAAGCGTAGCTCATTGGGGTACATTTCCTTTCTTAGTTTATGAACGCGTGTCAAGATTTGCGTGATGATATGCTTCGTATAACAGTTATAGCTAAGAAAATTAGTGTCCTTTACCTTTAGTCTTAACTCCCTTTTTTTATCATTTTATTTAAAAAAAAATTATTTAAAACAAAAAGAAAATATCTTTTGCTTTTAACTTAATACAAAGAAATTAATGGTAGTCACGCTTTTGGTTTTTTCAAGATTTGTGCGTAAGATTAGTCTAAAAGAAGAAATTGTTGAGTAGATTTTGCCTTTTATAGTTGACTTTCCTTTTTTTTAGATCATTGTTTTATTTTTAGTCCGTATTTGGTTGTGCATATAGATGCAAATAAAGATATATGCATTTTTTTTTTGTTTTCCCAAATAAAATTTCCATGGTTGCAATTTTATTAATAATAATTTGTTATAATAATTAATAATTCCTTTGAACTAATCAAACCAAAAAAATATTATGTTAGTGCAGAGATTTCTGTTTAAAATTCATAGCATTTACTTAAAGTTTTTAATTATTTAGAATTAAACTTTGATTGATAAGATTGATTCGGTATAAGAATATGTAAATTAGTCCCATAAAATGCTTTTTTAAACAAAGTTCGTAAAAACATTTAGTTTTATCGATTAATTGAAAAGCTATTTAATTCTATAATAACCGAATTTTTAATTTAAAAGTTTTTTTTTAACATTTTTAATATTATAAAATGGAATTAAGAATATTAAAAATTTTTAATATAAGCACTTAATAAATTAATATTTAACATTTATTTTATAAAATTTATTCACCAAACATTATTAATAAAGCTACTAGTCATACATAATTTATTATTTAACATAATTTTTTTTCAATAATGACACAAATTTCTTCATTAGGGGAAACACAGTGACATCGCGTTAAATATTTATATAAAAATTAATAATAAATTAAAAATAAATAATAAAATTTCTACTATCAAAAACAAACAGCTTATGTTTTTTTAAGCATAAAATCACTTTTTATATGCCTTAAGTTATACAAATATTCTATAATTTATGCACAAAATGGGTGTCAATTTTACAAAAACTGAGTGCAATAGAGTAAATGTCAAAATTTTTTTGCAACATAAAGATTTCGTCATACTGTTATACAATTAAAATATCAGTAAACTTTCGTCAATTCAAAATATTTTACTATAAGTTGTATAGTTTTATTCTCAAGTGCACGCACGTATTTTATATTTTCAATAAATTTTTTTGATATATGAAGTCAATTCGATTGTTTTTTAATTTATAATATATGAAAATTAAGTTTTATATATAATTCAAAATAATCATTCCAACAAATGTACCTATTAACAATACCATTTTTAATAATAATTTTGTAATAACAAAAGAAAAATGTAAAAGAACTGTGCTAAAAAATTTCTCGTTACACTCGAACTTCGAAACTATGCAATTGCAACAACAGTAGTATGAAATTCATAAGAAAAATGGCTAGGTAACGAAAAAAAAAGGTTAAAGAAAAAAAAATAAGAAAAGATTACATCTTTCCGGAGATAAGAGAATGAAAAACAGCGGAAAAGAAACGAGCGTGAATGCACGTATATATATAAGAATCTTGCGAAGGTGCACTTTACGAGTTTTGGTCTCGGCTCGGCTAATTCGATAGTTTCTTTTAGCACCGGATTCTCATTCTAGTTAGAGAATCGAATTACAAAAACTTACGCCAATGAGATTTTAATGTTACATTTTTTTTTATTTTTAAAATTACGTGCATAAGTAGGAAATATTAATAAACGGAACTTTACATTTGTTGGTATAAATTTAATATTGATACGTAGTTTAATGTATACTTTATTTTTATTTATGAAATATAAGTTTCGATAAACTAGTTGCTTCTTATTCTTATATACGGTTTACAATTTCAAATAATATAAGAGCTGATATAACGTTAGATATTCACGTTACGCGAGAATATATTCGATTTAAATTTTATAAACAATTGTACACAAGTGTCGTACCATATTTTAGAACATAAAAGTTTTACGACGAAAATGTAACATCAGTAATAGATACACGTATAAATCGAGCTTAATAATCTTATTTTTTATAAGAGTATTTTTTATGAGATGATAACTAAGACAATGAATCAATCATTCAGTAAATAAACAATCAAGTAAAATCAGATCTATTTAAGTACATCTTTAGACACAAAATAATTTTTACGTATAATAAAATATATGAAATATATGTAACTATGAAAATTAGTATGAAAATTTCAACCTACAGTAATATGATTAAATGAAGTATTTATTCGGTAAACGAATGATTTCCTTTTAATAGATGGAGATCATCAGTGGCTTAGTTGGTAGAGCGATGGATTTATAATCTCAAGGACTCGTTTTTATCCCGCTTTTGGCGGCCGATTGATACAAGCATCATTGTATTTTCGATATACATGCTTTGTTCACAAACAGATTGAAACGACCTCCGTCGCTAATTAGCATCTTAATGATAATGACGTTAAATAAAATTAAAAAAAGCTTCTAATAGATGAACTACGATTGGAATAGATTAAATACTCAATAACATTATCAATAATTATCGATTAATCTGACCCAGATATTAATTTTGAACATTTGAAGTAAAATTAAAAATTTATAACTCGTATATAAATATTAAAAATGTAAATTTTACATATTTATTATTATTTTTTATTTGTTGTTAACATTTTGCGATTCCTGATAAAAAATTGACCATATTCTAAACATGATTTCGAGGCAGCATAAATTAAAATGATACAACTTCTGAAAAGTGTCATTTTAACTTACGTTGACTAGGAATTCTGTCCAGAATATGCTAAATTTTTTACCAAGATTGTAAAATCAACAAATGTTTTTTAAATTGTTAATCTATAGGATGAAAGTTAAAGACTAATCACATTGTTGCCATAAAGGGATCTATCGCAGGAATTGGCTGATGAATTCATATTTTTGCTTTCTCATAGAGAAAGCACTATATCGATAAAAAAAATTTTTTTCTTTTTTTTCATTTATTTGTACGTATTTAAACTCGGTGAGTCGAAAAAAGTGGTTTCCAGAAAATGTCTGTATGTATGTGTGTGTGTGTGTGTGTGTGTGTGTGGATGTATGAATTCAGTTAGTAAACTGTATCTCGAGAACTACTCGATGGATTTGCTTCTAATTTTGCATGGAATTTAGTTTTGTGACTAACTTGCTGGGAAGCTATTGATAATTTGGTTCTTCCAGCTTAGTTTTCATTTTAAAGTTTTAAAAAAAAAAAATTCGATTTTTCGTTTTTTGGTTTTTTTTTGTTTGCTACTCGATGAATTTGCTTCAAAATTTGCATGGAATTTATTTCTGATTGCCCGGATAAAATGAATTTTTAAAAACTGATTTTCTTAGCTCAGTTTTAATTTTAGAGCATTTTGAAATTTTTGAAAAAAATGTTTCTATTTATTAAGCCAATAAAATCTTAAAAACTACTCGATGGATTTACTTCAAATTTTCCATACAATTCAATTTTTTTATGAACTGGTGCGGAAGCTATTGGGAATTGGTTTTCTTAGCGCAGTTTTTTTTTAGAATCATTTTAAGAATTTTTAAAAAATTTCGATTTTTCATTTTATTTGTATTTTACGTAAACTACTCGAAGAATTTGTTCGAAAATTTGTATAGAACTTTATTTCGACTGCCAAAATTATTAAAAATTTTGTAAACTAATTTTCTTAGCGCACTTTTAATTTTAGAGCATTTTTAAAATTTTTAAAAAAATTTTTATTTTTAATTTTTTTCTATTTTACGAAAACCATTCGATTGATTTGCTCCAAAATTTGTATGCAATTAATTCGCTACTATCTAAAGAAAACAAGCTTTGGAATACTAATTTTCTCAGCGCAGTTTTAATTTTAGAGCACTTTGAAAATTTTCTAAAAAATTTTTATTTTTCATTTATTTTCTTTTTTGCGTTAACCATACTATAAATTTTCTCCAAAATTTTCATACAATTAATTCGCTATTGTCTGAAAAAAATAAGCTTTTGGAAACTAATTTTCTTAGCGTGGTTACAATTTTAGAGAATTTTAAAGATTTAAAAAAAAATATCGATTCTTCTTTTCTTATTTTTTTTTTATTCTACGTAAAGTACTCGATAGATTTGTTCTAAAAATTGCAGGGAAATTATTTGCGACTGCCAAAAGAAGGGAAATTTTTAAAAATTGATTTTCATAGAGTTAGTTTTAATTTTAGAGCATTTTTAAAATTTTGAAAAAGAAATTTTGAAAAAAAAATGTTATTTATTTAACCAGTTAGATCTCGAAAATTACTCGATGGATTTGCTTCAAATTTTGTATACTATCTATGTTTTTGTGTAACTAGGCGGGAAGCTATTGAAAATTTGTATTCATAGTGTATTTTTTTTTCATAGAGCCATTTTAAGAATTTGAAAAAATTTTCGATTTTTAATTTTTTTTTAGTATTTTACGTAAGTTAATTGATGAATTTGCTTTGAGATTTCCATGGGAATAATTTGCATCTGCCAAAAGAAGGATAACTTTTATAAACCGATCTTATTAGCGTAGTTTTCATTTTAGAAAATTTTAAAAATTTTCTTAAAAAATTTTCATATTTCAGTTTTTTTCCATTTTACGTAAAGTACTCGATAGAATTACTCTAAAATTTGTATACAAGTTATTTGCTACTGTCTTTATAAACCAAGTTTAAAAAAAATAATTTTATTAGCGTAGCTTTTTGATCACTTCTTTTGATTTCTGAGTTACTCTTGAAAATTTATAATAGTACTACTGATTTAAATGTTGGCTTGTATTATTACATTCAATTAAGTATTTAAATATAATCATTATTAAATATAAATTAAATTGTTTTTTAATAAATGGAAAAAATATTTGAAGAAGAAGAATGAATTTCGTTGTCATCGTTCTTTTAAAGTACAAGTTTATTAATAAATATTAATGTTAGACAATTTTCTTATATTAAAATCACATTTAAATAAATATAAAAATAATAATGAAACTCAAAGAGCTCTATGAGAAAGCATTCCGCCAAAGCACTTAGCAGCGTTTTTTTAAAATAGGAAATTACTATTTATGCCAATAATTTGCCTATAATAATTTTTTATGTCCACTTGTACATGATTAAAATTTATTGGAATTTAAAAAAGTATAATTCTGGTAATATTATCGGAAAAAATATAACAAAATACTTTTCCAAACATTCTTGAATTAGTTACTTTACCATAAACAACTGTAAAATTAATAAGTTTGAAATTTTCTAAAATGTATATGTAGTTGTTACTGTTTATTATTTAATTACGATGGGTTCTCACGAAAAGAATTTTAACGAGATATATTTCTTGTACCCATTTATAATTATAATTAGGTAGTTAATGTTTTTATGATTTTGCTCGTAAAAATATTTACAATTTAAATTATAACGTTAATATTTGAAAATTTATCATATTAAATTCATAAAAATTTGATTAATTAATTAATGTGATATATTTTATTTCTTGATAAATTTAAATGATCTTAAATTTAGTTATATTTCATTTACCTCAAATCAATGAAAAAAAAATTTTTTAAATCCAAAATCATTTTTAAAAATTTCATAAAACTTTAAAAAGTTTATACGACCAATGATATAAATCGATAAATAAGAAGAAAGAAAAACTAATCCATCAAAAACAAGAAGCCTGATAATCATAAATTATTGTATAATTTTAAAGATAAGAAAGATGGTAAAAATTGATGAAAACATGTAATTTTTCGCATATAAATATAAAAACCGTAGAAGTAAGATATATGATCAGCAATGCTGTGCAACTGATTAAGCGGAACTGTAGTGTTTGGATTTTCTGGGGTGCCGACTTTAAATTAACGACTATGCGATGCTCAAGTACAAAGCGATAGAGCCAGCAGGAGATGTTTAATGTCAATACATAATGATCATATTTTATGTTTTATCATCGACCATATTTTGTAGTTTTTATTTATTTTGCTGAATAATTGGTAGTTTTATTATTGAGATTCGAATGAGAAAACCAATGCAATACTTTGAGTAGTTACATTACTTTCTTGGGGGTAAAGCCCCCCTTTCGAGTTAATAAAATGAGCATTACTATCGATGAAGGTGGTTAAGTTACTTAATATATTTGTAGGCAAGACAATAATAATAGTAAGTATAACTTTTACAAAAAGGATATTTGTTTATGTAAAATATATTTTTGCAATATTTTTATTTAATACTAAAGTATCAAATGATTGTTAAATTATAAAATACAAAAGCATATATTTAAAAATTTAAAATAATCGGTAAAACCACGAAAAAGTAAACACCAATTAAAATAAAAATAAATAAAAAATATCCGCGGTCTTCTAAAGGTCTTCTAAAGTGGCGATGTATATACTTTCCCTGTCGGTAAGCCAACGAGAACAAATTTATCCAAGACAAGAAGAAAAAGGTGAGACGACTACAAGCTTTCCCATCAGTTTGAGTTTGTAGACTGCTGTTAGCTATAATAGCCGAGTTACTTATTTTTTTTTTCTTTCTTTTTTTTTTGTTCAATCACAGCGTGGGTGGTGAGTGTTAAAGCTACTGACGATCGCAGCTTGTGGGAAGCGCGTGATGAAAAATCACCACCTTGCCGCCGCAGGCATTGAAGTTGAAGAACAAAAAAAAATTGTAACTCCAAAGAGGATTTTGTTTTTTGTTGACTCTTTTTTTTTACTGTTTGTTAGCAAGTTTCACTTTTTTCAGTTTTATGACTTATTACTCTTGTTTGCTTTGTGTACTATAGGTTAAGTACATCGAGTTTGCGTTAATATTTTTTAATTTTCTTAAAGCTTAACAATTATTTTTTTAATTTTATAAATAGCTTGAAAAATCATTAAAAATTTAAAAATAATTTAAACTTTTTTATTGAGAGTTGAAAAATTATTCGAGAATATAAAACATTGACAATGATGTGTTTCTCAAAAAATAATGAAAAATTTTTTATTTTATTTTGTTACATTTTTTTTGTAGATGATATCTATAAAAAATATTATACAAGAAGCATTTGATCGGAATATATACACTAATTAGTATATTTTTAAATTATTTTTTTACAAACATTTAATGATTTGGACAGAACATTATTTTTTTTCTGACTTTGTTGCAAGTTTTAAATTAGTTCAAATCATAAAATTTTAACTGGATTAACAAAATAACTACATTGATTTACATACTGATCGGTTTGAAATTAAATATAACATATCTATACGTACTTTAAATAACAAGCATTAAAATGCAATTAAAAGAAAAAACATTATTTTGCCATAATTAAGATAATTTTTTAAATGTAGGTTCTAAATATTCTGCCGTACAGTGTATTGCAATAATTAATTTTAATAACACAGTAGTATAATCAAGGATACCATCGCGTGAAGTCTTTCGAAGAAAGCTTCTTCTTAATCATTAATTTTTCTCTATTTAAGTTAAATTAAACAATTTTAATTTATTTTCAAACAGTTTTTCATTTTTCTTAGGTACGTTTCAAAAACGGAAGAAGGAATAGGAACGTAGTTTCGTAAATAAACGAAGAAAATAGTTATTAGGTTAAGCATCGTAATTAAACGTAAAAACTAAAGTAAAGAACGAATCGCACGAATTAAATACATAACATTTTAGATGATGGTAATAAATAACCGCAGTAACAAGCAATTATCTGAAAATATTATCAAGAAAATCAGTTAACGGTTTATCGAGAAATCAGC
The DNA here is from genome assembly GCA_017163975.1 of Anastatus disparis. Lineage (NCBI taxonomy): Eukaryota > Metazoa > Arthropoda > Insecta > Hymenoptera > Eupelmidae > Anastatus > Anastatus disparis. Next base: position 3,782,095 of record JAFFSR010000251.1, read on the forward strand.
ATCTTTGAATAAAGAAATAAAATGAAAAATAAAAAAACGTAAGAGAGAGAAAAAAAATTTTTTTTTTTTCTCGATCGCTTCGCATATTTGAGTTTAAAAGATCTCGATGATTGCATTCGCTAAGCGCCACGGTTTAACGATTCGCCTGAGAACTCGACAGGAGGTATATACCTTTCTATCTCGCTAAAGTCACTTTAGTGCATACTTCCTTCATTTCTTCGCTTCATAAGCAGTTTTCTCGTCCATGAAGAGTCATCGATTTCGATTGAAACACTTGCAATTTAACTTCCTTTTATATCGATCAATGAAAAATCTCAATTATTCGTTGTAATAAAATTTCATGAAAAATTCGCCGATCTTTTTTTTTTTCTTTATTTATTTTCTCTATGGTACATTTTGTTGAAAGTATAATATCGTATCTGGCTTCATTTAAGTTTGTACCAACGTTATAGTCGTTAGCTCGCTGAAGTTGTGATTGAACGCCATTTGGCTGAGAGAGAGAAAAGTTTTAATCAAACTAGCCGCTTTTAACATTTAATCACGGTGTAAAGCTGCGAAACACGATTGCTAAGCTTTTTCCTTGTTTTGTATGTTTATTACAAGTTAAATATAAAGCAATCAAAAATACTGGAATTGCAATTATTTTATTTTTAATTCATCAAAGTTATTTATTATTATGTTATCATGTCGTGATATTTTATTTGTTTTTCATAGGTAAATATTGTTTTGTAAATTTTGTACTAGAATTCGGCTAAGAATTTTTGCAATGACTTTTGAATAAATGATAGGATTTATCAAAAGTTTTTTCATATTATATATGAATATTGAAAAATGGTAAAAATGGAGAAAATTATAAAAATGGAGATTGAAAAAAAAAACTGTTAGAGATATATTACGTTTCCATAAAGTTATTTAAACGCAATTCATTTGAAATTTTGTCAATATAACTTTTATTGAAGCAGACAAACTTTTTAATAGAATAAAAAAAAAAGAATAAATTTCGAACAATGTTAAATTACATTCAGAAAACATCTTAAGAAAAGTTTGAAATTGACTTTTGCCCAGTTCCAACAATATTTTCTTCGAATAGAAGTCACTTGGGCAAAAGCGTCGTTTCAAGTGCATCAAAAACTAGAAGAAGAAAAAAAATCAGCAATCGTTATATCTTTCGTCGTTCGGATGTGGTAACGAAGGTGGTTTCTTAAAAAATAGATCCGCCGCCAAACTTTTCAACACCTTCGACGGAACAAGCCTTTGAAAAAAAAAGAGAGAGAGGGAGAAAAAAAAGAGAGGAAAGAAGAGAGATAGGGTTGAGAAAAGAAAAAAAAAAAGCTTAGAGTTTACTAGTTCTTTTTATATATAATCAAGAATCTTCTTCCTTCTTACATTCCTATCTCGGTAAGTGGCTTGGTAATAACCTTTTCAAGCTCGGTGAGAAATGATTGGCAATCAAACTTGCTTATAAGTCCTCAGTACTCAAGCAAAGTGCCTTGCCAGAGTTGAGGATAGATATATAGAAAATACGACAAAGATGATATTGAAGCTTGACGTGTACGGCAACCGAAAGAGATGGAAATATAAAATGACCGATGCTAAGCTCAAGTACACAAAAATAAAATAAAACATAACTTATTGAACAACAAATAACAAGAATTAATTTAAGAAATTTTTTAAGCTACACTTTCAAAATATTCCTACAATTTTTTACAACAACGAAAGTATCTCAATGTATCATTTGTATAAAATCAAATAAAGGTATTCAATATTAAAAAAACTCAAAAAGGTAAAATATTAGGTAAAAGAAAAAAATAATTCTCAATAATATTAAACTTGAAATAACTGAGAAATACCATTGGTTGAATACGTACATAAATTAGAATAATAATATATAAATTAATAGAGCAATATTACTTTACTTTATTATTTACGTACAAAGCAAAAACAACATAGCAATGAATGAAAATAGTTTGAAAACCACATCAAACTGCAAGTAAAATATGAAGGCTGGAGCTACACAGACAAACTCGCACGTCAAAAGAATAAAAAGAAAAGAAAAAAAAAACTCTAATAAGAAAAAAAAAAGATGACAGCAGATCGAGAGGGAAGCGAACAAATGGACGACCTTGTCGTGGTCACGGACGAGGTCATACGCTGCAGGTGATTATCAGAATAGAAGTGTACGGTCCTTTAAAAAAAAAGATAAAGAAAAAAGAAGAAGAAGAAGAAGAAAAAAAATAAGAATTTAGAGCTGATGTTGCTGCCGAGAAAAGAGAAAGATATACATCAGAAGAAGCCGCGCGCGCTTGCAAAAGCATTCACGCGATGACTGAGCGATTCTTTACTGAAAATAATCACCGCAGCTCATCGGTCATTCGTTTACTTTCTTTTCTATCTCATTCGTGACTACTGCGTCTTTTGCAATTCTTTTGTATACACATTATATCTATACGTACATATGCACACATGGATATATGCAGAAAATTTGCAACACCACGTGAAACGAGTTTGCATTTGAGTGAACATATATGTATACATCGACGATATTAGAGTTAGAGTATTATGAGAATGGATATACTTAGATGCGCGTAAGAGCTTTTAGTTGATGGGCTTTAATATGGATGATGCATCGAGGACAATATATTTCTTGTAATGATGTTTCTTTACTTATAGATGAAAAGTTCGCTTTGCATGTGTATGCTGTTATACGTGTTTATGATGTTCATGCGTAAGTTAGAAATTTGAATGGTCATTTATTTACCAAAATAGTTACTAAAATAATGAATAACTTTTGTTTGTTAAGAAAATATTCAAGTTAAGCAGTAGTTAGAATCATTAATAGTTGGATGGTTAACCACGTAGAATTAAAGTTTAAATTCTCTGTTTCGATCTTTTGTAAATTAAATAATTGATAAAAAACTTCTTGGGATTAAAGTAAATCAATCTTATTATATCAAAAAGATATTTCAGCCACCACTTCAATAACTTCTGTTTGGACCAGGAATGTACTACAGGAATTTCTTTGGATCACAAGTGAAACACTAGGTGAATGTAAAAACAACGTGGAAGAAAAATACTTATGGATAAACTTCATGCAAGTACATAGGAAAATAAGCAGCCTCACTCGCAAATGAAAAGAGTGTAAAAAGGTTTTAAAAATTAAAAAGTTTTCAGTTACGAATAAAGGATAAAATAGAAAAGAAAAATATAAGTTACTGAAAATTAATATTTTGTTTGGAAAAAATTTGATAAAAATTAAAAATTTATTTACGAAAAAACTGAAAATGTTAATTTTAAAATTAAAATAACTTTACATATTATTGTTTCTGACGTTCAGTTAGTTGTTAACATTGTCTAGAGAATAGAAGTTAATATAACTTGACGAAATTCAGTCTGAAATTTTCCTTCCAGCCAAAACAAATACAATTAGCAGTGGCCTTGCCCCCAAGGATTATTTGCATACTATATATTCCAAAACAGAAATTATTATTCAAATTCGTCATAATTCTCACGCGCAACAAATAGAGCAGCAAACATTTAATTTTTAAGATGAATATGGAGTTTAATTAATTATTATTAAAAAAACATAGTTTATGTAAACCTTAAATTTTCTTTTAGATATAAAAAATTGTGCATTGGAATTTTTATTTCTTTAGTTAAGATAAGTCATTAGTATATTTTACTTGAAATATAAATTTCTTATATATTTAACATCATAATCGAGCAAAATAATTATATTAAGATCCGAAGTACCAAATAAAAAATTTTTTTTATATCGCGTATAAATTAGTCGAAAAAGTTTCATAAAACGTATTCCGCAATATGCATTAACTCGAAGAATTCTCATATACTTAAGCACATTCATATGACTGCATTGTTGAAATAAAAAGAATTCCTAAGCAAATGTAACCTAAAAATTCTCTCGAGAATTGAATATCAGTCATGTTCATAATTAAATTCCCAACGTTGCTCCATCATCTCTCTCTCTCTTCTGTATAAGCTTGAAATGTCCTAGAAAAGCCGGGTCTCTTCTTTTCAAAAGAAAAATCATCCAACATGCAGTTTCGCGGAGTTTAACCGTATCCCAAATCCCTCTTCTACCCTCCTTATTGCATTCAACTCATTCTGATGCAAATTTAAATGCCTATAGTTACCACCATTGTCATATCATGCATTACTATATACGAAAGGCTCACTAATCGTCCTTTCGTCCCATCTGTCGTTTGCATTCAAGAATTTCACTCTCTATCTCGTTTTCCCACTCTCTTTCTTTCTATACATGTATTTTATACATATAACTATGCGCATATGCCTTTTGAATTCATTGCTGAAAGAAGTTATATACGCGAATTAAAAGGATACGCGTTTTCTTTCCTTCTTTTTTTTTCATTATTTTCATTATTATTTCAAGGTTACAAAAGAAAATACAACCGATGAGTATACGAAAGCTCCATTGAAAGTGTCAAGGTCGAAATTTTTCAACGCAAGAGGAAGTCAATGAAATTCCCATGGAGTTGCAATGACGCGATAAGATTTTATACCATTCGATGATGGGTATTATTATTATCGTTGTTGACTGAGAGTATATAAAAGATTATATCTATGATTAGCTGCGATAAATGATAATCGTTTATTTTTATGCTTCGAAGAATTATTAACAATATTTAAACATAAGCAAAAATCCACATATTTGTAGTACTGTTATTACAAAAAAGAATTTTTATGCATAGTTTTATTTATATTCTAATTACAAAATAAACCTTTATTAAATTATAAAACAGTTCTGATTTAGTCTTGAAAGGTATTCGATTAAATAATTACATGTTAATTTAAACTACTATCAGAGGTCTGCAGTGTAGACTTAGCGAGTAAAGCCATGGATTCGTGTGTATTGTTGAACCGAGTTCGAATTCAAGTCTCAGCTGATTGATACAAACATCTCTATATACATTAAATGGGCTTTGTTCAAATATACACATTCTGTCACTGATTTAGCAAAAGAGCAACGGTCGCTTGAATGGAAGTGGCGTTAGACAATAAAAATATCATTATCAATTCAACGGTAGAAAACTGACTGAAGTTAACTTGAAATTATCTAATTTGGACTACCTAAGCTGATTTTCTAAATAAGCTAAATTCTTAATCAACTTTAATTTATTTTTTATCAGTCTTATTAAAAGATAAATTTTATTGAAAATTAAAAGAATTATGAAAAATAACGTAGATTTATATAAAAAACAAAAAATAAAAATCTTTTTTTTTTAAATAAATACAATAATAAAAAAATAAATACTGGCATTTCAGTAATTCACATAAAATTAGTATTCTCCCGAGGTCGACAGTGGCTCATTCGGTAGAGCGATGGATTCGTAATCTCGAGGTCCCGAGTTCGAATCCCGCTCTCAGCGTCCGATTGTGAAGCACCACTGTAAGTTACATGTGCTTTGTTTACAAACATGCTGGCATTCTCCGTCGTTAATTAGCATCGCAATGATAGCTGAAATACAGCGACGTTAAATAAAATAAAAAATTAAAAAAAACACATACTGCAATTTTCTTCTCTTTTTAATTTAGATGCACTATCGGTGTATTTGTTTTTTTACATAATTAACTAATACATTTAATAAAAAATTGTATATGTAAAAACATTAAATATTTTAATACTTTCGTAATCATAATTTTGCCTAATAATTCAAAAATCTACATATTTAGACAAATTAAAATTAAAGCTACAATAAAATAGTCTACCCTTTCTAGATATTTGATACGTTCACGAAGTCTACTATATACACTATACATTTCCTATCAACCAACGATCATCATTTTATACTTACCGATTAAAAACACACAGTGTTTACCTCAATCAATACGATGACAAATTAATCACACGATCGCACGGCTTTCATAATGATCTTATTTTTTTGGAAAGATTATACGGTTACAAAAGAGAAGTAAAAATGAGAATTAATTACAATCTAGCAGTATTTCACGTGTTGGTATAACTTATACCGTGATTTCTTTATGATAGGAATATTACTGCAAACTTCATGCATGCTTTTACGTGTACATTTGCACATGCTTTCATATATATGTACACTAGAAGGGAAATATTATTATTACCCTTTTTTATTTTAGGAATTTTTTTTATTCAAAGATCGCAAAGGAATGATAGCGGTGAGCGGTTCTCTATTGTATTTTATGTCGGCTTGAAAATTAGTACGTTTCAAAAGATTTATTGAGTAATTATTTTCTAAATGCATTTTCTAGATATATTCTCAGGATCTGTCAAAATTAATGTGTTGAGCTAGCGTCTGTACACATACGTACGGCTATTGGCCTTAAGGAAAATCCATGGTATTTCGCACGTATTATAAAAGGTTGATGATAAAGTTATTTTAACTTCAGATTGTTTTGATTAACAAATGTATCAATTTAGTTTCAAAGTATTGAAAAAAAAGAATTAAATTTATTTCCAAAGGTGTTTAATTATTTTGTTCGATTGTTTAGAAGTAGTGTAGTGAATGTTAAAATTTATTTTTTGTTGTTGTAATTTAAATTAAATACATTTAATTATGTACACAGTGACAATAAATCAATATTTATAATAAGCAATTGATGTAAATAAATATATGGATGGTAATTTAAAATTGATTACATCAAAAAATTAACTCATTCGACCGGATATCACATTAAAAATTCAATTTATGTAAAAACAATTTATCATTTTTATTAATATAAATGCGCAATATGTACTTAACATTTATCAAAATTGAATTAAATGATTGATATTATTTGAAGCTATATGAGCAGAAGACAAATTTCATGCATCTGAAGATTTTACAATATTAAAAAAAAAACATAATAAAATTAATAGTTAATCATATAAAACAAAATCTGATTAGAGATTTACTTTCCATTTAAGTTAAAATAAGCTTTAACAAAGAAATAAATCTGCGAGTGAATTAGAAATTTATTTGCCATCAAATAAATCCCAAAATAAACCGTTTAAAAATACAACGCACATTTATATAAGTGCGGGTCTTCTTTTAACGAAAAGCAGGCTCTAAAAAAAGCGCAAAAAGAAAGAAGAAAATAAAGAACATGAAGTTACTTCGCACGCACGAGAAAATTAAAACGGATTTCATTTAGGTAGCCGAAACAGTGTGGGACGGCCTCGAACTTGAACTCCTCCGCTGGTATATTACAGACACTTGAGTTTAGCACTCAACGAAAACTACTTGTACTATTTTACTTTGTTTTTTTTTGTTGCTTGATTTTATTTTTTCAATCTATACTATCGTTTATTTTCATCTTTCTTTTTAAAATCAAAATTTTGACTATTATGTATTTGTGTAGTTTTGTGTATAATTCAACTTTATAGAGTGAAACAGAAACTTAACATGACCATGACCATTCAAGATAAAAATTTTCATTTTATTGTTTAATATCAATTGATTAGAATAGTAAAAGTAGTGTATTTTATGTTATAATTGTTAATATGATATTCATAAACATAAATTTACCAAACTGTATTAAATTACTTTGAAATTGTAGGAAAATTTTTGCAAATTTCGTTCACAACTCCAGTATAACATCATTAATAAGCACTTGAGATTTCAGAACATACAACAAGTTCAAAATTAAAATATATTAGAAATTTTGAAATTTTCATATTTATGTAACCGGTATAATTACTTCGTAAATGCCAATCATTTAAAAAATGCCATATTAATGATGTTACATTGAAGTTATAAATTAATCTTACGAAGTATTTTATTGTCAAGTATCTCTGTATAATGTGAGAACTCTACAACTATAACACTTATAATAATAAATGAAAAATAATCAAAGATTAATTTTTGTTTACTATTAAAAAATAAAATATTTAGTTGCACACATAAAACTACGACTGCATAATAGACAAAAAAATCATAAATATACACGTGTTATTTCACAATTATCGTTTATATAGATCATTACATTCTATTTCATACTATGTACATACAAATACACACACACACACACACGTATATAGACATTCATATACATATATCTCATGAATATTTATTTGATAAACTAAAATAAATACCTAAAGTTTTAATAGCCTTATATGCGCGCAATGTATACGACGTGTGTTGTACTTCTCTCACTCTCGCCCAAAGTTACGAATGTGTATATATATATATATATAAAATACTAATGGAATGTATAAATAAACATTACGAGTTATAAATCTCTTAAATTTATCTATCGTTCTGCTACAATTTAACATTTACCAACAATATATAAAATTCATTTAAAAATTCACTGATCAAAATAAATTAATTTTTAAAAAAGTAAACGTATATTTAATATTTTTCTCGCATTCACAGCAAGCTCGAAGTTACTTTAAAAAATATACTAGCATATGCATAGTAATTGGATATTTATCAAGAATTTTTAAAACTAAAATAATTAATTTACAATTAATTTCATAGAAAATTAAATAAATTAATAAGTGTTAGGTTACGATTATTAAAAACTAAAAAAAAAAGGAAGAATAACGATTATACATTTATAATGCAATTTAACTATGATAAATAAAGACAACACGAGACAGGTGTAGAATATTGTGCTCTAAGAAAACAGGTGTATATAAAATACCTTAAACTACCTCTCTTTCTCTCTACATCTTTCATACTAAGAGGTTAATGATTCGCTTTTACGATTCTCCCTTTCGTATGCGTTATCTTTTGCATTTTTTTTTTTTAAATTTTCCATCTTTTTCTAACTCGCGTATACTCGAGCGAAAAAAAATAAAGCATATGAGAAAATGAGGTATATATATATATGACTCATGTACGACAAACATTCGCGTAACACTGAGCCCACATACCTTACGCACAACGCAAAAGTCCTTCCTTCTTCTTCTTTTTTTTTATCTTTCCCTCCTTTATTTCATATGCTAAAGGAAAAATCGCTGAAGTGAATTACGAGCTTCCCTGCGTTATAACGAGCTCTATTTCATTTAAAATATGCCTTTTCCCAGTGCGTATACGCGAATTGTAACTCTTTCAAGTTATATATACATATATACATGTACGGGAGAATAAGAGTTTATATGTGAATTTCAATATAGACTTTGATTATCTTTACAATTTTCGTATCGATCAATGAAAACTGCCTTTAACTTTTTATTAATGATCGGTTAATTTCTTTCTTGATAAATGGCTTGTGCGTAAAAAGGATGTTAATTGAAAAAAAAAGAGTTAAAAGCTATTGAATTCAAATTTTTATACCGAATAATATATATTTTCAAATTTATTGAATGATCGTAAATTCACGTTATGTACTTCATTCGAATGATTGCGATAAAATTATTATTTTATTGCCTTGAAATTACATAAAAAGTGGACATGAAAATTTTATGATTTAATATTTGTTTAAAATAATAATAATTATTATTCATTGTTAAAACTGTCGTAACCACGTTCGTTTTTTTCAAAACTATTAATAAAGTTATAAAACGAACAAGAAATATAATAAAGACAGCGTTACGTATCGGCATTGATCAATAATACGTTTTTTTCTTCCATTTTTATTTTCATAATAATATACCCAATCAATTACTCAGTTTTTGCTTATAAATGGAGACCCTCCTTTAATAAAAAATAAAAAAAAAAATATCAAACGATATTAAACAGACTCACGTTAAATTACAATAATCGTACAAGCTCTTATTACTTTAATCATAATTGCCTGGGAAAGGGCTCGTAAAAATTTAATTTGGGCGTGATTTTGCCTTCTTTTGAAATTACTCCTTCGCGCGCGCGCGCTCTCTCGCGCACTTCTTTCAAAGAGTTAAGAAGAAGAAGAAGAAGAACAACAACAGGGTCAATAGGGAGAAATGAACGATCAGATGAAACGATAGAGCTAAAAAAAAGAGAAAAAAAAAATTAAAAAAAAAGGAGAACGATTCACCTTTGGATATAATGTAAATTTAAGCGGGACAAGTGGGATTAGAGCAAAAAATTATCTTAAGTAAGAAGTTAAGTAAAGAAGAAGGCACAAAATTATTCGAAAAAAACCCTTCAAGTAGTGGTAAATGCAACGCCAATTTTAGGGTGTATGTGTCGTGAGCCAAAGAAAACAAAGAAGAAAAAAAAGAAGACATCGAAAGTAAGAGAGGGAGTATTAAGTATATAAAAAAAAGTTCTGTATAGAAAAAGATTAAAAAAAAAAGAGTAAAAACTAAAGTACATATCTGTAGATAAATATGTACCTGTATATACGTATATATACATCGGCGGAATCTTTTGGCGCTCAAAGAGAAGCAATTTCGTAATTATGAGAGGAGAAGAGAGCTACTCAGCGGAACGAGATCGTATCAACGGGCGGGAGGGAGGAAGGAGTCATTTTTTTTTTGAAAAATCCTATATACGTACTTGCTGCTGGGTAAACTCTAACTTTCATATAAAAGTATACATCCATAGGCGTATGTATATGCGTGTACGTGTGTGCTTGTTATTGTTGTTATTGTTTTGTTTTTATTTTCTCTTTCTCTCTGCTTTTTTTTTTTTAATGCTTCGCAAAAGATGGACATGAAATAGAGGAGTAAAAAGCTGTTCGCTCTGTTTATGGTCGCGCAAATTTCATTTAAAAAGGCTTTACGATCGACAAAAGTCCAGAGCTATTAGGAGTCCGTATTCTTTATATTCTTTTTCTCTTTCACTCTCTTTTCAATGTAACTTCCGCCCGTATAAAGAGGTTTTCTTTTTTTTTTTTTCCTTTTTTTTTATGGTAAAAGTGACAGTCTGAAGGGATATTGTACATCAGCAAGCTTTATTACTGATCCTAATTAGATAACTACATTATCTGATGGGATTTTTACGAGCGAGACGCTTTAATTAACTAATTACAGCATCTAACAGTGGTTATTTCATCTTTTACTTTTTTTTTTTCATTTTTTTTTTCATGACGCTAATGTTGCTGCTGGTGCTTGCGTTTTAATGTTTTCGCAGTTGAAAGATGAAATTGAAACTTATTTTACTTTGTGATTATTTCCTTGTTTTTCTTTTTTTTATTTAGTTGCTTAAAGAGCCTTTAGTCAAAGCTAATTTTGATTAATTTTTAAACCGTTTTATTAACGAGAATTCGCGTGAGTTATTATTTTGTTTTTGACAACTAATGACAGCTTAATTCTCATTTGAATACTGTTTGCATAATTAAATTAATTATAATAATTTTTTTCATGAACTTTTAAAAATTTTAAATATTTAGACAATTTATTTTTATGTTAATATTATTTTTTGACAAGTTATTAAATTTCAATTTTAAGAGTAAATAGATAAAAAAATATTTATTATAGTTAAATTTGTATTTTGAATTTAAAATTTTCATTTAGTGAAAAGCCAAAAAATTTTTAATATGAAAATCAAATAAACGTATATTTTATCATTTCTTTGCAATAACATCTTATAGGTCATAATTTAAAAATTAATATGTAAGTACCGCAGATAGGAGTAAAACGAGTGGTGAGGAAAAAGGCAAGCATAAATTAATATATTATTTAATAATTTTTTATGTACTTTTGTATATGTTGAATAATAATTTTTAATCTTTCATCAATACTTCAACAAAAAATTATGATTTCATACATATAAAATTAGATAAAAAATTATTAAATAATATAATAATTTATGCTCGCCTCTCCCCTCATTGCTCATTTTATCCTTTTTTATAGTAATTTTTAAAAAAAATTTAATTCAATAATTTATCACTGTCGGTTAATAATCGTTACTAATTTATGACGTTTTTATGTACGATATTCTTCGAATTTAAAATTTAAGTTTCTACATTATTTACCACATATTTTATGTAAAATAATCAGAACAGTCTTATCGGGATGACAGATTTTTATCGTTAATTTTTTAAGAGGAGACATTAATAGTAAGGATTTGATATCTGCCTTCCTCAGTTTATAATTTAATTTAATTTTAGTACAACGTAAAGAATTATACCAATTTTTATCGAAGTTGATAAACTTAAGTTTATCAATTTGATTTTGTAGTAGAAAAGATTTCAAGAACTTTCAATTGAATATTTTCTTCGTGACATTAAAATAGAACTTTTCAGAAAATTTTAAAATGAAACGTAAAATTCTCTTATTAATGTCGGTAAAAAATGTCTTTCATCCTAATTAATTCATGTCAAACTTTTTAGCCAACATATGAAGTTGCAAAATTATTAAATGTATCACACGAGATACATTAACCAATCAAAAACTCACCTATAAAAACAAAAAAAAATAAACTTTTTTAGGTGGTAATCATAAATCCAACCTCGTAAACAACAGTATATACAGTTTTAATCTTAGATAGCGCAATAATAAAGTTACGATCATTGTAATGAGGTCCTAAGGGCAAATTGCCTGCTTACGCGGCGAAAAAATAAAAGTTAAACCTTATATATATATACCCCATCTCCTCGTTAAGCAAAAGGGACCACCCGCAAGCTAAAGATTCTCATGACTCTGTGGGCGACAAAACTTTGTGTGAAAGCTTTTCGACAAGAATTACTTTTACTACTGATTATCAGATTTTTCACCTTGACTGTTTTTTTTAGCTGATGATTTCTTTTTTATGCATATTCGCGATCTGTCAAGCTTGAAAAGCAAGCAAATAACGTCGTTGGAACGTAACTGATTTTCTACGCTGACTTGAATTATATACTGTTTGGGATATTCAACGGTGCAGAAAAAAGAAAATATTGAGTTTACAGGTGGCGTCTGGTTTATTTTATTTTTTTTGTTCGTTTTACTGTTCTTTTGTATTACTGAGGGAGGGAGGGGGCTGCTCGCTAACCTCCCATTTGAATGTAAATACGTTTTTTATTTTTTATTTTTTAAAAGACATACAAATTTATGAAGTAAGTTTCTTATATTTATGTCTTTATTGTATTGTACGTAATTTTTTTGATAATTTTATGATTTTCTCCGTTATAGAACGTTTTGTAATAATATTTATTTTCTATCTTATTCATCTTTTCATTTGATTTTATAAATAAGTTTTACGGTAAAATTAAATATTGATTTAATCATAATGAATAATTGTATATTAAAAATAAAATATAAATGGAGAAAATATAAAAAATTTTTAAATAGTAACTAATAAATAGCTTAATTTACCCCGATAGAAAATTCACACTTAAAAATGCTGTATGCGTCACTCATTGACTAACTTTATAGGTTATGGCTGTGTTTTTAATAAATGGCTTACGGTTGGCGAAAAATTAATGAAGATTTCTACCAGTAGTTAAATTATTTTAATTTTACAGTATTTTTTCATAATAATAACTTGTGAAGTATTTGTATTTTATTATTTAAATATACTTATTACGTATCGTGACAATTTTAAATTATTTTGAATCATTTAATTTGAAAACTAACCTAAATTTAATTGGGTATTTTTCAGTTCCTATGTGGATAGCTTTCAACTTAAATTTATGTATTTCTTACATGGATCTCAACTGAATTTCGATATTTTTTAGCTCAAATTTAACTAAATTTTAGCCAAATTTACCCATGTTCTAGCATAGATTTGAATAACCTTTAGCTAAATTTAATCAAATTTTGGCTTAAATTAATCTGTCTCTCAATTAAACTTAGCTAATTTTTAGCTAACTTTCATGTTAATTTCGCAAAATTTTAATTAAATTTCAACTTGTGGCTAAATTTAGTTAAATTTTGCAAATTTCTCTTTTAATTCATAATATTCTCTCTATGGAATATAATAATTGACTCACAGAAGAGTAGTCATGAAAAACTTCAATCTAAACCTCGCAAGTAATTGAGAGGAAAAAAATCACATCAATAATTCTACTAAAATTAAAAAGTGACATTGATCATTTTTTTATCAATCTTCTATTATTTTATTAGTTATATTTTTAAAAAATGATTAAAAATCATTTTTAATGAAAACTATCAAAGTTTTAATTTTATATAATCTTATAATTTGAAGAAATAAGCAATTTTTCTATAATTTTACAGTTTTTAAAATGTAATGCCAGTCGATGAGAATATAAAAAGAATATTAATTATTTAATCCATATATTGATGATCCTTACATCTTCATCAAGCTTTTGCCCACATTTCCATTGATTTCATATATTCCAATGCATAGTATCTCGTTAAAAGCTTCAGTTAATTTAGCACGTACGATGCATAACTCGCATCTACACAATTGTGGGCAACTGATGTATATATATGTATGTGCGCTATATAACAAACGGCCAGCAATACGGCACGTCGAGTCAAGGAACTTACAGCAGAAACGGAAACGGAACATGCAGCGCAAATGGTTTACAAAATCCCCTCACCTCCATATATCCCTATGGTTTAGTTATATATCGCGTTTAACTATATACCTTGACTTGCTGTAATATGCATCGCGGCTGCAATGCGCGCTCGACCGTTACAATATATATGTTATGCCTTACCTATGTTACCTTTACTTCTCTTATAAATACTATTCGTATCTGTGCATATATATATATTGTTGGAAATTTGCAATTTGTTTATTTGGTCGAAATTAGAAATTTTCTAATTTTTAATAAAAATTAATGCAGATGAACTTTTATTCAATAAGACGCAAAAATGAAGAAAAAATTGAATTTTTTTTAAGCATTTTCAATAAATCTATAAATATATATTATTTAAAGGCTACCAATGTTTTTTTTACAAATGAAACGTTAATTTGTAGAATTTTAATAAACAATATACCACAATACAATATAAATTTTTTATCAATGCAAATTAAATGGTAAAATACAATATTGATTCATTGAATAGAACATTCTATTATATTAATGTGTTTAACAAGGAAACATTAATACAAATTTGCAAATGTATCTATATCCACTTGCTCAAGTATTTATATGAAAGGTAAACATGTGTAGGTGTTTGCATAAACTAAGTTAATCATCAATACGATATTGTCTCTAATTCACAAATGTTAAATACACGTATAGATATATTTGGCAAACGAACTGTATTATATTATGTTGCTAATTTATTCATTAGTTTATTTGAATTTTGAATTGAATATTACTTCTCTTCGTTACATATAAAATATGCATAATATCGAAAACAATTCTAATACAATGGAATATTGTTAAGCTTTCATTATCACGGGTATTGTTAGTGTGATAAATTGTGTAATTATACAAATTGTTGATGTTATTGGATGTTATTGCAACAAATTGGCTTAATTTAAAATAAAAGTATTATAATAATATCTTTGAAAAGTTTATTTATTTCAAATCAATCTATATATTGTTGCGAGTTTTAAAACTACGATTTAGATATACATATCATGTGTTCCATTGTATATTCAAAAGTGGAATAATAAACTTGCTGAGATTAAGCGAATTTTAAAATTTCATTTTGAATCGTTACCTTTAAGCCTCTTAAGTATCGAATTATTGAGGTGATAATTTTAGAAAATGTGATTTATATATAGTTGTCGACATTGTAGTTTTCCAGATTTTCCATTTTCATACAAAACTTTTTTGTCGTAATATAGAGATGCGCTTAAAACTTTTGAATCAAGAATACAAATTTTTGGATATTTTGCATCTTTTTTGAAAAAATAAATAAAAAACTTGCCAAAAGTTTATCTCGAGTTCCATAACGCTTAGAATGTTCCAAATGATGTTTGTAACCATTATGGTCGCATACGCACGTGTTATAATTACAATATAATAGACACCGGTATATATTCAATAAGACGCTATTCACAAGAGTTTCCCGAGGTATACTGTTGGTTATATCCTCCTAAAGGTAGCTCTTGTTGTTAAGATATACATGTATATATATATATATATGCATATGTCCTATCTGTCCTGTCCGTCATAGAACAAACGTGACTATTCCGTAATTATACGGGTACCTTATTCATTTCCATCTCTCACTTCCCTTCATGTATCTCGGTCTCATTCAGTAAATAGCTTTGTCGTATACCATTCATCTACTGAAGTAACTAATGCATACTAGAGCTTCTTATATACGGATAAAAAGGATTGGTAACGCTGATATATTATTAATGTATTACTGTCCTTTATTTTCTGTTTCATTGAGATTTTAGTATTGGATATAATGTTTAAAAGGATTTGCAAGATCTTCTCTTTTATCGAAAAGCATATGAATTGATTTATCTGTTTTATCGATGATCTGAGGAGATTGCTTGCTGAAACTTAAAAATTTCGATTTTTTTTAGAAAAGTTATGTATTGTATAATAGTATATTAAGATACAAGTGGCTAAAATGGCCCATTATTTGACGGCGTGAGATTAGCAGCCGAGCCTAGCGAGGCTGCTAAACGCCGTGAAATAATGGGACATTGAAGCCACGAGTATCTTATACTTTTTTATAGCACGAGTGATATAAATTCGCCATATTAAATCTGTACTAATAAAAAACAATAACAAACAAAAACTATGCACTTCACGAATGATAATTCAAAAAATAAAAACGAAAACTGTAAAAAAGCAAGTATTAGGCGTTCCGCGAATGATAAATCGAAAAAGATTTTAAAAAATTATTATTTAAAAAATATACTTAAAATGTGTTATAATAATTAATTTTAATCAATATAATTGATATTATGTGAAATTGTTTGTTGAAATCATCTTTTATAAAGTCATAAATTTAAATTTTGTTTCACGTATGTATTAGCGTCGTAGGAGCGGTGAGGAGGTAACTTATGTATAGTATAGCAATAGCAATCGTGCGTAGTAATAGGGGATTCCCCGAAGCATTTTATAATACGACGCCGAAATGACTATACCTCTTCGCTTTGCATGTTACGCTACTATCAATTTAAGTTTTACTCGTATTTTACTTGCTTATAATTGTTATTAAATTTCAAAATTGTTAATATTAATGAGTTCCAATAATCTACACCTTATAATTATCAATGAAAACTCTATAAAATAATCAAGATATCAAATTATTATACTGACGTTCCTTGTTGATCAAGTGTTAAGGCACATCTAAAATTAGTCTTTCTTTATTGAACCGTATAAAAAAGTTAAAATTTTTTCACAGTTCTTTTTTTTTACTGTTAAAAAATAGGCTATTTTTGCCTCGGGAAAGTGTGTCAAAAGTGCGAATTTATTTCACGCAGTGCTATAAATATAATTTGAATGATGCTTTTTAGGTATGATGAAAATGTAAAAGTTTAAAATAATCTTTTATAATCAATCAAAATTCTTATTTATTTTTGAATACGAAAGGTCGTTATAACGTTTGCACTCTGCTCTCGAAACATACAATAGCGCAAAGTATATTTCACTTTCTTTTCTATCTGTCTTTGTGTAATCACGATGTGACACCGTATCGTCTTTTTTGTTCGTCAATGATATTTTGCCCTTTTATTGTAACGTCGTCATGCGCGGTTACATCACTCTATTATATGTATCGAGTTGCTGATGTTACATTTTATCTTGTAGCGCTTATTTCAATCTCTTTTTTCGAGTCGAGGAAATAGAAATCTTTATCATAGCAAGGGTGAAAGAGAACAAAAAATTAATTAGAATAATTCAGAAGGGAGAGAGTTTCAGTGAAGAAAGTTGAGAAGATATTTGATGGTGAAATTTTAAACTCTTGGTGATTAAATTATTTGATTGCTGTATTTTTTTATTTATATATTTTCTCTTGTTAATGAAGTAATCTTGCATTTATTTGTGTTTTCAGAGTTACAACTCTTTGAATAATATATTCATGTTGACTATTTATTGGATGAGGGTTATAAATTTACAAAGTAAAGAAAGTTGATAAGAACTTATAATTATAAAAATCATAATGGATTCCATAATCAAAATTAAAACCAAAAGAAATCATCGTTTCTTCTAATTGTATTTCACACAATTGATTAACCCTTTGTTAATTATAAAAAAAAACCTTCCAACAATTTCAAACTGATCGTAACAATCACTTGAAAATAAATGAAAATGAAAAAAATTATTTCTTTCTTTTTTTAATTAACGGTTTTAACGTCAACGAGAATCTTCTTCGGAGTAAGATAACAAGTTTTTAAGTAAATACAAATGGAAAAGACAGTAAATAATTTGCCTGCTTTCGATGAGCTCGAGTGAAGAAGAAAATTGATAATCGTTACTTCAGCCGTTTGCGTTCAACGTAACATTGTATTTGACGCGTTAGCTTGAAACGCTCTTATTATTTAGTTTTTTTTCTTTTTCTTTTCCATCCACGTGACTATATAATAACACAACAATGCTCAAGTTGCATGATTATTTTGTGCGTGTACTCAGCGGAAAAAAGGGAGCGTAAAAAGGAAAGAAATAAAAAAAAATATGGAAGAAGACAGCACGGAGAAATAAGGGAACACAAAAGAAGAACACAGAGAAAGAAGGGAATTTGTAATAACAGAAAAATAATAGGTAAGTTTAGTATCGGTACTGTCGAAGATATTTCTGTGCATAAAATTTATAAAAAGTTAAATAATTATCAGTTTATATTGTAAATGATAAGTAAAATTACGACTTATATTTATTTATAGTTCAATGCAAAAAATTAATAAAAACATGAAATTCAATTTTATACCATGTAAATAAATATTCTTGATTTAGAATATCAACTATTTACTTATTTTAAGTTTAAATATTATTGCTCAATCACGCAATATTTAAAAAAAAAATCGTTTTAGGTCAAGGGTGAGTGTTTTAGTTGTTTTCTAGCTAGATTCTTTCAGCTTACGAATCTAGCTAAATGTTAATAAGCCAAGTGGATTCATCGGTTAATTTTCTATTAAGGTTTAGTTTCCAAAATAACAATCCAATTAGGGGATGATATCTAATATATGGATTATTTGTTAATATTATAGAATTAAACAGATTCCCTTGAAATAAAGATTAAGTATGACTCAAAAGATTATATCCAATTAAATAGAAGGACCTATTAAGATATAAATTTCGATTTAATTAGCTTGCTTTGAAGAATTGTTATTATCGTTTAAAATGAAGAGTCACGGTCATTTAATTGTATTACTTGAAATAAATAGCGGTTCATAGATTTTTGAAAGACAATAAAATCAGCGAATGTTTGAGATATTTAACATCCTTATTTATTTAAACGGCAATTACCGTTAAATACAGAATTATTGCAATATTAAATAGTATAGCGTTTAATCACATTATATACGCATCCAAATACCTAACGTCAATCTTAATCCTTTTTGATCCGATACTAAAAGGCTCAATTCTTTCAGCACAACTATTATACGACAAACAAGATCTTATTATATTTTATCATCATAATAATAATCTCATAATATATTTTGAATACAAAAAATTTACACATATTTTGCTTGAATAATGGAATTTTTTGTAATGTTTATAACATATATTACTGCATAGGTTAATGTTGACTTAATCTTTATTATAAACTGAATTATTTAATTGAAACACATTAAAATTATTTCATTAAAAATAAATTTTCAAAATTTTAATTTTAAAACAGAATAAGAAGGTCAAATATTCCACCAGTTCCCCGATTCTATTGTCTTTATAAAAGTCTCCTCTGCAAATGAAAGAAATTAATGGAATTACATTTTATGTAGGTAAATTATAGTACCCACGATGACGAACGATAAAAAATGATAAATTATTTGAGAATTACTTAAATCGTAACGCTGAAATAACGAACTAAACGGTAAAATAATCCAAGAAACAGATAATAAAAATAACGACAAAATGTGCGAAGCTAAACATAAACTACCCGTAACAACCGTACGGTGACATCAATGAAAGTAACAATCTAACTTCTAATTAGCCTGTCAGAAAATTGAAAAATATAAAAAAATAATATGGGAAAAGAAAAAAAAATGACAGAAGAACAGTAGAGGGCGTATAATTAAGGTGGTAACGCGACAACGTTTCGTGTCTCTTCATATATATATATATATATATATATATATATATATATATATATATATTGAAGAATATATATACATATGCGCTAGCTAGATCTTGGTAATTGATAAAAAAAGAATTCTCATTGTTATTATATCCTATGTGAAGATTGTATGGACAAAAACTAAAAAAAAAAGAAATTGGTTGACCTTCGGGATACCCATTTCTTACTTTTCGTTTGTCTTTTATAGTAATCTAATGATATTACTGTGTGTCTCTTAAGATTAAAGTATAAAAAAAAGTAATTTCTTTAGGCTTTGCTAAATAAATATTTAGTTATCCCGATGGTTTGTGTATTTTTTCATTTGAAATTTAATTACGGTATAAAAATTAATTTGTTTGCTATGACATAAAATTTAATGTTAGTAAATAAAGTTATTTTTAGATTAACAGCACAATTAATATTGATAAAATTAGTAAAAAAATACTTATATATTGTTCGTAAAAATTGTTCGAAGGTTTTTAAATTTATTAAATAATTTCAAATCGATTAAAAATTTAATTATACGTTTACTTCTTGTTCTGATTCATTACTTGTTATAACAAGAAAATTATTGTTACATGATAATCCATATGATTAATACACACATTACCATTTGCAAGTTATTGATATTGAATAATTTTTTCATCTTTTGAAGTATGAAAAAATTCTAAATTCATTTGAACGTAACTAAATTATTGTTATAGAAATTTAAAGTGGACGTAAGAATAGATAAAAACTAAAATACGCACCAGTATTAGTAAGACATGAGTAATCCATATTTCAGTTTTTTTGTCATGACCCAATTCCATTAAAAAATTTTTTTTTAATTACATTCACTTTTCTAAGCATATTTTTTTTTGTTTGAACAGATTTTACAAGCTTTTTACGCGAAACGTGCTCCAGCTTTAAGAGAAAATTCACTTGCGAATTACAATACTTCGTTTTTTTTTTTTTTTTTTTTTTACTTCTCATACAATGGACCAGATCTGGTTCTTGTATTTGCGAGCACAAAGCACTTGTTCGGTATTTGTTTTTTTTTTACTTATTTTTTCGTAAAAATTTTCGGTGTTTGTGCTAAAGCTAATCTCGATTCGCACAGGGAACAAAAGAGGGGTGGACTATGCGAGAAGAAAAGACAAGAAGAATGATAAAAATTGTCGTATATAAAGATGAGATAAAGATAGAACTCTACATTGTACGTGTATGCGTGTGAATATTCCGTGAAAAAAAAAGAAAAATGAATAAAAAAAAGTCAACGAATAAGATAGAATACAAAGAGTGACGAAGCCGCATAAATGTGAATAGCTCTTAGAGGATATATAATTACGAATGCTTGTAGTGAATAAGAGGAGGGCATATATGTGGCATTAATTTTATTAGCAGAATCATTCTGTACCTTTTTTTTCTTTTTGTTTACTTCGTCGTCGAACATTTTGTATTTCAATAGCTTTTGCATTGTATTATAAATTTTAACGATATAACGTTTTTACCAATTGAAAATTTATTTAAAATTTCTAAAAAATAAAATTGAAAAATTTTTACTATTATTAGACATTGAACTTTATTTTATAATATTTCCAATGATTAATTTTTAATATACAATCAATATGCCAAATTAGCCGACTATATTTCATCGATTGTTTATTGAATCATTCAACAAATTAAAAATACTTTTTTGCATCATAGAAAATAATCACAGATAATAAGTCACACAAGTCTAACCGGAAGACATTTTAACAGATACATGTATAAACAAGCCGAGCGTCAGTTTTCGCCTTGACACACCTTTATGTCACTCGCTAAAAGTACTTGGAGTTCCGTTATTGATTCTTTTCAATCGTCACTTACAGTCATTTCACAAATTATTTATTTCCTCGGCTTCAATATTCAATTACTAATATTGATTTGATTTTTTAATTTTTCCATCGTATATAGAAGTTAATAGAAAATATTTTAAAATAGTTTCAAGTGATTGGATTTAATATTTTAAATTTATTTGTTTGTAAAAAAAACATTGAATCTAAAATTTCTTATAAGATTAAAATTTTTATCTTGTTTGATACCACAAATTAAACCAATAACTTTCTAAAAATTCATAATCTTTCGTTATCAAAAATTTTGATTCTAAAGATACTAAAAAATCATCCGAACTAACGGATAATTTACTCTTAACCTGTTAGTAAAATTTGTCGGCAAAATATAAAATTAATGGGCCATAAATTGGAGTTTAGAGAACTATCTTATCCAAAAGTTATCACAGGGGAAGAGAGGGAAGGGAATAACGTTATATAAAACAAAATGCTATGGGTAAAGTTATTAACTCCTTGTTTTGTGATAAAGCACGCACAACATACACACATATACATGTACGCGTGTAGTGTAAATTCTATCGAATTCAGCCTTATAGTTTTAAGCCCACCCACGCTTATATGTTATATACATTACTATCTCTAGAGTCTGGACCAAACTTGATCTGCTATTAAGAGAAGCGACACCATATTGCCACTCTCATCTATGCACATATATCTATATACGCATTGTGCTAATATAATATGAAAGAAAGAGATATATAGGAAAAGAGAAATAGAGAGAGAGAGGAAGGAATACATTTAGTTCTTCTCATAAGCCTATAATACAATAGAGCCACGCGAATAGTATGTTATGGAAATAACATATATATATATATATTAAGCCTTATAGGATATAAATCGAGATGAGAGGGTAAGAGTGGGGAGGGGGAAACGAGTTTGGCTCAGCGTTTATTATCGTTATTTACGTGTTATCAGGTGGTATACGAAACAACTTTATCTTGAGCGCAATGTATAAAGGATTATTGATGAGGGAAACATTGTTGTTAGTATATATTTTAGTATATGTTTTTGGGAAAGGAGGAAAATGAAAGATAGCCGATAGTTTCTGTATGGTTAAAGCTTAATTGATGCTATAACCGATGATACAATTTGTATATTTACTAATTTTATGATAATGGAGAAAATAGATAACGCATTGTCATTGTATGAAACCTGTGGTAATTTAAACTCATACTTGCCTTTTCAGGCGCGAAATGCATCTCTTGATGATTTTGAAAATTTTAAAGTTACATTTTCATTAGTTAAATACATTATAACTTCAATCATCCCATGGGTTTTACACATTTATTATTTGATGAAAAATATTCAACGTGATTAATCTGTAAAGTCGAGATTTGTATATATTTAAACAAAAACTCGTAATGATGAATATCATTCATAACTAATTGCAAATAATATTATAAATAAATATGATGAATCTGTGACGAAAAGATAATTTTCAAAATATATAGTAGCACAATTTTCATTACATAAAAGCATATCCGTATCAATAATAACGCTTTATTAAAATCTTCGTTACATATCACATCAATCGTTTAATTATGATAAATCCAACGCTGATAAATTATTTGAATAATATTTATTATTCATTAAAATATCTGATTGTAACAAATATATTGAAAAGTTCAATTTTATATATTTGCTTTGATTAATTGATGATCCTTCACTAAAAGCATAATATTTCACATCAGATACTCCATGCTATAATTGGACGTATTAACTTTATCATTCAATCTTCGAATTACCTTCATAATATAATTCCAGTATATCGAAAGCTTACTCGTAAACTTTATTTTTTTTTCTTTCTTTTTTTTTCTTTCAAAGATAACTCTTGCCAAAGTTTCAAGCTCAGGATTTTACACTCAGCTAAGCATACGGAAGGTAAAAGCCCTCATATTTGTTTTATGAAAGGAAATCACAACGAAGGACATAAGAATTTTTGTGGCGCCGTTATTTATCTGATACCATTACGAATGATGGAGCTCGGAGTATATTAGGATAAAAATATTATGTTTTCGTATATTGAAAATCTAAGGATCAAACATACAGAGCTTAGAATATAAGAATAAGTTCGTTTTCACTGTTTTTACTTCGAGAAAAAAAGGGTAAGAGCTATGTGAAAGAATATAAGATTCGAAAAATGAAGATAAAAGTATAACCATTTTGATCCATGAGTTTATGTCCGTTGCTACATTGGTAAGGGATAAAAAGTAAAAAGAAAAGAAATAATAAATAAATAATACGTGAAAATATAGGTACGTAAAAAAGAAAAATAAAAAAAAAAGAAAAAACAAAAAAAAAGAGAAAAGATAAAGAGTGGCAAAGGTTTCTATACTCCAACCATCTAATAACGTCCGGGTCATCTATCCTCCGAATGCTGGCGTCTGGGATTTCTACGTCCTTATGGAATTGGGAAAAATTACGACTCCACAAATGAAATCCTTGCTACCTTATACCTTTTGCGTAGAAACGTAGAAAGAGAAGAAGAAGAAGAAGAAAGAGAGAAACATACAAGTACTTTAGGTTTCACTGCCCTTCTTGAAATTGCACTAAGGAATCAGACTGAAATATATACGCCAACTACCAGTTCTCTTCCTTTTCTCCCTCTTTTACGTACATATATATATAAATGTATATGTATATATACGTATGTTATATGCTACATACCGGAAACTGATTCAAACGTCGGATTCGCTTTGTCGAGCGGTAGCATATATGTATATATATATAGTCTTATAGGAATGGTAAGAGAAATTGTACGAAAGCACAAAGCCGTAACATTGTTACTTACCGCCCTTGTTTCCTCTTCTCTCTGTCGCATATATATTAACACACAAAGTTCGTTACTTGCCGCCTCTAGGGCTACACCAAGGTCGCTTATTATTACGCGGCTTCTTCGTCAAGGTGAACGAATAGCTGAATAATGTTCGTTTACACTGAGAGTACATTGCAATATGACGTTTGAATAATGTTTGCTCTTATTTTAACCTGTAGTACATTTTAGTTTTTTTTTCTTCCTTTTTATTATGAACTTTTGTCAGGTTTATGTAAGTTATGTGCGAAACTTTGGGATTTGAGTTGAAATTTAACTTTTAGATGGATTGATGTTTTGAGTGTAATAAGGTTACGAATGAAAAAAAAATTGATTAACAAAAATATAAATTCTAGTTAAATCTAAACAATTACAACAAAATAATGAATGAAGATAAAAAAGAACTAATCTATTAAGTTGGAATGGAAAATCCATATTTTGACATACAGAATTTTTTTAATAGTATTTTTAATGGAAATGGAGAGTACTACGTTAAGAATAAAAATGCCAGCAGGAAGGTTACATACACATATGGAATTTGTATATATTGAAAAAAAAATTTTTTTCGCCATACTCCGCCCGAAAGTACAACTTTCACCTCGGCACCGAAATACGAAAGTTGTATTTTCGGCCCGGGTATGGTGAAAAATAGTATACACACCACGGGAGGTAAAATGGCGACCCCATAGCACATGTAAACTGCGACCCGAGCCTCTGACATTAAATTTTAGTATTGGTGAACACATATCACTACCTGGATTTCCCTAGCAAAGTTTTTCTCAATTTTAGTATTAATATTCTCTATGATTTCGTTTATATACTATAATTCTATACAACTTAAAGGTAATTGAAGAAAAGTGGCTCTTTATTCAGACTTTGTGTTATATTATACTTTTTCGCATGAAAAGATTGAATTTATTATCATGCATACACGTAAGCAAATATCATAATATGCGAATGTTATTTTTTAAGATAGATAAAGAAATTTATAATAAATTTTATTAATTAGAAAGAAAATGTCATTGCATTCTATTGTTAAAGATACCCTTTTAAAAAATCCAATGAAATATTTCCACCACTTACATAATCTTTAGAAAGCAAGCTTCTACTGTGAATGGCCAACTTTCAAAAACATTACAATTTATCGATAAAAAAATCCTCTGGTCAAAATGACCATAAAAACATAAGTTTTCAGATAAGAAATGAAATAAAAATAAAAAGCAAAAGAAAATTATCGGCTACTAAAATCATTGGTTTAACCTTTTCTATATCTCGTTTCTATGAAGCCATAAAGCGACCAAAAAAAAAACAAAAGTGCGCAAATAGTAACGAACGATCTTTGAGCATTTTGGTACTAAGTGCGCGCGTACAAAAGACATATGAGAGAATCGATAATGGAAGTATAAAAAGGAAGAGAAAGACTTTCGTGGCTTGGATATACGAAAGCCTTTTCCTTCTTTTTTTTTTAAGAAAGAGAAAAAATAGAATAAAGCGAAGACACGGACGCAGAAAACCGGTGATTTACTTTTCAGAACTAAAAATTTGCGCTATCTTCCTTTCTTCTCTTCATGATCCCTTTTGGCGCGTGGTAAAAAAGAAAAGAAGGAAACGAAGTAGAACGATCTAATAATTTAAAGAGAAAGGAGAGAGAGAGATTAAAAATGAGTGTGTGCACTTTTGCTGTTTCTACTTCTCTCTGTATGTGTGGTCTCCGTAAGAGCATTTCTTCTAAACACAAAAGAAGGAAGAAGAAGAAGAAGAAGGAAAAAAAAAGATGAAGAAAAGGATTTGGACAACGAGCTTGAGCTCTCTTTCTTTCTCTCTCTTTTCTGAACGACTTAATAAGGTCCAGAGTGTTTTTAACTGTGCGTATATATTGTATGTATATGTATGCGCATATGTGTATATTATAAATGTACAAACGTGTGTTACGGCAAAAGAGAGCCCTGCGGCGAAGAACAGTCCAAAATTTGAATATTGCGCAGTGCGCTGCGAAAGAGCTGCACCTTTTTAGGATAAAAAATAAGCAAGAGGGGGGAAAGAACGATATGCTTTAGGTTGTTGCTTTTGGACTTTTTATTTACTCGCTGATGCGGTTGGTCCTTTGATTTTTGAATGCCAGTTGTTAAAGTTGCGCCAGCAATTATGCATCTGTTTTTTTTTTTATTTTTCTGGATTTTTACTATGTGGTACCAAATAATCTTAACTTCTCTTTTTCTTTCTTTTTTCGTTTTTAAAGAGATGGTAATTTAATGTTCCGAAGAGTGTATTTCGTTTATATGTTTTTTTTTTTTTGGAAGTTGTAAGACAAATAATGAATGTGAAGTTAACTTTGTAAGGTAAAGTTTTAAGAATTTATTTGGTAAAATGGTAAACGAGTTAAAAGAATGTAATAAAATTTGAGTGGAGGAAATGTTTAATTAAATTCTTTAGTATATCTCAATTGGTATTTGTTAGTCGGCTTTTATAGTATGTATATATACATATAGAAGTTCTTGGCTTTGCTTCTGAAAGCTACTTATCTCTTTGAGCGACGTATATTAAATAGCTTTTCATATAACGTTCAAATGTACTCTAATAGAAATAATTCAATAATACTACAAAGAGGATAGATAAATTAATAGAACTAGGATTAATTTGAAACAATTATTTATTTTATTTTTTAATTTAAAACTAATACATTTTTATTGATTTTAAATCATCAAGTGGTTAAAAATCCGTGTAACATTAAATACCTGATAAACAACCCTGGAAGAAAATTGACCATATTGTAGGCATAATTGCTGGTCAACAAATGTTAAAATGGGACTTATCTAGAAATTCTAGAAATGATATAAAAAAAATTTCTAGATAAGTGTCATTTTAACATTTGTTGACCAGCAATTATACTTAAGATATGGTCAATTTTCTTCCAGGGAAAACTGATAATTAATATCATTCAAGTATCGTATTAGTTGATAAAAAGTTATTGTAATAGGAAGAAGATAATAGATAAGTACAGATTTACTTGAACAAAAGTTGCTAAAGTCATAAATGTAATCTCTGAAAGGAGAAAGATATTGTTTTATCATCTTGGATAAAATACACAAGGCGTGCCTTGTGAACAATATAAGTTACAAGGAGTTTCAATATGTCTGTGATTTTTTTTTGTGTTAAAGATAACTTATATTTCAAATTTTATTGCTTGAAGAGCTTTAGTTTGTGGATTTTAAAGATTAACAAGTATTTTCTACTAGTTCTTTTTATTAATCTTTTCAAATTTAATTAATGGGTATCAAATATAATTTGATTCTTATCTTTATCATTTAAAATTATTAATTATTTGTTATATGATTTTAGTGACGATCATTGTAATTTTTATAGGAAAAACTCTCTTTGTGTAAAATAATTTGTTGATTGACTTAATCTTTTATTAGAAATTATTCAAATACAATGTTTTATCCTTGCAAAAAACTTGTTTTCTTCTTTTACCTAATTAATGAAAAAGATTATCACAAACTTTATACAAAATATATTGAAATATGATAAATTATAATTTATCAACAACCTCTTCAAAGTATAAGTGGAATATAATGTAAAGAATAATAGAAAAAAAATTAATAAAAATGGTTAGTTTTGAATGTAAACAAAATACAGTTGTTTAAAGTTAATTTTTATCAAATATTATTATTTATTTACAAAAATATTATATATATATATATATATATATATATATATATATATATATATATATATATATATATATGTATATATATATATATATACACACATAAAGTTATAAATATTATTATTTGGAATTATTGAACAAACATAAAAATAATATGTTTGCATAAATATATTCTGAATAATTTATAAAATTAAGTTATTTTAAATTTGTCAGAATTTCTTGTGATACGCTCGGAGAAAGATAAGCAATATCTAATTCTTTGTACGAATCCGGATTCAAGGTCGTCAGTGGCTCAGTCGGTAGAGCATTGGATTCATAATCTCGAGGAACCGAGTTCGAATCCCGCTCTCGGCCGATTGATACAAGCACCACTTAACTTTACATGTGCTTTGTTCACACTCATGACCTCCGTCGCCACTTAACATCGCAATGACAGTATAAATACAGCGACGTTAAATAAAATAAAAAAATTTAAAGAATTATCGACAATTACTTTGAAGTATTTTTTTACTCAAATAATGGAATTTATTATTAAGTTTATAACATACAGTACTGATCAATAATTCTAAACGGATAATTCAATATATGCTCCAACTTTGGAAATCAAATTATCAGTACAATTTAATAAAATTTTAAAATCGTAAAATGATAATTGTCAAAGTTTTATTTTTCTTCAAATTCTCATTCGAAAATTTTGAAACTTACAAAAAGTTATTCTTAAGAATTGTACTTTAAGTAAATTTTCATTTTGAATCAGCGAAAATCAAAAGGCAATAATTAAAATTTTCGAAACTTAAGATAACTGGATATTTCGTGAAGTACAATTAAATGTTATATAATTATAGTCAGAACATTTGTCGTTATATTATAAATTAAAATCTTGCAAAAGTTTAACAATTAATGCACTTACTTATTGCGAATTCAACTTCTCGAATAATTACCATTTTAATCGTTGGAATAAAAGTTGCCATCAACTCTTGTGTCGTAACATTCCCATTGATAATAATAACTTAATTAAGATCCTGAACTAAGATTTCAAAAGTAAAATTATTTTATTTACTATCAAAATTCTAAACTAATAAAAAAAATTATTGTTTTAACCCGTTGGCTGCATTTGCTTACTGTAGTAGCCAACCATTTACAACAATAATTGATTATAATTAATATGAAACTAATTATAAAATTTGGAAAAATTCGAATACCCTTTACAGAAAAAGAATACATCTTTACAGAAAGGATTTTTTTTAATTTTATTTTGTAGCCCTAAAAAAACGAAAAAAAAAGATATATTTAAAAATTTTTTACATTTGTTTTGTTTGCTTTAGAACTTTACAAAAAACAATTTTTTATTATAAATTTTAGCTCAGGATGCTTATAAAAAAAGTCGCACGGTTAATAATTAGTAGTTTTCAATCTGTAGCGTAATATAAAGTCAAAAAGGCTGTTCACGTTAACTTCAATGAGATCCAGTGGCAAATAAAAGTTAAAACACCACTATATTTTTATTTTATTTAGCCTCGTTGGGATAAAGTAATTAGCTTCAGTTTTCGACCTCGAGAAAGATAGAGAGAAAGGATGTTTTCTTTTTTCTTTTTAGTATATACCATTCCTACCCTAATTTGGCAATTAGCTTCTCTTTCTCTCTTCTACCTATTGATCGAAGCCGACACTCGTTATGTTTAGACCTCTCTTATTTCTAACTCCTCCTCTTTTCTTTTTTTTCTTTCTTTTCTTCTTTGACCACGAAGATAGGGTGTATATCTAATATTATACAGAAAGCATAGGAGAGTAACTCACGCATCGATTTTCTTCTCTTCTCTAACCTTTCGAACCTTTCTCCATCACTTGGATTAAATTCCAACACACATTGACTAGAAAAAAAAGAAAGAGAGCAGATAGGTTGTTTACGTGCATCTTTTAAAAGAAACTTTCGATCTTATACAGTCTTTTCGTCTCATCCTTTTTCTTTTTACTTTTTACCTCCTTTTTTGGCCTGCTTTGCTCTCTCTCTCTCTCTCTTCTAATATCCATTCTTCTTGTTCAATTTAAAAGGGAATGTTCGTCGGATGTTTAAGAAATGGAAATTGTCTTTTAATAACGAGCACAAGGGATGAGCAAAATTTTTTTTTTTTTCGTTTTTCCTTTTGTTGGCGCGTATATAACGGCCCTTTCTTTTTGTTTTTATAAATTTAAGACCGTATCGCTTGTAAAACTCCTTGCGCGCTCCTCATTAAAATTGTAATTGATTCAATTTGAGCCGTAACCGTTTATTGGATATTAAAAAGATGTTGAGCTTTTTTTACGTTTGTCTTGATGTACGCTGATCGTTAGAAAAAAAATTATATATCCCTTTTTTTTATAGATTATATCAATTTTTCTAACAAAGTAATTTTAATTGTAATATTTATTAGCACTGTTATGAACAATCTAAATATACATTTAATATATGGTTAATTAAATGAAAATATTTAATTAGCGAAGTCATAATAAGCTCTCGCGTTATTATTTTTGCATTAAAATAAATACACCTTTGAAATATCAATTTGAAATAATGAAAATATATATATGTTTGTTTAACGAACTTTATAAAATGAAATCACGTATCGTTAAATTATGCTCCTATTAAAATATATATAATATATATATATATGCTTTATAATGCGAAAGTTCAATAATGAAACGCATTAAACACGGCTTTTATGAAAGAGTTCTTAATTATCTGATAATTTGGCATATTGTAAAGTTTAGGAGACTACTGAGAAAGCGCAATTCGCAAATTATTAATTCTATGAAATGTCTCGCTAATTATAATAATTAAATATTTTTAAGTTAAATAGACCGTGAAAAAGTTAATCATTTTATTTCTGGCCGTATAATATACATAATTTAACAATATAAATATATGGAAACTTCATGGTGGCAATCAAATGTTTGAAATTATAATTAATTTTGTAAAGTTAAAAAATTTTTACGGAACGGTTAAATTTTTTAATATTAATTAAACTCTATTTTTATAAGAATAACAATATTGTCAATGTATTCTTGCATGGCTGATTTTAATATTTTTTTTTCTTGAATCTTTTAGAGTTGTTTCACTGGAAATCCAAGAATTTTGTTTTTCCGTATATATCAGCTTTACGGTACTCAAGTAGCTGAATGACCGGATTTAAAACCCACAGATCTTGTATTTCAAAGTAAAAGATTTACCTTTTTAAAATCGGATTTACAGCTTTCCAGCTATATATTTTTAAATGAATATACAAAATTTTAGTCTCTAGTATTGTATTTATAAGCACACGTACATGTAATCCGTAAAGTTTTTTAGAATTTATTTCACAATTTTATTTCAAACATAAATAAAATCAAGAATTTACGTATGAAGTTTATTATTTACCTTTGAAATTAGAACTTTTTTTAGTAGTTTTAATGATATGAAAAAAGTCACTGTTTGATTTAACAACATTTTTTTAAGTAATAAATTTAATGAGAAATTGTTCCAATCTTTTACTAATACAATGAATCATAATGTTTTTTTTATTCATTTACAAAAATAAAGTTTAACAATCCTAAAAATAGACGAAAATTTAAATAAAAAATTAACCAATCGTCAATAAATAATGAAAAAAAAAGTTTAAGTTCAAATTTAACAAACATCAAACATCTTATGCGTATATATATGCAAGAAAGAAAAGGAAAAAAAAAGAGATACATAGAAAGAAGTATATAAGACTGAGTGAGTTATCGGAACGCATCTGGTCAAGAGTTCTCTTTCTCTCTCTCTCTCTCTTCGCAACCAGACGAGTATAATATATATAACGTTGTTCGTGCGCCTCGGTGCGAGTGACCCGTGGGA
The DNA here is from genome assembly GCA_017163975.1 of Anastatus disparis. Taxonomy (NCBI): domain Eukaryota; kingdom Metazoa; phylum Arthropoda; class Insecta; order Hymenoptera; family Eupelmidae; genus Anastatus; species Anastatus disparis. The sequence continues at coordinate 3,814,246 of JAFFSR010000251.1, forward strand.
GCCACGCGCCTGCCGCACGCCAGACTCATTTTCTTCTCTTCTTTCTTTCTTTTTTTTTATTCCTCTTTCTCTTTCTTTCTCTCTTTCGTACGCCCACAATATTTTTTTACCTCTCTCTTTCTTTCTTACAATTCTTCTTTACTCTTTTTCTCTTTATTTTTATTTATCTTTTTTTATTTTTTACAATACTATATTCTTTTTTTCTTTTATCTTTGCCTCACGTGTTTCTTCTTTTCTTCGCGCTCTATACGTAATAAGACTTTGGTGGTCCATAAAATGAGGAGAAAGAATTAAAAGATCTGGTATGCACGCTTACGCGTGAGAAAATGAATGAAGATATATACATTATACGAGGTAAAGTTTCGTAACAGTACTTGAAGATATTGTTAAAAGAAATAAAAGAAAAAAAGGTAAGGAGCGATGGAAGAAAGGTATAACGCCAACGATTAACACGCGCAAATGTGCCAAGTTAAGTATACTAATATCATACAAGAGTTGGAAAGCTTATCATCCGAACGTGAAATTGGATTATATAAAGTAACAGAGGACGAGATTTGCCCGGAGGAAAGGGGAAAACCGGGGGGTTACTTGTGTCAAGATTAAGGGGAGGAAAAATCACGTACTAATTTATTATTAGTAATATTATTATTGCTGAGAGTGAAACTTTTGAGAAATAAATATTTTTTCTTTATTGTTCGATGGTGATGATTGGAGTAATTTGAACAATGTGTTTGAAACTGTAGTTTATTTGACTAATGAAAATATTTTTTTATATGGTGAGTTTGAATATTAAAATACTAATATCACAAAAGAAAATGATTTTAATATTATAATATACAATTTGAAAAGGAATAAAATAAAAAATGTAAGAAAATTGAATGACCAGAGGAGAGTAAATGAAAAATTTTGAGAAAAATATTTTCCGCTGCACTTCATAAAACATTTAAGTGGCAATAAAAAAATTTTCTTTTATTACAAGCCATTTGATCGAAATATTTGTATCGCGTATATAAAATACAAAAGTAAAATGCATAGCTGTCATGTCCAAGGCAATAAAAAACGCGAAAGCAATTCAATTCTTCGTGAAACTTTTTCCTTTAAGCTTAAGTCTCTTTCTCTCTCTCTCTAAAGCTTACTCAACACACACATACACAGAAGCGTTACTTTCTTCTTCCCGACTTCAATTTCATTCCACAATTTACTAATACGTGGCCCATGAAACTGGCGCAAGAGATAAAAAAAAAACGACTCTTCATCTAAGAAAAAAAAAGAAAAAACACACAAGGCTACGAGTATAGCATATCCTAAAATGAAAAACGGACAAGCTCTTGAGTATAACATTGATCCAGAGACATATATCTAAAAGAGACTTGGTATAGGTGTTTGCTATGAGTTTATATCTTAAGAAAATAAAGCGTCGATAGTTTCGAATAAATTGGATCTACTTTATTTATTTATTTTTTTTTTTTTTTGTTAATATATCAACTGACACGAGTCCATTCGACTTTTATACACAAGCTTTTTGCCTTGACGCTATTTTATCTTCACGCTGTATTAAAGCTACTTTCTTAGACGTTGTTGCTTTTTTCCCCTTTCTTTATTTTTTTTATTTCTTTATTGCCATAAAAATAGAAAAATGCCGAATAAAATGGATAACATATGTATAGAGGAAAACGAATGAATCGTACATAGAGCACCGGCAACGGTAAAAAAAAAACAACAACAGCAACAACGCAATGGAATTTGTCCCTTGAGAAAAGGAGGAAAGGAAGAGAAAAAAAAAGGGAAAATAAATTCAAACGTTGTTTCGCTTGTGCTATTTCAAGGCTGACTGCACGCGTAAAGTGAAAAAGTTTCTTCCATTGTATAAAAGCCTCGCTCGACATTTATTCCCATTAGGTACCAAATATATATATATATATAAAAAAAAACATAATAATAATAAGAAAAGAAAGAAGCGCCACACGCAAGGGATTTCACACGAGTGCATTCCTATCGCAAAAGACTTACAAAGTAAAAGAGAAGAAAAAAAAAAACTTGCGCCGAACAATTCTCGTTGCACTTTCGATCTTTTTTCGATGGGATTCTAAATGGATTTTTTTTTTCGAAGGGATCTTTTATAGAGCACAAGGATCTGTGTCGTACGGGATACTTTTTAGAAGAATTTCTAAAGTACTAAAGTTTAAGTAAGAAACATTTTCTAATGGAGTCGATGATTTTTTAAATACCAAAAAAAAAGAATTATTTTGTAAAGTAAAGAGCCTTTGTAAAAAGTAAGAAAAACTTTTTGGATAATATGCTGCATTAATGGCATTATTAATACATCAAATCTCTTATGTATTGAAGATTGTCTTGTCTAGGTAGCTAAAAATTTAAAAAATTGACTCATGAATAAATTTTATTACAGATGTAATATTTATTTAGCAATATGCAGAATGCAACAAATTAATAAATACTTTAATATTTAATCATTTATCATTAAAAATTTTTCATTAAATCTGTATAACTTAAAACAACAATTTAAAATATTTTCTAATGCAAATATCATATTTTATTTTGTAAATACAAATCGTAATTACAATATTTTAAATTTTGAAAAATTTTCAACCTTTACAAATATTATCAAAGTATATATAAGATAAATTATTTCCAAACAAACGTGCGTAGTACATATACATACACGCGTATCTTTTCCGTCACGCAAGTATATATAGTTTCAGTTTGTCCTAAAGCTTCGCCTAAGGGTAAGAATTTAATTTGGGAATTAATTTGCATCGAGTGACCGTATTACCACGTCAGTACGCAGACCTTATATCTCTATACATCCTATTGTGTTAGTTGATCGTTTTCGACTACACATACGACGCAGCCTCGTGCGAATTTCCTCTTTCCCTCTTCTCTTTTCAGTATATCCCAAGCACATGATTAAGTTTTCGAACAACACACAGGGAGAGAACGGGAAGGTTAGCTTGGTTTGGCCACTGTCTTGGAAGCTGAAAATCGTCGACGAGATTGTATTTTGTTTTTTTTTTTGCTTTTGTAAATTAGACTTTTTAGTGGTAGTTTAAGCATTTATAGTAGGATTTTAAACATTGTATTTTTAAAAGATATTTATTATTATGAAATGTTTGGATTCAATGATTGTTAATGTTGATAAAACTATATTAGAAAGATGTTAAAACTTTTTTTTTCTTGTAATAGCATATTATGATATGTATTATGATGCTAGAAAAAGAAAAAAAAATTATAATTTTAGGATAAAAGTTCTTTTAAAAAAAATCTAATTAAAAACTTTGTAATTGAAGGAAAATTTAAAAAGTTTGTTATTTTTTTATAAGCAATAGGTTGAATACAATTATTCAGGTACTTTAAAAGGGTCACAATTAGCGTTATAGTGTTTATAAACAGTGTAATTTTTTATGTCAACTTATAAACCTTAATTTTGTTTTTTCATTCACATATTTAAAGGTGCTAAATTTTTTTTTTTTTTTTTTTAATATTCATTTTAAGAATAACATATTTATTAATCTTAATACAATAAAAAAATAGAATTATAATGTCATTGAATATATATAAATTATGTTATTTTCATGTTTTTATTTCTTTTTTATAATCATAATTTTATCCTTGTTACAAACTTATTTTTTTTTAACATTATTAGCGGATATAAATCAGATTTTCATGTTTCTTAACTGGATCTACAGTTTCTCTTTCACTTATCTTCATGCAATTTAATTTTTCTTTTTATCCCGTCTTTTATATCCACACCCTTCTCTTTATTCTCTTCTTGAAATTTTGAAAAGATGAAATAAGAAAACAAAGAAAAAGCAAAAGAGAAAGAAAAGCAAAAAAAAAAAATGAATATTAAAAGCTGATCGGCAAGCTTGAAACATGCAGGGTTGTAAAAACAGAGAAAGCGAAGCTCTTGTGGTAAATAAAAGCATAGTCTTTTAAGTAGCCCCGGGGGCCTGAATTTATAACCGCGTCAGTATGTCGCAGTTATAAGAGCTCAGTAGAAGAAGCAAACTCTTATTTTACTCCCTTTAATTTTTTTTTTATTTCTATTTTTTTCTTTTTAGCCTGTTCGCGAATTGACTTGTTGCGTATTTTTACAGCGTTTGTGATCACACGCAAAAACCCTCATATACGTATATATCTATGTGTAAAAATAAGTTTTCTTATTTCACATTTTGATTTCACGCCGCGCGTTGATTCATATTCATTGAACGGACGTTTATTTTGCTTCTTGATTCGTTGTCTTATTTTACGTTTTATGGTCGTTTTTTTTTCTTCTTTTTATTTGGTTTTGTTTTAATAAAAGCCAAACGACTCCAAGATTTCTTTTTCGGTACGTATCAGACTCCTAAATGCATTTCTATGCAAATTTCGCAATTTAGGAAAGAAGTGTATGGCTAAAGATTATTTTACTCTTGATGGGCAAGTACTTTAATTGCTGTTTTTGGAGGATTTACTTATAAAAAAATTTTATCAGTGCACCAAAAATAATTAAATTGTGAAAAATTTAATTAAAATAATTTTTTTTTTCAATTTTTTGAAATTTTGTACGAAATACGCGGAAAACAATTATTTTCGTTAAAATATTTTAAAATCAAAATATACATTAAAAATAACTTGAATGTAACGTCTCCAATTTGAGCTTCATTTAAAATACAAAATGAAACGTTACGTACTCACTTAACTATTATGTTTTAATGGCTCAACAACTCTCATAATTCAATGAATATTTGAAGAATTCTTAATTACCAAACAAATTTTCTTCGTTAAATCTATTCTTTATTGATGAGATTCTAAATCAATGAGTTTTTGCGAGAATAGCTGAAATTCGTCGGAAAGACAGGCTTTCGACGCATATTGACATTTGAAAAGAATTTCATGTACGCAGAAAAAAAGAGAACGCAGTGAATTCATTTCCTAAATAATCGAATAATGGATTTTCAAAAAAAAAAAAATAGTACCTACGTTGAAAATTAACACGAATATCCTTTTGAATTTGTTGTTTTATCTTGAAACGAATTTAAAATTTCAACGTACAATCTACCGTCTGTTTGGTATGCTTTCAACTGAACCTGAAAATAAAAGAAAGAAAGAAAAAAAAATAGACAAATAAATAAATAAAAAGAATGCTTTTGAGTAAGCGATAAAGTGAATTTTTGCGAACATCCTTTTTTGGTATACTCTATTTCTTTCTTTCTTTTTTTTCCTCTTCCTCTTTTGTCATTCAATTTTACGCTGCAATGCAGAAACTCTCATTGAATACCTAGGCTTAGAAAATGGCTGCAAACTACAGATAGTCGAGCTAAACGAGCCAGGAGGATGCAAAATAAAAAAAAAATAAAAAAAAGAGAGAGAGCGAGATTCAACTCGTTGGGATAAGTAATAGAAATGTCATGGACACGGCTTGGCCGCGCTATGCATTTGTAATCTTTTTTTTTTTTTTATTTTTTACGTTAGTTGAAATCAGTTGCACCCGGGGAATCGACTTTTCTACGCTGTGTATAGGCTGTCTGCTTTGTTGAATGAGCACTCGATTTTTCCGCGAGTGCATACTCTCATCTGTGTGTGTATGTATATTTCTTTTTTTTTTTCTTTTTTCAACTCTCTTTTGCACATTTTCGACAGTTTGCGAAAGTATGTAGTACCCATGAAGACTTTGGATTTTATTCTATTTATTTCTTGTTCAATCTTACCGGGTCAATTGTTACAAATGGATTTGACCTAAATATTAGATTTTTCACTGTAAATGAAATTATATTCGTTTTTATTAATCAGTATTGGATTTGAGAATTAAGATTTTTTTAAAATTTTATTTATCATTAGTTCTTGGTTTATCAATTGCAAAGTATCGAGTATAATGTAAGATGGATGAAGTATCAGATGATTTATCAGATTTTAAAATAAATTTTAAAATTTTGTTAACTGTATATTAGAATGTTTTTCTATAAAACTTTAGTTCAATTTTAGTTAAAATATAAAAATATTCAACCTGTGCTGTGGAAATTTTTCTCAATAAAAGCAAAAGAAATTCAATAAATAATCGATGAGTAAAAGTTTTAAAAAAGTTCATAAAATAACTTTTAGTTTTTAAAATTGTTATAGTTGATTTATAGCTTTTAAATAAGAAAATATTTATCTGAAATATTAGACACTTCAAACATTTTAGTGTTTAGTAAATCTTTGATCAAATGAATTTTTTATCAAAATAAAAAAATTTTATTATTGTAATGATCTAATAATAATTATAATACAGTCAATATTTGAAGAAAAATCAACGAAAATACCTTGTAATCATTAAAAAATACGCATTACAAAAACTTTTCCTTTATCAAACCCAAAGTAATAATTGAATTTGTATATATATATAGCAATAAGAAAAAAAGAAATATGAATATAAATTACAATAATTTACCACTCACTACCAGTCGTACGCTAAATATAATCCAACAACAATCGTCGTAAAGAAAAAAAATACCAAAAAGAAAAACAATAAAATAATCAATATACAGATGTATTCAAAGTGCATTATACGCATAAGAGAAATAGAATAAAGATAGTTTGCGTGGGCGCGGTTTTCTAGATGGTGCAAGTAAGAAATAAAAGAATGAAAACAAAAACTAAAGAAAGAATGAAATAAAGAAATAAGAAGATACGTTAAAGATTTCTTTATCATTCTCCATCGGTGATCTTGGGTGGTACTCCACTCTTTCGTTAGTATGTATAATCTGTATATATGTATATATAAAACGCAGAGTGAGAGAGAGAGAACGGCGCCTTATTCGATTCCGATGAAGGTGTTACGTTAGTTAGCGCGTAGAGTCTCTTGCGTGGCTTTCGTGAGAAGAAAAAAGATACATATACGTATATGTAAGCTATAGGGTTTTAAAGGGCCTTTTGGTATGCGTGTGTGTAGGCGGCGGTTGGTCCAGAGAGTAAACGCTTGCTTTCTATACTTTTGCTTCATTCTCTTTCTGTTAGTCTTCTTTTCATTATTTTTATTATTTTTTTAGTTTCTTTACGTCTTCTGATCCTTCGTTGTAGTTTATTGTTTGGCTTCTTTTTCTTTTCATTATTTCGTTATCTTTTAATTTTTCATCCTTTGGCTGCTCCTTTCTTTTGCTTTTTCTATATGTCTACGTATAATACGTTGAATGGATGAGTTTGTTTTTAATTGGTCTTGAAAAGGATGAAGAATGAAAAATTTCAGAATTTTTATCAAGGCGTCGAACTTAAAGTCAAAATTATTTTTTATTCCTACCTCAGCAGTAATGGTCACTTTATTAACTCGAAAAGCGGGCCGAAAGTAAGATATTTCTAACTTCTAAAATTTTGCGTGAGGAAAATACATTTCTCCCGCTAAATTAAAAACTTATAAAATTGAATAGATTGTTGAATTTTTAAATTAAATATTAACATTAGGTCACGAGTAAAGTCTAATTTCTCCCTCAGGGATTTACTCCCCTCGCTTCTCTTCGCTTGCTAGAGTCATAAACTTCCCTTCGAGAGAAATATGCGACTTTGCTTCCTAGTTGCACAATGTACTATTATAATTATATTAGATTATTTTGGAGTATCTTCGTGGATCATCTCAATTAAATCACATTATTTTCAATGGCAGGATTTGTTTATAATTGTATGAATATAATATTTTTTATATTATCATTTATTGCTGTGGAATTATAGTGGACAAATTTTAAAGATTGTTCAATAATTTGTCTAGTACTTCTCTGCAAAATTTGTGAGATTTCATCATAATGATTAAGAAGAAACGTCGCTGTAATTTTTATGCAAAATTTCATTGCAAATTTTATAGAAAAATTCTCTCTATGTATAATTCAACGCTTAAATTAAATTTTCACCCGGTACATTTGTATTATCAGAAAATTAATGTTTTGCACACATGAAAAATAACATTGTTGCATTCCTTTTGTATCGAATACCAATAAATTATTTAAAAACCACGTAATTGTTATATCTTCATTAAATAACACTGTAAGCTGTTAAGTTATTTTTATGACCTCAAAATCTAAATATATTTGAAGTATCTACAAATAAGGAGAAAAATCTTAAAATAAAAGATGATAATTTACGATGCACCGCAGCACCTACATCGAAGTCGGTAGTCTAAAATTGAATAAATAAACGTATCCCAACCTGAAAGTACAACTAAATAATCTTCGTATACGTCTCAATAAAATTTTTTTAAGCACCCGTTCACGATTAACGACTAAATCCGAATAATTTCGTAATTCATTATAAGCAACGCCATACAAGTCTCATTCCTAAAAAAGTCTCTATATCCGTAATTTTCAATTCCCGTTTTATCTATTTTCTATATGTAAGTTGAAAAAAAAAATAAAAAAAAATAAAGAAAATAAGAGATGAAAAAATTCTGTTACCTTCCCATCCCGGGTGGCCGAGCACTAGCCTAGGCTAACAAAGTTTCTTCGCTATCTCTCTTTTTCTCTTTATAGATTTCGGCTGCTTAACAATTTATGGGTGGCGCTTCTTGTTCTTTCTCTTTTTCTTTCTCACAACATATATATACATATATATATATATATGTATACATATAGTGCTCAAAGAGAAGTGTTATTTCGTGTGCAGGACCTTTGGGACAACGTAACATTCTATCTTTTTCTATAAACCACTCTCGCTCTCAGTTGTTTCTTCTTTTGGGATGTGTATATATATACGTGTCGATGAGATTTACACCGCTTCGAGACTTGAAACAGGCTTTCGATATCTTTTTCTCATTCTCCTCTTCTTGTTTCTTTCTCTCTTTTTTTTATCTCTTTTGATTTTGATTGTATGTATAATACCTATAGGTTTATTGTGGAGAGAAAGAGAAAGATATGATGTATAATGAGGTGGAAAGAAAAACAGTTAAAGTGATGGATAAATATACGAGAAAAGAAAAAAAAAAGGAATTAAAGGTGAAAAATGATAAAAAGGAATTTTGATTTAATTCTTGTTTGTTTAACGCGCTTCTCGAGATTGTGAAGAACGTATGTGTATGTGAGAGAGATGAATTTTAGATAACTCGGTATTAATATCATCGTAAAAAGTTAATTGTGTGAATTGACTTATCATGTCGAAGTGTACATTATTAAAGATAGAATTTCGAAAAAAAATATAAATATGTTGCATTATTTATTTTTATTGAAATTAAGATTTATTAATTTTTCGTGATTGTAATGAGAGTTGAAATATATTATGCATATAATGAAATTTTAATTTAGATTTTAAAAAATATTAATTTGTTGGAATTCATTCGTATGAATATTTCAGAGTAAATTAAATATCTGTGAAAATTTAATACGCGAAAAAATCTAACCTCGACATTAATTATAACAGTAAATTGATAAAATTACATTAAAAAAAAAGAAAATAAACGTTTAAATTATAGAAAAATTAAGATAAATAAAGATGAAAAATTTTTTAAAAAAGTAGAAAGAATTTAGCGAGGTAGATTGAAGTCGAATGAAAGAGACTAAGAATTAGGAGAGATAGAAAAAAAAAATAAAGTTAAAAAAAAAAAGATAAGATGAGAAGGTGAGCAAAAGAAGACGAGCGAAAATTCGGTGCAAGTCAAAAGCGAAACCGATTCGTTAAGGCAGGAACTGCCTCGGTCTCATTAAAGCTCAAAAAGCCGCGCAGTATATATATATAAGGTAGCGCGAAAAGAAGAAGAAGAAAAAGGAACCTCTTGTAAGGAATAAGAAATTTTTGTACTATATATACCTTTCTTCTTATTTTCGTTACTTTTTTTTTTCAAAAGATATATTAGAAGAGGGCTTAGTCGAAAGAACGAGATAACGAGGTGCTGAGAAGAATGAGGGATGAAAAAAATTTTTAGAAAAAGTATTTAGCTTGTAGTTTGATATTTTTTTTTGAAACAGTGGACAGTTGATGTTCATGTGTAATTATACCTTTTCTTTTAAAGAGTAAATCAAGTCGAGTTTTTAAATCGTATATAATGAAACGATATGCATGTTTAAACTTTTGTAAAATTAATAATTTCTATTTAATGTTTACATTTTTTCTATTAATACTTTCTGTTTAATAACTAAATTTTTTTTTTATTCCTAATATCATTAAAAATTTTTTTTTTACTCTGCTTAAATTATTTAATAAAATTGATAATAAACAAGAGGCGTTAAAATGGATTTTTTTTTAATTTGTAGTATTTTATAAAGAGATAAATTATATCACAAATTAATATTTCATTTTTTAAGTAATTTTAATTGGTATAATTTTGGTTAAAAAGTTAATCCTCTCAAAAGTTATTTTTAACTTTCAATTTTTTACAATCTTACCAAACAAAATATATATATTTAATAAAAATGAATCATCTCAATCTCAAAAAAGAGTAAATTGAATTAAAACGAATACTTTTTAAATCTAAAAGTAATAATTATGACTCAAGATAATTGAATCATAATGATTTCTTAAATTGAAACTAATTTACGATGTATTGTATTTCAAGTTAAACATTTAAGTTTTTATTTTTAATTTCATAATACGATCAAAAAGGTAAGCTATTTTCAGTTTTTCCATTCAATGCACTGGTATAAACTAAAAAAAGAAGTTCCTATTTATATTTTAAATTCAAATGTTACAACAATCTAGTAAAATAAATAACTGATTTTTTTTAAATGAAATATATTTTTTTATTCCATTAAAGTAATTTCATAAATTGATGTAAAAAGTAAAGAGCATTTTTACGTCTAACCATTTATCTTTTTTTTTCACTTTACATCAGAAATACGATATTAAAAGAGATGAAAGGGTATTTTCATTAGAATAAAAAAAAAATCTATGGAAAATATAGATTTTAGGAAAAAACGGTATAGTTTAATACCTAAACGTAACGTAACGTACAAAGGAAAGTAAAGCTAAGAGTAAAAATGAGTCAGAGGGAATCCCTTGATCCGTAAGGGAAAAATCTTCTTCTTCCGACTGGGTTGCGCGAAAGTCAGTTTAAAAAAATGTAGGAAGAAGAAAAAAAAAGAAAAGAAAAAGGAACTGAACTAATAGTATAGAAAAGAGCGAGCGAGCTAGTTGAAAGCTAAGGCTCGTAGAATTTTGAGAAAAGAGAAGGAGGAAGAAAAATAAAAGAGGAACCAATTCCCCTTTGTACTCTTAAAAGCAGTTTACCCATTTTGCAAGGGAAAAGGCATGCGAGGAATGTGTTCTCTTTCTTATACGCATACATCTATTTCATTTTTTTTTTCTTCTTTAACGTGGCTCACTTCTTTTTTGTTATATGATTCTACCAAACCACCTTCCCTTTTTCACTTTCATTTCTCTTTTTTTAATTTTTTTTATTCTTGTAAAATAAAATTTTTTTCTTTTTTTTTTAATTCGCGTACGAAACGCAGTGGTGCCTCAAGGGAAAGAAAATAATGGACGCGAGGAGTTATGAAAGGCGTAACGATAAAATGAATTTTGAGCAAGGGTATTAGGTTGTATTAAGGCGGTACGCCTTTTCTTTTCTTCCTTCGGACTTTTGCCAAAGCCAATCGTAATATTGGAAAACTGTAAATATCATCCTTCTAGACTTGTACTCTTGTACAGATGTATATGTGTGTATGCGTCGAAGTTTGTTGGAATAAAAAGAAAAGGAATAGCATAAATGCAAAATGAAAGTTACTCATGAATTTTTTTCTCTTTATCTGTCTCGTTTGGAGTTCTTTTTGGGGAATATTTTTATGTTTTGCTAGAAGAGTAGCAATGTACTGTTTCATAATTGATTTGAACGTACACATTAATAAATGTTTATTGAACCTTACGTTTTGCAGCTGAAGTTACAGTTAAACATGAAATTCAATTAGATGACAATTTGAAGTCTCTTACCTGGAACAAAATAAAATGAAATACTATATTAACAAATGCACCGTGCAATATAATTACATATAATTAATTATCAAACGTTCAAACTGACAGAGGCATGATTGCAAAACAATTATAAAAAATATAGTTTAATATTATTCTTATTAGAATTGAATTTTGCTAAATTTCACCAGAATCTTCAAAACTTAGAACCAAAATTTCTTAATTTATTGAAAAATATTGTCATGCAATATTAGCTAAGCAATTTGCATGTTTCGAGACAACAATGCCGTATAGCGTCGGCAATTGCAATTATCCAAATACTATATGCAATACATACAGAGCATGGAAGACATGAACACGTAAGATTGTAACCAAATTACATATACATATAGGAATATAGTCCCTTTTGGTCTTCTCCTCTATGTATACATTCACGGCTGCTTTGCATTCCTTGTCGACGCTCTTGAAATGTCAACGTCAACTTACTTGACAATTCAGACGATGATGATAACTATATCTATATATGTATGTATAAGCATTTATACCATACCCCCCAAGAGATGAATTGTCTTTGTCACGTGCGCTTGAGAAGTCCAATCTCAATTTTACGAAAGGAATTGAATTTCCATATGGAAGAAGAAAAAAAAGGACATCTCTCACAATGCCAAGTGTAGAAGATATATTTGCAAAATTTGGAAAACTTTGGGAACTGAATGATTATATAAAAATGTTTAGTTTTGAATCTGACTCCCGATATGTAACTGTTGATGATGATAAATTTTATTAAATTCACGTTTTTATCAAAATCATGTAATAGGGTATATCATATATTCATAATTACAAATATTACAGTTTTCTGAACTTTTTATCTTCATTCAACATTTTTTTGAAATATCTTTAAGTCATACTTTTTATTAGTTGAAGTGAAAGGGCATATTACAGAAATATTTTTAAAGCTTCCAGATTAAGAATACAAAATTTAGAAAACTGTGATGCCGGTATTTTACATCCCTTTAATAGAAAACAATAGAAACATAGATGATATTTATACTTTATAATCTATATATTTTAATGATATTTAAACAGAGGTATAATATTAACTAGAATATTTCATGATTTTAGTTAAAACAATGAAAATTATAGACTTTTAAATAAAAAGAAATGAAAAGAAGCATGAAATAACAGATTGTTAGAATACATGATGAAGGATTTAAATAAGTAAGACAGAAACACTCAGCATATACAGAGATATATGTTAAAAGGACTTGCTTTAAGCTTAAGGTTGAATGTTTACCACTAATCCGTTTAAATCCTTTCTAGGGGAATCGCGACAGTTGGCATATGGTACAAAAGCTTTTTACTATATCCCACCTACCTGCACACATACATACACATCCACACTTTGGGCATAGGTTATACAAAGTTTGAATTAATTCGCATATTCTCATGTACTCTTGCTTAAAATCCTTAATAAATCGTAAAGTTAACAAGGCAAACATTTGATGATCTTTTACTAAGGTGCATATATAGCGATACGCTAATAGTTAATGCGAAAATGGCTTTCTTAAGGTTTACAGGACGGATTAAGTTATTGAGCGGATGCTAATAAGTTTTATTAAGTAAATATTCTAGATTATACATTAAGCTCAAATTTAAAGCCTTATTCATTAGAGAGTTTGCTAAAACCTGAATAATAGTAATAATAATACTAATATATGGAAAGAACAATTAATAAAAATAGAATAATAATATCTAATAAAAGGCAGCAGATTTTAATTTCTCGGTGAAAAGTAACAAGGTTTACATTTGCGACGAAAAATAGCACATTTGACACCCTTGGCCGTGAGTAGTATTACATTTACATTATCACAAAAACTAGTGTATCTTAAAGCTGCTCTTTGAACAATAGAACATTTTTACAATATCGCGTGATGATCAAGTGGCGAAATATGCTACTTTCCGTGGAAGTTTTTGGAATGTGTTACTTTTCTTTCAGTTTTAAAATGTTCTAATCAGATTATTTGAGAAACATAATGAACAAAGCAGTAAATAAAATAAGTAACAAGTTTACTGCTAACATATTTTTCACTCAATCATTGTGAAGAATAGTTTTTATTATCTTCTTTTTTCAGTTCGTCCAATCAATAACCAACCATAAAACTGTAAAGAAAAAAAAATCTTGACAATCGATGGTAACCGATATTATATGATAAAATAACGAATCAAAATAACTAAATAAAAACTCACATCAGCAGAAAAAAAAAAAAAATCAGCCGTGCAAAAGATAATACCATTAACACCATCCAGAGAGCCACTATACCTAACCTCCCTAATACTCTTAGCACTTCGAATATCCTTTAACGGCGTACTCTCGTTCCTCGCGTAATCGTTCACAGGGGAATACGAAAAGGCCACTTCAACGCTTGCAAAACTGTAACGAGAGTCGAAAGGAAGAGAAAAAAAAGGGATGAAAAAAAAATAGAAGAAGAAGAAGAAGGCGTGAAAAATCGAAAGGAGTGTATATAGCAATGGTAATGTTCTTTTCCTAGACTCGAGAGAACTTCTTCAACGAAGCAAAAAAAAGAAAGAAAAGAAAAGAAAAAAAGTCAATCGAATGTGCTTAGGTTTGTGGTGATCACGTCTTCGATTTCTCTTTTTTTATATAGTTTGTGTGTGTATATATATGTGTATGTATATAAAAGGGGTTAGAATTTGCAAAGGTGTGGACTTACGTCAGGCCTCCCGAGTGCGAACGATTTTTATATCCTTTTTCTCTTCATCCACGATCACACACAGCCGAATTACAAACTAGTCAACCGCACGTGAATATATTGCCTTTGGGAATAGTTTTTCTTATACCATTTCACTTACACCCATGGGACATACAAAAGAGAGTAGCCTAGCTTTGCTCTTGTCTTTTATATATATATTTTTTTTATTTCTTTTTACTTTCTGCTATAGAACGTAGATGGCATTTGCATTGACAGCTTCTTCTTTTTTTTTTTTTTTCTTCTTATTTTTAAGTGTATATGCACTATTTCTTGGATATGCATTTCCTTCTTTTTTTACATTTTTACTTCATACATTTTGCCGAGACGTTTTATGCTAGTAGAGTTGACTTCTCTATGTTTTTTTTTCTCTCTTACTTTCCTTTTTTAAGAGAAGAAAATTTTCTTGAGGTTGGATAACTTTGAAAAGATAAAGTGAGACGCGCGTCAAGTTTTAACTTTATTCATGAAGAGCGCGACGTTCTGTTTAGTTGAATAAAGTTAACATTTCGTATATGATTTGTTACGAAAAAAAAAGAAATATTTACCTAGGTTGTGTATATGTAGGTCAACCTATTCAACTACGCGTATGTGAATCAAATGACAATTTTTCGAATAAATTTTTTATAATATTATAAAAATAAAACTAACTCTGTCATTGTTTAAATTAATGTTTCAATTGATAATTAGTAATTTTAACAACTTTAATATACGTAAAAAATTTTGTTGATTAAATAAAATAAAAAAAAAATGGGCTATAGCTTTTTGTTCAATTTTTAATGAACTATTATAGCTATTGAGTAAAATCAAAAGTAAAAATATTTGAAATTCTCGAGTCCTAACTTGAAAATTTCAGCGAATCCATTTGTTAAATTTGCATGACGAATAAAGCCGTTTACGAAGAAGATAAGAATCTTACCCTTTTTTTTATTCTAGATTTAATGACAAAACTGTGTTAAGATAATCAGTTGCATCGATCAAATTTTTTTATTCGATTCCTGCGGTCAATGCTTACAAAGAAAATTGTGGTCCCATAAAGAAAAAAAAATCTGAGAGAGAGAGAGAAAAAAAACATTTAATCGTTATACGAAGATCGTCGAGAATTCGGTAGGTGTAAAAAAAAGAGCCGAAACGATCCGACTCTCTCAAGGAAAAAAAAAATGTTGTGACAGTCGTGGCGGCACACTTGGAAAGAATAGAAAAGAAGAAAAAAAAAGTAAGTCGAGAGGCGTCGAATCGTCAAAAAGCCATATCTCTATGTCAGATTATTCACCTATATGTATATAGTTTCGACGTTTAAACGTGGGTGTGAGAGAATATCTTCTTTTTTTTTTTCAAGATCACTCGTTCCCAACAAACTTATAACACGCGTTAAAATAATATACTAGAAATTTATATATATCTATATATACATGAATATATTAAGGAGCTATTAGGTTTCTTTTTATTTTATTGCTTTTACTGCAGCCTTGCTAATGAGCTTCTGGGAATTCGCCAGTTTTTGAATAAATTTTTTTTCTTTTTTTTGTAGAGTATGAATATCAAAAATATTTGTATGATTAAAGAATTTTTTAAATTGAATGAAAATTCGTATAAAGTTTATTTATTTGGATGATTACGTTTTTACATGTGAATATTATTAATGTAATACAGATGGAATTTCATTTTTGATTGATGAAAATTTTTCGATGGATGAACATTTTTATAAACTTTTCAGATACAATAAATTTTCTTAATTAGTAGAAATTTCGATGTTAATTTAATTATTTTATTTAAAAAATTTAATACATTTAAGAGTTAATCCAAAAATGCAGTCATATTAAAAGAATTTGCGTTTATTACATATAAAACGTAGAAGCATAATAATATTTCGTTTTAAAATTCAAATTATAAATTTGATTAAATTTGTTTCAACTTCATAATAAAATTGTGTTCATATTACTTCCCTTGCATTATTGATTTAACGCAACCATTGGATCTTCATCATCTATAATTATTGTTTTAAAAAATCTTATAATATTGCAATTAAAATAAATGTATAACTCATTAAAAAAATTTTATATTATAAAATGAAAAAAAAAATTGATTAAAAAACATGAGAAAAAAGAATTGAAAAAATAAAAATATTAAATTTTATAAATTTATCAATTTTACTATTATAATTCAAGTTCAAAACTTGCGATTCCTAGGCGCTAATCATTCATACCACCAGAAAACCAAAATATGTAATTCGAGAAGCACTTGATACTAATCAAAAAGCATATACAATTATGCATACGAAAATGAGCCTACAATGATGAACAGATAGAAAAAAAGCGCTTACAGTTTTTCTCTAGTAAAAAAATCTGAACGTGTCATTTCAAGATTTTTTTTTTCATTTCTCATTATTACATACGAAGGTACATGAAAAAAAAAAAAAAAGTTATACACATTCGCTCTGCTTTTGCAAGCCGGTGAATCAATGTTTGAATAACGATATAATATAAGTCAAAGGTATATACACACGCGTGTCGCGCATTAACGATCACTTAAAACTCATAAGCGTGAGAAAGTCCGCTATCTTGCCATGCGTATATATAAATGTACATGACTTACTTTAAACAATAAAAAGAACCAAAAATAAAAGAAATAGTACATCGTACGTATCTTATGAAATAAAATTTTATTATTGTACACGCGTATCTACGAGCGGCGTAGATAAAAAAGAAAAAAAAGAGAAGCTTCTTCGGTATTCATTATTTTGGTTACACATATTAAACGAATCGCTTATACGCGGATTTACGAATGTTTTATAACAGTATTCGCGAAATGTTTAGAAAGCTTTATAGGAAGAATGTCTAATTGACTTCTGAAATACGGGTGATGACGAATTTCTTCTTCTTTTTTTATTAAACATATATACGTGGGTTAGAATACGATCGCGGAATTGAAACAAAAAAGAAAGAAAGAAAGAAAACTAAAAATGAGAACGAGGCACGGTAAGTAATGACTGTATTCTTTTTTTTTTAATTCTATTCTTCAATCTCCTTTTGTCATTATTCTTTTAAAGTTTCGCCGCGCGTGCCGTCATTGTTAGAATGTACGATAACGAAATTCCAAATGAAGCGATAGCGATCATCTTATGCGTATTTCGTGATTTTTTTTCCAAAAAAGAAACGTATTTTATTAGAAATTAATGTTGTCGATTAATTTAAGCTTATAAATTATGATGATCAAAGGATACATCGATAGTCAAAATATTATTAATTAATCCGACGAATAATTTGTAGTAAATGTTGCGATTAAAATTATAAAGGAATATAAGTAACGATGCGAATAAATAATTAATACAGCATGTTTCAAATTTTACCGTTCGCTTCACAATTCGCATAGCAAATTTTAAGGATATCTTAGTCTAATAAATAATTTTAATGATTATAAATTATAATTAAATGTCAGTGCTTAACGCGTAGGATAGATAAATTAAACGCTAATCGAATTTTTTTTTCGTTAACGCTAAATTTAATTTTAAACTTTGAAATTATTAACGAAATTTAATATCCAAAGTTATATTATAACTTTGTATCTGTGCCTTATATTAATTAAATTTAGGTATAAAATGTACGTGCGTCATGAATTCAATAAAAGAACAAAAACATTCTTAGAATATTTTATGATATTTACTTTTCATCATGAAATTAATAAAAATGTCCGTACGATATATTGAAAATATCTTTAATAAATACTGCTAACGCCTATATTCAAATATTAAAATATAGAACTACGATATGATTTCATTCATATTGAAAAAAACAAAAGTTTCAATGTGGAAATATCATGCACTTATTTATCTTGGGTGGATTTTAGGTCAATTAACTTATTGACGTACCAAAATTTGTACGCTGCAAGATCATAAATGTTATCATTTTACTTTCTGAATCGTCAAAAAATGAAATAATTGATATGAAATTGTTACCGCTTTAAACAAAAATTTATATTTTACTTGAAAATTTTTATTGATATCCTAGTTCGTTTAATGATTTAAACAATTTTTTTTACAAAACTGATCTAGTCTATCTATACTAAAAAATAACAAATATGTACAATTTTTACTGAATTGGTTCTTCAATTTTCAATATATGCGTAAGATCTGGAATATGGAAAATATATTCTATGCATCATCAATATATTGGGAAATGTAAAAATGTATTGAAAATATATTGTCAACCTATTAGTAATTACAAAGTAATGGGATTGGGAAGTATGGTATACAGAAAACATATAAAATCAAGGTGTTATTATAATTTGAGGATTATAATAGCATTTTTCACAAAATTTTTATAAAAATACCTTTTGACTCATAAACGTTGACAATTTCTGTCTCGTTGTTCTATCAATATCTTCAAATGGGACATTTTTCCATTTTTCTGAATATTATCTTGAAGCTTTTTTGTTCTTTCAATTTTTCTTTCTTTGTAAAAGAATTTAGTTTGCTCAAATAAAAAGATTTTTTTTTGTATTTCTGGAAAGTCAAAATTTAATTTAAACATGTAGTAAGAATCATAAATTGATAGAATAAAAAAAATTCAATTTTTTATAAATTTAAATTTCAGTAAACAATTTGTACAATGAAATAATACGTTTAAAAAAAATAATACTTGTTTATAAGCAATTTTTTTTTATTGTATAAATAATTTAATTTTTTATGTGTATATTTTTCTTTTCTACTTTATTAATTTGGAAGAAAAAAAAGTTTCTTTTTTTTTTTAAATTCATTTGAATTAATCCTTCAAGTAATATAACACTACTTACATTTGATCTTAGTCACTCAACTTTTCACCAACTCCCCCATCTCCGATTCTCAACAAAAAAGCAAAAAGCCGCTCGATAAAAAGCAAGGAAGGCAAAAAAAAAAAAAAAACACACACACAAAAAAAAATAAGTTGCTACCAAAGTAACCCGTTTATACCCCCGTTGCAGCGCATTAGCATAATCCTCTGTGTGTTGCGCGAGCTCACGCAAATTAATCGCTCCAAATGATACGAGAAAGGGTTACGACAGTAAAAGATCCAGAGAGAAAGAAACAAAAAGTTATATAGCTAGTAGTGGTCAGCCGCTCGCCATAAACCACGAGCTCTTGGCTTCACTCACTCTTCTCTTATTCTCTATACGTATACACATATATATATATATCTGTAATGTATATAGGAAGAAGAAACAGCGGGTGGTAGAACTCTGCAATGACCGCCAAAGGGATTCGCTATATAGCTTGGAATGTATCCTTCTGCCACCGCACCCTTTTGGCAACTGACTATGTTATATAAAAAAACAAAAATAAGGAAAAAAAAACAAAAGAAAACATTGCTCTTTCAACTTATTATGTTTATACACACTTATATATATACATTTTTCATTTAGATTGTCTTTGAAGTTAGGTTTAATTGAATTGAATTTACTTGGTTTAATTAGTGATTGGTTAGGTATAGTTTGCAATGCTTGTTATAGTTTATTTGTATGGAAGCTATTCAGTCATTTTAATCTAGACTTTAGTTAATTTTGTTATAGAATCGGGAGTTAGCAAGCAACATTACTATTTTTCATTCGCATAACAAGAATTTTTTAAGTATCAATATATGAAAATAAACAAATCTTTTTTTTTTTGCTGAAATTAGGTGGATATTATTATTAATTTGTTGAAGATAAATTAAATCTATATTTTATATTCAGATAGTATTGCAAAAAAATAGAGCAAGAATAAGAATCCCAAAACCTTGTATTGTAAATACGTTGTTAATGGAAGCCACTAATGTTTGAAAATTTCCAATATTAAATGTTTAAATAATAATGTTAATAGCTCATTTTATTTGTTCTTACTATTTTTTTATCTTATTGTTACTTTTTACAAAAAAATTAAGTGATCAGCGATTTAAAAATTTACTTATTCATTACGATTAAATTAAGCTTTGCTGACTAGGATTCGAAATAAAACTTAAAAATAAACACAAAATAATTTAATTCATCGAAGCGGAATCTCTCTTGTTGAAACTAATTACATATTATTTGTAAGTTGATTTTCAGTAACTGTTTGAATTATCTAAAAGCGAATGATTACAATAATTATCGTGACAGTTTCTCCGTTTTTAATGGCACGGAAACAATTCAATATCGATAAATAAATTACAACAATTTAATCATTTCCAGTGCGATTAAGTTAATTTGATCAATAATATAAATTATTAATTCGTATTATAAGAGAATTAGTTTCAATGAAAGAGGACTCGAGTTTACTGAATGTTTAACATACTTTTTGTCGATATAATAAATAATAGATATAATTAAAAATTAAAATTAAAGAACACTTTTTTAGTAATGTGTATTTTGATCATAAAAGTGATTAATCTATACACTTCAACTGTTTTTATGAACATCTTAATCTAAAATTTATAATAAAAGCTTGTTTTTTTCTGAAATCCTAAGGCATGAAAAAAGAAGTTTGAAAATTTATCATTCTTTCTTGTTTTTTAAGATTATTTTTTTGATAAAAATATATTTTTTATCTTATAAAAATGATATTTTTTAATAATTTTCGGTTTACTTTCAAATGGATTATAATCAATTATTGTTAAAAGTGGTTTGGCTACGATATTAACAAAATACAATCAACGGGTTAATTTATTTAAAATAAGTGTAAAAAAACATTGATACATTAAACGATGTACTATAAATCTAATTAGTATTTAGAATGGAAGAAACCATTTAAAACTTTTTATTACAAAATTTTAAAAGTTTTCATTTTTTTTCATAAAAAATATAGAAAGAAAACTCAGATTTATCAGAACTTTAGTAGTTTCTTTAATGATCCACAAACAGTATCCAGGGTCCGAGTATATCATCAATTCCAAAAGGAGTCAACTACCTTTTGAAATAGTTTTTATTTATTTCTCGTGCTTCTTTTTATTTTTGCACACATTCGCGTCTATACATACTTGGCTCATTTTTCTTTTCTTCTTTTTTTTTGGGGGGGGGGAAAGGGTTTTACAAAAAAGTTGTTTTGAATAAGTTGCAACTTGTTTCTTGCCGCTTGAATAAAAAAGTTATTTCGTCTTTTTCGTCTCCTCTTCTTTTCTATATTTTTTTTCTCCTCCTTTTTCTTAGCCCTTTCTGGTCCAACATTGCCGCGGCAATCTTTCGATGATAAAATCTTAGGCTTTTCACTAGAATATAGCGCCTATAAGATCCAACTAAAGAAAGGAGAAGAAAAAGATTTTAAGCACATATAATCCTTCTCTTTCTCTCTTTATTTTGAAAGCGTTGAAAAAAAAAACAAAAAAAAAAGATGAGAAGTAGGTTGACCGATATAAGGTTTTTTGTATTAAAATATACATGCCGAGAACTTTGGTTGGTTCAAGATTGTCTAAGTATTTTTTTTTTTTTTTTCAATATAGAAAAACAATGGTGTAATTACTTGAAGTTTTGTTTGTATAGAAAAGTATTCGTTTGACAAATTTAAACTGTAAAATATTAAAAAGGAACGAGTTGGTGTTTTAAAAATAGAATCGAATATTTTAAAATTGAAATTAAAATTAAACACTTTCGTGACAATGATAAAATTTTACAGGAAAATTTAAAGATTCACTGAAATTCCAAGTATGCAGAAATTCTATACACTTCTACATCATACAACGTTTAAGAAAACGAATTTAATCATTGTAAAAAATACACAACATACGAAGATTTAGTTTCATCATTAAATAAAAAAGGCAAATGTAACCATAGAAATTCTTGATCGCATCCAATCGAATCACGCACATCCATACGCCCTTTAACCCTTTTTCATGCATTAAAATGGACAAAAAAAGAACGAACTTATATACCTTACAAAAGCGCTTCAATTTAAACGCCACGGCGTTAACGAAGAGACTCGTGTATATATGATAACTATCGTTTGCCCACGCTGTATATAAAGAAAAATAAAGAAAGGTAAAAAAAAAGCAACGAATCATAGAAGAGAGAAAGAAAAGAGAAGGACACACCGGAAGTAATCGTTTCTTTTCTTTTTTCGTATATAACACTCGAACGGCGTTGCTTTAATATCTGCGCACGCGAAACTTTATATACAGCTTATACCACACCTACGCGTTCTATTGTCTTTTAACTTTGAGCTGTTAGAAGTCACGCGTGTATAATAATTTTATATATCTTAAGAATTTCTCATGGCAAGTTTAATTGTCGTTCATTTACCTGTTATATTTCTTGATACTGATATTTTTTCGGCAGAGAATTTTGATGCCAATCACTGATTAAGCAATGCTTGTTACGTTGACTTATTTCTTTTTTTTTTTAAAGTTATTTCATTTTTTTAGTCGAATTTATGAGTAGTTGGAAAATGGGTATTATTAATATTTTACGAATATGAAAGTCATATTATGGATGATTCTTTCTTTGATAAATTTTATTAGTGATAAAAATTAATTGTCATTTATTACACGAAATCTTAAAATGCATTGAATAAAAAGATTAAGAAAAAATTTTTTAAATAAAAACCTTTCACTTCGAAAAAGATTTCATTAAAATTAAGTAAGTGAAAATCAAACAAAATTTTTTGAAAATTATCGATTTAATATTTTTATACAAATAATGTGAAAGCAATTGATTAATTTTAATCATTGTTTTATGCATTAAAACTAAAACTGCGAATGTGAATTTCAAAAGTGGCTTGGTTCAATGAACTCAAAAATAATTTCACAATTCGAAATTTTGCTAAAATGTTTATTACTCATTTCTGCTTTTTCATCAATTGAATTGACAAATTTCATTTAAAATAAAAAAAATAAAAAAATAAAAAAACGTTCACAACAATGTACATCTTTATTTTTATAATAGCTCAACAACAAAAGCCGTTCTATTCTCTAATTGACAATTAAACCGAATGTATACGTGTGAATATCGTACAGATATAATATTACATTATTACGTACGTACGCAATTTCTGATAACAGAATTGAATACAATTTGACCTTTTCCATTATTTTCCTCTACAATTAAGCTACTGTGCGTTTTTTTTTTTTAATAAAAGTTGCGTCAGAGTAGCTTGAGGTCTGTCCATTAAATAGTTTTTTTTTTTTTTTCAGGATGTCATAAAACTTTCGACTCTCCACATGATCATGTGACCAGAAAATATCATACATTGTTCTAACCATAATTTTATTTAATTTTATTTCAAAAGGATAAGATAGTCTCAATAGATAAATAAGTTATTAGTTAATAAAGATGATTTTATAATTTCTATATAATAAATAATAAAAAAACCTGCAGCATAAGTA
The DNA here is from genome assembly GCA_017163975.1 of Anastatus disparis. Lineage (NCBI taxonomy): Eukaryota > Metazoa > Arthropoda > Insecta > Hymenoptera > Eupelmidae > Anastatus > Anastatus disparis. The sequence continues at coordinate 3,838,169 of JAFFSR010000251.1, forward strand.
TTACAAAATATTTTAATTTATATTTTTTTTTGTAATTCAATTCTTGGAAATGTAACTATACTTTATAGCATACATATATACACTGTAAAATTAAAGAATTTTCTATTTGCGCTGAGTGACTTAAAGATTTTAGCAAGATATTATTGTAGATAGCTCGAAGGCAAGAGAGAGAGAGAGCAAAGGTATATTATAACTTCTTATATAAAAGTTTCCAACTGCACTTATTTTAATTTTTTTTTTTTTTAATATATAGCAGTAGGAAATATAATTCAGCAAAATATAACTTAAAGGGAGAGTGCAAGTATAGAATAAAAAAAAAACGAAGTAAAAAATGAAAAAAAAAAAAAAAAAGTAACATTCTCAAACGTTACTTTTATAAAGATTCACGATAGCGCATACCCTCGGCATTGCAAAAATCCATTTCGCGCGAGCGCCCGCGCGCTAGAATATAATATAGAACGAACAAACTCGAGCCTATCTATGTGGACCATCTGAAACCAAAAGAAATAAAATAGACGACCCTAGCAATCAAAAGCATTTTTCGTCTTTCTTTTTCTCTCTCTCTTACTCACTTTTATTCTCGCCCTCTCTTTACCACACTATCTACGTGAAAAAATATCATTTAAAAATTATTTTACTCGACCGCTAGTTGCTGAACGAAAAGAAAAAAAAAGGATATTCATTTTTTTCTATCTAAAATTATTTTTACTCTTAATTTAATGTATCTAAAATCTTCAATTTCGCATGTTATCTATATAGATTCTATAAATTTTTATTTTAGTTAAATCAATTATTAATTTATTTTTATTATTTATATCCTAATACTTTATCAATGTTGCTACTCAATAAACTGTGATTTGTTTTAGTTTGCGAATGATGAAATAGTACCAAAATTTAATGTGCCTTATTAATTTCAGTATATTAGAATGTTAGAGATAAAAATATTGCTTTAAAAAATTAATCAATTATTTCACATAAAATCAATAGATTATGATTTGCTATTTATGTAAAACATTGCTATTTCAATGTGGGAAAAATTTTTTTTAATAAACATCAACAATCAAAGCCAGCGTATTCTTAATTGATAAATCACGTTCCTCAAACAGTTGCATTTTAAAATATATTTTTATTCTTTTTATATGAAAACTTATGCATTGAACGTTTAACACTAACAAACCAAAGAACGAAAAAAATTTTGTGATGATTTCAATTCCCAACTTTATACAAGTAATATCTAATAATCCTAAAACAAAAAATTCACGAGTATTCAAATAACTAATAAATGAAAAAAGTCAAATTCAAGACAAGCACAATCAAATTCGATAAGATAGTCACGGGGCACTCCTAGCAAATAGTCAAAGCCGTATTACATTACTCCGAGGTCCACGAACCTATAATACACTCACAAAACTATTGAAACTTCTTATATTATACTAGACGAGGTCAAAAACCTTTAAAACGCCCCTCTCTCGTACACACGTGCATAGAGACACACACACATATGTATATGCACATACACGCATATATATAGTCTTTTTCTCTTATACCTCTCAACTTCGCAGTTATAAATCTTTTACCCGCAGTTGTTTCACATACATGCAAATTTTTGCAAAAAAAAAAAAAAATAAGGTTTAAAATGTTTAAGAAAAAAAAGGAAAATCTTTTTTTTTCGTTTCGTTTTGTTTCAAAGTCTCGTCTGATATCCTCTCTTTCTTTCGCACACCTATATGTGCGTGCACGCCTTATTTATCTGGTTTCGTATATAAGTCTCCTTTTCTTTCTCTGTCTTTCGTTTTCCTTACTCTTTTCATTCTTAAAAAAAAGAAAAGGAAAAAAAGAGAGGAGAGCTCCCACGAGAGACAGAGTCTACGGGTGAATCATACACAGGTTCCGGTCCAACCCACATATATATATATATATATATATATATATATATATATATATATATATATATATGACCGTCTTTCTACCTACACACATACATATATACATGTATATACACGTAAGTGTATAAGGATAGGGCTACTCTTGCATTTAGTCGCGACGACGGCTTTAAGAAGACTATAACAACGAATACGACGTATATTGCAATGTATGTAGGCAGCGGAAGTACGACGCGAAGTATTAAGGGGTGCCCCGGCTCATACAGACGCTTTATATATACGAGATAAGAAAAGAGTTAAAGAGACGGAATAGGACCTGATTCTTTTTATTTTAGTTTTTTTTCTTTTGTTTTATTTATGACACACGGCGCCTTTGCCTTGATTGCGGATATTGAATGTAACTGATTCCATTGACGTCAATATATTAAGTCTTTAAAGACACTGTAATTGTTTTTAACGATTAATTTATTTTTGTTTCAATGTTATTTCAATCAAATTAATATTTATTTTAATTAATGTTATTGTTTTATTAAAACGTTGGCTTTATTTGTATCAGTAATTTACGTATGTTAAATAAATAAATTATCTAGTAAAATATAATATAAACATTTGATTTATTATTTAATTAAATAAAATAGTATTTTATTTATACAAATTCTAAAATACTATAATGAAATACAGTTTTAATTACTTCGAAAATTTATATTCATTATTTAAATCTAAAATTAATTTTAAAGTATGCTTTAATAGCGTTATTAAATATTAAGCTATTTAATACTTATAAAGTCTACATATAAATAGTAAATAGAATATTAATTAAAAATGAAACATGGGAACAAGTAATCATATCGTTAAATTTTCTTTTTTTTTATAAAATTAAAAAATGACTGCAATAAAAAATGATGATTATTTAAAAAATTTGTTAAACTGTACAATAAATGGCTCTCGAGTGTCGAATCGAATAACTTGTCTGATCAAACGCGAATGATTTTAAAGTAATATAATTGGCATACTTTAAAAGGTACAAACAATGTATATCTCAATGATTGATCAGCCATAACAAAAAAAAGGTAGATATTATTAAAGTCCTGGAATCTTAACATTTTTCTTCATTCTTCAAATGGTATATAATAAAGTGCTTTGGCCGATTCTTACCCTTACAATTTTTTATTTATTTATTTTTCTTATTTTTTTTTTTTTTTAACTCAATCGTCCCTTTCACTTTTCAATCCTCGCGAAATACAAATCCAAGCGCACGCGTGTATATATATATACACGAATATCGAAATGCTCGCGTTTTCTCGGCTTTTTTCCCGCGGGACATGAGCGCGAGAATTTCTCACGGAACCAGCAGTGCTCGAGCTGTACGAATTGCTTAGTTTATTTTTATTTATTTCTTGCCTTTTATTTTTTATCTTAACTCGAAGTTGGCAAGGTTACCCCAATATATAAATGAGCAAAACTGTTTCACGTGAATGATTTTAGCCAAAGGTCAAATAATAACAAGAGAGTTAAGTTTGACGAAGATGTTAAAACGTAACGTGATTACATAAATATATATACAGCTGGAGGATGACTGAAGAATTTAATATTTCTTTTTTTTTTAAGAAAAAAGTAGAAATAAATGTTTATTTCTTCTAAGATTATTGTTTTATGAGCTTGACTCTATAATTAATATAATTTTGCTGTAAAATTATTTTATGTTCGGATGATTTTTATTTTATTCGAATAATGACAAGTATACGAATGGATGATCAAATTTAATCGCTGAGTAATATTATGATATTTTGAATATTTTTATATCATTTAAAAATTATTCTTTTATCGGAAAATTCAAGAAAATTATAATAAATTTCTAAATGAAAATTTATGTAAGTATTTATAATTATTAAAAAAAAATTCGATAACTAAGACTTTTGTTTACTTGCCCAACTTAAATCTCGTTTATAATATCTTTGCTCACTTTGAAACTTTTAGTATAAATGTAACCATTAAAAATCTAGTTAATTTAATATAATTACCCTCGATACTCAGAGTAATGAAAATTCACGGACAAATGAAGGTTTACGTTCGAAATGTGTACGCGGAAACCCAAACCTCTTGGCAATATCAGCGTGAAATCAAGTGTGAAAGATATAAAGGGATTCTGTGAATTCAGGTGTACGTTTGTATTCTCCCTTATCAGTTGAATATACAATGTATATCAATAACATTATAACGACAACGTTATGAGATTTGCGTTTATGACACAAATGCTTATCTCGACTTTACGCTCTATCGCATTATCATTGTGATTTCCTTTGGAATTTTTTTAATTTTTTTTTTCTTTTAATTCTCTCTCTCTCTCTCTTCTTTTCAACATTTACTAAACGCAAAAGGGCTGATCTTGCTAAAATAATAATTTAAAGGTATATATATGTATCATTTGACTGTGAAACATTTATTTTAATTTCCCGCATGGTGTAATCGCTTAGACGGTTTGTAACCTTCTCTCTCGGAAACGCAACGTTACGGAACATTGATAAGGGAATTTTCAATCTTCTTATCTTAATTAGGTTTGTTCATCGAAAGCTTTTTGTTTTAAAATAGAGCTTAGGAGGAAAATTTAATTTTTCAAGTTTATCTAAGTATATTATAATTCAATGGTATTTTGTGAATTAAACGTTGGACTTTCAATACTAATTGATGAATTTTATAGTATTTATATTATTTATAAGATTTTTAATATAAAAAGAATATGATTGGTTACTAAATCATTTGATTTTCTATTTTTTATTTTAATCTCTTATATGTTGTTCTTTTAAATAATAAAAATTTAAAATATTCATTAGTGATGTAAACAATAATAAACTCAAAATAAAAGAATTTTAAAAATATTAGGAATATGAATCTTATAGAAATTATCCTAAACTTTTCATGAATTTTATAAGCTTCTCATGGTACAATATTTTTTATGATAATTAAGCTAAAAAAATATATTCAAATCATATTAACAATACACGAAGAGAATTTTCCTATAAAAATTATGGTATGACCGCTACAAAAATCATGGGATATCGTATATTTATTATACATACATGAATATTATTAAATACACCGATAAAATTTAAAGTTTGTCCAATAATTTTTAAAGTACTCATTCGTAAATTTTCTGAAATTTCATAACAATAACTAAGAGTAAACATAGTTACAATTTTTATACGGGAGTTCATCGAGAATTTTATAAAAAATTCTAGAATTTAATCTATTACATCCCTGGTAGAAATCTTACTGGGTTTCTAGCTAGAAATAAGCGAGACCCTTAAAACATAGCTTTTAGCTACTGATTTTAGCTCATTATTATTAGCTTAACGGGTGAAACCTGTTAACCTTCTACCAGGGATTATAATTTATAAATTAAACCAACTTAGCTTCTACATCATAAAGATATAACCAAAAAAGAAAAACATTATTTTACAATATTCTTTGAATCATTGAGTAAATAAAAAATTTGAAAAAGAATGCAATGAAATATAACATAATACAAGAAATAAAAAAAAAACTGATTTTCCTCATGGGTAGCATATAATATCTTAACAGATGAAGATGTAACAGTTGCCAGGTTGCAACTCTCGCAGGAAATTAAAAAGGAAGACCCATAACTTTTGGTAGAAAGATAATGCTTATATCTTTTAACCGAAAGGCAATTAATAGAACGTTGAAAAGTTGTAACGAGAAAATATTAGATTTTCCACGATGAGCTTTATAATAAACTGAGTTTCGCTCTCTCGTTTAACTTTGTATATATACTTAGAATGTGTATAGTTCAGTCCAGTAAAGTTAGAATTTGTTGCTATCAAGTCAATCCCTGCGAGAGGTGGATGCTGTTAGGTTAACAAATATTACGGTGGTAACGAGGATAAAACTAATATTCTTTACTTTTATTTTTCTTATTTCTACTGTTAAAGAGGCTCTTGAGCTCAGGACCGTACCTAGTCAGCGCAAAAAGGAACAAAATATTATTTTTTTCATTATAAATAATTCATTATTGTAGTTGTAACTTTAATTACATTTAATAATACATAAAAAATATTTGTTATTCACGATTATTAATGTTCTAATCGCATTAATTTTAGTATATTTTTTTATTTTATAGATGACATGTAATTTTTTGAAAGATTTGAATTCATAATGAAAAAATCTATAATTTTCGTTTTTGATTCATAAAAAAGTACTATTTTATTACTGAGTTATAAGCATAAATGTTATTTTTTCCATAAGGGCCTATGCTAAGTTTTCAAATTTCTATAATTTTTTTTCTCTTTCATTTGGTCCATAACCTCATATCTTTAAAATTTCTATGAAATACTCGTAATTTATACTTTTTTTGGTATTTTTTTAAAAATATTCTTTTTTGAGTGGGTTGACCCATCCCCTGGTAGAAAATAGACCATTCAAAAATGGCCATTAGTCATTTATTAGTCATTTTTTTATGACTAATTTTTTAATCACAAAATGACCAAAATATGGTGAAATTGCTAATATATATAGATATATACTTTATGCAAATAAATTTATAGATATATTTCTTTTCTTCAACGAAGAGAATTTCTTTACAAAAATTAACTTGCTAATACGGTAAAGTCAAAATGGATCACAAAAAGCCTAAAAATTATGTTACAGCATAATAAAAATGGCAGAGACTTTAAATAAATATTTTAGAGATTTAAGGTTAGTTCTCAAGCTGCCATGGGTCTGTTTTAACCTTGCCTTGCAAGTACGCTAAAAGAGAGTGAGAGAGAAAGAGAAAACGAGGAAGAGAGAAAAAGTGATAGAGTTTCCAAAACTTGAGAGAACTGAAAAACAGACACAAATTAATAAAGCAGTTCATTTTTTGAAAAGTACGTAGTCTTCAAATAAGAAAAGAAAATTTAAAAAAAAAGGAAGAAAATAAACTAATGTATCATCAAGTCAATAAGTTTAACAAGTCTATTGGAGAAGAGTGGAAAGTGTAAAATTTGAGGTTATTAAAAACAGTGTAAACAATGGTTGCAGTGAAAATGAATTAACTGTTGAAGAAAGCTGTGATATAGTTCTCAAGACTATGATTTAGAAAAAATTTGTCAAACACACTAACTGATGTAATATCGTAAATGGGATACATAAATTGAATTTTTTCATCGAACTCGTTTCTCATTAAAAACAATTGATAAAAGTTATATTTGTGGTGACAAATTTTATTTAATATTAATATTGTTTCATAATTTAGTATAATATTTAATAATAATAATAAATTAATGTATTATTTATTGTAATAATATAATAAAATGATTGATCATATTTATAACAGTTTTTGACTATTAACCGTCGTCAATAAGCGGATAAATTGGTTATTTTCTGATTAATATTGGTCATTTCTTGGTCATTTTTTCTAAAACTGGTCAAAATATGACCAAATAACAGTGAAATTTTCTACCAGGGTCGAGTCTTCTTAAAAAATGATGAAGATAAATTCTGTTTAATATTCGTCATGATAATTTTATAGTCTAAATTGTTCAAAAGGTTACTATGGATTTCCTTTTTCTATTCTCAATTTGTATTATGTTAATACGATGATATAAACATTACCGAATAATGAAAACTTGTTGATCAAAGCAAAACCTTTGATTGCGTTTAATAAAATAGTATATTTCGCAACGAGTGCGGAAAAGCTTTATTTATGAAACGAGAAGTTTACGATTTGAACCAAAGGCTGTAATGAATTTTGTAAAAAAAAATCCTTGTATAGTAGTTGCGAATTGTAGTTTTCACCATGAGAGCTAAGAAAGAGCAATAAAGTTACTTTTTTGAGATTAGAGTCACGAAAAATTATTTTATTAAAATTACAATTTATTTTAGAAACCAAACAATGTATTATAATTAATAAGTATTCGGTTTATTTTTAACAAGAATTAAATTATGTATGACACGTTAATTAAGATTAGAGTATATATTTCCATTAAGTTATTAATTCAAAAACGATTATTACTAATTTAATATTAGTATTTTATAAAGTATGATCGAATATAATGCTTGTTATACTTGAGATTATTAAAATTTTTTATTTTTTTAAAAAGTATCATCTTAAAAATATTAGAAAAAGCTGCTATCTGAAACAAGATTTTTAAAAGACGTGATTTCGATTTCAATTTCCTTTTGGAGAAAATTTAAGTCAAGCAATATTGATATACATTTTTAAGTTTTTTTTTTAAATTCTTTGATAATTTTATAGTTTCAATCTTACGAAATAGTGCATCTTTTTTTAAAAATCTTTTACGAGACTACATCTTTCTTAAACTTTCATGAGACTCTTTTAAAATATTTTCTGAAACTTCATCTTTTAATTTTATATTGATGATAATTTATTACTCGTCAAAGTATAATGTATTTTTTTAAATTTAACAATTTGATCAGAATCACAAAATATACCAACTTATTAATTTTTTAACAATTTTAAAAATTAACCTACTAGGTATAATCAACAATTCAATTCCTCGCCAAGCATGTTAACATTAAACCTTAATAGATTCGTGAAAATCAAGCTGGAGCGTACAAAGTCAAACCTTTTGAAACGGCAAAAGAGCTACAAGCTTTCGTCGGTAGTAACATGTCACTGGGCATTTTGCAACTTATAGAGTATAAAACACGTATATGTATAGACATAGAGCTTTAAAGGGCGGTACACTCGTAAATTTATGTCCAATTTCACAACGGATACGGAAACTACACTGAGAGCCTCGAAAGGGTGAGCCGATCGGAATTTTCGCGCAGGTATTTTAGTTTCCGAAGCGAAGCAATAAACTTCGTACTATGACCGAGTGAATAACATCGAACATGAGAGAAAAACTAAAAAAAAAAAGGATAGACTATGGTCCTCGGTAAATGTCCTGAATATCTAAAAAAAAAAAATTTAACGGAGGAGGAATTTTCAATTGATGTCTACAAAAGGCAGTCGCTTTTATTTTTTTTTTTATCTTCATACTATACGCGCGTTGACAACTCTATAGGCGAATTTAATGATGCTTATATATACTCTTTGTACCCGGAAATTTGTAGCAACGAACAATGATAAATTGGTCAGTCAAAGGGAACTTTATCAGTAAAACGATATTTCTTCTTTTTTTTTTAATGGGATGGTTTGATATCAAATTTTTTTTTTTCATCATATAAAGGGGAACAGAGGTTGTTTGCGAAATAAAATGTCACGGGGTTGTAAATCTTTATGAGCGGATATTAACGCTATATTTTTAACGTATTAAAGATGTAATTTTTTTTTCGCCAAGATAATCTTCATGATGCTGTAAACATATTTTTAGCAAAATAATATATTAAAGTTTATTGGTGGTTATATGTTAAAGTAAAAGATTATAAGTTAGGATTTTTATGGCTAGAATATGTTATATGCGTATATTATATTGCAAAATTTTTAGTACAAAGTTTTAGATATTTCAATGAAGTTCAATATTTAAATTTTCTATTAATTTTACTAATTTGGGTTGATATTTTTGTAAAACAACAATTGATCCTTTAACTATTTGTTTTCTTTTATTTTTGTACGAAGAGTAAATAGTACATTGTGCAGCCCGAATATAAAATCAGAATATATATTTCTACTGAAGGTCATAATTAATCGAAGGAGAGATAGACTTTAGTTTCGTGTAGCACATGAAATTTATTCCTACCACAACTGTGGCCACAATAAAAAAAAATTTAATTTTAAAAAATTTTTAATTCAGAAATAAACATTGTAACAAATATATTATCGAATAGAGTTTTGTTAAACGTATCAAATTTAAATAATTTCAATTTATTATTGAAATGAAACATTTTTCAAATTATTTCAAATATTTTATTAATGTTTATTAAAAAGTATTTATATTAAATAAATAAATTTTTTTTAGTCACTAAGTTTAGAGGGATTAATAGTATTTTAAATTTCAATATTAAAATTTTGTGATTTTTTAATATATTGATTTCTATTAATCATCGATTGATTTTTAATAATTTTCATAAGTTTAATTTGTTATAAATTTGTTAATATTTTTCTTCCCTATATTCCTCACATCTTTATTCCTTTGTTTTAATTTTTTCCTCATATCATTGTTTTTATCCCGCACTTACTCAGGGTTTAACTTGTGAAATGAAAAAATCTTGCAAATAAATTCAGCGGAATTAATTCTTAAAAATAATCATTTAAAAAAAAAGTCTGCTAATAAATTCAGCATCAAGGTCTAAAAAAACACCTGACACGATATTTACCACATTATCCGTTCATACTTTTGAATAAGTAGCTCACCCGTAGGATTTTCACTCAAAGAAAATTAACATCCAAAACTATATCTGGATCGTTACGCGTTTACCGCTACTTAACTTTGCAGATCGAGCGAATTGTACTCGCTGCGCACGGCCGATGCGTCGGTAGAATTAATTAATTTATTTTGTTTCAAAAGTAAATAGGATTAACTTTCATCATTAGGATGAACTCTAAATGAAACTATGTCATTCTGAGTTTTAGATCAATTAAGTTTATATAGTATGAGAATTCATTTACATTTTATTTTTGTTATTTACAAATATTCAAAAGAAAATTTTGGTACAAAGTAGTAAAGACATTGTTATTGTCGTAATTTAGAAATGAATTTGCTTAAAAAAATTGAAATTTAAAGATTTTTTAACGTGATTAATATGAACCAACATTTTCAGGTTACTTTGTCTCTCTGAAAAATTGACCATTGATTCCAAAGAATTGACTTTTAACTCTAAAATTGTAAGATGAAAAGAAAAAGAAAGAAAACCACAGAATGTATAAAAGATGTTCGAATCATAAGCTCTTCACACATGAAAAATAGCTTACTATCTTCAAAGTTACGAGCCCTATCAATTTCCATCAATGGTACACGTTTCACACTCTTACAATAAGACTTTTAACTTTTGAACATTAGATGAATGAAAACAAAAATTCTAAAAGTTACGAAAAAGGTAAGTAAAAATGAAGAAGAAGACGAATTGCAATACAAACCAACATGAGCAAAGAGAACAAAGTTTTTGTGAGCACGGACAAAGAAAATTATTGAATTAAAAGTTAATCGTAGGATTAATTTTTGTACAACTTAGGAATGATAGGATAAAGAAACAAAGATGAAGTATTTAACTGAATTTAAACTAATTACGAAAATCATTCTAAACTTAATTAATTAACTTTGAAAACTTGTTAAGCTCATCGGAATTTATGCCTCGAAACGAAATAATTCATGCTAATCAAGAGATTGTTAATCAGTTTATTTGGATCAAAGTGTAAATCATACCATCGCTAGTTAGGAAAGTTTTTACTTGAAAAAAAAAAGAAAGACTTTCGTCATCGGTAAACTTTAAGATAAACCAATATTTAAAATACATTTAAAATTTAACTCGAATAACAAATTCAATTGAATGAAATATAAAACATTAATGTATTGTAGGTAACGATATATCGAAAATTTAAAACTATTGTAAAAATACAAATCGAATAATGGCCGTGCGATATTAATTGTCCTTTTTGTCCGGCAAAAAAGAATATTATATTTATGACTTTATTTGTACGAGGAATAATAATCGTAGTTTCAATGAATAAATGAAATAAAATGTAAAAGTTTAAAATAAATTTGTGCCGAAAAACCGGGTTGAAAATGTACATCATTTATATATCCCTTTTATATTCTACCGTTTGATACGATTAAATGGAATATTACCAGCGTATTGAAAAAATTTTTTTTTTTTTTTTTTATTCATGTCATTCGTTATCTCGAGGTCCCGAGGTCGAATCTCGCTCTCAGTTGTTTTATACAAGCACCACTGTACGTTACATGTGCTGCAGTTCACAAACTCACTGAGAAACCTTCGTCGTTTGCCTCCGTTCGAGCATACAGCGACGTTAAATAAAAATAAAATTTAAACGTTTAGTTCTAAACGTTTACTTAAAAATCCAATAAAAAAAAATCACCTCTATCCTGTTGCTTCTATCGCTTATAAGAAGCTGGAGTGCTTCGCTTGTACGCGCTGATTATAATCAAGCTTGATCATAATCAGCTAGTGTGCTTCGCGTACAAGCGAAGCACTCCAGCTTCTTATGATCAAGCCATAGAAGCAACAGGAGAGAGGTGATTTTTTTTATTGGATTTTTAAGTAAACGTTTAAAAACTAAACGTTTACATTTTATTTTTATTTAACGTCGCTGTATGCTCGAACGGAGGCAAACGACGAAGGTTTCTCAGTGAGTTTGTGAACTGCAGCACATGTAACGTACAGTGGTGCTCGTATAAAACAGCTGAGAGCGGGATTCGACCTCGGGACCTTAAGATAACGAATCCATCGCTCTACCGACTGAGCCACTGAAACCTCATATGTAGAGTTCGGTATAGTAGTGGTTAAGGCGCGTGACTTGTATTCCCGTTGGCGCGCAATCTATTCCCCCTCTTGTCGCTTTTTCGCTGTCTCTGCCGTGGGATGTTACACCACGTTAAATAATACGTCAAACTGTGTTGTATTAAATGAATTTTCTATGATTTAAAAAGGGCAGTAATGTCCGTGAATATAATAAAAAAAAAAAGTCGGTATGTAACGTTTTATAAAATATATTAAAAGAAAAAACAAGCGACGGATAAATACGAGCCGAGAGTAAACATAAATTCACGAAAAAAACAATTTATAACGTTAAGGTAATTTTGAAGAGTGAGCGAGTTTTAAAAACTGAGCGTGTTCTAATTAATGCGACAGTTGAAAATGTTTTTCGGCAACCACAATAAAAACAACAGCGAGACCAGCACTTGAACATTAAAAAAAAAAAAATAAAAAATATTGCCCAACAATAAATCTAAATTGTATGTGCATCAGAATATTTTAACTTGAAATCACACAACTGTGGTAACGTTTCTTTTTCCATCTCGTATTAAGTATCTAGGGACAAGAGAGTGACGAAAAGCAAATAAAAAAATAACAAATTCTCATTTTGTCTAACGTTCCTTTTCATAACGCGATTGTCCAGCAGCTTCTAACCGTATATACATATAAATCGCTTGCAAATGCAGCCAAAGCAAGCGCGCAAACTTATTCAGATATTTTTCATACTTTAACTTTAATCTGATGAATTTATGAATTCACACGCGGTTCTGGGAATTCAACCACTGTGATACTTTTCATCTCATTTTTTTTTCTCTCGCTCTCTCTATCTTTTTTTCATCCTTTCTATGAATGAGCCAACTCTACGTTTTGCAATTTTGCACATACTAAAAAACTTAAATTATTTTATGAACTGCATAAGTTTCTCATGATTTACAACTGGATAAACGAATGAAGAATTTTAATAAGAAAAGTGTTCATTAATTTTTATTTTGTTGGTGAAATTAAATACAGATGAATTTTATGACTTTTATTTGTGTCAAATAGATTTTGTTACATTGTTTACAATATTCATTTAAGATATTTAATTATAATATACTTTTAAAAATTTTTAATTTATAATAAATAAAATTTGAAGAAATTTAAATTTTAACTACAGTTAAAAAGTTATTATTTTATAGTTTTTACGTTTTCAGTTTTTCAATATTTCCTAACAAAGTTTTCCAATTTTTCTCTTGAAATTTTAAATTAATTGACATTATTTTTATGGATATTTAATATATAAAGGATAACAGTTTTCTATTGTTTTTATTCTTAAAAATACACGTATAACAAAATAGATTTGATTCTTACTTTTCAATAATTTAATCACAGCGCTCAATATAAAACGTGATCAATAATAAATCAACAACATATTCTTAATTTTTCCAATACGTACTTCATCATTCTATCAATAATATTCGAACCTTGTACTATGCGCTACGAATAAGAAAAACTTACGTGATACCTGCGCATATACCAAAACCATGTGCTTATTCGACTACTTTTTCAACAATTTTTTCTTTTTTTTTCTTTTTTTTTTTTATAAAGTGGCAATATTGAGTTAAGCCAAAAAATATATATTTTCCAATATATCAAGTAATATTTTAAAAAATATGTGTGTATATCTTACCTCTAGGCTAAGTATAAGGTGCTTTAGGTATATAAGAGTTGGAGGGTAAAAAAAAAAGAAAGAAACGAAGAAGGAATGGTAAGACGTGGACAAGTGAGAAAATGAAAAATGAGCGCGCAAACGAAATATGGACTCGATGACAGTATAGTACCCATACGATGTCATCGTACGTGGTGCGGTTTTTCATTGTGGATTACGACTTCCAACTCTTTTTTTTCTTCTTCCTCTTTTTCTTCTTCGCTTTCTCTTCTTTTCGTTTCTTTCATTTCATTTTTAACTTTTTCTCTCTCTCTCTTTTTTTTTCATTTCTTTCTTTCTGCTTTGTGAAAAATTAGAGCAGAGCTTTTTGCGCAGCCATTTATAACGCGACATTAAGGATTATACACACAAGCTTGGAAGTATTTTGAAAAAAAAAAAAATAAAGTAAAAAGGGATGTAGGCTTTTTGGAATTTACAGGAAAAAGGAGATGAGTGTGAAAGCGAGATTATGGCCGTTGGGATTTATACCGCTAAAAGTAAAAGATTTAAAAACAAAACGAAAAATAGATAGGATAAATGTGAATAAATTTTTAAAATATTTCTTTTGCCAGTTTTGATTAATTATAAGATTTTTCACGATTTAGAACGTCAGTGTAAAATTCAGCTTTATAATTTTATGTATTATCAATTATCAATCAAACAGTTAATCAACAAATACATAAGAAAAATAATCAACATGCATTAAGGGGACAAGGAAACGGTCATGACTGCTAAGGGTCTTCTTTCGCAGGTGTAAAATGTACATATATGTCATAGGAAGCTTTGAGATCAGCAAAAATTTTAAGATATATAGAAAACTGAGCATTCGAGTATAATATGAATACCATAGGAATTTTCAAAAACTACAAACAGGAGGTTGTTTTAATTTTCTACAAGGTAATTATTAATATCCAAAATCGAAATTTTTCACCAAAAACACCGATTTGTCCCCTTAATATCCTAAGATTCTGAGCTTGATGCATTAAAACTGCATATGATCCTCACAACAGAGTACAATATTTTATTCACCCAATTGTTCGATATCTTTTATTGTCATATAATCTTATCAAGTGCAGAATATTCAAAACTCTGAAACAGTAACAGATGAAAAACTCCGATTGCTGTTAAAAAATTTATACTGCGAAAACGGAAGAAAGAGAAAAAAAAATTTCCTCAATATCGGAGCCTCGCGATTCTACAATGCGATGTTTAAATTATAGGTAGACGATGAAAAACCGTAAAAAACTGTAAAACAAATAAAAATAAAACCAAAAAGAGAGTCAAGAATAAAAGCGCAACGTTTACCTCATGACTATTGCGAGACGTAACGGTAAAAAGAATGGAAAAAAAATATCGTTCCATCGAGAAAATATAAATAAAATAAGCAAAAAAGAAAAGAACAAATAGAAGAAGGAACAAAAAATTTATTCAATAGATAGAAAGAAGAAGCGAGCTGCGTTTTTAGCGAAATGTGTGTGTATATATCTATAGGTAGGTAGCATCAAAAGAGCAAAATGTAGAGAATTGACGAAGAGAATCGATTGACTTTCCATCGTATTTACACAGTGGGAATCTAAAGGGAAATTAAATTAAACTAGCCGATGCAAGGAACCTCTGGCCACTGGCCAGTTTAACTTTTGCCAGTTGATTTCACAGATCGAAACGCGCATCGGACTTTCTATCATCAATATAACTGTATATTGTTTGAAATTGGTCAAATCCTTAAGTATTAGGAAAAAAAAAAGAATTTTTTTTTTCATACTATTCGTTAAAAGTTACGTGCAATCTCGTCTAACGAAAGAATATTGTAAACAATTTTATTTTCATCGTCAATCACGAAAAGGAGCTTGGGATTGATGAGAGTTCGATTTAGTTAATTTATTGATTGTTTTTTTTTTATGGCTGAGCTATTTATGTGAATCATGATGTTATGGAACTTTTTGAGGTTTAGGAATTTCGAATTGCTCTGATTGCTTTACGTGACTTCGTTTGGAAAATTCGATTTATGACACGTGTATCAGTTAGATATATAAATAAAGAAAATTTTATTAATGATAAGCATAATTCAATATCAGAACCTTTGCTGTTCATAAGTTTTTTTTTATTATTGAAAGATGATTGGTTAACTTATTTCTGTTGTTGACGTTTCATTATTTTTAATGACGTAATAACTTTTTTTTCATAAATATTAGATCGACGTATTGAAAGAAAAAATAGGCAAATAATTCTTATTAAAAGAAGTAAAGAATATATCAATAAAAAAATATATTAAAAATCGAATTAACTTTTTTCAATTTACGGTCACATCATTTTAAATTCAGAAAATTTCGTCATTATTAATTTCGAATTTATTAGATACAAAAATCCATGAAATTAATATAATTAAAATTTATTAAAATAATTTTTTTTTATTTGACAGCAATTAATTACCTCAAATCTAAAGACTATTTTGATTTTCTCATATTTCAATCAACAAATTTGATAGTTTCAGTGAACTATTTCCAACGAACATGCACTTGATATTTAAAAAAAGTCACATTTACTGATAATTTAAATTCAAATATGAATTTTAATTAAAATTCTAATTAGCATATTAAATACGATTAATCTCAGTTGTCACATCAATATAAATTATATTCGTTTCAAATAATTTAATTTCAAATTAGATTTTATTACTTGTTATAAAATTTATTTTTATTTTTATTTCAATTTCAATGAAAAATTTAAGACTTTGCCTGATTTCAAATATATCAAATCCACTTCGCTGGTTTATTATAAACAATAAAAAATATTCAACATCCCGAAGTCTTTTAATACTAAGAAGAAGAAAAAAAAACTTTTCCAAGCCTGTCTGAGTTTCTCTTGCACTCGTAAATACGTTATACGAGGTAAAATGTCCTCCCTTGAAAGCATCTATTCTTTTTTTTTTGCTTTCTATCTATTTCTTCCTGGTATATACGCTTGTGGACTTTCCAAATGGTCGGTAAACTTTCATGACCCAGCTAGCAAACGCGAGTTACAATGAAATAGAGAAGAGTGGAAAGAGTAAAAAAACTGAAAAAAAAACCAAAAAAAATTCGCGAGAAAAAAGAGAAAATGTCCACTTGTGTTCCTTTTCTCGTCCATCTACCACTAGCTAGTAACTAAGAAAGAAAAAAAAGAGAAGAAGAAAACAGAAGAGGAAAAAAAAGAGAAAATGTTGAAAATCGTGCGAATATCAACAGTTTATACGTATGGTGTAGACAGAATCGTACCGCAGAGCGGCGTATATTTTTATTAGTGAATGGGGTAAATACGGATGCTTTGTTTCATCCGGATAAAAGTAAAAAAAAAAGAAGCAAATACTGTTGAAGAAATTGAGATTTGTTGTACGCTCGTGTACGTGAATCAATCGTTTTGTATCTGTTTACTTACTTGTCGAGTTTACTAGGAGAGCAATATTTTTCTTTAATCAAGATTGTAAAACATGGGATAATTTTATTAAAAATTTGCATTCTTTAAAAATAAGTAGAAAGCGTGTTTCAACATGTATGAAATTATATTCAAATATCAATAACAAAAAATTATATAGTCTACTCTAATTAATTTTTTATATCACATAGAATATTGTGCTTTATTAAGGCGACTTCGGAGGTCAGGTTAAATTTCATTTAATAGTTTACAAATTACGCTTTGAGTTTATAAAATCTTTTGAATTATTAAATTTTCCATCATGAGAGTCTCGAAAATGGTGGAAAATTAAAAGATTCAAAAAATTTAATTTATTCCTGATTTGTAAACCAAAAAATGAAGCCCAACCAAATCTCCGAAGTCACCTTAAAGAGGAAAATATCAAATTCTCATCAATATAGACTAATTGATTGGAAAAATGTATCATTTCACAAATTACTTTGTTTAAAATATCATAAAAAGTGACAACTAGATTATCGAGAATCAGTAGCCCTAATTATCAAACATTCTTAATAAAATAGAAAATTAAGAATATAAAAAACGATATTCTAACAGTAACGAAAATCTTAAGATTAAAAATAGTTGAAAATTCTATGACAATCAATCAAATTGATAAATCAAAACGAGGCTATCATTAGAGATGGATTATGCAAGCTTCCCCATTTCTCGTTTATTATATATATACCACATATACATGAAATTTGATATTTTCCACTCGACTAATTAGGAATCGATAATCGTTCCTAGACCTAACGAGAGGCACAACGTTTTCAAACCTCATAAATCATTCGATGCTTGGCGCCTTATTCTCGTCGTAACTTATATACCTACCATCATCTTTTTTTTTCCCTTCATCCACTTTAACCTTCCTCCGAAAAAAAAAGAAAAAAGAAGCTTTCATACATCCTTTGTGAAAACGAGCAATCACCGCACCCACATGATGATGACTAAATATATATACATACATAAGCAGCCATACTTTGGAGATTGGAAATTTATTCGTGATAGAAACTATGATGATGTTGATAGAACAAAGGAAGTTATATATATAGGTGGATGCATGCGTGATAATAATGATTCTATATGGAAAGGATTTTAACAGCATGCTTTACGTTTAAAGGGCAGATATTTGAAACTACCATGTCGTTTGAGTGCTTATACGACATGATTGAGATAGAATGAAGCACAAATGCGTATGGAGAGATGCTAGATCGATATTAGATGATTGTTGAATATAGATAGATAGAACAGAATAGTTAGAATGGCAGGTAAAGTAGAAACGGAAGAGAATGAAAATTTGGATCATATTTGGATAAGAGAAGTAATATTGCATTTATATATTTATTTGAAATACAAATAAATTGTTTATATTTTTATACAAACCTTATTTACTAAAATTAGGTAACCAAGAAAATGAGTGCGTTGTATTTGGATTTGAGATTTTTTTAAACTTCAAAATATTTTTTTCTCTTATGAAATTTTGAAATAAGCTGCATTCGTTCGGTTTAACGCACAATTTTTCAAAGCTACGAAAAGTATTGTCTTATTTTTAAGGTTTTTTCAAAAAATTTATTTTTACATCTACTTTACACTTGTACAGTTCAAAAGTTGTAAAGAGATGAAAATAAAGATAGAATTTGGACTAGACGCAGTATTTGCTTTCTTTGCACATGATTTTATATTTCATAGCTCGTGTAATTGCTATTAATTTTAATATGTTTTTAATCTTCATTGTTTAATGCTGATAATTTTTAAACAAACAGATTTTTCTGGACAAATTAGAGTTTAAATTGAAGAGTTTCCCTTAAGTTTTCTGTATCATTTTAGCGAATTATGTAAGACAAACTTATTATTTGTGGTATTTTTAAACAATATTAATTTTAAAAAAATATTAAATATTTTGATTAAAAAGATAAACTTTTTATTTAATTTTGGTCAATATTAAAAAATGCTTATGAAAAATAAAAATTAGGTCATGCAATAAATTTTTTTTTCATACAAATAAAAAAACTAATATTATTTTAAAATAATTCCACAAATAAATTTATTTTTTCATTAATTTTTAGAAGTTTTTTTGTATAGTGCAAAAATAAAGTATTTAAGTTCCGAAAAAATGTGTATATAACGCGGATTTAGGCCACATAGCATTATAAACAACAATATATGTAAATACATTTTTTAATTGTTACTATTACATTTTCCAAATAAATATCAGATGTTTACCATTTCTTATTTCATAGTTAATTTGCTTTATCATTATATGATACTTTTTGAATATCAAAATCACTAAAATCCGTCTATAAATACAGAACCACGATAACAAACGAGAAAGCAAGCTTAATAAAGACTCGTGAGATGATCTCGTTATACGTTCTCTGTGATCTAACCATTAACGCAAGCATTGAAAAGCATACACACGTTATTATTTAAACGCGAGTATATCATCCTCTTGTTAATAGTAACGACAACGATGTTATAGGCATTAAATTTAATGAGCAAGCTTAATTATCCTTTCTTTGATGTATTACCTAAAATAAAGCCGTTGAAAATTTAATGCGCAGATTGATTTCTCCGAGTTTATAATCTAAACATTTGTATGGATTAATAATTATAAACCAGAACAAAGGAGATAGGATTCTATTATATACAAGGAGAGTACCTGACCTTCGGGAAACGGATTTGGCTGAAACTGCAGGATATGATTTTTTGATGAAAAAAAAATGTATCCATGTTTTTTCTTTTCTTTGAATAGGCCCCATAGACGGAGATATAGACATTTTTCGAAAATATAATAAAAAGGAGCATTCATAAAATCTTCAATAACCAAACGACTGAGACTCTTACAAAAAAAAGTATGAAAACTAAAATAAAGTACAGATTAAATGCTTTAATTAAAACTTTGTTGCATTAAAAAAGCTTTTGTGGTTCAAAAGTTACAGGCGATTAAAATATGCTAATAAAAATAAAATTTTTTGAATTTGTGTCAATCTTAAAAAGCAGTCATAGTTATAAATAGTCAATGAAATATTTTCCAAAAATTTTTTTAAAGTTTTTATAGGCTATTTAAAAATTATTAAAATTCATTTTTATTTGTAATTTTACAATAAAATTGGATATTCTTTAAAAGCATTTAATTTTTTTTTGAGATTAAAATAATGATTAGCATGAAGAAGAATAAAATCAATAATAATTTTCATTATGATGTAATGATTAAGGAAACATTTAACAACATTTTCCACAAACTAATAATTATACATATGTCATTGAACTTTTTATGCAAATATAACACTAAAATTCTATGAACCAAAAGTCAAAGTGCGTAAAAAAATAAGCGTACAAAATTCTTACTGACTTCATTCGTGACCAATAATTAATATAAATATAAGTATAGAATAAAAACCAAGTGAAAATAACAGAGTTAAAAATAAAAAAATAAAGGTAAAAGTTTCGCACAAGTGAATCCACCTGCATGCTTATGATGAATGCCAATTTCGTCACTTGCAATAACAACGTCACACGGGGAATAATAATAATAAAATGAAAAAAAAGTGAAAAAAAAGTAACAGTTGTGAGAGCTTCCGGTTTCAGCGTACAATAAAAATGATTAACCATGTGTCGCATCCTTTCAATGAAGCCGCTTTTGAATCAGCATTTTGTTCAAGAAATTTTTGATGCGCGTTGATTTTTTCTTCTTTTTTTTTTACACTTTCATTTTTTTTTTGAGTAACGTATATTTTTTTTGCACAATGAATTTTTACGCAATTCTCTGAGCAGCTGACCAAATCGATCTATAACTTCCTGTATACATTCACTTTTTTTTCTATTTCGAATTTCGTCATGCTTTGTCAGTTTCTATTATAATGAATACCACTGATCATATAGTATTACTAATTATCTCACATATTTAATAGATTGTTCAAATATTATATTAATAAAAACCAATTTCTATTTATTAATTTTAACAGATTTAAAATTTATCGATTTTTTCATAAATTTAACTAAATGAAAGTTTTAAATCTTTGATTTTGTAAATAAAGAAAAATTTACAAGTTTACAAATAATATTAAAAATTTAAATATCAATTATATTTTATACAACTCTATTTATTTCATAATGATTACTCATAAGACTAAAAAAAATAGCAAATCTATATATTTTGTATAAAAAGTAAATTTTTAATTAAATATTAGATTAATTTGAGTAGATGTATCAATTACAACAATAATGATTCTTTTCTAAACGTTTCAATTAAGCAAATGGAATCTCGTCGCTTTGTTCATTAATTAAGAAATTGGCGGATAATCAGACAATGAATTACAATACGTACACAAATTTTTTATGTATCGTTATTAAGAAAATATAAAAAAATATTTGTAATTCAAAGATTGAGCTAACGTTTAGTATAATAAAATCATAATTTTACCTAAATTAAAAATTGTATATAAAAATGTTTTTTTTTTAAATACAATAATTTTTTAATTCAACATTAATCACCTTTAATTCTCATAAAAATTATTTTTTGGTCATCAACATATGCATATCCGCATGTTAACATATTACGAATAAGAAAAAATTTAAGGAAAAAATGGATATAAAAAATATAGAACAAATACATATTGCCCGACATAGCAATGAATTGAAAACACCTTTAATTAAAAACTCGAAAAATAAAATGCATATAACCATCCAAGTTTTTATCCTTAATACATATATATACTCATATAGCAGCTGGCTGTCGATTCAGTTTCAAAGTTTAACAAGAAAGCAGTGATAGTTACTATATCTGCAGCAGCTTTATATCTCGGTATAAACAAAAAGGAGCAGAGGAGAAAGAGAGAGAGAGAAAAAAGAATATATAGAGGGACCGGTAAAATAAAAAAAAAAAGAGTAGTGTGTGCTAACGTATATACGTGAACGCGCATATTTGCTATTCGCACTGCGCTCACCGGATGTCCGGTCTCCACGTTCAACGCAAGTATTAAACGTATACGAACACAGGTACATATATATGTTGCTGATATTTATGCGGGTGTATAGGTATCTTTCGATATATAGGAGTTTAACGATTTTTTTTTTTTTCGGTATGAAGTTGACATCAAAGCATTGAATTTCGCTTTTGACGAGTCTGGAATTGATATCGTAAAATATTTTAATTTTTTTTTTTTTACTTATCTTTTTCAATTACTGCTGGTACTTGTATGTTGATGGAATAATTACTAATATTTTATATTCCAAATTTTTTCGCATTACTACGATAGCTTGATTTATCAAGTATTTGGTTCTCTGATTTTATTTAAAAATGTATATATATATATTTAAAATCAAACGTATGATCAATAATCCCTCATGTTTTTTCGTGTTTATGAAAATTTTTAAATTATCATAACAATGTATATCAAATAAAAACAATTTTTGAAACTATAAATATACTTTAAAAAATGTAGTTTCTACTTTAGATATAAATTTTAAAATGTTCTGTAACTTCAAATAAATTTACAGCTTACCCATACGAAAATATTAATACTGGAAGAATCACTCACCTATAACAAAAAAAAAGAAATATGTTTTAGAAAACAAATGTATTCATTATTTAATCTAACATATTATTCATTAAATATATTGTATGCATAATATTAATTTTATAATATTATAGCAAGTGTTTACTTGTTCAATATTTAATTAACAACATTAGAATGTACCGTGTCAATCAGCTTAGTATCGCTGTAAACACGATACAATAATCAATATATTTATTTGATATATAATTAAAGCAAATTACATATTAAATTTGTAAATAGAGCAAGTTCGCTAATTATTATTGAAAATGTAAAGTTTATTATTAAAATATGACTAATTATTGAATTCACAATATGTTACAATTGTTTTAGAATAATTAATCAAAGCCATTAGAGCTTGAATTGACGAAATTGCAAATTTGATTTGTTTAACATGTACTAAAAGTAGAGAAAATATTTGAAATTCAGATTATTGATATATGATATTTATTTAATTTATACAACGTAAAATGTTATAATTGAAATTTTTCAACATTTTTTTCTTGGCTAAAATTTTTGTGTTTAAATTTTACACATGTGTATGTAAAATTAACATAAAATTCTTTATAACCCAAAATTTTTTTTGTATTTTTAAACAGCAAAAATTTTTGTTAAATTTACCTTGTTATTTAAATCGTCTAATGTATTCAATATTGTGTATCATTCATAAATTTTTTTGTTGAATAAAAAAATTTTTGTTTCATCTTAAACACTTTCGTGCGTTAAAATCACGAAATATTTTTTATAGTGTAAAATTTTCTACGTAAATATTTTTATTTATGAATAACCCTCTGCAAATGTTAACAGGCAATTGTCAGTTTATAAATTGTCTTATGACCTTAATATTTACTTTTGGACGCATTATTTATGTATAAGGAATAGTCTTATAAAAAAATAAAAATCATTTCAACAACTGTTAACAGAATAGAAATTAAAACAAAATGAGTATCAAAATTAAAAAAAAAATCTAAAGCTATGCTTGCATCAATTGATTGTATAAAGTAGTATTCTATCCACGAACATAAATTGCCACATGTATACGCGTATTTAAAGGCATCAACGATCATACAATGTAACGTTAAATGTCCGCACGAACTTCCGTTTCTCTACGCATACATTTCATTCATAGAAAGACAGAAGGAAAAAGTTATTTTATGGCTTTCTTAATAATTATTTTGTTTTCTAGAATCAATTTATGTGAATATCAGGAAATATACATTCTTTCTATGTAAATACTTTCACATGCTTAAGTTCAACTGATTATTGCGATTCTTATTTACATAACTTAAAGTAGTTAAATATTTGCATAAGAATTTCATATTACAAAAAAAAAAAATTAAATGTGATGTGATTTTAAAATATTTTAGTTTTCAGTTGATTTTTTATTTTAAAATCTCGAATACTTGTAAAAAAATATTTGTTTCGATTAGAATATATATTATAATCATAATATGCTAATATAAAGCCAA
Source organism: Anastatus disparis (assembly GCA_017163975.1). Lineage (NCBI taxonomy): Eukaryota > Metazoa > Arthropoda > Insecta > Hymenoptera > Eupelmidae > Anastatus > Anastatus disparis. The sequence continues at coordinate 3,862,608 of JAFFSR010000251.1, forward strand.
TTAAAAATTTGTATCAATAAATATCTTTACATAAAATTTTTATGATCAATTCATCAACATGATAATACCATCATATTGTGCGATACGATCATTAATCTTTTAGTTGTGGTTTAATGGTCATGTGAAAATTATACTTTCAATTAACATCCCCGGGAACTGCTCAAATTGCTCGTCCATTAAATTCAGTCATGAAATGTATACTTTAACGCACGTATCGGATTATTCACTTAAAAATATGTATATATATATATATATATATATATATATATATATATATATATAGATGTATGTATACTCAAAATCATGTTACTTCTATATGAAAAATAATTTAATCAAATGTAATCAAATTAAATTAATAGAGATCAATCATAGCTAAACATTTAAAGATAAAAGATGAATTTACACAATCTTGCTGTTTACATTTAGAATTAATAGAAGTTGGCTGAGTATCCAATAAAAAGAGAATTAATTTAATAGAGCTTTAAGTAAAATAAATAGAGCGAAGCAACATCATAGTTTGAATAAGAAAATTGCATTCCTTAAGACAGTACGGCATCTGTTGATCATCTGGATGGAGGTCAATTCTCGATAAAACATTGATTTCTCTCTAGCAATATCAATTGCTCTAATTTATCATTTTAGTTTAGAGCTTGCGCTGTTCGAGTAATAAGATTATTTCAAGTTCAGTTTAACATGTGATAAGATTTTCAATGAGCACGAATTTTCTAAATATGATTTCAAAAAAGTATTTTGTCAAATTTTTATTTTTATTTTCCGTATTAATATTACAAGACAATGTAGTATCGAGTATCATCAATGCTCCGGATAATGGTTTGCAAAGTGTTTTGTCGGATTTGGAAAAAATTTCTGGTGCTTTGAAAAGTATGGATAGCATAAGTGAAAGATTGATAACTAATCTTAGAAATAATGCAACGAGATACGGTTTCAAAAGTAAAAGACCTGAAGATTTTATAAAACGTGGTTATAACTGTACCAATGGTATTGGCTGGCATAAATTTTATTTGACCAATCTAACCTGGAACGAAGCAAGAAAATCTTGTCGCAAAGACGATGCTCATCTTGCCATAATCAATTCTGAAAACGAGGCTAAGGTAAATTAAAACAAAAGTATCTAGAATGTTATTTTTAATGATGATAAAATTTTAAAAATCAAAAGCAGTATTATTCATTAGCGATTAATGACTATACTTTATCAAAAAAAAAAAATTTTTTTTTTTTAAATTCGATACAAATTGCATCGATAACCGATAAAATTAATCTAATTTAAAAAATTTTTTCCTTTCTTACAGGCATTGAAAAATTTGCTGCTTGAAAATTACCAGTTTAGCGCTTACATCGGCATCCATAATCAATTTAAAGAAGATGAATGGGTTACTGTATTTGGCGATCCCCTTACCGAAACTGGGTATAATCGATGGAGTGTAGGACCGCCAAAAATTTCCGAGGCAAACTGTGGGGTGTTGTTTGAGGATGGCAAATTGCTTGGAATTCCTTGCCACGTTGAACGATCCTACTTTTGTGAAATACCTGGAATACTTACATGCTAGAGAATAAATTAAATCAATATTTTATATAAGAGCCTTGCGTAATATTATACTAAATTATAATTTTCTACCATGCTTCTCCTCTCTTTTTTCTCTCTTCTTCTTTTGTATGAAAGTTAGTTGAATTTTCTTTTTCTCTCGCTGATCATCTCAATCTATTAATAAAAATGTATTTTCCGTTTCGTAACGTTTCTGCTTTAGTTGATTACTTTGACATGTACATGACGTTATGCTATGATAAGAGGCTAGGGATTATCAGAGTGTGAGTAAGCCTGACTAATATACGATAAGCGTGTATTTGCCATTCCCAGATCATTTATTAAATTTCTCATTCGTAAAAATATAAGCATTAAAGACGAACGTCAAGAAAGTTTCTCCCATCAATAAAAAAACATGAAAATCCAATTATTAAATTATTTCTTAGTCGTTTATTTTTTCCTGTTAATTTTGACGATTGTCAATTGTCAAGAAATAAAAGATAATGAAACCACTAAAACTACAACGGAAACAAGTCCTCTTCAAAGTTCTCTGGATAGGATAATAAAAAAGGTCGAATCTATAAAAGCAAGAATCAATAAAACTTTAACCGAAACTGCGGATAGTACGATCGGTAATACGAGGCATGATATGCTTGTAAAAAAGGGCTACAAGTTATCTCAGGGAATCGGTTATCATAAGTTGTATTCGAATAAATTAAATTGGAAAGATGCTTATGACGTTTGCCGCAGAGAAAATGCTCATCTTGCTGTTATCGATTCTGCAAACGAAGTATCTGTAAGTATAATTATACCAAAATTTTATTGTTTTTTTTTTTTAAATTCTTCAATTATAAGAATAATACATCAGTTTATATTTAGTGTAATTTCTTCTTATAATGTTTCGTGTAATTATAATATTCTGACATAAAAAAACTCATCGGAATATTGTTTTTAGGTTTTAAGAGATTTAGTTAAATATGGATTACCACAAAAGTTAGACGAACGCAATGTGGCTTACATTGGTTATCAAAGTTGTAGTTATGATCGTCATTGGCGAAGTGTATTTTTTGATAATTTAGATAAGGCAAGTTACATTAAGTGGCATGATTTGTCGAACGAGGTTAGTGAAGGACCAAACTGTGCTTTAATCAACCAAGATGGAATGCTTGAGTTTTCTGTTTGTGACTATGCACAAGCGTTTATTTGTGAAATGGAGTTATATTAATATATCATTAGGTTTTCAAATGATATATTATTATTAATTTTTATTTTTATTATTCATAAGTATATAAGAACATATTATTCTTTTTATAATTTTTACAATTCAATAATATCTCGAGCAATATAGCTATATGTTTCGCTTTGTTATGATTTTATGTATGAAAATAAATGAGTTAATCATCAGTGATTCCCCGTACATTGATAACCTTTTAACATTTCTGCATTGAGATTAAAGTATTCTATAATTCTTGGTAATTTTTAAATAAAATCATTCGCGGTACAATTTTTTTAAAATTTTATCATTTTTATTTTAAAATTAATCCAAAAGCAAATTTCAATAAATTGGAAAAAAAATTAAATCAAATTAAAGTAAGTTTAATTTTGTCTTTAATTAATCTTTTCATAAATTCATACTTGCATGAATTTTTTTTAAATAAATACCCTGGTAGAAATGTGACCATAAAAAATGGTGTATATAGAAATTTAAGGTTATTAGTAATAATAATGCCAAATAAATGACCATAAAATATTAAAAAAAGCGTTTCCATTTCTACTGGTCATAAAATGGTAATACAGAGCGTTTCAATTTCTACCAGGGTATTTTATGTTATATTTTTAATATGTAAAATCAATATAAATATATTTTATAACACGTTATTTTTACCCTGATATTCTTATGATTTTTTAAATCATTTTGCTAAATATTCTCTAACCTTTCCTTCGTCCCAAGATTACTGATTATCAGGATATTTTTTTTAGCTATTTTTATTGTAATTTTTATAAACATATTTTCTCCGTGTAGTATATTTATGAGCGTTGTATCAATCAATGCTACGCGAAGAGAATAGTGAAAAAAAAATGCAATATTTTATAGGCTTTGTCAGCTTTTCGATAAATAATTACAATTTTTACTTGATTTTTCTCTTTGTGTACTTTATCAACATTACTTATTTACTAGTCCAAATAATTCTAACGTGCCTATATACATTAATTAATTTTTCAAATGGCAAATATTACGCTAGACTGAAATATCGTGAGGGATGCACTTATTATGATCCCTTCCAAAAACTAAATTTTCTGCAACTATCCCTTTTTCTAGCTTTAATAACGCTTAAAATTCTGATTTTCAATATTCAATAAAATGCAAGAGGTGCAACGATTAAATCATCGTCGGCGCTCGCTAAATTTTAATTGACAATCAAACGGTGAGAAATAGAGAGGAAGAGTGCGAGTTAGATGGGAATATGCATCTACACTAATTCTATAGGTATAACAAGCATCTGGTACAATGGACGTTATTGTTCAGGTTGGTCGATCTAACGAGCAAGTACCATACGTACTGATGTGCTACATCACTTTTACCTTTTGCACACACACACACACACACACACACATACACGTGCTCGATACGCATGCACGAGTTTGTGGTATTTAAGTATACCTTTCTTTCTCTTTCCCTGTACATGGGGGTATATACTGCATACGCATTATGTCAAAGTGCAGCCTGTTATTGTGCTCTACAACGATGTTGTACCGATAAATATGTATACACGATGTCAACTTATTCTCATTTGCTTTATATATCAGAAAATTTTTCGAATTTTTACATTTTTAATGCTTGTATAATAATTTGGAAAATAAATTTTTCTTGCGGTTGAAATATTTTTTATAACACGAAACAGTTATACAGCTTTAGTTAGATATAGTATTTTTCAAAATTTTTTTATCGACTCTACATGCACGATTGATATTTATATGATATTTTTTATTACTGAGACGTATATATTTAAAGAAAAACTATTCTAATCAAAATATTCGTTTCAAATTTCGCGTACCATACCATCCACGGATGACATTTTGTCAAGGAAATATGAAGGTTTAAAAAAAAAGGATTAAATTGTTTTATTTACATCCATTTATTAATTAAAACGTAACCAAAACAAGTCGTGTGTATGAAAAAAAAGACAATTTGTCAAAAAGCTTTTGACATTTTTCAACAAATATCTCTAAAAGGCAATAACGAGTTCGTTTGTTATTATATACCAAATCTATCAATATCTTCATTTTTTTTTTGTAACATTGACAATACCTTGCCATTTCAATCAATATCAAAATATCCATTAGCTTAATGTAATTTCATTATTCCAATGGCACATAGCAGGCTAGCTTTGCAGCGAAAATTCCTCTTGTGGAGAATGTATTAAGCCGTCGAATATATCGCGCATATCCATCGTCTCGTTTTCCACCATTCGTGTCATCATCTCTCTGCAAGCCGTACGTTTAAATATCGTCGTCGTCTCTCTCTCTTTTCCTATGATGCATAACACTAGGAATTTTGATACACGAGATTTGCTATATACTTCTTTGCACGTATGCTATTTGGGTTCTGAATATAACCTTATGGTATATTACTTTACTCAAATGAATTTCTAAAAGGGATATGTATATGTATCAACGATGTGTAAAATTTACAAAAAGCGATCGAAAGTGTGGCAATAGATTTTATCAGCCTTTTGTATTTACATTTCTGACTTTGTATGTAGAAAATTTCATAATCGAAATTTATATCTGATGAGTTGTGTGTATTTTGTAGGAAGAAGACTGTATTTGAACTTTAATGAAAGCGTAGACAGCAGACATACTTAATAATTAATTAGAAGGAATCAGTATTTTTAAAAATTATGGGATTCTTAATCCTTGAGTTTTAAAAATATATCGATATTATTCTCTTTCACTTTAACTAATAAACAGTATAACATTGAAGAAATTGAAATATCGTTAACTATGTATAAATCATATATCCTGTTACATCACCTTAAATAAAATTTATTTAAAGAACAAAAAAATTTTTTTTTAATTCAATTACGACAATTTAATGAAATTTAGTAAGCAATATAAATAAGATCTAAAAAAACAATATTAATGTCTTGGCTGTTATCATTTAACATATATCATGTTCGTTTGTGCAATCTAAAGAGCTTTGACAGATAAAAGCACGAAAGTTTTCCACATGTGCATTGAGAAGTAGGATAGAAGTAGAGTGTTGCGTTATACACGGTAGGAATTTTCATATACGGCGAGAAACTTGAAGTTTTTGGTTGAACATATACAGGTTGGCTATGTGGTCGCGTTGTGGCTAATTGCCAATTAACGTTACCTAAAACAGGGAGGGGATATAACGAAAATTAGTGTACAAGCAAGTGCAAGCATTATCACACGTATACATACATACGCGTGCGGCAAACACCCCCTTTGTTGTACTTTTGTGCATAAAGTTGTTCTTATAATGCTGTGTACAGTGGAATTAAATACATGTTTATTTACGTAGGCAATAAAATTTTATGCTTTTTTGACAGCCTCGTGAACGATAGTTTGTTCAATATTTAAGTATATAATTATGAAATATTAACTGAGAGTGGGAGATAATTTGCAAGATTTTTGAAAATTATTTAATGGTTTTTGACAATTTGATGGATAATCTTGTGTACAATAGTTAATCTGTTTACATTTCCTTTTTTTTTAGATAAAGTACCATAATAAAGATTTTAATATTTATTTAAAACATTTTTTTATTGTATAAATTCAAAAGGTTTATTTTTATTAAATTTTAATTGAAACATTTTATAAATAAGAAAATTCGTTTTGTTCTAAAAAGTAATTAACTTTTTAAATATAATACACAAAGAAAGTTTTGTTTTAAAAAATCACCTTGAAACATTCTTCTCATAAAATAAATTTTTAAGCTTGTTTACACATAATAAAGTCCATCGGATATAACGCTTTTACGTCGATCGCCGGAGGGAAGCAATTTGTTTATTTTACAAAAGATTAACAAAATGTATTTATGTATAAGTATACGTGCCGTAATCTTATATGCTACTAAAGTTATTTTCCAACAGTCAAAAGGTTAATTTTTATTTTTCTATGGAATTTTTTTACTTAATATTTAATAGATTTCGAGTTTAAATTTCTAGATGGAAGGAAATAATAGTAAAATTTGTACATAATATTATTAAAAAAAAAAATAATAATAATATTATTAAGAATTTTCACAAATATTCATACAACAGACAGAATGTTTCAAAATTGGTCATCTTACTAAGAATATTTATTCTTCGACACAAAATTCTCCTTGTGCAAATAATTTATTCCTTTGAAAATATTGAAAAATCAAGTCAATGCAGCCTAATAATTTTTACATTGAACTGCAATAAAACATAAAAACTTAATTTTTCATTCTGTACAACAGCAGCTTTTTCTCAAATACAATTAGACACGTAAGTCTCGATTTTTGACATTATCCTTCTGAATAGAAGTATATTTTCCTAGGACCTCCGGCGCCGTTTATTGCCCAAGGCATCATATAGAAAAGGCAAAAGAGCTTTATATATATACATGCGCTCCAGACTGAAGAGAGTAAAAAGAGTGAGAAGGAAAAAAAAAAAGGATGAATACAGACTGACGTGCGCGCAGAACGGCTGCGATATATAGTGATGCAGCGAATTTTTTTTTTTTTCTCTCTTCTTTTTTTTTCTTATTTTCTCGTTGCCGTTCTGGCAGCTCTCGAATATCGCCACCTTATTCGTGAGTATAAAGCGCCTTTTTCGAAAAACGCCTATGGTTCATTAGACTTTATTTTTTCGTTTAATTTTCAAAAAGAAATGATAAAAAGGGATACCGTATGTTAGGCTTATATTCAAAAGTTACCTACTTTAGGAAAATGATAATACAGTTTTTTTTTTTTGGCCTTTGAAACTCTTCATTTTCTTCATTATTCACGAAATTGAGGATATACTTAATTTTGTTGGTTTTTTAGAAAAGTTTTTGGAATGAAAGATACTCTTTGAACACTTATGCTTTAATGATGTTATAGATGTTGCACACTTCCCTATATTAATTGATGATAAAAGTGTTATAGGAACATGAATGATTATTATTACTGAAAGATTCTTAGTATTTAATTAAATAAATATAACTTTAAAGATCATTATTGAATCACCGATTGAAGGGGTATCGGAAATTTGGATCATTCAGATTACGAATCCGTCACTCTACCGAATGAGTCAGTTACGACCTCTAGGAGCTCTGTTAATCTAATATAATGAAATATTTTAACTAATTATTTAATATTTAAAAATTACATTTTTTTTTAACAAATATGGTTCACAATGCGTACATTTTCTGGAAAAATATAAAATATATAACTATGGATTCAAACTTAATATCTTGCTTTACGTACTTTATTTAAAATTAATATAACAGACGAAATTTCAAGTAAATTACAACTTACAAATAGTCTGTCAACAAAAAAAAAGGCCAAAAAAATAAGAAATTGCAAAAAATAAAAAAAAAAAAATCTCATGAAAAAGAATAAGATATAACAATCTTTTATAACCATTGCAATTCAAAAGGGATTCTCACTTGTAAGCGGGCAAAATTCATTGGATATATAGAATTGAAGGCGTGGAAGGGCACATTGTCGCCTTCGTAACGCGTTCTTCACGCCGACAAAAAAAAAATTTGAAAAAAAAAGGAGAGTATAGCATTGCCAACATTAATTACGTTGCTGGCTTAATCCACATTCGAGGCACTTGGTGTTCGCTCGAGCGAAAATCGAGAGAAGACGATAACAAAAAAAAAAGAGGAAGAGAGCATATTTTTTATTGCAAAAATTCTTTTCAGTATCCCGTGGGAAAAGATGTTTTTTTTTTCTTAAATAAAACATTAAAATAGGGGATGAGATTGGTATAAAACATACTCTATTATAAGGTATTCGTCCTTAACTTTGTGCTTTTTTTGTAGGATGTTATGTAGATAAAAAAATTGTTTTTTTTTGCGTTAAATGCATTTCTTTTGATTGTAAGCCAAAGTTCTCAGATGATTTATATTTCTTATAATAGTAGATCATTATTTTTCTATTTTCTTAGGACATTTCAAGGGATCCTTCAAATTTTTTTTTCAATTGCGCAAATTTTTAATCCGGTCTCAAAATTAATGCTTTATTAAAATTTAATTAGATAAAAAAATTTATATGTATTTAAAATTTAAAATATAAACACAGACTCTTACTAGCAATAAAATTTATTTTTAATTCATCACAAACAAGTTTGGATTTTAATTTAAAATTATCTCATCGTTGAAAAAAAATTATTTCAACAACAAAAAATTTTCTTTCTCGCAAAAAGTTTAAAAAAAAAAAAAAAACTAAAAATAAAAAATTACGTATTAAACTTACACTAAAAATAAAAAAAAATTTTAAATTCCATAAATAATATTGCGTTTAAAGCATGAGTTTTTTGCATCAATCAGATGTTCGATCTAAAAGATATACGATGTCCGCTAAAACTGCGGCAAAAAACAAGAGATCTCGCATTATATAGCTATATCTTGAAAAATACATTCTCCGATGTAAGAGCTCTCTTATTTTAACCTCTTTTTTTTCAATACTTTTCTTTTTCTCCTTTGGTCTCGAGACCGCACATCAACGAAGCAATCGAGAATTCCCTCCTTCCGCCTCTTACGCTGTCTCGCTCTTTCTTCCTCTATATCCCCCTCAGAGAAAGAGAGAGTCATGTCAATTTTCGGACGGAATGTGGAAGCGTGACGAAACTAGTTGTGCACCTGGTGCAGCAAAGATAACTTCAAAGAGCCATCAAAATATGTATATGTGCTACAAAAATTTAACATAAAAATGCAAAACGATATAAGCTTTATGGTAAAATATTTGATAATTGATCGAGACATGAGTTCAGCATGATAAAGATTTATTTTTATTATATAATGAGTCTTTATTCTCATTTACTTTTTTCATTTAATAAGTAAAAAATTTAAGTATTTATTTTTATTTTACATAAATACACGGATAAAATCGTTCTAGTAAAAGTTACAATAGTTTTAAGTAAAATTGTCATAGACTGCCATTATACCAAAAAGTTACCATAGTTTCTGGTAAAATTTACAAGAAAAATACGAATTTTTATTATGTTTCTTGTAAATTTTACAAGATATTATGGTCATTTTTATTAGAATATTTTTCTTTTTGTAAGTTAAGTATAATTTGGAATTTTTTCTTTAGATATGATAGGTAGATATTTATCTTATGATTATAACATAGTTTTTCAAAAAAAGCATATAAAAAATGGTGTCAGCTTAAAAGTGATATCGCAGATAATAAATTACATAAAAATTAGGTTCCAATAATATGTAATATTACACTAATTTCTCTTACTTCAATTAATAAAAAAATGTATAAAAGAATATTTTTTTCAATTTCAATAAAAGATTAATGAAAAAATAAATTTAATTGAATTTAATCATTAAATCAAAAATGTAATATAAATAAAAATAGAAAAAGAAAAAAAATTGATTATAAAATTAAAAATATCAGAAGCCTGCTAAAAATAAACGTTGTTGTTTTTGCAGATAGTCTCTTAGCTTCTTCTCTTTTGCTATAAAATACGTGACCGCGGCATAAAACAAAAGGCCTCGCCAACAAGAAGGGATAAAAAAAAAAGAAGAAATAAATAAAAATTGAAGAAAGATCGTGCAGACGAAGAAAATAACGAGAGTCAATCAGAAGGTGCAAATGATCCACTTTTACCATTCATTTCATCCTTTTGTCGAACATTATAACAACCATATTTCTTACATATAATAATAAAAAAGAAAAAAAGGTAAAACATTCTACTGATCAGTAGAAAGAAATTTTTACACTCTTATTGCATATTATCCTTTTTATTGTTTGCTGCGCTGGCTTCTGTGGCTTATGCATTTTTAGTTTTTTTTAAATTATAGGGTTTTCTAGTGCATTCGTGTGCCGCAAATTAGAGAAAGAAGAAAAAGAGAAAACGAGAGAGAGAAGAAAATAAAGTGCAGAAATAAGTGAGCCACTACGAATGTAGATAGCCTTAGGCTAAAAATAAAAATGTACATATAAGCTGTTCTTCTTTTATATCGATGCATTATTAACGTTAGTTTTTCAACACCTGTGTATAAAGGATTCAACAATAGTTTAAAAAAAGAGAATAAGATATATATATATATATATATATATATATATATATATATATATATATAGACACATGTCGCTATTACATGTAAATCTATTATATTTTGCCAAACATTTGTCGAGCCACGAACTTATTCTATACTTCGTCGTAAACTTATTTCTAATTTCTTGTAGCTAAAGAAAAAAAAAGAAGAAAAAAAAGTAGAAAAAGCCAAATTGGCCAAATGGTATGCGCGGTAGTTGCCTTGTAATTTTTGTATTCACCACCAAGTAGACGCGTATTGTATGATTGGATGTTAAATACAATGACTGGCGCCGGCTGATGTTTTATGGAAATATTTTTCGAGTAAATTTAATTATGCTTTGTAAAAATTATACTGTGAATTTTAATATTTTAAAATTCATTCAGTTATTTACAGATATAAAATATGATTTAAATATTTATATTATGTAATTTATGTTATAATTGAATATATTTAAAATTTTTTTGTTGGACTAAGTGAACATATCAAACTTTATTTAGAGTATTCTTCATATGATTCAAAAAAGTATATCAAAATAATCATTTCATCAATTATTACTCATACAACATTTTAACAAATCAACCAACAACTTGATCATTTTCTAAGTGATTGTGCGTTTAAAGATCTTCAAACAATGAGATTAATATTTTAATAAAGATCTCAAACGAAACTATTTATATTATTTAAGAATGTTAATAAATATATTTAAAATGTTATCTAAAAGTTACTTGATAAACAAAGTTATAATTTTCAGCGAATAAAGTTAGAAACAAACGTCAAGACCAATCAGTAATCTCAATTCGTTTTGCAGACTAAATTGTAACATTAGTCTAGCCAAGTGTGTTACGAGAAAAGGCACTCTACTACTCCGATCTCTTTGGGATTTCCAACTTTCTCTTTCTCTGTTTTACTCTCTTTTTACCCTTTTGCACTTGGGAGAATGAAAATTGCGAATGTCTGCATCCCTGGTGAATTTAAGCTTACATCTACCCGATGCACACACCGGCATAGCTCAATAAAGAAGCAAGCGAATTTATCTGCGGTCCGTTTTCGCGAACAGTAAGATAGAAATAAAAAAAAGAAAAGAGGGAGGGGGAAAAAAAGAAAAAGAAAGTAATATAGAAAGAAGCCGGAGGCTCTTTTATTTTTTCGAACGAGATAAATTAGATCCGATTCCCTTCCTTCTCACTCTTTCTCTATTGACCAAAAAAAAAGTGAAAAAAAAAAAATTAAGGAGAAAGATCGCGTTCTAAAGTTTTTAGTTTGCTTCAAGGAGGAGGCGCTCACCACCTGTCGAGCCACGCGCCTACACCTGGACACAAAAGAGAGATAGAACGAAAAGAGAATAAGAAGTAGAAGAAGAAGAAGCTGGGCAGCTTTTGTGTTTTCGCTCCTGCAAACACGAAAGTTTTAAACGTTGCAGACGTGTTCTTTTTTTTTCTTCTTCTTTTCTCATTTCTTCTCTTTTTTTTTGCAAGTGTATATGGCCTTTTAAATACATATACGGCTGCTGACTTCGGATGATGACGTCTGGCGTGTGCGAACTGCTGTTACTGCTGTCGCCAAGTGGCTCTTAATGAAGCTTTATCGATCTTGAAAAATAAAATAGAGGAAAAAAAAAAGATGTATTAAGTGGAACGAGACCGGAAGAATATAAGGATCACGTGTGTCGGAGCATCGATTAATTAGTTTGCGCTCTTGTAAATTGCCTGTATTTATAACAGCTTAGTAGGTTACGTATATGTACGTTAGCATTTTTTTATGAATATAGTTCAAATACGTTATTTTTTAAAATTATCATTTTTAAATAAAACCATATTTTATTTTGTAATTCATATTCTAAACTTAGCATCATTCTATTGTCTTGTGGATGAATTTAGAAAACTTTTATGATTCATATCTATGATTGATATTAAATTGATTGAATTATTTTATTAGTAGTTTATATTAGAGTTAAAAAATAATAAATCGTTACAGAAAAATATCATAAAATTTCTGAATCCAATGAAATAGAAAATTGTCAGTTTTTGGTGAAAACGAAATGGAAAAATTCGTTCGAGAATACTGAAATAGAAAAATTCATAGGGTTAATTATACGAAAATAAACTTGATCAATTCAGAAATTTTTCAATTTCATTATCTTCTCAATCATATTAATTTATTAATTAATCAGATATGACATTAGTAAACAATTTGTACGTTATAAATATGCTATTAATATACTTAAAATTGAAATTTCATATACACATCAAAGAACTTTTTCACAAAAATAAAAAGATATTATACAAGTACTCAATCATAAAAGCATTAAAAGATGACATAGGAAAGTGACAAAAACCGAGATAAAACGGAAAAAAAATACAGAATTAGTATAGGGGAAAGAAAATTGGCATTAAACAAGACTCTTAGGTCTACGAGGATAGAAATTCGGTATAATTTTCGTAAATTAGGGGATTTTTCTTATTGATGTTCTTTCAAGATAGGCTACTTTAACTTCTTCCTTTTTTTTTATTCTTTGTCCGCGCGGCTATATAATTACAGGGACAAAGTATAATGTGAGAATGTTACTTTTAGTCGGTGGGCAATATTAGTTTTTGTCATTTGTGTGCTTAAGCACAGTGAAATTTACCGGCAGTTGAACGAAAACATTTCAGTATTATTTTTTTTTTCTTTTAGTTCAAGTTGCTTAGTTGCCTTTTTAAATTGTATACACATTATTATCTGATTCTCGATAAAAACTTCAAGTTTAGAGGTAATTTTAAAAAAGACGGTAGTGAGACAAAAAAAAATTTATTAGCCATCGAGCTAATTTGATGATAATATTAATCTTATACATGAAGTATATAAGATTAATCTTAATGTTTTATTTTTACTAATCGTATATAAGTATATTAAAATTGAGTGAAAATTTATTTTAAGAATATTTATTTATTCAAACGAATAATTTATCTCCATGATAAATATTTTGGTGTATATTATATTAATATATTAAAAAAATTGAAGTAATAAAAAATAAATTTCATGAAGAGGTAGTCAGTGGCTCAGTTGGTAGTGCGATGGATTTATAATCTCGAGGTCCAAAGTTCGAATCCTGTGCTCAGCGCTTGATTGATACCATAGCATCACTGTACGTTACATGTGATTTGTCTACAAACACACCGACAATCTTCATCGCTAATTAGCATCGTAATGATAGAATATAAATACAGCAATGTTGGATAAAATAAAAAAAAATATTATAAATCAATTATTTTTGAATATTTTAAATCTTATTACGTTTAAAGATGCGCATACTCTCACACAATTCTTCACATATCAATTCATCACACCATTTATACAAAAAAATGTAAATAAAAATTGTTTAAAACTTTAGTGAAAAAATTTTGAATAATATTAAAAGTACCCAAAAGAATTTATTCTATAGCAATACACGTGATTTCGTCTATTTTGTATAAACAATAAAAATTGAGAATATAATCATCGTTCGTTGTTTAACAATAAATTCAAAATATTTTGTATCTTCAATTTTTTATATTCTTTTAAAAAATTTTCAATTGCAGGGTGACGTTATCAAATTTTTAAACACGCATAACGTACGTTAAAAAAAATCTTTATAGTAAACATCTTACAATAAGTATGAAAAATATTATACATGCATTAAATTCAAGTAGCTATAACAAATCATAATTTGACAAGCGGCTGATACGATGATAACACGTAAACAGGTTAGGATGAGCCCTGGCGCCTCAAGACTCATTATCCAATGTATCCAACGAGTCATTGAGGATATACACACACACAAAAGCTTTTGCTTACTCGTACAAATTGCTTGCGATAGAATAATCACCCGTATATATACACACGCCTAATAAACGTACGTATTAACTACATAATCTACTTCCAAGAAGAAGCCTTGTATAAAATGATTCTCAAAGTTGTTTCTCGAGAAAGTGACATTAAGAAAATTTTTTTCTTTAGCGCACGCGCGTGTATGTGTCTGTGTGTGTATGTGTGTGTGTGTGTGTGTGTGTGTGTACAGGTGGTTTAGATAAAAAGGAAATGAGACCTTTTGATTTAACGTGTCATCGTATATGAATGCGAGTACATAGAGATGATAAAGATTTTGTTTAAACGAAGTGAAGCTGATGTTTACTCGACGCTTTTGTTTCGTAGCAATTGACCTACATTACGATGAGCCCATCAACCAATTCTTTCACTACAATTATAGTCTATTGTTGTTTCGAATGATTTTGATTGTATGGCCTATTTTAAACGTATTAAGAGTTTGTTAGAATATAAGTTTTAATAAACTATTGTGCTCACAATTTGCATTTTTTTATTCAAACATTCACGACAATTTTAATGTATTATTGATATAATGAATCCAATGACATGATTATTGTTAAGTATCTAAATTTTATAAAGACACATATATGAATAATTAATTTTGACAGATCTATAAAAAATGAATTATTAAATTTAAAAGTTGGAAAAGTTCTTCTACATTATGAAATCAAAGAAAACTAAATGAAAAGAATCTTTTCGTTATAAAATAAATGCTTTGCTCACAGTAACAGTAAAGCTTAAAAAAAATATCTTGCTATAACTTTCCAAAGTAATGAACAAAAAAATAAGACGGGAAAATACGAATAGGGGTATTATCAACCCGTATACTTTCTGGAGACTTTTTTTTTTACAATCAGTATACTAGTAATGCTATGGTAAATATGAGTGTCCATATATACTGGAATATGCATAACTAACCGAATTCCGTTAGTTATTTTATTTTCACCTGAGGTTTTTACGATTCTGCGCGAGGAAAGTGAAATTTACTCGACGAAAATATAAATATTATTTCTTTTCGTAAAATGAATATATTAATCACAATTTTTAATTCTAAAATTATTATTACCAAAATTATTTAATTAATTGACTATAAATTATATGACCAGTGATTTAATACTCACCAAAATTCTCTGATTATTTTAATTGAGCAACGTATGTACAATGAATATTACAATATTTCTTCAACTATGAATTTCCATTTCTACACACACGCACGTGCACACACACACACACACACATACACATATTTATATTTATAATAGTAGCGTTTGCAATACAATAAAGCTCGAGCGAAATGTTAAATATCCTGGACTTTAGCTTTGGTCATTTTAATGAAAGTTCAATCTAAAGCAATGAGAATTTTCCCAAAATTGGTTGGATTCATTAGAATTTTGATATTTTACTGGACAAAGGCGGTCAGCCGGTAATTTATAACATAGGATTTCGCGTACCTATCTATCTGTTTTATTATATATGAAAACATGAAAGCTATGATATATGTGTATATATACACACATAGTAGCAAATGCAATGATAAATTATTAGAAAAAGCGCTTCATATAGCATTTGGTAATATCTACACGGGCAATGCATAACGTTAAGCATGATATAATTAACGTATCGTATGTCCTCATACATACATATATATATATACTTTTTTTTCAAACTTAATGCATACGCGATATATCTGGCTAGTTATAAAACCTGCAGCGATATTACCGTAGCCGGGGAGAGATGTGGAAGGAGAGTGGAATGCGGATTCGTTCGAGGATGGATCTGGCATTTTAAAATTATTACACGTGATGTATATTCAAATAATAGGAATACTTTTTAATTAAAATTTTCCCCTTTCTTTTTTTAATCAGAGTGTTTATTAAGTTTAATTGTATTATGGTGCTTGATGGAGGACGTGCTTTGGTTTTTATAGGTTGGCGTATATACTTATGACATTGTTGTATATTTCAAAATATTGTATGTAACGTTAATTTAAACTTTTAATAAATTGCTTCGGGCTTTTTCACATATTAATCAAACAAAAATTTTTATAGTTATGCCGTTTTTATCGATTTTTAAACTATTAATTTTAAATACTCAATTTTGTTATATTTAAAACAACAAAGACATTAAATTACTATTGTAAATATTATCAAAATTAAATCACCATATTTAAAAATAATTAAAATATTTAGTAATTTATTATTTAATAAAAATTTAATATTATTGATCAATTGTAAATTTTTATAACCCATGATAAAGACTATAATGAAATATCATTATTCATAAATTTAACGCCCGACAATAAAAACTCAGCGAGCTCAATTGATACGAGATCGTTGAAATTCATTATTTATGAAAATAATTTAAAAACAGAGCAATAATCGAGATAATTAAAGTTAAAATTCCGCATAAAAGACGACTAGTCCCCGGGATGAGATTTTAGTTTTAATGCGATGCAATCACAATTTTAGCATACTAGATTTGATAATGCCTTGGTAAACGAGTAAAATAGTGATTAATTTAATATTCAATAAACCTTTAAAGTTAAGTACTAAACTTTAGATAATGAATAAAGTTTCTGCATTCGGAAAATTTAATTGTTATCTCTCTTGTACGATGTGTACATTAAAAGCGAGCTAGATTTTATTGACTATTAAATTTAGTTATGAATAATTATTATTATTTATGCGAAATCAATTGTTATTAGTGCGTTCTTTTTTTTTAACACGAGTATAATAATACGTTTAATTTTATTCTTCGAATATAACCTCTTAGTCACATCAGATTAAGAACATCGTTCTTTGTGAGTAAACAAACATTTTAAGTGAGGATTGATTGAAATCTCGACGCATAACTCAATTATTAACAATAGGAATATATTTATAGATATACTTAAATCGCGTAAAATTTAAAAAAAGAGAGAACTTTTTTTTTAAATCTTTTATCTTGTACAAATCATCGAAATGCGTTCCCATACTTTGACTCCATAAATATTTCATCAAACAAATTTGAATTTTTCGATCGATTCGAATACCAATTCTTAATAGAATAAATTCTGAACTATATTTATAAAGCTCAAAAAAAGAAAGAAAAAAAGTTCCTTGCATATTTATAAGAAATGATTACTCTGCAGGAGATGCTTATGTATATAACTATGAAAATTGAGATCGTCAAGTCAGACAAATTGTCGTGACACCTTTAGAAATTCTGACGATCCGTATCTGCTGACATAAACGATTCTCATACACACACACACAGACACTCACACTGAGAATCCAAAGAAATCAGAGGCCATGCCATCGTAATTCTTTAACTGTCCTCACAAGTGCATCTTTTACACTACTTCTATCTATCTATATATACAAGGATCCTTCTTAACTTCTTTTCTACCTGTGGTATAACTTTTTTTCGACTTTCTTTTTTTTTATCTCTTCTTAATTTTTTTTTTTTTTTTCTTTTAATCCTAATACCTTTTTTTTAACTCTATAAGATCTCCACGCGCCGTTGCCCTTCTTCGTACCTCATATACTTTTGATTTCTTTTTTAGCTTGAGCTCCTGCAGACTCCTTGGAATGCTTATCTTTTGATATTCTTTTTTATCTTACTTTGTTTTTACACTTTGCTATTTTATTTTTTTTTTTTTTTGCGAAGATTTTAGCTTTTTTCTTTTTTAATTTCTTTCGAGTTTGAGGATACACCTTCTCTGCATTCCTTTTTAATTTCGCTTTCATAGTCTACATATTCTTTTTTTTTTCTCGAGCTCACGATCTGTTGCTCTTGTTGCATTTTTGTCGAAGATTCGCGAAGAGCTCTAAATTATGTTATTTATCGAATAACTTGGGCGTAGTTATGAACTCCTTAATTTATTAGCATAATAAAGAACTAAAATTAATGACTTGGGAAAATTGTTTAATCAGTTTATCAAAGAATTTTATAGATAATTAAAGGCTAATTGTATTATACAATAATTAATATTTTACTTTAATTTTAATTTAGGGTCTTCAAAAAAATTATAATTTTTTTTATCAAAAAGCCACCTCTAATTTGTATAACTACAAATTCAGAAATTAGTTCTCCCATGGTTCTATTTCTCATAGAAATTTAACGAGTTTCAATTTTTTGTAAGTGAAATTTTTGATAATTTAAGAAAATATGTACGTTTTAAATTACCTATACTATTATTTTATTATTTTTAATTTGAAATTTCTCCGATCATCTTCAAACAATTGTAACGAAAATTCTACATCAAGCTTTGATATACCTCCTCGAATTTCAATCCTGCGCAACAATTATTTTTTCACAACCATATGTACATATGCGCCTCTCGTATATATTCTAATCTATTTGTACAAATCAAGAGTCAAAGTTGTAGACGGTGTTAGGTAAAAGACATAAAAGCTTTTTCGAGCCCTCCTTTAAAGTAAATTCATATGATATCTTCATAACAAACAATATAACAAGAAACATTAAAAGCACCGGTTTTTGCATATGTGTGCCTGTGTGTGTGTATAGCACGCGCGCGTGCAAGAGATTCATCTTAATCGAGCTTGTTACTCTTTTTCTCTCTCGTATGCTCTTCTACTGTGCGTGCAATGTATAAAAGGCTTTTACAACAAACATTCGTACATAACCATATATAAGTGGGCACTATACCGAGAGAAACATATATACACGTACGCAAGCTCGCTTATTAATGTTAAAAAGTCTTTTGTATTCTAATTTATATAATGTTAAGAGACAAGTGACACGAAGATTTACACGGCTACTTGTAAACCACGCCTTGAATTATCGTCGCGCTCTTTTTTTCAAGTTATCAATTTTATCCTTTTGCAATAATTTCTTTTTTCTTAATATTAATATTCATTTGAATTTTGAAAATACATGAATTTCAAATAATTTTAAACTTTACTGATTAAATTTTTGTTTAGTCTACGAATGTTTCAACTTTGGGAGATGAAGGATTTTTATATTTTCTACCAAACGGTGTCTTTTAAAAATAAGCAATATTGTTAATAAAAAGAAAATTTTATTCTTTCCTCTTGCTACAGGGGCAACAGCAGACTCATAAACTGTTTAGGATGACCGTTTTTGTTTATTCTTTTTTTTCCTAGGTAAACAGTAAATTTTATTATGCAAATAGAAGAAAGTTACGGTTCTCGTTTCGCGAAAAAATATTTTTTTAAATAAACCTTTGAAGCATTGCAGTTTTATATAATAAGTGCCGTCGTTCTTTAAACTTAAATTTCGAAAAAACATTTTTTATTACTTTTTCTTTATTTCAGTCCCATTTTAATGAACGTATATTTTTGTAATGGTGACGTATCCACATAAAAAGATTTTTTTCAAAAGAAAAGTTAATTTAATAACATATGATATTTCATGCTAAAATTTTGTAAAAATTTAAACGTACAGAAATATTAAAAATATTCTCATAGAAGCACTTTCGAAACATTATAGTAAATACATATTATTTACCTTTAACTTTATTTGAATATTTAGTGTAAAAATAAAAATTAACAGCTTTTGAGAAAATTTTTCGGATATTTTTATACCCATTCTACGCATAACTATTTTTTTACAGTCACTTCTCCATCGTCTAATTTTTTACTCGTCCCTTGCCTGCACCGTTTTTTTTCTTCATGAAAAAAAAAACAGCTTAAAAGAAAAAAATTAGATACTAGAGAAAATGAGGTGCTCATTTAGCGTATACGCAGAAATGCAAGATAGAGCTGACCGCTTTATTCTCGTAAGCGATGCAAAATGGCAAGACTGTATGCACCGAACAAAAGAAACGGCAAGAGTTTTAAAAAAAAAAGAAGGGAGAGAAAAAGCAAAAGCGGTGAAAATAAAGAAATACGAATATAACTATCACACGCGTATATACGCTGTACAAGAAAAAAAAAAAAAAAAAACTAAATAAAAAGTAAAGAGAGAGAGAAAAGAAGAGGAGCCCGGCGCGTGTTATAAAGGGGATAAAAGAAGAGTCGCGCGAGACGCACAAATACACACTAATATATACATCTACGTATAGATATATTTTTTTTTAACGTGGAGAGAAGAGAGCGCGAGTCGTCTTTGTTGTTTCTCAGGTGAGCGTTATAAATGAGCTTTGTGAAGGTGGAGGTAGAGGTAAGGAGGTACAAGGGGGAGGGTAAAAGGGTGGTCGTTGCGACCACACCTATGCTACTACCAAAAAAGCCCCAGACACGCCGACCACCACGAAGTCAAAATCTCTTATTTTCTTTTCTCTCTCTCTCTCTTTCTTTTTCTTCTGCTATATATGTGTATGTGTGCGCGTTACTTTTGCTTTTTCGATCCTTTCTTCTTTCTCACTGAATCTTTTCTTGGCTCTTATATAGGATGCTGAAACGAAAATAATCTAAAGGTGGGATAGGCTATATACACGAGGCGCCTGCACAATGAGCTTATATATTGGCCGAACAGAGATTATACAAAGCTCAATGTATTATAAGACATTGTTGTTAGAATATTTACGACAACTTTTTTTGCTTTATTTTATTTTCTGTGCATAAGGATAAAAAATATAAAAATTGGCTTGGATTTCGCAGGGATGTATTGGTAAGATAAAAATATTGAAATTAACGTTAAGGTATTAAAGGAATAAAATTTACAATTTTCACTGTGGATGTATGCGTCAATAAAAATTCTAAAGAAAAAAATTGTAAAAAAGGAGGGCTAGGTATATTGGATTTTAAAAATTGTTGTGCGTAGAAGGGTTGTAAACGTAAAAATAGATTATGATATTAGTTTTGTGCACAAGATGAATGAAGATCAGATAAAATTGATATTTTCAATGAAAAGAATTCGATTAAAAAGATTCAATGAGAAATATTTTAAAGTCTAGTTATTCAAAAAAAAAATTTAAGCTTTGTATTGAAAGATGGATTGTAAAATAAAGCCAATGATTCATTTTATGAATACTAAAATTTTGAGTCTGCATCCTACCGAAAAAATTCCGAAACACATACCCTGTTAGATTAAAATTGATTAAACCGTTCTCTTTGTATAATAGAAAATTCACAAACAATCTTACACACGCGTATTTTTCAAAAATTTTGTATTTGTCTTTTTAATTTCAAATAACATGATTTTATTTAATGCTATTTCAAATCTTTTTTGTATTTTTCTATGATTTTCTCTGCAATGAAGTAAAATTACATTTAAAAATTAGTATAAACATAATTACTCCTGAATATTAATTGAATATTTATTATAACCCGCGCAAAAAAAATTAAGATCACCTCGAGATCTCATTGAGACTCATCTCAATTATGGCCGTTTTTGATACTTATTAAGATGTTACAAACGAACTTTTAATAAATATCTTATTGAGATCTCTTTGAGACGTCTATTTCAGATGGTTTTTGAGACGACGGTAAGATTATGTTTGAAAAAATCAGTTGATTTTAAGATGAAAATAAGATCATCTTAAGATATAACTGAGATGTTTTAAGATGTTTTTAAGATGACCATAAGACATCATTTTTTACAAAATCAGTTGATTTTAAGATGAAAATAAGATCATTTTAAGATGCAACTGAAATATTTTTATTACTTTTTTAAGATGACTGTAAGATATAATTTTTTTACAAAATTATCTGATTTTAAGATGAAAATCAGACCATTTTAAGATGCGACTGATATGTATTTAAGACGTGAAATTTGGAAAATTATAACGTGAATTAGAAAATGTCTAAGATGTAAATACAAGTACAACTACTAAGATAAATTTTACAGGTTTAAACGTAAACAATAAATATAATAAATTTATCAATTTTGAATTTTTAGGACAATAAAAATGAATATTTTTATGTTAAAATATTATACGAAGTAAAAGTGAGTGTAGAGATATAAAAGAAGTAAACTTAAATTTTAAAAACCAATTTATATTCTTATGTATTAATTTGTGAAGTTTTAACGTAAATTTTGTGAATTTGGTTATGTACATATATATATATATATATATATATATATATATATATGTACATAAAATAATATAGGTTATATTTGTAGGTTTATGCATATAATTATTAATGAACCATTAATAAATGATATGATTTAATATAATTTCTATTCTATTGTTTAAAATAAGTCTTGATTGAATGACTCTTGAATAGACATATATTTTCCATATGTTTGACCTCAACATCCACATCTAAAAAGTCTTATTTTTACTGTTCTCTGTTGTTAATTTCATAAATGGGAAGATGCAGCTCTGGTTCTATCTATGCAGCCAAATTCTGAAATGAAATTAATTTTTCACAAAGTAAATGTTCTTAGATATATAATATATAAGACAAAGAAAATAAATACAAATGGTGAAAAATAATTTCAGGTTATTTGACACTTTCCGTTTTTTATATTTTATTTTATGTAAATAAAGCAGAAAGAATTTTTACTTATCTGATAAGAAATGAATCGGTTGTCTTGATATCCTTTTGATTAATAATAAATTTTCTAATAATAAAAACTACAATATTTATATTTTTACATATTTTTTTTTCTAAAAAGTGTACACTATTCGTAATGACGTTTCAACAACTTGAAATTATTTGTTTATTAACAGAAGTTGTTGATTAATAAATCGATACAATATACTACTTAACCACTTTTATTAATAAACAAATAATTTCAAGTTATTAAATCGTCATTACGAATATTGTACATTTTTTAAAAGGGACATACGTAAAAATATAAAAATTGTAGTTTTTATTATAAGAAAATTTATTATTAATCAAAAGATTTTTAAGACAACCGATTCACATCTTATCAGATAAGTAAAAATTTTTTCTGCCTTATTTAGATAAAATAAAATGTAAAAACAGAAACTGTTAAATAAGCTGAAATTATTTTTCACCATTTATATTTATTTTCTTTGTATTACATATTATAAATATAAGAACATTTACTTTGTGAAAAATTCATTTCATTTCAGATTTTGGCTGCATAGATACAATCAGAGCTACATCTTTCCATTTATGAAATTAACAAACAACAGGACTTTTTAAATATGGAAGTAAAGGTCCAACATGGAAAATTTATGTCTACTCAAGAGTTATTCAATCGACACTTATTTTAAACAATAGAATAGAAATTATATCTAATTATATCAGTTGTTAATAGTTTATTTATAATTATATGCATTAACCTAAAAATATCACCTTTATTATTTTTCGTATATTTTATATAAAATTATCAAAGTTTACATTAAAACTTCACAAATTAATAAATAAGAATATAAATTGTTTTTTTTTAAATTTAAGTTTACTTTTTTATATCATTACACTCATTTTAACTTTGTATAATATTTTAACTTAGAAATATTAATTTTTATCGTCCTAAAAATTTTAAATTAATAAAATTATTATATTCTATTATTATTGTTTTAGTTTAAACCTGTAAAATTTATCTTAGATACATTATACTTGTATTTACATCTTAGACATCTTCTAATTCATGTAATAATTTCCTAAATTTCACATCTTAAATACATATTAGTCGCATCTTAAAATGATCTGGTTTTCATCTTAAAATCAGATAATTTTGTGAAAAAATGATATCTTACAGTCATCTTAAAAAAGTATCAAAAATATTTCAGTTGCATCTTAAAATGATCTTATTTTCATCTTAAAATCAACTGATTTTGTAAAAAATGATATCTTATGGTCATCTTAAAAACGTCTTAAAACATCTCAGTTGTATCTTAAGATGATCTTATTTTCATCTTAAAATCAACTGATTTTTTCAAACATAATCTTACCGACGTCTCAAAAACCATCTTAAATAGACGTCTCAAAGAGATCTCAATAAGATATTTATTAAAAGTTCGTTTGCAACATCTTAATACGCATCAAAAACGGCCATAATTGAGATGAGTCTCAATGAGATCTCGACATGATCTTAACTTTTTTTACGCGGGAAATTATTAAGTATTACAATTTTGAATTATTTATAAAAAAAATGCTGTTATTACTATTTAGAATAGAATTCCACTTTTATTTAAAAAATTTTTTTCAATCATTGGAAAGTATTTATAATAACTGGTATATATTTGTATACACTGTTAAAAATAATATTAAATTCAATGTAAAATATGAAACTAGCTTCCAAACATTTCATTAAAATTAATAATTTTATTGTAATTTTAATATAAAATTAATAATTTTATCCTAATATTAATATAAAATTGTATAAAATTTAAAGCAAAAATGAAAATTTCAATAATAGTATCGGAAGCAAATTTCATAATTTTTAACAGTGTATATATTATATCTTAATATTTTTATTATGTTATATAAGAATTGCGTAGAATCAAGAAGCGAATAGTCAATGAGCTGAAATTCGAATGAAATTCTTCACCTCCATCATCGAACAAAAGCAAATTACAAAAAACATACGTACATTCCCAACCCTATCATAAGTCTACACACGTTACGTGCTCAATGTATACACATCATCGTTTCAACATTACTACATGGAGCTAAAAAGAAATGCCAGTTAAGAAAAAAAAAATGAAGAAAAAAAAAACCCAAAAAAAAAATGTTACAAGAAGCTAAAGGTAAATCCTTATAAGATGTAATCGTCAACGTGGTTGGTCCGAACATTTGCTTCTGGTGTCCACTCCCTTATGGCATCAGCAGCAGCAGCAACAGCAGCAGCACAAAATTCCAAATTACCACCGCGGGCTATTATATTCGCGTCAGCAGCTTCTACAATCCTGACTGACTCAATCCGTCTCTTTCACTTTCTTTTCTACTGATCTCTCTCTCTCTCGTTCTTTATTATTTCTTCTCTTTTTTTTCTTTATTTTTACATCCAGACGTTGAAGTTAAAAGAGCATAAAAGATAGATATATTGAATGATGATCCTTTTTGGACAAATTGTGCTCGGACTATATAACGTGTTAGAATAGATTTCAGGCTTTCGCTTCACTAAGCCTTCTTAAGGATAAAAAAATAAATTAAACGAGTCAATTCTTAGTCCGATGCATCTTTCGTTTGGTATAAGAAGCTAATCTTGTTGAAGGGATTTTTCGGATAAGTCTGTTGTAGGTGCGTGTGCTTTGTGATACCTCAGAAGATTGCTTAATTAATATTTGGAGCCATTTTTCTTAAGCTTTAATTTCTTAGTCATAAATATTTTGTTATTAAATTTTTTTATTACAAAGATTCTTAACTGGATAAGATTTATTGGTTACAATAAGACTTGATTTGTTAAATAAGTCGTCAAAATTCAATTTGGATGTACGAATGTTTGTAATTCAATTATTACAATAACTCTTGGTTTCACAAACGTAAATGAATAAAAATAAAGAAGGCATGATTCACACAAGACTCATACAGCAAATATCATTTCAAATTCAAACCTTAGATTTATCATAATTTTCCAAACAAATTTGTATCTTTCATTTAACTCAATCATCAAAATAAAAGAATCTTTATTGTAAAAAAAAAAACACATTATCGAAAGATCAGCAAAGTATAGAATAGCTCTGAGCAAAGGGCAATTTTTCAATAAAATTTCTTCTTGAAACACCTCTCTTCCCTTCTTCTCCCATTCACTTTCTACGCATCAGAAGTTCTAATGAGTGACCGCAGGTGGTGAACGTCATGGCGTATATATCTTCGCACCTTCTGCAAACCCCAGGGGCGCACCATATAGGTAATCGCTTGAATCGTGCGACTTAAATTTCTAGAAGCCAAAATCCAGATTAGTCGATTAGGCGAATCTTACCTTTTATTATTTATTTATTTTTTTTACTTATTCTTCTATTTTGGTATTATTGTGCCTTTTTTAAGTAGCTTTTACATATAGAAATGCACATGTTATATGTATATAATAACGTAGCTGTAGATCGAAGCTGGGATTAATGTTGGACATGGAATTCTTTGTTACGTCTTATTTTAGTTTTATATATAAGATTTTGTGTGGTTCTTTAAAAGGGTTCTTCTTTCTAATTTACATAATTGAAATATTGAATTATTGAACTTTCTCGTGAAGGAATTGCCCTATACAATTCACGTTTTGCTGTGATCACTGTCAAAATATTGAATATTTCTACTTTAATTTGATCTATAATTTAAGATGTTCCTTCTCTATTTACTAAACGTAAGCAATAACTAACAGTAAATTATCAGTTTTAACATTTAATTTTAGTATGGATACGCATAATTAGATACTCTTGATCACAAACTTATCAATGTCCCAACTTCATTTGACATATTTTAAAAATTTCAAATGTAGAATTTACTTATTAATTTTTAGTGACACTAAATATTTTACTAATTCAATGCAACGTAATTAGCAGTTTTAAATAAAATATAATTTTATTTTGGATTAACGTTCTTTATAATTTATTTTAATAGTAAATAGACGATCAGAATGGGATGAAATAAATCAAAATTAACACTGATATTTTTTGTGTTT
This sequence comes from Anastatus disparis, assembly GCA_017163975.1. Classification (NCBI taxonomy): domain Eukaryota; kingdom Metazoa; phylum Arthropoda; class Insecta; order Hymenoptera; family Eupelmidae; genus Anastatus; species Anastatus disparis. The sequence goes on from JAFFSR010000251.1 coordinate 3,889,693, forward strand.
TACTATTACTTACGACATTAAGTAGATGCTTCACTAATCTTTTCAAGTATTTTAATTAAAATTACATCAAAATTTTATTGACATTATCAAAAAAATACAAATGACATAAAAATAATTTTTTTTTTAATTATTAGTTTTATAAAATAAGTTTTCGATAATTTTGAATTTGTATTAATGTTTAACATATAATAAAAATGACTATATAACTGTTTTGTGAAAGTTAAAAAAAATTTAATCAAATTTCTATTCAGTTTTAAATTATTTGCAAAGGAGGTGATCAGTGGCTCATTCGGTAGAGCAATGAATTCGTAATCTCGAGGTCCCGAGTTCGAATTCCGCTCTCGGCCGAATTATACAAGCACCACTGTATGTAACATGTGCTTTGTTCACAAACACACTGACTATCTTCATCGCTAATCAACATCTCAATGATAGCATAAAACAGCGACGTTAAATAAAAAAAAATATTTCATTTATTTATTTAAAATTTGTTTTCTCAGACTTTATGAATTTTTTAACTTGAAGAACGTATATTTCTATGAATAATTTTATTGATTTAGTTTGCCGTTAATAATTAAATGCACCAACTACGCTCTGATTAATTGTACAATTAAAAAAGGTACTGTACAATAATTTAAAAAAAAAAAAAAAAAGAAATTGCATCAGCTAAACTTTTAAAACCATGCAAAAATATCTTGTAAATGAATATTTACTTTACAAGTTTTAATTACGCATTCTTTATGCAACGTAAGTTTATGAATATGTTGCTTATAATTCACGCAACAGAGATTCATTTTAATTAAAAACATACATTTTACAAAACTAAAAGGTAATTTGAAAATTTTTCAAACTATACTCTAAAAGTACTTCTTGTGCAAGCATTTTGTAAATAAATGTATATAATCATTTTTTTTTAAATATATAAACAATCTAGTGATTTTATTTCGGGCCCTTTAAAAATCAAAAACGCGTAAAATAATATAAAGGGATTGAAATAATAATGATAAAGCAAACTACACTTACGAAGCTTACGTGAGAGGAATCGTATTTGTTTCGCGATCTAGTTTGAAATATTAAATTTAAAAGGACGAAATGCATCGCTGCCCACACATCTACGAATAAAAAAGAAAATTGCGCAAAAAAAATAGATGAAGAGAGAAAGCAAAAAAAAAAAATGAAACACACAAAGAAAAACGCACTAAGGTAGATGTACAGTAATGAAAATAACAGTCACATACTCTACGAAAAAAATAAAGAAAAGAAACAAAAAAAAAAAAGAAATGAACATATAACGGTGAAGAAAAAGCGAGTCACATAACTCAGTAAGTCATAACCGTAACTGGCATGAAGGTAGCGTAACGCATTGAAAAAAAAAAAGAAAAAAAAAATTGGTATACAGAAAGAATTTGTAATTCAATTCAAAATGTATTTATTAAATTTAAATTACATGGAATTTATAGCTCAGCAGTAAAAGGCCATTAAACTTCATAAGTGTAAATATAATAATATACGTTTATTACTTCAGCGTGTATACACATAAAGTTGAAAATTTCATTAAATCAAAATATCATTTCGTTTATAATTTATCGGTATATTTTTTTTTATTTTTTTTTAAAATATAATCAGTTAATTTTGAGTTTGTTTAAAAAAGAAAAGAGAAAAAAAAAAGTTTATTACATACGCTTACATCTTTAAACATGGAAGCGAATTTCGAAAGTTTAAAGTTTAACCAAGTTATTTTAACATTGATTACAGTTTGTGTTTGAGTTGAAGTTTCGTACTTTCTCGATTTTCATTACTTTAATCTCCAAGACATCTTACATATCTAATAGAATAAATTTAAACAATAAATATAAACTTACGTCTTTTCCAAGAAATTTTTAATAATTCATTATATTTTTTTTGCGCTAACTTAGGTTTAATTGATTATTTATAAAGTATAGCCAATTCATATTTTGTAATTTTATTTTTTCGAAATCGAAATCATTGGATAAAACTGTATTAAATTAAAAAAATTGTCCATTCAAAAATAAAAGCATGTTATACATTAAATATTAAAATCAAAATCAAAATCAGTTTAAAAATAAGTTCGTATATCCATTAAGATAATGTTAAGTGAATCTGAGAAAATTAATAAATAAATATATGGCCTTATAAAATTCTTAAATTTTCAATTTGAAAATACTGCGTATATACATTTCCTTCTCTCGGTGGAATTCCAATTGCACAGATTGCAGATAGATAATGAAAATCCTGACGTATACGCGATACGGTAATACAAGTTTGTGCGTATATATACATGTATATGCACAGATGCGCAGCTTTATACGTGCACGTATATCTATACAGACTTTAGAATCCAGGTAAATGCATGCGCATACCGATCGGTCCATCGCGTGCTGCATATATATATATATATATATATATATATATATATATATATATATATATACACTTTTGCCCCTTTGTATGTATGTATATATACATTGTGCACGTGTATTCACGTATATGCTACCGACCACCAGCTTGGTTCATTTTCTTCTTTTTTTTTTTCATGGTCTTCTTCTTCTTATATTCTTCGCATTAAGTGCAACAGCAAGTAAAGAGTAAGGCACGAGCCAGCGCGTGCGCCTATATACTTAAGTGCGTCTCGTTGTTTTTTTTTTCCTTTCTTCTTCTTCTTCTTCTTTTTTTCCTGAAGTTTCTTGTGCATTTATGTTTGAAAAAAAAAAAACAGATGTTGCGAGCGCGAATTATTGCCTGTATATGATGAGTCTGACGAGCTGGTTTCACGTGAATGCATATGTTATGAGGTGAAGTTTGCGTCTGCTTTACTTTTTTTTTCAAAGCATAGAATAGCAATGAACGAGCGCTCCAACTATATTTTAAAGTTATTGTGAATAGATAGTTTTAAGTAGACCTTAAAAATAAAAGATTAGTTAAATTTTACGTCATAAAATATAATAAAACAAAGAAATTTTTTTAGATATAAGTTTATAATTTGTTGTAGTATAAATTAGATTAAGAAAAAAGATAAAAACATTTGTTAGTGATATTAAAATATATGTATGATTACAGACTATTTAAGATCATACTTACTTTGAAAGATATGTAAATTAAATAAACTTTAAAACTAAGGTTTGGTGATAACTATTAGTTTAAAATAATACATTATGGACAAGATCACTTATTTTACATTTTTCTTATGGTCTCAAAAATATATATTCCAGTATGAGAAATCTTTTAATATAAAATTGAAAATGAAAATCGATATAATGAAAAATAAAATGGTAAAATTAAAAGTAGAACAAAGCCAATCATTCGTATAAAGTTTCCGATATCTTTTAAAGCATCGCGCGCAAAGAGCAATGTCTCCATGTCTCAATGTGAAAAGAAAGAAGAAAAGCTTTTTGTTCGCTCGAACGATTTTTCCTTGTCAATATATACGCATCAAAAACAAAAAACAAACAAAAAAAACAATTGACGCACAGTAGAAAGACACAAAGACATTAAAGATAAAAGGAAAAAAAAAGTTTAACTGTTTGCAAGTTCAAAAAAAAAGAAGAAGAAAAAGAACGTATATATAAAAATTCGTAAAACAATGTACGCTTGAAAGCTCTGATAACCAGGTATATACATATATATGGAAAAAGAAAAACTTATGCTATGAAGCTTGCGAATATTTTTTCCTCGATATTTGAAAAAAATTTATGTCTCGAGAGATAACGTTAAAACAAATGCTTTTGAAAAAAATGAAAATAAAAGATAAAAAATAAATCGAAACTTAAAATTCTTTCACGTTCTTTCTTTATAACGTGACAATTTGCTTCAGATTTTTGCGAAAATATTTTACTATGAATGCCATGCCTCGATTATTTTCCCATTTTTATGATACGTCAAATTCTAAATTATTTTTTTACTTACGTTCAATTCATACACTATCACCTTTTTAATAAGTGTCTTGAGCTAAAATTTATAATAAAAGCAGAGCAGGTAGGCAAGTAGAGTCAGCTGGTTAATCAAGAACAATACATACTTTTTAATGCTTACTATATCATTCAAATTAAATGTTATAATATTTAATAATTAAATCATTCACGTTTTATAAACTTTTTTGAGGGGTTGCCAGTATAGCTATAAAATTTATTAATAAACAAGTACTAATAATCAATAAAAGAGATATTAGTAATGCAGAATCACTGCTGTCACTTTTACCGTTAAAAATAGAGAAATGCATCGTGTTAAAAATTTTGAAAATATGTTGCTCTACAAATAAACTCAAGCTGAATTAAAATATTCATAAAACTATCGGCAATATATCGTGACTTGATAAACCTAAAGCGAGTAACAACAAATAAATATTTTATTAAGTGTCTTTTGAAGAGACAAAAAAAAACAGAGCGAGAGAGTTCAGTTTAAATGGAATTCAATAATTTAATAGCAATTTTTCCGAGTTCATTTTTTTTTTTAAATTTTTTATTTACATACACGCACCGAACGCATAAACATTTCAAACTTTGATATACGACGGCAATTAATTTCTTTATTCGCATATTAAGCGCTTATCTTGAATATATAATTTTTATTTTTTTATTTTTACGAAAATAATAAAAAAAAAATGACCATTGCGATAAAACGCAATCTTTGAAATTGAAATAATTTCTCGCACCTCTTTTATATACGTGTGGATATATATATATAAACGTTATATTTGCGTATAACAGAGTCTCTTCGTTTTACCAATCTTACATACCTTTGCTTCATACGACTCTTCTTTATTTATCGAATGTCAAAATGAAATACGCGCTCGACTAAGAAATAAAAAGATATATATATATATATGTGTGTGTGTGTGTGCTAAAAGTCTATCCTTCGATAATTTAATTACAAAAAAGAATGAGAATGTCGCGCGTATGGCTTTAAAAGAGTTGCTGATAAAATCGTATAACATTATATGTACACACATACATACCATCGCTCGAGATTGTGAGAAACTCTAGTGGTTTCGTCTTTTTTGTTTATATATTTTGATGCAATGGAGCGTAAATTGAGATGATGGTTTTTAAGAGAAGAATCCTCGCTAAACGCATATGTGTCAATAACAAATTATTAGCCTTTATACTTGTTAATTCATTATCATTCACGTGAAAGTGGGCCATATTGTAATCGAGTGTCTATAAATTTAATCTTTAATTCGTGGACTAATTTTAATGTTGAAATGCGTACAAAAGCAGATTATTTTTGATGATTTAAAGTATTCAGCCGTTGCATGTTGCTATATCAAAGTAAGCATATCCATTGATTAGCTTCTTTTTTTTTAAATAAAGGAATTTAATTAAAATGTTATATAATTTAATTAATCTTATGTTGTTGAATTTCGTTTAACGAAATAGTTCGAATTTCGCTTTGTTAATTATTATACTTTTAAGAATTTTAAATTGTATCTGAATAATATAATTGGTGAAATTTCATTTTCGTAGACGATTTGTTAATTTTAAATTTTCATTTAAATTTTATACTTTTATTTTTTAACTTTTGACGTATATTTTTTCGTTGTTCAAGGAACAAGATAATCAACAACTTTGTACATAAATAAATGAGATATCAAATTCAAAATTCAAACTCATAACGCTTCAATTAATGAATTTCGTTAAAACATTAATAAAATCATATTTTTGTATTTGTACGAAATTGATTTCTTGTTTGATGTCGAATATAAAACGAATTGGTTTGATGTCGAATATAAAATAATCTAATTCTTTTTTTTTTTTTGGAGTGGGAGAGGGAGAAACAGAAATTCAAACTTCAAAGTTCTCCGACTCAAGCTTTTTCATTCTGCTACAATGCACTTTTGTTCTTTGACTTTTAAATCTTTACTGTTATTCCAACGTGTTTGAAAAACATTTGCAAATGTTTTCCAGGTCAACGATAAAATTATTCCATCAATAAGCAATCAGAAGAATTTTGAATATCAAATTTTCAAGTTTAATGGACTTATTTTATCATTATAATTATAATGACATGAATATTGTTATTTATCCTTGCAATCTATATAAACATAATCTTAAAAATAAAAAAGACGTTCAAAGCCATGCTCGTTCATACAGATTAATTGAAATCACAATTAGAAAATTTTAACTTGAGATAGATTTTACTTTAAATTTTAAAAAAATAACAAAGTCCGTCCTAACATTTATTTCCCTTACACTATCTGTTACGGATTTTCTAAAGATTTTTATCTTTCGCATAAAAGAGACCGTATTGCAGAGCTAATAACTACATTCTTTCTTCTTAAAGTATTTGCGTATTTGCGAAGCCACCGATGCAGAAAATAATTTATCAAGTGGCTTTATAAACTAAGTTCATATTGTGCGTTAACTGACGCTCGCAAGAGAAAATCTTTATTCTTATACTTATCGTTCATCCTGCTCTATTTAACTTTGTTTTTTGGTAAAAAAAACAATAATATCTGTTTTTTAAAAACAAAGCGATAATAATAAATGAAAAAGTGATATTAAAAAAACTAATAAAAAAATCATTTAAAAAAAACGCTTTTATGAAAAAATAAAAAAAATATTATATTATTGAATTTTCTTTTGATTTTTTTAAAAAGCGTTTTATTAAAAATAATTCCTTAATAATATTTTTACTATCTTAATAACGTCTGTATTTATAGGCTTATTTATGCCGAGAGAATCATGAATATAGCTGCACAGAGAAAAAAGGGCCTCACAGTGCTGGCAATACAATATTGTTTACACGCAATATATGTTATAATATAAAAAAGTTTTAAAAATAAATTGCAAAATCATTTAGTCATCGAAGATACACATAATGTAGCAATTCCAGTACCTTAATTTTCAAGTACAAGATTTGAGGACGTATTCAGACGCAGTCAAGTTATATGAAAGCGTTTAATAATAAGAACAATAGATTTTCCGTAAAAACAGTCTGTAATAAATTAAAAATTTTAAAAATGTATCTTTCTCACGTGTATTTGTAAAGATATGAATTAGATATATACAAATAAAGAGCTAAAATAAATTAAGCGAGCATAAGAATAATTAGTTCTCACAAAAATGAGTTTCATATTTATGCGATGCTTTCAGATTTATTATAAGAATTATCTACCAGCGAGAAATTATCCTTAAATGATACCAATATTTATTTATTTAGTTTTTTTATTCTTATCGTATTATAAAAGATTATAAAATTAAAAGATCTCGATGTATCAGGGAGAATAAATTATTTTTAAATTCAAATTTTTTAAATTTTAAGCTAGCTTGCATTGATAACGTAATGAGATAAGGGTTATTTAGTAAGTATTATTTATTATTTCCTAGAGCTTGAACATGCTCTAGTATCATAATTATAAATGTTTGGAGTTTTACCGGTAAAGATTGCGATGTAATAATTCATAAAATTAATGATTAACTTTATATACATACACTTTTGAAAATAATTTTCTCAAAAAAATAAAATTCTGAATTAGTTTGAAATATATAACAGCGTGTATTTTTCGTTCGAATACAAGTCCACGTATATACATATTTGACGTGGACAGAAATGAAGCTTCAAAATTTCACGTTTATCCGTAAAATTAACATATGGCCATACACTCAAAAATTATTTCACCCATCAAAATTTTACCAAACTCTCTATCCTTATGCTCTTACCGAATGAAGAACAAAAAAAAAAAGAAGAAGAAAAAGAAAAGAAAAAGAATAATCCATAATTACCAAGCATTTGCGATATACGGCATCACTTCAAAAGCCTATACTAACTGTTAAGTTTTAAGTATACGAGGTGAATCATTCGGTGGTTTTCATTTAAAACTTGAACGTATACGGTATGTGTATATATATGCAAACGTAGAGCTTTAAGGCATTAGGTAACTATTTTCGTATATAGTTTGACTGTCATTAATATGCCCACGGTAATTCCTGGTTTCATTCTATGTATGTATTACTGTCTTTGTTTTTCGCGTGTACATCGCATATGCGTGCTGCAAGCTGTCGATTCCTTTTTATTTTTATTTTTTTTTTTTGGTAAGTTTATGTTGTATATAGAGAATTCGATGCCAACGAAAAATTTTTTGTATTGGTAATTTTGCTGATGATAACCCATGAATTTTTTAAAGGATAGAGAAACACGAGTAGAGATACCTTTATTTTATTTTTCTTTTTTTTTTAAACTAAGATCGATGATACCTCGGATGATACTTGAATGAATTATTTTATGTACACGTATTTTTACATAAATAATTTAAGAAAATTGATTAAAAATTTTATATATTTAATAGAGTATTACATTTAATCCGTTTTAATTTAATCGAAAAATTGTTATTTCGTTTAATCAAATTTCGTTTAAACAAACGATTTATCAATAATTATTGAAAAATTTTTCATTTGTTTTAAAAATTAATAAAAATAAAAATTAATTCAGGGCTCAAAATAAACAAGTAAAATAAACAAAATTTAAATTCTCAAATTGAATTGTTCGGAATGAAATCCGGCTTAAGTTAACCCGAAAAACATTGAATTTCGAGAAACACGAATCAGGATGAACAACAAAATTTGTTTTATTTACGTTGTAACAATGTTCAAATTCGACCTAAAAAGAAGATAAAAAAAAAGAAATATATATGTGCAAACGCATCGTATCGCATGCAAATTGTACAATAGAAATTCTCTCTCTTATTCGAGCGACGGTCAGTCATTATTCTGTAGGTATATACAGTTGGGCTTGTAGCACTTGTATTCCATGACGTTTTCTCTTAATCGGATGAACAGCCTCCGTATCACGCATCAGTTGTAAGGGATATTAAGCTTTTGTTGTGTCTCCTTGTTTCCATAAATGTACGTGGACGTGTACATATGCATACGCGTATGAATGTTATATATTTACAGGATTTAGTGTTATAATTTATTATATGTCGATTGAAAAGTTAATGAAACCATGTTTTTAGATTATTGATAATATAATGAAGATCACAGATAGCTTATCAATTATTTTCTTATTTTAATTAGCATTTGGCATATTAATGTTATTTTTTGTGGATAAGAGGTTGATAAAAATAAAATTTTCTATATACTTGATATTTATATCGATGATTGAATTATAACGTATTAACGATTTTAATCAGTTTATGCAATAAAATAATTAATATTCCATTAAAAATGCAACTTCAAATTTTTTAGATCCGAATTTATGAACTTTCATCGAGAAAATTGATTAAATTTTAAATAAAATACATTTGATTTTGAGTAAAAGCAAAAATTTAAAAAAAGAAAATTTAAACTATCCGTCTTAAAATTTAACTAACAAATGTATGCACGTCAAGTCACAACAAACGACCAACCAAATTTAAACTACAAACATATATCCTCAGCAAATACCTAACAGTCACGAAAACAAGCAATACGATTCTCCAAAAATCATTAGAGCTTAATTAAGCTACTTACTTGCCAACCTAAAATACAAATAAATACATGCATGAACGGGTTAAAATTGGCAGACACGCGTGTACGTTAAAAAATTTTAATAGAAAAAGAGAATCGCTAAAGGAAACTAGTATGTTTAGAAAATGTAATGCTGTCACTTTATAACCATGCATATATGGAAGGTTAACACAATAATGCGAGTATTATTTCTTCCGGAATTTCTGGAACTTTGATAGGGATGCGTACCATTGTTACTTGATTCTTCCATTCTCTGAACTATCCCTTGCCTCGTGTATGCCATTATGCCATGTAACATAACCCTTACGCATGCTTGGACGAATATTGTATGCAGAGATGGAATGTCAAGTATATGTAAGCGCAATATGTTGAATTTTTAATTATTAATTGTGAAATTTTGGACATTAACTTTATTTTTTTATCTATCTTAACAAACGATTGGAGGTTGAAATGTAAATGTTGATTTTTGTTGAATTAAAAAAGAAACAAATCGGATGTCACGATTTTAGAATTAGTTACAAATAGTTTAAAGTGAACATTCATTGCTTAAACAATTGGGCTCGTTGATTTTTACCATTGTAAAAGTTTGTTTTACAAATTTCATTGATGTTCTTTATAAAATTAAATTGTTTAATTTTAAGAATTTCTTTTCTATATTTTAGGAAATGTAGATTAAATATATATCTATAGCTTTTAAATAAAAACAAATTCTACAAAAGAACTCGCATTTTGGATCAAATTATCCAAAACTAAGAAAAACAAAAATTGTACGATTTTTAGTCGTCAAATAAGAAAAGTCAAAAATCGCTATCTTATTTGGTAACCCTAAACCAGAAAAATAAAGTTAATATTAAATATACGAAATAAAAATTAACTGACAAGCGAGCAGCACATAAAATCTAAGCTACTGGATGATAATATCAACTAAATACTTAATATTTATTAAGAGATATCCCTTAAAAAATTATTAGCAATAAAAAACAATATGATTATGGTTTTAATGATTTGATGAGAAAAGATACTATGTAAATTTTGCGTGAATGAATATAACTCTTAAGATGATGTACGCAAAAGAGTGTGGAGCATAAAATTTACATTAGACACGCTATTTTCTTAGCTATTTTTCTAGGTTACAAAGTCGAGCTTAAATTTTGATTTTTTTTTACAGTCAATGTGGGAAGATTTTAGATTTTGTTTACTTGAAGGTGTTATAACACCTATAAGAGCTTTTTTTAACTGAAAAAATATTATAATATCTATACATAAACAATTATTTTAATATATTAATTATTTATGGAATATTTTTATAAATTTCATGTAAGAAACTTTTTGATAATATTTTGCTATATTATTGAAAACAAAAATACTAAAATGCCTACTGTGAGGAAAATTTTCTAGTAAAAATTACTGTAACTTTATTGACCGTTGGATAAACTGAAATTATTCGAAAAATTACCGTAATCTAACGTTAAATTTGTAAGAAAGATATAAACTTTTGATATTCCTAGTAAATTTTCTTTTAAGTTATCGTAATTCTCCTCCATAACAGTAGTGTATCTCAGTATTACTACAATCGCAATAACTTTTACATGAAGAATGTTGATTTTTATCGTACTATTTTTTTCAATGCAAATACTGCATTCCTATGCGAAAACTCTTAGGTTTTTTTGCTTTCCTTATATTTATTTAAAAAAAAAAAAAAAAAACATTGGAAAAAGTCAGATTTTTTAAAAACTTATACAATATTTACTTAAAAAATAAATTATTTAATTTACTTCTGATGGATTGAACAAGCACAACTACGTCAACGACAGAAACAAAACTTCGAACCAAGATATTTTCTCTGCTTAATATTTTTTTGCGCTAAAAATATATATTTAACTTAAGTAAATGTTTCTCTTACTGATGTATAAAAGATAAAAAAAAAGATGGTCGTTATCTTGTATTCAGCGAAAAATAAAAAAAGTAAAACGAGAAAGTCAAAGAAAAATAAGGAGAGAGAGAGAGAGATAGGGAAAAGAGGTGGACGGCGCTTAAAATGGTGAAAGAAATTATTCATGAGTAGATGCCAAGAGAGTCTGTGTGTATGTGCAACAAGATGAAATGAGATTCTCGCGGCAGGTTAAACAAGCTAACGTTGAGAAAAGAGAAGAAAGATACAGATCGGTGCTAATGTTTGGTTTATAGACCAGTTTTCTCGATTCTCCTTCTCTCTCTTGCTCTCCTCCTTGTTTCACTGTACCGGTCACGTATATGTATGTGCGTACTCCGGAGAGATGCCTACATACATAAATGTACCAATGCAACGAGTGAGAGAAAGAGACGAAGAAAGTGTAAAAGAGAAAGATATAAGCTCAAAGTGTATGCGTGTTTATATATACATTAAATTTAAAGAATAAAAAGAAAAAAAAAAAAAATAAGTTAAGAGACACTGGCTACAGGAGCACCTAAGGATGCTTTGCATTTACCGTGTATATACCCGGTCCGCAAGGTTTTCCATTTCACGTTCTGTAATATTCATAAACGTGTATATATACCTTTTACTGCTGCTACTACTACTACTACTAATACTAATACCTACTGTACCAATGTTTCTAGCTTCTGTTTCTAGGAAATGTCCATCTGACAATGTGTGTGTGTATACACGCATACATACAAGTTTAAGAGGATGAGACTTTTAGAGTCCACGCGACGAGCCCTTGATCCTATCGTTGTTTAGTTGTTTGACTCGCATAGATGCGGTATGTAACAACACTGCTGCATCTCTTGCGGCTTTTTACTTTTATACGTTCTTCTTTTCCTTTTTTTTTAACATCTTTTTAAACTTATGCTTCTTTTAATGTTTAAATCTGATGATTCGTGTTAAATTTGAATTTTATTTAAATGCTTATTGTACCTGAATTCACAAAGTTTTGTACAACAATGATATCACTTAAAGATAAAAAAAGCGTTCTTAAATAATTATTTGTAAAAGTAAGAATATTTTTTTAATGAAAAATTTGATTTAACAACATTATTTTATAATTTGGTAGTTGATAAGATACCCTTGCAACTTAATAATTTCTTATTTATTATTTCATTTTAATACCATTTAAATTATTGATAAAAATGATATTTTTCTTCACAATTTAAAAAACGAGTGAAGAAATACAAAAGTTTCCAAGGAAACCTATCTCATAATGTAGATTTAAACCTAAAACAATACAATCATTTAATCGTAAATCTAACACCATGTTTTTGCCACCCTTAAATGGCTTCGTATATTAATAATTCAACACGTTGAAAATAGAAAAAAAAGATATAATAATGTTAAAAATTTATCTACAACAATCTCCAACAATCTCCAAAACAAGATGCCCAAACTCACAAGCATACGTCCCGAAAAGTGTTGCGAGAAATAAAAGCGTTCATAACGAAGACAAAGATTTTTATCGTCATAGGTTATCGCTAAACGAGATAGAAATAAAGACACGACAAAAAAAAAATAAGATAAAAGGAGAGAGAAGAGCCAAAAGTGAGCAATTTAAAATGGGCCGCACGATTCGCGCGTGCGCGGAAATCTACAAGGTGTATCTATATTCTCGAGAAAGTCACGCATGGGTTTGTTGTTTTTTTTTTATTTTTTTTATTTTTTTACTATGCACCTAACTACCACAACCACTATGGACATTTTTTTCGGGGAAGGACCATTGTGTCAAATTGATATGTCAGTTAAGTTTCTGTCATCTTTATTTCTTGTTTTTTCGGAAGGTGCATAGATGAATCTTTACTTTTTACTACTTTTCCTTTGTTATTCTTAAAAGTGTTTCTCCTTGTCTTTGCTTTTGGTTTTCAAAGAGAAAGAGGAAGGAAGACAACTTAATTACAACGAGCCAAGGTGTTTGAATAATGCGTGCGCATTAATGCAAACGCATCTTCGAACGTATCAAGCAAAACATCACGAAGGTTCCCCCGCTTGACTTTTTTTTCTGTATTTTCGAAGAAAGTTTTGTCACGATATAAGTGAAAGATAAGATCGTTATTGCTTGAAGGTTGACTTTTCTACTCACTTATTGTCTTTTTTAGAATATAGACGTTAAAGCTGTATATGGGTAAAATAATGAAATATGTATTGGGTTGAGTGGGTACGTGACGAAAAAGGTAAAAATCGAAATAAATTTAACCGTCGAAATTTAACGATGTTTATATTGATTGTTTTAACGTTTTATTAGACGTATGATATTTAATTTCCTTTTATTGTAAATTAAACATGAGTTAATAAAGTATCAATCATTAAAAAAAATGTTATAAACGCTTTATAAGGTTTTAAAACATTTTTAATTACGGTTCAACGATAATGATGATTTTATTGACTTGAAAAGTAGGACGAAAGGGTAACTATTGTTTCCTTTACATGTAAAAAATAAAGAATGAAGTTACATTGGAAATAAAGTGCTAAATACGAAAAAATTAGATTGATTAAGAATAATCCGCTATTATATTTCGAAGAAATTAAATTGATTTATCGACTACTCAAACTTTTCTATTATTTCAAATGAAAAAAAAATTTTATTCCGTTCATCTTTATTCGCTTCATTTCTCCAAGTCAATAAACTGATTACAGTCAGTTCAGGAATAAAGTATCAAAGTCGATTGTTCCTTTTGTTACTTAATGTATTATTTAATAATAAATGTAAAATAATATGAAAGTAACAAATTTTTCATTTAAATAAGATATAAATTGATGTCTATTTTCAATAAGCTTTCTATAATTCTTTTAATCATACGCTACTTAGCATAACGATCGCGGAATCCAAAACTTTAAATAAGAATGCTGCTACATATTAAAAAACATTTCTATTTGTACAACATGATAAAACTTCCGGAAGCCTAAATGATAAATCATAGTCAGACAATAAAATATTTTTCGAGATTATTAATATTTGCAAAGCTCTACTCTGCCGTGAAATTAAAAAGTCTGTCTGAGGACAATAGATATAATAATAATAATAACAGAAAAAAGGACTTTTAGGTCATGTATACAGAACAACCGAGAAAACTCGCTTTTTCTCTTTCTCCCTCTCTTTTTACACATCCATTTCATGAAAACTAATGCAATAGTAGAATAAAAGGTAATATAACGCTCGCTACGAGGAAGAAAATATGAAGCGTCTTATGCAATTGCAAAAAAACATTTTTGAATGAATAAAAAAAAGAAAAAAAGAGAGAGAGAGAAAAAAAGAGGATACAAGAATTTAATGTCAGAAAGATGAAATTGAAAAAGACATATAAGCGAATGTCTCTTAGATATTTTTTTAATATTCTCTTGTTTCACGCTTGCTTATAAGATACGCCATGCTATATAATATGCTGTGCGCTTTTTTTTCATACCTATTGTACTTTGTATTTTATGCATTAGCGTGTTTTATTTTACAACTAATATAACTTTACGTATACGCGTGTGCAATATTCAACTCGTGAATTTTTATTTTAATAGTTTTATTAACCAGAGAGCCAGACTGTCTTTGTCTAACAGCGTTTTTGATAATTTATGCAAAATTTATCAATGGTAATAAGAAAAAATAGCAAATTTCTTAATAATAACAAAATTTATTGTGCAGATTTTGAGTATGATTTGACCAACGAAAATTTAATAAAAAAAAGATAGGTTACATAAATCATGATTTGTATAGGTAAAATTTTTGTATTTTTTTTGTATTTTTTTTTTTTTAACGTCGCTGTATTTCAGCTATCATTGCGATGCTAATTAGCGACGGATGTCATCAGTGTATTTGTGAACAAAGCACATGTAACGTACAGTGGTGCTTGTATCAATCGACTGCTAAGAATGGGAATCGAACTCGGGACCTCGAGATTACGAATCCATTGCTCTACCGACTGAGCCACTGAAGACCTCATTTGTAGGTTAAATCATACTCAAGAACATTTTTTTGTTATTATTAAGAAATTTACTTATTATACCTACATCTAGCGGGGCTGCTATATATTTTTTTAAGAGTCAATGATGTTTATATAAATAAGAAATACACTATATATGAAAATAGATAGTTCGGCTTCCTCTAGGATAAAAATTGTCTAAATTAAATCAATTCGATATTCATGGAAATCGAGATACGCAAATCAAATTTGTTTGAGATTGAAATCTTAATGGAACTATTTATTGCAATATAGATTGACATCTTAAATAAAATGAAATAAAGAAGTGGCTTCATAACTTTATTAGCCTAGACGTGATATGATTAATTTTTCATCATATAATGTTGATTAATTATTCAAGATTTTTCGGGCTCATAGACAGACTTATTAGTTTACTTCATTCAAGATAAATATGAAAAGTCTCTATGACGTAAGAGTACTCTGTTGTACGTACCAGTTTAATGTCAAAAGAATCTATTGTTTTTAAAAAAATAATTATAATTTTTATCATCAATTTTACGAATACTGTCATTAGTTAATAAATAGCCATGTTATTATTTTGTAACTGTAACAAATAACTTTTTTCTTGTTATATCAGATGGTTTTTATGTAAATAATTAAAAACGATATTAGATAGAAGGTCCAGCCAATTCTTGATTATTATTCTTTTATTTTTACATATATGTTTCTAAAGTTTTTTAAAACGCAGACTCTAAAGATCGACAATTCATAAGTTTGTGTCAAATGGTTTTGCCCTTGTGATTGCTAATTTTAAATCGAAACAGCTAATCATATCATTATACCAAAGTTATACTTTGCTAAACTTTGTCCAACTTGAATAAATCAAATTTTATTTAAAAGTTAATTTTAATACGAATAATTTAAATATACCATAAAAACAATAATCAAATGAACCATGATATTTTTTTTATAAACATGCGCAACGTTCAATTTACAGACATCAAACAATTTATATTTATACAGCTGTATAACATATATACTTGCTTTTTTCTGTTACTTTTTTTTGTCCATTGAATATAAGTATATTTCACGAAACGCATATATACGTGTATTTTATACACATATAGATTCGTATATACACGGAGATATAAAATACAATGCCTTAGCATAACGTGAGAAAACGTTCGCAACACGCCCCCAAATTATTAGCTATACGTATTCAAATGATCGCTGAAACTCCACACATGTACGCACATGCACATATATACGTATAAAGGACCAAGTCACATAGGGCGGCGTAGGCGGGGCACAAAATTTTTTATGGGTTCTTTATTTAATCTTTTTCTTAGTTTTTTTCGTTGTTGTTGAATTTTTTTTTTTTTTTTTTTGCTTATTTATCTTCTGTTTCTTATTTTGCTTATCGCTTTTACATGCACCTTTAACGAATGAACTTTATATATGCACGCATGAGATATTATAATGTACCCTCTTCATGCGAGTAAATTGAATTATGTTTTGTCTTTTTTTCGTTAATACTAAAGTTTATTGACTGAACGTTTTATGAAAATATTAAATAACGTTGTTAATTTTAAATATTAACATATAAATAATTTTAAATGATAGTAAGATTTTTCATACTGTGTGATATAGATAGGTGCATACAACCTAAGTCCCGAATCTACTCGTGTAAAATTGCCCCGAAAAAATGTTAATGTCTTGGCTGTTATCTTACAGACATCAGAGGCTTTATTAAAGTTTCGATGCATCGTTAAAATATCGAGTTATAAATACAAAAAAAGTAAAACAAATAATTTTATTTTTTTTCATACATTTTTATTTCGGTATTTATTTTAGAGCACATATTGGACACTACACGAATTTCTATCCTTATTAGTGGATGTGCAACATGAGTATAGCGCACCTGTCAATTTTTGCCTAGAACACATAACAATTGTGGTTAACGCACTAGCCTTTTTTCAGTGCATAAAAAAACGTCATGTCCAATCAGTTCGACACGCGATTCTTTCAAAGTTATTAGCAATTTTGTCTGTCAATTTTTGAACTTTTTTTTTTAAATTGCTTTCATATTATGATCAATTAATTATACTAAAAGACTGTGACTTAAAAAATATGAAAGTTTAAATAAAAGTTTGGTAAAAGTACATTAAATTCAAAAGTTATAGAGTAATAAAAATAAAAATTATGATGAAATGTAGTATTTATTTTATATGCATATTTTTGAAAAAATTTTTGAATTATCTTCTAAATAAATGAAGCTTATTTATAAAATATATTTATTTGAATTGAAAAACTTTAGTCTTACTTATAATACATTTATAATTATAATTATCTTCTCGAATAATTAGTTTGAAAATTTTCCGACTGTAACAATTGTAAAAATGTAAAAATTTTCAAATTCAAAACTGCTCAAAATTTTGAAAAAATCGAGTGTTTGACCGAATGGACATGGCTTTTGTCATAATTTTATAAGAAAAAATATTCTTCAGCTGTAAGAAAATCTGACCACGAGAGGTTATGACCTTCGGGTTACAGATCTTGATGAAACTTTGGGATATGTTTTTAGGTACCTAAATAGCAAGAAAGTGCCAAAAATTCTTAATTCTGGAGGACGGTGATTTTTAGAACTTTTTAGCGGGTCAACTTAAAACAAGCATATCTTTGGTACGAATTATTATTATTCAATGCTCAAAACAGCAAATTAAAGCTTGTCATCTCTACTTTTATTTTAGTTCTTGTTAATTCATTAAATACGTGTCTAGACTGAATTATTGACACTTCAATTAGGAGCACTGTTTTTAAATTTTTCTTAAAATAAGACTTTAAACGTCACTTTTTCGAAGCTATAGATCGTACCGCTGTGGTTTTACTCATATTTTGGTACCTAAAATCATATCTTAAAATTTCATCAAGCCAGTCTTTCCTGGTAAGTTTTAAATTTAATGCTTTTTCTTTGTTAGTTAAAGAAATTGTAAATTTAATTTGAGAAAAGCTTAATTACAATATATTGACAGCGATTTTTTTAAAAATTATAGTAAACATTAGAATCAATTTGTTTGTCATATAATGTAAATTGTTATTAAACATTGATTTTTTTGGTTTACATTTAATTGATTTAATTTTTATCGAATTACATTTTCAACCTTTAACAAGTTTATAATTAGAAACTTATTTTAACTTATAAATAAATAAAAACAAATGAAACTAAATTTTTATTAAATTTAAAAATAATACTTTTTTTTTTATTAGACTCAGGTATTTTCATCAAGCAAACAATACATATTAAAAAATTCAAACTGTAATTTCATGTTTGGAGTATTTTCCAAAGCCAGCTAAAATTTTCAAGTTTAACTTTACCCAAAGGATTTAGGACATATAGTCAAGAGAGAAGAAAACTGCGAGCGTGTATGTACATGTATACAGAGGGTAAGAACGAGAAGTCACCATAAAGAAAAGGATAGGTGTACACGTGGTTGGGAGCATGTGGCGCAAAGCCGTAAAGCCTTAAGTGCAATGGCCACCCACGCCCCTTGATACAATAACGAGAGAAAGAGGGAGAGAGAAGGGAAGACTTGTGTAGATAGATGCAAAACTTTCAAATGTGGTATACGCGGCACGCGTCCAAGAATTATATGACTCCCATGAGAAATACCTTTTATATAGACTTTCTGCTTTGCTCATATTATGCATCTCTGATACTTTTTTTCTTTTTTTTTTACTTTGTTACTCCGCCTCTTGACTCTATCAAGACAAATAAGTTTTAACAGCTTTAATTATCGAGGCGTGGTTAGTTATTACATCGTCGAAAGTTTATTTTTTTTTCACTTTAATGGGAGAAAGGTATTTATATCCCAATTTCTTTTCCGTTAATTTTTTTTTTCAAATTTTAAAGCTAACCTTTTTTTTTTTGAAAAGTGTGGCATTAGTTATGAGATATTGGTGGGTCAGAATGGAAAAAATAAAAAGAAAATCAATTTTCACCTTGAAGTTTGATATATTCGACGTGATTTATCAAGGCACCGTTATGAGGATATTTTTTGAAATATTGAAACGATTATTAACTTTCTTATTTTCGGCACTTCCTGCGGATTCATTCTCCGTTCAAAATTCACGGCCAGTCGGTAAAACTGAACAAATGGTTTTGATGTATGCTCGTTAATTAATTGTTTATAATTATTTAACTGGTAGTTACTGGGATGAGAAATGATTATAAATTATGAATTTTTGATTAATTTTCACTTTGCTGAATTATTTATTTTAAATTTCAAGAAAATAAATTAGCATATATATAATATAAAAATAGTTAAATAATTGATAATTATATCAACTAAAATTCATATTACATCATGATAAACGTAATCTATTACATTAAGCAATAATATTTTTTAATATTTTTCATATATTGAATGATTATTTAAAAAAAGGAAAGCATACAAAACAGCTGACGCTTATCAGTTATTTTATAAAATTTCTTTCATCCATAAGCATCTATCACTATTAAAAGTATGATCGATAATTAGCGTCGTAACAAAAGAAAATAGCGAAAGATCATCAATAAACCAATTCGGCAATTCATTCTTCTAATATCGAGAGAAAAATTATATTCTAAAAAAAAGAAAAGAAAAGAAAACTTGGTGGTCGCGGAAAGACGGGGGAATGACGGTGAAAGTCTCAGGTGTCCGTCCGTCGTGTGCGCACCCCCGTCATGTATATCTATATACGTATATACAAAAAAAAAGTGAAAGAAAAAAAAAAAGGAGAGAAAAAAAGAATGCTGCTATGTCGAGAGTAAACCAGAGTCAGCAGGAGCTGCAATTTCACGCGATCGACTTGGCAGTAAATTAAAAACTAATCGTTTTTCTAACTTATATACCCCTGCTGGGTGGCTCGTGCCATCTTTAAGGATTGTATATATATATATATTGAAAAAAAATAGTGTGTATCGATTATCAGAAGTATTAACACGAGCGTGAGGTCGGCGGCGCCTTAGTTTTCTTTTCTTTTTTTTTTTGGATAGCCGTCAATTGGTTTAGAAGCTTATATAGAGACTTTTCTCTTTCATTAAAGCTTTTCTCTCAAATTTTTTTTTTTTTTTTTCATTATTCTCAATCTTCTTGCTTTCGGACGCCAGGTTGGTCTTATATTTTTTTTTTTTGCTTTGTCAAGTGGTGCGAGAGCGCGTGTTTCTTTTGTAATATTGTACAAAAAGTATGATGCACTGAAAATTTTTATTTTCTTTTCTTTTCGTTATTTTTTTTTTGAAAAGAAGAAGAGACGAAGCACAATAAGCTAAATGAAACATCACGTATCTTGTGTGACGAATTTTTTTAGATAAAAAGAATAACTTGCTACTTTTGTGTATCGTAAGTTTTTTTTTCTCAAAGCTTTTTGCCGAAGGCAGAATGGCTTAATTATGTTTTAAAAAGATATTATTGATAAATTAGTCCGCGCTAGAATTCTGGAAAAATATTCATTCGGGGGAAATCGGTAACTAATTAAATAAGAAGCTGTGTCTAATTTAGCGGACTACTAGATCTATTCTATCAGATGTGATATAATTTTAAATTAATTTAAATATTTAATTTCGTTGATATTTAATAACTTCTTGTCTCGCCTTTATTAGCTAATGAAAGTCACACAAAAATATGTTTTTAGATCACCTATTATCTAGGATTCTGTTATTTCGTAGACGTCAGCAAATAAACTGGCGCAGTCGTCTATACTTATGATTTCATATTGATAATTAAAAGACTTTATTGACGAATTACGTTAACAATAAAAATTATAATAATGCAAAATGTTTCAAAATTTGCTTATTGCATTCATAATAAAGCACTTTTTTTGTTACAAGTACATATATTTTTTACATTTGTTGTGATATTTTTGTGAAATTTACGAGGAAGTTTTGGAAGAATTACTTCAAATTTGATTCATATGTCCGATAATAAAAAAACGTATCACAAAATCAGCTAAAAGTATACAATGTCCTCCAATTGTAGAGACGGGCAGCGTGTAATTTTTATAGAAAAATTCTCTTCGTGTACTTATTAGGGCTGTAAACAGTTTTTATAAAATCGATGATCAAAATTATAATTATTATTTTTAAAACAATAGACTTCTTTGACATTAGACTATTTTAAAGTACGCATACTAGGTGAAAAGGATATTTTAAGGCACTTTCGAACCATGCAACGAATTTCGCACTATCGTCACTTCTTAATGACATAATCTTAATAAACATACAATATTACTTTCTTTTTTTATGATTCTAATTAGAGTTTTGTGAAAAAGAATTTTTATTTATAATTTCAATAATTATATCGAATTCAATACTGTTAATTTAAATTATATTAGTGATGAAATTTTAATTGTTTGAAATTTGAATAAATAACCTATCCGAAAAAAAAACAAAATAATCATGATACGAGATTCGACTCATCGAAATTCTCTTACGTCTGTGGTAAATTAAATGCAGCGCTGCTATTTGTGCTACGTATTCGAAAAAATATCCTTCCCGCCAAGTGCACAATAGAGTAGCACGTCATATTCACTTTTCGTATAGTTATGTCTATGAGTCTAAAAAAAATCTTAAATAATTAATCGATATTATAGGATGAAAATTAATCATATTACGTCTAGATTAATAAAGTTATAAGATCAATTTTTTTTAATCTCATTTTATCTAGGATGCCAATCTATATTTTAATAATAGTTCCGTTAGAACTTGAATCTTGAATACAACTGATTTGCATTTCTCGATTTCCATGAATATCAAATTAATTTAATTCAAAGACAATTTTCACCCTAAATATCAAGGGGAAGTCGAACAATCTATTTTTGTCTAATAGTATTTTTTTCATTTATATAAACAACATTGGCTGTAAAAAAAAATCAGCCCTCGATAGATGCACGTATTTATGAAATGATTTTATAAATGACAAGCATAATTTATTTAGATACAAAGCAGTAACTTTAGTTTGTTTTCAATGTTGTTACAAACGGTAATGTTTATATAAATGATGAAAAACACTATTAGACAGAGACCAATAGTCTGACCTTCCCTTAAATCATAAAAAATCCATTTTATTCTAAGATCGTATAGAAAATTTGTAAAACAAGCGAAATTTTATTTTTTATGTTTGCGTAATCGCGTTAGCTATATACGTTAAAATTTACTACTTTCGAATATGCGCAAGTTTACCGATCGTTCAGCGTGTGTATATACCCAGATTACAAATATACACAAATAATATGTATATACATAACTATAGAACAAACTTTCTGAGACTCTACGCCAGGAGAGTTTACGAGAAGTCGCATTGGTGCACTCAATTTTCTGGTTCGCTGAAATACCCTTAGCTAAACTAATACTCCTTGTTTGTTCCGCCT
Source organism: Anastatus disparis (assembly GCA_017163975.1). NCBI lineage: Eukaryota > Metazoa > Arthropoda > Insecta > Hymenoptera > Eupelmidae > Anastatus > Anastatus disparis. The sequence continues at coordinate 3,912,438 of JAFFSR010000251.1, forward strand.
ACTGTACTTCCCATGTATATAAGTACGTACTTTTTGCTCGAACAAAAAAAAAAGATGAAAAACTTTAACTTTCGCTCTGAATTCTATTTTATTTTTAATATTTATGTATTACGCTGAAATAATATACAAATTTAATAAAAATAAAAGGGACTTAGCTTGACCCGTCTTCGGTATTATTGCGAAAGAGCAGCAGACGATAGAAATTGGAATCGAAGGAAAAGCACACTTACCTGAAACAAAAGAATAACAAAATTATGTCAATAAACATAGGAAATTTTCATCTTTTCTTATATAAAAATGTGTTGCTATATACGCGAGCAAGAAAATTTTTCCATTGGAAATACTATAAAATGATCTTTTACGCTGTACGCGTAGATAGAAAGAAGAAGCTTAAAAAAAAGAATAGACAAACATTGGCATATTTGCCATAAAAGCATTGGCATCGGTAGTATTATTGCTAACAATATCGTATTTTTCAACAAATTATTGGAAATCTCTTTTAAAACTTTTGTGTATAACTACTTTTTTTCATCTCCGCAGACTTACAATGTTCTCTTTCATTTATTTTTTTTTCTATTTTCTAAAATGCACTTTAATCTCGCGTGCATGTAAATTCATGCGTATCAGTTTATTTTCTGCAGTTGCATACAGTCGTTGCATGATAAGAAAATCTTGAAGAAAAGCAAGTAAGTACGGATCCCAAGCAATGAGGATACGAATTTTTTCTTTTCGTTCTCGGATTATGTAGAACGCGAAATATTTTGGCTTTTATGTAAGAAAGCTCGGGTAATATTTTTCTATTTACGTAAAAATTTTATATACAGGCCAATGGTAATGAAAGTACATAAATTTATAAAGAGAAAAAACTAATATCACATGTATTAAAGTCATAAACAATTTTTTATTAAAAAAGGTTGGACATTCAAATACAATCTCTAATAATATATGTTTAATATTTGTACAAGAAATAATTGTCAACTTTTGTTATTTCTTAAATGAACTCATAAAGATTAAAAGATAATTTTTTTTTTATTTGATCTTCAATATAAATTGAATTTAAGATTTTTTCCAACGATCGGCTGACAAAAGTCAAGAAAAAAATAGATAAATAAAAGTCAAGCGAGCCAATAATCAAAGAGTCATTAACTTTAAAGAAAAACTAACTGTCTTTCCGTTAATGGCTCTTCTGTTCTTTCATTACGGCAAAACATTCTTACCGCATGCAGAAATGTTAAAAAGTCAAGCTCAAGGACCTTGGCGTGAAATGGGGAAAAGTCAACGTAGCGTATAAAGCAGCATAGTAAAAGGTTACATATATATATACATAAGAGGGCGTCAGCAAAGGTCGTTAAGGGACGACAAGGCCAAATGACAGAGAGAGAGAGAGAGAGGAAGAGAGGAGGATGTCAACTCTCGCGTTGGCTCGTTAATTACCCTTGATATACCAAAAGCGTCTACGTCGTCTACCGGAACTTTATCTCTCGTTTTCAGGCATATACCGTATTAGAGGAACTGCCGGACAGACACATAGCGCCCAGGTGTAGATATACAGTATATAGTATATATTAGACTTCCTTTTCTCTCTCTTTCCATCTCTTTCTCCCACTTTTCTTTTCTTTACCATCGTCGAAAGATGTTAGCTTAATAATTAAATTATTAATTACGAGCTGTGTCCTTAAGTAAAGGGACTTGATCTATTAAGATTCTTTGGACGAGATAAAGAGGAAGAAGCTTCAACGAATGACATATCGACCTTCTTTCCTTTTTCTTTTTTTTTTTTTTTTAGGACGATGAGAAGAAGGAATGAAATCCTTTTCTGTTATTTTTTTCTTTTACTTTTCTTTGTGACAGAGCGTTAAGTGCACAATCGAGGAAAATTCCTAAAATTGCTAGGGGGATGGATTAATGGCTCCGTTTTTTTTTTTTTTTAATTAAAGAGTGAAAGATCCAGACACCCTTAAAGCTGATAATATGTATAATGAAGATAATCTTAAAGCGTCATCTTTTCTCACCGTTGCTGATTTAAGAAGGGTAGACTTTTTTTTTTAACGCTATCTGAATTAATTTTCGTAATTCAAGCTAATTTTCTTTATTAGTTCCGTTTAAAAGAAACGAACGCGAGAAAAATCAAAGGAATGCATTTTTTTCTGTTAATTCATCTTGCAACAACTGCTTTCATTTTAATTTTCAATAATATTACAAGTTAATTTGAAATAATATTATTGTAGCTTAATTTTTAATGAATTTTCTTAATGAAAATGTTTTCGTTTATTTAATTAATTAGGTATATGCATTTTTAATTATGCATAAATTATTGATAATACAAAATTTATTCCTCTTTACTTTAACGAAGAAATTATGGATCATCAACATCTTTCAAAGTATTAATTACAATATTTAATTGATAAATATTTGTTTTTCATAAATAGCCTTTTTATAGCGTAAATTTTTATCAGGTTTAATTGAGATAAATATTTTTTCATAATTTCTTCAAAATTATGAACATGAAATGTGAAATTTGAGTTATTATATTAACAACAATACATTAATCATGATAATATAACAAAGTCAAATTTTAATTTAATGAATTTCAATAAAATATTGGCATATAAATTATACAGTATTGTACGTAACGATCTAAATTATTACTTTTACATAAAAATTATTATACCAACGACAAAGAGTAAAAAAATTTTCATAAAATCATCGCGTATAATGTGAAATATTTAAAATCATACAAAAAACAAACACTCTCAATCCGACAAATAAGTCCGAATGTACAGAAGCGCACATGCAAAACAATAAACGCGTCAACGGCATATCGTCAGTATAATAATAACAGGAAAATTGCTGTGGGGTGGGGCTTTAAACGTATACAGGAAGCATAACCATTTCTCTCTCTCTGTCTCTCTCTCCTACAAGCGGTTAATTATGACAATTGATAATGTCTCCTGTGCAGCATTCAACAGCATGTTGAATTACACGGCTGCACGCGTGTTATTGTCTTCGTGGTATATATATTACCACTACTGCATATTGTCCAGTGTATGAAAAAAAAAAAGAAAAAGAAAAAAAAAAAAGATGCAAAGCATATAATCAAGTCGGTATGGCGCGTGCCATTGGTTATATATACCTATGCTGCCACCTGTCGGCTTTTCACAACTGTCTCTTTTACAATCTTTTTTTTCTCTCTTTCCTTTTCTTCTATTTTTTATTTTTTTTATTTTTGTTCTTACATTTTGAAGAACGAGAGAAAGAAAGAGATGCGAATGCAAGAAAAAAGAAAAGGAGAGCAAAAGAGGACACATGGGCTTCTTCTCTGCGCGCTAATTACTAGGCTTGAGTTATGGAAATTATACGGCTCGATGAGTAGATCTTCGTTTCTCTTCCCTTCTTTCTTTGTGTACATACTTTTTTCTTTTGCTGTCTTTTTTTTTTTTGGTTAGCTTCACTTGTCGTTTCTTTCTTTCTCTCCCTTTTTTTTTTATCATCGTACGTTGCACTTGGGGATCGAAGGAATTTGCAGATTACCAAGGAGCCGTATACGTTCAATTATACAGAGCACGAAGGGAGTAGATTCAGTTTTACCATTTTTTTTTTTATATTTATCTTCTTTTTTTCTCTCTCTCTCTCTTTCGCCGCGACTTGGATGCATATGTAATTAAATCGATTTTAATTTTATCTTTAATTGATGCTTTATTAAGCGTTTAGCCGAAGCTCGGGGCTTTCGGATGATTTTTATTTTCTTGCGGACAGAAAAAATAAAGGCATATGCTTTTTTTTTTGTTTTCTTCATCAATGCATTTTGAAAATGAAATATTTATTACGCGCTGGGTTAAAACTCGTTTAGGATATTTTAAATTATAAAATTTCATTAATATTGTATACTAAACTTTTTAAACAAGGGTTGTTGTTAAATATACAATATTATTTGGTATTGTGAAGAATTCAGTTTATAAAATATTCAATGAGTTTCATTGATGTTACAGTTGAAAGCACTTCATTTAAGGAAAAATAAGATAAAAAATAATACAAATTTTTTAATATGTTACTATATAGTATTTTTTATACTGTCTTATTAATCTCAATAAAACAATTAAAATATAAAGAAATGATTATAAGTACAAGACCAAAAATGTTTATTAAAATTCAGGTAATTTATTTTCACATTTCCTCATTTTCATCATTTAGACTCGCAAGGGTATCTTTATAGAAAAGAGATCGTAATAGAATAACTTGATCATAATCGTGATAATTTAAAAGAGCATTATAATGTTCAGCGCATTGTGAGAAAACCCCCAAAAAAATCTCTTTGTAAACAAACGTTGATTTTCATCAATAAAATTACGAGGCCATTCTCGAAAAATTTCTAATGGTTCTATCGATGCCGAAAAATCTTGATACCTAAGTACGATAACAGCCCTTGGCCTATTAAATAATGCGCAAAGCCGACTTAACCGCCTTCGAAGATATCAAATTGCATTTTGTATAAGGTTATATATACAATACAATACCTTTTACCACTCGTGCGCTTGTATACACGTATATAGTGTATATTGGGTGGACCACCTGGAGGAAGTAGCTGGACCCGCTAAATACGAGGAAAAATTGAAAAGAGGAAGAAGCCGACTAAGGGCGGACAGAAATTTTTTTTTTTTTCCATTTTTTGATGGAGGGAGACGGATATGGTGGTCACCACTCTTCAGCTTTGTAATGTGTGTTTCTTCGTTTCATCTCTTTTATTTTCTTTTTTCTTCCTTTCATTTATTTTAGTTGACTGTATAAATATATTAGGTGCATCAGCGAAGCTTTTGAAATTATTTTTTTTCAGCTAAAATAATACAAATAACTTCTTTCAGAATTTAAGGATTTTGAAGATCTAGTTTGGACAAGTGATGATATGATGTTTGCTACAGAAGTATGTTAACATTAAACAGTACATTTCCTCTTAATTTTGTGTATATTTTCTGAATATACAATTGAATAACTTTTTTTGATGGTTTTTTTAATAAAATTTCAATACTAGAAGTATCCATGTGCACATACATAAATCCTCTAAACATGTATTTTTATGATTACACGAGATCAAATTCATCCCTTAGCCCCTTGTCGTGTTATTTAAAACCAGAAACCTTTGATATTCCATATTGTCATCATTCGGTATTGGCGAATGAAGCTGGACGCTCCTTTAATGTTCAAATTACACTCGTCACAAGGACGTAATCCCGAACAGTATTTATTACTTTTGCTTTAAAAATAATCCCATTTTCACGGGATATGCTTCTACGGATATTCACCATTAATTTAGCAATATCCTTTACGAAACAAAGCATTAATTTTCATTAGAATTCGAGTTTTTAAATTAATAAACCAAATCTTTACATCGTTAAAATATTGCACTATTGATATGCAATCTAATGACTAATTTTAAATAATATGAAAAAAATTTACAGATAATTAAAAATGACAATAATTATTGATAAAGTGAGAATAAAAATCTTTCGATTGCTCAAAAAAAAACTTTATATCTTCAATTAGCTGCTTCCCCGCTTATTTATATACGTATATTTCTTTTTACTCATCCAGACTAAAAGAAACAAATACGTACTTAGCTTTATGACTTGCAATCATCTTTTATAAAGCACGGCTTGATAAAAAATGAAAAGCATTTTATTAAAAAAAAAAAAATTGAAAACAATAAAAGCTATATAATACCTCATAATTGAGAAAGAAAGGAGACGAAAAAAATAAATCGAGCAGGAGAAAAAAGAAATAAGAAAAATAAATAATGGAGACAAATGGGACAAGCGAAGAATAAGAAAGGGAAACAAATGAATGTAAGCTAAGGGTACGAAGAATAAAGACGATGGTTGGACTTTAAAAAGTTTGACAAGTAAGAAGCATAAACGATATACTAAAATATGCTAGAAGCTTGTATTACAAATGACGAAATGAAAGTCCTTTATGTACTTAAAGTCGTTTGTACATTTCTTTGAAAAAGAGAAGGAAGAGAACGAGGGGTGGCTTTTTAATTCGTGTGTTCAGTTTTGGCTTTATAATGGAATTAAAATCGAATTGTTGAAAAAAAACAGAGGGGAGGTCAGTGTGCATTGTTCTTTAATTATTTTTAAACGTAAGCATACCTTGAAGTCTTTTTTGTTTTAACGATTCACAAATAACAATAAGGTATACCAATTCGTGGCTACGCTGGAAAAAGTTCGTTGAGAAAAAGTAGGTCATGTCATAAAAGATTATTGTTCCTACATTTTATAAATTGTGAATGACGGTTATTTCGGTTTTAGATATTTATAAAAAACTTATTAATGCGTCAATATAAAATTGAAAAATTTTCATATTAAATGTGATTAAAATACTGCATTTTATCAATTATTTTTTAGTGAAATATTCATAAAATAAAACGTTTGATGAAAATTTTATAAAAGTGAATACTTTTACATCAGTTAATACAATATTTATATTTTAATAACTGTCATAAAATAAAAATCAATTAAATTACCAACCTAAAATTACGGTAAAAGGATTTTTGAAAATTGATAATTTTCGTTCAAATTATAAAAGCGTATTTTTAAAATATAAAAAAAATCTCAAATAAATAATCACAGCACAAAATTAATGTCAACTAAATATAGTCAATAAAATAAAAACGGTAATTAACAAATTACAAAATTTTTTCATTTATTAACACGACATTAAAAATTAACCATAATCAAAGACAAATAAACTTTTAATAAATTAAAAATCTTTTAAAATCTTCATGCACGAAATAAAAAAAGAAGAAGAATTTAATAATAAAATACGTAATCGAGCTCTTCATTTATGGAAGACCCCCAGCTGTTTCCTGCCGAGCAAGCTTCTTTCAAGCAGGCCACTTTTCTTGTATATTATACCGTAAAGTTTCTCTCTTGTTTCTTTCTGAAAATGGTATTATCGTCACTATATAACTTTGTGTTACGCTTATTATGTCGAGCTACACGTATTACTCCTTGTCTTGATTATTATTCGACGACAAAGCATCGTTTAGAGAATATGCACAACAAAAAGAAAGCAGATTTTTTTTCTCTCTCTCTCCGCTCTTGCTTTCTTTCGCGTTTGATCTCCGGAATGCGGTAGAGAGGATGAAGGTATAAAAAAAAAAGTAGGTTTCATTTTGTTTCTGAATAGGTGGTGTGGCTTGATTCTAAAGATGCAAAAAAAAGACTTTATGCGTACGTAGATATTTAAACGAAACACAAAAGCTTTGAGATGAGCTGTTGACGTTTTTTTTTTTTATTTTTTTTGTATGATGGGATACAAAGTACTTTATCATAAAAAGTGTACATTTAATGTATGCACTATTTTTCAATGAAAAATTTCAGTTGTATTTTGAGGAGTGCAAACAAAAGATTTTTTATTATTATCAAAATGTATTCTGGGTAAGATTTATTGATAAATTGATTTCTGAAGATAAATTTTGGGTATAATAAAAATAAATAAAAATTACATTACTTTTTCGACTCAACAGATTTGATCATTTGCTTAAAAATAACCTTTTGAAATATTCCACATATGAAAATATTATAACGAGTATGAACCCAAAAAAAAAAAATCCATAAGCTTATATAAACTTGACGTTCCATCGCGTAGCACAGATACGCAAGAATAATGAAAAGTCTTTGACCTCCCTTCTTCCTTCCCCAATGAAAAAAAAAAAAAATCTTTTGAAATTTGAACGATATGAAAAAAAAGAGAAGAAAATATAATAAACACTCACCCTTATACGCTATATGTGACCTTCGATAACTTTTTTTTTTTGCTGTCATGTACAAGATCTTGTACTTTCCCTTAGATGTTATCTGCTATCAAATTCCGAGGGGGGTAAATGGAAACCATCCTAGTAATAATAATAGGCATCCCCTGTAGATCCCGAATGAAATAGAAAAAGATGAAGAAGGAAAAAAAAAGTAGCGAAAGGAGAGTAAGGATATGGAAGGAAGTAGAAAGGGCACGTGTCTTGTACTATAACCGGTGAAATAAGAGACCGGAAGCATATGGGGAAGCCGTATTGTTTGTTTGGGCTTTATATTCGGGATAACACACACGGAATTCACTCTGTTTCTCTCCTTTTTTTCCTTTTATTCTTGCTCCTTTACTTATTCTTCATTTATTTCTTCTTTTTTTTTCTCTTTCCACTTCACTTATCTTGTATTGAAGTGTTTAATGAACAGTATATGCGTAATAATCTTTGTTTATAAGGTACGAACGATTAAATTTGATTTATTGGTTATCGTCGACTGAAACTTTGTTGATCAAATTATTTTATACTTGGATTAATCATTTAGATAATATGAAAGTATTGATTTATTAAATAAATATTTTCTTCTCGATTTAAATTTAGTTAAATAATGACATTTTTTTTTATTTAACGTAACGCACATATTTTCTAATATCATGACAATAAAAAAATGATAACATTTTAATCAACATTTGGTTTATCATATACCATGTGCTGTAATTTATTTAAAAAAATGTTCTAAAAAATTTCTTCAATATTTGATACTTGCATTGAATACAGTTCAATAATCATATTTGTAAAAAATCAGTCTTTAACGGAGAATTAAACATCTGAAATCAACACATTGAGATATGGAGTGGAGAGTAAATAATTGCACAGATGTTCAATTTGAAGAGCATAGTTAAATACTATTCAAATGTTTGCTTTTATAAATGAATAGAAACACCATTTTTCAAACAAATTTTCAAATTTACTAAAAATTTTAATAGAATCTAAGGCTCTATATCTTTTTTATTTTTTATTTGTTCAATCATCAGGCTTAGAGGGTCACTTAACAATCCAGAGAAAAATTGAATTTTTTTATTGAAAATATAGGCAGATGGAATATAATTTTTTTTATCCGAAGATGCGAGCAAATTTGAATGAATTAATAATTATTAAATTAATAGTTTACTCGAAATTGCATCTTTGAACAAAAAAATTATCCATCTATTTTTTCAATTTGATAATTGAAAATCGGTATGAAAAATAATCAATGGCTGAACTTTCGATAAATCAAAAATGCTCAATCAATAAAATAAACGGCAAACCCCCTTGTCCAATTTACGTCAATTCAGCAGATCTTCCATCTGTCTCTGCATAAAATTGAAAACTACCGTGATTCTTTTACAGGCTTAACCAAACGAAACCCCTATTATTGTCAACAGGGGGTGCGCCGAATGCTCATCTATATAACAAAAACGCATCTCTTATAACGTTCTTTTTTCTTTCACCCTTGCACACATAATATCCTAACTTTGAAAAAAAAAGCCTTTTCTTATTCTCCACCCCCGAAAAATTTTCAGGCGCCTGTACATAAATGCTATATAACACCCTTTTAGAAGAAAAAGGAAAAAGATGACTGCACATGCCACGCGTAAAAGGGCTGCGTGTATACATAACGTACAGTAGTAACTGTATATTGCTGCAGAAGGCTTGATGCGCTTATTAAAGAAAACCTCTTGAGAGAGAATTTTTATGAACAGCTGGGCTTTTGAGGGTGCCAAAAGTGTAGGCGGCGGCAGATTGTGCATACTTTCTCTCGATTTTTCTTTCTCTCTCTCTCTCTCTCTCTTTCTCGTTTTATGTATATACATATTTCTACGTTAGTTTATGCCTCTCAATCTTCGTTTCTCTATGGAAAGACTAATTCTGTATTTTTCTTCAAATTTGTTGAGTGGGTTGTGTAAGTATTAGAAATAATAAATTTAAGTACATATTGAATAGTACTTTTGACCAAACGCTAATATTTTTCTAAATTTGTAAAAGTTTCATGAGTTAATTCATACACTGTAACTTCTTTTATTATCTTTAAAATTTATAATATAAAGTCTTTCTTAATAAAATTTCAATGCAAAAAAAAAATAATTTGAAAATTTTTTTTTATTTTTAGGATTACAAATAATATTAAAAAATTTTTTTTTTTTCGATAAGAATATATTCTTTATGATATGAAAATTATGACTGATTTTTTTCAAAATTTTCTAAATAATTTCAATTTATTATAATAGTATTGTTAAAAGTGATTTAGTTACTACAATAGTCAGATACAATTAATGGGTTAGCAGAAATATATGTTCTTTAAGACAAAACAATCCATACTTTTAATGTTATCATAATTAATGTTATTATGACAATTAATATTAATATGTTCATATAATAATTATTATTCAATAAGAATTATAATTTTCATTTCTTATTCTTCCTTTTTCATGCTCTCTAGGATACTTTTATTCTTTAATTTTTTTCCAAATTGTTTTTTTTTATTTGATCTTTAAGTATACTTATATACACTCAAAACTCATCGTCTGTCATATTTTTTTCTTCTAAGCTTTCAAATTTACTATAAACAGTTCCCTTCCACACGTACTTATTTCCCAAACTTCCTAAAACACGCGTAGAAAAAAAAAGATAATAAGCTGAATGAACTTAGAGAGAGTTTAGTGTTTCTGATGTATCCCGTTTTTGTATCTCGTTACCAACCATAAGAGAAAAACGAGAGTAAGAGTAAGCGAGAGAAAGGGAAAGGAAAGAGAAAACAAGCTCACCTGGCGAGTTTTAGTTCATAAGGGTTGCAGCGGTAACATCCGTTTATAAGCGTAGGAGGAGAAAAAAAAAAGAGAAAAGAGTGAGAGTAAGTAGAAAAAAAAATGAAAAATAGAAATAAGGGGATAAGAACGCGCGTGACGCACGCGTGTCTGTTAAAAAGTGACACCCTTTTTTTATGTACATATATATACACAAACGCCGGAAGCATGAGCGAACGATAATCATGTCGTTATTTAAGAAGCTTTTCATTGATTTTATCCGCACTCGTTTTATATATCTAGTAATGCAACGTATACCCCTTTCGTTATTATTTTTTTTTTATTCTTTAATGGTTGATTACACGCTCGGATTTCGAGCTCCATTCGATGGATAATGGGTTAATGGTTATATCGATTATATAGAATTTAGTTTTTTTTCTTCTTTTATTCGAGGATTAAATGATAAACGAGACTCGTTATAGACAAGTGTAATAATTTTTTTTTAATAATGGTCATTATACAGTTAAAGGTATTTTATTGCTTATACAGTTAAAATTTTCATTGGGTATTTATCGTAATAATTAAAATATTTTTTCTATTTAATTTTATTATTTCAAAGTATTTATACAAACTTTTATAAAATTTTTACCGTTTAAATAATTTAAAAACTTTGGGAATTAAGACAATAAACAGTTTATTAAAGCTATTATTAATATTACTTACTTTATTTATAATAACAAAAGATGCCAACTGATTTTATTAGTTTTCTATGCAATAAAAAAATTTCAAATCTTAGAATTCGAATTGAAAGCAGTACTTAAAAAAAAGAAGGAAGATAAAATATTACGTAAAATGTATAGCGTAAAGTATCGATTGCGCCTCGCGAATTAGGTCGGTAATAGGAGGGCGGTGAAGCGAAACTTTGTCAACAAGTATATATCGTTGAGGCTATCCTCTCCTTTCCGGTTTTGGGCTAGTATATTGCGAAATGGCCGTTGAAATTGGAAATCAGTGGGAAAAGCACCCGTTATCGCTTTACTCTCTCTCTTCTCTCTTTTTCGCCTTGCTTTTGGCCTTACTACTCTTTCTCTCTCTCTCTCTCTTCTCTTCTCTCGCTTGACTAGAGGAAACCATTCAGTGGCAGACCAACTGCTGCTGCTGCTGCCGCCGCTGCTGCAAGGCTTAACCGTCCGGAAATTCATAAAGGAGATTGATCTTTGTACATTGCTTCGAATAACCGCTAATACAGGAAACCCAAAACCTATATAATCTTCTATAACATACAAATACCTTACCAAAGATACTTCAATATCTATATAAGTACACACACACACACAAACACACATATATATATATATATACTTAAATTTATATATAAATGAGAAGCATTGAATTTGCGTTTATCGATAAATACCGTGTTAATAGCGTGTTTAGTTTACCAAACTGATTGTACAATGCAAAGAGAATTTAACGATGTATTTGTGGTATTGCTAAACATAAGAATTAATGTTTAAACAGTAAACAAATTTTTTATTATATACATTCAAAAATATATTATCAATTTTAATAGCAAGAAATTTTATGGAATATCAAGCAATTAGGTCAAATTTTTCTATTACAAATTAACAAGCATTTTATATTTCAATAAATTTAATTGAACTTATGGAAAATTCAATTTTTTTTTGTTAATGGATTTTACGAACAGAAATTTAGTATAAAAAGAGAGAATGTATAATCAACGACATCGTTTATTAGATTGATTTTTGATTGGCACAAAAATTATGTAATAATATTAATGTATGTAATAATTTTGTATGTTAACGATAAAAGTAACATAAATCATCCCCTTGTAAAAGTGGCACATAAGTTTATTAAAATTTATTCCTACGATTTTTTTTTACGTTGTATAATAGTCAACGTGCGAACTTATTGAGATGGAAATTTTTTGTATACATTTAAGCTAGGAAAATGTGATTGTTGAAAGGAAAATTGTTTTACGTTATCGCGGACGTGAGTTTATTTTATATGAGACAAAAGGTATTGTTATTATTGAGATAAACAGTATATAAATATTGTCTGCATGAAAATTAGATGCTTTTAGTGAATGGCTTCAAAGAAGTAGGTTTTGGAATTATATTATTTTACTTTTGGTATTTTAATGTTTAGTGAAAAGTCTTCAAATAAGTAAGTTAGGAATTAATTTAATTTAATTTTAATATTTAGTGAAAGTCTTCAAAAAAGTAAGTTTTAAGTTAAATTATTTAACATAATTTATTAAATTTATATATTAAGTTAAATTAATAAATTCTTCGGAATCTGCGATCAATAGAATGGAATTAATGTTGTTTTAAAAATCGCTTTATGAATAAAAGTTTTTCATGAATTCTATATTGATTATTTTACTATTTACTTGAAAATTCGCATGATGATATAATTAAGCAAATTTAATTATTTTTAATTTTCAAAACAGACGGAGTTGATAAAACTATCAGAATGAAGAAAATTTCTGTTATCCTAACGGTTGCTGTATTCGTATCTCCATTAGTTACGCAGTTAGATGCGGTAATTATATTGAATAATAAGTTTTGTATAAATAACTGAAATTTAAAACAGCCCAAAGCAAGATGAAATAATTTATTCAAGACAGCATAAACAGTAGTACGCAAAAAAATTTTGAATATTTTATAAAAAATGGTGCTTTGTAAAGAATTCTTTGTGATACTGTATGATTTCTAAGAATAAATAGCAGGTGTATAAAAAATTTTGGCTCCAATGTAATACAAATTTCATCATTGCAAAAAAAATTAATAATTTATTAAAATATTATTTAATTTTAAAAAAATTATTATAATTTGGTGAAATTAAAAACACAAATTTCATTAATTAAATGAACATATAGGAGGTCGTCAGTGGCTCAGTCGGTAGAGCAATGGGTTCGTAATCTCGAGGTCTCGAGTTCGAATCCTGGTCTCGACTGATTGATACAAGCACTTCTGTATGTTACATGTGCTTTGTTCACAAATACACTGACAACCTTTTTCGCTAATTAGTATCACAATGATAGCATAAATACAGCGATGTAAAATATATATAAAAAAAATGAACACATAGTATTTTATTTTACACAAAATAAAATTATTTGAACAAGAGATATCGGATAAAATTTATGTTAATCTATTTTAATTTTTAATCTATAAAATAAACTGAACATAAATAAAAAGTTCTTATGTCGTAAAAATTGGTTTTTGATAGAATAAATGACTACCATTATTATAGGGCATTAAATTGATTTCAATTAAAAATTTTTAATAATTACAAAATTCATAAACATTGTTACAGGGTGGATACGGACCACCACAAGGATATTCAGTAAGATTTTCCTTGATAATATAAAAAAGAGCTTTTTTTAATTATTACAAAAATAAACGAACGTTATCATTCCAGGGTGGATCGGGACCACCAAGAGGAGGTCATTACAATAATGGACATTCAGTAAGATTGATATAAATCTTGTTAATAATTTTTAATTTTTGTAAAAATTAATACACATTATTAATACAGGGTGGATACGGACCACCACAAGGATATTCAGTAAGATTTTACTTGATAATTTAAAAAAGAAATCTTTAGTCATTGCAAAGATAAATGAATGTTATCATTCCAGGGTGGATCGGGACCACCAAGGGGAGGTCATTACAATAACGGACATTCAGTAAGATTGATATAAACCTTGTTAATAATTTTTTATTTTTGTAAAAATTAATACGCATTATTAATGCAGGGTGGATACGGACCACCAAAAGGAAATTCAGTAAGATTTACATAGATAATTCTAATGGAAGATTTACAGTTAATGTAAAACTAAATAAAAATTGTCATTATAGGGTGGATATAAACCGTCACAAGGATATTCTGTAAGATCCGTATAAATTTTCCTAAAGATTTTCAATCATTGTAAAAATAAATTTATATTATTGTTGCAGGGTGGATACGGGCTGTCAAAAGGATATTCAGTAAGATTTTTATACATTTTATTAAAGATTTTTTATTATTATAAAAATAAATTAGTATTATATTATTGTAGGGTGGATACGGACCATCTAAAGGATATTCTGTAAAATTTACATTGATAATTTTAAACAGAAATTCTCAATTATTCTAACGATAAATAAACATTATCATTGTAGGGTGGATATAAACCGTCTTATGGATATTCAGTAAGAACCTTTATCATTTCGATTAGAGTTTTTCAATGATTGCAAAAATAAATACATATTATTATTACAGGGTGGATCAGGATCATCGAAAGGATATTCAGTAAGATTTATATTAATTAAGATTATCTCGCAAATCTTAATATTATTGGTATAAAAAAGGTTTCGAATCAATGTATAATTATCATTCTTACAGGGTGGATGCGGATCATCACGAGGATATTCAGTAATATTTATATTATATTATTGAAATATTTTTGATAGTTAAAAAATCAAATGACGTAATTTTTAAGTCTTACAAGGAATACCTACACTGAGAGAAAATTCATGCCAATAGAGCATGTAGTCTACGTATCCAAAGCTAGTAAGTAATATCCTATGCTTTAATAACAGCGCCATCTACTCTTACGAGGTTTGTGCTATCCAAAAACTGTTTGTTTACATGCTTTAGTAGCTCCCCACTCTAATATCCTTCGATAGCTAGCGCTGTATCCTCTCATTGGACGTGAAGGAAGTAAACGTGGCTTGTCCACTATTCTTTCTTTACTGCTAACTATGGCATTCTTCTATTGCTCAAGTCGCCTCCTCTTTTGGGTGGCGACGCGAGCAAACACGGCTGGTCTATATCCAAAATCATGTTGCAAATTTCGTTAACGTATTTTCGTAGCGTGAATCTTTTATTTCTTTTCTTTTCTTTTTTTATGAAGGGAGATACGTTATAAATATAACCTGTTAAACTTTTTAACTTTAAATAATTAATTTTTAACTTAAAATTTAATTATTTTTAAACCGCTAGGGGCAGATGAGCATGTACGATTTTACGCCAGAGTTATTTCGAAGTAACGTTGGTCTAGTGCGTAACGTTCGCGCTTTTCCTTTTGAGTAGGCGAGTTCAACTCTCGGCTAGGGTCTTTTTTTTAATTTTTTTTTATTATTTCAATAGTTTTTATTGCTTTTTTTATTTATATTTTTTTTATTTTCTATTTTTTATTAATTTTAAAATCTATTTTTTCACAAGTTACTTAAAATATGCTCGTTTTTTTATTAATATTTTTAAATAAATTATTTCATATAGAAAATAATTTAAAATATTAATAAATAAATAATAGTGATATTTACAATACTATAGTTCAATTTTGTCTTTATAAACATATTTCAATATACAATATATATTATAACATAAATAATAATAACTCAGTTTTATTTATTTATTGTAATTTATTGTAAATTTTATAAACTAAATTATAAATAAATTAAACTATACTATTATAAAATAAACATCACTATTATAAAATAAACATCACTATTATTTATTTATCAATATTTGTAATTACTACCTATAAAGAATAATTTATTTTAAAAAATTTTCATTGAAAAAACAAGCGTACTTGTGAAAAATTAAATTTTATAATTATTAAAAAAATACAAAATCTTAAAAAAAAATAAATATAAAAAGGAATAAAAAATATTAAAACAATAAAAAAAAAATTAAAAAAAAAGTGACCCTAGCCGAGAGTTGAACTCGCGTACTCAAAAGAAAAAGCGTGAACGTTACGCACTAGACCAACGCTACTCCGAAATATCTCTGGCGTAAAATCGTACATGCTCATCTGCCCCCCCAGCGGTTTAAAATAATTAAATTTTAAGTTAAAAATTAATTATTTAAAGTTAAAAAGTTTAACAGGTTATATTTATAACGTATCTCCCTTCATAAAAAAAGAAAAGAAAAGAAATAAAAGATTCACGCTACGAAAATACGTTAAAGAAATTTGCAACATAATTTTGGGTATGGACCAGCCGTGTTTGCTCGCGTCGCCACCCAAAAGAGGAGGCGACTCAAGCAAACAAAGGATATGAGAGTGGGGAGTCATCGAAGTATACCACGCGAGTCATCAGTGAATGCCGTTCATGCTTTAGTTACTCTCCATACCATCTTTTTTAGTATAAGGTAATCCAATACTAATAGAGCTTCTCACGGCCTGTCATATTTGTATCAATGTTTTATATGCTCGCATAGATGGCAGTTCGCATGCTCTATTAGCATGAATTTTCTCTCAGTGTAAGTACTGATAAACGGACTTGTTTTCTTTGAAAAATTTTGAATTTGGAAATTAACTTGCAGTAAATGTTACAATAATTCTTATTTGTATCATAAGACTTATCCTATCGTTCATGTGCCATACTGTGGTTACTGCATCCATCTTGTATTTGGAATAATCAATAAACAGGTTTTCGTTTATGGATAGGTCCATAAACACCTTATCCTCCTAAAGTCTATCCTTGTTTGTCATTTGAGATAGGAATAAAACATTTCCTTTGTTTGACGGTTTATTGAATGTTTTGTTACTCAACAAATTTCTTAGCAATTGAATTGGTTTGTCTTTCTCTGGCCATTTAAAGTTGTTTTTTAACCTTCTGATCGTCTTAACTGCCTCTGTCATCAGCATAACTTGCAATAGTTCCATTTATAGTTTAGGATTTCTATTGGTGCAATAATGGATGTCCTCATATCTACTCTAAGTATTTGTCCTCATACCGTATCTAGACATTTCATTTCACTTTTCATAGATTTTCACTGTTTTGTCAGTTGCCACTTCCTTTTAGTTTTTCTGCCCAACATAATTCGTTAACTAGCGATGACATCCACGAGTGCACTGAGAAAAAAAAATGTTATGAACCATAAATATCAGTATTCACAACTTAATTTGTTCGACTTAGCAAGTTCTATAGTAGCAACCAGACAAATACGGTGATGACATGCTTTTATTTTGATGGTAATTGACGCATAAATTGTATATAGTTTCTTATTCATAGTTATATTTGAGTCATTCAAGAAACATGTTACTAACTGATAACTTAATTATGTTAATAACCATCTTTCATAAACGTTGCAGAAGGATCGTTTCATCCTGAAATTAAGAATTTTAAGATTGGTTGTTAGTAAATAAGCAGCTAGACATTCATCTTTCACATTGATGTAATTTTTGCCTTATGTGTATTTGCATTACATCCTAGTAGAAAAAAGAATTCTCTTGTCTTACCAAATGTTGCCAGAGATAATATTGCGATTGATAGATTATTATGGCTGTCCCAAAGCTTTTCACGACAGTGCAAATACCTAGATTTCTGGATTTTTATAATAAACACTCACTTCGCAAGATTTTTTAATGGTATTAGCTATGATGCAGAATTCCTGGATTAATACTATGCCTGTGTAGATCTTAGTTATGTTATTCTATAAAAAAGAAAAAACGTCTTGGTTATAGTGGACATTAATTTGAGTCATTAGTCTCTAGCCAAGCTTAACCCTATCCCCAGGGTCTTCTTTTTTTCTTTTAGTTATCCTAAATCTTAGTCGACTGAACTTAAATAGAACGGCCTAACTTTGAGTTCCAATACAGCTTTAGTTTGCGATTCCGTGAAATAATCGTCTAGGAAACTTTTTGTTTTCCTTATGTCATCACCCTGGTAGAAATTTTCAGCATCTTTTGGCCAAGCATAGGCCATTTTTTATCAATTTGACCAAAAAATGCTAAAAATCATGGCCAAATACCCTGCTATCTAGCGACCTTTCATGGTGAAAAGTTGACAAAATAATGGTGAATATATTTAATTTTATTATAATATTTTATTTGAAGGTTATGATCACGCTTTTCTGCTAACATCTGCTGTCGCTATATAGATACATAACCTAACAGCTATACTCCACGCAAAATGTTTGCAGCACTATACTATCTGCTCACGCGTGATAAATAAAATAACTTATTTATGAAACAATTAATAATATATATAGTTACATTAAAAGAAAATCGAACATTAGTTAAAATAAGATATATATATAATAAATATATGTAAATTTTAATAATTAAGTTCCAATTTTTTCAACTTTAAAATTAAATCATTCACCATTTTTTCGACAACTTTTTACCAGTGACTAACTAAAAATTGACTAAGAAAGTTGGCCAATCGTTAATTTTTTCACCATTTGAGATGGTGAATTTTCTACCAGGGCAGTTACTGGGTTTTATACCGGTCCATTTTATCAACATTACCAAAAAAGATAATAAATATGTACTATTCTCTGAATAAATACACAGTGTACAATAATCACAATTTATATTTGTAAAAAGGTTTGTTTTAATAAATTAATATTAAATTAAAATACATTTTGATTATTTAAAATAATTAAAATTTTATTAACAATACTAGTATAATTTTTTTAAAGTTTGATGATTTAGTATCTTCAAAAGAAAGTTAGTATGATACAAAACATTTAATAAAATATACGTTTATCTGCTTAAATATTTTTGATTATTGTACAACTCAATTAGAGTCTACTCTTTTTTAATTGAATGAATTACTATTATTATAGGGTGGACCAGGACCATCAAAGGGATATTCAGTAAGAATAAGATTAATAATGGTAATCAAAAACTTTCAATTATTGCCAAAATAAATGAATATTGTTGTTATAGGGTGGATACGGACCATCGAAAGGATATTCAGTATGATTTATCTTGATAATTTTAATAAGAGATTTTCAATTATTGAAAAAATAAATAAATACGATTTCAGAGCGGATCAGGAGGAGGTCATTATAATAAAGGATATTCAGTAAGATTCATATTAATCTCATTTAAGATTCTCCATTATCAAAAAAATTAAATAAACATAATCATTGCAGAATGGATATGGATCATCACAAAAATATTCAGTATGATTTACTTCAATTGTTTTAATAGAAGACTTCAATTATTAAAGCAATAAATAAATATAATCATTTCAGAGTGGACCAAGAGGAAATCATTACAATCAAGGATATTCAGTAAGATTTAATTCGATAATTTAAAAAAGATTTTGAATTATTACAAAAATGAACAAAAATTATCTTTGAAGGGTGGATCAGGATCACCGAGAGGAGGCTGTTCAGTAAGATCTATTCCTTGGAGAAACTTGAAAGTTTTAATATTAATTTAAAAAGTATTTTAATGAGTGCAAATTTTTTATATTTATAGGGTGGATCTGGACGACCGAGAGGATATTAAGTAAGATTTAAATTAATTTAGTGAAATTCTTATTTATTTAAACGTATATTTCTGTGATTTGAAAAACTATATATTTAAAAATTATAAAACAGAAAACTAAAAAAAAAGTCAATATATTTTTTATAATTTTGATTTATTTATAATTTTTGAATGAATGAAGCTTTCCACATACAGTTTTTTTTGTAAATCAGAAAGTTTTTATCTCAATTTTTGCAAGATTTTTCAAGCAAATATTTAGAACTATTAATATAAGAGTTGCTTATGCTGAAATTAATCGAAATTTTCAAAAATCAATCAGTTGAAATTATTTATATTACAATTTATTTTTTTTTTAAATAAAATAACGGCTAACTAATATTCTGAATACTTTTAGCATGAGGAATAAACAACTAAAAAAGTATTTTCGTCTATAATTTTATAATTTTGTTTATTTAATTAGTGTGATAATATTTTTATTTCAATTTTTTTTTGTCAAATAACGGTTTTAATAATTTCTTAAGTAATTGGTAATAAATAATTTCCTTTTTTTCTATTACACTAAAAAATTATTTATGAATGTAATGAAAGATTTATTTAAGTCTTTGTACAATTTATTATAAGAACATTAAATCTAATGAATGTCAAATATGAAATTATTATTATTCAATATTAAAAATCTTATATAACTTATTAGTAATAAAAGGAAGGCAATGATAAATCATATTACGATGTCAGAATATCAAACAATTAAGAGGAAGGTAAATAAACACGTATCAATTCTATATTTTCCTTCTAACTTTATTTTAATATTTACAATATAGTGGCTAAAAATTTTTTATAATTATTACTTGTAATTTTTCATTTCTTAGAGATACAAAGAAAAGATAACATGAAAATTCTGTCAAAATCGAATCTTCTTGTCAACGAAGAAGGAAATAAACACAATCATTATTAATCATCATGATAGTAGCTACGAATTTAAACATATTAAATACAATAACATTTTTTCAAATATATGAAGATAAAATCTGTAGAAGATTTTCAGTACATGCAGATAACATCGGGAAGATTCAAACAAATAAAATAATATTATTTAAAAATGACTTATAGATATTATAAATAATGTACTTTATATGTATAAATTGAACATCTAATATCTATATGAATGGAGAAAATTTTATGGTAAAGTAACAATAGTTTATTCCCATATTTTAATAACGTAATAATCAAATAATTTCAAATCATTAATTTAGTTATAATAATTCAAGTGGAGAATTGGTGATATCTGTATTAACCATATTTTTTCTCAAAGAGAACTTTTTTATTAGCTATTAAAATTGCTTATTCAGATGTAACATATAAGAGAAAATGTTAAAAACTGTTTAAAAAAAACTTATTTTTATGAAATAGTATATTTTTCACCTAAGGAGAAAAAGTAAAGAATGTCGTATATAAATGGTTAAATGTACAATTTAAGGCATTCTTTTTTTGCTCCCGTGGTGAAAATGTGATTTTTTTCAACATCGGGCCGAAAATAAAACCACTTTCTTTTTTCGACGCTAGAAAAAAAAAGTGGTACTTTCGAGCCAGGTGTTGAAAAAACGAAAATTTTTAAAAATTATGTCAAATAAAAAAAGTTTTCGAAAATTTTTTTTATTTTCTACCACCCCGAGAAATTTAATACAAGTGTTAAAACGATTAATTTCAACTAAAAATTTTCATGATTCAAAATGAACTTAAAAAAATTTTTTAATGACCATATAAAATATAACGAATCATATCCTTTTTCATAAAAGCTAAATTTGAAGTACTTTGTATTTTTGAAGATATGTTAATTAGTATTTTGTGTTCATTATATTATTTTTTACTGAAACGTTCAATTATAATTTTATTCAAAAAGTATAACTAAAAATAAATTCAGTCCGATAAATATTTTTTATTTTAAATAAGAAAATTTTTAGAAATATCATCTTTAGCTTAATTTCATTTAGTCAAGTTTTTGCAAGTGTATACTTGCATTCAATTTGTCGGTAAAGAAAACTTTGTTTCTCATCTGAAGAAGCACTCGAGTTTGAGATAGCAATGATTCCGCGAAAAAGATAGAAAAGTAAAAGTAAAAAAAGAAAGAAAAGAAAAAAAACGAATGAAAAACGACATCGAGAAAAGAAAGAATAAAAAAAAAGGAACGAAGAGGCGCAAAAGAATAGCAGCACAATACTCGCGATTCTCTCCGATCGAGTGGAAATTCTTTGAAGACAAGCTCGATAACTTTTCAAGCGTTATCTAGTGGCAGCAGCGAGGTCAAGTCGAAAAGAATAATATCCCTTGGGGTAAGAAAAACCGTAATTCTACTACGTTTATGTCAGACGTGAAAGTTTTTAGGGGAGAAAGAGAAAGAGAGAGAGAGAGAGAGAGAGAGAGAGAAAAGCTGCTTTCTATTGTCTGAGAAAAGTAGAAAACCATATAAAAATCGTCGCCATATTACTGAAAAACATTTTTACGCTTAAAGAAGAAACTAAAGTTTGCAAAAAGTCTTACAGGTTGCTCTCGCACTTTTGTCATTCTTATTGTTGAAAAAAAAAATGAATTGCACGCGTATTTTATATGCCGGACGTAAACAAAACTATCTCTTTTGATACTTTATCCTGCAAATTTATATCTTCCTTGTGTTTAAGAATTTTCTTTAAGTTTCAAGTATTATATTGAATTATAAACTTTTGAGGCATATTAAAATAAAAGAGTAAATGCTATTTTAAACTTTAGCTTCAAATGTTAATTGATTAAATTTTTTTTTAATTTGTTTAATTCCTGAACAAATGAAGCTTTACATAAACAATTTTTTTTAAATCAAAAGATTTTTATCTGGAATTCTGCATGATTTTCTGAGCAAATATGTAAAACTATTCTTTTAAGTTACAAATATTGAAATCAATTGGGATTTTTAAAAAATTAATGTTTTGTAATAGATGTTTTACAACATTTTTCTCATTATTATGATAGAATAATATCATTACTGTATAAAATATTTTTGGCACCACTAAATTTATACAAACTATTTAGCCAAGTGTCATTGAAATAAAGAATAATTAAAATGTGTAATTGAAAAACAAATCATTCCCATAATATTACGAGAAATCATATTATTTATTCTATTTCGAACGTTTCAGTTCAATTCAGAGCTTTTAAAATGACGATGAAAAAAAAAACAAGTTCAATCTCATCTTAATGAAACAGTGAAACAAGGCAAAAAAAAAAAATCTAAACGTTCCATCTCCATTTTCAATCTGCGTATAACACGTGTCATGTTGTCCGGTACTAGATCACTATTCTTTTTCTCGGTTGCACATCATTTGGTTTTTACGTTCCTGCAATGAAGCATAAAACTTTTGCGTACGCACACGTGCACACAAACACGTAAAATACATAGCATATCGATTTCCAATATTAATCGTCAGAAGCACGTGAAATTTGGAGCCGCCTACCTTAATTAGTCTACGGACGAGGGACAAAAAGAGAAAGAGAAGGAAAGAAACTCGTTACCTTACAGCTAGAAAGAGCCATTAACTGTTTTCAATTCGCTGAGTATGTATATATCGGGCCTATTATAAGAGTTTGCCTTTTCTCATATAATATATATATATATATACATATAAAGGAAAAAAGTTTGATCGAAAAAAAGCCTCGCGGAAAAAAAAAGATTTGGGCAATATGCCGATCTGGCAATAGTATACACTTTTATTTGAAATGTATATATATATATACACGTACGAGCAATTTCCTTTTTTACTATATAGAAATACCGACAGATGGGATATCCGCCTATACCTTTGTATATAACCTTTTTTTTTTCATTTTACTGAAGCTCACATAAGACTCTTGGAATTTCGCGGTTTTTCCTTTTAAGTTGAGTGTATGTATATATGTGTAGAGTCGAAGTATTGTAGCAGGAGACACGCTAAGTCTGCGAAAAATTATAGAAAAGACAATTTTATATGCCACTCGACATTATTGCACACGGAACGATATATACGTAGTTATTTTCTTGATAGTGAGGCATTTTTATCTTTAAGAGACCTGATAAAAAGCTTTAATAAAGGCTATTAACTTTACGATGCCCCTTCGATCGCCACTAGATTTTTAAGTGTTTTAAAGAATATATCTGCCGATATGAGCTCACATTATAGGCGACTTGAATTTTCAAAAGATAAGTGATTTTTCAAGTATCTGAAATTTTAGTCTTGGATACATTAAACGTTATACCTGACTATATCCATGCTTATATTACTTCCTATATTTTATTAAAAATTTATCTTTTATGAAGTGATATTTAATTAAATTAATATTATTATGGAAAATTTTTATTATGTAGATATATAAAATTAACGATTAAAAAAAAATGTATTCTTCATTATTATTATGTAAAATTGATAATCAACCAAGATTTCTAAAAATTATTTTTTTATATTCAACCCAATGTCTTTGATAATGAATTTTATATTACTTTAACAAAAAGTTAATTATTTCATATTTGCTCATACAAAATGTTCAATCTAATGATATATATTTTTATATACATAAACAAAAATTGTTTAAATGTAAAAGCACATTTTAAAAATTTATCGATACCTGTACATCACAGTTTTATTTTTAAAAAATCAAGCCAATCTCCCAAAGCTAAAATTTCTCCCAAATTTCATCATAAGCGTTATGATCACGGTCATATAAGGCTCCTCGTTATATAAACACATCGGTTTAATAATCATCGAGCGTATAGCTTTGCCATAGGAGATTGACTATAAAGGAGATTGCGAGCGATAATTAGAAACTGATGAACCGAAAATCAAGGCACACACACACACACAAAAAATAAGTAAATTTATATTCTAGTTTTAACAACGAAATTTCAATCGCAATAAAGTATGGATGTGATGGTATAGAGCAATGTTTAGAAGCACTTTTAAATAATGAATATTTGCATATTATAAATAAAACTAGAATTTACATATTTCAATATGCAGTATAAAAATAACAATATTTTTCTTATTGAAAAGCGAGTTATTCGTTTTTTTTTTAAATATTAAAATTTAAATGCATCATTTAAAAGCGTTAGAATGAAATGTAGCTTTGCCTTAAACGAAATTGCCGATTTGTATGTAAAAGCGATCCCAAAGCCTTTTTCCATATGTAATAAAGTATAGTACAAAGGTTCAAACAACGAATATCCAAAAAAATAAGGTATATTATACAGCAAAACTCTTTTTCTCAAATGGTAAAAATCTAAATGTTTACCTAAGCAATACGCAGCGACGTGTTGCCGTCTTTTCTTTTCTTCTTTTTTTCAATGAAAAATCGATATTGTTCTGCTCTCGACTTTGTACAATTCAATCGAACGTTCTTAAAAGGCGCATAGAGTAGAAAAATTTTTAACAGAAAGGATATATTCCTTTATACGTGTACCATAACACGGTATACGTATCAGAACTGACACGTGCCTCGACTCGTGTAGGCATGCAAAAATCGTCACTCGTATACGGCTTCACGTATGAAAAAATAATAGAAAATATGAGGGATGAATTGAAGCGTGTAGAATTGAATTTTGTGTATATACCGATGTTTGCAAGGTAAAAAAGCCTTTGGGGGATCAAAGAATACCGGACGAAGCTTATAGTCAAAAAATAAAATAAAAAAGAAGCTGATCTACTGCACGGCGTTTATTGAAATGGCACTCGCAGCTGTTTACCTTCTGATCCTTTCTTTTTAGTTTTTTTTCGTCCTCTTATGCATAAACGCACCCACACACAAAGATATACAAACGAAAGAAAAGGGGTTATACTGCCTATATATGCCAATTTCCTTTAAGCCACCGCAAAAGAATGAAAAGAGAAAGAATGCCAAAAAAGGAGGAATAGGCATACGTATATGCAAGACCAGCTGATTTCTTCTACGTATATATATATACGTATTCACCCTTTTGTCGCGTGTGTATACCTGCCCAACGGGCCTTTAAGTCTGTTTTTATAAGCTACAGAAAGACGGAAAGTTTGCTTTGGTATTATTTCGATGTTTTTCCTCAGATTTCATAGTTTTTCTTTCTTTTTTTTTTTCCTTCTTTCTTACAGTAGCTACGGAACTCCATTCCAAGAGTTTAATCTTTTTTCCGGAGAAAAAATTTGAAGAGAAAAAAATATATAAAAATAAGCAAGAAATTTTCAAGCACTAAAATGTTAAATTTCAAATTGTCAAATAGGATTTCGAAATTTTAATGCGACTTGAAGATAATAGGCTTTCTTGAAATTATACCTCGTGAAAAATGTTCGTGGAAAGACAGCGCGTTGTTTTTATTTATAACTTTGTTTCATGAAAAACGTGAAATTGCGTGGAGAAAAAAAGCTTTTGAAAATTTTCATAAAAAATGACAAACGAAACTACCATAAAACAATCTTTGTAAGAAGATTTTTATAAGAATCTTCATGACAAGATTGTGAAATGAAATTACTAAAAAAAAAAAATAACTTTATGAATGGCATTTTGCATTCTAGAAAAATCAAATTGTCTCTCAATGCTTTACATATTTTTCTTCGTTTCTATTTCACACGCTTAGCTGACTTTTCATGCTTTGCTTAGTGCGAAAAGCCGGGGATATTGTATATCTAGGTAAGAGAGAAAATGCATTTTTAAAAAGTATAACGCACGCTGGAAAAAAAGAGCTGAAAGGAAAAATATTGCTCGCGCGCTGGGGTGAATTTTGTTTTAATGAAAATTGAATTTTAGAAGCACGTCACTCGTGCTAAATATTGCCTGTCACAATGCAAAAAAAAAGCTTTAGTTCGGAAAAATGTTTTTCTGAAACATTTGTCAAACGCTCGCGTATTATTTTCTTTAAGAAAATGTCGCGAATATTGAATGGTTAATATTTTCGAAAAGTAAGTTTGACAGAAATATCAACAGAATTTTAGCTATTGACATTATTGTCGAGTCGATGTAAAGTACCGACATTGCCATTTTTAAAATTATTGAATTTTATTTAAAAAAAAAATTTTTTTTTTTCAATGTTGCTTAGGCGTAAAATTTACATTTTACCTATGAAAATATACCCCAAATAAATAATTGGATTAGAATGAACTTCTTTATTTTTCTGATGATAAAATAGAAGTAAATATTTTCATTTACATTACATGAAGAATAAATAAGTTTGATAAATTTTAATCAATTAAGTAATCCTAGTTATGTTTCTAACCAGGAAATAAGCACTACACAAATAAAATATACGTTGTATACATTAAATATTTACGCTTATAAGAAACAATTATTTTTTAATGAAATAAATAAGTTTTATATATATTTAATAAAGAAAGAGCTCTAATTGCTTTAAAAACTATAGTAATAATAATAACAATAATAATAGTAATTTGTTATCATTTTGTGAACTTTATTATTATAAGCGCACGCTTAAAAAGACAATATTTTTATATATTTCAAAAAGTTATTATTAAAATACAATTTTGTATCGTTAAAATTTCCATCAATATTTACATAATAATTTTTATTAAAGAACAATGAAAATATGCTTTTTCTATAATAAAAATTTTTTTTATATCAATTTTTATTAAAACTTTATTTTATTTTATGAAGTGCGTACGGGAGTTTATGAGATATTAAAAAAATCATCAAATTATAAAGTAATTAAAAAAAAAAACAAACAAGTCGTCAAAATTTTACCAACTTTCAACGCACAATATTGACTCGTTTCATCAAATATCTACGCTAATGTTTAAAGAATTTTAAGATGTTTGAAAGAAAAACAATAAAAAATTAACAACGTACAAAAAAATTCATTTATTTCTATCAAACCCTGGTAGAAAGTTGAGCATATTTTCAGTATATCATCCCGTATTTTATGGGCAGTCGCGATCATATGCTTTTAGATATCGCGATAAACCTTCATTACTCTTAACGACTTATCGCGATGGTATCGGGAGAATATGGTTAATGTTGAATTATACTATATTCATAAACAGCATATTACAAAGTGCGAGTGAGCACGCATGTGGGAACACAGTTAGTGAGAAAGAGAAAGACTGTTCACTCCTTGTTTTCCTTTTCAGTTCCTAAACGGACAATCATACACTGTAAAAAATAGTGGGGAATCACGTCGTTGGTCGACGATTTCAATGCGACCATGCACCGTCGAGGTTATTTAACTTCGTTCAACGGCGACATTTTAACGTGCTTTGCGTGATTTCACGTAAACTGAACACATGATTTTTAGGTTAAATCAGTTAGATGTCGCGCTTCAACGATGTTAAATAACATCGACGGTGCATGGTCACATTGAAATCGTCGACCAACGAAGTGATTTCTCACTATTTTTTTTACAGTGTATTCTCTCACACTAAGTTTCCATATGCACTCACTCACTCGCACTTCGCACTCACTAATTTTACATGGATATTTTATTCATAATCATACTGTGTATGTTCGCAAATAAATAAGTTATAGAATAAAGAACAGAAAATTTTAACGCTATTACAATAACAGTATATGTATCTTTAATAATTTTAAAGCTAAGTTAAGTCAATCTAACCTGCACATACAGTGATAAAGATAGATGTTTATAGAAGACGAAGCGTCGAGTGATGCGCGCGCAGCTAACATTCAGTATTCGCAACTATAGGATCTATTGTACGATTGTACAAACAAGCGCCATCGCGGGCAGCATGTATATATACAGATTCGCTTTCTATAAACGATTTTAATTGAAAATTATTTACAACTCATATGAATTGTAATAATGAATATTATAATATTTATAATTTATTTCAAATCAGAAGAGAAAAATTTTAATTATTTTAGTGATTATATTTTATATCAACTCTGTAGTCTTTAATATATTATCGTGTATTTATCGGTCACTGATCGCGACTGCGTAGCGACGAGATATAGCCAACAGTTAGTTATGCGAGCATATCTTATCCTTAATTTTCTACCAGGGAATTTTAAAAAAACATTCAATTTGAAATCACGTACTTATACATCCATTCATACCCCGGCGTCAATAAATTCATGTACTTTCAGCGCCTCTATCTACATACATACATCTGTACCTCGAAACAACACCGTGACAATAAATTATGCAACTTAGTCTCCTCCTGTCTGCAGCTCGTGCCAAGAAACCAAAATCCAAAAGAAAAAAAAAAGAAGAAATCTCCCTTGAGTATAAAAAAAGAAGAAAAAAAAAAACAAGAATACTAAAGCCGCTAAACGTTCCTTCTCTTCGCCCCTTGTCGTACAAGTGCAATAAGAGGGGTAGTTTAAGAAAGAACGAGCGTCGAGCGAAAAAAAAAATTTTTGGTAACGGGACACTTTTTGGTACTACTGTCTACGCAGCACGCGCGTAAATTAATCTAAAGCCCATTTGCCTTAACGTCGTCGTTCATATATATATTTATCCCTCCTCTCTTTTCCTTTTTTTGTTTCTATATACTTGCATGATTGAGTGAAACATTGAACAGAGGGTTGCACATGTATATATATACGAACAGCAGATGCCCTTCTCTCTTTTTTCTTCTCTTAGAAATAATAAGCACGTGACCGGAAAAATATACTCTCGTTCATCTTGGGTCCAGTCTGCGCGTGTATATATATGTATAACCAAGTTTCTTATATAATTCTATACATGTCAACTATATAAGCGCAGATGTCCGTTGCGGCTTCTTTTTTTTTCTTCTTCTTCTCTTAC
Organism: Anastatus disparis; assembly: GCA_017163975.1. Taxonomy (NCBI): domain Eukaryota; kingdom Metazoa; phylum Arthropoda; class Insecta; order Hymenoptera; family Eupelmidae; genus Anastatus; species Anastatus disparis. The sequence goes on from JAFFSR010000251.1 coordinate 3,941,993, forward strand.
CCCTGGCGACAACGACGACGCGTGTTGTATGCTCTCGACGCTTTAACGTGTGTGTTTTTAGTTGATGTTTTGAGATATGTAGTCTGAGGATTTGTATAAGGTTTTTTTTTTTGTAGCAAAAAAGGGGGAAGGCAATAAATTTTAGTAAAATTGGAAATAGCTTGAGTAATTAGCTGTATACAGAGAAGGAGGAGGCGAGATAATATATGAGGGTTATACCAGTGGAAGATGTGTCTTATATTGGATTATATATTAGAGCGAAAAATTAGATAGATTAATGGGTTACGGACTGGTTGATGCAAAGAACTTGCTTGAAGAATCGATATATCTTTATTTAATCGTTGATACATATTCCATGCGGATTATATGAAAGATTAAGCAGGAACGAGGAATGTAGTTTTTCAAGGTAGGAATTGATTTTATCCAGGAAATATATAAATGATATAAGATTTAGATTTTCGTTTTCGGACGGTAGTGTTTTTAGATTTTCTTAAAGTATTTATTAAAGCTAAATTTTTAAATGGCGCATTTTTATGCTTGTTCTATATATATTGAACAATTTTAAATTTTATGACTTTTAAAAAATTTGAACAATGTTCTAGTAAAAATTGCAATTGTTTATAGTGAAATTGTCACAGAATATGATTATAGCAAGAAATAACCAAGTTCATAATAAAATTCATAAGAAATATAAGAGATTTTATTATATTGCAAACTTTACCTTGAGCTATAGTAATTTTCAGTTTTAAGAGGATGTAAACTACCGACCCTTAAAGTTATCCCGAGTTATCCAAATTTATTATTATTAGTTTAAAATTTTTTTAAATATTTCTATATTACAGCCTTTAATATATATTTAATAAAAAGCAAGATATTTCGGAAAATTTCCAAATAAGGATTAAAAAATTAGGAAGTTGCAATGTCGGTAACAATCATATTTATATACATTAAAAGATAGATTATTGTGCCAACTTGACTATAAACTTTCGTCATTTTCATTAGATAATTTTTCTTCTAGTGCTAAAAATGTTTGTAGGCTTAAGTCATAAATAAATAAAATTAATAAAAATAACAGTTAGTTCCAAGGCACCGGAAATGATTATTAGCTTTAATATACACAAAATTCCATCTGATATACTCTAAACCTAAATTTTTACTCCAAAAAAATTTATTAATATTTTTCTAAAACTAATTTTAGTTTTTTTTTCTATTCAATTAAGAGTAGAAGACGGAAAATTCCAGATTTATGCGCTCAGAAAGATCTCGTTTTTTAAAAGAGTTTACCCTACTGGTTCAGTATCTTTAGGAAATTGACTTGACATTTGATCCTAAAGCCATTATAACGATATGATCAGGGATACAGTAAGTGACGAATAAATTAATTATATCTTAGGTCGTTCCTTATTCTTTGACATTTATTTCATTAATTTCGTTTACTATTTGAACCATTAATCAAAATTTAATCTATCTATTTTTAATTTAGAATAAAAATGTTTAATTACATTAAGAAGTAATTTTTCATCTTGAATAATTAATATAAAATAAAATTTATAAATTTTATTTAGATCCCTTATTGATTGCATTGATTCCTTAACCTTAAATGGTCGCCGCGGGTGAATTTCACCCAGATAATTTTTCAAACTCATCTTAGTTGGCAGGCAAATTTTAATATTTCATTGATAAATTTTGGCTATAAAAACTATTATATCTTTTTGTAGGAACCTTAAATTATATCACAATATGTTTTTTAGATTTTTAGGACTTAATATTATTGCAGGATGTTGCTTGGAGTGAAATTCACCCACTATGATCAATATAAAATTTTACTGAAGTATGACCACCATCTAGGGTTGAAATTTTTTTATTTACAAAAATGATCGTTAGTACAAACAGCATTAGAATAATATTAAAAAATATAAACAACTTGATCGTTATTGATTGCACTAAAAAGTTGCATTTATCTTATCAAATTATGATTTTCATAAAGAGAAGTCGAGAACTACTTTTTAAGTCAATATGCTGTTTTTTTTAAATTTGAATTCTTTTTAATTATTTTTTCTAAAAATTTCGTTATTGCAGACAAAATAGTAGGCGCGTTGATTTTAAGTATTCAACATCTCCTTGAAAACTTCAATTGCTATAAAGTCAAATACTGTACATTAAAAATAATATTTAATCCCACGTGAAAAGTCTATAACCATAAAACACAATTGATACACAAATAAACCTACACTATCATTTGTTTCCCAATACTCTTTACCCCGTCGTAAAAATAAAATAAAACCTTATTACAGCCAATGGAAAATGCAAGGTGCGCCACGTTTTTCCGATCTCCAACGCCTTACATATTGTCTCCAGGCTCCTGATGCATAAATACTATATACAGATAAGCATGCGAACGAAAAAATCAGACGCAAGCTGCTACTTGAAAAAAAAGCCCTCATTGGTATCGTATATACATATATATGTGTGCATGTGTATAAAATACTTGTGTCGACTTATTTTTTTTTTCTCGAAGCTGACACTACATGTCGTATCGAAAGAAACATTGGATGTCGCGTGGGTCTCTTGAAAAGCACATATACATATATAATACGCGTGTTGGATACAGTGAATGTATTATATACGCAAGAGTTTTCGAGACGGCTGCAAATCTATATATGGCGTTTGTTTAAGAATTCATGGGGTTGCTCGCTTTGAAAGGGGTGCTAATGCATTTTTCTCGGAAAATAAGATGTATTTTACAGTGGCTGGGCTGGTGGAGGGGAGGTTTTTAGAAAAGATTCTTTCAATGAAATATTAATTCGGTTTAGCGTGAAAAAGGGAAAATTTTTCATTCGTGCGTTTTCAAATGTTATGAATTTAATGGATATTATTATTTTATTTAATGCATTTGTTTGCAATTTTTTTTTCTAAAACATAATATTTTTTATGTTTTATGGAAAATAATTACGTAATTTTAAGTGTATAAATTAATCATTTTGCGTTTTTATTAATTATACTGCATAATTAGTGAATTATTAGAATCAAATTAATAAAATTTATTGTAAATTGAGTATAATTATACTGACACAAAAATTTTGTTGAACCGCAAATTGTTTACAAAAGAAATTTACGTCCGTAAGAATAAACGTTTCATTAGAAGCAATTATTTAGCAGTTTATTAATCAATAGTTATTGTCTAGTTGAAAATTCTAATAAATAAATTTGTTTGTTTGATCCAATAACCCATAAAAAGTTTTGTGAACATCACATCAAAATAATTTGTTCTCTTTTTTTTTTTTTTTTTTTTTTTTGTTGCACCAAATGTTCATAAACCGTGACATCTTTTTTTCCTTTTTTTTAACAGTAAACAAGCGATTAAAGTCCTCATTCATTACCAAGCAGAAAAATTACGTATATGAGTACTTTAGTGGGTGCAGGAGAAAAAACAACTCGTTAAAACTCGACGCACGAATTAACTTGCCAGCGCAGAGGAAAAGTAAAACCGATGGAAGAAAATGAATAAAGAAGAAAAAAAAAAAGTGACTGCTAACCCCTTCGTAAAAGCCAAGTTTACACAAGACGAGCCCCTATGCGGAGAAGAGGAAAAAAAAAGGAAGCCCTTTTTTTACGAGGTGACCATAACGTATAGTTCGGATGGATGAGTGCGTCAAGGAAGCGCATAGTTTGTCTTTAAAAGAAAAAAGAAAATTAATATATACGCTTGCCCAATATTCACGTCTTGTTTGTATATCCTTTCGCATGAATTAAAAATCGTTTTTGTCCACTTGTTTGTGTGCTTAAGTAACACGCGTTTTCTTTTGTCTTTTTTTTTTTTATCCAACCTCGTTGACAGGTGTTCGTTCGCACTCTGTTTGTTTGGAAAATAGCTGCGTGGGTGAAGTCACAGAATTTGAATTTTAAAAGGGCTCGTATTACCCGGAGAACTTATTTTTTTATTTTCTTAAGTCAGACAGATATTTTATTCAAATTTTAGAATAATATTTAGTGATATTTAATAGTTTAGCTATTATAAATATTTTGATAGTAATAAACAGATCATAGTAATAATATTTGCTATTTAACTTTCCGTTATTATATCATCGAGCTTGCTTTATCAGCAATGAACTTTAAAAATTTTATAATATTAGCAGAATTCCATTAAAAAAGTTAATTAATTCTTTAAAAATATTTTAATCATAAAACTAATTACAAAAAAATTCAAAATTTTATTCAACGATAATTAATTGGAAAAACTAAAACGCAAATATTTATTATAATGAAAAATGAATTTATATTGTTAATTCTAAAGCACGCCAAGCATGAAAGAACAAAGACTGTTAACAATTAATGTTTATTTTATAAAATATAAGAAATTCGAGAATATGTATATTTTGTCACAAGACACAAAGCAATGCCAATAGGCTGCAATGACTGTATAAACAAAATAACCCAGTCCAAAGAAGCACTATATAAAAGTTATAAAGTATCCCCGGAGAGTAAGGAAGAAAACATAAAGCAATATAATCCTCGACATCATCGCAACGTCACGTACAGAAATGCCATTTTTCCTACCAGTCCATTTTCCTTTCGACTATTTTCTTCTGTGCAGTGTATATAGAGAGTTTTCGAAGCTTACAATATTCTCACGAAATCAAGAAAAGAGAAGACATTGTTTGTCAGGTGCATTTATACATAAACTACGGCCTTGACTGGTTCGTCTCTCTCTTTTTTTTCAATTTTAAACCATTTATTAAAAGCATAAATTTACAAACAGACTTCTTTGGCCAAATAAGAATTTCATTAGTTTTCTAACGCTAAGGTTATAAAAGCTACCTGTAGCATTATAACAAAGGAAACCCTTATAATTAGCAATTCGTGATCACGCATAAGTAACCGTGATTTTCTCTTGGTTTATTTTTCCTTTTCTTACTTCTTATGGCTCGAGTCAAGCTCTCTTCCTTTTTTTTTCTTTCTTTTCTGGTACCAGCTTTCAAGAATTTTATTGCAATAGAACTGTTCTGCTGGTGCCCTTTTTTAACAAGATTTGCTACCTCATAATTTTTGTTTTCCCAATACTTTAAATCTATCGCTTTAACTTATCCCTTACTCCCAGCGTTTATTAGTCAAAGTACAGAAATTTTCACGCCCTGTACGCACAAAATGTAGGTTAGATGTTAGGTATACACAACAGGTAAATTATATTTTGAAAAAAAGGTCGCTCAAGTAGCTATGATGCTCACGTGCAAATACAATCCGAGTACAATTGACTCTGGTTAAAAGGGGGCATGAGAAAACTGGAATGATAGTTCTTTCACCCGAGCACTTGAGATTTTTGTTTGTTCGTAAACATGGATAAGATATTATGTATATCTATTATTTTTCCTCGAACTTTAGATTTTAAGATTTTTTTTTCTCGATACGGTTATGATACATTGTATAAATGATTCTCGCTGTTTAAATAGTCATCCTCGAGTGTTGAATGATTTTGTTGTCCGTTTAATAGTTTGTTTATTTTTATGGGCTGTTTGTATCTCTGTTTATGTTGATTTTGAAAGTTTAAATGTTACGGTGAATTATTATATTTAGGAAACCTTTTTTTTATGGAGAATCAAATTAAAAAAAAGTATTTTAATTAATTTAAACACTGTATGTTTTGTAAATAATCAAGTATGTTTATTTTTCTACAATAAAATATTTATTTTAAATATATTTTCAGTTATTTGTTTAAATTTTATTAATACTTTCGCCGGAGTTGATTAATTAACCTGTGCGCTGCAACTTTTTTATAAACATCTTAAGATACAATTTATAATAAAAAGTTTTTTTTTTTATGAAATTATATGGCTAAAAAGTGAAAAAAGAATTTATAATTTTTTCAATTCTTAGTGTTTAGTTGTATTTTTAATTTTTTCTAGTAGAAATATGTATATGTTTATGTATATATGTATATATGTATATCCTTTATTATATAAAAATTACGTTTGAATTTTTTCAAAATTTTCTGACACGTTTCAAATTAATTGTAATCAATTATTGCAAAAAGCGGTTTGATTATCCAGTAACTTAATTACAGTTGACATATTAATAAAGACATTATGTGATGATTATCCGCAAAGAAATTTATTTTTCTATTAAAATTTCATCCTAAACTTTAAACATTATTGAAACAATTTATTCATACTAAAATTCATTAAAAATAAATGTACAGAACGCCGACAACATTGAAACGAACATAATATAATGGTTTCGAAGACATATACTATAATATTGTCTAATACAAAACAATGAAGCATAAAATCCAAGCATTTATTTTCTCGTAGATTAATTCAGATCAAAGGAAGTCTTATAACACTACATGCCCACAAAAGTATCTCGTATACGCATGACGGAAGCAGGTAAAGGAAATGAGGATACGGAGGCGAAACAGGTTTAAACAGGTATAAAGCATATGAGTGAGTTACGAAAATACAAATGAACAATTCATACCATGCTCATAACGTCAGCTCGATAAAAACTTTTTTTTTTCTTTTTTTTTTTTTAAATAAAGGAAAAATAAAACTTGTTCAAGAATGAATATAGAACTCGGGAGAGAGAAAACGTTCATGCACGAAAGGGCGAGAAAGAGAAAATGTGAAAATGTGTAGAGATAATAATGATACGATGCTTGAAAATGGTAGGGAGTTAAAGGAATGAAAAAAAAAATGGAGAAAGAAAAAAAAAAGGAAAAGAACGTACGTGAGTTGGAATCTTGATGTTTTTAAAGGGGATGAGAAAGTGAAAGAAAAAAAAAAAGAAAATCGGCCTCTAAAGGTATAAAAATACAGGGATGCACGGGTTTTTTTCATCCCACGTATTTTTTTTTGTCTTCTTTTTTTTTTTAAATGGCAAAGAAAGGAATGGGAGGAAAAATTAAAGAAAGAAAGTTAAAGAGAAGAAGTCATGTACGTGCGAATTTCGGTGTGTTCGATTAAAATTAGCTTTAGTTTCGTGGAAAGAATGCGAGACACACCAGTAGAATCTCATTTCAAAGAACATTTTAACTGCGTATATATATAAAGGGAGCATTGAAAATCAACTTGGTAAATTGGTTGAACAGTAATTTTCAGTATCTCGTTTCTTTCTTTCCTTTTTTCCTTTTTTCTCTTTTACTGTTGGGAAAAAATCGTAAATGCTTGAAATCGTTGCTGGGGGAGGAGTGAAAGTACTTTTAGACTATCAATGACAAAACGAAACGATTTCAAGTGGCTTTTAAATTTATACAGGAGAAATACGTTACGCTCTTCGCATAATATCGCTAAATGTTAGAGGACGTAAAACGAGATGCGCACATACGGCTCGTCGTGATTTTGGCATGATTTAATCGAACATTATTTAAACGAAAAGCGATAAAATAATGTTTACGATTAATTCTCTTGTGTACATTGAAGATTATAATATTGTAAAATAGATAATGGATGTATGGAATGATGTCGATGAAAACGTTATTGTTCGATGTGATAATAATGATGGAATTATAAATTGCTTGACATACATAATTTTAATGTTAAATTTATCATTTTATGTACAAACGGAAGTATTTTGAATATTGAAAATTTTACTCTTATGTAAGCACGTATGTTCAAATAGTATTTTAAATTAACGCTTTATTTTAGAATCGTATTTTAGGGTTCTTAATTAAAAATCAAGATTAAGTATATGGGATGTAAACCATTTATATTTCAGTTTTGCAGTATTGACAAATGGATATATTACAATTATTATTAATGAAAAAAAAATGTTTTAAAACAATATTGGCAACATCACAAAGGATGTTGTCACAAATATAATGGTATATGACGTAAGATGAATACACATAAGATATAAACAAAATCAGAATCAAGATTATTTAAAAGTTGAGTAGTTTGTTTTTTAAAAGTATTTGCCAAGTAAATATTTAACATTATTATCTATATGCTGATAATTTTTTGTAAATCAATTAAGTTTTATTTGTTTTAATTCACTACAGTACAGAAATGCTATTCGATTCAAGGAATTATAAAAAAATTATGTGTACCATATTGACAGCACATCCGCCGTTATATTGCCCATCATTTATTCTTTTATGCTTTCATTTTTATAACGAATAATACAGTTGTAAATTGAATTGTACACTGTTAAAAAAAATTTGAATATTCAGTAATTTTCAGTTACATTAGGTGGGTGAAAATTCATTTTTCTGTGATTGAAAAATATTTTCATGAACATGTGACTGAAAAAACTTTTAAATATTATTAATTTGACATAAAAATGTTTATTCATGCATGAATTTTCATTTATTTTGTAAATGAATTTTCATTTATTTTTAAATGAATTTTCATTTTTTTGTGATTAAAAAAAACTTCAGTCATTTTACTGAAGTTTCATTCAAAAATTTTTAACAGTGTAGTTAATAAACGCGAAAATTCGTTATAAAACGTAATGGTTGATAAATTAATCATGAAAATATTGTTATTATGTATAGACAGAGTTTATGAAAATATTTCGATCAAATATTGAAATAAAAAATTAATGATATTTCGTATAAATTGTTTTTTTTATATTAACAAAAGCAATTGTTTTTAATATTATTATTGAGAAATTTTTATAACGTCAACAATGGGAAAAAAATATTCGTTATATGTTAATAAAATGGTAATCGAGTTCCTCTCCATCCTCGATAGAAATGACAAATTAAAGCTCTTGCGGAGAAATCATTCAATAATTTCCCGGAAAAAATGCGTCGTTACAAATTTTTTTCTCCACTTTTTTTTCCTTCTTTCTACGCACAATCTTATTCGCTCCTCTTTTACTCTATTATGTAGAAACGATATGGCAAACGGAGCAAGAGAAAAATCAACCCCCCGCGTATACTTTTGTCGCATTAAATCACAAAAGCGAACGGCAACCAAAGGTTAACGAAAGCAATAAAGAATAATGGCTTGGTAAATATAAAAAGAAGTATATGGAATATTTAGACCTTTTAATGCTAATTTTATTTATTTAATAATTTTTTTATATTTTATGCTCTATTTCACGTGATGGAGCAACAGTAAGCATTTAAATTCAATTTAGAAGGTACATATTGTTAAGGAAAGAGATTCTGTTCATATAAATGATTTACAATTATCAGAAGGCACAGGGTTATTAATTTTTTTTAAACTACGAAAACTCATTAAAAATTATAAATTTTATAATCCATGTAATTACTGCTTTGAGACAAAATTAGTATCCAATTATTTCGTATGTGAAGATTCTGCAAGCCTCTTTTGTTCAATTTAATACATTTTTTATTGTTCCCAAAAAACATTAACACAAAAAACAGCGTTTCATCCTTTTTATTTTTTTTTAGGGCCTCTTCAGGTTTCCAGTAATGTGAATAAATATAATCAAATGATTTGACAAAAAAAACTTTTTTATAATTATTCACTGCAACAATTTTCGTAAAAAAAATTTTCATCTTATTTTTTCAAAGAGTAAATGGCGTAATTTCATTTACAATTTAGACGTCATTTACTCTTCAAAGTAGTGAGATTAAAAATATTTTTTTTACAAAATTAATTTTCTTTACTTTTACAGTGAATAGTAATAAAAAAGTTTTTATGTCAAATCATTGACTGAAGAGGCCCTCAAAAATAAAAAGGATGAAACGTCGTTTTTTATGTAAATGTATTTGGAAACAATAAAAAATCTATTAAATTGAACAGGAAAAGATGGCAAAATTTTATTTAATTATTTCAAAGACTTTATTTTAAGAAAGCAAGATTTTGTTAGAGACGAAATTGTTTTCCATGGTCTTTTAAAACAATACTATTTATTATATTTGATAAAATTATTTCTACTATAATATCTAGCTCTATATATACTTAATGTATACGCTGATAATTCTAGCTTCTTCTATATTTTTTATATAAGAAAATATTTCTCGCAGTTTCGACGAAATTTGTAATCTAGAGCTCTCTGATATACTTCCTTTACTGATTTTTCTTGTTAATTAATAAATATTTTTTTTATGATACCATTGATTATTTATTTTTATCTTGAGAGTTTTCAAGTGTCAGTGTCAGCGATAGTGAATAATTTTAGATAACTGTTAATAGCTGAGAATAACTGCAAATAATTGGAAATAATATATAACAGCTGCCACTGAAATGGTAATCCTGAAAATTTTATAGTAATTTTTTTTAAAATAACGCATAAATTCCATTTGTGTGGACTTACTTACAAAAATCATTCTTATTATTGAAGGATCAAAGAAAATTAAATACAACTGATATGATATTTATCTAAATAATGATATTATAGAAACTTAATTTTACATAATATTCTTTATTATAAAAATTAACTAATTAACAAAATTTGACTTCGCAGGTCATTTATTAATCAGTGACAGCTGTTAGATGACAATATACATTTATTCACTGATTTTAGTTTATTTTATTTTTTTTTTAATTAAATGATCATTACTCATTATGGTAAAATATATCGTTTGATCGCTACTAAATTTTTATTCTACTGAGCGCTTCAATCATCAAATGGAATAATATAATACTCCAAATAAAATTTTAGATTATATTAAAAAATATAAATATAATTCTTATTTTAAAAGGAACTATGATTAAAATAGCATTCAAATATACAAGATTTAATAGATTTGTCTACCCAAAGAACGAAGACACACGCACACGCATACATATACATACATATATGCAGTGTCAAAAGCACTTGCTAACAATGCGTTAAACAAGAAATATACTCATTTTTTCGAAAGCAAATAGAGACATATATACAAGTGCACTATAACAAACCCAACAAAAGTATATAAGGTCGTTCTATATGGTATAATACCCCTTTCGACCCATCAAACGACAAACAGAGAAATAAAAAACAAATATTATATTGCCATCTAAGAAAGTTTTACGATCGCAGTAGTAGTAGTAATATACAGTAGTAGTATAGGCGTGGGATCTTTTCTTTGTCCAAATGTTTTGGCCGCTCCAAATTATGGAGAGTTTCTCTCTTTCTCTTGTATAAAATCACCCTCTTAGTAATTGGCGCTGGTGCTCTGTTTGTTTTTTGTGTCGCCCAAGCCAAGCCGCCAACAGATGGCTATATCTCTCCTTCCCCCCCCCCTTCCCTTGCGCGATAACAATGTTGCGAAAATGGCCCGATAAATGAAAGAGAAAGAAAGGGAGAAAAGGAAAAAAAAAACGTATCTTCTCTCCCTCTTTATTTTCTTTTTTCTCTCTCTTTCTTCTTTTTCCATGAATTCAATTCAATTTAAAAGTCGATTCGACAGTTGTCGCATCGATCGCTTGCTGACTTCGATTTCTATTATGTGCAAGTTCGTTTTGGTAATGGGTTTTGAAGGTTGTTTCTTTTGTTGAGATGCGGTGCATGCTACACACACACACATATGAAGCAATCAATAAATTTTGAAGTTTCATTATTGCATATTACCTCATTTCGTTCAATGAAACGTATATTAAAAGTTTTTTAATATACGTTTTCATTTTACTATTAAATTACATGAGAAAGTAATTTAGAGATAATTTAAAGGCCAATAATAATCTTATATATCAAACTAATTGGTCATTTGATAGTAATATTTCAAATATTTTTAATTATAAATACGACAAAAGAAATATATACACTTTTAGTAACTTTCATAAAAGAAATCTCGTTGAATTCCGAGTCAGCTTTTTATCAAAAGTGCTGTGCTTTTACAAAAAAATAACATACACGTATGCAATATCCTAGAAAAAGTCTACGAAGAAAACGATATAGTCGCTAGTGATACCGACTGGATAATAGAGACCAACAACCACACCCTGTATTCTCATTATCCAACAAAGCTTGAAAGAAATCGGAAGAGCGTGTGGTAACGACCCCAAAACTCAAGTTAAATTCAAACTATAAATAACAGAAATGGATTTACAAAGATATTTTTGATTTACAAATTAATAATAGATAGGTTTACAAAAAAATACATTTTGAATACTAAAAACCAGTCACTAATATCACCATAAAGCCAATACTCAACCTAGAAAAATGCATTTATAAAAAAAATTTTTAATTAACGTTAAAAATGTTGGTGGATTAAAATTTTTTTTTTTAAATTCTATTAATATTCTTTATTGCAATGTTAATGAGCAACGGAGATTTTTAGCACGTTTGTGAACAAAACATATGTGACGTAAGTGGTACTTGTATCAATTGGCAGTCGAGAACGGGATTCGAATTTGGGCCATCGGGTTACAAATTCATCGCTCTATCGAGTCAGTCACAGAAGATATCTATTAAAATTTTATTTGAAACTAAATTCAACTGTTTTAAATTTTATAATAATTTAAATTGAATGTATTAATGTGTTTTAATATTTTTAAAATAAAGTTTCAATAGATCGTCCAGTGGCTTACTCGGTAGAGGAATGGATTCGTAATCTCGAGATTCTGAGTTCGAATCCCGCTCTCGGCCTGTTGATACAAGCACTACTGTACGTTACATGTGCTTTGTTCACAAACACACTGAAATGATTTCCATTGCTAATGAGCATCGCAATCAAAGCTAAATACAGCAACGTTAAATAAAATTTAAAAAAAAAATAAAGTTTCAATAATGTCATTGATTTTTTGATTAATTAAATATTAAGGTCCGGCTGAGTTTCGGTCGTTACTTTATACAAAAAAGCGAAAAAAAGAAGGTGAAATGCCATGGAGCCAATGAGCTTCAACATTATGTGAATAAACTTACTTTTTTACCAAAATATATACGAGCACGTGTGTGTGCTTATGTGTATGTGTATATATCCAATATCGTTGAAACGACAATAAGAGAGATGCTTTCTTTTTTTTTCTTTCTTATCCATACGTACAATGATGCGATGCGTCAACTTAGGAGGGCTACTATATACGACAATCTTGTTTGATTTTTCGTTAAAGTCCCGACAACGTTAAACAACGGGACGTCCTCTCCTGCTGCTAACAATTCCATTAAAAAAAGAGTATTGTCAACGTGTGTGTCGTACATTATAAGCGACAATGTTGAAAATTTTTTTTTTTCGGGGGGATACATTATCTTGAAAATAGTTTTCTTGTAAAATTTTCTTTGCTCAAGGAAAAATTTATTGGATTTCAGTAAGAATGTTCGAGATAATATAGGAATTTCGAAACATTGTTGAATTATTTTGCATTTGAACGCAAATTATACTTGTTTGCATATCCAAAAATTTTTTAATAACAACAAATTGTTTATTAAGGAGGGTTAAAGTAGTTCATTATAGGTAAAAAAATTGAGGAATAGTCTAAAAAAAAGAATATATAGTTATCCATACTATGCAAAATCCATTGTAACTTTTCCTTACCTGGGCTATTAAATAAATTTCCAAGTAAAAGTTATTTACAAAAAGTGCTTTTGTACTTGATCATTCGTAAATTTTATGATTCCAAATAGTAATAGCAAGATTGCTCTAGTCAAAAATTGTAAACGAATTTAGAAAAATAGGATATAAAAGTACATAGTTCACAATGACCACAACAAAAGAATATAATTAATCAAATTAATGATTTATTTATTTTTATGTTTATTATAAATAGAGGGTAAAATAATGCGGAACTTTACGTGAATTATTCACGCGTTAAGAATACATTTTTAGGGCAAAAGGAATTAAAGATAATATAAAATTTATTGATAATTTCAATAATCATCATAAATGTTTTAGAGTAACAATATTGTAAGAATTTTTATCAATTTACCGGTCTATGATTAGCTACTAACGGATCTGATACAACTAAGTTTTTACTAACTAGTTTAAATATTTTTGACTATTGGTTAATATCAAGCTGATGAGAATTTACAATAGAGTAACAAGTATATAAAAAGTAAATAGAAAAAATTAATTTTTCGAAAAATTAAACTATTTTTATGAAAAAGGAGATCCAGATTTTAATATTTAAATATAACATTTAATATTAAAAACAGCTTTAAATAGATAATAAAAAATACATTTGTATATATTATGTGTGTAACTCCCGCCTCCTTTGTAAAAGACACATATACAGAAAACATGAAGATACAAAAAAAAAAATCAAAGCCGATTGATCAAATCTAAAGAAAAAGATGAACACGTTTAAGGTGAAGGTAAAAGCTAAAGACGACAAAGGTTGATCGGGCGGTAACGAGTCGTTTGTTGGTTTTTGTCGCATTACGTTTGCTTTTGGCGTCGTGAAATCGGTTTACCTGGACACACAGAAAGAAGAACGAAACATTAGGACCAAGGGGGAAAAAAGGAGAAGAAGGAAGAAAGAAGAGAGAAAAAAAGAGGCCACATTGCTTTAACTGATCATAATGGGAAGATCGAAGGCGGTTATTAGCTGGACAAGGAAACCCATAGTTTTCGCTAAAAACGGTGAAAGATCCTTTATTTTTTTTCTTTTTTTTTTTTGCTTCTCCTTTTTCTCTTTCTACCTTCTTCTTTCTCACTCGTTGACGCAATAGAAGCAGCTCTCTTTGATGGCTTTATCGATCCTCCGGTTCTCTTTGGTACAGATTCTCTCCATTTCTTTTATAGTATTCTTATGTTATGTATTATGCCTTCTTTTTGTTTTTTTTTTTTTTTTTGATCTTTGAAAATATATTAGAAAACTTCTTGTGACATGTGTATAAATGCTTGCTCTGAGGTTTATTCTCAACTTAAAGATTCGAAGAAAATTCGAATTGTCATGGAATTCTTTGATGCAATATGCTTTAGAAGTTAAAGTTTTTTCTCCTTCAATAGTAAATAATAAAAAAAGAAAAAATTCCAAAGCAGATTTAACGGATTTTCTTTACGGATTTATATTGATTTTAATCGAATCATTGAAATTTTCACTGGTTTTAGTAAACACTTGTGACAAAAAAATTAAAGCGATTATACTTTAATATACTTATGGTATTTATGTATTAGAGTTGTTATTACGCACAATTTAATTCCATTAAAATAACTGAATTTAATCAAATACGGTGTATTATTTATTAAGTGTATTGAGATTATTAATGATGACAAAATATAATTTATTCAGTATTCATTTTAAGGTAATTATGAAATATAAATTTATAAAAGAAACTTTAGTGAGTCCAGATTACAACTATTTCAATAAAATAATAATCGCAAGATTCATCATTCAAATTATCATCATATACATTGCCTATATTATATAAATTTAAAATACAATTAGTGAACTTTATTCTGTAAATATTGATCCTCTCTCTTTCTCAAAAGATCTTGATTTACTCGAACAAAATATTTACGTAAAGCTCATTAAAGCTTAAAATAAATCGGAACGAATTATTCCATAGACTTTAAAGGTTATCATTTTCCAAATACTCAACTTTTAAATTTATCCGTGTCCCATTGAACGTAAAGCGCGTCAATCACAACAAAAGAATAATACACACCCACAATAACCGATCGCTTTCTTTTTTCTCTCTGTATACTTTTTTTTTCTATGACGTTCGAAAATTGACGAAAAAAAAGCCAGCGTTGACCTGCATTTCAAAGAATTCTCTTGGTTAATGCAACCAACATAACACTATTCTCTTTCGTAAAAGTAACCTACAAACAAAAGTTTAGTCAAAAGCTTCCCCAAATTCTCTATATATACATGTCTATGTTGCATGAGATACATAGACGGCTATTTGCAAGCAAGTTTGTTTCATGCAATTCCAGAGGCTTTTACCCAATATATACACACACATACGTGTGTGTACAAAACGAATGCTTGTTTTGAGGGAGATTTGAAACACGAGGTCTTTTCGTTCAACATACATCAAACGATGTATATTGTATATGTTGTTGCGACGATTGCTTACGAAAACTTTACCAATTCGCTATGCTGCAATAGTACAAACAAGCTTATTCGACCTTTGATTTAGTATGGATATTATGCTTACTGATTTAAATGGAAAAAAAAGTTTATTTAGTTGTTGCACATCGTAGTCCAGATTTATTTTAGATTGAGGCATGTTTGTATCATCATTGTAAAAATATTAACATCTTTTTATGTATCGAATTTTTCAATTACAATTTTGATTATTTGAAAATTTTAAATACATACTATATTTTGAATTTTATATAAATTTCCAATTAACATAAAACAATAATTAATATCATAAATTCTATTGGACAAGTATTTCAAACTAAATGTTTTTCTATTTATATAATGCATGAAAAAATGTTTATCCTTTATCTTGTAAAATGAAACAAAAGCTTGAAATTTTATAAAGATCAAAATAAAAATTACTATTATTCGATTGTAACCACAGTTATTTCGATTTTTATAAGCAATTTTTCATAGCAAATCAATATTCTACCTAAAAATTTATTCAATATCACAAATCATCCTGCAAACACCTTGTTCTAAAACAATTTTGAAGAAAAAAAAAATTTCATCTTTTATAATTATAGGGATTTTCAAAAATATTTAAGAAAAAAAAACATAAGAAAAAAATATCAAGTTACCAACAGCAGCAGTGCGTTTAATGCCTCGAAGATAGCATTGCAAAAATATTTCTTCTTATGGCCCCCGCGCGTTTAAGCATCTTTGCGAAAAATTAGCGATTCTCCTTTCTCTCTCTTTGTTCCAGGTGCAAAGCAGCACCTGCTGCACATATGGGTAACGCATCATCCAACGTTATTTATGTATTCTCTCTTATGTGTATTGTCTTCGCTTAAACTTTTTGAAGATTTTTTTTGTTTTCATAAACGGTAATTGATAAGCGGCGAATATTTATTGATGTTATAATGTTACTATTATTAAATTATTATTATCGTATTAACTTGTATTGTTATTATTATTGGTATTATATTCATAGCGCGCGCGTATAAAGGTTTAAAGTTATAACAATTTTTAAAATATCGAAAATTGATTATTTTAAAGAAACAAATGCATTAAGTAAAAGGTCGAAGGATACAGTTATAATGATAATAAAGAGCATTAGTTTAATATAAATTAACGATTTGCATATTATTAACTATACTTCATATGTTTTTGATTAAAGTTGAAAAATACAGTAATAGTCTATTAGTAATATTAAATTAAATTTAAAAAATTAAATTAATAAAAATAAAATAATAAAAATAAAAAAATATCTATAAAAATGGTGCAAAAAAAACAAATGATGCTAATAAAAGAAAAGTAAACATTTGCAGAATAGACAATATTTTTGATTTGTATTGACAATAATGTCAATCGTGTACTTCAATTGTTTTCGATGAATTGAAAAATCAAAACACTGTCGTATACATTTGGCAATTGTTTTTCCATTGTAAACCAACGAAAATAAACTAGATTACAGGAGTGAAGAAAGATTACATTTATTCACACAGTGTACGGTACATTTTTGTATGTAACACGAATTGTTTATCATTGTACACTAACCTACTTTTGTTTAGCATGAAAATATTTAAAGTTCAAAGCAAAGAAGAATTTGATTTTTCTTTATATTTATTGATCTAGTTGTATTCAAATTATGTCAATGAAATACGTAAGTATAAATAAAAAAAAGGTAAAAGAAAAAATGAAAAACAAATTATTTTACCTTTACAAAAGTAAAAATTTCGTCCTTTTGCAGCGTGTACACGAGCATAGCCGAACAAAGTATCACAAACAATTCTAGCCATATGTACTTGAAAATTCACTAATTATACACGAAAATCAAACTATTTCAATAACAAATTATGTTCCAAACTAATAAACAAAAAAATATAACACTTAATTCGTCGATCCATTCGCGAATTCAAAAACATTAATGTACCAAAAAAACTACACGGAAAAATAAACAAATAAATCATAAACCGATTATAAAGCCGGCAGGCGCGAGAGCAGGCGCGCGCTATCACCTGTAGCTCGAATTTCAAATGTTACTCGGTTGATCACCAGCTGGCGCCAGCTTACACGCGCTTAACAAACAAGTACAGATGGCAGTAGCGCACGTGAGCATGGAAAAATTTATGTATATATACGCGCGAGCTTTTTATCGAACGCTTTTCAAATGATAAGGGTGAGCTTTTGCATTACCAGCTAAAGTTGCGGGTAATTCAGGTTGCGCTTGGCAAGGGAGGATTATTGATTTTATTTTATTTATTTTTACCCTGTAGCTTATATGCGCAGCACTAAGATTCAGCTTTATTGTAGGTTGGTAATGAAATTTCATGCGTGTACTGAGAGTCGATAAAAGCTGTGCAACTGAGGTTTAGAAAAGTCACTGGTTATGAATATTTTTATAGTTTACTTATGCTAAATTTTTCAAACGATAAAATTTTTATTAAAAAATAATGTTGCGGTAGCGCTGTATTGATGATTTAATTCGTTGGTGATGATTTAATGGTACGTTAAAATGAATTTTCGATTACTGTATATTTAACAATTTATTTTAAAGTTTTCAATCTTTTAATAGGAATTAGAATTAACTCAAAATTCAAATTTCGCATGAATTAGAAAAATAACGATCAATTAACTTAATTAAAAGAAAGGATGCTGATATTGAATCTAATCATATTGATGGATATAATATATTCAATGTTGATGCTCAAGACAACAGATATGTAAGATTATTATAGAAAATTGAATTAAATCTTCTATTCGATTTTTCTTTTTCTTTTTAATTATTATTAATATTTTTTCAGATAACATTGCAAGTTTATGTTATTGACATTTTGTTAATTATTATTTTTCACTTTTTTTTTATAATATATGATTATTCTAATACTGTATTTTATCTTACATATCATATTTAAGAACAAAATTAGTCTATAAAAATTAAAGTCTACAAAAATCAAAAGTGCTCATAAGTACAGCTAAAATTTGCATTATGATATTACACTTATAATTAGTTGAATATGTCCAAATCGATTATTTAATTATTATTTTTTTTCTAACAATCATTTAATCATTATATACGTTATTTCACCTTAAACTTGACACTTTAATATAAATCTAGCAATAAAAAAGAATCCTTAATTGCCTGGCGCCACGAAAGATAAAAGAGAAAGTGAAAAGTGCCGTTTATATATATATACGAAACATGAAGCAAAGAAGAGAAGCAGAAGAATCTTGTATATTCCCACATTGAGTTAGAATGAAAAAGAAAAAGTAGCTATATATTCGTTTATACGATCAGAAGGATGTTTCTTTTATTTTTTTCGATTCGATCTTGTCACTTGATTTGAGGAAAACGAGCAAAACTTAAGCTTCGCGCGATCGTTCGTGTTATGTATATGAAAATAAAAAGAAGAAAAAAAAATGTTTAAAGGGAATGTTCCATAAAAGGATAGAATACGAGGGATAAAAGAAATGGGCAAGTAATTAAGAGTGACCTGTCGGAGGAAAAGATATAACCGAATGAGAAAAAGAGTAGAGGTGCGTGTCGGTCGTCAAGAAGCGATCGCGAGACCAAGATAACGAAGATGCACGTATATAGTCAATCGTAGTTTTACGTTCGCTGACTTTTCTCTTTTATTATTGTCGTGCTTGTATTTATTCTCTTCTTTTCTTTAACAGCATATAAAGAATGGAACAAAAAAACATAAAATAAGAGAATAGATGAAAGCACGCATATAGCAGTTATAATTTGATTAAAGAGAAAATGAGAAAAAAATTTGATTGAATAAAAAAAATTGATGAATATTAAAGGGGTAATAATACTATTATAGCCATCAGTTAAAAGATTAATGAATAAATAAGACAATTGAATAGTTTTAATAAAAAAGAGTGATTTCACAATTAGTTATAAGATGTTATAAAACTTTCTAAAATATATTATAATTATAAAATTTAATAATATAATTAACAGTTAAGAATAAAAAATTCCATAATAAATATTTATATTATTTGTATTTTTTAAATATTTATATAAACAAAATGAAAAACTAACTTTTTGAATATTGACGTTCACCTAATTTATTTTAACTTGAAGTAAATTACTTTAATTATTTTAATAAATAGGCGATTCAAAAAGTCAAGCATAATAATACGATAAAAGTACTCTTTTAAAAACTTTATGTAAAATAAAAAAAAAATCCAGTATTAAATGATCCTTTTTACTTTTAATACTGGTAAAAGAAGAAAAAATATATGAGTCATTTGGAATAAAACAATATCAAACTGTCAATAAAATGTAAACGACCAAAAAATATCTTGAAAAATACATAATCTCAAACGTCTCTGAAAATAATAAACTTTATGAGCAATCGAAAAAACTTGATTTAAAAATATTTAAAAATTATTTATCCTAGAAATTGAGTTTTCCTTTTTAAATTTACTTCAATTTTTATTGTGGCCAAACGAAAATCGGCTTTTTATTTTAACAAAAAGATAGTTTTCCTTGCTTAACAAATTCTTTTATGAAAACTTTTTTTAAATTCAATGTATCAGAGAACATTACTTTTAAAATGAAAAATTTAATGTAAAACTAATTTTATGATCCAACCAATATCTGTTTTAAGAAAACCAACAAAATTAAAACAACATACTCAAAAATTAGTTAAGTCATTTTCAATTTATAAATAATAACATTGATGCATTCTATTTTCTAAATATTTTCTCATATTTTCTAAAAGTAGTGTATTTTGATCAGTACTATCTAAAAAATGTTTAAATAATGTAATTTTAAAATTACTTCTTTCTTTTTTTTATAATCACAAAACCTCTACTACGAGGAAGCAAAATATGGTATGTAAAAAGAAAGAAAAAAAATGGAAAAAAAAAATAGTTACAATCTTTTTTTACAACGTTAAAATTCCAAGCTCGTTAATCTCCTTGCTCCCATGACGTTATTTCTTTCTCTTTAACTTTAAGGCCTACATACGTCTCTATTTCACGCGAGCACCGGCCGCAATGCTACAACGTCCAGCCGGCTAATTTACGATGCGATTTTACCGAAAATCCGAGTGAACCAACGAATCGCGCCTTTCTCAACTTTATCTTATTTTACTTTAAATACTTTTTTAGCATATATTTTTCTATTTTTAACTTTACTTCTTTTAAATTGCTTTTAATGTTTTGTATTTATTTTTACTTCTGCATTGAACTGATTCCTTTTTATGTTAAGTTTAGTTTTTATATTATGTAATTTTTTTAATATTTAATTTTGTTTATGGCTTGATATTCTTTTTCGTTTAAAAATATAAGCTAATCAATTTCTTTCCAAGTGTTTAATATAATAAAAGTAATTTTATCAACAAATTTATTATATATTTATTTCCATTCTATAATTGCCAAAAAAATGTAAATTAATTGTATCATTACAAAACATCTACGAGAATGCTAAATAATTTTTACGAAATTCAATATAAGGATTTCATCATAATTTTTTAAGTGAGCTCATAAAGCTAATCATCTTCAAATTCGATGAGAATTAGAAAAAAAAAATAAAGGAAATAAATTTTTAGGTGTTGAAGAAAAAAAAATTATAAAGTGCACAACCATACATGGTTTCCTTATCTAGTGTAGATATTGATTAATGAATTGCTCCTATAAAATTCAACACGATTATTTCTCTTCTTCTCCTTTGCTATTTAAAAGAAAAAAAATTCCTTAATAAATTCCTCTCTCTCCTTCTGTTTCTTTATTTTCTTCTCACTTCTTTCCATTTCTTCCGCACACGACTTAAATATTGTATATGCATGTGCGTCTGTGAGCGTGTGCTTTTTGGTTAAAGTTTGGTATGCGAGCAGCTTGTCGTTCTTATTTTTTTCTTATCTCAAGTGTTCTCAAGATTGGTCATGTTTTGTTTCTATTGTCCCTAATTAGATGCCGTTTAAAAGGCTCATATAAGGAAAGAAACTTTTAACGAATCGACCGGTTTTCATTCTGACATTGGGTTAACTTGTACACGTTACGAAGTAAGAAAAATAAAAAATAACGTTGAAAAATAAACCAAGGCAGATTAAACGACGATGAAATCGAAGAGGACACAGAAAGATACGAAGACTTGAGATATCGTATGGGAAGAAAGGGTTGATATAAAAAAAAAGAGTACAGGTGACAAGGGATTACGATTAGAAGGTGAGAGTGACGAAAGTCGAAATTAATGGGTCTTCTTTAAATACACGCTTAACTTGTTTGGATTCATGTTTATTTATACTGCACTTTTTTTATCAATTTTTCAATTTTTCGTACAATGCAGTCACGAGTTTTCATACCCACTTATGAGCTTACTTATGAACTTTACTATAATGTGAGAAGTCTAGGGCTAGATGCATATACAAGTTGATAATAAATTGAGAATTGATTGCAGAAAAATTAAGTAGTTCAACTTCTTATTTTTACTTTAAATTGAAATTTTGAAAATTCTATTCTCAATTTTATGTTGATATTTACAAAATTTATGAAAATTTTTTTATTTTTATTTCAATTTAATAACTTATTTCCTTTGTTATTTTTAAATTATTTAAGTAAATATCATTTAAATAATAAATCTTCATTTGAAAAGGTAGAATTTTTTTATTTGTTAAAAAATCAACGTAAAATTTAATCTTGCATTCAACTACAATAGTACTATTCACGAATAATTAAGTAACATAAAAAAACACGCTTTTCAATTTAAAAAATCTACAGTATCGTGTAACTAACACATCTGTAAAAAGTCAAGTTCTTCTAAATATATCGATAATAAAGACAGAAAAAGTCATATAGATAAAAAAAAATAAGAGAAAAGAAAGTATCCATTTCAAGCTGGACATCCAATAATGTCTATCGATACTTAAATGTTTTCATCTATGCCATCGGTGCGTCATTCGACCCCCATAAGAATGAGGAAAAGAAAAAAAAAAGAAAAAGAAGCCGCTAAGAGGACATATAAATGTCTTAAAATACACCTGGCTACGTACATATATCTGTATATACTAAAAAGGGCCCAGGTATTATTATCTCGAAGAACTTTCGACTTTTCGCCCCATATAACTGTCGTATAACCCTCGCGTGAGTTAAGAAGCTTGATAAGATAAGAAAAAGGCCGATGTGTATAATGAAAGAATTCAACGACCTTCGGAATTTTTCTTTTTATTTCTTCTTCTTCTTCTTCTTCTTTTTTTCGACCGACTTTTTATAGTTGATTTGTAAAACTAAGCTCATATATTTTGCACTTTCTAACGCTTCGCTCATTTCTTAAGCACTTTGTGGATTAAGAACTGACCGAGAGATACTATGGCTAAATTTAAAGTATATTACATCTTGACTGTTGAGCTTAAACTTTAACGCGAAAGATGATTTATCACTACTTTTTTTTTTATTTATGGGATTTTTAAATCAGTATTCTGTAAACTCTTCTAGATAAAAGAAATTTTTCAACAGAGGAATGTTTGATGAACTTTAATGAATTTTCTTAAAAGAATAATTTTTTATTGTTATTGTGTATCCTGTAATTTTATAATCAATCAATTACTATGTGTATATTTTTTTAGTGGCCTTTCAAATTAAAAAAAATTTAATAATTAAAACGAACAAACAATCGGATAAAAGTATAATATATGCATTACAAGCGGTCTATCAAATAAATTTTTCATTAATTTTTATTAGAATTTTCAAGTAAAAATACAATAATTATTCGCTTTGTAATATAAATAAAAAGATTATTTAATACAGCTCCTTGGCTCTTCAAAATTTATTTTTTTTGTTTCTTATTTAACGTTGCTGTATTTATGTTATTACGATGCTAATTAACGACGATGATCGTCAATGTGTTTGTGAACAAAGTACCCCTGCTGAAAAAAATCACATGATAATCACATGAGAATCATATGAGATTTTGCTGGGATAATCATGTGATTTTCAGCAGGGATGTACAGTGGTGCTTGTATCAATCAGCCGAGACCCGGATTCGAACTCAGGTCCTCGGATTGCGAATCCATTATTACCGAGTACGACACTGAAGACCTCTATACAATTTCTTTTATTTCATTATTATTTAAATCAATTTTTGTTTTACTTAGTTTCTACTTACTCGAACGGATTCTCAAGCCCGATCTCATTTTATTTCCATTTAACTACGAAACAATCATCCAACTAACTTTAAATCAAACTGGAGAACATCGTTCGGTTGGCAAACAAGAAGACAGTTTGTGAGAATTGTGATATTTCTTTTTTTTTGCGGCTTGAAGAGAAAAAGACGCAACAGCAGAGACAGAGAGTGTTAAACGCTAAAAGTCCAGAGGTATTCGTACGTATATACGTATATATATATCGATGAACGAGAATCGATTTTGAACGGATAAGAAATAAGGCCCGGGAGGGATATTTGAGAATGCTTTTAGGCAGAGTGGTCAAATGCACACGATCAAGCTTAATAGACGTACCGTGTTGTCTGGGGGGGCTTTTTAGGTTTGACTCTTCGTTTAACTATATGGATATGTTTCACTCTCTTTTTATCTTTTATCTTCTTTTTTTTTTACATTCTTTTTTTTTTCTTTTGCCTTTTTCTTTTTGATGTAAACGCGACGCAGAAATCAATCTTGTACTTGGGAGCTGGTAACTTATACCTCTTGCATTTCGTTAATTATGAATACGTCGTTTATTGTTTTATTGCTTGGTACCGAGAATTTATAAAAAAAATTTTGCCTCTGTGATACTTGTTTTGTAAAATTTATTGTTAATTATGAAGAAAAAAAATTTATACACATCTTAATTATGTACATATTCCAGTCAAATATTTAATCTACAAAAAAGTGTTTTTCTTATCCCCTGGCGAAAAGTACGTCGAAAGACGTCTACTTTCTGAGAGAAGTTAAGCATTATCTACGGCGGCTCGGCGCACTAGCGATGCGCAATCGTGTTGACGCTCTGTTTTTCACGGCAGTTAAGAATACGGAGAAAAACCGAATGAGCACGAAAACGTCGTTAAGAAGATTTAAACACCATTTTTAAACCTCCCAACCCACCCACAAACGCACAAATAAAAAACAAAATTAATTCAATAAATTTCATTATTTAATTTAGAAAACGAAATACAAAAACGACACAAGTATAAATTCACTTTAAACAAAATAAACCCTAATATTTGATTATGAATTTAAAAGACCAAAAACCCTCTGTAATTATATATTAAATTAAAAATTTTAATCTAATTTAAGGAACCAGCCCATTCCCTGCAAACCCACAAAATACTCGATCGCACCGTATAAGCCGATTAGTAGTTAAAATTTAGTATTTGATTAAAATATCTCAACACCAACCGTAGATTTTAATTATTTCTTTTCCTAGAGAGGGCTACGTCTATCCTTCTCTGTCCGCCGGCGTTAGACATTGACTCTCTCCCTCTCTCTTTCTTTTTCATACAGAATAGAGAGGGTTGCGTCTATCCTTCTCTGTCCGCCGGCTTTAAGAATTGACTCTCTCCCTCTCTCTTTCTTTCTCTTATATGTACAATAAAGGTAGCCGCGAATGGAGGGGGCTATATCTAGCCTTCTTTGCCGGTTACAACAAGCAGTATATCTTTTTTTACACAGGGCGCGTACAGTAGGTATTTTACTCCCTCCTAGCGAAAAGTAAGGTACCCACTGTACGCTGCCTGTGTAAAAAAATCGTATATTCTCCACGGGAGTAAATGAAAAATCCCTTAAATCGTATGTTTGTCACCCTCGCCTTCGGCTCGGGTGACATTTAACATACGATTTAAGACATTTTTCGTTTTTACTCCCTAGGTGAATAATATACTATTTCTTTATTTTTCTTATATAGTAATTTTAAATATTTTATTATTAAAACCTAACTTGTTTTATTTTGTGAATTATAAATTGCAGTGTGTTATAAAGTGTGTAAATTATAAAATGTGAGTGAAATATTGATGGTTTATTTTAATGATTTATCATCAGTGGGAGAGGGGCAGAGAAGGATAGAGCATACTCGGTCAATAGCAGCAAGCGATTCATCGCGGTATTTTTATTTTAATGATTTATCATCAAAAACGAATTATCACAACGGGTAAGTTGGACGTACTTTTCGCCGGGAATAAGAAAAAATCGTATATTCACCTCGGGAGAGAAGTTGACCATCAATTGCTCGCGTATTTGCCCCCTCGCTGCGCTCGGGGGCAAATCTTACGCGAGCATTTAATGGTCAACTTCTCTCCCTAGGTTAATAATATACTATTATTTGTTATTCATATCGAAAATTATGAGTTTTTAAAAAAAAATATACATATATATATAATCTTTCGTAGTGGTTAATCAATATTTACGAAGCAACCTCTTTTATCTTAATAGCATAATTAATCGATTTCTCGGAAGAGCAAAGGTAAAAAATAAATCTAAGAACTTGTCAAGTGTGTATCATAAAAATCGTGAGACTATTATATACTTGGAGAAACTTCTAGTTTATAGTGTTATTTAATTTAAAAAAAAAGGCGATATGAAAAATTATCTATCTCATACTGACAGAAATCCACGTTACTTTTTTTTACCTCCTTTGTCGCTTCTTCTTCACCTTCCCTCTTCTTCTCGTGCATGACTTTTTCTTTTTAACTTTTTATCTCGAGCTTATGCACGTTCCACGAAAAAAGAAAAAGTGTTCTTGTATAAAATGATAACGAGATGGAAGCTTGCCCTCTTTGTTTATTCTCCTTATTTTCTCTCTCGTTTTCTTCTTTATCTATAAATAATCGTGACTCAAAATGTTAACAAGCTAATGGTTAAAATTGAAATCACTGTCGTTCCGATAATTTTAATTCCTTCGGAAGCTTTGGAATTTTTCGAAATCGCGCGTGGGAACTCATATCGAAGAAACATGATAAAAAGTTTGTATTTTTTACAAGAAAATACTTAAATATCCAGCCTGTTGAATAAGTTTTTGTTAACAGACGAGATCTTTCCTTTTTTTTTTAAATGATTCAGACAGTTTTAGTAAATCAATGTATTTCTCGAGGAAATTTAAATATATTTTAAAAGTAGTTAATTATGTTTCGAGCGTGTTTTTGATAACAGTATTATAAATATTATGTTTAATTTTACGATCAGGAATTTTAATTTTGGTTAAATAAACGAAACAAGATTAGGGATTGATGTACAGTTTTTTGAAAAAATTTTAATCATTTAATTTTGATTAATTTACCGTAATGAAGATCATAAGAATTAGGTTAAAATTAAAATTTTTTGATTCCATCAAGCTACAATAAATAAATTATCGTAACCTTATGTGATCCATTTAATTAAGAAACGAATTTAATGATAATTTAAATACAAGTTATTCACATAAATTAATTTTTGTCATTACTGGATTTATTAGGATCACGTAAATCTAATAAACAATCCTTTTAAATATTTTTGATCAATTTTTTACTGAAAACACCCAAGCCATTTAAAACCCCAATACGCCTGAATCAGACAACGAATGCAATACGCGCATCATAAATATGCTTACACTTACAACAATAAAAAATCGATAATACAAAAAAAAAAGAAAAAGAATACCAGAGACAAAGATCAGTACCGATAAAAGGTAAAAAGGAGAGTTCGCGAAATGGGGAGAGAAAGAAAAAAAATAAACCCTTTTTTTAACACGATTGTACATCGTGGCTTGCATCGTCATTGCGGCTCGAATTCACAATCCAACGATCGATGTCGTGCTGGTTTGCACATAATGTGAATAAGGACCTGATTGTTTACCATTTTATTATTTTACTGTGCCCATAAAAATTGTTTAACAGTAAAATAATATGATAAATATGAATATTTAAAGGAACGAAATGAAGGTTGAAATTAAAAATTATCAGAAATATATGAATTTTGAAAAAATGGAAACTGATGAAGAGTAACATGCTTATAAAATAATTGTAAAACACAATTTTTTATCTTGTTAAATTTTATTTTTGTACCTTGAAAAATATGAAAAATATTAAATCTTATGGAAATAATCAAACTTGGTAAAATAGTAATAAATTTTTATACTAGTTTATGGTTGATTGGAATGCACAATAAGAAATAAATATAATCATTAATGTAAAATTTTCTCTAGAAATTGAAAGACATAAATGTTTTACGTTACTTTGAGTGTATTTTTAAAAAGTGAAATCATTAAAATACTTTCACTAACCAAAAACTAGCCAGGAATATTCAGTAATTTATAAAAGCCAGAGAAAAAATAGTATCGAAAGGCGAATCGAACGTTTTCTTAAATATCTACACATAAACTACTATAAAAATATTTTTCAATAGTATTTTTTAAGCACATTTATTGAGGCTATTCTTTTTAACAAATCACTTTAAATTTCAACGTTAAATTCTTGGGATAATTAACTAAAAATATAGTGAAAATCGGCACAAAATATTAAAAAGAATTTTTTTATTTCAAACGTGCAATAATCCTGGGCTACGCGTGTATTCCCAATTGAAGATTTTCAAATTAAAACTTTGAAAACTCATTAAACTTAAAACTGCAACGCTAAAAAAGAAGTAACGAGAACCCATACGAATGCATAGGGTTAAAAAAAAAGGAAAGAAACCCTGGGAAGAGTAAAAGAGATCCTTTTGGATATGGAAATTCGATGGGGTCCGATGTTGTATACGTTGACTATGTTAAGCGACACATCGCCGTGATTTTTTTTTTTATTTTTCATTTTAAAATCGTTGTTCTCTTATAGCCCGGCGCCAGAGTGCCACCCTTGGATATACCTTACCTCTTTCTCTCGACATTTCTTCTCAGCAGAGATTTTAACGTGTACAAGCATGCGGACTATAACGTTTTAATGGATGAGACTGTGTGTGAGAGTGAGAGAGAAGAAGCGAGAATTCCAAATCAGATTCAACGCTGATAAGGAAAGTTTTTTTTTTTTTTAAAGAGACGAATAAGAGTGAGAAAAGGATTTTAATGATAATGTATGTGAATGCTTGACACTTGACATTTTTTTAATGTTTAAAAGGTAATTAATTACGATAATATAGTTATTTTGCATTAGAGATAAATACGATCAGTTTGTCTTCAATGTTAAAAATTAAACATTTTATAAAGTCTCTTTGTTTTTGCACGTTTTTGTAAAAATATTGCTTAATTTTGAAAACAAAAGAATGACATATTTATGTATTTTTTTTAAAATAAAATTCTGGTGTTTCCTTGGTGCTTCAAATAAAAATTTTTTCAATTTTCAATTTCAAATTTAAAATTTTATTTAAAATTATATAGCCACATTGTTTCAGATTGCAATTAACCTGTTTTTTTCTTGTATCACTATTTTCCTTTGTTAAATATTATAAAATTATAAGATCAGAGTTAATATAACATAACACCAATAATTTGCTGATATGCCATGTTTAATTAATTGGTTTCACTCGTTCCCAGACTCCGGCTGACAGTCAGACGTCAATTAATTATAATACTGATTAATTAATTGTACTTTCAGCTCATTATTTTTTCAGAATGAAATCACCTTACCCGTTTCATAAGTTTCAAGACTTTGTCTAACGTTTAAATCTCATTTGATGAGAGTCAACCAATTACCATATCTATTAAGTGATAAAATTTTTACGCTTGTTATTTTTAAATAGTGAAGCAGTGCTAAATAAATATATGTTAACAAAATTATATTTAAAAGTTCAAAAGTTAAATGAAGTTTATAAATAATTCACGGTAGCTGAATTTTAAAATTGATATTGATTCTATATCCTTTCAAATTCTAGTATTTAAAACCCTGGTAGAAATGATTCCATTTAATGACTAGTTAATCCCTAGTAAAAATGGATTTAATGCTATTTCTTGGCTTATAACCATTTTAAATGGGTAAATTTCTACCAGGGAAAATGTTCAAAAAAAGGCATCCATACTAAACTGAAAATTCACAATACATTTGTTTTCGAGTACAATAAAAATTCCAAATAGAACAACATATATTTATATAGGTTAAAATGTTAAGATTAAAATAAAAAAAATGCATATGCAAAGCACGAGGTGACTTATAAGTAAATAGAAAATTTGCATTCGTTTCAGAAAAAAAAGGACAAGAACCTCGGAGAAGGTTGGCGTTATAAATATCACGAATACGCGTGCGTGTTATAATGCAGGTATAGCCACGAGCTAGTTTAAATTTGAAGGTCGTCAACGCCTTGAATGCAGTTTAAATGACCTTTTTTTTCGTTATACCTACGCCCTTCGTTGTGAAATTTTGCTATCACATGTATTAGGAATGTTGATTAATGTATGATATTTCAATTATTTTTATGCACAAAACAATGCAGAGGACGATCTATAAAATTGTTTCAAGTAATTGAATCTTATTCTTTCTAACGTTTGTGAATAAAATTTAAATTTAAAGTAACAGCTTGTTTTTACTTTATATAAAAATGGTAAGTTTTTTTAATAGAAATTTCGTAGCTCGATTTTCCAACAATTCAATAATGCTTTATAGGTACTTTATGCCGCCGATAAAGATATATTTTTACTCTCCTTTACATCACACGTTCATTGAATTTGAAACTAAAATTCTCAATAATAAAATCACAAAAAAAAATTATTTTCTTTAAGCATCAGTACAATAACGGTAGCAAACATGAACTTTCTTCATATTGCTCATCGATAAATACTAAACTTAATTTCGTCAGTCTGTCATAGGATTATACCAACGAATATGATCATCAATCATTTTAGGTGATGAGCCGAGCGTTGAGATAATTGAAAGCATCGGCAAACGAATTATGTGGACTACTATGTATAATTATACATGTGTGTGTATATATACGTAGGCACACATACATAGTGTAAACAAGATATAAAATTGTCGGCAAGAAACAAAGAATGAAGAAGTCGGTGTTATGATTTCTTTTTATCTCGGAGAGTTTTTTGAAAATTATCCCAGTTTTCGCTTCCGGTGAGAAAGGAGAATATTCCTTTTGAAATTGGCTCTGTCGGCTAATTCGCGAGACGTTATAATTAAAGAGTATGCGAAAAACAAAGCGACCGAAAATCATTGACGATGGATAACGAGAATGAGACGATTTAAAGTGGACCACCGAGAAACTTTAGAAAAAAAAAAGAAACATAATCGTATGATTCTTTGACGACTTCTTTGGAGGCAGCCTTCCCATTTTTTTTTTCATAAATACGTTCTTTGAGATTTTGCCGAGACTGTTATTGTTAGCTAATTAATTAAAATGTATACGGGTTATTGAGACAGGATTTTTTTTATTTTTAATCCTGTTTATTTTCTTTTTTATTTTTGAGGTAATTTGCTAGACTAACAATCTGGAGGGTATTTTAATTCTGTTAATTTTTTCATATTATTGCATAGCAATGCTTATGTATTGATATATTTTTGTTTTTATGATTGGCATCTTATATAATATTATATAATTAAGTATTATAATCTTTAAAAAATTGGGATAATGCAATTATAATATAATTTTGAAAAAAAATAATCTAATAAAATTATATTTTTACGCTTTTTATTAGCTAATTGAAAAAAATATCATTACAGCACGTACTTTGATTAAACGCTTGAAATGGTTTTCACGGATTGCAGTTATCGAATTTGGCATTCGTCCAGTTGCAACAATTATCAAAATAATTTTATCTTATATGTGTATATTACAAAAGTTTCTTTTAAAACAATTAAAGAATATATTTGAAAAAGTGAAGGTTATATTGTAGCTGATTTATTAAAAGTAACAAATAAAATCTAATTAATTAATAATCAAACAAAATTATATTATTAGAATATTTTACATTACAAAAAATATATTTTATATATCTTCAATATCTGATTAAAGAAATAAAATGACAAGTACACTGTTAGTTACAAATAATACACACAAAAATTCAATTATCGGTTAATTATAAATTTTAAAATAAAAAATAAAAAAAGAATCTATATTTTTAAAATTTTATAAAAAATTTCCATCATAACTAAATATAATTTTTTATGAACGATTAAAGCAAAAGAAAAAAAGAAGCAAGAAAGAAAAAAATCATAACACGACAAAGTCAAAATAGGCGTATCCAAAGCAGTGATGTTTAACTCACTAAGCGGTCCTGTAATAGTAAGGTTAGTAACGTGCTGTGCAAACACCCTTCTATATATACATATATATAAAGGTAGACTAAAAGTAAAAAAAAAAGACCCAATCCCTATCCTCTAAGGCTCAATCTCTATCCTTAATTACTAATTACCACTTGGTTAGAACGTCGTCGCCTATGTATATATATATACTTTTTGTACCCTTCATCACATTGCCCTTGAGTATACTAAGCAATTTGGCAAAATGATATTTTCGGCCTCGATTGATCTATAGTCTCTGGCCAGATGTTGTATAGTATTTTGTGCAAACAATTTCTTTTTTTTTTCCTTTTCCAATAATGGTTATATACATTTTGCCGTAGGGTATGCGACTATAGTTATAAAATATTCATAAAGTAATCACGGTATGGATGATTGTTTTGAAATATAAAGATGTTTACATGGAAAACACGTGGAATAGGTTTTTTTTTTTTCAATCGTAAAAAAATTGTTCAAATATTCTTTTATGTTTTTTTCTTTTTTTTTTGAGATATTTTGATTGAATTTTTATTTTTATTTAAGAAGTATTTATGTTTAAAATTCAAAGCAAAGTTAGTTTTGAAAATTATTACTGATATAAAGAAGAATTATGAGTAAATTTTGAAAACAAAAATTTAATTGTGTATTACAACCCATGTCTAGTAAAAAAAGAAATGTCTCAGATCACATGTAATTGTCGGCCGAGGCGAAGCCGAGGTTAACAAATATGTGATCCGAGGCTTTCTTTTTTATTGGCCATGAGTTGTAATATACTATTAAATTTTTATTCTCTAAATTTACTCATAATTCTTCTTTATATCAGTTATTGTAAATCAAATCAACATAGTAAATCAAAAAACTGAGCCACTGAAACCTTTAGATTAAATATAATGTGATATCTAATAAATTAATTAGAATTTAAAAAAAAGTATCAAGTAGAGTGATTAAATTGATTCGAGTACATCTATATCTAGCAGATCCAACATTAAAAAAATAAACACAAATCAGTAATCTGTCCAAAACCAAAAAAAAAAAAACAAAATTAGTCTAGATGATCAATTCAATATAATTCAAAATATAAAAAGAAATAATTCTAAATACAGTTGTCTTCGTTCAAAATAAGACAAAATTAACTTCTGTCACAAAAACCGGATAAACCTTTGAAATTAGTACGCGGTTAGCCATTTCGCATATAAATACATATATGTGTTTGTATGATATAACACATAAAATGTATATTAGTGTCGGCATAGAAGTGAAATTAAAGATTGGAAAGGATCGATTGGCTAATACGTCGAGGACGATGCCAAGGCGCGATACGTTGTTCAAAGTCACACACACAAGCGTTTTGCAAACGCGAAATCAAAAAATTTTTTTTATACCGACTATATAAAATACGAAAAATACATATACATATGTATATGAATATACACATGGTCATCGCATGATTAACCAGTGTGGTGTCAAAAAGCCGAAATTCAAAATACGCGTGCCAAACGCTCTTTTTTTTCAAAGTCAAAAAGAAAAGGTGAATCTTTCATATTTTGCATAAATTTTTTTTTCTTTCAATGAAGCGTCGAAGCGTGATGATCGAAGAGTTTTGATCTCTCATCCATTCTGATGTTTATAGACTCATGCGGTTGTTTTCTTTTTTTTTTTCGGGACCTCCCACCAGGCGTCAAATTAACGGCGAATTAGTGACGCGTCTTATTCTTTTATTTCTTCATTCTTTTTTTTATGCTCATAATACCTTTCTTTGTGCTGATATGTATTTGCCGATTTTCTATTTGGCGCCTTATACCTACAATACATTAGATTATACTCCTTTTTTTTAAATATTAACATATACGAATCCTGGCGCTTGGTCATTCCTAGAAGTCGTTATATTAAAGAGTTATATTATCTGACAGTTTGTTAAAAAGCAGATGGCGAAAGTCAGATAAAGAGAACGTTAAATGTGATTTAGCAGCGATGCGCGAGTAATGGATTAAATTTTATTTTTTGTTTCTGTCTAAGTTTGTCTAATTTTAATGGATGGCGATTGAAGAAGTGAAATTTAAATTTGTTATCGCTTGAATTATTACAATAATATACGGCAATTATAAGTTAATGTTGTTATGTAAAGAAAGTATTAAAACAATGTTGTTATACTTTGATACACCGAGAAAATATGTATATTAAATAATAATTTACATTGCAATTTCCATATTACTAAAAAACATAGCCAAACGATCAATAATCTTGGCATGAAGTAGAGATTAGAGAATATTTAGCAGACATCGTTATAAAAATTATAAAACTGCACAGTTAAAAAAAAACATGAAATTTAATGTCAATTTAAAGCAAAACTGGAAGCTTGCTTCGAGCGTGTACATGAAAATTAATAATTTTACCGTAATTTTAATGTAAATTTGCATGAAATTTAAAATAAAAATAGTAATTTCATAAATGTACTGGAAGCAAAATTCAAATTTTTTAAAGTATGCCAGGATAAATATCATCTTTTGTACGAATATACATCTAAAAATAACTTCGAAAATTCATTTAAAGTAAATTCACGCAAGTTTGGAATTTCCAAATAGATGAAAATCAGCGCAATTTTCTTGCATTCGGTTTCAGTATGAATTTCACACTGAAGTTTAATCAAAATTACCCAAACAAAATATAAATTATTTAATATCCTTACAAACGTTTATTGATTCATCGTAGAAACTATTAATCGTTATTTTTAGTAGATGTAAAGGTAGAATTTCTCAACAGCCTATAAATATTTAAATGTCTCAGAAATTTAATTTAAATAATCTATAAAAGATTTCTAAAAGTCATTTTTTCCTAGGATTACTATCATTTTCATGGTAATTATTGTAAAAATATTTTCTCCGTGTAAAAATCCGCTTAATTAGACTAAAGAAGTTCTCCCATTTTAAAATATAAGACTTCCAAAGCAAACAGAACAAAAAGAAAACGAAAAAGATCCTGTTGGTAATGCGACACTTTTTTAACTACGTACAATGTACAGTTTTACATTTACGTTTATAATAATCAGGTGTTTAGTAAAGGATTTCCTTGGAGAATTAACGTTAATCTTATGGCAAAAATTTTTTGGTTTTTTTTTTGTTTGTTGTACCGGGTAAACCAGATAAAACGGATCAGTCTCTTTAAGTTTTCCGCTTCATCTCCCATAGTAGCTTAAGAGTAAGAGAAGCGTACATAAATAAGGCGTCCAAATATTAAAGCGTGGATAACTCGTTAAAAGTTTTCGTCTCGTTGTCGTTTAGTATACAACGCTTTTCCCGTGTAAGCGTACTCCTTTCTTTTTTTTTTCTTATTTGGGTTTCCCCCTTTTTTTTGTCGCTATATAGAAGCTTGAGAAGATCTTACGCTCTAATCCTCAGTTGAAAAAGGTAAAAAGAGATGAAATTCTATTTCTTGTGCTTCGTTCTGGAAAATTGATTGCTAATCTGCGTTAAGTGCTAGGTAAACTAGTTTCTCAGCTTCCCACTTGCGTACTGTGAATATTTTTCGTGTTTCCTTAGCCGATTAACGTTGGGATTGCATTTAAGAGATGAAAGAGTTTTTTTTTTTTCTTTTTTAATGGAAAGTATAAAAACATTTTATTTTGCGAGATTGTCAATTAGATTTTTTATTCATTTATAATATAAAATAAAGTATAAATGAAAATAAACGCAAGAATATTTTTCAGTTTCAGATGAATAAAATTTTAATGTACAAATTTTCGGCGAAACAAATAAATTAAACACTTAACATCATTTAAAATGTGTTAATAATTATATTAATTTGTGTTATATTTTTTTAATTCTTAACAACAAATATCTTCATAACAAAGGCCAATAATTCAAAGCTATTTTATCCGCTCAGCTCTCCTAAAATATCTTAATAAATTAAATGATTAAAAAGTTATATATC
Organism: Anastatus disparis; assembly: GCA_017163975.1. NCBI lineage: Eukaryota > Metazoa > Arthropoda > Insecta > Hymenoptera > Eupelmidae > Anastatus > Anastatus disparis. The sequence goes on from JAFFSR010000251.1 coordinate 3,977,909, forward strand.
TGTTTAGCTAGTCTGTTTTTAAAGAAGCCAAGACTATTAAAAAAAGCATACTTAAGAAAGCATGCTCTCAAAAAAAAGAGAGAAATATTTTTTTAGGACTTTTTAATAATGTCATCAGCTCTTAAAAACTCGAGCAGGTCTACCGCACTTTTTATAAGATCCTCGCAATAAATAACCCGCCTCATAGTTGAAAAAGAAAAAAAATTTATATATATAGTACTCAACCTTCAATCTCGGCAGAAGCAGTAACAGCAGCAAACAGCAACAGCTAAGCAGTGAGAAATCTATGTGTGCGCTTGTATTAATTTTTAGCTTGCAATCAAGGCTTTCATGGGAGTAAAAACGCGTTCCATCAGTCCTGGACCACCTTGTTTGTGCTCGTAAATCAAAGATCGTTCTCTCACACGTATATATACTTATACATTTATATATAGTTCAACCAGAGGGATTGAAGAAAAAAAAAAAAGAAGTTGCCGAAAAAGAGGCCTGCGGTAGGTGTATAACGCGTTACATCTCTTTTTCGTTTCTCAGAAATACGTCTTTGCAAAATGGCTGAATAGTATCTATCTCACCTTTTTTTTTTCGTTTTCTTTTTTTTTTCTTTTTGCTAATGTGTAAATTTGCTAGTAAAAGGCTGCCGTTGTCATGATAATATTGGGTATAGAATAACCTGACGAAATATAGAAGTGTAAGAAGGAAGATTGACGAGTTTGTTTTTATTTCCGACCGAATGATGAGCTTGTTTTAAATCGGTGAATGTTTGCTTTGAAGTTTTTTATAAGTTCGAAAGAATGTTATTATTGAGAATTTATTATTGATTATAAAAAAAAGGAAGATTGTTTGTATAAAAAGAGAAAAATTATACTGAACTAGCTTTAAAAAAATTATACGAGTTAATAGCGATGCATTGATAATTAAATGATTGAGTTTATGATGAAATTTATAAAAAAGTCACTTTTAATTAAAATATAACTGCCAATAAATTGGAATTTAAGTTTCTCAAATTTAAATTATAACTTTTTTAATTAATTTTAAAATATGCTAATCTCTCTATAAGTATAATTTATTTTATATATTATTTAAAATAGCTAATTATTTCCAAAAACATTTTTTTTCGATCATGTTTTTTTCATTATTCCAAAGCATGAAAATATATTCATGCTTTGGAAGAAAATAAAAACAAATGAAATGTTTTTTGTACTGTACTAATGAACAAATAATTAGGATGAAATTAGAGATATTTTCATATCTTCGTTTTGTTTAAAGAAGGATAATACGTTCTTTATGACCTAAGAAAGACCTAAGAAAGTTCGTAATCAAAAAATCGTTACTAGATGGCTATCGGTTACTATCAATATATAGTTCCTTTAATAAAAAAATAGCAGTTACATCAGTAACATTTAATCACATGTAATTATAAAAATATTCAATAAAACTTTTTTTTTTATGAAAAATATTAATTGTATTGAAAAAATAATTAATGCAGCTCAAAATTTTTTTCAGCCGCAGCTGAAATGTCATTTTTTTCAAACGTACACGACATATTATCTTTTTTCTACGACAAACAATATCTCACTTTTCTTTTATTGAAATCGAAATATTTCCTATCTTGAACTAGAAGCAAAATATTGACACTTTTGTTTCAACAAACGATAAACATCTCTTATAATTTCTATAAACTAAATTTATAACTTAAGATTTTCTCTATTTAACGTTTTACTGTTCTTAAAAGTATAAGATTGAATAATTTTGTTAAATTACAACATATTTATTTTATTTTCAAATAGAATTATTTTAAATATAGACCCGGGTAAAAAAATTAGTTTAGGCAAAATTTACAGTAAGTTCTGCTTTAGGTGAACTCTTTTCAAACTTGGCTAATGGGACTTTGACCGATCTTTGATTTTTAAATTATTATCTTTTCGGAAAGTTTGGCGAAAGTCTGTCAAAAATGTGTCCAAACTTTGTAATAATCAATGTAAAAAACAAACTTGGAAAATTCAAAAATGGTATGAAAATAAAACATTTCGATTTTAAGAGGCCGCCGTATCTCTGTCCTTTTTTAATTAAAAAATTGATTTTTTTCCAAAAATCAGCAACTAGAGGCAGAAATAAAGAGATGGTTTCGATGTGTTTAATAAAATGTAATATTTTCTCTGATTAGGATAAATTAATTTTATCGCTTCGTTTTTAACAAAAGTTGGAATAACTTAGAAAATTAGAAATTAGTCTCAAATAATGAAATTTTCAAGTTATTCCAACTTTTCTTGAAAATAAAGCGGTGGAATTAAATTATTCTTATCAGAAAAAATATTGCTTTCTATTATACAAATCGAAACTATCTCTTTATTTTTGCCTCGAATCATTAGTTTTTATAAAAAATAAATTTCAAACAGATTCGGTAAAACAGGTAATTGTGTCGGTATACGGCAGACTCTTAAGAATAAAAGCAATTGAATGAATTCATCGTTCACTTCTAATTAGTTAAATCACGAAAATCTCATTCTACAATGCCCTGTGGGAATTCGTAGAGTTTCTTCAATCCTACGAACCGCAAGCTTCTCTATAGAAAATTCATAGTAAATGTAACGAAATAACAACAGTACAAATTGCTGCCACTCAACGTCAACCTTTCGAGTAAAGAGAAAAATGCGGTATAACATTGAGAAAAAAAAAAGTAAAGAAAAAAAAGATAGTAAAATCGAAGGAAAGGGAAAAAGAGATGCTCCAAAACTTGCCAACGAGGATATATAAGAGCAAACAAAGACTTTCTTTTTTCATCCCAATTTTTTTTTTCCAAAGTTTTCTCAGATTTTTCGATTTGAAATCGGCAATTTATTTTTCCGTAGATATTTATCTGGCTCGCTTTTGGACGCGCTCGGCAGTTTGTATTGTCCGACAAATTCCTCGCTGTATAGAGAACTTTTCCGGTATGACAAATAAAGAAGGACAATAGATTAGCAATGGGAAAAATAACTCAAATAAGGCGTATTAAGTACACATTATAAACCCTTCGGTTTTTACTTTAGGATTTTCCGGCATCATATTGCGCTTTCAACCAGTAGCCGATTGTCAGATTACTTTTTTTTTTCTCATTGCTCTTAATCTGTTGTAAAAACGATGTTCGATAATGGATGAATGAATGCTACAGTTTTGCTTCTCAAGCTATTGATACGCCGACGTGCATTCTTAACGCTATTCGTTGAATTTTATATTAATGTTAAAAAGTAAATATTTATTGAATTCAACGTATTCAGTTTAACGTATTCAGCATTTTTTAAGAAACAGAATATTCATAGAATTACACTAGCTAAAATCGGACTTATAGGAGAAGTAGAATCTTCTTGATTCAAGTAGAAAATTTACTCATTTAACGGAACAATGTATTTTTCATTTAAAAATAAAATCTGCTTAATATATGTCTATTTCATTTAAATATCCCTGTTTGGATCAAATAGAAATCTATTTGGATAATAAAATATATTTTAAAGGAAGAATATACTATTAGCTAAAATAAATTTGTTTGGTTATTTTAGATGGATAGATAAATTTTGGTGGCTTCCACGTTCATCTTTACGATCTTAACGTATTTAGATAGATAGATATTCATTTTATTCTGTACAAAATACAAGAATAGTATTTTGTGTAACAAGTGCGCGAAATAAGGGATTCTGGCACGAGTGAGAGTTTGTCGCCCGAGCGAAGCGAGGGCGCCAAACTCACACGAGTGACAAATCCCGTTGAGCGCACGTGTTACACATACTATTTTTTGACTCAAGTTGCGCGAAATTCGATGCGTACATTGATTATTTTGAACATAAGAATTTACATTAGTATTGTATATAATGCTTTGATATCGAGAGAGTCAATTATTTATAATATTAATTTACAGGGATTCGGTGTGAGACGGAAAAGGGGGGGGGGGGGGCTTGAGATTCGGGGGTGAAGCCCCCCGCCTCCGAAATATAAATAATAATTCATAAAATAAAAAAACACAATTTATAAAACAACTAAATTTATATTCTGTAAAAATATATTTGATCTGATTAAATTTTGAAAGATTATTGTCAAAACTATAAAATAAAGGTTGATATCGAAAGAGTCAATTATTTATAATATTAATTTACAAGGATTCGGTGTGAGACGGAAGAGGGGGGGTCTTGAGATTCGGGGGGCGGAGCCCCCCGACTCCGAAATATAAATAATAATTCATAAAATAAAAAAACACAATTTATAAAACAACTAAATTTATATTCTGTGAAAATATATTTGATTTCATTAAATTTTGGAAGATTATTTTCAAAACTATAAAATAAAGGTAAAAATTATTTTCAACTTCGCCTATCAATCCATTGACCTATAGAAAAAAAATTATGTTATTTTAATTTTACCCCATATCAGTTCACATACTGTTTATGTTACGCCCGTTGAATTCATTTTGCGCACGCCGAATCTATTTTGCGCACGCTGAGTTTATTTTGCGCACGCTGAATCTATTTTGCGCACGCTCAATCATTTTGCGCACGCTCAACTTACAGTGTGTCCGAATACAGTATTTTGCGTACGCTACAAAGGCACGCGAAATTGAATTTCGCGCACAGAGTGTCAAAATAGTATTTTTCGATACTAGTGCGTGAGAGTGATTTTTTACTCGTGTGGCGGTTTGCGCCCGAGCGAAGCGAGGGTGAAAAGGTCACACGAGGAAGAAATCACTTTCTCGCACGAGTATCGAACAATATTTTTTGACACGACGTGTAGGAAGCTCCATTTTCGCACGTGTCACTTTGTACAGCGTGTGCGAAATTGGGCTTCGCGCACGGAGTGTCAAAAAAATTTTTTTAAGTGCGAAACTTTAAATCTAAATAAACATTTTTTAAAATTTTATTAGTTTTTTAGCTCTTATGAAAAATAAGAAAAATGTATTTTAAAATTAAACTAATTATACTTGGAAGAAACTCTCAAGAACTCTCTAAAACCATGTCACTAATTTTCTATACGTTGATTTTTCGTGAGGATATAAAATTTTGGAATTCATACAATTTTTGTCGAAAAAGGTTAAAAGATTATGGGAGTCGGTGTATATTAAAATGAATATTAACATATAACCTCAAGATAATTATGCTCTGTATTAATTAAAAGACTACTTAACTTTTTAATTGATATTAATTGATCACTGTTCGTAGTTTTCTTAAAAGGATTGCTCAACTTTTTTAAATAATAGGAAAAATAAAACTTTTCAATTATTTGCACTGAAAAATAGATCAGATGTTAATATTGATTTTACTGATTTTATATACAAAAATCATATACAAATTACTCCCCACTTTTTTAACACTAAATCATAGAAAATAATTACTTTTACTAAATAAATAGATTTTATTTCTACCAGGGACAGTAACAGATTATATTCAATTTTAAGTATTATTAATATTAATTTTAAAAAAATCTGTTATTGAAGTATATCAAATTGTTAGAGAGAAAAGCATAGTTTTTTAAATACAATTATTATTATTATTGTTTGGTTAAAATCATATACAGAAGTACTAATATACGTATGCTAATCTTCGAATTCTTAATTTTAATTGACTTTACATGCCTTATATAATTTTGTAATTTTTTATTAATATCATGCAATAGTGCTTTTATAGTTACTAATCATGTATTTTAATCTGATAAATAATGGCTTTGCTTATTTTATAAAACAATTATTTGATTGTATAATCTTTTAGAAACGAGTTAAATTACAATATCTAATATGTATTCATTAAAATCAAATGATAAAATCAAATGATTCTTAAATAAAATTAAACAAAATTTTTACAAAATAATCACGTTAATAATTAATTTTTAAGAATATATCTTTAAAGAAATGTTAATGAAATTATTATAATCGAATTTATAACATAAAGAAAATATACTGTCTCATTTATTGACAGATGTGGAACGTTATACTCATATTCTTTTATTTGTTTTCAGGGGTCGAAAGTTCCTCAATACATGAGTGTATGAACGGTTGCATCCTTCGCAGGGGTTTACTGCTTGATAAACATTGACTTATACTACTTCCATAGAAGGAAAATTATTGGGTTCAAGATTAACTCGTATAAAATAAATGAATTTAAAAAAATCAATGTAGTATTATTTAATTCAAGCAAATATGGTTAAATATGTAAATATTTGTACATTTAAAACAAACATTTCAGAATATTTGATTCTTTATTGTATTTAATTTTGCAATGATTATAAGAAATAAAAATAAAATAAATAGATTTTAGGTTTCAACTTAATAGAAAATTCTATCCAATATTTTAAAAAATCTTTTTTGCGAAGTTTTTTCAATCATCATAAAATTATTAAAATTAATTTTAATAACGATTATATTAGTGCAAATAAAGTAAATGTCAATTTTCATAATTTTATAGTAATTTATTGTGTGATGTAAAAAAAATTATATAACTATGTCCTTTAAACATGTAGTCGAAACATCTCAAAATAAAAAAAATTTTATCTGCTCCTTCTTTCTCTTTGATTAATTAATTCATAATATTCTATAAAATCCATTGAATAAAGTAGAGTTTAAAGTAAATAAATAAAGCACTTACCACATTAACGAAGTCCTGAAACGTTATGGCCTCGACGCAAATTTCTTTAGCTCGTAAAAAGAGAATATCTCGTTTATTAACGGGAATTTCAGCAATCCATTCGGGACTTTTTAACGCTATTAAGAAATCCTCGACTGGAATCTCACCGAAACCCTCGGGATCGTACTAAAAGTAAATAGGACTATTTTTAATAAATCTACTTGCTTACTGGAGACATTTTTTATCCACCGACTTCTTTTATCGTGTAATGAAAACGGTATTTCATTAAAATGAAGATAAATTAATAAAAATGATCATTTTTACCTTATCGAACAACATTCTCCATCTCTGAAAAAAAAAATTTATATTTATTAGAATACAAGATTGATTATAATTATAAATTTTATTATTTAAATTTAAAGTTTTCTTTATAGAGCTTTATTATCAGACCGAGTTCATGTCTTTAAAGTGAAAAGTTTAGAAAAAGCACATTATCTATCATGAAAAGGGAAACTTAATTTCTCCAGAATATCGACAATTTAAATGATTAAGAAATAAAAGAGTTACAAAGAAATTTTATCGTGTATATCGATGAGAAAACTCATCCAAATTATTTGAAACTTTATAGACGAGCAATAAAGTCATATCTAAATTGGAATTATAAACTTTATTTTTAATAATAAACTATTATAAATTTAATATTATAATGAACATGTGAGTAATATACATATTCATACTATATTAAAATTGTAATATAAATAAATTCTTTCCTTATAAATAATCTACAAAGCAAAAGTATTACCAACTTTAAAGTCAGACCTGCGGTTCAGAAACTTTTTATAAATGTAAACTATGTTTCAAATAAAAGAATAAAATACACGTATAAAAAATTTTTTTTAATACATCAATTATTAAATTTCTATTAACTGACTTTTTCAACTAAACGATTAAAAATAAAAGCATTAAACAAATAATGAAAATAGTAAGAATAATATGAACGTACATCGTTAAGAAGCTCTCGGCGATATTCGGACTCGTCGATATCCGAGGCGAGATCAGTGTGATCGGTAACGTAGCCATCGCACTGACCGCTATTTGCTTCGCTATTGGCGTATTCCTCCTCTATGGCGCCTGTAATAGTCGGTATCGACGCGACGCTTGCTAACAGCATTATCGCTCAAGGCATACTTTTGTCACCGGGTAATACCCCACATAATTATCTGTCGATCCTGCAAAATTAATTTCATTTATTTATTATATGTACAGATTTTAATGCGAAAATAAGAATAAAAATTTATTTATTTTTAATCGTTAACTTATAGAAATATCGGTTTTTTTTTAATTATTATTATAGAATAGGTACAGAATGTGCGTAACAATAACCTAGATTTTTACCTGCTTGAATTTGAATAATTAAAATTATATATACAATCATTGACTTCGTAACCTTTATAATTGTTATAATAGTGCGAAGCTCATAAATATCGAGATTATTAAATAAAATTTGCGTTGCGTGTTTTCTTATGAAGATGATTAGTGTGTGTTTTGTGTATTAATTTATTATGATATCATATTACTATATGCTAACTTAGAACTATGCACATCTCGTAGTCTAAACAAAAAAGATATTGATACTGCTTTGTCATATTTTAACTCTGAAAAAATGTTATATAATCATTTTTATATAAAATTAACAATATGACAAAATAATATTTCGTATTTGGTAAATTTAAAATATTTTAACCCATATACTGCCACTATTTTTGTACGCATTTCAAAATAAAATTTATAGTAAAAAGTGATTCTTCATAAAATTTTAAAGAAATAGTATATTACGTTCCGTGGACAGATAGGCTTTTTTTACGAAACGAGAAGATTACAAGCCGAGCCGAAGGCGAGGTTTGTAACGAGTTTCGTTAAAAAGCCTTTTTGTCCAAGTAACGTACTATACTTTACGTTCTGAGAGCCGAAAATGAGAAAAGAAGTTGCGATTTTGAGGTTAGAAGAACGTAAAAAAATTTTTTTTATTTTTAGAGTTACAAACGATATATTTAAAAAATTTTTTCGGAAATAATATATTTTTCATAATATGAAGCTTGTATTTGAAAATAATAAATTGTCTTAGCACTTTTTGATTAGTTTTAAATTAAATATAATCAATTATTGTTAAAAGTGGTTTGGCTACTACAGTAATCAAATATAGTAAACAAGTTCATTTTTCTTTCAAAGTGAGTTATAAATTTTGTAATTTTGTTCATAAAAAATAGATTGTTTCTACTTCCTTCAATTCATTTCGTTAAAAATACAACAAAATATTTATTTTCCCTTTAATCCTCAATTAAATAATCTTTGTTTGAACAAGTAATTCACAAGAATAGAAAATTCGTTTCTCTTATTCTTTGAGCCTTAATTATTCTAAAATAGAAAGTTAAATAAAAAAAAGGAAGGAGCATGTACACACAGAATGCGTAAAAAGTTTGCAGAAGGAATGTAGGACAAGAGCAGAAGGAGGACAAGGGTTGAGGTAAAGAGGGATGAATCCTGTTAAAAATGATGAGAGCAGGGTAACGAATAAAAGACAACTCGAGGACCCTTCCGTAAGGGCAGTGGATATATTTTAAAGAATGCCCTTGGGCATGCATCTTTTCTTTTTTTTAAAAAAAAGTGTGACATTAGAGAACGTAATGTGGTCAATGTTATATTGATTATTATTAAAAATTTAAAGACTTATTTTAAGTAATTTGATTGTAAGGTAAACGTTTATTTTTATCGGAGCTTTGATAATCCTTAATATATTTTTTTATGAACTTTAATAAAATTATTCTATTTAAAAACTTAATTTTTTTCGTAACTTTTATTAAAGTATAATTGCTTTATATTGTTAATGAATTAAGATTTTTATGAACGATATAATTTCCAATTTGACTTTCCAATCATTTAAATTTTTTTTCCTATTTTTTCATGTCTTATATAGTCACATTACTGATACGGTTTATATTATTAGAGTTTCGTAATACGTAAACTTTGAAATTGAAGGTAAAAGTTTTTACTTTTGATTAAAAAAATCTAATATTTATATCGATATCACGTGTTTCAAAATGAAAAACCTTGAAGCCTACAATAAAATATAAAATTTACGTAGTGCGTATTTAAAAATTTTAAATAAAATTTCACGTATAATGCTATTTTGAAAAAAGCTTCATTTATAAATAGAATAAAGAGTTATTTTAAACTCAATTTTTAAACATTAAACGTATCTTAAATTTTTTTATTCATATTTAATAATAAGAAATTTTAAAATTTTAAAGTACAAAGATGCAGCTTAAAGAAAAGAAAATTTTTATATTTCAAATCATACAAAGAATCTTTGGCAGACATAATAACGACAGCATCGTCATATTAATGAAAAAAATTATTTTAAAAGAATTCAGTTTTACAATAAAAAAAACAGAATAAAATAAAAACAAGATGCAAAAAAAGCCTTTAACAAAGCTCACTTGAGTCTAGATACTCTCTAGTTGTTTAAAAGTATACTTTGGGTATACACCATTTGTAAAAGCCCTATGGCGGATCAACGTACGCTTGAGAAACTGTCTTCATAAAAAAAAATATGAAAGAAAGACCCTACTTTTACGCACTATCGTTCTAAACATTTCAGCTCTTACTTACAGTGTAAATTAATCTAAGAACCACGCGAGAAATAATTAAAAAGTATTTTTAAAAGAAAATTAAAATTTTTCATTTTGCAAAGAAAAAAAGTGTTTTTTTTTTTCAAGATATTTCAACCACGATATAAACTTTTGCTATTTGCATGCAGTTTATTTAGAAATTTTTAATGAAGAAAAATTTTAACTTAACACATTAAGAGTATGACTCTTGAAAATAAAATTACATTCTTTTTAGATGGCATCAACGTGTTTTGAAATTTTAGATGAGAAAGATATAAATTTTTCATAACCCTTTGTTTCTCCTGTTTACTCATGAACGCACGTATATGCGTGATTGCATATGTTTTAAACTTTTTCCTTTACTAGAAAAAAAGTAGTAGAAATTCAAATTATTATAACTGATGACATCTGAGGTTCAACTTTTTAATTATTTTTAAGACAATATTAGAAAAAAATTTTCTGCAATTAAGGTATTTATAAACTATAGGGTTCATTATTATTTCAAAGCACACTTGTATTTCGTTATGAAATAATTTAATATTTTTTTTTTCAATTAAAATTAAACAAATATAATCATTCTATATTTATATCTTACAAGTAATGAAAAATAAATGTGCTTATAAAAACGTCAAAGTGATAAAAATAAATCGTTTAATATTTTTAAAAGTTTTATTATTTTTATGGAGTTACAGTTGTAATAATAACAAACGTTGAACGATATTTTATGACGCAATAAAAATTATTCAAATTAACTTAAAGTAAGTTAAATTTATTATATCACTGATACTTCGTTCAACTTTTATTTTCCTAATACATTCAAAATATAATCGTACGAAATGAAAATTTTTCCAAAACTACTATTAACACGTCACCGAAAACAGCAATTATCAAATAAGAAAATCTTAATTGTTATAGAGAAAGAAAAGCTTATTCCACTATTAAGCGGTAAACATCTTATCGGAAAAAGAAAGCGTTATAAATCGTAGGATTCGCGTGTTGATATTAAACGAAGAAAAAAGCTAAAGCCAGTTACATAATCTTGCTCCTAAACTTATAGCAAGCCGCATTAACACGCATACGAAGCTTTCGTTGAAAATTACACAGCTTGCGAGTATGCCATATCGACCGTCAAACTTATAGTCGCAAAGTGTAATAATGTGGATGAAAGAAGGGTTTAAAAGCTCGCTGTCAGTGTCGGGCGAAAGAAGAAAATGAAGAAGAGAAAGAAGAAGAAAATAAAGAGGCACGATAAAGACTTGAAAGTTAAGTAATATAGGAAGTGCGGCCTTGAAATTAAATGCTACGCTTTATTCATTTTAAATGACAGATTCGTTATATTGTTTTCATTCAACGTTCAATTATATAAATTCAATAAAATATCGTTACGAATACCACGTTCATGTACATCCTTCACGTGGTTAATAAATCAAAGCGGATGTTTATTCAAGTCTCCTCGAAGGAAGGGGTTAAGAAAAGCAAAGGAGAATTATTTTTTTTTGCTATAACCAAATGCGCGTGTATTGTGCAAGTTGAAAAACAAAACGTTTTCGCGAATGAAGCCTGGGCAAGTGTTTCCATGGAGATGATGCTTTTGGAAAGGGAGGAAAAAAAAAAGACAGTAGTAAACTACTATGGGCAACCCCCTGGTATACGTGTGCGTAACGTGTGCATGTATTCTCTCTCTTATATTCTCTTTTCACTTTATTCCTTTATATACTACAAGCACGTTACGTGTATATATATATTCTTGCGCAAGCGAAATAGAACCTCGCAATAAACTAACACAAATGTAAGATGGGAATAGTGTCTTGCAATATGTACATGCATATACAGACATGCCATTCATGCTTCAAGTGTATAGGTGGAATCCCTTCCTATTTTTTTAAGAGAAAACTAAAGCGGCCCAGGGCTTTTATAACTATAGAAACCCTTTTCGTGACTATCGCGAAAGCGACTATTATTTTTTCTGTGCATATACCCATATATATACACAGAAATTTACGACATTTATTTATCAGATGAGAGTATGGGAGACCAAAAAAAAACCTTAACAACTCAAGTATATAGATATAAGAAAGGTGCATGATATATATGTATAACATGAACAAGAAGGTACACGAGACGTTTTCAGGGTCGTCGACCCGAACTACCCAAGCACGATTACGCAATCTTTCTCTTTTTTTTTCCTTTAGAGCTTTTTTTTACCTCAGAACTACCTTCTTTATATGTATGTATATATAAATTTTTTCTTTTTCTTAAGGAAATGGAGGGCGAGAGCAAGAAAGAACATTTCTAAGATTGTCGTCTGGGAATACACTAGTGGCTAGTTTTATGCTTGAGGTCTGCAATTATTGACATGATGTAACGTATCCGTCGAAAAATTTCTTATTTTATAATGGTAGTATGCAAAACTTTGAGTTTTCCATGCTGATGAAAAATTTTATTATTAAAATATATGATTAGCTTGAAATGAAAATTTAATTTTGGTTATGAATTCATCAAGATTAAATGGCCCTTAAAAAAATTTAATTTCTTTTAGTGGTTAGTATTGAAAATTTATACATGATCAATTTTTCTAAAATATTAATTAGGGCGTGTTAAAAATATTATCCACAGTACTATTGAATACGAAATTTAAATACACTTTGAGGCTATGTGGCTCCATAGAAAGATCCTATTTCCCGGGCTAATTAACAATTCTATTCATAATTAAAATTATGAACAATAATTTTATAAAACAAAATGTATGATTTTTGTAATATAACTTTAATTATTCATTGAAATTTTCAAGCAAATCTTTTAAATTTTAGGCTCTCATATTAGAATAATAATAATGTAAGAATATTATTTTATCGAAAATTTAAAAATGTTATTTTATCGAAAATTTAAAAATGTTATTTTATCGGAAATCAAAAATTCTCTGTCACTAACGAATGAATTCGATTGAAAATTAAAAAAAATAATGTTTATGATTTATATTATTGACACATTTTTACGTAATTTCTAAAGCAAATAAACCAACGATGAGGGAATCTTTTCATAAAATATTATAGACTATAATTGATTTAAGTGGTTTTCCATTAATTCCTTATACTTTTCGATTGCAAACGATAAAACCAAGTAAAGGTCGAGGATTGACTAAAATATTGATCACCGCACTTATACAACTATAAAGTCAATTAACTTGCTGGCATTCAAATTTTAATCAAAAACTGACAGCTAAGAAGTGCAATGTAAAAGTGTGTAGAGGTTGGAGTGTCACGTGTAGACCGCGATTATTGGCTTCATGGGGCACGTGTCATTCCGTTCTTCTCTTATACATCTTATAGCGAATGCTTTTAAGTTAATGTAAGTAATCCTAAAATTTTACCAAAGCTATCTAATAATCATTTGTCGCTGTTTGATTACATATGTGCATTAGAACAATTTTTAGCAAAAATTTAATTTTTTTGTCAAAATTTTAAATACAAATTAAAATTAATATAATCACAAATGATTAAAATTTAATTATTATTTAAAATCACTAATGTCTTGTTAATAAACTATAAGTACTTCAAAGGTTGCCAAATTTACATTACCATTAGATTCCAAAATAATTAGTTCGAATGTAGGACATTGATCGTATGTGAAAAAAATAAATGTTTAAGAATTATTTATTTGTTTATTTATTTCATTTTGTTTATTTATTGATTAATGTTCATCAACTAATTTTTTTAACCTTTCGTCTACAAAATAAAAAAAAAAAATTATTCTAGAAAATTTTATTATTTAATGCAATAATCGATTATCAAACAATTTTTTTTTATTTTTAAAAATTTTATTTAACGTCGCTGTATTTATGCTGTCATGGCGATGCTAATTAGCGACGGAGGTCATTTCAGTGTGTTTGTGAACAAAGCACAAGTAACGTACAGCGGTGCTTGTATCATTCAGCCGGGACCGGGATTCGAACTCGAGGCCAGGAGATTACAAATCCATCGCTCTACCGAGCAAGCCACTAAGACCTCAATCAAATTGATCATCAAACAAATAGAAAGAAGGATTGCTTGTTAAAAAAAATCAAGTCTTTTAAAACTTGATCGGATTGTTATTTATTATCATGTAAACGAAATTGAAGTGTTATGAGTTCTGTTAAAATCATAAGTTGAATTCACTAAAAAATATTTTTTTTTTGATATTAAAGTAAAAGATTCTTTAAGAAATTTTCCAAATCACATTTTAAATTTTGATTATATAATATTTTATATAAAATATTTAATTTAGAATGCAGATAAAAGTTTTTTAATTAAATTAAATTCGAGATAGAAATATATTATCTCTGCAATTCATAAAACTCGAAATGTTTTTTTATCCAAAAATAAACCGTAATAAAGCTTGCACTTAAAAAGCTAATTTTACAAGGAACAAACTTGTAAAGTAAAGAATCAGCGCAGAAGTTCAACGTAACTTTCTTTACACGTAACGATTTTCGAGATAACTCTTGAGAAATAAACGACTAAGCAATCAAGATGAAATGCAGGATTACAAGCGAACGATATTTATAACTCCATATATTATTTTGTTAAATTAACTTTTCCAAGAACATTTCTTCCAAATTTGCAGTAATGAAACATTTTCTAATGAGCTTTGACAAACAAAAGAACAACAGAAAGAAAAAAAAGCATAAAAAGAATAAAAAAAAAAGATTAAAAAAAAAAACAGGAAGTGGTCGGCATGACGGTATACGACCTCGATTTTGCAATATATTCTCGCTGATTGTAGTACATTGCAAGTATACATACCGGCGTTTTGCCGCAGTCACGCGACGACGTCTTATATACCAAACGAACGTGTGGGGTTTAAAAACAGCTGTAAGCATATATATATATATATACATATACATATTGACTCTTATAAAGTCGACCATATACACCCCCTTTTATTTCTACCCCTTTCTCTTCGTACTTGTATGCCGATACTTTTTTAATGTACTTTAACTCTCGGGCCTTAGCCATCAAGGCGCCACAATATCTGCGCACGAGTCTTTGCATATGTATGCACATATATACTTGGAAATATTTCAAAACTATTCGACTAATAAACTTGAGCTAAACTTTAAATGAGGAATACATTGCATACGAGCGAAACTTGGAAAATATTTGAGGTGATTTCGATTAACTATTAACAGTGTTATAAATTTAAAGGAAATCGATTTTAATTTAAGTTCCTAGACAGTATTTACAAACAATTTACAGTAATTGAAATAACATAACCTTAAGCTTGAATGATTATTAATTGGCAATTTTTGCATTTGGTGAGAATTTTTTTTCTTTCTTTTTATATCTTAATGTCTCAAATTAAAATATCATGAGTTCATAAAAATATATAAAAATAAAAATATTTTAAAATATTTTTAATCTTTAAAAGTTACTTATTTTCTTTAGAAAAATCGTCAGCGGCTCAGTCGGTAGAGCGATGGATTTGTAATCTAGAGGTACCAAGTTCGATTCCTGCTCTCGGCAGGCGATTGATACAAGCACCAAATTGCATCTCCGTCGCTAATTAGCATCGCAATGATAGCACAAATACAGCGACGTTAAATAAAATAAAAATAATTATAAAAAAGATATTAGTATTTGAGCTTATTGTTCACACATATAATAGTATAATAATTTTTTCATTCGCGAAAAATAATATCATTAGAAATATTCATTGAAGTGAACTGTGAAATTTGAAAAAATAATATATTTGCAATATAAACAAATTTATTCTACGTTCTTAAAATTGTAAACATTGTTGTAGAATTTCAAACTTAATTTTTTTAGCTTTATTATTAATAAGAAATGTTTTCATTAAAATTGAAATAAAAAAAGAGCATTGAAAAACCTGATTATCGAAAAAACGTATCATACATAATGAAAATTAATTATTGGATTTGCACGAGTTTCTATTAGAAATCGATAAAGCCATCTTATTCGTTGTAATGTAATTTTCAAGTAAAGTAATTCTGAAAATATAACTTTAGAACACGTAAACTCATTAGGAAAGTTGAAATTAAACTTGAAATTTTAATCATTATTATTGTTATGTAACAATTTCCGTAGTCTTATTAAATTTCATCATAATAAATTAACACTTGAACAATGTAATGTTTTTGTATGGAAAGAAAAATGTTCAAATAAAATTTACGATGGTTTATAGTAAAGTTGTCACAAACTGTAATTATGGCCAAAAATTATCATAGTTTAAATTAAAAATTGCTAGAAATGTCTATATTTCACAGAGAATTACCATAAGCCATGGTAATTTTTTACTATGTTGGCAGTCTGTGATAATTTTATTATAGACTATTGTAATTTTTATTACTTTGTGAAGGAATTATAATTTTAGTTTTAGTAATTGGAACACATTTAAAGTTCATATCAAACCCTTTAAGAAACAGATGAGCTAATATTTATTTTCAAGTGTATGAATAAGTTTTTTTTAATTGCTTGGACATCTATTTCTTGAAAATCATTGAATGAAAACATTAAAATGGTTATATACAATTCATGAAAACCTGAATTTTAAGTTGACTTCGGAGATTAAATTAGGCTTCATTTTTAGTTCTCAAATCACGCTTTTAATACATGAGATTTTTCAAATCTTTTAATTTTCCTTTTTTTGAAACACACAGAATGATGGAAAATTTAAAAATCCAAAAAATTTTATAAACTAAAAGCGTAATTTGTAAACTACGAAATGAAAATTCAACTTCAACTCTGTAGTCGCCTTAAGCTATAAATTTTTAGATTTCTGCTAACGTAATAAATCATTAATAACCAAAAAGAAAATTTACTTAATTAAATCTCTAATTAGAAATCAGTGAAGAAATAGTGAACTTAAATGTTAACTAAGAATATTTTATTTTTCATTTAAGCAAATATAAAAATGCAATCTTTCATCTTTGTAATCTTATAACAGCAAACATGAAATATTCGAATACGACGAAATTTAGCGACGCGATTTTACAGCTAGTGCAATCCCCTCATACAAAACGCACACTTTATTCTCTTACGCATGTGTATACACCCTCAAGTGAAAACCATCAACCAAATCATACTATATATATATATATATATATATATATATATATATATAGATGTATATCGCATATATATGGACCTACCGGCTACAGTTAGTCCGTGTGCGCACGTGCACGGGCCAGTAGAGTTTTTCCCTTTAAGTGTGTATGTAGATCTATACACCCCCGATATATGTATGCACATGTACGTATAGAGCTAAGAGGGGTAGGGAAGAGAAAAATTTTCTTTGTATATGTTGTATATATACCCCACAAGGGGTTGCCAATGTATCATCCGCAAAAGTCAACAGCGCGCCATCTTCTTTCCATTCAGCAGCCGGTCTAGTGTACCGCGTACACGCTTATTTTTCTCCCTTGTGCATCGTTTTCTTTGTTTTTTTTTTCTCTTCTTCTTTTTTTTCCTTTTAAACTACTAGATTTGATCTTGTATTTTGATATGCAGCAAGTTTTCCTTTTGATTTATCTATTTATTTCACTGTTTTCATCACGATTATTGCACTATCACACAATTTCAAATTGAAAAATTATTTCTCTTCACGACACGCTGCGCACTTGGAGGTTAAGGATAACTTTGGATTAGCGGAATAACTTTTGTTATTGAGATTTATCGATGATTATAGATTTAGGTAAAAAATTTTAAAGGGTTTTGTTAACTTATTGCACTATTTACTTTTGCTTTTCTGAACGGAATTCTTACTTATTTTTCTTCTCTCTTTTCTTTTGCATACACAGGTACACAAGTAGCTCTTATCTTATTATTTTCTGCTTTTTTTTTCAAGATTTCAAATTTCGGTTTTGCTTCATTTGCTATATTTTTCTTATTATTAGATATTAAATGTTGAATCACTTCTCTATTTCGAGGCTTCAAACAACAAACATTATTACTATTGCGAATTTTAGTGGACGTATTTAATATTGCAAATATATAAATTTAACTTTATTGGAGGGGTTTAAAGTACACTTGACTCTACGCGTTAAAACTGATTACTTTATTTTTGCTTAGCAAAGCTTTGCTTTTATGTTAACAACTAATGGCAGATATATTACTTTATGCATTGGATGCATTAACAAGCTTTTTTTTTAAAATTCTTTATAATTTATTGTTTAAAAAAATGGCTATTTTATATTTATTTTTGTCTCGCACTTTTATCACGTACTTGGACGAATTATTTAAACAATGCGTTTTACACAATTACATATAAATATCACACCGTACTTTTAGGTTGTAATTAAAACTTGAAAAAAAGCACATCACGTTAACATTTATTTAACATTATAGGACGTATTACATTTCTTGGGACACATGATTTTTTTAAATCGAAAGTTAACATTATTCACTAAAGCCTAACCAAAATATATTGGTTTCAATCATCAAAACACAAAATGAAAATAAAATCATTTGCACTGTCACAATAACCAAACAACATTGACAATCTAAACAATCTTTGTATTATTTTACGATACGATAACATTTCCATTTACGAACAATAGAAAAAATGTTTATTTTTTTTCTACAACCGCATCGATATTTAAAAAAAAAAAATTAAAAGAGTATAAATAATCGCGCGCTAAGCGACCACGTGTTTCTGTGAAATAGAGGAGGACGGATGAGAATTGCAAAGGCTCTATGTATATGTACATATATATTTCGCAAAACGATATTGTGGCTAAAATAAAAAAAAAAGGAGAGATAGAGCCGGTGGTGTTGTGCTTAACGCGGCGTCACGCGACTGACTACAACCTACACATTACTAAAAGAGGGGTAGGTATAAAAGCCACCCTCTCTCTTTCTTTCTTTCTCTCTCTCTCTCTCTCTCTTTTCTCTTAACCACCCCCAAATAGGAGAAACTCTCCCTTCTTACGCGCATACTACGATAATGTTTCGTACTTTTTCTTCCTTTCTCTTTCTCTTTCTCTGTGAAAAACCCTTAGCTCTGTTATATGCCGATGTAACGAAAGATTTTACATTGCTATTTCGAAGTTTTTATTTTCTTTTCCTATTTTATTTTTCTTTTGCTTCTGGGAGCAATAGAAAAAGAATGGGGTATAGGCTGTAAAATCGCTGGGGGTGAATTTTATAACTTTCGACTCATGGAAATCGCTTTTATTACAAATGGGGATCTTTGGTTTGCCTTTAAGATTTCAACTGGTATAATGATGATATGCTTTGCTGCAGGAGCTGTAATTTTTTCGATTTTTATTTTTATTGAGCAACGGATGAGATTAATTTTCGGTTATTTATGTGTTTATGTTTGAAATTTAATAAGATGGTATTGCATATAATTTTAATGTTTAGAGTACAATCATGGGTTTTACATTGATAATTTCTTTAAAAAAGAAGTAAGCTAATTTTATTACATATATTGTACAAAATGCATACACATCCTCATATGACTATTGTTTTTAGTATTAAAAAGCTATCAACTGAATCTTTTTTTTTTATTTAACGTCGCTGTATTTATGCTATCACTGCGATGCTAATTTACAATAGAAAGAATAATAAAACTTTCACTTCGGATTGTAATACCAACAATGCTAAAGTTTATCTTAACAGACACATTCGTGAGATGCATAAAAAAGACAAAAAGATTCGATGTAAATCAAAACAATATCGTATAATTTTTTTTTTATTTAGCGTCGCTTTATTTATGTAGCCATGCTAATTAGCGACGGAGGACAATTTAATGTGTTTGTGAACAAAGCACATGTAAAGTACAGTGGTGCTTGTATCAATCGGCCGAGAGCGGGATTCGAACTCGGAACCTCGAGATTACGAATCCATTGCTCTACCGAATGAGCCACTGACGACCTCATAACGACTGAATCTTATTTCAAAATATAATGAATATTTTTCTATTATTAGTATCAATATTTTTATTCGCTAATTTTATTACTTTATAAATAATTATTAGAATAGACTCTCATTTCTCAAATTAATTTTGTTTTCGCGTTTCATTTTTTTTATTTATTGACAAATACGTCATTCGAAAGGTAATTATTGATTTTTCATAAAATGTACAACGTTTCAATATTTTTTTTCTAAATGTCCTTTTTTTAAAGATTTTTTGTATGCGTTGATATTTTTCACTTCATGCATGAATATTTTTATAAAATATTTCAGAATAAAAGTGTTGAATTTGAAAATAAAATAAAGAGTACATGTATCCTGCATTGCAGTAAAAAGTAGCGTTATCAAAAACCAATACTAACGTGCTTGCTTTTGAAATAAAATTGAAAAAAAAATTTAACTATTTTTAAATAAAGCACACTGCATTGAAAATGAAATTATTCATTCAATCATGAAAATGACAATTAAAAAGAAATTAAATACTACTGCTATGCATTTAATGAAATAATAAAACTTAAAAATAAAATCAGTATTAAATTAGCACTAAGAGTATTCTGATCACGTCCGAAAAAGTAATCATTTATAGCGCCCTAACATTGCGTGCATATATTCACGTATCATATAAAACCCTCAATTTTTCCTATACATCGAAATAGCGTATATATCTAGATACTTTGTGCAAAGCACATTAAATGAATAATAAACGTTTTTCCAGCTTATGAAATTTTTCTACCTTTAATATAACACGTATTAACCGGCGCCGTTTGCTTTAATTACCTTTTTAATGTATATAGGACTGCACTTGTGTCACAAGCCAGACGTGATAGCGCACGAGCTTTGACACATCCTACAACTTTTTTTTTTTTCAATTTTTTTTCTTTTTTTTGTAATACGCACTACAGGCTCTAACGTTAATTATGCGTTTGGAAAGGGTGCAAAATGTACTTTCGCGTTTGGAAGAGTTTTTAAATATATGTATACAGCGAGTTACCATGCACGCTTGAGGATGCTTATACATGCCAGAAAGACGAGATGCGTAGAGGCTTATATATATATATATATATAGAAAATGAGAGAGAAAAATAAAGATCTACGTTTAATGATAGTGTCGGCGCGTCTGTTTAAGGGCTGATTGTTATCTTTTGTGTAAGGATTTTATGCAGGTATGGTCTTTTTAATAGGGATATACGTATAGTGCATTTATTAATTATAATTATAGTTTTATGAGTAACAATTATTTTCATTTTTTAAAAAGATAATCAGCATTGTGAAATTTTATTTTTTTGTCATTTGAAAAATTTTTTATCTTATACAGATTTATAAAGAAAATTCTACAATTTTAGTCTATTATTCGATTTTTAAAGACTATTAATTTTAATGAATATAAATTTTCAATAAGTTTACAAGTGCATTCTTAAATATAATTGTAAAAGTTTAAATAAAAAATTTAATTATTTAAAGTTATAAAGCGATAAAGATCTTAAAGATTTAAGATTCTATATGGATAAAAACAAACTGATTAAATTTAAATTTTGAATAAATATTTTTTTTTTAATTTCAATCGATTTGATTGTAACTTTTACAGATTTTTTATTTATTTATTTAACGTTGCTGTAGTCATGCTATCGCAGCGATGCTAATTAACGACACAGGCCATTTCAGTGTGTTTGTGCTTGTCTCATTGCAATGCTAGTTAATGACGGAGGTCGTCAGTGTGTCAGAGAACAAAGCACATGTATCGTATACAGTAGTGCTTATGTCAATCAGCCGTCGAGAGCGGGATTCGAACTCAGCACCCCAAGATCATGAATCCATCGTTCTACCGAATAAGCCACTGAGGCCTCTATATGTACTTATTTAAGAACTATATTTTATCATCGATTGTCACATTCTCAAACAGCTATTATTCTACTAATCTCCTTAAATACGATAAACTTTCCTTTATAACAAAAGAGCTACTCTATCATAACACGACAAAAGAAAATTAAACGGATAAAGAGAAAAGCTGAATAAATGCATGCGAATCGTTGAATTTTCGGTTATTTAGCTTATAAGTATATATGCAATCCCATCGACTAATGTACTACTTCTCAAACTTTTCTACTTAGGATCTCTTTTTTTTTCATCTCCCACGCTATTATACATTTTATATACCCCACGAGTCCAAAGAGTCGACCCTTCGCATATTAACTATATATATATACACACATGCACCGGGTGCTAGTTTCACGTAGTGAGTCAGTATGGCATATACGATCAGAGTACATGTAAGACTCTTCTCATTGCACCCCTCGACTTTTCTCTTTTGTACGTGTTCCCTTTTTTTTTTTTTTTTCTTCAGTTGCTATTTTTCACACTATTCTTGTATAACTTCCCTTGGATGATGCATAAGGGAACGAAACGCATATTATATTATATTTTAACTAAATCCTATACTAGTACCATCCTTACCCCATTTTTAGTTTTTTTTTTTCGTTTTTGCAGGAGTGCACGTACTTTTGCTTTTATTCTTTACTTTCTTCTTTTTTTTTCTTTGGTCTGCCTTTTGTAAACTTTTAGTTTCTCTGGTGGCTTATTGGGCGTTTAAGCTCGGATTTTTGCGTAAGGTTAAAAATGGTTTTTAATTGCGGTCGAATTGTATTGAAGCATTAAAAACTGGTTTTGTCGGAAGTAGATTTTTATTAAAATTAAATTCGATGTTATAAAAATTAAGAAATTTATACAGTTAAAAAAAAATTAAAAAGTTTTAGAGATGTTTTTAATTACCACTATAATTAGTTTAAAAACTTTTCTTTGTTATATTTTTTTTTACAATAACATAAAAAGGCTAAAACTTAAAAGTTACATTGTAATACTGATACAGACTTGTATAGTTTAGACTAGAAATAACAATGTTAAATAACAAATTACTGACATTTTCAATTTTGTATATTGAATTTAAGTTTATTTTATTTTTATTTATTTATTGATCGATAGTTTCATTTTATTTTTGACCTAAATTCTCTTCACATCTTTTTTATCTCTCTTTTTTCAATTTCCAATGACATATGACCGATGATCTTCACCCTTTTCTCCGCTGCTCTTTATTTTGCTCTTTTTGTTTTTCATTTTATAGATTGTACGTATATCAGTTACACATATATACGGGTGTGTTCATAAAATTCGAGTGGATATACAACTGCAAATGCAACATCTGACTCAAAGGGGAGAGAATAAGATAACGTCCAGAGCAGGCAATTCCTGGGCTGAATCAGCCGCAGAATCCGGATGTATTATAAGCAAAACTAGAGCAAGCTTGCACAGGGTAAACTTTCTTCCTTTGTCGACGACTTTATAACGAGATAGCAGGAAGCTCTCTTGGCTTCGAAAACTTTTTTTCCGTTGTTCTTTGTGATGCATATATGAGAAACGGATACTTATTGATATAGCAGTCAGATGCACTTTTTAAACAAAACTCTATTACGAGCTACGTTTATTAAAATATGGTTTTTTAAAAAAGTTTTGCGTGGAGTTAATTAAAAAGAATTGGTATATAAGAGTTTTGTAAAGAGTTAATTATTTATAAAAAATAGTATTTTTTGTACCTAGGCCGTAAAGTTGAACTTTACGACCACACGTAGAAAGTAGCGTTACATGCAAGGCGGGAAAGTTTTACGGCCTTGGTACTAACATATTAATATTGATTTTATGAATAATCGAGAGTGAAATTGTCAATGAATAAAAGTTGTATAGGAATTTTATTTAATACGAAATTGTTTTAAATATTGGGAAAAGTACGGGGAAGGGGGACGCGGTGCAGGGGACGGAACCCCCACCTCTAAAAAAAATAATTCTTAAAATATAAAAATACAATTAACAAAAATTTTAAAAATAAAAACAACTTTCGAAAACTTAAACAAAAAATTAAAAATTCTTAAATTATAAAAGCATCTCATAAATCAAAGCTTATAAATAAAATAAAAAAAAAATCTAACGAACGTAACTTATAACAGCGTCTTTTTCTTCTTATCCCTCTATTTTTCTTTTACCGGAAGAGGTTGTTGAGTTAAATATGAACGTATTTACTATTAATTATTTAAAGTTGAGCATTTTAATAATTTTTTAATTTTACAAGTGTCCGTAAAGTAACACTTTACGGCCCAAAAACAATCCGTAAAGTTGAATCTAACGGATACTATATCGAAAATGACTTTTAATATAAAAGGCTAGTCAATTTTTCTGATCAATTAAAACTAGAATTATGGTGATGTAAAGTTTAAAAATATTTGAAAATTTTATTTAAAAATTCGTTTTTTATGTCTAATAACTACGGTGTTTAAAATTACATTAAATTCCTCACTCTCTAAATTTACTTCAGTAGAATTTTCACTAATTTTACTAAAGACAACGTATTTCACTGTGAATTAGTGAATTTCCCTGTTAAATCAGTGTTAAACAATAAATTTCTACTAATTAATTAATAAGTAGATGTCGGTAAGGTAGATATTTTGAACCTCCCTTTTAGATAAATATTTATTTTGTAAAACAAAAGCACCTTGTAATGTTGAAAATTGGCTATAAAAAAGTACAGACTTTCTAATCATCAATTTTATTGGAATCGCGTTTAAAATCCTGCCATTTCAGAAAAGTTTTGAAAAGCCGGCTATTTCAAAAAGTCTTGAAAATAAACTAAATCAGCCATATGAATTGAGTACATGTAAAAAATTTTATTGTTTAACAATCACATTCACTTGAGTTTTCGATTTAAAAAAAAAAACGTTATTAGTGGAACTGTTTTTAAGACTTTTTTAAAATGTCCGGCTTTTCAAAACTTTTTTTGAAATAACAGGATTTTAATCCAAGCCAATAATATAACCCACCAAAATGATTTAAAAAATTTAACAAAAATCCTTTAATTTAAGCTTGATAATATAAAAAAATATTAATTTTTTTTAAACCTTATCAACAATTTAAAAATCATGATCTATAAAAAATGAATATGTGTTTAATTGTTGACTATTTATTCAGATGAAATTTAATCAGACTTCGGTAATTGCCTTAAATATTTTATATAAATAAAGGCCGTAAAATAAAACAGATAAATTATAAGATTTCTTTAAGCATTTAAATATGATTTTGTACAATTCTACCTTATTTAACAAGAAGTAAAGACAAACAGATTGATAAACCAATTATTGCATGTTTAAATTACGTTTCGACTAAATTTCAGTTCAACCTATTTTCAGGTGCTTTCCCAAACCTATTGAGTTCGAAAAAATGTTATCCTTGTTTTAAGTCCACTCAAAGTTATACTTCTCCATTCAAAGTTACGTTTAAGCAATAAATTTTTTCATTTATTTAAATCTCAACTTCGATAAAAAATTATAAAAATATAGTTATTTTTAAAACTATATTATAAAAATCAAAATGAAAAATTAAACTTCCAATCACAAAGTAAAAATTGATTTTTGTTTAAAAATTGCATACTAAATAAAAAAAAAAATTTTAAACTGATTTCGTTAAAAAATTTCTCTAAATGAAAGCTTCATGTGTAATTTATCAATAAAGAAACAAGGCTTCATTATACGCTTTTCTAAAGCGCTTAGCTCTCGTAGAAAAAATAAAACAGTTAGATCTCTCTTAACGTTAACGAGCAAGAAGATTAAAGAGCATCTTTATAATTTGATATCAATATTCCCGCTACTATCGTTTAATCAGAAAACGAAGAGAAAAGATAGACGCGAACTCAGTATTATTTATCAAGTATACACACCAGTATTCACAAATGTATAATTTTGTAAAAAAATTCTCAGTTTACGTTGTTAGCAAGTGTATACGTATGAAAAATTCTTCGTAGTATATTATTTAATTTTCCAATATTCTATATAAATTTGTATACATATAATAAGAAGAAGAATCCTAATATGATCGCAGTATTATAATACTCTTACATAATTGTTTTATTCACTAGAATTGTAATGTCAATTCGATTCATTTATTTTTAATAATAAGGTTAAGAATACAATGGCGCCTAGTGCTAGGTTCGTATTAAACATTTTCTATTAAATTTTATTTAAATATTTATTAGAAAAACATTTTTCTTCAAAGTTAATTACTAGAATCATTTCATTTATCATTTTTTAGTATTATCATAGATTATATAATGCGTCAAAACTGAAAAGTTTATTACGTATTTTATTATTTATTTGAATCTCTTTATAATTTAAACATCAATGATTTACATAGTTTTTAATGTAATGATTAACTTGTTGCTGTAAACTTTAATTAAATATTTAACAAAATATGTAATTATTAAAGTATACAGTGGAAAAAAAGTCGAAACATCGAATTCATAATTGTTGAACAACGCTGTTTAAATCTGTTTTGTCGACAAATTTTTTTAAAACTTAAAAAGTTCCACTTCCTCCTCGCACCACAATATACGTCATGCGCAGAGTCGTGGCGCGAATTATTGGTTTTCATGTCGTAAAAATGTAAATAAAGTCAGCCCAACTAATCCGTTCGCCACGTCTGATATCAAAATTATTCCTTTGAGAGAAACGACAACCATAAGTTTTCCTTTTATTATGGTAAGACAAATGTATTTTAACATAAAATTTTAATATTATTGCTTGTAACATTTAGAAATGATATGTTAAATCATAAATAAATAATCACATATTTAATATTTTACGATTTTTATGAACGTTGTTACTCTAATACTCAAAAATGAACCTTTAATTAAAAATACTTTTTTAACAATTCAATTTATTTTTATTAAAAAACTTATATTTCATCTGCTATTTATAATGTTGACAATCAAAACCCACGTGCCAATTTCTGTCATTCGGTTCGCCAACTTACAGAATTAGTTATACAAATACATATATAGTAGTAGTAACATATCCCTTCTTTCTCATTCTTCAGTACATTATAACGCTGGAAGGAAATGCACGCAAAATCTCATGAAAGTGAGGTTAGTTTTTTTTCAAGTATGCACACATGAAATGTCTGCACCTCTTATAAACCTAAATGTACATAAAAATTTCGTGTCATTTGTTTTATTGTTGCGTAAAGAAGTCTTTGTGTTAATCCAATTAATGTTAACATAACAGCAATAATTTTAAGTTGTGAAAAATATACTGTTAACGCGTATATCAAATTGATTGCAGACACCGACGAGGTCGTCGTAGTAGTGGAAAACAGCTGGGCCAAAACGACACGGAAAATGAGATGACAAAGCTGAAGAACGATCGTAAATACGATTATAAGCCATTAAATTCAACATCTGAAAAAATGCTTTCTCGAGATTGGAGACAAGCATTACGTACACCTCATGTCTACAGAGTTGGCAACAGTACTCTCCGAGTACAGAGTCATTTTGTTGTTTTTATACTTTTTCTTTTTCTAGTTATTATATTTTATTATGGCTATCCATTATTAAATAGTACGATTTGTTCTCATCCTATACAAAATACGTTGCCACCGTGCCAGTACTACTTTTACAATAGAACTTATCCATTGACCGCACCTGTCAAACAGTTTACAGGTGTCTCTTATCCTATAGCTATTGTTAGTGACCTAGATACTGATTCTAAAGTTCAAAATCAACAGAATACATGGCAAAGTTTCTTAAAAAAAGGTCGTTTGACATGGATGCCATCGAGAAACTTTATATCTGTCAAATGGGACGAAGGATTAACAACTTTAACATCTACTTTAGGCATGAAAGGACGAGGAATGGAGCTTTCTGAACTTGTTACGTTCGATGGAAGGCTGTTAACTTTTGATGACAGAACTGGGATGGTTTATTTTTTTGAAGGAGATCAAGTTTATCCTTGGGTTATATTAATGGATGGAAACGGGAAAAGCACAAAAGGTTTAAAAATATTATTAATTATTAAAATATCTTAAATTTATTCAATAATTTGAATTTTATTTATATCTTATAGGTTTTAAATCTGAGTGGGCTACTGTAAAAGATGAACAACTGTATGTTGGAAGTATGGGTAAAGAATGGACTACAGCTGGTGGTGAATTTCTTCATAATAATCCACAATGGATCAAAGTGATTTCTCCTCATGGTGAAATACATTCAAAAAATTGGATTTCAAATTATAAACGTTTGAGAGAAGTAATAAATATTGAATATCCTGGTGAGTTTACAATTTTAATAAAATCAATAATTTATTATTTAAGAAAATTACATATGTTCTTTTTCATTGTTCAGGTTACATGATTCATGAATCTGCAGCTTGGAGCTCTGTCCACCATAAATGGTTTTTCCTTCCACGAAGATGTTCAAAAGAACAATATAATGAAACCAAAGACGAAATGATGAGCTGTAATGTTATGTTAACTGCCGATGAAACATTTGTAAATATTCAGGTTGGTAGTTATTTTAATACGTTTATTAATTTTTATATTAAAATTTGTTACTCTAATAATATACATATCTTTAATGTTAATAGTATGAAATATAAATCTGATTCATTTCATATAATAAATAATATTTACAATAACTATTCATTATAAATATTATTAAATTTATTAATCTATTTGGATATATTATATATTATTTCATTAAATGAAAATATTTAGATACGTAATATATTATATAATAAGAAAATTTATTTTAGTTGTTAATAAAAAAGTTGACAGATCTTCACGAGCCACTTTTTCTTTAACAATTATCTTTATTTAAAATTTCATCCAATAAAATTGTAATATGTCAAGTTTTTTTTAGATCAAATTTTAAACGAAGATAATTATAAAAGAAAAAATAGCTTCTAGAGATCAATTAACTCCTTTATTAACGATTGAATTCATAAAGACAAGCAATAACATCAATTTCAATAAATAATATTTATCTCATTTTATAGGTTACATATATTGGTACTCTTGTACCTATAAGAGGATTTTCAAGTTTCAAGTTCCTACCTGGTTCAAAAGATTCTATAATAATTGCTTTGAAGACTGAAGAATATCAAGGCGAAACTGCAACGTACATCACAGCATTTAATATTGATGGTCAAATCCTCATGCCAGATCTAAAAGTGTCGGATAAAAAATTTGAAGGCTTGGAATTTGTATGACATTCCTCATTAATTTTCATCTAGTGCTATAAAATTTTGTACAAAGTGTAAATAATTGTACAAAAACAATTCACGCAGTTCAAATTTCTATTCTTCATTATCGAATGAATTAGAGAATTGCTAAAGACTGTAACTAATTTAAATGTGCATATTGTTTAGGAAAAATTGCAATATAAAATTATAATAGATAGTTTTAATAATTCTGTTATTAGCAAATTATTGCTGGTCGATTCTATATGACTTTAGCTATTGTACATAATTTTGATATCTTAGTTTTGAGATGCAAAATTTTTTAAAATTTGCTTAAAGCCAGAATTTCATTAAAAAAATAGGTCAAAGTTGACAGTTATTACAAAGATTCTTTCGCAGAATCAGTTTATTGGCATCCAGAATATTTTTTATAAAATAAATAGTTTACAAATAATGATACGTGTTAAATAGCATCATACTTAATTATATTAAATAAAAAATTAATTTCAACTGTTCTTTATGTATAAAATTTATGCATTAGGAACTTGTTTTAATCTTATAATTATTTACAAAAAATTTTCTTATTTTTCTTTGATTTTGAGAAAGAATCTTTATAATAATAAAATTACCTCACGTGGATATTCATACTAGAAATTTTCTATGAATATTTCATGATTAATCAAAAAATAAATGGCTTAAGAAAAAAGACTTGAGAATTTAAATTAAATACGCCTACTAGCGCAGATGTTTGATGTTTTGTGTCAAAGACAGATGAATTTTTTTACTGTTGTTTGCTATGTATAATGAAAGAAAAGTGTAATTTCTTCAAAATTGTGTTAAAATGTGCAGAAACAAAATTTTAATTCAGATAAAGTAATTTATCTTGCGAAAAATGGCTTTTGATTTTTTATTCAATTAATGAATTTTTTTTGTATAAGTACTGAAAAAGTTTTAAGGCAATATATTTAACTAATAAATATTTTGAGGAAAAAAATCAATTTGAAAATATTATTTCAAAATCAATTCTTCAGGTTTTCGAAATGAAATGTATTTTTTTTCTATTATTAATTTAACATCGCTGTATTTGTGCTATCATTGTGATGATAATTAGCGACGGAGATGGTCAGTATGTTTGTGAACAAAGCATATGTAAAGCACAGTGGTGCTTGTATCAATCGGCCGAGAGCGGGATTCGAACTCGGAACCTCGAGAGTACGAATCCATCACTTTACCGAATGAGCCACTGACGACCTCGAAATGTACCTTTAAAAAAATAAAAGTCAGTATTGCTTATGATTTCGATCTTATTAATTTTCAGAGAATTATACATGATCGATTTTTAAATGAAAATTAAAAAATTTAATTGTTTGAATGTAATATTTTATCCTTATTCCAATCAATTTTTTTTTAACGTCGGTGTATTATGCTATTATTGCAATGCTAATTAACGACGGAGGTCGTCAGTGTGTTAGATAACAAAGCACATGTAACGTAAAGTGGTGCTTGTATCAATCAGCCGCCGAGAGCGGGATTCAAACTCGGGATCTCGAGATTACGAATCCATCGCTCTACCGAGTGAGCCACTGAAGACCTCCCAATTAAAGTTTCAAACAAATTTTTCTGATTATAAAAAAATATCAAAATTAAAATTCAAATTGTTAGATATTTCAATCACACAAACTATAGTTTCAATAGTATTGATCAAACTCAAAATGGTTAATCAATCAACAATGAAAAGAACAAAAAGGAAAAAAGTGCCGTTATGAAAGTCAGCAAAAAT
The DNA here is from genome assembly GCA_017163975.1 of Anastatus disparis. Taxonomy (NCBI): domain Eukaryota; kingdom Metazoa; phylum Arthropoda; class Insecta; order Hymenoptera; family Eupelmidae; genus Anastatus; species Anastatus disparis. Next base: position 4,008,893 of record JAFFSR010000251.1, read on the forward strand.
TTCTGAAGTATCATTCAACCCCTTTTTTTTTAAATATAAAACTAACATATTCCATATATTCATTGAGCGTAAAGACACATATACTTAGTGATGCGCGCGCGTTTTAGCCGGTAAGAAAAAAAATAGTCGCTCAAAACGTTCAAATCATCTACGTATACGAATATGTATATATATATAAAAAGTGGCGACGTTGTGGCGCTCAGGGTCACGTTGGTATTTCCAGGCTAAAATCAATAAGATTCGAGAAGCATAACACTTTACTTACTTTCTCTCATAGAAGCGTGGCACTGCGGCGTGTGCAGTTCGTGTGACAAAAGGGTTAGTCTGGCACCTCGTGTACTCACGTTGTATGTACCCTATTTTACAAAAAAAATTTTTTTTTAATTCTAATTGATATTTTTTTTTTATTTATGTGGGAATGAAAAAAAGTTTATTTAATTTTTTTTTTTTTAGTTTAAGTGATTAAGATGATTGCTAAGGGCTGTAGATTGAACGTGATGATTCAGTATTGTGATTTGATGTATATATAAGTGATATTTTGTTTCCACCTTGAATGACTTTGTTTTACTATATATTTTTTGTGCTTACGTATTACTAGTAGCGAATACAATTGTGTAAATTTGATATTTTTTTTTCAAATACTTTAATTAAATCTTTTAAATTTGAAATAATCATTTGATCAATTTTACTTAATGTTTGCCATGAAATATTAACTTAAAAAAATTTGCGCTTATTAAATATTTGAATTAAAAAAATATTGACGTTTTGAATTTTGATTGAACGTATTTTAACTGCTAAATTATTAATAAACAAATTCCGGCACAGTTTAGCCGATCAATGTGTTGGAAAACATGGCATCTATATAGATCATCCCATTCATAAAATCGACGTTTACAACTGTGTATATATGTTCGGAAACAAAAAATACACAATTATACGGATTAATATTTATTGTTATTTTATAATGGTATAAAAATTAACGTTATTAATTATTAATTAGTAAGAACAACAGTATTTACTTTATATGATTACGAAAATATAATGATTTTTCTTATAGAATTTATTTTTATTTTGTAAATTTAATTTAGAAATTTAAATATATTTTATATTTATATATATATATATATATATATATATATATATATATATATATATATATATATTTAATTTGCAATTTCAAGCAATTTTCATAATCATAAATGGAAGTAAAATGTGGCACCAAATAACGCATTTAACTAATAATATTTATAAAAAATATTTTTTTTTTTTTTTAAATTTAGTTAAATATGAGATAATATAAATTACGAATAACTTAACAGATTCATAGTATAATTAGAAATAATTTTTATTTGAAATTATTTAAAATGATTATAAATGTATTAATATTGCCGAAATTTCTTTATATTATTTGAATTTTAATAGATGATTTTGCCGCTCGGCTTATGATTCGTTCATTTGGAAATTATATTCTGTTTAAGTAAATAACTTTAATTAAATTATTTTTGTTTATCCTAAAAATAAATATATAAAGAAACCAATGTTGGGATTATAAAAAATTTTTATACTAAATTTTTTTTTCAAGCGTATTTATTCAGTATCCATTTGTTTTGGGAAATATTTGATCTGATTTTCGCATACCTAAAATAATATTCCAATTTTGTTAAATTGTTAATATGGGTCATCAAAAAAAAAAAAAACATTTTTTTTAAATCAAAAATTTGTGAAATATTTGTCAGTTATCCGGTTATTTTAACAAACAAGTTAAAGATACGTAATATAATTAATTAAAATTTTTTTTTCACAAATTTTTTTTAATAAAAATTAACACAACTTTAAAAAAAAATTAGTCCGTCGTTCTTAAGCTAGTTAATTTTCGGTTTGTTGCAAGTACTATTTATTCAAAAATTAACGTAGAGAATATTATTCCATTAAAATGTTTAGTGAAAATATTTCTATTTTAATTTAATTACAAAATATTCGTCTTTTCAGTTTATATACAACTTCTGCATTACACTTTAAAAGTTAAAAAAAAAATGATATCCCAATTTTTTTAAAAATAAAACTATATGAAATATACATGCAATTATAAACTAACAAAAAAAAACAGAATTTTTTAAACTTCTATCTCTGCCATCTCTTCGGCGAACCCAATTATTCTATTTTAATATTGAAACATCAATATTGATTTAAAAAGGAAAAAAGGAAGAAAAAAAAGAGCGAATGAAACACCTTCCATTCTTCTCTTATCATTCTTTAAATTTAACGAGCTCCCATTTCAAACAGAATCATTTATCGTTGCTATCGTATACCTAAAAAAAGATCTCGTTTTTATAACTTCATCACGCTAGCTGTATGCATATACAATGCTATTTTCCTTTTTCTTTAAAAAAAAAAAGACTTTTTAGTTGTTTTTTTATCTTTCATTTTCAGGATTTTCCAAGAGCCGCGCTAATGACGGCCCTATAGACACGATAAGAGGCGCGACATCAAACACCTCTCAACACAAGAGAAAAATAAAAATATTAAAAAAACTTGCAATTTAGCAAGATCTTTAATCTTCCTTGTGCATACGTACGAACTTTGAAAGTAGAGAGTAACAAACGAATGAAATAAAAGAATAAAAAGAAAAATAAGACAAAACGTGCAGTTTAAGAAGATTTCAGTTACGCTACTTTTATCTTCTTTATTTTCTTTTTTTTTTTACAAGTAGCAATCGGAAAGAAAAAATTCTTCTGTGCATACAATCCACACAGAAGTTGTTTACTCTCTTTTTTTTTTTTCTTTTCATATACGTGTACACGTGCGTTGCACATCGTATTAGTACACGAGCGCGCGTTTTATAAAGAAGTAAAGAAAAAAAAAGTACAAGCTACATCTATAGTAAAATATTTGGGTAAAGAGGAAGGTATATAGAGAATGATAACTGGTAGCAGTAAAGTCGGTAATAACATTGTCGACGAAACTCAAGGGAATAACATTATACCAGAGCCACCCGAGATGTTTGCCGGATAGTTAGTCGTGCTTCGCATTTCGTACTGTAAGTGTATATAAACGTGATTTTTTTAACTTATCTCTCTCTTTCTCTCTCTCTCTCTCTTGAATTTCTCGTACTGTCGTTTTTCTTTTTAATTTCAAAATGTTTTGAGTTTTTATTTTATTTTTAGTTCTTGTGCATTATGTGCTTGATGTTTTGTGTTAGAAGTGTTGTTTTTTTTAAACTTTATGTTGTTGTTTCTTTGAGTATTATGATTTTACAATTCTAAAAATTTAAGTGATAAATAGTATAAATTCTGTTTGGTAGTGTTAAACATTTATTGAATGAAAAAAGTTAAATTTCGTTGATGGGTAAGTTTAAATTTTTATCATTTTTCATCAATTTTATGATTTATTTAAATTTATGCTTGTTAGTTATTTAAAAAAAAATATGATACCATTAAATTATTCACGTTTCCACTAAAATTTTATCGGTCTGTCATAAAATAACATATTTTTAATTTTTAATTTATCAAAAAGTCGTATAACCAATCAAAATAAAAAATAACTCAAAATATTTTATATAGTTCACAATAATAAATATTTTCAATATATTACAATCAAATATTCACTTATTACTTTTGGCTAAAAACAATAACAGCTACATTTTTCCATATGGAAGAACTTTTGAATTAATGGAGTCAAAATGATTAATTATACCAATAAATATACCAATAAATATACGTGCACGCTATAATTATTAACGATTTGTTTGTTAGAAAATTATCGTCCACGTCAAAATAGAAATGCATTTATACATATTTAATGGCGATAAAAATAGAACAAGACAGTTTGCGGAATAGCAAGTGAAAATTTAAAAAAAAATAAAATAAAAGATCAAATACTTGAAATATTTAAAGTATGCATACTTGTCATAAGTATGAGCAAAGAAAAAAAAAATTACCCGCTTTGGTGCAGTAAAAAGATTAAAAAAAAAAAAGAAAAAAAAAATACGCTAATTCGATAAAAGTTTGCACGTAACATTATGTGTGCTGTGTATATGTCTATTTAAGTAGATCCATATCGAAGTTCGTAAGACACGCGTCTCGTTGAACTCAATATGTATCTACTTACGTAGATATAGATATACCCATTTCATGCTAAACTTGGTAAACTTTTCTAATATCCTCTTAGAGAAGTTGTTGTTTCCAAAGTTTTGTACAACTAACGCTCGGTTTATTGTTTCTTTTTTAATAAAATCTTTTTGGGATTGCGATAATTTTGTAGACTTAAATCCGTTAATATAGTAAATATTATCGTGATACTGTTATTGTTGTATTTTACGTATTTTAGATATTAAAAATAATTAATTGATTGTTTACAACATTTCTATTAAAATCTTTTGTTTTATTTATAAGAAATATATTTGTAATTTTTAAAATTATTAACTGGAAAGATCGAATTTTTAAATAATAAATCAATTATTATTATTAAAAAATTCCTCTAATTTTTAAAAATTTCAAACAACATTCACTGTTAAATGATTTAGTCCCATATAAGAATGCCATTTGTGAGAAATTGTAAAAAAAATTTGAATAATTATTAATAATTGTAACAAACTATCAAGCTTGAGACATTGATAACAATCAATAACAGTTGATAGAAGTTAATGATTGTTATAAACAGTCAATAACAGTCACAAACAGTTAGTAAAAGCTTCTCGCTGTAAGTAATAATACATTTATTCAAATTTATTAAGTTATTAAAATTTTCAAAAATTTTAAATTCGTAATTAATTTATTATTATTTATAATTATTTATAGTTGTTTACCGTTGTTTACTATTATATTTACAGTGATTTACTATTAGTAACAGTTCCTTACAGATTTTTGCGATTTTTTAATTAATTTTTCTTATTTATTAACAGTTATTTACATTTAACAAATTTTTCATAATAAATAAAATTGATTGTACGTGGGAAAATTTTCGAAAATCTGAATAAATGTTAATGAATGCAAACAACTGTAAATAACTTAATAATTATTACTTACAGTTAATAATTATCATTGATTGTTTATAACTATTATTAACTATTAGTGACTGTTTATAACAATTGTTAACTGTTATCAGCTGTTATCGACTATTATTAATGTCTTAATAGGACTGCTTTATTACAGTTATTAACAGTTATTCACACTTTTTCAAATTTTTTCACAATTGTTAATAATTATTCACAGAAATTAATTTCATACGGGTTCCATAAGAAAAAATTTTTACTTATAAAAAAATACTTTAAATCTTGATGAAAACAATCGCCATAAATAAATGAAAACTCAATTCAATTTTCCCGTAATAAATTTGGCACGTGAATTGATTGAGGAAGAAAGCTCATTTCCTTTAATTTCAGAATAAGAAAATTTAAAAAAAAAAAGAGACGAAGAAAATGGCTTCTTCGAAGACTGAGGCGGATTGGTTTATAGCTAGAAAGGGTATATCTCTTCTGTTGAACAATAAAACCGAGGAAGCTGAATCTTTATTCACTCAACATCCTAATAGCTTTCATATTCAAGCTGGTCGAAGTTTTACATTATTTATGGTAAAATATTTTTCTTTCTTATTAATCTTCTTTGTTAAAAAAAAATTAAATTTGCTCTCTGCACATCTGCTGGAAGTTTTATTTTTACTTTAAATTTCATATAATTTCACACTAAAATCAATGGAAAATTATTAACTTTTATGCAAACGAGCATTGACTTTAATGCTAACTTGCAGGAATGTTAATGCACGTACTGAAAGCAATTCCATTTCTTTAACAGGTTTTATGTTAAATATTTAATTAAAAAAATAATGTTTTTCTTTGTCATGTTAATAATTTATTGAAATTTATATTTTTATTATTTAAAATTATAATTAAAAAAATTAACTATTAAATTTCGGTATGTTTGAGCTAAACCATATTTTCTATATAATTTTACATAAGCTGATGTTATAGGGTATATGATATATACTTTGCAGTTTCCCGAATTTTAAAAATTTTTTCAGAAAAATATTTTTGAGAATATCTCTATGTTATGCTTTTTATCGGTAAAAACGGACGGTTGTAAATACAGAGATATTTTTAAAACTTTTGGATTAAGAATAAAAATTCGGAAAACTGTAATGTCGAATATTTTACATTCTCTTAAGTCATGAGTAAATTTTATAAGAAAAACTATAGAAAAAAAAATAAAACTATAAGATTACAAATTATTGTCTTTTAACATAAAAATAAATCATCTATAACACTAGCAAATTTCATCCAACTAGATCTCTTTAATGAACAGCAAAACTTGACATAATTTCACGCCTTGAAACGAATAGTCAACATTGTCATAAAAACGCATACACGATCACATGTATATACAATTTTGTTATTGTTTCAACAAGCCGTTATACTGTTATTCCTTTTTTTTTTTACTTTTTTTTTCATTCACAGAATGCTCTCATGACGTTCGAGGACGATAAGCTTCAACAAGCGGTACAAATGTTACGAGATATGGAAAGAGAATGTGCCACTGACAATGGCTGGATTAAATCTATGAGGACAAGGGTTTTCGGTGCTGATACATCTGATGTAAGCTTTTTTTTATTTTATTATTATTATATCATTTAATTTTTAAGTTTTATTGTAATCTTGAATAAAGATATTAAGGCATGATTGTTTATAACTGTTCGTAACTGTTACAGATGATTGTATTTCAATATCTTTATTATAAGGTTAAATATCAGTTATAAACTTATGTAAGCAATTACAAATTTTTATAAATAGTTTTAGGCAATTATTTAAAATAAAAAAAGCAATTTTTTTATATTGATAAAAATTAATTTCTAACACAATCACTTGGATTTTGAGCGAAAGTTTTTTATTGCTCTATTTTTTGCAACGTTTCGAGTACTTTAGCTGTACTTTTTTCAGATTTAAATGCCAAAATTGGCGAGACAAATGTTTGTAATTTTGGCCATTTATAATATTATAAATTGTACTGTATTATATATATTATTATATAATTTATATACATATAATTGTTCTGTAATGGACATTTGATATGTTTTATTTTAAATTTTGACTCGCTAATTTTGGCATTCAGGCTTGAAAAAGAGTTCAATGATTAAAGTACTAGAAAAGTAACAAAAACGAATCGATAAAAAATTTATTTTTATCAACTAATTTTTTAAGAGAGCATTAAAAATCTAATATATTTAATTTTTTTACTATTTCGTATTCTTACATTATTTTTTTGAGTATGAATATGATAACGATTATAGATATTAACTGTAGCCGCAATTAATTTTTAAATTGACGTTGATTAACAAATCAATCAAAAAGCATTAATTAAAATGTTTGAGTTGCATAAAACTATTTAAAATTTCTAATAAACTTTTATACTTATGATCCCGTTTATAAATGTTTCAAGTCTCCCAATTTAGATATTTTGAAAAAAAATCATAGTTTTGCGTATTCACGACAAATTTATTTCCATTAGAAAAATAAGAGGAAATATAAACAATATATTTTAGCAATGAAAAAAAAATAAACAAATTTTTCAATTTATCGAAAACGATATTTATTTTTTTATTGATCTTTCTATTGTCCTTTTACAAATTTTTTAACAAAAGACTTTAACTTTTTTTATATGTTATTTAAATAGTACCAATTTACAATACAAATCATAAACTATAAAAACCATCAAATCTAGACTCGGTTGGATGATTTGACTTCCTGACCTTAAAACCTCGGAGCTACCGATCTATATAAATTGAATATTTTACGGGTGAAATTAGACTGTATATATAATAAATAAATATATAATCATATGCGAATAATTAATCATCTGTTAAATAACTCATTGAGTGAACTAAATATCTAGTTTTATTACGTCATTATGTGTTTGATTATTTAAAATTTCGCTTCCATTGATCTAATTAGAGATTTAATTAAAGATAAAGTTAATAATAATGTCTGTACATTATCTCTATCAAACAAAACTATTTCAATATCGAAACTTAATTATAATTTTCACATAACTACATGGATTCCAATATCACCATGATCTTAATTTAAAATGTAGGTCATACGTTTAGTTAATGCTTTATAATTATATCAAAGCTTATAATTAAATCTAATTTCCAAATTAATCGAAATTCTAATATCAATGGCAATAATAAAAGAAAATTCATCAAGTATTTAATGAAAATGAAAAAGAAAAATCTAACCTTTCATAAATATAGATAACCATGATAAAGTTTCGTTTATTGAATAAAACTAGTTCTCAAGAAAGCAAATACTGTTTGACCAAGTTCTATATTAAACGAAGTTCTCCATTATCTATGTATCGCGTAATAATTCACGTCGACATCATTGGCCAACCAACCAACTGGTTTTACGGTTAACAATTTTGTATTCATGAAAGATACACTTCTATATATATACATACATACATACGTATAAAGTCATTATAATCGTGTACGGCCTTGGCGTGTACGTTGTGTTACGTGTTTGGTCCTAGTTTATGTCCATAACATTTTTTTTTTGGTCAATTCGTACATGTATGTATGCGAGTAATTTTGATTTTCATGAATATTAAAATTTTTATTTCACGATGTTCTTTTTTTACTTCTTCTCCTTCTTTCATACAGAGCGAATACATAAGACGATTGGAAAGACAAGTTGTATTAGCTGATTCACAAGTTTGCGCGGCTTTGCTTACTTTATTACAACAAGAGGTGACTGGTTACGTTAGAGGCGGATGGATGTTGAGAAAAGCATGGAAAGTTTATCAAAATACTTATAATCAAATATTACAACTTTATCGTACCACTTTTGGCAATAGTCCTGATGGTTAGTTATTTTTCTTCAGTTTTCAATTTTCAATTATTTGTTTATACATAGTTGTATTGAACTTTAATCTTCATTTTTATTATATTTATAAGAAAAATCATTTTTTAAAACTTGATATTAAAATCTTTTTTTTTTTTTAAATCTCTTGTGCTAAACTTTATTTCATTAAATAAGGAAATTAAATTTCAAAAATTAATTTTTTCACTGAAATAAACTAATTTCAATGCATTTTACAAAATTTTTTAATAATTAAATGTTGAATAATTACGTTTTAAAGTAACAAATTTCTTTTTATGTAAAAATGTCAAATAGTACACATACAGAAATATCCTCCACAAAAGAGACTGTTTTCAGTAATCGATTTCAAACATAAAAAGGGAATGTAATTTATAACGATATCGATCCAAAGATTTCTATTAAACTTGAATCGAATATTTCTGCTTTAAAATTCAAATCTTTAAAGATTGATTATTCTTTTGAAATTAAAATTTAAAAAGTCATGCTAGCTTTTAAAAAAAAAATTAAATTTAAAAATAGGCTTATAATGATCGAGCAAGTCATTGCTAACCGATAAATAACAATGTACACCAAAGAGGTAATGGAATAAAATAAATTTTAGGTTTTCAATCGATATGTGGTACACCAGTTGGCAATGGTAATTTTCCATCCCCATTATCATTACAAAGTCCAAGCTCAGAATGGTCAATACCACCGTCGTGCAATGGTAGCATCTCTGGTGGTATAACAACACCCTCGCCGTCAGGTCTGCGCAGCTCTCTATCAATGCTCTTCTCGCTCGCCAGAATCACGTCCGAGCAACCAACACCGTAAATTTTTATTCTTAAAAACAACAACAACAACAACAAAAAAGAAACAAAAATAATTAAATTTAAAATTAAGATTTAATGATATTTTTTTGAAGAATCTGTGAATATCTCGAATCCGATTACACATACAGCGGCAATATCGGCTAATCGTGCGCTTTTTTTTGTTTCACATGTAATGGCTAATGACGACACTTGCGTATCACCGATTCGATAAAATTCACTGATTTTAGACTTATATTAGTATTATTCTTTACGTTTTCTCTTTTATTTTCATTAATTTGTGTATTATTTAGTTTTCAAACATAACATTTTTTTAAGGAATTAATTTCCAGTTAACTTAAAAAGAGTTTCATCAAGAGATGATGTAGATTTTTATTTGTATCCTGTTAAAAATAGATTGATTTGATTGACAAAAAAAAATTAAGAAACAATATACGTATGTAGCATTGGTTAAGATTAATGTCTCAGTTAATTAGGTCAACCATATTAGAAGTTTTCCAACTTTTTATACTTATTCGACCATAAATCGTTCACCTTAATACGGTATAGTCTATTCCAGAAATATCCTTATAGAAATATTAATATTATTATTATTTCATTTATAATTTAACGTAGAAATATCAAACATTTTGTTTATTTTTTAGTATTAATTATTGACTTTGCATTGACACTAGAAATTAAATATTTAAAATGTATACTTTTAATTTTATTTTTTTTTAAATTTTCTATGTAATAAGTAGGTACACTATTTTTTCGGGAGCTAGTTTTTAAAATAATTTAACGCTTATAAGCGCTTTTAATTAGTTTTCTTGCACTTAGTTTCATGCTACGCAAATTTTCAAAGCTTCCAGCTAGCTTATCATAAAATGTAAGAGTGAATATTGAAAAAAAAATTATTCAAATTGTTCGAGTTTAAAATCAATCAATATTAACTCTTTCTTTAAAAAATTTCTAAGTCAGACTGCCATAAAAATCGACAATAATTTAACAATTTTGTTTTTTAATATTTTTGAATCACAACAGTTTCGTTGAACCATCCGAAGTTACCAGGTTAATGTCGGCCATTAGTTTTGGTTACGGAATCTTCCAATTATGCGTAAGTTTATTGCCGCCTTCCTTCGTCAAAGTCATCCATATTTTGGGCTTCGAAGGCGACAGACAAGCTGGCCTCACGGCACTTATGTATTCAAGATTAAGCGAGGATATGAGAGCACCTCTTGCCACGTATGTTAATTACGTTTGTATTTTCTGTTAGTATTTTGATTTATTGGAATGCTTAGGAACGCATTTAGTCAGTGCTTCGCAAGATAAAACAAATTTTTTTTGTAATTTAAAAAATTTCAATATAAAATGTTAACAGTTTATTATAATATTTAAAAATCATAGCTCTTATCTTGCATTTATAGATTTAATCTATATTGCTGATTTTTATAATTCCAATTTTAATTTATAAAAAAATATCTAATATTAGTTAAATTTTTTACATAAATATTATTTTTGCCATACAAATTTATGTTAAATTATTAAATTTCTGTAAAACTTTTTCTCTTTAAATATTTATAAAAAGTTTGCAACTTTTACCTTTTAATTTTAATATTTTTTAATAAATTTTCTATTTTATTCTAAAAAGTTTCTCAGGCCACCTTAAGTTTATTATTGATTTGCACCTTATTGTGAAATTATTTTTATTTCCGATTTCTTAAATCATATAAGGCCATAGAAATCATTAGATTTATTTTTAAATTTTAAATATAAAATATTTTTATGTTCTCTCAATGTTGTTTAATAATACTAAAAAAAAATATAATCAATTCTTCATTCTTAAAAGTTTTCTTTTTTTTCTGTGTAGCATACCTTCGACTAATAAAGTTTTTATCGAACGATAATTAAAAGTGTTTTACGATTAAATTTATGATCGTTAAACGGAAACGTTTTTTATTATTGATTTAACCTAAATAACAGTTAAGAAAGATTAAAATAATTTATTAACACTAATTTCTTAATAATTTATTAACAGATTAGCGCTACTATGGTACCATACAATCGTAAGACCATTTTTCGCTCTCGACGGCTCCAATGTTCATGCTGGAGTTAAAATTGCTAAGGAATTAATAATGGAAAGTCAGCCTGAATTTGAAGACTCGGCACTGTTCTTATTTTTCACCGGTAGAATAGAACGTTTACAGGTAGAAAAATTTTACTTTTTAGATTTTTTTTCATCATTTAAAAAAAAAGGCTTGAATTATCATTTGAAAATGAATTAATATTGAAATATTGTTTCAGTCCAATGTGAACGGCGCCTTACGAGCTTATGAAAAAGCAGTTGAAATGTCGACTCAAAGAGAAATAAAGTTACTTTGCTTACACGAGGTTGCTTGGTGTCATTTGATTCGTCTTAATTTCGAGGACGCACATACTTCTTTAGCGAAATTACAGGAAGAGACTCGTTGGTCAAAAAGTTTCTACGCTTATCTGTCAGCCGGTATTAATCTAAGCATATATGAACTTTGATTTGAATTTTTTTTATTTTTTATTTTTCAACCCAATTGCGTCTTATTATAGCGTTAAACTGTTTATTTTCACGCTTCTTAACTGGCTCGACGCTATCTGTCTTTGTTCGCCATTTGAAATTACTCTGCAAATGTTTACCAAAGTTACGTAACGGATGCAGCGCTGGTCTTTGCTTTTTAAACTTGTTTCAATATTTGGATGATAATTTAAACGTCTGAAATAATAATCTTTTTGACGCTTTTGAAAAAAGTTTTTATAATTAAGATGTCTCGGAGATTATCAATTTATTCGTATGTTAAAGCAGGCCATAATTTTAATTAAAATTTAATTCTATACAGTAATTTTGTTGGATTTTGTAATTTTCAAAGTTTCTCAGACGTAAATTTGTGAGATTATATTGTCAATTAAAAATAATTGAATTTCTAATTCTATTTTATAAAAGTAAAATGATTTTAACCAAAATTAAAATAATTCAATGACCAAGTTAATAGTTTTTTTTTTTTGAAAATCTTATCAAGCATAAAATTTAATACACTTAACATTATTTTCAGTTTGTTCCGGAGCAGATGGGGATTTTGAAATTTTATTGTCGACGTATAAAAAGCTCGCGTCTTATGTTGCTGGTACAACGAGAAAATCACAGCTTGATTTATTTATCTCGAGGCGAGCGCCTAAACTTATCGACCAAGACACCGGACGTGCTTATACGGTCTCTTATTACAAATTGCTCGTTTACGAGCTTCTTTATCTTTGGAATGCTTTGCCATCGTGCTCCACTGAATCACTGCGCAATATTTTACTTGGTTTGTACTTTTTGTTTTACCTCGTTTAATGGAATCAATTAATTTTGATTCTTTTTTTTTCTTTTTATTATTATATCTATAGATTTAGTGTTTCTTTATTTTGATAATATTATATAAGAAATAAATTATATTGTTTCTTATTTCATTGCGAAAATTTATTATAGATTTAATCAAATGTATTGTTAATAATAACATAATTAAATATAACTTTTTATAAATAAAATTCATAAAAAATATTTTTACTTGTCATTAAATGTGACAAAAACATTAAAAAAAAAAATTAATAATAAAATTCGATTTTCAGAATGTAAAAATAGTCATTCCGAAGAACCAATGGACGGTTTATCAGACCTAATTGAAGGAGCGGCTTATTCGCATCTTGGTGATCAAGAAGCCGCCGTAAGATGTTATCGCAATTGTTTAAAACGTCGATTTCCATCCAAAGATACATTAGACCAACACATTAGTGCATTTACACTTTATGAATTAGGCAGTATACTGTGTCATGGAAGTGTAAGTTCTTTTTCAAATTTTAAACTTTTTTATTTTTAAAAATATTTTTCCACTTAATTTTATATTAATTTAATTGACAATTTTCCATGAAAAAATCGAATAGTTTAAAATAAAATATTGATTTTACAAATTTTGTATCACTTTTGAAATGTTTATATAATATTTAATATTGCCTTGAACAAAATTTAACGTTAATGAAGAATATTTTACGTCACATGTGTTTTGTTCACAAACGTAATTAAATTTTAATTTACACTGCAATGATAGCATAAATATAGCGACGTTAAATAAAATTAAAAAAACGTCAAATTTTGTTAATAGTTATAAACAAATTTTATTTTGTTACAATGTTTATATTTTTGATCATGAATAAAATATGTATCTTTAATATTTTTCAGAATATAGAAGAAGGAAGATGTTTGTTACAGAGGGCACAGTGGCATTATGAAAAATATGATTTTGAAAGTCGCCTAAACGTCCGAATTCAAGAGGCATTAAAAAGAGTATCGTAGTTAAAACTTTAAACAAAATCAAAAATATTTTCGAGTGTGTTTGTATTTTATAAAAACTTGTTTTAAGAAAAAAAAAAGAGAAACATGATATTATAAATTGTTATACCGTGATATTAGTTTAGTGCTTTTGTTAAACAAGTTTGAGAATCGTGGCTATATTGATGCGTTAATAAAGAAACTATTTATTGTTTTTTTTATAAAAAGACAAAGTTTAGAGAAATTTTAGACTATTTGAACATTTTTTAGGCATACCGATGAATCTCGTATGATTAAATCGAGAAAAGGAAAAAAAATTGCAATACAATAATTGAATGACAATTCAATTTTATATATAAATTTACAAACTTGACGTTACTCCAGAACAGACAAATTTAATATGTCGCAAAATGATATCCTTCCATGTTATTCCGTCTCATGATTGCGTGCTATGTTTGTATTTATCTTAAAAACAATTAAAAGATCTCATCAGATGTAAAACATAATGTACAACATATGCGTAAAAAGTGCGTGCATAATTAACGCAATTCCAAACTCAAAGACGCTCCTGTAATATATTACATTTATTATTTATAAAGTTTTAAAATTAGATGAAACTTCTTATTGTTAATAATTTATTATACTTCCTTTGTTTTTATTTAATAAAATTTTTTTTCTTTTAAATAACACTGATATAAATATTTTTCAAAAAATAACTTCATGATAATCCATTATAATATAATAAATAGAAACACAATTTTTTATCTTTTATTTGCACTTATTTATTTGGTACCTAAACTATTTTTTTAAAGAGTAATTTATCTTAAAATGAAATAATTTAGCAGATATTATTCATCGAAATAATAGTATTAATGAATTAAAAAATTAATCCATAATTAATGTGATGGTGATGATTTCCCCTGCTTGGAGTAATTAAAGGACACGTGAGATTATTGTTGAAAAACCAGACACGTGAAAAATCATTTTTTATTTTTAAATTTTGAGTTGGTACCTCTCATTTCAAATGAATAAATTTGAATATATGATAAGAAGTCTTTTTTATATGTTTTGTGGATCGCTGATTTGAAATATGAGATTAGATAAAAATACGTCATTTCTCAAAGAATGGCGTAATAATTAATTTTTAATAAATAATAAATAATAAATAATTCAAAAAACTTCTTACTTATCATATTTCAAATGTATTCATTTGAAATCAGAGGTACCAACTCAAAATTTAAAAATATAAAAAATGATTTTTCACGCGTCTGGTTTTTCTACAATAATCTCACGTGTCCGGTTTTTCAACTATAATCTTCACGTGTCTGGTTTTTCAATAATAATCTCACGTGTCCTTTTATTGCTCCAAGCAGGCGATTTTTTAAAACAATAAATATCAAGGTTCACGGTGGTGCTCCGAAGCCAAGTATGAATGTGCGAATTCTCCTTGTACATTGATGTAGGTGAGCAAAAAATTTGATTTGTTTTTATGAAATTTTTATTATTTATATAGGACTTTTATATATAGATCAATTTGAAGTTTTTTCATATTGTATAATTCAAATGATTTATCAATAATAACCTATAGCAAAAGAATACATTGCTGGGTGAATGCAACGGTATAATTGGACAACAGCTGCTAATTGGATAAATTCAACTTAGAATAAGCTTTAAAAATTAAAATGTAATTAATATAAAATATTTTTTATTGTCACTAGTTGAAAAGCACATTATTTAATCATATAATAAATATAATTATGTATACAAAATTATTTTTTTGCTTTGAAATAAAATATATCGATTTGCACGGCATGCCATCTCCGCTTTCTAGGAACTGAAACTGCTCCGACACGACAGAATCAGATCAAAATAGTCTAATGGTAGAACTGTTTTAACTAAATTGATAAAATCAAATGATTTTTTTTTTCAATTTTATTTAACGTCGCTGTATTTATGTTATGATTGCGATACTAATTGGCGTTGGAGGTCGTTTCAGTGTGTTTGTGAACAAAGCATGTTTATCGTATACAGTGATTCTTGTATCAATCGGCTGCCAAGAGCGGGATTTAAACTCGGAACCTCGAGATTATGAATTCATCGCTCTACCAATTGAGCCACTGGCGATAAAAAAAAAACTAAATTATTAACCAAATCTAGTAGATTAATATATCTAATAAAAATATCTGATGAGTATTTGCACCATTTTTTTGAAGATTACATAGAATTTCATGAAATTTTACTTGTCTTTTTCAATAAAGATGAAGCTAAATTAGATATATTTTAATAATTATTTATGTTTATTATTTTTGATTTGTTTGACATTATAATTATTAATTAATATATCAGAAGTTAATACTCACTATTTGATATGTTAAACATATAATTTTAATTTATATTTAACCAAAATTGGTGAAATATACTGAATTATTTAAAAATGGATTTCATAACTTTATCTTGTCTCATTAATACAAAAAAATTATTTTATTTACAGTTGTAAATATTTTTTATGGAAAAATATCATTTCATACAAAAGCTGTTAAAAAATTTTGATATTTCTACATTTTTTAAAGAAATGAAAAAGAAACTCATATTTTTTTTATACATTTACTATAATATTACTAATAACTGTGAAAGTAGCAATCATTCAAAATCAAAACAAATAATTGATTCTGAACCTCAAAATATATCAAAATTACATAAATTGTAATTTGTTTATTCGAAAGAGTTGTTGATTGTTATTATTAAGTGAAATACCTAATGGATTATCAAGATGAGTCTGAATATCCTGGAAATTGTCCTTTTCAAGGTTGCCGCAGGGTACCTTGGTATTGCAAATATATCAAACCATTTTTTTCTTTTGTTGTTTCAGTCTTATTGGGTGAGTGTGTAATTTGTTTTGTCATTTCCTTCAACTTACTTGTTAATGAGTAATTCAAATTTTTAAAAATTTTAGCATTATCCATGTCACATATTTGCGAAAAACTTTCATCCAACAATTCCTTTCAGATGATAAAATCAGATTTAAGTACAGTGAGAAATAATATAAATATATTATCGGTAACCTATTAAATTATCACTGATCTTATATTTCGTTGTGTTCGATTTATTAATTGCCATCATATTTTTGTACAGAACGAAGTGAGAGAGTTAACAGAGTCAAGAGATGAATTAAAAATGAAATTGAAAGAAATCGCTTGCGTTATACCTAAATTATCCGATGCAATATTGTATCTTAGAAATGAAGTTGCTGAAGGTTAATTTTTTTGAGTTATTTCATTTTAATAATAATCACTTTTGTAATAACTTACAATTTTCTTTACTAATGAATTAGGAATTGATGTTCAAACGAGAAAATTATTAGAAGCAGTATCTCCTGATAGTTTAAAAAAAATTTTAGAATCAGAATTAAGGACTTACGATGCTGATAAAATTGCAAAACCAGATCTGGCTCTTGAATCAGCAGGTTAGATAATAACAAATTTAAGACTATGATAGTAACATGCTAATTTTAATTTCTAAAGTAGAGGTCTCAGTCGTTCACTCGGTAGAGCAATGAATTCGTAATCTCGAGGTTCCGAGTTCGAATCTCGCTCTTAACCACCGATTGACAGAAGCACCACTGTATACGATACAAGTGCTTTATTCACAAATACACTGAGAAACCTCCATCGCTAAATAGCATTGTAATAATAGCAAAAATACAGCGACGTTAAATAAAATTAAAAAAAAAATTTCTAAAGTTTTATGATATTTATTTAGGTGGCACAATTCTTTCTATAAGAGATACTGAAACTTATGAACAAGGTGCGCCAGTTATAAAATTATTTGGATTACCTGTTTGTCCGCAAGCAAAAACTCCTAGAGCAATAATTCAGGTTTAATTTGTTTTTGTTAATTTTTCATTTTGTATTTAATATTTTTCAACTAAACCGAAATAATTCCCATTTGTTACCCTATAATCTTAAGATTAAAAAAGATTATGAGCTTTAAATTTTAAACATTTGTAGGCAGGTGTGTTGCCTGGTGAATGTTGGGCATTTAAAGGTAGTGAAGGTAAAGTTGTTATTCGACTTGTAGGAAATGTTGTTATTTCTGGATTTAGTCTTGAACATATATCTCCAATGGTATCGCCAACTGGAGAAATTAGTTCTGCTCCAAAGGATTTTTCAATTTATGTAAAATTATTTAATTTTTTGTTCAATGTCATTTTAATTATTGAAATATTTATCATATTTTCATAAATATACTAAAAATATATTTCACAGGGTTTGGACGATGTTGATGATAGGGATGGTGTCTTACTTGGTAGTTATACTTACAGTAACGCTGGACCTCCAATTCAATATTTTGAAGTATATGTAATTTTTTAAATTTTCTAAACGATTATAACTTATAAAGTAAAGAATATTTCCATCAGTCTTGTAGATAATAATAATGGATAGTCAGAATATCCTTATTTATAATCACTTCCTCTTAAGTTTTTTAATCTGAAATATAAATTAAAAAATTTTTTTTTTATTTTTATTTTACATTCTAGATTCCATGGGGGTGATTATAAATAAGGCTATTATGACTGTTGATCACTATTGTCGTTATTATTATTATTATTATTATTTTAACTGTAATAAAGATAAAAATATTCTTTAATTTATCTTATAGTAAACATATTCTTTTTATTTTTGGTTATATCTTATTTTCTTATCATAATAAAATGAGTTTGTAATTATTTGCAGAATAAGTTAAACAGTCCTTTCGAAATAATCGAATTGAAAATACATTCTAACCACGGAAATAAAAATTACACTTGCGTTTATAGGATACGAGTGCATGGAATTCTTGTAACGACAAATGAATTAAGAAGTTAATTTAGAATTAAAACTAAAACTAGAAACATTACTAGTTAGTATTTTAAATGTTTTTTATTATCATTGTAATATTAAAAATTCAGTTATTTTTAATATTTATTTTTTAGAATAATTAATTATCTGAATTTTATATAATTTTAAAAATATTTTATATGTATGAAATATAAATATTCTAATGTATTGACATTTATTTTATTCTTACCTCAATAGTAGCATTTTATTAACTCGAAAAGCAGACCGTAAGTAAGTTACTTCTTATGTCTAAAATTTAGCGGAAGTAATAAAGTTTAGTACTCTCACTGAATTAAAAATTTGTAAAATTGTAATAGATTATGCAATGGAATTAAATCGCATATTTCTCCCGAGGATGAAATTTGAAAAAGATATAAAAGGGAACAATTCAAAAAGATTTCTTCATGAAATAAAATAAAATTTGAGATAATAATATTTAAACTAGAGATCTCAGTGACTCATTCGGTAGTGCTATGGATCCGTAATCTCAGGATTCTAAGTTCAAATCCCGGTCCCAGCCGATTGATAGTACCACTGTACGTTACATGTGCTTTATTCACAAAAACCCACTGACGACTTCTGTCGCTAATTAGCATCACAATGATAACATAAATACAGCGACGATAAATAAAATTTTAAAAAAAAGTATTTAGATTATTACAATTTTACCATAAATAGATTTGGAGATTACTGTCTATGCCCAAAATTTTGTAGTTATTACGATTTTTAGATCCAAGGGGGAAAATTAAAAGAAGTGCAATACATCGACGTTTTCAAAATTTGTTTAAATATCTGTATATTGCAGCCTTCTATCGTGTTTAATAAAAATAATGCGGAGATATTTCGAAAATTGATGAAAAAATCCGAAAAAATGT
The DNA here is from genome assembly GCA_017163975.1 of Anastatus disparis. Taxonomy (NCBI): domain Eukaryota; kingdom Metazoa; phylum Arthropoda; class Insecta; order Hymenoptera; family Eupelmidae; genus Anastatus; species Anastatus disparis. The sequence continues at coordinate 4,028,638 of JAFFSR010000251.1, forward strand.
AATGTTGGTAACAACAATATATGAATCATGTACCCTATTACATTAGCTTAAGCAGAAAATTTATTATATTCATGTCAAAAGTTTATTTAGCATTCTTGATCGCGCTGCAATGCAGATAATATATAAGTTTATAAAAAAAGGCCATATAAAAATAAAAAATCTATGTGATATGAACAACGAAGAAATATCGCAAATTTAATGTTTTGTTTAACGTCACTGTATTTATGCTATCGCTGCAGTGCTAATTAGCCAGGGAAACGGTCAGTGTGTTTGTGAACAAAGCACATGTATCATATATACAGAATTTTTGTAAGAATTATAATATTTCAAAAAGTACTAACCTTGCTTCGCTTCGCTGGCTCAGATCGCAAACTGGGAGAAATATGCGACTTTGATCATTAGTTGCATAATGTACCATTATAATGCTTTTTTTAGGTATGGGAGAATAATATAATATAAAAAAGAAAAAAAACAAGTATTATTTAACATAATCTTCACTCAATTTATTTTCTTTGTACAGTTCTTACATTCTATCAATTATTTTCGTCTATGTTTCATATTCCTATACGATCGGCTCTCACATACTTTATAATATCTTCATCCACTCGTACACAGTGTTTCATTAACATTTATATATATATTTTTTAAATTAATTTCTTAACATCACAAATAATCATGCACTCATTAAAATATTTCGAACCTTCGCGAACCAATGAAAATCTCGTTTATTCCATACATGTGTGCCTCATTTATTTTTGCAGTTTTTTTTTCTTTCTCTTCTTTCTATTTATTTTTTTAGTATTTTTTAACCTTATTAAGTAACCTCAGAGTGCTCGATTAAACCAAGTTAACTACGACTCATATTTTTAATTTCTTTACTTTTGGTATATTTTCGCTATTATAGATGTACGTAAAATAGTGCGCGAACTGCGATGGCAAGACAGCATATAAACTGCCCATTTATGTATATATTTTTATATATCTTATATATATATTTTTTTTATTAATTTTCTTTTTTAATTTTTTTAATTAACTTGTTTTTTTTTTTAATATACTTATTATTTTTTTTTTTTTTTATTAATTCAACTTTTTCGACAAAATTTAAACGACTTGCCAACAAAAGTGCGACACGCTTTTGCGCTTAATTTTCTATTTTATTTATAATATGCATTCTTTTTTTAATATTTAATCTGTTTTGTTTAACACAGTTTAGTATACGATACATAACACGACGTGAAGAAATACAAATCTTCTCAGATTTTCTTATTTTGCATTTTTTTTTCTCAATATTTTATTTATCAAAGAAGATCTGCGAAGTGACGAGTGATTTTTTTTAGCGTCGTAAAACTTTCTTTTTTATATATGCAAAAAGGATACATACCACGTGTCGCTAATAGTAATCATGTATATATATTTTTTTTGTTTATTACTTAGAATTGTTCGTTATGCATTAAATTCTTTTTTTTCTTACTTTTTAAAATTTGTTTATTTAAAATCTCTGATGCCTTTTTTTATAATGCAATTGCTAAAAAAATCATATGAAGTAGAAGAAAAATCAAAACAGAAAAGAGAAAATAATAAAAAAAAAACGGCTTGAGAGGCACGTTTCACATTGTATTTAAGTATACCCAATAGATTTGCTCAATTAATTTTTTACTATTTTTTTTTATAATAAGTTATAATTTAATATACGATTTCGGCTGACAATTTACTATATAAGAACTGCAACTAGAATCGGTGAATTATTTTGCACTCAGATCACACGCTAGAATAATTCGGAGGTCAGTCGTCTAACGCTATCGAGCTATCGAAATTCGGACGTGGTACCAAGTATGTATACATAGTAAAAAGTTTGATTTCTTTTTTTTTTATAATCCATGATTTTCTTTTATATTTTTTACAAAGAAGTAGAAATGGAGATTTTGGTTTTTCGAGAAACGATTTTTTTTGTTGCTACGAGTTATTCATTAAATTTTTGTAGATAAAAACATATCTTATTTTTTTAATCAAATTTTTTTTAACAAGTTTAGAAAATTTTATTTCCGTAAGTAGAACAAATCGTTATAATAGTTTTTAGTCGTTATTATAGATTTTAGATTTCGCGATTAATTTTTGATAGAATGTACAAAATAATCGTTAAACTTTCATGAAAATTGTGCACTTTTTAGTCAATTTCAAATTGTTATTTTTTTTTTACTTTTATTTAACATTGCTGTATTTATTATATAATTAGGATGCTATTTAGCAATGGAGGTTTCACAGTGTGTTTGTGAACAAAGCACATTCGTAAACTCGAATCCTCGAGCTTACGAATCCATCGCTCTAGTGAGCCACCGAGACCTCAACAGCATCGCATTATTGTTATACATTATGATTTTTTAAAAATAATTATAATCGTTGCGTTATTCGATTACGCTAAATTAAAAACTATCAGTTTAAAAAAATATTTACAAAATATTTACATGATCATTTAGAAAATTCGACTAAATTAAATCAGATAAAACTGTAATTATATGATAATCGTAGTATGTACTAAAACGATCGATTTGACTAAGGCGGTATATAATATTCAGATGACATTGAAAAAGGGAAGATTTATTTCTAACTCATTGTGAAAAAGAAAATCTTTCTATGTGTTTTTGGAGTTTTTCGAAACATTGAGAATTTAATACGATTGAGCCACAAGTCATTTGAAAGAAATAAAAAAATTAAAATATTTAGAAAACTGTAACTATTTTAAATCTCTGATGAAAAATATTTCATTCAATGATGAACAAAAAAACCGTAGCTGTAAATTTTTTCCTAACTTTCGATTAAATAATCAATTATCCAATAAACTTCTACACGTTTTCATCGAATATAAAAATTGCTCGTGTAAATAAAAAATAAAAATCAATGGCACCACTACCGAGCGAAGGTTCGTCAACGTTTGTGAAGGCATAGAGTTTCTTTATTTATCTTCTCTTTTTTTTTTTCTTTTTATTCATTTATATATTCGACAATTGTTTAAGTTTATGCTATACGTAGTATCAAAATAAATCACACCAAGTGTATAGAGTAGAATATATGTATATATATATTGTACATATATGTACAGAGAACTTTCTATTACCATCGTTTAGATCGCTCTTTCATAATATTCTTTTTTTTTTTTCGTTCAAATTCCTTTTTTTATATTAAAAAGTTACGCTAATGTACCTACATTGTATCCTGCTTGATAATTAATATATATAATTTTTTTTTTTTTTTTTTTAATTTGTTTTCGTCGTAAAATCTTCATTTTTTTCACTTGTTATTTAGGACATACGCTATAATTAAAATATATCACAGATGTTAATAAAAGACTCTCTATGAAGTCAAAAGCAGAGTAGAACGAAGGATTTTTTTTTTTTATTAACTAGACACATCTTGACGAAAAGTCAGAGTATGTGAAACGGCAACAGATTTCATTTATAATTCGTGTACACACGAAATTTTTTATTATTTTTTTTGTTTTTTTTTTTTTTTAATTTTTTTATTGGGAAGTTTGAGAGAGTAACGCCTTTTTATTAAACGTCAAAGTCTCGGAAGTACTTTTCCTCTATGTAAAGTTTGTAAAATTTCAGAAAAGTTCTAAAAAATCGTTCGTAGAAAAGTGACAGTATAATTGTTTTTGAACTTCAATCTCAAGATTTCTTTTTCTTTTATTTTTCTATTGTTTTCAAATACGATTCTCTAGCGTAAATTAAATTTTCATTACAAGTTTCTTTTTTGATATTTAAATAATGCCTAATTGATATTCGTACTAATAACATTTTTGATTGTTAATTTGAAGATTTTAAAGACTTCATATTATCGTGTTACTATCAAAATTTATAAAATTTTAATAATTATAAAAATTATTAAAAAATTTACTGAAGCTTTGAATAGGAATTTTAAAAATTTACTCCTCGCTTCACATTTAAAATAAATCAATCATGTGTTTTACAAAAATTTCTACCAAATTTTCTACCTTCATTAAAATGTCTCTTAATGTCTATAAGATCCACAATTAACAATCATTAATAAATTTCCATCTTTACCCTCCGCTGTTATAATTTCAAGCTTAAAATCTATAAATGTCTATCGAAGAATATTATTGCTTCTGAGGAAACAGATAAAAACTGTTACATTTCATAAATTTGACGTCATTGACGAGATTGTCCCGCTATTTATATATTTTCTTATTATTTATTTTTTTTTTTGTTGAGATCGAGTTCTTTATAGAAAAATTAAGAGGAAAACTTTCGTTTCTCACGTATTATTTGATCTTATATTTTTGTTCTGGTTCTTATTTTTTTTTTTAATGGAAAATCAATCCCGAGACTCCGAGCGCTCTCAGTCGTAAACATCGTCGTTAAATTATTAAAGAATAAACAATAGAAATTTTTTAATCGACGACGAGGACTGTATTGCGCTCGAAAGAGCGCGTAATTCCGCGTGCAGTTTTTTTTTTTAAATTAAAGATATTATCGCACAGAGAAAAACTTTCAGATTAATAAATTAATACATATATATATTTTTTTTTATTTAATTGATAATTTTAATAATTGATTTACATTGATAAAAAGTGTTTTTAATTTAACGTTATGATTGTTATCATCGCGATTAATAAATTTAAATAAAATTTGGTCAATATAAAAAATCATTTATTTTATAAATTTTATAATTTATCAATTTAATTCTTAGTTTCAATATTTATATTAATAATTGGCATTTTTGGAGAAAGAGAAATTTTTAATTTACAATTTTTCATTTATTTCGAATTTTCATAAATTTTGCACAATTTATTCCAAAGGGGTTATAAATACAAAATTGATCAATAAAGTAGTATCGATCGTAAGCTGAATCATTAAAATTCAATAATTTTTTGAAATTATTTACATAAATATATTTATATATAGATATCCGAATGTGAAAAAATTCTTTATCGTTTAGTATAAAAAGTTTTTCTCGGTGCAAGGAAAACCGAGGATCATCCGTTCTAAATTAACAAAGTTTAATTTTTTCTATTTATTTATAATTACTGATCGACGCAGAGAAGTTGTCGATGCTTCATCTAAATACGCTAACATCGCACCTATAATCGTACACGTTTATAATTTAAGTTTTTTTTTCTTTTCAGCATATACATTTTATGCCGATCGCTCGCATCTTGGATTATTTTTCATTTGTTCCTTTTTTCTTCGTTTATTATAATGATTAATTTGAACTTGATTTTTATTTTAATATTCAAATTTAATATGCATCAGATCATAAAGTGCTTTGCATTTGCAACATCGATTAATTGTGTGAATTATTAAATTCGTTGAGTTGTAAAAAAATAAGAAATGAATTAACGAGAATGTTTAATTTTAAAAATTAATCATGGTTAAAATAAACCTATAACAATAAAATATCTAAGATTTTTATAAAAATATTGAAATTAAAATTTAAGTAGTTTTATTTGTAAATCGAGTTTAAATGGATCATTATAATACATCTTGAATAATTCTTTAATGACAAATTTTTCCACTTATTTTCTTTAAAATTTCACAGTATCAATTCTTTTAGGTTCATCCATGATAAACACTGACATTTATAACATTAGCGTTGGTAATAATATTATTTAAAGATTGTCGTGATTATGGCAACGTTTTACGATATTAAAGGGTCACAATAACAAGTTTTCATTCAACATTAATTCGACATTAATACAATAAGTTCTTGTTCAACGTTACGTTTTTTTTTATTTTATTTTTTATATTTTCTTAATTCGTTTGTAACAGTATCAACAATTCTCATTGCCAACATGAATGACCAATTTAATATTCAGAGCAGATCAGAAATTTGATTTTTTTTTATCAGAATCACATTTCACGAGATACATTGATATTCGAGATGATGTAGTGAATGAAAAAAAAAATCAAGAGTAACACAATGTAATAAGAAAGTCATAACTTAAAGATAGTTCAAAATACTGAATCTTCATCGTTGATTTCTTTTTCAATTTAACGCCATTATTACATTACATATCGTTCATTACACGTCGACATCAATTGGCGCAATTAAATTCATCAATTGGTTATATTCAATTGATACGTCGCACACCATTTGTATTTTTATTATTTTTCTTGAAAAAAAAGGCGTCAAAGACATGAAGAAGATGTATGTGTTTGTTATAACGACTATATTGTCATGCACTACAGTCTTTCGAAGAGTCCGCACGATTATGGGACAGGACAGCGAAAGATGTACTTGATTTCTCTACGCTTGACAGTTTTTTTTCCTTTTTTTATTTCTTTTGAGATCGTCTTTAAAGTTTAACGAAAATTATTACTACAAAGACAGGCCTTTTTCACTAAAATATACAATTCTATCCGAGGTATTTATAAACAATTAGCTATTATGTAGACTTAAGAAGTTATTCGGATAATGCAATAAAATATTTGATTAAACTTAAATTTTAGAATTTTAATGATTTGACATAACGGGAAAACAATGACGATTTCTAAATAAAGCAAGTCGTTAATGTGATACTCAATTGAAATACCTCGTAAACATTACAACTAAACCAAAAGGAAGAACCAATACTTTTAAAATCTTTCAATTCCACATTAATTAAAACCTACGCCCTTGATTCATTGCGTCCTGGACTTTTTTTTCTACGTTTATTCCCATCACTGTTATCACTTTCAATCACAACAGCTGGTATATCATTATCACTATTTGTTCTTATACCAACGGCAGGCGTTTCTTCTAATTTAGCATAGTCCGTTGATACTTCGGTATCGTCAACGAAAATTCTTAATTCAACACTACTAGGTCCTACGCCTACACTCACGTATTCACGTTCAACTTGCTTTTTTTCAGCTGAACTTTCTTCTTTAGCGTAAAGTTTATTATAATTACTAATCGTAAAAGCTGATGCGGTTATAGGTTTAAGTTTAGAAGGCCTTCTTTCATTAATGATAGATTGTACGTCTACATCTTCGACTACAGGTTCTGTTGAACTTATTGGCTTATCATCTTTAGGCAGCTCACGACGTCCGTAAGTTATATTGCCAATACCATAACTCGATATACTCGGTGATCTCGAGCCACTGAAATTTTATTTTACAAAATAAGATATTGAAAATTTAATACTGATTTTTGTTAAAGTTGTAAGACGGATTTAATTCATTAATAGGGTGTCAGGGTCCGGATCGTTGATTTTGCATAAATTCTGCGAAATGATTTTGAATGCAAAAACACGAAGAGAACCAAAATTTTAGACTCCCAACAGTAAATATTTTCCTAATTACAGTCAATTAAAAAATGCAACTAAAAAAGCTACTAGAATTTAAACGTTTATACTGTTTTAACATTGATAGCTAATAGCTTAATAGTATATTAGTCACCAAGGGAGGTAAAGAAGTAGTGAGTCCATAGCACATGTAAATTGCCACCCGAACCGGAGACAGGGGTGGCAAAGATGTGCTTTCAAGTCACCGTTTTACCTCCCGTGGTGTGTATGCGATTTGTCGAATACCCAGGCCGAAAATACCACTGTCATTTTTCAGAGCCAGGGCGAAAGTGGTACTTTCGGCCAGGGTATGGCGAAAAATTTTTTTAAAATGAAAGCTAAACTTAAATTCTTATCGAAATATTTTTATTTTCAAAGTTACAGAGCAATTAAAACTGAACCGAATTTCAGCTTTTATTATTAATTGAAGTTTCAAAAAAGAAACCCAGGTCAATTTTTTATTACCCTGTAACTCTAGAAAAAAATATTTCGATGTACTATAATTGCTATTTCGGAAGAATTTGAGCTCAACTTTGATTTAAAAACAGTTCCTTAGCTTGTAGCCATTAATGTTGAAGAATTATAACCATTTGAACATCTAATAACATTTTTTAATTGTCTTTAAATAGGGAAATATTGAGCGTTAAAGTCTAAAATTTTGGTTTTCTTCATTCTTTTGTATCCAGAATCAATTTTCAAAATTTGTGTAGAGATTGAGAATTTAATTACAGAATTTTAAATGTTTATTTGAGTGGGTTTAACAGTTTAGTAGTAAAATTAATTAATTTACAAATTCTGTTTAATAATAATTTATATACAGCAGATAAATATTAAACATTTAAATGACAAAATTTATGAACTTGCATAATCAGTTTCTGTTACTAATTATTTTTTGTTAGAAAAGAAGAAAGATTTTAAACTCACCTAGAAACTATAGGACTTGTATCAGAAGAAAGCAATTCAGGCGTAGGTATTCTGGCTTTAGCTGAGCCAAAATCAGTAATTGGACATAAATAATTTTTTTGTTTATAACTTGCGCTAGTATCAGCAATACTCGAAGTTGTCGAATTGCAAGAAGGTCTACGTTGATTAATAGATTCAATGGAAGATTGTCTCGACGGTGGACTTACAGTTAAAAATGAACAATTTTCTGCTATGGATGGATGTGCCGATAAATATTTAGTACTACCGGTATAAGCTATTGACGATGATGATGATGAACCTTTTTGTGGTATTATATGTGGAACACTTAAATTACTCGCCGGTTTACGTATTAATTCAGCAACTTCAAAATGCATCGGCGGCGTCGAAAACATACCACCGTGACGATGCTGAGAGTGAAATGTTTGACGACGTTTTATCTTAAACTTCGAAGGTTTATCACTGCCGGTACGTTGCTGTTGATAGATAGAACATCTGCTATCGTCCATTGTTGACACAGACGCGTCTGTCAAATTTACAACATAAATTTAAATTAATGTTTAATTAATATCATTGTTTGTTTGTTTTTTTTTTAGTAAATATCAAGTTACACATTTATAACATATATCACATTTAAGTAAGGTTTTTGTGTATTTAATTAACATCAAGGATTCATTACAGTATTTTTCTTTTAAGAAATTTTAATACCATCGTACAATTGTTATTATTATTGCTGAACGAAAACTAAAGATTATACAAATCACTTTTCTATAAAACACTGACATGTATATACCCATTAATTTTTAAATAATTAAGGTAAAGTGGAGCTAAATGCCAATGTAAAGAAGACGCCACTTGACTATATTTTCTATGTCTATAAACAGATGAGAAAGGGATATCGATTTTAAATTTATTTTGATTAGCTCTTTATCTCCTCAAAATATTGCATCATTTTGATTTTATTTTTAGTTTACTTTCGAAAAAAGGTGAAGATAGTTGATGTTGAAATAAAATTTGCATTATCTTCAATCTTTATTTTTAAATTTTTTCCTTTTACGTTGATTAAAATAAATAAGAATAAATAATTTCTAATGGTAAGATTTTTAAAAGATAGCAATAAAAGTATTTTTATTTAGAGAACAGGGACATAACGATACAATAAATTTTATTATAAAAAGGGATCAAAACGTGTTGGATTCAATGTAGGGACTGTACAGTGTGAATGCTAAAAGATTGTTGCATAACTGGTTTCTATCTTAAAATAGTATAGCTGTGTATAATATTTATTGCTATTTTTTTAAAAATGCGCGAATTTTCTTTATTCTAAATATTTTTTCTAAAATTAATTTTTTTTATCAGTATAAAACATTTTTTCCACATATTTGGGGTATTGGCCACTTTCACATGTCATTTGTTTATTGTTATTAATTATTAACTAATTAAATCGATACAAGAGTTATTATATATACTTAATAGATTATTATTATCTTTATTAAATTAAGTTCTATAATTTTGGTGTACTTAATTTTGTACTTTTGAATTGAAATTTCCTTGAGTATTTATTTATTTATTTATTTATTTATTTATTTATTTATTTATTTATTTATTTATTTATTTAATCAGCAGTATGGCGTTTTACTTCGCTTTACCTTAATTATTATTCATAATTTAACAAATCATCTTATCGAATTTTATTTTACGTTTAAATTCTTCTTTTATGCAATAACAATATTTTGAAAGGATTATCACAAATTCAGACAAGGTTTTAAGACTAACACATAAAAGGGTTGAATTTAAGGAAATATTTGAACAATCACACATATTTAAGTGATTTAGAATTAATTTAAGAATAAAATTTAATGATGACTGGGGAACAATTTACAACACATTAAAAAACATTAAAAAATATGAAAATGTGAGGTAATAAAAATATTCAATATGTTACTCTTTATGTTTCATATATAACGTTTTATCGTTTGATATTTCAAATGAAACATATGAATAATTATTTTATAATAGTCTTAAAATAAGATGCATAATATCCAGTACCTTTTAATTGATTTTCTTAAATTTAAGATAATTTATAAAATTTATTATTATATATTTCTTTTAAAAATCACATGTTTAATTTTCAACAATAAATTTTTGTACTTCATTATCGATTTCATATTCTCTAAAGTATTGATAAAGTTAAAGTTGATTTTTTTTCCTTTATTCGGGTCAGAAATCCTTTGTCCCGTGGGTATCTATCTTCTTTAGTTAAAAGAACTTTGATATATGTAAGTCTGACGTATAACAAAGATTTATGGTTCAAATAATTAATTTATATCTCTCGAGTCGATTTATTGTAGTACACGTGTACGGCTTCAATTACATAAGTTAATAAGAACTTAGGTGATACATGACACTATTATTAGAAATACTTTTTTTATTAAAACATCAAATTTATTTGTATGTATTGAAGAAAAAAAATTGCATATTGTATCGAACTTTCGAATAAGTAGTGAAACTATCTAAAATTATAACATTTACAGTTGTGCTTAATTTTCTTATATTTATATTTGTGTGCAAGGTGAACGGAACAAGCAATTTCGAGGATAATGTATGTGACAAAGCGGCAATAAAAAATGAAAATTCACGAAAAGAATCATCACGCATAATTTTCTTCATAAATTTGAAATATTTTATATATTTTTTCAAAAATATCTCGAGACAGAATCTCTGTATTCTTTCGTGAATTTTATTTTTTATTTTAATAATAAAAAAAAGTTGTGAAAACGTGTAAGATAAGAAGTAGAAAAAAATTTTCCCATAGAGATTGACGCTTATTGATTTTACCTTCAATAAGGTCGGTTAAAGATAGAAATTTCAAGAAATAAAAGTCTATCATCGAAGTTGAAAAACCATGCGCTGTTAAAATTAAGTCTGTAAAAAAAGATTTAAGTTTATTTAAAAAGAAAAGGAAACAAGTTAATAAGATTTCAAAATAAAGCATTTATAAAATAAGTTATTTAAGCAATAAAGATTCTAAAAAGAGAAGAATTAGAGAATATTAAAGAGAAGCGGTTGATTTGGTAAAACAATACCGTCAGTAGTTTTTTCTTTTGCAGCAGGTGGATTGTACGTAAAATTAGAGGGTAATGATCGAACTTTTGATAGACCTGGTTTAGTCCCTGAAAATTCGTCGCTACCCTCGTGCTCTGCTTCGCCTTGGTTTTCCAATTTTTCTTCGAATGCCTCTTTTTCTTTCTTTTCAACTATCATATCATCATCTTCATCGCCATCATCATCTTCGTCTTCTTCTTGTTGAACTTCTAATAATTCTTCTTGTTCAGCAGCAAACTCACGCTCCAGTTGATTTTCCATGTCAATCTCATCTTCCATCTTTAATAATCGCATAGATATGTTTTTTTTATATATAAGCGCGTGCATCGCCAAATAAAACCGAAATTTTTTTTATCTTTTGCTTAGAATTATACATAACAAATATAAGCGGAGGTCATAATCAGAAAAATATTTAAAATTTATTTTAAAAGTTTGAAAAGCAGAATTATGATATATAATATTGTTAAAATTCTGAATATTTGCATTGCGAGATATGATTTATTTATTTTTTTTCAAATGATTGCCACGATTCGAATGATTATGCTAATTACGAATCATTAAAATAAGCTAGAATAACTTAAGGTAGATTGTAATGTATACATAAAATCGTTTTATAAATTATAGAACGCGTTTGTTTTTTTTAATGGTGATTGTTTTGAAGGTATTGCTATCGCTGAGTTGCATTAAAAATATTTATAGATTTTTGTCACAATTCAAAAACACCACCATAAATAAATAGTTAAAATTTCAAAATGATTCACTATTTTTTTATCAATACATAGACCTCTGAAACTGCAGTAATAAAGTAAATTCATCCAAAATAGTTCAGTTTCATAGTTATATATTTTGATTTAGAAACAGTGAATGATCTTAATATTTAACTTCATCAACAGTTTATAATTTATTATAATATGACAAAAATTGACATTTAATTAAAATAATTCAAATTTCAATCTACCCTAAATTAAAATAATTTTACTAGCCAATAACATTAGTAATCTCATGAAAATTGTATCCGAGCGCAGATTTAATATCAAAGCAACATGCGCGTGCAATGCATAGTTAAAATTTTTAATAAAATTCCTATGTGGTACTACGATCTTACTGAATAAGAAGCAATTATTATTTCCCTATTAAAATTGTAATAAAAATTTTCAAGATAATAATAACCGAGAAAAGAAAAAAAAAATTCAGAATAATTTTTTAATACGCAAATAATAGAATGATCGTATACCTGTTTGTGACTTTCTTCGAGATGTTTCATGAGCACAGCAACGACAACATTAACAAGGACGAATTGCGCCATTAATACAAATATAACGAAGAATATCGGTGCAATGATATTGCTGACACAACAATTTTTCACGCAATCAGCAGCGTCGTCGCAATTGTCACGCAAAGTATCCTTCATAATGCCATTCCAATTGTCGCCCGTAGCCACTCTGAATAGTGTTAAGAATGCCATACCGAAATTACTAAAGTGAGCGTGCTCGCCTAATCCTTGGCATGGCATTTCGTCGCTGCATTCTATACATAAACGATCATTTAATCATCACACGAAGTTTATTAGTTTATAACAATTTTGTTTTTCGTCATTTTTTTTTCTATCTTATGCAAGATGGAAAATTTAAGATTTATATTTTTTATTTATATTTATTATTCTCTTTCAAAGTGAGGTATCGATTTTGACTTTTAAGATACGAAATTATCGAAGGATAGCCAATTATAAAACATGGACAAAGTACTGTTTTTCATATGAAAAATAGATAAAGTGTTTTTTATGTTTAGGTGATTATACAGTGTAAAATATGTAAATTAAAAAACAATATGTAGGTGTGTATGTATATATATGGCTGACCTAATTCAACAATTTCTACTGTTACCTCAAAAAACGTAAATTCTACTTTTTAAAAATATTCTGAGATAAATCATTTAATAAATTATTCTCATACGTACCCAAACGTCCAAATAATTCAACTCCAAGCGCAGCGAATATAAAAAATAATAGGAAAAATAGAAGGCCAAGATTTCCAACTTGTGGTAATGCTTGCATCACTGTGTCTAACAACGCGCGTATACCTTTTGCCATTTTCAACAGTTTTAAAACTAAAAAAAAAAGAAAGATATTCAATGATAATTTAAATTAGTTAAATGATATATGTTATTATTTTGAATAAAAATATAAAAAACAATAGAGAGCCTTGAAATACTGACCTCTTGCTATTCTTAAAACTCTCATAACACGAATAATCGTAGGATTTATTGGAATGATTTTAGATTCAACTTCTTCTAAAACAATACCAACAACCGACAATATCACAATACCAATATCTAATTGATTCCATCTAAAATTAACATTCATAATTATATTTTCATTAAATTATTAGGTAGCAAATAAAGAAAAAGTTCAATATGAACTGAGAAAAATCGTATAGAGATTATTATGATTTAACATAAAAATTTACCAGAGATATTAGAATCTAGAAAACTTAATAATAAAATTTAGTCATTGTTCAGCATAATACCGAATGGTTCACAACAATCACAATAACTTTTACATGAAAATAATGTTGATTTTATTAAACTTAAAAATTTTTCTCAGTTTCAAGATCATTGAAATGAAATCCAACTCACTTGTCCTTTAAGTAGAGATGAAGTCCAAGTGCTAAGAGTTTCATCAATGATTCAAGAATAAAAACAGCGGTAAAGAAATAATTAAATATTTTTAATGCGTAAGTCAAGGCTTTTGGCATCATATAAAATTCCAATGCCATCGTTATCACATTAAGACCGATAACTGCTGCTATAGCTAAATCGAAATATTTTGATGTAACGACACTATGGACGAAGAGGCGCGATTTCGAATAATTAGTATAATAAGGCGGTTCATGCATTTCTGTAATTAGAGAAAACAAATATATTTATTTTGCTTTATTATAAGCAACAGATATTAATATTTTAAATTTAATATAACTATTTAATTGAATCCAAATATCTTTCTAAATAACCTTAGATGAGATCTCATCTGATTGTTCATCTGTAGATTTATAAAAACAAAATAAGTAGAAAAATTGACTTGAAAAAAATTTTTAGAAATTTGAACTCAGAAAAAATTTTCTAAAATTATTCTTAATTTTTTTCAAGCCAAAACTTTTAAGTTCAAATTTTAGAAAAATAGTTCTTAATTGACCAAAAACTTATTTATTTGTTTTCATCAATCTACAGATGAGCAATCAGATGACATTTTATTTGCGATTTTAGTACAGGAGCTTGAATGAAATCTCATTTGAGATTTTTTAATAGAATAGTAACATTGTTTTAATTTTATCAGTTATGATCAAGCAACCGATAAATAGACACTTAGATGAACAATTTTTGACATTTTGTTAGATTAATAACATTAGTAGCTTTAATATTTATGTTACCAATATTTTTTAAAGTATAGCGAAGCGAAAAAATTATCCAATTTTTATCCTTCTATCGGCTGGTGTCCATATATCGATTTGTCAATCCTAACTAATAAAGTTAAAATAATACCTACTATTATGATTGTATCGTAAAATATACTTTAATAAAAATTTTAATTTTATTTTTAATATATTTTATTTTTAAATAAATAACTATATGTATATTTTAAAAATACTTACTTCTCCTTTTCTTTTCCATTTGTAATGCACGTTTAGCGGCACGTCTAACGCGTTCTTCCTTCTCTTGTTCTTCTCGACATCTATGAAAATTTTCAACAACAACTCCGACAAACATGTTCAACACGAAAAAACCAACCAACAATATGAAGGCGATGAAATATAGTAATCTCCATTCTGAATAATTCTCTATTGGCTAGAAATAATAGTGTAAAAACAAAGGGTACTGCTTTAGTGTCAATTGTCACGATATTCAGATTTATTTAAATTTAGTAATAAATATGTTAATTCATTGTTATCTCAAATTAAAATAAACTGTTAAAAAAGATAGGATTACATTAAAACTCAATCTAAAAGTAAAACTATTTCTTCTTATTTTAAAGTGAAAAAAAAACTGAAAATAATTTTTATTCAAAGTAGAAATTAAATATCTCAATCAATATTAAATAATTACTATAAAAATCAGTAAAGAATAAAATAAAAAACTATAACTAGTTGAAAACTTTTTACAATTATAAAAAGATAATAAGCATAAAATCAAAGTGCGAGTATGTCACCTGCTGATCAACGCCAACGGCATCGAGACCAGTGTACATGATGTTGACCCAGCCATCTCTCGACGATAATACAAATAATGACATCAACGCTTTGCCAAGATCATCAAAATTATATTTTCTATTGAGCCAAATGTTACGCTTGTCAGCAAGGCAATCGGTTTTGTTGCGTACATTCTTGATATCTGGTCCTTCGCAATAATAGAACGCGCCTTTGAACAATTGTACGCCAAGTATACCAAAGATAACGAAGAATGTACAGCATATCAATACAATATTCCCGATAGGCCTTAATGATGATAATAAGGTTTGAACGACGAGCTTTAAACCTGGCGCACGATTAATTACGCGCAATGGCCTCAATGATCTTAATAAACGGAAGACCTAGAATAATTTCAGTTTTTTTTTTTAGTTTTTATATTTATGTTCGTGATCATTAAAATACACGTAACAAAGGGTTTGATCTTATGATATTTATTGTTAGATTTTGTTTAATCAGTGCACATCACGTTGATCATTAAAATTCATCTCAACTGATCACATAACAAATAAATTACGTGGAAATTCGATAGACAGGATAAAAAATTAGCATCCAATTATGTCGTTACATAATTTTTTAAAGTTTTATGAAACATCGCTGTATTTGTGCTATCGTTACAATGCTAATTAGCGACGGAGGTTCTCAACGTGTTTGTGAACAAAGCACATGTATGGTATATAGTGGTGCTTGTATCAATCGACTGCGCGGGATTCGAACTTGAGTTCTCGAGTTCGAATCCCACTGACGATCTCTTTAATGTTACATAATTATCACTTGCATGTTTTTGATGATTTGAAAAATTGGATTATTATTGAAAATATTAAGTTGCGTAATTACTACGTTATGTAATGTCAATGAACAGTTAAAGTGTTTTTATATCAAATATGATATGCAACCAATGTATACATACGAAATTTCAGTTTACAATTTGAATTTTTATTCATTATTAACATTGTTAATATAGATTGTTAAATTTTTATTACTGTTTACAAATCTAATAACTATCGAGCTTAAAAATGACTATTTCACAAAAGTATAACAATGAAAATATCAAAAACAACAAATCAAAGTAATCAAACAAATCGTAACTTACCCTCAATATGCCAAATATACGTGGACTACTTGACGAAAGTAAAGACATGCCAAGATCGATTATAGAAATTACCACAAGCGAGCCATCCATTATATTCCATCCTGACGTAAAATAAGCGTTTGTCCCATAAAGCATACCAGTTGCAACGACCTAAAAAAATTAAGCGAATCATTGCTGCGTAAATAAATGAAAAAAAAAAAGTAAAACAACGTAGAAGAAAAAAAAAGTAACCGAACATTACTTTGCAACTTTTCCTAATAGCTCTTTAAAAAAAGAAAAAGTTAAAAAAAAGTACTTCGTTCAATAGAAAAAAAAGTTTCATATCACCAATGAGATTTTTTTTTTTTTTACGATCCATTCATCACGTCTATCAAGTCACGTTTTATGCACTTTATAAGTTTTAGTTTCTTATAATGGAATGCAATTTTTTTTTTTTACATTGTTATAATTATACATTGATGTGATGTAAGAACATTTTAAGCGTCATTAAAAGATTTATATTTCATTTTTTTTTTTTTTTGAGATTATTATAATTGAATGTATTTGAATACGTTTATATGAATTTTCATAATAGTCTGATTTAAAACTTTACCAAAAACTGTTTTATTATGTAAGAAAGGATTTTTAAAATTACTTTATGCAAATTTTGACATTAACATTTAAATTTCCGATCGTTGTATAAAATAAACATCACTGAAATTAATATTGAGAAGAATCTTTTTGAAATATAATAAAAAAAATTATTAAAATATAAATTCACCCGTACACGGATTTTATTTAGTTAAATTATAACGAATAAACATTTACCTTAACAAACATTTCCACAGCAAAAACAGCGGTAAAAATATAATTGGCGGAAGAAAGAAATACTCTTTCTTTACTATCGGGCGGAATGTTCGGTCTTTCCATTGCTAATGTTATGCAATTTAAACCAATGAATAACAGTACTACATTGTCAAACCACTTTTGATCGACGAACCAACGGCAAAATATACGAAACCTTAAAAATAGAAAAAAAAAATAATTGAATTATCGTTGTTTAATCAATAATTCAATAATACTGACGGTTATTTAAATCTAATAAATAAATTAGGATAAGAGATTTTTTTTATTGAATTGATAATTAGACATGGCTGAAAAACTGTATATACAAAATTAATAAGTAAGCAATGCTAAAATATGGAAATTAAAAAAAAATTTAATTAGTTATCTTGTAAATTTGATGTTGATATTTAATATTCAAATTATAATACAACTCTAACCAATTATAAATTGAAAAAAAAAACAATAAAGATCTAATAAAAAAAATGTTTTTTTATGAAAGTATAGTTATACCAATCTCACGAATTTTCAAAATAGAAAACTAACAAAAAAAAAAATTTTCAAATTAACTATATTGAAGCAAAGAGAAATAATCCAAACCTATTATTTTGTGGGAACAAATAAAGCGAATAATCATCGCGTTCCTTGAGACAGCCTTTTGGCTCGAAGAACATAAAGATTTTTTTAATACGCTCGATACTTCCAGCGCTTTCATGGCCATTGGACGGCGGTGTTTGTTCGCCTGTGCGTAAATTTAAATTTTGTTCATTATCATCTTCTTGTAATCTTTTGATACGCGGCAAAGGACCAGTCTCAATTGTTAAATTATTAATTGTTCTAGGCGTCGTGCTTAATGGCACCTCGTCGAACGGTATTATTTTTCTAGATTGTATACTTTCGTAACCGCGCAATGAATTGCGAGGTGAAAGCTCGTCCGTCCAACGCATCTAAAAAATTAATATGATTGAATTTTCTTTCATTTAGATTTCAATGTTGAATATTCTCGGAAAAAAATTTCTAAAAAATTCTCAGTTATTTGAATAAAGAAAATCCTTGATGTAATATAAATTTATTATTTTTTTGGATAAAACTCTTTTCAAATTTAATTAAATTTTAGACTTTAAATTGAAACAAATATCTAAAATATATGAGTATCAGTTGAAAATTTTTCAATAAAAATTTCAGTAAAATTCTTAAAAAATAATACTTACTTGATTAGACGCTGGAGTATACCTATGAATAGAGGATCTTCGGCTTCTTATGGAATTGTTAGGACTAAGGGTACAATTGTTAGTTGTCATGGCAGTTGTGCGATTGTTCGGTACATCGCGATGAGTGTCATTTTTTATCGAATCGTGAAGATATCCACCGTTATAATTAGTGTAATCTCCACAACTTCTGTAATAAGCGTTAGTTTAAGAAAAAAAAAATTTTTATTTATTGCTACCCCGACAGTAATGGCCACTTTATTGACTCGAAAAGCAGGACGAAAAAAGATATTTCCGACTTCTAAAATTTTGTGGAAATAAAGTACTTTATTTCCGCTAAATTAGAAACTTATAAAATTAAATAAATTGTTGAATTTTGTTATAAAATATTAATATTTTAATGATCAAATATTATTATTTTATTAATAAAATATCATCTTAAACTATTTATTAAATGAATTAATAAAAATGATTGGAAAAGTTAAAATTTTAATAAAAATTGATTTATAATAAAATTTATAAAATTTATCTATAAATTTTCAATTACAATTTTTTTTCAATAGAACCCGCTTTTTTTAAGTTAATAAAGTGGCCACTGTAGAAGTAAGAATAAAGCACAACATGTAACTCAGGAGTAAAGTCTATTTCTCCCTTGGGAGAAATGTACGACTTTACTCTCTCGGTGCATAATGTACTATTTTCTCTTAGCACATAAATTTTAAAAATCTTAAAATACTATGGAATTAGAAAATCACTTATGGATAAGGTGAAAAAAAATGTATTAGTTTTAATGAGATTGTTGATGAAAAATTCGCAACTAAATTGACAAATCAATAAAATGTTAAATATAAATAAATAATTTTAAAAACTATGCAGCATTAGTCCTTAATAATTAGTTATGCTTAATTATTTTTTTAATTTCGTTAACATTAACAGTTCTACGCAGCTTTTATCAAAATGATTTATGTTAATTATAAAACATCGTACATTTTTTAATAAAAAAATGTATAATAAATTACGTCGCTTCGAATAATTAATATGGACTACATATTTACATTTTTTTTTTTTTTTTGAACGACTAGACAAAAAATAGTAATTAACATAAGTAAAATTCAGTATTATTCATATCTTGGATCATTGTGAAACTTACGACTAAGCAACACATTGTAATTAAACAGTATATAAAAAAAAATTTAGATCAAAATGTATTACATCGTACCAAGAAGAAATGATTATCTTTTAGCATGCAAACTTTCATTAAGATATTTGCGAAATTTGAAATTCAAATTAACAGCTGGTAAAATTTATACTTTTAATTTTCACTGAAAACCAAAGTGTATTCAAACAGTAAGAAGTTTAATTGTGAATTAAATAATTAATAATTTTTAAATAATAAAAAAAGAATAAATGATAATTCAATAAAAACAAAAAAATCAATATTTTTCCATTAAAACTTTACAAAAACCTCGGGTATTGCTACAAAGCTTGCAATGACTAATTCATTGAGATGAAGAAAAGAATAAAGAAGACAAAAAAGGAAGAAGAAAATAATGAATAAACTTACAAGGACTTGTGACTGACGTTACTTTTTCCGTTGTTAAGGACCAAAGCACGTCCCGGTGTATCCTCTTCCCATTGGGACCACCTTTTTCTTCTTGAAGAAGGCCTTGACAAGCGCCAAGAATATCCTCTTTGAATTCTTGGCGGACTATTGCCCAATAGGATAAAGAATATCTCGGTTATTTTGTAAGAATCATTAGTTACTATTTTTTTTCATTTTATTTACTGATTTTCAATTAAATTTAATCTCCCATTTTTCCAATTTTAAAGCTAGATTTTTTTTTGTAATATTTTTATCATATTTAAATTATGTAATTTTCAAAAATTTTTTTTTCCATGATTAACTTGCTGTTCGCTTAAACTTAATCACTTTGGAAAATGTTAATACAGTAAATCTTGTAGTTATTGTAATATTAATTATTTAAAAACTCTTAAAAGAAATAATTTGTCAGCTTAAAATATTCAGTTACTAGTTACTTTAACCCACTGATATTTTAAAGCAAAAATAATATAATTCTTTTAAGTGACCAAAATATCTTCAAAAAAATTAGTTATTGGTTAAAAGAGGATTTCCAAAAACACGTACTAAATGAGTGAACGCAAGGAAACGAACAAAACTATTATCAGTGCTTACATTTACTAAAAGTATGATAATTGAAAAATGAACGGAAACGTGAGAAAAGAAACGATTAAAATAAAAAAATTTAGTGAAAAAATCAAGATTTTGTCAGACATGTGGAACTGATCATAGAATAATTGAATATTTCGTTATTCATCTCTTTTCGCAAAGTTAACTAATCCAATTTAAATAATGTACAACTTGATAAATTTTCCGACGATCAGAACATAGCCATTTTATATCAAGGCTTTACAAATCGCCTCATGGAAATTCTCTTTTATACATTTTATTTTGACTATACCTCGAGCTATAAGTCTCTTTCGGCGTGGATGAATTAGCAGTTGTAACGACACTGATGCGCCTCGATGACTGACTGACTAAATTATTTGTTGTGTTTTTATTATTGTTATCGGGTGGCTTGAGAAAACCCGAATAAATGCTGCATTGGCTCTGTTTATTTGAAAATTATTTTACTTTTAATATTAACATACGTCTAATAAAAATATAATATTTATGTGTGACATTTTAAGTTTGAATATTTTATTAATGTCTAGAATGTTAGACAAATATTTAATCATATATTCGGCAAAAATTTGCAATATTACGTGAGTTAAAGAAAATTTTAAACTCCTTATCAAATATTTACGGTGAGATATTAAATTTTGATTACTTCCATAAATTTTTGCTAAATACTTAAAAAATTGTATATCAACAATTTCACAGTTAAAAAAAGTTATGTAAAAAATAAAATATTTTTTTCATTATAAACAAAAATTTTAAAAAAAAAGTAAACAACTTACTGATGATCTGTCGATAGACTCAATCGAAAGTGTCGTTGGATAAATGGCACGGAAATTAAGATCTCTGTAACCAGTGTCAAGTGTTGTGTTAGGCGAGTCTTGTGGCGTTGCTGCTGTGTGCGTAATAATAGGTGGCTGTGTACCAGCAGCGCCAATACCCACGGCCATCATTTTATTTTCTTTTTGTATGTTACATTTAGGCTCGTCGAATGCTTGTTGCTTGCACACTTGCTGATTATGCTTGTCTCGATTAGAGTTATCCTTGTATTTGCGCAAATCGTCGCAGCTTTGCCAGTTCTTTTGATCCTTGAAAGGATTTACATCAAGAAACGAAACTAATTGTTTTTTTTTTCTCTATATTCATTTCATTTTATCAACTTATCGAATAACTTATTTTATTATTATTTTATTTTTCCGAATTTTTTTTATACAGTATATGAATTATTTTCATGATTCATTAATACGAAAATTTATATAATATTCAATGATTTTTTTTTTAATTAACCCACATACTTTATTTGGTCAATTGTAGCAGCCAAAGCACTACTAATGTAACGAAGAGTTTATAATGTTTGCATAATCAAATTCAGTTTAATTCATAAAGTATCTTGTTGTATAATTAACAAATCCTATCACATAACGGTCTGTACGTAAAGTTTCTATATTATTATTTTAACGTACTTTGATTAAAGTGTGAATTTTTGTACTTTAATAAAGCGAATATTATATTTAATAATATTTTCAACGCGAAAAACTTTTTAATTAATGTTACATTAAACGATATCACTAAATATTTTCCATCAAATTCACGTTTCCCGATAATTATACATCAAACTGAAAAAAAAACTTTGATGATGTAAAAAAAAGACTTGGTAAAACTTTGCCATACCTGTGTATAAGTATCACTATCAGAAATTGAATGAGATCGTGAAATTCTTGAAGAACCTTCCTCGCTACCTAAACCAGCTTCTTTAGCTGCAAGTTTTGCTAATTCTCTCTGCTCGCGCTCGCGCCTCTCGTTTCTCTGCGAAGAAGCAAATTTTTCTTTCTTTTCAGGGGGTGGAAAGTTTCAAATTTTTTAATGCATTTTGGTTTTCATATTAATGAAAAATTTTCGCTTGGAAAATAGAAATTAAAAATTATTTAACACTCAAAATTTTCATCTTCGTTTTGTATCGAATTATTACATCGTTACTTGAAGAGTTCAAAGAACGACGAGCTAGTCATTCTCTTCATAAGCTGCTTTATTGTTATCGATCTTTTTCTAAGATTTTTGTAATTAATGAAAAATTTTTCATTCATATGAAAATCTATATATTTTAAATAATTCTATTCCATCTCGATATTATACTAAATTGAGATTTATCCATGACTACAATATCAATAATATATAATTTTATTTTAATAAGCAGGAATTGCATTTCGAAAAATTTTAAAATAAGAATATAATATTAATTAAACTTAAGCTTTAAAAATATTTTCTGTCAGTAGGTCAATGATTACGATATAATTGAATAAAAAATAATTAATAAAAACCACGACCGTTACATTATACATCTTTAAAAAGATCATTAACGAATGAAAAAAAAAGTAAAAAAAAAAGTAAAAAAAAAATCGTTGTCAAAGTTTCCGAGGTGATTTGCGTTAAATCCAAGAAAAAGAAGAAGAAGAAGCAAAAAAAAATCTCATCTTACTTTATTTTTATAACCAAATATAGCTCGAACGCGAAAGAGGAAGAAGAAAAAAAAAAAAAAAAAAAAATACACACCTAAATGTATTTTGTATAAGAGATTGTGAAATTGAATTTTACCTCAGAGGAAAAGCCCTCGACCAAGATAGCGACCAGTAAATTGAAGAGTACGTAGTTACCGAAGGTCATTAGAGCAACGAAATACAGCGCAGCCCAATGGGACGTTTTCTGCATACCGTTAAACAAAACGACGTTCCAGTCCTCTTGCGTCAGTATCTATATAAGAAATAATAAAAAAAAAAGAAAAAAAAAAAAACGTATCGCGAGAATTAACGTATGTCATTATTTATTGAAAAAAAAAAGTTCGATTTATCGCATTAATTATGCTTTGTATCTTTGTGATATTTATTTATCATTGGAAAAAAAGTTCCTTTAATTGATATCTAAAAACGCGATAAAGGTGAAATTTAATTTACGAGTATTCGGCTGTGAGTAATTTATTCGATTAAAATTATCGAAAACGCGAGCATGAATAATTGGGAGAGACATTTTTAAAGGAAATATTAATTAATTGTGAAGGGTAATTTTCTGAATAAAAGTGATACAAGTACATAATATAACTTATAAATCGAACTCGAAAGCGACTAGTAAGCGCATAGTCCCTGAAGAAATTTGAGATTGAAAGATAAAGAAGTTTTTGAATAACGGTTTATTTTTTCATTGAAAGAAAAAAATTAGGTTTCACTTTATTACCCAAAAAAAAAATTTTCATAAGCTATATATTCGAGCGTAATAAAAAAAGTTTCATTATAATTGAAAAAAAAAGAAAAAAAAAAAACAATCGACAAGTTAAAAAACAAAACATAAGCACGATAAAGCGTTTATTTACAAAGCAAGATTTATGTTAATTAAAAACTTTTATAAAAATTAACCATTCAAAATGATTAAAATGAAAAATAAAAAGAGCAAGTCTATGTAATATATATATATCAGCGAGTGAGATTTCGTGTTAACGACCTTGTGACATTTAAAAAAAAGGGACAATAAAAAACAGCACAGAAAATAAATTGTAATAAAAAAAAAATAAAAACAAAGGAAACGTAACACATACACGAGAATCCTTTCCGTGATAAAATTTCAACTGTTAAAAGTGACGAAAAAAAAGTTCCATACACAGTTAATAAAGTCATAGTAACAAAAAAAAAAAATAAAGTTCGTTTTGTCTATGACACACAATTTCCGACCGCGCGTATACATATACGCGTTATTGTATGTACACATATTTAAAAAAAGGTAAAAAAAAAAAAAACAAGAAAAGCGCGAAATATAAGTGTTAATAAAACTAACTGCCCTTTAAAAATAAACTTTATGGTTTTAATGTGTGAGAATTTCAGTATTTAAACAATAAAAAAAGCACGTTTAGTTTTGTATTACTCTGTGACGTGTGTGTGCACTGGAATAAACTTAAATTCTACGGAGGTACAAACGATCATCTTTGTATTTTGACGTAAATGTATTGATGTTAACTAATTGATCTGTTATTTAATTACTGAGGGAAAAATTACAACAAGCATTAAAAATTATTTACAAAATTATCAAAGTTTGATTAATAAATAGAGTACCCAAAGTTTCTAAGATTTTTTACAAAAGGTAACTAGATAAAGTATAAATAAATATGAGTATCAAGCATAATTAATGTACGTAATATTTTAATTAAAATTTTCACATTATAAAACCACAAATTCTATTCGATGCAGGGTATAAATTGATAAAATAGTGTGTAGAATAGATTTTTTTTTAAGACAGAGAACAGAGTTGTGTGTTTAACAATATGTTTTGTGCAAGTATAACTCAAAGAGAGAGAAAAAGAGAGAATGAGAATAAGATAAATAGATAAAAGTGTGCTTATTATTTTAGATGTAAGGTACAAGAGAAAAATGAAAGTAAGAAAATTTTTAAAATGAAAAAGATTCGAAAATAAAATAGTCGAAAGAATGAAGGAACAGTAGGAGAAAGTGAAAAGAAAAAAAAAAAAAAACCAGGGAACAGTGGTACCTGAAAAACAGTAACAAGTGCCCAGACGATGTCGTTGAAATGTTTGCGATCACAGCGACACAAAGGGTGGCGTGAAACCACCTCGGCACAGGTGCAGGGCCGACTCCGGTCCGCCCACATGCAAAACTTACCCCCGAACAGGTACATTCCAAGGATACTGCAACCGAGATCACACAAAATATCCCCCACAAAAGGCCTAATGTACACAACTGTTTTCTTCTGCATTGGGACGAGAGAAGAGAGAAGAAGTAGGAAAACGATAATACATCGATATTATCACCTTTTACGTATTTTACCATTTTATTATTAACCCTTTTTGACCCAATTGTACAAAAGCCACTTGAAATTTTTTCAAATAAAGTATTAATTTAAAGTGGGTAATTTATAATCTCAAACTGAATACCCACGTTATTATAGAAGAGATGAAAATTGAGAAAATTAAAAAAAGAATTTTTTATTCCAAAACTTTATTTAAATATGAACACAAATCATTTTAAAATTCTTATCCGAACATTTTCTGTAAAAACAAAAATTTTTGTCTGAAAGGGTTAATAAGGTAAACGTAAGTGATTCTATCGATTTTCATTCAGAGCTCACCCATTAATAATAGTTTAACATTTCCATTATTTTAGTATTCTAATATTTATTTTTCATAACTTTTCAGAAAATTACAGATGTTCAACAAGAAAAAGTTTTGTTTGAATTATACAAATCAAACTCTAACATTATCTGCTTTGAGTTTATCTTCTCTTTCGAAAGAATTAAATGAAAAAAAAGTTAATTGAATTTTGAATCAGTCAATTTTGAAACTAACGTAAATATATGCCCAGAATTACTTTAATATGATGCCCAGAGGAATTTTTCTTTAATGTTTGAGTTTAATCAAATTGAAAATCTAAATGCAAGTATATCTGGTAATTGAAAATCTGAAGGTAAGCATATTTGGTAACGAATTTTGGAATTTTCGAAAATTGAATAGTTCAACAAAGATCGAAATTAGTATCCTAAGAATATCGTTGAACATTTCGATTATTGAAATTCTAATAGTTTTATTGAGATTAATCAAATCCCAGTTAAAAGAAATACTTCTTATTCCAACATAGAGTTCATATAAATAAAACCAAGTTTTAAATCTAAATATCAATTTTCAAATAATTTCATCAACGAAATTAAATTTAATTCTGGAATTGAAAGATATAGTTTAGGATTAAACAGTTAATTCTCCGATTCACTCAGTGCTTAAACTTGATGAAAAGTTTAACTTTACAATTGATTTAGCATTATCATTGTACTTTTATATTATTATAATATATTTTAGGAAGAATTTCTGATACATTTAAAAATAAATATTTTTGGATTATGAGAACAATTAGATTGATCACGCAGAAATAAATGATGACACTAATAAAGTCAAATTATCCGGGTGTTTAAAAATTTTCCTTTATTCCATTACAGCAATTTTTGTACAATATTATAAGCTCATTTTAGTAAAATGAGCCTTTTAGTAAACTAGTTTAAACGATCAAGGTTGAGAAGGATGAAGTAAATAGTTTTATTTTCGAATAAAATCGATACATCTAAAAAATGAAAACAGAGCACTTAGCACGAGCTAGAAAGTGTTGCTGATGATAAATCACTGAACAAAGCCAAAAATTTTCCATCTGTATACATTTACATATTTAAAAGCAAGCTTTCCTTACCATTTAAAATTGAAAACTTCCTCTCGGGGATGTATTGGCTTATAAAGATAATTTAAGTTGTGCAAGTATAATTTTGGCATTTTATACTCTATTTTATTCATAATTTTTATCTCATAGTAATATTAAATCGATGCATTATTCATAATAAATCTTAAAAGCTTTTTTAATTCTTGCGATTGAATTCAGAGCACGACTGATTTAATTTCAATTAGACTGATTTTTCTTTTATAAAAATAGTGGTAAATTTTTCTCGAATCAAGACATTTTACAATTAAGTTAGAGTTAAAGTAAAATAATTGCATTGTTATGTTGCGCGTACTTTTTGGCATTGGAAAAAAGTTGAGCCGACGTAAAAAGTGATGCAAAAAGCGTACAGAAATCAGTTTGATGTTGCTATATATATGTAAATATCATAAAAATGTTAAAAGAAATCTATGTAAAATATTTAAAAAATTTACTACATGTATTAGTGTTTCAAAACTTTAAGTTCAGAAAATTCGTTAATACGTGTTATAAGTAATTTTATGTATGAGTTTTATAATGAATATATACAAGACAGTCTTGATGTTATAGGCATATTTAAACAAATTTATCAAAACCTTTGCCACATGAAAATCCATATTTGTTTTTTTTTTGTCCAAGCATAGAGAATATTATAACTATTTCGATGTTAAAAAAAATATTTCAAATACAATCAAGACTGTAAAAAAAATGCAAATGCGTCATTGCGGAGAGAGAAAAAAGAACTATGATGTGACGGCAAAACTTTTTTCAAAATCAAAGCACGAAATGCAATTACACAGATTAATCATACTGTAATTTTTTTTTTTTAACCCAAAAGAAAAAAAAAATAGAAAATCAATGGGCGAACTCCAGTGAGCAGCGTTAAGCGAAAAAATGATTTAATAAAAAATAGCGATGTTGATGTCGCTTGATAAAAAAAAAGCTTGAATATAAATTACATTCTGCAAAATACGGCATGACCAAATATATGTATATAATTATGTATATAATACATATGAAGACAAAAAAATGATGCGCATATATATAGTCACACATTACGTGTTAAGTTATAAAAAATGAAAAGCAAAAAATTACAGTTTGCGTGTATCTCACGTGTATATTTGGTATGTATTTCATCACATTGTTTTTTCTTTTTTTGCTGTTCATTTAACTCTTACGAAAAAAAAATTTAATCATATTTTATTATATGTAATTTATTGTCAATTGATTTCAACTATAAACTACGATTTCTTAAGAGTCAAGTGAACAGAGAAATAAAAAAAGTACCATTGATTGCAGAATGTTGAGTTGTGTTTTAATTTTTATTTTTAACCTTACAGAAAATCAACTGAAAAACTTTCTTTCATGCTTAGTACATTTATCTCATTATTATTATTATTTTTAAATTGAATTTGCAATATATTTTCCAATAATCTAAAATATTCAATTTATTATTCTGAAAAAAAATATTTGCATTCACGAACCGCAAGTCGAGCATAAAATTAGTATTTATAAAAGATCATTTAATATACATTTGTATACATAATGCTTATTTATTTGCAATGAAAAATAACTTAACATTTCTGATATTTGAGAAATAAAAATAATATATCGGTGGAGTTATACAAACGATCTCTTTTAATTAAAGCTCAAATATTAAAGAAAAAAAGAAGTTTTTTCTTTTCAAATTAAGAATTCCAAGTAGTTCAGCTTGTAATTTTAATTAAAAATACGTGCTCCACTTACAATTCATAAATGTAACGAGTGTACAGTTAAAGCATTATATTAATTATATTAACGTTGAATAATGTCATTAGAAAAAAAAAAAAAAATTTGTCAGTTAACATTTTTGTAAGGTCAATAATATAGCATGACTTTTTATTAATAATAACATTTTTGTGATGCTGTTGTGAAGTGGGACAGAAAGTTCACAACGGGACATTAAAAATAAATAAATAAATAAATGAGACAAATTGCAAGTATTTAATAGAACATTAAAAAAATTTTTAATCTAAAAACTGATGGATTTATATATTCAATGTCATTATGGATCGAATAAAAAAAAAAATTAAGTAAAGAATGAAATTCATAATGTTAAACTACATTCTCATTTTAATAAACGTGAATCGTCATTGGGATCCAATATAATATATATATGTTGTGCGAATTATGTAAAAATTGATTGTATTTAAAAAAAATATTTTTTCTTTCTCTCTTAAGGTGCAGTCGGAACGCGACGCTGTCATATTCCTTCCTTCCGTATTTTCTTCGCATTTTTATTAAAATTACACCAGCACACCCCTGGCATATTGAAAGTTAATCGAAACAAACAAAGAAAAATAAACTACCTACTACCACATTTATTTTCTATTCTTCTCCTTCATCATTTCTTTTTTTCTTTCAAGCGTAGTGTTCCGACTATTTTAATCATCGTTTATATTGATAAACTAATGCTTCGTTTAATGTTTGTTCAACTATATCTACTTGTCCTAAAATATAAAATAACTAAGATCTACCGTAAGGATAATAAAAATATATTGAATCGTGTGATTTGTGATTATATAAACTTTGCGAGTATATAAATAAACAGTTAATATTCATAATTGACGTCGGGCTCTCGAACCTCTCGATCAACTTTTTCTAATATCAATTTGGTGGATATATTCTTGTCTTTCTCTTTTAATGGGATATCTTTTTCTTTCTCTTTGCTAAAGGGTAAAAATTGTATTGTTAATGTTTAATAAGTGCTACTGATACATGTATATATGCTTGTTTATTTTGTTTCTTTTATTTTCTCTCTATTTCTATCAATCTTTTTTTTTTCTATTTTACTCATTGTGCTTCTACACATTTCCATCTACCATTGTCCGCTGTTGTTTATTTTTTTTTTTTGTTATCTGGCGTTTGTTAGTTTAAAGTCGTTGAATATATTTAGGTTAAAACTATTTGTATAGCATGTATAACATGTGCTTTGTCGTATCATATTAATTAAATGTCTAATATATGCTATAAAATGTTTCTAATATGATTAATGCTTCATTAAACTGGACTGAAAGTCTAAAATTAATGGAACGTCACGCTGTGAGGAATTTTCAAAATACTATACATCCTTCACTTTAACTTTTCTTTTAGCAAATGATCTATATTTTTTTTTTTTTTTTTAAATTTTTAAATTTAATTAACGAGTGTATGACGTGTCGACAACGTTTATATAGCAGTCACAACGACAAGTAATAGTATATATAATAAGAAAAAATATACACACACTAACATGCAAAAAGCGGTAGAGTATATAATATCATATGGTATTACTGCTAAAAAAAGAAACTATAATACGGATAATATTGTAGAAAAGGTTTCGGGTCAGCCTGAGCGTATACACTGGGATCTGTGTGGCCGGATGCAGTCGTAGTTTTTAATAATTCAATGAATAATCTTAAATGCGCATATCTGATCGAGGATTAGAATCGGATAAGGTTGAATCTACCAAGTTCTATTTTTAAATTTTATCAAATTTATCTTAATTATTATTTTTATGTCTGGAGTTTATAGTTGAATTTCAAATAACATTGACAGCTGCACATTGCTCATATATATTTTAGAAACATGGAAAATTAATTAATTTTAAAATGTATGTATATATATATATATATATATATATATATATATATATATATATATATATTGTTGCTCTTCATACTATTGAAGATTTGCTTGCTTGATTAATTAAATGTATAATTGATGCATTGACAATTGAGCGGATTGAAATTAATCGAATATCAAATGTCAAAATGTATAAAATTAAGTGATTTATGAATGACGTGCCATTTTACGTTTGTTCATTATTATGCCACTGTAACGTTTTTATTTTTATTGATGCTGTTTCATTGCTGCCTGTTAATATTATATCAGCTTGATAAATATAATTAATTATTTAATTTTATGACATAAATTTTTAAAATAAATTTGTGCATTACGCGATGTACTTTAATTATGTTTACTTTGATAAATTTATGCTGACGGTATTATGAATATTGCAGATAAAAAAGAGAAATAAATGTAAAAGAGGTTACGTAATCATAAAAATTATTATCATTATTATTATTTGTCGTATAAAATGCACGAAGCAATTGATAAGTGTGAAAATTATAACCGATAATTTTTAAATTACAAATATCAATGTTAAGTGCAACAAAGGAAAAAGAAGTGATGAATTCAAGTAAAATGTGAGAATGCAAGTGAAATGTCACGTCGCGGGATCGTTTATTGGTTTTATTATAGAGAAATGTTCTGCTGTGCTAAAAGATAACCTGTGAAGATAACCTCAATAAAGTTCGAATCACAGCGTTAATGTAGTGAAATTGAAAATGATTGAATATTTCGAACGACAAAATGGCGGCAAATCAGATCCATCAATTTAAAAACATAGTGTCACACATTTATCAATGAACACGCGCTGGGCACAATACAAATTTAATTAAATTCAAATACAGTATGACAAAAATGGCAATGTCAATCATATAAATAATGTATCAATCTCCTTTTTTATACCGACTGAAAAGAAAAAACACCGCTTCCCAGGTATTTATAACAAGATCTGTTAACATAACCTTAAAAAAAATTGTTTTTCAAAAAGTTTATAATTAATTTTTTTAAAGATTTTAATAAATATTAATTTATACATGGAAATAATTATGAAATTAGATTAAAAAATCTACGACTAACGACCACCAGTGGCTCAAGAGACGGAAGTAATCAGTAAAATCGAGAGAAATGAGTTTCGAAGGCCCTTTAATACTAAAAGAAGATTTATGTAGTAAGATAGTATAGTTTTCGTTCGAGTTTAATTTTTATAGTAATTACGATAAACAATAAGTGAAAAAAAGGTATATAGTATTCATCATGAACATCAAAGTGATACATTAGTATACGTGAGAAAATAAGCCTAACGTGTGCTCTGTGGCATTTTATCATATAATAAGTATAAATGTGTTTAATCGTTAGGGTATATAAACATCATAGTAAAGTGAGAGAAAAAAAAATTAATAAGATAAAGTTTATAAAAGCAACGACACTTCTAAGAGTGGTTACAGTACGTATATAAGCGCACAGTTAAGAAGATAAAATAAATATAGAGAAAATAGATAGAGATTCGCTCTCCAAGCTTTAAATAAAATGATTTTTCCCTGAAAGGAGCTAGGAGAGCGAAAGCTCATTAAAAAAACCTAGTGCACTTTATTTTTATAAAATACTCTATGTATGTTAGTTTGGAAAAAAAAAAAATTAAAGAAACACACACAACGATAAAAATATAACTTCAATGTTAATGTGTAAGCACTCGTCACTAAGCGACGAGAAAATCGTCCCGGAGAAAATTTTACACACAATTTCGTAATTCATATAAAAATTTTTCACTCCTTTTTTTCTCCAAAAATATATTCAGTTCAAAAAAGTGCAGAATTTTTTTCTCCGTTACGGCAAAAATAAGACACATTTATAATGGCTATTAAATTTTAATTTCAAAAGTACAGCTCAAAACTACGTTCAACACATATTACAACTTCAAACGTATTCATAGTATACGTATACATAGATTAAAGCAGATGCGAAGCACGCGCGGCTAATTTTTTTTTTCTGTGAATATATAGCATATATCAACAGCATGCTTTTAAAAAAAAAAAAAAAAAAAAAAAAAAAAATTTTTTCAAAAATACTTTACGTAATTTACGAAATGCACTGAAATAGAAAAAAAAATTGTTAAAAAAAACGCATACATCACAAGTAAAGACAAGAGCATGTAAATAACATTGCACCATATTTTTTTAAGGTAACATGGCCTTCGCAATGTGAGCAAAAAAATCATATTTTTTTTATGTATACATATATATATAAAAAAAAAGTAAGTAAAAAAAATTTTTTACAAATAATTTATTGTTTGTTCTTTTTTCCTCTATCTCTTTCTCTCTCTCTTTCTCTTTTTCTCTTTTTTGTTTACTCGTCGGCGAACGAGGACATGCCAAGAGACTAATACGTTACCTTCGCTTCGTATTAAAACAAAATTTATAAGGCAAAGACGCACGAGTT
This sequence comes from Anastatus disparis, assembly GCA_017163975.1. Taxonomy (NCBI): domain Eukaryota; kingdom Metazoa; phylum Arthropoda; class Insecta; order Hymenoptera; family Eupelmidae; genus Anastatus; species Anastatus disparis. Next base: position 4,061,818 of record JAFFSR010000251.1, read on the forward strand.
TTTTTTTTCTTTTTTTTTTGATTAAATTTAAGTATACGAGCTTCGTATGAACGTAGTTTTCAAATACCGTTATTAAATTTCATTATTCAAAAGATTGAAGGCTCAGTAAGGTACTTTAATTAAAGATTTGGCATTATCTTACAAAAATATTATCATTTTAGCTATGACTTTCAAATTCTGTTGAAACACAAGAAATTTTACTTCAAACAAAATGTTTTATTAGAACATTCAAAGAATCGATGTAAAGAATTAATAACTTAATTATTAAAAAAAAATAAATAAATTAGAAATTAAAGTATAGGGAACCGATTGAAAATTTAGCGGCTCAAGTCAAATATTTTTGCTAAAACAAAAATTTATCTTCATGAATAATAATTCAAATTTTCAAAAAAAGTCTATTTCCTCGTAAACTTGTAAAATTTTATCAAACTAATTAATAAATATCGTTCATACGGGCCCATCAATTGTTAATTGAAACTTTTAATTTATTTAGCGATGAATTACTGTGCCAAGGCTTTTTTGTTAAAAAGTTAATTAATTTGTTTTTTTTTTCTTCTTTAATTTTTGTGAAAAATTAGCCTGTAAGTACCTGAAACACTGTCACTATAGCCCAGAGCAACGAGTCAAAGTTTTTTCTATCGCACTCGACATCAGAGCCGCCATTCATTGTTTCACAGAATTTGCAACCGAACAGGTTCATCCCGAGTATACTACAACACAACGAAACGTGCGATGTAACTTCTTCATTCATTGAAGGAGGGGGGGAGGGGTGTCCTTTTTTCGACTAAAATCAAGTACAGTTAGAAATATCATTTATCAAAAAAAAAAAAAAAAAAAATTTTTTTTTCTCTAACGTGTTTTTTGTCTTTTTTTTCTTTTCTTTCTTTTTGCACAGTTCTGTTAGCTTTGTCTGGCGCAGCTTTAAGTATCTGCTTTGCAAAGAGGCTGGCTTATTTCTTTTTTTTTCTTTCTTTAACCCAATGAATTTTATTGAGTGACATCGTTGCAATAACACCCCTTTTTTATTTTTCCTATCTCCATATCCTTATGTAGCAAAAAGGATTCAATAATATCTTTAACTTTGTTTGCTCATCTATCTGATTAAAATGCGTATAAAAAATAAATAACGATTAGTTATTCCTAAAAAAGTACATATCATCTATACAAAAAAAGAAAGTACACACATAAATTTTCTATTATTTTCTTTGATTGTATTTCGAAAAGAAGAAACCCCAATAGCAATAATAAAAATAATAAACAATTAAACATAACTAAATAAGATACAAACTTTTTCGATAGAAATAAAATCGTATCAGCACGAGATTGCCAAACGATCATAACAGCTAACTAAATAATCACAAGCTTTCTACTAACGAATAAACGTTTCTTTTTTTTTAGTACAAAGAAGATAAGACGTAGAAGGTGAAGAAAAAAATTTTTATTTATTTTATTAATTTCTAAGCCAATCAAGAAAGAGCCAATTGCTTAAGAAATAAAAATAAGAATATAAAAATTAAAATATATCAGAATTAAAAAGAGATTAAAAGCAAAAGAATTTATAAAGTTATAGTTTAAAGAAAATAAAAGACAATTTCTATATACTGAACATAAATAATGAATTAATTTTTTTTTTTTAATACTCATGTTAAGCTGAGTATATAAGAAACTTATACGCATGATGATAAAGTAGTTATAAGAAAAATCGATATTTAATGAAAACGAAATGAAATAAAAATAATAATAAGGTAAAGTATATACGAACATTTGCAAGCTCTCTAATATCGACGACCATACACCGAGGCATCATAATCAAGGCAAAAGGCGGCCTTAGTCCGCTTATAAGTAGTTTAGCGAGAAAAGTACACATCATTATGTTTTTTTCGAAATAAAGAAGCTTAATTTCTCGTTTCTTTGTATTAATCAAGTATTGGCTTTGCACCTTCGTTGTATAAATTTAAATATTTATATTAATTGCAAAGAAATATCGATTTGCTTTTTTTTTAATTTTAAAATGAACATCACATAGAAAATTTACATTCGTTTTAACGGAATAAAAATGACTCGCAAAGAGTTATTGAATTAATAATAAAATGAATTTTTCTTTGTAAATTAAATAATCAATAATTTAGTGCAAATAATTGAAAAAAAAACTAAATCCATTACTCAAAAAGCCCTCGTATTTAAAAAACATGACAAAATAATAATTTAAATAAAGGTGAAAGTCTTATTTTACACCATTTTGTAAGTTTATTCAAGAATATATCAACTTATCTAAACTAGTAAGTATTCATGTTAATCTAATAATGTTCAGAAATAAAACTTTTATCTCACTCATTATCACAACATCATAAGTATTCGAAAGTATATACGGAAAAAAATCATATGGATAAAATTATCATAGTCTATTGAAACTGTGGGAGATACTAGATTTCGTATAAAAATTACTATATAACTGACAAAAATGATTACATATATATAGTAAACATTTCATACACGCAAAATAAATTTTCTTATAGATATGTTAATTTTTACTATATAAATTTTCACCATACATATAGTAATTTTACCCATAAAGTTTTTCTCCGATCAAAAATTAATTTTATAACACGAGGGGCGTAAAATAGTATATGCACCGCGTGCGCAATGTACTTGGTGCATAAGGTACTATTTTTGCACGTTAATTAGCAAAATAAAATACTATAACTGTTTGAAAAATAATTTTCTATGTGAATATGATTAGCAACCTAAAATTTTATCTTTTTTTTTTTACAAATTGTCGAGCATAAGCTTCTTTTCGAAAATAATTTTGATGAATTTTTTTTTCAATACAGCAAAGAGTAATAGAAGTGGAAGATACTCGAAGAGCACGAATAATGATAGAATAATTAATACAGTATAATAATAATAGCCTTATAATAATAGCCGTACGTCAGACTTGTCGCTAGACAATTCCAGCTATATAAAAGCACCATGCATACACGTATATAAATAATCTAATAAATATATATGCTAGTTGTATATATTATATCCGATGCCTCAAGCCATATAGACGAGGATAAAAGAAGGGTTTTTTTTTTTAAATATATATAACAAAGTTTGTACATCCTCATCCTTTGTTTCTTTTTTTTAATCTAAACGTGCTAACAACATTGACAATAGATCATCAAATCGCACATCGTCAGCGTCGTATCAAAATAAACTTGAATTATCAATTTCTTTTTGTTTTTTTCACCTAAAAGAATTTTTTTTTCTCATCCCTCACCGTGGACCATCCACCATCCATTATACAATCAAAAACGTATTTTATTTTATTTTTCCTCTTTTTTTACTAACGCAGTTATTCTTTTTTTTCTATTCTTAAATTTTTTCCAATCGATTTTAGCTATTCTTCAGAGTTTCATAATAAATATGAATTGTTAATTTAAAACTTTGATAAATTTATCTTTCGATAATTTTGAAAGAAAAAAAAAAGTTATCTAACGTATAATGATATTTTATTGGAATAACCCGAATAAAATTTTTCATTGAATATGCATGATAAAGAAATGACAATGAGATAATAAAAATAAGTTTCATGAACTATTATATAACTTGGAAAGTTCCAAAACATTTAACTTTCCCTTCTCGGTTTAGTCAAAGGATATTCTTAATGGTGGAGGGTTTGATACTTTTTATTTGAAGTTTAAAATGAGGCACAATTATAAAGAACCCGAGCTACCCTATTGTTTTAAATTTCTTAAGTAGGGCTCCCTATCAAGGGAGCTTTGTTTTACCTAAAATTTCAACGTTATAAATGAAGTTATATTAAATTTAATAATAATGTAAAATATCTAGATAATATTTAAAAAAAAAATTAATATATAAAAGATTGAATTTTCTTTGTTGTTTATTGAAAATCAAATAATTCTGTATGAATTTTCATGATAATAATCATTTTTAATTTAAAAAAAAGACAAAAAAAAGATTATTTTAAAATTAAAAATAAAAAACTTATAGTAATTCTTACAAACTATAGATAGAATGAGACAATAGAGTTGGTAATAAGAAAAAAGATAAAAATAAATTGAAGTTTGCCTTAGCTCACCTGAATATAAAGATGAATAATACTAAAAGGGAAAAAAATACGGCAACGTTATCCATGGTGCGTAGCATAACAAACAGCTGCCTACGTAGATTCGGCATAAAGCGTACAAGTTTTAATATCCTTAACAAGCGAAATGTCCTTAGTACACTTAAACCCGAGCTACCGCCCCTTTCTTCCACAAACGATTGGCATAGTTCAACAACACTAAATTTTAAAATAAAAAATAAACAAAAAGGGAATAAAAAATAATTAAATTTAATGTCTTTTTTTATTTGCTTTTTTAATTTATTGTTTCTTTATTTATTATCTTTGAGCTACAAACTTAGTGACGAGAGTGTAAGTTTATTCATATAAAAATTTTTTCTTTCTCGTTACGTAAGCGAAAGTGCTTCTTTAAACAAGGTATTTAATGAGACCTTCTTTTAAATTATTCAAAACAAGTTGAATTAAAAATGTACGTATCGTATCCATAAAAAAAATAATGCTTTTATTAATCTTTATTTTATCAAAGCCTTGTAACCAAAATAAATAATTTTTTTTTAAACAAATAATCAATTTAATTTCAAACGTACAAACATTTACAAAGTTAAAAGAATATATGGATCAATGAAAAAAAATAAGAAACGTAAATACCTTAAAACAACAACAATGCCATCGAAGACGTTGAAACCATTGCTGATATAGCCGAAAGGTCCTTCCGCTATGATTTTCAATAACATTTCGACAGCGAACACAGCGGAAAATACCATATTACTTATCTCGACTATCACCGTCAACTCTTCTGGCTAATAAAAAAAAGCAAAAACAAACAATTATTTAATCATGAAATTTCAATCGACAACATCAAATCTCTTTCATAAAATACTAAATCCTAATAAATAATAATTTAAAAAGTAAAATTTATGATCATTAATAAGAATTAGGATTAATAGTCACTAATAGTGATGAGACATACATTAATTGATGCAACGTGGCGATCACTAAAGTTAATAAATTTTATAATATAAAATTAATACGCAAATATTAAAATAATAATGCTTGAATTTATAATGTAAAGCGTATTATTTTTTTTTTTTTTTGGCGCAAAAGATTAATCAAATATTTAATAACAGAATATATTTTATGTGCTCGCTTTATTTAAAAACCACGAATTCATTAATTTAAAATCATATAATACTGCATGCGTGAAAGAGCTTAAAGTAAAAAAAAATCAAGAGTTTTAAAAAAAGCACCATACCTGATTATGATATTCAATGCCCATACTGAGCGTGTTAATAAGAATGGCGAAAAGTATTCCTTGTTGAAAGTATTTGTGATCGACAAGCTTTTTGGTCCATCTCCTGATACAACGCAATGTACAGACGAAACAAGAAGCAGTAAATTTAAGAAATTTTCGTGCCCATGATCTTCTCCATTTGCCGCTAATACCATCGCCCGCTATATCGTCCGGCCAACCCTGATCATTTTGCATATCACAACAACACGAGCACGCATCGGCATCAATGGCATTCGCTGCCATCCATTGTGCATTAGCGCGTTCGTTTAATGCTATCTGCCGTTCTGTTATACCTATAGATACATATCATAGACAGAGAATTCATTTCATTTGTTTTGTCAATATCAAGATGGTTTATTGATTAAATTTAACGATTATTGCCATATCGATAAGCTAAGTAGTTTTGGAATGCTTCTCTGTATGCGCAACGTAAATACGTAATATTTGATAATAAATTTAATCTTTGTTACTCAATGGGTATCGATTATTAAGCTTATGTAATCGTAAACCCTATAAATTCTGTAATAGGTCCCAATTACTTAATGGCTGACATAAGCTTGATTTTTACTACTTATGTAATATTAAGAACTTTTTAAATTAGGTTTAATTAGGCTCAATTTCTCGTCTACACAATAGCTATACAATTTTGAAAATGTTCTTATTGTCATTTCGTATATCATGGGTATGCCAAGAACACCATTGTTTTTAATGGAGGTCAAAAATTTCTTAGCACGTTTAATCTTCCCGTAAGCAACACATCTATTCAGTAAGTACGTAAAACTTATAACTTATTTTATAATTGATAATTGATGGTTTTGCATACTTCTGTTTTTTAATTTTACATGTAATTATAAAAAATTAATAATTAGTTTTTTTTCTGAACCTAAGGGTAAAACCGGATACTTTATATTGCTGTAAAATCGGGTAGCTTATTTCATGTTTTTTATATAGCTGTTGCCATTGAAAATATAAGTAAAAAGTTTAGTTTGGAAAGGGCTTCTGAAGTGAGTATAATATAACAAGGTCAATTCTAAAAGATCGAGTAAAAAAGTCCAAAAAACTTTCGCCAGGTGGAGGAATTAAAAACATGTAAAATACATTAATTTTTTTAAAGAAAACGTTATTTATAATTGTTAATAATAGTTTTTCACTAAATAACGTTTCATTATATCGAGAGTGTCAAAAAACCGCTTAAAATTTATTTTGAAAATAATAATAAAAGTATCCGATTTTACCCGGACATTTTTCTTACGGAGTAAAATCGGATTTTTCGCAAATTTTAAATAGTATTTTTTATAATTTTTTTTTTTAATTTAATTAGTGGATTTTTGGTTATTTAGATATAAACTAAAAACAAATTTCGTATTTAATGGTATTTAACGTTTCGAAAAAAGTATGCGGTTTTACCCCAGTTTTCGCTGTATAAAATTTTGAATGTAACTTTTTTTGTGAGATTTTTGTAAATATAAATAGAATATACCGACGGTGGCTACGAAAACTATCACAGCTGAGTAATTGACTACGAAAAAAAACACATCTCCAAAAGTGCGACGCAAAAAAAACACATCTCCAAAAGTGTGACGCAAAAAAAAAACATTTCAAAAGTGCAACGCAAAAAAAACACATCTCCAAAAGTGCAACGCAAAAAAAACACATCTCCAAAAGTGGCGGCGAAGAAAAACACACCTTCAAAAGTGCGGCGAAGAAAAACACATCTTCAAAAGTGGCGGCGAAGAAAAACACACCTTCAAAAGTGCGGCGATGAAAAACACATTTTCAAAAGTGGCGTCGAAGAAAAACACACCTTCAAAAGTGCGGCGAAGAAAAACACCCTTTTTGAAAATTGTCACTGTGTTTTCAAGAGGTGTTTTTCTTCGCCGCCACTTTCGAAGGTGTGTTTTTCTTCGCCGCCACTTTTGAAGGTGTGTTTTTCTTCGCCACCACTTTTGAAGATGTGTTTTTTTTCGCCACCACTTTTGAAGGTGTGTTTTTCTTCGCCGCCACTTTTGAAGATGTGTTTTTCTTCGCCGCACTTTTGAAGATGTGTTTTTTTTCGCCGCACTTTTGGAGATGTGTTTTTCTTCGCCGCACTTTTGGAGATGTGTTTTTTTTCGCCGCACTTTTGGAAACGTGTTTTTTTTCGCGGCTCTTTTCATCTGTGTTTGTTTTCGTAGCCACCGTCGATACAATTTTTTTTGAGATTTTTTTATTTGCATTCCATTAAGCATTATTAAAAATTCTAACAATAACCACAAATAAACGATTCTCGAGAAACCTTTATTTTCTCGTATTTCCTCTTGGATTTTTTTCCATTATTTTCATTAAAAAAAAAAAAAAAAAAAAAAACGAAAAGAATAAAGAAAGTAAGCTTAGAGCGTAATTGAAGTTAATATTTGCTACGGCTTACCTTTCGTAAGCGAAGTTAAAAAGGAGTCGAGGGCCAATTGGCCGGTGGGTAGAGCCGCGCTAAGAGCACCACTCAATGCGAGAAGTTCTTGGCACGTCATTGCCTCGCCATCACCTAGTTCAGCCTAAAGCAAACAAAAGGAACAAAAAAAATGGAAGGTTGGGAGGTGAGGCAAAAAAAAATGAGAAAGGTAAAGAAAACAAAAAAAATAAAAAAAAAGAAGAAGAAGGAAATACAAAAGAATTCCATTTAATCGTTAAATCATGTATAAATTTTACTTACATTTAAACGTCGAGAGCTATTTGAGAAATTTTATCGTAACAATAGTGTAGGATCATAACGATATTCGTTATGTTAAATATGAGAACTAATTTTCATTTGAAATACTTTATTGCTATTATTTAATGTCAAGTGGAATTTACTCAAGTATACTTTTAAGCTTTATGCAAAAATTTTTCAATTTTAAATTCTTCAATATTTACTGAGAATCAAAATTAAATTTTTATTTTCAAAAAAAGATGGTATGTAGTTAGAAAAATCATATGGAATTTCATAATAATTTCATTACTATTCGTTAGAAATTCAATTTGATTTTACGTATATAAATTCATTTTACTAGCTCATATTTTAAAATCCAAATTCATTGTAAAAAATTTGCAAGAGTTTCGCAGTACTATTAATTTATAGTACCAATAAATCACAATATTTTATAATAGTTATTAAAGCAAGTGTCATTAAATTGACTGAACAAAATATGCACAGTGCTCTATATTGTATAAGTATAAAATATAAAAAAAAAAGTAACACACATTTAAAAACACATATAGAAAAAAGAAGTAAAGAACAGACGTTCCACTCAAATTTTTGTGTTAAAATGAGTGAATTAGTGATTAAATAAGACAATACTTTCATGAAAAAAGCTCTGTTTTTTGAGTGCTTTTAGTGTTGCAAGTGAATAATAAATGTGAAAAAGCTTGAGGTGTATCTTGTATTTATTATTTCATTTAATTATGAAAAAATATTAAATCTTTGATAACATTTAAGTTTTTATTTTTTTAATATTGTTTTTAAAGAAAATTTTAATCATTTGTCCACAGACGCTGAAGTTTATAATATCCAAGTATTGATTTCATGTTTTCTTTTGAATTCAATTATCGAAGATCAGATTGCATTAAATAAAATTTTCAAAGTGTTATAAAAAAGCACCAAAAGTGAAAAAATATTTATTGCATTTAATAAATATTAAATAATTAACAACACAACAATAATAATAATAATAATAAAAATAATAAATTATCACAAAGAAAAAAGAATACTGTTAAAATAAATCAACATACGTTTTTTTCATCCACAAATTCGACACGATAATTCGAATGGATCGTCTGAAATATATTTTTTTTTAAATTACATGCATTATATATTTATTAAATTATCATCTAAATTAAAAAAGAAAAAAATATTTATATTTTTTCAAAAAAATAACAAATAAACACAAAAATATTTGATATATTTAAAAGGTTAATGTGTGATTTGTAAAACGAAAAAAAAATACATTTAAGCAAAACATCAAATTTTGAAGTATTCATGTTAAAATGAGGTACAATGTTTTTTTTTCTTTTCTTAACCCTTTCTTGTCCAAAACTTAATAGTAAAATATTATTTCAAAAAGCAATATATTCAATCACAAGTGTTTTAATGAAACACTTTTGCCAGTCAGAAAAATGATTAATATTCCTAATTACTAGTCTGAATTAGTTAAAAACCTCCAGCAAATGAAAATTAAAATAATATTTAAAAAGCGTCCTTAAAAATACAACTCTGAAATTTCGAATGATAATCAAATCAAATTTGGAAGAAATCTTAAAAATTTTAAATCATTAAAATTGTTTCACTTTATTTTTAATGTCCGATTTATGCTCAAAAGGAAAAAAAATATATTTGATTAACAATGCAACGCAAGCTAATATTTCAAATTTCAGAAAAAGAAATACATTAGTTTGTAGTAAATATCGTGATTATTATTGAATTCAATTTTGAAGTAAATGTATTCATTAGTTATTAAAAATTTTGATTTCCGGTAATAATTATTATTTTTATAACCTCAAATATTGAAACCCAAAATTCTCAATAATTAATCAATCGATTTACTTAAAAATTTAACTGAACAATTACCATCATACATACTACAAGCTAATGTATCTCGTTTCTTGAAACACTGCAATCAAACAAGAAGACGGTAAATATTCCTGAGTACAGGTGCAGTGTCCGTTTTACATCACCTCTAAAGTAGTACCTACTAAAGTTGTTACAATGTTTGTTATAATTTTAATAAAAATATAAATATATCAAGTTTAGACCAATATAGATTTTTATAAATTACTTTACGGTTCTTGAAAATATCAAAATAACTTTAAACAAAAGTAATTTTCACGCTATTTAACTCAAATTATATTTCAGATTTTCTTTCTAAGACTAAATGTGTAAGCAATGATTTATTTTCTTAAAATTTTAGTCATCATTTACTGGATTCACAATCTTATTTACTGATGCGTATATATTTCTATATAAATAGAAAGCTATTAAATTTTAAATCTGTAAATGCTGACTGATACAAGTTTAAATAGTGCATGTATACTCTAAAATAAATACTACTTGTTGATACTAGAACGGATGTAAATGGGTTGAATTTAACAAAAAAAAAAAAATATTTGCATTGCAAATAAATATATGTACAAAATAAAAATCTTCGACATTTCGAAAGGGTTAAAAAAAAATCTTTTATTTTTTATCTTTATTTTTTGGTTGTTGTTTGTTGTACGCAAAAACATACTTGGACGTTATTAGGCTGGGGCGTCGACCAAACATTGCCGTCGCCAGTTTGTGTCATTTTCTCACTGGAACAAACGTTTCGCTCACCGGCCATTCCAATTGAGCCAGGCAGCGTATTAACGCTACTTCCATGAAGAAGAACGACTTCGCTGAACATCACGCTACTTCGTCGCCGATGATGAATGCTAGGCGGACTCAAAAGCGCGTTGTGCGTCTATTTTGACACGATACAAAAAAAAAACATTTTTTTTTTTCTGTTTTTTTAATTTTTTTTCTAATCATTTTTGCTTTTCTGTTCTTTTTTATGTTAGAAAAAAATAATGTTATAATTATTCGTTGGCAAATTAAAAATGATATTATAAGCATTTCTTTTTAAACTGAGGTTGATAACTATACTATTTGTTACTTGATCTACTGATGAAATTGTTTGATTGATATTATGAACAAAGCAATTTAATTCATTCCATAATAATTCTGTATTTTAGTATTGAATATATAAATATATATATTATTGTTTAAATAAAAGCTACTGTTATATGAAAATGAGAACACGAAAATTTGAGTAGATCGTATGATATAGATGTTGTAGAAAGGAGGCATTGTAGAAAGATAAATCAATATCAGTTTTGAATTTGGAAAAAATTTGCTATGAAGTATAGTATAAACTGTTAAAATATATGAACATTTAAGGAAAATTCATTTTTTTTATAACAAATATTTGAAATATGTAAAAATTGTGAATTTTCATTCAACTTATTTCTTTTTTAATTGAATATAATATTTGAATAAACATTTTTTTTATTTGTACTTTATTAAAAGTATTTAAAAATTATATGGTATATTTTTTTTAATCGCTAATTTTAATTATCAAAATATTAAATGTTTATAACTGTCAAAGCACTTTTAAAAATAATGGTTAAACGTATTTATCGAAAGCTTTAAAAAAACAGTAATAAGTAAGTAAACAACAGAGACGTATCATTTGAAATAAATTCAAATTATATTAGCATATGATTTTATTTGCGAAAAATATTTTTTTCAGCGTTATTTTTTATGTTCAAACGCGGAACATAAATAAAATTTATTTTCTACGTTTTTTATGTTCTTTGACTCAGAAAGTATTTTAAAAATGAAAAATTTTTCAACAAATATATTTCTGCATTTTAAAAATATTTACACCTGGATCGAATTCAAATGATATTGATTTATATAAATATTTAAAAGGAAGTGTGACATGCACTATTTTTAAATAAATATGAATTTTTCGATTAAAATTTTATACATTATTTATATATACACTTTATAATGTATGAACTTTAATATTACTTTTAAAAAAAATTAATTTAACAATAAATAAAAATGGTTATTTACTGAACATTTTGCTCGCCATTCGATAACTTATGTACTGTGTTTAGAAAAAAAAAAGTTCAGCTATATTTTAAACCTCAGCCTCCGAAACGGCTGAAATAAAACGAATCTTTTATCTCGTAAAAAACAGCAAATGGCCAAGCAAACTTTTTCAGTCATATAACAGCTCTTTTTTTTTTGTAATAAAAAAAAAGACGAACAAACAAAAAATAAAAAAGTATTTCAGATTAAAAAAACAAGCTTTAGCCGCTCATCCAAATTTTCAATCATTCTCACGGCTTGTAAAAATCTCTTTTCTATTATACTCTGTTGTTTAAAATGCAATATCAAGTAACTTGTTAATAACTTAATAACTTAATATTTAAACAATAAATCTTAAGAATTTATCAAATAACAATAAAAAGTAAACTCGTGTAAATCAATGATCGATCATCAATTTAAAAACTAAACTATAAACTCTGAAATTGAGTTACATAAACAGAATTGAGGAGTAAAAAATAAAGTTATAAAGACAAACCTCCGTGGCGTTGTTAATGTTATTTTCGCTACCATTTGAAATCGAGGCATTGCGAAGACTTGAGCGTTGATTAAAAGAAAGCTCAGTCTCGGAGACTTCGGGACTTGCACGTGGTGCGATTGCAATTGGACCGCTACCATCACCCAATTGACTAACCCTAATAAAATCACCAGCAGTACCACCACCACCACCTCCACCGTTAGCATCGTTGCCGCCATTATTATTACCAACAATTTGTTCTGATTCTAAAGCAGCTAATAATCTGGGACATCTACTGTGATGCAATTTTCCATCTGCGTAATAGATGATTTTATAGGTTTTCTCTCTTTTTTCATTTTGTCAGAATAAAAACATATGTTTATGGGGTATTTATGATAAAAGTTTAATAAACGAAAACACAAATTATATAAATTTAATGTTCTTTTTTCAAATAAAATACGGACGTCCGGTATAAATTACGCTTTTTACTAAGAATAAGATATTTTCATTGTGATGATGAACTATAAAAGTCTTATAATTAGAAAAATAATAGTGAACGTTCGAGTCTCACCAAATATCATTATCACATATTTAGACAATAATGCCCATGCTACTCAATTAATTTAAGTCATAAATTATTTTATTTCTCTTAGAGATAAGATTATTTTTATATATTACTTTTCAATTCACGTTTTTCTATTCTTTTTAACAATATAAATACAGTCTCGAAACAAATTTCTCACGTAGTTTAATTTTATTTTATTCATAGAAAAATTTTAAAAGTTTGATTGAATTCAAAATTTCTATGACAGTATTTTAGATGTAAAAATATTGAAAACGTGTAATAAATGTTATATACGTTTTCTAGAATCAATATTGAATCCAAGACACTTTTAATAGTAAAATTTCATCTGCAAATTTTATCTAAAAATTTTATAACAAATATGGTTAATGATTCACGTAACCATTTCTCATATTGTTGTAATATCAACGTCGCAACAATAATAATACGTTTATTGATTTTTATTTTCAAATACACGATATATTACGAACGTAAAAGGTAAAAAAGTATCTACAGTATGTGAAACAAAAAAAAAAAAAAAATAAAAAAAGTAAGAAATGAAATCGACGGGTTTGAGACATAACACGTGCTTTTCAAAATTTATAAGCTCACCCACTAATCTTGTTGACCTCACAATGTTCGTTCGTACTTGGCCCTGCGGATCTTTTAATAAATTTTGTTCTCGTCTTTGTTGCCTACTATATAAAAACAGTCGATATTTCTTCATTAATCTTCTTTTTCCACGTCTCCAAAGATGTCCAATGTATCTAAAAAGTATTTTAGTAATTTGTTAAAATTTTTTTTTTTTTTTTTTTTTTTCGATATAAATTTATACGAAGCTTTAAGGACGTTCTATCGCGCGCAGTGATACTCAACTTAGCTGTAGTCTCCCTCCTATAAAATTAACCTATGAAGTCGTCACAATAAAAGTTGAGCACTCTTATACGCGTGTAAGGAAAATTTATGTCTATTGAAAAGGGTTTGCTGTATTTTTTTTTAATCTTTCAAGTATCAATTACTCAAAACTTATACCGCTTGCACGACTTTTTTTATATCGATAGAATCATTAATAGGTCGAAACACCCAATAGATGGACGGTTAATACCAATAGATGGAAGGGTCGTGTAACTTTTTCATTCACCAAAATAATAAACTTTTATGGACTAACAAATTTCAAAATCACCATTTTTAAGCTTTTTGGATTGGGGGAAGTAAGTTTTATTTTTATAAGAATAACATAAAATTACTCTGACATGTTAATTTTTTGAAAATCATCCATCTTCTAGTGATCGTCCAGCTATCCGTGCATTGACCCTATATGTAAATTATTCACAAGGTTTTTTTTAAATAAAATCTGAGTAAAGCTAAAATTTTATTGATCAAAACGTGAGTCAGAAAGAGGCAGACTATAATATTCCTGTGTTAAAATAGCAACTTTAGAAGCTGATTACTTAAAAATTTATACCGTAAGCATGAAAATGAGCTCGATTGAAAGAGTATACAGAATTCAATATTTTAATTAAATATTTCAAGAAAATCGATTTTCGAGAGAGCGTAGCTTTGGTAAATCTTGCGCTAAGAGAATCTTCGAGTAAGCTTTCTTAGTTTACTGAGAAGCATATCCCTAAACCCAATTTTAAACATTAGCTCCTTTAAATTCAAGGAGTACAGAAGCTCGACAGAAGAGAGAAACAACTTAATTCTTGTATCGAGGACCAGCTCTCTTTGATGCACGCAAAGGAGACGAGTAAGATGCATGTGTTCGTATCTATCTTGTATCGAGTAGCTGCTCCTCGATAAACAAAGTACCTCTGACAAACAAAAGATCAACTCCCCTCGACTTTGAATGCTCGCTTAGCAAGTTAGAAGTGTTATTGTTCGAATGTTTTCTCATTGTGGAAGTACAGTAAATGTTTTGAAACCATTAAATTATTGATTGCATTAGTGAATTAAACGAAAAATTTTAATACTGGTGTTCTGTGTACTTTAATTGATTATACTTTTTCACGTGTGGACTTAATTTATCTCCAGCTTCATTGATTTTATTATTATTTATGCAACGATGGATATTTTATTTTTTACCCATTTCTCAATTTTATTAAAAATGATTCTTTTTGAATTTTTTGGAAAAGGAAAGCATTGTAAACCTTTCTTTGTATATATTTATTAAGTTAGTAATTTTATTTTTAATTTTTTGCCTTTTGTAAAATTAAAGTAAAGTAATCGACAAAATTCTCTTGTAATAAACTAATCAATTAAAAAAATGTATTTAAATACGTAACTATAGATAAAATTTGTATAATATTTTGAAATAAAATTAAATTTATTTCAAAAATACACTGAATAAATAATTTTTCAATAAAACTTAAAGATTAAATATATATATATATATATATATATATATATATATATATATATATATATATATAATCAATAATTAATCAAAAAATAAAATAGTTAGAACATTCGCTTACTTGACTATTTCCGCGTAACACGTTGTCGGTTCTGAAGTATTAGTAGAAGAAGCAAGTGTACTGGTTGAATGAAATCGAGCCCGCTCTAATCTCATCCTTTCCATTTCACGTTTTTTAGTCTCGGAAAATTGCGTTGCTATTACAACTAGGCAAAGGTTAATCATGAAAAAAGAACCAATCTGAAAGATAAAAGAATCATTAAATTAGTTAATGAATGAAAAAAATTTTTATTTTTTCAATATTCTTATTTTTATTACGTTCCATTGTTTTATACAATCAATTTTATTTAACCCATTCAATGCACAACAGAATATTAGCTATAATTGGACTAAAAGGACGTCCCCAAAAAAGTGCTTAGTTTTCGAGAAAGTGCTCGTTATGGTTCTACAACCTAATTTTTTTTAAAGCTTTTTATCCATATATTATAAACTTTTTTTCAATTTACAGATCGGCAGCATAAAGAAAATTAAGCTTCAATAGGTAAATCTTTTAAATACAAACTGCTCAATTTAAATATTAAAGTAATATCATTTTCTCTACTAATTAAATTCACTTATAAATAAAATATTGTTACAAATTACAATAATAATAACAAAAATATTGAATAGTAATTATTATTAAATAACAATAGATATCAATCACTATGATAATTTGAATAATCATAATAATAATAATTATTATCCAATATTTTTATTATTATAATTATTATTGGAGTGAATTTAATAAGTAAAGAACATAATATTACCTTAATATTTACATTTAGCAGTTTGCTTATATAATATTTATATTTAATCTGAATTTTCTGTATATTGCCGGTTTTAAAATTGAAAAAAAAAAGTTTATATTCGTAATCTGTGGGTCAAAAGCTTTGATTAAAAAAAAAAATTAGGTTGTAGAACGCTAACGACCACCCTTTTGGAAACTAAGCGCTTTTATGTGGTATCCCTTCTCCCTAAATTGATTATAATTAATTTAAAGTTAACCGGAAAATTTTTTAAAAAATCTAAAATAATTTTCATATGATAGAAAACATATTTTTGACGTAAAAAAACTTTTTAAATATCAATTGTCAGTCTAAAAATTAAAAGATGAACTTTCAAACTCTTTTGTGGCCTTAAAATTTTATAAAAAACAACTTTTTATTATAAATTTGAACTCAAAATGCTTAAAAAAATGTTGCAGTAAATGGGTTAATTTAATATAAATTAGACTTTTTTATCATTGTATAGAAAATCAAGCTTGTTATTAGATTTTAGTTTCGATATATAATATTACATTCATTAAAACTACATTGCAATTTCATAATTATATTATTATGTTTACATTATATCATGTTTAACATAGCTAATGAAAGTTCCGTAATACAAACATATATTATACTATAATAAATTAAACATTTTATTTGCATGTATACAATACTTTTGTCAAAATAAGTATCAAATTTCTTCGTATTGTATTTTTGCATTCACAAAATTCTTTTACGTAAATGAAATACATATGTGCTATAATGATCATCTAAAAACGCAATAATCATTAAAAATGATATTTTCAAAAAAGTCATTACAATAAATTCTTTGGGCTTTCTTTTTTCTAAGCGTATACGTTAAAACTTTGGAATATATCTTAGCTTCAAATGCGGACAATTATAATGAAGGATCAACTTACAACAATTAAAAGAACGAAATAAATCCAGTCCCAAAACGAATGAGCGTCCTGCACGTAGTACATAATATCGGTCCATCCTTCCAAACTTATTACCTGTTAAGACAAAAAAATAAATAAATAAACAAAAACGAGAAAAAAAATAAAATAAAATCAAGAACCACGAAACGTTTGAGAATACAAGGCAGAAAGATAAGGAAAGTATTAAAAAGTACAAAGTCGAGTAAAGAAGGATAGTATGTGTCTACGTTAAGAAGTAAAGAGTAAAAAAGAAAAGTGTCGAGAGTCGCGTGTCCGAGTGAGCGGAAATAATTGTTCTTAACCTTGGACCGCTACAAGAGGTAGTAAGACTTTTAAAGATTATCTTGGCGCATCTACTTTAAGAAAGAAATAAAAGACATTAAAGAAGAAACAGGAGAGGTATGAAAGTTTAAATATAAAATACTATATAACATGTAAATATTTGTTATTTGTTTATTTAAATAAGACTTACGAGAAATATGGCTACCCAAGCAAGGCCAATATTGTCAAATGATATCGTTCCTTGAAATGGATTGTTACCATGGCCTCTACACTCCGTATAATAATAATTCCAGTTGACGCACGTGTCATTGTTGATGAACGTAACGTTATTGTTCGGCAGTGCTGTATGATTGCACTCAACATTACCTGCATCCAGTCCCATTATCAAATTAGGTTTTTTTTTCATTTTATATATGATTTAAATATAGTTTTATGAATAAAGCTAAGGGAGGTATGATATAAATTTTTAAATTTTGATGATTTATAAATGTACTTACCCAGGAGACCATCTGAGATCCGAGTCACAGATCTTGATGAAATTTCGGGAGATGATTTTTGATGCAAAAATATAAAAAAAAGCCAAAATTTTAGACCCTAACGCTCAATATTTCCCTAGTTATATACAATTAAAGAAAGTCACCAAAAAAGTTACTAGATTTCGAAAGGATTTGAACTCAGCTTTCATTTGAAAGCAGGTTTAAGCTTCTGGCTACTAATGCTAAAGAGCCATAAACATTTGAAAATCTAGTAACTTTTTAAGTAATATTCTTTAATTGCTTGTAACTAAAGAAATATTAAGCGTTAGGGTCTGAAACCTCGAGATCTGTGACCTGGATCTCAGATGGTCTCCTTATTAGTTATTATAAAAGTGGAAGGTATGTTAATGTTTGTATGTTTATAATAATGGTAAAGTTTGATTAAATAGTGATTATTAAGAATGTAAGATGTAAATAATGTAAAACTTAGAATCAAACATTATATTATTTGAAATTGTGTATCATTGATAAATTTTTGGGTTGAATTATTTAGTTTAGAATCGTACACATAAATTATTTGTTGATTTAAACACAAAAAAATTTGTTTCATCTAAAACACGTTTTAAAATTAGGGGTGTGCGAATTCTATGAGTAGCTCGGATAAATTACTCGACTTGACGGGTTCGATTAGAGTCGAGCATTAAATCGAATTTTCCGAGTTACTGGAAAAAATATGATCTACTCGATTAACTCAAGTTACCCGAATGCCTCGAGTCTCTCGAACGACCCGAATAACTCAAATAACTAGATCATATTATCCTATGGTAATTAGTTTTCATCTATACGAGAAAAATTATTTTTTTACCCTTTCTTCATTAACTTGTTTTGAGTTTCGTCTGTCCGTATGTTCAGATGGAATTTTAAAATCAATTTTAAATTAACTTCGAGTAAAGTCGAGTACTTTTCGTGTTACTCGAATCTACAATAGAACTTGAGTCACCCGAGTTACTCGAATTATTCGAGTAATTCATATTTTTTCGAGTACTCAACAATCTCGAAGAAAAAACTTGACTCAAACTCGGTTATTTGAGTACTCGCACACCCTTGGTTAAAACCACAAAAATTTTGTTTATATTGTGTGAAAAAAAATTGAAGAATATAATGATTAAAAATACAATTAACAAACTAGCAAACAATAAATAATATAAAATAATCATCATAATTATAAAACTTGCCGATCTTAAGCGGTGGTAAATTACTGCAACTATGCATTCCGCTGTCGTCCGGCTTAGAGCAAATATAATCTTGGCCCTGATACTCAAAATATTTTTCCAGATCGCTGTAAAATCATAAAAATTTTAATAATCATTTATCCAAACTAATTTCTCATTTCAAACAATAAAACAAAAGTATTTATATATAATTTTAACGTCGCAAGACAACATTTTATTTATAAATTTATATACAGTCGACGAGCGATTTAAGGTCCCTTAAGGGGCTATAGGGGAATCACTTTCCAAGTTAACTTTTCCGAAAGAATATCCTCACCCTTATCTCTGCCGAGTTTGGTTTGTCACATTCGATTTAGGGCTGCGTCGAATTCATGTCTCAAATTGATATTCAATCTTTGATTTTTTTATAAATAATGTTTAATAAATACCATGAAACTATTAATATAATTTATAAGTATTGTTTTTCTTTATATTTTGTATAATTTATACAATAATATTTAAAATATTCAAATCATTAGAATTTTTAAATTAATCCGATCAATAATATTAATTAAAATTTATTTTTATATTATATAATTTTTTATTTCAAACATTTGATTATATATCCTAAATTAGAAAAAGTTGATTTAAGGAAGATTTAAAAAAAATCTTATTTCATTAATAAGAATATCATTTCGGTAATTAATTTAAACATTTCTAAAACTTTTTATTATTTGAAATGCCTGGCCCAAAATCGAATATGAGTTACAAAATGCCTTAATGAAAATCATGGCATAAGAGTAGGGGTGTAACATTCGAATTCATCAAAAGAGAAGACACCATAAATCGGATGGCCGTAAATTGGTCGTAGACTGTATATAGATAATATACGTAATATATATACATATATATTTATATATATGCACGGATGCAGTTGATATTGCATGCTGCCATATAGTAATATGTATGTACACTCGGCGGACACTGAATCGCCTCGAAAGTTTTTAAAATCCTCCAATGAGAATAACCGATACCACGGAATTATCCAATAGCATTGTACAATTTTAAAATGCTCGACGCGAATCACTGTCCTTCGAGTATACCTAAATATTAGAAGTGAAATGTATGTATATATATAAGATATCGTCGTAGCATGTAATAAATACAATCGACGAATAAAATAGAGTGAAATATAGATATAGCTGATAGACACGATCTATAGAGAATGTGTATTAATAAATAATCTGTGCTTCATGATTATGACAGTAGATTTAAAAAAAAATGATGAACAAAAAATAAGATAGAGATGACAATTAGATAACATCTTGTCCACTGTCCAACTAATGTCAAAATCGCATTTCTCGTAACAGTGCATATAGCTATGGCATTATTATCTCGCTATTTTTTATGCTGCTTCTGATGATATCATTATATTTTTTTTCTACAATTTTTCTATAAGTGATTTTTAAAAGCTTCGTTTTTTGTGATTTTTATTAGAGTTCTTGCATAATTGCTACTACTATTTGGTGAACGTACGAGAGAGATTTTGTATCATACTCATTTTTTCATCATTCATATTCATTTCTTTGTTCATTTCATAGTTAAAAGATTCTTGTTCTGTTATTGACTCTAAAAATTTAGTGAACAGAAGTTAATATTTAAAAAAATGAAATAACGATTTTTTTTCTTTTAAAAAGAGGGCATAATGAAAGTTTCGTATTACATGAATTCTGAACTTGTAAGTGTTGCAAATTATTGTTTTACATAATATAACCTTGTTTCAAAAATTACGGAACACAACAAGTACGAACAAAAATAACGAGGAAAGTTACGTTACATGCTAAAATTTAACCCACATATTTTTCGACAACAATGAGAATTTTGTTATTTAATCTAACTTTTAAGAGATTAATGCACGTAATGAGCATTGTTGTGTAATTGTAATTGCGAAACTGTTGTATTTAGTTGATAGCAAATTGTTTTTATTTGAAATACACTTATTAATTAATTTGAGTAAGCCGTGTATTATTATATCTGTATTTGACTTTGTTGAATAAAATGTTTAAAAAAAAGTCTTAATTTCAATGACTTTATTTTAATTAGTACTGATAATTATAATGAAAAACTAAAAAGTTGCTTTAATGGTAAAAAAATATAAAAATAATTTTTCAATTGAGATTTAAAAAAATCTTATTTTTGAGTTTTATGCATCGTCATTTGTTCTAACAATTATGCTTTCCAACATATCTTAAGAGATCAGCTGTAAATCCTTAACATCAATTTTTTTACACAGGGCGCGTACAGTGAGTACTTTACTCCCTCCCAGCGAAAAGTAAGGTACCCACTGTACGCTGCCTGTGTAAAAAAATCGTATATTCTCCACGGGAGTAAATGAAAAATCCCTTAAATCGTATGTTTGTCACCCTCGCCTTCGGCTCGGGTGACATTTAACATACGATTTAAGACATTTTTCGTTTTTACTCCCTAGGTGAATAATATACTATTCTCCTAAAATCATTTAATTTCTCAGAATCAAGTTATGCGAATATAACATACATAGAAAATTATACACAAATCTCTCTCGCGTGCATGTCATTCTTCATACCATACACTGTCAGCAAAGTGAAGAAGGATAGATGAAATCCTTTCACGTTGTACGTTAATTCGCATAAAGTCGACTTTGCATTTCCATCTCTCTCTCTCTCTCTCTCTTTCTCTTTATCTCTTCTATCTTTCGCTGCGCACTGAAGTAGCATAAACGATTTAATCCTTTAATCTTTATATATTTGTGTGCGTTAGTTTATGTACATATCTTAAGGACAAGGCCAAATGAATTTAATTTCTCTTGATTTTCACACATACACGCATGGCTGTATGTATATATATATATACATAAATCTGTATATATATATATATATATATGAAACAAAGAAAGTTCCTTGAGGAGGGATAAGTCTTTAGGCTGATTCTATTAACGAACTTCAGTGAGATAAAACCCTTTGATGCTGGAAAGATAAAGAGATAAATAAAGTCAGCCAGAGAGAGGGAGTTGGAAATATAGAGACACATAGGAATTGTTAAAGTTCACGGCCTAGTCTAATACAAGTGTATATACACAAAGCGAGACACCAGATTCAAGAATATTTTTGACCTTTCAATTTACACTTGACAGGAATTTTTGGATTTAGTTTCTAGGCGAAATATCAAAAGTTCGATTGAACAATATATATTTCAAAGATTCAATTTTCTTGTTTCAAGGTGATTTCATATATATATATATATATATATATCATATCATGTAGTTATGATTGAAGAAATAAAAAACACATACACGATTCTCAATCTAATGTATATTGCTAATTTTTATTATCTATTGAAATTAAAAGTTTTAATTCTCTCTTCAACACTTTTGAAAGTCATAAACTGCATGAAATTGGAAAAAATAATTATAATTCAACGAGAACCTTGATCCAAAAAAAAGTGATTAAACAAGTGTCCAGCTTTGTCATATACAATATTCAGACAGGTTAGTTTTTATCCTAAATTGAGCTTTTTCATGGATTGTGCAATTTAATCTATATCTATTTGAATTTGTTTCATCTATTTTTTCTTTAATATAACCGCAAGCGCTATCATCCTATAACAATATACAAAATACGATTGTTTTCGAAAAAAACAAAAAAAAAAAAAAGTACAAATGCATCGCTCTTTCCTAATTTCTATTTTAGTATGCTTCTAAAATTGTATAACTTTCAATCACGTGTATTATACACTAGTGCTTTTGCAAATCGGGCTGAAAGTGCTCTTGTGCCTTCGAGTGTCATTAAAATGTATTAAACATCATTGATGATCGTTTGACCTAATAATGTCTATAAAAGAATTTAAAAAAAAAAAGGTAACGAGTTTAAACAAACTCGCATGTATAAGTGACCTTTATATGAGTTCTAATGACAATTAACGTTTTATCAGTCACACCTTTTGTGAAAATTTATTTAAACTTTTTTATCTATGTATATCCTATGGATATATCGGTGTATAACACAGTTTATATATAGGTGCGACCAGTTTATACGTACGTCGTTCAAACCTTGGATTATACAGAAATTTCTGTTTTTTTTTTATTTTTTTTTTATTTATTTACTCGCAGTTTGTGGTATCTATGGCTTTACATACCGAGACTGAATGTGTATTGTTTGTTTCGAGGTTTTTTTCAACGCACTCGTGGTTTTTTACGTTTTTTTCTCTTCTTTTTATCGTTTGCAAAAGTTATATCAATGAAAAAAGATAATAATTATATTTTTAGTTAAATGTATTAAACCTTCATTCTGAAAATATTTTTAATTAAAAAAGATTTTTAAAAAAATCTGAATATTTTTCATTTTTTGAATCATTAAAATTTTTAAAAGTTCTACTTTCACTTAAATTCAATGCAATTGAAAACATGAAATTTTTGCTTGCTTTTGTAAAATTTAATAATTAAAAAAATAAATATGATTATTTAAATTTTATTTTATTTATTTGTAATTATTAAAAAAGAGTTAAATAAAATAAATTCAATTCACTGTTGCTAATTTCAAATTTAATATTTTCCTTCGATTCATATGATGAAAAGAAAAAAATACGTTGAAATGTTTTTAAATATGCTTGCTTCATGTGTAATATAAATATTACGTAAAAAAAAACATTAAATTTTTTATACATACTTTCGAGTTTCTGGCGTATTAAAAAAAAAAAAAAAAAAAATAATAAAAATCCAAATTTTTTTTTTAACTTGTCGAACAAGTAAAAACATTTGCACAATATACGAAAATATTTCACAGGCAGAAACACACACTTCAGTCTCAATGTGCGTATCGACAATGATTTTTCTTTTTTTTTTCCACACTATTCCGATGCATCACACGCCATTCATCTCAATTTATCGAAAAAAAAACAAGATTTCAAGCGCCATTCGTAAAAAAAAGTGTCAAGAGCAATGACGAAAAAAATGTGTATACGAAAAAAATTAATCCAATTCCATGTTACACGACGCAAGAAGGATTTCATTCCAAAAGAAAAAAAAAATTTTTTTTTTCATACAGCCTCTTTTTTTTTTTCATTTTTCACAATATATTACATTTCCGTTTGTAAAATTGAAATGAATATAGCAACTTGTACATTCAATGTGTATGTATACATATATATGTGCATGTATTATCATAGACACTTTCTCGTCATTTTCACGTTTTTAATACAGAGACGGGAATCGAATACCGTTTTTCAATAAATGAAATTTATTTATTTTTTTCTAAATACCTGAATTCGTTTTCTCTTTCTCTCTCTTTTTTTATTCAAATATTCAGTAATACTGCATAGAGAGAAGATTGAAAAATGGTAAGCGTTCATGCGAATAAACCGCGCAACAACAACATCCTATCGAATATCCATATACGTATATATGTATTGAATGAAAAAAAAAAAAAAGAATATCAGAACAGAGTTGATATGCGAAACGATTATTTTATTTGAATTTTTCGGCTTTTAATTCTCGATTTTTAACATTGCTACGTTGAAAACTCGCGCGAGTACAAACACGAGCTATTGTTTCGCCAAACAAATAATATCGACCGATCAAATAAGCAAATCAATACAGATTTCATAAGCTAATATTCCTTTTAATTTTACGATAAACTGGCCAATGCATTGTAAAATTGCTTTATTGGCTAAAAAATTTGATTTTTTTTATTTTTTATTATTTAACCATTTTTCGTAACGTTTTCTTCTATTTCACATTAATTAGAAACTTAATAACAACAAAATTTAAATAAATCCTAATTCCATATAAAAATCATTAAAATAAATAATGATCAACGATATCGAATTATTCATCTTCTTCGAGACTCGCTGTCATCTCTTACAGTTCAGAATGTCAGAATTTATTGAGAGAAATTATAAACAATGGATAAAAAAAAGCAAAGAAATAAAGTATTCGAAGAAGAGACGTCAGATAGAAGAAAAGTAACACCGACGTAGCACATTAGAATCGTAGAATATAGATTAGTTACATGAATATACAGTTGCTAACATAAAGCGTAATCAATAGTAAACACTTATTCATGCATTCGAGAGAGAACATATCAAGAGAAGATAGGATGAAAAGTTTTTTTTTTTTTTAATTAATTTCGTTTTTTCGAAAAATAGAAACAAAATTTTGAAAAAGAAAAATTTAACAAACACGCAATTGAGATTCTTTGCTGCCAATTATCATCGTTAAAAGCTTAAAAATTAATTAAAATAATTCGACTCGATAAACGCAACGTTCAAGCATTGCTTTTCTTCTCGATCATTCTTTTTTTTTTCCTTTTTTTTCCACGTGTCAATACAAAAGAAACAAAACGAAAAAAAAGTAAAACATGACCTTCAAAAGAATATTCAAATATCGATGGAAAAAAAAGATCAAGTGAACAAGAAAAAAAAAAGAACGAATATAGGAACTATATATCCAGAATATTAAAAAAAAAAGAAGAAAATGAAAAAAAAAAAGTTTTTTTATCAACCAATTTAACATCGTTTCAGCATTCACATTATTACGTTATACACTCACGCGTACATAATGTTTTTCAAGTTGCATCGATAATACGGTATACAGATATTTAAGAAAAAAAGACAGAAATTGCCATATAGTTCAGAGTTCAAAGACGACGTGTATTAGTTATATATGTCCTTTGGCCGTATTCAGGTGGAATATGAATCGAGGACAATGTTTGTCGCTTGAGCTGAAATTGCCGAGGGCGCGCGAAGCGCGCCCGAGGTAGATTTCTGCTCAAGCGGCAAACATTGTTCGAGATTCAGATTCCACCTGAATAAACGGCCAAAGGACATAGATGATTTTATGTCCGAAGTAGGCCGTATGAGGAACTATAACTTATTAGTTGAAAATATTAATCTTTTTTTCAATACTTTTGAAATAAAATTTTAGTTCTATTGATTTTTTCTTTTGTTTCTTAGATTGACATTTTGTAATGAGTATAGCTGCTGTCGAAGCGCGAGTCATTTTTTTTTCACTAACCTACATTCAATATGATTGCTCTTTGACATATTGAACGAAACATAGTAGGATCGGTGATGCCATATTGATTTCTCCTGAGACATATTGAGTCTCAATATGTCTCAGGAAGACATATAAATCTTGCAAAAAGTCGAGGAGCGCGTCTGAGACATATGGAATGCCAATACAAATTTAGCATGCTCTTTACATACTGACACGAATACGGCCTACGAGGACATAAATATATATATATATATATATATATATATATATATATATATATATATATATATATATATATATATTTAAAATAGGTCAGATATATTGCATGCTCTATATATATAAATATATATATAGACAAATACTAACAGTGTTGGGTGTTTTTTTCAAGATACTCTTGGTTGTTTTGGATAATGTCCAAATACTCTTATTTACGTTCAAATTACTGTGAAGCATCGTGAGAACGAAGTCGCGAGATAGCCAATTATCTTTAGTAATTATCTTGCGTCTTTTTATTGTACTTTTTTTCTTTTTTTTTAACAATTTGATTAAAAATATAGTTTGAATAAACTTTGTGCTACTTAGCATTCACTTTACTTTCGGATAATATGATCGCTGATGAGAAGAGTGAGGATGAAAAAAATAACCTGATATAAAGGCATTCAAGCGTAATTTTAAAGAGAGTCTTTTATGAATTTCATATAATGGTTATATTAAAAATTCTTTTCAAAATTTTATTTTATCACCAGCGTTTGTTTTCTAAAGAAAATAAATTTGCATTGTCTTTATAGAAAATTAGTTGTTTAATTGAAACATACCATAATGATCAAGATATATTATTTAGAAATATCATGAAAAAACTCGAAAATTTTAAAAACTTGAAACTTTTTTCGTAATCAAGAACAAGAGGAAGAAGTAGAAACTTAAAAAAGTATGCTGTAAGAAAAGAAAATTACTTTTAGAGCTGTATTAAAAAAGATATTGTTTCAATTTGCATGAAGACGGTGTTAATTTACAAAAATTTTTATAAAATATCAATTACATGAAACTTTTAACAACGTGGTAAGTAACAATTATTTAATAAAAGTGTATTAAAAATATAATTAATTCGATTAATTTATAGAAGTGAACATTAGTGTGTATAAACGTAAAAAAATTTGGAGCTTTACGTTTTTGACAATGAATTAATTGATTCGTAAAAATTTGGAAGTTATCATTGATAAAACTAATAGACCAACTCAATTACAACGATTTTTCTAAAAGTTCATTAAATATCTTCACATTAAAATATTTTTCTTTAACATTTTAAAACAATAAATCACAGTTTTAGTTTGCATAAAAATGAGATTTTTGAAGTACCATAATATTATAAATTCATGAATCTAGATGAGAATATAATCTTATAAAAGCTGATTAAAACATGATCTTTTTTGCGACTGTCATAAAACAAGTATCTTTTATACGTTAGAATACCGATTGAATATAAGATTTATAAGTTAAATTGTACTAAAGTTATCTAGAATTCCTCTGTAAAAAAATACACGAATTTTATGACTAGACCGTATGAGATATCCCGTTTATAAGCAGCCCTTGCAAGATTATTTTTTACTGAGAACAACATATTTTTAGACTTTATTTTTCAATATAGTTAACGTTAAGTAATGTTTTTCTAATACAATAAAGAAAATTTAACAAAATGTTTTATTTTACTAAAATTCTAAGTAACAATTCAATTTTCTGGACTATTTGAACAATGAAAATTTATTTCGATTTGCAAAGCTAGTGACTTCGCTTGACTACTTGATCGTTAAAAGAACCTCTTAAAAGTGTCATTTTACGTTTATTAAAAAAAAAAAAAAAAAACAGGAAGAGAAGAGAAATAAAGAACGTCAGTGATAAAAGTCAACGTGTGTACTGCCAATACAAGAACAAAAGATCGTATAGAAACCTTTAAATTATAAAAGTACATTTTAGTGGCAGCAGTACAGCCGTGTTTCACATTCTCAAGGGACAGCGTTGTATCGGAAGTAAAAATTACACGTATACATGTTTTAAACGATCGAGAATAGAGTTTAAGGCTATCCTCATCTCCTTCACTTTATTTTTTTTTTTCTTCTATTTCTCTCTCTTATTGTTATTTTTCGATAGAAGAAGTACGTCGGTTGTAAAAATAAGAGAAAAAAAAGAGCTAGAAAATAAAATAGAAAAAAATACAAGGAAAAAAATGAAGAAGGAAGAAAATAGCTCGTCGCTATATCTAACGTATACGTACGAAGCAAAGCATTACAGCTATTTTTATTGCACGCGAGATCAAGCCAGGCTAGTGTAAATTTTAAACATAAAAGCAATAATCTATACTTATACATATCTATGTAAAGCATTGTACGACGGTATGGATTAAGTAATAGACATGTAATATTGACAACAACAAATGCAGCACGCTTACATAGATATCTGTAATCGCTAAGAGAGATATAAAGGAAGATGATACGAGATAGAAAAAAATAGAAAAAAAAAGAACAAAAGAAACAATGTAGGTTATCGATAAAGGCGCGATAAGGTCTAAAAACGTGTATGTGTACGTATATACAATACACAAGCAGTAAGCAAAGTGAATGTATCAAGTAGTTACATCGTTCATTAATATTAATAAAGCAGCAACGCCAAAGAAATGGTACAAGTTAATTTTTAATGCGATGCGTATAAGTACATTGATGGAAAAATGATTTTGATTGTATTGAAAGATTTAGCAGTTGTTTTAGGCTGATATTAAGAATTCAGGTGGATTAAGCAAATGCATTATTTATAATTTTTGTTTTTTGTTAAAAAAAAAAAATAATACTAACAACAACGATTAATAGTAAATTATTAGTTTTAATTATAAGCAGAAGTATTAGTTGATTCAGCTACATTACAAGCATTGTAGGATTGTTTTCTAATTTAAAAAATTTGAATACCTTCTCTTCTAATAAAACTTTGATAAAAAAATTAAAAGAATATTAATCAGTAGCTTTTCTATAGAGTTGAATAAAGTGTATTGTTCAGATATTTTTTTAAAATCAAAAGCTCTCTATAAAAATTGACAGAATTGGTTCAGTTGCGCACGAGGACTGCTACTTTATCGAATCACAATAACTGTCTAGCTCAGCTTACAAGAAAGCAAATGATTTACTCTTATTTCTGTATACTTTTTTAAATTCTTTTACAAATTCAGTTTTGAATTCAACAAACCAATGAATCCTTATTATTATTTTTTCTTCAATTCACAATAAGAAAAACAATATGGAAAATAATTTATACTTGAATAAGAAATGCATAAATAATTTCTTTTAAAAATTTATTGCATTCTTTTAGCATATTTTTTCTTTCATTTTGTAAAATTAATAATTTTTGTTCTACTTTACAAGTGATTCGATCTTTTTATTTATTGAAAATCAAATAACAAGATAGAAAAAAAAGTTAAAAAGTTAAAGAATCATAATCTACTCTAGATAGGCGTACACGCAAAATTTATTAATGCCAGAATTTCAAGAATTCGAAGTTTTCGTAATAAGAAAGTTTAATTTATGAATGTAGAATCAAGGCTAAAAAGGCAGAGAGAAATTTTATAAGCACTGAAAGTTTATTACTGCTATTCTGTAAAACGCTGTCTTCAACAATAGGCAATTGAAAGTTGATTAAAAAATGAAAAAATTAATATAAAATTTAGGGAAAATTTAAGCTTGTGAAAAATAAAATTATTCAAGTCGAGATATTAGTTTAATGTGATGTGAATATGTTCGTATAAATACAAAAGTGGAATAAATAAACTTAACAATCTAATCTATTTAAGTTCCATTTTCATGATCGATCAAAATCATTTTTTTTATTATTATCTTCATCAATGCACATAAAAATTTAAAAAAATTCATAATAACGATGCGTCTTTGTACGATCAAAGATTCAAAATTTCATAGTATCTCGAAATTATATCTGCATGTAAAATATCGTATACTCGCGTCAGCTGCCGTGTAACACCAATAAAATCTCTTTTAACATCGTCTCGTTGTTGTATATGTGCAGTAAAAGTTTGTATTATTAATTTTTATCGATTAAAAAATACAAAATTGATGCGCGTTGAATGTGCGTAAAAAACAAGATCATTTAACGAAAAGTTAGTTAATAAATAATTCAATTTTGAACTTAAAAAAAAACTATACCAACAATGGAAAAATGATTAATAAAACGTTTCGCAGAACATAAAATAAAACCATGTAATTTAAAAGCCAACGATGATTTGCTAGTTACTGACCTCAAACCCAATTAAACTCAACCGCCAGAACAATTTTAAACGAAAGTAGTTTTATATCGAATAATTAATCAAATGGAAAAAAAAAATTACTGGGGGAAACAAAGAAATTATAAAACAGCAATCAAACTTAGTTTACCGACTTTTTTTTCCTATAAAAAAAGAAAGAAAGAAAAATGTATTACAATAACTTCCTTATGGAAAAAGCTTTGATACATATGTAATCCAAACTTACAAGTCATGACCCATCGACCTCGAACGATAACTTGTACTGCACAATACAAACCCCTCGGACAACATAAAATTGCCTTATGTAATAAATTTCATAAAAGCGCTTTTATATCTGCGTACTGTTACGCGTTACGTATGCACAAAAACAGATAGACGTTTGCTCGAATACACAGAGTTAATAGTAAACAAGAGCTCATGTATTAGACATCAACAAACGAGCTTTGGAGCTAGAGATACAACATCGTCTCATATATCGTTTTTATTTACGTCTAAATTACTGATATAAATATTTTTTTTCTCTCCTTTTTTTCTTTCATGAATCATAGAAATTGCCATGTTTTAAATAGTAAAAGTCAATGTACATTACGGTATTATTTAATTACGTTGGAAAATAAAAGGCATGGACGATTTGTTCTCTTGAGTTATCGATTTTTGTGCGCAAATCGTTCTTATGGAACCTGAAATGTTACGATCAATTGAACATTCTTTATTTTTTTTTAAACGATGCTCGCGTATTCAGTGATCTTTGGTAACAAATTGATTTTGATTTATTTACGGTTCAGAGGTCACTAACTTATACCCTCTTTCGATTAAAGGCTTGAAAAGAAAAAGAATAATCTAAATTTAATGAAACATTTACGTTTTTAATAATCGTCGTAACTTCGAGAGCTATAGTTGATTAAAATCTCATTGATTATTTACAGAATGAAAGAGCTCTTTTTTTTCTATAGTTTCCAACTTTTTTCAAGAGAATCTAGAATTACCGCGGTTATTATTTAACGTATTGCTAACGATAATTTTTTTTTCTTGTTATAAAAATACGCGAGTCCCGAAAATTTTCTATTTCATACTTTTTTTTTGGTTTTTGTTTATGCACAGAGAAAGTTTTACTTTTTTTCAACGGAAAATTTATGTATGTTTGATATAAAGTAATGTGGATACGATACAACAACTCGGATACTCCAGAAAACATAACTCGAGAGCAATTTCTTTTCTGTGTACCGCAGTAAAAATGTATTTTATCGCAAGTAATAAGTTCTTCGCGAGTAATAAGTTATCTGGAAATATCATAATATACGATCATTTATAACCGAAGGAATTTCTTTAACGCTAGAAGTTACTTAAGCGATCTTATCAATCTAAAGCTCGTATTTTATTTTATTTCTCTTTCTTTTTTTTAACGATAAAAAGCTTTTAAACTAATCAGCTCTATTGGTATAATACAATTTAGACTATTTTTTGTATCTCGAAAATTTCGACGTCCAATTACTTTTATCCAGTGCAATATAAATGTCAGCGTAATTTATTTATTTAGTTTTTTAAATTCGCTTAAAGCCGGATCAACGATAATAAAATTAAAATAAAATCACTGAATACGAAAAAGAAAATCCCAATAAAATTTTAGTGTCATAAATAAAAAGAGAATCTTTTTCCTCGTCGAGGAGGCGGAAAAAAATTTTCAAACCGTATACGTGACATTCCAGTTTCCATAATACGTTTCGTAAACTATGCAGATACACTCCCAACACTGCGCCACTAAAAAAAAAAATGGAAAAAAAAACGTGTACACTTTCATATAGAATATAAATATTGACATACGTATATATAGAGATATGCACAATCACATTTTCCTCTACTTTTTATTTTATAATTAAACTTTTTTTTTATTTAATTTTTGCTTTCTTTAATGCTTTTTTTTTTAAAGAAATTAGCTTACTAAATGCGTGATCGAGCGGAGTATTCGTCCGGGAGTAACCTGCAACAGCGAAACAATCACCGATCACTCTACCCTCATTTTTTTTTTCTTTTTTTATAGCAATCCAAATAATATAATACTTACTGACTACTATATATTATATACCTTTTTTTTTAATTTATTATTAATTTTTTTTTATCGTTCGCTATTAAAATATACAGTGAGCTAAAGGTTTCTAAATGTCCATTGAAAGATTTTCATATCAACAGCTGAATTGGGGATACATTATATCATGTGACTCGACAAGAATTATTCTATATTTGTTTAGCAATTGTTGTGGCTCGTGTCAACCAACTTACGTCACATCGAGAAAGTAAATGAAAGGGGATTCTTTTATAGCTTTTTTTTTATATTTATAAATGTGCGATTGCTTTTTTTCTTTTTTTTTCAAAACGATATAGGACTTCAATCATCTTTCCTATAAATAATTCAGTTGTTCAACGTGTTGAATTGCGTGTTTGGCTTAAGAAATGTTATTGGATGTAATTTTTTTTCCCCCTTTTCCTTTTTTTTTATTAGTCAAGTCTAGGACAACGAGAGTAAAAAAAAAAAAAAATTGTGTTCAGGACATTAAATATTTTACGAGGTAGCTTTAGTTGCTTTCTTATTCAAAGAGATTAACCGGTCAACTTAACTTTTTCAACTTACAAACTTGACCAAAGGAGAACTTTATTCATTTTTTTTTTCTTACCAGTAATTTTACACTAACTTTCCAACTAGTCTTAAAGTGTACCGAAATTAAAGTAATAAAACGATGCTCTCAGAGAAAAAAAGTAAAGTGAATAATAAATTTAACTAAGTCATTTTGTTTCTCAGTGCGTATTAATCTAAAAACACAGAAAAAATTAATAGGACGTCGTTATCATTACGTTTAACGTAAAAGTAAGTAAAACATAACTTTTAAATGAAAAAAAAACATAAAAAATAACCATTATCAATCATTGACTTGTTAATTTCTTTTTGCTTCTTTAACATCGCTATATTTATGCTATTTTTAATGCTAATGAGTGACGGAGCTTGTAAGTGTATTTGCGAACAAAGCACGTGTAACGTACAGTGGTGCTTTTATCCCGAGAACATCGAGATTACGAATCCAATGCTCTACCGACTGAGCCACTCGCCGGCTCTTGACTAGATAATTACTTAATCTTCAAATTTATTATATGCTTTTCATTTAATTAAGAAAAAGTAAATAGAAATTTAAAGAATTAATTCAACTGAAATCAAAACAATACGAAACATCAAAAAGAAACAAAAAATTCAAGTAAACCAAAAAATAAAATATTACATGGAACAAAAAAGTTTCTACAAAATAAACAAGGGATAGAAGAAACAAGCCTCAATAACCTACTTAAATCACGTCTTCTAAGATTCCCATCAGATTAAAGTACCCCATCATGCGAGTTTAAGTCAAGGACCTCCTTCTCAAGCATTATAACTAACGCACGCTCTGGGAATCGCTGACAATGTGTCGTGTTTGCTCGTACCACACATTACACGTGTATACAGGGTGTTTTTAAAATAGTATCTAATACGATGTTTCACCGCAATATTATTAATTTTATGTCGTTCGATTTGATTTTTGCATCGTTTGATTTGATTTTTGCATCGTTTGATCGGATTTAAAATTTAAAAAAATGTTTATTTAGTAACAAAAAAAACGTTTTACACAATTTTCAAATCACAGTAAACATTCAATATATTAAGTTTTTAATTCCTTGAAACTAAAAACACCGGATTACTCTTACAAGTAAAATTTTATACATTATCGTTTTTCATAAAAAATGAATTCAGCTAGTTTATCTCATTGAACGTTCTCCATGTAAAATCTGAACAAAAAAAAAACATTAGAAAAAAAAAGAAAGCAAAGTATCATTTCTTACTGGTATAACCACATATCCTTTTCATTTGCTCAATAATATAACACAACCTTTCAACTTTTCCACTTTGTCAGATCACCCTGTATACACATACGTATACGTATGTATGGTTAATACGAACGGAAAGCTGATAATGCGTTAGCGTGTGTATGTGTAATAGGGAACAAGAGAAGCCTCAATGTAATCGGCCTCAATTTCCGTGGATATACTTGACCCTCCCTCCCTCTCTCCCTCTTATCCCTTTGTAATCACTGTAATCCACTCGTGATGAGTAATATATCTAACATTCTCTTTTACTCTCTATTTTCTTGTCCTTTCTTTTTTAAAGAAACAAATTGACTGAAGATGGAACTAACATACGCAAGTTCAAGTTTTGTGTGTTATGTTGCATCATCACAATGTTATATTTTGATATCAATTTTTTTACAGGAGGTTAAATTACGTGAATTACACGTGATTAAAAAATAAGTAGCTCAAATACATATACTAATGACATTGCTTTATATTTTATAAGATTTACAATGTTTTAATGAATGTCAATCTTTACAGATTTAAAAAACTTATCCAATCAGAAATTAATTCTTCAATTTTAAAAATTTATTTTAAAATTCAACGATCAAACTCTTAACATGACTTTTACAATTTTAAATATACTGCAACACAACACTTAACTTTTCTACACTTAATCTGTTCTAAATTATTATATTTAGGATGCATTCCATCTGTACAACCAGTGTTTAAAATGTTTCATTGCAATTGAAAAACAGTGGTACGTTTTTTCAACTGATCTAATTGAAAATTTTTTTTCTCAATCATTGATCTTTAATATTTTAAAAATTTAGAAATAATATTGCAAGCAGTACAGATATCGCTGAAAAAAAATATCTATTCATTTTAATTTTTAAACGATACTGGCACCTCACGTTATTGCAATGAAACAGTCGTCTGGAAATTGTTTTTTTTTTATTTTCGTGTGCTCGATTCATTAATAAACTAAGTGAATTCACGTCACGTAGCTTTTTTACCTGTTGAAGATTCTCAGGTGGGACTCGTTTACAAATCTACTGGAAAAAGTTCCCATGTATCTTACGAAATCGTTTTACGAACGAGTTTGAAAATAGAAAACTTTACCTTAAAATTCTTTCGGAATTACGTTGCCAATAACCTTATCTTGATTTTATTGGGGAACGATTAATAAGAATTTAAGATTGATTTTTTTTCAAATTGCCTTTTATTTTATTTTTACATGCGATTGGAAATTTCATCTTCATTTGACGTTTAACGAAAAATAAAAAAAAATAGACTATTCGATGAAATGAATTATTAAATATTGATTAAAACCGTACGTATAATGATATATCTTAATGATAATGATATATGCCATAACAATTTTATGATGGTGATTGTAATAGGGGTATAAAATAATGTTGCAGACATTTCAAAAATTTTACATGTTTGTATTTCATGAAAAATTCAAAATTTTTAAGTTATCACGCAGTTTATTATTTACAAAATAAGGGAAAAATTGTATATTAGTGAAAATTAGTGAAAGAAGATCTTAGATCGAGTTATTTTAAATTTATGGATTTTACTCTTATTTTCAAAAAATATTTATTTTCACAATAAATTGTCTGATTTTAATTACAAATTTTACATTTCTTGACAAATTTTTTCGATTTTTAAATGAATTATCTAATTTACCAAATTCTATATCTAATATTGTGAAAAATTAAAAATATATATGTACAAAATATTTTTGAAAATATTCAAATTTTAAACAGAAATAATATAATTTTACTACTTTATACTTATCGTCATTATTAAAAAAAAGTAATCTAAAAATTATTCAAAAAAACAACATAATCTCATTCTTCTTCGAATATTACGGTCCTTTAACTTAAGTAAGTAGATTGAAAATTTTTAATTATACAAAAAGTCGTCCATTTCGTGAATTTGAGCAATGAACGAAAGACGTGAAATTTTTTACAATTACAAAAACAAAAGGAAAAAAAAAGCAAGAAAACACATCTACATTTAGCGTGATATACGAGCGTGCGGTAATGTAAATTTTCGTACGCACGTGTAAAATGTAAAAGCGCATCGTACGTTATGAAGGGTGAATTATATATGCGTTAAAAAATAAAAATCTAAAGCACGATTATATGTTATATATGGGATAAAGCGATTTGCCGGTATGCGCGGCATATTATGACCCATCGTTATATACAATTTGTCCAGTATTATACTGTTTGGGATTTTCTCGTTAATTAACGATAATTCGATTTCTCTTTTTCCTCTTTTTTTTTTATTTATCTATTCATTCTTGCTACCGTCGCTTACATACGCATGGAACTAATAGAGCCTTAATAATATTATATACTCTGGAACAGTTTGACGCTTTTATTGATCCATGTCGTGTAACGGGGGATTTTCGAGGAATTTCAAATTTTCTAATTGGTGTAATGACATTGTTAATCTTCATTTTCTGTTTTTTTCTTCTTTTTTTAATGCAAGATAAGAATAAAAATTTTGATATTTGTTTATAATTTAATTGTAAATAATTGAACTCATTAAATTAATTTTATTTGAAATTGCCGATAAATAAATATGGACTAGCGAAAAGTAAATTAAACGATCGTTCATTAATCTTGTTGCGGATATTGGTTCTATAGATAATGATTAATGTTAATTCGAGCGTCGAATCAAAGAATGATTATTTATTTAATAAAGTCAGTGTTAGAATATTTTAGCTTTCCTATTAATTACTTAATTTATTATCGTTAGAAATTGTAATGATATTATAAGTTCAATTTATAATTTAAACAAGACTTTTTGAATTATTTAAACAGCTTATAACTTTCTGACTTGCTGAGATAGTGTCATTTGATTGAGTCACGGATTTTCGTGGAACTGATGGATGTAACATTATTGTAAAAATTCCGAGCTTTGGATCTGGTATAACGTTGGGGTGTTCCAAAATTATGTTATTTTGTTCTATTTTCAAAGGTTTCTTTAAAAAATTGTTGTTATTAATGAGTATAACTCTCCAATGGAAACTTCTAAGTTCATTTTGCAATATACTTGCAAGGAGAGGATTTTCTAATAAAATTTACAATGAAATTCTGCATAAAAATTACAGTGACATTTCTGCTTAAAAATTACAATGAAATTTCACAAAAATTACGGAGAAGTATTGTAAAAATTACGAGTCATTACCGTAAAAATTCTAGGACGAACTTTAATTTTTGCCATAATATATGTCTATTATAATATTTAAAGGATGTGTCTTTAAAATATCCTGAAAGTATAATATGTCCCACGATTGCGGTGACGATTACCGTAATTTTTATAGAAAAATTCTCTCCGCGTGTAAAAGTTGTTATCATATCTTTTTGTTAATTTTAATTGTAATTAGAAAAAAATGTATTCAAATAACTTGATCTAAACAAAAGTTGTAAAAAAATCAAAATTATTAAAAAAATTAGCATAAAATAAAACTTGAATTTTCATTGAATTATCGTGCTGAATTTGTTTAATGTTTTCATTGATTATGGCTTTTGAAAGGATTAAGATTTTTCAACGCAATTTTTTTTTAATCGAAAGGGTTTGACTACAACTGTCGTAAGCACGTTGCAGAATGAGCTCAAAAGTTCTTATTGAAGAGTAATTCACATAAATATTAATAATAACTTTTTTTTAATCTCCAAAAATACTTTACAATCAGAGTACAAAAGTGTAATCAAACTTTGAACCTAAAAGTTGCAACCTTCCTTATAATTTTATTCATTAAATATATCCAAAAGCTTTAGGAATATCCATGTCCCAAAGTAGAGACACTCTCCCGGTTAGCATAATCAATAGAGATTTAGTGGAAATATGCAATTCATTAAATTCGAACTTGACGCAAACAATTCGTGTCTATTAATTAATGAAAAGCAGACGAGCAGGTGAAAAAAAAACGACAGTTTTAAAGGCAAGACGCGCGTACATCAAAGCACTAATGACCTTCGGAGGATATTAGTGCAAATAATGTCATCGATTAACGTACATTAAATAATGGCGTCCTCTGTATACTCATTATTCACTGACCTTGAATGGATCTTTTCTATTTCGCATTTTATT
Source organism: Anastatus disparis (assembly GCA_017163975.1). Classification (NCBI taxonomy): domain Eukaryota; kingdom Metazoa; phylum Arthropoda; class Insecta; order Hymenoptera; family Eupelmidae; genus Anastatus; species Anastatus disparis. The sequence goes on from JAFFSR010000251.1 coordinate 4,100,270, forward strand.
TGCGTTTGAGCAAATATTATTTTGATTTATAAATTTTTTATCTTATTTTTTAGAGTTTATGGATAAACAATAAAATAATTGTTCTTTAAGAATAATAAAGGGTTATTAGTTTTATATACAAGTTTTTCTTCAACAATTAATCCTTTAGTTAAAAGTAACAGATTCTTCATTATATTTCATTCCAATTCTATCGATAAGACAGATATACAATTATAAATGTTTTTTCTTTAATTTAGGTTCATCATCACTGTAAACTACAGCCAAAAAAGCGTCAAACCTCTATGTAAAAAAGTGTTGAAAAAAATTTTTTTTTTTTGTTATATATGAATATACAAAAGGTGTATAAAAAATTGCCAAAAAAGTGTTTAGATCACAAGATTTATAAAGCCTAGAAAGTTAAGAAAGAAATATCGTGAGATTAAGACACAAAGTAAATAATCGATTAAGAAAACAAAGGATATTATATCGTATCAAAGTATATATATAATACTAATAAAAAAAAAAAATAATAAATAAAGGCGAACTAGATGCTTCTTTTTTTCTTTTTCATAGATTAATAAAAAAAAAAAAAAGGGTAAAGCAAAGATAAAACGTAAGAGCTTGAACTTACTCTGGATACTTGATGTTGGGCAGAGGCTTGAGAAAACATCGCTGCCTAAGTATACCCTCCCAGAGCTGCACGCCAATAATACCAAATATAAAGAATACGAAAAAACAAAGCAGCAACACGTTACCCAGCATCGGTAGCGTATCGAGCAGCAACATCACCAGTATTCTCATACCTGTTGAGAGAAAAAAGAAAAAAAATACAAAGACAAAATTATAATATCAGATGAATAAAGAGCTTACATTGTTAACAGTGAATAAGGAAAATTCTTTTATTTTGTACGTGTTTATTATATATATATATATATATATATATATATATATATATATATATATATATATAAATTTAACAATAGCGTCAATCAAGGTAACAAGAAAGCAAGTAATTGCGCTAGAGCAACCACAAAAATGTCAGGGTCGTATACCTATGATGTATAGATAAAATCTTCTATTGACTATATACACATTTAATGACTATACAATGTTATTCCTTTCATCTTTGTATAACGTGCGTGTATATATTTATATGCACGCACACGGGGATAACGATGTTGAAATTGCGCTTTGTATAACGAGCAACGGTACAGAGGATAACGAAAAAAAAAAAGAAAAAAAAACGAGAGGAGAAGAGGATAGAGATGTTGGTTGAGCATAAAGTGAAATCGTATATAATGAAAACGCGATAACGACGTCTGACTCGACAAAATTAAGCTTGTTTATTTCGGGTAAATTCCAATGTCACGCTTGTTTTAACGTATATATACGTACGCGCGTACGTATACGCACTGACGAAAAAATAATATTCTTTGACAAGTACAAACAGTTTTTATTTGTTTTTATTTTTAATAAATTTCATGATTCCTTCTCTTTTTTTTTCATCAATTAGTCAATTAAAACTTATTTGATTTTAATTTCGTTTGGGAATTTCGAACGGTATTCTGCACAGTCAGCTTAATAAATTGCCTAATAACATTGAATAATATTTAAAACGCATTTATCCTTTATAATGTTACTCTTTTTATTCAAATATATATATTCATATTATACAATATCGAAATACTAAAGCTGTCTAAAAGTGGATTTGATCTAATTTTATAAAAATATTTTTAAACTTTCAAAAATAAATGGGATTTTCAATTTATTACAATGTTTTATTTTTAATATCTATGAATTCTTATTTAAATTTGAGCTTACTTATGCTGAACAAGGATATAAACTTTAAATAAAAACATTGTAAATAATTAAAATTAACTAAAAAATATGATATAGTTGCAGATTTTTCCGCTGGATTCAGACGGTAAGTAAACATTCATCGATTCGTATTTTAAAATAAAAATACAAAGGCATAAATAATAAATGTGTATTCAATAACTATCAATAAATAATGAAAATCGCTTGTCATTAAATATTAATAAAAGTCGAAACATCAAAATAAATAAAATTACGATACTTCAGTCATTGTTGGATGAAATTAAAAATTGAAATAAATATAAAAAATAAAAGGCAGGAAGTAAAATTATCATGCGAATTCTTCGCGAGATGCGACACCTTAATGAATGCTCAACGGAAGTATGCATAAATATCGATTGCTTTAGCAATATACTCTTCGTCCAGTGATAATTAAACTGTGTAAATTGCTTCTTTTCATATGTATATAGTTAAATGTAGTTCTTTTTTATTTTTTTTTTCAATAACCAGCACAAAGCGCATAAAAGAACATTTTTCTGCTTTCATTTTAAACCGCATCGCATTGAAAGAAGAAGCGTACTGATGTAGCGGTACGCTAATTAAAATCTACGGATGATTTAAATTATAATGAAAAATTTTTTTTTTCTTTCATTCACTGCTCGGCACGTACGAATATGATTGTTATGATAAACAAAGGTAAGCACGTTCCGAGTATGCGAACGAAAAAAAAAGAAGATATTAAATAAAATCATTGATTAAACTCACTTGGTATCCTATTGATTGCTCTTAATGGTCTCAACACCCTTATCGTTCGTATCGCCGATAAATTCATATTCTCGACGTTTAAGCAGTACTCTAATGCCCTGTGAACAAACAAAAATATCTCTAGTCAGCTTTCGTGCGCCAACTGTTTTACGCTTCAACAAATTTATCATTCTGAATTAATATAGCAATCGTTAACTTTTTTTTTATTTATATATTTTTAGTTTTTTTTTAACCCATACGCTGTAACTTTTTTCATAAGCATATTAAGCTGAAATTTATAATGAAAAATTGTTTTTTATAAAATTCTAAAGCAAAAATACAAAAAAAATTGAAAATTTATCAATTTTTTTGTTTTTTAGAGTTACAAATGATATCTAAAAATGTATTTTCTATCACACGAAGACTATGTTTGAATTTTTTCAAAAATTTTTTATTAGTTTTCAATTAATTATTAAAAATGGTTTAGCTACTGCAGCAATCAATTACAGTCAACGGGTTAAAAGAAAAATAATATTGAGAAAAATTCAGAATATTAGTTTGATTTTATAATTAAAATATATAAGATGTAAATTGAATTTTTATAGCTTTAAAATAATCTAATATGCGAGAAGTCGATAAAAATAAATTGAGTATTGATGAAATAATTGTTTCACTATTCATGTAATTGGTTTTAAAATTATCTGAATAGATACATTTGATTAAAAAGGAAATAGTCATTTTTATTCAGTCAAATATGTACATGTGTCTGACCAAACGCGATCATATTCCACTTGGATGTTTGAAAATTCATCTCCATATTTTGAATGTTTGAATTTTTTTTAATTAAGAAAGTGAACACTTTGTAAATACATTCAATACTATAAATACAACTTTTTAACGTATCATTCTTTTTCTAAATGAAAAAGGTTCATAAAATTTTGTGTGAATTATAAACTCTTACTATATTTGTTACTATTTAATGTAGGCATATTTTCTATACTAAAAAAAGAGGGCACGATATTTATTATACCATGGAAGATTAAAAATTTTGAATGAAATTTTTTTCTTCTAAATTTCCATGAAAATAAAAGTTATCGAAAATCAATAAGCAATTTCTTCCACACACACACATATACATATATTTTCTTTTGAAGCCTATAACATTATGATAGAATAGAAAAAAAGGAAAAAAAAAATCCTTTTAGGAAGTTATATGACTTATATCGTTCCCTTTTTTACTATTTGAAAGCATCAATTTTTCAACGCGAAAAGTATGTCATGATATTTTTAACGGTGTAATACTAGCTACTCGTTTAAGTTAAGACGTCATTTGATATAAAGCAAATATTGGTTTACTGGAAATAAGAATGTAGAAAAAAAGAAGAATAAAATCTACAAAAAAAAAAAAAAAGAAATCTAGTAAAGTTTCTGGGCATGACGTGCGTCAACGTATACTAGCACCTTTTGTGTCAAATTTTATTTGTTTGCTAACGTGTGCTGAAGGTAACGTCTTAATTTTGATAAGTTTTTTTCTTTTTATTACAAATTTATGAATATACATGTAAAAAAAAAGGAAAAATTATTAAATAAATATAAAGTTTTTAAGATACAATACTCACCCTGCAATAACAATAAAGAAATCTAATCTATTCCAGGAATCAGCGAGATATGTACCTTTGCCGTATACGCCCATCGCTATCATTTTTATCGACATTTCTATCGAGAAAAATATAAAAATTATGTCGTCGAACATCTGAAAATTAAAAAAGTATATCGCATGAATTGAGAATGCTTTTTCTTAATGGAATTTTTTTAAATAGAATATTGTTTAATAAATAATAGCAAATGTTTCTGTAATTAGTGATATTTCGGAATTCATTTTCATGACACGATATATATCAGTACGAACTCTCATTAAAAAAAAGATTTTTAAATGTATAATGAAATTTAATCGTTGCGATATGGTTGTAAATAAAATTTCTTTGAAATTTCACGAGTTAAAATTAAATTCCATTTGATTATTTAAAAATCCTTAATTTACAAATTCTGCTTTATTAAATTTTAAAAATTTCTGAATTATTAATATCGCGAGTGGCAAAATATGCTGCTTTTTATTATTGTATAATTTATGCAAAATTCACAAATTTCATTTTAAAAAATAATCATTAAACGTTAAAATTTGGAATTTATTTGAACATTCATTCCAAGTTATATTAGCATATATAAATATGAATTTGAAGTACCCAGCATTTAATAATTAAATTTTATGTTTGAATATATAGATAAATAGATATTTATGAAAAGAATAAAAAAATTGCAGATAGTAATTATGACTGATATAAAATACTGCTTTTTTTTTAAATACTACATTGAAAATGATACAACAGCCAATTAAAATTCTGAGAAGTAATACAGCAGATAATTAAAATACTAAATAAAAATACTGCCACGTAACATCCAATCGAACGAGAATACAATAAAATTTTTTGAACAAAAATAATATATTTCCGATGATAAAAAGCGTCAATCTAAATTAATATAAATCGAGTATTTTCCATGATTATCCTAAAAATACATTGAATTTACTGTTTTATTATTGTTGGAAAAAAATATATATTTACTTTAAAATTTAAAGCTTACTTTTTTAATAAATTTGATTAACTTTTTTGAATATCTTATTTCCCATTAAAGGATATAAAAAGATTTGGAGGAAAAAAAAACCTACGAGATAAAGACTTTTTGGTTAATTCAGATTTCTATTTTTGATAAACATTATCGTAGACGCGTATTTAAAATCCTCTTTCCATTTACTGTACTAATAAAATCCGTACAGCTACAGCTCAACTGTGGCTTTAAAAAAAAGAGCACAGCAGCAGCACACCACTGGCATCATAAAAAAGAATAAAGACGAGGGCGAGTAAATAAGTACAGCGAGGCTGAAGAAAGCATAAAGAAAATAAAAATCATAAAATTTAAATATAAATCGCATGGATTGTTAACAAAAAAAAAAAGAAAATAAAAAACCTCAAAGAGCATGCTCGGGCACACGTCGATTGTACCAACGAAAACAGTTCGTTTCTTTTTTTTTCCTCCCTTTCCTTAAATACTACATAAATAGTATATAACGGTAATCATGCAAAACTTTTAAAATTTTCAGCTTTGTGGTTGAAGAAGAAAAGTAACGGGCTTTTTTTTTTCTTCTTTTACATTTCACGTATATTTTAGTACAATCCAAAAATAATTTAATCGTAAAAAGAGCAGGAAAGAAAGAAAAATATGAAAAAAAAGAAGAGATCGATTCATTCATCTCGACTTTACATTTTTTTTTTTTCAAGGTTTCCAAAGGCAACATTTCTAAAGACCTCTTGAAAGCTTTCGCACAACTTCAGAGAGGCTTAACACTATATAACTTGTTGTTTAATTAAAAGAAGGACACTTTTCACCTGCGTAGACAATCATTCACTGGTTTTACTTTATTCTCTTTCTTTTTTCTTTCTCTCTCTCTCTCTGCTTTATCCTTTTTAATTACGCGGGTTTTTAAGCTGTACAAGTTTCTAAATTTATATGCAACTTGATGGATATCTTTATTTCGAAATTAATTAATTATTACTTTCCGAGCGTGTTTAATTAGATAATTTTAAGAAATTTTAAATAATCATACTCCGAATGAGCTTAATGACTTACTTACGCTCTGAGTGCTAAAATTTTAAATATTTAAAAAACAATAAATTTTTTTGAACTTTCGTCACGCATTCGGATGATTTTTCATGCTTCTGTTTAATTTAACATTTTCACTAACTACAAATTAAACAATTGATGAGATTTAATATTAATTATCCAGTTCTTCGTTTTCTATTAAAAAAGTCAATTTGACACAATTTTCGAAAAAAAAACTGTTAATTAGTAGAAAATTTCTTAATCGTATAATAAACTGATTTTAAACATTGAGATTTTAATATCCCATCCCACGAGAGCTAATTATAGATCCTTATTAGGGTCATGGAAAAAATAAATACAATGTACACTCGATGCACGTAGTCATTCCTTTTATCACGCTCGCTACTTCATCAGCATCCGAACTAAATGAGAATGAAAAAATGCGAATAATTTAATTAAAACTTTACCTTTTTTTGGGGGGTGTATTAAATATTGTTATTTTGATAACGGTGTTATATCACGAAGCTGCATAGTTAGGTGGATAAATATTTAAACTAAAATTATTGATTCGTTAAGTATTCCAGCGATTCTGCTAAGAATTTATTTATTTATTTTTTTTTTTTTAAACTAAAACAAAAATATTTCAAAGCCAATTTATCGGACCGATTTTTTTTCCAATTCTTTGAATTTTTCTGAAACTGAAATCAGCCGTTAGAAAATATCAGTTCAAGGTTAAATTTTTGTTATGTGAAATTTTTTCACGAATAAAATTCTTCGCTAAAATATCGTACATATATTTATATTTTGAAAGAATGCATTGTTATTCTAGACATTTTTTTAATTTATATTAAACGCGCAATTTCAAATAAAAATATTTAATAAACATTAAAATATTTTATATGACCTTGCTTTCTTTTTTTTTTTAATAAAAAATGAGAAAATAATTCGTTTTGGACCGAAGGTGCAAACCTTGACTTCTTGAATACGATTGGTGTTGTACAAAGTGCGTAATTTTCATATAATGCGTAAAACATTCTTGGAATAGCGTGTTAATTTTACGCTTTTCATATTTTTATTATCATTATGGTATTCATAGAAAATATTAGATTAAAAAAATTCGTTTTTAAATTTATTTTCAATAATCAAACCTTGTGTTCGAATATAAAAACATTCGTAGAATCTCTAGAATTTCATAGTCTTATTTTACGATAATCCAAAATTGGAATTTTCTTTTTAAAATTTAAAATCATCCAAAGATACGTATTAAAATTCAGGTCAGAAAATACGTCGAACACCGCGCACAATCGTTTTGGATATTTTCTTTTCGTTACATTTCGAACCACCGAAATATTTTTTCTCTTCTACTTTTCTTTTTTATTACCGTGACCGAAAAAAACTCGACGAGTTGTTTTTTCAGCGGCTTCGGAAAATTTACTTAAGTCGATGCAATATTTGTCGAGAGCCTGGTTTTTCTTCTCTCCTGTCAATTTTTTTTTTTTTTTTTTTGAATATGTATTATCACAACTACTGAAATCGTTTTAAAATTCACGATATTACAAGAGATACATGCAAATGAGGTTCACGGTTGGCAGTATCTTTGGCAATGCATGAAGAAAAATTATCGCATCTAATGCTTTCAATTTAGGGTTTTTCGTCAAATTATTAGAAAAAAATTTTTTGGCATATGATTTTTAAATTTTCGCGAATATAAATCATAAATCAAATAAAGCTTTTTTTTATTACTAAAGATCTTAAAGTGAAATAATAAATTTATATTTTCTTTGAATATCTAGAGAACGGATAATAAAAATGTAGACACAAACTTAAATAAGAAATGAGATAGCACATTTTATAAATTAAAAAAAAAAATATATATAAATTATTAATTTCAGCATTAAAAATACGTCTGACTTTCCAGCACACCTACGTAAACTCCGTAGAAAAGGGGAGAATGAACTCGACTTTATCAATATTATAATACTTAAGCAAAAAAGAGAAGAAAAAAAAAGGAACGAAATGTTGGGTTTTCTAAACCGTTATTATAGAATGTAAATGACAAAGGGGAGTTTCTCAAAGCCAAAGATATACCTTTTTTCACTACACGCAGATAGCAGAATTGTATACTATCCGCATTATAGTCTTTTACCAGCGTCGATTTCGCTTTCATGTCGGTCGGATAGAGTCGAGAAGAAAGAAAATATAGAATATCATGGAGAATGGAAATACATCTTTAGGATGATTTTTGTATCTGTGTATATACATATATATATATATATATATATATATATATATATATATATATCCTTTTCTGATATAATGTATTTATTCTTGTAGATTGTCACTTTATGAATCCTTTATTCCATTATTTTTTCAATGGCTTTCATTTGTTTGTTATCTTACTTATTGTTAGCCCGCAATATAGTCGAAAGAAATAACAAAATGTCATCTTTGGTGAAAACATTGTAAAACGAATTGTATATAGTGAAACAAATTTTTTTTTTTCACCGTTATTATATTATACTTTTTGTAATTTCCAAAAAAATGAACATTTTTTTTTCCTCCAAGAGCGTATTGTTCCTAAGTTATTGGAAACGTAATATATTATATGCTATATTTAAAAAAAATTTAATGATTCAGAATCCAAAAAGTCTCTATTGCTCGTTAAAAATATTGCATCTATAATGGAAAAAATTAAACGATTGCACACATCATACTTAAACTTAAAATTTTAAACTATTACTTATTATACAAAATTTCTATGTAATCATCATTATTATAGTTAAAAAAGAAAGTAACATTATTTGCAGAAACAATTTAGAAAATTTAATAAAATAAATAATACACAATAATACTTTACCTGTAAGATTTTACATCGATTCGTGACACACTGATCGTCGACGCAAGGTTGGTACATTCCCAGTGTAATGCAGTTCAGTAAGATAACCATCATGCTGACCCTTTCGAACCACGTGTTAAATCAGAGTCCAAGTTAAGGAAAAACATATTCTGTTTTCTTTTAAATAAAAAATTCAAAATAAAATTAATGAATCGATAAAACAAACGCATGCAACTATACATAGACATATGTATACATACGTCATAAAAATCAAAATATTGAGCTAACGTCACGTCAGACATTACAAGTCCTTGGATCTTTATCAATTTTTTTTTATCTCCATACCCTAACATTATACAAACACGCATTTTTTGGGAAGTAAACAGAGAAAAAAAAGAAATGTAAAACGCAGGTTGGGGATCTGGGGGTTGACATATATATATATACTTAAGCGTTTATGAAAGGATCGATCGTTTGTTTTAAGAGAAGCTAAAGGCTCTCATTGTCGTCGTAGTCGCAAGCGCGACGTACAATCAATATTAGATAGTTGCCAAGTGACAGTGACCCAGATAATGAATTTTGCATTACGTAGATATATATACACACTTTACCATGCGTAAACTATATGTTACTTTTTATATTTTCCCTATTTTATTTATATATATATATATATATATTTTTTTTTCTTTTTATTCGTTCACACGAGGCGCGTGTGTTGCATATTTTATATGAATCGGTACGAATGCACCTGTTAAAGGGAAGGCAAAGGTGGAAAATAACAAGAGAGAACAATTTACTAGTTGAACAGAAATGCACGTACGTGTTTAGGATTACGTTTTATCAATTCATGAAGCGAATAGCGTTGACTTCAGCCTAGAATTTTTACATGCTTCTCGTTTTCTTTCCTCGCGGATGAGATGAAGCTGATTTATCATTTTTATTTTTTAAAGAACTTTTAATTGAACGGTTAACATAATTTTCAAAGATTTGACAATTGTTGATTTATCTTGCATAAAGAGCTGAATTTTTTATTTAAATATGTTTTTTAGAGCTCATTTGAATTGTATGGATTATGCATAGCAGGATGCTGGTTTTAATTTTAAATGCATCTAAAACGAAAATAAATAATTAGGAAACAAAATTATTCACAACGAGACTATTGATCGATTGATAATTAATACGAATTCACCGCATGGTGTATTTAGTATTTTTTAATATTTAAACGCGACCGCTGTAGAAGCATGCCTTCATATGTATTTAATAAAAAATATAATATCTCCTGAGCAATTTCACGTATTCACAGGAGTGATTTTTATGAATTCATATTTTAATCAATGTGCAGTTTGATTAACTCATTAGGAAGATATTCAAATTCGTTTTTAACGAGATTTGTTTTTTTTTTTCATCAAACAGTAATTTAAATTTTTTACAGAATAAAATATAGATTTTGTTTATATAATAGTGCACAAATTTAATGTTTCCATTACGAACGAAATTCAATTTTGAAATAAAACGATTCACAAATTTTACTACATCGTTGAAATTTCAGAAAACAGTAATTTTTAAAAATTGTGATAGTATTTTTTAATTCTATGATTAATTATATTCTGCTTTTCTGCATTAAAATTTTCAATTAAATAAGCGCTCGTGTAAGTAGCCACATTATATTTATTCATTCTTCATTATTCTGGTATTATTTTTATATGATCGTAAATAAGGAATTATTAAGAATTAAAAATGTTAGTTCCTAATTCCATGTTATCACAATGCCTTTAAATTCAATAAGAATATGGGAAGACAATCTATTATTCCTTTCAAGAAAATTTAATAATATTCAACAGTCTAGACGAGAAAATGTCGATAATATTAAATAAGCACTTCCTCATTGTCTTTGATTAAAATTGTATTGGTGAATTAAGTATAATATACAAAGCTTACATAAGTTTACAAAAAATATATAAAAATTATATGATCACCTGTACTTTTATTGTTCATGTAGTATTTTATGAATTTCATAGTATTTTTTATTATTTTACTTGTTTTTTACTAATAAATCTATGATAAATATTTTACATTCATTTTTTTTTCCAACCGTCAACAAAAATAAAAACTATATTTTATATTTTATATATATGCTTAGGGTAAAAAAGAAATGAGAAAAATAATAAAATACGCGCGGCACATTATACTTGACGCGTATATTGAAGTTACATAAAGTGCATTGAAATTATTGAAATTTATATTAAATGAAAAAAGTTTTTCAAAGAAAATTCATTATAAAAACAATCAATCTCATGAAATCTGACAGTTTAATAGAATCATTACTTGAATACGTATTATAAAGGTATAAAGAAAAAAATTCCATTTCAAGAATTGTATAACAATGAAGAAATTCACTGCCACTAAATTGGCATTTATTTCCCTTTGATTAAAATTAAAACTTCTTTAAGCAATTTTATAAGAATAATTTGTGCTATTTGTATTTAAAAAATACTTATTGATCAATCAAAATAAAAAATGCCGATTAAATTATTATCATTTATTTGAAAAAAAAAAAAAAAAAAAAAAAATGAATCGCGTAAAATTGGTCCATTTATTCTCAAAACATAAAAGCATGCACACAGACAGATATAGCTGTAACAGATATAAACACACGCACATACATATAAAAATTTTCGGGAAATAGCGTATTTTGATTTATAATTAAACTTGAAACATATTTGTGTATTTTCAAAAAGTATTTTATTCGCCATCACAAAGCTTCCTCCGTAAGGAAGCCAAAGAACAAAGGAACGTAAGATTATATATTTTTTTTAAATTCTGGAGAAAAAAAGACTTTGCAACCCTGTCATAAATTCAATTTTACATAATCAATCGATTTTTTCCAGCCAAAAATATTATAAATAACAAGAATAGTGGTAATAAACAATATAACTAGAAAATATGAGTAAAAAAATGTTATTTCCTCGTGTTACGAAAGTCACTTTGTATAACAATTAAAAGAAAAATACTAGAGTGCAATTTATAGAATATGATAAAGTTACAACATAAATACGTAAAACTAGGATGAGAATAAGAGAATGAGATTATTTATTTAAAAAAATCATTAATGAGATAGTTGGAAATTAGACTCAATTGCTCATATTACTTTAATTAGTAGATAAAAGAAGCGTATTGATTACCACTAGTAAAGCTGGGTTACTTTTTATTATTTTTCTCTTTGTAGCTCACGTTACGGAAATCTCTTTTAATTACTTTTCTCCGTAGGAAAAAAATTATTTTCAAATTATACAATTTTTTTAAAACACTAATTTTATCATTAGTATGAATCAAGATTTCTTCCCAACGCTTGTCTGTACTTTAACTTTAAAAAAAATGTGATAAAATAAAATATCAGATGATTTATAAAACAGTTTTCATAAACTAATAATGATAAATTAATTTAATCGTTAAAGCCAATCTGTTATTATTAATTAATGTTAATTGTTAAATATTTTAAATGGTATGAATAGAAATATTCGTCTGATTTTTTACATTATTTAATATTTATTTTTAAAAAACTGCTTGATAAACTAAAAAATAAATTACTAAATCCATTACATATCAATGTATAAAAGGTACTGAAATCGGAAATCATTGATACTTTACTATAGGTACAAAAAGATTTAAAATAACATGAAAAGTAAATAAGTAAAAAACAAATATTAATAAATAACATGAAAAGTATTGATCAAATCACTTGGAAAATATATTTTAGTTTTTAATTGATTAATTTTTACAATTAATTCTTATTTCTTTTTTTAAGACTTCTTGACTGTTGATGCATCAAAATTATTTTAAGCCCCCACATACATAGATCGGAAATACTAAACTTTGATCTATCGAACGTAATTAATATGTCATATCATATAAAAAATTAAAAAAAAAAAAACTTCAATGAAGCATATCTGCTAAACACGACACTAAAGAGTTAATATCACTTTACGTTTTACGATTATCATATTAGTTTTCTTGAATTTTTCTTTGAAAACAAATTTTACTTTACATATAGACGTTATAGCATTCCTTTCGTTTATTTCCTTCCGCCTTGTGCGCTTGAAATGCGTATGAATTAATGATTTATAACATAGCTACAGTGATATATTCATATAGAATGTTGTATAGTTCACAAGAAAATTTATGTACAAGCTAAACCGGATATCGCTAGACACGTTAAATATAGCTGAAGAGGGTATACACGCTAGACGCTTGTCTTATTATTCATTATGTGAATCAAAAGATTATGTCCGCTCTTTTGCTGTTACCATCTATATAAATAAACCCTCCATTCTGAACTTTCTCTCGAGTCAATGGTATACATATATAGCTCATGTAATTACGTAGTAGGATTTGACTTTTTCTCTATTTTTGCTCTTTGAAATCATGGGCGATTCGTTAGATTTTTTTATTTATCGATATTCATGATCTATTTGCATATATATGATTAGGTTTAACTTTTTTAACGCTTGATATTTATCGTCGTTATGGATGTACGAAGTGTAATTGTAATTGCATGCAAGGTAAATAAATGGAAAAATATTTACGAGGGTATTTAAAACTGTAATTTACTGTTTCTTTTTTTAAATTTATAAGCTATAAACCATATACATGTATGTTTTATTGTAAAGTTTAAAAGGAGATGATTATATCAGTTATATATATATATATACATACATACTTTGGAATTTAACTTTGGGGTTTGATTAAGCCTTTCAGTAAGCTTTTTATTTTTTTTTACTTAAAGCTGTAGTTTTTAAAAGGACTATTGTATATTAAATTCTTTTCAAAGCCTAGTAAATAAGAATAATGTAAAAAAACGAAATTTTTCCTTGACCTAGAGCATACATATTTTTATATATTTACATAAATTTAGAATACAATCATTTTTAGAGTTTTGAGGACCTACAAATAACATTAGTTTCAAAAAAACACTAACTTTTTTTACTATTTAATTGAAAGAATCAAAATTCAACCAAATTTTTAATAACTTATTTGTTACTTAATTTAAATTAAAAAAATAGTATGAATTTATACAATTGTATAACGTAATTAGTGACGTTTCTTTTTAACTTTTAGCAAAGAGCTTGGAAATAATTTTTTTTAAAAGTTCTTTTTAAATTGCTATATTTTCTCTGACTTTACCAATTAAAACTTTTAATTATGCCAAAAGCTTTATACTTTACATACAATTTTAGAGATGGATTGTTTTTTTTTGTAATGCAAAACAAATAAGAAAATAAAAAATTGTTATTTCAATTTTTTTATGGAAATATTTCATAGATGGTAATATAAACATCAATCATGTTCAAAAAAGTTTAATGTTTAAAAAATATTATTTGAAAATATTTATTGAAAAAAAAGCAATCGAATTTTTAAATAAAAATAAAGAATTGTATTTCAATTTGAAGTATAAATGAAAATAAATCACTCGATGCAAAATCGTTCATCAATCTATGAAACGTTTAAAATTTTCAAATGATTAAAAAGTTTCTAACTTCAAAACTTACTATGCCTGTAAAAGATGATTCTTATTAAAAAACTTCTGAAGTATAAACTTCATTTAAAACTACCCGGAAAAAAGTAAGCAGTTTGAGATTATAGATATATTACTTGGAAGAAATATTTCTTCAATAAAAATGTCTCTTTATTATTAACGTTAAACTTAAATAGAATCTTATTGCGGTTAATAATAAAAGGTTTATAATCGTAATTAAAAAATCTTCAAGTTGAAATTTATTAGAAATAGTTATTATTAAAATTACTCCCCTTGGGAGAAATATGCGAATTTATTCCCTAGTTGCATAATATACTGTTACTTCCGAATTGCATAATGGACTTTATTGCTACTTCAACATTGACCACATTATTAAGTTAAATACAATAGTTTATTTGTTAATTAATTTGATTTGATATTTTATTAATAGAATATTAATATTTTATAAAAGATTAGTAACTTATTCAGATTTCTTAACTTTTAATTTAGCGGGATTAAAGTACTTTATTCCCGCTTATTTGAAACGTAAAAATATCTTACTTTCAACCAGCTTTTGAATTTATAAAGTGTCGTTGAGGTATGAATAAATGTTAATTTTATGCAATTTTTTTGCTAATCGATAGTTACTATATTTGAAAATAGTCCCAAAATTTGTAAACTTTAAATATGTAATTTTTAAATATCAAAATTTATTTATTTTAAAAGTGTCAGCTCCAAGGAAGGCAATGGCAATAATCATTCCTCCTTTCCCCGTATAAAAGGTACGTTTTAAACATTAATAAACCCATGACAAATAGACAGCATAAACAAGCTTGAATAATACAAATATAAACCAAAACTTTAAACTCATGTATCCTTAAGACAAAGAGTATCATTTATCATTACACAACAGTCAGGTAAAGCTAAGCAAAGTTGAGTAAATCAAATAAATAAGAAAATCTTAAAACCTCCACGTACAACCAGGAGGACAAGTTTCATTTATTATTACACGATAGCCAGACAAGGCCAAGCTAAATTGAGTGATTATAATAAATACCTAAAGTTATAAGAGTCTTTAAGTTAACATAATAAAGATAAAAAAAATGCTCTAATCAATCGTTATATGAATGACAAGAGCGCAAATATTTAAGTTCGTTTACGTTTGTTTGCTCGTCGTCTGAGAAATAATGAAACTATTTTTGTTTCTGTACAGGTGAGTTTAACGTTCGTTTTCTAATTTCCAAAGCTTTGCAAAGTTATATACAAATGAGTAAACACTTTTTGCTCGGGAAAAAAATTTTTTTTCATCTAAGAAAGTTCAAAAATATGGATTTTTTTTATTTTTATTACCCAAGTTAACATATTTTTACCTGTCTAGTCGAGCAACAATATATAAGGAACCTAATTTTTCTCTTGCAAGCTAAGTGGATGTAAAGGTTTGCTTATTATTCTAATTACTCAGGCTCCATTGACCTTGAACGTCTGTTGTTCAAGTGCAGAAGGCTTTGTTCTCTGCATGCGCAGATTTAAACGTTTGGACTTTTATTTTAATTATTTAAAATTACTCGCATTTTTATATTTATCGCGTAGGTAAATCTTTTTTTTTCTTTAAGTTTAAATTTTTTGATTTTTGGATTTCAATTATTTAAAGTCACTTACTAGGAGAGTATCAGACCTCCGATTCGCGGGTTTTGTTGAAACTGTGGGATAAGTTTCCAGATGTCAAAATATGGAAGGAAATAGACCCCAACGCTCAATATTACTCTAGTTACAAGTAATTAAAGAAAATCACTAAAAAAGTTACTAGATTTTTAAATGCTTATAGTTGTTTAGTATTCATAGTTGGAAGCTTAAAACTTTTTTTAAGTGATAGCTGAGCTCAAATTTTTTCAAAACAGTACTTATAGCATATAAAATTATTATTAACCTGAATTTTCTTTTTAAAACATTAATTAATGATAAAATCTGAAATTTGGTTCAATCTTTATCACGCTATAACTTTGGGAAAATAATAATATTTTGATATGCTATAAGTGTTGTTTTGAATGAATTTGAGCTCAGTTTTCACTTAAAAAAATTTTTAAGCTTCCAACTATAAATACTAAACAACTATAAGCATTTGAAAATCTAGTAACTTTTTTAGTGATTTTCTTTAATTACTTGTAACTAGGGCAATATTGTGGTCTTAAATTTTGTTTCCTTCCATATTTTGACATCTGGAAACTTATCCCAAAGTTTGAACAAAATCCGTGATCCGGAGGTCTGATACTCTCCCAGTTAGTCTTATTTGTTAAGAATATTTGAGCCTGTTTTTCTTTTGTGTGACGATGAATATTTTTTTTTCTTTTATAAATTCTATATAATGCTTGAGTTTTTATTTGTATTATTTAAATAATTTATTTATTGTAATATGAATTTAATACAATTTATGTACTTTAAACAAATTTCTTAATATTGAAGTATTGCTATAAATACACTTTTTTATCATTAACTTACTCCTGAATAAATTAATTAATTTTTTATACCACTCAAAAAACCAAAAGCCCTTAATAATAAATGACTTTATTTCTAAAACGATAAGTTTACGGTCTGAACCAACGACGAGGACTGTAATGAGTTTCGAAAAAAAGACTTTTTGCACCAGTTGTGAAGTGTAATTTTGCCTCTCAGAGCTAAAAAAAGAGAGTAACGAAGTTGTGGTTTTGAGGTTAGAAGGACGAAAAAAATTATTTACGTCATTTATCCTTCCTTTTTCTCGTGAAACCAGATTCCTGAATCCATCGCGGTGTTTTAATTTATATATGATTTTAACCAAAATTTATCTTTTTAATAAAATTCTTTTAACGTGAAAAATGAAAATTTAAAATTCGTTTGTTGTAATTTTAGTTTCAATAAGTGAAATTAATAAAATTATTTTTATAAGTTCACAGATCACAAGCTCTACCCTCGAAAAAACGTATGACTTTACGCCGTATAATTTACTAATAACCTTGTACTATTATATTATGTAATCTTATACAAATATAAATAGACTATAATTATAGAGATTGATGAGCTATATAAAATTATGGTAAAATGACTAAATAAATAAAAAGAGAAGAATTTTCAAAAAATTTTCTAAATTCAAATTTTTGAAAAGTATAGTCCTTAATCAACTAAGAACCTATTTTTGCTTTTATAAATCTACAGATGAGAATTCAGTTGAAATGTCGTTTGACTTTTTTCAGTAGGGTGAAATCAAAGTTAAAACGAATCTTATTAGAGCTTATTAAATAACAAAGCTTGGTAGAATTAAAATAAATTTTTAAATATTTTAATAATAGCTATTAAAGAAAAATAAAAATATATTGTCTTTATCTTAATGTATAAATACTTTTTGCGACAACTTTCCAAGCGCTGTACGCGAGAGTTAAAGTATGGTATTTGTAACTCCTGTTTGCAATACGAAAATATAACCCAAAACAAATATACAATGTATATTTTCGATTTATTTTTTCCTTAGTTTTTCAATCTTGAGCTCGGATTTTTCAAATGAAGATAAAATAATTTTTAAAATATTGGTGTAAAACAGTTTTTATCTTTTAACTATTGAGAAATTTATAAAGATATGTAAAATTTAAATTAAATTAATTATTTGTTCCAAATGTCTTACGGAATTTTTTTTTTTTTTAATTTATTTTTGGAATTATCATCGTATATTTTCTCGCATTTTCCTTCATTTCCTGACATTATTTTTTTTTAAATTTTTTTTATTTGGATTCGTATTTATATAAAACTCCTTTTTTTCAATTTTTCAAAAAAAATATTTTTCAGAAATTGACTAAGTTTTATTCTACGAGACATAGAATGCAAAAATATAGCAATGCTGCCATAGTACGCATTGTAATGCAGCAAACGCCAAATTATGCAGTTTTTATACACGGTTTTATATGCCTTCTTTTCACTTAAAAAATGTTATCAGATTTTTCAAAATTGTTTATTTCATCTTGAAAAATTGTAAATTGTCTTAGATCTCAATGTGCGTATTTTTATAATAAAAAATTTCGAGAAAACTAATATACAGACTATGCGAGAGTTAGCGTAAAATGCTTCATGTCAACATTTACAAAAATGAAAAAAAAAAACTATATTAATGAATTAAATTAACTATTTAATATTATGATTAATGAAACAAAATATATTCGATATTAATTCATTCCATCCCGAATAATTACGATATTACATGGTTGACATATTTTTCCGTCATTACAATAAGTCTCCGAAGTTAATTTCTGCTTCATTAGTCAATTAGTTCCACGTATATAGAGAGATGCCAACATCAAAATTCAATTAACTCAAGGAGATGCACATCAGGGAAGATAAAATGAATTCTACGCTAATTCTTTGATGATTAAAATTCAACATCAAACGGAAATAAAATTATTTTCAGTATTATTATAAAAATAAATGAAAAATATTTTTTGTACTGCTTTAGTTTTAACTTGTTTGAACAATATAGTTTATTTAATCGATAGTTACATAACAAAAGTTGTGTATTTATTATTCAACCACTAGGTTTATTTTATTTTTATGTAAAAAAAAGTTTAACAACGAATCAGCCATTAAATTATAATAAATTTTATATTCATCGTCTAAGTATATTAAAATGCAACAAAAAACGATTGTCTAAATTTAATCTTTCCCCCGTGAATTATTAAAGCTCAGCTAAAATATTTAATTAGTAAATATTCAAAGGTGTTATGACACAGAAAGAAAAAAAAAAATAAGGGGCTCCTGAATTCTCGTGCTTTAAAAAAATTAATCTGTCCCCTTAGTCTGTCAACACGTTTTAATCTTATCCCTTATCTTTTCAGCTCATTTCTTTTAATCTCCCTTATTATGAACACTGTAAATCGCAGTAAAAAAAAAAGAAGAAAGCTTCTTCAAAGAAAAAAAAGAGCAGATGAAGCGTAAAAAAAGTTTGCATCTGACGTTTTTCCAATCTCTTTCTCTTATGGTAATTTAGTTGGTAATATTTTACAGAAGTTAGCTTGGTTATGTGCTTTGATACTGTCTTTTTTTACTCAACGCCTTCTCTTATCTTATGGTTTACAGCTTTATCTTAAGTATTCTTCATTTTAGATCTTATTGTTCATCGTGTAATCGTGTTTGAGCTTTTAAACTCGTATTTACTTTTGTAAAGTATTTTTTATGTATTGATTAATAGTGAACTTAACTTATTTTATTTAACTTTGTTGAATTGGGTTTTAACGTATTTTATATGAAAATTTTGTAAAAACATTCTATTGAAGTTTTTGAAAACATTCTACATAAATTTGTTGATGCTGTAACCTTTTTATATAAATTTTTTTCTACAAGTAGTATAAAATTTTTACGTAAAATCTTGCAGAATCGAATAGTTTCTAAAATAGATTTTGCAAAATTTTTGTATGAATAACAAAATTAAATTGAAACTTTGATCAAAATTCTTTTTTTTTTTATTTTTAATCTTGTGTTATGCGCTCTTTGTCACAAGGAAAATTTTAGAAATAAGAAATTTTATGCTGTAGCAATGATTAAAGATCCCAAAGTCTTGAAAAATTACTTTATTTATATTAGAACATAATAATATCTTGACGCAAGTCTAACTTTTTGCAACCAGATATCGAAAATCCTTTTAGTATATTAACATAAAATTTGTACTCGCATAGCTAACTTGAAGCACCATCTATGGAATTTGGATTACGTTGTAATACATTAAAGCAACATTTGGTTCATTTATTATAAAACATGTGTAAATAAATTAAAAATTGTATATTATTAATATACAATTTCTAATTTATTTACATTAAGTATATTAAAAATGATATATTTGAAAAATTTACGTTCATTAAATAAATAAATAATTAAACAGTAAAACCTTGGATTTACTTTTTATTTCAAGTTTACGAGTTTATTTTTTAATGGATTCTTTTTCAGTAATTAATTAAATGAACTTGTGTAGCAAAATAAGTGTTGAAAGATGTTTGAATTAAATTTTAAAAACAAAAATTTAAACATTTAAACAATTAAATAATTCATGGATGCACATAAAAAAAATTAATTTTATTTTGTCAATAATTTTTTTTTTCCAATTATTATTGTTTAAAAATAATAATAATACGTAATAGAGCGAATATTTACATTTACCCGTGTAACTGTATTGACCTAAATTTTAAATATTCATATTTTGAATATTTTATATTAACCTTACTTTTCATTTTCAAGTAACTCTTTCTTTTATTTTTCATTTGTTCAACCCTTCGTTTATTTTCAATAATAAAACTTTTTTCAAACACTTACACAAAGGAATATTGATGAAATTCTCTAGGCTTTGAATAGCATGAAAAATTTTTATTTATATTTAATGTACTGTCCTCTTAATAACAAAAGTTTTAATTGAATGAAAAAAAAAAAGAATGAGGAATCGATTGTTAAAACGTTATGAAAAAAAAAACCTTTTTTATCTACTCCGATCTTTTACCCTTAGGATTGGAGTTAATAAAAGAATGAGAAACGGAGTGAAAGAAAAGAAAAGGTAAGAGACAATTCTTTTTTAAATAAAATGAAAGATTATTTTTCTCTTAGGCAAAACTATCGATAAATAAATTCATAATTTTCCTTACTTCATTTGAAAATTTGACAAAGAAGAGGATATTTAACGCGAGCGTATGTGTATGTATGTATCTTTTAAGCCTTAGTTCTCTAGCGAGGGCATACACGCGAATCGATCCAGCAAAAAGGGACGCACTCTCTCTCTCTCTCTCCTCTTCACCGAGAGAGATGCGGGTCGCGCACATTCAAATGTAATATGTACGGGTATGTTTGTACGTGTATGCATGTGTGTGTCTGTGTGTTTTTTTTTTTTTTTTGGATAGAAGAATACGAGGAAAAGAAAAATAGAAAGAAATGTTAAATAGGATAGAGAGTGTGTGCACAAGAAAAAGAGATAAAGTTTGCAAGTTTAGTCTTTTTTTACAACGATTTCTTTTTTTTAAAGAGAAGATTCGGTTCAACGATTATGCTTCAGAGTTATTTTTTTATCGATTTTATTTTGCGAATAACAACGTGAGCATAAAATTACCCAAGTTGAGTAAATAAAGTTAATACGATAAAAGTAGAATTATACTTTTTTTAATAAAGTAAAAAGAATTCATTTAAATGATAATGCATGATGTAATGAATTTTTTTATTTTATAATCTATTCTTATAGGTTTAAACATTTCTCAATATATACTAATAATTTAGTATTAAATCACATTATAAATAAAGTTGTTAGTTAAAATTATAACGTGAGGTCATTAGTGGCTCATTCAGTAGAGCTATGGATTTGTAATCTCGAGGTTCCGAGTTCGAATCCCGCTCTCGATCGATTGATATGAGCATTAATGTACGTTATACATGTGCTTTGTTCACAAACACACTGACGACCTCCGTCGCTGATTAGCATCGCAATGATACCATAAATACAGCGACGTTAAATAAAAAAAAATTATAATGTAAATTTAAACTGATAATAAAAAATTGTAATTTGAAATACCTAAAAGAAAAATTTTGAATTTCACGTCTGGAGAATGTAAGTATATTAGAAATAGAAACTATATATCTTCTTGAAAATTTCTAGAGTGTGAAAATTTCATTCAGATTACTTTCGAAGACTTATAAAAAAGTCTTCTATACCCTATCAAATACATGATTTGAATTCATAAAGAATGAAGAATCTACATATATAAGCTTCTTCTCACTTTTTTCCTTTTCTTTTTTTATTTGAAACTCGGTCTATTAATATATGTATCAACGGAATATATAAATAATCCGAGCTTATTTAAATTTATAAGTTTCAATTATGTGCGTCAATGTTGTACAACGTCAATGGATTTTTCGATAATTTAAAAATTTATAAATAATTAATTATTTTAATTTGCCGTTATCTAATTATAATAATATAATCCATTGCGTAGTCGTACGATTTCTAAACGATATACGAAAATTTATGAATATTGAACGGCCAATTTATAATGAGCACGTTAAAAAAATTGTGAAGATGGAAAAAGTAAATTTTCAAAAATGAAAAACAATAGCTCCAGTAACGTCGGTAAGGTAAATGAAAAGAAAGGGAAAAAAATTTGCCTCACCGAAGCAAGTAGCAAATATCAGGAAGTTGATGGAATATCAAAATCTAAAATCAAAAGAAAGAGACAGAAAAAAAATAAGATTCGAAAAGATAAAAAGCAAGAAAGTTTTGCGATCGAATAAAGGGCGAAATAAGTAAAGAAGAAAATATAAAAAAAAAAAAAAAGAAAAAAAGAAAACAGTAGGAGGAGTTTAGGTAGCAAGCGAAAAAGGATATGACGAGCTGCTGTGCGCGGAAACCGTACCGATCAATAAACAGCTGGACTTGTTCCTATCTCTTTTTCTCTTTCGTATAATTTCTCCTCTTCGTTCATAATATTTTTGGCGCCTTGTAATACGCGCATTATATACGTAAGAAAAAAAGAGAACGAGAAAAGAAAAAAAAAATAAATGATACACGTAAACGTGCGTTGTGTATCACGCCTTTAACGTTCACGCGATTACATTTATATAGATTAAATATCCACATGTGCGTATATAACTGTATACGCATAAAGCTTTTTCTTTTCCCTTTTTTTTTGCGTGATACTAAGGTGTTGCATGCGCGAGGACGAAAGGTTATTCAAATTCATTATATTTTCTTCCCCCCTTTATCTTGGTCGATTTGGGTGATAAAGCTTGTACTTTTTGAAGGAGTCAAAGAACCAATATGTACACAAGCGTCAAAGCTCGCATACACAGACGCACGTCTACGTTCATACGCACAATCGCACGACTCGTACCCTCAAACACGCACCTACACACATATCTTCGCGTATATATACTCGCACGTGCGTACACGCGTTAATGGGATGATTCGGTGAAAATTGAAGGAATTTCCTTCTTCTTTTTCTTTTCTCGGGGGCTCCGATAGGGATTCTGTTATATGATACATGACAAAATGGGGATCCAATGAAATATGACTTTTATTTTTCTCGAGTTAATGCACTGAACATTTTTTGCGCCGCACTTCATCGTTACGCTTTTGATGCCGAGGAAACTTTAAATTCACGTTTACATCACTTGTCATACGAAGAAGAATAGTTAGAGTAAATTAAAGTTACAAAAAATTTGCTTAATATTTCATGGAAATCAATAATACTGTATTATTCATGAACACGAGATACATTAATTAAGTAAATAATTAACTCTAGTGGAAAAACCTGCAAGTCAGTATTTTTTTATGAATAATCATAAATAATAATTGATCTTTTTTTTGCACATCAATTTCACGCAATGATCGAGCGGATACGTTTAAATATAAACCAGTGCTATTTTTAGCAACACACTTGATAATTTTATAATTTATTCAGGCTGACGATTATAAAAAATATAGTTAATCAATAAGAATATTCGATAATACCATTTATAAATTGAAAAATATTAAATTTTATGTATCTATTAATATTTATGGAAATCCATATATGAAATCTAGAGTATTTCAAATAAAGCAATAAATATTATGAAATATAGATATTCTTCGATTGAGGATTTTTAATAATCAATTTAACTATCTGTTCTGTTATGCTATAAATATATATGTCGAGAATGTTCCAACTAGTTTGGAAAATATTCAAACGGATTTTATTTTTGGAAAACTTATGATGAATTGTAAAGAAACGAAAAAGAGAAAATGTATTTGAAAGAGATGCAAAAAAGTAAAACTTAATAAAAATAAGAATTTAAAAGGTAATTAAAAAAAAAATTAATTAAACTTTAATGAAAAATCGTATTAATTAAAATTCTCGTAAAAATGTAAACGTTTTCATAGTACATTTAACCGGTCCATCTTGCTCGAGAGAAAAAAAGTTTTTTAAACTGCGAAAAGAAGTTTTAAAGTAGCATGTAATTTCTCCCGTATAAACTAACCAGATTATCTAATGTTGCAGCGAGAATGAAAAAAAAAAAAAAAACATAAAGAAAAAAAAAAAATACTTTGGTTAAAGGGATAACTTTAAAAAAACTTCAGTTGAAGAGAGCTTGATGGGTATGGAAGAAGAGAGAGAGAAAAAAAAATAGACCGATCTAGTAAAACGTGTATAAACTTTTAGCTTTTCTCTTTTTTTTTTCTTCCTTTTTTTTCCACTCCGCTGTATAGGAAGTGGACCAAACTAAACGAGAAATTTCCGAAACCTGATTTTCCTGAGGCTTTAATTGGCCTTTTCCTTTTGCATGCTGTGTTGAACTTTACATTTAGGCGAAGAGAAATAGAAAGAGAGGGAGAAAAAGAGAGAGAGAGAGAGGGAGAGAAAACTTGCTTGCTCGTCGATTAATGGAAATGGTTATAGCTATAGTACTTTCAAAGAGTAGATATATATATATATATATATATATATATATACACACACACACAAGATGTTTAATTAGCAAGCATTTATTTTCAATTATTAGGGTAAAACGTGTGTTGGTCGATTATGGGGGTTAAGTGATAACAATGATTTCTTTTTTTTCTAGATAATTTCCAGGAAATTCGATTTAGTGAAAATTTTAATAATTCAAATAAAGACTTATATTGTACGTTTCAGCATTAGGATTGTTATAGTTATTCAGGAAAATACGGCTGATTTTATAATTTATTTGTTGTATGCTCTGGTAGGGAATTAATCATAACCTGTCAAGATATTCTCAATCAACATGTCAATTAAGCATATCCTGGCCAGACGTTGGTTAATTTTTTATCAGGTCGGATAATGTTTTGATTCTAATCAATTTACGATGGAATATTAAATTTCACAATCTACTTGAAATATTCTTGTTAACCCGAATTTTTCTTCATTCATTCGTTATTAAAATTAAATTAACAAACTGTCTTTAATTCATCGATCGAGCGCCGATGTTATTTAATGTGATTTTGTCAACAAGTTGTTTACTTTATTTTTAATGAACCGCACTGGCAATAAGCATTACGACTATAATTTCAGTGGTATAAACCTTCGATTACGCTGGGCCATGAAAATTTTAACGTCTTTACAGAATAAATTATGTATATAAGCTGAATTTTATGGAGTCTATTTTATCCGTTAGTAGAAAAATAAAGGGCTGCTTTTTTTTTTCATTTTGAATGATAATCGTGTATTGTGACGTCAATCGTATTTAACGGTACATTGTGGCAATTTTATTTCGAGTTTGAAAAGGTTTTTTCTTATTTTCTTTGATATTTAGTTTTTATTGGAAATACAAAGGTTCTTTAATTTTAAATATTGAAAATTAACATGTTTAAATGATGGATAAAATATGTACAATTTAGATTAATGTGAAAGAACTATAAATTTCTAAACATTTAAAAAACTTAAAAAATATTGTCGTATTCGATAAAAGCCAGCATCTTTTCATTGAAAAAAAAGAACTTTAACTTTATAAGAAAAGAATCCGAATAATTCTAAATCAATGGAGTTGACGTTAATGTAAAGATATTTATGCACACATCACCCCTCTGACACACTCGACATATACACGTGTCTTGAAGCCACAGAATGAACGATATAGAAAGATAAAAAAGAAATTTTTTTAAAGGCATACCTTAGTTCAATACTAAAACTATCACAACGAAGAAAACAATCGCATGTCGCCTATATTGTGTATGTATGTATGTATGTATGTATATGTATGTATGTATGTATATATAATACATGTATGTGTGTAAGAAAGAGAAAGAAAGTAAAGAGTGAGTGAGAAAAGCTTTAACCACGAAGGCGATAAATGTAACGGGCAAGTCTATATATAACCCTGACGACTTAACGATAGTATCTACGGGGATTCCACTATCAGAGGTATCACATCGCTCTGTGCTTTTACTTTATAGCTGCTTTATGAAAAGAGAAGAGAAAAAAAAGAAATTTTATTTTATCAAGCTTCTCTTTTTTTTTCTTCTTCTTCTTTCTACATTATGATCCACTTATGCGCTGGTATAAAGTACAACGTATAATATACAAGGTGCGAATATTTATTTATTATTTTTGGTATTGACGAAAATAATTAAGTGGCATTAAGTAAAATTTTTTTTAATTTTATTTGAAATAATTTCACATTTGATTTTATTAGGCTTTTATTCAAATAAAATCTGATGCTACAATGTAACAAAAATATTTTATGGGTAAGATTGACAAAATAATTCGCGATACTGGAAAACAAGCAATATCAAAGTTTCTGAATATTTTCATATGGTCGCGATAAAAACTTTTTTCACGTAAAAATTTTTGAAATTTTAAAAAATTATTTTAAAATTATTTAAAGCAACTTTCCATCATATTAACTTAAATAAGAAATTAATTAATTTATACATTATGAATATTAAAATCATAATCTGATTATTTTTAAATTTTTAATTATTAAACTTAAAATGAACGTTTTGATCATATCATAAAAACCTTAATATTATAGTCATGTTTACTTGTTATTCAACCGGAAAAAAATTGTAAAAATATTTTATAACAAACTTTTGGCAAGGTGAATAGAATAAATATTTAATTAAACATATTATAAGATAATCGAAATCGAATTTCATATGTACATAAAGTTTAAGGTTAAACTTAATAATCATGTGATTATTTTTAATGAATGAAAAAAAATATTTCAACTATTTATTCGATAAAAATTTCCATCAAGGTAAATAAGCATAGTGTAAATAAATATTTAGTCAATGTTATGAATGTTTTAAAAACAAAGTTTATTTTATATTTTAATGAAAATTTCTTAAGCCTTATATATACGTAAAGAAAATATTGTTATATTGTTGAATTATCTTTTCGGAGGTACTGGCCGATTGAAAAATAATAAATCATGAAAATCAATACGTTAAAGATGTTAAAATATTGTTCCAGCGAAAGGATTTCGTTTGATCAACGTTGCCAAAAATAATGTAACATAAAATTTCTTCCAACAGTCGTACGTTACATCGGTAACAACAATGAAATAATGGACACTGAAATTCTTAAACGACGAGTAAAAAGCGAGTATAGAAAGCAAAGAGAATTGAATACAAGAAGAAAAAAAAGTTGTAAGAGAAAAGAAGATAGTACGAGAGTGTGCTTGAGTACAAGTAGAGAAAAGATTCGAGTGAGGAATAAGGTATCAGCTTTTGCGCAAGTAAAGCAAGAGAAGAGAGAAAGAAAAAGAGATCCAAAGAAATATAGCAAAAAGATGAAAATAAAAAATATAAGAAGAGAAAGAGTGAGAGAGAGAGAGAGAGAGAGGAAAGATGGAAAGCTTGCAGCTGGGGTTTATAAGTGTTCCTCCTTAAAAAAAGTCAGCATCTTCGTCTAACAT
This sequence comes from Anastatus disparis, assembly GCA_017163975.1. Classification (NCBI taxonomy): domain Eukaryota; kingdom Metazoa; phylum Arthropoda; class Insecta; order Hymenoptera; family Eupelmidae; genus Anastatus; species Anastatus disparis. The sequence continues at coordinate 4,128,208 of JAFFSR010000251.1, forward strand.
ATATTTTTCACTCTGAATTCTTGGAGAGAGAAGTAGAAGAAGAAGAAGAAGAAAAAAAAAGAAAGTGAAGCCTACGGGTGTGAATCGATCCGCGAATCTTCTTTTGCTTTTCAGTAGTACGATTTTAAAAGCTTTTTGAAATAAAAGACAGAAAAAGAGAGAGAGAGAGATGAAGAAATCTAGTTGAAAAGTGCTTTCTATATTGAGGTCGGTTTATATCGCGTATGTTTGTTGTGTGTGTGTGTGTGTGTGTGTATGTGGACAAGGCAAAAGTCGAGACTGGCAAGTGTCGAGCGTAATATAGACCGTAAATATTATTTCGAGCACATGGAATGCACATACTTGTAGCTTTATATATATATGTGTATGCATAATATTTTCTTCAAACGTTTGTGCGGCCCTCAAACCTGTTAATGGGTGTCTATATATATATATATATATATATATATATATATATATATATATATATATATATATATATATATACATATAGTATATCAGTCTATAGTGGATTTAAGAGAAGGTGAAGATTGTAAATTCTTATTTTAATGAAATATTAAGTAAATATGAAGTTTAAATATAGATTGATAATCATGAAAAGAAGATTTCTCAAAATTTTGATAAGTAAATAAAATTATTGAATGAAAATTCGTTTGAGGGGTCCTATTTGAAATGAAGACCAAGGATTCGAGATGTCTGGTTATACAATTAAAAATAACGAATATAAAGTTTTGACTTTGAGACAGCATAAGGAGTGAAGAATTTTGCAATATTAAAGAATACATACAGGCAAATTAAATGATCAGATAATTTCTATAAAATATAAACAAAGACTAAATATCTAAAAAAAAGTTAGTCTTACGTTTTTCAGTAACAAATTAGAAAAAGGAACGTCAATATTATTCATAAGATTTTGCATCGATCTTCAAATTGATATTATTTTTGTACCTGCCAACTCATTTGAAATTCATGATAATCCTCTTAAATTTTATCGAACACTGAAAAAAAAAGCATTGAAATTTAAATATTAATAAACACTGACATTGGAATGGTATTAAGTGATTTTAGCGTTGAGAAACCGAATGAAAATATTGTTCAAGGTTATAAAAGTAACGTGTACACAAATATATTGAAAATTATGAATTTTTAATCAATAAAAAATTTCCACAAATAATTATAAAAATATTAAATTTTAAATTCTTTGAAAAAACATTAATTAATTTTTTTACTTTCAATCCACCCGCGATTGCCGACACATCCAAAATTTAAAAATTACGCTTTACATCGTAATTCTTCGCGTCACGCTAAACTTTTATTTAAGCTTACGAAATTGTCTCAACTATAAACAATGTAAATCCAATAGTTTTGCGCTTATAATTAAAAAGAAAAAAAAAAGAATCAAGGATACGAGAAACTTTTCATTACGTAAGCAAATAATAAGAAAAAAGATAGCAGAAAACTTTTTTTTTTTACGAAGGTACATATTTAAGGTAATAATGATATCTAATTATCAAGTACGCAAGTCGCATTATGTATTACGTATATTTTTAGATTATTTATATTTATAGCCCCGATCGTACGCGACTCTGTAAGCTTTATCAAAGCTTTACAAAAAATATTACACGCTAATTTTTTTTAACAACTTTATAAATTACATACGCTTTAAAGAAGATTTTACTTTTAATAAGACAGACATTAATAATAATGATGATGGAAACAAAAATAAAAGTAAAATATGATAAATAAATGAAAATGGACAGTCAGAATGTCCTTGTCTATAATCCATCTTAATTAATTAATTTTTTTTTATTTTTGTTTTTATCATTATTAATTATATTATGAGACCGATAAAAAATGTTTTACAATTTCTTCATTCTCCAGTCGACGGAAGTATTGTTATTAATTAAACTTTAAAGTTCAAACCGAAAGTTTATACAGTTTACTTGTTATACACACGTATTCGCACACATGGGCGCTCACGCGCGTACAGGCGTATTTTATAAATTATTTCCAATATTACATAATATACATCCGATAATCATAATGTGTTCGACAGTAAAAGTTAACGTTGTTTCTAATACGATAACAAGTTTAATAACAATCAATGCATTGTTCGAACTTAACAATACGCGAATTTAATATCAATACGAGAGCAATTTATTTATAAATAAATAAATGCATTTGCGCGATAAGCTAATTAATTGAATATGCTTAACGCGCGGCAAATACAAATTAATGAAGTTATGGTCACTCGTTGTATCGAGCTAAGGTTAACAAGAAACGTCATAAAAACAGAGGCAAAAAAATATTTACACGTTAACGAAAAAGTGAAAATCCTCCTCCGATTAATCATACGCTTAATCAAACTGTAAACTTCTGGTAAAAAAAAAAGATTGTGTGTCCTCGACAAAAAAAAAAGAGAAGAAAAAAAAAAGGTTATGCACTCTGTTGAAAACACGACAGAATTGAAGAATGAACGTACACGGCACTTTTTTTTCTTCTTTTCTTTCCGCTTGTATAGGTTGTCCGCCTCATTTTTCAAGTTTGAAAGACAATCGTTTAGGGGTTGTGTTTTCAGATTCAAAAGACATCGCTTCACAAAAAAAAAACGAAAGAGAAAATAAAAAAACCTTCACACATTATATATTGAAGTGGCCAATTTAAATTAAACTTTTCTCTCTTTATTTCTTTCTCATTACTTTTATCTCGACAAAGAGCGGGAAAGCGGTAATAATTTAAATGCTCATATAGTGCACGATCGATTTTCATTCTTTGCTCTTTAATATTGAAATAGCTTGCTCTATGCTATTTGCTTTTAACGTTTACGTTATAGCCTCTTCTTCATATATACGTTTCTTGTATTGATAGAAGGTAAAAATTAATGATAAAATTATCGTTTTTATTCGCATTACGTACGATTATTATCGGTGTAATCTTACAGTTCGGAACAGTAAGAGTTTTTACTATCAATAATTCAGTTATGAGAAAATCTTTTGCTTGGATAAAGTTTGATTTAGCGTTCTGATTTGAAAGTGTTGGATTAATTATTTATTTGAAAAAAAAAATATAACTTTTAGTATTCTTTCCTAAACTTTAATATCGATTTTCTTATCAGAGTGTTTATATTTAAAAGAAAATGTTTGATGTATTCTCGTTGAAATCACAGTTTCAAATACCAGATTCAAATACAATGTTTTATGATAAAATCGAGCTTGGGTAAAGTCAAATCTTTGATTCAACTTTAAAGAGCTCAGTGTCAGTAACAAAAAGCGTTCGCCGAGTGCTCAAATTTAATCAACCAAGAAAAAAGCACATTACAAAATGACCATATTAAATTAATCCAAGCAGCCAATGGGCAAAGAAAAATGTCCAAGCTGTCTTCAAAGTCGAACGAAAAAAAACAGATTGGTTGGGAAAAAGAAAAGCAAGAGAATGAGAGCACGATAAAAATAAAGCGTCGGATTTTTCAATTTTCGCGAGGCGAAAAGTTAAGCAAGGGAAGGTAAAAAAGAAAAATAGAAGAAAAAAATAAAAAGAAGAAAATTAATTGTCAGCGTTGAATCAACAAAGAGATAACACAATCTCTCCGAGTTGATATATGTACGTTGTCGGAGATCAATTTCTCGCTTAATTTCCAGAAGGCTTAATTGACAATCAACAGTGAAGCAAATTGTTTCGATTGACTGAGTGACATCCTGTGTGCCCTATCCGATTATCGCCTTAACTACTCTCTTTACTCTCTCTCCTTTCTCTTTCTATTTATCTTTCTCTCTTTCGCTCTTTTTTCGGCCTCGATTATATACAATCAATTGCATAGGATAAGCAGGAAATAAATTTTCCGGGCGAAAAAAAAAGTAAAAGAAATGTAAAAAAAAAAAGAAAGCAACGAAAAGAAAACGTACATATGCTTCATGCCCTACTGATCTATAGACCTTAACAAATAGAGGAGGGTTAGAGCAGAAGAACAGTATATGTGTATATACGTATAGCATGTAACAGATGTATTTTCGAACGAGGTCGTGAGCATGGTTGCCATATACAAGCAAACAATAGGCTAAGAAATAAAAAAAAAAGGTCGCGATCAAGCGTACACCTTTAATTTTTTTTTTTTTTTTTTTTGCTATTCAAGGAAGATGGATTTTTGTCCTTTTTTTTTTCATGTTTCGGATAAATCTTGCAATATTTTTGCTTCTTTTTTTTCTGCGCTTGACGATAGCGAAACACGGCTCCTGTCAGTAGGTCAGGATTTGGGTAGGTTGATATATAGATTCGTATATTCGATCGGATGTAGATTACTGGTTTTTATTGCATTGATTAAGCGCATATAGGGGTATATACTGTCACTGCTAATTCCGTCACTATTTAAAGAGGTTTTTTTCTCTCTCTCTCTCTTCTTTACATTCGATGCATAAATTTTTGCTCATGGTCGATATATACGAAAATGTAAATTTTTTATTTATACATGTGCATACAGAGAGAAAAATATGTGAGACGTGTTTTTCTGAAAATATATAATACGAATATTAATGTAAATTTTATCCCAAGTTTTTTAAGGTCAAAACAAAATTCTGTATTTTCTGTATAGGGTGAATAAGCCTATACCTGTACACGACCAGTAACATGGACAAAATTAAAGATAAGTCTTGAATATTCGGTACCCTCATGTATAACCAATCTGGTGCATGTAGAGTAATTATACGTCGAGGAATTAAAGTGCAATGAATTTTGTAGTTATTGCAATACTATTAATTTTACAAGACTTCAAAAAGTGTTCATTTACTTGTATTAAGCTAATATTATTTATAAAAAAATCTAACTTTTTAACGCAATTTTTTTTTTTTCAAAATAATTTCATCCAAATTTTCAAGAAACATTAAATTTATATCCATTGAAAAATGATAAAAATAGTATATTGTCATAGGCTTAGAAATTGATAGAATATATATGAGATTATTTAATAGCAATTATTTCACGAACAAATGCAATGAAAAAACAGATTTTAATGTTCGAAAATCTGACTTGACGCTGAAAATAAGATGTCATTTTCGTGATTACTTATGCTAAAATAATATTTCCCATACAATCGAAACATTATTTAATAAAACCGTGTAAAATCTTTAAATAAATTTTTTTTTATTAAAGGATTGTGCAGAAAATTATTTAACAAAAAATGTTTAATTAAAAACGATATGCGAAAAAAGCGTTAAATTTCCACTCAAGTACTTTACTATACTCTCATATTCTAGCATGTGTAAGCAATAAATGTATATTTAAAGTACGCTTGCACTCGCTCTAATGCGTGGGTATATACATCCCCCTTTTTTGCTTTCTATCTATAAGCTGCGGGTTTCTATTTCAATAATTAGCAAGCTATGCTCTTAGCTGGAATATATTACCTTCCTTTGAGAAATTTATCGAAGATTATAATGTTTGTTTACTTGATTGTTGTTAATTTGTAAAAGTTTTTACACAAACGTTGATTCAAAGTATTTTTCTTACATTTTTCATGTAATTTTCTTTTAGATTTACATAAAACAAACTTGTACTAATGTTTGACCATTTGAGACGCCTTTAACAGTTATACGCATTTATACATAGCTATAAACAGTTATAGACAGTTATAAACATTGTAAAAAATTTATAAACAGTTTTGCACAACTATTCAATTTTCTTAAAATTTTTCTATAAATTTTTAGGCAAATTTTAGAACTGTGCAAACTGCTTATAAATATTTCTAAATGTTTATAATTAATTAAAATTGTTTACAGCTGTTTAAATTAGTTTGAAATTGTTTGAATTGAGACATTGAAAGATTACTTATAGAAGAATTTTAAAATTGTGTAAAGATGTTTATAACTGTATAAAACTATTTTAAACAATCACATACAATTATAAATTAAATCATGCAAATATAAACAGTTTTACACGCTTTTAAAATGGTTCTAAAAATTTATAGAATATTTTTGGAATTTTATAAAACTTTTTATAAATGTTTATAACTGTTTAAAACTGCATATGAATGCCTATAATTGAGGGCGTGGAAACGAAAAGGGCTTATAGCCAATGTTATTTAAATGGGCTATAAGCCCTTTTCGTTTCCAGGCCCTCAATTCATATACGTGTCTCAATTCAGACATTTTTAAACAGTTATAAACAATTTTGTGCAATATCCATTTTCACTAGGGATGATAACGCAATAATTATTGAATCTTATAATTTTTTTCTACTGTGAGAATTTTCATGAAAAAAGCATCTACTGCAGTTTCAACTAAACATGTGATTCCAAATCCTGAGAGAATTTCAGCTGACACCCAAAGCAATATGATTCATCTATTAAAGTTATGAAACATGAAACTTAATATCTCACAGTAAAATGAGGATTTTTCATAGCAAAAATTATGCGGAAAATACTAGTTTTTCACACATCATTATCAACAACATTATTACTTACACAAAAAGTATTATGTTTCGAAAAATTAATTTCTATTTTATTAAGTCAGCATTTGTAATTAATCTTTGCTTTTTACTCAGAATCAACGAAACATCATAAATCTAATGAGTATAAATTTGACTTTAATTTATTCTTTTAAAAAATACAATGAGGTAAAAAATACGTATAAGGTATAAATAAAAAATTTCAACAAACACTAAATGGCAAAATAAAATATAATCCTTCATTTATTTATCTTCAAACCTACAATGCTAAAAAATCAAGAAACTTAAACTTTGAAAAATTTTTATATAAAAACGAGAGATATCGTTATTCTCAAACATCGAAACTTATTATTTACTTCCAATTTACTTCCGCGAGATTATTTTAAAAGTTGAATTTTCTTTTAAACTCTATCTTGACACTATGAAAAATCTCAAATTTATGTACGATCTATTCCGAGCAATCATTATTCCGACGATGATGGATTATATTCCAAAACACGTTCTTAAGTTTTATAAACAATATACAGATATTCGATCGATGATGTATCCGCTTTTCAAAGTAAAGAAACTATATTTACAAAGTAATAAAAAAAACTTTATTAAATCAAACGGTGAAAATGTTGAAAAAATTTTCCACTTAAAAATGATTTTATGATACTGTTCTTGCAACTGGAAAATTCTTAACTAATATTATATACTGTTCATTGTTTGTATTGAATATATTGTTGATTTCAATTTTTTGTAACATCTTTTGACAAGCATATAATGACAGTATTTTGAATAAATAAAAATGGTATACATTTATTTTCTAAAATAAATAAATCGTTTTGATTTTTTTAATTCTACACCGCATAGATTGTAGCTAGCAGGAAATTTTGAATTTATATGCAATAAATTAAAAAAAAAACATTCTAAAAATTAGCATGGAAATTAGAAATATGTTAAGCGTAAGCAAGATGCGTATAAAGGCAAGATGATACAGTACATCGTGTAATAATTTAGTTTCTGCTTTGCACAATAACTTGTACAACACTATACGTATTTCAAACTTTTTAACGCAGTTTATGAGCTTTTAATCTAATGAAAACAGAACCAACTTTAAGGTGTTTATTAAATGATTCGTTAATTATTTTAGCGATTATTAGCGTTTAAAATAATTTTTTTACAGAATATTTAAAAATTATAAACGTTTAATTATTGCCTTGTTATGGACTTTTTAAGTAATGCTAATTATACTGTAATTTGAATTCGACGAGATTATGTTTGTAGTTACTGAAAAACTGTGACTAATAACAGTTAGAATAATAATTTTAGAAAAATAAGAAATTTAGTGACTTTAATATCCAGAAAAAAAATCTTCTGTATCGCAGAGCAATCGACATTAGATGAAATGTCACGGTTTTTAATTGTTTATTGGAACTTGCATCAAATGACAAGTACAAAATAAAAATAAAATGAAATAAACTAATATTCATTCATAGTAAATAAATAAAAATATAAAATTCATATACAATTTGATCTAGGTATTTAAAATGGCTGTTTATTTTTAATATCTGACAAATTCTTAAATTTTGAAAATTTTTTAGAAAATAAAAATTTATAAATTTTCGAAAGATTAGTTATATAATCCTCATACAACAATAGCCATGACAGAGTAAGAATCTGAAATATAAGAGCATAACTTATAAAGAAAGAGCACGGGCTGCCTTAACAGACTGGGTGCAAGTGTACTCAAAAGATATGCTCTCTTCTTGCGTACCGAAGAAGTGTAGTTTGTCAAGAATTAATCGAGATGCAATAAGTTTTTCAAGGAACGTTCAACGGTACGCGAGAGTGACTTTTATTTAATTTTCTTCATATTTCTTTTTAGAAATAAAACATTCCATATCGTGTTCCACCGTTTTATAACTCCAAAAAAAAAAAATGATAATATTTCAACTGGATCGAGACCGTATCCTGGGAGACAGATGCGCATAATCTGTAAAGGGAGAGTCATAAGAGCGAGGTGTACAAATATAGATATACAATACAGTCGCGGTGTGAGTGCAAGCGTACGCAAAACGTAAGCTCCATGCTTACATTGGAAAGAAAGCAAGAGGGGCGAGTTGAAGAATGAGATATATGGATTTACTCACGTGGTATAATAGCGGAGTATGGTCATAATACTTTTTTCGTCTCATTTAATTTGTCTCGATTGTTTCGTATAACGATATATCGACGGCCCCAACGGAAATTATCCCGTATGAACATTGATCCACGCATTGATCGCAAAAAAAATCTTACCTCAAAAAAGTCACGAAAACTATTCTCCATAATTTTCTAAAAAAACGTCTCGGAAAAAATTTCAAACGTAAAAATGCGACAAAAATGTTGTTACGAGTTTTTTTTTATGACAAATATTCATACGTCAAAGTTTTCGGAGATATATTTTTAAGAGAGATGGTTTTCATGGCGTTTTTCTAAGTGGGATTATTTTTGTGGTAAACAATGGTGAGGGATAGTTTTTGCAGCATTTCCGGCGAGATAGTCTTCATTGGAAGACTACTGTTAGCCAGTTATAAGGCACTTTAATAGTTTAATTTTCAAAAGATTATATATTTAAGTTAATTTTCTTAAAATTATAACAGAAAATGAGTTTAAAATTACAACCCACGTCTGCAATATTAACTATTAGCGTAAACATTTGTATGACATTATCCTTTTTATGTGAAAAATACAAAAACAAGATTACGCATGGTATCCTGTTATATTTAAAACTTTAAAAGCAAAAATATCTTGATCTGTTCATTGTGTTATATACCCTTTTGGGTTTTTAAGATACGGGATCGAATAGGCGAATCTGCGTCACAAATCGCCGTGCAACATTGCTGCACAAAAAGAAAAGAAGAGAGAGAAGTATAAGCTATTTTGCATAAAGTAAAATTGGCAAGATAAGACTTTTGCTTTTCTATACTTGGATATAAATATTGTACTGCTACGTAAATTTTTCCTTGACGATTATGTACGGGCTTATGAGATTTTATATGCTGCTTGTCGAGAGAAGAAATAGAGGAGGTATAAGAATGAAAGGTTAATAAGATTTCGATAAGGAGATGAACATTTTTAAAATACTATTTATAATGTGCGGATAAAAGCAGTTTTTAAAATTTTAAATATATGATTCCTGAAAATCTTGAAGTTTTTAATAATAAAAAAAAAATTGCAGAATAAATAGAGTTATTGAAAATATCAAAACTTGTATGAAAAATTTTTGTGTGAAATTTTATTTATTTTTTCCATTTGAAATAATTCGGCTTCTTTGAAATTGTCGAAACGACATTGTCGGTTTTTTTGATTTTTTCAATACTTTTATTTCTATTGATTTTCGAATCACTAAGTTTCTTCGATTTTCAAACTTGGTTCAGCTCAATCGTGAAAATTTTACTGGCAAAGTCTTCGATTTCGTAATGCTCGGAGTTTTGATGATATAACTTTCTACTCGCTATTCCGAATTCGAAGTTACCGAAACTATTGAATTACGATCGATATCAATGAAGATAATTTAAATTATAGACGCGAATAGATAAAACTTCCAAGTTTTATATACGGGTTAATTCCCGATAACTCTATCTCTATCGCACTTACTGTAGAAATGATCTTTTATAGTAACCTGGTTACCACGACAGATTTTAGTTACCGTGAACCACGATTAATGAAGAAGGGAACGAACGATTTTCTGAAATATCGCTGTAAAATTTTCATCCATCAAATTTAAAATACTGGATTATGTAATAGTCATAATTAAAAAATTCAATATTATTATTCAAATTGTAATGATATTGTCAAAATGCGTTACAAAGATAAAAGAAGCAAACGGGAATGGTATACAAAACAAAATTTCAGTTTAATTTTATCAAACAATAGTAAAATTTTGAGTAAATTTTGAATACAATTTTATACTTTATGTACAGTTAATATTTTATATTACTTTCCCAGAGATATTTAAAAATAAAGTAGAATGGCGCGATCCTATTGTATACTTGACAAATATACGTTATTTTTCATCCACGTTGGGAGTAGACTATTTTTATATTCTTACGTTAACGACAATTTCAATGTAACATAACATTCGTACGAAAAAACACTTAATGCATGAAATTTCGTCCTTATTTTAATGACCTAGAATTTTTGGACTCCATTATATACATACGAAGAATTTTATTTTTATTAAAAAAAATAAATGAGATTGCAGACACAGAAATTGAAGTTAATGCTTAACTTCAAAATTTCAATACAATCCGTTCCAGATATATTTAATCTGAAGTGTCACTATATAAATTTTGTTCTTTCAGCTGTAAGAAAAAGTATCTAGTTAAAACTATTGAATTGAATGTTATTAAAAAAACGTTTTTGTCAACTTTGTAATATTAAATGGGTATGCTGTTAAATTTGAATAAATAAACTTTTAAAAATATCAGCACACCGAAGAGCATCATATCAAAGAATGTAATTATTGACTGTGTGGAATTAACTTTAAAATAACTAATGTAATTAATTTGATCAATATTTTATCTTCCGCTTAAACTTTGTGCTATATTATCTTGATGGAGCAGAATGTCTCGGCTTTCTGTGCATAAAAAATTTAGCTAAGTAATAAAAGTTTAATAATTAATACGCAGGAATTATTAACTTATAAACTCGACGCGAGACATGCATGCTGTTATACATAGATCTTATTAAATTTAGCAGCTTCAGGATAACAATCGCTTGGATTATTTTTTATTTTCACACAGTTGAGAGAGGTAAGAGTACAAAGCATTAAAAATAGTAAATTTTTAAAATTTATAATACTTATATTTCATAAAAATTTATTCATTCTTCATCATATTTAAACAAATAGATAAAAATAAGTGATCGATGGGGCAGTTAAATTGAAATTCGTTACTATTATTTATTTATCATAATACTAAATTTATAAAATTCACGTCAATTATTGAGCTTGCAATTTATGAAGATTAAGTATCATGGAATTCGTTTGATATTTATTAGATTAGAATACAGTAATATTAAATGATGAAATTAAAATTTTTCTTTGAGCTCTTAGTAAATTTATATTAACAAATGAATTTGAAAAATTCTTAATGCACATATTCGAGGAGAAAAAAAAACCACTTTTCGTATTCTAATGATTTGCAATAATACTAAAGTCAATCTTAATGAGGACTTTAATTAAAATGATTAGAAATGTTTTCAAGGATACGAAAACATATGCAGCTCAATGATATGAGCATCGATATCTGAAATTAGTTTATCCAGTTCTACAATAAATTCAAACGCTAATGGAGCGTATTAAAATATCAAGGCTCTGGTAAATTAATTCGTTCATGAGATAATCTTAGAGGAAGCAAAAGCAAAACCCACGCTTTAAGATTAAGCTTATGCGCAGAGCAAGAAAGGAGGGAGAGGGATCAAATGTACATGGGACAACGATGTTTATTATACATATTCATGAGTTAAGAGAGCGAGAGAGAGAGAGAGAAAATAAGAGATAAAGAGAGTAAGAGAAAGAGGAAAGTTTAACGAAATAGCTATGACACTTGAGAAGTGTAGTGGCAGTTTTGTTTGACCTAAAAAGCACTTTAAACTAATTGATTAACATTCAAGGTATCTTGGAATACGGATACGTTCAAACGAACAGTCACTTGAGAATTTATTTTCTTTTGTTATTTCTTTAACACTTTTAGATTTTTTTTTCGTTCTTTTAAGAGCTTTGATGAAAATTAAACGAACAAAAATATTAGTATGAGACAAAAGAAATATTTTTCAATAAGATTATTGACCATTCAGCATAAATCTGGCACATATTCCGCTTGTAAAAACTTCAATAAAACAAAATCGAAATCTCATTGATACAATATTTATTTAACCGATTCACTGCAACTTTTTTTATTAGCATTGTAAGTTAAAATTTATAATAAAAAGTCGTCTATTGTAAAATTGGCAAAAAAATGAAAAAATTTTTTTATTTTTTTATTTTTTTTTAATTTTTTTATTTTTTTTAGGTTTGCAAATGATATTAAAAATTTTCTAATTATTTTTACATTAATTGTAATAAATTATTGCTAAAAATGGTTTAGCTACTATAATATGGAAATGCAGTGAACGAGCTAGCGTCAAATTTTCTATAAAGGAATTTATTTAATTATAAAATTATTAAAAACCAAATAGGTATCTTTATATGAAATAATTTTTAAAATATTAGTTTAGTAGACAGCAGTATTGACTGATACATTAAAAAAATACAAAAATAATACGAATTTTATTCCATTGTAAAATATCTTTGAGATTTTTCAAAGGTACATTAACATGTCAATTTGACATCCAATTACCAAACTTTACGAACGTATAACGACACTTTGCTAACTTATCGGAAACGAGCTTTATGGAAAATCTGTTTTGAGAAACACATGCAGCCGACTCGAGTTGATCAATTTCTTATTTTATATGCGCCAGCGTAACCAAAATTCAATATCAGAGCTCCATAAAGTCACAAGCTCACAACGAAACCTAGCGACATTAGATAAGTTATTTTAAAAACTTTTCGAATCTTTGCCTACCTAAGTTTTCACATTTGTTAACCATACAATTCGTTTATTACTCGTGCAAATGCTCAAAGTTGTAAAGCAACGAGAATTTAATGCAAAGTTTATTTTGAAAAAGAAAAAATCTATAAAATGAAATTTAAATATTTAAATTCGTCAATTAAATTACCCCTTTGAAAGAGAGTTAAAATATCATTGTACAAATTGAATTTTCATGAAAAATAAAAAGGAATAATCATTTTGTCCGAAACAATTCTGTCGCATGCAAAAGAATTTCATTAGTACGAGAGAAAATTAAAACAGTAATCGTCAAAAGGTTCGTTAATCGATACAATAAAAAAAAAAAATATGATTCATTAAACGCAAAGAGTGGAGTACATATAACGTAGCCTTGACTAAAATATAACTATAAAAGATATAAAAGCGAAGAAAGAAAGAAAAAAAAAAAAAATTAAAATGAAGAGCTCGAAGGCAAGGGTAGTGAATTTCGCGCAGCCAATTTCTATTGTAAAGTTTTTGGGGACAAAGGATAAAGGAAGTGTCGGTCTGTCTCTCTCCCTTTAGTCTGTTTTGTCGACATCGTTAGTTGTCTTGTCGTTGGGAAAATAGTTGAATTCACTGAAACAGAACGAGAAATTTTTTTTTTTCTTTATGGATATAAACGCGTGAATATTATACGCAAAAAGAAAAGAAAATCCGCTTATTTTCGCTTATTTTCGCGTATATAAAGTTATGTGTATGTATCTGAAGGACATGAAAAATTTTATTATAATTTCTAGTCTGAATATTTGAAAAAAATTTCTTTTGTACAAATTTTTAGAGAAACTTTATTCTATTGAATGTACAATCAACGTGGGATGATTTAAGTTTTCGGAAAGTCAAATGTATTTAATACTTTTATAATTATTCGCATGAATTTTTTGAATTGGAAAAAATTTATAAATTTATGACATGCGATGTAATTTTTATGAAATAATTATAATTTTTTAATTTCATCAAATTTAATCATAATATTCAAAATGAAAGAATAATAAATTAGATAGGAGCAATATAAAAAAGCATTTCATTCAAAAGTTTCTTTTGAATATTACAAAAACTTTTAATTGGATGAATTGTTTTTTTTTTTAACAATAAGTTAATAGAGTAACTTTTTCTGGCTCCTTTTTGAGTGTCCTATTTTAAAGCTCCTGCAATTTTAACATGACAAAAACGAGATTCTTTTACGTTGTACATAAAAAAGAAAACAAACAAAAAGAAGAAACTGACGTTTAATCCTTTACGACCAAGATTCAAAAGCTTTAAACTATACGACATTTTGAAGTCTTCCTATTAACCAAATTTTAGCTCGACGATATTCATCTTATTAATTTCTGACAGGGTAATCTCATCTCTCACATTATTTTACTGCAAACCATTGTTATGAACTCATCCTACAAATTAAGCAAGCAAGTAGGATCAGGTTCTTTATGGGAGTACAACATATCGGGTCAATCAATGACCTATTTAATATGGTATCTCTGTGTACAATAAGACAGGGATAAAAAAGGTATTTTAATTATATTATACATTCTTTTGTCATTCACCTTACGCATGTTCATTTAATGTAATATAAGGTAGGCGCTTTATGTACAGAAATTGTATTTTTATTGTATGTATTCTTTAATTTCTTTATGTAAGCTTATAAACTATGTTAGTTTTTATCTTCGTTGATTAGGGTTTTTGACATCTGATGTACAAGATTTATTTAAATTTATTATAGACCTACGCGACGAGTTCACACACAAAATAAGTTAATATGGGTAATAAGAAACTTATAAAAAAAGTGTTATGCAGCCACTTTACTATCATGATATATAGATATACCTATAAACCCTAATTTTTTATTCTTTTTCTGTAGGTAGTGCACTTTCTCTCCCTGTTCATTTTTAAATTAATTTTATGCTGTTTCTTCCATTTCTGGATGCTACTATATGCAAAACAAGAGCAACTGAAGAGCTTCTTCATAATTGGTGCATGACTGTTGTGCAGAACAGCACTCATTGATCGTCAACAACTTTCTCGCTGTTTTGGAGCTGCGATTTGCTGTATCATTTCTGAAGATCATCTCGTTCTCGTGTAGTGTGCATTAATTGTTAATGCGTACTTTCGCACTGGTACGTATTGATGTTTGGAAAAATTGTAATGGTAATTTTGTTATAACAAATTCAGCTTGAATTCACTACTTGCACGAGCTGAATTAAACTTCAATTTACCTGGCATCCAGTCAACAGCACACTTACTGGACACTTTAAAAACTACTTTTGCTTTGAATTACTGCTTGGACGTATTACTGTATCGACATATTTCTCAGAGCTGCGGTTCGCTGCATCGCACAATACCTTCTCGTTCCTGTGCAGTGCACATTAATTATTGCAGGAGAGGACTAGTTGTTAACTTAAAATAATTTTATTCCTAGCCCAACAGTAATGGCCACTTTATTAACTTGAAAAGCAAACCTAAGGTAAGACATAACTGACTTCTGAAACATGAGCGGGAATAAAGTACTTTATTCTCGCTAAATGAGAAATTTGTAAATTGGAATATTTTTCCTTAAAACTTGTAACAAATCATCAAATTAGTTATTGAAATTTAAAAAAAATACTATATTTCAATAAAAAATTAATAATATATTAAAAAAATTATGAAATTTCATTATTAAATTTTTAAAATAATTCAAATAAAAAATAAATTTTTTCTCAATAAATATTAATTATGACAATTTATGTATATAATTCCCAACAATATGTGATTATTAAATTAATTTATGTTTTAATTTTTTTAATCGGGCCCCCTTTTTTGAAGTTAATAAAGTGGCCACGGTTCAGGTAGGAATAAAGTAAAATATGCAACACGATAGTAAAGTTTATTTTTCCCTCGGGAGATATTTGCGACTTTACTCTCTAGTTGCATAATGTACTATTACCTTACAACATTACTGTAAATGAATTCATGTTGATTTTATTATTTACTTATGCTGAAACTAACTTAAAACTGGCATGCAGTCAACAGCACACCAGGTGGATGCTTTTGTAACCACTTCCGCTGCTTAATAATGAACTCTGATAGTATTACCAGTTTTTATCTCCTTACAAAAAATCGTTATCACGAATGACTTCGACATAAATTTATTAATAGACAAATATGTGTCCAACGCTTAACACTCAAATATTTCACTTCTGGCACTCTTTTTTTATTCCATCAAGTTTCACCTGCCGTACGCTCGCTATTGAACATCTGTCGCATACTTGGCTGGACTTATTTATTATTAATGACAATATTCTAAGAAACCCGCTTTCTTCATAGCAGATCACGATCTTATCAAGGTTGAATATAAATTTGCAAAACAGAAACCCCAGTTATTAAAAAAATTCTCGATTGAAATCTTAATAAAATAAATCGAGAATAGATCGTGATTGAGTATTTAAACTTGTTCACTAACACTACCTTTTCCAGTATGCATTATACTCTGTGTCAGGTTTGTTTATGTCTCGATTTCACATATGTCTAGAGCTGTTCCATATAGATTAGAGCTGAACTAGTTATCAGTTAAGAAGAAGCGAATGCATTTTAATGGATCACTTGCTTTAATCATAATAGTTCGTAGATATCCAGTTTAGTTAGCTTATAAATTTATTCGCGTAAACATCGATGCTGTCGTGAGAAAATCAGCGAGAATTCCTCTACGTCAATTAACTTATCCAATAATTCCAACGGCAGTGACGCGAAATTCTTTCTTCTATTCAGCTACAGAATATTTGAGTAAATACTTGCATAATATTATTTACTTTTACACGTTAAGTGAGCGAAAATGCTGTTTCAAAATTTTTTTCATTATTTTATTTGTTTATTTTTCTTTTTGATTTTGTTGAATAGTGTACATTGAAATATATTAAGACTGTTTTAACAATCTTAAATTTATAATAAAGTTAATTATAATTATATTCAATCAAGTTGTTTACGTACGTAAAGTCGACTTGTTTCTTACGATTGAAATCTGTTATTCCTACCTTACTTTATGCAGAGAATCTTAGTATACAATATGTTAATTGTTTCTTAAGGACGTTGTTTTCTACGTTAAATTTTCTAGTTTTATGCGAAATTAATTATTTTTTAATTCTCATTATATTCAAATGTACCATACGGGATTTTACCCTAAGGCCGATAAATAAACTAGTCCAATCAATTAATCTCTCTCGCTCTAGTATACCGAGAAAAATATTATGGTTAAAATGAGCGTTTTACTTTGGACACATGGAAATATAGTTGCATAATACACATTATCGCTATGGAAAACAGGATAAGTTACTGTTTTACAAGTTAGCCTTAAAATATTTAATTGAATGTTTCGTTTTCAAGCAGTGATTTTTTTCCGTTTTCTTATTTTTCCATTATGTTTACGTGTAATTAAAGTAAAACAGTAATTTTTACTAAAATATATATTTAATATATATTTCTTTTGGTGTACGAGGCTTCATCCATAAATTGATGAATAAGAAAAAAAAATCACCTTTAACAATATTTTACGTATACGCATTAAACTATTTGATAGACTAACTTATGTATTCTTCAGTAACATTTTAATAATTTATTAAAACAAATAAAATCGATCTTCGTTAAAAATTTATTTTATGGTTAAATAAAACCTTAAAACATTACTGAAACTCTATGAAAAACACATAAGTATTTTGCCTAAAAAAAATATCATAAATTCTATTTCAACGATAATATATTAAAATATGCGTAAGGTATACAGTTTTAAAATAAATATTTAATAAAACAAAGATTACTGTGAAAAAAAGGTGCAAAATCTTTTTCTTCTGAAAAAATATTAATTTATCGGCGCGTGTTAATTGGTTGAACCAACCTGTATGCAAGCAGTGAGACTATGTTCTGCGTGCGCTTGCACCTACCCCTTTATTCTACTGTATAGGTACATCTGTAATTCTACTGTACATGTACATCCCACTCTTTTACTCTCAACCTATGGTTTTTCCTTTCTTTATTTTTAGTTTACTAGCTGTAGCAATGTATGAATGTTTTGCATGCGCTTGCATTACACATACACTGTATTTTTCTGCTCTCCCTCTCTGTTCCTAATTATCTATTTATCTTGCTGTAAGCAAAATGGTTTCATATCCCTTTCTCTCTTACTCTCTTTCTTTTCCCTTTTTTTGATAATTATTGTTAAGAAAATTATTATTATGGTGATTGTTACTAATCATTAGTAACTTAACTGTGTTTTTCTGTAGAATATATTATTTTTCATTAGAAAATTTATAAAATATGAAAGATGACATTCCTAAATAATATATTTTTTCAGAATTTTTTAAATTTTAACAAATAGCTGCATAAATTAATTTTCTACAAAAATACTTTAATGAAAATTTTTAATTTTTGTTTACCAACGTGAGAAAAATTATCCCTATCGACTGTCCTACAACAAAAAAAATTTTGTTGTTGTGAATGAAAATAAGAAGTAATCACTTTTAAATTTTGACAAATTTTAGAAAATCTTTAATGTATTTTTAAATTTATAATTCCATTTATATATCATTGAATGTTTAAATGAATTTCGATCTTAATAACATTATGAAGTTCAAAGTAAATTTTTATGAAAACGAAAATCGAGCCTCTTTAAATTGAAAAAAGCCCGAAGTTTTTTTCAACGATAATCCGTGCATTTATATTATAGAATAATTTTCAAATTCCCTATAAAAAAATATATAAAAAGTTAAGAATATAATATCAATTATTTTCAATTTAATTTTCAAGCCAGCTATTAAATTTAATTTCAATGACACGAAGCATATGGCAGATATCTTTGACAAGTTTTATCAGTGATAACGTTAAGTCTGTTGTCTGAATAAACTTTGACATTTTCCACTTACGCCTTTCGATATTAGATTTTTTTTCATTGTTAATTTGACTATATTTTATTATAATTCAAATGATTACTTACTGTCATTAATAATGTTATTTAATTTTTTACGTAATAATAAAAAATTTCATTCTAATTACACAATAAAATGAATTTTTAAAATTCATAATGATTATTATTAAATATTTGTTAATGCGGTTACATCTTGAATTGTTATGATTCATCACAATCGTTTTATCGTTTTAAAACGTTTAAAAAACATTATTAATGATTTATTTACCTTATTCAAATTGATATACATCATTTGAACTCAAATAATTTCCGTAATTTATTTGCAGTTCGATTAACTACTCCAAAGCCTTTTAATAATTACGATCGAAATCATAAATCAAATTTTAAACAATAAATACAATACTAAAACTCTAATGCAATTATTTAAAAAAGAAAACAAACGCACCGAGGAGATTTTTCACCAATCCATTTGCAGCTTCGCCGATTGTGCACATGAAAATTTTGATAATCTTGTTTACGTCCAACCAATCAAAGCTTATAATTTACGATTTTAGAATGCGCATCAATATATGCGCTTTGAATTAAAGTTAAACGCTCAAAATATTTTCAATCAATCAATTTCTAATTATAAACTTTATTATATCGGCTGACTAATCAAGGAATTCGTAAAACGTACATAAACTTTATTAAGTTTTATATATTATTGCAATGTATTTAACTTATTTCTTGTTTTGCTTGTGAACTACTTTGAGTCCCGGCGAAACTGTATACACACGCGCCGAAGTTTATTAAAACAATTCGAAGGCCATTTTAGTACGAAAATGAAAATTTTGAGAATCTCAATAATCGCGCGGGATATAAAATTCCTAATGGACGTTTGATTTATTAACTCTGAGGAAATTTTCAACAAAATATTTATTAAATTCCTTTCATTTGTTTAATTTAATATTGAATTTTTTTAATTGAATATTGGTTATTGAATTTTTTCATATGCAGATTGTATGAAATAACTAAATTAAAAAATTTTTTTAATTTTAAATACGAGCAGGTCTCTTTCAATTAATTTTATCGAATTTCAAATTTCGACCTGTGTATTTTATTCTTTTTAACCATAGCTTTTCAAAATAAAAAGAAATGCTACAATTTTACAATTACAAAAAAATATGATAATTTGTTTGCCTCTAATTTAAAAAAAGATTTTTGTGAAGAAAAGGAAAATATTGTTAAATATGTACGGGAAAGTAACATAATGCTTTGAAAATATTATAAATTTTGAATATATTCTTAGAAAGAACATAATATTGATAAAAGATAAATAGGGGTAAAAAAATGAATCACTTTAAAAATTATTACAATATACTGATTTTTCATGGATTAGGATAAAGAATTAGTTGAAATTCAATCAATTAATTTGAAATTTTTACATTTATGCATAAATAATTAAAATAGGTGAATTTTGAAATTTCTATTGAAAATTTTTTAACATTTCAGCGTTAATTGCTCGCGCGTGTCGTGGAATAAGATATTTTACTTAGGCCAGTCTTTTATGAGGTGAAGAAAGGTGAAACTGAGAAAAACTCTATTTTTCATCTGTTATAAACATCAGTTAACAGCAATTTTTGTGATACTAAGTAAGGGACGTTAAAAATTATACACAGTGTAATTCGGTTGAAAATAATCATGTCAAAAAGAAATTATATTATAAAATATAGAAACGAGATCTCTTTTGACAATTTTACCTTAATTGCAGACATTTTTTCAAATATTACAACAGACATTTATGATTATTTTTAAGGTATTTAAATCTACGAAAAACTTTTTCAGTTTTTTAACATTTGAATTTAATGCCTTGAATAGATGATGTAAATTAAAGTAACTTGGATGTTTTCAGTATCATAAAATTTTTAAAAATTAAAGTAAAACACAACCGCTAATTTGATTACTAGGCACCTAATGAAACATAAATAACGTTTTTCGAATGTTTAATTAATTAAAAAATAATCACGAATGTCCGTTGCAATAAACGTTAATCATATTTAAAAAATTTTCTTTCGATTAATGTATTTAATAAAACTAAAATCGTAAATTGTAGGTTTGATTTCAATAGAAATTACACTGTTAGTAATTTTTAATGTCTTGTAGTTGATGCTAAAAAAATTCTGTTGATTAGACTCTATAATCGATAAAAGAAAGAGTTTTTCTCAGTTTTACCTTTTTTCACCAAATTAAGAATTAATGTCGAACAAGCGAAGTATCTTACTTTACATTACGGACGAATGATTCGAAAAAAATAAACAGAAAATTGGACGAACGTTCAATACTTTAGTTTCATCGGTAATTAACATTTTTAAATAGTTAAATCAGACATGAGCTAAAAATAAAATTAGATTTTCAATTGACGACATTGTACTTTTATTTATTAATACTTCAATTAGAAGTTCGAAATTTAAGGAGATGTGAAATCGACACTACACCTGTACTCATAAATATTTACTATCTTTCCATTTTATTGCAAAATTTTCAGTAAAAAAATGCATCAGCTTGCAGTATGTACCATGAACATTATTCAGTTAAATTTTTAAATAAATTCATTCAATTTAATAACATTGGGTTCCAATATCATATATTAAAATTTTTCGATTTTGTACCAGAAGCCCAAAGTTATTAAAAACTAATGAATGGATTTATTTAAAAAATTAACTGAATAATGTTCACGATACATACTACAAGCTAATATATTTATTTTCTTAAAATCTTGCAATAAAATGAAAAGATAGGCAATATTTATGAGTGCTAGTGTAGTGTCCGTTTCACATCTCCTTAAGTTGAATTGAAAAATTAATAATAATTTACTCGTGATAAAATTTTTTATAAATTTAAAAATTTCTTGAAATCTATGTATATTTTTAACGTATTACAAACGATAATCAATATCATATATTTGAATGAAAAATGTTGGTAAAAAATTTTCCACAAAATCCCGAACTACTTTAGACGAAATTTCGCAAAAACAATCGTCCAAAGAAGTTTGTTATGACTTCAAATACCTTAAACTTCACTGAACAAATAACATTTCTCTCTCTCCAACTTGCCGCAGTTGCATCGAGTAAACATCTAAATTTATAATTAACCATACGCGCTTAAGTAAAATTACCAATGAAAATACCGTATCGTCATCCCTTTAGAGCATTTAATTCGAAATTAGAAACATCAAATGATTTCTATATATAAATGTACTTCAGTAATCTTTCCTCTCTTTTTTTCTTCAATAACACAATTTTTTTGCAAACGAAAATTTTTTCTCGATTCCGTCAGTTATTTCATTATAATAGGAAAACAAAAGAATATCGTAGTTAACAACTCCTTTTTTCTTTTTCTTTTTTTTGTTGCGTTTACACAAGAGAACTTTATGTATGTGCTCCTATACGGTTACGATGTGCAAGCTGGCGCCTAAGTATATTATTCTGACCCAGAAAACTTTTATATATACATTTCCCTCTTTCTCTTTTTTGTCTATGCATATATATATATATATATATATATATATATATATATATATATATATATATATATATATATATATATATTTATATCCAATATTATTTTCTTTGTGCGTTTGATTAAGCGCACTTTGTTTTTGATATGCTTTGTCTCGAGCATCATCTTGCCGACTAGAGTTGCTATTAACACTTTCGAAAGGATCATTATTCCTTTGACTTTTGAAAAATTCATGATGATTTTCTTTGATTGTTCGATAACTATATTTTTTCTTTCTTTCTGATAAAAATAATTTTTATTTAATTAAAGTCGAAAGATTGATGGCTTTTATAATTATACATCGTTCGAATGAATTTTAAAGTGAATTTCAATGAAAATATTAAATTTATCCTATGTTTTATATTTAATCAAGTGCTTTGATTATAATCAATGAAAACGTGAAATTGATGTTGAAACGCTAAAGGATTAAATATTGATATTCGTAAAAATTTTCAAATGCTATGTTGATTTTATTTTTAAATAAATCAAACGCAACTGATTGATCTTTTATTTTATTTGAGCATCAAACAAAAATTATTTTATATCATTTTCACACCATTTAAGTCAATAAAACTCTATGAAAGCAAATAGAGAATATTAAAACGTATGTAGAACAAAATCTAACTTTAATGTTTACATAGAAATTTTTTTTAAAAATATTTAAATTGAAATTTTTATTTTTAATTAAATTTTTAATCGCCATCAAATTTAACCATCTAAGTATGTGCTTGGCTTCGTTGTAATGAAAAAAAGCCTTGCATCGGTTGACTTGCATTTCATTATTGGCAAGGATCTTCAAGCAGGCAAAAAAATTGATTTATTTTTCTGTATCCATCTGTTAAGCAGTAGAAAAAAAAGCTTAAATCTTCGCAAATAAAAGAAAAGAAAAAAATGCGCAAGTACAAGACTTTTTACATATAAAAGTCGACTGTTTCTGGAAGTTCTAATTAAAGTGAACAAGATACACGTGAAAAAACCGCTAATCCCCGCGCCGGGACTTGTGCTTGCTTACTTTTACTCGCTGTACACGACAATACAATAAGATAAGGAGTACCCCAACCGAGGCCGTGACTTAGTTTTAACTTCTCTCTCTCTCTCTTTTTTTTTCCTCAAGTTATCCTTGTTTAAGGGTTACTAGAAAGAGATAAAAGAGAAAGTATATAAGAAGTGAGCTTTAAAAAAAAATTTGCTGATGTACCCGGAACTTCTTTCTTGTTCTCTCGTTCATAACTTTCTATTATTTGTCGACGGAGGACGAAGAGATTTACGAACGATATTGCATTGGGTTACTTACTTTTTTTTTTGGGTATCGAATGCTACCAGTCAAGCTATATTGCCGACGTATATTTTTTTACGTCGTATACGTATACGTTTTTTACGTATCACGTAGAATTTTTTTTATATAGATTGCATGTGCGTTGTGTATACACGTGAATTTTTCGATTTACGCAAGACTGAATTTTTCTCAAAGCGATTTTAAATGCCGGTATGATGGTTTTCCAAATTATTGATTCTGAGTCTAAAGGTTTTAAAAGTATGTCTATGTTATAACATGCACTTTGACGAGTGAAAAGCATATAATGCAGATGTTTCTAGAAATTTTTGTAAAAATTATAAATTATGAATACTATAATGTCATAATTACTTATATGACTTTGAGTTTTTTTTCAATGAGACATGGAAAATTGGAGATCATTATCGTACTGTTAATGAATATTCCAAATAAGATTATTTAATAATTCGATGAATTATAAAAACAAAATTGTGTTAACATATTACTTATATAAACAAATGTAAAATATCTTACCATATTACATTGCTCTGTATTAAAATGCTTATATTGTATTCAAGTTTCATGTACTTACGACATCAAGTATGCAAAAAATAAAAATTTTTTTTAATCATCATCGGGAAACTGGAAAAAAATGTTCACCAAAAACATTTGTTTCATACACCAAAGTTATAAAATTTGTTATTGAAGTTTGATTAAACGTTAAAACATTTTTTATTTTAATTTCAATTTTCATCACATTTGAAAAAAAAACACAAATTTAATTCTGAAAAATTTAAATATGATTTTGTTCATATTCTATATTTGATTTACGTTAAAATGAAGGGGAAAAAAGGGAAATAACGTTTATTTTATAAAAAATTTTTATACACTATATGCACGATGATAAACTTTTTCAGATTTCAAACAACATATACTTCCGATATTTGGTAAATAACGATGAGATTCGTATACGTGAATTTCTCGTTATAAAGTCAATAGTAACGAGCAGCAATAAAGAAAAAAAAAAGCTGGGCACAAAATAATTTAACATTAAAAGAGAAAGAAAAAAGACTAAAAACTTTTTTTTTTTCATTGTCGTTTGTATGATTCCATGCACTTTATGAAAATCCGATATTTCAAATAAAATGCTTCGCAATAAATTAAATGAAAATTTAAATTTCCATCGCTAGTGTCAATCAAATTAGTATGTAAGTATTGAACGTTGTATTCGCATGAAAAAATGAAAAGAAGAAGGGAGATTCAATTATTTTAAAAGTACAGATGTTAGATAAACCTTGGATTAAGACAATCTAAGTAGTAAAGCAAAGCATGACCCACTTTCTCGCGTATACTAGAAAATGTCAAACTCCGCTGGCTTTTATTTCTTTATCGTAACTTTAATCGCGCAACAACTATTCTCGATCTTGTGATTAATTTTAATCAAATTTTATGAATGCATAAATAATAATTAGATGTTCAACGTGCGCAATAGCTATGAAGAATTTTAGATTTTAGTTGATTATCAATTTTTCCGCTTGATGCTTTATCATTTTTTTTCCAAGAAATTCACGATTAATCTTATTTAAATAATGTAAAAGTGGTACTTTAATTTTCTTTGCTTTATAAATAGAAACCAATAAATTTTATATTTAACCACTACTTTACTACGGAACATAAAAAAAAGCCTATAATTATTTATGATTTTCCTCGAAATTTTATTCTGCTAAATAAAATTTGATTTTTCAAATAAAAACAAAATCATGTTTTTCAATATAAAAAAACAAAGCAAAAAAAAAAAAAAAGTTTGATACTGCTTCAACTCTTTATTTGAAAAAAGTGTCATATATCAAAGCTCGAATCTGGCGAAAACACGAATAAAAAGCTTTAAGTTTCAAAAGCAGATAGGAAAAATCAATCGCAGGCGTACATCATGAGCTTTGGCATTGTTCTATATTTCTTAATGTCCGGCTCCGCGAAGCCTCTTCTCTCTTCTTCCTTTTTTTTTTGTTTATTGTAAGCTGAAAGGCGTTAGAACGAGTATCTGTAAAATCTATCCGATCGAAAATTTCAAGTCATCTTAAAAACGCTCTTATACTCGGATTCAATTCACCATTGACTTCTTTTTTTTCTATACTACGTAAAAATTTCTATTTATAAAATAGTTACAGCGCTAAATTACAGATCGAGGAAAACGCGTTTTTCATGTAAATAAATATTATTTAATATTAAATTTTCGAAATTTTTTCCTCTTTTTAAATCGCTTTTAACTTAAATTAGTAATTATACTCAAATTCGTTGGTAATGAAAAATTGAATTATGTTTTTCGCTAACTAAGTTATTTTTAACGTGTTTATAAATTCTTTGAAATTTTCAAACATAATCGGGAATTTACAAAATTTACAACACGTTTGAAAATTCGTTTGAATATTATAGTAATATAATAATTATTAAATTACGATTCGACCCGTTCGTATTTAATGAAAAAAAAAAGAAGAAAAAAAAATTCTTTAAACAATTTCGTTTTGTTTAATGTGATATTAAAATCACATTTTATAAATTTCTTTTCTGCATTGTAATCGTTTGTTTTTATTAAATCTCAACGATCGCTTATACCAAGAGAACAATATACGTCGAGGAAAGAAAAAGAAGAAGAAGAAAAAAAAAGGTGCGTGAGCTGAATTAATTTACCTTGTAGCGTGCCAAGTTGAAGTATTTGTTCTCGTGTGTATAGAGTTATTTGATATTTCTTAGCAGTTTATAAAGATATACGTCGAGAAGGATAAAATATACTTTTTTTTTTCTGCTTTAAAATTTTTATTAATTTCATACTTTGTTCTCAAGTTTTAATAAACACGAAATTTAATATTTTATCATTAATTAATTGTTAACACTTTTAACTTTTAAAATTTTAAATATCTTATTATTTATTTGCCACGGATGAATAATTAATAATGTTATGTAAAAAGCTATTTAATATTAAAATAAAGCTTTATTTAAAAAAAAAAAAGAATAAGTAATGAAAAATAGTAATAATAATGTCGCATTAGTCTCTGTTATTTTCAAATTACGATATTTACTGGTAAGAAAACTGAAGCTTATCATTATCCATGTTAAAAAAACCCTTTTTTAAAAAAATTTAAAAAATTTAAATTAACAGTCAACAACTTTTAAAGAATTGAGTGTCTAATTGAATAAACAGAGCTTTCTAAAAAATATTTAAAATTTAAAAAATATACCAAATTTACTACATTCTCCTTATGAATCTGGATGATAAACCAAATTATGAATTTTAGTAGTTCCAAACGAGTGAAGAAAAAAAATTATTCCAATAGCGTTATTAATACGTCTTATTTTACAAAAACTCATTCAGTAATAACGTATGAAAAAAATTAAACTACCAATTTTTGATTAAATTAACGAAAAATATAAGAAACAGTACTTACAGGTACAAAAATAAATATAATTCTCTGTATATAATACGTTCGCCCTCCACTAACCTACCCACACGATGTTTGTATAACCCAAAGCACATGAACCCAGTAATTTCGTCGAGGGTATACATTATACCAGCAATGTAATATCATACCTCTATAAAAATAAAAGAAACCCAAACGTATCGTCCTTAACATACTACACTTGTTCGTGATATACACTACAAAGTGCACTGTACATTATCATCGTGTATAATCCTTGGCTGACAGTACAAAAGCACTGCTTATTCATTTACAATTAATGATAAAAGAGGATTGAGCTACTTATGGCTTTAGGCGAGCGTATTGCACGTACCAAACGTGTACATCTATATGCATTTATATAAGTTCATACGTGTACCGAAGTTTGGATTGTTGAAAATTTAGATTGAAAATTATAGGTGTTAGATTTTAAAGTAATATCAAAATTAATATGCACGTAATAATAATTTAATGATGGACACGATTGTACGCACGGATATATTTAGAATTGATTCTTGTAAGTTAACTTTTTGTCATTTTATACGAATTGATACCGGTGTGCTTTTCGGTTAGCTGGTATTTTTAAAAAGAGTTAATTTGTTGATAAGAATTGTTATAAACAAATTCATTTTTTTTATTAAAATGAAGAATATTAATCAAGCCTTCAGAAAATTTCCAAAAAAAAACATTAGATTATAGCTTTTTTCCTTAAAAAAAAAAGATAACAGAACTACAAAGGCGTGACGAAGTATGCAGTTTGATGCGGTTAAGTTTAAAATTTAAAACGAGAAAAGATAAATTTAGCTCGATGGTTAGACAAAAATGTAAAAAAAAATGCAAATTCATATTAAATATTGATTTTAACTTAAATGCATTATTAAAATTACTGGTTTTATTGAAAATGCGAGCTATGTAGCCACGTGTTGCATTTTTAAAATAAAGTTTTGCTCGCGTTAATTTCATCGAAATAAATTAGACGAAGGTATTTTTCATCTTGGAGGAATTCGAATAATTTTGTTTTCTCAATAATATTTACAAAATATTCAGTATTTTTTCTTAAAAAAAAAAAAAAATAAATTAACCACTGTAGATACCAAATGAAATAAAAGCAATATCAATAATGTTAAAAAAAGAACAACGAAAAAGTAAACTTTTAACGTCGCATTAACTTTCATTGTTAAAAAAAGCTCAGTAATTTGTTTAACCTTTCATTATACTTTCTCATTCGATTCAATTCACGCTATTATATTGATATTAAAATGAAAAAGGAGTCGTGAAAAAAAAATCAGAGAATAAGCTTAATTAACGAGATAATCGATAAAATGTCCATTTCCCGCGATAATCTTTCATCGGTTCATAAATTTTCTCGATCTAAAAATGACCTTTATAATAATTCTATCAATTTGAGAGCTCTTTCACGACATATGGATAACAATGAAAGTTATAGGTTATCCTTTTCGTGATTACAGGCGATCTAAAAGGGTAATTTTCCTAAAAACTAGTAATTTCCGAAATAATTACACGTCGGCCAATCCAGAAAGATTTGATAATAGGGGCTATTTAACAACGTGGGGTTAAAGATTTATTTTTTTTTCAATCACTCAACTACATTATTATGCCTTCTCAGAATTTTTTATGTATTTTCATGTATAATTATTGTTCTATAAATGCATGTATAAAGATTTTAATTGGAATACTAATAAAATGACTTTTAAAGGTTTTTAAATGAAGACTCGTCATTCCGTTTCGATCAGAGTTTAAATAATAATAGTTTGAAATTTATATTTTAACTTCGATCAAAACAATCAAAGGATTATTTTAGCTGGAAAATATAAATGGTATTCAATCAAATCAGTTATTTATAATAGAATATGTGCACTGATTTATGTCTTGTTGCTTTGAAAATTTTATTATTTGGGATTTTAATATATATTTTTTAAAAATTAAGTTAAAAAAAAAGTTTTAATAACCATAAATCTTTTCTTTCCTATAATTAAATACTTTAAATTATTTTGCATAGAAATTAAATAGTTTTTTCGGCATAACAAAATCCAAACAGTTATCAAAAAAAATTTTGTTTTTCCTTTCAACGTTTCAACATTTGTATTCTTCTAAATTAAAAAAACGAAGAGTCGAAAAAAGAAACAAACAACAAAACAATATACGTATACTGCAATTTCACAGACAATCGAAATCTAGAAAACAAAGCCCCCAACAAAGCGCACGCAAAAAATATACGTCACCTACAAACGCGATATCGTACAGTTAACGTGCACGACAATAACAGCAAAAGGAAAGAAAATAAAATATTTTTATATACATGTATAGAGAAAAAGGATATGGATTAGTGATGAGTGCAAGACACCAGTTGCGCGGTGTTGTATTCTGATCGAGATAACGCAGAGCAATTGGTACAAAGCCTGGGTATGGTAAATCAGGACCGTCGTCGTCATCATCATCCTCATCCTCATCATCGTCTTCATCATCTTCTTCATCGCCGTCTTCTTCTTCATCAGCTTCCTCATCGTCCTCGAGCTCACTCAATTCATTAACATCACTGTCCGAGCCAATTTGTTCATTGCCAGTACCGTGTACGCTTGTTCTCGTTGCCGACCTGTAGCGATAACCGTGCGGATAATAGTGTAACGACATTGTCAACTTTTTCAATTATTTTCTATTAATCTAAGTGCCTATATAATTCTATAGATTTTTCTTCTTTTTTTTTGGTTTTCTTCAACGAAAATTTTTTACATCCTCCTCTTCTCTTTTAATTAAATCATTCTTTCTTCAATCGTTTCTTTTTTTTTCTCTCCCTCTCTTTGCACAGATGTCTTGAAGATGTTTAAATAATTAATGATTGATGACCGTTGAATAGATTAGTTTTTTTTCTTCTTTAAAGTCGAAGAAATTTAATTAGAACGGAGGAAGAAAAATACAAAGAAGCAGATGATAGACGTTGGGAGGAAGGATAGAAACGTATAGAAAAAGTGTAATATTTTATATATATATTTATATATATGTGTGTGTGTATAGATATATCTCTCAGCCCGTTGAAGATGACCCGCTAGTTGCGGCGGCGGCTGTTGCTAGTTCCGTAAGCGCCGACGCCTCGGCTGCCGTTGAAACTTTCCTTGATTTTTTAGACAACAACATATCATTACTTATCCTCGAATGTTAGATTAGCTAAACACTTTAAACACTTTATTTTAAATTTTCTTTTTACTATTAGTTTTATCTCAAGCTACCCGTGCCTCAGTTCCAGTTTTCTATTCATTTTACTTTCTCATTTCACCTTCATTATTATTTGCAACTGACTGTACGATACAGGCTGAAAATCACACTTTTTGATACACGTGTAATCGGCGCGGGTGCTTCAAGGTATCATCAATAAAAGTGACTTTATGCCGTCTTTCCTTTTTTATACTCTCTTTTTTGCCTCTAAATTATACTTTAACATTTGTTTTTCAACTGTCCGTTTCTGGTTTCTTTTCTTTTCTTTCCTTTTCTTTTTTTTTTAAAGATAATAATGCGTATCGTGATTTAGGCAAATAAAGGTAAAAGAAAAAAAGTGATGATACATTAACGGAATTAAAGGAGCGCCAAAAAAAACGCGCTCGTCCGTATAAACACGAACGACGACGACGAGGACGACGGAGCCCGGCGTAGCGTCGACCGGTGACTGATTATGTACGGAGCCAGAGCTTACGAAGAAAGCCAAGCTAGAAAAGCACACACACACACGGATGTATATGTATGTATGTATGTATGTGTGCAGAAAGTTGAGGAAAATGGAGAAAAGAGAGAAAACATATATATAACGTGTATAGATATATTAAGAGGGGCGAAACGTCGAACTTCAACTCAACAAAAGGCAACAGTATATACATAGTTAAAGGGTAGAAAGGAGAGGGGAAATACGAGGGTGTATAGGTGTGTGTGTGTGTGCGTGTCGAAGAGAAAGAGAGAATTTTCGGCGAGCTTTAGAGAGAAAGAAGGAGAGAAAAGGAGGCGCACCCGTGGAAAGGACGTGAACGCATGCGCGTTATCGCTTACTCCTACGCGTATATTCTGGATTTGCTCGTCTCTTAAGCTTTCTCTCTCTTTCTCTATGGATATATATATACGTACGTACGTAAGCTTTCAAGCTTTGGCTTGGAGTTTTTGCTATCTTTAGGTAAAATAAGAGAGAGAGAGAAAGAAAATAAAAGGAAGATCTGCACACGTCGACGCGCTTTCACGAGACTTGCAACAGGAGCTTTTGCTATGAACCAAAGAGAAAAGTAAAAGAGAGAAAAAAAAAATTAGTAAAAAGGGAGGATATTTTTTTCTTTTTCTTTAAAGAAAAAAGGAAAAAAAAAAACTCGAACGAAACTAGGTAACGCGAGGGATTGTTTGGTTCAATGAATACTTACAAAAGTTTGAGAATTTCGATGGTAACTTATGATGCGTAACTTGATCGACACCTGTTTGCCCAAAGTCCAAGTATTATTACAAACTTAACTTTTGAACTCGTTTACTTATACATATATATTGACGTTTCGCGTTAGCCTACGTAAGCGGACCATGTTTAAACTAGAGAATATTTTGGTAAATAAGTATTTTTCCTTTCACTCGATCAGCTGGATGTTATAATAGAGATATTTTAAATAAATTGATTAAAATTTTTTGTTAAAATTATGCATATAATTTTTTATTTAAATCGCTACAACTATTTTATAATTTAAAATCAATATTGTGTACGAGGCTTTTCAGTATTAAAATAATTATTAATAATTTTTCGAAACCATTTGTTAAAATAAAAATTCTTAATAATAATATTTTTCAAAGATTGGCTATTTATCTATGTTTGACTAATTTAGATTCTATCTGCGAGAAAGCTTCTAATCAGGGACCCGCAAGAAAGGGCAAAATATTTTTTTATTTCTTATCTATTACACTAAAGTTCAATGACCGTAACAGTTTTAATCAGTTTTTTAAATATCTTTTTTTATTTCAATGATGATATGCAGTTTTTTTTTATCTCACATGAATTCAGTTTTGGTTCATGTAAAACAATATTTCTATTACCAAATTATAAGCGTAAATGCTATTTTTTTCCATAAAAGCAATTTTTAATTTCATGTAATTTTTTTTTTTCTTTCACTTGGTCGATGACCTCATATTCTTTGAAAAGTTTGCAACTCATATTTTTCTTCATGTTTTCTTTTTCCACTGAATTTCCTGCATTTTTATTAAAGTTAACAAAGCCACGTCAACAAATATTTAAAAATAAGTTAAAGTCCCAACGACAAATATAAGAAATTTTTTATGAACCAACAATTGCTATTTTCTGATTATATATGAAAACAAGAAGAGAATTAGCAAAAGTTTCCAATATATAATACGCGAATGATATATTTAATACATAAAACCGGACCTTAATGTAAATTTTTTTCTCACCTAAAATTCAAGCCATTTAGCATACCTAAACGTTAACAAATTAGATATCTAAAAAAAGTTACTTAAATTTTGGTCACTTAATGATTCATGAGATCGAGCATTTTCTTGTATTCTAAAAATAAAGTCATTCATAAACGGAAGTCGTTATTCAAACAAATAATCTTAAAGCTTTCAAGTTAAATATTCAAAATGTTAATATTACGAAATCGATAAAGTATATATATATATTTGTACTTTTTAAAATTCTATTAAAAATAATCGTGGTTATAATTCCATCATTCTGCTGTAATACGTGCAATTATATTTTTATCGCTTAATCATTTTATCAAATATTTAACTTAACAGTTTATTTTTAAATATATATTAAATTTAAAAAAAAGCCAATTTTCTATGATAAAAGATATTATACATTTAAATGTCTAAAAATAAAGTATAATTAGATTAAATTTGCGGCTTTTGAATAGGAAAATAAGAATTTCTCAGTTTGAATAATTAAAATGTATTGTATTTAAAATGTTTTCATATGCGTTCTTAAAGAGAAAATTTTTTTAATTCTTTACATTAAAGCGGCCTTGTTTTTACTGTTTGCACATTGTTTTAGCTTGAATAATCAAACATTAACATTTGCACATTGCGTTATTCAATTTTGAAAGTTTATTTTAAATTAAGCATAATTGCTTTAAAAATTTTAATATTTACCTTCATTCTTTACTTAAATTTCCATACAAAGGATTGTTTTGAATAAAGGATTTTATGAGCCGCAAAGTAGATAAATCAGAATTTAGTCAGACGTTGAAGTATATTATTCAATATTAAGGAAATATCAATAAATTATCGTTGTGAAATAAAATTTCAGCCGAAATTTTGTTTTGATTTTTAATTTGATTTATTTCATACATTTTAAAATTAGAAGAAGCGTCATGTCATTATTAAAAAAATTTTTTTTTTGTTTAATAATTTTTATATTTTTGTATTAATAAATAAAGATCAATAATATCATACCTTCTCTATTAATGTTATAAACAATAGTTAAGCATATAATGTGTGCCTGAATTAATCATACCATTCGAACAAATAAATTTATTTAATATTAATAATAAAAAATTTTTTTTTGACGCTTAAACCGAACCCAAATATTCTAGTATTCATCACAAATTATACTGACATTTTTAAAAATTTTGAACATGATAAAAAAAAGAAAAGAAAAATAAGTCAAGAATTTATCGATGAAATTAAAAGAACAAGCAAGCTCAGTTGCAGCGTACATTGCGTTTAAAGAGAAGAGAGCAAGAGGCGCAATGCTATTTCTGAAAGTGTTTTAAAGAAAGGAATTTTTACGATTAAACGGAAAAAGAATCTCCTAGCCTCTAATACTCACCGAGAATATAAGGTTTAGCTTGTACGTGATATCTTAGCGTCGACCTCGCACCTTCATGTCTTTTGCACTTTTATTTTTTTTCTCTTTTCTTTTTTTTTTTGTTTCTTAATTTTCAACCTCTCTCGACTTTTCTTCAGTTACCATTTTTTTTTTTTTCTTTTTCTCGCAGAGTCAAGTAAACGGAGGCGTCAGCTAATGTACATGTTTATTTTTTTTCATTTTCTTTTTTCTTTCTTTTTTTAAATTTGTAAAATATGTGCAAAATTTTTTCTTACATATGTAATACGTGTTTATATATAGTGATCAATTCTATATTTTTTTTCAAGTTTTCCAAGAACGTTTAGAATAAGCTCATCTGACTGAACGAATTTTCGCGTAAAATATTCTTATGTAAACTTTATTTGTAAAAATTTGTTAAAATCTTGCAAATGTTACATGTATTATTACTCTTATGGGTATATTTAACTCAAACTATGCTCCATGAAAAAAAATATATTCTTAGAAAAAAAACAATGCGAATCATATACTTTTATTTCAATTTCTTTGAGTACTAATTGGTTTTGGTATTAAATTAATTTTAGTAAATTGGTTTACGTACTAAAAAAAAATTTATAAAATACTGCGCTTTTAAAGTTCAAAAGAATTCGTGGATAACTATTTCAAGATATCACTATTTATTTGGAAGAAGTGAAGCAAAACTTAAAAACATATGAGCAGTGAGCATTTGTATGTTTTAAATTTTGATAAATTTTGACAAATGTGAAACTTTTAAAATTCTTATTTTTCTAAATTTATAATCTGATGAAAAAATAGATAAGCAAGACATTTAAAAAAAATGAAACAGAAAAGGAGAGTATATATATCTTAAGAATTTTTCTAATGGATTCGAACAAAGAAAAACTTTTAAAGCCTCGGTACAAGTATAGCTTTATTTCCAAGAAAGTAATATTATGCAAGCTAAAATATTAAAGTTTTGATTTTCAATACTTTCTAATCTCTAAAATACAACATTGACAATACCATTTCTGTTGCAAAAAGAAATGTTTATACTTTATCTTAATCTTATTTCTAATTACTAATGATAATGCATTGTATTTTAGAAGAAAAAAATTTTTTTACTACTAAACTAACAAAAGAAAAACTAAAGGTCTCTAGGTCACGAATTTTAATGGAACTCTGAAAATAGTTAAACAGCGCCACAATGACTGAGAAAAATATTTATAAGCTCGTCTCGCAGAGCTTTATTCGCGTGATAATCTCAATTTATAAAAGATTTACTTTAAATTACATACTAAACTTCGCAGAGCGTCATATCTTGAGAATCGCGAGACTTACAAAGTTTACCGGATAAAGATAATTGAAAATTCAGAATTCATTTGCGAGATATAAAAAGTCAAAAAGTTTATTCGCTCGAAAGCTACGTGGAAATGAAAACGTAAAAGAGTTTAGCAGGTGAATTATATATTAAAAATAATTGCACGTTTTAAATGTTAAATTCGGTTATATTTTCAATAGAACATAACCATTGAATGAAAAAAACTCTTGAGCTTTAAAAATTCGGAATTTTTATTATCTTAGTTATTGAGCTCGAGTCTTATGGTGGCCGAGATATGGCGTTCAAAATTTTAGTATGAAATTCATCGTAAATCTCTAAAATTGGGATTACCCTGTGAATAAAAGCCGATAGGCTGTGTTCGCAGGCGTATATCTTCATCATTATATATCATAAAATTATCCTCGAAATTTCATTTGAATCCGTGACCTAAGGACGATCGATTCTTCTTGCAAGTCTATAGGTATTCTTAAATATTTAAAAAAGGAAATAAGAATTGGTTGATGAATAATTGTCCATGCACACGGAGAAAAGTTCTATCGTAAAAATTATAAATTCTACAGGAAAAGTTGCTATTTCAGATAGTGACCGAGAGATATACTTTATTTTTTTATAAAAATTACTATTTATGTATTTAAAATAAATAAACAAATATATATAATGTTTACTAAATATGTAGCAATTTTTACTATATAAAAAGTAATTTTTATTCAAAATATAGAGTGTTTCATGGTTATTATGAGAAATAGTAACTTTCACGATAAAATTTTTCTCTGTGTAGATAATTGAATACTCAATAGAAAACTATAAAAATTTTTATTGTAGATTTCGATAAATAAATCCAAGCAATGTAAAATTTTCTTTCATATTTTTCTACTTTCGCTAAATATTTAACAACATTTTTTTACACATTGTTCAATTTTTTCAGGCCATTTCGAAAGACATACGTTCATTTGAAGTTAAAGCTCTCAATGAGCGTTCGGGATGAAAAAAAAAAGTAAAATACGAACACATGACCTCCAAAGATTGGACACATGTTTGTTGCTATAAGCACAAGAAATGAGGTTTCAGTAGTCTGCGTTTAAATCTTTTTCCGGTATTAAGATTTTTAATGATTCATTCGAATTCTTCGAAAGAAAAAAAAATTTCGTGCGTGGTGTTCTCATTGTCTTGAAGAAAAAAAAGAAATTTACACTGTTTGCTTAATTTTTCTTCAATTAAACAATTTTTCTCGGAGAAGAAATTTTTACTTGATTTTTCTTCTCTTTGATGTTATTTAAATTTTTAATTTTACAAATGATTGCGGTTATTAGAAACAGATAACTTATTTATAATCGTTCGTTTGATGATTGAAAAATAGATTTGCTATTTTTAAAGCGTATGAATTTTGGCTATCTTGAGGTTAAAATAATAATGAAGAATCATAAAATTCAGTATCAACGATATGAAAAATCATTTTTCATTGTTATTCCAACAAATAATTATTGTTATTAAAATATTGTATCTTATTATTATAAAAAATGTATTGTGCAAAATAATGTAAAACTAATAAACTTTCATTTTTAGAAAAAATCAATTTTCAACCACGTCACTTAACATTTTTATCGCGATTCGCCGATTAAAGATAAAAAAAAACTGACTAAAATCATACCATCGCTTCGATTTGAAAGGCAGCGATGTATTCGAAGAAAGGAAGACTATAATTATATCTGTAAAAAAATAGGTAAAGAGAATAAAAGAAAAAAAAGTAAGTACGCGTAATTTCTTTTCTTTTTCCATGTAGCACGGCTTAATATACTTTGATCTCCTTTCAAAATGATCGTTGAAAAGTAGGAAAGAGAATAAAAAAAAAAAAAAAATAAGAATACAAAGAAAAAAAAAAAAAGCAACTGAACATGTGCTCTCAAATTCCAATAAAAGTATAATAAGCCCAGAAAAGTTCGTAAAACCGCAGTGTGCAATGTGTGTATGTAAAAACGTTGTTGCTTGTCCGTAACTATTTTTGTCGAGCGTTCGCGAAGCATAATTACACGAGAAGCGCCTAGCGTGCTTGCACGTATGTTTATATGTTATAAAAGTGAATTTGGAGCGTTAAGTATACATGTATGCAATACATGTATGTCGAATTTTTTTTTTCTTTTTAAAATTTCTTTCTTTTTTTTTTTTTAATGAACATTCAAAAGAAAAGGTATTTAAAACATTAATGCAATAGTAACGAGACATTTTTTTATGTTATAAAGGGAAGAAAGTATTTTATAAACAAAAATTAACTTGATGAAACTTTTATGAATTATTGCAACGCGCAAGTAAACTATGCGTTTAATAAAGAGAATATGTATGATTGTTTTATTGATGTAACCTACTAGAAACTACGGTTAATTAATTAAAAATACTTCCCTGATCAAAAATTGTCTATATTTTGGGTACAATTTCTGGTCAACATCAGTTAAAATTATACCTATCTCAAAATTTTGTCCAAAGAATTTCGAGAATTTTTTGATGTGTCATTCCAACTTACGTTGGCCAGGAATTCTGCCCAGAATATGATCAATTTTCTACCAGAATTATAAAGCAAATGAACGTCTTTCAATTGATATTCTTGCTGAAATGTTGTCGATTTAAAGCAAGAGCTCGTGAATGAGCTCAAAATTTTACCAAAGTGTTGATAAGGGTTTACTTGAAATTCATTATTAAATGTTGTATTTTTTAGCTTAAAGAATAAACAAGCCAACTTTATTCACCAATAACGTGAAAATTTTTAAGATTAAATCCTTGAGCTTTGAAAGCATTAAAAATAAATCTTTACGCTGCTTTCATGTAGACTTTCAAAGTTATGCCGAATTCATTAAACTTATCTGCGTGTTTCCAGTGACTTTGAAACAAAATAATTTGCGTAAATAATACTAAAAATATACTGGAAATATCGTTTCTTTTTTTCTCTTAATATATTTTATTTGACGACTTGGCTCATAGCTGTGAAATTTGTATTAGCAGAGTTAAGAAGGTGATCAAGTTCTAAAAGCAATTAGAGAGTTCAAACTACGTTTCTAAGTAAGATAAAGCCATTAAAACTTCATTTTAATGAAGACTTTATTTTCTACATAAAAACTTTATTAAACAGAGTTACACGATGTTTTTATCCTTTGAATATACATATTGTTATGAACAATGTGAAAAATAGTCTTTTAATAAATTTTTCATATGTTATTAACAAAATTTTAATCCGCACGATGTAATAACAATTAGCATGAAAAACAAACAATTTAAACTTTTTAAATTCTACATTCTTATTCAGTAGGATATTCTGCAGGTTTTTAATCACTGATTTTCTTAAGTTTTGAAAAAAGTTTTTAACGTTAAATCCGAAATTTCGCATCCTTTATTTATGCCGTTGAACTTTCTAAAGCTCGTTGTGATAAATTAAGGAAATGGAATTTTATTGCTTGTTACTCAAACATATTTTTTAAAATTTCAGAAAAATTTGTGATTTATAAAGTACGAACTGTTTAACAACAAACGTAATCTCCAAGATGTCTTTTTATTTTTACGTTTATTGAAGACGTCATATTCGCCTTGTCATTTTTAGTCACATTTTAAAATTTAAATATAATGTTATCTTTATATTATTTTCTTCCTTAAATGCAAGGGGAGAACGTTCTGTAGATGTATCTTAAAATATTTGGGAAACTTTAATGTTTTCTTAAATATTCTCTTAATCATCCTCCAAACATACTTCAATATTTAAAAAAGTAATTTTACAATCAAAGGATAGGATTTATAATATCGTTAAAACGATTTATTTTAAAATTAAGTTATAATTAAAAGAAAAAAAAAAGATAATTTTAATTTCTGTGTACGACGTTCCTTTGATTATTATGTCAACATCAATAATCATCTCGCGCGAAATGATAACACGAAAACTATTAACTCGCCTACAGCACTTTATAACACTGAACAGAAAGCTTCTCTATAAATATTTTGACGTGTTTATGGAGACGCATTTTTTCTTCTTCTATTTTTTTTTTTTTTCTTCCTTTTAACAGATAAGTTTCTCACGCGGTGTAAGGTTGGAAAGGCCATGTGCATTAGCTTATATCTTTGAAGGTCAATAATTTTAAATTTCAATACCATTCTCAAGTCGCAAAATCATTATCGGAGAGGAGAGGGATTCATCTCTTTCAATGGTCGAAAAATATTTTTGGCATATAGGTATACTCTCTCGTTTGAAGGAACGATCTTGAGTGCTCTGCAGCTTCTGCTAATTTTAATCAATGAGTATCAATGAGGAAAGGCTAAACTTAAGTTTTTAATATTCTTCAATTAATTTTTCGTTGCTAACGTATTGATTTTTTGGCTTCATTTAAAAAGAGGAATAAAAAAATTTTATTAATATTTGTTTTTGACTTACGATCTACGTGGATTATATAAATTTAACTTGAATTTAACGTTTAGTATTTGAACTTTTTATACGCAAGCTTCTAAACTGAAATGTAACGTGAAATTCATCAAAATTTTAAACTATATAGATGAATTTTCGGAACCGGTTGTGTTAGCTCATCAAACTTCATTTTCGACAACACGAAAGTTATTAAAGTTTATTGATGTTTGTACTATAACATTTTGAATTTTGCATTTAAAATGACATTTCTAATAACTATTAGAATTCAAAACTTATAATTTCAAAATGTATTGCATGCGATACAGAAGCAAACAGTCTCGGTCAGGTCGAATTTCAGGAAGCATTGTTTGGAATATATTGTTTTTTCCGATTTCAGATGGTTTTTGTGAAAGAAAAATTAAACTCTGTAAATGGGCTTAAAATCCATAGATATTTAAATAAACAAGCAAATAAATAAAAATGATTTATTTGTTGTTTTTCATAAGTAATAAAGCATTTAATATTTTCTTAACAGTATTGGTAAAAACTTTTATGACATTATAATGATTCATTTGAACTCGATTTACAAACAAAGCTACTTAAATTTTAATATTTTTTTCAAGTAATACTTTTATAAAAATATATTTTATTCATAGATATTTTATTGTTATAGGTTTATTCTATGTTTATTATTATGCGCCATCATTTTTTCATGAAATTTATTAATTTTCAGATTTTTTATTTTTCTATGGACTTTTTTTATAAACTTATATATTATCTGCATTGCAGTGCGATCAAGAATGCTAAATAAACTTTAGACATGAATATAATAAATTTTCTGCTTAAGCTAATGTAATGGGGTACATGATTCATATATTGTTGTTATACCGACATTACAATTTTCCGAAATATCTCCACATTATTTTTATTAATTAAGATGGAAGCCTGTAATATACAGATATTTTAAAAAATTTTGAAAACATTGGTACATTACATTTCTTTAAATTTTTTCCCCTTGAACCATAGTTGTGCTTTATCAATATAAAGCTATTAAAAATATATTTGCCCTTTGCAATTTCCTCGATTTACCAACTGCTTTGGGTATAGTAATTTTGAAAAATAAATATCCTTTCTGTACTTAACCGAAGAAATGGTGATGTCGCCGTAGTAATACGATCGATATCAATACCTGTCTTAGACACATAGATTTCAAGGGTAAGATTGTTGGTACGATTTTTTGTTGCTTCGATTGCAACTTGGACTAATTTGTTGCTCACTCTTCTACAGTCAGAGACATCAAGTATTTCAAGATTATGCGATTTTTTTATTAACCGACATAGGCCTTGATTTTTCAATTCTCTGCAGCAAGTGCATTTCAGCTTACGTAAATTCGGCATATTTGGGAATATATCATCAGTAATGTCGAGACAGCTTATATCGAGGTCTTCAAGTTTAGGTAATGAGACGATATTGGCCAAACCTTTATTACTGATTGAAAAATCATCTGCAAGTATGGACATAAGCGAAAAATTTTAATTAAAAATAAATCTTTTTATTCATTGAAACTGACTGAAAATTTCAGATAGTTTAGATAAAAATAAAAAAAATATTTACTCACTTGAAAGATTAACTCTTTTTAATTCTCTGCATTTTTCTCCAATCACTTTCAAAGCTGCATCATTAATTAAATTGTTGCTTTGAATATCCAAAATTTCGAGATTAATAAATTCTTCAATGTGAAATAACGTACGACCAATTGGTATCGGTCGTTTGCTATAGTCACGGAATTCAAATTCTTTTAAACTTTTTGCGCGAAAGCACACTGTATTAAAAGTTTTAGAAGTTAAAGCTTTACAAAAACTTAACGTTAGAGTGTGTAATTTTTGGAATTTATTCACAGCCTGTTAGTAAACAAAATAGACAAATGATCATTATTTAAATAACGTTTTAATTAATTAAAGTTTAAAATTAACTTACTTTTTTAATATTACACGATGATAAATCATGACAGCCAATTATGATAAGTGTTTCTAAATAATCTGCGGATAGATTTAATAAACATTTTCCGTTAATTCTAATTAACTCAAGTTTAACGTACCGAAGTTTCTTGTTGTTTAAGAATAATTTTGATAAGTGTCCGTCGTCAATTACATCGTCATAAATTAAGTCCGGATCTGAATTTTCAAAATCAACGTACTGCAAATTTGTGCAGTATTTAGCAAAGACTGAAACAACTTTTCCAGTTAATTCTTCCCAATGCCCGTATCTTCTCGAGAAATCGATATGCGTGAGAAATGAGCCACAACGAAATAATATTTTTTTAAGAGTTATTACCTTCAAGTGTCTTAGGTTCTCGCATACGCTATCATCTCCCCA
Source organism: Anastatus disparis (assembly GCA_017163975.1). Classification (NCBI taxonomy): domain Eukaryota; kingdom Metazoa; phylum Arthropoda; class Insecta; order Hymenoptera; family Eupelmidae; genus Anastatus; species Anastatus disparis. The sequence goes on from JAFFSR010000251.1 coordinate 4,170,319, forward strand.
TGTATTATTTTTTAAGTCGAATTTCTTAAAAGTATGCCAAGAACGTCGGCTAACAATTTCCCATCGTCTACAAACTGTATAAAAATTTTACACCAATGATTAGAAATTTAATTTATGTTTATCTATTTTCTTATAATTAAATAAAAATTAGGCATATCATGCTATGCATACGGGCTGAATAAATTTTATTGTAAATACCTTTTTCCAATAGAAAACGATTTCCACGAGGAATATAAGTAAAAATTTGCATTAAACAATCATCGTTTAGTTTATGGATTTCTGTTTTATCATTTATTATGCATCCAGTAGGAAAATCTGTAATAAACAAAGCGTTTAGTAAGGAGGATGTAACATATCGACATTACAGCTTTCCAAATTTTTCCAAACATTAAAATATTATGAGCACGAAATCCAACACGATGAATATTAAGGCGACTTCGGATTTTAGGTTAGGTTTTATTTTTGAGTTTACTAATTACTCTTTCAATATGTAAAATTTTTCAGATTTTTTAATTTTCCACCATTCTACGGATTATAATAAATGGTGGAAAATTAAAAAATTCAAAAAATTTTAGAAACTGAAAGAGTAATTTGTAAACTACAAAATGAAATCGAACCGAACTTCCGTAGTCGCCTTAAGGGAGAATAATAATTTTTTAAAAATTATACCGAGAAAATCAATTTTTTAAAATATTGTTGATTGTTGATTATGAAAAAAATAAAAAGTTAATGTAATATTTGAAATCACATATTATTTTTGCTGGTTAGAGTGAAATAAATTTACGATTATAAATGTGTAATTTTAACTTAATTTAAATTTGCATTAATAAGTAAAAGTTAAAAATTTAAATTTTTATCGATTTTTTTCTCATTGCTTTTGTTCATATTTGTGTTTGTTTATGAAAAAAAGTTGGTCGAAAAATATTGCACTACAGATCATATATACTAGATCATGATTGTAATTTTTATTTTTATTTAACGTACAAATTTATTAACGTTAACTCTATATAAACAATCAGTGATTTTTTTGTCAATTGAATAAAAAATTTGCGACTTGGCATCCGTTCATAAAAAAAACAAAAAAAGTCTGTAAAGTTTTTTTAAATACACAAACTTACCACTAACAGCAGGCGAATTTTTTATTTTCTTCGAATTTCTTGATTGTTGACTAACAAGCAATCGAGAATTTAGATCCGTCATTATTTCCATATTTTAAATTTTTATCCTACTCATAAAACTTATAACAAATGATTAAATAATTTAACATAAAAATAAAGTAAACCTTTATAAAAAAAACGTTATTTTTTATTAAAATTTGTCTAAACACTGGCTTTGATCACAAAACCAAATTGTCGATTATCTATAGTAAATAATTATTTTAATATACCATTGAAATTTAGCAGCAATTTTGCTTAAAAATTGGTATAATAATGCAGTGATATTTTAATATTAAAGAGAAAAAATACAAATATCACTAATACAAAAATGAAAAGTCTTAGCAAATTTCACCAGTTTTCAGAACCTGACATGAACTAATGAAGCATCGCTTGACCAGACTAAGTTTATCCGCCTACTTTCATTAACTATATAGATCTTTAGGAGGATCAATATATTAGAGGATATTTTGGTTTTCGGAAAAAAACCCGTTACCTTTCTACCTGAAATCATCCCTAATGGTTTTCGTATTGACAATTTCATACTTACCTGTGCAATATTATTGAACTTTATAAAATCATATTGAGATCTAACTCAGCCATTTAACTATCAATTTGTACAAATTTTGAAAAAACAATTAGAAAATCGCATATTTAATGATTAATGCATCATTAATGCAATTCTGGATATTAATTTGAATAGGCTTTACAAACGGTCATATCATGACATCATATCTTTTGAAAAGCTGATTATAAATAATTAAAATTATCTATACAGTATTATTAAACACTTAAAGCATAAAAAAATATAATAATTGTCATTAAATATTTTTAATCAGCCTTAGAAAAAACACTTTTTTTGCTCTGAATGTTTTATTAAAATTGACGATGATCCTTCACTTTGTTCTATATGCGATTCTAAAGAACATATAACTTATTTTATTGAAATCCCTATCATTACTCAATTAAGAACTCTTTTTAAAAAACCTTTATTTTTTTAAACAATAAGTATCTACAGATTTAAAAGAAATAAACTAAAAGTTCCATCTAAACGCAAGTAAATTTACTTTAGTAAAATTAATTGTAATATTAGTAAAGTTATAAATAATATAATAGGCGCGACCACTTGGTAAAGCTTTTTTAATTAAATCATATTTAATTTATCTATTAATTATTTTCTTTTTGAATTGTTTTTTTTTTAATCTCTTGATGTACAGCTACGTTTAATTAACTTTTGTCAAGATTAAAATTTTCATGATTTTATTCATAAAATTGAAATCAATGTCAGGTTGCAATTTTTTTTATGAAATGCATAAAATTAAAGGTTTCCCAATCATAAAATACCTTTATTAACATGAAGAAACAAGGTTTATCAGTGGCTCATTCGGTAGAGTGATGGATTCGTGATCTCGAGGTCTCGAGTTCGAATCCCGCTCGCGGCAACTGATTGATACAAGCATCACTGTATTCGGTACATATGCTTTGTTCACAAACACACTGATAACCTTCGTCGCTAATTAGCATCGTAATGATAGCATAAATATAGCAACGTTAAATAAATAAAAAATCAAATAGTCAGTGTATCTGGTTCCTTTATCGAGTAAAGAGTATCTCGACATGACCTGTTAATATATTGTATTAAAGGAATTTATAATTTTTATTTGCATTTTATTTTAAAAAAAGTAAGAATATATGCATTAAATTTTTTTTAAATATTAATATTGTGTTACGCTATAGTGGAAATGGATATTGCAAAAAATTTTTTACAATTGTTTAAAACTATTTATAACTGTTTAAAAACGTCTGAATTGAGACACATATATTAGTTATAGGCATTTATACGCAGTTTTAAATAATTATAAACAGTTATAGGGGAAGGTGGGGCTAAATTCCAGACGTTTTTTTAAGAGAAGATTTCTTCTCCGGTAGTGAAATAATTGACTCTACCAAAGCATTAACACTAAGTTTAGACTTCAAACTGAATAAAAAAAATGGTCTAGGCTCCTTATTATTCATTTAACATAACAATAGTTTGGATCGAAAAAAAAATTGTTTTTTGGAAAGTAGCCCCATGTATGGGGTAACTTTACATTTTGCATTGGGGCTATTTTCCGATTGTACTATTAAACTTGGAAAATACAATTAAATTTTTTATTTAACGAATTTTTTCAAATTTTTGACTATTTTATTAATCATTAATGCATTAATAATCACAAAAATATAATATTAACATTATAATATTCGTATGAATATTAAATAAATTATTATTGATATAAAATGAATAAAAAAGCGATTTTCCAAAAAATCCCTATTAATTAACATTGTTTTGGAAAGTTGCCCCAAATGATTAAAAATCCTTGAACTGTCAGTACTAAGCTTAAACTTGACGTATCGGGTCATACTAGGTGTCAAAATTTTTGTTTTTTAATGTACTATAAACTTATTATTACGTGACAAATCGTTTCGTTCACACAGAATTATGAGATGTATTTTTAGCGGCACTGCGAAAAAAAAGAAGTGGCTGTTACGAATTTAATTTATCAAGTAATCTACTAGAAGTTGTATAAAAAAGTTCGTTTTTATATATATTTTTAATCTATTTTACTGACCCCGGATAAAAATTTTCATGTGTGAGATTATTAAGCATTCTTAAAGTTACCCCATCTGGAAATTCGCCCCACTCTCCCCTAAACATATATAAAAAGTTGTATACAATACCAAAAATATTCTATAAATTTTTAATTCAAATTTCCCGCTAAAAGCAATCGTGAGGTTGCCACTGTGCTCAACACATTGGAAAGAAAAGTAGTGGAGGATTCACATCGGTCATGTTGGGATTAATTCTCTATACAACTAACAGCACTGACGCTTGCAGTGTTTTTTTAGAATAAAAAGGCTTCTGCTAATATTATTTATTGGGCGTATTACATTTTTTTTGTTTTCTATTGATGAAAGTTAATAAGAGTTTTAAAAAACAATATTCGATAAATTATTAAAAGCATATCTACTTATAAATTATAAAATGTCTGGACATAGAGAAGCTATTCAAAAACAAATACAACAAGATTGGGCTAATCGAGAGTACATAGAAGTAATTACAGGGAGCATTAAAAAAATTACTGATTTTCTGAATTCCTTTGGTAAATTTATATGAAAATTAATTACATATCATCAATATATTATTCTTACATAAAAATTCATAATTTTTTTTCTCTCTCAAGACATGTCTTGCAGATCACGCTTGGCAGTACTAAATGAAAAATTGACAACATTGGAGCGTAGGATTGAATATCTGGAAGCTTGTGTGAGTTATAATTTTATAATCTCAAATTTATTGATGACATTTTTTATATTATAAAATTGTTAAAATTTCAGGTCACAAAAGGAGAAACATTGACATGAAGAGTCGACTTATTGTCTTGTTCATTCCGCATTACACTTTTTTACCTTGAATGTTGTATATAATCATGAATTATAAGAATTAAAGAATTTTAAATAAAAAATTGATTTTATATATCTAATATTCATTTATTGATCTCCTTTACAATACACGAATGTTTGCTAAAATTTACAAGACATACATGTATAATATTTCTGATAACATAACAAATCAATGGATAATTTATTAGTAATATTCTAAAATTTTAGTTAAAAGTTTTTGTAGTATGACTCCCTGTCTAATTCAAAGTATGGTTTTTTAGTATAATCCCTGTAAGGTACATTTCTCCATGGGAAGTACCACTTATGAGGTAAATCATTAGGCATAATTAAATTTTTCTGTTCATATCTATCCTTATTCTTTTCCAGGTCTTGCCTTAGAACTCCATAAACGACAAAGAAAAATGTTCCCCATCCACTCATCAAGTAACTCTTTTGCCACGCATGTAAAATGGCACCAGCTGACATAGCTGCAAATCATAAATATGATATAATACTTATATTTACATATATACATTAATATAAGCCAAGTGAAATCATAAAACTGATGTAAAAAACAAACATTAGAAATTTTTTGAAAATATATTTAAGTTTTAAAGATGGTTATACTGATTAAAATAAGTAATATTAAGTGTCATATTGTTAGTCTATTGAAAAAAAAACCTCATAATCCTAATAAAATATAAACAAATAAACGTCATACCTCCAGCTATATAATTCACGAAATCATCCTTTTTTCTGATCTTAGTCATTATGTATGTAACCGAAGAAAATGACACAGCCATTCCAGTCAAAGGTACTAGCCAGTAGCCAGCAGTATTAAAAAATTGACCTGCAGTTTGACATTTTGAAAATAAACATGCATCGTAAACTCCTGCAAAACTTCCTGTAGCTAATGCATATTTTGATAAACCAATTATTTTACCACAGGGATCTTGACCATCTGGCTTATTATAATAATTGAAATCTTTCAGATAATCACTAAAGAATTCAAGAGGGTACATTTTGATGTCTAAAAATAAAAAAAATGATTTCATAACTACAAAAAACATATAATACATTTTAAGGTTAACAACACTTTCTATATTGAACAATAACTATTTTCTAGCCAATTATTTTCATCAAACACATATGTTCAAAATATAATAATATAATCCTAAGTGGTTTTCTTAAAAATATAAAACCATTTTTTTATAAAAATAATAAAACTAAAACCATAATAAATTTTTCAGATGTTTACAAATCAATTAAAAATTGGTAGTGTATGTAAAATCGAACTAATATAAATTTATATAAAACAATAGAATATATTTTTATAGAGTACTAAATAAAAGTAAATTAACAAATAAAATGTTAAAATATAAAAATTATTTACTTTATAATTTTGCACTTCAATGAAAAACTGATATGCGGTCCTCCATGGGAATCAGCTGGGAATGTTATGTAATGTTGACCAATGAATAGCAGCCTTTAAAATTTTCAGCCTATCAGAATTAAGGTTTGCCTGACAACAGAAGGAGATGCAGTCAGTGTTCTTCTGCTCTCTCACATCAGATAATCAATTTTGCAAAAAGTAATATTTTTCATTTTGATAGAAATGTTTCGCGTTATTAGTGCGCGACTCAATCCGCAGGTATTAAATATATTTATATAAATAATAAATTTAAATACATACTGTAATATCATATTTTTAATTCAAGTATTTTGATCAAAATAAAAATAGTTAACCTATTTAATTTTATTTTTATTAGATTATAATATTGTCTTATTTTAATGTAAATAAAATTGTATTTTCATTAATAAAATTATTTAATTATACCTAATTTGTTAAATGTAAAGCCTTTAATTATTGTATTTGCAGAGATCTGTTGTAATATTCAATCGAAACCTGACCTCTGATACGCAACAATCCAAAAGTAATGCACCAAAGTCTCCACCAAGCTCAAGTATACCAGATGTACCAGGATTTACAAATAAAGTTGTAGAAGTTCCTGATTATCGTAAGTCCTATATTATAATATTAGGTATATTTTCCAATCATGAAACTTTGTCATTTTTTACGAGGATGAATCATGAAAAAATAGTTAGGTTTCTTCATTTAGAGTTCAATTTGCAGTCCATTTAAACAGCATTGGTTATGTTTTCTTTTAAAATCTACACCTTCAATTATTGAATCAGTGATATATATTTTATTAAAATTAACAAAAATCATTAAAAGTGATAAATAGTCATATCTAAACAATTTCAGAATTGGAAAGAAATTGTTTCAATTGATACATAAAAACATAAACTTGATTTAGTAATAAACAAAATACTTAAACTTAAACATTTGCTAATTTTATTAACAGTATTTAGTAGTTTAAAATTAAATTGATAAATAATCAAAAATTGACATTTAAACTTTATTCTTAAAAAAAAAATTATTTGATTCATAAATTAATCTTAATATGTATTGATCCGATAATATATATATTGTATTAATTTCTATTTTTAATATATAATGTTCAATATTCATTAAATTTATAAATATTGCATACGTTGTTTACAAGTCTAATTTATTTTTAAATTTATGTTACAGCTGTGGGATTTGCAGGTGCTGCAAAAGAAAAGGAATATAAGAATCCAGAATATTTCTGTTATCATGTAGATTCCTTTGGCGATTCGATGGTGGAATTAGAAAAATATAGATTACCAGCACCATCGAATAAAAAGAAAACTAAGTAAATATTGTGACTGCAATATACTTTTTTTTGAATATATAGGTCAAATTACAGAAAATTATTCAAATATGTAAAATATGTACATTTTAAAATAACAAATTAAATGATTTTAAATATCCAGTAAATGTATATTTATTTATTATATATTATATCTTAAGTCATTAGTAATAGAGTGATGGATTTGTAATCTCGAGGTCCCGAGTTCGAATCCCGTTCTCGGTGAATAAGCACCACTGTACGTTATATGTGCTTTTTGTTCACTAACAGGCAACAAAAAAATGAAAAATTAAACTTTTTACAAATTTCATAAAAATATTTTCAATTTGTTTTAATTTGCAATATAATTGTTTTAATTTTAACAAACCTAAAAAAAGGAAAATTTAAATGAACGAATGAAAAGTTAATTTTTAAATTTCAACTATATTGCATGTAAAAACTTTTTATGAAGTAAATTGTAAAAGTTGAATATAATAATTTGATGCATATTAATAGTTAAATTATTCATTAACATACAGTATAAAATTAAAATGAATAATGTAATGTGTTTAATAGATGTATGATAAAACAAATTTCTATGAGATAACATAAATTGTTGAGTACGTTTTCTTTGAAAATAAATTGTTGTTACTTCGAAAAAAAGGTACATTAAGAAGTTGAACTGAATTAAAAATTCAAATTTAGAAAGTAATTTAAGATACATTAAAATGAACAAAAAAAACGTAAAAATTTTTGTAGATGATACAAACAATACATAATTGGTGCATGACCAATAGGTAAGTGATGCAAAATGTATAATTAAATATAATAATAACATTTGTTTTTTTATTGTCAAATCAATAATATTATTTAATTTAACATGTAAATTTGTTTTTAACTCAACTTCTGCTTTTCTGTTCAATTTTTTTTCATTTTTTGTTTTAAAAATTTCTCTTGTATTTGAATTACTTTATTTTACTTATCAATTATTTTTTATGACTTACTCTACATTTGTTCTCTAATGTATTGATATTCTTTTTCTTTAAATTTAGGAACTTTTTAATTAACAGCTATTTTTTAAAAGTTTTTTTCTCTTTTTATTTTTTTTTAATAAAAATATTTCGTGGTTTGTTTTCAATAACTAAATATACATTTATTTACTCCCATCTATGATAAACTTTTTACTTTTTTATTTTATTTAACGTTTCAGTATTTATGCTATCAATACGATGCTAATTAGCGACGTAGGTTTCTTAGTGTGTTTGTGGACAAAACACATTTAACTTACAACACTGGTTGTTTAAATCGGCCGCCGAGAGCAGGAATCGAACTCGAGTCCTCGAGTTCGAATCGCTCCCGAATGAGACCTCATTTATGATAAATATTTTTTTAAATATAAAGAAATTAATTCTTCTGCTTTTAATTAAAATATGTTTATTACGCACCTCTTTGATTTATAGTTAACGATTGATAACTTCAAACAAAATAATATTTTCTTCTTTTTCTTCTTGAATTTTGATTGAAATTTAAATTTTAATAATTATTTTACTAGCAAACTAATTAATTGAATGAAAAAGAGATTTAAAATGTTATCCAAAGCATAAAGCACTCGTTCAACTAACAATATTTTCAGATTTATATAGTTTTTATCAGTGGATAAAAAATATTATTTGTAGTCCAAAACGCAAAAGCACACGGAAAGAAATGAAATTAAGCTGTTTAATAGAAAGGGAAAAAACAAACTGAAAAATTTACCAATCATTCACGCATATAATAAGCTTTACGTTTATCAACATATGAATTTCTAGTAAAAAAAACTTTATTTATGGTTGCTTTTAAGAATGTGCTATGCTAAGGTGATATTTAACTAATAGTACTTTATTACAATGCATTAGGTAATGCAGGTTTAAAATCATTTTTTTAAAATTTTTATTTAACGTTGCTCTATTTCTTTATGCTACACGTTGTGAAAAAAGCACACGTAACGTACAGGGAAAAAAAATTGACTATTCGCAAAGTTGTCGAATTAAATGTATTGCTAAATTTTTGAGCATTTTTGCTTTCAAATATAATCAAAAGTAATTCAAAAATTTAATTATGTAAAATCAATTAACTCTTCTAAATAGACCAAAAAATATATTTAAATACGTTTGTTTAAGATTCTATGAAAAAATTTATAAAGTGTATATATTTTTTTTATTATTTAACGTCGCTGTATTTATGCTAGAATTACGATGCTAATTAGCGACGAAGGTCTTTAGTGTGTATAATTACTAACTTTTTTATCATATATTTAAAATATTTCTATTTTAGTTTGTTTTGGTAATTTATTTATTCAAATTAACTTTAGCGAATTTTTTTAATTAACATAATAAATATTGACGCGAGCATTAAAATGATCAATAAAAAGATTTAAATATTGGCACTGAAAACGGTAATTTATATTTTTGTTACTGACCGACATTTACGCGTATTTCGTTATACGTCCCAAAGGCAAAACATAACTCACGGGATTGTTTACTTCGAAGCACGTTGTCTCTGGATTTTCTTTGTTCTGCGCGAATAAAAGAAGCATAATAATTTAAAGTGCTTTGGACTGAGAGAAAATCGGAGTATCAGTACCGGCGGCTCGTTCGTTTAGTGAAGAGTGGAGCAACTTTAATTGTTGAAACTGTGTATTTTAAAGTGCTTTTTGTTTTGTTTTTTCACTTCAAGCAAAGTACGTATACGTTTATTAAATTTTAATTTAGTGTTAAGTTTGTGTTAATAACTTGAAAATAACATTAAATACCAAATATTATAATGATACTCAACAGGATGGATTCGAACATCATCAATACTCTAAATATACACAAGACCCAAAAGTCTGATAAAAAAAAATATTTCAATTTTGAAAGCTTGGTCGGGAAAGAGAATATTGAAAGCAAAAGTAAGATACCGAGCATTTTAGTACCGCCGCTCCACAATGTCAGCTCAGGATCTCCATTGAGTTCTCGTTTGAGAAAAAATTCCGACGAGAGTTTAGAACGACATCAACGTACTAAAGGTCTTCAAGGTATATTATCTTGTTTTTGTTTTAAATTTATTATTTTTTTTGTTATGAAAAATTTAACTATTACTACTTACAACGTCAGGAATTTTATCTAAACAATCTTTCATCTTTTTTATCAAAAAACATTTTAATAAGTTAAGTGGCTTTTATTTAACGTCGCTGTGTTTATGCTATCATTGCGATATGCTAATTAGCGACGAAGATCGTCAGTGTGTTTGTGAACAAAGCACATGTAAAGTACAGTGGTGCTTGTATCAATCGGTCGAGAGTGGGATTCGAACTCGGAACCTCGAGATTACGAATCCATCGCTTTACCGAGTGAGCCACTGACAAACTCACGCGTATATAGAATCAAATGGATATTTGAATTGATTACAAAATTTTGTTATTGTATAAAAAATAATTTTTGTATGATTTAATTGTGGCCTTGCAATTTTTGTTATAACAGCTGATATAAGAGTAAATCGAAGATATTGAGTGGCTCAGAGGGCATACAAGCACCACTGTGCGTCGCATGTGCTATGTTCATAAAGTCGCTGATAACCTCCGGTGCTAATTAGAAATATTGACATCTTCTATGAAATAACGCACTTCATCCTTCTTCAGGTTAAACATTTAAACGTTAAAATTTGTTTTCTTTTTGTTTAGAGATCGGAAAATCAAATCACGTGCAGAGTATTCAACCAAAGAGGAGACATCATTCAGCAAGTGACACGAATACCTCCAAGCCGTTTGTTAAAACTCAGTTTACCATTTACAATGATACTCAGGCACAATCAAACGACGATACTGAGTCAACTGGAAAGATCGTTTATTTTAAACAGAATCAAAATCAACAGCCCAAGGTAGTCTATTAAAAATACTTATTTATCTGCTGTTTTTATTATTGTTTTTTTCAAATATTGAACGCTTAACGAAAAATATTGTTTTCAGAAAAAACCAGGGCTTCGAATAAAATCGTCATTACCGCTAGCTAAGAATACTAAGCCGATTGCATCACCGAAAAATCTCCCGCTCATTCCTACATTAGACGTATCTAAAGTAAGTGAAAAATTAAAAACTCGTCTTTTACAATTCTCGTTATATTACAGAAAAAATTTTAATACGACATAAATTTCAGATCAAAGAAATTCACAAAAATGCATCTACGAACAAAGTACCGAGAGCTGCATGCGATGATTTGCCACTTCAATTGGCCTACAACACCGATTACATGAGCGAGTTCATACGTTTCCAAATGGAGCTTAGTCAAAAGCGAAAGCTTTCGGAGAATTTTTTAACAAAAAGCGTAACTGTAGATCAAAGAAGATTAATCGTCAAATATCTTATTAAAGTTACGGTAATGATTTTATCTACTTCATTGCAAGTGATGTTTTACATTTGATCTGAAAATTAATATTTTTTTTTCCATTTCAGGCATATTATAAATATCCATCGTTCATATTATACCAAGCGATTAAAATATTCGATTCATACATTGACGCTAACGAAGTTAGCGTGATGGAATTGCAAACGATAGCTTTGGCAGCGCTTTGGATTACCTTGAAAAAGGAGTTGATTTTCGACGATATACCGATGGTATTGATAATTATTTATTCTTGAAAATCACACTAAATATGTACCATTTATAATCACAGTGAATTTTTTTAAATTTTTCACAGGCTTCGACAATAATAGAGCTTGCTGGCTCACATTTTAAAGGCGATAAAGAACCTTTAATTAAATATGAAAGGAAAATTTTAATGTCACTGAAATTCGAGATATCGTTCAACGATCCATTTTCCATGCTGGCCTTGTTTACGGTAATGGTTGAAGAAGTTCAACAGTCGTCTTCGAAAGAAATTCAAGATCTGTATTATTGCGGTTGTTATTTGGTAAGCAAATTTTTTTTATAATTATGAACAATGAAATTTTAAGGCGACTTTATGGAGGTTGAGTTAATTTTCATTTCGTGATTTATAAATTATTCTTTTAGTTTATCAAACTTTTTGAATTTTTTACCATTTTATGGGTTTTAAGGAATGGTGAATAATTAGCAAAATCTCAAGTATTAAAAGCGTGCTTTGTAAACTAAAAAATGATACTTAACCTAATCTTCGAAGTCGCCTTAATATAAAAAATGAATAATCATGTAAATTTTTATTATTGATTGTTACAGATCGACCTATCCCTGTTACACGAAAAAATGTACGATATTTCGTCGGTACACCTGGCAATGATAAGTGCTGAAATCGCTCTTGTTTTGGTCATGACAAATGATAATAATATTAAAAATCCACAATGGTCTTATTGGCGAAATCGAATTTATGCTTCTCTTCCTGCACTTGAAAATTATCGGTGAGCGATAGTAATAAAGAAAAATTAATTCCAACATACATTATCAATAGAAATGATTTTTCATTATGTTAATTATTTCAGTTTGTCGGATAAAGAAATGAATGACATCAAGACCAAATTGTTGCAAAAAGTTATATTGTCAAAAGATAACTTAACTGATTTTCACGTTGTTTATAGAAAATACTCTTCTAAGCGATATGGGCCTGTGTCGAACTTCATAATATCGAAAACTTCATTCCTCTATGTGCAAAAAATTCGCGATTCCGATTACGATAATACACCAATCTGTTTTCATTGAAATAATCTTTTGCATTGTATACTTATACTGTTGGCAATTTTCGCTTAAAAATCAAACCTTATGAAGTATTTTATTTTATTTTTCATACAATTGCTAATTACCTGTATAAATAAAAATAATTTATTCATGCTGAGCATGAAGAAAGAGGTGCTAAAACTATTTAATTAAAAAAAAAAGATATTTTAACTTAAAGACATCAATCTTGAAGTTGGAATTTCTCTAAGATAATATTTATTCTTTATTTATTTATATTTTTAATAAAGTGCGAGTATTGTAACAGCATTGGTTATGTTTTCTTTTAAAATCTACACTTTCAATTGTTGAATCAGTGATATATATTTTATTATAATTAACAAAAATCATTAAAAGTGATAAATAGTCATATCTAAACAATTTCAGAATTGGAAAGAAATTGTTTCAATTGATACATAAAAATATAAACTTGATTTAGTAATAAACAAAATACTTTAACTTGAACATTTGCTAATTTTATTAACAGTATTTAGTAGTTTAAAATTAAATTGATAAATAATCAAAAATTGATATTTAAACTTTATTCTTTAAGAAAAAAATTATTTGATTCATAAATTAATCTTAATATGTATTGATCCGATAATATATGTATTGCATTAAATTATATTTTTAATATATAATGTTCAATATTCATAAAATTTATAAATATTTCATACATTGTTTACAAGTCTAATTTATTTTTAAATTCATGTCGCAGCTGTAGGATTTGCAGGTGCTGCAAAAGAAAAGAAAACTAAGTAAATATTGAGATTCTTTTTTTGAATATATATGTCAAATTACAGAAAATTATTCAAATATGTAAAATATGTACATTTTAAAATAACAAATTAAATGATTTTAAATATCCAGTACATGTATATTTATTTATTAGATATTATATTTTAAGTCGTTAGTAATAGAGTGATGGATTTTTAATCTCAAGGTTCCGAGTTCGAATCCCGTTCTCGGTGAATAAGCACCACTGTACATTACATGTGCTTTGTCCACTAACAGGCTGAAACGACCTCCGACGCTAAATAGCATCGCAATAATAGCATAATAATAAATACAGCAATGTTAAATAATATTTTTAAAAAAATAAAAAATTATCCTTTTGACAAATTTTATAAAAATATTTTCAATTTGTTTTAATTTGCAATATAATTTTTTTAATTTTAACAAACCTGAAAAAGAAAAATTTAAATGAACGAATGAAAAGTTAATTTTTAAATTTCAACAATTGCATGTAAAAACTTATTATGAAGTAAATTGTAAAAGTTGAATATAATAATTTGATGCATATTAATAGTTAAATTATTCATTAACAATTTTTTTTCATTTTTTGTTTTAATAATTAATTTAACTTTCAGCGCTGCTTGATTCGAACTCGAGGACTCTCGAATGAGACCTCATTAATGATAAATATTTTTTAAAATATAAAGATGAATTAATTCTTCTGCTTCCAATTAAAATATGTTTATTACGCATCTCTTTGATTTATAGTTAACGATTGATAACTTCAATTTCGATCGTACAAAATAATATTTTCTTCTTTTTCTTCTTGAATTTTGATTGAAATTTAAATTTCAAAACTTACGATAGTTATTTTACTATCGAATAATTTAATTGAATGAAAAAGAGATTTATAATGTTATTCAAAGCATAAAGCACTTTTTCAACTAACAATATTTTCAGATTAATATAGTTTTTATCAATGAATAAAAAATATTAACTCCAAAACGCGAAAACACACGGAAAGAAATGTTTAATGGTAAGGGAAAAAACAAACTGAAAAATTTACCAATCATTTACGCATATAATAAGCTTTACGTTCATCAACATATGAATTTCTTGTAAAAAGAATTTTATTTATGAGTAGTTCATACGTTGTTGCCGATGCGTTGGTGATATTTAACTAATGGTACTTTATCAAAATGCATTAGGTAATGCAGGTTTAAAACCATTTCTCTTTTTAAATTTATTTAACGTTGCTCTATTTATGCTATACGTTGTAAAAAAAGCACGTGTAACGTACGGGGGTACTTGTGCCGGCCGCCAAGAGCGGAATTCAAACTCGGGTCCTCGAGATTACGAATCCATTGTCTTACGGAGTGAGTAACTGACCGAGTAACTGACGACCTTGTCCTCGCTTTAATTCTCAAATTAAAAAACATTTTAATAAATCAGGACTTAAATTTTCATTTCGACGAAGGTTTACCCTGGTAACAAAAAATTTGCAATTCTGACGCAATTCTGACGCAATTGACTTGACCGTCAGTGAAATTACATCAGACCATACGTCATATGCTTCCGATTTCTGCTATATTTCTGCTGATGTGTAATTACGTTAGGTGACGCTCAGCAGAATTGCGATGAAATTGCAAGATTGAAATTGCAATATCAAAAGGATAATTGCGAGCACTTGCGCGTTCGACAGAATTGCACCAGAAGTGCAAAAGTTTACTAACATTAAGTGCTGCGCAGCAGAATTAAGGAGCTTTACGTAATTACAAGTGCACTTAACGAGACCCTCTCATCACTTCCGCGTGCACAAGAATTGCAATGGAATTGCACAAGCCGTCTGCAGCAGATGACTTGTGGTAGAATTGCGATGAAATTGCAAGATTGAAATTGCAATATCAAAAGGATAATTGCGAGCACTTGCGCGTTCGACAGAATTGCACCAGAAGTGCAAAAGTTTACTAACATTAAGTGCTGCGCAGCAGAATTAAGGAGTTTTACGTAATTACAAGTTCACTTAACGAGACCCTCTCATCACTTCCGCGTGCACAAGAATTGCAATGGAATTGCACAAGCCGTCTGCAGCAGATGACTTGCGGTAGAATTGCGATGAAATTGCAAGATTGAAATTGCAATATCAAAAGAATAATTGCGAGCACTTGCGCGTTCGACAGAATTGCACTAGAAGTGCAAAAGTTTACTAATATTGGAAGTGCTGCGCAGCAGAATTAAGGAGTTTTACGTAATTACAAGTGCACTTAACGAGACCCTCTCATGACTTTCGCGTGCACAAGAATTGCCATGGAATTTCGCAAGCGGTCTGCAGCAGATTACTTGTGGTGAACAATTTGATTTTATATAAACTGTGAAAAAAATTGACGTAAGCAAATTACCACTGCAACATGCAATTCCTCTCCCATAAACTATATTTTCAATTTACTTTTATCTATATCTAGGAGCTTCTTTAAATGTTCCAAAAGAAAGTTTTTTACTGTTTCTAATACAACCGTATACGTTTCTTTTGACTAAGATTTAAGCTGAAATGTATAGTCGAGACTCATTCCTCAATACTCATAACCTTGATGTACATGAATTTATCTTATTTTTTTTTTTTTTTTAACCAAATGAATAAACTTTTATCTCTTTTTCGCACAATACATAATTTAAAAATTCCAGAATTTAAATCGTTAGAAAAATATATTATAAACATTCAGTGGGTGAAAATTAGTCTGTTTTATTCCGTTTACTACGTATAAAATGCTACGTATATCATGTTCATAAAATGCGTATTGAAAATACTTTATATTGAAGTCCAAAAAAATATTATATTATCGATAAAAAAAAATACAGAATTATTAAGTATTCCAAAAGCTTATATCAAAATGAAAAGAAGGAATAATTTCATTTAGTTTCTAATAAGAAAATGTAATTCATTAAAATGTGATTCTTATCGTTCTACAAAATTTGTTATTTGGAATGAAATTGAATAAAAATTATTAATTAAATACAATTTTTGTTTAATATGTGGAAATAATTTTGTTTTTATAATACCTAAATGTTAGTAGGATGGCCATTGAACATCGTTTTATCAGACAAAATAATATATTTATAATAAATAAGGACGTTATACTACATATATATAAAAATTATATAATATTGTCAATAATATTAAACAAACTTATATATAAACGTAAAATAACGTTATGAAGACAGATTTCCAATACATTCTTATATTAATAGCAATGTTAACACAGTTTGTCTACTAAGTAATAAAAATATATTTCATACGATGCTGAAATTTTTTTACAAAAACGCATGCTTTACTCCATCTTCTATTTGCACTGTATATGTTACCACTTCGCTCCAATGCTGCTGCGAAGTATCTGCTCTAAGCTACCTTCGTAAGTATATGCTGTGAATCTGCTGGAAAGTATATGCTTCACGTAGACTTGGTAAGTATGCTGCAATTCCATTGCAAGCACGTGCACACTACACCATTCTCTAAACGGCACCGTAAGTCAGCTGCAAAGCTGCTGCGAAGTAGCTGCTGCATGCTCACCTTCATAAGTATGCCGCAATTCTACTGTAAGCGAACGTGCAATATACACTTCTTTAAACCGCAATCTACCTGTCGTAAGTCTGCTGCTAAGCTGCTGCGAAGTAGCTGCTGCATGCTTACATTCGTAAGTATGCCGCAATTCTACTGTAAGCGCGCGTACAGTCTACACTTCTTTAAACCGCAATATACCTGTCGTAAGTCTGCTGCTAAGCTGCTGCATGCTTACCTTCGTAAGTATGCCGCAATTCTACTGTAAGCGCGCGTGCAATCTACACTTCTTTAAACCGCAATATATCTGTCGTAAGTCTGCTGCTAAGTTGCTGCGAAGAAGCTGCTGCATGCTTACCTTCGTAAGTATGCCGCAATTCTACTGTAAGCGCGCGTGCAATATACACTTCTTTAAACCGCAATCTACCTGTCGTAAGTCTGCTGCTAAGCTGCTGCGAAGTAGCTGCTGCATGCTTACCTTCGTAAGTATGCCGCAATTCTACTGTAAGCGCGCGTGCAATCTACACTTCTTTAAACCGCAATCTATCTGTCGTAAGTCTGCTGCTAAGCTGCTGCGAAGAAGCTGCTGCATGCTTACCTTCGTAAGTCTGCCGCAATTCTACTGTAAGCGCGCGTGCAATATACACTTCTTTAAACCGCAATCTACCTGTCGTAAGTCTGCTGCTAAGCTGCTGCGAAGTAGCTGCTGCATGCTTCTGACTGCAGAACTACAGTAGAATGCTGAAGCATACGAAGCATGTTCTGCGCATTCGCGATTGCGTCAGATTGTGTTACCAGGGTATATTTAATGATCATTCAGAAATTTTATCGATTAAAAAGAAATTTTTCTGAATACATTGATGCTAGGAGCTCTAGTTTATTACGTCATTATTGTGAAATATTTAGGAACTTAAAATTAAAATTAGCAAACAATGCAATTAGCAATAATAAGAAAAAGTGTATTTTTTCGTTTTCTCTAAAATTGACTCTTGAAAAAAAATTTTACTATTCGCAAAGTTGTTGAATTAAATGTGTTGCTAAATGTTTGAGCATTTTTGCTTTTGAAGGTCTTCAAGGTATGTTATCTTGTTTTTGTTTTAAATTTATTATTTTTTTGTTATGAAAAATTTAACTATTACTACATCAGGAATTTTATCTAAACAATCTTTCATCTTTTTTATCAAAAAACATTTTAATAAATTAAGAAAAAAATTAGGCTCTCAGTGGCTTACTCGGTAGAGCAATGAATTCGCAATCTCGAGGTCCTGAGTTCGAATCCCGCTCTCCGTCAATCGATATAAACACCACTGTATATTATATATGATTCACAAACCCACTGAAGATCTCTGATGCTAATAAGCATTGCAATGTTAGCATAAATACAGCGACGTTAAAAGAGAAAAATAATATAATTTTGTATGTCAGCTGGTTTTACCGTTTTAGACCTTTTTTTTCATAAAAAGAGAATAACAACAGTTCCAGTTAATCTCAATCTTTTTGATAAATGCGTTCAAATTGAAATAGTTTGATATTAGATAGTGTCATAAACATTTATATTGTTATATTTTATCCTTTGATAAATAGCATTAAGTGGGAGCCCTATTTAAAAAAAATACGTGTAAAATACACGTGTTTTTTACATGTAAAATTTGCGTGTTTTTTCACGTGTATTTTGCAGGTGTATTTTTCACATATTTTTTCATAGCTTTTCGAAGAGCTTCTACCGTCTGGTCTCTTATATCTACGTCTTCCAGATTTGTGTAAGGGATGACAAAACTTAGAAAAACGCCACCTAGCGACTTAAATCGCTATTAATGATCGATTACGTCGGTTTGACTTAAAGTCACTAGGTGGCGTTTTTCTAAGTTTTGTTATCCTTTACACAAATTTGGAAGACGCAGATATAAGAGGCCGGACAGTAGAAGCTCTTCGAAAGCCAACCCTAAAACCAATTGGAAAATTATCAAATCCCTCCGCAATCGCAAAACCCATGTACCTGCTTTAAAAAGAGACAATATTTCCTACTCTCTTGATGAAGAGAAAGCCGAAATCTTCGCGGACTCTCTAGAAGAACAATGCTCTCCACTCCCCAGCTCGAACGAAACCTCTCTTTTCCACAAGCACGTTACTGAGACTGTGCGTGAATTTCAATTTTCTGACGCCGAATTCCAACACACTTCTCCCCATGAAATCTCGAAAATCATTCGCTCCCTAAAAAATAGAAAAGCTCCAGGCTTTGACGGCATTGGGAACGGAGTTCTCAAAATTCTTCCCCGTAAACACATTGTCGCTATTACCAACATTGTCAATGCAATGGATTCATAAACTCGAGAATCCGAGTTCAAATCCCGCTCTGGCGACCTATAGATACAAGCACCACTGTATGTACGATACATGTACTTTGTTCACAAACATACTGTGAATCTCCGTTGTTGATTAGCATCAAAATGATAGCATAAATATAGCAACGTTAAATAAGTAAATACGTTTAAAAATGTCAGAGAATAAAATTTTCGTTAAAGTTATTAAATCATTAAAATTTAACAATTAGTAATTAATAGATAAATAATAAAAATAATGGAAATAATTTTTGCAAAAAAAAACTTTTTTCAAAAAGTCCTAAATACATACAAATTTACTATATTATTGTTTGAAATTAACTTCAACTAAATGAAAAATGTACAGTCAAAAATAAAAAATTTCTTTTCTATTGTTTGTGATTACAAAATTTATTAACAAAAATAAGCAGTTGATTATTTTTTCGTTTTAAATATAAAAACAAGAAATAAAATAGATTGATGAGTAATTTTAAAAGAGTACTTTCGATTCCGGATTTTTAACTTGCTTAAAAGTAATGAGATTTTCAGCGATTTTACTAAATTGTTTCGTTTGCTTGTGATAATGCATTATAAATAATACCTTAATAAATTAAAGACAGGATACAATAATAATTCAATTTATTAAAATTAATTTGTTTTTATTTATTATAATTTTACTTAAAAAAAATATAAATAAATAAAGATTATTCTTCCTTTAATCTTTGTACATTTGTGTATATCAAATAATAAACTTTCAGTTGTGAGTTTAATTAAAATTTCATACTTGATATAATAATCCATTCTTTTTATGTACAACGAAACAACAAACAAGAGTTTGATGCTTATTAATTATTTGTAAGAATCACCACTGAAAGCAATGGAAGAGATAATAATTATGATTGAGCTTAATAAAACAATACACATTTTAAATAGACATTTTTTAAATTAAAAATCTTATTATATAAGTCTAATAAATAAAATCTTATTTTTATAATTAATTCATCAATATTATTTTAGAGGAATTCTATAAGAAAATTTTGTAAGTTATTATTTTATCTTTGAGACAATTTTCACAAAAAATAATAGGTATTTAAAAAAATTTTTTTTGCTATTATGCATTATTTAAAACTCACTTATTTCATATAATCCTTTGTTAAACGACTGGAAAAATTTCAGATGACTAGTTAAATTAGTGTTTTAATTTTTTTTTTTTTTAATAAATTTAATTTTTTTTATTTTTTTTTCAGTATTAAGTTTGCGCAATAATCTAGGATTAATGCTTCGACAATACTCCATTATTATTGTTTTGAAATTGAATTCCTATTTTGTGCATATTTTCATAGGTAAATTTTTCGCTCATTTGAGCTAAGATATTAAATAAAGCTTCGTAATTTTTTTTAACTATCATGCTTTGATTATTTTTTGGATCAACGGCTTTGTTATAATATTCCATGTATATAGCCGCTCTTTCTTTTTGATCTGGTAGATGAGTATCCACCATAACATCTGTCATTTCAATTATTTTTGGGTCCAATTTTTCGGGAGAACTAGTCATAAGTATTATAAATAATTTGTTATAATTTTTTTCTGCATGTTTACAAAATGTATTAAAATTTGTTAACGAATTGTCTCTTTTTAATGTTGTCCTTTTTTTCAAAAATTTTTCCGCATCTGTCATAATTATCACTAAACCTCTTCGTGATCGTGCGGCCCAATAAAATATTTTATTAATATTATCAGGGGTTTCTTCCATAAAAAAATCGTTACCCCTAACGATTATATAATCCTTTTTTGAACTTTCGGCCACTTTTTTTCCGAACATAGTTTTGCCTGAAATATTCGCAAAATTTATTATCAATACGTAAACAGTAAGATAATAAATAATCATTAAATAAATTATTCTTTATAATTTGATAAATTTAAAAAATTAAATTTTATAAAATTTACCTGATCCTGGTGGCCCATATAATAGCATTTTTCTCTGATAATTTTTATTTTTCATCGTTCTTTTTGCCACACGTGCAAAATTTTGGATTTTGGTATCTAAATTTGTGGTAAGCAAAATGTTTTTAGATATTATTCTGTTCAGGATTTTATTCGGATGGCAAATTATGTCGAGCAATGAAAGGCACGAACTTTCATGCACCAAAGACGGTTTTTTTACTGTGTTTAATACTTTCTTGACGACGAAAATCCCCATAACGAACAATACTGGAATATAAATTATGGTAGCCAAAATTTTTTTTGTATCACCAGTCCAAGTTGAATAGCTCAAGCATAAGAATTTGCATTAGTTTTCTAATTACTGCAAACGGAAAAAAATAATCTACCAATTCAATGTATTTTGATATAGAAATATAACCTCATAGAAAAAATGGTAAAACTTCAAATTAAAAACGGGGAAGCTCCGTACTTATTCTTTTAAAATACCTGCTCATTAAAAACGTAAAAATAAGGTTTTTAGGTGGACAAATTTAATGTTTTTATGAAGAAATTGTTCTGCCTTGAGAATAATAATTAAATTCTAACTATCAATCGCATTTAAAGTAATTAGAAACTAAATTTTTATTTATAATTAAAACAGCTTATAATTAATAATTGATTCATAATTATTCATTAAATATCGAATCACTGGTAATATAAAATTTGATTCTTTAGTTTTGATTGTAAGCTATATTTTTGTTTTATTTTTAAAAACCTTCCTTTCAATATTAAGAAAAAAGCCAATACACCAATCAAAGCAGTGCTAATTATTTTAAGCACCAAATTATTAATAAGACGGAGTTTTTAACACTTAAGTTTGGTTCCTTACATTATTATTAAGATACTGATTATTTTTTTGGATGCATTTTCATGTAAACTTGATTTTAGCGTCGAGCAAAAAGGTTAATCTGCCATCGAAAGAAGTTAAGTATAAATGTAAGAAAAGTATAAAGAATATAAGTATAAATTTATTAATTTTATGGTAGTTTTTAGCTTTTAGATATGGTTCCTAACTTTTGATTGACATGAGGATTTCTTTCCAGATGTATACTTTGGATTGACATATTGTTTTTTCATAAATGCATTTTTATGCAACCTTCATTTAAACGTCTCGAAAAAGGCTAATCCACCAACAAAAGAATTTAGAAATTCTATAAGTATAAAATTATTAATTTGGCGGTAGTTTTAAGATGTTAGGTCTGGTTCTTTACTTTCGATTGACAGAATAGGCTGGCACAAGTCTGGATACTCAGCATCAAACGCAAAAAAAATTTTAAAACATATATCTACAGCTTCCGATATATCGGAAAGTAAATATGATACGTCATTAACGACTACAAGAGATTGTACAATATTATCTACTGTTCCACAAATCGCTACATAAGGCTGTATTTTTATCTTTTTTTCTTTATAACGTTGTAGTTTTTTATCTTGAAAATCTTCTAGCTCTTGTATCGTCTGAAAAATCAAATTAATTTGTGCATAAAAGTACAACCTTAAATAATTTACATTTGATTAAATTTAGTAAATAAATTTGTGTACATTTGCATGTAAAATAAATGACTCTTTAACGTTTTCAAGCGTGAATGAAAAGTTTTTTCTTATTACTCCCAAAATCAGAGGTAGCATTAAGAGGAGGCCGTATCATTCTGTCCTTGTCTAATCTAAATTTTCTTTATTATTAATAAATTAAATATTTTCATAGAAAAGTAATAGTGCTTTCACAGTAGCGTAGATACAAGAGTAAATTGAAATTTTTTTTTGAATACACCAGTATCTTAAGGTTCCATGTAATAATGCATTGAAAGTGTGAATGTTGTGCATGCGTGCAAGAAAAGACCGAGTGTTCGAATGATGCACTCATGAATTCACACTATCATGTATTATAATAGAAGAGCAAGATAGGGGCAACGGTAGCGCATGGGCTTAGGCTCTTGGCTCGCGCCCTTGTGGACCAGGGTTCGATTGCCCGGGAAAATTTCGAAAAATGATTTTCGAATTTTTCTACGGGTATTAGAACCCGGAGATCACGAAAAATCAATTTAAAAGTTCGTCTGGGCAAAATTGAACTATTTTAAAAAGTTCCACTGGGCAAAAATAAAAACTATAATATGTTTGAACCATGGCCTAAGGCAAAGAGCTAAAAGGCCAATTTAAATAGACGAAAAATAAGAAAAAAATGTCATCTGCACAAAATAAAAAAAAAACAAAAAAAAAAAACCAAGGAGTTCAGTGCTTCAGGTAAACTCTAAGGAAGACTGCAGATACTAAACAATAATTGAGTATCCTAGAGTAACCTTAGGTAGATTGCGAATTCTAAGTGATCACTAAGCATCCTAAGGTAACCCTAGGGTAGACTGTAGATCTCAAGCAATCACTTAGCAACCCATTATGACCCTGAGGTAAATCCTAAGATATCTAGCTACCGTAGGGTTGATCATAAAGGACCTAGCTACCTTAGGGTAGACCTTGGGATATCTGGATACCCATGGGTAGACCTCCTGAAAAGGTCCTGGGAAAATAAAGAGCTAAACATCATTGTAAACTATTTCATAATGACTTTCAAGGTATTAACAAAGCTATACGTCGTTTTGGCTTAACGCAGAAATGAAAAAAAACTCACTGATTTCATATAATCCTTTGTTAAATGACTAGAAAAATTTTAGATGACTAGTTAAATTAGTGTTTTAATTTTTTTTTTTTCAATAAATTTTATTTTTTTTCAGTATTAAGTTTGCGCAATAATCTAGGATTAATGCTTCAACAATTACTCCATTATTATTGTTTCGAAATTGAATTCCTATTTTGTGCATATTTTCATAGGTAAATTTTTCGCTCATTTGAGCTAAGATATTAAATAAAGCTTCGTAATTTTTTTTAACTATCATGCTTTGATTATTTTTTGGATCAACGGCTTTGTTATAATATCCCATGTATATAGCCGCTCTTTCTTTTTGATCTGGTAGATGAGTATCCACCATAACATCTGTCATTTCAATTATTTTTGGGTCCAATTTTTCGGGAGAACTAGTCATAAGTATTATAAATAATTTGTTATAATTTTTTTCTGCATGTTTACAAAATAAATTAAAATTTTTTAACGAATTGTCTCTTTTTGGTGTTGCTGTCCTTTTTTTTAAAAATTTTTCCGCATCTGTAATTATTATTACCAAACCTTTTCGTGATCGTGAAGCCCAATAGAATATTTCGTTGATATTATCAGGGGTTTCTTCGACAAAAAAGTCATTGCCTCTTACAATTGCATAATCCATTACTGAAATTTCGGCCACTTTTTTTCCGAACGTAGTTTTGCCTGAAATATTCGCAAAATTTATTATCAATACGTAAACAGTAAGATAATAAATAATCATTAAATAAATTATTCTTTATAATTTGATAAATTTAAAAAATTAAATTTTATAAAATTTACCTGATCCTGGTGGCCCATATAATAGCATTTTTCTCTGATAATTTTTATTTTTCATCGTTCTTTTTGCCACACGTGCAAAATTTTGGATTTTGGTATCTAAATTTGTGGTAAGCAAAATGTTTTTAGATATTATTCTGTTCAGGATTTTATTCGGATGGCAAATTATGTCGAGCAATGAAAGGCACGAACTTTCATGCACCAAAGACGGTTTTTTTACTGTGTTTAATACTTTCTTGACGACGAAAATCCCCATAACGAACAATACTGGAATATAAATTATGGTAGCCAAAATTTTTTTTGTATCACCAGTCCAAGTTGAATAGCTCAAGCATAAGAATTTGCATTAGTTTTCTAATTACTGCAAACGGAAAAAAATAATCTACCAATTCAATGTATTTTGATATAGAAATATAACCTCATAGAAAAAATGGTAAAACTTCAAATTAAAAACGGGGAAGCTCCGTACTTATCATTAAATATCGAATCACTGGTAACAAATGATATTTATTTATTTTACTTTTGATATTGTGATCTCGAACGAAGGACTTAGAAAAAATTCAAAAAGTATATGTCCTGATGTAATGATTGATTTTATTTAAATACAGATCTCAAATAAAAATCAGAAAATATAAAAAAACCATCACCAAGTGCGAAGTTTTAAAAAAACATAAAATTTATCTGTTTTAGGGACGAGACTCATTTTATTAGCCCATCTTGAGTAACTTATATGAAGTTCTATCTTGGAAATATAGATTTTAAAAAAAGTATTAAAATTACAAGTGCTGAAAGGCACATCTTATCAAAGGGAATCTCTATACTTATATGTTGGGATGTTAAAAGTTGCTTGTGAAATATTTAATTCTTCCTTGAGATTTTAAGATTTTAAATACTTCGCACTTGAAGTTCGTTTCTTCTATCCTCTAGTTTTGATTTGGCATCTGTATCTAAAATGAAATTAATCGTTAATTCGGGAGATACTTTTTGGAAAGTTATTTTCTTAGTCCTTCGCTTGCAGAGATTAAGAACATAAGAGGTAAAATTTAGAAATAAATGTTATAACAAATAATAGAGTTCTTGATTTGAATAAATTCGGCATTTGATCACAAATATACCTTTATAATATATTTGTTGTCTTATCCATTAGAAAAGACCTAACATCTTACCTACTTCGTGTAGGTAAAAATCTTGGATTTCTTAAAAAACTCAGTAGAAATTTCTGGAGACGTTATTCAAAAGTGGGAAAATTCTTTCGAAGCTAGGAAAGCATACAGAACGTTATCTATTTTGCAATTTTTTTAACACTTTTCCAGTCTTGAAAGCTCCGTTAGGATATAGCTTTGTAAGTTTTATATGATAAAATTATTTAATTTTACATAAACAAATTTGTGCATTCCAAATTGAAAATTATTTCGAAAAAGGGTCGTTCACAAATTACGTAACACCATGGGGGGGGGGGGGGTTGCTTAAATATTATGCTGGGTTATAGGAGGTCATAGATGCGTGTTACAAAACGTAAAAAAAATTTTCAATGTAAAATTTAATTAGTTCTCAACGAAGCGTGCTAACGTTCCACTACCATCTGCGTTTATTTTCGATGTAATACTAACTTTATTTTGATACGTGTACGTGTACACCTCGCAATATGAATAAGACGTACTTTTTCAAAAACTTTTTCGTTCTATAGTGTTGATGATATTTATGAGAGCTTTTACTTTCATGAACTAATTTTTGCGGGAATAATAAATCCAATATTATATTGAATTAAGGGTGTGAGTTGTCAAGAAATGAAATTTAAAAATTTTTTACTAATAAGTACACTGAGAAAAAAAAATTCTTGAAACAAGGGAACACTCCAATGTGATGTGATCGTTTTAATGCAAAATAAAATTTTTTAGATTTAAGTAACTACATGTTTAAATCGAGATCTAGAGGTTCTTGTTTCAAACATCAAAATGTCTTCATTCGAAATAAATCCACTTGATGCGAGTGGATTTATTATTGATTGAAAATCTTTTTAAATTCTTTAAGTATATTTTCTTTATAGTATATTTTAGATATCACTGGGAAAAAAATTCTTTTATATTTTTAACCAGATATTTACTTCAATGGATATAAAAATAAGGTTATTTCCTCTAGAAGCAAGTTGATTCTATTTGCTTCGAGATATCATTCTTCTTCAAGATATCAATGTAGATTTATGTGTAATGAAGACAGTATTTATTTGATGTTATTAATGATGGCGTCGCTATTTATAATTATTATGTTAATTTTAAAATTTATGTATATGCAAATTTGAGTTGAATAATATTTATTGATTATTTATAATTAATCAACGTAAATCTTTTTATTATATTAATTTTTTTGATTATAATAAATTTAATAAATCATACTATAAATTATAAAATTCTCAACTATATTTTAAATATTTCTGTTACGTAATTACCATACAGGGGGAGGGGGTTAAATAATTTTGTTACATAGGGGGAGGAGGGGGTCCATTTTTTAAAAAAGTGCGTTACGTAATTTGTGAACAGCCCCAAAGAGGTTTGATTTGTAATCATGTATATTTATAACACTACATTTCATATAGTCTAAAATAATTTCATATTTTTCGAAGCTTCAACTAGATTTCAAATTACAATATCCTGATCAAAATGATAATTTTAAATTAAATTGGTCAGTGGCTTCAACAAAAATAATTTCTTACTTGAAAAATAAAAAAAGGACCTTACTCGATATTGTTTATCCTGATTATAACGAAATTATGTATGATATAAAAATAAGTAACTCTATTTTTGAGTCTTTGCATTTTAGTCTGGTATATATATTTCTTCTCTACATTTAATTCGTAAACCAATAGCTTTGATTGAAAAAAATAATTAAAAATTTTTAAAAACTTTTTTTTTATTATACTAACATAATCTAGTTTCCAATTTTTATGACATTACATTATTATTATTATTATTATAAAAATCTTTTTGTGATATATTATTTTGCAATCTGAAAATGCAACCTTTGCAATGGAGCATATTGACCTTAAGTGGCACTTTCAGCCTGCTAGACAAAAAAATATCTTTATTTTTATTTTTTATTACTACAATTTTGTTAACATGAATTATCAGAATCATAAGATACAATTATGTTTATAAATAATTTGGTACAATATTTTAATTTTTTTATTTCACAGCATTCATAGATACTCATGCTCCAGTCATATCCTTATTAAGAGGCGGCCGTATAGTTCTGTCCTTGTCTAATCTAAATTTTCTTTATTATTAATAAATTAAATATTTTCATAGAAAAGTAAGACAACCGCCCAATAGAGCAAAAGACAAGCAAACAATTTTTTTTTTTATGGAAAAATATGAAATTTTGATTATTTTTCGAGTGAAGTCTGAAACGGAAAAACAGTTGAATCAACTCAATCAAGTTTGATTGTTTTTCCGTTTCAGACTTTACTCGAAAAATAATCAAAATTTCACATTTTTTCATAAAAAAAAATCGTTTGCTTGTCTTTTGCTCTATTGGGCGGTTGTCTTATAGTGCTTTCACAGTAGCGTGGATACAAGAGTAAATTGAAATTTTTTTTTGAATACACCAGTATCTTAAGGTTCCATGTAATAATGCATTGAAAGTGTGAATGTTGTGCATGCGTGCAAGAAAAGACCAAGCGTTCGAATGATGCACTCATGAATTCACACTATCATGTATTATAATAGAAGAGCAAGATAGGGGCAACGGTAGCGCATGGGCTTAGGCTCTTGGCTCGCGCCCTTGTGGACCAGGGTTCGATTGCCCGGGAAAATTTCGAAAAATAATTTTCGAATTTTTCTACGGGTATTAGAACCCGGAGATCACGAAAAATCAATTGAAAAGTTCGTCTGGGCAAAATTGAACTATTTTAAAAAGTTCTACTGGTCAAAAATAAAAACTATAATATGTTTGAACCATGGCCTAAGGCAAAGAGCTAAAAGGCCAATTTAAATAGACAAAAAATAAGAGAAAAATGTTATCTGCAAAAAAAAAAAAAAAAAAACCAAGGAGTTCAGTGCTTTAGTTATACTCTAAGGAAGACTGCAGATACTAAGCAATAACTAAGTATCCTAGAGTAACCTTAGGTTATATTGTGGATCCTAGGAAATCACTAAGCATCCTAGGGTAATCCTAAGGTAGATTGCGAATCTTAAGTGATCACTAAGTATCCTAGGGTAATCCTAGGGTAAACTACGGATCCTAAGCGATCACTAAGCATCCTAAGGTAACCCTAGGGTAGACTGTGGATCTCAAGCAATCACTTAGCACCCCATGGTGACCCTGAGGTAAATCCTAGGATATCTAGCTACCCTGGGGTAGATCATAGGGTACCTGGCTACCTTATGGTAGACCTTGAGATATCTGGATACCCATGGGTAGACCCCAGGGTACCCTAGGGTAGCTGGATACCCATGGTTAGACCTCAGGGTACTCTAGGGTAGCTGGATACCCGTAGGTAACCCCAGGGTACCCTAGGGTAGCTGGATACCCAAGGGTAAGTCCAGGGTACCCTAGGGTAACTAGCTACCCGTAAGTAACCCCAGGGTACCCTAGGGTAGCTGGATACCCGTAGGTAACCCCTGAGTACCTTAGGGTATCTGGATACCCATGGGTAGACCCCAGGGTACCCTAGGGTAACTAGATACCCATGGGTAGACCTCAGGGTACTCTAGGGTAGCTGGATACCCGTAGGTAACCCCAGGGTACCCTAGGGTAGCTGGATACCCAAGGGTAACCCGAGGGTACCCTAGGATAGCTGGATACCCACGGTTAGACCGCAAGGTATTCAGATAGCCTGAGGTAACCCTTGGGCATGCAGCTACCCTAGGGTACCCTGGGGTTACCTACGGGTATCCAGATACCCTAGTGTACCCTGGGGTTACCTACGGGTAGCTAGCTATCCTAGGGTACCCTGAGGTAACCCTTGGGCATGCAGCTACCCTAGGGTACCCTGGGGTTACCTACGGGTATCCAGCTACCCTAGAGTACCCTGAGGTCTACCCATGGGCATCTAGCTACCCTAGGGTACCCTGGGGTCTACCCATGGGTATCCAGATATCCCAAGGTCTACCCTAAGATAGCCAGGTACCCTATGATCTACCCCAGGGTAGCTAGATATCCTAGGATTTACCTCAGGGTCACCATGGGGTGCTAAGTGATTGCTTGAGATCCACAGTCTATCCTAGGGTTACCTTAGGATGCTTAGTGATCGATTAGGATCCGTAGTTTACCCTGGGATTACCCTAGGATACTTAGTGATTTCCTAGGATCCACAATATAACCTAAGGTTACTCTAGGATACTTAGTTATTGCTTAGTATCTGCAGTCTTCCTTAGAGTATACCTAAAGCACTGAACTCCTTGGTTTTTTTTTTTTTTTTTTTTTGTGCAGATAACATTTTTCTCTTATTTTACGTCTATTTAAATTGGCCTTTTAGCTCTTTGCCTTAGGCCATGGTTCAAACATATTATAGTTTTTATTTTTGCCCAGTGGAACTTTTTAAAATAGTTCAATTTTGCCCAGACGAACTTTTTTAAATTGATTTTTCAGATCTCCGGTTCTAATACCCGTAGAAAAATTCGAAAATCATTTTTCGAAATTTTCCCGGGCAATCGAACCCTGGTCCACAAGGGCGCGAGCCAAGAGCCTAAGCCCATGCGCTACCGTGGCCCCTATCTTGCTCTTCTATTATAATACATGATAGTGTGAATTCATGAGTGCATCATTCGAACGCTCGGTCTTTTCTTGCACGCATGCACAACATTCACACTTTCAATGCATTATTACATGGAACTTTAAGATACTGGTGTATTCAAAAAAAAATTTCAATTTACTCTTGTATCCACGCTACTGTAAAAGCACTATAAGACAACCGCCCAATAGAGCAAAAGACAATCAAACGATTCTTTTTTATGAAAAAATATGAAATTTTGATTATTTTTCGAGTAAAGTCTGAAACAGAAAAACAATCAAACTTGATTGAGTTGATTCAACTGTTTTTAAAAAAAAAGTTTTTAAAAATTTTTAATTATTTTTTTCAATCAAAGCTATTGGTTTACGAATTAAATGTAGAGAAGAAATATATATACCAGACTAAAATGCAAAGACTCAAAAATAGAGTTACTTATTTTTATATCATACATAATTTCGTTATAATCAGGATAAACAATATCGAGTAAGGTCCTTTTTTTATTTTTCAAGTAAGAAATTATTTTTGTTGAAGCCACTGACCAATTTAATTTAAAATTATCATTTTGATCAGGATATTGTAATTTGAAATCTAGTTGAAGCTTCGAAAAATATGAAATTATTTTAGACTATATGAAATGTAGTGTTATAAATATACATGATTACAAATCAAACCTCTTTGGGGCTGTTCACAAATTACGTAAAGCACTTTTTTAAAAAATGGACCCCCTCCTCCCCCTATGTAACAAAATTATTTAACCCCCTCCCCCTGTATGGTAATTACGTAACAGAAATATTTAAAATATAGTTGAGAATTTTATAATTTATAGTATGATTTATTAAATTTATTATAATCAAAAAAATTAATATAATAAAAAGATTTACGTTGATTAATTATAAATAATCAATAAATATTATTCAACTCAAATTTGCATATACATAAATTTTAAAATTAACATAATAATTATAAATAGCGACGCCATCATTAATAACATCAAATAAATACTGTCTTCATTACACATAAATCTACATTGATATCTTGAAGAAGAATGATATCTCGAAGCAAATAGAATCAACTTGCTTCTAGAGGAAATAACCTTATTTTTATATCCATTGAAGTAAATATCTGGTTAAAAATATAAAAGAATTTTTTTCCCAGTGATATCTAAAATATACTATAAAGAAAATATACTTAAAGAATTTAAAAAGATTTTCAATCAATAATAAATCCACTCGCATCAAGTGGATTTATTTCGAATGAAGACATTTTGATGTTTGAAACAAGAACCTCTAGATCTCGATTTAAACATGTAGTTACTTAAATCTAAAAATTTTATTTTGCATTAAAACGATCACATCACATTGGAGTGTTCCCTTGTTTCAAGAATTTTTTTTTTCTCAGTGTACTTATTAGTAAAAAATTTTTAAATTTCATTTCTTGACAACTCACACCCTTAATTCAATATAATATTGGATTTATTATTCCCGCAAAAATTAGTTCATGAAAGTAAAAGCTCTCATAAATATCATCAACACTATAGAACGAAAAAGTTTTTGAAAAAGTACGTCTTATTCATATTGCGAGGTGTACACGTACACGTATCAAAATAAAGTTAGTATTACATCGAAAATAAACGCAGATGGTAGTGGAACGTTAGCACGCTTCGTTGAGAACTAATTAAATTTTACATTGAAAATTTTTTTTACGTTTTGTAACACGCATCTATGACCTCCTATAACCCAGCATAATATTTAAGCAACCCCCCCCCCCCATGGTGTTACGTAATTTGTGAACGACCCTTTTTCGAAATAATTTTCAATTTGGAATGCACAAATTTGTTTATGTAAAATTAAATAATTTTATCATATAAAACTTACAAAGCTATATCCTAACGGAGCTTTCAAGACTGGAAAAGTGTTAAAAAATTGCAAAATAGATAACGTTCTGTATGCTTTCCTAGCTTCGAAAGAATTTTCCCACTTTTGAATAACGTCTCCAGAAATTTCTACTGAGTTTTTTAAGAAATCCAAGATTTTTACCTACACGAAGTAGGTAAGATGTTAGGTCTTTTCTAATGGATAAGACAACAAATATATTATAAAGGTATATTTGTGATCAAATGCCGAATTTATTCAAATCAAGAACTCTATTATTTGTTATAACATTTATTTCTAAATTTTACCTCTTATGTTCTTAATCTCTGCAAGCGAAGGACTAAGAAAATAACTTTCCAAAAAGTATCTCCCGAATTAACGATTAATTTCATTTTAGATACAGATGCCAAATCAAAACTAGAGGATAGAAGAAACGAACTTCAAGTGCGAAGTATTTAAAATCTTAAAATCTCAAGGAAGAATTAAATATTTCACAAGCAACTTTTAACATCCCAACATATAAGTATAGAGATTCCCTTTGATAAGATGTGCCTTTCAGCACTTGTAATTTTAATACTTTTTTTAAAATCTATATTTCCAAGATAGAACTTCATATAAGTTACTCAAGATGGGCTAATAAAATGAGTCTCGTCCCTAAAACAGATAAATTTTATGTTTTTTTAAAACTTCGCACTTGGTGATGGTTTTTTTATATTTTCTGATTTTTATTTGAGATCTGTATTTAAATAAAATCAATCATTACATCAGGACATATACTTTTTGAATTTTTTCTAAGTCCTTCGTTCGAGATCACAATATCAAAAGTAAAATAAATAAATATCATTTGTTACCAGTGATTCGATATTTAATGAATAATTATGAATCAATTATTAATTATAAGCTGTTTTAATTATAAATAAAAATTTAGTTTCTAATTACTTTAAATGCGATTGATAGTTAGAATTTAATTATTATTCTCAAGGCAGAACAATTTCTTCATAAAAACATTAAATTTGTCCACCTAAAAACCTTATTTTTACGTTTTTAATGAACAGGTATTTTAAAAGAATAAGTACGGAGCTTCCCCGTTTTTAATTTGAAGTTTTACCATTTTTTCTATGAGGTTATATTTCTATATCAAAATACATTGAATTGGTAGATTATTTTTTTCCGTTTGCAGTAATTAGAAAACTAATGCAAATTCTTATGCTTGAGCTATTCAACTTGGACTGGTGATACAAAAAAAATTTTGGCTACCATAATTTATATTCCAGTATTGTTCGTTATGGGGATTTTCGTCGTCAAGAAAGTATTAAACACAGTAAAAAAACCGTCTTTGGTGCATGAAAGTTCGTGCCTTTCATTGCTCGACATAATTTGCCATCCGAATAAAATCCTGAACAGAATAATATCTAAAAACATTTTGCTTACCACAAATTTAGATACCAAAATCCAAAATTTTGCACGTGTGGCAAAAAGAACGATGAAAAATAAAAATTATCAGAGAAAAATGCTATTATATGGGCCACCAGGATCAGGTAAATTTTATAAAATTTAATTTTTTAAATTTATCAAATTATAAAGAATAATTTATTTAATGATTATTTATTATCTTACTGTTTACGTATTGATAATAAATTTTGCGAATATTTCAGGCAAAACTATGTTCGGAAAAAAAGTGGCCGAAAGTTCAAAAAAGGATTATATAATCGTTAGGGGTAACGATTTTTTTATGGAAGAAACCCCTGATAATATTAATAAAATATTTTATTGGGCCGCACGATCACGAAGAGGTTTAGTGATAATTATGACAGATGCGGAAAAATTTTTGAAAAAAAGGACAACATTAAAAAGAGACAATTCGTTAACAAATTTTAATACATTTTATAAACATGCAGAAAAAAATGATAAATTATTTATAATACTTACAACTAGTTGTCCGAAGAAATTGGACCCAAAAATATTTGAAATTGTAGATTTTATGGTGGATACTCAACTCGCAAATCAAAAAGAAAGAGCTACAATATTCATGCAATATTATAATAAAGCCTTAGATCTAAAAAATAGTCAAAGCATAGTTAAAAAAAATTACGAGGCTTTGTTTAATATTTTAGCTCAAATGAGCAAAACATGCTCTTATGAAGACATATACAAAATCGGAATTCAATTTCGAAATAATAATGATGGAGAACTCAACGAAGCATTAATCCTAGAATATTGCGCCAATTTAATATTGAAAAAAAAAAATAAAAAAAATAAAATTTATTAAAAAAAAAAAAAAATTAAAACTAATTTAACTAGTCATTTGAAATTTTTTGAAATAAGTGAGTTTTATTTTTAATTTATTTATTTATATTTTTAATAAAGTGCGAGTATTGTAATAAATTAAATAAAAATAATTTTTTTAAAATAAATTTAATTATTATTATATCCTGTTTTTAATTTATTAAGGTATTATTTACAATGCATTATCACAAGCAAGCGAGACAATTTATTCAAATCTATGAAAATCTCATTACTTTTAAACAAGTTAAAAATCCGTAATCGAAAGTACTCTTTTAAAATTACTAATTAGCATCGAAATGATAGCACAAATACAGCGACGTTAAAAATTTAAAAAAAATTATTGAAATAAGAAATGTATGATGATTAAATGTAAATCAGTAAGTTAATTTCAAACAATGATATAGTAAATTTTTATGCATTTAGGACTTTTTGAAAAAATTTTTTTTTTGCAAAAATTATTTCCATTATTTTAATTATTCATCTATTAATTACTAATTATTAAATTTTAATGATTCAATACTATTAATAACTTAAACGAAAATTTTATTCTCTGACATTTTCAAACGTATCTTTGATTATATTAAACGCAAGGCGAATACAACATATACTTGTATATTTATTTTATTATGAAATATATATGCATGCTCATACATTTTTTTTATGATCCAGAATCGAAGGTAAAGTATTTAAAATGTTTATAAAAATAATATTTATATTTAATATTTCTAAAATATATCGAAGTAAAGAAATTGATCCTCCTGAAAAGAGCCTATTAAGTAGATGGCTTAACAATATGAAGGATCGTAATAATTTTTTTTTATTAGCATTTTCAATGTATTACAAAGGACATTCTCAAGGAATATTTTGAGAAAATCACGAGTCTCATTCATAATTTAAATCAGAAATATGTTTTATATTTCTGCGTAAACGACGAATATAGCCAGTTTTTTTGTTAATACCTTGAAAGTCATTGTGAAATACTTTACAATGATGTTTAGCTTCTTCTTTTCAGGACCTTTTCCACTTGGAAAAGTTGAATTTAATAAGAGATAAAATAGGAATATTTGATTAATATACCTCCGGCTTAAGCTTTCTCCCTCCTACATTTTACAGCTATACTCCCACTTAATGCTATTTAGCAATTAAAGGATAAAATATAAAAATATAAATGTCATGACACTATCTAATATCAAACTATTTCAATTTTAACGCATTTATCAAAAAGATTGAGATTATTTTTTTTTTTTTTTTATCTTTTTTAACGTCGCTATATTTATGCTATTTTTTTTTTTTTTTAATGCTAATCAGCGACGGAGCTCGTAAGTGTGTTTTTTAACAAAGCACATGTAATGTACAGCGGTGCTTGCACGATTCGGCCGAGAGCGGGATTCGAACTCGAAACCTCAAGATTACGAATCCAATGCTCTACCGATTGAGCCACAGACTGGCTCTATATACGTATATAAATCTAGATCTTACATGGAAAACGGAATTATTTTATCGAAACGAATAAAAACATCTCTAATTATTTGGAATTGATTAACTCGCGATGTTTTATAGAAGTCTATTTTTTACCACGCGCACGAAAATTTCTACTTAAACGACTATCTATATATATCTATATTTATCCTGCTTAGATTACAGAAATTACTAGAATGAGTATTAGTTTACTCCAATGTGGCGTTGTTATAGAAGTTGTTTTTTATTGACATAATGTCATTGGTTTGATAATGGTTTTCTTTCAATAAATTTGTGAAAAGTCAGTTATAAAAATATTAACGTCATGGGGAACTTGTTTGATTGTTGTAAAGGGTCCTCTTCGTATGAAGATATTACGCCAGATAGGGTAAATAATTTATTTGAGGTTATGTTTTTCTAAATTTTTTGGTATATATTATATAGGTTCTATCTTGCTATTAATAGTGCCTAAAATAACAAATGTACTCTTGAATAAACAATGTAAAATTAACATTTAAAAAATGACATAATTATTTATTTTAACAATGGATATTGAATTGTATTATGAAAATATGTTTTTACTTTTTATCTGTAATCATATATTTTATAAACTATTTGTAAATTTTCTATTTTATCAATTTATTTTAATCAATTTAAAAAACGTATTTATTTTTGTGAAATATAACTTTTTAATTGTTTATGATGTATATATTTTATATATATCCTTAGGAAACTATTCGACAGCAGCAAGTAGCAGCTGCAGAAAAACGTTTAGCCGAACAGGAAAAAAGAGGCATTGGCAATGTTGATGCTGTAAAACGACAACAGAAATTATCTGAAGAACGAGACAAAAGATTACAAGAAGCAGGAAATATGAGTGGTCAAATGGAACTCAAAGTAAATTTTAATAATTCTCATTTTAAATCACGTATCAATGATATATTTATGAATTAAAATTTTTCTATTTTTTTCAGTGGCAAGTCAGTTAAATAAATGTATATGAAATTCGCAAATTCAAGATATTCCAGAAGTTTGCTTTTTAAAATAACTATTAATGGTATGCCGATGAATTTTATATTTTAAGCAAGATTATTTACAACTTATATTTATATATATACATATATATTTTATTATAGAATTATATGTTTCTATGTGATAGTCTATTACAGTATACAAAGTTGCAAATATTTTTAAATAGTATTGGCAAAATCTTTTGTTTTTATAAAACCTATTATACATATAGTCTATCATACGAATTGTTTGTTGTTATAAATTTTATGTTGTAATGAATAATTTATGTTACTAATATTTTCTATTATAATTTACACAATAGATGATCATGAATTTCTCTAATGAATTTTGCAAGACTTACAATGGTTTAAAAATTTATTTCATTTACTATACATACTTTTTTTAATTCACATAATTTT
Organism: Anastatus disparis; assembly: GCA_017163975.1. Taxonomy (NCBI): domain Eukaryota; kingdom Metazoa; phylum Arthropoda; class Insecta; order Hymenoptera; family Eupelmidae; genus Anastatus; species Anastatus disparis. Next base: position 4,208,095 of record JAFFSR010000251.1, read on the forward strand.
TTATTTCCATAAATAATGAAAATACTTTTAAAATGCAAAATATTTTAAGTGTATACATACATCAGAAATTTATTTTATATTTAGAAAATGAATAGTTAAGCTTTATTATTTCAACATGAGAAGTAGAATTATACATCATTTTTTAAAAATGATGATTATTGAAACAACATACATTTAATATGATTCTCAAAAATTTACCTATTGTATGTGAACAATGTATTTTGATATAATTCATAATAAGCGTTTTAAAAATAAGAAAAGAAATAAAAATGTACTTACAGCTACAAAATTTCTTGTAAAATTCATTAATAAAGTATTTATTTTTTAAATCAGGATTTGAACAAGTTGTACAGCGTGTATTAACATGATTATAAATGAATTTAAAAAAAAAATAAAGCCGTAGTACATATAAAATGAATTTAATAACTTTAAAATTGTTAAATTACACTAAAAGTGTAATAAGTTACTTATAATTTTTAAATTATCATTAAATTTGTTATATTTAAAGTGATTTATATTTTATAGAAAGTTATGAAATCATTTTATCACTGAATCTAATTCAAGTATTAAAAGTAATTAAAAAGGAATGTAGTCTCATTTGAAATTTTTCTAGTCGTTTAACAAAGGATTATATGAAATAAGTAATGGTCTAAAATAATGCATAATAGCAAAAAAAATTTAGAAAAAATACTTATTATTTTTTTGTGAAAATTGTCTCAAAGACTTAAAACGAAAAGGAAATGATTGAATAATGGCTTATAAATTTTTTTAATAAATATATTATTCAATAATAATTAATGTACACAAATTTTTATGCACCATTAGTTGTCAGTTGTAAATTTACGATATTTTACAAATGAATTTTATATATTTATGTAATAATTTGTTATACAATTATACTTTTATGAAATTTTTAATAAATTTTCAACATTCCTAAAAATTATTTACTGTTTTTTATTTTCAAAAATTGAAATATGTGATGTTTTAATATAAGGTTATAGCTTAATATGTGTCTGTATTATTAAGAAGAATAGAGTAAAAAATTTTCATACGTATTTTTTAATTGTCTCTACTTTTTGAGGAAAAACTTAACATAAATCAATTGAGGTCTTCAGTGGCTCACTATGAGTTGATACAAGCAAATAAAAAATAATGAATCGGTAAGGATTAAATGAAAACTCAGATTTTTATATGTAAAAAAAATTGATTTTTAATGTCTTTTAGACATTAAAATTTATTATTGCATCATAAAAGTTTTATACATAGAAATATTAAGAAAAGTTTAATTTAAAATTTTTTAATGCGCAGTATATATGGTAAACATACAGCAAAAGCCCGCAAAAGACTCTAAATACTTGTATATTTATATTTGTCGCTTAAGGCAGTCTCAACAGTGAAATGCTGTGTCACACGCAAATATAATCTTTCTTTTTTGGGAAAGGGCAATGATTAAGCTTCATAATTTTAATATTTGAACTGTATTTGCACATAATACTTTTGTTACTTATCAATCGGTCTTAATTCCCATTGGAATTTCTTTTATTTCATTTTTGTTTTTATTATCATTGCTGTAAATTCTTTTTATTAAAAAAAATAATTAAATTAAATGAATTAAATTCCATCATTAGATGGAAAATTAAACAGATTTTCTTGACATTAACTGGCAAGTGTTTTACATCCTTAATGGTATTCTTTTTGAAAGAATATACATTTTTAAAGTATAAAAATAATTTTGGAGGTCGTCAGTGGCTTATTCGGCAGAGCGATGGATTTTTAATCTCGAAGTTCCGAGTTCGAAACCCGCTCTCGATCGATTGATATGAGCATTAATGTAAGTTATACATGTGCTTTGTTCGCAAACACACTGACGAGCTCCGTCGCTAATTAGGATCGCAATGATAGCAAATACAGCGACGTTAAATAAACATAAAAAAGAAGTCTTCTTAGCCATCTTAATCCCAAATAAACTTTTAATAATGTTATTTTATACAATTTTATTTATATAAAAATTATACTTTTGACATTTTTATCTACTTTTAATATATTATTTTACATTTCTTATAATAAATGTTTAATTACTTTAATATACAAGTATTATTTATCTTACATTATATTATTATTGCAATTTCAACATATCTAAGACATTTGAAAATAAATTATATTTCTCATAAAGCTAATCCTCAGGAAGCTTATTTTTTTACAAGCTTCTAATAATTACTAAGGGTTTGCAGTATTTTATATATATATATAGTAAAGTAGAAAAATATGAAATGTTATTAAATAGATTATATTTTCTACAAACAATTCAAATCACAATCTCTAAGAATATTAATGTTTATACGGAATGTTTAAATATATATTTTTTCTATATATATATATATAATTTGTTTATCTCTCTCTACGTGCTTAATTTACGTTAATTTTAAACCTTATTTTGTCTTTGTTTAAAAATTTGCTGTATACGTAAATATATATTTTATAAATATATTATTTTAACTTAATTTTTTCGAATACCCATTTATGTATTTTCTCAGGTACTATTGTCTTTTGAGACAAGTTGCCGAATTCCCGTTTATGTAAAACGATATTTTATTTTTATTTAATATTCAATATTTTATATTTATAATTTATGTATTAATCATAATATTCAATTGTTTATTTATTAATTATATCGGCAAATAGCTTTCGTTCGTTATAGCCATATATTTTCTGTATTATATATACAATATAAAAAAAAGTCATCGAAATCTAAGTATCGCGTTCTGTACAAGTCATTAGTCAGAGTTTTTAAATGCATTTTCTTAAGTTTTATGGAAAAGCTATGAAATTTAAATTTTTCTTCAAATCTTTCCGATTCGATGTACCGACCACGATCTAAAAAGTTTTTTCGACGATTTTTTAATTTCACGGCCATGAGCAATTTGTATTTCAAGCGAGGCACCGTTATTCAAAGCAAGCCATGTTCGTACTTCATTCGTTGCGGATGATGATCCTGAAAAAAAAATTCAAATTATGTTTACTTAAAAAAAAAGTAAGTTTTTATTTATCCGAAGAGTGTCGGGGTATCAGGTTAACGATTTCGCTCAAATTTTGGACGATGTTTTTAGATTCAGAAATATAAAGAGAGCTGAAATTTTAGACGTTTATGCCTTATATTTCCCTAGTTTCAGGCAATCAGAGAATTTCAACGGAAAAATTACTTTTCAAAAACTTTTTTTAAATGAAATCTGTGCTCGAATCCTTTCGAAATAGCAGTTATGGTATATTGAAATATTATCTTTTTCCAAAATTACAGGTTTTTCAACTTTCAATTTTTACAAGACTATAACTTTGTAAAAAATAATATTTTTATATACCATATCTATTATTTCGAAAAGATTTGAGTTCAACTTTCATTAAAACAAGGTTTTAAACTCTTAACTATTAATGCTGAAATATAAGCGTTTGAAAATCTAGTAACTTTTCCAGTGACATTCTTCAATTATTATAAGTAGAGGAATATTGAACGTTGAGGTTTAAAATTTTGGTTTTCTTTATATTTTTGCATCCAGAATCATCTTTCTAAATTTGAGCAAAATCGTCGACCTAGAACTCCGTCACTCTTCTGGTAAAAGAACCAAAATAATTTTTTAACATTTAAAAATTCTAATTAAATATTTGTAATTTGGGTATTAAATATATTAATTTTTCAAAAAGAATAAGAAATTACCTAAAAGTTCGTGTAACGTTACTCTTCTACTAGCTAATAATTCTTTACTGGCACTTCGAATTTCGAAAACAAGCATCGCTTGTCGTGGAACAGAATCATGATCCAAATGGAAGTCGATGCAAAATTGAGGATTTGGCATTGCAGGCAGTAATCTTGATTTAGCAATTGTTTTTCCACCTGTCAGTGATGTTATTTTTTCTGGGCTCGTGCAACTTTATAAAACACAAAAAGCATATTTTTAGAATGAAATAATTTATTGTTCATTTGAAAAATTTTGATATTTTAACCTACTTTTGAAATTTAACGCGGCAGTAAAGCTGAGCAATATGGGCTACATGAAGACCTTGTGCTTGAAGTACTTTTCCCTCGATACCTGAATATTTTTCTCTCATCCCGTTCACAATTTTCAATTCTACAAAAATAAATATCAAATTCTTAACATGATCGCTATTTTTTAATTTGTTTATTCAAAATTATTAACCTTCAAACTGTACACTAGTGCGAATTGGGATTTCGACAGCTTCGATACTTTACGTTTTTGTTGCTTTTCTTAATAAAAAAAAAGTTTTAATCATGTGATTTTCCTCGAAATTTTCCTAGAAATCGATTGATTTTTTTTCTGAATATTGACTGTTGAGAATTTGCACTAGTGTACAGTTTAAGAGTTAATTGGGACTAAAAATTTAATAAATACCATTTGGTCGAATTCGCAATTTTGGACTCGATTGTCGAACTCTAGTGAGCATATCGGGTTGCGAAACAGCATGCGATAAGCCTGAACCTTGTAACAGTTCAGTTGCATCTGCTTCACCTGCGCCACGAGGTTCCAAACTCAACGTGACACCTTTGTTAGCGTCGCACTTACCATCTTCGATATTAACCTCAGAACGGAATCTCCGAAGTTTTAAACCACGCTTCATCTTTAAAAATTTTAGTTTTATAACAGTTATTCAAATATTTAAGGGGACGCTGGATCTCTCCATCCTTTTTTACTTAAAAAATTTAGGTTTTTGGAAAAACTGGTGATTGTTGATAAAAATTAAGAGTTGTCCGCAACTTGTACAGTAAAAAGCAATATTTTTTTTTATGAGGACAAATTAATTTTCAAGAAAAGTTTGACATACTTAAAAAATCATAACTTAGGCTAGAGAATATGATTTTTTAAGTATGTCAAACTTTTCTTGAAAACAAAGCATCAAAATTAATTTGTTCTTATCAGAAAAAATATTGCTTTTTACTGCACAAGTTGCGGACCACTCTTAATTTTTATCAATAATTATTAGTTTTTCCAAAAACCTAGATTTTTTAATTAGAAAAGGATAGAGAGATCCAACGTCCTCTTAAAATTGATATAAATTTAAATGAAATAGTTTAATTGATTGTTATTTTTCACCTTTTGTTTCATCATTCGAAAGCTATTGTACTGTGGAGTTTTCTTCCCAAAGCTTTGATCAGGACTAGGAGATAAACTGTGGTGGCTCGATGCTATTTTTAATTTTGAATCATCTGTTTCATCAGCGCATTCAATTTGTTCACCATTTTGTTTACGCGACCATTGATTATTAGCAACCTCGCTATTTTCGTCCAATTCTTTGGTTTTCGTAAGCATTTTGCCTTTTAAAAGAAGATTAACTTTGAAAACATTGCAATAAGTATTAAAATTGACGTTTAAATTTTAATAATTGAACGTTAACCAACCAGTATGATTTGAATTTCGTAGATTATTCGATGGCGATGATTGAGCTGAATGATTTTGTGGCACGGTTGGTACTTTAATTAAAGTGACTGTTCTCGGTGGCGGCGGTGGTGGTACCACAGGTTCTAAATGCAACCTCATTCGTGATTTTTCCATCGACGGTCTTCTAATGATATTGGTGCTCGTTGTCGTTGGTACATCTTGTGGCTCGCTTGGTCTTGTTGAGGCTTCGCTAATAGTACTTGTTGCATAAGTACTTTGAGTCTGTAAATCGTGTATAGATTTATATATTTTTGGAATATATCAAGTAATTTTAACGAATAAAAAAAAAACGAAAATCTCCGCACCTCACACTCTTCGGATAAAACTTTGACTTTTAATTCGATCGATCCGGATTTAGTACCGCGAAGAGTAAACCAGTACGATTGATCTGTATTCGACAGTCTTCTTATTTCTTCTAACGTCAATGATACTTTGCCAAGGTAATCTTTCATACCGAAAGTATCATGATCCCATAGTACCTGTTAAGAAACATAATCATTATTTTTCAAATTATTTATTGTAATTATTTATCAATTTGTTCTTTCAATTTTTTTCTCAAATATTATTATGAACAATTCGATTTTTGTTATTTTATTTTGATAAAATGACAAAAATATGATAATTGGTTATTTTAAAAAATATAATATAAAAATTATAGGAATTGATTATTTTTTTTCTAAATACCTACCACGTCAAGAGTTTCGCCATTACGTGGTAAACCCATAATAGAACTTTCATCCCAGCAAGGATTCAATGTTTTCTTTTTAACGCTACTTTTGTACTTTGTTTCATTATTAAGTTTAAGCTCGCAAAATGGATCACTAAAGCCATTGAGATCCTTGGCAACGAGATCCTTAGCCCGGAGAAGCGTCACTTCCATCAAACCACTGCCGGTCGATAATAGACTCGAGACGTCCGATGCTGCGGCGTCAGTGTCACGATGCGTTAATAACAATTTCTAGAAATAGTGTTAAAAAACTATCAATTTTCTGGTGTTTTTAATGAAATAATGTTAGAATAAAGTATTGCTTACTGTTGCTTTATAAAACTTATAATTAAAAAAATTTTTTTCATTTATAATTTCATGTTAATACTTAATTACAATAATTTAATCATTTCTTTAATATTTTACTTGTATTGAATACAAAGAAATTTAATCGAGTTTTTTTTAACGTGAAATTTATATAACTTAAATTATTTTTAACTAACGTATAATAGATTGCTAATATCAATTACAGAGTATATTCAATATTGCCATTTTCATATTATTTCATCATAAGAATATTTAAAGATTAATTCTTCAATAAATTAATTTCAGAATAAACTATCACCGCTAATACAAAAGCAAGTCAGAGAGTTTTTAAATAATTGACTAAAAAAAAATTTTTGTACTAACCGCTTGTTGCATCCAAGGTAGACTGTTCCTTTTAGCCTTCGGTTCGTCTTCAACCGTGATTTGATTAACGCTATTTCTTCGGCTCGTCGATACTTGTTGAACACTGCGAACTGGATGAAACAATACCGACACTGTCATCGTTGACAAACCATTTGATCCGCTTAATGTCAATTCTTTGCGAACAATCCACTTCATTCCCTGCAATAAAAATTTAATAATATTATCTTGAAGTAAAAAACAAACTTTTAGCAAAGTAATTTAAAACTATGTAAATACATAAAAGGATCCCACGCAATTATTTTAATAATTACGATTGAAGTAATTATTTTAAAATAAACAAAATACATTAGCTTGTAAAGTAACCTATAAATATTATTCAGTTAAATTTACAATCAAATTCATTGATTAGTCTCGGAGAATTTTGGGTTCTCGTATTTGAATATAATTATTATGAGAACATTGACTTATCGAGACTTAAAAAATGTTATCTTAATCTGGAACTCAAAATTCTTCGTGACTATCGAAAAAATTCGCTTAAAAATTTAACTGAGTAATGTTTGTGAATAACGTTACAAGCTATTGTATTTAATTTTCTAATAATTTTTGTAATTGCACGTTAGTCAATACTAGAAGGTAGAATCCTCTTATGAGGCTGCATCTTCTTAATAAATAAATTGATAATAATTCTCAACAATGATCAGAAAAATAATTTATCATCGAATAGCGGGTATTTGTGAAATAAATGTCACATAAAGACATAAGGTCAGTGAATTTGAAATTGGAAAGCAGTTTAAGTTGACATCGGACACCGGTCCTCAAACCATAATGTTGCAAACAAGATGCAAACAATAATCCATCAACCGTAACGAAAACCGGTAATGGTATCGATATCAAGTCAGTGTGTATACGTACTCAAAAGAAGTTTCAAGTTAACTCGTATTTTTTTATTTTTTATTCACGTATAAAAACTATTTATACTGCCGTTCAATATTTATCGATGCATCGGAGGCATGTCTTATCGCGTTATTAATAGTTTATTCGTTACAAGACAGGAAGATGATTTTGATAAAAGATTTTTTATTTTCAAGTTTACCTAGGATTTTTCCATCTTTTTTTTCTCATGATTTATGAGGAATTTCTATATATTGTAGCTAATTCATTAGTCATTATAAATTTTCTTTAAATAAAATTTTTTTTTTTTTTTTAAATAAGAAAAATATTGAAAAAAGTAACAAACCGATGATAAGGACAGCATTGCAAGACCTAGCATATCTGTATCGGCCATTTTTGAAATATTCCATGAGTATATAACGAAGCTCAAGGAAACTTGGGTATAATCTTGAACGAGAAATTCTGCACGCGATTCCCAGTGTGGTGAGTTTGTACCGCGAACGTAATGAGTTGTTTTCACCTGAAAAATTACATTTCAAATTTATTTGAGGATAGTATAAACTTTTGTCTCATCAAGAGCAAATTTAATATTTTATAATTTATTCATAATATATATAAGATAAATTTTGTTAATAATTATAATTTTTTATAAAATTTTATGCTTTTGATATATAATTATTCACCTTTTTTCGATTATTGAACAGAAGACAGTATGGATTGCAGTGCGTTGTGTCACTATTGAGATTATCTGCAGAGTGAATGTATACTACAAGAACACCTATTGAAAAAAAAAAAATTTCTATTGTCAATAACAATACTAAAAACATTAAAATTTAAAAAATTGTTTACAGATTCACTGAATTTTTTAATAATTTGTTCATTATAAATAAATATTTTTTTTTAACATCGTTATATTTATGCTATGCTATTTTTGCTACAGCGACGGAGCTCGTAAGTGTGTTTGTGAAGAAAGCACATGTAACGAAGAGTAGTGCTTGCATCAATCGGCTGCCGAGAGCGGGATTTAAACTCAGAACCTCGAAATTACGAATCTAACGCTTTACCGAATGAGCCACAGACCGACTCTAAATATATAAGTTTCTATTTAAAAAACACTTAGTTCCTAATTCGCAATAAACATTAGAGGTGTGCGAGTACTCGATTCTGCAAGTAACTTAGATTATTCGAGTAATTCATCTTTTTTCGAGTACTTAACGATATCGAGTACTGGACTCGAACTCGAAAAAAAACTCAACTCGACTCGATTATTCGAGTACTCGCACACACCTATAATAAACATAAACATAAAATTTTTTTTATTTTCAAAATGAAATTTCCTTGGCAGATGCGATTTTAAATTTTGTAATAGTACGCACGCTGGAAAAGGAATTTGAAAAAAAAAAGAAACGAAGAAGACGAGAAAAATAAAAGCGAAGAAACTTTACCAGAAGTATGCGTTTCCATAGAATCAGGAATGCTTGGTTGCGGCACGTCAGGCTCAAGGGTCGGTAGCGTTGAGTATTCCAATCTCGCGCTTATGTTCGGAATGTTTGTACTGCTACGAGATGGCTTCTTTTGTTGCAGCACTGTCTCCACACTATTGAAGAGATTTTATTTTTTTAATAGCTTATTAATTAAGCACTTGGAACTATTGAAAAATAATTAGTATTTTAACGTCGAAAAAAAAATGGATTGATATGCCATTATAAAAATAAGAACGTTGGCAACAAAAAATTATAAACTTTTTCTACTTTTATAAAAAAAATAAAATAATGGAAAAAATTAGGTTAGCCTACATATGACAAAAATTTAATAAAGAAGAGTAACATGAAAAAATTTTTAAATCAGTAAAGTAAAAGTGCATAAAAAGCAGTTATTCAAACTACTTACACTTGAGAATTTTCCCAATTATAAACGCCAAGAGCAAGCTCGAATTGAGCCAAGGTAATGGTGGTAACGAGCCTTTTAGCTTTGAGCTTGATAACGATGCGCTCGTTATCAAGCGCGCCGACGAGAAATGATACATCTTCATTCCAGCTTGGACTCAATTGAGATGTTACACGACGTTGATCACCTATTGTCACGACTAGCCATCTTGCTTCGTCGTTGTTTGCTGTTAATATTAAAATTTTTTTTTTTTTTATAATGCTGTTTTTAATTGTTTATGAGTAAAATGAAACTTATTTATTCCCATAATTGCTAAAATTTGAGCTTATGATTTTTTTTAAATTTTATTTAACGTCACTGTATTTATGCTATCATTATTATATGTACAAATGCTAATTAGCGACGGAGGTCGTTTCAGTATATTTGTGAATAAAGCACATAATGTACAGTGGTGCTTGTGTCAATCGGCCGCCGAGAGCGGGATTTTAACTCGAGTCTTCGAGATTATGAATCCATCGCTCTACCGACTGAGCCACTGTCGACCTCCAAGCTTATGATTTCATGCTTATGATCTAGGTAATGAATAATTTGTTTAGTTTACAGTAAAAGCGACAATAAAAATTAAATTAGAAAAAATTTAAATATTAATTTTTAATAAAAATAAAGAGTTGCTAAAAAATCTGGGATTCACTTATAGTATATTAGTAACATCGAAAATAAAATTAACAACTTATTTGTCTAATATTTCAGGTAAGTATATCTATTAAAGAAACATCCCTTAATAACATGATAAAAAAAAAATAATATTCGAAAAACAAATGACAATTTTACCTGAAAAACCAACTTGTCCTAGAGAAACGGTAAGTATAGCTTGTGGCGTTGTACTATTGCCAATAGCATCGAAACCAGGTCCTGGTCTTTCTTGAGCGCGCAAATCAAGCTCGAGATGTCCCGGATCAACGAGCCAACTGGCTAACGCGTCGGATACGACAGCGTGTATCCATGTTTTGAGCAACGGCACCTCCATCATTTGTACAGCGCGTAACAGACGTACGCTGAACCACACGTCTGGTTTATCAACGAAACTTAAGCTTAAATGCGTTGCGTGAGGAAATGGCGCCGACGCGTCTAATGTTAATGACGCTAATATTGTGCCTGATATCGATAGCTTTTCTACCGCTAAATCCATATCCATACCGACTCTGTAAGATGCATAAAAAAAAATTCAAAAGTTTTTTTTTTTAACGAACTTCAATAATTAATCTCTGATGCGTGCAGCTAATGAGATGAAAAAGGTTAGAATTCTTGAAAAATTTTTAAAAGACATTTTTACTATACCATCGCAAACTTTTATCATCATTAATTTTATTTTACATATTACGTTTAATTTTTCAATATGATTAGAAATAGTTTCTTTATTATTAAAAAAAAATACATAGTATATTATAGAGTATCTTAAAAACTGTCTTATTTATCCATTTACTACACCAAGAGAAATATATTTTAGTAAAAATTAAAATAGTTTATAATAAAGTTGTCACAGACTGCCATTATGGCCAAAAATTATTATAGCACATGATAAAATTTGCTAAAAACATCTTGAAAACTCATAAGTTTTTGGCCATAATGGCAATGTTACTACAAACTATTGTAATTTTTACTAGAATATTTTTCTCTACAGACAATAAAATTATTTCTATTTTCCATATAAATCATATATATATATTTTCTAACTCACCCTTTCCCAAACAACCTCGTTGCAATGAGCATGCGAAATTGTTCACAATCGAGATTTAAATCAGCCTCGATGCAAAGTCGCGTTATACGTCCAGAACCATTGGTCGACGTCGTCTCGTCATCGCCATTGTAATCCAGCGTACGTATACGCGTTACGCAGGGCGTTTGTTCCCCTAATGTTAATTCTCTTAATTCTAGTGACCCTAAGTTCAATGGTAACAATAGGATTAGTATTCCTTTTTATTTTATTTTTAGTTTTTCATTGTTATAACGAAGCAATTAGAATAAGTAAAAAATTTTTTATGCCTAATTTGTTATTGTTGTTAATTTTCGAAAATTTTTTTGTCTAACTATTCAGGTTGACTAATACAATTTTTTATTATGAGTATTTTAGGCTAAAAATTATAATAAAAAGTTGTTTTTTATAACATTCTAAAGCAAGATAGACTAAAATAAATTTGGAAATTTAGTATTTTTTTGTCTTTTAGGATTAAAAATGATATTTAAAAAATGTTTTCTCAACTCCCAACAATCAGCTCCGTGTTTATCATTTAATTTAAAAACAACATCCCTGGAAGAAAATTGACCATATCTTAAGCATAATTGTCGGTCAACGCATGTTAAAATGACACTTATCTAGAAATTTTTTTTATATCATTTCTAGAATTTCTAGATAAGTGCCATTTTAACATTTGTTGACCAGCAATTATGCCTACAATATGGTCAATTTTCTTCCAGGGATGTAGTTATATTATAGTAAAAATAAATTTAGCCAAAAAGAAATACTTTGCAGTATTATTAATTTTTGAAATATCTCGCACTAAAACGAAAATTAAAATTATTATTTAATAGTAAGTACCTTACCAACTATTGCAGGTTTCGCGTCGTTTAGCAAAGGCTCTAATCTTTCCTTGGCTTGTGAAAATATACTGGCTGCGCTAAATCGCCACCTAAAAATTCATGAAAATTTAGTAACGCTTATTTATTCTTCAACTAAAGTTTTAACCATCACAATTATTATAATATAAATTTTTTAAATATTTAATATCAAATAAAAACTAATAATTTATATTTAATATTATCAAATGCTGCATCAAGTTCATGAATATACGTAAAATTGAAAACCAGTATTTTATAAATAATTTTTCCGTCATGAAAATTATACACGCCAAGCTTATAATATAATTTTATTTTTGCTCTTTAATAAGCTGCTGTTTTATTCATTAACAATTTTTCTTTTCTCTTTTTTATGAATTTATAAAATATTTAAGATACCAAGTACTTTAATTTTTTTATCACTTCGGTCATTCAGACACGATGCAGTAGATTATAATTATTACGTGGAAAACAGGTTCCCCGATCTCAATCTACTTTCTCATAAAAACTAGTTTTCAGCATCATTTATTACGCGAACGTAGAAAATTTAATATGAAAAATTTAAGTTTCAAGTTGTATTTGATGATATATCATAGAAAATCTAATAATTATATGTTGATTGGAATTCAAAGATTCTATTTAAAAGCTCAAATTTAAAATGCACATAATTTTTAATAAAAGAATCTCTTAAAGTACACTAAAATACAATTTCATACTATATTCAAAAACCAGGAAATATTCCCTGGCAGAAAATTGACCATATTTTGGGCAGGATTTCTGGTCAACGAAATTACAACAACTGTAGATTAATGTAATTTTAACTAACCATTGAACAGAAATTCTGACCAAAATATAATCAATTTTCTACTGGGGTTGAAAAAACAAACAATTAAAATATTACCATTTGTTTATAAGTAAACTAAGCCATTCAGCAGTTTCGTCTTTGTAAAGTGCTCGTCTTCTACGCAATCTAGCCAATTCCTGTTGCAAAGACATTTGTAAAAGTCTGGATATGCGCGCACGGGTAACAGTACCAGCGAACGCCAGTATAAGCATAAGCCAAGCAAGAGATAATCCAGCAACGCCAACGATCCATGCTATTGTCACGCTTAAGGCTAGATAAAGGGCGCTTCTCAATGCTTCTGTATCGCGCTGAAACATAAATTGTTTATTTAATGTTAATTTAAAGTTCAATTGATAAAACGTTCGGAAAGCGAATCGCTTAGCTTGATCGTATTTTTGTTGATTCTTATATTTTGAAAAATTAGGTTAACTTTCATTATTTTTTAGTTTAAAAATAGTGCTTTTAATTTATGAAATTTTTCAGATCTTTTAATTTTCTACCATTTTTAAAACCGCAGAATGAGGATCACATTGATCTAAAAATTCTATAAACTCTAAAAGCGTTATTTATAAACTTTAAAGTGTAATTTAACCCAATCCCCGTAGTTGTCTTAAAATTAGCTTTAAAAGTTCTCCCATGTACAACTAATTCTTAATTTTATTAAAAAAATATTCATTATTGGAATTCAATAAATAAAACTGTGGTTTGTTGAGAAAAATTAAAATTAGTTCATACAATCGTTATCCAGCGTATGAATTTCCCCTATAACTTCTTCTTTCACCTTTATTAATTGATTTATAAAACTTTACTTGAAATAATCTTTAACGTCTATTATAAATAAGAAGATAATAATATATATGTAGCCAACGAAAAATTGTACGTACTTAAAAAGTGTCGTATTCTAAATGAACAATAGTCACATTCATATGTAAAAAATTAATTTCTTAACAGTAATATAAGTATTTAACGAGGCATTGACATAATTAAATTTATTAAATTCTTATTTTTCAAAACCGTTAAAAGTTATACCAAATGTAAACAAAGCATGTCAGTGTAACGTTTAAATAAGCTCAGAACCTGTTAATATTGTATTTAATCAAATATGAATACTAAAGTTTTTGATTAAACAGATTTCTGTTTATTGAAGCAAATTCAACATGGTAATTAAAATAATTCCTAAGTCTCTTAGATACCATATTATTAAAAATAAAATTATAAATTGCTAAAGTATATGCAGATGATACGAAAATAATAATTCCAGTACGTTTAGAAATATAAATGATGGCCCTGAAAAGGGCCGATTGTTGAAACGAGTAGAAGTTATAAAAGCTATGAAGATGGTTAAGGTTTCTTTTTCAGCTTCGTTTTATCAATTTCAGAATTGTACTTGGTGACAGCCTTGGTACCCTCGCTAATGGCATGCTTGGCCAATTCACCAGGAAGCAAAAGTTTAACCGCAGTCTGTATGTCTCTCGATGTGATTGTTGATTTTTTGCCATAACCAGCAAGACGCGACGCCTCGCTAGCTATACGCTCGAATATATCGTTGACAAAGCTGTTCATGGTGGACATTGCTTTGCTCGATATACCAGTGTCGGGATGCACTTGACGCAGCACTTTGTAGATGTAAATGCCGTAACTTTCTTTTCTTGTTTTTTTACGCGACGTTCTCTTGTCGTCCTTGTCCATTTTTTTCTCCACAACTTTCTTCATAGCTTTACTGCTACCCGATTTCGGTGGCATTTTCGATAAGCTTGATTATTCACAATTATACAACGATTATAACAGTGAGATTTCAATAATCGAAAACAATATGAAAAATTTCACCATTTCGAAGGCTGTTTATATAGGCTTGTAAGGAGCCACGACGAACTAACCACAGTAATTCTGTTGGAATAGAGTAGGAGGGAGAAAAATTAAATTTAAGATTTTCAATGCTTACTGTTAATTTCCCTCTCTCCTCGTGACAAATGCTACTTTCGGAGTATATAAATAAACGAGTTTTCAAAATCAATCGCACTTTTGATCGAAATCTCGTCTTATTTAACAATTACGAAACATCAACGAATTTATCGATAACTCCAAATCAGGATCAAGTAAAAGTTTAATATCGAATAAACTTCTGATGCCAATTTTAATTTTGATTTTATAGAAAATTTGACTTTTTCGATTTATCCATTGTTGTATCGGATAATTTTGATTTTTCAAAAAAAAATTTAGTGCATATATTCATTAATATATTCATACTGATTCAGTGAATCATAAACATTTTTTAAAATTTCTGTTTCATACTTTATTTGTTCCTGTGGTAGCTTACACTGTATGAATTTGTTTCAATTCTTAATAAATTGGTTTGCATTATCTATATTTTCTTAATAATATGTATTTTGACGATGAATTCATGAAATACAATCAGCCTGGATGATTAATAAAAAATGCAGCAAGTAAAATGACAAATAATTATATTATCAACCCGTATGCAATAATAATATTGATTGGATAGGATGTTGGCCTCCAGTTTAAGTATAGAAGCTCATAGACTTGAATGGCTCTACTTCGATGACGTCATTTTATGTATGCCAGTAATAATAGCAACCGAGATACATTTTATTATCGATGCTAGGCGATCCTTCAATTTACAACCCTACCTTGATACTTTATTGCAACCTTCTTTTTTTTCCTCATATGTATCCTTTGGTCTGGAGTAATTAATATTTATTGGCGTTGGACGATACTTTTGCTAAAAATTTTAAAATGAATCGAACGATGTTGAAAAACAAATGATGAATATTTACACGGGTGAGAATGAGTAAGTTGATTTTCATTTAAAATTATTAATCAACGAAACATTATCTAGTGCTCTATGTGCCTTTATGAAAATAATAAATTCGAAATAGCAACATTATATTTTCATAATAAGCAAGAGTCGTCGTCAAGTCCATTGCAAAAGTGTCGAATTAATGAGGAATTTTGTAACGGCCGTGTCATTACTCGACGTGCTGTGTCAGTTGAGTCAACGTGTATTTTTATTTACATGAGGACATAACAGTTCAAAGAACTTACTGACATGGCGTCTGTTATGAGAGCGTTACAAAATTGGCATTACTTTATTTTTATTCAGCTGTTACGAAAGCTTCGTTATTTGCTTGATAAAATAGGATGCATAAGCCAGCAAATGATGAATAGAAATAAAAGTTTTAAGTAAAGAAAAAAAGTTCGATTGTTGAGGACGCTGTGTCTCTCTATCCTTTTCTAATTGAAAAATGTAAGTTTTTTGAAAATCTAGTGATTATTGATAGAAATTAAGACTTGTCCGCTACTTGTTTAGTAAAAATGAATATTTTCTCTGATGAAAACCAATTAATTTTGTTACTTTTTTTTCAAGTAAAGTTTGACATACTTAAAAAATCCTAAGTTAGGCTAGAGAATACGTTATTTAAGTATGTCAAACTTTACTTGAAAAAAAAGCAACAAAATTAATTGGTCCTCATCAGAGAAAATATTCATTTTTACTAAACAAGTAGCGGACAAGTCTTAATTTCTATCAATAATCACTAGATTTTCCAAAAAGTTACATTTTTCAATTAGAAAAGGATAGAGAGATACAGCGTCCCCTTATTATATAGTTAATTGTTGTATTGCTAGAAAAAAAAAGTTGAAAAAAATTCATAATCAATGAAACAAATATCATTTTTCATAAATAAATTTAGTAAAAAAATAAAAAAATCTGGTTATAACTTTATTAGCTTAAAAATCTATTTCTTCCTCAATCATGCAGACCAAAAATATAAGCGTTTAATTTAATGCGAACGCATTTGAATTTAAGAATAGCTCGTTGTGTGTTATTTTGTATTTTAACGTAATTTCAAAATGATAATGATAATCCTAACAATACAGACGTGGCATTAAAATATTTGAAATATCACGAAAACGTAATTCCGTGAATATAAATGCACATTAGCCACGCGGACCTTAAAGTATATATGGGACGAATGCTCGCACGGAACTTTGCGTGCCGAAATTCAAAATCAGCGATGGTTATATATTTTATACTAATTTTTTTTTTTCTCTCTCTCTCTTTTTCGTTTTGACGTCAGACGAATGCTCGACGACGTCAATAACCTTGCACAAAATAGCCAAGGCTCATGATCGATCAATGGACATGTACTAGGTGAGGTATGCTTTTAAGAAGTGTTTTTATTTTTTTTTTCGTTATTTTTTTGTTTCTTAAGATTTAAAAACTTTTTCGACGAAGAATTTCAAAAAGTTTTGTATCTTTGGTTAAATTCTGATGGAATTCCACTCTTAATAATACGCCTTGATGTTTACATAAATTTAAACTTTTGAATGGATGTGAAAATCACTACAGACAAGAGAACATCGGGCTTTTGGGTCAGCAATTTTGTTGAAACTGCGGGCGGTGTGTTTTTTTTTCGTATACAAAAATATGAAAATACCTACACGCAAGCATAGTTAATTTTAATAGGTTTTTAATTTGAATTGATTATAAATTGATTATACTTAAAAATTAATGTACGCAAAGAGAAAAGATTATATAATAACGTAGCCGCAAGCGTAATATAAATAAATCCTCTTGTGAAGTAATGTTGGCCGGAAGACTGGAATCGGAAATTCTGTCACCCAGGACAAACGTTTTAAAATTCATTGGAACGCTGAGGCGTTTCTAAATTATTAATCAAGGCGCTACATTTTAATCTATCTTTATGTATAAATTACATGAATTAATCCTTATATATAAATTACATAAATGACTTATTAAATTAAACGTGTATCAGCGTATTAATTTTCGTTTTTAATGTAAAATAAAAACAATTTTCGTATCATAATTATATTTATGACAGTTTATTGATTTTATAGTTATTAAAAAAATATTTAGCAACGGTACTTCCTTATTCTAATATTCCCAGTTCTGGTTGTTACACTATCGTAAACACACACAATCGTCATTTCATTAAAACTTATATTTAATAAATGGAATGAAGTTTTCCATTTTCTTCAACTCAAAATAATTTAATTGAACTTTAAAAATTTCTTTATATACTTTATCAATTTAAAAGTCTAAATAACTACAATTTACACGGAGAGAATTTTCCTGTAAAAATTACGGTGACCGACGCTATAATCATGGAACATCTTATACTTTTAGGATATTTTATAGACACATCCTTTAAATATTATGATGGACATTGACAATATTTAAAGTTCGTCCTAGAATTTTTACGATAACGGCTCGTAATTTTTGTGAGATTACATTATAATTTTTAAGCAGTAATGTTAGTGTAATTTTCATGCAGAATTTCATTGTAAATTTTATAGAAAAATTCTCTACGTGTAGATTTATAAAATTAAAACCAATCCATTCTAAGTGCTAATCTATCACCGCAAACTTAAAAAATTCTAGTACGAGTAAGTATTAACTTTTGAATAAAACCAAATATGCAATATTTAGTTACTTGATAAAATCAAATGCTTTTTTTTTAACAAAAAGAAGATAATGCATTTATTTTCATCGAGTAACTAAATTATCATACTATATTTACATCCCAGTTCGTTGATAAGTAACAGTAAAAAAAAAAGCGGTTACTTGGTACAAGCGTACTCGCGACGATTGTATTTTATTATTAAATATGCTACTGCACAAGCGAGCGTTTATTATATGCGAGCAGGAATCCATTAATTTATTAGCAATAATCTTTATAATATAGTTAAACGTATGTAATCAATGTTTAATGCTTATGATTTTAACTTTTAATACAGTAAATGCGAGCTATAAGGTAACTTGTATAACGTGTCTAGTGTTATGAGAGAGAAAAAAGATAAAAAATAAAGAATAAGATATTCGGAAAATTTTTTGCTGAATTATCATGCTAAAATTTCATAAAACCAGCAAAAAGTTGAGCGCTATAAGTAGTAAGAATAAAAAAATTGTTTTTTTTTTTTTTCGTTAATAAATACTTATTGAATACCTTATAAGGAAATAATTTGCTAAAAAAATATTATTTTTAATTAACTATTCTGTAAAATATATAAAAGTTCTAAAGAAATTCGATTGAAAAAAAAAAAATTTGTTCAAAAAGTTACTTGTTATACGGCTAAAAAAACAAAAATAATACAGAAATTCATTTGAGAATTTGGAAAGAAAATGCTTATTTGACTGTGAGTTTTATTAATTTATATCTTATAAAAAAATTAATTTTTCGAAAATTTTTTTCATTTAGTTACAGTAAATTTTCATCTCAAATTTTATATATTCTTATTAAAAATCTTTTGAAATATTTGTTTTATAGACTATGCAGACTTAAAGCAGATACAAAATTTCCTAAAACTTCTTAAAATGTAGATTAAACTTAAAAAATAGTAGTAAAATGTATAATAAAAAAATCAAATAATATATGGAATAGATGTGGTTTTTTTTTCATGATTACATAAAGAGTATTATAAAATTAAAAAAAAAAACTTCAAATCCCTAAAACGAAACACTACATTTGTAAATAAATAATTATAAAATATTTTGAAAAAAAAATAATATTATTGATAAATAATTGCATACTAAAATCTTTAGAAATTAACAAACATAATACGGGACTTCATTAATGCATGATACGTTTGTTAAAAAATTGTCATAATCTAAAAATAAAGTCACGAGACTTCATACATTATTCCAGACTACTGATTAGTCCTATGTATAAACGTCATACACGCGTGATTGCTTTGTTAAATTAATGTCCTACTTTGATGCCCCGTCAAATTAATATTTCCACGAACTTTTAATTTTTCTTCAATCTTAGTCATTAATTAAGGTTCATATCGGTACTTCATGAAATACTTGCTATACGCGAAGGATACGTTTTAATGCTAAACAATACTTGAGATGGTTCGAGTGATATTTTAAAGTAAAATAAAGAATCGAGTGAATTCTTAAACAAATGTGTGAATAGTAATTTTTTATAGATGTTTTAATAACAAAATGAAAGAGAAAAAAACAATAACGAAAATTTAAAATTTTAATACGCTATCTTGAAATGAAAAAATTAGAAATTAATAAACTAAAAATTATATTATGGACGAACTGAAAACAATATGCAAAAAGCTGATTGAATCGAGCATTAGAAGCGTAAATTATTTAATCTTTTAAAAATATAATGCAAATAAAGTAATAAATTATAAAGTGAAAATTGTTGAACATCTAGAGTGACGGCAAATCACATAATAAGATTATAACTATGATCGATATTACTATCCCAAGACCGAATGGATGTCAATTAACCCTCTGATTTTATAAAATATGAAGATATCTGCCCGTTAACCCGAGAATAGAAATTAATCGTGAACAAGACTGTTTCCATGCAACGCTAATCGATTTGGCGATTGAAATACTACGAGAAAACTGATAGTGCTTGATAAAACAGAAGTTGGATGTGTTTTTTTTTTATAAACTCCAATACCTGCGTCGAAAAAACAAAAAGTTGGACGATAAAATATCATCATTATTATGTTTCTCGCTGTATAAAACGCTATAATCACCTTTAATTTGAATTCTTGGAATTAGAAAAATTTTCCGATTCTTATTAGCCGTCGAAAACCTTATATAGGCTACTTAGGGTCGGAATTGCGTTGGGATGAAACTCAAAAAATAGCAACTCTTAAAAAAAAGCGCTAAAATTAATATTAAGGTTAAAAACAATACTTTATATTTTATCGTATAAGACTCTAATTAAATAAGAATGCAATTTTTACAGCCACTTAAAGTAATAAAATATTATTTTTATTGGATCATATCTATTACTTTCTATTGAGATTAAATAGAAACATGGTCAAGCATTAAAATAAATTACCCATGTAAAATTAAAAAAAAAAGAAAAAAAAAGGTTCCGAAATCAGGATTTGAACTGTACATCAATTCAAACCATCTAATCTATATAAAAAAAGCCAGAACGTGGCTTTTCAAACCATCGATCAGTAAATTATGTTAAAAATACATATCGTAAAATAAGACGACATACCAGTGACTTTTGAGCGACAGCATGAGCAAATTCATCATCGGGCGCTGGATCATCAGGCGTCATTTTGCCACTAGCTAGTGGTAAAATATTATACTGGCCAGGCAGATCAGCCGCTAACGATTTTATAGCAGCGGCTGTGCCCGCGGCTGTACCCGCGGCTGGCGATGCCAAATAGCCGACAGGACTATTGTTTGGCCCGCTATCTCGTTTCCCTGTAAAATTTCAAGATTTTCATACGTTTTTTATATTGAATTTAGTTTTTTTTTATTAGAAATTTCATGATTAATTTATAATTGGATAATGGAAATTCATAATAGGACAAAATCACTTTTGAAAATCGTTTATAGATAATTTTTAAAATTGATTTTCTATGAGACTAAAATATTTATTAGGCTGTTTACATACGGAGAGAATTTTTCGATAAAAATTGCGGTGAGGAACACTATAATCGTATAGGACATCTTATATTCTTAGGATATTTTATAGACACATACTTTAAATATTATTGATAATACATTGCCAAAATTCTAAGTTCTTTTCCGCAATTTTTGTGAGATTTCATTAAAATTTTTAAGCAGAACTTTATTGTGAATTTTATAGAAATATTCTCTCCGTATAAATTTTGCCTTCACATTTAGTAAAAATAACGGTTAATAATATTTTTAAAAAATTTATTGAAAATTTTTTGATGTTATTTTTATCTGATCGGTTAAATTCAAACTTGCTTGTATTTGTTTTGAATAAATTTTTTACGCTTTTTTTAACCTGTCATTTTTATTCAGATACTCTTGTAATTATTTCTCTGATTAATATTCTCTAACTTTTACTTCATCCCAAGATTTATTGAATGAAGAATATCCCAGGGTATTTTTTTCTAGCGATTTTTTATATTATTTGCTAAATTGATCTTTTTTTTGGTCATTAGTACAATATGCAAAGCTTCAGTTCGATTGAAAATAATTATTAACTAAAATTAGTACGTTAGTTTCTGAGAAAATTTTTTTCTAGTCATATTTTTCTTTTCCTTTAGTAGCAATTTCAATCATGCATACATTTGTATTCTGTTTTAAATAAAATATTATCATTAATTACAAGATTATACGATATTTTCTTAGAAATATTCAATGAAATCGTCAGTAGAAATTGCAAGAGAAAATTTAAAAAAAAAAATGTTTTTTTTACAATAAAACATAATTCATAAAGTTATTCGATAGGGATAATTTCAGTAAGACGTAATGAAGCAATGAAAGGGCTGTAATGAAGTACTTGGATGATATGATAGCGAAACACTTTCTTGCTATATATTGGATTTTCAATCGGTTTTGATTGGTATCATTAAGGATTTTCTTGTTATCGTTATTGACGATATACGAGCCATCTTATTACTTTATTTTCATGATCATTATTTTTTTTCTTCTTTAAATTAGTGAAAAGAACAAGTCACGAACTACAATGTATTTCCTTTGAAAATCAATGCTCGAGAAATCTCGAGTATACTTGTGAGCGCGGTTTTACAGATACGAAGCGTTATGGAAAATAAAAGAATGAGTTGTTACTAATCTTAACAATATTAACTTCCTTTCCATTTTATTGCTGAATTTCCAGAAAAGAAATGCATTAGCTTGTGGCAAGTACCATAATGATTATTTAGTTAAATTTTCAAATATACTCATTCATTACTTTTTAAGATATTCGGATCCCTGTACAAAATTTTAACAAATAATTTTGGAACCCAAAATTCTCAATAACTAATGAATGAATTTATTTAAAAATTTAACTGAATAATCTTTCTGGTACATACAACAAGTTAATGCATTTTATTACTGAAAATTCACAATAAAATGGAAAGATAGTCAATATTTATGAGTACAGGTGTAGTATGTAGTAGAAACATAATTTATACGAAAAGTCAAAAGTAAAAATTAAAAAAATATCTAATAGAAAAAAGAAAAATTATTGCGTATACGCAATATAATTTCATAATCCTATGCTAGGTTGAAAGTGATGTTATATATCAAAACGCGACAGATCTACAGTGTCATTATTAATTCACACACAAAAAATAAATAAACTAAACATCACCCCAAGACACGCAAGCCAAAGTAAATTCTGAATTCCGGAAGAGAGTTTCGTGTATGTATATATGTACACATATAAAACAAAGAAATAATTAGTTCAGTTGTAAACGTCCTCGACCTTTCAAGAATTTCTCATATATATCGATTATATATAGACGCATGTTCATGTTACTTATGAGAATTCAAAAAAAAAAAAAAAAAAAGAAGAGAGGAAAAAAAAAATTCCTTGAAGGACATGTGCCATCCATCCAGTACATGATATGGTATAACAAGGAGTTAATCGAGGTCACTAACTGGATTATTGAACGGAAAATCAATGCTCAGTTTTCGTACAAAATGTCTTTTTTAATTTGCCCTCTTGTAATTTCATATTTTATTTCTTTCTTTTTTTTTTTAATAAATAAAATAAATCCGAAGCATTTGTTTTATCGAGAATTGATTATAATAAAGGGGAATGTTCGTAACTTAAAAGATGAAAAGATGATTTTTTTTCTTGCTTATTTTTTTATATCATTATTTGTACGCATGTTAAATAATAAAATATCGATGTAATTTTTATAATAAAAGTTTTTGGAAAATCTTGAATTAAAATTCAAATATTATTAATATTAAACTATGACTTTTTGCTATTTTTAGAATTTTTATATCAAACACGTGTAACATTCTTTAATCCTAATGGTTTCCTAGGTACGATGAAAATTATAGTAAATTAAAGATATGATCAAAAATCAAGCAAGAATTATTAATCCATTATTACATTTAAACTTGTACAAATCAAAGATTTTATTAGATACTCCAACAAAACGAGAATTGTAATTACTGGAATTGCGTGATCGAGCTTTACCGTTCCAAGTGATAATGTCTTGCGATAAAATTAAACGAATACCATAATCGAATACATTATAATTCATTGCGATTAACAATTTAATTGTCATCGTGTAAATGGTTTTCTAAATTTTTCTTTCAATGATTTATATTAAAAAAGAAAATAAATAATAGCATATCATCGCCTAATTTTATTTCATAATTTATGCTAAGAAATAACAATTACCTAACAATAAAATATAAATTTTTTATTTCTATGATGAAAAAATAGTGTTGGTGATTCATTGCGAACATAAAAAGTTGCCATACCCACACAGTTATAATTTTCAAACAAAACTTACGAATCAATCCTTATCACAATAATTTTTTCGACATTTTCAAACATCACTTCAACCAATTCACTATTTATTATTTGTTTTATGCGTCCAAGAAGACTTTAATTAAGTTTTATATGAATTTCCAGCTAACAGCACTTATTGCACAATAGAGTAACGCGAAACTTATTAAATATGAAAAAAGAGGTACAACCGTCTATGAATGAATAATAAAACTATTCAGTTGTCGGATGAAAAGAAGAAAGAAAAAGGTCTAATAAGAGAACCAAATGAAATAAAAAACTAAAGAAAAACTGTGTACTTTTACATTTCCCAGTTATAACTGAGCTGAAATTTTGTTCTCTAAGCTATTGCCGTGTGTGAACAAATGCAAAAGGGATCGCGTGCAATCTTTCCTCTCTCTCTCTCTCTCTCTCTTTCTCTCTCTTGATAAACGTAAAATAATATCGACAAAACGAGAAATGCATAATACGGTCGAGATGAAATTATCTTGGAAATAAACAACTTTGTTCTTTTCTTTTATTTTTCCTTCTTCATTTTCTCTTCCTGCTTCTTATTTCGACAAAAGAGCTGCGCGTGTCTCAAGAATCCTGCAATTACTTTCATATTAAATTTGCCGTAATTATCATACTTGTAAAAAAATGCGTAAAATTACAAGTTGATTTTTTTAGGAAAAAATAATATGTATATATATAGAAACAAACGACATTTGAAAAAAAAAAAATCGGAATAAGTGTTTGACTTGATTGAGCGTGACATGAAGGTATAAAAAACGAATCGAGGATTTCTTTCAACTAATTACGCTTGAATAAATATTTATTTTTGCAATAAATGGCGCAATAAAAAATTCGATACGTCGGATAATATTCCGGAACAACTGTTGCTTTCAACTTTAACGCGCGGATAAAAAATTTAAACACGCGCATTAATTCGCCGAAGAAAGATGAATTTTTGTAAACAGCGCGATGCAGAGTGGTATACATTTAATATTGAGGAAAAAAAAATTTGGTCGCTCTGTAAATAAGCATTTTTTTTTCGGTGTTAGATTTAATTTAATGCACGTTGCTTCCGGTAATCACAGAGTTGAATATCGGTTAGATTTTAAACGCACAATTAGCGTTTGGCTTTGAACGAAAAAAGTAAGATGCACAAATATTGTGTAATATTTCTTTTTTAACGTCGCTATATTTATGCTGTGTTATTTTTGCTATGCTAATCAGTGACGGAGCTCATACCCTGGTAGAAAATTAACCAGTTTTTGGTAATAAATGCAGAGCTAAAATCACACTTATCTAGAAATTCTGGAAATACTTTAAAAACAGAATTTCTAATTAAGTCTCATTTTAACATGCTTAGCTTAGCAATCATGACCAAAAAATGGTTAATTTTCTACCAGGGTAAATGTGTTTGTAAACAAAGCATATGTAACGTAGAATGGTGCTTGGATCAATCGGCTGCCTAGAGCGGGATTCGAACTCAGAACCCCGAGATTACGAATCCAACGTTCTACCGAATGAGTCACTGACCGACTCATTGGGTAATATTATAATTTACAAAGTGAATTTCTTTTTAAATTAATATTACACAAATTACATGTATTAATTGTGTTTAAGAACTATACACTAAATCAACATAAGTTTTGGGTGAATTTTTGGCAGTTGAATTAAACTTGTATTTACATCCGATTAAAGACATTTTTTATATAAAAAACGTGTAAATTGAATCAGAAAATATGTGAATTTTAATTACACAGAATATTTGTTGTTCATTTGCACGCAACTTGTGTGCTCTCCATCAATTTACATAAAACACAGAATTTTTTCACTGTGCATCGTATTTTCTTTCAAGAGATCAATGTTTATCGTTAACAAAAAAGAAAAGCTAATTCTTTAACCGCGTAGACCAGATTTAAGATAAAATTTCACAAATTATATAATCGATAGGATATTTATAAAAAGAAAAAAAGGAGAGGTAATATAAATAGACAAAGTGCAACAAAAAAGTAGGCTAATCAATGTTATCGCACGAGCCGAGAAAGTAGTGTAATTTACGTATAGATGAAATATCAGGAAGAATTTTTGCATCTCGGCGTGTATTGTGTATATATATATTCTTGCGGTAAAATAAAAAGGCATGTCTGACCACTTTAACCTACATCTACTTAGAATTGCGAAAGAATCGATATTAATCTTTTAAAATTTTATTCGTAATAAAAGCTGTAATTTTCAGCTTGAGTAATAACATTAACATCCTATTAAATACAATGGTTTCATATAAAAAATAAATGCATTCAATCTCTCTAGTTTAATTATTAGTTTATTTTAAATAAAACTAGAAATCTTTCAAAAAATAAAGTTTTATTTCTATTAATTTTGAGTCCAGAAGAATCGTTAGTACTTCAAAAGTAAATAACGTTCTCATTGTGAAGATTTAATTTTCGAAATTTATATTTCAATGATTAATAATAAAATGTGTTAATATTTTTGTAATAATGTAAAGCTCTTAAAAATATCAAATGTGTGATATACAATGAAAGAAAACTGTAAATTTTGTTTAAATACCTCTTTTAAGGGAAGGACCACGTTTCAAGTGTCTCGCCATGAAACTCGACAAGAGCTGCATCCTCTCGATCCCAAAGATATTAAAAAAAGCACTCCTATTTCTATCACTAGTTGATTTATAGATTTAAAAAAAAAAGAACTACTCGATCAACTATTCTAAGCACCAAAAAAAAAATAAATCAATCCTCAGAAAGTCCTCATTGTTTCTTTTCGATGAACTTTTAAATGAAAAAAAGAAAAAATGATGTATGTCCTTATTCCTAAAAGTCCGATGTGCAAGTTAAAGTTAACAGGACGCGCGTAAAAATCCAACTGACCATCTGTATGATAAAAAATGCTCTCTTCGTAACATCAACCCTCGGTCGACGCCTGCGCAATTCCCTTTTCTCCAGGACGATAATTCCTACTTCCAGCTTTATACATTCCTTTTCACATCTATATATATCGTTATGTATATGTGTACGCGATGGAGGTATAATTTCCGATGCGACGATCGTAGATCAACTGTGCGAAGCTACCTCAAATCGTTTTTATCACTTTACGAGGATCTTACATTTAACGTAAGGATATGTGTGTATATACGTATTGCAAGCAATTCGGGCCGTGCGCGGGTGAAGGTCGACGTTTAGAGATTTGTTACGATCTAAACCCTCGGAATTGCGTGTATGCAGCTATTAAGTGTGTGTACGTGTGAGGATCCGTTTATCTGTTTTTTTTTTTTAATGCTAGTTTATATTATTATGTAAGCAAATGCTATATAGCGTTTGGGGTTAAGGAAATTAAGGTTTGTAGTATTTGTAGTACATTCAAAAGTTCAAAAAAATTGATTCTTTTCATTGGTCCGTATTTTTCTAATTCGCTAAGATGATCTTTATGAAGAAACTAAAAGGTTAATTATACAGAATTAAAATTCCTAATCAACGAACAAGTTATGATAAGAGTCGAAAATTTTTAACTTTTTTTAGTAGATGGATGGTATTTCGGAAAGAAAATACTTAAAATTTATCTAATGTTAACTTTGAGAAGAAATAATTAAAATAATATAATCTTATTTTTCTAGACGTGCTGCCCTAATTATCTTGTATTTGATTATTATTATTAGATTGTTATTTGAATCGTAATTAGGACAGAATAGAATTTGCTTTCAGCTTTTCTGATGTTTAAAAATAAAAGCGTCAAAGCAGAGTATATTCATGTTCTATTCGATTTTGTCAATGGCATAAAGTTCAATTTTAATAATTAATAGAAGGATTAAAAGTTCATTTTTGAATTATTGAACGATTTCTGGATGTCGCTTGTACTCCGCGTGTGACTTATAAATGCCATAGATTAATCCTTATATTTATTAAAGGCGTATTAAGGTTAATTATTAAAGTTTGAATAAAAAATGAGTCGACTGAACTTATCAAATCATTTAAATATTTGAGCATTTTCATTGTTCATTTTCAATTCAACAATTGTCAAAATACAATTAAAAGTACTTATTAATAATTTAAGAATACATTATTATTTCATGTACAAAATAAAGCTTACTTCAACAATATTATATTATCATTTATCAAATTTATATTTTAATAAATAATAAGCCAAGCTCCATAATGCCGAAAATTTTAGTGAAAAAATTTACTCAATTATAGTAATTTTTTTTATAATTTAAAACTAAAAAAATTTTTTATAAGCTTTAATAAACTAGTATGCAATTGTAGGTATATTAATTAAAACTTAATAATCTTTATAAACATATTTAAATGTAATATAAAATAAGAAGAAAAAATTCTTTTATTCATTAAATTGTTTGTTTTTCGAACTAAAAGCGCTGTTAAAAACACTTTCATAAAACTTAATTTAAATACAAATAACAAAACAGAAAAAAAAACCCTAATGCACATCCTGTCTTACATTTAATGATTAAACCCAACGGCGTTTCCCCTGCACACAACATCTCGTAAGATTGTATCTTTAAAAAAGTAAGTACCTCAAGCGCATCGAATATCCTACATTTTTTAGAAAATAAAAAACCAAATTAAGGTGAAGAATCTAAATATGAAAACGACTTTTTTTAATTTTTTTTAAATTTTATATAACGTTGCTGTATTTGTGCTATCATTGCGATGCTAATTAGCGACGGAGGATGTTTCAGTGTGTTTGTAAACAAAGCACGTGGAACGTACAATCGTGCTTGTATCAATCGGCCAAGAGCGGGATTCGAACTCGGGACCTCGAAATTAAGAATCCATCGCTGAGCCACTGACGACCTCTTAAAAACGACTTATTATATAGCATACTAAACATTTAATCTAATCCTTATAATGAAATTGCAAATTTTATTATTCTAAAAATTCTTTGATTTTTTTTCACTTGTCTCTTTTCATAACATAAACTGACCTTTAGCATGGATTCTCATTTCGTTCTTCCTTATTTTTTATACTCATATACATGTATAGACATACTATAGAACAAACATATATATATATATATATATATATATATATATATATATATATATATATATATATATATATATATATATATATATGCATATATGAGATTTGCACGTATATCTTAAACACGTGTATATACATGGGCCCCGTTGCTAAACTAACGGTATCGTGCGTGTATACGTGCTGCAACGGTCTGACGCTTACTCCAATCCTTTCTGAGCTTCACAATTTTTTTTGCTTTATAACTTCTTTACTCGTGTTGTCGTTTTTTTTTGTTAATTTTGTTTCATATTATTTTTTTGTTCATCGAATTTAATGAATTGCGCTTGTTAATTGTAATCTTGCGATTAAATGATTCGAGAACACGTTTCATAGTAAAGTAATAGAGCGAGGAACATACTTTTTTTCCTTTACTGCTCTTTTGAGCGAGCAATTCTTTTTTAATCTAACGTTAAGCATTGTTGGAGAAGTTTACATGGAAAGTGGTATACAAATGTAATTGTTTTGGATGAGATGAGATTTTTTTTTACAATCTGGGACTCAATTAATTTGATACTTTGTTTTGTTATGAATTAAATTTGGCATAATTTAAAATTTCATGTGAAAAACTTTTTTTTTAATAGAACATATGGTAGCTTTAATTGGTATTTTATAATTTTTCTTAAATTTCGCTGTATAACTTAGAATCCAAGAAACGGTATATATTTAATGTAGTGTAGAAAATATCGTTTTAATGAATTTTTAAAATTTGTATACGTAACACTTTTTTAATAGAAAAAATCATTTGTGTATATCTGTATTTTGTACTTTATAATATGAAATAATATGTGTATTAAACATTATATAAATCCTTATGTCAAAACAATATTAAGTGATTTATACTTAATTTTTTATACATCATTTTATACATCTTAAATATTAGGATTATCAAAACTGATACAAATCAGTAAAAAAAGCGATTGAAAGAAAATAAATTTTTTATTTAAAATCACTCGAACTCAATAGAAGAGAATGCATCGCACTACGTGTTGCATAGCTATGCCCAAGAGATAAGCTTTAAAAATAAAAAAAGCCTATATAGTCACTTATGCTTGTACTACATAAAAGAGACCAGAAGAGAGTTGAAGTAAAAGACATGGCCATAGACAGATGTTGGCCTGTAAAGAAAAGCTACAGCGACGACGAGAGTTTCTTGTGCGAAAAATAAGAAAAACTATAAAAAAAAAAGAAAAAAAAAATAAGTTGAGAAAAAGAGAAAGAGATAAAGAAACCGGTAGCTATATAACTCTTATGTCGCGCGACATATACGCCTCAGGTACAATCTCCTTTTATCCTACACATTCATGCATATACATGTATGTATATAGTATAAGTGCACAATTTCATATGTGTGTGTACGTGTACTCAAGTTATACATAAGAGAGAAAAAAAAATAATAGAAAGAAGTCGATGGAAGAAGGTAGGGGGAGTGTACGTAAGGTATAGTGGCTGGAGTGAAATTGCATCTAGCCTGCAAGCATACATATACCTTTAGAGTGCGTGCTTAACTTTCAGGCTTATGCTTCAGATATTTTCTTCAAAGAGTTTGTTTTGTTTTTTTTTTTCTTTCATTTTTCTTCTTTTATTCTTCTATTTTCACGGAACAATAGAGTTCGGATGCAATGATAACTTTTGCAGTTTTTTACTTTGTGAAATAAAAAAAAAATTTCATAATTATTTCAAATTATTGTGACAATTTGCTAATTCTTTATTTTTATAATTGTCACTTATTTTAATACTGTCACTTACTAGGAAAGAACATCGAATCACCGACTTTATTGATACTACGAGAGCTGTTATCTTACATGAAAATATTTATAAAAAAAGGGATTGACTCCAATGTTAAGAGTCGGCCGTATCGCCTTGTCCTTGTCTAATCTAAATTTTCGTTACAATAAATAAATTAAATATTTATATACAAATGTAAGGGATAAGCGCAATAGAGCAAAAAACGAGCAAACGATTCTATTTTATGAAAAAATATGAAATTTTTATTATTTTTTGAGTAAAGTACGAAACGGAATAAATTAAGTTGAGTTTGACTGTGTTTTCCGTTTCGTACTTTACTTGAAAAATAATGCAAATTTCATATTTTTTCATAAAATAGAATCGTTTGCTCGTTTTTTGCTCTATTGCGCTCATCCCTTACATTTGTATATAAATATTTAATTTATTTATTGTAACGAAAATTTAGATTAAACAAGGACTGAGGCATACGGCCGACTCTTAAAGAGATTCGAAACTAGATAGCATAATTGTACAAAATACAATAAAAACTAGCATAGTTTCAAAGAACCATAAATGAGCGTATTTATTTTATGAATATCGTCAAAATAAATACAAAAAGTTTAACAAAAAACCCCAAAGTTTAAGCTTTCTCGCGTAAAAATAATAATGATTTGTTCTTAAACTACCAACAATAAAAAATGAAGATATTGATAAAGATATTTTCTATAATCAGCATAATTATTGATAATTTCAATGTTTTTGATTTCAATTTTCGATCGTTGATTACTTTATAACAATTCAATGAATTTTTACGAAACCAAGCTCAAGTAAAAGGATTTTTCTTAAACTTGGAGTATTATTTCCGAGCGTTATAAAGCAAACGCGCTCGTCTATGATCCTAGAAAACAATATTGATTAATAATATAAGAAATTATTAATTGCCAGAGTCTATAACTCTAGCTTCAAGTTTCCATTTTTATATTTTTATATTAGAAAATAACTCTTGTTTAGTTATAAAGAAATCCGTGATCTGGAGTTCGATTCTCTTCTAGTTAGCCCTACAATGAATATCAACTTTATGAATTACGCATCATCCTTTAGAAAATTTAAATAATATCCGTTTGAGATGATTTATAAAAAAAATTTGAATTTAAGCAGCCTTAATTTTGAATTAATAAATTATAATTATTATTACCAAATTTAACAAGATTATTAACCATTACTTCAACCACAAAAAATAAGATACCCAAGATGCCTTCTTTGAGGGTTAAAGAAAAAAAAGAAGAAAACAAGCTATTACTCCTTAAACACACATCAAAGCATCAGTACGTATGGGCACGTTAACAAACTGTATCCCATTTATATATATATATATGTATGTATCACGCTTACAAATACATGATTGTCCCACGCACGTTCGCCTCCATTGATCGGAAAGTGAAAGAAAGAAGGAGAGAGAGAGGCAGAAACACGATGTTTGCGACGTATACGAGAAAATATGCGTGAGAGTAAAAAAAAAAAAGAAAAAAAAATTGAAGAAAAAGAAAAAGGAGAAGGATAAATAAGAGAGCAAAAGAAATACAATGTGGGGTAAAGGAATAAAGCCCTCTGTGATGGTGTCTGTGTGCATAAAAGAATCAAAAGACATTACGAAAGAATTGGAGCCGCGTTTTATAGACTCGATAGATTGCATTATCTATACAGTTTAACTACTTTTTTTTTCATTTTCTTTTTCTTTTTTTTTTCATTTTGCATTTTCAAGATATCCGCGTACGTGCAATGGAAATACATTGATCAAGGGATAGTTTTTGTTGGATACTTGGATCGTGAGAACTAAAGATATTTCATTTCATCGCTAATGATGATAAAAATTTAGCTTTTTTTCTGTTTTTTTTCTATACGAGGAATTTCAAAAATAAATTAAATAAATTATTTTTTTCTTTTTTTTCAGAGGCGATAGAAATAGTAAACAGAACAGAGTCGTTAAAAAACATTTGAAACTTTCGAAGCTACTTAAAGATCGGAAAATTATCCATCGTAAAAATTCAATGTTAAAATAAGAAAACAGATTCAATAACACATATGTTATAATTTTAACAAATCCGATTTATTATTCATGTGCATAATTATTATGCTTTTATTTTATTTCGTCTCGACTTTTAAACTTGAAAAGAATATTTTTTTTTTTTTCAAATTACAGGGTAGTTAATAATCATTATAAGCATAATGTTACGGTAACGAAAAGTTTTTTTTTTTCATGCAAATGTGTTATACAACCGTCTGCATTTTAAATTATACGGTGCAGCAAGATAATACGAATGTTATTGACTGATCTTCTTTTTTTATCGTTAGCAGACAAAAGAGAAGACAACAAAAAAAGAAAGAATTTGGAGCTTATAAGTGCATAAGTTTTTCTTTGCTGAAATATTGTTATGAAAGCTTACACGAATTCTTTGGCGATATTTAATTTTAAAATTAAATTGATGAACCGATTTTTAATAATGTTATGGATTATTCTATTTTCTGTTGATTCGAAGTTGTGCTTAGGATGAATGAAGAAAAATTTTCTAGTAAAAATTGCAATTGATAGTGGCGTAATTTTCTATACGTGTCCAACAAATTTTACCATGAACTATGATGATTTTTATCCGTAATGGTAGTTTGTGAAAATTTTACTAATAACTATTGTCATTTTTACAAGAACATATAATTCTCTATCTACTTGTAATGGAAATCTTTTTTTTTTAATATTTAATAAACAAATTTAATGAAACTTTTTTAATTACAAGAAAAATATTTAAATTAAAAATTAACAGCATAAGTCATAATAATTTTCTATTATTTCCTATTTAAAATTTTTTCTACTTGAAAACAACAAATATTCTACGTATACATATCCGGATATCAACTTACGTTGTATACACGCTTTGAATTTTCCTCTTTTTACTCACAGAAAGACATTTCCCAGTGCGTACGTAACCTCACGTCGTGAGACGATTACTTAATAAAACACGCCCACACTTAAAACATTTATACATACGCATAGGCGCGCGTTTAAATAAATGCAGGACTTGTTGAAAAATTATCAAGTTTAAACTTTCATTTGAATTTTCTACTGTTCCTCTTTTTTTGGAATTATTTCCGTAGTACAATTTTTTCGGAGGTTTGGCGTATAGCGCGTATTTCGTAATCATCGCTCGTGCTGCTTGGCTCTAATTTACATTTATTTACTTACTGTAAATACGTTGAATTACTTTTAATTCCGTGCACGCGAGTGCGCGTCTTTTTCCCTTTTTTTTTTGAGAATGGAATTTAAGGTTTTTTTTGGCTTTTTTTTTTCTTTTATATGTGATAAAATGTCGTTGGGTCAGTTGATGAATTATTGTTATAGTTATGTTATTAAATATTATTTTGAACAGGAACATTTGAAATTTACGGTTCGTTTTGCTGGTTAACTTATTGATAAGTCGATAGTGTAAATATTTTCCAGAAATTTTGAATTTTCCTTTGCTAACTATCATTTTTACTCAATTAATCACAATTTAACAAAATAATCAAAAAAATACACCAACAATTTTCCGTCATTTATGCATAATACCTTTCTCTCACCTTTTAATAAACATAAACTATAGAAAATAATAAAAGACTGGAAAAAGAAACAAAAAAAAAAATTTGAAAGTAATCGAAAGAAAAATGATTGTCAGTCATCGCGAGTACGTAGGTGTCGATATTTCCTGATAAATTATTTCGACGCTCTTAACCGATTGTTCCGGCTCCCACGCAATATCTTGCGCGCACTCACATATACATGCGTTTCGCAAAATTAGTATTTACGACATTTCCATTCAATGTTTATATACATATATATAGCCTAACTCGTTTACTTTTAGAAAATGTATTATTCATGTATTTGGAGTTAACTTTAGCTTGCGCCGAGTGAAATTTTTATTTTCTGGCTATTTCTTTAAAATCTTACAAGACTTATGTAAATAAACAATGGATAACAATGATTACCATAATATAAGTAATATTTTAAAGTTTATGCATATGAATTTAGCAATTAATATGCAAAACTGTGGACTATGAATTTCGTAAATCGATATAGAAAATTAAATACTTATCGATGAAAAAAAAACAGACAAGAATTTTTTCAGGAACTAAATTATTTCTATGATAAAGTTAAGTTTGCGAACTTAAGGATTGATTATTCGACAGAAGATAAAAGTCCATTGTGAGGTCACGTTTAACATCAGCCACGTAGTAGAAAAAAAAAGGGAAAAAAGAACGGAACATCGAACGCATTTTAATTCTTTCAGCTTGAAAGAAAAGTGTCCTTTGTGAATGAAGAGGATAAACAAGTCACGTTTTACTATCTTAACGATTTATGGCAATATTTTCAAATTGAACGCACGAAAAAAATTTTATAAAAATTTCTTACATAATATTCTTTAGAATCGCAATATTTTTTTTTATTTTACAATTTTAAATAATTATAATGAATTTGAAAAATTAAAAAAAAAAATATTTAATTTAAAAATCTAATTACCATGACGACACGATTACTACAACTCATTAAAATAATGGACTGAAATGCAATGTTTATAACATCCAATTAACACGTAACATAAGATAAAAACAAAAAGAAATTTCAACTCAAAAGAAAAAAAAAATTTTTCAGTTACATTTAAATTTAGACTTTGACCAAACTGCATAAAGAAGAAGAAAAAAAAGTAAGAAAGTAATTTATTTTGAAGTTGCTTGAAAACTTTGTGTATATAATTTTTTCGGTATGCACGATTCGCATGCGCAGGTAAACACTTTCGCGAAAACGCGAACGCAGGCGTGCACGTTCTCGTTTCTTTGAAAGAAAGAGAAATTCTAGCCTATTGTTGTTCGTTGAAGAAATAGGGGAAAAAAATAATGAGATTGAGGTGTATGGTATTTATTGTAGATGAAATAAACCGATCGTACATGAATATCCTTAATTGTGTTCGGGATGATAAGTAGGTAAATGTCAATTTCGTTCGTCAACCTTAAAAAATAAACTTTTTTTTTCAGTTACCTTGAATTTATAAACAAACTATAGTTTTAAAAGTTAAAATTGTTTAAATTTAGCTTGTTTAGAGTTCATTTTATAGATTTATTTTTAAAAACTGGAATATTATTCACGTAAATGCGCTTTACGTGGAGCGAGCTTTAAAAATTTTTTCTGAATTTAAAATTCTGTATTGTAAATATTTATAAACTTAAAATTAGATCTGCGAAATAATGAAAAATTAATTCGGTAAAAACATTAAAATTTTTCCTATCTCCGTGATCAATGATTTTTCTTTTCTTTCTTTGAACTTGAGCTGCAATGGAACAGAAGCCGAAAAATAATCTGCTTTAAAGAGGTGCTTAAAAAATGTTCGATCAAAAGGAAAAGTTATCATCTTTTGCAGAGCTTATATTTAGCTTGCGCCGTAAAGATTCTCATAAACAGACGAAACAACTGGCACTTGAAATGGTCGTAAGGAGAATGTACAAAGATCTAGTATTTTTAGCATCGTTATTGGTTTTAATTTATTGTTGCACTAAAAAATCAAAGAAAAGCATCTGAATACAAGAAAATATTACTTGAAAACATACTAAATATTGTATAACATCGTAGTTTTAAAAAAAAAAAATTTATAATAAATTATTATTTTTTCTAAAATAAAAATATTCTAACAAATTCTACAAGTAATTAGTAATTAATAAGAATAAAAACAAAAATAATTTCAATCTTTTCTTCGTGATATTTAAAATTCATCAAGGCAGTGCCACGAGTAGTCTCAGATGACTCTTACTTGACGCGACTAGTTATATTCAAGAAGTTGAAGCAATTGGTCGACGACCTGATGCTCGAGCGTACGTTATGCGGAACGCGAAAATAAAAAGAAAAAATAAAATAAAATACAAAAAAAAAAAAACAACAAGCGCGCTTTATAAGAAGCTGTCGCATTTTGCTGCACTTGAATGAAAGAGAAGTCGATCTTGATACCTCGGCTGTTGGGATGAAAATTAATTGCTATTGCTTATTATGCTCATGAAGAAAATGTGTAATTTGAACAATTTTTTTTGCAAATAATTTAAACGTCTAGTTAATGTAATTAATGTGTTGAGTTTTAAAAATTAAATAAACATTGTAATTTTTTTTCTAATTTTCCGGAAGTGCTTTGGAATTATGCGTATAGTGTTAGATTTTTTACTGACACAAAAATTAATTTATATAATTCTTTATTTTTATTTACGAGAATTTGGCTGCAACAATGAAAATAGCATCTTTCATAAATTTAATTTATTTAACAGAGGTATATTCAAATGAAAAAATTTAAAGAAGACTTGCATTAGATACAAATTATCATGTAGCATATGTTAGTGAAGACAAGCTTTAGTAAAATGTATCAATTGTAAAAAACATATTAATTTGAAAAATTTTGCAAAATATTCTACAGTTTGGATTTATAAAATTTTTTCACTCAAACGCGTAAAAATTTAATAATAACGTTAGATCGGTTCACGAAAATCCAGGTAGAAATGTTTCATAATACGTTAGATACCGATCGATCGCACGTGATCGGCATTAAAACAATTTTTTCATGACACCGGTATCCTGTTTCCAAATTTCAATGAATTTCGTTGAATAAAGTACTAAAACCTTTTT
Source organism: Anastatus disparis (assembly GCA_017163975.1). Lineage (NCBI taxonomy): Eukaryota > Metazoa > Arthropoda > Insecta > Hymenoptera > Eupelmidae > Anastatus > Anastatus disparis. Next base: position 4,245,889 of record JAFFSR010000251.1, read on the forward strand.
TTTTAACGCTGCTGATTATCGCATTGAACAATCAAAAATAAATTCAGTGAGATGCGTAACTTGATGAATCGCAACAATAAAATTTTCATTGAAAACGTTTGTTTTCCAACTATAAAATTTACAAATAAACATTATGACTGTTATTTATTAATTTTTTTTTTCACTCTTGATTGCATCGCAATTAGTAAAATAATAAATTAAAATAATTTCGATGTTTATGTGTAAACATGAACTAAACTGTAATTCGCAAAAATAATCTACATTTAATCATTGGAAATTGTTCATTCATTTAAACGATTAAGGTACTTCATGAAATTGTGTAAACATCTAAACTAAAATCTAATATTGAAAAAAGGACCAAAAACAATCATAAGAATTAGTTTAAAAAACACGTTATAAATAAAACATTGTAAAAGTTTATTTAAAATAACGATCTATTGGCGATTGACTTGGTGGTACACTCAGCATCGCATTCCGCGAGCTAATACAAAAAAAAGTATAAAATTATAGCTTACCTTGTCTAATAATACTTTTACTCCAGTCTGTCTAGGTTCAATGAAATTGTTATTTTTTTAATTTCAATGAATTTCCTTATCACGCAAATCAGGTCCAACATTAAAAGTGCACTAACAAACAAATTTTTCACATCACTGAACGAGATAAGGAATGAGAAGAGATAAAAATTTATGTAAAAAAACAATGTTAAAATAATAAAAATCACGCGACAATACAGAGACAAGAAGAGTGCGGCTGAGTGTAAACATAAAACTGAAAGAGAACTGCAAAAGAGAAGAGAAAAAGAAGAGACGCGCGCGCTTTATTCAGTATGTATCTATATATATATGTGTGTATATAGGATGTATATGAGAAGACGCCGCTCGCGACGCAAACAGCGGCCTGATACTGACCTGCCACCATGGGGGAAGCCAGGACTTTAGGCTTTGCTTCTAACTCTCTCGGTTTATACCATATACACACATATACGTACATCTATATACGTATACACATGTCTGCATAATAACAGGAACCTTCTCTCTCTCTCTTCACCATCTGCTACTTATACTATGTACTATATACTATTCCCCACTATATTTTCTTCTTCTTCTTTTACTTCTTCTTCTTCGTTACCTTATTTTCTCTTTTCAATTTTTTTTTTTTTTTTTTCATTTTATCCTCTTTTTTTTAAACATCAAGTCTCTCTTACTCGATGGAGAAGAAGAGAAGAGAAGAAGAACATCTTCGTCCTTTTTTTAAATCTTTTTCTTCTTCTTTTGCTTGGTGGATGTAATGTTTTTACAGTAACTCCCCTTCTCTATCAGCTTTGACTTGAGTTCGCGAAATGCGAATGTGTATATATATATATATGCACTCTCTATCTTCTAAATATGTGTGAGTCATTCTTTTCTCGTCTCCCTTTTTTTCCTACTTTTCTTCCCCTTTGCTTTTTCCATTTTTTTTTTTTTTTTTTTTTTATTATTTTTGCACACACGTATTGATATTGCCGTAAGGGCTCCCCCTCGAAGTTCTCGCTTTTACCCTGAGAAAAATAAAAGGATGCAAAATTTACTGTATGATTAGAATGTTTAAAAGGATGGACTGATGTAGGGTAACTTTTTCCTAATGGGATACCGAGAAATTTTTCATGTTATGCATTGTTAAGAGAATATTTAAAAATTAAATTCTAATTTAGCGTATTTTACTGAATTTTAAATAACTTGAAAAGAATCCGATTTTTTTTTTTTTCATTTACTATTTTAAGCTTCGGGAGTAACGTTTGCTTTAACATTGTAAGCTTATGCATACTTAAAAATTTATTTACATACGGCATTCCTTTGGAGAATTTGTTTTTTTTTGTGCCTCATTATGAAAGCACAATACCTCAAAGTATCTTTTTTAAATTCGGAAAATATTATTGACTGAAAGTTTTGAAAAAATTTATAAATTTATCATAGATTTTTAAAAAAATTCATTCATTAGTAAAATATCATAAATACTCACGTATATAAATAAGAAAACATACCGGTGACGCTTTAAACTCTTGGATAATAGGAGTTCAATTGCATTTACAAACGCGTATACATGCATACATAAATATGCATGCTTAAGTTTTGTTCATTCGCGTTTGAAGGTATATATGTATATGTGGATGTACATAAGCAAAACTCCATGAAGGATCAGCATTCACTCAAATAGAGGAGAGAAAGCTCTCTACACACATACACATCAACTTTGCCAAGAGGATCATTCGACCTTCCTTTACTCTCTGAGCAACATCACTTTACCTTTATTTTTTTATTTTTTTATTTTCTTCCCTTTTTTTGGTTGCACTCATCGCACGCATACCTTATATATACATATAGAATGTGTAGGTACAGGAGAGAGAAACGCAATGCGCTTCTTCTTGTTCGCACCGTAAGCAAGGCTTCGTGTTTATTTATTTTTTTTTTACATAAGTGTTTAACATTTTGTTTCTTTTTTTTTTTTAACAATATTGGTGAACGTGAGGATATCTCAGTTCTGTTACGTATACTTCTTTGGTTTGAATTTTTTAATTATTCTTATATATATATATATATATATATATATATATATATATATATATATATATATAAATATTTGAAAAAAAACTTACAATTTTTTCTAATTTTAGAAGAAAAATTAAAGCTGAGAATTTTCATTCTAATTTTAAAATGTTTTTCACTTAAAATTGTGTATAACATGGCATATTTTTATTTTAACGTTGAATTTTTCTTTAATTATAAATGATTATATCCTGCTCAAATTTTAGAGTTGTTTTTACATAAAATCGTGGATGATATGTAAATATACGATCAAAATTTAAGAACAAGACTATTTAAGAAGCATAGTAATAAGTAGTTTATCCCTTTGTTGCACGAATTTCCGTAAAAAAAATATTTATTTTTTCACTTTATTCGTTTACAATAAATAATTAATTTAATGTAATAATTAAAAAGCTTAGGAATTAGAAAATTTAGGAAACATAAAATGATGCGTGCGTGCGTGTGTTAGATCCTCAGTGGCTCATTCGATAGAGTGATGGATTCGCAATCTCGAATAAAAATTCTAATCTCACTCTCGGCCGACTGATACCAAGCACCACTGTATTTACGATACATGTGCTCTGTTTAAAAACACACTGGCGTCGCTAATTAGCATCGCTATGATATAGCATAAATATAGCGACGTTAAATAAAATTTTAAAAAATAAATAAATAAAATGACGTGAAAACAGATGTTTCATTTATCATACATCATGCAACAAAGGGTTAAAAACAAAAAAAAGCTTAATTTATCATTATTGCTAAATATTTCACGATGTTCAACTTCAATTTTTATGCAATTATTTTTAAAAAGTCCAAAAAATTTTATCCAAGAACTATACTGGTTTACATAATTAATTATTACTTATAAAGAAAATTTATTGATCTATGCGAGTCAAGATAAGATAGATTGGAAAATTATTTATTTACAAGCCGTACATTGCGGAAGTACTTTTAATATCGAGGTACGGATGAGCTAATGAATTTTTAATATAATTACATCATCTCGTTATAAATCAAGAAAAAATAAGGAAAAAAAATCTAATCTAAGTCTTGTTGTTATTTGGAGAGAACACATTGACTCGCTAATATCGTTACTTGGAAAATAATAATTATTTTTAAATTTAAAAATTTTTTTATTTTTAACTAAACTTATTGCACAAGATTTTTCATGTAAAATAGGTCGCAAGAATTATTAGAAATAAAACAATGAAATTTTAACAAAATAACATTAGCTATGAAAAAGCTATGACTTTCTTACTTTATGATGGTTTAAATTTAACTCTATTTATTAAGCTAATAAATGTTTAAAAGACTAATAATATTAATCGGAATTAGATTTAAAATTTTTTAATTTTAATTTTTGAGTGATCGTGAGAATTTTAACATAAAAACTGTGATAAAATTTTTTAAAATAATTATTTTAATTTTTTTTCACGATGCCCATATTTTTATTTTCATGTGCATTTTATAGATGCATATTAGTTTAATTAGCATCGCAATGATAACTTAAATACAGCGACGTTAAATAGAATTTTAAAAAAATTGTATTTATTGACTAGCAGTTTTTCAATGGAATTTGTAAAAATTAAAATTTTGAGGTATATGCAATTTGAATTGAATCATTTATATGCAGCATGTTAATTTTTTTATTTTCAAAAAATTCTTTTTTAGTCTATGAATTTAATATTAAATTTTGTTTAAATTATTGAAATAATATTTAAACAAAAGAGAAAAGATTAATTTTGAAATTGAGTGAATCTAAGGTTTTATATAGTTTTTATACATGATTATTTTTTCTTAAGCTTTTTTATATTTTAATTAATTTAAAATTAGTTTTGGTAATAATTGTTAAAATACCATTAAGAACACGAGATTTGTAAAAATTAACAAAATTATAGTCATGTATTTTATGTACATCTTTTTACAAATATTAAATTACAAGTATTAATGTTACCTATATTTTTCCAGTAAATTTATGATATTTTGAATAATCATTAAAAATAGTCTTGAAAATTTGTTGCGTTCTGTCCGGTAAATTTCGATAAAGAAAACGAATGGCATATTGATCGCAATTACTTAAGAGATGAAATATCGATGAATTAAACGATGCCTATGAATATATTTAAATAATTAAATAAAAATAACAATGTAAATTTTAAAATAGAAATTTTAGTAAAAATAACATACCTTTAGGAAGGAAGGTAAAACTCCAACATGAGATGATATATCGAGTAAATCAGCGATTAAATAAGGACTTATTCTTGCAACATACTTTTTTAGTTTGGCGAAAAATGTACAAAATCTAGGAGAAATTATAAAATTTAATATTTAAAATTTTTAATAATAAATTTGAAAAAAAAAAATCCGTTTCTTACTTTTCAATATCTAGAATTAAAATTCTAAGTATCTGTTCATCAGAAAAATCGTTACTCTTTCCTTCTTGTAAAATAATTTCAACGATTTTTCGAAACAGATTGGTTAATATAGGCAACCTATCAAGCAAAAATTCCGTTCTCGATCTCAAAAAATCCAAACAAAGTCCTAAAGCTTCTTGGCACGTGATTAATTTCGTATCTTTATTTAACTCGTTTAAAGATTCCATTGACATGACAAATATTAAGTCGATCATATTATTTGATAATAGAATCATTCTTTTCGATGTAACTAAAGCTCGACAGATTTTCAATAAAAATATGGACGATTCCTCTTTAATTTTAGAGCTTAGTAAATCATTGAAAAGATTATTCACAGACGAGCGTAAGATTTTGGAACGGCTTACTTTGCTTACAGCTTTTGAAAGATCTTCCCATATCGTAACGAGTTTTTCTAATATTTGGATGTTGCCATTTACTAAATTTTCTTTCTGTAAAAATAAATATTTAAATGAATTGGTTTTACCCATGGAAAACATCATTAGATGAAAATAGCTAATGATATATTTTACCGTTTGGTCGCTCAATAATTTTGCGAAATAATTAAATTCTTCATCCTTTAAAACTTCAAGAAAATTCAAAAATATTTTTTTATCAGGATTGACGATTAAAATATTACATAGCTTCTTTACGACATTCATATCAATATCAAATTTATCTCTATGTAATAATACAATTAAGGACAATTGTAAGCTTTCATGATTTAACTTATCACAAGGTATTGATTCTGTATTCTGAAAAATAATTTTATTATTGATTATTTTTAAATTAAGATTTATTAATGAAATATAATTATTATAATAACCTGGACGGTATTTTGAAGAATTGATTCTATACATTTTTTCAACTTCTCGTCCAATTCCTTTTTTTCTGATAAAAATATTTTCAAAGAAATTCTAAGACCTGAAATTTCTTCTGAATCTTCGACTTTTTCTGGAAGCTCGTTTATAATTTTATCACTTAATTTTTTAGATAAATTTTGTAAAACAATCTTAACTTCGTTCGAACATTTACTCTTTGAATTATCAACACAAGTTAAAAGAATAGAACTTATTTTTCTAGTGCAATCCTTTTCATCAATAAAATTTTCCAATATTGATAAAGTTGTTAAATTATTTAAAGATAATTTAAAAATTTTAACAAGTATAAAATCATAGTCTTTAAAATGATTTATCAATATTAATGGATTGGATACATCACTTAAAACATTTACATCATTTTGTCGCAAAAGATCTGAAAATAAATATATTTTAATTTGCTTAATATTTTTCAAGTAATATTTTGAGACATAACAACAGAAATTAAATCTTACCTGAGTATAAATGCATCACAATATCTTTTAAATTAATTTTACCCTTACTTTCTTGTTCAAAAGTGTATAAAATCATGAAAAAAAATTTTCGAATATGAGTATCAAGAAATGAAAGTGGTAAGTGTGACAAGAACGTTAGATTTCTTTTAATTTGAGTATGATCTAATGTGTCTAAATTCAATGATTTAAAATCTTGTGTTGCTTTCTTCAGGCTTTTCAAATTCTTTTTTAAACAGTCAAAATCATTGAGTGATTTTAATATATTTTCCTAAAAATAACTATATTTAATAAAATTCAATAATTTTATTAATTTTTTTAGTCAAAAGAAAATTTGTATACTTACCAAATCGATTTTTTCAATAATATTTTTTGTAACACATTCATCCATATTTTGAACAATATGTGCAATAATTTGAAAAGCTACAGCAGTTGCAAATAATTTTGACATTTTAGGAACATTTCTTTCTAAAATTAGTGACCATTTTGTTAAATTGTCTTCTGTAGTACATGCTTCACTAACAAGATATTCAGTTAATTTTAATATTTGCTTTTCATCAAAATATTCAATGATTTCAAAATGGTTTTCTAAAATTTTTGGCCAAAGATATTCAATGACTTTTTCTTTTATTGATTGTGGACTATTTCTATCAAAAATAATTGATTTATACAATAAAATTTGATTCTGTAAAAATATAAAAAATTGTTAATGAGAATTTAGTTTTAATATTAGTATTACAAAAGATATCTTACCAAAGATTCTTCACAATTATATTCTTTACATTTCTTGACAATGCGTTTGAAATCTTTTAATTGTGATTCGTCAATTGGAAAATCTAATTCATTTGAAATAGTATTTGATGTATAATAACGTAATAAATCATAAGCTTCAGACCACGTTTTTATAATATTTGAATAAGATACATAAATTATAACATTATGACTTCCAGAAGTTTCACAAATATTTTCCGTAAATAAAGAAAGAACATTTCTTAAATCAGTGAATGCTTGGTAAAATTTAATTTGCCAATCTTGTGGCAATGAATTATCTAAAAATTTTGAATGTTCAAAAAACAAGACTAATAACTTTGAAATTATTTTAGTTGATAAGCATACTTGGGCTGAAAAAAAATAATAATTTTTTTATACATATAATTCATCAAAGTCTCATAAGTAAATATTACATTTAAACAAAAAGTAACTTACAAGTTTGGTCTGGTGATTTCATTTTACCAATACAGTCTGATTTCAAATGATAAATAAAAGTATGAAGCATTGCTAGAATTTGAGAATTTGTGGTTCGACTTTTCAAATCTTCAGTGAATTCATTTACAAACTTTTGTGGCAATTCAAATTCAGTTATAAATTTTAAGGCTTCCATTTCATTTTCTTCATAAGTACTCAAACTTATTAAAAATTTAGAAATGAATTTATGATGTCTTCGTAAACGAACACTTGCTCTCCATAATTCTTTTATTAAATTTTCTTGTGCTTCCTCTTTTTTATCACAGATTTTATTTTCAAATAAAATTTTTTTCAGTATCCTCTGAGTTATATCTTCAACAATTAATGGATTGAGTTTTGTAATTGCAATGAGTAATTCATAATCTGAATATTTTAAATGTTTCTTTTTTGATATTATTTCTTCAATATGAGTCAGTAAAAATGTTTTCAAACTAATTTCATTTATTGCGTGGTCAAAATCATAAGAAATATCTACTGAATTTTCAAGCAAGGAAGTGAGCACTTGTTTTGATTGTTCTTTTTGATTAATGGATTCTACAAGTTTACGCAAAATAATGTCTATAAGTATAGGATTTTGTTGAAAAGTGTTAACGACACACTGAAACAAACAATTTAACGCTGCTTTGGTTTCATTTTGTTTTGATGAAGAAACCTTGTTATTCAAAGTATTAAAAAGAATTTCAGTTTCTTCATTTTTTTCATTCGTTTTATCTAAAGAAGTAATGCTTTTTATTGGGCCTAATAATAACCTTCTGATGCATTTTTGTGTTTCCATTATTATTTTTGATGAAATATTCTGACTTTTTAAATTTTCTACAAGTAAACTGAGAGGAAAGAAAAGTTCTTCGACAAAAAGTACCATAAAATTCTTTTTTTCCAAAAAATTTTGTCTACAAACTTGAGCAAATGCACTTATTGCACATTCAGTAGATTCGATAATCATATTATTTCCTATAAGTTTATTTTCGCCTGATTGTAAGTCAAAAATTTTGTTTGTAAAACTAATCAAGGATTTCATTAAATCCAGAATTTGACTTTCTCTTGTAAAACTTTGAATATTTGTACTTGAGAAAATATGAACGCAGCACTTTAAAATTTCTTCTGAAACTTGATTTTCAGAACAGTCATTTAATATTGCCTTTAATTTTTCAATAAGCAAATTTTTAGTTTCCGGTGACAACCTTGAGAAGCTTTTAGGTTCCAATGATAGACATCGATGAATTGTTATCCAAATGGCAGAAGCATTATTGTCTGATAATTCATTGCAAAGCCAACGAAGTATACAATCTTCTTTACAAACAATTGGAAGATCAGGACTATAATAAACATTTTCTGCTAGTTTTAAACGCTTCGCTAAAGGTTCATCCTCACTTTTACAGTTTAGACGACGAATTAATCCTACGCAAATAATAGTAATAGTTAATTTATATTATTAAATTTCAATTTCAATTCTGTATTATTTTTTCTACAACTTACCTGTTGATAAAGCCATATCACTTAATTATTTATTTACAAAATCAATCAAATTGAAAAAAAAAAATTATATCTAATTAATTATTTATTTTTAATTAATCTATAAACTTATAATCATTTTTATTTATTTTTTTCACATTAAAATGATTCATCCATATAAACTGATTTAAAAAAATGTATTATACATAAAATCTAACCTAATAATGTGTAACACGTGTGTATGGTTCGAACTGTGCACGCGCGTGTATATTTTTGAATTTCCGTCGATAACGTCATTCTTTATACCAGCCGGTACATACACAAAATTAATCACCATTCCATTCGATTTTTTGAAATTTTCATATTTAGACTAATTACATTTTTAAAAAGTATATCGAAATTCATTAAATTCTGCTTATTTTTTATTTTATTTAACGTCACTGTATTTATGCTATCATTGTGATGTTAATTAGCGACGGAGGTTTTTAGTATGTTGGGGAAAAGCAAGCGATGTTTGTATCAGTCAGCGGCCGAAAGTGAGATTCGAACTCGGGTCCTTGAGATTACGAACCCATCGCTCTAGAGTGTGTACCACTGACAACCGCTAAATTCTGCTGTGCTTATATTATAATATTATTAATGTAATAAGATTTCATGAACTGACTACATCAATAAGTGTTTTAAGTGCTTATTCATTGGAATAATAATAATAACAAAAATAATATATTTTTATATAAATACGAACTTAATTCTTTATTATAACTTTTTAACATTAATATGAAATAAAAGTTTTTACAAAATCATGTAATATAAAATAATTGAAAATGATAATATTTAATCACTCATAAAAATAAAATTGTTTTATGCATTTTTTAAACATGCATCTGCTTGTCTGCTAACTTCTAACGATTGATTAAAGACATCCGAGTCGACTTGTTGACAGCAAACGTTTGCAATACCTGCTGTACTTGATGAATAAACGCAGCTGGAAACTCGACTATAACCAGATTGGGTAGCATCTCTTAGTGATAATCTTGCTTGTTCATAACAATTGTTAGCTGCTGGTGTGTTACCATGTGCATTTACGTTACTCTGTAAATTCATTTAAGTATATCAATATTACAAGATGCATTAACGTTTTCCACCAAATAATTATTCAAAATATTACTAATGAATCAATTGGATATTAAAGTTTAAAATCAATTGGTTAAAAATTATTATAATGATTTTATTATAATTTTATAGATGCATATTTAATTTATCTTAAATTTTTTTTTTAATACTAAAAAAATATTTCAATAAGTAAAATAAAATAAAAATTTATCTATAAATCAGAATACAATTTCGATAAATATAATAAATGAAAGTATATATAGATGTGCTTACCCGAATTCGTGCCAAAGCATTGTTAACTATTGTATTGATTTGTTGCATATGATTTATTTTGACATCACTTTTCCAGTCCCTTGCCAATGAAGCGGCATCCTTCAAAATTAATCGATAGATTTAATAAATTGTATCTTATTATTATGATTGTTGATAACAAAAGAAAATTATCATTTTATTATTCTATATAAGCGTTAGCAATAAAAAATTAAGTTGTTAAAAAAAGTATAATAGACTTTTGTAATGAAAAACGTTAATTATTTAGATAATCTAGTTATTTGAAATTCAAATTTACATTTTTAATGTGTTTAAAAAAATACGTTAAATACCTGAAAGATGCTACAGCAAACTATTAAAAAAGTAAGAACCAAAATTTTCTGCATTTTTGAACTTATAGTAACTGTTTTAGCTTTGCGATTAAAAAGAAAACTGAAACTGATGAGTTAAAGTGTAAAACGTATCTATTTAAAGCATTTCATTAAATGCACGAAGTGATATTAATGAAAAATTGAAAAAAAAACAAGAATAATACTTCGGTGATCCCCCGTTTTTCCTTAGTCTTATCACCCGCATTTCAACAAAACAAATTACTTTATCGTGCTGTCATTAGAAAATTAAGTATCTGCAAATATTAAATGTCACGCACTTTTTTTATTGATTTAGTTTTTTACTTATATATACACATGTATATAAACAAGCAGGTATTAGTAAATACAAATCTCTTATTTGAAGAATACTTTTTTATCAATTTCACTTAGAATATAATTAAAAGTTGAAATTTACTTATAATTTAAGATAAAAATTTTTTAGAGTATAAGATGAAGATTAAGAATTTTATAATTTTAACAGTGTAACTTTAGTATGAATAACAACATTTTTTTCAAATATATAGAGCATATACAAAAAGAAATCTCTCTTTGTATACATACTAATCCAGTTTTAAGAAGTTTCTGATAATGATGATTTTATGCTAAAAATTTAGATGTTTCTCAATTAACGGAACATTAATCTTACATCGTGGTTTCTAAAGAAGTAATAAAAATTATATAAATTTTAATTATTTTTTTATATAATAAGTTATTGTTTATGTAGAATATATTACCTGTCATGTTATTTTTTAATATTTATCTATAAAAATACTACAATCGGTCAAAACCTTCATTTAATCTTTTCTCATAAACCCCTAGATAAATTTATTAGGAAATTCAATGCAAGAATTTTTAATTAAGTATAAATTTAGTAAATATAGAAATAATTAATAACAATAAAAAAATTTTCATCTGAATATTCAAGCGTTACTTACTAGTACACACTTTTTTTAAAATTTTATTTAACGTTGTTGCATTTATGCTATCATTATGATGATAATTAGCGACGGAGATTTTCAACGTGTTTGTGAAGAAAACAGTGATGAATGTACCAATCGTTTGTCGCGAGCGGGATTCGAACTCGAGTCCTCACTCATACCAAGTGAGCCACTGATGACCTCCTACAGCATACAATTTTTTCTTGATAAACTGGAGCATTAATAAATTTAAAAGTATATAGAATTATTTTTTACGCGTTATAGAAATTAAAAAAGTTAAATATCAATTTTCTTAATTCGCTCATACAAGTTAAAAATAATAAATTTTAAATTTATACAATTTTATTTAATCTATTATCAGAACGTAAGATTGCGCCTCGATACTAATTTTATAATATTTATAATAGAGGAGGCCAAAATCTGTCTTTGTCTAATCGCAATTTTTATTTGATAATTATTAATTTTAACGAAGAATAAATAACAGTCCCCGTTAGATGCTAGTATGATGATTAAAATTTATATTCATGACAAAAAAATTCGATAGCATAGTTTTTAGTAATTTTATAGCTACTTAAAAAATATTTAACAACAATACTTCCTTATTTTAATATTTATAGTTCTGGTTCTTACACGATTGAAAATACTTTACAATCATCATTCCTTTAAAAATTAAATTTAATAAATGAAGTTTTTTTTATTTCTTTCCTGCAACTAAAAATAATTTTATTTCACTTAAGGTGATGTAATATGCCGCCATTGCAATTTCCCGAATTTTTAAAAATATTCCCAAAGCTATAAAAAAAATACGTTTCTAACGATTTTTTAACGCACATAGCACAATGATCAATGCATTATTTTCAACTTTACAAACGTCAAAATATTCTTCAAGTATTATATTTTGTTCTTACTAGAAATTTTTTTTATTTTCAATGCCTATAATTTTTGTGAATCGAGTATCGTTTATTGCATATTTCAAGCGCGCTCTAGCTCGCGCTGTAAAGAATGGATTTTCGCAGCCTGTCGTAATGAAATATTAATCTTAATTAGAACTATAATTAAAAATCATTTACAAATATCTTCTATAATCATCCCATTTTAATTTATATATATTTAAATTTGAATTTATTCCAACTTAACTTATTTCCGAAATTTTTCCCCTTCGTACAACTCTATGCTCGAATTTCTTTCCGCACATTTTAATTAAGCGTTTCTTATCTTAATGAGAATATTAACATATAATTATTAAAATTGCTAAAGCAAATCATATCCATAATCTAATGTTTTTGTGATTTGTCTATTTCATACAAACTTATTAGGCATTAAAAATAAATCAAAGTATATACAATACTACTTAAAGAATATTTTGCATTTGTAAAGTTGAAAATAATGCATTGATCATTGTGCAATGTGCGATCAAAAATCATCAAACGCATTTTTTATAATTTTGGAAATTTTTCACAACAAAACCGCGCGTTTGTATAAATATTTTTTGTTTTAAATGAACCAAATAGATTATATACGATAGAATTTTTTTTCTAAACGCAATTTTTAAATTTGTTTAAAAAATTGTTATGCTCCCTGGGTTACGAGTTTACACTCTCGATATTCATACATTAAAAAAATCTTGGTAAAGCTTGGACTGAACCTCGATAGTATAAGGCCGCGATCACATGGTGCAGAATAGACATGCAGAATAGAGCTTGCGTAATAGAAATAACCAATGAGAAGAAATTTAGAAAGTGGCAGAATAGCTCTCATTGGTTATTTCTATTACGCAAGCTCTATTCTGCGTATCTATTCTGCACCATGTGATCGCGGCCTAAGCAACCAACAAAGAAATAATCAAAATATAGAAATATACTGCGCATCACGGGTGCGCAACCCCAAGAAGTATATATAAAACACAGCCTTTAGTTAAAAGGCTATGAAAACCGTTAAAAGTCCGTTGATGTATATATAGTTATAGTCTTGTCGAGCGCAACAAAGAAGAAACTATAAACATATTTATATTGTGCTATTCTTTGGCGCGATTTAAAAAGCCGGTGTCAAGCCAGCTGAAATGCTCCGACTTTCGTGTCTGAACTTGTTTCAGTATACGAAAAAGTCAGTTACAGACTACCAGTATAATACAAATAGTGATATTGTGTTTAGTCGGTTGTATTTTTTATGTTAAAAAAAAGTGTAAAAATTGTTATTAGAAATAATTATTCTTTTGGTGCTTATAAGTAGTATTTTTAAGTGAAAACAATGTATCGTGATTTTTATAAGCAAACAAATGTGGCATCATCAAAAATACAATCAAGAAAAGAAAATTTTGCAAAAAATGCCAAAAAGAAACGTAGTGAAGCATTCGATTTTTGGAGAGGAACAATTACCATAGAGTACAATGGTAAATATTTTCTTAACATTAACGATCAAATTGCATTATGAAAACGAAAATTCAGGCTTTTTTTTAATAATATAGTGCGCATTCAACGTAACCTTGAAAAGGATAAATTTTAAAATAAAATACATTTTTTTATAATCTATAGGCCTTTAAAGAAATATTTAAAAAATTAAATGAACTTGACAATTCAAAGCAAATTAAAATATTTTTTACTTATGTTTTATTAATCTTTAATTAATAATTACGATTATATAAAAAAATCAAAGGATTCTTTTTTAATAAGTATAAAGTTAAGCAAAAACAATATGTAGAATAACTCAAATGTCCCAAAGCTTAATTTAATTCGTATTTATTTTATATATTAATAAGCAAAATTTAAATAGATTTATAGTTTCATAGAATAATATGCATACACAGCGTACATAATTATTTTCATGAAACTCAATAAAATTTATAATTTAAATTTAACCAGATATTACTAGAATTAATTTTTTTTTTTAAACTTGTATGTTTTTTATAGAACCAAAACCAAGAAAGTATATCGAAAGAATTTTTAAAGAAAATATTAGAAGAAAACAAAAAAAGATTCAGAATGACAAAGCAAAGCCTCCACCATTTGTTGTTGGAATTGTTCGGCATAAAATACACTCTCCTCCATTTTTGCATGGATCGACACGTCTTAATAAAAGTTCGAAAAAGAAGATTTTAACTCCTCAACAAGTATGTACATATATGTATAAACAATTTAATTTTTAAAGTAAATAAATGATTGCACACAATTATATAACTATATGTATTATTTTCAGCAAGTCAAATCATTTGCTCCAACTAACTATAAATTCAATACACCAAAAGGACTTAAAAAAAATTATTTAATCCCTTCTACCAGTAAAAGTTTGAAATATTCACCTTTTACACTCAGAAGTCTTCTGGGAAAGAGTGATAAAAATAATCCTAGTAGGAAAAAGCTCAATTTTGATCACGTAACCATTCGCCCAAGATTAAAAAAATTATCTAATAATGTACAAGGTGACATTCTATAAATCCTTTCTAATATTATAAAAATGTAATTATAATAACATAAAATAATATATTATTTTTTTCAAAAGATGATGAAGATATAAAAGAATTTGAAATTAATGGAAAACCGATCTCCAGGGATTCAGAAAAGATGCCCATTTTTGGCAGATTGAATTTAGAGAAGGTACAACAATCAAAGAAAGATTCAAATAATGGTAACTATAAATTTTTTAAATAAAATTCTATAAGTTTTGACCTTTGCATTAACCAGCATTAACCACTTGAATCACTAAATTCTACATTTTATTTTATATTACACATTACTTTTACGTATTAGTATTATTTTAAAGAGGTCGTCAGTGGCTCACTCGGTAGAGCGATGAATTCATAATCTTGAGGTCCCGATCGCATCCCGATTTTGGACAATTGATACAAGCACCTCTGTATGTTTCATGTGCTATGTTCAAAAACACACTAACAACCTCTGTTGTTAATTAGCATCACTATGATAGCATAAATAAAGCTTAAATAAAATTTTTAAAAAATATTAAATTAGATGTGACATATGATATAATTTTCAGAGATTCATGAAGATGGAAAAAAATATGAGCGTAATGAAAAATCAAAAAGTTCATTACACATGCCAATTTTCGGCAGATTTAATTTAGAGAAATCACAACAATTGAAACCAGATTTAAACAAAGGTACTTCTGAATTCTATTTAATATTAGAGATGATTAAATTATACATTATTTACATTTAAAATTAAATATATTTTGATATTGAAAATAGATAATAAAAAAGAAATTGTTATATCTAAAGATCTTCCTGAAACTGATGCATCTTTGTTTGTTTGGAACAATAAATATGCAAAAAAAAGTGAAAATAATCAGGTGACTATAACAGAATTAAATTATTATTTAAAAAAATGTATGTAATTAAAAAATTATAAAAATTTTATATTTTTATTAGTGTAAAAGTATAGAAAAAAATAGAAATTTAAAAATGCCAACTTCAAATTCATCAGATATCAGTCATTCTTTAGTAAACTCTGCAAAATCACCTTCAAAACAACAAATTTTAACACTTTTGCACAAGAAATCATCAAAAACTATAAACATTTCTCAAATATTTCTAGAAAAAGTGCCTATATCACCAAAATCAAAGGTATTACATAAACTTAATTTTATATTTTTATGATATGATGAATGTTTATTATAAAATAATATTTTGCTTTATACATTAGATTTTGAATTTAAATTCAGCAATATTAAATAAAACCACAATAGAGAAAAATGGTTCATCTTATAACAAATTAAAACAAAGTCATAATAAGGTTTCATTCGCTGAAAATATCAAAACTTCAGTACAGTCAGAGAAAATAGTTTCTACAGCCAATAAAAGCAATATGGTAATTTAAAACAAAAATTTATTATCAAATATTGTATTTAAATTATATATTTCCTCAAGAAATAATATACTAAAAAATAAAAATATATATAGATATATATTCATTTTATATATACATATATATATATAAGTATAGCATTATTTTTTAAAATCAATTAATCAAAGTTTAAATTTATTATAAAGGATGATGGTAACTGCTGTACAAATAATACTAATAGAGAATTTTCAAATAAATCACAAATTGCTAATGATTCACAAATTCAAAAACCTAGAAATACCCCAGAAAATATACAGAATAATAGTACAACTAAGAAAGTTATTGTAAATAATTGTGCACACCTACTATCTGATACACCTTCAGCAGTTCAAGAAAAAAATTGTTCTTTAAGAAAGGCTGAAAAAATTTTTTGTGTAGAAACTGGTGCTAATGATAAGGTATTTAAAATACATATGTACTATTATTTATTTAAAATTATTTAATTAAAATTTTTAATCATTTTATAGGATGGAAATCGCAGTTTAAAAAATATTAATGCAGAATCTTTGAATTCGTCACAAATGGCTGTTGATTTATTAGATGATTCTGAAACTCAAGAGATTAAAAGTTCCTCTGGAAATATTCAGAATAATAGTACAACTCAAAGAATTATTATGAATAATTCTTCACATCTGCTATCTGATAAACCATCAGAAGTTCAAGCAAAGAATAATTCTGTAAAGAAGTCTGAAAAAACTTTTTGTATACAAACTGATGCTAATATTAAGGTATTTAATATACAAAAGTAGCATTGTTTATTTAAAGTGATTTTATTACAATTGTAATTTATTTTACAGGATGAAAACTGCAGTATAAATAATATTGATGCGAAATCTCTGAATTCGTCGCAAACGGTTGATAATTCATTAGATGATTCACAAATACAAGAAACTTCAAATCCCCCAGAAAATATTCAGAATAAGAGTGCAACTGAGAAGGTTATTGTAAATAATTCTTCTTGTCTGCAATCCGCTACACCTTCTAAAGTTAATAAAACAGATAGTTTCTTATTGGAGTCTAAAGAAACTTCCACTCCAGAAGCTAATGAAAATGATAAGGTAATTACTATAAATAAGTAGTATTTTCTATTTGAAATTCTCTTATTAAAATTTAAAAATTTCATACAGGAAGGAAACCAAAATATAAATAAGATTAATACAGAATCTCCAAATTCGTCACAATTAGCTGACGATTCATTAAATGAATCACAAATACAAGAAACTATAAGTCCCCCAAATAATATTCTGAATGATAGTGCAACTAAGAGAGATATGATAAATAATTCAGCATACCTGCTCTCTGATACATCTCCTGCAGTTCAAGAAAAAAATTGTTCCTTAAGAAAGGCTGAAAAAACTTTTTGTGTAGGAACTGGTGCTAATGATAAGGTATTTAATATATATAAGTAGCATTATTTATTTAAAATCATTTAATTAAAATTTTTAATTATTTTATAGGATGGAAATCGCAGTATAAAAAATATTGATGCAGAATCTCTAAATTTGTCACAGATGGCTAATGATTCATTAGATAATACAAAAATTGAAGAAACTACAAGTTCCTCTGAAAATATTCAGAATGATAGTACAACTGAAAGAGTTATAAATAATTCTGCACACCCACTCTCTGATACACCTACAGCAGTTCAAGAAAAAAATTGCTCTTCCAGGAAGTCAGAAAAAATTTATTCCATAGAAACTGCTGCTAATGATAAGGTATTTAATATAAATAAGTAGCATTTTTTATTTAAAGTATTTTTTTTTACATTTTTAATTATTTCATAGGATAAGAATTGCAGTATAAAAAATATTGATGAAGAATCTCTGAATTTTTCACAAATGGCTGTTGATTTATCAGATGATCCAAAAATTCAAGAGACTAAAAGTTCCTCTGAAAATATTCAGGATAATAGTACAACTGAGAGAATTAGTATAAATGATTCTGCATATCTACTATCTGAGACACCTTCAGCAGTTCCAAAAAAAAATTGTTCTTTCAGAATGTTTGAAGAAACTTTTTGCGTAGAAACTGCTGTTAATGATAAGGTATTTAATATACATAAGTAGTATTTTTCATTTAAAGTCATTTTATTACAGTTTTAATTTATTGTATAGGATAAAAAGTACAGTATAAATAATATTGATACAAAATCTCTAAATTCATCACAAACGGCTAATGATTCATTAGATAATTTCGAAATTCATAAAACTCTAAGTCTCCCAGAAAATATTCAGAATAATAGTACAACAGAAAAGGTTATTGTAAATAATTCTTCTTGTCTGCAATCCACTACACCTTCTGAAGTTAATAAAACAAATAGTTTCTTATTGGAATTTAAAGAAACTTCCACTGCAGAAGCTAATGAAAATGATAAGGTAATTACTATAAATAAGTAGTATTTTCTATTTGAGATTCTCTTATTAAAATTTAAAAATTTCATGCAGGAAGCAAATCATAGTATAAATAATATCAATACAGAATCTCTAAATTCGTCACAAATAGCTGACGATTCATTAAATGTATTAAAAATACAAGAAACTATAAGTCCCTCAGATAATATTCTGAATGATAGTGCAACTGAGAAGGTTATTGTAAATAATTCTTTTTGTCTGCAATCCGCTACACCTTCTAAAGTTAATAAAACAGATAGTTTCTTATTGGAGTCTAAAGAAACTTCCACTCCAGAAGCTAATGAAAATGATAAGGTAATTACTATAAATAATTAGTATTTTCTATTTGAAATTCTCTTATTAAAATTAAAAAATTTCATACAGGAAAGAAACCACAATATAAATAATATTAATACAGAATTTCCAAATTCGTCACAAATAGCTGACGATTCATTAAATGTATTACAAATACAAGAAACTATAAGTCCCTCAGATAATATTCTGAATGATAGTGAAACTGAGAAGGTTATTGTAAATAATTCTTCTTGTCTACAATCCACTACACCTTTGGAAGTTATAAAAACAGATAGTTTCTTATTGGAGTCTAAAGAAACTTCCACTCCAGAAGCTAATGAAAATGATAAGGTAATTACTATAAATAATTAGTATTTTCTATTTGAAATTCTCTTATTAAAATTAAAAATTTCATACAGGAAAGAAACCACAATATAAATAATATTAATACAGAATTTCCAAATTCGTCACAAATAGCTGACGATTCATTAAATGTATTACAAATACAAGAAACTATAAGTCCCTCAGATAATATTCTGAATGATAGTGAAACTGAGAAGGTTATTGTAAATAATTCTTCTTGTCTACAATCCACTACACCTTTGGAAGTTATAAAAACAGATAGTTTCTTATTGGAGTCTAAAGAAACTTCCACTCCAGAAGCTAATGAAAATGATAAGGTAATTACTATAAATAATTAGTATTTTCTATTTGAAATTCTCTTATTAAAATTAAAAAATTTCATACAGGAAAGAAACCACAATATAAATAATATTAATACAGAATTTCCAAATTCGTCACAAATAGCTGACGATTCATTAAATGTATTACAAATACAAGAAACTATAAGTCCCTCAGATAATATTCTGAATGATAGTGAAACTGAGAAGGTTATTGTAAATAATTCTTCTTGTCTACAATCCACTACACCTTTGGAAGTTATAAAAACAGATAGTTTCTTATTGGAGTCTAAAGAAACTTCCACTGCAGAAGATAATGAAAATGATAAGGTAATAACTATAAATAATTAGTATTTTCTATTTGAAATTCTCTTATTAAAATTTTAAAATTTCATCCAGGAAGGAAACCATAATATAAATAATATTAATACAGAATTTCCAAATTCGTCACAAATAGCTGACAATTCATTAAATGTATTACAAATACAAGAAACTATAAGTCCCTCAGATAATATTGTGAATGATAGTGCAACTGAGAAGGTTATTGTAAATAATTCTTCTTGTTTGCAATCCACTACACCTTTGGAAGTTATAAAAACAGATAGTTTCTTATTGGAATCTAAAGAAATTTTTTCTGCAGAAGCTAGCAATAATGATAAGGTAATTACTATTCATCAGTAGCTAGTATTAATAGTTAATATTGATTATTTAAATTAATTGTACTTAAATTTTAAATGATTTTAAAGGATGAAGATGATAATGCAGAAACCATCAAAATAAATTCTATAATTTTATCGGGAGTTACTTATAATTCATCATATGATTCAAAAATTCAAGGGACTTTGAGCTTATCAAAAAATAATGAAAATACTCATATAACTGAGGAAATTTCTACTTGTATCTCCTTTCCCTCACTTTCAAATATTCAACAAAAAATTAACACTGTATTACCACCTGAAGAAGCTGATATTAATGATAAGGTAATTACTATAGCTATATATTATTTTTATGAAAGATCATTGTATTAACATGTACGATATTTTAGGAGACTATAAATTATGATTTAGAAGATACAGTTGTGGTCTCTGGTAACTCGTCTCATATTCTTAATGAAGCAGTAAATAATTTAAAAATAAATGAAACTTCAAATAATTCAAAAGATGCAGAGAACAATAACGTAAATGATAAAGTCATTGTAAATGATTCTCCTTGTGAATTATCATTTAACAATTCAATATTTCAAGAAAAAATGAATATATCTTCAGAATCAGTAAATACTATTCCTGTGGAAACAAATAATAACACAAAGGTATTTATACATAAAATGTGAACTTATAAAATAAGTAGCTTATATAAAATATAGAATTTTTATATTGTCTGATATTATGTTTTATATAGGATAAAAATTCTAACATGTTTAATAATAGATCTTCAATGACATCTAGAATATTTAATATTTCTGGAAATAATTTAAGTTCTGAGAAAGTCCAAATAAATAATATAAAATCAATATGCCAAGATACTGTAGGATCAATTGCAATCCGCACTTCATTAGTAAAAACTTTGAAATTTGATGAGGATAATAATGATATTTTACAATCAGAAAAAATAATTTTTTCAGGAAAAACTGTAAGTCACATTCTTATAATTAAATCTTTTTCTTATTTTTTAATATTTACTTCACAAAGTATATAATACTGATATTTTAATTAGAATAAAAACTGGAGGAAAGATCAAACAGATTCTGTATCTAAAACTCCTATTACAAAGGTGGAATATAGCGAAGAAATATTAGAAACGATAAATATTGATGAACCAAAAACTGATGATAAAAGTATGATAAAAATTGTAAACGTATCGCCAACTTCATCATCAACTTTTCAAATTAAAATAAGTCCTCCTTCAATAACAAAAAAAACATTAGTATCGAAAAAAAAATTAAACTTTAGTGTAAGTATCAACAATTAATAAAATTTTTATTTTTTCAATCAATTTATATAGATTTATAACATAAATTAATTATTATAGAGAAATCATAAAAATACACCAGAAATAATAAACTTGTGTGATTCACCGGTCATCAAGAAAGAACCATTGATAACTAAAATATCAAAAAATATGATGTTAGTTGATGATAATCAAATTATTGATCTAGTTTCAGATGAAGAGGTATTTTGAAAAAAATTTTTATTGTACCATTTGATTGAAAGTATTATATTATAAGTTAAATTAATTTTTATACGTTTTTAGGAAGATTATAATGCTTTTCTTTCGCGAGTTCTTACTACTCATAAAAATAAAATTAGTTCTCCTTTAACAAATCCGCAAAAAAGTAAAACGTCATCTATCGAGAACATTCAGGTGATTTTTAAAATTTAGTTTTAAAATTTTTTAAATTGTGAAAATCTACATTTGCAAGCATAATTTATGTATATATAAAAAATATTAAAATAAGGAAAAATTAATAAAAGCACTTTTCATTATTTAATTAAAACATTTCAAATTTTCAAAAAAAAAAATGTTTTCAGAAATCATGCATTTCACCATGTAAATCGCCTGAACTTCGCCTTCCTCCTAAAGATGATTCCGCGTTAGATGCTGTAGCAGCAAGTCCTATAAGAGTTTTATCTTTGCGAAATAGAGCTGTTGATGTTACACCTTCACCCAAAAAGTCAACACCAAAGGTATATATTCATAAAAAAAAATTTCTCTATCTCTGTACTTCACATACATGGACCAAAAATTTTTAATTTTTAAAATTTATCAAATTTATTTTTAATTTTTTTAATTATTTATGTTTTACTTTTTTTATATATAGAAATTACGAGCAACACCATGTAAAACTCCAGTTGGAAAATCTCATCTTGATAAAAAAGAAATTCCATCAATAGCCATTGAAGTTTCGAGTCCAATGAACGTTTTATCTTTGCGAAATAAAACGGTTTGCATGACACCCTCTCCAAAAGAATCAAAATCAAGGGTAACTTTTTATTCTTTTTAATTTTTATTTGTGCATTTAGAACAATATTTGAGATTTTCTTTTAAAATTTCAATATAAATTTAATTTTACAAAATCTACCTTATAATTATATTAATTTTAGTTTTATTACAAATATTAATTTAGTTGTTTTTACATTCACAGAAATTACGTGCTACACCATGTAAAACTCCAGTATCTACGAAAGCTCACCTTGATACAAAAGAAAATTCGCCAATAGCTGTTGAAGTAGCAAGTCCCATACGTGTTCTATCTTTGCGAAATAGAGCGGTTGGCATAACGCCTTCGCCAAAAAAATCAACACCAAGGGTAAGTATTTTTAATGATTAATAGTTTTCATTTACATTTTTAAAAAATTAATATAGGCTGTACATTATAAATTTTTATTTCAGAGAAGAAAGAAAGAAGATATGCAGAGAATTTAAAAAATATTTTTAGGAATAGACAGTATTATTTAATATCGTAAGTGATAATTTATATAAAAAAAGTTGTATATTTTAATCTAAGAGTGTAAATGAATTTTTTTATATTTTTTATATTTTATTAGTGTATATATGGTTATTTTATTGAAAGTGGTTGTACTTTTTACTTTTTATAACATTCAGTAATTTATTAAAATTTTTATACATTAAATTCATATTAGAGTGAAATTTAAATTTTATTCAATATAGACAATGGATTTTACAAAAATAATTTACATCAATAATTTTTATTATTGTTCGAGAATATTAAAGTTGATGTAAATTCCTGAAAATAAATAGATGTGTTGCAACCAGTGCGAGTTCATAGACATTTTAATCATTTTTTTGCGATATTATATTTTTGTAAAAAACTTTCTATTTGTATATAAAAAAATTTACCAAGATAATATTAAAATGATAATCAATGAAGATATTTCATTTAACAAGTAATTATTATGTTGTAATTAAAAATACTAAATTTATAATTTCAAAATAAAAAATTTTCAACAAATTTTTGAAATATTTGAATTTTCTTTCCAATTTAAAAAGAAAACATTTTATAATTAATATAATATGATATTAATAAAAAATTATTTTCAAATATTCAATAAATAAAATTAATTATGATTAAAAATTGATAAAATGCTTTTTCAGAACAAAAATAAATAATCCCAATAACACTTGTATTGTTTAAAACTGGTTTATTTACAATTTTTTTATTTATTATAAAAAAATAATTTCAAAAGATAATTTATGCCTGATCACCAGTAGGCATGGATTTAATAATATCAGAATTGCCAGGGTCTGTGATTGATAACGTGCACACTCTGAAATATTTTCCACAAGCTGTACCCAGTTCAATATTGTTACCAGTGTAGTGGTGCACTCCAGTTTTAGCCAACATGGCATAATATTCAATTTCTGATTTCCTGTAATAAATAACATAAAATTCATAAATTTTCAAGTTTATATAAATAATATTATCTTTACCAACCGCACTTACAAGCGGTGGTAGGAGACTACTCCGTAGGACTCCTTTTAAATATTAGATTATTAAAAAAAAAATGTTACGACAAAAGGAGTACTACATCTCAGTCTCACCTAAGTGGTGGAGTGTTGTTAGCAATGATGACAAGCTTAGCTTTTCCTTGACGAAGGGATTTCAGAGTTTGTTTATAACCCAAAACATATTTGCCGGATTTCATCACCAAAGCCAACCTGGAGTTGATACTCTCCATGGCCTTTTTCTATTGAAAAAAAAAAAAAATTTTATAAGCAATTAAGATTTATTAAGAAAATTATTTTAATAAAATCTTAATTTCATATAAAATGTCTATTATAACACGTGTATTTCTAACCTAAAACTAACCTGTTTCTTTTGAGCAACCATTTTGGCAGTTTAAGTGCAACTTGGACTAAAAAAATAATTATAAATCCATTAGAATGTTTAAAAATATTAAATATTGAAAGGGATATTTAAGGAAAATTATAATAACGCAATTAATAAACTATTTCTAAAACTTATAAGATTTCCACACCTCACCTCACTCAATATGGATGTGAAAGAAAATATATACTGATTGTGACTATTGTGACCACTGCGATCAGACGTAATATGACGCTTGCAATTTTTAAAAATTCATCGAGCATTTTAAAAAAATTTCAATAAAATTAAATAAAATTAAAAATTGTAATTGCGGATTTATATAATTTTTCTTTAAATTTCAATTCAATCACTTATGAATTTTCAAATGGTCATATGCGTCGTAAAAAGTTTAAAAATAATAAGAAAAAGATTTAAAAAAAATAGCATTAGGTATTTTGAAAATTAAATCAGAATCAATGATTTAATTATTTATAAATCATAAAATCATGAAAATAATTTTTTGCTTTAGTTTATTTTTACTATTTTTAAATTTTTATTCTAACAATGTGCTCCCAAAGTCCTGTGTTCGGAATAAAAAATTGTTTCCGAACGCATTATTTTCAAGTTATCACATGGAGACATTATTTTGTTCAAATGTATTAAAATTTTTTACGATAAAAAATAAATTACCAAGTCCATTTGTTAAATAAATTATTTCTGCTAACTTATGTAATCTTTCTTAGATAAAGCGGAAGAAACTTTAAGAGGGTTCTGCTTTAAAAGAACATAATATTAACTTTTTGGAAACTTGAGGCTTCAAAATTAAATGAAATTTTACTTTGAAAATTATTCAATACTTTACTTAAATGACTGAATTTATAAAATTCCGATGAAATATTGATCTTACACAACTTCAAAAACCATAAAATTTTAATATTTTGTGCTACAGAATCTAATTGGGAATCGTCTTTAGGAGGAAGGCGAAGCTCTACATGGTAAAATCTATGAATTCTGAAAACATTTTTTTATGGATATTTGCAAAAGTAAATTTTTATAATTTAATTGATTTAAATAGAGGTCTCAGATGATCAGCCGAGCTATGGATGTCTAACACATTCCACATTTAGACAAATCTATGAAAACCAAAACACATTTATGAGTATATTTTTGTTTATTATTATTAAGATCAATATTTCCTTTAAAAATCAAACTTAAAGTGAGCACTAATGACACGTAAAAATCGACACTAAACACACTTAAATGAAGACTCATTTAAATCTTGTTATTAAATGTATTACAATGAATGCAAAATTTATTACACTAATATTTTTTAATGTAATTATTTTACATGCAGAATATCAGCTAATTAAGAATAAACTCTGATTCTAAATTTAAATTTAATTTTAAATTGGTTATTATTGTTGCCAATTACAAATTCTTGTTAATTTATTTAACTTATTTGATATATGTAATACATCAGCACACAAAATATATTTCATAAAAGAATGAATGTTTGATGAACGTAAAGTTCAATAATATATTTCTATCAACTCCTTTTCGTATTTACTTTTTATTAGTCACAATAAATTATAAAAATTTACAAGAAATATTTTATAATATTCATAAAAAATATTGATTTTATAAGATTTATGTTATATATATATATACAATTAGCGTAAGTACAGACTTTTCATAAAAAATTCAGAATTTAATCAGTTTGTGGGACGGTCCAATCAACTCGATAATTCTGGATCTCTAACACATACAGCATCCAAACAAATCTAAGAAAACAAAAATAACATTTGTGAAAATATCTTTATTCATCATTATTTAGATACGTATTTTCATTGAAATCCAAACTAACCATTTCATGACCACAAGAAGTACCTTCTGCTGGTGGTCTACTTTCTGTCATGCCTTCACACCAAAGTAGAGCGCAGTCGTTAATAGCACGCTGAAAAATAGTGTGAACGTTTATTCATTTACTCTTCAGATTATTTGGAATACGCTTGTTAGATGTTTTAAAGAATGATTCTCTAATATTAAATAATAATCTACCTGATCTGCTTTCCTTCCCAAGTTTCGTTGACACTGTTCTTCTCGTGTGAGTAATCTCCCAGGAAGAATTTTCGGATATGGCTTTCCAGGATTGGGTTTATTTTTTAAACATTGTGCTTGTCTTTGCCTGTACAGAGAAAAATTTCAATAAATTTTACTAAATATTTATCTTTTTTGCTAGTATAAATTGTTCAAAATTTATCTAATTTTTATAGTTTTTTAAAATATGACCAGTAATTATATTGACGTCAAACGATATTAGTATATTTAACAAGCAATAAAAGTTGTATATAACTATTTGCTGCCAGTTCAACTGTGGCACCTTTAGCGGATCAGAAATTAAATATATTAGCTCTAGTCGTGATTGGCACTTCTATAATATGAAATACTATTTTTATGCCTTTTTTAGTGGGGTAACAGATTATACACTTCCTGTAAAGCTTAATTCAAAGAAAGTGCGAACTGTATATAATTGCGGAAATATCAAGTACTCATGCTAATGAACCTTTGAAATAACTGTACATCAGTGAACTTCAAATATGAAAAATATAGCAAGGTTATTATTAAATTGAGCCTAAACCGTATTAATATTTATGTCAATAAATAAATTTTTGCTTAATAAATGCATTTGATTTAGCAGGATTCAAATTGTTTTGAATTTGTCTCCATTTAAATTCTATAAATTTTAAATGAATTTTGAGTTGCCTACTGTTTAGCTGAGAGTAAAATATATTAATGAAAAAATTTGTATTTACACGAAATTACAGTTTTAAAAAAATTATAACTAACCTGAAGAAATTTTTCATTGCTGTTATACTACATCGGGACCAATGGACTCCTCTACTGGTTTTTCTTTGATAACTCATTAAATAACCATCACTCGATGGACATGGTCCACCTGGAATGTTGCGTGATTCATTACCATCGTGTGGTGCGCCCATGCTAAAATTAAATTTTTTTAACTCTGAGCAAATAAAATTCTGTTATCGAATATAGAAAATTCAATTATCATATCCATAAAATTAAACTATTTTTATGTTACATCATTTGAAATGTGTTAATTTAAAAAATCGAATTAAAATAATGTGCAAATATAATTTAATTTATTCTTTAAAAATTTCGCTTTATCGTGTATTTTATTTTATTGTATTACTTTTATATTTTATTTCATTAAGAAAATTAATCAATCAATACGTTAGTTCATGACTAGTTTCTGGCCAACTTCTTACTTTTCTAGCTTTTGGCTAACTAAAAACTTATTGAAATTTCTACTTATTGTAGCCTTTATTTGATTAATAATATAATAATTGTTATTAATTGTATAAAATTTCATAATGAATTGATTCACCACATTTAAAATAATTGAAGAATTAAGATTATCATATCATCAATATACTTTTTGTTATTAATAAATTATATTCATAAAGATATACAATAATTTCGAATAAAAGAGAATACTTACGAATGAGCTAATTCATGAGCCGCAGTAGTAACGCCATTAAAGCCTCCTTTATCTCTAACAAGAACAGCAGACAAACCGTTCTCAACAGCACAAGCTCCCGCACTTGCGGCGATTCCTGAATGAAAATAGTACATTATGCAACTAGGGAGCAAAGTCGTACATTTCTCCCGAGGATGGATTTGCGATCAGTTAATTAAACAGACTTTGCTCCCGAGTTGCATTTTATTCCCATCTCAACCGTGGCCACTTTATTAACTTTTCGAGTTAATAAAGTGGCCATTACTGTTGGGGTGGAAGTAAACTATATTATTAAACTATGCATAATAAATAAAAATGACTTTTTTTTTAATCATCAACATACCAGAAATTGAATCTCTTAATTTGCCTTTCATTATTTCACCCAGGTTTCGACTAAAATAAGATATATAACATTATTGTGTTATTAAAAATTTATGAAATAACTGTAAAATTTTAATTAGTAAATTACTCACTGTGTCATACCGACAACAATATCGTATTTATTCTTAGGGAATTGTTCGGATTTAGCAAAATATCGACCAATTGTTTTTAAAGTATCTTCAGCAAATAACGTTTTGGATGTAGCATGATGAGTTTCAAAATAAGAAGCACCTTTCAATTCCTGATGTGTGGAAAATTTCAATTTTATTATCATCAAATAAACAACTGTTGAAGATAAATAGTAGTAGATGCATACACGCATGAAAACTTATTACTCACCTGAGGCATTATAAGTCCAGCAATATTTAATCTTACTTTAGGATTGCTCAATTCTCGATACCTCAAATCTACGGCATTCCAAAAAGCAGCCACATATTTTGCAACAGTTTGTACATCACTGCCATGAAATCTAAAAGGTAAAAATAAGCTTTGATTATTAAACTGTCTCAATAAAGATTAAATAAATAATGTCATTATATTTACTCACTTGAAAGTATCATAATCTACAGTTATCAAAAGTTCAGGATAAATCATATTATTTTCATCGAAAATTTGAGGCCGGTTTATGGGATACTGATTTGTTGGTGGCACACTAGTTTGCGATTGTAAATGTGGAGGTGCGTATGTGGATTTAGGACGCCAGTAGAAAGGTTTCTTAGTTTTAGGATGCCAATAGAAAGGTTCGTTAGTTTTAGGATGCCAATAGAAAGGTTCTCTAGTTTTAGAGCGCCAATCGGATGGTTTGTTTGTAGGACGCCAATTAGCAAATGGTTTTCCGGTTTGTTGGTTCATTTTTGCTTCTGAAGTAAATTTTTCACATTTATGAATACATTTAAAAACAGAATCAATGATACAAATACTCAATACATTTACTTACCGAGTTCGTTTTTAAGTTGTTCAAAAATCGATTCAGTATCTTCAATGTCATTGAAACCATTAATATTCATGTGTGATTTTATAACAACGTGGTGAGTTGGTTCATAATTAGAATACGCAGAAGAATTTGAGAAAAATGAGTCGAAAATATTGTATTCATAATCATTCGACGTATTTTTAGCTAAACGTGTAAAATTTTTAAATGCTCCGTCATGAAAACGAGCAGGAACATGCCGAATAATCATGTTATTTCCGATAATACCATCCTATGAAAAATAAAGTTTTTTTTTTTTTTGAAAAAAAATATAGTTTTAATATCAATAATATTTTTCAAGAAAAAGTTACTTACGAAGTGAGATTTGTTGTTGCTATCTTTATGAACAGCAAGAGCAGCTCGATTTTTCACATCGTGATATAATCCAAGATAATTTGGGAAAGGCTAAAAGAATATTTATGAAAAAGTTAACAATACAATTTTTCCTAAAATTAAATTTATTCATATGTTATAATAAATTGAATAAATAATTAAAAGAAAATTATTCTTCAATAAAATGAATTTATCAATCCATAAAAAAAAAAAGTTTTCTTAATTTCAACAAATATTTCATAACTCTAATAATTTTTGGAGTTTATTTTTATTAAAAATTTCACATTGAAATAACTTACATATGGAATGCGTGAATAAGTAATTTTATCGCCATTAAAAGATCGGCCTCGATTTCCATTGGCTACGTAAACTGGAGTATTTTCTCCTAATAAAATATGATCATTTTTCTCTAAATACAGATCATAGTTTTGATCGAAAGCTCTTAGTTTAACATTAGTTTGACCATTATTCTTATGATATATTGGGACAACATCGTATTCTACTTTGTGTACTGTAATAAAAAAATAAATAATATTATTCGTTAAATAAAATAAAAAATTTTATTGTTCATAACATGAATTGTATAAATTTTATAAGGAGAATTTTTCATTTTTGAATCTCAAATTTTGTCCTAATTTTTCGATACTTTTTTTTATATGAATCATAAAACAAGGCGCTTCTATTTGGTCAAATATTCGATATTTTTATAAATATGAGCAGTTTTATCAATATTTTAATGATTTCCAGTAAAATTTACATTTGTAAATTTAAATTTGTTCTACAGATATGAAGAAATAAAAATAACGTTGAATTTAACTAAAATTATGCATAAAAGTAAATGCTGAAATTCGTCCTTATATTTATTCATTTTTATATTTTGAACAAATTAAGTTTAAGAAAAAATGTTAATTTTTATCGAAAAATTTTTATATTAATTTTTATACACTTCTGTCAAAAGTTTTCTAGAATAATCGAAATTTATGTAAAACTGCAAATAATTTTAAGAAATCAAGCTTTCGGTAGAACAGACTAAGCTTTTAAAATTATTTTGTATAAAAAGATGAAACACTCTCCTTGCTAATTCAAAATAATATTACTAAAAATTCTTACCTTCATCATGTCGGACATTAAATATTCTTTCAATTTCTTCTTTTGTCATATGCTCATGCAGCTGAGAAATAATAAATAAATTATTAAAATATCATGGAATATATAAATTAATTAAATTCAATAATTCACCTTTTCTGATGCTGTAATTGTTAAAATACATGCTGAAAAAATTACAGTTAATAAAATCATCTTGAGAAGCTTTAACTTTTACTTTGATGTACTAAAATTTTCTTCGCCTAGTAACGTTATATATATTATATATATAACATACTTTTATACTCATTGAACCAGAATAATCCGCACATATTTATTTTTAAGTTATCTATTGATTGAGAAAAAAAATTATTATTTATTTAGTTCACGAAAAGTAAATACATAATTTAAAGTATCGAAAAAAAATAAACTTTAAACGACTACGTCACAATACGTGATGTTTAAGATACGATTAAGAAATCTTTTATTTAAAAAATCGCGTCAAATGTAAATGAATTATATCACTATTTTCGTAAAATTACTTAAAAGAAAGGGAAAAAAATGTATTTACTTTGAGTACAATCATTTTTCAATGTATATTTAAGATTTTCTTCGGATTCATGTTAATTTACTCGCGTTGTATCGCGATGCGTATAAAATCACTTTATTTTTACGCAATCAGTCTCATTTTTTCCCAAAACTATTGAATATAGTATGCTAATTAAGCAAATAGAATTTAATGAGGTAAAGCAATTATTGATAGTCATCATTTAGAGCTGTCAATCATAGTATTCAAATAATAGCAATAAACATTAGATTTTATTACGTTTTTAAAAAATGATATCAACTACTGAATTCATTCTGAAATTAAAAAAAAAAGAAAAGAATTATTCAACTGAAAAATTCTAGAAATAATCGAAATACCCTGGTAGAAATGTGAGCATTAAAAATGGTGTGTATAAAAATTTGAGGTTATTAGTAATAAAAATGCCAAATAAATGGCCAATAAATGTTAAAAAAAGCGTTTCCATTTCTACTGGCCAAAAAATGGTAAAAAAAACGTTTCAATTTCCACCAGGGTATTAGCCAAATCATACAAATCAAATATTTTTTTTTACTTTTCTGATAAAGTTGATACATCAACGCACTTTCGAGAAAAAAACGAAACAAAATAGTTGATTATTTATTTAACATTAGTATTTTTAATTCTTGTATCTCTTTGAAAATTTGAGGTGATTTTATTGATAATTGGGATTAAAAGAAAACTTAGTTTTATCATTTTTTAAAATTAAATTTAGTTTAGCGGGAGTTAAGAAATTTTGCGATAATTATGAAATTTAACGGGAATTATGAAATTAAGCGAGAGTTATGAAGATCATAACTACCACTAATTTTCTTAGCTCCTAATAAATTTTAGACGTAAGTTATGGCTCACTTTGGCCCGCTTTTCAAGTTAATAAAGTAATCATTACGGTTGGGGTAGGAATAATAATACATTATGAAATGCGAGTAAAGTTGCATATTTCTCCCGAAGGGAAATTTGTGACCCGAGCAAGCAAAATGAAGTGAGGAGAGTAAATTCCCGAGGGAGAATTTAGAGTCCACAGCACATATTTGCCACCCTCACCTTGGGCTCGGGTGATAATTTATATGTGCTATGGACTCGCCAATTCTTTACCTCTCTAGATATATAATATACTATAATTCATGGTAAAATTATGGCATGCTAAATTTTAAGTAATATAATGGCATTGGAAATATTAAAATTAACTGAAGAAATGTTCTTATTAATACTGTAATTTTTTTCAAAACATAAATTTGCTTGTGATGATCGACAGATTCTTCAAACATTTTTCAATTAATGTATCTGTATGACAAAAATCTGAATAAAAAATGTTGTATTTTATTTAAAAAATTAATTGCTTAAATTAAAGAAACTCTGATGGATTTGATATTTACAATCAAGAAGATGATAAATTAAAGTTATCAATATTATTTTTTAATAAATCAATTTTAATGTGTTCTCGTTTTCAACTGAAAATTTTCATGATATTTGCTCATAGTTTAAAATTCAAAAAAGTATTATCTTATCAATAATCTTTTATTAGATTTACGTTTTATCGAATGTTTTATTAGGTATGCCACAAGTCTCAATAAAATAATAGAACGTACGATGATCTAAATAAAATAATAGCACACACATTTGATCTGCGCCTACATCTGTCAAACAAAATCGATAAGTAAATACAATAAAAAAAGTAAGATCAAACATCGATTTACGGTGTGCTTACTCAACGTGAACCCAAATGAAATTTAAGAAAACCAAACTTGAATGAAATAATAATGTTTTTTTAAACAGTTTTTTGGAGATGTTTTCTTAGAAAATGATTCTCCTACAGCACTATTTGCTATTCTGAATTTATCATTAGCTGTAATTTAGTATTATTCAATATTAATATTTGCATATGTAACATTATAGTATTGAAAAAGATCATATTTGAAAATAATAAAATTTTTAAAAAATACAAAGTATATTTATTGTTAAAATTAAAGCTGTTTTATATGAGCTCAATTTGTATGGTGGATTTACCAGACGCTAGAAGTTTTCAAAACTTCTTTCAGATGACATATTTTTAAAAATTTTTCTGAAATGACGTGTTCTCTAAAATTTTTTTTAAAAGCTACGGTTTTAATCCAAGTTGACGATACAAACTACACTAAAAGAAGTTATACAAATTGGAAAAATGCGCTGTATTATTGGCCTTTTGATTTAAATTAAGAAAAATATTGAAAAAACATTTTTTTCATTTGTTAGTAAATTGAAACACTATTGTAGTATAATACACCTCTAAATTTATAAATTCACATTTGAATGTAAATAGTAATGATGAAACTAAAAGTTCAATCCAAAGAATTTTAATAAAAAATTTACAATTACTAAAATATGCAAAAAATAATTTTTATTTACTCGTTTTTGAAAAACTATTTTATTTTGTAACATAAAAACTGAGGTAAAATTAATCAGCCGGTAAGTGAGCACTAATAACACATAAATCGACTCTTAACACCCTCAAATGAAGATTTATTTAAATATTGTTATATTAAATGTAATATTTTTACTAATATTTTTTATTAATCTCATTGAGAGATGTCTCATTGTGAATAAAAATTAATTCTAAAAATTAATTTTAAATTGATTATTTTTATTGCCAATTACAAATTCTTGTTAATTTAACTTACTTAATATGTGTAGATACATCAACACATAAGATAAATTTCGTAAAAGAATGAATGTTCAATGAATGTAAAGTAAATGCTTTTGAGATTGAAATTCAATAATATATTTCCATTAACACTCTTCCATATTTACTTTTTATTGATTATAATAAAATATAAAAATTTTCTAGGAATATTTTATAATATACATGAAAGTATTAATCTTATAAAATTTGTAGTATGTACAATTAGCGTAATAGACTTTTCATAAAAAATTCATAATTCAATCACTTTGTCGGACGGCCCAATTAATTGGATAATTCTGGATCTCTAACACATACAGCATCCAAACAAATCTAAGAAAACAAAAATAACATTTGTGAGAATATCTTTACTCATCATTATTTATAAACGTATTTTCATTGAAATCCAAACTTACCATTTCATGACCACAAGAAGTACCTTCTGCTGGAGGCCTATTATTTGTCTCGCCGTCGCACCAAAGTATTGCGCAGTCGGTACTAGCATTCTGAAAAATCATATAAATGTCGATGTATGAAAAAGTGGACAGGTTGTAATGAATTAAAGGATTTATGGCACTGAGTGGCATAAATCCGCATTTATGTCACGCCTATCCGTGGTATAAGTAGTCCATTATTGCACTGTGCCTATCGGCCTCACTACGCTCAGACGAAACCGCATGATGCATAAATGGATTGCTAATGCTACTGACAGGCGTGACAGCTGGCAGGATTTATGCTAGTCAGTGCTATAAAAAATTGTATGATATTCGTGGTATAAATGGCCTATCGCACGACGTGAATCTTGTTGCACTCGGGTGCTAATACACGTCGTGCCATAATAGGCTATTTATACCACTAATATCATAATGTACTATTATTATATTTTTTTCATTAAGAAATGTAACCAGTCTATTTATTAGCTTATGGTTAATTTCTAGACATATCCTATAGGTAGACAACCAATTCTAAAAACCGGCCGAAATTTCTACCAGAAGAAATATTTTTTGTCGGTTTGTAGATATTAAAAAAAAAATTTTTTAATGCACAAAAATGATGTACCTGATCTGCTTTTTTTCCCATACTTCGTTGACACTGTTCGTCTCGTGTAAGTAATTTTCCGGGAAGAATTTTCGGATATGGCTTTCCAGGATTGGGTTTATTTTTTAAGCATTGTGCTTTCGTACTCCTAGAAATAAAACCGTTCAAATAAATTATACTAAATATATATATATATAGATTACTTCTGTTTTGTAATGTTTGAAAATTTATCAATTTCGCTTAAGGATAGTTTTTATAAAAAATAAATAAGCTATTACTTTAAGAGAGCCAAAAATAAGATACTTATTTTCGGTCCCCGTAATTGTTATTATGCTTATACTGAAATCAATAGTACGTTTTGATACTAGTAAGTTAAATTATAAATATCTGTGAAATTGACTTACGGGAGTATCGGTGAAGCCGATTATGTATTATGATTTAACGCGCTTGCAGATTGGGTCAAAAATATATCTTAAAAGATTTTACATTTAAGCGTAGTAAAGATTGGACCAAATTTAAGCTTTTATTATTAATTAATGTTTTAAAGAGAAAAATCTGGTACAATCTTTATTAAGCTATAGCTTTGAAAAAAATAATATTTTAATATACTATAAGTGCTTTTTCGAAATAATTTGAGCTAAGCTTTCATTTAATAAAAGTTTTAAGTTTCTAGATATCAATGCTAAAGAACTATAGGTGTTTTAAAATTTAGTAAATTATTCAATGACATAATCTTTAATTGCCTGTAACTAGAGAAATATTGAGCGCTGTTTTTTTTTATATTTTGATATCTGAAAACTTATGCCAAAGTTTGAGTAAAATCCATAATCCGAAGGTCTGATACTCTTCTAGTAAATATGCTATTTTTTTATAAAAATTTTTCAAAAGAAATCATCCCGAAAGAAATTACATTTTTACAATAATTATAGCTACCTCAGAAAGATCTTCATTGCTGTTATGCTGCATTGGGACCAATGTACTCCATTACTGTTTTTTCTGTCATAGCTCATTAAATAACCGTCACTCGATGGACACGGTCCACCTGGAACGTTAATTGATTCAGGACCATCGTGTGGTGCGCCCATACTAAAATACATTTTTAAAAATTATGAGTTAATCTACTTAAAAAAATAAATATAATATTTTATAAAAAAGTTTCTTTTTCCACCCCTTTTTATCAAAATATCAAAATCGAGAAAATATCAAAACGTCAACTTGCAAAGTCATACAAAAATATTTTCAAAAATCAAACTCAGATTTATCATTGGAACATTAAATATCATAATTTTCAACTATTTAATCCTAAGTTAATATTCAAATGAATTTTCTACTTAAAAATAATCAACTTTGCTAGAAAATTAATAAAATACTTTTTATTCAAGATGACATCACCCTGGTAGAAAATGAAACGCTTTTTCTACCATTTTATGGCCATTTCTTTAAAGTGAAGAGCAGAAAATGGGAATGTTTTATGGCCATTATTTGAACTAATATGAAACGTTTTTTTCAACCTTCATAGTGCTAAAAAATGCTAATAAAATGTTGAGTCTGATCCACTATTATTTGAATATAGATAGTTAACAGTAGAGTCTATCAAATTGTGCTCTAATTGATTACTATTAAGAATCATTTAAGGTTTTTTCTTGAAAGTTATCATTAATCATTAATAGAATCACTTTTGTTAATATATTCGCGCGTATATTTTGAGTTGTGATCGGATTGTTAGAGGTTATTTTTAAACGATTAATAAAATTTTCCATTTATTATTTTAAAAAACGATATTTTTATACTCGTTTCGTACTGCGTTTCATATTTTTATTTTAATAAAATTTAATATTATTTTTATTTTTATAAATTCCAATAAAAATAAACATTGACGAAGGAATGTGAATAAATACTAATCTATATTTTCTCGCCACGTGGCAAAAGTGAGGTTATGATTTTACCTATGATCTGAAAAATTAAGGACTCATTACTAAAAAGTTATATAACTAGTCAAAAAAAGTTGTCCACAGTTTACCTAATTTTTAGATAGCTGTTACTGATTTTTTCTCTCCGTTTACTTAAAATGCGTATTTTTTTGGCTAAATACAAAAATTTTGAACAACATTTTTATATTAGCATTTTTTGCCTATAAGATGCTAACCAATATACCAAAAAATTTGAGCTCTGCAGATTCAGCAAAAAATTGCCATTTATTCGCCAATATTGACATGACAAAATATTACTATTGAAAATGGTCATAAATTGTTGTTTACACCATTTTTAATGTTCGAATTTCTACCAGGGCAGTATACTCGCAATATATGAATTATGATTTTCTAGCTTACTTGATTGATAGAAAAATACAATTCATTCAATCAAAACGTATAACCCTTTCAAATATTACTCAATTTTGCTATCAAAATTGTCTATTTTGAATGACTTAATTATATTAACTGTTTTGCAAGTGTTAACTTTAAAAAAAAAATAGGAACATTTTTATTTCGATTTCGACATATTTCGCAAATCTACATTTTTTTCCATGCTTTACGATGAGTATAACTTTATTTTTGTATATTATCTTGATGCAAAGCTATTGTAATGTTTAAAATGCGCATGATTTTCAAATTTTTTAAATGATAAAATTTCAATGACAGACAGTTTTATCTATTAGCAAAAATAAAAAAAATTATAATCATAAAATGTTTTCATAAAGATATTTTAAATATTTTTTTATAAATAAAAATTGCTTACGTGTGAGCTAATTCATGAGCTGCACTAGTTATGCCATTAAAGCCTCCTTTATCTTCAATGAGAACAACGGAATAATCATTATAAACAGCGCAAGCTCCTCTGAATCCAGCCAATCCTAAACAAAAAATATTGGTCTAGAGTAAGAAATGAATAAATATTTTTTAACGATTAGTATACCTCTAACTGTGCTTATTAATTTTCCATTGAATATTGCACCCAAGTCTCGTCTAAAATAATTAATGTAACATTATTATGTTATAA
Organism: Anastatus disparis; assembly: GCA_017163975.1. NCBI lineage: Eukaryota > Metazoa > Arthropoda > Insecta > Hymenoptera > Eupelmidae > Anastatus > Anastatus disparis. The sequence goes on from JAFFSR010000251.1 coordinate 4,284,204, forward strand.
AAATTTTCCAACATGGTAGTATACTATTTTCAGTTTTTTAATTACTTACTGTGTAATACCAACAACAATATCGTATGTATTCTTAGGGAATTCATCAGATTTTACAAAATATTGACCAATTGATTTTGCAGTATCTTGAACCAATAATACTTCAGGGGTGGCTCGATTTAATTCAAAATAAATAGCACCATTAATTTCCTAGGTCATTAATTATTATTATTATTATTATTATTGTAAAGAAAAAACTTTTTTAATACTTAAAATCATTGTATAAAAACATATTACTCACTTGAGGAATAATAAGACCAGCAATATTCAATCTAATATTTGGATTGCTTATCTCTCTATATCTTAAATCTACAGCATTCCAAAAAGCAGCCATGTACTTTGCAACGGATTCTATATTACTACCATGAATCCTAAGAGATGAAAATAAATTTTAACTGTTCAACAAATTTAAAAAAAAATTTAATAAATACTGCTATTACATTGTCTTACTTAAAAGTATCGTAATCGACCGTAATCAAAAGTTCAGGATAAAAAGTATCATTATTATTGAAAATTTGAGGCTGATCTTGTGGATATTGAAGTGGTATATAAGTCTGTTGTTCCGAGCGTTGAATTGCGTTAGCTATTAAGGTAAAATTTATATGGATAAAAATATATCCGTTTTTTAATAATAATATAATTAATTATATTAATATACACTGCCCTCCATATGCTTTTGCGCGCCGAACACAAAAATCATAATAGCCAAAAAGTTTTATTGCACAGTAGTGAAATGTCGTAGCTAAAAAATTCCAACGAGATTCGAAAAAGCAGCCAAATCCTTCCAAAATCCTATTGTGAACTTTAAAAAATTTTAATTTTGATTATTTATAAAAATTGAAATAAGATAAAAATTGACAAAAAAATTTGTCGCTCTTTAACACGTTACAAATTTAGATCCAGTAATCGTAGCTTGAAAAAACCAACTAGTCTGAAAGGATATTTATTTAGCTTTAAAATGAGGGGTCCCTACTGCAAAATCTCACGTGAGATCTCACGTGAGATCTCATGCCAAAATCTCATGTAACTTAAAAACGTGTAAAAATGTCAAAATAATATAAACTTTTACTTTTACAGTCATTTGTATGCATTGTAGAGCATATTTCTTCTCAATAAAATATTTAAATGCTATATTATAATTGAATTTTGTGGAAAATTTTGCATTGAAAATTTTTATGCCGAATTTTTTCTAAGTCCATACATGAGATCTCACGTGAGATCTCACGTGAGATTTTGCAGTAGGGGTCAAACAGTTCTTTTCGTCTTTTTTTACAGTATTTTTTGTTAAAAAACGTGTTTTTTAACAAAAAATACTGTAGCTTTGTTAAAAAATGACGAAAACAAATGTTTGACCCCTAATTTTAAAGCTAAATATCCTTTCAGACCCAGTTGGTTTTTCCAATCTATGGTTATTGGAATAAATTTGTAGCGTGTTAAAGAGCGACAAATTTTTTTGTCAATTTTTATCTTATTTTAACTTTTATAAATAATTAAAATTAAAATGTTTAAAGTCTACAATAGGGTTTTTGCAAGAATTTGGCTGCTCTTTCGAATCTCGTCGGAATTTTGGAGCTACGACTTTTTACTACTGTGCAATAAAACTTTTTAGCTATTGTGATTTTTCTATTTGGTGTGCAAAAGCATGTGGAGGACAGTGTATAATGTTAAAATAAATAAATTAAGATTACTCAGCTAGAAACTTGACTGGAAATTAGCTAGGAACCAGTTAATTTGAACATATTTAATGAGTCTCTAACTAATTTTATGTTCAGTTCTATCAGGGTATTTTTTTAATGAATTTATAACATATGTTTATTAGGTATATGTATAGATAAGATCAATACTAGAAATATTCAGAATATTTCCTTACCACTTGGATTTTTCATTTTATCAAAAAGTTTTCCAGCATCTTTAGTATTGTTGAAACTATGATTATTTATATGTGGTTTTATAATGACGTGATTAGTTAGATCATATCCAAAATTCTCTGAAGGATTTGCTAAATGCGGATAATTTTTTAATACTTCATTATGAATACGAGGAGGGACATGCCTAATAATTATGTCATCACCGATTATGCCGTCCTATATAAAATAAGCTTTTTTTTGATTGTATAAAATTCAGTCATATTTTGCAAGAGAACTACTTACGAGATGAGCTTTGTTATTGGTATCTTTGTGAACAGCAAGGGCAGCTCGATTTTTCATGTCTTGATATAATTTAATCTCATTAGGAAAAGGCTGAAAGATTATATACGAATAAATCAACAACGTAATATAACTTATTAGGACCGTATCAGACCTCCGGATCACGGATTTTGCTTCAACTTTAGGAAAAGTTTTCAGATGTCAAAATATGGCAGAAAACAGAATTTCAGACCCCAACGCTTAATATTTCCCTAGTTATTTTCTGTAATTGCTTGTAACTAGAAAAATATTGAGCGTTGGGGTCTAAAATTCTGTTTCTTTTCATATTTTGACATCTGAAAACTTATCCCAAAGTTTGAGCAAAATCTGTGATCCAGAGGTTTGATACTCTCTTATTTAGCATTAAATGCATTTATATATGTAAATATGATTGATCAATTAAATATTACGAAAACAGATGTTTTTTTACACATAATTAATCAATTAAGTCATCTAAACAAAAAAAAAATTTGCCTGACTTATAAAAATGTTTCAATATTGTGAAAATTTTTGAAGTTCATTTTTACTTACATAGAGAAAAATATTCTAGTAAAATTACAATAGTTTTAAGTGAAGTTCTCACAGTCTACCGTTATATCCAAAAATTACCATAGTTTCTTGTAAAATTTCCAAGAAATATAATGCAAATTCCTATTTTATTGGTAAATTTTACAAGAAACTATGGTATTATTTTGGTATAATGTCAGTCTGTGTACATTAAAAGTATTATCAAAATAACTTACATATGGTATACGTGAATAAGTAATTGCGTCACCATTCAAAGCTCGTCCTTGATTTGCCTTAGCTATGTAAACTGGGGTATTATCTCCTAATAAAATATGATTATTGTTCTCTAAATATAGGTCATAATATTGATTGAAAGCCCTTAGTTTGACATTAGTTTGGTCATTATCCATATGATATATTGGTACAACTTCGTATTCAATTTTGTGCACTGTCATAGAATATTAATTAATTTAATTTTACAAAACGATTTTGCTGAGTTCAAAATTATATTATTAGTATTTTTTACCTTCATCGTGCTTGACGTTAAATACCGCTTCTATTTCTTCTTTTGTCATATACTCATGGAGCTAAGAAATAATGAACTAATTAGTTTATCCTTTTTTTATCTATATCCTAAAACTTATAAACTAATTTGGCTTTAAAATTTACCTTATCTGCCGAAATTGTTAAGAGACATGTTGAAAAAATCAAAGCAAGTAAAATCATCTTGATAACTATAGCTTAAACTTTTTACTCCAGTACGAGAATGTGATTTTTGAGCGAAATAACACATATCATATATAATATTTTAATAATATTCATTGAACCAGAATAATTTGCACACATTTAATTTTCAATCATATTGTGATCGATAAAATTGTTACTCAATTAATTTATAAAGAGTACACCTTGCATAAGGTATTAAGAAGAAAAACATCAAATGACGCGATATTGTACGCAAGGTGAAGAAATTTTTCATTTAATAGATCGAGTTTCGTCACTATTTCGGTTAGATTAATTTACTTTTCATGCAATATATTTTCACGCTGATTTTTATCAATTTACGTATGTTGTGTACATAACGTACGTTTTTTTACGCAATTGATCTTATTTTTTTGAAAACTATTGAAAGCAATGTTATAACTGATAGCAAACAAAATTTAATGAGATCAAATACCGATTCGTAACTATGATTCATAAGTATCTCCTATCAAATTATTCAAATAACGATACTATAATAACATTAAATATTAGATTTTACCGTGTAATCAAAGAGTGAAGTCAGAAGTCCTTGAAGAAATAAAAAAATAAGAAAAACTATTATCAAACATATGAGAATTTAAAGGGTTAAAATCATAATTAGGAGCAAAATTTATTGACCATTTATCTACTGAGAGGAGAATAGATCAAAATTTTCAAAATTTTTCGTGTATCTGTCGATAATTATAAGATTATTGTGTTAAAATTTATTAGTTTATTCGTAACGGTGTAAGTCTTCGTCTTTTTTACCTAATTAGCTGTCCAACTTTAAACGCGATTTTTTTACGTTTGTTTCAGTCAGTTGACCATGAAATTTAAGTTTTGTTGCACCGATCTCTTATTAATTTTGAGGTAACGCTGTAAAAATTTTTAATGATTGAGATTTTTATTTAATGAATATTTATTTTATAATAAAAAAACAACAAACTTTTTTTGTCAAAAATCGGGATTTTTGTTTCTTTTTCAACTTTTAAGTGTCGCCAAAAATTAAAAAAAATCTCGACAGCGTTACCACGAGAAATTTAACTAACAAAATCATTAAAATAAAGCAAGTTTTCAGCCCTCAAAAGTAGTCGAAATCAATATAAAATCATTAAGTGATTTAAAAATAGGCTATATTTTTTTAACTTTTAGTATATTTAATTTAATAATTCATGATACTAAAACTTGACTGGATTGACAAGAGTAAATAATTTATAGTAAGTATTTAATTACTTACATGTTATTTGCTGAATTTCATATCACATGATTTAATTTACGCATTAAAAATATTGTGCACTGTCACTATTTAAATTAATTAAATATTGTAATATGATGTTATAAGCTTTCTTAATTTTCAAACTTTGATAAAGTTATATTCGGTTTTTTAAATATATATGAACCCTTAAGTATAATTTTGGTTGTGATACCTAAAAAACATAACATATACATCTAAATAACTTTTGAAATTAATTCTTTTTATAATTTTATGTTTGTTTACAAAAATTAATGATGTAATAGTATCCTATTTTTTTTTAGAATTATATTTATAAATATGTATAAAATTTTAGCGTTTTTTTTTATTTAGAGAAAAAAAACTTTAGAATAATCATGAATATTAAAAAGTAAAAAGATTAAATGTTATACAATAATAAATAATTAAAAAAAAATAAAATAAAATTTATTATCAAAATATAAACTATAATACACACAAGCTTCAACAAGAAAATAATATTAAGTTGTTTTATTAAATAATAGTTTTGATAAAATTAATACTCTGGATCATCAAGACATTCTGCATCGAGACAAATCTACAATATGTAAAGACTGAATTAGTTTATTTATCTTTTCGAACTGATTAATCAATGGCAATGAAAACTTACTTTTCCTTTACCACAATTACTTCCTTCTGCTGGAGGTCTGTTTTCGCTTATACTAGTATCATTACTTAAACACCATAAAATTGCACAATCGTCTTCTTTGCTCTGAAAATTAAAATAACGATTTAAAAAATCTACTGGAATTGCGAATATCTCATGTTTCAGCAAATTTTACATTACTTTTATGGTATTTTATTAAAATTAATCAAACACAACGTGAAACTAGTACTGTTTAACTAAAGAATATTAATCAATAATATACAATCTTATAAGTCAAGAAAAATAAATTTAAAAATTTTAGAAATATTTAACCTTTTTTATATACATTTTAATTTTACAATAAGTTATGTCTAGCTAATGAATAAAACAATTTACCCTTTCTATAAAATATCTAACGTGATTTTTCAATTCAATGAAAATCTCGGTGAATCATGAACTAAACAATAAGAACGTTAAAATTATACCTTATCTGCTTTATATCCTAATGATCTTAGACATTGTTCGTCTCGGCTAAGTAATCTTCCAGGAAGAATTTTGGGATACGGTATTCCAATATCAGGCTTATTTTTCAAACATTTAGCGAGTACGCTGCTGAAAATTTTAACGAAAGTACATTAAATTTCATGCACAAGCAAATATTTTATTACTTTTTAACAATATTTTTAAAGTTGATATATTCACTTGAGAGACATTCGCATGGCTGTAATACTGCATTCGGACCATTGTACTCCACTTTTCGTATGTCTTTTGTAACTCATTAGATAACCATCGTCCCAGGAACAAGGGCCTCCGGGAATTTTTGCTGAATCTTCACCATCGTGCGGTGCTCCAAATCTAAAATAATAATTTTTTTTTTTAGATTATATTGATTCAAATATTGATTGATATAAAAAAATATGTAGTAATTAAAATAAAAATCTTATTTTCGTTTGAATATTCGAAAAATGTAGTTATTTAAATAAAAAATTTACACATGAGCTAATTCGTGCGCTGCTGTTGTTATACCATTGAAGCCGCCTGTATCTTTTACAAGTGCAATTGAGTATCCAAATTTCGTAAGACAAGTTGCATTGACATTAGCGAGACCTATAAGTAGATAGATTTTATTAATTTTTAAAATTTAAGCTATCATAACCATTCGTTTGATCTAAGAAGATTATTTAATAAATTAGCAGAAAAAATCCTATTTTGTTCAATACTGTTACTAGTCAAAGAATTCTTGTCAACTAAAGTTTTAAAACGTTCCCGAAGCAATTTTCTCTGTTATCATGATCTTGAAGCATTACAAGGGGCATTGATAATTTATAATACAAATTTGAGAATACTAAATATCTTGTGAATAAATTATTTCATAATTTAGATACTAAAAATAAATGCTCACATTATTTATGTAAAATCGTGTCTCACACGTTGTTTATTAATTTTTGAGAAATTCTTTGTTTTTCAAAAAGTAGAGTTGATAAAATAAAAGTCAATCAGTTTATGATCTTAAATCTAAAGGAATATTCTTCAATCACTAGTAATGATTATGATATAAATAGATTTCCCTTTAGACACTCTGTTTAAAATTTATATTTTTTCTTTTCCAAGCATATGATTAAAAAATATTTTATTACATTACCTGTCATATAATCAACGGACAATTTATGCTGCATGAATCTCAATTGCTTTCTGAAAAAAAAAATCTTATCAGATAAAAATTAACATTTTCATAAGAAAAATTTTCTAAAAATAAAAACAAGATGCATGTTAATAAATTTAGAATTTCATATAAAAATTAATTTGAATTTCCATATAATTTTTCCGTGATATATATTTAACCAATCCCCCAGTGATTTATTTACCCTGACATCGCAACCAGAACGTCGTACGTATCATAAGGAAATTGTGTTTCATTAGCAAAATATTCTCCGATATCTGATATAGTACGTTGGGCCATGAGAAATTTTTCATTTACAACATTACGTTCCATGTATGACGGGGTTCCTGGTGCCTAAAATCAAAATTTCTTGTTTCGATTTATATTTCTCTAATTAATTTTTGCTTATCCATTTACGGATGATTTTGATACTTTATCAATTGATAACTATTTAAAATACTAACCGTCGGTATAATGAGGCCAGCGATATTCAATCGTATTTTAGGATTATTTATCCTCCTGAATCGTAAATCCACGGCATTCCAAAAGGCTGCCATGTATTTTGCGACTGATTTTATGTTACTTCCATGGATTCTAAAATTGTTTATGGCGGTAATTACTTTGGTAAAATATTATTTAATTATGGAAATAAATGTGATTTGTAAACTCACTTGTAAGTATCGTAATCTATGGTAATTAAAATTTCAGGATATACTATAGTATTGTCTTCATCATCGAGAGCTAATTACATGAAAACATTGTTTATTTATTTGTTTTAATTGATTAATAAAAAAAGTTATGATGATTTTTTTAATTAGTTGTGACCAATATTTGAAAAAAAGTTATCAAAAGAATGATATGTAAAAAGCTATTTCTGTTATGATTTAAAATCAAATTTCATCAAATTTAAAAATTAGAAACAATTGATCTCACTTGTAAATTAAAATAAAGCTTACTTTCTTCAATTCTAACCAGCAGAGTGTAAGGGTATTAAAACTAACAAAGAGAGTGCATTACATTTGGATCTCAGATTTTCTCCTAACTTTAAGATTTTTTTTTATATAAAATCATAAAATAAACTGTGTTCGTTCGATTTTTTCAAAGGTATGAGCAATTTTGTCTGGATTCTAAAACTTTTTACAAAAATTTGCATTGACTTTGTATTTGTACAGTTTTCGAATTACTTATTCTAGAAAAAGTATCTCACGGTTAAAAGAAAATTTGAGTTTCGATGCTCTGATACTCTCCATATAATTTTTCCATCACACTCAAAAATAAATTATTCTTTCAATAAGTTAGAAATTTAAATATTATAAAAATATAAGTAATGGCCTTCAAAATTACTTATCTTTTAATTGATAAGCATTAAATAAAAAAAACTAAAAAAATTAAGTTAATTTTTTAAAATTACCATTTTCTGACTCTGAATCCTCTCCATATTCTTCGGTGAAATTTAATTCATTGTCTTCATTGTTTTCGAATGTTTTGTATGGAAAATTTGATTCGATGGTTGGTTTTATAACGATATGATGTGTAGCTAAATCATAGCCATCCAAAAATGGATCGTAAGAATATGGGTCGTCGGAAAATGGATCGTAAGATGATAAATCATCGACTATTTTTTTATGAATTTCATTAGGTATATGTTGAATAATCACGTCACTTCCAATTATGCCGTTCTATATGACAAAAATTTTTTTACAACCGCTGATATTTATTAATTGATGAAAAAAATAATCTTACAATATGAAGTTGGTTTCCTGTGTCTTTGTGCGTCGTGAGCGCAGCATTATTTTCTACGTCATGAAATAAATCAAAATTTTCAGGTAGAGGCTGTAATTAATGAAAAACAATTCTGAAAACTAAATTTTTTGCATTTTATAATAAAATCTTGTATTTTAAATATCTTACATATTGTATTCGGGAATAACGAATTTTAATTGTACTACTTGAAAGTCGTAAATTTTTTTTAAGCCCATCTTCTTTAGCTATAAATATTGGAGTTTTACTTCCTAATAAGATGTGATTGTTTTTTTCTAAGTATAAAGTGTAATTCTGGCCGAATGCCCTCAGATGAATCGTAGACTCGTTATTACTTTTGTGATATATTGGTACTACTTGGTAGTCAATTTTATGAACTATAATAAAAATTTTATAGATTTTTAATTATTTTAAAAAAATTATTATATGGATTACATTTTGTAGATTAATATGAAAATTGTAGTTCAAAATATTCGAAAATTTTATAAAAATATTTAAATATTCTTTATAACTTTTCCAAATTTTCATTTTTTTAAAGTTATTCACGCTGTTTTTGCAAATTTTTGCAGTTAATCTTTTTTCAAATGCCATTGTTTTATATGTAAATGTTCATTTTTCATTACTTATACTTGTTTATCTTTTCGCTTTCTGATTTTTTTACACTTATATTTACAAACATTATTTACATTAAGATAATTGTTTTAATTTTAGATTCTCTCAAGAAGTTTCATACTTATAGACCAAACAAATTATTTTTATCAAACTTAGAGAAATTATGTTACGTTTTAAGAACGTGCGAAGAATAATTCGTATTTATAAAAATTGAAAAACAAATGGAACCTGAAGGATTTTTAGGTTTGGTGAATTGTATTTTTCTCTGAATTGAAAAATCTGCATATTATAATTTGTCAAAATTCCGGTATATCATATATATCATTTTCAACAAAAAGTATTCTATTAGCTCCTTCCAAAAAATTAATAATTTACGAGTAAAAAATTTCTTATTAAGTTTTTTTTATTCATACATATCTAAAAATTATGAATGTTAAAGTTTTATAACTTTTAATCACTTTAACCTTGATCTTTAAAAATTTTTTTGTACGTTTTAATAACATAAATTTTATCAACTTTATATTAAGAAATTAGCACATTACAGGCACTTTAAATGACACAATTAAATCAACAAATTACAGATTAAATTTTTAATCATCAAAAGTTTTAAGTAATTTTGAAATAATTTTAGTATTTGAAATGTTCAGTAAAGTTATATCTTCCACAAAATCAAATAATTTCTTATTAAACTATTGGCAAAAATTTAGAATTGATTTAATCTAAAATTTTATTGTTAATTGCTAATAAAAAATTATCCTTAAATGCCATAATGGATATTATAAAGAGATTCAAGCAAATATTAAGGTTTTCAATTTTGTTTATCGAAAAGCAATAATCGAATAATAAAAATATAAACTTAAAATATATGCATAACGATGAGTCTTATAATGATGTACATAAAAAAAAATATTTTATCAAAATTAAATATTATGAACTTTATCAATATTTTGCATTTTCAACTAAAAATTCCCTTATTGCATTTGACCTATTTTCCATCTGAAAACATTGTAGGTATTCGGCAAAGCGTTAATATTTGCAATAATATTTTTCAAATATTTACCAATGATTCATAGAGAAATATCAAAAGTACTCACTCTCGTCGTGTTTGCATTTAAATACTGATTGAATTTCCTCTTTCGTCATACGTTCGTGTAGCTGACAGTATGGCAATGAAAATAAACATTATATTGTCGTAATATTTAATATATATCTATACATATAATATATATATTTAAAAAAAAACTCACCTTACGCGCCTGAATCGATAAAATAAAGCACACGAAAAATGTGATTTTCGGCAACATTTCGAAATTTCGTCAAATTTTCATTGATTAATCAGCTGTGTTTATTGTTTAACCGAATCAACCGCGCGATCAATGCAAAAATGTTACCTGCTCAAATTAATTTCAACGCTTTATATGACGAATTATTTGTACGTTAAGATAAACCAAAAAATATTTGTTCGAGAATTCTAAAATTGCGTCGATTATTTATAATTTTATTCAATAAATTAATTAGATCGTGATTGTACTTTTTCTTCTTATCCAACGTATATTATGATCATTAATATGATAAATAAAGCGGAATGGGTTCTCATTGAACTATTAACAAAATTTTTGGATTTATCTTTTCATGATGTTCTAGTAGAGATCATTTGAAATGAACACCTTTTATCGCGTGATTGTAAAAGATAAACTTTCATGAATGATAATCAATTTAATTCTGCTTAATTAAATAAGTTAGAAATTTGTTTAAATATTCTAGATAATCTCTCTATTAAAACTGTTGTTTTTTTGTTTTTTTTTATCAATCTCATGTTTACATTGCTTGTGTAATATATGCTAATAAGTAAAATAAAGAATCATATCAAAATAGACTTTATGAGCATTGACAGTAAATCAGTAAATAGTAATAATTTAATTTTTCACACTCAGGGGGCAAAATTCAATTTTCAATACCTATTTTCAGGAAGCAAAATAGGTATTGAAAGATGAACTTCACCTCCTTCGTGTGAAAAAAATAGTACGTTAATCATGGAGGCAGAATAGGTGTTCATGTCCAAGTCTTTATTCTCGCCCTCGCTTCGCTCGTACGAAAAACCCGACTCGGGCAAAAACACCTATTTTGCCCGCTTGGTTATCAATCTACTACGATTATTTAATAAAATTCAGAATTTGATTATTTCTATTATTTCTTATTCCTGTATATACGAGAACTCTTGAAAAATTCAGTTTATTCAACAAATTTTTTAAATTAAAATACTTTAATTTTAATTTCATCACTTTTCACTCAGAAATATTGAATGATTGAAGTTAAAAAATCATATAAATTATTACTGCAAACTATAAATGCTATATTTAGCAAGATTTTCAAAATTAACAAATCTACAAAAGTTTGAATTTAACTCTGATTACCGTTAATTATTATTTTTTTTAAATTTTATTTAACGTTGCTATATTTCAGCTATCATTGCGATGCTAATTAGTTACGGAGATCATCAGTGTGTTTGTGAACAAAGCACATGTTACATACAGTGGTGCTTGTATCAATCGGTGAAGACCGGGGTTTGAACTCAAGTTCTCGAGATTATGAATCCATCGCTTCATCAAGTGAGTCACTGACGACCTCTTTCGGTTAATTATATCATCAAAATAGTTTTCCTTTAATCTTCAATTAAATTTATTCAGATAAGAAAATTTGATGGATGAATTCTTGGAATTTCAGGATGATTATTTGAACAATAAACCGCCCTGGTAGAAATTTTCAGCATCTTTTGGCCAAGCATAGGCCATTTTTTATCAATTTGACCAAAAAATGCTAAAAATCATGGCCAAATACCCTGCTATCTAGCGACCTTTCATGGTGAAAAGTTGACAAAATAATGGTGAATATATTTAATTTTATTATAATATTTTATTTGAAGGTTATGATCACGCTTTTCTGCTAACATCTGCTGTCGCTATATAGATACATAACCTAACAGCTATACTCCACGCAAAATGTTTGCAGCACTATACTATCTGCTCACGCGTGATAAATCAAATAACTTATTTATGAAACAATTAATAATATATATAGTTACATTAAAAGAAAATCGAACATTAGTTAAAATAAGATATATATATATAATAAATATATGTAAATTTTAATAATTAAGTTCCAATTTTTTCAACTTTAAAATTAAATCATTCACCATTTTTTCGACAACTTTTTACCAGTGACTGGCTAAAAATTGACTAAGAAAGTTGGCCAATCGTTAATTTTTTCACCATTTGAGATGGTGAATTTTCTACCAGGGCGAATATTTAATTAACTTATGAGAAAAAACAGTTGGCGATGCTTTAGAATGGATTTAGGATTTTATTAGGATTATTTTAAGATTAATATTGGAAATAAATATAATTCAATCAAGTAATCTTATAAGATTATTTTATTACATTTTATACAGGCCTATGATGTTCGATAACATGTTATATTGTTTTTTTTTTTTCATTTTCATACAGTTTTTATAAAGTTAATTCGTACTTGACAAGTATTGGGTCAGTATGATCAGACAATACTAGAAATATTGATGTAAAACCGACGAATGCACAAAAAATAACAAGACAAAATAAATGTCAAGAAATACTTGAATAAAATATAGAATATCATCTTAAATATTAATGTTCTGATAAATGTTGAAGAAATTAATAAAATCGATTTGGCGATAAGTAGTCTCGCTTCTCGCTAATTCATAAAATATACACATCTAGGTATAACAATTTTTATAATCGCTGGAATTTTAAATGCATGACAATTGCAGTTTCAATGTGTGTCTATATAGTCTTAAGAATAAATAGATTTTACTTATTCTCTTTTTCTTTTTAAATTTCAATTGAATTTTCGTAAAGAATGAAAAGAGCGATCTTGAGGCTACTTTCGCGTTCGATCGCGTTTATCGACAATTTTTATTTTAATTGATGAATAAAATCAAATGATTATTTCTACAGTGCGCTCATTTTACAGTATATTAATAAATCGCAACTAAAATTAACCAATAACTAAATAAGATTATAATTAAATTTTTCGTCGTATCATCAATCGTCGAAAAAAATACATATCGTTCAAAATATAAATTTTCATATTTCATTGAAAAAATCATGTTCATAGAAGCAGAACCAATTTCTGTTATTTACTAAATTTCATGACTAAATTTAAGAGTTAATAAGATTTTCATGAATCGATATATTTCGTTAAAATAATAATAATAAGTCAAGTATTTTCAAAAATAAATAAATAAACTATTTAGCTTAATTAAAACTTCATTTGTCATCTGTTCAAGAATTTTTTTTTTGCTTCATCAACAAAAAAAATTCTTGAAAAATAATTTATCACTTTATTTCATAATAGAAGAATAAACATCTTTCTCTTGAGTTAAAATAATTTTGACGAACGAGAGAAGATATATATTCTTGTGTAGCTTTGTTTTTCTTTCTTAACTTTCTTAATTACACGACGCTATATACAGTGACGGCAATCGAAGAAAGTCACACGCGTTTCATATTTTTTCTACTTTCTATATTTATTATTTCATTATTTTTTGTTATCGCGATCCCGATGTTTTTGTTAAAATTGTTGATTTCTTTTTTTTTTATAATTTTTGTTACTTTAGATGTTGCGCGGTTGATAACAAATCAAAGGATTTTTTGATATTTCATACTGTAATAGGCTCGAGTATGGTAACTGTAATGTCGGACCTTTGGTTTGCATCCCATGAGTATACCCATGTCCGAACTTTGTTTGTGACTCTTGTTTGTGTTCTTTTGATCGTATGTCCTGAATACACGCTCGGACCATTCTTGAGCTCTTGGTGTCTCGCGATAGAGTCCCTTATTTCTTTTGTTCATGTAATCGATCACATCGTTGTAATAGTTTTGCCTTTGAACACAAAAATATTTAAATTTTCACGTTATTTATTATACTGAACATATTAATTTTAGAGCTTTCCATAATTTGACAATTTTCTTTTTGTAATTATTTGACAATAAAAATCTTTAATTGAAAATCCGAATATTAAAAGGGAACATAGCTTGTTTGAATAGCATTAGTTATGTCTCCTTTTAAAATCCGGACTAGGGCTGTGCGAGTACTCGAATAATCGAGTTCGAGTCGAGATCCTTGAGTACTCGAAAAAATACGAAATACTCGAAAAAATATGAATTACTCGAGTAATTCGAGTTGCTCGGTAGATTCGAGTAACTCGAAAAGTTCGAGTTTAATACTCGACTCGAATCGAAGTTATAGTTTAAAATTTATTCCTAAATTCCATCTGAACAGTCGAATAGACAGAACTCACAGTAAGTTAATGAAAAAAGAATAAAAAAGTCATTTTTTTTCGTATAAATGAGAACTAAGGAGATGTAAAAGGAGATGTAAAACGGATCTACACCTGTACTCATAAATATTAACTATATTTCCATTTTATAGCTGAATTTCCAGAAAAGAAGTGCATAAGCCTGCAGTATGAACCATGATGATTATTTAGTTTAATTTTAAAATAAATTCATTCATTAGTTTTTAAGATATTTGGATTTCTGGTACAAAATAGAAAAACTTTAATAAATAATATTAGAACCTAAAATTCCCAATCACTAATAAATGAATTTATTTTAAAATTTAACTCAATAATCATTATGGTACATACTACAAGCTAATGCATTTAATTTCTAAAAACTTTGCAATAAAATAGAAAGATAGTTAATATTTATGAGTACCAATTCACATCTTCTTAATCATTGCTTTTTAATAAATAAATTAATATAAAATGTAGATTTTAACTGATGTTTAAAGAAAAATAATCTGTCCATGATATGGTATTTAACATGCCAATTTACCATGTTATGGTGAGATAATGGTTAATTTTCTATCAGAGTGTTATTAAAAATAATTGAATAATTCACCTGTAATCATAGAGGTATGTATAATTGAGGTAAAGTGGCCGGACCCAATGTAAAGTGTAATGAGGTGGATCAGCTTTAGGTAAATTAGCTTTTCTCCAGTCATAGGGTGCTTCTGCTGCAGCTGCAGCAGCTGGTGCTCCATCTCCGCCGGCGGCTCCTTCGGCAGCTCCTTCTGCTGCTGGAGTTGATTCATCTGGTGCGTCCCATGGCGATGGCTCGTCGTCCCACATGTTGCTGTTGCGCTACCTAGAAAAAATAATTATTAAAAGATAGTTGAAAAAAAAAAATTTTTTAAGTTTCGATATTATTCATAATTTTATAAAATTATTTATCCATTAGGGCAATTTAATGATTATAGCAGTAACTATTGTCATGTTTTGATTATTGATAAAAAAAATTTTTTTCAATCAAATTATTTATACGTCGAATGTAAATATTAAAAATAGATAGCCTTCATTTTAAAAATCTTAAGAACATTGAATGAATCATCATATTTAGAATAATAGCTAAAAATTTGAATATTTTATCAATAAAATAAATAAATAAAAAAGTAATAAACTGCCCTGATAAATTAATTGATTAATTAATAATCTTTCAAAGCTCTTTACAGTAGGATAACGTTAACTACACGATAGCTCGTACGAAAAAGAACGTTGAAGATTCTTGGCGCGCTCGAGACGATACGTGCCGATCACTCGGATTGATCGATGGCTAAAACGGGAATCGAATGAAGATTTCTTTTTTTTTTTTTGGCTAGGGCATGACTATTTGCAAGTTTATTTGGCCTCGATTTCGTCCTTTCATTGTGCTAATCGAATGACTTTGAGTAGTGTCTTATTTTTATTTTTTTATACTTTTCCGTTTTAGATTATAAACACAATTGTCAATTTTGGTAAATACAATTGTCTTTCAGTCGATACTTGTATTACGAAGATCGAAAATTCTAGACATCAATTATTGCGTAGCATTTCATCAGAATTAGAATAAATTCTTTGTTTTTTTAACAAAACGAGCTTTTCTATATGATTTCATTTAACATTTTTCGTTATATTTTGTTAATTTCTTTTTTATAATATAGTCGATTATTTTTGCTATTTTATTGTAATTTTTAAATTATAACTCAGAGATTACTTTTTAACGTCTCTTATAATTTTTCATGCAAATATAAGAAATTATTTTTACGCGTCTCGTTTTTTATTATTATAAGAATTTATACAAAAAAAAAAAACATTAAGTAAAACTTTTAACAAAATTGATAAGTAAATATCAACAAAATGTAATTTATACTTTTTTCGTTTTTGTTATTAAATACTATAAAGATCAAGATAAATGAAGAGGACCAAATATGAATTCCTCGTTTTCAAGTTCTCCATATTTTATAAAGAAATAAATCTATTTATTAATCTAAGTAATTAAAAAAACATAAATAAATAAATCAAACAACACTGTTGGAAATATGCTATGAGATGTCTATATTAAATCTTTAAAGACACTAAAAAAAATCGTTGCACATATTCACAAAATTTTGAATTAAGTTGAGAGTTCAATTTTGAAACACACTAGATTATCCACGATGTTTCACTTATAAACACTTTTTTTCAAAGAAATTTAAATAAAATAAAAATCACTTGCACTAACCACGACGCTGTTCGAAGACCAAAAAAAAATAAATAAAAAAGAAGATAATGAGACTTTTGATGAAATTATAAATCGCCGTACCTTTGGTACAATATGCGCAAAATTGACCAAATCACTGACAATCCGTTCGGATCGATGACCAGCCTTACACTTTTAGGCACCCTTTACACTCAATCTAATCGACACGAGCAATGTACTTGCTTAGAAATGAAGCTTTTATTTTAAACTTGTAGCATTTTTCTCGCTACTCCCCCCCCCCTCTACCGCTTTAACTTAATCAAGAAGTATCTTCTTCTTCTCCTTTTTTTTTCTTTTTTATTTTTTTACTTTAAGTGGGGGTGGGTTTATTTCTTACTATTCATTGGCGTAACTTTTCATCGGCTAAAGGGTCATACACGTGTACGACCACCTTAGAGCCACTACGGGTTTTCACCCTGACCGCGTAAATGTTGTAGCTCTTAGACCTTGCCCTGACTATGATGCCCGAGAGATTTTTTATCACGAGATTACCGTGAACGATTTTTCGACTGAGGCTGCAACATTTGCAAATTGAAATATTTTTAAGCATTCATTTTTTCATTGATTACAAACAATCGTCATCTATTTTTACATACTGGGTGGAATAGTCGATAAAAGTATATTTATTACATAAATAGAGGTATTTATTATAATTCTGAAAAAGCATACGACCGCTTTTTAATTATTTTAAGTGAAAAAAATTTTTTGTTCAATTTTATCACAATATATATTATAAACATTTCTTCCCATCACCATAACTTTTTAATAACAAAATTTTTCTAAATAATTTTTTAAATACAAAATTTATATGCAATACAGAAGGATTTATTTATCTTTTACAAAAATAACTTACGTAATTGCTAACACGTAATTATTATATAATCTTTAGAGAGTTTGCGTGTAAATTAAAATTATATCATGAATATTGTCAAATCCAACAAACATTGTCATAGGAGATTTTTATTTAAAATTAATTTATCTTTAATTCATGTATAACAAGTGTGTAACCTTATAAAAAAATTATATATCAGTTAATCAATAATAAATAACTTGATTTTTAAAAAACGATCACTAAAAGAAATATTCAATAATTTATTAAACAATTTATTTTATAATTATTTCCACATTATAAAAAGTTAAAACAATACAAACGTTTAAAATGATAAAATAAAATAATTATTCATTGCAAAGAGTTAGATTAAACGCAATGTCCATTATCCTGAACGAGTTCATCATCTTTGCAATCACAAGTAATCTTCGGACCATAATAACAAAATTGTTCACATTTGCCATTGTTAATAGCACAAAAATTATTTTTCACTTTTAGAGATTGTATATTCGGAGATATGATTCTCATTCCTGTTATTTCTCGATGATTATCATCTTCAAATTTAGGCACAATTTTAACAGCACCAACACCCGTTTCCTTATGTACGCGCCAAATGCTTGTATCGTTACTAAGGTACAACCATTGCTGATGCACGTAAATATTTTTAACCCAATTCAAGGAATCAATTGTGTAAATCTTATGATTTGAATCATCAAAATTCGTGGATATAATTTGCGTGTCCAAAGCGCTAAACGATATTCTGTATATCTTGTCTTTATTGTAATCTATTGCTGATACTAATCCATAAATGTTAATTGAATCTTCAACTGTCATTTTTGATAATTCGGTACCATTCATACTAGTTCTGAATATGAATCTTTGATCTCCAGCCCAGGATTTGTAATCAATTTTGTTGAAAAATAGATAACCATGACGTGGATCAATGGCCATGGCATATGGGCATCCTTGGAAATTTTGATATTTTTTGTAATTAAAACTCTTCAAAGTTTTTTGATAATTACTTCCCAATTTAACATTAAACATAATCAATGAATGTGGCATGTCCGAGGATAATGAACGTTGAATGTAATACAAATTTCCTGTCAGCCAATCATAAGCCAAATCTTCAATGACGGTATTATCAGTGGTGGTCAATAAAATTGTTTGATTACTATTACTTTTCAACTTCATCTTGTACAAATTCTTGTCATCGCTAAAATAAAAATCATCATTGTGAAAGTCATAATCGAAATCAATTTCATTTTTGTTGTGTAAGGACGTTAAATCATACGAAGTGGGCCAAAACACGTCAACGGAAGTTAATTTATTGACATCCAAAATTCGTCCGTTTATATAACCATTACGATCGTATAAAATAAAATCAATGGTCTTACGGCAAGATCTTTGATCATAATTTAATTCCCATCCAAGATTACAAGTACAATTGTAACCATAATCAGAATTCAACATAGTTAGATGTTGACATAAATATCTATATGATTCCGATATCGACGAAACATTGTGGCTTTCTTCCCAGGATGATTTTACCAGTTTAACATCTTGATAAGGACTTATTGTTTGGGCTGCATGATTTTCGCAGGTTCCATTATTAATTTCGCATGACAGCAAAGTTGCATTTAGATGAGCGTCATTAGTTGACAATATCCAAAATAAATAGTCTTCAAATATTGTCAAGGTAATGATGTTAGCGGTATCTTTTAGAAAATATTTTCTATCTTCACCTTCATAAGTTGAGCTTTCAATATTTGAAAATTCGCTGATCCAATATATTCTTTTCTCTTTTTGGTCGATTGTAATAGCAGTGATCTCGGTATTATTAATAATTTCAGTCAGATGATTACCATCCATACTTCCTCTGAGAATCTAAAAAATTTAATGATATTAATGGATCGGTTGATTAAGTAAAAATAAAAATTTCGTTTGTTATTTTATCATCATTACCGAATTCGACATTTGCAAAATAAACATAAGACCTTCCGCAGGATCTAAAACAATATCATATGGATTTTTCAAGTCCGTTAAAAGAAGACTATAGTGTTTGGTTTGAATATTGAAAATAATTAATGCATTCATATCCTTATCTACAATATACAAATTCTCTGTAATAAAATCCAGTGCCATGGCATGTAGCTTTACTTTTGGCTCTTCGAATAGAATACTTGCATTGTGATGGCTCGTATTTAGCAGTTCACTTGGTAGATAATAAATTCGTGAAATGTTTGCTTCGGTTGAATAAATTATTCCTTTATCATGCACCACAAATGCGTTAATAGAATTGCTGTTTTCATGCAATATGGTATATTGATTAGTATTAGGATCGTAAAAGTGGATACGCTCATTATCATGAAGGATGATTCCATTTAAGTTAGATTTATCATTATTTGTATCAACGATATCTTCTGTAAAAAATATAATCATTATGCAATATCCAAGATGTAATTTGCTTAATAAAATTGAAAAATTTGATGAAAATTAAGAAATTATATGAAATAGTTAGTTAAATTAGTTATTCGATTTTGATAATTAAAAATTTTTTACATGTTAATATTGGAACTGTGACAATTATTTTGAAAATAAAATAGAAATAGCAGTTTCAGGAATCAAAGTGTTTATTACTAATTCAACGTTTCAGTAACTAATTTGCTACCCTCTTCAGAAACTCTATAAATAATTAATCAAAGATATCGTCAAAAGATCCTAGAACTTTTTTTACTGACTCTGCCGTGGGTAGACACCACGTTAAATGGTATGTCAACTGTCTGGTCTTAAAAACACATATCTAAGTATAGATAAAATTCATGGGAATTTTGCCATCAGCTGTTAAATAAATAAATAAATAACTGCGTCAAGTCAACATAATCATATAAAGAAACAATTGTTTATTGTTTTAATTTATTATGTGTTTATAGCTAATTTTACACTGTTTAGTGTTTTTCGTTTTTTATCTAATATGACGTTGGATTATATTCACTTGACGCAATTTTACATAAGAATTTTTTAACGATATCTTTAATTGTTTATATTAAATTGAAACGTCGAATTAGTAATAAACACATTGTCTGCTGATTCAGCTTTTATCACTTTAATTTTAAAATAAACATTTTCAGAAGCCTCACATATTTTTTATTTAAATCGATGAAAAATTTACTAAATAAATAAATGAAACAGCTCTTTATTTTAATAACTAACTGTTCTTGTGTATCGACGTAATTATGATGATTATAATTATCAGAATGATAAATAGTGCACTGCTTATTAAAAAATAAGGTTTCAAGTATTTAGCATTTGGTCTTCGTGGAATGTAATCTTTTACTGTAAATGTTTTAGGTTTTATTTCATCTTCTATAGAACTTCTCGATTCCGTGTCACCAACTAAAAATTTCAAATTCGTATTATATATGAAAAAAAAAATCACCATAAAAATACGTGAAATAATAATTTTAATACTTTTTATATTATACAAATTATTGCCAGTTAAACCATTAACGTTATTTTGATTGTAATATTCATTCATCTTGACTAGTCACTTATTTGAAAAGAAAATATAGATTTTTATGAATAGACGTATTTAATATTAGTTCCGGTTTTAAATAAAAATTTTACTCGTATAATGAAATATTTTGACTGTAATATAACGTTAAAAGTTCGAAACTATTTGACTTATATGAAGCATTCGTTACATAAAAGCTACTGTGATTTCATTCTAAATAACCGTTTTAACATATTTTTGATAAAAATCTTTCCGGTACAGTGAATTATTTGAAATGTGTGACTTTTAAATAAAAAAAAAATCATTTCCAGACGATTTAAGAATTTTTCATCGAAAAGTTGTACTTTTATTTTAAGAGCTTTAGACTTTTATGTATATTTAGCATATCCTTTAACACATCCTTTTTACCATTTCTTGCATGTTCTTCTATTATTTATTTTCAAAGAGAAAGAGAGAGAGAGAAAAAAATAAACTTTGCTCTATATAAATTAAAAATATATTGAGAAAGCATAGTATCAAAATTATTGGCAACACTCTATGTCATATTAGTTATATACGTAACTTGGGCGTACAAAGGATGAATATGGACGAGGCTAATATTTGTCGATTGAGTAGTAGTAGAACAATGTTTGCCGCTTGAGCAGAATGTTATGTTCCACCTGAATACGGCCAAAGGACATATATAATTAATATGTTATGTAAAAATATTGTAAAAAGTTTTAAGTTGGTCTTCGTGAATGTTTGAGAAAACAATCCGCCATAAATCTTACTTTAAAACCTAAAAAAACTCATTTTATTGATACTTTTTATTATTTATCTCCTAAAAGGTCTATTAATAGTATATTATGCAACTACGGAGTAAAGTCCAATATTTGTCCCGAGGGAAAGGTTGCGACCCGAGCAAGCGAGGAAAGCAAAGTCCCGAGGGCAAAATTAGACTTTGCTCCCGAGTCGCATAATGTGTTTTATTCCTACCTCAAGAATGGTCTAATATTGATATTTAATAGAAAATTCAAATATATTAAATTTTATAAGTTTTAAAAATAGTGGGAGAAATGGTTATTTCTCCCGCAAAATTTTAGAAGTTGGAAATATCTTTCTTTCAGCCCGGTTTTTGAGTTAATAAGGTGACCTATTTCTGTTGAAGTAGGAATAAAAAAATTTTACTTTTTTAATTCCATAATAAGGTTTTATTAGACATTTTGTTTCATAAAATTAAAAAAAATGACATTTCTACAAACACTTATTCAATAAATTTTCATGTATGTAAAATCGTATCCTCAAATTACGGAAATTTGCTTGACATAAACAAAATAAACAAAATAAACAAAAATAGCATAAACATAATATAAGAAATATTTATAACCATGATAGATTAATAAGCTTGCGCATTACAAGCATGCACAACTGCATATTGCACAAGCTTTAAGTTGACACCTTACTCTGGTTTACTTACTATAAATCACGTTAACTCCCTCCCTCCTCCCCCTCCCTTTTCAAGCATTGTGTACATATCCTCCCAAATATAATGAGTAAGTGGATGCAATCGACCGCGAACATGTGTGAATATCCGCTTGTAATTATAACGATTGTAAGGTCAACGATTTAAAGCGCCATGAGAAATAATGAAATTAACATTGTTGCAGTATGATTGATGCAAATAAAATTTAATTAATAATCATTTGCATTTCAGTTTTATTCTTCGAGTTTAACGATTACCATTATTCTTGCGAATTTTATTGTACCGTTTTATTGTGTTGCAATATTTATTATTTTAACTAAATTTAATAATATCAACGCATTTAATATTCATATGAATTCAATGCTAATTTCGGTATCTTCTAAATTTGTGAACAGTAATAAAATTCAATGACTATATTAAGTTTTATGAATTTTCTAAATAGGTTGATGCATTGAACTTGATTTAAAATTTTTTCATAAAATCATTTTTTCCAACTTATTTTATAAGTAAAATAAGAAATTCGATTTTTCCATAGTAAAACTTACCTTTGTGTCGTTGAAAAATAATATAACCAGCAACTTTAATATACGATTACAGTATATTTAAAATATTTTACATAAGTATTATCATTATTATATGAAAATTATAAGGGTAAAATATGCATATACTAATATAATTCTATGAAGAAAAAAATTTTTTTTTAATGGTTATAAATAGTGAAGTAATTTTTAGTTTGTATTTTGTTAATAATGTTGTTTTATTTTTGTTGTTGTGTCATGTATACATAAAGTGAGCGTATTTAAAAATGTTCAAAAATATTTATTTAATTATTTTATTTTTCTATTTATTTATAAATAAATAAACAATACTTAAACGATAATTTATAAAAATAAAAATAAATCTAAAGGTGATATGAAGCTAACGACAATTTTTATTGAATTATTTTGACTTACTTACAATTGTCATAACAATGTTTCTAATATGCGTACTAACAATGGCAATATTATATTTTACATTATAATTATAATATTTTTTTTAACGATTTTTGATGAGAAAAAATTTAATGGTTGGATTATAAATATAAAATATTAAATAATGAGTGGAAAACATTGCAAGTAATTACATGCAGGTAAATTATATGCCAATTATTAATTTTAACAAATTCTGTTTAATTATTTCACTTTTCTTATATTCTAGTATTTAACCCCTTCTGGAACAAATTTATTCTTGAATAAAATGTTTTGAAAATATTTCTATTTTTCGCTGGAAAGATATTTCTTTTATTATTCACTTTAATCTGATCCATATATTTAAACAAAAAATTTTTAAGTTACTTTTGCACAATTTCAGAAAGCATGAAAACCATAGAAGTATATTAAGTTGTATATACAATGGTATTGAAAGGGTTAAATTTAATTTCAATTATGATTTATTTTATTTATTGGTTAAGAACTGATTTAATGAAATTGGTGTAACTTATGAATAAAATAACTTTATGTCTAAAAGAGAAATACAAGATGAATCCCGATGATATTTTAATTTTTTTTTGTTTAAGAAATTTAATTTTTTAATTTAACAACAAATCTCCTTTTCATAAAATCAGTCCACATATATTTTTTTTTTTTTTTTTTGGAGTTTGACATTAACATTGTGAATGTAATAATATTGTGATTTTTTAATTAATGAATCAATATTAAATTTTAATGATTAATTAAAATACGAGAAAGTGCATTTTTATTGTTGATGAATATA
The DNA here is from genome assembly GCA_017163975.1 of Anastatus disparis. NCBI lineage: Eukaryota > Metazoa > Arthropoda > Insecta > Hymenoptera > Eupelmidae > Anastatus > Anastatus disparis. The sequence continues at coordinate 4,308,724 of JAFFSR010000251.1, forward strand.
AAAGTTGATAAAAGGCTGGTAATGAAGAATTTGTTTTTACATTGAAAATTCAAAAAATTATTATTTTCAATCGTTTGAGTAAAAGAGATATAAATTCTCTATAATATCTTCATTTTCATGAAAAACTAAAATGCTATTCATTCAAAATGATGATGTCAAATATCGACAATTATCGTTTTGATTTTTTAGTGTACAGTTTCCGTTTTTCTTTTTTTTTCTATTTTTTTTTTCATTTTTGTTGAAATATTAAAAATTTTATTTGCATTTTAGATGATAAATTGTTCTATTATTTTATCTGATAATTTGGTAACAATTAACTAATCATACAAATAATTCATAAAAAAATTATTAATTTTTTGATTTTAGCACATATTGTTTATGAATTCAATGAGCGCTTTACACGCAAATCGAGTAAAATTTAAAAATATAAATTTTCGTAATTAATGCAATATCATTAGTTGATCTGAAAAATGCTTTATAAAGTCTTGGGTGTGATTAGTTAGCTTTGATATATGTTCATACTTTAATGAACAGAATTTTTTTCTTAATTCTTTTGATGTTTTAAAGCTAATAAATTAGTTATCCTAAAATATTGTTAAATTTATCTGATATTTTCTCAATAATTATGATCATATAATTTGTTTTTAATTTTCATAGTAATAATAAATATTTATTTTTCGTAATTTTATGTATTTTTCCAAATAAAACTAATTGTATATAATTATTTAATTTTAAATTAAATATTCCATATATTTTTCACTTCTCTTAATTCGATAAAATTTTTATAAGAAAATTTCATCGCAGTCATTATTTTCTTTTTAATTTTAATTAATAAGTTGATCTTAAATTTTTCATTTCATTCAAAATGTCTAGATATAAATAAATTTTGTTTTTTGTACTCAAAACCAATGAAAAACAATAAAAATGATAATTATATGCCAGATTGCAAATTAATCTTTTTTTTTTTGATCAGCGCAAATTAATCGTTATTAAAACGAAACGCTCTTCTTCCTCTTTGAATAGCTACGTTTGCCACGTGGTTCATTATCAGCATAAGGATCACCGACCAATGAATTAAATCTTGGTCTACGTTGTGGTGGTTGTACCAATTGTGACAATGGCGTTGTACCTTCCTCAACTGGTACAAGTTTGGTCCATTTGACGCCGGATTTATTAGGATCGGGTATTTCTTGATTGGCTACACGACGAGCACGTTCGATTCTTTGAGCTAGAGATAAATTTAAATCAAGATCATCGGCTTCATTGTCAAAGCGCAAAGCGTGCCGTTGGAAAATATTGTCGGCTTGACCTAACGTATTCTTTGCTTTTTCAATCTCTGCGTTCAAGTCAATCATGTCGAACATACGATCCTGTTAAACAATCAGAACGAAAAAGAACAAATTTTATTCTGCGAAAAAATTCTTCAGTTCATATTGATTTTATTTTTAATTTAATGACAATTAGTTAAAGATGAAAAATCAACTTATTAACAGAATTTATATGTTTTGTTCTATAAATATATTATTTATAGAATGTACAGAGCTATTATGTACTTGAATCAAAAGTTTCAAGGGCTTTATTTATACATCTTGGATAAAGGTATAAAAAGATTATATAGTCACAACTAATTTATTTATAATAACGTACACAACACGTTGAACTTGTAAAACCATGTCTGTTTCGAGCTTCAGATTCGTATGGTTAAGCGCAGATTTTAATTTTAATAATTAATATATCAAGAAAACGCAAATAACGATTGAAAAGGTAGTATGATATAATTAAACGCTAATTTTTAAATTTCGAGCTAATAAATATTTATTAAGACTGAAAATTTAAATAAAAAACAAAATTGATAGCGTCAACAACTAAACAAATATTCATTAATTCAATATCCAAAATTTGATGCTTAATTATTTCATTTTACCAATCACTTAAACAATAACTTTAAAAGATAATAGTTCTAATATATGTAAGTGTATTTGATAATTATAATTTTCAATATAATTATGTAAGTTTTAATATTGTATGTAATTATTTCCTTTTAAAATTCCACAAATAAAAATGTTTTTCCCAATTTTTTTCACATTGATTTATCATGATCTTATATGTTTCTGTCATTTTTTAAAATCAATTTTATCATACAATTCATTTATGAATTTTTTAGAAAGTTTCTTAATAAATTATCTCGAAAAATAATAAAAATATATTTAACCCTTAGAGTCACTGTGGTAAGTTTCTTACTATCTATTTCGTACCCATTTATTTAATATTTAGCATTTCAACATAACTCAGTGCATTCTTGACCATGACTTATTGTATATTAATAGATATTTAGCATTGGAGGGTAATCATTGCGGCATATTATTAATTATCATTGTTATGAATAAATTGATTGAAAAAAAATTGAAAATTCAAGAAACAATGACTCATAAGGTTAATAAGTTAAAAAAAAAATAAGTAATTTTTAATAAAATTAATAAAGCAAATGAACCTGCATATCTCGTCTCTTACGACGCAAGTCAGCGAGGTCCTCTTCAAAAGCGGCAGCAGCTCTTTCTTTTTGACGTCTAGTATTAATAACAAAATCTTCCTCAAAAGGATCATCGATTCTGCGACCATAATTGAAATCAAGATCGTCACAATCATCGCTGCGACCTCCTAAGTTTCTCGATCCTAAAATATTCTCAAATGGAGTAAAAATGATGAGGGTACCGATATAAATTTCTATGATAAACATATGTTATGGTCCTAAACTACTTAAATAATTATACTTTTAGTAATAATTTGTTTACTGTTCCCTTTCTTTTATTTTAACTTTAAATTGCAAGCAAATATATTGCGAATTTACGTTGGTAAATTATATTTTAGATATTTTTATATATTTTTCATCAGGTAATAAATGAAAATTGGACTACCCACTGAAATTCTGTTATCATTCAATAATTTCGATTTACAAATGCTTTACATTAGGCCGAGCTACGAAAGTATTTGTGAAATTTGCAAAAATCGCAGAATTTGCAAGGAGAATGTTGAGATATTAGAACCTACTAAGAAAGTGTCACTTATTTGGAATATAGATCTGTCTGTAACTTTCGGATATTTTTTTATACATAAAATTATCAAAAAAGCCGCGAGCTTTCGGTCTAACGCCTGATCATTTTAAAATTATGAGCTATTTTTTTTTATTTTTAAGAATTTGACTATGGTCTTTTTTTCTAAATTTCAGATGATTGATCTGTGAACTTTGAACAGGAAATAAATTGGGTGTAATTTTTTTTTTTTAAAGACAAAATTTAGATAAAATTGTTCGAGCTAATGGTCATTTTGCAATGCATTTATACGGCAATAGAATATCAGTGGGAGAACAGCATCTATATTTGCGTAGAGAATTAATGTGTTCTTGGCATGCTGAAAGGATATATAACAACATCACGACTAGTAGCAGAGTGCTATCAAGCTCTGAATTTGCTAGCTGAATAAAATAACGACGTAACGCTCATCTGGATATCAGGACTCACAGGAATAATGGGCACTATCGTTGCTAATGAGTAGGCTAAGCTAGCAGTTGAGAAGAAATTTATAGGTCCAAAACTTTAAGTAAAAGTGTCAGAAAGTAGGATCATGAGAGATCTTGAGCATTGGAGATACGGTAAACACCAACTAGAAGAGAATTGAAGGTGTAGACAGTCCAAGGCACTCATGAGAGAAACAATCATAACTGCGTGAGTTCCGCAAATAAAGAAGCTAAATACGACAGATGCCAGAACGGTGATTCAAATTATCACAGGGCATGATGATCTGCGATATCATTAGACACAAGATGTTTAGAAAGGATGCCATTTTGAAAATTATGTAAAAAACAACCATAATTTGTGAATACTCTGCATTCATGAAAAGATACCATCGTATGACTGATGAGTTCTTCATGAGAGTAATTACAATGGAAACGGCCGCAATACTTTGCCTGTGGAAGGCACAGGGATGCTAAGGGAATGCGGTGCGGAGTCTGCAGAATTTGATCTGACTTATATAATAATAATTATAGACAAAACTATTCACAGACAAAATTAAAGCGACTTTTTTTATAATTTTATGCAAGATAAAATATCTCGAAACTAGATGGAAATTCAAGATAAATGTTTATAAATTCAATGTATTCTCCTTGTATGTCAAAAGAGATTGATACACTTTTAGTAATCGATTTTAGAAATATTCCTATACAGGGTGTTTCCGATCACTCATTTAAGCTTTTTAAAGGAATCGTCTATAATAAAAAAATGATGCATAATTAATCGGATATGTATAATACTTACGTTTGATTAAGCATAAATATTATTGTGTTTTTGAAATTTATAGAAAAAGATAATGGTTTCGTGGAAAACTTTTTTTAATTCTTTTTTCAACCTCTGAACAACGTCAAAATATACGTGATACTGACTAATATAGAAAATTCCTATGAATTTTGGAAAAACTATGTTTACAAACATCATACTATTTTTGAACTGCTTAATGCATTTTTAAAATCATCGAAAAAAGCCTTTTACTCAATTACATTGGTTCTTAAAGAACTGACCAGTTGATTTGAAACACCCTGTATGATTATTATATTTCACTTTACTCCTATCTCTTGAACTTGCCTACTAAATAAATTAATAAAAAGATATTATTTTTATTTATTATTATTTAGACATTTTTCACTCTAAAAATATTTAGTTTCTATATTAGTAAGTGAAAAAATGTATATTCAATTGAAAAATAATAAATAAATTTTTATATTTGTTAGCAAAAATTATTCAAATTTAAAAAATTTAATTTGAAATTCATAATATTTTAAATGTTTTTCAGAGTGTAATGCATAAATGCAAGTGAGATAAACGGTGTTATTCAAAGTAAAAACTGTTAACATTGTATTTTATATGTATTTGTTTGAGTAGTAGTATACCGTGTTTGATCAGACAAAAATAAAGAATAAAAATTCTTGGTAAAAAAAATATTTAAAAAATATTATTTTCATATAAAATTTTTTGTTATAATAACATTTACATAAAACTCACCTTGTATAAGGGTACGATGTAACAATCCAAGCTGAGGTGTGGTTGAACTCTTGGAATGCATGCTTGGAATTTAATTCATAATAAAAAAAAAAGGATCAAACACAAAATATTGCGATAACAAATACAACAATATTGATAAGTGGGCAACTTCTATGGTATGAAAGATAGCCCAAAAGTATCAAAAACAGGATTTTCAAGGAAAGGTGATAAAAAAACTATTGTGTTGGGCAAAAAAAAATTTGAATTTTCTTGTTTGTTTTTTTTTTTCATCGAAGCACATCAATTTTGTGTGCTTGAATTTTATTTCTTATAATACGAAAGGAAAAAAATAAAGGATACATGATCGACATTGTATAATTTAATAAATATTGCTACTTATAGCACGAATATTTTGAGTAATATAATTATCTTTTTTTTTTCTTTCTTTCTTCACAAGACAAAAATAATAAATACTTAGCGTAAGCTTGTTCTTTTTTTTTAAATAATAACGCAAGCTTCTATTTTAACAAATAATTGAACAAGAAATGAAAGTGCACGCTCGATAAAAATATGATATCTTTTTTTTTAATGGCAAATAAGTGCTGGAGAGAAACGCAAAGAGAATTAATGTAGAAATACAGAAATTAATTATCCATGTAACGAAGGAAGAAAAAAACATTTGTAAATCGATTCAATTACAGATCGATTTGAAAATAAAATATCGCATGGTTATTACATCACATAAATAACAAACAAATTTTCATAATAATGAGTAATAATTTATTTTCAACGCAATAAAAATATAACAAATTTTGATAATACATATGCTTCAATTATATTTTATTTGACAACGAATGTAATTTTTCGATATACTTTATTTTTCAAGAGCAACAAAATATTTTCATAACAACCTATCTTCTTTACGCCTAGAATACTATATTGTGAAACAAATATATTTAAAGCATAAATATACGTGTCAAAAAAATAAAATATCTTTAAACTTGTCTATTCTATCATCTTGCTTGTCATTATGGATCAAGAAGATACTTATTTTATCAAATATCATTTAATTCTTTTTTTTTAGAGAATTCTTATTACGAATTTATCGAAATAATATACGATCTTTTTTCTTACAAAAAGATCAAATTTATTGAAACTTTGGTACATCATTAGATTTTATGTATAATATCTGAAGTTTATTGCATTAATGAAGATCGTATAGTATTTATATAATGTAGCGATGTTGAAAAACAATATCGTGAAATGTTATACGAATTACATTATGTTTGTTAATGAAGTAGTTTTATTATTATTAGAGTTTTTTTTATAATTATAATAAAATTTGTGACTTTATATAAACGTTTTGATGTTTTCTGATGATACGCATATAAAAGTATTGAAATGAATGAACTATTAAGAAGTAATGATACAGTTGATGTTTTTTTGTGTAAAATGAAAAACACGAAGATCCAAATAAAAAAAAAAGTATAATTTAAACTTTTTTATTTGTACATTTTATTTATATTTTTACATAAAGAAAAAAAAAATTTCAACAGATATTTATCGCGTACAAAAAAAAATTAAATGGTTTCTAAAAATATCTGTTACAAACATTTTTTCATTTTGACAAAACACGAATTCGAACGATATTACAAATTTATTGTAATTAATAAAAATAGATTCTCTATTGATCAGTTTTTATGACAATAAGTTGTGTACAAAAACAACAACAATACGTTTTATCGAATGACGTTTAATCAAGATTAAACAAAATCGGTTGTTTTTTTTTTTTTTTTAAGTTGTTGGAAAGAAAAAAAAACTTGTAACTTAATGAAATTGGTATTTGGACGAATGAACGGTTTTAATTAAAATGTAACATGTTTCTCGCTCTTTTCCGATTTGTGCACTGATGATTGAGAAATTTTCGTTGCACTAGATAAACAATCGTCAGCCTCGGATGCCGTTTCATTAATTAATGCTCTAAGTGCAGCGGTTCTTTTTTCACGTCTCGCTTGTTTCTCGGCCATTTCTTCCATTTCTTGTTCCAAATCGTTTAATCTAGCTTTGCTCATTTTAGCTCTGCTCGCAGCAGCGCTTGTAAAATCTTCGGCAATTGAATCAGCTTGATCTGACAATTTTGACCATTTTGTCAAGGATGGCTTATTAAAATCATCAATAATATCATTAACTTTGTCATCGAAACGCGCTCTTCGCCGAAACGATGAAGATTCAGCTTCGTCTAATGTTGAACGCGCGCCCCTTTGACGACGATCATCCAATAAGCCATCGTCAAGTATTTCGCTGGTCATGTTTAATCGTGACTTTAATCGACTTGTCGTTGCGGCAACCTCATTAGCAAAATCATCACCAAGTTGACGACGTGGACGCGAATGACGTTGACCGCGAATATCAAATACTGTCTCTTCGTCGTCGAAAAATGGATCTGCCGGTGCTTGCTGTTGCTGCTGACGTCGATACGATGATGATGGAGGCTCATAATCAATGTCAATGTCACCGCGGCCGAATGTCCCTTGACGCGAACCCGCCAGATCGCGCGTTCCTGAAAACAGGGTTTTTTACGTGCATGTGCGAGCTATCCGATTTTTCATAAGTATAAAAAAATTATTTATATGTGGGGGGGCAGGGATGTAAACATAGAATCTTTCGAATCGCTAAACTTATTTGCTCTTTTCGGATGCATTGATTTTTAATGCGTTACGAAATATTGATTGTTATCTGTAAATTATGGGCTTTGGAAATTAAGCTTTTTACGATTAAAATACGTTTTAATCGTACTTCTATTCGTATTTTTATTGACAAGAATAGGTCCTCAACATTGAGAAACGAATTCGGCCGAATCCGCAGAATGATTCTATGATGGAAAAGAAAATGAGCCAGTAATTTTTCTTTTCGTTCAAAGGCCTCAGAGACAAAGTTATTCGAAAGTATAGTAAAGAGAAGCGCTTGTAAGAACTTGAATAACCGAACAACCAAAAGTCTTTCGGAAAAATAAATAAAAGATCAAAGAAAGTACGAGTTGAATAAAAGCTTTTTAGCATTAAAAAAGCTTAGGGGGTTCAAAAGTTATGGTTAATTGAAAATTACTAAATATTTGTTAATAATTTTAGCATATAACACATTATGAATCTTTTACACTACTCCATTAGCATATTTTGATCTAGCTTGTAACTTTTGAACCAGATAAGCTTTTTTGATTCAATAGTGCTTAAAGTATCGAACTTTTAGTTTCTTTGATCTTTCATACATTTTTCCGTAAGAGTTTCAGTTGTTCGTGTATTCAATTTCTTCTAAACACTTTTTTTTACTATATTTTTAAACAAATGGCTATGTTTTTGTCGCTGAGACCAAAAGAAAAAACACGCGCTCATTTTTTTTCATCAAAGAATTATATCTTGCAGTTTCAACCGAATTCGATTCTCGGAGATAGAAACCTCTCCTTGGGAGTAAAATGTTCCATTGAATGATATTCTTCAAATCAAAGGGATATTTAAAAACTTTGATGCCTTTGGTAGATATAATTAATATTTAGTGTATAAATAATATTGGATTCTGATATCGTTGCTGCCAATATTAAAATAAAGTTGATAAGTTTTCATCGGAGACCCAATATCAGATCCCAATAAATTTAAAAAATCTTAATTTAAAATTCTTGTTAGAAAGGTATATTGATAGTTAATTGATAATATCGTATAAATACTATAAAAAGTAATTTTTTTTTAATGTTAATAATTTATCTCCAATATTCAATTCGATTTTTGTCTAGTATTACAGTTTGAAAGATTGTATTAATTAATTTTAAAAAAATCAAATAAAATAAATGAAAATTACGACACTTCGATATCGATGCAATATATTAAACAATTTATTAAAACTTTATTTTCATATTTAAATTTAAACGAGTTTTAATTTAGAAATATTTTCAAGAGCTTTCGTTCATACGAGAAAATTGATCAATTTGATAAAGAAGACTGTTTACAATATTGAACTAATAATGAAATAAGAAGATCTAAAAATTGACAAAGCAAGCATTGTCGCTACCAATCTCCATATGATCTGGAAAGCTCGAGCTCGCTACTTCTTAAAAGAAGCCCCCGCTAATTAAGCTCAACACCACGGGCTTAGAAAAAAAAAAACACCCACGCTCTAATCTCAGAATAAAGTTTCTAGTATTGCGGAAATAACCTTCATCTATACGCATCGTCAGTCATTCGAAAAGTAGTTCAAGGTCATTTATCATGGGCCATCGGCCTTAACTCAGCCGAAAGACAGATATTTAATCTTAGAAGCTTTTCGCAAGCGTTAAGTTTGCCTTTCTCTCTTTTTGTTTTTCGTCACTTGATACTTTTTGCTCGCGGTTAATTAAGTACGCGAGAAAATAATCATTCGAGAGAGATTTTATTTTTTTAATAAAACACGTGCCTGACTTTTCCGGTTAAAATATTATCGTTTTTTAATCCAAATGAAATATTAATGTTCTTATTGCGTAAAATTTTTTCAAAATTTCATACTTTACTTTTTAGTGAAAATAGAGAAGCACATAATTTCTAAATATAGTAGTTGAATAAGTAATGAAAATTTAAATTGCATGAATCAGAATTGGCTATTTGAATTTTTTCAAAAATAGCCGAATATCATTAATTACACAAATTTTATTTTTAAAAATGTCAGCTTGATATTATTTTAATTTTTATGAAGTACGCTTGATTTCACGCACGATGAAAAGAAAATTCTATTCTTTCGCCTAATAAAATTTACTATATTAGTACGTTCTAAAAAGGTCAAATTTTTAGTTTCATATTTAATGATTGATTCGTTAATTAAAAATGGTGAAATTTAAATTTTTTATTTTCAATTTTAGATTTTTGTTGACTGTCAAATCAAACATTTAATAAAATAATAAACTTTAAACAGAAAAATTAGTTTGATATGTTAATGTCAAGTAAATCGTTAGACTAAAATTTTTCATTTTTACTTTTTATACAATATGAAACAAAATATTTAATTAAAAATTAAATCATTTAAAATTTTATATGATTATCAGATTAATTATTCGACATATCAAAGCTTTCGTTGTTTATAAATGCTTTCGAGCTTAATTAATTCGAGTGTACGATATTTTTTTGAAGAAGATTTATCGCGCATTAATTAAAATTACACCTAATTGGATAGGTATAATTAAGTAACAATTTAGCAGAATCATGCTCGAGATGAAAAGAGCATGAAGAAATTTTCTTGATAGATAATTTATCTTATTAACTTTGCCCGTTGTGAAATAATATGCGACTAGATTTAAAATACGTTATAACTCGAAAATTTTATGAATCTAAAGTTTCACAAATTTATGATACTCTAGAACGTTATTTAATGATCTAATTTATATTGTTCAATGCATTTATTTTATGTTTCTATCAATATCAAAATTATTTCAATAAGTTTTATCTATTTTTAATTTATTATAATTTTGAATGAAAATTTTTTTATTTCTGTATTAGAATAATTTTTTATAATTTTAGAAAATTTATATCTAAGAGCTTGAGAATTTTAGTTATAATGTCCTCAATAGGTACTTTATTATTAATTAAAAAAAAAATTGTATCTTTTAAATTTTTTCCCGCCAAAAACATATTAATTGCTACTTTTTTTTTTTAAATTTTATTTAAACGTCGTTGTATTTCAGCTATCATTGTGATGCTAATTAGCGACGGAGGTTCGCAGTGTGTTTGTGAACAAAGCACATGTAACGTACATTGGTGCCTGTATCAATCGGCTGAGAGCGGGATTCGAACTCGGGACCTCGAGATTATGAGTCCATCACTCTACCGATTGAGCCACTGAAACCTATTAATCGCTACTTCTGTAGCATCTTCATCATTAAATTAAAATAAAAACAAATATTAAACATATACTAGATTCAAAAATTTTTACTCGATAAGTTTAACGAAGGCTCGTTTAACATATTGAAAACTACGTTTAAAAGCGAAAAATCACTTTGTGAATTTAGATTTTCGATAAATCGAATTAAAACTTTCGCGTCAAAACCTCGATATAAATAGTCCAAGATTCATCAAACTAAAATGAGACAAAAATAAACACCAAAACATATTAATTATTATTTTAAAAAAACTATATTTAACAATCTTTCATCGTATTTCAACTTTTTCTCAAGAAAGAAAATTGAAAAATTATTATTTTTTTTTATCGAAAAAATGACTGTACTTAAATACAAAGGAAAATAATCACGATACTGTAACCACGTACACTGAAAATTACTCGAACATTTCTACGGTCAGTGATTTTTGGCTTTAAATAGTAGTTTCGCAGTTAAAGCGCCACTGTTAGCTTTTCGTGTAAAAGATTATCGAGCCTAGCAAGTCTGAAAATTTTAGGATTTAAATTAATTTAGTGCAAAAGAACCTATAAGTCAAATTATGCGGTATTTTACAGCAAAAAAATGTATAATAAAAAAGGTACTATTTTAACATTGTGACATATTTTCAAATGAAATTTATCCGTGATTGATTGTTAAAAAATTTTATCCCGATGATTTCCAAGTCCCCCGTTAAAAATGAAAAAAGAAAGTGTGTACGCATGTGTATATTAATATATTATAATTAAAATAGTTCAATTAATCAACACTTTATTTAATTCACTTATCGTCTTTGATACTGAAATTAAATTAGTTACGTTAATGATAAATAGCATATTGTTATTTCAAGGATGTATTGTAGTACTAGTTTACGTTTTAGTTGAATTTTAAAAAATAAAAAAAAAAAAGAAAACGTTTGCTTCGTTAAATTTGCAAACTTTGATAATATGTCAATTCGTTGAATTTTCTATTGACGTTTCGTACTGTTAAATTTTAACGTTATAATTTTAGTTGAGGGAATTTTCATTTTCATTATCGTTTCATTATTCTTTAATCGTGATTAATTATTGAATAAATAATACTTGTAGTATTAAAGGTATGATTAATTTACCTCTTTTTCTTATTCTTAACTATAGCTTTTCGAGAAAAAGTATATTTTTTTTTTTAAAGAATAGATAGACAGATGAAGAAAAAGGCAAATAGAAAATAAATAATTGCAGAGTTGATAAAAAAAAAAATTAAATAAGAAGAAGGAAATAATGCAGCTGCTAGAAAATAAAAGTAGAAATAGTAAAGTTGCAGTTAAACTACATACCAATAAATATATACAGATTAATAAACGCAACTAAAAATGCATGTTTTATTTTGTTTTTTTTCTAAGAGAATTAATCTATATAAAGTAACGCACTGAATAACTTACGCATATTATTACAAGTGATTGAAATAAAACATAAATAATAGAAAAAAATTAAATAATTTCAAATGAAACTTGTGAAGAAAGAAAAAAAGACGAAAAATAAGTCGATCAAGATAGAAAAAATAAATAAAAGATTGTAAAAAAAAAGATATAGCAAAGGCACTCGTGAAAAAGAAAAAAATTCATTCGCAAGAACCCAACAAAAAAAAAAAAATTTTCTGTAATATTGAAACATAAAAGATTCAACAAACTCATGCGTTTTCAAATTTTTTTTTCTTCTTTTTTTTCATAGAAAATGAGGCAAACATTTATTTAAATAAAGTCAATGTTCAGTACAATGATTATGGACAACAAATAGTCTGACAAACGCACAAAAAAAGAAAGGGTTGCACAGCATCTTCTAAAAAGAGTTAAGAGATTTTGATAAAATTTTGGTATAAAGTGATAAAATATTAATTACGCAGGTATTACACGTTCCAGGGAATAACATAAAATAATGTTGTTATGTTATGTGTATGGTAAATTATGTGTCTTTCATCGTTTGTATTTTTTATTTTCGATTGATTTTATTTATTTTTTTCATTTTTATTTTATTTTTTTTTTCTTTTTCATATGACGCGGTTAAGTGATAATTATTAATTAACAAAACATAAACGAAACACAGAAAACTAAACGATCGTTCGAACGATTAAAAATTAATACGCGATGAACATCGTGTGACTACTGTTGGAGCTCTAAAGGACGCAAACTTATTATTTTTTAATAATCTTCCGATATTTTGCAAAAAAATTTAAATTTAAATTTTTCAAAAGAAAAAAAAACAGAAAATAAAGTAATACCGATTATCAAAGTTTTCGAATGCGTACCTCGTAAGCTTTTGCAAAAAAACAAAAATTCAAGTAAAAATTTCAGTCGCGATAAAAAAAAAAAATTAGACTGTCGTTGTATTCTCGCGCGTCATTGATTTTAATGAACTTTCAAGAGATCGAAAAAATTTCTTTTGATAATCTCAAATTATTGTTGTCAATAGGAGATTGGAAGTGGAATACGTGTCGGGGTATGGTTTTTTTTGTCGGCATTCCATTCTCTTTTTAATAATTTTTTTTTTTTGTTTTTTTTTCGCATATTTTTTTTTTCATTTTTTTTGTTTTTGGTTTTGTTTGTTGTCTTATTTTTTTTAAAACCACTTGGGAAAACGACTGAAGATGTTACCGATGTCGCTACGACGCGCGGCGATCTCATCAGCGAAGGAGTTGCGTGGCTCGGCAAATAATGGACGGCCGCTGTACTTCCTGTCTAAGTTCTCAATTGTTGGTTTGTAGTAAGATTCGCCCTTATCGTAATTGCAGCCATAAACGCGCGTACGCGGCCTGCTTAAAATCGGCCTCGACATCTTTCACTGATTATTGATTGTTCAGAGGGTCGGTTACTGGTTGAAGACGGCTTACTTTTTGGTTGTTTTTCCTGAAAACAAAAATTTCAAAGTTTGATTAAATTTTTTATTTTAAAATATGAATTTGATAATTTAACTTGAAGTATGATTTCGAATGATAAATAATAAATAAATATACTATCAAAGTCGAATAATAAATGTTCAATTTAATTTTTTTTCAATAAAAAAATAAACAATTTTAGAGTAAGAAAATATATGAGTATCTTTGAATACAAATAGAATAATAAAAAAAGTATATAAATATGTTTGCAGTGTTTTAAAATAAAAATGACTAATAACTGCGTTTTCTAAACTAAGCAAAAACTTTTCATAAATTTAAACTTGATGATTGTTAGCAATGTTTACCTTTTGCACGTGTATCTATTTATAACTTTTGGGTAATAAATTTCAAATAAAACTTTAATTTTAATATTTCAATTAAATTATTATTGAATGATTTAATGAAAATCAATGGTAACATTAAAGTTACATATGTTTTAGAAAACTGTATTTTTTTTAATAAAAGTGTTATAGGTGAGGCATAAATTTGTTTTTGTTTGAATAAAAATTTCAACGCAGAAAATTTATGAATAGTACACAATTTTGAATAATAATAATGTGTAATTCCAAGTATAAGAAAGTACATATTTTGCATGTTAATTTCCTGAAAATTTTTCGTTTAGAAGTAAAAAAATTTTATGCTCATTTTATATACTAATGTGTAAAATTTTAACACAAAAATTTTGACGAATTACACAAAATTTTTTATAATATCTTATCTTTTGGTTTTATAAAAATTTACAAATTATTTCAAAGTTTTGATTAAATCATCAAGAGTACATAACTTTTAAATAAATTAGATTAGTAATTAGGAATTTTGACATCAACTTAAGTAAATTTTTAGAAAAACTAAAAATGAAAAACAAGTGAATTTTTTTAAAAAATACCTAAACTAAAAGAGGTTTTTTTCGAATAAAAATTTTTCAATTGCAACATCAAGGTTTTTTATAACAAAGTTACTTTTGAAATGTAAATTATATAACAAGTAGTCTCATTTACGTCATAATAGGTGACACGTAAATAAGAACGCTTTCTATTTTTACGCCAAGTGTTGAATTCAATACTAACGTCAACGCTACCATCAAAATAACGTCATAGAATCGTCGTAATTGGAAATTCTTAAATTATTGAAAATTTTATGTTCTGTCGATATTGACGTTAATAGTTAATAAAAAATTCTAATGCAATAAAATGTAAAAAAAATATCAAATCATCATTTATATTTGGTTTATTAAAGTGGTATAATGTAGAATTTTGAGATTTTTTTATTTTTCTTTTTAAGAATATTTTTTTTATTTTTCAATATTTGATTTTTTCTTCCTAATTCTACACTTTTATTTTGAACCGGAACTTGTGTTTATCCAAACATTGCATATGTTACATTACAAATAAATTATAACTTTCACTGCGGAAAATAGTAAAAATACAAATATCTTCATACATCGCTTTCAAGAAATAAAATTAAAACTTTAAATTTTCTCAAATCGACTCAACCAACACAAAAAAATAAATTATAAAGAATTTTGATAAATTGATTTATAAATTATGTATTTAAAGTAAAAGTCGACCTCTTCTTTAAGGAAGAGTATATGCTTAAGTTCAGTCAGTCGGTCATCCGAAACAAACATAAAAAGATATGTATCCCGGTGTACATACCGGGTCCTACACGTCTGTAATGTCTCAGTCGTTAGGAAAAGGCAGAGAAGTTAAACTGGAACGTAAGGGAGTAAGTTATACACATGGGCGCGTGTTGTATGTCCAAAATTAGATCGCATCTAATTTGGTGCCCGTGAATTGAAACATAAAGCGACTGTGCGACTAGCGTTTTGTAGGTCTTAAATTTTTTGGCCTCGACGTTATATGTCGTACGGCTCATAATCACCTACTCTCCTTTTTTTTTTTTATTTTATCTTCTATTGTTTCCGCGATACTGCATTAATAGCACATATATTTTATGCGAGATTTCATATATTTTTAAAATTTAAACATTCGAAGCTAGGGTTGATTTAATCTTTTTATGATTTGTTTTAACAATGTTTGGATTTATTAATTTTCGATTGTAGTCTATTGAGTAAATTATTTAAGAAAAAAACAATTATTATTCAAATGTATTGTTTTACGTGTAAAAAAATTATAAAAAAAATTCAATTTTACTCGCCGGACATTTTCATAAAATGACTAAATTTTAACTTTGTACGGTTAGTTTGCATACGGAAAAGTAAAGATTAACATTAGCAGAAAAATTTTAAAAATATTTCTAAATACTTTACTTATAGTGTGAAATATTGTGAATATGCAATTGTATTATTTAACATCAGGATCCTTAAATTTTACGTACAAAATTAGAAGCACGTGTTAATTTTCAAATAAACGAGGTTCCTTTTACATCAGATAAAAGAGTTATTTTTGCCCTTTTCACGCTCGTATGAGTTGTTCTGACAGAAATTTTTCTATATTAACTTTTACGAGAAAATCATGCAAAATATTTCATTAAAATTTTTCAAATAAAAAAACATGATGTTTGACAAAAATTTTGTATAAGATCTTCGAGTTTAAAAATTTTACGTAAAACTTTATGTGCTATTATTTATTGAATATTATTAGACGCTGAAATATTACATAAAATTTTGCACAATTTAGAAATTTTTTCAATAATCTCATTTTAAAACTACTTTAAATTTTTAAAAAACATATGGTTGAATTTCAATATAAATAATGAAAAAATCAATTGCTTACAAAAGGTTAAAAATAATATGAACTGTATGATTCACAAAAACATTAAAACATATTTGCTTTGAGTTTGAAGTTGAGAAATTTGAATATAACGTTTGGATTAATTAATTAATAAACTTACTTAAAATAATCTTACAAGCATAAAATTAATACAGAATTATCATCATCAATTTCATTTCTACGACTTATATGTGTACAAACAAAATATCACGATCAAACAAATGAAAAAAAAGAAAATTTCGAGTTCAGTGGACCATACGTTGATGATCAATCAATAAGCGCAAGACAATAATAAACGCGATGCTATTTCGCGCTATAAAGCATTAAAACATCGATGAAAATAAGAAAATTGAATGAAGGTAATATTGGGCAAGCATGAATAACGATTTTCTAAATTTACGCTTAAAATATCAAAGTGGAAAGAAGGAAAAAAAAGGCTATACTTTATGGCCGTCATCGGCTAATTGTAAATTCATTCGGACGTACACGTAAACAACTGACTTTGGCTCGTATTCCTTTTATTATATTATTCATCGTCATCGTTATTATTTCCTGCGCTCTTTTATGACTAATTTCAAGGGAGCCAAAAATCGGCTACAATTATTTTACGCGACCTTTTTTTTTTTTCCTTTAAAAGCCAAACAACAGATTTACGGAAGTTTTTATTTCGATTAACAGGTTAATCCATCAAGTTTGTGAGTAATTTTTAGCTTAATTTTAATAATGGAGGCTTTACTGTTATTTATATTTTCTTCTTTGATGTATTTAGAATTCTTCTTAGCGTACAAAATCAAAAGTATTTCGTGCAGTTTTAATTGACCTTATTGTAGGGATTTAAATTTAAATTTTTTCAACCCTCTTAAAAAAATTCATTCTGAAATAAATTTTAATAATCGCAATTAAAAAGTTTATATTTAATCTTACTTAAAGTTATTTAGCGCAGAAAATAATGAATAATCATAAAAATTTAATGTGACTATTTAAAAAATTTAATGAAATATCAAGTATACCACAATATTTACTGTTCATATTAATTTATTCGCACGACATCAACAATTAATTAAAAAGCTTTATAACGTGCAATCGCTAATTGCAATCGCCATTACTTAATTAGAATCAAATTACACATAAATTAATAAATTTAAAGTTTCGTATAAATTATGTTTTAAGATTTATCATCATATTTATCAAATTATTGAACAATTTCCAATAAGACATTCGTAATATCAGCATTACAATGTATGAAAATATCATTACGCGAAATATTAAATTTAAACTTAAGCTCGAAAGAAGAAGAGATTGACGTGTCATAAATCTGAAAGTAATTCAAAACAAAAATAAAAATTCCCTCTGGCTATTCTAATTTTTGTTTGCTCGAAGCAACGTTTTGTCTGCTTTAACAATTGGCAAGAGCTTTTACTTCATAACTATATCAGAGTCAATTAAAACCTTGGCTCCTCAGATTCCTTGTTAATTAAACTATCAAATTTTCAATTGGCCTACATAAATTTTAAAATCGGTACGATTTTCCTAATGACCGAACAAAATTAAAATACCTTGTATAACTTTGCGGGAAATTTTGTTAAACAAATTGAAAAAAATAATAAAGTCATCCTTTTTTGGCTTTTTTTTAATACGATTATCATCCATAAAATGAAAAATAGTCCGAAAGACAAGAGTTCAAACGATTAAAATGTAAGAAAAACTGAAAATGTTAAATAAAGTTTAGCAAAAGATTTTTCTTTTTATCTCGGATCATTAACAATGACTTATAAATCATCGCGTTCGCGCATCGATGCAATTTTATTTTAATGAGCTTGCGACACGTATTGTGCTGCACGCGTCCATGTATATATCTACGCGCAAGCTCTCCACTACACGCAACAGCGTGCAAAAGAGGAAGCCGACGTTAAGAACAGTTCAGTGTCATAGCTAAGTAAGAAAAAAAAAAAAAGAAGAAGAAGAAAAGAGAAGAAAAGTTTTAATAGTCTTTTAGCTTTGAGGAGTAAGCGAGATGGTTGGTCAAAGGTAGCAGTGGTAGAGCGATGAGTACCGGTTAAACCAAAAGTTATTTAAGCTATGCTAACGCTTTTAGTTTCTGAGTCAGAGCTCGTAGCCAAAATTTTTGTCGTACACCCTTGAATGTCATCTAACTCTCTCGTATCAAAATGCATCCAACAATTGTCTTTTTAAAAAAAAAAAAAAAACAAAAATTTTTTCACATGTACCTTAATATTGGCTGAGAAATTTAATACCCTTAACTCGGTTCATCAATAATTTATAAATTATTCCGTTCTCTTCAAACGTTTCAAATTAAAATTGAATTTAACAAAATTTATTTCGTTATTCAATATCATTTGTTGAACAATTCGTATTCTATTCTTTCTTTTTAAGTTGATTTCATCAATAACGACCGAATTACCAAAACTAAAATGCTAAATGTTAACTTAAGGGAAATGAAAAATTATTGTAAAAATAATTACTATGATAAACAATGTAATTAGAGGATAATTAATCAACTAGTACACGCGTTCGTCATATTTATTGTATTTTTGCATCGAGTCAAATGCCGTTATAATAATGATAATAAATCTCAAATATAAATACTAATGCTTCAAGCGTCATTGAACACTGGTGATGCATTTCCTGTTATTCGCAGACATAACGAAAACGACGGAATGGGCAATGTTAGGAAATAAATGATAAATAGTTTAATTTTACGATTAAATTGCTTGATAATTTTGGTATTGTGCACTTTTTTAATTGATTGATTCATACGTATTTATAAGATTTTTTAATAATATTTTAGCTTACGATTGTTAATTATAAATTGGTTTATCATTGAATAAGAATTTTGGAAATGAAAAATTTTATTGAATTCAACACTTCGAGCCTGATCTTTGAATTCCTTTGTGGAATCAAGTTTGTCGCACGAATTTTTGGAATAAAAATAAATATATTACGGTTACCTAGCAACGTCGATAGCTTTATTTTCTGCAATAATGCAATTAATTAACGTTCGGTTGATGTTTAATTTTCGTAAGTTAAAATTTTTCGCTATAAAACTTATAATGATTGTAAAAAATAATTCAGTGAATTTTTTCATGCATGATTCTATTTCAATGCTCTAACAAAGAATAAATATTTTCCAATATTGAAAAATCACGTAGAACTGAATAAATTTGCGTTTTATTGAAGTAAACTTTATAAAAATTTGATGTATTATTTATAATTTTGAAAATTTCATACCACGCAAAATTAATTTTGCAATAAAATCTTTTGCTATATACTAAAGTTACAAATAGCAATTTATTTTTAAAGCTCTTGTGAAATATTTAATTGTATAAAGATTTTTTAAATTTATAGTAATGAGTGTTTCATTATTTAAAGAATCTCCTGCGCATTGAAAATTTTCTAATTAAAATTGTTCTGAATCAGCAGATAATTTCGAAAAATCTTTTCGTTAGAAAAAAAATTATAACTGATTTGGTGAAAATTATTGAAATTTAAGTATTTTCATAAAAATGGTCTTAAATCTCAGAATTAAAATTGATGATTTTTATTTTAAAAAATTCTCCAAGTTTTTCTAAAAATGAAATTTGATAAATTTTGGAATTCAAATAGATAAAATAACATTTTTTTATTGTAAAATTAAAAATTATTATATTTTTCGCTTATATTTAGCAAATGTATTTACTAATTTAAAATTCCACATTATTTGAATTTTCATGTCGTAATAGCGTTAAAGTTATAAAATCTTTGCAAAGATATTAGCACTCTTAAAATTTCTATTCGTAACTAATCTTTCATCTGAATAATCAATCTCGGTAAATCAGCGTGTTCAAAAACTTTCGTTTTAATTTTATCTTCGGTTCTTTGACCTTTTCTTGAAGAACTTAAATTAGAATTTTTTTTTTCTTTTCTTCAATGCTTGATTCCAGCGCACTTAAGTTCAAACATTTAACAGTTCGGCTTTATCCTTTTTTTCTTTTTTCAATTTTAAGGTATTTAGGTCAGATTTAAAAATAGATTCGATACTTCTAAAGGGAAGAAAAAGTTATTTTAAAAAGAGAAGCTGATAAAAATTTATTCGTAAATGATTCTAAAAACGTTGATAACGTAAAACTAGTGTTACAAAGCGAAAAATTATTAAAATAGCAATTAAAAAATAAATAATAAAGTATAGGAGAAAAATATCACATAAATCACTCAAAAAGATAGCTTTCAATAACTTGAAAAAAAATATCGTTTCTAATTAAAAAATCATTAAACGAAAGGAAAAATGCAAATTACAATGAAATCGGAGAAAAAATAAGGAGTAGAAAAATTCATTAGGCATGAGGCGTATGTTACGCAACGAGTTAACACACGAGCGTCTGCAAGCAGGCAAAGTATAAGCAGCTGGGGCGCGATGGGCCGCCAAATTTAGCTGCCAGACATTGTCTCGAATCGCTTAGATATCGATTACAAAACATAATTATAAACGCCGCACACGCGTTATAGGCTTCCCAGATCTTTTTTTTTTAAATTTATAATTGTGGTATTAAATTTTTTTTTAAATTAATTATATTATACTTAAAAAAAAAGATGAAAAGTTTAAAAATATTTTTTCCTAGATTTAAAATTTTCTATTGATTATTCAATAAGTTGAGAAATAATAATCTTTTTTTTTCAATTTTTAGACAAATTTATTAACAAATGAATTTTTTTTCATAGTTTTGTATTAAAGAAAATATGATAGTGTTTACTTTTAGTATTAATAGACGTAATCGTAAGGTTTGAAAGTATCATAAGATTTTTGTTTGTATGAAAAAAATTCAATCAACAAATTAAAAAAAAAAGTGTATAAAAATATTTTTCATTTACAACAATGTAACGAACTTCTAATTTAAAAAAACTAAAACTGTAAAAATAGATAGAAACCAAAGGATTAAATGGGTAAATAGATCAATGGGCGTGCGCGTTAATTTCAAAAGCAAAAGCCATCTCTCGGTTATAGAGTTTGAGCCGCGTGCACGGATAAAATGAAAAGAAAAAAAAAAGTAATAATATATTTTTCATTGCCCTTTTCGTCGTTGACGAATGTCAAAATCAAATAACTAAAGCACTATTATTATTGTCCTTGCAAATAAATGGGACCTTTAAATTCTTAAACGATCAAAGGCATTTGAAATGATGATGAGTCAATCGAGCTTCAAGATTATTTTTTTTGTTTTTCGTTTGCCTGTCATATAACAGATACCAATGACGAAAGTCAGTTTAAAATTAATAATTATAAATGAATAAATAAATCGACAGGCGATTGGCCAAAATCTCGCAATATTACATTAATATATGTATATCTGTATGAAAAAGATAAAGAAAATATATAAAGATACACGATCAAATTAATTTTTCGCTCACTTGTCGCAAACTTTTCGAGCGAGTAGTACACGCACTTGCTGTTGGTTATATTAAACACACAAGATAACACACACTCAAAATTTGTGTTTTAAATAACGTTTTTCGTTTTGTTTGTTGATTTTTTGTTGGTTTTTTTTTTTTTAAATTTTTTTATTTTTGTGATGTATGAATTGATTTTGAATTCTTTACCTACGAGTATTTTTCTCGATTAATGGTATTAACTGCCACACAAGATATTATTTAAAAAAAAATTTTTTTATATGATGGCCCTCAAGATGTGCCGTCTCTCGAAGTACCAGAACGACTCTCACGGACGTGTCTTGATGTCCGTTTTCACTTCTTCTTCTTCTTCTTCCACTTTCTGTTTCTCCACCTCTCCCAAAAGTTTATCTAAACTAAAACGTCCCACTACCCTCGTGAGATTTAAAACGACGAGATGGATGGAACGAAGATGGAAAGCTTTTGAGAAAATACTTTTGAGAAAGAATGAAGATGAAGAACGAGGAAGTAAGAAGAAGATCGACAAAGATTTGAGAAGAAAGAGGGAACGATTCGTATATGAAAATAAAATAAACCAAGAAAATCGGAAATAAGAAAAAAAAAATCGAGAAAGATACAAATACTAATAAAAATGTAAAATTACCTTTTCAAAGGGATTCTAGTATTTCAAAACTTTTTTTATTCCAAATATTTTACTCTCGAAGATTTCTCGTTTAACAAATGCTTTAGACAAATTTCAAAATTTCTCGAAATTTTTCAAACAGAAAAATTACTTTCGAGAAATGAAAGTTTTGGAAAATTTTATACTTCGCTCGAATAAATATTTTATTCTCTGCACTATTTTCACTTCCCAAAACATTAAATAAAACAGCTTGTAACTCTATTTGCTTTTAAAAAAGTTTCAACGAAAAAGAAAAACCGCATCAAAAGAAATATACAAAATGAGCTAATTATAGTTTCTAAAGCTTTGTTAGAGAATAAGAAAATGTATATATTAATTCTTACTCTTTTTGCCTCTTTTCCGTCGGAAAAAGACGAGTTTGTAAACAGAACTTTTATGTAAAAGTCTTTAATATTCTTATTTATTGCAAGTTTTATTTCCATGATTTTATGATGGATTTCAATATAATCAAATGAGTATTGTTTACTTGATCGAAGTGAATATTTTCGTTATACGTAAAATCAATTATATTTTTTATACGTTGCATTTAGTTTTCGAGTAAAAGTTCATGAATAATGTTAAGATTAAAATGAAAAAATTTTCTTACCAATTTTTAACAGGCAGTGATGAAATTTACAATAATAAGTTAATTTCATCATAAAAGATAAATATTTATATTTTGACAAAATAAATATTATTTATGATTCTGAAAAATTTTGTCTTTAATATTATTCTATTAGTAAGCGTATTAATTTTATAAATGGATTAAACATTAAGCCATAGTGTATTTTTAATAAACAATATGTATTTTAGTGAATTGACAAACTTTTGCGCCAATGCGTATTTTAAATAAATTATTCGAAAATGATATTTTTAAAATAAAAGTAAAATATCCAAACATTTTTCAAAAATTAATTATATTTATCTTAAAATAATTAACACGCTGAAATTCCTTTATTGAGAAATACGATAAATATTTACGTGAAATTTCATTAAAAAATAATACATGTTTACTTTTGAGCAAAAACTAAAAATATTACCATTACTAATGCAATAAATCAAGCATGAATCAGCTTATTTTTAAACTGACAATAATAAAAACAAATCCGTATTTAGAAAGTCAAATGTACAACTAAATTTAACGGATGCATTCATTAGAAATTATTGCGTGTGTCCATTAATTAGAACATTAATACGTGTATATTTTCTTTTTAGATCATTAATTATTAAGTATATTAAAAAATGAAATTATACAAAATTTAAAGTAATTTAATAAAAATTTGTTTTATGAATTGCAATAAATTTTTTTTTCATATGCAAAATGTGACGGATACGGAGTAGCTGGTAAAGAATGTATTTTTGAAATAATGTATATTTAATAATCATAAATCGTATAACGTGATACATTTGAATTCCACGATAATTTATCAATTTTGATGCATATCATGAATATTTTATCATATTATTAAATAATGGTCAACTGATGATGAAGAATCGCATGTGTTTTAATGTCATGATTTCTACAGACGAATGGTTTGTCCAGGTGATTAGAAATGCAATGTAGCTAAACTTTAGCTAAACAAGCTAACTTTTTTTTGCATTTCCAATGCATCAAACTTTTTTTTTTTTAGTCCTGTATATTATTAGCAGTACAAAAATATTTAAAAAATATTTTTTTGTATGAACCGGTAATTTTTATAAACAAAAGACAAAAATGTTCAAAATTGATTTGAAAGAAATTTTTACAAGTATATCTCATCAAAACAAATACTTTTTGTGAAAATACTAATTATAGATATTAAATCAAATAAAGTTTTTAGCCATCTTTTTAATATTTTCTAAAAAATTGGGTTTGGTTTATTTTACTTACTTAATTACACTATTTTGACCAATACGGAATTGATGTTCTGTTGAGAACAAACTGTTAAACGGCTTGTAAGGCCCAAACGAAGATTTCGCGATATTTTCTTACTTGAGCCTCTTTAAATCTATCATATACCCATTTTTTGATAACTTCTCTCCTATTTAATTTCGTATCTCTGTTTGATACTAGTTATTTTCATCTAGTCAATTCATCTAATTTTGGTACATCTTTTCCAAGATGACAAAGGACTACGGAACCATTTTGGATGTTTTGAATGAAAATGAATAATTTTAATTTTTCTTTCTAATTAGGATTCTTCAAAATTTGACTTTTTTCATCGGGTTGATTGTACAGTAATTGATTTGCTTGAATCAACATTTCTAAAAATTAGATTTTTTATTATCAAACAATTCATTTTTTTCGTGATCTTTATTTTTTAAGCTATGCTTGTGAAACGTTATGCCAATAAAATCGAACAAGAAAAAAAGGACACCGTTACAAAAGTAACGCCTTCCACTTTACGTTTAATTTACTTATTCAATGTTTTTATTTTTTGTAAAACGTAGTTTGCCATGTTTATATAGTGATCAATGAATTTCAATACTAGCACGCACTTTTGAAACTTATTTTTTCTGAAAACACAAGTCTAAACAATCATAAGAAATGATTTTCAGAAGTGACGTTTTTTATATTAGAGCTTAAAATAGAAAATGATAGAATTTTATTTTTAAATCGTCGAAAAATCGATATACTTTATACTTATACGTAATATATATGACTTATTCAGAAAGTATCTATTAAGTACTCTTTATTAAATATCATTCTTACGAAAAATCATCTAACATATCAGTTTACTAAAAGTTGAAAGTTTTGTGGATTTCCTCATATACTAATTACTGCTTCGAAAGTACATATGCTTTTGCTCTCCCATTCTTTTACATTTCATTATGCTTATAAATGTACGTGTACAATAAAGTAGTTGAGCACATTTAATGTTTACTGGTTGTTAATTCGAAAATATATGTACATAAATTTTTATATATTCTTTGCACTCTTCCTCACTCGCTCTTTCTCTACTTTTTTCTCATATCCTTTACCGCTTATAAATGTACATTAAAAATTCGATAAACAGCGAAAAATGAAGAAAATTACAAAGATAAATTATATATTTAGTTCACTGTTTATATGCAAAATTAACTTATCTAATCAATTTTGTTTTCTATTCAAGCTAATTGATCAAAAATTATTTATGTATACTAAATTTTTTGTCTCTTCTTGATAGTTTTTATTCACCGTACATAGCACGTAAAACCGATAATAATGACATTGAAGTTTTAATAATCTGTAACAAAAATAAATGTTTTATCATGCGTCAAATCCTTGAGTAATTTTAAGTAATTTTTATTCCTACCTCAACATCAATGGTCACTTTATTAACTCGAAAAGCAGGCCAAAATATAATAAAATTAACTTCTAAAATTATAGCAAGATTAAATTACTTTATTCCCGCTAAATTAGAAACTTATGAAATCGAATGAATTGTTTAAATTTATGTCATATTAAACTATTTATTAAAAAGTTAATAATAATGATTACAAAAGTATCAAATTTCAATAAAAATCGATATACTATAAAATTTTAAAAATTTTAACAATAAAATTTCAATTTTAATTTTTTTCTAATTAGGTCCTTTTTTTAAGTTAATAAGGCTCGAATTTATAGTCGACACTCAACACTCAAACATCATCCTGTCTTTATTTTTCTTATGGTAAAAGAGTGAGTTAGAACGATGTTTGAGTGCTAAGTGTGGACTATAAACTCGAGCCTAAAGTGGTCACTGTAGAGGTAGGAATCACGGAGAGGAGATTTCATCGTTAAACACCTGGCGTGCACTCTTCTTTACGTAGCAATTTTTGCATCGTTGGTGTTATACTTGTCTTCATCGTTCAAATCATTGCCTGTATTCTGATTATTGCCAAAACGAACGATGCACGTATAGTCCATCACCTTTCGTACATCGTTTATTAGGTTACGTTAAGGTTACGCTGTTATGTTCAGAATGTTACAGCGTACGTTCACGATTCTCACAACGTATTTTACGATGAAATACCCTCTTCGCGAATAAAGCACAATATGCCACTCGAGAGCAAAGTCTGATTTCTCCCTCGGGAATTTATTCCCGTCGCTTTGCTTCGCATACCCGTCTCTCGAACTTCCTCTTGGAAATTTATAATGAAATATATGCGACTTTACTTCCTTATTGCATAATGTACTATTAACTTACCTTCATGAAGTTTTCAAGTGACAATACAAACATTTTACCCGCCAAAATCATGAGTGGTCTCTGAGCTCTTATCTTCATAATTTCAAGATTACGTTTAGCAGGTTGGTCAAAATTTACCCAATATGACAGATAAAGGGCCTCGTCCACAGCTTCACTCTAAATTAAAAAAGGATTAATTATACTGAAATAGATTATAATAAATATCAACTTTTTTTTAATTATTAAAATTTTTTTATTTTAACATTTATTTTGGTTTCTGTCATAAGGAGAACAAAGTGAATATTATACAAACAAAAATCAAATGAAAAACGAATATAGTAAAGGTTAAAAATAGAAAATAAAATTCTAGTATGCGGTTTCTGCCACTTGTGTTGTAAATCTTGAAAAGTTTATGGAATTTAAGTAACAATATTTGAATAATATAAAATCAATTCCTTTCAAATAAATTGCATCTATAAGGTATATAAAATGAAATTACTCTAAAAGAATAAGAAAAATTTTGACGACCATTAAAAGACTATAAAATGAAACCTAGAAATCACAGGCTAATCAAAGGGCAAAAGTTGAAAGACAACTACTCGTGGATTTTACATGAAATTATTTATTTGAGATAACAAAATTAAAAATGATCACATCAATAAGGAGTCATCCACTTGCTGTAAGATATCTTTTCTTTCAGTGCAATATTTTCAACTTTTACTAAACCAAACTTTTAAATTCTTTTTTTTTTTTAAACTAAAACTGTTATTTTGTAAAGATATATAAACTGAAGATCTCTGGAAATTTTGAGTTCAATTAGTTGAAAATCGGCTGAGAAAGTCTGGGGCTAGTACTAAAATTAAAAAAATCAATTCTTCGACTAATCAAAAGAATTTAAAGGATCGGATCAGGTTTTTTAAAATTATTCATGGATCAGTCTTGTATTTAGTATATATTTAAGCCTTGGTGGAAATTGAAACGTTTTTTTTACCATTTTATGACCAGTAGAAATGGAAACGCTTTTTTTAACATTTTATGGCCATTTATTTGGCATTATTATTACTAATAACCTTAAATTTTTATATACACCATTTGTTTTTTTTTCAGGCTTAAACTTAGGCCTGATACCTTAACTTCAAAGTATTGTGCATTAGAACGATTGCAAAAATTATTGTTTCATTCAAATTCTTAATTAACTACCTGACTGATTAGTTGATCGCCTGGAAAACAATAAAAAAACACTTGCAATAGGAGCAAAAGAAAGGTAACTGCGTATAGTCCTATATCAGAATCTCCTTCACTAAGCGACTGCAATTAAAAAGTTAAATGGAATTATAAATATTACTACTGAAATTTCTTAAACTTAAGTATTAGATTTTCTAGTAAATTATTAATTCATAAAAAAACTTATTTATTTTAAACAAAAAAGTATAGAGAAAAAGAACTCACGATTATCAATTTGAAACCATTGATGCAGATATTAACGCAACTCACCATAACCTGTTGAAAACTTGAAATGCTAAATACCTTCGAGAGATTTTCGGCGTTCCTAGAATCAACAGAATATTCATTTTTTGTTTCATTCGCTCATTATTTAAACTTTTGAGTAGCAGTTAATTTTACTTATAACTTACCTGATTTCATGCTGATGTTTACGAATAAGCTCTTTTTGTCTTTCAATTCCATTTTCTTCGTCTCTACCTAATTTCAAAATGTTATTTTGTAAAATATTAAATTGAGCACAAGCATGGTAGATGCAGACAAAGAATATTGTATCAGATGCATTGGTCGTCACTTCTACTACTAATCCTGTCCAAAACTATGAATAAAAAAGAAAATCATGTTTTTTCGAAAACAATTTGCGGTGGATACAATTAGAAAAAAATTATTTGTCCTAACAATACCCAATTTTCAGTATTTATTTCTTATGATAGCTGATACCTAATGTGGCTCTATCCGATTATATAGTATAAATTATGGATATTTAAATTTCTATATTTATATTTCATTAATTTTAAAACGCATCAGCAAGTATACATTGAAAGAAAGAGGTTTTGGGAGGTGGTAACAATTTTTTTGAAAGTTATTTCATACATCGGATATACAATATTGTTAATAGAAAAAAAGTATCATGAAAGACTGCAATCTTCTTTGTTTTTCGTCTGATTTTAACAAGTTTGGACTCATATTGTTTCTTAAGAAATTTCAGGAGGAATCACCACGGGTAATTTGGTAATAGCATTTATAGATAAAGCACAAAGTTTATTTGTTCGCTTGAATATACGTTAATTTTATCAATTTAAATAAAGTTGACTAAATATTACGTTGAAAAAGTTCAATTTTGTAATTTTGATTGAACAGATTTAAGATCTTTCGATTAAAATAAAAATTTGTTCAAAAAGCTCAAGTTGTTCAAAAGTTATGATGGAATAAAAATAATGCAAAAATTTTACTAAAAATGTACGTAAGAAATAAAAGTTTCATTTTATTCTAAATTTCATCTTAATTTTTATTCTATCATAACTTTAGAACTACTTGAGCTTTTTGAACAAATTTATTTTTAATCAAAAAGTTTTGATCTCAACTTTCATGTAATTCCTGTAAAATTTTTCTAGAATAATTATTAAAATTATTAAAATTGTAGGATCATAAAGCTGATGCGATTTTTAAAAAAAAAACCTTAAGACCTTAACAAAATTGCTGATAACTTGGAAAAAATCGAGAGTTACACCGTAAAAATAACGCTTTCTTATAATTTTATTAAACGTAAGTATACGAAAAAAATAATGTAAAAATATAAAGAAAATATGTAATTCCTAAGAATCAAGATTAATGAAAACTTACTTGCGCTAAATAACAGCATAGGTAAGCAGTATCAGAATGACGATCGATATAATATCGTCCGAAAAACGGATAAACTCTGTCCCTTGGTCCAGGATCGCCAAATCCTGCTATCAGCGGATGTATGCGATAGGACAATGCTGCCAAAAATAATAAAATACCATACCTTATGCATCGAGTTCTAGCAATTGTTGTCCAATCAGTCAATATCCTTTTATTTTCTCGATTAACTTCCGTATCCGGTAATCTCATTATCTCTATATAATTTGATTTCATCATACTTAACGCTTCCTTAATATTTAACAATTAATTAAGTATAAGCAAGAATAATTTTTTTTTTCAAATAATTCCATTAACGTATAATTCATCAAACCTCAAATTCCTTTGACATAATGATAAAATTAATACATTTAAAAGCGGCGGCGCAAACGAAAACATTAGTGACCAATGTCTCAGAAATGATCATAAAACTAAGGTGAAATTTGTTTAATACACGACGACCGGTGCTTATATTAGAATCTAACGGCCAAACTCCTAATAATGATAATGCTATTTTATTCGAATGTATTACAGAATCGTATGCCTTTATGGCTTCTTTTACTCTTGTATTATTCTTTTCGGATTCTGACAAATTCATAATTGTTTTTTACTAATTAGTTGAATTGATATTTCTATTGGCTCGTTAAAGATATAAAAAGTTTCTCTGAACTTCTTGTGTACGATTGCTGGTCTCTATGTTACTGCGCGGCTTGCAGTCTGTAAAGTAAAAACAATTTAAAATCGATTGGAAACCTTTTTAAGAATTCTCGTAATGTGAAAACGATTCCTGCTTATTATTTTTTTCCCATTTGCTAAGAAATAATTATAGAGGGTTGTGCTTTAAAGTAGTTATAAAAAATAAGCGGGTAGCTAGAAATAAACTGCGTATTCGAAGACTTGCATAACTACTTTACGTATCCGTCATCGAATTATTAAAACGTTCTAACTCACCGGATTATTTCAAGCGACAACAATTATTTTTTTTTTCCCGATATTGATTCGAAACATATCTGCTTTTTATTTCTAAAATGAAGAGAAAAACTATTTATATTTCAAAACTTTTGTGGTATGCAATTTCAAATAATAGTTTTAAAATTTATTGTGTTATAAAAAAAATTATTGTGTGAAATTAATATAAATTAATCCAAACATACGTTATGTTTGGTGAATTCATCACGTTAAGTCTGACTTGCACATTTAATAAATTACATCGTTTTTGTAGTCAAAAGTATTTATAATCACATAGAAATATTTTTTAATATTTACAGTCTTAGACAAATATGAAATTTGATTTCATATGTAAATAATTAATATAAAAGTTTATGAAATTTGCGTTTGCCACTTGAACTCTCAAATTTTCTCATGTTTTAATTTAATTGAAAATTATAAATTTTCTCCTTTGTCAATATCAGACTTTCATTTACTTCTTTAATCATACATAAAAAATAGTTTGACGGATTTTATATTTTTGAAAAATTTGCTTTCACGTTTAGACCACAACCCTTGAATTAATTGTTGAACTAATTACTCCAAACTTTTTCATATAAACTGTATAAAAGTTAATTGGATCAAAACCTTTCGATTAAACAACCTTAAAATACACTGTGATTAAAACAAATTTTTTATCATCACAAGCTTCACCTCAAGCTTCTGTCCCAGATATTTTAATATTTCACGTTTACTTTTACCACCAACTGTGTTTCCAAGTTTGAACAATTATTTTGCCTAACAATTTAAAACTTCTAACTATATAGTTACAAAATACAAAGTATTGCAATACGAAAATAACATGAGAATAGCTCTTATTCATTATCCACTTATACGTTTAAGTATCTGTACTTATAGCGTCGGTAGAAATCGCTCCCTATAATTTAATTTATAAATCGAATTGATCGTGTATTAGGGGGTGGACAACTGTCGTATTATCAAGCTCGACACTAGTAATTTTCTCTTATTTCATAAAAAATTGTCGTTCAAAAGATTTCTGCTCTGAAATTTTTCAAATTTTCAAAATTATGTTTTTATTTAAATTTCGAAAAAATATTTCAAATATTTTATTATGGTTGTTTATCATCTATGGACTCAAAGCAATAATTTATTTAAAATTGCATAATAACCAATATTAAATTATTGATTTCGTTTATCATCCTTATAAGTATTGTTGAATCAATTTTTAAATATATATGAAATAGTACTTTAATGACATAACGACAATTTACAACGCTAATAAAACTAAAATTTCTTCATAAAAACAAAGGTCACCGATTGACGACGAGTTGCATTGTATCAGATAACATGAGCTCACATAGTCCGAAAGAAATTCTGCCACATATTTTAAACTAATTATTTTGAGTTTTAGTTGGCAAAAGTCCTTTGCGATAATTTACGATGTATTAAAATTATTGGGCTTAATTTTATCATTTGAATAACATCAAAATTAATAGACTATTGCCATATTGGATTTCTAATAAAGATCGATGAGGATATTGCGATTTCAGGAATGCATATCAATCTTTTCAGTTTTATTAGTAGTTAACATAGTTTATTCATTTTAATTTTAATGATATGTTAATTTTAAAAATTATCAACGTTAATATTTCTTTTTTTATTGATATTAATATATTGATATTGATAATTGTATTGATATTGATAATTAAGATATATTTTACAGGTAGTTTTCACTATGATAGAATAGCATCGCGTTGAATAAAATGTCAAAAACTCATTGCCTAAATTAAAAAAATATAAATGGGAAAATATGCCTGCATGTAGAAAATTAATAAATCTACATATGTTTATGTATACAAAAAAGCTTAATTTGTCATTTTTCTGGAATCTATTAGGGCTAATCAATCAAAACTCTCTTTATTTATTATAAATTATATCTTCTTTTTATAAATTTTAATCGTTTTCGATATATTTTTATTGTTTTCGATATATAAAAATGTATATAAACTTTCCTTTATATATTCGGCGTTCATTAGTTAATTGTTAAAAATTCAATAAAATCTCAAGTTCATAAATTTTCAAAAATGTTGAGTAACTCAAGCACGTGTGGCCCTCGGAAAATAGGCTTATTTTACCTTTTTTTCTTATAGATATATACACAAAAACGAATGATGAAGACGGCGAGCATGAGTTGATACGACCTCAAAAACTGTCACTGGCTATGCCGGTCTATTAGTAAATTTATTTCAACATCGCTTATATATTTATAGAATACAAATGAATTCCTACAGTACCAACATTGTAATAGAAAAAATTTACTCACACTGTCGTGCAAATGAACGCATAAGCGCATCATGAACAAAACTTATGATATTAAGATAATTTATACAGTTAAATAATTTTTTTAAATCTACAATAAGATTATCGTAAATAACAGAAATCAACGAATAAATTACAAAACTTTAAAACATTTTTTACAGATCATTTTATCTATTTTTTGCTGTTTTTATCTGAATGTATGTATGGGTACATAGAAAAAAATTTGAATACAAATTAAAATAATCTATATATCTTTCAGAATTGTAAATAATTTTATTTTTTATTTTAAAAAATCATAAATTGAAAAAAGGAAATAGATTTAAAATCTATGATTTTTTAATTCATTACTTTCTATCTGTTGCCTGTATAGCTATCAATTTTCTAAAAATAAATATTTCCGAAAATGAATATTTCCGAAAAAAAGTGAGGAAGAGGAATATTATAATGAAACCAAAAATAACTATTTTCTAGAATTTTTTGAAAAATTTAATAGCTTTAGTGATTATTTTCATTTCAGCTTCAGGCTACTTCTTTTTAATTAAAAAAAAATAAATCGACGTTAAAAAGCCAATTTATAGTGAACAGTTTTTTAATTTAATGCGATTTGTATTTTTTCACCAACTTCGATGAGCAAAAAAATCTGCAATTATAATTTGCAGTAATTCATAAGGTATATTCTATATGACATTTCTTACAAAAAACATTTTAATTACTTATATCGAAAAACTGATGGTTTCTGAGTAAAAAATTTATTAACAAATTAGTTTTGCAAAAAATAGCTAAAAATTATGATTTTTAATGTTCCATAACACTGACATTGACCTTTAAAAATTTTATTGTATATAAGACATATTCTTGGACTTTGTTATATATACACGCACGCACACGCACATTCTTTATATGAAGGTAAATAAAAAAGCTTTATTATGCGCTTTGCAAAAAAATATTTTATTTATAAAATTATATTGACTTATTTTACTAGTAATAAGCACCGTTATCAGAAACTAGAATTTTAAATAAAAATAGATTATTATTAAAGAGGTAACAACTTCAAACGCTTTTAAATCAAATAATTTGATTCAACAACTGTAACATATTCATAATAAAGTCGTTCAATATTCTCTTATTGTCTTCAAAATTGTAATAATGCTCACCCTAAAACGGGGTAAAGCGAGCATTTTTTATAATAATGATTCTCTAATTTATGTACTCTTGTTTACGTGTAACAATAATTTTTTATTTAAATTATTAACACAAGTTCAAGAAATATACATAAAAGATACATACATAAAAGAACATAAAAAATTAGAAAATCATATATTAAAAAATACACGCTTTACCCCACACCTGACCGCTTTATCCCATTTCACGGTATATAAATAGAGCCTAAATCTTATAAATTTTTCTGAAACAGTAGAAAATACTTTTATTTTTAATTAGATGAAATGTAGTGATCTTAAATTACAAACATTTTTTTAGATAAATCAGTGTGTAAAAGAGTAAATATAATGTTATTGACAGTATGACAATGTACATTTAAATTCTGAAGAATTTAACAATTATTATTACATGATTCATAAGGTTGATAAAAAAATATAAAATTACAAAATATCCTGTGAAATAATAATAAAATTTGTATTTATTGTAATTCATTGCTACAAGCAATATTCGTGTACATTTATATTACAAATCTATATACATATTAAAAACAGTATATGTACTGCTTTAATAGTCTTATGCGTAAAGTAATCAATAAACTTTTGTACTTTTTGATTAATAGTAAAAGTTTCAGTTTTTTAATAATTATAAATTTGAAAATACTAGTCTCATTATTTGGTGTCAATATTATTTAAACATTAATTGAGTTTTAACTCAAATATTTTTTACACATTTATTTCATATTTTAGATTATTTAGTAAAACATATTTTTTTAATCAACTGAAAAACTTTTAATAAAGTTAAAACTTTATTAACTACTTTACTTTTAACAAATTCTTACAAAATTAAAAAACTTATTTTGTAGATAAAAATTTTTATGATGAATCATAATTGATATCATCGATACTTTTCTTTATATTTAAAAAGCAAGCACCATTTGAAGAATTTTTTTCACCACTAAAAATAATACAAACTAATCCATGTAAGGCTGTGTGCTTCCACAGTTTCTTAACCCATTTATCAACAGAACTCAAAGTTTTGCGTATATTTACATCTGACAATTCTGTTTCATCTAATTTAATATGACAGAAATTTAATGCGTGTTCCATTGCCACTTCTGAACATCGACTCACAGTTTCTTTATTAGTTTCTGTAATTACAAGTCGTACGTCGTCACTTTTCTCAAAATCTTTGTCCTTCATAATATTTAAAGAAGAATTTTTTAAGATTTTGCAGTAATCATTCATTACATCTGTGGGTGCAAATATTGCTGCAGTTTTTGCATCAGCTTTTTTTATATGATTAAAAATTGAAGAACCTAATGTAAATGATGTTTCTTGATTTTGATAAAATTTATTACCATTTTTTATAAATTTGTACGACTCTACAAGAGATTGGTCAATAAGTACTGAATCACCAAAATGAATACTATTAGCCAATTTCAATTTTACTAATTTCATTGATGCTTGAGAATCTTCTGTCGAACAATGACCTTTCTTTCCTTCTTGAATTCGTTCATTTAAAAAGGCCTGGGCAAGAACTTTTAATTTGGTCTTACGAAATCTGTCACCACTTAAATTAAAAATCACAGATGTGTCAATAATGTAAGGATGCATCATTTTTAGAGCATGCATATCTGAATTAAGACTCTGTCCTACAAGTATAGCATCAGGCGGAAGCAGTGCTCTAATAAATCTTTGTACATCAATTAATTTTGTTGTTACACCTTCTAACATTTTTGCTGTAATACCACTAAAACGAGTGAGATAATCAACAATTTCATTATCTGGTTTTACAAGAGTATCATATATAATATTTAATTTTTCATCAACTATAGAAATTCTTGTAAGTTCTAATAAACCTGTAGTAGTCTTACACATTTCACAATCCAAACCAAACATTTGTGATCTTGAATTCACTTCAGCATATTCATCTTTGGTTAATGCATAATTTGCATATCTTTTTGCAAGTCCACCTTTTAAAGGAATTGGATAATTTTCTTCTACTAGTTGACATGGAGAAAGTATCAGCTCTGTTCTAGAAAATTTGTCAGTTGAAGGCAATTGTATATTTTCTATCTTATTAGTATCCTTTTTTATAACTGAAAATATTAATATGAAATAAAAGTTATTATAACTTAAAAATAATTGAACTTAGAAGAAAAATATTATTATATACCTGGTTGTGTAGGGAAAATTGTTCTAAATAGTTTGATTATATCGCCAGTATTTTTTATTGCAGCTTCCAAAGAACCAAATTGTTTGAGTAAACGATTTTTTTGAGTCCCAGTGAGAGGAACTGCTGCAAGTTCTTCAACAACAGATCCTCCGTAAGCTGTTGGAGTGATAAGTTCCAGCCTATGTTCTAGTTTAGATGATAAATTTTGAAATATTGATTCATTCAATTGATAATGGCCAAAAGATAATCCTTCAATAACAAAAACAATAGTATGTGAAATTTTATTGTATTTATCTAATTTACACCATCTATCAGGTACATAAGGTGAATGATGTCCAAGCATTGAATACACAAGTAAACGCTGAACATCAGTCAGGAAGATTGGTATACGATCTTCAACATTCACATTGACAGATAAACTAGCACTTTCACCAACAGCTAATAGACGAAGTCTAGGAATTGATGTGAGTCTTTTTTTTCTTTCACGAAGTTTTTCTTTTAACTGGATGTAATCTTCTCCAGAAAGTTTTGTTTTTTTGGCTGCTGGAAAATCCGTCATTTTGAAAATCTAACCTGACATCTGATTTTAATTTTATATTACTGATTATTTTTCTATTTTTCATTAAATCAACTTTTTTTTATATTTTAATAAACATGTGAGTTGATACGAAATAATTAAAAATACAAAATGCGTATACGATTAAAATCCATGTGCTGCAGCGGCATATCCTGCGCGTGCTGAAGTCGTAGATGGCGTTAAGTACATAACCTAAAACTAGTGTTAAAAATTTTACATTTGTATATTGATAGAATTTTAATCTACAGAAAAAATATAAAAATATCAATATTCAACTTTTTAATTCAAATTTCTGGTAAGTATTCTTTATAAATATTTTTTTAGACTCAATATAATTATTAATTTTTGTTAATCATAATTTTAATAAATTTAAACAATTGTTTATTACTTATGTTATCAAATCATTTATTTTCTAGGTAGGTTACAATGAATACGACAGCTTTATCCATTGTATCCAGAGGAATTTGTACATCGGCTGCTACAAATCAAATACATAGATTATCTAGGCTTAGAGTTGTAGATAATAGTGAAATTGGAAGACAAGCTATGCTTGAAGGAAAACCTCCTTACTGTTTTCACGTTTACAATAAAATGGGCGTTGGATATATTGGTAATAATATTTAACAATACTTTAGTATTCCGTCTAACATAATTTTCTTTCAATATTTAATGATTTTTTATTTACAAAAGTATCATAAGAATCAGGTTGAATTATTTTATTTCCTTAAAATTTCTTGTTATAATTGAAAAATTTTCATTGACATTTCTATAAAGTATTAATTATGTAATGTCTCATTAATATTTACATAGATATCAATATAGTGCAAATTAGAATTAATTTTTTAACTAATGTCACTGCAATTATTGAATTTTAATAAAAAATCAAAGTATTATTAATACAAATTTATAATTGAATAATAATAATTATTATTAATTCTTTTTGTTTATGTTTAAAGGGGATAGAGTATTGGTTGCAATTAAAGGAGAAAAGAAGAAAGGAATTCTTGTTGGTTTAAAACAAAATCAGAAACCAAAAGTGCCAAAATTTGATTCAAATAATCTAGTTTTGATTGATGACAATGGTACTCCATTGGGTACACGCATTCATGTACCAATTCCTCACATATTAAGGACAATCTTGAAAGAGAAAACACATTCAAAAGGTGCAGATTATACCAAACTTATAGCAATAGCTTCAAGGTTTATTTAAATTAATTTTTCATAAAAAATCAGACTTTTACGTAATTTTAAATAGCTAGATATAATTTGTAATTATAAAATAAAATAAATCACTGTTTTGTTAAAATAAATATTTTATGTACTATTTATTAATTTCAACTATTCTTTTTAACAAATTATACTTGTAATTTAAAGGAAAATACAAGTAATCAAAAAGAAATATTTCAAGTCTACAAAACATGTATTAAATTCAATTTTTATAATTATAAAAATATAAAAATCCTATGATAAAGAATACAATTTAGCTCATATGGTTGGCTTTCATACCTGGTGCACAAAGTTGATTAAATGGTGCTGACGAGTAGCGACACTTTGGCTTTCATACATAGTGGAACACATCATCTCAATGATTTGTTTAATGATTTGAGAGTTATAATGGTTATTATTCTTGCTTTTACAACTGTTGCTTTCTTTGGTCTTGATGTTTTTCTTCTAATAACATATAAATTATAAGATATAAATCATTAATAAGATATAAATCATGAATTAATTAATGTCAAAAATTATTATAATTTAATATATTGATCATGAAATTATAAATATATTCATTAATTTTTTTCAGAGTTTGTAAGTTTTATCAGTTAGAAGCTGGTGTAAATAATTGTTTGTATGTAAAGATAATTATTTTTACATTTACCTCAAAAGTATGATGAAAACGACTTGAACATTGTAATAATATTTTGAACAAATACAAATTTTTATAGGAAGCCATTGATTTGATCATTCAATATTTAATCCACTGTTTTTTAAATCAAGTGTTCTTAAGGTACTTTGCAAAAACTCACTAAATTGCATATACCAAAAAGATAAGGCTTGGCATACCATAAAGTAATATACAACTTATTTTTCATGTTTATCTAATAATTCTAATATCCAAATATCGTTTATTTAATAACTTTTAATTCAGAGCATTACAATTATTGAATTGTAACGTTTTTTTTTAACATTTTCAATTTTGTCAATTTTTAATGAAAGTTATATTTTCGTTTACAGAAGTTTATAGGATGCTTGCTCACACTATTTTAGCTTATAAGCCAGCACGACGAAAGTATAAAAAGTAAATAAAACATTTAATAAATATAAAATTTCCAATCAGCATTATTTGAATTCCAATTATATTTGTTTTAATGGTAAGTAATATAAGCCAGCACGACGAAAGTATAATAATAAATAAAACATTTAATATACAAAATTTCCAATCAGCATTATTTGAATTCCAATTATATCTGTTTTAATGGCAAGTAATACATACACCGGACGATCATATTTCGTGAACAATTTTTCCAGTGATCGATAATTTGACGAGCTGCACTGCAGTATGCAACTTCTGTACTATCATTTGATACACTGGTAAAAGAGATCGCTGCCTTGCCAATAATCACTAAATTTCTATTATAATTAAATTTAGTCTGTAAAAATATATTTGCAACGCGTTCTCGAAGTACGTTATTATATTGACTAAACTTTAGTTTTATTTTTTATCGAATTATTTATTTGAAATCAAGGTGAATTGATAACGCCGAATATGACCGTTGTACCAAGGCGGGATTTTTCAAAATTTGAATTTTATGTAAAAAAAAATTTTTTTTCTATTTTTCAATAACGTATTAATTAATTTAACAAAATTTATTACAAAATGAAAATATTTTTAATATTTACTTAAAAATCGATTTTATTTTATAATAAACATGACGCAATACATTCAATTTCTTGTTTCATTATCGTCATTGGATTATTTAAGATGAAATTTGAAAAATTTGATAAATAAAAAATTTATTTAATTTGATGAATTATCATTAATTTTGATAACGTGCAAAAAAATACATAATTCGCCTGGTTCCATTTTAACAAAAATTTTTTTCCAGTATTTTATTTATTTATTTTTTTTTATAATAGTAATAGGCGTATATCAATATAAGTAAAATAGTCGTATCGGCAGGTCGGTTCGAAAGCTTTAATTAGATTTCGAAGCGCTGCAGGGTTTCCATAAACGAATCGCGAAACCTTCCAAGAGACAAGTTGCCATAGAGTTACTTTGACCTACGAGAG
Source organism: Anastatus disparis (assembly GCA_017163975.1). NCBI lineage: Eukaryota > Metazoa > Arthropoda > Insecta > Hymenoptera > Eupelmidae > Anastatus > Anastatus disparis. The sequence continues at coordinate 4,348,825 of JAFFSR010000251.1, forward strand.
GGTAAGTTGCTACACTTTCAGTACGTTAGAACTTGTGCTTTTCAACTGTCAAGTCGTTAAAATAGATTAATTTTTCATCTTTAAAATTTATTTGGAGAAGAAAAAAATTTATTTTTTTCAACGCTTCACTCAAATTTTGCGTGACTGTGCTGTTTTCTTCAATTTTTTTTGAGTAAATTTTCACGTTTTTTAGGTAAGTTGTTTTTATTAAAAACTAAAACTAATAATCAATATTAGCTCTGATATTTATAATTAGGACACTTGACGCATATCAATTTTTTGGTTATGTAATTTTTTTGGAATTTCAGTGGTTTTTTAAATAGTTTAAAAACTTATGGATAAATGTAATTCTTAAAAATTACACAAAATTAATAAACATTACGATACGATTAAAAATAACGATGAACTTGCAGTAACGATATTTTTCAAATTTTTTTTCGCCATATTGAAATAATTGACTTTTATCACAACAAATGAAAGTCAAATGATATTTTTCATTTTCTCGCAAGTGAAATTTCGTCGTAACTGAAACTTCGCATACACAACATAATTAGGATATACATGTCCCAGTTTCCGTGCCTTAATTTAATTCTGCGCTTCGCATTCATTTGAAATAGAAAGCGCGGAATTGGGTTTAGGCTCGGTGATTGGGTATTCTATCTATCCTTAATCAATATTAATCCAGATGACATTGAACCAAATGTTAATCTCTCTATAATCAAATACTGTAAGTAATCATGCCAAAAACGTTTGTCGTAGTAAAGAAAGAACACACTTTGAAAAATTTTCAACAATAAGCAAAAAAAAAAAAAAATAATTTCAGATTATATTATCATTGTTAGAGAAAGAGTAAATTACATTCACGATGCAATGAAAAATTCAGTCAAAGGTTTTTCTTTTTCTTTTTATATGCGATCGTTATGCAGCAAAAGAGCTTATAGCTGAGTTATTTAAGCAGATTGATACTTTGGCTAACGTAAAAATTGTACGCTACAGACAATATAAAAAGGTATATCGGCTAAGGAATAGAAAAACAAAAACCACAAAATAAGAAGGATAAAAACAAAAAGCACAATATAATAAGAGAAAAACGATTTAAAAGATAAGTTGAAAACCGCAGCACTAAAACGTTAAAAAAAAAAAAAAATATTGTGAAGATACGACATGAAGCCGGAAGTCAGAGTTTTAGTTCATTGCGGTTTTCTTGGCAATTCGATGTGGAATGCTAAGGAGAAAGGGGAATACCAAACTTCAACACTTGCAGAATGCATAATAGTGAATGGTTAACTTAATTCTGTATATGTTGACAGAACGAATGTACTTATGCTTTTTTTTATTTTATTTTTTTTACATTTCTTTGAATTATAAATTTCTAATTAAAATTAATTTTTTTTTTATATTGGAAATATTGAATTCAGTAACGATTTTTAAAGGTAAGTTTTTTCTTGTTACGATAACTAGTACGATTGATTAGTTATGAAATCGATATGGATACCGTAATATAGACACAATGAAAATCACAAACAATCGCTGAATTTATGGTTTTTCAAATAAAAATCAAAGAAAAAGAAATTTCTTTAAAACTTTTATTTATTATTATTTTTATATAACTTTAATAGCTTTAATTTTACAGGTCATAGATATTTGAAAACAGAAAAGTTAATCTATCTCGCTTATACCTTATATAAACGCATTTTATAAACATAGATATATAAATAATTTCATTTACAAAGTAATCTGGCGAATTAAGTGTGAGTTGTTTAGATTCGAAATTCGAATTTCGATATCAAGAGGCGCTGTAGCGCCTCGACGGCGAGTTATATATTTATACTTTTAAAATTATAAAAAAAGTCGTTTCTTTTTAATTTAATGCGTACTGTTCCAAATTGAAATGAAACATTAAAAATTCCAAATATCCTTGAAAATCTACCGATTTATTCAAATTTTATTAATTCCCATATGGAAAAAATTTTTGGATATAATTGTAAATAACTGTTAATAACTGTAAATAAATGTAAATAAATGTAAATAACTGTAAATAACTGTAGAAAAGTGTTAAAAAATGTGGGAATTGAGACATAAATAACAGTTATTTACAATTGTTTACAATTATTTACTGTTATTTACACTTATTTACAGTTATTAACTGTTATTTACACTTATTAACTGTTATTTACACTTATTTACAGTTATTTATATTTATTTACAGTTATTTACATTTATTCACTTTTTTCACAATTATTTACAGTTATTTACGATTATTTATAGTTTTTTACAATTATTTGCAGTTATTTACATTTTCGAAAATTATCACAAATTTATTCAATAATTTTATATATAGGCGAAAATTTTAAAAATGTGAATAACTGTAAATAATTGTAAAAAACTATGGAAAATTGTAAATAGTTGTAAATAATTATAAATAACTGTAAATAACTGTAAAAAACTGTAAATAACTGTAAATAACTATAAATAATTGTAAATAATTATTAATAACATTAAATTATCCACTAATTCAAAAATTTTTGAAAATGTAAATAACTGTAAATAATTATGAATAACTGTAAATAATTATGAATAATTGTAAATAATTATAAAAAACTGTAAATAATTGTAAATAATTGTAAATAACTGTAAATAACAGTTAATAACAGTTAATAACTGTAAATAACTGTAAATAATAGTAATTAATAATAAATAATAGTAAATAACTGTAAATAACTATTATTTATGTCTCAATTCCTACATTTTTTAACAGTTATTTACAATTATTTACTATTATTTACAGTTTTTCACATAAATTATTTCCATATGGGTTAATACAAAATATGAAAAATGTCGACCAAGTTAACTCGCACACTACTAAAAAGAAATGATAGCTGCTTCCATCACATGCAATGGAAGCAAATTTCAAGCCAGTACATTGAATGCAAATCATGTACACATAAATTAAAATTCATGTATTTTGCAGCATAATTACTGCAATACTTTAAATCATTTTACTTTAGCACATCATATTTCATGTAATTTTTGAAAGTGTACGTAAGTCGAAGATAAGTGTGTATACGTCTTAACATTTAACCAGGAGAGTGTCTGAATTAAGGACCATAAATTTCAATGAGACTTTGGGATCAATTTCTAGGTACTAAAAAATACGCAAAGCTGCAGTCGCACAGTCGAACGCTCCGGAAAAATCAAGTTAAGGACATATAGTCTTATTTTAAGGAAAATCTAGAAAAATGCTTCTATTTGAAATATAAATAAATTCAGTTCATAAAAGTAATCAATAAATTTTCAATGCCGACGATCAAACTGAAAAAGTCAGTTTTAATTTGCTATTTTGAGAATAAAAAATTAATAATTACTCTGGTAGAAATGTGACCATGAAAAATGGTGTATCTAAAAATTTGAGGTTATTAGTAATAATAATGCCAAAAAATGGCCATAAAATGTTAAAAAAAAACGTTTCCATTTCTACTGGTCATAAAATGGTAACACAGCGTTTCAATTTCTACCAGGGTAGGATCAAAGTTATGGTTCCATTAAATATGGCATGTTAATTTTTAACATACTAAAAAGAAAAAATGAACTAAATGTACATATATTAATAGTTAACATACGAAGTTTGATTCGACTATATTGATCCGTTTAAATGAAATCATAGACTGAATATTAAAAGAACGCAATTTAATATGAAACAATTACAATTCAAGTATAACAAGCTCTTTTTAATTATAATTTATTTTTATTAAATTTATTTTCAAGTGTAATAAAATGCAATAAAAAAAAGGATAGGAAAGATCAATTGCAGTGAAAAAAACATACTATACTTAACACTCTCTGTAATTTAAGCTGTGTGCAAAAAGCATGAAATATTTGTTCAAATATTTCAGGACTTTGAATAAACTCGTAAAGAGTTTCATTACTATCAATGCTAATTAAACTTGAAGAGTTAGTTTATTCGACGATCGACGACGCACACAGTAAAAGAAGTATATATATATATATATATTTGCATAATATTTATATTTGCATTTTAATGTTTCAAATGCGCTTTGTAGATTATTTTTAATTGACAGTAGTTCCATGATTAATTGTAATCACTACAAAAATCAATAAGTGCCAATGCTAAGAGCAAGAAAAAAAAACAATGAACGATGACGTAATTGTACGCGATATCTAATAATTATAATTCTGACTTAAAATTCGTATATTAACTATTAACGTATATGAATATTAAATTTAAGTAGTACTGTTATATTAAACAGTTTTTGTTAATATTAAACAAAAATATTTTTAATGTAAATGTTCATTAAATTATACTAAATATGTAAAGGAAAAAAGGTTTAAATATATAAATATATTTTATACAAACGAATCCTTCTCTCAGTGTGTTTGTTTGAAAGTTAAGCAAGAAAAGTGTAGCAATCTATGCTTCAAATTTCGACTAGCGAAATTTTGCTATTAATCAGTAAATTTTCGCTGCTCAATTTTAAACGAGAATATCTTTTGCCCTAATAATTAATTCTTCATTCTAAAATTGGTGAATTCAAACCTGCTTTTTCTAATTTCATTTTTGGTATTGAAAACTTATTAATCTTTCATCAAGACCAAGTTTTTAGCATTTTAATTAAAAACTCTTTTTTTATTTTTTTTTAAATAGAACTAAAAGTGTTCACAACTTTAGTATTCATAAGCATTAGATAGTACAGCTGTGGCTTTGCTCATTTTTCGGTACCTAAAAACATATCCCAGAGTTTCATCAAGATATTTAGCCCGCTTTTCAGAAACTATTCTAATAAGTATGTTTTTAAATTGAATTTATGATGGCATAATTTTTAGTTTTTAAAAAACTTTTTATTTTCATGAAATTGATCAATTATACTTGTATTTTTAAGTGCATCGCAAAAAGTAGCACATATAGATTGTTTCACAAAAATGAACATGTTTCGGTATTTAAAAATCGTGACATACCTCTAGAATTTGTTATTTTTCAATAAGCAACATTGAAACGCTCTAGTCTTCACAATACTATTAAAGTATATGCTGCTCTTTATGACAAAATATATTAGATATATTGGTATTAATTAGAAAATTGAAAAGTTTTATTCTTCGTTAGAAGCGACAATATCATTTCAAAATTACCATTCAATGCCATAATTGATATTTCGTAGCTGTAAACTCTTTTTTAATTGGCCATTTTAATAATAAATTTAACGTAAATTACATTGAAAAAATAATTTTTAGAAAAACAGTTCTATAGGCGATTTTGTTAAGAGGCTGTACTGTAGATGAAATTAATAAAAAAAATATGTATAACCTTTTTCATTATAACATAATCGAGTATTCATGAATAGGTAGGATTAAAATTTTCATGTTACAATTATAATGAAATGCATTCATATAGGGTTTACATAGTTGAAGTTGTTTCCATTCATGAAACGTAATCCATATCTTGAGCATTCATAAAACATTTACGAAAAAAATTTTCATTTTCATGAAAAATGTTCCAAGTGCTTGAAGCTATCTAAAAATTATAAAACGAAACATCGTGTGTTTTATACCTGGAAAATTCATCAACTAATGGCATTGGTAAAACATTTACCTTTGTACGATACTTTAAAAGAAAATATGAACAATTATTTTTAAAAAATCTTTTACAAAGCTATGTGTGCGTAATGAAAAATTTTCAAAATTGTGATTTGTGAATTATCAATTAGAATAACATATTCAATCAATATATTCGATATTATAAAAACTATAATTTTTTTCGTGCTATTTATTTGCATGTTTGTTATTTAAATAATAAATAAAAATTTGATTTCTTCTCATAAATATATGATTTCATGAAATGTTGAAAAAATTTATTAGAACTTTAAAAATTCAACAATCTATTAAATTTTACGAATATTAAGCATATTTAAGTCATATTTAAAATAATATACCGTAAATGATTCTAGATGTAAAATAACTCTTGGAATCAATGCCTAATACTAATTTTTATTTTTAACTGAAGAACATAATATATCAATAGAAATATTTGTAATAAGAGATTAAACACATTTTTTTAATTAACCAATTTTGGGGATAAGTTTTCAAGTATCAGAATATGGAGAAAATTAAAAATTTATGCCTCAAAGGTTGAAATAATGCAGTTATTGATTTGTTTTAAAAAAATATTGATTAAACACTTTTTTCCAAATCGTTTCTTAAGAAAGACCTTGTGCGCATCTGTAAATACATAAAAATTTGCGTTTTACAGAATTAAAATATGCTACTTTTATCAGAAGTTATGAAAGCTCGTTTGCTCACCTTACACGAAAATCGGTAAAACTTCAAAGTTTGGTCAGTGGCTCGGTGAAAAATAGTCATAGCTAAAAAATTCCAAACTGATTTTTGAAGGGTATTTCAAAACCTTTAATTTGAAAATTATAAATATTTATTTAAAGCTAAGATCTGAAGAAAAAAATTTTATTCACTTTCTTATCCCATTGAAAACAATCCGTTTATTCAATATTTCTATCTTATAAAAGGTGCAAAAAAGTGGATTGAACTATTTTTTAAAGATCTAAGCTTTATCTAAATAAACAACTTTTCCCTTTAAAATTTTTTTCAATTATGCGTATTTTTTTAAACAAAAGCTCTTTAAAAAAATTTTTTATATCATAACTTTAGTCAAAGTGATTGTAAATAAGCGTTCTGCAGCTCACTTTTAAGATGACTCCTTTAGCTTTCATATTTAATTTGTTTTTTCATAATACGACAATTCCCGCAAATGTTGCAAGCATTTGAATTTGAGCAAACAAAATAAAAAGTTTTTTAGTTTGCGTTTCAAGCATAAAAAATTTATTTTTTAGTTTGCATTTCAAGCATAAAAAATTTATTTTTTAGTTTGCATTTCAAGCACAAAAAATTTATTTTTTAGTTTTATTTTGCTCAACTTGCCTCAAATTAAAGTCTTTTAAATATCCTTGAAAATCCTGTTAGAATTCTTTAAGAAGCTGTCGTATATCTAAAGATTCCACAAATAGTTTTTCAAGGCTAAAAATGATCTGAAAAATAGCGTTTAATTTAATATTTTCTTTAAATAAGTCTAAAAGTACTTCATTTTTTCATTTTAATTAGAGTTTAATTAAATTTCTAATTTTCTTCATATTCTCATACTTGAAAACTTATTCCCAAGTTTGAGCAAAAACAGAGACCTTGGCCTCTCCGCACAAATCAAAGTATATTGAAAATTAATCATTTCAATATTAATATATAATTAAAATTGCAGCGAACTTTCAAGGTAATACTATCGTGAGATTGAGTATTTTAGCAAGATTTGATAAACGTTCAGTTATATTATCTCAAAATATAAGAGCATAAGAAAACATTTAGTGTAAATAAAATTTTTTTGTTAATTTCGAGAAAATATTATTTAAAAAATTTATTCTTATCTGATACATTCTCGCCTTTAAATAAACCGATAGTAAAAATCTGATCTCTCGTACGAATAATTGTATTTTACTTTTGTAAAATACAATTAATGTAAAAATAACAAATAAATTATAGAAAAATTTAATTATTTTTTATAAATCATGTTAAAGTGCAAAACAAACATAAATGTACGTGGAAACGCGCTTAGAATTTGAAAATATGATTCAATATTGAATATTCTAATTGGAATTCGAAGCAAATTTTCCTATCGCAAATAATAACTGAGAAACTCGTCTACTGACGTCTACGTGGATCTTAAAAGAGATGGATATTGGAAATAAAACATATTGTGATTCCTAGAAATTACTATCATAATTTAGGTAAATAATTTCTCTAGATTTTTGAACGCTGTTCAGCATTAATATCACTATCATAAGTTGTGGATGATTAGGCCCATTTTCTCTCGATATTAAAAAACTAATGCATCTCGTTTAATAACAAAGTCTAATTTAAAGCTGATACGTTATATATTTTTAGTTTTATGTTGTCAAAGTATACGCTACCAGCTTGATAAAATATTACAAACCTTTTTACATTAATTTTAAATTAACTAAATTCGACAGGGTTATAATTATAGTACAATCATAAACATCTTTTTAGTTTTATGTAATTGCATAAAGGCATTATACGTATTTTAAATTGAGAATTATCAATATTAACATATAAAATTATGATAAATTGTTTATTAATTATATATTGTTATATGTATTCATTGAGAAAGCTTTTCTAGTAAATATGACAATAGTTTATAGTAGCGTTGTTGCAGACTGATATTATAGCCAAAAATTATGATGAATTGGGGGTAATTTTTAGGCATAAATGCTATTTTTCTCGGATTAAAAAAAATAGATGTAAACAAAAAGTGTATCAGTGATAAAACTGCGTTTCTTTGAAACCAAAGTAATTAGCCATTTTCCCTAATTTTAAAATATTTTCTCAAATAATCTGTTAATGTTAATACATACATAAAGCATGCTTCCAGATCCATACTGTAACTTTTATCTGAACGTTAAGATCGAATTCTTACGATTGAATTTGAAAAGCTAAATCTAAGAATAAGTTATTAAAAAGAAACTAAAAACAAAAAAATTTAACATAAAATGCCAAGTACAATTAAAGGTAGAATTTCATTTGATTTTTTTTTCATTTCTACATATTATTTTTAATGGAAAGAGTTTTTTGGTTAGAAACTCATTTCACTAGAGAGGATTTAATTTCTATTAGTGAAGTAGGTTGAAGCAGAATTAATGAAGTTCTTTTTGGAGCGTTACATTGATCAGCATTATCCTGGTAAAAAATTTGCCATATTCTGGGCATATTTACTGCTCGACGCGTGTTAAAATGATATTTATTTAGCAATTCATTCATAATATTTATTGATAAATTAAGAAAATCATTAAATGAATGCATTTGATAAAGAGATACTACAATCTTTCAACTGAATTCGTGATTTTATCATTTATCATGTTGTAACGACTAACTAATTATAATCATATTCAAATCGTATACAATTTTTTCATAATTTTTAGCAATTACATTACATTTGTATGCTCTTTGATCTTTTTACTAAAATATAAACCTTTGTTAGATCGATTACTCTAAGATGTTGTTTTTTTATACTTTTAGTACATGTGTACCTTACTATGTGTATATATATCTGATCCGTTTTGTATGATATCCTTTGCTTAGTATTGATTGCCTTACACGACATAATCTAATTATTTAATTTGTTAAATCATATTTGTAAAAAAAAACAAATGATACTATTCTATATAATATAAAGAGGTGTTAGGTTTAGCACAAAAAATGGATTTTTTATAATATTTAAAAAAATAAAAAATAGTTTTTATTTATTACATTTTTATTATTATGATAAAAAGTGATATTTTGTGTCTCTGTATAATGAACTCCTTGTGGACTAATGTTAGGGGTGGGGCTCGATTATATAGAATGTTTTTTCCGACTCACTGACAACTTGCGATTTTTTCAAATTTAGATGTATATTTTCATCTTTCGGCTTGCTTTAAGGTGATTTTATTGACAGATATAGTTTTCTATTCATAAAAATTAAAAAAATTGAATGATCTTTTAAAATTTTCTAACAAGTCAGTTTTTATTTCAAATATTACTCCTGTAAATTGAATGATCGACAAAATTACTTAAAATTTCCCAGGGATAATATTTGAAATAAAAACTCATTTTACTGAAAGTATCAAAATAATTATCTAATTTTTTTCAATAAAAATACCTTAATTCAAAAATATTTAATTTAAATTAAAAAAAGGTTGCCAAATGTTATGGTGCAATGGTTTCTCATAAAGCTCATTGGGTTTGAGTAATTTGATTTTATTTTTTAAAATGTGATTTCAATGTAAAAAATGCTTGAACCAGATAATGATATCAAACATACTTATCGTAAAATATAAGAAAAATGAATAATAAAATTTTTTTTTAATTTTCAAAATGCTTAAAATTTTAAACTACTCTATGAATATTGATTTTTCAAATTTTTGAGCAAATTTATCGAGTAGTTTACACAAAATAAAAAAAAATGGAAAATGAAAATTTTTTTTGAAATTTTAAAAATACTTAAAAATTGCTGAGAAAATCAGTCTCAAAAAAAGATTTTCTTATTTTGGCAGTATTAAATAATTTCTATGCAAATTTTAGAGTAAATTCATTAAGTAGTTTACATAAAATAAAAAAAAAATGAAAAATGAAAAAAAATTTTTTTTTTTTAAAGAGCTCTAAAATTATAACTACATTAAGAAAACCAATTTTCAATAGCTTACTCCCTCGTTAGACAAAAAAATACATTTTAGCAAAGTTTGAAGCAAATCCACCGAGTAGTTTTCGAAATCTAATTGGCTAAATGAATGCATACATAAAATTTTTATTGATACAATATTTTCTCTATGAGAAAGCAAAATGATGTAAAGCAAAAAGTCAAAACCTTCAATGATAGAATGTTTAACACGCGGATTTTTTAAATTAATATAGATAAAATATAGAATTCTAATTATTTAGAACAATAAAAAGTAAATATTATTGAAATTCCGAAATAACTCATTTTCAATAGATCGAAATATTTTATCATTAAATATCATCAGGAACTTGAATTCTTATTCAGATACGATCACATTCGAAACAACGTACTTTTAAATTTTAGAAACTTTACAATTCTTTTTTATTTTTTAAAATTCTGTAAAATCTAGATATTCTTTCAAGGGTTTACGTTTTAAATAATCAAATTCTAGCTAGCATGTTTTTTTTTTATTAAAATGATAAGAACGCACAAATTAAACTGCGGGAATGAAACATATTTTCAACGATACGGAAGAAACATTCCAATAATCGAACCCCACCCTAAAAAAGGGTTCGATAATTTTAGGTCACCTAACCGTAATCAATTCCTTTGATGACAATCAAATGCTTTGAAATATTAATTGAACCGCGCATGGCTTGGTCTTCATAATTTATTTGCTGAAAATTAATGAATAATAGTATTTATTAGTATCAAGCAATTGGTGTTTTAAATGATCTGATCAATTTAAACTAATCCTGATCATCACAAAGAACGACTTTAAAGGCTATAATTGCATACACCTATAATTTGGTATTTTAAATTTCTAAATTTTGGTATGATGATATTGTTTTTCGAGCTGAAATTGTCACAAGATAAAACATTTATGTTACAGATATATAAATGTTTAAAAATAAAAAGAAAAACTTTTCAAAAACCACTTTTAAATAAAATTGAAATTATTTTATTTCAGAAATTTTCCAAATCAATAAATCTTTAATATATATAGAATGTATAATTAGAAAAGTGTCCTAATTATAAATTCACATAATTATTTAGTAATAAACTAGTGATTAAATTATATGCAGTAGTGTATTAATTATCACAAACGTTTATTATTGTTATTCTATACATATTTATATATATACACACATATGTATATATATATATATATATATATATATATATATATATATATATGTGTGTGTGTGTGTTTTCAGTATTTACGCACATTTATCACTGTTATTTGCGTTTTATAAATACTAACCGCAGTTAATAATCAACCACAAAATTTTTAACTAAATATTGTAGCAGTATTGATTTAACGGCAGTGCAATCTAATATTTAATCATGATAAGTCAACTACATTAAAATTAAATTTAACGAATAATTTAAACGAAATCAGCACCATCAATAATTGAGATAAAATTTAACTTATAAATGTGGAATCTTAATTTTTTTCTTAATCAAAAATATATTTTATGAAAAAAAATAGTTGGAAGTATATTATAGAGTTAATCAAATTTAAAAATGATGATTTCTTGAGAAAATTTTTATAAATCAATAATTAGAAATAATTTAATTTATGAAATTTTCGCAAATGAATCTCTTTTTATTTAATGATTTTATATGACATCGCAAATGAATCTCTTTTTATTTAAAAACTCCATAAATTTTAATTTTTTATGCAGAATACTTGTTTTTATTAAATATCAACAAGTATACATGCATATAATTTTACAAAAATTTTTTATTGGTATATATTACATCATAATCATGAAAGGAACTTCAATAAATTCCATAATAGTCAAAACTACATGCCTGACCGTAGTCCAATATTGCCAGTTTATTTAACGCATCACTATAAAAATTATAAAATAAATGTAAAAATGGACGATCAAAAATGGCTAAATATAGCTATTGATTACTCGAGTTGAATTTTATTTTTTTAATTGTATTTTTCATCATAAGTGCGTGTATATATATATATATATATATATATATATATATGGGACGTTTCAGGTCAACTCACCGAACAAAAAAATAAAATTCGTTGTAAATCTGTAAAAATGTTCCATTTCATACCCAAAATATACAAAAAAATTTTCAGAGGTATAGATCCAATGGATTAAGAGTAATGAGTAATGAAATATTGTGATTTTTCAAAATTTTTGGTGAATTCATCAAATTAATAATTTTTTTACTCAAAAACTAAGGGTCCTAGAGATGTACTTATGAAGACATTTCTTGTTGCAAATTAAGCGTAGAATCAGCACAAATTTTTTTAAATCTCAAGATTGCTATCTTCTGATTGGTCCACTTTGTTATTTCATATAATTTGCAATTACTTGAGTTCGAACAGGTTGATTTCACTCCTGTTGGAGTATGTTATGTCTTCTGATAACATATTGAAGTAAGCTTTTGCTCCACTTGGCTCGAGCCCTAGGAGAGGAGCTATAGAACTTTGAATATTGAAAAATTTTTAATTTTGAATTTAACACATACATCAACATTTTCTTCTTCGATGTTCATAGATCATACAATATACGAATGCATGATTGTCTAAATATTTTAACATTTATCTATTTCTTTATGATGCAAGTGCTTTATTAAAATATTAATTATGCATTACGTACACATCATCAAGATACACTCATAAACAAGAAAATTTTATTCGTTTAACTAATTTGTCATTATAACTATTTTGCATACGTATTAAAAATTATTTAAATATACATATTTAGGAATTAAAATTAATACTATATATCTGGAAATAAAAAGGATAAAGTTAAATAAATTCTATACGGATAAAATTTATTCAATATAAAAATTTATTACAAAATGAAAGAATCTGTTATTTGTGTATTCTGTAACTTTTAACAAGTACTTCTTAATTTATCTCCACTCTAATGACATTATAATTTTAAAATACCATTTCAATTTAAAAAAAAATTTTGAGTAATTTATTTTCAGAAAAATGAGATAAATTAAGAAGTACTTGTTAAAAGTTACAGAATACACAAATAACAGATTCTTTCATTTTGTAATAAATTTTTATATTGAATAAATTTTATCCGTATAGAATTTATTTAACTTTATCCTTTTTATTTCCAGATATATAGTATTAATTTTAATTCCTAAATATGTATATTTAAATAATTTTTTAATACGTATGCAAAATAGTTATAATGACAAATTAGTTAAACGAATAAAATTTTCTTGTTTATGAGTGTATCTTGATGATGTGTACGTAATGCATAATTAATATTTTAATAAAACACTTGCATCATAAAGAAATAGATGAATGTTAAAATATTTAGACAATCATGCATTCGTATATTGTATTATCTATGAACATCGAAGAAGAAAATGTTGATGTATGTGTTAAATTCAAAATTAAAAATTTTTCAATATTCAAAGTTCTATAGCTCCTCTCCTAGGGCTCGAGCCAAAGTGGAGCAAAAGCTTACTTCAATATGTTATCAGAAGACATAACATACTCCAACAGGAGTGAAATCAACCTGTTCGAACTCAAGTAATTGCAAATTATATGAAATAACAAAGTGGACCAATCAGAAGATAGCAATCTTGAGATTTAAAAAAATTTGTGCTGATTCTACGCTTAATTTGCAACAAGAAATGTCTTCATAAGTACATCTCTAGGACCCTTAGTTTTTGAGTAAAAAAATTATTAATTTGATGAATTCACCAAAAATTTTGAAAAATCACAATATTTCATTACTCATTACTCTTAATCCATTGGATCTATACCTCTGAAAATTTTTTTGTATATTTTGGGTATGAAATGGAACATTTTCACAGATTTACAACGAATTTTATTTTTTTGTTCGGTGAGTTGACCTGAAACGTCCCATATATATATATATATACATATATATGTGTGTGTGTGTGTGTGGGTGTATATATACATACATACACGCATTTATGATGAAAAATACAATAAAAAAAATTCAACTCAAGTAAACTATATATATATATATATGCATTATGTATGTATGTATGTATACACACATTGTTATCATAGACATATTAGTTCTTTATCAAGATAAGATAAATCAATTATGAAATTATAAAAATTGAGTGCCGTAAAATTAAATTAAAATATTATGGCAACAATTAAAAACTATCAAGATGTATTAGGGGTTGTAGTTTTTATAAGCATTTTAAAATTAAAATATTTTAAAGTTTTTATCTTGAAGCTGAAAATATGTTTAAAAAATTGTAAAAGGGTTTATTTAGCCGGTAATAATTTTCTTTATTTAAATTACTACAAGAACAAGAAACATAAAACGTTATATCAAAGGGTGCAAATAAAGTTAAGCTTATTTGTCAAAATATATTTAAAGTAATATATAATTTATTGAAATTCGACAATATATTTAATCACTTGTTAAAATGTTTTACAATAAAATAGTCACTTTTCCACATAATATTAACATATTTCAATAGAGAAATGAAAAATAAAATTTTAAAATAAAAATCCATCAACTGCATTGAAAAACTTGCATTATACAATATAATATATTATACTTTAACTTTAAACCGCGACACTTTGATGGCTCAGCATTGGAGAATAGACCAAACGAATGGCTGAATATCGAATGAACATCTAAAAAGTAAAGAATCTTTAGTATTGTCAACACAATAATACGCGCACCCATAATATCAATTTTACGCGCATACGTATAATAGCATGTGTTTATATGTATGACGTAGGGGTTTTCCTTCGGGTCGTTCGTCGCCTCATCGGTTCGTTCACTCGTGTTACTCCTTAAAAAAATAACCTATACATATACATACGCAGATATATATATATACTTGCATATATATAGAGAGAATATACTTTGCTTCTCTTTATGGAAAGATATTGATTTTCTTTTGGGGAAGTTAATAGTGGTGGTGGTTGTATGTGTTTTATATATGCGTGTATATATGTATATATGAAGCGCAAGCGCTATCAAGTTTTCCCGGCGGGCGGCAGCAGTGGTACTATTAAGGAACAGCAGCGCCGTTTATACATTTTTCGCTTCAACAGGGGGGTGCGGCTGTAACCATGGATCCCAGTGTACTCGCCAACATGGACAAGGACGCACTGAGAAAGCAGATCGAGAACATGAAGTATCAAGCTAATATGGAACGATGGCCACTATCAAAAAGTATTGCAGCGTAAGTTTTTTTTATCCATCATTTATTCCAAGTACAATTAGCTTATTATTTTTCATTGATTAATTATTCATTTTTTTTTTTTCAATTTTTTTAAATGTACTCTTGAAGAAAGAAAAATTCTAAAAAATTATGTAGTTTTGCGAGAACATTGTAAAGGAAGGAGACGCGCGCACAGGCAGGGGTGATATCTTACACTCCCTTTCTATGGCAGCCTCCATGTTTCTTTTTTTACTCCTACCTACCCCCTTACTATATACACCCTTTGCCCCTTTTCTTCTATCTCTTTCTTTTTTTTTACTTTTCTTTCTTTTTTTTTTTCAAAATCCACCACTTTAAGGGATTCATGACGAAGGAAAAATAAATGTTTTTATTTAAGTGCACAGTGGCAAGTGTCGTTGCAATGATTGTTCAAAGATTTTCATTTATGAAAATAATTGTTAAAAATAATTGAGAAAAAGATAGAAATGAGGACGCGACTGACACATGTTGACGAGTCCGCTCGATACTCAGCTATATAAAAGAGAGAAAGCGAGACGGGGGCGTTCGATTTTGTATATTGGGTGGCTGATTTTCGGTGATGCTTTTCAACTTTCCTTTTCTTTTATTTTATATATTTTTTTTTTTACTTTTGTTTCATCAATGGATTTATTTTAGATTATTCAAAAGTTCTCGTTTTATTGATCTTCAAGTACGAGTGCTGTGTTGTTTAATGAGAGATGAAAAAAAAAATTTTTTTCATGCAATTATTCATTTGATAATTAACTGGAATTCAGCGTGTGCTTAATACACTCCCAAAGTCTGACGTCATCAAGGGGAGTTTTATGCACATTAATAGCTGTCGATATTATGTTCATCCAAACAATAAAATTATTATAACAGAGATAATTTTATTGTTAATCATTCGATGATTGTAGTGTGCTTTGTACAGAAAAAAAAAATTGAGTACAACTACCTAATAACGATGACAATACTTTAATTAATAGCTTATAATGAAATAAGAAATTTGTTTAACAGGCATTACATTAGTTATTAAATGGCGATGTCGAGCATCAAAATTGAGTCAGGTGTTTCTCGTATGTGTGCTTCTTACTTTGAAATTCAGTGATAAATTTAGATGCACGATAAGATTACAATCATTTTGTGAACATATCAACAATGTTAACAAAGTTTATTCAGCTAATTATGCTTGTAAATTTCGATTAAGTTTTTTCTCATTTCACGCGATAATTTAACATTACATAAACTCGTTGCTCTATTTGTTCTGTTTTTATATATTTTTTTTTTTTATTATTATTGTTAGAATACATTTTCATTTACACGTGTATTGAATTTATAAAAAAAAATATACATTTATTTTGTAACTAAAATATTTATTTGATTTTCAAAGGATGATAGTGTATATATCAAATTATTTTTTCTTCATGTAATTTTTGTAACACATTTATACTTTTACATGGAATGTAATAAATATTAAAATAGACATAAAATAAAATATACAGAAGCTATTATTTTATAAAGAAAAATAATTTATAAATCGTTCGCGTATACTGCATTGTTGTGAGATTCAATTCAATTTTAGTGAAATTAATAGATATATTAAATCATTTAATCTATTTTACAAAGCAATAACTAGAGAAATAAATAAAATTTAATTAATTTCAAATTTTGATGCTTATACTTGGAAATGATTTATGTTACATTAAATTTTGAGTTTATAAAATTTTATAAAACATCAAGTACAAAAAGTTCATAAAAATTACATAAATAAATATTTGTAAATTATTAAAATTGAAACAATCGAAAAATTTTGTAAAAATTTGTTTTATTTCATTTCGTGTTATATTTTTCTTTAATTTACATGACGTCATTTCTTTAATCTATATTCATTTTATTCCATGCATGCTGCTGTAAAAGTGTAATTTTATATGTAGTTAACCTAAAAAAATTACGCATATTTAAAATCCATATAAATTAATTCTACTATGAAAACCTAATGTATTTACTTACATAAATTATAAAAATATTTTTTTAATTCACTTTTCCAATTATACTTAAATATGGACAATTACTGCAATAGTTTTATTGGAAGTCTTTAGATATTATTATTATCAATAATATATTTAGTAAATAAAATTCTACCAATGCATAAATCTTAGCTTAATCGTAACAATTAAATAATCACTCAATTGATCATAATTTATTATAATTGTTTAATTTTTATTGGCCAAATTTATCTTTATTCAGTTATGTCATTCATGTTTATTCATTCACGTCGAATGTCATTTTCAAATAGATAAACTGAAAAATATCAAAATAACATTAAAATTTTCGTTGTTTCTTTTTTAGTGTAAACGCATATTTTTAAAAAATAAATAAAAAAAAGAGCCATTTTTTCCTAAACCCATTATGCAAACTTTTATATTTCAAAATTGCACCTGCCTACCTATTCGAGCACGACAAGTTAGAATGAAATAAAATAAGAAAAGAAGAAGAAGAAAAAAAAACAGCTAAAGAACCAAGTACATTCATCTCGTATTTAAAGAGTGTACGCGGGTGCGCACTGCAGCACACATTTTATTAGCTATACAATGCCGCCAGTTGCAGCTTCTCTGCATATTTCAAACGTATTCTTATACATAATCGTGATAAAATAACAAGCTTTACCATATAATATTTTTCTATCGATATTTAACATATTATTAATTTTACTTACTTTTTTAATATAACATACAATTTCTTTATATAAAAATAAAAAATATTTTTAGAGATATTAATGAACATTGTTAATTTAATAAATTTAGTCGAGATTAATTAAATAATATGAAATTTTTTGTTCAGTATATCAATAACGGTCAGATTGGTTGAGCAATGCGACTTTTTTTAAAAGGAAATGATTATAAAATTTTATATAATAGCAATTAATTTTGAAAAATTAAAATCATACGAAAAAAAAGCTTTTTTTATTTTAATTGTGTTATCCAACTACTTTTCTACGTTACTGCCAATTTACTTCTGCTAAGTATAATAATTTAACGATGCTTGATAATTTCAACAATAAATTTTATTTTGCTTGAAATTTTCTTTCTGAACCTTGAATGAAAATTGAATTTTCATGTAATTTCAATAAAATTATTTTGAAATATAGTAAAATATAACAGAGTTAGAAAAAATTTTATAGATAATTTTAATTTAATATCAATTTGATACTAATTTAATATGATTGATACTTTGATTTAAGAATTTCAATACACTACCAATCAATAACATATTTTGAGTATAATGTTTTTATTAACTTGTTATAATTTTTATTTTGTCAATAATTTGAAAAAAAAATAACCTTGAGATTAAGAATGAATATTTTTAATTTTCTACACGGCCGTGCAAGAAAAATCTTTCTAAAACGAATTTTTAACGAATGAATACTTCATAACTGATTTCACTGATATAGGATAAAATTTGCATGCGAATAAAATTTTTCTCCAATAACGAATATTTTAAAATTAATGAATATAAAACATTTTTAAAAACTAATATTAGAAATATTTTTCATATCTCTCATAATTAAAGTTATTTTTTAGTTATTTATTTATTTATTTTTTTACTATTTGTATTCAATTTACTAATTGAAAAAAATAAAAAATAAAATATCGATAGCAATTCAAATTAATAAATGAAAATTTTGCCTCTAAAAAGCAAATAAACGTTTCAACATTTGTTGTCTTTTAATAATAAAAATAAAGAAAATTGCGTTCAATAAATTCGAAATAAAAACTTGTTTGGATAATTAGAAATAAAATTAAAAAAAAAAGAATATTTAATCATCCAGTAATTCGTGCAAATCCAAAATAAACAATAGAAATCTTTTAGCAATGCTGAGACTTCATGTTTTTTACGTGATAAAGAATTAAAAAGAAAAACGAGCACAAATGAAGGAACAAAAAAAAATCAAGTATATATTGAAATATCTGTAACTCAACAATAAAATCCCGTTAAAGAAAGTCGTTGGCGCAGATGCTCTACTAAACGAGTAAAATTAAAGAAAAATGATAAAACTAAAAACGCGATGGAAAAGAATTGTAAAAAAAAGGGAGCTGAACTACTTCGTAGATTATTATGCGTGCGAGTATTATTATCAGTGCGAATATGAATAAGCCTTAGTACAGTACATATACTTAAAAAAAAATTAATTTTTTTTTACATATGTGTAAGTGTTAGGTACAAGTTTAAATTGTTGTCAGTGAAGGCTGAAAAATTTGCGCTCGTATCTTCGTGTTTCGTTAATTTGTTTTCTAAAATCCTTTGGCGAGAATGATTTATCGAACGCCGCATATATAAACGGAATGCTTTCGGTGTAATTATTTAATCGAGGCTATTAAGTTGAAGTATACCTTTCATTTTTATTTTCGCACATTGTGATTGTCAAATCAATTGATTTGTTTGATAATGCTATTTTTTTTAAAAATCTAATATTATATTTATAGATTTGACATTTAGAAGACGAGAAAGCCAATATGTTGGCACCAACAATCAACACTCCATGTATGATCGACCTGCGATACAAGATATGATTTTTATGCATTTTTTTAGAGGCATCGAACATTTCAAACGTCGGTTCTTTAAAAATTATTTATAACAATATAAGCTAATTTTTAATTGTAGTTTTGACATTTCGTAAATATTCTTTATTACATAATTTTCTGATAAAATAACTTTTTTGCATTTGTTATTAGCTTAAAACTAATTAACGATTTCTTCATGAAGTACTTTTTTGTTGTTATTCGGCATAATTAAGTTAAAAATTTAGATTAAATAAATGAAAAATATTGTGATAGTTAATATTTTATGACATACTTATTCTAACAATAATACAAATTTCAATAAGTTTTAAGTAATTTTTAAATAAAATTATTTTCAACAACTTTTTATTCGATTCATAAATCATTCTATTGTGAAATATAATGCATTTGAAAAAAAACAATAAAAATTCAAGACGTAATTCCTTCTGTTTTAATCAGACTGACAAAATCAGGCCTCCAAAATTGCTCATCCGCAATAGAAAAAATATATATATATATAGAGAAAAAAAAAAGAAAATTTCGTAATCTTTTATCCCACAACAAGTCGTAATAGACAAAGACGAAGAAAGAAAGAAAAAAGTGCCGCGATTAGACCGCAAATAAATAATCCTATCAAATCACTTGATCGCTCAGTTGAATTGCCCATAAAACATCACACCCGCGCAATCCTTTTTTTTTTAACTATAAACGTTCTACACATGAACGCGTGCTCGCGTACACCAAAATATACTAATTTTAAAAATGGAATATATATATAAATAAAACCCGCATCCAGATGCGCTTGCACATATAGATTGTTATGTGTGTGTTAATATACGAAATCGTTTGCACCTGCGAAAGTTCGGTGATCGCTCGTGTGCTCGTAATACGAAAGAGAGATTATAGAGAGAGAGAGAGAGAGAGAGAGAGAGAGAGAGAGAGAGAAAAGAGAAGAAGCAGTCAAGTAATTTAGTGATCGGTTGAAGCGATGACCTAATGCGGTTATATCGTTTCGTCTGCTCGACCACCTGGATATATCACATGTATAGATACACACATATATGTATATTAGTTATATATGTCATTTGGCCGTATTCAGGTGGAATATGAATCGAGAACAATATTTGTCACTTGAGCTGAAGTTGCCGTGGTATACTTCTGCACAAGCGGCAAACATTGTTCAAGATTCAGATTTCACCTGAATAAACGGCCAAAGGATATAGATGATTTTATGAGTGAAGTAGACCGTATAAGGAACTATAACTTAATAGTTGAAAATATTAATCTGTTTTTCAATACTTTTAAAATTTAATTTTAGTTGTATTGATTTTTTCTTTTGTTTTTTAGATTGACATTTTGTAATAAGTATAACTGCTGTCGAAGTGTGAGTCATCTTGTTTCACTAACCTATACGTTCAATATGATTAGTCTTTGACATATTGAACGAAACATAATAGGATCGGTGATGCCATATTGATTTCTTCTGAGACATATTAATACTCAATATGTCTCAGGAGAACATATAAATCTCGTATAGAGTCGAGCAGCACGTGAGAGACATATGCGATGCCAATACCAATTGAGCATGCCCTTTAGATACTGATGCGAGTACGGCCTACAAGGACATAAATATATATATTCTCCCAAAAAAGAGAGCTCCATTGAGTTTTATATAACACGCGAAAGTGTATATACGAGAACGATGGCCGTGTGCGCGATTCTCAATAGTTTTTGACCGACGGGATAGTTACTGGCACGACAAATTATTATTATCATTATTATTTTTTTTTACATAATCGAAAGAAGTACGCGCCTTGGTTACATCAATTGGCACATCGTCGCATTATACGTATCGTTATAATGTGCATATGTAACGAACAAGGTATTTCTCTGTGATAGGCTTTTTTATATCTTAGGCATAATATTTTTTTTCTTATAGTAGAATGAAGATTTAATGATTTATTTCTTGGGCTTTTAGTGACACGCGTAGGTATTTCCATGTTTTCTTTTTAATTTCCAATATTGTCATATGAACCACTAGATGATTAGATAATTAAATATTACCAACATGATTATGAAAGTTATTTTCCGGTTATTAAATTACTGACTAGGAGAGGGTCAGACCTTCGGTTCACAGGTTTCGCTCAAACTTTGGGATAAATTTTCAGATGTCAAATTATGAAAAACAAACAGAATTTTAAACCATGACACTCAATATTTCTCTAGTTACAGGCAATTAAAGAATGTCACTGGAAAAGTTACTAGATTTTCAAACACTTATAGTTCTTTAGCATTAATAACTAGAAGCTTAAAACTTTTTCTAAATCAAAACTGAACTCTAATCCTTTCGAAATAGCATTTACAGTATCTCAAAATATTATTTTTTCCCAAAGTTATAGCGTTATATAGATTGGACCAAGTTTTAGCTTATATTATTAATTAATGTTTTAACTGGTAAAATTCAGGTCCAATTTTTATTACGTTATAATTTTCGAAAAAAATGTATACTGTAAATGCTTTTTCGAAAGGATTCGAGATCAATTTTCATTTAAAAAAAGGTTTTAAACTTCCAGCTATTAATGATGAGGAACTATAAGCGTTTGAAAATCTAGTAACTTTCCCGTCGACAGTCTTTAATTGATATTTCTTTTTTTGCATACGTTGGCATCCGAAAACTTATTCCCAAGTTTGAGCAAAATCTGACCCTCTCTTAGGGAGCGTATCGGATTTTGATTATAAAAGTTACATATGGGGGAAGTTGTGTTTTGTTTTAACAGTATTAATTGATTATCAAATTTGAAAGAAAATAATCAAATTAGAAAAATATGATTATTCATCATTCCATAATAACATGCGAATAAACTTATATTCAAATACGTATACATTTAATAGAATAATTAATTTTAGCGCACTATAACATTAAAAAAAATTGAAATTTGGTAAGTTTTATTATTAATAAGTAGTGATTACGAAAAATAAATTAAAACTGTTAGATAAACATGAAATAATTTTTAAAAATTTTGAACTCAACCTTCTAAGAACTATGGAATTCAATTTTACGTATATAACTAACTAATAGATGTAGTAATTTATGTAAAGAAAAACTTTATTTAACCAAAAAAATCACTAAAAATAATATATTAAAATGAAAAAAAATGAACACTATATTATATATAAAATATTTTTTTAATTACTTAAAAAACACTTCATAATAAAAAATTACAATAAAGAGAAAATAGTGTTATACTAATTAGCCAATTCCATAATTAAAACTCTAATTTATGAGGATGGATTATTAGTTAAATAAAGATATCAAATTTCTTAATTAATTTAATATAAAATGGAAGTGGCACTCGTCTAATACGTGAAATAAAAGTCAAGTTCGCGCGGGAAACGTTATTTATGTGTCTGGAGAATCACACGTTTCTTGCACGAAAAGCATGGAAATGAGTACGTTACAATAATTAAGTTCTTTAGTATCAAATTTCAATTCATAAATATTTATATTTCTGAAGGCAGAGGGGGGGTTAAAGATTTCCATGAAAATCTTTAATTTATTTCAACGTTTTATTAATATATTTTTCAAGTTCGAATAATGTTATTTACAGTGTTAAAATTATTTACAAAGTTAAAATTTTTATAAAAGACATTGCCGTCTATTTTTATATAGCCTAAGATTAGTGATATTGATTGGTGCTTAAAATAAGTTTTATTAAATTATTATACTAATTTTCTAAGAAAAAAAAATAAAAAATAAATTTATTACCATTGATTAATTAAAAAAAAATATTAAAAGTAAGCACTTACGAAAATATAATTTACGAAATCTTCATTAGTCGATGCCATTAAAATAAAAAGACAACAATATCATTCAATCATCAACATTGATAAAAGATTTTAAATGAACATTCGGATATAATGAGATCTTCATAGGAAAGAAAAAGAAAATAAATCAGATTTCACTATATGATAAGCCTTAGGAAATATTGCATTATATCATAAAATCGTAACGCCCGCAGGTTCTTATAAATGTAGAGTTATATATTTCTTATACTCATTTGATATAGCAAAGTGTTGTCCTCTTGCACGATGCGGAACAAAAATTAGGTTCCTCCATAAAACACTATATACATGTATATATATATAATGGATTGACGAGTCGTCGGCACTGCGGGTGTCAAGCAAAAACTTTCGCCGTCGTCAACGAGAAGGAGACAGAGAGAGAGTGAGAGAGATAACATACTCTACTTGTACACGAGAAAGAGCTATGAGATAGTGAAAGGCCTTCTTTACTTATATATATAAATATATATATAGGCACACGAATACACATACACATATAAATAATCCAAGTTGAATAAGTGACGCTGGCTGTTTTTCACTAGATTGAGCGAATTCTCGATACTGGCCGTTGGAACAATAGCCGTAAATTATGGTGTTGACCGGTACAATGTGACACATTGCCTGCCGACGTGTCCTGGTTAGATCGTTCATTTTCAGAAAAATAAAAATCAAAGTCCAATAGTATATTGATTTTAAACGTTAAATTTCATATAACTTTATGTTTTCGAAAATTTTTCAAAGTAGAAAGGGGAATTGATGAATTTTTAATTTTAAATTCATCATGGAATTCAATATTTTATAAATTATAATAAAGTATTGTAATTCTAATCATATTGCCAATTTCAAAGGAGATTATCGCCTTAAAGAAATCAAAAATTAACATTGTAATGTAAAGCATAAATAAAATTAATTTGTAAAAGCATCTATAAAGCTATATTTATCATTTTCACTAAATCGTAACGTTTAAAAAAAAGTAGTGAAAATTTTATTTTATTTATAATTTCCAATAAAATTATTGAATTAAAATTCATAATCTCTTTCACATCACTTTAACAAAAAAAAAAAACGACAATTTATTATATATTCTACTGATAAATGAATATTTAAGTAAAAGAATAGAATATAAGTAGAGCAAGGATAGAGTTTAGTCAGACGCTCGGCTTAATACTCGCACGCGTATACATTTAAAAAGAGAAAGAGAAAAAATAACAACTTACATATTCTAACCTGTTAAATATACTGGATGAAAGTAGCCATAGATTTTCGTGTTTCTTTTTTTTTCAACTTATGCGTTTTATTTGTTACTGACATTTGGTTAAATTGCACTTAACTTTTTATTTTATCTTTTTTTTTCAAGGTAGACCTCGGGCAGGTTTTGAAACAAGCTGGCTACCAAACGTATATTATAGAATTCCTTTGAAGTCGTTATACTATTAAAATACATAAAATTTAATCTTTAAATATCATATATTTTTTTATTGAATTGTTAATTATAGAACATCTAAAACAGAATTTTCAGTTTTTAATATTAAAATGTGTTGACTAGAAATTTATAGAAATTAATTTTTCAAAATGCTTTCAAGTGATATTGAAAAATTGCGTAAGTTTTATCTAGGGTAAAGATTAAAACAAAAAAAAGGATACATTGTATTTTAATTTTTCCATGCGAAGTATATCAAAGAATTGAAAATTTTCGCATCATCAATTCAAATTAAAACTAAAGCAACAATCAATAGGCATCGTTTTTAATCGGTTATGCATTTGTATAAATTATCGATACTCGATTTACGTAGACTCGAAAAAACATCTATTCTCCAATCTTATTATTGCGCTCATCGATAAAGAAAAGCAAGATCCAACAAAAATATTTAATTGAAACATTAAATTCGTCAGCTGAAAACTACTTCGAAATTTCATTAAAACATTTTAATAGAAATAGTTAAAAGCATCCTATTTGTCAAGACACTTTGACGAATGAAAAAGGAAGAAAATGAAAGAAAGAACAGAATAAAAAGGAAAAAAACTTCTCACCACATTTTCATTGAATGTCCTCACTCGGTTCTATTCTCTCGTACACCTTACAATCGCTAAGTGGAAACATCCGCGTGTTCTTAACGTCAAGAACTCGACATCGTTGCAAAAAAAAAAAAGTATACAGAAAGAAAGAAAGAAGAAAAAGAAATTGTTACCACTTACAAGTCAAGTGTTATTACACTCATACACCGAATAGTTATGGCTTTCGATCAAATCTTTGCCAATGTGTTTCCTGGTACATTGAATCACGTAACCCCGTACATTCAACGACTCTTCCAAAATGACTTTTTAACAAGTTTAGTTTTCTTTCAAATATCGACGAGCTTCTTTTTTTTCTTATTGTATTTGAGCACGGTAAACATAGCTAAGAAGCTCCCAATAGCCAATGTTAAAATTAGTAAAAATATGTTTGAATAGAAAGTATGAATTTTTAATATTTTTATTAATAGTCTCTGAAACTTGGGTTTGTTTAATTTTGAAAGCTGAACAGGTGCATTGAATTTTTAAAAATAATATCCGTTGAGTATAGTTTTAATTTTCTTGACAATGAATTTATAAGTGCTTGATTTATTGATTTCGATTACTCATTAGATAAAATGGTCCTTTAAAAATTTTTTTTTTTAAACGATTAATTTAAAAAAAAAAAGTTTTTAATTTATTTCGATATTAATTTTAATAAAGAGTAAAAGTTATTTTATTTGAAATTCAATTAATTTAAAATCAGAAGTAAAAGTTCATTGAAAATTTATAACAAACTTGAGCTTTATAATTAATCTTATCGATAACCAGAGCTCAATTATTTATAATTATTAAACATTTATCAAAACAATAACAGAATTAAATAATTAACCGCAAACAATTAATCTAATCTTTGAAAAAAGAGGCTTGATTTATCTCATAATCAAAATTCTCTAATTCGCTATTAAGCGAAACGTTAAAAGTCTAATCGTACCACATATCGTCGTCGACAAATGACAAGCAATCTGACGGAAGACTATTTATCCTTTTTTTTTCCATTTCTCATGGAATTCGTTATGTGCTTCTATGCATTTGTTGTTCTTTTTTTATTCTTATCCATTGTAAAACTATACCAGCAGTTGTGCTATTTTTTTTTCCTTTGCCGCGCTAACAGCCTTTTTTTCATGCGTCGTATAGCTCTATACATACACACATGCACGCGCGCGCGCGTACTTACGCGATGAATGAGTTCGTTGCACTTGTAACAACTTATGTGTGTATACGAGTAATTTATTTTTTTATAATTTTTTTTTTTCTATCTTTCACTTAAAGCTGTTGTTATCCCCCTTGAAAATAAAAAGTTGGCAAGCACTCGCTGACTTTGTGTCTTTCTATTTTCTTTTCTTATCTTTTATAGATTGCTGTGTATAGATCCTTTGGCGATCGAGGTAAAATATACGCGTGACACACATGGCTTTATTGTATATATATATATTAAATTATTTAAAGTATAATCATGTATGCATATGTATGTATAGAAAGAATACATTATATAAGTTACACGGTCTGGAGTATGTGTGTACATAGTTATCTGATATAGAAGACTTTGGAGACTGTTATATTGTTATTTTTGAAAGTATAGAGAAAAACGAAGTTATGATTTATAATGGCTCTATTGGAAGTCGATAGTGGGAACTGTGCTCATTAAAATTAATCATAAATAAATGCACGCGTTACGTCTCTGTGTGTGTGTGCATGTGTATACGCGTGTGTTTTTGAATGACGTTGAGTTGCAGATATTTTTTTTTTCTTCCGTATTTCTTGAATAAATTATGCATGAAGAAACTATGGCTCGAGTGTTATAAAATCCAGGTAATTTTCTTGTACCTTTTTTTTTTCTTATTCCTTATAAGTCTGTGACTCATGCTTAAGGATTAGTAACAGTGTAACATTTATCTCAACGTAGGCTTAATTGTTTTCTTTTTTTTTTCTTCTTCAATATTTTCTCACTATTTATTGAAGTTAAATTTTTGAAATTTAAGATTATTCTTTTTTATAAATTTATTTATTTATGTTGAAGAAAGTGAAAAAGGATAGAGATGAGATATACACAAAATCCATCAAAGTTTTCGATGAGAGTTCAATAATCAAAATAAATGTATTAATTACTTTGAGTAAAAATAATCGAAAGAATTATTTTTAAAATCAATTCAGAATTTTCAATCTATTTAGTTAACCAAATGAAAAATTTGCTATTTTTTTATAAAGCTTCTCAACTTTCAACGCAATTGAAAATCATCACATTTATTTATTTAAAATCATTAAATTAAAAGCGAAAATTATTAACTCAAATATTTCTCTTTTCTGCATTGACTTTTAATATACAAATCAAATAAAAGAATTTCAATACTTTGATAATTTATTCATCGCGAGCAAAAAGTTTATCCGAAAAAATATATATTAAAAAAAAAAGAGAGGCATTAAAAATATACAGACCTCCCACGTTATAAATTCATGCAGCATTCATTAATCATCCATACCAGGTCAATGTTAATTATCAACGAACAATGAAATTCGTCGTCTAAAAAATCCCCGTGGCTTAGTTCACAAGATATTCTAAAAAAACTCACGAATTATGACTTCCTCTTTCCTACATAATTTTATTTTTAATACATTGTGGGTATGTATACGTATACACAAAATATTAAATTAATACGGAATTATAGACTTTCTAAAATAAATTTTTTTTTTTTTATTATTTAACGTCGCTATATTTATGTTATCGTAACGATGCTAATTAGCAACGGAGGTTTTTCAGTGTGTTTGTGGACAAAGCACATGTATCGTATATACAGTGGTACTTGTATAAATCGGCCGAGAGCGGGATTTGAACTCGGGACCTCGAGATTACAAATCCATCGTTCTACCGAGTGAGCCACTGAAGACCTCAAAATAAATTTAAACCTTATAAAACACAAACTACTTAAGCACAAGTTTGGTATTGACATAATAATTAGCTTATATTCTTCTTCGGATCGATAATTTGAAAAAAAAAAAAAAAAAAATAATTTTAGTCTTAAAATTTTAATATGGGTTCTTTACTCGTAAAAAAAAATAATAGTCTAATATTAGTTATTCACGACATTCGCCAATCATAATAGAAATTAATAGCTACGTTATAATTGATCGATCAACGCTTGTTTGAAAAAATATTAATTATTAAAAAAAAAAGAGAGAGAGAAAAAATTTATTTCATAAAAGATTTTTTAATCTCTTTGAACAACGCGATTAGCGCGCTTTCCGAGATTCTCAAAGCACGCTAAACACTATAAATAACCAAGCAATAAAGTCAGCTATATGATCGACCGCGTTTTTAAAGCATATTTTCTCGCACGCTCTCGATTCCGCGTTGCCTCTCTCTCTCTCTCTCTATCCTTTTTTTCCCCTATTCTATATTAAAAATTTTGCAACGAAATTGAAGGCAAAGGAAAAAAAAGGAAAAAAAGAATCGATTGTAGATAAGTGTATTGGAAATGAGATTGAATTGCTTGAATTTCTATTGCTAGTTACAGCTGTAACAATGTAATACTTGCATTTAAAGTAGCAGTTACACGGATAAAATTGGTTTTAGTTTTTAAAGTACGCTGTATATCTGTAAAAAATTTATAAATTTAATGACAAAAATACATTTCATAAAATATTCACGAAAATTTTACATAGGTAATTAGCATTATCGGTAAATTAACTTTTAGAAATTATTCTTACATTCATCGGTACATAATATTTTTTTTTATTTTCACATGTTTTCATTGAATTTTAAAATAATTAAAATCATTTAGAAAAAAAAGCTTAAGCCCCTTTTTTCGTAAGAATAATAATAATTATCAAAGTTTCTTCAAAAATTTAACGTAAAACCTTATAAATACATGTACACAACCGCGCACAGGAACAAAAGTCCAAAAGCTTTCATTTGTATATAATAATATAGTAAAGTTATACTTATATATATATATATATATATAAGTAAAACATACATACACATATTATATATTGCCTTGAACGCAAATCGTCTCTCGAGGCGCACGCGCCAAGTCGCGTCGGCGCAATTCCCTTTCACCGGCTTCTTTGACATATATATATATACGTATACTTCACTCGCACATAGACATACTCGCATAAAAAAGCAAGTAAGCGAGAAGGAAAAGCGAACAATACAGGTAATAGAAAGAGAGAGAAAAGCGCAAAAAAAAGGAAGGAAAACGCAACTTTATAGCTTAGCTTTGAACCCGTTTTCTTGTACTGTCATTGCTTTACTGTTTCGTGCTTATATAGTTGATCATTTGTGCTTACAGCGTTAGAAGTAAGAAAGATAGATATAAACTTATACTTACAATACAACAGAATGTCTAAATGTCGGAGTTGCCGTCGATACACTACTGCTGCACTGATATCACCATTGTTACTCGACTGCTTGAAATCATTTAATTTCCATCGTAAAAAGCATTGCGAGCCGGCTATTGTTCAGAAAAAATAAAGAGCAATGATTTTCTTGTTAACTGAGAAATTTATTTTTCTCGATTATTCAAGATTATGCGGGATGGGGGAGGATCGATAGTGTATTTTTATAGGGGAGTTTTTTTTAGAGCTTAATATTCAGAGCTTTTGGTAAGCATTTAATGTATCAAGGTGATGTCAAATTTTTGGGATTCAACATTTGCTCAAATGTTCTTTTTCTTATAATGTAGTTAACCAATTTTAAACTATTTCAATACCAAATCGTTTGTTTCTAACGTACACGCCTTTTTGGAGGCCAGCTTGAGTAAGTTCAATAACGCTTCATTTGCTTTGTCATCAGAGGTCTACTGTCATTAAATACTGATTAATTACATAAAAATTATAAAAAATTTAACTCATACGAATAATTTTGCATAGATTGTTCTATGAAAAAAAAAATTATTGATGATTCGTACGTTCATGGGTGTGAAAATTAAACTTGCATAAATTCCAACTCATCGGTCTGTATTGAAAAAATTTCAAGTACAAAACTTGTTTTTATAAAATATCTAAATCTGCTCTTACAGTCAATCTTACGTTCGCTGCTTAATTAATAATTCACTATATTAATAAAAGCAATGCTTAGAACGAGGCGCGTTAAAGTTTCTATACTGTCTCGTGTTAAATTTTTCAATGATAGCTCGTGCCTACGTGTACAAGCTATTTTTCATAACTTGCGTCGAGACTTCGTCGAAATTTTACAGCGAATCATTTATATTACATTAAAAGATAATTTCAGCCGTTTCGTAAGCTTTTCTAAATTCGAAAAAATAATTATTGTAACATAATTAACCAGTAAATCTTTTTTTTTCTTACAAAAGGGATACAAGCTTTAAGCCTAATTACCCTACTGGTCTTGAAAAGTTATATTTTTTGTTTACTTCATTTTGCGGCTGTATAATTTTAATTGGAATTTGATTACCATGTGTTTGAGAATACAGGGAAAAATATATTTTAAAAACAATCGATAATGCGTACTTTTTAGACGTCAGTGTGAGGTATGTTAACCAAACATGAAATTTCGAAAAACTAATAAAATAATAAAATTTTTCATCAAAGTTTCCCAACACAAATAAACAAGCAAATGGTCTATTAAAATAAATTTTAGTTTTCCGAAGAGAAACTCTATTAATTGATAAACTTTCGAGTAAATATTTTGAGCATTGGAAAACAGTATAGAACTTTCGGAATCACATAAAATTTAAAGTTTAATTAGCACGGCAAAAGGAATTGAATTTCGCGTAAACAAAAATGATATCATGTTTATAACGTGAAAATATGATGATGTCGGAATTTAATTATTCCTGGAAATCCTATTTTCACTTTGAAATCTAAATGCGATAATGAAGTGTTTTCAGTATTTTAACACTCGGATGCTTTTTATCGAACTAATTTTTTTTTTAAACTCATTTTCTTGCATTTTTATTACTGAGAAATTCTATTATTTGATCATCTCCATTGTTAATGAATGTTTTTAAATTTTTATTTGACCAATATTTTTTACTTGACGTAACAAAATTCGTCAAAGTCTTACTTTTTTAAGTTAAAAACACAAATATTATAATAAGAACAGCAAAGTATTCGCCTTGTATGGATTACAGATCTCTATAGATCTGCTATGAGAGGTTAAAACAAATTCCAGGCCGTAAAATAAATATCATAATAATAATAAATAAAGTCGTATAAAATTTTCATTCGTGTAAAAGTAAAAGTATAGAATTTAAAAAAAGAGAGAGAGAGAGAGAGAGACATATTTTCATACAACCTATGTAATAATTGTTCTTGCAAGCAGCGTCATGAAGTTAATACGAATAAATTTCTAACTTAAGAGTTATATAACGTTATACAAATCGTTTGCAATGCATATCGTGCCACAATAAATAAAAAATAAAAAAATAAAATTTTTTTTTTTTCAACATCACCAACGACTTGTCTTTGAAAAGAAAAAAAATTTTCTTCTTACCGCACAGTAGGTAATGAATTTTTCATCCTTTGTTCAAAGCACTTCATCCAAAAATTATCTCTTAACATGCAAACCTCCAAACATTTTATAAACGTTGAAAGTTTTCTCACGAAAATTAAAAAAAAAGAAGAAGAATCTTTTTTTTTTCTTATAATAAGATCTCTTTTAAAGGAAGAAGCCTATGCAAGTCGGACGCGATATTTCACGCTATATATGTATATAATACAGGAGTTTTAAAAAGTCGTGATGTTACATTAGCAAACGTGTACACGTATATATATAAGAAAGATAGAAATACCACACTGATGGATGTTCTAAGGATGTCGAGTGACAACCCTACGTTGTTTCGAAAACTCATTTTATAACACGGCACGATTCCATGTGAATTTTGTTGCAATGATCCAGCAACGACGAGATCATCTGCCTTTTAACAAAAAAAAAATGCATGCGGATAAATAGAAAAAAAAATAAAACTAGAATAATCGAAATCAATCCTTCCCCCCTCCAAAATTGAATATCTCGTAAGAAATCCGTTCGCCTTCCTAAGTAGATCAGTTCGCGCGTGTTTCAGACCTACATCTAAAGTTGTAAATTACATACATATATATACCATGACTATTTTTTTTTCTCTATTTTACGGGTATCCTAAATTGCAAGAGATTCAAGATTTTTCATCCTTGTAATTTAGTTCCGATCTTGTTTTTGTTTGTCGGTGTTTTGTACTTAAGTGCTTTTTTTTTGTTTGTGTAATTCAGATTATTCGGCGGATGGAATATTTTCGTTTTTTTTTTTAAATAAAGATGTTAACGGTAAATTTTACTGTAAGTAATTGATTAAAATTAGGCCCATTGAGATTGGGTTAGACTTTTATTGAGATAATATTTATAAAGTCAAATTGTAATAAGGCTGTTAAATTAATCTGATCTAGTAAAAACTATTAAAATTGTAGCACAGATAACGGTCGAGTCCTTTATTCCTGTTGATCTTTTCTTTCTAATTTTTAATTTCTCATTGTCCATTGTCGTGTGTAGTTTGCTTCGAAAGTAATATTATTTTCAATTTAACAATCAAATTTCATCACGGTTCAGCATAAAATATCTGCGTAAAATTTATTAAAAATTCAACGTCTTTAATACAATATAAAATAAAATTTAAAGCGGTGAAAGTCGTCGTATGATTAACGGATCGCTTTTTAATTTTAAACGTAACATCTTGACTTTCCTCGAATGAAAAGAGTTATTCTTCAAACAAAATTAAATTACTATTTTATCAAAGGATATTTAAAAGTCTTCATTAAACGAGAATTTTCTTTGATCCCACTGATGAATGAAGAATTTTATAATCTCGGAATTATTACCGAGGTTATTAATATCCATTAATAATATTAATTATCAATGACGAAGAATACTATCCAAGCTGATAAACGAGGGTAATTGTGTATGTAGGATAATAGCGCGTTTTCATAGCGTTCAAAAGAATCGCTGTAAAGTTTATTTGCCCAGTTTTGATGCAAGATTATCTGCAGAGATTGTAGCATATGAGCTGTTATAATTACAGTAACGTTAGAAAGACATTAGTATGAATTAAAAAAAAAAAATGAGAAGAATAAAGAAATACTGACTTAAGTTAATATCAACGGTATTTCATCACGATAATTGCAAAATTTCTCACTTACGTATACACGTAATTTCTTGAAAAATTTTTCATCTCAAAACATTTCTTACGATCGTTCTGTCGACTGGCGCGATACTTCGTACGCTAAAATTTCTATCTATACGTTGTTCCTATAAATTTTCCTACTATCGTTATATTTTTCGGTCAACTTTGATGCATCCAGCAATCAAGCGTATTTCCATCTTAATCATACGTGCACACACCGCGCGTACAGAGAAAATTCAGGTCAATTATATATTCATGAAAAAAAAAAAAGAAGAAAAAGGAAACGAACCTTTTCCTTAACCTTCCCTTTAACGGCAAATCTCTGAAACAATTATTATTAAGCCTATATGCGCATACAGTTTCCTTCCTTCGCTCTTTTCTAACGCTGCTCGACAAGCACGTGTATATGTGTATACATACTTGTATAATTCATCGTCTACATTGGATATGTGGCCTTATAGAAAGTAGAACGAACCGCTTGCAGACGCTGGCTTTGATGAAGCGTGCATGCGTCGAAGCGTTAGATACATATACTTTTGCTAAACGAAAGGGACTTGGATCTATTTTAATTCAAAGTTTTTATCTTTTTTTTTCCATTTCTCTTTTATCATTTTAGTTTTTTTTTTTATGAAACGCGTTTGAGGATTTTACTTGGAAATTTTGCTTCTAAAATGGAAATTCGATAGTAGAAAGAAATGTTAAAGTTGAATGTATATTTATTCTGTATGGATTTATATTTTATTGAGAAAAACTGAATTTTATAATATACATGAATAAAATTCAATAATACTTATTTAAACAATTTTTGCATTATGTATAGAATTGTAACACACAACTTTCAGTTTTAAATTTGACTTTTGAACTTCAATTTTATCCTAATTTCAAAAATAATAATTTGTTACACTTTTAGTTAGTTTTAAATATGAAAATATGCTATTTTATGTTTTAAGTTAATTTAAAATTCGATTTTCCGTTTTTGAGAATGTTTTACACATGCTACTGATATTTATACTTTCATCGTCTTTTTTATAATTTAATAAAATTTTAAAAATTATGTAATATTCACGAATGTACTGAATCAAACATATTTTTTTTTTATAATAATTTTTCATATTACTGGTTTCATTAATATTATAGTAGTAAAAAAAAAATTAAACAAAAAATTTGAAGTTTAATCTCATTTGCACATGACTAATGATTTCCTTTTTCTTTTCTGTTCTTTAGGATGCGCGAATACGTCGAGGAGAACGAAAAAAATGATCCGCTGATCCATGCGCCCGACAAGAAGAACAATCCATGGGCTGAGAAGGGCAAGTGCATAATCATGTAAAGTGTCGTCGCCGTTGTCATGACGATGTAAGATTGAGAGAGAGAGCGAAAGACCCAAAAAAATACAAATAACAAAATAAAAAAAAAAAAATTTTAACCAAAGGCAGGAGTGAGAGAGAGAGAGAGAGAGAGAGAAAGCGAGAGTGAGAGAGAAAGAGCGAGAGCAAAAAAAAGAGAGAAAGACAAACGGAAGGAAAAAGAAAAGCGTGAATGAGAGATAAAGAAAGAAAGTGAAGAAACATAAATAAAGAGAAAAGATAAGCGGTGGTTAGATGAAAAAAAGAAAAAGAAAAAATGGCCACGAATTTAATAATGACGAATCTCCAACATTGTCGGTCGTAGCTACACAGGAGTGTGATTGAGAATAAAAATAAAAAAAAAAAATAACGAGGTGTCGCACAGCGACAATTGGGTATAAATAAAAAAAAGGCCCCAAAAAGGCGAAGGAATTTTTTTACGTTTAATACGTTTCAAAAAAAATAAATAAATAAAATAAAATAATTGCAACTCTAACGAGAGAGGCGAAATGCTCGATAAAATTCGAATAAGAAAAAAAAAAACAAGCCCTGAGAAAATTCGTCGCGATAAAAAAAAATACTAATGTAATAAAAAAAAAAGGGTCATCAAACTCAACACACGTTAACGAAGGAACCAAAGAAATGACTATCAAATAATATATTTAATTTTTTCAACAATTTACTTTGTAATTGTCTTCTTTTTTCCATTTTGGTTAGTAAAAACGCTTAAGCTCTTTATTTATGAAAAAAAAAAAAAAAATAAATAAAATATTGAATCGCAAAAACCAAAAAGTAAACGGACCAAGCGAAGACGAAGTGCCAAAAAGGGCGATAATGAAAATCGAAGGGCCTGTCGCTATATTAAAAAAAGAAATGAAATTTAAAAAAAAAAAATGTAAACTTCGACTTCCTCGACGTTATATATTATAGGAAGAACAGAACGGCAATGAAGGAAAATAATAAGAAGAAAATGAATGCGCATTAAAGGGCTGTGTGGCTTCGACCTTCGAGAGAACGACCACTTCCACTTTTTGTCATCGTCAATTCCACTGTTAAATCTCGTATAAAGCAAAAGAAACTTTTCGAAAAGTTTATCAGGAGCTTACGTTATTTTTTCGTTTTTTTAATGTTTTTCCTTAGTACCTTTTTTTTCTTTTCTTTTAACTTTAAGATTCTTCATTATTTTTTAATTCGTATTTATTTTTCATTCTCGAGAAAAATTCCTCAGCGTCAACGAGACGTAATGTTAATTAAAGGGGAGGGGAGAAAACTTCGCTCGGTCCAGTGGACAAATGATGGAAAAGAAAAAGAAAAAAAAAGAAAGGCTCTCATTATCCAATGTATGACATCGATTTTTAGAAGCCTTTCTTTAGAGCGATTTTACTTTTTCTCGTAACTAATGATATTCCTTCGAGGAAGCTGTGAGCAATTTATTTAAGTATTATGTTTAAATGCTTTTGTTTTTGTTTTTCGTTTAGTAGAATTTATTTATTTTTTTTTCATTTTTTCTTTTGTTTGTTTTTATTTATGCGAATCGTATCTGCGAGTCATCTATAAGTATGTTTTCTTAATTTAATTAAAATCGTTACTATTAGTTATTAAATTATTATTATATATATATATAAATGAATGATCAATAATTATATTATGTATATCATTGTATCGACATAACGTTGCACTGTCATGAAAAAAAAAAAACAAGAATAATAACTTAATTTAAACGAATGCGAAAAGCAAAAAAAAAAAAAACAATGTCGCATAGTGAAGCGCTGATAAATAATTATAATAATTATAATAATAAAATAAACTAAACATGTGCGACGATTTTCTCACGATTATCCGGATTTACACTTGTATCACGCTATAAGTCGTTAAGTCGTACCTAAAAGAAAAAAAAAAAAAAAAAACTACACATGTAATAATGCGAGAGCGGTTTCTTACGAAAATATAATGTCGTATGTCGAAAGATAAAAAAAAAAAATCATAAAACGAGTATCTGTGTCTTATTCATTTTATTTCACTTTTTAACTACATATATAATATTCTTCCGACTCTTATTCTATTCAGGTATAGCTTGACAAAAAAAAAAAGAAGGAAAATAAAAAAGGATATTGAAAGAAAGAAAATAAAAAAGGCTAAACAACACCCGCAGCGATATGATGACCGTGCAAGTCTTATGACTTTATAATATTGCTTGCCTACTGGTTTCCAACTACTGGCATCCTTTGATACAACACTGTGCACAGATACCAAACTTATACATTAAAAATAAATAAATACGTACACAAGCTCTCACTTTTTTTTTTTTTTTTTTTTAAAGGAGCGAAAGAGAAGGCCTGAAAGGCATTGTTGTATCGATATTTATAATCTTTAAAACCTATAACGTCTGTGTATATAAAAGAGGCGGGAATTTTTATTATTTCTTTTTTTTTTACCGATACTCATATATACCTTTCGTGTTACTCTTATTATTCGACTGCGATTTAGTAGTAGTGAAATAACTATTCAATTTTAGTTAGATTTTTTCGTTGTCAACGTTTGTTGATAGATTGATTTCTAGTACTTGAAATTCTTGTATTTTTTTTCTTTTTTTATTTTCAAGTATTAAACTATATTGATCATTTAGGTAGTTAAATAAAAAAAAAAAAAACAATTTTTTCATAGACAGACTTTTAGCAATTTTATTCATTTTTAATAAAATTTAAATTTAGTTAGTTTTATTTATTGAAGCATAGTTCCATTGAATTTGAATTTTTCGTTTCCGCTAACTTACGGCTTACATTATGTCGCTAAAGCGTGTATATAACATAATTTAATTGCATCAGTAAAAGATTTAGGTAGTTTATCTTTAACGATTGTAATTACATCGATTTTAAAATACAATATAATTGCTCGAATCTCTCTTTATGAAACCAAAAAAAAAGTAAAGTGTTTTTTCTTAATCGGACATTTTGAAAAATCTATTAGTCAAACGATAAAATAAATTCGCGTACACAAAGAGTTCATTCATACGAGGAAGTTCATTCGGAGTTATATAAAATAAACTTATTATTAAGACCACTGATTATATTATGGAAAAATTAATTTCAATAAAAATGAAAATAATGATTTTTATAATATATAAATGGGCAGATTTTAAACGCGATTTTTATGTTAATTATTTACGTCCATTATACACGAGGCACTAATAATATTAATAATAAAAATCAGATAAAAATTATTTTAATTGAGGATAAATATTTTCAATATATTTTTCAATTGATTTATCTGATTATTTATAAATCATTAGACATAATTTATCTAACGTATATATTGGCAATTTGAAAATTACGTTTATTAAATTTAAAGTCGGTTCAATACTCATTGTGTGGTTGTATAATTATATAATTGTTAATATAAGTGTATTTAATTGATTATTAGTGCCTCATGTATAGCTCCCGTAATAAATTTTTGAAAATCAAAGGACCATCATAAAAATTTATTCACAACATAAAAATAAAGGACAGACATTAATTTAATAATCGATAATCTAATTATGTCATTTATACAGTGACGCTAATGTTAAAGGCGGGCGCATTCATACAAAAATGTAGTTTAAAATGAAAGAAAGAAAAAAAAAAAAAGAATTGTAATTTAATGACTTAATGAGATGCAAATTTCCTAGGCGTGAAATGTATTTGCAGACTCCAAATCGTTGACTTCCTGGATACGCTATACAACAGTGTTGCGAGGGGTTTTTAACACAATAAAACGTAATTTCGTAAGTGAATCTAATTAGGAGAGTTGGCTCAAGGTATCCGAAAGGATGCCAACAAAATTACTTTTTTTACATCTTTGAAAAAAAAAAAAAAAAAATGAAGAAAATGAAAAGAAAAGAAAAACCAAGTAATAATCATTTTTCGGAATAAAAAAAAAATAAAAGCAAACAATTTTTGTCAAGGTATAATATATAAATAATTTTGATCATGCTTAGCTAATTTTGTATATACAAAAAAAAAATATATAAATAATGCATTACCTTAAATTCAAAAGCTTTGAGTAATTATTTTCGTAAGGCATACGAGCATATCTTCAATTGAATTTTATTCCGTGTACGTTTATTTTCCTTGCTTTTATATTACTGCGAAAAAAATTTTGATCGATAATTGATTGTCTACATAAAAAATAAAAGTAATTAAATAAAGAGAAACAATAATTTTATTCGATGATGAAAAAAAAAAAATCAGACAGAATTAAATTATAAATAATCACTGCCAAAATCTATCCATTATTATAATCTGTATTTCTATTGTAACCAGCAATATCATCAATTTTAAGATATTCCTTAGTTTATTTTAAATTTTTCGTTATAATTTAATAATAAATAAAATAAAACAACATACGATAGTTGTTAAACCTTCACGTACAAAAGTCTATTCATTTTTTTCAATTTTACCACGCAATGAATCCTCAGTTGATTTTATAAATTATCTCATGAAAATCTTCAAGTTGCTCTAATGATTTTATTTTTTTGGTAAAATTTAACATGGATTCTGTGTAAGTTGAGTGCGGACACTGTTAATAATTTATTTATTTTAAAAATAAAGCATAACGTAAATGAAGCTTACTTTAGTCTTTATACATACCTTATTTCGTTCGAATAAATTTAGCTTTTAAAAGTTGTGACAATGCAATAATTAAAAAGACTATCATGTTTTTATATGTTATGTCTAAAGTACGGTTCATTTTCATTTTGCGAAAAATTTTAACAAACTTTTTAGCAGTATGTTATTAAAATTTTTTTTTTTAATTTATTAAAATTAATTTGAACTTTGCTTTACATTAACTGTGTTCGAATATGTTAAATTTTTCGAAAACTCATATTTCAGTTCTCAATTGAATAATCATTAATCGACGTTATACTTAATATTAACATATTGAATTTGAAAAAAACATTTAAACAGCCTGCAAGCATTTTACTTAACGCTGCATGATTGATTAAAAAAAATTTACGGGGCTAATACTTAATCGTACGAAATAGTCTTGGATAAAATTATTTTATAATAAATTATACCAAATAATATATATTGACATTATTTTTAATCAAAACCTTCAAAAATTTTTTTTTCACAGGTAAGTAAGAAGAAAAATAAAGCCCCATAGCTGGTGACAAAACTCGGTGAAATTAGCAATATTTAAACGAAGATGAAAAAAAAAATCTAAAATAAAGTTAGGGGGATCACTCGAACAAGTGTCAAGTCCTTGCATACAATAAACCATAATATTTTGTACGTTTACGTGTACATTGTCCAGTGCGTAAGCTCGAAAATAGGATGGAATAGGAAAAAGACAAGGTAAAATTGTAGCCGAAGTTTTAAAAATTTGTAATATCACTTTAAATATATTGGTGTAGTATCTACGGTGTTGCTGCGATTGGCGTTTCACTCTCGCGTTCCCATTTAGCTCACTCGCCATTGGCGACTCTCCTTCCTCTCTTTTTCTTTCATTTACTTTTATACACACACACACACACACACGCGTATATATACATAAATAAATATATACGTGTAGATGTGTACACGAAGAAAAGTTAAGTTTTAAAAGGCATAGCAGTGTCGCCACTATAGTTAAAATGAAAGGCGGCTTTAATTGTTGTCTATAATATTACCTGGGAGTTTTAAAAAGCCAGCTAAAAGGTATATGAGCATAAACAGAGAGACAAAACCGAGAGAGCCAACCAGCGTTATAACCAGCCGCGAGGCAAAGTAATATAAGCAAAGCTTTAAAAACCAAGAGAAACTTATGGGGGGTAAAAAAAAAAGGAAAGAAAGAAAGAGAGAGAGAGAGATGGAATGAAAGCGTGTAGAGCGCGGTAAACCGTACTAAATTTCAGAATGATAGTTTCAGTATTTCCTGAACAGCTGTCAGCGCTAGACAACATCCTCACAAGAGCGAGCGCAATTTTTTTTTTTTTTTCATCTCATAGATATTATAATTTTAATAAGAATAATTAAAAAGATCGTGTGCGTCGTGATTATCGCGCACTGAATTTTTTTTTTTATTTTGTAAAAGGAAAAACATTGAATTTTGAATTTTATTTAGTTCGGTTTATTTGAATTTTGAATAAAAAAAAATTTTTTTTGGATTTTTTGGTTTTTTGAAAAAAATAATTACTTCAAAAAAAAAAAAAAGAGTTGGTTGAACGAAATAACAATCGTAATATCGTTTAGCTTAGTGCAAGTGCTAAAAAAGGTTTCAAATATAAAAGGAAACCTCCAATTGGAAGTTTTGACGTCGGGAAAATTCGTTTCCTTTTTCGACGCCTGGAAGGAGCTGCTGCTGCTCGCAGTCGCAACGCTATGAGGGTGAAAGCGGTAAGTCGTTTCCTTTTTTTTTTTTTTCTTCCAATTTAAAACGTTTCTTAGAACATTTTTTTTTCCTCGCACACTTTTTTTTTCGCGAGTAATTGCCAGTTCACTTTTAAATCCAATAATTAAGAGTACGAATGTCCTTTTAAATTATCTTATTTTCGCGAAATAGCGTAATGAGATTTTACTCTTTTCAATTAAAAATTTATTAACAAACATAATTTTTTAATAAAATTTTCAATCCCGTGAATCATAACAGCTTTCTAATAATATTCCATTCGATGAGATAAATCAATGTCAATACCGCGAGTTGAAAAAATTTTATCTAAAAAGCTAAAATTTATAATCGTAAATCAATCGAGATATATTTAAAAATGCAAAATAACCCATTTTTATGTTAAAAGTCTTGAAGGTATCCTAACAAACGAAAGCATATTAAATTTGCATAAAGTTTCACAATTTATAATCTCACCGCTTCGATTGCTCAAAAAAATTAATGGCAAATTAATTTTTTCAATTATCATTTTGAAAAAAATAAAACCTTGACAATTAAAAAAAGAGAGGATATTCGAAAAATAAGCGAATTTTAAAATCTCTCATTCGAGTCACCCAGAAAAACAATAAGTTTTTATTGTTCGTGATATCACTATTAAATGTTGGTTGCATAAAACGTATTAGCATAGCCAACTAAAGGATGGTTGGCTCGATTGCGTCACCGTCAGGTCCTTTAACGCGTGTGATATCGTTTTTTTCTTTTCGTCGTCGTCGTCGTTGTTTTTTTTTAACGTTTTTATTATGGTGTCGGAAGTTTTGAAATGTGCCGATGCGAAACACGGAGAAAACTTGCGAAACGATCGCGCACGCGCGCACACATGTATTTCTTACTTGAAATCCGCATTTACTTGTTCAGTTTACAAATTTTAAGAGGACTTCAATTGTACTAAACGCGCATCGTTGGAAATTGATTATAAAAGATCAGTAATATTGAAAACTTTGAAAGAAAATTCGATAAAATAAACATATGTTGACCGACATCACTAAAATCAATGAGGTAATAATATTTTGATCGATTTTACAAGAAAATTTGTAATAGCAGAGGCCGTAATAAATTTTTACATAATTTTTTTTTGAAAATTTCTAGCCAAACATTTGTGAGTCATGACGTGATTTAAAAAAAAGGTTTCTACAAGGTATAGGTTGAAAAATAGGGTATTTTGTAACAAGTCATTTGAATTCCTGCCGATACGTAATTTACGATCAATGATTTTTCAGATTTTAGTTATCTAATGTATAATTATGAAAAATATCGTTCGAAATTGATTTTATTGACTTTAAGGATGCGCCTTATTTTAACAATTATGTAAAATTTATCATCGCAATACTCAAACATATGTGATTCAATAAAAAATTCATTCGATAAAAAATTTGACATAAAAACCACATCGAGCATTAATTATACAATCAAAAAAAAAAATAAATAAAATCTTTCCAAAGCGTATAAAAATTGCGAAATCTTCTAGAACTATCTAAAATCTTTGAAAAACAAAATATTACATAATATCGAAATTCAAAACTATAAATTTCTTTTCCGATGACAATCTATCATACACACCATTCAACCAACGATTCAACGATTTTTCAATACTCAAAAATAAAAAATAAAAAATATAAAACTCCGAATAAAATAAAAAAACCCACATAAATCAACAGTATTTAGTTTGTAGATCGCGCAAGAAAAGAAAAAAAAAGAAATAAAGTAAGTAATCGATCGATTAGCTTTGCTCGTAAACAGTACACGGCAAAGTAAAACTAACGAGAAATTGGAAAATCGCGATATAATACCGATTTTGTCGGTTGTACACGGTTCGCTTGCACTGGTCTCTCGAGCGCGCACGCGTTGCGCATTATGTAAAAAGCGTACACCTTTCGCTCGACTAATACGTGCGCATGTAGAAAAATTTTATATGTATATGTATGAAACTCGAGAAAACGTTGGCTATATACATTTAATGGACTTCTGTACTTTTAATACATAAGAACACAATGTGTATACAGATATATGTTCATAGTGCGTAATACTTAGTTTTCAGCGTGTGTGTGTATTTAAAAGTTGAATGTTTCATTTGATTTTGATATTTTTTCTTCATCATTTAAATTGGGGTCACGCGCCAAATCTTACGCGTATGTTATTGGTATATAAGGGAGAAATCTTTTTCATTCGCGTTAAAATAATTAGCAGTAGAAGAAAGTTCAAAATAATATATTCCTTTGCGCTTCAATAATTTTTGGACTTATATTAAACGATGCGAATAATTGAGATAGGCTTCAGTTGAAAAATAGATACAAGACAGAACGTGCGGCTATATGTCGATGTTTTAGTTTGGCTTGATCTAATTTTCAAGTTCTTAATATTTTTAAATATTCATTTGAATTACAACTTTAACACGATAATGAATATAACACGACAATAAGTTTAATTAACAAAGAATGCTTCGAGTAATGTTGCTTAACAACAAAGAAAAATATCTAAGGAAACGAGAGCATCGCATTCAATAAGATAAATGTAAATGCGAGATGTAAATCTCAATCTTGTTAATCGTTACTTCGAACCGTAACGTATAAAATTGTAAAAGAAAAAAAGAAACAGATCAATTGCAAAAGAACAATTAAATTATTAAAAAGAGATCAAGGATTTATTTTATTTGCGATAGAAAACACTAAAAAAAAAGAAGTTTATATTATCTTTTAGATCATCGCAGACTTGCTCGTTTTTATAAAAATTATCCTTCTTGTGATATGCAAGCTTAAACTTTCCATTTTGCATGAATTTAAAATTTAGCTATTTATAGATTATTATTCCCCGAGTTATACAAACATTTCCAACGTGTATATATATATGGTTACAAGAAGATAAAAACTTAACACGATTTCACCTTGGTGAGTTTATGCATTTCTATGCGTCGATGAAACTTTTGCTCATTCGCGAGTCGCAAGAACAATAAAATTATATGCGTGTCCTAAATGTCGAAAATAGATGTAAACAATAAAAAAAAAGGAACTCAGTTTAATTGGTTGTCACAAGCAAAAAAAAAAAAGGAAAAAAAGGAACG
Source organism: Anastatus disparis (assembly GCA_017163975.1). Lineage (NCBI taxonomy): Eukaryota > Metazoa > Arthropoda > Insecta > Hymenoptera > Eupelmidae > Anastatus > Anastatus disparis. The sequence continues at coordinate 4,393,664 of JAFFSR010000251.1, forward strand.
TTCATGCACGCTTATTTTATCAATCTTAAAAATCAAGACCGACGAAAATATTAATGAACGCCTTGGTTATTTCGCATAACATCTCGCGAATCTTCATTTTGTACAAAAGAAAGGAACAAAAAGAGGAAAAAAAAAGAACACGTTTTCTAACAAGCAAGGAAAAAAGCAATACCTTATTTTTTTCTTTTCTTTTCTTTTTTTTGAAATCTAGCGCACACATTTAACAGGGCCGAAAGTAAGATAAGAATTAACGCGGAGAAAGAAACAAGAGTTGAGAAAAGAAAAAAAAAATGTGTGTATACGTATTTTACGAAATTGTCTTTTCCGGCCTTATGAAGAATAAAAAAAAACGCTAACATTTTATACCAGATGAATTTGCATTGTTTCTAAGTAAACCCATTTGAGTAACGGAGTAACTTACAGTTTCTTTATTTTTTTATTTTTTTTTTTTTCGTTTTTTTATACATATATATATATATATATATATATATACGTCCTTCCTCTCACTTTCATCGTCGCGTGCGATAACCTTGGTCTCTCGCGTAATTTTTTTTTTTCGGCAATACGCAATATCCACACGACTGTCTGAGCTTGTCACGTAAGAGAAGTTCTGGACCCAACGAGATTCTTGAAGAACAACTATATACATACATATACGAGCGTGTTAAATGGAAAATAAAAATAAAAAAAAAAAGAATACGATGACAAGTGAATGGCCTAAAGGGGGATACAGGTGTGTTTTTTTTTCTCTTCTTTTTGTTATTATTTCATTCAGAAAAAAAAGAGATTCGAATGGTATGAATTGTAAATGAAAGAAATTTAATAGTGATACATTTTTAAATACGGTTATGTATGATTTTTAAAGGATAATTGGGTTATATTGCCAAATAAGTATTTTTTTCTTTCTTTTCGGCCGTTTTTTTTCTTCAACGAAGATTTAACTTTCGGTTGAATGAAGAAAACTAGGTCTTTAATAAGATTGATGTGCTTCATTGAAGTTTTTACTTTTCACTTGGAAAGTAGAACAGATTGTTTTTTTTTTCTTTATTTTTTGCTAACTTTTGCAAGGTGAGACTTTTATATGAAAAGGAAGAGTTTGAGTATTAATTTTAGCGTTCTTCAATTTTAACGATGCCGATGTTTTATAATGAAGTGATTTTGATTAAAAATTCACTTGATTGGTACGTCGAGGTGTGACTTTTTGTGCCAACGATATTAAAAAGTCTTAAATTAGAAAACGTTTAAAACCTATTTTCTGTCGTGACAAAAATTTAACGTTTTGATTATTCAATTGGTTATTTTATAAGACAAATTTCACCCAAAAAGACATAAAATACGGAATATTAAATCTTGTAAAATGAAATTAATTTTATTTCATGCATTTCACACGCCAACATTCACGTATAATTTGACAGAATTGAAATTTCAAAATGCATTAAAAAAAACATACTAGTTTTAACAGCTAGTTCGAGGCTACGATGTGAAATTCAAAAGCACAAGCAAATCGTGTAAATCTAATCGAATATTCTGCAATTTCTTTTTTAGTGAAAGTACGCGATTATAAAATTCCGTAGTTAGAAATAATCTTTAATTTTTTTTAATCCATTAATTCAAATTCACTTATTCTTTTGATAGTTAATACTTATGATGATTCGATGACGTTAAGTTCTTAATTTAAAAATACGTATTATTTTTATTTTTCATCTATATACTTTAATGAAAGTTCGTCGAATTCGTTTAATTTAGTAAATTAACACTAATAAAAGAATGCGATTTATTGAAAAACTGATATTATTGTGACATTACACATACATTTTTTTCTCACTTTTACACAAACATACGCTGTTCCAAACAGAACATTACGTAATACAAAGCACACCAACTTATGCTTGATTTTTTACTTAAATTAATTTAATATATAGTGTTACGTATTATAATTATGTATTGAATGATTATACGAATTAACTGTAATTTCGATATATAAGGATTTTATATATGAAACGAATTTTTAAAAAAGTCTATTTTATTTTTTATCGTTTCCAAGGTGTAGGAGTAATTTTATATTTCATCTTATACAGAAATCCAAAAAAAAATGAGAATATTAATTTTTTATTTTTGTCATAAATGCGTAAAATTCATAAGAATTCATAAAAATTTTCATATCCACCAGAGTATTGTCCAAAGTTTTGGCTCTCTAAATATTCGGATTATAAACACCAACTGATTAATTTATGCTTCCCAAAAAATTCAAATTTAAATAAGAAATCTTTCTGATGTATGACGTAATTAAGTTATAATCGCAACCTTAAAAGTTCGTCTGCGTGAAATTACGTAATAATTTCCAATGATTAAAGCATCTGACTGCAGAAGAAATTTCTCAAAAATAGAAATATTATATTTTTACAAGCTTTAAATTTACTACACACACACACACAGACATAAATATATACATAAATATATATTAAATATAATTAAATGTGTATAGGAATCTTTATAACGTCATTATATACAAAATTAAAATTAGAAAATATCCATATTTTCATTGCAACTAACTAGGCATTGAATAATAATTTTCCTTAACCTCTTCCGACTTACCGAAATTAAAAAAAAAAATAATCTACGTAATGATTAATCATAATGTACATCGTGATTTATTAATAATTTTCTACATGGTATCTTTTATTTTCACATGACTTATAATAATATACAATCGGACGTACATTAGAGACTCGACAGTTATTTTATAAATTTAATTTTAACTTATTATTATTTCGTTACTGCTCATCAGAGTTTGTGACGCCAAAATCGACAAATCAATAGAAAAAAGTGAAAAAAATTGTTAAATTTCTAATTAGAGGTTTCACATTTCAATAAAAAAATGATAAACTTTGGTATAGAGAAATTTATTTATTCGGAAAATAATTAAAAAGCAATAAATATAAAAGAAGTCAAACGCATGATAAAAAAAAAATTCGAAAGGTAACAAACACCACGAAAACAAAAAAATAATTATAATTATTAATATAACTTTCTCACTAATGTCATATACGTTGAATCTTTTCAGTTTCGATTAACGTCGATTTCAAATAAACTTTGTAATACAACATAAGAGCCACAGCCGGAAAGCGCCAAGACGCGCGTGTTTCCGGTATATATATATATATATATATATATATATACATATACAGAGAGACGTGCATTGCCTGTTTGATTTGATCGAAATTTATTCATGAATATAATCCATACGGCTTCTAACTGTTACCGCGTGCGTACACGTGCACAAAAGTTAAATAAAGGTCCAGATTAAAATTATCATATTTTCTCCAAAGTATATAAATGAGTACTTTTTATTTTATTTTTTAAAACATTTTTTCTAACTTTAAGCGAAGCTTGAAAAAAATTTCTATTTGTTCAAGATTATAATCGTTTTATTTGAAACTTTTAGGCTAATCTGATCGATGTGTGCTTATAATCGTAGTTTAATATAACGCTTTTCTAAAGTGATGGATACGTCGTGTTTAATGTAAACAAGATTGAAATACGATGTTTTTTTAACATTTAAAATTTTTAGAGATTAATTTGTTCCATTAAAAATTAAACGAGGTTTCGAATGCGTTTTCATTTAATGAAATTTGAATATTTATGATAAATTAAAATCTAATTCAAATGTGATGTCAGTGTATAAGTGCGACAAATTTCAGATTTAAAATTACATTTATGATAGCTCTCATTTACTTTAAAAAAAAACTATTCAAAACTTATATTGTTAACAAAGATATAACTGTATAGCTTATCTTTGCCTAATATGATACATGGTAGAATTCATTGATTGCCACTGTGTAACTATTTTTTTATTTATATACCCTGGTAGAAAATTCACCATCTCAAATGGTGAAAAAATTAACGATTGGCCAACTTTCTTTAGTCAATTTTTAGCCAGTCACTGGTAAAATTTTTCAGCTTGAGCCAAAAAATTTTTTATCATTTAATGAATCAAAGAAAAAAAGTACACGGAGCAAAATATATAAAAATTAAAAAGTTTACCTTAAAAACAATTTTCTCGTGATAAATATTCATTCGATGCCTTATAAAGCTTCCCCATGAATTCATGCATCCATCAAATTTGGTCTTTCTTGTTATCCTCTTACATTACAAAAGCCAACCGGTATACATAAAATCCGAGAAAACTCCTGTTGCGCGGAGCACTGTAAGAGAGAGAGGTAGGAGAGCGCGCGCGATTGAAATCGAAATCGAGACGTGCTTACCCATAGGACCACATAATAAACAGAAAGAGAAAGAAAAAGTGACCGGTAGATTTTTTTTTTTAATTTTTTTTTTCTTCGTTCTTTTTTTTTTTTAAACTCAAGCAGTATACTTTATACATATATGGCTCGTTTAACCTACCAACCTACCGACCTACCTTTTTTTTTTCTTCGCTTCTTTCGATCCTTTACCTCAAAACTTTACTGCGTGTACGTATATATACGTACCTCATGAGAAAATTTTGAATGCGAACGACGTGAGATTCTATTATAAACAAGAAAGAAAAAAGAATAACGGAAGGTGTATCATATCTATATAGTCTTTTTTTGTCAATATACACACACATGTTTGTATCGAAATATACTGAATATAGTATATGTGTGTGCGCATACGTGGGAGACGGTAATATTGCTGTACCGCTATGAAAGTGTATATATATATAAAATTAATTAATCGAGCTTACTTTAATCTTTAAAGAGATATTCTTTTAGATACTTATCGTCATTTTGTAACTTCTTTATATTTTTTTTTTCCTCAATTATCATCTTAATTTTTTCTTTTTTTTTTTTTAATATTCCACTTGAATTTTATACGCTCGAGGTATAATAATTTCGATTTTTGTTTTGTTTTAATGAGGCGGATCGTTCAATAAATAAATAAGTCTTTTTAACTTTTGTATCGTATACGCACTTGTGTAACTCGTCAACGTTAATTTTTTGCACTCACTTTTTCGTTCGCCATTAATTTTTCATGAATTATTGGACGTATAAGAAAATTTTTCTCTTACGCATACGAAAATCATGCTTATAAATTGTAGAAAATAAAGAATTTTTTTTTTTTTCTCAAACTTTATAAATTGTGTATAATGAGTGTACTTAAACGTTCGATAAATATAAGTTGTTTTTTTTTGTTTAAAGGAAGTTTCGTTAAAATAACACGTGTACTTTCATATTGTATCATTAATTACATTTTAAGAGTTTCTTTTTCTTGAATGCTTTAATATTTGAAAGGTAAAATTAATTCACTTTAGTTTATCGCTGTATACATTAAAAGAACTTAATAATGCGTTTAATTTTTATCTAAATAATATGTAGGTCAAAATATTTTTACCTTTTTTTAATCATGATCATTAAAAAAAAACGATTAGGAAATTCAAATTAATTATTATTAACTGCGTACAATTATAATGCTGAGGTTTCTATAATTATAATCAATTTATTTAAACGTCGATAATAATCAAAACTTTTGAAAATTTCAACTCATTTGAGAAATATCAATTAATTAAAATCGCTAAACAAGTGTTAGTGCGTTAAACGAGGTATTAAGAAACAGATGAAACTTCATTTGTCGCAAGGATAATCAGTTTTTCCTCACTGAGTGAATTAATTTAAAATTCAAGTCTTTAGTCTTTTGTTTAATAATCGTTAAGCCATATAATTTGTTAATTCAAGTAAAAATAATTGCTTTGAAAAAAAAGTTTAATCTTAACGTACTTGGCAATTTTGACATTTGCCAACTCTAATGAAAAGAGATGCGTTCACGAGAAAAGAAAAAAAAATAATATATAAATTCAAAGAGGAAGTGTGAGAAGAAAGTAATTTTTTTTTCAATACTTTACAAGAGATGGTACAAGTTAAAAGGTTAATTAGCGATAGTTTAGAACGAAAATTCACATTAAATTAAGATCGTAACGATTTGTCTCGTGTGTATAATAAGTGCGAACAAGAACAAAAAAAAAAGCAAACGAGCTGAATAAAAGTAACAATATCGCGATGAAACAAGACTATGTGAATGAGGATGAAAGTATGTGTTTTACTCATGGACGAGAAAAAAAAAAATATATATATGTCATGAGTTCCTTTATGAGCGTTTACGAAGAGGGTCTCATTTTTTTTTCCTTTTTTTTTTTTAGAAAGGACGTTAAAAAGAAAGTGAAATCGAAAGAAATCCTAGAATGTCGTGTAACTAAAACTCGCACACGAAAACTACTATTTTACTGTTACTACATGGTTATAAAAATTATTTTTTTTTTTTTTTTTTTTTTGCGGATATCGATAAGTATAGTAAAGAAAGTAAAAAGTTTTTTATATCAGCAAAAAGTGTTGCTGTTATGATCCTCATTTTTTTATTATTATAGATGATTAATTTTAATAACAGCAACAAAACTTTTTATATACGCAAATATTTTCTAAAATTTTGTTAACTCGTTAACATCAATCTTAAATTTAATTTATTTAAAAACAAATTATCTTTCCAATTTAATAAAAAAAAAAGGTTACAGTTAAATCTAAATTAAAATTATCATTTATTATCGAATGAAATTATAAAAAAAAAATCACCCTTACAACCTAAAAAGTACAATCGTGACTTTACAAACTTCCTAGATTCAAGATTGAATAATAAATACCAAATGTAAATCATTGAAATAATTTCGATACTAAGAAATTAACTAATACATCGTGCAAAACAGATTCACATCAGCAAATTAAAAAAAAAAAAACCATTTCTCATCACCTTTAAAGTAATTGATCGACATTATAATTAACACCGTGATCATCATCGTCGTCATTTCGTACGCACGCACAGCGTAAAAGTCAATTACAGAGTTGATTATTATATTATTTTTTTTTCTCCGACATCTTTCTTCTCACGATCAGTTTGTATCTCAATTCAATGCTGATAGTTTATAGAAAGCGATTTATGTAAACAGTCTTTTAAAATATATAAGACGAAGGCGTTGAGAAAGTTTTTGCGAATTTTCATCAAATCCTATCTCTCTTATAGCTTCGATAATTGCAAAAAAAAAAACGAAAAAAAAAAAGATTCAAGAGAAAGATAAAAGAAGAGGACAACAGTTTAGTTGATTGCGCGCCGAGACTAATGAGAATCGTGAGCTTCAACTTTTATAAGTGAGAGAACACTTGTCGCGTTATAAGCAAGCGAGCCAAGTACTTCTTTTTGCTTTTTTATTTTATTTTATTTTTTTTTTTAAAGGTAGCGATTTCAATGTCAGGCTGAGCGATGCGCTTGTGGTTTTATAATGTACACTATATTGTAGGCAGATCTCCTTTTGCCTTTTGTGGCACGTTTTAAAGAATTAGAAAGTTCAGGCTTTGCCACGGCTAATCAGTTTTCGCGAACAGCGAAATTGATAGAATTTTTTTTTTTTTTTTACTTTATTCTGAAAATTCTTTCTTTTTTTTATTTTTTTTTAATTAAAGATTTTTTTTTAATTCTTAAATTCATTGTTCGTGGATGTTCGATAATGATTTCCTATATGATTAGAAGCCTATAATACTTTCATCGTTAAATTTATGAGCAAAAAATTGTTAATTAGCATTTATCCGCGTCTTCAGGACGCTCATTAATATCAAATGTTTTGATCGTATTGTTAGAAATGACTGTTCGACGAGTCCAAAAATAAATATATATTTAATGAAATTAATTTTACGATGACCATCGTGATAAAATGACTTGCTGAAAATAAATTAATTTATATTCAAGCAATATAATCAAACCAGTAAATAAGTATTTTTGCCGTTGTTTTGTTTATACACAGCGTATAATCAACATAGATTTAAAACATTAATTTATATAATTTGCTAATATAGAAGCATAATTTTATTAAATTATTTATTTTAAAATTGGTTATCGATAGCAGATAAAATACAGCTATTTAATTAGTTTTATTCTTCGATTCCTCAAATATTAATTTTGTTGCATAATTTTTAAGTACCGTAAATAGCGCCAATAAAAGTCTATTAATATTTTCTGATATTCAATATATAACTACTCGGTGATGTAGTTCCTTAAACGTATACTTTCACTATTAGTATCGAATCAATCTGTATAAATTTACTGCTCCGTTCGCTAGCTCCGTGTGTAAGAAGGCGAAAAATTAGATAAAATATTTTGGATTAGTTTGAGTTTATCGGACAAAGATATTTTGTCAATCTATAGGTTTAAAGAATTGATTTTTAAAAATCCGGTTTTTCTATCGCAACGAGAGGTGCTCGAATACTTGATTAATCAAACTACTCAAATTTTATTTATAGGTATGAACCTAAGCGTAAATTCATGCCTACAACTTTCAATCTGAGCGAAAATTTCAGATTCTGAAAAATTTTTTTACAAATTCTTTATATTTCAAAAGTTTTTAGTATTTAAATTTACATCTTAGTAGAAAGGGATAAAAATTTTACACGGCATCTTTATTTATATATCTGTTGACGCACATTGTCTAAATGAAAAAAAAAAAGGAAAATTCATTCGCGATAGTTGCGAATTCTGTGTGTGCCAACTCGAGGTCAACTATTGCATTTGACCCTATGCTTATTCGTTGCGCATATCTCAGTATATTTCACACACATAATGAAAGAATAAAAAAAAAAGTAAAAAAAAAAGGAAGGGACATTGTCGCGAGAGGTGTTACCTTACGTAAACAATGGGAAACGAGCTATACGTACACACACGCAGGCACGCAATTCTTTATATATATATATATATATATATATATATATATATATATATATATATATATATATATAATCAGAATTTCTGTTAAAAGGATAGCCAGTTATTTATATGTGTGTGAAGCTTAGTACATATAAGCATGTATATATATATATATGTGCGGATAGGCCAGTAAAATGTTGGCCGTATTCCCGTACTACTTTAGTTGCTTGTACAGCACTGTAAATTTTCGTTGTGCAAAGTAAAGTGTGTAGGTGACGTAAAAGTTTTCTGTCTTATATTCAAAGAAACAAAAGAAAGCCTCATATAGTGAATAATACATACATATATATATATATATATATATATATATATATATAAATTCGAATGTCACTTGAGCACAAGCACATAGCACACAACGACTTCTTTTTTTTTTCTCGTAATTTATGCGAAAAGCGTCGCACGGTTATAAGCACGTATTATACGCTTTTATACATAGGTTGTGAAATTTTACTCTGTTTTTTTTTGGGTTGAATGAATGATTTATATATGTATTTTTATTTTGTTAGCCTGAGATATTTCGTTTTTTTGGACAGACATTTTGGATCTAGTACGTAGCCTAAAAAAAAAAAACAAAAAAAAAAAAATAAGAAAAAATTTAATGTAAGAAGCTTGTTTTAGATCTTTAAATTAGCAAAACTAATCCAAGCTTAAACTTTATTCTGCAAGGCATGTATATATGTACCTTTGTATTAAATCAAGATAAAAATTATTCTTAGTTCACCATGTGTGCATAGAAATTTTCATTAAAAACAGTATCGCTAAACCTTTCTCGTCAATTCATGACGTATGCAAGTAACATATAAATATAAACTACTTTTGCGCAATTATAAAAGAAGTTGAATTTATTCGCATCGACGGAAATTATATTTATAAGATTGCGATCGTAAAGCGTAAAAAGCGCGCTCTTTATTAAATATTTTTTTTTCTCCTCAACAGCTCAACGATCGTTGAGAGTCTATATCGATGAATCAGTTGTGCAATTATAAAATATCATAAATTCAATTTGCCTATGTATATATACTTTATACAATAAATCAATTATCCTGAAATCATTAAACAGTATAATTTTATATAAAAAAAAAATTGAAGATAAAATGGAATTAGTGCAACTCTGACAATTGACAGTTCTTCGCTTTTTATAAAAAAAAACTACCGATTCCACATAGTTGCAATTACTCGAATATCGTAAAGCGTAATAAACGAGTTAAGAAAAGCTACATGTTATTTTTCTATATGTAGGCGACACGGTGAAAATATTTGAAATTTGAATGCATAATAGATTTAACTACAGCATCAGTTGCAATATACATGATGTGTACATACATGAATGTTGTTGAATCCTTTTTTTTTAACATCAATTATAATTGACTTGTAACGTTTATTTTTATGTCTTTAGAAAACGTAAATTAGATGATTTGCATGTATATGTATAGATGTAGGATTTTTTTTACTTTTGTATAGTTATCGTATCTTATGTTGTAGTCTAAAGAATTAAAAAGGTAATGGGTAAATAAAAATGTAGTTGTATCGAGTTTAAAGAGACTACTGTCGGTGAACTACTTAAGAAAAAAATGTTTTTTTTTTCGTTTTTTGCTTTTTTTTACTTTTTTTGTGAAAGATTTATGAGATTTTTGAAAGTTAAAAAATTAAAGTTTTCAGTTTGAAACCAAGTTTTAAACTTTCACTCTAATAAAAATGAAATTTTGCTACATTGACGTTTCATTAATATATAAATTCATTATTTCTTTTAATTTGAATTCAGTTTCCAGTTTGAATTTCTAGAACGTATGTAAATTTTGCAAAATTATAGTCGTAATTTTTTTTTCCTTGAAATATTAGAGACTATTAAAAAAATACGTGAGATAGAAAAGGTATGAATTTTAAGAAGAAATATTTTATATCCTAATATCCAAAAATTGCTTGAATTTTTTAAAAATATAGGTAATTCTAATAAGTTCAAGAAATGCACACACACACACATACGCATATATATATAAAATACATTTTCTCGACGCTAGAAATTAAATAAATGCTTATAATTAATTAAGATAATGCCGTAGATTTATAATAAGCACAATAAACATGCATAATTCAAGAAATAATTACTTATGCTAAATTTCATAGACATCTCTAATTAGCATATTTATTTGTATTGAAAAGTCAAACCGCGCGTCTTTAAAAAGACAAAAAAGCATAAAACAAATAAGAAAATTATACTTTTTTTGTTCAGAAAGCTCAATAAATAGACGAAAATAAATATTTAACAAAAACATGAACGTAATATTTCTTTTAACTTTTTCATTCACACGTAACACTTCGAGCGTGTCAAAGAACGAGAATAAACTTATACGATAAAAGGACATTTAATTTACGAAAATTTTATACCTGTTAACAAATTGTTCTTTTTTTTTTTTTAAACAAACTCAAGAGCATCGACCGAATTATTTTTTTTTCGAACTCTTACGTTCATGCATATGTAATATTATCCTTTCTTTTTATATCATATCGAAAGTTAATGAATAAACTTTCTGTCCATATTTTAATCATTATTAATAAATTTTATACACGATACTAATGTCCCCTTGTTTATAGAGAAGTTTATGAATCTTATGTGGTTGCTAACATATGGCTTAATTTTGACTTTAAATAATTAAATTTTTTGAAAATTTTACACTGACTCTTGTAATACACGTAAAGCAAATTAATATTATATACTGTTACTGAAATTTTCGTTCATTTTAATTTTTTTAAGAGAATTACAGGCATATATTTTATTTAATTATAAGCTATTTATGTTAAGTGCATATTTCTTTAATAAAATATGAAAATAATTATTGTTTTTTGAACGCTTAGATTAAGTAACATTAGCCACAGGAGCTTTTACATTATTTACTTACTTCATTTAAAAACATGAAATTTTTAATATAAAATTACTCTCAATCATTGCCATTCTATCAAGCTTAATATACAGCAATAAAATTTCAAACATTACGTAATTGGAATGAATTTTCATAATTATTCCTAATATCCCACAATACGATTTAATCTCAGTCGCGTTTGAAATTGCTCCTTTAATAATCACGTCTTGCATACGTCTCGCTCGTGTGATAGAAAAAAATGAAAGAAGAAGGAAGAAAGAAAGAATAATAAGCTGGAAATAACGAAGACATCCTCGGGCAATTTATGCCTAATTTCCTATTTACAAAATAACACGATTCTTCATATACGTACACGGTTTTATTTCCGTACATCGGTACTTTCTAAAATGCTGGAGGCTATTTAGGCTGTATCGATGGATTTTTTTTGTAACAATTTTATGTATACACGCACAAATATTGAAGTTGCCAAGTGATTAGAGTCTAAAATTGTTTTATTTTTTTTTTCTGTTTAATTATTGTCACTTATTATATTTTTCGGTGAAGTTTTGATGGTACTCGAGAAGGATGGATAATTTGACGTTGTCAAATTAATATTATAATTATATTTGATGATTAATGACACGATGATTTTCTGGCAATTCATATTTCGTTTATCTTTGTTCATGTGGCAAAAATTGCACTCGAAAGTTTTCTCAAGTTATCAATTAATGTAGCAATTAAAGTGGTCATTTACTCTGTAGTGGAGTTTCGGGTCGATTCGGGGCCTCGGTGGCGAAGAAAAATTTTCAAACGATCTAAATTTTCTTCAAACTTAAAAAATTATTCCATCGACGATGTTTTATAATTAATTTAAAACGTAAAATTAAGATTCATTTAACCGGCTTGGAAAAATTCCAGCTTTATTGAAATTTTTTAGATGCTTTGAAAATCTTGCATTCTGCGATATTTCACTTTCCTATAAGTTTAATAATTTATCTGAAATTTCAGCGATCTTTAATTAACAAGATGAAATTCAATTCATTATCAATTTTAGAATATACGTTGCTTTTTTTTTTAAATTCTCTTGCGCAGCGATATATTTAAAAGAATTGGAACGAATAAATAGTAAAAAGGACAACTATTCTGAGAATCTAATTTTCGACGTTAATTATTTTACTTATTTAATCAATAATCTAACGCGAATTTACCACAGGCATTTTGGAGTTAATATTATAAATAATTTTTCAAAGTTTTATTAAATTGCCTTGTTTTTTTTTCACATCGTCGAAATAAGTACGTTGTGAAAAATATCCGCAGAACCTAAACATTATAGAAATTGCATTTATATAAACGTTTATAGATTTGTAATTTGTATTGCATTGCCATTAAATGTTACAAAATAAAATCAGTAAAATTAAAATAAATATTAATTTATTCTACTTAAACAACGTTCTTACGTAATTTCAAAGTTAACCGTGCGGTAGGATAATCAAATTTTAAATAAATGCGCCTGAGCTGCGAACAAACAATACCTAATGATCGGAAGTACAATTGGATTGTTAAATTAGATTATCAAAAGTAATATTCGGGCGTATCATAACGCGACATTTTGATATTTGATAACATTTTCCATGTGTTTTTGCAATGCAAATTTACTGAAACTATTGTTGTCAATAAGATCGTATTTACTATTTTCACATTTTAACATCCGATCAGATATTATGCTTTCAAACGTTAAGTATTTTAACGAGCAATCATTCCATTCAAGTGTTAAAACGCATCGCGTGAAATAATAAAAAAAAAAAAAAATAACTAAATTATATCAAATGTCTCTGTTTTTTTTTCAAAGCAATTTTTTTATGAATCGTTAAAATGTTATTTTACGCATGTACTAGAAATGCATAAAATTTTAAATATCATATGGATATGATGATTATGGCTGTTATTGAAATGGAATGTGTATTATATTATCAACGGCAATCAAGCTGTTTTCATTGCTTTTCGGGGCGTGCGTTAAGCATTTAATTAGGTTTCTAAACCAAGTTTCCTCATCCATTGACTTGTGCCACTTTGATTTTTTTTTTCTTTCAAAGATTTGCAATCACACATTTCATAATTTATTATGTTAACTAATGTAAGGTCAACAGCTCTTTGCAAACTTTGATTATCTAAGGATGGATGATATCTTTTTAAGTAGTCTGTAAAAAATAGTTATGAAATTAATTTCTCAACTCTAATTTGTTTATTTCTTCAAAAGAACATAATAACGAGTTACATGTTTCACGTATTGAAATACGAGGAATCGTATGAAAAAGTCGTCGAAATTTTATTAAACAGCTTTTTTAAAAAAAAGAAGAATAAATAAATAAATAAAAATTGATAAGAAACTGTGTTGAATGAACGAGAATGACACAAGAATAACAGTTAGCCCGAACGTTAAACTGGTTTATCTTTTTCATTCGCAAATTCGGCGATCATTCACTTTCTTTAAAAAACAAGAGTATACGTATGCGTGTACGCATGCAACGCAACAACGAATTCGCGTGTACCATCGATAAACGGACACGAGCAACAAACGCGTAATAAATATATGCATCGCTCTCCTTTTTTTTTTTCCTCTTTGCGTTATCTCTTCATTTTGAAAATTACCTCTTGATGCCAGTTTTTATGTAACGGCTATTTTATAAGTGTAAACACGTATTTTTAAAAAAATGTTAAGACTCGTTTTTATTAAATAATTTTGGGGCTTTACATAATTTGCGCGCGTTATTCAATTGTGCAATATTTTATTTTGCTCATTATGTGGTTAATATTGAAATTATTATTGCGTATTTAATAAAGAAACAGTCTAACTTTTAATCAAATTATTGTACGAAATTCATACATATTAAAAATATTATTTTGTCTATGAAAATTAATTTTTAATAAAAAAAAACTATATTTTTTAATATTTATACACGTTTTATTTTCTTTATTAAAATCATTGAAAACATTAAAATGTTTCTTCGCTGATTTATCGAGCCTTGCAATGTAACTACGAATAATTAAAATAAAAACTCAGATGCAATTAAAATACCTTTAAAATTTTCACTGCTCTCCAAAGACTAATGGCTACATTGATTTAATGGACATTGTCCGATTGTATATTAGAAAATCTAATTTATTGCCGCGTACACGCGCATAAATTAAAAGCTAAAAAAAGTTAATATGAAAAATAAATAAATTACCTACTTCGAGCATGAAAACTATTTTCATTTTCAACATCGTAACATTAACAAAAATAAATAAATAAATAAATAACTATATTTAAAGGATTGTTAATAATACGTAAGCGAGCCTTCAATAAAACTTAATTTTCCAAGCATATTTAACAGTATGATATTTCCATGCTAATCAAGAAAAAAAGAGCTTCACTTTCGTCTCGTAATGCATTCACGTTCACCCACTTTGTGTATCCTTTCTCCTTACGGCTTTGCATTAACACTCGCGACCGAAATAATTAAGTTTTGCAAAAATTAAATGAGAAATAAAAAATGAGCATAAGAGTCCGCATGGCTTTCTAAAACTACATTACAGGACGTTAAACGAAAAAATAAATAAATAATAATAAAAAAAAAAAAAAATTGAAAAAAGAAAAATTTAGTGCAGCTGGTGGCAGAGAAATGCTTTCTTTAGAGTTCCGTTAAGTTATCTTAAGGCGCGGTGCTCGCGATTTCTCTTCTTCCTTTCATCAAAATCGTGATTTGATAAGATTGCGAGAGCTGTGAACGCGAAACAAAGAGAATTTTTACAAAAAGAAAAAAAGTTAAATTCTTATTTTTACCTTCAAATAGATCATCGAAGTAAATAAGGTACAGAAATAGAAACTTCTATGAAATAATCGTGATCTGTGTGAAATACCTCGTGTAAAATTAAGAAAATTGTTCTACGAAGCTTTTATCAAAGCTACTTATTATTTCATTGAATAAACATGTAAACGCTTGAGTAAAAGTACACAGTTGCCAAATTAATTAACGAACGTTCGATAATGATATTTAACGCAAGTTTATTGAGCTCGAATATTTTATTTATTAAACTGCAGGAATCTATGCTCAGCTAAATTTATGTTTACAAGGAATATATAAGGGTCAACTTAATAAATTTATTGCGGGATAAATATGATGGTTTATAGTGTAAAATTAAAGTACTGTATACTTAGTAGAAAAATTTTAAAATCTAAAATATGATAATGTGATTTTTATGTTTATTAATATGGCAACGGATATGTTGAAATTGTATACGTCAAAGATGCATTAAAGTATTACGTCGAAAATAAGTATTTTAAAAATTTTTTAGATTAAATTACGAAAAATTCATTAAAATTTATTTTCTTCAACTTCACCGCGATAATACGAGCCAAAAAAAAGAAACAGAAAAAAGCAAAAATTTCAAGCGTCCATCAACATTTTTCTAAGCACTTAAATCTTCTTTAAGTGCGTAACGATTACAAGAAAAACGTATTTTCAAAACTTTCGAAATCGACGATAACATCTTACTAATCCGGGAAATGAAATTTTCTTAGCAAATCATAGAACGTTTTTTTCTCAGCTTTTAAAGCCGTCTGATTTATATACAAAAAAGAGAAAGAATTTATGCGAATAAAAAAATGTATACAAGGAAGACTGTGCGAATAACGCAAAAAGTTATAGTTTTGTTCTTAATCTCGAAGATTGGAAAGTCCAAACTCTTGGAGAATGAAGTTTCATTGCGGGTGACCGCACGCGCGTCTGGCACTTTCCAGCTCCGAAGCTAAAAGAGCCGTAAGTTTCTTGCCGTAGGCGTGGTTCGCAAATTGTCGCGATTGTATTATGTATAACTATACGCGTTCTATTTTTATTTTTTATTTAAAGATTTTTTTGTCTTTGCCGCTTTTTTTTTTCTTTTTGCATCAAAATTACACGGCACAAAGTGAAAGAACATTTTCGGTATACCGCAAGAGCCAATTATAAAATTTTTCGACAATGAGAAAGACGTTGAAATTTCCTTTTTCGGCAAATTAGTGTTTAGGACAATAAATGATAATTTTTTTTTTTCCTTTTTTTCCTTTGCGGTTATTATATTAGAAATTTTTTTTTATAACTTTCAATTAAGCGGTCAAAATTTAATATCTTTTGACAAAGAGAACATTAAACTCTTTGGGTCACCGAATGTAGAACAATTGAAAACTTAATTTTACCTTATTCAATCGTAAGTAATAATTTAAATATTTTGATGATCATAAATTCTAATGATTATAATCTTATAACGCTAAATTATAGTTAACAACGGCACTCGAAAGATTTAATTAAAACTTTCACGAAAAATAAATTTTTGTTTTTCTTCACACAAAGAAATAGTTTTGGTCGGATAAGTAAAACCGAAAAATTTAAACTATTTTTATGATGCAAAAATTTTTTTGCATCTAATAATCAATATTACTTGTACGTAGATTACTAAAGAAAAAAAATTATAAAGTTTTTTTAACAAGTTTTTAAAGTTTAATGAAAACCTGATTCTGAAAAGAAACATTATTTTTTTTGTAACTTATCACAGATAAATGATTATGTGGCGAACCGTAAGTCAAATAAGAAAGAAAATTAAAATATCGCAAGATTTATATTAAAAAGCGTAGATTAATTTATAATGTCTAAAAAATGGATATAAGATTTCGCTAAATTTCATTATTGGAAATAGAAATTTTTGATGATGTATGCATTTGGATATACATGAATTTAAATTTCACGTTGTTCTTAATTGAAACATTTTTTTTTTTTAATTTTTAGTTATTGAATTTTAATCAGAGCTGGGGAAGCATTCAAGCGCAAAATTTTTCGAATACTTTTTTGACTTTGTTAATTCCTTATATAAATGAAAATTTTCAATTGTATAAACTTTAATATTAATTATATGTCAATTTTTGAATACTTTTTCGAATACTGTTGAACGTCGGAAAAAGTATTCGAAAATAATTTTATCAAATACTTTTTCAAAGTAACTTTTTTCGAGGTAATTTTTTCTTGTCTTCATATTTTTTAATACAAAAAAAGTTGCTTTGAAAAAGTATTCTTCAATACTTTAAAGTATTCGAGAAAGTATTCATCGAATACTTTTTCAATATTTGCATATGATTTATTATTTCCATATTAAAGTTTATAAAAGTGAAGATTTTTATTAATTTCAATAATAGATAAACTAAGTGAAAAAGTATTCGAAAAATTTTGCGGTCCCGTACTTCCCCAGCTCTGATTTTAATTGTAGTTTTACGCTTGTGCTTATAACTTTCTACTACGATATTTTATAACGAAAGATGTTTTTGATGATAATTTACAAATTATGAAGAAAAACCAAAATTAAAAATTAAAAATTTACAAAATTAAAAAAAAATGTTTATTTCAATTTTACATTAAAAAAGTAATGCCTAAACCTATTGATACTATTCTAATAATTACATTCTATATTACATCATTAGAATGTTATACATAAAGTAATACTCGAATGATTTTTTTGCATTTATATAAAAAAATTATATACTTGTCATAACTGAAGTTGATAACTAGCAATTCATAACGATATTGCGATATTAAAATGAAAAAAAAAAATTATTATTTATAATTTTAAAATATAAATAATAATCTTTAACCGAGCAATAAAAACAAAAAAAAAACCTCGAGAAAATAAAATTATACTTGCCGTTCGTTAATTTATTACATTATAATTTTTTCTTTATAATCTTTATAAGTTATCCATCGAGCAATAACTTGCTTATACATGAAATTGCAATAAACGTTTAACTTTATCGCGATTCCATTTCGCAAGCACATTTTCTCTTGATTTGTATGTTATTTTTTTTTTTCTTTTTTTTTTTGTTATGGTTTTTGAACATATACGCTGAATTGAAAATAAAAGGTGCTCCAATTTTCAACGATTCAAGCGGTAGCCTTAAGGTATCCGTATCGATCGAATTAATTCTCAAATTCAAATTTTTATTTCAAGTGATTTTCAAATCAGAACGAGGGTAACTATTGATTTGAAATGGTGCGGATATGCAATTAGAATTTACGAATATCCAACATAGTTTTTCGAAAGAATTTTCAACTTAATGTTTTTTCAGTGCCGGTATTAGAAATAATTGAGTTACATTAATTGTAGTAATAAGATTTTTTTATTTTATTATGTTTTTCTTTTCAAAAATATATTTCCAATAACTATTGACTTAATCATGGGTGTTGTGAATATTTCCACCAATTTTCAGTCATTTTTCTATAAATGAAGTTTACCATATGAAAATTAAAAAAAAAAATCTAAAAACACACTATCGAAAAAAAGGGTTAAAAACGAGTAGATTTCAAATCAACAAATAATAAAAAGTCGAATGATTCTAAATCAATTAACACTGTTTCAGCTATAATGGAATCTGATTGTAAATTTAAATCCTTTTCAATCTTTCATTGAAATCAATTAATGCGATTGGAGTAGTCAATTTTCCAGATAATCAAACTATCAAAATTTCTAATGATAAGCTCAAATTAATTAAAACTTCAAGATTCTTCTTGGCTTTGATACATAAATTATACATCACGTTTAAAGATAAACGGTTATAGCCAACACAATAGAATGACTCACTTTATAATCTCTTAACAAGCTTGTAGACATTCATTCTACAATCCCATTCAAGAGTTCGCACTGGTAAAAGAACATTCTAATTTCTTTTCTAATACTTTTTTTTCTTTACATTCCCCAACCCATCAATCAATCATCCAAAACGTCGCTTAACTTCGTCTAAAAATTGAAATCCTTAAACAAAGCTAATATATATCATGCTCATTTGAATGAAAATCAAATTCTTCAAGTCTATCTCTTTTTTTAAATCGAACAATATCTCGTAATAAGCCTATACTACTGTCACGTTATGTATACGTATACACCCACCGAACAATCAACTTTTAATCTATAGACATACAATCACGTATGGAATAGACTGCCGGTTTTTCAGTTAATGCGCGCGTGCCTGTCTATACAATTCAACGTTACACAAGTACAATAAAAAAAAAGCCAAGGAATCAGTTCGTCTATAGACAATACCAAACTTCAATGCTTATGTACGTATACTAAAAAGCCGATATTATCATCTTGTGTATACCTTTGTAGCTGTGCAGTGACGGGAGGCGTGTGATTATGCCAATGATACAATTTCATTAGCTGCCATTGACTTTGATTAAGTTTAATCTCCATATTTTGAACATCTCTTCGTACGATACGCGGTCTTGATATTCCACGCGCACACGTATACTCATTGTTAAACTTGTAATGCGATTATCGATGCGATGCTTGGAGTTAGAAAATTTATCAAGCTTGTGTGTATATAGTTCTGAAGTTTACGAATCACTTTAATGATTCACTGTATAATAGAACCTTTCTGTTAAGAATAATGTTACGAGAGATTGTTATTATTATTATTTTTTTCATATTTTTATCGACCACTTTAATTTTTTTTTATTAGCTTTAAAAATTTTATCGTTTGTCTTTTCTAAACCGTAATCAATGGATTATTCGACGTTATAACCATAGTTTTAAAGGCAAAGGCATTATGTAACTTAAGCTAATTTTTTTTTTTTCCTTAGCTGACTGCATAACAACTTTGAAACATAATCGAAGTGCTATTATTTGAAGTATGCGAAAAATCTTTTATTTCTTTTTCGTTTTATTTATTTATTTGTTTTTTTTTTTTGTTAATTTAAAGATCGACACTTTTAATATTTCATCGGGAAGATTTTTAAGCTTGATTAGACGTTACGTTGTACAAAGTCATTCTTTATTATACAATGTCTAATGCATGCATATTTTATGCTAAATGGAAAGTTGAGAAATAACTATTTTGCGAAATTTGTTTTTAAGGATGAAAATTGAATTTTCAAATTTCTAGGAACATTTAAATTAACCTTAAGAATATATAGTTAAGTATGAATCTTTTTCGTTCGAAAGAGAAAGAGACTTGGAATAAAAGTATTTGAATTTATAAAAAAACATTTACTTTGTAAGATTTTCATTTATACTTTGTGAATGTACAATCACTTCTTTTCTTTTCTTTTTTTTTTAGAAAACAATATTTACAGTTAGGTAAATTATATGTTGATGGTATTTGAAAAATTTTTACCTTCCGGCTAAACTTTCGTTAAAGTTTTATGTCGGAACGATTTTTATTTAATTTTTTTTTTTTTTTTTTCGTTTTGAAAGTATGAAAATTAAAAATAATAACTTATCTAAAAATGCAGTCATGGCTGGCTGTTAATTTTTAATACTGAAACGAAATAGTAATAAAAGATATATAATATCTAGTTTGCAAATATATATGTAGATAAAATAATCATTGAAAAATTTCAAGTCAGTTAACTAGTTTTTTTTTTTCTCTCTTCGAGTGTTAGTTCATTGACTTCGAAAAACAAGGCTTAAAAAATACAACCATATAAAGTTTTGAAAGGCATTAACCATATTTCTTATTCTGCATCTCGGATTTCTACTTTTGATTACTTTATATCAAAAGTTGTACAATCTTTGAAATTTGAGATTGTGCAAAATTAAAAAGTAAAATAATTCAAGCAATCGTTGAGATATAATAATCAGTTTTATTTTTTCAAATTATCATAGTTCTCTTTATGACAGGATTAAATATTTGTAACACTTATAAAAAAAAAATTTTGTTAATCATTTAATACAAAACATTAACTTTAAATTCTAAAAACTAAAAAAAAAACTTTCTTCGAAAGCAAATTGTATGACAATAGATGTACAGGAATAAGTGAAAAGTAAGATGCCAAAGAGTAATAAGATTTTCAAAGCATTAGAAAAGAGAGTGAAAATACCAATCTTCATGATGCCTATAAAATCTTATACATGTTTAAAAAAAAAAAAAAAAGTCCAGCTCACGAATCGATTGAAATCAGATGCGCGCTATTCACTCCACACTTGAGTTCATTTATATGTATACGCTCGTTTATATATATATATATATATATATATATATATTCACGATGCAAAAATCGAAATTGAAAACCGGACAGAATTAGTCGGTCAAGCAAGACTCACTTTCTAATGATAAGTCTATCTCTCTCTATTTTTCTCTTGTTTCTTTTACTAAAAGAATTAAGCATATATATGCTTGCCAATAGCGTTTGCCAATATAAAAATCAGTAATACGTATGGGCTATATGAAATTCGATTGTTGTGTGCTAATATTGTGATTAATTATTCGATTAGATCGATACATTATCATTGATTAAAATTTGAAAATTATCGAGTCACGCTAGAAATATTGGCTGATTTTGCTACTAAAGATTTTGAATAATTCTACACGGAACGAATTTTATTAAATAAAATTTATGATTAAATTTTAGAAAAAAAATTATAACCACGTTTCTTTTTAATCATGATGAATTCTCACAAAATTCACAGAGGAGTATTGCAAAAATTACAGCCATCGGTGTAAAAATTATCGGACATACTTTTAATTTTGTGTGAGTGTGTCACCATCATTTTTATAGTAAAATTCTCTTCGTACACAAAATAAAATTGTTTGATAGATTCTTAAGCCAATGATAAATTTAAATAACATGTAAAATTTAATTTATTTTATTCAATTTTAATTTAAATAAATTTTAATAAGAATTGAGTGCCCAAAAAATATTTCTTATACTTAATAAATTAATTAAAAATTATTTAAAATTGTTGTTTTTTTTAAACATTACTACATAGCTAAAAATAATTTGTACCGCAGACCAAATTAACTAACATTAAATCAAATATTTAAATTATTTGTCTCGTTCTTATTAAAATAAATGAAAAAAATCCATATTTCTCGTAAATCAAATAAAAAAAAGTAAAAAGAAAATTATCAACGGAAGTCATTAATTTGTATATATATATACATTGGAAAAAAATCATTTTTACAAATCTTTTGTCGCTGCTCACCTTACGTCAAGCTTAGATATACAATAATAGCATATGGCCTCGTGCAAAGAATGAAAAATAATAAAAAAAATATATATAGGGACTCTATGTGTACAATATAAAGAAGGCGAGAAAAGAGAACGCGCCTTTGCAATTATGATACCAAGAGAGTCACGGATACCTAAAAAGAAAAAAAAATAAGAAAAAAAAAAGAAAATCTAATGTTTTGTATTGTTGGTATGTAACAAACATTACGCTTTGCTTTATAATACCTCTGCTTGGCTAAGAAAACTTACTTGTCTTAAAAAAAAAAAAAAAAGTTATGTTACTATATAACTTTAGTATCTTGTCTATTTTTCCACCTTGGCACCTATTTCGTTACTTTTCTTCATTACGCGTTTAGGCGCATGAGCTAAGAGAAAATTATTTTTATTCATTTTTTTTCTTTTCGTTTTCTTGTTCTTTTCTATATTTTGATTTTTTTTTTGTTTACTTTGCATTGTTTGTTTGTTTTTTATTTAATTTTTTATAAAATGAATAATTATTACTGAGTTTCTGGAATGTAATGCTTAGAACTATCGAGTATTATGTAATTTTAACTTTTTTTCCTTTTCTTCTAAGTTTGCATTGAATTTACATCGAGCAGTTAATAATGAACGCGAGTTTGTTAATAACTTTTTATGTCATCGTCTTTTTAAAAGCTTTTTAAAGTCTGTAAATTATAAAATTTATCAGTCATTTGAATAAAACTCAATTGCAAAAGTTCGTTCACTTTAAAAATGTACATTTGAAAGAAAAGTATAGCGGTCGAACTATAGAATAACATCTACTACCAGTAGATAATGTCCGGGTTCGGCAAGACAGGCTGAAAGATAAAAGAGCTTAGTATTTGAAACAGCATTGACTTTATTAAAAATTTTCTTAAATTTTACTTAATTCATGTACATCGCATTTAATTGCGCGTTCAAAGAGCAGCTTTACTCGCTAATTGCGCTGGTATTTTAATTGAAATTCTTTTGAATATAACAATATAATAGTATTCTTAAGCACTTAAATTAATGTTTTACTACTAATCGCATAGGAATTATCATGACCTATGATCGTAAATTTATCGTACTTTTGATCATTGATATAGTTTAGAATGAAACGTCCAACAAAATATTTATAAAACTTACCCAATGATTTATAATGAAAAATTTTGATTTAAATTAATATTCAGAAAAATATTATTGTGATAATATTATGTAAATAATAATTTTAAAACTTTAATTTAATATATAGGTAGAAATATAATAATTGAATCTAATTTAATGAAATTATTATTCTTTGAGCTTATCGTTAAATCCGATAGTGTAATACAGATAAACAATTAAGTGTCATTGTTAAAAAATTAACAAGCATTAAAAGAAAAAAAAATGAAAGATAATAAAATTCAATGTTATTTCGATCAAGATATCTTTGAGTATAAGGAGACAAAAAAGTTTAATGACTTTCGATACTTCGATGATGCCAATATACGCGCGTCAGTGGTACAAAAGAAGGAAGCATTATCAAAAATTTGAAGAAACAATATTTATTTTTTTTTATCATCAAAATACGTAAAACAGATGAATATCTGTATATTATTAATGATGATTGACGTTATTGTAAAATTTTAACCTTGATCTCTTAAATATATAATATTTTTAACATCATAAGATTAAAATCACAATAGTGACAATAATTTTTTGTTTTTTTTTTCTAAGATTCCAAGAAATATTTCTTATAATTAAGGCTAGATATCAAAACGTATTTATTTTTTTTTTACTTAATAAAATACACCAGGTACCACCGTTATTGTTAAAGTTGGTTTACACGTGTTCTATATACGACAGACATTTGCATAACAAAGTATAAACGATCGATTGAATAAAAATTTTCGTCGATTACGTAATTTCGTATCTGCAAGAATGATATAATTATAATGATATATTATTAAAATAAATAATAATAAAATAAAGGAAAGGTTTGCACAGCTCGTTTGCCGAATATAACACGGTAAGTTTGACTGAAATACAGTTAAAAGTATGATTTTGTAATGCAAATTAACTTGATGATAATTTTTAATGTCTTTCGCCGATATCCAGTTATGCTTAATTAAATTAAATGTTAAGCAAACACGTCAGTTTGGCTCACGGAAATCAAATGAAGTATAATTGAAAATTTATGAAAATCATTATACAATATTTTAATAAATTTCACTCGACTAATTGAATAAAATAAAGAAAGCGCGTTATGTCTAACCTGATCTCTATAATAAAATAAATAATTTTAATGATCGACGTCAGCTTGTTGGCTAAATAATAATAAAAAAAAGAAATTTTTATTTTACTTCTTATCGATAAATAGTTTATTTCATACGATATCATTCCAATGCACATGAAATCTGAAAGAAATGAATAAAGGAAAAGCCAGAGTACTCGATATAAACGTACGCGCATGAATTATTAAAAGTTCAAGATGCGAAATGATTTGCTAAAGCCTCGACACAAAGAGCTCAAAAGTGTAACTGCACGGAGTCGGATATTGTTGAAAGAGAGAAGGAGCAAAAGAGAAATGCATTAAAGTGACACGCGTATACGAGGTCGCGTAGGAGGTTTTGTATATAAAAACTTACACCCATAGACATTATATATATGTATATATATCTACGAGTAAAGTCATTGTCATTGGACACATATGTATATGTTGTATGCAAATTCAAAAGTATATACGCACTGAGTACTGTTAAAACGTAAGGCGTTATACCACTGTTTGTATGCTGCTTCTTTTTCTTTTTCTTTACTTTGTTGATATACCTTGAAGATTCTTTTTACTTTTTATTAAGGGTTCGATTTTTCTTTGTTTTTTTTATTTCAATTCTTTGTACAATGCAAGTCATAAAGGCATTTTTCAAGCTTAATAATTTGAAGGAAATGGAAGTTTGTCCTTTAATTATATTTCGTTTACTTTTTTTTTAGAGATAAAGATATTGAGCTTGTCCCTGCTAGAACAGGACGTTATAAAGACGTCATTAAGACGTTTTAAAAATCACGAGAAAACGTTTATTTTAAATGTATAAAATGACGTTCAAAAAACGTCTTTTAAACGTTATTTTGGCCGCGGTATTTTTCACAAAAAAGTTGACAGATAGATATAGAGACGTATTAAAGACGTTTTAAAAACGTATATACTACGAGTGATGGACGTTATTCGTACGAGACGTTTTCAAAACGTCTTTTAAACGTCTTAAAAAGATTCTTAGAGACGTTTTCAAAACGTCTTTTAAACGTCTTTAGAACGTCCCTAAATATGTGTAAAAAAATTTTAATAGATTACATTACTTTTATTCACATATATGACACAGAACGTAAAATAATAATTAGAGGTTATATATTTATTATTAGGAAAAGAAATATAAAAAAGTAAGGATAATTTTACTTATCTTATTGAATCCGTAATGATTTCAGCCTTCATTACAGGACGGATCAACAATATAAATATTTAATTCATACATTAATTTTTATAACTTTTTGCTGCAACTGATGCTGTCCCAGATTTTCAACTGCCTTATCATCTTCAAATTGACTGTTTATCCGTTATTAAAGAGAAAGGTGATAGATAAAAATTCGTTAGTAACCAATAAACAAACAAGATGATTAGGCATTCGGAAAGATGGGACAGCATCAGTTCAAAAAATTATAAAAATTAATGTATGAATTAAATATTTATATTGATGATCTACCCAATAATGAAGGCTGAAATCGGGTTCAATCGGATAAGTAAAAATATTCCTACTTTTGTATATTTCTTTTCTTAATAATAAATATATAACCTCTAATTATTATTTTATGTATTGTGTCATATATGTGAATAAAAGAAATGTAATCTATTAAAATTTTTTTACACATATTTAGGGACGTTTTAAAGACGTTTAAAAGACGTTTTGAAAACGTCTCTAAAAATCTTTTTAAGACGTTTAAAAGACGTTTTGAAAACGTCTCGTACGAATAACGTCCATCACTCGTAGTATATACGTTTTTAAAACGTCTTTAATACGTCTCTATACCTATCTGTCAACTTTTTTGTGAAAAATACCGCGGCCAAAATAACGTTTAAAAGACGTTTTCTGAATGTCATTTTATACATTTAAAATGGACGTTTTCTCGTGATTTTTAAAACGTCTTAATGACGTCTTTATAACGTCCTGTTCTAGTAGGGGTTAGTTTGCTCAAAGTTTATTTAAACAGGTTTAATGTACTTTTCAGGTTGTTTTGTTGTATGCTTAAAAAAAAAAAGAACTTTTAAATTATCGGAATCGATACGATTCACGTGTCATGAAAGTGCAAGCAGCTCTTTAAGGAAGTGAAAAACTATACTTCCGCTTAAATTTTTTTCCATCCATACTTTCATTACATCTATAATTTATAATGGCGTTATCAAGCTGATGGAAAAATTTATTAATTATGTTAAAAAGTAAATAATGCGTTTATTAAAAAAAGAAGAAAATGGTAATTTTAATTAAAATAAATTAAGTTTAACAAATATCAGTTTGGATAAATAATTCACAAAAAAAACTAAATAAAATTTTTAATCGACGTCAAGTTATATAATTAAAAAAAAAGACCAAGTAAAAAATAAGAAAAAAAATTTTCTATTAATTATTATTCTGGTTTTTTTTTCGTTGATTCGATCGGCTATATTATTCATCAATTTACTTTATATGGATAGATGTATCGAGAAATCTTTTGAGAAATTTGATGTCTCGAGAAATCCGGTTACAGAAAATAAAATAACAATTATTCAACAATTTCAAGGCCGAGAGTTGAATTTAAAATTTATACATACATATATTCTTAAACAAAGTATTTTTTTTTCCTCAATTTTAATAAAATTATAGAATAATATAAAAATAGATGACATAATTAATGTTTAAATTGAGTGTTTTTAGAATTGTCCTCAAAAGAAAAAAATTTCATTGAAAAGTTAAGTGCTTACTTTGAAAATTTGAATATAAAAATATTACAATCATTAGAGCAGAAGATTACTTTAATGATTATTAATGAAAATTATAATATTTTTAAAATTTTTTTATTGCCTTATTGTAAACTTTTACTAAAACAAAAAAAGATAATTTTTTTCTAGAAGACATCGTACGATTAATTAAACATTTTAAATAGTATCCAAATGATCATCGTAAAATTATTTCAAATTATTCAAATCCTCAAAAATACTTTTGAAACGAAAAACAAAAACAGTTCCTTTCTTTACATCTCAAAATTCAATACGTTGTATCTTCTGGTTGAAGAAGAAGAAGAAAAAAATGATATATGACATTCTGTATACAGAGTAGTATATTCCACGCGTGATTTTAATACAAGCGACAACAGACACTTCTACTACACGCTAAAAGAGCAATGAAATTTCGAGGACACATTATAAGCGACCTCAATGACAAGAGGCATTTCGGCAGTAAGACTGATATAAAACGTAAGAAAAAAAAAAAGTGGTTGACTGGAAAGTTCTTTACCTTCGGTATCAAATAATCACCAATCCAGACTCGTGTATTATAATACTTTGATTCTTTAACCCCCATGACTCACCTGAGTATACAATTTTGTTACTTTTTTTTTTTTGTTATTGTTAAGGAAAAAAAATGAATGAGGAACGGATAATGCGGAAGGTGCATATTTTTAGACTGAAACTTTTTTTTACGTTTTTTATACGTATAATATTGAATAAATTTATTCTAATTATATTATATTTATTGGTAAATTAAATAACGTTTATGAAGAGGCTAAGGTAGAAAGATTATACGTAAATTGAAGAAAACATTTCATTATTTTCCATTCTGTAACATAGCTCCTTACGCAATTATTCTTTAAAAAAGAAATTTTACTCGTTCATTATTCTAATACATCCAGTTTTCTCATGACATTTTTCAAAATTTCAAGAATTCTGAAAGTTTAGTTCTGATGAAAATTTCGATAAAAGCAATATCGGGGATAAAGTACGTCAAAGTAATTAAAATTCACATATATATTTTAAAAATTCACGTGCTTACATAATTTTATCGTTTAATTTTAATTCTGAAGAAAAAAACAGCATCAACATCGAAAAAAGTAACTCTCGCTCGATAGAGTTAAATTCGTATACATAAAATATTTCACGCAAGCTGGGAGAATTTCACCTATAAAAAGCCAATTTTTACAAGTCAGTGCCTAATACAACGCTGTCGCAAAGTCTCGTCATAATAATAAAAAAAAAAAAGAACGAGTTTAGTTTTTCAACCGACGAGCCGAGCTGCGCGCTTTCTCCGATGTTTAATAATCGACCGTAAAAACTATCCATCTAAACTCTTAAAAAAAAAAAAAAATATTTGCCAGTATATACATCGTAAGAAGAATTAAATTGACTTTTACTGCTATTGTGCACGGGGCGAGGTATTTATAAGAAAAAAAAATAAAGAAAAGAAAATAAAAAGTAAGATAAGATGGAAAAATTTAAAAAGATAATGAATGCACAAATGGAAATAAAAATTTGTATAAGGAAACTTGACGATTTAGATCACAAACACGGAAGTCCTGTCTGCGTGTGCTAACGAATGCTGGTCTTATTTTTCTATAATTTTTTTTACCTTTTACTATTCTTAATGATTTATTTTAATGTCAGTTAAAATTTGATTACGATATTTTTTTTTCAAAATTGCTGGTAATTAAAAAAATATTTTTTTAAGATGTATTTACCGACATTACAGTTTCCTGGATTTTTGATCGTTATTAAAAAAAATTTTCGAAATATCTCTATGCCGTGCTTTTTATTGACTTAAGCGAAATGGTGTAATGCAGAGATATTTTCAAAACTCCAATTGACTGAAAATAAATAATTTGACAGTAAAAGTTGTTAAATTCATTTTAATAATTTATCATTCACTGTCGTTAGAATCAACTCCAATAATATTTTCAAAACTTTTGATAGAAATAAAAGTATTAGAAATTCATTTGATTTTATATCGACGGCATCGCAAAGGCGGATGTATAATACAACCTTGCCCGTTTGTTGGTTTAATAGAACACCTAAAACCATTAAATAATAACGTGCCATTATGATTTAAAAATAATTCATTTGAAATAAAAAAAAAAAAAACAGACCTTTATAAAAATAATAAGGAAAGAAAAAAAAAAGTAACGTATGTATATAAGGTCTTTAGGAAGTGAAGGGATACATCCGCGCTATTTCGCACCAGTTTACTCGTACGTTACGACATAAAAAGTAAGAAGAAAAAAAAAAAGAAAGGTTAACCATAAAGAAACAAAAAAAAAATGATTTTAACACGCACGCCGAGACGAAATTTTCAATCTAGATTAGCCACATATGTAGATGTGTGTGTATACGTATAAAATACAAGAACAACTGCAATTTTTTTCGTATCCACTTGAATTCTCTCTCCCTTTTTTTTTCAAAATTCAAGGCAATCTCGGTTAGCTCTCTTTATATATACACCGTTTCCTTTTCAAGGACAGCTACACACAAACTCTCCATTTTTTTTAAGAGCTCGAGGCGTGGAGAATTTTATATTGTACACACATAAGAACACTCGTACACGGTGTATATACACTTACGACTGTTATATGGACCCTTTCCCATTGTCTTTGATATAACGTATACATTTACTTGCGTATTATACACGCACTGTGCTGCGCTCCACCAACACATGCACTTGGTATTCATGCGAGCAAAGTCGCGTACAAGCGATAGTTAGAAACGAACAAACAATCCATATATATATACATATACAAAAGAAGTCTTATATCTTTGATGACTGAATTTTTTTTTTTTTTTTCATAAAAGTAATAAGTGTGTACTTAAGTGTAAATGATGCACGCAATAGTAATTTAACGTTGGATTGTAAATTAATCTGTGGAAATGCAATGTTGACGAAGAAAAGTTAAATATTTTTCTCGTATTCAAGAGAATTAAGTAACAAATCCAATAAGAAATACAGCGGGAAAATGTAACAATGACAAAATATCCATTTGGATTTTGTAAAATTCGGGTAATTAAAGTGAAAGTAAAGCCGTTCTTAAATATCTAAAAAAAAAGTTTAAATAGTCCATAAAACAGTTTAGTTTTTCTTTTTATTTAATAGTTGACTAATCGTTAGAAATAAAATAATAGAATATCGTATTTAATTTATTAAATGCTATAAAACAATGCTTTAATTGTTGAAATAATATTATTCAATAAAATTTTTACAAAACTATAAAAAAAAAAATTTATTATTCTTACAATTTGTGTTAAAACTATTGGCGCGTGCAAAGATCAAAATAAACACGAGCGTTTGTATCAGTAAGAAGTTTTAATTAAATTTTAATCGTCTAAATAATAATAATACAAATAGCGATTATGTTAATTTTGATATAATTTTTGTTATTGAAGAGGAGGATCAATCACTTTTTTTTCGGTAATCAATTCCAATGTAAATGGGCGTGTTGCGTAAAGGATCTTTTAAGCCGCTCATTGAAAATATTAAAAATTTAAATAGCGGATATCTACACTAAGAAATTTTTTCGTTCATTGTACATACGTTTATGTATTTAACATTGATGGTAACGTAATACGAAAATAAATTTAACGATCTTGAGCACTTCGACAATAAAAGTTAAATTAGTAGATTAAGACATTTTTATATATCTTTAACACTGTATAAAAACTCGACGTACATCTTTATCGCTTGTTAATTATTAAAGCTTTATGACAGATTTTATTGTGCAAATATAAAAGTTGATGATAATTTTTTATTTTTTCATTTCAATTAAAACAAACTAACAATAGTAATGACAATAAAATTCGTTTTATACAATGCATTCTTTGAAATGTTGATTTACGTTAGAGAAAATAGAACAAGAAGAACAATGATACTTTTCCTAAAAAGTGAATGCACGAAAAGTATCCTTGAAAACCGGTTAATTTTTCGGAGAACGTGAAAAACTTGCATTTTATAATTGAAAATTGCTTTACGTTAGAAAAATTCAGTAACTGGTTCTATTCATAAAAATTTCATGAATTTTATTTTCATTTATAAAAAATAACTTTACTTCTATACTTCACTAGTAATGGACACTTTACCAACTCGAAAAGCAAGATGAAAGTAAGAAGAAATTTCTTACGCTTAAAATTATCGAGAGTAAATAAGTACTTTATTCATGCTAAAATAGAAGTTTATAAAATTTGTCAAAAATTATTAAATTAAACTAATAAAAATTATTAAAAAATTCATAAAATTTTAATATAAAAATTTCAATTCTAATTTGTTTCCAGTTGGGTCTACTTTTTTTACTTGGGAATAAAGTTAATTTCTCCTTCGAGTGTTCACTCGCCTGGAAAAGAATATACAACTTAACTCTCTGGTTTAATTTTTTTTTAGTTTTTAACTTGAGAATCTGTCAAAAAATGTCTTTTGCTTAAAACCGTAAATTGCCTCTTGACTGTCCGTTTCTTTCTATTCAACGGGCAGTAACGATAAGAATGATAAAATTTAATGAAAAATTTCAATTCCGATTTATTTAGATTAAAATAAATCTAATGATTGAACGAAGAATAAATACTACGTATTACACGTAAGCAAAATCGATTTCTTCCCCGGCTGAAAATCGCCTTCGTTTCCCTCATACATGAGCTGCGAATCTTAACTTCGAGGAACACATCTAACTTTAATCCTCAGTCGTATAATGAATAATCACGAGTAAATTAAAGTAGCGCCAGTTTATTTTTAACAATCAACTCAACCGAAATTCAGTATAAACGCACTATGATTTTGTATATCGCAGAAGAATATAAAAGAAAAATCTGTCAAACGAAGAAAAGATGCATGTTTTGATGATAATCTGAAGAAAATTTTTAAAAAATAAGCATATTAAACGTAATATTATACAGTCATTAATTTAATCTTCAAAACGTGAGAGATGAAGAAAAAAGAGATGCCGCTGTTCGATATAATCGTGATATGTGTATATGTATATATTCCTTCAATTAAATATTATATAACGGATCTCGTTTTAATAGCGCACGAGGAGTTAGTAAGGCGTTTCGACAATAGGAGGGTATGTATATATATATATATATATATATATATATATATATTTCGAAAAACCATTAATAATAAAGTTTGGGATATACAACTTCTTATATGTTGAAGATATTGCAAAAGGAAAATTATATATATGGGTGATTCTATTCTAACGGGTAATCACATGTAATCGTTTAATAAACTATCAATATAAGGTTCAAATATTATTAACCACAAATTTTTCATATATTTTCAGCTTGTAACTTTATGATCCGTTGACTTTTTAATCGCTAATTTCAATGTAGCTTTTGTAGGGACCCTTAGAAAGTATGAAAAGTAATCTCCCCTGTCTGTAATCATATATAAAATTTTTTTTAAACGTTGTAGAGATACAGGATAGATGAATTAATACTTCTGAAAGATCAAAAAATATTTTTTTCCATCCGTACATACATTTCAGCAGAATAGTTGAAAAAAAAATATTTTCTTTGACCCTCTGTTACTATAAAAAAAATGTATATTTTTTCATAGATAAAAAGCAATAATAATAAAAAATGTTATATTTGAATCTTATGAAAATATAAGCTATTCCTATCACATGGAAATATTGTTATTATATGTTTATTTCGTTAAAAAATTTCTTTGTTAATCATAGAATACATTTTTGTTTACGTGTAAACATCATTTCACTTATGAAAGCTAAGTTACCTTTTCTACGATGATTCCCCTGGCTCTGAACATTTAACTGTCACAGATGATATAAGCGCATATTCAAATACGTAATAGACGTTTAAGAAAGTAGTAATGTACAACTAAAAAAGTTTGTATAGCAGTGAATGTTGGAGACCGTTAACTCGGTAAAAATTTTATTCAAATTATCGGGTAATCTCCGCTGGCATATAATTCCCCTGCCTTTTTTGAGATGTACTCACAAAATTCTAATTAAATAATGAAGTCAACAATTTTATTCATGAATTTCATACCATGAAGTGTTAAATTATTTGTACACTTGAAATTTAATACATATTATACTGCTTATAATTTTTAGATATTCAAAATTGAATATATATATATATATATATATATATATATATATATATATATATTTGTGGAGAATTTCCGAGTAAGCATATTCTCAAATCTTTTTGTAAACAACCACTGTAGTCATATTTACATACTACACCATATACTACGTATATACTACAAATAAATAAAGCGAAATCAAAGGTTACATCGTAGTATTCAGAAAATAAAAATATCAGCTTGTCATTAGCGTTGATGGAGAGTTTGTCGTTGATATCAAAATAAGTATATAATTATTTGAATTTAAATGAAAGTCTTTAAAAAATCTGAATTGGAAAATCTATAAATTGATAATATATTATTTTAGATTGTATTGGTAATAAAATGGTTTCTACACGTGTACGTGGCGAACTTCCTACTAATCCTTTATCATCAAGTACACCCAAACACAAAAATAATGTTATTATATATTTTGAAAAAGCAAACTTTCTCAAGTATGGATATATTTGTTCTTTAACTTTCTTCTAATAATGTTTAAAAATACATATTTTTGCTGTAACTCGTCGTTTTTTATTTTTAAAAATTTATGGTAATAGCTAATTCTAAAGTATTTCAGATAGTTTAGAATCTTTGTTCGACATAAATATTATTAGAAAATAATATATCAAGTGATGGTGATAAAAAAAGTGATTCCCCTGCAATAAAAGTAATTCCTCTGTATCAGTATATTTTTTATCTATCAGTTTTTCTAGGAATAACCTATGGACAGCTTGGCTACTTTGGGATATTGTTCTATTAGATATAACCATAAAAAAACCTGAGTAAAATTTTGAAAATGAACACCTTTATTTTCTATTATTTCAAAATTTGAATTTGACCCGTTCAAATAGAATCACCCATATACATGCGGATATTACAAGTAATATCTATGTATATACATATATATGTGGGTATGAATAAAGGTGGGAGGTGTGGAGGGTTTGGATGAAACGTTAAAAAGAAGGTGTAAATCAGATCATTTCTTGAAAGTTACAACACGCGTTTATGATAACAGATTGAACGTTAAACGATACTGGCTCTACATAGAATTTATGTATTACAATACATTAGTAAGATTATCCCTTATCTGAAAATCAAACGTTAAATCAAACAAAATTATGCATCGTATATGATTTATAATCGAAATATTTTAAGATACATTTTCAACCTCATTGTCTCGTCAGTTCAATTCGCTAGCGGAAAGCGACTTTCGTTCTTCCTCTTGTTCTTTTTTTTATATATCTTCGGGCAGCTTGGCGCACGCGTGAAATCATTTTTAAACTTTGCCGCCTGATATAATTGAGAAGCGTGTAAGATGAAATATTTTTCAAACTTTAATAATATGATGGATAACGTTCACATAACAAATTGCACTGCATAAAGAGAAATTTTAGGAGATTATTACAATACTTTTATTTAAAGCATATATATATATATAAAGAAACTTTTCTGAGTATTTTTAAAGATCAACGTTTATATTCTTAACATAATTTATCGCATTCTCTCTTAATTGAATCAGTGAAAACTTCCGAAAATTTTTTTATATGATTTGAAATTTAGAATCTCCATGAAAAAAATATAAGAGATTAGTATCAATGTTAAATTGATTCAACCGATGGAAAACTGGCATGTGACTTTAAAATAATTCAGTCTGTTGAACTTCACCAGCTGATGGCTTGTCTTTACCAACAATGGAAACGAGGATTAACATTTCTGTGAATCTAAACAATGCATAAAAGAAATTTGTTGAATTTTACACGAATACACGCGCACGATACGATGCATAATTTGTCATTGTTATATCGTTATTTTCACGATTTCACTAGGATTTTAATCTAAACTTTTTAACAATCCTTATGGGAAAAGCTTATCCTTGAAATTCAATATGAAATTAGATTACTTTTTTACGACTTACTGATTATTCCAAATGCCTCGTGCATGCCTATATGAAAAATAACAATATATCTTAAACTTTCGCCGTTAAAAGCGCGAATCTTTAAAACAATATCTTTGAAAAAAGAAAAGTGTGTGAAAAAAAAATTGAATAACTCAAATAATATTAACCTTCGCTGAATTTCATTGCTTACTTTTTTTTTTCTTTTTTACAGATGATGAGGCCATCGACGCTGTTGCTGCTGTTAGCTTGTTCGGCTGTTCTTTTGGCTGAACACGCGGAAGGTAAGTCAACCTTTACTTTTTTTTTCTCTCTTATGTATACTCACGCTTATATTTTTTGGTTTCACGTGTTGCATCTTTGCCATCTTACAAGCTTTTCTTTTTATTCTTTCATCTTTGGCAATCTTTTGACGAACGTAATTTGAAGATCCATAATTCATATCTTGTCGTGTTGTTAATTTTACGGCTTGACTTTTACTCTGATTTTGTCAGCCGCTGTTGTTTATCGTTTTTACTTTTCATTTTTATTTTAAATATTTTTCGATGAATTATTTAATTTTACGGATTTACTGCAAACTTTATTGCAACAAATATACTGGTACCGACGTACTTTCTTCAACGATTAAATATAAATGATAAATTGGCCTTTTTTTTTTATCGTTTACAACGTAATGTAATTTAATGGTTTTATCATTTGTTAGAAAACTAATGATACTTTATAATATCGAAATTTATTAATATTGTTTGTTTTATACTTAGATTAGTTTGAAGGAACGAAAAAGTTGTAATGATGCAATTAAAATTTATACTTTACGTAATAAAACTTTAAGTATCTCTTTATTTAACTCGAGATAACTTAAAATTTAGTAAATTTGCTCACTAATTTATTTTATAATAATACACAATTCGTAATTCGTTGCTTCATTAATATTTCATCTAAATGAATAATAATAAATGATCAAATTTATTTTATGTATAAAATAAAACTCTTACTCCGTTTATATTTCATTTATGAACGAAATCAATGTTTTCTATTTATTTTGATAAATTTTACAAAATTCAAGAAATTCATACATTTTTATTGTAATTAACACTTATCCGTAAAGGAAAACTTTATCATGATTCTTACTTCTTCACTTTACACATTTTACGATGTTTCACCGCAACATCTGATAATTCCACGTAACGTAAATAAAATCTTCTTTCAAAATTTTTCATCAAAACGAAATTTCATCCAAATGTAACAAAAGCACGTGGAATGATAAAAAAAATAATTAAGAAAGAAAGGAAAAAAACCAAAAAAAAATTTATTCTTTCTGTGAAAAAAAAGGTGCAAGAAAAAGATTTCGTCGGCCAACAACATCAAGACCTTCAATTTCCAATGACCAAGAAGTCTCGGCTAGTGTAAATAGATTTAAAGTAACGCGCAATCGTATTGGCAACAAGAGTACCAAGAATGAATTGCAGCCTGGTAAAGCCACGGATGACTACAAGGTATGTTTCTTTCTTTTTTTTTTGCACGATGGACCATTTATGATTTACACGTGTTCCGAGGAAAAATGAATGCATAGAAATAACGAAGAATTTAAAATTAAGGCGATGCTTGAGAAATTTTTTCAAATATTTGCGGTTATTTATGCATAAACAATTAGACGAGAATGAAGATTTCGACAATTTATTGTATTAAAACAAAGAAGAAAAAAGCTAACATTTTTAACAAAATTTTTAATATTCCATCTATTAAAATTTGTTCTTGTTCGATAAACAATAACAAATGCATAAAATCCTAATTTTCATAAATTTCTCTTGAATCCTCTAATCTCAAAACTTTTTATTCAGTTCAATGCATTAAATATTAGTAGTAAAAATTAAGACATCACACATTTCACAAAAAGAAAAAAAAAATCGATTCATGTAAGTCTATATTTTATTTATAATATGCAAGAACTAAGTTGAAGTGTATATACGGTACGCCGAAACTTTCACTTCTCGTATCACGTTTTGTGCAGGGAAGCAAGTTTATTATTCGATTTAAACATTATACATGTAACATGCGATACATATACACATGCCTAAACAAAGACCTTGCAACACGCAAAGTTATTATTTATTTTTCTTTATGTTTTTATCGTTCTTTTTTCTTCTTTTTTTTAATCAAAAAGTTGTTAAATATGAGGAATTATCGAGTTTGAAATTTTTAAAGTATTTTGTTCTTAATATTGTTTTATTTATAAAATGTAAATCAATTGTGTACATCATAATTTTTATATTAAAAACATCAATTCAATATTTAATGCATTTTTTTTCAGGAAATAAAGTTTTATTTATATTATTTTAACTTAACCATAACGTAAATAAATTTTCCGCTTTTAAAATTTTTAACATAAGCACAAGGTAAAATTATGACGTCAGTGGAAGAGAAAATAGAAAAAACAAATTTCATATTTGAGTATTATTCATGATTGATTAGTTTTTTTTTTATGAAAATATGATTTCTACGATTTCCTTGTAACAAGTTCCATAATCAATGTTAAGATGGTACTTAGCTGCTTTCCAATTATTGCGGCATTGTCGTCGGCTTTTCACTAAACACGAGCAATACCATTAATTATTTTATAATATTAAAAAATAAAAATATACTTTTCTGTTATTTATCATCCTCAAAATCAATTATAATTTTCAACGTTTATCTATTTTTTTATTTTTTTTTTGTTATTTCAACATAGATCGTGTGTTATTATACAAACTGGTCTCAATACCGCACGAAAGTTGGTAAATTTATGCCGGAAGACATTCAACCGGATCTTTGTACCCACATTATATTCGCCTTTGGCTGGCTCAAGAAAAACAAATTAACGAGCTTCGAGTCTAATGACGAAACAAAAGATGGTAAAATTGGCCTCTACGATAAAATTATTGGACTGAAAAAAGTTAATCCATCGCTCAAAATTTTACTTGCTATTGGTAAGATATTATTAAGCAGAATTTTTTTTTCATACCATCGATATTAA
Source organism: Anastatus disparis (assembly GCA_017163975.1). Classification (NCBI taxonomy): domain Eukaryota; kingdom Metazoa; phylum Arthropoda; class Insecta; order Hymenoptera; family Eupelmidae; genus Anastatus; species Anastatus disparis. Next base: position 4,432,318 of record JAFFSR010000251.1, read on the forward strand.
TGTGAAAAATATTTGAACGAAAAAAAATTTTTTTCCATCATATTAAAAAAATAGCTATTAACGTGCATGATTAAAGTATGTTGACATCGATAAAAAGAGCTTTGATTTATTATTAATTTTCACAGCGAAACTGTGTGTTTAATTTATTGCAAAAAACAACGTTTTTCTCGTAATAAAATGCACCAAACATAAATTAAATTTTTGATAGATTAATAATTATCAATATACGCATAAAATTCGCATGAACATTCGATTGTGCATTATGATTCTCAAAACGATTGAAATAAAATAAATCTTATACGCAAAAATTTTCAGGTGGATGGTCGTTCGGCACGCAAAAGTTCAAAGATGTGGCATCGACAAGATACGCGCGTCAAACGTTTATTTACAGTGCCATACCATACTTGCGGGAAAGAGGTTTCGATGGTTTAGATATGGATTGGGAGTATCCAAAGGGCGGCGATGATAAGAAGAACTTTGTTTTACTACTTAAAGGTACATCATTTTTACGGATCATTATTGATTTTGGAAAGTTTGGAAAATTTTTTATTTGATTAATCAAATATGCGCGAATTCATATGAGAATGACGAGGTGAATTTTTCTTTATCGCATAAAAAAAGGATAAACGTATTAAAGTTGAGATTCCAAGTCCAAAAGTAATTTAAAAATTTTTTTTTGTATGATTCAATAAAAATAAAAAGATATTGGTATAAATTTATTGGTATGAAAATTTTGTTATTTCATACGGTTAATATTGATTCGTAATAATTTCTATCAATTACATAAATACGAAAAATGAAGAATTATCCAACTTATAAAAGTTTTGCATTTAAAATAAAATGAAAAAAAAAAGAAACTATTGCTTGCATTAAATTATAATCTGCGTATCTTCGTAAAACCATGAACGTTTCACTTTTTAATATTACGCGACGTCCAACGATATCTTAATATTCCTTTTTTTTCATTCAACGAAATTTGATTTTAACGGCACATTATTTTATTAAAACAAGTGAAACTTAACGAAAGTCAGGCCTTATCGAATTTCAAAGTTCCATAAATCCTTTCGTTTCCAAGATATTAAAAATTAAAACAAAAAAAAAGGTTGTATAAAATATTGAAAGTATAAAAATACAGTGGCAAAGAAAAGGATTTTAAAATAAAAGAAAAAAAAAGAAAAATAATCGTTAAACGATTGTTCAAAAAGAGTATAATTGTCACCTTCTTAATTTTTTCTTTAGTACTTTTATATTATTCTATTCGATGGTATATCAAAGAAATTTTATTTAACAGAATTGCGCGAGGCATTCGAGGCCGAGGCACAAGAGCGCAAAAAGCCAAGACTTTTACTTACAGCTGCTGTACCTGTTGGACCAGACAATGTCAAAAGCGGATACGATGTGCCGGCAGTAGCCAGGTAATACGATTAATTTATGTTTCGTCATTTTTAGTTGAATATTATTTTTTTTTTTATTTTTACGATCGATTATAAATTTTAAAATTCATCGGGATTGCTTAGCTTATGTTTCTTCATTATTTAATATGATGATTAAGATCCAAGAGAATTTTCATGTTTATACTTTATATCTTGGAATTAACATTTTTTATTAACATTGTTAATTATGTAGAAATACGTTACAATATTTAAAATGATGGACATGACTTTGATCGAGAAGTTCATTTTATTACTTTTCATGTAGCGAGATAGAAAAATTCTATGACGAAATTATCTACTTTAATGACTTTAAACATTTATTCAATGTCATTAAGCGTTTGCTGTGCTCTTATTTGTGGGATTTAAATAAACGTATTCTGAATACTTGAATTTCTTATATCAATATACAGAGCACTTAATCTCTCACTATGAATATCAATCTAGTTACATATTGAATAATGAGATGAAATTTTTTCATAAATAGCAATTTTTATTCATCTTGTAAAAAGTTAGATTTTTTAAAAATTGTTAACAGTAAATTATGAGAAATTTCAATCAGATGAAGTGATTAAACTTTTATTGATATTGGTATTTGTAAATACAATTTTTAAAATCTCTGGGACACGTTGCGTTTTTATGATTTTTATACCAGGTGTACATAATCCCCCAATGTTCATGAGCAAACAAAATAAAATAAATTAACTGAAAAAGGAAATCATGACCTACTAAAAAAGATAAATCTTAATTGAAAAAAAATCCTTACAAAATTCTGAATAAAAAGAAACAGCATCATGTTCATTGAACGCAAAAGAGAAAAAAAAACTAGCTCAAAAAAAAATGAAGAAATCATTTTAACTTTGATGAACTTTTCTCCTCTTTCTTTTTTCCTCAGTTATTTGGATTTCATAAACTTAATGGCATACGATTTCCACGGCAAATGGGAAAGGGAAACTGGTCATAATGCTCCCTTGTATTCGTCATCCTTGGATTCAGAATGGCAAAAGCAATTGAGCGTTGATAATGCAGCATCAATGTGGGTTAGATTAGGAGCGCCAAAAGAAAAAATGGTCATTGGCATGCCAACTTACGGACGTTCGTTTACACTATCAAACACAGCTAATTACAAGGTTCATGCACCGGCCAGTGGCGGTGGTAAAGCTGGTGAATATACCAAAGAATCGGGATTTTTAGCTTATTATGAGGTATGTTAAATAAATTTAAAAGATATCATGACACGTATATTTAAGATATATATTTAAGTTGCATGAAAGAATTTTTTCAAGCGATTCTTTTTGTAATTTTTAATATTCATGTAACTTTTTGTTCTCTTTTTTTTCTTGATTTTAATTTATTTTTTATTTTATTATCTTACGATATGAAATTTTTTTCCATTCAAAATTCGATTTTTAGTTTTGCGTGAGCGAAATATTACATTCCCTCACAAGTGAACAAAATCGACATAGAAAGCAATTTTTATTCATCAGGCAAAACTGTAATATTCCACTTGTAAAAATAATAGACCCACCTTTTCCCTACTCGTTTTTTTTTTGCCTCGTTAGGGAATGACCTATATTTTGCTCTCTAATAGCTTATTATACCTTTTTTTGTATCTTACGATTACAAATAGTGAAAAATAAAATTATTAATCGTACGTCTTTAATACCTTGTGACTTTCATATAATTTATTATATTCTAAAAAGATAATGATTCTCCTTTCATTTAACGTCCATTAAGAATACTAAAACAAAAAACAGATACCTTTTCAATTTGGATTAATGGATTAAGATGTGACATTTATGAAAAATGGTTTAAAATTTATCGATTTCAAAACTTTCACTATTTAAACTATCCCACACACTTGAGGACTGATGGGTTAAGAAATAGATAAATCGAGCATGCAGTATTAAGTTACGATAAATCAATGACAAATAAAATAATTTCACATCAGAAAGTATCTGTCAAATTATATTACATTGATAACTGACTTCTTAACGTCCTGTTTAAAATATTTTATTAATTTTATCATTTTTAAGACGTTAATCGTTTTCTAGATTTTATCATAAATTTACATAATAAGCTGCAGTGTATAAATAAATTTTTCGAATTTATAAAGTTTTTATTTTATCATAAACTTTTCAAATTTTTTTCATAGTTTTTGTCAATTTATGTTATAAGAAAAGAAAAGGCATCATGGAAGATTTTGATAATTTTACAAAATAGTACGTAAAATTTTGTAAAAATTCTGACAATGAAAATTGATGATTCAATTGATTTTTAGATATGCGAGATGTTATTGAACGGCGCCGCTTACATCTGGGACGATGAGATGAAAGTACCGTACCTTATACAAGGTGATCAATGGGTTGGCTTTGACGATGAGAGATCCATAAGAAATAAGATGCGTTGGCTCAAGGATAAAGGATACGGAGGTATACATTTATATATATGCGATTAAAGAGTAGATAAAAATTTTTTATATTAAGAAATATTTTTTTTTTGTAAACTGCAACATAATAATTAGAAACATACTTTAACATTTTAATTTTAGTTTCACTCAGCTGTAAAAAAACTTATCATTTTTTTCTCAAAGATTATTTTTACTTTCTTATCATTTATTTCGTTGAAAATTTTGTTTTTGTTTTGCCATTGCTTGATTTATAGAAAAAATATATAAAATATTAAATTATTTTCAAAATTTTCTTGAATAATTAACCGTAAGAAATATTAAAATTAGTTTTAGTGAAAGTACAATTCGTAGATTACTTTCATGCCCGATAACAACATCAAACTATCGCACGCTTAATCTGTAATACTTTTGACTAATTTCTTAGCATTTATTCATTTTAATGTGACTCGAAACTATCCTTTGATTTATTTCATCTACTACGTACCGTATAACTATTTACATTTTGCTTTTTATGCTTCTGTAAAAAATTAACATATTTTTATCCCATTAATTAAGAAATAATTTTTAAAAAGTTTTCATAAAATTTTCTTCTTTTTATTATTAACGACATACATGTTTCATGCATTTTAATAATTAATAATAAAATTTCATATCCGTAGTACTTTTCGATACTAGGGCGTTAGATTATAAATATTCGCGCTATTGATATGAACGAGAGTCAACAAAATCAACTCTAGTATCATGACAATCGTACGAATATTTGTAATTTAACGCACTAGTATCGAGAAATATTTTTTGACTCCAAGTGCGTAAAATTGCACATCTAGAATTTTATTGCGTTTCATAAACTGCAATTTTACGCACGCTGGGTAAAAAAAAAAGTTTAAAATTTCAACTATAAATATAAATAAATGAAAAGAAAAAAATAAAGTAAATTTAAACTCGATTATTTATAGGTGCTATGGTATGGACAGTTGATATGGACGATTTCAACGGCACATCATGCGGCAGCGGTGTACGTTATCCGTTGATCGGTGCAATGCGCGAAGAATTACGCGGTATTTCACGTGGTAATAATGCCAAAGACGTTGATTGGAGTGCCGTTGCTACAACTATAACTGAAGTTGTTGTTAAGAAACCCGAACCATACAAGATATCAGTTTCAGAGGTGCTTAATAAAGCTAAGAAGGTCGCTAAGCCAACTACTCAGCTTGTTATTAATCAACCAAATACTAGACGTAAGCGAACAATGTTATAAAAAAATTTCTCTTTTAACTAATATAAATCAATTTTTTTTTCAAATATTAATTAGAAAAACACTATTTTTATTTGATAACAGAAAGAGAGGCCCAAACAATATGTTACTTGACAAATTGGTCACACAAGAGACCCAACGCTGGTAAATTCATGCCAGAAGACATTGATCCAACCCTTTGCACACACGTAATTTATGCTTTCGCCACGTTAAAAAATCATCTGCTATCCGAGAGCAGCGATAAAGATGCCGAAATGTACGAAAGATTGATTGCCCTTCGTGAAAAGAATCCCGACATAAAGGTAATTATACAATAGATTTTTCCTTATTTTATCTTTCATTTTTTTCATAAAATTTCCATAGACTTAAAGTAAGGCAAAATTAAAGAAAAAAAAAAAAGAGAAAGAAAGATTTCTTCGTCTATTGTCGTGCGTGTAAAATAAAGTATCGCAAGTTTATACGCGCATTTAAAATAACACTATACGACCTATTTGTCGCGCAGGAGAAAGTTGAAAAATTGCAGCTAATGAATTAGTATTGCTAATAATATATGTGCGAGAGTATATATTTGCGCTGAAAAAGTAGGTCGGATCATTTCACTTAAATCTATTTCGAGAATTTATTATCACCGTGTTATTAAGTTTCTGATAAACTATCCGTCTCTAGATTGTCTTCTTTAATCAAGGCATATTTTATATTGCTGGAAAATTGAGCATGTTTTGGGCAGGATTTCTGGTCAAGTTAAAATGATACTTATTTCAAAATTTTGTTCAAAGGATTTTTAGAATTTCTAGATAAATGTCATTTAAACTTTCGTTGACCAATTTTGCCCAAAATATGCTTAATTTCATAATTTATTTATTTATTTATTTATTTGTTCGTTTATTAAACCAGAGTAATACATTTAGTAATTGTTACTAATAAATTATTATTATTTAAACCGTTAATGTATTTAATTACTGTAATAGCCAAACCATTTTTAACAATAATTAATCATAATTAATGTCAAACTAATACAAAACAAAAAAAATTCTTTTGTTTTTTTTTGGTTTATAATTATATAAGAAAGAACTTTTTATTATAAATTTGAGCTTCAAATACTTGTAAAAAAAATTTAAGCGTATGGGTTGATTTGATCAAGCGTAAAGGATATTTTTGAAATTTCAAACGGAAACATTTATTTGTTTTCGCATTTATTTGTTTTCGCATTTATTTGTTTTCGCATTTAATTGAAGATCTAGTCATCTGAATAAATTTCATCTAATAACTAAATTTCTAGATTCTTTTGGCTATTGGTGGATGGGCATTTGGTTCAACACCATTCAAAGAATTAACAAGTAATACTTTCCGCATGAACCAATTCGTTTACGAGGCCATTGACTTCCTTCGTGAATATAAATTTGATGGTCTTGACGTCGATTGGGAGTATCCACGGTAATAATTTTTCATATCAAATTTACAGTTACAAAAGAAAAAATTTTAGAAAGAAAATTTTTGTAAGAAAAAAAAAAATTTGTTTTTTATTTGAAAATTTATAAAAAAAAATTCAAAATTTATTTCAGTGGGGCTGATGATCGAGTGGCTTACGTAAATCTTCTAAAAGAACTTAGAGTGGCTTTTGAAGGTGAAGCTAAAAGTGCAGGTCAACCAAAACTTATTTTATCAGCTGCTGTCCCTGCTAGTTTCGAGGCTATCGCTGCTGGGTAAGTTTTTAATTTTTTTTTTTTTTTTAATCAACCCAATAAGTTAATTTAAAAATTAATTTTTGTTTTTCAACCGACTGTATAATACTGTTTTATCGTAAAAATGCAAATATGTATGCATAAATTTTGTAAATTATCGTTAAAATAAATATATTTTTATATCTCAGAATTTCATTAGCATTTAATGATTTATCATTATTTTTTTTTTCAGCTACGACGTACCCGAAATTTCAAAATATTTGGACTTTATAAATGTCATGACATACGACTTTCACGGACAATGGGAGAGGCAAGTTGGACACAACAGTCCACTTTATCCATTAGAAAGTGCCACTAGTTATCAAAAGAAACTCACTGTGGTAAGTATGTTTTCTCCTGCCGGCATATACTTAAAAATAAAAAATAATAAAAACTGAAGAAAGATTATTCTGTTGTTTCTTGCATGCATAAATAAAGATTTATCGCATTCAAATCAATAGATTTAATACCATCATTAACTTCTTTTCTTTTCCTTTTTATTCGTTTTATCGAGGACAAGACATTAAATTATCATTTGCTTCCGAAAAATAAATAAGGCGTGTCGTGTTCTCACGAAGCCACAGTACAAAAATAGAACAAAAAAAATCATCTAAACGTCGTAATTGCGGTTTCGACCAGAAATTATATTTAGCATTGTAATACGATATTAAAGATATCTTTTTTATTAATTTTACAATTCATTCATTTTTCTTCAACAATCATAAAAAAATGATACTTCCAAAAATTAAAGTCATACTTGTTTCAAAATCAGTCACGAATTTCGAATAAACTTTGCTTCTCCAAAAAGCCACACCCGGAATAGCATAACATTACAATAATTTCAAAATACAATCGGAAACTCCCAAAAAAACATCGTGATGCGAAAAAAAAGATGACAATTTTAACTATCCATGTAAACATAAAATGAAATAAAAAGTTAAATTTTTTAAGGAAAAAAAAAATAATGACATATGTAAATTTATTTATATTATAGGATTACAGTGCACGCGAGTGGGTTAAACAGGGAGCGCCAAAGGAGAAACTCATGATTGGCATGCCGACTTATGGAAGATCCTTCACATTGGTTGACAAAACGAAATTTGATATTGGTGCTCCTGCTTCAGGCGGTGGTGCGGCAGGAAATTTCACGAATGAACCTGGCTTCCTTTCTTATTACGAGGTAATTGACATTCAATACGTAAGTTAATCTTCATAATGACATCATTATCTACCGATAAGAAAAAATTCATTTTCTTTCTTTTTCTGATCGAGTAATTATTTTATTTGAAAATAACTACACTGATAGACGAGTATAATGAGATAACTGAAATTTAAAATTCTATAATCATACAATAATTTGTTATAGAAATTCGAAAGTGTTTCGATGTGAATTATTAAAAATTTAATATTCCATTAATTAGGTATGCAGTTTCCTTAACGAAGATAACACAACCTTAGTTTGGGACAGCGAACAACAAGTTCCATTTGCCTACAGGGATGACCAATGGGTTGGTTTCGATGACGAAAGGAGTCTCATCAATAAGGTAAAATAACATTGAATTATAATTTATTTGAAATTTCTTCATTTATTTAACTTCAATTAATACGAATATAAAATTTTGCAGATGAACTGGTTGAAAGAAGAGGGTTTCGGAGGTATTATGATTTGGTCGGTCGATATGGATGATTTCAAAGGAACATGCGGTAACAACAAATATCCACTTATAAAGGCTATGAAAAAAGAATTGGAGGGTTACACGGCAAAACTTGAATATGAAGGACCGTACGAGACTAATGTGCGCGGTGGAAAATACACAACTAAAGATCGTAAGTTTTTTTATTAATTATTTACCTATTTGTTAAAAAAAATTTTTTTATCTCATTTTGAAATTAATTAAGCATAAATAATGAAATATTAAAAAAGTTTGATAAATGGCATTAACCCGTTCACTACATTTGGTTACTGTAATAACCAAGTCACATTTGGCCATAATTGGTAAAATAATTCATTTAAAGTTAATAAGAAAATTTGAAAAAAATTCAAACAATTTTCATAAAATAGGGAATATATTTTGTCGGTAAATTTTTTTAAAATATCGTTTATATCTCAAAAAATTTAAAAAATAATAATGCTTATAAAAAAAAAACGTTCCAGCGAATGGGTTAATAAAATAGTCAAATTGTCTAAAGAATCAGATAAAATATATCAAACAAAAATGAAAATACAAATAAATTTTTATGGAATATCAGTTTGTTTCATTTAAATAAAAACAATTAATTAATTTTTTAACAAATTTTTAATTTATTCACTTGCCCGCATCTTTTTTTTAGATTACTACAATACAGAATTTTATAGTTCGTTGCATACTTTACAAATATTCTTATAAAATTAGTAAAATTACGACTATGATCCTACTTTTTTTGAAAAAGTTACATAATGCATATGTGCAGTGCATTTGTAAATTCATTAGTTTTTTGCAACCAACTGAAATTTTTAACAAATAATGAATTTATATTACGATAGAATTGTATTCCAGTAACAAAATAATAACAACAAAATTTCATTGGAAATGTATACTATATATTAGCTCTAAAATAATATTAACATTTCTACTTTCTGAAGTAACAATCAAATGGTTTTAATTAATTTTATTTATACACGTGTATTGTTATTTAAATATATTATGTTAGAAATAACAATAATAACAAAATTTAAAATCATTACTTGTACTATTATATTAGATTCCCTGGAAGAAAATTGACCATATTGTAGGCATAATTGTTGGTCAACAAATGTTAAAATGGCACTTATCTAGAAATTCTAGAAATGATGTAAAAAAAATTTCTAGATAAGTGTCATTTTAACATTTGTTGACCAGCAATTATACTTAAGATATCGTCAATTTTCTTCCAGGGTTGCTCTTTTTTTAGTTACATGACATAATCATTAAGTATCAACATAAACAACTTTTAATATGAAACTTGAATGCCATAAATTTTCATAAATGATCAAGTATTTATAAATAATTAATACTGTTAAAAATTTCACAAAAGCTTATTTTTTTATAATACTGATTTGGTTAGATTTTAAAAACAATTTTATACTATTGCTCACTCAGAAATAATTTAAAATTTAAGTTTAACCAAATTTTCATATTCATTATCAATCGAAGTAATAATTTAATTTTTTTTTTTTTTGTGTCACTAAAACGAATAATTTTTTGCATTCTTTCGCTTGTACATGAAAAAGATTGCCATTAAAAGTTACACATTATACAACTAGGGAATAAACTCGCATATTTCTCTCGAGGGAGAATTAGAGTTTACTCCCAAATAAAATAATAAGCTTTATTCCTACCTCAATAGTGGCTATTTTAACAGAATTTATTAAAAATTTATTGAAATTTTAATTATAAAATTTTATAATTTTTATAATACATCGATTTTCATTAAAATTTGATACTTTTTTAATCATTTTTATTAGTTTATCTAATAAATAATTTAATATGATATTTTATAAAAATTTCAAAAATTTATTCAATTTTATAAGTTTCTAACTTAGCGGGAAAAGAGTACTTTATTCCCGCTAAATTTTATAAATCAGTTATATCTTACTCTTGACCTGCTTTTCGAGTTATTAAAGTAGCCATTATCGTTGAGGTAGGAATAAAAACTAATTTTCGAGGAAAGGTTTCAAAGAGTATCGAAACATTTTGACGTAATCGGTATAGAATGAGCTTATACAAATAATTGACAATAAATTTTTATAATAAATTTCTTATATCGCATAATAAATAGTATTATCTATTTTAAAAAATCATGTTTTTTTTTTCATTTTAATTTTAGCTAACGAGGTGACTTGCGAAGAAGAGGACAATCACATATCCTATCATCCTGACAAAAACGATTGTACAATGTATTACATGTGCGAAGGTGAACGCAAGCATCATATGCCTTGTCCAGTTAATCTAGTATTCAATCCAAATGAAAACGTATGCGATTGGCCGGAAAATGTCGAAGGCTGTCTTCAGCACACGCAAGCACCACCCGTTTGATTGTTTTATTTATAAAAGTGTGATTACAACGATCTAATGAAAAAAAAAGAAGAAGGAGAAGAAGAAGAAAGGAACAAGCTAATAATTGCACGATCAATACAACCGAATCGAGACTTATAAAATAGCGATCGAAAAATTTTGTGCGTTGCTTACTTGTGCGTTTTTGGTCAAGAATAAGAAAAAAAAAAAACAAAGCTAAACAAAAGGAAGACTCGAAATGTGTATTAAAAAGAACGAAATGATATAAAAAAAAAGTCGAACGAGATCATTATAAACCAGTCGATTAAACTCGACTTATCGTTTATTATTTTGATTAATAAATATTTTTATTATCAAAGGAATGATATAAAATATTACAATCTTGCATGAAATATCGCGTGAACATTGTATATTTTATGAAGATTGCACGATTTTATATATTTATTGAATTAAATGAATTCTTATTTTTTTTACATAGAGATTTAAAAAAAAAACCATGTAGGGAGAAGCTAAGCGTAGAAAAGTCGGAAAAACGAGATTAAATAGGAGGCTGATTGAAAGACGAAAAAAAAACACGACGTTTTATCGAAGGCTCCGAATTAATTAAACGCCATGAAAATCCGCCCAATTTTAGTCTTATTAATATAATTGTAATAATTTAATCGTTCGATTAAAGTAAAACGAAAAGAAGCGAGTTACAAATAGTCAATGAATTAACGTAAAAACTACATTTTTATAATTTATGTATACGATAACTCTATATAAAATACATTTTAAAAATCAAGCATTATTACATCTAAGCTTTTTAACGATTGCTTGGAACAAATTTTTTTTTTTATCACAGAATTTCATATACATTCCGAAACATAGAATTTTAATAAGTTTATACTAAAATTGCTTGTTTTTTTTTTTTATTAAATATTTTGTACATACCGTATAACATATTAAATCGTGTTAAAATCATTCATATTCATTACTTTATACAATAAATATATAGATACAATTTGTTTTTACTTAACGAAAATCAAGGGCGCTTGATTGCATCGGAGCCTTCCTTCGAAAATCCAATTCAACGTCACGACAATCTTATTAAAAAGTTAAAAAAAAAAAAAAAGATTACAAGAGTTTAATTGACAAATATTCTTTCGAACGAATAGAGATCAATTTATTAATCTCGATCACATCGAAAATTCGTAAAAATTCTAAAAGAAAAAAAAAAAGCAAATTTATCGAAAATACGAATCAGCGCTGAATGGCTACCGTACGACAATAAAAATTGTAATTAAAACCGTCGAGGCAACTAATATCATTGTCCTTTTATTGTAATCTAATATCGGTGCAGCACTAAGAGCCGACGCTTGACAGGCCGTGTTCGGTGCTCCGAGATTTAACAATGCACGATCCGAGGAATAAAGCTGCGTTGTCTCTGTACAAACAGCTCTGCCGGCAAGCGTGCGCAATTGTCGAGCGTCGGATTGCGATGCCGTATGTATCTGGCGTGATTCGCGTAGCCAACGTCGTAGCCACAATGATAACCATGCTATTTCACAATCGCACTCTAATGGGTTGCCCGATAATTGAAGTCCACCTGGAATTTAAAAAAAATTTATTTTTTTTATTTAATTTTTTTTTCCTTGCATTTGGCAAATAGACTTTTTTTGGTTAAATTTTAACATTTCAAAGAACGAAATGATTGTCGTGCCGGTCAATTTTCAATCAATATTTGTTCAATGTTGTTTTGTGTGTTAAAATATAAAAGATGATTTTTTTTTTTTTGTTTATTAATTTAAGCGATTTAACGTCGTGTTTTAGAATGCGTTCCGTACAGATAATATTGTAATTTTGATATAATGATTTTCTGAAATGTAAGTTTGTAAAAGTGTATCTTCAGAAAATTTTTTTTTTTTTTTGTTAATAAGGAATTTGTTATAAAGAAAAATGATTAAAATTTTAATGTTTTAGAAACATGTACTTTATATACGGCTGTATAGATTACTTTTTGTAAGAATGTATTTTTTTTAACACTAAAAAGTAAAAAAAAAAATCAGTGATTTTTTTTTTAATATTAAAATTTGTAAACTATTTTTTTAATTTCTAAGCATTTTATTATTCATTGAATGAAAACGAAGAAAAAAAACAATGTGAATCAGTTATACCTTGATCCCAGTTAAGTATATTAAGAAGCTTATAAAGAGCGAAAATATAAGTATTTTTTCACTACACTTAGTATTAAGTTAAATTACGAAAAAAAATTAATATTGGCGAGATTATTGTAATAATTATTATAAAAAAAAAGGAAAAAAAAAAAACAGAAAAATTAAAACGAACATTCGAGTGTTCGTAAAATTGTAATATGTAAACTAAACACGCGTTACCTGTATGATAGTTTGATTAGCACTTGTAAAATATATTGAGGCGTAATTAAGAATGTACGGAAAAATAAATAAAAAAAATTTTTTTTTTTTCACTTAAAAAACGAATTTTTTCTAAAGCATCGAAACATTATTACTATATTGTAGAGAAAGGAAGAAGAAAGCTTTGTATAAGAATCAAACGTAAAATGTTTTGGAATAAAAGGTGTGTAAATGAAAAATGATATTCTTTATTAAATTTTTTAATAAACTCAAAAAATATTGTATTATACTCAAATTTCTTTGATAAATACTTTTTTTATTTTTCTTTAGCTAAATTTTGCATTTCCAAATAATCGTATCAATAAACAATTATTTCATTGAAATTAATTTGACAATGTGAAAATTTTTTTCTATAAGTTAAATTTTCGTCAATATTTTAAATATTTTTCAAATGATTTCCCATGAATGAATAAATGAATAAAAACGAAGTAAAAAAATTACCTGAGACCATGTTAGTACCAACAGTTTCCCAAGATAAATTACCATAAATAACAGACGGACTGAGCTCGTTAATATGATTATTCCTCAAATCCAATGTCAATTGTGACATATGTTTCGTGAGCGATAAAAATATATCAGATTGAAATCTTTGAACTTGGGTATCTCTAATTCTCAATATAAGTTCAGCGCCTTCGATCGTTGAAAATGCATCGGCAGCAATGAAACGCAAATTATGGCCGGTAATGGTTAATTCTCGTAATTGTTTTGTAAAAGCATGATGTAATTGATCGGTGAGCTGTTGTTCGATCACTTGAATTTCAGCTATACGCAATGGCAAGCCATTTAAAAAATTGCGTAAGCGAAAATTCGGCACGTCGGGCCAAGTTTGAGTGCGCAGATATTTAAGGTATCTTAAAGATTTTAGACAATCTCGGTCGACCATGTGAGTTTTGTTGAGGTCGCGTATGTTGAGCTTTTCAAGACGTGGATAACCCGAAAATGCATCCCTTGATAGTTCCTATAGTATTTTTCATTTTTATAATTAATTATCGATAAATACAGTTTTTTTTTAAACGTTGTTGTTCATAAAATAATTTTAAGATAAAATGAAAATAAAAATTTATTTAGTTCTAAATTTTCTTTAAAAAAAAAATTATAATCAAAACTATTAATTATAATCTCATTATTACAATACTTTTATAGTATATTATATACGGAAAGAATTTTTCTATAAAAATTACGGTGACCGCCACTATGACATCATATACTTTTAAGATATTTTACACATCGTTTAAATATTATTGAACACATATTTTACGGTAACGGCCCGTAATTTTTACAGCACTTTTCCGTTATTTTTCTGAGATTTCATTATAATAATTAAGAAAATATGGTATTATAATTTTTATACAGTATTTTATTGTAAATTTTATAGAAAAATTCTCTCTGTGTAGTTTTACTGAAGTACATAAATATAGTTTTGATTGTAGTTTTGTTTGCAAGGGTTGACAATAAATTTAATGATAAATTTAAAAAAAAATTTTATTTCATTAAATTGATAATAAAATCCAATCGCAACCCTGGTAGAAAATTGAGCATATTCTGGTCTGGATTTTTGGTCAGAATGGTGTCAGGTTGTTGACCAGAAACACTGCCCAAAATATCCTCAATTTTCTACCAGAAAACACATATCGCGTGATATTATGTAAAAATAAATATTTCAAGTAATCTAATACATTACCTTAAGTGGATTTCCCGACACGTCTAATTCTCTTAATAAATTCAATCTAAATCCAGTAATAGAATTGAGTGAATTATTGGTCAATAATAGAACCTTGAGCGTATTAAAATATTGCAATTCGTTATCGCGTATAACGTTAATGTTGTTAAATGACAAATCCAAATAATTCAATGACATTAAAAATAAATGTGGAATATTTTTCAAGCCACAATTCGCTAAGCTCAATTGTCGGAGATCAGGTAGATAGTGAAAGACTTCTTTGAAATTAGCAGTCAATTGATTTTCCGAAATGTTTAACGTGAGCAATTTTGTCAGTGACAAAAATGAATTGTCCGGTAAGATTTCAATGCGATTTCGAGCTAGATTTAATAACGTTAACTGAGCTGTTGGAAATGATCTGGCATCAAGATGATCTATATAGTTTTCCGATAGGTCAATACTCCTGAAAATTTAAACATCAAAAATCTTATTTTTACCATATATGTTGAAAAAGTTATTTCAAGCGGATTTTTGGAAATCAATAAACTTGTCAAAGATTATTAATCTGATTTTCCAATAGATATTTATAATAAAAAACCGGTTTTCTTTTCATGCACAAATAATGAATTTCAAATGAAAGTAATTGCAGGTTTTATTGAAAAAATTTGAAAATATTTTTAATTTTATGAATATTATTTGTTTTTCAATAAAAACTTTATAATCTTTAGACCAACTATTTTACTAAAAAATATAAACTAAATTCAATTTTTTAAAAAGAGCCAACTTTTAACAAAAAAGCCTAAAATTTAAAAAATTACTAACAAAAATAATAATCTTAAAAATCGGCTAATCAATCGAAATTCGTGAAACTTACCTGAGAGTGTAACCAACGTCGGCAAAGGGTGCCGATGGTACAACGGCAAATTTATTACGGCTAAGATCAAGAATTTCAAGACGCGTACTGATAAATACGTCTCTCATTAATGAACGTAATTTATTACGCGACAAATTCAATATTCTAAGACTACGTAAATGACGAAATTGTTCGTTCGTCAATTGTGTTAAGACGTTGCCTGACAAATCCAATTGTTGAAGTGAACTGAGACCACTGAAGCTTTGTTTGCGCAATGATTCGATGCGATTATCGCGCAAATTTAATACGTCCAAATTGCTCAATGAAAAGGTACCTAAAAAGAAAAATAGCTGATAAAGAATGAATTTTAAATTTATTTGATCGCGATTATTTTCATAATAGAATTGTATGAATTAGTTCGTTGTAAGTTATAATGAATTTCATTTATTTGAAATTTTGATGTTCGATTATACTTATGAAATGAATGATAAGAATAAGATTTATTTTTTCAGTTTGCAACAATACATCAAAAACTTAAAAATTGATCCTTTAAACATTAGAACTTCATACAATCTGAAAAATATATTTCTAATTTTTACATATTTCAAACGCAATTTATAAATCAAACGGTTTTTAGTTAATAAAATTTACTAAAATTTTTTATTTAACAATACTGTAATATAAATCACAAATTCTCATTAACTTTTATAACGAAAAAATTATAATTTATTACGCGACCAGAGAGCAAAGTCGCTTTTTCCCCCGAGGATGGAGTTTGCGATCCGAGCGAGTATAAGCGAAGCAAAAGGATTAAATGTCCAAGGGAGAAATTAGACTTTACTCCTGAATTGCATAATTGCGCAATTTACTCCTGCTTCAACAGAGGCGACTTTGTTAACTTGAAAAAATTGGAGCCAGTTGGAAAAACGAAAAACAAATTATTATAATATAATTTTATGAATTTCTTAATATACAGATTTTTATTAAAATCTTATACTTTTTTCAAATTATTTTTATTTAATCATTCAATAATTTTTTTTTTAATTTTAGTAGATAGATAGATAGATATTATTTTATTTTGTATAAGAATACAAAAACGTGTAATACAATTTATAAATATAGAAACAATACATATTGCACAAAAAAGTATAAATTCATATGTAAATGTAAATATTGCACAATTAATATCACAGTCAGTCACTAAACCTAATAATCTAATAATAATCTGGTAATTCATACAACATCATAAACTTCTAATTTAAATCGCTTCTAATTGGAACTTCGCTCCCATTAAGCTCAATTAAACGCAAAATTTTGTTCCCGCTAATTTTAAACGTAAGAAATCCTTGCTTGCTGCCCGCTTGTCGAGTTAATCAAGTGGCTACTACTGTTGAAGCAGGATTAAATGAGCTTTATATTATTAAAACTTTATCATAACTTCTTAACTTAATAATCTCTCTTCTTAAATTAAGATTGCTATTTCGTAATTAATTAGCGTATTCGTCAAGCAAATAATTTAATGTTATAATCAAATAGCTAGCAAAAATTATTTATTATTTCATCGATGTTAGATGTAAATTGAAAAAATATAAGCACAGAAAAAATAATATTAAGATGAGAAAATTGAGCTATTGACTTAATATAATTTATTTTAAACAGAGATAAATCCACTATAGCGTTTAACGGAAATTCTTCTTGTTTTACGTTTATATAGATATCTGCTTTAACGAAGCATGAATTCCGCTTTCTCCGAACCCATTAACCTCAAGTGAATGAGCATCTGATTGAAATAAACGCTAATTGCGAGTAGATGAGTACTTGATTGAAATGAATTTTCCGAAACAATATCTTTCTACTTTTGGGAACGTATTGATTTCAAAAGAGAATATTCCTTTTGTTTTTCAGAGATATTTTTTTCTCGATATTTTCGTTAAAAATCATAAATATCGATACATAAAAGTAAATACCTGGTTCTATAGAAGTCAAGTGATTATTTTGCAAATTTATGCTCCTCAAATTCGGCGTGTTGGCGAACACATTGGCGGAGAGGTGAGTGAGGTTGTTAAATCCCAAATCAAGGCGTGTTAAATTAATGCTCGAAATACTTGGATTAAGAGTTGAAATTGAATTGTAGGACACGTTTAATGTAAAATCAGATCCGCCGCTGTATGAGTTCATTGAGGTATAAATATTATTTTATTGCGCATATACATATTAATATTTTATTATGTTTCGCTTGATATTCAATTCGACTTGTTATAACTTTATTTAATAAACAGGAGTAATTTTATTTTTTTTAAAAACAAACAGATTATGAAATTTTATGTTCTTCAAATGGAAATAAAATTGACCTGCGTTATTGCAATGGAACTTGTAAAAAAATTTTAATTTCATTTGATTTTTTATACCAAGTGTAATAAAGACATAAAAATACATAGAGAAAAAGTTCGGTTAATCAAGGACAATCTCTCAGCGAGTGAACATTTTTTCAAGTTTTATAGATAAATGCTTTCAGAGTCTTGTTAGACGAACGGAAATAAAATTTTGGATCAAATATATACTGAGGCTCTTTTATTCCACTGAAATGATTTAGTATATAATAAAAGTCTACTTAATCAAAAATTTTTAAATTTCACTCATAATCGAAAGAATTTTAGCTTCTAAGAAATCTGTTAAAATTAAAAAGATATTTTTTTTCATTTATAAAATTACTTGAAATTTTATTTTATAACATTTTTTCATTACTCTATAACTTCAGAATAAAATAATATTTTAGTATGCCACAACTGCTATTTCGAAATGATTTGAGCACAGCTTTCATTCAAATGAACTTTTCAGCTTTCTAGCTATTAATACTATCAAACTCTAAGCATTGGAAAAACTAGTAATTTTTATAGTGAAATTTTTTAATTGCCTCTAGCTGGGAAAATGTTGGGCATTAAGGTCGAAAATTTGAGCTAAATCGACAACCCAATACCCCGACACTCCCCCTGTCAGTAGTAAAAATTAATATCTATTATTAATTACATAGCAATTCTTTACATTCATATTTCTCTTTATTTAATAAAATAATTAAAAATAAATAATTTTAATTCTGGATGAAAGTCAATTTAATGAAATAAATTTATCCTCAAATGAAATTAAAATAACTTAAATTTGTATGTTTGAACACAAGAAGAAGAATTATTTTGTAGTTAAAAAACTTTATTTTTGGTCATAAAATATTATTACTTCAGAATTCTCTTAGGTTCAAGCAGAAACATATTCAAATCAAATAGACATGCATTAAGCAATTTTTTAATTTTTAATTAAAAAAAAATT
Source organism: Anastatus disparis (assembly GCA_017163975.1). Lineage (NCBI taxonomy): Eukaryota > Metazoa > Arthropoda > Insecta > Hymenoptera > Eupelmidae > Anastatus > Anastatus disparis. Next base: position 4,451,416 of record JAFFSR010000251.1, read on the forward strand.
CTGTATAAAAAAATTATTAATATTACAGCATTTACCAAAATTCACTGCGTTAATATTTTTCAAAGAACTTATTCTACATGCAAAGTTTTGGTCATACATGAAAAGAGAAAATAATCAGCTGGAAAATTTAAATTTACCACACATTAATTTTTGACATATTATGAAAAGAAAAACTTCTCACCTATCAGCAAACGCCTCAAAATCCAGTATTGTAAGTTTATTGAATTCCAAATGTAAAAATCTAAGTCCGTACAATCCACTCAAAGCGTATTGATCAATCGATGAAATTCTATTATTGGCCAGAGAAACCGTGACGAGCTTCGGACAATCTTTTATCGAATCTACGCCCAGCTGCTTTATTCTATTACCCGTCAAATCCAATGCTCTCAATTCGGTTAAATTATGAAAGGTGCTCTCGGGTATGGTTTCCAAAAAATTATAACCAAGCTTAACGTCGCGCAGCTCGGCGTGTATGTCGGCCAAAAATATGCGCTCCGGTAAATAATGCAAACGATTCGACTCTAGATTAATGTAGCGTAAATCTTTGAACGAATAAAAGGCCGTTGTCTCGATGGTGTGGAAATTATTGTTATCCAGTACCAGCCATAGCAGACTGTTTAGCGGGCGCAACGCTCGCTGCGGAAATTGATCCGTTGAAAATGCAAAGCTCAATTCGAGTATTTCGAGACTATTTTCTAAGCCGACAAACGCATCCTCCGATATGTCAGTTAGATGATTGAACGACAGGCTCAGCTCTTTTAATTTGCTTGCACCTGCAAATTAATGTTGATATTATTATTTTTTAAAATTACATGTTTGTTTTCAATGAAAAAAATTAAGTCATCTTCGTTTTTTATAAAGGCGTGCTGAAGTAACTTATTATTTATTTCTAGTTATTAATCAGTTTTATCTTAATAAAAATCAAATTTGTATTTTTCACAAACAAAAATATATATCTTAATTATTAAAGAGAAATATAACTAAAAATTCTTAAAGCTTGACACCAATATAAAATTTAATCATTAACTTGTAAATTAAAAAGTCACTCTGTATATAAATAAAAATGCTTTTTCACCTACTTCAGTAAGCTATAAAATTATTATAAACCAACATTTCCTAAAAATTTTTTAACAAACTTGTTTCCAAAGTAAAAAAAAAAAATAAATAATCTCGTTTACATAAGTCGTCCAATCTACAGAGAAAAAAAGATCAAAATCATGTATGTATATAAATAAACAAACCTCGAAAAGTATGAGCTTTTAATTGCGTAAGTACATTATTTCTGAGTAATAAAATTTCAAGATTTTCAGCCCAATCAAAATCTCCAGGATCAACTCGATATATCTTGTTATAGCCAAGATTTAAGTGCAATAAACTTGAGCAGCCGTCGAGTGCATCGACGGGTATGACTTCAAAGTTATTGGTAGCAAGCGACAAAGCTTTTAATTCTTGGTCGAACATTAAAAAGCTATCGTTATGCAATGCATTTATGGCATTGTTTGCAAGATAAAGATAAGCTAATCTTTTTAGCGAGCTGACTGTTTTTGGCAATGCTGTAAGTTCATTATTTTCAAGATTCAAATATTCCAAGCTATCTTCGAAACCTGAAAATGCCTCGTCGTCCATTGAACGAATGCCATTCGATGATAGATGTATACGTCTAATTGACATTTGGGCAAATGTATCTTTTTTCAAGCTAGATAATTTGTTACCTGTAATTTATTTATTTTTTTTAAATGTTGATTATCACGTGTACTTTTCTATTTTTTATAAAAAAAATTTTTTTTTAATTTCTCACCCGATAAATTGAGATCCTTAATGTGAAGGCTCTTATTCATTAATCCAGTATAACTGATGCTCTCAATAGAATTTTCGCTTAAATCAATCATTTCCAGCTTATCGCTTTTGAAATCTGGTAGCTCCAAATGTCTGATGCCGTTACCCCTCAAGTACAACCACGTCAAATCCTTCAATTCCGCCAAGCTTGACGGTAAATTTTTCAATAAATTTTGATTCAAGCTCAATGTGACGATATTAGGCGGTAATACGTTAATCGGCAAATCATCGATATTATTGTTGTCAAGATTTAACCAGACAAGGGCTGCAAATGTCGAGAAGCTTTTTGGTATAGCAGTTATGGAATTGTCGCCGAAAAAGGCATTTGAAAGTGTGTCGCTCGCGTAACCCCAATCACCTTCCAATGACGTCAAATGATTGCTATATTAAATTGAAAAAAAAAAAAAAACCAGAAAAGAAAATATATTCAAACAGAGGAAATAAAATAAAAATAAATGTATATCGGTATAAAGGAAAGAGAGAGATAGAAAAAGCAGATACAAGTGAAAACAGTTGGAATATAATATCGCTTTAGGTGAACAGGGCCACGCCCGTAATTATTGTTTGTACTGCGCACGTAAAGCAGTAATTTGACTCTTCACGCGCTCCGGAAAGGGCGAAAGATATGTACAAACATATTCTTGTTCACCTTTCATTTTTTTTTTTTTTTTACAGGATACGAGAATATTTCAAGACAGTTTCTTTTTTCTTTTTTTTTTAGAATTGCTAAATTCTTTTTTTTTTTTTCAATTGGTACCCGATACGGTATGTTATTGCTGCGGTCAAATAATACATTCTTCAGGTAGTTTTTCTTATTTTTATTTGATTTTTAATGATTCGTATATGCGAGCTTGAGAAACTTGGATAAATATGAGTTTAATGTTAAAAAATAATTGTAAGGTTTGTCTTTTGAAATTATTATTTTTAAAATTTGTAATTGCAGTATTTGTTTTACCGGAAAATTATAGTAATTATTATGATTGTTAGTTATATTTTCCAAGCTTCAATCATTTGCTATATATTTTTTTATGTTTTATTTAATTATTAACGAGTCTAAATGTTGATTCTAAATTGCAATTTTTTCATTGAAAACATAAGGACTGATTTCTTCAATTTATGAAAATTTAAAGTATTTTCAATTTCTATTTTCTAATAATTTTTACGAGATACCAAAGGTAACTAGCGATCTTTCTGATAATTTTCAACGATAAGCATAAATTTTCTAAGTAGTAATTTACCTAAATAAAGACAAATTAATGTATTTTTTTCGATAAAATAAATAATTATTCAATTATCATTACAATATTAACATTGAAAGGATGTAAAATACCGAAATCACAGTTTTCTAAATTTTCAATTCTTAATCTAGAACTTTTAAAAATATTTCTACATCACATTCACTTTAATTAGTAAAAAGCAAGATACAGAGATATTTAAAAAAAAATTTTTTAACAGATAAAAAATTCGGAAAACTGTGATGCCGGTAACTAAGTGTAAATCGTATATCCTATTACAGAAATTATGAAATTGATTATACTTTACGCAGTAGCAATTATTTTACTTTCATGTTCAATTATAACATAGCTAAAATACATCGACGATATAATTTTAAATCAAGAGCATAAATTTCCTTGTGCTACAGCACTCGAATCATATAGAATATGTGACAAGAGTCTACTTGATCTGAAAATTCTGATTTCTTTTTTTCAATTAAGAAATTAATTAGACATTAGCATTATTTTGTCGCTTTATTTTATTCTTCAAATAGATTTCTGTTAGGGCTAAGCGCAAATTTATATCAAACAAATAGAAAAGTATCAAGCAGATTTGATTTTTGAATAAAAATTTAATTCTAACGTGCCTTTAAATGTTAAGTTTCCAGGGATCAAAAGAATTCGATTTGATTCGAGATTCTATTTATTTTTCAGTATATCATCACGAATATAGTTTGCAAATTATAATTTTTAATATTTTTAATATAGTTAATTGTAGCTCATAATTAACAACAGTAAGCGTTAAATTCAAAGCCTTGTACGATGACGTGAATTATGTAAGTTGATATTTTTTAAAATTTCAAGTGACAAATCAACGTCCCAATTAATTTTAATCACGAGACTCGTGAGTTTTTCGTTAAAATCGCGTTATCACGCACGTCAAATTATAGCGAGCGCGACGAGAGGTGAAAATAAAAAATAGACATTTAAACGTGAGAAAGTCGAAAATTTGACGACACTTATATTACACGGTGTAAGATCAATTACATATTTTGAAGTATAATAACTATATTAATGCGTAAAGTCAAACAACCAAAAAAAAAAAAAATAAATGAAAAATAAATGATACACGAAGGACAAGGTAAATTTTAAAATTTCGCATCCTGTGATTAAAGTATGACATACTTGAAAATTTTGATGTTTACTTTTTCATTGTAAACAAGTTTAATTTCTTTCCTTTTTTTTTCTTACATTTTAACATTACTTTGACATTACGCATTTCGCAAGGATCTCGAGTGATGCTTGGGTGACAAAAATGGAGCTCTAATAATCACGTTAGCTAAATTGTACTTGACGTTAATGACCATTAAGTTTTGTCTTTTTTTTTATAATATTGTGCAATATTTTAATGCTTCAGCTTTAATAAGTAAACAAGTTTGAACGATCGATTAGGAAACGCGAGAAATAAATATGAAGTATTTCGACATTAAAATTTCGTTTTTATTGTGGGTTATTCAAAGTTTCGTGGTCAACAGCAAACAATACTTTGAATATTCACGAAGAATTCGATACATATTCATATGTATATAAACGTTCAGCATATATATATATATATATATATATATATATATATATATATATATATATATATATTTTAAACTATTTTCTAAAATTCCATATTTTATTAGTAATGTATCAATCAACAGTTGGGTAATGTTGCAAAAGACTAAGAATTTTATTGTTTAATATTTTCATTAATTATCTTATCTTTAATGAATTTTTAAAAATTTAACTACCCTCAAGACATTTATTTTATGAAACGGTTATGCACGTGAAAGAATATTTAACGCTCGTTTCGTGAATTAATTTAAAACGGCGACCACCAAAATTCATCGTTATTATTTTTCTGCATTCGTTTATTTTGCCAGAAGCCATTGCGGTTCTGTTTGCGCAAAGTATTTTTCATTTGATTAATTTAATAAGAGATGTTCTTTGAAACGGGTACCATTCAGTTTATAAATATTTAAATTTTTTATTTTTTTTTTATTGATGATTTTTTTATTTCTTTGTTGCTTTTAATTATAAAAATGTCAAATGCAAATATTACATATACGTTTGTTGTTATGTTTGAAATTTCAAAGTGACTTGAAATAAATTGAAAAAAATTTCATTTTTTCTCTGATTGTTAGTCTGAATTGGAGAATTTTTAGTTATTTAATGAAAACATTGAAACGATAATTTCAAAAACTACATTAATATTAAATAAAAGATGTCAATTCATGATAATTAATGTTTTAGCGCGTAACGACAAATGTATACAAAGACAAACGCAAAATGCAAAGATAAAAAAAGGACGCGCAAATATATTTAAAATATCGTGAATTTCTCAAACGTGTGCTTGAACGCGCGAGAAAAAATAAAACATTTTTTTTAATTCGTTTTTGTGCTTCACTTAATTACACTCACCTGTGCATGTTGAGCCAATTTAACCTTCGTAAACCTTGCAAGGCTGCAAGCGGTATTTCCTCCAAAGAATTGTAACTTAAGTCAAGGGAGCGTAAACTATCGCTCACAACCCTGCGAATAATAGGATTTCGTGAAATAATATTTTTCTTTTTATCTTCATTCTTATTGCTAATTATTCGTTCAATACACAGATAATAACGTTCTTGTAAAAATTACAATAGTTCGAAGTAAAATTTTAGCGGACTGCCGCTCCTCATAGCAAAAATTATCCTAGTTTACGGTAAGATTTACAAGAAATACACGAGTTTTTATTATATTTTTTGTAAATTTTACCACAAGCTATGGTAATTTTTTACTATAAATTGCAGTTCATCACCAGTTAATTTTAAAGTATTTTAATTTTTACTATAGCATTTGTTTTTATCAACATCATTTTTTTTCCTTAAAAAATAAATATATAAGTAAGCTTTGTAATAAGTACACACAATAAAGTTTTTTTAAGGGGAGGCGGGGGTACAGGTGAAATCTTGTCTTTCAATAAAAAAAGACGTATCTATTTTTTATTTTTGGCCCATAGCACCTACAACATAATCCATACGTGATGTTGTTCAAAATCATCTGAAGAATCCATAAAAAAATTTTTGCACGAAATATAAAAAATTAAGGGACTAGTAGTATTTTAACTGCTGCCTCATTTATCTCTAAATGGAGCAGTTAAAATACTACTAGTCCCATAGTTTTTAATATTTCGTGCTGAAATTTTGTTTATAGATTCTTCAGATGATTTCGAACAACATCGCGCATGGATTATGTTGTAGGTGTTATAGGCCAAAACTAAAAAATAAAAAACATCATTTTTTTATTGAAAAACTTGTAACCCCCCTTTAATGGTAAAAAAATATGCACAAAGAAACAATTTGAAATATTTTATCGGATGATAATTATGTCATCAAAGTATTTTAACTGGCAGATAAACACGAGCCAAAACGGTAGTATTATTTAATCTTAAAGATTTTTCTTATGTTTTCTTGAATAATATAAGGCGATAAGATTTCATGGAACACTTGGTTCAATCATAAACATTGTTTTATTTTCATTGGTTTTAATAAATTTCATTCAATATATTTATATTTACGTGATAATTAAATTTTTCGTCATTAAACTCCATAAAGTTCTGTATAATTTTAACGAACGCGTACGCGCACCTCGTGATTGACGCACACGAAAATTGAAGAAAGATCCGTATGTAAATTTTTTAAATTAAAATTTTAACATAAAAATTAACAGAAAAAATTTTTTTTATTTACTTCGCACTAGGGCGCGTCAAATTTTGACGAATTTTTTTTTCAACACTTAAATTATAACACACGCTCACAAAAATTTTTTTACTCTGCTCAAATTCGGTACTAAAATTTCATATTTTTATAAATATTCATAATTATTATAACTGATAAAAAAAATTGACTCACTTTGAGTCAGCTCAACTTAATAAAGTAAACAAACTAGTCATTTGAGAATGATAAAAAGTAGTTACTTATAAACGAATGAAATTAGTAGACTATTAAATAAAGTATTTGATTAAAATTGCAGCATAAACTTGATAAATTTATAAATTAAGTTCGTTAGTCTCTATAATTACATTTCACATTATCTTATGTTCGTACAATAAAGTCATAAATCATTAATGGAAACGTTTTAATACCTTTAGAAACCTGTAATTTCAACAAAGTGTGTTGATATATAAAATATCAGCTTTTTTTTTTCTCTTATTTATTTAAGAAAAAAATATGAAAATATTTATGACGGATAAGGGCAAACATAAATCTCAATACTTTTAGCTTTATTTTTCAAAATTTCGTTTACTACAAAGAAGTTATTTCAAAAGTTTACGTATGACGTATTAAACATTGTTTCAAAATCGTAACTTTCTTATTGCAGATTTTATTACACTCCTTTTTTATATTACTTAGTGTAAATATTGTTTATGAACAAATTTAACAAATAAAGTATCGAATTTACAATGACAAGAAATGAAGTTTAATAATTTAGTATTTTAAGATTTCTCGAGACAACGTAACATTATTTTTCGTAAATTTTCACCGTTACATACGCATAAAACGTACTGCCTTTCAATTTAATTTCCAAAAAATTCAGCCGTTGGTATCTTACAATTATTAACCGTGCAAATTATCAATACAATAATTAAGCCAATTTCCTTAAAACTCAGAAATTTTTATAGGAAAACAAAAGACGATAAATTGCAATCACAACTACTTCATGCAATCATAATGAAAATAAAACTCACAGCAAAGACTTATCGCTAATACTCATCAGCTGATTGCTCATAAGACCAAGCGCTTCGACGCCAGATGCGCTTGCCAGTGCTTCATTGTCAAAAACTTGAAGACCAGAGCCAACGACATCCAATTGAGCCACGTAGCTTATCGACACATCTATAAATAAATAATACGTGTCAATAAGAGTGACGAAAAAATCTTTCGTATTTTTGTTTATTTGTGGTTTTCTCGTAATATCAACTATCCCGTTTCCCTCGCGTTTCGCAATTCGAGAACTAAGGAATAAAAAGATTTTTAAAATATTTAATGCACAGAAGTTGCAAGTTAAATGCATACATGTATAAATTGAATGCTGGGTATAGCGAAGCTTGTGAAACCATTCATAAAATTCTTAAATTACGTACAAAGAAAAAAGATTTTTTTTATGCGCCGTAATGCGTGTATAAGTAAAGTAAGGTCGATTGATACGGTTTTTACTTTGAGCATGATAAAAAAGGAAAAAAAAATCAAAAAACAAAATATCATTTTACCGAAGAAAGCGGTGCGCGTTATTTTCAGGATTAAATGCGCGCTTTGCATGCAAAATTATTGTAAAATACTTGTTTTTCTTTTACTTTGCATTCGAAATTTATCGTTTTATAAATAAATACGCTCCGCACGATTAATCGCTCGGGTCTTTATTGTTCTAAGGTTTTGTTTGTATTTTTATTCTTGAACTTCAAAATCAGGTGATATTAAATAATTGGTCGAACGTCAATAAGATTAGATATATTAAATAATCAAGATTATAAATTAAACTCAATTTTTAACCCTCGAATTGCACATTTCGGTTGGGTCTTTATATTTCTTTTATTTTTTTCAATAAAAGAAAGTTTAATCTCGACATTTTCTCAAAAATTTTCTGAAGAAATGCTTTTTACTACAAATGAACTTTTTCTGAAAATACCATCAATTAATAGCAAAACACGCCGGTGCCAATTCGCATTAGTGTGCAATTTGAGGCTTCATAACTTTCAACCATATAAAGCTTTTTATGGAAATACCAATGTTCACTATACTGTCATTAACTTGAAATTAGAAAAAGAAGAATACGAAAAATCTAAATTAAAAAATTTGTTTTGTCCTTACCTGGAAATCTAGCAAAAGGTACACCAGTACAGCTGATATCCATTTTCGTAAAATCAGCATCATCCTGTATCCAGCATAAGCACATTGCGTTAAAGCTGCACTGTACATCGTAGCACCGTGCTACCTTGATTGAAAATTCTAGGAGCAAAAATAACAACGAAACACGCTGTTCCCACATCTGCAAATAGAAAAGAATAATTAATCGCGCTGCGCTAATGAATTTTCAACGACGACGATAATTATCATTGCCGTCGCGCTGGTTCGTTTCATCAAATTGCTCTTGGCTTTTGTCAATGTTCCACGCGCGCACAATGCTCGCACGTAGCTTAATCAAATTTTTAGATTGAATTTGTTTTTTCGTTTCATGAAAATGTTGTTTTAAAGAAAAGAAGAAAGATATTTATCGTATGTGAACAATAATATTATTTGCTTATTTGATGATATGTTTCTTATTAATTTTAAAACCACGCAAGATATTTTTGTAAAGCTTTTTGTACCAATATAAATTAACAAATATTAGTGGATAAATGATGACATTTTCAAAAATATTGTTCTACAATTTCTAGTATGAAAATTGTACCTTGCAATACTTTTTTACGAATTTTCAACACTGTATTAATTAAGTCGTAAATTTATAAAACTAACTTGACGATTATTTCATTGAATGGATTTATTGCATTGGAAAAAGATGTTAATTATATATTTGCTGTTATTGGGATGAAAACAAATACTAAATTCCTAAATAAAATTATTTCTTATAACTCGATTATTCAATGTCGATAATTCATCTCTATTCCGATCGCTCATAAAAAATTTCTGACTTCCTTATTTCAATTGATTGATCCCAAATAATCAAATTGCATTAGATAAATATAAAAAATATAAATTTAAAGTTCTTTAAAGAAAAAAAAGCATAATGATATTACAAGCTCTGATCCCTCCTCATGCAAATTGAACCTCGGCATACAGGAATAGATAGTAAAATTTACTACGCTTCCAGTCATAAAGTATAAAAAGAAAATCAAAGCAGTGCTCTTAACATCAATTCCTGCACACGTATATTGCTTCGAATTTCACGGGACAAGAAAAATTATGATAAAATACCTGAAAAAGGAATATATTTTAACCTTCTTGTTTTTTTTTATCATCGACGCACATCGCATATGTAACATTGTTAAGGGCTCGTATAAGAACGTAACGAAAAAGAAAAGAAACGAATAAAGCTAAAGAAACGCGCGCACATAGGGACAAATCGACCGCACAGTAAGTTGAAAATATTCATGTTAATTTATAATCGCGTGCAGTATCTTCCTTCCGTTCTTGCATCTTGAGAATAACAAAAAAAATATTAATACAGTGAGCATTTCTAACGTTGAAACTTATCACTGCACAGCTAAGAAAAAAGTAAATAAATCAGAACCAACCTTTTGACAGGCTCGCTTGGACACTTTGACCAATGTTTCTGTTATTTAAAATAAAATGTCAATGCCATCAAAAGCTAAGAATCTTGACATTATGATCTTTTTGTTTTGGAGAAGTTTTAAAAGCCAAGTGAAAAAGATGAATTTATGCTTAATGATACAGGACGATGAACCTATACTGCCGGTAAATATAAGCTAAAAAGAGCTTTTTTTTTTAAGGGGAAGCTTGCGCATGATCAAAAGTGCGCGTGCGCAATGCGCAGGCGTTCTAAAGATATTTATATATATACGCGTACACGTATGTAGGGATATTTTGTACATTGAGCGAATGTGTATACACTTGTATGATGGCATACAACAATACGAATCTAAAATGTATCTGTAGGTAAACAGGTTGACTTGGAGCTTGAATTAGAGGATGAAATTTTAAGGAGGGTCGGGTTAATGTTGTTGGTTTATTCAGTACTGCATTATGCTATTTCCGTCATTTAAAAATTTATCATTTTGCGATAGAAGCATTATTTTGTTAAGCTTGAATTTTTTTTCTAAATACATTGTTTTAAAATAACGAAGTAAGATAATAAATAATACAGATTATGAATTTAGTGTCAGTTTACTATACTAAAGCTTTAATGTGTTACATCAGCATAGTAAAATTTTATTTGTTTATTGAGAAACCAGTACAAAATTACAACATGAATTGTAAAATCCTACAGAGGAAAAACTAGTTTGCCTGTACTCAGGGCTGGTATAAACTAATACTTACAAACTAAAATATATAAATATTTCAAATATTGAAAAAAATTACAAATGCAACATTAGTAGAATCGGTGTTACACATAATAAGAAAATAGAACTTTTAATTTTAACATGATTATAATACTTTGGTGCATATAAAAATAATTCAAAATAGAAATCACATTTAGTTTGACATATTTGTTTTCACCCATTTTTTAAGTTTAAATTTGCTTGACTTTTTACTAATCGACAATACTTTAAGTTCACTTGGTAATAGATTAAAAGTCTTAATTATTATTATTAATTGTAATACTATAATTATTTCTCGGTACAATGATCAGTAACTGCATAATCATTGCTTCAAGATTACAATCATTTGGTGCAATGTGGCTATAAAATTATAATTAGCAGCTATATTGTGCGCATTAATTTTGTATTTAAAATAAATTTGCTTGATCTAAAAAAATTTCTATATTGAGGGAAATATTTTAATAAAAATTACAACAGTTTATGGTCGCGTATTGTCACAAACTGACATTGTGAAATATCATAAAATCTTTAATGTTTTTAGCAAATTCTACACGGAGAAAAAAGTAAGATAAGAATTAGATAACTTTTTTAATAATTACAATACTGCATCGTTAAGCTGCCACAGTACAGATATTGCCAAAGTGACAGTGCGTGCCAGCTTTACAATAAAGAAATGGTCACTTTTACTCTACTTTTCTCTCCGTTTGCCATCTGCTATGATGATTTTTGGCCGTAATAGCACTCTGTGACTGCGTTACCACAAACTGTTATCATTTTTACTAGAACATTTTTCCCAGTCTACTCAATTATGGAAATAAGTAAACGCGAATGTGACGGACTTGAATTCCATAATACTTTTATTTTAATTTCAGAAAGCTCATCATTTAGCTTTGAGAATATAAGCCTAATACGCTCGAGTAAATTATAACCATGGAGGATCTTGTCCGTAACTTTAAAATCAGATGTAGCTCTCGCAACAATAATTTTTTCCTCAGCTAGATCTTCTTAATATTAAAATTCAGTTTTGGGAATGCAGTTTTGTAAATTACCATAATCTTGTAGTTACGATTATAGTTGCTGATAATCAATAATATTCACAATATATTATTATTTTTATTTTTATTACACTAATGAGTTTTGTCGCAGTTAAAATAACTTACGTATTCTTTTAAATTTACAATGGTTATGGTAATATTAAAACGTGTCTGGATTCCTATGATCATTAATTTCATCGATGAATATATCGAGTGATTATTAAAGCCTGGCTAATAAAACATTTGCTACATTAAATTTTACAATGTTTTATTTATCTGTCCAAATAAATGACTTTCGAAACCTTGAAAAACAATTTTATTTTATTCTTTTACAACGACGTCAACGTTATGTTTGAAAATTTAAAACAATTTTTAATATAATAAAACTTTAATTTTAAGTTGTAAAAGAAATTTCTTTTTACAATAACAATAAACAATTGTTTCGACAAAATAAATCCTTAATTTATCAAATTTTTCTACAATCTTTCTTCAATTCTAGGTTAATCAATCTCTATAAAATACTTTTACACCGATTTTACTTCAACTCGGATACACATAACAATCTAAATGAAAAAAAAAGAAAAAAAAAATAAGTGAATCAGATACATTATCCGAGAAAAATAATGAATCATTTAATTCATCAAGGGCAGTTCGTCTATTACTCAAAATAAAATTGTAACAAGGCGCTATACACTTTCTCGATACGAATGCCATAATCGATACGCATACAAAAAATGCTAATTATTTATTTTTTTTTTTCCTTTTTAGCGACCTTTTATTTTTTTTATTTAATATATAACATTCCCGAGGTCTAGTAATAAACTTATAAAAATTAATGATCCTGATAACCAAGCTAAAATCTCCTTTTTACACTTGAATGTATATGTACACGCGTCTATACAATTATGTATGCAAAGTTTCAATTATTCCATTATATGTTTATGCATTGTATATGTAAAAAGAAAAAGTAAGGTTGCGAACCTATAAATTTCAATAAACAAGCTGGTGCGCTAATTATCTGATTAAATATCGATCAAATTTTTCTTTGATAGCTAACAAAGTGCTCGACTAAATGAAATCGGTGTTAAAAAATAAAACGATTATTTACCGATTGTTTTATATATTATTAACAAAAATGGATAAATCGTGATTCATTCTCGCATGTTTGTTGCTTTTAAAATTTTGCTTATCATACCGAGCGTTATTTTAGAGTTTAGTTGACCTTCGTTTAATAAACGAATTATGCGTGCTTTAAATATTCGAGATACTAAAATGTAGAAAGTAACGTTAAAACTTTGTTTTTTTTTTACTTATTTTGCGTAATATAAATATACGCTAAAAAAAAATTGCATTACACTAAAGATAAAGTTTTATTGAGAGGAATTTCGGTGATCTACATAAGCGTGCATAAATATTTATGTATATCGACCGCACATTTTGCGGAGAATAAAAAATTGTGTATTCCAGTTCATAAAATCGCCCAAAAAAAAAAAACAACATGTCGATGCACAAAAAGCTCCTATCGTTAAATAAAATGTTTAAAAAAAAAAAAAAATGTATAAATGCTTTCTTTTCGTGAAAGCCATACATTGGGCTTTGACAAAAAAAAAAGCTATTAATAAATGCACAAAAGTCAACTTTCCATAATTTCAAAACTTCATCACGCCCAAAATCACCAAAAAAAAGTAGAAACATTGGAAATAAAATACAAAATTATAAAGAAAAATTCTTAGAATTAAAAGTGTGCGTGTCCGTATTCACGTATACGACTTAAGTTCCACCTTTACGTATATATGTATATACATTTTATATCAGCCACGAACACAAATTGAAAGGTTGAATGAAAAAAAAAAAAAAAGTAAGCAGATCTCCGTGTATATTTTGTCGACGAATCGATTGTTATTTGCACAAGTTGATCTGTCGACCTCCATACGTAAGAAGCGTCTTCGATTTGACGTACTCGCGCCTCCGGCGCATAATTTGCGAATCTCGTAAGCGTTTTATGCGCGTCAAGTAATGTGCGATATTTACCTATAGTCTTGGAGGTATTTAATGTCCCTAGGGTATTTAAAACTTAATTATAAGTTTATTGTTCTGGATATGAGAATTTTTATGATAATGTAAGGTAAGAAATGATAATATTATGCATACACACTTGTTGATGAAGAAAATAAGGATATTCTAGAATATTTATGATTTTTAAAATTGCGATAACCTCATCTGCTTTTAGACTAATTATTGAAAAAAATTTATTTCAACGTATCTTAATTTTGTCAAATTTTAAAAATTTATTATTTTTTGCACGGCATTGTATTAACGTATTTTTAGTAAATAAATTTTTTATTAACAAAAATGCGATTAATCTAGTATTTCTTTTATGATAATAAAGATGAAATTTTTTTAATTTATAGAAAGTTTGATTGCTGTTTCGAAATTGTTTCGCGTTTTATTAAAATAACTTTGGACGTTTGACGTGAATTCATAATAAAAAAATTTCCAATGATTCCGCAAAAACGTATATTTAATGCTGTTATAAGTGACAGTCGTGTGACATGTTGCGTATACACTAATTAACGTTGAGAGCAGGGGTACAAAAAAACAAAGCAAAATTTTTCAATAAAATTCCATCGCACCAAAGTCTTTTTGAAACATTCAATCTTGTCGTCTGATATTTCAGAGTACTGCTAATGATCTAAAGAAATCAGAATTACTTTTGAGTCTAAAGTTTATTTTTATAGAAAATAAAGGAAGAAAGGAACGTATTAACCGAAAATTAGCGAGCTTACTTCGTGCGCATTAATTTTTTTTTTCGTTTCACGCATGAAAAGTTGATTCGAAGTGCCCTTTATCCTGTTGGGAATGGGTGTGTATTTTGGAGAGGTAAAAAAAAAGGGAGAACGATTGAAGGGAGCAGGATGAAAAAAAAAAGTTGTGTTTATACAACGTGACAAGAATATCAGCTTTTCATAACGTGATGTGCAGACGTATTGCATGAAAATATGTATACATAGTTTCATGAATTTTCATGTATGGTGTAAGTTGAAAATCGGTGTGCTGACTTTTCAAAGTCGTTTTAATGAAATTTCATAAGTCAAACAGTTGTTTATATAATGGGTGTAAAAATAAAATGAATAATATTTGTTTTGTGGAGATTTTTTATTTGACAAAATTTTTAACCACTTATTTATCAAAAGTCAATAAATATATAAAAGTAATACACTAAATACAAGAGGAAAAAGTTATTTAATAACTTACAATGGCTAAAACTGTAAGTAATAAAAATTATCATGTAATAGAAGTGAAAATATTTAATACGTTACCAAATGATCTGAAAAATTTCAAATGTATTATAAAGGCGATTGAGAAAAAGTTAAATAGATTTTTGGAAAAATATAATTATTATATTAACTGTTATTACAGAGCAATGCTGTAATTAGTTTACAGGCCTACGCTCAGGTAATATCATTTACCCATGCAGGATTACCTTTGTAAATTAATGGTATTTCAAAAAATAAAATTCAAATAAATAAGTACTGTTTGATGCTCAAAGTGGTTCGTAAATTTAAAAAAAAATCACACTAATACTCGGATCCTCAGAAGCATTAAGATAAGTTTAAACTAAGCACTCAACATTTCTTAATAAACCTTTCTGAATTTGTTTATTTTCAAATCGACATTTTATATCAAGAAGTTTATGATTTCAGAAAAATTTTACTAGAAATTAGATTAGAAATAAATATGAACGTTTAAATACTAGCTTTATTTATAAAAAAATTAAATTGAATTCAAATTTTCAGCATACTGTATTATACTACATTTAATTTAAATAATACATAATGCCTGTGTATATCATTTAATCATAATACATTGAATTTCCATTAGATGAATAGGACAGATACGCGTATTATTGTATTGTGAATCCAATGAACAAATAATAAAACTCGGTATAAAATTCATCAATTAACCAAACATTCATAATAACTCTATCTTTTTTATAAATAACATTACACCATGTAAGAGTACATATTAATTCAATTAGAGTCCATCAACAGACTTCTAAATTGAGATAAAAATCAATATTATAATAAATGTAATTAACAAGTTATGCAAATTCTATACTAAATGAAACATTCCAAATTTCAACCAATTCATTAACGATCCCTAATGATTAAAAAAATCTAAAACTAAGATGATCTACGAGTGTTTATTATTCATTGATGAAAATACTTGACAATGAGATATCCAAATACGTTCGTATCAATTGCTCAATATTACATTTCTTTTTTTTACACCTGCTGATATTACCATTAAATTCATATATATTTGACCTTGTAAATTTGGCAAGTATTGTATATATATGACGTAACTTGCTAGTCCAGGTCAAAGTTTTTGAAAAATTTTTTATGCTCCCACGCGTTTAATTGAATACGGAAGCTGTATTGCTTTTAAAAATTGCTAAAGAAAAAAATGATCGATCATTATGGTAACACGTAATATGAATGTTTTACATATTGATAGACATAACCTATAAATCGTTATAGAGAAAAAAAAATTAAAAGAAAGTTAAATTCGTGCAAGGCTGAAATAAAAAGGACCAATGTCAGATTGTTATAGACAGATATTGTTTTGTATAATAGGAAAAGGTTGTTAACCTCCGTGGAGGACAATTACGTTATGAATCGAAAAAAATAATGATTTTTTTTTTCTGCATATTCATCGGAAGAAAGGTTATGTAGATTTGTTTAAGTGATTGGAATTTAATTTGGGTTAATACAATGATGATATCATTTGGTTTTTACAATGGGAATGCAATTTTTTTTTAATAGGTTTCATTATACATTTTTTATTGATTCTTACGTTGATTCATTTTTTGTTTTTTCATTATTCACATCACTATAGTTGTTAATGCAATCTATAACATTTATCATGTTGTAGTACCTATTAAATAATAATTCAAAATTAAAGTGTATACAAATTCTTTATCTCGTCATCTCATAATCCAACGTGTTATCATATATTGTACATTTCTTTTTTCTAAATTTTAAATGTTAAAAAAAAGTTTAATTTTAATGGATTAATGAGAATAATCAGTATTATTTTTCAGCGTATTTAATACGTATTTTTAAAATTTTATATAATTTTAGTAAATAAATATTAAATTTATAAATCTTTATCGAAAATTATTTTTACAATTTAAATCTAGATTTACTAATTACCTGAATTAGATTTTATTTTGAATTTGTCAAGTCACATGCAATTTAATTGTTTTAGAGAAATAACCCAGTGGAAAATTAACCATATTTTAGCCATAAACACCCTGGTGGAAAATTAACCATATTTTAGCCATAATCGCACGTCGACACATTTTAAAATGACACTTATCTAGAAATTTTTCTTTAAATTAATTCTAGGGTTTTTAAATAAGTGCCATTTTAACATCCATTGACCAGCAATCACGTCTAGAATATGGTCAATTTTCTTCCAGGGCCAACTTTAATTTCGTAGACTTTCTAATAGTTTTCCATTACATTTTCATAAGCTAATAATAAATTATATATTTCATTATTATTTATTTTTTTTACCATTCAAACAATAATCTCTAAATAAATTTTTCAATGACTAATCAATTTCACAAAAATTATGTAACAAAGATACAAAAAATAAAGGAAGATACAAATAATGAAAAAAGTGTTAAAAATCAACTGATGTTCTTCGCTACGATAATCTCCTCGATAAAACTATTCGTTTGTACTTAATTTTTTAAACGACCAAAGCGATATTAACCCACCGGAGCTTTAACGACCAAAAATTATATAACTGGCACGTTATTAAATCGAGAAATGAAATTTAAACGCGGAAGTACTCTATTTCGTTGAAATTTAAATTTACATGAAAAAAAGAAGAAGAAATTTTTTGTGTAAGATTTTATATATCTTCGTTCGCCAGATTAACATAAATTTATGTCCTCTTAATATATGATTCTAGTTTCTTTTAAAAATTCTCAACTCATTAATTTTAATATAACCAATATCAAATTTGGTTGAAGTGAAAATTCAACTCTATTAGAATTTTAATTTTCAAGATGACATACATTGAATATATACTTATAGATAAGCAATTATGATTGAAAAGAAACAGAGTTTTAAAATGCATTTTCATTTTTTTTTTCTATAAGATTCCAATAAATAAAGCCCACCGAGAATACGTCTTTTTTTACTTGCATTCTTCAAGTCCATCATCTTCACACCTACGGTCAACACGTAACATTTCAAACTCGTCAATTCAATCAAAATTGAGAAAAAAAAAAAAAAATTGTCATTCGGGCAAAATAGAAAGAAGAGTAAGATATACAGTACCGCTCAAAAGTTCGTAAAAAAATATTTTTTTTTTAACTCAACTTCAAACTGCGATATTTCGGAAACGGCTCGATGAATTTGAAAAATCCGGACGTCGTTTGAAAGATCAGACAAAATACTATCTTTTTGTGTCCTGCCAAATATTTTTATCTCTTTTTTTAACTCTATTTCTAATGATAGAAAAATTTTTTATTTTTACGAATTTTTAAATTTCAATCAATCAAATGTAACTTTTTGAGAAATTGATAAAATTAAAAAATTCGAACGCGACTGAAAAGTAGAGTGAATTTCCTAAATCTTTATGTTTAATGATTTTTTTGTATCTGTTTCCTGCGTGTAGCTAAAAATGCGCAAAAATGGAAAGTACAAGAAAATCAGTTTTAGATATGATAATATTTGTAAATTTTGGTTTACATTAGCAAGATACAAAAAGATAGTATTTTGTCTAATCTTTTAAACGCCATCCAGATTTTCCAAATTTATCGAGTCATTTCCGAAATATCGCTGTTTGAAGTTGAGTTTCTAAAAAAAATTTTTTTACGAACTAATGAACGGTATTGTATACTTTTAACAAAATTATCACAAATTTTATCACAATTATTATAAATGATAGTGTCTTTTTTTTGAATAAATTAAAGTTATTTACAAATTTGATGCTTTATATGTATATACGAACTACAGATTTGAACACATGCTGAAATGTAAACAAAAATAGACCCGCGATATTGGAAAATATCATCATATCTAAAACTGATTTTCTTGTACTTTCCATTTTTGCGCATTTTTAGCTACACGCAGGAAATAGATACAAAAAAATCATTAAACATAAAGATTTAGGAAATTCACTCTACTTTTCAGTCGCGTTCGAATTTTTTAATTTTATCAATTTCTCAAAAAGTTACATTTGATTGATTGAAATTTAAAAATTCGTAAAAATAAAAAATTTTTCTATCATTAGAAATAGAGTTAAAAAAAGAGATAAAAATATTTGGCAGGACACAAAAAGATAGTATTTTGTCTGATCTTTCAAACGCCGTCCGGATTTTTCAAAATCATCGAGCCGTTTCCGAAATATCGCAGTTTGAAGTTGAGTTAAAAAAAAAAAAAATTTTTACGAACTTTTGAGCGGTACTGTAGACAATCATAGATATTCTATAATAAACACATTACAGGTACACGTATCATATATATACATATATACGCAAACGTATAAAGTCTGTTAAAAAAAAGTGAAAGGTATACACGACACTATCATGCTTATATTTTTCCCCTCCACGGAGAATAAAATTAAAGTTCGGTCTTCCCTCACCCCAGGTTTTAGCAAAAGTCAGTAAAACCAAACTTGATCTTCTCCCCCTTGGACTGGCCCCGCACAAACTTATAATAACTATTGCTTCTCTATACCCAAGTGCTAAGCGCTCGTGTAAACGCTTGTTCAATTTTTTTCCTTTTTTTTTCTTTCTTTCGTCTTCTCTTATTTTTCTTTCTTTTTTTTTTTTTTATTCTTGTTAAAAAGAAAAGAAGTTGCTCGCGACTTTTTATTTTTAATCTCGGCATGGTGCACGGTACTTTTTATTAAGTCTGCCGTGAGGATGTAATCCAAGTTGCTTTTAATTAGAACTTGTTTGTATAAGATATTTTTTGCTTTTACCTTTGCAGGTATCTTTAAATTAGTATTATTGTGATGTACACAGTGTTTTTGCAAATTTTCAGTTTTAAAAATAAAGTGTAAAAAGTGATCAGATCATTAAATATCATTTGAGAATAAAAAAAAAAAAACTAAAATCATGACCATAAACGTTAGATGAAAAAACAAAGTGATGAATTAAAAAAAAAAAAAAAATATCGACTTCAAAGTGCAACGTATTTTAAATAAATTTAATATTTCAAAGTGCAAAAGTGTTTTCCAATAGTAAAAAATGGCTAGCTGCGACTCGGACGAGCAGCGTAAGGAAAAAAGTTTGCCAAATATTTGCGACGAAATACGCTGCTCGGGTACGAGCGATAACATGAGCACGATGGAACGTGAATGTTTGATCGAACGACGTAGAACCGAAAAGCTTATGGAATGTAAAGATATGCTGAGACGCGATGGTACCCAAAGATACAGTAGAGAAGCTTTTAAAGCACTCTTTCGTAATGAGGTACGTAATAATGCTTGTAAGGCAAGATTTTTTTGTTTTTTTTCGTACATTTATTCTCAAACAAAAAACTAAGATAATATCTAGATTAATTTTCCTATTACTATAATCAGAAAAACCTGATAAATTTTAAAATTATATAAAAAATTTAAAGAAAAAAACAGAATATATGTACAATTTTATATGCATTTAAAGTTGTAATTAAAAAATACTGCTGCAGTAGAAACAAACACGTACCAGTCAGACAACTGCCATCCATCCTATAGAAAAATAAGCGATGCCACAGTAAAAATGAAACATACTTTTTTCTTTAATTTTACAGCAATGCATTATCATCGTAATAAAAAATTCTTAATTCGAGGGTGTTATTGGTATGGTACGATAAATGAGAAAAAACTTAATCCACAGCTGAGTTTAGATGATTTGCGATAATGAACACACAAAGCAAAAAAAATATAAGAAGCAAGAGCTAAAATCCGTATCTGGAATATTGCAACCAATTAAAATAAAAAAGTCAATAAAACAATTAAACGTGCGCAATCAGTGGAAAAATAATCCATATATAGTTTGAATGAACTCAATTAACCTCTTTATTCTTGGTTCTCCTTTTTTTTATTTTCCGTAAGTGTTTGATTTTTTATATACATAAAAGGCGGAAAATTTTCACGAAACGCATTGGTAATTCAAATATCATTAAACTTCTTTGAAAAAAAAGAAAAAATATTGAAAAATATTTAATGTTTCTTAAAATTTTTATTCCTGCTTCGTTTAATTACTATGATGAAATAATAATTATTTCAGCTATTGGTAATAAAAAAATTTAATTCGCTTTTTATGTAAAGAGATAACCAAAAAAACGTCAAATCGAATAAATAGAATGAAATAATAAATAAGTTCTCATTAATTTTTGATTAACGCCATTAAAGGTTTCTCGTGAGCACATTAATGTTATATACCATAAACTTTGCTCGCTGGTGATTTCTATATGTATCAATCATAATTAAGTTTCAATTAGAACATAAAGTTCATCATGACGTTAGATCACCGCTCATTATCTTATTTATTTTCCCCAAGGAGACGTAAACATTTACTTTGTTACACATTGAATTTTATTAATATATTTCTATTTTAATCATTCCCAACAAGGAAATCGAATTGAGACGTGTATAAATTAACCTTTTTTTTATTCGAGCGTTTATGAATTTAATTATAGTAATGAATTTTTTTTTTTTTAATAAGATTTATATTACGATATTGTCAATGATGTTTATACTTTATTTTTGCTCATTTACATGCTAGTTATTCATACGAGCTGAATATAATTTATTTGAAAACAAATAAAATTCACCTATGCGAAATTCCGGGTTTCTTTACCTGACACGTGTTTTATTTTTTTCATTGGCTTTCTAAATTTTTAATTTTTAAAAGTTTTTTTTTTATTTTTTACGTTGGTCGTTTATTGTAGGTTTCATAATTTCAAAATTATCGTAGAGAGTTCCGTTACATGCTAATTTTTTGAAGATTCATAAAAAAAAGCATAAGATTCGTCAAAATCATAAAGCTGTAAAAAAATGATTATTGAGGATTATTGAATGATGAATATATTTTATAGTGTATAAGCAACTTTTCATTTTAGATTTATTTCATTTAAATAACATTTATCATTAACGATATTTCATGTTTTATGGAGACATTCTAAATATTTTCAAAATTTTTCATCTACATTTTTGATTGAGTGAATTCATAAAAATAACGAGCGTTTCGTTAAAAAACTTAACAGTTAAGTTTATGAGTTTAAATTTAGTATTCTCAATGCGATTATTAGAACTGAATTCTATTTTAATATCTTCAAAATTTTAACTCCGCACAACAGCCCATCGATTATCACGTGTTTCTATCTTATTGATTGTTCTAACACATTCTGAAATCTTTCGACAAATAAATTCAAATTATCGGATATGGGATTTATTTTTTTCGAAACATTACCTCAACTTTCTCAATAATTTATTGATATATTTGTTGCAGCTGCGTACTCAGTCAATAATTTTTACAAAAGTTTTTGTACTTAATTTTTTCGAAATTCACCCAAACTCAAGACGAAAATAAACATCAGTCTTCGTGAAATCTGTCTCCAAAGTATACGCTTGGACACGCAGAAGAAAAAAAGAATCTCACGATTCAACATTTGCATGCAACAAAAAAAAGAGTCGCACATTATGATTTCGCTAATTGAAGACTTGAATAAATAATGCCAGCAAATTTTCTTGGAAGTCAACCATCAAAAAACTAACTTTCTACTTTTTAAAGTTATCGAAAATTTTGCCTCTTTCACATAAGAAGCTTTGTGATGGAGAAAAAAAAATTAATTTTTTTTTATAAATAACATTATACAAGTATGTTTGGAAAAATAATTAATTAAAATATACTATTTTTAGAAAATTTTCGCGTCCCTGCACGAGCGCTCCCATATGCGTCCATCTTTATATTTTGAGAATGAATTTAAAATTTTTTTATTTTTAATTTATAGTGCCAATTTTATCAAATGTGCGTAAATAAAAATGAAAAAAATTTTATTTTTCATTAGACAGCTATCGCCGATCTTTTGTTATACAGGCAGACTTTCATTTTTGATGAATTTTTAGAATTCTTAAACTGTATAATGTAACTCAATTAAATTAGAATGTGTTATTTCCAATAACACTAATAAATACTATACTTACAAGGAGAAAATTTTACCTTCAGATCTTGGATATTCTTCTCACTTTGGAATGTATAAAATTATGAGAAAAGTCGCATTAATTCCTACAACGTTCGATTTCATCTATAAAACTGAATTGGTTCAAAAGTTAAATATCAAGACGAAATTTAAAGTTAAATTAAGTATGAATTTTCAAAAATTTTAAATCAGAATTCCGCGTTTTTTTTCCTCTGATCATTCTTTTCGTAAAAACTTTTAAAATTCAAGCTAATTGTAACTTTGAAATATCAAAAATTGGACCAAAAAGATGCGATTTCTTACACTATTTTGAATAATAAAAATATTCTTAAATTAGGTGGAAATCCATGACCTGAAAATTAAACACTCTTTCTATCACTTAAATTTTTCAATATTTTGTAGGCTGAATTTATTTTGAAAAACTTAATGATTACGGTGAAAAAAAAAATCATTTTTTTTATGATTTTTGATAACTCGAGTAAGTTTTCGTTATTCTTATTGAAATTTCACAGATATATTTAAACATATGTTGGATGAGTTCACCGGATGAAGTCAATTAGTTTTCGAAATATTGAAGGTCGTTTATTTTTGGACTTTCTTTAGAAATGGTTGCATTTTATCAAGGAACTCATTTTATTTTTATCTCACCCATACGATTTTATTTGTTTTTTAATCAAATCATAAGAAAGAGAATTTTCATAATTCACTAAAAATTTTTAATTTTTAAAAATTTAACAATATTTTCAAAATTATATTAAATTTGTGAAAGCCAAATATCTTAGTACCAGTAGCAATTCTTTCTTCTAACAATCATAAACCAAATAAGCCTGGATGTAAAGATTCTTCTAGAAGTCGAAAGGAACTTTTTTTAAATAAAAAAAAAAAGGAATCCAAGGATTATACTATATGTGCTTGTATATCTAGATAATCGACCATATTACAGCCTTCGTTATGTGTCGTCCCCCCTCGAAAATAAAAAAAAATAAAAAAAAATAAATACCCAAGGTTCTATATCAATACAAACGTAAAATATATATATATATATATATATATATAGATACACTATTGACTTCTACATGTGTGTGAATTTTCTTACATGATTGGATACTTAAAAGCTCGGGCTACTGTAAAAAAAAATCACGAATCCTTCGAATCGTGAGCCCTTTTATTTTTCTTTTCTTTTCCTTCCTTTTTTTAACCATTGATTCTCAAACGCGATAAAACAGGGGTATGTTAAGTAGCCAACGAGATAATATCTTGGCTTGAAAGAGAAGTGCCATTTCATAACGTTGCATAATGCTCTTTGTTAAGTTGAACGTTATTTTGGTGCTCTATCGATGATATTAAAATATTTTTAAAATATATATGTTTTAAATGATCAACAGTTCAAATAATTAGACTGCTGTAAAATTATCAAGTTGGGTAAAATTCTCATCAACTTTGACTATTTTCTATTTGATTTTACAGAAAAATTGATGTAAAATTTAACATATTTTTATCTAAAATAATATCATTCATAATAATTACTATTTTTGCTAAAACAAAAATGAATTAAAAAATTTACTATATTGCACGTAATTAATATGTCCAAAGAATATAAATAATTCATATTTTAGGAAAAGTTGATCGAAATATTTGCAAACTTTTCTTTATCATTCGGTTGCAGTTTAAAGTTTAGATGAAAAAGAAAAATAGTCGGTAGTATTGAAGAAGAAGAAAGAAAAAAAAAAAGGATAAAAATATATCGAGATGATAGTAATCTATAGTCAAAGGCCCGGTTCCGATCAAGGCACTTTATAGCCCGAGGCTTCGAGACCTTGGCGCCTCCAGCCGAGAGGCTATATAATACTAATCGTTTTTTTAGATGCTCATATATGTTGAAGGAACGAGACTTGGGGCCGTACGCAGCCTTCCTTCTTAATTTCCTTTTTCTATTTTAATTAGCCACAAATGTGTGTATATACGTATACGCGCGCCGTCAACGTATCTACTAATCTCAAGAGATCGATAAAATGCATCGACGAAAAAAATAAAACTATTTGCTGTTGGTACTGAAAGTTGCAGTTTTTATTGAATTTGGTATTGCTCGCTTAATCGTATAATTAATTTTTCGACAAAAAATAGCTTTAATCATTTTTTTTTAGGAAATGTATAATAGAGTGTTAAAAAAACCGCATTCATTTCTTTTTGAAATTATGAAAAAGTGAAAGCATTTTTGAGTCATAAATATGCCAGTATTCTTTGAAAATCATTTAAAAGTTATAGGAGAAGGTGATAGCTTTATTATGACAATGGAAGAAAAAATCAAGATCCATTCATCATAATGACACTATAAAACTTCTTTTTTTTCTTCTTTCAATACTACAAATAGAAATGCCCGTGTTAAAAAAAGTATAGAACGATAAATACTTTGTGAACTCGATCAGAATCAACATCACTGATATAATCTAGATTCAATGTATATAAAAAATATGATTCATAAACAAACATTCGTTTCATGGTCGAACCAAAATGTATGCAACTAAAGAAAAAAAATATTTCATAATAATTTGGAATATTTCGTTTTTAAATAATTCATTTATCAAAACGGTAATTATACATCTTTTTATGATAAAAGGTTGTGCAGAAATAAAAAATTGTGGTGAAAATATACTTTTGTTTAAAAATTTCTTTTTTTTTTTCAAATGATTGATTGAAATTCGGATTTTTACATAAATAAGTATATGTAAATATATTATAAATGTTATAATATATGAGATATCGTATTATTAAAAAAATGTAATGTCAAACAATACAAGTTAAATTATTTTTCTTAAAAAATTTTTGTATGTTTTAAAAATTTTTTTTACATTTAACATTGAAACCCCACTTTTCATGTCTTTTTATTTCATCGTTTTTTTTTTATTAAGAAATATACGTTAAAGCATTTAATTATTTTTAAAAGTATACACTATTATTTAATTATTTATTAAAGTTATTTTTTAAGTCATTTTTTTTTAAATTTGTTAAAAGTCTTGCGCGTTTTAATTTTATAGAATCTAGGGTACGTTCCTATGCAGTGCCTTGAGAATAAGAAAAAAAAATTATTCATAATTACGCAAGGACGGTAATTGGAATGTTAAACGAAAATTACGGGCTCTTAAAATTTATGCAGCATAATTTTTGGGTGTTGACGGGATTTTTATTATAAGCATGTTACATGTGCCTAACATATAATAATTTTTTTTTTTCTTTCATTAATTATGATGCAAAATAATCCTTATTAACCCGATGTTTAAAGCCAGGAATATTAATGATATGATCTTTTTTAATTTACCTTAATTTAATTATGTTTAAAGCTTGCACCGATAAAATATGACAAAATATAAATATCATATGATAAATTCCTTGAATATATTACTGTTATCAAGAGAATCGAGAGCCGAGTCTTGATATTTTCAAAATTTGAAAAACTTTTTAACCAAAAATAAAATACTGCAAAGTCAAACAAAAAAATTATGATAAATAAATAGAAAATTTGTGTAGATTTTATCGTATATTTAGTACAGAATTACTTTGTTAAATAAGTAATGATAATTATAACGTTATTTTTTCTAATAACCATTATAATATTGTAAAATGAAGTAAAATATTTATATTTTCAATGATAAATAAATTAATAATCAATTCTATTTCGACTAACTTTACCATTTCGTTTTTTATGAAATTCTTCGTCATGTATATGATAAGCTATAACATGGACTTTGAGCACATGATAAATATTCTTTTATAATATTGATATTTATTTGTCATATTTTCTATCACATCTAAATAATTAACTAATTTCATCAGAAATATTTGATATCATCGAAAATAAGAAGACGAAGCATAGAGTACTGGACAATTTAACATGAAAACTATTAATTTTCATAAATTGATATTGCGATTATATCCACTGATGAATTATCATTAAATATTGATAAAACAATGCAGATTATTTTTAGGAACTACAGTGATTAGTTCTAATAAATTTTTTAGTATGGTGCTATCTTAATGAAAATACTTTTTTAAATAACTATAATTTATTGCGTAAATGACTGTTAAAAAATATAAAAATTCAGACATAAAAAGTCATATTTACAGTTATTTACATTTTTTTAAATGTTTGAATTTTTAATAAATAATTTGTTAATTTACAATTGTTTATAATTATTTATAGTTATTTCAAGTTATTCACAAATATTTAAAATAATTTACATCTTCTGAAATTTTAAAATTAAAAAAAAAAAATAATCTTCTTTTAACTTTTAACAGTCATTTTATAAGCAAGAAAATAGATAAAATAAAAGGAAAAACAATGAAATCTTATTAATAAAAATTCTAATTCAATTTTTTATATAAAGTACAATCATAACTGAATCCTTTCTTGGCAAATATCCTATTCTTATAAAAATAGCCATACAGATTACAGTAAACTTATTTTAAACGTTTATTAGAGTTGAAATTTTGGAAGGACTTTCTTTTCCAGAACACTAAAAAATTCAAAGTTTTATAAAAATATTAAAACCATTTTTTCAAAGTATAACCGTTACATGAACAAAATTTATGCATACTAGATAAGTTTGAAATTAATTAACTCATTTACGACTCAAGCCATATCGTTTTTTAAATTGTAGAAAACCTTGTAAAAATGTTATAAATAAACGATAAAATTTCCTTTTATTTTGAAATTATTGAAAAATAAAAATAAATACTTAAATGAAATATATAATTTTAAAATTTAAATACGTGTATCTAATTAAAAATTTAAAAACAACTTTAAATAAGTTTCGATTGGTTTTTAGTTTTTAAATTTCTCCCTTCGGAAATTTTTGGCAATATATTGCAAAAATATTAAATAATGCTGTTTGCCGCTATATTACTGAAAAACTAGTAATTATTAAAAATAAATCGATAAGTTAGTACAGCAGATGGATCGACGAGTTAATGAACTGATAAATGATCAGGATAATGAGTTATTTGGTCGATAGATTGATGAATCAATGGTTTGTTTGGTGATGAGTTTTTGGAGAGTGTTGATGGGTTATTGAGGTCAATCGACTATAAACTCATTCACCCATCGATTTATTCATCCATCAACTCATTGATAGAACCATCGATCTACTCATACATCAATTCACTTATCTACCCATCAACCCATTTACTTAATAGCCTATCGATCCATTGATCCATCCATCCATCACCTGTCTCTGTCCATCAGTTTACTTATTAACTCAGCTTTTTATCCAGCCACCTAACCATCAATTAATCCATCCGTCACTTAATCCATGGACCCATCAACCATCTATTATTCATTGATCTGTCAACTTCTTTTGCGAACATTGCTTCTTGTGAAATAGTATATTATACACCGAGGGAGTACAATAAGCAAAGTATGCCCTGTATGTCAGTTGAAGCCCGAGCATAGCGAGGGCGTCATACATACAAGGCATGCTTTACTTATTACATTCTCAAGGTATATAAACGAATTTTCCATCACAGCGGCCCGGAAACAGCACTTTCGGTCCTGCGACAAAAACACAAAAGTGTTGTTTCCGGGGCGCGGGTGATGGAAAATAGTATACGCACCTGCGGGGGAAACTTGTTCGCCCCTTAGCACGCGTTTAACACCCTCGGCTACGCCTCGGGCGTTATTATACGCGTGCTATGGACCGAACAAGATGTTTCCTCCCGCAGGTACGTAATATACTATTTACTACACTGCGCGGAAAGTACGTCAAAAAATTTTCGAATTAATAATTCATTATTCCACACAAATATTAATTCACAATACTCCGCGAATTATAATTCTTTGCACACATAAATACCGGAAAACAAAACTTGTATAAACATGATACGAACAAAACTGTAAAAACTTGAATACGAAAGTCAATTGATCGATTCTGACATGAAATGTATAGAAGTAACAACTTACGCGGGAGCATTTGAAATCAATATTTAATGTCTAAAATCATTTAAAATAAAATAAACAAATATAATTTATATGCATGTCAGCTAGATGTAAAGACAGCATTTTTGAATGGAGAATTAGAGGAAGAAATATATATGGAGATACCAAAAGGTTTAGAGGTAAATAATGAAATAAAGAGTACAATGGTATGTAAATTAAAAAAGGCTATGTATGGATTAAAAATAAGCCCCAAGAAATGGAAAAATAATTTTCAAAGGAGATGGAAAAGCTTGGATTAGAAAATGACTTACATAAACCATGTCTTTTCACATGGAGAAAAAAAGGGAAAATGGCACTTGTATTATTGTATGTAGACAATATGTTAGCTGCAAGCAACAGTACAAATAAATTAAAAGAAATAACGCATGGTTTAAGTAAAGCATTTGAAATGAAGAACCTTGGTGAACCAAAAAACTTTCTAGGGATGACAATAGAAAGAAATAAAGAAAAGAATTATATCATTTTACATCAAGCAATATATATAGAAAGCATTTTAGAGAAGTTCAACATGAAAGACTGCAAGCCTCAAAATACACCTATGGTAACTAGGCAAGTGAGCAATCGATATAAGAAGAGCAAATTGGATGTTCAAGAAATAAAAAATCAAAATCAAAATGATTCATTGAAAAATGTACCATATAGAGAGGCTATAGGAAGTCTTATGTATTTATCAAATGCAACGCGGCCAGATATCACATTTGCAGTAAATTACCTAGCCAGAAAACAGTTAGAACCTACTGAAGAAGATTGGATTGATGCTAAAAGAATATTTAGATATTTAAGAGAAACATCTACATTAGATTAAAATTCACATCTAAAGCAGAAGAGTTAGAAGCCTTGACAGATGCTAGTTTTAAAGATTGTCAAGATTCTACTTCAACAGGAGGATATATAATTAAATTATTTGGCGATGCAGTGGCATGGAGAAGTCATAAACAATCATATGTGACCTTATCGACGTGCCAAGCAGAGTACTTAGCGATGAGTGAAGCATGTCAAGAGTTGATTTCTTTAGATAAATCAATTCGATTCGTTTTGGGCAAAACACTGTTTCCAGTAACAATTTGGTGTGATAATCGCTCAGCAGGCGACTGTACAAAAATGGATGGAAGTCACAAACTAAAAGTATTTGATGATAGTTTAATGGAAATACAGAGAAATCTAAATGAAAGCGAAAACAATGGCAATAGAAAACATATGGCCGATACACATGGCGATTTTATAAAACAATGTGTAGATCAAGGCAAAGTTAGAGTCACATGGATCGCAACCAAAGAGAATTTAGCAGATATAATGACTAAACCTTTACCCTTAGAAGCACATAAATATTTAAGAAATAAAATAACTAATATAGAATTAAGAGATTAAAAGAATTATAAAATATAAATATTTAAATTTAACATATTATGTTTCTTTCTGTTTACAGATAACTTAAAGAAATAAAAAGGAAAAGAGGAATTCAATATTCTTATTGAGAAGACAATAAGAACAATTAAAAGTTTTTTTTTTACTGTACCAATTAAATTTTGAATATGTCGTATGACATTTTTTGAGTAAAATAAAATTATTAATGAGATTAATTGTAACAAGGCAAAGGGAGGGAGTGTAAGGTTTGCTTTGCCTTATTACTCTCCCTACCCTTTTGTCCCTTTTCTGGTACTATGGGTTATAGGCGTCATAAGCCCTATGGTCATTCTCTCTGTAGCCTCTATTGAGTAAACTGCATAGAGTACTTAAGAATTCAAATAATATTTTGAGTGTTAATTATTGCTTGACAATATATTGATTATTAAGAGTAACAGTAACAGCGTTTGTGTATAGTTATTTTATAACCCACCTTGCACCCACATACATCCAGCAATAAATAATGTTGAAAATTTAATAAATTTTATTTTACCGTAAGAAAAAAAGTTTTTGTAAGACAATATCATTAACGTAATTAACGTCATATTTTTAATAAAAAATTAATCCATATCATCTGGATCTATAAGCTTGCGATTTGCAATTGATTTCTTATACCACTGAGATGACTTTTTAGGAGTGCGATTTCGATTATCATCATTAAAGTCAACTTGGATTATTCCAAATTTATCCCTGAAATTAGAAAAAAAATTATATTAGTATAAAAAAATACCATGATAATATCGTTTCTTTTCTTCAATGCTTTTAAACTTACTTAAATCCTGAAGCAAATTCAAAACTATCAAACAAACTCCAAACAGTATAAGCTTTTACATTGCATCCATGTATTTTATGTGCCATTAACATTTCTTTCATATAAGAATATAAATAATTTATTTTATCATTATCGTCTGTACCGTTTGTATCAGATACTCCATTTTCTGTAATAAACAAATTTGGATTATTATATCTTTCCTTTATTTTTTTAAGTATGTATCCCATTCCTTCAGGTGCGACCTTTAAAAGAATAATATATTAATCAATAACTTATATTATTGGAAAATTAATATTAATATCTAACTTTTAACCAGGAACTTCCACTTGATGCCCATTTAGGATCTACTGTATATTCCAGACCACTGTCATCTGGCCAAGATAATATGTCAGATTTTGGTAATTGTGATACGAGACTTGAAGTATAATGATTCAATCCAAAAAAGTCTGCAGAGCCCCTTAAAATACGTAATTAATTTATGTATATCCATCATTAACGATTAACCCCGAGAGGACCGAAATAAGGCCACATGGCGCTATATCTTTATTTCTTTTACTTTTTGATATATTTACTTTCTTTACAAAAACCGGTATGTTGATGAGGTTACGGAACTGAACTTCGGCCGATCAACGAAATTAAGCAGCGGTGGACGCGGTTATTATTTAGATGAATTATTGCTAATGCCTATGCAACTTCGTCGATTAGGGGATTTTTCGTTGTTAACAATACGATGTAACATAATCATCAACAGCAATTTCGATTGCCTGGTAATGCTAGAGCCCGACATAGCAACCTTCAGATTCTCGATTTGAGGTAGAAATCTGGTTAAAAAAGTCTGCTCGGGGGGTACGCATTGTTGAATAAGATTTCGGAAAGGTATGGACAAAGGTGTAATGCACTTACTAGGCCAAAAGGCTATAGGTGGGTAAAGTCAAATATATACTTTTTTTATAATTCTAGTTGCAGAAGCGTAATTAATGACTCAAAAAACCTACAAATGGATAGTTTCAAGCAAATTTTATAAAAAATAGATATAATGTTCAGGAAATAATAGCTATGTTCAATTCTATATTTTTATTTTTTGGACGCTGACTACAGAATCATAGTCAGAGATCCTAAAAATCACAGGAATATCTTCTTTATTAATGGTTAAAATCAAATTTCTCAAAAAAATAAAGATATAACATAGCGTTAGTCCGGTCTTCTAAGGGTTAATATTAAAATTTTATGGGCGCAATTTATTATTGTAAATGTGGTAGTTATTGACATAGAAAATATTTCTATATGAAATTACTTATAATATTGAAATTGTTTGTAATCAATTTTTGTTAAAACAACTGAAATTACATTTTTGAAAAAAAAAAATCATTTGAAAAATAGCAAATTTTTCCAAATTCTCGAATGATAAGGAAAGATTTTAATGAAAAAAATAAGATTTTTCTATGATTTGATGAAATGATGGTTGACGATATACTGATTAAAAGTTACCATTGCAACTACTCGATTTTATAAACCATTTTACCTCCAGAGATAGTTGAAGGTCATACGAATGACTGAGGATACGAATGAAGAATATTATTTATTCTTTTTGTGATTGCATATACATACATACGTAGATGCATACACTCACACGCACAAAAAACACACGCGTACACATATACATACATTGACATATCCACACAACACACATTTACATATATTCACACGCGCACACACACCATAACGAAAAAAAAATAAATGAAGAAAATTGTAGAAATCTGAAAATATCCGCATAAAAAAGTATGAAACAGAAGACTACAGAAAAAAACTGAAGAAAAGTGACCGGATTGAAACTTAAAAAAACAGTTATTTACAGTTCTCTTCTGTATATAACTATTATAAACAACTTTCTTCAATTATCAATAAATATTCTACAGTTATTAATGAATATTACTGTTGATAACTGAAGAAAACAGTAGATAACTGTTGTCTTAAGTCTCCATCTGGTCACTATTCGACAGTTAATGACTATATTCTTAAGTTTTATTCAGATATTCAGATTTCTTGCACTATGAACTTACAGAATGATTGAAACGGTGATAAAACTCATCATTTCACTTTTGGGTCCCATTCTAGTTATGTGACCCCAAACTATTCCTAGGAATGAAACGGCTTATAGGATCGAATAGGTGCAAAGGCAACTTTTCACGAATTCAGGAAAAAATTATCGGAGTTCCATTTTTCCATAAAGATTCGGTGGGGTCCTTTAATAAAAAAAACTATGTAAATTTTTCAAAATATTACCTAATAAAGTCAATCCAATATTCTGAAAATTCTGGTAATCTTGATTTTCTATAGCCTTGCAATCTACTTCTTTCTGCAATCCTTTCTTTCATAATTAGTGGATAATCGCCTTCACGAGAAAAAATTGGATTTGCTATCCAACCGCAATCAAATTCAAATGCAATTAAGTCAGATGTATTATCATTCTTGTTTTCGTTGAAAAACGCTTGGCATTGCATAATTATACCAACATTACCCTTTTGATTATTACGAAAAGTATTATCATATAAATGATAAGCCAGCGCATGACCTTTCAACATATTATGAAGACATCGATATTTATCTGTTCCGTCAGTTAGCAAACCTAATCAATGAAAATTTGTTTTATATTGGAGTTTTAAATATTTGTTAATTATTATAAAATTATGTTTAAATTAAATTTAATTATTTTAGCAAATATTAGCAATTTAAGGTTTATTATAAATAGTTTACCTGGAGGACCGGTACCAGTTTCATATCCAAGATCACAAAACATTTGTGGTTCATTTAATGTTGCAAAATATTTGACTCGATAACCGAATTCTGTAAAAACAATTCTGGTGTACTCGGCATAAATAAAAGCCATTTCTTCATTTAACCATCCACCAAACTCTTCCAATGATTGTGGATGATCCCAATGATAAATTGTTACCAATGGGGTTATATTATATTTCTCCAATTCGTCTAAAATGCTGTGGTAATAACGTAATCCATCTTGGCTAGGAACTCCAGGATAACCACTTGGTAAAAGTCTTGACCAACTTATTGAAAAACGATAATGATTAAGCTGCGTAAAAGGAAATTCATTGTAATTCAAAATTTTTCTGACAAAAAATAATTACTATTATTGACGATTGTTTAACTAACACCTAAACTTTTAGCCATTTGTATATCCTCTTTAACTTTGTGATATTCGTCACTACTAACATCTGCATTAGAATGGTTATTGATTAAATATGCATGAGTGTGAGAAAAGTGATCCCACACACTTTCTGCTTTGTCTGGAAAACAGAATTTTTCATTAAGTTTTAAAAATAAAATTTTTTAAAATAATTTATACTTTTTATAAAAAAATATAAAATATTTGATAATTTCAAATTCATATATATGCGTGTCTGCGTATGTGCTGAAAATTAATTAAATTTAAACTTTTTTATCGCAAACTATTGGAAAAAAGTTTGTCTTGTATATTATAATTTCTTTCGAGGAATGTGGTCTAATTTGATATGTCTACTTTTAAAAACCAAAATATTATCTTTCCGAGTTAACATTTTTGTAAAAATAAAATACTGTTTGTCGTTTAGGAAAAAGTTTTTGTTTATGTTTTCGGAGGATTTAAATTTTCTAGATTTTTAAACGAAAAGAAAATTATAATTTTTAAAAGAACGCGATATGTTTCTCAATAATTCAAGAATAATAGTTTTCTAAAAGCTGAAAATATCACGCCATGTAAGAGCTTTGTTCCGATTATACAATTTTTTTTATTACTTCACTAGCTAGAAATAAAAGGTCTAGTGAATTGTTCATTGAAATTGTCAAAAAATTTAATAATTAGTTAAATTTTAAATCAACTAATATTATTATAAAATAGTATAGCTTAAGAAGAAAATAATTAACAAAATCTTGTTATTTTGTAAATTATGAGCAGTTTTATTTAAACGTTAAAATTTTTCTAAAAAAATTTACATAAGTCTATACTTGTAAAAATTTTGAACTGATTGACAAGTGACAAAAAAATCATTAAAAAAGCTCTATTTTTTAAATAAAAATAAATCTTACAACCTACCCTAAATTTAATTTTCAATTTTATTTTTTCGTAACTTCAACAATTTTAGTTTTGAATATACTTTTTTTCAATCGAAATATTTTTTATTCCCATCGGAACAGAAATGGTCACTTTATTGACTCGAAAAGCGGGCCGGAAGAAAGCCATATCTTATGTCTAAAATTTTGTAGAAGATAAGTTCTTTTCTTCCGCTAAATTTTATTTCTCCCGCAAAATAAAAAATTTATAAAACTAAATATATTATTGAAAATTTTTTTAAAAAATTTAATTTTTTTTTTTTTTTAATTAAGCTTGCTTTTTTTAAGTTAATAAAGTGGCCACGATTGAGGTTGAAATAAAGCACTCATATGCAATTCGGGAGCAAAGTTTATTTCTTCCTCGGGTATTTGCTCCCCTCGCTTCGCTTCGCTCACTAGGGTTGTAAATCTCGGGAGAAATATACGACTTTACTACCTAGTTACATAATATACTATATTTCAACTTCTAAGATTATGTCTAATAAGTACCCAAAAAAGAAGAAAATACAAATGAACTTCAACTAAATTTTACATGTAGTTTTTGGAATTTTTATTCATAACAATTGAGATAAAGTAGAAATAAAATTAATCTAAACTCAACTTGTTTTTACATTATTTCTTGTAATCTTATAGCTAGAATTTAATTCTTGCGATTCCATAACTAATACTCAACTATTTAAACTTTTTATTATGAAAAACATGATTCATTATAGAAAACATGAATATGATATTTACCACTGACGTTCCATGCACCTTCTACTTGAAAAGCGGATGAAGCAGCGCCAAACATCATATCAGCAGGAAAACTTAAATCAATATCTTGACATTTTACAAATATCAAACATACGAAACTGAATATACATTTTAAAATATTATTTAAATTCATTTTTAATTAGAAATTTTTTATAGCCTTGTGAATAAATTTTAAAACGCTTCTTTCTTTTAATTTAAATTATTAAAGGATTAATAACTTTTACAAAATATATTAATAATGAATTTAATATTCTTAACATTACAAGCTCGCATGGCAAATAAACTTCCTTTTTTTTTTTATTTTTTATATAAACTTGAAAATTTATCTTATCAGCAATAATTATTGTTAGTTAAATAAATGTACTTAATTTCACTGCGCTTGGGTACAATTATGGATATTTCCTTGTAGCAAATATTCTAATTTGTAATTTTGAATTATTTAAGTTCATTGTTACTTTGTATAATAAATTTTTTGTTTATTCTCATTAAGCGTTACAATATTAATCTTAAATATTAATATAGTTTTTTTTTAAATTTTTTATTTATTTATTTTTATTTAAAAAAGTTTATAAAAATATTAAATGTATATTATTTTAAGATACGATAAAAATGATGATTTTGTTTTTCAGAATTCTGCATAGAAAAAATCAATTTTGGAATAAATTAATGTTTCAATCTTAGCATGCATATAAATTCAAAAATGTTAAATCATAGTGTAGTGAGCCATTCTTTTAGCCAACTATACAATGGAACTTTCATACGTAAAAAATTATTGATAAAACATTATCGCTTTGTTTATTAGTTCATTGTTTTTGCATGAGCTTGCATTTATCACTTATCCACATATCTAACGTACGTGGATTTTTTAAAAATATTCTTTACTGTTTTATTGTGCATAATGGTCCAGAAAAATTAAAATTTCTTTCTTTCTGAAATATATCTTCGTACGAAAAGCCATCTGTTATTTATTGATGATTCATCAAACGTATTAACAATACGACTTGTCAGTAATCCTATAAATAGTTACATTTGCTTAATGTTTAACTAAAGACAGTCTGCATCTTAAAACTATAAAAAAATCATGACCGGATGTTGTAAGGCCAAGATAAACGTTTTGTGATTGGCTCACGGAGTGCGCATGCGTGCAGTGCTTAATTCAAATAGTCTGATTTTCCTAAATGAAGATTATTGTAAATTTTGATAATTACAAACAAGATTCTAAAGTTTTTCTTATGATATATTTTTTAATATAAAAATTAATGTGTAATCTTGGTTTCGTTACGGCATGTATACATAAAGCTTTGACATGTGCCCGCGAGATTTTAAAACGTTTAAATTATTAAATTTAAATATTTTATAAATTATTATAAGTAAATAAATACTTAATCTTTAGTGAAAATGGAGTAAATTAAAATAAAAATAACTCATGTAGAACAGCCATAAAATTAAAGCGCGCGAAGCTCGTAGGTTAACTCTAGTTAAAGATCTTTTAAAAAATTCAGCTTTTTAAAGAAAATTTTTTAGCAAATATTTTATTCCAATTTCAATACAATTATAATAAAAATCTTTTGGAATAGTTATTCCAAAAATTACAAGACCATGAAAAAGATATTCTAACAGAATGCTAACAGAATTAAAAAGCTTTTAGAAAATAAACCATTTTTTGGCCATTTTTGTTGGCCAACGCATGTTAAAATGGCACTTATCTAGAAATTTTGGAAACTCTTTGTACAGAATTTCTAGATAAGTGTCATTTTAACATGTGTTAACCAGCAAAAATGGCCAAAAAATGGTTTATTTTCTACCAGGGACCCTAAACGGTGTGGTGAATAATATTTTAACCATCTAAGTAAGCTCCAAATTTACATTTTTTCATCCTTTTTTGCCTAGTATTTTTTTGTTTATATATAAGACTTTAGAAAATATTTGGCATAGCATATGCATCGATAGTTGTTTAACAATTTTTTATTTTAATAAATAAACAATAAAAAAGGTCATTTTCATCGAAATTATATATGCCACAAATGGTTAAATTCAAACAAAATTTCTAAATAAATATTCAGAATAGTAATTTAATTAAAATTAAAATATTATCTTTGTACTATCCTAGATAAATGTTCAAATTCATAATAACCTTTTACACGCGCACATGTTAATTTATTATTTCATATTTGGCTATCAATAAGATAATATAATTTTTGGGGTGGCTACAGTCTGAGCCATTTACCTTATTCTATTATTCCATATTCCGTTTTATTTATAGAATACATTTTATCTATGACGTGACTTAAAAATTCGACTTAAAGAAAATAGAAAATTTTTTTAGATTATTTGATAAAATGAAAATTTTTTATTTAAAAATTTAATATTTTAATATACATTAACTTTTTGAAAAGGATGCATTAGCATATGTGCAAAAGTTATTGTAACATTTGAGTTTATCAATTTTATTGAACTAAAATTTTATCCAAAAAAGCGCCATCTCAGCTGCCTAGAGATTAAAATATAATTTATTTGCTAATGAGCATATAAAACTTTGTTTTTGTTAAGATGGAAATTTTAGTATTATTATTAAAATACATTGAAAAAATTAAACTGATACATGAAAACCAAACCAAATTATTTTACACTTTAATAATAATCAATAACTAATAACTAATAACAACATTTCATCTAGATTTCAATGACAGTAAATTTTTGTCGAAAAAAAAAAAATTTGTATTATGCTTCTAAAATAAAAATAGCGAATTGAAATATTCAAAGAATTAAGTAAATTTTTTACTTGAATAACTATTTTTTACTTTTATCACTAAAAAATTACTGTAAAAAAAATGTTTATTCCTATCTCAACTATAATGGCCATTTTATAAACTCGAAAAGCAGACCGAAAGTAAAATAAAACTGACTTCTGAAATTTATTTTTCTGAATAGATTCTGCTCCCGCTAGATTATAAACTTATGAAAATAAATAAACTGTTGAATGTTTTATAAAATATTTTATATTAAACTATTCATTAAACAAACTAATAAAAATTATTAGAAAAATTTTTAAATTTTAATAAAAATTTATAAATTATAAAAATCATAATATTCAAATATTAAAATTTCAATTTTTTTTCAATTGGCCCCGCTTTTTTTCAGTTAATAAAATAGCTACTGTCAAGATAGGAATTAAGCTCATTATGCAATCCAAGAGTAAAGTCGCATATTTCTCTCGTGGGTGAAGTTTGCAACAAAAGCGAGGGGAATAAATTTCCTAGGGAGAAGTAAACTGTAATGTACTAATAATAGAATAATAATATAATAAACACTATTGATTTTAAAAAGGTTTTCCCTTGTCCTATATTTAAAAGAAAGGATCCTAATAAAAAACCGATATTAATTTTTAAAAAATATGATTTAATAGCTCAAGTTATAAATTATATCGGGGAAAAAACTTGACAATAATTAAAATAATCCAAATCTATTTTGCAGTCTAATTGTTGTACAAGTATTATCTCATCAGCCATCAAAATAAAATTTCATTCACAAACATATCGATAACAAATAAAACACAACAATACACATTCCGATCAACAACAATGGTATCGAAATTATTAAGCTTATTTATCCATTGATGATAAAATAAATTTTGAAAGCAGGCCAATTTCTCCAGTCGAACGTAGTTAGCTATAAGCTCTCGGAACTTTAATAATATTCGTGCAACGCTCGGAAAGAAAAAATAAAAAGAAAAAAAAAGGGCGCGCATATTGGTGTTGTTTTTTCTTATTGTCTTCTACCGTACAAGAAAGGTAGATCGTTTGTAAAAGAAGAACGTTTTACTGCTGTCAAGATCGGATATTTAAAAGGACACGCGAATACGTCGGATCCTCATTAAAATCGTATATACATCCAACTTTCTTTTGATATATTTAAAATATATTCGATAACGAGATTTTGGTATTTATATACGTACCAACAACGTGATTTGCTTGACACTGACCTATTTATTGGCAGTCCTTAAACAATAACAAAAGTTTTAATGTAAAATAGCTACTTTCGTAGAAAGCGTAATTACGAGTAAAAAAAGAAAATTATAATCTGTTTAAGGTTCTGAAAGTGAGTGACTTTATTTTATATACGTTTGTTGTGATTGTTTGCAGTTTTTGGTTAAGTTATTCCGCCAAAAAAGTTGCAATTAATTGACGCTTATTGCAATTTTTATCCATCATATTAGTTTTAATTGGTTGCGGTGATGTGAAAATTTGTCATCAACATAACAACAACAGTGGCCACTTTATCAAAGGCGGGCCGAAGAGTCTGACATTTGTTTGCACTAGAAACGAGCGCTAATGTGTCACATTATTGCTTACTTTATTTTCTTTAAATTTTGAATTCCTCTTTTTCAAATTAGTGAAACGGCTGCAATCTATGGGGTAATAAAATACAACTTTATTTCTCAATTGTGTATATTAATAATTATTATCGAAAGCAAGTAAAATCGCATTACTAAAGTAAAAAATGCCATAATCAAAAATATTTTCTTGCTATGATTATTTTTGAAATTATGAATACTCAATGTTTAA
This sequence comes from Anastatus disparis, assembly GCA_017163975.1. Classification (NCBI taxonomy): domain Eukaryota; kingdom Metazoa; phylum Arthropoda; class Insecta; order Hymenoptera; family Eupelmidae; genus Anastatus; species Anastatus disparis. The sequence goes on from JAFFSR010000251.1 coordinate 4,492,380, forward strand.
TGGTAAACAATCCGTAGATAATATTAAAATTATATGTAAACATTGTATATTTGTAACCTTTAGAATGCAAGCGAACGGCAAGAATACTTTGTTGTTAATAAATAATGGTACAATAGCGCGGTAGTTTATCAGAATAAGCGGATAATACGCGTTGATTTATTTTTAATTGGCCAAGAAATAAAAATTTCTCTAATACCAAATAATATGCCTTTATAATATTAGAAAAAATAAAAAATTTCTTTTCAAATAAACATTGATTGCTGTACAGCGCAACCAATTATGAAAATCCTTCGCCAGTAGCAAATATTATTTCAAATTTTTGTAAATTGCATTTTTTAAACATTTCGCTCTTATAAGCTGATAGTAAAAAGCAAATTATGTGACATCAAAGTTATTAATAGACAATAATTTTCCTGAACTCCTTTGTTTAATTTAATTTGATAAATTCCTTTTATCACTGTGTTTCTGCATATTACGCATAGATAGTTCATTACTCAAACACAACTTTTCATTATGTGTTATCTTTGACTGTAAGAATGGCAATTAGTATAATGCTAATTATTAGCTGTAAGTTTAATAAAATTATAAAATCGATCGATGATTTGAAATGTCATTTGCAAAACGCGATAAAGATCGTGATACCACAAAAAAATTACATGAATCATATTAACAATTTAAATAAAAACTATAAATCTAAAATTATAAATTTTTTATTGTAATTTCAATCATCAATTGTTGTTTTAATTTTCCATGATCATTTTCAGAATATATAATATCCAAAAAAATTTTGGAATTATGGTTAATTTATTTCCATATTTCAAACTGACACGTCAATTTGATGATCAAATTTTCACCGAAAATTTGTTGACCTTATGTTACCGTAATACAAAAAATCAAGTTAATTTATAAAATATATAATTCCTCGTACAAGCTAATTATAGAATTGATTAATTTAAACGCTATAAATAACGATAAATTTAACATTGAGAGGTTTATAAAAAATTTTTCTAGTAAATAACATTATTAATAGAATCGTTGACAATACGCCTGTTGATGAAAATTTTAATTAATGATTTTTCAGGTTTTCCTGGAAAAGTTATTCGCCCTATTCGATCAAGACAGAGACGGGCTATTGATACAAGACGAATGGATTGAATTCTTGAAAGGCAGACTGACGTAAGTTTCATTATATAGATTTTTTTTTTTTTTTTTTTAAATCACCACCTTAAACGATTTTTCTTTTCTTGCCATCAAGATCACATTAGATTTATATGTTTTTCACTTTTCTTGACTTTTAGCAACGAAAAACAGAACGACTTTGTCGACCAAATCGAGAGCGTCGCTTACGTGTTATGCGGCGAAGAGACTGTCAATCTTATTACGTTCCGACAGATATTCCATACCAAAGGAGTAAGACCAAACACCTTTTATCTTTTTCATTCTATTTCTCTATAATTCTTCATCAAATTTTTCTGCTAATCAGTTAACAAAATTAACAATTTAATATTTTTAAAATTGAAAAACTAAATCTCAAGTTATAAATATCCTACTATACGTGAAAGTTAATTTTGTAAAATCAATTTTCAACAACGTTAACATAGCTTTTGATAAAATCTTAAACTTTAATTCGTGATTTTGAATTTGAAATTCCGAATCACACCTCGACAACATTAATCTTAAACGACCAAAAATTTTTTAAAAATATTCAAAAACAAATAGCCTTGAAACGTAGAAAGAAAAAAATCAAATCAGATTTCAGCCATTGATCGGCGATATATTAATCATTCTACTTGTCAATTTTATTCTGATTAAATTCTATAAATCGTATGACAATCCTTTTATTATCGAGATAAACGAAAATCTGAATTTGAATTTTGAATTAAAGATATAAAGCTAGTTTACAACGGTTTTGTATTTCTTTTTATAACACGTAAAGATTACAATCCGAACGATTAAGGTTTGCTAAATAAATTTAAAAAAATAAAATATCTCTTGTTACAACTCCATCAACTTGACTCGATATAGGAAGAAATGAGTTTTTCGTTGTTTTTTTAAATCTGTACATCGCAGCACTAAATAAGGATGTATTGAATAACGAGAATCTGAAAAAAATGAACGTATATGCATTATAACACGACATTAAAATTTGAATAATATTTTAATTGACCTTTAATGCCGTGAGAGTTGGAAGAAAAAAAAAATAACAGAATTAGCTAAAATCATGGAAATTTATTATACTTTCCCTCGTGAGTCAATGATTTTAAAATCATCTTTTTTTCATAACCGCCATCATATATATAGATAGTCAAATTTTCAAATAATATATAATATAATTATATTGGATTTGTGTTACAGATAATTGAAAAATTACTGAAACTCATCGACGTAGAATGTACAGGAAGTGTAACACCCGAGCAAATAATGGAATTTATTGCTTCTGTTAGTAGTGCAAGGTGAATTCATAAGTTTTACGTAATATGATAAAAAGAAATAAAAGTAAACGAGACCAAGCGTCATATTAATAAAATAAAATTATTTACGTTTAGATCAAGGCTTGGATTTGACGCGCGTAATTTAGAATGGCTGGAAAAAATTTTCAAACAAACTGTCGGAAACGAAAAAGAAATAAGGAGAGAAGAATTCAAAAAAATTGTCACATCGAAGAATGTAAGTTTATGATTCGTTAAATGACAAATTTTATAAAAGCGATTTTTCTGATTTATTATTTTTTGCTCATACTTAACTCATATTTAGTTTTCATTTAGACTAATCAATAGTTTTACATCATGAAATGATTATATATGTATGATTTCTTGAAATTTCATCCATCAATAGCATAATGTTATTCAGAGCTGGAGTGTATTTGTCTGTAAAATTTTTCTATAATTATTTGACTTTGTCTGTTTTTTTATAAAAATTAATACAATACTTTAATTGCATTAAGTTTAATATAAGAAAAATGAATCATGCGAAAATTTTGAAAAAGTATTACTCTCTAATACTTTCTCGAATTAAGTTCCTTTGTGTTGATCTCCCCTTTCGTTCATATCTCATCAGATACTTCAAAATAAGTTAGAAAAAACACGAAGCGGAATGAAATTAACACGAAGAAAGTCAATTTGAGAAAATAACCGAGAATACTTTTCTGAATACTTATTCAAAATTCGCATATGATTTATATTGAAGTTGGTAGGAATGGAAATATACCAATCATTAATTTGAACGATTAATCAAAAAATTTTCGGAAAATTTTCCGGACGAACATTTCCTTAGCTCTGATACTGCCTAATTTTCAATCTATAACAGAACCTTTTCAACAAAAATCATAAGAAAAAGATAATCTTTTTTTTTCTAGCCATTCTTCACCGAAAGAGTATTTCAAATATTCGACAAAGACAATTCGGGTACGATATCTTTACAAGAGTTCCTTGACGCCATGCACCAATTTGCCGGCAAAACTACGGACGATAAAATCAAGTTTCTCTTCAAGGTCTACGACATTGATGGTCAGTAAAAAAACAAAAAAAAAAGAATCTGTTAATAAAAGAAAGAAAAAAAAAAAAAAAAAAAACTAAACGTGACTATTACGCAAAGCTAACACAAGCGACAGGATATAAACTAACTTGCTCCGTGTTTAATCGTTTTTCTAACTTGATGAATTTTTATGTTGTTTGGAGAATTTTTGTAGGATATATCGTTAGCGCTGCCGAAAATGGACAAACTAGAAATTAGTTATGCAACTAATGGCTAATAAATAAATAAGTACGAATTGACTTGACTTTAAAATTTTTTCTTTTTTTCCTTATATAGCGATAAGTTGTTTTACAAAAAAAGATTGTTGAATTTGTTTAGAAAGAAAGTTATGTTACATAATGATATAATTTATTTTTGCAAATGAAAAAAAAAAAAGCATTATGCTAGAAATTTCTGTAATTTTAAAATATAAGGCCATTATGTTGCGTAACGTGATAAAATAATTATCGACAAGTGTTTTAACAAACGATAACGAGCTAATAATTTTTTCAAATGTCTATTATATTTAAGTTTATTAACAAATTGATTGTTTAATCTTTTGCAATAGAAAATTTTAGGCATGCAGCTTTTCCTTTTAAAAAAAAAGCTTTTTATTAATCGGTTTCACGAGATAAATTAAATTGAGATTTAAGATTTATAATAATTCATAATAATATAAGCGATTTGATTTATTATGAATAAAAATGAAAATAATTTAATTAAATTTAATTATTGAATAAATTAATAAATATTAAGTTTATTTGGTATTTAAAAGCTTTTACTTCTCAATTCTAAATATATTTACCTTATTTTACGGTTTGATTCAAAACATGATATTTAAACCAGAATATTAATGATATCTAAAAACAATTTTTATTTATTTTTGAGTTCCAAAAAAATTAGATTAAAAATAATTTATTTTTAATATAAATATAATTCAAGGAAATTTATTATGAATTATTCTAGATTCATAAAATCAACTTTTCATAAAATTTATCAATAAATAATTGAATGCGCTTAAAAAAAATTTAACATTCAAAAAGGCAAAAATTATTATTTTTTTATTGATCAACTTTTATCATTTTTTTCTGAAGCAAGAAAGAACATTAATTTATAAACATCAATCAATTATTATTGTATCATTGAGAAATTTTTTAAAAAATGTATTTTTAACTTAAAAAATTGAAATAAAAAAAAAAATTCTAAATGTTTGGAGCAATGTTCTGAAATTTCAAAAATTTTTCTTAAAATAATTTCAAAAATTTCAAAATTAACATTTCTATATTGAAATTTCAAAGGGGACGGTTTAATTCAACTACGCGAGCTTGAGCATGTGTTGCGTGCTTGTATGGAAGAAAACGGAATGAGATTCAGTGATGAACAAATTGAAGATTTAACGATTGCCCTGTTCGAAGACGCGGATCAAGGTAATCGTGGTGCAATTACGTTTGAAGCGCTCAAGAGGCAGCTCGAAAAGCATGATGGTCTTTTGGAAAATCTAACCATTAGGTGAGAATTTTACTAATTTCAAATACACTATACATTTCACATCGAGTATTTTATCATTAACCCTTACCGATTTATCATCTATTGTCAACGCTTGTTTTTTCTATTCTATTAGATTAAACGTACTTCTTTTTGTATTTTAAAACTACATTTCAAATGAAAGTTATTCCAAGGGCGTGTATTTACCTTGTTTTTTTTTGGTTTCTATTTTTGATATTTTCTTATATTTAAAAGTTTATAAACACTGTCCACGTTTTTCTGCAATGTTTAGATACTTTTCACTAGTTTTAACCCTTTCGATACCATAGTTGCCATATGGCAAAAATAAAAGATATGTTATTTTTATAAAATCTGTACGAATAAATGATAAATCTATGAAAAAAAAAATTTGTTCCTGGGTGTCTCAGGAGCATTTTTTGTTCGGGTGAAAAACTTTTCTTTGCTTAAATTACTCCTGTTTTACTAATAGTTCTTTCTACCAAAAAAAAAACAGAGGAAAATGTTTTAGTAATGAAAGGGTTAACATTATTATAATTATTATGCTAAAATTATTAAATCATTCTTTTAATTTACAGCATAGACAGATGGTTGGTACCTCCGAAACCAGAAGAGCCCAAAAAGTCATATGAAAAGTTCCTTCCTTATTTGCAACCTTATCAATTAACAAAACCGTATTTAAAAAATAATTATGTAAAAATTGCCTTTATATCTACATTTATATTAATTAATTTCGCTCTATTCGTATCGAGAGCTTATCAGTATAGACATTCAAATGGATATGTCATCTTGGCACGAGCGTGCGGTGAGTTTCTATAATAGTTTCATTTTTTACATATTGATTATTTTTACCATAAATTTACTGATTTGGTAAAAGGTATTAGTTATTGATAAGATAAGGGAATTTTAATTAATAAATTTTACAACTTTTTAAAGCAAATTTTCAAAAGTAGCTCAGACTTCTTCTGCGAAAATGTCGACTTGCTTGAATATAATAGTACATTATGCAACTAGGGGTTAAAGTCGCATATTTCTTCAAAGGTGGAGTTTACGACCCAAGCAAGCGAGGCGAAGCAAAGGAAGTAAATATCCGAATAAGAAATAGACTTTACTACTGGATTGCATAATGAGCTTATATTCCTACCTTAACAGTGGCCACCTTATTAACTAAAAAGGAAATGGACCCATTTAAAAAAAAATTGCAATTCAAATTTTAGTATTACAATTTTATGAATTTTTAAAATTTGATACTTTTCTAATAATTTTTATTATTTTCTTTAATAATTAGTTTAATATAATACTTTATATAAATTTCAGTACATTACCGCTAAATTTTATAATACTTTCAGCTTACTTTTCGAGTTAGTAGAGTGGCCATTATTGTTAGGTTAGGAACAAAAATACTGTACATCGAGACAATTGGTATCATTCAAACTTGTTGATTTCATTGTAATTATTCTTAACGTTCAATTTTAAAAATATGAATGGAAAGCCTATAATTAGAAATTTTATTGATGTTTGCTACTAAAATTAGGAAAATTTTATAAAAAATAAATCTTATGTATATGAGTTTACTCTCGTAGATTTTATTTTCGTCTAATTCAGTAAATTTATGAAAGGCTAAATTAAATGCTTAATGATTAATTATATGAAAAAAAAAAATGTTTATTCCATATTAGGTCAGTGTCTCAACTTCGATTGTATGTTCATATTGGTGCTGATGTTACGTCAATGCATAACGTTTTTAAGAACCCATGGTTTCAGCTCAATATTACCGCTCGACAATCACATATATCTTCACAAAATGACCGGCGGTCTCGTTGGAATATTCAGCGTCGTTCATACGCTCATGCATCTACTCAACTTCGGTACGTTGAGCGTACGTAAAATACAAAAGGATTGACTTTTAATTTTCCTAGTAATAGAATCATTAAAGTCTTGAATATTTTTTAACGGCAGCGTAAATTAAGAAATATTTATTATTTTAATTTCGCTATGTTTTTGGCGCCAAATGATTAAACGCAAATAATTTATAATTACATGTTTTCCCACAGCGATCGTTAAACGATTGCTGTTAATTAGTTGTCGTTCAGCAAAGGCTCCCAGAGTAAAAAAAAATTTATTTTCTACGGTTCATTAAAATTAATTACTGAATAATGTGCTTGACGGCGAACTTATGCACGTCTACATGTATATAAGAATTTTAAATCAAAAGTTTAATATATAATTATATTGGTGAGGTTTCATTAAATAGTAAACATTTAGCGCAATCTTATGAATATCGACAAATTTATGGATAATTAATTAATGAAAGAAAAAAAAATATACAGATTTTCATCTGTTAATTGAGTCGAATTATTCGCGTGATATTAAATAAATGATAATCGTAATTGAACCTGTCAAATTTGTGCATCGAAACCTCCTGTCCCCGCAAGCAACTCGCAAGCAATTTGTTAAAAAAAGAAAGAAAAAAAAAAGATAAAATAAAGTACGATTCAACTGTACCGCTGTCTCCTCGCTGCTCATTTGATTATCATATTTTACATCTGTTTCGGTTAAAGATGAAAAGTGCGATTCTTTAATCTTTCGAGTCATTTCATAATTTACCGAGAAACAATTTCTCTGGGTAATTGGTTTTGATATACGTATGTAACTGCAATTACATGGCTATGCGGTTGGTCGTTGCGATTTTTTGAGATACGCGTAGAGAAAAATAAAAGAATTTGATTTTAAAATTATTGCTTTTAGTTATTGAGAATTTTTAAAATTTTATTGTTAATGAAGTCATAATCTACGACATGATAAAAAAAAAATTTTTATTTTTCCATTTTTAGCAAAGAAACTATTTTCCTTACTCCGGCAATTAATATTATATAAACATATTTTTCGTTTTTGCAGTAAATAACTAAAACTTAAAAGCTCATTATTTGACTATTAGATAATTATATGCGAAACTTTTGTCCTATAATAATTTAATAAAATTTTTTCCCGAATAAAAAATTTTTTCCTCTTGCAATTTTATAAAAAATTTTGCATAATCGCGCATCAATAAATTTATTAATACCGATATTGCTTATAATAACTGAAAATTTATAGAAGTATGACTGTACTTATTATAATAAAGTTTTAATTTCATTTATAGCTATAATATGTATACATTATTACAACTTTAAAGTTTAAGCATCTCAACTTGAAAAAAAAAAAGAATAAGTAACAATCATCTCTTCTTTTTGCTCTATATTTAACGCGCATTAAAGAAGATTTAACTGTCATAAAATTTTTGATAAATTCAGTTCCGAATGTTCAATAAGCAATTAAAATTGTAAATTCGAGCAAGCATTTAAAATTTCATAACGTTATAAACAACAAATAATAAACGACGCTCTCCATATCCTTAAAAGGTGTCCCTTAAAAAAAAAGGCCTTAATCTTTTACAATGCAATAAACATCCCGTGATAAACCATAAAAAAATATGAAAAAAAAAGTATAATACATGTATAAAAACTTTTAAATGATTCTTCATTAAAATCGTTAAAATTTTTTTGTTTTTTTTTTGATGTTATAAACAACAGGTATGATTGTGATCAAGGATGAGCATCTCAATAGTGCAAATTATACAATGTCAGAATGGTTATTAACGAGTCGGCCACGGCTGTTCGGTTTGGTTGCTGGCAGTGCAAATCCTACTGGTGTTGCTCTTATAGTCATACTTGCAATCATGACTGTTTGCTCGTTGCCGTTCGTACGACGCGGTGGATGTTTCGAGGTACGTATTTAGGATAGATGTATGAACTACCGTGTCCCACCTCCAATTACCGCGCCTTTATATTAAAGCATATATCGAATAAGCTTTATGGATTCAATAATATATTAATATCTCAATAAACCAGTAACTGGACAATTAAGAACATTTTCAACTTTCAAATAGCATTAAAATTATTAAAATTCATTAATTTTTAATTGATTGGTTTTAATCGATGGATTCAATATTAATTTACAAAACATATTTAAGATTAAGTTTAATCCTTTCAAAATCCAACAAATAATTTAATTTTAATAGAAAATAATGATTTATTTGAAATCTGAAAAACGTGGTAAACGGTGAAGTTGTTGATATTAAACTTATTTTAAGTTGGATTTGTCCAGTTACCGACTCATTTGCCCTAATTCACAAATATTCACTTAAGAAATTTGTTTTGTTAGCAAAAAAAATGGTTCAATTCTAAATAAATAATTTATAAAAATTTTAAAGAATAATAAAGTTAGTCTAATTAAACGAAATACCTTGGTCTTTGCTTTGAGGGCCCGATGACTGACATACCGATTCTATAGTAAATTTTTGGATAGCATTTTTTTTTGTTACAATCATAGAACAATTTTAACAAGATGATCTTAAAAAGAATGATGATGATGGTTATTGTTTGATTGAATTTTATTGATCGATCTTAAAATATAAGATACTTTGCCCTTATAAATATGTTAATGATTATTTTTTTAAATATTTGGTGTCCGGATAATTTTATTATTTTTTAAAAACTCTACGTAGGAAAAAGTAGTGTTAATTTATTCATCGTTTTATGCTTCAATTTTATATTGTATTGAAATTTACCCGTGAAAAAATGATTTTCATATAATCATATATGCTTATACGTAGCATCATATGTAATCGTTGTACGATTATATATAATTGTTCTTAGTTTTATAAATTCAGTAATGTTTATATGGAATACCATATAAATTTATATTGTTGGACGCCACTACGTATATGATTATATAGAAATTATTTTCAGACGGGCATATTCACTCATATTAAAATAAAGTGTATAAATTTATACGTAAAAATAATAAAAAGTGAAAAATATAAACAAATGAAAAAGTTTGAGTTTTATAATCTGTTAATTTTTTATTGATTTGCATCTGACTAAAATTAATCTATTATATTTTAAACTATCAGCTATTATTAATTCCCAAAATTAACAAAAAATTGAAAATTAATTTTGTTTTATTCAAGTCGAAATGACTATTAATTTCTTAGTTTTCAAAATTTTTTATCAATAAATAATTACTAAAAGAATATCAACATCCCGGAAGTCTCCATTACTTCCTTCATTAACATTCAAAATTAAACTAATGAAATTTTAACGAACATTTATGTTGTAAATTAATCAACTTTACTTGTTTGATTGTAAATCCTGAAGAGAGAAGTAACAAAGATTTCCGAAATATTAATTTTATTAAAAAACTTTTAGAATCACATAATTTACCCTAAAATTGAAAAAAGGAAAACGAGCAATTGAGCCATATTTAACTATTGTTATCAATTTATTTAACTTAAATAAAAATAAATTATTAATTAAAATAATACTGAATTCCCGCTTTTTTAAAATTAAAAAAAATGACTTTCAGCGTTCTAAACAAAATATAAGCGACGGAATCTTACGGAATTCGGACCCTAAAGTGCGCTACATGTATACATATTTAATATTTTTGTAATATTCAAATGTTTTCTTTACTCGATGCGCTTTTATTATTCCACTCGTAAGCCATACCTCTATATGATAAAATCGGAACTATAAAATAATAAAGTTTTTTTTTAATTAAAATTAATAGATTTATATACTTTTAGCGAATCAAACGTATAAATAAGAGAATTTAATCGAATAAATAGATAATTTTTTGTTATCGTCCAACAGTGATTTTTAATTGTGAGTAATGGAGAATAATATAGAAAATTGCGTTAAATACGTGGTGGTAAATCCTTTAGACGCCTCTCTGTTTTACATAATCAATGATCCAGATAACAGTTTCAACTTTCAATTATCGCTGACCTACGACAATGACTTTTTCGAACATAAATTTAGCTTTGAACTATTAAAATGCGAGTATAAAGGTGATATCGTTATTCATATGGATTCTCTGGTGAAACTCGAAAACAACGAGTGTCACATTTTAATAAATAAAAAATGGAATAATCCCGCTTTGTCCGATAAAGACAAAATTGTCAAAGCGTGCATAACAAAAAGCGAAAGCAATGTTACCAAAAAAGATTGCTTATTTATAATCATTCAGATTTATAAGAAGGTTTTACCTTCGAAATTGTCCAACGATCTTGATGTCTTATTGAAATCTGAAAATTTTAGCGATGTTGTTTTTGTTGTTGATTCCAAGGAATTCAAATGTCACCGGGCTATTTTATCGGCTCGCAGTGAAGTTTTTCATAAGATGTTAACGATAGATATGATGGAAAAAGTTAACAGAAGAATCGAAATAACAGACATTGAGCCTTTGATTTTCGAAGAGCTTTTAAATTTTTTGTATACCGAAAAAGAGCCGGATCTCGATAGCTCGAAGATGGGGATGCTTTTATTCGCTGCTGAAAAATATAACATTCAAAATCTCAAGAGTTTGTGTTTCAAAAAAATCTGCGCCAATTTGTCGATCGACAATGCGCTCGACGTATTGATCAAAGCAGATCTGATGAATTCGCTTGAAGCTAAGTCGAAAGCTATAGATTTTATCAACGCCAATAGAAACGAAATAGCGAAAACCGAAGAATTCGAAAGTATGATTAAATCTCACGTTCATTTGTTGGCAGATATATTTCGCGGATGAAGATTAAAATGTATTCTACCGTTAAAACATTATTTTGCGTGTTTGTCAGATTTTTGTATTTTTAAAAATAATATAATTCTGTATAAGTTAAATTTTTATCAATAAAACTTATTAATTTAAAGAAAAAATTGAAATTTTTTCGCAATTAATTTCAACTTAACCTTTCACAAAAATTTAATTATCAGACTTGAACAAAAATTTTCTTACGTCATATAAAATTTGATTTATAAATTAATTATAAATCGTCATTCACAAAATTAAATTAATAAGCATCAGAATTTAAAAATTAGTTATGAGAAATAATAAAAATAATTAGATATAAATATTTTTATGCGTACTTATCTCAATCCTTTTCTAACAAGAAAATTTATTTTTTAAAAATTAGAGGTTAGGACAGGTAGTTTAGTTTGTTAAATTTTTCTTATAAAGCAATAAATTTTTGTTTGTATAAAATAATAAATTTTTCTATTAAAAAAGGACAAGAATATGCGACGTCTGATTCCAGCGTTTGATGCCGAACTTAATCCGAATCCCGCAAAAAGAACAACATTCTATTTTCACCTTGAATAATTTTTATAAAAAATTTTTATACAAAATCACCGTATCAATAACTTCAAATGCATTTTATTATTTGACGGAAAAACACCCAAAAATTTATGCTTAACATTTTAACAGTATAAATTTTAGTATTTAAAATCTTTTTTATTTCATCGATTACGTGATATTTTTATGATTGTGAAATATGATTTAAATTTTAAACTAAATAATCTAAAATTTCATTTTTAGTCCATAGAAAACTACAGTTTTATTACCAAATTAAAAGCATGAATGATGTTTTTTTCTTAAAAACCCAAATGCTTTAAATTTCCGTTAATTTTTTTGTCTTTAATTTAACCGTCTTATATTTTTAAAAGCACTATAAAAAATTTTTAATCCATAATTTTCTGGATATTTTTATTTAGATTTCTATTTCCTTATGTAATGAAAAATTTATTACAAATAGTTCAGAAGATTTTTTTAAATTTTATTAAATTTTTTCCCAGATAACCCTTTGTTAGAACATAATTTTTATTACATTAATGAAGTAATTTATATTCATATTCGTTATATTAGATATTTTCCGTTAGAAATTCAATCCATAAAGTATTAAAAAAATAATCATCATCAAATATATTTAAATTTAGAACATAAAAAAATGTTATTTAAATATGTGTTTATGAAATTATACAAAAAAAAAAAACAACATATTTTTCTCTTTTACTTCTTTAAAAGCAAAAATAAAAATCAACAGGTATTCTATTGGTCGCATTTACTTTACATACCATTCTGGATACTAATGATTTTTCACGGTCCAAATTTTTGGAAATGGTTCGTTGTACCGGGCTTGATATATTTGATCGAGCGTATACGCAGATTAGCTTGGGTTCATGCTCAGCGTGGTAAAACTTACATAAGTTCTGGCTTGTTGTTGCCGTCGAGGGTTACGCACCTTGTCATTAAAAGACCACCGAATTTTGATTTTCGACCTGGCGATTATGTTTTTGTTAATATACCGGTCATCGCTAAATACGAATGGCATCCGTTTACCATCAGCAGTGCTCCCGAGCAAGAAGGTAAATTTTTATAATATCAATAATAATTTAATCACACATATTTTTTTTACTTTATTTATTCAATATAAGCAAAGCATGACGTGCTTTTTACAAAAGTTTGAAAAGTTATCATCAGTCTTTCATTGTAACTTTTTGTTATTGAAAAAAAAAATTTTATTTTATTTAATTCTTATTTAATAAGCATAGATTGTGCAATTGGTGCATATAACAGGTGTGTTTTGACGAGTGTGAAAGTTGTCACTCTCATTCGGATGGCAATCATAATGTCGCGACACACCTGGCACGCGCAAATTATATATTATGACTTTTTCAAACGAATCGCGAAAAGCCGCATGCATTCCGAAAATAAAGGAAACTTATTCAAAGTTTCAAGTCGCACAATGATACTATAAATATCAGTGCGGAAATATAGTGTTTTACGCACGCTTCTAAAATGTCTAAGACGGTGTGAAAAATTAATGTTTCCCGCGCGTAAAATCTGCTCAGGAAAAAATTTAACATTAAATAAATCCAACGGTGTATAAAAGTATTATTATCATTATCATTATGTTGTTTTTCATTTATCAGAGTACATGTGGTTACATATCCGTGCCGTTGGAGAATGGACCAACAGTCTTTACTCTTATTTCGAAAAGGAACAGCAGAAACTTCATCGAGGCGAGGTTTTGCCCGAAAATTGTATGATTAAAAAGACGCCGTAAGATTTCTACTTTTTAATAATTCATTGTATTAAAAAAGAAAAAATGAATAAAATAATAAAACTAAAAATTTCTATAAATTCAGATGCAAAGTTGTGAAAGAAGTGCCAACGATTATTGAAAAAAATATATCCACCGATTCGCTCGACAAACCAGGTGGCTTAGTAAATCCAGTTTTTATACCGGATGAAAAAACGACTTCCTCGTCGAATCCTGCCATAAGTACACCATCGTCTTTCGCAACAGCTTCTGAAAGTAAATAAGTTTGTTTTTTTTCTTTTTTTAATTTTTATACGGCTATATTTAATTATTATGAATTTAAATGATTGATTTATTTGATGTTTATTCTACTTCAGTAAGTAATACACCAGTTAAAACTCCACGTGAAAGAAGATTGCAACAATTGATTGTGGGTAGTAAGATGCCACTTGAAAAATCATTTTCGATGCCCGATATTCAAACTAAGACGAAAAAAAGACAACGTATGATGGCGTAAGAATTTGAATTCAATTTATTTATAATTTATTATTTTTCTTTAAATCTACTTATTTCCATTATTGTTTAGTTTATTTCAAATTTTTCATTCTTTATCCAAAAGTTATAAAAATATCTCTACATTATACCCTTCCATTTTAACATATAAAAAGCTAGACATAAAGATATTTGAAAACATTTTTTAATAAAGATTAAAAATCCGGGAAACTGTAATGTCAGCAATTATGTAGAAATTATATAACATCATTTTAAGTCGATATTTTATGAAATTAGTAGTTTTTAATTATAATAAGATTATACTTTAATTTGTGTAACATTAAATAGATTACGAGACTACATGAGATCTGAGTCTGAAAAAAGTTTTGACGAATGTACAATTCGTCGAGCAAGATTGAAATCTCTTGGCTTAGCTTATCTGAGTCCGCAGAATAAATCGTTGGCCCAAAGTTTTCGTTATATGCGCACCAAACCAACGATCATTGCATTCAAAACTCCAAGTTTGGAAAATTGCGAATACGAGCTTCCTTCATCGGAATCAAAATCAAGTGAGCGTTTATTTTTTTTTTATTTAAACTAAAATTTTTGTTAAATGTATGCACGATTTTCATCGTAAAAACTTAATTAACATACATTTTAATATAATTTGTTTATTTATTCTTTACTCAAAATTTTGTTATTAATATTGTAATCTTGTACCTTATAAATAAAAAATATAAATTATTTTATTTTATTTATTAGAATCTTTGAATTTTAATAATATTAGTTACAGTAAAATTTATAAAACTTTATTTGAAATTCAAGGCAAAATTTTTTTATTAATCAGTATTGGTTTTAATTAATAAACAATATAATTATTAAATATAAAAATTTACGCTACTCCAGGTAGTTCTAATGAGGAACAAAAAACGCCAATTAAAATTTTACCAGAAATCGCTGCCGAAGAAGGTAGAGTTGAAAAAGCTTTTGCTGATAATAAAAGAAAAGTCAGCTGCTTCCGAGGTGTGAAATGTGAAATATTTTGTAATTCACCTATGAATTATCCGGTTGGAAAGCCTCTTGAGGTATGTAGTATTATTGATAAATATAAGGATAAATCAAATAAAATTTATTTTTAATCGATGACAATGAAAAAAAAAAATTAAGATCAACGATATCATTTCTGTAATTACAATGTGCGTTAAAAGTACGACAGAATAATAATTTAATAACGTATTTTCAATAATAGAAATTTTTTTCGTTCTTTATAACATTATAGCTATATTAGACTATTATAAAAAATTTAAATTGTGATATACTCACCTGGAGAGTGTCTGAGATGCAGATCGCAGATCTTATTGAAACTTTGCTATATGTTTTTAAGTAACAAAAAAAGAGTAAAGCTGCAGTTTTACCATCTATCGCTTCGGAAAACTCAATTTATGTAGTTTTATATTAAGAAAAACCTAAAAAAAAACTTTTCTATTTGAAATTTAAATAATTCAGTCGAGGGAATTCCTCAATAAATTTTCAATATCTAAAATCAAACTAGAAAAAGTCAGCTTTAATTTGCCGTTTTTTAGGTAAAGAATCACTCATTACGGAACAACGTTATGCGTTTTTTTTAGCAACAAAAGCGCACTGATTATCGTCTAAATGCGTTGTTTGCTGCTTGACATTAAACAAGCATGCCTTTGGTCCTAATTATTAATTCTTTATTCTAAATACGGTGAATTGAAGTTTGCTTACTTTAGCTTTGATTTTAGATATTGAAAATTTATTCGTCATGTCTACGCTGCATTATTACATTTGATTTAGAAGCTCTTTATTTATATTTTTCTCAAAACAAGACTAAAAATATTCATAACTCGAATATTCCAAACAATCAAACTCCATATCTGCTGTTTTGCTCATTTTTTGGCACCTAAAAACATGTCTCAAAGTTTCGTCAAAATCTGCGAGCCGCAACTCTGACGCTCTCCTAATTAATTTGATAAAAATAAAAAAATTTAACTAATTAATTTTTCGACAATAGATTTATTTAGATGGACCATACGGTGCACCATCTAGCCACATATTTCAAGCTCAGCATGCTGTTTTAATAGCTACCGGTATTGGCGTAACGCCGTTTGCTTCGATTCTACAATCAATTATGCATCGCTATTGGAAAGCAAGGCACACTTGTCCACAATGTACTTTTTCTTGGGCTAGCGAAATACCTGCTTCGGTTATGAAACTTAGAAAGGTGATTGAAAATTCAAAATTTTTATTTTATTCATAAGTTTGCTCGTAAAAAAAAACAGAGTCGTAATTGATTTTTTTAGTGAACGCATTCGTGATTGATAAGATTTTTATTTATCGAAATTATTTTCGATCATTCAAGGATTTGTGAATGGTATTTCTTTCAATAAATGTTATTTTTGGGTGAATAAAATTTCTGTTTTTTTTTTCTTTTTAAAATAGACTCTATTTTTCGTCTATAACAAATTATTATTTAACAAATCCAGCGTTAATTAACAAGCCAATTTTTAATCAATTATTCTTCTCTCCAGTTTGTGCGACTGAATATGTGAAGAAAATTTCATACAATAATTTACTTGAGCAATTGTATAGAAAACGGCTAATCATCAGTTTAAACTTTACCCAAGATTACGTTTTTTTTTTTTTAATCTATTGAATATTCATCGGGAGCAAACATTTTTTTACGAACTAGCAAGATAATATAAATACGAAAATTGATAATAACTCGTTAATTTTTGGTTAACTTGTAAATTGAAAATTATTTTTTATTTTTTATTATAAGAATAAAATTATTCGCGAATTTTAATTATTTTTTATTTTATTTTTACTATTAAATTTTTTATGCGCGATAAATAAATAAACGATGAGTATAATTTTAAAATTAGTACGTCAATTGTAAAAATAACAAATAACATTCTAGCAATGCGAATGCATTATCAACTTTTCAATGTACATGACAATAATTACATGCCAATTTTATTACACGATTAGCCATTGTACGCGACGTTTAATAAAAATAGCAAATTAAAAGAACATAAAAAAAAAACATTTTTTTTTATCAACTAGTGCCATAGTATATTTTGTTCATTTTTATGCAGTCATAGAATTACTTTTAAATTTTAAAAATATTGCTTGATTTTCCTTATGTGAAAACAATATTATCGATGAAATTAAAGGAAATGGCTCGCGCAGATCTTCATAATTTTTAATTCTTTGAGACAAAAAAAATACTTTGAGATATAGTTCTTTAAAATTTTTTAAATCTGCCAAAAAATTCTGGAAAAAAAATATATATTGTTGTTCGAACCATACCAAATCCATTGTGATCTTTTTATGTAAACTGTGTTATTTCAAGCAGTAATGATGAAATAGCTCGGTCTACAAACTGTCGACAAATTTGAAAAAACAAGATATAAAAGTAATAATTTTATACTTTCTAAATGATCACAAGATGCGTACATGTGTAATCGAACATTTAAGAGAGATATTTAACATAGAGGACAGATACACGAATGCGTGTTTTTTTTTTTAATTTCGAAAATACTTTTTACTGATACTAAAAAATCTCCTATAAATTTCAGATGAAATCTTTCGATTTTTGCATATTTCAAATCATTGTTGATCGTATTAGGGACTATTTTGCAAAAATTTAAACTTTTACAAATTTTGAAAAATCAGGCTCTAATTTTCGAAAAATAATCCCTTATCGATGAAGAATGGTTTAAAACAGGCAAAAACAAAAAAATAACATCAGATCAGATTTAATTTGAAATTTTTTAGTGGGGACGTCATATTAGCATCTGTAAGCGCACACTATTCAAATCGAAATCAACAAAACGCAAAATTTTATTCTTAAAATGATAATCTACTAATGAAATTCGCAAAACTGAGATTAAGATAAAAACAGAGCTTTGCGTAAAGTATTATTCATACAGGCATGAAGAAATATTTTTACGTCTAATTGAATATCGTTTAAAATGTAGTTATCACATTTAATAATAATCATAAGTATATTTTTGGTAATAAATTAAAGAATCTTTTTTTATACGCACTATTCATTGATTTCGAAGTTCATGAAGAACCACCTTAAACAACATTATATTTTTGGTATAAAAAAAAATAACAATTTCAGAAATTGCTTTTGTTTCAATATATATATATTTTTTTGTTTAAAAAAAATAAAAAAAAAAATAGGTGGACTTTTTCTGGATTAACCGAGACCAGCGTTCGTTCGAGTGGTTTGTCAATTTACTCTCGCAGCTCGAGATGGAACAAGCTGAGCTTGGAGCAACAATGGAACGTTTTCTCGAGATGCACATGTATATAACTAGCGCTTTACAAAAGAGCGACATGAAAGCCGTCGGTTTACAACTTGCTCTTGAACTACTGCATGAAAAGGTGAGCTTTAATTTTTTTTTTTTTTTTAATATGTTCCAAAGTCAAAAATGTCTTTAACTTAATTTAAAAATCATGCTAAAAAATCTCTTTCACAAATATTGAATATTTAAACGATAATCTTTAACAAAATTGATAAAAAATTTCAATATTCTTGATGACAATGAAACGACATTTTCGTTATCCCATTTCGTCCCAAGATGATATTTAACTGTCAATGGATTTTAGGCAAAACTATTAAAAATAAACGGCGTATCAACTTCCCGTCAATAATTAACTTTAAATTCTAATCCTAAAACCTGCTAAAACCCATCGACAGTAAAATGCCCGCTTATTGGGACGGAACGGGTTAATTTAACATGTTAAATGATGAATTAATTTTTAAACTTTAATTTCCAATGAAATAAAATACAAGTGTATTTTCCAATAATTTTTTCATAAATAATCATCATCCTTGAATTCTATTAAATGGAAAATTACATCGAATCGTCGGTATTTCACGCAAAATGTTGATTTTCCCAGAAAACTTAACTTGCTTTCTGTGAATGCGTTAGCCATACTTATCTTCTAAAACTCATTTATCATTTGAACGAGCAAGCAATAATTAAGCTGACAATTTTCCTCGTAAATAAATTACATTTAATTTCCTAGATTATTACGAAGAAAAAGATAAAAATTTTAAAAGCACATTTAAAATAGGGGAGAGCCGGGTTAAAAGTATAACAGGGGTAAGAATTAACAGTCAATTCATAGCGACTCAAACAGTCCTACAGGTTCTGTAGTTGACTTAATACGTTTAATATAATAGCAGAGAAAAAACGTGCGTTGGAGAGATTTTTTTGACAGAAACTAGAAAATTTTCACCTACTTAAATGCTTGTTTTTTTTATTTCATTCGATGCAATTAATTAGAATTAAAATTATTTTATGTTGATCTACTCTAAAAATAATTTTAATAACCGCATTATTTTTTTAAGAATTATTTTTAAATATTTTTTTAACGATATTTTTTTTAAAAATGTGTCTGCTGGGGCAAGTATTAACAAATCTTTGGGGCAAATATTAATACTGTTAAACGAATGACCAAATGCGATAAACATAAAATTAATTTAATAAAGACTTTACTGAAATCTTTTTCATAACATTATATGATGTTTCTGTTATAATTTTTGTTGTTTCTAGTTATAATTTTTCTATAAGACAAAAATTGATGTTATTTTTACTTTCAAAAAAGTTAAAAAAATCATTTTTTCATATTTTGTTAAAATTTTATTTTTTATAATTTGTTTGTTATTTGGATATACATTAAAAAGTATATAATTTTTGTTTACATTAATTAAATACCTGTATTTATTATTTAATTGCATTTTTATAATAAAAAAAATGCTATGTTAATACTTACTCCGAACGTGGGGCAAATGTTAGCACGGTAACTTTTTTAATGAATTATCTCTCAAAAAAAATCTACACTGTTAAAAAAAATTGAATTTAGCTTCCAGTACATTCATGAAATTTATATTTTTACTTTAAATTTCATGCAAATTTACATTAAAATTACGGTAAAATTATTAATTTTCATGTACATGCTTGAAGCAAGCTTCCAGTTTTGCATTAAATTTGCATTAAATTTCATGTTTTTTTTAACAGTGTATTGATGATTTTTTAAAAATTCTTGCACTAAATCATAGCTGAAGTAAATCACTAACATGCATGATAGGAAGGATACTAAAAAAATACGTAGATTAAAAAATAGAGATATATTTTTTTAAAAAGTGTTAATACTAGCCCCGCTCCTCCCCTGCATATGAATTTTGAAAATTATTAATAAAAGTATATAGTTATATCGCGTACATAAAAAAAGTATGACACGCTTTTAAACGAATCTTGTTTAGCGTAAACAAAAACATAAAAGATTTAATAATGATGAAAAAAGCATAAGTTAATTGAACGAGATTAACTTATTTAGTGACGCATTTTAATTAATTTAAAGTTTTACGATCTTTTTTTTTTCTGCCCAAAACTTGAATCTCTTTATAAAGTGTTGCTCTCAATCCAAGGGTTATAAAAAACGGAAAGAGAAATTATCTGAAAATTCGAGAAATCGGTTAATTCTTTTGCTTTTATATTTTAATCTTCATTTACCTAGCAGCTGCAATTAACTTGCATTAATAAAACCGAGATAAAAAGTTTTATATATAAATATACATGCGCTTTCTTAAAGTGTAATTCTCAGTAGCGAGCTTAACGTTTATGCTTGTACCATTTGTATATGCAATTATCTTAATTAGTTTGGTAGAATAATAATTAAAAAGCAAAAAAAAAAAAAAAGAATAAATAAACGATGAATTTCTATGTTTACAGGAGAAACGGGATCTCATTACAGGATTAAAGACCCGCACAAATGCCGGCAGACCAAACTGGGACAAGGTCTTTAAGCAGTTGCAGGATCGGAAAAAAGGAAAGGTTACTGTATTTTATTGCGGACCGCCGCAGCTCGCGCGTATTCTTAGATACAAATGCGATCAATTTGGCTTTAACTTCCGCAAGGAATCTTTTTAAATACACGGATATTTTAGGTTTTGTAAGAAGTTTAAAGCTTTCGTCCCTCCTTAGGTTTTATATGATACTCTTCTGGCAAAGAATTAGAAGTTTTGAAAGAAAAGAAACTTTTTTAATTATAAATTGTAGTTTGATTTTTCAAATGTTTTTTTTTTTTTTAATTTATTTTACAAATTTACTCACCAAGACTTTTGTTATAGTAAAGAGATTAGAGTGAAATTATACGTGTTTGACTTATGCAATATCAAATTTAAGTTTACAGAAAATTTTAATAATGATAAAATTTATTTCATGTTCAAACTTAATAAATTTTATCGTATTTATTTTCTAATAATATTATGTATTTCTGAAATTATCAAGTATTAATAGTTAAGCTTTAGAAACATAAAAGTTATATACTTTAAATAATTTTATAATTTGCCGAAGCTTAAAAATAATGATTGTAACAACAACTTCGAATCAACAAAAAAGAATAAAAAATCTTCTAAAATAAGTGAATACGTAACCATACGTGTTTTAAACAAATTTAAAGTGATATGATTCAAACTTGTATTTAGATTGAATGTATTATGTAATATAATTGGCGAATCGGTTTATTTTATTATTATTATTCTGATTATATTTACGAATATTCCCTCAAATTGCACACTGATTGATTTGAATGAGAATTTCGATAACACTGAACTTTTATATTACTGTAATTTTTACTGAAATTTTCCGCGGTATCGATTGATGCTTATTTATTTAAATCGAAAAAATTCATTTATTTATAATAATAGTTTATAAAAAATAATTTTTCTATTCTGTAAACTGACATTTTTTTAAAAATAGCGGTGCAAATTCGCACTAGTGTGCAATTTCAGAGTTTAAACTTGATTTTTCTTTTCGTTTTACTCTAAGATGTTTTAAATATAATAAATTTGATAAGAATAATTATAAATTTTATGGTCCATTACTATTTGTAAATGTTTAAAAGTAATGACTTGAAAAAAATTTTTTTAACTTTTGTGTAAAATTAATTTTTACAATTTTAGTGATAAATAGGTAATTAATAATTGTAACAACGTAATATTCAATAACGTTTGAAAATGATAAGAAATAAGTTTAATATTTTAAATAGTAAAAGACTAATTTATAAATAACATGCCAGCTCAATTGAATCTAATAAGTGCCATGTAATTTTTGAAAAATAAATTACATTTCATTGTAAATAATTTTTATCAAACATATAAAATTACTTACACGTTTCATATGAACGATTTACTTCTTAGTTAACTTTATATATAAGTTTTATGTTAATTAATATGAACTATATTTATAGTATTGTAACAAGAGATGTTAGTTGATGAATAAAATATTTTTAGAATCCAAGAATTAATTCGAGATGGATGATAAGCAATATTTCAATGATTAAATATTCACGATGATCTAAAATTATTTTTAGTATTTTCAATATACTTGAACATAAGCACTTGATTAATTTTTTAATTTTTGTATATAATCTTATGAATCACATCAAAGTTTCGTCATGAAGTTTAAAAAGAAAAGAAAAATATTCTTTTGGCAAAATTTTAACATTGTAATTAAAGTATTTTCTTTCAATCATAAGAAACTGATTTTGTAATTTTAGAATGTTATTTGATAAATATTTGTGAATGAATAAAATCATTTTATAGGCAAATAAGCTCAATCATAAAGCTCTCTAATATTTAAGATGAAAAATATAAAAAAATAGAAATATATAAATGTCCTGCTATATTTTTAAATTGTGTATGTAAGATATACCGTGAAGGACGTAATTTCTGATCACTTAGGAGGTATTTCTGATCACATATTTACATGTAAAAAAGTAATAGTATATTTCTTTTTCACACAAACGAAGCATTTCTTACACTCAATCTATTTTTTCTCATAAATTAAAAAAAAGTTTTTCCTACTAAAATCTTATAGATTATGATTTATAATAAATAATGATCAGAAATTACGCCCTGATCAGGAACTACGTCCTTTACGGTATTATAAGAATGGAGGTCGTCAGTAGCAAAGTCGGTAGAGCAATGGATTTGTAATCTCGAGGTCCCGAGTTCGAATCCCGCTATTGGTGACCGATTGACACAAGCACAGCTGTACATTACATGTATTTTGTTCACAAATACACTGAAGACCTCCGTCGCGAATTAGCATCGTAATGTTAGCATAAATACAGCGGCGTTAAATTAAATAAAAGTTATATTATAAGAGTGTATTACATGTTAATTATCATTAATGTTCAGAAAAATTAAATTAAATAAATCACTTGTACTTGCAAAAATATATGCATAATTTTTTATCAGTTTTTTTTTCTAACATAAAATCATGTGAAAAACATTTTTTTAAATTATAATAAAGTATCTCTAGTGGAAATAGAAAACTAAAATTAATAAAAATAGATGGATTTGAAAATTCTATTGAATAAACCAATTAAAAATATATTTTATTACAAAAATAAAAAAAAACGAAATTCTTTTGAGAAATAAATTAATCCAAAATTTGATTTGCATAAAATATAATAAATTAATATTTTATTTAATTTACAAAACTTGTATTTTACAAAGAGCTTACAGCTAATAAACGTATTAAGTACTTAAAATAATAATAAGATCTTTCTTCATATTATTAACATTCATTAAATTTCCATAAGTTGACTGTTTCATAAAATATCTTAGTCATAGGAACATTCATTTCAATAAAATACTCTTGCATAATGATTAGATTTTTTAGATGAATTTAGATCTTCAATATTTTTATAAATATTTTGGAATAAATAAAATATACTTTTTTAAAGCTATGGTTTCTCTTATTAATAAATATGTATACTACTAATAAAATTTCAATAAATATTGTATCAATGTCACTGCACCTATTTTTAATGTAATTAAGTAAGATATAAACTTGGATAATGACATTGATAACTTATTTATAAATAGCGCTTTATCACTTTTTATATAATTTTAAATAATTATTTATGAAATTTTAATCGCTCGAAGTTATATTATGACGCAATGCTGAAAGACACTTTAATATTAGTGTTATTTTTTTAATCAATAATCATTGCTCATCAACATTAATGCTTGATTCACATAAGCAATATTAAAAGTGCAAGGAGACTGACGCCATGGTTCTCCATCTACTTGCATGGCACATGGATTTTTTAGGACGATCTAGAAAAAAAAACATAACAACTTGATTATAAATAAGAGAACATTTTTTTTTCAAAATAATAAAAATCAATAATAAATTCTTACTCTAACAGTCTTTGCTTGACCTAAACGAAGTGGTTGTGAAAGACCAACTTGCAATTGGGCAATATGTAAAGAAGAATATATAGCCACAACTTCTACTTTTTTATCACTTATACTTTGTTGTCCTACTTGATTATCTGAAATATATTTTTATTTCATATGTAAATAATAAAAATTAAAATAAACTACTTTTCTCAATAGTATATGTTTTTATTAAAAAATCTAAAAATAACCTTCAAGATTCATATTCCACAAATCAACGCCAGCTCCCCAAGAAGGAATGTTCAAAACCACAATACTTTCTATTGAAGGTAATTCTACCTTTCTATCGTCTAAATAAACTTCAATACTTTGATCCAGATCTTTGCATTCTCTTTCAACTACTTGTTGAGTGCCAAAGCATAAATAAAGAAGCTAAAAAAATTAAATAATATTATGAAAAATTGATAAAACTTTATAATTTTATAAAGCATGAATTAAATAATTTTAAAACCTTATTAAATATTCTATGACTAAATATATAAAATCGACTCTCTCTTGTTTTATGAAAGTTCAAAGTCACTTGTGCATCAACACCTACACTCAAGTAATTGTACATATGGAGAGATTTTTGTTGTGCTCTAAATCCTAAACCTTTTTTTATATCTATTTTGATAGCCCATCTAATTTCAATAAAAAATATTTATATGAAACATAATACAAAAATACAAATAAACAATAATTTTAGTAAATACAATTAATTAAAAAAAATGCTACTGTTGACATACCTGTCAAGCTTTACTTTCTTTGAATGTTGTATAGTTTTTAATGTGTTAGAAACATCTGTTGCCACATCATATTCTTTTCCCCACCCTAATACACGTGATAAATCATTTCCAGTTCCCAATGGAAGAATCGCTACAGCTGGAATAGGCTAAATAAGATTAGACATCAATTAATGTCGAATATCATACTAGTATAAAATATAAAAAATGTGATGAGCTTATGTTAAGCAAAATTTTTTAAAAATTGTTATTAATTCATTACATTTAATTGTAATTTATGAATGGCATCCAAAAGCCAGGCAACAGTACCATCACCACCAGCCACCACAATTCTATATGGAGTATCACCTAATAAACGACACCATTCAAGTGCAGCAACAGGATCACGTTCTGACAAGTCTATTACTTGGGCAGGATTTAAATATTTTCTAAATGAAGACAATATTTCAGCTCCATCGTTGTTTCCTGACTTTTTATTGGCTGGAAAATAAATCATTTTACTATTAAACAAAAATTCATCCATTAAATCTAATAAAAAATAATTGTTTATAATTTCATTTATATATTATCTATTTTTAATAATGATCATACCAACAACAATGAGTGGACTCCAATTTGGCCATAATGGTGGTATGATAGACCGAAGTTGTAAGCGACGACGATTACTGTGTTTATTAGCAACTTCAAGACTTGATGGTGGAATAATCATGAGTTTAAACACACCAAAATCACATACCTAAAATGAAGCATGATAGAATATGTAATAATTTAAACAATATCATTCTAATAATTTACATAAATGCAAGTTTACATCATTAATAGATGATTTGCAAGTTTCATGAGCACATCTTTGACACCAACAACAACACCAATCTAAAAGTCCTGGTTCAAGACTACATTCTTCATCGCAAACATCACACATTGCAACAAGAGGTAAATTTCCTATAAATAACAATTTTTCAAATTACTGCTATTATAAGTTAAATTTTAGGATTAACTAATAATTTTTTAATTGTTTTTAAAAAAAAAATTGAATATTAAGATTATCACCTCTGATCCAATGATGTTTCATAGGTTCTTTATTTGCGAATGTTGTTATTTCTTTACATTTAAAAGATTTATCTACTTTTTTAATACATTCATGATCAGCACATACTCCACAAGAATCACAATATAATCCATTTGCAGTTATTAGAAGTGATTCGCAAACACTACAAAAATAAGCCTGTAAAATAAAATTATTTATTAATATTCAATGTTCAAGAATAGTAAAATTATAAAAATTTTTAAATGATTTACCCTAGATGTTTTTTTAATAATTTGCCAATTGTGCTTTTTACTATTCCTAACATGTATATTAAACTCTCCAATTAGAAATCGCACAACATTCACAGTAACAACAAATATTATCATTGTTGAAACTGTTGGTAAAAGGCATCCATAAAACGTATCAACCCACATGATTGCTAATTTGTACTTTGGAATTCTAAAAAATAATTAAATGTCTTATTTTAATTTAAATTATTAAATAAAAATTTGTTAATTTAAGAATATTTATAACAAAAATCACCAAATGGTGACATGGCAACATTTGAAAATTAATTTTTAGATATTTAAAAAACGAAAAATAAGTAAAAGTGAATTCTTGTTATACTTTAAATCAATAATCTTACGTAGATGTTTACTTTTGCAAAATTTGTTCAATAGATAAAAGAAAAGATAAAAGTACTTTACCTTAGATGAAAGAGTTGATTAGTTACACACGTATAAATCTAGTATTTGAGAATCAATGATTCTCTTTTCGTTTTTGCCATAATTTTGCATCTCGTTTGAATTTTAATTGTTATTTCTCTTATTTTAAAGCTAAAATAATGTCGAGAAAATGAAAAATAAAACACGTTTCCATGTTTGTATGTGTGTGAATATTTGCGTACGCAGTATAATCACAGAGCACAGTACAGTATTTACGTATTTAGTCATTGAGGGTGGTTTTGCTTTCTGCTTCAGGAACATCAACGCTGTCTCATGGTTATTATCAATACTAAAATGATAATTGTATTATCAGTGTATGATAATAATGTTATTATTAACTAGGATTAAATTATGTATTATTTTTAAATATAAAAAATTTTACAATAAATATAAACATCTAAAAAAAATGCTTAAATCATTAAAAATTGATTGAATATGGCTTATGAATTCTAAATTATTATTGTAATAAACACAACACAATTGGAATTATATGTAATTAGTATTCGCGATTGTTAGTAATCGCATATAGTGTTTCAAGTTTTGAAAATTCAATCCAACAATCAATAATGCGGCATCCAAATTAGCGAAATAACTAATATTTTTAATCAAATGTATAACTTCATGAAGCTTGAATTTGTAAACGTTACTTGAATATCGGTATTTAGCCCTGACTTGATTATCTCTCAATTTCGTTTTTCAATCTAACATGTTTTCTTGTATCTACAAAGTGTATGTCTATCTTAAATACGTAGACATAGAATATCTGAATACTAGAAAAAATGCTTATTTCAAAAACACAATTTAAAAATTGAAAGACATAAATATACTCATACTCAACAGCTGATATCAACGTAACGTTTTGTAAATTTGGGTCTACGAGTATTCTTTATTTACATATACATTTGTTAAAAAACTAGATTATTATATGATAAGATTTTTACAGGATCAAACGATCACTTGCTAATTTTTATTTTTTCACATAATTTCACTGAGCTCGGTTTAATTAAGTATTTTGTATTGTCAAATAAATAATTATCAAATATTTTTTAATTTATATTTATATTTAAGTAAATAAAATAGTTTATTTTTTTATTACTTTCGTGTGAACGTACACAATTATAGAGATTATATATCTTTCTTTACTTTTGTAAACAAACAAAACTTGTTAATAGTTTGCAAATAAAATTCTTTTGATATTAAAAAACAAAGATTCATTTTATAAACAAAAACAAGATAATTTAAAGTGCTAATAAAATATTATTTAATATAATCTTATAATGTGTTTACATTTTTATAATGTATGGAAAATAATAAATAAATGAAACAAACATTTTTTAGGTTAAAATACAAATTAAATAAGTAATAACATATAATAATAATTTTTATTTTTCAGCATAGAAAATTATTGTGATATATGAAGTGATAATCAAACCTTTATTTTTATACCCATAATATTTGTTTTGAATAAAAAACTAAAACTATTGTAAAAAAAATCATCTAAAAATCAAAGTTGAAAGTACTTGTTAGCTTTTATTTATCTATGTATATTAAAATTACATATTAATAAAGTATTAAATAGCGAAATAATTTATTTCTTTTAATTTTTAGATTTCACTATGACTAAGAATATCAAAGCCTTAGTAAAAGAGGCACGAGAGCTTATTAAACAAAAGGAATACATTATTGCTATTAAAATATGTAAAACTGTATTGAAAGAAGAGAAAAATAATTATAATGCGCTTGTTTTAATGGGAGCTGCTATGCGAGAAATTGATGACCTTAAAAGTCAATCACCAAATTCTTTAAAAAAAGCCACAGAAATTCAGCCTGATAATCCTTTAGCTTGGCATGGGTTATTGGTTTATTACGAAGGACAATCAGATAATGTTGAAGTAATGACAAATTTAATTCCGGTTTATAACAAACTTTTACAATTGGAAAGGTAAAATTATTTTTTATTTAATTTTTTATTAAAATTTAAATTTCTAATCCTAATGAGATCATATATTTTAGTAACACCGCAAAGTTTCTTCAATACTTAAAGAATCTTTCAACAACTTTATTAAAACTAAACAGTGATGAAGCTTTACGCGAAAGTATTGCAGTTCTTTCTAAATTAAAAGAAAATATGAAAAATGACTCTGATGTAGAAAAATTAAAAAATATAAAAGAAACATTAGCATCCATTTTAACACAATATCCAAAAGTTGCTAGTGATTATGATGAGCTTTTAGAAGAAGTACTATCTTGTATTACTGAAGATGAAGATTCAATAAATAGACATGAATATTATAAAAAATATTTGAAATTTCTTTACAAATCTGAAAAATTTATCAAACTCTTACGTGAAGCTGTTAAAATGCACGATATTTTTAATCAAGATATTTATCCATTAGGTAACTTATAAAAGTTAATAAAAGTAAAAATAGATTATTAATATTGAGATTCTATTTTTCAGAATGGATTTGCAGAGTATATTCAGAGTTAAGTATTACACATGAGACTTATAAAGAAATCGATATAACAGAATATTATGAAAAATTATTAGATCATGAAGCAGAATCTATTCTTGGATATTTTGCAAAAGCAGTACGTTTATATGAAACAGGCAATTTAATAGATGCAAGAAATATCCTCAGTTTCTTAGTCGATGTTAAACCAAAATGGTTTCATGCATGGCTTTTATTAGGTAAAATTGATACACGAATTTATTGTTGGGAAGATGCTGAAACTGCTGCATTGCACGCTCTCAAACTTTTGCCTGAAGGAGATCCTCATAATTTGCGTCCTACTATTAATTTACTTCTACTAGAAGCTCTTATTAAGAGTTCAAACAAACTAAAATTAAAAAAAGCTGAAATTAATTTTGATGAAGTAAGTATTAATAACTAATTTAAATTTTATTTTAACAGACTAATATACATGTTTACTGTTCTAGTTATCTGATGATTCCAAGAAAAGTTCTATTTTGAAAGCACACATGTATGTTCAATTAAGAGATCCTGGTACAAAAGATTTAATAATGAACTTGAAAAATGATCCAAGTACAAGAGTTGAGGCAACTGTAATTCATGCATTAGATTTATTATACGAAAAACATTTAGAAGAAGCTGCAGATGTATTAGGTTCTGTTTTAGAAACATCTGAAACGTGGATGACTTTAGGAAAAATTCATTGGGAAATGGCTGATTATACACATAGTTTAATGGCCTTTCTAAAAGGTATTCGAGCTGATCCTCATAATTGGGAATGTCTTGTTTATTTAGGACAATATCATCAGCATCACTCAAAAGACTATGAACGATCAAGAAAATGTTATCAAAAAGCATTACAAATTAATCCTAATTCTGATCAAGCTGGAATTGGTTTGAGTTTAGTTCATAGATTATTGAAAAATACCGTTAGTATTAGTTTTATATTTAAAGCACTACATTTAAAGCTGTATACATATAAAAATAATATATTTATTTATTTATTTATTTATTATTTTTATACTGCTAAAGCCATTTACAAAAATAAAAAATTAGTAAATATCACCCGGTAGCATTCAATATATATTAAATTTTTTTTTATATATAATAATTTACTATGATTTTAGGAAGCAAATTTACAATTTCTTAATCAATTAACAAGTCAAGGTAGAGGGCCAAAATGGGCATTACTTCAGCTTGGCTTACAACATCTCGATAGTGGTAAGGCTAACGAAGCAGTATCAACTCTTCGGAATGCTGTAAAAACTGACCCTACTGACAGGTAAGTTTCAATTTAAAGTTTTTTTTTATTAAATTATCAAAGCATCAGTGAAATAAAATTTTTTTTTATTTAGTAACTGTTGGGAGTGCCTTGCTGATGCATATTTAGCTAGAGGTGCTCACTTATCTGCTTTAAAATCATATGAAAGAGCTTTAGAATTGAATCCAGAATCTTTTTATGCTATGACTCAACTTTCTAATATTAAATTGGTCAGTTTTATTCTTCATTCTGAATTTTAACATTATTATTAAAATAATTATATTTTGAAAATTCTTCAACAGCTAGTAGGTCAATATGATTTAGCAAAAAATGATTTTTCAAATATTTTGGAACAAGATAAATGTAATATTGCAGCTTTAAAAGGTTTAGCAGAATGTTGTTTTAAACTTGGAAAAAAACATGCAACAGCACAACTTTTATCACGAGCCAGAGATGATTTTCAAGAGGCTTTTGACACTCTAACAAAGGCTGTTAAACAAAGAAGTGACATTTTATGTAACTGGAAATTATTAGGTGATATCTGTTACAATATTGCAGCTTTACCAGAAAAGTATTGTTTTTTAAATGTAATTCCTGAATTAATACAGTCTGATTTACAAGATGATAACGTAAAAATTACGAAAACACAAATTTTTCTATTGGCAATAAGGTATTTGTATTGCGCAATCCCTATTAATATATATATATATTTATTATTAAAAAACTATTATCTTTTCAGATGCTACTGTAGAGCTTTGAGTATCACAAAAAATTCATCACTTTTATGGCATGATTTGGCTCACTGTTATTTAGCTCAATATCACTTAGATTCGAAAATAGATCGCAAAGAAGTTATCAAAAAAAGTTTAGCTGCAGCTAAAAAAGCTGTACAACTTGATCCTTATTCTTGGTATCATTGGAACTTATTAGGTGTAATATGTATGACCAATGAAATAAAAAATTATGCTTTAACTCAACATTGTTTTGTCATGGCAATTGAAAGAGAATCAAATAATCCTGTTTCATGGACAAATCTTGGATGTTTATATTTACTTTTAGGTATTGATAAT
Organism: Anastatus disparis; assembly: GCA_017163975.1. Taxonomy (NCBI): domain Eukaryota; kingdom Metazoa; phylum Arthropoda; class Insecta; order Hymenoptera; family Eupelmidae; genus Anastatus; species Anastatus disparis. The sequence continues at coordinate 4,524,363 of JAFFSR010000251.1, forward strand.
AATAATAATTTGTAAATCAAATATACTTTTATATTAATATAAATATTTGTAAAAAATGTGAATTATAATTTGTTGAAACTAATTTTAGATGATTTATTTCGTGCAAATGAAGCCTTTTCATGGGCTCAAAAGACAGATCCAGCATATATTAACAGCTGGATTGGTCAAGCTCTTATAGCAGAAAATCTTTCACATAAAGATGCAATGGATTTATTCCGTCATGCAACATCACTTGGTTATCATCATGAAGCAGCATCAGGCTATACTCATTGGGTATTAAAAACAATAATGGACCCTGAAGCAAAGAAAGATTCACTTTATTCTTATGTTATTGAAAAAATGCATGCTATAACAGTTGCAAGTGATGGAATTCATTGGTACACAGGTAATATAAAATTATAAGAAATGAGCTTATTTCAAAAAAGTTTTAATCAATTTAAATTAAAAAGTGAGATATCAAAATATAATTTAAAATTATTTTATAAATGCACTAAAAAAAATGCAAAACATTCTCACATTACTAATCTTACTACACTTTCTTAAAGGTTCACATAAATAAATTAACATTTAATTAAAAAATTATTGATTTCTAGATTTATATAGTAAACACTGTTATTAGTAGAATTTAAATATTAAATATTCATAAATTTATAAGTTTTAATTAAAAGCTTTTATATATATATATATATATATATATATATATATATATATATATATATATATATATATATATATATATATATATTTTAATTATAAATAAAAATATTCTTTTTTAGTTCATTTTCCTCATGACTTATACGCATTAAATGCTTATGGATTGTTATTGGAACGGCAAAAACTTTACAATCCAGCCGCCGAACGATTTTCAACTGCATTAAAATATGGAGAAGACAACAATAAAAAAGACTTGTTATTTATAAATTTAGCTCGTGTATTGGTTCAACAAGGACTTTATGAAGAAGCTGTAAAAACATGTTTGTCTATAAAAGAAGCAAGTTTTGCATCTCAGTGTCAATTAGCTTTGTCATTATTTAAAGGTAAGACCGGATTAAAATTAAAACCAAATTTTTTCATCTATATTTAAAAATTATAAGAATAATTTAACAGTTCATTATTTTACTTAAAAAAAAAGGGCTGAATAAAAAACAATTGATATTTCAATATTAAAATTTCATAAATATATATATATATATATATATCGATTTTTATTAAAATTTGATACTTTTCTAATCATTATTTAATAATTTGATTTAATATTTTATTAATAAAATATTTTATAAAACTTTCAGTAATTTATTCAATTTTATAAATTTCTAATTTAGTATGAATACAGTACTTTATTTTACTATTTTCAAACGTAAGTAATCTTACTAACTGTCCGCTTTTCTAATTAATAAAGTAAAGTAGCCATTATTGTTAAGGTATGAGTAAAAGAATTAATTTTATTTAAAAATTTTTAATTTTGCGAATGCTTGATAATTTGTGATTTCAGCTGAACATTATAAAGAATCTTATGAAGCATATGATGCAGCATTAAATTGGTTAGCAGATGCAGCATCAGACAAAGCTCATGTACTTTGTGCAATGGCAGCAATGGCATATATGTTTCAAGAAAGTAATGATGCTAAAACATTACTTTATCAATCAATTGGTATTAAACCTCCAATTGTATCTGGTTTATTAGCTCTTGCAGCTTTAGGTATGCTTGATGATGATAAAAATTTAACACAACTCGTTTTGAAAGAGCTAAAATCTCATGATAATGATCCAGAATATAGAAACCATATAGCTAAACTAATAGCTTATTCATACTTAATACAAAATGATAAAGAGGAAGCATCTACAGTACTTTGTAAATATGTTCATCGTTGTCCAGGTGAGTGAAAAACATTTTATAATATATTTAATAACTTTAATAATTTGTTTGGTCTTATTAATCATATTTATTAATTCATGCAATTTTAATTTCATTAAAAAAATTAAATAAATAAAAACTTAAAAATTTGATGAAATTTTTTGTAATTGTAATAAATTTAATTTCTAGTTTGAAATTAAATAGATATTATTTACCCTGGTAGAAATTTACTCTAGATCTGTCTAGTTTTGTATGTTAAATAATCGAGGCCTCGATAAAACTAGACAAATTTTCTACCAGGGCATGTATTATTGCAATATATTTTGAATTATTCATCAGAGATTTTACCATAATTTATGAAATCGGAGAATTAAAATTTTTTCTAATTTGTAAAAAACCAAAATCATAGCCCTGAAGGCGAGGGTGACAAACAGGCATTCTTTATTTGCTCCTGTGGTGAAAATACGATTTTTTTTTAATACCAGGCCGAAAATACCACATTCTTTTCTGTGGTACTTTTGGATCAGCTGTTGAAAAAAATATTCATTTCAATAATTCTGTAAAAATGATGAGAATTGTTAGCGCCTATTATTTTACTTCATAGTCTTATATGAATGTCTAATTTTAGACTCATCTGAACTTTGGACAACTTTGGCAAGAATTTTATTATTATCAAATGAAACTTCTTTCAAGAAATGTGTTGATAAAGCACTTTACTTAGGAAGAATCTCATCAAGTGAAGATATTTCAAAAATAACGTGCATGTCTGCTCTTAGCACACTTATTACATCAAACCCAGAAGATGGTTTAAAAACTGTTTTAAATACTGTACATTCTTTCCCTGCCAATGTTGATAGTTGGTCAAATTTAATAACAGCACTTTTACCAAGGTAATTATTTCATGTATTTATTGATAGTTACATACGTCTTTTAAATTATTGTTCTAGAATTTGATTTAATAAAATTATTAAAAATGTTACTAGATGGAGTAAAATTTCACAATTTAATGCTCACTGGTTAATGGTTTTGGCTTCAAGAGTTAGAAATCATCTTTCATGTACAAGAAGTATGGAACAATGGCTCTTAAAAAATGAAAAACAAGCAAACGATATTGCTTATTGTTAAAAATTATACATGTGATTATTCTTTATGTAAAAACTAATGAAGAGAATGTATTTCAAACTTTATGTTCAAATATTTAACAGAAACAATTTTTATAATTAATTTGTAAATTATTTATATAAACATTTATTATAATTAATTAAGAAGAATTTCACATAAAAAAAAATATTTACAAATCGCTACTTTATTTTCAATTTTGCATGATATACCTTAATTAATATCTTATTCCTGGCATACTATTGACTCTTTCATTTTCAAATCTTCTTCTATTATTAAATCTGCCATATACATCAGAATTTTGTCCTACATTTCTTCCATATCTATTTTGATCCTGTGGTCTGTCACCTTTCATATTTATACGATATTCAATAGGAGTATTGATATGTTCTTCAAAAGTCTACAAAATTTTGATAAGTTTCAAAAAAATAAATTATTATCAACTGTAAAATAACATAAGAAAACATTAAATAATCATAAACACTAGACTTACTTTTGGTTGAATATAATCATGCAATTTTAATTGTTTTACTGTCTGTACAAGTTCATGACTTTCATCCAAATTTTCATTTTTTATAAAATTTTCAACTTTTTCAATCTAAACATAAAGTCACATTTAAATTATATAATAAAAATATTAGTAAAAAATTGATATTTGGCAATAAAATATTTTTCAATACATACTGTGTCCTTAAAAAATAATTCTTTTCGGTTTGTTCCTTCTTGATTTTGCAAAGAATTTCGAAAATAAACTAAGATTTCATCAAGTCGTTTTAACGCTAAATATGCTTCAATCTTAAGGCTCCTAACATCAATATATCTAGCATTCCTAAGTAAAGCTGCAACTTCTAAAGTAACTTCAGGTGCATTTTGCTTTAAAGCTAATATTCCAAAAAATGCAACTGATCTTCTTGGTAATTCGTAACCTCTTTCTTGTACTTCTTTAAACAAATTAACAGCGTATTCAAAACTTTCACTTGTATTCTGTAAAAATGTAAAATTAAGATAATTTTTTGAAGTATTAAAGTGTTAATATGTTAATAATAACAAAATGTAATAAATTAATTTTTTCATTAGAATTAAAAAAAATAGAATAACATACATGGGTAAAAAAATTTGACTGAACAATTATCAAAATAGTCTTTTTAACTAGAAAAATTTAAATATTTTTATTGTTCATGATTTTTTAAAACAATTGTAATTTTATGAATTTAATTAAAAATGATTGTGATTAATGTTCAATAAATTGAAATATTTTGAATATTGTTTTTAACTTATTGCATCTATATAAAGTGTGTCCGTCACATTAAAATTAATTACATTCTTTCTTTTTATAAAAATTTAATTCATTAAAATTTATAAGATATCTTTAAACAATGAAAAAAATAGATAAATTTAAAAAAAATTTTTCTGCATAAATTATTTGAAATCACAAGAAATATAATCTCAAATAAAAAAATTATTTTATTTTATGATAAATAAGTTTCATATTTAATGGATTAAAATGATTAATTTAATAAGTAATAAACCAACCTCTTTATAACAAGCAGCTATTGCTAATACAAATACATTTTTAGGATGCACTAAACCATTAATATTTTTTATCTTGACTATATTATAAACTTCTCTAACTTCTGCATATTTGCCATGATTATATAATAAATCCATAAGCAATTGGAAGGTCATAATTTGATCGAAGAAACCATCTAACTGTGGATCTTTAAATGCTTTCAATGCAAGATCAGGTGCGTCAAGATGATAAAATGTCCTCATTACCACAGTACCAAATACGTAATTAGAAAATCTCAAATTATTTTGAGAATGATATTTTACTAACATCTTGTACAAAAGTTCAAAATCTTCTGGTTTATTTTCAACAAGGTGTAAAATTGTCTTTAAATCCTCTGTAAAAATTATTGAGCTACTGTCCTTGTCTGCAAATTCTTTCATTTTGTCAAAAAACAGATTATCTACATTACGAAATTGTGATTTGACATATTCTCTTGCATTTAGGTATCCACTCATACCCATTGCATTAGGTGAATACAATTGTCTTGTAGCTAAAATATCAAATGATAAATGAAAAGTTAAATTTTTTGATACAGAAATTTATAGACTTGATAAACAAAGAAAAGTTTCATTTTTACATGACAAAAATATTAATTGATATTGAATATAATTTCAAAATTCAAATTATTTTACGCTATCAAAATAGTCCGCGATCAATACGAAAAACTTTATTTAGAATAAAAATAATTTTAATAAAAAAAAGTAAGGTTAAAAATTATTCACTTACCAATAATAGTTAACGGCTTAAGAACATTCTTGCTCAACAAATTAAAACTAACTTTAGCAATACTACTTACGCACATAGCCATTTTAAATAGTATATATTTTATTATTATTAAAAATAATTAAATTAAATGCACATGTGTAAATTTTTACATCTATTTCCCGGTTACAGCGTACGAAAAGAAGGACGTTTGCTAGGAAAAATTTATAAAAGCGCCCAACACGTGTTGTGCATATTAGGAAGCTCATGCAACTTTTCGTAGATAGATAAATACCATGTTAAAATAGGATTCCTATTTATCGACTAAAACTGGATTGCATTTTACAATAATTCATTTCTATTGATATATTATTATTATTTGTAAGAGTTTGCCGCAAGCTTACACTGTCAAAAATGTTATAAAATTTAATGCGGTATAGTAAAATGATTTAAGGTAGTGCAATGCAAGTTGCATAAAAAATTTAATACATTTTGCAGTAATTATGCTGTAATACATCAATGCTAATAAATGTCTGACTTGAAATTTTCTTTCATTATAACGAAAGCAGCTATCGTTCTTTTAACAGTGTACATGTTAATAATATAATATTAAATTTAATACATTAAAATTCATTTTAATTATTTTGTAAAATTTATTTAACAAAAAATATGAAACTAGCTTCCAAACCTTTCATTGAAATTAATAATTTTACTGTAATTTAAATATAAAATTGCATAAAAATTAATTATTTTATCATAATTTTAATATACAATTGTATATAATTTGAAATTGAAATTTCAATAATGTATCGGAAACAAAATTCTATTTTTTTAACAGTTTACGCTAATTGTTGCGTACACTATTTGGCAAACAAGTAGAAAATAGCGCATGCTAATATTCCCGGGTGTTTTCACATACTTAATAAAAATAGTGTAGGCTAATAAAATTGCGTATGCTAAATAAATATTTCGTATGCTGAAAAACTTGTGTACGCTAAATAAATATAACATTCTAAATTGATGTATAGGGTACGCTAAATAAATATTGTGTATATGGGTAAATCCACCATAGTTTTAACTTTGCATGTGACTTTTTTCAAGGAATTTTTAAGTAGTTACCATTCTGTCACATTAAAACGCACATTATTTGGCTTTAAATTGACCGTTTCGAATCTAAGAAATAAACTCCACTTTTTCGCAAAGTTATATTGAACGGCACCTTCAAAATTTTCTTAAAAGTGTCAAATTTTTTACGGATAATCACGATTTTTGCGTAAATAGCATAAAAACAAACAAAATTTTTAAAGTTTTAAGGAATTTTAAATTATGCCGCTTAAATAATATTAAAAAAAACTGTGGGACTACTTTCTCAACTTAAAAACAAAAAATTTAAACCTAAGTAGTGTCATGTGCAACTTCAAATAGGTTTGATAATAACAATTTTCGTTTCAAGATAACATACAAATTTTGAATTGTTTTTACTTAGTTCTTCGATTTTGCACATAATTCTACTTAGGTTTAGATTTTTCATTTTTGAATTAGTAAAATAGTTCTATAGTTTTTTAAAAGATTATTTGAACAACATAATCTAAAATTCATCAAGATTTCAAAATTTTACTTCTTTTTATACTATTTAACCAAAAACCGTGAATTTTTGTAAAAAATTTAATACTCTCTTTCCAATTATTTTTTCTCTTGCCGTACATTTTGTTGTCCCCTTCAGAGGGTATTTGTGTGTTTACTTATTAAAAAAGATTTCTGATTTATAATAAATTCAAAAGAGCAAATTAAAACGCTCATTATTTAGAAGATTTTTTAAAATTAATTGTTGACTAGCTAAAGTTATTAGTTGTTCATTAGAACAGTTTCTGGAATCAACTGTCAAAAAAGTTGAATTTTTTTTCAAGAAAATTCTAAAAAAAAAATTAAACATTCATACTTGAAAAATTTAATTTTTTTTTAATTCTATGATATATGTTATATAGTAAAAGTGACATATATGTTATTTTCGAATACTTTATCAAATTAAGTTTTTTTGCGTTCATCTCTTCCCCCGTTCACATTTCATCAAATATTTCAAAATAAATAAGTACATTTTTAAGTGAAAGGAAATTAACATAAAAAAGTTAATGTGAGAAGGTTTCCTGCTGAAAAAACTCAAACGAAATCTTATCTGAAGTTTTTCAATTAGGTTACTGAAGAATATTTTTCTCGAATATTCGAAATTGATCGAGAACACTCCATCAAAATTAGCATAAATCGTAACTTTAATATGATTATTTGGCTCTCGTGATGAAAATAGAGTTTGCAACTCCTGCGTAAAGCCATTTTTACGAAACCAGTAAACTTCTCGTTTCGTAAATAAAGTCATTACGCACCCGTTGTATAATGTACTATTATACTTTCATTTTTCATTTTTTCTTTTCATAGGAATTATCCAGATTCGACTTAACTTTTTGAGTAAATATTATATTTACTTTTATTAGCTTAAAAAAATAATTCGTTTTTTCTCAGCACAACACAGATGATTCTACACAAAAACGATAAGTAAAAATTATAGAAAAATCTTTTTCATATTACGTAAACTGCTCTAAAATCAATCAATTTAAGTTGTCCATAAAAAACATTTTAAATAGATTAAGAATGTGAAAATTTATTTTCTTGCCTAAATCCAAATTATGTTTCAATAAACTTATCGCCGATTGTTGATGTAAAATACAATAAAAAAAAAAAAAGAAAAAGCCTAATTTTTAATGTTTTTGTATATAATCATGTCTTATGTTAGGATATGATTATTGTGGCAGCTCCTGTAAAAGAGCAAACCATTCGGTGTTACTATCAAAGTTACCGAGTTGATTGCTATACCTATGCTTAAAGCACGTTCGCTCGCTGCGGCGGTGCTCACCTCGAGTTTAAATTAAAAAAATAACGTTTTAAGATATTATGAAGTAATTATCCGACGATAAAACATCATAAGTTATGATATCTAACATCAAAATGATAAAGTGTCTAGAACATTTAATATTCCCAAAAATCTAAAGTTTGGAAAACACTGTACACAGCATAGGATTAAAATTTTAGATTGTTCTATTTCGCAAAAAAGCTCCGCTTGCTCTATCAATCTTTTTTCCTCATAATTAATATTGTCATTTTATATCGCATGCTATTTTTTTAAAAAACATTTTGAATAAACTCGATTTGCAATTTAACAAAACTTATCTCCACTAATTACTCCACAAGAACTCATGTTAAAACACTAAAACTTTGAGCTTGAATAACTTATTTATTTACCCCCATTACGTCATTAATGTTGAAAGAAACTTAATCTCAACATTTCAAAAAAAAGTTTGAGTGATTTAATTTATGAGAGAACATCCTTGCTAAAGTTTTTAATATTAATGCTCTTGTTCAGTGCATAAAAATAGATTAAATGAGCTGTCAGCAGTGCATGTAAAAATATTACAAAAATCTTGACAGTGTCTTAAATGAGACAAAATTTTAAAAATTTTTGTTATAAATCATGGAAAAAAAATTAGCATCCACATTCTTGTATTATATCTTTTTATGATTATTATTTTAAATTCTTATTGGCTTATTATCATTTATTCAATTTTTATGACACTGGGACTTTGTAAAAAAATAATATTTCGAAAGAATTTGAGCTCAATTTTCATTTGAAAATAGTTTAACTTTCTAGGTATTAATATTGAAGAACTATGAGTGTTTGAAATTATAATAACTTTTTCAGTGACATTCTGTAATAGTCTATAACTATGGAAATATTGAGCGTTAGGGTATCAAATTTTTGCTTTTTTCATGCTTCTGCATCCAGAATCATCTTACCAAAATTTGAGCAAAATCGGTAAACCGAAATCCAGACATTCTCCTGGAAAGTGTAACCAACAAATTAAAAATGAATTAATAATTCTTTAAATAAAAAAAATTATCTTTCAATTGTTACAACTTAACAATAATAAAAAAAAATTTTTGGTACCCAATAAATTCTGTGTTAAAATTTTATTGCGTTATTCCATAAGTAAAACCAAAAATTTAACTATCTTCAGTCCAATATTGTCACATAAATTGAGGATATAATATTATTATATGGAAGAGTCAAAATTTTTGCGGTATGATTTATAAACAAATCGACCCATAAGCAAAAAAAAAAAAAAATAAAAATATTAAAATAATTCCATCATAAAATAAAAGCCATTTATACCTTCAAGACAAAAGTTTCGATAGATATAATTCGTTTATCCCTTAAAGGTTCCATTCAGAAAAAAAAAGAAATAGGTAAGTATGTTGTCGAAATCCTATAATATATAATGTACAGAAGCAAAATTTGGAAAACCCTCGTGCCGTCTGTAAGGGCTTTCTTTTTCTTCCCCCCCCCCCCCCCTGTGAAAAGTGTGCACGCGAAGACGTAAACAAAGTTGTAAAATTTTTGACTAAATGAGAGAAAGATTGTAAGAAAAGATATAATGTTCTCTGCTTTAACAGATGCAAATTTGTTAAAATTTAAGGGAGGTGCCAAATAAGATTTTGCGACGTATTTCTTACTCTTTCTATCTTGTGGTATGTTATACGAGGTTTGTGAGAAAAATGGTAATTAAAAATTTTACCTGTCGACATAACGGCAGAAATGTCACCTAAAATGGAATAAAGGTAAAAGAAAATTGTAGCTTGTAGGCCAGAAAGAAAAAGGAAAACTCTATCTCTTTCTCCAAGACGAAAGTATATTTATGTGTATATATATGCGTAAAAAGTTGGCTGTTGAGACGCACGATGATGAGCAAAACAAAGTTTTATTTATATGTGTATTACTTTAAGTACAAAGCCCCCCTGCTGAGGATTTTATGGACGTGTATATATACTAGCCCCTAGACAGTAGGAGGACAAAGTGGCGCGACGATTTTCTTCGGATCTCTTATTATTTTTCACCTTTAAAATCCCCTATCTCTTTCTCTTTCTTTTATATGCTACCCCTTGTTCTCGTTTAAGTTTTAACGAAAAATGACACAAACAACAAATGACTCATCGGTTATACGTACGTACGTATACGCACCTGCCCCCCTGGTCAACTCGACACTTGTTAAGTGTCGAATCCTCTCTTTTAGAAATTTTCAAATATAGATATGGTCAGTGCAATGGCTAAAGATCTTCAAAGTATTATAAGATATAAAAGAGGTAAAGAAAAGGGGATCCTTAAAAATTATCAGCTGTGAATGATTATCACTTGGGTTCATGTATATATACGTGTGCGCGAGAAGAAAATGAGTGACAAGAGGAAGTTTGTTGACACGCGTTCTTAAAATTCTCTTATTTTTAAAGGCACTTGTAAAATGTGCAAACCTGTGACTTATTAAAAAGGTCACAATGACCAGTATCAAAAGAGAAATATATCTATTGAAGAAATGAGACGTTTTTGATTTCGCTCTCCGATATTGCATCTAAGGGTTTTTCTTTTGTCTTCTTTGACCGTAGAGATTATTGCTTTATGCGTTGTGTCATCATTCAGCTTTTAAATATTTCCACGGTCACTTGCTTTATAATTCTTACGTATACCTGTAACAAATGTGAACCTTTTTATGTAATTGCCGCACATACATGATTAGCCACATCTACCAGGCTCATATTGTTAAGAATTAAAAGCTAATTATTCAGTATAGGATAAAATATACTTTGGAATTTATTAATCCGGATAAAGTAATTAAATTTATTCATACACGATCAGCTTCGATTAAATTATCACTAATGACAACCTAATTTATCAAATCATTACAACACATTAGTAAGATTAAATGATAAATATTTTTTAAAAAATTAATCTAATCAACATTTTTTACTAAAAGTAATACCTAATACTGAGTATTACTTAATATACCTTTTATTTACAGTCAGCCTTTTAACTGAGGTATACAATAGAAACATAGTTTATAAAGCGCCTGGCAACCTCATCAGGAATTAATTGCAATGACGCACATGTAATCGATCTAAGAGGTTTTTTTTTTTTAATTTGACATTAATATAATTAAAAATTTTTTAAATATCGAAAAATTTGTAATTATTTATAAGTGGCTAGGTAGATAAATTTTATTTTTGGAAAAATGAGGCAAACAATCTTCTAAATATTACAGCAAGCACGTGGTAATGGTATTTAGGTTGAAAAAAAAAATTTTTAACGACTCATTCGACCGGCGTAATACGAAAAGTAGACTTAATATTGGATTTTAGTGCCTTCAGGCTCATCTCTTATATGCGTTGACGCCCATACAGCAATATCCTTGTAACCGGCTGCTTATATTATTTTCTTTACCTATTTAACCAAATATATAGAGGTTATATACCTTTTCTATAGGTTATAATATAACCGTCATTTAAAGTTTTAAATTTTTAAGAATTTTTTGAAATACGTATAAAAAAAAAATAAAGACGTACCACGGCCATTCTCTTAAAAGTGCAAAAGCCCCAATATTCATTAATGACTAAATTTTATTGCGACAATAACATTTTCGTTTAGCTAAGGGAAAACATTGATTACTTTCGAAAAATTGGTGACTCATAAAATGTGATATTAGCAGGCGAACATATACTAAGGTTGAAAACAAACCGCATAATTTTAATGAAAACAATTCTTACCTACAAGTTTGGAAAACATTAAATATTTAACACCTATGATGCTGTTGTATACAACAAACACAGCTTAGTAATCTTTGGTTATTTTTCTCTGCTTGTAATTAGTAGTTATTATTGAACCCTTTAACTAAACTTGACGAAAGGGGTATACATAAGCAATCGTGCGGTACCTGGTATTATACTTTTAAATTTGGAATCTGGAAGCTTTTACAATATTGAAAGAATCAGCTTGGTTACCGCAAGCTAATTACGCGTACATAACTATTTTTTTTTTTTTTAACTTTTTAATTTTATTATTTTATTATTGATATCATAAAAGTTTATTGTATAAAATAAAATTTTTAAAAAACTGACATGTGTCGAAAGATGTAATTTTCATTTTTACACTTTTTCTTTTTTAGAATAGAAATTTCTCAAAATTTAAATGGTTAAAATCATTTGATACTCAGTTCGTATAAACGAGGGACCAACCCCCCAAAAGCGTTTAATTTTCAAGAAGGTATGATCGTAAGCTAATTTTTTTAAATTAAAGCTTTCCAATAAATATTAAATTAAAATTTAATTTTAAATTTAGTGACCGTCAACATAAAGAAAATTAAGGTTGAATAAATAATTTAATGTAGCAAAAAATAAAGTATGGTTATAAAATAAAATATAATAAAATAATGAATAGTAATTATTATTATTATTAACTAGTGATAAATATCAATTATCATAATAAATTTAATAATAATAATTATTAGAACGCTAACGACTATTAGAATTTAAAAAAAATTAATTCAACGAGTGTTTAAATAATATTTGCGAAATTACTCAGAGTTTTGTTGCGAATAAATATATTTTTTAAGAGAACGTTGATTAAAAATTGTTCTTATAAGAAACAGCTATTATTAATGCTTATTTTTCAGTATATAATTAGAATAACAATATTTTTATTAACGTTGCATAATTTCAGCAATATCATTATGGAATTGTAATAGACGTTAGTGTTCCATGTATAATATAATTGTAAAAATATTTTTAAAATATTATTTAGGTAAAACCAAATAACTTCTATGATTCATAAAATAATTTGATAAATACATCACAAATATGAAAAAAAAAAGAATAAACAAACAAATCAGATTAAACGTATGATATTACTGAACAGAGTCATCGACGGATAATCTTTTTTTTCTACATACGCGTCTATATATATGTTTATAATGATGTGAGAGAAATACTCACGATAGACAAAAAGTTATAAAAATTCTTAGTTTTATTTGAGAAAGTCAATTACAGAACTGGTATATCGTCAAGGTTTTAGAATTTGCGAAGAATAAAGAAAAATTTGGGCCAAGGTAAAGTTCCCTTCGGGCATTATGAATTTTACATGCTCGCATTTTTTCCTTTTCATACTTAAGAACAATCATCTGATATTCTTATTATTAATTCTATTGTTCAAGAGTAAAGTATAACAGAAATATTAATTTTATTACATAATTTCATTTTCTCGAGTCATTTTAGCAGTAAATCAAACAAAAAAAACAAATAAATATTTCGAAATTTTATTGTAGATTGATGAGACTTTAATTTTTGCTAACATTTAAGAGCAATTCGGCATATCTCTGTTCTTTTTTAATCGAAAAATTTACTGTTTTGCAAGAACTAATAGTTTTAGCAAAAAATAAAGAGAAAGCCGCATCTCGTATTGTAAATAGCAATTTTTTCTTTGACGAGGAAAAATTAATTTTCATCGCTTCGTTTTTTTTGAAACTCGAAAAAAAAAACAAATTTTTCACCTTGACCTCCATTTCTGAAGTTTAAGTTTCAAGTTTTTCTGGAAAACTAAGTGATCAAATTAATTATTTCTCATTAAAAAAAAAAAAGCATTGATTTCTATAATACGAGTTGCGATTTTTTCTTTATTTTTAGCTACAATTATTAGCTTTTGCAAAAAGTAAATTCTTTGGTTAGAAAAGGACAGAGATATGCGAACTACTCTTAATAGATTTTTCATTTTATTATTGCAGAATTATTAGGTTTATCATTACTAAACTAAATATTATGAATAACTGTTAATTAAAAAAAAACCCTCCAGCAGAATCAATTCCTAATAAAGGATTATACTCCTTATCCGTATTTAAGAATTATGATAATTTTAAAAAGGAATCGGTTATATTTGACAATAAATTCTAGCAATATGTAAAACAATTTAAATATAAGTTATTAAAATTTTTAGCTGGGGTCCCTTTTCTATTGTGACATAAGATTTAGATAAGTTTGTAATGCATTACTTTCGACAGGTAGAAAAATTAATTTTAAATTCAACGAAATTTTGACTTTGTAACGCAAAGGATTACAAATTATAGTTCAAAGTATTTGAAATTGTATACCCTAAATGTATGCGTACAGTTATATTTCATGCAGAATAGCACATAAAGGTATTGAAAAAAAAAAACATAAAATTTGGCGCAAAGGCTTAAAATCGGATTATGACAATAAAACCGCTCATGAAAAATTCAAGGAAAACAAAATATTTCAAAAATCCAAAGATTTATTGAACACATTAACAGGTCAAAACAAGTTTTGTCAAAATTTTCAATGCACATGCAATCTAAAATCATAAAAATATTTCTAAATATGCTTAAAATTTTTCACCACATTATACAGTCAAACAAAAGCTTGGAAGCAAAGAAGCAAAAATTTGAAATCAAGCGGTGCGATTCTCGATATCGGCAACTTGACACGTGCGCGTTATATATTTTTAGCTTACTTGAAACTTTTGACGTCGAAAAAAAATACAGTAAATATCATAATAATCTCCAATTCAAAAGATTCATAAGAGTAAAAATCTTTTATTATAAAGATTAAACTTATTTTCAACATCCACATTACAGACGCAATTAATTTTCTTTTTTTTTCTTTCGAAAAATATTCCTAATAAAAAAGAAAACCAGAATAAGAATAAAATATTATAACGAAGGGATTTAAAAATATGGTCAACGGCAAATGTGCAATGACCTGTTAGGTTTTACTTAATTTGTATACAATGCACGTTACGGACAGCGGATTGTCCGGGGATTATATAGCAGTAATATTGTATACCTTTGATCACTATACCATAATACTTAATACTTAGTGACGCACGTAAATTTACTCTCAGTATTCAAAAAGATACGAGCCCGGCGCACGTTACTTTTATTTAATACGTTAAGGATTTTACCTTTATTTTCAAAGTGATTTTTTTTTTTTTTTTGGCTATATTATACGCAAAAGTGAAATATTATAATTAGTCGAATTTCCACATCGAGCGAGAGAGGTTCTTTTGAATTTCAAGGATATAATAGTGCGAATTGTTATATACTGTGAAGAATTTATATTTTCATTTCGACTGGTGAGAATCATGCTGTTCCGCAAAAAGACAAGTGAAGGTAAGACAATTTTTTTAATAACTTTTTTTAGTTATTGACATTATTATTGACATTAATAAGATTATTACTGTTCATCGGATATTTTTTATTTTTTATTTTAAAATTTTGTGAAATATCTCCGTGTCATGCTTTTCATTAGTTAAAGTTAAAGAGCATAATATAGAGGCATTTATAAAACTTTTGGATTAAAGCAATGTAAGACGAATATTACACTTGTATTAATGAATATTGCCCATCTTTTCATTTTATTGCAAAATTCCAGGAAAAGAAAAACATTAGCTTGTAGTATGCAGCGCGAAGATTATTCAGTTAAATTTTTAAATAAATTTATTCATTTTTCATTGAGAATTTTGGGTTGCAATATTATATATTAAAATTTTTCGATTTTGTACTAGGAATCCAAGATTTTTAATAAATTAATTTATTTAAAAATTTAATTGAATAATCTTCATGGTAGATACTACGAGCTAATGCATTTCTTTTCCGAAAATTTTGCAATGAAATGAAAAGATATAGTCAATATTTATGAGTACAGGTGCAGTGTCCGTTTTACCTCTCCTTAAGGATAAAAAATTTGGAAAACTGATAACACTGAAAAAATGAAATGGTCTTCGGGACTGGGCGCTTTGGTTACAGTTACTATTTAGATGTGGTAATGTACGGTTTAGTAAACATTACTACTACCGTGATTGGTAGCGTTTACTAATCATCTCCGTAGTAAGCTTTACTATAATATTTTAATACTTATTTATTTTTTATTCATTTTTATTTTATTATAATTACAACTTGTATTTCGGTGAAATATATAATAATTGATCTATATTTGTTGTCATTTCAACAAATATGTGCGTCGCATAATTACATGGATGAAAATCGGGCAACTCATTTTCCACTCGTTTAATTTGCTCTTGACAAAGTCATCCATGTTTGCTTAACACACTCACTATATTTTATTTAATTATAAATTTAATTTATATAATTAAATCCATTAAAACGTTTGACAAGGGACGACGATCAACTTCTACCAAAACATAATAGTAAATGTTACGTCGCTTAGTAACTGAAAGACTTACTATATATACTAGTACGATCAACTTAAAAATATGGTATTGGCTACTAGATTTTTAAATAACTATGTTTACTAATGTTCTTGAGTGCAGAGAACTATATCATTTTTTCAGTGAATGTCGATATTTCACATCACCTTAACTCATAAAAGGAGAATGGCAATTTATTTGATCCAATAAATCGATCTTATTTTATTTTCCAAGATATTTTGATTTTAAGAATTTAACGCATTGAGAAAAAAAACATTATAACTTTTACTATAATATTGCCACGGAATATAGTCTAATACGGCTACTAGGGTATGTGTCCCGGTTACTGTGCCTGAATCTAATTTGGTGCTTTTCATGTATTTCAACGGAAAGCATAGAATCATGCTCAATTGACCAATACCATACTAGCCTTTATATAGTATCACGTAAAAAAAATTTCATAGTCAGGTTCATCAAAAAAAAAAAAAAACAGTAGCACATACTATATTACCAACTAAAT
Source organism: Anastatus disparis (assembly GCA_017163975.1). NCBI lineage: Eukaryota > Metazoa > Arthropoda > Insecta > Hymenoptera > Eupelmidae > Anastatus > Anastatus disparis. Next base: position 4,541,215 of record JAFFSR010000251.1, read on the forward strand.
TCTATAAGTTACAGCTTTACCAAAATAAGTGTTCTATATACATAATTATTACCATAAAAATATTCTTTTTTACCATTTTATGACCTGTAGAAGTAGAAACGCTTTTTTTAACATTTTATGGCCATTTTTTGGCATTTAAATTTTTGTACTATATTATATGGTTTTGTCAATTAATTTAGTTTTGCCATACCATATAGTAATTTTTATTAAACAGATTTTTCTCAGTGTATGCTTAGTTAATAAATAAATCATTCCATAATAAATCCATTTGATCGACGAAAGTTATATCGAATAATTCGAAAAAATGTATTTTTTAAAAACATAATAGCTATTTCATTGTATATATCATGCGTGCTCCTATTGAATAATGCAAAACGCATTACGGAAAAAAATATGACCCTAATTTTCAGTAACTAATTCAGCATTACTTATTGGACGCCATAAATAACGAGATTCACAGTAATTAATTCATTATTAGTGAAAATACCGTTATCGCAAAGAATCAAATGTAATTTTAATTCTTCTTTTTTCCGTTCCTTTATACTTTTAATATTCGTTAAATCATTGCCTAGAATAATGAAGCTTGTTTTTTTTTTTATACATAAATAAATGAACGTTAATAGCCTTTCCGTTAAACGAATGATAATTTAGAAATATTCGCAGCGTGTTTTATCGTTTTCTTTCGTTCTTTTTCAAAATTTTAACGTTAAATTTTAATGTTTAAAGTATGCATTTATCTTATAGCTGGATAAATGTATACAGTGAAGCTAAGACGATTTATGAGACATTAATTTAACTTGAACTGGCAGTTTATCGTGCAATGCAGGCATTTAAGTGATGAAAAATTATTCTTCATGTATTTTATTTTAAATTTTTAACCAACTTAAGCTACGTGCTATTATAAAAAAGATCCTTTTTTTTGTTATTCTAAATTTAAATATTAAATTCTTAATTTTAAACTTTGAAAAAACTTTCGTTGAAAAAATAAATAACATATTCATTCAATTGCTGAAATTCTCAAGCCTATAACGATCCATATTTTTACTACAATTTAAACATACATGATAATAATTTTAAAAATATTTGCGTAAGTTGAAAATTCCATGTTAAAAATAACTTTTTTGAATAATCAAGTTATTGCGTTGCGTACGTTTGAATGTTGAAAAGAAAAAAAGAAATTACAATGATTTTATGGAAGCGTGTCCTTGGCATTGAAAACGGTATAATAGCTGGTAAGGAAGTGCATCAAACTTCCAGAAACAATATGATATGTATATATATATACACACGCACGTGTGCTCAAAACAAGCAAGACAGTTAAAACTTTAACTATGCGGGAAATCCTGTACAGCACAACATTAAAAAGAAAAAAAAAAAAAAAGAAACATCAGCTGCTTACACCTGCAGCTTTTATTTAATGCATGAAAAAAGATCTCAAATAATATCTGTATACGGCAACCCTTAACGACCAAAAACTCGTTATGTATATGTATATATATAATTTTTTTTTTACATGATATTACATACGATTCAAGTATTCTTTTTATCTGGTTAATGTTTTGTATTACAATACGAGAATTTGATGCATTAACTTTTTTTTCTTAAGATCTCGATGTTGCGCGAGCATGTGCATCGGAGATCAAAGAGACGACACGTGTAGTAATTAAAATTGCTTTATTTAATTGACTGTGGTATTTTAATGAGCTTTCAACGCTTTAATTAAATAAAAGACTTTTATTTTACTTCAAAGATTATGCAGTGCAAAGGGATTTGTTAACTTTTATGCTCGCTGGGATATTGAAAAAGAAAGTTTTAATTATTTTTCTTTTTTTTTTAATGGCATTGTTAATTCAATCCGAGTGTTTGTTTATTTTTATTTTTCATCCGTTATTATTCATTTGTTGTTTTTATAAAAATAAAAAATTTCACGGTTATGATATTTTTGTTACGAAGTCGAATAAACTTTATATAGATCCTTTATAAAACTGGTTTTACCGTGTTTCTTTATTCTTAAAAAATGAAAATATATCGAACGATTACTTCAATGAGTAAACATTAAATTCTTTTTTAAATATTTGAACGTATCCTTTTTTTTTATTAATTCTTCCGGAGTAGAATATTTACTTTACATAATATTGAAAAAAAAACGTATCTCTTACGTTAAAAAATTTTTCTTTACTCCGATCAAACATTTACGCTCGTATATCGACAAAACTTTAGTTTCGTTTTCAGACAAATTCTCACGAAAAAAAAAAAAAAAAAAAAAATAAAAACGATAGCATTCATGCATTTCGAGAATTGATCAAGTATGACGTCGTTTATAAAGTAAATATTAAAGTATGACGTCACTCGTGTAATACAAAACAAAATCATATAGCAATCCAAGTGAAGCCCTAATGCACACTTCTTCCCCTTTTCACTGTATATGCCGAAAGGGAACTTATGGGTAATATACAAGCCTATTTATAAAAATATCAAAAAGTGGCGCGTTAAAAGTACAAATTTTTTTTCAAAAATTGTTTTGAGAAAAATCATAGTAATTTTAACGGTAATTTAAATAAAACCAAAAAAAAAAAAAAAATTCGTTGAATCATATGATTGTTAAATAAAATAATTTGATAAACAGTTTCGGTTCTAATAATATCGGAAAATCTTAAATTAATTAAAGCAACCCAATATATGATCTAAAGAATAAATGTATCGCATCAGGAGTAAAAGAAAAAGCAAAAAAAAAAAAAAAACAGCACTATTGAAGGGTCTTGTACTATCTGACCCATCCAACAATAAATACAATATACAATGTCTCATCTCTTTTGTTAAATGCATTCTCAGCCGTAATATTCAGCATATATGCATCATGTATAAGATGACTGCTGGCGCTTGTTTAGCATTTTCATGTGTGTGTGTGTGCATGCATATACATAACAACACATACAGAGCTTTAACTTTGATGGAGATGGAGGCAAAGCGAGGCGGCATATATAGCCAAGGGTGGGGTCTATACACATTGGATCGATTCAGCAGGTGGGGGGTTAATTCCCTCTCTCGCTCTCTTTCTCTTTTCCACTTCATAGGGATATATAGGAAAATTTTCAAAGCTCGTAGACCTTATGTACACGGTATATATACAAGGGAAAAAAAGAGAGAGAGAGAAAGAAATATATGTATAGTTATATACACCAGGGGCTTTTATGGCTCTTTACAGTATACACAAAGTCATAGTGTACAGTAGAGAACGTTTCGAAAGTTCAGTCATCGATGAGCCAGCGTTCCAACAACCACCGCAGTTCTGCGCTTGCCTATATTGCTTTCCTCTCTTCTTCTTCTTTTTTTTGGAGGATTGTTATATATGTTTATATGTATAGATATATATAGAGGGCTGTTTTAGTGTATGAGTGCGCGTCCTTATAATTCTCATATTATCTCTAATTATGAAGTTGAAAATCAATTTAGGTGTGAACATGGCCAAAGAATCATTGTTAACTAGTAATCATTATTATCAGAAGATATAATATTAAGCGAATGAAATTTTTTCTAAGGGCAATTGAAGAAAGAAAAAAAAGGACGAGAGCTCTTACTACCTACTGAGTTCGTATAGTTATTTGCCAGTGGGAAGCTTATACTGTAAAGGTGAGGTTTTTAACCAAAGTCATTTTTGCTTTTTCTTATACTTTTTTTTAAGCTGTCAAGGATTTTTTTGACTTTTAAGCCGTTTGTGTTTCTTAAATTATTCTTTAACGAACTGTAGAATCGCGCTTAGACCTTATGTGAGACTTGATATTTATTTATTAATTTGAAAAAAAGATGTTTATCGTCAATAATTATTTCAAAAGAATTTTTTTAATTAATAATCAATATTGGTATGATAAATTATTCTTCAGTTTAAAAAAATAACATTTTTTATCACTTTTTCAAGCAATAATAGTCGTTTATTTTTTATTTATTGCAACCCATTAAAATTTCGGAGCAAATTAAAAATTACAATTTCAAAACTTTCATTAATCCTTTCAAAGTCACAATAAACTATTTTTCATTCATACATAGTTCTATTTTAAAATTTCATTTCAACAATAGACTAGCCAAAACTATAATGCATTGTCATTTAAATATTAAAAAAAAAACTACTCCACAATAAATCACAAAAACATTCTACACAATAACAAAGAATAATATAAAAATAAACCGCGAAAATGTCAAACCATGATTTTATGCATTTAAAGAAAAAAAAAAACTTAAAATTATAAATATATTTAACTTTAAGCAATTCTTGAAACATTTAACCATTTCGGAGTAGAACCTCTCGAAAGATACATCTGGCTCTTATAAGTCAAATGCGAGAAAGAGAATAAAAAAAAAGTAAAAAGAGTCGTTACTAAAACGTACGTGTAAGAGGTATATACCTCTACAACGCCTTTTTTTCTCTCTTCTCCCCCTTTTCAAAATCCCTTGAACCAAGCATACATACATATGCATATACTCGTACACACATTTATATATATGTGCACGTACAAATCCAAGTTTTATCTACATTAACGTATCACACTTTGACTCTTACTTTTTTTTTAAATGATATTTTTTTTTCTTTTTTTTCACGCGTACGTGAATTTCGCGTGTAAAGTTTATTGCTGCCATCGCAAGATTTCAAATGCTCTTGATATATCCTGAGTAATTAGTTTGCAATTTTTTTTTCCTTTCTTACCACGTACGACAATATTTCCTTTTTAAGTGATGAAAAAAAATCCAAGGTATATTTTTAGAGATTTATTTTGCCTTGTAAGAACTTATCAAGAATTATTTTTGTTTACATGTTTTGTTTTTAGAGCGATCTGTAAGGATTTTTTTTTATAAGCTAAGTGAATCATAATGAGTTATGAAGGTTTTAAATTTTGAGGTAAAAATTTGAATGATATTTATTTTTGTTGGGATGAATTTATGATTCATTTATTTTCAGAGTATCAAACATTTTATCCTCGATGAACTTCATTAGCTGCCTTAAATTAGTTTCCCATGACAGTTGCATTTACAAAAAATTTTTAATAAATTTTTTATTTTGGATTAAGTATAAAATCTCTTTTTTACATTTATGGGAAAAATATGCAAATCGCGAGATAAAAATTCTCGTCGTTTTTAAAATTTACATATAATAATAAGAACGAATATTTTTGTTCTCATTTTTTAAATTATCACATAAACGTATCTGCTTTTACGTAATAATTATACGTAAATTTAAATGTTCTCGAATATGTGAATTTTAAAGTCCTATTCTTATTTATATCGTTATATTCAAGATATTTTACATCAAACTTGAATAATAAAATTATGAAAAATTCAATACTATTTTTTCAAACAAATATATCTTTAATACTAAAAAAAAAATTGTATTTTTAATAATTTTCAGAATCAAGCGAGACAATGGCAGGTGAAGATACCGATTTGTGTGGTTTTATGGATGCAAAATTACCAGGTGGACGTTGTATGGGTCAACGTGTTAAAAAGCGTACATTAGCACCTTGGAAAGTATGGCGTCGTCATTGGTGCGCAGTGCGTAAATTAGGACCCGGTCATGGTCTTGAAATATTACTCGATTACGGGGTCGGCAATGCGACCTTTACAAATTCATCCGGCAACGACAAAGACAATTGCATAAAAATACCGGCCAACGCGCTGATATGCCGCACAGAATCGCGCAGCAAACAATTTTCATTCGGCATATTCCCGGCCAAAGAGCGCAAGCCAATTGTTTATTTAGCTGCTAATTCGGAAAGCGAGTCGCAAAGATGGATGGCCAGTTTAAGGCAGTTACTTAGGCCAAGAAGACATAGATTTATGGACGGTGCTTATAATATTTCGATGGTCGATAACGCGCATTCAAGATCAGCTGGATTAACTGGTAAGGATTTAAGAAAATAATATTCTTTCCTTTTCTCGGATATATATTTATTTTTCAAGATTTTCAAAAATACACAAGAGATTAAACTTTTACATTTTACACACTTTTTTTCGTCCAAATGCTGAGATTATACTTTAATGATCATTTCAAAGTATGCGGATATTCTATTAATTATTATCAGATTTTACAAGTTTTTAAATCCTAAGTTGTCTTATTAATTATTATTGATTTGATTTAAATAATAATAAGATTCAAAAATAATAAAATAAACTATTGCATTCCAATCCTTTAAAAATAGCATTACGTGAGATTCGTATGAGTATTGAAAACCGCATAAATCCAGATAATATTAAGTAGAACGGTTTCCTTTATTAACGAGGGACTTTTTCAGCAGGAAAAATATAATCACATTTTTTTCCGTTATACGTTTCCTCAAACGTTAATTAATGCAATTTATTGATAAAACGAAGAATTAATATTTTATATTATTCAAAATTTTAAACGTAAAAAATTAATTTTTTTTTTCTATTTCAGGATTATACGGCGATCTAGTGGCAAGTAAATCAGGAATTTTCGTCAAAGACGTACACACAGGTGAAATCGTCGAGACATTTGAGTGGAAAGAAACGAGTCAATTTCACTTATCATGCGCAGGTAGATCAGAAGATGTGAAACGTGTTATTGTTGCGCATACGACAAAAGAATTTCGCGGCGGCGTTGGTCAATTACACATATTTTGTTTGAACGCGCCGCGTTTATTGCAAGATTTGGTAACGCAAGGTAGAGGTCCAAAAAATTCGCACAAACATTTGGCTCAACGACCTTTAAGCCTCAGCGAAGGTGATCTTAGGATAGCTGCTCAACAAGAATCTTGTAATAATCAAGGTATACAAGGTTTGAAGCACAAAATTGCTGTGAATATTGTTAATGCTGGATTAGGTTTGCTATTGTCTGCAAGGTCCGGTAGCGAGGCCAAATTACTCAACGGTATCGTTGGCAATAATGGTAAGATTTTGTTTCTTTTTTTTTTATTACCTTTTCACTCTCTTCTGGTTTTTCTTCACTTTTTTTTAAAGTTTTTAAATTAGAGGTAATTTAATAAAGCACTATAATTATAAAAAATAATTTCATCAAAATATATTAATTTTCATAATCAAACGTATTCTAATTGATATATCTTAATTTCAACAGGTATGCTAGAAACAATGTCTTCAAAATTAGATTCGACGCATCCACGTGCTATTGATAATGTCTATCAAGCAAAACCTCCAATGAATAATGTAATGTCAAGTCTTGAAGAATTAGAAGAGCCATCATTAAGACGTATATCAAACATATCAGTAGCTTCTGGAATTTATGAAGAAATTCTTGATGATTTTATACCTACAAGACGTAAAGTTCCATCGAATTTATATGAAAATCCGGAGCAAATTATACTTAACTCATCGATTAAATTTCAACCGCCACCATTACCGCCTCGACAAAGATGTGGATGTGGATCTATTGCACGCACTGAATGGTTAGTATTTATTTTATTTTTTATTAATAGCTATAAAAATTTGTAAAAAAAAAAATGATTAATAAATATTTTTTAAGATTAATTCTCAAATTATATTGAATGATCAATTGTATTTTTAACATAAAAAACATATTTAATTACAGTATGAGTGACGACGGTTTAGATTCAGAGGGTGGAACGCGTTCAGCAACGCCCAATACACAGGAAGATGCAACACCAACTCCTGAAGATAAGGTACTTGAGCCAAAATGTAGTCCAATAGATACGTCAGATTATGTACCAATGTCTCCTAGACTTCAAGATATAGCTTTACTCGAACTTCAGAAACAGACAGACAACATTTATATGGTGATGCGATAAAGTTAAATCGATGAGTTCTAATCATAATTAAACGGCCTCGTCATTAATTTACTGCCATCCAAATAACGTAATTGTATTATAAGATTTAGAAAAAAAGTAAATAATTTTTATGCAAGCAGTTTGTAAAATTTTAAGCAATTGCAAAGAGTGTAATTATTGATAAATTATATTTAGTTTTTGTCTTCCTAAGAATGTGAACTTTTGAAAAATATTTATGAAGAGAGAATGAAAAGAAAAAAAAAGCAATTTTCGAAGAAATTAAATTATTAATATTTATAGAAAATTATATAATTCAGTACATATTGAATTTAGCGAATTTTTTCGATTACTATATATATTGTATGTTGCATAATGCCAAATTGCATTTTTTTTTTATTGTAAATATTATATATTAAAAAGCAAGGTGATGCTATCGTAAAACATAAATAATATGTGAAATGTAAAAATAATGAACGTTTTTACAATTTTATTGTATAAATATCGAGGACGAAAATGTAATCGTTTGCTTTGAACAATTTTTATGTAAATGTACACATTCCGACTTTTAAAAATTTTTGAATTCGTCAGAATTCGGATGTCAATATATAAGAATTTTAGAAAAATTTTAGCGAATCATCAACGGTTATTCCGTTATTTATACATTGCCTAAAAATATTTTAAAATATTGCTTTTTTGGGCAAGTTGTTGAAATGCTCAGTATTAGTATCGATTGTAATAATCGAGCATTTATTGTAAATAGATAATTTTTTTTATTATTTAGGCCATTTGTAAAATAAATCGCTATTGTAATATATTGTAATTATTCTTTGAGAAATTTCAATGTTTCTTTTTACACAAAAATTTTAATTGAAACATGATTAATATATTTTTTTAAATTATAAATTTTTTGTTTTATTTTATTTAGCATTCCTTTTTTTTAACTATTTTATTGAACAATTAATTCAAGGAATAATTAGTTGGCTTAAATAAACAAAAAAATATCTATTTTAATGTAGTGAAAGGTATATTTGTCTCATAAGGCCAATGTCATATCATATTAAATGTGCTCTATTCAAATAGAAAGATGTCATATCAACCATTAATCCATGCCACTTTCACAGAATTATATTCTATAGAGAACTTTTCTACTTTCCTATCTTCAAACAAAACACGTACAAACTATTGTGATAAAATGCATAATCTCTTATATGTATATTTAGAAGAATTTTGAAAGAAACCAAAACACTAAAAATACTGAAAAAAAAACTGTTCACTGCCTTTCGCTGTGTGCCTCAAAATCTGTTTATTATGAAAATAAAAGAAAGTTTGTTATGAGCAAGCTTGTTAAAATTTTGGATGGTTATTGTTTTGTTGCCAATATTAGCAATTATTTGATATTTAAAAAGAAGATTCTAACAAAAATTATGCAAAAAAAAAGAACTGTAATTCAACAAGCATTACTCATGATGCACACAGTCTATTTATATATTACTATATAGCTGCGTATGTGTGTAAATGTTTGCTAAAAAAAAAATTCAGAAAAATAATTTGGGCATTTCAAGTATTATAGTTCTAAGGTTTTTATAATATATAAATAATTCGTCGGCGCTTGATTATTACTTTACTTAGCTCTTACAAAATTTTATTTGTAAAGTTGAATGAAATTTTTAATTTAGTATATAGCTTTATAAAGCTCTTCTCAACGTACTAAAATGAAAATGTGATAAAACCAATATCATCTAAAAATAAGACTGGTCGCTCAATCCAGTAAACTAAATTAAATGAATTAAAATTTTATGTAGTATGCTTAAATATTGTGTTGGCATTTAATGTTAACTCTTCTTGTTGTTTCCTCTAAACAAAATTTAATAAAATACTTTAATGGTAAATATATTGTTTTATATTTTCAAAACCTCAGACAAACTTATAATTTAATAACGTATTTCTATAAAAAAATTTTTCATTTCTCATAAAGTGCTATAATAATTAAACTTAAGATTTAAATGATATAATCATCTAATAGAAAAATATTATTTATTAAAATTTCACATCATGATATAATAAATTTAAATTTCAATAGTATAAAAATTTGTTATAAAAAGAGTTCTAATAATCTTACATTCATAATTGTAGAAAAAATTAGTTAAATTTAAAACGACTTAAAAATGACAAATACTTTGTAAAATCTAAATATTTAATAAATGCTAACTTAAATCAATTCTTTCCATTCTCTTGAGCAAACTTCCTGGCTTTCCTTTCAAATTCCTTTTTATTAAAACGATATTCTTCAGCTATATCCACCATTAATGGATCATCAGGATTGGGATTACCGAGCAATGATTGAACAGCAACAATCAAATTTTCCAAACTGATTGTCGGTCTCCAGCCACCGTTTGGTGGCATTTTTAAAAGATCCATACAAATTCTTCCTTGCGTATCAATATTAGGATGATAAACTGGTGTTATAAACTTTAATCTAGGTGGTACAAATGGATAACGATCAGGTACATCAAGTTCTAACTCAAATATAGCACCTTCATATGGACTACCATGGGGACCAATAACACTTATTGTTAATAAATTATTTCTATCAGGAGAATAACAAATTATTCCTTCTGGTGGATGTTCGACCAATTTTTTAATCTCTCTATTTAAACGTTGAGACTGCATATTTTTAGCAATTATTAAAATCTGTAATCCAAAGAGAGAATATTTCATCATGAAATTATTTTTACAATTAATTATCTTTTTATAACCTATTATACTTTAAAAAATTAATATTTAATATATTTTAGAACTTTGATACTTACGTATTTTATATTACTATTTATGATATGTTATGTAAATTAATGAATTCTCGAAATCTCCTAATAAATGAAACATTACACGATAAAAATTATGATTAAAGAACCAAAAAGATATTAGGGAACAAATTTTAAATACTAATCTACACTATCAATATAAATACACGAACATACAGTAGCGCCCCTTCAAGTTTCATTCAGAAATTAACCGCCGGTATCAGATTAGTAATATACTATACCCACACAGCATGAAAGAATTTCGAAATAATTTCATGAAATATTACAAGTAATAATACGTTGAAAAAATTTAAAAAGGACTTAAAAAGATAACCATATTCTTTTGAAAAGAATTTATGAAATAATACACAGAAAGATTACAAAGTCTTTACAAAAATAATACCAAGAAGGAAATGAAAGTTAAAATATGAAATATTACACGAATCCTTTCTAAAAGGACTTTGAAATGACTTCTTGAAAGGAAACAAGAAATAACTCAGAAATCTTCCAAAGATTGTAGTCATGAAATAATTTAGAAAGATTTTTGAAATAATCTAAGGTATTCTTTCAACGAATCATTTCAAGATACTTACAAAAAGCTTTTATGTAATAATTCCAAGCAAGGTTTTGGTAATATTTCAAGTAATCTTACATGAAATGATTTTAAAACCTTTTTGAAATAATTCATGAAAGAACTTATCATGACGATAAAAGTTATTACATGAATCCTTACTGAAAGGACTTTGAGAGAACTTCTAGAAAGGAAACAAGAAATAACTCAAAAATCTTCCAAAGATTCTAGTCATGAAATAATTTAGAAAGATTTTCGAAATAATCTAAGATATTCTTTCAACGAATCATTTCAAGATACTTACAAAAAGTTTTTATGTAATAATTCCAAGCAAGGTTTTAGTAATATTTCAAGTAATCTTACATGAAATAATTTTAAAACCTTTTTGAAATAATTCATGAAAGAACTTATCATGACGATAAAAGTTATTACATGAATCCTTACTGAAAGGACTTTGAGAGAACTTCTTGAAAGGAAACAAGAAAGAACTCAGAAATCTTCCAACGATTAAAATCAGAAAATAACTTAGAAAGATTTTCGGAATGATCTAAGGTATTCTTTCACCGAATCATTTCAAGATTCATTCAAAAAGCTTTCATGAAATAATTCATGCAATATTTTGGTAAAGTCTCAAGAAATCTTACATGAAATAATTTTGAAATCTTTTTGAAATATTTCATGAAATAACTTATGATGAGAATAAAAGTTATTAAATAAATCCTTACTGAAAGGACTTTGAAAGAACTTCTTGAAAGGAAACAAGAAATAACTCAGAAATCTTCCAAAGATTCCAGTCATAAAATAATTTAGAAAGATTATCAAAATGATCTAAGGTATTCTTTCAACGAATCATTTCAAGATACTTACAAAAAGCTTTTATGTAATAATTCCAAGCAAGGTTTTGGTAATATTTCAAGTAATCTTACATGAAATGATTTTAAAACCTTTTTGAAATAATTCATGAAAGAACTTATCATGACGATAAAAGTTATTACATGAATCCTTACTGAAAGGACTTTGAGAGAACTTCTAGAAAGGAAACAAGAAATAACTCAAAAATCTTCCAAAGATTCTAGTCATGAAATAATTTAGAAAGATTTTCGAAATAATCTAAGATATTCTTTCAACGAATCATTTCAAGATACTTACAAAAAGTTTTTATGTAATAATTCCAAGCAAGGTTTTAGTAATATTTCAAGTAATCTTACATGAAATAATTTTAAAACCTTTTTGAAATAATTCATGAAAGAACTTATCATGACGATAAAAGTTATTACATGAATCCTTACTGAAAGGACTTTGAGAGAACTTCTTGAAAGGAAACAAGAAATAACTCAGAAATCTTCCAACGATTAAAATCAGAAAATAATTTAGAAAGATTTTCGGAATGATCTAAGGTATTCTTTCACCGAATCATTTCAAGATTCATTCAAAAAGCTTTTATGAAATAATTCATGTAATATTTTGGTAAAGTCTCAAGAAATCATACATGAAATAATTTTAAAACCTTTTTGAAATATTTCATGAAATAACTTATGATGAGAATAAAAGTTATTACATAAATCCTTACTGAAAGGACTTTGAAAGAACTTCTTGAAAGGAAACAAGAAATAACTCAGAAATCTTCCAAAGATTCCAGTCATAAAATAATTTAGAAAGATTATCAAAATGATCTAAGGTATTCTTTCAACGAATCATTTCAAGATACTTACAAAAAGCTTTTATGTAATAATTCCAAGCAAGGTTTTGGTAATATTTCAAGTAATCTTACATGAAATAATTTTAAAACCTTTTGAAATAATTCATGAAAGAACTTATCATGACGATAAAAGTTATTACATGAATCCTTACTGAAAGGACTTTGAGAGAACTTCTTGAAAGGAAACAAGAAATAACTCAGAAATCTTCCAAAGATTCCAGTCATAAAATAATTTAGAAAGATTATCAAAATAATCTAAGGTATTCTTTCAACGAATCATTTCAATATACTTACAAAAAGCTTTTATGTAATAATTCCAAGCAAGGTTTTGGTAATATTTCAAGTAATCTTACATGAAATAATTTTAAAACCTTTTTGAAATAATTCATGAAAGAACTTATCATGACGATAAAAGTTATTACATGAATCCTTACTGAAAGGACTTTGAGAGAACTTCTTGAAAGGAAACAAGAAAGAACTCAGAAATCTTCCAACGATTAAAATCAGAAAATAATTTAGAAAGATTTTCGGAATGATCTAAGGTATTCTTTCACCGAATCATTTCAAGATTCATTCAAAAAGCTTTTATGAAATAATTCATGTAATATTTTGGTAATATTTCAAGTAATCTTACATGAAATAATTTTAAAACCTTTTTGAAATAATTCATGAAAGAACTTATCATGACGATAAAAGTTATTACATGAATCCTTACTGAAAGGACTTTGAGAGAACTTCTTGAAAGGAAACAAGAAAGAACTCAGAAATCTTCCAACGATTAAAATCAGAAAATAACTTAGAAAGATTTTCGGAATGATCTAAGGTATTCTTTCACCGAATCATTTCAAGATTCATTCAAAAAGCTTTCATGAAATAATTCATGCAATATTTTGGTAAAGTCTCAAGAAATCTTACATGAAATAATTTTGAAATCTTTTTGAAATATTTCATGAAATAACTTATGATGAGAATAAAAGTTATTAAATAAATCCTTACTGAAAGGACTTTGAAAAGACTTCTTGAAAGGAAACAAGAAAGAACTCAGAAATCTTCTAACGATTAAAATCAGAAAATAATTTAGAAAGATTTTTGGAATGATCTAAGGTATTCTTTCACCGAATCATTTCAAGATTCATTCAAAAAGCTTTCATGAAATAATTTTGAAATCTTTTTGAAATATTTCATGAAATAACTTATGATAAGAACAAAAGTTATTACATGAATCCTTACTGAAAGGACTTTGAAAGGACTTTATGAAAGAAAACGTGAAAGATAACAGAATCATTTAGAAATATTTTCGGGATTAGTTTATAATTTATCCGCTTGATGGCGGTATCTCTTACTCTCGCAAGCGGTAAGAGTGCTTCCCGTTTCATATATAAGGAAAATAAGAATCTTAAATGGAAACTATAAATTGTTATGCGTGCGATGTCTGTGTTATGATAACTTCGATTTTAACCGCTGTAAAACTATTCGTAATCCTATGAATAATTATATCATCATATATCCGTTATATATATATATATATATGTGTGTGTGTGTGTGTGTGTGTGTGTGTGTGTGTGTGTGTGTGTGTGTGTGTGTATTGATTCTAAATTGATTCTTAAATAATACAGGAAAGAATAAAATTTCTAGAACTTTACACGTCTCTCAACTAAAGATAGATGAAAAGATTAATGCATTATTACTAAAAGAATTCATGGATCCTTACAGAATTCTTTCATTGAAAGGATTCTGTAATAATTCTATGTCCGAGGTACATTTCTTTCAGAAATAATACAATGAAATATTTTTAAAATATTTTATATCATTCTTACAGAATACTTTCAATAAAAGATGTATGAAAAGATTTAAGAATTATTACCAAAAGAATTCATGGATCCTTACAGAATTCTTTTATTGAAAGGATTCTGTAATAATTCTATGTCCGAGGTATATTCCTTTTAGAAATAATACAATGAAATATTTTAAAAATATTTCATATTATTCTTACAGAATCCTTTCAATGGAAGATGTATGAAAAGATTTACGAATTATTACCAAAAGAATTCATGGATCCTTACAGAATTCTTTCATTGAAAGGATTCTGTAATGATTCTATGTCCGAGGTATATTCCTTTTAGAAATAATACAATGAAATATTTTAAAAATATTTCATATTATTCTTACAGAATCCTTTCAATGGAAGATGTATGAAAAGATTTACGAATTATTACCAAAAGAATTCATGGATCCTTACAGAATTCTTCCATTGAAAGGATTTTGAAATGACTTGTGAATTCTTTATGAAATATTTTTATGTATTATTTTTAAAAGAATAATACCTCGGACATAGAATTATTTCAGAATCCTTTCAGTGAAATATTTCTGAAAGATTGTAGTCCTTTTATGAATCCTTTCAGAATCCTTTCAAAGTCCTTTCATGCTGTATGGGATAGTATATTATGTTTAAAAAAATTCAAAATATGTATTTTATTGTTAACTAACAGTTCAATTAATTACTGAATATATTAAATTTTCCTTTTAAAAAATAAAATTATTGTTAAACGATGATGTTAAGTTACCTATGATACAAAAATCTACGATACACAAATAAGGGACTAGCCACATAAGTGCTGTGCCGTGCCGTGCCGTGCTGTGCCATGCGGTACCTTAAATTTCAAAATGATTCACCGTTTCTAATAAATAAATAAATAGAGATAGAAAACTTTATAAATTACAATTAGGAAGTAAATTTGTTAAAAATTGTAATTTCATAGTTCTGAATCTCAATTTGGAAACGGTGAATCGTTTTGAAATTGAAGGTTACGGCAAGGCACAGCACGGCACGGCACTTATGTGGCTAGTCCCTAATATAAATTTTCAAGATTTTTCAGTCGGTATTTATCATGAAAAATGATATAAATATACAAATATTCGTCTTTTTTTAAATCGACATCGACTGATCAGCTGATCCTTTTAAAAAAATAGTATTTTATACTTTTTGCTATCTTATTAAACTGAAACATGATAAACCCAATATTTGAGAAAATCACTATTTACATTCATTGAGAAAAGTGTTTTAAAGTAAGAAAAATAAATATTGATAAAAAAATAAGACTTTGATGCATGTTTCTCAAACATAAAAAGTTTAAATTTCTAGCTTTGCTATGTTCATATAAAATAAAAGTTTTTCTTCGCAACGCATTAAATTTAGTTTTATCAAAACTTAGTCAAATTATAAATCTTCCTTTTTTATTTGATAATATTTATTGGATCACGTAAAACTAATCCAATTCAAATAATAATACTCAAAATGGAAAAAATTTCTGAAAAAAATAAAAAATTTCTGAAGATAATTGAGATATGTACAGAAAATTTTTGTAAGAATTCGGACAAAATAATTGATATATTTAAAATAATTTTAGAAATTTTCACAAATATACAAAATGTTTCATTTTTTTTTCTATTTTTCAACTGTTGAGAGGAAAATTAATTAATATGATAATTTTAATTTGGTTCAGTTTGTCTCAATTGATTCCTATTTCTTTTTGTTTTATTTTTTATCTATGATTTTTTGTAATTATCTTAAAGATTCTGAATATTTTTGATATATTTTTAAATATTCTGAAGAAATCTGAAAAATGTTTGAATATTTTCAATAATTTAATAAAATTCTAAAAATTTCTGAAAGATTTAAACCAAATATTTAAAACCACTAAGGTATTAAAAATGTTAAAAAAAATTTTTAATTTTCAACACTTTAAATCCTATTGAAATGAAACCATAGCCCTTTGAATTAGTCACACGTGCTTAATCCCATTATTCCCCAAAGATTTTACGGCCCTGTACGAGGCCCCTGGTTCAACGGCTAACCGTCTCCGATATATGATATATATAAGAAGTTGAAAAGGCACATCGCTCAATCGCTATATATTTCTCTATTCACACATAAACAGGCTTATACACATATCAAAGCCGAGCCCATGCTGCTGTTGTATGTATAAGATAGCGAGGGGGGGAAAAAACCACTATGCCGCGGTCTGCGTATTCGTATATATATGAAACCATATATCTATATACATAAGATAATATAAGAAGCGCTCTCACGTATATATGTACTATAATGTATGTTTCACGGTATATTTTCTGTCTCACTCGTGGGAGTAGTCAAAGGAATATAGGCGCGAGAGCTGCTGAGTAGTTGCAGTTTCGCGGTGAACGCGAACCGCCGTAATAACCGATTCACTCTCGGAGCTTTTCATATACTTTAAACTCCTTTTTTTTTCTCCAAATTGGAAGAAAAAAAAAAGGAGAAACATTTGTGGAAGCCTGGAAAATTTATTTATCCTCATAGAGAGTGAAGAGTAAAGAAAAAGGTATACCTGTTATGTCCTATTGATTCGGTTTAGAAAATCGGTTTTCTCACAGAACAAGTGAGAACTCATAAGTGTGTTGGTGTACGTACATATGCAATATAAAAGGGACCAAGGGACGCGATAAAAAAAAATAAAAGAAAATAAAAAGAAAAGAAAGAAAAAGGAGGGACGCCGACGCAAGCGCAGGTTGTTTTTACTAAAAAAGAGAGAAACAGAGAAAAAGTCGCTGCTGTAGTGCTGCCGCCAGGTAAAGTCAACAGTCAGGTATTTTTGGGCGTTGACCGCTTGAGCGCCGCTTACAGCGCGCCTCCAAGTATACATATATCCACCCGATTGTGTTGTATTATAACACCGCCAGCCACGCGATCGGTTCACCCAAAAAAAAAAACGAAAAAAAAAATATTTCTACTTAAACATATAATCCGATTTTTCATTGTTATTATTGTAAGAAATTTTAATTTTTAAATACACCTTGAGTATTGGTAACCTTTTAAATGATGTTTCAAGTGTTAACAAGTGGCAAGGTAATTATTTGATTTTTGTGAATATAGGCGGTGACCCGATGGCGAACGCTCTGTTAACCTGTTTCTTCACTATTCTTTGGATGTGACACTGTGTAGTTTTACCATTTTTTTTCGGACAAAAACGATAATCAAAGGTAATTTTATTAATTATTACGTTAATTTTATGATTATTTTAATTTTTAAGTTAAAAAAAAAAAATTAATACGTTATCGTATTTATTTCAACATTATACAGTTGATACATTGCCTCTTCCATAATTACGCTGAACTAACATGATTAATACGATGTCGTATTAATTTTTGACTTTATTTCCATAGTGTTAAAACTTATTGTACTCATATATTTTTGTTTTATCATCATAATGTTTCTTTTGCTTTATTACAATTATTAATTGATTAAAAAACTATTGTTATTGTTTATCTTATTATTCAAGTGAATTATAACTATCAAGAGTCGACAAACAATGAAATCAAAGATTACAAAAATTGCTCAATTCAATGATTATTTACAGTCCGAGCTAAATCTGCCAAATAAATTAATTTTAATTATACAAAATCTAACGAACGTCTAAATGTTTTCATTAATAAGCCATTCATTAAAAAATAAAAAAAAAAAAACAGTATTCAAGACGGAAAATAAACTTCCCATATAACATGATGCTTCATTTTCTTTTATAAGCTTATCTTAAAAATAGTGTTTACAGAGAAAAAAAAAAGGAAAAGAAAAACTTACGAGCGCATATATCTAACAAGAAAAAAAAAAATTATAATGTAGGCATGTATAATACGAATTTAAAGAGACGATGATTAAAAACTTAGGGTCAAGACGAGCAGAGGTTTGGCCATCAGGCGTGGGCGTGAAATATGTTGCGGTATATATACACCCTAGATACGCGCTATTGTACACATCACATTTATAATCCAAATTATGGGAGAATCTTAATGTTACTCCAAGAATTTATTTTTACCATATTTAACTATTAAAGTTCGATAAATAATTGGATTGCTCCGTTGATTAATTTAAATAACGTTTCGTGTATGGATCTATGAGAATCGAAAATTAATATAATCATCAATAGTATTGATATTTTAATTTGAAATTTTATAAAAATAATAATGATGATTACTTGAACTGAAATTTCTTTTGCTCCAAAATTTAAATTTCGGAGCAATCGAGCGTCTTCATTGAAGTACTATTATTTTACGATATAAATATTAAGAAAAAAAATTCTTTAACTTTCTGATAAACCTAAAGGCGCATATAAACTGTACAGTACATGAAATTATCATTATCCATCGTGTCATTCCACATTGAGTAAAATACAATTACACGTAATATTATGCTCGCTTATACGAGTCTAATGCTAGATCTTTTAATCTTAGCCGTATACATGCAAGTGCACATGTATGTTACATGACTCATAAGTGTATCGAAGACTCGATGACAAGATCATATTTAACCGCTGCATTTTGTTGTTTTTTTGAAGATTTATTTTTTACTGCTTATGTATTATAACGCACTCTATCGCACTTTGTTAAGTGATATATACGCGTTATTAATACACCGTTAATTAAACAAATAAATTTCTATCAAATTGCTCTTTTAAATCAATCAAATTATTTGATAACGTTTATTTTTTGTTTTTTTTTTAAATTTTTCTTCAATAAATTAATTCACCTGCTAATCAATATTGATATACTGTATACCAACAGTATTCTTATATTTTCCGTATATATTTTTTTTTTAATAGACAAGAATATTAATTTTTTAAAACGGTAATTTAAGTAAACGCAGGTAATTAAATCTAGCTAAGGAATAATTTTCTAAGAAGGATATTTAGAATAACAAGAATACAACGTGAATCATCACGAGGATTCAAAACTTTTGAAAAAGCTCATAAATTCATCCAACAGCTATTAGGGTAGCAAATAAAATGACTAATTTTTGCGGAATAATAATCTTGATCCTTGACATGTTATGAGTATATTTGAAAAGAAAAAAACAATTCTTACCTTAGTGAACTTTAATTATCATCCAAAGAAATACACAAAGAAAGACTAACTTTCGGGCATTCTAACGTTATTTTAATGATACTCGCAAATTTCTATAATTAGCATGATGCCGAAAAAAAAAGTAAAGCTTAAAATTATATATAAATAAAACTCGTGCGCTAATGAACGTTTAAATCTGATTTTACAGAAAGAGAGAGAGATGTGGTGGGCAGTGTTTGCAACAGCGACAATTTGCCTGGCTGCAGTGCAAGCCCAGCAGGATAATTATTCAACCGATGCGCCAAGATTACCATGGAATAGACAAGACGACGCACGTGAAGATTTTAATCGCGACAGAGATAGAGATAGAGAGAGGGACTTTAACAACAGAGAATTCAATAATAGAGAATATGGCAATAACAATTGGGAAACTAATCAAAATGCCAATAATAGAGAATCAAATTTATACGGCGGAGGATACAGGCCCTCGTCGGTAGGCGATAGTGTTGTATTTAAAGAATCGTAAGTATATATGCAGAAAATAATTAATCTGTGTATTCTTGTTCTTCTGTCTTATATTGCATTGTCCAACTTGGGAGAAAAGTCGTATATTTCTCACGGGGGTGACCCGAGGAAGAAATGGATTTTGCTCTCGAGTTGCTTATGGTGCTTTATTTCCACATTAGGCTTTACAAAGACTGAATATTTTTTCTTTTTATTTGATGAAAAATTACCAATGTGTTTTTATTATTCGAGTATTTTAAAGTACATAAAATAATGACTATTCTTTGGGGGAAATTTCATTTTTTTATGAAAGTGTAATGTTTTTTAAAAATAAAATAGTGCAAAAGGCTGAGAGCCAAAGCTATTTGTTTCAAATGTATATAATGATGAAGAAATTCAATATGCACGTGTAAATAAGTATTAAATGTTATTCATTTTTTCATCTGATAACCAAACACCTATTTATTTCTAATAAACATCTTAATATTTGTATTTTCATATGATGTTACATTTTTTCATTAAAAATTTTTAAAAAATTTTTTATGTTAACACAATAGTAATTATTATGTCATCGCTTTTTAACTAACTTTTTTCTAAATATCAAAACAATATAATAATTAACCAAATAAAAAATGGAATCATATGCCGTAAAAACGAAAAATAAGTAATATACAGAAAAAAAAATAAGCTAGCGGATGAAATATCGTTCAATGTCGATAAGAAACGGTGTCACGATAAAGAAGGGTAATAACGCTCCAGTTATTGAACAAAGAATCAATTGTAAGCTTAAAATTAATTGACAGTGTAAAAAAAAAAGGTTTACTCTATCTTAATCAACCCTCATGAGGTCACTTGTGTTTTTTATATTATTAGCCTGCAATCGAACGGAAAGTAGTAATTCACACTGCCATTACCCTGGTAGAAAATTGAGCAGAAATTCTGCCCAGAATTCTGCTCAATTTTCTACCAGGGTATTGGCGTTAATTTAATATAATTAAATACATATTTTAATTCTGATTGCTAAAATACAAAAAACTTAATATACATTATATGTTTTGGCATAAACGAAAGATTTTATAAAAGAATGTTTTATTTTATTAACAAACGTTACGGTACAATAAATAATATAATACATATGATAAATAAAAAATAGTTAATTAACTAATAAAAAAGTTTTAATTTTCATGAAAATGGGTTAAAATTTGTATTTAAATGATAATTCACGATAAAGCATTGTTAGTATTGATAGTTTTGAAATTTGGAATTAAGTTTAATCTCAGTTACAAAGATATGAAACATCAAAGCTATTCTTTCGTAATATTCTCAGTCCATCATCATTTCAATATACGCGAGTACATCTTAAAGGTCTTGTATCTCTGAAACTTGGGATAGGCTCAAACCCCAAATTTTGAAAATACGTTTTATCATTTCGTGATAAATTCCAAATCTTTTTAAAAGTTGATTAAACAGACTATTTTTGTGAACAATTTTAAATGCAAATATCTCATTATTACAAGTAATTTCAGGCTAAAGTGTCTTATAAAAATAGTTAATATTTAAAAAAAAATAAAATTTTTATTTTTAATAGCGATTAAGTAATTCTTCTTTTTTTACAGCAAATATTTTATTGTGGCATCGCGTATGGTACGTCCTAGTCAGATTTATCGTGTTGCTGTCAATATTTTACATAGTCCACAACCTATGATGGTACGCGCTTCGATACAACGCAATGGTGTTGAAATAACTGCCGATTTTCAAGAAGTACTTGAAGGTATACCTGAAAATTTAATGATGGTCATGCCACCAACATCAGTACCAGGAGATTATAGGCTTAGGGTTGAAGGAAATTACAATACTTTGACTGGAGGACAAGCATTTTTGAATGAAACTCAATTAACTTTTACTCAAAG
This sequence comes from Anastatus disparis, assembly GCA_017163975.1. Taxonomy (NCBI): domain Eukaryota; kingdom Metazoa; phylum Arthropoda; class Insecta; order Hymenoptera; family Eupelmidae; genus Anastatus; species Anastatus disparis. Next base: position 4,563,321 of record JAFFSR010000251.1, read on the forward strand.
ATCAATGACGATATTCATACAATGTGATAAACCTGTTTACATGCAGGGCCAAACTATCAGGTGTGTATTTTTTAAAATAACTTTTCAAACGATGAATGTTAATATATTTTAATAAATTAACATAATTAAAAAATACTTTATTATTTTTATTTAGATTCCGTACAATACCCATCAATACGGAATTGAAAGCATTCGACGATACAGTGGAAGTCCATATGTTGGATCCAAATGGTCGTATAATGCGTCGTTGGCTAAGTAGACAATCAAATCTTGGTACAGTTTCTTTATCCTATCAACTATCCGATCAACCAGTTTTTGGCGAATGGAAAGTCAAAGTTATAGCACAGGGTCAAATTGAGGAAAAAGCTATTTTAGTTGAAGAATATTATCAATACAGATTTGAAGTTAACATTACAATGCCAGCATTCTTTTTCAAAGCGGAACAATATATTCATGGTATTGTTCAAGCAAATTATACATCTGGTGCACCAGTACGTGGTAATCTTACGCTTAAGGCAAGCTTTAAACCTATTGAAAAATATAGATATAGGGAAAATACTGGTGCACTGGAAAATATACCAGATCGTTATTTCAATTTTGACGAATATTATCCTGCTTGGTTTAAGCCACCTAATCTTTATCAGGAAACTATACCTGTGCTCAGGTTTTTCAATGGAACCTATAAGTAAGTCTTTCATAATTTTATAAACACTTGAAAAATAAATATTACATATGATTATTTTAAATTAATATTTTTTTTTTTAATCAAATGATTTTTAATAATTTACAGATTTAGATATCCAATGGCTGAATTATTACAGTTCCTACCAAGTTCAAATGAAGGTATGGAGGTGAAGGTTACAGCAACGGTAGGCGAACATTTTCTTCAAGAAATAATTGTTGGTTATTCTACTGCACGTATTTATGGTTCCGATGTGAAAATTCATTTCTTTGGCGGTTCACCTCAAGTCTTTAAGCCTGGAATGCCTTTTGATTTAAATTTGGTAGCTTCGTTCCATGACGGTTCACCATTAAGTCCATCTCAATTACGCGGAGCACAACTTGAAGTACGCGGCGATATTGAAATGAAGAGTAGCGGTCGTAGGACACTGGAAACTCAAATATTAAGGCCATCGCATGAAAATAGTGCTATTTGGTCTATGCAGGTAGGATTTTCATTGGACTTTTCTTTTTTATTTATCCGTTAGAAATTATATCACAGATTTATCTTGAAATTTTTCATTTTTTATAGGTTAATTTAAGAAAGCAATTAAATTTACAAGACAATCCCCAACGAGCTCAACAATTACTTGATGACATTGTAACGATGCGTTTCTTCGCCGATTTTATAGATGGCGAGGGTAATCGTACCAATGCTGAGTTATTAATGCTTGCACATGAGTCACCTAATCAAAAACATATTAAAGTCTGGACATCAACGGATAGAGCTAAAGTTGGCGAATATTTAGTACTTCATGTCCAAGCTAATTTCTATTTCGAAAGCTTTAATTACGTTATCATGTCTAAGGGTACAATATTAATAGCAAGTGATGAGCCTATGATTCAAACTATTAAAACTTTTGCTATACCACTGAGTCCTGAAATGGCACCAGTTGCTACTGTTGTTGTTTATTATGTTGGAAAATACGGTAATGTTGTTGCCGACTCTCTTACTGTCCCGGTCAATGGAATATCGCGTAATAATTTTACCATTTTTATTAATAATAAAAAAGCACGTACTGGTGAAAATGTTGAGGTACGATCTGTTTAATAATTGTCAACAATCTTATAAAAATTGAATCATAACTTATAATAAAATTATTTTTTTTATAATTCAGGTTGCGATTTATGGTGAACCAGGTTCTTACGTAGCTCTCTCAGGTATTGATCGTTCATTCTATACAATGCAAGCTGGTAATGAATTAACTTATGCCAACGTCCTCGAGAAAATGTCAAATTTTGGCGAAGAAACTAATGGTACTCATTCTCATAATTGGCTCTACCATTCTGGTGATCCAGATGAAGTTGTTTTCTTTCCTTCTTCGACTTATGGTATTGATGTCAATCGCACCTTTGAATATATTGGTCTGGTAGTATTTACTGATGCTTACATTCATCGACGTCCAGATCATTGCAATCGTACTCAAGGTTTTTATGAATGTCTTAATGGTAGATGTTATAGAGCTGAACAGAAGTGTGATGGCATAATGCAGTGTGAAGATGGTACCGATGAAGCTAACTGTCCTTTAGTAAGTGATGATTGAATTTTCATCTTAATATAAGTTTTAATAAGTTTATCGTACAATTAATTGTTAAAATTAATTTTTCAGCATAATGCTACAGACATCATAGAATTTAGAAAATGGCGTTTTAATCGAATTCAACGTCAGTATGAAAATGTTTGGCTATGGAAAGACGTCAATATCGGCCCTCATGGTCGTTACATTTTTAACATCGATGTACCAAAAACACCAGTTCAATGGATGATTACAGCTTTTGGTATGAGTCCAACTACTGGTTTTGGCATGTTACCAAATGCCATTGAATACTTTGCTGTACTGCCATTCTATATTAACGTTGAAATGCCAACACATAGCAAGCAGGGCGAACAAATTGGCATTCGTGTTTCTGTCTTTAATTACATGCATAATAATATCGAAGCGACCGTTGTTCTAACAGGTTTGTACAAATATTTAACAATTTATTAGTATTATTATAAATATTTGTTAAATTATATCATTGTTATTATTGTATTTCCTTGAAATTATATAGATTCGAGAGATTATAAATTCGTGCACGTTGAAGACGGTGGTTGGGTTCAGTCATATAGACCGCGGACATCTTTCGGTGAACATCAATTCTTCATTTGGATAGCAGCACAAGATGCCACAATCGTTTACATTCCAATTGTACCAGTAAGACTGGGCGATATTAAAATTCATGTTCATGCAAAAACATTACTTGGAGTGGATTCAGCTACAAGGTGGTTACATGTTGAAGCTGATGGTTTACCACAGCATAGGCATCAATCTATATTACTTGATTTGAGTAATCGTGCTTACGTTTATCAACTTATGCATGTCAATATTACAAAAGATCCAGAAGTTAGTTACGAGGAAGAACGTTTCTTCATTCTTGGTTCTAACAAAGCTACTATTAGGTGTGTTGTTGATTCATCTTTATATAATATAAATACCATTACATATTTCTAAAATTTAATATTTATTTTTTATTTTCTAAGTGTTGTTGGAGATGTGGTGGGTCCAATTTTTCCAACAATGCCCGTGAACGCAACGAGTTTGATAGGTTTACCAATGGATTGTGCAGAGCAAACGATGTTCAGTTTTGCTGCTAATATGTACACAACTCTACACATGCGATTTATCAATCAACGTAACATTACACAAGAGAAAGAGAGCTTTTACCATATGAACATTGGTTATCAACGTCAGCTTTCTTTCATGAATCCAGACGGTTCATTTTCATTATTCCGTAGTGATTGGAATCATTCAGCACCGAGTGTTTGGTTAACTGCTTACTGTGTTCGTATTTTCGAAGAAGCATCATTTTATGAATGGGAAAATTATTTATATATTGATCCAAAAGTTATATCACAAGCGGTCACATGGTTATTAGAGCATCAAACGCCTGAAGGATCATTTTATGAAGTTACTTGGTTACCTGATCGCAAAATGAACAGTACCTTACATTTCGATTCAGAACCATATTATTATAGACATCGGAATATTTCGCTTACTGCTCACGTACTCATAACACTTGTAAGTGTTAAAGATTTATCTGATGGTCTGGGCGCTAGAGTTGCTCTTGCTGCTTCTAATGCAGTCAGGTATAAATTCGTTTTTATTATTTTTACATAAATTTAATTTTAATTACACTTTGAGAAATCTAAAAATAATAATAATGAGAAAAATTAAAATTTCTTTTAAGCAGTATTATAAAAAGACATTAAATTATTTTTAGTTATTTAAAAAAAATCTTTTTAAAATTTTATTAATGAATTAAAAAATATCAAATTGGATTTTCATTTAATTTTTTTACTTTAATAATAATATATTACTTAGGTGGCTTGAGCAAAATCTCCAATTACTTGAAATGAAGGGTAGACCATACGAAATTTCAATAGTCGCCTATGCTCTTCTCCAAGCTAAAGCTTCAACAGCTGATCAAGCTTATAATTTATTACGTGCGCATCGTCATGAAGAAGGTGGTTTAGTTTATTGGGCTCGTGAATCTGTACCACCACCGCAATATAAATTGGAAAATCAAAAACCTTTCTTATTACCTCGTTTACCATATAAATATGATTCTGAAAATATCGAAACAACAGCATTTGCATTGATGGTACATGTAGCACGTCAGACAAATGGTGAAACAACAGAGCCTATTGTTAAATGGTTAAATTCACAAAGATTATCTGATGGTGGTTGGGCTTCTACACAAGATACAGCTTGGGCTATGAAAGCTCTTATGGAATATACAGTAAGGTCACGAATTAGGGATGTTAGTCAAATGGCTGTAAGCATTGAGGCTATTTCTTATAGAGATGGATTGCCTTCTGTAATTAACGTCAACAACAAAAATCTTGCTAAATTACAAACTCTTGAAGTAAGTATATAATTTTCATCTTTTTAAAGCAATTGTATAATAAAGTTATTATTTAAATATTTCATTGTGTAATTTCTGAATCTCGTAATTTCTTTACGCAATTTTATAAATCATGTATAACTTCTTTTTTATATTCCTCAATTTTTATATTCTTAAGATGGTACTATGAAATCAAGCAATAATTTTACTGTAATGTTACAGATTCCAGAAGCATACGGTAGAGTAACAGTTCAAGCGACAGGCGCGGGTTATGCAATTTTACAATTGCACGTTCAATACAATGTGGATAGAAAAGCATATCAAACGCAGCCGCCAGTTCCTGCCTTTGATTTAGTTACTCGAGCTAACTTTTACGGAAGAAATCAGTCTCACATTTCATATCTAAGCTGTCAAAGGTATGCAGCATTGTATTTTATAATAATATTAAAATATTCTTTTTATACAAATTTTAAAATCCAAATATTTTTATTGAATTTAGCAAATTACTATAAATTACAATATGTAATACATTCAACGTAATAAAAGTTTAAATACTTTTTTTTCTCAGATGGATCAATATAAATGAATCGGAAAGGTCAGGAATGGCTGTGTTAGATGTAACGATTCCAACTGGATACATTATTCAACAACAGACCCTTGATCGTTATATAAGATCACGACAAGTAAGAAATCTTCAAAGGGCGCGATTCCAACCCTCCAAAGTACTTTTTTATTTCGATTATCTCGATCAAGAAGAAACTTGTGTAAATTTCACTATTGAACGGTGGCTTCCAGTCGCTAATATGTCTAGATATCTTCCCATCAGAATTTACGATTATTATGCACCAGGTAAAAAAATTATATAATTTTAGCTTTCAGAATTAATTATATTTATAGATTTTGATTAATTAATATAAAATCAAATAATTTTTCTCAATTTAAACTATAAAATTATTTTTTAAATGATTACTATTTACCATACAGAATTATCATCAAAACAAAAATTGCCAAAATTCAATTTGATAGCTTTTAAAATACGAAATAAATAAATGTTTAAATTGATGGTGATTCTTTTTTATTTTTATCAAAAATATATAATGTAGTATTTTATCTATCCATTAAATTATTAAATTACTTTTTATTTCAGAACGATTCAACGAAACAATTTTTGATGCACTACCAACTTATATTTTAAATATATGCGAGGTGTGCGGAAGTTCTCAATGTCCATATTGTCCAATTTACAATGCAGCCATGCTTTTGACATCACCTGGCTACTTCTTTATAACATTATCAGTCCTAGTCGCTGTCATCCGACATTTCAGAACACAAGAATTAGAAATCGGTTAGACTTAATTGAATTTTAATAGAGACTTCATTCCGTTTGATTTCATTAATATTCCGTCCAATTAGAATACTGTTATTAAATAACTTTTTTTTTATTTTTCTAGAAAAATAGTTGTACGTTTAACTTTAAGACAGTGTTCATTTGTTGTAAGAGCAACATTTTTTAAAAATTCATTTCTTTTTTTCTTGTATAAGAAGTAATTTGTTCTGGTAATTTTAAACGATTTGATTGAAATTTTATTTATTAATGATCAAATCGTGATACCAAGGTTGCCTTCATAAAACGATTTATTATACCAACTACAAGCGTTACGCTGGTATAACAATCGTAACACTAAATAAATGTTCACCAGATTTTTTTTCTAGAATAGAAAAAAAGAACATCACAAATGAGTATTGTAGACTTTTATATATTACAAATCGTTAATCTGTTAGATCTGATATAAATCTCAAAATTAATAGTAAGTTTTTTTGCGTTTTTTTTTTTATAAATGTATTAATTTTTAAAAAAGATTTTTAAATGAGATGTTTTGAGTTTAATTTAAAAAGAATATTCTAATTTCTTCCATGCGAAAATGTGTAAATCAAAGACTAAGTCTTATTTTATTACTGTAAAATGTTGTATTTGTAAAAGTCTAAATGTTTTTATACTGTTTTTATATTGTAAGAACAAGTACTTTTGCAAAAGGTCGTACTGTTTGTGTTAAAACACGCCTTAATATTGACACAAAATGTCATTAATATAAAACTTGTATTAAAGACACTAATTAAGAATTTTGCATGAAAAATTATTGGGGCATTTGTACAATTTTCAAAATTGAATAGTGTCAAATATGAAAAAGTACAAGCTTTTAATAATTTATAAATATGATTTTTTAATCATTATGCGCATTGGATGCGCGCAAAACTCTTATTCCGTCCAATTATAGTTTTTGTTATAAGTTTTAATAAAAAATAAATATATTGAATCTCAGAAACTATTATTTTAATAATAATATTCAGGCTAGCTAATAAGTAAAGCATTGAAAATTTAAAAAATTTTGGCTGGAAAATAATGAATTTAAAAAAATTGAATATCTGAATTTTTTCATAAAAAAGTGAATATGAATGTTACTCTCTTGTATATATATATATGTAGTAAAAAAAAATAAACAAAGATTACAATATTGTAATTTAATAAGAAAAATCGAAACTCATTAGTAAAGCATAAAGTATATTTCAATATTTCTCAACAATGTGATATTCTTCTAAAATATACAGTGTTTGACAATTTCGTTTTAAAAAATTTTTAAAATAAATAATTAAAATGAATAATAATTTAAATTTATACTTAATAAAAATAATCAATTTTAAAGGTACAATAAATGCAAACGATTCCATCCATTTGTAGAATATTATGCTAAGTAGTATAAATAGTATTTGTAAAATTATTGGGTTCAACTAAGGTGTTTTATATTTTCAGTAAAAAATGATCATTGTCCGTTATATTAGAATACGTTTATTTAAATTATTTAGCTATTGCTGTTAAAAAGTCACCAATGATCAACCCAATGATTAAAAAGCCGCCAAGCGATATAATTTATCGTCGTATATGCATAATGTAATTTTATTTTCTTTTTTATATAAATCTTTAAACCGACATGCATTAGTAATAAATATTACAAAAATAGCAAGATCATTTAAAGTAATTAAAATTTTTTAGTTGATCAAGTAACTAAATGCATTTCTATAGTAATACTTTTTGTTTAGATTATGTAAACACCGCCGGCCAAAGATCCTATTGCTATTGCGATAAGAATCACATAAAAAATTTATAACATGTCTCATTTAATGTAAAAAATTAATGCTATTTATTTACAAATCTTACTTTGTAATCACACATATTTTTCAGTTCTGATATAATTATACATTGTTTAATAATTAAGTGAATATCAAAATGTTTTTCTGATATTCATTGATTTGTCTTACTGCTAATAAGTTATTTTTACAATTATAGTAAAAATAAGATTTTAGATATGTTAAACAAATTTTTTAAGTTTTATAACATTTGTATAAATAAATAATATTAAAAAATTACAGCTGTACATATTTTGATGCATACAATAATATTTGTCCGCTATCCTTACCATAATACATTGCACACTCTTGAAATAGAATAGTTTTTTCTTATAGAATTTACACTTTATGTCCAGTATGAATAGCTACCGTTCCAAAAGTCAAATTTTCAAATGTTACTCTTTTGAATCCAGCATCAGTAATCATTTCCTAAAAATATATTTATTTTATAAGATTTATTCCTTGAATGCATAATAGAATATTAACAAAAAATATATACATAAATTATTTTCATAATGCTTATTCTTTAATGTAAGATATTTTTTAATTTTTACTAAGATTTGATACGATAAACCTGATTTATATGTTTTTTATTATATATAATACAATAAGTAAACTCAATTAAACTGTAATTTAAAAAAATAATAAATAAACCAAAAATTGCACACCTTGAATTCTTCTTGCTTTGGAAAACGTCTAATACTTTCAACAAGATATTGATATGGTTGCCATTGACCAGCTATGAGTGTTCCTAGAACTGGTATAACTTGGAAAGAATACTTGTCGTACACCCTGAAAATAATTAGTTAAATTATAATTATAAAGTATGAGAAAAGTATCATTATTTTACATCTTAATAATATAAATTATCTCCATACAAATATTGATGAATTATGTTTTTAAAAATAAATTATTGATGAAATAAAAATTGTTTCTAAAAATAAATTATTGTTGATTTTATGAAAAATAACAAACCATCTTAATAAATCATTTTCAACATGACTGAACTCTAAACATAAAAATTTTCCTCCAGGCTTTAAAATTCTGTAGGCTTCACTTAAGGCCTAGAAACAATAAATTTAATAAATACCAAAATAAATAAAAATAAATAATCATCCAGATTAATAAAATTAATACCTTGTCAACACGTGTTACATTTCTAATTCCAAAGGCAATGGTATATGCTGTATAGGATTCATTTTCAAATGGTAGCTCTTCAGCATTACCCTGGACCCATGCTATATCATAACCGTTTTCAACTGTATAACCTTGTCTTTCAGCTCTTGCTTTTCCAACCTCTAACATATTAGCATTAATATCACAAACAGTAACATGACTTTTCAGAGCTTTTGGATTAGGTATAGATTGTAAACACTTGAGGTAACGAAATGTTATATCACCAGTTCCACCAGCACAATCTAAAAGTCGAGAACCATGCTGTGGAGCTAGACTTTGAATAAATAGATCCTTCCAAATTCTATGAATTCCAAAACTCATAGCATCATTCATTTGATCATAAGAATTTGCAACATTTTCAAATACTGAGTATACTGTAAAGTATTAAATATTTAAATATAGACATATATATTTATTTAAAAATTTATATGGTTGATTGCTGATTATTATATATTTAATATTCATTACGGGGATTCAAAATTGTCACGTACCTTCTTTAGTTTTTTCAGATTCTTTAATTGTCTTAAATCCAAAATGTGTAGTTTTGTCATCATTTTTATCAGTTGTGGTAGATTTACTGCATTGATAAGTACAACAAATTTTAAAATTTCGTTTTTTTAACAGGTTATAATCTCTATATAATGTAAATTTAAATGCTGTTTTCAAATTCATAATTTATTGAACGATTATTTAATTTAAAAATAACTTTCACTCCGCAATATTATTGTATACTTATTTAATAAAAATTTTAAGGTTATCTTTCGCGCCACAACTAACCATCTAGAATGACGTCATCACTCACCACATGTTATTGCTTTATAATTTATTATACACAAATCTAAAGGCTTTTCTTCATAGATGTTCCTCGTTACATGTTACTCGTTCCTCGTACCTCATTTAAAAATTTTTGTTGTCCGACGTCTATTGACTTTATGATCTACGACAGAAAAAAACATGCGTAAATGAGTCCATCAATGCCATAGATCATAAAGTCAATAGGCGTCGGACAACAAAATTTTTAAATGAGGTACAAGTAACGAGTAACATGTAACGAGGAACATCTATGAAGAAAAGCCTTAATCATAATCAATTTTATCTTTTTTTTATTTTATGGATTTAATTTTAATTGGAAATTAGAGTATAATTGATATTTATAAAAACTTAGCTATAAATTTAAGCAAGACTTTGTAAATTCCAAGTTTTATTATAAACTATTAAAATTATTTTAAAAAAAAGTTTGTTGCACGAGTTCAACTTATATCTTGTCAAAATTATAAAAAATTATAAAATTATCATATGATAAATGACATTGAAATATAGTTTTTACATTTAAAAATTCATATGAATAAAATATTTTAAACTTAATTTTTTTATATTATAACAATATGAGATTAATTACTATATACACTAATAAATAAAATTTTTATATAATTCCTAGAATCAGAAAATAACATTAAAATCTTAAACATCAGAAAACTACTTTTATTGCAATAATTCATTTGAACAGCGCGCTTTGAAACAAAAAAAGAATAGAAAAAAAGAGAACCATAGGACCAGGACCAGGACTAATGACATGGCGACATACAGCAACCAGCAACACACCTGCCGATGCACACCTATATCAAAAGAAAAACTCCTTTACATGTGCAAGCTAATATAAAAATATATGTAAATTGTCGGTAAACATCCGCGACTTAGGATTTCTTACGACTATTACTGCGCAAGATACCGCGCAATAGTAATAGTAAAGTCATACGAATTGGCGGTGCGTGTACAGTGCGCGATGATCGCGTACTCTTGCGGATACTTTAAGATAAAATAAACCACACGTTCCAAGAGTTCCAAGTTTTTCGTATATAGCACAGTATGAGTACACGGTGAAACTTCTCAGGAGATACTTAGTGCTCAGAGTCTCAGACTAAGTGTGGTTCGCTCAGTACAAAAGTGGCTGTTAAAGCAAAATATACGTAAGAAAAAAAGTTAAACTTTATATATTTATATTAACACACGCTATAAATAAAAGAGAAGGATTTTAACAAAATTAAGTGTGTTCTGATATTGCGCGGATACCTGATTGGATACACGTACGAAAATCTAAGCAAAATAACCTTCTTGTATCATAATCATAGAACACCTGATGAAGTTCAACATTTTTACGAAGAATTCACCATTCCTTTGAACATTGAGAGAAAAGAAAAACCAAATATACAAGGCTTAACAAAGACGAGGAAAAAAAAGGAGAGTTAGTTGCCTCGAATACACACATCCCGCCGCGCACTTTCTGTCTCTTTCTATCTTTCAGACGCACTAGACTGTTATATCAAAAGTGTGTATGTGTGTGTCTGTTTTATATATGTACGTGCTCCGCTTTTTCGGAAACTATCCGAGAGAGACAGAGACTAAGCACAGCGCGCTGCTGCTCGTCCTCGGTAGAGAGAAAATTTTTATAAGAAAACACCAAAGGAGTTGAATTAAAATTTTTCATTGTATTACTTGAATTAAAAAAAAAAGCTAAGATTTGCCGTGATTATCAAAAAAAGAACACTGTGACTTCCATTAATTAATTTTTAAAAAATACCTAAAAAAAACAAGGAGAGAGAACGTTGAGGCGTATGAATTTCTCATTGATCATTGTCAGCGGTAGCAGCAGCAATAGTAGCGGTCATCGTCGTCATCGACGTCGTCGTCGTCAACAGCATCAGCGTCTTTATCCTGATTATAAATATGGCTTTATTGCCTTAAAACTTTAGCAAGGCTTTCGAATGCCGCCTTTGTCGCCGGCCACGTCGTCGTCCAGGTGCTCATAATATATATATATACATATGTATATACGTGCATACATGTGTACATTATATATGTATTAAACTGGAGCCCTTCAAAAAAGTGTCTAACAAGCGCGCTGTGTGCTCAGTAGTTTATCTCTTTCTTTAACCTGGAGTGTATATAAGATCAGTGAAAAAAGAGAGAGAAAGAAAGACAGAGAGGAAGAGAGCTGCGTCTTCGTCCTCTTCATAATTTTTTTTGTCGTCTGGTTTTCAATTCAATTTCTAGTCCTAGTTTATCCAGTTATTGGTACGTCTGTGCTTCTGGGGAATGTCGACAATACTCTAAGAGGTAAATAATATTTACATTCATAGATTGAATAAAAATTAAGTTTAAATGTACTTGATATAGATTTGTAAAATTCGTCGGCGCAAACCTAAACAAAGTGTTTTCGTTTTTCAGTCAGGGATTTATAAAAGGGGGGAATAAGAAAGAATAAGAAAAAGACAAGGACAGAAATATATAGCACCTTTGTTACACGGCCGTTGATAAAAGTTTTGATACTTGTTTGTGAAAAAAGAGAAAAAAAATATTTATTTCTGTGATTATTTCCATGGGTTCATGTATATTGTTTTATTCATTTACTTGTTATTTTTAACTTAATGATATATATTTACATCTTTATTGTAATTTTCCATTGGGTTTTCATTTATATTTTTATCTGCTTACAAACATTAATTTTATTGGTTATGATGACTGTCTGTTATTGCATATATAATAAGTTAAAAGAAGCAGAAGCTTTATTTAATTATAAACATTTACTTGAACAATCAAAGTAGTGATTTAATTGTGTGTTTTATTTTCAGTGTTATAGTAGCAAAGAGTAAAGGATAGTTGTGGCCCACTAGGCTATGGCCAATTTGAATTTTGAGCAGCCACCTAGAAGTATCGCTAATGCAAATCTAGCGACACGAGGAGGAGGCAGTGGGAGTACTTTAAATTCTTCGGCCCTTGCGGGTCATGTCACTCCAACATCAGGCATGTTTTCAGGCTCATCGACGAGCACTTCTGGTGCTGGAAACTCAGCGGTTATTGGGCCAAGTCTATCATATCATCCTGGCGGAGCAGCCTCAGTTGTGGGTGGTGGACAACCAACCTCCAATCATCAAAGTCAACAACAACAACAACAGCAGCTTTCTCCTATGAACAGTAGAGGTCTGTTTGGTCAAAGAGCTTTTACTGGTGATAGGCGTAATATGCCAACTTTAGGGTAAGCTATTTAGTTACGTTTAAAATTAATATTGCTTGTTATAAAACTGCATTCAAATATTTAGTAATCTAATTCGAATCTCCCAAATATAAAATTCAATTAGTTTTCTTATAATTATAAAAAATTAACATATTAAAATTATTCCTTTATTTATATATTGTATCAATGCGTATCTTATAAATTAATTAGTGAATATTTTTATACAAAATGTTAACATCATCTGTAGTTTTTAATTTGTTAATGATTAATAAAGATTTATTAATGAAAATTACAAAATATTTTTTTATTTATAAATGTATTTTAAAATATTCTTTCAATTTATTTGACAAATAAGTAAATATTTAAATAACTTTAAAAATCTCAACTTTGTAATTATAAATGTATGTATTATGAGAAGAATTAACTTTATTATTAAAAATACATTTTTTAATTTACTATATTATTATTTCTATTAAAATGTTATGTGTCTTATTTAAAGAAATACTAATCCGATGGCTGGTATGAGTGGTTTTGGAATACCACAAAATCGTAGTTACGGATCTCAAGGTACAATCAATAATTTTCATTCGGCATTTGGTAGTACGAGTGCTGGAGGTGGAGGTGATACTAGCACACCCCCACTTTTGGATCTCTCTGAATTCCCTTCATTAACTAATCGGGGGCAAGGAGACTCTTCCATGCCTCAACCTAGTCCCATGCCAGGAAAACAACCTTATGGTAAATAAAACTTGTCTTGTATTATACATATTTTTATTAAAAGACGTTTAATTGAAACAAATTAATTAATAAATTCTATATTTTCATACTTATGTTAAAAATATCAAAATTTTATTTTATTTCAAAGATATTTAATATTATTACTTTTACAGTTGGAATGGTTAAACAGCCAACGTCTGAGGCAAGCGAGTTCACAATGAGTTCAGAAGACTTTCCTGCGTTACCAGGAACACAAAGTAGAGATGGCCCATCGCCTGGTGGTAGCGTGATGACCGGTGATAAAGGAATGCCTGTTGGCTTAGGTCCAGAACTTAATCCAGACGTGCTGCAGTCTAACAGAACAACTAATTCCGAAAAGTCCGCGTCGTCTAAAAAAGGCATTCAAACATCACCCGATGGTTTGTATGATTATTGATATGAATAAAATGAACTAAAATTTCTAATGAAATTATATTGTAATAAAAATTTGCTGATTGAGAATATATATTTTTATTTCAGGCAAAGTAACGAATATACCTGCAAGTATGGTTAAAGACCAGTTTGGAATGGTAGGATTACTGACTTTCATCAGAGCAGCTGAAACCGATCCTAATCTCGTAACGTTAGCGTTAGGTCAAGATCTTACGGCACTTGGACTCAATCTCAATTCGCCTGAGAATCTTTATCAAAATTTTGGTGGGCCATGGGCAGAGACCCCTTGTAGGCCACAAGACATAGACTTTCACGTTCCACCAGAGTACCTCATTAATGCTTCAATAAGGTATTTCTAAATTTATTTAATAAATAAAAATCAATATAGTTGAAAATAAATGCAATTATATTTATTCTTTTTAGGGATAAACTGGCACCTGTAAAGTTAAATCGATATAAAGACGATCTCTTATTTTACATGTTTTACACGAATGTTGGTGACGTGCTGCAATTGGCAGCTGCAGCAGAACTGTAAGTTTTTTTTATTATTATTATTGTATATGTGTATTCTCTAATTAAATTTATACAAAAATATTTTTTAATCGCTAATTTAATAAACAAATTCATTAAATAAAATTTTCTTTTAATCACAAATAAATGAAAAAAATAATTGTTTATTAAATTATTGTATAAAGTTAACTTGAAAATACGTGCTGTTGCTGTATAAATTACTTTATTTCAGTAAACGTAAAAATCTGAAATTTAAAAATTCATGTCATGTATTAAATGCAAATCTATCATAAAATCTGATTATTTAATGAAAAAGTTTTATGATTTTTGCCAAATACTAGCAATATATATATAAAACATAGTTAATTAATGAAAATCAAATGTTTCAAGTAATAAAATAATTCATCGCATACATTTATTTGCTAATTTGTATTAACATAACAGCAGAGATAAATTCTTTTAGATATAAATTTACTATATTTATCATATCGTAAATAAATATTTAATTTAAAAAAATGAACAATACCATGATTTATTTTAGATATACTCGAGAATGGCGATATCACATGGAAGAGAAAGTGTGGATTACGCAAGCACCAGGCCTCGGGCTTGTTGAAAAGACGTCGACGTACGAGCGCGGTACTTATTATTATTTTGACGCGCAAAATTGGCGTAAGGTCGCAAAAGAGTTTCATCTCGATTACACGAAGCTTGAAGGCAGGCCTCATCTCCCTAATACTTTCCATCAAAATCAGCCTTGACCGGGGCCGTCCGCAACGCCTCCTCCGCTGCAACCGAGGCCGCAGCCGCCCTCGCCCATCTCCGCTCATGCGACTAGGTGAATTACTCAGTCAACAACATCTGTTATAACAGTGTACCACCTTTCAAGAGATGATAACGAAAGAGAAAAAAGGCAACGGGCGCTAAAGAAACAGAAGAGAGGAGCAATGCCATCCGCAATGAAAAAAAACTCAAAGAAAAGTAAACCAAACTCGGTCGTTCGCTGCTGATATTTTTCACAATCTGTGTTCGACACAAAGGGAGATGTCCTGTGCTTATTGTGCTGCTTCGTCTTACCAAAAGCCTAAGAAGCAATTAAGCCATTGTATAAATGAACAAATTTAACAATCTTTAATAAAACGATAAAATTGTTTGGGTTACACTCACAATGTTGTTGAGAAACCCTTCAAATACTATCGCTATTATTACTCGGCATTTACATATTGTACAAAAGAGGATATTCAGAAGTCGAACGTAAGGATTTTTTTATTGTGTTGTATTACTATTTGCAAGAAAACAAAGAAAGAAATAATGTTTAGTGAGAAAAACTGAGAGTATTAGTAGGTCTTATTTTTTTCTCCTCCGCCGCTCGGCTTTTTGTCGATATTTGTACATTACAGTAATCTTAAGCGATTTCGTGCTTTTTTCTCTCGCATTGTTACATGAATGAATGAAAAAGTTTTCTTAGAGGTAATTTCATTAATAATCATGTGGCGTTGTCGATATTCTCTTAGCGAAGGTGTGTTGCTGTGATTAAAGTTTAAAGTAGACGCAGAGATGGACGTACATGCAATCAGTGTAAAAAAGAAACAAATTTTTTATTTATCTAATACATTTTTTTGAAAAATTCATAAAAGATATTTTTATGTTTTGATTACATAAATTTGTTAATATTGAATCAATCATATATAACAAAAAAAAATATTTTAAACATTTAAACTAGAAAATTTTATTGATAAAAAAAAATACTTTGAAAGTTTTAACAATACGAGGTATAAAACTGAAGTGCTGAAGTTTACATAAGAACCAATAGAAAATTAATAGAAATTCTATTTTCTATGTGATATTATTCAGTCATTAATTAACAATGTTTTTTTTTGCATCCCTTTATTAAGGAGAGTTTGTAATAGATATACTTCTTGCCCTATACTTGTTTTCTCCGTTCCTGATCTGATGAAACTTGTAAACAAAATAAATATACAGACTTATTAAACTGAATTTTGAAGCAGATCATATGTGATATATTTTCTATAAATTTTTTAGTAGGAACAATAATTAAAATCCAACTTTTACTTACAGTAAATCGATTGTTCCTTTTGATATGAAACTAATAATGTAAATATATTAAAAAAAATATATTACAAACGATCGACTTGAAAATTTGTTAAAAAGCACAATAAACTCATATATAATTGTGCAAATCATTTTGTCATTCTTAAGATAAATTGTATGATGTTGAAAAAAATACACTGTTTACATTTCAAAGAGATTAATCAAATTTTAGAAAATAAGTTAAAAAGAGGTTTTTTTTCAAATGGGAGAAAACTAATTCATATTGAGCGTCTGTACATTTACTTCGTTTATAAATTAAAATATGACGTTTAACGTCAATAAATACAGTAAAGATTATTGTTTTTCATTGTTTCATCAAAATACTTTCTTGGATAGAATAGTATTTAAATATATAAACTTTACTGTATTGCTTATTATGAGATTTTCTTCTCATATTGTCTCAAAAATAAAACCTTTTTGAAATAATGAAAGATGTATTATTTACATAAGTTTCAAATATTTATTTTTAAAATCTATAATATTAAGTGATTTTATTTTAGAGACAAAACCAATGAAATCAATCTTGAATTTCGTCATTGAAAAATTACAAAATTACTCATGGATGAACCCGCTCACTGCATTTAATTATCGTGGTAGCCAAACCATTTTTAACAATCATTGATTATAATTAATTTTAATTATATCAGAAAATTTTGAGAATTCTAACATATTTTTCATATAATAGAGAATATATTTTCACCAAAAAAATGTTTTAAATATCATTAAATATCATTCGTAAACTTAAAAAAAAAAGAAAACAATGCTGAACTACTTGTATCTTTATTTATTTATTTTTTTTAATTCTATATGAAACAACTTTTTATTATAAATATTTAATTAAAATGCTTGTAAAAAAAGTTGCAGTGAATGGGTTAATAAAATTATTTAACTCGAAGCATATTTTTTTTTTCTTATGAAAAAGTTAACATTTTTATTTTAATACAATTATTTTAATAATTTTCTTTTATACAAAATATTATTAAATTCAACAGAACATTTAGCGATAAACATAATTTAATAATTTATTATTCTATATAGATTTTACTAACGTTCAAAATTCAACTATATAAATTAAGCACATCTTTTCAACTTTTAACAAAATTTTAAACGTTTTATAAATAAAAATCAACATTTGACAAAGTTATTATTTCTAAACATAAACTTACTTAAAAAAAATAAGCACGATACTTTGAAAAATTAAAATAATTATAAAAAAAACACGTTCATCCATAACTAATGGTATAACCCATGGAAAGCATAAGTGTCTCTTTAATAGCAGGATGTAATTGTCGCTCGATATAATGAGTGATAGCTTGACTGGCACTCCTTAAGAATACATCTTCCATTTCGCGTGCTATATCAGCCCGTGAACGCCATAATGAATCCAACAAAGCATCATTATTTAATGCTGGACCAGGAATTGCTGCTAAAGATGCTCCTAATCGATTTTCTTCTTCAACGGTATCCTCCTCGTCATATGTGGATGAATTTGATACCGAATTGGAATCGCTTGCCTATTTAAAAAATTTTAATTTATAAAGAATTTTTAAAAATTTTTTATTACAATCAAATTAAGATTATTCTCATTTTATGTTATTCATTGAAATTAGTTTATTATACTCGATATTTATTTTAATTAAATATATACGCTGTTGAAAAGTTTTCTTTGTATTTAATGCAAGTAATGGAAGCAAAATTCAAAAATGTTAATGGAATTTAACGAATATGTAACCAAAACGTTAATTAGCCAACATACACATAAGATTTAATTCGCAACTTGTCAGTTTTGATAAATTGGCTTCCATTGCTTACAATAAATTTCACTAACTTTTTAATATGCAGTGATTATTCTCAATATGACATCTCTCAATAAGTCATCTTCTCCAAATTTTCATTCGAGTGCTTCCTCATCCACCACATGAATTTGTTGCGAGTGAGATTTAGATTCTCTAATTCTCATTAAGACGGGTTAAAAAAATAGGTGTTTCTATTATTTTATGTAATAAAATTTTTAAAAAATTGATAACCGTAATTATATTATTTTTTTTATATACACGCGATCAAATATCGATTGTTTGCATAAATATAAATAATCGACATTTTAAAGTTACGTAATCGTATATACAAAATATAATAATACGTATTTTTACATAATATGCAATAACGTTTAATAATATGAATAACTCTAATTTATCTTTCTAAATATGCAAAATATCTCGTATATACAAAAAGCGAGGATTTAAGAAAAGTGATAAAGACAAACGCGTAGCTCCCAAGAAAGTTATTCCCCTATATCCAATTCTGTAATATTGAGAATAGTCACTGTATACTATTCGGTTCTCTAAATTTCTCTAAATTCACATCTTCTATACATACTAAACTTATAAAAAATTTAATTATTGAATGTAAAGTATTTTTTCTTTTAATTGGAAAAACATAATACATGAAAAATTGTTGGTTGCACATAAAACATTACTTGTTAAATTTCTTTTGACAAGTTTTTTTCCATTGACGTGTCTAGTGTCACTTCAAAGCCCTTTGCTATGATAGTGAATTTCAAAATTAATTATTCATGCCAAAACTTCCGCTTTTTTTTCCGTTAAACTAGTACTCAAGTTCTAACAGTTTATAAAATGAGGATACTAATTATAGATAGAAGTGACAGATGTGCACAAAACGGAATTTTTTTTATAAAGGTAAAGATATTGATTTCCTTTATGTTCGATTATTTTATAAACGGTTTTGAAACAGAAAAAAATACCCATTGCAAACAATAATTTTTAAATTTAACGCATCATTATTTTTCTTTTAACTGAAAAAAAAAAACGTAATTAACGTAAAGTATTACTGTCGTGCTATGGAAAAAAGTATACATAAGTACATTTCAACAACATTCGAGAAGAGTAACATAACACTATCTACTTTTTAACAAAGTTTAGATTTTTTATTACAGGATCATAGAGAATAAATCCTCTTTACTTTATGAATGACTTGCAACTTCCAATTAATTTTCTTATTAGGTTTTAAGAAACAAATGGTAAATGTCAGTATTCTCGAATTTGGTCAAAATGTACTTACGTACTTTTTTCCTTGGCACGTCAGATTAGTTGCACATACAGTGCCGCTCAAAAAATCGTAAAAAATTTTTTCTAAGAATCTCAAACTAAAAACTGTGATATTTCAGAAACGCTTTCAGACAAATTACTATCTTTTCATCATCCGTAGAATATTTTAAACTCTTTTTTAATTTAATTTTTTTATGATTTCCAATTTTTGAATTTTTACGAATTTTTAAATTTTAATTCAATCAACTGATAACTTTTTAAAGGATTGATAAAATTTGAAAATTTTAAATCGATTGCAGTGCGCAAAATTACAAGTGTGCAAAAATAGAACATCAACAAAATCATTTTTCATATTTGTTTATGTTTCGGCGTTTCGGTTACAACTGTACACTGAAAAAAATTTTGCCTTTGGAGATGTCGATGACTTAAGGGATAAAGACTTTTCAATAATTGTGTTAAATTGATTCGCTAGCGTCGGAGTCTCTTATTCAAAGGTATTGCAGAAATCGAGAATCTCGGCTCTCGGGGTCTCAGACGCCGAGAGCCGAGTTAAGTTAGCTCGGCCGTGCGCTTGCGCTATTGCGAGGACTCATCAAATTCCATATTCACGAATTTCGAGTAAGATCAAGTTCAGTTTCGTTTTGCATGTATTCGAGGATTCTTAGAGTTTATTTATACGCTTGTACGAATTGAAATAATACGAAATGTAGAGTTATGAAATGTTGTTTCTTTCATGAAATCAATAGACTCTAAATATCGAGATACCCAAAGACGAAATTTCTTTCAGTGTAGTTTATATATAAATTACATATATACATTGTATGTACAAAATATAAAATTGTAAACAGATGCCGAAACAAGAAAACACGGAAAATTTTATTGCGTCTAAAAAGTTATAGTTGATTTCAAATTTACCAAAGCGTTTCTGAATATACGGTTAAAATTTGAAAATCTAAAAAAAAAAAAAAAAATTTCATGTATTTTTGAGCGGTACTGTAAAACAGTACTTGGTCAATTTGTAAATATACAATATATATATATATACACACACATAAAAATATATTTCTTGACAGAAAAAGTTTTTCCCAGTTTCAATAGAAATACAGTTAACAATTCTTTTACTTTGGACGGCTGATCTATTGTCAGTTCAAAGCCCTTTGTTACGTTAGTCAACTTTATAATGAATTATTTATGCCAAAACTTTCGTTTTGTTTTGATGAAACTAGAACTACAACAGGTTACAAGTATGAAATAAGGAGACTAATTATAGATACTAATAACAACTGTTCTGTACGAAATATAATCTTATACGTGGATGAAGACATTGATTTTTTTTATACTCGCTTTTTTTATAAACTAGAAAATCCATGCGCGCAAGCGCGCCCTGTATCTAATCTAAATGTATATAAATTTTTAATGATTGACTGTAAATATACACTGTTAAAAAAATTGAATTTGGCTTCCAGTACATTTATGATATTTATATTTTTACTTTAATTTTCATGCAATTTTGCATTAAAATTGCGGTGAAATTATTAATTTTCATGTACACGCTTGAAGCAAGCTTACATGTTTTTTTTTAACAGTGTAGTGTTATTATTTTCTGTTCATTATTAAATAATAATAATTTCATATCTACTAATATCTGCATCAGTAAAGAAATTGATGTTATATACTAATGTATCAGAGCAGTTTACGCGGCATCAATGAATTTATTGACACGGAAAACTTCGAGAAAAATAAGTCCCATAAGATATATAATCACATTATTTATTTTCTTATTATTATTTTAAAAAATTGAAAAAATAATAAACTTATAAATTATTTTTTAGACATTTCTTAACTCTTTCAAAATTTAAATAATGTGAGCTATTACAAAGATAAAAGTTGTTTTACAAATATATAGCTTTTTAAACACAATTTTTAATATCAATTTAACATATTTGATTTTCAAGATATATCTTAAGAGAATTCCAAGATCAATCTCTGGACATAGTCATATGAAATTGTCCATGATTAAAAACATCTGTTTTTAATACAATGTAATGTGATTTATAAAAACGACTTTTCCAGTTTCATCATCACTTAAAATTTCACATTTTAAAGAGACATAAAACGGACACTACACCTATACTCATAAATATTGACTATCTCAACATTTTAGTGCAAAATTTCAGGAAAAGAAATGCATTAGATGATATAAATTTTTAAATAAATTTATTCATTAGTATTTATGAATTTTTAATTTCTGGTATCAGAAAAATTTTAATATATAATATTGGAATCCAAAATTCTGAATAACTAATGAATGAAGTTATTTAAAAATTAATATTTTGGACAATATGAAATCCATAAAATATATTAAAAATAAAATATTTCAAATCAATTCTTAACGATATGTATATTGTTCCTATTTTTAAAATACAAATAAAAATGAAAATTCCTAATTTATATTTTCTTAATTATAGTAATTATATTATTCTTTCAAACAAAAGATTTTTAATTTTATTTTGCAGAAGAACTGTTTATTCTCAGCGTGATTCAATTTGAATTTTGAAATTAAATAAACAAACTTTAAATAATAGTACATTTTAGGCAAGTATTATACTATATTTTTGAAAAAAAATTTTAAGCTGTCAATCTAGAAATATTTTATATACTAAATTATATTATCAAAATTGTATTATTTATCGGTTTTTTCATTATTTATTCTAAAATATTCCGAAATATTCTAAATCTTATTTTAAATTTACAAAATTATTTGCCAGGCTCATAGATAAATATTTTATGATATTGTTATAAACTAAAAAGTTCATAACATCTGTATTTTCTAAATTTATTGCTTAATATACTATTTTATAGTACAATTTTTAAAAAGAGAATTCAGAAGTAAATGGCATAGAATTGATACCATGTTCTAATTTTAAATATAAAATAACAAATGAATATAGAGCGGTACTTCGCACTCTCGACAATTTCACACAAAAGTAATTTTCGTAAGCGGAAGTTAGCGATGTTTATACTAATAATTTTATTTAAAAAATCAAACCATAACTCAATAATTATAATTTAACTATTTTATCAATGATTTTTATTATTAAATTCTAAATCGATGATTTCATTTATGCATGTTATAGTAAATCAAATCTCGTTTTTCGCCAATCATATGATTCTATTCAACGCACCAATCACGTTCTTAGTATAAAATGTTTCACAACATCCGGCCATCGTTTTTTTAAAAGAGAATATTTTGCAGCTAAATAAAAAAATTCTCATTAAAAACATTGAAAACTTTTAAATTTTAAACATTAGAGTCTTGCATGATTATATTTTATTAAAATAAATATGAATTTAAAAAAAAAAATTATACCGGAAATCTGTATAAGCTTTAGTTGATCAAATGATTAACAGGCGGCCAATAAATGTTTCATATGCAAGCCATAAATTAAATTACTAGATCAATATTTTGAAATTTAATTTAATAACTTTAATATAAGTGAAAAGCTTATTATAAAGTATGCAATACTTACCAAATTAGCTAATAAAGATTTTGAAATCTCACGTTTTCTTGGTTCGCTTTCAATTCTGTCGCTATAAGGCGGCGGTAATGGTACTGGCGCAACAATGGCTCTACATCCATAAGCATAAATTGAGGCAAAACGTGGCTCGAGAAAACTTGATTCGGTACGTATACGCATTTGTCCTCTGGCGCGTGCTATTGGACTTGTATAAAATTCCATACCAGCGCGACGTAATCTCAAGCTCATACGGCATGATTCAGCGGGTAATAAATTATCGATATTAAGATTTTTTTTTTTGTTATTATTATTATTATTATTTATTGTTGGATCGTGGGTTATTAATTGTACAAGACCAGTTACCGCAAGCTCATTAAAACCAACTCGAGTACGTATTGAATTATTACTTGGCTCGTAAGAACAACGCTCGACTTTTGCCCATGATAAACCATCACGGCTACTCGAACTACCTGGATTTGGTATCTAAAATTTATAAAATATAATAAGATTAGTAATAAAAATTATTAACGAAAAGCTTTTTTATTTATGAAAATTCGTTCAATCCCTAGTGGAAATGGATATTGCACAAAATTGTTTATAATAGTTTGAAACTGTTTAAAAACGTCTGAGTCGAGACAAGTATACTGCCCTCCTAAGAAAGAACGCCCTATCTAAATTTTTTTATTTTTTTTTTTATGTATAGAAAGTTAAACATAATGTACACTTGGCGGAAAGGATATTTTTCCGAATGATTTAAAATTCTAACCTTTCATTGGACCTTTCCGTTTTAAACTTTGTTTTTATTGGAACATTTCAAAAGATTCGGAAGCCAAAAGTGTACAAGAATCGCCGTATGCAAAATGATTTTAAATGTTTTTTTAACTTGTTAAATAAGATATTTTTTCCTATAAAACCTTTCCTAAGCTAAAATTTTTAAAGCAGCATTTACTAAATCTTAATTTTCTCGAGTTAAAAATTTTGTCAGATAGGACGTTCTTTCTTAGGAGGGCAGTACATTAGTTATACACATTTATATACGCAGTTTTAAACAATTCTAAACATTTATAAAAAGTTTTATACAATACCAAAAATATTCTATAAATTTTTAGAAAAATTTTAAAAGTCTGTAAAGCTATTTATATTTGTATGATTTAGTTTATCATTGTCTGTGATTGTTTTAAAATAGTTTCGTAAGGTCATAAAAAGTTTTACACAACTGTAAATTTCTTCTAATAAGTATTCTTTCAATGTCTCGATTCAAACATTTTCAAACTATTTGGAACAGTTGTAAACAATTTTAATTAATTATAAACATTTAGAAATATTTATAAGCAGTTGGAAACAGTTTACACAGTTCTGAAACTTGCCTAAAAATTTATAGAAATATGAAAATTGAATAGTTGGGCGATACTGTTTATAAATATTTTACAATGTTCATAACTGTATATAAAACTATTTTAAACAATCATAAATAATTTAAAATGTTTATAAACAATTACGCATAGTTTGGCGCTAAAATTTTTTCCACTAGGGATGGATTGAGAAAAAAAATAATCGAACACTATATCGAAGGATAAATATGCTTTCTCTCTCGTTCTTCATGTGATTGGCTGTTCAGTTTATCCCGCGTGCGAATGAGCAAGAGGAAAAAGCATGTACCCTCCGTCGCATTGACCAGGGGGGTTGCTCAGGAGCGATAAACTTAGTGTATCGATATATGCTATCTTTGTTCAGCACATTGATTTCATATCTTCTGTCTCAGTGATACGGAGATGTGCAATTTTCTAGAGCAACCCCCCAGGCTGTTAGCAAAGCGTATACTGTCCCCCACTACCATATGCTCCAAGAGACAACTTGAAATTTTGCAGGAATAATATATGAAATAAAAACTCACTTTGTTAAAAGTTTAAAACGCGTATATCCAGGCTTATAATTTTTATGCAAACAACAAAACTATAACTGACAGAAGAGCTATTTTTAACGAAGTTTTTACGCGGTTGCATAATTCTATGATCAATAAGGGGTGTAAAACATCAATTTTTTAACGAGACTGTCATCGGTCATCATCCGTAAAGATAGTTTGAAATCTAATTTGACTAAAGAATATTATTTCATAACCTGCAATTACTTTATTTTACTTTTCTAAATATACTCCCGCTAGAAATGCGTTTTTTTTTTTGTTCCCATTGAACGCAGTTTAAATAATTAATACTTGTACACTTACAACTAGTTTATTCGAGGGAAATAAAAAAAAAAGAACATAAAATACAGTATTTAAATATATACCTCGACAATAAGTTTTGTCACAGAAACATCGATCGGTGCAGAACGAAGTCTTTGATGATAAACCGTATCGGTATCATCGTTGTCATATCTTCGACGTGAATTTACACGTTGTTGTATCATATCCAATGCACGTTCTAATCTATCTCCACATCGACATTCATTTCCATAAATTACCATTAACCATAGTGTCAGTATTGTCAATAATTGATTTTGCATTTTTTATAAACTGAAAATACAAATTTTTATTTTTTTTTTTTTTTTTTAACAAACATTTTACATATGAATCGCTTCATGCAAAAAGGGACCTTGTGTCATTTTTCACAAAATCGAATTAAATATGGTTTTATATTTGCAAATTCAACGTACATCATGTTGTATAGTCAGAACTTCATAAAAGTAAATATTTATAGAGCGATTCATGCAAAAAGGTATCCAAATTTCGTTCTTAATTTATTGTAGAACGGTGGTTATATAGTTCTTTTCAATTTTAAAAAAATTTTAAAATTGCGTATAGGTCCCTTTTTGCATGAAGCGATTCATATTTTTTATAAGTTTTTTTATTTATAAAAAATCTATATTCTAAAAATTTATTTTTGTTCAACTTTTTTTTTAAATCCGCGCTTTAAAGAAAAATGAGTTTAAAAATAATTTCTATTCAAATAATTTTCTAACATTTTTTGATGATTTTTCTTTTGAATATTTTTATATTATTTTAAAACTAATAAAAAGTTAAAGTAATTGGAAATTCAATAATCCAGCTCCTGATGACACTTAAGGGTAACGATTATGATCTACATTTTTTAATAATTTTTAATTTGTAGAATTCAAATTTCTTGATCACTAAACTCAAAAAGTGGTTAATTTTTCGTCACAAACAATTTAATTGTTTATAACGCTGTAAAAAAATAAACTATTGAAAATATAGAGATTATTTTAAGAGCACAATTGTTCGTTATTAATATAAAAATCTGCTCGGTTTTGATATAATATCTCTTTTGTAACTTGAGATATCGCAAGCTGAACGCTTACTAAAATCGACATATTTCCGATTCTCTTAAACTTAATGGAGCTTGGCACATTTTGAAGCTTATTATTAAACTCAACGAAAAAATTTTAAATTTCATAAAAAATGCTTTATGCATTTGTTTATATTGGTTTTCCATCTGCTTGAATATAAGATCATGCATGATATGATTATTAAGATTTCGAATTTTTATGAGATATCTCAATTTATGTTTTTTTTTTTTTTTTCATAACAGAGACGCTCATCTCGCGCCGAACTTTTATTATAATGAGTATGTCTCTTTTCGACTTCTATTGAACCTAATGAAGCTCAACATGGAATTATGCTGTAATAAGAAAATTGAAAAATTTCACGAAAAAAGCTTTATGCGTTTGTTTATTTGAATTTTATATCAGTTTCAACATAAAACAATACATGAAATATACAGCGAATTTGGAGCTTTTCTTATGAATAATTAATAGAATTTTTAATTTTCATAATATCTCATTTTTAACTTGAGATGTTGTGTTACGAGTGCCGTATAATAGCGAATATAGAAAAAATGCAAGTGTGCAGTTTATAGAATTTGAAGCGACCAAAGAAATGAAAAATGCATCGGTGGAAATGGCTCAACGTTTGAGAGCTTGTATAAAATTTTTTTTTTTCATTGTATCAGCTGGTTTTTAAATTTTTCCAGCGGTTTCCTTCAAAGGGATACATTCCCCTAGTCAACTAACTAGCCATTAACCAGTCTACAAGTAATGACTATGGCAACAATTAAAGCTTCACAAAAAAAAAAAAAAAACTCATGTCAAATTATTTCCTACGAGCACTTTAATACGAAAGTCAATAGGATTAGGAAAAATGTAATTTACAAACTCATTTTTTTTTGTTACTTTTAATTTATTTATGTAACTGTAAAATGTATCAATTCATCTGTCAATAAATAAATGAATAAAAAAAAAAAGTTTGAGAGCTTGTCTGTCGTGCAAGTGGCCCGGGGTTAGCCTTTTTTTATAGTTTAATATTATATTAGTCGCTTAATAATAAAATAAAATATGTAAAAATTGCAATCATATGCTTTTTTCCAAACCTAATGGAGTTTAAAATGGGTAATTTTAAAGCTTATACATTTTATTGTGATATTTTTAAAAAAATTTCGTAATAAATTATTTAAACTTTTATTTTGATCGATGATAAATTAAAAATTTTTTCAAAAATCTTCATCTATTCGTTTATTGATTAATTTTAAGACGTATTATACAATACATATACTAAATTATTTTTTTTTTTTACAATATCCTATTTTTTGCAATTATATTTTTTTTCATGATTCTATAACAAAATCAATAGTTATTTATAGTTTTACTAACTATTAATAATGATTGTTGGTTAGTAAAAGTTCAAAAGGTAACATCAAAATTGTAAAAATTAAAAATTTTACTAATCCCTTACAAGTAAGACTCGTGCATTATTTTATGTTGAAACAGGTAGAAAATCAATATTAACAAACGCAGAGTTTTTTTATAAAATTTTTCAACTTTTCTTTTTTACTTTAATTTTCTTAATATTTTTCTATTGCAATATAATTACCAGACGCATAAGATTGAAAAATACAGAACCGTAATTATATCGATTACAGTAAGTGTTTAGCGCGAGCGGAACGTATTTTGTTATAATAAAATCATATGATTGCGACATCTCAAGTTACAAAAGAGATATTAGAAAAATTCGAAATTCCGTAGATTTTTTTATTAACAAACAACAATTTTGCTCTTAAAATAATCTCTGCATTTTAAACAGTTTATTTTTTACAGCGTTTTAAGCAATTAAATTGTTTGCAACGAAAAATTGACGACTTTTTGAGTTTGGTAACCACGAAATTTGAATTCTGCACATTAATAATTATTAAAAAAACTGAAAATTTACCGACGAAACATAAAATTTGATATTCAAGTCCCAGTGGCTCAGTCGGTGGAACGATGGATTCGTAATCTCGAGGATAGAACCCGAGTTCGAATCCTAGTCCCGGCCGATTAATACCACTGTACGTTACATGAGCAGTGTTCGCAAACACACTGAAACGCATAAATACGACACAACGATGACAGCATAAATACAGCGACGTTGAATAAACAAAAAAAAAATCTTTATACTCAAGTGTCGTCATTGACTGGACTACAATAGATAAACATTTTATTTCGTAATAGAATACAAAAAGATGTGTAATACAATATATAATATGTTTCATGAAAATTCACTTGAATATTGCACATAAAATCGATATCACACAGTCAATTAACTAAAACTAATAATACTGAAAAAGTAAGCCACTGTTTAAAAAGTGATATCACAAAATACTCCCGAAAAAACTATACAATACAAAAAACGATCATAAATTATATTTATAATTACTACGTAAAAAGAAAAAACCAAGAAAAAATTTTACATACCTTATGCTACCAAATGAAACTGTTAGCCAAATCAATCCTCAAACGGCTTTGAAGCCGAGTGTAATGATTCTTTATTTTTTTTTTTTTTTTTTTTTTTAACGCGTCGAATTAATTGCAACGCAAGAGCTTTCGTCAGTCTTTGATGAAGTTTGAGGGTAAAATATTTGTACAAGTAACCAATACTGCAGGATGCATGACATCCGTTTCTATTATTTTTTTTTCTTATGAGCGACTTTCGCTCCGTATCTAAAACTTCTCTTTCAACATCTCCGCCTGTATACAATGACAGAATTTAAGTTGCATGAACCTTTGTTAGTTTTGTTATTTTATTTTACAAAGTTCTATGACTTTTATACATTGCCGATTTTTATAGTCGAATAATTAATGGCTTGCAGTGTGATGTAATTTCCACTTTTACATAGAAAAGTTATAGATGATTCAATTGAGGTATTTACTGTGAAGGAAGAAAAAATTTTAAATTATTGATTTTATTATTCAGAAGTATAACTTTTTCTTATTTCTTTTTATAAACAAAAACTCTAGCTCTAACTAGAACTTTAACTAAATTTATAAACCTTAGCTTATAAAACAAAGAATTGCTTCAAGCACAAGTGTATTTGATTGTACGAATATTTTTAATTGATAAAATTTTTTAATTTAACTTGTTAATTTTAAGAAACAATATTTTCAAAAATACAGCTTTTAGAAATTTTTTTTTTAATCAGAAGAAAAAAAGTTAATTACTTAAATATTTTTTATTTTAAATTCATTATAACTTGTTTGTAACTTCCACCTATAGATCATATTAAAATATAATAAAACTTGCACTTGAACAGTTTTTAAATTTTAAATTATACAATTAACGAGCATATTGTGAATATTGCTCAATTCACGAGCTAAATTCTGAAAATATTCTTTACTTTTTAATTATTTAACCATTTACAATGTCGAAGAATTGAAAATATTTAGCTTCGCTCTTTAGATTGGAGAAGAATTTTTTTTGTAGTTGTAATTTTTATTAATTTTTTCTTTTTTTTATGTTTCAATGAATTAGTTTGAAATTTTTCATGGAATTTTATGTTTGCACTTTATACTGAATAGATTGACGATGCGTTTGAAGTGCAGAGTACATCAAGTATTTCCGTTAAAAATATTCTTATGTTTCCCCAAGAGGGAAGTTAACAATTGCTGAAACGTCGATATTGTAAATGGTTAAATAATTGAGAAGTAATGATTTACAGAATTTAGCTTTTGAAAATCGAATGCAGAAGACATACACTTTTTTTTATTGTTAACGATTAAAAATAAGATTTGATTTTTAATTTTTTTCGAGCGATAAAATTTCGATTGAATACAGTGATTTTTAATGTATCATATTAAACTATAATTGACGTATCTAGAGAAAAATAAAATTTAAAAGATTTTCATGAGTTGTAAAAATAATTAATGCTCGTATAAAATAATTTTAAACTTATTCACGAAACGTCTGGAAATTAGAAAGTCCGTTGGAACATCAGTCTAAAGAATCAATTGTAAAATCATTAAGAATAATTGGAATCATCAAAATTTTCTCTGTGCTATCAATTCATCACTTTTTACAAATATTATTCCAACGTAGAACCAAGCGACTTTTAATTATAATTAAAGTTGAAATATTATGATGATAAAACTCATAAAATTAAAAAAAAGAGTTATAATTAGCAATTGTCGAATGTACTTAAGATATTTAAAGTATAACTCTACCGATGAAAATATTACCACTTAGTTGTTTATAATTAGTAAAATAAAAATTTCTTCGTGTAGTCCAATACTCTTAAATAATCTTGACACGCACCGAGTCTAATAATTAATTTGAATCTTCTTGACTAAATAAAAATCGGCGATCCTCGACACAACATTTACCTTAACTCACAATAACAGATTAATCTTACGCACAAGCCACTCATCTGATATTACCAAACTTTCTCTAATTAAAAACTGTAGAAAAACAAAACTGATATTTTGCTCTTTTTTTTTTATTTAAATTTTAACTCTTTGGAATGATGCTATTTATTTTAAACTAAAATCACGTTGGTCTACGTAAATCCATGCATGCATTAAGAGAGTCGAAGAAGAAAAGAGAGATGAGTTGAACTATGAAAGTAAAGTAAGTTTATACTTGTACGGTAGATAAAACAACAATGAAAGTGGGATGATGGTACCCACCTTCCTTTTGCTTTTTTTTTTTTTTTTTTTTCTTTCTTTTTTTCATGAGCACGCGCGCTTCCTCAGCCGTGTAGCACAAACTATGTCCTTTTTTACCTTCCTTTACTCGACATCTACCCAGAACGATCTCTTTTCTATTTAAACTCGCTTGTTGTACTCTTTCTTCATTTCTCTCTCTCTCTCTCTCTTTTTTTAACTTAAGCGGCATGGCACGTATGTACGAGCTATAAGGAACTTGTTAAGAATTTTCTATTTTGTGTTGGAGATGCTATTGTAATGACTACAAGCTGTAACTACTTGACTTAAATATATGGTTTTTTTTTTCTTTTTTTTTTAATGTATACATAAGGGATTCTGATTTGTCAGAAACAAACCAAGTTGAAGATGCCAATTGAGAGTATAATTATTATTCAAAATCAACACATCGCGAAAGTTCAAAAAATCAGGATGAATTTTTTATCGTTAAGATTTATTATTTTGTTTAAAATTATTAAAATGTAAAAAAATGTTAAAAAACTTGATCGTGAGAAATTAATTTTATTTTTTAGCAAAGAAAAAAATTTTTACAATACCCATGAATTAAAATATCGTTGAAAATACTTTTTCAAATTTTATTTGTTTTTAAGAAATTACTAAGAATCAATAAAAAGATTAATAAAATTTTTCCATACAATCACTTGTCTTATCATCCATAGAGATGAATTCTCTTAATAAGGCTCAAATCGTTCTATATATATCCTCATGCATAATCAAGCAACAAGTTCTATAATAATCAATACGTTCTCATAGCAACTATACAAACATAAGCATATAACCTCTTTCAATAATGCTTCAAAAGAACGTACCTTTTTCAAGAAGAAAAAAAAAGTATCAAGAAAAAGGAAGAGAATAAAAAGAATAAGAAAAAAAGGTAACTTTTCTCGTTCTTTGGAGAAAAATTTTTTTCCTCATTCTATATCCAGAATCGTTCCATCTCGTTGACGCAAAGTACGCGTGTAATTTGGCGCGCTCTAAGAATCAGCACACAAGTTGAAAGTAGCCCATTTTCGATAACATAGAAGAAGAAAAAAAAAGTTAAATAAAATGAAACAAGGAAGAAAAAGCAACACAAGCCGACCATCAGGCATAATACAGCAATAACGAGAAGAAGAGGAGAGAGAAAAAAAAGTTCAACAGCGCGAAACATGACCAGTACGGATAATCTAAGAACGCGAAATAGCAAATTTTTTTATTTTTTTACTCTTATTTCAATGTAATGGATAATATTGAATGACGATATTTGGATGTATTGTTTATGTCGACTTTTTAAGTGAAATAGCATTTTTTTATTGAATTTTAAAATACAAAGTTTGTCAATAATGACTAAAAGTAGTGAAATACCTGTGACTGAAAGTCACAGTATAAGGTAAGGGTCAAAGTTTTTTTTTTCATAGTTAATGAATTTTATAATTGAGTACTTTCTTAATGAAAAATTGCTTGAATTTATGAAAAACCAATTTTGTAACTATTATAAATTAATAAAAGAAATGAGTTTACTGTAAGAAATGGGTTTACTCAAATTTTAAATATAATAAAATTAATTTGAGAAATAATTTGATGTTTTAGCTGGATGTCAAAATCATTTAGTCTTACAATTAAGAAAAAATTTTTAACCATTCAATTGCTAGCCGATTTAATTTTTCCAAAAAAATAAAAATTTGATAATTACATTTTTGAGATATTTTAAGATCGATGGCTGTTCGAATTAACCTTTTTTACCAGAAATATAAAAATAATTTATTGAAAAATTTCAATGACCACGAGGTTAACGATAAAATAAGGAATGAAAAAAAGATATTAAATGTAAAAAAAAAAAAATAAAGTATCGTATTGTATATTTTGTTGGAATAAAAGAAAAGTATTAAATTAATGAATTCATACTCAATTATTATAAGCTTATTTAACGAAATAATTCTATTATCAAAAATTAAAATTTCCGATTACTTTGTTTAGCGAAAATGAGAGCGGAGAAAAAATCCCATACGCTTTGCCGACAGATGCGCAACTTTTAGCTTACTGGCATTATCAAAATAATGCTGAACGTTCTCCTGATTTATGGAAAGCTCATCATAAAGCGGTAAGTTTTCCAATCGAAATATACTTATTTATTTTTATTTTCTACATTTTATTTGTGTTGAATAATATTATTGGTACTTTAAATTTCTATGAAATGCAAAGAAAATATTATGTTTATTTATTCCTATCTCAACGATAATGGCCAATTTATTAACACAAAAAGCGGACTGAAAGTAAAATATAGCTGACTTTTACTTCCGCTGAATTATAAACTTGTAAAATTGAATAAATTAAAAAAATTTTTATAAAATATCGTATGAAACTATTTATTAAAAAATTAATAAAAATAATTGTAAAAGTATAAAATTTTAATAAAAATGGATATTAGAAAATTTATAAATTCTCAGGATTAAAATTAAAATTTCAATTTTTTTTCGACTGTTGAGGTAGGAACAATGCCCATTATGCGACTCGGGAATAAAGTCGATTGCTCCTTCGGAAATTTCATTGCATAATGCACTATTATTAACCCGAATTAGTAAACTTAAAAGTTCAGCAGACGATCGCTTCGGCAATATTTGATGGACCGGAAACGTCTTATTGAAATAAATACATTAAAATTCATCCAACGATCAACTAAGATTTGAGCATATTTTTTGGTTAAATAGATTAGTGCTGGGTGTAGGTTGCCGAGTTCATCTAGAGCTAGACACTTGATTAATTTTTAAATTATTATTTTATTTAACGCTTTGATGAATATCATGATGACGTTACCAATATAACAAGCGCGCGTAAATAAAAACATTTTAAATTAGTAAAAATAATAATAATGATAAATTAACTGTCAATTTTTTAGAGCGAAAGTTCGGAAGAGAAGATACTTTTGAAGGAACGCAGAAAGGATCCAAATTCAAGTTTGATTAGACAGTTACGCGGTAATGGTGCGAGAGAAACATTTTCAAGATCACGTTACATAAGTGACTTGAGATTATTAACTAAATGGCGATTACTTGTCGGTCAAAAACGCGACGGTTGTATTCTGCTCGATCAACAATTAGATATTGAACAAAAAAAGTTCCAACAGATCAAGGTAAATATGAACTTACTCTTTAAATCTGAAAGTTTGATTTTCACAAATTTTCTAAGGGTGATTTTTTCACTATGAGCCACTTTATCATGGACTGGCTAAATTTTGTGAGTTTAACGAATAAATTGCTTGTACGAAAGTTTTTCATTCTTTTTAATTGATCGAATTTATCGTTCAATTTTAAGAAATTAAATTTAATCAATTAATTTCATGAATTCTAAAAGTTTTTAATGCTTTCTTAGCTTAATGTGATTTTCAAAAACAATTACCTCACTTTCAGAATAAATTTTAAAAAAATACTTTCATATGAAAAATAAGTATACAATGAAGTAAAAATGCTTTTATGTATCATCAAAAAACTTTCACTTGCCATAAGCGTACATAATGAATTCACTAATGTATTTAATAGTTACTTTCAGATTAACATATTCAAATTTCGAAGATATCATTAATATAAAAAAAAAAATTTTTTTTCTTTGCAAATTTTTTCTCTCCAAATTTAGGATTTTACAGTCACTTTTCTATTAAGTAAAAAAAACTGTTTATAAAACGATTTTTTAAACCGATCAAAAGTATATTTTTAATAAAAAAGAAAATAAAAATTTTGAAAAATATTGCAGGCTCAATATAAAGAATGCGTGAACGCGCTCGAGCAATTTTTAGCCCGTGATCATGAATTGAGTATGAAATCATTAAAAGATTCACAAAATGAGCTTGCTGTAACGATGGAATTAAGCGAGCGTCGCGATGAATTATCACGTCGTTACGGTCATGCTAGACTTGAAGTTTATCATTGGGAAGAGGCATGGCGTACCGTTAAAGCTTGCCATCGTTTTTTACATCGCGTATCGCCAATTGGACCCTCGTCCGATGATGAAGACGATGATAATAACGAAGAAATTCAATCCGACAGCACAGAATCTTTAAAAGTTAATAAAATGTCAATATCGAAAAGTCAAATTAAAACTAATACAACCAGTGATTACGGCAACTCGGGCTCTTTGGAGTCGCTTATTGGTACATCGATTTTTTTCTTTTACTTTTATAAGGCTTATTTCCTATTTCCGTTTATTTATTTTAGGATAACAGTATTTTTTGCGATAATGACAACCTGCTACTATGTTACCATAAATTATTGTAACTTTTACTAAAATATCCTTTATCAATGTATTTATTCATTGTTAATTTTTTTTTTTTTTTTTAATATTATAATTGTAATTGCATGGAAATTTTTTAAATAACTAAAAAAATTTAATATTTGGTTTTCTAAAGGAGAGTTTAGTAAAAATTTCAAGAAACTATGGTTTCAATAATATTTAATTTAAAAAGTTAAAAAATTTTCTTTCCAATATCGTTATCATTATAATTTATGTTACATGCTAGCTGCATTTGAGAAAGAAGCAAATGGTCTATCAAAATCTTTGGCAAAAAAGCCAAGCGATCTTGATTTGACAGAAGCTAATGATTTGCTTAAAATATTTCGCTCTATTGAAATACAAAATCTCAATGCTTTAATTCATCTTGAATCGCTTGGTGGCCCGATGGCCGATATGATTGCAAGAATTGATATTGCCGAGGGACGTGTTAAGCGTGAAATTGATGATGTACTTGAAGGTATTAAACAACTCGAAGTAAGTAATGAGAAAAATAAAATAATTTGTTTTTCTTCCACAAGTTATTTCATACAAATAAAATCATGCTTAATTTTTATGAGCGAAACAAATTGGTAACTCTTATTTGAAAAAAATTGATTTCTTTTTATAAGAATGAAAAAAGATATTTATAATTAATCATGATTTGTATCTTATTTATATAATACGAAAGAGAACTTCATTAATCAGCTTATACCTGCAACTTTCTATTTAAAACGAAAAAAATACAAGTTGAAGTTACACTTTGTCATAGTTCCTGTATGACGTAAACCCATTATGATTCGAAAATAAAATGCATTTCCCGCGGAAATGACATTACAATAATTACAAAAGGACTATAAAGTATATTTTTAAAATATTAACAATACTTTAATTCATCAAATACCCTTATGACCAGTGACAATTTTTGAGGTATAGTTATAACTCAAGTTTGACGTCTTCATCATTAATTTTTTATGTGCAAAAAAAAAAGTAAAATAAGCTTATTTTCCGTGAGGCGAGTTACCAAACATTTGGAAAATAGAAAAAATTTCAATGATTTTAAAATAATTGACTAACGAATATCGAGTAAATTAATGCAATGTTTATGCACTAATTTTGTACCAAAAACAACAAAGCGACAAAATTCAAGTGTAAGTTTAGGCTCAATTAAAGGGTTAAAAGTTGACAAAAATTTAAAAAAACATTTAGAGAGATTTGATTGATTAGGGCTATTACACGCTAGAAAAAGAACAGAAACAGATATAAGAAATACATTGCTTCTATATCTATATATATGAGAAATAAGCGCGTTATAGCAACAACTCGCTGTTCCTCATATATACAGATATAGAAGTAATGTATTTCTTATATCTGTTCCCTGTTCTTTTTTAGCGTGTAATGGCCCTTAGTCATGAGTCCAACTTTTTGAAGTGAGCCACTAAAAATCGACCGATCGAATTTAATATCTTTTTTCTCCAGATTAAATTGAAAGTTTATATACGTCGCTAGCGCTCAAGTGGCGCGAATTTTTTAAATTTTGTTAAATAGATAGAAATTGATAGAATAATAATGAAATTGAATTTTATTTATATTAAATAAAAGAAATTTTGAAAATAGAAACAAATATAATTAAAATGAATCTAGTTTTATAAAATAAGTGGTTCAAATAAAAAAAAAAAAATCTTAAGCAAATATCACCCTTTCAATTTAGCATAAGAGTCTAAACTTAAAGAATTACTAATCAGATGTACAAGAATAACATAGAAATAATATGATCTGAATCGTATTTTATTTAATCAGATATTCTGGTATACGTCATCATGCATAACAAAATAAATGATCTCAATCGTATTTTATTCAATTTGATATTCTGGTACATCATCATACATAAAAAAATATATGATCTCAATCGTATTTTATTTAATTAGATATTCTGGTACGTCATCATACATAACAAAATATTTAATAAACGTATTGTAAATAAAAAAAAAACTTTCTAATATTTGTATAAAAATGATTTGATTTTTTTTTGCATGTCATGAACTTAATACAATCGGTATTTTGTCAAATATTTGTCTGTAATTGAAATTTTTTAAAAAGATTAAGGGTTTAATAATAAAACATGTACGATAAAATCATATGAGAGGTTCGTATATGATTCTACATGACTTGAGCACTTACTCCCATTTAACGCTCAAATCGTTCACTTTCATCTAGCACCCACAAACTGTATTCAGGTGTTAATTTAATGAGAATTTTTTTCGAATAGTACGCTTATTTACCATCATTTTGCCTGGGATGAAAAGAACGTTCAAGGCGACGGACATGAGTTCCGTGTGTAAGATTTTTGTATATACGACCTCAAAAACTGTCACTGACTATCGGCCTATTATTGAACAATATTTTTTTAATCTATAAATCTCATGCTTATTAATCCTCAAGTGGTACACAGGAACAACTTCGGAGTAAGTATACATTTTTAGGCAAAATCAAATATAAAAAAAAAAAAATTTTTTTCAAATAATTATTCTTATGGCATTTTATGGTAAATTTTACCTCAAAATTATGGCGAGTAAACGTACACTGTTAAAAATACATGAAATTTGCTTCCAGTACATGCATGGATTTTTATGCGAATCAGCATTAAATTTTGTTTATTAACATAAAATTTAATACTAGTTTGCATTAAATTTCATATAAATAAACAACATTCAATACTGATTCGTATAAATATTAATGCTGATTTGCATTAAATTTCATGCTGATAAACAAAATTTAATGCCGATTTTCGTGTACTGGAAGCAAATTTCATTTTTTCAACAGTGTATGGTATGCTCGATCCAAGTGTACCATTTGAGGGTTAATAATAAATAAGAATTATACATACGAGTAAATTAGTATAAAAAAACTTTTAAAAACATAATTAAATATAATAATTTTCATAAAAATAAAAAATTTTCCTAGTTATCAATAGTACACGAGGAGAAGCGTGCGAGACGTCTTGAGCGTCAGTGTGAACAATTGGTAGAAAAAAATTTTCGCTCATTAATTTGTTCCGAAGATGCATTAAAAGCCCGTGTATTGATTGAGGATGCTTATGAAAGTTGCGTTGCAACTAACGAAGCTGGACTTGAATCGTTGGCGATGGCCAGAGCACTTGAAAATGTTTATGAACGTCTCAGTGCTGAGCTTGATGTATTGCCGAGGCATTTAGTTGTCATTTGCGAACGAGAAGGTTTTAAACAAGAATTAAAAGAAAGTCGTGAAATCGAAGACGCCGCTAGGAAGGTAAGATTATATATTTTTTATGAATAAATTATTTTCAACTAATAAGTTTTTCTAGTCATTTTTAGCACTGCACGTTTAGACAAATAATTATCGTAAAATATTTTATTTGGTCATATAAATAAAATAATCCTTATATGTTTAAATATGCTTTTTTTAAAATAAATTAAACTTGTAAAAAATTAGTAATAATTTAACTCGAACGTTCATGCTCTCATTTTATTTTGATATATGAAGGACAATTATTTTCATTAGTCTGATTTTATAAGAGAAAAGCGCGCGCGTCGTGCATTAAGCGAAACGTGAGTTTTGAACGTCCTGATAATTTTATTTCCCGTTATAAACGTAAATCGTCACCTCTTTTTAAGCGTTCGTTCATATAAAAATCTTGAATAAAATTGTTTCGTCAATTCCATCTTTTGAAATCTTATAATTTGTATAATATAATGGCTACATCGTCTAAGCATACG
Organism: Anastatus disparis; assembly: GCA_017163975.1. Lineage (NCBI taxonomy): Eukaryota > Metazoa > Arthropoda > Insecta > Hymenoptera > Eupelmidae > Anastatus > Anastatus disparis. The sequence continues at coordinate 4,602,628 of JAFFSR010000251.1, forward strand.
TATACATGCATGTGTATACATAAAAATTCAAAAAGATGATTTTAATGAAAGATATTAAAAAATTTCTTTGTAATAAATTGTGATACAATGTTCGCAAAAAAGTGATTTTCGCGAGAACGTAATTTTTCAGTTTTATATTATTTATTTCAACTGCGCAAATCAAATTGATTTTACACACATTCATGAGAATACGTTAATTTGGCATTTTAAACACCGTATAGAAATATTTGAAATGAAATTTTATACACACTGTGATCTGAAAAATTATTTTTTCTATTTTATTCTTACCTCAACAGTAATGACTATTTCGTTATGAAAATTTATGGAATTGATTAAGTTACTAAAATTTTTATAAAATATATTAAATAAGTAATAAAAGTTACTAGAAAAGTATGAATTTTTAATGAAAATTGATATATTAAAAAGGTCAAAAAATTTAGCTATTAAGTTTTCAATTTAATTTTTTTGTTTCTGATTGGGCCCGCTTTTTTCAAGTTAATGTACGGGAATAAAATCCATTACGTAGTTCGGGAGTATATAGTCTATTTCTCTCTTAAATATTTACTCGCCTTGCTTCACTTCACTCGCTCAGGTTTCAAATCCCACCCTCGAGAGAAATGTGCGAATCTATTCCTTAATAGCATATATAATACACTTTTTGAAACATTAAATACAAGAAAAAAAATTTTTCCTCCGCAATAAAATATTTTATAATTTTATATTTTTAAAGACATTCAAAATATATTAATGAAATTTTATTATTTGTCAAAATTAACCGTTATTAATAAAAATTTAATTTTTTTATTAGTTTGATCTTATGCACCGTTTGCTCGCTGCGTTGAGACGTCTTATGGAGCCAACGGAAAAGCCTCGTCGACGTTTGGTAAAACGATCAACGCCACGAATGAGGAAAAAACGTGATAATTCTAAACACGTTGAAAGTGCTAAAGCTTCGCCAGACCGTGGCGATACTATTAAATTGCAATTTGATTTATTTGGAAAAGCTTGTAAATTGAAAAAAGAGCAAGATGCTATTAGCGATTTTAGCGAGGAAGATGATTAATTTAGATTATCGAATTTTATAATATATCGGTTCAAATGAAAACTTCATGTAGATTTTACACAATAATTAGAATAGAATAAATTTTTTTCATTATGTCAACGTTCGTGTGCAAAGCACAATCTATCTAGTAAGATTTAAACTTGTTAGACTATTATTTTATAAAAAAAATTTCATTTATAGAATTCATTCATGTTTTCGTATAGAACTAAACAAATTTTTTTAATGCATATACAGAAATTATGTTTATTATTGCTGTCGATGTTTTCTTGTATAAATAAAAACGTTAAATACTAACCTTTTCCATTCGCTGTGCGTTTTTATGTTAAAAACCGCATGTTTTAGCTTGAATTTTACTACTCAATAATAAATCAATACTTTTGGTATGTGCCTCCCCCCCTTTTATTCCTGTTTTTTTTTCTCTTGTATCCTAAAAATTTTTATTAATGTAAAACATAAACATTTTTAAATAAATTAATTAAATTATGTCTCTCCTTTACTGATTCTTTTTGCGTTCTCCCCCTCTCCCCCGCAGTTAGTTTTTTTTTTTCATTTCATCCTAAAAAATAGTTCATTCATTTAAATTATAAATATTTTTAAATTAATTAATTTAATTTTTCATTTCGACGGTCCCTATTGGAAAAGACGTCTCTTGCGAAAAGTTGGAAAAGACTTATCATGCCAGCTGAAAAAATCAGCAGGATAATCTTTGACAATATAGGACAGATATTGATAAATAGAAATTTTGATTATTAACGTAAAGAATGTACTAGTCAATATCTTTAATAATTCAAATTTTTATTTATTAAAGTCTGTTATTTTTAGTTTTTTAGATGTCTTTTCCAATAGGGACCGTCGATTTAATATCTCCCCTTTACTGATTCTTTTTGCTTCCCCCCTCCCCCCCTAACTTCTGTTTTTTTTTCGTTTTACTCTCAACCACTCTTGAAAAAAAGTTTGATCATGTCAAAATTTTTAAATAAATTTATTTAATTTTTCATTTATATATTTATGTCTTTTGTTTTCATTGCAATTGTAGCCAATGATCTGAAGTTGACTTATGTAAAAAGTCTCTAAATCACTTATTACTAATCAGTATTTTCATAAAGGGAAATGTTAAACTTACTTACGACAGATGTTTTCTACACTATAAATTTCATTGTCAATATATAATCTATGTTTTATTTGTAACTACATTCGCAATCTTGATGTCATATATTATTTTATTATATTATTATTTTATTTTATCATATTATCCCGTTTAATTAGTAAAAATAATAATTTTAGCCATAATTTTATTCCTTGGTCTTTTCTTTTCTTCTGGTTTTTATTAAAATTTTTAAAAATAACGATAATGGATTTTCAATTTTAGGCTATCAATTTTCGATCGTCATATCAAATATCACATTGCATTGCCCATCTTCAAATTTTTTATATAACTTAACGACAGTTTACGACAGATTTTTTTTTGTCTAAACTATTTAATATTTTTTATCTTATTTATATAAAATTTAGTATATTTTATAGTTTTATAATTTATTTTACGATATTTTCCATTAAATTTAACGTTTTTAAATTATTTTTACGATAGATATCTGAAAATAAACATCTGTCGTAAGTTTAACAACGGCCTTTCATAAATTTGTTAAATATTTTGTCTTTCTATAATTCGTCGTACAATTTTTTTTGGTCAAAAGTGATTGAATTGCTAATTGGCACATTTTATCATCTGTCGTACATTTGTCGTGCAAATTAGAGAATATTATTACAATAATAATTTTTATTTTCAAATTTAAATATTATTCCCGCCACAATTCAATCTTACTACATATTCGATTTTGTTCTTTAAATATATTTCTCGATTTAAAATTCTCTCGATTAAAACACATCTATCGAAAAGAAAAAATAAAATATATCTCGAATAAAGATCGAAGAATCAGTAGCTCTCTTAGCAATCTATATAGGATCAGAGGCAAGGGGACTGTTCGGAAAAGGGAGGGAAAAGCGCAAATATGGCCGGCGTCGTGTCGGTGCGGCAATGAAAAACGTTGTGGCCCGCCGTCGTCGTGTCTTTAATTCGTATATGCATATTAAAGTATTATCGCGATATAATAGAAAAAAAATCTCATTAACAGCAAGGTGAATTGTTTAACAAAGTTTTTCAACTACACGCATAAAGTGGAAATTTGAAAAAATAAATAAATAAAAGAAAAACGAAACGCCGAAAGATTATATCTTATGCCTTAAAACTTCGTCTTTATTGCAAACTACATATATACCAAAAGGTATAACCATCCTTCGTTAGCGTGCGCGTGTGTTAGAGAGCTCAAAGTTAAAAAGATACCTCAATAAAGCGTATCGGATTGAGAGTTTAAAGCGCAACGACAAAAATCAACTCTTCCGTTTGATAAAAAGAAAAATATATATATATATATATTATTTTTCATACTCTGCGAGAATAATTTTTTTTGTGCTTCTACAAAATACATCGAAATTTCACCCCCCAAGAAGGAAGTTAGAGGAGAGAGAGAGAGAGGAAAAAAAAGATCACACATAGTGCCAGAAAAATAAGAGATGGACAGAAGAGTACGCGCGATTATTGTGAGCCGGTAGCAAGTGCACACAATCGCGCACACACCATTCAAGACAGGACTAATTTAGATTTTTTTCGTTTAATTTTCCACATACAAGTCTATCTCTTTTTTCTTAATCAATTTTAAACTCAGTAAACTTTATACATTTCCAAAGATACTGATATTATGTGGATAAAATAATGCATTTACGTGCATAAAAGAATAAAAAAAGGCGCGTATTTGTATGGGAATTACATATGCCTGCTGGATGCTTCGGAGAGCATGGACGTATATGTGTTCGCCGAAAAGACCGGATGTAAGGTGAGTAAAATATCTTTCCTCGGTCGATGCATCTTTCGTATATCAAATGAAAAGTATACATGTGATTTTTATATATAATATATTTATATTATCATCTTTTTAGCAAAGCTCCTTTTTGTGCATGTGTACTTATTATAACGCGTATGTACAAACATTTCTGTATAATAAAGGTCGTCGTGTTTCGATATACACTACTTAAAATAAGAGAGAAAGAGAGAGAGCGAGAAAGCGTCTACTTATATTCCTTTTTTAAATATACGCAATGAGCGTATTGAAAAAAAGGAGGAAAGAAATAAAGTATAATCCGAGAAAGACAAAAAATAGCCTCGCTTCGCTCAATTGTCGTCGTCGTTTTTAAAGAAACACCACTAAAGACACGAGGTGCTCGCTCATTCGCAGAATATAATAAAAATTCTTTCTAGATATAGGCATATAATAACGAACATAAGTTTATGTATTATTTTTCTATCATATAATTTCCTATATAGGGGAATAAATTTATACAAAACTTTAAAATTCATTCTCTCTCTTATTCCCTTTTAAAAAGGTCGAATGCACGCACCACTTGCGAAAAGCGTGTATACGAGCGTCATGCCGGGGGTTCCAATCTTAAGAAGGAATAATACTAACTACCGTAATTATATGCATACGTAACGTAGTAAAAGCGTGGCTTCAGATGTATAGACTATAGACTCCTTTACGCGTATTATTTGCGTATATATGTATATTTCTACGTACGATCAGAATACTCATGCTGCACTTATATATAAACGTAAATATTGGAAAACAGTGACATATTAGGAATTTAGTTAGTCAGAGAGAGAAAGACTGTCCACCCCTTGCTTGCTTCTTAGTCCCCACTTCGCAACTAATACGTAGCTCCGTGCATTGTAAGTACTACGACTTTGTTATGATGGTTCAAGTGGTAGAATTAGAGAGGGGTATTCAAAAATATGAAAATAAAAATAGTATTAAAAACATTTTTTCTTAAGATTATTAAGATAAAAATAAGAAAAGTCACTTTAATAGAATAAATTTTTTTAAATTATTTAGTACTTTTTTGTTAAATTGTAATATTAAGAACAAATTCACAACTTCTTTTTTATTTAGAGTTATTCTCCTTTTTAAAGTTAATAAAAACTAATTTTCTTATAAATTGAATTTTAATTTTTATTGTGTTTTGATAAGAACGTAATCATAAAATTAAATAACGTATAAACTAAGGGATCACTGTGTTTTATGCAGTACACTTTTATGGTAAAAAAAATTTGTGAAACCTAAGTAAATTTTCAAACAGAAAATATTCAATTTTAATTATTAAAGTATCAGGACTGTGTTGCAGCCTAGAAAAAAATCAAATTTAAATGTAAAAACAATTTTATGACTTTATGACAACTTATTTAATGAAACTTTTTCACCTTGAATATGTATTAAATACAAGAATTTTATTCATGAATAATTTTTAAAAATCTCATCTTATGATTGAAACCCTTTTCTTTAGTCAAACACTTGATTTTGGTAGTAATCACATACTTTCCCAGCCAATTTTCAACAAATTAACTTCAAAATTTCCAGAGATCTTCAATTTATATATCTTCACAAAATAACAGAGCTGGAATTTTGATCAAATAAGAATAAGTGAATTTTGAACTGAATTACATATATAAAACTCATGAAAATATCAATTTTTTCCATTGCTTTAAACTTTTTTCAAATTAAATTTATAAATTCTTTTATTTTAACTCTTATTTTATGAAAATATATAAATTGAAGATCTCTAGAAATTTTGAAGTGAATTTTTTGAAAATTGACTGAAAATACCTGCGATAACCACCAAAATCATATGTTTGACTAAAGAAAAAGATTTCAATTATTGGATGAGATTTTTTAAAATTATTTATGGACCAAAGTCTTGTATTTGATATATGTCTAAGGTAAAAAAAAGTTTCATTAATCAAAATTATGAGAAAAATAATTATTTTTAAATTTGATTTTCTTTCAGGCTTCAAATGATGTATTTTGTTTTTAACTATGAATATTTATTTCTTAAAAAATAACAAACATTTTTTTACTTTAAGTATAATATGACACATAAGTTCAAGATTTACAATCTTTGTCTAAAAAATTATTAAATAATAAGATATAGTAAGCTAATAACAGACAAAAAATTTTCTGACGTCTGTGGAGCTTTGATTAATGCAAATAATAGTCTTATAATCTTGTATAATCAATATTTAACATAATTCTGCCTTTTAGGAAGGAGCACAAATAATGTTCAATAATTGTCCTAGTTTTATGACATATCCAAAATAATTAATTATTTACAAACTTAAGCATTCAACAAACAAGTCTTCATCACCTAACAGTTTTAGCGAATCATTCTTTATTGATAACAAGATAATGTTTAATTTTTTTAATATTTTCATGTGTTTTCAAATGATCAATATGGTTTTAGTAATAATTAATTGTTGTTATTCTCTTGAAGATTAAAACATTACTGATTTTTGAGCTCATAGAAGACTGAAAATTACAAATTTTTAAATAACTAATAATCGTTTATTTGAATTATTAATTATGTATTGTTAAAATTTTATCAAATATTATTAGATAATAAACGACAGAAAAATTTCGACTACTAATGCACTTTTTATTTATTCGTATAAATAAATCTTCTGAGTTAATTAGCTCTTATTCCGTTGTAATTTGTGTAATTTTTAAAATTGAATGTCTGTTGATTATTTGTGCTCATAACAATATTTAGTTTTAATGGCAATAATTTTTTTAGACATTTAATTAGTTTATATGATTTTTAATTTTATCATTATGCAATAGAAAAATTGCAATTCATTGAATTTACAAGAATAATAATTTTTACTTATTATAAATACTTATTATTATAATAGTAGTTTTTACTTATTGATATAAAAAGGAGAATAAGTAACTAAATGAAAAAGAAATTGTGAATCGTTTCTTAATTTATCAATTTAACAAAAAAGTACTTAATAATTGAAAAAAAAATTTATTTTATTAAAATAACTCTTATTCTCTTATTTTGATCTTGGTTATCATAGGAAAAAATGTTTTTAATACTATTTTTATTTGTATTCTATATTTTTTTCAATTCCCCCCTTTAATTCTGTCACTTTACCTATCATAACAAAGCGCATGTTCAACAATAGCGGAGTAGGGACTAAAAGCAAACGAGGGGCGGGCTCCCGTTCTTTCTTTCCAGACAATTTTGCTGTACTGTATACATTACATTTTTCAGATAAAACCGAGACATCGACAGGTACTGACGTCTTCAGTGGTACCTCGAATCAACTCTCGGCATTTCTCGAACTTGAATTTTTTTATACTTGAACGATTTGAACTTAAACGCTTGTATAATTTTTACTTTTATTTAAATCTTTATTTTACGTATAAATATTCGTTATTTTAACATATTAATTTTCATTCACTTTTTTATACATTCTATATTTTTATATATTTTATTTAATAAATAATAATTTTGAATTCACGGATCATGAATCTTTTTATTTAAATAAAGATTCAAAAATTACACACCAGAGGGCGTCGAGGCCGTGTAACGCGCTGTACAAGCGTGATATAGAGACAGAAAGAGAAAGTGAGCAGTTCAGAAGAAGATCCAAAATATATAACAGCGTGGAGAAAAAGTTCGAGAGAGAGGTAAAAAAGTCTCGTATAGTTTGTATCTTTTTGTATACGCGAGAGTAAGCCGCGAGTTCGAGTAAATATATTTGAAGCATTTAAAAAAAAAACGTAATATTTATATATTGTTCCTTGTATTTTGAAAAATAAGTGTTTTTATAATGCGCTTTTTTTTCTTAATCACTAATATCGTTAATACTGTAAATTTCTTGAAAAAAGTATAGTGAATCCACTGGAATAAAAGTTTCTCGAGTCACGCAAAAAATAACGTGACACGTTTTCGAACATGAAAGATTGGAGCAGAGGTTTACGTTAAAAATCAGGTTTGTTTATTTTGAATTGAAAAGAGACTAAGATAGTTTGTTATATTGCGATATGTATACATAAAATCGATCCAACCTCAAAAAATAAGTACAATTCAGAGCGCCGCAAATCTGAGAAATTAACCTAAAAATTTATGGGACGCTTCTTCAATCATGTCTTAATACCAAATCAATATTCGTCAATTTTAGATAACGTAAGATTGATAGTTTAAAAAAATCAGAATACTAAAAATAAAAACAATGATTGAGAATTTTAACAAAAAGAAAGCTGGAGAAATTTAGTTTGGCGGTAAGCTTTGGCAACGTGCACAAGAAATATAGATACTTGCCGCGCCGCACATCGGTATATACCATTCAAAAATATATAGATATAATAGTTATCTTAAAAAGACTCGTGTGCGCGCTCGACTGTGTGACTGTGACAAGCGTAAGCGTTATATACGTATATATAGCCGCGGCGCGATCGATAAACTCTTCTATCTCGCTCTCTCTCTTTTTCTCTCGCGCCTTTTAGTCTACTTTTTTTAAAAATTTTATTCTTTTGGCTTAGTTGTTGTTTGAAAACCTTCTATATTAATAAGTAAATGAGAAAAAAAATTAACTAAGTGGTTAAAAATTTCTTTAATCAACATATTTTGAATAAAAGATAACATGGAATTTTTAACATATTTCATATTGAATGATAAAAAACGTTTAAGTAACATGTGAAGTTCTTGATGTAAGTGTAGGAATAAATTTAGTAACATCGTCAAGAGGAACGAAACATATCGCGACCACGTGCGTGTTAATACCGATAATATTGACTCCAAGTAGTTAATAACCTGCATCTTGTTTTATTATTTCAAATTTTGGATTTTTCATGAATTGTTTTTATTTTTATTGCAAAAGCAGATATTTGGATTTTTAGTATATTTTTTTAATTGAATACATAATTTAAAAAATCAACTGTTACAATTAATTTTTCTTTTTTTTTTATTTATATTTTTTCTGCTAATTCTTAATTTTTTTAATGTAAGATGCATTATAAGAATAAGAAATAATTTTGACTGTACTTTTTTTTAAAATCTGTGTTTTATATTGGTGCTTTAAGTACCTCAATCAATAAGATTAAAAAAGTGAGAAATGTATATACTATTTTGTAGCATTTTCTAGGAAGTTTTTTTTTTTTTTTTTAATTAAATTTACATGTTTGTTGTAACAAAAGTTGTTTTAAGTTAACATTATAAATTTTTCATTAATAAAAACAGTAAAATTGTTTCTCCAAATTATTTTTTTGTACAAATATTCTGATTAATTATGATTAGCTTAACATCTACTTTTTTTTTGCATTTGTTTCAGAAAGTATAGGCTTATTGTGCCTATTAATTATTTATATTAAAAAGCTGCTTAAAAATTTGGAACTGTGGCTAGTCCAAACAAAAATTCAAAAACAAAAAAGATGCCTGCAGTGAGCGTGTGTGATCCAGTGTCAGTGGCTTTACGTCACAGCTTGGATACTGCTGGACAGTCCAAATCTTCGGATGACCTTAATATAGGATTGGCAGGCAGTGCATCTCGAATATTACGCACTGATTTAGATTACGAAGAGACTGATAATTACAGATCGACTGTTCAAGATCATCTCAAAAGCAAGTACATCGTACTTAGCTTACCTAAACAAGAAAATTCGGACAATGGAAAAGTTAAGGATGGACCTAGTTGTTCCAGAAGTTTGGAAAAAAGTAAAGAACCTAGATTGCCAGAACCAGCTATCACTTTATACCCAGCTGAAAAAGTTAATCTTGGTTGGACTAAAAACTTTCCTATTGGTGCTGGCATGTATAATGTTGGGAACACATGTTACTTGAACAGCACTCTGCAGGCACTCTTTCACGTACCGGCATTTGTTAATTGGTTGCTGTCCGATTCACATCATGATACAAAGTGTGAGCTAAATGGTTAGAATTTATATTAAATATATAAATTTGTTTTTATATTCGTAATAAATATTTAAAAAGAATCTAATTCATAATATTCAAAGCAAGGATAGTATAAATTATTTTATTTAGTATATTTTTTTTGTTAGTGATTATAATTTATGTTTAATTTTTTGTCTCATAATTTTTATTTAATATTTTTAGTTGTCTTTAGAGTAGTTGTTAGTTTGTTTTTAAAAAATTTGTTTACTTATGTTTTTGCTCATCATTCAATTTAAAAAATGCTTTACTAATAATATTTGTGTAACTGATCTTTGCATCTCTTCAATTGTCTACAATCTTTATAATCCTGTAGTGACATCCTTGTACTAATTCAATGTTTTAACTGAAACGACAGTCAGAGATCGTTTCTTTTTAGATGGAGCTGGTGAGTGCCTTACCTGTGCAATTGCAAAAACTTTACAGTCTAGTCATCAGAAGTCTGGTGATGCAATCAAGCCTTTTTCTGTTTATAATAAGCTTAAACGTAAGTTAAAAAAGATTTATTTATTAATTCATATATAGAATTTCAAACATGAGTTTGTAAAATTTTAACTTTTTAATTTCAGTTATCTGCAGAACAATGGTGCCAGGACATCAAGAAGATGCTCATGAATTTTTACGTTATCTTTTAGAAGGCATGGAAAAAGCATATTTAGCCCGACACAAAACAATAAAATTAGACAGTTATTCAAAAGAGACTACTCCTATTAATCAAATTTTTGGAGGATATATAAGAACTGAAGTTAAATGTCTTCAATGCCGACACGTTTCTACAACTTTTCAACATTTTCAGGTAATAAACATTGATTTTTTTTAAGCTGTGTTGTCTTAGAATAAATTATATTATAAAAATGATATTAAATTTTTTAGGATCTACTATTAGATATTCGAAAAGCAGGTACTTTAGACGAAGCTTTAGCTGGCTATTTTAGTCGGGAGCAACTTGACAACAATGATTATAAATGTGAAGCATGTAAACGACGGGTACCAGCTACAAAACAGTTTATTCTCGAAAGACCTCCTAAAGTTCTTTGCATTCAATTAAAACGCTTTAGTGTAATAGGTGGCAAAATTTCGAGGCAAATAAAATTTAAACAAACTGTTGATATGGGTCCTTATATTAGACGCCCGCCAGGTGAACCACCAAGCAAAGTTCTTTACAGACTTGCCTCCATGGTTACTCATTGTGGGCTATCAGCTAATTGTGGACATTACACTGCCATAGCACAAGTTTCTTCTGGCGAATTTTATTCTTTTGATGATTCTAGCGTAAGTATTTTGTACACTTTACTTCCATCATTTAATTTATTAAACTTTTAAAGTAAATCGGATAATTATTTTTAATTCGCGAAATTAAATTTTTTAACATTAATAGTTACAGTACCGCTCAAAAGTTCGTAAAAATTTTTTTTTTTTTTTTAACTCAACTTCAAACTGCGATATTTCGGAAACGGCTCGATGAATTTGAAAAATACGGACGGCGCTTGAAAGATCAGACAAAATACTATCTTTTTGTGTCCTGCCAAATATTTTTATCTCTTTTTTTAACTCTATTTCTAATGATAGAAAATTTTTTTTTTTTACGAATTTTTAAATTTTAATCAATCAAATGTAACTTTTTGAGAAATTGATAAAATTAAAAAATTCGAACGCGACTGAAAAGTAGAGTGAATTTCCTAAATCTTTATGTTTAATGATTTTTTTGTATCTGTTTCCTGCGTGTAGCTAAAAATGCGCAAAAATGGAAAGTACAAGAAAATCAGTTTTAGATTTGATAATATTTGTAAATTTTGGTTTACATTAGCAAGATACAAAAAGATAGTATTTTGTCTAATCTTTTAAACGCCATCCAGATTTTTCAAATTTATCGAGTCATTTCCGAAATATCGCTGTTTGAAGTTGAGTTTCTAAAAAAAAATTTTTTTACGAACTAATGAACGGTATTGTATACTTTTAACAAAATTATCACAAATTTTATCACAATTATTATAAATGATAGTGTCCTTTTTTGAATAAATTAAAGTTATTTACAAATTTGATGCTTTATATGTATATACGAACTACAGATTTGAACACATGCTGAAATGTAAACAAAAATAGACCCGCGATATTGGAAAATATCATCATATCTAAAACTGATTTTCTTGTACTTTCCATTTTTGCGCATTTTTAGCTACACGCAGGAAATAGATACAAAAAAATCATTAATCATAAAGATTTAGGAAATTCACTCTACTTTTCAGTCGCGTTCGAATTTTTTAATTTTATCAATTTCTCAAAAAGTTACATTTGATTGATTGAAATTTAAAAATTCGTAAAAATAAAAAATATTTCTATCATTAGAAATAGAGTTAAAAAAAGAGATAAAAATATTTGGCAGGACACAAAAAGATAGTATTTTGTCTGATCTTTCAAACGCCGTCCGGATTTTTCAAATTCATCGAGCCGTTTCCGAAATATCGCAGTTTGAAGTTGAGTTAAAAAAAAAAAAAATTTTTACGAACTTTTGAGCGGTACTGTAAATAGTACAAAAAGAATAGAAATTTAAAGGATATTAAATAAATATTCTAATTACAAATTTTATTTGCTTAAAGTGATCTACTTTTTCTCTTGTTAACATAGGTTTGTCAAATTAGTTTGAATAATGTCGTAGTTACTAATGCTTACATAATGATCTTTGAAATGGAGCCGGGCTCTTCAGCAAACTGCCAGGCCCACAGCAGTAGTCAAATGGTGAGCGTGAAAAGTGATGGATCAATGTCAAAGACGACTTCTTTATCTTTTCCTCATTCAAACGGTTTATCAAGCAAATTATTAGATAGCAACGGAAGCAAATCTATGTCATCTCCCAGTAAGGGTGGCGAAAATAGTTCACCATCAAAACCAAAGGATCGGGAAGTTGGTGCTGGACCCACTACACCACCACCACCGCCACCTCCTTCGCCACCATTAATACAAACAAATCATGTTAGGCGTAGTTTCATTGGGCCACAGCTACCACCTTACATGAAGAAAAATAGGTATATAAGTTTTTTTCTTTTTTTTTAAGTCTATTACAATTAACTGTATATAAAATTAAACAATTCAATATATATTCTGACATATATACATACATATATATATATATATATATATATATATATATATATATATTTATATATAAATAAATGAATAAATATAGTTAAAATGAAACAAATACGTAAAAGTTAATGTCTTAAACATGAATCATTTAAATATATTACAGAAAGTACATAGAAAATAATAAACTAAGTAAAGTATTGTTTATAAATGTAACATTTAGCACAAAAAATAATAAAAGTTTCTCAAATTTATAGTTTTAATAAGTAAATTATGTTATTCAAACTATTCGTGATCTTAAAATTAATATACTAGTTAGAATATATAATAGCGTACATAACATAGCCTTGCCTAAAATGTATTTTTTTTTAAAGTTTGTTTATTTAATAATAATAAAAAGAAAATAATAATACTATATTCACAGTCAATCATTAAAAATTTATAGATTTAGATTAGATATAGGGCGCGCATGGATTTTCTAGTAATAATTAAATTTCAGACTGTATGAATCATCAAAGAGTGGGAAAATAGTTGATTATGATGGTGACTCAAGTGATAATGAGGAAAATAATGGTTTTGTAAGCTTCTCAAAATTGTCTCGTGATGATCGAGAGTTTCATAAATCCCCAAATCATGTGACTTCTTCATCCAAATCAAATAAGACGAATGGCAATGGCTATTCATATTCGCCACAAATTTCAAGATCACCTTTAAGTCATAATGGCAATGGACATTCATTATCCAATGGTGCGGACTTAAATGGAGCCGACAACAGTAGCGTCAACAGCAACAGTTCATGTTCTAGAGGTTCATCCCCAAAAAATATTTTAAGCAATGGAAAATCAGAACACAATGGTTCATTAAACAACAAATCTAAAGACAAATGGTATTCTAAGTCACAGATAGATTCTGAACAGAAAGTTTATACAAAGGCTTCTGCAAATGTTAATAACAAAGGCTGGATTGTGTGTAAAGACACTCCCTCACCTTCATCTACCGCAGCAGCTAATGGATGGTCAGTCTCCGACAATTTGTCGTAAGTTAACGTTATAGTCGATTTGTCTAAGTGTTTTGCATAATGTAGGAAAAGATGTAATTAATGCACAATTTCAAAAATGCAAGATTTTAAACAATTTTTAAATTTGTAGTGACTATTGAAAGTAATTAAAATAATTTTAACCAAAATATTGTGTACTGCATGTATCACGTTAAAAATTGTTACAATTGAAAACTCAAAATGTAAATAAGTAATTAAAAAACAATATTTAATTTGTTTTCGCGAAAAACGTGTTTATCAAATAAAATACGGAGTTTTAAAACACTTTATTTTTATTTTTAGGGATGATTCTAATAGTAGTAGCAGATCCAATAGTTATTCTTTGACTCCAAGTGCAGCTGATATGCGAAACTTTGACGGAAATAATCGTTCTGATACCATATCTCATTTACAAAAAAGTACCCATTGGGGATATGGAAATTCAAATGGTAATTTCTTAACACTTATGTGTATACATTTTCTCTACTTATTTTGAACATTACTAAAAATTAAAAAAACATTATTTATAAAAACTAATATTAACATTACAATTTTAGTTAACAGTTGGAATGGCAATAAGACGCGCATTGATCGTGAAGTAGACAACCAACGACGTCAAGATCGTAAACGATCCTATGATAACGACGAAGATGAATATGATCGTGGCCGTACGAAGAAGGTCAAGTCGCACCATAATAATGACTATAAAAGCCGCGGTGATTCCAAGTACAACCCTTTTCAAGAACATCAAAAATGGAAACAATTAAGCCACTACCGACCGAATAACAATTACCAGTATAGTCGGTCACGACATGGCGGTAGTGGTAATTACAATGTGCCACCTCATCAGCAACGCTATCAGAATAAATTGAGAACCCATTGGATACCACGCAATTGATAGGAAAAACGTAGGCGATATGAGTTCGTTATCCTCCTTAGTTTAGCTCCGCGGCGCTTGGCGACGACTGCGAAATGCGGTAGATTAGGTTTACGAATATAAGGAGAAAAAGAATATTAAAAAATGAGAAAATGAAGAGAAAGATAGGGAAAACACGTATTCTGGCTTTATAGGGTCTTCAATTAAAGACGAATTGTAGTTTTATGAGTTTTTAAGGCACTTTGAATTTTGTTATTTATTTAATACGTTTTTTTTTTAAGTAATTTTCAAGTAATAAATTCAAATTGATATGTAGTATCTTTTTAGATAAGTGTATTAGAATAGCAATAACTGTTAAAAAATTGCAAAATCAAAGCGCCAATAGGTTAATATCGATTTATTTTCATGGGTAAACGATTGTGACAAATTAAATTTGGGATTCTGTAAGCTAAATAATTAAGCTTTTTTACATTAGAGCAATGTATAGTAATTAATACTAGAAAATATTTGTCTGAATTATAGAATCGATGAAAATTATGTAAATTATAAAATTTTATCGTAAATAACAAATTAGTCTTACAGAATTTCTATTTATTTGAATTGAACGATTTATTATTTACTTCATCTGACAAAATGTTGAAGGCTAATTTTAATCGAATTTCAAGTGTAGGAAGGACTCTAATGAAATATCCTCTTCAGGAAAGCCGCTGTCGTTATACTACAGTAAATGCCCATATGTACGATCAAATCTATTCCATTGACTTTTTTTTTTAGATTTTTTAAAAGTTTTTCCTCGTATTGCTAGAAAAGAAAAAAAAACGTCATCTACTCGTTGCATTTCGATATGCTGTTTTTCTTGCGTACCCACATACGCATATGTATGCTCGTAAACGTGCGTTCTTTGAAAATAAATAAATTGCACAGGTGTACTCAAAATTTCATAATTTTCAATTGCAATCATTAAAATTTTCAACTTGCATCTTACTTAAAGTGTAAAAGTACGACTTAGCAAAAGCTTTTTAAACATAATAGAAAAAGAACGAGTTTTACAACGCTTTTTCGATTTATAAAGTTATCGCGTTGTGCATTGATAACATGTTCTGAAACTCAGTGTTCCCGGAAAATTATAACATCTGTGTTACAGATTGAACGATTTAGATATAAATCATGTATAGTTATATATAACAGTGAAAAATACATTTTTTAAATCCTTAAATTTCTTTTAATGCTGACAATCACTATTCCAATCCAGAAATCTTTTCCTTCATTTCAGTAAAATTATTAGTTTTCATTTTTTTCATCTCAATACACTAAATATAAATCGTGTCATAAAAACACAAATGACATTCCAATTCATTAATGTTTGATAAAAGTAAGAAAATTTCTTATAGAAATATTAAATAATGCTATATTTATGCAACTGTTTGAAAATGAAAGTATTGCGCAAACTATACTTTGTTTTAAAAAGTTTATTGTTCAATAAAAATATGATAAATTAAAGGTCAGCGTCAAGCGGAAACGAATTTAAGTAATTTAATAAATGTTAATCTCTCTGTATAAATAATATGTAAGCCGTATAGTATAGTTATATTAATCATAGTACGAATGTTGTCTTTGCAACTAATATTCATTTATTATAAATATACTTATGCATTATTAACGAAAAGACAAAATTTGTATGTTGCATATGGTTTATGTATAATTTTTATATAATTATGTATGATTAATCTAAAATTTATATAGGCAAGTTGATCTTTTTTTCTTATAAGTAAAATGAATAATGAAATGTTTCCCCTTCTCTTATTGCACCGTGAAATGAGCAGCGAATCACGGTTCCGTCCTTCTGTCGAAATAGAAAAATGAAATATAAAAGTAATAAAGAAAGCGATGTTTTTTTTTCGTCAATCGCTGTATTAATTAATAAGGAAAACGAGATGACTACTGCGATTCTTGAAGTCTCTCATATGTTTAACTTACTGATATGCTTGTTCTAATTTTTTTTTTATATTTTACAATGCAATAAAATTCTTTATTATTAATAGATTTCAAATGATAAATCACGAGTAGAGTACAATGAAACTTTAGAAAATAGGTGACACTCGATTTTTTCTTCACATCTGCACATTTTTGTATTAATTTTTTAAAAATATATAATCAATTTTCAGCTTCAATTTTTATGGATAAAAATTTTAAAAACCCCGACGATGGTATTTCAAAATTTTTGTTACTTTGCGCTGTGTATTGTAAATATTTTTTATTGTATTATCTGTTAGAATTACGGAATGTTTTATCTGGCAATTGATATAAAAATAAATAAAAAAAAAATTTCTTCACACTCGCACTATTTTTTTCTATAAAAATTTATTTCGATTTTTCTTTTTAAAGATAAATTTAGTTGAAATTACATTAAAAATATAGTAGATTTTACAAAATTTTTAAATCATATTTTTTATTTGATTTGATTGTTTGAATATATTTTTATTCTATTTACATCATTTACGAGATATATATAATATTTAAAGATTATAATTTAATTTACAGATAAATCAAAATTTATAACATATACAAAATTAACATTGACTCTATATAATATTTAGAGATTATAATTAATTTACAGATAGATTAAAATAATTATTTACATCCTTTAGAAAATGCTGATTTATTTACAATTCTAAATATGAATTTAAAAATAAAATTTTATTTTTTAAAACTTTGAAGAACCAACGTCGGTTAAAAAAAAGAAAAATTTCAAGAGAAATACCAGTAAGAAAAATACTCAAACGGAAGCAAGACTAATCCTATAATGTGCAAAAGAAAATAATGCAGCAAATGAATCGAATCGATTAAGTTTCATACGTATCCCATGATTAATAATACTTTTCTTCGTCTCCTTTTTAAATCTGAATTTTGAAAATTCTCCTATCCTGAAAATGCGCCCTGTTGTAAAATATTACCTCGTTATGTTATATTTTATTGTGAATTTAATATTTAGCCAAAAATTTAGATAATTAACTGTAATTGATAGTTTTTAGAAATCGAGAGATAAACGATGATTAAATAATTAACTCGTAATGACTGGAGAGAGACATAAAAATGATTCATTATAGCATTAAGGCGATTAAAATTACACGTCGTAAAAAACTTTGACTCGTGTACTCGAAAAGTTGTGTTGTTGAAGATATTAAGATGATGAAATAAACAAAAAAAGAAACTAATAATTATTAATATTAACGACGATTAAAAAGAAAAAAAAATTGCCATTTGTATGCATACGCGCGTATATTACTCGTGTGTTGTATTCCGAAGTATGTTCAAGGATGAGAGAGGAGAAAACGAGAGAGAGAGAGAGAGAGAGAAAGATAAAAAGCGCTAGGGATGATTAAATCAAGTATATATGCGATGATAACGATGCGTATATATAAAATAAAAACAAACGTGAATACGAATAATAAACAAAAAAAAAAAAAAATGGGAAAAACTAAGTACTGAAATTATGAAAAAGGAGCTCTTGTCAAGCCCATTTGATTTATAACTTTTTTTCTTTAGTTTAAAACAATATAGGCAATGAACATGAGCTTCCGTAACAAATTTAAAAAAAAATGAAAGATAAGCTCAGCAAAGGTTCGATGCTTGTGTTAACTTTTATCTTATAAATAAAACTGCAAAAAATGCATTGAAAATACGTGCACTACCAATTTATGTATACCATCAAATTCATTACTGTGCAACAGCTAGCTTCATAATTTGACTTTGGCACAAATCTATACATTATTATTTTTTTTTTTATTCAAACTTGCGTATTATATATATATAATATATCATAACCGCCTAGCTATTGTTTGATATATTGCTACTTTTAAACAGGTGGCTATTTTTGTTTTTGTTTTTTTTATTTTTTAGTGTTTTCACCTTTCATTGTTGTACATTTTTGTATTTGAATCAGGGGAACTATTGTCAGGTAAAAATTATTTAGTCAATATTTTTTATTGTATAAAATACATTGATTAGCTTTTTATAAGAACGAAAATATTAAACTTTGTCAATAATTAATTATATTAAGAATTTGTGACAAATGATAGAAAAATGAATTGGAAGTATTGCTTCAGAATTATTTCCTATGTAAACTTATTCAATATTTTTATAAGTACAAGAACACAATAAAATAATAATAAAATAATTATGAAATTACAATCAAGTGTAAAAATTATTATTTTCAAACCCATATATGTAACAATATACTTATTAAAATCATTATTCAATGTGGCACTGGCACAGTCTGAAATAGAACCCCTGACACATTTATAGCTTTATTGCAATCCAGCTTCATTACAATTGTTTATTAGTATATGTAACTGTAAATAAAATGAAAATTTATGTATAATCGCTAGTAAAAGAATTGCATGTTTTTATAATAATGATTGCATATTTTCAGTTAAATTTAGTTTCAATTTTTTATCTTAGGGTGCGTACTGCAAATGAAATAATGTTTGTTCACAAACAGAAAAATATAGTAAAATTATTATAAACAGGTTCAATTAAAGAAAAAAACCAAGATTTAAAATGTAATATTTAATAAAGTAGCTTTACTTAATTTAATTTATTAACATTATAATAATATATTTGGATGATAAATTATATAACATTAAGGAAACGTTTGACCGTTCCATCACCAAAAACAGATATAGCTGATCATTTTCTTTTATACAACATAAAGATTAATTTACAAATACCTACAATATGTATACAAATGTACAAAGAGGGTTGAGTATTAAGATACCATGTTGACTTAGACTGAAAATAGAATAATTTCAGTTAATAGTCAATAATGACTAGACTATAAAATATCCTCCAAATTTGGCCAAGGAACTGGTGGTGCAAGCCTTAATGCTGAGGTAAGTTTTTTTTGCATAAAAGCTGGAGGCTCTAATTTTCTTCTTTCCTAAAAAATTGTGACGAATTTTTAGTATTTTATATAATCTATTTTCGATTTCGTTAAAAGAAAATGTAATATTTTTATTTTTATCAATATTTTTTGTTAAATTTTATATAATTTTTAAATTGTAATGAAGATATTATATTCTGTTGAATTTAATTAATTACTATGAATTTAATTCAGTTAAATAATATCTCGAAGTAAAAACTGTAAGTTAAAACTTTTTTTAAAACTAAAATTTGTACCTGCGTTGTTTTTGTACTTTGAGGTATTGGAGGTAAAAAATTTGTAACAGGATGTGCCCAACCTTGAGAATTTAAACATTCATAGCACAACTTTGGTTCGGTCAGACATTCCACATGATATGTATGGTTGCAGCTAAATATTACTATACAATCTGCAGCTTGAGAAAGAATTCTCCTACAAATGGGACAAATTAAAGAATTGCTAGTGCGTGCTTTACCAGCTTCTCTGAAAAATTAATATTAATGTTAACTAGTTAAAAATGATTGAAACATCAATATTTAATCAGATTTATAATATTACATTACCTTAGAGATTTTTTTAATGCTTCATGCAGTTCCAAACTGACTAATCTTGCGGTCGTTTGTACCAGAACTTGCTCGTACCTTGACTGAGCTAAAACACCTGTTAAAAGTTGCCTTACATCTCCCATTGTGCCACCAGTAGATAAAGGCTGTTTTAAAATATGCTCTAAAACATTTGACAGAGCAGTTGTACCACTAAGAGTTTCTAATATTACTTTCAATAGTTTTTCACCTAAACTTTTACTGGCTGTAAATTTTAAGTTAAAAATTTAATTTAAATTTGTAAACAAAATTTTTACAAATTCATAAAAAATATTTCCTACTTTTTTCAATATCGTTGTTAGATTGCAAGCTTAAAACAATATCAACAAGAGGCAACCAATCAAGAATTCCTGCTGATCTCCTACATAAGCCGGCTAATTGTAAGGTAAGTTTGAAAGCTTCATCTTCCGATAATTTATCTTTCTTGCACTGAAAAATTATTTTATTGAGTCAATAATGTTTAAAAATAATTTGTAGTTAGTTTCTGCTTCATTATGCTTTATAAAGTTTAAACTAGAATATTATATACGGGTTTAAATAATTTTTCTTTATTAATAAAAATATTCAATTTTTATATTTATGAAAAGAAAATTTTCAATCATCTTCAAATCTAAATTAAATAATAAGCTAAAAATTTAAAAGAATTTAGGGTCTTACCGCGTTAGTGATCTCGGTAAGCCGACCAAGCAGAAGATCAAAGGCACCTTGATAGTTACCCGATTGTTCGAGCAGTATAGCTTCCGCATCCTTGCGATTAGCTTCTTGGACTATTTGTAATGCACGTGCTGGTTCACAGCCATAAAACCCTTGGAGGTGTTTTAATACCTAAAATAAATTTTTTCTCAGATATAAAAAATATATTTATTTTCTTAAATTAACTTATTAATTTATTACTTAACGTAAAAAAATATTTTTCATAATTTAAAAATAACAAATTTATACATGGCAACTGCAATTTCTTGAAACTGTTTTATGTTGAGTTTGGTTAAATTAATTTTTATTATAAACTATTTGAATTGTGTAAAATATATTTTTTAATATTTTATGTTCTCAAAAAAGATAAAACTTACTCTTTCTGGTTCAATATCACACATCAGTTTCAAAAAGCGCTCTAAAGTATTCTGCGAAAGTTCTAACTTAGGAGTGCTGCAATTTTTTTCCTCACAGTCTACTTCCTTATCAGTATACTCTTGTTCTTTTTTATCATCTGTATTATTGTGTAAAGCCGACAAGAGAGTATATTCACATTGCGAATCTTCTTGAACACTTTCAAGTATTTGATCTATCTCATCTGGCAATTGAGTAGCTATCATAGTTGCAAAACCTGATGCATCAATACTCACAAGATCTCGTGCATGTTTTTTCACAATCACATCAAGTTGAATAGTAGGCAATTGTTGTAGTAGGAGCAAAACCTCGGAATGCCTTGTTGGGTCAGCCATCATACATTCGCAGACTGCTTCCCAATCACCTCTATTTGTATGCAGAAGTTCTGACACACGTAAACTGCAAATAAAAAAATTATTAAATTTTTTTTTCTAAAAAAAGTTAAATCTTTTCAATTTATTTAAAAATATAAGCTTACAAATTAGCCCTATGAGTTAGATTCAATAGGGTATTTTCAGGAATGCTAGTTAGTTTATTTGCATGTAATAATTTTAATATAGCATTTTCTCTCTTTGATTTATGCTCAGTATTTGTTTCTATACAAAGTATTTCAACAATTCTGTACAACGAATTTGATTCTAAATTAACAGTACACTCAACTACTTCATCAATAATAAATATCAACACAAATATTTTTTGTCCATTGGTCAAGTAATCTGAATTTTCAGGCCCTATTGGTGTACTTGATGTTACCATATTAAACAAAATATCTACTACCCTCTGACGCTGTCTCAATCCCATCTCAGATGTGAATTCAGGTTCTTGAAAGGCCATAGCGATAGCGTCAAGAAAGCCTTTGGCATCAAATCTAATAATCAATAGTTTAAAGTTTTTTTAATGTATAGTAAATAAAATAATGAGTTTTTTCAAATCTTTTAAATCTCTAAAAAATCATAAACCAAATTAATAAAAAATTTTATATCAACTAACCTAAGCAATGTTCTAAGATAAGGATATTGCCTCTCATTGTCGCTGGCTAAACTTGAATGTTGTGATAACAAAGCGCGCAATACATCAGCCTTGACTTTACGTGGTAGACCTTCTGGTAATTCGCTTTTACGAGGAAACTGTCGACCAGTAAGACAACAACTTGCATAAACTAACAGTGCATTACCAAGATTTATACAATCCCATGGTTGAGCATTATCAACGTTATTTTGTAAATTTTTTTGGAGTACAGGCACAAGCTGGTGTATTGGCGTTGTGTAATCGCCCAAGGCAGCAGTTTGTAGATGAATTAGAGCTTCCCACAAACCTCGCTGATTGCAAATTGTCGTTACCTGTGACAAAAGATGGATGAACATCATTATTAAAAATTTTTAATATTTTCAAAAAGTGTAAATAAATATTAAAATTTTTATTTAGGTATAATTAAATAATAATAAAAATTGTAATATTATAAAAATTAATTTCTTTTATGTTATTTTATTTTGTTTCTGATGTAAAAATGTTTATTTTAATTACTGAAATTTATATGAAAATTTAAATTAAATTATTATTAAATTATAAGATTAAGCAAAATAAAACTTGTAAATATATTGAAAAACTTACTTGATGAATATCTAAGCAATCAACATTTAATAAAATGATGATAGCTTGTAATGAATCAAGTCTATCTTCTTGATTATATAGTGAAACGAGTTGTTGAGCAATGAGAGGAGGTAACTGTGGTTGTAAACTATTTTCTAGCAATGGTGATTCTAATGCTCTTAAATAAATAGCTTTGAGACTTTCAGATTCAGATACAAGATCCCAAAGTTTGCCAAAGAGTAATTCAGTACTCTCTAGCTGAACACAATATTCAACACAGGTACTAACAATTTCAATTTCCGTACTACCTGCTTCAGTACAACTACTTGGTAATTCATCCATATAACGTATCAAAACTTGACATACTTTATCTTGAACTATTTGTTTACGACGTTGTTTTGAACCGCGTAAACCTACAACAGCTTTACCTTTGTCGCGATAAAAATCTAAACCTAGTTCCAATGCTTCACGATATCGTTTCTGCAAATTATAAAAAAATCGATTATTTAAATTCATAAAATGACTTTTCTTAGTACTTCATTGTATTATTAGAAAATTTTAAATATTTTCATTAATGAGCAAATTGATAATACTTTTAAAATCTTGTGATAAAAAGTATAAAATATTATTAAGCAAGTTTAAAATATACCAAAGTGCAAGTTATTAATAGCGTTTTATTTTATTTTTTTATTTTATATTTTTTACTCATGTTAGCATTATTGGAAACAATGCAAAATCATTTTCATTAAAATATAACACTAATTAACAAACCTGCATTGTTAAATGACGTAATCTTTCCGTCCATGTCCTAACGCAAATAGCGTGTAAACTCTTCATACCTAGTAACAAAAGCTGAGAGCCAAATATTATAACTGTATTGTAACAAGCCCTTTCACCAGCTAAGGCCATTGCTTTTGATACATTGCCGCCAGTTGATAAGCCTTTAAAATGACTTGATGCATAAGATAAACCAACATTGCTTACATCTAAAGTCTCAAGATTTTCTTGTGTTCGTACATCAAGCAAATGGAGTTTTTCTTGAATATCCAATACTGCTAATGATCTAGAGTTCATCCAACGTAAATTACTCATTGTATAAGTCAGAATAATTCTACGAAGGGGTGTCAGTCTTACTCGCATACCAGCTTCACTGCATACCTAAATAAAAAATTGTTCACAATATACCATTAGTTGATATTTTATAAACAATAAAATATTAAAGTTTATATAATTTTCACTTTGGAAATAATATGATTTTTTAAATATTTTCATCTTTTAACTTACTTGATAGAAGTGTATGACATTATCTCTACCAAGAGCAAGTACTGGATCAATGATACGTGCAGCATTAACAGAACGAATAACAACTAACTGCCAGGCAACTTGTGGTGGGGCTATAGCAGCACCATTTAATGGATGAGTTAAAACAACACGCATTCTAGGTCTTATGCACACAACAATAACTTTTGATAAAGTGGCCATTGCTACAAGAGTATAATTTTTAAGTGGATGTGTAGCCAATTCATCCAAAAGCAAAGGTTCTAAACTACAAACTTCTCCCCTTGAACCGCTGAATAAACATTTACTTTCACAACCTCTTACACCCATTATTCTTGTAAACATTAATTCAAATACTGAACCACCACTATCACTACAAAGTGCTAATTTAGGAGAATCTGTAAACTGTAAACAAGTGACAGTTAAATAAAAAAAAAAATCATAAATCATTAAATTACATATTATAAAATTTTAAAATTTAACTATTTAAAATTTCATATATTTAAATTTAAATTAATATTATATTACCTTAACATGTAAAACAGCTGTCCCTGGAGGATGAACATCTGTTAATGTTCGAAGTATTTTACCATTAGAACTATCAATCATAAGAATGTATCCTTTGGCAAAACCTGCCAGAATTCGGGTCCCATCATTATTGAAACAGAGAGCTGAAACTGATCCTTGATGTCTTGTATCACGATGACACCATCTTAATGTCTGAGCAGAATCAAAAACTAATATAAGACCATGGCTTGTACCAATTACAAGCATATTTCCACCTGCTGCCACGACACTAGCTAAGCCTGCATTGATTTTATCCTAATTTTGAATATAAATATAATACATTTATTTATTTAATAAAATAGAATTAAATTTCTTTCTGAATTAAGAAAAATATTATTTGATAATTTTAGTTAAAATTATAAGAATCCTTAGTATATCTCTTATGAGATTTCCAGTAATAAATAAAGGACTAAAAATTTAAAAAAAATTAATAAAAGATAGAAATTTATGTCTGTTTAGTGTTTAAAAGACTGAAAAATGTTTGCTTAACTTACACTTGCAGAAGCTATTTGAGCACAAATTCCTTTTAGAATTACGTGTCGTAAAATTGCTCCAGAACAAGGTGGCTGTCGAGATTTTGGTCTACTTGGTGAATTGAGAGATAATAGACTTCCTACACTTACAGTTTCACTGGTGGATAATCTTTCTACAGAAGCTGTTCCCAAATCATCATCTGTTCCAGACAATGAGCCACAATCAGGCTCTGCAAGTATACTTTCTAAGGAAGGAAGCTTATCCACTGCTGGAATGGCATATTCTGCATCATCAAGCTAGAAAATCATATAATGTGATGATTAACTTAAAAATACTGTATTTTTAATAGATCAGTTAGACTACACTGTAACCTCAAAGATATAAAAAAAAAGTGTACAGGAAATAAAATATCAATAAAAAATATAATTTTTATTGAAACTATTTACCTCTTCAATTTCCAAATTAATTACATCTGCTGCCAAATTCTCTTGGGAGCCGATATCCGAATTCGAACCGTTTTCCTCAGCCATTTTTTTCACTTCCTTTATTCTTGCTCCTATATTATTTTTTTGATTTTTTTTTGATTTTCACGTATCTTCGTAATCACTTTGAAAGCTAAGCATAATTAAAGTCGTAGAGAAATATAACTACAAATAATATGATAGTTTTCATAACTCAAATTTTTTGCATGCAGAATTTATTTGACTAATACGTTCCACTGCACACATGATATACAAATGCAAAATTAGTGGACGAGGGGTGGACGTGGACCGGTAGGATGATAAACAGATGAAACGAGAAAGAAGAAATATTTTTCTCATCAATTTTTACATTATTCTTTCTCTTTCTTTCTCATTATTTTCGCCCTTTGTATACACTTTGCACCAAACCAAATGAACATAAAATTTAGAATACACATGCGCACGGCTATTGCTGCAAATGTAAAATACGTATATAAGTTTATGTGTATAATACAAAAGTAATTTTTCATAAATTAACACTTGTGTAGTTTATTTTAATTGAACATTAAGCTTTATTATAATTTATTTTTTTAAGAAAAATTATTTTCATAATTTAAAAGAGTCATTTTTCGAAACAATCTTACTTACTTCTTTTCAAATAATGTATATGCATTTTCAAATATTAAATATTTTTAAAAAAATCTAATTTTCAAACAAACTACAATTAAAAAATCACAAATAATTTTAATAAACTTTTTCTGAGAATAATAAATTATTTATTTATGTATATTTTTTATACTATAATTTTGAAATAAATTTTTATTTTTTATTAAAAAAAAAGTTGCAATTGAGATGTTGAATATTAAATTTTATAAAACTGATTTTATGAAAAGTACTACACCAGAACACCAGTAGATATAAAAGTCACGAGGCGAGGAATGAAAAGTAGGCATGCGGGCAGAGGATCCGGCTGATGGAGTCCAACAGCCAACTTCAGGGCGTCCAAGAAGGAGAAATAATTTCTAAATGTTTTAGACAGTTGGCAATATTTTCAAATCATAATTTGTTGTCTGTTCCGTTGTTCCAGGCGCGAACAGACGAAAATTTAAACTTTTTTTATGAAAGTTTTAATATTTTAAATAAAATTCCCCTTAATTGATTTGGTGCATGTATATATGTTATTATAAAAAGTGCGAAAAAAATAAATTCTTACATATTACTTGTAATAAATGTTTTTCTTAATAATTTAAACATAAACTACTGCAATTTCGTATTTCAAACTCTAGTATAAAAAACATCTAAATATTCTAAATGATTACTTAGCTTTATAATATCAGAAAACTATGATTTAAAAATGTGCAAAATATCAAAGTTAATCAAATACTATAATAAAATAAAATAAAATATTGTAAATATAAATTAATAAAAATTTCTTTTATGTTTATGCATATATTATTTTTTCATATTTATTATATGCATATTTTGTACAGTATAATCTGATAAAAAAGATAAAAGAACTCTGTTTTTAAAAACATTGCAGAAAATTCATAATAAACTTCAGTATATTATAATAAAAATATATTCAAATTAAAAACACTTTTTATTTTCTATTATGTACTTTATTTGATAAATATGAATTCATATTAATATTAAACACAAATTTTCGCTCATAACAAACGTAAAATTTTCTAAAAGGTACTTAGAATGTAGTGAACAAACAATAATTTAAAACATTAAAAATTTATGTTATAGATGTATACTCTTAGTATATATTTTTTTTAGTTATCGATTCTTACATTTTTGCTAAGATAACATAATGGCAGCGATAATTATTATTTTACTTGACGCTCTTAAAAAGCAGTCGTTTCTTAACAATTCAGTTTTTGAAAAAATAAAATCAAAATAGAAAAAACTATTAAAATATGTAATACTCTAGGTAATAAAACTTTTCACTCACATTCATTCGTTTCTATTTTATTTTATTTTAATTCAGAAACGGCATAATGAAAAATAGAAGCTACTGTTATCATTTCAGTCATTTTTTTCTTTTTTTTTTATATTTGTAATAGAAATTATTCGTCGACTACAATTTTAGTACCCGCATTAAGTTCTCATGCTACCCTTTCTGCAGTAGCAAAAATACATTAAAAGAGTTTTTAGTCAATTTTAAGATTTTAGGTTTCTTAAAATATTATAAAAATATTGTACGTAATCATACTTAACTATAGATTTATACTTTCAATTGCACTTGATAAATCTTTCATAAAGATTGTTAATTGTTTTTTTTTTTTACATTCAATCATATTTATACAATGATGTACGTACATTTACTGACAAAGAACTATTTGAAACAATAATACTGCGCGATTACAAAAATTAATAACAATATAATCTAGAGATTCAAATTAAACATTATTCATTACATGTTAAGTAATTTTGCTTTTACATTATGAATGTTAATCTTCAATCGTAATGATTTTCTATACATCGTTAGGTGAAAGCAAAAAGCTACTAATTCGATCTAGCATTAAAAAAGATAATAATTGGGCTAAAGTCCTTAAATTATAATCTTCCTCAGCTTATTTGGCGCGAGTACATGAAAAACTGCGCTTGA
Source organism: Anastatus disparis (assembly GCA_017163975.1). Taxonomy (NCBI): domain Eukaryota; kingdom Metazoa; phylum Arthropoda; class Insecta; order Hymenoptera; family Eupelmidae; genus Anastatus; species Anastatus disparis. The sequence goes on from JAFFSR010000251.1 coordinate 4,631,137, forward strand.
GCTTGGCTGAGCTCGCATGTTTTTATGCGCTGTTCTCAATTAGTGTTTTTCTAAAAAGTAAAAGAAATCTGAATCTTTTTAAACCGTAGTCTATTACCGTTTTTTTTTTATTTTATCGAATTAGTAGATTCTTGCCCTCACCTAACATGTTCTTTTTGTGATTTTCTTAATAATCCAGTTTTTGAATAAATAAAATCAAAATAGAGAAGACTATTAAAATATGTAATACTCTAGGTAATAAAATTTTTCACTCACATTCATTCGTTTCTATTTTATTTTATTTTAATTCAAAAACGGCATAATGAAAAATAGAAGCTACTGTTATCATTTCAGTCATTTTTTTCTTTTTTTTTATACTTGTATTATTTACCGATCTCTAATCGATATGCATTTGAACTCCCTGATTATTTTTTTTTAAATCTTCATTTTTTTTTTCAGTTTCTTCATTGTTTTTTTCAGCAGTCTCATCAATTTTTTCCTCTGTACTTTCTTTTTGTTTTTTTTTTTTATTTAAATCTTTTATATCACCAACTTTTTCTTTGTTCTTATTAGTTTCGTCTCCTTCTTTCTTGTAACTTTCTTTTCCCTTTTCTTTAGTGCTATCTCTTCGTTTGTTTTCTTTTTGATATTGTCTTTTAAATTGAGCCTGTCCGCGTTCAGGCTCGTGCCTATGTCCGCCTTGATGACTAGATCTACCTGTAAACATATAACAATTATAAAATTTTATTGCAACATAAAGTTTAAAATACATTAAGACAATTTTCAAATGCGATTTTTAAGAATTTTCCTTCGTTTTGGAAAGATATATATTTTAAGAGAATTACAAAATCGATCTTTGGACATAGCCATGTTAAATTGTCCATTATTAAAAACCTGTTTGCAATACAATGTAATGCGATTTATAAAAACGACTTATTCATTTTTATCATTACTTAAAATTTCGCATATTAAAAATATGTAAAACGGACACTATACCCGCACTCATAAATATTGACTATCTCTTCACTTTATTTAAAAATTTCAGGAAAAGAAATGTATTAGCTTGTATCATGAATATTATTCAGTTCAATTTATATAAATTATATAATTTATATAATTTATAAATATATAATATTGAAGTCCACAACTTAATAACTAATGAATAAATTTGTTTAAAAATGTTATAGAATAATCTTCATAGTACATACCAAAAGTTAATGCATTTCTTTTCCTGATATTTTGCAATAACATATTGTTTTGATCAATATTTATTATAATAATTGTAAGCTTAAAGTTCACTTAAAATTCAAAAATAAATTAAACAATTGTTAAGTACTTTTTTTTATTTAAATAATATTTTAAAAATGTATAAAATCTATAAAAATAATAATCAATTCTCAAAGAGATGTATATAGTTTCCATTTTTGAAATACAAATAAAAATAAAAATTCTTCTAAATTGTATTTTCTTATTTATAACATTATAATATTCTTTCAAACAAAAGACTTTATAATTTTGTTTTGCAGAAAAGATCTTTATTCTAAGAGTAATTCAATTTCAATTTAAAATAAACAAATTTTTAAAAAAAGTATTTTTTAGGTAAGTTTATTATTGAATAGTATTGTTTTTTTTATAATTAAAATATAAATAAATATATATATATATATATATGTTTATTTTAATTTTAGCTTTTAAAAGAATTTCATCTATAGTTTTGACTTAAAAAGTATTAAAATCAATAAAAAAGTTCTTCAAGTAATTTAGTATTACATTCATTTTCTTGTAATAATATAAAAATCATAAAATGCATATAAATAAAATGGTTCATTGTTTTTAATTATTACTTTTTTAAAATATATATGATGGTTCAGGTTTTTAAAAAAATAATATTTTTTTGGGTATACATTATTACTTTAAATGCATGTCTCAATTGAATTATTTCATTTACCTATATGAACCAATTAAAAAATATCTTTAATTCGAAATGATATACTGGCGACACGAATAATAATAGTTTAGTACATTTTCATACATACTTTCAAAATAAGTCATATACAGTACTCTGCAAAAATTTCTTAACAAATTTTTGGAAAAATGTTAACAAAAACGTTGATTACAGTACAGTTACTATATTAATTTCCGATGAATTGCTAAATTTTGTTAAGTCGTTTTTGTTATATTTTTAACCATTTTAAAAGATTTTTCATTTTCAGTTATATTTTTATTCATTTCTTTTTTTCAATTTGTTGTAAGAATGAACATATGTGAAGAATTTAACTAAAATCGAAAAATGTATAATGAAATAAATTTTTTCAAAGGTTTTTTCGCGAAGATACTTTTTAAAAAATTTTTACATCAATGAATATTTCGTTTTTTTTTTTTTTAATTTTATTATATAATGCTAAGTATTATTGAATCAATTTATGTTACTGTGGTAAAATTAATAAACGTTTAACTTCTTCAAAAATCATCCTAGCAAAAAAAAAAAAAAAGGTGGTAATAATTTATATTTTATTATTTGAAGATCAATAAAACTGGAGATATTTCTGTTTCAAGAAGTATATTGTATTAGTATACAAAATATCGATTTTTCAACTAGTAAAAATTAACGACTATTTTAGATAGAATATAAAAAAGTTGCTTTCAAAAGATGAAAACATCATTTCTTCTATATGTTTATATTAATATTTTTCACAAAACTAAATTCACAAATTTTGTAATACTAAAATCGATTCATTATTATACAAAAATTGTGAACTACGTTTTAAAAACAATTAAAATTTATATTTTAATTATACAAAAAATTTAAGAATTTATTTCATTTACGTAAATTGAAAGTTATTTTTTAATAAATGTTACAAACTGTTGTTGCATTTATTAATGTGCGACTATTAAATAATAATATATTTAAATACAATTTCATCAATATAAGCGGCCAACGCCCTGAAAAATCTAGTTTTTCTTTGTGACATTGTTAATATGATTTGCATATGCGTTAAAATATCGGATGATTTAGATGTTGTTTTGTTAGAAAACGTTTCCCAAATGCTTAAAGAATAATCAGCATTATTATTTATAAGAGATATAAAAAAAGAGCTTAGTAAATTTTGAAATTAACACCGAAATTTAGTAATTACTATAATAAAAATTAAGTATTTTTTAAAAACTAGGAGTCTTATCTTTTATTTATTTTTATTTGAAGTTTTAAATTTATAATAATGTGCTTTAAGAAAACAATCTTTTATTCATAACATTAAAAGTTTTATAGACTTCTTCAAATATGATTTTTATAAATTCCAAATGTAGTTATTCATAATTCACTTTGCAACATACCTGAATTTGTATTGTGATTGCGAAAAGGCTGATGAACGTTGCTTGGTCCTGCAGCTGTGAATAAACAATTTTAATACTATTAATTTCACAATTACATCACATCCGACACCACGATTTACTATCTTCTTTTTCATTATCATGTAATGGAAAATGTTACTCTAGTTCAATAAATAAATAAATAATATAAGCACACAAAAATTACGATCTTTTTTATGTAAATAATAACACGTGTATAAGAATTAAAATTATTTATGTCAATTATAAAATATATTGTATACGTAAAAGGAAGTATGTGAGTAAATTTACGGAACCTTTAAATTTGTTCTTTCTCTATAAATATTATTTCTAATTATTAACTATTATAATTTTTATATTTATTCTGTACAATAATATATGTTTCAACGATTAATTATACTTTTAATAATACTATTCCTAGCATTACTTACTGAGTTGAGATAAGTTTTATCATGAAATCATAGAGTAAAGTGCGACTAGCAGTGTCATTTTTGTAAATGAGCATATATTTCATATTATAACTTTGTTAGCGTTGAATGAAATCATTGAAAAATTTTTTTTTCGCCATTCCAACCCTAAAATCGCAATTTCGTTTCTCTTTTTTGGCTGTCACGGCAAAAAATGCAGTTTACAGTTGGTATGAAAAGGTTTTTTTTTACGAAAGTCTTTAAGACCCTCGCCTTCGACTCGGGCCACAGACTTCTAGTTTCGTAAATGAAGCCTTTTCATATCCGAAACATAATGTACTACTTTTTGTGAGGATTTTCTTAATTCTGAACTATATATAACAAATATGCTGGATCTTGAAATCACGTAACTCGTTTTTACATTATTTAAAATTTTTAATGTTTTCTAACCGTTCAGCAAATCAAACATCTCATTTTTATGGTTATATTTACGCTGTGCTTAAAAATGAAAAAAAATTTGTAATATTACATCTTTGTACAAATAAAAATAACGAAGTTACCATTATACTTATTTTAATTAATATCTGTGTGACTGAATATAAAAATTATCGTTTTTGTAAGGCACAGTTCTGAACTAAATTCTAAACTTATAAAATATTGTGTTATCGATTTATGACAGCATCAAAACTATTCTGCGAGTTTGCTCATTCTATACTTTCATTTAAATTCAATTAAAACGCAATGTTTATAATCATAAATTTTTTTCTTTTTGTTTATTTACTCAAACATACTTTTTATATTTACTCCTTTGAAATTATGCGTTTCATAAAAATGCATCTAGTAGTGTCATTATAATTTATTAAGACTAAATAAAGGTAAAAATGTGTTGTAGATAAAAATGCTCATCTTTTGAAAAATTGGATTTAATCAGAATCTAAAGATTACGTGCATTTACTCATATTGCTAAGTATCTGTACTTACCATAATAATCATCTTCTTCAAAATTGTTGAGAAAACTTCGAAATTTCTTGTATAAGATAGATTGGGATTTCATACAATCATTTTGATGAGCTCGAGCTCTCACCCATTTCCCCTTCCGCTTATTTTTCTTTTTCTCTCCCTCTTATCTAGAAAAAATATTCATTAATTTAATGATCTATCAATCCATTTCTATTTCTTCGTGTCTCTCTCTCTTTCTTTTTTTAGAAATTAGTAATATAGGTACAAGAAAAAATTAATTTTATTCATAAATCTCTTTATCTGTAATTAGCAATTTAAGAACACTGACTACATTGTTTTAAATACACTGTTAAAAATGTTGTGTAATTTGGAAATTTTGTTTTCTGCAAAAATTGTAGTGTAAAAATTTTACGCTTATGTTTGTAAAATGAACATACAATTTTTTGTAACTTTTGTGTACTTTTGAAATCAACACGAAAATTGTAGTAAAATTAACATACAGAGTGTATTTGCTATCTAAATATTATTGAAATTTGTCTTTTTTGAACAATAATAAATTTGTAAAAATTACACTTTTTATTATTCAAAAAATTTTGTTCTACAATTTTTACTTATAAATTTATAAACATTATTTGTAAATTTCAACACAACAATATTTGTGTTTAATTTGTAACATTAATGAGTGTTGAAATTATTAAAAATTGTTTACAGTGTAGTCAAATAATTGGTATAAAGCAATAAGTTACAAGGACAGAGAGAAAGATTCATAGAAAATATTTTTGATTATAGGTATATTGCAAATTTGAGAGAAAGACAGGAAATGGAAAACAGTGAATCATTTAATAATATTATGAATATTATTTTTTCTTTATTATTAATTTAACAGAAAAAGGAAGGTGTGAAAGAGAGAGATGAAGAATTAATTTTATTGACCGAATTCTTTCTCTTATTCTCTAATTTCAATCTCATTAAAATGAGAGAATAAGAGAAATTTTTTGATTTATTTTTAATTTTTATGATTCAAAGCCTCATCAAATTGTAAGAAATAATAAATTGAAAGTAATCCAAAAATACTCTTTGTTCATTTATCCTATAAAAAAAGTCACGTCTGGATGTTGTTAGGTCAAGATAAACTTTTTACGATCGCTTTACATTGTAATTCATGCCTATTCTTGATTATGTAACTGTATGTATACAAAACCTTGAGATATGTGCGCTTTTCGCACAGTTGTAAACATATCCGCGACATTTGAAAACATTATGATTATTAAGTTCTCAATTATTCAATTTAAATATTATTTAATTTATTGAAAGTAAATAAATACTAGATATTTTGTAAAAATAAGTTTCATTAAAATAAAAATAAGCTGTGTAATGAAACGACGAAATTAAAGCGCGTTGATCGCGAAGGTTTACTCTGATATTTTAAACATATAATCAAAATAGATTCATTTTTCCAATTAAATTTACGCAATGCTATTAAATTGATTTTATTAAATCTTTCTCTTGCGTATAAGAATGTAGAAACAATAAATGAAAATTATAAATTTGTTTAACTAATAAGTAATTACTTATAAATACCTTTATTTTTTTTCCATTTCTCAAGTAGCTCTGTTGCTAATTTTGTAACTTTCTCGTCAACAGTTTCATCACTATCTTTCTAAAAATAAAAAAATTATATAATTTAAAAAACCATTCAGTTGTTGATTGTCTCATTCGGTTTAAAGAATTACCTTTTCAGATGAATCTGACATTGCTGTTACCCTGTAATCAGAAACAGCACTATTAATGATTTCAATAAATATTGATGATGATAAATAATAATATCATACTCTAATAAAGGCGATATTAATAATAATGATTATAATAATACGATTAATAATGATAATAACAATCTAATTATTTCTATATCATAAATAATAACCGTAGGGTTCGATCATACCAGTTTCTCAATAGTCCACTTGTCTCTCAGAAGAAAAAAAAATTTAAAAAAAAAAAAAAACATTTTAAAAACACGCTTTTTAAGAATCACAAATGGAAAAAAAAGCGTGTAAAAATACACTAAAAAGTATTAAATAAATTAATTAACTTTCTTGAAATTACTTTTACATAGTTCATTCCGATGATTAAAATAAAATTTGACAACGAAAATTTTCCTTTAATCATCGCAATGAATTATATAAAAGTAATTTCAAGAAAGTAAATTAATTTATTTAATACTTTTTAGGTATTTTTACTCGCTTTTTTTCCATTTGTGATTCGTGAAAAGCGTGTTTTTAAAATGTTTTTTTTAAATTTTTATTTTCTATTTTTAGTTAAAATTGAATTTTCTATGAGTAATTTTTTTTTTTTAAAGCTTGTGTTAAATATTTTTTATTAAAAAATGCATTTTCTACAACTATTAACTCAACAACATTTTAACAACTCGCCTCTACCCAGCGAAAGCCTCCCCACTTGTACTTCCTTGGAGATGACTTGGCACACCCGTCATCGCTGACATGGACAACAGATTATTGTATTGTCATCGGAGACCAAGGTCTGTGCCAAATTTCATAAATTTCCATCGACAAAAAGTGCCTCAAATCGAGCGTGTAAGATTTGATTACAGACAGACAGACGTGGAAGCAAGCTCAAGAAAAGCGTGTAAGAAAAGGTTAACTGCTTTCATATGAAGGTTATCGAATCGATTTTGAAACATGTCATAAATTAGTATTTATAGACTCCTAATATTGAAAGAAAGTGGTTCTGTGTAATGTTAAGATTAATTCATAAAATTATAGTTTATGAACTATTCATATCGTGTCACCTGGACTATTATATGTTCAATTAATATTACATATTTAAAAAAAAAATTATTAAAACATGTCAAAACAAATTTTAAAGTTTTATTTCGATAACATTAAAACTAAAGTAACAGTTTATTCCTTAAGGAAATTTATTTATGTTACTAGAGTCGAGTTTTACTTTGATGGACTGAGCTTTTAAAATTATATTCTTTACTATATTTGTACAGAAATTATTAATAATGACTTTTTTTTCTAAATGTTACTATTTACACAAAGTAATTATAGTTATAATTGTTACAACGAAATTCTATCACATATTACATATCACACACGTATCTGTATAGCCATATTGGTCATAGTGACTTCGACGTTTAGGGCGATATTAAATCGGAACCCTGTATGAAAAAACAAAATATTTTTCATTGTTCTTACGTAATTTTTATAATTATTTATAGTTATTAATTATATTTGTTATTTTAATATTTTATTACCAAAAAAAAAATATTATTTATTATTAATTCTAATGGTTAAAAATTTTGCCAATTATTTAATTGTCTTATTATTTGGTCGATGACTTGAAATTTTTTTGATTTATTTACATTCGCAACAAAAAAATTGATAATTTTATTATTAGTTCATAAATATGTACAATTACTTTACGAAGTTATAAGCATAAATGCCGTTTTTCCTATAAGAGCACATGTTCAATTTTTAAATATCTATAATTTTTTTCTATACTGGAATCTGACATAGATTAGACGCTCTTTGGCGAATGAAAATTTAACGAATAGTAACATAAAAAACAGAAAACGCCCGTTTATGTGTCTTATGTTTCTTGTGTGTCTTACGTTACAAGATTATTACATCACTGATATTTTCGTTCTTTTTACTAAACGTTATCATGTGTTCTGCTCTTAAAAATTGTTAAACTTCTATAAAATAACGTTTTGCAGAATTATGACCTGTTCAATCGCACAGAAATATTGGTAATTAACAAAAACATGTACTTTATTTATATGTGACAATGTAAATTGTATGGTATGGTACGCGATCTTAGCTTAGACCACGCTATTATGTCAGATCCTAATATTGACTATTCACGTTTTTGATCGATAATGTTACAATCACAATTTTGTATATAAGTTTTTTAAGGTAGTTCAATACTCCAAAACACCATAAAAAATTCATTGTCTTACAAATTATTTCAAATTCTTATCAATATTGAAAAATATCATAAATGAGCGGTACAAATTTCAAAACAATTTACTGTTTCTAAATTGAGATACAGAACTTTAAAATTACAATTTTTAACAAATCCACGTTTCAATTGCAATTTTTAAATGTCTATATCTCAATTTAGAAACGGAAAATCATTTAGAAATTTCTACCACTTATTTCTGATGTTTTTAAATTGTGATAATTTTAAAGCATTTTTAAGACAATGAATTTTTATGATATAACTGGGTAATAACTACCTGAAGTACAAGTTTATTTTGCCAAAAGAACGACTCGACAATTCATTAATATTATGATTAAAGTAAGCTATTAACTCATACAAACAATTTTGTTTTACCGCGGATAACTATTTCAATATTTTCTAACTTTTTATTATCGAAAGCATGATAAAAAAAAACATTGAAGTCGTTGTTTTGGCAAACTAAACAGTTTATAATTGGATGGGAGAAATAAATGATGAAACCCTTCATTTTTCAATCAAGGGTGGCTTTTTAGTATACACTTTCATTCGAAATGTATACCATAATAAAAGCCTGATTAATCATTTAACGTTTCCATTAAATGTGGCTTTATAATAAAAACTTTATAAAGAGTTTACTGTATCCAAAGCCTAATAAATCAATTAACGTTTCCATTAAATGTGGCTTTATAATAAACACTTTTTCGCCATATCCTGCCTGAAACTACGACTTTCGTTCCGGCGCCGAAAAACAAAAGTCATAGTTTCGGCCCGGGTATAGCGAAAAATAGTACACTCCACGGGAGGTTAAATGGCAACCCCAATACTTTACCTCCCTTAGTGTGTAATATAATATTATTTAAAATGTTTATTATATTACAAGCCTAGCAAATCACTTTACGTTTCCGCTAAGTGTGGCCTTGTTGTGAACACTTGTATTAAAGACGTACACAATATTAAAAGCCTAATTGATCACTTAATATTTCCATTAAGTGTCATTATTTAGTAAACAAAATATTTTTGTTTACTGGAACATCAGTATCGTTAAACTTGCTTTTATAATCTAAGTATAGTTTCGAGATAATATGTTCTATGTCTACTCGAAAAGTTTGTTCTGCTGTAGCATTTTAATAAAATATGACTTCAAGCTAGCAAAACTTTTGATGCTTTCCGACACAAAAAGCATAATTCAAACTTGTTGATGTTGTATCGTTCTAAACACCGTTCATGAGCAAGTCGTAGACATTGCCGGCACGTTACTGATCTAGTTACTTTGTTACTAAAACACAGTAGACAAATGTCTTTCATGCATACTGATTTTTTCAACAGTAATTTTGCAACGTAAGTTCGGTATTTCATTGGATCAAAATTCAAATGAAAAGGTACGTTGCGACCTATGCAATCCATGTAATACATGACAAAAGGCCACAATTAAATGCATCCATTTGTATTGGGCGTTCCGTTCTGTATTCTGCATTAATCCAATCATTAGCAATATTTAATGAATTTCTTTTTATTGTAGAAGACACTTCACAATATTTTTGGAAATTTGAAAAGCATTGGTTTCTCCTCTCATTAAAAAATTCTTCGTATTGCAGAGAATCTTCGTCCACAAAGCGTGGATCTAAATGATAAGTTTTTCTTTTATCAATATCGATAACAAATAAGCACCAGTGTTCTTCTTGCACATATGGTACAAGAATTTTTCCTTTTATGTGTGCTTTTATGTTATACATAATCCAATCTTTAGATGGAGTACTCTCTTTAAATGAGACTAAAAGAAGTGTGGATACTTGAGTTGGAATGCTGGAAATATTATGCCATTTATGTTCTCTTATAGCACAAAAAGAATCAATAACATCTCCATCAATATATCCTTCCCTTCCAACTCCAAAAAGAGTTTGATACTCTTTACTGAAAAGGTTAAATTTATGATTTTTCGGATAAAGTGTAACATACTGCAAATTGTTGTCATACATTCGTTGATCACGTATCGGATGATCAAACCTACCTTTATATCTGCCGATTGTAAATTCAATGGAGGAATACTTGTAAAATTCAATGTTTTTTACAAGTCCATTTTTCATAATATTTGAACGGATCTGACAATCATTCATGATATCCACTCTGTCATTTTCAGAGTTAATCTTAACATTTTCTCTATCAATCTGAAATATTTTGTCAGGATTATTCAAATTATAATCAGTAACAAAGTCACGTTCGTTTTCATCGACATTATCGTCAATTGACAATATTTCTTTTTTACGTTTTTGTTGGATTTATTGGTATCTTTTATTTCCAACTTCATTATTTTTTTTTGTGGTACATCAGTACTTTCGATATCATGTATATGGTCGAAAATATACTTATTTCTTTTTTCCATATCGTATAGCTGATAAGCATCGAAATTATCATCTGAATATTTTGCGCGATAGTAAACTTCTTCCTCTGCAGCTTTAGATATTATTTCTTCAGTAATTTCAATGTTTCCATAATATACTGCACTGTCAGAGGTTTTATCATACGATTTAATGATTTGCGAGTTTTTAGTTGAGTTTGGAAAATTCAGTGCCTCGATCATTGCATCTGTAGGAGTAAATTTCAAAATACCTCCTTCATCTTTCACTAACTGAGCAGTAAGCAAAATATAACGCATAGATGAAAAAGACAAGCGGTTTCTAACTTTGGTTTTCTCCAGGTTGTACTTGCTCCATATGCGTTCAGGTTCTGCGTTAGCATTAGGAATACACAATACTTGTAAAGCAAGTAAAGATATATTTTCAAATAAGGATATTCCTTGTTCATTTTTTAAATTTTTAATCAATGCCCAGAAAATATCCACATTTTTTCATTTAAAATGCTTTGCGGAAAATTGTATTTTATCAACACTTGCCATTCATTGTTTATTAGCGTTATTTTATTCTCATCTTCAAACATTACAGGATAAGCTGAAAATACCTCATTTACAGTAGAATGCGATGCATGAAAAGATTTACTTAACGCATTCTTCTGATGGAAATATTGTGATAGCAACTGCTTTTCCTGAAAACTGCAACGCTGCTTCAGCTTTTTACAAGCTTCTACAAAAAATGTTTCACACATTAGACGAAATTCTTTTTCATCGTCATTATCAATGTCCAACCTTTTTGCAGCAAAAAATGCTTTGCATTATTTCCAATATCTATGTCAAGCAAATCCTTAAATTTACTTTGATTGCATGGATCAATATTTTCAAAAGGAGTATTGTCGACATAATCATTGCACATGTACATCTTTAACAAATCAATATATAACTCTCTCATGAGGTCATACACTTCCGGAACAATAGGTTTGCGGTTTTGTAATAACTCATTGATGCGAACAAATTTACATAAGACTGTTTCTAAGAATATATGATATAACTGCATCATAGGGTCTTTCAGGTACTCTAAAATTTGTTCGCACGATTTTTCTGAAGCGCTTATCTGACTTGAAGTTTTAGTTTTCTGTGAACACTCATATTCAAAGAAAATAATCAATGCACTCCATCTGCGAAGGATTCTACGTATACATTGGTAATACGCAAGCCACCTGGTATGGATGGGTCTCAACAGAATTAATGGATTAAGTTGCAATTTTTCTTGCAGAACTTTAAACATATGCATTTTTTAGAACTGTTGGACATATAATTATATAGTGTTGAGGCAAAACCTTCACAGGGCAATAAATTTGTAGCATTTTGAGCACATAAATGTTCTATGTGACAGGAACATTTAATGATCTCAATTTGCGGGTGTGCTTCTTTCAGTTTCGTTGCTACTGAATTAGCAGTACCCACCATTACACTGCAGGTATCTGAACAGCATGCAATAACATTAGTTATTGGTATGTCCCAATTTTCAAATGATAAAATGATATGATTGAACATTGTTTCTGCATTTGCTGATGCATGTTCATCGTCATCACCAAGTACATTCACCAAATCCCAAAGAGATTCACGAATTTCATTTCGTTCTTCATCAAAATAACGAACGACAATGCACATACATTGATTCACGCTTATATCAGTGGCTTCATCAATTTCAATCGAAAATTTATTTTTTTTAAGATTTTTGATAAACGTTCTTGATGAGCTGGTGCAAGGACATTCTCAATTATTGCTCGGATTTTTTTTCTGTCCATAGAAATATTTTTAAAAAGTTTAGAATCATGTACAAGATCCTTATAAAACAAAAGTTCCTTTTCTGTAAACAAAAAAGAACTATTACTCTCAGTCGCGAAAGCTGCTATTTTAATCATTGCTGCAGCAATCGCTGGTTCAAATCTTCCTGGTTTCTCTATTTTTTTAGTATTTACCTTGTGCTTTGTAGTTTTTATGTGCTCATCCACTGTGGATCTTTTAGCATTTACAGAACTATTACAAGCAATACAAAGCACTTTCTTTAAACCTTTTTGTAATTAAACCAGCGTGTATAATTTTCAGAGTTCAACCAGCTAGAAGGTTCTGTACTTTCAGATTCATTATCTGATTGTACTGTAGACTCTGATTTTATGATGTTCTCGTTAGGGTCTATCTCAAGAGACTCTTGTGAACACATTTCATTATTTGGAACACAATCTTTCAAGGAGGCTATTTTCACATTTTCATTTCGTTGCTTATCATTACTCATTTTCTTTACTTTATCACAATGAAGTTTCGATCGTGAATGTTTTTGTAATGATGTTTTTGTCGGATAAATAGATTTTTGACATAACACGCAAAAAGCCCTCCTATTTTCGTCTTCTATAACCCACCCCGAAAATTCGGGTATTTTCCCCCAAAGTTTTGAATAATACCTAGTCATACTTCTAGCTTTATTTATAATCTAAAATAATCATGAAATCAAATGAAATTTTAGTAATTTAGTATTACTCAAATTGGTATCAGTCGAATCTAAAAAAAAAACAGCGATAGTTACATAACAGTTTTTACCAAAACATTTTTACTAACTAGGAGAGTGTTACACCTCCGGATCACTGATTTTGCTCAAACTTCGGGATAAGTTTTCAGATGATAAAATATGGAAAAAGCTAAAGTTATAGTCATAAATACTCAATATTTCCCTAGTTACAGGCAATTAAAGAAAATCACTAAAAAAAGTTACTAGATTTTTAAACGCATATAGTTCTTTAGCATTGATAGCTACAAGCTTGAAACTTTTTTAAATTAAATCTGAGCTCAAATCCTTTCGAAACAGTAGTTACAGCATATCAAAATATTATTTTTTCCCGAAGTTAGAGCGTAATAAGGATTAGACCTAATTTCAGCTTTTATTATTAATTAATGTTTTTAAAAGAAAAATCAGGTCCAATGTTTATCACGTTCTAACTTTGGGGAAAAAAATAATATTTTTAGATGCTATAACTACTAATTCGAAAGGATTTGAGCTCAGATTTAATTTAAAAAAAGTTTCAAGCTTGTAGCTATCAATGCTAAAGAACTATATGCGTTTAAAAATCTAGTAACTTTTTTAGTGATTTTCTTTAATTGCCTGTAACTAGGGAAATATTGAGTATTTATGACTATAACTTTATCTTTTCCATATTTTATCATCTGAAAACTTATCCCGAAGTTTGAGCAAAATCCGTGATCCGGAGTGTGTGACACTCTCCTAGTAAGTTAAGAGGAGACCGGATTTGCTATCCTTATAATTGAGTTTTTTGTTATTTACTCAAGTATTAATAGTTGTATCTTTAAATTTAGAGTTCACGGAAAAACTAGCACACCTGTATTTGTTATGTCACGTATCATCATGAACGTGTTAAAAAATACATCGCTGAGCGTTGTGCTTTTCACAGCGTTTGGCGATGTATGTCATTTCGATGCGATATGTTTGTCATTTATCGTACTATGTATTGCTGCTATCCATAAAAAATTAGTTATAGGTTATGCATATGCATTTATACTTAAAAATATGAAGCAAATATTCAAAATTTCATTCTTTCAATTTTCATACACAGGAAAACTTAATTTTTCTGCACAAAAAATCCCTTGCGTTATTCAATTTGTATTTTTAACAAAACAGCCAACATATTTATAATATCAGGTAAGTTGGTAAGAAAAATCATTGCTATTATGGTGTCGTTCACTGCTAAAACCTGTGACGAACATTACATATAGCGGTGCGTCAGTCTTTCCGTGTTGAGCGCAATAGATATTATCAATATTTATACACAAGGAAAAAAAATGTGGCAGTCGTAGAACTGGCCGACAAAAGCTATGCTTCCATTATATGCATAGAACTAGGGAGAGTGGCACTTACAAAAATTATAATTATTTTATTAGAATTATTTATTTTTAACTTGATTTATTATTAATTAAAAAATTAATAATACTCTAATAATAAAAATACTTAATAATAGTAATATACACTATGGAAAAATCAACATTTAGGTACACGCGATTAAGATTGTAAACAACGCGCAGGAGAAAAAGAGAAAAAATATTGATATATTTATATATATATATATATATATATATATATATATATATATATATATATATATATATATATATATATATATATATATATATCAATCGTATAAAAAAGCTTTCATCATAAAAACCTTAATTCTAAAATTTTATAGATTTGAAAAAAATCATTCCAGTATGGCTATAATTGATGATGGTACCGATATTTTGGATACTAATATTAGTGTTATTTTTTTAAATGCCTGGCATATTCATTTTCAATGATTAGAACCGAGTTTTTCAGTGACACCACTCGAATTTTGACTAGTATAACTAGCATCATTATTTCTCAAGATACGTGCGATTATTTTATGTGTCACAGAGACAGTTTCTCGGATGCTTATTGAATATTAGATGCCTTTTCTTGTAAATGTTGTTTCGTATAGTGTTTTGGCAAATTCTTTAAGTTGTCCGCACTCAAGTTAAATTATAAAAATTTTCTTATTGTAATGAAAGAACCCGATTTAAGAGGAGGTCGTATAGCTCTGTCCTTGTCTAATCTAAATTTTTGTTATAATTACTAAACTAAATATTTTTGTACCAAAGTAAGGGCAGAGCCCAATAGATTTAAGGACATTCTATTCTATGAAAAAATATAAATTTTCAATAGTTTTCGAGTGAAGTCTTAAACGGAAAAAGAGTTGAAGACTTCAATAAAATTTAACTTTCTTTCTGTTTCAGACCTCACTTGAAAACTAATGAAAATTTTATATTTTTTTATAGAATAGAATCATTTGCTTGTCCTTGAATCTATTGGGCTCTGCCCCTTACTTTTGTACAAAAATATTTAATTTCGAAATAATAACTAATATTTAGATTTGACAGGGTAGAGATATACGGCCTCCTCTTAACGTACCGTTTACTCGTTAACTTGGAATTAAAATATTATTGCATTATTTCCGAAGGTAGCGAGCTCCGACATGCCCTTGAGGATTATAATTTTACAGGAAAGAATATAAAAATAAAAACCTGCTAATACGTAATTCATTAACTGTAAGTGATTTTATTTCTCAGTATATGAGTTAAAAAAAAGTTTATCATAGCAGCAATAAAAATATTAAATTTAAAAGAATTACATAATTTCAAAAATTTTATTGGGATCTTATCAGTAAAATAGCATTTATGCTTATAAATTGATTTAAAATTTTATTTAAAAAATTCCATAATTTTATATTGAAAAATATATTTCCATATTAAATTTAGCAACTTTTATTACTATTTCTTATATATTATTATCTAAATTTTATATATTATTATTATTTAATATATAAAATTTAGCAACTTTTTATTACTATTTCTTTTTATTTTTATCTTGTATCGAGTACTAATCGCGCTTTCGGGTCTTTACCTAATGTTACGATTTTACGATTAGACTGGAAAACAAATTTATAAAAACGAACATTCTTATATTAAATTGAATATATAATATAAATTATGCATATTATGTTTTTAGATATAAGTCTATTTTTTTATATCAAGTATAAAATCAAACAAAAAATAATATTAACATATTTCAAGTTTAAATGTACTTATATATTTGTTTGTTCACTTGCTGTTTTAAGACAATCAACACTCTCCAAATTTTTTATTATCATTTATTATAAAATATTAGACCTGAATCATTGTTGTTATTTTAAATATTATTCAACATTGTAATGATTATAAATTTTTAAATTTTTAACAAAGAATTTATTAAAATAAATTTTCAAAGTTCTATTAATTATATAGTATGAAATAAAAATTGAAGCTAAGCACGATCAGCTGTCAATATTATATTTACATATTTACAAATATAACATTGTAGATGTGTGCGTTGCTAATGGATACGTATACCACACATATACGTCAGTCGTTTGGTTGTGTTAGAGCGTGATTTTCGTGGCGGATACCTCACATAAGAAGCATAGCTTCAAAAATATTGCATTGTTTTTGAGAAAAGTTAAGAACGCGAAAATATTAATAACATAATCTTTTACTTCGGCGTTCCTTACTTTTCTCAAAAACAATGCAACAACCCTTCCCGTCCTTGTGTATAATCATTAATAATAATAATGTCTATTGCGCTCTACTCTAAATTTTAAAATATAACTATTAATATTTGGGTAAATAACGAAAAACTGTATTAGACAAGGGCAGCGAATCCGGCCTGTTGTTAATATAAAAGAAAAGTTTATTTATAACGGAATCTTAGGGTTAATTTTTTTAAGGCAAGAATATACACTAAGGTAACCAGTAAAGTATTCATCCCGCCTTTTTCATCAAAATGTTAAAATAAATTTATTCTCGTTAAAACGTAGTACCTATTTTTTTACACTTATATTTTACTTTAAAAGGTAGGCACCAGCTTGAAAATTATATTTTTGGAAGTAAAATAAAATAAATAATTTGCTTACTGAAATACTCTATTATGTAACAAGTGCACGAAACATGTGTGAAGCGCATCGTGTTACGCATATTATTTAACGTGCCGTGTGCGAAACACAGACAAATAAAACGACATTTTTATTGTTGAGAGAAGCTACGAGCTTGTTACCTACGCTTCGCTCAGTTGACAATAAAACGAGTAAATAATACAATATAAAGAATAAATTCATTACATGTATTAAATTATTTGATATTTATAATCATAAATTATTTATAATGATAAATATAAGTTAATTAAAGAATTCATTAATTAAAAAATTATTAAAAAATTATGAAAATTATACAATTTATATAATTAGCTTTTATTATTAAATCATTATGTTTTGCATTTTCTGATTTTATTATTATTTTCTAAGGTAATATTACCTTAGAAAATAAGTGCCTGATACCGTAAGAATGGTACATCCCAATAACTGGACACGGGTTAAATCGCGATTTTACCCGTGTCCAGTTATTGGGTGATACCATTCTTAAGGTATTCAGACACTGGGACAGTTACCTTAACTTGTAAAAATAATTTATTTAAAAATCACTGCTAAATTTAAAAAAAAGTTTTGGTTAGTTCTTTCGCGTTTATATATAAGGGAGAGAGCACATATGAGCCAAAAAAAAGCGTCGAGCTTTCGCCATCACTTAATGTGAAATGAGGAAAAAAAATAGATATGAAATATTTCACGAGTAAAAGAGGCAGATGCACTACAGTACGCGAAAAAGTTATCGCGCACTGCAGTGTGTAAAAGGATTACTTCGCACTATGAAGATATGTACAAAAAACTGGGTTTCGCACACGGGAATGTTAAAAATGTATTTCTTTTTATCTAAAAAAAGTATAGACATATTTTATAGTTTTTTCGTGAAAAAGCAATAACATTACTGCAATTGAGACTATCTATAAATAATTTTCGAAAATTCTTTGATATGAAAAAAATTTGGTTTCCTATCAATTACATTAAATTCATAGCTTTTATCTACACTTCCCTAAATATTAAAAGTAAAACGGAATCATTCATATGAATACTTTCCTCATCACTTTGCTGTATAATATAGTGCATATTATTTACACAAAAGCATAATAATATACGCTCGGTGTATACAATGCACGAAATAAACGTGACATATCAATGCCAACTTTTTTAGTACCCTCGCTTAATTTGCACTGCTATAGGATTAATTATTATAACCTGAAGAAATGACAAGTCACAAAACTGAAAGAATCTTAATATAACATAACAATCGCATTTTTTTAATTCTATAGCGACAAAAAATATACGAGACGCAAACACTATATTTAATGAAATATTATCAAAAAAGCACTATAAATTTTTAATACAACGTGAAACCATAATACATAATGTAAGGAGATGATTTTCGTCAAATTGTTCCTATTATGAAAATTAGTTTATAAAACATAACTATATAAAATAGTTTATAATATACTTATTTATGACCTTTATTTAAAATATGAACATTCTAGAAAGCAATTGATTTTAATAATAAATCATTTCATTTTTTATTATTTAAAAGAGAAGAAAGTACAGTTATCGTTAAATAATGTTTTATGATTCTTTTGATATGCTCCAATAGAAACAAAGAAAACAACAGAATAGTCCGATAAAAGTCTAGGACTTTAAAACATTCGGAAAAAATCATTTAACAGTAAGTATACAATGAAACTATAAAAAGTATCTGACAAATGAAAAAATAATAATGTTTATTGGCAAATGTATTATAATAACAATAAACAGGAAATTGTAAATTACCAAAGATTAGTAATGAGCCTGAAGTTTCGGACGTCCAGACCGGACACTATTTTAATATCAATTTATTTTATTTAATCCACTTCGACATTGTTTAATTACCATTATAAACAGCAAATATGATCATAAAAATTTTTTAAGCTTCTTCATATCACCGGAAGGTCATTAGATAGACCTTCATCTAGTAAAACCATGAAATATGTATCTGAAGTTTCCAACAACGTACACTCCCCTACACATGTTTTTGGCATCCCAAGATAAAAATTTGTCAACACCTACAGTTTTATAACTCCATAACCAATAGTCGTAGAGTAAAAATTCAAACGCGATCTTAAAGTTTAGATAAAAACCTTCTAAAAACCATTTTTGAATCTTCATCAAAAACCCACAAACTGACTCCTTGAACAATGTTATAAAAGAAAAAAAAAATCAAAAAAATTTTGCCATACTTGAACTATATTAATTTTTTGTAGGATTGTCGTAGAGTAAAAGACCAAAGTTGGTTTGAAAGAGTATTTATTCAGCTTTAAAATGAGATATGTAACATTAAATTTGGTCCATTCAAACCATTGGGACTTATTTTCGTAAAAAAAAAGACATTTATTTTTAATGCGTATATTTAAAAAGTAAGCAGCCTAGAACAAAAGTGTAAATAGAAAAAAGGTGTATTTTTTAGCACAGAATATAGATGTATAGTTTAGAAATGATTCAAGAAGAAAACAATTTTTTTCTTCACTTTTTCATGACGTTAAAATTAAAATTTTCAACATTATGGAATAGGGAAAAAAAAAGTTTTTTTCTCTAATTATTTCTAAACTGTACATCTATATTCTGTGCTCAAAATACACCTTTTTTCTATTTACAATTTCGTTCTAGGCTGCTTAGTTTCGTAAAAATACGCATTAAAAAAAATTTACTTTTTTCGCAAAAATCAGTCCCTTAGTGGGTTTCAATGGACCAAATTTAATGTTACATATCGCATTTTAAAGCTGAATAAATACTCTTTCAAACAAACTTTGGTCTTTTATTTTACGATAATCTTACAAAAAATTAGTGCAGTTGGAAGTATGGCAAAATTTTTTTTCTTTTTTTTTCTTTTTAAAACATTATTGAAGGAGTCAGTTTCTGGTTTTAAAAATAAAAATAACGGGGTTTTTGAAGGTTTTTATCTGAACTTTAAGATCGCGTTGGAATTTGTACTCTACGACTATTGGTTATGGAGTTATAAAAGTTTTGGTGTTGACAAATTTTTTTCTTGGGATGGCAAAAACATGTGTAGGGGAGTGTAAATTCCACTTTTTTCTAAATTCCTAAATTGTGAATTTAGATTATTAAGAATGATTAAAAAAAGCGATTGAACAATAAAAATGACTGTTGAAACAATTAAATACCAAATTCTAACGTTTAAATATATTTATTATATACATCAAGAAATTCGTCATCCGGTTTATTATGTAGTTTGTACGAAATACATTAGGCTTTTTTTCTCGATGCTAGAATACAAATAAAATATAATAATACATATAACAGAAACACAAAATGTCAATAGACAATCAGGAAACAAACCCAAGAGCTATATACTACCGTACCATCTATACATTCAATTACATACAAATTTAGTTGTTTTGATTAGTTCATTAGTCTTTTTTTTGGGTGTTAAAATTAAGGTTACCATAAAAAATAACTAAAAAAAAATCATCATGGGAATAAAAAGTGAGGAACCAAACATAATACATGAAAACTACCGTAAAATTCATAAGTTCGAACATTGAAAAATTCCAGCAGCTCTAATTGGTGGATTAGCCTTTTTTTCTCGATGCTGTAAAAAAATTAACCATATAATATCCACAATTTTTATTTCTATGATAATTTTATCTCAGTTGGATTTTATTGCATCTTTCATTTTAACGCCCAGAAAAAAAGGCTAATCGACTAATCAAAGCGTCTGGGATTTTTTAAATTCAGAAATTAGAGATTTTACGAGAATACTTAGCGATTAGGTTAGGTTGCTCGTTCTTTATTTTCAAGCTAATTTTTTTAAAGATGTATTATATTGTTACTTTTCTTACGACATCGAGAAAAAAGGATAATCCACGAATCAGAGCCGCTGCAATTTTTGAAAGTACGAATTTATGGATTGGCCAGAGATCAATGAGCTCTTTCGACAACGACTAGAAAAAATTCTTTATAAACGCTAATATAAAAAAATTGTGATATGACTGGAAATCATTCGAATTCCTTTATTAATATTTTATTGATAAATAAAAAGGCCTGGACCCATTTAAATACCGGAACCATTTCAAAATGGCTCGGGATCAATGGGCTCTTTAAATGACATCCATACAAAATGTATTCTACAAGCTAATAGAAAATAATATTACCAATATAACCAACTAGAAATCGTTGGAACTCCTTTGTTAATATTTAATTAATAATTAAAAAAGGCCTGGGCCCATCGAACCCGGGCCATTTTGAAAAGGTTCCGGTATTTCAATGGGCCCAAGTATTTTTTTTAATAATTAAATAATATAGTTTTTTTAATGATTTTCACCTGGTTATATTAATAAGATTTTTGAATATTTGTAATTTCTTTCATAAACTAGTTTCTCTAAAATATCAATTTCATCGTTTTACTAGATGGCGGTCTATCTAATGACCTTCCGATAATACGAAGTAGCTTCGAATTTTTTAATATCATATTTGCTGTTTATAATGATAATAAAACGATTTCAAAGTGGATTAAAGAAAATAAATTTATATGAAAATAGTGACTGGTCTAGACGTTCGAAACTTCAGACTCATCATTAGTAGCATATGATCATGAAATAAATGCCGTAAACAAAAGAAAAGATTGAAACTACTTTAAAATAAATCAACAACTTGTAATATAGGTAATGCTATCTATAAATGAGTTGATGAAAGTCGTGATAATATTGAGCTAAATTATGCAATAGCAATACTTAAAAAAATTTCAAATATTCTTTGACATGTGTTAAAATAAAAAAAATTGATGCTATAATTATACTGATCTGAAATGTAAGTATGACGAGAAAATGATGTAATACAATAAGATTGAAAATTATAAAATTATATAAATATTATAATGAAGCCGATATAATTATAGAAAGAAATATTGAAAATAAACTTGTAATATTCAAAATAACATTGAATGCACGAGAAACTTGTATACTTAAGTTCTATATAGGGAACAATGTCGTATAATAACTGGTTTTGAAAAATACCAAAAATCAAACTTTTGTTGAAACATAATTTTTTATTATAAGGTCAATTACATGTTGCATTAGGACGGTGGAAGAATTAAAAAAAATGTTAAAAATAAATTAAAATAAATATAATATATATATATATATATATATATATATATATGTTTTTGAAAAATTTTAAACCCCATAAAAAGTTTATATTATTAAGATTTATTATTAATAAGATTTTTATTGTGCGACCAGTAAAAGCAGACATAATGTTCTTTAGGAGCGATGTTTTTCAAAATTTTTGTCACGAATTGAAATTATGATTATGAGTAATTTGAAAATGTTTATATGCAAATATGTTGAACGTGATTAATAATTACATTGTAATTATTTATATTTGAGTTAAATTATTCGTGTTTTTATTATAAGTACATAAATAAGCTTCGTAGAAAAAAAATAATAAATTAAATATTTTTTATAATTTGTTCGATTCCCATTGCAATTTTTCACTAATAATTATTTTAAAGAAAGATATAAGCAATTAAAATATAAAATAGGAAAAATAGACAATTTTTATATGGGCAAAAAATTAAATAAATGGTTTTAAATAATGTTAAATCCATAAAAAATAAGTATATTTCATTCACTTTTTTAATGTTTATTGTGCGACCACTAGAACTAGAACACTAGAACCAAAAGTAATGCTCGGTACTGTATATATATATATATATATACCGTCTATAAATTCGTAAACTAAATTTTGAAAAACCTCGCTCTTTTAAAGAGCATTACTTTTGGTTCTAGTGTTCTAGTTCTAGTGGTCGCACAATAAACATCAAAAAAGTGAATGAAAAATACTTATTTTTTATGGGATTTAACATTATTTAAAACCATTTATTTAATTTTTTGCCCATATAAAATTGTCTATTTTTCCTATTTTATATTTTAATTGCTTATATCTTTCTTTAAAATAATTATTAGTGAAAAATTGCAATGGGAATTGAACAAATTATAAAAAATATTTAATTTATTTTATATATATATATATATATATATATATATATATATATATATATATATATATATATATATATATGGGACATTTCACGTCAACCTAACAAAAAATTTGAATTCGTTGAAAATCTTTGAAAATTTTGTATTTGATACTCAAAATATAGAAAACAAATTTGAGATACAGGTGAAAGGAGTCAGGAATTAAGCGTGATGGAATTTTTCGAATTTTTCAAATTTTTGCTAAATAAATGTTTTTATGAATTTTTTCTCTAAAACTATCAATTTTTCGTTAATAATTAATAGAATACTTTTTACTGGAAACTAGATGTACAATTCACATGAATTTTCGCAAATTTTAATATGCTGATTTGTAGGCTTATCTAATTGGCGGAAACATACGATTTAGTATAGCTAAAAATCGGCCAGATTAAATTTGCCTTTTAAAATTTTATTTTTTTCGTTTTTTATGAAGAAAAAATATACGAAACCTCCAGTTGGGTAAACTTCTCAAAGTTACTTAATTTTGCAAAAAAAGTCTGAAAGTAAATCATTTTTAAGGTATTAAGTATGAAAAATTCAACAAATTAAATAAATGAAATGTTAATAGAGGAGACTGTCAATGTATAGCGATGTGTCGATTTCTTTGACAACTACAAAATTTTCATATACTTAAATGCTTGTTTTTAATTTAATTCGATGTTATAATAATAATCAATAAAATTAAAATTATTTTATGTTAATCTACTCTAAAAAAATGTAAATAATCGTATAAATATTTCAAGATTTACTTTTAAATATTGCTTTAACGACTTTTGCAATAAAATGTGTCCGTTGGAGCAAGTATTAAAAAATCTATGGTACAAATAACAGTGTAGAAAATATCTAAAAAAAATGACGAAATGCGATAAATAAACAATTAATTAAATGATAAATTTACTGTGATTATTTATTAACATTATATGTTTTTAGTTATAATTACCCTATAAATCAAAACATCGATGTTATTATTACTTTCAAAAAAGGTAAAGAATGATTTTTTCATATATTATTAAAATTTTGTTTAATATGGTTCATTGGTTATCTGGATATACAAAAAAATATATATTCATTATATACTTGTATTTATTATGAAATTGTATGTTTATAATAAAAAATGCGATGTCAAGAGGCGTCATTATATCCTTGTTTAATCTAAAATTTCGTTATTAGAAATAAATCAAATATTTTTATTCAAAAGTAATACCACTGTCCAATAGAGCAAAAAAACAAGCAAACGATTTTAATTTATGAAAAAATCAGAAATTTCCATTACTTTTCGAGTTAAGTCTGAAACGGAAAAACAGTTTAATTTGATTGAAGTTGATTAAATAAGTAAATCAATTAGTTAATATTTTCAATGAGAAGCTTCAAAGTCAATATTCATAAGCCCAATTTGTACTTAATTTAATTACTAATAATAGCTCGTAATTGTTTGGGAGATTAAGCCCAGTCGCTTGTATGTCCTCAGCGCAAGTTGAGCTCCATGAAGACACCTTATTTTATTATGATTCTATTCAATTTAATAATAACTTACTTTTTAAAGCACATAAAAAAACATAATTATAAAAAAATTTTAAATAAAAATACACATAATAAAGATGGCTTATGCAAAATTTGTTAAGGCAAAAGTCTATTTTAAAGTTATTTAGGTGAGCCGCTGGACATGGAATCATCGATATATATGGATTTAAATATATTTTTTAAAATAGTTTGCTATCATTATCTTCAATCTTATAATTAAAAAAGTAAAATCTATTACAAAATTTAGTTAATTGTCAAAAAAAGTTGGAAGTAATAAAAATTTGAAATGATTTAAATTGTTTGAATTTAATTTCCTTAAAAATAAAAAAGTATTTGCTTTAATGTGAAAAGAAAATATAATAATTACAATTCATGTCAATTCACGTAACAAAAATTATAATTATTGTATATAATTTTTGTATCGAAAATAATTTTTGTATTTATAAAAAGGGATAAATTCAAACAAAGATTTCGTTTTCAAATTTTTGTTACTTATAATTGTGTTTTATAATGAAATCATTATTTTAATAAATTTCACTTTATTAATTATATGATTAAGGTAAACGATAGTCAATTACTAGAAAGAATAAATACGTTAACAAACATTATGCAAGTCTTTGGCAAATTGAAGCTTTCCCCACAAACAATAAGATTTTATTTTGTACATTATTTAACGATTGTATTTATTAATAAATATTGTATATTCACCACCCCTTTTATCCTTTTATTAGTACTAGACATTTATTTTTTAATTCTTTGTTTACATGAATAAAAGAAAACACCAAAAAGCGGTACGACAGTGGTTATTTTGACAAAAATAAATGAACATTTATTTATTTACTTGAAAAATATGTATTTTATGGCATTTTGTAAAAATATTACTGATTAATTTAATACAATCTACATTATAATGGGAATCTGAAACGCAATTGATTTCTAAAAATAATTATGTAGAAAGCTTCTAAAAGATCATATTTTAAAATTGTCAATACTATTTAGATATGAAAATAATTATGATAATAATTAAATACAAATGCATACATTTGCTGTATCAAATTGTAAAGAATTTTGATAGTTAAATAAATGTGCTAAAGTAACGAAACATTATTTTTAAAATAAAAAATCTATATTTTTAAATGAAAAGTCTTTGAAAAGAAAAAAATCTCAAGCACACTAGGTTTCACTCTCTAACATGTAAAATATTAATTTTAGTACAGTTTATGTATCCTCACAGCTTTACATATAAGTAAATTTTAGGAAATTAAAAAATTTGTAATTAATAAAAATTATTTTTAAAAAAAATTCATTGCTAAATTTTCACTTAGAAATGTATAAAATTTTTAAAATTAACAAATTATAAAAAAAACAATAAAAGAAATTTAATATTTGATTTAACTTTACCTTTGAAGATGATACTTAATGATTCCAAATATGGCCGGCAGATCACGACCAATGCTACAAAGATTAGAACAAATGCCTGATGCTGGAAGACAATAAAGTCTGGTGTACTTGGCGTATCACAGTACACTCTGGTGTACCACAGAGACCTTATATAGCAAAGTGTATGCCACCAATGTGCATGATGAGTGACACTAAAAGTATATCATTTTGTTTTTAATAAATATAAAGTAATATTTTCAGATGATTTTAATTTGTATTAAATAAAATAAACAAAAATCACAATCTTGAATAATTATTATGCAAATAAAATAACTAAAAAGTTTATATTAATAGGACAAAAACAAAATTGTAACTGACGTAAAAAGTAAGAACATAAATGAAAATGTTAATAAAGATTATATTTATAATATAATAGTATATTATTTAACTTTACCTTGAACAATAGCAGCAAATGACTATAAATATGCCAGGTATACTATAACCAATGTATTAATAATCACAAATAATGCCCAATGATAGAAAACGATGAGCGGATCACAATGATTCTAAAAGTATATGATTATATTAAGTATATGATATAAATAAATACAATCTAAAATGTAATTAAAATGAATCAAGTCATCTCATCAACTGAGTAGAAAATAAAGTTTAATTAAAGAAAAAA
Source organism: Anastatus disparis (assembly GCA_017163975.1). NCBI lineage: Eukaryota > Metazoa > Arthropoda > Insecta > Hymenoptera > Eupelmidae > Anastatus > Anastatus disparis. The sequence goes on from JAFFSR010000251.1 coordinate 4,658,334, forward strand.
ATGGAAAAAAAATATTTTAAATCTTGTCACAAATTTTAAATTATTACTATAAGATAAAATAATAATTTCATGTAAATAATAACATTAATTATATGTAAATAATAAAATTATTAAAATAAAACTAACCTCGTTTCAACAGCAAAATCAATAGCGTGTCGAAAATAAAAACTTCAAAAATTTTTCAAACAATTAAATTTGCGAATTGCAATAAATAAATAATGAAATTCGAGAAATGTAATGTTTCTAGTTCAAAACTGAATAAAATAAACTTTAGAAATTTTACAAACAATGGATTCGACAAATCGCAATAAACGAATTATGAAATTCGCGAGATGTGATAATGTTTGGTTAGAAACTAAAAACGGGAATGGAAACGGAACACTCGCAGCAGACCAATGATTCAAGATGTTGCCAACTGCCAAATACAATGAAAAATTTTGTTCTCTTCTTGGACGCCCTGAAGTTGGCTGTTGGACTCCATCAGCCGGATCCTCTGCCCAACACTGCGTGTCTGTTGAATTCAGTGTTGACTATATTGAGTGAGTTGTGCATGTTTAGCCAGAGACAAGATGGCAGCAACAAACTCTCATGTACCTAGTGGTCAAATAGAGAAGAAAGAAGACGAATTTAATGAATTTTATACGGAGGTAAGTTGATATTTTTAAATTTGCAAAGTTGGGAATTATATATTATACAAATAACTCTTCAAGTTGTTTGTCTTTTCATTACTAGTACAAAAAACAACTGTTTTTGTTGATTTTTTTATCAATCTATATTGATATTAAGATTTAATTATGAATAAATCAATTAAAAATTGATATATTAACTTTGTAAATAAGATTTTAAGCTTTTAACATCTCATGCCAAGTTAGAAATTTATAAGTGATTACAGTTGCCAGGATCAATGTTAATTAACAAGCTAACCTATACTGATAATTTTTTCCTTATCACAATTACATATTATTTGGTTACTTGTAGGTAAAAGAAATCGAAAAAAGAGATTCCGTCTTAACACCCAAACAACAAATAGATAGATTATTGAGACCTGGATCATCCTATTTCAATTTAAATCCATTTGAGGTTTTACAAATTGATCCAACGACAGATATAGATGAAATAAAAAAGAAATATCGACGTGTAAGTAATATTTTACAATCCTGTATATTGAGATGGTTAGAAAATTATTTTTAATTATTTTATAATTTTGTTTCTCTACAGATGTCAATATTGGTTCATCCAGACAAAAATCAAGATGACTCTGACAGAGCACAAGAAGCTTTTGAAAGTAAGTTGATATTGTATATTGTTTAATTTTAATGAAAGTACAAAGTTTTTAATTTTATTATTTATGTATATAGTTGTTAACAAGGCTTGGAAGACCCTGGAATGTGAAGAAACTAGAGCAAAGTGTATGGATGTTATTGAAGAGGCAAAAGCAAGAACAGATCACATGGTAAATAAGTTTTATATTAATAAATAAATGCTTATTAAAATTAAATTTAATAACTTAAATATTTGTATATATTTGATAGATTGCAGAAAAGAAAAAGAAACTTAAAAAAGATGGAAAAGGAAATGATACATTAATTTTAGAAGAAGAAACCCCAGATGGTTATCGACATGCAGTTTGGGTCATGACTATGAAATTATTTGCTGATATGGAAAGAAGAAGGTACAAATTTTAGAAATTTTTTTATTATTTATTCAATTTTTTGTACAGGTTTCCAATAATTTAAAAAAAGAAAACTTGCAATTTAAAATTATTTTTATATAATTTTTAAAATAAATAATTATTTTAAACAATGTTTATTAAATTAATATTCAATTTTTAGGAGAGAATTAGCTATGCGAGATGCAGAACAAAGAAAAAGAAAGCGAGAAGAAGAACTATCAGCTGAGGCACAAGCAGCAATGGAACGTGAATGGCAAAAGAATTTTGAAGAATCTAGACAATCTAGAGTTGACAGTTGGAAAGCTTTTCAATCTGGTTCAGGAGGTCCCAAGAAAAAGAAAGAGAAAAAAATGAAAACATTTAGGCCTCCTAAAACTAAGGCAGAATCTCGATAATAAATTCTTTAAATAACAATAATTATGATGCCTGAAAAAATAATTTGCTCAAATTTTTGAACAAGATTAATTATTCTTTTAATTATTCCTGTAATGTACAAATGCAAATCATTGAAAATATAATATAATATAAATTTTTTGGAGTGGAATTGGTTTATTTTTTAGGATATATGTTTTATTTTGGAACAGACAATTATTTTTTTAAACTGCATTTCACTATAAATCACTCCAAAAAATTTCTAATGTAAATTATGAACTCAAAAGTCTGAGGTGAATGAGAAAATTCAGGCATTAAAGCTAAATATATGAAACATAAAGAAAAACTAAAAAAAATCATTTTCGTTTTTGTTATTCTTCAGTAAGAAAATAAATTATATGTATTAGATTTTATACAATACTCGCGATAACTTTATTTAGAATTAAAATAAAATTTTCAGTATGATATGAATAAAATTATTTATGTTGAAAACTGAAAACAAAACGATTATGATATTCATGATTTTAAAAATTTTTGTGTGATTTGAAACTGAGTAGTGTGACAAAAGATACATGTATAATACATACATTCATACATACATACATACATATATATGCATATGTGTATCTGTGTATGTGTGTGTGCGGGTATGTAAATGCTTGAATGCGTTTGTGAATAATGAAATAAGTATTTATCAAATACTGTTTTATGAATTAATTTTAATGAATTTTATTAGATGACTTTACTGTCATAATAAGGATTATATTTGATAATTTTTAGTCTAACTTTTTTATACAGTGATAAAGTCATTTATTCTTTAGTAGTCTTTTGAATGTATTGCAAAAAATTACAACTACTAATAAGAAAATCGATCAAATAAATAAATATCTATAAAGAAAGAAATAAAGTTGTTTAATTAAAAGAAAATGTTGATTCAGTATATTGTATACTATGCTTAAAAAAATTTTAAGTTTATTTTATTTAAAAGTGATCTAAATTAAAGTTTATGTTGATACTTTAAAGTAGGCAAAAGCTATAGTTCTTTTTTTAAAATATCATTATGACGAGTTAATCTCGCTAATAAGTCTCAAGTACAAAATTACCGACTATTCGAATATTTTTAGAAAAAATATTGATTTTTTCTTGTAAAATTGGCTATATTTTGACTCAAATAATATTTTTTATAAAATAAAATAATAGATTTGAAAAGAACGAAAGATTTTGCATAAGAAATTTTACATACAATTATGAGAATATATATGAGAATCTTGAACTTAGTAAAGGAGATTGCCAAGAATATTAAATTCATCTCGTAATGAACCAGTCAATTAACTGGTTCGACTCGTTATATGTTAATAGCGATAATTATGTTTGAGATGAAATTGTGCTTATACTTTAAAGTGTTACCATAAGCTATCATTTAGAATCGATTTTATAAGATTTCCAAAAGAGGCAAACTTTTGAGTCATTCTTTTAAGACTTTCTTTTCTTTGATTGTATTTGCTTTAAATCTGTACAGTTTTAAAATTAATATTTATAAAATATTTTGATTTTAAAAAATGGCCTAGAAACGTTAAGAAATTTTGAAAATTATATGTACAAATTTACATCGAATTTCACGTGAAATATAATTCTTCCATAACCTTTTTGAAAAGAGAACTTCTTAAATAAATTTCTTTAATGAAAAATTTTTATTTAAAATTTAATATTTTTTTAAAAAGTTAGAATATTTGAGTGTTACGCATGCGTTAACATTTTGTGGCATTTATATTAAATAGCTATACTTGAATAAATTTGTAAAAAAAAAATAATTGAATTCAATTGATTATAATAGTTGAGTTTAATTCAATTATAAACAAGTGAAAATAAACAAATAAACACTTGACCAATTTATTTGGAATCATAGAAATACAAATCAATCATTTATTTATTCCACCAAAAAGTTCGAATCCTTTTATTAATTCATTTGTTTATTTACCTAAAAAATTTTTTACGAACTAATTTAAAAGAGCTGAATGTTTTATTTAATAATCCCGTTATCTTAATACTAATTTTTTTTTTATTCGGTAAATTTTTCCTAACAGCAAGTCGAACTTTCTCGAAGTATCTTTAATTTGTGATTGGTCCAGTATAAATTCTGAAATATATTATTGAGCTATCTATAATTATTTTTGTTTTTAAAAAAAGTTATTTAAAATTAATAATTATAATCTTAATGTGTTTATAATTTTAAAAAATATAGTATTTTTATTTTTTATAATTTCAATGAATTTTTAAAAAATTTAATGAACATTAAATTGTATTTAATTACGCGTTTTTCTTTTTTAATTTTACATGAGAAAATAATATTAAAGATAACAGATATACTTCTAAACCATAATCCCTTATACTCTTCTCGTAAGGCATTATTATTAAAATTAAATTCTCTATAGGTTTCTTGGGTATTTTAAGAATTAAAAAACATAAATAATAACTTCAAATAAGACGCATATCGATCAATGAATTTAATTTTGTAAATATCTGTAAAATTAAAGATGTTGAAATGATTTCCAACTTAATTGATTTTTTTCGAAATACTAATGGAAATTTATGTTTTAACAAAAAAACAATACTTCAACTATAAACACACTTGTCGGGTCAATTTTCCGATTATTAAAAAAGTTTTTAATTTTTCAACAATAAAATGTTCAGTAAATATTGTTTATAAAAATCATTATGTTTAATGAATTAATTTTAATAGAGCTATAAAGAATTAGATTTTTAAAAGTTCTTTTAATATTTGAATGATTGATTCTATAGTTGTTAAATATGTATGCAGCGAGAATTAAGTTCATCAGTTCAATATTGTAATAAAAAATATTCAAAGCGTCTTCTCGTTTAATTTTAAACTTTCAAGTACAAATAATTATTTGCTATAGACTTCAAAACCTCAAGTCATATATAAAGATTAAATAAGCTAAATTTTCTAAAACTTTGTTTAAATGAAAAATTCTATCAATCCTTACATTATTTACATATGTTTTTATATTGGACATATTTAAAAAAACATGTGTTGAAATTTTCGGAGCATTATTTCAATATATAAAACGAACTCACTCGTTAGGCATATTAGTACTTGTCATTGAGACGCAATCGCACCTCTTGATAACAAAATTCAATTCGGAAAATTTTTTAAATGTTTTATATTTTCATTTCAATTGAAATAAAAATAAATATTTTAAATTCCCAAACAATAATTTTAAAAATTCATTTGAAAATTAAAGCTCTTTCATTTCCAAAATATTTATTAGCAAAAATTTATTTTCTATAATACATTGAACGATATATCGGCTCAAAGAAAAAAGTGTAAAAGTCGTTTGATTACCTAAGCAAATGATTACTTCCATAAAAACGTTAAATCATCAATAAAAAAAATCATCCACAGTGGGGATAATTAAAGCAATTATCTTAACGCTTTGAAAACTCAATATATTCTGATTTATATCATAAGAGTTTAAAAAGTGCAACAAAGATCGAAACATAAAATCTTTACCTCTTATATATACGTACACATTCTTACGAAGTTGAAAAAAAAGAAACGAAGACACCACATAAGTACTTATATATCGGTAAGAAAAGGTAAAAAGAAGTAAGAAAATAAGGCGCATGCGTCGTCTTATGAACGCAGGTACGTAAGTCTAGAAGAAAAGGCCCGTAGCTGCGAAAGGGACGGGACTCGCACGTATAATGCATTATTATATAGACGTAAGAAGGAAAGAGAGAGAGAACGAAGAAAACGAGCAAAAGAATAGACACCGTCTCCGGGAAACGGAGTAAGCGTAAAGAGAACCAAAGCGTCTTATATAGTGGCGGCAGAACTACGGCGTGCATGCAACAAGTTGCCGCAGCCCGCAGCCAGCCAGCTGTACAATCGTCGTACAAGACGAAAAGTTGTATATATAAGCGCTAAGAGAAAAGTTCCTTATCATAAAAGTCAAAAAAGAAGAAATCGTACGTACACTCGAGTATACACTTACCTGAGATTATACAGTGTAATACTTCAAGAAGAAAGAAGATGCTAGGAGTTTTAGAGTGTGATGTGTAAAAGTGCATATTTTTTTAGTTAAAGTGAGATTATTTAGTGCATACATATAACGCTTAATTGGACATCGTGAAGTACAAAAAAATATCTATCTATATATATATCTAAAATATCTGAGGTGCCTATATAGAAGGTAGAAAAGATGTGAGTACGTGAACGTTTATACATCGATACATATTATCGGCCCCAGGGGGTCATTCGCATCGATATACATATATTTCTCTCGGATCATGGTAAAAGAGAAAGATTAGCAACGCAGCAGCAGCAACAGTTAAACTCCTGGTGTCCTTGACTGGCGCCGCGTGGCTACACAGGATATTCTTTTTAAACGAATATAATATATAATATAAGCACATATTATATATATAGAAAAAAAAGGAAAAAAATAATATACCTGTCCTAAGGGTCATGTTCTCTAAGGATGCAAGAGCGTATATGCGATGCAACGCTCGATCAGGAAGATGAAATTTATTTAATAATACGCAGCAAAATTGCTAAAGTTGAAGGATAATTGTTTCTTTTTTTATTTCACTGTAAAAGATCATACATGTCTAATAACATCGAAGCACAGAAGACGGCGGCGGCTACCGCCCTCCAACAGCAGTCGATGAATGATGGAACCGATTTTGGGTATAATGATACTTTGTATTTTTTATACATTTATACTTGCTTACCTATTAAAATTCATCCCAATATTTACGTATATTTCAAGATTTAGTTTATCAATCCATTTCCATTTAATTATTTTTTAATACAAAAAAATTGTAATACGTGTTTTATAAACATAACTTGAAATTGAATTCAAGTTAAAATCGTTATTATAAATCGAAAAATTTCTTATTTAACCAAAATTTATCATTAAAAATAAATATTGTTTTATACGAGTTATTATTTTTTTACAACTAGTAAAAAGGTTTGTTCATTTAACGATTATACATTAATATATTTTTAAACGATAATTAATATATGTTAAGAATATCTTAACGATTTTTCTTAAGTTAATTTTAATCTAAAAATCATTTAGTGGAAAAGCTAAATTTATTTAAAATTATAATTGTTCAATTTATTAAAAGAGTAAACAAATTAATGACATTTATTAAAAATAGATGCGAAGTTAATTTTTCTGTATAAATTTTAAATTCCAATATACTTATTATTTTTACAATCACTTACCGTTGAATGTCATGCAAATACCTTTTACTGCCGTCAACAACCGGAAAGTTTTTGAAAAATCTTTTCAATGCGACAATGATAAGAAAAAAATAAACATTTAACTTAGTACACACATACACTGTACATATAGTTATTATTGCTCTGGTAAAAGTTCTCACCGTAAAGGCGTGAGGTTCAAGTTTAATTTCTCACGTTCTTCGCGCTATTTTGTTAGACACGTAAAGACGTTTTGCCGTAACAAAAAAAAAATTGGCATTGATTAGTTAAAAGCAGCAATTTTAAGATAATTAAATGCTAATTTACTAGGATTTTTCCTTAACTTTAAAACTTTCTACGACGTGACAACTATTCTTCTTGTATTTTCGATCATATTTCTCTGAAAAGAGTGTAATTTATTTTTATTCACGTTAATGTACTGCTATCTATTGAACATAAAAATTACGTGCACACAATTGCGGGAAAGTTTGATTCTAATAATAAATACATAATCACCAAACGCTTTACCTACATAGTCATTATAATTTGTAAATCATTTCTATGCAACGGTATTTTTATTAATTTATGTATACATTGTATCTGTAGAAAGAAAATATGTCCTTATTAAATGTCAACTTTCAGTTTTTTATTAAAATTTTAAATTTTACATTTTTTATTAAGGCCATATTTACAGAAAATTGTATGTGGTTAATAACTGTTTTAAGGATCTCTTTTTTACAAGTTATTATTTTCTAAACTGGCATATTATTTACATAATTTTAAAAATTTTTCAAGATTTCTTTTACTTATCTAATTTTAAACTGGAGCAGTCAAAAATTTTAACATAAATAATACTTTTAATTTAACTTTTTTAACTCCTTCAATTCATTTAAAATTTATTATTTGTTTAAGATAAATTTAAATTATGAATCACTGGTTAAATAAGCGTATGACCATTTTTTAAAAACAAAATTAATTTTATTTTACATCTTACGTTTTATATTGAAATTTCAAATATTTCTATAAGTGCATTAAAATTTGTCGAAAAAATTTCAATACACGTTTAAATTTTCAAACATGTTTAACGAAGAAAAATAAAGAATACAAATGAATGTATAACTTATATATTGTAGTTTCATAAAAACGTTGTTCTGCTCATTGACATTCAAAGCTAGAAAATCTTCAAATTACATTTCTACACTAACTGTAGACACTCAGCATATAGATTGAACTATAGTATCTTTTTCCTGTCTGCCAGAGGCGACACCTGCATATATGCACAATGCAATCCTGCTTCTATTATATGCTTTTCTTCTTTTAAACAAGTAATATATTAAATGCAAGATGCTTTTGAGAAAAAGACAAATTGCTAGTTAGAAAACTAGGAATTTTTAAATAATTTTTTTTTACTAATATCAATTAAAAGATATTATTGTCTGCAAAGATCCATTTTATAATTAAAAAAAAGAAATTCTAAAATTCTTTTTTTTTTATGAAAAAATTTAAAAAATTAAACACATTATTATTATTTTTGAAATTTTTCGTATTTTAAATAATAATAATATGTAAATAATAATTATATTTAAGAATCATAATATGCAATTGTAATATTGATTTTTTTAAACATTTAGTATCTATTCTTTTCATGTTTGCGATAAAAATAATGAAAGACATAAAAAGTTACTTTGATTTTATAAGATAGTTATGGTAACGGTTTGTGGTCTTCGATCCATTACAATTAATGTATACATCTACTTTTTCTGTACGTTATAAAAGCTATAATTTATTCAAAGCACCATCAGTTATTGATTTGATAACCAAAAGTATATTTGAAATAAAAATGTGTACTTTTACAAAATTTCTCATGAAAATTTTAAAATACTGAAAATTGTTTCTAAATGATTTGTTAATTTTTAAAATTGTCTCATAAAACTGAACAGCTGTATGATCACTTTCTTTCTGTAAACAATTCTATATCAGTATATTAGTAATCTTAGTTCAATAAACTCTCAACAAATGCAAAACGAAAACAAACAAACGATTTTAACTCAACCAAAAAAAAAAAAAAAAAGCAATAATTAAAGAGAAAGTGTGGGAGTCAATAGAACTGAACGAAATCGAAGGTGTGAAAAAAGATCGAAAAGCATCTTATATGCATATTATTAATAGATCTCTTTTAAATATTCGCACATATATATCCGGTATTAAAGTAAAAAAAAGGATAACGCGTTGACCTACTTTTATAATACACGAGAAAAGGCCCACGCGTTATAGAGGGATTTTATATATAAAACTAGACTGTTAAAGGATCGAGAAATCGACAGAGTTTCAAACTATATAGTTATGTACTCGAAAATTTGCTGACTTTGACCTGCCTTTCTAACGAACCAGCTATATTGCTATTATATGGACAATCTATTGTCCTCGACGTGGTGACGACGGAGCTTCTGTATATGTGTATATATTGCTAACTTTCGATTTGAATTATAATCTCAATTGTTGAGATTTTTTTTATATACTACTCGTTAAGGAGTCATTGAAGTTTTTAGGCCTTACAATCGATAAATAGAGAAAGGATGTTCCATGCTTTTAAATATAATTAAAAGAATTTTATTATATGTTGATGAGGATTTATTTTTTAGTTAAATCTTTTTTTATTCAATTATAATTGTGATTGGCATTTTTAATTTTATTTATACCTTACGTTTTAATTTAAATATTTTTAAAGTAGGCGGAATAATTTCAACATTTATTGCACAATATTACCGAAACGCATTTGATCTATTTATAATGAAATTTTCTACATTATTTCACAAATTTAATTTTCATTAATTTACGAAATTTGTAAATTTTTGTATTTTTAATAAATAAATTTTAAAAATTAAATAAATGCATCATGATTCACGCTTGAGAAATATATTGAAACAAGATACAATTCTTAAGAAAAAAAAAGTCGTATTGTATCCGTAGTGCGACAGATAAAAAAAATTGTTAACCGTCAGCATTATACTTTTCTAAGAGGTTTCAAAAATAAAAAAAAAATAAAAAAAAAGGTGATCATGTACACTTGTGCCTTATCTACATTTACAAACGCTTATGCAGACTCTTATAGTCAACGAGACTTGGCTGGGTGTCGTGTCTCTGATGCTGCAATCGTATATAACATGCTTTAATGTATAAGGCAATTCTTAAGGTAAAAGCTTTGTCCGAATTTTTTTTTTCTTCCTTCCTTCCTTTCATCAACCTTTTGATTTTTTCATTGCTTGCAATTAAATTAAATTTTTTTTTTAAATAATTCTTCTCAACACTATCGTTGCTTATTAATATAAAGTATTATCACAAAAATGTTAAATAAAAAATTTCTTTGATGATTAAAACTGTTAAGTTTGACCTAAAATCAATTAATATTAATAGGAAAATATTTTTTTTTTAAATTGGCACACCAATATTAATAATTAGTAATTTCTATCGTTTCCAATCAATTATACTTGGGTAATTTCTGGTCTGATGAAAAAAGTATAAATTTTCAGTTCCTCGATTGCTTATTTGACTATTTGAAATCAATTAGTTCCTTGTAAAAAACAAAAAGATACTATTAATTTGATGTACGATTCCGATTTCTCCGAACCGCAAAAACTTGGTCACACTCTCCTTTCATAAATGTAAGCCCTTATTTTTTTCCAAAGCACCTACAATGCAAACCTTTCAGTTGTAAGAGTGATAGAAAAAAAAGATGAAAATACAAAAGACAAAAAAAAATTTGATCTTATATACAAGAACTTTGGCTTACTCTCGCATAAAGAAAGTAAAGAGGAGGATATATATGTATATAAAGAGAGTGAGGAAGAAGGGAAGCTGTATAGTAATATAAAGAGTTTATAAGCAGAAAAGTAGAAAGGAGAGGAGGAGGAGGAGGAGAGTAACGCCCCCGCGGACGCTGGTAGGTCCTTCCTTTTGCGCTCTTTCTCTCTGCTTAGTTGAGAGTTCTCTTGTATAAGGAGAATTTTCTTATAGTCGCGTGTTGGCTATACGGCAATAACGATGACGACGGTATAAGCCTCTATGTATATTCTAATATTCAAGTATATATTCGCGCTATAGATCCTATTATTTTTTTATTTTTTTCTTATCGTTGATTATACACATTAGAAAAGCATGAAATTGTGTTTATGTAGTTAAAAGAGTTACGCAATAATCGCGTGCATATCCGCGTGCGCGTTATATATGCGTTATAAACAATGCACGAACAATTACAATTTAACGTTACAGTTTTTTTTCACTAGTAAAGGAAATAAAAATTTAAAAATCGGTATTGGCTATATACAGATGCTCATTTGGATTGCCCTTGTATTCGATGCTTTTAATGCTCTTGCAGCACCATCGGAGTTTCTCTATTGCGTATATAATCTCAATCTTGAGTAAAAAAATAACCATTGGTACAATACGTTGACAGGAAATCCATATATATTCACTACATTACAAATCTTACCTTTCTTCTCTGAATCACAGTACTGTAAAATTATTTTAAATTGCCGATCAGAATTATTTTTTTTTAGTCAAATTAATCATATTTATATTTTAAAATTATAATATTGTTAAATAAAAAGAAAAAACAGTGCAATGTTAAGTGAATAATAAAAAATTACAGAAAGAACATAAAATTAGTACGAGGACGCGCAATATCACAACTTCAACAGCAATCACAGCAGCAGCAGCAGCAGCAGGGTCAGTTTCAGCAGCAGCAACAGCAGGGCCGTAAGTGCGCAAGGTGTGGAGCGGCGTTTGGTAGATTTTACAATACTGGTGCCCCTTGTCCTCGTTGCAAGCATCGCGTGTGCCGGCAATGTCGTGAATTAAGATCAAATAATCCTAATGCTGCAAATGATTGGCTTTGTTCTGTTTGCCATAGGATAGAGTAAGTTAAAAATTTTTTCTAATTTTATTTATATTTGTCAATCAATAAATTGACAAAAAAAGTTTATTTTAAAATTAGGTCATTTAATCTAATTTTAAAATATGAATGAAATTTTTTTTTTTTTTAAACTCCAGTAAAAATAAATTTTTTTGTTCTTCACGTATATAGAGATTTACGTTCTGTATCCGCTGAATGGAGACGTTCAACCGGAAGGGACAACTACTTGTCGGCCTTAGACATCTTGAAATACAGTATACGACGTGCATGGACAATTAACGGTAACCTTACTACTTTTTCTTTTCCTTAATTTTTCTATATTATGTAAATACTAAATGACATAATAGAAAAACAAATACATTATATTATAATGGATTTCATGAAGACATTTAAAATAAATTTTTAAAATATTCATAAACGAACAATATTTTGTATAAAATTTTTAATATAAAAATTTTATTTGTACGGAAATTTTCTTAACTTTAAACAAATTTTTCATGGATATTTTTTATTAATTGTATTTTTAATGAACTAGAATAACGCAGATTAATTGAGGTTCAATATTAAAATTGACAAATTATAAAAACAAAATGAATTAATGAACTTCTTAATTTTATAACTCAATCATGATTCGAATAAACTGGTAACAATAAAAAATGTATCTTGAACTTTTTGTAATGGCTTGTTTAGAATTGTTATAAAATTAGTAATTAATAAACAATTATATTTATGGGATTAAGTAACTATATTAAATATCCATAACAGGCCCTCCAGCACGTTGGTCAGCAGCACGTAAGTCAGCCGAGTTTCGGCTTTATCGTAGTTTGCCCAATCGTCGACGTGATTATCTTGATGCAGAAAACATTAAGAACGCAAAGAAAACACCTGAATCATTTATAAAACCACCGAAAATAATAACAAAAGTTGCCAAACCGAATGAATCAACGACAAAAAAATCAAGCATTCCTGTTTTTCGCAACAGAAGTTCCAAAGAGTTCGAGGATATTCGCAGCCCACACGAATCGCCGAAACGATCATTGATACCTCAAAGGTAATGAAACATGAGTGTTACATTGAGATTTTAGATAACATGTTATTATTCTTTGTGTGTTTGTGTAAAAAAAATATCTTCAAGCAAATTATTATAATACCGGTATATTCAAAGAAATAAACGGTGTATATAACTGTATTGTTTGAACAAGAAAATTGTCTTTTTTCTTGTTATTTCTTTGCAATTTTGAAACTAATTCATTTCAACCACAAATTGCGTTTGTTCAATTGTGTAAATCTAATGTTATTTATATAATCTAATTCTTATCTTTTCTAATCAAGTACCAAAATTTTTCTGTTTATAAATTTTATATCAACAACGGTTGATTGCATGTCAATACGAAAGTACTTTAATTATTAAATTTAATTCATTATTTCACTTTTGTTTTAACGAATGTTTATCAGATGAAAGTAAAATTTTTTATACAACGTCGTAAACACCATTCGCAATTTTAAGTTAACAGAAAGTGAATCAACTTTTTATTCTTGATCTATTATTGAATTATATAGTGCAATTCAACAGTTATAAAAAGTGCAAAAAAGAAAAGAAAGTCTCTAATGAAATTAATAATTTTTCCTTTGTTAATTCATATTATTATAATTTTACAGGTATCGCGGTAGTACAGACGATTTGCGACGCAGTCGAGAAGATATCAGCATTCCAAGCTTCATACCAAAACTGCTATCGCCGCGAAATAAAGAGGACAAGCTGAAGCGCCAGGACAGCAAAGACGATATTCGTTCCCCGTCGTTGGGACTAACAGCTACCGCTAAATTTCAACCTCATCAGCAACAACAGCAAAATCTACTAGAGGCTAAACCTACACCAACGCTCAGAATTTTCCGACGCGATAACAAAAAATCCTCTACAGAAGAAACGAATATCGATAATTCGAGTATTGACACTGGCAGTATATCGTAAGATATTATTTTGTTAATTATTTTAAAATAAAATTCGGAAAATTTTTTATAATAAACTAAAATTTTTTTTTATTAAAGTGACTAGCTTTTATTTCAATAATTATAACTTATTCATTTTTTATTAGTTTCATTAAACGTAAAAACTTAATATTTTCTTAATTAATATTTAAAAAGACTTTAAATGTATAATATGTCACTAAACTTTGCTCAACAATGTAATTCACTTAGAATAAAAGTATAAACGACCTTTTATATGTTAACATTTACACACCAATCGGTTTTTTTTACAGCTCATTTATTTGTGGTGAAGCCCCACGGCAGGAATGTTCGTCGACGGGCCAAACCGAAATTGGCCCAAACAAAGGAGAGCCACTAAAAATGGTAAACGAATTAAATTTGCACGCGACCGAAGAAAAAATCGACGAGAATTCCAAAAACATTGAAACACACGATGAAACAGATGATGCGAAACAAAGTTTTATGTCAGATAGTTCCTTTGTATCGAACGAATCGAAAGTATACGATAAGACTGAGGAGGGTTCTCAAATAGCGGATGAGGCTAATACTATGTTCATTAAAGAGACAGATAAGCAAAAAGTTTCAGAGTCGGTACTCAACAAAAAAATCGATGAATCTCAAGTTGTAAGTTTCGATTATGTATAATACTATATGTATTTTATTCATTTCGATCATTATTCGATTGTTAATTTAAAAAATTTATTTTTATAGTCTATTATTTTTTTCAATGAATTAAAATTTAAAAAAGATTATAGAAAATTTATTTGTTAAAGTTTATTTTTATATATTAAATTTTGTATATTTAATCAGGTGAAGAGGAAATTTTCTAAAGAAGAGCTCTCAAATGATGATACAGACGATGCACATAACCGACGAAGCTCTAGCGTAAGTTACTGTTTAAAAACGTACATCATGTCATAAAAGTATTGAAAATGTAAATATCTATCTTTATAGCACCTTTCGCCTGAAGCAAGTCCTTTAAGCACGAGATCCTCGAGGTACAGTCCTCGTGAGAGCGAAAGTGAACCAACACCTGCGTTACCCCGAAAAACAGCCATCGAGCGAGGAGAATCGAGCTCAGCCTCTCAAAGGATTCGCGATGCCATAACTAGAACACGTAGAGAATCGAATAGTAGTGCCAAATACGAAAGTAGTGGTAGTGAAGGTGTTAGGTAATTATGTTTTATTTTAAAATAAATTTCTTTACTTTTATTTCTGAAAGTTAAATTATATAAAAAAACAATGTTTTCCTAATATGGCAATCTAACGAGGGTGGTATCGCTGTAAGCGGTGACGTCATTTGAGTTTCCATCCAAAGTATGCATCAAGTATGCAACAAGTATGCATGCAATATGTGTACAAAATTTATTGTAAGAGCATTGATCTCAACACTCCCCTCTTTACTGGATGACTCATTCTCATTATAAATGTGAAGAAAATTTTTCTTTGAATACTACAAATTATATAATTTAATTGTTTAAAAGTTTAACAAATTTTATTCGAAATAATTAATAATTAAAAAAAATATTTCTTCATATATAATAAAAATTTCTTCCGATTTCAAGCTAAATTCGTAACATAATATCAGATTATTTATTTATTACAAAATTCAAATAATTTATAATAAAATTTGTTGAAAGTATAGAAAATATTGTAGTATTTTTTATAAATTTCTCGTAAGATTATAAATCAATTTTGCAATAATTATAGTCAGTGATCGCATTACAAGATCCTGGGAGAATTTCCTCTAAATTTTTGAATAGTAATATTCTTTGCAAATAAATGATAAAATTTAATATTGAAAATTTATAATTTTTTTAACAGATTGGGCGATTCAGGTATATCAAGTTACGTAGATATCGCAAGACGAGTGAAATTATTTGGCAGTGGTAGTATAGGACCCTCAACAGGAAGCTGTGATGAAATACTGCATCGAGATAGTGCCACAAGCGCCGGTGAAGACGATCATGACGATCATTCGCGCGATCCTACTCGAATGGGACCAGGTTCTCAAAATCGTGTCATGCTACGACGTCGAAGACAATTTGATGCACAAGGTGATTAACATTTTTTTTCAATTATAATATATTAATATCTGAATGTAAAAAGATCTTTTATATGCTTGATAATATGTATTATTAGTATTGGTACTATGAGTGTTGATCAGATCTGTTGGCAAGAAAATCCTTTATAAATCAATATTTTACATTGAAATAATCCGAACATTTTATAGTATATTACACAAAATTTAAATGTTATTATTCTAAAAAAAAAACAATCAATTTTTACTGTTGTTATTTTTTATTTTTTTTTTACGTCGCTATATTTATGCTATGCTATTTTTGCGATGCTAATCAACGACGGAGCTCGTAAGTGTGTTAGTGAACAAAGCACATGTAACGTACAGTGGTGCTTGCATGATTCAGCCGAGAGCGGGATTCGAACTCGAAACTTCGAGATTACGAATCCAACGCTCTACCGATTGAGCCACAGACCGGCTTATTTCTTTTGTTATAAAATTAATATTCAGATTTCATGTATATTGAAAAATCATTCATTAAATTAAATTATTTGTGCTGCAAATTATTCTCTTTAAAGTATAAAATAAACTTGTTTATTTTCAATTAATTAGTGAGAAAATTATCACTTCTAATCTGATGCATAAGTGTAAACGACAATTTTTTAACTTTATGCAAGATATAATCACTATCGGTACGTATAAATAGATAATTGCATATATGCTCACGCGTACCTTATCGATTTTCGAAGCCCGATGTCCATCTTTCAATTGTGTAGAACGTCATTCCGTATCGCGATCTACCTGGTACGCGCGGTCTTTTTTTCTCTTCTTTATTAATATATTATCAGTGTCAAAGTTTTCAAAACAAAGTTTAATGACTAAAAATATGGAAGAGCCGGTAGGCTTGACGATTTTTGGCATCGAGTGGAGAAGAATCATTCAACTGTTTCTTACCGGAATTTTCGCTTTTTATTTTCTACTCATGTACACAGGAATTTTAATATTTTTTTATCTAATGTGGACAAACGGTTATTAAACAATTCAAGTTAACTAGGTAAAGTGATAATTTTAAAAGCATATTTTAATCTATTTAGAACAGTGTTTAAAAATAAAATAATTTCTTAATTAATTATGGAAAACAAAGTTTTTAACGTTTAGTGCATGTTATCATTACTTTCTTGGATACTGCGTCTAAAATTCAGGTTTTTATTCATTATAAGATATCGCGTAATGTGTTTTTATATGGCCAAGTGCTAACATGAACAAGATAATGCCCCTATCGGTTAAATGACCTCGACGCCTACGCCTCAACGAAAAAAAAGGCTAAAAGATTTCATGTATAAAATTTAATCCTTTTAAACGATGATTTACGATGTACCAGACCCTTTCTCTGGCCACATATTGTTTTCATAATGGATCTAGGTTTTTAAGTAAACATAATAATCCATAATTCAATTAAAATCTGTCCTACTTTATTTTTTTATTTTTTAAATATCATATACTCGAATGTCGTGTAATATTATAAAATTATTTTTTATTTTTTTATTGTATATTATATTTTGTTCGATTAGTATTAATTATTTTTTAATTAATATTATGTTTACTTTGAAACTTGCAATTAAAAAGAAACAATTGTTTTTACAGTATATTTTCCTTGATGATTTGAAATTCATAAAGTTACGCAATGATAATTTAAGTTTAAATTAACGCTAATTTATTTAAAATAATGTAGTAACAAATTAAAATGAAAATGACTCTATTACTTTACAAAGTAATTAAATCAGTATACTTGTGAATTTATTTTAATAACGCGGAAAAAAATGAACGCGCACAGTGAGAGTGCAAAAGCTTGTAGAAACTCGACGTGTATAAAAGAATGAAGGAAGTAAAAGAGAAACGAAAGAAAGAAAGAAATAAAGAAAGAAAGAAAAAAAAGGGCCAAGGCGCATATTGCGTACGTATGGTATATAAGAATAATAACACATACGCGTGTGTAAGGTGTATATACCCCAGCATAGCTCACCTGCGCTTTGTAGTACATATATACTGGGTGTTCTTTAAGTGAAGTATTCTATTTTTGTCTCTTTATCTATAGCCAATTATTACTAATTCATGTATATACTTCTAGAACTTGTCATTAGTTTCTTTTTGTTTTCCAATGATTACTCATTAACAAGTTTTTCATTCCAAGAAATAAATAATAATTCTGAAATTAAAGTTGGAAATTTTGCTTTTACTTTTTAATAGGTTTTGTAAGAACTAAAAAACGATATTGACAGATTTAATAATATATAAAGAGATTGCAAATAGAATACTTACAAATTTTATTAAGTTTATTAAACTTATATAGAAATATTTTTCAACGTTTATTTGGTGCATTAATAATGAATTAACTATTTGTCATTTTAATCATTTGGATATTTTACATATCAATTTTAATAAAAACAGCTTGTCACGTTATTTATAATTTTCTACAATATTTTCTAAAAAAACTTAACATAGTTACGAGGAAGTAGGAAATTCTAAATTCAACTTTAAATTATATTGCTTTAAAGTGTGTCATTCTTTATTCCAATTCTTTCTTATTTGATTAAGAAACAAGTGATTACTGTGCAAAATATTTTGCTTCAAAAGAATTCGACTTTTTTAATGAACTAATATGCTTTTTTATTTAAAAAAAACATTTAAGATTTATTAAAATAATACATATATAAAGAATAGTACATTTTAATGACTGCTATCTTTTAGAAAAAATTATGAACTGTAATAAAAAAAATTCTTTTATTTTAATAATTATATATAATAGCAATTATTCCTTTACATACTAAAAACGTTAAAATAAAAGAAAAATATCAAGATGAACTTCCTTTCGAGAGAAAACAAAACAAATATCTTTCCTCTTTTTTTTGTAAACTATGCACAAAGGGCTATAGGTATAAAGTATATATATCTGTACGCGCAGGTGTATATACACATTACGTGCAATATGTATATACAGAGGCGGTGTGTGCTGTGCAGAGACTCTTTCAAAGGGGGGTTTCACGCTTCGTTTGCCCGCTTCGTGTGCGCGTTCAGAACGTAAAACTATAAGCTAAAGCTAGACCCCCTCGCGCACAATACCAAGTAGTGCCCTCAGTGCTCTGCTACTGTCCAGTACATATTATTTCATTTTATAATTCATTAACATTTTAACTTTATTTTTATTTTCGTTATTTTAAATAAATAGTTTTCTTTTAAAGCGAATAAAAGTTTGTGAAAATTCGGTTATTTTAAATAGTGTTTTAAAGTGAATTTTGAATTATTAGCTTAAAAAACTATTCATATTATAAGGTATGCTGATATTGTTTAGTGAATTAAAGTTTACTTATAACTTTACCTGTTCTATAGTATTCTGGTTAAATTTTTTTTTTAGTTTGTTGTGTACGTGAAAATGATTGTGTTAAAAAAAATTTTAGCGATTAAAGCAATGAGTCATTAAATACAATATCTGCTATTAAACGTTATAATATTATTTGAAATTTCAAAGCATAATACAAGTATAACATAAATTTAGCAAAGTTATTTTTTTTTTAATCTTTTAAAAAAAAGTGTTTTATCATAAATTTTCCAATACAACGATCCGGCCGCTATATGTAATCGTATTAACGGGCTTTTTCGCATTAAAAACGCTCTAAAGAAAAAGACTAACAGTAAAACGCGCTCTAGAAGAAACAACCTCGAAAGTATTTCTATAGAGTTTCGTATATAGTATTTATGAATGACAGTTGGCAAGCGTATTACAAATTTCGGCATTGAAAGTGCACAGCTGCCAAATTTTGCTCTATATAATATTTATGTGTGCGTATACATAAATAAAACCGAAGTACGATCACGCATAACGCAATGAAAGTTCAAAGAATTTTGTCGCATGTACAGAATAAAAGGAGAAAGTAAATATTAATGTTTTCATTGAACTTTGAATAAATTGTGATTTTGCAGTAAAACTATATGTGATATATTGATTATGATGTATAAAGATATAAGGGTAATATACACGTGGCTTTTGCTCGTGCCATTGACCAGGTAATTCATTAGCGCGTAGCATAACACGGTGCTCGGCTAGCTTGAAAAATATTATATACCTATAAGCGTAGCACCCGTGACGAGCCGGTTCAACCTTTTTCTTCTTTTTTTTTTATTTAAAGAATCGAGAGCTTTTTTTAAACTTTTTAAAATCCTTTTTTTGCCTTTTTATTATAAATATAATGCAATATTTTTAATAATTTTGCTTTAATTTTTTACTTACTAAATTGGCTTGATATTTCTCATCTTATTTATTCTTTATTAGAATGCGCCTGTTGCGATTATTGAAATATCATGCTTGAGTGCTAGAATAGGGGAGCCAAGGTTCATTAAGATTCAAACCTTATGAAACTTTTTAATAGATATGTCAATTATGATTAAAGTCAGTGCCTTTTGCTGATGGTTTCTATAGAAATAGAGTTAACAATATGTATGGTTATATCGCTCTATTTTTTAGATATTTTATATCTTATTATGATACTTTATTAAAAACGAAAAAGTACAATTATAGAAAAAATTCCTAAAAAATAAAGAATAAAAAAAATTAAATGTAGAAAGTTGATTTCAACTTTAGATTTGTTATGATTTAAGATTTTGATCTCATTCAAAAGTTTTAATGATTCAAAAACTGACATAAAAAAGTCAGCCTAAAAAGCCGCTGATAAAAAAGCATTGTCTGTAAATAATTTATACTTTGCTAAGTAGTTTATAACTATGTAACTATGAAGCGTTAAATTGAACTACTTTAATTTTTTTATAATACGAAATATTTTTTGAAAATTTAAACTATTTATTTTGTTGGTTAGATCATTTATATATAAATAAATAAAAAATTTTTGATCAATTAATAAATAATAATAATTAATAATTATTTTTCAGGTCCACGTAGACGAGGTAGATCACACGCCCGCAGCTGCTGCGGCGCCGAAGAGCTACAAGCGCTACAAGTTGTCGGCTGCGCTCATAGCGAAGAAGAAGCTGCGGCAGCAGCAGCAGCAGCTGCTGGAACAACATTACTTGATTATCGTCGTCTAGTATTTATTAGTTCAGATTCATCGTCAGGTCGCGAAGAGGACGATGCAGATAGTAGCTGTTCCGGATCCTCCTACTTGAACCAGCCACCTGGTAGTAGTAGTGGTGGTAGTGCTAGTGGTAGTCAACAAAACGCTCCTAGTCTTGAAGATTGTGATTGGGATTATTTTGAAAGCAACTCGTTAAAGTTACCACCGTTACAAGCACTACCACCTCAACAACATAATCAACAAATTCCTGGCAGAGATTGGACTTGCTGTACTGCAAGACCATTTCAGACTAATTCGCCATCTGGTTGTTGTCAGGTTAGAACCAATTTTATTCAAAATTTTATTCACTTTAAATAATTTATAGTATAAAAGCTTCTTGATTAAAAATTTATTTTAAAATTATCAAAAACTTGGTAAAAGTGATAAACTTATTTAATATTATAATAAACTTTATGAATATTTAATTTTTATCTTAATTATTATTATCATCGTTTTAAAAGTATTGTTTTATATTTTATCAATGTATAAGGCTAGATTGTTGAACATTCTTTACAAAAAAATATTAAAATTTATAGGCCAATATTATAATGCATTTTATATATAAATGCACGTGTTAAACTAAAACTTTATTAAAAAAAAATTTTATTTTTTAAAAGTCTTTTTAAAATTAAAATCATAAAAACAAAAAAAAAATTATAATTACTAACGAATTTTATTTATTTTGTGGAGTAGGCTTGCGGAGGCTCAAGGAACGCAAAAGTATTACCGGTACCGGTACCGATTCCAGTACCAGTGCCATATCCTGTGCCAGTGCCAGCTTCTCTCTGGACAGGTGAATTTGGAAGTTTAGAAGGTGCAAGAGCTGCAGCTGCCAGCTCAATGATAAGCCGCGATTCTGCAAGGCTCGAGCAATCGTTGCCGCTTAACTTACGAGGCTGTGATCCTTCTGCAGCAGCTTGGTTTTCTTGGAATCCAAGATTCGATACATCTAGTTTGCTTTTCTCTCAAAATCATATATTTCAACAGCCGCAGCTTTCGTCCTCTGCAGAAATTCTTTTGCAACCGGTACGGTTTCGAACGTTAATTCAAATTTTGTAGTATACAAATCCGTTATTAAAGTATTTCTTTAGCTAGTGTTAATTATTAAATATCATTAACTTTTGTAGAAAATTATTCTAGAAATATTCAATTCTATAACTCTAGAAATAATCCAAAAATAATCCTAAACTGTCGTGCTTATGAAAAAAAAATTGAGAAAAATTTTTCTTAGTCTGCTTTACCTACTAAAATATATTTTATATTTCAATTATAAGTAAACAGCGAAAGCGGTACTAAAATACAAATAAATAGCTCTAAATTTAAGAATATACAAATTTTTTTCAATAGTTATTAATTTTGAAGATATTTACTTTTATTCATACTATCAAAATTTTTTGATAATTTATTAAATATTCTCAAACCAACAAACATTGAAAATAAAAAAAAAATTCTAAAAAATTTAATTTTTATAAGAATAAAAAATTGGCAACGAAATAAATTTAATAATTAACTTCATATATTATTTCTTGTGCAATAAAACAAAATCAATGTTTGAATATAATTATTATTATAAACGTGATTAAATAAAATAAAAAATATATCACAGTTTTTAAATATATTTTTGGATAAAAACACAGATTATTAACATGCAATTTAAATAAAGTATACAATAAGTGCATATTTATATTTTTATTGTGAAGTAAAGCAAAAATTGTTTATTTGTTTACAGGAGAAACAGGAAGAGAAGGTTGAGTCAGATTCGAATCGCGATAAAAGTAAAGACGATAAAGAACTTGAAAACGAAAGCAAAGAGTTGCCAGATCTACAAGCGGCAATCGAGGAAAACGAAGAGCAGAAGGCTCAAGCGCAGCCTCAGCAACAGCAACAAAGAATGTTTCGGCATTTACAAGAACAAGATTCTCGTAGTTCATCTGGTCGTTCTTCAGCTGATAGCAGTGATCTCGAAGATTCAGCATCGCATCGTTTTTCACGTGTACTTATCGTCAATGATGATTCTTTGACCAGTGATAATGATATCGAAGATAATGAAGATTCAGATTCGGCTCGTGAAGGTCATCCCGTTAGTTTAAGAAGAGTTGGTTCCTTAGCAGATCAGGGACAACATAAGGATACATTACACGAAGAAGAGCCTGTTGTTTTGCGAAGAATTCGACAGCTCGATGAAGACGCTGATTTAGATGAAGATAAATCGGATAAATCCTTGCAGCTTGAGGAAGAAAATGAACAAGTGAACGAGAGAAAGTCAAAAAATAAATATACATTAAATTGCGATGATAATCAGCAAGAAATTGCCAGTTACGATGAAATCTATTTGGCAAGTAATCAAGAAAATTCCGAGAATCTTGTTTTGTTGAAATCGATAAGATCAATTGATCCAGAGGGAACAGATGAATCGATTTACCGAACCGATAAGAATTTTACACCAGGTTACAAGGCATTTCCAAAAAAGCAAGAACAATCAGAAGAAGAAGAGCTTGTTTTAGAAAATTTGTGCGAGAGCGAAAAAGATGATTCATCGAACGACTCGGCGGTAATGCCAGACTCCCTTGAAGTTAGTATGCAGGATTTAGAGGATAGTATCGAAGTTGCCGGCTCAACAACCTGCGATGCTGAAAGAGCGCTGCTGGCAGCCTCGAGTCCAATAGAGGGGAAGAGTGTAAAGCAGGAGGAGGAGGGGCTGGAAGAGGAGGATGAGGAGAGGGAGGGGAAACGCAATCCAAGCAGTTCGAGTCCCAGTTCAAGCGAGAGTAGCACGAGCGCCGGCGCTGCTGGAACGCTCAGTAGTAGCGACGAGCTGCATGAGTACAGCTTAACTCCGTGCGCGAGCGAAAAGAAACAGCAGCAGGACGTCAGCAATATCTCGGACAGCGCAGCCTTAATGGCTAAATCTCGTAAAAAATGGCAAATACCCACGAGTTTCGACATCAAGGGTATACCAAGCACACATTTTATGCCACCAGAGCGCAAAAAGGACACGTCGCACTCATCGTTAAATCCATTGCTCAGCGCTGCTGTCGAAGCGGCAGACGAATTACAACCAGAAGACGAAGAGAATGCGAACGGCTGTTCACCTGTCCGAGATGATGATGAAGAAGATGAATCGTTGTCGTTAGCTGGAAGCATGACGATAGATGAAAATGCGCATGACGAAAGTAACGACGACGACGGCGGCGGCGGGGGTGGAGGCAGCAGTGCTAATAGTGAAAGAGTGAGAGGTAATGGTAGAGAATTCGAGCCACCAACGTTGTTTTACGAGCAGGTGGGAGGAAGCGCCGAGGACTCGCGTTATCGCGCAGTTGAGCGGCGCACGCCCACTCGGAAGGAAGAGCTTTTTGATGAGGATGACGTTCTTGTATCCCCTTCTTCTAAGCGACGACGCGACTGGGTCGCCGCCGACGTTAATCTTAGCCTTAATCACCTTAATAACAATAACATCAACAATAACAATGCCGCGGCCAATCAGGTGAACAATAAATATCGAAGCCTCGTCATGATAACACAAGGTGCTTATCAACCAGTAAACGTCATCACCTCGGATACGACGACTTTGCTGCAACCTCAGCTTGAACAAAGGGGTTACTTTCAGCTCGCGCAAGATGCCAACCAGGAAACCACACGGTAATTCATAACATGAGAATTTATTGCCGGCAATTGTAATTTAAATCTAGTGAAAGTTACAAGTGCTTTATGTTATGTGATTTTCCATAGAAAGTGACTTGTTTTTCCTTTTATCATTTGAGTGATTATTTTATTAGTTTACTGGTTTTAAATTTTAAATAAATTTAAGTGGCGTTTTTTGTGATTTTTGTGTTTTGGAATGTAGCCAAGAAATAAAAGTTTATTGTCACACAAAATAAATTTAAAAATTTCAGGATAAAGAATTGATTGCTAATTGAAAAAAACGATTTTTATATATACATATTATTTGAATTATTAACTTAATTAATTAACAAATTTTCACATATTTTATTTAAATATTACAAATTTTAAAAATAAATAATGATTTTTAATGTGTATTTTATATAATAATAATTAAAATTTTTATTTGATAATAAAATTATCATTGTATAATTCATTGAAAATTAATTATTTTTTTCTTTAAATATCCGAAATGAATACATATGAAAAATTTACAATAATTAAATTTTGTTTCTTTCAGAAGAAGTGCTTTACAAGGTTTAACAAAAAAACCGCTGCCGTGCAAACGTTTGCTTACGAATCCCGAACCCGAAGTAGATAGCGGCCTTAGTGTTGGAAGTGCTAGTGAAAGCGACGATGTACAGTCTGTTAAAAATGCTTCAAAACAAAATTCAAGGAGTCCTATTCTTTTATCAAATCGAGAAGAAGATATGGCATTACCACTTACACCACCACAAGAATATGAACAAGCGAAACGAAGTGGTCCTCTTATTCTTGAAGAAGGTTTAGCAGATGATGATTCCTGGGTTGAAGAGATTTCGCACGATGAAGATGAACAGAGTGCCACAACAGCAACTGAAGAAAGTTCTGAAGACGAAGCAGGAAATAATCTTGGCGATCGTGAAGAAGAACTGCGAGGTTATCACCGGCAAGCAATTGACTTCACTTTACATACTATTGTTGAAGAATCGTGTGAAGAAAGTGAGAGTGAACACGTGAGTGCTAGTTGGAGACGAAGATTAGTTTCTGCTTCTGCACCTGATCTTGACAAGTATTTATTCTTTGGTCTTGGACCCGATGGGGGTGGTAATAGTTCACGTGAAATGGATAGTTTATCAGAGACCTCGTCCATTTTCTCTGAAGGTTTGGATTCTTTGGCTCGTGAAGAAAGCGCACAAAGTTCTAATCAAGAAAAGAAGAATGCTGAATATTCAAATGGAAACTCGTCAAGAATGGAAAAGTACTTCCTTGCAGAGTTTCTAGGTCTTGATCAAGACAGAAGGGATTCAGATGGTTCGGTTGGCAGTGATTCCGAAGGTCGACCAAGTCCTGAAGCACAACGAAGAAAACGATTAGTACGTCCTCGTGGTACCGGAAGATCTCATAGCTCATCTCTTGATAACCTTTTAGCACTGGCGCATAGCTCTCAAAATTCCGGTTCATATCAAAACTCTTTACAAGATGGTAGTCCAGGTACCGATGGGCAAGAGTTACAATCAGAAGGTTCCTCAACGGAAACAGACGGTGCCGATGAAAATCCAGCTCCAGCTTTTGGAACAGACGGTCAATTCGATACAGTTAAACGAAGAAAGAAGAAGTTGAGGAATCCTGGTGCGCAGAGTCCACGTGTTAGTGAAGATAGAAATAAAACGCCAGAGCCTAGGGATGCAGTACTTGCTTCTGTCGAGTTACCAGAAGAAGAAGCTGATATAGCAGCTAATTCCGAAGAAGATGGTGCCAAAACGCCACAACCAGAAATCATTCTGGCTAATTCACCAGCAGAAGGAGTTCAGAATGTTCAAGATGAAGTGAATTCAGCGAGGTCAAAACAACAATCAAGGGACTCTGGATTTGTAGGAAGCTGTGATGATTTGTTGCTAACGCCGCAGCGAAATGCGGCAAGTGAAGGAAAAACGTCGCCTGATAATTCTTCGGCTTCTGGTGACGCAGCTCAAACCAAAGATTACCAACAACGAGATAAAGGACGAAACGACCGATTACTTTCCGATGATCGCAACATTCACGAACGAATTTTAGAGAGTCAAAGATTTCGAGAAAGATTTGCAAAAATAGACGTACATAAAGAGCAAACGACAGGTGGTTCACTTTCACGGAAGGACAGCTTTAATAATTGGTCGAGTGACGAGGAAACAAATCTTATGATGTCTAAGATGCGTCAATTCTTTAAAACCATGGTAGCTAATTCAAACAATACAAATCAAACTGGTAGTACCGCTTCTAGTGCTGCCTCACCTGTTCCAAGTCCAAGTCCACGTCTTTCAGGCTATTCTTCAAAAACGAGAAACTATACACAAACGCAAAATCGTACGAAACCACCACAACTTGTGTATTTTGAAAATGAGTTAACAAGGTTAATGAAAACAGTGCCAGGCATCCGAGATGAACAAGTGCGCGAAATTGTTGAATATCTAAGTTCTGAAGATACTTGGTCTGATTCTTATGATAGCTCGGATTATACAAGCTCTGATCTTGAAGGTGCTACTGCTGGAGGCCGAAGATCTGCCTTACAAGAACAAATTTCTCAAAGCTGTCAACAGATTATTAGTAAATTTGATACAAATGCACCTGTTGCTCAAGAAGAACGAGCAAGTTCTGTTGAAAGAAAGGACACACCAATTAAACCTAATACGCAACAAGCTCTAGGTCGTGATACAGCTTTCGTTTATCAAAAGCTTGTGCAAAGTTTCACAAAAATGGCCGGTGATAATGTGACAAGTGATACAAGCTCAACGCCACATAGTAGTCCACCTCTTATTGCAAAAGTTATGCATCACATTGGTAGCCGGCTAGTAGCCTTAATGCACGAGGTCTCTGAAAGTAATTCAACTGGTGGACACTCGCACACTTCAGATCGATGGAGAAGATACCCCCATCATCGTACGCCTTCATCAGCATCTACTACTGAGGATGATGACTCTACTTCGGATTCAGCAAGTGCCCCTACGGTATGTTTACTTTTTTTTAATAATTATTCTCTAACATTTTTCTATTTATTAAAATTCAGACCAGTGATTATTTTTTTCTATTCTTTGTTATTTAATTATTTGTATACAGAAAAATTTAATATTAGTTTAAATTTAAGCTCGTTTCTTTCGATTTGTCCTGCAAATAATTAAAAAAAATATTTAAAATGTTTTTAATTTCTTCTTTTTATAAAAAAATAATTAAATTTTAATTTATAAAAATGATTATTGTAATATGATTAACTTTTCAATACCGATATCTCGAAATAATTGAGTTACAGTTTTGTAAAAGTTCAGAGATAATGTGTGTTCATTTTTTTTCATATAAGAATATTTTTTTCAAAAATACATTCAAAATAATTTTTACTTTTTAATTGTATTTATTATTATAAACATTTTTTTCAATTCTCAAAGATTCATATCCGATAAACCAAATCTATTATAAGAAAAACTTAAAAAAAAATAAAACTTGAACGTATAATATCTGCTACAGTACAGAAAAACAGGAAATTTCGTTATATTCAAATTTGATTGCTATTTCTAAAATTATAAATGATAAATTTAATAGTCTTTTTTGAGTGCTATAATATTTATTTTATTTACTAAAGTTTATGAAAATAATGATTCTTTATAAAAAAAAAATTTGAAAAATAAACTTTTATACGTAGCATTTACCACGATCTAAATCACACGATCCACTGTTGTTGATAAACGGACATGCAAGTGCAACGAGTATGCCACCAGAAGCAGAAGAACGCGAAGCTAGTGATTACGAACGATTTTCTTGGCGCGGAAGTTTCGAATCAGCCCTTATGGCCGCAGATTCTCGTACTAAATTAAGCCTACTTGCTTGTTCTGGTGATATGAGTGCAACTGCTATGGCAGCAAAGAGAAGAAGCGCTGGAGATTTGCTCTTTAATCCTAAAAGTTTTTCAAGAGAACAGCTGGATAGGGTTAGAAGTTGTGGTTCGATAGGTGGTACCGTTGGTGCTGGCACTGCTACTGCTTGTGGAGGCTCTATTGAAGAGAAAATTTGGAGTAATAGAAGGAGATCGTCTGTACCTGATGCTAATACTAGGGGAGAATCGGGTAAGTTTATATAATTCTATTCATTACTTTTTATTCCTTTTTTCTTTTAGACGTTTAAATTTCTTTTATATTATTTACTCTTCCTTTTATTAGTCTTGACTATTATTATTTATAATAAAAATTTCATTAAGTAATATTAATTATATTCAAGATCGGTAATAATTCACTTGTGAAAACTTTTTATTTATTAAAAATGTTAATCTTTTTTTTTTATTTGTTACTGGAACTAATTTAATTCCATTTTTTAAACTTCTATTATATACAAAAGCTTTTTTATCTTTTGTGTTGAATAATATAAAATGTCTGTCAATGAATATGCAAAAAAGTTGGTTTTAAAGTCTTTAAATTTCTAGAGAAATGTAAATACATTTAGAACTAGGCGTCTTTTATTTCGCCATAGTCATTTACATGAAAATCATTGAAAGGATATTACACAAAAGAGATTGGCTACAATACATAAGACAATATAGTTTATATTTTTAATGAAATCAACTGTTAGAAAATGATTTAAGAATACGAATTCATGAAAATTTTTATGCATTATTAGAATGAAATGTAAAATTATTTATTTTTTTTTTCAATAATAAAATGAACATGGTTGGAAATTCATGTTTCGTAATAAATGTGAAAGTATTTCTATATTAATTAAAATAAATTATTTTGCATTTAATTTTATCAAACTCATACATAATATCATTATTTCATAATGTAAAAAAATTTATATATTTTTAAATTTTTTCACATTTAATATAAAAAATGAAAAAATAAAAAATTTCTTTAAGGAGCTTCAGCGGGAGATGAAGATACGGAAGACGAGGAAGATGAAGATCTCGATTATGCAGGTGATTCTCGTGCCACAACTTTACCTCGTGGTATGCAAGTAGCAAGTAACGCAGCAACATCAGCAACTAATTCATTGCCACGGCAAAGCGGTTCCTCAGCAAATATGCATAAGGCACATAGTGTATATCACTTTCTACCTCAGCACAGTGCGGTTAAATCAGCTCGTTACAGACCGCCCGGTTTTACGCGTAACAGTCCAAGCTCATTGCAAAGCGGTGGTCCTAAACGTGCATTTAGTGCACCAGGATTACAATTACAGTCCAGATCAAGGCGTGCCGGACAACAGTCAATCGCCCACGGGCAAAATAACACCAACGCGTCCAGCGCCAACGTATCGGCCAACGCTTCTGCCGGTGAGTATTCCTTTTTTTCTCTTACTTTTCTTCTCTTATTTTTTTTCTTTTGAATGTCTACTGTTTTATACTTGATTCTCTTTGTTTTAATGTTGCGCGTTGGGATGTGCGCAATCATTTCTTTTGTGTGAATTCCGCTTCTGGAATATTACACAAAAAAAAGAAAAATTACTCCAATTTCATAATAAGAGCCAAAATTCATTTCTTTTCACTATTTTAAATAATAATTAAAAATTATTAAAATCACGCTTGTAAAAGGATTCTGTAAATTTAAAATTATATTTAAAATTTTATAAATCATGTTATACTTTTTTTTTTATTTTCTACAAATGTATTGCAGAACGCTTGCATTCAAGTTTCATACAATATGAAATGCATTATATACACTGATTTAATTAATCGACTCTGAAAGTTTATCGTTCTCTAGAATAAATGAAATCGTAAGAATCTGCGTGTGAGGAAGAATAATATTATCTCAATCTTGCGATGCTCATAAATTCAACGACAGTACAATCCCACGCATCCTATGTTTTTTTTTGTTTCATTCATTCTAGCTTTACACACATTTATACGTGGGTGTGAAAAAGCGAGCTCACATCTTTTATGCTCCATTATTAACATTAAAACATTTT
Source organism: Anastatus disparis (assembly GCA_017163975.1). Lineage (NCBI taxonomy): Eukaryota > Metazoa > Arthropoda > Insecta > Hymenoptera > Eupelmidae > Anastatus > Anastatus disparis. The sequence goes on from JAFFSR010000251.1 coordinate 4,689,213, forward strand.
ATATGATACTCTATAGACTTTTTTTTTTAAAACGTTTAAAAGGAATGAGTTCGCGCGACTTAGAAAAGCTATATGATGTTCAATTGGTAAGGAGGGCAAGTAGAAAGTGAGTAAAACGGAGCAATTCTAGGTTTCATTGCAAGGCTCGCGAACGCGCGCGTATATACTTGTTGCCCCGGAATCTACTTGCCGCGAGCAGTCATTTTTTAGCTGCGTAATGCTACCGCACTGAGAAAACTTAACCATAGTATATAGGGATTGCGACATCCATAGATCGCTGCCATAATCTCAATATCGTGCTATAATCTTTCTCTCTCTTTCTCTTTTACTGTTTAGGCGATTACTTGTTAATATTTTTTTAGAATTTTTAATTTTCATAAAGTTTGATTTGTTATTACATTTGATAGATTTTTATCATACTATTCATTATCATTTTATTCGTAAAAAAATAAAATATCCAAATGTCACGATTCATCGATTCAAACCTTCACATTAACAAATCATTAATTAATTAAGTAATTTGTAAAAAGAAAGTTTAGTAGAAAATTTACTTAGGAAAGGAAACATAAATTAATGTAAGCTTTTAAAAGAATTATGTACGATCTTTTACAGTAATTGCGTTTTCGACTACATCACGCACATAAAGAAAAAAAATATGATTGAGCATGGTATTAAGTCTCAAGGGACTGGGTGCGTCCTACAGGCGTACGACCAAACGCATTCTTAATTTATTGATTTCCCTTCGCCTAAACGAACAATAATAAGCCAGACTGTGGTAAACGATTTGGACAGTTTAGATAAGAGCATTGTGAGAGATGGGTTTTTAATGTACAAAAACATTTATTGGCTTTATTACACGCTTAATTTACATAAATTTTATCATTATAAAGAACGCAATAATTATTCTTTAGGAATTCAAAAAATTATATTTAACTAAAGAAAATTTTAATTGTTTGTTTAAACTTTGCTTTATTGTAAACAAGGAACTTAATGGAAATTTGTTTTAATGTTTGCAATACTTGTAAATGTAAAGTTTTTTTTCTGTAAAAAACGAAACGAAATACTTTCTCCAAAAAATATAAATTCTAGTTTCAAGATAACATGATACTTCAAAAATCTTATTATACATTCACTAAGAAATGAAAGTTTCGTTAATTGACTTCATATTTTTTATATTACAAAAATATTTTTACGTAAAATAAAAGATTTTTTTTTAAAAAAGAGAAAAAAACTAATTGATCACGTAAAATAATAATTAATTATAAAAGGACATTACATTAAACAATCGCAATCAGATTAAAAATATTAAACTTCCTCAATAATGAACAAAAAACAAACATTATTTTTTCACTATGTAGCGAGAAAGCGAAGTTGAGGCAAAAGATCGCGTTCATGTAAGCAAAGTGCGTCGTACGAAAATTCCGTACAGAGAAAACTTTTTCGTCGCCATGCGAAAGAGAAAGATAAATGCTTGTATTAGGTATATTATGTTCTCTTTCGTGCAAAAAAAAGCAAAAGACTATGTGCCGTGCGTGTGTCTACATACAATGGAATTAGAGAGTAGTAATACAAATGTATGCGTTTCATATATTATGCTATGATCAGCGACACCTTGATATTTCCGGCTAATAAGTTTTTATATATTGCAATTTAAATACAGTGTTTTAATGTCGTAACTTTTTAAATGAAAGCTTTATAAGCATCTAAATTATTGCGGCATTGGGCTGAGCTGACCGATACTGGCGCAACTTGCGTCATCGAAACTGCATGACCGATTCTTTTTTTGGACTTTGCCAAATTGAATTTTTGCATTTATTATAAGCTATAGCGATTTTTAATGTTTTATGTTATGGCAATGCAGTAGTAATTTAGATTCTATTGGTGGTTCGATAGAATGAAAAATAGACAATTTTAATGTTTTATGAATCTAAAAAAGTTTCTTCGAAATTTTTCTATGTTACGTATGTTTCAAAACTTGTAAAATTATAAAAAGAAATCGAAGAATACATTTTTTTAATACATTTACAACGATTTATGAACAGAACCGTTATCAACAGTTAACGATGAATCAATGTTTAATCGTAAATTATGTGTTTGTTTTTAACTAGAAAAATGACAAAATAGTAAAGTTGAATATTTATTTTATATAGTTTTAATTTACGGTTATTTTATTTCGACATCTCTATAATAAAATTTATATATTCAATCTTCAATAATACTTTATATATTTTTTATTTTCATAGTTTAAATTTACTAACAATAGAATTGACAATATACTTCGATATAAACTATTGCGCATAAAAAATACAAAGTTATTATATTGACTTTTATCTTAAAATAGATTTCATTACATTTCTCTAGCTCAATGAAAAATCGAGTTTTCGCTATTGTTGTTCTATTTCAAAATGTCATAGATAAAAGACCTATTTTTATTTGAATTATCTTGACTTTGAAAATTTGGATCGTACATTACAAAAGGGCGTCTTAATTGTCTTCTAGACGATTTCAAGTGTGTTTATATAGCCTTTGAATATCGAGGCCTAACAACCGGCCGACTGTGAAATACGAGAGAGAAACTCGAGCAATGCGGCATGGTTCGATCGATCGGCCGTCTTTAGATCAGAATGTGAGCAAAAAAAACTTTTTTTAAAATCTATACTCGAAGCTCTCATTTCCTCTTTGCTTAAACCTCATATACCTTGGTACATACGAACTATGTGAAAAGTCACTTATTATATTTACTTTTATCAAAGACTTAATTGCATGAGAAAAAATTTTTCCTGTATACATAATATAAATGTATGAATGTAATTTAGAAAGGAGGAAGTTTAACAAAGATACTTTCTCGTCATAGAATATTTGTATGATGTCCTTGATTAGAGCTCACTGTGGCTTCTCAATTTTTTTTTACTTTCTTGACTGCAACTTTGTTTTTGCGCGTTGTACTTGGTTTTCTTGTATGACTTTTATAGAATGCAACCTAGTAAAGTTGAATGTAGAGCTATTCCTTACCTTAGATGATTTTGAAATATTTTTTTTCTTTTAAAGAACTATCTTGTCATTTTATCTTCATCTTTAAAATTATCTCATGTTTTTAGTGGTTTTTTTTTTGTTAAAATTTCATCATTGGTTTACTTTTTAGTCAAGAGTCTTAATAAAATATCTTATAACTATCTTTTACGTTAAAAGTCCAATTAAATTGTTCTGTTTTTTTTACTTAAAAAGGCTTGTTCGTGATGCCTCGTTAAAAGTTTCTAACGTTTGGAGCTAATTTAAAGCTGCTTCGAATGTGTATACTCTCAAATGAACGTAATTTCTCACCGACTATAATATAAAAAAAGTCCTTTATTCATCTCAATTGAATCTAACAGTTCAACAAGTTCATTTAGAGAAAAAAAAGTAAAAAAAGAAAAATTTAGTATATATCCAGACGCACTTGTCTCCTTTTATTGGCTGGTCTTTCACCCGAACCAAAACGCGCAAGAGAGCCGCAACGGCGCACAATGACTCTCACCTTGACATACATTCCTTATGCCCCTCATAGGTATAAACTCTCTAGTACTTATTTCTAGCCTCTGCTTTTTTTTCATTTTTGCCGTATTTATAAATATGCTCATATATGTTTATGCACATTATGGTAAAAGTTTCTTATCTTATCATTCTTTCGTGTTGAGCGAACTAATTTTACTTGGATATTTAACTGATGTATACACGTTTAAATTTTTTGTGAGTTTTATTTTTTACTAAATTTTCATCGTAATCATCGATTTAGATAGTTTATTTTAATTCAAAGAACTGAAAATAAAACTCTTTTTTTACTAAAGAAATTCGTTTTGTTGTTATATGAATTTAGAAAATCACTTAACTTTAATTTGTTACTGATTTTTTGAAACCATAAGTAGAATAGCATTTAGAATATTACATATTTTTGTTTATAATAAAAATTAGTAAATATCTAAAAATTCGATAAGAATCTGTGCAATCAATAGAACTTTCATTGAAAACCAGATGTTTATAGTTTATTCATAACAAGCTTATGTGTAGTTTAATGATATGCAATAACACTGGTTATTTTTTTTTATCAAACTTGAATATGCATATCGAAAGGCAAACATTCCTCTAGCAATCTCTGACTAACTCCATTAGTATATACCCTTTTCTTTCATTCTACATTATTAAATGGAACTACATGTTTTGACCTGATTTTTCCATATCAATAAAATTCTTGTTAAAATCGCGATTAAAATTAATCAACACGTATATACATATTCAAATGTGTTATACTCGTAGCAATTAGTCATATATGCACAAAAGAAAGTAAAGGATAAGATAAACGAAATAATATTTTTAAAATAAAAGATCCTTTATCCTTATCGATTAGAGTTCGTTCCATTTCGTAGATCAGAAAGAATAATTCTTAATGTTCATTACAATTTAAAGCTGAAAACGCTTGTAGTAAATTAAAAGAATTTTTCCTTTTCGCTCTCATTAACGCAAAGCAGACAGAGAAGAAAGCCATAGTTCCCGTTTTCTGTTTATATATACAAATTTAAAGCGGTATATTATATTCGAAAAATTATAATCATTCTTATTATAAATGCCGGAAGTTTACACGACTTTCATTATAATAATATTTTGAACTTGTTGAAATCGTTAAAATAAAACAAGACTCGCGTTTCATCATTATTTGTTTACTTGTTTTTTTTTTTTACAAAGCTTCATATTATTACGAAAGAAAAAGGTGTGTAATATACGTCAAAGAAACATATGAAATATTACTTGGATGATTTTTCATGATCTCTTTGCTATAAAATAATTAAAAAAATTCTATCTACGAATATGAAAAAGGTACATAAAAACGAACGAAAAATAATAAAAAATATAATAAAACTCAAGGTGAGCACGGAACGAAAAATCTCCCATGAGGAAACTTTATATCCGCAGAGCAATATGTACATGTACATATTATACATAAGCTTACAAATGATTCACCTTGCGGATCATCCTACAAGCACATATATTATCTCTCATTTTCTTTCTCTCTGTATACGCTGTTTACGTTTTCATACACATGCACGTTTTCTCCCACTACCAGGCGAAACTTTTCATGCAAAGCTGCGCATCATCGAACTGTAGTATTAGAGAAGATTATTAGAAAGCTATATTATCCATAAATTTACCTTTTAAAGCTATAGAAATTCCTAATGTATATTTAATTATTTTTCTTTTAAATACCTATAGTATCTCAAATTCTGTATTGTATACATGAATATTAATATAACTTGTAATCTTAAATTTTATTTTGGTTACAATAATTTGTTGCCAATACATATCACGTAGAATGATTTTAAAATCGAATTTACATAAGCAACAATTATCATAAGCGTAATATTATTTGTATATATTATTTTTATTTTTCAAACTTTAAAGCTTATATAAATATTTCATTTAAATTACTTTCAAAGACAACATTTAATCAATTCTTGGGAATTTTTTTTATAAATAGATAATTTTATGTGAATTAAAAAAAATAATTATTTATTTCAGATTTTTTTTGCTTTTCATAAACTATAAAATGGATTTTTAAAATTTTATCATAGATAAGATATGAGGATATCGATAAAAATTGACATCTGTAAAATGAGCCTTGCCACGCGCAATTCGTTTATTCTAAAAGTCACTAAACTCTGCTTCTCCCGACTTTGAAGACTTTCACTCAAAGAAGTGAAAAGTCCACACAGTTCTCGATGTATAAGTTGAACAATCAATCGAATAGTCTCGATAATCAATCTATTACTCAGACAAACGATTTGTTTTTTAGCTTTCACGTTATGCCGGATATACGCAGAAGAGTGTGCAAGAAAAAAAGAGAGGAGAGGAGAGGAAATTCTTCACGATGAAACCAAGTTTTTTCTAATTTTCTCATGCATCAGCAAGCATTGACTCTCATAAAGAAGTTATCTTCGTTGATGCATGGCTCTTTAACTATCTTTTATTTTTTTCTTTTCTTCTGCGGATGTTTTAAATTCATATATTTATTGTTGTGTATTCTCCTTATAAAGGAAATGTTAAATTAGTATTGGATCGATGTATGTTTATTATACGTAAAAGTATTAATTATTCAAGAAAAAGAGCAATGAACTACACCTGACAATTATTTAAAATTTACTTTTCTTATATTATTAATAATATTAATTATTAATTAATGATAAGAACTTAATTTACTTCCATTAATAGTAAATTTAATATTATTGAATTTAATATTAAATTTTTTAATTACGAATTATCGATTTCAAATTAAGACATTATTGTCAAACAGACAATGAATTTGTCCATAACTACAAATATTTAATTAGAAAAGTTTTTTTATTTTCTTGAAAAGAATATAAATATAATATTGAATAAAAAATAATTAATACTAACAAATTTTTTAAAAAATAAGATTCAATATGCATGAATATAAATACAATTAAAATTGTATTTTTATTTTGCAGATGAAGCAAGTTTATCAGAGGCATGCAGTACTCCAATTATTGGAGCAAGCTCACGTACATCGTCAAGTCATACAAGTATCGATTTGGATGATCTTGATCGAAGCCTTCACTCAACACATCTTGCAACGCGAGCTTCTCTTTCCAGCCTCGGGGTAACTTTCTTCTCTTTTTTTTCTAGTATCAATCTAAAAAATTAGAAATCCGAATGTTTGCAGAATTTAAAGTTTATCTTTCAATATCTACAATATACGTTTCAAAGCTTTTCTTTAAAAAATTGATTTCAGTAAAATTTTTATATTCGGAATAAAAATTTTAAATGAAAATATTTAAATAATATGTAAAATTATGTAATAAATATGTATTTATTGCTAATTATAGGCTCGTTCGGATTCAATGGCTTCTGTGTATAGCGGAGCTGGTGAAGGCCGATGGTGCGGTTCCGTAGCTGTACGTGGAGAGGTCGAATTTTCTCTTCAATATGATTATAAACAATTGACTTTTGAGGTGCACGTAACACAATGTCGAGATCTTGCGCCTGTTGATGTCAAACGTAACCGATCTGATCCGTAAGTTAAACTTATTTAGAATCTTATTTTATTTTATTTTTAAAGAAAAATATTAAAAATTTTTTTCTTTTTTAATAGCTATGTTAAGGTATATTTGTTACCTGACAAATCGAAAAGTGGAAAACGAAAAACGAAAGTTAAGAAACATACGCTTAATCCTGTTTTTGATGAAACGCTTAAGGTAAATTTTTATTACGTTTAATATTTACAATTCTTTACGTATCTTAAATGAATCGAAAATAATTTATATTATTTTTTTAGTTCCACACAAACATTAATAGTCTCGAATCGAGAACTTTATGGCTGACAGTCTGGCATTCAGATATGTTTGGTCGTAACGATTTTCTCGGCGAGGTCCGCATGCCTTTGGAGAACAAAATCTTCGATGATCCAAGGCCTCAGTGGTATCCTTTACAAGAAAGAGTGAGTTTATAATGTCGTTACTAAAAATAAGTGTTTATTAACTAAAAATACATTTTTATCAACTAAAAATACATTTTTATCAACTAAAAATAAATTTTTCCATGAATTCTAGACTGAACCATTCGACGATCCTGTCGCGTACAAAGGTGAGGTTATTGTAGGATTAAAATTCGTACCACCTGATCCTTCGCGACAAGACCGCGATCGAGAAACTAATGAACAACGTACGAATAAACTCAAAAAGAACTGGAGCAGAGGCTCGCTACATGTTCTTGTTAAAGAGGCAAGAAACTTGCAGACTCGTGCCAAGAATTCCGGTACCTGTGATCCATTCTGCAAAAGGTGAGCTTTTTTATAACGAAAATTTAAGGGGAAAAGTTCAATATGTATTTTGAAAAAGTTAAAAGTTAATATGTTTATATAAAAGTAATTGTGTTAAAATTTTTTTGTTCACTTTAAAATAAAATTTGTTTACAGTTATCTCTTACCAGATAAGGGTCGTTCTGGAAAGCAGAAAACTGGTGTTGTCCGTCGATCAACGGGCTCACCTGTTTGGAATCACACTTTCGTATATAAAGATGTTAGTCTGCAAGAACTTGCGGAGCGTGGTCTTGAACTTACAGTTTGGGATCATGATAGAATCGCGAGTAATGAGTTCCTCGGAGGTGTTCGTTTCAATCTTGGCACCGGTTAGTTATTCTATATTGTTCTAATTTAAAGAATGATGTTTAATAAAATGTACCATAATCAATCAGAGCATTGTTTATATTAAATAATACGTATTTTTCTTTTAGGTAAACATTACGGCAAAGCAGTAGACTGGATGGATGCCACTGGTCGCGAAATGTCATTGTGGCAGAGTATGCTTGAACGTCCAAACTTTTGGGTAGAAGGAGTTGTTACATTGAGACCGAATTTGCATAATCATGGCAAAACCGGTCCTTCCTAGATTTCATACATTCCTTTTCTAAAAAGCGATAATTAATAAAAAAAAGTGCCTTTAGGGTTTACGATTGTAATACAAAGTTTTAATCTTTTTTCATATCGATGCTTCGATTGTAGTATCATCAGTCCAAGGTGTGAGACGTGATGAATTTTAGAAATGTGATTTTTCATTATTTACACGCTCTCTGTCATTTGCTCATAATTAGTATCTGTTTAATGAATCTGGTTAATTTTATAATTGCAATATTTTTTTGAATTTTTTTTAAAAGTTACTAGAACGAAAATGTAGCTTCAAGAATCATTGTATAACTTCTGTTTTGTTACATTTATTTAAAAAGATATTTGAACTATATTTATTGTAAAATTTCGCATTGTTGTGCAATTTGAATCATTGGCTTTTTGATATATATTATAAATAATTGATTTGATAAAAAAAAAAGCCAAACGCCAAATAGACGCACTTTTATTTTTTAAATATTGATAAAAACCACCTTGTTTCGTTCATATTTATTCTTAGTGGCCAAAAGTACTTTGTAATGGATGATCGCTGTTAAGCCGTAATTTGTGAACAGTTTTCTCTCACGGCGAGAATAACATGCTTCCAGACCTGTAAAATCGATGTAAAGTAGCAATTTAATTGATATAATTTTTATGAAGCAACTTTACATCAAGCCAATGTTAATGGGAGATCGGTGTTTTTGAGTGATTAAATACGCCAGATGTCCAATTTGATAAACATATATGTATATTTAGAAAAAATCTATGTTATATATAAATATACAAATTTATGTTACATAAAATAAATTATATAAGTACAGAAGAAAGGTTTAATGCGAATGCGTATAATTAAGTATTAAAATGCAAACAAAGTGGATTATATTTTCGTTTTTTCGCGTGCGATGACGAAGAAACTTAAAGGCTGATGTTACTTGTGCGTGCATATAGTACTTACGCTAACTTTGTTCTTTGATACTTTAGGTGAGACTTATCAAATGATAAAAAAAATATTAACACAATTTTATTTAGCTAGTAAGATTTATCGATATTCATTTGACTTAATATGTAAGTTAAAAGAAAGATTAAAACATAAAAGAAAATTAAAACAGGGTGATCAGTTTGGGCCAATGAAAATATAAACTGCCTACGACGAATTTTTTCTTCGAGAAAAGAAAGTTTAAAACTTTTTTGTGATGTGATGGCGATGAATGTGTATGCATGGTCAATTTCGTACGCGGCCCACGCGTATGTGCAATATATATACATATATTATATATATACATTATTAAAAAAATCATTGTATTTGCGAGCTTGCAGTAAATGCGCGAAGTAAAAGACAAAGGACCAAATGCAATTGTATATCCTCAATCCGTTAAATGAGGCAAGCTCGTTGTGCAATTGTCCTTAATATCGCATGCGTTCCCATTTCTGGAAAGGGATATGAGCGAAATTAAAGAGAATCTATTTATACTTAAATATTATTAATGTACATGAAAATAAATTCTTTTTTTCTACCTTTATATTTGGTTGTATTCATTCTCCTTCCCAATTAATAATCTTACTGATATTTATTATTTATAAATCATTGTTGGATATAAATCGATTTCCTTCGGAATTCTTACCGGAATAACGATATCTACATTTTCCATAAGCACCTGTTAATAAAGACAATAATAAAATTTAATCAAATTCTTTTAAGTAATAATTAATTTAATGTATACCTTTGTGATCTTGAGGAGTTCTCACTGCTGTTGGTAAAGGTGTGTAATTAATATGAAAATTAGCTTCATCAAACTCGTCATTCGTTGGCGATACAGGAACTTTTGTTGTTTTGGCATCAGCTCTTACTGTTTTTAAAAATTTACCACGACTTTGAGCTTGGGCGCGTTCCTGTCGAGTTACGGTACGCGAATCTAAAAATCTTAATGTATCGGGTAATGTATAAATTGCATAAAGTCTATAACGTTCATAATCATCTTCGTCATTAGTTCCCGGATGCGTTAATTGATCAGGACAACCTGGATTACCCAGAAGGCTTACGTAGCTTATTCGTGGACAACATTGTTTGATTTTTTCTAAAGTTAAATCAATGTCTATTATCTGCAATATAAATTAATTATTCATATGATATTGTATAACATTGATACTTCGTATTGTAAGAGTTCTAAAATTAACCGGTGATGTAAAATTATAAGAAAAATATATGACAGGATCCTCACACGTTTGAAAAATTTACGTATTTTCGAAAATTAATTGAAAAGCAATTATTAATACAAAAAATTATGCATGTAATAAAATAATACATGAATTCTGCGTTATAATGAAAGCTTTTCCTTAGTTTTTTTAAAATCTATTTTTAAAATTATGTAATTTAACTATCCAAAACTTGTAAAAACTATACGTCATTCTTACTACTTGCTTTGCTCGGCTAGAAAAACTCCGAAATGCACGATGGTAAATAATTTTTAATCGAAATCAGTACAATAGTAAATAAACTATCAGCTATCGAAATATATTAGAAAATAAATTTGCTTATATACTCTATATTACTGTGATTTTTATAATTATTATTTACTTTTGTTAAGTTATTATCTCTACTCTTTGTACAAATAAATTTCTTAAGATTTTTGTAATCAGAAAACAATATTATCTCTCTGTCATCATTTCTGTGATCTTAAAAATTATTTGCTTGTCAGATTAATAGATTCTTTCAAGCAAAAAATGTTTACTTTTATTTTATCGAATAATTACGTTTTTGTGTTTAAAAAAATAGATTAATTTTTAAAGAATTAATTTAAATTATTTTAAAAAAAAGAAATAATACGTTTATAAAATGTTCTCTTACTTTATTATTATTTAAACTGAGAGTAGTAAGATTTGTCATTTTGGGCAACGTTTTCAAATCTTGTAAATCATTATTGTCTAAAATAAGTTCTTGTAAATATGGAAAATCTTTTACAGCCATAACAGACGTGAGTTCGTTGTAAGAAAGATCGAGACTTATGCATTCTATGCCCACTAAACCAATCAGACCATGTGGAATTCTTTGAGCTCGTTGACCCGTATACCAAGCCTTCAAACAATAAAAAAATATAAGCTTATTCACTTGTAAAAACGACCATTGACTTTAAATTACTTAAACGAAATTTCCTCAAATTTTATCAACTAATTTTCAACTATACACGCTCAAAATTCAATTCATTATCGTGTGCATTAGATTTAATGTACAAAGATTTATTTAAAAAAATAATAACAATTGACGTTAAATAGATTCAATGATATTTATAAAATTTTAAAAAGACTTATCTTATGAATAGTTTAACGTTTAATTTCAATTAAAAACAAGATAAAGTAAAATTATATAAAGTGTAGAAAATGTTTACGTATTTTTAAACTAATAAAATGCGAATACGTTTCAATTCATTCTTATCAAATTGATGGACAGTAACGACAAGTGTTTGAATTGTATTTTAGGTTTTCTTTGATGATAAGATACAAAATATAAATAAGTTACAATACCGTAGATTTCACGCATTTTTCTGATGTTACGTCAAAGTATAAGAAATTCTTTATGTTTTAATATATATAAATTATATTATATATTTTAAAATAGAACGAAAGAATATATTTAATTCATATTTTTGAATTTAGATATTTTTAAATATTGATATGTTATTATTGATATGAATAAATTAATGAAATAAGAATTAAATTAAAATTGATAATTTCTAAGAGACTTTTTTAGCGCACTATCTTTTTCAAAACATTATTGAAAATAAGTCAGAGCAATCTAAAAATAAATTTTTTTTGTCAAAATTTAGCAATAATATTTTATTTACAGAGTGCATAAATTTAAATTGTGTATTTGCAAATAACATTTTTTTAACACATCTTCTTAAACTAAAAATTAGTTAATTTTAACGTTATTTTACTAAAATAAACGCACTGTGGTAATCATCAAATAAAAAAAGATTTTTAATGTTTAAATTATAATATGTTAAGTGGGTAAACAAATTTTTCAAAATTATCCTTACCCTGTCATGACAAACAGTTAGCCCACTGCGATTGAAGTCTTGCTCGTCCCTCCCGGCCATCTTGTTTATACCACACACGTTTTCTGAGATAATCAGCTACTTGTACGCAAAGTAAGTACACATATACGTATGTGTATATTACGGCGGCTTGTCTTACATTTTTTTTCTCATGAGAAAACATATATATGTATATTATCATACGTATGCTATTTTTATTCCTATCAACTCATAATTTTAATTTATAAATATTTAAAGTATTTCATTCCTTGAATTTATCGTAAAAAATTAAATTTTAATTTTATAATATTTATTATACAGTTAAATTTGTTTCCAATTTAATTAATTCACTAACATTTAAATAACAAATTTACGAAAATGTATTAGAACTCCAAATTAATGTAGAAGCATTGAAAGAAATTTTAGAAAAATTATCAAAATTATACTTTGTTATAGTAACGCGATTTAATTTTTTTTGTGCATTGAAGATAATTATGTTTTGAAATAAATTTTCGGATGTTTTTTTAAAGTGAAATGTTGTTTTGGAATGAATAGAATTTTTTCTAGAAAAATGATCTTATATTTAAACAAGTTGAATATTTTAGTACAAAAAAAATTTTAATACTATTAATAACTTATACATACATTTATTTCTAGTTGAATGAGCGAAACATAAAAATTCTTATGTAACCAAGTGTCATGCGGATAAAACAGCTTATTTTCTTTTCTTCATTGCAATTAAATTAAAAACAATAACTAACAAATTTTAATTATTCCATTGCATAAAAATAAAAATTCACGGCAAAATTTCAATTCGAGATCGCCATTACTACTATAGTAGATTATATAAAAATATAAATTACAAGTCCTTTTCATATTATAATACAAAACTTAAATTGAAAAATAATAGATATTGAACTACACCCTATTCTACAATATAATTAGGATGTACAACTAATGCAGGATCTTCATCATCACCTTTTAATTTTTTAGCGTTTGACGTTAGTGGAATGAGAATTTCATCGGTATAAATAAGCCTATCAATAATTTTTTCTATTAGAGATTTTCGTTCTAGCAATTCATCTTCAGAATCAATTTGGTCTTGGATTTGATCAAGATACCAAGCAACTAATTCCGATTTTCTAATTCCTTCCTTTAAATCTACTGCAAAGAGAAAAAAATTTTAAATACGTTTTAAAAAATTTTACGAAATATTGATTAATATATACAATTTACAAACCTTCACTTTCAATGCGAATCTCTTCATTTCTTAAATATAATACCAACATATTGGCAACACTTTTGTATTCATCATAGGACATTGTGAGTTTTTTCTTTGGTGGCTGTGATGTTTGGCTATAATCTTCTGCATCAGCTGCAATAAAACGTTTAAATTACAATAAAAACAGACATGATTTAAAAATAAAAATAATTAATATTCAAGTAAAAAACTTACAAGCATGACCATTAGGATGATCACTAACAATTTGATTTAATCTTTCCATTTCAGCTGGAGCCTCATCAATGTCCATTCCATTCTGAGTGTTATGCATTCCGTCTTCAAAGTCGATGTCCGGTTGTTCGACTCTTATAATACTCTTGCTTAATAAACGACGAGCTTCTTTTACATGGATTTCTGTAACTTCGTCTTGGCATTGTAATTTTGCTAATGCTTCTGACAATCTAATTAAACTTTCCAATTGTCTTACTGTTACCCTCCATGTCGATTTTCTGCCTCCTTGACCTTCTTTTTGCCTTAAATCGGTATATGTTTTTATCAGAAGTTCTCCTGCGGGCTATTCAAATAAACATTTATTTTAATAAAATGTAAATCTTACAATATCTTCACCAATTAAACATTCTTAATATATAAACTTACTCCATTTATCATTGGTTTAAAATGTTTTGCAAAATTAATGTAACGTAGGATTTCAGCTTGAGTGTAAATAGTTTCAATAGTAACTAAATTATTTGTGTGTAAATCAACAATTTTTTTAGCTATAGCATTATCAACTATTTCATTGCATTCATCAACCAAAATGAAAAAGAGATCAAATCTTGACATAATTGGTGCAGTTAACATAACATTTTGTTGTAAAGATCTTGATCTATCGTATCGACCACCTATGGGATTAGCAGCTGCGAGAATCGACGTTCGAGCGTTCAAAGTGGCTCTAACACCAGCCTGTAAAATTTAATTGTTTCAATGTAAATTAAATCATTAAAAACGATTAATTTAATAATATTTAAATTATAATTTATCATTTTATAGCACTGAGTAGCATAAATCCGCATTTATGTCACACTTATCTGTGGCATAAGTAGTCCATTATTGCACCGTGCCTATCGGCCTCGCTACGGTCAGACGATAACCGCACGGTGGATAAATGGACTGTTAATGCCATTGACAGGCTTGACGGCGGATTTATGCTAGTTAGTGCTATAAAAAATCGTATGATACTCGTGGTATAAATGACCTATCGCACGACATGAATTATCACCCTCGTTGCACTCAGACGCTAATATACGTCGTGCCATAATAGGCCATTTGTGCCACTAGTATCATTACTTAAATTTATATTTATTAAATTTATAACTCTAAAAAATAACATTCTTCCTATAAAATTCAAGTTAACTTACTTTAGCAATTGAAATAGTTTGTTGTTCCATAGCTTCGTGAATAGCAACTTGATCCTTTGGATCCATTTTATCAAATTCGTCAATACAACAAATTCCATTGTCAGCTAACATCAAAGCACCAGCTTCAATAACAAAATCAGAAGATTCTTCATCTCTAACTACAGCTGCAGTTAAACCAGCAGCACTGGAAGCTTTTCCAGAAGTATAAATAGCTCTTGGGGATATTTCTGCAACTTGCTTAAGTAATTGTGATTTAGCAGTACTAGGATCACCAACAATGCAAATGTTAATATCACCACGGAGGGCTGTTCCCTCAGTAGTAGTTTTAGCTACTCCACCAAACAGCATTAGAACTACACCTTTCTTAACTTCATCATTACCGTGAATAGCGGGAAATAAACTGGAAACTAGATTTGTGTATAGATTTTTATCTTTACTCATTTCATAAATTTTATTCCATTCATCAGTTGACATTTGTTTCTTCATTGATTCTTGAGAAATTTCATCTAATCCAGTTTCAGTTCCTCCAAACTTTAATAGAAATTATATTTATTAATAAATAACAAGCAATAAAATTGTCTTTTATTTATTTATATTTATTAAAAAGAACAATTAATGAAAATAATAAAATAATATATAAGCAGAAGAGTGTCTTACTCTTAAACTAGTAGCTGTTATACTACAGGCAAGGAAAGCTAATCTGTAATTAAGATCTCTAACACCAAGAGATTTTAATCCTTTTACACCTTCTCCTGGGTCTCCTTGTCTATGTCTTGAACCAAGTTCTGCTTTAGCTCCAGGCATTGATAGTGCGCCAACGTCAGGTACTACTATTAATGTTCCAGTAAAATCATAACTGAAATTGAAATTAAAATTGAAATGTGCACTTTTTTAAATATATGATTTCAGCATATGAAACATACCGATCACCAGCTTGAACCATTTCTACAGTTTCAGCTCTTAAGATTATTTCAAGAGATCGAGGAATGCATCCTCTTGGCAGCTCTTCTTGAGTTTCTTGAATTCTGACTTTCTGAAAGTCTACAAATTCTGAGGCATCAACATCTAATAAAAATCTTCGTCTATTGCTACATACTGGATTAGTACAAATTGTTGGATTGGTAAACTGAAAAATATATTGCAGTTTATATCATAAAAGTTGTTTACAAACAAAAGGTTGTTTTTGAAATGCATTAAAATTTTTAGAAAAATATTTAAAAACTTACTTTAAATTGTTGCTCAACATTCTTGATTACAGCATTACAATCAAGACACAAAAATGTTCCAAGCACTAATTCTGGATGAACAGGATGAGTCCTTACTACTTGACCTGAGATACGAATCAAACTACCAATTTTTGATGTTGTAAGTTCTCTGAGCTTATGCCTTGTTGGGACTTCAACTAAACTGACATAACATTCTTTTTGTTTTGTCAAACCACCACGATCTTTTACAAAATTACATACAGCTTGACAAAGGAAAGGATAAACTCTAAAATTTGAAAATTTATTCAAATGTTTAATATTATAGACTATTTTTGTAATAAAGATAGATTATATAATGGACGTAGTTCCATCAACTAATATACAAATAAACAAACAAAACATAAATATATTTATAATAAAATTTTATATACCTGTAATACTCTTCTATAATAGTTGTAGATAAAATTTGATTATACTTTTCTATATCTTCAAATGATACTTCTAATGTACTGCGCTCGGGGCTAACAAGTTCTTTAGCTGGTTCAAGATATTTAACTTCACCAAATTCTTTAAATCTAAAAATAAACAATTTAATTTATTATTGAAATTAAATACAAATCATATGATTAATTTAAATATTAATGATCATTATGAATTAGATATATGAAATTAACACCAAGCTATAATTATTCAAAAATGATTTTAAATTGTCCATACAAAATATATCTTTTTTAAACTAAAATATTAATATCTAAATATTATATCAAAATTTTGATATCAAAGTAAATCTATTGTTGTGTTGTTTGTCATTTGTTCATGAGCTTACTATAATGTAAACTTATAGCATTTGTAAAAAGTTTTGTGTATGTACAATGTATTTATATTTATACTTTTTCAAATACTTTTTATGCATAGATTTACCATTGTATGCGTAATTTTAAATATTGAATTGTCTTAAGGTAATTTTTAGTTGTTCAAAGAGTTTTCTTTATAATTTTGTATGGACAATTGAGAATCATTTGTGAATTGTTGTAACTTGAGAAAGGACACAAGTAAAGTGTTTGAAACATCGTTTGAAATAAATAATTCTTTGTTTATCTCCCAAGAAGTTTGGTGTTAATTTTATTAATCATAATGATAAATGATGGATTTAATATCAATAAATGAATATTTTTCTAGTTTATAAAATATAGACGGGAGTGATAGAGTAATAATAAAAATTTAAACTTACTCTTCAAGAAAATCCTGGAATAATTTTTGGCACTGCGTTCCAACCTCATCTCGAACTTTAGCTTGATGATTTGGTACATCGCCTAAATCCATAATTAATAACAAATTAAACTTATTTTTTATTAAGGCACAAATATAAGCATGCGGACACTCGCCAAGTCCAACAAGTAGTAGCTTTTGGCGGGAAAATTGATGGAAGTGCACACTACCGCCAAAGTAAATTAGTAATTTATTATATTTCCAGCGGTCGGCAGTGTAGAGATGCGCGAAGAGTTTTAAATCATAAAAACAGTGATTATTTAATTTTAATATCTTCCAATTGATGAATTATTACTTCAAATGTAAATTAAAAATATTTAAATTCAAAATCACAAAAATTTATAAAAAATTTATTTTAGTCAAAAAATTTTTTTAAATAGTAATACTTTTATCAATACGCACTTTGATTGAAACCTGACTATTATTATTAATTATTTAGAATAATTGTAATTTTAAATAATATGAAATGTTCTTTTAGCGGAATAATAAAAAACAACTACAACTTCAATAATTTCATATGGATTTTTGTATTTTAAATCGAAGGTAATGACATTATCAACGCACCCATGCAAATGCAGCATGTAAGTGTGAGGCGGAATCTTATATACCGAGCGAAAGAAGCTTGATTTTAGTGTGGCTCGTTGGTCTAGGGGTATGATTCTCGCTTAGGGTGCGAGAGGTCCCGGGTTCAAATCCCGGACGAGCCCAAGGGATTTTTTTTTCAAGTTTTTTGTATATCATCTTGAGATGTGAGAATAATATTCGATTTATATCTTTAAGAAGTGTTATTTATCTTTACATTTACGCTTCTCAATCACCCGCTTGCTTTATGGTCGTTATGTTACTAAAACAATATTGTAATATATATAACATTGTGTCGGCACAGTGCCGTCGTCGTACGCCAGAGCGTGCAGCACGATATGCAGCAAGTGGACGTCTGCTTGGTGTTCATTCCTGACGTTACGATGCGGTCACACCATGCATTCGGCACAGCGTGCAAACAATCTGACGGCATTGTGGAAAGCATCATGCATGTAGAATGCCGTCATTATTTGTAAAACCATACATTCGTTCAAATGAATTATTGCGAAATTAAAAATAGCAAATAAAAGTATTTTAATATAATTATTTTTTTATTTATTAATCATAAAAATATACAAAATACAGAGCGCATCAGTATACAAAAAAATATACATAGTAGAAAATACGTTTGAATGCAATACCGTTGAATGTACAATAATAAAAAATTAACAATATTTAATTTGAAAATAATTTCTGTAAATATTGTGCAGTTATTTACAATTGTTTATAGTTGTTTACAGCTATGCAAATTTATTTATGGTTATTTAAAGTAATTTACTATATTCATTTAAATTTTACAATTTGTGAAAATTCAATTATTATTTACAGAAATTATTTTCATGGAAAAAATTTTCATATATATACAAAATATTAAAAAATTTTCGTAAAAATGAATAATAATTAATAATTGTGAATTACTATAAATAATTAATATTTACGTCTTAATTTAGAAAATTTAACGATAATTTACAATTATTCATAGTTATTTACAGTTACATAAATAAATATTCACAACATTTTTTTGCATATTTGTCATTTGTACAACCTTAATAACACATTTTTCTATCAGTACTTTATAAAATTGTATAAATTTTCATAGTACAAATTTATTTTACATGGAAATTTTTAAACAATTATTAATTTTTTCATTCAATCTATATAATTTTATAACTTTCAGGTTTGTTTTTGTACATAAAATTCTCATAAAAACCGCGAGCTTTCGGTCTAAGACTTAATAATTTTTAAACGATGAGCTATTTTGTTCTATTTTTAAGGATTTCTCTGAAAAATTATTGTTTATATTAACGATTATATTAACGATTATTGTTTATATCAATTATTAATTATTAGATTTAGAAAAATTATTGTTTATATTAACGATTATAGCTCTCAAAAGACAATTTCTAGTCTTCTGAAAGTTGAGATTAAATCCTCTCAATTTGAAAAAGAAAATGTGTTAAATCTCAATTCGTTCAAAAGTTATAAGAAATAAAAATTTTTATAAAAATTAATATGAAATTAAACTTTAATCTTCATTGAAATATTGTTTTTCATTTCCCTATAACTTTTGAACGGATTGAGTTTCCCGAGTATTAATTTTTTTCAATTGAAAGGGTTTCATCTCAATTTTTACAAGAATATTTCTTAATTGACTCATAGACTTTCATTGGGGAGTTATATTCTTTGATATAAACAATGATTTTAGGAATAATCTTAAAAAATCAAATTAAATTGGTCATAATTTTAGAATGATCGAGCGTTACATTCAATGATTTCGGCTTTCTTTAGAATTTTATGTTTAAAAACATATCCGAGAGTTACAGCAAAATTTGTAACCGAAACAAATACCACTCTTTGTTAGTAATTTTAATGTCTACTTTGTAGAATTTTCACGTTCTGAATTCCTAAACCGTCTACCACTAAATAAAAATTCACTTCAAATAAGTATTAAATTTTAATGATTCTTTGGCAATGTGTTGTATCGCCAGGATGGTGATTCTCGATGGACAATAACGGAGTCTGCATCGAAACCTTGCTCATCATCAAAGGATGTTGTGTTTGTCAACTTCTAAAAAAATAATCAAAATATTTAATAAAGATAATTAAAAAATAAATAATTAAAAAATCATTTTTACCTGCATAATCAAATTGATGATCATCTGAATTCGTTGAATCGTCTAGTAACGTGTCAGCATCAGTTGTTGATTCTTGTTGCTCTAATGATTGCTGCGAATGATTTTTCCATTGTTGCTCTTCATTCATAACGTTGCCGTCATTTTGCTGTTGTGGCTGTTGTGATTCCTCATACAATTTGTCGTTGTAGTCTTGCTCTTCATCTTTTAGCTTTTGCAATTCTTCATCCGGTTCAGTGTCATTATTGCTCTGTCTTTTTCGTTGTTGATATATATTCGGCTCATAATTATCTTCTTCTTCAACAGGATTGTGACTTCTGCGACGGCGACGTTCTTTTAAACTCTTCAAAGCTTTCGTTATCCCATCTACGAACTTTGAGAGACATTGCTTTTTTAAACTTAAATTATGTTTCATAGCCTCTGAAAAAATTTATCATGTACAATTTAGAACATAATAAACAATATATAAAAAATTTTAAATGATGAATTTTACCTTTGCAAGCGTCAGCAAATTTAGTTTTGTTCAAGGCTTGCTTTTTGCTACTTGATTTTCCAAGCCAAGAGATAGATGTTGATATGTCTTCTTTTATATCAAATGCATGTTTAAAATAAGTAGATGCACAGTCAGTGGTATTAAAACCGCCAAGACAAATGAAATAGCTAACCTAAAATCATAGAAATATTCGATTAAAAAAATTAAAAAGTATCATAAACATTTTTTTTCTTACCAACTCATCAAACATATCTTATAAAAATACTTAATAAAAATGATTTAAAATTTAATTACGTAATTAATAATTATAAGTACTTAACAAAGCTTTGATTTTCCATTTATTTATTTAATTATTTTTCTCCACGGGGCAAGCCCCATAAATACCTGAATTTCACACATTAAATATACGTATAAGACAACAAAAAAATAAAATTTTTTTACAATTGTTTTTTTGTAATAATTTTTGATACTGAAAAATTTGAAATGTAGTAAAAGTTTTAATGCAATAAAAATATAACGGAAAATTAATATTTTATTCATAAATATATCACAATATTATGTATAACACATATATTTTAATTATTTTAATATATATTAAAAAATAATTCGTAACAAATAATTCTTTCTACAAATTACAATAGTTTCATATAGACATTATAACCACGAAGCAAATCTATTATTAAAAAATTTAACCTTATCAAATAAAGTTTATTTTGAAGTCAATTATTTAGCATGATAATTTTTTAACGAGATCTTCTCATTTCATTAAATGCTATCTTTTGTTTTTATGGAAACATTAATTCGATTAAAATAAACAATTATAAGCAAATATTAATTTAAGGTACTTACGTTATTTGAAGATATTTTCCAAAGAAGATGTGTAGTGTTATAAATAATTGATTCTTGTGCCAATTAAACAAAATGTTGAACAGCGTAGATGTAACGTGAAAGCGATGTGCACTCGAAGAAGTACAAAATACGTATGCGTATTGATATTTTTGAAAATAAACTTAAAATCTACACAAAAAGATCCTAACCATATACCCTTTTTTATTAAGGGAATTTCCAAAGGCAGGAAAATAATGCGTCCACCAGATGTTTTGTTACCCGACTAATCCTCGACGATTTTACGCGTGGACAAAATTTTATGATCTTTGCGCTATACTTATGTTTTCTATGAATCTAAATACTACTCGAACATAACAATAAACCAATTGTAACCCAAAATTCAAGTTACTGCTGTATGTGTGTGTACTGCTTATATATATATATATATATATATATATATATACGGGGAAAAATTCTATCATAATTATAAATTCCATAGAAAAAATTACCATTTTAGATAGTAACCGTGGGATATACTTTATTTGTATGAAAATTAATGTTTTAAGTAGTAAAAATAGTAAAAATTTAGAATTTTTACTATATATATATAGCAATTTTTACTATTTAAAATTATGATTTCTATAAAAATAAAGTCCCAACTATGTCGAATAGTAATTTTCACGACAGAATTTTCCACTGTATATATATATGTGTGTGTGCGTGTGTGTGTGTGTATTTTTTTCTATTGCCTATTGATCATATAAAGAAATTCAAAAAGTACCAAAAATGCGATCTTGCTAAGCTTGAGAGCTTTCATTTTTGACAAATTTCTTTTGATTTCGAACTATTAAAATACTTTGCAATCTAAAATAGAAAATCATTTATAACATATTCATGTAGTCTTAATTTTAATACCCTCACAATAAGGTTTGATTAACGAAAATTGGCTAACTTTTACTTAATTTAGACCAAAATATTGTTTATTTTATTCAAATTTATTTGACTTAGCTGTCAAACTCGTACATTCGAGAATGAAAATTGTCAATCATGAAATTTCCACTTTTGTAAATAGATTTATTAAAATAATTTGAAAATTTTAGCTTAAGTTTGAATAAATAAAGCCATTTCAATTTATTAAATTATTGAATCAAACTAAACATTGGGTTTGAAAATCTTAATTATTTTGAAATTTGATTAGCAGTAATAAAAATTAAAATATTTTTTCAACAATCAATAAATTATTCAATTATAATTGAGTATTTAGTCTAGGTAATAACAAAATAATATTTTATTTATTTTCATTATGTTTGATGATTTTGGATTTAAATAAAAAAGATATATTAGATGTAATTTTTTAAAAATAATAAATATTCTTTCAAATATTTAATGTCCCTAAATTAGTAGATTTTTATAAGCATTTTAGCAAACACGTTATTCGCAAAGATATTAATTATTGCTCTTTCTGTAAAAAAATGTAAGAAACTAAAAGAAATAAAAACCAAATTAAAAATTTTTTTTTTATTTGAGTAGTGGCAAATTATAAATTGATGAATATTCAAACCTGCATACAATATTTACTAATTCGAAATTGATTTTTTATGCTTAACCTATAATAATTATTTTAAATCTCATAAATTATTTCCTTTAATAATTGATCGATTCCTTATCAATAAATAATTATGAAAAGTAAACAAATTAACACATCTAATATTATATTTTAATATATAACCGATTATTTATATTTAAAAACACAAAATAATTATATGAAATTTTTATTGATGCTTATTCCTTCTTGTGCTACCTAAATTTTGCTTGTTGTGCATTTTATTTTAAATAAAATGCACAACAAGCTTTTAGTATGGTTCAGAATGTCTGTACGTTATGCCATGACAATTTTTTGCAGTCCGTGACTGCACAGTGACGGTATAATGCAAGCATGTGCGCCAGCATGATCGTGTACAGCACGTGCTGTTATCTGGGATTTAAAAAGCATCTTTATAGAATTTTCCATTTTCATTCAAATTAAGATAATTCAGGTCGTCAGTGGCTCAGTCGGTATAGAGCGATGGATTCATAATCTCGAGGTCCCGAGTCCCGAGTTCTAATCCTGCTCTCAGCCGATTGATACAAGCACCACTGTACGTTACATGTGCTGAAGTTCACGAACACACTGATGATCTTCGTTGCTAATTAGCATATCACAATGCTAGCACAAACACAGCAACGTTTAAATAAAATTTAAAAAATTAAGATAATCTGTTAAAGCAAAAAATTTTTGATATTTTCAAATTTAAATAATTTTGCAAAACTTTTGCACGCTAGAAAAATTGAAAACATCTTTTTACTTATAATTGTTTTAAAATTGGAATAATTACTATTTTTCCGAATAAAAATAAAAAGGGCAAAAAATAAATGAAGTTAAATATTTTTATTTATATTGGTAAATTAAATTTTAAACCATTTTGTTTCTGGAAAATAGTGAACTAGTTTAAATAAATATTCTATGCGTTGAGTAAGCAAATGTTCACGCATAAAAATAAATGTAATTCGTAAAGGTGTAAAGTTCGTAATTATTCATTACTTCATTTATAGCTCTAATCATTGTTATACGATGAATAGCACGGTTTTAATAGTTTAAATTAAGAACGTAGAAAAGTTTGAATCATCTTTTTTTTAATAAAAAGAAAAATTCCATAAAATTCTTATAAATCCTAAAATTGTTAAATATTTTTACGTGAAATTGTACAGTTCGTTTGATATTAAAAATACTTAGTAACGCGCATATTTAATACTAAATTAATACATTTTACAGCTGACACTTTTGTTGCCATCCAACTTTTTCCTATCAAGTAAAAAAGTTTACTGTCCTACATAATTTCTATAGTCTGTATTTAATTCATAAATAAAGAACGCGAATAAATAAAATATACACTTTTATGTATAAATTATTCGTTGTTTATAGATTTTAATGCTGAAATTAAATAAAAATTCCTAATTCTATAAAATTAAAATAGTATGAAATATATGTGGTCATTAGAAATCGTTTGAAAACTAAGGTATCTTAGAATTTGGTATTCATCAGGTGTATAATTCATTCTACATTCGATTATCACAGGTCATACACCTACTTTTACACTAAAGTCAAAATAGATAGTTAACACAGTGTGTATGTGTCATCGTTCCTTGCGCTGCGTCAAGAAAGAACTCTCTTTTTCATGTATGATGCTTACAACATAGTGACTCACTTTTATGCGCGCATCTTATGTGTTTTATCATTCCATTAACTCGAGTACAAACGATTTCCTGATCTTTTATTTATTTTTTTTTTAATTATTGTGAAGAGGAAAGGTCAAGATTTAATTTTAATTAATTAAATTTTATTTTATAATTATTGAAAAATTAAAAGAACGGGTAACAAAGATTTTTTTCTTCATTTTTATAATTTTTATAAATACTATTAATAATAAATTCGATATTTGTAAAAATATATTTGTCTACCTACCTAAAGAAATAAACTCCTATTTCTCCTTTTGGTAGCTTCGTCAACTGGGCATTCGACTTACAAGTTTTAACTGCTTTTACTCCGGACTTTAAACCATTGTGTATATCTGTTTGTGACCCCAGTTTAATTATCAGGTTGCCGTATTTTGGCATACAAAACAATTGAATCGCAACTATTAAGAACAAATTGACACGTTACAATTCTATTATTTACGAAATTTAAAATCTAGATGCCATTTAAATTAGGTATCTCCATAATAATCTTTATAAGAAATGTAAATATGTTCAGATACATTAAAAAGTAAATTTAAGGGATTTAATTTTTTGTTGTTTTTGATAATTTACTTAATGTTGGTGTATTCTTTGAGAATTTATGTCCAAAATTTGTAATTAAAGTCATCTATTTATAAAAAGAAATTAAGAGAAAACATTTTTTGTTACATAAAATCCTATTTATTTTACCTTTATGAATTTGGGCCTTTGTACTCTGTTTTGTATGCGTGCGAGCGCACGTGTATGTAGTGTGTATGCAATATATATAGGGCATCAGGAATATTAGGATCTTTTGATATCAAACCTTAAGAGGGCGTTTGTACGATCAAATAGTACAAAATATTGTATTAAATAGTAAAAATATATATGTTTGAAATGTAATTTTTTATTAATAACATTTTGCATGTTGTAATTTTAAAGAATTTGATAAAATGAGATAGAATGGGTAGCTTTCTAATGTATTAAAAAATTTCAGCTCATTTTCTTTAGGTGCTACTGTAACATACCTTTTATACTATAATACTATCGTAAATCGTACCAGTACCTACACAATATAATTTCCCCCTCTAGTGGTAAAGCTGAAGAATAAAAAAAGGTAAAGAGAGAGAGAAAGAGAGAGCCTCGATTTTCAAGATGGCTTCAGCGACGTTTGTGTGTTGCTGTCAAATCGGCTTGGGATACGCCTAAGTTCAGTCTCTTTATCGGGAATGTAATGGAAATATATAAATCGTATATTTAAGTTCATTTTGAACGATCAATTCGATGTACTTGGCAAAACTGTTAAACTATAAAAGCCTATAGAAGGTTCTACATTGGCACTTTATTTGGAGCAACACAATGATTCAACAGCCTCGTTCACCCGGCTGAAACTTGGACGTTTCTTTTCCTCGACCTCTTTTGCATTTTAAACTTTACAATCGTCACTACACTTGTTAACCAGGTAAAGTTTTTTTTTCATATTTTCAAGTGTTTTATCGATGTTTTATTTTCATTGTTAAACTGAAGGTAAAATAAAAACTGATAAGAAACTTTGCAGATATATTCTATTGAGGAGTAGGGTTAAGACAATTTTTGAATGAATCATACTTGAAAGTTTTTATTGGTTAATGATAAGAGGTAATCGTTAAATATAATGTGTCTCTTCACTTGTTTTAGGTGTAATTGGGCGAAAAAAGAAAAAAAGTTTGTGCCAGAAATGGAGGCACTTGTAGAATATAATTACGAAGCCCAAGAACCTGACGAATTAACTATAAGGAAAGGTGATATTATTAAGGATATCAAGGTTTCTAATGGAGGTTGGTGGGAAGGAACTTTAAGAGATAAACGAGGAATGTTTCCTGACAATTTTGTAAAGGTTTGATAAAACTTATATTTTTATATTTAACTTCAAGTTCTTTTTTTATTTTTAAAAAATCTTATGAAATTTAAAGGTCTTGGAGCCTTTAGGAGGAGCAAGAAACAGTGGAGATAAAACTTCAAAACATGAGGAAGTTACTTTACGTAATGGCTCTGGAAGGAAGTTTTGCAAAGTTCTTTTTAGCTATGAACCTTGTAATGATGATGAATTAAAATTAATACCAGAAGAATCTATAGAGTATTTGGGTGAAGTTGAAGAAGGTTGGTGGAGAGGGCGTATTAAAGGAAGAACAGGTGTCTTTCCATCAAATTTTGTTTCTTCACCAGTTCCAGAAGAGTCTGAAAGAAATAAGGAAAAAAAAGAATTTTGTAGAGTACTGTATCCTTATGAGGCTGCCAATGACGATGAACTTACACTTGCAGAAGGTGATGTCATTACATTAATCTCAAGAGATGCTCCAGATAAAGGTTGGTGGAAAGGTGAAATAAGGGGACAAATTGGTCTTTTTCCTGATAATTTTGTTGAAATCACAACGCAATTAAAAAACAATGACTTATTAGATGGTCAAGCGAATCAAATTTCAACAACAAAGTCTTCATTGACGAAACATCAAACAGGAAAGAAAAAAGAAACAGCAAATATTAGAAAAAGTTTAGATACAAGAAATATTCGTTCTGACATTCCAGTGAAAAATAATATTACATCATCTACTAAAAATAAAAATATTACATCATCAACTTCGTCTTCAACCCTATCAGGAAGTACTGGAGAAAAGAAACCAAGTGCTTTAATTTCTAGTTTAAAACGTTTAGTAGGAGATACAACCACCAGTAGTAGTAATAATGGAAATGGGAGTACAAATACTGGCTTAGGTGAAGAATTGGATGAGGTGGAAAGAATAGAAGGTGCTCCTTTGTCACATTTAACAGCATCAAGAGCTAAGGCTCCTCGTCGAAGGTTACCCTCGTCACAACATTTAAGGCACCACAATGTTCCAAGCACTGCTCCAAGTGATGTTAGCACTACTTTATCAATGTTAACAGTAAGCTTTTTGATTCTAATTATATTATTTTAATAACAATTTCACTTAATTTTTATGATAATTATTGTAATATTATCATAGGAAGATAATATGACAAATGGTAGTGCAGATATAACTGAACCAGTACCAAAAGATGATGAGAGTGATGGACTTGTTGCTAAAGCTAGGAAAAAAGCGCCATGGGTTAATATCTATCATAAAATTAATTATTTAAATTATTGATACATTTATATTCTTTACAAATATATTTAATTTTTAGGTGGAAGAACTTAAACTGAATCAAATGGAAAGAAGAAAAATGGGTACAGAACGTTTAGATAAAGGAGATGTTAAAAAAGATCGAGCATACTCATGGTAAAACTATCAAAAAAACTCGTGTGTATTTATCAATTCATAAAAATATTAATTTATGTGTTTTAATAGGTTACCTCCATCTGTAAATAATGCTGATGTTGTACCAAAACCAGATTTGGATGTAGAAGATGTAAAATCAAAAGAAAAAGAAAAGGAAAAGCCTAGTACGCCACTGGAACCACCTGCTACATCTCCTGTACTAAATTTGCCTGCCTATGTCCCTTATCACCTTTATAGTCAACTTTTGGAAAGGGTATTTTTTAAGAGAAATATATTTTTAATTATTTATGATACCAATTCATTTGTATAAACAAAAAAATTTGCTATTTTAGGTTACAGTTTTGGAAGAAAATCAAGAACATCTTATGAGAAAAATTACTCATCTTACAGATCAGCTTAATGGTTTTCTTGATAATCCGACAAACGCTAAAGATTAAATTTTATAACACGAAGACTTTTTTTAGCATTTTTAGCGACGTTTTTTAATCGCAGCGTTGTTATAGATTTTTATTAATTTTAATCATTATTTCCGATTGAAACGCTGATACTTTATAATTTTTTTTTTCAACGAAGTATATAACAGACTGAGACATCACAACGACATCCCAGCTCAACATTCCACTTAAACATTCGTAGGCCTAAACGCCACGTACATATATAGAAAGGTGAGATGATACTCTTTCTACAGATCTCGACTTTTATTATTTCGATAATATGTTTTAGTTTTTAATTTTTACTGCAACTAGTTTCTTATATGTACTTAAAAGATTTAAAGGCTAAAATTTAATAGCCTTCGTGAAAACGATATTTTATGATAATGTAGCATTTAAATTGACTCGATTGTGCCAATAATTTTTATTATTTGTTGTCTCAGCATTGCTACATCACCAATGATTAATTTATCAAATGATGATTTTTTAACGTAATTTTACAAATTTTAAATGAAAACGCATCAAATTTTGAAAATTAATTTTTTCATATAGTGTTTAAAAAAAATTAACAATAAAATTTTTTTTTTAATTTTACTTTCATTATTGAAGTTACGTTTAATAATAATGTTTTAGATTTTTTAAATATATTTTATTTATGTACGACCTAATACGATAATTATATCGTAGAAAATTATTTTTTAGCATTTAAATATCGCTTCGTACTTTAATAGGCAATTGTGTACTTACAAATAATTACTCAAGACCTATTTTTTAAAAAAACGCGAGCATGTATGTGCTTTGCTATAGTTCAAAATCAGCGGTAATATTATTTAACTTAAAAAATAAATAAATAGGTTCGGATTTGCATTTCGCGGAATAAGACTTTGCCTTTAGAGAATAAAAAATTTTTAATCAAAATTCCTCTCTACTTAAGTTGCAAAAACTAATCAAAACAATACACAAATTTAAAATCGAGCACGCAGCATTTGAGTTCGAATATAGAAAGAATAAAAAAAAAGAGGGGCACATAACTTTCTCCGACCAAATCTCGTTATCAACGTGACTTGAATTGATAATTTTATACTTTTATATAACTACAATTAGCCGCGAGTGCGCTGGAAAATAATCGAGCTGTTTTTATCAATGAAATAAATAATAATAAATGATCAAATAAAAAAATCAATACGAGATGTGTTAAGGCGAGTAGTGATGCATTTATTTTGAAGCGTGTTTCTGCTTCATTGTTATATATAAAAAAAAGAGTTAGGAGCGCTGTCCAGTTGCACATCACTTAACAGGTTGCGCGCAACGTAAAATAGAAGATGTATACATTTCTAGATTATTTTTCTACCTGTACGAATCATTCCCATTTGTATTTTTTAGCAAAAAGTTTATAAATATCTTTAATTTGAATGTTAATTAAGGAATGTTACATCTTCATATTAAATTTGGTAAGCGATGGCCAAAAAGAAGGAGAATCTTTTTTGAATTTTGTTCCACGAAAAAATAATGAAACAGAAAAGAAGATATAACAATGTATTAATGAAATTCTCCTAGCTTGTAAAAGGTCCCTGCGTTTGCAAATTGTCCAACAAATGTCGAAGAAAAAAAATTAGTCCAGGTTGTATTAACGTGTTCGATGCTTCCGATCTTAGTCGCTGTAAGATAATTGCATAATCAACCGACAGTATTGAATCATTGATATATAAATGAAGATGTTATAATGAAAAAAGGAATATCGTATTCCAATTTATTCACGTGATAGCCCATTGATAAAAAAAAACAAAGTCCTATTATTGAATTTAAATAAACTGGATGTGGGGTTGCAGCTTATTTGAAAGTCGCGTTTTTTTTGCAAAAGTGCGTCGTTCTCAATTACACATTTGAGTCTTTCAAGACGTTGTAACTTGAAAAATAAATAAAAGAAATGCGTCAACTTTGTTCGCTGCTTCCAAACGCCAAGTCCTAGAATTTATAAAAGATGGAATTTAAAAGAAAAGAAGATGGAAAACGCATCAAGAATAGAAAATAAAAACGATATTGAACGTATGTAAATAATTTAGGCGCGCGAATATATGGAGAAAAACACAAACAGATGAAATATTATATTTTCTTCTTGCTTTTCGTGATGTTGCACGTCCGAGCGACGTGGAAACCTATGTAATTCGTAATTTGTAAATATGAACTAATTCATTGAAGTATATACATATACATTTTTCTTTATGAAATTGATGTTATTTATTCATACTTATTATTCCTATCCTCACGCATAATTATATTTATTTTTTTTCAGTTTTATTTCAAAATTAAACACACATGTGAATATAGATTTTAAATAAAATGGCCCGTGTGTCAATATTTTATGTATAAGTTTACTTAAAATATTTATATTAATAAGTACAATAAAATTATTGTAAAAACTTAATTAACAGACTTTACTAAGCTAAGAAATAATCCTTTGATTTGCGTTACATTTCGCCACTGTGGTAATTCACAGATGAATGGAAGCTCTTTACTGCATGATATGACCTTCCAAATGGGATCGCTTTTGCCGTCTAGATGGAATAGTCCAACGCACCCTCGGTTGTGCGACGGTTCGCCTATGTCCCAAGCTCGATAATCGTAACACATTAATCTGTCACCTTAATCAAACTTTTAAATTAATAATTATTCTTTTCATAGAAAAAAAATAAAAGAAAATTTTATTTAAATTAAAATAATAAATTTTCTTAATAAAACAATTTAATACCCCATTCATTTTTCCAAATTCGTTCTTTTCCTTCATTGCTTAAGCCGACAAAAACTACAAAATTACTGATGAGCGAAGCCAAGCCACGAGTTCGAACTTCATTTGTCACGTCTGCCAGAATACCATGAATTTTCTGGCACGAAGCACGGGCATTTGTGAAGTTTTCTTTTTCTGTGATTATTGTGAATAATCCAACATTTTCTACGCAATGTAAAGTTGCATTTCCTAAAACATTCTTCTTTTACTGAATTTACTTAATTTTTTTATTTATTTATTTTTTTCATATTAGTTACCAGTATGAGTATTGTTAGAATATGTACTATAGTAATCAATACCAGTTGCATTCACTAATTGTCGAAGGCCATTAGTTTCAGGGCAATAAAATAAAATGCAATTAGCTTCCCAAGAATCATTTGATTGTCTCACTTTGTTGATTAAAAAAAGTTTTTAAGTAAATTAATTATATCTACAAATCATTTTAAGTCATTGAAAGATGAATTTTTAAGACTTAACTTATAATAAACTTCTGAAAATTTTAGATTGAAGAAACAAATATAGTTTGATCTATGTATAAATTCAATAGTTAAAATTATTACTATAAACTTTGAAAATCTTACGTCTTTTTTAATATTTTCTTTTTAAAATATATCTACTTCACTTTTTAGATAAGACCAAAATTTTTCAATACATAATGGAAGCTATTTTTAAAATAGAAATATTGAAATTATCAAAATTAAAATTAAATTTTTTTAATAGATTAATTAACAAAAATTTCAATTATTTACCAAAATTAAAGGCTAGAGCCTGTTTATTTTCAGCGAAGTCTTTACATTTGGCAATGTTTGCAAATTTTCGTCTCGTTATCACCTGTTTTGTTGATTTAGCATCTGTTTTTATCAGTTTGTATGAAATTACGCGTCGTGAATCTATATTTCTACAGCATTTACAATGGTTTATCAAAAAGATGCTTATTATTATAAAAAAATGCAACTGCATTTTGCTTACACATATGAATTATGACTAACTGAATTATACAACATGCAACGGCAACGTAACTGTTTACTGAAAGACGCAGATTGACATTGACAAATAAAATTAGGCATTAAGTAGATTTTTTTATTATTTCTATTTTCATTGTGTGCCATTTACATATTTCTTTTTACAAATCATTTCTTGTGATATTAAATCTGTCCTTGTCAACTTGCAATATAATTTTTGTACATACAGTTTGCGCTTTCATTTTGATTTTATAGGTTGAACACTAGTCGAAAAAGTAAGTAAGAAAATATATGTACATTGTAACTCTTTTTTTACACAAAAAAAAAAATAAGATTTTACTATAAGCGTAATTGGTTTTTAGTGCCTGGAAGTTCGGCGAAATCCTTTGTGGAATATGTGTGTAATTTGTGAAATTAGCTAATCCAAGTGATAGCTTATACTATTTACGATGCTAGAACTTTGTCGATCGCTGCGACCACTTGAGCGAAAATTGAGTCTACAGTACCTTCTGCATTGATCTGAAAAAAAAAAAAAAAAAAATTACGTTATATAAACTGAAGACTTGAAAACTTTTTTTCCACTTTTTTTAAAAATTACCTTTACAACTTTGTTTTTATAATGATTAATGATTTTGCCATTTTTTTCATTGAAAATTTCAATTCTTTTCTTAATAGTTTCTTCGTTGTCGTCTTCTCTTTTAACGGCGGCAGCTGCTGCTCGACCTGCTAGCCTCTTCACTAACGTATCATTGGCGACATCAAAGAAAATAATCAAATCCACTGGACTCACCTGTAAATTTTGAAAAAAAGCTTTATTTAATATAAAATGTTGTTAAAAACTTTTACTATGAAATCTATAATTAGAGAAATTAATTGAATAAATTTATTTCTTAAATTAGCTTTATAATATAATGTATATATTATTAAATATATTCAGAAAGTGATATTTTTATTTAAATTTTTTAATATATAATTTGAATGAAAAACTTACATTCTTTTCAAATTGAAGTCCTTGATCAAGCTCACGTGGATACCCATCAACAAGAACACCTTTGATGTTAGGATTATCCTTTTTTGCTTTTTCTATTCTTTCTTTAATTAGTGCAAGAACAACATCCTGAAATAAATTAAAAATTAATGTTTCCACAAATTGTTATAGCTTTATTTAATAATATTTTTAATATGAAAAAAATTTTAAGTTATTTTTATCAATTTTTTAAAATTTTTATAACGCAAAAATTTGATTTAATAATAATTTTAATTTATATTGAATAATAATATATCATATTTTTTTTATATAATTTAAATAATTTTAAAAGAAATGTAATTATGGAAAATCTAATTTTATTCCATTTTTGTTATTTATAATCGCTATTTTATCAAATTATTTGAATAAAGTTCAATGAACATTTGCAAGAAAATTATGTGGTTTTCAAAAGATAAATTTGTTATACATTGTAAATACTTTTTATTATATAAAATAATAAGAAAATCATCATTTGTTTGGATCAGAGTTATAAAATTTTTGAGTTAGTTGCAAATCAAAATTTGTTTAATTGGAAAAAATTATATTTGATTTCAAACTAGTTAAAATGATGATTTTCAATTCTAAATTTTTTGTTTGAATATAACTTAAAAATTCAGAATTTATATAAAAGTATCAATCATTAACCAATCTATATTATTGTATATTTTTTTAAATGAGTTGAAGAAGATGATATCTTGTAATTAGTTTAAGAAATAAAAATAATTTTCTTAACAATGATAAAAAATATAATACTTATAATAATAATTGAGAATACATTTACAATGCTATTACAACGAAATAATTTATTTGTGATTGGAAACTGATTTTCATTAAAGAAAAAGAAATTAGATTTGAACTAAGAAAAACCAATAAATCAATATTCTGATAGAATTATTAATTGTAATTCTTAAAATAAATCGAAAAAAAAATTGTTTGTATACTTACTGTAGGTACAAAGAGACCTTTAGACATAAGAGCCTGCAATTCAGCACCTCGAGGACTACCGCTCGCAACTTCCTCTCTGAGAAGGTCACCACTGCTCAAATGCACAAAACCATACTTTTGAACGATTTTATTGCACTGAGTACCTTTGCCACATCCTGGGCCACCGACAATCCAGATAACCTTCATGTTTTCTAAACTACGAACAATTTAAGCAAAATAATATTACGAAAAAGAGAAAAATTATTTCTAAAACAAACTTGATGATTTAGTGGTTGTGTGTGTTATGTCACTTGAAGTTAGATTAGATAAATGCCAAGGAAAAAACAGAGAAATAACTGAGAAGTAACTAAAGAAAAAAACATCGAAACTAATTATAGTCAGATACGAGTCGACGATCGCTGATTTGCCAACAACGTTATTTTCGAAATTTCGAATAGCGCCTGCGTGCGCTTCTAAAAAGTCACGTGTATATGCTATTAAGCGAATCAATGATCACGCGGGCCAATCGACTTCGGACTAAACGCCAAAATGACGGCAATCAGCGCCCTCGCCTTCATCTGACTTCCTTGAACTACTTGCGGTTACGTATATTTGTCAGACTACTTGCAAGATGGTATTTCCCTGTTCTTTTTCATGCTATACTTAATAAGAGATATGACAATGATAGAGTTATTTTATTTAAGCCGTTATAGGGAATTAAATTAACTATTTGCTATCTAAGTAAAATGTTTCATAATTTAATGAATATGTTTTAAGATAAGCAATATCTTGCTTTTTATTTTGAACCCTTAACGTTTTTTCTAAGTAGTTTGTAGAGACATTTGTGGTAATAGGTTAAGAACGTTTTAATTTTTTAAACAATATTAATGAAAATAGTATGAGATATTTATGAATATTTAATAGAACTTTTGAAATAGTGTATAAAAAAGATTATGTGGGCAAAGAAATAGATAATATTTTTATTGATTATTAGAGTGTGTTAATTAATTCACGAAATGAATATGATTACATTGCAAAAATGATAAATGTAAGAAAATCATACTTTTAAAAACTGAATTCATTTAATAAGTGTTTGTAGTAAATATTTAATAATAAATCTTAGTGCTCACCTGTAGTGTCTTATGAAATCGAATGAAAGACAAAGAGTTTACGGAAGCACACGCGCTCGTGAACTGTCCTAAAACAGCACAGCTGTACAACTACTTGTACGCTCTGAAATCCAGGCCTATGTAGATGTAGATATATGTTTATATCTCTATGTGGCTCATTGATTTCTATGCGAATTGGTACGGAAACCGGCTGGTGGTGCCACTATAAGGAAAAAAAAATTATTTTTACACGAAACTGGTTTTAGCTTAAAAAAAGTACTGTATGTGTACTTTTTTAAAGTCAACAATCATGTATAGGTTCATTTAATATTAAAATTATTGAATTATTTTACGAAGAAATACAAAAAATTAACAAAACGCGTATTTTTTTATATTGACTTTCAACTTAAATTTTTAGAAATTTTAAAGATTTTTGAAAATTAAGGCAATATCTTGGATCAATTGATTTATTAAGATTGTACATAACATATTGTAATAAATATAATATTATTTATAAATACATTATAATTAATAATGCAGTTATATTTTCATAATAAATAAAACCTATTGTACAATTAATCCCAATATGACATAAAATTAAAATTCCAAAATTTTTCAATTCGCGGTCTCTGCTTTTATTATTAACGTTCCAATCATTGTAAAAAAATATCGCGTAGTTAAGGTTATTGGTATAAATTTAATTTAAATCAGTATAAGAGAATAGACTATAAAAATATATTTGTTTTTTTCAAATAAATTAAAAATGGTATTATTTAATAATTCTAATAGTACTTACATCTATGTTATTGAAGTTAAAACTGTTGTAAATTAAATGATCATGAAAAATTTGACTTAGCAACTATATATTTATGTATTGCATGTCATCAAGTTCGAAAATTATATACCTGCAGATTGAAATAAACATTGAACAAGTAGACTTATTTTACTGTATATGATATGATGATGAACACCTACACACACACAGAAGTAGGTAATTTACTGGAATATTGAAACTTGTCAAAGTAATATAGAGAGGTCACTACTTGTTTATTTTCTTGGAGTTTGAATTTTATATCAATCTCATATCATCATCATTTGAACGATATATAATAATTTTTTTCTTGTGTTAGGACTTGTTCGTAAGTAAATTTTTAAATAAACCAAGTTATATGAAATTATTTTATTCCTTAAATTAAATATTTAAGTGAAAATCAAAACGTTTCATATTTTTATTCAATTAAGAAATTTAAATAATTCTGACAATTGTTATTTAACACCTGAGATTGAAAAAAAAGTTTAAAATTGTTTTTATGACTCATAGTTTTCACAAACAATAACCAAAAATTAAATAAGCAGCTTATAATCGTAAAAAATTAATATATTTATCAATAAACATAAAATATATATTATCAAATGCACTGTTACAACCCCACTGTTATAATCGCATTTTTCATAAACATTCAGTAAAATATAGAACTTTGTCTTTTAAATTTGTAAGCTTGATCGTTGCGGTGATTGATGTTGGAAAAGGCAAAATACTTGAAGCCAATTATGAATAGTTATAACAGATAGTAAAATCTCGTCCCTCGTACAGTGCAAGCCTTCGAGAAATATGCGCACAAGAAAGACCATCACTTCAATCGTTATTATACAGAGCTGCATAAGTAGCCATGGCACGTGCAACATCGGATATTCCTTTAACGTGAAAAACATATTTTAAACAGAATAAGTTGAAAATTTTCAATTTTATTATAAAATATAAGTGTAAACTGGTGATTATGCATTTCCATATTCTACATTATTTTATAATTAATTAAAAAAAAATTTTTTTTCACATAATTTATTCAAATTTATTTAAATTTAGTATTCTTTTTATTTAATAAAATTATAAAAATTATGCTTTCACGTGGGCTAAATATTTCCAAAAAAAATCCATATTCATAAATAAAAAATTATTACTTGTTCACGATAGATTTATTTATTTTAAAGATTTTCGTTCTATCTTTAAAATTTTATAAGGGTGTTTAAACTGCAAGAATTTCATTATTTAAAGTATTAACATTCTGATCACATAAATATTATAAATGTGATACTTCATTGAATGTCTAATTAAAATTCACTTTTTATTGGTTTTAAAAAAATTTAGCTTCAGATTTATAATTTAAAAAAATAAATTTTAGAGAGAATATTCTTTTTGTCTATAAGTTATAAAATTTTATTTATAGAAAATATACTTAACCTACTATTGCAGATATATTTTTTATTGCTAGTTTCGAAATGAAAATAGACTTGCCAAAAATAAAATTCTAAATTTTTATTTAATGAATCTTCTTTAATAATAAAGTGTTATGAATTTTTTATGTAACAATCAATTAACACGATTAATAATTTTTAATGCAATTCAATAATTTATTTTATATAGAAAAAAAGTATTTTATATTTGGTAAATAACTTGTTTTATTAATAAGCATTTTTAGTTTATTCTAATCATCAGACAATTTCAAAAATTCATTATATATTTTAAAAATTTTCAATAATTTTATAAAAATAACTCCTATAATTTTGATATTATAAAATAATGCTATTTTACGTAAACACGCTATCTTATAAACTAATGTGTAATAATTATTGAGATAATTAATTACATAGTCATCAAGGCAAAAGCTTTGTCAACAAATATTTCACCTAATACATTTGTATTACAAAACATTGATGCATGCTAGTATAAAAAAAAGTAAAGTAGGTATATATAGATAATAATTATAACGCACTGTTATTGCTCCAAGCATGATTAACGTGTAATGCTCTACTCCCAGTATTGAGGTTATCAACTTCAAATCTCTCTGTACATCTTCCGGTACTGCATAGTGCGTTATTTTAAATATAAATTAAAAAATAATGGATTAATTTTAAATATTTGTACATTGTATATTCAACAGTCGATTTCTTTGTTTTAAAGTTCATTTAGATAAGTGATTATTGTCACAATTTTTTAATATTTTTAAAACAAAAATTTTTGTTTTAATTAAACAAGAGTCGAAGGTATATTACCAACATTTCCGCCTCTTGAATTTGATCTAGATGTTGGTTTAGTATTCATTATACGAATAACATCGAATGCCGTGACAGTCTGTAAAATATCAAACAATTAATTGTCATAAATTTTCAACTTTACCAAGAACTAGACATTCATTTCTTTCTTTTATTTTTTTTAATGCGGAAGACCAATAAATTAATGGCTAAACACAAAGTTTGCCAAATGCGTCATATATATTACAATATTTTCAAAGCTATACTCATTACTTTACACAAAGTCAATGTCATCACATCACAAACTCGACAGAACGAGAAAATTTTAATGGAATAGCCGTGACTATTATGCAACGTTTTGAACTATTTTTAAAGACCTTGTTCATGAACAAAAACTTTAATTTTAGTGTTATAAATATCAGAATTTCACATGTTAAGCAATATAAATTGCATTGGTATTTCAATAATTGTTTAACTTTATACTTTGATTTAATATTTTATTGTAATTTTGTCAACAATTCTAATTCAATATAAATTAGATTTTAATTATAATTTTAAACCTAATTTCTACTCAGAAATAAAAAGAATTTTAATAATTTTTTAAAAATATACACAAAGATATTAACTGTTTTTTATTAAATAGATTTGATAATAAACTCAAATATATAGAAGAAATTTCCTAATCGTATAAAAAACTTCTATTAGTTGCTCTAAAACAGCTCACTAATTTCACTGACAGTCATAAACTCCAATTTGAAAGACTTCTAAATTATATCTAATTTACCCTGGAAGAAAATTGACCATATTGTAGGCATAATTGCTGGTCAACAAATGTTAAAATGGCACTTATCTAGAAATTATAGAAATGATATAAAAAAAATTTCTAGATAAGTGTCATTTTAACATGCGTTGACCGACAATTATGCTTAAGATATCGTCAATTTTCTTCCAGGGTAATTAATACTTCAAAACATCAAAATTATTTGTCTAGCTAAGATATGATCACGTACAAAAGCTATATTAGACAAAACAATACAACGATCCTTGAAACAAGAAACAGATTCGAATTCGTCTAATATATTTGAATTAAAACTTATAAATTAATTTTCTACTAAATATTCTAAATTGAAATTTTTTATATAAAACTTAATAGACCTTTTTTCACAATAATATATATGAAGAATTTTATTTTTTTAAATTGATAATAGATTTTTAATAACAGAAAAGAAAAAAAAAACAAATAAAAATTAATTTCTTTGATTTTTTATTTTTTATAATTATTTAAATAAACGCATAATATTTTTGGTTATACTGTCCATTAAAAGATACTTTAATCGATATTAAATGAAATTTTTTAGAGATTTCATCTCGATTTCTTAGAGAATTTTTGAGTAAAAAATAACAGAATGTTCTTTTACACATGCCGCGTGAATTAAAATTTTTGGATTTTGTTAGTTTACACTTTTTTGCATCTAAAACTTTTATATCATTTAAAAACGAAAATTGTCTTCTCAATTTATAATCTTCTCAAAACCGATACCAAATCTCCTTAAAATGAAAAGTAACTTATTTCCCAAAATAAGAAATTAATTTTTTTATTTAAATATATAAAATAAAATATTTTAAAAATATTTTAACATAAAATAATAAATTTGGTTTACATCTATAAACAAATAAAACTTTTACCAACCGTTCCAATAAGTCCAATTACCATGACGTAGAAAGAGCTTCCCATGAAACTTGAACTACAGATATCACATGCTAGCTTCCCAAAGCGCTAAAAAAATATTTAAGAAAAAAACATCATCCGTTCAAATAAAATATGAAAAGGTTATAAATAAAAGCACTTCTTTTGCTGCAAATCATTGCTGACTAGATAGCCACGAGATGGTCTTTTTCGATATCTTCCAAACATTTTGGTTTTTTTTCTTTTTATTTCTTGACTTTGGCCAGTGATGGATGTTTAAGTTATGAAAATAATTGTTACTTGAAACTGGTTGATTTTTTTAATGTAACAGGTGGACGCCATTGTAATATATATTTTCTTTTATTCAAGTGAAATTGTCAACAATATTTTAATAAGAATGAAATGAAATAAGCCAGTAAGTAATCTTTTCATTTTTTCAATTGCTTTATTCTTTATATTTTAATTAAAAATTATATTCAAAGAGTATCAAATAATACATTTTATATAATAATAATAATAATAATAATATTGTTACATAAATAAGAATTGTACATGTATAATAGTATTAAATAATAATCTTAAATGGATAATAATATTTACTTTTAACATGCTATCAAGACTGATAACATGTATGCTGTAATAAATTAATATATAATTTACTCTATCTTAAAATGGCAGTTTCAGCATTCGATTTATTGTTGGCATTAATTATTGAATTGATAGTTGGACAAATTATATCAATTCGATGTTCTTTTGAAACTGGTTCGACGATTCGCACACCAATGCATTTTGTTTTACTAAAAATAAAAAATTATTTTTTAATCCCATTTTATTGTAATAATAAAAATAATTTGACTTTCGGAAAAATTGTAATAGCCATTTTATTAACACGAAATGTGAAACAATAATAAAGTTTTAGAAGAATACAAGGGAATCAAGTGTTATCATTCTTCTATTTTACTTTACTTCCTCCCCACATTTAATAGGAAATAGTCTCCTTTTCTAATCAAAGTTAAAATGGATATCAAACACTAAATCAAATTGGAAAGTTAAGTTGAATATCTTCGGTTAATATCCTTGACAACTCGAGTAAGTCTTAGAAATTTTTTTTTTATTTCACTCGGTCCAAAAACGAACACTTTTGTGACAAAAAAAAAACGAAGAAAACCGACACTTGTTTCTTTCTTATATAATTAAATTAGGATTAAAATAATACTAGGAATAGTTAAATTTATTTTATTTTTAGAATTAACTGAATTACTATACTTCAATAATAGAAAGCTCTCATATTCGGGCCATTTGTCAAATTGATTTAATGACAGATATTAATCAAAGAAGAAAATGACCATACTATAGAGCATATGTACCCCCCGAGCTGAAGGCAAATTTCTTACCTCCTTATTGGAAACAATATACTATACTTATAATATATTATACTATAATATAATATATTATACTTATAATAATTATAATACCCCTGGTAGAAATTTGAACATTAAAAATGGTGTAAACAACAATTTATGACCATTTTCAATAGTAATATTTTGTCATGTCAATATTGGCGAATAAATGGCAATTTTTTGCTGAATCTGCAGAGCTCAAATTTTTTGGTATATTGGTTAGCATCTTATAGGCAAAAAATGCTAATATAAAATTGTTGTTAAAAATTTTTGTATTTAGCCAAAAAAATACGCATTTTAAGTAAACGGAGAGAAAAAATCAGTAACAGCTATCTAAAAATTAGGTAAACTGTGGACAACTTTTTTTGACTAGTTATATAACTTTTTAGTAATGAGTCCTTAATTTTTCAGATCATAGGTAAAATCATAACCTCACTTTTGCCACGTGGCGAGAAAATATAGATTAGTATTTATTCACATTCCTTCGTCAATGTTTATTTTTATTGGAATTTATAAAAATAAAAATAATATTAAATTTTCTTAAAATAAAAATATGAAACGCAGTACGAAACGAGTATAAAAATATCGTTTTTTAAAATAATAAATGGAAAATTTGATTAATCGTTTAAAAATAACCTCTAACAATCCGATCACAACTCAAAATATACGCGCGAATATATTAACAAAAGTGATTCTATTAATGATTAATGATAACTTTCAAGAAAAAACCTTAAATGATTCTTAATAGTAATCAATTAGAGCACAATTTGATAGACTCTACTGTTAACTATCTATATTCAAATAATAGTGGATCAGACTCAACATTTTATTAGCATTTTTTAGCACTATGAAGGTTGAAAAAAACGTTTCATATTAGTTCAAATAATGGCCATAAAACATTCCAATTTTCTGCTCTTCACTTTAAAGAAATGGCCATAAAATGGTAGAAAAAGCGTTTCATTTTCTACCAGGGACTATACATATAATATACTTAAAATTAAAAATCAAGCTTTTAAACTCTTTTTGTTAGTTTCACTGTCATCAATAAGTGCACTATATACAACACTAAAATAAATTATCCTCTCGTTACATAATTTACCATTAAAATGACATTTGAAGTATTCATAAAAGTGTATTACACATTTGAATTAATCGTACCATAAATCATTTTTTCCACTTTAGTTTTGGCTAATATTCAATTGTTTTCAGTTATAAAAAAATATTATTTACCTCAAACAATAATCACTCAAAGCATGCTTCAGCAATGATTGACGATCCTCAAAATCATACTTGACCATTTCATTGATGATATGATCAATGAATGATTGACAAAAAAAACTTACGGCTTGGATGTCATTGTCAATTTGAATACTCGCATCAACATTGTCCTCACTATAGAAAAAATTATTTTTTTACATCTTTATGATAAAAGCAAACGGAGAATTTCCGATTGAAAAGTAAATAAAGAAGAATGCTTACTCATCAAAAAAAGGTAGAATAGTTTCCAATTCGCAAACATTAAGAGGTTCAAGGCTAATGCCTGGCGAATCCCAGAGTAATTGAAATTTCGCTGCCAATTCAATTTTATCGCTACTCAATTTCGAAATCTTTTTTGACATGCGTGAGCTATTGACGTTCAAAAAATATAAGTTCATTAACGTTCTTTCGAAAATTTTAAAATACAGTTTATTTAAATATTTAACTCACCCAGCGAAAAATTTTTTAATGCTAATATCAATATTTTGAACATTAGGAATTTCTGAAAGGAAATTTATCAATCTCGTTTCGGAATTATTAGTAATTTCATACGAAATTATTTTTTTTTGTGATACTGAATTGGCGAAATCTTCAAATTCATCGATATACCTTGGATATTTATCATTTAAATTCTTTGCATTATCTTTTGTTAATAAATTAATAATGAAAATCTGCAAAATATTCAATTGATTTAAAAATCAATAAATAAAATTACCAGAATTAAGTTATGGATCATAAGATCTCATGCGAAATCTTATCTTTAATTAAATTTTGAAACGCACGTGACTTGTTGATGAGATAACATTTCTAATTCAACTTTGACCAATGATTATAAAATATTGATAAATTACTAAAAGCAAAAATGTTGATACAAATTAAATTTATACATTAAAAAATTTATAATTTCAAATGAAATTTTATGAGATCACATAAAATTTCATGTGAGATGTCATGTGCTTCAAAATTCGATTTTAAGTGAGATTTGTTATGAGAGTTCATGTTAAATATAAAGATGTATTTTCAAATTTCCTTATGAAGTTTAAAAAACAATTACCTTATATCCTCTTAAAGTGAATAATTAAATAAGAAAAAATTGAACTACTAGATTTGTAAAAAGAATAGTTACGCTACGTTAAATTCTGGATAATGACGTGCAGCAGTTTCAATGTGGCACAATTCTTCATTCGTCCAAATTCGATTCTCATGCTTGACGAAATAGATATTTGTTAATTTTCCATCGGCATTACTAAAAAGTATTTTACGTAATGTGTAATGAAATTTTAAAAAATAATCATAAAAATAACATTAAAAATAATATACGCACCGTCCAAATCGACAAGAAGCATAAGCACCTGG
The DNA here is from genome assembly GCA_017163975.1 of Anastatus disparis. NCBI lineage: Eukaryota > Metazoa > Arthropoda > Insecta > Hymenoptera > Eupelmidae > Anastatus > Anastatus disparis. The sequence goes on from JAFFSR010000251.1 coordinate 4,733,313, forward strand.
TTTGAATGTTAGGATAATCGATACAAGGACAAGGATAAGTAAAGCAAAAGTCAGTAGGCAACCAGCCAAAACTGCGCTCAACAATTCACTACGTCCTTGTTTTAATAAATTTAAAGTACCTAATGCTAACAGTTTTGAGCGTGATATACACGTATCATTTTCGCACAATAATGGCTCATCGTCCTTTTCGTACATTTTTTTAAAAGAAATTTTATTTCTTTTTAATTGATTTAATGTTTCATTGTACGTTAGTTTTACCTGTGTAGAATTTTAAGATTTCTTTTTGTGAAATTTATTTTTATTGCAATTGGAAGAACTTGGCAAATCTGATTTATTTGAAATGCATTTCAATCTATTAAAAAATAACTATAGAAAATTTAAACTTTGATTGCCTTGATTTTAAATAAAAATTTTTTTATTAAATAATAATTATTTAATTGTCACGTTTGTTTGAAAAAATATTTGTTTTCTGAGCAATTTAAAAATATAAATTGAATAATTAATAACGTAAAAAATTTTTAATTTAATATAAATATTAATAAAAGTATTTATTACTCACTTTTAAATTATTTTATAGCTTATAAATTGATGAGTGGTGTGACGGGTTTTCGACTGATTTCGTTTCTTGACAATTTCGATTTTACCAAATGCAAAGAACTGCACAGTGTCGAATAAGCAGAAATACAAATGGCTTATTTTACAGCAACACAAAAGAAAGAAACTAATAATACTTACGTCGTTAAAAAAGGTTAGTTGCTGACTGAATGGGATCGTCATTTCTTTCATTTAGGATTTGGCAAAATAAATAACAATGTACAATTATCAATTTTATAAATTAAACTTGAAAATTGTTTTATTTTCATTTATAATATATATTAATAATTTTTCTTATTTTTTTTACAATTATAAATTAATTTGACTTCGCATAATTTTTATCTCCTAACCGGAAACTTCGTCGTCCTGCGATTATCCGGCTTTACATATATAAGAAAATCACTTAAAAAGTATACATATAAACGTGTATTCGCATAATGCATTTTTTCTTTTTTTCTTTGTTAATTTAAACAATACTCAATAAGAATAAAAAGTTAACAATTGACTTTAGAAAAAAAGCCGAAGCATCGTTAAACGGAATTTTTTATTTATGCTTCTATTTAGTTTCTAGTAGACTTTTATTTCTTGGCTTCACATAAATTCGTCATATTTTTGTGCGTACATTATAATAAATTTTGCATAATGTAAAAAGGCAACAGTTTGTAAAAAGTTGCTATAAAAATTCAAAAAGAAGGCACTAGACCGACCTGCAGTTCTCAGTGCTACAATTTCTACAATTATTTATAATGATTGTCACTTTTATTGTCACTTTTATTTTCTAAATAATACAAAAAAGAAACAAATACCTATTTATTTAATATTGACGATGTATCGCAAGACGCGCTTTTATTATCTAATAATCGCACTTGAAATACTTATCTCTCCTTATCAAAAAACAATAAAAATGTTTTCTCGAAAAAAAATCATTTCTTTTTTTTGCAATTGATCGATCAGATAGGACGAGTTTGATATCAATTGTAAAAGAAAAATTTTCGAATGAATTTTTGCGCCAAAGTGTCCTGGTTGAAATATGCTCAAAATATATTTAAAATGATTAATTATTAATTAGCACAGCCTCCATATTATACATGAAAACGAGTGAAAAATTGCCATTATTCATCCGTGAACATTCATTCTAAAAATAAAAAATTTTTTAAGTATAAAAATTTACTAGATAAAATTGGAAAATTTTAAAGAATATCCCGAAAGAATTTGTTGGCATATAGTATAATTATTACCAGGACAACAGATGTTGACGTAAATTTCATAATGGAATTACATTAAATATTAATAAATTTTACATTTACATGACTAATAGATTTCTAAATAATTTGAGTAAGCGTCGAACAGAATAAAACAAATTCATTTTGCAGAATCTTACTAATATATAATAAAAAATTTAGTTAGATTTATCAATTTTATCCGCATTGTCGAGAGAAAGCGCTTATAAATTAATCACATTATTATACGAATTTAAAATTTCTCCCAATACGAAAATTCCACAAAATAAATAAATATTTTTTTTTACTTTGATCAGACGGTCGTATACATTGGCAGCAATACTTGTTGTTCCTGTTCTTTCAATCTCTGTGCCGAAACAACTTCGCTCTCCGAAGAGCTACCAGTTCCGTAACTAGTATCACTACTACTATAACATCCAGTCGAACAATTAACAACGTCCTGAAGTTGAGCATGCTCGTAACTTTTTCGTTTTGTCCTTATAGGCCTAACGTTTTCTTTACTTTTTTGTACTTCTTGCAAAGGATGTACGATAATTTCTTGAAGTTCTTTACTCGATCTTCTTTTATTTTCTCTCGTGTCATTAACATCCTTAAAACTTTCGCTACTGTTACGCAATGCATTCAATAATTCTTTACTTCCCGTATGTCGACGAGCTATTACGGCTCTCTCGAAACGTTCGCTCGAACAAGAATTGCATATTTCACCGTTGCTTTCGGATCGTTCAAGAGTTAAAAGAAGATACTTTTTCGAAGCATCCAATGAACGTGGTTGTAAATCTTGACAAGAGCGTACAACATTTTTATTCAAACACAATGCTCGTCTTGAGCCATTGAGCGAGCGCGAAGGTAAACGTTCGACTTCATCGATCGGATATCGAGCTACACAGAGTTTACTTTTTATTTCTTCTTCGTTAATATCGATCTTTGGTAATGGTCGATTGTAAGGTGGTGGACCTATGCAGTCCGAATAACAATTGCTATTACGCAGAGTATCCTCTAAATTTGCCTGATATTGATGTGGTTGTTGACATTGTCTGCAGCAGTTTGGCGTTTGGTAACGTTGAACCATTGATTCTCCTGAAAGAGGTGTTATGTCTTCGTCTATTAGAAAACCTGCATGAAAAATTTATCATTTTTCTTTTTTGCTTTTTTATGTATTTGTTTTTTAGCGCTTTAGTGTTAGGTTGGTATGTTTGGTTTTCAAATCACCTTAAGCATGCATAATTATAATTAAACAATACAAGACAGAGCAAAATTTTATGAATCATCTTTTTTTAAAATCCCATTTTTTATTATTTTTAAATTCAAAATTTTTTTTTATTGTCAAAGTCAATTAAAAAGCATGTTTCCAAAATAAAGAAATATATGTTCTCGCGAAACCCATTAAAAACGATATTAATTTGTAAAATTTTTTGCAAGATAAAAGATTATTGAAATGTGCTGAAATGAAATTCAAATTTCAAGTTTATATAAAATATCAACGTGATTTTTAGCTTATATTTATGATTATATACATTAATTATCCAAATATATATAAAAACTTCTCTGTAAAAAATTTTTTTAATTATCAGCAAACATTTATAATTTTTGCAAAAACGTTTTACTTTTCAAGTGGGAAGTGATAAGATAAGAATTGCGTTGGTATTACGTATACCATTAAATGAATGTTTAAAACGTAATCAATAAGATCTACTGATTTCAGCACTTAAATCTTTTAACTTACATTTAATTTATGAGAAAGCTTTTTAAGTAAAATGTTTAAAATTTTTTCAAACGTCCCAACGAATGCACAGGGTAGGAGAGAGCAAAGCTAGATGATATAATATTTGAGATGAACATTTTTACTTAATATTATTTTTTTCATTTTCGATACGTAAATGTTTTATGACTGCAAAATTCTTAAAATACGAAAAATTTTGATCAATTTTAGATGGTTTTAGATAACATGAAAAATATCTAAAATCATTGATTGCATGTAAATTAGCCTTGCTCTCCTTTATAACAATACAACGTAATTCACAATATCAGAGATAGAATAACGGACAGAGAGAAACAGTTACGTTTTACGAATCAGGGCTTTGATCAATATGAGGAATCTCAATCTGCAATCTCCCAGAATTTGATTGTTGAATTGACGATGACATGGGCAATGTCAATTGAGCCATAAGTCCAGCAGCATCTGTTAATCCTTCACTCGGTACCTTGCGCAGTATCCCATCTAAAGCAAGACACCCACACCGAAAAAACGTTTTCACGTATTAACAAGCTATACCATTTATCTCCTTGTAATTCATTGCATTTGCAAAAAAGCGAACATTCAAGCATGCTAATTAAATCAATAGGTAAGCATAGAGAGTGGTTAGTTGATGCAGATAATAGAAAGTGCGTTTGCCTTCCTTTTTCAAAGAATTTTAAATATTTAAAAAAATGCATATAATATAGTTTAAATAAGTAACAATATCTACAAGCTAAAAAAAAATCAAAATACTAGAATCCAATCTACGGAAATTAATTTTGTTAAATGTCTATGAATAATACTTCCACGATACAGTAGCAATGTAAAATATTGCAAAAATCTACTTTGCTAGTCTAATGCTGTCTAGTCATACATATATATAATTGTGTTTTTGGTGTTAAAGGAAGGCAAGATTTTGCTTGCGCAGAAGCTTTAAGCGGTGTCCTTTTAAACCATAAAATAAATGTTATTACAAACCTGGAGAAGTTTGATTACGTAGTTCTTCTTGTAGCCTATAAAACTCAGTGAGCTCCCTACCCGAACAAAGTGGTGTATCAACTTGTAAAGTATTATTAAACAATGAATAATCCACTTGATAACCCTGTCTTTCTTTCGAATAACTGACCATAGGTTCAAATCTATGTCCCCAAAGAATTTCTTGCGGTAAATAAGATGATCTTGCTTGTGTAGTTTGACCAGTTGATTCAATGGTACCTTCAAGAATCACAACAATCTCAAAACGTTCGGTCAACATATCTTCAGCTGACATGTTGTAAAGCGGAGATTCGGAATTAATTTTGTGTACCACTGTACATGGCCAAATGAAGAATATACTTTCAGTTTGACCGTCAGCTCCAAGAGCAAGTTCATGCTGATGATGAGGTAAAATTTCACCTTCCTTTGTTGTACGCGACCTGATAAGCTGAGCTCTGACCGTTGCTCCGATTATATGACTCTTACGCATATCACCAACACGAAACATAAAAGATAGCTCACCGTCTCTTTGACAAATAACCGCGTTTCTGGAAAATAATAATGTTTGCGTTCGTTGTTTTGGCCTGGACATCTTGGCAAAGACAATACCAACCATAAATGCTTGTATCATAACACCGGATATACTCTGTACACACATAATAAATATAGCTTCAGGACATTCTTCAGTGGTAGCTCGACCACCATAACCAATGGTATGTTGCGTTTCAATAGAAAACAAAAAACAACTAGTAAAACTATGAAGTTCTTGAACACATGGTTTCCAATTGGAATCCTCCTGATAATGCCGAGGATCAAAATCGCCATGGGTAAATGCTATCAACCACCATATCCCGGCAAATGTTAACCAGGAAAGAACAAAACTTAAAGCGAAACACGATAGCGTCCAACGCCATTGTGTATCGACAAGCGTTGTAAATATATCTTGGAGAAAACGAATAGAACGACGAGATATGCGGGATTGTAAAACGTTGCATTCACCACTTTTTAAAACTGCACGACGACGGAGTTTACGGGTTGGTCCTGCTCGGAATCTGCTCCTAAATTAACAGTTAAAGAAACAAGCTTTGTTAGATTTTTTATTATATTAGAAAATTAAAAAAAAACTTTTCATCAATATCGTTCAAGTTTTAAAAAAATTATTTTTATTTTATAAAAACATAAATTTGCTAAGCAAGTCGTGAAAGAAATTTATGCTTAATAAATCTATTCTAAGTAAATTTCGATGTATTTGATTTTTTTAATTATTTGACACTTTTAAATATTGCAATTTAGTAAAGATTATAGAAAGTTATATTTCATTGTCTTAAATACAGTTGTATTAATGACCAATTAAAATGATAATAATTTAAAATATTTTTATAACTTTTAGTAAATACGTAATTACACACAGTTTTTTAATAATAGAAATTCTTAGAATAAAGTAGAAAAAAAAATTTATGAGAAAACGTCATTTAAAATAAGTTACAAGTTTTGGTTATGCATTTAGGTATGCACGTGTATTTGTCAATTTATGCAAGCTGACAAGTTTAATCAACATAAACCAAAATGTTTCTTAAGAAGTTTTTATTTTAAATATATTGAATATTTAAATACAATGAATAATAACATCTTTTTTATTTATTTTAACGCTTAAAAGTCAAGACATTCTTAAATTTTTTTAAATAAAATTTTAAGATAACGTAGAGTCTTTGTAAATAATATAAAAACAAGATATGAAAGTTCCGATGATTCGTTTTAATCTATCCAAAAATTATAAGCTATCTAAATTTATGACACAAACACAGTCTAATAATTTTTTTTTTAAATCTGCAAAATACATATAAATTGTTGGTCGAAAATAAAAAAATCCGCTTACACGACAAAAAAATAATAAAACTAACTTTGAATGAAACTTTTACCTGCTCCTAAATGAGGAAGTTTTAGAAACTTGAGAAATAATAATAGGCGGTCTTGCAAACGAAGGAGGTAATAATTTTTGTTCATCACCATCACCACGTTCAGGTGAAGCAGATGATCTGCCATTACTCGATACCGTTCCCTTATTCGCGTCTCCATTCATATTTTTTTATCAAATTTCAGAAATTAATTTGAAAAGAAAAAAAATAAATATTCTAAAATTTAAAATTAATATTCTATATATTTCTCCTTTAAATTGCAACACATGATTTCTTATCAGTAAAGTTCTTCAGCTTAGTCTAAACGACCTTGACTTGGAAAATATATATATATATATATGTGTGAGTGATGCGCAACGCGATCACGATCTTGGACAAGTGAACTACTCTCGGATACTTCGAAAGCTTCTTATAACATTTTCAACTATCAAGAGTAACATTGACACTTTAAACGTTGTATGTCCACTTAACACTAGCCGCTCACGGTTTACTCTTGTTGTTCGCGCACTGAAAGCGTCAGTGACGTCGATATTAGAGTAATCGACAATTCATGCAAATTCCTTTGGAAAAAAGCGCGCTGCTCGTCGAACACGAGGTAAGGGCACGTTTACGTTATAATTAAATTAATCAAACAAGGAAAATACTTATTAACGCCTACGACATATTTCTATACGAAATTATTTGAACTGATATTTATTGTTAATATTTTGTTTAATGAAATTCTTATAAAATTAAAAAAAGGTGTTTAGCTTGGCAGTTTTAAAGACACTGAGGCGCGCAAACTTATCAGCTAAGGAAGGCTTTTGTCAGCTCTTCATTACTTGCTTATCTAAAACGTATATATACATGTTTATAACGTTTATATATATGTATTCTTTTAAACATTTGTCATTCGGCTCAAGATCACTCAAGTGTGAAAGATTTATCCTATGTGAAAAAGATCATATTTGCACACGCGTTGTGATTACGATCCTTTGAATCAGCATTCTTTATAATATACTCCCAAATACTGATAAAAAAATATTTCTTTTTTATTTTACTCATTGTTAAAAATGTTTAAATAATTTATTTTAAAAAATAGATATTAATTTAATGTTTAGTTCATGATGCAAATATGAAGTGTAGGATTGTACAAAAATATGTAATATATATTGAGTAAAAAAATTCAAGCACGTTAAGCAAAAATTTGATAAAACTTAATAAATAAGATAAATAAAAAACACAAAACATGTGTTAACAATATTAAGCATAAAATGTGCATTTTTATTTCCATACTTAAACATTGTAAACAAGTTAATAATACCAAGTGTCGCAAGAATTATAAGTTCTTTTTTTTTAAGCAAATTGATAATGATACCTGCTAATAAATCAATGCAAAAGAAAACAATAACAATAAAATTAATAGAAATCAATTTCAACACATTGATTATAACATGAGAAAATCCGAGCTCCTAGTTCAGACGGAAGTTAAACATTTGCCAAACGGAAATTCTCGATTAACCCATAACATAGTATATATAAAACGCGTTAGAATGCATATATCTTGCTTCCTTCTTTTTTGTTCGAATCTCTTTTTTTTTTTGATCGCAAAAAAAATCGATGATGGTGATTACGTATTGAGAAAAATGTGGAATTATCCATATGCAAACGCGCACAGGAGATGTTATTAAAAACGTCATTGGATAATCAACTTTTTTTTTGCGCGTAACAAATGATGCTGATTGACAACAATATACAAGTTGCTGAGATGTTTTCCAGTTTAACGTACAAATTTCAATATAAAATCTTTATTTTTCTAATTTTTATTTAAAACTTTTCTGAAACAAACAAGAAATAATAAGAACAAGGGATGAAAATCATTAAAAGAAGAAATAAATTAGACAGAGAGTGTAATAATTTTGTTTGGATTGACGAAGAAGATGTCGAACAACATAGTTGCGCGAAATTTTCTACCTTGATAAATAACGAACCAGCTGTCCCTTTTACGACGGCGCTTTTCATTGGGTGGCCTAGTCCTTCTCATTCTTTCGATCTTCTGCATCTTAACTCTCTTCCTTTCCTTTATCTCTCAATGAAACTGACAAAATAAAATGAAAGAAAAAGAAAAACAAGAAAAAAAAACGAAACAAAGAAGAAAAAAAAGTAAATAGTATATAACAAACTTTGAACGTACTGACGATAGATGATGAACTGTCTAAAGTATGAAGGCTCGTGATAGGCAAGCAAGCGATCGAATTTAAAAGCAAAGCACACGACAGGAGAAGGGGTCATAAATGATGATGATAAGCGTATAAGAAGTAGAGAAAGAGAAAGAGAGACAGAGAGTGAGAGATGCTGGCTGTAGACCGGGATATTTATTCAATTTTAACTCTTTTTACGCTATACATATACGAGTAATATAACATGTGCATTATCTCTTAAGCGGTAAGCATCAAACGACATTATGTTCTTTTTTTTATTTTTTATGATTGTACGATCTTTACGATATATCAATTGCTAATAGAATTCATTCTTAAGTGTCGTTATAATCATGTAAATACACTGAGAAAAATAAAATTATCAATCAAGAGCGCAAATCTGCTTGCGCTACAGTTCTTAAGTCAAACAGAAATAAGCTATTATTTATCAGTCAGGTATTTAGTCTAAAAATTTGATAATTTAGTTTTTAGCAGAAAATACTTTGGTTCTTGAAAGAAATTAAAAATGTATTATATTAAATTTTAAAAATTAATTTTACATTAACGATATCTCTCTCAAACTTATTAAAATCAAGGGAAATAAAAATAAAATTGTTGAAATTTATATAAAATATTAAAATACAGACATGAATTATCTTTTGCTGATAATATATCATTTATCTAAAACCTCAAATTTATTTATTTTATTAAACACCTGGCTGTAATATGTTTCAATCAAACATTCATTATAATAATAAGAAGAATGTATGCTTAAATTTAAAAAATTATGTTTAATTGAAAATTTCATTTTTAATGAAAAATCATTTTTGTCGGTGTACATCGGTAAAGACATTTTTCATATTAAAGATCTACGACTAATAATGTTTCTCAAGCCTCGTTAATGACTGTTATTATCAAAATCGATTTATTGATGAAATTATTATTACTCCAAGAAATTTGTATCGTAAATGCATAGTCATCATTAAAACGTTATCCTCATGCGTAGATTTTCTCGTACTTGGATTTTTACAATTAAATTTTTTTTGCCTAAAAACTAAATTTCTCTCTTATATTATTATCATATTAAAAAAAATGTTCGTACAAAACTTTTCGTTATTAAATTACACGTTTTGATATGATATTTGTTATGACAACATCAATTAGATCATATAGAAAATAAATAAATAAGTTAAATATAGAAAAAATGATTAGTTATTCTGTTGAAGATAAGATTACCGAAAAACCTCCGTTCGTCATTGACAAAATTAAAACAATGTAAACGATCTAATAAAAATCGAAGATTTAAGAAATCAAATGTGATATCTATTGTAATTGGAAGGTGAAGATACGCCAAGGTTGTCATTGGACAACATGTGACCAATTGCGAAAAAAATAGTTTTTTTAACACAATGTCGAGGATTAAGTCTTATCTCTTTCAGCTGATCGTTACAATAAATAAACAATACATTTCATGACGGTATTCCATAAATATACTCGAGAATTAAGTGTTAATGACATACGAAAGCAATAACTATGACTATTTTTCAAAATATCAAATATTTTTTCTATTTTCGTGACATGCTGGTTTTTTAATGTTCAAGTTAATATTGATCTTCAACTGTCAACTTTAAAAACTAAAAAAGAAAATTTATTCATATTAACAGCAGGTAAAACTCTCATTGCATGCATTAAATTTTCAAGACATACACTTACGAAATTAAACAAACACCATAAAAATAAACAAAACGAGCATCCTATACTTTTATCGAAAGAATAATGGCCTTATAAGCTTTACTTTCATTGACAAGTTAGCTTCTACGTATATACATCATTCGACACGATCGACAAATTAGCGGCGCATCAGTAAACGATCATATAAGGTCGCAACTATGTAAGACCTCCGCAATCATTCTACCCCGCGACTCCGTTTCCTTCCTTTTTATAGACTTCCGCGATTAAAAAAAAGAGAAATAAAGTGTCTACTAAGAAGCTCATTCATTACATCGTGACATGTAGTAATTTTATATTGACTCTTATTCATTTTATTATCGTTCTTAATGCCGATTATCGATTTTTTATTGCCTTTAATGTATTTGCAAATTACATGAATTTTCTTCGAACATTATTTTATGAATGCATAATTGATGCGCTATCGTGTAAACAAAATTTACTGTTTATTGATAATTTTATTAACGTTTAGCAAGCTTTAATCATCATTACTATTTACTATTTGTCGAAACAATGGTTACGTAAGATTATTATATTATGTGGTTACTAAAGACTGTTTATCATATTTTACAGATGGAAAAACCAAAAAAATGTCTCAGCCTAGTTATCTAACCCTATGTAATTCATTTATACGTTGTGCTTGTTAAGCTTACGATTTTGGCAAACCTCAGAAGAATGCACGACATTAATTGAATAATAAGTGTGATATTCAATTATAATTAAGTGTGACATTAATTGTTATGAGAGCATCATATTGAATTTGCTTTAATTCAACAAAAATTAAAGTGTCACATATTAAGAATGTTATTATACTTTGAAATTTAAACGATAATTTTTAAATTTAAACAATACAATAATAATTCTTTGGTCGCATTATTTATGCTTAATTTGCAAAATGAATCATCGTTGCTCTAGTTTATATTAATTACGTCTTATTTTCATAAAAAATTTTAATATTTAAACTTTATGAGATTGTAGAAAAAAAATAAAAGATTATAATAAATCTTAATAAATCTAGTTATTTTATTTATTATAACTTATAGATTTTTATTAAAAAAATATTATATTATTTTTTAATAATTCATTGCAAATGAAATAATTAAACTGTTGTATTACAAATTTAAAATAAAATCATTCAACATCTGATTTGAATCATATAGAATACAAAACCGTATTCTACATGAGGGATTGAGTTAGCCTATTCTGGAAAACAAATCCATTATTAAATATAATCGCATTAATAAAGTTTTGTACAAGTTTTTATTGATAGTTTTTTTTTTGGAATAAATTAAATTAAGTATTAATTTAATAATTTAATTATTTTTAATGAAAATAAAAAAGTATACGCATTAGCGTGCTTTGTAATTGACTTCCGTTATATTTTTTGAATTACTGAACCACGTTTTATACTATATGCAGTAATCATTGCGTAAAAATAATTAATGATGAATATTTACTTTTATTTTAATGCGTTCAAATTTTTTTGGTATACGCATATAAATTTCTTTTCTTTTTATACAAAAAATAAAGACATAAGTTTATTTTCTTTTTGTTTCAGTCCACTTTTTTCTACAGTAATCGTTACAAATAATATTTACAAACACAATTTAAATATTTTTAGAAATTTACTTTCTTAGAAAATAAAACAAAAGATGTAATAAAATTAAAAAATTATTAATTATATTTATATTTAAAATATATAACTACTTTTACTGAAGAAACATAAAAATATTATTTTAGTTTTTCTCCATTTATTAAAAAATTAAAATTTTGCAACGATTCAAGATTTTAAGCACTATCTCAGTACAGAATTATTAATCTAAATCGATACTCAACGTCTTTATTTTTTATAATTAAAAATTAAAAATAAATAGAGTATTCTAAATAATAAAAAATTTTTACGACTTGCTGTTACGTAAAATTTAATTGTAGAAAAAACTGACCTGGTAGAATCCTGCCGATTAATTCCACCAATACTGCTACTTTGTGTACTAACTCTAAGGAGAGTAACATTTCTAGGTATATTTGGCAAGATAGTAACATTATTCCTTTGGGCAAGTAAGGGAGATTCGGCACGTGACGTACGTTGCTGTTGTATTTCACATTCTTCTTCCTCAATTGTACCTGGCAATCGGAACAACTTTTGCTGCTGATCGTCAGCCATATTTTTTTTCCTTTCTTTTCCTTTTCCTTTTTTTTTTAAATTTTTTATTATTTATCACGAGATTTTGACTAGGATGATATGCATGGTTGATTCACTGCTTTGTCAAGCGTCGATATCACTGGTTGAGAGATTTTTTAAACTCGCCTTACTGTTGTACTGCTTTCGTTTTTTTCTCGATTGCGTTCGCTCTCTAGAGAATAGAATAACATATTTGTTAAATACATTGTAATCCTTAAATACATTGTCTTTTTTATTTGAAATTTTACAATAATTAAATTATTAAAGAAATTTTTATCATAACTTAAAATTTATCCACTGTGCACATAATATAAAACTACAATTTTTTTCTTTTCATTAAAAAAAATGTCAATATTCTTTTTATATTAAATGGCTGCATAAGAAACTGCTGTCAATAGATAGGCAATTAGATTTCTCGTAAAGTTAAATGCTCATTTATTATCTCTTAAACTGTATACATTATTTTGTAAGAACAATTTGCTATATATGTTTATAACTAAAAAATATTTACTATCAAATCATTTACTTTATGAATTGTTTTTTTTCAATTCATTTTATAAATTATTAATAAAAAGTTGATTGAAGGAATTATTAGATGAAATATATTTTTTATTCAATTTTAAATCTTTAATGTCAATTTCATGAATGTGATAAATTTTTTATTTAAATTTTAGAAACAAAAAAATTTTTAGGAAAATGTAAAGAAATGTGGCTAATATAAAAAATGATATTTAATAGAAATATAAATAAAAATTTTTCTGAAAAAGTTATCTTGGAATCAAAAGAATGAAATTAATTTTTAGAATTATTGATTTAAAAAAATATATATCAAAGAATTTAAAATAATTATTTATATTTTAAATATTATTCAAAGTATGGATAAAACTATGTTGAATAAAAAAAATATTAATGATATTAACATGAACGATATTAATAGGAAACATACTTTTTTTTATATATTTAACGTCGCTGTATTCATGCTATCATTACAATACTAATTTAGCGACGGAGATCGTTAGAATGTTTGTAAACAAAGCAGATGTGAAGTACAGTAGTGCTTATATCAATCGGCCGAGAGCAGGATTCGAACTCGGAACCTCGAGATTATGAATTCATCGCTCTACCGAATGAGCCACTGACGATCTCAATTTTACAGTACTTGATTGAGAAATATAAAAAAGTTCATCATTATTAAAAATAACAGGCCGATTTCTGCTAATTTACCTCAGTTATCATAGTAATTATAAAATAACTTTTTTTTTTAATGAAAAAAGATTTTTTTTTAAATTGTTACATATAGAAATTTCACAAAAAAAACTAAATATTTATTATTAACTTTAACAATTTATGAAAATTATGTTAAATCAACTTTAATAGTTCCTAAATTTAGTCATATATTTAAAAAAACACTTTTTCTTATACAATGAAAAAATGATTGGTGCTATTGCTAAAATTCTTGTAACAGGTTAACTACAAAACAAAAAAATTAAAATACATTTATAAATATTTAAAAAAATTAAAAGAATTAATCTTTTAAAATTATGAAATTTATCGATTGAGCAGAGAATTCATTATTTATCCGTGATCAATGAAAACTCATTAAATCGTTTCGAAGTTACGAATATACACTTGCAAACAATTTTCAAAACTAGCGTTTGATTACTTCTAGAAAGTTATTTTGAAAATCATGTTTATGCTGTGGAGCTTCCTTTATAAGATGGAGAATAATAATGACGTTAATAAATACGATATCTTTGTTGACGTATACAAACATATTGTTTTTTTATTTATTCATTCAATTTAATCAGTATTCTATATAATTTAAAAATTATTTAAGTTTCAATGATTTAAACAACTATTTCAATAGTTAAAATACATAAATTTTTTAAAGTAATTACATAACAATTTTTTCTCAAAAAATTGTTTCCTTGTTATGAATAATTTATTTATAAATAATAGTCATTTAAAAAATCACTAATACGATCAAATTAAAACACCATTTCCTAGTTATTTTTACCTTTCATGTAACAACTTTTTTTAAATAAACGGTAATAATAAGTTTAAAGTCGATATAAAGTAGTGTACTATATCATTTAATAAATCTTGAGTTTAAAAGAGGTTTCTTTTTTTTTTCTTTAAATTAACACACATTAACTTGACTGACACTTCAACTTCATTAAACTAATGACTCATAAAGATAGAACAATATACCTACCAAATATTACGAGCTCAAATAAGAATATAAAAAACAAAAAAAAGCACGCGCTAGTACAAAAATGTCAATCTCTTATGTCGGCATATACACGAATGCATCTGTAACCACGTTATCAACGCATCATCTGATTATAACAATTTTTTTTTATCTTCTTCATAAAATCAACTGTAATTTACTTAGTAATACAAATAAAAAAATAAATTTTAACTATAATAAAAAAAAAACAGCACGTATTCACGATGCACCGCGACGCTCGACTAAAGGCTTCCACAAAGTTTTTCCAGAAGTCCCATAATGGGCGAGCAAGTGAGAAAGATAGATAACACGAGGTAGGGATAAGCGAGAAAATGCATCAAAAAAAGGGGGAGAAGAAACTTGATTAAAAACTCTACACCTGACACATACAACACCCGCCCTCCAAATCCTCTATATGTTTAATCTTCCCTCTCGCGTTAATTAACTATGTCTGCGGATTTTTTTTTACATAATAATAGATTTACGGCCTGTATTACAAATAGGATTTTTAAGGATTTTTTTAACGTTACTGATTTTTAGCGCAGATAACAATTTTAATATTTGTTTTTGTAACATTATTTTATCAAGTATTTTTCTCAGCAAGATTTATTATTTGACATAAATACATACATTTTATTAATGGACAAAATGTGTATTGATGAATTTTAAATACTTTACTGAGATAGAAATTTAATCTGGATTAGATATTTAAATTGTTTCGGTTATATGATTAATGTTTTATTTATCGGGCCATTAATAATAAACTAAAATCTCTATAACCTTCTGTTATTAATCTGTTTCTAATATTTAGATATTAATCTATAGGTCTTACAAACACGATATTTCTCTGATTTTAATATAGCTAATAAGCATAAATTACAATACTCATATAATATATCTATTTATCTCTGTTCGAATTCTATATTTAATATTGGCGAAAAGTACCGTATACTTTAAAGAATGAATTTAAATTTTAATAAAAACATTAAAAAGTTTAAGCTGTACGCCAAACTTATAGAAGAATTAAAAGGAAAAAAGAAGGGTTTCCGAAGGTCGTGTATTAAAAAAATTCATTACGTACATAATTTCCGGATTTCTGTACCCTCAACGCTATAGTATGAAAACTTAGTTGATCTAATGTAATCATTGCCGAAGATTAAATTTCATAGCTTTTAAAACGAGAAGATTTAACAACTTTTAAACCGAACATCCTCTTGTTACACTTGCAGGTATTAATTGTCGAGGTCAATACTTTTTATTTCAATTTTATTTTTTCTTTTAGTTTTATGTAAAAAAAAACAGCTTGGATTGTGGTTAAAAAACGTATGAAAGAGAAAAAGTGAATCTGTGTTATTCGTAAAATTGTAAGTTGTACCGATTGCTACTGCAATTGATGTAACCTCGGATATGTGCACGCGATCGCGTGGGTCGCTCTAATTTTTCATTGGTCACAACTAATGTTTATTGTTTGTTTTTTTTTTAGATATTTACCTGTTCTGCTTGCTATTTTGTAATAAATATCTGTTGATTTTTAATTGAAATTAATTAAACAGCCGTCTAACGATCGAAAATCCAGCTTAGCAACACGCGCACTTGCACCTTCAGCAACATTTTTCAAGCTTTCTCATCGAACGAACATTCAATAAACTCTCGTTATTAATTATTAATTTATAAATTTTTTTATCAATTCATTTAATTTCACTGTAGAAAGTAACTGTTTATCAAATTGAAACTTTGTAATAACTTTTGTATTTATTATATTTAAATCACAGAACACAATACACAAATCCTTTGTCAATCCACAGACAGTAGCAATGTAAATTTTGAATGAATCAAAATTAATAACTTTCTCAGAAAGTGAACTATGCGAGCAAGTATATGGTATTAAAAGAGTCAATCTAAACCGAATGTGTGCGATCCCTATACTACTATAAGAGCCATACGATGTGTCACCTTCATAAGCACCGTATGATGTTGCGCGCAGGCTCTTTCTCTCCTCCTTTCTCTCCCACTCTCGGAAAAAAAGAAAGAAAAAGAACTTATGTTAAGTGTGTTTGTATGTGTGTTGGAATATTGTGCTCTGGACCAGTTTAAAATTTTCATCCAATCTTCGTGCTTAAATAGAAATTTCGCTTGTTAATTTTTATTTTTTATTAAAAGAAAGAACATGAAATAAGAATTGTAAGCCGATTTATGCGTTCATTTGCCTCCGGTTATATGTTTACTTGAATGAAAAGAGAATAAGATTTCAATGTGATAAAAAATAAATACAATCGTTGATGGAGAGAGACGTGTAAGGACGATCGTTTGTTTATTTATAACGTTTACTGCATGTATTTGAATATCATGTGTAATTCTTTAGTCGATTCAATTTTTACGGAAGGAAGTACTTTATATTTGCTTGTTAACGAAGGATAATCGATTAAAATCGTTAAAAATATCAAATTTATTTATTTTTGTGATTTTGTACAAACAAATGTTAATGACTATTAAAATTTTATACTTTCTTTTCTATTTTATTTTTTTAACTTTTTTGATTTTCAAAAATATATTCATAAAAAACTAGGTCATTAGGCTTTAAGAGAAAAAAAGTACATATAATGTAGGCATCAAAAAAAGAGCTTATAGATAAGTAGACATGAGAAAATAAGTAAGAGAAAAAGAAAGAGAGAAGGAAAAAAAATATGAAGGCGGCGAAGCTCACTTAGAAGTAAAGTAATTAGCACAAAGATGAGCATAGTAAAGCCGACGATGGAGTATAGCTGTCGCTCAATTTGTAGTAATTGAAGAGTACGCGTGTGACCTTAACCTTTTTTTGACGTGACATGTGTGCCATAGTTTTCATTATTATCCTTGACCTTCGAAAAAGTGTTTCGCAAAATATTGGTGAACAACGATCTTGGCACTCCTTGGATGAAAATTACTTAAAAGCACTTGAATTAATATTGATTTTTTATCATTTTTATTATTTTTTATTTTTATTAGAAAGTTAAATTGTATTTCAATTTTTAAAAAGTTTACTTATTTAATTGGTAACTTGTTTTTAATGAAAATATTGTTCCGATTTATAAACCCATGCACAGAAAAATTCTATTCAAATAAAACTTAATTAAGAACATGATGTCATAATTGTGGTATAAAATAAAGTATTCTATGAAATGAAAATAAAAAATTTTGCAAAATTTCTTATAATTAATGATACTTAATTTATAATAAAAATTAATTTCCAGCCTTGTTGTTCTATGAGACGTTTTTAATCAAGTTTATAAGATTTCGACAACATTACTTATAAATTAATGAATATGCGCTGTAATAGATGCAATTATTATCGTTATAGTCAATCACTTATTCTGTCGTTCAATATATTTAATGCAAATGATATTTTTTTATTATTTTTTAAATTTTAATATATTGTTTATTAAGAAACATTAAATCAAAGCATATTGTACATTTACCAAGTTATTAATGTAATTATGCAAACATGTATCATAATAAAATGACAACGACAACCTTATGTATACGCAAATTTTCATGAATTCATAAAATAAGGCGTAAAAAAAGCAGGTCGAAATCAGTAATAATTATATTGAATATCTCGATTTTTCCTAAGTTACGGATATCGCAACCGGTTTCCACGATCACAGTCTCGACCTGTATCCGTACAATTACATTCAGTTATAAAGACGTCATAGTTTTTATATCTGATGCTGCTTTTCTGATTGGATTTTGTTTTATTTAGCTTTTTTTTTTTTGTTTTTCTCTGCCTTGTTAGAGAAGAAAGTTTTGTATTAGTTATTTTTTACAGTATCTACAGGAATGTCCTTATGCGGTGAACTGATTATTCTGATTGATTTCTCAATCAAGTATACAATGAACTGTAATAAATATATTTCAGTATCAATAAAAATATTATATTTTATATCAATACTGCGTCTATATTTAAATTATATATTTTTATCATTATTAGAATTTTAAGTTGAATAACATAAAATATGATCAAGTGTACTCTCAAATAAGAAATCCATTAAGAATTCAAGCGTCCAGTAAATTGTACGTTGCCAAATTTGTTACGCTTCTTTATATTTATGTTCGTGTACTCATATCTTGAGATCAGGAAATCCGCATTGCGATTCCTGTTTTTTTTTCTTTGCGCATTTTAACTGTCTTTCATTCTTTATCTCTCAACAACCGTTTTTCGTTTTGCATATTTAATTCTTCAAACCAAAAAAAAACTTTATTCTGTACGTGCGAATAAGTTTATAGCGAATTTTTTATTGAATTTTAAAAATTATTCTGTTCTTCCCACTTGAAAAGGTGACTTATTATTTTTTACTTAATAAGTGAGTCACAGTTCAATTAAAATTCTTTCGAAGATCTGTTTTGTTGATTATTTAAAAAGAGCTTTACTAATTTGAAATATTAAAAAAAAAATGATGGAATTAATGTTTGATCTGACTTTGTATTAAGATTTTATGACAATATTTTTTTTATAAAGTATTATATATTCTTCGATTATTTTTCACAAGAGTGATAAAATATTTTTTCTTTACACAATTAAAAATTCGATATTTAGAAAAAAGTTTAATTTTTGAAAAAAAAAATAATCTATCTAACCTGTAATTTAATTAAATGAATATATCTTTTTAAGAGAATTAAATCAAACCAAGAAAATTTTAATTAGACATATCTCATATTACGAATCACCAAGGTCTATGGTTAAATTAAAAATAATTAAAAAAACGATATTTCTCTGGACGCGAATTTGTCGTATACAAGAGCACTAAAAAAACTAAGATAAATTTTTAATATCAAGTAAAATCTATTAATATAAAGGCAGATTTATATAATTTTGATATAAACGAATTAAAAAATATAAAGTTCTAGATGCGGCATAAGCACGAGAAGCGACCTCGTACTTGGAATCAACTTGCAAGAAAAGTGTCGCAATTACCTTATACCGTGCGACACATCGGAGTAAGACGATATAAAGATGATCCTCAGTCATCTTATAATATCTACAATGTAAGCTTAAAATAATAATGCTATACGCTTGATAGTCTAGACTATGTATTTTGTGAGATCCTTTTGAGGACCTTCAGACGACAGAGAGCTTTCCGCTCTAATTTTCGAGTTTCCGTTAGAATCGGACGAATTATACTACTTCGCCGTATATATATGTATAATCGCGTTCGATGCCAAGGGCGAGTCTAGATAATATTCTATATATTTTCCAGAGACACGAGTACACGCAATTTTTCAATTGTTATGTGCTTAAGTATTATACTGTGCTAACTATGTTATATGATTTTCCATTTTTTTATTTTATTAAGAAACTTTTTAGGCCTATACTACAGTAGTATAATTGAATCTTGAGATAGTTTTACAAAGTATTTTAATACTTCAAAACTTTTGTTACTATATTTTTAATATTAAATTGTTTTCATATAAAAATAAAAGCATTTGATAGAAAAATTAGTTTTAACTTGAAATAAGTAATTTCTTTTCATTCATTCAAATTTACAGAAAATTGGCAAAACGAAATGAAATTTTTTATTTTTTATCATCATGAAGACTACTTGTAGTTCAAATAAAGTAAATAATAAAGTAATTTAAGATTATCTTTGAAAAATGTTTTAAAATATATACTATGTATAATGTTTCATAAAATTAAAAAAAAAACTTTATTTTTTATTTTATTTTTTCAAAAAATTAAAGAAAATTTTAAAATTTATTTGATTTGATCGCAGAAAAAGTCTCCGTTTAAAGTAGACGACAAGAAATGATTAGAGAGAGAAATAAAGAGAGACACGGTGTAGTACAGTGTGTGTGTTGTATCCATCAGAACGAGTTTAGCTGGCGGGAAGTGCCATCGTTATCACGCCAGTCAATTGTTTAATCTCGGTCTTGTTCTCGTTCTCCTACCTTCTATAGCAGCAATAAGTATCTCTTTCGCTAATGCATATATTTATTGCATTTTTTTAAAAGGATATTTTTTTATGGTTAACATATATGGAAAACGCATTTATAATTGCTCGTGAAAAATGTATATTATGTTAAGTTTTTCTGACCGAAAGTCGTAAATTGGTTGTTAATTAGTATACTTGTGAAAATTTATGTGCTTCTTTTTAATTTATCTAATTTTAGATAGTTAAAACATTTTATGATTAAATTTTTGTAAAAAGTACTATTAAAGGTTAATTTATTGTAAAAAAATTTTGAAGTACAAAAAAATTTAATAAATTCAAAATATTTTTATCATAAGATAATCCAACTAAGAAATAAATATTCATTTTAAATGTTCATTAAAAAAAAAAACATTTTTAGAAAGTAAAACGATTTAATTTTTTTCAGTTTGAATTTCAAAATGTGAATTGGCTATATGTTTATATAATTAAACAATATAAACTTAAAATTAAGCAATAATTAAAACTTTTGTTCTTGTTTACGTAATTTTTTGCATATTACATATTTTGTATGGCTCTTCCTCTAGATATTTCTATGATCATAGTTTAAAAAGTTGTATTGAACAAATTGCCGGGTATTATCACAGCTAATTCTATTACAAAAAGCGAACAGTCAAACTATTGTAAGTCAACCTCAATCTGCATAGTTCATGCAAAAGCGTCTATGTGCTTATCCGTCTATAGAATGAACGAATGAGGAAGAGCACTATTTTGCTCTTAAAGTATTTGCTATATGCTCACCTCTTTCTAAACAAGCTCCCTGGGTCTACAGTTGTTATTAGCCGAAGCGCGTGGTTCTTGTTGCGCCTCCGGTGCTGTTAACTGAAAGCTTGTAGTTTTCTTTGTAGATGAATCATGATGATGCCCGTGCTTTAAACCACCATGTATTGCTGGCTTGTTACGATTTTCAAGACTTGAACGACGTGTCAATACACCTGTTGATGCTGATTGTTTCATTTGTCTAAGTCAAAATAACAATTTCTTTTTCTTTTTCTTTTTCAAAGGTAATTGCTTTTTTAAAAGCCTTCATTGTAGAATTTTAAATTATTTAAAAAAATAAAAACAAACAACTCATGGTAAAGAAATTGTTTTCGAATAAATTATTTTTTTTAAATAAAAGTATTAATGTAATTTTTTTATAAAACTTACTTTAATTCTAAAGCTGTTTGCGAGGGTGATTCTTTCATAGTACCATGAGCGTTAATTTTATTATTTCTCGCTGCATCTTCAATATTACTTCTTGAATCATTTCTAAGCGAAGCTAACGTCGTATGTGAACCTTCACGGGAGATTTTTTTATTTTTTCCTTGTAAACTATGTCTGCGTCCGTGTCGCAGACTTGTATTTATATCCTCAAGAGCTTTTTCATATTCTTCGGTTGCTTGAGCTTGTGGATTATCATTAAATGTCGTTTGGTTAAGAAGAGAATTTGAAGCTGCTTCATCTTCTTCAGCTACATCTTGAAGCTCGTCGAGGTGAATGCGAGGTTGTACAAGCGGTTGGATGACTGGTCCTTCATCGTGTGGTTCAAGCGTCTGTATGAATAATAAAAAATTATTTTGTTTGCATTAATTTAATTTTTCTTTCTATATTACTTAAATATTCAATATTAATAATATATTTTTTCATTCAAAGACTTAAGTTAATAAATTATTAAAATTTACATACTTGTAAGACTTTATAAAATGATTAAATTATGATATTTTTTAGGCACGATCGTTACACCAAAGTGCCTTATATTTTAATGATTAATTTTTTTAATTTTAAGATTTAAAATATCAATATTGCAATTTTTCAAATTTTCAATCTCATTTAAAAGTTAAAAAAAAATATATTCGTGTTCTTTTTTCATAATAAAGAATATTGTATAGAGATAATTAAAAAAAATTGATTATAAGATCGAAAAAGTTGAAAAACCAATAGGAATAACTATCTATAAATTCAAATATCTAATTACACTTCCTTAACAAAAAATATTGTTTCGTAAAAAATTTAAATTTACAATTAACAAACCTCATCTACAGTATAAAAAGTTGCTAATTTGCGCCGAATTTCAGGAAGGATAGAGCTGCCTCTTCTAGATGGCGAGTCATCAGGAGCAGTGATCATGACAGGTATAGGCGTAGGAGGAGTTCCAGCGTGTGCGTGCATTTGTAAACCACCAGCCGATGAAGCAAAACTTGAACCCGAACCCGAAGTCGATAATGAGCTGCTAGAGTCAACTCTATATTGGGCAAAGTTTGCCGAACTCGTTCGTTCTGAAAATAAGAAAAAAATTTATTAAATCGATAAAATAAATATATGACCACAATAAACTTTTTTATAAAAAAATTATTGAAAGCTCACCTCCTTTAGCTCGATGCATTGCTCTAACATGATCGAGCTCGGCAGCTGAACACAGAGGTGTATCTACTTCATAAGTATTATTAAAGAGTGTATAATTTACTTCGTATTCTCCTGTTTCTTTTCTAAACGTAATAATGTGCTCGAATCTGTGGCCCCAAAGAATTTCTGATGGTAAATAGGAACTTCTAGCTTGAGTTGTCATTCCGGTTGATTCTATTACACCTATTATTTTTACATATACACTCAATTAGAATTTTTGATTAATATTATGAAAATTTTTTTTTAATTAATTGTAATTACAAAAATGTGATGATGATTAAATTATTAAAAATATTTTTTTTATCATTTCTTCAATAAAAATATTTTAGATACAGTGGATTAGTAGAAATCTATATTATCGACAATTTTAATTTTTTTTTTTATCAAAAGATTATAAAATTAATATAAATTTAGTAAAAATTTAAAAAAATTATCTGCGATTGGATTATTTACCTTCGAGCATAACAATAATTTCAAAACGTTCACGCAACATATCACTAGCAGAGAGATTATAGAGAGGTGATCGTTGATCGATTTTATGTACAATTGTCGTAGGCCAAATGAAAAAGATTTTATCTTCTTCGCCGTCACCACCGACTTTTAACTCAGTTTGGAAGAATGGTAAAAGTTCACCTTCTCTCGTCACCTGTCAACATCAGCAGATTGCTTATTGAATTTTAAACTAAATGAAATTTTTAATTATAACGTTTATGATTAATGATCGACGTTTGTCACAATAAAATTAAACTTAATAAAATAAAATAAATTTGAATTAAAGAATGACCCAAAAAGAAACTAAATGATATTTTACAATAAGATTTTAATCTTTAGATTGAGGCAACTATTGGTTCTTAGGATACTGAATATTAAAGTTAGTATTTTTGAATTCTTGTTTCCTAGTATAGTTAATAGTTAGCATTTTTGTTTCCTAATACGTTAATGCTGAATTTATCTTTATGATGCAAATCAATGTTTAAAATAAGATTCAGTAATTAGCTATTGGATAATCAATTTTTTAATTTTTAGTTTAATATCTACAATCTCGAATTAGTCACCTTAGATTTTGAAATTTTAAACAGATTAAAGTATATGTTCAATTATTTTATTTTAATAAAAAATATTGTTGAAATAAAATAATTGAACATATAGGAGTAACAACTATGGGTGTCCTAGGTATCCGGACACCCAGGACACCCATAGTTGTTGCGCCTATGAATACTTAAAGTTTTTACGTGCATATTACTTTTTATATCAACAAAATTAAATTTTTAAATACCTAAAGCAAAAAAATAAAAATAAAAATTTCATTTAATGTCCAGCCAAACACGTCTGTTTCTACTTCCTACTTCACATTAATTATGAACTTGAGAACAAAGAATCTTTTTTTTTTTCATGAGATCATCGTAAACAATTATCTTTTCTGTTAATGTACTTGTTACGTAATATATAATTACTTTTCTTTTGATCATTTGGGCCCGAACATGAGCCTCGATAATATGACTTTTTCGCATATCACCAACGCGGAACATAAGACAGGGTTGGCCATCCCTTTGACAAATGACGGCATTACGCGAGAATAATAATGTCTGCGTTCGCTTTTTTGGCCTTGAAAGTTTGGCGAACACAATGCCCACCATAAATGCTTGCAAAATCACACCGGTCATCGACTGGATACACATTATAAAGATAGCTTCCGGACATTCTTCCGTTGTATGTTTCGAACCATAACTAGAAGAGAAAAATACGAAAAAAATTATTAAAATTATATTTTATATGTAACAAAAATAAAAAAAATTATAAAGTATATAAACATCTTTATAAATTACAATAATTGATATTGCAACGAAATTGGATAAAGAATGAAAAATGCTTGTAAATCTCACATATTTTAATATTTTAACCATAAAATTTAAATATATATAATTTCGCATAGAGTTTAGCAACGAATAATAAAAAAATTTATTTTCTTGATCCAACGATTAATCAAAATAAATTAAAAAATAAAATCTATTTACATACCCAATAGTATGTTGAGTTTCAACAGAAAATAGAAAACAACTAGTAAAACTGTGTATGTCCTCGACGCATGGTGTAAATGTAATATTGGAATTTGGTAATTTTGGATCGAGATCACCATGTGCGTATACTATGAGCCACCAAACGAGCGCAAAACCTAGCCAGGATAATAGGAATGTCATAGCAAATACCAGAAGCGTCCAGCGCCACTGTGCATCTACTAGTGTTGTGAAGATATCCTGAAAATAAACATTAACTTTTTTATAGCTTTTCATATATGCTAAGAAATTTTAGTTTCTTTGCATAATTATATTTTTCACTTAAAATTTTTGCAGTATAAAATTAAGTAAAAATTGATTGATAAAAAAAATTTTAGTTTATCTAAAAGCTAACATAGAAAAATATCTATGAATAATTCCGTGATACTTTTAATATTTAGGAACTGTACATACAAGTTATTAATTTAATGTTATTGATGAACCTAAAGAATTCTTTTATATCAAAGAAATGTAGGAAAATATGATAGTTTTCGATGGTATAACGTAATTATTTTTGCATTAAATATATCTGTAAAAAACGTTATTTTTCAAGATTTACAGCATAAACTTTCCCATAGTTTGTGGTAATAAAGAAAAAGAGTAATTTTTTTAAAAATGTAAGGACCGAAATTTTTTTTTCTAATTATATTTTATTATTTTATTTTTAAAAAATGTAATTTTCAAAAGATAATCTATTTTCCAAAATAAAATATAACAAAAATAAAAAAAATTATATTTTTATAAAACTGAATTTTTTTACATTTCAACATTTAAAAAAAAGAGACGTTCCGATTTCAAGAAAAAATAATGCATAAGTGTTTTCTTTTAATGAAAACAAATCAATCTAAAATTATCGAATTAGAGTACGAATGTACTAGAAAAGGCTGTGAAGTTTTAAAAAGATCACTGTTTGCGCTTTCCGTATTGAAAATTCTTATTTTTGGCCGACATACGATAAATATAGTTTGGAAATTCATAAAACCTATTGCTCTTTTTTGTCTACTATATTTTTGGATGTATAGTACTATTTCTAAGTTGCTATTTTAGTTCTGGTCTTAGAAAAAGGCAAAACTAAACGAAAAATTTAAGTTTTTCGGCGAAAAATATAATAACATATTTCGATTAATTTAACAATGAAAATTCAAACGATCACCTGCACAAAACAAAAATTTAAAAAAAAATAACTGATACTATATAATTATTCCTATTTGAACTACTTAAAAAAATAAAAAGAACTTTAGAACGGGATACTAGTAAGAAAAAATTTTTTTTCTATAAATCAAAGATTAAAAGTATCGCGGAATCAGACATATAAAAATATAAATACACATTTTTTCTGCATAATTGACTATTGCAATGCATATAAATTTAATGAATGTTTCATATACTAGTTTAATCTAGCTAAGCGTTCAATAGATTTATTATCGTCTCCTTCTTTTTTTCCTAGAAACTATTTCTCAATATCTTAAATAAATGTTTTTCAACAGTCACGCGTTTTATATAATTTATTTAATTATTATTGTCAATCCCTTAAAACTATTTTCGTATGTAATTTGCGTGCAGCCTTCGTCGAGCGCGAATACTAAAAGTAGATAAAGTGCAAGATTGGTAAGACGTTAAACGTAAATCAAAAAAAGAAAAAAAATAATTTTTTTAGCGTCTCCTTGAAACACTAAAAAATGAGGTTGACATTTTTGAACTTGCAATAGATATTCTATATTTACGGCGCATAAACGTAATGATCTAAATAGTAAAAAGAAAAAAAATATGTGAATTTAGTGAAAAAAAATTAAAAAAAAAAGAAAACATTGTGTATGATAAAATACATTGAGCGCATTACGTAAGTTTAAGGCAGATACGGATTGAGTCACTGTACGCAATACCAACATTCATAGTTAAACGTTTATTAAAATTTGCATATTGAATTAAAAATCATTGATTTTCTTGAGTTAAAACAATAAAGTATATGACATTTGTAGATACAATTAATTTACTCAAGACGATTACGTATTTTTTATATACGTATAAGCAACAATGAAATATTGTTAAAATTAACTTATAATAATAAAATCTGTAAATTTTCCTAATATAAATTATGAATTCATTATCGTTTATTAATTTTAATATTGCACTATCATTCGTTTTAAATATAGTTCCAAAGAATTTTGTTGATATAAATTTTCTTTGATAAAAATGTTATCGGGAAAAATAAAAGAAAAAGAATAAATATAGCGTTCTCCAATAAACAAGTCTTATTTTTAACTACCTGTAGATAACGACGTCGACGTTTAGCGACATTTCCTTGTACAACATTACAATCACCATGCTTGAAGACTACTCGTTTTCTTACTCTTCTCGAGCTAAACCTTGTCTGTCGGTATCTAGAAAAAATTTCATTACTTTTTTATTGACCATTTTAATTTATTTATTTTGTTTTACATTTGTAATGCATACGAGAAAAATCAGAAGAAAAAGGCATGAATTTTTAAAAAAGGTAAAATATTTAAAGATAATTTTAATATATCAGTGAATAATGAATATGTTTTGAATTGAGAGATGCAGACTGTTGCCAAAAAGCTTAAAATTTAAGAGCTCCACTGATATATAATTTCACACACCCCGTCGTGAACATTTATCAACCTTGTCGAATGTATATTAACGCAGTACATTTGCGCTTGATTTGGCGATTTTCAAACATAGCAAAGCTGTAAGTTTGATTATTTTTCTCAATTCTTAGTTTGTATAGGGAGTCAGTTTTCGATAAGTGATCATTTAAATAAATGCTCGTTCATTTGCAATGGTTATATGAGACTTAAAGATTTATTTATGAATTATTTTTAGTGATTTATTTGAATTTTAGTTATTGATTTGTATGCTTCGAATTATGAAATAAATAGAATTGTTATTTCATCAGTATTGCAAAAATTTAATCAGTTTCACAAAATTAGTACACAATCCTGAAAAATTTATTTAATGATCAGTATGAAAAATATTAGAAACTTATTGTTTTCTAGTTTCGCTTATTTTATTGTCCGCAAAGTTTAAAATTGCATTTAAAAATCTTTTGCGTTGACAACAAACGTATAATGAAATTTCAATCTTACCTTCACAAGTTTAAATTAGAAAAAAACTAATTTGTACAATACAAACATTTACAAAAGAGATAATATCATTTTTGTTAATTACAAGTCTTGTAGATCCCAATAAATGATATGCCAATTGTATTTCATTGTTTAAAAATCTTCACTAATTATCATAATGCGAGAAAAAAATTACCCGAAAAAATCGTTTAACTCATTGTGCTCACAAGTTTTAACGCGATCTTTCGCTGTATACGCGGGACATTTGCCAAAAACCGGCAAGAGTCCCTAGGTCATGGACGTTGTAGAGAAAAAAAATAAAATAAAATGACGTTGTCGTTTGATCTTTCCAACTTTTGAAGAAATCTCGGCTTTCTCCTTTATTTCAAGTTTATTTAAAAATACGAAATATCGTGCATAAAATGTTCCTTAATTAAAATGTGTCATGATTAAAGTTTCGTTTTAATTAATATTTAAAGAATCCTTTAAACGTTGCCAGCCAAAAATCTTTATCTTGATTTTAAAAGTAGGAGTAGGGATTAAAAGTTATTTTATTTTTAAAAGCGAGAATCCAGTTTTTGCTTGTCGAAAGCAGTAAGGTGTGTATAGGATTATAAAAAAGAAAAAAATAAAGAAAAAAAGAGAGGTGCGTTGACATTTACTTTTGGCATTCTTCGCGCCATGCTATTTCTCCTGACGTTGTTGCTTTAACGACAAGCATCGATACTTGAGATATGGCGCGTCTTAATCCACCAGCTAAACCTAAACCAGCATCTAAATGTACATGATGCTGCTGTTGATGTTGTTGTGGATGCAATTTTGATGATGTTAAAACAGACAGCTCCATTGGATCTTCTGCAGACTCCATATGCTGATGATGATCGTCGTTGTTATTAATACTATTCATCTTTTTATTAAGTATATATTTTTTAAAAATTTTTAATTAATGTGTATCTGTCCGAGTGTCTAAATATAAACGAGAGATCGGAGCGTTCGTAAATTTAGAGCACGTCTTGCCATAGTTTGTATAGATATAAGATATATGTTGGTGTATATATAAATTCACTATAGCCACACATCACAGCCTGTCCACAGCCAAAGGAAAATCCAGATCAACCGCTTGCACCACATCCGATTGATCACTCTCGGTTACACTAATATCATATAGATTTACCACTCTCTTCTTCGAAATTTAACCGATTAAAAACAAAAGTAAAGACGAAAAAAAGGGATAAATTATTGTTACTACTTTCTTTCTTTTTTTATCTCTTTTTTTTAAAATCTAGGTGGGATGCAACCAGTGCACTTACTAACAAGATACTGAGGGCTGTTGCCGAATCGTTAAGGCAACTTAATGCAGCTTTTCTAGGCAAGTCTTAAAGACGACGAATGTCTCTTGGACTTTAGCCACATAAACCGCTAGAACCTAGCCGCACACGTACCAGTCAAGGCCGATGTATATGTTAGTTTCTCTTTCTTTTAGCTTTTTTTTCGTCTTTCTTATAAACTTTTATTATGCATCTGTCACTTGACTTTTCTTCCTACTCATAATGATACATGTTATTTTTCCAATTTTTAGTCTTATTTATAGGTTCTAATGACGCATCGTCTAAGCAATCGTCATGGGAAATATTTATGATACTCTAGTTTAAACTTTTTAATATTTTCGAAATGCACAAAGGAGTATCCATGTTTTAAAATTCTGATTTAGTTTAATAATTAATTTCATTTTTTTCTTATATTTTTTAAATTGCAGTACATTTTAAAAATTTAAAAATCATCAAACTAAAACTGTTTATTCCATTAAATTAAAAATTCTATAAAAGATTTGAATGAATCATTCGCAGATAAAGGTGATGAATAGAATACATTAAAACTTCATTTTATTATCTTCTTGTTTTGAAGAATAAATAACTTAGACTAAATAATTACTTATTTAAATATAGGAAATATTTAAGTTGTCTCTAAGCTAATATATATTTTTAACGTTAACTCCAGATAAGTTTATAAAAAGAAACAACTTACTTATTTTAAATATGCATCTAAACATTTATAACTTTTACAATTAATTATTTCAATGTTAACATATTTCATTTAATAAATAATATTTCATGAAACGAAAATAAAATCAAATTAATTAATTTATTAATATAAAAATCCTAGTTTATTAATAAAAATTTAAAATAATTGCTGCAAAAATTGGAAAAATCAAAGGTTGAAATACGAGTAAGAAGGGCAAATATTCACGTGCACGAAAAGGCCAGAAATCTCGATGTTCTTTCTAAAGCCAGGCAATATGCTATTTTCGTGTGGTGGCGGGTGCGAATGTCGGGCTCTTGCTCCAGTTTATACATAAGCGCAAGTTTACGATCTTTATCTATTACGAATTTTTATCTTTTAATCAATGTAGGCTATATCGTTGTTGTCTTTTTTTGGAACCGTTTTGGTACATAAGATATAAAGTTTAAATAAGTTTCTATGGCACTTTGTCGCAACAGATTAAATTTTCAAGTGTATAGTAAATTTAGATATCTAATCTAATTCGCTGATAAATTTGAGTACTAGTTAGTTTGCGAAATATTTGAATTTGGAAATGAGTCTCATAGATATTTTATATGATGGTTCGAAGGTCAATTTTGAAATTTTTAATTTAATTTTTTGAATTTTTTATGATGAAATATAAGATTATTAAATATTTGCATTCAGATGAATAGCAAATTTATTAAAATAAATTTTATTCTTACTGGTTGTTAAAATTTAATAAGCATAGCAAGAAAAATATTTTTTTAAAATATTGATTATTTCTTGGCATTCATGGTATTTTCATTAAATACTCTTTAGAATTAATGAGAATATCAACCCGCATTATTTCTTGTCAACGACAAAGAATAAATTAATGAAAAACATTATAAATACTAATTGAATCATTTACTTTTTTTACGCATGATGTTGGAAATTTTCAATATTTTAAAAACTAAATTCTTCTTAAAAGTATAAGTAATTTTTTTTCTCATAACCAGTAAAAATAGATTTAATTTTTAAGCCATTAACGTTATTACCTACTAAGTAAAGCTCCAGATTCACTAGTCCGAAAACTAATTTTACTTAAATTTCTCCTGCCATGAAAAACGCTAGACGGACTTCGAAATCTCGATGTTGTTGGTGTGATAATATCCTCGTCTATATCGAGGATTTCGTCGGCTCCAATAGCTCCAACATCGGCTGTTAGTGTACCTGTTGTGCCTGAGCTTGATACACGTGCCAATGATTCGTTGACGCTTGACAACGAGCGGTGCACTCGTTGCTGCTGTTGTTGATGATGCTGCTGATCCCCCAGAGGCATTTTTATATTGATCTTTGCTGATCAAATTTTTGAGATGTAGAGGATACATGACGATGACTGGATCTTAAAATTATGGCTTACAAAGCTGTGGAACGGTTAAATAAAATCAATAATGAATAAAATTTTATTTTAAATAAATTATGACAAGTGTGGGAAAGGATTAAAAAAGGATTTTAGTTGGATATGCAAAAATAATTTTAAATATTTATACAATTAAAAGTTATTTGATTCACAAAAATATATTTAATTCAAAATTTTATATATTTGTGAGTTCTTATTTAATTTATCAATAATTTACTGTAATATCGACATTTCATGGCAGTTATGTTTCTACCATTTCAAAGATTAAAATTATAATTATTTTTTTTTTAAATATCCGAAGAAATATAAAAATTCGTAAAAATACCGACGATGTTAAGCTAAAGAAAATACGAAATAGTAACAAAATAATTAACAAGGAAATAACGAACAAAGCTTTGTTGACTTAACAAAACATAAATCTCAAAGTGGCATTTATGCTTGATTTGATAGTTCTGTGAATTTTGCACGGAATTAATCGAGCTTTTAAGCATTGCATTAACATAACATTAAAACGCGGAATCACAATGAAAATAATTAATGAGTTTACATAATTATCTACATACAAGACTTTTCTAAAATCTTGTTTATATAATTTTCAGATTTTATACTGGTTGAGCATGTAATATTTTAAATATTGTTGTGTAATTATATATTTCTAATAGACAATAATAGTTTGTGCTGTATATCATACTGCAATAAGAATATCTATTTTTTCTGTTTTTTTTTTTATTAAATTGGATAATAATTTAAAAAAATAAAATTAAAAAATGTAATTTATTTACGATACATGAAATAGGTCGAGTAATTTGCAATGTCATGAGGTTATTCTCAATTCTTAGTTGTAATTTATGCAATAATTATCTAAATAATCTTGCGTTTAATACTTTTGAAAAGCAAGGATAATTATGTCATTATAATACTTTTTTTAATATGCTAAATTGATAGGATTTAATATGAGTATAATTCATGTTAACTCCTTTCTCATCCTTTCACGTTTTCTCAGAAAAATAATTTATTGTTCATAGATAAATTTTCATTGCTTGACAAAGACTTTGTAATAGTTAGTTACTATAAAATATTATTTTATTTTATATGTTCAACGATATTTATAAATATAATTGAAAAATTAAATATTTTAATAATTATGCTTTAATAATACTTCCTGCATTTATAAAGTTCATTAATTTTAATTAGACTTGTATTAAAAATAGTTTTTGTAGATTTCTTAATTTAAAATTGCATTGATATTTTATGTGTACGTTATTCATAATGATATTTTTAACGATTCGCATAAAAGAAGCGATATGATCAAAATATTTTGAAAACGTGATTCAAAAATAGTCAATATAGTACAATCTCCAATAAACCAAACTGCAAAATTAAACTTCAATATTTGAGTTTCTGCAAACATTTACTTAACTGAATATTCTTTTTTCGTGCTATGCAAAAAAAGAAATTATAAATCAACAATTTGACCTTTGATATGCTAGAAGCTATTTATCGATACCGTCATCATACAGCTCGTTATTTTAAAATAATCAGTTCTCTCTATACATATTTACAATAGAAATAACTTTGTTTCCTCGACTCATCAATAACACGCGCTGTTTTTTTTTTCTTCCATTGTGTTATTGATAGCAAGCAATTAATTAACAATCCTTCGTGATAATAAATAAATGAAAAAAATTACTGTAATTTTATTATAATGGCACTTGAAGAAATTTTCATTTGGAACAACGGCAAGGCAATTTTAATCAATTCACAGTTATAAAAAAGTATAAAGAACATAAGGAACGATTATGTTATTCTATGTCAAATATAATTTTGAACGCTTGCTTTTAAAAATGCTGACAGTTAGAAAATTGTTCTCAAACAATAACTATGATGAAAAGTAGTGTTAGTTTAAATTCTAAATTGTTTAATCTAAAGCAGAGAGTGCGATTATTTTTACTCCTCACTGCTTCTTTCTTTCTTTCTTTCTTACTTTAAAGGGGAGCAAAAGAGATTAGTTGTTGAGCGGTATAATTTCAAAAGGTTAAAATTAAAAATAAAATCTTGTAATTGATCGTTCTGGATTTTTTATGATTCATCGTTCTTCGAAATTTTAAAGATAAAGTATTATATTTAGAATAAATTTGTTTAATGATAACGCAAAGTATGGCAATAACAATGAATGTTTTAAATAATATAGAACTTACAAATTGATTTGTTTCTCTTTCGAAATGGACGTCATTAAGGTATGGAAAAGAAATGATGAACGAAGAAAAACAGATGACACAGATGTCTTTTTTTTTATTTATTAAAATTGTTTCGTTTTTTTTTCTTTTATTACTGAAAATAAAATCACAAATAAAACACTATAATATCCAGAGCAGAGACGTTACTCTGCCACGGGCTCTGCGCATTGATTCCATGATTTATCACTTATATTTCACAATTAAAATTCGTTTAAATATAGATTTAGAAAATTGGCAAAATAATTTTCAAACTTTACAATTAATGAAGGAAACGTCATTATGCAACGAATTCATATCTATGTTACATATATATATTCAATAATAACGTATTCGACACTAGAACACACACATCCTACAATGACGAAGGCTACTGCCTTGAATGAGGTTTTTCCCGCGTTATACACCGTTCACCCGTGATTTTTTTCTTTCTTTCTTCTCCTTCCTTTTTTTTCACTCCTACTACACATACATTTGTATGTTTTAAGCGCAGAATCTTCGAGAGAAAAAGAGAGAGAATAAATAAGCGTGTGGTGAATTTTATCGCTCTTTTACTACGACTGACGTATGTGTGTAGTCTCGGAGCTTTAGCTTTATCGCACCGGCATTTCTTCTACTCTCTTTCTCACTCTTTCCGGCACTTTGCACGCGTTTTACACTTATATTAACTCATTACGATCATTCAAAACCATCATACAATTTTATAACAATTTTTAAAATTATCAATTTTTCTTTCGATTAAAAAGAAAAATATAACTATGTACAAATTTGTTCTATTTGTAGAAAAATTTTTGATCAAATAGTTGGCTTTAAAGTAAAAAAAAAACTTTACATCTTTTGCCGGCTGCACACGTTTCGAAACATACTACTGTGAAGCGCGCTGTGCAAAAATATACCGCACGCGCGTCCACGTGCCTAATGCAACGGCGAACCGTTTCGTTTCTAACTTTGTAACCTCATCGCATACACGCAGGCGCGAAGAAAAGAGAAAGAACGCGCGTACACGCAACTGCATTAAAATTCTTTCCTTTTTTTTAACAACCTAGTTTTCTTTTTCTTTTTTTTTTCTTTTTACATATTAACTGTTGCGTCGTACTGTCGTTATGTCAGAATCTATATTTATATTTACATAGGAAAAAGCGCCCACCAGACTTTCTGCTGTACGCCGTCATATTTACAATGCAAGGTCAGCCACGTGTAGACCAATGTTATGCTGCAATCCTACAAATTGAATGTCATTTTGTATTAATAATTTATTATTTTTATAGTTCAATCATAACAGTTTGAATCAAAGTTTTTACCTGAATATTATCTAGTAGGAAGACGTAAGTTACTCTATGAGTTTCCTTACTCTTAATTCCATAGACAAAAATGCTCTCATATTTGGATCTTGAACTTTATCCATAATCATTTTTTGTACATCACTTTGACTACCTTTTAACACAGAACTGAGTTTCTCTGCATATTGAATCCAAACACAATTTGCACAACCAGACATACAGCAATTTGTTGGCTCATCAATGTCATCTATACTTAATGGAGTTTCTGGAGTAAACATTGGCCGTAAATTTTTTTTGTCGTTTGTTTTATCAACTGTAGAATTTAAATTATTATTTCCATTTTCAGGTATGTTTGATATCAATCTGTGATTGCAGCCTCTCAATAAAAGAGGTTTCAAGTGTTTCAGTTTAGTCATTATCACTTTGAAAACTGCTTACTTGCACTTAAAGTGAAACTAAAAATAAATAAACTCATCAATAATAACAAAGTACTTTTATTATATAATAAAAGATCAAAAATAAAATATTATTTATAACATACGTTACCTTTATATTTATAAACTTTTGAAACAAATTTGTTTTGAGGTTGAAATTTATGTATTATAACAATTAAAATCATAA
Organism: Anastatus disparis; assembly: GCA_017163975.1. Taxonomy (NCBI): domain Eukaryota; kingdom Metazoa; phylum Arthropoda; class Insecta; order Hymenoptera; family Eupelmidae; genus Anastatus; species Anastatus disparis. The sequence continues at coordinate 4,769,132 of JAFFSR010000251.1, forward strand.
ATCCTTTTTGTCTACTGTCATATTTCTGTAATTAAAGAAAAATCCTTTTTTAAACATAATTTTTAAAAACTTGATCTTGACAAAAATAACCAAGGTTAATGTCATCAAACTTTATTTACTAACCTAAAATATTCACTAATTAACAGGTTGCTTATTATTTCTTGTGCACCAACAATTTTTCCAAGCACAAAATTCATTAATTTCTATTTTTGAATCGAAGAATTCAAATTAATTAAAATTTTATTAACTTTTGCTTAATTAAAATGCAAAGCTATTCGGAAGAATTCATCAGCTGATAATACTTGCTCTCATGATACTTTTATTTTTGTATGCATCGGATCAACATTGTACTTGTATACATATACATATAATACGTAGTATAAACGTTCGACGCGCTACGCGCTGCGCTGCAAATTGCAGACTACAAGTTTAGTATAGTTGTTGATGTGTGAAAAAAGCACGTGCATTCTTTAAAAAAAACATCCAATGTCGTTACATCGGTAGCATTGAATAGAAATGGGCCGTAAGATTCCCGGTAAAAAACACAGAGGAGTTAAAGATCCTAATAAGCAAAGAGCCAAACGATTGTCAGAGTAAGTACAATGAATGCTTTATAACTATTTGATACTTCATAAGGTTATGTTAGACTTTGTTTTTAATTGTTAATTATTTACAGATTAGAGACAAAAATCAATGCTCCACCAAAAAATTTAGATGACCAAGATATTCCTAAAAGTTTAGAACGTTTAATTAAGCTTAAAAATGCAGTGAAGAATAATGCTATTGTGCAAAAGAAAAGAAAAAAGAAGAAAGGTGTAAAGCTTATAAGGGTTGGTGGTGAACAAAGTACAAAACTTCCTTATCCTAAAGCTAAGCCAGAAAAAGTTGTACCTATCTTTAGTCAGAAACCTGAAGAAACTGGGCATCAATTTTGGAATAGAGTTAACAGAGAAACTCATGATTTTCTCAAAGAAACTGAATTTGAAAATAAATATAATGTTCAAGTTCAGCGTAATGTAGAGACTGGTATTATAGAAGGTATTGTTAGGAAACCTAAAGATGAATTAGAAGAACTTGAAAAATTAAAAGCTAAGCATAAAAATATAGGAAAGAAAAAGAAATTAATAAATGTAGAAGGTAACATTAAATTAACGAAATCTCAAAAAAAGAAACAAAAGTTATTAAAAAAGAAAGAAAGTAAACATCAAGATGATGTTGAAGAATTCAAAACTTTTAAAGATAAAGTTGAGTTTGGTGAGATTGTACATGCACCACCAGAATTAAAAGTGCTTCCTAAAAATGTTGACAAAAATGATAAAAAAGTAAGTATAGTTTTCTAATTTTATAGAACAATATTTTACATTATTATTTAAAAATGTGATTTCAACAGGTTAAAGGTAAAAGTTTATTATTAAACTCAATTTTGGAACAAAATAATTCTACAAAACAAAAGAAAACAATAGACAGGACAGGAAAACGAAAGGATCTTCCAGTAGGAGAACGCCGTCAAATAGAAAAACAGCAAAAAGATGCTATTGCTGCTTACAGATTACTGAAAGCAAAGAAAATGGGAGAATCTTCAATATCTGCTTAAGGTTTTAATGTTATTGATTTATTTTTTATACAGCATTATATTAAAGTAGATCTAGAACATGACATAAATTTTTGTTTTTTTTTTAATAATATAAATTTTCATATAAATGTTGAAACAAAATAGAAAAAAAAATTAGCATTATCCTGTTGTCCATACAAAAGGCTCAAGCCTATCCTCTACTGGTAATAGATTATTAAGTGTTTCTAAGCTTTCTAGTGTTTGGTTTAGTTGCATGTGACATTTGTTAAGCTGCCTACTCAGTTCATGTACTTTGCCAAGTTGTTCAGCAAATTTAGCAAATTTTTTTTGCCTTTCTGTAGCAATGTTCATTATTTTAATTAGTTCACTATCAATATTTGTACAAAGAGCATTTTGTTCAGTGGCTATCATTTGTGCACTATTATTAAGATGATGTTGATATCTTGCACATAAATTAAAAAGTCCAATGGGATCAAGTCTTTCCAAAACTTCCGGATCACGTACTCTAGGAGGTAAATTGAGAGTCCCACGCATAATTGGGAGGAACATAGGAATATTTTTTAGTTTTAGTAAATCAGGATCTTTATCAGCTGTAGGATCTGAAGATGCAGCTTTAACCACTACAATATTGTGTACTTTATCAGATGCTGTTTTCCTATGACCAATGCCACCTGACTTCCTTCTTCCTGATTCCTGAGAACCAAGGCTTTTTCCTCGATAAATTTGTGATTGTTTATTGGTCATTTTTGGAGAATCGCCTATAGGCCTATTTACAGTATACGATATGTATGGTATATCTGAATCTGAACAAATACTTGGTCCAGGACTTGTACATCTGGGTGGTGTATCATCTGGTACGCTTTCTCGATTTGGAACACTTTTCCCTCTTCTTAGCGGAGCAACATTTCTACGACCACCTTCACCCTGTCCATCAATATGTGAACTGTGTTCTGAACCCATACTGCTAACTAAAAATATAAATAAAATTTTTACAATCTATTGCTAAGTTTGAAATAAAAATTATTTAAATGTTAAGTTTAAGAACCTCTTTGGTAATAATTGTAGATTAAATGTTTATTAATGAATATTATCCATAATAATTTATGATTGGTATAAAAATTGCAAAATCAGTCCATGATTCCATTTAAATGATTCTTTAATTACTAATTAATACTGATCGAGATGTCATCGTATAACAAAAATAAAACTTCGTCGTTTGATCTATACAAGACGAGTGCAACTTTCTCAACTCTGTTATTAAAGTAAGTAAAAATATATGTCTGACACCACTGCAAGTATGTGCTGACATCTTTGCATGTATTTTTCTTTTTTAATCTATTATCATAAGAGAAGGTATATTAATCAAATAATTTTATTGTTGTATGAAATATTAATGTTATTATCAATGTTTTAGATTTAAAAAAATATAATCTTTTTTTTATCCTAATGTAGCATGATTACACATAATATTGATCTATATTAAAATTATAAAATAAATTTATTACTGTTTTATCGACAAAACTTATGACTAAAGTATTTTTAAAAATTATTTTAATTTTAATAAATTTAAATATTTATAAAAAAATTAACCAATTATGAGCAATTAAATTATTATTAAATGCTTATTTAATTATTTATCCCTAATAATTAATGACAGCAGACAAAATTTTAAAACTATATTAGAATTGATTTTGGCGCTAGTGTCTGTTACGCATCCCCAAGACTTGAGACACAAATAATTTTCGAAAAATACAGTAATGCCGGTTAATTGAAGGTTAAATTGTAAAACATTTTTCTATCTTAAATTTTTGAAGATATTCGGTTAGTGTTATTTTTAAAAAACGTTAGAAATTATTTAAAAAATGTTTCAACATGTGTAAATAATATTGATTAACATATAACTAAAATATATTTGTTGTATGTTTGGTTATATTTGTTTAAAATTGGTTTATATACAAAATAAGTGCTATGACCATATTTCATTTAGTTTTTTAATATTATTAAACACAAAGTTGCAAATCTGGATAAAATAAAAGATATAATGATTCATGCTTCTGAGCTTTTGGAATATATTCCAAGTGGAGAATTTTCAACATTAAATCATCCTGATTTTGATAAAAATGAAACAATCAAATACAATGATGTTTTTCAATCAACTATGTCAAAAGATTTATCTAATGTACAAGCCAAATCGGATTCATCTAATAATTTTTGGATTCTTCGAGAAAATAAAGACAATCAAGAGGAAGAACTATTTTGTTCACGAAAATTAGCTGTTTATACTAGTGGTAGTGACGGGGTAAATCTTTTACAAACATCCTTTTGTTGTGAAACAGACATTATACATGCGAATTGGTGTAAATTTTATGTAGAAGACAAAAATCAAATTTTAAAATGTAAAGAAGGAAATTTACAAAAATTAAACAAGTCACCAGTGGACTGTATTTGTTTGTTCGATTCATATACATTAAAAGTTTTTACTGAATTTGGAGAAAATTACGTATCTAGTTTACAATTTAAAGTTTCTACCGTATGGAGTACAAAATATGGAATTTTATTAGAAAAATCTGTTCAACCAACATTTCGATCTGGATCGAAATCCATGGATAGCATGAAAAATATTTCAGTTTCAGAAGATACAAACAATGCTATAGTTTATTCATTAGCTCATCCATTAGATGAAATAAGCCCCGTACTTATAAAAAATGGAAACTTATCATATATGTGGGATTCTAGTCTTCGTATTATTTTTATCAGTAGCAAACCGTCATTTGCTTTTATTTTTGATTCAAAAACTGGATTACATTCGATTTACAAATTAAGAATGACTTCTAATGAAGAAATTCAATTAATAAATTCTACTACTGAAAGTACATCTTTAATTTATAATTCAATGTTTTCTTCTTCAATGAATTATGTTAACACTACAGCAATTGGATTAAAAAGCGGTGCTAGTAAAACTTTCTTTAGTAATCTAGGTACATCAGGAAGTCCATATCGTTCTAGAACAACATCATATACAACAAATGGTTCTGCTAATATTTCTTTACATTCACAACATCTATCAAGATCTCAGAGCCCAATGGCTACAATATCACGTTGTCAATCTCCTACCATTCCAATCTTTTCAACAGCAAACAATACGCCTGTTGGATATTTTACACATCATAATAAATCACATCAAAATTTATTAGCTCTATCACTAACTCAACCAGAACGCAGTTCAACTCATTTTCATAATCATATTAATAGATTTACAGGTGCAGATACATTACATTATTCATTTTATTGTATAATATATTGTTTAACATCATTTTTATCCACTACTTTTTTTAACAGGTGCAGCAATACCAGAATTGTGTTTGGAACACGTTTGGACAGAAAATGTTGGTTTATCTAAAAATAATATGGAGCATGCTTCTAGAGCATTTCTTACTACTGATTTTATTGGACAAACATATTTTTGTTATTTGATTCCAAGTCAATGCAGATTAAATTTAGTTAGATTAGAAAAGTCAAATGATCCTGATCAAATTATAATGGGAATGGTAAATACAATGATAGCAAAGGATGCTATTAATTTACCAAAATTAAATATGATAGCAGTTTTAGAAATGAATGGAAATATATCTATGTATACAGGCACATTATTTGTTGGGAAATTACATATTCCAAGTATTATACCAAGTATTGTAAAAAATACTTACATGTTTTCTAATTTTCATAGACGAGAAATGTTATCTCCATATCCAAGAAGAAGTTCACTTATTTCACCATGTAAATCATCAACACCTGATATAAAATTTGATGAAGGTTTACATCTGTTAAGTCCTGTTGCTGGTGCAAATACTAATTTAAATATAATGGATAGTCCTGTGATAGATGAAAGTCCTTTATATTTAAAAAGTGCAGTATCTAATAAACTAATTTTAGAATTTAGGAATAAAAATTATTTCAAAATGATATTACCAGTTTTTAAAGCATCGCCTTTAGTATCCAAATGTCTTACGACTTTAAAAAATATTTTACCACGAGATTTAGCAATGCAACTCTTAATTAAATGGTATGTTGCTAGAAATGCTCCAGGACCACAAGATTTAACTCTTAATCAGGAATGGAATTTATTTTTAGTTATTTTATTTACTTTATTTGGATATGATGTCAACAAATTACATACAGATATGATAAACGAAGTAGATAAAACTCCTGAACATTGTAGTCCAATCATTGTATCTAAAAAACAAAGAACAATCAATAATGGGTCCATAGATGATTGGTCTTATTTAGAAACTTCAGATATAATGAATGAAACTAAAATGTTTCTTTCTGATACAATTGGATTGAGTAACTGGAATAAAAATAATTTTGACAACATGGTTACAGCAATAGAATCTGAAATCACTAAAATAAGTTTAATCAATCCGCAATCTCCATATATAGCTCATATAACTACTATTTTATTTTCATTACATTTATTATATGAAGAGATTAAATTAAGTTGTGATATGTCTGAAAGTTTATTTTTATTAGCAAAATTGTTATATCAATTAAGTATGGATATAAACTTGAATACGTATAAGCAACATTATTTAACAGATTTTCCAATATTGAGTAAAAATAAGATACAATTCCAGATAAATGATGCAGATATTCATAAAACTGGAATATTTGATTTAATTTACATTACACCAAATATATATAAAACGTTATATGATCTATTTACGTTTTCAAATGTTTCTTCTTATCCTTATTTGTTACAAGTTAATCCAATAAGCAAAAATTTGATACATTTATTTACAATGCTTAATAAAGGAAAAGATGTTAACGTTTTTGAATTAGATCACTTCTTTAAAAGAATTAATCTAGACGCTACTCAAGATATGCTTACCAATAAAAATAGAAGAGATACAATCAAAGAAATGATTCTACATTGTTACAAAACTGGAATGAATAAACAGCAATTGGATAATTTACCGCTGGGTATAAACTGCATTTTCAGCAATATAATTTATCAATGTAGAAGGATGCCACCATCAAATTCACCTACTCAAGTCTATGATTTAATTGATCGACAAGATTTGGCAGCATTAGAAAAAAGAATATCAAATGATAAAAATGCTGATTTTGTACAAAATAAACAAACAAAAGCTAATGATAATTTAGACAGTAAAGAACGTAAAGATGGAATGGACTTTGATTATAAAATTTTACAATTAAGATTTAGTACAGATCATAGAGTACGAGAAGTGCGAAAATTACTTGATTCTTCTGAACCAATGAAGATTGCTATAATTCAGAGACCAGATGTAACAGATCATGAATTTATTGAAGAACAAGAAAAATGTTTGCATACTCTGTGTCACAGAACAATGGCATTACCAATAGGTAGAGGAATGTTTACTTTAAGAACTTCTAGACCAGTAAATACTGAACAATTACCAATACCAAAACTTTGTCTTACTGGAAAAGCACCACCTCGAGGAACAACAGTTGAATTATCACATATTGATGTACCAGCAAATATGAATCTATGGCCGTTATTTCACAATGGTGTTGCTACTGGATTACGTATTCATCCAAATGCTTTAAATGTTGATTCAACATGGATTGTTTACAACAAACAGCAGCAGGGTGAATTTAATATCGAACATTCAGGTTTTCTCATGGCTTTGGGACTTAATGGTCATCTTAAAAATCTTGCACCATTTAGTATGTATGAATATTTAGTCGAATGTCATGAAGCTACTAGTGTTGGTTTATTACTAGGATTATCAGCTACGCATAGAGCATCAATGGATGTTTCCATGACAAAATTATTATCACTTCATGTAGAAACTTTATTACCTCCAACCAGTATAGAATTGAATGTTCAACAAAATGTTCAAGTAGCTGCACTTATGGGTGTTGGATTAGTTTATCAAGGAACAAATCATCGTCATATTGCTCATGCTTTACTTTCTGAAATAGGAAGACCTCCAGGACCTGAAATGAAGAATTCTGTAGATAGAGAATCTTATTCATTAACAGCAGGCTTAGCATTAGGATTAGTTACATTATGTTCAGGAGGAGGATCAGATTTAGCAAATATTCCAGATACACTTCATTATTATATGGTAGGAGGTAATTCTAGACCTTTCTGTGGAGCTCAAAAAGATAAATATAAATCACCCAGTTATCAGATAAGAGAAGGTGAATCTATAAATATTGATGTGACTAGTCCTGGAGCAACCATGGCATTAGGCTTGATGTATCATAAATCAGGAAATCGTGCTGTAGCTGAATGGATGACAGCGCCAAACACTCAATATCTATTGGATTTTGTGAGACCTGATTTATTATTGCTTAGGATGTTAGCAAAAGCGTTAATTCTCTGGAATGAAATAGAACCCTCTAAAACTTGGGTATCGAGTAATGTACCAGAGATTGTAGCTAAATACAAATTACAAAAACCTACACCTGATATGTCGGAACCACTTGATTTAGAAACTATAAATCAAGCTTACTGCAACATTATTGCTGGTGCTTGCATGGCTGTAGGATTAAAATATGCTGGAACTGAAAATACAATAGCATTTAATACACTTTACCATTTTTTAAAAATGTTTATGACCCTTGCTCGCAAGTCAGTAGCAGAATTAGCAGGGAAAGCTACTATTGAAACTTGTTTGAATGTTGTATTATTAGCTGCGTCGATTGTAATGGCAGGAACAGGAAATTTAGAAATATTAAGAGTAGTTAGACATATTAGAGCTAGAGCTAATAACTCTTTGATGAATAGTATTGTAACATATGGATCACATGTAGCAACTCATATGGCACTTGGCTTTTTATTTTTGGGTGGTGGCAGTTACACATTATCTAACAATCCTCCATCAGTTGCGGCACTTGTCATATCATTGTTCCCTAAATTTCCGACTCACAGTAACGACAACAGATATCATTTACAAGCCTTAAGACATTTTTATGTTTTAGCTGCTGAACCAAGATTATTACTACCAAAAGATATTGATAATGGAAAGTTTTGCTATGTCAAAGTTCGATTAACTTTTGAATCAGACACAAATAAAGATGGACAAAAATTTACTCTCAAAGCACCTTGTCTCATCCCACAACTTGATAGATTAAGTATCATTGAATTAGATGATGATAGATATTGGAAAATTGTATTTGATAAAAAACGGAATTTCGATCAACTTAAACATATTCTTGATACTGATTCTCTTTTAAACGTCAAACAAAAAGCTGGATGTTTATCATATATGGAAGATCCACAAGGTTTCCGTACTTTGTTAGCACAAACATTAACCACTGAAGATATTAGCATATGGACTGCTTCTACAAAACAAATAATATCTTTTTCAAGCGATTCAACTATTCTCAACTTTGTTAATAGATTTTTAAAAAAAGAGGATTTATGCAATCAATCAAAATGTGACAACCTTTGTTTAAATAAAGCACATAAGCTAAGCTCATTAGATTTAATATGCTTTGATAATATTTTTAAGACACCTGATGTAAATAATTGTATTATTGAAATTCCACAGCATATGTCGATTGATGAAAGTTATTATTTTCAAAATTTAGTCACTATGACTTATGAATGCGTAATAAGAGATAAAATAAATTTCTTACCTCACTGGCTAAGTATCAGCAAGGTGTTTTCAACAATTAAGAGATATCCAAAGTCTAATTTAATATGGCAAATAAAATTATTATATCTTTTTAAATTTTATAATGATTATTGCCAAAAGTCAGAAATACTTCTCAATAAGGAAAATATTTTAGCTAACAAGCAACAATTATGCTTAATAACTGATATGTGGGAAAACGAAATATCTATGATTTTAAATGAAATGGGTGTAAAAACTAATCTGGAAATGGCTGAAAAACTTGTGTGCTACACATTGAACTATGATACCAATAACCAAATGGAAGGACTTCTTATGAATTTGAAAGAAAATCCTATACAAAGTGGAACTGCATCTTGTTTACAAATTTATGGAGCTTATAAACTTAATAGGTTACCTAGAAACAATAAATAATTCTTTAAGTAGTATGAAATTTATAAAATTTTATTTTCAATCCTGAAATAAAATAAAAGAGAATATTTTGAAGAGATACAGTAAAAATTTTGTGTTAAAAAAATGAAAAATTCAATCATATGATAATGAACATATTAAACGTAATATTAATAATTTTTTATCAAACAAATATTAAATTTATTTGCACTCTAAATTGAAAATAAACTCAATTAATCTCTTATCACTTATATATATGTAGTTAATTATTGTTATTGAATTTTTATAAACTCACTTTAATATTAGTATAAAATCATGTATATATTTGTAAAATGTATTATATTTTTGTACTGTTGTGTATAGTAATTTTGCCATTAAATGTTATCATTGTAAAGAGCAAAAAATGCTTGTTCAAAACCAACATGAAAATAAATAAATTTATTAAACACTAAGTATAAGCGTATGCATAATTTATAAATTCTCTGTTTCCAATAACAATAAAATACTTTAGTTCTAAAATAAATTAAATTTCATATCAAATAATAATTTTTTGTTATTGAATACTTCGTGCTACGTTGTATATTTTGAGAATTAAAATTGAATAATCAAATTGAAAACATAATCTCATAATATCTATTAAAACGTATTAAATGTATTAAATTCGTAATTCCTCGTATTATTGTCATAATATCAAGTTACCGAAGCTTTTATTTTGTTCGTCCCCCTAAGTTCTTATGGTAGAGCCGTCACGGAAATCATTAGTTGCGGTCGGAAAGCTATGAGGATAATTTAATTACTCAATTATTTTCGAGACAGAGAAATTAAAGCCAAGAGATGAGCAAGATTGCAGTATTGCACAATCATGTAAATCACATAAGTCTTTTATCGTATCTTAAAAAGTTATCGAAAGAAAAATTTTATTTATCAATTTAATATTTTTCAAATAGATTAAAAATACGAATTCAAATTTTATAATTATTATTTTTTATCAAAAAAATTAGATTATAGTTTTATTTTTAAAAATTTAGTTTGTTTTTTGTCAATTTTTTTAAAGTTTAATGTAAAAACAATTAAGATAATGAGTGAGAATTTATAAGGTTTGAAAAAAAAAAGTTATAATTAGACTATTGTACAATTAAATATGATGTAAGTCTTAACAAAATGCAAAGATTATTTTTTCATTTTTTCAGACATGTAAAGTATGAGAAAACAAACAAAAATAATCACAAAAAAGTTATTTATTAAAAAAATAATAATAGATTTATTTTGAATAATTAATTTTAAAATAAAAATTTTATCATGATAACTTACGTTTTAAAAAAATATAAGAAAGATTTATACTTTTCAATGTTTTTATTTCTAAGATTTTTTGAAATGCATAAATTTTCAAATGGAGATCAAGGGCGTAGAGTCACTAGTTAGACAAAAATTATCAGAAAATTGTGCATAAATCTATATTTTTAAAATTTACGACTCTCATATTTCACAAACTTGTTTATAAAAGAAAAAACAATGAAATAAAGAGAAATATACAAAGTAAAGAAGAAAAAAAAGCGAAAACTTTCCAAGTACGTAACTTGTTGTCTCGGAGAATTTTTCAAGTATATTCTAAATCAAATTTATGGATCTCACGCTTGAAATAAGAAAGTCAAAAGCTTCGACGACAGGCACGCGATAAGAAGAAATACGCAAATCAAAGTATATCGTTTGAAACGAATAATTTTAAAATAACTTTTATTTCTTTTTTCCTTTTTTTCAATCGAAAATTGTCAGAATTACTTTGAAATCAAATTTAACAATCAAAGAGAATACGATGAATATATGTAATTTGAATCGAATAGACGGAAGAGGATATGTCATTTGTATAGATTTTCACGAATAACCCAATAAAAACAATGTTAAACCAGAGAGACCAAAAGGAAATCTATTATCGATTTGTATGGCTGGCTATACAATTGTCTCAATGAATAAAAGAGAGAGGAAGTACGTCGAATTGCGATTTATATGGTAAATTTGCTTTTATCTAGTCCGCCTACCCTATAAGGCATAAAAGATCAACAAGTTTCTTTTACCTTGGCAATGTTCGATCGATATATACACGTGATAATGGTAAACGATTCGAGATACAATGTATATAAGCACTTGATAATGAGATTACGTTAAATAATCAAATTCCTCAGATGTAACCAAACGTTTTTCAATTACTCAAGTTATCAGATTTTGTTTTATGAAAAAAAGATACGATTTGTTTAAATACTATTGAAAATAAATCTATATTTAAATTTTTACAGATTGAAATCCTGGTAAAAAAGAAAAAATTTTTAAAATTGTTCAATTTAGAGAAAACTGAAAGGCTAATTAAGCAAAAATAAAAAATTCCTTAGAAATTAAACAAACACGTTAATAAATCAACTATACACCTTTAAATAAACTCAATTTCTTTATTATTACTTTTAACCATATACAATGTCAAATTTTCTTATAACAATTTGAAATAAACTGTTATTTTAAAAACTAGGTCTCCTTTAAAAAAGCACAAGTTTTTAACAATCATTTACTTTCAGTTATTGTTGTTGTTGCTATTTAAAATAAGGATCATCTTTGATGTTACATCGAAATTCAGTGCCCGCATTCTTAAACGCTCTTTATTTTAGTCTAATGACAAGTTGCGCGTGTAACTATACGGTAAATCGTCGTAGACATGCGGTTTTTTTATTGTTACTAAGGCTTAAAAAGGATTTTAAAATTATTTCACAAAAAGTCATTAATGCCATGTTTTACATTATATTACCAAGTTTAACTTGATTTGTATAAAGTTATACATTTAAATATGCTTTTCTTTACTTTTAAAGCAATAACAATATTTCTTTCTCTATTTTTTATGCGAATTTAATATTTATTATATGAATATACATAAAGCTTATTTGATTTTCAAAAGAATTCAGTCTATTGAATTATGCTGTCGAAAATTTCGTTTAATTCATTGAGCTATCTAAGGTATAGAAATTACACAATCTTTGTGTAAATTTTAATGGATAGCTGAATGCTAATAAGAAATTTACACAAATTTCACAAGTCATGTGCCGTTTCTAATGATTACACAAATGTTAGATTGTAGGTGGAGTTTTTACTTGAATTTTATTTACACAGTGAATTTCTAATACTTTTTTTTAATTAAAAATGGACCGAATTCTTAACATACAACAGATAAATATCATTGAAATCTCAAGGAATTAAATAAATTAAAATAAAAAATTCTAATAAAAAAGTATATACACTTTTCTGTTTAAAGCTAACAATATTTTTCATATAATATATCAAACTCGAAACTCACTTTTTCTAAATTAAAGCACAATTTGTATAAAAATTTTCTTTTATCATCATGATACATCTAAAAATAAACGAAGAAAAAATTTTTTTTCTATAAAAAATGTAAAAATTCATCGATCTAAAAGCTTCAATAAAAATAGTGAAATACATCGTTTAGAAATAGAAAATAAAAATAGAACGGAGCTTAACAAGGTACTAAACTAGCACTATCTTAATAACTGCACTATTATGCATTATCTAAACTATATGCATAAAGAGTTTAAAAAAAACTAATTTATAAATGGCCTAGATTTTATTTGAATTCTAAAAATAAATAAAAATTAACTAGATAATTAAATTATTGAAATTCGTTTATAAATATAACTTTGCATGGTACGTAAAAGCTCATTATTTACACGAGACGAAGCTCGGATGTAACGCAGAGCTTTACACATGAATAATTGAAATTTAGCATTAAAATCAATTGATTTAACTCTTGAATCCACTCTGCCTATAATAGACGCTAAATGCATTTAGCTCATTGCGCGTTCTATTGAAAGGCAATTAAAAGAATAAATAAAATAAGATAAAGGGCGCAAGAGCAGCAGCAGCAGTAGCAGTAACGCATTCAGGCCTGTCGTAACAACACAAAGAGGCTGCAACACAACGGTGTAAATATAGCAAATGGAACGTGCGCCCCGACGATAACGTTGAAAAAGTTCAAGTCTGCTGTTATGCCTTGTAGTCTCTATTAAAAACATGATGCAAAGTATATATATATATATATATGTAACAACACGCGATTAATCAAGCAGCAATGATGCGCTTTGACTACCTTATTCCTCATTACTTCGCTTTTCTTTTCAAAATTTCCTTTCCGTTTCGTTTTTTCTATGCTTTTATCGCGTTAACAGTATACTATCAATCTGGATTATCTTCGTTTACAAGATTTTTTTACATCGTAACAATAAATTTTAATTTTTAAAATATCAAATTTATTGAATATTTATAAAATATGTGCATATAGTGCGGCTATGGTAAAAATGTACAATAAGAATTCATGAAAAATTATTTACACGAGATGTCTTTTTATTTCCTTATTTTTGTTTAACAGGTATTCGTTGTCTGTTAAATTTATGAATTAAATATCGAATCGATGAATATAGTTTACTTTCAATCGCATTGTTTTTTTAGTATTTGTCAATATATCTTCGCAACTGGTGACTCATCAGATGGCCAAAAATTTAGTGCTTTATCTTTAAAGAATTGTTTTTGTAAACAACCATAGTCTTTTTTCTCCGTCGTATATTTATATGCAGAATTTGCGATACATGAATTATTCTGCAAACATTTGGCATGAACAAAAAGTTTATTTAAATTATAGAAGTTTTATAAATATTTTATATCCTGAATAAGTTGTAGGAGTTATATATATTTTTTTCAAATTTATACATATAGTATAAACGTGAATAATAATGACAGTAAGTATCAATAAGGCTTACGAAACAAACTTTTAAGTTCAAGGAAGTCAAAACGAATTTTCGTGCTTGAAATTTAAAACAAATTGTCTTTTTTAATTAGCCGAAAAAATAAAAATTTCAACATAGTTAACGTACATTAAAAATAATATACATATTTTTTCATTCTATACGTACTTAAAAAAAATAATTGAATAAAGTTAACATCTAATCAATACATCAATACCAAGTCGCTAAATTAAAAGAAAAAAAAACTTGGTTGTAACAAAGGAGGAAGATACATAATAAATGATTGAGTAAATAATATCGGTTGCATAATATTCAATTGAATATATATGCACATGCTTGCAGTACAAAATGCACATCTTTGCTTTGTATATTGATCCGAAGGCCAATGGAGCTATGTACAAGATAAAAAAAGAAAATATATGAAAAAAATATAGAAATTTTAATTTTATAAAATCAGCTTATAGAAATAAAATTTTATAATTAAAAATGCTTTCATGTAGCGCTGAAGATTACATACTCGATCGGTGTATGGAATAATAATTAAGAATCGATACATTTGATAAGCTTCCATCACGTGGTCGTGAAAAAGAAAAAAGAGAAAAAAAAGCACGTTAAGAGATAACTAACATAGTACGATGTGTTCGTAGTCCCCTGCCGGCGCGCTTGCCTCGCACACAGAGAGTCAGTCGCAAAACTAAAAGAGAGGAGCCGCTATATAGTATAGTATAATACTTCTAAGCTGAGAAATTCTCCTCAGTGAGCAACGAGCTCCGCTAGTGTTCGGATCGTCACTATTACAACTTCGTTTTTTTTATAATACTAGAAAATTTCTTCTCTTTATTCTCGGTGCTGCTTTCTATATTTATAACTTGTGTATATCAGTTGTTGGTATTATATACGTATATAGTGACAATAATACCACGTGCGCGTATATAGAAAAAAACGAAAAGAAACAAGTTTTCATTCATTTGATTAGTTTCATTCAAAGCATCAAGTTATCAAGAATTGAAGGAAACAAAACGATAAAGATTATACTATTTTTATTTTTTATCATATACATGTATAGTTTTGAAAATTTCCAGAGTAAGTTGTCGTTGAGAAAGAGACAAGATTATATGTATATGCACATGAAAGAAGAAGCCCTTCTTGATTGATAGGCAAGCGCACCGGTACGTACAACTTTGCTCCGGTTCACGTAATTATTATTATACCTATACACACGCTTCTATACAAGTGGTTCACTATATTTTTTTTCTTTCTTTCTTTTTTTTTAAGTAAAACGTAGTAAATAATCTTGAATTTTTATTATTATTTGGATGAATCTTAGCATTTAAAACTGTAAATTCAAAGGAATAATTACAAGATGAATGAAATTTTATTAAAAATTTTATTAAAATGAAGAAAAATAATTTATGAAAGTTGTATCACGAAAAAGTGAATATCTCATTAAAATTATTCTTATCAATGTTATTAAGTAAACATTTAATGCAACTTTCGCTGTAAATCAGAGAAAAATATTCAACGCATATCGCAAATTCGTAAATATTTGATATAAAGCAGTACATAAAAATGAAAAAAAGAATTTGTGAAAATAAATTTTTTATTAATAACTCGGTCTGCGCAACTTTTAATTATTATCTGTTTGCACGGATTTTTCTTCAAAGCTTATCGTAGCCTTTTGTATATATATGTTTTGCTTTTAAGTGCTGGTCTTTGAAAGTTAGTTTATTAAACGTGGGCAGCCTTTTAATTATGCTTAATGACAAGCCACAATTGCAACTAAACAACAAAAAGAACATTGGGGTTTCTCTGAAGTTTTCTCGAAAAAAAAAAAATTAAAGAAAACGAAATACATGTAGAGTTGTTATCATTAATTAGATAATAAAGAAAAATTAGTTCTAGCGAGTAACCTTATTTTCTTTGAAAAATCTATGACCAATATGAATGTATTTTGTATACTTTCAAGTATCTTCGATAAATGCTCTTTGATGCATTTTTGAACCGGAAAACACGTTACGCTTCAAGCATTATAAGAATGACGTAATTCCAATGTTTTTCTTATTCGATGTCTACGTCCAAGAAAAGTTGTGTAGCATCCACATCATTATAATTAGAAGCTTATTTCGTATATTCATTATATTTTAAAAAAAAAATATGAGAAGAAATAAAAAAAATAAAACAATTAACAAATTTATCAAGATTTTATGGTTTTTATTCCTCGCGACTTTTTCTCTGGCAATGTAACTATATACTTGAAAACTCAATGATTGAAGAAATTGCGGTTAATTAGACGATTTGTAGGCTCGGTTATAACTGAAAAACGAGGTGTCAAACGAATGTAAGAAAAAAAAAATTTCTCTATTAATTGGTTAATAATTTTCTTTTGATGTTCTAGTTTATAATTTATAATAAAGGAATGCGTAAAGTATCTTTACGTTCCGTCCAAATGCACCTTTGATATGCGTTTAGAGAGACTCCCTCGCGTGACTTTGGTAATCTAGGTCGGACTTTGTATTATAAAAGCTAACCGTTCGACATTTTATAATTGCTAATTTTCTTTTTGTTTTTCTTTCTATTCTTCCCTTTTGCTTTTCTTTTTCTTTTTTATTTTTACATTCTCAAGGTCGAGCGTTATGGAGCGACGAAGAGATGAAAATTAAATGCACGTTTTTCCCCGTGGATAAACTTTTGGATAAATTGTTATTTTGCGAATGACATAAATATTTATTGGCTATTTTAAACGTTATTTAACTTGTTAAATTGATTGACAGTTTATTTCAACTATTGTAAACAAATCAGCTCGTTATAATAGAAGAGAAAAAAAAGACACGTGACATTTAAAGCTAATGTTTAAATTAACTTTAGTTGTTTGAAATTCAACTATTTTCCACATGGAAACATGATATTTATGTTATTTTTATAATGGCCGCGCATTGTTTGTTTTATTAAAACGCATGAAAATAAACGCTCCTTACGCACGTCATATAAATTTCTTGCAAATATTTCAAGAATAAATTGCCAAAATATCGTAATGATCTTATGAAACAAAATTAATCGGTCGTTGCTACTGATATTCTAGCCCGTAATTTTAGTTGTTTTTTTTTTAGTACAAAGAAATTACAGAACAAAGAAACTTTAAATTGACTTTGAAATTTCACGAACAATCTACCTTTTATTTATTTTTTAAATGGTTCATTTTATTTGATAAAAATTTTGAGTAACAATTAGAGCAACCCATTACATTAATCATAACTTTAAAAATAGGCCAAGTTTGAGATTGACGAAAAAGCATAGCTTAGCTCTTGGAGCCTGTTTTCTTCTTCGAATTTACAAAGATACTGTAGATCGGCTACTCAAAAATCTAATCTCGGAGTCGCTAAAAAGCTAAAGAGAGAGAGAAAGAAAGATAAAGAGTAAAAGAGAAAGAGAGTTAAGCGTTCAACACTCTGGCCTTTATTGCGTGACAAGGTTGAACGCCTCGTAGAGTAGAAGCCTGTTGATACGCTCTAAAGCTCGTGTAAAAGATCGTTATTCCTGTACAGCTCTCGATTTTCTCCAAACTTTTTATTTTTTACAATCACTTATTATGCATTTGCATCGAGTTAATGGAGAACTTAGTTCATTACAGAGGAATTATTACAAACTAAAATAACAATAAGAGTAGAAGAAAAGGTGTAAGTCTTATAATTAAAGTAAAAAGAATTTTATAAGAGCTTCAAAAATTTATTATGAATTTTTGCGTTCTGTCATTTTTTTGCAGAACAAATTTATTTTTAAAATAACATTGGCTAATTTAAAAATGTTCTAAAATTAAAAGAGACGAAAATAAAAATTGAAAACGTTTCTTTTAAAACGAATAAGTATATATTTCTAGATAACATTCTAAATTTTGTTATTTTAACGCTTTGCTGCTTTGACCTCATTTATAATAATCATATTATAAGTTTAATTGAGCGCTTAATCATTGTTCTTGGTATAAATGAAATATGAGAATGACATTTCTTGAGGAGTTATCAAAATTCCAATTTTTCAAATTTAATAAATGAGATATATGAAATAACAACCATACCTGCCAATACATTGTCACCTAAGCTTAAATTATAAATTTTGAATGATTAATCTTGAATTGTAAGATATGCTTTAGCAGAATAAAATATTAAATAAATGATTCGATTGGACGCCAAAAATATTACTATAATTGATAAATTATATATAAAAATAAACTAGGAAATTTTATTTTAACGAATAAAATGAGTTTCAAGCCAAAATTTATAAAACCGTTAAATAAATATATAAAAGTGAAAAGACTCGGAAGAAAATTATCTTAAATTTCTCACAAACTAGTTTACTTTATTTTATTTTATTTATATATTTTTGAAAAAATTTCAAGTTGATAGAAATTTACTCGAATTATCAAGAAAAGTAAGTTTTTTTGTAAAATCATTTTTATTTTTTGAAAAACATAACCGATAACTGCTTGGAAATTGTAATGGATATTAAATTTTTTATTTTTTATGTTTTTATTAAAATATTCATTAATTTAGTAAATCTGTTTTTAAATTTTATCCTACAGTAACAAATTAAACATTGTGATGCAAAAAAAGAACTAATACGACATTTATATTTTAAAAATATTTACCAAACTGAAAATAAATAAAAGTTTTTTGAGATTGACTTTAAAATATAAAGGGACTAAAAACTGTATTTTCAAAATTCGAAAAGTCCAGATAGAGAACCTAAAAATATCTTTGAGCTGTCATATTATCAAAAGAAAGAAAAACAAAGAAATAAATAAGATAAAAATTGGTCAAGTACCCCTTTGGAGTATGAAGTTATGTACGTGTACAGACTCACGTTTTCATACGTACAAATTTCTTTTTTAATATTTTAATTTGTTATTATTCAAATATGTTGCTGTACAATGTAATTTCATAAACTATTCTTCTTGAAGTCACAATTATGCCTCTTATGGTCTTCATATTATTTAAAGAGTAAAATTTTATGTATGACATTTGATTAAATATTTAATATGTGATTTATGACAGCATTTAAATAAAGATTTTCACTTTTTTATAACGACATCATTTTCATCATCTTATCTACACAAAAAAAAACAAATTTCTTTACCCCTTTAATTTTGAATTTAAAATAAATCTTCTGAAAATTTTATAGCAAACTTGTGCGCATATTATAAATTTCATTATCAATTTTCGATAAAATTATCTTGATTGTTAAAAAAAAAGTAATTTATATATATATAATCGAACGATTTGTATCCATCTTCTACAAATAAACATTATATAACATCGCATTTACATGAGTTCGTTAAAAATTAACAAGCTCGATTCAGTAAGCATTTTTTCCGTTTCATGTTACTGATAAGCAAATTTAGTTCGGTCAGTAAATAATATGTTCTGGGAATAATAATTTGTACGATAAAGTCAAAAAAAAGAACAAAAAAATTTCGTCGCCTTCGTTAATTACTCTAGCTTTGGACTGTAGGTTATCTATTTGATAAAAAAAAAATTCGGTTTTCGTAGTTGTACTTTGTAATACATAAAACATATTACAAGCTTCAATTATCTTGTTATTGTTAGAGATATTTGAGTTGGAAATAATGAAGAAAAAAATGATTACTTTTGTTTTTTTTTTCTTGCTGAGAATGGT
Source organism: Anastatus disparis (assembly GCA_017163975.1). Lineage (NCBI taxonomy): Eukaryota > Metazoa > Arthropoda > Insecta > Hymenoptera > Eupelmidae > Anastatus > Anastatus disparis. Next base: position 4,789,186 of record JAFFSR010000251.1, read on the forward strand.
TTATTTCGAGAACAATGTAATGAAGCTGAAGCTAGTGTAATTGATAAGATCAATTAATTTCGACTTGGTGAGCAAGTGACACGTGTAATTAAATTTTGATTAAGGACCTACGACACAGACACACACGTCGCGATACTCGGCCAACTTTGGATTGAGCAATGCTTATACAGCGTCGACGCTTCATTTAGAAGAAATTACACGGATCGCGTAGGTGTTTAATTTAAAAAATTTTTTTAAAGGCTGCATTAAAATGAACATTGCAAGGTTTCAGTATTAAAATTAATGCATATTAAACTTTTATTGCGTAACTTTTACAATTTTCCAACTTTCATATTTTCTCATGAAAATTAAAAATTAATTTTTTAAATTTTTGTCTTGAATAATATTGTTAAAAATATTTTATCAAATTTCCAGGAATCATCAAATCTTTATAAAAAGAAAAAAACAAAATATGCATGATGATTAAAATCTCTCAATCTACATTGATAATAACATTTATCTTATATGCTTATATTTTAAGATAATCGTTAAAATCTGTTTGTTAGTGTATTGCATTATCTATTTGTTGCATGCTTGAAACGAAGCGATGAATTTGAATGTTTTTCTTTTCTTTTGTGAATAAAGATTAAATATAAATATTCCATATAGCCTTGGTAGAAAAAAATTCTTATACACAACCATTTGACTGAAAGTGAAGTCTAATCGCTTGTGATATTGACAGTGTAATCGAAATTGTCTGTACAATTTAGATAAGAGAGCTGCTTCTTAAGTCGCTTTAATCATATTCGATTTTATATATTTTAAATTTTTATTGCTTTTTTTTTACTGCTAAAGTTTCGACCGCATTATTCATTTGAAATTATAAAGGTATTGATTTTCAAGTAAAGCATGCCGAAGGTCTAAAATGTTTTTCATTAAATTTAATAAATGGAGTACTAATTCTGGAAGAAAAAATAATATGTTTTGAATATTAATTCTCATTGTATTCATTTCATTGAATTTCAATGTTACATATGAGTGAATAAATAGATCATTTATTAAGTGTCTTTTTTTAATATATGAAAACTAACCATTATATGAATAATAATATGAAGAATTTCATAAAAAATAATAAAAGTTAATGTACTGATGATTTATAGATAATTTATACATTTTTTCATAAATAATTAATTGTTGAAACTCTTCATTTTATTATTCAAAAGCTCGATAATTAAAACATACAAACAACTGTGCAATTATATTTACATATTTATTTATTAAAAAGTGTCTTGCATTAATTATCTGAAACTGGAAAAAAGTCTATTTTTGATTAATGGAAATCTAATTAAGTTAACTAGATTTCTATTAGTCACAATTTAGAAGAGAACTATTTCAATTTTCGAATCTGGAATACCTTTTCATACTTATAAAAAACAGAACCCAACGTTTCATTTTTTTGCAAATTTATGAGCTGTTTCGTTAATATTTTAAGACTTTTTTTTGAATTGCAAAATTTTATTCTAGAATATTTCTACCAGAAGTATCTCAAAGTTGAAATAAAAATTTTTCGATTTGAAAAGCAATTTTCCGTAAGAATCGATTTACTCAAAAGTTATGAATGAATAAAGATTCTTTAAGAAAAGGCCTTGCGTAATATATGTTAAAACTTTATAAGCTAAATTTTTGTATTATTCCTGTTTTTTTATAACTGTTAAACAAATTGAGTTATTTGAACAAATCTTTTTTAGAATCAAAAGATCAATTTTTCTAAAATTTTTCTAACATAATTGATTTAAAACAGTACAGTTCTAAAACGAATATTCGCGACTTTTATACTTAACTTTAACATTCTTCTTGTAATTTCTTTTTCACCGTAGATTTATATAAAACGAATTAAAAGCTTGAGAGTGTCGCTAACGCAAACCTTTTTTTCTGATTTTTAACTTGCAGATATGATTCTTGACAGCGCTGATTTTTTAACCCAAAAAGCTCTATAGGTATATTTCTGAATTAACCAGCTGCTGCTAATACTCTTATTATTAACGCAAATGTAGAAAGAGACAACGTCAATAATGGAAACCAAATATTGCTGGAGGTAAGTTCTGTTTTTTCTATTTTGCTTTTTTTTTCTTTCTCATAATACATATAACAAATGCGAAATTTTTCCCTCTCGCTTATAATAAAAAAAATCTATATAAACCGATGTTGAAAAATTGGCGGTATAATATTATTCTTTAATAATAAGCGACACTTTTTTGCAAGAAAGAAAGCGAGCAGTACAAACTTATATTTTTTTTTTTATTTTTTTTTTATTAACGCTGTTAATACAAGACATACCGACCGTGAAATCGTTCGCAAATACAAAAGCAGATATTTCAAGCCGTTAAAAAAAAATCTCTCTACAATATCCGTCTAAACTAGCCAATGCTTTCGCTATAATCTTATTTTATCTTGTAGACGGATGAAAGACTGAATTATATCTTTTCCTTTTTTTCCTTTTCCTGTTACATTGTCTAGATTATTCCATTTTATTTCGTTGAGCATTTTTTTTATGATTACAAAGCTAAATATACTCTGGATGATTTATTTAAAGCTGCGCGTACTTTTATTTAATATTTTTACTTTATTTAAAAAAAAGTCTTGTGACCATTGATATAATAATTTTATCTCTCTGCCACAAGATTTAATAAGAAATGACTAAAATTAAGGATGATGTTACAAAGTGTGTATTTTAAGTGTGATAGTACATTATGCAACTAGGGAATAAAGTCGCATATTTCTCCCGAGGGTAGAGTTTGCTATTCAAGAAAGCGAAGCAAAGCAAGAAGAATAAATACTCGAAGAAAAAAGACTTTACTCCTGAATTACATAATGCACATTATTCCTATTTCAACAGTGGTCACTTTATGAATTAAAAAAAATGGATTCAATTCAAACAAATTTGAAATTTTAATATTAACATTTTTATGAAGTAATAAATTATTAAAATAATATTTTATTAAAATTTCAGTAATTCAATTTTAAAAACTTCTAATTTAGCGGAAATAAATTATTTTGTTCCCGCAAATTTTGAACGTGAGTAATATCTCACTTTCAACCCGCTTTTCGGTTTCATAAAGTAGACATTACTGTTGAGGTATGATTAAAATTTTTTATTTTTCATTTTAGTAAGGTAAGCTTTTGATTTAAAGCGTGCATTGCTCTCTCTTTACACATAACATACTTATAAAACAATTCTTTTTAATAATTTTATTCTTCAATCATAATCAATATAAATCAAGCCAATCAAATTAAATTCTAGAATCGCTGTTAATAAAAAGATTTCTTAGAATTTCTTTGCAAATTATTTAATTTAGTTATTAAATTGAATTATCTTGAACGCTATATTAAAATATTAAAATGAAATGGAATAATCGCGATTAAATAAAAAAAAATCCGATATAAACTTCTAATAATTATAAAGAAAACTTACAAATATATACAACATTCATCATTGATAATTTGCTAATTATTTTTAAAAATATCAATAATAAATTTAAAAAAGTCTTTATTTTTTTTATAAATAAAGTTTGTAAGAGGTTTAAATCTGAAAGTTTAATCAACGAACATGTCAAATTATAGAAAATGTTAACAAAATGAAAATGGAAAATCTGACTTATAGTTCTTATTTAATATGCCGTAATATAGGAAAAGGATATTTAAATATTAAAAAAACCATCAAATACGATCTCTCTGCTAATAAACAAGAATTTCGCAAAAATATATTTCCACTCTCGCTCTCAATAGCAGCTGGGAAATAGATACATAAAAATAATGACCAAAGAAGTAGTAGGCGCACGCGTTAAGCGTTACGCTCGTATAATTTTCCTAACTCCGCGACAGGTTTTCTCAAGGAAAGCGAAAACCGGACTAAAGCCACCACGAATTTTTTTATTTTTTTTTTTTATTTCAGAGGAATATTCAAGTTCTCTTCTAAGGAGACATTTCATATTTTAGATGGATTTTAGAATAAGAAAATAAAGTAAATATACTTTCTCTGATTAACGATGGATTTTAACTTTAGCTTCTTCTTCTTCTTCTGCTTCTTGAAATGATTCGATGTATTGTGTTGAGTTTTGCTGCTTTTTTTTCAAGGTGACACGTGAATTATTGGCTAAGCGGATTAGATGTTGTGACTTAAACAATTTTTTTTTCTTTGCGTATTGTTTAGTGATTTAATGCCAAAAAATAGTACTTTCCAAGAAATGTTGTATGACAAATTTATAATTTATTTTATATGTTCGCAAATAATGTCAGTAAAGATTGAAAAATTAGATTAAGCATATAAATTATTAAATTTTGCTTTTTGTCATATCTCGTTTATGCATCTTAATAAATTATGCATTTGTTAATCATTCTTAACGTCAATAAGTCTTGAAAAAAAAAATCATGTTTATAGTTTTTTTGTTTGAAAAATTAATCATCATAAAACTTATAATTATTATTAATATGCATCTTAAAGAAGCAAAAAAAAAAATACCGTTTAATGACTACATATTCTATTGTGACGTTAAGCCGAGGAAACTTTTTAAGGACATTTTCATTTACAGTTTCAACAGGTTTTAAAAAAATATATAAAAAGAAAAACTCACTATGAGTAGTTTAATTTTATAAAGTAATACAATGTTTTTGTTCACGAGCTTAGATGTACTAAAAAATTTTCTAAAACAAAAAGGTAGAAGAATCCTTTTTTTTTCAAAGATTTTTTATGGATTTCACTTGAAAAGTAGTTTAAAATAAAGTAAACAACTTAAATATTTAATTACTGTTTCTGAAAAAGTTGTAGTAAATTCGAAAATGAAAACAAGTTGGTAAATCCTATGACTTGTGACTTGTAATAAATAAAAAAGGGAAAGAAAAAAAAAGGTATCACCTCAATAACAAGATTATTTAATCAAACTTTAATATCCACAAGACTTACATATACACGCACTTCCGTATTTCACGCTCTCGCATATAAATTGAAATGTAATCTATATGAGTAAAGTATCTTAAGTAATCGTGTCAAGAATTTCCAATTTTTCATTAATCGTCATTGCGGTTCTCTCGAAATTCTTTCTAAAACTATATATATACATAAAACTAAGGATATGGTTGTGTTTTAAAATCTTGACTTTTTTTATTATTATCGATGGCGCGTAGCCGTGAAATTAAGCGTAATAGTTATAGCGTTGAGGGCGGGTGCCACAGTACTGTAGCGAGAGCCGTAGAGAAAATATAGAAAATAACGTGAATATACATATACGAACTAGTTTCCGTGAGAAAACCAAGAGACAGAGAAAGACTTCTCTCTCTTGATTTTTTTTTTCTTTTTCTCTCTTTGTTAAGCGTGCACGAGTTTCACAGTGAAAGAAAAAAAAAAGTATATCAGAATCGTTGGTGATTCTGCGTTAACTGCTTACACTTTTTTTTCTTATTTTTTTTTCTTTCGAGATTGATTAGGTAAGAATGTGCGCGGAGCTGTGAAATTCGAAAAATTTAGGCTTTGTTTTAGTTTAATTTTTGTGGTTCGATGAGCTTATGTTAGTTTTTTTCATGATTATTCAACGTTTCTTACTATATAAATTTAATTAAATATAGATTTTTCAAGTTATATCATTTTCTAATTTGAAATTATGTATTTTAAAAGCGTAGATATTTTAATGACATGTTATTCATGTAAGAATTTAAAATACAAGCAAAAAGTCTATAAATACCATAAATAAAATTTAATTTATTTACGTATGAATAAACTTTTATATAATAATAAATGAAAATTGTACAAATATATTTATACGCGTTTAAGACTAGTTAATACAAATAACGATTTAGAGGTCTAAAGTGGCTCAGTCGGTAGATGAGCGATGGATTCGTAATCTCGAGGTCTCAAGTTCGATTCCCTGTCTCAGCCGATTTATACAAGCACCACTGTAGTTACATGTGCTGAAGTTCACACACTGACGATCTCCGTCGCTAATTAGCATCGCAACGATAGCACAAATACAGCGATGTTAAATAAAAAAAAATAACGATTTAAGTATCATCTGGCTTTGATTTTTATTGTGCTCGTAAAATGGATTATTTTATATATTTAGATATTTTGCCTTAACGGTTGAATATATTATGAAGTTCATCTTTTTTTTATATAAAATTACTAAAATTTACGTTAAAATTAATGAATTTGAAAAAGCAGGAAGGTATGCAGCTATTTGATTTAAACGAACGATATAAATTAACTATAATTATTATAAAAGCTATATAATCTTTTCTTTATATTTAGCAATAATGTATTGTTAACGTAATTTGTAGTACGCATACACCGAATAGCCAGATACACAAGATTAATTACGACTTTACAAGAATAACGTAATTAATTATTCGAAATATGTTAATTTTTATTGTTTGTTATTAGTCGAAGATTAAAAAGCACTTGTAAAGTATGATTTTAATTTTTTTTATCGCGTCAAATCAAAGCTACACTGGCTGTAGAATAATTATTTTTAATATTATATTTTATAAAAAATGAAATAATATTTTTTTCACCTAAGCTATCAATATTTATGTATATTGTCTAAAGTATTATCTTCGAAAATTCAAAGAAAAGCAAGAAGGTATAAATTCTTGTAATTAATTGCGAAACATGTCAAAAGCTCTTATATATACAAGTTGAATGTTTTTAGAGAATAGATATTTAATCTGAAGATACATTTACCATTGTGACAGTATTATAAAAGTTCTCTCTTTACGATTAAAATCGTGACTTACGTTAAAGTAGAAACGCAATTTTGTAACATTTAACTTGGCTTTATAATTTTGAAATCAGAAAACAATGTTAAAACATTTCTTTAAAAAAATATATTAAATAGCTTTACGTGACAGTTAAGATATCATTGCCAATTATAAATATTAAATGTTTTTTTTTATTTCTTTTTTTTTAAATTGTCGAGTGATTTAATGACACATGCTATGTGTTATAAATTAATATTGTTTTTTCTTCACGCTACGTACACATCAAAAGCTTACGTATCGCAAGTATAATTTAAACAAATCACGTACATGATTTAAATATTATTTTTATAAATAGCTTAGTAAGTGAATCGCTCGGCAAATTAATTTATTAATTATAAATAAATATTTAATTAAGAGTATAATAATATTAGCTTTGAAAGTTATTACTAAAGTTCTGTAATTTATTTTAAAAATGTTAAAATATTTATTACCCGTTAAATAAACATCTTCAATAAAATTTTAAATAGTTTTTATTCTCAGTATTAATCGTTTTAAATAAAAAATAAATTGAAATAAACGTTAAACAATTTTCAAAAGAACAATGTGGCATGAAAGCTGTACAACAAATCGACGTAAATTTAAATATAGCTATCGATTATCTTTAAGAATATTTCATCACGCATATAGCTTCATTTCTGAAATTATTTTATTGATTAAAGTTTATCTTTAATCTTCATGGTAAATTTCCTATTTGTTCAAGAATTTGTTTATTCTAAAATGTTCATAACAAACTTATTATGCAAATCAGATTAACGCAATGTATTTACATTGCGATAAAGAATCTTCTTTTTACGTTTTCAATATTTTTTAAACAGTTTTACTAATTAATAAAATTTCATTTAAGGTTGAATAAAATTAAATATTATTAATAAGTATTAAACATTTTGGTTTTTTTAATATTTAAAAAATAATAAATTTTTAACGTATTATTTAATAATAAACTGTACGAGTCTTATTACCATTACTAAAATGAGAAAATAAAAAAAATTCGGTTTTATCTTATAATTATCAATTAGATCAATGATAAAAAGCAGCTAAAACACGAGATAATACAAGTTCTCGTTAAAATCGACACTGTAATCAAACGATCAAACGAGTAAATTATTTCTTTCTTTAATTTGATTTTTTAGCTGAGTATTGCCATTTTTGTCAACGTTTGACATTCTTGGTTATATGGCGAATACCAAAAGCGCACGTAGGCCTTTTTAACAGGTTTAACGGAATGTTTGGACACTCGTTTTTAATACCGTCGCGCAATAGTTTGATTACGTGTTTTGCAAATAGAGCGAGATAGCCATGGTAAATAGATTTAGGCTAAAATGTTGACCTATCAAATAGTACACAGTAGTTATAGAGTGGTTAAAACATCGCAAACTTTTCTTTACATACGTATACACGCGTTTGTTGTTTATCCACTTTAGTATTGGTGGTATATACCTTGTTGCTCATACGCTTTCTCTCGTACCTACAAAGAGTTGTGTACAGTGAAATTAGGCAGTTGATGCGCGCGGTTGGCATAAGGTGAAAACAAATAAATTTATGTTCCCTCAAGATATTATGAAAATCCATTGAGCGAGAGTTTTTTTTTTACATTTCATTCATGAAGCTACATGTACACGTACCTGCTCTCTGGGAATTCACTGTTTATTTTTCTCTATTATATTAGAAATATGAGAATTTTGACGTTTCTGTTGTATTTTGTTTTTAAATTTTCTGGAAAAAGTTTTCTTTTTTAAATGGCAGTGTAAGTTTCTTTTCTAATTTTCATACACTTTTCTGATTCTTAAGATGATAATAAGAAAAAATTAGTTATATTTTGGTCAAAAATTTCATTTGAAAAAAAAAACTTGAAATTAAAAGTAGTTTTATTAATTTTTCACTTTTATTTTATTGTGCATGTAATTTTTAATTAAATTAAATACGAGTTTTTAAAGTAATTATTCTATTTGGAAAATGAACAAAAAATGTTGTTATAGTAAAATATGATCATAACAACATGAAGAACATTAGACGGGTTTGTGTTGTCTGAAAATGCTGCCAAACTTTGACAGTGATAATTTGCTTTACACATTATTCACACAAATCCAAGTTTATTTTAAGCGCATATTTTTATATCTTATATAATTTTTACTGTGTTGGGATTTTAAAAAAATTATCGTGTATCGATGATAAATTTATTCGATTAAACTATCATGTAATTAGAGCTTTTTAAAAAATGCACTCCTTAATTTATTCAAAGGCTAATAATATACAATAAATGGAAAACTTTTAAAATTTAAATTATTCATATTAATTAAGTTAGAATAATCTTACATCTCTTTATCGAAAAAAAAAGTAATGAAGCAAGTTCCTCGTTAACGAAACAACGCAGTTATCGCAACTCGTCAATTAGGCTTTAACAAATATACTTAGACATGGACATATACGCGCGCACACACAATTAAACTTTGATTTTTCACACTGAAAACGAATACCCATGTGCGTTCAACTGTCGCTGACTATGGATTCTTGGCAATGCTTCGGTATTTTACGCGATGGCGACAACTTCTAAAAATATAAGAGGAACACGGGAACAAGAAGCTGAAAGATAGCGAGAAATGAGATACGTAGAAGAAAAAAAATAATAAAAAAGCCGGATGCTTTGTATTGCATACATATGCTGAGGGTTATTAAATTCCTTTTTTTTCATTGCACGTTGGGGATTTTAAAAAGAACTTGCTTTTTCAGCTAGTTTTATTATCTTGATATTAAACGAATCCTTCCTTTTCTTCTTATTATAGATTATAACATTAATAAATTTATTAACTTGACTGGATATAGGTGCGGTTTCTCATATGAATTAATAGTTATGATGTTTTATTATGTACCTTTGTATCGCGGAGAGAGCTTTTCGCTAATCATGATTTATTCAGCTCTACTTTTAGCAGCAAGCTAAAGCTCGTATAGCTCCAAGCTATTTCGTGCTTACTCAATTGCATATTGCACTTAAAAGGAAAAGAAAAGAAATTATATACCGAGCGCATCCTATACAAAGCTTCGTCACAAAATCATCCACGAAGAATTTAAAGCTGCGCATTTTATTATACGAATATGCTGGATTAAGATTATTTTACAGAGCAACAAGTGATTTTATATCTTTTTGCGTTTCTTTTTATTTTTAAATAAACGAAACGGATATTCTTCGAGTATCTTATCTTGCGCTCAGCACTTTTACTCTTCTGAGCTTATCTGCGCATCAAAATTTAATATTAATCAGCTCTTTTTTGGATTAATAAGCTCTTTTTCTGCAAAAAATTTTTCATTACTTCTATGATACTTATTATTATAAGAGCTTGACCTCGTAATATACTGACTGCTCCAGATCGATGCTAGCAAGCAAAGAGAGAGAGAAAAAAGAAGAGAGAGAGAGAGAGCTTTTTGTATGAGACGATTGCACGTATTAAGTATAACGTATATTGCGCGCGTCATATAATATGAAGTATTGTCTACGATAAAGCACGTCGCGACTGCTTAAAGCTCTTTTATTTTGACGTTCTTATATAGGGTTATTATGTAGATTGCATTCTTTTGTATTTCAAAATATGTTTGCAGTTTATCGTACTGATACCTTAAAGCGCCATTGTGTTTTTTTTCATACTTTGACTTTTAAACTATTCTTTTTTTCTTTTATTAATTTTATCTTACTTTTATACTTTTCTTCTTTTCTTTCTTGAATTTTTAATCATATCGGTTTTAAAATTTATTTTCATTAATACACGCTGACTTTAATATTTCCTCTTTTTTTTTTAACAAATCGACGAAGCGAAACTGACACTTAGTTATTAACAAAGAGTGGCCTTTCTAGAGTAATGTGCAATTTGTCAATTCAATGAGGTAAATATAAATTAACGAGCCTAGTGTTTATTTGCAAAAAAAGAACCGCACGTTTTAAACATTTCAATTAATATACACGCTTGCGAGCATATAAGTATTTATTACATAATATCGAGGAAGGTTAATTTCATGGATGACTCGTTTTTGCAATCAGCTTATTATACCTTAAACAAAACATACGCATAAAATTCATAATTCGTACTTTGTTCAGCGTACGTGAATTTTGACTCATCTTTGCAGTCCATGGCATTATCATAATTTATTTAAAAACTCTCTTCATCTTAAAATCGAATAATCATTATTAATTATATCTAAAATCGCCACGCTCTAGTAGTGCCTTGAAGCATAATCCAGATTAATATTTGAATACTTGAAGATATCGAGAAAATTTTGATATCTTCTACACGTGTATGTTATGTGTATCTGTTACAGGCCCTCTGTTTAAAGATCTAAAGCTCAAGATCGTCCATCCATCGTTATAAAATTATAATACCATATACCCTTAGCTTCAAGATAAAAGCATTTTGCTGTATATCTATATATACACACGTATATTTATATATATATATATATCAGATTAAAAAGTCAAGGTGCATAATAAGGTTTTGATCTATATATGAGAAAGCCTGGACGAATCGACATCATGGCCCTCGGTTACAAGTGCTTCGGTAGTAAACGGAACCGGTATTCCTACACCACTCTACCGCCGCCGGATATTTCAAAATAGACGTGAGATTGTTGCTGCCACTAATGCATCCGTTGATCAATTTTTCAAGAAAGTCGCCAAAAAATTTGGACAGAGCAAAAAAGATACATGCCCTTGTAGACAAACGTCGATTAGTACAGGTGCAAATTGCCTGTCTTGAGAGATAAAACATGGAAAATCTGATCATATAATAGATAGTAACATTTTTTTTAACAAATGAATTTGTAGTGAAGGATTGACGAAACTTTTATTTTTAAACATGCGTTATTTAAATATAACTTTGCTGTAACAAATGAATGATAAATCTTATCGTTTCTTTGGAAAAAGAATAAATGCCTGTTGTTTTTGTCTTACTAAAAATGATATTTTAGTATAACTGAGTCTGTCGTAAATTACAGAATTACTGAGATCATGGTTTCTGTTTATATGAATCATAAATGTTTGTAAAATGATGCATCTTATGCTTTTTTTTTCAATCTTTTACAACACTTTATGATTGACAACTAAAGTGCGTTGCATTTGGGTCTCGGATTTAATTTTAAGATTTTTTCTTACATAAAATTATCAAAAAAGTTTTATTTAGTCAAGCATTTTTCAAAAATTATTAACAGCTTTATTTGATATTTTAAGTTTAAAAAAATTAGTATGTGGTTTATAGCCATAAAGCTATAAAATTAATATTTTTAGAAATTTCAATTAAAAATGAAAGTTGAGATTAGAAAAATGTGTTGAAAAATTTCAAGTTGTACAAATTATGGAGGAATAAAAAATAATACAAAAATTTAACTAAATTTGTGTATGGAAAAATAAATACGATATCGTACTTAAAATTTTATCTCATTTTTTATCACTTTATAACTTTTCAGCGAATCAAGTTCTTGGAATCACCTTTTTTTAAACCGAAAAGTTTTTATTTAAATTTTAATATTTTTATAATAAAAATATCGCAAAATAATTAATTTCAAAGTTATATGAGTACAAAGTAGATATTAACTTCAGACAAAACTGCTTATAACTTTAAAAAATCGAGTTTTGAACCAAGTGGACGTAACTTTTTTCCTAAATTTATCCAAGAAATAACATCTTGAAATAAACAGAAAATCTGATATCAAAATTTAATACACTTTCCTAGTTAGTTACATAAAAAAATGAAATTATTGAAAAATTTATATACTTATAATGAAAATGAATAAATGTAATTATTTTTTAATTTAATTATAGAATTTATTATTATGAATAATAAATTCGATATAATTAGATTTTCCATCCTCGCAAAAATGTGTGATCGAAATTAAAAGAACAATGCATGCTTTTTTAAAATGTCATTAACACCCAGAAAAGACTTATAAAAATTTAACGTATACCGGAATATTTATCGCGATAACAAATTATGCGTTACTTGAATTTTGTATTTTTAATTTTTTAAAAATTAATGATTTAGAGTGGGAAAAATTTGATGAAATTACATATCTATATTTAACATAAAGTAGTTTATTAATCTACAATGTTTATTTAATTTTTAGAATCCGACTATGAGATTAATGAAGCTAATGAAGAAGAATCAATAGTCTCATCGTCATCAAGGCCAGTTCCGCCAGTACGTAAAAATCGTCGTTTAATTTCAAGTGAACGTACATTAAAAGCTAAGTGTTCACCACCACCAGAAGATAAGTCGGCGAAATGCCGACACGTTTTAATAACAACATCGAATTTGAACGATGTAGTAGTAAAATTGCCACATGGAGAAGCGGCGGCGTCGTCGGAGCTGACGACGCAGCAGCAAGAACACCCGAAAGAGCAACAAAGTACTACTGCCGCTTGTGGTGGGAAACAAATAGTGAAAAAGTACAGCAACAATTTAAAGAACGACGATAAGTTCGAGCAAAAACAGCCAAAGACAATTCATTGTCAAAGTCGTATCAACGACGGAATTTTAACACCGTCGACACGTGATACTGTCGTTCAAAATAATACGACCAACACTACTAAAACTAAAACAATGGATTCAACGATGAAATTTGCACAAAAATGTGTCAGGCTGAGGGAAAAATTAATCCTTGGCCTTGCGGCCTTTGCTATTGTTTTTACCTTTTTGCTAGTGATGGATTTACAGTTGGATCTTGGATACAGTGGACATCATTTATTACCTAGCCATGGTAGAGTCAGGATGGCCGAGGATCCTCAGAGGGATACCGTTTATAATAATTTCAGGTAAGTTCAGATTTACTTTTTAAGGACCTTAAAAGCTTTTCAAACTTTTCAACGAATTCACATGCTACAAAAACTTTCTTAAATAGTCATAAAGTTACTTGCCTCTTTTTAAATTATATTCAGAGAAGCATAATTTTTTCTTTTTTCATTCTTATTATAATCGATAATAGAATTTTGTATTTTTAATTATCTAATAAAATATTAATACTATAGTAAAAATAATTAAATGATTACATAAAAAAATTATTTATGGCATCTACAAAAACCAATATAAAATGTATCAGTATTTAATTTTATAAAAAATACAGTTTAACTTTATATGTAAATTACGCAAAAAATTAACATTTAATAAACCACACAATTAAACTCTTTATTAAGTGGATTATAACTGTTTAGAATTAAAAGAATTGCCGTTGTTTATATCGATTATCAGTACACAATTATTGCGATGTAAACACTTAGAGAACTGAATATACTCTGTTATCATATTGAAAGCCATAAAAAAAGCTTTGAATTAAAAAAAATATAAATCACTGCTATAATAACTGTGTTACTTTATACACTGTTATGTTATAGAAATAACATTTCTCGTTTTCACATACATAAACATATACAGTCTCAGCCATTTATTAAACTAAATCACACGTATTTATACTTATCTTAAAGTATATAGTTCGTAACATTGATAATTTAATGGGTATATCCGTGACATTGATTCATGAGAAAATATTGCCGACACTTGCTTACGACGCTCGAATAAAAAAGGAAGAAAATTTTTTAAATATAAAGAAGCTTCGTACGTCGATAGTTCTAAAATGCAAGCCTGTCAGCTAAATATTTAAAATTAAAAAAAAAAAATTGATAATGCATATATTTTAAAATATGCCGACCTCAACATTTTTTTTACTTGTGAATTTTGACCTTTCTGGAAATTATAAAAATTAACGATAAATTTTATTTAATGAAAATTTAGTTTTGAAACTTCATTTTTTTATTTTTAAAATATATGAATTCAATATCGAGAATATACAATATATAAGAGTATTAAATTTATCTGTTAATGTAAGATAATTACGCGTAGTTTGATAATTTCAAGTACGAAGTTAAATATATGTACTAATAATTTTAAAATTATCCTTTTTTCTACCAATTTCATTTAGATAAACTAAAAAATTAATCATAGACGCTTATAAGGAAAATAGTATTTCGTATTAAAATTATACTTAAACAATGGAGTAAAATTAATATGTAGAGGAAATTAGTAAGCGTAAATTACACGTATTTTTTACAGATGAAATGTTATTGAAATTTCAAAAATTAAAAAAAGATTATTGGTAAAACAAAAATAACTTTTTTTTTCTGTACCGCGGTGCTTTGATCAAAGTTTAGATCTAATAAATAGTGCAGTCACCTCAAATGTACATCGAAAGCTATGTACTTCATTATAATGCTTTCACTTCCGATCACTTATAAAAAAAAAAGAAATTCAATATTTTAGCCGATTATACTCTAAATATTTCTAATAACAATTATTTCCAAATACAAGGAAAATTAAAAAAAATAAAATAATATCTTATTTCAGGCGTAAATTCCTGCAGCGATTAAACGCTAGTAAGGAACTAGCTTCGGGCTCGGATCCTGCAAGTGTCACCGAGGCTTCAACAAATTCTGAAGCGGTTTCAAAGACAAGTATAAGTACTAAGCCAACTCAATCACCGCATGACAATTTTGCTGATCTACAAGAATATGTGGATAAAGGTGAAGGGGTTAGCGTTGATGAAGGAGTTGTTAGGATTAGTGGCGAAGATGAAACGGATAATCCATCCATCGCTCTTCTAAAACATATGGTTATTAAGTGAGTTGATAAATTTTTTTAAATTTCATGTTTTTTAATAAAACTATTAAGTACTGTACGGCTTTTTAAATTAATTATTTATAAAAGTAATTGATTTTCAAAGTTTAACTCTTTTATAACTAAATTGGCAATACTTTATTTGATTTAATATATCGCTATTGAAGGATTTATAACGTTTCACGTGTTGCTTATATCATAATCGTTAGATATAAAAAATTCTAAATAAATAAAAACAATATGCGATGAAATGTGTAATAATTATTTTATTCGTATTAAAATAATTTATAATTCTATAGTAAATCTAAATCCAAACAAAATATAAAGTATAACGTTCATAGCAAGAAAATATTAAGCAATTATAATAAAAACTTGGTGACCATGAATTGAGGTTTTTCTTATATTATAAAGATTTTAAAAGTAACTTTCTATTTAAACCGTGAAAGAATTTAATTGTAGAATTCAATAGTACCTTTTTTCATTTAAAGATTTAAAACGTAGGAGGGAAATGTGATCTTATATTAAACGATTTTAGAAATAGGATAGGTATTCTTATACGAGGGAGGTAATAAATTTCGTTTATATACACGCAGTTAGAAGTTACTGCGTTGTCACGGGCTCTTAATACTAACGAGCTTTTCGCCATGTAATCGCGTGCTCTTATATGGCCCTTGGCGCCAACACCCTATGTTATCCTACAAAATTACATGTTTCATTCTGTATAGCTTATTTTTCAAGATCCACGAGTATCGTCTTATATCAATTATTGAAACCTTAGTATTTTAGTTATGGAAAATAGCTTTAATTTATATTCAATTATGAATTAAAAGTATGCTGTTATATTAGATTTACAGGGACTAAATAGAAAAATTCATTGAAACATAAATCTTTTGAAAAAAATACTAATACCGATTAAACGTGTACGTAACAAAAAGCCAAATGGAATAAAAACGCTTTTTATATGTTTTCGTTTATGAAATACGTTTTTACATGGTTTGTCACGTGCTTATACGTGTCTATAATACTCATTGGCATTCAATGCTATATGTGTGTAACCATCACTTTCGTATTTATATATCAACCGGTTCTTCTCTAAACTTTTCGCGCGCGCACGTTTACGCTCACGCAGGAAAAGGCGTCGTTATTCATTACATTTCCTTTTCTTTTTCTTTTTTTACTATCAATCTTAAAGAACTACTGTTATTACAATTTTTCTTAACGTGTTTAGTACTTACCGGAAGGTTTTATGCTTACAATAAAGAAAAGAATAATGAAACTATTGTTTTAATTTTATTATAGAATTTTTAAAAAAATGCTCTTTTATGATCATTTTTTTTTATTGCGTTTCAATGAAAATAAAGTGTTAAAACATTTTTCTAAATACTAATTATATTTAATATTGATGTTAAAATTACTTGCTCATATATTAAAAATTAAAAGTTTTGAATACAGTATTAGTAATTGTTTGAATTAATACTTTATTATATACAGATTATGTATAAGTTTACGAACTTTTTGATAACAATCCGACGAAATTCAATATTGCGCGACGGTAAGTTTAATGTGCATTATACTTTCTATTACAAATAATTAAATCGAAGCAATAAAATAAAGTTTAATCTTAAAGATTAATTTCACAAAGTCGTTCGAAAAATGTTTAAAACTTGTCAAACATTAAAACTGATAGTGTCAACATTTGTATAGAAAACAATTCATAGCAATTGTCTTGATTGAGCAATACTCTAGAAGGCGAAAGTCTAGAATCTTCGTTTTGCACTGAGAGCGCATTTCGGCTGCATTGAAGAAATTATTATAGCCCAGAGAGAGAGAAAGAGAAAAAAAAACCAACACTTTTAAGCAGAAAAACAGTTTTATATTTTATATTTTGTCCTTATTTGTCAAGGAAATTATGCCCGCTGGCTATGAAGTATCGAAACGAAAGTAGATTATTCTTCGAGCTGAGATAATTATAAATTGTAAAAATTGTTTATACACGTAATTGGTACGTTAGGCATTAACAAATGAATAGGTTTTAAAAGTTTGCTGTTGATCCGAAAGCGAAAGTGTAACTCCAGAGTGTCCTTTTTTTGCGAATGTAAAAGATTTTATTGCATCTTTTTTCTTCTAATTTTCAACGCGTTGGTGTGAATAAAGGAAAATCAAATGATCGCTTATAAAAGCGCACGCACAATCGTTCTATTTGAATAATTAATGAGATGTATAACGATGATTCACGTACTTAATGTGTGTAACCTAGAAAAATAAAGGATCATAAGCGACTAGATTGTGTCTTAGCATACATAACTTTGTTCTTATTAATAAAATTAATTTTAGAAAAATAGCTCGTGAGAATTTTCACGGAATTTATACCACCTCTATGTAATATTCAGTTAGAAATATAAAAATAAATTATTGTTTTGTGAGTTAATTTTTTATTAATGAGTTTTAAACTTAAAAGACGTTTTGGTAACTCATTAACTTTTCTTTTAAATTTATTCAATTATACGAATTAGAAAAATATACTAATTTTATAATCATCGTAATATTATCATTAGTTGAGTTCTGTTTGCTGAGAATGTTCTGATTTCAAAAATTAAAAATTTTAAGATCAAACTTATAATGTTTCTATTTCTAAATTTAGAAAAAATGGGTTTTATAAGTTATCATGAATGAAATACCTAAAGGAAAATTAATTTGGGTCATAATTATTAACGGTTTTAAAATATTATTTTTCAATCAAGCGATATCGTATTTGAGCGAAAATAAGCGTTCAGAATCAAAATACAAAAGAAATATTTTCCATCAATCATTAATTAACTTGAGTAAAATAAGCTTTCTTCGGTATTTTATTTAAGGTTCATCTTATTGAATTAAACGCTATTTTTGAATAACGCTCTCATAATCAAATTTTAGTTTAAAATTAATCGTTTTTACTAATTCATTTTTAAAATGCATAAAACTCGTAACAAAAGAGTCTCTGAAAAATTTCACTTTCAATTATTTACACAAAACGAAAGTGTTGACTTGACAAAATATTCCGATCTTTTCCAGTAAGGAAAAAGGATATATTTGTATGTATAAACATTAAATTAGCGGTTAAATTTTCACATTTGTCAGCGTCGTCCTTTTAGATGCATCAAAGCATATATACGGACACCGAATCCATAAGTGGTAATACACACACATACACACAACGAAATACAGCTACTCTCCTCTTACCTTTGCAGAGATTTAATTGCAAACGTTCACGTTAGATGATACATAGTAGTATAGTGTCCGCTCTAATTAACTCGCGACTTTATAGATATATATGTGTGTGTGTGTATACTAGTATTGAGTTTCTTCCGGTGGAATGGAGTCGGAGATTATCGGCACGTTATATTCTATCTGCGTAGGAGAAGTAAGAAAAAAAATTTTTTTCTTTTTTTTTACTCATTACCTCATGCATTTTGTAGAGAGGACACGAGATGCTGTACCAGCAGCCTTTTCTCTTTTCTCTCATAGTGTTTATTATATCGTACAAAAGTTTTATAGAGCGGAACAGGAGCGTATGATTTAAAGTCAAGCTATGTAAGTTGATTTTCCAAGCTTATTTTTTTTCTTTTCCTATTTTTTTATTTTATCTTTTTAGACGTTACACCGCGCGGAAAAAAATGACGGAGACAGTTTTAGATTAGCAGGTGCTGCTTAAGAATTAGCAAAGATGTTATACAATATCTTGATTTGTCAGATGGAACAGTTGTTATTTTCTTTGTTTTTATTTCAGCTTCTTTCACCATTACTCATTATTTTTATTTTGTTTTTTTTCTTTCATATTATGATATTTGTCGAAGCGGTAAGATATTATTTAAATGTAATTATTGACTGTCAATCACTAAGATTATTATTAACGCTATATTGATGTCACATAACTTTTATTTTGTTATAACTTATTAAATTTTAAGATTTTTTACGATAAATATTAAACGTTGAGAAATCGCTTTGACTTATTGCATAAAGTTTACTTGAACACTTTAATTTTGTATACAATTCATGAATTCAAAAATGTTTTTTTTTATCAACCACAATTCAATTTTTTTTATAAGATTGGAAAAAATTGGTATTTATACATAATCTTTATGTCAATTTCTAGTCTACTTCTTTTTACACCTATTACATCGTTAAACTTTCTGGTTTTAAGACTCTTCAGTTATTTAAATTGTCGTTTATAAAACATCTAATCGGTAAAGGTGTAAAAATGAATTCAATATAAAATATAAATTTTATTTCTTGCACCATTTCAATATAACTGTAGCTTTTATTTTTCCGATATATAAATATAAAAAAGAAGGAAAAAAAACTCTTAGATCCAATTTAACAAAAAGAAAAATAGAATATATTTCTAAGAAATATGAAATAATGACGATGTAGTCTCTCAAATCATTATAAATAAT
This sequence comes from Anastatus disparis, assembly GCA_017163975.1. Lineage (NCBI taxonomy): Eukaryota > Metazoa > Arthropoda > Insecta > Hymenoptera > Eupelmidae > Anastatus > Anastatus disparis. Next base: position 4,809,047 of record JAFFSR010000251.1, read on the forward strand.
TTCTGAAATACTGGCCTATTTAACAATTCAAGAGTCCTGGCTTTTTCATGTACACCAAGGTTTGTGAAATGTATTAACAAAAAGTAGTTTCGCCGCTTTAGAGACGTCGTCCAGATACGTTAATTAAATAGCTGTAAGGTGCTTAATCTCGAAATTTTCAAGTTTTTACCATGTCTTACAAAATGTCTTTAGCCGTAATAACTTGAATTTGATATATATATATTTTTCTTTTTTTTTTGTTACAGGTCAAATACCACATTGCTGGATAAATTCCATATGCAGATAACTAAGAGGGAGCTTTACCCCAAGGACTCGAAGCTGGTCGAACAGCTATTACAATTTATGGCTAATTCACCGATCACTCATGCTTGTAAGAATTTTTTTTTTTCTATGGTGTTGTGAAAAAAAAATTATAGAGTTCGAATGAGAATGTACTCTTGATATTGTGAACATTCTGGAATAATGTTAAATTGAAGATTAATCAATAATTAGTGATACTCATCATGCAACAATTCTTTGTTAATGAAAAATAATTGGCTAATTTAACTGATTATTTAAAGAATATAAAGAAGCATTAAATTTTTCAAATTTTCTATGAATATTTTTCAAAGTAACTGCAACTTTCATATGATTATTCAGTGTATGATTCTTATACGTGCTACTTATAATGCACCTGTAATTCCGTAAACATGAGTACTGTAGTTTTACAGTACATGGGTTTATGAATGTTTATGAGATTTTTACCGCACACGTGATTATTGTAAATACAGTTAATGAAATATTTTTCGTTTCATGTAAATTATTTCTCATCATATTTATTGGCTATTTACAGCTGAGAAGTCAGGAGGTACGCAGCTAAAACTCGTGATGGAATATCCTAACAAAGTACAGGCTCTCTTCAAACCAATGAGGTAAGTTCGAACAACTCTATAATCGAGAAAATTTTTTCTTACTATTTCCTTGATTATCGATTAACTAATCGCTTCGTAAATATCTAAGTTTATTATGAACTGAACATTTCTGCTTATATTTTTTTTTCATTTTTCTTTTAATTTAAGGAGTTTAAGAATGGTTTGATGTATCTATCATTTTTTTCTGCATGTTGCACTTTCCATTCTTCAGTACTACGCATTCAATGAGAGATTTAAAGTTGTAAGAATTCTCGTAATCAGCGAAATCTGCGTCGTTTTTATAAAATATTACAACTTTTTTATTACCTTTTTTTTCAATAGTGTGCACGGTAATTATAAAAGAATAAAATTTAAAAATATAATGATAAATTGTTACCAGACTCTATTATTAGTGGCTTACAACATAATTTTGCTTAAAATATTCGCAAACTTAATTTTTTTTATTAAAACCAGAAAATTTTCTAGCAATTTTTGAAATTTGATAAACTGGTAATAACTTAACCGCATAATCGTTCCGTTCGTAAATAAAAGCCTACGACATTCAAGTATATCAACTCTTATCTCAATATTTAAACACTGCACCTACGTTTTAAAACAAGAGAGAAAAAAAATTCATGTCAAACATAAAAAAAACACAAGAAAATTCTCGCTCGATCCATTTAATTTCCGAACAAAGTATAAAAGAAGAATAAAAATCATACTGATCTCGATACAGTATTTTCCCTCAATTAGCATTATTAATCTTCTAATTAAGGAAAAAAAAAGAAGAACGGATGAAAGTATCAAGTGCATATTACATGCGATATATCAGGAAAGTTCGGTATAACTTTATAAAAGAAGCTCATATAAGGCGCGAACACCTTATGACAATTAATCCGTTAACAGAGAGCTGAAGTAAAGGTAATATAGAAAAGACTGCCGCTTGAAGTAACGGTATGCATTCGTCGTCATGTTATATACCTTTTTTTTCTTCTCTTTTTCTTTTTTAAGAGTGCAACAACACGTCTTTTGTCTGGGTTGCTTTTTTCGCACAGACTCTCCTGTTTCTAATGTATATATATATATGTGTGTGTATATACTTTAGCTACTAATATACACACGCGCCACTTTTATATGCTTCGCGTACATATATAACACACGCGCATAGGCTCCTCTTTACTTGTATATTACTTTTCTTTCATTATAAACACAGCGCCCGCACTTTCAGTGTATTATATACCCATTGAGGTTTTTTTTACTGCTTTACCAGACTCGCGAAAGAGAGTTCAGATTCTTATGATGAATTTGAGCAAACGAAAGCGTTGAAATGCGTAGATTTATGAGACTCTTGTTTTTTTATAAATAAAATAAGAAAAATTATGGTAATCGCTCTGTGGTATTCGTTTTATGGCTTGTTGATGAGTTGAGTTTAAATTACTCCAAGTTCTTTATTTAGTTTTTAAAAAATTGTAGAGGTTTTAACTTTAATCTCTTATGTTACTTTTATGCTTCATTTACTTATTTATGTACTAACTTATAAATAGAATATTAATGATATTGCAATAAAAAGTATTTTTTACGACGGAGAAATAAAAATCATTACTTTTAAATTAATAAGTTTAAGCTTTTAATAAAAAGTAATTAAGATAAAACAGTGTTGAAATAATGAATAAAAGAATAATTAGTTTTTAAGAAACAATGATGAATAAGCCATATTTTACGTTTAATTTATATTATAACTTAGAAAAATTGATTTTATTTTACTGAAGTAATTGTAGCAATATTATTTAATATTGTTCAATATTGAAAAATCGACGATAATAAGACGAATAAAAATGTATAAAATTCAATGCTCGTAACATCCTTAAGAAGAGTAATAATATTTTCTTAAAACTCTTCGATAATTTATCTGTTACGTAAAAAATAAGCTACAATGCAGAATATTGTGAACATTATCTGTTCAATAATGAAGTATAATTGAAGCGGAAGTATAAGAAACCAATTGTATGTAGTATCATTTCCTTCATAAATAGAAGGAAAAAAAAGAAACAAGCTCTAAACCAATTACAATAATAATCGCAAGAATCAACATCTTTGAATTATATACAATTTTCTAAACACACATATTTGACACATTTTCGGCCCAAAAAAACAACAAGAGAAATCTAAAAAATTTCATGGAATCTTGAGAAAGTTTTTTCTTTTTATAAAATAATTTTTTTCGAAATGAGAAATGCCATTGAATGAAATAAAACGTAAAAATGGTTAACTTATGCACTTTACTTGCACCGATACCTTTAGTATATTGACCGTGAACTCGGTATAGAAACACAAGCAGTCCAGCGAAAGAGAAAAAAAGAGAAAGAGGGAGAACGGCATCCTAGTATGTTCTTTACTCTTATGTAATTGCTTGCTCTAAGAGGAGTGCTATACATCGTAATCGGTAATCGGTTGCGAGCTTTCGCTCTGTACCAACTATATAGGTGACATGTAGACTCAGCTGACGCATTTTAGTTGCAGAATTTAAGGATCAAATTAAGTTCATTCGCTTAATTAACAACAAAAATCTTCATTTTTAACATTTTTTCTATTTTTTTGTTAATACTTTTATTCGTGATTTAATTGAATTACAATAACAATAAATGGAATTCAGTTAAAATAAAAAATTTTAATTTTAAGTTGAAACATAATTATGTTTTTCATAATTTATTTAAAACAAGAAAAATAAAACATTTGATTAGAAACTTATTTTATTTAAAGTTATATAAATCAATTTTAAAGGCTTATTTTTATTTTACAATTACCGTTATAATTCAGAGTCATAAATTTTTCATTTATTCTATAATAGGTCTATTTGAGAAATATTTGCATCTTTCAATAAAAATAAAATTTCTCGTTAATAATTTCAATTAGTTTTACTATAATTTTTCAGTATTAATAGATATTGAGCAAATATTTTTCACAGTATAATGGAAAAGATTTTCTAATTATTTTTGTTTATCCATAAAAAAAATATTAACAACGTCATTGCTACATATTATTAGATTTCAAAATAAAATAATGAATTGAAAGATTCATAATAAACGTCAGGTGAAATATTTAACTAATTGATGGAAAAATGTTTGTCTGTTGGCATTACATTTAGGTTTCCACGAGAGCAGCAGACTCTTCCAAATCACTTTTACTTTACGGACTACGAGCGTCACAATGCCGAAATTGCAGCGTTCCACTTGGATAGGTAAGTCCTCTACTTCTTTCTCTTTGCCATCATCAAATAAGATTTTTATGCTCGCTCTGTAACAACATTCCTTCGAATCTTTATATTTTTCTTATTTTTTTTTTATATTTCATTTAACTACAATGTTATATATATATCTTGAATAAAGACAAAAAAAAAAGAAAGAAATGTAGAAGAAAGTTTGAGTTCAACGTTGATATTTCTTGAAATACCATTTGCTTTATTACACGGCTTCATGGCTACAGAAGAGAGGCTTGTTGTTTTGCATCATAATGTAAAATATAATGATTCGGTATTGTAACAGTTGGATACTTTTAGATTATTTTTTAATGTCAAATCATGGATTAAATATCAAAATTATCAGCATGAAATTAAAATATACCCAATCTTTGTATTATCTAATCATTCAAATTTAAAATCACTTTTTCTAATTTTTTTCTATTGCTAAAGTTCAGTAAATATTTGAAAATGATTCAGTAAATTCCTGTAAAATAATTAAACTCAAACCATGATTGTTTGATTTAGAAAAATTGTATAAATTTGAGAAATAATGTGAGTTAACAAAATATTTTGAAAACACCAATAAATTATTAAATTTTTCAATATTTTTGATGTAAAGTATTTTTAATACTTGATGATTGTATTAACGTATTAAAATAATTAGAGGCAGAATAATAGTTAAGAATAGTTTTATGACGTTATAAAATATTTCTCGTGCCAAAGACGAAAGCAAAAACTAGCCTCGACACGAGCAATTAAGCAATTTAAATTTACGTTAAAAAAAAATGTTAAAAAAAAGAAACATGCTCTTAATAAAGAAAAAAAACCGTTACTCGCAATTTGAAAGTAAAGATTTTAGTTTAGAAATCCAAGCTTGCTCATTAAAGATACATCTTAAAAACTTAATGAAAGGTAAAAAGACAAATACATAAAAGTAAAATATGTGTATTTACTTTAATTTTTTATACTTTTTTTTGTGCAGGTTATTAAATTTTCGACGTTGTATGCCAGTTACCGGACGTCTGCTTAATATAACAACGGAAATTTATCAAGTAACAGATGGTGATATCCTGAAGACATTTTTCGTAAGTCCAGCTGGTAATCTATGCTTTCATGGCAAATGTACGTACTATTGTGACACGAGCCATGCTATTTGCGGTGCACCCGATACGCTTGAGGGTAGTTTTGCTGCTTTTTTGCCAGATAAATCTGCGGTACCTAGGAAAGTTTGGAGACATCCTTGGAGAAGGAGTTATCATAAGAGACTTAAAGCACAGTGGGAAACTGGTAAATAAACCCTATGTTAACTTTAAGTATTTCAATGTGTATGCAAATTTTATTGTTCAAAGTTTCAAACTTTCAAATATTTTCGATGAAAATTCGAATAAGCTCAAAGTCAAAAGGGGGAAATAAACTTAAGTGTTAAGATATCTCGCACTGCTAAATTCTGAGAATCGGAAAAATTGAAGTTTTATATTTAATGTTTTTTATTTGAATTATGCTTTAGCTATAAAAATTAATTAATTCGTTAAAAAATAAATGAAATTATAAACCAAATTCCTAGACAAAATTTGGTATTGGAATTTACTTTTAATTTAGCTGTTTTTTTTTAAATCATTAAAAATATTTGATGATACAAATTAAAAATTATTAAATAAAATTAATATTGTAAAAAAATGTTCTGATTGATTATAAAAAAGTAATTATTCACTATGATTGTATAACAATCACTGGAGGAATTTCATATAGCAAGTCTGATTTCCACGAGATAGCGGTAAGCAGCAATAGTTTAACGGTACAGAAACGCGTATATTGCGAATTGTTAAAGAAAATCGTTATATTGGAAATCTCTTCGCGTGCGTAGCCTGAAGGTGACTGTATGCCTTAAACTTAATCATAGACCTTTTTTCATGTTGACATACTTATTTATACAAATATAAATGTGGGTTCTATTACTGTCAGTCTTTTCAACTTGGGGATGGACAAAAATTATTCTTTTTTAATGGGATGGAAGGATAAAAAAAGAAAAACATCAAATCATTCATTATAATTTACCAGCAGAGCTTATTACTAAAAAGTTGTTACTGCTGAAGAAAATTATTGTACTGTTGTAAATTTTATACGTTAAAAATATGAAAGTTTTTTTTTCTAAATACTACGAGTAGTATTAAAGTATCATTTAAGTACCGTTGACTTAATTCATGTTATGAAATTGCTCCAATTCATTTGATTATATTGGATATATATATTGTCATTACTTTTTTTGCATTACTGTTAAATTGCGTTAACCGTATATAAATTAAAGAAACTTATTTATATAACAAGGAAACGTCAATAATATAATATGACCATTCACCTGAACATTTACTAAAAACTTACAAAATATATATGTCTAAATTTATAAAGCTTGTTTTTTTCAAAATTTTAGACTCGGATTATTGCAACATTGTACGCGAACTTCCTCCTTACAACGAAGGAAGACGTTTATTGGACCTGATAGATATGTCTGTATTTGACTTTCTCACGGGTAACATGGATCGTCATCATTACGAGACATTCAAATTATTTGGCAATGATACATTTACGCTGCATCTCGACAATGGACGTGGCTTTGGTAAACCGTTTCACGATGAGATTAGCTGTTTATCGCCGCTACTGCAGTGCTGCATGATTCGCCAAAGCACATTAAGCACTTTACTAAGGTAAATACTCTTTTGTTTACTTAACTAAGAGCTTTTATTAAAACTCCTAGTTTGGATAAATTTTTTAAAAATAATCTTTTTAAAATTTTTTTTATTCAATATATTTAAAATAACCTGATGTTACTCAAGCTAAGAAAGAACAATAAAATACAATAAAATTATTAAACCAAACAGTAAATATCGAAATTATTGGACTAGATAAAATAAGTACTCTTGATATGCATAACATATAATTTAATCGACGTAAAAAGTTAATATTTGAACTTCCTATACGAGGAAGAAACGAATTTTTTTAAAATTTATGCCACTGTACTCGGTTTTTAAAACAATAATATAGTTGACATGCATTTCCTTTTAAACTCTGAAATCTTACAAATGTCACTTGGAATCTTCAATTAAAGTCAAGTAGATTAAGGCTAATTTAAATTAAGTACATTGACTTAAAAAAAAGAAAGAAAATTTAAAAAAAGTATATAAAATATAATTCGCTTAACAACATATGCGTATAAACTGACATTGAAATTTTTCTTCTCGTATGAGTAAATATATGCTTCTCTCTCGGAGTGCTCGTATAATGTATACGATTGAAATTAAAGAAGAGTAAATACACTTTGCTGACAGAAGCTGTCCCATTTCTCATAATTTTCTTTTCTTTCATCTTCCTACATTATAATATCTCTCTGCCCACTCTCGATTTACTCCTCCATCTAAATTGCCAGTTCCTTTAGGATGATGCGTTTACGACGTCTTGCATACTTAATGCCTTAAAGAAGGGGGGAAAGAGCTAACTCTTCTCTCTTTCACTTTAGACATATTGCAATAAAAGTAAGAAGACACAAGAGCGATCTTTTTAATGAGGTAAATACTCATGCACGTCGCGTCGTTCCCTTATATACATTCGTTGACAAAGTCACGAGGAACTCTAACTTTTTTTTTATTTACATGCATGAAAAAACTTTATTGGCACACAAAACTTTTTTCATAAACATTGAAATTTTTTTCTTCTACCAAGTATCTAAATGTAAATTTCAATGAGTGCGTTATATAAGTGTTATTAAAGTTTTATGATTGAAATTGACCGATAAAAATGATTTTATTGTTGCGATAATAAAATTACCTCATTTCGAGTCTTAAGTAATAGTTGCATTAAAATTTAATGTCAACAATAAAAAAAAAGAAAAAGAAAAAAGGAAAAAGAGTAACGAAATAATAAAATTTTGTTTGTTTATTTGTAGGTACCACAATGGACCAATTAGACTGAGCAGTGCTATGCGCGAAAGTATGGCGAAGGATCCGGTGGCACCAGTATTGTGGGAGCCACATTTAGTAGCCCTAGACAGGCGAATCCCCATAATATTACAGGCTGTGCGTGATTGCATCAATCGTAACTCACATTGGAATAAAGTTGTGAAAGATGAGAAAAGCGAAAAGAGTGAATTAAGCGATGCCAATTGAAGACTTTCCGACTATTCATGTCTTTTTTTTCTTCTTTTTTTTCTATTACGTGTAATTCTTCTATTCTTAGAAGAAAAAAAGTGTCTCGGTGTAAAAGTCTTCTTTATAAACTGTCTTTTTTTTTATTTTATATAAAAAGATAACTGTTGAATTTTATTTTTGTTCATACATAATTTTAACTAAATGATGAATATAAAACCAAAGCTTTGAATGAAAGTACGTCGCGATTATGTGTTGCGACAAAAGGTACAAAAAATAAAGTAAACCGCGTGTTCTTCTTCAGGACACTTCTTATTAATGTGATTATATGTAAATTATTATGTACATTTTATAAGTGTAAAGTCTTAATATATAAGTGTTATACAATTTGTAAGTGTCAGTAAATAAATTGTATATAAAATACTGTATAAAGATATATATGTTACTTGTGTATATAATTTAATTGTTTGTTATTTTATTTCCTTACCTCTATTTCTTTCATAAGTTTATAAATCTATTTTTAAATGACTAGAATATTTAAAAAAATTATTTTTTATCAAAACATATGGAAGTTCGATGCATTTTTTAGATTGGATAATTAGTGTAATTTTTTTAAATATCTTTATTTGAACTAAACTAAAAAATATGAGTGCTAATAAAAATTAATTATTTGGAAATTTGCTTTTAAATTTTAATTTACAAAATAAAATAAAATTGCTGTTCATACAGAATTTAATTAATTTAATTATTGAAACGATTAAGGGAAATTAAAATCAGAATACAACGCGAAACATTAAATGATATATATCGACACAAGAATACATTTGAAGACGGCGAGTCACTATACTGTGCAGAGAATATGCAGACGACAGTCAAATCAAAAGCAAAACATGGCACAAACCGGTGAAACAAAGTTGACACCCTTTAACATGGCCTATCATGGTCATGTATCGACTTTAAAAGCATTACTCAAACAAAATGAAAAACTTAAAACACAGGTCGACGATGTAAGATATAAAAAATAAATGGTTTATTTAATATTTTAACAAAATTTTTGAAAGTATTTGAAACCTAACCTATATGTTAACTTGTAGAATGGTAGAATGTTGATTCATTGGGCAGCATTGGGTGGACACGATGAATTAGTTAATCATTTATTATCTCTTGATGTTCCTGTTGATCCAACCGATGATGTAAGTTTTAACAATTATTTATTTTATTTCAACCCTCTTATATGACATTTATCGTATTGATGTTAGGAGTATGACACAGCAAACTCATGGGGGCAAACAATCAAATAACATCACGTGATTAATCTTTATCTTCTCATTCTCATCTAACCGTTAGAAAATAAAGATGACGATGAAACATTAAATTAAATGAATTGTAAGAAAGATAGAGGGAGAGATAAATGCGAAAGATTATGATTAAAAAACTGTTTTCATTTTTTCGTTTTCTTCCAATGTTGTTCTATTTTTCATTTTTACTCCAATATCCATAAATTTTTTAATCAAAAGTTATTGGCACCATGAACTTGAAAGTTAAATTTTTTTCATCTATACTTTATGTTGCGCATATCAATACATTTAAACTACAAAATTACTTAAATGGTATAAATTATCTTGATAATTATTTAAATTATATTTTATTAATTATGTTATAAATTTTTGTATAATTACACGCTATTTATTTTTAGATTATTGCAAATAAATTTATAAATTGATTTTTAAATAAATTAAATGTTTTCTGCAATAAAGTAATTATGATGGGTTCATTTGTAAATTTATGAAAATTAAGGGTATATAAAGATATACTTAAACATTTATAAGAAAGCTTTACGTTTAATTATAAATTTTTCTGCAACTTTTGTATATACTTTTATTGATAAATTAAAAAAAGTCATGCTCATTCAATCTGGTATTTGGAAAAAGTTGGATTTCTGCGGAAACTAAATGAGGATTGCGATAAAATTTTTTTATGCTAAATCAATTAGAGTGAAAATTCTCCAATTTAAAATGATAATCATAACGGGATAGAATTTTAATAACCTCGAATGAATTTTCATTCTAATTGATTTATTTAGCGTGATCAATTGAAAAAAAATGTTATCTGAAAAAATACGAAAAAATAAATGTTATATACTAAATTAAAATTAAAATTAAGATAAAAAATTGATATTTCATTTGAAGTTAAATCTTGTCTTAACTTCTGTTTTTTTTATAAATTTGAGTAAAGTGGATTTTTCACGTAAAATTTTGTTTATTTACAGTATCTCAAAACATTAGGAAAATAGAACGTTAGACTAAATTTACGGGGTTTTCTGTATCACTTTATGGATATGAAAAGATACTCTAAAAACTGAAAAATTCATATCTCCAAATACTTCCATATTCTTAGGAAATTCTCCAAATTTTTTATAATTTAATGAATAAATTTGTTTTTTTTAGATGGAGATGACTCCCTTAATTCTAGCAGCATCAGCAGGAAGAGAAAAAGTCGTGAATATATTACTTAAAGAAGGTGCTAATATAAATGCAAAATCTAGCGAAGGACATTCTGCTTTACAATATGCAGCTTCGAAAAATTGGAAATCTATATGTGTTAATTTACTTGAGAAGGAGGCAAATGTTAATATAGCAGATAAAAGAGGTGCTACACCTCTTCACAGAGCTGCTTCTAAAGGCAATATTGAAATTGTTAAATTACTTTTAAATTCAGAGCATATAAATATCGGTAAGTCGTATTATTATCTAATATTACAAACATAAAATTCGTTTATTAAGTAAAGTGTTTATTAATATAAATCATATGTCATGTATTTACAAATAATTGATTTGAGTTTACGTAACTAAAAATTTCATTGATCGAAAATGTAATTAATATCGTTAATAAAATTATCAAAAAAGTTATATGAGACAACATCACCATTACTAAATATACTACTAAAATGAAAATTTCTTTTTTCATTTACAGATCAAAGAGATGTATATGGAAATACTGCTCTTCATTTAGCATGCGAAGAAGATCGACAAGAAGAAGCTAAGCTATTAGTATCTAATGGAGCAGATTTAAAGATAGAAAATAAAGAAAAGAAAACTCCTTTAGATTATTGTAGTCGAAACTTAGCCGGTCAATTACTTGAAATCAAAGAAAAAATGAATTGATTTAAAAAATTTTAAAGATAAAATAAAAATAAATAATATCAAAGCTAATAAATGTATTTATGTATATTTGAAAAGCAAATTTTGTATAACTCTGTGATAATTGTTCGACATATGAATTTTTATAATTATTAAGATACAATATATGCTTTGGGAATGTTCATCAAATGATAAAAATAAACGCAACACTTTTGTAAACTAAATGTTTCTTTACTTTATTATTATATCTCCTCTTGTATATGCAAGATCCAATCAACTGTATAATCTGCGCGCGCGTGCAATCGCGTGTGTGTTCGATCGATATAAAAGGTATCAAAACTTTTTTTCGAATGTATTTAATATTTTTCATTTTTTCTGCTTGTCATATTTCCTTTTATTTTTTATGAAAAGTGCCTCACTTTGTCTCTCGCCAATAGAGTATATAATAGATAAAAGAAAAAAAAGAATAAATCAAATTAATAACTTGGCAATTAAAAAATATGGCTCTAAAAAGGCTAATCAACGAGCATGTATAGCGGTTGAATGGCGATGCGTGCATCCAAAGTGAGTACACTCGGCGAATTCACTTGTATATACAAAAATTAGTTAACGATACTCGAGAAGCTTTCGAATCCGACGGTCCTGCAACGTTACGCACAATTCCTTGTTAATCGTTTATAAGGCCGTAGTTTACATTAGATAATTAGGTTACTGTTTATCATACTGCGCACTGTACGTATGAATCTTACACTCACCGACATTATTAGTTTCATCAAAAAATATAACTAGTCTTTCGAGTTGATTAATAATCTATTCGTTCGTATTTGTGTTTATTTTAAATATGGTGTATAAATATTGTAAATGCTTTTAAATACAAAAAATTTCGTAAAATGCTCATATAAAATCGAACGTGCGAGAATTGACGTTTCGAGAACCTTCTCTTCGGCAGTTTGCGCTTTTTTAAATATTTGTTCATGCGCACTTGTGTATCTATATGTTTATATGCCGTTTTATTTTCGGTATTTCAATTTTGATAAAGATACGGTCATTAAAATTTTCCGTTCCTTATTTTATTTAATAATTTTTCCTTCCGTCATACAAAAATGAAACAAAACACGCGTTCCATTTTAAAGGTACAACGCGTGAGCGACCAAACTATAAAAAAAAGCTTAAGTACAACGCGAGAGTAGTGGCGTTAAGTAACTTTAGTTGCTCGACTATATGCATAGGCAAATTAATTTTACGTAAGCAAAAAGCAACATAAAACAAGATTTTCTCTTTTTGTTTAAAAAAAATATTAATCAAGCGAAAAAGATCAAAAGCACCAAAAGGCCAAAAAGTCACATTGCGAACCCTTTAAAATGAAAGCGGTCTCGGTTAACGCAGCTTCTCTACATTGTCTTCTGCTCTCTTTAGTTTATTTTTTATTTCAGTATATTAGTTAAATCGTTGAAATAATTCCATCATTTTCGTAATATAGTATGTATACGAATGACGCTGATCGTAATGGTAAGTTGTAAAATAATAACATAATAGTAATCATAATAATACAATAATAATAATTATAATAATGAATGTCTTAGTCACTACCTAAAGAGTGTTACAGGTTTATAAACTTTTATTGCTCGTAGCAAGAATTCTCCTTTCGTTTTTAACTTCGCGCGCGCATCATAAACCGCGTGTCCTCATACATCATTAAACCGTTCTACGGTCTCTCCAATTTCCTTCTTCAATATTGGTTGTAAATTTATGTACATGATCATTAAAAACTTTCTTCTTTCCCTCTCGCGAACATTTTTTCACGTTCAATCCGTTCACTTTTTTTTTCGCTCGTGCGATGGCATCTCAGGAAATTAGTGTAAATACGCATAACCCTTATTATGTTACTTTTAATAGGGGGGGAAAAAAGAATAACAAAGACTTGTATAAAGCAGCGTCGATCAATTAACATCCCTTAAACGCGTCATTTTTGTTTAATCATTTTTTTTCTAATTCGAAATGTTCGCGTTTGAATCTCGCGAGGGAATCGCGCGCTCTTTTTATTAATGATGCGACTTCACGTTCTTCTGTCTTTCTTTTTTTACCCTGGAAGCCTAGTTTTTCTTTATTATTTTTTTTTTTAATTTAATTCCAGACGCTGGACGATTAATTTATATGTAATTATATTATGCGTTGTCGCGCGTCGTCCCCGCCGATTCCTCGAGATTGTCTCATATTTTTCAATTTGCGTTCTCTTCGCCGTCTATGCTTTCGTCTTGCGTAGTCGAGTCATCGCCCGATCCACCAGTCTGCATAGAGGTTCGTTTCAGTCTTGCTGAGCCTAGTCCACTGATTGGTTGACCACCACGCCTGTAATTATTATATTGTAAAATTAAAATAAATACTAATACTTTCTGTACATTAAAAATCACACATTTTATATTCATTTGTATAAAATCGTGCTCACGATACAATATAGTGTCGTGTATTAACTTTTAAATTAAAGTAATATTCAATACATTAAGATTGAATTGTATTAACTAATTATTATTCTTTTAATGATCCTGGAAATAATTTTTTTTTGTTTCATTTTTTATAATAATTTAATATTAGAGTTAATAATAGTGTTAGATAGGTTTCAAATAATTTTTAGAATGTTCACTCCAAGCATATAACTCATATATTAATTGATGCTCATTAAATATTACTGTTAGTGGATAATTTTTTAATGAATGTTTTGTGGGCCTGTCATGCTCCATGCTAGTCAACAAGGTTGGCCTGATTTCACACAATGTTTCACAAAACACAGGTAAATCATGAATTCTCTTACAAGGTTGTTGTTTCTTTTTATATTTACGCAATACCTACACATTCGATATCGAATTAATAATCTCATCCTTCCAACGACCACGATAAGTGGAACCTATTGGCCTGCTAGTATGTGTCTTTGTATCTAACTCGCTGGAGTAACAGTTGACAAGAAAGAAAAAGATAAAGGTATAAAGAAATAAAAAATATTTTATTTTTTAAGAAACAACCCTAACTTTTGAAATAATTCAAAATAAAAGATAATTTGATAAAAATAAAGTTTTTAAAAAAAAAAAAAAAAACGAAAAATGAGGGAAGCAAAGACAGATATCCTAAATAAAAATAAAATACACTGAATTATAAAAAAAAAATGTATTTACCTCAATTTGTTTTTAAGATTGGCCACTTCTCTTGTGAGCACCTCCTGTGATTCCATCATATCTTCCATTTCTCTTTGCTGCTTTCGTTTGGAAGCCTTATGCCTGCTAATTTCTTCTTCAGCTTCGTCAAGCTGTCTCTTCAAGCTCTTCATTCTTGCATTTACTTTTTCAACTTGCTCCTTATATTGTTCTGCGTTTCTTCTTTCATCTTCAACTTGGAGCAGCAATTCTTTCACCTTCTTATCTAATTTTCTATTGATCTTCTGCTGAGCAAACCTTTCTTTTGTCTCAGTATCTACTTGTTCTTCAAGATTATTAATCTTGCTTTCAAGAGCTTGAATGGTAGCCTTTGACTTGGCACGTTGAGCTGTTTCTAATTCGGCTAATTTAGCCTTCAGTTCCTTATTTTGTCTTTCGAGGAGGGCCCGGTGAGACTCCAATTTCTGTGTAGCCGAACGTTCGGTTTGCAAATCTGTAGTCAATTGCTCAATGGACAATTGTGCTTTTCGCGCACGATCCATAAGAACCTACAATATTGTTAATAATTATTTAATAAAGTTTTATTGCGATAGACAAAATTAAAGTAATTAAAACTATTATATTACAAGTGATATTTTTAACAAATATATATTATATTAAAATACATACCTCATTTGTTGATTGTTCTTCCTCAAGCTCTTCTTCAAGTGTGGCGATTCTGGCATCTAACCGACGCTTTTCATCAAGCAGAATCGTACCCTTGTTTGCATTGTTATTGAGCTCTTCTTGAAGTTCATCCCTTTCAGTTTCGGCAACTCGTCGAGCGCGTTCGCTACTCGTTAAATCTTCTGTTAATTGCATTACGTCAGCTTCTAAACCTTTAACCTTACGTTCGAGCTCTTTTGAGCTAGCAGCCAATTCATCTCTAGCAGCTCTTGCTTCTTCTGTTTCTCGTGTGCAATCCTTGATCTGAGTCTGTAATTTTTTCAACTGTTTCAAAGCGTCTTCCTTCACCTTATTGTGCATTTCAAGCTGTTGTTCCATATCTTTATAATCAGCTTCGATCTTTTTGCGCTGAGCTATTGCTGCTGATCTTTGTTTTCTTTCGTCCTCTAAACATGGAAATAAATTTTTTAATTTACTTACAACATTTTTGAAAATAAATTTAACGGCTTTTTATTTATTTTACTTACCTAATTCAGCTTCAAGATCTCTGAGTTGTTTAACAAGGCCACGTCGCTTCTCTTCTGCTTGTTCTTCTTTAGCTTGCAGTTCACGCTCGAACTGCGTTCGCATTGCTTGCATGTTGACCTCGAGTCTCAATTTAGCATCCTCAATACCTTGCAGCTCATCTTCTAGTTCCTCAACCTGAGACTGCTGTTCAGAAATCTTAGATTCCAATAAGCGTTTGGCTTTCTCAAGTTCATGCACGTTCTTGTCTGCTGTACCTTGATTATTAGCGAGTTCATCGAGCTCGGCTTGCAAGCCTTTGCGTCCGCGTTCAAGTTCTTCAACTTTGTCATTAAGCTCATCAAGTTCACGTGTTAGTGACAGTACTTTCGTTTCTTTTTCACGAGCTTCACGTTCTGCAGCATCACGCAGCTCTGCATATTGCATAGATATAGCTTTTTCTTCCATAAGAACCTTGTCAAAGTTTTTCTGTTTCTTCTCGAGTTCGATAACCTTAGCGCGCTGCAAGTCCAACTCTATTGTGCTGTCCTCAAGCTCGGCTTGAATCTTCTTCTTAGACTTATCAAGCTTCTCATTAGCTGCTTGGAGTTCTTCAACTTGACGCTGAAGAGCCTCAATATCCTTGACCAAACGTTTTCTGGCTTCTTCGAGGGCAGCTGCTGCCTCACTTTCTTCATCAGCACGTTTTTTCGCTTCAGTGTACTAAACAATAAAATTCAAATTAAACATATAAAAAGTTAAATATTATAATAAGTAAATACAGTTAAATAATTACATATAATAAGATTATGTTTTAAATGTCATAGATAAAACTAATTTGTAATTATTTTATGATATTCGTATTTAAACTAATCTAAATTATAAAACTAAACTACTGGTTTTAATTACATACGTGCAAATTCTAATGTTTCAGTCACATTTGATTGCATAAAATAATTTAAATATTAAATTTATTTAGTGAATTTTATTTGTGTATTGTTTAAATAAATATATTTATTACCTGTGTATTTAAAGCCAACACCTGTTTTTCCAGAGAGCGTTTGGCTTCCTCTTCTTCGTCAAGCTGATCACGAAGTGCTTCTTTATCACTTTCAAGAGCTCTCAATTTTGAACTCAAACCTAATTTTTGTTTCGTTTCCTCTTCAAGTTGTTGTTGAAGTTCAGTGAATTGACTTTCGCAGGTAGCCGATGCTTTCATAGCAGCAGAAGCTTTCAATTCGGAGGCTTCTAACTGTTGAGAAATATTTTCAGCTTCTGCCTGTAATTTAACTACTTTCTCAGCCAATTCTTGTCTGACATTTTCTACCTCCATGAGCTTAGCATTAACTTCAACAAGTTGTTGTTCGGCCTGTTTACGTCTACGATCAGATTCTTGCCGACTTGCACTCACAGATCTTAATTCTGTAGTTAATTCTGAATTTTCAGCTTCGAGTGCACCTTTAGCCTTCTCTAAAGCCGCTTTAGCCTTCTTCAATGCATCCATTTGCTCGTTTATAGTTTGCAATTCTTGCGTATGTTTATGACGTATCTCTTGCAAAGTTGCTTCATGACCAGAAGTTTCTTCCTCAAGATTCTTTTTGAGGGTAGCAAGCTCCTGTTCACGTTTGCTGCGGAGCTCTTGTTGAGCAGCAGTAGAATCCAATGAATCAAGCAGTTCATTTTTAAGAGCTTCTAATTCTTCATTCAAATCCCGCTTAAGTTTCTCGGCTTTACTTCTCGCAATTTTTTCGGCTTCAAGATCTTCTTGTAATTCTACCAATTGTGACTCTAATTCACGTAGAGCCTTTTGAGATTGAGCTTTGATGGCACTTTCTTCATCTATTTTTGTTAACGCCTGAGTAAGTTCTTCTTCACGCTTACCCATAAGTAACTGTAATTCTTCCAATTGGCCTTTCTTTTCAGCTAACTGATCTTTCAAGTCTGAAACTTCGGTCTCAACTTTCCTTTTTGATCTATCTACTTCTTGACGTTGTTGATGATCTTTCAATAATCTCTCTTCTAAATCTGCTATGGTTGCTTCATGCTTTGTTTTTAGTTTGGCTAAGTGCTTTGCTTTCTCTTCTTCTTCTGCCAAAGCTTGAGATAAATCATTAGACCTCTCTTCTAAAAGTTTCTTTTCTTTCAAGAGCTTTTGATTTGTATCATCAGCTAGAGCTAAATCTTCCTCTAACTTTTTAATCTTTGCATCGCATTGAACCTTTTCTAGCTGTAATTTCTGTCTTGTCGCTTCTTCCTCTTCTAATTGTTCTTCCAAATCACTAATATTCAATTGCAATTTTTTCTTTTCTTGCATCAAAGCAGATGTTCTCTCTTCTTCCTCTTCTATGCGAGCTTCTAAGTCATGCAAAATTTCTTCTAATTCTTGTTTTCTGGCTGCCAATCTAGCACGCATTTCTTCGGCTTCAGCACATAATTCGACTTCAGCTTGCAACTGTTCAGCAAGCATTGTTTTCTCTTCAATAGCTTGTTGATATTTGCGTTCATATTCTTGGGCTGAATGTAGTTGCATCTCAAGCTTATCTCGAACCTGTAAAATAAATAATAAATAAATTTTTCGTATCAAATTGATTTTTGCTTCAACTTATTTTTTCAATAAATAAAGATAAAGTAAATTAAATTCTTACCTGTTTTAATTCATCTTCTTTTTGAGTAAGTTTTTCTTCCTGCTTTGTTACTTCCAGAAGAGGTTTTACTTTAGTGTACAGACGCCACCACTGCCAGTTACGAAGTTTCAAATAAGCGGCACAATTTCTTTGAATAATACGAATAGCGTTGAGTTGTTGCAAACGTTTTTGATAGTTACGTCTTGCTAGGAAACCACGACAGAATGCTTGGAAATTGACTATTAAATCTGTTATCTTATAGTCTCTTTCTTCTTCCAGATGTGCAAGGACTCCAGCTCGGAAGAATATTTTAGATTGACCAACTCGGTATAAGTTAGGATCTAATTCCAATGATTGGATCTGAAAATAAAAGAAATATTTAAATATTTTGTATGTTATTACATTAATTAACAAAAGAAGTATCACAAATTTTACATACCATATTCTCACAAGCTTTCTTTCCATCCATAAATCCTTTAGGAATTACATTAGGCGTAAGAAGTTCATAACGCTGTCTGAACTCCTGGAATGGAATTCTATTCGGGAAACCTTGCCTGCAAATTCTAATACCTTCCAATACACCATTGCACCTAAGTTGATCAAGAACTAAAGGAGCATCTATCTTTCCAGCTCTCTTCTCGTGATTTGGAATGATACATCTGACAAAGTTAGGATTAGTATTACGTAAAGTAACCATTAATTTGGCCAGTTGTTCTTTATACAATTGTGATACAGTTCTAAACATTCCTTTTCTAGTTCTTGCTCCAAATTGTGTATCGGTAAGTGCTTGTTGAGCCATTCCAACTATTTCGGCGTCTTTCCAAATATGACAAACAAATGGATCTTGAGAAGCTTGCAACAAACTAACGACGTTCTCATTCAAAGGATCCATATTTTTCATTAACCACTTATCAGCAGAATAATCAACCTTCCCGGCGTAGTGAATAATAGCAAAATCAGCCACTCCACGGAAGTCTGTTTTAACAAATTTCGGATGTACGTGATGTGCTCCAACAAGTTTTTCGACAAATGTTTTATCGGTAGCTTTCGGGAACCAACATTCTTCATCCAATAAAGCCATAATACCCATAGGCTTGTCAATCAAATCAATCGTAGGTTGAAGATCCAAACCAAAATCAATAAATTTCCATTCAATACCTTCTCTTTGATATTCTTCTTGTTCTAAAATGAACATCGTATGATTGAAGAGCTGCTGAAGCTTTTCGTTGGTGTAGTTGATACAAAGCTGTTCGAACGAATTGAGCTCGAAAATTTCAAAACCAGCCATATCAAGAATACCAATGAAACTCGCGCCCTGTCTTTTGGTTCTGTCAAGGGAACGATTAATACGATTAACTAGCCAGCGGAACATCCTTTCGTAACAAGCTTTAGAAATAGCCTCCACAGCAAATTCAACTTGTTCCTTAGTCTGAGCTTTGGTGACGAAATCTCTTCCTACCTTAATTCTGGGTTTTAAGAAAGCTTTCGTCATTTCAGTAACATTTAAACCAAGCAAATGAGAAATTTTTTGTGCCACCGTATTGTCTGGTAAAGTTGCCTGATCTGAATTTCTTTCTTGACGGAATTGCATTGAACCGAAGAGCATAACAGCTGAGACAATGCGGAAGATCGATGAGAAGTCTTCGTTGGTCATACCCATAATGTGCATAGCCTTTACTGTGGCATGGAATTCAGCGGTATCGTCAACACCTGGTACTGGCAATGCACCACATGATAAGAATGGATACAATTTTGGATCTTCCAAAATATATTCCTCTGAAACAGTATTAATATTGTATAAATTATTTGTTCAAATAAATTTTTTAATACAAAGCAAAGTATAATTTAATACAAAGGATTAACAAAACGTACTTCTTTGTTCTGGTGAGGCACCAGCCAATAACTGATAAAATATATGGAAGGTTCTTTCATCTTTTGCTTGACGTATAGCACGAGACTTTTCCAAAAGGTATGTCTCAATATTCGCTCCAGCAATGTAACCAGATGCATCGAAGTTAATTCTGATGAATTTACCCTATGAAAGTAAACAAAAATTTAATTAGTATCTATCAATATAAGATAACATCTCTTTTTGATAATAACAGAAAATTAACTTACGAAACGTGATGAATTGTCATTCTTGACAGTCTTTGCATTACCAAAGGCCTCTAAAATTGGATTCGCCTGTAAAAGTTGCTGCTCAAGTTCGCCCTGTGATACAAGTTGAAAATATTAAATTACATCATAAATAAATAATCATCTTCGGATAATAATAGTGAAAAAACAGATAAACGGAAAACAACAAATGAGCTAGAAATGAATGGTAGGAGTGCATAGAGTCGTTTGGCGGTAAATTAATTCGAAAAAGTTGATTTAGGAAGCCAATTAATTTTAGATGATTCAGCCGTTAACGACCCTTATATTGAATGCAATTGAATTTATGATGGTTGCACAAAAAATATCAGTATAAGAAAGTTAATTGTGTTTTATTACAAGGGAAAAGATCATTGACTCTGTAAAGATTATGGTGGATGATTAATTATTAAAAATGATATTTTCCCCTTGCTTTGTTATTATAAAAAAATGTTTAGTGCAATTTTAGTATTTAAGAATATGTGAATATGCTTGTGAAATTCCAAAACATAAATGACTAATAAATAAAAATTAAATTTATCAAATAATACAGCTAGTGCAAAATTAAAATAATTTAATTACACAAAAAATATCAGCGAATTTCACATATTCTCAATTTGAGGATAGATGAAAAATAAAAAAAATAAAAAGGTTGCAAGGCGAGGCAAGACATAGGGACTCAATGTTAAATGGTATACATCGCATTACATCACACACATATATACGCTCAAGCAATACAATTTGCCCGCTTTTATTATTCACATACAAAAAACATACGAGACTAACGATGACATAACGAGCTAATATCTATATATCGTGTCTCGTTGGCGTGTCGATGACAGGTGAACGTTAAAAAGGTTCGCTCTACGCAAATTTTTATTTTATCTTTTTTGCTGCGTAGTGCGTTAACATACATACACTATAGATAAACGTAAATAATTTAAATAAAAAAAGTGAAAACTCAAACACACCCTCTCGCACACCTTTGTTAGTCTTTCGTTCTTGCTGAATCTCAAATCTAACAAAAAAAAAATCGTGCTTTATGTTATGTACAAAAATTAGTGCATAAATTAATATGTTTACAAAAGAAAAAATAATGATAATAAGCACGTATTGGTTAGTGTTTAATTACCGCAAATTTGTCCGAACCAGTCCCAGAGTTCTGAAGATTAAAATTATTTGTTGCAGGCAGATTATTACATTATTTTTGGTAGACAGTTCGCGAGCAGAAGATAGGCAAAAGAAGACAATCAGGCAGAACAGGCAGAACAGCGCGCAGGAAATAGGCAAAAAATACCAAGAGAATTATTAAACGCTTCCCCTAGAGAGGGTAAATTGATTTGCGTCAGTTTTTAAAACGGGCCTTTTACCATAATTTGCGCGTCATTTTTCAAACAAGATCTCTTTTTTTAATTATTGGATAAGTATTCTTCTTCCATAAAATGAATTGAGATGGACGGAACTTTTTACTATGTTACATCACGGTATGACAACAATCCAATTTACGTTTTGTGCGCTTACAACAAGTGGAAACAGCTATAAATTGGTTAATCAAACTAACTAAAATTAAGTATATATTAACTACTATAAAATAATTTCAACTATTAATAACTAATAATAATTTGTTCAAAAAATAAAAATTACAAAGAAATTAAAATTAAATTTTTTAAATATGAATTGAAGAATTTTATAGCAAGGTGAAAATATATTTCATTTACAATTAAACTTCCGCTGAATTATTTTTATATTTGCATGTTTAATTTATAAACTTTTTTACCAGCATTATAATAATCTTAATAGTGTATTGTTTATTTTAAAATATAATTCACAAATATTCAACTTGATTTTATTAACATTAATTTAAAAATTAATTAAATCACAAAGATAATTTTGGAAAAATTTGCCTCGGTGTAAGCGTACTTTAAATGGAAATTTAAAATATTAATAAGTTATTTTATTTTCACTTAAATAACGGTGACATAATATGCGATGATTGATTAAAACCCAAAACCATTATGATTAGTATTGCAGTTAATTAATATATGCATTATGAAACATGATTATTAATAAAAGCTTTTATTATAAATTTTTGCTCTTTTTTATAAGCATCTGAAATGGTTGATTGAAAAAAAAGCTTCGACGCCTTTTTTCTCTCAAAGGATTTGACTTACTATTATTAACGCCGGACTCGGAGACTATTGTAGGTAAGGAGCACACACCCGTGTGGAGATTTTCAAATCAGCACCGAGAAAAACCAAGAAAAAAAATTGGGATTTTATTTAACAATTAACATTTCTCTTTTTCTCGTTTACAATTTTTCATTCAGAAGAGCCTAAATAATGTTTTCTCCTAAATTTTCATAAATTGCGTCCTAAATGTTATTACACAATTTTTTATTCTATATCGTTACTTTATATATTTGCTTTTTTATACAGTGCTTTTCTTTGTATTTTTATTCGCCTCGTTTCATTTCTTTTTAATGCTACGATTATATGATGTAGTTTAAGTATTTTAGATAGACTATTGTACCCGAGGAATAACTTTTCACTGGAAGAGCGCAGCATGTTACAAAAATAGCGTAATGACAATCAAAATCAATAGAGCAAATTAGCCCGATCGATCGATCCACAACATGTTGGCCATACCTTTCGTTCCTCGAAATTCAACACTGTTTATATTCATCATTACTCTTTTTTTTTTGCATGCAATCAAAACTACAGCGTACAATCATTTTTTTTTATTCAACAAATATCATTTATAAAATTAATTCTGTTTTTAAAATCTTGATTGATGTTTGATCTAACGAAAATTCATAGAATACAGACAAGGTTATTAAATATATATTAACTTCAAAAGTAATGAAGTGTTTCTACGAACGTTTGAGAAGAAAAAATCAGACTAATTAATCATATAATCGCAGTCATGAATGATCAGAGGCAATAAGTGCTGGAAAATATGAATTAGGTTAATTTGTAAATTCTGTGTATTATACAAGTGCATAAAATAACAAACACCACGACTAGCTTACATATTTTTTTTTTAACTATTGTAACTACCAAAAGAAAGAAAGAAAGAGAGAAGTCAAAAGAATAAGGCATATTTTCGCAAGAGACGCGGCAGAGTCGTAAATCGATTGGCTTTAATCAACGCGCTCTTTTTTTTTCTTTCTTTTTTTCTCTATCTTCGTTTTTTTAAATCTCTCTTTCTTTCTCTCTCTTGCTTACAAGTATACATATGTACATCGAAAACTATGTTAAGGCCTTCGACGACAACATTCCTTTTGCCCTTCCTACAATTAAAAAAAAAAAGAAAAAGAAACATTGCTCTTCATTTATGCTTGTGTATTGGTTCATAATAATGTACGTATTTTGGGAAACAAGTTTTACCAGCATATGTGTGCAGTTCTCTTAAACTTTTTTTCTTTATTAATTATTTTGGATATATAGATGGACGAGACAAGGAATGCACTGTATTCTTAACTCTTACATCAGCGTATGTTTTGTGAATCGTTCTCAGTATCATTATTTACTCTATAATAATAATCTGGTTTTTACATTCTGTTAAGCAAACATTTATTCTATGCTCGTGATAATTTTTCAAATATTTTAGATTTTTAAATAAATTTAACTTTCAAATTCCATTTTTAGATTTAATGATTTTTATGAAAATTATGCAAAATTTTTCTTATATAATTTAACGTTACTATTTAAGTCTTTAAATTACGCATAATCGAGAAATTCTTCATTGATATAATTAAGTCCATTACACGTTTCACCAAGCGTTAAATTTAAAAGCTGAGAAAACATAATTAGTTTA
Organism: Anastatus disparis; assembly: GCA_017163975.1. NCBI lineage: Eukaryota > Metazoa > Arthropoda > Insecta > Hymenoptera > Eupelmidae > Anastatus > Anastatus disparis. Next base: position 4,833,340 of record JAFFSR010000251.1, read on the forward strand.
TTATGTTTCTGTTTGTTTGTTCAAAGTCGATACGATAAAATTTTCCACGGTTTCGCACATCAAAGAAAGTTAGATTATAACGTCTTTTTTCACTTACATATCTGCCAATTTTAGAAATGAATTTTTCAAGGCTGAATTTTATATCTGATCGTAATTGCACGAAACTTTAAATCCACCTTACTAATCCAACGTTATACAAAATAAAATTCGAAAATCCGTCAAGAAGAAAAAGTCTGCAAAAATGATCGAAAAATATCGAGAAAAAACATAAAACATAAATCGAAGATAATAACTGAAACACATAAACATGAATCAATCGAGGACAAGAAATCGAGCTGTTACGGAATTCGCGCGCATGATTTAAAATAAAAGATAGTAAAAAAAACTACTGTACGGTGCTCCGGAAACAACGTAGGCAGAACATTCAACATTGCTCGTGAAATATGCACGTGTATATGTCGTTGAACTGTCGTCGGCATTCTCGAATTTCCAGCTCGCGTAAGTAAGTAATTTGATTCTTTTTCTTACTGACGAACTTGCACGTATTTGACTTAGATGTGCCTTAATACCTTAAGTTTATGCGAAATATTTTCTTCCTCCTCGATAACGATAAGGTTAAGAGCAGCTGCGAGAGATTAATTTTTGCGATGATTAACTTACCGCATTTGATTTTGGCTTTGATGCAGCTACGTAGGCTAAATATTGGATGACTTTTTTTGTATTCTCGGTTTTACCGGCACCTGATTCACCTGTGCACAGAATTGATTGGTCCTCTCGGTCTGTAATTTTAATTTCATTGTCAGTCAATTATTTTTTCGAAGTTTAAAATAAACGTTTACGTAGAAAAAAAATTTTATTATTAGAAATAATTTTTTTCCCTGTCAATATAAAAAAAAAATTCAAATGTTTATTTTTATTTTCATTAAATTTACATTTTTATTTATCTTATACGTTTCTAAAAGCATAGTTCAATGAATGAAATTATTATGTCACCTTATATTTTTGGAAATATAAAATGTGTATCTGCATCATATAAACCAAAATACATTTGTTTACTATGTAAAATCTGTTTTAACTAACTCTCAAGATATTGCGCAGTTTAATTCAGTTTAAATTTGACAAGCCATAAAAAAGAGGCACAAATTTTTAAATTATTACAGTACTATATTCGAAAACAAATTTTGAATAAAAATAAAAATAAAAAAAAGCAAAACTTTACGCATAAAATTGAGTTGGATAAAATAGATGTATTACAACTTTACATACAAATGGTCTAACAAATATTTCCTGAAAACTTTTCTTTAATAAATTACATGTTTTATTGTGTAAAATAGGCAATAATTAAATCGCATTACTCATTGAAATGTTGTTTATTAGATGTTTTTTTTTAAACTATACACCAAGCGTAAAATAGGTTTAAATTAATTTTTCAAATATCTTTTAAATAATTCAAAATAAAATTGTATAATAGAATAAAAAATTTTTTTATAATTTATTACTGATAACTTAGGTATGATATTTTAAATAATTTGACCGATATCTCATGTACGTGCTTAATTGTACTTCATATGAGTCATTCAATATATCACGATTGATTTACACCGTTATTTTTATATCTTTTAAAAAATTTTAATATTTTGCACTAAAATAACTTCCATTATTTCCATTATTCATTTTCCACAATTTTAAAATTCAAAACATTAATCTGCATTTTAGCAAAGACTACTTGTTTAATATGCATAAAAAAATAAGAAAGAAAATAAAAAAAATAAAAATAAAAAATGACTTGTAAAAGGAAACATGTTATCGAGAAGATCAATAGAGTTGTGCTTACCTTGCAACATAGAACGATAGGCTGTGTCAGTGATGGCAAACACATGGGGCGGTACTTCGTGTCTTTTGATTCCTTTGTACCTTTCCATTATTTTTTCCGTGTAAATTGGCAGCTTCTTGTATGGATTGACGACCACGCAAAATAGGCCGGAATATGTCTGTAAAATACCCAAGTAATTATTTCTTTGCTTCTTTTTTTCATACATACATACATACATATTTTTTTACTCCATATTATTACCAACGAAATAAAAAAAGCAAAATAAACGTTTAATTTGTATTTCTTTGAATGAATGAATGTGTATGTGTAAATTTAATTGTACGGCATATAGAAGAGGTTGGAAAGAGGAAGCAGAGTAGCTTGGCGTTACGTTTTCATCGCGGACAGAGAGAGCTATCTTGAAATAGAAATCACCAAATTGCGTGGTTACGAGTTAGCCAGTAGGATTATGCAGTTTAAACTCTATCTCTAATTATTATGAGCCTCTTAATCATTCGTTTTATCACTGCAATATATTAGATATTTTAAAATTGAAAAATCTAAGGAAAATTACAATTTTTAAAGAATATTAAAATAAATCTATCCTGACTGCTTAAGAAGTTCATTAAATTGTCATTTCTAAAACTATTAATTATAGCAGCTTTAATCTCTTTGGGAACTTTAAGTAAATGATTAAACGTTCAAAATTTAAAACAATTAATCTTGAATAAATATATATATATATATATATATATATATATATATATATATATATGGGTAATTCTTTCATACTTTTAAAAATCATGTTACTGCGTCATTTCTCCTAAATATGAGATAGCACATCTTGTTAGCAAATGTTCACTGATTTATTGAGTTATTAGAAACTAATTTTGTTATATTTTTAATGATAATTAGACGTGTCATTTTATGGCGGATGGGGAAAAGAGGGTTTTTTTTGAAATTTAAATGTTACCAGGCCATGTAAAATGATAAATTACCGCTATAAAAAAAATGACTACTGCTTTTTTTATTTGAAATTCACACCAAAGCTTTATCTATACACATACTTTTGGAAAATCAAGAGCATGGGTGTGTGCCTGTTAACAAAAGTACTTTCTGAAAGGTTATTAAAATGTTACCAAAAATTTATATATTTTACTTTTTTCTGGAAAATACGATGCTGTAAAAAAGACTATTCAGCGGTGACATTTTAAACTACATCAAAAGGTAATATTTAGAATCACAAAGAGAAATTTTTTTATTAGGAACGTGTGCCTAGTGTAGATAAAGTTCTTTGTTCGTTTGAAATTATACTTAAAAACGTGACTCACTTTTGAAAATAGGTTTTTATCCACTAATATGAAAACCTAAGCTTTGATTCATCTTTTCTCTGTTGTGAACTTTGTAATTTACTATTTTATAATACTCAATGTAATCTTTAAGTTGCTTTTGAAGTATTATTTCGAGTATTCTGGAAATCATTGAATTTTTCCGGCTATTAAATTTTCCAAATTTACATCGATTACCTAGTTTCTATCAATGTTTTAATTCTAAAGAGTTTAAACTTTAAAAAGCTCAGTTTTAGTATGTATTTAATAGCTTACACCTAGAACGTTGAGTTGAATCATCACTGAAATTTCTAGATTTTAAATTTAAAATTTTTAGATTTAATGTTTATTAAATAAACTAAAATATTTGGTTAAAAGGAATATAAGTATTTTTATTCGAAAACATAAACTACACAAATCTATGTCAAATTTCATACCCTAAGATTGACTATTTTAGCAAAAATAAATTGATATTCCACTCACTTATGATTTGTAATCAGGAATCCCAAAAGCCATTGGGTAACTAATATCACTCAATTTTAATGCCCGAATCGCCAAAAATGAATTTTCCAAAAAAATTGCCATTTCTGGCATATTTTATTTATTACAAAAAATTTTGTAATTATTAATGTAAATTGCGTATTTAAATATTTTCTGTAACATATTAAACATGTAAAAATGAAAAAGCTCAATGGAAAATGATCTATTATAGCCCAAAATACTTAAAAAACTGATCTGAGATAGGTAAAATATTATACCTGGGTGTGATAATAATGAATATATTTAAATGTCTTATATTAAAAAAAGCTATCTTCAAAAGTGAGTAATGCGATTTTTTCTTTTATTATCATTTTAATATATCAACATTTAAAAAAAATAAATTTGATACATGTGTCTTCAATTTTTTTTAATTTATTGAAAGTAAATTTTAACACTATGAAAAATTTACTCGAAAATCTGTCTTTTGATGTTTGTTAAAAAGACTACCCTTAAAAGTGAGTAACACGATTTTTTTCTTTCATTATAATACGTCAACATTCAGAGAAAATTAGTTTTATACGTGTGCCTGTATTTTTTTTTTTTTAATTTGTTGCAGGTGAAATTTTAACATTATGAAAGATTTACCCATATATTCAACATTTATTTTTGTTAAGATTTATTTATACAGAATCTTATTTCAATTAATTCTGATATAATTTAAATAAAAATTGATTATTCGATAAAAAATAGTAAATAAATAATTCATCATTTTAAATTTCAATTAATATAATTCTTGCAAGAAATATTGAATTTAATTCTGTTTCTAATAAAAAAAATAAAAATCATTAACTAATTTATCAGTAAATAGTGAATTATCTATATTCCTATGTAATAAAATCAGAACTATTCAACTTGTCAAAGCAAAAGCATAACGACATAAAACCGCAGATTTTTCTGACGCACATTAAAGAAAACGTGGAGGAAGATGTTATCGGTTTTTTTCTTCAAAGAGAGATAGAAAAAAAAGAAATAAAGGCACCGATCGGCATGAATTTTATCTATCCTGAAGAAAAATGAATTGGCAAGTTAGTGGGTCAATACTGAATAGTTTAAAATAATGTCAATATGTTGTAAATACCCGTTTGTTTGCAATAAGGATATGCGAAGCATAACGTCCGCTTACGCATATTATAAAACCCGAAGAAAAATAAAATTATGCATATAATGTGCATTTTCTGGATATAAAATATTGCTCTAGCAGTAAAAGGGAAGTTCGATAAAGTGACAAGTTTGATTACTTAAATGCTTTTTTTTTGTTATTTATAGATTTGTTTAATAATACGATGATTAAAAATAAAGATATTATAATATAAGGTTGAAGATCTTTTTTTATGGCAATTTGTAAATTTAAGAACAAGTACATTTATATCTTACTTTTTAATCCCATGGTCGAAACCCGAAAAAAAAATTTCTTATCAATCTTAAATGCACTCTAAATCTTACTTATTTAGGTCGCTTGTTTAAATTTTTTTTATGTTTAACCATCCATTATTCTGTGTGAAAAAAAAAATTATTTTTGATATTTAAATTTAAACATTTTAAAAAGTTAATTTACCTATTAAAATACAAATTTTATTTTTTTTTCTGCACATAATTCTTAAGTAAACATTTCGCTCCCCGACATGCAAGAAATTTCCAGGTATCTCAAAAAAGACTTTTTACTTTGGTTTAAAAAAAATGATCCTTTCCAAAAAGCAACGTTATTCCATCGTATATATTTATATACGCTTGCAAAATTTTTTTTTTCATTCCATTAAAAAATAAAATAAAATTCTTTATTTTTTAAAGTAAATTTTTTTTCCATTGCACACTTGCAAGGCTCATACCTTGTAGCCAGCATGTATATATATATAAGAGGCCGTGTTTCTGTGCCGGTATGGAATGCCAAATCGGTGACGTCAGCAAGGCCCGTGTGTTCGTTGCAAGGAGAAAACATATAGATAAAGAACAGAAGGAAGAAAGAACGAAGAACGAAGAAGAACAAGAGCTCCAAGCTTAAACGAATATTATATACACGCCCCCGTCACAGCAAGGAGCACACCTTTTGCTTTCCATGCAGAAAAGAAGACCTCGAAATTTTCGAACGCAGAAACGCGCTCTTTGGCTTTTAAATTGGCGCTTTATAAAACCGTTGCTCATCTTTTTTTTGCTTTACTCCTCATATTCTACTTGTTCGAATGTTCCTACACTAGAATGTTTAATTACGAGGAAATAATTTTTATTCAAGTTACAATGTACAAGTGTATTCAAGTCTAATCAGTATTTCGTATATTGTTTTTTTCATAAAAATATAAAAAATTTGAATTTATAATTTTTTTTTTATTTTAGAGTTTTTATAAATAAAAAAATTTTTTCATTTCATTTTTAAAACGCATTTATTATTAATTTACAAATTTAATATTCTCGTTTAGTTTATAAAATGAAAAATGTTTATGCTGTAATGATAATATAAACAAGTCATAAAAATTTTCTTAATACTATAATTACTGTTTACACAAAACAATAAATGCATCAACTCAACTAATGATGATATACATAAGCGATTACGACTTATGGCATTAAATTTTTTTTTCCCTCCAAGCCCATTAAAGGTAATTGAGAAGCGCCACACTTTTTTTTTTAAATATGGTTTGGTCAAGCCAAACCATTTCCGTATAAAGCGTGAAAAAAAAATTTCAAGTTAAAGAAGGGATTACGCGCAACAAGGCATGCGTCTCAATTCTCCCTGATCGGGTGTTCCAATTAATGGGTGAGTCAATCTCGGTATTAAAACTTTTTATACACATTCGGGTATAACATAAATAAGATTGTTTGTCATCCGAATAAAAATGTATTTCGGCCTGATTCGCTATACATATATAATAACCTTCAATGAAGCAACCTTACTCATTTTTTTTTCTCTCTTTTTTGACTTTCCCGTACGACGATGATGCATTTAAGATGCTCTACTTTATAACACAGGCTATTTAATACTTTGAGTTTATATAAAATCTTGTTAAATTAATTTCATGTTAAATAAACGTGTTGGCAGTATTTAAACAGTTTTAAGCACGCATTAAACTAGAAAGATGGCTATTTAAATTAAACAAGTTTAGCCAAAAATTTTTTGAATATCAAATAAATTATGCCGCTGGTGGTCGAGTGATTAACTTTAGCTACTGAATACAGATGGTTGATCTTTTTGATAGGAGCTATCAATGCTCAATTAGGAAATTCAAATTTATGTTTTATGCAATTTTGTAAGACGATAATTCCCACGTTTAGCTAAGGTAATATCATTGTTATTTTTCTTTTTTCTCTCTTTTTCCCTCTCATGGTACAATAAAACAACAAAATTTAATTCCCTTTCAAGTGTATTTAAAGATTATGGAATGATTAAGCTGATAAACTACATTGATAAGATCGATAAATTAAAACCTATTGATTTTCATCCTTTAAAAAACTCTAATACGTAACGTCTATAAATATTACCGATTTTATGACTTCACAAACTGTGTGTGAACATTTGATGTTTAAAGAAACGAAAAGAGCAATGTGAACATTAAAAGATTCACTCATTGTTTTGAAGCAAACTTCCTTTTATTATTTTTCTTTATTTTTTTTTTATAATCAAGCGAACACTCACCTAACATTATACCCTGCTATATATACATAGAAAGGAGAAGCGCTGGAAATGAAAAACCGGTCTTGCACGCGCGTGTCGTCGACCTGCCCTCTTGAATCTTTTTGGGCATTCCTACATCTAAATGTTTCCATTTTTTTATTTAATTTTTCTATTTTTTTAAAAACAAATTTATTGAAACTAAAATAAATGTAAAGCAAATGTCAAGTACGAATCCGTTATCTCTACGAGCTGTGATAATAAAGTTAATTGCCTACGACAATTAAAAATGGTTTAGAATGCTTACGACACATATATATACATCCCAAGGTTCATTCATTATATTGAATGAGGGAGAGATATCGAATGTCGGTGAGAATGGCTTTTTAATCGGAAAATAAAACTGCATCGGTGCACTGTAGGCGCAGGCACGAATTGCTCTTTCATTGGATAGTCAGTCAGTTAATTTTATAAAATATCATTGCTTTTAAAACATTCGTTCAATTAAAATGTTTTTATTTTTAAATTAAAAGTTATCCATAACTTTTTTTTCAACTAAAAAATTCGTCGAATATCCGATTGCTATAAATTTACAGGATATAAAAATAAGCATTGATTAAAATTCGAAAAAGTTGAGAAGCAAATACTTTTACAAAAACGAAAGTCTATTTGGCGAAAAAGCAAAATGACAATTAGTTTAATAAGAATGTCACCGTACAACAAAGAAGAAAATTGCTTAATAAAAAAACATTCTTGTTTAAATATTTTGTAAACCGATCGCGCATAATCGACACGATCAAAAATTACATGCTCAGCATTTTTTATTATACTGGTACAAAGTATAAAACTTTTATACATTAAACACTGGAGAAAATTTAAAAGGTCAAAACAACGATGGGACATATTGTTGTCATTGAAAGGAAAGTAGGTTTTCGCTAATCGCCATCTAAAGAGAGAAAGAATAATTAAGAAAATAAAATAGCAAAGGAAAGCTCCTTTTAAATGATTTGTGAATCAGCATAAACGTTGCATATACTGGTACGATGAAAAAATAACGAAAGAAGAGAAGAGAAAAAAAATGAAGAAACGGGAGCAAATGCGCGTGCGCAGTTCTCGCGCCTAATTGAAAGGTAATATACCTGCCAGAGTGCGTATACGTGTATGTGTGTATATTTGTGTGTCGCTTTAAAAGCACGAAAAATTTCGAGGCCAAATAAGAGACGAACAGAGTCATCGTTTTGCTTACTATGGCTCCTTATTTTAATTTTTTTTTTTTTCACCATGTGAGTTTCATCCCGTATGTGTATATACAAGGTATTATAAGAGCGTATTGCTCATATAGCTCGCGCTCGCTATAACAGAAAGAGAGTGAGAGAGAAGGCGAGGCCAAATCTTTTGCGGAATATGGGTTGCCCATAAATGGTATACACACCACGTCGTTATGTATATAACTCGGCGCAATACTATTAAAGTCCGCCTTCTTCTTTTTCTTCTCCTTTTGCCAACAAGAAACTCCTTTTTACGTACATATATGATCATATACATACATCGTTTTAAAACTTGGATATATATACCCAATATATGTATGTTGTATATATATACCCGATCGAGAGTCAATCCCAGAAGCGGGTTAAGGACGCAAAGTCCTTTTAAGGATGTATCTTTTTTACTTGGCATTATTACGCTTTATACATATATCTATCTTCCAATCTTGATCAATTTTTCTCTTTTACTGATTTATTTATATAAAGCTTACTTATAATGTAATACACTTTTCTTCATTTCTTTTTTATTTTTTTTTCTTCTTTTTTTTGCGCATGCGTAACATTAGCCGCCGGCACCTGCCGAAAAAATAAAGAATAACAGCCGGCATCAACGGATGAAACGTTAACTTTCCGGTATATGTATATGAATGTGTATTATATACGTGTACATATAGAAACTTTATGGGGCTCTATTTTTGTCTGAGTGTACATACATACAAATGTATGTAAGTGTACGTGTCTGATGGTGAAATCGAGTCGACCTCTGTTATATCTGAAAAGCCGAAACTGTTGAACATTTCGTGCTATATGTATATGTATGCGCATGAAGCTGTTTACTTAGCTGCGATGCGACCTTAACTTGATCATAACAAATAACTAGGTGGGTTTTAGTTTGCAATGATTACTGTTTCGGGACTAATTATTTAAGTAGCGATTTACTGTAGATATGAATGAATCAATTTCATTTTTTCTATTCAGAAAAAGTTTTAAGCAAGCAAAGAAAATTGAGTTTAGTCAAATCAAATTTTTTTTAAATCAACGAAAAGTTTTTCATTTTTTTAAACTTTTATATGAATTTAAAGTATTAAATGTTTAAAATTTTTGTTAATTTTTATTTATATGAATTTCTAATTGTATTACAAAGTTACTGAATTTTTGATAGTTCTGAAAAATATATAAAAAGATAATATAAAATTCATTAAATGGTTAGCTTTATTATCTAAGAATGATAATTTAATATTAATTTAATGCAAAAATTCAAGTTGAATCACTTATAGAATGTTGAATGAAACGCAGGTAATACATAATTTGTGCTAATTGTGTGCGATTCATCCATATGCAAGTATTAACTTTAAATTTAACTGTTCATCAAATCAATGCTATTTCCGGCAACATTTTTAAATAGCTTCATATGATTGACAATTCATAAACTTCATTCGAGCTATACTACAAAAAAAATTACAGATGAATTGCCGCAATGCCGAAAACTTTTGCCATTGATGAATAATTAAGGAATGTCAAAAAAAAAAAAAATAGCCAATTTCATCGTGTTCCAATTCGTGTGCAGCATTAGAATGAGATCAACGAAACCTAGACCTCCTTCGTATTTTTAAAGATCCTGTATGAGGTAAACGTAAAGAAAAAAAGACATTAACAAGAGAAACATTCTTTCGATAATGACGCACATACACACAATAAATACATAGTGGGGGTTTTTTTATTCCATATTTGGCAGAATATCTTCAACCAAAAACTTTCGACATACAAAACCGCGCGAAATTGACATCCAAATGAGTCGAATTATGGTAAAGAAAAAGACAGAGAGAAATAAAGAAGATTTTTAGTGTATACGTATGTGGGGCGTAGGCCCCATAGAATAAAGTGAGAGCGTCTCACTACTGTAATATAACAAAGACGCGTGCCTGGAATTTCCGAAGGAGATCGTCACGCGAAATGAAGATCGCGGAGACGAGTCATGATCGTGGTATATAAGAAAGAGAAAAGAGAGCCTCAACTCTACAATATCGTTTTCGTCAGAATCACATTTTCATTTCTTAGTATACTATTTAAGGAATTTTCGAAAGACCTTTACGATATTCCGATTTTATATATTTTAAACATATATATTTGTTTGTAAATAAACAGTTTTTAAAAGCATTACAGAAATCGTCTGCAGAAGCGATTAAAAAGTTTCAAATTATCGATAAAACTTATTATTTTGCATTATGTGCCAAATTCAAGATTAAATTTTATTCGATTACAAAGTAAAACATTGTTATTGATTAATTTCATTAAAATTATTAGGAAAACATAATAGAAAATTTATTTTGATAAAGAATCATGATTAACTTTCGATTACGGTAAAACTTATCGCTTTTTAGTTATGAGTCACTATAAAAATTCTGCTTAACGAATTTTACACGTTATGAATCATCGCGGTGCTTCACGGCTTTACCTTTATCAGAAAAATTTTCTCCATGTGACTTGTACATACATACTGCTTCTGTAAAAGCCACAAGATTGTCGTTTTAGGAAGAAAAAAAAAGTCATCAAAATCGGAAAAAAAATATAAAATTTAATGCTCCGATTTTTGGTGCACGAAAAGTAGCATCCATAGATGATGACGTCATTTTAAAACATTGGCTGAAAGAGAGAAAGAAAAAGCTGTTATATACAGCTGCTGACCGCACGTGGCCGATCGTGTATTCTTCACAGCGCACGCTTTTATTTTCTTCTTCTTCTTTCTCCTATATAAACCGATTCCTCTTCGTTATTCTTTTTTTCTGCGTACTATAATATACTCTACGCACACACATTGAATTTTTTTTCTGACGTCATTATTATTAATACTGTTAAGCACTGTTATGCTTTAAGTTTTTTTTTTTCATGAAGAATATACACATATGCGACATTGCAAACGTATATTTTGAAGTCACGATCATTGCCTATAGCGTGACTGTTATTTTCGTTCTTTCGGAATTATTTTGTTTAGAAATTCGTTTGTGATTTTTTTCTTCGTGGATAGAGGGAGGTTTTTAATGAATTTTGTCATGAAATTCTGGAATGTTTTCAATTATTATGAAAATTAGCGTGATTTCATCTTTAATATTTTAGAGAAAATTGATATTGTTTTCAAGTGTTCTGTCAGTAAGCATTACGTAAATTATAAATTATTAGTATTATAATTCAATAAATTTTACTTTTCAATTTATAATTATAAAATGATCTAATTTGTTTTGTTAAAGAGAAATTTTTGCGTGACTATATTAAAAACTTAAAGGCACGACTGACTCATAGAAGAAAGATATTTTCGAATATTTGTTAAATAGATACTTGCACAAAGTATAACAATTATTATTATAATTATTTTTGAATTATTCATAAAGTAAGGAAAGACTACTGGTTGTCTTATCATAACAATTAACGTGTTGAATGAGAAACGAAATTGTTTGTTTTTTTTTTTTAAATTCAGCATCGAATACCAAATATGGATATTTATTTTTACGTATATATTTATTGAAAGTAAATGTATTTTTTAATACCAAGAAAAAAAATACGAGGAAAAAAAAATAATCAAAGAATGTTGCGAATAAAAATTTTCTCCTTCATTGCATCTACAAAAACTGATAAATCATCAAGTAACCATTTAAAGCACTTTGCATACCGCAATCCACAAGTTAATTGAAATATTCATCGTTCATAAACTTATATATATATATACACGCAAGTCTCTCTTTCCTTGTCTTCTTAAATATAAAGAATCTTTTAGAAGCTAAAAGCAAGGACGTAAAGGCGATAAGCGCGAAAAATCGTTGTATGTAATGCAAGGGGGAGAGAATGCGTTAAGTATTGCCTATACAGATTTTTTTTTCGCAAGGTCTTTTTACGATTAAATCGGTCAAACCCAATGCCTTATACGGAGCAATGAAGTATATACATATAGCTTGCACAATATACGAATTTGCAGCTTTTTTTTGCACTCGAGGCGTTGTTGTTGATTGCGAAAAATCTCTTTCTCTCTCTCTCTTTCTCTTTGGAGCGCATAGCGGACACTTCCTTTCTTCCTGCAACGAATGCAACTATATCTCGCTATATTCGAGCCGTTTATGATACTGTGTGATTTCTTTTTAAGTTCACTTTTTTCGTCAAGTTTAATTATTGTTTTCTTAAAATGGTATTCCAATTAATACTTTGCAGTTTTTATATATTTTACATATGTTTTAATGTTGTTCTATATACTATAATTAAATAAATAATTGCTTCCATTACTTTTATTTAATTTATTTAAATATTTAATGAATAAACATTTTTTTATCAAACAATCATTTTTTCAGGTCATACAACTATTGAGTATTCGTTTTAAATATATTAATCTCATTCTTTTAATTGTGCAAATTATTTTTATATTATTTCAGTGCCGAGTTTATTATTTAAAAAAAAAATTATTTAATTTAATAAAAGTTGAAATATTATTTATGACAAATTAATATGCATTTTTAAAGATTTATTCAAGGAATATATTAACAATAGTCTTTGTTATTTCTACTAATGAATAGTTTATGATTCATTTTTCAATTGAGATAAAATTTAACAATTTTTCTGCTCATATAATTAACGCATCGTTTTGCGTTCAAGTGATTTTAAATAAAAGTTCACAGACCTCAAACATGATAAAATTCAAACTCTACAATGTGTATAGTAATTATCACTGTTGCGATACACAGTAAAGAGAGGCTCATATATTTTTTTTATTATTTTCATTTCAAAGAGGAATTCTAACAATTTATCATTCGACAAACAATTCGGTAAGACAAAGTACTCGGAATAATTTTTATTAATACCTTCTTTAAAGAAAGTAAACAATTCTAAAAATTTGTATGTAACATTTTTACTTAATGAATCTTTAGAATTTGATGTTATGACTCATTTTAAACTCATCATCAGGTACGTTAAACTAAACATTGTTTGATCACTGACATAATGAATAATTTTAATTTTGACAATATCGGCGGCCTTGATTTTAAGATTGATAGACGATTCGATAACTCCTTATTAATAGATATTTATTCATTTTATAAATATAATAATTTGTTGCTTGATAAACTTTCTCACGATTAAGAAGGATTTTCATTTTTATTAAATATTGTCAATTGAATTATTACGAATAATTTTTAGAAAATATTTAATTTTTTGTACATAGAATTTCAAGTTTTAAAATAATTTTTATCATTATTAAATATTTAGAATACAGAATTTTAGTATTAAAAAAATCTTTTCATAGTATGATATAATTATTTCTGAAAAATCAATTTATAATCAAATTACAATAAATGTTGCATTCAATCAAATACAGTAAAAAATAATCGACTATCAATTTTTCTCATTACTTCATTCTGAGTTAAAAATTAAACGTAGTTTTTTTTATATTATTTGAAAAGAACTAAAGATTAAAAAAACAAAGTTATTCGCAGTTCTTTTGGACTATCAAATAAATGGCATGTATAGCGCGAAAAATTTTTCTGGGGGACGATGGTGGTATATATGTGCCCAAGATGGCGCCGTTCTCTAAAGCCTGACTCTCTTTGCCTTGCGCCTCCGCCACCGCTTTTTTTATCCTTTCCTTTAGCAAGACAGAGTGAGAGAGAGAGAGAGAGAAAGAAAGAAAGAGTTATGCTACGAGTAAGAGCAAGAGCTGAATCAGCCGGAGACTATATAGTGACTCACTATATACGCGGGTCACGATGAAGAGCATCGTATGGTATATGGGGATATATAACCTACAAGAAAGATTTCCTGCAACACAGAGAAAGAGTAGATTATTGCTGACTTTTCATTATGCATTTTAAGCTAGTTTTTTTTTCTTTTTTTTCTTATAAGAATAACAATTGTGCTTTGTACATACGAGTATCCAGCAATGTTAACTAGATTGATTAAGAATTATAAGACAGAGTGCCAATTAATTTTTATTACATTTTTTTATTTCCATCTGACAAACCAGACATTTTAATTTTTTATTCTTTTAATTGTTTAATAAAAAAACTGATATTCGCTAAAAATCAACTGATTTCTATATCAAATTATTTATTTTTGTTTCGTAACTCCAATTTTTTAAAATCTTTTTAATGCTTCAAATTTAACGTCAAACATAAACAAACAAATCGTTGACATCATGCTTTATTATTATTGAAAAAAGTCGTAAAAAAAGAATGTTATTTATTCTTTTTTTTTGAAGATAGAAAAGCCTAAAATTACGAAAGCAAACTTTGATTAACTGAGACATTTTTGGAACAGTTTGATCCAGAATGACCGTTGCGTAATTTTTTATTTTAAAATTTTGGAACAATATGTCTATTATTCTTTTTATTTTAGAAACTCATAAATTAAAATTAGGTTATATTATATCTGCAACCCAATTTTTTTAAAGAAATGTATTGTGTCTTTTAATATTTCTAATTAAATTGTTCTATAATTTTAAAAAACTTAGTAGTTTGTGTATAAAAATGCAGAGTTTGTACAAAACGCCTACACAAATTAACCTGAAATTTACCGACCCGCAGTTTATTTACTCTTTTTTTTATTTGCGTATTCAACGCGCGTATTTATCATCTCAAAACAGTGAGAGAAAGTTAATGAATTTTAATGGATTGCAAAACTCAAACAATAAATTAAACATTTTCAACGGAAAGTACGAGATATTTAGCAAAATTTGATGAATTCCGTGCATGCTCTTTTTATATAACATTTTTCTAATCTCCACGGGCAACCTAATTAATTAGCCAAAAATGGCTTTACTAATCGTAAACAATATGTTAATGAAATGCCATTATTTTAGTATCTCATGTAATACATTATAAAATGCTCTTATAATTGACAAGTGAGTAGAATTTTTCTTTTAAATGAACGCGACGTTTTTCAATAAACTTACATAAATAAATAACCTGTGTTTACAATACAAAAAAATTTATGCATCGTTTAATGTTTACAAAAATAATTATTTCCAGGAGCAGTTTGGCAATAAGCAATAACTTTTTAATATGCAGCAAAAAATCAATAATTTCGACATACTGTGATATTGTACTGATTTTTTTTCATTATAAACAGATAATAAAGAATTTTTCGACACTTAATAAAATTTTCTAAAGTGTTGTCTAGACAAGTTCAAGTACACCTAAAGACATAACGATCAGCTGAGCGACGCAGCTGATTACGTAGATACAAAAGAGATGAGATAGTAAGACTCGTAATATTTTCTATTTTAAAAACGAAACAAGAAAATTAATTGTTACTTTTCTAATCAACGGACTTTGACGCTTTGATAATATCATCGCTTAGTTAAGTAGTAGCGTCTATTGTTTTTACTCGTTTAACTGACTTTAAAGTTCTAGTTTTCTATTGTTGTGTAAACACAATTTATTCTTCATGAATTTGCTGTCTTTTCTCCATTACACAAAGAGAGCAGAAACTTTAATTAAACATTTCCTTTTCAACGCAGATAGTAAGATATTTTTATTTTAGGCGAATATTTTTTTAGTGCATTTAAAAAAGAAGAGAATAATTTTTGTTATTTTACAAACGATATTTTTAAAAGTTTTTCAATTAGTATCATCCTGAAGTCATTTTTGTGCATTACATTATTCATATCAAAGACAAAGTACGTCTCTACAAATGTAAACATCAAAAGACTTGGAAAGTGTATATACGAAAGAAGTACAAGCAAACGTAAAACGAGTAGTACAAACAATTCGTCCCTGTCGCGCCACATTGTTTTTTCCCCCCTTTTTGTACACTTAACTTTTTTTTTCTTCTTCTCTCTAACATATCTTATCTGAACCGTGAAAAAAAGCTCGCCCACGAATAAAGGAAATGGTAAGTAATAAAAAAGATAAAGACTAAAAGTACTCTGTGAAAAATTATAAACGTTTATGAATGCGTAAAATTGTAAGGAAAGAGAAAAGAAAAAGAAATGAAAAAAAAGAGAAATATTGAAAAAGAAAGTGTGTAGTGAGTAACGCATGTGTAGACGTGAGTCAGGGCCGTATAATAAGCCAGGTTAAAACTTTTGTAACGTATATTATCTTATACGCTGAGAGCAGCGAGCGCGCGCGAGGAGAGAGAGCCGATAAGTTCGGCAAGAGAGTTAACGAGTCCTAAGGAAACGCCCGATTTAGGGGCTTGCGTCAGAGACGTTTTCTATACTACTACCTCATCCAAAAGGACAAGGCGGCGTCTATAACCTGTTGCATTAACGCGTCTTTAACGTTTTTTTTTTTAAAAAAATTTTTTTTAAGGTTAACTTTATAGGGGGGAAAATAAAAGTAAGACTATAGTTAAATCTTGTTGTTTTGGTATATGTATAGGTAAGTATTGTATACGAAAATATAGGAAGGATTAAAATACTCACGTAAATAAGTCCAGAATAATATCTGTCCTTAAGATTATGTAGTACTGATGCTTCATTAAGACATGTTAATTCAGCCATATCCTCGGCTTTATCGAATTTTGGTGGGTTCATTTTTTGTATATCATCTTTAGCAACAAGTACACGTTTGCCGGTCTCAACAATTTCAACTTCAACTTCATCGCCACGTTCACCTTTAATACTTGCGGCAACGAAGCCTTGCTGTTCCGATGGTACCCAAACTAATTTCTTTTGTGTCCATTCAGCTTGTGTTGCTGGATCATTAAAATGATTTCTATCAACTGATAATATACGTAATTCAGGATCTGAACGATCCACCCTTGAGTCTGAGTCCGCCATCTTATTAAAAACCCTCTTGTTCTTGTATATATATATCTGTATGTATATATATATATATACCTATGTATATACTTTGTCTCTCTCTATCTTCTGTGCGTTTGTACAAAAAACACTTATTTTACTTTATTGAATAATAAAATCACTTAGTTTTTAAAAAATTCATTAAAAAGATCGCGACGTCCGTTTAATATATATATTAACAAACACTTTTTCATTAAGCAGCCAGCAGTAACAACCGAATTCGAGTACTGCTGCCGCTGCCGTCGTCGGTAGTAGCCGCGAGAACAGTACCAGCCATGCCTTAACTTCTCCTCTCCGCTCTCTGTATGTGGCTCTTTACATATACACGCCGCAACTACTCTCTATCTTTATTTCTTTCTTTCTTTCTCACTTCTTCGGCTATACGATGTTATATACAAGTCCGTAGCAAAAGCTGTACAGTGCCTCGCACTCGCTCTCTTTCGAATTTTGTCGCCGCCGCCGCTGTTCTCTTCTCTCCTCCTACTACCTTTTTTCCTACCTTCAAACTTTACGGCTCGCACACATATATATCAACACACACTGTATGATACTTTAGAGTTCAAACGTACTTTTGTACGCTGTTTTTTTCGCGCGACAGAGCCAAAACAGATACAAATTGATACTTCAATACACGCATACACACCTAATAATTCTCAAAGATCATTTACTCTCTTTTTTTTATTCCCAACCCAACATAAAACGCTTTCGTCCGTGCCGAGAGCGATTCGACGTTATAAAAGGCAGACCTACAGTAAAATGCAGCGGCATAGACTAAATCTATCTCTTTCTTACTTATGCTCTCGCACTCACCTTTCGGACGAGCCACCGTAAAGCGTACACAATGCATATACACATATATACATGTATATATGGATTTGCAATGGCTTGCGCGGATTCGCTGGATTCTACACAAACGCCAATGTGGAAAGGGAAATATGCCGTGCGCACGCACCAACCAACAGTTAACGCGCGCACGTTTTATTTGGTTATAAAGGACTCGAAACTCATTTTTTTTTCAAACAACTTTCTCCTTAATTTGGGCCTTTCAATGCTCAACCTTAATGTCTCAGAGATTTTCAAAATTTTACGAATTTTTACCTGGATTGCATGAAAATTTTTCGCAAGTAAGAATATTTTCTGTATTTTGGAGTAAGAGATTCATGTTTTGGGTTTACGTAAACGCATAACGATGAAAATACGCATCAATAGGGCACTGTATCACCGACGGATGCATATTGTAAATTTATACCTTACCGACTTGTTTAAAATCTGATGTGTCTGCACCAATTAAATTTTTACTTTTTTGTTTGTTTTAAGCAATCATAATTGCTAATTTATGAATCATTTTAAATCATTTATACATTTTTTTCATTTAGCTTATGTCAAAAAAGTTATTGCATTTTCTTAGACGTTCAAACATAATTTAAAAGGTAATATTTATATCTATTTTAATTCTTTCCAATGTATTATTTTAGAATTCATATAATATTTCAAATCATAATAAATTAGTTTTTTATACAATATTTATTAGAGCATATGGTTATTTATCGTAAAAAATATTTGAATTACTTTAAAAGATGATTAAAATACATTGATAAAAATAAAAATAATGAAAATCCTGTTAAAACAATATTTAAACTATTAAGTCGCAAATAATCATTACTAATATAAAATATAAAAGTGAGTGAAATTAAATAATAAGCGCAATAATGAAATACTTCCGTCGCTAGAGTTTCATAGACACTAGTAAAACTGGCGTTGAAGTATAAGCATTATTGTTGATCATATCGCTGATGTACACGTGGGGGGTTGCGATTCAATCTCTTTAATCTTAATAAATTAATATAAACAATAATTATCGCAGTTTATAATTCTTGATTTTCGCATATTAAGTGATTAGTCGAGTTTATACAAACGACGAGTAAATACTAAATCTGGTTTTAGAAGACGTTTAGAAGAGACGGAAATACCTACCATCGTTGATAATTATTCATTAACCATTCAAATAAGCTTCGGAGCTGTGTAGAAAAAGTAATCATGTCGACATACGGTCAAGTAACAACGGAGGATATCGTCAAATATGCAAAAGAAAATAATGTGAGTATTTAAGTGTTTAAATGTCGTATGGTCTTATTTTTTTTCTTACTTTATACTTAATATGGATATATGTGAATATTATTAAAACAGGCCTTGATAGTGGATTTACGGAGCGACACCATTTCAAAGCCCTCGATCGCAATGAGAAAAGCAATGTTTGACGCTGAACTTGGCGATGATGTATGGGGCGAAGATCCAACCGTTAAAAGTAATGTTAAATCGTAATTGAAAATTTTTTAGTTTTATCAATTTGTTAATTTTAATAAATTTATTTTATAGAACTTGAAGAAAAAGCTGCAAAGCTTCTTGGGAAAGAAGCAGCAATTTTCGTAACTTCAGGAACTATGGGAAACTTAATTGCAGGTATGATCTTGACATTATATTGACAAAAAATTCAAACATGTTATATAATGTAAATAAATTTATTCCTACCTCAACAGCTAATTCCACCCTTGAGAAAATATACCATTTTACTCCCTAGTTGCATAATGTATTATTACTATTTTAACGAATTTCGTGTAATTATAACAATTTTTTATTGAAAAGGTTTTTTAAATTCAAAAGATAATCAGATCCATTATTTCATCATTTGACTTAGAAGGTCTGATACATTAGCTAATGAATTCTTAAACTCGGTGGCCCGCATTCGAATTCTTGCTGATTAGAACAAATAGCATTATCATAAATTATTGTATACATACTTATTTTCCTCAATAAGCTGCAAACCGTCATCGTAAATTATTAATTACAGCTTAACTATTTTAAAAGTTTTTGTATATATCACGTATAGTACGTTCGAAACTTTTTAACTCCTTTTTACTCACAAAAATAGTAAATTATCATTGTTATATAAATTAATTACTTTTACATAATAACAAAGGAAAAAATAACATAATTATGTTCAAATTATATAGATAAGGCTAAAAATAATAACAATAAATATATAATTTTTTATAATACATATAATGATTTAAAAAATTAAAAAATGTAACTGTTCCAATGTTATAATCTATTTTTTTTTTTTTTTAATATTTGCAGTATTAAATCATTGTGATGTGCGTGGCAGTGAAGCTTATTGCGGTGAAGAATCGCACATAGTTTTACACGAACAAGGCGGAGCTGCACAACTTGGCGGTGTAACAATTTGTCCTTTACCAAACAACGCAGACGGTACGTACGACCTGAAAAAATTGGAAAGTAAAATAAAGAGCGATCGGTTGCACGAACCGATATCAAAACTTGTTTGCGTTGAAAATACGATAACTGGCCGTGTTGTACCGCAGGAGTGGATTAATGAATTGACAAAATTTGCAAAGAAACATAATCTTAAATTGCACATGGATGGAGCAAGGTTGTGGAATGCATCAGTGGCTTCTGGAATATCAGTTGATAAAATAGTCGAAAATTTTGATTCAGTTACGTTTTGTTTGAGTAAAGGTTTAGGAGCACCGGCAGGTTCACTATTATGCGGAACAAAAGATTTTGTCAACAAAGCTCGAAGATTGAGAAAAGTTTTAGGCGGTGGAATGAGACAAGTTGGAGTACTTGCTGCAGCTGGAATAGTTGCACTAGATGAAATCGTTCCTCTGCTGAAAGACGACCATCGACGAGCTTATGAAATTGCTAAAGCTATAAATGATCTAAATTCTCCTATCTTTTCGGTGGATTTAAATGCAATACAAACAAACATGATAGTTATCATGGTTAATTCTACAAAATTTACTGCTAAAGATTTTATTAATAGATTGCAATCTGTTGAAGATGATAATGAGAACGATAAAATTCTCGTACGTGGTTTAGCATTATCGAAAAAATTAGCTAGGTTTGTAATATATTATGAAATAACAGATGAAATGACAGCAGCTAGTATAAAAAAAATTACGCATGTTATTAAAAAATTAGAATTAAAGACGTAAATAAAGAGATGTATATTTAAGGTTTGAATAATAAAATTTATAAATTACAAATTTTACAATTAATATTATTTTATTTACCAACAGCTTTCCTCACTTTTTAAGCCTCTTTTATAAACGTTGAGCAAGTATGAAAGTATAGCCTATAAAATTGTTGACTTGATAAAAACACTTGAATCTATTAACTTTGGAAAGCATCTTTTACTTGATCATCATCATCGTCTTCTTCTTCTTCTCCTTCACTCTCAAATGTATTATCTGGGATATCATATAACCGTATCATTGGCTTATTAGGATCTTTCATAATTAAATATTTTCCATCTTTTTGTTTCATACAAATATCAATAATACAACGAAGAATACCCCAAGCATTGTCCATATTTAAATTAATTTGATTAGCAAATTCATTAGGTTTATACTGTTGAGTTTCTAAAATTACATGTTTGCTTGAATCTCTTACGCTTGCTCGAGATACATAACCGAATTTCAATTGATCAGAACCAGCAAGAAGAGCTTGAACTGTCCATTTGGCCAATTTACAAGCATTATTTCTCAACTCATTTGCTAGTACAGCTCCTCGTTGAGTATCTAATTTTCGACGCCATTCAACTCCATTGGCTAACTTAGAATCCCATTCATTAAGAGCTTTAATAGTCAAAAATTGTATTTCATTATTTGGCCCTTGCATAACAGCATCGTGTTCACATCTGGCAATCAATGTTATGCCATTATTTAAATCCCATTTTCGATATCTATAGGCCACGCTTGCAACTTCTCCTTCTTCTTCTTCTGAGATGAATGGATTAGACTCCTCAAATTTATATTTTGGTTCATTAGATTTTAATACTTGTTGAGAAAAGTTGTGATTGATAAAAGTAGCTTCCAAAGCCAAATTTCTTGGAGAATTCAATGAATTTCCATCATCTTGAGGTGGTTCAACACTTGTCTCATTTACAGTAAGCAAGTCAAATTCAGTATTGTCACGTTTATCAAAGAATAGTTTATTACCAATTTTCTCAATAACAATATCCCAAGAATAGTTACTTCGTGTGCAACACATAATTGTTGCTAAAATAGCATCAGTAGCATAAACATTACCTTCTGTTTTAGATAGCTTACGAATAACTGGATCATCAGTTGTAGTAACAGTGTGGAAGATACGATCAATCCTTTGTAGTGGCTTTTCATTCTTCACATTGACTCTGTCATAAGATTTATCATAATATTCTAAAGCTCCGCAACGAATAATATCTTCTCCTTCTTTAACACTAGGAAGAGTAAGTTTGCTAAGTCGTGGGAAGTCCATTTCTTCAATGGTAACCCAATCAGGTCTAACAGTAACAGAAGCGTCACGAATTTTAATTGGAGGCTGATTTTTATGATTCCTAAGACCTTGCTGACGTCCCCAACGTTTGGTTTGTCCTTTACGATCTCTTTCACGTAGCTTAAGTTTTCCAAGAGCTTGCATTTGACTTAAACCACCACGGCCACCACCGCGTCCACGTAAACGTTGATTTTGACGTCCAAATCTTCCTCTTTGATATGGTGGTTTTTGCACTCTAGTTGTATCGACCAAGTGGAAGGTAGATTCATCTTCATCATGATAATATGCATATTGACTTCCTGAGCCAAACTGTGAAGCATATTTATCTGAAAAAAGATCGATAAATTTAGTGCATCTAGATAAAACAAATTATGTTACAAAATTATATAAAATTCAACTTTGGTATAGGAATTATGTAAATAATATTATTTAATATTTTAATTCATTGAAAAATTTTATTTTATGATAAACATAAAAAAAACTAAGTATTATTATGTTTTATCATTATAAATCATCAAATCCATGAATTAAAATAATAAATTTACTGGAAAATCATTTTTTTAAAATGTGATAAAAATATTTAATTTATAACCATAACATGAATCAATTTTATTTTGAAATTTTAGTTTACTAACAACTACTAAAGAAATAATTTTTAATTGAAAATTTTTATACTTTGATATAATTTTGTTGATAAGTTACTGATTCGTATATGAAATTCGTAAACAAATGTAATTAGTAAAAAGTATATATTATTTATATATGAATTAATAAGATATATTATTAATTCATATAATATAACAAAATAATAAATAAAAATTCACTCACTTGCAAACTTCTTATCTTGAAATGCTGGACCAGTCCAGTCGGAAATCTATTATTGAAAAAATAAAGTAATTAGAGCTAGATTAAGTAAGAGACTTATAATATGTAACTGAATCTTACTTTGCCAATTCTATCACCCTTAGAAAATGGTTGGTAAGGTATATCCTTAAATTGTTCAGGTAATTCACGGGGACCCCAGCCGTCTGGATTATTCTGAACAATTGGAGCAATAAAATGCTCTTTCACCTCACCATCATGATGAATTTGTCCGTTGATTTCGTCGTTCATCTCTGGTACTTCGTGTCCGTCGTTTACGTGCATTTTATTTTCAATCTCGTATTTGCGCTGTCAGCCTATAAAATTTCATAAAACAACACCCATAAGTAAACTTTTTAAATACACTTTATTATATCACTTTTATATTTATAATATTAAGCACTTGCACTATTTGATGCGGTGCTAACGTTAACGCTTATAAATAACACTTTAAAATGTTAAAATTTAGTAAATTACCTAGCGACAGCTAAAATACTGCAACAACTTTAAAAGTGGATTTTACGAATTAAGGTTAGTTTTAGCATTCGCTCTGGTACCGTGGCATGCGTAGCCGCGATGCCGGAAAGAAAAGCATCGCCATGTTGTGGCTAGATATGGTTGTACACGCATGTACAGTACACATACATATTGGGAATGTAGGTATTGTAGCATCCTGTCGATAATTTGATAAAAGTAATTTCTGATGAATCCAAATGATGGCGCCAATTGTCTATAATTTCAAATGATTTTCAAGTGCGAATAAGAAGAGAAAAAGAGTGGGGAAACCGGCTCTATAATCACTACTCTCAATTGTCGTCTTTGTTGCACTTGTTTAATCGTCATTTATTCTTACATATCTATAACTTCGTTTTGCATTTTTTCTTATAATCAACAAGACGAGCACAACTTGTCGGCAAATTATACAGTGAGTATCGTTTCACACGGCACCCAACTTGTTTCAGCCCGGTGATAATCGTGATTCAGCACAAGTTTTTTTTCAATCAGTTCTCTGA
Source organism: Anastatus disparis (assembly GCA_017163975.1). Lineage (NCBI taxonomy): Eukaryota > Metazoa > Arthropoda > Insecta > Hymenoptera > Eupelmidae > Anastatus > Anastatus disparis. Next base: position 4,857,874 of record JAFFSR010000251.1, read on the forward strand.
TATTTTTTGTTGAAGACGCACAAAGGCAACTTCTTTCCTACATTCATTTTTAATAAATCTTTAATTTTTATAGAAAGACAAGATGGTTAAAGCAGTTTGTGTTCTTCAAGGAGATTGCAAGGGAACCCTGTTTTTCGAACAGGCCGTAAGTTCGCAAATTCACATTTATCCGGCATTTTATTTTTTTATTAAATATTATTAATTTTCACTATTGCATTAACTGATTTTATATTAGTAGAATATTATTACATTTCAAGGTGACCGTTCATTACTTTAATCGTAATAATTTTTAATATTTATGTTTATTTACAGGGCGAATCAGACCCAGTCAAGGTCAGTGGGGAAGTATCTGGCTTGAAACAAGGTTTGCACGGTTTCCACATTCACGAATTTGGAGATAATACTAACGGTACAATTTTATTAATTAATATTTATATAACAATCTTACAATCATTGTGCGAAACTTAATATATGAAATGAAATTATGAATTAAAGGTTGCACCAGTGCTGGGCCACATTTCAATCCTCTTGGTAAAGATCATGGAGGACCTACTGATTCTGTTCGTCATGTAGGAGATCTTGGCAATGTCGAAGCTGGTGCTGATGGTGTTGCAAAGGTTAGCATTAGTGACAAGCAGATTCAGCTTCATGGAGCACATAATATTATTGGCAGAACTCTCGTAGTAAGTAGTAATAAATTTCAATAAAAATTAATTCTTAATAAATGCAATAAAGTTAAATCAAGTAAAAATTAACTATTGAATTTTAAATAATTTTAAATGATCAATTTTTTTATAGGTTCATGCTGATCCTGATGATTTGGGCAAAGGTGGACATGAGCTTTCAAAAACCACGGGAAATGCTGGAGGACGTTTAGCATGTGGTGTTATTGGTATTACAAAAGCATGAATTGACAGTAAATTGTAAAAATTAAAACTTTAGTGTATATATACTACTACTAAAAGTAGTTATATAAATATATCATTCCTCTGAATACAACATATATTGATACAAAGTTTTATTATATTTTCAAAAAGTGTATGAAACCATAAAGTTCATATTTGGATGATTTATTAATTGATTTTGATTAAATAAATGCAAGGAAAATACATGAATGATTTTTTTACCCTTTAATACATTTATTATTTTTTTTTTTTCAACAAATTTTACTATAAAATATTTGTAAACATTCATATATGTATAAAATTACTTACATATTTTCATGTAGAAGATATTTGTAAATTTTTACAAAATTTTCTTTAAAATTTAACAACATTTTCATTAACAACACTTCATGATTTCATTATTACATAAAATTATCACTATCATGTCTTTTTCGGCATTCAGCCCAGTCATCTCTCTCTGGTGAATAGCTTTGTTTATACATCTCTGGAGAATAGCTTTGCCTATATATCTCTGGAGAATGACATTGCCTATATATCTCTGGAGAATAGCTTTGACTCGGATTATGCGTTACACCATATTTATATTGTATTGACCTTTGATAGCTTAATTGTCTTTGATTACTATTTAAGAGTGCAGCTGGAACAGCAGGTGTATTAGGTGTACCTTTAAACATTACATAAATAAGCCAAAGAAATCCACCTACACATTTTGTGAAAAAGTCAAACATCCCTAAACATATTGGAGTTGAAACATGTATAAGGGAAACAATCACATAACTTAATTTTATGCTATACTCTCCAAGATACTTAAGAGCTTCGATAGCAAAAGTAAAAAGTGCCATCACCACTATTGCACTGAATTTAAGAACTTCACACATATTTTTGTATGTCATTATCTAAAAATTTTAATTGATATATTTAATTAATTACAATAACTAAATGTATAATATTTATTAAAATAAAGTTACCTCTTTAATATCAAATGATGGAAATTCAGTATCACTGGTATTGAAAGTTCTATCTGGAGAACGATATGGTTGAACATATTGAGTTTCCAAAATGATTTCACGTGATTCAAATTTAATATCAGACAATAGAAACCAATGTTTACCAATGGTTACATTATTTAATTGAACCCATAAGAGAATATCATCTGAATCAATATTTTGTGGATCATCTAAAAATAAATAAATTTTTATTGGTAAAAGTTATAAAACATCTTTATTTGATAATTAATATTTATACTCGAGATTCCGATCCACTGATTATTTGCAAATGTCTCTGATATTTTTTTAGATAACATTAATTTTGAAGCAATTTCTTCTTTGGATTCAACAACTATGATGTCTCTAAAAAGAATTATACAACTTTGAAAATCAATCACTTTAAATTTAAAATAATCATAATTCATATTTATTATTGTACCTATAAGCCTGGAGTGATTCCACATAGCGTCTTTCAACATATCTTCCAAGAAATACTTTATTGTGAATTAAATCCAGGAGATCCTTTTTTACAGAGGTAATTTCTTTTTTTTGATTTTGTGGAGAGTCCATGACTATGAAATAATAACAAAATATTCTTTTCAATTGAATGTATAACACACAATAATAAAATTTTAAATAATTTTTTTTCTGTATTTTATGAGCAATCAACTAAATGGTTGATATTTAAAGTTTAATATATAAAGTATACTTTAAAAAATATAACTCATAAAACATACATAAAATTAAACGATTGTTTTATTTACATGATATCAATATACTGATTTTATAATCAAATTACAGAGGCCAAGGTCTCTACGTCACTTTGAACTTTATAACAGATACAGCATAAATTAAAATTAACAAAAACTGATCAAAATTGCTTACCTGACTTATTGATGTGTCTCCAAGATACTCTTTCATTAAACAATTTGACCTTTTTTAGAAGAAAAATAATATCAAATTAGCTTATCTATAGTATATTTTTTTAATATTTAAAAATTTTATTTCTTATTTAAAAAAAAAGAAATGAAAAATAAAATGTTTTAATCAACCTAAATAACTAATGAATTATTTATTGTCTGTTAGTAAAGGAAAACTTTATGTGCAAATCACCTTTAAGCAGCATAACGGTACGCTATATAGTTTTTTGCGTTCATAGGTATATATAAAAATATATACAAGTAGAATTGACAGATCTACGTAAGCTATGCTATGATAACTGAGTACCTTGAATATGAATATGAACGACAACAGTATGCACGCTACGCACACGTAATACAATACATATACGTACAAATATAGAATACGTATATAACCTACCTACACAATTGATTAAAGCCTCTCCTCGACATGTATTTACTTCTTGTGTATGACTCATACTAATTACTTGTTACTGTTTTACCTTCAGTGAATCAAACACAACTCGGAAAGTTCTTGAAATTTCGTTCTGTAGATGTCACTCAATTGACGAGATTCGCACGTTCTTTTTTTAATTTTCCAATTGTACGCATCCGCTTTACTCCGAATATTATTTGCAAGCACCATGGGTATTACAGTGTATGTATACAAATGAAAATGCTCCAAAGTCGCCGGGTAAAATTTAGTACACGTGGTTTCGATAGTTATATTGTTGTAATTATAGATTGATTTAATAAATAATTGCATTTTTAAGGTATTGATTGACATCGTTTGGAATTTTAAAACAATTTTGGATGGCAAAAGTAAGAATTACAAAAGCCATTGAAGTTTATTAATTGTTGAAACATAACCAAACTTTATTAATAAAAAGCGTTTTTGCTTGTTAATTCATTTTCAGCATGCGTGAATTTTGCCCTTTATGTTCAAAAAATGGCGTCAAGACGAAAATTAAGGCATATCAACTCAATTTGCAGGAAGCTGTCTTCTTGTGTACCTCTGAAAATGTAAGGTTATATTTTTTCTAATTTTAAGGTATTTATTAATTCTTTATTAATTAAAAATTATTTTATTTTTACAGTGCACATGGCCAGTTGGTTGTGAAGAGCTTAAATTCATTGACAGACCAGTTGGCAAGGATTGGTCTGAAACCTGGGATGATTTAGCATTTAAAACTCTAGAGACTGAGCCTGAGCCTGAGTTATTACTTGATTTCACAGCTTACACTCCACCTCAAACACCTGGAACAGAAATTATTTTTAAAGATGTTACAAGCAATAACACGTTTTGTCCTGCAACAGTTCCTGATGAAGCCTTCAATTCTTTACCTGCAATTTCAAATAACAGTGTAAATAAATCTGAAGAATCATCAACAGATACTAGAAGTAAGCAATGCGATTCATCTGTAAATATTAGTATTAATAGTAATAATATGAAACCAAAATTAATTGTTTCAGAGCCATTTAATAATTTTAAGATAAAAACATTTAATAAAAAAGCTGTCGTGCTCAAACCTAATGAAAGCATAAACGAGATTTCTAAAAGTGTTAAATTATTAACAAATAATACAAATATTTCTACCTCGTTAGATAAAAATTCAATTAAAATTAACAATAATCAATCAAATTGTAAAGTTAGAAATAGTAGAGGTATATTAAAAAATGGTTTGAAACTTTCAAATAGAAAAAAAACGAAAGTAACTCCTTATGAAAAATTTGATTTTGAAGCGTTACTAAAAAATAAAAGTACAAATATTAAAAAAGAACATTTTCTTGAAATGGAAACAGAGGAGTTAAAAGAAAAATCAAAAGAATGTTTTAATTCATCGAATACAGAAGAGAATGCATGTGTATTAAATAAGTCGTTAAATTTGAATAGTACAAATGTAATAGATGAACACAATATAATTAATATAGTACACATAGATAGGACAATTGTTGATTCTAGTAATAATAGTCAATCCGAATTTGATTCAATAACAAGCTCATCTAAAGATTCTGGTCTGGAACAAGATATACTTGAAAATAGTGATTTAGACTTAAATTTAGATGACCTGCTAGCAGGTTTTACAGAGAGTGGAGATGACATCACAAACACTATAAATTCTAACATTGATAATTTTGATGAATGCAAATGGATAGACTCATTGTTTGGAAGTTGTTAATAGCCAAATACATAAATGTAATGTTATTGCATGCTTTATAACTATTAAAAAAAAAAAAATGTAAAACAGGAAACTAACTGTTTTTATAAATTTATGAGCGTGATACTTGAAAAGACTTAATAGTTTTAAGAAGTTTTTCTAAATCTGTACATCAGTAACAAATAATATACTGTAAACAATTGTACAGTCAACCATAAAGAATAATAAATTCATAAATAAATGATAGTAATTGACTTTTTCTTTTATACAATTCACAAATTCTAAACATGTATTTAGTTTATTTTCACAACAAGCATTAATAGCAACTTTCAACTTTCCAATTTTATTTGGTATATAAAAAATATATATTAAACGAAATTCGAATAGCAAATTTTGAAAAGGAACAAGTTTAGAGTAAATTAGCAAAAAAAGAGAAAAAAAATATTGTAAACTCAGCATAGAAAAAATATATATATCATAATGACTCTTGCCAATAATTGATATAATGAACGTTTTGCCAATATAATGCGACTGACAGGATCATCGATTCCTGATGTTACAAACTCACTGCACAAAGTTGAAAAAAAAAGCAAAATTTTTAGTCGCGTTGTTGCCTGAAGGAATTTTTTTTTGTTAACTTCCCAACATATTTTGAAATCGAGCGGTTTTTCGGTCTCGTGCAATTATCTTTCTCTTGAGGTAAAAAGCCAAACATTCTCTCTCTCATTCCCTTTTGTGCTCTCGCGAATATATATACAACTACACGATGTAAGGGAGAGAGAGAAAAAAGGAGACGAAGCAAATGTGCCTTCTATCGTTGAAATTACAGCCTGACATAGTCTGACACGTAAATTGGCTTCCACGACTTTTATCTATATACCCAACACACAGCAAGTCGCTCGTCGAGCCACACTGGAAAAGATGTATAATATAAGTAAAGTAAGTCTCGACGAATAGGTTCGTATATATGCATATATTTTTATATATCAAGGCTAACGTTATAAGCGATCTTTTAACTAAAATTAGCCTTATTATAAAGTTTGATCCCAGAAATGAAGAAAAAAAAATTTACCAACTTTAACATTTCTTAAAAACGATCAAAGCAATCTATCATCTACAGCGTTTTATTTTATAGGTATTTTTAAATTTTAGATGTAAACTGTTTCCACATATATTGTTCCTCCTTCATTAAAATTGGGAATTTTTAACGTAAATTCAATGATTTCTAAGCTAATCAATTGAAACTTAATTTTGAGAACTTTTGCACAAAAACTTTGCTTTTATTTAAAATTTAAATTAATATCGATGTAATTACATTAAACAGAAAATTTTTTTTACTGATATGTGTAATAAAATTAATAAATTAAGTACTCTATTATTCATTAAAATTAGAGGACGCAAAGTGTTTGGAATAATTTTTGGATGCGTGCAAAAGGCTCGTTTCCTTTTTTAAGGAAATCCAGCAGACAGGGAATCGTAAGGGCTATATTCATGTACAGCAGGTGATGGGTCTGGCTCTTTCTCAGTTGCGGATGTGAGTCCGATCGGACAACTAGCTTGTGCAAACTGTTTAGTGCTTTTTATTATTTTGAAAAGGTAGTATCGGTTAGTTTTTATTTTAAGATTCAATGTGATTGATTGATTGATTAAAAAAAAGAATTTTGTTAAAAATCAAAATATAATTAAATTGTAGGAGTAGGAATCTCTCACGAAACTTGCTAATAATTTTAACTCTTAAATCTTTTTAAAATCTATTTGTATTTCTTTGAAATTGAAATTAATTTTTTTAATTTTAGGAAAAAAATTGATTTTATCTCATTTTATGAATATTTTTCGGCTTTTTATTTAAAAGTTTTTTCATCCAAAATTAGTTTGAAAAAATGTTCTTGCTTGTTATTTGATTAAATGTATTAAAAATAATTACTCACATCAACATTGTGCATATAATAAAAATTAACAGATTACTTGATCCTCAGAAAGAATCTGAGCATCAAGTAAGTAAAAAAAAACAAAAAGAGCAAAAGCTCCTTTAAAGTCCTAGCAATGCATGTGTGCATGTAAGCAAAGAGGGAAGTAATATATAGCTTTAGTTTTGTATGTATACACAAGAGAAGAGAAGGGAGAGAGAAAGAGAGAGAGAGAGAGAGAAAGCTGAGGTTTTGTACGATGGATAAATGTCGCGTATAGTAAGGCGCGTGGGAGTAATATAATAGTTGCTTGTTATCGTCGTCTCCAGATCCTGGGGCGGAGCTGGGTCATAACTAGCCAACCAGCAAACGGTACGTATATCTCTATCCTTTTTTTTACCACCTCTTCTTAACCCTTAAAAACACCCGCCCGCGCATTATATCGTTTTCAAACTCTCTTGCCTTTTGCCGCCATCATGATTTTAAATATTTTTTTTTTTTTAATAAGTATTTTCTTTACTTGGATAATATATTCTCCTGGCGACACACAGTCGAAACATCCCTTAAGACGATAAAGGATACTTTATCAAATATCTCAATTTAAGAAGATTGAGCTGATCGTTTCATAGAATCAACATTTTTGCTATGAACAAGTGAATATTTATTTTGAAAATTTTTTTCAGTTTTCCTTTTTTTATACTAAACGTACGCCACGATAGCTAAAACATTTACAATAGTGAAATATTAACAAGAGCAACAAGCATTGATTATTAATCTCATGACAAGTTTTCTATGATGCAAATTAGCGATTATTATTGCATGTAGTAACTTTATTGTTTGCTAATAGTAATACATTTTTCTTATTAACTGATTATATTAAAAATTTTTTATGTTACTTATTTTACTTCGGATGATGTATGTGATAAATCATATGCAACATCCGAAGTTGCAATCTCGAGAAGAAGGTTAAATTCATCATTATTAAATAATATAGACATTGATTATTTAGCAACAAAAATTTAATCCTATTTTAGAAAATAATTTTAGCACACCTGACAAAATGTTTGAAACAGTTCACAAAAATTAAACCATATGTGTATTGAAAGCTTTTTTTCAAAAACAAATGAATTTAAGAGTACATATCTTTTAATTGTAATTTAAATTTATATTTCATAACATTTTATAAAATATCAAAGCCAGTAAAATACTGTGAAGTAAGTAAAAATATTATATGCCATTATATGGAATGATGGCCTAAGAATAGTCACATACTGTTAAAAAGACCAAAGTTAAAAGAAATATGGAATGTTTCAGTATCTTCTAAAATATTTATATTTATTTATTAATCAATTTAATTACACAACTCCACAGAGAAACATATTTTGTTGCCTGTACATGAACTAACAAATACAAAAAATACAATGTACAAAAGAAGTAATGTACAAATATTTAAAAAGAACAACTTTATTAAAAAATTTTACATAGGTTTATATTTAAGAATTCAGCCATTAGTATCTAAATTTAATAATTTTCTTCATTTATAACATTTACTCCATCATATTATTTTATGATCATAAATATTTCACTTTCTGTAAATGACCATGAGAGCATAAATATTTTTCATATATAAGTTGTCCATCACCTGTGCATAAATAATGTATACACCCTGGTAGAAATTTACTCTAGATCTGTCTAGTTTTGTATGTTAAATAATCGAGGTCTCGATAAAACTAGACAAATTTTCTACCAGGGCATGATTAAAAATTTAGAAAAAGCTAAAAAAATACGTAAATTTCAAATTGATTGACTGAAAAATATATTTTTATCGTTATAACAATAAATGATAAAAAAAAATTTTAACAATCTCATTGTTTGTGGAAGCCATTTATAACTATTTCTGTAATGTATTTAAAAAATAATTTTCAATTTGATGTCAATATTTGAGTAAATCTGAATTCATTATGCACTGTTCAATCATTAATAATATTGGTGGTTAATTTTTTTTTTAATGAATCGTTCAATTTATATTAAAGAATTTATTATTTATAGTTCTGAGGAAAATAATTCAAAACGTAAAATTCTTAAATGAAAGAGCAGCCAAGAGCAAAAATGAAAGAATACCTGGAACATTTAATGTTGAAAAGAGGTAATAAAGTAGGGTCTAATGAAAGACAAGACAGTCGATTGACCTGAACTTTCTTTCTATTATAAACGTTTGTTCAATATGGCATTTGGATATATCTTTGGTGCGAATAGCACAGGGTATACATAGAGAAGAAGAAAAAAATATAATGTATATATCTATAAGTATTCTGGCATGCAATGTAGCGTGTTTGGCTACCTATTATAGTAAAGAGAAGCCCATCTCCATGAGCCATGTGATTTTCCAAAAATAGAAAGAGAGAGAAAAAGAAAGAACTTTTCTTTCTCTCTCATATATATTATAGTTTTGAGTGCTAATTTGCCTTCGAGAAGCTGGTAAATGGTCGATCTCCTTGAAAAATTTTCGCTAAAATTCTTAACTCGTACAATATTTTCCAAGAAAATATCCTTGGTAATTGCACTTTGAAGGCGATTTTCTAAAACATAGCGCAAACCACTAATGATGACGGATAGGCCATAGCTATATACGCAACTATACTTGATAAAAAATAAAAAAAAAAAAAATAAACAACAAGCAACCAACCAACCTTTGGCTTAAGAGAGGCTTTTGCGCTGTGTTACATATGTTTATCGTTGCTCACGAGTTTCACGTGTATGTGTATGTGTACGACTTATTCTTTAGCTTGCCACGAGTATTATTCGTTATCGCGCAAAACTCTCGGCTGTTTTTCTGAACTTGATAAAGATCACGACGACAAAAAGCTAGCCGAACAGAACAGAACCCTTGTATATTATATGCACTTTTTTCCCTTTTTTCTCGTTTTTTTTTTTTTTTTTTTTTTTTTTTAATATTTTTGCAACACCGTCCCTCCTTGCAAAGTTTGCCTTCGTGCTTCGAGTATTTCATTAATAGGTAGACTGCAATATGGCTTGAAAGAGCTAGGTGTTATCATCAGACGACAAATATTAACTTTTATTTTGTGTCATAAATATATTCTTTACTTACTTTTGACGTGTTATTTCATTTACATTTAGAATTTTAAAATAAAACTATTGCAAGAGTAATATTTTTTATTTTTTATAAACATATAATTACAGCAAAATTTAAATAATTAATAATTTTATTTTGCAAAAAAAGTTTGCAGCAAAAAATTATTTAAAAAATTATAATTATATGCAATAGTATGAAAAAATAATTAAAGTTACTTAATTAAATACTAAAAAAAATGAATTTAAAGTTAAAAATAAATAAAAAATTAAAAAGAAGGTCCCACCGAGATTTGAACTCGGATCGCTGGATTCAAAGTCCAGAGTGCTAACCATTACACCATGGGACCTTGTTGATGAGATTAGAATAATAAGAAAAAAACGAAATTTTTTTTTGGTCCAACTTGTTGCTCAATGAAACACGTTTATTAGATAAAAGATATTTTTAGAATCGTAAAAATATTTAATAGTTTTGATGTTTTATCAGATTAAGTTAATAATTTCATAATTTATGAGTAATAAGTAGACTGATAAGTTTTTATTTTATTTGTAACACGATTATAAAAATAATTTAAGAAGAAATATAAGAAAATACAATTATAACTTTTAAAAAAATTGTCCAGTTACATTGTAATATTTTATAATAATAAATAAACAGAATATAGTTTGCATTTGAAAAGGCTTTGCATGCCATCATTCTGTGTTTATCAAACTACTCTTACAAAAAAAGCGTTATCAGGCTAAAAATATATTAAAACTGCCTATTTATCTAATATTATTTTATCATTTTAAATATATATCGATCAGCAAAAAGCAGGTCCCACCGAGATTTGAACTCGGATCGCTGGATTCAGAGTCCAGGGTGCTAACCATTACACCATGGGACCTTGTGTGAACATATTTAATTATCAGAATAGCAATATTTATAAGTTATCAGAGAAACTAGCAATCGAGGAAAACGAGAAAACTTTAAAAAATTAACTTTTATTTTTTCATATTTATTTTTAGAATACTAAAAAATATATGAAAAAGGCTTCACTTATTTTTAATGATTTAAAATATTTAATAATAATGATTTAACGAAATAACTTCAAAATACTTTCTATTTGCAATAAATCTTTAAAATAACGGTTATACTAATTGACCTTTTGAAACTATTTTTTTTGCTTTTATAAACTCATCTACAAGGTTATATAAACAGTTTTTTTATTTACTTGTGCAGTTTTGAGGTCAAAACAAAAATTAGATAAATTTTTCTTAAGAGAAGTTTTTATTCAGCAAGCAAATGTAGAGCTTTGTTGCGAAATTTTCTAAATAAGATATCTATTAAATCGTACATAATAGTGGGTATTTCAAAACATATTTTATGAAATGATTTGTACCAGTTATATGAGTCTTATTTTTGCTATTCAACCGAATTCTTACTAGCTCAAGAATTTCATAGTGTTCAAATATAACGGTTTCTTTGTTCTGGTGACTCAAAGAAAAACTTAGAAATGTAAAATCAAAAATAAAATTGTTTCAAAAGCATTTTTAAGAATATTAATATCAGGGTATTATAAAAATCAATTTCTTTGCTTTTAGATGTTTTTATTATAATTTATTTATTATTTTCATTAATACAGCGACTATTTTGAGTTTAATACGAACGTTTACGTCGATTGAACAACAAGCTATAAATTATATAATATTTATTATAGTATTGAATCTAAAACATATGTACATTATTTTTTGAACTTTTATAAATTGAAAAAAATTGTTTTTCAAGAATACGTTTTTATATTTTATATCTATTATCCTGCTTATATAAAAATCATTTTTTATTTTGTAAAATTAAAATTTTCAATAATTAGTTTTAAAAAAACGTACAGAATTGTTCCCAAGTACATATTTTTTTATATAAATTTAAAATTTATTTTCTTATTTTAAAAGAGGCGTACGTACTCATACATATATTATGCTTTTTGAGAAAAAAATGTTTTAAATATTTTAAAAAAATTACAGAAAGTAATGATCGATGAGGTTGAAAAGCTCAACTTCTTTGCACTAAAAGATATCCAAAATGATTATAAAATTTCATTAAAAAATTTTTCACTCCTTCAGATAATATAGAAGAAATGCAAAACACACACACGGAACACCCATAAACAGATTTGCATTCAGAAACGTAAATACACATAAAAAATTTATAGAAAATATCACTTTTTTAATTCAAAAACATTACAAATTCATGGAATATTATGTTTCTTGTTTGCAAAAGTAATATTGTATGAATTGACTGAATAAAATAAGCATTTGTTAATTTTACTTAACAATATGACTTCAAATAAAATATATTTTATTAATAAAAAAAGAAAAAAAAGGTATTTAAAAACCGATCATTGTGAAGCAGCTTATAGACACAATATGAGATCAATTAACATTTACAGAAGCGCAATTATTGAAAAGAAATTACAAAAAACAGGTCCCACCGAGATTTGAACTCGGATCGCTGGATTCAAAGTCCAGAGTGCTAACCATTACACCATGGGACCGTTATAAACACAAAATCATTTTAAGTAAAAAAAAAAAATAATCATTTAAGAAAATAACTTCTTTATCGATGTTTTATATCGGCAATAAACTTCTGAATAATTAATTGCGTCAAAAATTAAAAGTCGAAAGTTGTTTTTAAATTGATGAAAAAATTTATAATGTATTCATACATTAAAGCGTCTTATCAAATAAATATTATTTCTATCTCTTTCACTCAGCTGTACATCTTTGATATCAAATGTGAAAGCTAATATAATTCCGTGACGAAGTTTGTTTAGCTTAGACGTTCTCCAATAAAAATCTAAAAACTCATTATCAAAAGTAAAATATTACCAAATTCTATATATTAAGAAAATTTCAAGGTTTAGCGTGTGTTTCAAATTATACGATTTGCTATTGTTTAAGAATTTGTTAAATAAACTAAGTAATTATATTTATTTTATTACATTTTAATTTGCTATTAAATAAAAAATTGTATAATAGAGACAACTAATTAGAAAAAAGATATATTCCTTATCGAACTTAATAAAAAAATTGACAACTTTTGTACAGGAAACATTATTACCTACTTTAAAATTAATTTAATGAAGTACAGTTATTGAGAAGAAATTGCAAAAAATAGGTCCCACCGAGATTTGAACTCGGATCGCTGGATTCAAAGTCCAGAGTGCTAACCATTACACCATGGGACCGTTATAACTTTTAGAATTATTAATAACAAAAAATTTTTCATTTGCCAAATGATTTTAAAAAATATAAGTTTTATGATGATTAGTAGGGATAACTAAATAGAAAAAAATATACGTTTTCTATGAAGCTTTCTAAAAAAATTTACAATAGTTAAACAGGAAAAATATTTATCTATATTTAAGTTAGCATTCGATGAAGTAAAATTATTGTAAAAAAATGACAAAAAACAGGTCCCACCGAGATTTGAACTCGGATCGCTGGATTCAAAGTCCAGAGTGCTAACCATTACACCATGGGACCGTTATGATTTCAAAATTATTAATAACAAAAAAAAATTTATCGCTACGCATTTACGCAAAAATAACAAATTTTTTTTAAAGACATCGACAGATATACACTTGAATATCAGAATTTCTATTGTGTGGTTCTAATCGAAACTAGTAATAGTGTATTTTTGTTCCAAAGACTTTATTGAAATAACAAATTATTGAAGAAAAATAAAAAAAATTCATTTTTCATGAAAAAAAATGGTATGATCAGTTTCCTTTTTTGCAATAGAACTGTCAAGAATTAGCGTGTGACGCGCAAATCGCTTTATAATTAGTAGTTACGCTATTTCAATCTTGTCGCGGTATTACGCAACAGTACATATAAGCGAGAGGAGTGAAGCAATCGACAGTCTTTTATGATAAATGTTAAATATATGTACTGTTATTACACATGTTGAATCTGGGACAACTAAATATTTCAACTTATACTTCTTCTGTTAAAAAAAATATTCTGTTATTTACAGAAACTTAATTCTTCAAAAAACTTCTTGGTTGGAAATATTTTCCTTATAAGACTATGTAATTAAAATTTTTTAACAATTAACTGATTAAAATAGAATATTTCAGAAAAAATAATAAAGATTTAGTAAGAAATAAATTTATTTTATTAATAATTCGAATAACTTCATTTAAGGATTTATTGTTATAAAAATTCAGATGAAATCTGTTAAGTTGTATATTTACACTTATCAAACAAAAATGTTTGTATTGAACTTATTTTTATCTTGTTAAAAATAAAATTATAAAAAATTTCCTGTGTTTTCAAACGGTATGCTTTAAAAAAAACTTGTCACTATATTTATTGGTTTTGCTGTACACAGACTATATTGTCAAAAGTTAACCGATAAATGGAAAAAGTAAAGGCATAATACTATGTGGTATGCCAAGCCGTCGATGGAACAAAAAGTCCAGAAAAGGGAAAAAAAACAAGGATCGAAATAAAAATAAGAGATTGAAAGAAAAAAATGAGAGAGAAAAGGTAAAAGAGTAAAATCGGCGGAAGGCACATATTACATAGTGGGGTAAGGGGAAAATGGGTGATTGTCTTACAGCATTTACCCCAACTTCCGGCTGAGCTCTGATTGGTTGGGAGCTTTCGCGTCTATCGGTCTCTCTTTCTCTCTTGAGCTGCAATTAAAGTAATTGGCCTCATTGTGCTGTCCGAGAGAGGCGAAAGCTAGCGGGGCAGCAGCAGCAGCAGCAGCAGCAGCTCGCTCTTGTATTCCTTAGCGTCCCTGGCCCGAACAGTGCAAAAGAATAAATATAAAATAACACGTGCTGGAGAAGCAAAAATCTTGGTTTACCGCATATTTTTGCATATTCTATGTAATCTCAATAATATAAGTACAACAGACAGTCTTTTTTAGGTGTTGATGTTAAGTGAAATTTCCTTTGTTATGCATTTACTGTATCCAATACGCTATACGTATACGCTAGCTTAGTCTTATAAATTATTAATATTTATATTTCATGAAAATTTATATTCTTTTTGAAAAATTCTTAGTTTTTCTTGGTTTTGGTTTACAAAGTTGATAAATGTTGCTTATTTCAATGTTTTTGAATTTTGATTCACGAAGTATTAGTCAACTTCTCTAACCTATACTACGGTATAAAGCATCTATGTTATCTATTATTACTATATCATTCATCATATCACATTTACTTAATTTAAAAACAAATAAAACAAACCTCATTTGAATTGAAATTTTCCATTTATTTTTAACTGCGAAAGAAATTAATCTGACTTCTTTGAAGTTAGCTTTATTATTAAATAGAAAGAAGATAGTTTGAGCTTCAGAAAAACGTATAAATTATTTTTTTCCATTATAACCCCAAAATTACAACTTCGTTGCTCTTTCTTGGCTCTCATGGCAAAAAATTCTGTTCGCAACTGGTATGAAAAGTCTTTTTTACGAAACTTAACTTCTTTCTCGTAACTTCTAAAACTTTTCGTAAATAAAGCCTTTTCATACCCGTTACGAAATGTACTAATTTATGATAAGGAAAAATTGAATGGTACTACGTATTTTAATTTTTATTTCTATGAATGATATCACTTATTGTAAAATCACACATACCACGCAATCCAGGAATAAAAACCTGTTATTCTAATAAATAGTTACATGTAATAATTATTCATCACATGAATTAAGAACATATAAATTAACAGGTGGATGTTTTAATTGACCAACACAGATTAACATACATGAATCCGTAACAATTTAATCTATTAAATATTTTATATCTAAAGTATGACAAATTCAAACAAAACACTGCACGCCTTTTAACACCGCAGTCATAAAAAAAAGTGTTACAAAAAAAATTTTTTTAGAAAAACTTCTATGTATACTTTAAATGATTGCTTTGTTTATTTTAATTCATAATAAAATTTAAAAATATTTAAGAAATATCGTAAAGGACGTAGTTCCTGATCAGGGCGTAATTTCTGATCATTATTTATTATAAATCATAATCTTTAAGATTTTAGTAGGAAAAAGCTTTTTTTAATTTATGAGGAAAAATAGATTGAGCGTAAGAAATGCTTAGTTTGTGTGAAAAAAAATATACTTTTACTTTTTCACATGTAAATATGTGATCAGAAATACCTCTTAGGTGATCAGAAATTACGTCCTTCACACAAAAAATAAAAAAAATTTGAAAAAGATTGCTATCTTTACAAATAAATCGGCATGTAAAGGTTTATAAATTGTGAATTATGAATAATTATTTTTCTTGAAAACATTGATGCTTGTTTAGTCAAAAACATCAAAAAATGATTTCAATTGTTTTGGGATTAATTTTGTATGAATAACGAAACCCTTGCTATTCTTATTGATAATAAGGTAAATTATAAAAAAATAAGCAGGTATTCATATATTTATGTTCATGCGGATAAACAATTTTTAGCAGAGGTTACAATAGTACAATAACCACCATAAAATTACAATAGTGCTTATGGAAAGATATGTTAATTTTTATTTGATATAAATTCTAAATAATTTAGATTGTATTTTAAATTATTGAAATCTCTATAATAACAATTTTATTAAAAAAATATATTATTTCTTTTCACTTAATAATATTATCTTTATTAGTTTTTATAGCCCATTCTTCAAAAAAATAACAGTTTCACAAATTCATTAAAAAAATTTAAATAAAAATATTTATAATAGAATTAAGAAATTTTCTTTTATTCCTTTTATAAAGTACATAAGTTAATTTAATTAAAAAAATCTTTAATTTATAATTCATTCCTATAGTATATAAGAATATTTAAACGAATTAACATACCAAGTTAAATATTTTCATTCATTAGAATTCACCATAAGGATGAAACTCAAATATATCTACTTTGAAAAAATGAATTAATTAACTCTAAAAAGTCAATTTTTCATTCAAAAGAATTATAATAATAAAACCTAAGTTTAATAAAGAAAAAAAATAGTGAACATTCCACACTATTGTTAGCGTGAAAATATTATTTATTTTACTTATTCTGCATCTGTTACTATTTTCATTACCATTTTCACAAGTTAAAGAAACTTAAATTAATTTACAGTTAAAGAATTTAATAACTGATTTACTTAGTGATTCCGTTTCAACAATTTTGTTGTTGAATTATTCAATTAGAATGAATAAGACTGTATTTTAATATGTTGTAAAATACATTATTACTTATAATTATAAATAATAAAATATATTATTATTTTTAATACGATTCCTAGTTACGTTAGTTAAAAATTTGGAATTTAATAATAATTGCAATTTTCATTGCAATAAATAATATCATCTTACATCAAAATACAAATAATTCATTTTAAAATCTGAAGAAACCTTTGGAAAATGATTTACCTCCTTTTACGTAAATACAAATTATTCCAAGTTTATTCGCCAAATTGTCGCTCGCATAAAGAGGTCACGTGTATTATTTTTTTCTTACATCATAATTACGCAAATTTTTATAAACTTAAAAAAAAAAAGAAGAATCTTTATGTTAGGTATACACACACGCGGTATAATGAGGGATTGACGAGTATAACCGCGCATTCCTCTACGCTACTGCATACTCTTTTTCTATATGCATCGGCAGTCCTTCTAATAGTCCAGGCAATTCCTTATATACTGTATTATTCTGTTTGCGAAGCGATACTGTTTTTACGCATTTTTAACTATTCACCTTAAATGAGGATAGTTAATTATCTATATATGATTCTGTCTCGCTTTTACTTAGATTTTTATCATATTTTATAAATATATTATAATTTTACACGCTCATTAAATATTATTATATATGCATGGTAGGTATGAAATATTAACCACAAATATTTATGTTTTTAAATAATATAACATCTTATAGAAAAATAAAAGTTTTTTTCAGTCTACACAGTTGTTTAAATATTGAAAATAAAATTAATTTATTATTATTCCAAAAAGATGACTCGTTGATTAAAAAAAATATGATTAGTCTATCTTTATTATATCGTCAAAAAACGTGTTTTTTATATATTTAATTACATTTTAAATATTATAAATGGATAACTAATAAATAGTTTTTAATAAATAACTTTAGTTCATAAAATTTAAATTATTATAATGAAACATGTATAACAAGATTTATTTTTTTTTAATTATACCATATGAATACTGTAAATATGTATTTTTTAAATATTACTTATTTAAAAGATAAATAAATATATTAACATATTTAAAATTTAAGTTTTCTTAAAAATACTTGAAATTATCTACATTTTCAAACAGCCACATTGCTAGATATTAATTTTGATGTTTTAAATCCAGGCGTCGGTAAAGTAGGAATTTATGTCGATAGAAAACTATGGAATGCTTATATGTATAGATATACTAAGATGTTTAATAAAGATTAAATTGTATCATAAATTGGATTATTTAACTTATAATTAACAGATTTTTACATGTAGTCAAAGAATATTTTGGTTTCAACGTATAAATATGGACTATTAATTTATTGTTATATATATATTAAAGTGATTTTATCAAACTATAAGCCATTTTTAGGTTAAATAAGTAAAATATCTGTTTGACTTTTATTAATATTTATTATTTAATTAAAATTTTTTTAAATTTATTTGAAATTGTCCAGCGTCTTAATTTCTGAGATATAGCAATAAGTAGTGACTATGGATTGTCTTGAATCACAAGTCCTCGGTAGTATAGTGGTCAGTATCCCCGCCTGTCACGCGGGAGACCGGGGTTCGATTCCCCGCCGGGGAGGATTTTTTTTTTTTTTTTTCATTTCACTGAATTATTTTAATCTATAATGTTATTATATTATTTATATATTTTTAAATTGGTATTAAAAATTTTTTAATAACATTCTTTTTGATAATGATAGTTATTGCAAAGTGATTTGAATCATTTACATGATTGGTCTATTAAAAATGCTTTATTCTTTAATAAAAGAAAATTTAATATTAGATCATTTTATAATGATTGTTACGGACAGAATTAATATTTTTAGCTTATAAGGTTATATATTATATTTTTTCAAGATTATATTTGTATTTTGTTTCATTTTTAATGACTAAAGTTCTCGGTAAAGTTTTGTTAAATAAAAAATAAATTAGATTGTATTATTTTAATTTGAACTCATAGGAAAAGTTTAACTAACGAAAAGATTTTTAGTTTTATTTAGTTATTTAAGTCATTATAATATTAATTTCGTTGTATTGTGTATTACGATTAAAATCGAGCTACGAGAGTGCTTGAAAATAGTGCCATTGTATTGAAAATATCGAATTTATGCTGGTGAATCTTGATCACAAGATTCCGAGTGTCAAGGTAAATGGTTACAGCCTCGCCGGGGTGAGCCCTGGTTATAAGGCTCCAGGTGTCGAGGTAAGCGGCACGAATTGACAGACATCGTCAGTTCGGGTCGCTATAAAGCTATACAAATCAAGCAGGTCAAAGAAAAAAGAAAAAAAGTAAATAAAATAATGCTTTAAAGAAACTAGAGTAAACATTGAGAACACTTGATACTTTGAATATAGACCGTAATAGTAGGGATAAGTTTTCGATCCCTATAAAAGAAAAAGACGTGTGAGTACTGGAAGCCATTTTTATGCTGGTCGTCTAAAAGTTAAGTATACCTTGTAATTGCGCATTCTTTGTTATTAAAATTAAAGTAAAAGTTCAAATTCAAATAATTTTATAACTCTTTGTCATCGTAAATTCTGTTGTTATTAAAATCAACTTTGAATTTTAAATCATTTTATTTATTTTGCAATCTACCTTATCCCAGTATTATTACGTTACAGTGATTAATTGTTATAAATTTAGTTATAATATAAATTAAATTAATTTAAAAAGAGTACTGTGAAGGATTTAATGCAAAATTTTTATTTAATGACCATATTTTAGATAATCTGGATCTATTATTACTTTATGTAAAAGTTTAGTTTTACCAATTTTAACTTATTATTATGCATTAGTGATTTGGTTATCTTATTTGAATTATTCCTTAATATAACTTAAAACTGTTCTGCATAGATTATTAAGACATTTACCCTTTCGATTTTATATGTCAAGGAATAAGTTTGAGTATGATTTTACTCAAGTTTCTAGATACTTTGGTATATAAATACTTTAAAATTCATTCATAATTGAAATGATATTATGTTTATGTTTAATTTCTTAAATAATCGTGATAACCATGTTGAACTAAAAATTTGTTTTAGCTTAAAATTAAACTTATCAGATTAGAAATGCATGTCCGATTCTGGAAATATATTAAATGCAAATAAACCTTAAAATGTATGATTTTGGTAAAAATAAATAAATATTGTAACAAAAAATATTAACTATGAAATAATTATAATATTAAAATATTTTGAAACAATAATTAATTATTATTAATTATATTGGAATTAAAGCAAAGCAATAATCGCAATAGGATGATTTTTAGTAAGTTCTAGATTTTGAATAACTTTAAAGTTTGTGTGTATGGGTTTCTGCATGCACTAAAAAAATTTATCTAAATTAAATATATTTATTTAAATTTGATTTATTTGAATTAAATATGTTTCCATTTAATTTAAATAAATTTGTATTAAATAAAATAAATTATTCAGTTAAAATAACAAATTCATTTACTGATGATTTATTTAATTTGAATAACATATATTTGATCAAAATAATAAATTTATCGTGTGAACAAAATCATTTATTCATTCATTTTTAATTAAAATCAAACAAGTCATAATTTAAATTAAATATGAATTACGAAATTGTTGAGATCAAAAAAATATTCATTCAATCAACAAAATAACTTTATATTTTGAATAAATGATCTATTCAATCAAATTGTTTCAGATTTTATAAATTAAAAAGGAAAAAGTTTTTAAACTAATTAAATAATTTTTTTATATAATGTTATCAATTTGATAACGACTGTAATACAACTGTTAAATTAATTAATTATATTAAAAAAATTTGCTATCTGATTAAAGCACTTTCATCCTCCCAATCATTTGGATTATTAAGTATGTTGTCAATTAGCATTTTGCATGAAAAAGTGCATTATATCCGTCAGATAGAATACGAAAAAATAAAAGACCCTTATTTTTTTGTTTTTCAAAATATGATGAATTGCAAAAGTTACAGCCGATATAAGTTATTACAATTTTGATATATATAGATATAGCGCTATGATAAATGACGTCACGATTGCTATTGGCAAAATGACAATCGTGACGTCACACCAATTTCAACTACTTCTATCTCAAGTTTTCATTTTCTTGTAAAAGGAAAAATACGTGTCCTTTATTTTTTCATTTTCTTAATAACGGATGTAATGGATTTAAAAAAAAAATTTTATGCAACATCCCAATTGTTCGTTGAAATTCTGTAGTATGGTAGTGTATCATTTATTATGCAATCTTAAAAATAATAGGAATAAGTATAGCTGAAATTTACAGCCATAATATTAGACTTATTTTTAATGTCAATTAACATTTACTGAAACACATTTATTGAAAAGAAACTGCAAAAAACAGGTCCCACCGAGATTTGAACTCGGATCGCTGGATTCAAAGTCCAGAGTGCTAACCATTACACCATGGGACCGTTATAAACACAAAATCATTTTGAGTAAAAAAAAGTCATTCAAGAAAATAACTTCTTTATCAATGTTTTATATCGGCAATAAACTTCTGAATGATTAATTGCGTCAGAAATTAAAAGTCGAAAGTTATTTTTAAATTCATGAATACATTCATAATGTATTCATACATCAAAACGTTTTATCAAATGCATATTATTTCTATCTCTTTTACTCAGCTGTTCATCTTTTATATAAAAATGTGAAAGCTAATTCAATTCCGTGACAAAGTTTGTTTAGCTTAGACGTTCTCCAATAAAAATCTAATAATTCATTATCAAAAGTAATTTGATGTTTGTAATTGGTAAATGGTATTAAGCTGAAAAATTTTTTGCGACATTTTGGAGATACAAGTTTTTGAATATAGTTCTTTCATTTTCCTTTATCGGAATAGTTGTATTTATTACAGAAAAGAAATGTTATCTGTGAAAAAATTTTCAAATACATATTGTTTTATAATGATAATATGTCATGTAAATAAATTATTTAAAAACGTACAAAAGTTTTTTCCAGACTACTTTCTGTTTGTACACTTAATGACAGTCGTTAAATGGTAAATCCATGTTAATATCATCAAATTTCAAAATGTAATAATATAGAGAAAAAGAATCCTACAAAATACTAAATTTGTGATTATTAATTGCAGTAGGTTATTATTAATGATGTAATTCCTTTAAATCTTTTTGTAAAAACTTAAAAAATGTTATAATATAATGATACTTGTAAATATTGTTTATCACAGTAATAGTGTTTAAAATTTCACAAAAAACGATGTTGTAATTTGATTAAAAGCAGGAAATAAATATCCACGTGTTTAACAAGCGTATTAAGCCGAGATATGAGTTAAGCCAAAGCATCTGCATTAACTTGTGTTGCTTTTTATTACCTGGCAAGAAAAAATACTCCACGCAGAAATACGTAAATCGATAAAAAAAAAATTTTTTTTACTAATTTTTTGACCATATAAACGGATGCCATTTTTATGGAAATTATGATATTGAAAAAAAACCAAGTGGGTTTTAAAACTGTAATAGTCCTCTTTAAAATAAGCTAATAAGTAAAATGTTTCTATGACTTTTTTTATCGTTAATTTATTCATTTTCAATTATTTTGAAAATTTACAGTAATTTCCTAATGTATTTAACTTTAGTATGTCCTTCAGTATCAAAGTACTATATCTTTGTTTCACTTTGAAAAATCGACCTAGTTTTTTTATGTAACTCTGTTTCGTACTAACTGAATATAAGATACGTGAATTGTTAATCTCAGATTTTCAATGTTAAATTTGATGATAAATAAGGTGCATTCAAGATGTATAATATCAAGCTTCCTTATAATAATATAGCAAAAATTACCATTCTCTACAGATGTTGTCTGAGAAACTTCTGCCGATTCTACTTGTACCGTGGAAGCAAATCATTTTCAGTTCTACTGCGATTCTTTACAATTTTCTTGATCGATATTCAAATTTCTGTAAAGAATACACCACCTATCCTTTTAGAATTTCAAACGTTTATCGATTTATAATTATGGCCTGATTAAAGTACAAAAATTGCAGTAAACTTATAGTTATGAAAGTGCTTGTATAAGAGGCTCATAATCTCTACTCCTCTGTGCATTAAAATTGCACTTGAAATGCAGCAGGCACATACATTAGTAAGTTAATTGCAGAATTGAAGTATGATCGTAATAAACGAACAGCAATATGGGGATGATATTTTGCAATTTCATTTATAGCAAAATTGCAATAGAACTGCAGCAAACAATTACACCATATACTTATTGGCAGAATCAAAACATAATCGTAGTAAAATATAATATTTATTTGTTTATTTATTAATTTCAGCCTTTAAGGCCCGATGGACTTGGTTTACAATATACCTTAACACGCCACACTCGTATACATTCCATACCTCTCTCTATAAACGATAACGCTGCTTTCAATCGCCGATACATAATGATTGCGACAGAATTTCAGCCAGTAATCATATCCAGAACATCAATAGCTAGAACGCAACTTTGATGTAAATATTTTTACACTTATGTAAGAGAGACTGGGACTATTTGTCACTAGGGGTATGTAGTCAAATTGCGAATAAGTTTACCAACAAAAGTCGTAGCGCAGCGGTGCTTAGATCTCAAATGTACAACCTGCAAATATTTTACATCAATGGTTGATTGAAATCGCTAATAAACACACTAGAAAGGTCACTTTTAATATTTTAACATACTCAAAGTAAAATTATTAAGTTTCAAATTATTTGTATTTAAACTATGAAAAAAATATTAATTAAATTTTTGGTTATGGTTGGGATAAGTTGCCAATTTGCATAAAAAATGTAATGATATATAATTCACATATTAAATATAATAATAATTATTATATTTTTGCAATTTTCATATGCTACTGTAAATTGTTATGTACATTATCATTATTTCATATATTTAGTGAAATGTTCAATTATTTTAATTTTCGTTACTATTTTTTATATTTATCAAATTAAGCTTTGTATATTTACAATATACAATGTATAATTATAATAAAAATAATAAATTTTGTTGAAATTAATAATGTATACTTATTTTTTAACGTCAAAATTAATGCTTTATGATTAATAGTTTATTTGCCAACTTACCCTTACCCCTAAGACAATTCACTCCAAGATTTTGCCCAGTTGGCATAAAAATGTGCCTCAAAAACTCTTTCATAATTCATTCGTTATTCGATTTTCAATTCTCAAAAAATTCTCAAATTTTGCTATAACGGAGTACTTGTAAAAGTGCTTTTTATTTTTTTTTATAAATCTTATAGTTTTTGCACAAAAAATTCTAATTTAAAAAAATTGACACCTAGCCCCAGTCTTCCCTATAGCTTGTAATTGATTGATATAAATGTTTATATAAATACACGTTGAGTTTTTGACAATAGAGACGATGACAATTTTAATACAATTTTGTTACAAGCTCAAGTGCAGAGTATGTAATCCTAATTTGTGATTCAGCTACGGCACTTCTAATTGGATTTTGACGAAAGTATCAGCTGTGATTTTAATGTTATTCTGTCGCAAGTGTAGATGCAAATTGCTATTCTTAAAATCAGCTGATGGAAGCTTGTTTCGATATTTTTGCGAAGTTACTTAAGGGCGCACTTACTGTAATTCTGTTTTAATCCTATGCACCCACAGGTGCAAAATGTAACCACCAAATGTGTAAGTAAAAACTAAAATTCATTATTTTTTTCTGTTTCGATCAAATTTGCGTCCAATTTTACGCAATTGTAATTTCATAAAACTTGAATGATGTATTTCTTTGTTTTTCGATTTTTATATAAGATTTTCAAATGTTATAGACCTAAATAAAGAACAGAATACACTTTTGGTGGTTACTGTTGGTTGTAAGGATATGATCCGCCCACTTCTTATAAATTGACTGCATTTAAGCATCGCAGTATTAACACGTAATCTATACTCAAACATAAAGAATAGACTATCATATGTCTGTTTTTATTCATAAGTATTGCTTATACATGTAAAACGTAATGGTTATCTATATGCTAAAGTCAAAGGGGTTCTATAACAAAAAACTTGATCGGTAAAATTTCTCAAATCTACATATCAACGGTCCCAACGAAAACTATCACATAAACATTGACCACGAAAAGGATCTCATCTTAAAAAAAACCACGGTAAGTTTCCTTCTTCAGATTTTGTTGTTACGAAAAGAATTCTTTTAAAAAAATGTCACGAAAGCTATCCTACACCAATATTTACTACATAAAGAATCTTATCTGCAAAAACACTATGAAAATTATCTCCCCATTAGCATAAATTTAATTTGGATAGTTTTCGTGTTGTTTTTGTACACTGAAAAGACATCGGTGCTCTCCCCGCCACACTGGTATATCCGTAACGGCGCTCCCTCTTTCAATCCATTACGGAGCAAGACCGGCGCTCGAGTGGTCCCGTTTTGTAGCAGCTCCTAATAAGCCGTGTGATAGACGCGGTAACTAGCGCCGCAAGAGGTCGTTTGCGGCGCTCTCAAGGCGCGGGCCGGCGCCGCTACGGTCCCGATTTCACAAACTATACAGGCTGTAGGATTCGGCGTAACTACGGTCAGGTGGGTGACTGTAGCGGTCCCTACGTCTTTTCAGTGTAGATGAAATTTTTTTTGTGATGGATATCTATACGGGGTAGTTTTTGTAAACACCTAATTAACCTTTTCGACCGCTGTCCACTCGACTAGGGATGTGAAAATACTCGAATAGTCGAGTTTTTTCTTCGAGTTCGAGTAGAGTACTCGACATACTTAAGTACTCGAACAAATACGAACCAGTCGAAAAAATATAAATTACTCGATTAAATCGAGTTACTCGGATGGCTCGAGTTACTTGGTAGATTCAAGTAACTCGAAAAGTTCGAGTTTAATACTCGACTCGAAATTAGTTTAAAAGTTATTTCAATAATCCTTCTGAATAGACGGATAGACAGAACTCACAGCAAGTTAATGAAAAAAAAAGTAAAAAAATAATTTGTTTCGTATAAAAAAGAACTAATTACAGTAGACTCTCGATACAAGGGTATCGACGGGGCTGTAGGAGAGGAAATTTCTTGGAAATTCTCTTATAGGAAGAGTCCCCAACACGTTCGAGTTAAGAGATATAGCTCCGCCCACTGTCTCGTAGTGTAAGCTTAATTTAACGTGCGTGTATACGAAGTAGACGCAGTAGCCACGCCTACTGATGCGTGTGGAATAGACTAGGGTTTTTTTGTTTAGCCATGTCTTATTCTATTGCTATACTGTGTCTCTCTCACTTACATAGTTGGTGGGGGAACTGACATACTTAGACTCGTTGGAGAAACAGCTCGGATTCCCTTATATCGCGATCCCTTGTATCGAGAGTCCACTGTACCACAGAATAATATAATCTGGTTGTTCGAGTTGTTCGAATAGCTCGAGTTATTCGAGTAGTTCATATTTTTTTGATTAATTCGAATTATTCAAGTAGTTCATATTTTTTCGAGTAATTCGGAAACTTTGAGTTAATACTTGACTCGACTCAAACTTGTTGAGTCAAGTAATTGGTTCAAGGAAAGGACATAGATATTTTTCGGTTTTGTTTTTTTAAATCGTGTAAAAATGATTTCAAATTTTTTAAAATAAATACGCGAATTAGCTTGAAGTGGACTATTTCCGATCTCAGACTGGGGGCCTAAGTCTTTATATTCCTTATAGAAATTGAGAAAATTTAAAAAGAAAAAAAAAATTTATAGCGAAAATTGCTTAATAAATAAATACTTATCATCCCAAAAAAGTTATCAGAGCATTTTATGATGAAATAAAAATTTGGGTCTGAAAGTGTTAAAGGGATAGTATTCGTTATTTTTTTTGCCAATGAGACTCTTTTCATAGCGAACATAGTTAGTTTTTTTTAGTACTTTCCTTTAAATTAAAATGAAACTAAAGCCCTTTTTTATACAAAATGAAATGACATATTTCTTGAACTCTAAATGAAATGACACCTTTCTTTCACTCTTAATGAAATGACACTTTTCTTCAACCAAAGTTGAAATAACACCTCTTTACAATCAAAAATGAAATAACACTTTCTTCTCCGCGACCGTCGAGGACAGTATAGAATGTTTAAATATCTATTACTCAATTGCATACGCGTACGTATGTATCACTCCTTTTCTTGATGTATAGAAATGTATAATGATTGCATAGGGAAATTGTCACCGTGTAGATATAATATTAAATATAAAATAAATACATTTGTTTCACGTATGCTGTTTTGCCTGTATAATACAATTTATATGTAATATATTAAAATTTATACATACGAAGAGTTTGTGGTTTGTCTATATAAATGTGATACACTTCCCTTGAATATGAGAGGTATGAATTTTCAGGAATTACGAACGACAATATTGTTTGGAAGATGTAGAACAGAATAAAGTGATCATTAATTAAGAAAGTTATTTTTTTATAATTTTGGTACTGAACATGCCTTCCAGCTTTTAGAAGCTGTGCATAATAAATATAGAAATAAAAAATAATTTTATAAATAGCTTTATAAAGTATATAATTTATAAATTTAATTGAAAATATTTTATAATATTTTGTCTTCTATTAACAATAAATTTTCAGTTGTTTAATAATTTCACATCCTTCTAACAGTTATAAAAACTAAAAGGGTATAAAATTTTTTAAATAGCGAAAAACGTGTGAATTATGTTTAGTAAAATTATATACTAAATTAAAAAATACGAATTTTTCATTAACTGCAGTGTTAATAATACATTACTAGTGAGAAAAATAGATCATTCTATCACAAAACGTTTTTTCGCTTGAGCGCAATGAGGATGATAAAAAAGACCAGTGGAAGACTTATTTTGCTATGAGTGGTGGACCTATTTTAACATGAGGGGGAGACTTATTTTATTACGAGTGGGGAACCTACTTTGTCATGAATGGTGGACCTATTTTGCTATGAATATGGTATAAATTTTTCCCAACAAGGTGAGCGGAATGCAATGTTTTGTGCTTATTTTGCTCACGTAAAATAAGCACAAAACATTGCATTTACGAGCATAACAAGTATTTTAGTTTCTCGTGAAGGAATATAGTAATTTGCTCCCGCAAAACAGATATCGAAAATTAAATTTTGTTCATCGTGTTAAGAAAAAAAACAGTACTTTTGATATCAATTTTTCTTTTATATATATGATTACATTTTTTATAAATATTAAATAAAACTATTTTTGGTCTTGTAAATGTATTTTATTGAAGTTAATTTACCCCTGGTAAAAATGTTTATCAATTTTTCGCCAACCGTTGACTATTTGTTAAGAACATATCCACAACTTATAAAATTAGCTAATGAGTAACGCTTACAATGGTCAATTTTCTATCATGAACCGTTTCTTTTATTTTTGACAAAATATCATAATTCATTAAATTGACTCATTGTTTTATATTAATAAAGAAAATGATATAAAATATAAAACGATAAATACGTTAATTACTTTCTTGAATAAGGATATTGATTTTTTTAATACACCATTATTGTTCAAGAGAATTGTTAAGTATTTGAAAAAAAGTTAATTTCTTATAAATGCCGATTATATATTCTTCATCTTCGTTTAAATTTTTTCAATTATACAACAAATTATTTATGCAGTTCTAGTATTTTACAGTGATTAAAATATTTAATACACGGGGAGAAATGCCCTATTAAATTTTGGTATACTGTATGGGAAAGGAGGGACAAACTTGCAGTATCGTAAAAATTACTATTCTGAATAGCAAAATTTAGTATAACTGTAGTAATTTTTGCTATAGTTCTAGTAAAATTTAATATAAATATAGCAAATTTTGCTATTCAGAATAGTAATTTTTACGATACTGCAAGTTTGTCCCTCCTTTCCCATACAGTATACCAAAATTTAATAGGGCATTTCTCTCCGTGTAAATTTATTCATAATCATTAATATTTTACATAATACTAATTTTTATTATACATAATATTACACAGAGAGAAAAGTAGAGTAAAAGTTTTGGTACTTTTTGTATAAAATTACAATAATTTATCGTAAAGCCACCACAGGCTGTGATTATGGCCAAAAATTACCATAATTTACAGTAAAATTTGCTTGAAATATTGCAATTTTTGTAAATTTTACTACGAATTTTGGTAATTTTTGGCCATAATGACAATCATAAATATTGTAATTTTTACTCAAATTTTTTCTCTCCGTGTATTACACATTACTCATATGGTTAGTATAATATCGTAACATTGAACGCACATATTAAATATCATTTTTTATAATATTTAATGATGCAAAATACATGTTCTCTTAATTTTTTATTCGATTTTAATGAATATTATTTAATTATACATGTTTCTAATTTTTTCAATAGCTGTCTTTTTTTTATTCATTCTATGATTTCAAAAAGAAAATTTAAATAATTTTGATCAGTTTGTAACATTGATATTTTTTTTATTCGTGAAAAAATTTTTTATATGCATTAGAACGTTAATATTGTCAATATTATTATGTAATTTTATTCATCGTGATGAATGTTCTGAATTTTTTGGAAAAAATTATTGAAAAACCTGTTGTTTGAAGGAGGATCTTCTAATAATTGTATCATGACCAATATTTTACTTAAATATTACTAGAATTTAAGAAATTAATGTAAATGCGGATTAAACGCATTTTATTCCCACCCAAGAGTAATGACCACTTTATTAAATCGGAAAGCAGGCCGAGAACCAGCCATATCTTACGTCTAAAAGTTTGAATTTAATACAAATTTTGAAAAATGAAATTTATTATTTCTGCTAAATTTCATTACTTCTGCTAAATTAAAAATTTATAAGATTAAATAAATTATTCAAAATTTTCAACAATATATTTAAATAAACTAATTAAAATGATTAAAAAAGGAGCCAATTTAAAAAAATTTAATTTTAACTTTTTTCAATCGGACCTGTTTTTTTTTAAATAATAAAATGGTCTGGATTGAGGGAATTTTTTTCCCTAGCTTCGCTTCCATTCACGGGAGAAATAAGCGACTTCACTCTCTGGTTGCATAATATACTGTTTCGGTACCAATAGCTTTTGTTTTTAAAGCAAACTAGAAATTTGTAATTGCTGATTTTCTAGGCAATAGTCACACCTGGTCCAGATGATTTTTTGGTAATTTTTGAGCTTAAAATTATAAATAGTTGTTTGTTAAAAGAAAAAAAAATTTAGTTAAACAGTATTGTTAATTGGAATAAACTATTGCACATTAAAATATTCTCAATCTATACTAGCATTAACATATTATAGATATGAGGGGTCAATTGGACCCAGTGTGACCAATACGTAAATTTTCCGAAAGTGTGACTATTACCGGCTAAATTTGGCTTGGTAATAATACATTAGTTTATTATTTCATATAATATTTATGCTATGGTTGATACTCATTTATTTCAATTATCTTTCTTAAAATGTCTTATATTTGTACACATTAATCTCTCATAATTTGTCTTTATTTGATTACTATCATATTGACATTTGATATTCTACATAGACAGTAGAATAGTATATATTAATCTTCGATGCGTGGTAGATATTGTAAAACTTATTAAATTCACTCAAAAAATGTTTCCATTAAAGAATACATTCAAGAAATGTTTAACTTCATTTTTACATTTTTTCTACAAACATACATAAAACAAATCAATTCAAAGCTTTTTATTAAAATTAAATTTTTTTTTACTGCGGATATTTTGTTTATCAAAAAATCTTAAGATTGATTAAAATGTCTGGTATAAAAAATCATTTGGGAGCGTGTTTTTTTATGGTGGAAAAATAGCTACAATATACTTGCATAATGAATTCAAAAAATATAATTTAAAATATGTTAACAAGCTTTAAAACATGAATTGTAATTTTTAAGTAACGTAGTTTCTTATTATAATCGTGTGTTTATGGATATAATTATGAATTGAATATATTTTTTATCAATACGCGAGATCTTTAACATCGGCTGAAAAAAGTTAGTAGCAGTAATCATATTAAAAATTATTATAATTATAAATGTAATTCGAATAATTAATTTTTTTCTCAACGAAAATATTTCTTTAAATATTGTAAAAGATTAAATTTTAAAGAAATTGTATATTTGTAACAACTCGAATACGCGCAAGAGAAAAAAAAGGAACAAAAGAAATTATAAGGGCTAAAAAGTGTAACCGCAGTAATAATAATTATTGTAAATGACGATCCTGAAAACGAAAAGAAGTTGTGCAGAAAATGCGCGATTATCATATGATTACTTATTATTGCTGAAAACGTTTGAATAAGGGGGCCAAATAGTATTTCGAAATGTTTTTTAAAAAAAAGGTAACATTAAAAAGTTCGTATAATACCGTTGAAACGAATTAAAGCAAAGTGTTGCGAATGATGCATTCGTACATGCACCATAGGGCCGAGTTAATAATTAGATTCCGAGATTACGATAATTGGCGCATAATGCGCAAGATACCAAGACACAGAATTCTTATTACTTGAACGTTACACATACGTATATAGAGTCCTAAGTTGGCCAATTTCATTATCGAAAAATAAAAAATAAAACGAAAAAAAAAGAGAAGACTCGCAGCTGCATATATGAGCAAAAGACTAATGAGGTCCGAGCGCGAGAGAGAGCGTATAAATTTCCCCCAAAAACGTCCTCTTCGCTTGACGACATTTCCTGTTTTCTCAATTATTTCCCCTATACTGCATTTCTAATATGACGTTTACGAGGCCGTTACTTTTATTTATGGACTCATCAGCAGCCAGAGAACTTAAAGAGCATAAAGTGTAGATTTATTTTTCCGCTAAAATATATAAGTATAGGTGTATATATATATAATAATTTTGCGAAGGCTTTTTTTACTGCAAGACATTTCAATTTTCAAGTCGACGTTGACGTCGTAGTCAAGTTATATACCTATACATTACTCGTTTACGAAATATGCATAATACGTTTCAGATCATTTTCTTAGAAATGAGAATTCAATTTTTTTTTATATATCATTGTAAATAAATGTCTTGTTTAAATGTTTTTTATTTTCATTTAAATTATGGATAATATTTATTTATGATTATTTATAACTATTTACAATCATTCACGTATATTTCCATTTATTTAGTTATTGATAGTAATTATTAATATTTTACTATATTTACTAGACTTATATATAGTTAAACACAATTTTCATTTGTTTTTTAAATTAATAATACAGTTTCTTAAATAGTTAGTATTTTAAAATATACTTATTAAGATATTTCTGTTAATTTTATTAAGAGTAACATAAAAGTACATTTTGCAACTGGTATGAAAAGGCTTTATTTACGAAACGAGAAGTTTACGGCCAGTCGAAGGCGATTTTTTGCCATGAGAGCCAAAAAAGAGCAGCGCAGTTGCGATTTTGAGGTTAGAATAGCAAAAAAAGATTTTAGTAATAATTATTTAAGAAATATTTAATAAATTAATAAATCATAATATTACATGTAATTAATAAATATAAGTAAATCTCTTGAAAAATGTTATTGTAAAAATGAAAATAAAAGGAACATTAAATGAGATATTATGTTATAAAACACGTACCTGATGATCTGATACAGTTATAATGATAATGTGTGTACGAACAGTGGAAAAAAGATATACATAAATCTTTGTTTCAAAATTTGAAATACATTGTGTAACTTACATTTCATTTTTTAAATCAAGTCTTTGTTAATTTAATATTAAAAGATTATGATTTTTTTTACTTCATATCTTTTTCTTTTTTATTCTTCTTGGTCACAAATCATGTTCTATAACTTGGTATGCTAGTAATATTTGCTTTTAATCCAATCTTTTTCATACTTTTTTCATTATACTTTGTTAAAAATTCAAAATTTTTTTTACATGTGTACATTGTTTGACAGTTAATTGAAAAATGTATACAAGACTATACGTTGCCTACTGCGCTACGCAGCAACCAAAGAATATTAACCAATCAGTTTCCATAGATAATTTTTAAAAAAAATTCTTTCACACGCGCGGAATTCAAAAATCGCATTATTACAATTAAAGATTGGAAAAAATAATAAATAATAAAAAAAATCTCTATTTTTTGTAATTTAAAATTATTCAAAGTTTCTCCATACGACCTTCTTCATCAACGTTCAATCAACAGCAAAATTGAAGCGATTCAAAGCGATTATATTGACTACACATATGTGGATACGTTACAAGTTGTGCGAGAATCAACGATGAGAATATAATACAGTATATGTTTATACGGGAAACTTCGTTAAACAATGTCGAACAGGGCCAACTTGCATGTATATATCTACACACACGTGCCTTGGGGTGTATAACTCCACAGCACGAAGTTTAGCGAGCTGACAGTTTGATCGGCCGGTAATTATATCTCTCACGCTCGCTCACTCTCGCGCGCTATATATCGCCAAACATTACACAGTGCGTATAGTACATACATGAACGTATAAGCGTCTAAGTAAATGTGTTACAACGTTGGAACGACTTGCTTTTTTTTCTTTTTTTTCTCCGTGCATATATTCTAGAAATTCTGTAGTTATTAATGTGTTCTTTTATTTTATTTTCATTGTTATTGTTGTTTCATTAAACTGACGGATGTAATCGCTTTCTTATTAATCCATAGAAAAACGTACAATCTGAATTTTTAAATAAAATGTTTATTTTTTTTTCAAGTCAATTTTTTGAGATTTTATCGCAGCTTTACATTCCGGAATTATTATAATAATATATTTTAACAAAAATAATTATTAACAAAAGATTAAATTTTATGAATATATTTTAGTATGTAAAAAGAAAAAAAAAAACTCCTTCGAGCCGGATTTGAACCAGCGACCTATGGATTTCTGACAATCTCATTCCAACTACAGTCCACCGCTCTACCAACTGAGCTATCGAAGGCTTATATTTATCGTTGCTTAACAAAAAAACGCACCAAAAAATTACATTCTAATATTAAAGAAAATTTTTTTTATTAAATATGTTAACATATAAAAGAAAAATTATTTTTCAATAAATTTATTAATTAGCACCACATTTTGATGTATGTGACTATGAGAATATAAAATTTTTTTTATAACATAAAAAATTTTTTCAATTTATACAAAAATTAAAAAATAATTTATATTCTCTTTTTGTATAAAATTAAAAATATAACAGCAAAAGTAAATATTTTTTTTGGCATACTTATTTGCAGATTAATTTGAACATATGGTTACAAAATAATTATCAGATATTAAAGATTTCTGTTTTATCGATAAATCTGAGTAGTAGGAATAAAAATTTAAAAAAATATGATATAAAGTATAAATGAGGTCCATGAAAAGTAGTTAAACCTTTTTTTAATATAAACCTTCTACATCTGTCAAAAGGGCTCGCTTAACCTATTATTTATTTACAATCAGAACATTTGTGTTTAACATCAACAACATTTGAAAACAGATTTTAAATTTATTAAGATTAAAAGAGAACAAAAAATAAAATGGAATGCTAATGACAATGCACAAGTCGACAAGTACATATAGCGATGTCCGCATAGCGGCCCTTTTGTCGCGACCTTTTTTTTCGCATCAAACGTCCGGTGTATACATGTGTATGCAACTGCCTATTAAAAACGTTCTGGAGATACAATCAGACTAACTTTTTCGCCTTCATTCTTGACAGTAGCAATCTTATAATTGTTCTCTTACTCAAGCGAGAGCAAGGCTTTTTTTTCTTTTCTTATCTAGTCAGACTACATAAAAATCTTATCATTGAGTTTAGTCCAAGGTTAACAGAAGAAAAAAAATAATATATTTGTAAACATATCAGAACAAGAATTAGCATAATTATTTAATTTTATGTTTCTAATAGAATTATTTGCTAAATTAATGCATAAAAATTATTTAAAATAACATTGTTATAATGTTAAAATAAATTGTTGGTTTCATATTACTTATTATAAAAGCAATGAATTTTAATAAAATAATTTCATTTCCTTATAACATCCCTGGTAGAAATTGAAACGCTTTATATTACCATTTTATAACTAGTAGAAATGGAAAGGCTTTTTTTTAACATTTTATGGTCATTTCTTTGGCATTATTATTACTAATAACCTTAAATTTTTATATACACCCTTTTTTATGGTCACATTTTTACCAGGGATTCAAAAAAATTAAATAATTTATTTAAAAACGTTCACCTCATATTGAGAGCTGTATAAGTTATACATTTGAAATATTTTGATGAAATAACTTGTAACTTTAGAAAAATATAAAATAGAGAATGTTTTTTCGCGATAATACACGAAACGCATATTTGAAATTCTTTCAGCTAAATCAATTGAAACAATTCCAAAGTTATCCAAACTATTTGTATCTTTGTTTTATTAACTTATATTTATATTTATGGTATTAGCCATAAAAATGAATAATTAAGATAATTTTGAAAAGTTTCGAAAAAGTAACAGGTAGATATACAAAGTAGCTTGAGCTAGTAGTGTAAACTTTTTTTTTAACCTTCACTAGAGTTAGTCGGCTACTGTGGTGAACGCATACACAAGTTATATAGAAAAGTTATGCGGGTGGATATATGTATATATAAAAAGAGGGGAGTTTATAAGCAAAGTCAAGTTGCATCCGACAGCGCCTCCCACACCCGCCCTTTTTATCCCCACTTCCGGCCTTTTTTTTCTTCTAAATATATAGAAGTGGGAGATTTCCGGGGTCGCGCCTGTCGCTAGGCTGCGCCTTCAAACATCACATATATGTGTGTGTATTGTGTTGTATTGTTATACTCTATATACCATTTTTACTTTCTTTCTTTCTTTTATGTTGTATACAGAACTCTCTATATGATGTATACTCATTTGAAAATTAAAGCTGGGGATATGTGAGATTCCTAGGTGCATTATTTATGGGCAAAGCATCGACCGCATGCGTTTGTCATAGCCAATGAAACTTTTTATTACTTTTATATTACTTGCTTTGTATGTACATTGTATTCGTTTTGAGTTTAGACTTTAGTACTTAATTACTTTATTGATATATATGTATGAGGTCGTCAGTGGCTCAGTCAGTAGAGCGATGGATTCATAATCTTGAGGACCCGAGTTCGAATCCCGCTCCCGTTCGATTGATGCGAGCACCGCTGTATATAGTACATGTGCTTTATTCACAAACACACTGGAAAACCTCCGTCGTTAATTAACATCGCTATGATAGCATAAATTCAGCGACGTTAAAATTAAATTAAATAACATTATCAAATTATTATTGTCAGTAGTAAACTTTTTGTAGGTAATTTACGCGAATAATATTTTTTTAATCTTTATAAGTAGTGTAAATAAATTTCAAAGTAAGACTTAAGTATACGATTAATTTTTTTTTAAAAAAACTAGGTATATTTTATAAAATTTTTTGTAAAGTAAAAAAATTTTACTAAAAAATTTAGTTACATCTTATTAAAATTTTAATTTGTAAATAAACAAAGACATTTTTACGTTCAGCATAATTTATTAAGCAATTTTTTTCTCACATTATAATATAAAGTTACTGCTTTTTTATGAAATTCATCTTAAAATTTATCAGTTTTAAAAATAAAAGTTAAAAAATCTATTTCATATAATATAAATTATTACATTCAATTGATTCGTTGTAATCATTGTCATGATATAATAAAATCATGAAACAATTGCCTCGAGCTATTTTGAAAAATAAATACGTGTAAGTGTAAGTCGGTTGCTTGTTAAATAACCATAAAGATATCATCGGAATTTAGTAAAATCTAAAAGAGCGCTCGTTTAGATAGGCATATTATAAATGTATAATGCGTCGCTCATAAGGAAAGTTTCCACGCTGAAAAAAAAAGATTAAGAAAAAAATTGTGGGAATTTGGTGTGTTACGTACGACAGTGAAAACAAAAGTGTGCGTATAATGCATTGTCCAGTTTTTTTTTCTTTTTCTTGCAAGGTGAAAGCTAACAGACTTTTTCTTAACACAATTAAAAAAAAAATTAAAATTATATACTTTAATTATGTAAATTTTTTTTCCCTTTTATTATCCCTCTTACAAAAGGCATATTTATCGCAATCAAAACAGTAAATTTTAAAGTGACACTCAGGTCAGCGTAAAAATTTTTCTAAAGCTGAGGTAAAGAATAAAAGAAAAAAAAAGGAACGGCAAAATATTTAAATAATCTCATAAAAGCGGTTCTAATAAAAGGTATATAAGCTCGTTAACGCCGTGGCGCTATATGGTAAAGCCATCGAGGGCGTAGATATTCAAGCAAACCCATATATAATAAATCTCTTTCAGTTACTTGGTGCAAAGCGCACCTTAAAGGTAAAGCTTATACACGTACGTTTTTACTATGCTGCATTATCAGATGTTCTCGCGGCTGAGATAAAAAAATGCTGCCCCGCGCGCGCGCGTTCAACGCTCTGATAGGCTTGCGTTCGCGCGATTTATGCTTCTGGCGTGATGCAAAATTTATGGCTTTATAAAGTTCCCCTTCTCTTTTCATTTTTTTCTCTCTTTTTTTTCATTTTATATACAATTTCATATAAAAGCGGAGAGGGCTTTATTTTTCTTTGTGAAATCAAGACTTTTCTTTTACTGCTCAATGTTATATACATTTATTCTTTGAGATTAAAATAAATTATTTTATATAAAATTTCAGAACCATTGCCAATTAAACTTTATTTTTAAAATTTTAACATTTTTAATAGTTATTCAATGCAATTATTAATTAAAAAGTGATTTAATTAGATTTCATTTCGATTTATGATCCAAATTTAATTTATTGCAAAAAATTTTGAATTGTAATTCTTATTAAATTACGTACTTTAGATTTGAATTAATCGATTAAAATTATTATATTTTTCAACCTACTTGTATGTCACAACAAAATACAAAGTAAGCAAAGAATATATACGCGTGTGAATTTCATTATATATAATAAAATTTATACATCTAGTGAGCAATAAAGTTATGCTATTCTATAGTCTTGTCAAGCTTTATGAATTATTAATTTAAAATAAGTACATGCTAAATAAATATATATATTTAAAATTAACCATCAAATGAAGAGTAAATAAAAGCTGGAAAAAATTCGTAAGTGAAGATACGAAATTGTTTCGTGACAGAACAATGGGGACCTCACGATAATCCTGAAACGTGATTTTTATCGTCACGATAATTAAGCCATTTAACTTTTCTGGACTTTGAATTTCTATTAAATTCTTTATACGGTACAATTATATATACAATATAAAACGGTATAAAATATTTTAATTAATTTTTCATAAAACGCCTTTATGTATATATGTGCGAGTAATATAAGATAATAATTTAATCAACAGTTTTTTTTACTTATGCTTTAAACTAAATCATATCATTGAATGCAGCGAGCGTATCGGTATCAAAAGTAGAATTAGGTTAAATTTAGTTTGATTTTCTAAATAAAATAATAATTTTAAATAGACGTGATATTTAATGTTGATTAATGTAATTATAAAAGAAAGTTATTAATTAAAAAAATAAGTCTCTTGGTAAAAATGTCGAAGTTTCATAGAGAATAAATTAAAAATGAAATTTTGCACTTCAGTACCGGTTTTTTAGCATTATACGTCAATATAATTTAACACTTGAAAAATTTCATAGTAAAGATTATCTGATATATGAAAACATAAATGAAAACTATCGGCGGGCAATATTTCACTTATTGATAAGCAACAATATATTATCAATCACATTAAAAAATATAACAGTTCTTCAATAAAGGCATACAAATCATAACGCACTTTATTCAGCACTATACGTAATTAAACGACACTCCAACAAACTCATAAGAAAAAGAAGAAATATATAAAAAGTAAAAAAAAGCAGCAGGTCCAGAGGTATCGATATTATAACGCGCATAAGGAACTGACAGCCGGCGGCAGCTCACCGAGGCACGAAGGCGCGATGATCGTATACACACACGCTATAAGCTTGGGCTCTTCTCAAGCGTGTCATCGGCGCCTGCCTGTTTTGCGACGACGCGCATCACACGCATGTATATATAGATTCGCCATGTAACAGAAACAACTCTACACACGACAAGGTCGTTCCTTTTGACTACTATATACTCGCACTGCTGTGCTTCCTTTATTTCTCCTGTCGCAGTTCACTTTCTTACTCACTTTCTCTCTTACATACATACATCTTGTATTGTAACGGATAATACGAATAAGAGCGTTGCGACCATCATTTTTTTTCTATGCCGCAGCTTTAAGGAGTTCCAAATTTAATGCACTGACCAAAATATTTTTCATTCCTTTTTTTTGTTTTTTCACCAAAACGATTAATAGTAATTAAAAATATTCTCTGTGATGATTTAAATGACATCTTCATAGCACAAAATTAAATTTTATGATTATTCAAGAAAAATAAATCAAGGAATATTTTATTTTTCAGTCAACATAAGTATTGTTTTTAATTTTAATGATTTTTATTATAATGATCCTTCAAATGTTAACATAAATAGTCAATTGAGTCTCAGTGGCTCATTCGGTAGAGTGATGGATTTGTAATCTCGAGGTTCTCCCGAGTTCGAATCCCGCTCTCGACTGTTGATTGATACAAGCACCACTGTACATTAAATGTGCTTTGTTCACAAACACACTGAGGAACTCCGTCGCTAATTAGTATCGCAATGT
Source organism: Anastatus disparis (assembly GCA_017163975.1). Classification (NCBI taxonomy): domain Eukaryota; kingdom Metazoa; phylum Arthropoda; class Insecta; order Hymenoptera; family Eupelmidae; genus Anastatus; species Anastatus disparis. The sequence goes on from JAFFSR010000251.1 coordinate 4,897,777, forward strand.
GATAGCATAAATACAGCAACGTTAAATAAAATTTAAAAAAAAAAATTAAGAATTTTTAATGACTAATGTACGTCACCATTTTTTTGCCATTTTTGTTTCTGATCATTTTTGCTGGTTGACGCATGTTAAAACGGCACTCACCTAGAAATTCTATTCAAAACGTTTCCGGAATTTCTAGATAAATGCCATTTTAACATGCATAGACCAGTAAAAATGGTATATTTATTTAATAAAAGTTAATTTTTTGCTCTATTAAATTAAAAAAAAAAAACATTTTTTCTGCATGTAATCGCGTTTTGAAAATGTTCATGTAAACGAAAACAAACATAAACATTCTCCGTTTTATATTTGAAATTCATTGAATAAATTTATTACCCAAAACTTCCAGCCCATCGATCCTTTAGGACATCTTGAAAAATTTTCCAGCAAATATTCAACGTCACTTAATATCAAATTACAACATAAAATAATTTAAGCAAATAAATCAAGCGATCCGATACACACGAATAACCTGAAACAGCCAAGCAACAGGAGCAAACGCCACAGCCAACAGCAAAATAAAAAAAAAGGTTATTAATGCTTTTAATCGCTCGCAACTCGCGTAATTTCATAAAAGCTCCACTTGCGCGTCAAGATAATAAAGCAGTCGGTTTATACTTATATCTATATGTATACATAAAAGAGAGAGAGAGAGAGAGAGAGAGAGTAAAAAATAAAAAAATGAACGTACAGGACTCTTGAGAGCAGGTGACATCGTTTATGGGCCCTTTTGCGAGCGCGCTATCGATCTTGCTTGGCTTAATTAGCCTACTTAGACTAACATTGATGCCAAACTGAATTAGCTGCGATATGTGAACGAACGCTTATATATTAAATTTGCATGCAAAACTGCATATATATTCGTTAAATACTTCCTTTCCTTATAATAATACTGATCTTTTTGGGAATATTGCTCGATTTTTACCTTTTATTTTCTCTTTTTCTGTTGAACCAAGGCTTCGTTACGGTAATAAGATGCGCGAGAAAGGCTTTATCAAAGTTTAAGATCTTTTTAACAAAGGCAATTTTTTCAAAGAGTATTAATTTTGGTTTACTCATTATTACTGATAATTATTTTAATATCATTATTTATAATTTTCAAACGTTCAATGAAATTTTTAAAAATTTTCAAAAATTTTTACAAATACATATATGTGCTCTGGATATAATTCAATAATGAATAAAAACAAAAATTTAACATAAGTAATAACATTGGATTCTTAACGTAATAATACCACTTAAACAATAATTTTAATGGTTAAAAAATAAATTATTTATAAAAAAAAGTTGTAATATAAAATACGTGTCTTGAGTTTAAAAAATAAATATGTAGAAAACATAATTACATTAATACCGCATGTATACCTATACATGTGCGATAACGTTACAACTTATAAAATGTAATCGTAGCCAGGATTTAAAACAACGAAAAAAAAAAAAAAATAAGTGAGCCTCTTTTGATATTTCATAAAGATATTGGCTTGATTGCAGAAACATAAGAGACCCTGCTGAAAAAGGATCTGTGCTATATCTTTAAAAGAGAGAGAGACCCTTCTCTTTCTTAAAAAGATAGTAAAAGGATACTTTGATCTCAGTTAAATGAACCTTTCTAGCTTTGCTTAATAATACAAAAAAAAAAGAAAAAATAATACTCAAAATTTCGATACTTTCAATAATGATTCGTTTGGAGATGAACAAAAATTCCAGATATTTTTCTAAGAAAATAATCATTTGTTCGCGCAACTGGAGCGAATCACGTTGAAGAAAAAAAAAGAGAGAAAAAAGAAAGTAAAAAAAATATATCCATGAAAAAGGTGTATATAGGATAGTGGCTAGCTAATAAAGTGGAGAAGCTTGGCTCGTGCATCAAGCTACGGGGTTCATAAAGAGCGCGAAGGAAAGGTAAAGCCAAGAAGACAAGCGGATTTACGATGTCTCACTTTCAGCAAAGCTATTCTCGAGAGCGCAGTGACACCAAAAGCTATATGCTTACGCATTATATATACCTTTTTGCGCGTTCTGAAGCTTTATATTTACTGGCGCCTTGGTATCATTAACAAATTATTCTTGGAAACTTTAAAGCGAATATATGCAAAAGGCTAATCTAACTAACTAGCTTGGAAACGCGACGATTTGTCGAAGAGGCTTTTTGCTCTACGTCTAGAAAATGCATAACGGCACCCCAAGGTGATCCACCGAATCTCCTACTGTGGCTTTAAACATCCAAGCAATGTGCAAGTGTTTGTTTCGCATTTTTTACAGGCCTTAGTTTTACCATGTTCAGCTTCTGATTTTAAAATTATTTGATACTTTTTATGCTCCATGTGATTCTTACATCAAATTAGTGTTAAAATATTAGATTGTTGAAGTAATAAATGCTTTTTATTTTGATTTAAAGTTTGAAATTTTTTCGTTAAAAAATTTGTTAAACTTTATTTGTAATTAAAAAATTGAAATTTAGTGTTGAATTTTTTTTATTACAAGCTTGCAAAAAATAAATTATACCTGTCAGTAAAACGATTATAAATAGTGAAAAAATTTTGTAAAATTGTCTAAAGATTGACTAAATGTATAAAAATATTCTTAAAAAATGCAAGTTATATGCATATGTTTTTGAAAAATGAAGAGGAAAACAAGAGTAGCATATTCCTGCCCATTGCAATTTTCGAATTTAGCTTATAATATATACATTTGGATAATAAATTTCTTCGGTCTCGGTCGTTGGCTCTTTTGGTTGGATTATAAGGGTCTCTGTGCTGGTATATAAGCGTATCATCCGTTACGAGTGACGACGTTTTTACGAGCGGCTCGGATTGTAATTCAAATATTTATTCGTCGTGGTAGCTCGCGTTTGGGGGTATATATAAGGGATACACACACTGCTGTATATATAGGCTACTAAAGGTATATAGGAATGACGGGAGGCCCCCCGAGCGCCACACGCTGTGTCAGACCCGTATGTCATCCCCCGCCGCAACGCCCGAATATATCTCCTCTCTTTTCTTCTTAACCAAAGGATTCGTGTATCTTTAGCTTCCTTTTTTCTCTTGCTAATTTTATTTTTATTTTATTTTCTTTCATTTTTATTTTCTTTTTAAACTTTTGCTTTCTCGTTTGATTTTCATCTTCACGCGATCATTTTCAGAAAGCTTGAATTACAGAAAGTGTATGGGCCCTAAGATTTTACGCTTATACCAGGTAATAAGACGTTAAATCAGATTTGTTTTTCACATTTTTTTTAATCTTAACTTGAATTAATAAATGATTACCGAGCTATTTAAATGGGATGTTGCAAAGACAAATAAAACGACAGAACTTTTTACATTCGTTATTTAAAAACAACAATTTTTTATATTTATAAAAATTTTTAATGCCTATTAAGTGCTATTCTTGATAATCGATACGAAGTATTTATTGCTTACACATTATATTTTACAAAATGAGTATGCAGAATATACTGTTATTGGATTATTTATTTTACTATTATCATATGATATAAACTTTTTTCAACTTCATGTTTAAATTAATTTTATTTCCATGGAATTGAAAAAAAAAGTTATTTTAGTATTTTAAATTAATTTTTTTTTTCAAGTTAAAAGTTGCATTTGGAATAAAAAAAAATTTGATATTTAAATTTATTTAATTTATTTAAAACGTACGCAATTTATTTTATTATTATAAACAATGCACTGTTACATTAACACTACGCTGAAATAACTACTTTGTTATTAAATACTATTTCTTGTGAGCAAAAATACTTGAGCATGAAATCCACGTTATATCTGTAAGCTTAAAGTAGAGAAATCGCATTTTTTTGCTCATCTATCCAACACAACAAAGTCTCTCCTAATATACTCTACGAAGCTTGACGGGCAGATCATCGTTTAAGGCTTAAACGGCTCGTAGCGGTAAGATAAAAAAAAAATAAGCCAGTTCCTTCCTTTTTTTTTTTTTTTTTTTTTCTTTTATATATACTTTGCTATCTGCGGACAAGATGTAAAAGGGTCGCATATATACACATCTTATCGAACCGGCCAGTGGCTCGGTTATAGAGTTTTTCGCTCGTCGCAATTACTGACTCGCGTACAAGCGTTTTTTTTTAATATTTTAACTCTCCACAAATGCACCTGCCTTTATACTCTGAGCGCGCACAGCACATACACACACACACCTCGTTATTCCTGTAAATTGCCGTTAATTAGCGCTACGCGCGCGCGCTCAGCTCTCCGAATATAATCGATGCTTCAACGTGATACTGTCGCGGCCACGCGCGCTCGCATTCGTAATCGGATTCCAAGGAGCTTTTTTCTTCCTTTTTTCTTTCTTTTTCTCGCCCCACATCCGTTTTATATACACACATTTATATATGCGGCAATTTTTTTTTCTCTTACTCCTTTTGCCTTTTTTTCGTATGGATGATATATATATATATATATATATATATATATAACAATTGTGTATATAAGCTAAGACAGACGATGTTAAAAAAGGTATGCAGGTTATTGCTCTGTAAAAGCCATAACAATTAGGACGAAGATATGTGCTGTGTGTGCTTATATAAATACGATGTGCGTATAACGGGTGAATCGTGAATGTTTTGCACGTGCCTGGATATGTATATACGTGAAAGGCTTTTGGCTTGTCTTTCAATCGGAGAGATGTATGTTTTTACCGAGTGAAAGATCAAGGACCACCCGCATTTTCTGTATACTGTAACCAAAAGATCTATTCGATCAAGGAAATATAACATTCAGATTTTTTTCTCTTATTCCGTTTTTTTTTAAAGCTAATACTTTATGATACGTATAATATACATGTATTATCGCTTTTTTTTACACCTGTTCGAGATAAAGCGGGACGCCTAGTCAATTATGTGATAATTAACTATTATACATGTTTTATTTATATGTTTTCTATTAATAAAAAAATTATAAATCATTGGAACATTTTTTTTTTCTTTTTTTTTAACGTCGCTATATTTATGCTATACTAATCAGCGACGGAGTTCGTAAAAGTGTTTGTGAACTGCAGCACATGTAACGAACAGTGGTGCTTGCATCAATCGGCTGCCGAGATCGGGATTCGAACTCAGAACCCCGAGTTTACGAATCCAACGTTCTACCGTATGAGCCACAGACCGACTCAAAAATTCAGCATTTATTCTTTATAGTGATTGAAAAATAAGTGTTCTAAGCCAAAATTTTTTCGCAACCATATTCTAAGTTGTTCGGCAAAAAATCTTAAGAACGGTTAAGTATTCTTATATTTTGTGAACCTAAAAATTGTCTTTGTCCAGTTGACGAACACTTAAAGCAAGTTCCGCATAATAGAAGAGGAGAATTTTTAAAAAAAAGAGTGAAAGAACTATATAATATTCCGCATAAAAGCTCTTATCTCAGCTCGTAAATCTATACACCGTATACCTCTGGCTCGTAATATACAAAAAAGAAAATAAAGAGGGGCATAATCAAGCCTCTCATTAAGTAAGACGTTGCTTATGACGAGCTTACTCTCTCTCTGTTTTATGCGACTTTTCGGCGAGTTATTGTCCGTGCGTGCAACCAAGACCACGCCTGCAACGTACTATATACGTATGTAACGAAGGTACCTTTACACGTATAAGAGGATAGTGGAGTTTAGATTAAAGGAAAAAAGTGAACGTAAAACGTGCCATTGTACTACGGTTACAAGCTTTTCCGCAGCATCGACCTTTTATTAACCCTTATGAAATCTTTTTTTCCCCTTTGTACGATTTAATTTAATTGCATTATTCGCGCAAGGAGTTGTTAGTTGTATAATTTTTCTTTTTTTTTCTTTCTAGAATAAGTATGAATAATCTTGTTTGAATAAAGAGTTAATTGTACAAATAAAAAGTTTAATTATAAGAAGGTGTTGAAGATATATTTAAGCGTATGCGGAATGGAAATTATATCTTGGCTTGTATATAGTTTAAGATTTTTAAGATAGATTATTCTTTTTTTCAAAAAATATTATACTTGTATGATAATTTTTTTGAATAATAATATTTAAAAAAGAAATATTATGTGCACATTACACATACTTGATACTTTTATTAACGATAATACGTTTTCAGTGAAAACGATTTGTGGAAATTCATATGAAATTATGACGTTTATCTTAATTTAACAATTAATTCTTATGAATTCCGGTCGTGAGAGTAATTCTCATTGACAAATTTTTATTTTTTTTATCAGAATATTCATTAGGAATTCAAACCTAAGTATATTTCAGAAACAAACTTTTTTTAGAATTTATCGCGTTCTCCAAAATTGTATTGTAGTTTTAATTTTTCTTCTTTTATGTTAGAATAAGTTAATATTGTTATTTATTTTAATTCATCTATAAAATTATCTTTGAAAATCAATTATAAACAATTTTTTTAAAAATGTCCTACAATCATTAATAAAATCAGATCTAAGACCTCCCGAACAACAGCTATCTTTTTAAAATATGAATTATAAGCCCATTTATGATTCTTTATACGATAACTTTCTTATAAAAAAAGAGAACAAAATAAAAGAAAGATATATTAAGAACAAACATGTCCATGTGTTAAAAAAACGCCAAAAGAGAAAGGTCGTCGCGCCGTCTTCGTCGTCGTATAGTGGACTGCAGATGCTCGAAGGCGTATATAAATGTTATTATATGTAGTATAGCACTCTGGCTGTGTGTGTATGTATATGCGATTCTTATCGTATACGATGCGCATCAGGACCTCAATATAATCATTTGTCGGACGAGGATGTTAAAGGTATATATGTGTGTTCCTTCAAGTTAGTCATTTGCATTTGGCCTAATGTATTTATCAGATTAATATCGCTATTTTTTATATATGCGAACGTTTTTCTTCTTTCTTAATTTTTTTTTTTTTGTTTATCATCATTTTAGCGAGAAAAAAGAGTGTACGATTTTTATTATCGATTAATCCAAATTCCGGTTAACAGTCAATTTATTATATCGGTTCAAGGTGCCTTCTCTTTATAAGCGAGTGTGTATATGTATATAATTAAAGGTGTTAATGAGTAAAAGGTGCACCAGCTGGATAATATGATTTATACGTGTAGTTGTTTCAATAAGTAAAAGATAATTACACAATTCATTCGTTTAAATTTCAGTTTACTTTTTTTTTAATGAGGTAATATTTTTATAAACAAGATACAATAAATGAGTGTAGTTTGTTATTTTTTTTTTTTATTTAAATAATTAGACTCATTAATCATAAAAGAAAAAATATAAATATAATTCTTCTAACTTAAAGTTGAAAAAAATAAAAAAAACCTTGGTATTATTATATTTCGCGAAAGTGCGTATAAGCAAGTTAGCGCGCGGCGAGATAGAAACAGAAACAGAAACGGAAAAAGGTCAAAATTAGATGTACAAAACTGGCGGCCTGTCTATATATGATGAATGAACGTTATACTTTGTTCAATTCCGCCTCGTTTGATAATTTCAGTAAAGGCTTACAAAGGCGGCCGACTTTATACTAATTTTCATGTATTTTACTTGACGATCAACTGCTCTCGTTGACAATTCTCACAGGAATAGTTCGTTCTGTTAACGTTTTATGTTTATTGGAAATATGCAATTCATGTGGAATTTAAGATCTGATTTTAACTATTAGTTTAAACAAATTATGAGAAATTTTTAATGTTTTTCATATTTTTTAAATTGTTTAAATCTAGCAAAATAAATTTAAATATAAATCTTAATTTGTCATTAGATAAATTAACTATTACAAGTATTGCTTTCACAAACGATTTGATTAAGAATTTCAATTGAATTTACCGATTACCGAAACATTAGATTTCTTAGACGATAAACTTATTTAACTTTTAAAAAAAATTGAAAATTTCAAGTTGTTCGATTAAAATGTTTTTACTAAGAAATGTTAATACTGTTTGGTTACGTAAGCTTTATCTGGTGTCTTCGTTACGTAAGTAATAGTTACTCGAAAAACTATTTGTCAGAGTGTAATTGAGTCTACGTATTTCTTGCCTTTCCTGGGAAATCTAAGCTCCGTTTTAATTTCTTGCAGCTGTAGCTATCTACAAATAACTTAACAATTTTCAAGCCTAGATGATATTTGCAAAAATTAATTGATTCGATTTCACAAAAATTCACTTGCAGCAAATTTTTTAAATAAAAAAGACGTCAAAAGTACCAAGAAATGAAAAATAAAAAAAAGGAATAAAAGTGCGAATATTTAACGGTCTTGTAAGAAGGGAAAGGAAGCAAGACAATCTTGGTCTTGGAAATATATATGCTCGGAGACAATGGGGCAGTACAGCAGACTGAAATTTTTCTCCAAAGCCAAATACCAACCAAGACGGCTTTCGCAGAAACATTTATAACGCGTATATATGCGAAATACACATGCGGTTAAATGAAAGGACACCGCTTTGATGCCACAAAGTTTCTCTTGGTTTCGACCTCATTTAGACCAAAGTCAAGAAAAATTATATTAAAAGATTGATTTTTTTAATAATTGTAAAAAATCTTATTAAAATTTCATTTTGAAATACCAAAATTTCGTCTTAGTTATAAAAATTACAAGAATGGTTGTTAAAATATAAATAAATTGTTAAAAAATTTAGTTGATAACCGAAAAATTGGTAATCCAAAATTTAAATGAACATATCCTTAAACCTGAAAAATCATTGCTCAATGTCAAATCGTTTTTCATCGTAAAGTAAAATGATTATTTTTTTTTACTTTTCAGCGTTAAATATATATAAGTGAAAATGTAGAATCGCGTGGGGTAAGAAATCAATTATCGAGAAAACTTGGTGCCGAGTAAATTAATCAACATCAAAGTACGTAATATATACGCGACACATAAGCTTTGAAAAGGAGAGCCTAGTGTATTAACGTTATGGGTATTAGTAAACGTCAACTTTACTGACATGGAAACCCTGCATTAGTCAGTCATCCTGGTTGAGCTTGCGTGTGTATGTGTGTGTTTTGTGGATGAAAAATCGATGGATTTTATTGCTATAGTTTAAGGCATTTTTGCACATCATACGTTAAATTATAACATCACATTGCATAATTCATTCTAAACTGTTTAAAATTAAGTAAGAAAACTTTGTTCTTCAACAAATATATTTTATTTCAAATTTTTAACGTGTAAATGATAACATTGATTATAGAATAATATAAGAATAAAGGAATTCATTAATCTCACAAGTGATATAGGTAGTTCTTAAGAATTGTATATTTTTTTGGCTACAGGATGAAAATATACATGAACATTAGAACTGAATATTTAATCGTAACTTATTTTTCTAGATAGACTATACTAAAATAATAAAAATGTCATGTCAATTTTTTCCTTCTCGTTCATCATCCACGTCTATCATAAACATCTGCCAATAAAACTCGTACTTTTAATATATCAACTGCAGTCGAGTGAAAAAAAAGGTTCATAAAGTTTCAAGGCACTGCCTGATGATTGCAACAAGTGAGTAACTAGTAAAAAAAAAATATATATTACAAGCCATACGCAGCTCTAGCCTCGCAAAGATGGCGCGAGAGCAAATAGAGCAACCATTACACTTATAATTGCACATCATGTGTCGCTTAACTTACAGAGACATCGATGCATTGCATAGCGCTTATAGTATATCCTTCTGTTTCAAGTGATATCGTATACACGTATCGTCCGACAAATAGAATTAAAAACTTTTTTTCCTTAAGTTTTTACCTATTGGCTGGAAGAGTAAATGTTTGCAAATATACTGATCTATTGTGTATGCTTGGGATGGTACCATCAGTATGTACACATCATTTTTTTTGAGTTTATCTATTATTTAAATTTCTTTTCTTTGGTCTTGCTGAATAATAAGAAAAATGCACGTAATGATTGTCAATCATTCTCAATAACTCGATAAGTTTGTAAAATTATTATTTAATCAATAGATGAATTATGTTATAAAAATATGATAGTACTTATTGGCTTAAAAATTGCAAATTATATGACATATTGGTTTAAAATCAAAGAATTGTAATTTTGAAAAAGAATAAAGATTTTAATAATAATAGATGTAGACGATCATTACTAGCAATATCTCTAAATAAATAATTCTAAGAAAGAATTGCATCGAGCTATTGGTGATCGAATGTGTGTGTGTGTGTGTAAGAGTTAAAGTTTTTGGCGAAACTTGGGGACCGGGAAAAAAGGGAGGAGCTTATATATGTACGGTTTTGTACAGAGAGTCTCTCTCTCTTTGGCAAAAGAGCAAAGGGGGGCTGTGTGTGTCGCGTTGCCAAAGCAATTACCCCCATTCTTCTTTTGCCTTCTATTTCCAAGCTCCCTCCTTTTTCTCTTGTCCATTTCTCGTTCGCTTATAGACACTAAGCCGACTTTACTGTCCGACGACACCTTTCTATTTTACTAGCCGCGACATATAGCCGCCATCTTGCACAACTTATTATATACATATATATTTAGATATTTATATGCGATGGGGAAAATTTTCTTTTCTATCAGCGATTATCATCCAACTGATATAGCATTTCTATTGATATCAAGTTAAAGTTTACTGACTTGTTGGTATTATGGATTGCACGTTATATTTTATGCCTTTTTTTCTTATTAACCACCTGTGGTATAATAAATTTTCGCGTATACTTATTGATCACAAAGAAAAACAATAAATACGTGTAATTGAGTTATTAATAAATTCTTGTTAAAAAATTCATGAAATTTCCTTTACAAAGCAATTTACTTATCTTTTTTCAAACTCACTAATAGATTACTCTGATAAATATATTAATAAGTTTCATGACAATTTTCATTTATTAACGAAAAATTATTAGGTGAACATTATAATTTTCACTTTTCCAACTAAATAAGACATTAAGTAGAAAAAAAAAATTTATTTTAAAGGTACTGATGCGTTACGATACAATTTAAGATTATCTTATAATTTTTATTTTTGTATAAATAGTGAAAAATAACAAAATTCAACCACCTGAGAGAAAAGGCCTTAGGTTCAAATAAAATATATATTTATAAAATATAAAAAAATAAAATAAAATATATATTAAATATATATTTTATTATAATAAAATATATATTTTTTACTATTTATACAAAGATATTGAGGAGAAGACATATTTTGATATATAATTTTTATTTTTAATAATTTCAAGGGAGTATACGAAAAAAATATTCTAATAATGGTCATTTATTTTCATAATGGAAGTCTGTGACAATTTAATTATGAATTATTGTCATACTAGAACATTTTTTCCATGTATGAAAGTTAAACTAGTTACATTGACAATTTTCCAAAAAAAAAATTTTTTATTCTACAATTTTGACATTGCTGAAGTTTTCAAATAAATGAATTTATGTAAAAATTATGACTTCTCATAATTTAATTTAGAAAAATTTTTGTATAAGCAATGATTTTATTGTATATTCTACTACATCATGTCGTGTTCGAAAACTAAACATTTAAAATAAAATTTCTTTTTTAAAATATCAGCAACTCTAATAATTCATTTCTTAAGAATATTTGAATATACTTTATCTACAGCATATATTAATGAGATGAAGTACTAATTCCATAAATAATTTTATTTTCTTAATTAAATTTTTCAATTGTTTATAGAATTAAGATTTAATTTTTTATGAAAATAATAATCTAAAAATTATAATAAGGTTTTAAAAAAATACGTTTAAAATTTATAAAAAAAGTTCCATCCCACCGTTGTTCACAAGTTCAGTTGCAGCATGTAGTATTTTGATTTTTTCGATAGTATATTATAGCGGCCAAGAAAAGAGAATCTTTACTCGTTGTCTTCTTCTCGCGTGTAAAAGTAATTTGGCCCCGCAGGACACGGTGAAGGAGGGTGCTACAGTACAATAAATATATCTATATATATAGTTACCATAGCAATTTGCGATATATAAAATCGTTCTCTCTTTCGCTTCTCTCAGCGCGACTATCCTGCTACAATTCCAAGAAATTTCCGTATATGCAGCTTCGTATGATCGATTTCCAAGATTTATCAGTACATACACATTTTTTTTCTTCATCTCTCACATACGTATTTCTCATGCTAGACATACATATCGTAATGAAAATTACGAAAATTGTATTAATTTAAAATTCTTCATAAATACGTGTTATTATCGTACGTTATGCATTTGATATTAACATAAAATATGAAAATGCGATTCTATATAGGTATTAAATTAAACTTTGGAAACCACTTTTATAATTCAAGTATACTTATAGGATAAAAAAAATAAATATTAACTGCAGAAACATTTATTACATTTCTTACTTTAGTTTTACTTACTTTTTTCATCTCTCTCTTGTATCTAATGATTCCCCAATTATTGCCTATTACAAAACCTTTTTTTTTTTCATTTTTTTTAAAAAAAAAGTTAGCATTTCTACAAGTTATACTCACGCGAATCTTTTTTCGCGCATTGTTTTTATTTTTCAGCACAAGGACCAATGTCTATGCTTTTACGCTCGATTGGAAGAAAGGAGAAGAATAAAGTAAAATATAAAAAAAAGGGATAGAAAGAAAGGTAGGTTGGTCAAGAAGAAGAAAGCCCCCAAAGAAATTGAAAAGAAAGGCTATGGGAAACATCCGGTGGAAGATATCGCGCACTTGACCATCTTCATTTCTTTTGTTAAGGTTTTGTGGCTAAGCGAGAAAGAGAAAGAGAGAAAGAGAGATTTGCCATACAATACAAAAGTTGAAAGATCTTTACAAAAGGCGAGAGTCTGTAATTGGTTGGGTTGTGATGCCGCAACATTCATCCCTGATTTCTCGTGGTTTTTTTAAGTATAATATGTGTGTATATGTGTGCTTGAATTTGTGATGCAACGGTCTTCTTGACTTTAATTTTTTTTTTTTTTTTTGATGGATGGGTTTGACTTTTCCTGTCAACAAAAACTTGCATCAGGTTTATAAAACACATGTAACGGGATTTCAAAATTCAGATAGAAAATCTTAGTATTTTCGATTATATATACCTGTTAAATGTTCCGACAAAGAAATAAAAAAAAAATATCTAAATATCAGTTCAATTTCTCATTTTTGAACTGAAACATGTAATTTAAATTATAAAAGATTCTTTTAATTGTGCTTTTGATATATCAGCATTTAAAATCTTTATCAGTTAGATTTAGATATGCACTTATTTACAAAAATCAATTCTTTTTTAAATATTTAAAATCGACATGGGATCTTTTAAAATAAATACACAAATGACTTTTATTTTCACTCATATATAATATAATTATTATTTAACCAAAAATAATAATAAATTGATATTTTATTTTTTAAACGAATACATTAATTCTATTAGCTAAATAAATTCATGCAATTGTGCGTGCTCATGTATATGTGTACAATAAAAGTTCTGGCTTGTAGACGAGCAATGCATTTTATAGCAAGCGGGGGTTGCTCTTTCTTTCTTGTATATATGTATATATATTTTATATAGCACAAGATTGAAGCCGGTTGTATAGATGTTAAAAGAGTTAGCTCATAAAGCAGCTGCAGTGCTATATACATACGCGCACAAATATCAAATGTTTTCTCTTGCTCAGTTTTTTCTTTTTTTAAGGAAAAATAAAAAAAAGTTTTGAAATCTATATGAGTAATATGTATACTCGTATGATCGTAAGATGATGAAAATGACCCTGGCATGCAATAATTTATCGTCGGATATATCATGAATTGGCAATTTAGAGGACTCATTACGTGCATCCTTATGTTGTGCGCTTACGTCTAAGATATGTCGTTAGAGGCACGATGGAAAATATCATTTGTCGCGCCATTTTGACGTGACATCATCGATGTCTTCGATACATTCTAAAAATTTCGATTTTTTCTCATACTTATTGATAGATTTTTAGGAATTTTTTATTTTATTAATTTTATTTCTGTTTAATCACATTAAGTTTTATTTAGATTATTTTATTATAGAATTTATGTAGCAAAAACGCTTTTGAAGATATAACATTCAACTGTTTTATTTTTATTCTTTGGTTTAATTTTAAAAGGAATTTAATAAAAAGGAATGCGTTTGAAGTGAATATTTCATATAGAAGAGAAATATATTATTTACTGCCACTCATCTTAACTCTCAATAATGAAAAGTAAATCTGAAGAAATAATTGTAAGTGAAACTATTATAATTCAAGATACGGTCTGTCAAATTTTCATATTTTTCGAAACATTTTCTTCGATTTTTTATATCATTTTTTTCATTTAAAAAACATCCATAGAATATTGTAATTCTTATTCTATTCCGTAAAGAATCAAAGCATCACAAGAAGCTGTCGGTTAAACCGACTATTAAAATTCTATTCAGCTCTAATTTTTTTTTTCTAATGCAAGGATGAATAAATTAAAAAGAAAACCGGCCCTTAAGCCAGTACCTTCCATAGATATTATATAAGCTAAGGTAGACATTAAATTTTCATTCGAAAAAAAGTCAAGTGTAGTTTAACCGGCGTCGGTGTGTCCCCTTGACGATGGCTTACACATACATAATACGGCTCCAATCATCGGATTATCCTAAGGTATATATATATACACGTATAAAGAGTATCTCTCTTGGGAGCATAAGGCGGCTTTCAAAGTAAAAAAAGTTAAAAAGTCAAAAAAAGAAAGAAAAAAAGATACGAAAAAGAAAAGAAACTGTTGTGCCTGTCAATCATCCATGGAGGCTAGACTACCAATTTCTCCTTCGTTCCTTTCTCTCTCTCTCTCTCTCCTTCGTTCCATAATTTCTGATAATTTCTTCGAAGCGCTGCGGCTGCTGCTGTTGTTGCTGTTGCTGCTGCTGTTGTTGCTCTTACTGCTTGCTGAACGTTTTCCCTTCTCTTTTGGACGAAAAAAAAGATAAAAATAAAAAAAAATAAAAAAATAAAAGAAGAGAAGAATTATTATAAGACGGTAATTGCTGGACGATCATTGGGCTGCTTGTTGTATAGTCTTCGCGGCTTCTATTTATCCTGGGCTTCATTATAATAACAATATTATACATATATATGTATGTATGTATGTGTATATGCTGCGATGCGCGCGCGAGACTGCTAATTATCGGTTTAAATGTTGGAAACCTGGCGCAGAAGCTGAATCGCTACTCGCTCTCTTCGACTCCTTGAATTCCACCGACGCTCTTCTTTTATTTATATATACATATATACGTGTGTTCGTCTGTATATATCGCAATTACCTATAGGTGTGCTTCGGCGTTTCTTCCTTTCCTACCCCCCTCTTGACACATTATATTTACCCGTCGATCCCGTAATTTTCGATCATTTTTTTTTTCTAAGGGGCTCGAGTCTAAGATGATTATTTTTGATCGATATTAAAATCTCAATGGAAATTATAATCTCTGTCGTTTCGAGAAACTGCTTTATTAAAAATATACAAAAAAATTGATGCTCTGAGACAATGAACGAATAATTTTTATTAATTTGAGATTTCGTTCAAAATTAAGTTTTAATAGTTTCTTTGAAAAACAGAATTTTTTTAATAGATGAGGGCATTTTTTAGTTTTTTGTTGCCCAAATGAATGGATCTGTAAAAATCAAATACTCTGCTAACCCTTTCAGACCTAAAGTACATTGCAATGCACATCGATGATTTTTGTGAAATAAACATAAGGATTAGCTTAAAATAAGCTGTTTTCGATTTCTAATTAGGAAATTGAGAAAAAAAAAATAAAAAAATTTTATTACAAAAATTGCTTAAAAATGAACATTAATCATCATAAAATAGTTATGAGAATATTTTTTAAAGAAATAAAAATTTAGGTCTCAATGGGTTAAATTAAATATGAAATATGTAAATAATACAATTTTAACAGTATAGTACTTATTAAAATTACTAAAATTTTTATGAGTACGTTAAAGATACTTTTGGCAATCAATTATCTATGTTTACTTAATCCCACAAAATAGTAATAATGTAATGAAAATAAACAAGCTACAGCCCTCATAATCCAGATGACATGAGCAAACATTTGGTTAATCGGATTTCAATATGTTTTCCCAGTTTTCAAATTTAACTTGATAAATGAATAACAACAGAACGCATGGAAATGAAAAAGCTTGAGAATAGCGATATATATATTTCGAAAGAAAAGAAAGGGGGGAAAAAAAATAAAAGGCGTATAGGCAAAACAAGAGATCAACAGCCGGCGGCGGGCAACATATTGCTTGACCATTAAATAAATCGAAGATCCTTTAATTCTCCAAGGATCACTAGGTTAATTTCTGATGAAAGTTAAACTTCCCGTGACCATAGAGAACAATACGACCTGCCACTTACTATATCTACAAAGGTCCAGGAGTGACCCTTTTTTTGGCCTTTCTTTTTCTCTTCGATACTACATCCCTAAACGCGTATGGCAATTTCATTCCATTTAACGCTGATCTACCCTCAACTTTCACCCCTTGTTGTTACTTCCGCGATTCAATGCTGTATCTCATCCGCTCCACAAAACTTTTACTTTATTACTTTGGACATTGAGAGTAGCTTATTCCCAAGAGCATTATAGCTGATGGATATTTCGGAACTCGGTTTATTTTTCAAAGTAATTTCTTTTAATGAGTATTGTGATACTACAATTTTTTGAAAATTAATATTTCATTAGTATTGCATTCCATTACTTATATCGTCCAAAGAAGAAATTTATCACTTTTAAATAAAATTTTCTGGTAATATTAAATCGAAATGAATTCTATATTTTTTTCGAGATTTCATTTTACAACTTCCGAACTTCATGATACGAGATGTATTAAACTTTCAAGAGTATCTTTTATGCGGAGATTCGAAGAAAAACTTTCGCCAAAGATTTTACATTCATTCTTATAAGATTAAAATATCTTTACAAGAAATCAAACGAAATTCATTGTTGGAGCATAAATATAACTTACATAATATTTATGAAACAGGAAATCTCGTAATTGATTTAATCAACAAACGAACATTATAAAATATTAGTTAAAAAATCAAAACTTTAGTTTTTCATCGGTATAAAGATACAAAACGACATGGCAAACTGAAAGTATTATAATCTCGCTGTGACAAAGACAATGAACCAGAAAATGACAAAGTTGAGGATAAAATTAAAAAACAAAAGGGAGGGAAAAAAGGACGTGAAATCTTGCATAACGTAAAAAAAAGTCAGAAAAGCGCTTATGTGTAACGTGTAACAATGAAACAATGAAGAGTCTACTTTTTATAATAACCGAGTAGAGTATAGTATAATGCATATGAATGTGCATCACAAGTACCACACATATGCACCGATGTTTATCATCGTGCCTGGCTCGACCATCTCTTTGTTGTTTGGAGAATTGTCAGAGAGGAAAAAAATATATATAAATACTAGGGAGCTTGGAAAATATGTACGTACGAGAGCACGTGCAATATCTGTGAGTTTCTACGCAAAAGTCTATAGTGCATAGTGTAAATTTAACGTTGACATTTTTTTTAACTTTTAGTGTAACATTTTTTTTATTTACACATATATTTTTATAAAAATTTTTATGTATTTGAATATTTAATTATTTGTGATAAGAATTGAAATTAAAGCGAATTTCATTAAAAAATTTTAAATTAGCTTAATAAAAAGGTGTACATAAAAAATATCTTTCTTCGATCTAAGACAGAATATACTATAAATGATATCATCATAAATAATGAAAATAATTGCTTGAATTAAACATAGTTGCAGGATATTTAATTTTCATACAAATGTAGTAGAATAGTTGTAAAAAAACTCAAATTTTTTATAAAAATTTATCGTAATAAAAATTTAGACATGAAAAATGTTCTACTTTTAAAAATTTATAATTTTTGCTATCAATCGTTACAGCTATCGTCAATTTATAAGTAAATGTTCATAATCTATAAGAAAAAAAATGAGAATTCGTCAGCCGTTGTGCTTGAAATCAATCGAGCTTGAATCGCGTGTAAATAAAGTTTAGCCTTAAGTAGGTCCTGAGCGCATTAAACGTTTTTTAATTCCCGCGTTTCTAAATTATTTCCGCAAGCTCCAGCCTTTTGACATGTACATTCTACATACCAAATACACACACATACACCCATACATAAACGTTTTACAGGTAAAAATGTAGAAATAAAATAAGAGAAGGTCGCTTATATACATTAATCGTTGGATAAGGCCACGATAATGGGGGTGGAATAATTCGTACATAATACAAAGAGGTAATATAGAATTGAAGTAAAAAAAAAATAAAGCAAAAAAATAAAAAGTAGCTCGTAAAGTAATTATTCATAACACGCAATTATAAATACGAGCGAGAGAAATAGAGAGAGAGAGAGAGGCCATGTCGCAAGGTATATATAGCCTCTAATATACGTATATCGTTTGCAGAATCGCTTTTGTGCGCTTTTCAAAACAATGATTTATCTAATTAAGCTGCAGCAAAGTACTAGCTCCGCGTATACACACATATTGTTCTGCGACTGCGCAAACTTTATAATCAATCTGTTTGCGATACTTATTTTCTTTTTCCTCTTTTTTTCCTCTTTTTAACTGTACCATATGTGCATTATTATAACAAAGTTAATAAATATGTTATCGCTCTTTTTTTCCATAAGCTCTCAAACGTTATTATACACAAACTTTAAAGCAAAGAATATATCTTACACTATATAGTTTTCTAAGAAAGCAATTGCAGGTTGCCGCTTATCTAACAAAGCAATCTTCATTCGCATTGTTAAAATTATACTTCTTATTAGATTGTTTGTCATATGTAATAGAAAATAATTTTTTGCTCGAACAATTCTGGTTAGATTTAAGTTAAGTATATGTGGAGAATAAGAAAAAAATTGCATATTTCCTCCAATAATGAAATTGATTTGAGTTAAAGAGGAATTAAAATGTGATTTATTTGATTGATCGAAAAGGGGAAGAATAGTAGTGTAATAAGGCTACCGATAGAAAGATACCCCGATTTAGGGTTGATGTTGATTATCCTTAAATCCGATAGATGGCAGTGGGAGCCTCTAATTGTATCTTTCAAAACCTCCCCTATCATTCTCTACATGTGTATCAGTCTATTGTACATAATTACTCTTTTATTATAGGCATTTTTTGATAAATAATTATTTTAAATAATTTTAAATACTTCATGTTTAATATATTTATTATTTAATAAAAAAAATGACTCATAAGGAAAAAGCAAGAAAATATATTTAGTCAAAATTGTAAAATTTTATAAATTGATGTATTTATGTACAATACAGACAACATAAACGTCCGTGAGATCAAATGCCGGACAATTGATCCTTATTCAAGAGAGATTACTACCGTTAATACATTTAGTCTTGACATACATAAAAAAAACATATATCTTACATATTCAAGAATATTGTCAATTCCTAATTAAAGTAGAACTTAAGTACAGATGCATTTTAAAATATGACAATAAGAAAAAAAATAAAAACAAAAATTCTTACCTTGAATTATACAATGGAAATTCTTTTAAAAATGTTGGTATATAAAATCAACAAGGTCAATGACGGCTTTCTTGTGTATATATACACGTGTATAATAGTGTATTTTATATATATAGTTGTTGGCGAAAGGGCAGCTCCGGAAGATTTGTCGCGATGCGCGTGGCTGCGTGCGGCACGTGAGGTTCTGCTGGTTGCGCGCTAAGAGAAAACTAACGTATATATACATACATAAAGCAGCAGCAACAACACTGACCAATGCCAACGGGCACTTTCGTCAAAACCATTAAATCGCTACATCGACTGCTCAATGGACCGTTTTACTATTGCCTGATGCTTACTTTACTTTAAGTTCTTTTTTATATGCAATATATATATAGGGGCTTTAGTGCTTTGGAACTTTGATGTTGTGGACTTGTTAAACAAAAAATTAGGTGTTATGTGCAGTTTTATTGTTTTTGTGTAACTTGACGTTTGTTAAATGAAATATTTATACGCAGAAAAGAAATATTCAAAATTTTTAAAATTTCATTTGAAGGAATCAAAGCATAAATATGTGTGAGTACTTTCTAAAAGTAGTTATTTTTTTATAGCTTAATATGTGATATTTTTGTTTTTTAATATACTTTTATCACTTGTATTTTAAATATTTTAACAAAAGAAAATTTTTTTCTCAATCCACATGTAAACAATAAAATAATGTCTAACCCAACTTACCCAGTTACTACTGATTTTGCTAAACTCTTTTTGTATGCATAAAAACAATTACTTTAAAAGTATAATTCTATTTTATTGTTTTATTTGTAGCTTGTGTACATTGTACACGCACATAAACAAGTTTAAAATAAATATTACTTGATACAAATACGACAACAACATAAATATTATGTTTGCTTCTATTAAAAAAAAGAAGAAAAAATTATTGAAATTAGTTATCCGTTATCTTGAACGATTCAATAGTACTAGATAAAAAGTTCATCTTTACTACATCTGATAGTATACACAGATTATCTTTGTTTTGCCTATAGAAATGAAAAAAAAAGAAAGCAATAAAAAATCTATGGGAGGACAATAGCGTGTCGGATTCTTGTTGAAACGGTGCGAATATCTTTGGAGCTCGCGATAAATCCATTGAGCTGCAAATAAAATCACACAGGAACGTTATGTAGACGTCGCGTGTCCTCGAAGCGTTTTCAAGAGGAGAACCCGAAACACTGTACCGTGTAACGCTCGACTTCCTTCTCACCTTCCTTTGACAACTATGTATATATGTCATTCTGGCTCTTTCTATGTGTTCTTATAGCGATTAGGCGATATCATGATCTTATAAGCTTGGAAGATAATATTTATGTTCTTCCTCGAGGGACAATTATATTATAGCTAAAGAATTTATGATTCTCGTCGGATTGATTTTCAAGAAAGGAATATTTATTTTACAAGATTGCTTAAGAGTTATGCTATGTTTTAAGATTTATTATTTTTTTAGATCAAACAATCATAACAGTGAATATTTAATTATTTATGTTAATTAATTTAATTTGTACATTTAAATATTTTGTGTACTAGATTTTTAATGTAATTTACTGTACATTTTTTTAAATTTGTTATTTGATTTTTTATCAACGAATATAAATTAAATTTATTAATTAAAATATAGAAACATTTTTAAATAAAATTTCTATCTGAGTTAGTTTAATATTTTGAAAGAAACTTGAATTTACAAGTACTTGTAGCAAAATAAATGGCTCAGTAGTTAAAGATGTATGTGAAACTGTCATGTCAAAATAACCATTTTCAATAATTATTTATGCCAACAAGTGAAGTAGTTTATGCGTGAAGAGTGTTTAGAAATTTTTACCCGGATTACACATATATTTTTATCCGATTCTATGTGTAAAATCATATCTTATCCTTACGTTTTCTCAGCATAAAGTGGAATGTTACTCTAAGAACTAAAGAAAATTATTCACTTAATAGAAAATCGAAAGAGTTGATGAAAATTTCAAATAATTTTTCAACTGCTTTGATATTTCTATTTTCCTCTTTTTAAATTATGTCACGAAAGATGTAAACAAAAGTATTTATTAATCAATCGTAATAATCAATGCAAAGTGATTGAAAACACGAAGAAATCATAGATAAAAATATTTTTTGATAATTCTTAAAAACAAATTTTAGTTTCAACAAAAATTTTTGTAAATTTGTCAAAAATCCATAAAAATTATCCAAACAATAGCATCGAAAAAAACACATGTTCAATCAGAACAATACTCAAGAATCAGCAATATATACATACACACAAAATTCTTGATATAGCCCTGAATTTTCATGAACCGCAATCCTAACCACTGAGCATCCAAAAGCAATATATAAATACATAGAAAAAGCTTGTACACATATGTAATACATACATGTAAAGATAAAAGAGGAGCAAAGGCTCAAAAAGAGTATACATAAGATAGTCCTGGGCAAGCATATATAGTCCAGCCCCCTACTAAGCAACAAAAAGGCAGTGAGCAATACGCCATACTGGCTCGAAGCATTGGCTCATTGGTGAGCTATGCTTTTAAGAGGCGTGCCCTTACACCACACCAGTAACTCGCTAAAAAAGGTGGGGGTAGAGAAGCGCGAGTTGAGTAGCCAAGACGTTGCCAGTACACGAGACGCTCTCCGCGAGTTAGCACCGTGTTTTTAAAACACCTCATCGACAATAGTGAATTATATACACATTTTTTAGAGAAAAGATTAGTAGTTAGTTGTATTGTCGTTGTTTGTTTTTTTAACGTTGATGTTGAACATACTGTTAAAAGTGAATTTTTGGTGACGCTCGTTGATGAGCTTCTTTTAATGTGGTGATCAAAGTAAAAGAAATAAAGAGAAAAAAAACGTCGATATCTAGTGACTGATACATAAAAAAATCTTCATTTAGTTAGTAATAATTGTAAAAATAATAATTGAAAAAATAATAAAAAAATGACGCATATACGGAGGTTAAGCGTCCAATCAGAATCCATAGATTCATGGTCAATTAAAACACTCTAGCCGTGTATACACTGGAAAGAGGAACTGGAGGCCTGGGGTTTCTTGGGCCGGCTAATCATTATCAAGATACAAGATCAACAACAACATGTTATCAGTCAGTGGCAAATATTGTACAAACGCCGGCCAATCATCCCCAGGCTTCCTCTCTTACAGTATTACAACAACAGCAACAACAACAGCAGCAGCAGCAACATACTAACAGTAGTAACAGTGAATTACAACAAACTCAGCAACAGCAGACGATGACACCAACATCAGCACCACCGGCGGCCGTCGCCGCTAGTCCTAATAATCCTGTAGCTATGAGCCAACTTGGTACTGTTTATGCTACAAAAAGACGAAGACGTAATGGCAAAAGGTGCTTTATTCATTTTTATTTATTAATCATTATTTAGCTATTGAATTTAACATTATTTACAAGTGCAATTTCTACAAAATAGTCATTCGAAAATTACTAAATTTTATTGAAATACTGAATTGTTGTAGGCGTTAAATAAACCTTGGTACAGGAACACGCTTATAAATAAATTGTTTTCCAAGTTTTTTGGATTAAATAAAATAGGAAATTTCAAATATACTACTTTAGTTTTTCAGTGTAATAATTCAATGTACAAAAAAAAAATTTGGTCATTAATGAAAAGAAAGGAATGTTAAAAAATTATCATTAATTTTGTCGATCTATTAGAAGGTTTATCTTATAAACATTTTTCCAAGGATTTCATTGTTAAACATAAATGGATTTGATATTAGTTTTTATTTCTCGATTTTAACAATCAATTCAAAAACGTAGCAAAAATTAAAAATCCATCAAAATTTATACAGAAACAAAATTTTAAGTTTGCATATGTCTTTGATTGAAACTAATATTTTAAATAATCTTTCCACTATTCGTCTTATTTGTTTTTAGAACAAACAAATGTACGTATAGGTATGTTTAACAATAATTATTTAATACTTTATTTCTATAGTTTATAATAATAACAGATCTACTTTATAATTATTTTATTTAAAAATGGTTAATCTATATGAGCCTTAACACAAACTTTCAAATCTTCAAAATTTTCGGTAATTTTCATATTTATATTTCATAATTTAATAACCCTAATAAAATAATTATGATTACATTGATAAGAGAATATAAAATTCATCAAGAAACAACTAATTGAAATGGTTACATGAAGATTCTCAAAAATATCGTCGTCTGACTATTAACCTAGTTCCAAGTGTATACTTCAAGCTAGAAAAACTAAGCAGATTATACGTTTTACATTATTAGAACCAGTTATAACTCTGCTTTGTCTATGTTTAAGTGAATGACCAATTCAAAGAGCGGAATATGCTAATATTAGTCTTCCACTGTCATAATATCCGTATTCAAAGTTTAAAAGTGTTATTTTAAAAAACATTATTGAACATTAAACTTCTCAAAGAATTACACGTATGACGATAATTAATATTACTTCATTTTCAATAAATAACATAATTTCTTGTTTTTAATGTTAAAAAAATTTTAATTTTATCGTAATCCGTTTTAATATTTCTAAAATTTATTTCAATTTTTGTTAAATTATAGTTATTTAATAACATTAATAACCGTCGAAAAATGTATTACTATGTAATTTTTAATATAAAAGTTGAAATAAACATTAATTCAATAAGTAAATCATACTAAAGTACAGTTAATAGTTTCTAAATATTCTCTAATATGGACAAAATTAATAATTCTACAAAGTAAAGTATAATTTATTTATTAAGATTCCAAGTTAAATACGACCCACGCGAGCATTCATTTATCATAAATATATATATCATAATAAATATACAAACTTTACTTATTAAATCAATAAAATACATTTAACTACTTCTTATGGAAATGTCTACCTAATAATTTAACGTTCTCTATTGAAAATAATAAAGAAAAAAATAAAACAATTTTTAAATGCAACATTACGAAATTAATTCAACTTGCCTGTCGACTCAATCTAATACGACATGTGCATACCCCCCATTAACATATCTTTCTCTTGATAAAACTCCAAATAAAAAGAAAGAAAAGAAAAATATATTAAAACTGCTATGTAATAAATTCACATTTAGATACATATCATCAAAATTTTCTCAAACGCTATTAACTAACGATTAAACAAGCTTGGATTCCAAAGAGAGAAAAAAAAAGCCAGCGTTGTCGTTAGTAAACAATATACTTCGGGCGGGTTACAAGAAAACCTTGAGAGATTGTTAAATCAATAAGTTTCCGCGTGTTATATACGAAGGAAGCACAAGGTATAGGAGAATAAGAAAAAAAAAGGAAAGAAAGAAAGAGAAAAAAAATGTTAGGCTTGCGCGTATTCTCATTACAAATGCGGTGATGATATCTAAACAACTATATAGAGAACTTTGGTAGGGGGGTAAAACTTAAAAGACGTCTATTCTTGCGGAACACTGACTAAAGTACTCGGACATCCGGAGAACTATATTCCTAGATTCCTTTTTATTTCTCTCTCTTGTCTCACATTTTAATGGGGTCCTTTGGAAAAAAAAATTTCTCTTTTTTTTGGAAGTTTGCTCGAGGCTACATCTGTAGAAATCCTATGACAACAGCTTAATGACGCGAAGGCTTCTATAATTTCGGGCCGAGAGAAAGAGTCGAAATTGCAGCTAGCGAGTTGTTCTCTTGCTTTAGCTTTAGCTTTGGCTGTTACTGATGCTTCTGCTGTTGAGCCTGTGCAGTCCACAAAAGGATTACTGTTATTACCGAACGTGGAACGCAACTCCTGATTATACTCTCTCTCCCAAGGCTTTTTATCTGTAGTAGTGTAGTATATAAAGCTTGGACCCATTGGATCCGCTCCATTGGCCTGTTTTTTTTTCTTTTATTTTTTCATTGGGATTTGATGCTTCATCGCTTGTTTTCTGTATACGTATATATCATGAGCATGTTGATTCTTAAAAACAGGATTGAGAATCAGTTCTGATGCTTACATTCAAATTGATGATTACCAAGGGATTTTAAAGTTAGCTACTGTGCTTCATGTTTTATGGTAGTTTTAAGTGAAGATTAATTGAATGGGTATATCGATTGAATAGTTTCCATAAAACCTTTTCTTTATGCTTTATGATTTTAAACTACGTTAAATTACAATACTAATTTCGGAGTTATTACTGATTAAAAATCTAAATAATTGCTTTAACTATGCAAATTGCACGTTATAAGAAGTTCAATGAGAACAATCAAAGATGTTATTAACGATCATGAACAAATTTTTCCTTCAAAAGGTATCCATATTATTGGATTTTTTATTTACATTGCACAAATAGTTAAAGTTTCGTATTTTAAATTAAATTTATTTTTAAAAACATTTTTATATTTATCTATTTATAAAAATTATAAACAGAATTTATAAAAAAAAATATTTTTGTTTTGATTATAAAACGTTAATTAATAATAATTAGATTTGACAAATGACGCAGTAAAAGACTTGGGTTCTATTATACATAAATTCAAATGTTCACGTTGTTCTTAAAATCTACAATCAATAAAATAGTAATTAAATTAAATAATTAAATTATTAAAAAAAATGCATATAAATCGTTTTTAAAGTAACCGTGCACCGGTGAAATCGTATAATTGAAAAATAATGCATGAAAAAAAGAGGAATAATAAGACAAAAGAATTCGATCGATATGAAATACACTTAGCTTTAAAAACAATTAAAAGGCCAATATACTTAAAAAGTCAATGTGAATCAAAAGTGTTATATAGTTTGTTACATGTGCTGGAGATATGAATGAATAGGCCGGTGTATGATCGTAACTTTCATAAATGGCCACGCCCTGACACCTTCTCTGTACGTATCCAATTATCGTTAGGTGTTTGTGTGCCTGTCGCCTTTTATTCTTAAGGCCCAAGCATCTAGATATCACCTATCAAAAGCTATTAAAGCTTCTCGAACGCTCATATATATACATGTACATATATACTTGTGAATAGTTACCCATCGGGTGATCGTAGCGATGCGTGCGTGCGGCTTTTATATTAGAAAACCAAAAGATTTAAAAAAATCTTGTGGCTACGCTGCTTCGTACTAAGAGACTAGCTCATATTCTCACACCTTGTGATAACCACCAAAGTATTTTTCAAGTTTTTTTTTAGTTTTTCTTTTTTTTCTTTTTTCTCCTTACGTATGTGGAATAATTCTTTTTTATTGAGCTTTGAGTTTTTAATTGAATGATAAATTGTTTTTAATTGAGAACTCTTGCATCCATAGAAAGTTAAGTATTATCATTAATTATTAAAATTTATCTTTATTAGATTTCTCTAATGCTCGTACTCTGCGAGAAAATTAATTTAGTCTAGTTTATTACACAAGTTATTATATTAGTAGTAAAAATGACTTATTTTTTTAAGTTATTTCATGCTCGAATAGCAATATGAAATTTTAAAGTGATTGATGGTTAAAACCAATTTCCATAGAAAATGAGTTTGTTAAAAAAAAGACAATATTAATTGTTGTTATTGATACAAATTTTTTTTAATGGATTATTATTATTATTATTATTTTTGTTTATTCGTATTTATTTATTCAAATTAATATGACTGTTTTAAAATGATTTTTTAAACAACGAAAATTTCATCTTTTACGATTACAAATTAAAAAAGAAAATGACCTATTATTTACTCTTGTTTACATACAATCACGAGCAGTTACAACCTTTGAAAAATTACATTTTAAACATATAATCACCTCCCATTTCATTATTTATTCGTTAATCCACTCCGCTATACCCAGCTGTTAAAAAAAAAAATAATTTTTTTTTTTACAATATCGTAAAAAAAATGACACAACGTCAACTTTGCAATTGATAGTTGGCCAAGGTATATACGCATAGAGTATGCTTGCTAACTCGTTTCAAATGACTGCTTTTATGTGCACGCGAAAAAAAGAAAAAAAAAGAGGCGCAGCACACACCAACGGGACTTCCTTGTAAAAATAATAAATCTGCATGGAGAGGGGAGACTAGACACAATTGGATGCTCCATTTAATTAACGAAATTTTCATATTTATGAATCATACGGTATATTAAGGTTATCTGGCTTTTTTTCAGGTATAATAAGAATAAAATAAAAAATATAAAATGCTCGTCCTCCTTTTTATTACGTTTAATTATGAAAATGCGTGTTTGACTTTTGGATTTTAAACGTAATGGATACAAACGTTCATTGTTATACTTGAACTTTATTGAAAATTCTATTAAACATTTTTTATTGCGTACAGAAGTGTTATTGTGTGCAGTGTTTATTTTATTTACACATGCAATTTCGTTGCTAAAAGTTTACTGATTCTTGATAAAAAGTCTAAAATTCTTTAAATTAATTCGCTGTTCTTTTAGTGAAAATTGTTTTTAACTATTTTATTTTAAATAATAAAGATGCAATAAATGTTTAGTTAATGTAAACGATTGCGTTTAAACATTTGCTGAAACGAAAGGAAAAATTTTGGCAAATCGATCAAAGGTCTGATCCTTGAATGTTAAAAGAAACGAACGAACGCACATTCCAATGGTGTAAAAAAAATAGCCAAGAGGAAAACCATATGTATCGCATAATGAGCAGCCAGTCGATTCCTTTATAGAGCGTAATTATCCTTGAGAATGATTTCTGGATCCAGCTTTAACCGAAAAGCTCTCACTATACTTAAAAAATGTATATACACACACGCAGACAGACACAAAGGTCGATCGGTAACTATCATCATGTTTGGGCGGATTCCCCTCTTTTTTTTTTTTATTTTTCTTTCATTCTCTACTTGTATATTGCGCATCCCCCATCATTTCCCTTTCTCTTTTAAAAAGATTTGCATATATACTCTTTGAGTTTCTTGGGCAGCCGGATTTTTTTTCTCTTCTTTTTTTTTCAAAGTGCAGCGCAAATTTTGCCGAGTGAAACGATCGATCGATATATAAGCGTGGGTGAGCTTGTGTTAGTGAGTAGGTATGGGTTTAATACATATAGGTAAAGGCGTATGATTACTCCGCCCAGTGGCTAGGGCCCTTACTTTCAAGATTACACGTCTGCGAAAGAGTGCAGAGTACAACAACTCCGCTATATATACATACATATAAAATCTCATAGGCTTTCAATCGAATATCTTTTTATAAGCCGTGTAGAAATTAAAGAGTCAGAAAAGAGTTGAACGAGTTTGTTGTCTTCTTCTTCTTCATGGGGTAACTCGACACTCTCAACCAACTCAACTTGATACTTGATATCCTTTTGCTTCTGCTGCTCTTGGCTTCTTAGCTCTTTTCTTTAAAGATTCCTAGTGAAAAAATTCACAATACGTGTATGTGTCTGTGTGTTATTATATCGTCAAGCTTGGTTAAAGATTATCGTTGCTATATGTGCCTGCCTGGCTTATAGTAGCTGCGATTTCCATATTTTGGCGGAGATTGCACTTGAGTATAAGAAACTTGCATATTACACCCTGTAATGATCGACCTTTTTTTTTATTTTTTTTCAACATGAGCTTGCGCTTTGGCCTCGCTTTGATTGAGCGTTTATAGTAAATTGCGCGGGCGATGGCTTTTATGTTTTTTTTACCCATTATTTTTTTTTGGAGGAAGGTATGAAACAAAAAACAAAGAATTTTGATAAAAGATTATACAGACGAAAATCAAATGAAATTTTTGTTGTTAGATAGCAATTAAATTTTCCGTGACTTCGTAAGACAACTAATACGTAAATATGTATATCTAGCCGAGATCGATTGAGATATAAATAGGCCAGCTAATTTGAGCTCAGGTCTCTGAAGTTTAATTTACTTAAAGTCATATTGTTTCTCCTTGCAAATATCTTTAACATTGAAATCTGTATATATGTATGCTCGTTTGTTAAAAATGATTATTATTTTGTATCATTTGAATTACATAAAACAGGTTATTTTTATATTTTAATTTCAAACTAGAAGAAATAGATTGTTTTGCTAGTCGCCCTGGAAGAAAATTGACCATATTGTAGGTATAATTGCTGGTCAACAAATGTTAAAATGGCACTTATCTAGAAATTCTAGAAATGATGTAAAAAAAATTTCTAGATAAGTGTCATTTTAACATTTGTTGACCAGCAATTATACTTAAGATATGGTCAATTTTCTTCCAGGGCGGTAATTATGCTCTTTGAGAAAGAACACGTTGCATTAGAGTTTCATGAATTCTATTTTGCCTTTTAATAAATGTAATTTAATATTATGTAAAATTATTTTGTGGTCATTCATGATATAACTAATCAAAGTTGATAACATAAGTGAGTATTAAACTTCAAAACTTCATGTACTGTAATAATAACATACGATGCAATAAAAGTTTACTAAAACATATTGACTCTGATAATAAAAGGAAAAAAAATAAAGAAGTTCAAAGTTCAAATAATACTTTGAAATAGGTGCAACGACAGTCGGGTGTCGAAAGACAACATCGTGACACCACTTCTATACATACGTGCGCGATTATATTTACAAACAGTTACATAGCCATTAGCTGCTGGCACGCAATCTGCCTTTGGTATTATACACACACGTACACATGTACACACACACTTACACACCACGAGTATTTAATTCGATGTTGGTCGAAGGTTAAGGCACGCGAGTTTAGACAATTGGTAAGAGAGCAAAGTGCCGAAAAATCGGATGATGTCAAAGCTGGTTAATCAAAGCTTTACATATACATGTGCGTACGTGTGCTTCTCTTTTGCGTGACTTTACTAGTTTCTTTTTTTTTTTGCTTTTCCTTTTTCTGGAAGCTTCTTTGTCAACCAGTAGGAAAATATTTTAATGATATAGATGTGTTTTTCAATGATTTTTTTAGTCATATACTTAAAAAATTAACTGCTCATCTCTCCTATAAAGATGATGATAATAATAAAAAACAATTATAACCAAGTATTATAAAGTCAACGTGACATTTTACTAATATTCACAGAAAACGATTATACTGGCTTAGCTGGTTATGTTAATTTTTAGATAGTACATGATAATTTATTGAATTCATATTGAAAAATTAATAATTACACACATGATTGTTATGATTAAATATTAAAATTTTCCACGAAATATTTTTTGTCACGAGCGATAATTCCAAATGATATTAGACGAAAGATAAAAGACACAAGACGATTGATTAAAAAGAAAAATAAATGCGAACAATTTTAAAATACTTTAAAAAGTCAGTAGCCTTCCAGAGTACATATACATAGTCGTATTTAGGTGATGGTTTTTGGAAGGGCGCGGTTTTTCTACCTACTAGTCAAAGCCGCAGCTGGCGCTTATTCTCATTAGTGAGAAACAAGCTGAACGAGGGAAAAAGATAGGATAAGAAAGCAAGAGAAAGAGAAAGAAAGCGAACGAGCGGACCCTAGGGAATCCAGGCGCACCCGCCAAATGAAATTAGCGCGTTGAGCCAGCTCATAAATATCTGTTCTCTTACCTCTCTAATAAGTCTAATATCCCCCGCGAACATACGTACAAGTCCTTCTTCTTTTTTTCTTCCATTTTTAAAAATAAAAAATAAAAGAGCCAGAGAGAAAAAAAAATAGAAGGTTCCCTTTGTAAAATATTAATGGCAGACCGAATCACAGTGGTCGCGTAATTAGCCGCACGTAACGCGTAGCACCTATTATACGTTTTGATGCAGGCCGCAATGAGCTTTTCGCATTCTATTATCATTTCTTAGCCATATATACTTACATAACGTAGATAACCTGCTACTGGTTTATAAAGCTCAAAAGATTTTGCGAATGAAAATCTGAATATTTTTTTCCTTTTAATTTACTAAATATACATTTGGCTCTCGGATTCTAACTTTGGAATATTTTTTATTATATAAAATTATGAAATAAATTGCCTTTATTTTTCTCAAGTTTTAAGCAATCTTGTATGAATTTTAAGACGATTTTTAAAACTTGCTTAATCTTTATGACCGATTCCAATATAAATGTTTTAAAGATAAAATTAAAACTTTTCCAATTAAAAAAGTTTGTTCAATAGTTGTGAAAGAATCAAAATAGTACACAAATTTAACTGCAAATACGCATAGACAATAAAAAATACTATAAAATTTATCTTAATTTTTATTCTTTTATAACTTTTGAACAAACTTTTTTTAATAGAAAAGTTTTGATTTCAAACCTTCTATAATGATTTATTTGAAAACTATACAATCGTAAAGCAAAATTAAATTTTTTTTAAAAACTTGAATATTTAGACAAAACTGCTTACAACTTTGAAAATAACGAGCCTTGAACCAATTGGACGTAGCTTCTTTTCATAATTTTATGTAATAAATGATATTTCAAAGTTAAAACTTTCTGGGAATCGAATGCAATGCATTCTCCTTGTTACTGACAATGTAAATTAATGCAATTAAAAATATACATTTAAAAATAATAAACTTATTTAGCTATAAAAATTAAATCATTATTTTCAGTCATAAAAAAAACTAATTTTTAATATTCGTGAATTAAAATAATTAAAAACTATACTATAAATTACGATAATAATTTAAAGTTTTGATATACATAATTAAATTTTATTGTCATCAAACTCCGTCCCATTATAAAAGTTTGAACTTAATTTTTGTTAATGTCAGCTTTTACCTTACTATAAATTTTATATAAATAAATTTCTAAATATTCATTGAGACAAATTAATTAATGATAAAGCATTTTTTCATTTATATCGAAAAGAATATACAATATCTAGAAAGCTTTCCTTAAAATTCTACTTTCGGTGATATATATTCGACTTATTTTTTTATTTTTATATCCAACTTATTGATCAATCGTAGCTCAAACGTAAGAAAAGAAAAAAAAAGGAATGAATAATAGTTTCTTAGCTCAATATATTTATAAACACATTGAATAAAATATATTTATATATACGGATGATATTTTACAAAAGGAAAGATATCGCGAGCAAAAGTTAATATATCCGGATGTGTTATAAAGAGCGACTGGAACAAACTCGGGAGCAGCGAATGATACCAAAACGCCTCCCTTCTGTACGAAGGTTTAGGGGCAACCCCTATTTCCTTCTCTTCCCTCTTTTTATTCAATATTATCTATATATACGTACACACATATATTCTTGAAGCTTGTAATACACGGAGGTAGCTCCGCCTGTGATTTATAACCCTCCCTTCTTCTTTTATTTTATTTTTCTTGCCCCGCAATTCTATATCTACGTGCCGACTTGTTTCATCGTTGCTTCAAATATTACAAATTTATGATCTCTTACAAATGTTTTCTTTCTTATTTTTTTTTGTTTTTTTTTCTAAAAAGTTAAGCTCATATATACTTGTAATATTGCACTGCAGTGCTTCAGGATTAGACAATCACCTGGATATAGCTTTCATAAAATTCATCTTTTGGTTAATATCAACAGAAGTTTATCTGACTTTCGTGTTTATTTTCTTCGTTTTTTTTATTTATAGGGGAAATAAAAAAATACTTTTTTATTCTACTTATGTTAGATGTTCTAACTCAATTATTTATCATAAATCAAAGTTTTGATTTTTTTTATTTATAGAAAAAAAAATTTAATAAAATCATGACATTTGATATTTTATAAACTTTAGAAAAAAAAAGCCATTTATCTTCCACATATAAAAAGGTAACTACGCTCGAAACTGTCTACGATTGATTTGGCACGTTGCCGGATTCTAAAATAATAAAAACTTCCGTTTCATGTAACATTGAACGATTCTATATTTAACAAGGATTGCCTCATTTTTTATTTTAAATATATTTCATATAGTATAATAACTGTCAGTAATCAAAAACTATATATTGGCCCATTTTAAAATCAATATAATTATACATTACATTGAAATTAGCAAAAACATTTGATGTTCCGTTGTTAAGGAGTTATTAATAAACTTATTCAATAAAATGAAAATTTTGAATGTGATCTAACTTGAAGATCAGTTGAAATTTGTTTCTCTTATTTTGACTTTAAGCACGTCCTTTATAATCGATAGGGAAGGTGCTTTTATAGCACACTCCACCTGCGTTACCAAACCGGATAAGAGAGAAAATAAAAAATATAAGAGAAAAGAGAATAAGAGATAACCGTATGGCGCGTGAAATCGGTGCGTGAGGATCAATAATACCGATTCGGCCCGGATCATTTTCCCTTTTTAATTATACGCAGCTTAGTTACAAGAGTAAAGAAAAAAAAAAATAAAGAGAGGCCACAACCCCATTAAGAGTTACCTTTCTCTTTGCTACTGAGAGCCTCTCTTACTTATTTCGTTTATTTTACTTCTATATGTGTTCGCCCTTTCCTTCCTTCCTTTCTTCGTTTCTGTACATTCGTTTTGCTCGTTTCTGAGTATATAGCCTCCGGTCAACCAAATTGAAAAGCTAACGTCTGATAGTTACTGATCTCTCCTATTTTTTTCAGATGGATCTTTCACTTTTATATTTTTTACAAACTCAAACGTTAAATTTTGATTTATGAATTTGAATGAATTTTGATGCTCTAATTTTTTCTATTTCAATCCAGTTGAGTCCGTTATTTATTCTTAATCAAAGAGTACGTATCTAGCATTTTAATAATACCAATTTGGATATGTTAAATTTTTAATTCTTTTGAACGTTTTAAGTGTCAAGTTTAACGGTTTGGCTTTCTCAACAAGAAGGCATTATAACAATGTTGGACTTAGAATGAGAAATTTTGATGAATTTACAAATTTCCAATGTTTTGGAATTAAAGAAAAGATGTTCGACAAAAACGCCTTTCGCCATGACGTGTGTACGTTCATGTGCGCACTGTTTGAGTTGTTAGTCTTTTACTACTTAAAAATTACTCAACGAATTTGCTCCGAATTTCGCACATATAACAGATTGAATTCAATTACTTAATAACAGTTTAGAATTTTCAAGGGTTATTTTATTGTACTGATTGAATTTCAAATTTTTAAAAAGTTTAATCCTATTTGCTTCATTACATAAAATCTTCGTACCGATGAAAATTTTTTTTTCATTTTTTGATTTAAAAATAATTTATGATAATTAAATTTTGAACGTTATTACAAATCTTAATGTGCATTTTTCATTATTTCTGTATGGTTAAATGATGTGTTATTTAAATTTTTATCAATAAAAATGTACAATATGTACAAAATAAGTATATATTCCATAAGAACTTAAAATTTGTTGTTAATTTTGTATAGTATTTCAAAATAGAAGATAATCGTTTTCCTCATCAAAAAATTTTTTAATTAAAGAATTATGATTTTATAAATAACTAATATGCATAATTAATTTTTTATTTTTATATAACGAAATATGCAACATGTATATAATATAAATGCATATATATATATTTTATATTATTATATAAAAGATTCACTTCAAAATAATAAATAATAGTTTACATTTCAAATATATAAGGTCATCAGTGGCTCAGTCGATAGAGCGATGAATTCAGAATCTCGAGGTCCCGAGTTCGAATCCCGCTCTCGGCCGATTGATACAAGTACCGCTGTACGTTACATGTGCTGCAGTTCACAAACACACTGGAAAACCTCCGTCGCTAATTAACATCGCTATGATAGAAAAAATTCAGTGACACGTTAAATAAAATTAAAAAACATCAAATTATTAAAAAAGCGGTAAAGTAGTGTCATTCGACAAACTTTTTGTAAATGATTTACACGAATAGTATTTTTTTAAATTTTTATAAGTAGTGTAAATAAATTTCAAAGTAAGACTTTTTGAAAATAAAACTAGGTATATATCGTTACAAAATTTTTTGTATAAAGTAAAAAAATTTACTCAAAAATTAACAGTTACATCTTGTTAAAATTTTAGTTGGTAATATAAATAAACAAAGATATTTTTACGATTAGCATAATTTATTAAGCATTTTTTTCACGTGTATTATATATAATACCTTAATATAAAGTTACTGGTATATTTTATTAAATTTATGCTTTGTTCACAAACACACTTACGTCCTCCGTCACTAATTAACATATCAATGATAGCATAAATACAGTGACGTTAAATAAAATAAAAAAAAAAACATTTTAAACATTTATAATAAACACAAAATTTATATTTTAAAACTAAACTAATTTTTGACATAAAGTGAAATCTATGAACATATTTTTGAAGAAGTTATTCTTTTCATCTGTAAATTTTTCATAAGATTTGTAATCCAAAATTACAAACTGCGAATTTCATAATTTTGAAATAAGAATTCGAGTAACAGATTCCAAAATTTTTTTATAAATGAATAAAAAATAAATTAGAAAATACCAAGAACAATAAAAGCTTAAACTTTCATAAATATTTTACTAGTATAAGGTCATCAACCAAATGTAGAATGCAAAAATAATTTCAAAAATATAATAATTTAACGTAGACTCTTACGGGAAAAATAGCATTTATTAAAAAAAAATTTTTTCTCATGGATCACAGAATTGAAATTGTAGGTTTTATTGTTACAATATTAAATCAAACAAAAACTGTCATCTCATTTTTTTTAAATAATAAAATGTAATTAAAATTACAAATATAGTAATAGAGTATCAACATTTTTCATGAGAATTATATAAGAGGAAAAATATTTTTTTTTGCGAGTCTTCGAACAGGTAAGGTTGTAAACTCGAAGCCATGCATCTTACTAGGAGAGTATATCACATCTCCGGATCACGGATTTTGCTCTAACTTTGAGATAGGTTTTCAGATGTCAAAATATGGAAAAAGCCAGAGTTATAGACCCCAACGCTCAATATTTCTCTAGTTGCAGGCAATTAAAGAAAATCACTAAAAAAGTTACTAGATTTTTAAACGCTTATAATTCTTTAGCATTAATAGCTAGACGCTTGTAACTGTTTTTAAATGAAAGCTACGTTCAAATCCTTTCGAAAAAGCACCTGTAGCATATCAAAATATTATTTTTTCCCAAAGTTACAGCGTTATGAAAATTGTACTACATTTTAACATTTATCATTAATTAATATTTTTAAAAGGAAATTCAGCTCAAATTCTTATAACGCTGTAAATATTAATATAAGAAATAATTTTTAACCTAAATATTTTTGAAAATCAAAATCAACATTTTAAATCAAGGTTTTTTTTAAGAAAACATACTATTAACGTATTTATCAGCTTTTTTCTTCTTTTAAGTCCGTATTAATATATTTAATTATTAAAAAAAATAAACGTTGTCATTTAGAGTATTTTAATCGTATAAATTACAGGATTACTAAAAGAATGAAACTTAATCGCTTGAACTAATGTAAAAATTAGCAAAAGGTAAAAGTGAGGTATTTAGAATTTTTGTTAGTCTCTTTTATTTTTTGTCAGCTTTTTGACTATCGGTCCAAAGATATTCCACGAAAAGGCTGGTCAAGCGAGCAAGAAGAAGCAAAAGCAAATAATCGTCTAGCATTTAAAAAAATAAATGTTTTTCTATACCGGTATAAGTGCTTGAAAATTTCTCACTACAAGGAGAAAGAGCCATAGCTGGCCTAATGGTTATTGCCTTATTGGCTCATTGCAGTTATTGCAAGCCATTTCAACCTCTATAATTCTACTTTACCTTTAGTTTCTCTTTTTCTTTTTTTTTTCTTTCTTTCTTTCTTTCTTTCTTTTTATTTTAAAGCTTTCTTGGTAGGTCATTTTTGGGACTGCAGCAAAGCGTAGAGGAAGAGAGAGATATTTATCCGTGGGATATCTCTCGTACTGTGTACGCGGGGTCAAGCTTCCTCCGCCCCAATGCGTAATTGCCTGCCGCCGATACTTTTAATATATGTGCGATATGTGCAACCAATGTAAAACGCCTTCTTTCTTCTTTGCCACTATATACTTTGCTTTTCTTTTTTTATTTATTTATTTGATTTTTTCATTTTCGTCCTTTTTTTCTTTATTATTATTTTCTTTTTTTTCCTTCGTTTTATTTGAAGTTCGATATTGAAAAGATTTCACGCGTGCGCGCGTACATCTACTACAAAAGTCAGGACGCATTAAAAACGCCCGGGAGCTTTATCGCCTCTCGACATCGCAAATCTTTCGAGGATCGTGTTTCGGAAGAAGTTGAGCAAAAAAAAAGAGGAAGAATAAAATAAAAGAAGTCCACGAGTGCTAAGCGTATACACTATGGGCTATATATTGCATACGTTGACTATGCTTTAGCTCGAAAAACTGACGCATTCCTCTCGAGACTCTCAAATTCTTTCTTAAGTCTAGTTTTTAAAGATGAATAGTTATGATGATAGCTTTTATTTCGATAACTTTCTGAGGATATTAATCTGGAAAAAATATTTTATACTTTATCAATGTTATTTAAAGGCATTTTAACTTTATTGCTTTCCACACTTTAATTTATTTCTATTTACATATTTTAAGCATCTGCGCTTCATTGAAATTTTACAATATTTTTTGATTTTTTGATTTTATGTCTTAATTAAATTAAATCTTGTTCATAGAAGTTTGAAAAATATATGTAAAGGTATTATTTTGAAACTTTAAATATGACGAGTTGGTAAAATTTTAAGTAACTTTGGATGACTTTGAATAAAAAATCTAACGATCTAAACTCGACGTTTAATTTAAAAAAAACATAAATTTCACAAGGAAGTTCGAAACAAGAAAAGTAATAATGGATCATAAAAATCTCGAAACGGAACAACCAAGGGAAACCGGAATCAATCTTGAGATTTAAGGAAAAAAAAATAGTAAAAATGTAACCGGTAAATTTTTCCTCGTTCGCTCTTGTTATCAAGACTATAATCGTTCGTATTCTCGTGTTTTTCGCGCGTGGGGCGCTCTCGTGTCATGAGTCCGATTGCAAGCATCCGGTCGTCGCTAAAAACTTTTTCTTCCCTCCCTCCCTCCTCTCTCTCTCTCTCTCTCTCTCTCTTTCTTCTTCATTGCGGAAACGAACGGCAAGAGTCCAGGCAGAAAATACTTTTGGACAGTTTTAGCAAGAGAAGCACGAGCGCAAGAAACAAAAGAAGTGTTGAGCACGGACGAACGATGTAAAGAAAAAAAAAGAAAATAAAAGAAACAAGTTAAATAAAATAAAAGAAAAAGAAGTTCAAGAAGTGAATTGCCCCTATACTCAACTAAAGCCTCAGGGTACAGACGTCGGAGCTATTTTGTTTTTTAGTACCTTTGGTCCAAGATAACTTAAAGTAGATAAAAAAGTTCTTCTTAATTTTTTTTTCGTTTTTTCGTTAACGATCAAAAATTGATTAGATCTACTTTGCTCCCTGA
Organism: Anastatus disparis; assembly: GCA_017163975.1. Lineage (NCBI taxonomy): Eukaryota > Metazoa > Arthropoda > Insecta > Hymenoptera > Eupelmidae > Anastatus > Anastatus disparis. The sequence continues at coordinate 4,936,638 of JAFFSR010000251.1, forward strand.
CATTTGCCTTGACCTCCCGAATTTTCCGCTGATAACCATTATGGTCTATTTTCCCACGGGTAAAATTCGCGGAAAATCAACGAAGGAAGAAAGGAAAAAAAAATTGGTACGCGTGAGCTGTGTATCCCCGAGGGCTTTTATTGCCGGATGCCCAACGAAATTAAGTCGATGCCTCAAACTATATACCATTCATTCTCTCGGTAATATTGACCGTTTCTTATGTATCTTTCTTTTTTTATTCTTATTTTTTTAATACTAAAAGCCAAAGAAGAATCATCAACCTCAGTGAGTTTTTAACGAGCCAAGTATAAACAAAGAAGCGCCACCAAAGAAACGTAAATTCCCGCGCCGTGGTTACCTGCTTTTTTTTATTCTTTTTATTTTTATTACTCGATCGGTGCCCGATAAAGCGCAAAACAAACCATATAACGCAAACCTAATGATTGGCTTTTCGCAATAATGTGCGTTCGAGCTCAAATAGATTTAAACTCGTTACACGCCTCTTGCTTTATACAAACTTCGAATTATGCCATTTGAGTTTATTATATGATTTTTTGGAAAAGTGTTGAGAGGAGAAAAGTAGCAAGTTCGTTTTTTTCATGGATTTTATTAGTGTTGGAAATTACTTTATGCTGTCGTTATTTCGAGTTTGCAATAGTTTGACTTTTTTGTACATTCAACAATGTGCTTTAGCTTACTTTAATATTTTAAAATTATCTTCAGTACACAATCGTGCGAATTCAGCGAGAGAAACAAACAAATTTAGAAAAACATTTTTTTAATAGTCCCAGGAACGTTAAAACAAAGTTACTGCTTATAAAACATTACAATTGTGTTTATTGTTTTATAAAATATATGATTCCATAATTAATGTAAATTAGCATGTAAAATTAAAAGAGACCGCGAAGAAGAATATTGTAAGAGTTGATAATTTAATTGTTTTTTTAACTGATATTGTTATTTGTTTATAATTATCAACTAAGTTGAAAGTAAAATTTTGAATATTAGCTCCACTTTGACAAAACTTGTTTGAATAATTTGTCAAATATTTGAGTTGGAAAAAATTTCTGATTTCATTAGAAATAATGAGAATTTTTTTGACAATCTAATGTAAAATTAGATGAAAAAATATTGTAAAACCCTTTGGTATAAAAAAATATTGAAAAAAGTGTCGAAACATCGCTTTAAAAGCTTTGATTTTAGGATTTGTCGTCTACCCTTTCACGAGCGTTAGCTTGGCTATCTTGTTTAAAGCAGCATAGGTAAGCTAGTCAAGTGATCGAGGGCATAGACACGATTATGCCTTGTTCTCTCTCTCATCGATATAAGGTTAGAAAGAGACAAAAGAATGGAAATTCGAGGCTTCGGTGTGTTGTCGAAAGGTGATTTAAAATCCCTGTTGTCGTGTGGCTTATCCCGTATCTTGGCTTTGGCTTTCTTTTCAAGCCTTTGGCTTTAACTCTCTCTCGCTCTTTGGTATATAAAGGATTGTGGCTAGGGACAGACAACATAAGCCACCCTTAGGAGAGTTCACTAATGAGATCATACTCATGTAACCTAGCAAGGGGTGTACAATGTAAAACATAGAGTCGAAAGCTCGAACAGATAAAAAAAAACACAGAATAAAATCGTGGCAAACGAGCGCAAACTCAACGACTTGACCGCACTTGGTCGAATTCCTCGTGGCGTTTCAGGGGCTTTTTTCGACTACCGAATTAACGACGCTATTAACCGATCATCTCGACGATTTTTCACTTGCTTTTCTAGATCGAAAAGTATGTTTTTCTTCAAAGCACACACAGTTGCATTACAACAGTTCTTATCAACAGCAATCGAGTGGTTATGTCAAAAGTGATTTTGGTAAAAATGTAGAAAAATCTAGAAAAAATCGGGATTTTTGGTGAACAAGTAAACGTGAATCGGCCTTGGTGGTGATTTAAACGATCAGGGCGTGGTTTATACAGCCCTGTCTGACCTAGGATAGGCTGATCAAAGAAAAAAAAGGGCTGGCAAACGAGATTACTATGATCCCGAATCCAACAAACGTTGGCTTTCTATACTGCTAGAGCCGTTGAACGCGATGCCTCCTAACCGCCAGCAGTTCTGGCTTCGGAATAATCCAATAGATTCGCTATACTATTCGCTATATACTCTTGTTGGCTTTTTTTTCTGCTTTTTTACTTACTCTCTTTTTTTTGTGCTTGTTGCAGCTCTACAGCTGCGATTATCCATGCGTATATATTGCAGCTACGCCAGTGCGCGGTGTTACAAAATAAAAAAAGTACGAGCGAGCTTTATGTATGTGGCGCATATATTGCGAAGACCTGCAAATGTCGCGCGAAAGAGTGCGCAAAGTGATTACTAAGAAATCGCGATGCTGGCTTTTCTTAAACCATCCCACTTCTTTGTGCTTTAGAACTTTAGTCGTGTTAACCTCGTAAGATTTCAATCACATATCTGGCTAACGTTAAATCTATTATAATCAACTTTGCAAGCTTCATCGCTTTATACGAGATATTACTTTTTTCAAACTTTATTTTTCATTCAAATTCAGTTCATAATATAATTTTTAAAATCTTATTTGATAAATTCAACATTTGTCTAAAAATTATCAATAAATAAAAATGATAAATATCTAATCATCAAAATATTTTATAGACTGAAAATCGTTTGTTGATGTTTGAATATCTTAATCGCATACCTTTTCATATGAGAATTAACGTTGGATCTAACCTTGTGATTAATTTATTTATTTTTAACAAATATGTCAATTTTTATAATGCACCGAAAAAATTGTAAATGATTATTAGTTAATACATAGAGGTCTAAAGTGGCTCAGTTGATAAAACGATGGATGTGTAATCTCGAGGTTCCGAGTTCGAATCCCGCTCTCGGCTAATTGATACAATATTAATTGTGCAATACTTTTTATAGAATTATTACTTACTATTTCATGTATTACACGCCTTTTTGTACTCTTTTTACAAAATAAATATCTATATCTATATCTATACAAGTACCGCTGTAATATGATACATGTGCTTTGTTCACAAACACACTGATACGTTCTCCATCGCTAATTAGCATTGTAATGATAGCAAAAATACAGTGATGTTAAATTAAAAAAATAGTTGGTAAATAAGAATTAATCTCTTCTGGTTCATTTTTTATGAGGGATTAATTCTTATTTATTCAAAATTATTTATTAATTAACATACATTTACTATTTTGATGGTGTATTATAAAAATTGACATATTATTAAAAATAAACCAAATTAACTAAAAGTTTGGATGCAACTGTAATTTTTATTGTTAGAGAGTAACGTACCAATATTTTTTTACATTAAAAGCCAACCACAACGTTATTTAGTTTTTTAAATAAAAAAAAATTTACGTAAATATAAAATTTAACCAAACTTAATGTTTACTTGCTACTTTTTATTGTTACAAATAACATCAAATTTTGTGCTTTTGACAAATCATGAAAAATTAATTAATTAGTGAATTGTACATTAAGAATAATTTATGTCTTAATATTCTTATATTTAATTTCTAAATGAGCTTCGTCAAAAAATATTTTCAATATTATAATGACTAATTTATTAAAAAAGATGATTCAGAACTTTATTTGAATCAAATCTTATTATAAAATTAATCTTTTAATTAATTACATATCTAAAAATTCTAAAATATATTAACCTGTTATTATTAAGATATTATTAATGAAAAAAGTATAAAATTTCAACTCAATAGAATACTAACAACTTAATCACTTTTAATCCTGATGACAAAATGATCTGGCTATGCATCGAGAAGCAACGATTGCAATGTAATCCATCTTGGCTAGGACTTTAACCATAGAAAGGGTAAAATTCGATCGGTCGAATTCCCGGTTAAGATTTGTAGTCTATCGCGTTTAAGAAAACAAGTGTCACAGGAGTGTATTCCAACTTTAAATCGAAGAGTTAGTCGAACTCTAAACTGTAACCTGATTCGTTTGTCCAACAAGTATAACAGATTTTTCTGCAATTTACTTTTTTTCAAAAATTATAAAAAATTCTTTGATCATCGAAATAACAAAAGAAAATAATTTTTTTTTACAATAAGTCTTTTATTAGGTTTAACAATTCTCTAACCTAATGTATAATTTTAAAAATATTATGTAAATGAGACGAAGGTCTATGCTAGAATGACGAAAAAAAGAAAGTTGAACCTTTAAAGCGTCTATATATAACCTATACGTATAGAGGTATATGTTCTTTAGAGACTCGTACATGTAAAAACAGAATGCATTTTCTTCGACGAACAAGGGATAAAGTTGCACCCCTTTTTTTTACTGGTTCACGTTTCAATCAATGCACGCGCCGAAGGAACGACAACGACGACAACTTTGGCTAGTTTTACAAAACCATTGAAGAGAGAATTAGTTGGGAGTAAGACGTTGAACAATTCGGACGTCGGCACAGTTCGATTCTTTAACATCTTTAATAATACTCGCTTAACAAACAAAAGTGTGCAAACATGTATAGTAACCACTTAGTTTTTATTAACATTCTTTTAAAAATTTTTTTAAATCAGAGTTTTTTTAAAATTTAAGTATTTTTTTCTGTGTAGTAATCAAACAAAGACAAATTAATTAAGAGTCATAATTTTATTACATTTTCTTTTTTGTAAAAATTATTCATTTTTAACGAAATGTGATATTGTTTACAATAACAATAATTAGATTAATTGGGAATAACAATCTTTGAATTATATCTTTAGCTTTTGATTTTCCCAGACATATTAAAAATGTTCGCGTTTAAAACCAAAAGCATCAACGTCTTGAATTGTAAATAAAAAGAAGGCAAATGAAATAAAATAAAAAAGAAGTAAAACATCGGTACTCGGCTTAATTTCTCGTTTTCTCTTCTGATCGATCCCCAACTCCTCTCTATAAAACGAACGTAAAGCAAAGCATTGAAACAAAATCGATCGGAGCTCTGGATTTTTCAGGAGTTCTCTCTTGGACAAGTTAAAGGTAGACTGTATAAGGCAGGCAGAGGGGCCCCCGTAAAGGAGGATACAAGCTCCTGGTATGCGCTCCTATCGATTCATTAACATCTCCTTGGCAAAGAAGCAAGAAGTCGTATAGGGTGCGACTTTGCATCCATTAGGATAATTGCTCCCAACTCGAACGAGAAGTTCTTTTCACGCGCGCGAATCCAAGTGAGAAGAAAAAAAATAAGAAAAGAGAGAGAGAGAGAGACGGGACCATAAGATAATTCCAAACCTTTACACTGCAGTATATAAGCAATGTGTTAAAGTCGTAACGGCAGGATGAACATAAACTGAATGATCTACTAAGGATCATTGGAATTTCTGTAGTTGTGTTAGGATAGATTTTGTAATGCGAAAAATATTGCCTTTGCTTTTTAGCAGCACCAGCAGAATCTTTGATTTGACTGTGATTTATGGTAATTGCTGGAATATCATTTTAATTGGCTATGAAAATTTCAACTTTCAAATTAAATGTAGTTTTGCCAAAGTCATTTGAATTTTCAGATTTTTCTTTTATTTTCGAATATTCAAAAGATTTATTATTTTTTATCGACTACGGTAAATTAGTTATGTAAATTTTAAAAATTAAATAAGTTTGATACTCGCATTATTATATGATTTTGTGGAAACAATCAAAGCACAAAATTTCTTTTATACTTTTTACCCAACTTTTCGCATCTTTCTATAAGCTGTTATACATGACATGAAAAAATAAGAAAAGGAATAGCATAGCGCTAGACATTTACGTCTCATTTAGAAATAAATATGCACGAGCGTTTGTTTGTTTATCAGTCAAGTCCCATTAGAAGAAGCAAAGAAGCAAACCAAATCGATCTTTCACTCCTACCTACAAACTTAGCCTCAGGAACTCACTAATCTCTCTCACCAACTTCTTTCATTTCTTTATTTTCTTTGTTTTGTTTTTTTTTTATTTTTTGCTTTTTTTGGGACCATGGGATTCGGTAGCAGTTAGCCACTCCAAAGGCCCATTACAAGCCGCGCGTCGTCGTCGCACCTCTCAAGAGAAAAGAAGAGAGGAGAAGAGAGAGAAGAGAAGAAAGAAACAAAGTCGCGCTTGCTGCACGAATAATTTATGTGTTCACGCGCGCATGGGACATCCATTTCACTTCGTCTGTGATCAGCAACTCTGAATTATTCCAGCCACTTTCTTCTCAATTATTTCACCGCATTCTTTGGGATGTTTCAATCTTTTTTTTTCTTCGTAGTTCCATTCATCTTAGCTTGTGTGTTTGACCAATTCCTATAAAAATTTTTAATCAAACTTTTAGCATTTACATTTTTATTAAATTTTCTTCGAAACTAATTTTTTTTGTTTGTTTTAAGTTATATTTATTATTTTCGGGTTTTAATAAACTAATAAATTATTTTGAAAATTTTTTACGCTAAGAGGATTTTTTATAAAAATTATTATGTCTGTGTCGGCAATATCAGAATTGTTTGTCAGCATAGTAAAAATTATTAATTTTCTAAAATAAATTAAATTTATTGAAACAATCTACAATTTTTCAATTTATAAAACTATATTTTTCAATATGATAATTTTTGTTAAAATATTTTCTTTATACAAGTAAAGCTTAATTTTGAAAAATTTATCTTTAAAAGGACTAACGTAATACACGTAACCGTGGATTTTATTTACAGCATAATAAATGACGATAATTTTTAATATTTCAAGAACTTTATATAAATAGTTCAGGTTATCAATCCAATGAATACAAAGTCATGTTAGTGTAGCATCCTTTTTTATGTATGAAGGTTTGCGTTATGAATTAAACGTTGACAAGAGCAAATTACCTCAGAAGCAGTAGAAATATGAAAATGAGCATTACCACTTTTACGAAGTTAAGCCACACCCACACCTTTATATGTGTATATATATCAACCCACGCGAGAAATCCTTTACGACAAATATCATAAAATATGCGCACTTTAGCTTGGACCCATTAATTCGATTTGGTTTGCAGCTCGCAACGATCAGATAAAACAAGCCTAAAGGATAAGAGAAAAAAAAAGTAAAAGAAGAGCTACCGTCTCTCTCCTGTCTTGACTAAACGCGTGAACGTCTTAATTTTCGCGCGCGCGGAGTAGCAGTTAACATTTGCATAAGGTTCTCTTACTACCAGAATGAAAAGAAGTGGCCTAATTACCAAGCTAATTAATTGGCTTCGACGTTGTCGTCTGCTGTTTGCTGTTCCTGCTATTGCTGCTGCTGTTGCTGCTACTTCGTTCTTCTGACTTATCAGCATTTCAAATCGCCGCAAGAATAAACTATATACACAAATCCATAAAATTTTTAACCTTTTGTGTTATTTTTTCAACAATATTTAAATAATTACTATCCTTCTTGAAAACAAAAAATTTAAGTAAAGTTATGCGCTACTTCAAATAACTTTACTAATAGGAATTTTTGTATACAGATCATATACAAACTTTTAATGGTTATTACTCAGTCATTCGAATTTGCTCATGATTGTGTTCAGGCTAAAAATTTTTATTTTAAAGTTGAGAAAATAGTGCAACAGTTTTTTCAAAGAGTATTCAAAAGGTATGATTCAAATTTCCTTAAGACGTTAAAAATTTAGCAAAAGAGGCTTATACGGTAGAAAGTTTTGTGGATTTGCCCATATATGCATATGCGTCTTTGAATTTTAATTTGATGTAGTAGAAAAAGGAAAGAACTAATCAGACATTTTTTTTTTTTTTTAAATAAATATAATTATCACAATATGATACATTTAGCTAAAATATAACAATGTCTACTAATATTAATATTTTAAAACTCAAATCAAGAATCATATTTTTAATAATTCTTTATAAAACTGAAAAAATATGCTTGTAACTTTAGTTACAAAATATGCGAGTTTCAAATGAAATTTATTATTATTATTTGCATAACGGTGTTATATTAAATTTATAGTTTAATGAAATTAATTCATTTTCTATCAGGAGAATTCGATATGAAAGTATGCATCGAATGATAAAATAATATCATAATTTTTGCATAAAAAATATTCATAATCATTGTCTGGTTAAAAAATTAAAAACTCGTCGAAAAATGTATGTATGAAGCAATCCCCAATGGGCAAAAATCAGGCCCCTGGCTGTCCAGCTCATTAATTCATTCGTTCTCTCTCTTTTTTTTTGCTGCTCTGCAGCAGTCTTGTTATTCCAAAGACTGATTAGCCCAGTGTAAGCTATCGTGTACTTGGAATTTCGAATTCGGCCAAGAGTTCTTCTTCTTCTTCTCCGACAATTTATAGGGGAGCCCCTGCTTGCATTTCTATTAGCCACTGCATCTTCATCCTTTCTTTCTTTTTTTCTTACTATTTTTAGTTTTCTCTTTTTTTCTCCATTTATTTTCTTACTTTCTCTTTTCTTCTCTTTTATGGTTTCTTCTCCAATTCAGAGAATATCTTTGTATATAATTGTCGCGCGTTTAGAGAGCGAATTAAAGCTCGATAAGGAAGCTCGTAGATTCATTAAGCTTGGCAAACTCGATCGTAGATATAAAACCCTTTTTCGATGACAGATTTATACAGCTACAGTCTGATTATTTTTTTTTTCTTCATTCCTTTTTTTTTTATTTATTTTCAAGTTAAAACTAGTTCAGGAAAAGAGTATGTAAGAGATGATGGCACGGATAGTGGCTTCTATATACTGGAAGTAAACGTCGCCAATGCCGTAAACAAAAGCGTCCCTTAAGAAAGAAGGCGTGGGACGATGCGGTTGCACGTTAATTGCGCGGATTCCATACTACTTCACCTTTTTCCTTCTCTCTCTCAATCTTTTATTTCTCTTTCGTTTTCTCTTTACTTAACCGTAAGATCGCGAGATGTGATTTCACGATTTCTTTTCGCTTTGCGCTTACATATACTCAAGCAACAGTAGTGCCAATAATAATACCAATCGTTACTATCCTGTCTTCGAGTCTTTGATTTTCTTTAAAATAAATGGTATGTTGAGAATGATTTTTTTTTCTCATTTTATTTCTGACATTTAATTACCGCTTATCGGTCATCGATATTGTTAAGATCCACTATTGATTTTATTTAATATTTTCATTTCAAAAGAATAATAACAATATTTTTTACTCGACATTGTGGATTCTTATTAAAGGATAAAGATATTCTAAAGATAAATTTATAATTAAAATAATTATGGTTGAAATTTAATTAAATGAATTTAAACGTATGTCAGTTTTGAAATATATTTCAGACTACATAATAATATTTGGATGAAACACTTTGTGTTTGATCCAAAAACAGCTTTTGAACGCATAATTTATCATCATGAAACTTGATGACGTTTATTTTGATTTTTTAATTAATAATCTCAATCGTAAGATTTATATGCGCATTAAATTACGAAATTTTGAAAAGATAAAAAAAATGATATCTTTAAAAATGTTGGAAGAAAAGAAAAATATGAAAAGATAAAAATATTTCTTTGGACTAAAACAAGCGGCAAATAATGAAGGGTGATTATATTATTTTCCAGCAACGGCTAAAGCACAGGGACTAATTAACATATTCGATTTTCTTTGTTCTTCCACTATAACGTTTAAATATTAAATTCCATCGTGATTTACACGTCAGAGATGTGACCCTCTTTTTTTATTATTTTTTCCTCCTTTATATTATATAAAGTTTTCGGTCGAAATACTCGGATAATTATTTCTAAGCAACTTAACAAAAAAAATGTAAGTTAATAATAAAAAAATAAAATAATCAAAGCAATGTATAATAACAATAAACGCTTATGGCGTGGGAGAGCACCCATGTTAACGAGCTTTTAAACGAGAGCCCTAATTTCACTTTAATTCGAAAGCTCATCTCTTTCTCAAGTTTAATCGAGAGCGTAGTTTTACCACACATACACATAAGTATCCATACGCGAACACAAACAGCTTGCACAAGAGAGTGCCGGATGAGCCTAAGGGCAAACTCTGAATATACCTCTATATATGTGTGTATATATATTTTTTTCTTTCAAAGCTGCATATGTAGATGTATATACGTACGTATACATCAATACATCGTCCATCTGACGCTAAGTCTGCGTCCATCAGTAAATGTGCCCTTGTACACAAATTGCTAGTTTTTCATCTGAATACGGAGCGACATTACGTATCATTAATTCGTCGCTGATTCGATGTACACTGCTTGTTTTATATGTGTTCGATTTTATGTTGGCCTTTTATTTTATTTTTTTTTTTTTAATGTAAATAAGTCTTTTACGTTACTCTTTTTTTTACGTCTAATTGAGTTTTGTATGAAATCCTGTTTTAGATTGAAGGAGGAAGAGCGAAGGTGATATACGCGATGTGAACTTAACGTTTGATGGTTATTTTAAAATTTTAATTAACGGATTAATTACTGTAATTATTAAAAGTTTTAATCATTTAAGTTTTCTACATAAATTAAAAATGTTTAAATTAATTTTGTATCGTACAAAAATTAACAAAAAATGTCATTAATCATAGCACGTATTCATTAAATATTCCACGTTGTTTATTTGTAATTAAATATACTGTTTGTTCAAAGCGTTGCTTCGGTACAATAAAAAATAATATAAATCAAGGAAATAAATGTCGAATCGAATTGTTCAGCACTTAAAAGATATTGAGTGGAAATACTTTGAAAAATCCGTGAGTATCTGCATTGCCTTTTTTTTTTGTTAACGTGTGTGTAAATGTCGACGTCATTATAGCAAGGTATATATAATGGTTACGCGCTACATGTGGCGCATGACGCTTTTTATCGCATTGCACCGGCTGTGCATTATTCGCGCATGAAAAAGGCTTTTTATAAATTTCAACGAAAAACTAAGACTTTGTTACGCTTAGTTAATTTTTTTGTTTTTATTTTTTTCAAATATCGTAATGTTTAATAATAGTACGCACAAGACGCGCCAACAATTCAATTACGGAATGAAATAAGCTTGAAGTTTTGATTGACGGTGAAATGTATATATATGTGTGTAACGGGAATATGTATGAGTACACGCACATCAACGATTGCATTAATTATCATCGGACGGTATATACGCGGTGTGGCTAAGATTAATTACATGGACTATACTATAAGAAAAAGGAAAAAAAATTGTATAATAAATGTCTTTTTCCTAATTTACCAATTTCATTAGGGTCCTCATCCCAAAGTATCTTTCTTTTTATTATTTTCGTTTTCTTTTTTTACTTTTTTGATATAGCCCTTTTTGCCGTGCGGTATCATGCTTTGGCTTGCAAGACGCGCAGTACATCTTGAGCTCGAAGCTACCGTTCTCGCATTCGCACGCCGCTCATTATTCAACTTGGGTTAAGATTTACACCAAGAACGACGATACTCTTTTTTATTTTTATTTATTTATTTTTTCATTTCTTTTTTTAATCGGATACAGCTACTTGTTTCGAATTAAAATCGCGTTCGATCTTTACCACGAATGCTTTATACGGGGATAAGTATATTTACTCACGAAGATTTATCATTTATTTTTAAAATCTTGTTCTTATTTTTTTATTATTTTTTATTTTCGAATGGGTTTAATGAAAAAATATTATTATTGCTATTAAAAAACATTAAAAGCTTCTTTTGATAAATAAAACTCTACATTAATTAAATTTATTTATACACCCGTACAATAACTTTGAATTTTTTATATTTTTAATCAAGCCTTTTGATTTTTAAGCTACTTTTCGTGCTTATATGCTAATAAAACTGAACGAATATTTATTTTTTTTTCAACTTTTTTATCAATTCCTTATTTTGATCAGTTCAACTTGATAAAATTATTTAAATTAAGAAATATTTTAATTATTACAATATCCTATGATCATTAGCTGACATTTACCAAGAAAAATAAAATATCATTTTGATTGTATAAAATAAATGCAATAAAGCTGGAATTTTCTAAGGATATTCTTAGTTGATATATAATTTGCTTTCCTCTCTCTTCCAGGACGTCGAAAACACACGGCCTACCTATTCAACTACCGAAAATCCATAGTGGTCCGTATAGTAGGTGCGCGCGTGCGCAAGCACATTCTTTCTCTTTCTCTTTCTCTCTATTTCTCTTCCTTCCTTCCTTCCGAGAGAGCCACACCGCGAGGGCGGAATACGAATCGCATAATCGTTTTCTCTCTTTTCTCCCTATCTATATATATATATATATATACATATACATATAGATAAAGTTAAAATAAGACTTTGTGTGTATGTGTGTGCAAGCTCTTTTTCCACCCAAAATGGCGGATGTCGACTCTATTGCAAGTAATTAAGATTACTGCTTGTATAACATTTAAAATTATCAACATTCAAATTCAAGATTTTAAATCGCTTATTTCTAGGGAATTATTGTAAAATATTTTAAGATTTTTTAATAAGTTACCTCAATAAATTAGTTAATAAGAATTATTACTATTGTAAAACTATTTGAACTATAAATTTAAAAAAATTAGGTTCATAAGGCATCATTATTTATTTTACTGATCTTGCTAATCTTTATTATACACTTTTCTTACTTGATAAATTCAAATTCACATGAATTTTCAAAAGCCATGGTCATATGTAATAAAAAAAAGATTTGTATACAAGTCCTTCAATGAAGACAATTTGCAATATTTCCAAAAAGTATTTCTATATAAAGTTTAGATTTTTACTTTATTAAATAAAATATGTAAATTACAAATAATAAAAAAATTATGAAGATTTCACAATAATTAATATTTTATTTAATTTTATTTAACGTCGCTGTATTTCAGCTATCATTGCAATACTAATTAGCGACGGAGGTCGTCAGTGTATTTGTGAATAAAGCACATGTAACGTACAGTGGTGCTTGTATCAATCGGCCGCCGAGAGCGGGATTCGAACTCGTGTCCCCGAGATTATGAATCCATCCCTCTACCGACTGAGCCACTTTAGACCTCAATGAACTTAATATTTATACCGTTGAAATTGACTAGACATTAATTTGAAAAATAAATATTCAGATTTATAAGCTATTAAAATAATTTTGTGGATTTATGTTTCTGTTCAATTATGCTTTAATAGGCCTTCATTTTTTTTATCAATATCTATACCCATATCGTCAGCTCTTATATCAATATCATTAAAATCATTACACCCTCTTCAACCTTTTCTTCTATATTCATAATCATTTATAAACAAGCCATATACGACTTTTCATCATCCCTCTATATATAAAGTCAGTCTGACTATATACCGCGATGATTCAGAAATACATAGGATAGGGAACAATATACAACGCTTTACGCTTGACGGCACCGATAGGGATCGTCCACACACGGTATACAGAGAACAGCGAGATATAAACTATATGTACATCAGAGATATCACCTGGCCTTCTATATATAAACCTTTTTCCGGAAAAGCCAGCCTACCAAACGGAGATCCATTATAATGCTGCCTAGCTTGTTTTTTCTCCTCCCCCTCTTTTTTCATCTGCTGTATACCTGTCAACATACGAAATAATCGAGCAGCCATTACTACATATTATAAGCCCCCCTCATGTTTTCTTGTATTATCACTCATTGTCTTATTAAGAAGGGAAAAAAAAATTTTTACCCTCCTCAAAGTAAACTCAATTTTCTAATTCAAGCCCATTTTTTCCAAGAGAAAACTCGAGAAAATTAATCAGTATCTTGTGATTAGATTACTTGCCCACATTTGGATAAGTTAAATTTTCGAGATAGATTAATAAATGCACGATGTGGTTAACTTAATATTTTATTAAATAAGACATTATATTTGACAAAAAGTAACGAGTTTTATTCCGAAAAAAATTTACTATTTTACTTTGAAAATTATTCAATGAAATTAAAAACTTTTTAAACAATTTTTTGAATAAAAATGATTTATTGAAAATAATTAATAATATTTTTAACAGTAATAAATATTAATTTTAATTTATTCGTATTTCTACTAATGATAATTTTAATGAAGCTTAAAATTTAACTCCATAAATTTTGATATGCTAAATGAGGTCATGAAAAGTCACATAAAAATTATTATAAATAACAAAGAAAAAAAGGTAAAAAGAAAGAAAAAAAAAGGTATATGTAACACACGTGAAGATGTGACTTTGAAAGGCGAGGCCTTAGCGCTATCTCTCATATACGCATATACACATAATAAAGCATTGCTGTAAAAATGTTAGTTTTAATTAAAATGCTTAGGGGTTAGAAAGCGTGATGAATGAACGCAAATATATATGTATATATACGTGTACATATATATAGCTTAGAATGAGCCCGCCTCAGAGAGAACTCTATTAATTATCGGATGACACAAAATCCATTAAGCGTGTTCTCTCCGTACCTTTGACTAGAATATTATCCAGAAAAAAAAAGTAAAACTTCATTTTTTAAGTACAATATGTATATTAATATTAATATTTTACTGAAAAATATGGAAATTATAAAATAATCGTATTAATATTTGATTTTGTTTATTTGTAGTTTGAAGCCACCGCAAAAGGATGGTGTTACCAAGTCGAATCCAAGCAAAAGGCATAGGGAGCGATTAAATGCCGAGCTTGACACTCTTGCCTCGCTACTGCCGTTTGAGCAAAATATTCTTAGCAAGCTCGATCGACTTAGTATACTTAGGCTTAGCGTCAGCTATCTTCGTACCAAAAGCTACTTCCAAGGTATGTACAAAATTTTGTTTTTTTATATCAAATTTCTCTCCATTTATTATAATAGAATATCTAATATTAATGTAAGGAATATAAAAACAATGGCTTGTCAAAATTTAACAGTCAAGTATTAAGATTCAAAGGGAACGTAATAAATCAGTCATAAATATCATTGTACTTTTATATTATTTCAATTCACCGATTTGTTTTGATGATAAAAAAAATGGTCTGCTTAAATTTAAAAAAAAATGAAATTAATTACATCTACGTGTAAAGTTGAATAACAAAGCACAGGGAAAATCGAAAACAATTCTGAAAGTAGATATATCCATGTGCATGCTTTCTTGCTAAGTGAAAAATCTCTCAAGTGGATGCAAGTATAGAAAAGTATGGAAGAGGGAGAGAGAGAGAGAGATAAAAAGAGAAAAAAGGCAATGTGAATAAGGGAGTCTCTCTATACCTTTAGATGAGGATTGCTTTGATGAGTAGAAGAGGGGGCGTAAAACTTAACTGGCACGCGAGCCACTCGTTATATACTCTCTTATGTATATATATAACGAAAGAAAGAACATAACGAACGAAGGAACCGAAAGAGTCTCTGGTCTCTCATTCGTTTCTCTCTCTTTCTCTAGGGATATTCGGGCTTTTTCCAAAGAAAAGTAGCTACTCTGTTCGTTCTACGAAATAAACTCGTATGTTCCCTCTCTTACTTTATACGGTGAGTCATGGGATATTGGCTGTGTGCTGTAGTTGTCCGTTGACTATCGAGCATCTTGCGCAGTATATCACATGGCTCCCTTCCTTCTCTCGCGTATACCAGTAGTTGTAGTAGTAGTAGTAGTCGTAGTAGTAATACTTCCAAGCCGAGAAGAAGAAAGAAAGAAAGAAAGAAATAAAGAAAGAAGAAGAAAAGGAAGGTTTTAGCTTGGTATTGTTTCACACCGCTTTAATAGGTATTCATTGTCGGAGTGAGGATCTTCTCTTAGCTTGGCTGCTTCTCTTCTCTCGCAAGTCCTCGTCCTCGTCGTCGTCGCAAGTATATACCGATGCCCGATATCCAGAGAGCTTCTCTCTTTCTCCTCTCACGACGGAGGCACCTTTCACCTTCCAAAGTAGCAGCAAGCAGTAACAACAGAAAAGAGAAGCAACATAACCGTTATTAGGAAAGGGCCCTCTCGACTCTCTTCTTTTCTCTTTCTCTCGATTAATTAGAGCCCCAACGCTAAGATGCGCTGATTTTCCTTGAAAGAGAAGAGCAAACCAGACACTTATATACCGGCAGCATCCAACACCAACTAATGTAGATAACCGATCTTTTTCCTAAGGATGAGAGAAACCCAAAGAGAAAGAAGTCGAAGGTGATTCTAGAAGTGAGAAAAGAAGCTACTGCATGGCAATTAACCAACTCGCTTATACTCTCGCACACACATACCTACATATATGCACCACTTTTAACGCATTATCCATACGCCTACGTTACAGCAGCGATTTATAAAAACGACTGCTGCTGCTGGACTTTTTATGCGATTCTCCTGAGCCGGTTTTCGTCTAACATCAAATAAACAATCAAATTGCTGCTTTTAAATATTCATATTCAAATTTACAATCACGAATCAAAGAACTTTTAGCTCATCAATCTTATTTATTTATTTTTCATTAATAATTTAACAAAATTGTTATGAAAATTGTAAAAAAACATCCAGATTAAAAATACATTATATTTGCTGAGTAATAAACGTCTTGATCAAACAAACATTTTTGGATCTTGAGACATTCCTTGTACACCACTGTAAACCTCTATACAGTGATGTTAAGCTTAAAACACCATAAGCTTCAGCATTATCGTGTGGATATATACACTTATGTACATATAAATATCGCTCCGTGCAATGATGGACTCGTCGGATCAAAAATAAAGATAATAGCGATTGATAATATAGTGGCTACTGCGTCCGTTATTATACTTATTTGCATTTTCCATTTCGCACTTGCACCTGCGCTCTACGACCGACCAATCTCAAACATGTATACACATATAAACAGTCATGTATTTGGTCGCACTAATTTTTTACTCCTTGTATATATGTACGTTTGTATAAAGACAATCAGAGATATTATTTACATAGGTTAAAAAGCCCTCATGCCCTTGTTCTCCTGTATTTTTTATGAGCAATTTGTTGGTTCGTTTTGTTTAACTAATTTTGCTTTTACATCTGCAAACATTCGATCGATCATCCCAAACGAAAAAGTCTTCTGATCGTCATTAATCATTTCCGGTCTCGTGAAAATTCTTCCCGAATCTCTTTTAATAACTTGTTACTCATTTATTATGTATAAAGCACTCGAGCTCCAATTATTCGATGGATGATTGGCCTTATTTTTTTTTGTTTCAGTACTTATCCATTCGTAATACGTTTATACTATTAAAAAAATTATGTAGGCTGGTGTTTACATTCGGTCGATTTTCTTTTTAATATGACAAATTCTCGTAATTCAACTCTACATAATATATTGTTTAAAAATAAAATGAACATTTATTTACCTTGTTTTTTGCAATTTTCTTAGTATCAATAAACATTAAATTAAGAATTTAAAGAAAATAATGATACATTTCTCGAAACGTTCAACATCACGATCTAATTAATTGCTCGAATAACGCGAAAATCATTAAAAGAAAATTCATCAGAGTACGAATAATAGTTAAATCTCATGAAGTAATTTGTTAAGCAAAGTGTAAAAGGAGAATCGCTATAATATTATAATCAGAAAAGGATTTCTAATTCCAAGCTGTAATTTTTTTTTCTCCTCTGGTATCCGATTATACGTATTATAGAAAGACCGTATAGGCGATGTACACATATTTTACAGCTGCATCGGTAAAAGGAGCCCCAGCTGATTGAATTATACCACGAGGAGCCGTTATACATACGCGATGATGCACTTGCAGACAGAGCGACGGTAATTAGGGAGCTTATTAAACTTACTTGGCGTTCGATGGACACCTTTTGATATCTTTGAGTTTATATATAACAGCACCTTATGGAGTCGTTGTTACATTGCGGGGACATGAGTATGTTATAGGATCAATGTTATACTGGCCAGTGGAGCGAGAAATATGAGTTTTTGCTGCTCTTAAAGTAATGAATATACATATGTTCCATAGAAATATGTAGCTTATTCAAACTTTTATTGTTTCTTTCGTAATTAATTTTAGCCTTATTAAAATATAATTAATTTATATGATTAAATTAACATTTAATATTTAAATTTTTGGCTTTTTCAAAAAAAGTTTTTCGGATAATCTTATTTACAATCGCGTGAGAATGTTAATTTATTTTATGAATAAATATATAAAAATATTTTTAGTCAAGTTAGTTTAAATTAAAATTTTAAAGTTGTTTAAATAAATTATAAGCGCAAAATTAAAATCCGTTGGTTAACGTAGCATCACTAAATAATTTAATAATTAACAAGTATGTAGCTTTTTGCAAAACTACATTCTAAAGTACTCAAGTATTTTTACACATGCTATGCTGCAAGGTGTAAATAATTCGATGATTCAACAAAGAATGAAAGATAAATGTCGAGCAAAACGATATGTAATTTTACAAGAATTTTTCATTAATTAAAAAATTCTGTAAATAAAAAGAAAATATTTCAAATTATAAAAATCTACGCAAACGTATTATTTAAATTCAATAAAATACAAGTTTGATTATAAAAGTAGCCGTATATTTCTTTCGAAAAAGAGAAGAGAGAAAAAAAAGAAAAACTGTAGTATTCTAGTGGGTGTCCATTTTCAAATAACGACAAAAATATGTGCATATAATGTGCACTAATAAAGAAGTTAAGGATAGAGAGATCCTGCAGAAAGAGTTGCGCGCACACTAGGCGCTAATCAGATTTTCTATGCATATAAATATGAATCTCTTAAAGGTGTACTTGAGTGTATATATTTTTTTTTCTTTTCTTTTTTGCTTTAGTTATCTGCTATCAAAGCGATAATCGAAGCGTATCGCAGTTGGCATAATTGACTTTGCAAGTATGAAGAGTACTGCAAAAGCATTACCGCGTATAAACTTCCTATCGACGCGCAATCGCTTCTTCCGGAAACTCACATATATATATGTACAAGAGTCCCTCTCCTAAGCTCGTTCCACATACTTTATCGTCCAAAACGAATAAGAAAACTTGAGTGTCGATTCTCTTCTCTCTCTCTTATACTCCAAGTAATTATCTCTTATAATATAGCTCTTAATGTAATTCCGATTACCTTTTTATCTCTCTATTATGCTTATTAGTATTGACTATAATTTTGACGAGCTGCTGGCTCTCGCTACTGCCGCTGCTCTCTTTTCTCTCTTGAGAAAAAAAAACTAGTTATGTATATGCTTATCTTATTACTTCAGATATTATGCAGAGTTCGTACACGACTCGAGCCGTGTTTTTCGAACAATGAACGTTATTTCTAATTCCTATTTTTTTCTTTCCTTTTTTTTATAATTATATTCGCACTTCATTCTCTTGTTTATTTATCTCTGACATTATTTTTTTCTCAATAATTTTAATTTACTTAATTTATATAATTATCGTCTTATCTTAATAATGATGTTGAAAAAGAAAAAGAAAAACAGAAACTTTTTCCTTTTTCTGGCAACAGTTGAAAGAATCAGGTATGCAACTTTTACGATCCTCATTTTCAATGTTAGATTTTCTCCGTGTATTAATGAAATTAATAGCCTTTCTTTTTAATTAAGATAATTTAGAAACTCAAATTGTTACGTAGGTTTAATTATTTCAAAATTAACAGCTTTCTTTCTATAAAAACAAATAATTTTCTATCATTTTAAATTTAAATTTTATTTTAATTTCGACAAATGTTCAACAAAATTTTACCTTGAAAAGGTTTAAATAACGTAACACAAAACAAGTATTACTTTATTACAAAATGTAGAGGTATATCTTAACGACCTTTTAATGTAATATCTTCAAAACATTCTTGTCATAACGTTTCAACATTTGACAATTTGTCATGTTCTCATATATAATTTCCCTTGGGATATTTAATTTCATTAAAAAAGATGAAAAAAGGAAAAAAGGAGAAATAAAAGAAAGATATAAGCTGTCAGCGAGTCCATCAGGAGAAGTTAAAGCTCAAAAAGCTAATTAAATTCCCCTTGACGGGTTTTCCATAAATCCAGCGTTAAGCCTGCAATTATTTGCTCTATGCGTCGCGAAACGAGCTCTCTTATGCGCATTGCGACTTATTATTCAAATCCAAGTCTCTTCTCTTTCTTTCTTTCTTTCTTATTCCTCCTTTTTTCGCTCTAGGATATCGGTATGTAATTACCTATAAGGAGCTAGTTTCGAACTTAAGGAAATGCTCATGATTCTACTAATTAATTGCTTTTAACGTCGCGATCGACTCTAAGCTTTTATTCTATATAACGTGTGTACAGGTATTGTATATATAATGCAAAAAGAAGAAGCAGAAGCAAAAAAAAAGCTTTATTTATTATACGTATGTTATTGTGTGTAAAGTGGCTTCGCGTGGCGAGTTAAGCTGCACGCATGCACGGCCCGTCAGCAATAGCGCACGCTATACCTTGCCGAACGACGTAACTCCGTGAAATGCGCTCCTGACCCACTGAACCCGAGATATATGTATACATTGGCTTGTACCACCTTCAAACTCTTAATATGTATTAAAGCTATACCCCCGAAAAACATTCGATTCAATACTTTACAACCCTGACCCAGCTTCAACGTTTTCTTATATATGTGTGCGCGTTTAGTTTACGCGAGTAATCAGAGCCGAGTACGAGAGTGTGACCAATTTAAGCTCAGACTCTGATTGATTGAGGATTATTTGTCTTGTGTTGTAGAGTGTGAGAGAATTTTTCATCTGAAAGTAAATGTTATATTGTCTGTTCAGCTGGAATTTTAAATCTACTTTATGTTTTATTTTATGATACATTTAACAAAAGATTAATGCATTTAAAATTCTTTTCTTTATTTTTTATACGTTTTATCAACTATTAATTATTTATTAATGAGTTTGCTAAATTGATTGTTAAAAATGAGACTAAAAAAGAAATTAGAATTATAATTAGTTTTTATATGATTGAAAATAGATTTTTATAATGTAAATACATTACTTTTAAAATATTTCCTATTAAATTATTAAACTCTACATAATGCTTTCACAGTAATTTAATAGATTTTTTTTGTTAACGTGAAGATTCTTTCATATTTCACATGCCTTTATAAATAACTTTTAATAACCCAAATGAAAAATTTACTCCAAGCCATTAATTTAAAGTATGTTCAGTAACCCTCTTTTTCAAATATGATTTCACACCCATCTTCACTCCTTGTGGGTTTACAATTCAGTTTTAATAGTGTAAAATCAAAACAGTAATAGTACTTCTTCGAAGTGAAATTTCAACATTTACCTTCCAGTCGTTACACTAGTTTATACGTTGACTTTACAACATAAATACTTAGAAAATTTGGTCTGACCAGTAGCTAACCTATTTCTAAAATACCCTGTACTTCAGTTTGAAAACTTAGCGCATTGAATGCGATCGATAAGCAACCCCTTGCTTTCTTCAGAAACAAATCTACCTTGATTTTCATTATTTCACATGTTAAAAAGTCACTAAAATTCATATTCTAAGCAAACCCTCTAAATATTTCTTTATTTTTTATTTCATTCAGCTGATTCAAGTCATATAAGAATATATAAAAATGCCAAGCTATGTATGAACTCAGCTTGGGGTCTAGACTAGACACAACAACCGTTGGAATAAAATGAAAAAAAAAGTAAAGAAGAAAAATAGAGGGAACCCATAAGAATTAATTAGCTTTACCCCCGTCAGTAGCATATGGTATAGAAGTCGATCGCATCACGCGTTCACCACCTGGTTTATTACAAAAAAAACCCTCCCACACCGAAGTGAGTTACCGATTGCTATATAAACGAATAAAATGAGAACTCACAGGCTAATAACCGATATATGTATATGTGTATATATACATTATAGAGGATAGCTGTTGAGGCCTTTCGCTTGAGTGCTGCCAAGTTACGCGCCGACAGATATTCGAGACTCGCTTGATTTTCTGGAATTTTTTTTTCCCAAGCATATAGACCCCCCTTTGCGCGTTTGCCAACTTTTTTGGCTACTTCTTGTTTCTCTGTTTTTTTTTCTTTTTATTTACTGTTTTTTATTTTATTAATTTTTTTTTCTGTTTGTCATGAAACTGCTTATAAGAATAAATAATCCGGTTAAGGATCGAGCCGTACTTAGCTTTCAATCGGTTGTAAAAGTATATACTGTTGTACCGAGAGAATGTTAATATACGTTGGAAAAACAATGGCTTTATGAATCAGCCGAGCGGAATGAATCGTTGCACTTTAAAGATATGATGCGCCAAGTTAAAAAAAAATACTTTGCCTTTAATAAATTTTAAACTTTGTAAAAACTCTTACTAATGCTGTCAGTAGATCTATTATCGTTAAATTCTTTTTTAATGCCTGTAATAAAGTAAATATTCAAGATTTTATTGCCTGAGTAGTTTATATATTTATTGAATTATCTTATTTTCAAAATTTTTTATTGATATATAAAGATATTTCTTTTTTAATAATTGTGTATAATAGAAAATAAATTATCACTCTATATTATGCTTTTAAATACATAAATTATAAATATATTTGTTTTTTCATAATATAGATTCTAAAATTTTCTCTATAAGAAAACAATCAACAGCAAAATTAAAAAAGAAAGAACAAAAAATTTGTAGTATAAAAATTATTTTCCAAATTTAATTATTCATAATACTAAAACTTATGATGAATGAATCAACAAGATGGATGAAACGTCTAAAGAGAAATTGAAAAATCAAGCTTGACAATAAACATTTCCTTCTTTCAAGTCAGTATTTAACTTTTAATAAACATTAATTCGAATCTACCTATAATATCAATATCACCCTTACCTGACGAAATAATCTATAAAAGAAAAGAACTGAACACGGTCTATCAATCGCAACATTCATCCGAGGGATCATCATCAGCGTTATTATTATTATATATGGATTTGAGCGTTTCATATGAGGGAGGCGTTTCCACGACGTAAAATGATTAGCTGTAAATCTAACGAAAAGACATAAAGCGCGTGCGCGTATAGCTAGAAGATAACACCTGGCCCTATACATACATATACATATACATTTGTTCTCTAACCACCCCCGCCATTTATATATTTCGAGAACCCACTATATGTGCCCTATAGACTTTGTAGATTATAAATCAAGACTTTAGCGTAAGGACTCCCTTATACGTATATATAGATATATACAGTTTTCCAAAGAGTGAGCGAATGGAATTATAGCGGCGTCACGCTGAGCTAGCTCTTTCACGGATTTTACACCTTCTTTAACGATCGCTATTCGATTTCTATATTAAAAAAAAAAGAGTTTTGTCTTTCAAGAAAGCGTATTACAAGCGGCTCTGTACACGCACCCCAACGATAATTTCCTATAAGTTTTTCACATTAAAAAGGAGTTGCGACCAATTTCTTTTCCTTTTTTTCATTTCTTTTGAGTTATTATTCAAATTTTGACCTGAACGGATATGTTTATTCGATCATGATGAATCATTTGTGTTACTCATTGAAAACTGGTATTACTTAATTTATGTATTTAGAGTATTATAATCTGATTTTTTCGCGTATTTTTAAATTTTTTTCCCTTATTATCTAGATTTTTTATTATAACATTTAAAATTTTCCTATATGAAAATACTGTCTTAAGTTTATTTATAGATAGGCAGATGTGGTTTTTTAACTGCTAAAAAAATTAATCATTTTTTTACTTCTAACAATTAAATCATAAAATCTTAATTTAACTGTAATTTTAATATTCTATTAATCATTCAAAATATAATTAAATTTGATTAAAAATTTATTGTTTTTTCATTACAAGCTTGATTTTTTAATTACAAAAAACAACTCTGACTAAGTAATTTAACTTCTTTAAATAAATAGAAGATAAAATTTTTAATAACAAAATTCTCTCAATACTCATTCCTTTTTAATTTCATTTAAAAGGAACGTAGTCCAAGTAATCTAACAATTAGAAAAAAAGAATTTATTTAGGAAAGAGCTGTCATACACTCTAATTACCTTAGGCGTTATTTTATTTTCGCCGGAATTAAATGATTTCACGGCACGGAATATGTGTTATAGTAGTAGTAGTAAGAGCAGCAACCGCGATTACGCGCGATGCAAATTTTCTCTTACTTACGTATATACGCCAAGGATATAATATACATAACGCACGGGGAATAAGAAAGCAAAAAAAATATCTTCAGAAATTAGGTATACGAGGAATATACGAAAAAGATGAGTTCGTATATGCAAATACGTCTTTTACGAATACTCTAGAAAATTACTAAGGATACGCAGGGATGTATTTTTTTTTTCTTTTTTTTTTTTTTTTTAATAATTTATAGCTACGGTCATGTATGATTCACGAATGAACCAAGTGTACGTTTGTATATAGTGTTAATAAAAAAAAGAAATGATTAAGTTAATATTATATACGAGGAAGAAAATATTGTAAAGAACGCCGGCTAATAAAATTCTTAATTTATGTATATGATGTTACAAATGAAATTCCGAACATGTTTCAAAGTTTTTTTTATTAATGCCTTGAATTTTTTGAGTAATGAAGATGGATTATAATATGTTTGATGAAAGAAAAAAGAAATTTTTGATGAGCGATTATTGAAATTTAATAAAAATGCAGCGTGATAATTTCAATCATCTCTTCTGTAATATTCAAGTCAAAAGTAATCTATTTAATCAAAATGGATCATCTTCGTCCAAAATGAAAATAATTTAATTAAAAGAAATATTTTCGAGTCGACAGTGATTCGTTATAACTCAAATTAATTAAATTTATTTCTGCAGAAAAAAAATGCATCAAAGAAAAATTTTTCTTTGAAAACTCAAAACTTGTTTTTAAAATTAATTAATTTTTTGCATTAATATTAACTTCAGTCTATGTATAATAACATAAGTCCGTATATTATTTATGTACTTCGTAGAACTATTTTAATTTACAAGATTGTGTAGTTCTGTAATGCATAGTAAAGTACAAAGATTTCATAATTTTTACACCTATTTTTTTATTATATAATTAAAAAAAGAGCGTTTTTGATACAAGAAGATTAACTTCGAATAACGTATAAAAAAGTAGGAAATCATCTTGGATAAAAGTAATAATAATTTTAAGTTTATTTAGTGTAAAATTGTTTTATTTATTATTTCAGAAGAATTTTATGTGAAAAAAATAAATAGTTTTGAGCAATAAATAATAATTTTGATGCATAATGATGTTTCTCTTAACATGCCATTTGAAATTCAATTTTCGTCATATGAAAAAGATTTATTTTTTTACGATGGTTGGAAAAAAAATTCCTATTATTTTCCATATCAAAAGTAAGGTATGACTGTGTTTTAATAAACTAAATAGCCCAAAAGCTCCATTAATCAACATTAATTAACTCACCTCATCGGATTACTCATAATTTTGTAACATTATTTTTAATCGAGCCCAGCTATATACGCTCTCTTGTGTGTACAAATATATATCAGTGTGCGTGAGTTTCAAACCGCGCTGACATTAATTCCTATTCGTCAGAGAGAAAAAGAGGGAAAGAGAGAGTTAGCTTTAGGGGTTATACTACCTGGTACCGACTTAACTTTAGCACTATATATATACCCTACCCTTTTCTTCCCTTCGGTATAATTGCTTTGTTTATCTGACTTGGGATATCGAAGAACCTTCCCTCTCTCTCTTTCTCTATCCCTCATAGTAGGTTCAACATTAGCATATACAATACTTTGTACTATGCTTGCATTGACTACAATTATATATTCCTTTGCCGATTTTCTTCTTATCGATCGGAAGTAATCGGGAACTGAGGACTTTGATGGATAGCTTTCTATGTACCTTGGACTTTTTTTTCCTTTCCTTTTCAAACCTTCAAATTTTCAAATCTATTTGTGTATTTCGAATGTGTTAAAAAGAATGGTAAATGCAATGCCACGTGCCCACACGTGTGTGTTTTTCTTTTACTCTCTTCCTTTAGTCTTTCGTTTATTCTTTTTTCTTTTTTTTTTTTTTTGTTATGAATCAATAGACGTTTTGGCGTGGTGTAATTATTAAGGAGATTAAGATCATAGATCGCGCTGGCATATACTTGTGCTTTTCTTATTTACCAAACTTTGATGGAAAAGAAATTTTGGTCGCGTGGATTAAAATTCTCGTCGCTTATCGTAATTTTTTATCAACTTAATATGATAATCATCGCCAGATGAAAAATATTTAATAACTAATTAACGTGTCATAATATAAAAATATTATCTATAAAAATGATAATAACAATAATTGTTAAAAAAGATATTTTAATCTCAATTTTATGTGAAAATTTCAAAAGAAAGTTATCTCTGTACAATTATAATGTTATGTATATAAAAAATATTTAACCGTATATAAATATTTTACTGCGTAAATTATATCTATTAAGGTTAATCACAATCGTAACGATCGCTCATTATTCCATATTATATTGCATTAAACTTGAATGTATTTATTTTATTAATAATATACATGTATACATTAAATTATAATAATATACATAATAATGACTATTCGGAATTTCTATATATAAATAAAAATAAGAGGAAAGAAGACTGCGTAATTTTACCGCACCGAATTCAGGATTTTACAATTTCAATTGCTCCGAAGAATATTATTAAAGACAAAGAGGAAGAAGTTGTATAAAGTTTGTTTTTAGGAAAATAAGAAAAAATAAGAAAAAAAATTACTATGTACGGGGCAAAGACAAGAGGAGCGACGGTAGACGTACATACGAGGCGAGGTCGAACAAAATTGGCGAAAGCTGCACGTTGCGGAACGCGCGCGCGCGCCCGTACTCTCTCTCTTTCTCTCTTGGTTTATCGACCCGGCGCGCGCGTATATATCCTCAAAGCCTCGCCCTCTGCTTTTATACTACTGCAGAAATTCGCTATGTAGTTTAGATTTTCGTTTAGTCTAATTTAACTTTGTGTTTGTTTGTTTTTTTTTTGTTTTTATTTAACTGTTGTTTAATCGTTAAATTATCAACTATGCAATTTGTTATTTTGTAACGAGATAACTTTAATTACTATTTATTGATCATTTTAATTAAATTTTTTTAAGATATATATGATTTAAAATGAATAAAATTTGTGTCTTTTCCGAACATATATTTTTTAATGTATCTGAATAAGTTTAGATATAAGATGGGTAAACTACTTCATATGGTTTGCGTAGAAAGCTTATAATTATATCATACGAAATACATGACGAATCTCCAATTTAATTTTTACACAAAAAATTCAAAACTTATTATTATTTTTTTGAAAAGTTTTTATTTAATATATTTTTAATATAATTTTCGAAATGTGTATATCCTAAATTTTTTTTAATTACAAAAATAATTTGATCTGATCTTATCTAGAACAAGTTAAATCCGAATAATAAAAAAAATCTTAACGTTATAGTATTGTTTCTCGCGTCAGATTTTAAGGCGATATTACTTATATACCAATATCGTAATTTAACACCCTCGAGGCATATTCGGCTATACGAGAGATATAAGCCAGACACCTTAAGATCATCGCACATACAAATGGATTAGCTCGAGTTATAATACGCGCATATTATTCTTGCCCTAAAACTTTATTTATTTATTTATTTCTGATTTTGTTTATTCTTTTTTTTTACTTTCAATTAAGCTATAACGTACACAGCTTAATAAAGACTTGCTCTCATCCTCTCCGTCGTAAATAACAATTAGTGTTTACGCGTTGAGAAATCATCTTTGGGCTTTTATATTTATAATCGACCCCAGCACTATTACTAACAAACTATAACCAAGCAGATTAATAGCTTCGCCTCGTGCAGCTGCATATATAAAAACGTTGTTAAAAAGAAATCTCTCGGCGCGCCAATTTATTCTCCTTCTTTCTCTCTTTCGCATTTTTTCTTCTCTTTTTTTTTCTCTTCTTTCGCGCAGCGCCAAAATCATTTCAGGAATATAACAAATGTTTATCTGCTATTGTTTGCTGGCTATCGTGGCTCATTTGTCGCTGGCACTGTTTTCTTCATATACCAGGACCATTACCGTTATACGAATTATATATGCGTTTTATATGTTTGATACTGCAACCGAAAAATCGCAGCGATTCATTCTAGTTAGCGTCCCGCGTGCGTAAGTATTTACAAAATAATTGCCTTGAATTATTGGGCTTTTATTAATTTTATTAAACTTTACAAGAAGATACAATTTTTTATTGATAGACGAATTATTCATGCCTTCTTTCAAATATCAAAATATTTTGCTTCAATGTAAAGAATTTTATTTTATAAAACTAAAGACACATCTTTAATCACAGAAACTATATTTTTTATCGATGAAAATATTAAAGTCTATTTTATTAAGTTTGAATGATAATTTTATTTCATTCAAATAAAAATCTAAGAATATTTTGTCTATTCAGTAGCACGATTTAAAGAATAATCACTGATTTATTTATAACTCTTATCTGTTTGAGAAAAAAAATTATAATTTCTATACACATAAGGTTTAAGTAAATTAATAAATATAAAAGAAATATTTGATAAAACTCGAAAAATATAAGGCGTTACAAAAGACACGTTAGCGCGACAGCTGCTTACACAGCATACAAGCGCAAAACTGTCGATTATTCCTACGCGTAAAGGCTAATTACCATTACACGTTCTTGCAATTGGAAATACACGAGGATCAGCTGCTATCAACTATAAAATTAAAAAGAAAAAAAGTCTTTCTCTTTTTATCCCCTTTACTAATATACACATATAATGAACAAGTTATATACGTAATAACGAAAAAAAAGAGAGGAGATTTCTTATCGTACTTACAGGGATAGGGCGGGCCACAAAGTGTCCGACGGATTAACTCAACGGAGTGCAGAGCGTAGATTTTTAATTGCAAGTAAAGCCCTACATGAGCGTACAAGTTTTTAAATAAAAAAAAATTGCATTTCACAGTGAGAATTTATTTTCTTTCATAATAGAAAATCAGGAATATTTAAAAATAGAGCAGGAAGCTTAACGTATTATTAATAGAATCTCAAATAATCGACTGACTTAATCTTGTTTCACTTTGAAATTTAAGTTTATTCAATTTTAATTGGTACATTGTACGCGATTGTAATACACCGGTATGAGCATTGAAAAGGAAGAATAATGTGATACTTAACGCATGATTATTGAATTCTAAACGGCTCAATTAATAACCGATAACACGCACGTTAACGCAACAACCTCAACATTTTGACACCCCATAGATTGATTGACTTAAAATCCTTTGGAATAAAAAAGATACGAAAAAACTGATTGTTCCTCAAATACCTATAAGTGTTAAGAATTCATTAATAGTCTTCGAACGAAGAATACATAAAGGTAAGGCTATGATTTTTAGCCCTATTAAAAAAAAAGATAGAGAGAGAGAGAGAGAGAGAAACCAGAGAAATTGATTGTATCGTATAACTTATGATGACTTGTAAAAAGAATGGAAAAAAAAATAAAAGGCACGTGGCAATATAGGTATATAGATGCACGCTCCATTAATCATCGTTCGATGTATCGCACACCTCATAGGGATGTAATCGCTCAATTAACCATTCACTTTACCTATTATAACTTTGCTTTTATACGTCCAGTCATTCTTTTTCTCTTTGGTTAAAGGATAGAGAGAGAGAATGAAAAAAAAATCAAGAAAAATAAGGGCACGCTCGTATAGCTCAAAGTGTTGCAGCGTCATTATTTAGTTACGAGGATCGCTAAGTACAATGATTATGTTGTGATATTCTGACGCGATTTAGATTAAGGAACATGTCAAGCGGAAATAGGTTAGTTTTGTTATTAAATTTTCATTGATTATGTTTGACACGAATAAAGGAAACAATAAACAATTATATTTCTTAAATTTTTTAAATTTTCATATGATTTTAGAAAAATTGGATAATCTTAAATTTGCGGAAACCGTGGCAAGTTTTTACAATCAATGAAAATAACTTGTTGCTTTGAAAAATAAAATTTCTTGCATTGTTCAGAGAAATTCTTGTTTATCACGAAATGAATAAATCGTACCGCCAAAGAAGAGATTTTCATTATAACTCAAGCAGTTGAACGTTTCATTTATTTTTTTATTTTTTTTCTGTATGAAAAGAAGCCGGCGGCAATGACGATCACGCTTTCTTTTGGCGCGTGGGTTTAAAAGAGCGGAAACTCATTGAAGACAAACCGAAGCATCAATCGTTGTTCAGCCCTTTAGGGGACTCTTTTACTCAATTTTTATCCTTTTTTTATTTAACTTTACGAGAATCCTTTTTCTCGCTTCATTACAGATTTAAGAAAAAAAGTAACGTTGTTATTATGTGATTCAAGTTTTTTTATGTTTCATTGATTGGGCTAACAAACTGATGAAGAAGTATTGTTTTTTTTTTGTAGTTAAGCACATCAACAATTTATGGAAAATGTTGTTTCTGTTTAAGGAATGCTTATACAAATTCAAAAAGATTAAATAATTGTGCAGTTTACTACTACTTTTATATTTTCTTATTTTATTCATGAAATTATGAATTTCTAACAATAACGCAAATAATTATACAAGAAAAGCATAACGTTACGACGACAAAATTCATAACTATTAGGGAGAAAAATAATAAGCTGACCATTCGGATACTTATTTTCTAAGCAGCAAAAATTACACATTTTTCTATACTATTAATTTTCAAGATTAGCGCGCTGTTGCAATACAACGATACGTAAAAAAGGGCAAATTAGCCCCGAAAATAATACCTTACCGAAATGTACAAGAACACCCGACTGTCACTCAACTTTTGGTAAAAAATAAAGAAAGAAAGAAACACATGAAATTACCCTGCTCCGTTAAAAGAAGGGTCGTATATAGATATAGGCAGGAGGGGGGGGGCAAGGGGAATTCATGTTATGTCGATTTCGTAGTATATCGGTGACTTGGCTTTCACGCACTGCTGAACCACGAGTGACACTTCCTCTTTCTCTTACGTACTATACCACCTGCCTTCTCTCTCTCTTTCTCTCTTTTTTTTTAATACCTTCATTAGAATATGCGCGTATATACGCATGCACAAGAAAAAAAATTTCGAAAAGTGCAATTCCAGATATCTTATCTTGTGTAGTAGACGTTTTTTTTATATACATATACGTCAGATGCTTTTCCGAATTTCATGTATGTATAGGGTTTTTGATATTGACTTAACAGAACGAGCGAGTTATTCATATATTTTTTTTTTCTTTTGGCTTATGAATGTTTAATGAAGTTTTTTAGGAGCCTTTATGGATACATTAGAATAACAGATATATGTGATGTAGTGTTATTACTAAAATTGATTTCTTGTGGGTTTACATATATAAACTTTATATTCCTATAATATATTATAAAAATTTATTATGAAAGTTCAATCTGAAAAAATAAATTTTAAATTATCGATTTGTTACAAGATATATGAATAAATAAAATGAGACGATAATTAAAAAATAATTGTACATTATTTTGTATTGTTTCAGTTGTGATGCACAAGGACAAGGATGAAAGTTCGCACCATGACTCGCATTACCGTGCCCGTGAGCTTGCAGCTCTTGCTGCTTACGATCACCAGCACCTGGACGGTGAAATGTTCCTGCAGGTAAAACGAAAAAAAAGAATAAAAAAAGAGATATTCTTTATTTCTTCTATATGTATATATACACTCTCGTATACTTTTGATCTCTCAATTGAGTATCGGCGCCGTATGCACCTTAGGAGGGCTATATGCGCCAATACTTCATCCTTCACGAAATATCCGCGTGAGATCCGATAAATCGTCGGCCACTACGCTCCCGATAAATCCTTTCTCTCTCTTTATCTGCCCCACTCTTTCCTCTCCTCTCTCTCTCTCTCTTTCTCTCTGTGCAAAATAATAAACGATAAATCCATGCCTGATTAAAGTTGCGCGATCGGCAAGAGTTCTAAAGGTTACATTATAGGCTAGTGTATGAACTGTACTCGATTAATGGTGCTATATCATGCAAGAGAAAAGCCTATCAGGATTTTTAGATGATTTTTCGTATTTTTAATATAGAAAAAAAAAGCATCACTGCAAAAATACTATATGATTATACTGACAATTTTGAAAAAAATTTTTAAAATACATCAGAGAGTAAATATAATGTTTTATAGTACGAGCTTTCCCTGGTAGAAATTTTCATTATAAACCGGTCATATTTTAACCATTTTTTTCAAAAATGGTTAATAATTGACCAACAATCACTAGAAAACGATCAGTTTATCTGCTAATAACCGACGGTTAATGCTCAAAAACTAGCAAAATAGAGTCAATCACCAAATAATAATTTTACTAAATATATACTTTATTTATTTAAAAAAAAATCAAATTGAATGAAAATAATCATTTTAAATCTAATTAATAGTGTATTTCTAACGGGATCAGAACAATATATTTCTTTCCTGATCAAATATATTTTTACATTGTAAATTATATCTTTATATTGTACACGTAAATAATCTTTCCTTGACCTGGAGGTCATCCTGGCCACCTGGACATCATCTCCAGGAAGAGAATGATATTTTTGAATTTTCGATTATAATACTAGATGTGCATAATACTAGGTGAGCTAATATTATAATTAAGTATTGAGAAATATGAATCACTTCCTGTAGATGATGTCCAGGTGTCAAAGATGATCTAAGTTGACGTAACATCATCTACGAAAAAGTACAGCTAATAATTAAATTAAATATTTAGAAATTCTAGTCACTTCCTGTAGACGATGTCCAGGTGACTAAAGTGACCTCCAGGTCGGCATAACATCATCTACAGGTGAGTGCAGCTGGTATTATAATTGGAAATTAAGAAATATCAGTCACTTCCTGTAGATGATGTCCAGGTCTCTAAGGTGATCTCTAGGTTGATGTAACATCGTCTACGAGAAAGTGCAGTTAGTATCGTAAAGTAGCCTTCAGGTTAACGGAACATAATTTATGAAAAAGTGCAGCTAATATTCAACTAGCATCAGAAAAATTAACCGCTGTGACACGTAAAATAAACGCACTTATTTCAATAAATAATAATGCCGAAAATAATATTACCCGAAATATTGGTGCTATCATTAATAATAACAGTAATAGAACGATTTTTTCCGTGTCTATAAAATTTTAGAATTAGTTTTAATGATGAAAACTTTTTTACGTTTTAGGGTTAGGAAACACGCACAGTCACATGTTCGCAAACGTCTCTCTCTCTCTTTCTCTTCTAATACATCTATGCGTATTTAGGCGTAAATGCCTCAATATAAATTTAAAAATGAATATTATGTGGCTAAATCAAACTAAATTTTAAAAGTTTAAATCATCTATTTCTTATATCTTAATTTTAATTATCAAAACTAGCATATGTGTACGGATATATGTCTATATACAAAAATATATGTATATATATATATATATATATATATATATATATTATTTCACTATCTTTCGATCAGTTTTTGACTATATTCATTGACCAAAAAAAAATGGTTAATAAATGATGAATGACCATTTTTAAATGGTCTATTTTCTACCAGGGTTAGGATAAAGTTGTATATAGCATCTTGAAATTTTATTCGCAAAATTTCTTTCTTAGAAGAGCCATGCCGACTTGGCTATATCTGGATGTATATAAGCCCACTAATGATTTTATAATAAGCTCTCAGCTGTTTGCCTAATTTTCAAGAGATAGCCCATACGTTTATTTTTCTCTCTCTCTTTATGCCCCAACAGCTCAGGTCGTTAGCCAGCGGCTTTCGTTTTTTTTTACGATCGTCATTAATATTAGGGACTTGCTCTCTTTTTCTCTCTCTCTCTCTCTCTCGGAATATATATAGATATACGTATGCACATATGGAAGAGCTACATCGCTGACACTATACAGCCACAGCTTCAGGCTTCTTTACAGTATGTGTTCTTTTTTCCTTCTTTTTCCTTGGTATTTTTTTTTTATTTTATTCGTGCATTGCACCTAGCAGTTCGTTCGTGCAAAGGGATTGTTTTCTCCTCTCTCGTGCAAGGTCTCTTATACTTGTTGCTGTTGGGATGGCTATGCTTGCATGTCCGCACGCGCAACCGATCGTATATGCTTAGAGTCTTTTCTCTCTTTCTCTCTTGCTCGTAAGCTAGCCATTAATTTCACCGATATGTCACACCTTCAGTATAGAGTCAATGTAATGGGAACTTTGCCGACTTGACCGCATCTATTACATGCACACTAAGCTCTCTTTTCTCTCTTTTATTTCTTCTTCTTCTTCTTCTTCTTCTTCTCTCTCTTGCTGTGTACACCCGCACTATTTTTATTATTGCCCATACTACTGTGTGTGTTTTCTCTTCTCTTCTCTCTAGGATATGATTCCTTCCTCCTTTGTTTAATGTATTCATGCGCTGCTTCTCAGATTTTCTTAACCGGAGAATTAGATATATTGGAAAGGAAGTTTTAATATTCAATCATCGATTTTCACACGTGTAACTTACTTCGCAGAGAATAAAGTAACAGTATTTTTAGAGAAAAATAGAATTATATATTCTTTCAATTATTTTTATTATTTATATCAGATTTTTTCATTGAATTTCAATAGAATTACATTTTTATTGTAAAACATACGTAACAATTTTAATAGTTTTTCTTTGGAATTTATTTTTTAAATGCAATCGTTCAATTCAATGCAATTCAGGCATTACATTTAAATGAATCTAAAGCTCGACTATGCACGTCTTAAGAAATTTAAATAAATAAGGTCGCTGACAATATTAACCATTAAACTTTATTTAAGTTTTGTATTTGAAACGTCTTTCAATAAAATGTCAACAGAATACATTTTTTATATATTATAAATATAGGACTTTTCAGGACTAATATCTTGTATTCAAATTTTCTATCTATTCAGTAAGCATAAAATACCATTTGTATATATAGACGCTATAAATCAAAGCAAGAAAAAAAAGAGTAGGCTCCGTGTTCAAATAAAAATCGTAAAAGTTTGGAAAATAAAAAAAAAGAAAGAATCTTACAAAGCATAAAGGGGCGCGGTGCTTATATTATCAAAGCTGGTAAGAGGGGATAAGTTTAGTAGTAGCTAGTCCTTTTAGACGTATTGATCGTAACTGTTGGCTGCTGCCTTGGCTACCGCTAAAAGCGAGGCGCTATGGTTACCTGGGCCACGAAGTAGCGTCGACGAACGAACCCCCTTCGCGCATATATATATACGTCTATGTATGTTTGTTATATAGGAAAAAGAGCCAGAGTCAAGGTGAGCTCTCTCGCGCGCGCATGGTCTTGCTTTAGCTGCAACGCAAGCAAAGAGAGGGTATGTATGTATGTACAATTGGATGGGACACGCGAGGAACGTCTAAAACCATAGCACGCGACCGATCTAGTGACCTGACCAAAAGATCATTCTCAGACTCGAATTTTTTTTTCCTCCGTTTTTTTGCGTGCATTTATAGAAATAATTTAAAAGGTTATTAAGTTACCAGCAGAAAATTAAACGCTTTTTTCCGTAATTTAGTTAAGAATGAAAAACTGATTGTAGACGTTAGTTTCAGTTCTGTTTGATTTTACTATCTACTAAAATTGTCCTTAAAGATTTTATATTATTATTTTTGTACAACTTGTACAATCATAAAAAAATTGAAATTATGTAACATTGATTGCACTTGCAAAAGGTGCCCATTACATGATAATAAAATTTTAAATAGTTCTTATGTTAACATTTTTAATCAAAATGGTATTTAGTTATTTCATAATACTTGTCGATACTAGTACGTTAAATTATAAATGTTCGCGTTATTGATACACATATGAAGCTTAGTGAAGCCAGCTCAAATGGCATTACAATCGTATGAATACTTATAATTTATAAGTAAAAAAAATGATAATGCTGATTAACAAACTTGTATAAAACAATATTGATACCTAATGCATGAAATTGCACGTTAAGAATACAGTTATACCTTGCATAAAATGTACAAATTTTTTAAAAATAATTCCAAATAAAGTAGGTGAATTGAAGATATTAGATGATTATATATTAAATAAAAGAATCATTTATTTATTTAGATTTCTACAAGCTAGAAGCCCATTTACCAATTTTAATTTTCTTAGACAAACATAGTACTATAATAAAGATATTTAATATCCTTAATAAAAAAAATGAATTAGTAAATATAATTAGTATCATAGAATGAAAATCATAAAAATGAATTTCTTATACAACTTATTTTATGAAATTATTATAATAAA
Source organism: Anastatus disparis (assembly GCA_017163975.1). NCBI lineage: Eukaryota > Metazoa > Arthropoda > Insecta > Hymenoptera > Eupelmidae > Anastatus > Anastatus disparis. The sequence continues at coordinate 4,972,835 of JAFFSR010000251.1, forward strand.
AAGCAATGGATCTCCATTATCGTTTTTTTTCTACTTGTTTAGTTTTCGTATTTGATGAAGAAAGAGGGAGAGGGTATAGGGAAAGATTGGGCGTCGTCAGATTGATAAATCCCATTAGTACATAGCAAGAAGCATTGTATGTTACCCTCCGCTATCGACGTAAAATTCTAACCAACCAATCACTAACCAGCATCCCCATTTTGAGCGCCCTACAAAATACACGGCACATATATCTATATCTGTGTATAATACGAGAAAGAGAGAGTACGCGCGCGCACGTACAGATTTCCCTGCGCCTGCTCCGATTAAGTAAAGATTATACGTAAGAACGACACCCTCGAAATGAAAAAAAAAATAAAGACTAAGAGAGAGAGAGAACATACAAATATGGAAGCTGAATTAGTTATCGTCCATTTTATATTTAGACACTATAATTTCCTTTGCCAAAGATTTCCATGTTATTTTATCATCTTTTTTTATGATTCAGTTTGAAATTAATGGGCTTTGAAAAGGCTCTTCTTTTTTTGATTTATTGATCTGTGATGAAAGATATACATATATGGGACAAGGTTGAACTTAAAAATAGGCATAAAAACTGCAAATTACATATAATTCAAGTAAATTTTTTAACTTTTTTTATTTTTAATAACAATTTTAGAGTATTTTGTATATAAAACATGAAAATTCTTTACTTTATAATAAATTTTGCTTCAAATTAAGTACAGTTTATTTGAAAAAAATTTTTTTGTCACTTCTGCAGTGATATATTTTATATGAACTCTACATTATTAAAAATAAAAAGTTGTTATCCTTATTATTATTCGAATGATTTATCTTGTTAAAATTTAAAGACACATTTAAACTAATGGACTAATTTTAAAATGATATTTCAGGCATTAAACGGCTTCCTGCTCATTTTGACCTGTGATGGTGAGGTTTTCTTCGCTACTCATAGCATAGAGAGTTACCTAGGCTTCCATCAGGTAAGTTATCAATAATTTTCTTTAATTATACAAATAAACTTTAAAAATTTTAAAAATCATTAATTACATAACGTATAATCAATTATACAAATCTGAATTAACGCATAAAAATATCATTAAAATTAATCGAAAGAATTGCATTTCAATAATTAACAATAACAATTGTTTTGCAAAGCAAACATATGAAATGAATAATTTTTCTTTAACTAATATAGTATGCATTCGTGCGTATAGTGTATAGGTGTCTATGAGTGTGTATATATATAATAGTATATCTATAAAGGTCAGTGACAGCTTGGAGTATTGTGACTCTTTGCATGCTGGCCAGTTATATATATGAAAAAGGCGAGTATAAGCGCGTGCTTTTGTGATCTCGTGCGCTTTGAGCCTCTCGTGAGCTAGTGCGTTCAACACGTGTCGGTCACGCTATTATACAGAGACGCTTGTTCCTCCTCTTTCTATACATATATACATTATGTTTGTGTGTTATTGCACCAAGAGCGCGGCACAAAATTTCTGAGCTTCTCTTGCACGCCTTTAATTTCTCAATGAGACGCACGTGAGAACAGCTTTTCAATGAGATACTTTGGTTTTTTTTCCTTCTCTTTTCTTTTCTTTCACACGTCATTCGATTGAAACGTTTATCTTTCAAGTTTAATGTTAAATAAACTTATAGATAATCTCAAAATAATGTATTCACAGTTTTTTTTTTACTTTTTTATAATTTTAAAAAAAATTCAATTTTTTATTACTTTTATATTGTACATTTCAAGAGTTATATTAAAATAATGTAAGAAATATCTAAAAGCTTAGAAAAATAAATCAAACTTATTATCGATTTAATATAATACTACACTGCAATATGCATTATCAGTATATAAATTTCAAAATCAACATGTTAGTAGTTAATTTCATCAACTGTAATTAAAAGCTTCTTTGAAACCGACAAAAAGAGTGCATCGTATTTGGGTCTCGTATTTTCTTCTAACTTTGGAATACTTTTTTACATAAAATTATGAAATTAGCCGCGTCTATATTGTCTTGTTTATGAAAGATATAAGCAATTTTTACTTTTTAAAAAAACTAAAAATCTGCTCAATATAAACGCTGCATAACAGTCTAAATTTTATCTCAATTTTTATCCTTTTATTACTTTTGAATGATTTGAGCTTTTTAAACAATCTTTTTTTATCAAAAAGTTTTAATATCATCAAATTTTTAAAAATAGCATTAAAATACACACAAAACTGGTTATATCTTAAAGGATGGCGTTGGAGCGAATAAACACAGTTAATTTTATAACCATATATAAAAAAAATAATTAAATATTAGAAGAAAATTTGAGACTCAAACGGAATACACACTCCTTGTAAGATTAGTATTAACTTTGACGAATCATTTTGCATCTCTTAGTTCCATTAATTTAATAATAAAAGACAAGATTAGCATAAAAAAATTGACGCATTATTATAAATAATTAAACTATTTATAAATGCTTTTACTCATTAAAAAAAAAAACAATTTTTTTAAAGCTCAGCTAAGAATCTAAAAATAAGTTTATCATGAAAAAAAACTTGAAATTCCCAGACTAGCAACAAAGTATTTTAACATTTGACCTGTTACAAGTTCAAGTAGTGCATCCTCACAAGATAGAGCACGATATATCCTTTTATTTAACTCTCAGGGCTGTTTGTTTGGCCCTTTGGCCTTTCTCTTATTCTCCTTCTTCTTCTTCTTCTTCTCCAAGCCCATCACATGCGAGAGAGGAAGAGAAAAGAGATGAGAAAGAGAGAAAAAAAAGAGAGTCTTATAAGAGTTGTGCTCATAAGATATAATCCTTTTTCAAAGAGCTCTCGAGAGAGCAATTGAATTATGTGACAGGTTTTGACAATTAATAGCCTCTAATGAAGACACAATCGGTTTTAACCTTACTATTATATCTATATAGAAGAAAAGAAAGCCTCGAGGAATTTCTTCTCTCGCGCCCTTTCGCCTTCTTTCTTTTATTTTGTTTTATGTCCTTTTTTTTTACTATTTGTTTTTCTTGACTGCTTTTTTTTGCTTTCTTTCGGTTTGCTTCATAATTCTTGTACGTAATTGAGAGCTCAACTCGTTCAGCTCGTTCTTCTCTGTCGCGCACGAAGAGCTATATTAATGCGCTTCGCGGATTAATTATTATTGCGAGAAAGAAAGAGAGAGAGAGAGAAGACCGCTTTTATAACAGAATGATTTCTTTCAATTTTCATGGCGCAAAAGCAAACTATACGGCCTCGCTCTTTCATCCTGCCGAATCGTGCAAGATGTTTGTTTTTGTTTCTATATATGTATAAGAGTCAAAGTATCGTGTGCTTGCAAATTGTACTCTGTAAGAAAAAAAAATTTTTTTCTAATTGAAATTCAAAATTTTTTATTATTAATGAATTATACTAATGATATATAGATATATGATTTTTATTCAAATTTAAACTTTGTTTTATTAATGACAGCATTAATATTTAGCTTATCCAAGTGCAAAAAAAAATTTTAAATAATAGAAGAAAGAATCCGATAACAGTTGTGCTAAAACATTAAAAATTTATTATAAAATAATGAAAAATAAATATTGTATTATTATAATAAACATAGTACATTATGTGTATTAAATCTGGAAACAAAAAATTGTTCAACAGAATATTCATAGAATTGCAAAACACACCACAAGGAAAATAGTAAACTATGTAAATTAGTTTTATTACAACGAATTATACTGTTTTTAAAATAATAGCGTGAAACAGTAATTTTAACTTTAAAAAACGATGAAGCCTACTTTTTATCCGGTAACTTTGGTTCTTTTAGGTAAGAATTATTTTTAACGGTTGTTTTTATCTTTCAAGGGATAATACACAATAAAATGTTTGGAAAAGCAAAATTTATTTTATCTTATTTTTTGGACTCAAATGTATTTTTTCAATTATTTCATTGGATAAGTAGGTGAAAATACTATTAACAAAATAACCAATGTGTTCAATTATTATATTAATTAAAATGTGAATCGATTATTTATATTAAAAAATTAAAATGGTTGGCATTGGAATACTGGATTTTTTAGTCTATCCACATATCTAACCCTTACTTAACGTCGGTTTCAACTCTATTAGAACTTGGTCTGTTTAGAGAAAATAAGCAGTTTCGTTACAAACGTAGTGATTTACATTTATAAATATAATTTTTGAAATTATGTATACTTACAAATATGATTTTTGTACTAAAAATCAAGAAAATTATAAAAACAATTCCGAATTTTTTCGAAAATAACTTTTTTCCAAAGGCTCTTATTTATAACAAAAGTTTATTCTGGATAAAATAAACGTTTATATGGTTAAATCTAATGCAAATATGCTTTAGAACTTTTAGACGGTTAGTATTAATTTTTCAATATGATTATTCAAAATTTATAAGGATCTCCATTGTTAGGCAATATCGACATTTAAAGTTTCAATGTACTTGCATTAGTAAATTAAATAAATACAATTTTTTAAAATTTTAATTATGACTTTTCCCTTGAAGGAATAGATTTTATTTTTTTTTTTTAATACAAAAAGAGTTTTCATCGTTTTAAAAGAAAAAACAGGTTTGTCTAATACAAAAAAAAGTAGAATCGTTAGTTTCTTTTATGCAATTTTTGAAAATAACATTAATTAACATTTATTACCGTAATTACTTAACACCATTTTTGCTAAGGAAAAAAATTTATTTGAACGTAAAAAAAGTTATGTTCAACTTTCAAAGAAACATTTGCTTACTTATATATTTTTTATTTCTACGTTAAAAAATATACAGTTTTCATGAAAATTTTTTCAGACTCACTTAAAGAGTCATTATTTAAAAACAAAATTTGTTTATTAGACATGCTTCCAATATAGTATGTAATTTATAAAGTAGTACAAGTATATTAAAATAGTTTCTAATGGCAGCACCTAATTCGTTACCAGAATTTTCGCACGAATATTTGCAATCATTCGAAATTAAAAGAAAAAAGCAAAAAAAAAGAAAGAAATTCTCATCGACGAGTCATTCTCTACTATTCTTTAACAGCAAGTACCATCGAAAAAGGGAATTAGAAGGTAAAGGATGGAGTAAAATAAAAAAAAATTGGGGGAGGAAGGGGGGCGCGGGAATCACAAGCGGACGAGAGAGCCACACTCGGCAAATTGATAAAAATCGCGTTAAAAGCCTCCTCGCGCGCGAACGAGCGCGAAAAGTCACGAAAGCCCTTATACTCACTACCGGGCAAGTGACCTTGTTTCGGTAGCCAGCAAGTTAAAGTTAAACGAAATAAAAGAAAAGGAAAATAAGAAAAAAAAGAATTATACTCTTGAAAATAAATATGGGAATAGGAGCGCAAAAAAAGAAAAATTGAGAAAAAAAGTATAAGGCACGTGTGAATTTGAAATTCGAATGGGTTATCTATAATGGTACATCGTAATGTAATTACTGTTTGTAAAAATGAATAAAAAATTGATTTAAGATATTGGACAAAATATGCCAACTATTTAATGAGTAAAGGAGTTGATTGTTTGAAAATAAATAGCTATGGTAATCGCTACTCTCATAAGTTATTTATTTAATTTACAACTTCATACCTTAGCTATTCAATAAATTTCAATGAATAATAATTTATTTTTTTCAAATCACTTGTAAAATACTAGATAATCTAAATATAAAATAAAAAATTTCTTTTACTAAAAATTTTTTTTTTTTTTTATAAAATAACTTTTTTTTATATAACGTGGTCTGACACCACGTTAAATAATACGTCAAATTGTGTTGTTTTAAAAATGAATTTCTATGTGTTAAAAAGGGCAGTAATGCCCGTGGATATAATTAAAAAAAAAAAAAAAAAAATATTTTTATTGTAGCATTTTGCAAATAAGTATTGTAATTATATAAAACAAATCTTCAAAACTTTTGACGTGATTCTTTTTTTTAATGTTTATTTTCTTTAAAATTAATATTCCAATGATATTTAACTAGTGTAACGATTAAAAAGATAAACTGTAAAAACAGTATTAATAAAAGGTGTTAAACAGTCATTTATAGGTTTACAAAAATATTATCTTGAATATTTATTATAGTTTAAAAAAAGTATAAAAATTCATTTTTTAATAAAAAAAAGCGAAAAATAAAGAACCATAATGTTATAAACATATTAATTCAAGCATTTAACGTGCTCTTATTATGATATAAACATTAATCTTTTATTTTCAATTTTAACTGTGGTTAGAGTATCGCGTTTCTTGAGAAAACAGAATCACAGTCTTTAAATAAAGTAATATCATAATTTATTCAGCTCGTGTAAAAAAATATTAAATATAAAATAACAATTCATAATAAAAAAAAGAAAAAAGCAAATAACAATAATTAAAATAAAGATTTGTTTTTTATTATAAATTCAATACCATAAACCATCTTGAGCAAGTTGATCAGAGTCAGAAAGTCTATAATTTTTCAAAGCGCTCCGATCTAGCAGACAGTACCTTTATAGACAGTTAAGTTGCAAAGTGTCAGGCAGTCTTTACATATAGATATATATGAGAGGGATAAAAAAAAAAGAAGAGAGACCTCTCACTCCCGTATAATAGTCTCTCTTAGCCATTCGAATAATAATAGATCGCGATAGGTATATAGAAGGAGGGACAGAAAACCCGCAAGAGTAAAGTAGACAGGTTTGTTTGAGTGTATATAGTCTTTACATACTATAAGACAGTTACAACTTATACGTTATATTATACGTTAAAAGATGTGCCAGGTATTATAGAAAACTTTTCATGTTTGTATATATACTTATGTATGTATAAAGGCTCGTTTTCTGTCTTATAGCATCTCGTTACGGATGCACGCGCGCATGAAAGCTTGGCTTTTCTTCCTTTCTGATTTCTTGGTAATCGTTCGATGCATAAAGTGTCGAGTCTTTAAAAATTCATTAACGATTGTGGAGAACTATATGTAAAGCCGTTTTAACCTTTTATACATTAAATTCTTATGTACAAAACATTGTTTTTACTTCACGCTTCTTTGTGGATATATAGAGTTACATAATAATTACAATTATATATTTTTAATAAGCTAAACAAGCTGTGTTATTTATTTTAGAAAAATTTATTTTAAAAAAATGTTTTATTTTTTTTTAGTTGAAAAATAATTAATTGCATTCAATTATATATTGATTTTGCCATTTAAATATGTAAATAACTAACATAAATTAATAATTGTATAAGCATTGAAAGTAATTATGATTCAAGGTTAAAACATTGATAAGAGGCTGATATGAAAAATGTGCGCGCAGTTAGAATTTAATAACGCTATTGAATCAACCAAATTTTTTTAAGATATAATTATGATTTTTATGATTATTTCTTGGAAATTTAATTTTAAAAAATATTGAATTATCTATTATAATTACTTTTTCAGTTAGATGTTAGTGAAATTATTTTTTTACATAATACAATTTAAATTTATTAATGTTAATGAAGTAATCAGATAAAAAAACATGAAAAAAAAATTTTTTTTGAAAAAAATATTATAATTTAAAAATAAAAAGAAAAAAAAACAAATAATTAAATAAAATAAAAAAGAAAAAAATGAAACATAGCAGAGCGTGGTTTCGATCCACGGACCTCTGGGTTATGGGCCCAGCACGCTTCCACTGCGCCACTCTGCTTCTTGCGCTGCGAGTCGCAAATTATCAAGGGGAATCGTTTCTAATAGTGGGGGTAACTTGACTGGACTAGCTACACATATATATATAATATGTATGTAACACCTGGCGCGCAAAATAGAATATATATATATATATATATATATATATATATATATATATATATATATATATATACTTATTAAATTCAGACTTTATTAATTAAATTTATACTTTAAAAAAAAAAAAATTAGTTTTTAAGTCTTTTATTTATATAAAAGTTTTAAATGATATGATATTTCAGTGAGATTAGAATTTCAATATTTATGCAGAATTTTTTTTTTCTTGAAAATATTTTGTAAAGTTTACTGTATATTTAAAATGTTAATATGAAAATTTAGCAGAAAATAAGGGAAATACGTAAATCAATTAGTTTACTTATTATTAAAATTTTATTTTAAATGTTTTTTATAATAAAGTAAGGAGAAAAAGTATAAGAAAAATTAATTTTTTTTTAGCATTCTTGTAAATATTATTTTGAAACAATAAATTATTTGATATTGTCATGCATAATTATTAATTACAATTATAAATTAATTAAATTAATTTTGTAAGCCATTTAATATTTAACCCCGCAAATGTTAATAGATTCAATAATGCACATAAATTTTGTGCACCTTTTCTAATTTTTTCAAAATATTTCTATTGCATTTTGTTAAAAAATTTTGACTATTTTACATTTAAATAGAATCCTAACGCGAAAAACAACGAAAAAAACAATTTTTATTGTAAAACTTAGTTTATAAATGCTTGTAAATCATCCCTAAATAATTTGATGTTTTAGATATTTTAATAATCAAGTTAATGCAATGACTATTATTTAATTATTTTTTTCAGTCGGACATTGTGCATCAAAGCGTCTACGAGTTAGTTCACAGTGAGGATCGTGAAGAGCTTCAACGGCAGCTAATGTGGAATTCATTTCTGCCGGCAGAAAGCGCAAGCTTACCTCTTCACGAAGTACTCTCACCGCAGCATAGCCATCTACTTGAGAGAAGCTTTACTGTACGCTTTAGATGTCTTTTGGATAATACTTCTGGGTTTCTTGTAAGTTTATTATTATTTAGGAGATTTAAGTTTTTCAATTATTACTTTAGAATTATTTTTATTAAAAAGTATTTAAGAGTTTAAGTTATTTAATCGAATTATTACTTTTCAATATTAGCATAATTTTAAATAATTACATAAATTTATGTATTTTTATCCATCCTGATTTATTTTTAAAAAATAAATAATTAAATGTCTAATCTTCCAGTTCATAAATAAAAATAATAAAAAAATATAACAATATTTAAAAAATAAATGTAATTATTTAAAACACAAGTAAAATCTTTAATTTACAATATAACATAGCGCATGTATATACAGGCATGGGTAAAATGTAGAAAAAGTAAAGAAGAGCATATATACGTAAAGTTTTTACTCGCGGCATTCTTTGTGCTTCACTTGGGCCAAAGGACAAAGTGTGCCGCTCTCTCGCGCAAAACCGTAATTAATAATTTCCAGTCTCAGTAAGTGGATGCAGAGGGATGCGTAGAGCCTCTATCTCCCGTGTCTGTGTATTAATGTTAAGACAGGAAAAAGCGAAGGACATATCCTTTCTTTTGCTCCTCCCTTTTCTTTTCTGTCATTACGTTATGCCCTTCCCTCCTGTGCACTAATTACTTTTTGCGCCTCAATTTTTCGCTCATATTATTATATGCATGCTAGTGTATGACAAAAAGATATCCGTTTCAAATAATAATATTTTAATTATTATAAATTCATTTTTCCTTACATTTAATATGTAAATCTCATACGTTAAAATTATTGTTAAAAAGATTTTGCACTAAATCATAGAGAATAATTTTTTAATAAGTTTTATTTTTGTCAAACAAATAAATATTAAATAATATTTTTAAAATTTCATTAATCAACGTAAATAAAATAAAAATTACTCGACAGATAAACATGAAAAATAACAATACTTTTGTCATTTCGATTAGAATTTAAATGAGGTTGAATCATACGTACAGTTGTGCAAACATAAATAAAGCTCTTAAAGCAAGGAAGAAGCAAAACATTAATTATTCGCGCGCTCAAGAAAAGGATGAGAAAAAAAGAGCAAGCAAAACAAAAATAGTAGGGAAGAAGTCCGTGTGAAGAGCAAAAAGAAAAAAAAACGAGAGAAAGAAAGAGAGGAGCTAAGGTGTTTTCGCGCGGGTTAATACAAAAAAGTGCCGGCTGTGACGTTTATGAAAATGAAACTGTAATCGTAAAAGAGCTTAATAACGCCGCGTTCTAATGTAAAAAAAATCTCAACTCGTACTGGCTTTACCGTATCCAGTACAAATAGAGAAATGTATTATTGTCTTTTATGAAAATTAATGTTTGTTTTTAAGAACATTTTTCGTAGGAGAAAATTAAATGAAAAATATTTCATGGTCGTTTCGTTTATTTTTTATTAATTAGATTTTTTCTTTGTCTATTTTAAAATTAGATTTGTAAAATAATAAAAGTCTGATACAAAATTCTAAATAAAATAAAATAGAAAATAAAAACAATTTCTCAAATTTAAAGTTACAATAGTAACAATATATTGAAATAAATAATTTTCAGCGTTTGGACATTAGGGGCCGAGTAAAGGTGTTACATGGTCAGAATCGTAAAACCGAAGAGCCGCCTTTGGCATTATTCGCTCTATGCACACCATTTGGTCCACCGTCTTTGTTGGAAGTACCGCAAAAGGAAGTGATGTTTAAAAGCAAGCATAAACTTGATCTCGGTCTTGTTTCGATGGATCAACGTGGTAAAATGCTTCTTGGTTATAGCGATTCTGAATTAGCTAATCTTGGTGGTTATGATCTCGTGCATTACGAAGATCTTTCTTACGTTGCAAACGCTCATCAAGAACGTGAGTGATTTTTTCTCTTTTTTATTATTAAATTGTCTAAAGTTTACAAGAAAAGATTTATTTGTTTTTATGATGATAATGTTTATTTTTTCTAGTATTAAAAACTGGAGCATCCGGAATGATTGCCTATAGGTATCAAATGAAGGATGGTGGTTGGCAATGGTTACAGACAAGTTCGAGGCTTGTTTATAAAAATTCCAAACCCGATTTTGTTATAAGCACACATCGGCCTTTAATGTAAAGTTTCATTATTTATTCTTAAAATTTATTTTTAAATTAAACTAGATTAAATAATTATTTTTGTTTACACATAATTAGGGAAGAAGAAGGTCGCGACTTGCTGGGCAAGCGCACGATGGATTTCAAAGTGAGTTATTTGGATGCTGGTTTGACCAATAGTTACTTTTCGGACAGCGATAGTCTTGGTGGTAATGGTTCTTGTATGAGTTCACAATTATCATCAAACCAGCAACAAACACAACAGCCTCAGCAGCAACAACAACAGCAGTCACCTCAACCACAAGCACAACGAGTCAATCGTCGTTACAAAACGCAATTGCGTGACTTTTTATCGACATGCCGCAGTAAGCGTGCCAGTAAATTGGGTATGTTATTAATTTTTTTTTTCAAATCAAATATTAAAATTGCAAATTAAATATTTAAAAATGCAATATTAAAAATTTTCGAACTAAAAAAAAATATTATTTTGAAAGCTGCAACAGCAGCGGCAGCAACTCAATCGGCGCAGTTATCACCAGCAACGACTCCAGTAGCTACAGCTACAGCTCCTATCGGTGTTGCACCACCGGTGGATTATCTTGCGGCAGATAGTAGTGCTGCAGCAGCTGCGGTTGTTGCTGCGGCTGCCTATGGTAATCTTAATAGCATGTATTCAGGAGCTTCGTATGCACCTACACCTACAGCTGACCCGACACTTACTCCTTATATTGGACATACTGGTGCTTATCATCATCAGACTCTTTATCCAACCACGGCTCTTGATAACAGGTACGAATTTTTTTTTCAAATGATACTTTTAACTGAAATTGTTTTAAAAAAAATAATTTAAAATATTACAATTTCATTGATTTAGGTACCTCACGGCAACGGAAAATCTATTCCAGTACCGACCTCTTGGTTCATACTATCCAGAGTATCACACATCAACAGGTTACAATGGTTTTATCGACGTGACATTACCACCTACATATGAAAGTCATCAGCAATTAGCGGCAGCAACAGCCGATTCTCCAAAATACGGTTACACTGAATCCTCTCGTGCTAGTGGTTACGCAGTAAGTAGTCCAGTCCTTCAACATGCTGCTACTGAAGTTGTTGTAGCACGAGCTGGTAGTCGGCATTCACTTGAAGCTGCTTCCGCATCATCAAACTCAGCTGGTAGCTCACCTGCTACTGCTAATAATGTTAGTAATAATAACAATAATAATAATGGTGTTTTGACGCCTAAAATTGAAGACGTCAAACCTGATGTATATGGTGCTAGCGGTGAGCCCATGAGACAAACTGTACTAATGTGGGGTGCGCCGCCGTCAAGGACACCTTCCAGAAACAATGGAAGTTATAGTCCGCCTGCATCGTCGCGCACCGCTCTTGATCGTAAGTAACAATAATTTGTTGGAATTTTTCGTTTATAAATATATATATTTTAAAATTTAACCTAAATCATTTTTACGACCGTTAGCTCGCTCTGATCCCTTGAAGAGCTTACAAGAGATGAATTCGATTAACGGCGAATGCAAATGGAAACGAAACTCCCCCGTCGGTCAAATTGGTCCTCCAGCACCCAGTCCTCCCCGTGTCCTTACTTCCAAGGCCCATCCACAACAACAGCAGCAGCAACACCATCCACATCATCAACATCAACAACAGCAGCAACAACAACAACAACAACAACAACAACAACATTATCCGGTAGTAACGTCGGCTCATTACGCAACTGGTTATGTACCACAGCAGCAGCAACAACAAGCCGATGGTTCGGGCACCGAGGTATGGCAAGGAGTTCAACAACACTATCAGTATTATCCTTACCACCACCATCACCATCACCCAACCGCACCACCACCACAACCACCACGGCACGCGTCTCAGTGAGTGTCACTGATAATTGCCTCTCTTTTTCACCTTTTTTGCGCTTTTTTCTTTGATTTTGCATAACTTTTGATTTTTCTTTTAAAAATATCATTTTTTATTTAATTATTTTCAATATTATTTAGTAGAATCGCGCATATTGTCTTACTTTTGCTTTATCGTGGCACTCAAACCTGGTCGAAAATAATTAACTTGAATACCATATACATCGGTCCTGGAGAAGATGACGTCATTTGAAAAAAGGTGTCGAAAACGACTTCATAAAAAAATGCCGAAAAGCATGTAATTTGAAATTAAGTGCAAAAAATCATGCCATACTTAAAAAAAAGTAGGAAAATTTAATTTTTCATATGATATTTACGAAATAGCATTTTCCTCTGAATTGGCATAGTTTTTAGCTCTTATTTTGAAATGATATTGTTTTTGGTATCTTCTTTTCAAATGGTGTTATCTTCTTTCAGGCCAATGAGTTTTCAAAGTTTCTTATTTTTTATCAGAAATTCTTGAACCATCAAAAACTAAATATACATGTATATTTAAAAAAATTCGTTAAAGTTAAAAATATTTAAAATTAATGAAGATTGTAAGGCACAAGAAGCGCTAATAATATAATAACGACTGTCTACTGTGAGAAGACGTGTGTAATAGGTCATGACTTCATGTCGCAGCACGTCGTCATCGGTAATGGTAGCAGCGGAGATGGAAGCCACGAGCAGCATCAACAACAGCATCACGTCCAACGTAGTAACGGACAGCAACAACAGCAACATCATCAACATCGACAACAACAACGACTTATATTGTCCAGTGGTAGTGGACTCGATCAACTCAGCGATGCCAATAACGTCTGCCTCGCAGATCCTAAACCGGACGCTGGGAGTCCTTTGTTGTCCATCTCTGAGGTGACCAACACGTTGCTTAATCAATAGCCATCAAGTTGTTTGATCGAATTCATCTTAGCTACGGAAGTCTAATTTCTAATGTCCATTTTTGACAGGTATTTTTGATAATTTATTCAAAATTTTAAATATTTTATATTAATAAGTGTTAAAACTTTTTTTTAAACATATGTCTTTCAGAAACGACGGTGCAGTTTAATGTATCATACACGGATAAGGATGTTGCAGCTCTTTGCGAAAAACCAATCACTTTGTATTATAATCATCGGTTCAAATTGTCCAGTCTGGAGTCGAAGAAAAATTTCTCTAACAAGGACACAACTCCAGAATATTCTCTTCCTCTACATGATATACGTATTATACATATTTACAAAAAGCCGACGCAGCGTCCATCTTATTCCTTTTTCTTACTTCCTTTATCATTCCATTTACAAAACTTTTACCTTTTTTTTTATTTTCCAAACGCGACAAAATAATACGCATTCTGTGATATGTGTTAGCTAATTTATTATAAAATCTCCAAAAGGATACCGTTATCCTTGATAAAAATAAAAAAAACTAGTGCGGACTTGGTGTTGGCCCAGTTTTCGTTTATAATAAGTACGCCAGAGGCTAGCGGTAAAAAATGCTGTGGAAAATAAAAACTAAAAAAAAATTTAAGAGAGACAAAATGAAAAAAACGATTTACAAAATGAAATGACAAACAAGAGAAAAAAAATTAATAGTGTCGTTTGGCCGGAATCGAGTCTTGCCAATAAAACAATTTTGTTAATAAGTTTGTAATTTTGTGTACTTAATTTATATGATGCTATATATTTATGTACGTGCAAAGTATGTAGATGTTGTTAGCCAAGCTAGACGAGACTTCCACGAGCCTTAAACGCGAAAACAACTAAAATTGTAACGCAATCGTAGAAAAAAAAGTTCATTGTAAACAAAAAAATTTGGATATTTATTTCAAAAAATTTGAAATTATATGGATATTCCATATGCAAATGTACATGTAATTTATAATCCGTAAAGGTTTAAGAATATTAGCTGAAGTAATTCGAAATAAGCAGCTAGTGAAAAAAGAAATCAAAATGATGTACAATATGCAAAAAAAAAATAATCACTAGCTCGAATTTTTTCTCTTCACTCTCGTAATTTATGAAATTTTTTCTATTAACTATTTTGCGAATAAGATTCGTAAATTTTCACTCTTCTTCTTCATCGAAACATTTTTTCCCTCCTCTATCGAAATAAATTTCTTAGACCTACAACGTGAAAAAAAAAATAATTAAAGTATCAAGGTCTTAAGAAATCTAATGTATTATTACGTTATAGCCCATTAACGATAAGTACTCAAATCTAGTCCTCGTACGATGCGAATTAAAAATAGTTATTATTATTATGAAAAAAAAAATAAAAATGAAAAATAAATTTAAAAGAAAAAATTAAATATCCTCCCTTCTTCTTCTATGCTTAACTGTGATAAGATACTCGCTCGTTTCTGCAAAAAGTATTAGCTACGCAGATCGCCTTTTTCCCGAACTGATTCGACTTATTTTTTCATTCAACTTCCGGATATATAAATTTTTTTTTATGTGAAAAATAATAACATTTTTTGCACTAATCTAAAAAAATGAGTAGTTGGTCCATTTTATAAATATTAATTTTATGTCTAAACAATAGACACACAATTTTTATGACATGTACGAAAATTACTGCTTTCCACATTTGTTAATAATATACTACTATAATTTTAAAATTTTTCAAAAATCCTTTTTCTTTAAAATACATTTAGATTTTAGTTTACTTTCTGGATTAAATTATCATCCATTTTTATAATTAATTTTTAAATTTTTACTGTTTCATAATAGTATGAAAATCGTATACATTACACATATTTATGAAGCAATGTAATATTATAATAATTAACTCTGGAAAATGTTCCATAATGGAATGCAATACTTTCATTTTCCAATAATTCATTAAAATACTCTCATTTTATAAACAATAAAACATTAATTAATCATGAACTTAACCGCGCGATTTAAATCGTAATATATGATAAAATATAAAAGTCGTGATCGTTCGGGATAATCCCATGGATTTTAAAAAGGTACTGCAGCAAGTGCAATAATAATAAAAAAAAAATACTAACCAAGGTCATCTCTCATGATAAACGTTTCCATTTTTTTTCAATATCATTATTCTATATGTATGTAACTGAATGTGTGCAATTGAATGTATGTAAAAAAAGTACGTTTGAAAGGAAATAGGAGAGATGACTTGGTGGTTTATAATAGCGAACGAGAATATTTATCTACAGTTTAAGCACGATATCATTGCATATCACCATTGTAACACATTGTATTATATATATAAAAAAAAACGTAAAAAATGTAAGACAAGAAAATAAAGAGAATCGATCGATCTCCTTTCTCCGTACCTATTATTAATTATTAATTGTAATAATCGATATTTTAGTCGATTTCTTTTTTATTTTTCAATCCCGCTTTACTACTCGAAGCATTTTTATTGTGCGCGGGCGAGATTCGCGATAGCCAGTATTTTTTTTTTTAACTATATGTGCATGCGCTGTGCAAAACAAAATTTCACGAGTATTTTGGCTCTGAAGAAAGAAAAAATAAGAAAAATTTTAAGAGTATGGCTCTTAATTATTATCGTGCACATATAGCGTCATATCGCGTCATGCCAAATCATTAATCACGAAACATGGAAAAATAATTTTGATTCTTATATTATCGAATTTTTCCTTAAATTTAAGTCTCGATTGAAATCATTCTCTCCAAAGTTATATTCTACTCTTTAGAATCTTACTACTATGATATAACTAATTCCACTGATTATAAAAAAAAAAAAAAATTAAGCTCTACGTGAACGAAAACTCGAAAAAAATGTATCAAATGTTTATATCTGCAATAAATTATGCTAGAATTTATGAAAATCTAACTTTTTTCCTGAACCTTAATTCATCCTCAATCCTGGTAATAATTTTTGAGTTTTTACATGTAATTTTAATAATATTATTTTTTAATATTATGATTTGTATTCAAACTTATTTAAATTCACTTTTTAAGCTTTTTTTATTTGAATACAGTTTTATTTATATTGTTCTTTTATTGATACTACATGATCCATGTATGAATCATGACCTCTATATTGAACGGATAAATCTTTTTTGTTTAAAAATCATATAAATATTCAATATATTGTATTATAACTTTTTAATCTCAAATTATAAAAAATTATAACATTTAGTACAAAAAAGTCTTATATATATTGTTAGTTAAGATTTTAATTAATTAGATATAATTATATAAAATCAGTATCAATTGTAAAATTTCAATTTTTAAATTAATGTTTGTTTAGTAAATTAAGTGCGTAACTAATTATTATAAAAATAATAAGCATAAAATTAAAAAAAAAATTAAAATAAATATACTTGGTAGTTCATTTGAATTAAAAAATGATTATTTATAAAACTATATTCATTTATACATTTATTTTATACAAATTATTAATAAAAAAATATTATGTGTAAAATTTCTAGAAAAAAGTGTATCCATCAGAAGTTTCAGAGTAATTGTATTCTGGAAATATTATTACTTGGATTTTGCTTTTCAATTTTAATGTACTGATCAAATAAATTGATTATCTTCTCTTTACTTTCAGTAAAATCTTCTTTTTCGAACTGTTCAACTTGCAGGTAGTGATGAATGTGAGCTTTTTTCTTGTACAGTCTATCAAATTGTTGAACAATATCTTTGAATAATGAAGACATTGCTGTAGAATTTATCATGCACAACAATGATGCTAAATGGCCAGAAGGTGGAATGGAACATAAGCCAATTTTCATAACTTCTTTACTCCATGAAGTGAATTTGGCTTTGTTTTGAAATTTTTTAATATTTCTATTTATGTCTGTCAATGAGTTATCTCCTCTATAAATATGTGCTGATCCAATGACAAAAGATCCCATCTGCATTGGATCAATTTTTATCAATTGATTATGTTTCGACCATGCATTTGTAAATAATTCATCTTGATATTTTGCATTTCCACTTGATGATTGTGATGCACCTATTGTTGCTGAACTTACACTACTAAAAATATAGTGTTGTTGAGGATACGCAACAAGGTTTGTCGCTAATTCATTCATATCAGTATTTAAATTTCCAGGAAACCTGGAACCACTTGTTAAATGTAAAAGCATATTAACAATAATACTATTCATATCTTGAAATGGCAAGCCTGAGCCGTTATATTTAGAATGATCAGTATATTCTTTCTTGCTATGTACACGAGCATTACATATATCTTGAAGAGCACAATTTTCAACTGGAAAAACACAAGTAGCATGCTCAATAAGTTTTCGAGTGGCCAAC
Source organism: Anastatus disparis (assembly GCA_017163975.1). Lineage (NCBI taxonomy): Eukaryota > Metazoa > Arthropoda > Insecta > Hymenoptera > Eupelmidae > Anastatus > Anastatus disparis. Next base: position 4,990,852 of record JAFFSR010000251.1, read on the forward strand.
AAAACATTGTATGGAGCTGTCACAACATCTTGTGTATTAGCAGGATATACACAAGAAACAAATTTGTCAACATGCGGATAAAAATCATCTAATAATTTTAAAGTAACACTCCCTACACCAGAACCAGTACCTCCTCCTAAAGAATGCATCATAAGAAAACCATGGAGGCAGTCACATTTTTCAACTGTCAGTCTTATTGTTTCTTCTAATTTATCAAAATACTCGATACCATGAGTATAATAACCTACTGCCCAATTATTTCCTGAACCTGGATAATTTGTGACAGTACAAGTTGCATCAAACAAATTACGTAACTGACCTTGACGAAACCTTCCAACAACACTACCTTCCATATCAATTAATATTGCTCTAGCTTTGGCATTAGCCGATTCCAAATCTGATATATTTTTAAAAGCATAATCTTTTTTATGATCTGGAACATAAAAAAAACTATTAAAGGCATTAGAGAGCTCTATACTATTTCTATTATAATTTTCATATGTTTGAACATAACTGGCAGCTTCATTTGTAGTTTGCACTCCGTACTCTTGTAATACTAATGGCCAAAAAGCTGAACCAATTTGATTTCCACATTGTCCAACTTGCACAGTAATAAATTGACTCATATTTCTTAAATACTAAATTTCTTCTTGTGATAGATTCTTTATTATCAAATCTTTAAAATAACATTTATTTATAACTTTTTCTAAGACATTTTTAGAACTGTGACTCCTCATGTTGAATCATTGATGCCCTTTTTGGAAGTTTACATTACTAGGTTGATAAGAAAGTGATCTGTTTGGCTACTATTAATAACATAACCTAAATTTCGTATTCAATATGTGATTGCATCACACGTAACATATATAGATTTGTTTTCATCCAATAAAACATAAATAACGATAAATAAAAAAACAAGAAAATTTGTCTAATTCAGAAGGAAGCAAATTTCATATTTACACAAGAATTTTTATATAATTGTTTTTCAACATGATAGAATCCTGTTCAAAAAAACGCATGCTTTTAGGCATTACTTTCTTAGGAGGGTGAGTCATATTTAATGTTTTTAAATTTATATGAATTTTTTTTTAATATAATTTTTTTGAATTTTTTTATCAAAGTTCTACCTAACTATGTATTGTTAGGTTAACAATTATAGTTCTGATAGTGGAAAGTCATTGGACAGACAGTGCTGGAGGAAAAGTATTTGTTGAAAATGTCGAGGCTAATTCTAGTTGTTTGTCTGGTGAAGAATTCAAAGTGATTTCTGAATGTCATCCATGTTCCGCTTTTGAAATTGCCAGTCAAAGTATTGGAGTATGTACTAAAGCTCGATATAAAGAAATTATTGAATGTAAATCTGGAGAGAAAATAACTAGAAGGTATTTATTTAAATTTTTTTTCTTGTGAAAAGTATAAATGTAAGTATATACTTATAACTAATCCATTAATTTTTTTAATTCTTTATCTATAATGTAGTTGTGACAAAGTTGCTTGGCTAGAAGAAAGAGCATTTTGGAAATTTGAGAGTTTTTCATTTGTCGGAGCAATTATATTCTGCATGGCCGTATTTTGGAGAGAAAATATTCTTAGACAACGCGTTATAAGAAAAGTTGCAAGACAATTGAGAGGTACGGTTTGACTTTCTAATACGCCAAAATGGCGAAAGTTTATTTAAGAGTATTCACAGTTAATGACTTATGTCAAGTGCCTATAGAAACTCTTGTCACTCTCTTTACAATAAAATATTGTAATTCTGATGTGCAAATACTATTAATTGAAGATTCTAATGTCAACAAAGAGAATTCATATTTAGTGAATCTTTCTATGTTTGAATATGAATTTATAAGTCATTGTGAAATATCAAAAATTGCAAGTTGTTGTGAATTACCAAATTTGGAAGAAAGTGAAAAAAGTTGTATCGCAGGATTATGTGCAACTTTAAGACAAATTATCACAAACGTTCTTATCAAAGATCCAGATCATCATTCTAGAGAATTGTTAGGTTTTAAAGAATCTTGTTTATTAGCTTGCTCTGAAGCAAGCATCTGGACTAAATTTTGTGAAATAGATATTATATCAACATTAAAAACTGTATTTGAACCAAATACAGATGGCATTTTGCCTGTTACTTTAGCCAGGTTTGAAAATCATATGTCTCAACCAGTAAGATTGCATAATTTGTATAAATATACAATGTCGAAAAAGTTTGCTGGGAACACAACAAAACAAGATCAAAATATTCTTCCAGAACATACATATGCAGAAGGCTTGACACTTACTTTAGCAGATATTATAATTTTTGTATGTATTCATATATTTTTTACTTTTATTGATAAAAAACAAATAAGTAACATTATTCCTTTAACAGTGAAATGGTATGAAAATATGCTTACTAATGAACATATTATTAGATGTTTAGATATCTTGTGTGTTGAGAATTTTAACAAAGACATTATCATTAATTATAGTCTCCCTGAAATCGAAAATCAAAGTTTGTATAAAAGTGATCCAAAAAGATATAAACCAAGAAATCGTATTTACACTCGACAAGAAGACATAGATTATTCATTAGAAAAAATAAAAGATTTAAAATTAAAACTACATTTAGATGAAGTGTTTGGACGTGAGAAAACATTAGACTGGTCAAGCATTCCTTATGATGCAACGCCAGAAGGAGGAGATCTGCCAAATACACGTTTGCAAAGAAAGTTTCAGCAGCTAGAAAGCTTATGTAAGCCCATTTTAAAACTTGCCAAAAATGGTAATACTATTGTTGATTTTTGTTCAGGTGGTGGACACTTAGGAATTTTACTTGCTTATTTGTTGCCCAAATGTAGTATAATTCTATTAGAAAATAAAGCAAAATCTATGGAAAAAGCTAAAGAAAGGGTTAACAGACTTTCATTAAATAATGTAACATTTTATCAAAGTAATTTAGACTATTTTAAAGGGCATTTTGATATTGGTACATGTCTTCATGCTTGTGGAGTAGCTACTGATTTAGTACTACAACAATGTATTGAAAAAAATGCAGCGTTTGTTTGTTGTCCATGTTGTTATGGATCAGTACAAGATTGTCATCGTATTATTTATCCACGGAGTCAGATATTAAAAGATATCCTTGATAAAAGAAGTTATTTAGTGTTAGGTCATGCAGCTGATCAAACTCACGATAATGATAATGTTAAAACAAAACAAGGATATGAATGTATGAAGATTATTGATAATGATAGAAGAATGCAAGCTGAAGAGCATGGCTATCAAGTATACTTGAATAAACTTACACCTGAAAGTTGTTCTCCTAAAAATCATTTACTTGTTGGTTGGCCAAGTAAGCTAAGAAGTTGAGGCTCAATTTGTGTAAATAATATTGTTAATTTTTAAATATTTGTAAAAAGTAGCAATAAACAATTTTTTTTAAAATAAAAACCTTAATTCTTTTTTTCATAAAACCAAATGCCTGTATAAAATTCTTTTTTTTTTTTAATAAAGTAGAAAAATTCAATATGACATTGTCTATTAATAATATAAATAAAGCTTTTGGACCCAAATTAAAATTTAATCATTAATAAATGTCTTTGTAAAACAGTCTTTTGAAATAAAGCAATCCATAAAGTGAATTATCTTTTGATAACACAAATTAAATTCTTAGATTTAAAAAAGTTTTTTTAACAAATATTTTTATATAAATGTAATCTTTTTAAGAAACTAAGAAAGTATTGAACTCCAAACACTAATTTATTTTAAATTGTAAGAGATGTTTTCTTACATAAAAACATGAAAAAAGCTGGAATTATGGACATAAACACTCTATAGATTCAAAACTAAATGCTACTATAGCAATAAATTTTATAAAATGTAATAAAATACAGTATTTTTTTGAAGGATTGTAGATAAGAAAGTGTTTTTCTCATACAATTCACCAAAATAACGCAAAATTTTTAAGAAAAATCTTTTGAATCAATTTTTATTACATCAAATATTTGTTTGTTTTAAAGTTATTGATAATCAAAAATGAAGATTTAATCCGCTGTAATTACATAAGCCATATAAATTAAAGAATTTTACTTAAATTTTTGTATTTTAATTTTGTATTTTAAATTTTTCATAAAATTATTGCTAACATACTATCTGATTTCGATTATATTAAGAGTTTATGTATATAATTTGCTTTTTTCACATTTTTGTATAGGAAAACATTCCTTGTAATTTAAATAAAACCAATGAGCTAGAATTTTAATTCTTTTCAAGTAAATAATTTACAAAGTAAATGAAATATTATGTACTTTATTATGCATAAAAAATGTAGTTCAATCAAACGGATAAATATAAAGAAAAAATGTATAAATACTATTAAAATGTTTTATTGATAAACAAAAAATTCTATTGCGAGTGTCAAAATAGTTTTTATAAGAATAATTTATTAAGTAATATAAATGTTACCAATAATTAATTTTTATATTTTTTGAAAAATATAATACGGATTGTAATTTTCATGAAAACATAAATAACTTAGTTAAGTAGTATTTTCTAATCTTGTAATAATAATGTTATGCTGCGGTTGACTGTTTAATATAGGAGAATTTATTTATAAACATGAAGTAATTTATTAACGCACGATATATTTACAATTAAGAGTCATACAAATCATACTAAATAACTCATCGATCTACGCCTTTTTTTAAAATCTTATTTCATCGATTAAATACGAAAAAGGCTTAATTCTCGCGAAAGACGATACTCGATGTTAAGAGATCTTGTTTTTTGCAAAATTACGAGCTAAACTAACGTATGCGTGAACGCAACGTAATGCACGGAGAATATCGGGAATACATAGATATATTTTCGATACCGCTATAAAGTAGACTTAATACAGTAAATATTAATGTAAAAGGTAGAAGATAAGAGGGACGGAGATAGAGAATAAGGATTGTTGGTATATTCAGGGGAAAAGGAAGTTTTTAAAGAACAAAGGAAAATTCAATATAACGAAGTGAAGCAATGAAAATTGCAAAGTTATGATTGATAATTTGCCTAAAAGTATAATGCTCGAACTAATTATTGCGAAGGAGACCTTGTCGTTAAGCTCAAGACATTATTTTTTGATAATCGCCTTTTCTCATAGCTTTTGGTAAGCAATATCACAAAATACCAAAAGTTTTCCTGATCTTTCTTTTTGTGATGTGTGTATATTTATTTTAGTATTCGTGAATATCGAAGCTCATCATTTATTTTTCATTTATTTATTTTTTTTTATTCTTTTCACGACGGTCTCATTCGCTTTAGAGACAAGCTCATCCCATCTTTACCTCCCCTAAGAGCACAAATAAGCACAGAAAAGTGGAATAGTTTATATAATTTTCTTTTGTGTATTCTCTTACGCGAAAGTTAATTGAAACATGAAAATTTTTTTTACTGCTTAAAACAAACATTTTCTCGCTTGACTTTCGCTCCGCCAAAGTTTTGTCCCAAAAACTGTCGAAGAAATTATACATTCTCATTGTGTATGTCTCAACTACGACAGGTTGATGAAAAAGCTGATCTTATCCATCTATATCCATATACCGCGAAAATATGCTTCTTTTTTTTATTTTTACATATCAATGAGCTTCTAAGTCGGACAAAGCATGTTTCTTTTTTTTGCATAATTTTTTTTTTCAAAGTATATAAGGAAATATAAGATTAGGAGCTTTTGATAGTACAGAATATAGATATTAGGTAGAATAAGGGATATTTAGAGCTGTCCGATAAAGAAGCTCGACAATTGATGAAAACCTAGATTAATATACGGAAAAGAATGGATGCGAAAAGCACTGCCAAGTTGTTTTAATTTCTCTGTGTTTTGGTTTTTTTGTGTTCCTTGGGTATCGCGTCATCAAAATCTTTATATTTTAGTTGTATGAAATAGATCACGATTCACCATTTCCGCTGTCATCACCGTCTTCATAATCACTAGCGCTAAGGTGCTCTTCCTCGTCATCGTCGTCGTCATCTAGCTCATATTCGTCGTCATAAAAATCTGTCATATCGAGTTGTTGCTCAGCTGGCCTCGCTCTAGTCTTAATGCAATAATCTTCAAGGGTTACGGGTACAACTATGCCTTCTTTTTCTGCTTCTACTTTTGCGGCTTGCGCTTGTTTCCTGAAATTCAAATATAACTTTAATACAAATCTAATGATTAATGAGTTTAATGAAATATTAATATTTCTAGATAATTTTTAGCATAATTTGAGATCTGATATCGAAATTTCAAAATTCAAAATATGGCAAAAATTTACTTTGTATTCAATACATAAAATATAGTAGAATTTCTATTTGTCAATGTACAATATTATAATTCATAAAGAATAATGGTCAAGGGTTAAGAGAAAATTATTTATAAAAGATATAATATCGTCTGTACACAATACGAAATTAATACATAATTAACTTGAACCGTGTAGGCTAATTTCCGTTCTCTTTTGATATTCTAATTATGTACATGACATTTCTTTGTCTACTCCTTTTTTTCATCCTTTAAATATGAAAATCTATTAATAGATTTTTATACAGTTTGATTCTTCGTTTCTTTTTGGCCCCCTTTACTCCTTGTTCATCTTACCTGATGATATTCTCATACTCCTTGTCTCGACCCTTGGAGTCACGCCAGCGCCTGTACATCACTGATGCGTCCACGTTAGCCGGACTATAAGTATTGGGTTCGTTCAGTAGCGAGATCACCGACAATAAAATTGTTCTGCGCAGTAAAAAAAAAACAAAGTTTTAATATTATATTATATGCAGCAAAAGAATTTTAGCGCCTCTTTCATCCCAATCATTTGTTACTCTCAAATCTCATTACAAGATTAATATTATAAATAAAAATAAAAGTGAAAGTGACGTTTGTACTTGAATTAAATAAACGTTATATGAACTTAAGATTCATTGTAAATGACTGATAAGTGAACAAAAGAAAATGATTGTCTTTCTTGTTGTTGACGGTTTAACGTTTTTAAATAAAGAGAGAACATAACGTTCAATGTCATTGGAAGTTTGAGTTTTATTATGACGTCACAGTCAACGCGCACCAGTTTTAGCGCATTAACGTTAGTCAGAATATGCGACATTCAAAAATCCCATACTTCCTTTTTATTTTAAAGAGAACCAAGAATTCAGGAAATGAATACCCAAGATAATCAAGTTACTTTATTAAAAATCTAACCATTTCAAATTTATATTTTAAAATATGCCATTAAGGAGAATTGAATTTGTTGGTTCATTAATTTTATCGTTAATATTTTCATTTATATAATCTAAAAATATAATTTCATTTTAAAGTTCTTATGTTAATACCGTAAAATTTATTAAAGAAAAACACACTTTGCAGAAGAATTTATGAGCATATTATTACTGCTTACATACACGGTGCAATTCTTATTAAAAATAATTTATATTATTAGAAATTCCATAAAAATTGCATATTTATCAAATACGTTTATAGTCGTTTTAACTTCTGAATTAAAATGTTTATTTTACAACGAATATTTGAAAAAATCATTTAACTTATAATATCAAATGTGATAAAATGAAAATCCCAATAAAAAAAAAGTATTTTTAAAAAATTCCATGAAAATAAAAAAATTAAGTTGGAATAAAAAAGAAAAGGTTTTGAAGTCATTTTAGAAGCTCTAAATTCCAAGCGCTTATTTGAGCTATCAAAACAAATTGAACGTTTATTCACGTTGAACGGTATAGCGTAATCCTTTGTGCGTGGTTACATATCTTGCAATATAAACGGCAACAGTATAACACACAGCTTATCTATCTTTCTCTCACCTGACATTTTGCGTTGGATTCCACCTCTCGCAGGGTAGTTCACCGCTTTGCGGATCGTCAACGGGCGGATGAAGTATGGATATGCATAAATCGCCATTCTAAAAAAGAAAAAAAAAGTTAAATAAAATAAGAGAATAGAAAAAAATATGTATACAAATGTATATATTAAAAGATTAACATTAAAATAAGGCAAAGAGATGAACAGAAACAACAAGTTAGACACGCTTGCAAGGAAAAGTAGGACAAGGCAGCTCTCGGTAATATTTCTTTAAAGCACAAGAGAGAAAGAGAAAAGAGAACTTTTCGTTAGGAGAGAAAACAATATAATTGACAAGAAAAAGCAGGAAGCCTTCGATAATGGCAAAAGGCCAATGTATATATGTATAGTAGTCTTTTTCTCCCGAGACTACCTTCCTCTCTTTCTTTTTTTCATGCACGTGTGCATATTTAAGTTTTCCTTCTTGTTTAACTATTCAAGAGAAATTAATGTGATTCACTTTATGAGAAGCTTTAAGTTTCCGCGCTAACGAAATTAGATTTAACTTTAGAAATATCATAAATGATAGTGACATATAAAGGAGAAATTTTAAAATGTTACAATTTATTGCACATATGAGATAGATACTAAGGGACGTTGCTGTTTATAATCTGCAAAATTATTCGATCAATATGAATTTACTCATTTTTTGTATTTTTTAACAATGATTCATATTAAATAAAGAAACATTATTAATCATAAAATTATTTTAGTTTTTAAAAATTTATTTTAAGTTTTGTGGAAATTTAAAAAAGATTGTAAAATTCTTTCTTTTTAAGCTTACGTAAAACCTATAGTGGAAAGATTCTAAAAATTGTAATATGGATTTCTTTTTTTAGAAAACTTTAAAATTCATTTGAAAATTTGAAAACTATCTAATAAAAAATTTAGTAACATCAAAATATAAATATTTTAAATGAAAAACAAATTTTGATATATTTTTACAATAATGATTCACAGTAAAAAAGATAAATCAACATTATATTGTGTTAGTAAAAACAAGTTATAATTTTTTGCAAGTACAAATATTTATTTTATGTTAAATAAAAACTTTAAATCTAAAATTTTAATATGCATTACATTCTAATATAAACGAAAATTCTCTTAAAATGAATTAAAATTGCCAAAACTTAAAAAAAAAAATTTCAAAGTTGTTGAAAACATTTAAATTAATAATAAATATACGTTATTGCAGATACACCAAAAACGTATAAATTTATAATGAATTAATTTTTCCTGACTATTCATCATTATTATATTACACTTTTTCAAGCACCAATGCTTAAAGTTTGTACACAATATAATCCCGACATTGTATAAAATAAAACGATTTCATCTGTGCCAGGAAATCATAGCCACAAGAGTCTATACCTAAGAAAAGAAAAAAAGCAACGGAACAATATAAATCGACAATTAAGAGCTGTCCGAGTCACACGCTTTAAGAGTTTTACGCGTGTAAATGCGTAAACGCATTGATAAAGACAAAGAAGCTTCGTACTCCTCTGTCGTCATGTTATACTTCACGAGGTCGAGGCATTGCCAATGTGTAGATTTCATCACCTTATTTTATGTATCTCCTTCTCTTTTCTTTGGGAGCTCTCTGCGTGTACATGCAGCAATTTATTGTTTATTGATTCCTTATTTTGCAATTTTTTCAATTCTTTCCAGGGATGAATTTTTTCATTCTTTTTTAAAGCTGATCAATGGAAATTTTGTGTAGGTGAAAATTTTTTGTTTAATATTTTTAATTGAAGGATATTACCCAATTATTGCAGACGATGTTGAATTATACGCAATTGTATAACAGCGATTATATACTAATAGTGTGACTTGACGTGCCCGGGTTTTTACAAAAAAAAGTACCTTGCTTTTTCGTGGAACGATTTACAGTCGAGTTTTAAAAAAAATCACAAAGAAAGAGAACTGAGAGTTGAGAATGCAGCTTGACCTCTGCAGTTTTAAAGACTAAGTATTCTTTTTACAATTTTTTTTTTTAAATTAACACAAAATGTGCAAAGATAATGTAAATAATTTTACTTGAATTATTAAACGTATTAGTGGATTTAGAAAATGTTTTTCATTTAAATGTGAATTTTTTTTTAAACAATATCGTTTTTTTAAATTTTTTCATAAACAATTTATTATATTTACAAAATGGTTGTTCTACAAAATGTGAATATACGATTATTAAAATTGTGAAAAACAAGTGCATTACTAACAATATCTACGCTGTACAATGATATTAAAATTTATCTTTATCGATGAAAAATTTTGACTGATAATATATCTTTGTACTTTACGTTCGACTAAACATAGCTGCATAAAAAATCAATTTTCATTACGAGCTTGTCGTTTAAAGCTCTCAAGGTACTTTCATATTTTAAAATTAATAAGAAAAAAAAAATTTAATCGCTAAAGATTTTTATTGAAAAGAACAGAGGTATTACTCTTTCTTAAGATTAATACGAACTATGATTGACATTCAAAGTGTCTAAAACTTGTCGAGGTTGAATACTTTAAACATCTTTCAAGCTTTGAATAGCTCAAGCTCATCGGAGTAAGTTAAAAAAAATTTATTCTTTAAAACTTAATACAAAAACAATTCTTTTAAAATTTCAATCAATTTAAATTCCCTTATCATTGATCTAGCCGATTAATGCGTATCTAGAACGTACCGTTTAAAATCTTTAAAAAAACAAATATAACGGAATCTTTTCATCAACTTCCGCATTGTATTACAAATACAAAAGATCCCACGAAAAATAAATCAGTTTTAAGACTGTTCAAAATTACTCAATAAAAATCTATAATTTAAAAGAAAAAAATCAGAGTCTACGTGTACAAAATGCAAGTATTGACAAGAAAGAAAGGAAAAAAAAGAACAGAATATATACAGCATGTGCAGAGGGGTTGGTGGTTTATAGAAAGAGAGAAGTTAAAAAAAAGAAGAAAAAAAAAACATAGGAGGGAAGCTGAAAGTCGATAAATGTCGCTCTCGCTACGTCGAGCGCCAGAGCGTTAACTCTCTGTAGTTTTAGTTCACTCACCTCGTATACGTTAGGATGCCAGACTTTGGTCATAAAGCGAATGCTTGGTGGACTGTACGGATAGTCAGGTGGGAACTTCATGTGTGCCTGTAAACAAAATTAGAAAAATAAAAATACTTTGTTAGAAAAATATTTTGTCTATATTTTATCATCTGTTTTATTTTTATTTTAAGAACAAACGTCATTTTTTTTATGTACCAAATCTTTTTTATAAATATACACAAAGAGAAATATTTTCTTATTGTAAATTTCAGAAAGATAATTTTTCGACTAATGTAAAAAATTTAGAAAATTACGAAAAAAAAATTTCAAGTATTATATTGTAAAAGCCTTAAGCAAGTTATTCTTTGAATAAATTACAGCAGTTCCTTGTAAAATTTACAATTCACATTTCTATGTATTTTTTTCTCTATTACAACATGGAAGTGTAGAGTGTAGAGTAACGAGTGAATTTTAAATTACAACTTTTTTTTTAATAAGCATAAAATATTTGTTAACTTTTTTCATCTTTTTTGAACAAAATCAATATAATAATTAAGAATTTAAAATTGACGTAGTAACTCAACATTAAATTTAATTTTAAAAAAATTTTTAATTACCCAAGGTAGCTTATCGATGACTATTAATAAAAATTTAGAAAATTTTATAAAACATCAATAAAAGTACGAGTTGCAGTTTAAAAAAAAAATGTCTGAACAATAAAAAGAAAAAAAATTACAGCAATTTTAAAATTGAACATATAATTTATGTAGAAAAAATAGCATTTGTCATTATAACTTGTCAAAAAAAATAGTTTCTTATAAACCAAAAATATAAAATTATAGATTATTTTATTAAATCAATCAAAAAAATGACATGTCTTCAATAAAATAAAAAAGATATTTAAAAAAATTGACTGAAACGATAAAAATGGTAGATTACAAGTATTTTTGTTAAATACCAAAATGCAATTGAATTTACAAATATAATAATTAATTGTAAACATTTTTAATAAAAATTATTTTTTCAAAGAAACAAAAAAATTTTTTTATCATCCGAGGCCTTGATTGAATACAGCCCTAAATATTGATGTCTCTTTAAAAAAATATGAAAATATATAAAAAAAAACTGCTTAATGATCTTTAAATTAAAAATGTATTAAAATGAAAAACTTTAATGATCTTCCATCTGTTAAAATCGTCTTGAAAAGTTTAATATAAAATTGTAAAGCAAATTTTTGTTTAATCATTCAACTTTCTTGACAAATTAATCAGAAAAAGATAAAAAAAAGTTTGAAGATATGTACTAGTTAGTTGCATGTAAATAAAGATGAAATAGTATATAAGGGCTTAAATGGAGCGGGCCACAGAGAAAGAGAATGAAATGAATCGATTCCTCTTTCTTTCTCTCTCTCTTTCTCTCATCGCGACCTGGTCATGGCCCAAATATCCTAGTTCTACTGCGGTTCTCTATGCTCCTCCTTTCGTATATATAAAGTATATGTCTATATATTTTCCTTCGGGGTATCCCCCTAGAATGTTGTAACCTACTTTTCTTCTCTCCTCCGCACGCGCACACGCAGCATGAACATACACGTGACTCCCTTTTTTTTTACACCACACGTCTTTCTTCTCTCTTTTTCATTTTTTTTCTCTCTCTTGGCTCTCTTTTATTTGGATAGATAAACGTCTTCTATCGGACTTATGTATATAGAATCTTTTGTTGTGTGTATCTATGTATATGCCCTCAATATCCAAAGAGGAGGAGACATTCTTAAAAATGATAGGATAAATAACGAAAGAAAATTCGTAGATCATTCGTTTCCTTTAAGTACCGATTGATTTTTCCCCATAATTTATAGAGTTATCGTGATCATATTTATGTTGAGAGATTCATTTGATTAATAATTTAGGTCAAATCTGCAACCGTAATATACTTAAGTAGGAGTTTGGATTTTTAGAATTATATCGAGCAACTAAACGAGTTTACGTAGATGTTATTAGAAAAAAAAAATTTTATCTCTTATATGTAGTTAAAAATGGTGTACGATAAAATTTTCATTCCTAACGTAATATTTATTTACCCAACCTAAAGAACTTTACTGGTAGAGTTTCACGCAAACTAGCCTTGGTATTGTATATGTGAATAGAACTCAAACAAGTACATAAACATAACGTTTCCTATAAAAAAATCGAATCGTTTATATAATTCCGAGAATCTACTAACTTTAATTTATTTTTCTCATAAAAAAAGCTCAATTATTTAAAAAAAAAAATAAAAAAAAATAAACTTATAAAAAATGAACTATCCGAGCTACAATGCAATCAATCCCTAAATTTTCATTGCATCCCTCGAGCAGTCTCATTCGACTTCCACTCGTCATAAAAACGTTTATAGAGGGGTTGCGGAAAAAGATTTTGTATAGATATATATTTTTAACAACTGCTATACAATTCATATGGTATTCATTGTTGAGTATTATTCTATGTATGTGTGTACGTATGTAATAATCATATGTAAGCGAAGGCGCAATAAAACGGAGAGTGGTTTAGAAAGCGGCTAAAAGTTGCATTGCGTTACTTTATGTACGCTTATGAGAAAGAGAGAGAGAGAGAGACGGAGATAGAAAGAATCTTGTTTATACGCTGCGCTGCGTAACACTCCGAAAATGCGGGAAAAATTCAAGTATAATTATACATATGCATGTATATAATGTAGAGAAGAAGAGATCTCAAATTATTTAAATTCCGTGTACGAGAGCAATCCAAGGTCTAACCAATGAGAAGTCAAGCCTTATGTTACTGGACCTTTAAACAAGTCTCTTGGTCTTTACAAAAAAATGTCTAGTAAATAAGCCCGAGAAGCATCCAACTTTCTTGATAGTTTTGTTGCAATTTTGTTTAGAATTTTCAACATTATTAATAACAATATAAATATAAATATTTGCAAGTTGAACACAATGGATGCACAATGTATATATATATATATGTATATACAAAGTTACGAGGAGAGCGGAGAGAGAAAGAGAAAGCGGCCGACGCTTACTTGCAACGCTGTAGTGGAGAAGGGTGTTATATATATATATACACAATATAAATATACATATATAGAGAGAAGGTAAAATGAGACAAGAAGGGAATGAAAATGAAAAAAAAAAACTAACCTTAAAATAACCGCCTTGGTAGAGTGTGTCTGGTGGACCAAATATTGCAACCTCCCATTCGAACATATTATCCTCGTTGACAAGTTTAACACGAAAGCCTTCGACTGGCTCTTCTTGTAAACTTTTGTATTCAAGTGCTAATGCACGAAGCGCACTACTCGTTGGCTGCGCCATCGTTGATAATATCACTAATATTTCTTCACTTCGAGAAAAATAAAGTTATTTTATACTGTTTGTTTTATTAACTTAATAAAATAATTAGTTATAAATATATATGCGCTCTAACGTGAAAGAGACGCTATATACACTGAGAAAGAGTCTTGACACTTGGCGCTAGCGCGCAACGAGAGAGAATAATACAAAAAAAAGGCAGCTGCGTCTCTCTTTTCTGTATATATGTATATATCAAGGCTGCATCAGCAGTAGTAGCATTTCCAGCAACGTTTACTTGCTTTTGTTCGATGCACAGAATAAAGAGAGAGGGAGATAGAATAATATCTCGTACAAACAGAGGCGTCTCGCAGATTCTCTCACTTTAACACACACACGCGCCTTGCGCGCGAAACTTTCGTTATGGCGTAAGTTAACTACAATACAACTCTACTAATAAGCACTAGCTCTTTATTTAAATGTCCCTGTGCTATCCAAGCTAATAATTTTAAGCTCTTTTAAAACGTAATATCGACTTTTTAAATATAATTTCTAGATTCAAAACTAATGACCTCGAAAAAAGAAAAAAATAATCTAAACCGAGGGGACTGAGTGCGTGGAAAAAAAACGTCGATTTTTGTTAGAGACGACGACGACGACGACTGCGCTATGAAACACAATTTTATTCTGAATAGACCTCCTCGTACAGAGCAAAACGATGGCTGTAGCTATTGCGCGTTGCACGTTCCTGTCGTTCCTCTTGTTTTCCTTCCCCCTCTATATGCACAAATATATGTATACTATTGGCTACAGAGAATTTATACTGTCTCTTTGCAACTGCATGCTATATACATTCGACGCACGGATGGACGTTCCCTTCGTTTCTCTCTGTCTCCTCTATCCCCTCCACTTTATACTTTCGGACTGCTTCCCTCGATCGACTCGTGTTTGCTTGCTTTCCAACTCTAGCATGTGGATAAATTCGAATGAGTAAGAGTGAGATAGGGAATAGGCTTCTTATTCCGCAAAGTAACAATCGAAGCATGCTCAACAAAATTTAAAAAATTTTTTTGCTTTGTTCAAAGTTTTTGAAAGAACCCAATTCGTAATTTTATTTTTATTTATAGAAAATTTCAAGATTTATTAAATATTTCAATATTATTATGCACCTAGAGTAGCAATGTATAGGACAGTCTTATATAAAAAAAATAAATATACAGACTATGATGAAATTTGTAATATTTTTTTAAATTTGATAAAATTTATTATTTTATTAAAATGAGCTGTTAAACAATGAATAATTTTCATCAGCATATTTTTTTCTTTGTAGGAGTTTTCGGAGTACCCCATATATTCGTATTTACCAAGAAATATGCCAATCTGCATTACCGTTAAGTCAAGTCATAACAGGTTAATTATTTAGTAAGTTAAAAGTTTCTCATCATAAATTTTATAAATTTAAAAAAAGTAATTTTTTCGTAATTCTATAAACTTTATTATTTATAATTTCAATTTTAAAATATTATGATGACAACAAAAAAGAATGGTAATGGTAATGGTAAAAGTTGATACTATCGTAAGATGATAATTGTAAAAATATAGGTAACAGCACTTGCTACGAATGTATTTGTCGATAAAGTAGATTTTCATATTAAATGTAGTATTTCACTTAAAATGAGTAAAAAAATAACAATTATGTAAATTAATGCAACGATCACTGCTTAATATTAACAATAAATTTAACTGGAATTCGATAATTTATAAAAATAACATTTGGGAAATTAAGAGAGAATATTCTGGAAATTAAAAAATATGCAACTCATCATGATAATATTATTTTTGAATAATAAATTCATGACGATAAAAAAGAACTGGTATCATAATGTGTTTCACAAAGGCGAGGCGCTAGCCGCTGAATTGAGTCTCCGAAAACACATACACACGTATATATATATATATATATATATATGAATATACATATGTGCTCCTCTATAGTTTGCTTATTACCGGCTTAACGCTTTACAAAGGCACTACGTGAAGCACAGCACGGAATTCTATCAGGTAAAATATTTACGATATTTTTATTATTTTTTGTAGTTATTAAAAATATTTCAGTTCTAATATTTTATTGAAAAATTAATTTTGTTTTGGTTTCTGTTTATATAGATTTTCTAATTAAATAAAGGTCTTCCGGTGAAAAGACGCCAATCATGTCAGAACCTTACAATGCAGAAATCATGAAAATTTTTGGATTCTGGACTGGAATCCTAACACTTAAACTTTTGTCTATGTCCCTTTTAACAGCTAGAACAAGGTTCCGTAAGAGGGTAAAAAATTTTTTACGTTTTAATAACATACGTGGCATAACAAGCTCCTGTATTTACATATATTTTTTGTACTTAAGTGTCATTTAATATTGAATACTTCATTCAAGAATACATTTTAAAAAAATTTCAATGCTAAATTATAAATATAAATATATGTATTATGAGTCAAAATTTAAATATTTTATTTTAAGAACTGAAAAATTAAAAATCATAAATATGTACATTACTAAATATATTTAAAAAAAATTTTGTTTCTTATGTGCATACTTTCTTGAAAGATAATTTGATAATATGTTAAAACGTTTTATATTGATTGATATGAACATTTATTTTTAAAATACAAATGTGTAAACTTTAGATAATTTTTTACTCTTATACATTATGCAATTCTTGCAAGAATTTAATAATACAGTGAATCGTGTATTAAAGTATTACACATTGCTGTTATTTTTAAAAAACATAATTTTAATATATTATCGTTTCTAGGTTTTCGCTAATCATGAAGATTGCAATTTCCTCCCAAAAGCTCGTGTAACATATGATGATGAAGATGTTGAACGAGTGCGTAGATCACACCTTAATGACTTGGAAAATATTCTTCCATGGGTAGCCATTACATATATTTATCTTGGAAGTGGACCATCAAATTTCCTTGCTGGATTATTAATCAGAAGCTTTGTAATGTCAAGAATTGTACATACGTTATCTTATGCAGTTTATCCTAAACAACCATTCAGAGCCATATCTTTCTTTGTTGGACTTGGCGTAACAGCTTTCGAAGCTCTGGCAACGATTGTAAACTACTTTTAATCAAGGTTTTAAAGATACGTAACTATTTAATCATGACAGTTTGTGAAATCCAGGTTCTATGTGAGAATAATTTTTGTATACTTTTTTATGGAGATTTTGTAATGCAAAGATATAATTATTTTTGTGTAAATTTATAAAATAGAATTATTTTGAATAATTTCTAATATATACTAAACTATATTTCAATTTAAATTTGTTTTTAATCAAACCTTCTAAAAGTAAGAGAAGATGATTATTACAAATGATTCAGTTTTTAAAAATAATTATATTTTCAATTAAATTATTTATTTCATAAAGATTATATAAACATAGGAAAACAATGATGCAATAAAGGTTTTTGATAATATATGATTGAAGTATGCATTCAATGAAAATACTTTAAAAAAGTGAATCATTTGAAATAATTATACTTCTAAAAAGTATAATTTTATGTATAATTATCCTTGAAAACTTCATTCTTTCAGAATCATATTTTCAAAATTTATTTTTTTATTATATTTTACATGGTTCCATAAAAATAAATTAATAATAAATTCAAAGGAAAATTTAAGAGGAGCCAAAAATATTTAGGAAAAATTCATAAAAGTAATGATTCTTTATATAATTTATTTTAGTTGAAATAAATTGGCAAATACTTTGAAAAGTTGTAAACAACTATGATAAGAGAAACTTTCATCAATAATTACACGCTTAATCATCGTTTGTATTACACGCTATGTGCCCGGAGAAATGCGAATATCTTGATAAGAAAATGTACATATATTATCAGTGCGAATAAGCTGCGGCAAAATGTTTTCATTCGTCGTCATAACAACGACAAAGTATAAAATACCTTCAAAGGTAGGCTTTCGACGAGTCGGCGCACTTGATGCTCATGTTCATAGAAAATTTGTCGGCGGGAATACTTTTAGCGCACGCATGCGAATTTACTACACCTCTTAGACTTCATTTGTATAAGGCGAGTAGCCGTTGTTGCTAGACTGTTTTTTCTTTAAGAAATAACTTTACTTCGTTGAATCAAAATCTAAGTTAAAATATCTTAAAAATTTAATGGTTTTTTATAAAAAAACAAAAATGTCATGATGATAGACCGGTTATCATTTGAATCGATGATATTGAAGATCTGGAAAACAACAAAGTCATGAGTATCAACGGGTCATCATCGATCGTTCGTCATTGGGTCAACGTTTATAGATCGATCGGAGCAACGACTATCAGAGAGTAAGTATCACGAGGCCTCTATACAACTATTCATACTAGATAAAGAAAAACTTTAAAATATTGTTATTTGAATTATAGCAAGCTTTTATATAAATTAATAAAATGATGAACCCCGGCACAATGTCATAATGACATACACGTTTGTATAAAAGTTTGCAGTAATTTAGGCGCTAGGATTTTACACGTGACACATTAGAGTAGAGCACCAGTTTTTCGAAGCCTTTGCGTGCGCGTTCTTTACTTTGCTACACTGCAGTGGATTATATATTTTTTTTGACATAGTTTTACTTGTTTGCTGGATACAAATAGGTTTTGATGAATTATATCGATCATTGTCTTACTTTCAAAAGTTGATCTAACTTAGTTTTAAACATACTTTAAATTTTAAATTGCGCAAAAATGAGCTTTTATTTTAAATGTTGAATCAGAATTGATTTTTAGAGTATTTTTATACGCTTTTTATTAATTTAAACATTCATTAAAGTCATAATGCTTAGTATTCATAAATTATAGTATTTTATCGACTATTACCTCGATGTACAACCTGTACTCATGGGAACAAATTGTTGATGAAAGTTTTACATCTAAAGAGTGTATATATTGTTAACATACGCGATAATCATCATTTACATGGGTATATTTTACGATATTAAATATTTATTATCTATTTAAAAATACATTAGTGCATAAATTCAAAGTTCACTTTAAATGATTGAGGATTTTTTTATTTTATGTGATGATTAAATCATTTTTAATATAAATTGATGTTTTGATTAAAATTAATAAAGGTTATTGAGGACCGAGTTAAAAGTTGATCGTTTTCAAATTAAAACAGATAAGTAATCAAAATTTATATCTTTGAAGTAGAATT
Source organism: Anastatus disparis (assembly GCA_017163975.1). Taxonomy (NCBI): domain Eukaryota; kingdom Metazoa; phylum Arthropoda; class Insecta; order Hymenoptera; family Eupelmidae; genus Anastatus; species Anastatus disparis. The sequence goes on from JAFFSR010000251.1 coordinate 5,010,275, forward strand.
TAGTGTTTCAATAGATGTCCAAATTTTTTGTGAGATTTACAAGATTTAAAAAATCATTTTATTTGATTTTTTAAATTAAAAAAAAATATTGTAATTATATTAATAATGAATTTTTATATGAATACAAGATGTGAAAAATTATTTTATTTGATTTTTAAATCTTGTATTCATATAAAAATTCATTATTAATATAATTACATTTTTTATTCGAACTCTACTGACTGAGCCACTAACCAGCTCATAACTACAATATTGCCAAATACTTATTTTAAAAATAAGATGCAACTCTACATGTTTGAGGCCTATATTCTTTTTTAACCAATCGGCAAATTATATTTTTATAGCAAATTTTTTTTTACTTGATAATAATATGAATTCTCTTGGTCCTATAACTGTGAATTGACTGGTCAAAATTTTTTTGTATTGTTAAGCTGTATGTTAAAATATTTTAGTGAAAAAACTCTTTTTTATAATTTAAACAGTAATGAGGTCTAACAATTTTTATATGCATTTGAATTATTTTTAATTTTAAGGTATAAAAATTTTCTTAAAAAATGACGGTTTTGCAACAAATTAAAATTTATCTTATTTTCCTGCATTAATAATATTTTTATTTCAATGTAAAAATAATACAATAAAAATATTAGTAATAATTTAATAAAATAAAACAACATTCACCATAATAATTACATTTCTATTTTTATGAAGTAGACTTTGGTCAAACAAATTTTATGTTAAAATATAACATTGGTTCTGCGATAAATTAAGAGTTAACATAAAAATTATTTGACCAAAGTCTACTTCACAAACATAGAAATGTGATTATTATGTTGAATGTTGTTCTTTCATTTTATTAAATTACAATTATTATTTTTGGATTTTTTATTACATTATTTTTACATTAAAATAAAAATATTTTATTGATATTAAATTCAGGAAAATAACATAATTAAGGAGCTTTAATTTACATTACATTCTGTTAATTTTAAATTTTATATGTGTTTACATTTAATAATCCATGTTCATAAAAAAATACTACGTACACGCAATTACCATAAAAATAAAATAAAATTAAAATCCCAATGAGCCAGTGTTATAAATTGTAAGATTGACATTTGCAATTGAGGAGCTTTAAATAAAACAAAAAAAAAAGGAAAAAATCCTTAAGATTCATCAACCTTGGTAACCTGGCTATGACTAGTGTTGTCTTGAAGTTTTAAAAAAGAACACGTAGGAAGATATTTATAATAGTCGATGGCATGTTAGTGCGTGTATATAATCTCCAAGAGCCAACTATAGAGATTAATTTTCATCGTCGATCGAGAATCTAAAGTACTTTTCAAGGGCTTTAAACAAAATGCTCTCGTTCTTTTCTTTTTTTTTTGTTAAATATTTCTTTCTTTTATTTTGGCTGTAGGCGTTTTAGTATAAATATGTATAATACGGATATATAGCGAGCGTTGAATTGTAATACATAATAAAAACGAGAGCGAAGGTAAAAGAAAGGGAGGGCGCGTCCAACTTTTGTGAGACCTCGTACTTATAGCAAGATCGTAGTTAGAAGAGAGACTTGATGTTGATTTCATATGTATGTATGTATGTATGTATAGCGACTTGGATTTAAGTGTCAGGGACGAATATGGTAAAGATCTCGAATGAAATACAAACTCGACGACGAGCGAGTCATTACACTCGGTTTACACTCAGAAGGCTTTTTGACAAATCTGCTTAACCAATTTTCTAATTTGTATGTTTAAAATTTTTTTCACTCCATACAGTAATAATTCATTGATTTTTTTATTTATGATACTGTTCTAAGGTTTATAAATTCAAATTTAATATTGTTAACTTTTCATTTGTAACTATGAACTTACAATTCAGATTCTTCGAAATGAGCTTTAGTCAGGACTTTCAGTAAAAAATATTTGAAAAAACGCTAAATTGCTTTCTAGCAAAAGAAGTAAGAGTTTGCTGACATATAAAGAATATCAATTTCTCATTTGTATAACTGTTCTCTTTTGAGCATTTTAAAAATAAACCTTGAGATCTGAAATTTATGATAAAATTGAGAAAAAAAATATAATTAACTGTCATTGAGTTGGCAGATAAGTATCAAATTGGTTTAAATATAAATACACGAATTATGTGTGAAAAAAAATCTACAGCTATTATAATTACGTCGACACATTTTTATATATTTTGAATTTTTTTTCTCTCACAGAGATTTAGAAGCTCTTCAAGTTCGCGTGTTTTAAGTGAATAAAAAAAATTTATACACATATTTATGAAGCCTTTAATTGTGGTCGAAAAACCTAAATAAAATTTCATGAAAAGAAGTTTTAAATTTACCTTTATTCTCAACTTTATTTTTTTATTTTATTCTCATTCCCGTTTTTTTTTAATGTTTAATAAATAATAATTATAACTTTGCTTTTTTTATGAGCGAAAAGTATAAAATAAATTTTAAATTGCACCCAATAAATTGAACCGCCTACTATAATAAAAGCATGTATAAGATCAATTGTTAAATCAAAAATATAGCACACTCTTACGATGAGCAAGCTCATCTTTTGTCTCTTTTATCTTTTGAAAATTTTCAATTCAATTCTCAAAAAAAAAGCATTGAAATTTACGGTCTCGCCTCGTTTCTTTTTTTCATTTTTTAAGCGTTCAATGGATATAATATAATAATGATAATAATAATGCAAGCGTTTCATTACAAGTGTGTACGAAACTGGCTATGACATCAGTGGCTGCATATGTGCAAAAAGAGTTTGCTGTTCACTCCCGATTTTATTTTATATACATATATATATTTTTTCTTTTCCGAAAAAAAAGAGAAAAAAAAGTACCTCAACTCATGCCCAATCACAGACGTTCAATGTACACGCGCGGCGTGTCAAGAACAGCGAGGGATGTATGTATAGGTAATACAGAAAAAAAAAATTAAGAGTAAGAGAGAAACTTTATACACATATGTTTAACCCGATTAGCCGTTAAAGTAAAAGCTTTCGATATATACCGAACCATGTTTTCTTGGAAATTTCATGCGATTTTGCGAATTTGGTATTGGTTGAAGAACGAGAGAGGTATGGCTTATTTCCGAGGCTCGCATGTTAAATAGAAAGAGAAAAAATAAAAAAAAGTGTCGCTGTGACTGTTCGAAGAAACTTTATTTCGCTGTAGTGTGAGAATTAAAAGGATGATGTGTCTTATATGACTACTTAAAACTCTGATACATAAATTCTGACGTGGGTTCACTTTTAAAAGTATCGGATAAAAAATTCGATGTTTTACATCCATTGTTTAAATTTTGAAAAAAAAAAATTTTTCGTTGTTATTTAAGCCATTGTTTAAAAAGATATCATAACTTTAATTTCAGAATATTAAAGAATATCTAAGCCTTTTATTTGTAGCTTAACTTACGCCTTTAACACTTAATTTCCTCTTAAAGAATATTAAATACAAATTATTAATAATAAGCGCTATTAAATAAATAAATAAAATTTTTTTGTAATTTAATCAATTTATTAGCTCCATCAATTTCAATTACATAACTGAATGACTTTAAAATATAAATGAAAGTCAAATTATTTCCTGGCTCAAGAAAATAGTTTGCTATTGATGCTAACTTGACGGAGAGAAAGACAGTTTAAAATGATGAAATAAACGCCTTCTATTCATATGAGGAATATTTCAATTTAATTGAAAACTAGGATATTTCTTTATGCTACGTAAATTAATATATCTAATAGAATTATTTCTTTTGATGTTTAAAACAAATTTGAAGATTCAACTCATTTCTTTTGTGGTAATTATTGATGTTTACATTATTCAAAATTTGAATAACAAAATTTTAATTTTTCAATTATATTTGACTTAAACTTTATAAAAAAATGAATATTTAATTGTTTTATTGATTACTAATTTTTAAAAACAATGTATTTGTATAATCTTCAAATGCATCTTAAAAGAATATATTAATTTAAATGACGTATATATTAAATAAGTAGATATGGGTTGGGCTATAGCCAGACACTTTGTATTACGTTTATCTAATAATTTCATTTTAATAAACATTAAAGGTCATCAGTGGCTCATTTGGTAGAGCGATGGAATCATAATCTCGAGGTTCCGAGTTTGAATCCCGCTCTCGGTGGCCGATTGATGCAAGCACCACTGTACGTTACATGTGCTGAAGTTCACAAACACACTGACGATCTCCGTCGCTAATTAGGATCATAATGATAGCATAAGTACAGCGAATAAAAAAAAAATAAAAAACATCATGTCCATATGTAAAAACCGTTTCATTTGAAACATCATCCTTCAAAACATAAAACTACAACAAAGTTTACCTTCTTCGTTTATATTTTTTATTTTTATTTAAATAAACGTATAATATTACATTCGCGGTATGATGCATACGTATATGTATATGTGTGCGCAGTATAATTTATAATGCACAGAAAACAACTGAGTCACAAATTAAATAGAAATAAATAAAAATCCAACTAATATCATTACCTTATACATTATTTCTTCGTCGTTAAATTTCTAAAAATAACACAATACGGATATCCCAACTGAGTAACAAAAAAAAAAGGAATGTAAAGAAAATCCCGTAATATTTTAAGCTATTTGTAATTTCCTTTCGCTTTCTATTATCGTTTGAGTTGCATCAGTGCTAAAGAAAAACTTGCTTTCTCCTGAAGAAAATAAAAAAAAAGCGGATAAATTAACCGTAACTCAGGTGGTATAGAAAGAGTCTAATTGAAGGTCGTACTCGATGAAAGAAAAAAAAAAGATAAATAAATAAAAGTACTTCCTATAATGCAACAAGACCCAGACAGATACACATAAGTTTCATACGAAAAAAAAAAATCGTGGGCGCGAAAAGATTAAAGAGAAAGAAAGAAAGAAAAAAAAAGTAGGTGCGTATAGGTGCTGTATGCCCATATAACTCCGTATTTGGTCGAGACACTCAACTGAGAGTCTCGATTCTCGTGGGCGAACAAGAATCGAGTCATCCAACCAAACGTTCTCTCTTTCTATCAATCTTTTTTCCTTTTTTTCATTTCAATCTATCCTTCTCACTTCTTGTTACAAGTGACTGGTAAAATGCACGTACATTTACCAAGCCTTCGTTAAAAAAAAGAAGAAGAAAAAATAAAATAAAATAATCCAGTAGTTATGTTATATATATTACACCGGTCTGTTTTTAGTTATATGTTCAAAAAAGCTCACATTCGATGACTAACACATCAAGCGTATAGGTATAAGTTGGTACTATTAAAGGTAATACATAGAGACAGATAGCATATAGCTTTTGTTACTTTACCTTCTGTTATTAAGCGCTTCTATATGCCTCTGAGCTTCTATAGCCTAGCGAGAGATTTATAGCTATGCTAAAGTATTCATTAAACACATGCGCAAGTAATCGCCTTCTTCCTATTATGAAAAAAAAATATGTGTATATAACTGTTCATCAGGTGCACGCGTTATTGTTTTTTTTTCTCTTTATTTTGGATGTGCTCTATGAGCTATCGATAAGCTAAAGTTTATTATTGCTCGCTGAATTAATATCATGCAAATTAAGGAATAGAACGCAGAGTTTTGGTCTATCAGTCATGTATATTTATAGCTGTGTGCTGTATTTACTCGCGCTGTATTTTCCTTTTTTATTTTACTTTGTAATATATGTGAGGCCACTTGTTGCACATATTCGAAATATTTCTAAGCTTAAGGAAAAAATAATAAAATAAATTAATATTGAGATGTTAGATTTATTCTTATGAATTTTCGTTCAATCAATTGTTGACGTACAAACGTAAATTATAAATGTTCTAATCACTCTTTTTTAAATATTCATAAATTTAAATTTCAAATCGGTTTTAAAGTTATTATTAAAACTGGTGCATTGTTAATTTCATACGTACGCAAAAATTAAAGAGCGTTAATTATAACATATTAAACTGTTTGCTTATGTGTTTTAACAAAAAAAAAAAAAAATTCTATCGTTCTTTACGTAATGTTTGATAATAACAAGGTTGTGTAATAGAAGGAAACACTGTTCGATTTACATTGTAAAATACAAAATGTTTTGATATCTATTTCTTAATAATGACTTATGATTTCTAATTTGCTTTATTCCTTATATAGTCAGAATAATTGACTAGCATTTTATAAAAAAAAATAATAGTGATATACTTAAACATTATCTCTTATATTGTAAGTATAAGAAAACAACATAAAAAGTAAAAAATTGGCCTTGAATGCGGTCATTCTTTTAAATTAGTAATTTAGACAATCTTCGTAATAATTGACGGAAATTATGATACTTACTTCATTATATTTGCTTATGTACTCTAAAATTTCTGAAACAATTCAAATGACTTATTGTATTAAAACAAAGACCATTAGAAAATGTAAAACAAAAAAAAAAAAGAATAAAAGCTTTGAATTTATATAAAAATATTTCTGTCAATACTTTCAATCTTCTTTGTAAAGTAAATATAGTGAAAATAAAGTTGCCTAATGTTCCAGTTCTTACACAATCGATGTCCTAAAAAAACATTAAATTACACTAATTAAAGTTAATCACTTGTTATTTTTAATTGGAAAAAAGAAATCCATTTTATTTTATTTTTTTGTTTTTTTAAAAAAAGAAATTATTTGAATATATTTAAATGATTTGAGCATTTGTACTGGAGAGTACAATATGATGGAGCAGACTCTTGTAAAATTCAATTGAAGTTGTGGCTATTTTTGTACTGAAATTTAAAGAGGACAAATATTAAAGTTGTTTTATTAACCGAAAGAAAAGAAAAGCATACAATTTATAAATTGTTTGAATAGTTTTATTTAAATCTATTGTTTTAATAATTTAAATTATTTTATTGAGGTGATATCATAACTAATTTTAACTAATGACACTTTATTATTTCAAATGTTTGTAAAGTGTCACTATTATTCATCATAAAATTTTTTTTATTCAAAATACATATAATTTATTTTATAAATAAGTTATTGTATTAACAATTTTTAGAGAATTAATTATAAATATAAACATAAAAAAAATTAAATAATTTATTTATAATTAATTGCTTGTCAGAATATATTTGGTATTGCAAAAGGGACGTTGAAAAAAATAAATAAATAAAATTTAAAAAAGATCAAAAAAGTCCCATTGAGAAATTGGTTCAATAATATGAGAATTAAGCAGATCAGCAGGAGAGACCAAATTTAAAATATGTCTCACCATTCGAAATTCAAAAAGTATTAAAAAAAATATGTATAAGGACTTTACGTGGGCAGTCGATAAAACTTTTGGAAAGAGGCAAGTTCATTTATTTGTTAAGCTTATATAAAATAAAAAAATTTTTTTTTAACGAAAAGAGAAAAACACATCGAAAGATTTTGTGTAACTTGTCGAAATTCATTGCAAGAGTACATATATATAAAAAAATTACACATACTCGATTATTGTTTCTCTTCCAAATAAGCAATATAACATGACTGTTTTCGCATTTTAATTAGAAGTCGATACACAGATGTATCGACGCAGCTGCAATTATATCGCGTTCGTTCTTTAATTTATGCAAGTAGTGCTGTACAAAAATAAAAAGGAAAAAAAAACCTTGGTATATAACCACGTTCGGCAGCCTCTTTTTTTTATTTTTTCTTTTTTTTGCACTACTGTATAACATTTTTTTCTCGAAATTTGCAACTAACAAAGAGTTGGGAGCTCAGGGCAAGCTTGGTCAACTTGTCCGATAAGGCTAAAGACCTTCTGCGTATTACCGATTTTGTGATCTTGCTTGCGTTTGCTAATTTATTCCAGGTCAAGGATTGCAAGACTTCAATAGCGAATGCAACTCTTATGTCAGACTACTTGCATTTTTTTTTATAAAATTTTTTTTTCAATCAACCGAATTTCCACGGAAAGGATGACCGAAGAAATCGGTTTAAAGAGAATGAAAAAATATTGGTACCAGTACTTTACGCAGATCAGACAAGAGATTTAACTAAAGAGAGAAAGAGAAAGAGAAAGAGAAAGAGAGAAACAATGATTTTTAAAAGAGACGATTACGTCAGCTCTTCCCCTTCTCTTTTCTTCAGTTTAATACTTTTCTTTCTCTTTTGCACTAATGCAGAATTCAGTACATGAAAGCACATACAACACAACCGGTTGGAATCGCGACTCGCAGCGGCCTCACACTCCTTCTCTCTCATTCTCATGGAGTACGGCCTCGGTTTCGCCTTCGCGACATTATACCTCAAGCGCGAAAAAGAGAGAGAAAGAAAAATAAGAGGAAGAAATACATAGCATTAAAACATCACTTGTTGAAGTACACGCAGTTTGGGTAGTATCTCTCTATCTTGTTTCTTTAATTTTTCTTCTTATGAACTATACGCGCGTCCCACGCGTTAAAAAATAAAGCCAAGCGCGTACAATTTAAGTAGGGAGTAAGAAAGACAGAGAGCGAGCGAGAAAGATCGGCTCTTACTGGTACCTACTACTACTCCTTCTTCAAGCATTTTCCAGCCTAGACATTTCAGAATTGCCAGCAGTCTGCTACCGGCGCTAAAGCTGACCGGCACGAAATCGGAGCGCGAACGCAACATAAACGCTTTTATTTTTTTTTATATATAAGTATACCTATAACTTTTTTTTGCATGCGTGATTTTTATAAGCTTTTTTGCGAGTTTTAAGTATAATTAAACGAAAGATAAAATACATAGTGCCGGCAGTTAAAAAAAAAAGGATCGTTACTGTGTCACGACATGAGACTGATGATTGTCACCTGAAAACACAAGAAAACAGCTGATTAGAAGTATTGTATAAAAAAATGACAATAAAAAAAGATAAGCCCGAAATGGCTGGAACATCAAAAGCAACGACAGAAATAAAAAAAAGTACTAACGAACAGGTGATCCACACTAGAGAAGAGTCAGTGAATAAAGCCAAGTATTCGCAAGAAGCACAAAGAACATTTGAAACTGAAAAAAGAGAACGGGTTTTAATGGATTCACAGGGTAAGGTGTTACAAGTAACCGAGAGTCAACCTATCTCATCAACAACAAATTCAAATCTCGCTCAATTGGATTTCCTAGCTGCTGAAATAGTAAATTCGGCAAATACAATAACAGAGGGTGCAACAAGTACGCGTAAAGAAGTCATTGTACCGCAAGAAAAACCGGCAATCGTTAAAAAAAATATAATTTATGAAAGAGTCGAAGAACAAGTACCGGCAAGTACTGGTGGTATTGTTAAAGTTGACAAAAGTAAAATAGCTAAAGAAGAATTAGTGTCATCATCAACCTCAGTCGATTACGAAGCAAGTTATTATATTGAAACCAATGAAACTTGGGATAATGCGCCTCAAGCAGCAACAGCAGCAACAATAACAAATAATCAAAATACTCAACGAACGAACGAGACGACGGTTGTCCGTACAGCCGATAATAAACGAAACGATACGGTGGAGGTACAGGACGTTACCGATCACATAATATCGGACAAAATTGTTCAAGGTACACAGGGTTACGTAGTTGAATATGAAACTAAAACAGAAAAGATCAATCGTTTTGCCGATACCATTCACGAAGAGGTTGATGCTAATAGTAGCCATCATGTAACAACCACAACAACACGTTACAAACCTGGCGAATCATCTTGGGATGGTACGTTCGTTTATGAGAAACCGGTAACACCGCAAACTCGTCGAAAAATCGAACGCAGATCTGGCACTGTAGATATACGCGAAGTAACCGAAGATAATAGTATCAATGAAGCTGATTATTGTACGTCAAGTAGTTACATTGTACAGCATGCACAAAGTGGTCAAGATCTTAATAGTTCATTAGTTCAAAAAAGTAGTAGCGTTCACGAAACAAGTGGTTGGGACGGTACATTTGTTAACGAAAAAACCGATATTATTGATACTAGCAGAAGATCCAAAAGCCCGGAAAAAACAAAGTATACGACAACCCTTATTACTGAAACAAAAGATGTTTCAGAAGCTAAAAGAAGCCCGGATAAAAGAGGGTACACAACTAGTTCAACTTCTGGTTGGGATGGTACATTTGTAATGGAGAAGAGCCATGATACGAGTATTGATAGAAAAAGCGTTGAAAAAGATACTAAATTAAAAACTGGAAAAGTAACGACTTGTGCGAGAGATGGTTCCTTTATTTACAAAGAAGAAAAAGTACCTACACAACCTAAAGATACAGTGACAACGACATTAACGTTTGACGTGTCACAAGATTCTTCAAGTACCGATATTAAGAGTACCAAAACTGTTCTTGAAACAACAACCCATAAAACTGATGTCACGGATTATTCGAAACCAACACCACCGCCAAGATCAAAATCGCCCCAAAAACCAATTGATGCTAAGACTGTTATTCAAAATACTAAACTCAATGCATCAACATGGGACGGTTCTTTTGTTTACGAAAAACCACAACAAACTCCAAGACGAGATAGTTCGCCTGATAAGAGTAAGATTAAACCTGATGTTAATGGAAGTACAACTGTCACAACAACGTTAGTTTACGATATCGCAGATTCAAGACACGAAAGTGAGAGAGTACAGGAGTCTGTATTAGTTAATCAATCATCAAGCTTTACTTCTATCAGAGATTTTCGTAATGTGGATGAAAGAATCGATGGATACACTAAGGATATTGTGAGTCATCATTTTGATAATATTAAACTTTAAAAAAAAACTAAATCAATTTAAGCTTAAGTGATTTAGTTCTTTGATATAAAAAATTCAAATTAATTGAATCGGTACTTTTTTTATTGTTGGTTATAAAATTATTCGATGTAACATTCGTTAAATAAAATTTTATATTTATCATGTAAATATGAACAATATTTTATGATTCATACAGTTGAGCAAAATTATTAAAAAATTTAAATTTTTATCAATTTTTATTTCCAAATTATAAAATTCGATTAATTGATGATATTACATTTCTAAATATAGATTTGAATAATTATATGAATTAACAAACAAAAAAATTAACTTTCTACGAAAATGACGAAATAAATATTCCTAATATGTCCAAGTTATTTTGACGAGTCTTTTTTAATCATCAGGATTATAGTTATTGATATTTTTATTCATTATCTAGACACAATGTTTCCGATTATTAGATTGAAATCCAAGAATAATTAAAATGCGATTATATTTATACGCATGAAAAGTAAATTAAATTTAAAATCGAATTTAAAATTTTTTACCGATAAATGGTTAAATAAGGCAATAACAAAAATTTATTTTTTATTCTCTTAAAACAATAGGAAATGATGAGTACACTGTAATGCTAAGTTTACATAGAGCAATTACATTATGTAACTATTGCGTGTGAATTTAAATTCCATTTATAATTTCCAAGTGAAATAATTAGTTCGGTTAAATATCCTCTATAATTATTTTTTTATTGATACCTAAGAAACTTGATGTAAAGAACTGTCAATAGAATTTTATAAAAAATTATTTTTCCTTAATTTCATTTTGAATCTATTTTTACTGTTAATTATAATTACAATTGCAGAATTTTTTTTTCATAATTTTGTCAATCATGAAAAATATAACTGTACGAAAAATGTAAGAAATAAAGAATTGTAAAGAATAAGAATTTATAAGTCAAACAATATTAAACAATGTTTGTATATAGTGCGACACCTTTGATAATGATAAAACGTAACGTAATAGAAAATTTATCGCCTGATAATGAAAAATAATTTTTTACGATTCTTTGCGTATTTAACATAAAAATAAAAGCGCGAAAGTTACGAACTTAATATAATCAACTTATTTAAAATTCTTGTAATTTATTTAAAAAATAAATTATTTTTTCAAATAAAAATAATTGAAATCTGCTTGTTCTGTTAATTTAATGATATTGTCAATTCGGAATTACAATAGATAGTTAGTATAATGAATTTCGAACAAATTTTTATTTTACTTTTTCTTTTAAAATTACGTATTACCATAAAGATCTTTCGATCAATGATTCACATCAATAAAAATTAAATAAACACACTTGAACTAGCCCATAAAATTGAAAAAGTATGTTAGAAGATTTTAGCCTTAACGAATCATCTCAATGTCAAAATCAACATTCGCGGTACTCTTTGATTTTAACTCACATTTCCGGAAAAAAAACGTTCGTAACAATTATTTTTAAAATTCTTAAAAGGAAGCGTCTTATATACCATACATATGTATACAAACGATAAGAATCTCATAGCATTGTGTGCTTAAAACTCAAGACTTTACCTTTAACTGTAAGCAAAATTCTTGTATAGATACCTACGTATATATATATATGCATGGTGGGAGGAGTAAAGGTAAAGCAGTTGGTGTTTCGTTTACCTTTTTGTAAAATACACGCGAGGCGTGTTGTGTGTTAAATTATTCCGTAGATGGGATGTGTACGTATATGTCTTATGCCTATCACATAGTCTCTTTTTACTCTTCACACACAAAAAAATAAAAGAAAAAAGAAGAAACGACCGAATTGGGACAACTCGAGCGTTGTGTATAGCATCCATTGCGTAAGGTACACACATATACGACCTTCAATTGTTGAATTCAATATGACACGTATTAAAATGACCGGCTACAGATGCTCAAACGAATCTTTTCTTCTTTTCTGGGCATGTTGGCTTGTTGTGGCGTGTATTAAGTATAGAGTACAATCTACCTTATTGTCGTTGTATTTTAAATATATTTTTTTTTTTCATAAAAATGAGTCAGAATACTCGTCATTTGCTTATATTAACATCGAAAGATTTATGATGTAAGCAGAAAAATTACTATCAAAATATTGGCTGCAATATAAAATATTCTTATTTTTCTTTTTAAAATTATTGTTAAATTCTAAAGATGTAAATGGTTCTCGGGAGTATGCTAAAAGATTATTTGAAAAGAAAAGAATAATTATGATGAATGAAGTAATAATCGCGTTCAAATGAGTTTTTTTCTTTTTATGTAAAAATAGAAATGAGACATACGAAGTTACGTAGTTTCAGCTTAAAAAATTACAAAAAAATAATTAATAATAGGAAAAACTAGCATAAGTAAAACTTTAATAAAATTTTTAATTTCCAATTTTTAAGAAAAGCAATTATTCAAACAAAAACTTGTAAAATCAAGTTAAACTTCTGAATTACATTAAATACGTAAGCTATAATTAGGAATTTATTAATATTAAGTCTGAATAAGAACAAATAAAGTTTTATCCGAATGAATAAAAAATTTTTATGAATCCATGTATCGTGAAATTATACCTAGTATTCAGTCAGAAAAACCATCAGCTACCACTGAATTTCTTGCTTTATTTTAAAATAAGCATTTTACATAAATTTCCTAATTAGAAAAATATAATAACTAATAATTTCAATAGTTTCATTTTATTCAATTTAATACTAATCATACAGTTTTTTAAATCGACGGGTTGAAAGTGCGCACATTTATTAATCTTTACGTAAAAACCAGATAAGATTGGGTCAATTGACTATTTGAAATGAGATAATCCTTGAACAAAAATTTGAAGTATAATTTTTTTTCAAAAATCGAGCGACGTTATATACAGAGTTATCTTAAAAATGTTTAAAATTTTTTTTTATTTTATCCATAAATTTATGTGTTAATAAAAAAAAGTAAGTCATAGAAAATAAAGTTAATTAAAAATTTTATTAATATTTAAGGTTGAAGGAATGTTTGGCAAGATACATCGTTATATTTAAGCAATACGTGTTTTTGTTGTAAGTCTAATAATTGGTATTAATTTTTTTTATCGATGCTTGAGGAAGATTCGTATCGCAAATTAAGCGTAAAAAAAATAATTTACTGTAAAATTTTGATCAAAACATATTTATTTTTCGATTTGTTAATAACCATAAAAGGATACCAATAGCTGGATCTTTTTTATTAAAGCAATTTTTGATAATTTTTTGCGAGTAAATAAATTGTTTTTTTGATAACTAGTTTTTAGAGCTTTATCATTCAATAAAAAAAAAAACATAAAAATAAGTCTTAATCAGATGCAAAATTCAGTAGCAATCATTTTTTCGCAAATCAATATTTTGAAAATTTCCTACTTACTTTTTAGATTTTATATATTTGAATAGATCACATTTTCTTGCAGGTGATACCGTTTAATTATAATCATATATATTATTTTATACTAAAAAAGCATCCTTAAAACAGTTTATTAAAATTTTGTTACATGATAAATCCTTCAAAATAAATTGTCAATAAAACAGTGGCATCTATTCGCAAAACATGACAGAAAGTTTTATTAAAAAAGAGCTTAATGAAACTATTGGTATTCTTTTTAAAATTGATAAAATCATATAGTTTTTTAATCTATTCTTAAACATTAAAAATTATTCTGGATTTTTTAAAAATCATTCCAAATTTATAAAATAACACTTTTTGAATGTACCAAACGAGGCAATAATGAGTGTTCTTAAAAATTGTTTTAATGAAAAAATTCAAATATTTAGTGAATTTGATCTCTGTTTTGATCACTTTTCATTGAGTCTGGCGTGAGTTGACATTGCATTAAATATAATATGTCAAAATAAAAGTCAAATAAAACTTATAAAAACGACAAATTCGTATATAGTGTTATCCCATGGAAATAAAAATATAGTTACCACAATCAAGTTAAACTGGAAAGTATAATAGTTTTTATGAGAAATAAAAAACTCGAAAAATTAAAGAAATATAAAATCTTTTGCTGGTATTTCAGCACTTGACCTCCACAAAATTCAAATTGTAACTACTTTAATTATTATTAAATTACTTCAAACATTTTATAATAATATTGAATGAGCTTTTCAGTGGTTCGCTGTGTAGGACGATAGATTCATAATTTGAGAATCCAAGTATCGGCTTCGTTTTGATACCAATAAAAATTTTTGAGTACCAAAAAGATTTTTTTGAAATTTTAAATGTTTCTAAAACTAATTGACCAAATAAGCCACTTTCAAATTCTTTCAACATATATTAAAATACTATACCTCTGTAAAATTTCAAAACGATTAATCAAAATTTATTCGAGTTTTTAGGGAAACAAATATCTTTTATTCACATTTATTGAATATATAAAGCCAATATAGTCTTGAAAATTTAAATGAGTCTAATATTTTTTATTTTTAATAATAACCCATTCAAATTTTGTTAAGTTATGTTATTTAAATTTGGAGTATAATAACATATATTAAAGAAGAAACATTTTCTTGCATAACAAAAGAATGATGATAACTATCTAAAAAATTCTTGCAGGTGGCGATAAAAAAATTAAAGTACTTAAATATTTTTCTAAAATTGACTATACTATTTAAAACAATTTGAAAGATAGATTTTTCAAAATTGATAAATTGATGTAAAACAAATATGTATAAAATAAAAAAATCATGATTAAGTTGCTATCTTCTTGAAGAAAGAAAAAAAAGAATCGTGTTGCATCAAAATCAATCAATCTGTTTTCCAAATATAAACAGATTCATCAAACTTTCATTACATAAACGTATTATACACAAACGGAAATTTTTTAAAAATAATATATTTTTATTTATAATCACTTAAAATATTGTTTATTATAACACAAATTTTTCTTTGAAGAAATCCAAAGAATCTGCAAAATATTATTGTTTGACGATTGTTTGACCAATTTTTATAATTAAATGTATAATTGTATTCTGAAAAATCTATCTCCTCATTCAAAAAATTAATATTAATGATAATAAATCGACGAGCTACCGAAATACGGTCTCATTTCAGAAGTTATCGCAAGGTATAGCGCGTGATTTTTATCTAAAACTGAATCGTAAAAATAAGAATTTTTCAAATGTCATGGAAATATTTTTTAATTATTATTTTCATTTGTATACTTAAATAATTTCCAAAAGTGAGTCTATCGATTAAATATAGAACGCATTAAAACAATCTTTAAAATTTGACGCAGATAAAAATTAAATTATATCATAATTTTTAAAAGAATAAGTTTTGTTTTTTCATATTTTTATGTGCATCATTGTTCGTTTTAAAAAATTGATAAAAAACGTGATTTCATGTGTAAATGTGCCTTGTATGCTTAAGGGATTGTATCTGTTAAAAGAAAGCGCCATTGCTGAACCATTCGGTTTAAAAATAAACGTTTTTCGAGTGGCACACTTAGATTTTTTATTGCAGGGGCTTTATGCCCACAGGCCATTATTCAAAATACTGTATTTGGTATCAATCGAAATTTCGCGATAGTCTCGATAAAACAAGTTATTAAATATTAAATAACTGTAAATCATATTAGTGAATTAATTATAAGAATATGCTGAAAAAATATTCTTTTTTTTTTAAGTTAAAAATTAAAGATTAATAAGTTTGGTAGATTCGCCTATACAATTTCTCTAATTTAAGTAAAATATATCTCAATTTTTTTTGTATTAAAACTGAAAACTCACTTATTAAAAGAAAAATAAACTTTGACCTTGATTTCAAATTCTAACACGTTCTTAAATTAAAGTGCATATTTATTGTAGGTGCAATTTGTTGCGCATCGATAAACAGCATTATTTAACTAATTAACTGTAAGAAAGAAAATGGTAATAAGCAATATCGCAAGAGCACTTGAAGAAAATAGATAATGATTATATTTGAATGTTATGCAAAAAACATTGAAATTAATTGCCTCGTCAAGTGGAATCATAAAGTTTGCAATGATTTTAATGATAGCAAAGATTTTTTTGTGATAATTATATTCAAATTAATTGATATATTAACTGAGTAAATAAAAATATAAAAATATTTTTTTAAATATATTTACATTTTATTTAATATACCATTTCACCGTCTAATGTTATTTAACATTTTAAAATGAATCTTTTTTCGTAAAAAATTCTTATGTAAAGTTAATAATTGGCACAAAACTCTTTTGAGAGTTAAAATTTTTATGAATGCTTGCATCAAGTCGAAAAGGTCCATTTTGTGCAACAAAAGGCAGAATTGAAAAAAGCTCAGTTTGTATCGAAAAGCTTATTTAATTTATTCATAACTTTAATCGTGAGACTGTAAATATTTATAAATTATAAATATATGATTCATCCACTTCAATTCAAACTGCAGAAACAACAGAAATATAAATAGTAAATTAAAAAAAAAGTATTAAATTATTAGAAGTGAGTAAGACCCTAAAACAAGTAAAAATATACAATAAAAGTTTTATAATTTGTTTAAACAATTATTATTCTTTAGTGGTTTAATTTAATTTTTTTTAAAGCTTTATCTATATTTGAACGGAATTTATATTTTTATTATTTTAATATTTAGCAAAATGTGGATGAAAAGACGACATCTAGTATGGTAACGCAAGATGTTATTAATAACGAGCATTATGAGCAAATTAACAGCGTATCGAGTACACAAAAACCATCCACACAATCGCCAACGCGTTATTCACCCGATCGCCCTGAGCAAGTACGTGCCATACCACACCTCAGAGAAGATAGTAAGACTAAAATTGTATCAACATCAACGGGAAAGAAGTCAAAATCGCCGAAAGATGATCCGACACCAAAACCTACGCAAAGACGGTAAAGTTGCATCTTGTTACTATTCAAATTTTTGTTTTTACATTTAATTAACCGAGAAAAGGGGCAATGCTGGCAGTGAGGGGAAAAGCGGGCATTTTATCATATATGATTTTATAATTTTTTATATATTTTTATGTATGTATAATAATTATTTTATGAACTTTTGTCAATAATTTACAAAAAATTATTGTTATACATAAATAAAAGTATATAAATTATAAAATTATACATGGAAAAATGCCCGTTTTGCTCTTTTTTATGATAATATTTTTGGGAAAAAATGTACATTTAACAAATTATATTTTATATATATATTAGTATACACAAATATTAAAAAGTAAAAAAACATTGGTATGATAAAATTAATTAAGATTTACTTACCTTGAAATTTATTATATACAATTATTGTAACAATTGTGTTAACTATTAATTATAATAATTTTACATTGCAATAATATTACATTTATACTTTTGACTAACAGACCATCGGATGGTAAAATTACCCCAAAACCAAAGGATAGTAGCGAAACTCCAAAATGGCAACCAGACGCTACATCAACTCCACAAGAAAAAAGTACGAAAAAAATTGTTCCAAGTGATAAAAGCCTTCCTCTTGTTACCCCAGAAATTTCATCGAAGATTCCTGCAAAAGAACAATGTATTTGTGAACTTTGCACATGTGGGTGAGTAACTTTTATTTAAATTAATATATAAATATACAATCATATTCATTGCATACTTTCTATATACATCCATTGCTTTAGATAATTTACTACATATAATTTAAATTATTAAAAGGAAAATATTCCTAAAATTTTTATTTACAGACGTCATCGATGCCCACATAATGATTTCCAAGAGCATATAGAAATTCCACACGAACCGCTGATTGCAGTTAGTTCTTACAAACAAGAATATGATGAAAAACGTGTAGATCGTCAAACTAAGTATTATCATGAAGATCATTTGCGTATGGAAGGAGAATTTATTGGCGAACGTCGGAGCGATTTTGTAGTGACTCGAGGTGATCGAGCCCCTATCAAAAAGCCCGAAGATCACTTAAAACCAGAGGGTGATTTTATCGGTCGTCCTCGAGAAGAGGCACCAAAATTCGGTGAACGTGCACCAGTTAAAAAACCCCGAGATAATTTGAGACCTGAAGGCGAATTTGAAAGTACATATATATTTTTATATCTCAAAAATTTTTTCCTATTGAATCAAGTTTTTGGTTAATTTTTATTTTATTATTTTAGGTGTTACGACTACAGAGTTGGTCTTCACTGGTATTTCTGGTGAAAGACCAAAAGCTGAGCGTCGTAATACTTACACTAAAGTTGAGGGGGACTTTGTAGATGAGACGACTTCAAAAACTGAATACGTTGATCATCGTACCGTACAGAGAGCTGACATTATTCGAAGATCTGATAATCTTATTGTTGGGGAGGGTGAATTTGTGGTAAGATAGTAGAAAAACATATTTATACATTTCATTTAATTACGCAAATAACATTTATTTAATCTTACCCTAGCGGAAAAAAATTATGAAAGTAAATAAATATTTCTGAAAGAAAGTGAAACATACCGAAAATTTTTGTGGGAATTTGGACAAAACAATTGGTATGTTTCAATTTTTTTTAAATTCTTACAAACTTTCAGAATGTCTCATTTTGTTTCATTTTCTATTTGACGAAAAAAGAAATCAGCTATATTATGAAAGTTTTAGTTTGTTTCCGTTTGTCTTGATCTATTTTTATTTCTCTCAAATTGTTTCAATTTCTTTCACTTTTTTTCATTTAGTTTCTGTTTGTTTCATTTTCTTTCATTTTTTTTCAAATTATTTCAGTTTCTTTCGCTTTCTATCGTTTTTTTGGAAAAAAATGAAAGAAAATGAAACAAACTGAAATACTCTGAGTGTTTTGTCCAAATATTTAAATAAAACATCTTAAATCATTCTAAAAGTTATTGCAAGAATCTGAAAAAATCGAAACAAACTGAAACATTTTGAAAATTTTTGTAAGAATTTGGACATTTTTTCCGCTAGGGTAATTATTTAAATTACATTTTTGCTAAGATTATAATAATTTTAGGGTACCTCACACATCAAAGAAGATTATCATACTTACGATATTATGCCTCAAAGACCTGTAAGACCTGTTGATTTGGATGAAAGTCATTTTTATGAGAGAACCAATGTTCATAAGCATAATTTAACTACAACGCATGAAGAGTATCATCAGTTTGATCAAACAGATTATCACAATACTAATATTACAAGACACAATGATAATTTAAGATTAGAGGGTACTTTTGAGACTTCCTCAAAATCAAAAGATGATTACGTTCATATGCTAACAGAACGGCCAGAACCATTAAAGCCAAAAGATAACCTAAAACCAGAAGGAGATTTCGAAAAACGTCGTCCTGAAGAATATAAACCAGCTGAGAGACCAACTCCTAAAAAGCCGCAGGATCATCTTTATCCTGAAGGAGATTTCGAAAAACGTCGTCCTGAAGAATATAAACCAGCTGAGAGGCTAACACCTAAAAAGCCGCAAGATAATCTTTATCCTGAAGGAGACTTTGAAAAACGTCGTCCTGAAGAATATAAACCAGCTGAGAGACCAACTCCTAAAAAGCCGCAGGATCATCTTTATCCTGAAGGAGATTTCGAAAAACGTCGTCCTGAAGAATATAAACCAGCTGAGAGGCCAACACCTAAAAAGCCGCAAGATAATCTTTACCCTGAAGGAGATTTTGAAAAACGTCGCCCTAAAGAATATAAACCAGCTGAAAGACCAACACTTAAAAAGCCGCAAGACAATCTTTATCCTGAGGGTGATTTTGAAAAACGACGCCCTGAAGAATACAAACCAACAGAAAGACCAATCGCTAGAATACCACAAGATAATCTTCGTCCTGAAGGAGACTTTGTGAAACGTAAACCAGAAGAATTTAAACCTGCGGAAAGGCCAGTTGCTAAAAAGCCTAAAGATAATTTACAACCAGAAGGACCTTTTGAGGGACGCCCAAAAGATGATTTCACGATCGTTCGTGGTGAAAGAGTAGATGTTATAAGACGTACAGATAATTTAAGAATGGAAGGTGATTTTGAAATATCAAGGACAAGAGATGATTACACAGACTTCGTTATCAGGGAACATACTGAAGTTACAAAATATCAAGACAACCTTCGTATGGAAGGAGAATTTATTGATTCACGATCTCGTGATGATTACAAAATTGTCAGAGGAGAGCGTGTTGATATAGTCAGACATGAAGATCATTTATATCCTGAAGGTCCATTTATAGGTAGACCAAAAGATGATTTTACTCCGAAAAAAACCGAACGACCACAAATAAAGAAACCAGAGGATAATCTTAAACCAGAAGGAGAATTCGAGAGAACAGAAAAAATTGTAATTCAACCAACACCCAGACGTTCACCTATTAAACATACAGATAATTTAAAACCAGAAGGAGAGTTCGAAAAACGTCAACCTGAAGAATATAGACCAGCAGAAAGACCAGTTCCAAGAAAGCCACAAGACAATCTCTATCCAGAAGGAGAATTTGATCGACATCCTAAACCTCAAGCTCCGATTAAAGGTGAAAGAGCTGATATAAAAAGACCGCAAGATAATTTGAAACCAGAAGGAGAATTTGATAAACGTAGGCCAGAGGAATTTAAACCTGCTGAACGACCCACACCAAAAAGACCGCATGATAATTTATATCCGGAAGGCGAATTTGAAAAGCGTCCAAAACAAAAAACACCAACCAAAGGTGAAAGAGCAGATATAAAAAGACCACAAGACAATTTAAGACCAGAGGGAGAATTCACAAAACGTAAGCCTGATGAATATAAACCTGCTGAACGGTCTCTTCCTAAAAAACCTCAAGATAATTTGTACCCAGAAGGTGATTTTGAACGAAGGCCTAAAGAAAAAGTCCCTGTTCAAGGAGAAAGAGCAGATATTAAAAAGCCAAAAGACAATTTGAAACCTGAAGGTGAGTTTGAAAGACCAAAACCTACTGAATATAAACCAGCTGAACGCCCAACAGCCAAGAAACCTCAGGATAATTTATATCCCGAAGGCGAGTTCGAAAAGCGCCCAAAAGAAATTATACCTACCAAAGGCGATCGGGCTGATATTAAAAAGCCACAAGATAATTTATATCCAGAGGGTGAGTTTGAAAAACGTAAACCAGAAGAATATAAACCTGCAGAACGACCGCTTCCAAAAAGACCTCATGATAATTTATATCCAGAAGGCGATTTTGAAAAACGTCCAAAAGAAAAAATACCTATCAAGGGTGAAAGGGCTGATGTTAAAAGACCCAAAGATAATCTAAAACCGGAAGGTAAGTTCGAAGTCCCTGAGAAAGCACCAATAGGTCCAGGAGAAAGAAGATCGCCAATAAAACATCAGGACAATTTAAAACCTGAAGGTGAATTTGAAAGACCGGAGCCCAAAGAATTTAAACCAGCTGAGCGACCAACGCAAAAGCGACCACAAGATAACTTATATCCAGAAGGAGAGTTTGAAAAACGCCCCCAACAGAAGGCCCCCACAAAAGGAGAAAGAGCAGACATAAAAAAACCAAAAGACCATCTGAGACCAGAGGGGCCATTTGAAGGTCGTCCTAAAGATGATTACAAACCTACACGTGGTGAAAGAGCAGAAATTATAAAGCATACAGATAATCTTCATATGGAAGGAGATATAGAAATAATAACTTCTCGAAATGATTACACTGACTTTATCGTACGTGAACGCACAGAAGTTACTAAATACCAAGATAATCTTCGTGTAGAAGGTGAATTTATAGATACAAGGACTCGAGATGATTACAAGATTGTTAAAGGTGATCGAGTGGAAATCGTTAGACATGAAGATAATTTGCGACCAGAAGGACCATTTGAAGGAAGACCTAAAGATGACTTTTCCCCTAAAAGAGTCGAAAGACCGCAGATGAAAAAACCAGAAGATAATTTAAGACCTGAAGGTGAATTCGAAAGACCAAAACATGAAGAATTTATCCCTGCTGAGAGGCCGAAACAAAAGAAACCACAAGACAATTTATATCCAGAAGGTGAATTTGAAAGACCAAAACATGAAGAATTTAAACCAGCCGAAAGACCCAAACAAAAGAGACCGCAAGACAACCTATATCCAGAAGGAGAATTTGAGAGGCGTCCAAAAGAGAAAGTACCTACAAAAGGAGAAAGAGCCGATATTAAAAAGCCCAAAGACAATCTTAGACAAGAAGGTGAAATTGAGGTACCAGAAAAGAAACCGATTGGTCCAGCTGAACGACGCTCACCGATTAAGCATCCAGATAATTTGCATCCGGAAGGTGAATTCGAAAGGCCAAAGCATGCGGAATTTAAGCCTGCTGAAAGACCTATACAAAAAAAACCGCAAGATAATTTATATCCCGAAGGTGAATTTGAAAGACCAAGACACGAAGAATTTAAACCAGCTGAGAGGCCTAAGCAGAAGAAGCCTCAGGATAACCTGCACCCCGAAGGAGAGTTTGAACGACCGAAACATACTGAATTCCGACCTGCCGAAAGACCACAACAGAAAAAACCACAAGATAATTTATATCCTGAAGGTGAATTTGAAAGGCCAAAACATACTGAATTTAAACCTGCTGAAAGACCTAAACAAAAGAAACCTCAAGACAACTTATATCCAGAGGGTGAATTCGAAAAGCGTCCAAAAGAAAAAGTACCTATCAAGGGTGAAAGGGCTGATGTTAAGAGACCCAAAGATAATCTAAAACCGGAAGGTAAGTTCGAAGTCCCTGAGAAAGCACCGATAGCTCCAGGAGAAAGAAGATCGCCAATAAAACATCAGGACAATTTAAAACCTGAAGGTGAATTTGAAAGACCGAAGCCCAAAGAATTTAAACCAGCTGAGCGACCAACGCAAAAGCGACCACAAGATAACTTATATCCAGAAGGAGAGTTTGAGAAACGCCCTCAAGAGAAAGCTCCTACAAAAGGAGAAAGAGCAGACGTAAAAAAACCAAAAGACCATCTGAAACCAGAGGGACCGTTCGAAGGTCGTCCTAAAGATGATTACAAACCTACACGTGGTGAAAGAGCAGAAATTATAAAGCATACAGATAATCTTCATATGGAAGGAGATATAGAAATAATAACTTCTCGAAATGATTACACTGACTTTATCGTACGCGAACGCACAGAAGTCACTAAATACCAAGATAATCTTCGTGTAGAAGGGGAATTCATAGATATGAGGACTCGAGATGATTACAAGGTTGTTAAAGGTGAACGGGTAGAAATCGTAAGGCATGAAGATAATTTGCGACCTGAAGGGCCGTTTGAAGGAAGACCAAAGGATGACTTTTCCCCTAAAAGAGCTGTGAGGCCACAGATAAAGAAACCAGAAGATAATTTAAGACCTGAAGGTGAATTTGAAGTCCCTGACAAATCTCCTATTGGTCCAGGTGAAAGGCGCTCTCCAATTAAGCATCCTGATAACTTGAGACCTGAAGGAGAATTTGAAAGGCCGAAACCTAAAGAGTTTAGACCTGCTGAAAGGCCTAAGCAGAAAAAGCCCCAAGATAATCTGCATCCCGAAGGACAATTCGAACGACCCAAACCTGAAGAGTTTAGGCCTGCAGAAAGACCAAAACAAAAAAAGCCTCAGGATAATCTATTCCCCGAAGGAGAATTTGAACGGCCAACACATGCAGAATTCAAACCTGCCGAAAGACCTATACAAAAGAAACCACAAGATAACTTATATCCAGAAGGGGAGTTTGAGAAGCGTCCGAAAGAGAAAGTACCAACTAAAGGAGATAGGGCTGATATTAAAAAGCCAAAAGATAATCTTAAACCGGAAGGAAAAATTGAGGTACCAGAGAAGAAACCTATTAGTCCAGCAGAACGACGCTCACCGATTAAACATCCAGATAATTTGTATCCAGAAGGTGAATTTGAAAGGCCCATACATGAAGAATTCAAACCAACAGAAAGACCTAAGCAGAAAAGACCTCAAGATAACCTGCATCCAGAAGGAGAGTTTGAACGACCAAAACATGCGGAATTCCAACCTTCTGAAAGACCGAAACAGAGAAAACCTCAAGATAATTTGTATCCAGAAGGTGAATTTGAAAGGCCAATACATAAAGAATTTAAACCAGCAGAAAGACCTGAGCAGAAAAGGCCTCAGGATAATCTGCATCCTGAAGGAGAGTTTGAACGACCAAAACATGTAGAATTCCAACCTGCTGAAAGACCTAAACAACGAAAACCACAAGATAATTTGTATCCAGAAGGTGAA
Source organism: Anastatus disparis (assembly GCA_017163975.1). Taxonomy (NCBI): domain Eukaryota; kingdom Metazoa; phylum Arthropoda; class Insecta; order Hymenoptera; family Eupelmidae; genus Anastatus; species Anastatus disparis. Next base: position 5,035,214 of record JAFFSR010000251.1, read on the forward strand.
TTTGAAAGGCCAATACATGAAGAATTTAAACCAGCAGAAAGACCTAAGCAGAAAAAACCTCAGGATAATTTGCATCCTGAAGGAGACTTTGAACGACCAAAACATACTGAGTTCAAACCTGCTGAAAGACCTAAGCAGAAAAGGCCTCAGGATAATCTGCATCCTGAAGGGGAGTTTGAAAGACCAAAACCGACTGAATTCAAACCAGCTGAAAGACCTAAACAAAAGAAACCTCAAGACAATTTGTATCCAGAAGGTGAATTTGAAAGGCCGATACATGAAGAATTTAAACCAGCAGAAAGGCCTGAGCAGAAAAGGCCTCAGGATAATCTGCATCCTGAAGGAGAGTTTGAACGACCAAAACATACTGAGTTCCAACCTGCTGAAAGACCTAAGCAGAAAAGACCTCAGGATAATCTGCATCCTGAAGGAGAGTTTGAACGACCAAAACATGCAGAATTCCAACCTGCTGAAAGACCTACACCGAGAAAACCTCAAGATAATTTGTATCCTGAAGGTGAATTTGAAAGGCCAATACATGAAGAATTTAAACCAGCAGAAAGACCTGAGCAAAAAAGACCTCAGGATAATCTGCATCCTGAAGGAGACTTTGAACGACCAAAACATACTGAGTTCAAACCTGCTGAAAGACCTAAGCAGAAAAGGCCTCAGGATAATCTGCATCCTGAAGGGGAGTTTGAAAGACCAAAACCGACTGAATTCAAACCAGCTGAAAGACCTAAACAAAAGAAACCTCAAGACAATTTGTATCCAGAAGGTGAATTTGAAAGGCCGATACATGAAGAATTTAAACCAGCAGAAAGAACTAAGCAGAAAAGGCCTCAGGATAATCTGCATCCTGAGGGAGAGTTTGAACGACCAAAACATACTGAATTCAAACCTGCGGAAAGACCTAAACAAAAGAAACCTCAAGACAACTTATATCCAGAAGGGGAGTTTGAAAAGCGTCCAAAAGAGAAAGTACCAACAAAAGGAGATAGGGCCGAGGTTAAAAAACCGATGGATAACCTTAAACCGGAAGGTAAGTTCGAAGTCCCTGAGAAAGCACCGATAGGTCCAGGAGAAAGAAGATCGCCAATAAAACATCAGGACAATTTAAAACCTGAAGGTGAATTTGAAAGACCGAAGCCCAAAGAATTTAAACCAGCTGATCGACCTAGGCAAATAAGACCACAAGATAACTTACATCCAGAAGGTGAATTTGTGAAACGTCCTCAAGAAGAAGCTCCTAAAAAAGGTGATAGAGCAGACGTGAAAAAACCCAAAGATCACCTGAAACCAGAGGGGCCATTCGAAGGTCGTCCTAAAGATGATTATAAACCTACACGCGGTGAAAGAGCTGAAATTGTTAAACATACAGATAACCTTCATATGGAAGGTGATATACAAATTATAACTTCCCGAAATGATTACACTGACTTTATCGTACGCGAACGCACAGAAATCACTAAATATCAAGATAATCTTCGTGTTGAAGGTGAATTCACTGATAGCAGAACTAGTGATGATTACAAGGTGGTGAGAGGTGAACGAGTAGAGATCGTTAAACATGAAGATAATTTAAGACCTGAAGGTCAATTTGAAATACCTGAACGATCTCCCGTTGGACCAGGTGAAAGGCGCTCGCCAATCAAGCACCCCGATAATTTGAAACCTGAAGGTGAATTTGAAAGACCAAAGCATGTTGAATTCCGACCTGCCGAAAGACCACAGCAGAAAAAACCACAAGATAATTTATATCCTGAAGGTGAATTTGAAAGGCCAAAACATACTGAATTTAAACCTGCTGAAAGACCTAAACAAAAGAAACCTCAAGACAACTTATATCCAGAGGGTGAATTCGAAAAGCGTCCAAAAGAAAAAATACCTATCAAGGGTGAAAGGGCTGATGTGAAGAGACCCAAAGATAATCTAAAACCGGAAGGTAAGTTCGAGGTCCCTGAGAAAGCACCGATAGGTCCAGGAGAAAGACGATCACCAATAAAACATCAGGACAATTTAAAACCTGAAGGTGAATTTGAAAGACCGAAGCCCAAAGAATTCAAACCAGCTGAACGACCAACGCAAAAGCGACCACAAGATAACTTATATCCAGAAGGAGAGTTTGAGAAACGCCCTCAAGAGAAAGCCCCTACAAAAGGAGAAAGAGCGGATGTGAAAAAACCAAAAGACCATCTGAAACCGGAGGGACCGTTCGAAGGTCGTCCTAAAGATGATTACAAACCTACACGTGGTGAAAGAGCTGACATCGTCAAGCATGCAGATAATCTTCATATGGAAGGTGATATACAAATTATAACTTCCCGAAATGATTACACTGACTTTATTGTACGTGAACGCACAGAAGTCACTAAATATCAAGATAATCTTCGTGTTGAAGGTGAATTCACTGATAGCAGAACTAGTGATGATTACAAGGTGGTAAGAGGTGAACGAGTAGAGATCGTTAAACATGAAGATAATTTAAGACCTGAAGGTCAATTCGAAATACCTGAAAGATCTCATGTTGGTCCAGGTGAAAGACGCTCCCCAATTAAGCATCCTGATAATTTAAGACCGGAAGGCGAATTTGAAAGGCCGAAACATGAAGAATTTCGACCTGCTGAAAGACCTCAGCAGAAAAAGCCTCGAGATAATCTATATCCTGAAGGAGAATTCGTACGACCAAAACATGAAGAATTTAAACCAGCCGAGAGACCTAAGCAAAAGAAACCACAGGACAACTTGCATCCAGAAGGTGAATTTGAAAAGCGTCCTAAAGAGAAGGTACCAATGAAAGGTGAAAGAGCTGACGTGAAAAAACCGAAGGACAACCTCAGGCCTGAAGGCAAATTTGAAGTGCCAGAAAAGGCACCAATCGGTCCGGGAGAAAGACGATCACCAATAAAACATCAGGACAATTTGAAACCTGAAGGTGACTTTGAAAGGCCAAAACATGAAGAATATCGGCCAGCAGAAAGACCCAAACAGAAAAAACCTCAAGATAATTTGTATCCTGAAGGGGAATTTGAAAGACCCAAGCATGAAGACTTCAAGCCTGCAGAGAGACCAAAACAAAAGAAACCCCAAGATAACTTACGGCCTGAAGGAGAATTTGAAAAGCGCCCTAAAGAAAAAGTTCCAATAAAAGGAGACCGGGCTGACGTTAAAAAACCGAAAGATAATCTTAAACCTGAAGGGAAAATGGAATTACCTGAAAAGAAGCCAGTTGGTCCAGGAGAAAGGCGCTCCCCAATTAAGCATCCAGACAATTTACATCCTGAAGGAGAGTTTGAAAGACCTAAGCATGAAGACTTCAAGCCTGCAGAACGGCCGAAACAAAAGAAACCCCAAGATAACTTACGGCCTGAAGGAGAATTCGAAAAGCGCCCCAAAGAAAAAATTCCAACAAAAGGTGACAGGGCTGACGTTAAAAAACCAAAAGATAATCTTAAACCTGAAGGTAAAATTGAGTTACCGGAAAAGAAGCCAGTTGGTCCAGGAGAAAGGCGTTCCCCAATTAAACATCCAGATAATTTGCATCCTGAAGGAGAATTTGAACGACCGAAACCTACCGAGTATAAACCAGCAGAAAGACCAAAACAAAAGAAACCACAAGATAATTTACACCCTGAAGGAGAATTTGATAGACGTCCGAAAGATAAAGCGCCAACAAAAAGTGAGAGGGCCGTAGTTAAAAAGCCTGAAGATAATCTGAAACCGGAAGGTCCATTTGAAGGTCGCCCGAAAGATGATTTCAAGCCTGTCAGAAGTGAAAGAGTAGATGTTGTTAAGCATACAGATAATCTTCACATGGAAGGTGATATGCAAATTCATACATCACGTGATGATTACAAAGAGTTTATCGTACGTGAACGTACAGAAGTTACTAAATATCAAGATAATCTTCGTGTAGAAGGTGAATTCATCGATACTCGAACGCGTGATGATTATAAAGTTGTTAGAGGTGAACGTGTAGAGATTATTAGACATGAAGATAATTTATATCCTGAAGGTCCATTTGAAGGTAAGCCCAAAGATGATTTTACTCCTAAAAGGGCTGAACGACCTCAAATAAAAAAACCGGAGGATAATCTTAAACCAGAAGGAAATTTTGAAAGACCAGAAAAATCATCGGTCGGACCTGCAGAAAGACGTGTACCTGTAAGACATCCAGATAATTTAAAACCAGAAGGTGAATTTGAAAAACGTCAACCTCAGCAGTATAAACCAGCTGAAAGGCCTGTACAAAAGAAACCACAAGATAATTTGCATCTGGAGGGAGACTTTGAAAGACGTCCTAAACAAAAAGCCCCAATCAAAGGTGAAAGAGCTGAAGTTAAAAGACCACAAGACAATCTAAAACCTGAAGGAGACTTTGAAAGGCCAAAACCTGAAGGATATAAGCCAGCAGAAAGACCTACACCTAAGAAACCGCAAGATAATTTGCATCCAGAAGGTGAGTTTGAACGCAGACCGAAAGAGAAGGTTCCAATTAAAGGAGAAAGGGCGGATGTTCGCAAACCTCAAGATAATTTAAGGCCAGAAGGTAAATTTGAGGCACCAAAGAAGGCACCTATTGGACCTGGTCAAAGACGTTCTCCTATTAAGCATCCAGATAATTTAAGACCAGAAGGTGAGTTCGATAGACCTACTCCTAAAGGATTTAAACCAGCTGAGAGACCATCACCGATTAAACCACAAGATAATCTTCGTCCTGAAGGAGAATTTGATAGAAGTCCAAGGAAAGAAACACCGACAAAAGGCGAAAGGGCTGAAATTAAGAAACCTCAAGACAATCTTAAACCTGAAGGCACATTTGAGCGACCTGAAAAGTCATCTCCAAGCACAGTTGAAAGACGAATGCCTATAAGACATCAAGATAACCTTAAAATTGAAGGTGAATTCACGAAAAAACAAACCGATCAACGCATTGTTAAGCAAGAACGTATTGATGAACATAAATCAACTATTGAAAAATCACAAAAAACAGAGCGGCGAAATGTACTACGTCACACAGACTTAAAGAGCGAAACCGAATTTGAAAAAACTCTTCGGGTCGATAATAATGTCGATAAACAAATTTCTAGAAAGTCACGTGACGACTTACATAGATCAGAGGGAGATGTGCGCACAATGACATCGTCAAGAAGTGACTACCAACACACTAATGGAGAAAATTATCGCTCTCAATTATACAGACGAGAAGATCATTTGAGAATGGAAGGTCACATTGACACGCGTAGATCAAGTGATGATTATAAACAAATTCGAAACATTGAAAAGACTCAAACTCATAAACGCCAAGACAATTTAAGAGTAGAAGGTGAATATCTTGATAATCGCGGGAGAAATGATTATTATGTGGTTGCTGATCGCATTCCATCTGATCGTAGAAGCCCAATCAAACATCCAGATAACTTAAGACCGGAAGGAGAATTTACTGGCCGAGTAAAGGACGATTATGTAGCAAAAAGAGTAGAAAAAAGTGAAATCATTAGACGAGAAGATAATCTACGCATGTCTGGTCATTTCGATGGTACAACAAGCGCAAAAGCTTCTTACAAATCCATTCATGGTGAACGTGCTGAAATACATAGACATCAAGATAATTTAAAGGTCTCTGGTGGTTCTGTAGAATCAAGAACAGTTAGCAAAGAAAGTTACACGCCTACAACTAGAATAACAGAAGTACACCATTCAACGGTTCATGATGGTTCTCCAATTAGTTTGAGCAGAATCGATAAACAATCGCATAGTGAAAATAGATCATCCTCTGGAAGAACCATATCATCGATTCATCGTGAGGAAGCATCTATGAGACAAAGACAAGAAATTGGAAGACATCAAGAACATATGAGACGTGACAACGTTAATCAAAGACATAGCGATACATCAAGACAATCAACAACTACTGAAGAAAGTAACCGTGTTGCTTCGCCAACCCGTAGTCATAAACGTTGGAACGTAATCTCGTCAACTACAGATATTAGTAATACAGCATTACATCGACGAATAGCAAGTGCTGAAAGAGAATCAAGTGGTTGTCAAAAAGAATTTTCTCAACAATTTATTTCCAGTAGTAGTCATAATCAGAGTAACAACGAAAGAAAGAGTCGATCATCTTTGCAACGTACAACTATTGATGGCAGTAATCCTTGGGCATCATCGAGCTATCAACGTGAAACACGTGTGATTAAATCTCCACCACGTGATAATCTCAGCGTTGGCGGTTCATTTTATCATACGAGCGAAGCTCGAAATTATGGAGCTTTTACCAGTGAAAAAGTGCAGAGAGTTGAACGAGTACGTAAACAGGCTAATACTTCTAATATCAGTTTAGGGGAAGAAAAAAGCACAATAGCAACATCAAGTCTTTACAAGAAAGAATTCGTACCAAGAACAAAAGGACCGTGTCCGGCGGCTTTATTACAAACAGAAAAAGCTTCATTTAAACACACACGTGACACTCCAAGACATAAGTTCTACATGCCTGTAGTCCAAACTAACTAATTTTTTCTATTGATATATTCTATTCCCATCCTATTATACTCTCTATATCTTTGTAGTTCGTTGTATTTCGCAAATATCAATTTGGACTGTGATAAATGAAAAAAAAAATATTTTTTTCTTTTCGTAAATTTTTTTTAGCTCTCGAATACTTTTGTAATATTGCGTCCTTAAGTACCCTCTACGATCGAGGTTACTTGAATTACTTAAAAAGAAAAACAAAGAAATAATATTTGAAAAGTCAAATTATGAATGCTTGAAAAAAGCATGACCTTTAGCTTGCGCTACTGTAAGCCTTTGATTTTAATATATTACATTTTTTGCAAGCTTTCATATTCACTTAATTGCTTAAATCACGCATTTTATTTTTTCCTGTTATATTAGTTAAATATTAAATATTTCTTTTTATGTATACTTTTATTTAAGCGCATATTTTGTTATATTTAATTAATCGTTACATCGTACTGCGTTGCCATAAAGACATATATGTATACAAATTGTATGACATTATTGTTAAATAATCATTTGCTTATGAGCTGTTTTACGATGTATTTTTATATTCTATGAATTTTTTATTTTAATAAATTTTACTTTATATCCTTGTTCCCCCTAATCCCAATGTATTTATTCGCAATAAACGTTGCTTTACAACACCTTTTTTGTTTTGTTTTTTCTTTTTTCTTCATTAAAAAATACCCTTTCCTTTATAATTTGCTTTCGTTGCACTATCTAGGTTTTTCATTGTTGTTTTGTAAAATGTAGTTTAGTGTATATAGTAACAATAACTTTACAAGTCAATCATTGTACATAATCATTGGTTTTTTTTACAAGTTAAATTATTTAAACCTTAATTACTAATCAAACTATTTTCAATAAATATGTAAGTATTGTTGAATTTTTAGATAATCAATGATTTTAATGTAAAATTAGAAAAATAATATTTACATCAACTCACAAATACACATTTAGTTTCTTCATTATCAATGAAGAAATATTAAATGGTGTTATTCAAACTATAAATTAAATAAATAACTAAATACTCTGGTACGTATATAAAATATATGTCAACCAAAGAGAATTAGTTAAATTAATAAATAAAAAAAAAAGATATTTTGTAGAAGACATATATTTTTAGATGACTTGCATAAAAAAGTTAATAAAATACAATATTGTGGTTTTATAAATGTATATTTATGGGATATTTTATGTCAACTCACATGGTCAAAAAATAAAATTCGTTAACGTCTGAAAGTATATTCTATTTTATATCCGAGATATACAAAAAGTTTTTAGAGATCAAAATCAGAATGCTATCATCAATTATGAAAGATTTAAAATCATGTTTTTTTAACTATTTTATGCCAAATTAATTTTTCAATAAATTTTTTTATTTGAAAATTGTTAACTCAAGGTAGAAAATTTTTTATGTTTGTTGGATTTAAAATATACCTGATTTTTGGAAAATTGCAATATTTAAATTTCTCAGCTTATTTGATCGGAAGAAAAATATAATTTATTAAATTTAAAAGCCACTCTGGATAAATTAGCTATTTATCTGATCATTTTTTTCGTTTTTTTTACTATAAAAAAGTGCTTCACAGAAGATAAAGAAATTAGTTAAAGCTACTTAATTTTGCAAAAAAACGCCTGAAAAAAGTTATAAAATTTCTTATTTCTTAACTCAAAAAATATAATTACTAAAACTCATTGCTGTTTTAATTTTTAACTATGTGAGTTGACAGTACAGTGCGAGTGCAGTGTAATGTCTCATTTATATATTTAAATTAGAAGAATTATTTTATTGTGAAAATATAATGCTGTATTATAACACTGTAAATAAAATCGAATGTCTTTATGTAGTATAGATATAATAGAAATAAAAATAATTTTACAAATGAAGTTAAATGATCAATCCAAACCTTTTCACGAATTTACAATTTACAAAAAAAAACTTCAATCGCATAATTATTATACTTAAAACATACTTCAGGTAGATAATATGTTCATAATTATTATGTTTATATTTTAAATTTAACCTTACCATTTAATTTGTTGAAGTTTAAAATTATAATCAAACAATAATAAAAATGTTTTATAATATTAGAAATCGTTAAAAAAAATGTTAAATTCAAAGGAGAAAGATGAAAGGCAGTGGATATATCAATGATACTTTATATTTTGTAACATTTCTGATCCTTTTCTCCGTACACCTTGTTGAAAGCAGGTAAATAAATAATTTATTATTTATATTTTCATTGATTAAAGTTAAGCATAGTCACGTAGAAAGGTTGACCGATGATAAAGAAACGGAGGATGATAATCCAATGCAGCGTCGTCTTGAAGAAGAAGTACAAAGAAAAATTGAAACAATTAAAGGCGATATTAAACGTGAAATTGAAAAACGCGAGCGTATTAAAATAATTAGAGAAAATAATGAAAAATATAATGAGCTTGTTGCTGAAGATAAAGCAACTGAAAAAAGAGAAAATCGTAACAATAGGTGCATAAAAGAAAAGATCAAATTAAAAGAATCGATAGAATCGTCTAATTATGAATTGAATAATGTAAAAGGTAAAAAAAGTGTTAAATTAAATAATTTTTTTTTAATAAATAAAAATCTTCTTATAATAATAAATTAGAAAGAACTTAAAATTTAGAAAAATTAAAAAAACGTATAACTTTATGATGATATAAGTTGTTTATAATATTGTAAGATTCATAATTATTTTATTCCATATTCAAGTTAACAATTTAAACGAAAAGATACGTAGAAAAAGGGATAGAGACGACGATGATTTTAACAATAAATTAGAAGGTAAAAAGTTCTCAATTTCTTTCGATTGCTTCTTAAGTAAAAATCTTATTATAAGAAAAAAATCATGAAAAATCTATTAAAAAAGTCTTTAACTCTTTCAGATCTGAATTTCTATTTTTTTTGAAAATCTTCTAACAACCATTTGAGGATTTATGTTAATTTTTAAGCAATTTTTGGAATAAAAATTTTTTTTTTAATTTATTTTAAGCTAATCCATATGTATATTTCAAAAAATTTTAAGTTACTTTTTACAATTTAAAAAAAACCAAAATTATCATGTGTCTGAAGGGTTAAAATGTGTAATTATCATTGATATAAGACATATTTTTACGTTTTCCTTTCTTTATTTAAGTGATGGAAAATTCGAACGAAAATATACGAAGCAAAAGAGACAGAGATGTCGATGCTTTTAAAAATCAATTAAAAAATGTGCAAGAGGAAAAGACAAGTAGTATAAAAGAATTTTCCAAAAAACTTCAAGATAAAAATGACGAGGCACACAGTGAATCTCGTCAAGCGGATTTCCTCTTTTTACGTAAAAAAATTAAATTTAACAAACGCTCATCTAATCGATTGACTAGAAAAAGTAATTCTAAACGGAAATCAGCGGTAATTAGCTAAATATAAATTTACTGATTTTGTTTGAAATATTTAATATTCTATTGTATGATCATGATATTTAATATAATATTTAGTGAAACTTTTAATTATTTTAATAATTGTTATAGATCTCTTCTGCAAAAACAAAACATCGACTTCTAAACAAACATTCTAGAAAACCCAAAAAGAGAAAAAAAGGATCAAAAGCACAACATATGAGAAAAACTTTTCGACATAAGAATGTAAATCCTTAAACTTTTCCCAAAATACGTTCAGGTGTAATATAATAAAGGCGCTTTGTAAAGGTTTAAAAGAACTTGACAGTCTTTGAGTTTTATTAAATCAATTTTTTATAATTCTTTTTCGTTATTTATTTTGTTTTTCTCTGAATATTAAATATTTTTTTATACATTTTGATAAATTTAATTTGAAGCAAATAAAAATAGTTCTGAAAAAGTGAAAATTACTTAAACTAATGAGTCGATCTGTGGCTTATTCGGTAGAGCGTTGGATTCGTGATCTCGGGGTTCTGAGTTCGAATCCCGCTCTCGGCAGCCGATTGATGCAAGCACCACTGTACGTTACATGTGCTTTGTTCACGAACATATTTACGAGCTCCGTCGCTGATTAGCATAGCAAAAATAGCATAGCATAAATATAGCGACGTTAAAAAAAATACTTAAACTAAAGATAAATAAAATTTATTAAAAATAATTTAAGACGCATAAAAATTTTTTTTCTCCATTTATTTAAAAAAATCGATGTCTGAGAAATGGTGTTCACAATAATATGATACAACGACATATCGGCAAATACAGATAATAATTATTTATAATTTTTTTTCTTTTCTATGTATCTGTTGTGTGTGTATATGTGTTTGTGTACGTGTGATGTATAATGCGTGTCTGTGTGAGTGTGTGTGTGTGTGTGTGCGCGCGCATGCATGTGTATAAATTGTAATTTTTACCACAAATAACATTGGCTATATACAAATATTACAATCGCTCTTCTTTGTTTTTTAAAATGCTTAAATATATTATATAATTTTATTTTATTTCCTCGATCCTTCTCGCCGCCCAGCGTTGATTTAGGTTCGATATTCGATTTCATATTTTTTACCCTCTAGTTTTATTTCATTCATCAAGACGTGTGTAAACTTTTTTTTATTATAATGTAGATATATTTTATATAAAGTACTTGGAATAATGATGCTTTTTTAACGATGCTTTTAGAGCTTCCTTTGGAGGCTTTTTTTGCTCGGATTTAAATCACGACCGAGCCAGTCGAATAATATACAGAGATTATAATTAACCGATTGATAAAAATCTAACAATGCAAAATTTCGGCGGTCATTTATGTTATTTTTTTCTTTTTAAGACAGAGAGATAAAGAGAAAGAGGAAGAGAGAAAGAGAAAAATACAGTAGCATGTAATGAAAGCAAGTGAGACTGGGATAAAGAAGTACAAACTTAAAAAAGAAGCACATTTTTAAATGATAATCATGCTATGTTTGTAAAGATTAAAATTTATCCCAACAAATTCTCAGAAACTTAAATTTTTTTTAATTTAATTTTATGTGAATTTTCGAACAAAATAAAATTGATACATAAGTCAATTATATGTATATATTAAAGTAACTTTAACACTAATAATAAATAAAATTATTAAAAACTTTATTAGAAAATTAATGCATAGATTATATGCAAAATTCCAAGATAAATTATAAAATTTAAAAAAAAAAATAATATTTTATAGACTTTTACAAAGAATTAATTTTTATTAATTAAAAATAAAAATGACAAAAAGTTGACATATAACAACTAATTTGAAATGAGATATAGATTAAGATAAAAATAATAATTAAAATCGTAGTGGTTTATATGAACAATTAAAAAATAAAAAATATTTCAAGATTTTTGAAATTTGAGGTCATCAGTGGATCACTTGATAGAACGCTGGACTCGTAATTTCGAGGTCCCGAGTTCGAATCTCACTCTCGGCCGATTGATACAAGTACCACTGTACTCGTTACACGTGCTTTTTTTACAAACACACTGATAACCTTTGTCACTAATTAGAATCGCAATGAGAGCACAGATACAGTGACGTTAAATATAATTAAAAAAAAAATAAAATAAATAAGTCAGAAAAAATTGGTTTTTAATGCTTTAATTTTTATCATAAAATCCAATAGTTTCTGAGATTTGTTTACATTTGCTATCTCAGTCATTCAAACACTCATATTTTGCTGTTTTTTAAAAATTTTTTTTCTCTTGCATTCAACTCTCTTTCGCTTAATCAGGTATCATGAACATTCATGAAGAGACCAGAAAAATGCGTTTCAATGCCTTTCATTGTGTTACATATAAATGAATAACATTTTAGTTTCAATTAAAAAAAGCCTTAAGATAAAAATTAGATTTGTCAAGAATTAAAATAACGCATTTCTTAAAAAAAAACTACGCATGATAGTAATAGCAATGATAAAGATAACAACAGCGATAATAATAAAATAGTAGCAATATAATAGTAATAAAATTATAATAATATAACGATCCACGTGCCATGCGTGCATACGTATGTGCGAGCATGTCTATATATATTTATAACTAGATTAATAATTTATTTATATTTTTTTATGACTATTTTTTAAGTACTAGACAATAGAAAAAAGTTGCTAAATTTAATGATCAACTAGAATAATAGATTTTTTCTCTAATAAAGTTATGTTATGTATATATAATCTGGGCACTGCGACTCAGTCAAAGTTACTCGAGTAAATTGACATTACGCTACGACTTTATGTCGCTCGCTCGAATTGCTGATCGTCACCACAGTCATATAAATTTCATATTTTTCTTTTTAAATTCAAATCGAATGGCCGTAATGTTATTTATGTTTTCTTCAATTTAATATTTTCTTTTTTATGCTTCTTTAAACTATTTACTCGAATCGATGCTATTCAGCTCTGCATAGTGATTATTAAATGTAATCGACGGCTCCGCGATTTTGGCACATGCTTGCGCTCTTACAATCACAATACCCTTATATTACCGCTTTTCCCGTTATCACATCTAGATGAATATATTTTTAATTTTTTCTTAACAACCAACAACACGTCTCTGAGAAACCAAATTTACATCAGGTCTTTAGACGATTTTATGTTAAAAAATGAAAAAAAAAACAATTATATTATAACTAAAATAACAAATTTAATACGAAACGTATTTGATAGCGTTTTCATTTTCGAGCTACGCATTTTAGAAAATGTTTCAATGTAGATACTCGCAATTTGGTCCATTGCGCCATTTTCTTGAGACTTAGCGCTTCTATATAATTTTTCAATTGTATAAGCCATTTGCGACCGTCATTATATGAATATCGGACAATACATCATGTAAAATACAAATATACCAATTACCAATTATACAAATACAACATACAAATTTTTCCATACAAATGATTGCAACTGGTCCATGGCAGAGGCGGACGTAAAAATCCATTTTACATATTATATTAATGAAAATTTAAATTTCACTAGATATTTTTTTAGGTATCTTTTTAATTAAATTTATTTAGTTTTTTATACTTGTCCATTATTCTCAAAACCCGCGTGTCAAAGGATTCTCAGCCATTGGCACTTTTTTGCATTATAATCTTTAATAGACTTTGACAAATAGACAGAACATATTTTAATTACCTTCAGTGATACTATGCATCAATACATTTTATTTATTTAATATTTATAAATTTAACGAATTATTTAACGTGTATTTACATCATGATTACTTGAGTGACAATGACGACTGTATATTCGCTTTTGTCCAACATTTTCCAAATCAGCCTAAATATCGACCGATGAGGTCAACACACACAGGTGTTAGCTATTAGATTTATATTTATAAAGTTTACTTTCAAAAAACAATTGACAACCACGGAGGCCATGCGAGTGCAATCGAACACATGCTGCTTTTCCTCCCCTTTATTATAATTCTCTCATATACAGCGAGTGAACGTTTTTTTATTGTGGCCAAAGTGTGCGTATATTACGAGCTTTTACAAAACAGTCAAGAAAGTATGTGATTAAAAAATGAAGAAATGATTTAGAAATATAATGAAGAGGAAGAGAGATGGATAGATAGAGATAGAGAGAGAGAGAGAGAGAGAGAAAATGAGAATGATAGAGAAGTGGGAGACAGTAAAACGTAGAATTAAAGATCAAAACAGAAAGAACGTGAATAAGACACCTTTTTTATCAAGAAAAATTAAGGTACGAAGTATTGCCTAATATGTATGTACTATTGCTACACAATTAGCGATGGTCTTAAATTTTCATTCATTTATTAACAACGAAGGTTTGACGCTTATTTTCAACATTGAGATTCGCGATTAGATTTTATTATAAAAATTTTTATCTAAAGCTTTTTTAAAAATTACATCGAGCATCGATCGGTAGAAGGATCGAGATTTTTCTGCGAAGATGCATCATTTATAACGTAATTTTATGTAACTTGCAGCTTGGAAATAAAAAGAATTCAAATAGAAACTGAATTATTACTAATATAACACATGCGGTACTTTATGTATGATAGACGAATGTAGTGTAAGATGAAATATTTTTTTAACACGCATTTTATCTCGAGTCTTTCTTTCTCGTAATGTGCTATGTGAACTGAATAAAATGAATCAAACTTTAAAATACAATGTACATATATAACAGATTATTTCGGCGAATCGTATTTCAAAAAGAAATGAGTAAGTAAAAAATATTATCTCCAAGAATGATAATTTTAAATCTTCGCATATTACATATTTTCGGTGTATTGTTCGTTTATAGCTAATCTTCCTACAGTTTCTTTTATATTATACATGTATATAAATCAATAAATGATTTGTTTTGTGCTTCTCAGAGATCATCTTCGTTTATCATAATCATCATTATAATCATCACCATTATTAATCTTAACGATTAACCGTCATTATAGTCACGTCATCATCATAATAATCATAGATACCATTATTATACGCAATACAATGTACAAAGTAGTATAAAATAAAAAAAGTTGATTAATAAAATTTTTTAGTATTCGTATTATGTGTAGTGTCTGTTCACCGAGGCATATTTTTTTATACTTCGCTGAAGTTTTTTAACTCTTCTTGGCTGCGTCACTTTTTCACAATTAAAAATACAAAAATCGACTGTCGCAAGTGTCCCACCACGAGTGACAAAATTGTGACATTAACGTTGACAATTAACATTAACGTTGTTCTAACCTAAAGTCTGCTTCGGTCGTAGGATCCGATATAACCATATCAGAGTTAGCGAGCCTCTGCAATTCATCTAAATCAAGCGGATCAAGGCCCTGTCTAAGAGCATTGATATCTTCCTGGCGCAGAGAATTCAAATCTTGAGCAAGAGCATCGTCTGTAGGAAATAAATCTTGACCAAATGTTGCTGCAATCGATGATCCAAAGTCCTTACTGAAGTCCGAACTCACAAGATCATCTGGTCCTAATGAACAATCTAGAAACACATAAGAATATATTAAATTTGCACATCAAAAGGTTTGAATTAAAAAATACGTATATTTAGATTTTTTTAATTATTTATAATTTAAAATATTGGTTGAAATATAGATTCACAAATATTTGAGTACTTTTTTTAAAATTTTTCATTTACCAGTAAGAGTTATAGTTGGAGTGTTGGGTGTTTGCGGCGTCAATTGTTGCGTTGTTGTTGGGGTTCTTGTGTGATATTGTAACTGTTGAAGAGGACTCGTACTAAAATATCCACCATCTCCGCCAAGCTCACTTGCGACGCTCAGTATATCACTCTGTAAAATATAAATTTTTAAACGTTACTTATTTTATTGTCTATTTGTTAAAAAAATTAAATTCATATTTTTTACAAACCTGAGTGTAAGTGCCAGTATGGCTAGGCGAGTTAATGTAAGGACCAATAGTTGTTGATGGCGAATCCATCTAAATAAAAAAGAAACATCTTAATTTTTTATCATACAAAGAATTTTTCTCAAAACCAGTAAAATTTGAAATACATCTAAATGAATGTCAGCTAAAAACTTATTAAATAAAAATTAAATCAATCAGATGAAATAAACAGACGTCTAGAAAATCGATCAAAAATAATCTAGAAAATCAATAAAAAATTAAAACATTTGGATTGCCTATTGCCAGGTTAGAAGGAAGAAAATATTGCCAGTAAATAAAGGTTCTTATAATTTACTATAAATTAAAGAACTGATGTATTTTGAACATTACATCTCGAGAAGAAAATAAAGAAGAATGAAATGAGGTAAAGTAAAAACGATAAATATTCATTCCAGTAGTTACATAATAAATAACTTTATAAATCATAATTGAAATGGATAAATATAATTTACAAAAGTAAAGGTTCTGTAGGAAAAATATAAAAATGAGAACATGATGCTTTAAAGTAGAATGAGTGAAGAAACGAGATTAAATATAAAAGTATTTATATATACATAAAAGCCAGAATAAAACAAAAATCAAACAAATTGACAGAAAAATAATCATGTAACGAAGGGGTGGTAGCATCTGGTTATCACCTCATCCAGTGGCGTGCTCAAGGTATAACCGGTATCTTCAAGCTGCTGCATCATTTGCACCCAATCCTAATGATGGCGGGCAACAGATAAATCGTATAAAAACCGTTGGATATATGTGAAAATTTTTTATTTTGTCAACCGAACAAAAATATGTTTAAATAAACACTTGATGTCTGTTTCTTTTTTTATACATGTTACAACATTTTTTCGGTCGATAAATTTATCTTGGAGAAAAGTTGATTTTAAAGAATAGAAATAACTTCGAACTAATATATTATTATAAGTAAAACAATTTTACTTTATTCCGTGAGAATTTTTCAATTTGTATACTTGCAAAAAAAAAATTATGTCATAAATGTAAAATAAATTATAGATCGTCAGTGGCTCAATCGGCAGAGCGCTGGATTCATAATCTCGAGGATTCGAGTTCGAATCCTGCTCTCGGCCGGTTGACACAAGCACCACTGTACATTACATGTGCTTGGTTCACAAAGACACTGACTACCTCTGTCACTAATTAGCATCACTGTTAAAAAATACATGAAATTTGCTTCCAGTACATGCATTAAATTTTCGGAAAATACATTAAAATTACGATAAAATGTATTAATTTTCATGCAAATCAGTATTAAATTTCATCTTAATAAATAAAATTTAATGATGATTTGCATGAAAATTAATACATTTTACCGTAATTTTAACGTATTTTTAGAAAATTAATGCATGTACTGGAAGCAAATTTCATGCATTTTTTAACAGTGATCGTAATGATAGCATAAGTAAAGCGACGTTAAATAAATTTAAAAAAAAAATGATAGAAATCATTCAAAATTAACTCATTTCCAAGAAAACTATGCGTGTTTAATTTTTTTTTTATTATACTTACGATTGGAGCCTTAAAGAGTGCATGAAATGTAATAGATAAATGTGAGGTGTCTAGTTCAACACTAACAATAATTATTAAGAAATAATAATTTTTTTTAACTTACCATACTGAATTGCTCAAAATCTGCATGGACCTGGTTGATAAATACATTTTGGTCTCCTGGATCAAGTGATAAATTAGGTGGCCCGTGATGCCCTGTGGGACTTGAAGGTGCTGAAGGATTGTTACTGTAGCTTAAAGGACTTCCCTAAACAAAAAAAAAGAAAATTTTTTCTTTTGAATTTTGTAACAATAATTATATAAATATATAAAATATTTTACCTGGAAAGTAAGACTAGGTGAAGACTGGGGTGAAGGTCTATTTACCATTTGTGATGTTCTGTATGAGTTGAGAGAATTAAATTGATTTGGTGAAGGTTGCTGATGCACTTGTGCTTGTGAAGCATTCTATAACAAAACAAATGAATTAAAATTTGTTGGAATAAAATTTTCTTAATATTTTATTAAAATGGATAGAAATTGAATCATATATTCATATAAATTTGGATGCAAATATTCAGGTTAAATTCACCTAAATTTTTATCTACATTTTTATTTGAATATTATGTGGGGTCCATATGCTATTCAGGTAAAATTTATTGAATTTCAAATAAATTTCATCTGAATTTACATGAAAAATTTCAAAATCGTCAGGCGAACCTCATCTAAAATTCACGTTAATTTCTCCTAAAATTTATCTCAATTTCATCTGTGAAAGAATAAGACTTTATTTTCTAATTTTCTTTTATCAAATGAATTACAGACGAATTTCAGATGATTTTTGGGTGAAATTTTTCTAATTTTTAGATGAAATTCATTTGCATTTCAGCCCATATGGAAAAAATTTTTGGATATAATTGTAAATAACTGTTAATAACTGTAAATAAATGTAAATAAATGTAAATAACTGTAAAAAAGTGTTAAAAAATGTGGGAATTGAGACATAAATAACAGTTATTTACAATTATTTAGAATTATTTACTGTTATTTACACTTATTTACAGTTATTAACTGTTATTTACACTTATTAACTGTTATTTACACTTATTTGCAGTTATTTATATTTATTTACAGTTATTTACATTTATTCACTTTTTTCACAATTATTTACAGTTATTTACGATTATTTATAGTTTTTTACAATTATTTGCAGTTATTTACATTTTCGAAAATTTTCACGAATTTATTCAATAATTTTATATATAGGCGAAAATTTTTAAAAATGTGAATAACTGTAAATAATTGTAAAAAACTATGGAAAATTGTAAATAGTTGTAAATAATTATAAATAACTGTAAATAACTGTAAATAACTATAAATAATTGTAAATAATTATTAATAACATTAAATTATTCACTAATTCAAAAATTTTTGAAAATGTAAATAACTGTAAATAATTATGAATAACTGTAAATAATTATGAATAATTGTAAATTATTATAAAAAACTGTAAATAATTGTAAATAACTGTAAATAACAGTTAATAACAGTTAATAACTGTAAATAATAGTAATTAATAATAAATAATAGTAAATAACTGTAAATAACTATTATTTATGTCTCAATTCCCACATTTTTTAACAGTTATTTACAATTATTTACTATTATTTACTATTATTTACAGTTTTTCACATAAATTATTTCCATATGGGAGGGTAGATGAAATTTGTATGAAGTTCATATAAAACTCACGAGAGCTTCAATTAATATTTATCTAAACTGAACTGAACAAATTACAGTTTTAAAAATTGACCGACAATGAAAGAAAAGGCTTAATTTTTATCATATTATACTTAGTTGAAAATAGGTTGAAATTCGTGGGAGAACTTCGCGTTAATTTCACTAAAATTTATTTGAAATTAACGCGAATATGGAAAATAAGAAAATAAATCAGTAGTTTTCTTCAGGTGAAATCGAAATGAAATCTATATGAAATTCACGTAAATTAAGTTCATGTTAATTAAGAAAGATTACTGACAATTTTAAATTTTTTTATGAGAAATTCAGATGAGATTCGTCCGCAATTCAGCGAATTTCAAATGAATTCTACATGGATTCAATGTAATATTTAGAAGAAAATTCGGATGAACTTTTGCAACCAGTAAAGCATTAATTAATTGAACAAATTATGAAAACCAACGTTGAAAAGTAAGGTTGTTCGAATCTATTCGAAGAGAAAGATCTAAAATAATTTGATCATGGAAACGCTAACTTACTGGACTTTGCGGCGCCACAGGACTATGAGGTTGTTGATACACATAATGCCCAGGACTGTGTGTACCAGGATGCGACTGTTGAACAACCGGTGACGTCGAACCTGGTATATTTTGTGGCTGTGATTGTGGAGATCCATGAGGTCCAACCTGCGAGGGTTGTTGTTGTTGCTGCTGTTGCGAATAATTTATTCTAACATCCTGCTGAGAAGTGCTTGCGTTATTCTCCAATGTTAAGCCCTGCTTTAATGAGAAATTTTTTATCATTTCAAAAATTCTTTCATAAATCTGACGCTATTCCTTTTTCTTCAATTTATATATAAGATGCTCCATTTAGAGTGGCATACCTATTATTTATTTTTTTTCTAACTATTTGCTACTCTAAATATGCTAATTGCCATTTATCATTTTGTCATTCTCATTTGAAAAAAATAATCTTTTCGTAACAAGCAACGAAAAGATTTTTTTTTCTACTAATAGGAATATTGTCATTTTTAACAATAAGTAATAGAATTTTTCAACAACATACCATATTTGAACATTAAAGTCTGCTGTTCGATAAGCTATTATCTTTTTGTCACAGTGAATAATAATATAAATTCATAGCAAAAATACAATTAAAAAGGCGTAATAATAACTTTTAATCATAACAGCGCTAGCTTTAAAAAAGTGGAAAAAAAGAATCAATTTTTTTTCAACATATTATCACTTTGAAATATTTCATTATATTATAAATAAATAAATAAATTAGTTTAAAATTTAAAAATAATAAAAATTTGATTCTTCCTTTCAAGAGAATCCTTTTACAATTCTACATTCTTCCTTCATTAATATACTTTGCATTCATAAATAAATTTAGACAACTGAATCATTTCTATATTTACAATTTGTTTACCATAATTAGATTTGTTTTTTTTTTGCTTTAATCGATTGTTAAAGAATGCAGCATACTGTTATAGGATTCACTTAATTTATTAAAAAAAATAGCAATGACAATTAGTAGTTCGGTGCCTAGCTCTTTGCTATTGCTGAGAAGCATACAGTGAAATTAAAAAAAATAAAAATAAACACAAAAATACCAACATCTACTAACCTTGCAGGAATGCAGAAACCTATGGTTAACAGGCACCGATAAATGGTTCTGCAAAATAATAATAAACTTCTACAACCAAGGCAAAATAAAACAAGATAAGCTGAAATAAAAAAAAAACTGCACGAAAAAAATGCAAATGCTTTGTGTAATTAAACAATCAGTTACATGATTATGCTGTACAGCTTTAACTAAAGAAAATAGAAAATTTATAAACTTAATAAAAACGTTAAAAACGTATACTTATGACAATAACAACAACATTAACACGAGAATATAATAAAAAAATGTTGAAAATAAGTTATGATTGATAAAAGACAATCACATACATAAAAAAGAGTGTAACATCGTTGGGAAAGGGCTTGTACACATATAGGCGAAACAGTGCTTCTATGCAAATATAAATGTCCCGAGTATAAATCAACGCGTTCCATTCTATATAAAGTAGTATTATTTTTTTGTTGCCGTTCTCTTGCATCGAGTTTCTGTTTGTTTGGCATGCAGCTATGTCTATTGCTTTTCAAAAAACTATCGGACACTGCCTGATGGTAAAAACTACTAGAAAAACGTTTGACATTAAAAAATTTCTTTATATACTTGGCCGATTGAAACAAAAGAAGTTAAACCAGGCTTAGTCCGAGAGTGACGGAGAAAAGCCATTTAAAAATAAGCTATGTATTTACTAATCAATTATTGGCTTCGCATTTATTAGGATATTTACTTGGGCGCTTGGCGGGCTGTGATCCTGCGTTAAGGATAGCCTTCCAGCTTGCGCCAAGCTGGTTGGCGACAGGGTTGTAGGACTGCTCGTTTGAGGACTCTGCAATAGACGACAGCAATACACCGTATATACCTTTTGTTTAAGTAAAATCCTTCTAATCTTTTATTTACTTTTCCTTTTTTTTACTTTAATACACTGACATTTATATTTTCTCTTATATTTTTCTTATCATTTGTTTGTTGATTGTTAATCATTCAAGGCTTTTAATTCGAAGCTTTAATAAAGCATTCAAAGTGTAAAAAATTCAAGGCAATACGTATTAACAATTTTCGACAAGATAATCGACACGTAATACGAATTGGAATTTCGTTACGCGGAAGCGCAGGCTTTGTGTGCAAGGTGCAGAATTTTAAGTGACATAAAGATCTTTATATTTATACAGTGACATTAAAAAAATTTTATATACGTATAATAATATTCAATAAAACAACATTGTTATAAACGTAAAAAAGTATCGAATTATTAATCAAATTAAGTAATTTACATTTCTTATTAAGCAATTCAATTTTTTTAAAATATTTGTAGTAATAAAAAGAATATTATAATAATTTGCAAGGAAAAAACGTAGCGAAAAAGTAGCACTCGGCGATAATCAAGTTAATTGAAAAAAGACGAGTTAATGCAAATTTTAGAATAATAATAATTATGATTATATATAATATATAAGGAGGAAAAAAGATTAAAAAAAAGAAAAAATCGAAAATTTGAGACAAGGGAAAATAAGAAGGGGTTGAGATGACATACGTTGCTGTATTGCGAACCACTCGAATGATCCTCTTGATCGAGCGGCGTGGGAAGTGGCGAGGAATAATGCATGTTACTTAAATCTGGTAAAGAACCTGTGTTGTTGCCTATTGGTATCTGTTGCCCAGGTGGCTGTGAACTCGGATAAACGCTACAAAAAATATAAAATACATTATTATTACAACTTTTTTTATCCATAAATTTTTTTAAATCAATCAATTTTTTAATTGATTATTAAAAATATTGTTACAATTATTGATGAAAAATAAATTATCATTTCATAAAATTATTAAAAATTAAAAAAAAATTAAATAGTAAAAACTTACTTTATACCAGGTACCCTTGGCATTTCACAAGACGATCTTGGTCGCTCGATGAAGCCATGATGATGATGATGATGATGATGAGACTCTCGATTATCGGTACTCGAACCTCCATGTGCTCCTCGTTGGTCTATGGCAAAAAGCATTTTATAAGCATTATGTCAGAAATTATAAAAATCATAATCTGTTAAAAACATACATAATTTTATTATTTAAAGCTGTTAAAAAATTATTGATTAAAAAAATAACTGAATTATTAGCCATCTCTTAAAATAAAATTATGCATTCATTTTTAACAAAAATATTTTGTGCAAAAGCAAGCTTCTACGGTGAAAACGAAAACGAATTTTAATGTGTCAAAAGATTATATATGTATAAAGAGTCATCCATTTTATAGACGTTGAAAATAAAAAGAATACTTTAATTTAATTATAAGCTGTAATTAAAAAAGAAATATTGAGGAAAGTTTAATTAACGTGCATGAAGAAAAATATATAAAAAAGATCCTTGATATTATTAAATTTCTATTGATCATTAGATACGAAAATATTTTAAAAAGCTACAAAAATTTCGTAATCCGATAATGAAATAGCTCATTTTGTAATCATGAAAACAGATACTTTACACGATATAATTACTTCAAAAACTAATTAAATAAATTTCTAATTTAAAAGAATAGAAAAGCATTTTTGTAAAGTATCTAATGAATTTTTGTAACAGAATATTCCAATCTGAGTTTAAGCAAGATAATTTAAAGTAGAGGTCTTCAGTGGCTCCATCGGTAGAGCGACGGACTCGTAGCCCGAGGGCCCGAGTTCGAATCCCGCTCTCGGCCGATTGATACAAGCACTACTGTACGTTACATGTGCTGAAGTTCACAAATACACTGACGACCTCTGTCGTTAATTAGCATCGTAATGATAGCATAAATACAGCGACGTTAAATAAAAATAAAAAATAAAAATAATTCAAGGTATCAAAATGTTTGACGAACAAAAAAGAAATTAAAAAATTTCTTTTTTGTTCGTAAGTTAATTCGATATTATTAAAATAGTTAATTATACGTTTTTACGTTAATTTAGTTTATTTTAATAATATCGAATTAACTTACTAAGAAAAAAGAAATTTTTTTATTTCTTTCATTTGATACTTTAAATTATTTCTTTAATGAAACTAAAAAATTTAATCGGAAAATCTACATGCTTAAGACCAACCTTGATGAATCCTAATAAAGCAACAAAGCAATACACAAAGTGTACAAAAGTGATATTTAAGAAATATAAAAACGATAACCGACAGGCATCGCTACCTCGACGATGGCCCATTGAAGAATTAGCCTGGCATGCTTCGTTAGCACTTTGATGTAGAGCCGAATCCGAATTAGTGCGCCTCCAAGTTTCAGGCAAAGGTGGTGATAAATATGGCACACCACTGTACGGCGATGTATCGTGACGTTTTTCAATTGGCCGCGGACGCATCGGACCAACACCAACGCTACGTCCACGCTCTTGATTGCTTGATGGACTTGATTGTCTGTAGCCCATCGGATGTTGTTGCATTTCCTCGAGATTACTGAGCGCCGTCTTTAAGAAAAAATAAACGTAATACATTAATTCATTTCTTGATTTTTTTTATTTTTATAATTCATTATTATAAGAACAATCTTATAACAATAAAGAATTGATTTTTATTTTAAACTTTTATACAAGTACAACTGACATTTAAATAAAGGATGATACGTATTTGCCAGTAGTAAGGTCTATGCTTTTGAAATTGATGGATTTAAAAAAGATAAATTAATTTTATAAAAAAGTGTAACAATTTTTTAATAAAAAAAAATATTTTTCTTAAAAGTTTTTCATTTTTTTGCTAGTAATATAATGAAACTACGAATTTAATACCATGCTCATATTTTACGATAGAATGATGCTATTGAATTGTGAACCCTTTTCAAGACATCCGTCAAAACCGAAACTTATACTTTAAAGACTTAATTGATTAGAATGAAAATTAAATAATGGCGAAAATAAATGGGAATTATATAAGTTTATGTAACTCGCTTAAATGAAGATTATTTTAATTTTTTATAAACATAATAAAAGAAACTCGCAAGTTAATATTTGTTTATATAACGAAACAAATAAAATCATTTAATTAATATTAATTTTAAAAATGTGTTTAATTGAAAAAAAAGAAACTTTAATTTTACTAATTTTATTGATCATAAAACAAGTTTAAAGTGCAATGTGTACTTATTCTTTTTAATCGAAGCTATTTATTATCAAGTAAGGAATAATGAAGAATATTGATTTGATTTAATGGTACTACATGTTATATGTTAAATAAAAAATGGATTTATATTTAAAGAATCGCATTCTTTACTCATCTTATTAATTATACAGCTTCATTAATTAAAATAAACAGGCACAGATTAATAATAAAACGACAACTTAACAAAATGAAATTCTACTTGTTAAATGCTAATTAACCAGTTTTGCAATTGTGCAATTTTAACATCAACATGCAAATTCTCTAGCTACAATG
This sequence comes from Anastatus disparis, assembly GCA_017163975.1. Taxonomy (NCBI): domain Eukaryota; kingdom Metazoa; phylum Arthropoda; class Insecta; order Hymenoptera; family Eupelmidae; genus Anastatus; species Anastatus disparis. The sequence continues at coordinate 5,060,346 of JAFFSR010000251.1, forward strand.
ATGATCACAATTTTAAAATAATTTTTCTAAACGAAGAAAAAAAACATGAACATAACAGAACAAAAATATTTATGATTACACTAGATTCCACGATTTGTACGTGGTAACATCCCAATCGAGTATTTTCATTTCATCATCTAAGTCGCATACAACATTACTCAAAACGGCATGTGCGTTCCTTTCTCAGCTGTAAAAAAAAAGAACATCGTCGAGGCTACGATGCGACGTTATTGTATTGAAATCTGCGCGTCCATTTACAGAAGAGAGGCGTAAGCTGCCTTTTTTTTAACTTCCTTTCAACCTTTTTCCAATGTGACTATCGTCGATGTACATGTATGACTATTATGTCATTGATAGAAAATACATTTCTATACTTTTACTTTTTTGTGAATGCAAATCATAATTTCTATTAGAGTAATATTATTTAAAAAAAAAGTAATTATTGTGAACTGCTAAATTTGAAAGAAGTACAAGAATTTAGTATTTAAAGAGCAATAAGATAAGAGTTTGCGTTAAGTTATTTTTAAAATTTTAAAACAAATTAATTAATACATTGATCTAAAACTAAAATGAATGAGATAAATTATTTTAAAGGATCAAATATTTCAAAATAAAAATATTAAAGTATTTAAAAAAATTTTTTTTATTTCAAACAATAAAAACTTTTTTATCCTTATTTTACAAAATTGTAATGAAAATTGAAAAATTCGTTATTTAAATATTGTTAGTTTAAGATCAACCTGCATCCTTAAGAAAAGAAAAAACATTCTAAAGAAATATTTAACCTTTGAAATCAGATAAATTTCCTAAAGTAAAGTAAACCATAAACTTTAAAAAGGTCTCCGATCTGTGCGCGAGGTTGGCAAAAGGTCGTGAACCGGCTGAAAGAACCATATCATTGACACATAGACACACATTTACACAAACATGTATATATATGTAGTTAGGTAGCCTGAGTAAGGCGCTGCGGCCACAGCAGCAGTAGCAATAGCAATAGCCAGTAGTGGTAGCAAACGAAAAGAGAAAGAGAAAGATAAAGATAGAGATAGAGAAAGAGTAAGAGTTGCACTCTTTCTATCTCTTACTCTCTCTCTCTTTCTCTTTGGCACTCTACGGATCAATACTCGCAAAGCGGCACACAGTACGCGCACCCCGTGCACTGGCACTTTACGCGCTTTTCCCTATATCCACCTGCGTGCGCTTACCCGTTTATAGCTTATCTCCCTCTATCTATATTACTACTTATAAGTCTCTTCTTTAAGTGCACGTCAGATTAATTAAACTTTTAATTATTCTATCATATTCGATGATTTTTAAATTTACCAATCGATTTTAAACTTTTCTTACTTTTATTGCTTCCTTTTTCTTTTCTTTTTTTTTCTTTTTACCTATAGGGAATTTAAATTTGTAGTAAAATTGCTTTTTCCATTGGATTTTTAATGACTTCTACGATTTGTATACTTTGGAAACTTTTTTTATGTTTGAAATACAAATCATTAATTAATCAACTGATTAAATATTTCAAGAATAATAATTAATGTGAAAACATCTTTACTGAAATTAATCAAGTATATTCCATTAGCATTTGTCCATATACTAAAACAAAACATTATGAATAAAACAAGATGTATTAGATTAAAATGACTTTTATGTTTAAAAGAGGGGGAAGACTAATAGTCGAATAATTTGAACCTTCTTTCTTTTAAAAATTATGCACATCCAATATCCTCTTGTTTGTCCCTCTTCCCCTCTTTTTTTTCTTATATTTCCCAGATAATCTAACGCGAGCGAAGTGGAGAATGCGAGCTTAACCGATCGAAACGCGCTGTGGCGACCTTGGCCTCTACTAGGCGTCGTACACACATACCCACACACAAACACACACATACATGTACAATCGCACATGGCCACACAGTAGTCCGTCTCGTTTCCTTTGTTTTTTCTTTTTTCTCTTTTCTCTATTTGGCCAACTAAAGTTGTACCTGTTATTTCCAACCCTTCTTTCTCTCTCTCTCTCTCTCTCTCTCTGTCTCACTCCTTCTCTCTTTCAGGTCGAAAATCTTCAGAGTTCAAGTTATTTTTTTTCCTCACCCTCTTTATTTTCTTTTACTAACAAATTGATTCTATTCGTTAAAATGTATCGAATTAATTATTTCTTTTGTTTTTTTTACGATGAACGCACAAATTATTAATTAAATTTTTTTTGCTTTAACCCAATGGATCTTCGATAAAATATTATATTATCTATAATTCAGATGAAATTTATGAAATTACGAAAGATGATTTAAGAGTTTGGCTTTTGTTTTTTGTTTATGTATATTATTTATGAGTATCCAACTAAAGCTCATTTACTGAATGACTTTATAGAGCTAGCAATTTTATTTGATGATTCTGTAAGATTCTTCCAATTTTGTAACATTGCACGTTAATTTTAATCGGGAAAATAAATGAACAGTTGTTAAATTAATTATTAAACAGTTTGTATATAACCAATTAGATTTTTACGTCACTATCGTTACGCTTTAAAGGAGTAATTTTCAAAAATTTTCAAATTATAGCAAAAAAAAATTTTTTTTTTCTTTTTTATTCTTTTTTTTTAACGATTATTAAAGTAGGAAGTGAATATAATGTTAAATCGCGAAGTACAAATGCACAACTATAGCATAAGCAAATGATTACATAAGAATTCAACTTTTGCATATGCATTTTTCTTAGTAGTATAAGCGGCTATTGAAAGTATTTTAATAAATACTTTCAATAGTTTTAACGCATACATTAAATAACAATACTGTTTTTATTTGAAACTTTGTTAGAAACTAAGCAAACCTATCAAAATACCTGAGAAAGTATATAAAAACATTTAAATGTGAAACATTCATTATTTTAACGTTTAATCATTTTTATTGAAAAACTAATTTTTTTTTAATTCAAAAGGAAGGTGTGTCATTAAACAATAATATACTTTTTTAATTACGCATGAAATATCAAAAAACAAACCTAATTTCCATTTATTCTTGGAAATATATAAGAAACAAAAAATAAGTTAATTCCGTGCATCCATTCGTAGAAATCGCAAAAAAATAAAAAAAAAAGAATGTCACATTCACCAGGTTTTTCTAAAGATGAGTAGCAAGATTTTTACCATTCGTTGTTATACAATTGTATATTACATTTGCACCTTGCACATTTCGGCAGGATGCAACGAAGGCCTTTGATTAGACGTCTTCGTATAATTTTTGGCTAACGTTTCCGTTTCTAAGTTAGAATTAAGTTAGTTAAACAGTTGCTTATGAAAAAAGCTTGCAAAGCTCCTTTGATAAGTTTTAAAACTCTGGTATTATTATTGACCGCCTACATCCCGTCTTTAAATCTCCTATAAAACATTAATTTCACGGACAATCCTGACATTTTTGTTAAACCAAACGAAGGCTTAGATGCGCATTTTAGTTTTTTTTCCTTACAAAAAGTTTTAACTTAAAAAAATTGTTAAAAATAAAAATATACAAAATGAAAAGATCGTTGAGTGCGATAATTCTGGTTATTTGCTTGGAGGCGTTCCTCGTCAGTGCCGGGGTGAGAGAGAAATTAAGAATATAAATGTGTGATGATTAAATTGGTGATTAAGAGCCGGTGAGTGGCTCAGTCGGTAGAGCGTTGGATTCGTAATCTCGGGGCTCTGAGTTCGAATCCCGCTCTCGGCAGCCGATTGATAGAAGCACCACTGTAAGTTACACGTGCTTTGTTCCCAAACACACTTACGAGCTCCGTCGCTGATTAGCATTACAAAATAGCATAAATATAGCGACGTTAAAGAAGAATAAAAAAAAAAAATTGGTGATTAATATATTGAAAATAAATTTTGTGTTTGTGCCATTATTTTTTGTGTGTTTTTAGCCACCCGAATGGATCAGTGCGGAAATTCTTGAAATGGTACAATCTGACAAACAAAGATGCATGAAAGAACACGGTACTACTGAGGGTAAGTAACACATCAATATAGCAAAGTTTATTTTTCATTATTTTAAATTAAAATAAAAGATATGAAATAATGATGAAAATTAAATTTAGACATTGATAGATGATTTTTTGAATAGCATCAAATTGCTATTGACTACTTGATCCATTAGAATAATTAATCATTAATGAATGATTAATTAAAAAGAGGGTTAAATAATTTTCTTAAATTTTTTAGCTCTAATTGATGAGGTAAACAACGGTCACTTGCCAGATGACAAAGCCATAACTTGCTATATGCATTGTCTTTTCGAAGCTTTCAGTTTGGTAGGATATCGTATTATAAAAACATATTAAATTCATGTGTATAAATTTGATAATTAAAATAAAGAGAAAAAAAATGTTTTTAATATATATTGCAGGTAGACGATGACGGCGATCTTGAGGTAGAAATGTTAGTCGGTTTCTTGCCTGAGAATATGCAAAGCGTCGCCGCTGAATTGGTCGAGGCATGTGCTAAACTCAAAGGTACAGATCCATGCAATACAATGTACGTTATGGCTAAGTGTGTTCAAGATAAACGTCCTGATGTAAGTAACAATTGAAGAAAAAATTTATGAATTTCATTATTTTCACTTTATCGACATCCCTCTTTTATACTTTTTCATTTTTCCAAAAAAAACTTTTTATTTCTTTTGCAGCTTTGGTTCATGTTGTAAGAGGTATCAGGTGTAATTTCGAAAGAAGACGGATGACATCATGCATAGATATTAACCGTTTATTTGAAATCGTGACCCGAAATATCTACCAATTATTGTTTACTTCGAATTAAAATAAAGAAAATTCGTTATAGCTTGTACATATAATTCTAATAAAATTACATGTAAACGTAAATATTGTTAAATAAAAATTCGATTTTGTTTATTATTGTAATATTGTACCTAATAAAAAGAAAATAAATTTTATTTGAAAAAAAATCATATCTTTAAATCTTAAAAAAATATACGTAAAACAATTTTCATGGTGTTGTTTATAATGATTTATTTGCCTTGTTAAACAAACTAATCATTATTTTAGTGTTATTTACATAAATATAAAATAAAAAAAAATTTAAGCGCAATCAAGGCACATCGAACTCATGCGAACGAATGAATATATTTAAAAAAATTAAGAAAAGGAATAAAACGAGATAATAGAAGCTGCCAAAAGAAAATAATGCGGAAAGCCCTAATAAAACGCATTTAGGGCCTAAAGTAGCGACAAACTAAAATTAGTCGACTCCAATTACGAACTGCAGACGGCTTTTTATTCGGAATGGTTAAAAATACCGAGAGAAATTTTTTTATCACAATAGTTATAATGTAATTATCCAATACATTTATTTTAACGATATCGAATAAGTATAATTAAGTGTTTATGAAATCTATGCATTAAAAAAAAATAATTCGATTTAAATTATTCGTGTGAAATGTTCTTTGAAATATTTAATTGATTCATAAGCTGAACAGCTTTAAAAATATGGTAATTTTATTACTTATAAAACAAGATAACTGTAATTTTGACCAGTTCGATTTCCAAAAATACGATCAACGCAAAACATAAAAAATTTAAGTTTACATTGATGAGCAGGAAATTATTCAATGATTTTCAATAAAATTGATTAATTAGATATTCTATTTCATTTGACTATTTACGTCATTAAAGCAGATATTCTGTTTATACGTATTGTATATTTTATATTTCAGATGCATTACTCTAAAATTACGTGTATCACATGAATCATGAGTACACGGGCTTTTAATTGGTATCATTTTACTTGTGTGCACCTTAATAACTCAACAAGAATATTAAAAAGGGATATAATTATCGAATCAATCGAGAACTATTCAAATACTTAATTTATAATTTAATAGATATTCAATTTATTAAAATGAGATAAATTTTTATTTGATCGCGAAAAAAGCGATAATCAAATAATAATAAATACCCGTGAAACGAAAAATCAATGAAGGTGTAAAAAATTTCTCTCTGTATACAGAAAAATATTATAACTAACTACAAAAAATTTTTCATCGTGCAATAAAAAAATGTCAAAAAGACAAAAAAATAATAACAAACAACAATAACAATAACAGCAACAAGAACAATAAAATGATGAACCTCGACGTTTGTAGGTACCTTAAGGTCAATCGAATGTATAGCAGCAGAGGTGGCAAGTGTTTGTCCAGCCTCTTTTGCACCTTGGCCAGTGTTTCCACTATTATTGCTGCTACTATTGTTGGCATTGACATTAGGTAGAGAGCCAGCTCTATATTGATTGCCCAAATTAATGTGTAGATGTTTACCACTTGATTGTGGTGGACTTGCACCTGCACTTTTAACAGATAATGGCCTTGATGGTGCTGCTTCTGCTGCTGCAGTTTTTGATGTATTTGCACCGGTTGGACTTGCACCCACCGAACTGCTTGCCGATGCCGCCTTCGCAATAATTTTTTATCAAATATTCAAATTCTTTTTCTTTTTCTTTTCAAAAAATAAACGATCGAAATAATCTTAACGGGGATGGAATTGATTTTTTTTTTTAATGAAAAAAAAAACTTAATTTAGATACCTAATAGTTTTTTTGTTAATATTCAGAGATATATTCTGAATAATTAAATAATACATTTCGTTAATAACACGAAACATTTTAATATTTCATTAATTATGTAATATTCTATATAAATTAGGTGATATTATCTTTTATCGTCATTTATTATATGCCTGACATTACTAGAGACATTAATTATTCCTAATGGAATTTTTTTTTGGCATGAGAAATGAAATCTTTAAAATAACGGTTTTGTTTATTCTCTGCATTAATATGGCGTTTTTGTCCCAAAAACGTTGTATTTAATGATTGCAATGGATTTAAATTAACTTTATTTATTAAATATAGGTTATTTTTAAGTTTATTATCTATCACCGTGAGTTAAACAAATATACAATATATTTATTACATAATTCAGTAATAAGACATTTGCATTCGTTCGAAAATGTTTATCGTAAATGACACGCGGTCTGATTAAACCCTAACCTTTTTCTACTTATTGAACAACTCAATTTTTTATTTAAATTTTAAAATTAATGGAGAAAACTTTTTAATAAAAACTTCGTTAGTACATGTGAAAAATCATTTGAAAAAAAAACAATTTTATTTTTATAAATTAATATTTGATAGTTGAGATCGTCAGTGGCTTATTCGGTAGAACGATGGATCCGTAATCTCGAGGTCCCGAGTTCGAATCCTGCTCTCGACCGATTGATACAAGCACCACTGTACATTACATGTGCTGAAGTTCACAAACACACTGACAATCTCCGTCGCTAATTAGCATCGCAATGATAGCATAATTACAACGACGTTAAAAAAAATAAAAAGGTAAAAATTAGAAGATGGAAGCACTTGTTTACATTTTGGCAAAGTGAAAAGTGCTACGTTACTTTTTACCTTAAGGAAATAGGTATGAAAAGTAATAAGTATAAAAAAGGAAAGATCCTTTAAAGAATGTAAATAAATATGCGAGCTTGATGTATGTACGCAATAGTATTATAACAAAACAGCAGCAATAATAGCAGCAGTAGCACGCGTAGCTGAACAACACGCGCGAGAGGAAAAAAAGAAGAAAAAAAAGGCGAAATAAAGAGAAAGAAAGATAGAGCTCCGAATGATCGGCCGGGTAAAAGACACGGACACATATAAAGGTAGCGATAAGGAAAGAAAGAAAGAGAGAGAAGGGAAATGAGTGAGTAGCTGCAGGGGGCTATTGGTAAGAGGGGGGAGGGAAGAGGGAAGATGAGAGAAGTCGCGAAGAGCAAGAAACATCGAGGATAGAGAAGGAGAAAAGAATAAAGGGCAAAATGTAACTTACCCTACTAGTGACATCGGAGACCTCTTTCATAATCTGTTCAAATCTAGCAGTCTCTTCTGCCTGCTTTTGATTAAGCAAGGCAATTTTTTCACTGAATTTCCGGGGATTCGCCATTGTGATGATGGCCGCTGTTACCGCTGCCGCCGCCGCGCGGTTATCGCGCCGCGCGCCGCCGCTCCAAACAACAAGAAGCCAGCACCAGCTCCGAATCTAAAGACGCGCCAATAATTATTGGTAGTCCTCTTAGCGGTTTATGGCTAACAGCCGCCACCGCACAAGGACTACTAATTTTTCTTTGACTAATAGTAGCCGTTCTTATCTTCTTATTTTTGACAAATTTGTACGAATGCTTATCGAAAAAACTATTGCTACAATTTGACTTTAATGCACGATTTAATACAGACGTATTAAATGATGATTGTAATTTAAAGGCTTGCGTTGAATCGTTGTTATGGATGATTAGCCGGTTTTGTTGTTTATATCTCGTTGATTGTACTGCTGGCACAAAACTCGCGCACTCGATTATTTTTCTCCGCATCAGCGCGCGCTCTCCCTCAGATTCTACTCGCACATATCCACACTACTCTCTCTTTCCCTTTCGCACACGCGTAGCAGTAGCAGCAGCTGCAGGCAGGCAAGAGCAGAGCAGCAAACCAGGCAAAGCATATACCAATTGCCACTACTTGCTTTTCCTATATTTCAAGAATAATATCAGCGCCCTCTTGTTCCCTAAATTTGTAGTTTGAGCTTTTTATGTGTTTTATACACGTATATATATGCAACTCGACTCGAAACTCCTCTGATCGAGGAATATGTATAACGTTCCTCGGACACACGAGAAGCTAGATAACTCTCTCTTTCTCTATCCTCGTTTACACAGCCGTAGGCTATGAAGAACACACACGTACGTGCTTCTTGTATATGCGCACTATAGTGCGCGCCAACATGATAAACAAGCTTCTCTCTCTTTTTATTCTAAATGCCTGCTTATTCTTCCACGACGTCCGTTTTAACATAAATTTCCAACTTTTATTTTAAAATCCATGCACATTATTCTTTAACTTCTAGAATTCTCGTTTTACTCTTCTTTCTTAACCACACGAGGACATAAAGACGGCATCTTTCTTGCTTTGATGCGCGCGCGCACACACATTCACACATGCGAGAAAATATACAATTCTTCTAGACGATGTGATGATGTCCGCCTCGCCCTCTTCTTCCTCTTTAAAGAGGCTTCTATATAATGTTTATACTGTCTTGTCTCTTAAATAATATTATTATGCTTGATGCGATGTGATATTTTACAAGGCACAACCAAAGAGAAAGAGAGAGAGAGAGACAAGGAAAAGGTTCTCCGGAGCAAGAGTAGAGAGTTCTATATATTACAACAACAAAACAACGTCTTGTCTGCGCGCGCGCGCCCGTTACTACTGATATGCGCCGTACCAGCTCCAAAAAACCAACACGGTGCTGGCTCTGCCTATTAACCATAAGTACATAGATAGTATATAAATATATATATATATACATATGTATATGCACAACAGTGCGCGCGCAGTTTATGAAGTTTACTAGATTACCAACTAAAGATCATAACCGTAACTCCACTTGCAGCGCGAGCGAGCGGAGCGCGAACACGTCCGAATTTAACACGTTATATATATACGTTTGTATGTGTATTGAAATGTTAAGAAAAGAATGTTTGTGCACTCTTTTGCACACACTGTAGCTCTCTGTTCTTGTCCTCCGCATTCTTGACCGCGTATTCGTTTATTATATCGTGCACTTTTAAGAAAATATTAGTTGTAAAAAAGAGTGCAAACAAATTTTTTGACTATAAATGTGTTAGTTTAGTAAAAATCATTTTTGTGTGTGTATATTTTTATTTCGGTATTTTCAAAAACTCGCTTTTTTATTTGCTTGACAAAAAATTGCAAAGTTGGTCATGTCCTCATTTTTTTTAGGTTAGATTTTGGTTAGATGTATCATAAAGAGTAGGTATATTTATTCCTTCAGAATATAAATAAAAATTAAGGTCGGTTGTGAATATTTTTAAGCAGTGAAGTGGATTTTTTATTTGCAGAGCAGACTGTTTTATTGTTTGTACGTCGATGGCCGACGATCTGCAAAAAAAATTTGTTAAAAAGATTTTTCCTCATGAACGAGATTATTTACAAAACATACGAACTTTGTCTAAGTTTGATTGATGAAGAGGATGTAAAGCAACAACAAGGCAATGGAAGGACTTGGAGAAAAGTTAATGGAATTACTTGCGGCCTTACCGCAACCAAATTTCGACCAAAAAGAATTAGTTGGAAATCATTTAGATGGTACTATAGAAATACACGAACATACAACAACAACATTAGATCAGGACGAAGGAGATGGAGAACAAGACGAGCCCAACATCCAGTCTTTGCAAAGTTGCTCAAAGAATTTCACAGATGACTTTACAAAACGATTGTTATATCAAGGTGATCCAACTATTGTTGCTGCAGCAGCAGCTGCTGCTGCAGTTAAGTTCCGTTCTAATTATTTACCACCTATTGGAGTTTTCTGGGATATTGAAAACTGCCAGGTTGAGTTTCTTTTATAATGTGTTTATTTTGTCTCTAAAAACTACTTAGTGAAATCTAATTACTTGTATTTTTGCAGGTTCCAAAGGGTCGTTCTGCCATGGCTGTAACTCGAGTCATTAGAGATAAGTTTTTTAATGGTTATAAAGAAGCTGAATTCATAGTTGTTTGTGATGTACAGAAAGAAAATAAACAAATAGTACAAGAGTTAAATGACGCACAAGTAGATTTGATACACGTATCAGCTACTTGTAAGAATGCTGCTGACGAAAAGCTTCGACAATCCATTAGACGTTTTGCTGATACGCATGGTAGCCCATCAGCTATAATTTTAATATCTGGTGATATTAATTTTGCAGCTGATTTGAGTGACTTGCGGCATCGTAAAAAAATACATGTTATTTTATTGCACAAAGAAAATACTTCTGAAGCTTTGATTTTATGTGCAGACGAGCACTATGATTTTATCAAACTCTTGCAACCTCTTCCCTCTAGGACACCATCAAAAGTGAGTCTTAATTAAATAAATATAATTAATTATTAAAAAAAATTTATAATGAAAATAAGTTTTTTCAGGTGTCTGAATCATATGATCTTCTTGTTTGTAATCTTCCGGATGATAAAGACGTAGTCGGTATTAAACGTCGATTAAAACAATTGTCAAATAATTGCGGCGGTCGAGTGGTAAAAGTTCGTTCTAATGCTGCAGTTGTAAGATTCTTCTCCAAAGAATCAGCCGATAGGTAAAATAAAGCAGAAGATTTTTTTGAAAAATAAATGCGCGTATCATTGGTTTTCCCGCGAAATTTTCTAGCGTTGTAATAGCGGCAACAATGTAACCGTTTTATTCGCGAATCAGTTTAGTCAAGTTAAGATTCCAAATGTGCGAGAGCGGGGATGTCAACATAAATATAGAGTAACCAACATTTTCGAAGGTAGACGCCGACGTAACGGGCAAAGTGACACGCAATCGAAACGAATTAGTGAAAGCGGTTAAAATAATTCGGCGTCTATTTAATAAAGATTTTATATTTTCATTATTATTGTTAATTTTTAAAGTTATTCAAACTTTTTAAGAATATTTATATCATTTGAGTAATAAATCTAATATTGGTCACGCCCGCATTTTAAATAATAAACTTGTTTCTCGCGAACAAACGTAATTTCAATTTCAAGATATTTTGATAAAAATTTAATCCATTCGACTTGTTATCTTGATTTTCATAATAGGGCACAGAAACGTATGCACGGAGAGTACGTCTTTGATTCAAAAATTAGTGTGAAATATTTAAAAGAAAAGGATACGAATTGCGGTTCAAAAAATCGAGGTAAATAGAAGTTCAAATTTATAAATTTATTTGTGTATATAAATATTAATATTCCGTTAAAATTGCCTACTAATGACCTTGACTTGTTTTCTTTTATTTTCTAATCTTTTAGCTTACACATCTTTTAATTTTACATATTAAATTTACTGAAGTAATTCTTTTATTACTCAATTTGATTTTAAATTAAAAATTTACTTTTATATCTTTCAACATTTAAATTTTATTATTTGGTATTTGAGTTTTATCATAATATTATTATAGTTATAGGAAATAATATTGTCCGAGACAGCACAGCTAGTGAATCTGAAGCTGTTAACGAGTCTCCGAATGAAATGTATGGAGTAGCAAGTGCAATAGCAGGGGCCAGAAGCCTGCCAGGAACACCTCATTATCCAACAAGTTCTCCTGTTGTAGGAAATTACTCTGGTTGGAATGGACTTCATTGTGTTCCTCAAGGGTAAATTCATTTTCCATTTTTTAAAAAAATTTTTTTAATTATTATTACTATTACATTTTAAATGATGAGAATTGAGATTGAGTCCTGGAGTCGCAGGTTGATTCTTTTGAGTCCTTGCTGATTCGGTCTATGAATTTTAGAAGCTTTGATCTTATCTGAATTATTTGCAATCTATTATGTACTATAAGTAAATCAATAATTTTAACAATTATTAATTAGTGATTTATTCATTTTCACAGAATATATCCTCCACCTCCAACATTTGTAAGATCTTACCTTCCAAATGATTCCAACAGATGTTATGCAGAACATGGCAGAAGTCAATCACCTCAGTTTTGGCAAATGACAAGTTCACAACAGGTACATCGTTATTGGGATGATCGCTGTAAGGTAACAAATCAGTTTAAGTTATTTATGAAACTTTGTTTCAATTAAATTGTAATCAAAAGAATTTAAAATATAAAAATATACTATGTAGGTTCGTGATTATGCAACCTCTGAAACATCAAGTTTTCGTTCTGGAAAGGTTCTTTCAACTCATATGAGAAATACTCCATTTTCCCAACAGTCGGACTGGAATCCAATTAGGCCTCCTTGGCCAGCTTCCTCAACTAGTCATAATAGTTCTTGTAAAAAAAATTTTAATTTTTTTAAAAATAATTATGTGTTTTTTAATTGAAAATTTAAAATTTTTTGAATTTGAAATTCTAGTATATAATCAATCTCATAAGCGACGAAGTCCATCACCAATGTATACATCTCAAAATCAAGATGTTAGTCATTGGAATGGTCAGGTAAAGAAAGTGACTATATTGTATCAATATAATGTTCAATACTTATTTTAAATATATTTGTATTTATATATTTTAGGGTCATAATTTGAATACAAGAAGAAGTGATAGAACACCTTCACCATATGATTTAACAACTTTACCCAATACTGCACAGCGAACAGATCGTATATCTCCATACAAACAAAGTGATGCAGAAAATGAAGAAGTTGAAGTGAGTAAATATATGATTTCTAAATATCAAAATAAATAAAAATATAAAGAGTATTAATAAAGTACATGATTGTATATATTTTAGAACTTCTTTAACCCGATCAGTAGTCGAAATGGAGCCTCAAATGGTGCATATACACCTATTGAACTTCAAGTTACAAATCTAGATCAAAATATTGAGCCAAACGATATGAAACGAATTCTTACTAGCGTATTCATGGAACATACTATGGTGAGAATCATTCCTTAAACATACATGTATATTCATATATAAATATATACATTTATATTTAGCATATAAATAATAAAAATATTTAATTATTTTTAGGTACTACAAGTATCAATATTTGTTCAATCAGATGGAAATTTTGCGGCTACAGTAAAAGTGCCTTCATTACAAGAAGCACAATATGCAATATCCCAACTGCATCGTCGTAAAGTTGGATACAAGCGTATATTAATATCGTATGCTCATACTGGTGGACCAAATCCACAGATAGTTCGATCACAGATTGTTATGTTACTTCAAGAAGTTCCAGGACACAAGTTACCACTTTTTAAATTTCGCGAAATGTATGAAAGTCGCTTTATGATATCTATAAGTATCTCAGAATTGTATAAAATGAAAGATGTTTGTATTATTACTGATGATCCTAGTGGAAGAATGGTATCTCTTAATCCAGATCATCGTAATACTCCCTCACCATCCTTAAATACTACTATGGTGAGTTACTGTAAATTAACTAATATTCATTGGAAGTTATTGAAAATTTTATTATTAAATTAAATTAATTTTTTTAAAAACAATTTTTGAATATATCATAGATTGAATATATCATTGTGAAATATACAATATTTCAAAACTAAAATTTAATTATGATGAAAATAAGGCCGAGTTTGAGTCTTAATTCTAATAATAGGTTGAGCAACTTGTTCCCTATTTGTGAATAAACTATGATTTTATTCCTTAAAGCGATAAATAATACTGAATTACATTTCCTTGTTTTGAATAAATTAATTTCATAAATGTTAAAAAATACTAAAATAACACAATGTTTTAGGATGGTCAGTCATTAGAATTGCCCTACTGTACAATACATGCTCAAAAGCCATTGACTGACAAAGGATGGGCAGAACAAGAAATGGCTTCTTTGCCAGATATTAAAATTTCATTAAAAGTACTCTCTGAGAGAGTTCATAGACTTTTATCAACACATTCTGGTAGTTTACCTCTACCAAGGTAATTATTTTGGAAATTTATTTAATTTTCATATATTATTAAATATTAAATTATTTAATTATTTATTTTTTTAATATGATATCTTAATTTTTAGTTTTCCAAGTTGTTATGAGGCTGAGTTTAAAGAACAACTTCAGGTTGACGAAAATGGTGTACCACTTGAACATTTAGTATCTTGTTTACCAACAATAGAATTAAAACAGGGTATTGGCAGTGTAAAACATATAATTTGGTCAAGCAATAAAAACCATGATGAAAGTCATGAAGGTACTTGTGTTGTATAATATAGACTTCCATATATGATTAAACATTTTAAGTACTTAATATAATATCTATTTTTATAATTTCAGAAAATAAATGTATTAGTCCACCATTGGCAAATCAATTGGCTCTTTTTAGTCGTGAATTAGTTGATTTGCTAAAAACGGCTCCGCATTGTCAATTATCTTTTAATCGTTTTATTCCTGCTTATCATCATCATTTTGGAAGGCAATGTAGAGTTGCAGATTATGGCTTTACCAAACTTATAGATTTACTTGAGGCTTTGTCACACACTGTACAGGTAAATAAATATTTTAATTATTACATTCTTCTCAAATAAAATATAATTATTATGGACTATATTTTATCAAATCAAACATATAGGTAATGGGTGAAGGTAATAAGCGTATGGTGACATTGTCACATCGTGCCCAAGTTCGACGCTTTACTTCTGATCTACTTCGTGTATTAAAAGCACAAGCTAGCAAGCAAGTAACTCTTTCAGAGTTTCCTGGTGTTTACGCTCGAGTTATCAGTAATTCTTATCAATATTTTATAAAAATATAATTAATATACATTTTTATTTTATTAACATGTGGCGAATTTTTAGGTAAACCATGGGATGTTGCAGATTATGGTGTATGTGAAATTGATGATATTCTTGGTGAGGTATCTGAAAATACTGTAGTTGTAACTAGTTGCAATAATGGTAAAGATCGTTTGATAGCTATTCCTAAAAGAGAACAAACAGCCGAAGAAATTGAAAGAACTAGACAATTTGCTACAGAGGTAATGAAAATGATTGTTTTATAATAAATATAATTTGATCGCAATTAATAATAAATTTATATAGGTTATTGAATTACTGAAACATGCTCCTCAACAAAGAATGCTATTCAACAAATTTGTGCCCTCCTATCATCACCATTTTGGTCATCAATGCCGTGTATCAGATTATGGCTTTACAAAACTTATTGAACTATTTGAAGCTATACCTGATATAGTGAAAATAGAGGAAGTAAATGGAGGAGAGAGAAGAATTTCTTTGACTGAAAAAGAAGGACTACGTGTTTTAGGCGAACAAATCACCAAGCTGATATCACATTTTGGAAACCCAAGTAATGGTCAACTTAATGTTTCAAACGTAGCTCAGTCATTTTTGCAAGAATTTGGATATGCATTGCGCCCAGAATTATTCAATTGTAATTCTGTGCTGCAGCTTATGGAAAGGCTAGAAGGCACAATCAAAGTAATAAATGAAATTCATATTAATAATTCTAATTTTAAAAAAATTAAATATTTAAAAAAATTTTTGTTTTCTACAGATTGTAAATACAAGAAATGGTGTTGCTGTTGTATCAATAGATAAAAAACATATGAAGCATTTAGGTCTTCAATGTCGTAGAGTATTAATGGATGCGCCTAATCACTGTTTGTCTGTAAATAAATTTGATGAAATGTATGAACAATTTTATCACAAGAAGGGTTCAATTCAAAAATATTCACAAAGTCTTGAGTCTTATGTTCGAGTAAGTTTCATTAACATATCTCTTATTCATTAATATATTTATTTTTTTTTAATAATTATTTTTTTTTTAAGATTTTCACTGCAAGCAATGAGACTTTCATAGAATTAACTCCATTACAAAAATTTGCTTGTAATGTACAACGTGTACTTATGCATCATAATGGAAAATTGAATTTGTCACAATTTGAAGGAGCATATTTGCAAATTATTGGCTCTGCTTGTAGAGCTGCTCAATATGGATATTCAACACTTTATGCTCTGCTTCGAGATATTTCATGTACAGTTATTATCAAAGATGTACGTCATAGAAGAAAAGTTATTCAACTTAATAAAAAGCTTACAGGTAAATATTTGTGGATTCATACTTTCTTATAAAATTAATAATTTTAATTTTAAAAATTCAATCTTTATCTTTTTTTTCAGTTGTTGGATTGCTACCAGCCACGTATGCATCATCAGCCTCACCTCAACAAGATACTGATTCTAGTAATGATTCTATAGAAAGTGATTTCTTTTCTTCAAATAACCAAAATTTATCAAACAAACAAACTATGGATGATCAAACCAAGTGGGAAAACAGCTCTGGTCAATTTTGTTGGAATGAAGATTCAAGTAGATGGGAGAAAAAGCCAAATCACTGGGCACTTTCTACTACAGATGATACACAAAAGTGGTTACCTTTGGACAACAAAAGTAATAATCTTTTTGAAAATCTTGAGGAAGTAACAAAAGTTTTTCCTCCTCCTCCTCCAAAGCCAGATTCACCAGAGGTGATTAAATTTAGAAATAAGATAATTATTTTTTTTAAATGGTACGTTTATAAGTTTAAAAATTTTAGGAATATCATGAAGAAAATAATCATTGGATGTCATCTGTTTGGTCTTCTCCTTTGAAATTTAATTTTTCTCAAGACATAAATTCCACAAAAGTTGAGGTAAGAAATAAAATTTATATGGATAATAATAAATATATATTTTACTGAATATGTAATATAATCATATGTAACTTACTATAATTAATTAAAAAACTATAAATAAATTATCATAAATAATTTGTAAATTTTTTAGGTGCCTACTTTGACTTTATCACCATTAAAGCAAATTTGCTGTAGTGAAGCTTCAAATTTAATGTCACCTACCAAAAATCTATTGCCAGCAGTCGCAAATCCTCTGGATCCTCGAGTGTCTCCATACTTTACTAATAAACGTAATGCTGTGGTTGCTCCACACCCTTCAGAATTACCGCTGCCATCCTTGTCATTTACACCTAATAAAAATACTTTACAAGAAGAAGTGCAACAAAATTCTTCAATAAATAATACGGATTTTTCATCCTCGCCCGTTTCATCGCATAAAAACGACGTAAATACAGATAATAATAGTATTGATAGAATCAATGATACTACTCCCAGCAAGCGTTGTTAGTATGATTTAATATTAAAAAAAAAAAATTTATTGATATAATTGAAAGTTTTTTAATACATAAATAATTTTGTTTACAGCATTTTTCGGAAAGTGTCGTTTGGCTGCCCAATTTAATCAACCACCTTTTGATTCATGAAAAATTTTTTAAAATGTGCAAACAATATTATTTTTTTCATAATTACCGATAATTATAGAAAAATGAGTTGATGAATTTTTGTACTATTGCGCATGTCTACTTCACGAGTAAGTTACCTTTTTATTTATCAAAGTATCTACAAGTTAAATAAATATTATCATCCGGGTAGGTACTTATAGAAAAATTTTTTCAATGATTTTTGCCAACAAAATGTCGTATTACATATTTAATTAAGAGCCATTGCAATCATTGTGTATATTATAAAAAGATCCTTGAAAACTCGTTTGAAAGGACTTTATTAAGTCTTATTTATTAAAGATCCTTTATATGGATCGTGCAGCATTTCCTCGTCTGTGATAAATATTTTGTACAAAATGATTCATATGAATTTAAATAAGCTGTTCTAATCGAGCACATCTTTTTTGAATCAATTTTAGTTGCTGGTTGATTTTTCTAATAATTTTTTTATTATTCGAATACGAGAAAATGCAATTTTTACGCGATTGTATTATCATTATTTTTAAATGTATTTTTACACTGATTTAGAGTAATATTAATCGAAAAAAATTGTGCTATGATTGTCAGATGTTTTAGTATGTCAAAGATGATTGGAAATTGATATGTAGATACAATACATTCTACTATATCTTACAAAAGAATTGTTGTAAAATAACTGCAAAGTGAATAATTATTTAATTGTTATGTAAAAATGATTCCGATTTTCTCGAGAATGAAGATCTTTCTTTCTCGAATATATTAATGAAAAGATAAAGTAATAAAGCAAAATAGTAAGGGTTTTTAAAATTGCGTAATCGTCTAGCGAAAATAATTGATAGTTGGCATTTTATTTAAAAAGCAAGGATATACTAGTAAAGACTTTTGACATAAAAAAAAAAGTAAATTGTTCGATGTGATGTATATTTGTGTATGTACGTTAGACCAGTAGAGTCCTTGTAGTCGTCCACTATATTTTAAGTTGAAAACGTATTACTCCTGTATAATTTAAACAGATTGATGCAACGCCTTTCCATAATTTCAATATTTTTTAATATATTAGTGCTTTGATAATATATTCAATTTTTTATAAACTAAGCTTTATTTAATTTTGTAATTAAAAGTTCTGACTCCCATGATATTTATAAATGTCCAAGTACTCTTTTAAAAATATTCAAATTAATGAAGCAAAGTACTTGTATTGAAAAATACTACTTTTGAAAAATGAGAAAGAATAGAAAGTATACAATACGTTTATCTGTAGTAAATGGAAAAATTTGCATGCTTTATATTGTTAAATAAAGACTTTGTTTCAAAATCTTATTAAATTAAATTATTATCAAGAAAAGCGCATATTATTTTTGTTGATTCAACAAATGATGAATGTTCTATAAGTTAGAATTAAAAATTTTATTAATTGATTTGTAAATTTTTATAACTATTTAATAAATATTCTATTTAAATCTATTTAAAGACTTTATAAAGCAATAAAACATGTAAAATTTTAACCATAATTTTCTCATTTACAAATTTAACTTTTGAATCCGTAAATCTTTAGAAAATCAAAGCACATTCTCAATTCACATGTGACTATTAAGCATATATATATTAAATTCGTAATACCATGTAAGAGCAGGAAAATTCTTATTTATGATTTTGTTTAAATATTTTTTTATTACCATAATGATAATTTGTTGAACGTTTTGTATATGTTAGGCGCTATTTTAAATCTGATAAATTTACGAATCATTTAACTAGTTTATAAGTTGCGATCTCACGGAGTCTTGTATAAAACTCGTAATTATTTTGCCGCTAGCAAGTCTCCGATTTTATTAATAATAATTAATTCAATTTAAGACTAAAAATTGTAAAATAGCGGCGACAACTGATGCGCGAGTTTAGTTGAAATACGTTTTATTTTTAGATAATCGTAGCAATAAATATATTGTGAAATAAATTTAATTGAAGTCAGAATAAAAAAAAAACTGCAAATCAATAGTAGTCCAAGCTGGACACTATAGCTTAGATATTTTTATATTTATACATTGTATCTTACGATAGAGAAAATAAAATAATGAATTATTTGTTCAAAAAAGTGTTTATCTTTCTAAGTAAGTTTACTTACTTTATAACAATATCACCTTACTTATTTTATTAACGATAATTTATTTAATGGGAAACTGTACATTATTTTGCTGTCAATAAGCAAAATCTCTACACGATCATTTTATTAATGAATTTAAGTTTTCAATTAATGATCTTCTTCATCAACTTTGAATTCCTCTGTTTTCATTCCGGAACCAACTGGTCCATGCCTACGTTCCCAAATCATACGATGTTTTTGTTTCATAAAGGCAAGTGCTACATCTGGGTGAGGACCAAGATCACCATCTAAAACATACAGAAATATATGAATATAATAAATTTCAATTATATGTTCTATAATATAAAAGACAAAAATATTTAACTTACATTTTGCAAACCAGGCACCAGCAGCATCTTTGTAATATTCATAAATAGATTCACATTTTTCTTCATCTCTTTGATTGTAATCTTCATGGTTACACATTTCATAACGTTGTCTCAAGATACTGAGTATTTCGCTATCAACATGTCTGAAAGAAAGATAAAAATTAAAAATTTTCATAAAAGTAAATTGGAATATTATTGTAATATGTCATTATTGTATCTTGACTTACTTATCACGAAGGAATTGTAAATTTGCTTCATATTTACAAACATGATCATCAGTGTAACATTCATCAATAGTTGGTACACGTTGAAATTTTTGATGATAATATGGATAATGCTTTTGATTAGGTTCAACAATTTTTTCTAAAAATAAAAAAAATTTTTATTATTCATTCATGTTTTTACGAACACATACACACACATTAGCAACCTAACCTAACTTTACAAAGAAAACTAAGGAAAACGATTAGGTAATACATTGTAAAAGATGATATTACCTCGGAAAAAAGTTACTGGTGCATCTAGTACATTATATAAACTATTTGCAAAACGCAACAAAGGATTGCGTCCTTCTCCCATGACTGTCACGTATAAAAACTTTTTTAACTGTTAAAAAAATCTTCTTAAAGATAAATTCTTGGTTGCAACATGCAGTAGTTTTCGTAGTATGCGGCTAAAGTATTATAGCGGCTAATCTTGATTTTTTTCACACAAATTAACTTTATCCAGGCGTTTCTGTTTTGCACGCCCGCAACGCGGAGCAGACGTATTTTGCTCCTTTTCCTCTGGATTTTTTTATTCTTTACACATGCAGCAGTATTATTTTATTCCAACCTTACGAATTCCAGACTAATTCGAACGTTGTCTTCTATCTATACTCTATACATTTATAACCTTAATATTATATCCAGTTTCATGTTTGCGTAACAGTCGGGGTAGTAGAGTTTCAAGTTATCGATATCAGGTCTGTAGTATTTCGTATCTTACTGTAATATTAACTGCATTTTAATATTACTAGAATATTTTATAATTAATTAAATTATTTGAATTAATTATAACTTAACACAAAAATAATCCAACATAACCTATTCATTGCAAATGCATTCATTTAATTTTTAAGATTTAAAAGTTCTTTTACTAGTAAGGTAAATTTTAAAAATTCTTTGAAACGCTTTAAAAGAAGTTTTTTTCTAATAAGTTAATAATAATAACTATGTTTTTATAAATATATAAACTTTAACAATTATTATTTTAGTTTAATAATTTTCACAAAAAAATATTGGTTATACTAATTTTGTTTATTTGTTATAAAGTAGTAATAGACGAAACAATGCAGACAAACAATTCACAATCATAATCATACATTTTATTGTTATAATTATAAAAATTTTATAGTTATAATCACAAATTTCATAGTTACAAGCATAAATTTTAATTCATAAATTCATCAAAATTTTTTGATTCATAGGTAAGTATAGGTATTAAATAAATAAAAACTGCATATATACGGCAAATTTTGCACAATTAATGGAAATTGTACGTTTTTCTTTATTTTTTTTTGGGCCAATCACGAAAGGTGTACATCGTACATGACAAGAAAAATATTTAATGCACACCACATTACATGTAAATTCACACTAGTGTACATTTTTTGTCTTATATTTTTTTCCATTAAATCCATTCAACGCCAATCAATATTATTTTTAAGAATATGTTTTTATAAGAACATTTTTCCTGAAACATCTACCACGTACATTTCAGATTTTTTTTATTGTTATTTATTCAAACACTCGATCTCTTTCACTATAATTATAATATATTTCTTTTTAAATATATATTTTTTTGAATTTTTCTTTTTTTTTCCAATATTGATCCTTTATTTTTTTGTTAAATCTTTTATTTTTTAATCTTTTGCTCTCGAGAAAAAATGTTATTCTTTTTATTATTTTTTGTAAAGCAAGGCAAAAATCGTCTTGCAAAATTGATATTTGCAAGCGAGATCTCGATTGTTTTGTACGACAATGAAAGTATACACACGACATTAGGCGGATTAACGTGTATATATAATATTATTATTTAATATTAAGTAACGGGACTCTTGAGAGGCATTTTCAAAGCAATTAAAAGCGCTGGCCCGCAGTGCATTTTTATTTGACCTTTGTAATTAAAATTAAATTTATGTTTCTTTCAAGGCTTACATCAATTTTAGATTTACTCGATCTGCAATCATAATACTGTTTGAGTTTCAACGAAGGAAAAATATTTAAAAAGTCAGTAGTATAGAAATATTTTTTCAATTAAATATTTTTCATCAAACATATAATTAAATGTTTACATTGATAAATAAATACATATTTTAACATATTGAAACAAGACCTACATTCACAAATTTAATTACTAAATGCCTCTCGCTTAATGTTGCGCTTTCACTTCCTCCATTATTATTGTATAGTATATTATTTTTTTATTAACTTTTATTATTTTTGCGCGCGTTCAATATGTTTTTTTATATATCTCTTTGACAAAAGTATATGTACATATATATTCTTTTTTTTATATTTTAAATATAGAGAAATACCTTTGTTTATTTATCTTTTTTTTATTAATTCATATATTAATATATAATCGTTTACGAATAAATATATTTTTTTCGTTTAAAATAGAGAACAATATAGAAATACTGTGAGTTTTTTTAAAGTTTTTTTTATATATATAATATATATATAATATATATATATATTTAAGCGTACATTTTTTGGACGACGTTCACGCGCCCACGATTTAACGCGGAACTTTTTTATTTTTTTTTTTTATTTCAATCAATTAAATCTATAGTGCCTTTCATTTTTTTTCTTCATTTCCTTTTTTTTCATGATTATTACAATTTTTTTATTGTTGGTATCATTATTACTATTTACTCATTCATTAATTTTTATTTATTATGGAAAAATGTGTGGTTATATAATATATCTTTATTTAACGTATGTTAAAATATGAACTTTTTTTGTGTGTGCATATTTTTTCATTTTGTGAGCGTGCAAATTCTTCCATAATACAAAAAATTTCGACATAATGTTTGTCTTTGTTATTGTTATCGTTTAATAAAATTGAAAAATTCAATTTTAACATTGATATATGAATAAATGAGAAAATTAATGTACAGCAAAGGGAGATTATTTTCTTTGTTTAAGAAAGAAAAAAGTCAGGCAAAATACTTTTGTTTTTTACACACATATTATGTGTATAGGCCGCAAGTTAAAACTTGCCTTTTGGGAACTACAGAATATATTGGACGAGCCTATAATAGACGACGATCAGTCAGCTCGTATTTTGATAAAATTTTTTTTTTTTATTTTTTTTTTAATTTTCGTTTCTCGTCTAACGAGAATGAAAACGTGCGTGCATTGATTTTATGTGGACGAAAGTGTTTATTTTCGGATTTTTTAAAAAGTCTTGCAAGTTTTCTTATGATCTATGAAAAAGAAAAAAATTTTACAATGATTCAATTAAAGTATTTTTTTAAAGAAAATTTTTTTAGGAATGGTAGGGCACAATTTGTCAGACTGTTATATTTTTTTTTATTAATGGACACTTTGAAAATGCACTTTTAAAAATGCATTGATAAAATTGAGAAATATTGATAAAAGAGAAAAATAAGTGATAGATTGAGATGAAAATTGATTTGGTAAAAAATCTTTTACATTGATAAAAGTCAATAAATGAGGTCTAAAGTGACTCAGTCGATAGAGCGATGAATTCATAATCTTGAGGACTCGAGTTCGGATCTCGCTCTCGGCCGATTTATACAAGCACCACTGAATGTCACATGTGCTTCGTTCACAAACACACTGAAACGACCTTTGTCGCTAATTAGTGAATGCAGCGACATTGAATAAAATAAAAAATAATGTTCGTATCTAAAAGTTGTAAATACTTTTAGGTACGAACATTATTTTTTATGACTTAACGCAATTTTATTTTTATTTTATGCAAACGATAGAGAAAATGAAACGGTTTATTTTGATTAATGCTAAAATTCAAACGAACTCATAATAATCTATCATTTTACAAAGTTTAACAAACATCAATTCAATAATAGATTATTATGCATACGAAAATAGTTCACACTTTTAAGGAGGTTTGATATTAAGCGCGGAGGAACAAATTTGTCTTTGTTAAAGAAATGTTATGCATAGAAAAAATGAAACCTATTTCCTTAAGGTGGCTCCAGCGATTTTTGATAAAAAAATAGGATGTTTGGTAAAAAAATACTATGAAAAGTAGAAGTCATTACAATTTCAAAGCAATTTTGAAAATATAAGGTCAACACCCAAATTTGAGAGAAAAAAATTATTAAAATTTAGAAATTTAACACGTGCTCTTACGGCAAAAATAGCATTTATGCTTATAACTCATTAATAAAATCATATTTTTTTATGAACCAAACATGAAATTGTAGATTTTTTTATTACAAATTTAATTAAATTAAGAATACGTCATGTCATCAGTGAAATAAAAAAGATATTTTAAAAATTGATGAAAATTGATATGATTACAACGCTGTGGGGCGTGAATTGCCAATATTTGTTGTCAACTAATAAAATTTAATACAAATTATAAATATAGGAATTGATTGAAAAAATTTTTTTTTAAATTCAACTAAAAGAAAAAAAATTTATTTTGTCCTTTTTGTCGGGGCCCCAGTTTGATACGGCACCAAACGCTGGAGCCACCTTAAATTTAAAAGTAACGTAGCACTTTTCACTTTGCCAAAATGTAAACAAGTGCTTCCATTTTCAAATTTTTATTTTTTTTTATTTTTTGTTAACGTTGCTGAAATTATGCTATCATTGCGATGCTAATTAGCGACGGAGATTGTCAGTGTGTTTGTGAACAAAGCACATGTAACATACAGTGGTGCTTGTATCAATCGGCCGAAAGCGGGATTCGAACTCGGGACCCCGAGATTACGAATCTATCGCTCTACTGACTGTGCCACTGAAGACCTCAAACACAATAAACTTATTGGGATCTATCTACAGTCGCATCTCTGGAATTCAATCAGCTGCTTCGAGGTGAAAAAAATTTGATTACTTTTTTCGATTAAATATCAAACCTCCTTAAGTAATATTTTAAAATCGTACATTTATGACTTATAGCCTTCTTTGAATTTTTTTTTTTATATCTCTTACCACATCATAGAAACGTTATTTATTAAATATTTTATTGATTAGTAATTGAAACGTTTATGAGAAACAAAAGTTTTTTTAAGTACACACATCAAAGCATATTAGTTATATATATATTTATATATGTATAAATAGCCATTTTAAATTATTCATTGAACAAACAAGTTCATTGTTTGAGCAATGATGAATATATTGTAATTATTCAATATTCACTCAATAAAAGTTTAAGCTTTTTTTACATATCGCTTTGAAGATTTCTTTGTTTTTTATATTTTCGTATTTTATTCCTTTGGCTTTAAGAAAGGAAAAGAGTAATTAAAAGATATATGATTACGAAAAACCCACAAAATATTGAATATAGATGAATAGTATAAAGCTTAAAGAAGAGACAAAAAGGATGTGATTATTATTATTATTTTTTGTTGATTTTCTTCGTAATTAATGTAACGTATGCCACATGGCAACAGCTTTTCGAGGTGAATGTGTCATATGCAGCCAATGTTCTTTGCTTGGATTTGGAGCGCCACTTTCGTGCGTTGCTGCTGTATCGATGCCAGTGCCGACGATACACGAACCAACTATGGCATTATTGCCAATCAATTCGCTGCTCGAATCTAATACGCAGATCTGTAAAAAGGATTTGATTTATGCGTTTACAAATAAAAATAAACGACAAAATTTAAACTTCAATTTTTACAGGTGTTTCAATATTTTTTATAAAAGTAAAATCCGAAAGTTTTTTTCAAAAATTATTCTGCATTTTATTTTAGTTTTGAATATATTTTTTAAATCTTTATCAAAGTTTCAAATGATATTTTTTCGTTTTAATTATTTGTAAAATTTTGAAACGAAATTTGAGTTTGTAGTTTTGAGTTTTTTTAAAATTTACTTTTCTTATATATAAAAACTAATCATAAAATGAATTACAGAAAATAAATATTTGCATACCTCGATGGCAGACGACGAGAGTGATGATGAAGGTACATTAAAGGACATAGCTTCATTCCAAACAGGACATCTTGTTTCTTTTTTAACGGCCGTTTTCTTTTTCTTAACGCGCTTCTCACCACAAAGCAAAGCAACTTTGACAAATGGATCAAGAGTATCTTTGCCTTCTGGTGGGAATAAATTACGCGCTTTAAGTACAACGAGAGTCAATCTTTCGGCTGATGGCAAATAAGATAGTGATATTAAAACTTCTTGCGTTTCTTCTGGTGGTTTACGCTCGCGACCAATTTCACCCCAAACTTCAATCGGCAAACCTGTTGATGTAAGCTCAAGCTCATCCAAGGCGATACGCAATGAACCTACTACGTCGTTGCGTGAGAAACGATCGTAATCCAACACCTGTTCAATCAACAAAATTTATTTCTTTAAATTTCATTTATTTTTTTTTTATTCAAGATAATATAACTTTACGATCACTATAACAATTCCCTTTTTTTTTTGTTCATTTCAATATTACGATTCCTTTTTTTTATTAAAATTGTATTGACATACTTAGCACATTAAGATTTTAATATGAGATTGAGCTTAGAACTTATTATTTTTGTATTTTAAAAGATGAATTTATCTTTCCGAAAAGCGTAATTAGAATTAATAATATAATGAGTATTAATGTGTATCGATTACATTGTTTCATCTAAATGAATATTACGTGATTATTTAAAGCTGTTATTATTGTAATTTTATTGAGTTATTGAATAAATATCAGCAACAATTAATTGCTTTTGGATTTATTTGCTCTGAAGTAACTTTTGTAATTACAAAATATGTCATACACAAATAAAATAAAAGCATATATAAATTAAATAAAAGCAATAGTTTGTTTTTGTAATAATTAATTTAAATATCATTTCAATAATTTACAAGTCACTGAGTTCTATTATATTTTAAAAATATATAATAAATAAATTTACGTTAATAAAAATCAATATTACAAAACAATGACAAAAAAAAAATTTTTACTGTTAATTTCAGTTACACAATAAAAATTTATAAGAAATAGAAAAAAGGAAAAAATCTAAATAAACCTGTAAAAGCAGGGTTTTATCCCGAAGCTCCTCATGGCTAACGGGAAATTTGAAGTGTTGATCAAAGTAGTGATTTGGATCGTTACGATGCATTGGCGTCTGACGTTTACGCGCATCGACCTCTGGACTGAGAGTTAATTTGACATAAGGATCATTGAAACCACCTTGTTCGCTACCAGCTAATTCTTGGGCTTCGATAAGATGTACGTTCAAATCTGACTTGTCAAAGTCATAACTTAATCGCAGATGCAGCTGGCCTAAGCTTTTACCCCATCTTAATAATAATATTAATAAAACAATATTTCATTATAAGCTTTTCTGGTTTAATGAAATTACTTAACTTTCGTTTTATAACTTTTTTCATAACTTTACCTTTTTTTTCTCTCGATTTTATACTGAATTTTTAATTACTCAATTAAAGTTAAAAAGACGAAGTTACAAAGTTTCTTACTTATTCCATCGTAACTTCGTAGCTACGATTTTTAATTATTTTCCAATATTCATTTATAAATTATTTAATTAAAAAAAAAAAAACAATTTCATCAGTAGACCATTTGGATCAATAATTGAAAAAGAAAATAAATTTAATTAATTTAGTTCATTTGAATATTTTTATGCTCGAACTTTTAATGGAGAATAAAAAGGAAACAAAATTTGTTATTTAAAAAAATAATATTATTTACCTGCGAGCATTGTTGAGAAACAAAGGCCCATCTCTGCTTCGATAAAGGTCAGGTTGGAGTGAACCAAGTGGCGAGGCTGGGGGTGCTGATCCATCGCTATAGAAGAGACCAAAAATTGACATTTCATTTGATTTTAAATTCATTTACGTTGCTACGTGGTACGGAAGCTTTTAAAAATAAAAAGTATATTAAATAAAAGGGATTAATTTTTTCAAAATTTACATTGCCAGTATTTAGTTTAAAAAAATTTAATCCTGCAGAAAATTTATTTTTTATTCATAATGGAAAATTTTAGTTTTTAAAGCTACTCAAATCCGAAAAATTTTAGCAAATAAATTTTTATAAATGTATGAAAAAGTACGTTTATTTACTTTTGTACGAAAAATATGAACAGTTTATATTTACGTCGCATTAATTTTAAATATTCATAAATTCGTTATATACTCGAATTTTTAAATATACTTTTTTCAAAAGTTTTTCTTTGACGTTTTTCTTTGAAAAAAAACGTGTGTACTGTTCAAAACTTTGTAATCATTTGAATAAATTTAATTTTTGCTCATTATATTTTTTCTATGAATTTAAAGTTATTTCAAATTTTATTATTTTCTTTAAAAAAAAATTTAAGTGACGTGTGTCTATTAAAAATTATGTACTACTACTTATTCATGTTTTAAGTTTAATTAATTATTTAAAAAAAAACAGATCTGAAAAATTAAGGCTTGATAATAAAGTGGTATCATAATTATTTCAACATGATTAATAATACAAATATGAATAAAAAGGGATGCTTGTGAATTCAATATCTGATATTTAAATAGAAATGTTTCCATTTTTATTCTTATATATTAAACATGTTGCATAGTTAAAATAGCTGTTCTGTTTCCTGGAAGATAAAGTATTGATAAAATAATAAATAGAAAGGACTAAATCGGATAAATAATGTTTCAAAAATACTGTCATTCTGTATATGTTGGTGTATGTGTGCGCGCGCGCGTTTATGCGTACAAGCTCACTTGCGCGTGTACTTATAATGATTTGGAAAATTTTCATACATATAGACATATTTATTATTATTTAAAATTAATGGAAATTTCAAATTCAGCTAAATATATAGCGGCTTTATTTGATTCAACTATTCATTTAAATTTTACAATAACTAAATCTTTGATTAGAGATCTTAGTGGCTCAGTCGGTAGAGCGATGGATTCATAATCTCGAGGACCCGAGTTCGAATCCCGCTTTCAGCGGCCGATCGATACAAGCACCACTGTAACTTGTGCTTTGTTTACGAACACACTGACGAACTCCGTCGCTAATTTAGAATCTCAATGATAGCACAAATACAGCGACGTTAAATAAAATTTTAAAAAAACTAATGAAAAATGGCATTAATGAAAATCTTTTCCATGAATTTAATTTTAAAATCTTGAAATTGCAAAAAATGCGGTTATCACTAATTTTTTGTTGATTTCCAAATATTAAGGGTAAATTTGTAAAAAAATGAATATATTTAAATCTAAAAACTAAATAATATAGCAATTGTAAAATCAAAGCAATTACCAAGAAAAAGATGCACGAGGTGGAATGAGAAGAGGTGACAAGCATCTAGCTGCCGATGGTTTAGGTGACGAATTGCCAGATGACGAGCTTGTTGCTACACAGTTAAGGACAGTTTGCGAGCCAGTTGCTAATGAAGACAATGAAGATGAACCTTGCAACGGGCTGGGACAACGAGCGTCTAACGAGGCTGCGCGAACTGGTGACGGTGATCTAAATATTTGACAAAAATTAAACAAAATATGACTAACAAGTTATTATTATAATTCCCTGGTAGAAATTTTCAGCATCTTTTGGCCAAGCATAGGCCATTTTTTATCAATTTGGCCAAAAAATGCTAAAAATCATGGCCAAATACCCTGCTATCTAGCGACCTTTCATGGTGAAAAGTTGACAAAATAATGGTGAATATATTTAATTTTATTATAATATTTTATTTGGAAAGTTATAACTTATCAATTTTAAAATAATAAATTATTTATAAATTATTAAACAATAATATTTCAATATATTATTTATTTTAGAATAATTCTTAAAAAGTAAAATATTTTTTTTCCCATCTTTTCACATTACAATTTAAATACATTTTTGTAAACTTGGGCAGAACAGCAATTAAATTTTCTTTTAATATTTTCAAAAGATCATCAACATGCTTATGAGCAATATTGTTTACTGCAACCCACTTGTAATTGTTTGATTTCTTTAATATAACACATTGAGTCTTCATAGTTTTCGTTAAAAAAAATCATTTTTAACTTCTTCAGTGTATATTTCAAGACATTCATCTAATTCTTGCAAATTATTGTCAAATTCTTCTTTAAACGATCTTTCTGGTATAGCTCTTTATAATTTAAAATTAATTGATCAATATATTTAACATCCTTCTTTTCTGTATATTTTCTTTTCTTATTTCAATATTTACTAAGCAAAATAGGTTATGATCACGCTTATCTGCTAACATCTGCTGTCGCTATATAGATACATAACCTAACAGTTATACTCCACGCAAAATGTTTGCAGCACTATACTATCTGCTCACGCGTGATAAATCAAATAACTTATTTATGAAACAATTAATAGTATATATAGTTACATTAAAAGAAAATCGAACATTAGTTAAAATAAGATATATATATATATATATAATAAATATATGTAAATTTTAATAATTAAGTTCCAATTTTTTCAACTTTAAAATTAAATCATTCACCATTTTTTCGACAACTTTTTCCCAGTGACTGGCTAAAAATTGACTAAGAAAGTTGGCCAATCGTTAATTTTTTCACCATTTGAGATGGTGAATTTTCTACCAGATTGTTTTCGGTTTATTTAAATTAATATATTTAATTTATCAGATACTTTTATTAATTACTTGACATTAACTTTGTAAATTAATTTATTTAAAACAGTAATGTATTGATATTCGTATTACACACGACGCAATCACCTCTATCTGATCAATTAAAATTTAAATGAGAAAAAGGAATCCGATACGGATGCTTTATGAATCTAAGGTAAAAAAAACTTGTATCCGTGTATTATTCATTTACGTGTTTTATAAGCAGAAGGATCATTATTAAAAGAACGTCACAACTTTGTATTTGTTATACAAGCGTTACATTCCATCCTTATTTGAATAAAGTTAATTTGCTCGTGAAATTTGAAACTTCAATGTTTTTTAATTAAAAAAAAAGTAACTAATTAAATTGGAAAAATACTTTAGCACATTCTTTAAGATCAAATAAAATAATTCGAGAAAAATAATGTTATTTTAAATAAAATTTATTCGTCAAAATTTTTCGTTTCACTCTATTTATTTTGTAATATGTTAAAAGTATAAGCTTTGTAAAACGATTTTTTCCGTTAGATAAATAATAACGAAATGTATCAAGTTGACTTTTCAATATTGAAGTTCTTCTTTCGTTTTTCCATCATCTTCTTTGTATTATCAATATCTCTTAGGCGAGTAACTTCTTTATAATAGGGAAATACAAGTCTTTATTATGCAACCTTATAATCAAATGCTAAGAAAATTTCATATAACGGATGGGTTTGGCCTCAATTGGTTTTCAATTTCATCGTATATATACATCATTTGTTAGTTTATCAGGCGTACGAAGGGTAAAATGGCAAATTTTTCATATTTTATACAAACAAATTTGTAAAAATCATTCGAAAGAAAAAAGTTTTCTTCCTATACATTTAAATATGGTTTTGACGTAAAAGAGAAATGGCAAATATAATAGGAATTGTTTAATGTTTTCATATTCATATTCAAATACAAACTCATCTTTAATAGACGTATTTGTTTTTTATTATTAATTTTTATTTTACGTTTGAAAATAATTTAAAAAAAAAAATCATTTTTGACTAACTTAAATTTTTAAAATTTATAGCACAAATCAAATTTTGTAAAAATAATACAATATATTAGAATTTATTTTCATGTAAAATAGTGAAAAACAGGTCAAAACTATATAAGGTAGAAAATATCATTTAATATAAAATCCACTAAAGAGTAAGTTATGCGGATCACGGATTTTCCTCCAATTTTGGTATATTCTTTCTCGTCTATCTAGTTTTCTCTATTATTTCGTATGGAAACATATCTCAAAATTACTGGAAAATCTGTAGACCAACATAATACTTTCCTGGTAGAGTAAGCAAGATTATTTTGTATGAATTTACAATTTTTTAAAAATTATTTAATTATATTTGATTAATCAATCATTATTTAAAGTTATTAACCCTTTCAGGGGCTGTGGTACATATATGTACCAACCACCTTTTTGCTTTCAATTTTTCTGTATTTTGTACGTATTTTTCAATGCCCCTATACTTTTGAGTACTTTTGAACTCTTGAGATGACAAGTTACAAGTTTTTCAAATTTACTAATTAATAAATAGTTTTAAACAATTTAATCACAAATAGCTCGCTTTTATAGAAAAAAAATTTGTTTCTGAAGGGTTTCACTATTTAAACTTTAAAATAAAATCTTGAGAAATTCGTATAAAATATGAATAAATATATACATAAATTTAAAAATATATGATATTTACCTTGATCCTTTGGTAGGTGGATATGATGATGCGGCATGTAAAAGTTCATGATTATGATGTCTGCCATCAGGTCCATAAGCACGTATTTGTGGACTCGGTGTTGTGGTGGCTGTTTGCTGATGATGTTCCGATGTTATAGCTGGTGGTAATTGTTCTTGCGAGCCGGTTGACGCTTGTCTTGACAAGCTTGTCAACGTCCTTCCCATTGCGAGGCCCATACGGCTACCTGACCTACTCTGTAACGCTCCTAAACAAAAATTTTTTATTTCATCCATTATTAATTATACTTTGAGTTTTTATTTTACCACTTGATTCACTATTTTTAGAGAATAATAAAAAAACTAAGTGAATATTTAAGACGTTTTATTATCTAAATTACATGAATTTATACATGTATAATTAATAAAAAGCTTATGTTCCAGGATCAAATATTCATTTTGATTTTAGTATTTGTTTTCACCACCAGAGATTATTCAACGATTATTTTATCATGTTTTATTCGAAGCTTTGAATATTAAGTTCAACTTTTCTGAGTATTAATTATTTACATAATTTAATAGCTTTACCTTATTACTTTCATATAAAAAAGATAGAATTTTTATATGATGATTGATGTTAAAAAAACAATATTTTAGCCGTACTATATAAAAATTATTATAGACTCAAAGTTCTGTACTCTTACAAAAAATTTTCGTATCTTAAGAAAATCACAATAAAAATTCAAAACTTATATTTAATTTATACGTAACTTAATTTGAAAAAAATTATAAAATTAATTTTCTATTTAAAATAATAGGAAATAATTGTTTTTTTTTTAATTATTATTTGGTCATCAGGGGCTCAGTCGGTAAAGCGATGTATTCATAATCTCGAGGATTCGAATTTTAATCCCGCTCTCGGCTAATTTATACAAGCACTATGCTTTGCTCACAAGCATACTAAGAAACCTCCGTCGTTAAATGAAAAAAAAATGACATGCGGTCTGATCAAACTCTAATTTTTTTCTACTTATCGGACAAATGCATAAATAACGTAAATAAAGTAAAATGAAAATAAAATAATTCTTTAATATTTTTTACTGCGAAAAATCAAGAAAAGTTTTCCAATTTTACATTTGGTATTTTTGCACTCAAAATAGTAATCTTATTTTTTGGTTTTTCCGTATAATGCAAAGTTTTTGAATAAACGCATTGTATTTGCAAAATTTCCATTTGGTTTTTATAATCCGATGATTTCTTAGGAAAATACCCAAATTTTAAAATAAATTAGAAAATTCTGAATAAATTTTTTTTTATTTTCAGGCACAAATTTTCCAATTACTTCAAATAAAAAACTAACTAGAAAAAATAACTAAATAACTAAAAATAACTAACTAGAAAAAATTTGGTGCTTTAGATATAAATTTAACAGCTCTTTGTAATTTCTAATTTACGTCAATACGTTGCAGAGCTGCAAAACTTTAAATCTCTGGTAATCTCTCTCTAAATTACTAAATGGGGGTGTAATTGTTATAACTATCAGCTAACAAATTATTTACCTACATAAGTTATAAAGTTTATAATAAGTTTAAACTCTAAAATATCTCCTTTAATTGTATCGTTAATATGAATAATATACTAACTGTGCTTTTATATAATAATTATAATTATTTTGTAAATTAATACGTAAGTTCTAGATAATTTTATCGCATAGTTATGCAGCAAGGTCTACTTTTTACTGTCGAGAGTATGTTAAATGTTTGAAACTTAGTTAAGAACAAGAAAATAGTCATGTAGAGAAAGATCAATTTCTATTTATAGTCTATATTAATATGTCATTTATAAATAATATTGAGGTTTATAATATAAATATTAAATTCATATTAATTGAAAAGAAAAAAATATTTCAAACTTTATGCATACGTATGACCTCAGAGAAAAAAAAACAATTTCAAACTCCGTGAAAATAAAAAAAAATCATTAAAAATACACGAAGAAAGCATGCATGCCTTTTTTTCCATTACTATTTTCATATTTTATTAAAGTCTCTGCTCATTAAATATTTTATTACTAAGAATTTTTCTTCCCTACTTAATTACAGTAATAATTTTAAAATCATCTCTACTCTTGAGTGGTGTAGAAACTCAAGTAAGTGCTGCTGCTGCCTCATTTATAGTCGACCCCAATTCTCTCATTCCTTATTAGTGGCACAATTAAGCGAAAGCTTGCATATATATTAGAGTATACCGACTCAATTAATATATTAACGTCATATATTGCGCGCAATTAAAAGTGAAAAAAGAGAAGAAAAGATAACCAGACAATGTTTCAACTTTTACTTTTTATTAGAAAAATTATTATACAGACTATCTGGTCTAAATAAAATGCTCAACATTTTTATTAGAAAAAATGCTTAATAAGGAGATTTTTATATTTTTTAAGGATTATTTTAACAAACTTTTTTTAAATAATTACAAATCAATATTTTTACATTAAAATTTAATTAATGCACTTATTTTACAGAAACGCATATGATTTTTTCTATATTCCACGTATATTCACATGCGTTTTTTAATAAAACATAAGTATGAAAATGTGAATAATGAAAAGAAAATATATCAAACTAAATAAAGTTGGAAATTAAAATAGTCTCAGAAAAAAAAAAAAATTAATACGATGTAAAATAAGGGCTAATCTTTAAGCTCCATTTGGTCCTCTTTATAGTTAGACTAAATTGAATAGAATTACTCTCTGAATGTTCTAAACGATGGATTTAGAAGGAAAATTGTGTGATATGGTCACGCTTGTAAATTTCTATTACATCTATGTTTTTCGCTCCCTTTATTAAATAACATTATTTTCGGTGTAAATATTTGTTAACTTTAATCGCTCACTAGGGTTATTAAATACCCTAATTTTTTCAAGTAAGCTTTGCATAAAAGCAGTATACGGACCTTTAATTGTTTGCTCGAGTTCTTTTAGGTCCTTTGTGAAAATTAAGTTAGTTTTTTAGAGGCGTGTGTGCGTACGATTAGTATTAATAAATGTCATTCGGATTGGTCGTTTTAAGTGCATGATTCATAAAGTTATAGAAAAAAATAAGCACTCCCTTTGTTTAAAGAGTAACTATTTAATTTATAATATTTAGATTATATTATCAACACGTACATATTGAAAGCAACAAAAACGCGCTCTTTTTTATATACATTTACAATCTTAAAAGAGAGCTCGTCAGCGACTCACTTGGTAGAGTGATGGATTCATAATCTCGAGCTTTGTTCACGAACACACTAACGACCTCCGTCGCTAACTAGCATCGTAAAGATAGCACAAATACAGCGACGTTGAATTAAATAAAATTAAAAAATCTTAAAAGAAGGAATAAATATTCATAAGCTTTTTAGACAATTGTTCTAGAAAAAAAAATTCATTTTAAAATTTAAATTTTCATTAGTTTAATGAAAAGTCACGGTCAAATGTTATTAATTATAAGTAAGACCTATTTATGTATTTATCTAATTTTCACGTATATCACGTAAAGTTTCAAATACTTTAACAAAATATTTCATCCTGATTTGATTAAAATGCAAAATGTTAAAAAAGGACACAATTCAACCTCATTGCATGCGTTTAAAAACAATTTTTTCACTTAATTTTTATACTCTACATATTCTTTAAAAAAATTCAATATTTGCGTTATTTCCTTTAAAAATAGATAAGTTTAAAAAAAAGAAAATGATTAAAAATTATCGACTCACCTGAATCTGTTGATGCGGATGGTTGAATAGCATGCTGTTCCTTGGCAACGTTGAACTCCTATAAAAAAAAGAAAGAAAAAAGTGAATAATAAAAAATAAATAGAAATAAAGAACAAAAGATTATGATTTAGAATAGTTGTATTGCTAGAAAGAGAGAGACGAGAATATTGGTATATAAGGTCAATCAGGCGGCGAGTTCAAGCATACAGAGCAACAAGTGCGACTTCTGTATGCTTGTACAAGTGTTTATTGGATTCTTCCGAATGTCTACATTAACATTTAAATTTATTTCTTAAGAATCGTTGGGTTATTAATAAATAAGACTATTTTTTTCTATACGAAGATTATTCAGCTTTAATATTTACTTCGAAGAAATGATTTTTTATTCTAATAATAGTGATGAAAATTTAATAATTTTCCTTTTATTAAAAATTGATTAATAACCACTTTTTTTTTAATTAAAAGTTTATTTATAATGCAAAACTTGTGTGGTATTAAAAACTATTTTACGATTTTTTTTCCATTCAGAGAAACGAGCGATGTTCATATTTCACTAAATTATTAATGGTAAACATGAGAACGTTCATGTATACGAATTGACAAAGCAAATTAGAATTCGAAGAATAGTCATTTTTTAATATCGTAAAATCTCAGAATAATATTAAGTCAAATTGTTCAATTTATTGTATGAATTCATTAAAAGCGAGCTAAATCGATATAAAAGTTGTAAAAAAGTCTGAACTAGATATTGTTTTATTGTACATAAGATAATTCCAATTTCATAATTTATTTCTCTACATTTACAAAAGCTTTTAAAATTTTATTTATTCAAATAAAACTTTTTTCCATTTTCCTAATTGCTTTTTTTTTAATGAGAAAAAATTAATATTTTTCTTATGAAAAGAAAAACTTTGATTGTCTTGAAATT
Organism: Anastatus disparis; assembly: GCA_017163975.1. Classification (NCBI taxonomy): domain Eukaryota; kingdom Metazoa; phylum Arthropoda; class Insecta; order Hymenoptera; family Eupelmidae; genus Anastatus; species Anastatus disparis. The sequence goes on from JAFFSR010000251.1 coordinate 5,097,817, forward strand.
ATTAACGTGGTCGTAAGAGTTTTTAGTTTCAAAAAAAGGAGAAAGTTTATCTTAGCCTGCTTTCAAGTCTAGTCATATATTGCATTGAAAGTTTCAAACTCGTAATATTAATACAAGTTTAATTGTTTGTCAAAGCTTTACAGAATTGCAATGGCACTTTGTTAATAATTGAGTTAATTCCTATTAAAAGGTGTCTGTATATACATTTACTTTGATATTGTCATTTAATAGAGATGTTTACATACACAAGTGTTTGGTTCATTAATTATTTAAAAGTTTGGAAAAATATAAAATGGGACAATTAATTTAAGTATACCTTTTTTTATTCATAATAAATAAAAAAGTTGATAAAAGTTTATTAGTTTTTATAAGAAATGATTTTTTTAAGTATAAATCACACATTTGCATAAATAAAAGATAACTTACATCTTATTTTCTATATCAAGAATTTTGAATTTTATGATTGTCTAAAATTTTGATCCACAAAAGATATTATTGTCTTTCATTACTTGCATCGATATCGCAAAGTCGTAAAAATTAACGCTTTTAACAAATTTATTACAAACATAAAAGCAAGAAAAGTCAGTGAAAAAAAAATATATAAAATTCAAGAAAATCAAATTGACCTACAAACTTTACAAAGCTTTTGTTCGCGTTTTTATCGAGTTGCTGTCGAGTAAAAAGGAAAAGAAAAGAGAAAAAATAAATAAATAAATGTTTCCTCGACGTATCTCAAGAGAGATAAAGATCACAATGGAAAGAAAGAGGAAAATAAAGAGGAAAAAAAAGAGAAAAATGAAATGAGCTGTCTGAATTATTAAGTTTTTTCGGGAAGCACGAGCTAATATAAATAAAGCGTATAGGGGCTTTACTACTAAAATATAGTTGTTAGATTATTTTAAGATGCTTTTTTGGCGTTAGGTACAATATTATGTCAGTTACACGCACTACCCTTACAAATGTATCGAGTTTTCCTATCATTTTCTAGCTTCGATTTTTTTAATAATATTAAAAGAAAATAATAAACTCTACAATGTTCTTCCATTAAGAATCACTAATGGCAAACTATAAGGATTTTTATTTTATCTTATTTATCTCGTAGAAAGAGAATAAACGATATATAAGAAGCTTTCTTGTAGTTGTGACTTTTTTTTTAAAATAAATAGAATTTTTAACAAGTGTCGTTTAGTTTTAGGGTAAATATTTTCTATTAAGCTTAGCCTCTTGAAAAGAATAAAAATGCATTTAAATCTGTGAAAAATCGAATATTCCACGCAATTTAAAATTCATAAAATTATATCCAATGAATTATTTTTTTTATAAATTCATAAATTTTCTATATTCATAAAAACTTTTTGAATAATTTTTATGATTTATATATTTTTATTATTGACATTAAATAAATGACTAAATAATTTAAAAAATTAAAATTCCACAAACAATGCGAGAAAATTTCCTTGAAATTCCAACGTATATAATATCTAAAGTAAGAGTAAAACTACGTCTCAACTATGCAGCGCAACTAGTGCATCAAAACAAAAACAACAAACTCCGATAATAAAAATAAAAAAAAACTAAAAGGAATAATTGTTTTACGTCTAACGTCCTTGGTACGCATTTGAACGCGTAGCCGAAAAAAAAATGTACCAGAGGGGAGGTAGTACACGCGTACTTATTTAACAAATAGGTCGAGCTTCGTTACGATGAAATAAAAAAAAGTATGTAAAATAAAGGGGATAAAAAGCTGGGAAGGTCGTATTTTTTACCTCTGAGCTAGTTTGACTATCCTGACTGTCTTGTATGCTTGTCGAATTATTAGATGACGTTGATGTAGATGATGCCGGTCTATTTTGTCGTTGTGTCCATCTACCTCTTATAATAGCCACGCCCGTTATAGCACCAATTCTACTACTAGCACTTGTTGTTGTTGTTGTCGTGGTCGTTGCTTGCGACGTTGTTAAATTATTTTTCGTGCCAGCAGTAGTAGAAGTAGCTTGGCTCGTAAAATTTGAGCTACTACTACTAGCTGCTGGCGAGCCACATGCTAACTCCAATACATCACCAATAACTTCGGACAATTTGTCCGGTACTTTGACACACTTTAACGCCTCCAAAACCACGGTTACTTAATAAACACTACTATTTTATAAAAAAATATAAGAGCTCGCTGTTTATTATAGAGCGAGCTCTGCTAATGCTAGTTTATTATTTTAGTTTTTTTTATTTTTCAAATGGTGCGATAAAGTTGCTAACTTTGATAATACCTCTACGACAACATCACATCATAGAGGGTCGCACCTATAAACTGGCCTCTTCTCTTTTGCTGCTTCTGTACTATACAAACTTCGTTTCTCTCTATATACGCTAAAAAGGAAGGGACGAGAGAACTGAAAACGTTCTAAACTATGTGCGTGCGCCGCAACAGGTTACCCCCTCTACAACCTTTACAATGTACGAATGTTTTTACCAAGAGCCGCACCTTGCCCCCCTTTTTTCTTTCTGTATTTTCAAATTTATTCAAATTTTCTGCAACTTTTTTTTATTTTCATTGAATTTTTTTATTTTTATTTTTCTTATCTAAAAGTTTGATTTATAAGGATAAGTTTGCTTTAATAGAAAATCTAGGCTTAAAAAAAGGGAAAGATTTGTTTCAGTAGTAACGGTCAGAAAATGGTCAGACAACCTATGTTTACATCCTTTCTGAAATAACAAAAAATTTCAAGCCACGCCCATTAATTTAAAGTTTTTGTATAAACAATATATGAAATGAAAAGAAAAAAAGGAATAAACTTTTGTAATAGCATTTGTTTTGTCATTCGTCCATTACTCTTAGAGTAGCTTTAACGCCCAGGAAATTTCCTCGAGGAAACCTCGAGTCAAATGGGGGGAAAGGTAGATAGATTGATTCGTGGGTGGTGTGAGTTTAGCTTGCGTTCGAGTCTGATGAGAGAAAGTGAGTAGAGGAGAAAGAGAAGACGAGAGAAAGAGAGAAAGCCAGCGAAGCCTGCTCTATCGATCGCTATTCGTCCGGACTTCGCTCTTACGTTTGTGTACATGAGTGCGTATATAACTTCTGTTGAAGTAGACCTAAAAAGAATTCGATTTTCTTTTTTTTTTTTCTTTTTTCTTTTTTTTTCAAGGACCCCCTTATTCCCTTTTACGTTACTATGATGAATCCACGAGTCGAGCTGAAAATTTTTTTCATCCAAAATAATAAGCTGTAGAAAACAAATAAATAGAATTTGAAGTTTAGTGTTTCGCATTATAATAAAAATTATAGAGTAAATCGCTTCTAGCGCTGATGAATATGCAAGATAAAGAATTAAATTGTGGCGCGAGTATCTATAATTTTCTAAAGCTTCAAACAATATACCGAGACTAATTTAAAGAGAGCGTCAATTACTTAGGTCACGGATATTCCTATAATTATAGATTTCATGTTTTACTATATAAAATAAATGTAGAAAGCCTGTACTTTCGATTTGCTGCGAATGATTATTTGAATATAATTTACTATAAGCTTTTTTATATTTTGAAAAAATAAAAATTATAAAGCTGAAAATTAATGTCTTATTTCACATTAAATTTCGCTTTTATTTTTATTTCTTCATAATTTTGAAATGATTGAATACTTATTCTGCTAATTTTATTACTTTTGAATGAAAAAAATAACAATGATGATTGTCAATAGTTTAAATACTGTAAGTATATCAAACTATTGACAAATTAACATTTTAAAAAAGAATGATTGCATGTAATTTATTTATTAATCATCCAAATAATTAACGTTATATTAATATTAATGCTATAAGAATAGATAAACGCTAATAATATATAGATTTCTACCTTAAAACTAATACTAAATACACGACGAAATCTTTAAAGTTAATTTGAAAAAAAGTAAACATAATTTATATCATACGTCCGAAACAGTGGAATTCTAATTATATTATGTAATAATTTAAACATTTAGTTTTCTTTTATTATTATTTCTATTTTAATTCTGTTTTAATTGAATACTTTTAAATCCATCCTAAATCAGATTAATTTTCTACACTCAAACAATAAATTAAATACGTGATAACTTTTACTAGAAAATATTTGTGCGTGTATTACGTAAGCAAGAACTAATTTATTATATTCTGATTTATTTGCTTTAATATTACGTTACGTTAGTAAATAGAAAAAAAAAGAATTTTCTAAACTAGGGCAGTACGAGTAATGTTACTTAAGTAATGAATTGTTGAAAAACGCAATCTTAATTTAAATAAATAATGAAGAAAAATAAAGTTTATACAATTTTAATTTATTTTTAAGAGATTCCTTTTTTTCCATTTACATTGCCACTCACGTTTCAATTTTCCTAATCAAATGATTACAGGATAAAAAATAAAATTACCTTGTATAACGTCAAGCTTTAAATATCAAAGAGCTACTCGTTAAAAACTTCAAAGAAATAGATAAAAATAAAAAATAAAATATTTAGAAAAAGAAAATAACAACAAATAATAAATGTTCAAACTCAATGTTGAAGGCGCCGGTCAGACACGAGGCGACGCTTAAATCCTTATATTATTTATTGCAAAGTTGTTTTGTTATTTTTGTCATCGGTTTTTCTTTAGTGTGTATATTTGAACGTTTATAAATATGTACTCATAGAACATATATTGTATAATTTAAAGTTATCATAAAATTCATATGAATGAACCGAGGTGTATTCGTGTATTCCGAGTTATTTATATTAGTTATATACTGAACTTGGGCGTACGAAGGATGGGTATGAGCGAGACTGATGTTTTTGGCTTGGACAGTAATTCGTCGAGGGCTTTAGCCCGAGACTGACTGCTGTTCAAGCTAAAAAAATGGCTGAAATCATATGAATTCTTCGTGAGAACAAATTGATCAGATGATTTTATGTTATCGTAAGTCGTATGAGGGGTTATAAAAAGATTAAATAGAAATCAAAAACATTATTACAGCAGAATCAAATTCAAATCGTGATATTTCAGAAACGCTTTGATGAATTTGAAAAATTCAAACGGTGTTTTAAAGATCAGACAAAATATTATCTTTGTATAAGCTGTAGAATATTTAAAACTCTTATTTAACTTAATTTTTTAATGACTGAAAATTTTTGAAGTTTTACGAATTTTTGAATTTCAATCAATCAACTGTAATTTTTTAAAGAATTAATGAAACTAAAAAATTCAAAATCGAAACAAATATTAAAAATTGATTTAAGATAATATTTAAGGAAATTTTCTCTACTTTGCAATCGATTTTGTATTTTGATTCTCGTTTTAAATTTTACCGTCATTAATTAATTAATTAATTGATCATAGGTGGAATTTCAAGTCATCGAGCTTCCTTGCTACTGTGAATACAGCTTTACTTATTGGTTACAAAACATTTTAAACCATTCGATAATCTTATCAGACTAACTTATTTACATGAAAATCGTGTCAACATGTATAAAAACGATCTTTAACTTTTCTTAGTGACTTTTATCATTTAAAGATTCATTTGACGATTTTCATATTACAATAATATAATTAATTAGTATTTAAATCCTTCGAAAATTTGAGAGATTCGAAAATGAGACGAGTTTCAAATTATATTGTATAGTCAAACAACTGTGATTCAAAACTTGATGCATAATTTGAAATTTTCTTACACCTATATAAAAAAAATAAAAGTTTATACAAAAAAATATATTTATGATTGCACAAAAACATTCATTTCGTCACATATGCGTAAGCTTATATTTAAAATAAAACTTTGACAATTAGTAAAAAATACTGTTGTTTTTAATGAATAATTTTTTAATAAAATAAGACTAGAACAAAGCATATACTTAGATTAAAATATTGAAAAATAATGTTTAATTTAAAAATAATTAATGGTAATCCATTATCTTTGTCAAATTAAAATTGAAGCGTTCCTTAGATTCAACTATTATACAATAGTATATTGTGTAACGATGACTCCAAATATCGTTCTGACGGTCTTTTAGAATAATAGTGAAAACGCAATCTCTTTTAGCCTGTAATTAATCTATATTCTCATAGAGGGCGCGACAAGTATAAATTTACCTATAATCCAACACGCCTCCTTAAATTTATACAATTACACTATATTACGTTTAACCAAAATCTAAATTTTTCAAACTTACTTCTAGCTAGAGATTTGGTTAATATGTCAGCTAGGTTATTTTCAGATTCTACCTTTATTACAGTAACAATATTTCTTTCGACGCATTCATGTACAAAATGATATTGAACCTCTATATGTTTAGAGTTCTTTGTAAAATTGCCGAATTTTGCAATCGCAACGGCCCCTGAGTTGTCTTCATATATCTTAATAGGCTCACTAATTTCAACTTTAAAATCTTTCAATAAATTCATCAATACCTTTAACTCACTTACAGATTCAGATAATGCGACATACTCAGCTGCCGTCGACGATTCGGTAACGCTACCTTGCTTTTTAGATTTCCAGTAAACCGTCTTTTCAAATAGTCTTATAACATACCCAGTCGTAGATTTTCGATCTAGCTGATCCCCTGCCCAATCAGCATCTACAAAACAGTCCAATACAGTATCAGATTTACTTTTGATGAATGTCAGTTTAAGATCTCTGGTTAAATATAAGTATTTTAGTATTCTCAATCCATAATTAAAGTGTGTCTGATCGTAGCAGTTTTGGAATCGGCTCAAATAATTAACGCAGTAACATATATCTAACCTAGTCGCTGTGCTGATGTACAATAAAGCACCTATCAAGTTTCTATACTTAATGTCATATCGCACAGACTGTGCAGGTTTTAACTTCAAGTTTTGCTCCATTGGAGTAGAATACAATTTCGCATTTATGACGTTATATTTCAAAGCTAATGACTCTATATAAATTTTTTGGTCTAGCGTCATGACACATTTAATATTATTATAATTAATATTAATTCCTAAGTAAGTTTTTACATTTCCTAAATCCTTCATTTCGAATCTTTTAGACAGTTCAGTTTTAACCTGTTCAATCTGTTCAATATTTTTTCCGCAAATTAGTATATCGTCTACAAAATTTATTAAATACAAAATGTCGTCTTTCTCATCAAGTATATACAAACAATCATCATGCTTACTTTTTACAAATTTTAATTTAATCAGAAAATCCGCCAAACACTCATACCAAGCTCTCGGTGACTCTCTCAAACCATACAATGCTTTATGCAACTTACATACTCTTTCACTATCGTCTTCGTATCCTTCTGGTTGAGTGACATAAACTTCAGATCGTACAACTCCGTTCAGAAATGCCGCCTCTACATCCATTTGTATTATATTCAATCCATTTTGACAACAATATGCCAAAAGTACTTTCAGTGTTTCAACCTTTGGAACAGGCGAATACAAATCGTCCAATATTTCCTTCTGTTGACATCCTACCACTACTAATCGTGCCTTCTTCCTGTTGTCTGCTTTGTTTGTGTACACCTATTTCAAATCTAACACCTTTTTACGTTCAGGTCTTTCTACCAAGGTAAAAGTGTTATTTTTCTCCAAACACTTTATTTCTTTGTCCATGGCTTCCATCCACTGCTTTGATTCACAGCTTTCTACAGCTTCTTTAAAACTTAATGGACTATCTGCACTAACAAAATTTACATATACACAAGAATGGGATGATCTTTCTCCGTATCTATCCGGTTGTTTCTTCGTTGTACTTGATTTTCTTACTTCTGTCTCAGTTTGTATTTTATCCCCTTTTGTTTTATCAGTTTTATAGTCACGATTAGTACTTTCATCTTCACTTACTAACTTATCATTCATCATATCATTTTCATTTTCAATTTTTTCATCTATTATAACATTCTCATCATGCGTATCATCAAAACCAATTATCTTTACATTTTCTTCTACAATTTCTACATTTCTAGCTACAGTGATTTTATTATTTATTAGAACCCTATAACCTACATTTTCATATCCTAATAATATGCCTATGTCGGCTTTTCTGTCCCACTTAGATTTTCTTCTCTCCTCCGGCACCCTAACATAAACTTTGCTTCCATACAAGTACAAATTTTTTACATTAGGTTTTATTCCTGTTAAAATCTCATATGGTGTTTTCAATTCCTGAGTGTTAGTTAGGGTTCTATTTTTTAAATAGGATGCTGCTCTGATTATTTCTGGCCAAAATTTTATATCTATTTCAGCTTCAGAGCGCAAACATCTAGCCATATTCATCAACGTTCTGTTGTATCGCTCCGCAGTACCATTCAACTGATATACGTACGGTGGACAAGGTTCTATCACAATACCTTTTTCACTAGCTAAGTTGAACATATTTTTATTAATGTATTCTCTACCACGGTCACATATTAGTTTTTTTATTTTCTTACCAGTCAAAACTTCTACGGTGTTAATGTAATCTACAAAACAATTGTATACTTCATCTTTAGATTTAATTGTATATACGCGTGCAGCTTTACTATATCCGTCAATAAAAGATAAAAAATACTTTTCGCCATTAAGACCTGCTACAGGTTGAGGACCGTTTAAATCAGTATGTACTATGTCTAACAAATTTTTGGCTTAGGTTCTTTTATTTTCGAATGCTAAGTTGTGCATTTTGTTTTCTATACATGTGCTACATTTATAATAATCAGTTTCTAATTGACTAGGCATACCGTCGACCAACCTATCCTTACACATTTTCTCTAAATATTTAAAATTAATATGGCCGAAAATTCTGTGATACTTTTCTTTTAACGTCATTTTATTATTATTTTTCAAAAGCGAGTTTGATTCAATATTGTTTACGAAGCTAGTCATTTTATATAAATTATTTTCTTTTACAGCAATAGCTATTATCTCATTTTTCTCATTATAAATTTCTGAAGTATTTCCGATAGAAATAATTTTATTTTTATTGGCTACTTTTCCATAACTTATCATGTTTCTATCCATATCATTCACAAAAAAAACATTCGGTAACTTTACAAATTTCTTTTCACCGTTTACAATAAAATAAGTATTCACTGTACCAATTTTTGTCGCTTTCGAATATTTACCATTAGCTACCTTAACATTAACCGGTGATTTTAATTCAATTACTTCAGCAAAATATAGAATATTGTTTACAATATGGTCCGTGCAACCACTATCCAATATCCAATTTATTTTCACATCGTCGCCTACAACCGATTCGATATTCACACATTCTACATCATTACAAACCTTAAATTCTGTATTAAAACAGCCTGCTTGGCTTCCGCGATTACCTACATTGCTACTTGAGTCTTGTCTGTCACCTTCGTGTCGATGTGAAAAACCTCTCCCTCTTGATCCGCTTGTGCGTGGACTTTCAAAGCCCCTATAGCCTGAGCCTCGAACACCTCGAGCTCTCGCGTTGTAGTTACAATTGTTAGACTGCGCATGTGTCAGATTTCTACGTTCGCCTCCTTGCCACTGTGTGTCTCTACTGTTGTTGTATCTTACGTAATTTCCTCTTTGCCACGTGTTATTACTATAGCTTTTATTACAATCTAATTTCTTTTTCTCCACTTTAAATGCGCTTGACTTTGTGTGAAACTTATGACTATCTCCTTTCTCTCTCAACTCCCACATTGTTATTTTATTTTTCACAAATTCACAATTTTGGTCAGATTGTTTAACTGCATCTATTAGATCTCCGATATAGCTTAGTGATTCTGGCAATGTACGCAGCATATAGTTAAGCTTTTCTTTTTCGTTAATAGTTGCTCCAGCGCTTTTTAATTCGTTTATTAATTTTTCAAAGTCGCAGAAAAACGATGTTGAGTCTTCATAATCTTTGAGTTTAATTTGTTCAAGTCTATTTCTTATAAAAATCTGTTGCGCTGTAGATTCTTTTGAGTACATCATATCGAATTTCTTAAAGATAGCATCCGCTGTTTCTTCGTCTCCTACAAACTGCAATTGTTCGTTAGAAATACCGCTGTACATATACGCCATTGCTTTTAGGTTAGCGTCCTCCCAAGCTTCATCATTATCAGTAGCCAATTTTTCTCTCGTTGCCGGATTTACACTCTTTTTGTATCTTAATAACAACAACATTCGTTTTTTCCAGATCGTGTAGTCACTTCCATCAAAAACTTGTATTTTTAATTTCTCTTCAGTCATTTTAGTATTTTCACTATTATTTTTACTCACGAATTGTTTTATTATTAATATATTATATATTGTCCTTTCAAAAAGTGTTTCTAGATAGGGTTTATTTAAAATAGGTATCTTTTTAAAATCCGTATTTGTTACACTGCTTTTGGCTTCACTATCACCACGTGGCATAATCAAAATTCATTTCCGGTTACGAACCTTTACACTTCACTAAAACCACGGACTGATGCCATGTTGAAATGAAGTCAGGAATTGTGGATCTTTGATGGGTTTCTTGACAGAATGTTTATCAATCTTTAATGACACACAGTTTTTATTACACAAGAATAAAGATGATTACAAATACAGTTGAGAGTACAATTTGGCTTACACACATATCAACCTAACCTTTACTTTGATACAGTTTCAGACACTGATCCTTGGGCAACGACTCCAAATATCGTTCTGACGGTCTTTTAGAATAATAGTGAAAACGCAATCTCTTTTAGCCTGTAATTAATCTATATTCTCATAGAGGGCGCGACAAGTATAAATTTACCTATAATCCAACAAACTTTAACTTAACAAAAAAATAGAATTCGTCGAAAATCTGTGAAAATGTTCTATTTAATACCCAAAATATACAAAAAAAATTTTTGAGGTCCAGGTCAAAGGGGTCAGGAGTTAAACGTGATGGAATTTTTCGAATTTTCCAAATTTTTTGCTAAATAAATATTTTAATGAATTTTTTTCTCAAAAACTATCATTTTTTCGTCAAAACTTAATAAAATGCTTTTTCTTGGAAATTAGATGTAGAATTCACCTGAATTTTCGCAAATTATAATATGCTGATTTTTAGGCTTACTTGATCGATTTAAACGTACTATTTAGTATATCTAAAAATCGAGCAGGTTAAATTGGCTTTTTAAAGTCTTATTTTTTCGTTTTTTTATGACAAAAAAATATACAAAGCCTCCAGTTGGGCAGCCTTCTCAAAGTTACTCAATTGTGCAAAAAAGTCTGAAAAAATCGTTATTTTGGATCAATGACAAGATTCGTGATTTTTTTTTCTGGAAAAGTATTGATTTTTGGAAAAAAATGTATAGAAATGTTTTTACTCAAAATCATGTGTAGAATATGAACATATTTTTACAAATTATAATTTAAGACATTATGAACCATATATACTAAAAATTTAACAAAAAATGAATTTTAAAATTTCAAAATTTCATTAATAATTTGTGATGTTTAGCAAATAATGGTTTACAAAAATTTACATACATTTTACATACAATTTCCAATGAAAAACATTTTTATACATCTGTCCCAAAAATCAATACTTTTTTAGAAAAAAAAATCACAAACCTCATCATTGATCCAAAATAACGATTTTTTCAGACTTTTTTGCACAATTAAGTAACTTTGAAAAGGCTGCCCAACTGGAGGCTTCGTATATTTTTTCGTCGTAAAAAAACAAAAAAAATAAGACTTTAGAAAGCCAATTTTACCTGCGCGATTTTTAAATATACTAAATAGTAAGTTTAAATCGATCAAGTAAGCCTAAAAATCAGCATATTATAATTTGCGAAAATTCAGGTGAATTCTACATTTAATTTCCAAGAAAAAGTATTCTATTAAAATTTAACGAAAAATTTATAGTTTTTGAGGAAAAAATTCATTAAAATATTTATTTAGCAAAAAATTTGAAAAATTCGAAAAATATTTTTTAATATTTTTACAGATTTTTAACGAATTCTATTTTTTTGTTCGGTGAGTTGACGTGAAACGTCCCATATGCTTTTGGCAATCTTAAACAATCTACATTTAAACTTTGCAAATAAATTCATTCGTGCGTCTTAATATTAGAACGCAATGTTGCCAGTATATTTAAAACGACGCAGTAGGATTACTTTTACGCTTCTGCTGAAAGAGTGCACTGCTCATCAAATAGTTTTTGTTACCAACGGAGGAATTTATATACAAATAAGTTCACTTATAGGCTCTCCACACACCAAAAAAATGAACTTCAAGGAATAAAAAAAATACATTGTTTTCATATTCCCTGAAGTTTTTTAGCGTATAGAGGGGACGCTTCTTGGGAACGCTCTTAAATATTTTCTTAGTTATATTACATTTAAGTATTATGGTTGTCTATTTTTTAAAGTATTTTTTATAATAACAAATTCAAAGAAATGAGTTTAAGAAAACATTCTTTAATATAATGTATGATATTTACTTCATATACAAGAAATCTCTTATTATACTATACTCAAATAAATAAAATGTCTATATTTTAAGAAATGTTTACTTGTTTGAAATACCGTTTACAGTATATATACAGTACTATATTACAGTAATATATTACTAAAGGAGGAGGATCCATAAGGGCCGTTTTCTGGTCACTTGTACAAAAAGTATACCCCCTTTTTTTAAATTATTGGTGCAAACAGATAAAGAGAACATTTTTAAGGTTAACCGCACTGGTTTGGTACGTGCGCTGAACTTTGTGTACATGTGCGTGTCAATAAATGCATTCATACATGCATAGATAAATCGTATGATTGTTAAAATCACCTACTGTGCTACCAGAATTTCTCAAACTTATGGAGACTCCCATATCCAGAGAAAGTTCAGCGCACGCATCAAACCAGTGCGGTCGACCTTAAAAATGTTCCCTTTATCGATTTACACTAAAAATTTTCAAAAGGGGTATATTTTTTTTTCACACTCAGGGCGTAAAATTCAATTTTTGATGTCTATTCTTAGGGGCTAAAATAGCTCTTTTTTACCCTAGGGCAAAAAAGTAATTTTCTCACAAGCGTGATTGATTTTTTCCCTGTTTCCAATAAGAAATTTATTTTTTCTAACGGCGCATGAAAATTTAGCATGCGCTGTTAGAAAATGCAAAATGAATTCAGTGAACGTAAAATGAATGTAGTAATTATTAGTGCGGGTATTCGATTCTACGAGCAACTCTAATAAATTACTCGACTCAACGAGTTCGTGTCGAGTATTAACTCGAACTTGCCAAGTTACTCGAATTTATCGAGTTACTCTAAAAAAATATCAACTACTCGAATAACTCGAATCACTTGAAAACATATGTATTCGAATAACTCGAAGTATTCGAAAAAAATATGAATTACTCGAAAAAATATAAATTACTCGAATTACTCGAAAAAATATAAATTACTTGAATTACTTGAAAAAATATAAATTACTCGAATTACTCGAAAAAATATAAATTACTCGAATTACTCGGAAAAATATAAATTACTCGAATTACTCGAAAAAATATAAATTACTCGAAAAAATATAAATTACTCGAATTACTCGAAAAAATATGAGCTACTCGAAGAACTCAAGTTACTCGAAAATATAGTTGCTTTTTTTATCAATATTTTCTGTAGAAACGAGTTTTTCGTGTTATTTGATTTATTTGAATAGCCAATAGATTTTCATAAAATTTAAGTTTAATGGTTTTTTTATTTCAAGAATTATTATTTATTTTTTTAGAGCGGGGGGGCTTCGCCCCTCCGAACTTCTCACCCCCCCGGCACGTTCTTTGCCACATTTTTATTTTGGTTTTATCATATATTGATGCCATTACTTTATGTAACGGCATTAATATATTAACGAATTTATATTCAATGTGGCTGAATTGAACGCCCTTCGTGTATGAAAAAGTAATATGTTAACCACGGAAGTAAAGGTGTTTTTGTCCTCGTCTTTATTGTCAAACTCGACTCGGGCAAAAATCACCTATTTTACTCCCTTGGTTAACAATGTACTATTTACAAGTGGCCAGAAAACGACCCTTATGGACCCTCCTACTTTAAGAAAAATATATTCTAAATAATATATGTAATTGAATAAAGAAAATTTTATTTCATTGTATATTAACGAATAGTAAATCGTAACTTTTTTTTATACAGGTCTAATAATGGCGTGGAGGGATTTAAAGTGCATTAGATCTAATTCTGGACATGCCCTTCACAAAAAACCAAAATTTTTTTGGATCATAGATAAATTTAGCGAACGTTGTAAAACTTTTGGGGAATATATTTTGTCACCTGAATTCTCATATGGTAATAAAATGGAGATTTCGTGGAAACTTGCTTTGTTTCCTTACGGTTTGAAAGAAGAAAACAATGGTTATTTATCAATATATTTAATATCACAAAATTATATTAATTATAATATTTCATTTGGATTAGGTCTTGAAAATATACCTGATCTAAACAATTTTTCTACCATAGAATTCATGTTTAGCAAAACTCGTAGTGCTGGTCTTGACAATTTTCTCAATCGAAACAAAGTTTTAGAAAATATAAAGGATTTTGATGATGTACTTAAAATAAGTTGTGAAATATATGATGTCACTTTATTAGATAAATTTTTATCTGACATAAGAAATCCAAAACTTAATGCGCTTAATGATATTAGGCAATTGTATATCAATAAAACTTTATGTGACGCAACCATTAAAGTTGATGGAAAAGAATTTAAAGTTCATAAAGCAATATTAGCTGCTCGGAGTAAAGTGTTTGCAACCATGTTTGAACACGATATGATAGAAAAAGAAACCAGTTCAGTTGAAATAAAAGATATTGATCATGAAGTCTTCGAAGCGTTGTTGGAATTCATATATACTGGTAAAGTAACGACAAAAAAGGTAGTTAAAAAATTATTAATGGCAGCAGATAAGTACCAAATATCTGATCTAAAAGATGTTTGTATTAATACTCTTTATTTCAGTTTACATGAAAGTAATGCCGTTGATTTATTAATGTATTCTCAATTTCATGATCTTCATGAATTAAAAGTACATATTATGAAGTTCATCTCACTTTACCATAAAAATATAGTTAATAAGCAATCATTCAAATTGTTAGAACAATCACCACAATTATTAACGGAACTTACTGATTATTGTAAAACGAAAAATGTCTCATTAATAAAATAATTCTTTAAGCGAAATATGTAATAAAATAAAAGAACCTGCAATAATTATCGATTAAGTAATCCTGAAAAAAAAATTTTTAATAAATACAAAATATGTATCCTTGGCAGCAATATTTTGGATGATTCTATAATTTTGATTAACCAGTTGACTTTGTATCATATTACAAAAAAATTTTTATCCTCAACTCTCATTTTTCATCCTTTAAGAGGTTACCAATTGAAAACTAAGTTTAGAAATAAAATTAAAAGAACCCGAAGTCTTCAAAAATAAATTTTTGTGTAGTTTAAGAAATAATATTCTTATATCAGTTTTGGCATAAAAACTGGTAAATACTCTGCCTATCAATAACACTATAGTATATGTATTATGATTCCTTTATATTGTTTTAATAAAGATTTATTTAAGATCACATGGTTAATTTTTTTTATTTCTTAGCAGCAAAATAATAACCGCAAGATCCTGTAATAAGCTACAAGCAAATATATCAAGTATTTTTATTTTTATTTTATTTCAATATACGGGTGTGAAGCCCTTTTACAGATACATTAATTAGAATTGTTACATTAAGTATAATTATTGTAATATAAAAAGTTACTTTATGTTAAAGTAAATAAGAAATAACATTCACATAGATTATTTAAATTATTTCTATGAAAGAAAATACTATGTAATAAAAAAATAATATTTTTTAAATAACAGTCGAATTTAAGGAATGTTTAAATTATCATTTGACAAAGATCATGTATTACTGTTCATTATTTTTAAATTAAACATTTATTTTATTTATAAAAAAAATGATATTTTTTTTCTAACTTGGGATTTTAAAACTCAATTTCTTTATTTTAACATAAGCTTATGTATATTTGGTGGAATGAATATTTTTGTGCACTCACAGATAATGATATTTTCCTGTACATGCACCTCGAGTGGCAACGTTTTATATTTTTTCATAGGTATAAAAAAATTTCCAATTATGTGTAAAATTTTGCATCATTGTTGGTTAACTATTATCCTGGCGCAGGATAACAGTGGCCATGGGCCATCGAGGTCCAAGGATGCACCAAAATTTTTTCTACGTTCTCTGATTCCCTGAAATCTAAAACGGATAATGTTTTACGCTAAAATGATGCCATAATTAGTAATAAACAAATTTATAAATAATTACCAGAATTTCACTTTTTAAATATAAAGGTAAGTACCGATACCATATTTCATAATATTATAAAGCATAATAATAAACAACAAAATACATTTAAAATATAAAATTAACAATAATAAATAACATAAAATTATTTTAAAAAGTTGTTGTGAAGATCGATATAATATATTATTATGATCATTTTTCTGTGATATTCCATAAGAATAATAAAAATTACAGACATAAATGTATGGATTATTTATAATAATTTTAATAATAAATAAATAGTTAATAAATTAAGAATAACAGAAGTTCAGTTTTCTTTTTTGAATAATATAAAAAAATATTTGTTAACACCGTCTACAGAAAGGATGGAAGCATGTCAAAATGAGAAAAAACATATATATACAAATTTTTCACTTGTTCATTTAGAAAATTGTTAATAGATAATTTTATATAAAAAAACTTTGTTATAGTTTATTTTTATTTGCACTATAAGTATAGCACCCATATAAATTTCTTAATTTTATAAAAATTTTAAGGAAACTTGGAGATTAAATCATCTAAAATTTTAATTGTTCATGTGTTTAATATATATTTTAAATGTATTTCGTTGTTTATTATACTTCATAATACTATGAAAAATTGCATCGGTACTTATCTTTATACTCAAAAAGTGAAATTTCGGTAATTATTTGTAAATTTGTTTATTGATTGTTGCACTACCTTAGCGCGAAACATTTTGCGTTTCCCGTACATTTTGGTTTTTATATACTGAGAAAAATTTATTACAAACGTATGTTAAATTACTATGTAATGTAGTAACATTGAAACATACTCACTTCATAAGAAAAATTAATATTTTATATTGTACAGAAAAAAATTTTAGTCATTTATTTCTTGATTTTGAAACTACTTTTTTATTATAATTATTACATAAAACAATTTTTTTTTTATTCATTAGATTATTTTAAATATTACTTTAGAGAAATTTAATTTCGAAAAAAAATCTTACCTTGGTTGCCTATCCCATGGTTGCGAAGCGTGAACGTTACCGACTGCACCATGCTGACATGTTACGCGAGAAAATTCCAATCGTCTTCATATGGTATAGAGATACTTTCCTTCCT
Organism: Anastatus disparis; assembly: GCA_017163975.1. Taxonomy (NCBI): domain Eukaryota; kingdom Metazoa; phylum Arthropoda; class Insecta; order Hymenoptera; family Eupelmidae; genus Anastatus; species Anastatus disparis. The sequence goes on from JAFFSR010000251.1 coordinate 5,115,184, forward strand.
TTCTGTATTTTATTGACCATGGGTCCTTTCTTTTTAGGACACTAATATGCCACAGTATACATATGTTTTGCTCACGGAGACTTACTTGCTAACAGTTAGTCAATCTTTTATACAAGGAAAAAAATATAGCACCAAGTTATACCACCGCCTGGCATTATTCATAATTAAATAACAGAACTATAAGCTAACTATAAGCGACAGCTGTTCTATCAATTAGCGATGCAGAAATTTCTCCTCTTAATATTTTACTTCTTCTATCTGTTTTCCGGTGTTATGTCAAGGGAGCGCGTTAGTATATAATGTACAAAAAAGAGGACTTTTAAAGCAGTTAAATATAATTGCTGTACGTTAAATTTTTTTGAGAATGTAAGATCTTACTTAAGAGATTAAGCGCAAAAAATAGGATGGGAACTAAATATGTGCGCTTCTATATAAGCTTGATTTTCATCGCTATTTTTGTAAATTAATACCTGTGTACTGTTGGTTTTTTTTCAATTTTATTACAATCTAAGTAATCTCTTTTATAATTGCAGTTTTTATTTTTTAATAATAATGTCAAATACAAAATTTTATACAAATTAGTAATAAAATCACGTATCTCGAAAAAATATTTAAAATTTTTGTTATTTCTCAATAAGTTTGTTAAAAATTATTAAATAAAATCTTCGTATCTTTAATATTAAATGATGTAAATTTTTATAATGAACAAATTAATTGTTTAAGGTAGTTCTATCGTCACTCTCTAGTCAATGTAGAGATAAGAAAAAATATTCATATATATGTATGAAATGCATTTTAAATTATTCAAAAATTTTTAATATTTATAACAGTTTCATTAAAATGGGATTATCAATGATAGGAAATCATCAAAGATTTTTTCAGACATTGATTTGACTAAAATTCAAATAGGTTAACGAATTTTGACATATAATAACACGTATTTTGACTTTCAAAACATTAAATTTCCAAACTAACCTACATTTTACCACATTTTACGCATTTTAGTAATCAATATCTCAATATTTTACACGATAATGTATATGTTGATGGATATTTTTTCAAATTTTAACATCTAAACTATTGAATTTTTGTTTTTCAAACGTCTATTAGATCTGTACGCGCTTGTACAATTTTTTTCTAATGTTGTATTATTGCTGTTATGTAAATCATATTTTTTATCATTCTATAATTTAAAGAAAATTCATTCTTAATATTCTATTTTTAATTATATACACAAAGTCGCACATATTAAAAATCACAAATTTTTACCGTCAGAACATAACCGTCGTAAAGTCATAAATAAGGGTCTCTTTCCTTAAGCAAACCATTCAAGTAAAGATTACGGGGTTTTCCTTAACTTAAGCATTACTGTTTTATGAATATGCCATATGTCCGAATTTTCTCTAAAAGTGTATAACTGTTTTTTTTTGCTTTGGAAAAACCCAGGCAAAAACATATTGACTAATACGAGCGTCGACACCTTTGTAAAATCGAGGCATCAAAATTTACAAAACTATTCAGTACTCTTGTAGCTTTCATAACGAGCACTTTTTAAGAAACCTTTGCTTTACAAGGTTATACATCTATATAGTTCAAATAAAATCAAATAGTTTTTAATTTAGTATATACCTTTTTTTATCATCATCCTATACACATTCATAATATTGTCTTTCAAAATTAGTTTTTTGTGAGACGTATTAACTTATTGGTACAAGATCGAAATCAATAAAAATTCTTCCTTTTACTGATTCCCGGTGTAAGTTTCTCATAAAAACCCATGTTAAAATACTAAATTTCAATAATTATTTTTATAAAATTTTACACGATAAGCAGCATTGAAACTTTGCAAATATTTTAATTGCATGCAAAATTATAATTCTACCAAGCAATAATTTTATTTTTAAATCATTCAAAAAATGATAGAACTACCTTAAATTCGATTCCAAATTAATTTTTTTTATTTCTATATTATTATTACTGAAAATAATTGTGAAAAAATTTTTTATAAAATAAAGCTTATATACTTGTTATAATTAAAGAATTTTAATTAAAACTTTATTCATCAAATATATGGAAGATATTAATTTTTGTAAATAATTAAACGTTTTAGTCGCAACAAGTATACGTCATTCCAGGCCATAAGGTAGATGCGTCAAAACATATCTTTCCATCTTTCTCACCCTCTTTTTTCTAGTACACGCGTGGGATATCGAGCATCGAACGTTGCTCTCAACGAGAGCCACTCGATCTATGCTCTACACAACTCTCTACTTCAATGTTGATTTTTTTTCCTTTTGATTTAGCGATTCTTTTGAAATATGAAATACTAAATTATACACTTCAATATGGAATACTAATAAAATTATTTTTCGAAAAAATGCTTTTATTAATAGTCTTTTTATTATTAAAAAAAATTCTTAGCTTTTTGTACAGATTTTTAGATTTTTTAATAAACGATAAAAATGTTTTTATATCTGGATTATTTATTAATATCTATAGATAATGAATATTATATTACTTTCAAATAATGTATTACATTTTTTTAATAATTTAATAAATAACTAAAATTTTTTAAAGCGAATTTAATGTATTATAAAGAATATGTAATAATAATGTTAAATTAGTTACATAAATATTATAAAAAAAATTTTTTATCAATACTGAAAAAGTTTAACGAAACTGGCGGTTCGGTACGCAAGTAGTTGAAGACCGCGTCGAGTCAGACAGTGAGCATATGTCGGTCTATTGCTGAACAATGTCCTTTGCGGCAGGATAGAAGATTATGGCATTACCGACCGAAGGAAATATAACGACTTGAGGCAACAGGGTGCCAAAGTGCGGTAAAAAAGAAAGTGACATTTTTTCTTTTAAATTTTTTTCTTATTGTTTTGAGGATATTTTTGGAAGTTGTAAATTAAAAAATTTAAGTGATTGAAAATATTAATATTTTGAGAAGAAATAGTAATTTAAAATTAAAATAGTTCATTTAAAATTCAAACTAATTTTTTTCATAAGAATTTTGTTGAACTAAAAAAGTTTGACCCATTAATGCTCTAACTTTGAAATATTTCTATTTTCATAATTACATATGCAATGTGTATTATATATTTTATAAAATCATAAGTATTTTTACACAAAATGTCTTGAAATCAAGTATTATATTATTAAATATTTAAATTGCTATTTAATTTATTACATAAATTTTGTTACCAATCATTGTATAATATTAAATTGAATGAAGTAAAATCTGTTACGCAAATTGAATATTTAAACTCAAAACGTTATCTTCGCTTTAAAAATATGTTCAAAATTCAAATTTTACACGTAATTTTATGTAAAATTATTTTTGCATTAAACTGAAATATTTTTAACTATTTAAATTTTCAATTTTACAAGCTCTCGAAAAATTCTTAAACCAAAAAAAATATAATTCAAAATAAAAAAGAATCAGTATTTAAATCTAATTTTGGCATTTTCTTCCCTTAAGTTTCGCTCTATTTCTTGCGGTTACCATCTTAATTCATATGGCTTGTATATACCTCTAATTGCATTCTACTAGAGTTTCATTTTAAAATCCAATATTTGCATCTCAGAGCAAGTTTAATATGATTTCTTACAAATATTACTACAAGTCGCAAATTCTGGAGTTTAATTTTTAAATAATTTATTTTTATTACACGTTTACCATTCATAATTTAGTAAAATAATGGCTTGTCTCATATGGAAAAAGAATAAAAATTCCTCTCTTTTATTATGATTGCGTATTGTAAAAAATTAATCACTCATAAATAAATTTTAAAATCCAATATCACTTTGATGTAAAATACAAAAGATTCCATTCTGAATATTTATACTTTCCGAATAAGTAAACACCTAATTCATCAATCTCTTGTCTCTCTTAAATAATCGATTTTATGATAAAAAAAAGGTACTGACCGTTTTTTGAACAGCATAATAACAAGTCCTCGATTTTTTCCAACAATTCAGACTACGACCGGCTTCCACATCGCTGTTATTACTTGCGATTGGGCATCCATTGTTAATATACTCCTGAGATCTATTATTGAACTGTTGCTTTGATATCTTACATTTTGGCGGATCAGGCCAACGATCGAGTGAGCTCCAACTTTTGACTTTACTTCCTGTCGAGTAATACCTGTATGAATAATTATTTGATCATTAGTTTTTTGATGAATAATTTAATTTTGCTGAATTTTTACAAAGTAGAATGCCTACGAACTCGTAGTAAATAAGGATATACAGGGAAACATATAAAACTGCTATTAACCCTGATAGAAAATTTATCATAATTATAAGTATAATTGATGGTCAACGGATAAAATGAGATTTATCTGAAAATTCTAGAAATGGTTGAAAAAAAATTTCTAGATAAGTGTCATTTTAACATCCGTTGATCATCAATTATGCTTATAATTATGATCAATTTTCTACCAGGGTAATGTTTACATTTGTAATAAAAATATGAAAATGAAAAAAACTAGAGAAATTAAGGGAAATGAAGAAAACTATTGATCAAAATTGCTAAAATAAGTGAAAAAATAAGAATTTCGATCACTTATAACAAGTTATAGAATCATTAAATGGCTTTTTGTTTTTTCCCATACAAAGTTAACTAATTTAATTTTAATTTTTTATAACTTGATGGAATTCCTGATAATCAAAAGAAAAAAGCTGTTTTATATAAAGATTCTACAAATTACCTCATGGATATCCTCCTTTTTCACTTTATTTATTTGTTGAAGTCTGATGTATTGCAGTTTATTTATTAAAAGTTTCTACTTTTTTTTATTTATCTTTTATACTTCGCATCCAATTTTAAAATAAACAATCGATTGATTAAGTAGATCAGATAAATTGAATTACATCAGACCTACAAGAGAATTGCAAATCACTGTACCGTGATCTTTCCAAAAATATTTACAAATTATGAATTCAAGGTTTTTTAAATTTTTATCTTTAAAAAATAGTTTTAAATAACTCAATATTTTCATTTATTTATTGATATTTTTATAGGTCAATATTTTGTTTATATTGGCACACACACACATAAAACAATGTAACTAAAAGACAACATGTTATTCAGCGTTGTATCAAGCTACGTTGGAGTTGATAAACTAAAAAACGCCGGGAGCAATAATCGAACTACGTCCAACGAGTTACGAGAGCCGCGTTTTATAGCCACTTGAAGCCACCGAATCTACATAATATTCAAGCTATAATATTTCAAAGAATTTTATCTTCAACTTTGACTTTTTATTATGCTCGTATAAAAATTTTAGGTACAACATTATTGCGACGTTAAATTTTTATAAGAACTAATAGCGTAGGTGATTACAATCTTCTCATATTGTAAACCTAATAACCGTTCATATGACCGTAAATAGAGAATATCAATATCTCGAATTTCAATTTACAATTTCAAGCCAAAAGCTATCGATCAGTCAGTTTAAACTATTTCAAATATTCTACTTTGAAATTTGACTAGAGCATTTCAAAATAACATTTTTGCGTATAAAAAATATGAGAAATTCACTAGAATATTTGACTATTGCAATACTGATGATTCGTTTATTTCATTTAAAACAGTGTTTACAATCTCCAACAAATAACGATTCGTAACTTTGGCCTCATAGAATCTTATGTTTCATTAACGTTGGTAAATATTGAATCTTTAAAAGGAGATAGAAAAGCAAAGGGAAAGAGGGTATTCACAAACTCAATATAAACTTTTACATTTGAATCTAAAGTATAAGACTGATTCTATCATACAAAATGTAAAAAATATTTACTAAAAAAATCTATTTCGTCAATGATAAAAGTTTAAAAACTTTATTGAAAATAAGTGCTTTTCCAGACACCTGTCTGTTAGTAATACAAGAAGATCTTTTTAAAATATTACCTTTCATGTAAGAGAATCAATCTTTTATTAAAAACTAAATGCCTTTTTATATACTGAATAATTATAGAAATTTTTTGCAATTACATTAGCGGTAAATATTTACGTAATCTTTTGCATTTATCATTTTTAACTCGAGAAATTTTTTATTATTTTGCTTGAATATTAAATAAAAGATGTAATTGACCATTTTATGTTTTAAAAAATGTAGGGTTTAATTTTATGCAATTATTTGCACGGACATAAAATAAAAATTGATAAAAATTCGGGAATATATTCCATTAAATGCAAATCAATTTTTAAAATATTGATTTTCAGAAAAAAATGAACGTGTACATTTTAAATATGTCTGCATTTTACTGATTTTTTTAAAGATTTTATTTAACGTTGCCGTATTTACGCTATCATTACGATGCTAATTAACGACGGAGGTCGTCAGTGCGTTTGTGAACAAAGCACATGTAACGTACAGTGGTGCTTGTATGACTCGGCCGAGACTTACCGAGTGAGCCACTGACATTTTACTGATTATAATTTAGTCACAATTCAGCATATTCACCAAATATTTCAAAAAGAAGAGAAAATGAAAATTACAAAATTAAATTTATTGAGCATATAATAGTAGTTAGAAATAAAAGTATAATTTTTTTTGAAAAATTATCAGAAATCTTATGATTACTTTTATAAACTTTTTTGCAAAATTATTATATTTAAAAAAAATTATCCCCTGTAACAATTTTTTTTTACAAACAAAAAAAAAAGAACCGTTAAAAAGCAAATTTAAACTGAATGGAAATTCTTTTTTTTAAATAACATTTTTCTGCCAATCTGATTAACTTAAATTTTTCTTATTATTTTTAACAAAAGATATTTCTATGGTAAAATACCTTTTAGAGTAAAAAATTAATTTAAAAATTAAATTAGGAAAAAAGCTTAAAATTCTGATTTTTAATATTTTATTATTAAAAATTTTTTTTTGCATATTTTGAGTACCAAATTAAATTTTTTTTCTGGTATTAACGATTTTTATTTTTTGAGCGTAGGAGTTGGCATGAAATATTCCATACACATAATTTAAATGTGCTTATGTGAGCGCGTATGCATGTGTGTGTAAGAAAAATTCTTCAGTTCAACAATATTGATTTTCAGAACAGAAATATTAAATTATATTTCATTTTCGAAATATTTTTGTGTTTTATTTTTTATTACTATTAATAAATATTCGTTTTAGTTAAAGGTTGAAAAAGTACACATGCAAGAGGGTGTTCCTAGAAAAATTTATATGGGTTTTATAAAGTAAACTTTTTATACAGTCAATCGTTTTGAAATTTTAATGTTTTTATTGACACATCAATTACTTTGAACCTACTGTCAAATCTTCTTTGGTACATTTTATATTGTATAAAATGTAAAGATTTATATGATGTCTTTGCTTTGTGATATTTATAAAAGTTTTTTAAAAAATTTATTTTTCTTATAAAACTATGAGTTAATATGGTAAAAAATAAAAATTATTATTTTCGAATAAAATAATAAAATAGATGATACACGCGCACACACATACACATATATATATGTACACCGTGCCAATAAAAAATTGGATGATGCTGTACAAAAAGCAGGGTGGCTCTTTAAAGCCTTATAACTGTGGAAAAAATCTTTGTTAAAAAAATTTAAAAAAGCAAAAAAACTCTTTCCCAATGCTTGTTTACATATTTCACTCAGATTTTCATACTTGAAAAATAGACAAAGTTAATCTAGCATTAAAAAATTTGATAACTAAAGTTTATTTTCAAGTCAATAAACAATCTTTTAAAAAATTTTTACATTTTGTTTTTAAAAGGTTTTGGAGAATTTATTCAATGTCTTTTTAAAAATTCTTTTGCGACATTCCTTTTTGAAGATTTCTTTTAACACAAAACAGTTATCACTGCAATAATTATAACAAATAAATTGTACCGAGATTGACTACTTGAAAGGTTGAATGAAAAAAAAGCGTAACTCAAAAAACACCTGTTTATCATTTAATAACGTGTAATGTTGCATTATAACATTATTCCTTTAAAAATTAATACTATAAATACAATGTCCTAAAGTGATGTAAAAGGGTATATGATTCATACATAGTTACTGACATTGCAGTTTCGCGAATTTTTTATTTTTATTAGAAATTTTCTAAAAAATCTCTATATTACTATATTATTAAATATTAAAAAAAAAATTTTTTATCAAGAATTAAAAATTTGAAAAACTGTAATGTTGGTATTTAACATTTTTTTAACATGATTAGCTAACACTAAGAAACTTAAAGAAATAATTAATATATTTCAAGATATGTCCTTTTTCCTTAAAAGTTTCAATTGTTTATTTTTATTATTAACCTTTAGAGGGCCGGAATACGCCTCTAGGCGTAAGGGGTCTGACTCACCAACATCGCAACTTACAAGGAGAGTGTATTGCATTTGGGTCTTGGATTTTCTTCTAGCTTTGGGATCTTTTTTCTTACATAAAATCATGAAAAAAGCCGAGTCCATTCGGTCCAACGCTCGATTTTTTCCGAGTTATGAGCAGTTTTGTCTGTTTTGTTGAAAAATTTGCATCTGCTTTATAATTTTACAGTTTTTTAACTACTCATTCTATAAGGTTTTTACGGTTTGCTTATTAAAATTGAGATTAAAACCTTTCGATTAAAAAAAAAACGTGTCCAAAAAGCTCAAATTGTTAAAAAGTTATGAAGGGATGAAAGTTAAAATGAATTTCTGACTAAAATGTTGCATTTATTTTCTATGCATATTTTCAGCTAAATATTTGCGCTATTTTTATTCTCTCATAACTTTTTAACAATTTGAGCTTTTTAGACACGTTTTTTTTTTGATCGAAAGGTTTTAATCTCAACTTTAATATGTAATGAGTAAAAACCTTATAAAATAAGTAGTTCAAAAACTGTAAAATTATAAAGCAGATGCAAATTTTGTAACAAAACAGACAAAACAGCTCATAACTCGGAAAAAATCGAGCGGTGGGCCGAATGGACGCGGCTTTTTTCATGATTTTATGTAAGAAAAAAGATCCCAAATGCAATGCACTCTCCTTGTTAGTTTGGCTCTAACTTAGGGACCTTAGACCACATTCCTATAGAAAAATTCGATTTTCAAATTTTTCAAAACTCCGGCCCTCTAAAGGTTAATTTCATTCAATTTCATAAATATTAGAAATAATATAAATGAAAAAGAAAATATTGTTACCTAAGGTTAAGTCATTCTTAAAGCAAAAAAAAAATTACATAAAAAGCTTCGTACAAAAGAAATGGTAGTGGCAAAAAAAATATCTAAGTAAAAAATTATCTTTGCAGTAAACATTTATTTTCTTCGTTTAATTTAATTTTGTACGTTGACAACAAGTTATACTGTCAAATTTAATGTATTAATTTTTGTAGCTTTTGAAAAATCTCTAAAAAATATTATGATCTAGTTAAGTAATCTAATAATAATTACATAAAAAACGAGTAAAAAATATTAAAATAAAAAATTTTGGACAATATTTGTTATAATATACGTTAATTACTTTTGCAAATGAAGTTTTATAAAAATATATTTCTTTTGTAAATGTAAAATTAATTTTAAAAAATTATCAAATATTAAGGCTTTGCCACAGATCTGCTCAAATATTTTTAAATATCTGTTTTTATTTTATTTAACGTCGCTGTATTTTTGCTATCATTGAGATTCTAAATTAGCGACGGAGATTGCCAGCGTATTTGTGAACAAAGCACATGTATCATATACAGCGGTGCTTGTGTCAATCGGCAGTCGGGAGCGGGATTGGAACTCGAGATTACGAATCCATCGCTCTACCGACTGAGCCACTGGCGACTTCAAAATTCTGATTGTTATTTTATATAATTCAGCAAATGATAGCATACAAGATAGAAAGTGTCTAATTACAATTTTTCTGAAAATCAATAATTTTTGAGAAAAAAAGAAAATTATATATAATTGAATAAACAATAACTACTTTTCTATACATATTTGTAAATTAAAAATTTTTCAGGAATTTTTCCCTTTTTTATTAAATTTTATTCATACTTTATAAAAAACCAAAAATAATAAGCCATCAAAAAAAATTTTGGGTATGCCAAATATTATCTTTCTATAACTTAAATTAAAAAAGCTAAAAAATCCGCATATAGTAAATAATAAAAAGTATTTTATTTAGCTTTTACACACACATTTATGTATTACGCATATAAATAATAAGAAATGCATATTGTATAAATACATTTTTTTTCATATTCTTAACTCTAACTAATATGGAAAGAACGAAGTGTATAAATGTAATTTCAACATTTTTTTCATTTTTTTACGAAAAAAATAATTTTTTTAAATATGAATAGCATTATTATATTATTTAAAAGTATAGTAAAAATTTGAAATGTTTAAGAATGATTTTATACGGACCAGTTGATTTTTTTTTTAATGCATTAATTATTATTATTTTCTAATTTATTTATTTATTTTTTTGGAAAATTATCAATTAAATAAAATACACTCAATTTATTTCAGTCGCCGGGGGAAATTGAACAATTAATACCAGCATATACCAATATTAGAGTTATTACTTTCGTCAATCAATAAATGAGAGCTCCATATTGGATAACACAAAATGCATACAAGCAAATAGATTAAAGAAATTTAAGGCTAAATAGTAATTACAATTGAGCTCTAAATGCAATTAAAGATAACAATTAAGTTTAAAACTAATGTGAATTCACTACATCTATATCATGTAGATTAATAATAAAGGATAAAGTTTCGTTAAATAAATTTAAATTATCGATTCAAGGGCTAATTTCGTAAAACATTTTAACTTTTTTTTTATCAAACGGAAAGGATTAATTTCAACGTTTTACGTATTTTATTTAAGCTAACACTTTGTTTTTAAAATTAAAAATTAAATTTTCAATTTACATTGAATTTTATGTTATTTATCAAACATTTTTATTTTAATAATAACAAATATTTGTCTAAAATTCAAGTTTTATTTATGATATATATATTATCCCTTAGAAATTTTTACTGATTTTGTTTGTTTTTTGTATCTTTAAATATCTTTGAGCATTTATGTGTTGATTTGTATTTATTTTTTCCTTTTTAAATAAAAATGGTTAGTGAAGTAGGTCATTTTACTCTAAAAGCATTAAAGTCTTGGCAAATAGAATTTTGCCAAGTTTTTTTTCTTTCTTTAAATAAAGATTAGCCAATTAAGATTACACGTCGTCGTTTTAAGATTATCAATAAACGCAAAGCTTCTACTGTTTTAAAGCAAAAAAATATAAAATAAAATAAAATTCAAACTTAAATAAAAGAAAAGAAGAACTACGAAGGAAAGAAAGAATTAGAGCAAGAAATTTTTTTTATCTTAGTGAAATGTGTCAATATTTCACGTCTTCTTTAATCCTTTAAAGCATGGCCATTTTTTCGCACTTTAGATTTATAAATTTAAAGCTCTTAGAAAATTTCTTTTGTAATCCAGTTGAGATTATTAACAATAACTTTTATAAAAAGTATTACTTCTTTTTAAGTGTCAATATTTTTTTATATAGTCTTTGAAGTTTAAATTGCTGTTAGAATATTTCATACGTCGGATGCCTATTATGAAAACCACGAACTCTCGAATAAATTTTAAAAGCCATTTTAATCAATTCATCAATTACAAAAAGTAAGAAATTGGCACTTCAAAATATTCGATTAAGTACCTTCGAAAAAAAAAAATAATTTCACAAAATAATTTTTCTTAAGTGATTTTAAAATTTTAAAGAAAAGAAAAAATAATTCAATAAATTTAATTGTTAATTGATGAAAATTAGTGTCTTGTTTTGCGTGTTGTACATTACCTTTAATTCGAATTTAAAGTTTAAATTTGTTTTATTTTTCTTTCCATCAAAGCTCATCTATTAAAGTATTTAAAAAGAGGGTTGTGAAGTTTTATTTATTCATCGTAGAGGAAAACTATCCAAAAGCTTTTTTTTAAATAATTAAGTACCATCGTGTGTCACCATATATTTTCTTAGAAAAATCCAAGTATTTTAAGAATTCTTGTATAATCTAAAAATAAAGTTAAAAATAATAAAATCTTACCTATAAACGACAATAGTAACAGCAATGAGCAGCGCTAATCCAGTACCAGTAGCGGCTCCCAATACAGCTGCCGAAACCATTGCTCTTTGAAAGTTTATTTATTTTTCTCAATTCAATTGTATTTTTTTCTCGAAATGAAGATCCTGTCGTTGTTTATCATGATGATACGAGGGCTTTATTCATTTACATCATGAAAATACGTGGGATGATGATGGAGAAGAAAAAATAGTCGAAGAAGAAGAAGCCCCATGCAAGTTGTCGTCGATATTACCTTGCGTTCGATACGACTATTAATTGTAATTGGTGTTCGAGCCCACCCTCTGCGAGAACTTGTTGTTGGCTATGCTTGTACGAACGAAGTAAAAAAGCTGGATAAACAACTTTTACAAACGGCTTGTTGTCTATTTCCTATAATTAAATAACATAAGCGATATCAGATGGCTTTTCTATTTTATAAAATGTAGTTCGTTAATATTTTCATTAAAGTTTTCTTTCGGAATGTTGATGAAATTTTTTTTATTTTTTTTTTCTTTAAAATAAACTAATGAGTAAATATTTTAACAAAAAAATGTCAAAAGCAAAATAATTATTCATCTACATAAACATTCATTACTCTTTTATTTGAGATTTAAGAGAGATTTGTATTTTTAATTAATTCATGTTAAAAGAAAAGAAGTTCCTGTAATATAATTTGAATATTCATGTATTCCATTTGACTTTATCTCAAGATTATAAAAAGTTCCTAGCAAATTTTCATTGAAATTCTCTTGTTCAAAGATTTAACGACCTTAAAAAAAATTTTACTGTACTTAAACGTTGTCTAGATTCGAATTATAAATATTAATTAAAAGTTTTGGAGTTTATTATGAAACACCATAATTCATTATTTTCGAATGATATATTATTTTTTAATATCAAAGTTTATTTGGAAATGTATCATGTGAAAATTATTATAATTAAAAGTAAATATTTCCTGTAAGTTAATATTAACATTTCTCATTTTATTAAAATTATTTGTCTTTGAAATAATACTTGACTTTATGTAGATTCCAACGAATTCTCATCATTAAATGAAAACAAGATAATTCTATTTTAATGTCGACAAACAACGCTTTTTTCTGTTAACAAAAATAAACTGATTTTTAATCATAAAAGTTATTAAGCCTTTATTATTTTACAATGATCAATAAAAGTGATTAAATTAAAAGGAAAATCAATTAATAAAGTGCGCTATAAGCACTCATTGTAACAAGCAAAAATCCGTAATTGCAACTAAAACATTAAGTGCCCAGCGAGCAAAAACATATACAGAAAAGAAAGAGAGAAACGGGAAGAGAGAAAAACCTCTTAACAAAATAAACAGTATAAGACGCGATGAAGAAGCAAGCGATACGATGTTTGTGTAGAAGAGAAAAAAAAAGAGAAAAATAAGGGACGCGCGTCCATATAGTATAGAGACATCGACAGCGTCACAATGTAACCATATGTTTGCATTCCTGGCTTTCTAAGCGCGCATATTTTACTCTAAGTCAAGAGCTCTGACAGTTGGCTCGTAAATCCCTCTTATACCCGTGAAGATAAGCCATTGAATCGATATTACAAACTCGTTATCACTCATCGACATTTCGTTTTTTTTTAATCATTTTTTTTTTATTTCATACAAAAAAAGCGTATAACAACATCCAAAGCCACAACAGAACATTAAAAAAAAAATCAAAACAAAACATAGAAAACATCGTTTTGCTGTAAAAACAAGCGGCAAGAAAAAAAAAGCATTTGTTTATGTAGTGTGTTAAATTATATGTTTACATAAAAATAGATGATTACCACATGATCCAGAGAAGTCAAAGATACACGATCGCCCGGCGATTTCCGAATACGAATAAAAAAATCTAATGGAAAGAAGAAGAGTAAGTAAAGTTTGATGGTCACAGTGACACGGCTGAAGCGTGACTGCCAAGCGCTAAGGGAATATATCCTGAACTGAACGAACGAGCTGCGGGCAAACTATACAGACTGACTCTGAGAGGATATAACCATTGAGGTAAAAGTAGGGAGGTTTTCTCTCTCTCTCTCTCTCTCTCTCTCTCTCTTTCGCCGTAGGAGTGGAGATTTGTCGCGCCCACGAGCTTCAACATATATAGTAGGAATATAAGATAGAAAAAGATGGATAGCATTACCAGAGAACATAACATCTCTTTTACTCTTACTTTCTATCTTTTCTAAGCTTCACTGAACTTTTATCGTCGACAACAAACATACCAATAGTCTTTTTCTATATTATACAACAATTGCCCGGAAACATTTTTATTTCATACACCTTCTTTTCCCTCTCGCTCTCTTTCTTTTTCTATGTTTATTCTTTTTTTCTCTCTTTTTTTATTCCCTAAGAAGATATGGATTTTGTTTGTTGTTGGGGGTTTATAAGACGCTTTTGTCATGATACACGTGAATGAGATAAGAATTTAAAAATGTATTTTTAAAGAAAGGTTCAAGTTAAGGATGATTTTTCTCGGAGTAAAAGCAATTTATGCGTAACGTTCACATCAATAAAGTCTTTTTTATTTTTTTCTCTTTTTTTATTGAAGAATAATTCAATTGTTCAAAGAAATTCTATGTACGCTCGCTTTAAAAGAATATTCACTCCAAAGAGTTTAGTGAATTATATAAAAAAAGTATTGGAAAACGCGACATGAATTACCCAATTTCAACTTTAATTATCTAATTATAAGTTTTATACAATTACTTTACAATGCTTGTGCAAAGAATGAGATTTTATCTGTACATATAAATCAGACTTTTTATATTAACTCGAATGATCAAAAAATAAAAATCGTTAAAAGTCTGGAAATATGCTTCAATTCGTGTCTAAAATATGGAAAAAAAATTTAAGGGCTAAATCAAAGGGATCAAAAGTTAGGGGAGATGGAATGTTTCAATTTTTTCAAATTTTTTGCTAAATAAATTTTTCGATCAATTTGTTACTTGAAAAATATTAACTTTTGGTAAAATCTAATCGAATACTTTTTGTTGGAAATAACATATATAATATATACGAATTTTTAAAAATCATAATGTGCAAATTTTTTGGCTTATTTGATTCGTGGAAACATAGTATTTAATAAGCCCAAAAACTGCCCAGGTTAATTTGCTTTTTAATGGCTTAATTTTTTAATTTTTTCTTAAAGAACAAATAAACTTTTGGCTCCAACGGAAAAAATTTCTCAAAAGTTTTTAATTTTCTAAAATCTAAGAAAATATTTATTTTTGATTCAATCATAAGATTTATGATTTTTTTTTAAATCAGTGATTTTTATAAAAATATATGTAGAACCATTTTATATCGGAAATTTTGAATTTTGAATTTTATTTAACGTCACTGTATTTATACTATCACCATTGCAATGCTAATTAATGACAGAGGTTTTTAGTGTATTTGTAAACAAAGCACATGTAATACAGTGGTGTTTGTATCAATCGTCCGAGAGCAGGAATCGAACCTGGGTTCTCGGGTTACGAATCCATCGTTCTATCGAGTGAGACACTGATGAGCTCTAATATTTTACACATAATTTTCAATGG
The DNA here is from genome assembly GCA_017163975.1 of Anastatus disparis. Lineage (NCBI taxonomy): Eukaryota > Metazoa > Arthropoda > Insecta > Hymenoptera > Eupelmidae > Anastatus > Anastatus disparis. The sequence goes on from JAFFSR010000251.1 coordinate 5,130,820, forward strand.
AAAATTTTTTCATATATATTTATGAAAAAAAGATCATAAATCTCATAATTAAGAATAAAATTGCTATTTTTTCAAATATTTTTGCAAATTAACAAATTTTTAAAGTTTTTTCTCGTACAGGTTCTCTTAAAGTTTTTATATACTTTTTCAAAATAGGGAAACAAAAAAAAAATGAACCGTCAAAAAGCAAATTGATCCTGGGTATACTTTTTGATTTATTGAATCGTATTTTTCTATCAATTAGATAAACTAAAAAAACTGCATATTGTAATTTGCAAAAATTCGAGTATATTGTACATATTATTTTCAACAAAAAGTATTCCGTTAAGTTTTTATCAAAAGTTAGTAGTTTTCGAGTAAAAATTTCATAAAACGATTCATTTAATAAAAAATTTGAAAAAATCGAAACATTCCATCATTTTAAATTTTTGATCGCTTTGACTTAAACCTTTAATAATTTGTTTTCGTATTTTGGATACGAAATTGAACATATTTTCAAACTTATAACAATTTTGATTTTTGACAGATGTTAGGTAATGTGAAATATCCCATACATATATTTTACTCTAAAAGAATATTCACTTCAAAGAGTTCAGTAAATTGTTAGGAAAGAAATATTGGAAGACATTGCATGAATTACCCAATTTCAACTTTAATTAACTAATTACAACTTTAATATGGCTGTGTTACAATGCTTGAATTAAGAGTGAAATCTCATCCTTTGCAAAAGAAAATCCACTTCAAAGAGTTCAGTTATTTGTAATGAAAAAAGTATTGGAGGACACGACATGAATTACTTGATTCCAACTTTAATTAACTATTTACAATTTTAATATTGTTATGTTATTATCCTTGTATTAACAGCGAAATCGATGCACTGTTTAGTTTTGAGATTAAATGTTTTCAGCATGATAAAATGTAAGTAGACTTTAAAATTTAATAGACTTAATTTCTTCAAATGAAACAGTAGTTTTCTAGCCTAATATCATGTTTAATGTCTTGGTGTAAAAGTTTATGTCGTCCAAAGGATGCAAAGAAAAATCGTTTCATTGGAGAGAAAAACTAACTTTAACGATTTGGGAAACGAGGGAAAGAATAGTTTTTTTTCAATATCAAGCAAGATTCGAAAATTTAAAAAAGTAATGTAATATTAAATTCTCAAATTATTAGTTTTGAATTTTGAGTTTGAAGTAGATATTACAAGCTTCCAACTTTTACACTAAGAATAAATTTAAATCTTTTAATTTTCTTTTTGTTTAACAAACTTTACCTTCCGAGCTTCAGGTATACGCAGTTATTAAATTTAAAATTTATAGAATTCAAAACATTAATGGTTTTAGAACTTTTAATTTTATGCAAAATGTTTATGGTTTTTGGGTGCATAACGAATAAGTTTTATTATTGTGTACTACGTATATATAAACTTTTGAATTTTAAACTTTTATTTCCAATACATGTTGTCTTTCTTTTTGGTTTTATCTAAAAATTATAATTTTTTATAAATTTTAATGATGCTTGTTATATAACAAAGTAAATATAAATAGAAATTTATTGACCTATCGAGCCAAATTTGTACAAACATTAATTTATTTAAGCGAAGTTTTGGGCGTATCATTAAAATCTTTTCTTCAAAACAAACTGTACAACGGTAGATAGATTTTCATATTTTTATATAACAAAGTTTGCAAATAATAAATTTGATTTTATTTAATAGAGTCAATAAATCTTTTTTATTGATTAATGTCAAAACTTTAATCTTACATTAGAATTATTATTCTTTTATATAAAGCTTGTAAAATAATATTCATAGTATTTTTATTAAATTCAATGAAATAAAAAAACTAAACGTATAATAATTTTTTTATTAAAAATAAATCTCAACTTTTTCTCTATTATTATGCCATAAAGTTCATTAAAAATTTTCTTATTGATATTCAAAAATTCAGCACGCGATGCGAAACTAATAATTTTAACGTACTATGAAATATAAAAATTTTTTTTTTCTTTTATAAAAGAAGCTTATAAAACGCTCGCAGCACTATTCATCTTCATGGTTATTGTTATTTTTTCGCAATGTCCATTTTCTACCTAATTTTATAGCTTCACGATTTTATGATGTATTTTACGACGAAATCTATATTTCTATTTTATTACTTACAAACCACATTCATCAAAACGGATATTAACAAAATTTTTTTAATTTTCATTACTTTATTTTTCTTTTACATGAAAAAATCTTTTTTATTGCTTTATTTTATTTATTATTAATTATTGATTCCTCTTGGAAACAGCCTGTAACTGACATTTCCATTTATTCAAGAGAGGAACAAAGAGAAAGAGAGAAGATCGTTTGAATGATTTGTTATCATTATGTAACTGCATTTTAACGAAGTCCTCGAGGATAAGCTTCAACATAATCAATGAAGATTAATTCAAACGTTTAATCACATTGGATTCGTCCTCGAACACGTCCTTTGTTTATTTTAACAGCTTTTGAAATTCGCAACGTGATGCTTAATAAAAGTTGATCTTTTTTTTTTCTTTTTCTTTTTTTTTCAATTTTATTATAACACAAGGAACCAACAATTCCTATAAAGTACATCACGATATTCTAGAACCTTTAGACTCCCTGTCGATATAATACTTGCTTTTGTAGCCAATCGTTCTTTTATTACTTTTTTTTTCTTTTTCCCTTTTTTTCTTCTTTCTTTTATTCTTTATTTTGTTCTTCTTCTTTTTCCTTTTAACTTGGTAAGATTTTGTAAATTGCTTTGAGATTTGAAAGTCTTGTCAATTTTTATGACTGATTACTTCAATATTGATAAGCTTATATGTACTTATATTATTTATATCCATTCGATAATTAAAATAGAAACATCATACGCGTCACTATCTAAAATTCGCTTTATCGATTATTATATGTTAGTATAATAATAACTATAAACATTTTTAACTTTATTTATATTTCATTCATCGGGTTTATTAATATACGCTTTATTGGGATGCGTAATTATTAAGGAAAAACACACATGATTCGATTTATTTATAACGGGAAAATAATCAATAATCTTTTTTTTTTCACCTCGGAATCACGTTTTCATTAAAATTAAACTAAATTACATTACAGCCCAAAGTACAAGGATGTAGAAGGCCTGGAGTTAGAAGGAAAAAAAAGAGAATAGGTCAAAGATCGCTAAATTAAGTAGTAAAAGTAAACGTCTTCGACTGATATTAAATCAGGATCTAACTCGTACGAGTATATGTATATACATGTTTTTATTCATGAACATTAGATGTACTTTTTGAGCTTTAGATCCCTTTTATTTTTTTTTTCATCTTTTATTCATAATCGTAATAAATTTCTTTGAAATAACTATATTTCCAATTTATCGATTTAAAGTGAGAAAAAAATGGGATAAGATGAAAAAAATCATCAGGCTTAAGACACTCCGAATTCTGAGCTAATAATTAAATTCAGTTTCTTTTTCTTCGTTTATCCAAGACTTAGCAACATATGCAATAAAAGAAGATACGGAAAAGAAAAAGAAAAACAAAAGAAAACTTGTTTCGCACGGATTATCCGATAGCCCAAAAGGAAAAGCGTATAGGATTTATCGGATGTATTTTTTTTTTTTTTTTTGATAAAAAATTCAGAGATTTATTTTGATACGATGACACACACTTACACTATTTACACACCTTTAGAGTACAGAAAAATCTAGGTCAAATTTTGTTATTCCGTCATAGCTAAAACACGCGGTTTGTATTATAAGGTTAAAGGCGTAAAAAAATATCCTCATCTTATTTATGATGAGATAGTCAGAAATGTTGGAAAAGATGCTTTACCTTTGATATTACGTACCTTGCTTATACTGTATATTTAGATTATTTCTTTTTTTGCAAATATCATCTTACTGGATCCTTTTAACATTCTTAATATTAAAATTACTCTAATATTGTAAATATTTCATTCAAAATGAAAACCGAATTTATATTTACAGCAATTTAATTAAAAAATTACTTTTAATTAGAAAAGTAAATAATTTAAAAAAAAGATTTTAGCTATACCATTTTACTATCGATTTATTCGTTGATAATCCTATGTACAAGTAAATGAAAATATTTATCGCTACTTTTTTCTGCTCGATGTAAAGATTTATGGCTTGAAGGTTACATAAATCACAAAACGTTTCAAGTTTTTGTATTATTACTACAAGGTGTTAAAGAAGAAAAGAAAAGTATTTACCTAAATCTTGGTGAAAGTAAGGATAACCTTTATTTACATGCAATGAATATAAATATACCGGAGCAGGCAAGTAGAAAAGTTCCGTGTCCGGTCAGACATTTGAAATTTTGTAATTAAACAAAACGAGGTGAAGATAATAACTTCAATTAAATCAAATCTCATTTATTTTATGTCTTGATATAATCTTAATTGAGGTAAGAAACATTAGTCTTTGTAAGCATTTAACAAAACATCGTTCCCCAGGGAACGAAAAAGAAATTCTCATGTCAGACGTTAAAGATAATTTCAGTTGCAACGAAAACAGACGGATCTTTTGCTTATCTCGACGTAATAATCGATACAACCAAAAAGCAGGAAAAATTTTCTTTTTTATTTTCTGCTTTTTCTTCAAGCTTCCAATTGTTAACGAAAAAAAGAAAGTAAAAAGAAAAAAACAATTTGCAGAAAGCTCATCTATTTATTATACAATCTTCATTTAACGTCCCTTTGTGTAGTCGAAAAATTTCGCGCTTTTCTTCTATACAAGTATAAAAAAAACAGGTAGGGAAAGGAGAATGAAGATGAGGAGAAGAGAAGGAGGAATAGACGACAACGTAAATTCATGTCGCGTGTCAAAAGATTAAACCTACATAGAAGTATATAGCTAGAGCAAAGCAATGAATATATGTGTATATAAAGAGGGTGGGGAATTGTGTATATTATTAAAGTCTACCACTAGAGGGAGTTACTTAAGCTTTCTCTTTCTTTACTTCCCCTATCCCTGGTTTTAGGTACTCAAACCAGCCGCTTCTCGCTAGGGTTGCTGCTGCTGCTGCTGCTGCTGCAGGGGAGAGAACAACATAATAGAGAGTGGAGTAGTCAGCAGCTAGCAGATGATAATGGATATACATCCTTTAATTAGGATGGACTTTAATATACCGGGTTAACAAGTGTTATTTTTTTTTGTGATAACAAGAAGAAAAATTTTAAAAAAAGCCAAAATCTTACTTCATTTTAATCGATTGTGTTGTTGTTTAAAATCGCAAGGTAAGTCTAAATTTTCTGTATTTTACGCCCATACGTGAAGAATCTTTAATTTTGCTACACGCTGTGTGAAAATTTTATTTTTTCTTCATCAGCATTGTTTATTGGAAGTAAAAATGTGCGCATTACAATTGACGCATGCATGAAATTGATTGGCCTTTAATACCGTCATTACACGATTGCGCGTTAATAAGTAATGCAGAATCGTTACAAAGAGATAGCATAGAAATCAAAGTTTTTTTAAAAATAAATTTAATACCATAAGCACGAGAAGAAAAAAAAACTGAAATCCCGGATCCCTCACGTATGTTAAGAGGAACTATATATATGATGCGCGCGTGTCAAGTGCGCACGTGCTCTCCGTAGGTTGGTTTGGTTTGTAAAGTTACAAGTGTTGTAAATCTTACAATTGTAATAACAAACCTCGGCGTGTTATTGTAGCGACTCGTGCATTTAAATCGATACTATAAAAGTACATGTCTCTTTCTACATAATGTATTGTGTGTAGAATGAAAGAAAAAAAAAAGAAAGGAGGTGATTATCGCGTGCTATTATTTTTCTTGCTTCTTCTTTTTAAACTTTCGTAATCTATATGTCTGTCTTTGTTTTGAGTTCTATTATAGCTCTATGATTGTATACCAGTACATTACTAAAATATGTACACGTGGTAGCGCAAGTACTCTTTTTTTTTAAAGAGTTGGCGGGTCGGCTTTATTTTTTATTTTAAAGTTCTATATGCACATTCCTGGCGACTACACTTGCATTATTGATCGGTTAAGAGAGAGAGTATATACTTCGAGTATACACGAGGCATATACACAGGCAGTCAGGCAGGCAACCAGTAAATGCCCACCCACACGAGTACTACCTATAATGATCTTTCATTGTTTTCTAATGACCTTTTTCATACTTTTTAATTATTATTTTTTATTTACTTTCTTTTTTGACAACTTTTGTTATTGACATTTTAAAAGATTTCTTTTTTGTCATTTTTAAAGATGGGTATATTGAGAATAATTCAGTATTGTTTTGCTTGAAATGTAGTTTATGAATATAGCGAAAAGTTTAAGTGCATATATGGACATTGATGACTACCTAATGCCATAGACGTGTGCTATGCACGCGTAATTGGATTGAGGCCGGCCCCCTGATGTTATACATTGAAAGCATCATAAATGCTCTCTCTTTCTCTCTCCCTCGCTTACTCTCTTTGATATATAGATGTATAGGTATATACATGAATGCACGAGACTTACAGGCTCCCGAGCGAGTAGTTGTTGATTCCGTCTTCTTTGACTCTCACTCTCACTCTCTCTCTCTTTCCCTTTCTCTCTTTAGTTACTCTCTTGGTTGGACTATTTTGTCCTAGTTTCTCATGATTAGTCGGCCTTTCTTGTGCTCCTGTGGCTATCACGCATCGACGCATGCGTTTTTTATTTATTTATTTTTTTTTTCTTTTTCATTCTGGGAGAATGTCACCTGCAACATGAATCGGCGCTGCTATAGATAACACTTTTAAACTATAGATTAGTAAACAAATTTGAATTTATTGGATTTTCACTTTTAATGCAAAGCAATGTAAATACTTTATCCGATTTTTTCACTGATGAATGAATAATTAAGTTGAAAAAGCTTTTTTGATTCGATAAATTTTAATTAAAAAGCAATACGAAATATTCAAAATATCGGCAATGTATTCAAAAATTTTTTGCAATTCTTAAAGCTATTCGACTTTGTTATTTTGGAAATCAGTAGAGATTATTTCTACAATCATATGTGGAGAAAAATGTTTTTTTACTTATATAAATTATATAATGATGGTAGAAAAACTTTCAATGTTATAAAAATTACTATTTAATATAACAGAAATGACTATGGTATTTAGTACAATATAATTATTGTGACGATGCAAGTTTGTCTTTACATGACTTAAAATTTAACAACACATTTCTCTCCTTGTACTTAATGATTGTTTCTATTATATTTTATAAATCATCACGATATTTTCAAATATTCTAATTATTTTAAAAATTTAAAGAAATTCGAAAACATCTACTTTAATGCGCAGCGTTTATTTTTATACTAGTCATTGACATCTATTAAAACGTCTTAACTTTTTGGCACATATTTAATACTTGCATACAACTTTTATTTTACTATCCATCATAAAAATAATTGGCCAATAAAATTTTTATTTCTATTTATTATACTCAGGTTAAAAGATAAGCAATATGTTAGTTAATCCTTTTTTTAAAATTTAATGCATATGTATACGTTTTTTTTAAACTAGATTTTCGAAATTGGGTTTTAAAATTCAGTAGATTATAATAAAGTAGAATTACAATAGAATGAAAAGGATTAATTAAAGTAAAATTTTTCATTCCGCGTTAAAATAAAGTTTAAAATTAACGAGCTGTTACAGTATGATACTTTTTTTCTTTGTACCTTAGACACGAAAACAAGATTAAAACGACGACGAATAAAGGAATAGCTAAAGCTCTCTAGTACTTGCATTTATTTCGTCGCGAAGAATTGTTCTCTCTCTCTCTCTCTCTCTCTCTCTCTCTCTTCGCTCAAGCTAATCCCTCGCTTGAGGTAACGCGTACAATGCGCCAAGAGGAAGAATAGAGAGAAAGGGAGGAAAAGAGAAGGCAAATGAGAATGTACGAGCACGTGTGCAACTATTCAAACGCAATGCGCCTAGGCACCGCAGAGCGCGTTTGGCAAGCTTCCAAAAAGCACTGAGAGACGAGTAATCTCTCTTACTCTCTTTTGTTTGCTTCGTATCACCTTCTATCTTCCTTTTTTTTCTTTCTCTCTCTCTCTCTCTCTCTCTCTCATTCTTTCTCTTTCATTTGAGTTCGCTTATCTTTTCATCCTTATTTAGGGTCATTGCACTATGACGCGCCACTGTGTTAAACTATGTTAAAAGGGATCTCTTTCGAATCAAATTCTAAATATCACTTTTTATCTAATTTCTTATTTTGCTGTTTAATGGCGCATTGTCATTTTTTTTTATAAAAGTATTACAACTTTTTTAAAATTATTCACTAACGTCATTTTATGAAAATAAAAATTATTAACTTTCAATATTCTCTAGAAATTTCATTTACTTTATAATTTAAAACTTGCTCAGAATAAAAGAAAAAAAAACATCCAGTTATTGAGCTTTAAAGTTTCAATGTTTAACGTCGTCAGCATAAAAATATCGTAAAATTGAAATATTTAAATTTATATCTGAATGGTTTTATCGTGAGAAGTGTAGAAATTTTTTTTTCTCTCATGTAATGTAATGCCTGTATATATAAATTGTTAAATCGTTAAAATTTCAAAATCATTGATGTTTAAAAATAATAATTGATGTTTAAAAATTCTTAACTAATAAATAACGTTAAAAAATTCATTCAACAAATAAAAATTTGAATCTTATTCTTTTATTTCAGTCACTGTGAAATAATCACAGTAAGATAAATAAATCCAAATGCCCATTGAATTACGATAAAATAAAAAAAAGAAATGGGTTGGGCTCTTGGAGGATTTGGCATATTCCTTGTGCTACTCCTTGCGGCCGGGGCTACTGTTGTCATTTGTAAAAGGTATAACAATATCAAATAATAAAATAATACTAAGCATTGGATCCGAATATCGTATCAATGCTCGTAATTTGATTTCAGATACTCGGTTACTTGGCAATGTGGTCCTCGTGATGTTTGGATCATTTGTGAGGAATGGCGACGGAAATTATCCTGGCTTTGGGCACCTCGCGAAGAAAAGGTTAAATTTAAATATTAATTTCTTATCACACACATAAATGTCATATGAATATTCTTGAGTACACAAATAAGTAAATTGTTGTTATAAAATTAATTAAAAAAAATATATAAATACAAGAAAATAATAAAATTATTTACAAATTATTTTGCTCTTATGGTGGAATAAAATATTTACGAGAGTAGTAAAATCCTAGCTTATATTGCACGACCCAATAAAATAACTTTTATCACAAAGTAAATAAAAACTAAAAGAAAATATTAAGCTTCGTTTTTTTTTAAACTAAAAAAAAGTAATGTTAATTAAAATAAAAGAATATAGAAAAGAAAAAGTATATTGAAATGATTGTTTAGGTCGGTCTAGTAAAAGCTCAACATCCAACCGCCCAAGCCGTACCAGGATTATATCGTCAATCCAGTACGAATTCCTCACAATATATATTGCATAGCGACAGCGATCTTCGATTGGACGCACAGGGAGCATTCACCAGGTCAGTTTAACTAAATAAGCACATGACATAAACGTCATCGTCGTCGTTACACTTTGACCGATTATATACGCCAAAGTATTCTTTGCGTGCATGAAATTATTAAAGCCTTTTTCGACCATAATGGGTTTAGTATAATATTTTAAAGAAAAGGCGATTATACTAAATGTTTTAAGAATATATCATTTTATTATTTTAATAGAAAAAAAGAGTTTCATTCTATTTTTCTATTATAAATTCGAAATGAAATTAAGAATTTTCATTTAACAATTTTAGTTTATTGATTTTTACTTAAAACATCAATTATAATATTACATATGCTCACAAACGTAACATCATTATTGAGAGTTTATATAAACTAATTGGTATGATTAAATTTATTTTCGTATTATTTGAAGTTTTAAATTGAGTTTAGTTTCTATTATTAATTTTACCTAATGTTATAATAAAATAAACATTGATTTAAATGTGTCTTATATTTTGACCTATTTGCAGAAATAAGTTAAATTAAAAATAATTTTTAAAATCTGTAAATAATAGAATACAAGTTTTAAAATAAATAGCGTGGATTATTGAAAATAATTTAATTCTTTTAACTGAAGAAATAAAATAACAAATGAAACGACAATTAAATATAGAGAAATTTGAAAATCAATAAGATTATTTGGAAAAGAACAATTGATTGATTTTTTTAACAGATTCGAAGCAGTTGACCGAGACTTACATCCACCTGGTCAATTAGCTCAACAACAACAACAGCAACAACTTCAACAACAAAGTCCCAATCAACACAATAACAATATTCCCCCACAACCATTACGTCCAGCGCCACAACCACGAGCTACAGCACGTCCAAGACCATCACCTTTATCAACTGTCGATTATTTACGTCTTCAAGAATGCGAACCATGCCCATTGACACCACCACCGCCACCACCACCGGCACCTGGCAAATTTCCACGAAGCAGTATGTTCCTATTTCAAGCTGCAGATTCACCATCACCACCACCTTTACCACCACCACCTTCTTCGCTCAACCATACTGATTTTGCTGCTTTGCATCGTGGAATTAATATATTTAGTCAGCATAGGTACGTTTTATTTTTTTATTTACTTTTTAAAATTATTAGTTTTTTATTGAACAAATATTAATCGATCAGAAATAATTTTTACTTTTTAAAGATAAAGCAGTTTTTAATTTATTAATAAAATCATTTTTAACTATATAATTTGAGTATTAAATGTTGTAGAAAAGAAAAAAGAACTAACTTTTGTTTAAATTTTAAATATAAAAATCTCAAAATCATGCAATTCTATTACAAACAAATAAAAGGTGCGCAGTGTGTGTCCTTATTTCTCAGTGTTATTGAAAATTCATTAAATTTTCATGAATTATCATTTTAGTGAATTCATTAAACTTTTACGAATTATTATTTTTATAAATTGATTAATGATTGAATTTTTTCCATATATCAATGATAATAAGAAATAATAGATTTTACAGTTCTATTAAAAAATTCAATTCTTGGAATATTCGGATGCTTGACACGTTTTGACTATTTCTACTTTAATATATTTCTAGTGACTATTTCAAAAGTTTTCACACGTAAAGAATAAAATATTTAATTAAAAATGATAAATAATAAATTTAGTTTAAACAATAACTATAAAAATATTTGAAATTTCATTAGCAACTATTTAAAATTTAAAACCGCACAAAGTGGTTCAATCAAGATAAAAACTAGTCTTTTTTTTTAATCCAAGTAGAATACTTGGTCAAGAGCCTATGGAGGAGCAACGTAAGATTAGGTACACTGTGCAAGGCACAGCGTTGAGTGATCAACTTTTTGATTTAAAAGACCCGGATTCGGAAAATGATTCGAGCCCACCTTACGGAAGTTACGATATTGTACATGATACCAGAGCTAATTTTGATTCGATATACAGTCCACAGGTAAATTCTTCTTCTACAATAAATTCACTTAACTTTTCATTAAGATTCTAATAATATTCCATTTTTTAATTATAAAAATTATATATTAGCTACTAATAATCAATGAAAATTCATCTAAAATATTAAATGTTAAAAAATAAAATGATCGATGACGTATTATTCTTATTTTTATATTGAAAAAAAAAATCCTTAATCATATTAAGTCATAGTTATTTATTCATTAATTGGAGACTTGCAATTAAAGTAGGCTTTAGCAACAAAGCAGTATGTATTTACGTAATACAGTAATCGGCTTGAAACATGTAATCATTCTAATTAATTAATTCTTGAAACACATTGCTAAGCTTCGTAGAAGGTCAATACTAATGTAAATGTTTAGTCTATGTATATTCTTTGATTCTAAATTCATTATTTCATAATTAACTGTTTAAATCAACTGTTTTTTTTTAATAAAATGGTTATTATTCTTTTATAAAAATTTCAAAATTAATTGATGTCAAAGAGACTTATTATATTATCGCAGTATGGTAAAGCCGTTCTCTCCTAAAATTTCGATGAATGAAACTTCCAGAAATTTTAAATACATTTAAAACATTAAAAATTTTTTTTTAAGATTGGGGACTAATAAAAGATAAAATTATCGATTCAGATTGTAAATATTGTATGTTATAAGTTTTTGCCAGTATCCATAAAAATGATTAGGCTTCGCCGTTGCTTAAAGTAGAATCGCTTTTAGAATTTTTAATAAATTATAAATCTAAACTAAAAAAACTAGCTAATTTATGGAAATAAAATATTCTAATCGCTCACTTATCAGGAGACGTTTAGTATGCATCGAGTACCAAGCACACGTAATCTTCAAGATCTCGAACGTATAACTCGTTACATACAAAGTTTACCAGATACTCCACAACCGCCAAGTCCTACAGGTGGTTTTTACGATGCAACTGACGAAGAAGCAGCGAGTCCTGCAGCACCACCACCACCTGCACCACCTGATCCTGGCTCCGATACTAACAATGTTGAACACGAACCGACGATTGGTGAAAAGATTTTCAAAACAGCTGGAACTGTTAGGTCACAAAGTTATATTGACGCTAGCGAGTTTTACAAGTAAGCGGATTATTATAGTCTTAAAATGAATAAATACTTTCAGTATGAACAAATTTTTTAATTAAATTATTAATTATCATTTTATGGTAATCGAAATATATCAAGTTCTAAAAATTTGTACAATAATAATAAAAATGACAGAAAATCAATTTTAAATTTTAGTTCGATTGTGTCATCGGCACAATACATCCAAAATTTATTTTCAACATCAGCATCGATAGACGATGAAAGACTAAATAATTCACAACAAGCAAGTCCTACACGTTCTCGATATAATCAAAATGAGCTACCTCGACGAGCTTGCGATCTTTATAATCCTGAGCTGAATCAAGAGGCGCACAGAACAGCTCAACAAGTATTTTGCATTTGATATTTCATAATTTTTAAACATTTTACAATCGTCACTCTTTTATGTTTTGATGATAATTATTCTTTTTAATAGGTTTATAATAGTCTTCAAGATCCGCCAGCTTCTCCTTTGTTGCTTAAAGATGTTGATCAAGACGCCTATTCGTATTTATCAGATCCTAGTTTCACAAGGACTTCTGAGGTACGAAGTTTAAATTATCACCATTAAAGAGATGTAAAATGTATACTACACCTGTACTTATAAATTTTGACCATCTTTTTATTTAATTGCAAAATTTTAAGAAAAAAAATGCATTAGTTTGTAGTATGTACCATAATGTTTATTCAGTTAAATTTTTAAATAAATTCATTCATTAATTTTTCAGAATTTTAGATTTTTTGTACAAAATCTAATAATTTTAATATAAAATATTGGAACCCGAAATTCTGAAAAATTAATGAATGAATTTATTTGAAAATTGAACTGAATATTCTTTATGGTAGCTACTACAAGGCAAAGCATTTCTTTTTCTCAAGTTTTGCAATAAATGAAAAGATAGGCCAAATTCATCAGTACAGGTATAGTGTCCGTTTTACATCCCCTTAAGAGAAAGTCTCACTTAATATCGAGCAAAACAAAAAATTCAAAGCCTTCATGTAAGAAATTGGATTCTTCTTTTAGTAAACCCATTCCGGTATAAATGGGAAATCGATCTGGCAAAATCTATTCACTACTAGAAGGCTTTGAATTTTTCAGTTTTTAGATACTCTAGATTTAAGAAAGAATATAAATCAGTAGAATAAAATATTTTGTATAATCTCAATTTAATTGGTTCATTTAAATTTATTTTGGAGATGAGTAGTTCTTTGATATCATTGCAGCAGTATATTTAAATGAAAAGATCGGAGATATTACAAACACACATATTTAATTCAATTTAGAAAATCATATATCTTGTTGCAGGATATATTTAACAGTTTGGAACACAGACGTAAAAGTGTCCAAGACCGATTAAATGGTTTCCACGAACTGCTTGAAATGGAAGCCGAAGATGCCAAACTTCGTCGTAATAGTCAAGAGCTTTTAAACGCTCTTGAAGAAGTTCAAATGAAACGTCGACTATCGCAAATTTTCGATGAATGCCCGCAGCAAGACGATCAACAACAAATTCTCGAAGAATTAGAAAGGGCTAATAGTTGTCCTGTTTCGAGACGTGGCTCCTTAGGCCCAGAACCTGAACCACCGCCGTCGCCATTGTTATATGCAAATTTGGATGACTTATCTTGTCTTCAACATGCTGTTAGTTGCGAAAGTGTCTGCTCGGATACTAGTGTTGTGTTAAATGATCTTGAAACTGGTACTGAAGAATCACCTGTTGTTGGATTAATTTGCATTGGACTTGAGCATGATAGGTTTGTTAATTTTTTTTAAATTTATTAATTTTTTTCTTTATTATTTTATTTTTTGTAGTTAAGAATAATTTGGCATATTTGATTTTCATTATACAATTTTCGATTATTCTTACACAAATTAATGTTTGAATTTTAAAAATTTTCAAGACTTAAAAAAAATTTTTTTGAAAATAATACAATTGCATTACTATCAATCGAAGAAAATTTGAAATAAGTTTAATCAAAGAATCATTATTAAACAATGAGAAAATTTTTTTTTTTTTCCCTCCAACCAAAATTTTAGGAATATCCGCAGTAGTTTATTCAAGCAAAACAACATGGAATCACAATCGTACTTAATCGACGCGATGTGCAGGTGGCCGAGCCACATAGGTGAAACTGATTTGATCGTCAGTGTACTGGAAGCACGTGACCTAGTAGCACCTGATGGTAGACCAGCTCAAAACACATATGCAAGAGTTTGTTTATTACCAGATCGACAAACTCATGTACAGACGAGATTGTATAAGGAAACTAATTCACCTAGCTATCAGGAAAAATTTTATTTTCCACTCGAGGGTGGTCCTGTCGGAAGAACATTACTTGTTGAGGTAAACTTTTTCACATTTTATATTCTTCTTTGAATAAATTAAAATTAAATAAAAGGTTTTCCAAAAGAAAACTAAAATATTCAGTGGTAAAATAGATAAAATTTTTTTTCCAATAATAAGAGTAGATATATCACGCTTCTATGTGATTCAGATTGAGAAAAAGATGAAGTAATCCCAATAATTATTGAATTTTTTTTCTTAATATACCGGAAAATTTTGTTTTGTCAGTTTTGTCAAGCTTGAGCTTGATTGATTAATTCATTAATTGATTGATTGTACAAATTTTATTGATGGCCTTGGGGTTAATAGCATTTTGCATTATCACGAGATAACAGCATAACATATGTAAAGAACAAAAACAAATATAAAAACTTTGTAAAAATTAAAGCACATATTTTTAGCAAATAATCAATATTTAATTAAATTTTTTAAGTTTTTGCACTACAATAAAGTTAAAAGAAAAAGTACATTTGAACTTAAACCAAAAGTATGTCAAAAGTAAAGTTAATATTGCAATTAAAAATTTTTAATTCATAATTAATAACTTAAAGTATTATAATACTATAAGTTATTGATTATCTATAAAAATGTATTGAACAGAATCATTAGGCTAAGTGTAAAACAGTGAAGTGTATATCGTACAACTAAATTTGACCACGTTGAGTAATTATTCTGTATAGGTAGAGATTTATACATATTTTGTTTATTAATGGATATTTTTTTAAAATTAAAAGTGTTCAATTTATTCCCAATAGAAAATCATCAATATCTTAAAATTACAAAAACGTAGCTTATCTAAGTTTTTTTGCAGGTAACATGTGCATTGTATAAGACAAACATGTACTTATTTATAATTCTTTGAAACAATGGATACTTTTCTAATAAGTCTCTTTCAAATTTCAAAATATAGCACGCTCAAAAAGTCTTGCCAATTAAATTATAATTTAATTTTCCATGTGAAAAACGTGCAAAAACTAAAATTACATAGGATATTTCCTATTAAAAAAACAATCTTTAGGAATCTTCCTCTTTTCAACCTATGTTATAAAATAGAAAAAAATTTTATTCTCTTTTAACGATATCCTTTTTTTGTTTTTAAAGGTTTTCTCGTACGATTTGCCTAATGGTGAGTCGACTTTGTTAGGTGAGGCTACTTTACGATTAGGCCCTGCACCTCGACCACCCGCTACCACATGGTTACCAGTTATTAGTCCAGCCTTACCTGCGCCACAACTTGGTGAGCTTATGTTTTCCCTTTCGTATCTACCTACTGCTGAGCGATTAACACTCGTTGTCGTAAAAGCACGCAATCTACGTGCTGCTAATGAAGAAACGTCTGGTGACTTTTTTGTAAAGGTAAGTTGTTGCATAGAGAGAACATTAATCTACTTACTAGGAAAGGCCCCCTTGTTTGGGGGGCCTTTCCTAATATTCAAAATAACTCATAATTTTTAAATGCTCGAGCGTTAGACCGAATGCTCACGGCTTTTTTCATAATTTTACGCATAAAAACATATCTGCAACTCACAACAAGATCCATAACCCAAACATAAGGACCTCTCCTTGTTAGAAATCTAAATGATTGAGCTTTTTTCAATGAAATTTTATTTTCAAGGTGTATTTGCTACAGCAGGGGAAAAAATTGCATAAAAAGCGCACGTCGATCAAAAGAGGTGAAAAAAGTCCTATTTTCAATGAGGCGATTATTTTTAATGTTCCAGCTCATGCATTGCAGGCAAGTTTAATATAGATATATTTTTTTCAAAATATTACTAACTCATTCTTATAAGATAATCTATTAAATTTTATAAAATAATATTTTTCACAACGAGTGAGAAGGTATGAAGTTTAAAAAAAAAGCCTTTTCTCGCTAAAAAGTGTTATTTTCCGCTTAAGAGCCGTAAATTTTTCGATTAGAAGACGTAAATTATATTTATGAAATGATGAGGAATTGATGAGGCACAAAAAAATTAAAGAAATTTGAAAATTATTAGATATTATAAGTAATTTTCATCAACTAAAATGTACTATAAAAATAATTATTTTTTAAATACTTTAAAAAATTTTTAAATTCCGATTATTCTGTATTTTCAAAAAATGATTAATGAAAGATCGTCTGTCTATAAAATATTCAATATGTTATAATAATAAAAGCTGGTGAACACATTTTTAATATTTTTACAAGTGAAATTTGATTGTTGAAAAAAATAAAAAATGTAAGGTCGTTTATGCATGAGCATTGAACGTATAGTTAAAAAGTTATATTACTTTAAATATACTGATAACATTCTACCACAATCATCACGTAGTCGCTAAATCTTTAAATTTAAAACTAAATATACATAAGTCACGCATCATGAGATTAGTTCTTATGATATTTTCATCAATGTTTATTCGCGACGTATTTCGATTGGTAACGATCGAAATTTCACTTTAATTTTGCGAAAATTTATTTTCAAATATAATATTGTTTGGCATTAATGCAATAATAAGTTGAAAAATTCAGGAAAGAAAAATGCTTTTAAAAATAATCAAGTCAAACTTGAATCAAAGAAGTTAGGAGAACTAAATTTTTATCTCTAGAAAAGGTGGGAGGCTTGACAATATCTTATTTCCGACCTAAATTTTAAAAAAATGTGTTGAATCATACACAAAAAAATTTCTCTATAAAAATTCATAATGAGATTCTACATAAAAATTATAACGACGTACCATGATCGGGGAACGTGACGTCTTTTCTTTAATTATTGTAATGATACCTCATAAATTTTATAGAGCAGAACTGTAAAAATTACTATCATGTTTTTTTAATAAGAAAAGATGTACTATGTATCTGCAAATATTAAAATGGATAGTTAAACATCTAAATTCATTATATTATTTGTAATAAATTCTTATAAAAATTATGGCACTGTGTCGTAAAAATTGTAGTTATTTTTATAAAAAGTGGCTCACTCGGTAGAGCGATGGATTCGTAATCTCGAGATCCCGAGTTCGATTCCCGGTCTTGACCGACTGATACAAGCACCACTGTACATTACATGTGCTGAAGTTCACAAACACATTGACGACCTCCGTCGCTAGTTGGCATCGTAATGTTAACATAAATACAGCAACGTTAAATAAAATAAAAAACAAAAATCAATTCACAAGTCCTTTTTGGCGATTTTATTTTTTTGCAATAAAATATTTTCTTTAAAAATTTAATTATAAATTTACAAAATACAACTGTTTTTGTTGGTATTTCATAAAAAAAATTTTAATTGTTTAGTTATTGTTAAATAATGATACAAACTCAATTCGCTCATATTTGAATCCATATTTTGACTGAAAATAAATTTTCTTTAATTTTATAAAAAATAAGAATAGTACGATCTAAATATGTAATTCTGAACTAAAGATAAATCGTAAATAAATACATTATGTTTTTATAGTTATAAAAAATAAGTTCAGATTATTAATAACTGTAGACTGAGCAGGAGTCAGTGAGCAGTGAGTGTAGATTTAATAAAAAATTTAAAAAAATCATTTATTTTTCTTTGCAGAACGTTCAGCTAAGGTTGACCGTTGCTGAAGTACCAAGTGACGTGAGCGCAGGCACGAAACCAAATTCAGTCGGCCATGTGATAGTTGGCGCGTCGACATCGGGTCGTGCATTAACGCATTGGCGTCAGATGCTCGCTGCATTACGTCGACCTGTTGCTATGTGGCATCCACTCAGAAAGTGAGCATGCACATAATCTTTTTACACAAGAAAAAACGAAAAAAAGAAAAAAAAAAAAAGAAATATTCTTCCGAATTATTTCCTTCGCGTCTCTTTATATTTACGTTGTTATTGTTGACTGCTGATAATGCTATTCTTGTTGCTGTTCCGTTGATTTTTTTATTCACGACCATTGCAATCGAACTTATAAACTTATGATTAACAATGCGAAACTAATTAGAAACGAGAAAAAGAACGTTGATAGATGCGTTAATAAATCATGCATGTATTTTGTATTAAGTTAGTTTTATGTTCAACGAATTCGTGCTTATTACATTATAAGCAACTGTAATCATAAGGTCGTATGTAAAAAAAAGTTTGTTACATCTTCGTCAACGTTTATTTTATTTATAATATAACGTAGACTAAACGAATTTAAGTATAGACGTGAAATTTACATAAATTAGAAAATTTTTTATTTTTTTTTTTAATTTCACAACTAATTAAACTATTATTTAACATTTCACTGTAATCCTTTTTTTTATATAAAATATATATTGTCTGATACACGTAAATTTCGCTGTCACAGAAACGTGTAATACTAAGTTACAACAACGTATCCATAAAGAAAAAGATCCAATAAAATTACTCCAGTAATTTTAATTTCCGTGCATAAAGGATAAAAATAGAAGAGCTACTATGTATGAATATATACGTTGATGCAATCGCAATTTTGATATATAACTCCGTTGCGAAAGAATTGACAATATTAAATGCGTCTAGACCGAGATTTATTTTTAACTAGTAATGCTGCTTTTTTCTTTTTATTTTTTCAATAATATTGAAAGCCTCTATAATGTTAATATTAATAATAATATAAAAAAAATCATAATAATATTAATAATAATAATAAAAGTCGCGTTATATACTTAATAAATAGCAGAGAGAAAGAAAAAGAAGATTGTCGCATTATATTAGTCAGTGTAAATAATAAAGTTACATGTATATATTAATAAAAAAAGTTAAACATACACAATGCATTAATGCATCGCCGGAGAATGTCATTGATTCTGTCATGCGATGCTGTCCAAACTGCCTAAAAGCAAGTTCAGGAAGCCTTTTGATGCTTGATAAATAAAAAAAAAATAATTAAAAAAAATAATTGAAGAAGATGCATGCTTTCTTTTGAGGGCGAATGAAAGAAAACTTGTTATTGAACAGATTCATATTTTCGATTGTATTTTAAATACAAGAGTTGAAATAAAAAAGTTAACGTAGCTGGTTCTTGTTAAATGCAGGTAAAATAACGATGGTAATAATAATTGTAGTTTTGAGAAATAATGATTAAAAAAAAAAAAATAATGTTGAACGTGTTTAATGACGAACTTTGGTAATGATTTGTAGATTAAGGGTTAATTAAAGTTTCCCCTTTGATTATCATTGCAAAATCATTAGAATATAATTTTTTTAAATATTTCTAATTTTCTTTTTTACAATGTTTGAGCGATCAGAAAAAATTTTTATTAGAATTAAAGTGCGTTGAAAATCATATTCATAAACGTCCAGATGTATAGACACTTTTAATCTCTAGTAAGGGTAACATTTGCAAAATATTAATTCATTAGACTAGGATTTATAAAGTCATGAATTTTCAGGTATTGGCTAATTAAATTTTATATTAAATACAGAAATATATGCGAATAAGAGCATATATAAATACCAAGAAATTGAAAGTGTCTAACATAAATTTACTAATATTTTTATTTTTTTCTTCACTTGCTAACTTATAAATTATAGTAAGTTTGACAAATTTAGTATAAACTTCATTTCATTATTTTACGGAATTTCATATAATCGGAAAATCGATTTTATAATTTCCGTAAATAAATAAATCAAGATAAAAATTAAAAAAAAAAACATGAATGAATTTATTTGTCAAACTTATTTAAAAAATCATGAAATTTTGTATATCCATCGTATCGTCTCAAAGTGATCAAGGAATGCTTATTACGAATCCTGTTCCTGTTCCCTTCGTATGGCCTTGAAAAAAAAACTTAACTATATAACTTTTATACCTTTCGCACTAAACTATGAAAAAAAAAACAAACTTGGCTCAACTGAATATAGATACACAGAAAAATGACACATGTTTACATGCGCACATATGAACATACTATATATTGTATTAATGAAGATCGAGACATGATGCAATGAAATATTGTTATTTCAAAAATGTTTAATGCTTTTTAAATATTCGTATTTATAATTATAAAAAAATTATCATAAGAATTGTTATTTCACATGTTTTTAATGCACTCAAGGTATTTTAATGAATTTAATATTAAAAAGTATCCTAATCTATAAAAATTTATGATGGTAATAATTATAATGATTATATATAGCATATCTAAAATTTTTAAAATTAATATTTTTAGTACACATAAATCTTTTTAATGAAACACTTGGAATGAATATGAATATTAAAATATATTAAAATACACAAAATCTACTAATTATAGAATTGTATGTCGATTAAAAATTTTTGAAAAAAAAACCTTAATTTAGAAATTATAAGACAAATTTTGTGTAAGCATTTAATTAAGAAAAGAAAAAGTAAAACAAATAATTTCGTAATTAAAAATTTTTGAAGTGACAATATGCCTTGGATCTCAAGCATACACGAAATACATTGAACATTGTTACAATAAAAAAAAATGAGAAAAAATTGTGAAAAAATTAAGATGAACATTTTATAAACCCAAGCATCATATCTTGTTCTCCCTTGCCTAGTTGAAAAAAAAAAGAAAAACATTTTTTCTCACTTAAACTTAAGCGATAAGAGTACGTATATTGCGATAATAATAAAATAAATGAAAAAAAAAGATAAGAAAAATCATTGGTAAAACTACAAGGTACCTGCGTATTTTTATCAATAAGCGCGGCGTTCTAAAAAAAAGACACTGTTTAACATTGAAACACGTTTATTCGATAAAATAAAAATTTTTTTTTTCATTGGTTTAAGAATACGAAAATAATTCGATTTGTCATACATAAGAACGAATAAAATTGATTTGAACACTTGGAGTAAAATCTATGAAATATAATTATTCCATTAAACTAATAAGCGTACAATACAAAATATAGTACATGAAATAAATATTTTTCGCAAATGATAAAAAATAAAATACAGCTTTATCCTTTATAATTTTAAGCTTTGCTTAGAAAGAAAAAGAAAAAAAATATCCATGCATCAAGCAAGATTGAAACAAAAGTAACTATAGAATGTAAACTGCATTGCCGTGTTAGCAAAAAAGAAAAAGAGATAAAGAAAATGAGAATACGACAATAATAGTGCCGACCGTTTTTCTTTTAATTAGCCAATACACTTAAAAAAAAAGAAAAGCACGCGTAAATAAATAGTTATTAATTTTTTTAGCACAAATGATTATAAAGAAATGAATAAAAGAGAAAAAAATGATTATTATCATAATGACAAGAAGAATATTAAGAAAATACGCAACAAGTGTACTTTGCGCATACACTGCATTCAAACTTCAAAATGTACTTTCTTCTTTTCGTTAATTTTCGACTTCTTTTATTTTACTGCATTTTTGTATTTTAATTGCGATTATAAAAAAAAAATTACTAAATTTGTGAAGACCTTAATAAAAAGGTTTTTTTTCATCAATAACGCACTCTCATATTTACATATGAATTATTGAATAGCGAAGAAAAAATTCGTAATATGAAAAAAAGTATAATTGAAAAATTAAAATAATTATTTGATATTTTTGTTACGCCTGTCTGTGATACTATAAGGGCACAGTACATTATCCTGTGTATATTTAAGAATTTTAATCCCGACAACATATAAATATAAATATATATATATATATATACATGATAAACTTATGATAAAGAAAATTATACTTATAAAATATTATATTATTGTATAAGATGAAAAATTTTTCATAAAAATCAGAAAATAAATGAAAACATTCATACCGTGCTCTTCCTAAGTACTTACATTAAAATAATTATATGAAAAAAAAGAAAAAAAAACGTTGTACGTAAACGTTGGTATTATTATAGTTAAAAGTTTAAAACTGAACATGAAAGCAAAAAGAAAAAAAAAAGAAAACTTAAAATAAATAAATAAAAATGTACGCAAGCATAAGTATGTAAAAATTTTTCATTGTCAACGAGCCATCGCATTAATCTTTTCCAAAATAAAAAAAAAGGAATGATCTTGTAAAACTCGTTTCGACGAAGAGAGAAAGAAAGAAAGAGAGACAGGGAACGAATTAAGAATTTATAAAATAAGAAAAAAATAAATAAATTGTCACATTTCTAAAGTATTAATTATAGAAATCTCTCGTTTTCTCTACACGTGAAAAAATAATTTTCGTTTTTTTCAAAGAGCTAAATAAATCTTTGTGCACATTTGCGATACACACTTATATATATTATAAGTAATAAGACTATTACAAGACTCTTGGCGAAGAAAAAAAAAAGTAAAAAAAAATCGTTAAATGAATTTTCAAAGTTATTAAAAAATTGTATACCTCGAGAAGGGTGAATATGGATATTATGTAATTGCAGGGCGTCGTTAAGATTTAAGAAGTAATAATTGAATTTAGAATTTAAAAAAAAGAAAATTTAAAATAAAAAATAAAAAAAAAATGAACAGAAAAAATCTAGCTATATATATTTGCGTATTTGTGACGGGCAAATCGACACGTGATTTTAGCCTTCGTCTGGACTTAATTAAATAAGGAATCGTATTTAAAAAAGAAAAAAAAGAATAAAAAATAAAAAAAATAAATAAATAAACTCATCGCCTTTTTCACACCTTATCATGTCGATTTTCCCTTCTGCATAATATATACACTTGTATGTGAGTACATGTACATGATTAAGAACAAAAAAAAAGAAAAAAAAAAGAAATATTATACATCGTCGTTGTTATTCATCGTTACACGATTCTATTTACAAAAAAAAAACTCGTTTAATGATATACATATATAAGAATATACATGCATATATGTGTGTATATAAAAATATATATTTAATTTACAAAAAAAATAAAAATTCATGTGTCTTCTTTCTTTTTCCTTGATCCTCACCCAATATAAAAATATTATTTTTATCATGAGAAAAAAGGAATGAAATAATTAGATTCAAATTTACGATAAATAAATCACTTTAATTCTTGTCACTTTGTGGTTTGTTTCATAAAACACTTCTTAAAGTTAATTAATGATTAACATTAATACATAATTTAGTCACTAAAAAATAAAACAATTATTCTAAAATTTATTTACGCATATTGGACCCGACATGTGCAATTTTATAAATTGCTTTACACATTGTTATATTAATAAGTAAATACGTAATTAAGGCACGTTGGAGCATATGGGAAGGAGGGGGGGGGGGAAAGGATACTCGAGAGATTAAAAATATATATTATTATTTTAAAAGGATAGTACGATGATAGGATAAAAAAACAAACGATCAAGGATTATAAAAGGTAAGTTAATGGAATGGAAGGAAGTTTTCTTTTTTTTTTGGACGGATATTTCGACGATATAATAAAAATCTCATGAGAGTTTCTACCCTCGGGTTATTTTTTCTTTTTTCATTTTCTCTAAAAATGTATGTACACGCGGAAGACAATCGACTTCGTATTTTAAAATTTCTTTTATTCTCACTGATGTCCCGGTGAGGACAAACGGCGCATTGGCTGGTAAGGATTTTGTAAAAGTCTAGGCGAACATTCGATTACCCTTAATAGTAAAGCGTCAATGTAATCCTCAAGGTCATGTAACCGCTTCTTTTTATCAGCTACGTCAAGTTGGAGATTTAAGATCAGCTCGATGAGGTCCTGTAAAATTAATTTATTTATTATAAATACAAATATATGTTTAACCCTTTCAGATCTAATAAACATTACAATTTTTATTAATAATTTTCGATTTTTAATCATTTTTTATCTTAAAATGTGATTCTATAAAAAAAATTTTTTATTGCAAAAATTGATTAAAAATTGAGCATGAATCATTTAACAATTTTTATCAAAATACTTCTTAAAAAAATTCAATTCGGACAGATTTACAGTGATGTAATAGAATACATAATGTATATATGGTTACCGACATTGCAGTTTTCTAGACTTTTTATCTTCAATCAAATATTTTTTTAAATATCTTTGTGTCAGTCTTTTTATCAATTAAAATGGCATATATTTATAAAACTTTTGAATCAAAAATTAAAAATTTTGAAAACTGAAATGTTGATTATTTACATTCCTTTTCAATAGAAAGCAATTTTTTACTTTATAAAATGATTTTTAAAAGCAAAAAATATCTGATATTTATCTGATTTATTTACTTTGACAAAAATATTAAAATTTTTTCGTCTTCCATAGTTGGATTTGCAAGTGAAATTTAGTCAATACAGGAAATTATTCGCGCGGAAAATGTAAAAATAAAAAAAACATTACCACTAGATTAACCAGATTTGCTACTTTCACCGATGCGCTATTTTTGACTACTTCCTACCAAGACTTTATTTTTTTCAGATACTAAAGATTTGCCTTATTTTGACAAGCTTATACAAACATATGTATTATTTACATTTTAGCTGTTTGTTTCCGAGATAAGATATTGTTTAATCATAAGTGTAAATAACTAAGAACTTAAGAATTTCCTAATTATGAATCAGTCTTGAAATATTTAAATTATGAATCAATCTTTAAATATTCAAAACTTATTAAAAAAAGTTTATATTACAGTTAAAATAAAATTAATTATTTTAGTTTTAAGTTAAATAATGACTGATTAAAGATTCTAATTTAAATTTTTGCACATAGATTTACGCCACTAATAAAAAAAAATTATTTAAATCCTTACTTCTCTCGATTTTCCCTCGAACTGTTCAGCAAGTTCTCGTGGCAATCTACTCGGTTGTGACTTTGAGTTATTCATCTCGTTTTTAGTGACAGTTTCTTCACCACCAATAATGATTCTTTCGGATGAAGATTTCTGCAAATTCTTATCCTTTTTATCTTTTTTACTCTCTTTTTTTTCTTGTTTCTCAATCTCTTTGCTTTGCTTACTATCCTTATCTTTACGTTTTACGTTAAGCGAATCATTGCTAGTCGTATTGACGATTCTTGAAATTGGCGAAGCTCTTGTTGAAGGTGAATTACTACGATCTGTTATTGTGTTATCTAAATTTTCACGCGCTTCCTCGATTACTATTTTTGGACTCATTCGCTTGTTTTCCCACCTGGACAAAAAAATAATTATAATTAGACCCAATACATTACAAAAATAACGAATTAAAGTTACAATATTCACAATATTTTCATCAACTGATGCTTATATTTAAATTGAAATAAAAAATAATAGTAACCTTTTAAGTGTGTTAGCTTGTAAACCATATAATTTTTGACCCCATTCATCTTCTGGTGGTTGTTGTGATTTATTTTCCATTTTATTACTAAGATTGTTCATGCTATTGCTATTGTTGAGAGCAAAACGAGGCGGTTTGGATGGTGGTGTATTAGGTGATGTTATACGTTTACTATCATCCACAGTTGAATTATTTGTCACTGTTGTTGTCCCAAGATTAGGCGAACCATCTTGTTTTTCACGCGACAGACTGTCGGTTTTCCAATTGCTAGTTGGTGCCGAAGAATTTAGAGATGATGTTGAGCTCTTGTGCGATAAATCGTCAAACTAAAAATTTAAAATAAAAAGTTATTATTAACATTTAAAAAGTTATTTTATTTAAAAATTGTAATATGGATGGATTAATTACCGTAAATTCATCTTCTTCATCGCTGACAACACCAGGATCAGCATCACCATGCTCTTGACCCGTAGTCCTCGGTCTCTCTCTAACTCTAAACTCTTCTTCGTCATAAATATCATCTAATTTACTTTTACTTTTACTCTTTCCTTTCACCTTGCTACCAATTGATTTGGCTAATTTTTTAAGACCCTTACGCTTCTCGAGACTGCCAATGCTCAGTAAACTGCCGCCAAATGACTGTGCCGCCGATGACAATTGACCTAATGAACTTTTGTGACGTTCCTTTTTCGTAAGATCATTCATACTGCCAGCACGCACGACGAAACCAACGCGGACCTCAAGCTTACCACGCTCTTTTGTATTCTCTTTGCCTGGCTTACCTTGCAATTCGTACCTGCAAAATTCACATTTATTTAATCATTTTATTTTTAATATTTATTTTAGCTTTTTATAATTAGCTTTCTTTTAATGTAATGATTTAATTTTACAAATCAAATAGAAATTTAATTTTCATTTGTAAACTATACTTTTTTATTTCATAATTATAAGAATCGACTTTCCAACATATTAATATTAAAACAATTCATATCAATATTTTAGTCATCAATTTAGATATTATTTGCCTAAATTTTATAATGACAAAGCTACTGAATAATACATACAGTAATTAAGGTTCTTTATTAAATTATTTGATTACATCTTTTTTTATATCTTCTATAACTTTTAATAGACTTTTTTATACAAGATAAAAATTTCATAGTAGATGATGAATTTTCTATGAAAATTCAAAAGAACTTTTTTCGAAGACAAACGTAACAATGAAGCTGTGGTTAAAATGTAAATGAAGATTATATATGATAATATATTCTTGTTTATGAATCATTGCGAGAAAACAATTAGTATTACAAATCTTACATTTTTCATTCATAAAATCATAAATAAATTTTCATTTATGCAAATCCTTATTTTACTAAATACTTTTTTTTTAACAAATAATATTTCTTTTATTATTAAAATTATTATTGTTTATTTGTGAAAATTTGTTTTTTAAAATAATTTTTACATAAATTTTATACGCGATTAACAAAAGAAAAGCTCAAAACACAAGTCTCCAGTTGTATCGAAGAAACAAACGGAAACATCTAAGCGCGCAAAAAAACGTCTGCTAAATATTATAGCATCCAAGCAAGAAGCTATAGGAAGGATGTTCACTTTAATTAAGACAAGGTAATAAAAAAAAGCAAATAATTCAACAATTTACGTTACCATCTGTTCTTCGGCATCTCGTAAATATCAAAACTTGATAGCGGTATTCTGACAGTACCGAGGAATTCATCGACTCCAAGAAAATTTCTATGCAGCGCTGTGAGAACAATTTCCGCTGTATTGCCTTGCTGTGGTATTTGTAATTCACATTCCTCGTGCCATTCGACATTTTCACTTGCTTTTTCTTTAACCGACGTCTGATACTTTTCTTTGCCAAGGGCAATTGTTACAAAGCAGTCGTTTGTTTCTGTAACAGAATTTCATTTAATTCAACCTTTTTTTTTCGTTATTGTTGATTAAATTAGTTTACATTTTAAAAACGACCTGCTTCCCGCGTAAACTTTTTTTATTCTTGATTAAACTAATTACGCGATGAAGATACTTTCTTAATGTAACGTTTTTATGTATGCATAGTTGCTTTAATTAAAAAGCTGAAAGGTAATTTAGTTTGAACGAACGTTTGTTAACGACTTCTTAAACTTTCTTTAAATTTCACATTAAAAATTATAATTTATAGAGAACGAAACATATTCTATGATTATACATATTTTTATTAATATTTATGTATACACGCAGAAATAAAAAAATCAAATTAAAAAATGATGGATTGATTATAAATATGAATTATTAATCAATGAGTGATTTTGTAAATGATAATTTTCGCGAAATTACAGTTCTTTTAGCGAAAATGAAAAGAATCTTTCAATAGTATATATAAGACTAATTTGACCTATATTATACTTAAAATGTTCAGAGGTTTCACTTTCTAGCTTAACGGAAATTAAAGAACTTGTACAATCTTTTTGTATACTAATAAATCATGTTATTTAAAAAATCTATACTTTTTATAACATTTCATTTTTGCCAATATTAAAAATCATTTTTATTACATATTTTATAAATTTTATAGTTAAAAATTATCGAATTCTTATTCATTGTTTACTTTAAAATTTCTTCGTGAAAATTGCAATTATAAATAGTAACTTGTCACCTTATTCTATGTGTCAGCACTGATAAGTGCGGAAACGAGAGATAAACAATTTTTCAAAGAATTGATAAACTTCGAGTAACAATGCAGTTTACATAAATAATTTATAATGCCCGTATGTATTATTTGCAAGGTAAGATTATTTAGTATTCCTAAGAGACAGAATGCAAAAGAGAATCATTTATTAAATGAATTAATAAATTTTAAACGGTTAATTTTTGCTCGATGAATAAGTGTCACGTGTAATTGTTTACGAATTTTCGTTTTAAAAAATAATATGCTTCGTTTATTATGTTTTTGCACAATTCGCGACGAAAGAAAGTGTGTCGATCAAAATATTTCAAACAATTTAAAAGAAAAAAACATTAAACATTATGAAAAGTATTTTTATAAAACTTACTATTTTTTCCCTTGGTTAAGAGGCCCTTGGCACGTTGGACTGTAAAAAACAAAGAAAATGAGTTGAAAAAAAGAGCGTAAAAAAAAGTAAGACAATAAGAATTAAACTGTGGCACGGAGCAAACATACGTATACATATGTATATACATATATATACAAAGGTATACACATCAGGTATGTAAATAAATAGGCTGGCAAAGGGAAGGGGACACCAAACAACGAGATATATTGCATTACGGTACATCTCATACATATACGTGCATACGTACACACAGCTAAGAATATCTTAGAGGGGTATACCAATTTCTCAAATTACTAAACGTACATAACGCGCAAAAAAAAGCAGAAAAAATTTAAAGAACATATAGATCTATAAAACTATCGAAATTTCTATCACAATCGTTAAATTATTCGAGGAATGCGTGGGTTGACTTCTAAACGCGGAAGAATGCAAACTCTTATTAATCATCATAAAAAGAAAGAAAGAAAAACTCACCTATCACTTGAACATGTGTTGGGCTCCACATGTTTGCGTTTTAATAAATTGCCTCTATAACGAGGCTATTACCTTAAACAAAGTTAAAACAAAAATTAACTTTGCTCTTTAAAAAACCAATAAATTTTCCTTCTGTTAGAATTTACAAAAAAAGAAAGAGAGAGAGAGAGGAAAAAAACACACTGAACGAGAGACAAACAACACAGGTAATGGTGGATAACGTTAGTAGTGACAAGTGACAACTGACACACACTGGGTATAAGCTTGAAAACGTACAGGTATGGTGGCATAACACACCAGCGCTACTAGTATATCAACTACGAACGAGTTGAAAATGCTAAAAAAAACCTTCGCGCACCTTTGTCGCGCAGCTCTTTGATTGCTCAGGTGCGTAGGTTTAACAATACGCGCCCTCGATGTTATTTTATGTACTGTAACGATGGATACATTTGTTTTTGCTGATCATTTTACGACTGCTACCGCTTCGTTTGGTTATACATTTATTTTTTCCGCGGAGATCAAGAAATTTCAACGAATTCATGAATTGCGCGAAAAATTCTAAATACATTTTTCATGTCTATATTTTTTAAGAAATTGGAAAGAATATCTTAATTTTAAAAATATATCAATAATTTATTTTTTTTTTTTTAAATAACAACGTAAATTATGTAATTTTTCATAAAAATTCTACAAAAAATTACATAAAAAGTATAATTTTAGTAAAATCCCTGCAATTTACTCCGATAACTCCGATTACTCCGGTTCGCAAAAATATTGGAAAAAAGGGAAAATTCTGAATTTAAGAGTATTTAATTGAAAATCCATGATAAAATAAAGTAAAAATAATGAAATTGACGACACGTCTTGATAGGCATGTAATACATTGATATGTAGAGTGAGGCATGTTTATTGCGGGCGACATACGTTAAGCGGGCGCAAGGTACATGCACATATATACTTGAATATATAGAATTGTGAAAGTGTGTCGGGGCCTTTTCTTTACTTCTCTTTACTTGTTATAATACTGTATATATATGTAAGAGCCAGGAGATGACTAAGTAATGACGTGGTCTCTCTTTCTATCTCTCTTTATCCCTTCTTCTTTAAATATATATGTATTCTCTCTACTCTTCCCAGGCTCTCTCGCATTTATAGTCGGCGTCTTACATTATATATTTTAAACTCCCTAAAGCGCGAAGAATGCAAGAATAAGTCTGCGATGGTAATATCGCGAGCGCGCGCGTGACTGACAGACTTTGGCTATATAATACAAATTTTAACTCGCGGAGATAAAGTTTTGTTCGATCGAGTGAATCGTTACAATTTCTTCGCTTTTTTTCCTTCTTAAATTAAAAAGAAGTTAAAATATGTCTAAATAAAAGTTTAAATCAAAGAAATCGATTAAAGATTCTGGAAAGAAAAAAAAAATCGGTGTCAGATCGGTACTATAAGGAAAAAAAAAATAGGAAAGAAACATAAAAGAGCTACAGGTGTGTGTATGTGTGTATGTATCTGCGCCGGCGCTGCTGGAGGGACGCACGTGCGGGAGGTATACTATAGTGTGTACAGGTGTGTGTTTTATACCTCAAGCCCGAGGTTTTTCAGTAGTCAAGCAGGTAGTAGTCGCTGCTTCGTGCTATCCGCGAAACAACACTGAAAAAAAAAGGAAGGCTAAGATAAGAGAGAGAAAAAATAAAGTAAAGATACGCGTGAAGTTGAGAGAAAAAGGATAAAGTAACTATCGGTATTGAAATAAAAGTAAAAAATAAAAAAAGATGGATCAAGGAACGCCATGTGCAAGGTTGTGCCATATTATAAAATGGGATGATTTCGATGGTTATGGTTTTAATTTGCACGCTGAAAAAGGCAAAAGTGGTCAGTTTATCGGGAAAGTTGACGATGGTTCGCCAAGCGAAGCTGCTGGTTTACGCCAAGGCGATCGTATTATCGAAGTCAATGAAATAAATATTGCCAACGAAACTCACAAACAAGTTGTCGAGCGTATCAAGGCATTTCCTCAAGAGACAAAATTATTAGTCGTCGATCAGCAAGCCGATGATTATTATAAAGCTAATAATATACCGATCAAAGGTACAATGCCTGGTATAAAATACATCAAAACGCCCGAACGTAGTCCTGCGAGTATATTACAAGATGAACGCGACGCTGCAGCGGCAATTGATAAATCGAATGGCAATCAAATAAGTTCTGTAAGTTGCAATTTTAAAAAAATATTTTCAATTAAATTATAAGCAATAAATTACTAATTAATAATATACCAACCATTTTTATATTTGCAATGGCAAATTTAATATTTTAAATCCTGAATTCGATGAATTGCGATTATTTATTTTTCAACCTAAATTTAAAATCCATTAAGCATTGTTTGTCATGTCATTAAAAGGCTTTTCACAAGCCATATGTTATTATATACGTTGGGGTCCCTTTAGCGAAAGAGTGAGAGACTCTCGGGAAAATTCCTTAGTGACGGAGAGAGAGAGAGAGCAGCCATCGCCCCAAACGTATAGAGATTATATTCTCACCTGTCGCTACCTACACGGCTGTGATTCTTTTTTTTTTTTTAACTTGTAGATCGAGTATTAGAATTTCTTATCTTATCGCTTTCTGTATTATAGGCTATACAAACGTTGTAATGAAAAAAAACTTTTTTTTTAATTAAAAATTATAAAGGAAAATATATATAAAAGAATATAAGTTGAAGGTATAGCGAAATGATGATGAGTTTTGTAAGCTTTCTCGGTATGTGTATTCACGCGTGGCGACTCGGTCGATAACTTAATAAATCGTCGATTTCCCATAATTCATAATATTTTTCTAAAAAGGAAAAAGAATTAAAGAAACCTTGGGTTTTTCCTCAATTTTAAAATACAGTAAAAAAAGAAGCTCATCACACGGAAATACACGCTCGAAGTATACACACACCCAAAAGCCTATAAACTACAAAACACGATGTGCGATTGCGTAATTTTTCGTTTCATTCATCAAAAAAAAAAAAAAAAGAAAAAAAATGAAGAAGAAGTCATACACATACTCTTATCAGATTTTGTACGGATCTTGTATAACAACGCGACTAACATTGCTTTTGTGTTTATGATGAGCTAGAAGAAAAAAATAAAAAAAAAAAATAGGGAGATGAAAAACCGAACGAGTAATGTAGTGAGCCTATAACGACGTGCGTCCGGTCACGAGTTTGCAACAACATCAAGGCATTACTAGATTTTCCACGAGTACCAGGAACATTTCAAATACAAATAACTATCAATCGATAAATTAATGAATTTTCTTGCAATTTTTCTCATTTTTTTTTCAAACGTACATTATTTATGCGCAACATTATTTATAATATTTATGATATTGCGAAGTTTTCATTTTTATTATTATGTTTTCCTTTTTTTTTGAAAGCTGATTCATTGAAATTTAAATTTACTACAAGCTGAATGGAAAAATGAATAAACGTTGAGTTGATTCTTTATGGAAAAGGATTATTTGCAAAAATTTATATGAAAAATTTCGCTCTTTCTTGATAAACATCAGATAAACTTTCTCATATTTATTTAAAATGTTAGAAAGCGAAACTTATTCGCGATCTTACTGTAATTGGCTACAGTTTATTTAATCATTTTTTTTCATTATTATTTAAGTAAATGATTAATGCTAAGATTTTTTTTCTTTTCATAAAGAATGTTTGTTTCAATATTCCTCATTACGATTAGCTCATTTTGTACGCATTCTATTAAACTCATTTAAATATCTAATACGAATCTTATGATAGAAAAAACAAAACGTGCAATGTTTCTTTTTTTATTTGAAATTCTTCAATAGTATTATTTTTTTCTACTTTCACTTGTATCGAATCATCGCTGTAAATAAATGCTCGTCCTTGTAATAAATGAACATTTAAGTCATGGATATTATCCTTATTATTGTATTAACAGCTCTGCTAGAAAATTAACGTCTTTCTTATGCTCAACGGCATGCAAATAAAAAAAAATATATAGTTATTCTATTGACTTTAATTATCTCTTTATTTAAGATTCATTTTTTTTATTTATAATCAAGTTATACACTACCGCTAATTCACATTGATAATCATTAGATTATGTATACGGAATATTTATATTTCATTAATCAATGGATACTTTTATTAACGAGCATGGAAAATGTACAAATTTTAATTTGTACTTTAAGAACGATCGATAAGATAAGCTTACTGAAATAATTTTAGACTTTTTAGTTGTTTTATCTTTTTTTATAATTATCTCTAAATAAATAGGTTTAAAATTTATAATAAATCTTAAAATAACTTTGAGAATTTGAAAAAAAGGAGAATATAAGAGAAGTTATCTTTTACAGTATGACAAAAAGAAAGCCTATTTCAGACGTAATGATTACTAATGATTAAAAAATGTATTTTTTTGATTCGCATGACATCATTTTTTGATAAAAATTAAAACTATCTATATTTGAACAAAAATTTACTTATCAGTAATAATTTTCAGTTAGATAGATTCTTCTTTTGATTTTCATTCGAGAGATTAATCTTCTATTATAAAACTGTTTATTTTCTAAATAAACGTTACAATTCATTAAATTGAATAAAAAGTTTTTCAATCAATGAAAGCAATAAAAAGAAATACAACGTTATATCTTAGATAATAATTTGCATAATAAAATAAAATTTTGTCTTTAATTTCAGGGCACAAGCGACACACATTCAATTGGTTCAGCAGGCTCATCGCATCACGAGAATGGCTCGACAACATTGTCACGTCACGATGACGATAATTCAAGCAACAAATCATCAACGAGCAACAGTAAAGATCAACCGGCTAATGGAAGTTCTGGTGGTACCTTAAACTTAACGATGAGCGCCAAAGAGCTTAGAGCTAAATTAGCAATGCGTAAAAAGTACGATCCTAAAAAAGAATCGCTTGGCTTTAAGGACAAATTCGATATTGTTCAAAAACTCTAGAGGATCATTTATTATTTTATTTTATTTTTTTTCATCATCTTCGCGAAAAAAGAAAATAAAAACAAACAATTCCTACTTTGCTTATCACACAGAATAATGACTATTTATTTTTTCTGTACTTAAAAAACAAATTAATACGAACAGTGTAGGTATAGACAAAGAATGAAGAATTTGAAAATATTATCATCGTCCATTTCTTTTTATTTTTATTTAACGATAATTCATTCCAGTATGTTCTTGTAATCGTTAAGTGTTTATCTCTATAAGTGCATTGTTTGCTAAATAAAAAACGCGATAACAAACACGCGTTTATAGTATTAGTAGTAAAAATCATCTATAATATTTTTTTTTAATGTTATATCGACAGTTTATTTTTTTTTTCATAAAATAGCTTGTTTTTTTTATTAAGAAAGACAACGAGAAATTTTCTGTAAAGATTCTTCGAATACTTGCATGTACTCGGCGTACCTATCTTTTTTTTTTAATTTATCAACTTGCACATTGTTACGCACGCTCAAAAATTTAGAAATTAAGGGACCAAAAGAAAAGGCCATCAGGGAAATAATTAGTCAAAAAAAAAATAAGAAAGAAAAAATAAAAAATTAATTCAAGGACAAAGAAAAGGAGCCGTGCCATAGTCGCGCATATATAATATAATGTATGATCGTTTGAAGTTTAGTTTCTCAATTAAGTAACGAATGGCAACGAATGGAATTACGCAATTCTATCCTCATTGCGCCTGCCCGTATATATCTTCGAATAGTGTGTGCATCATATTGAAGTAAAGCCGTATTATTTTTTTTTTCTCTTCTTCCTATATCCTCCGTGCGCGACTATTATATTATACATACATATCTACTTTATTCTTCCTTCTTTTTGCTTCTCTCTCTCTCCCTCTCTTTTACAGCCTTGCGTGGGCAATTATTATTGTCTAGCAAATTCTATATGTACGTTCTTTTCCACCTTCTTACCTGCATATATATAGATATAAATATAGAGATATTTAAGAGAATCTTTGTAAATGTATTATGAATATACTTGTGTATATATCATTATCACCGAAGCGCCTTATCTTAATTAGCGCGTTATACAGACGTGACCGTTCCATTCGATAATATCTTATACATTCTTTCTTTGCTCCTTTTTTTCTCTCTTCTTTTTCTTTATCGTATCTAGCGAGAACCCTTGAGCTTCTTTTCTATTTTCTATTTGTTTCAGGCATTCGAGAAACTTCTTTTTTAATTAATTTTATGAGAATACGTACCATTCTACTTCACATGTAAAACTCAACGATTTTTTTCTTCGCAAGGAGTGCTTATGTGGCTTTGTAAAAAGAAAAAAAGGAATAAAAAGATTCTGGTGCTTACCGAAATTTGTTGAAAGTGACTTTCTTTTACAATTAAAAATGTAATTTGATAAGAGAAAAAAAAGTTATTGCCTTAATTTAATGCAATAACTTAATGCAATGATGAATGATCATTGTTTTGGCAATTAAAATGTTCAAAATCTTCAGTAGAGATTTAATCTTAATCGAGCTTATTAAGATTGTCACTTTCAACATTATCACTTAATACGTTAAAATGAAATACAATGTTTTGCTACAATAAAAATTCTCTGTACATAAAAAAACGAAGTGTCACCGTGAATGCAAAGTGTCTTCTCTTTTAAATGAGAAACGCTAAAACACTTTTTTTTTAAAACCTTCAAAAAGGATGTCTATTATATGTCATAGATATAGAAGCGCAGAATATGTGAAAGAAGCGACTACATATCACTTATGCTTTTTATTTTTTTTTTTTTTGTATGTGCGTGTATATGAATGATCACAGACTAAAATGTATCTCTCGTAGCTTCCCTCAATATATATATATATTTTTTTTTGTTAAGTCTCATAATTGTAATTGTTACTCTTATTGTTACTATGTATTATTGTTGTTATATAATCTTTTGTCTGTAAATAATAGGCTATACAAATCCTAATTGTGATCGATTTGTGCAAAAAATCATTTTCTTCTATTACTATTAATTTTTATTAATTTTTTTTTTAATCTTCGGAGATTCTTGGAATTATAATATTTCTTCTTTATTTTTTCTGTAGATAAAAAAAAAAGAAACAACATTGTAATGTGCACATTTAGATTGTACGGATTCTATGTAAGGAAAAACAAAATATAAGAATGTGAAAAAATTCTGTAAAGCTAATCAATGAGTAATCAGTTTTTTTCCAATAAATATTATACATTATACCGTCATAATAAAATAATTATTTTTTTTCTATTGTATCAATTACAACCCAATTAAAAAAAAAATGATTGTCATACTATCAGCTGTATTATCGTAACTGTATAGTTTGCTCAACTATAAAATTATATTTCTCAGATTAATTCATTAATGTGAAACATTTGCTCACGGAAATCAAGGAAGTCCGATACAGAGATTATTCACTCTGTAACAGTTGAATTTGATTTCGATAAGAGCTGAAAAGAGGAAATAGTTTATACGAAGATAATTTCAAAATTATTACAGTATAATTTGGTTGAAATATAACCGATAGGTACTGGTATTAAATTAAAAATATCAATTGATTTATTTTAAAGAAATTAAATAATTTATTGTTAACATATCTAGAATTAATTGAAAATAAGTTCAAATAATTTCAATAAAAATATTTATATAATTAAAAAAAGCTTTTTAATCGATTTTAATTATTCATAAAAATTAAACAAAATGTTTACGAAAAAATTAATTGCCCCAAGAATAATATTGTTTGAAAATGTTAATCGAAGATTACGCACCTGTTGAATGTATTTAACCTGATCGGTAAAACAGATAATTTTAGATTTTCAAAACTCTCGCGATTTTAAATTGTGGCGCCATCCGTTGGTGAACTGTTTCTATGCGCTCATCGCGTTCAACAAAAAATAAAGATCAATGTAATATGTTATTAGATTTTCTATCGATAAAAATCAAACTATTATGTATGGTTTAATAAACTTCCGTTGAGCGTAAATAATTATTGAAAAGTATATTAAGAAATAATGTAGGTTTATTGCTATTTTAAATCGATGCGAAACTTCAAAGTCTGCTATAAACCATAGAAATAAATAAAATTTAAATGTTTAAATTGGTGAAAATTTGAATAGCAATTTAAATAAAATAAAAATAATATGAAACAATAAAAAATATTAAAATACTGTAAGCGCATGAATATTGCTTTAATGAAAAAAAAGTCATAATAAAAATGTATCGGTTAGCGAAAAAAGAGCGCGCGTTGTCTTGTTCGCCTTAAAGTCTTAAAATCAAGCAAGCAAGCAAGCATCAAGTGGGTGGCGACGGTGGCTAAGGAGAGAGACTAACATATCGACGTAAACGCAAGTTGAAGTGAGAAGCGTTTAGTTTAGCTGGACATATATGGTCTGGGCTACTGGCGTATAGCCCTCTCAAATTACGTTTCTTACCAGTCTTATATTATTTCTCTCTCTTTTTATCTTTCTCTTTCGTTCTCTCTCTCTCTCTCTTATTTTCAATCTCTTATTATTCGCAGCACAGCGTTAGGAAGCAGTTGTTCGATTTCTTTTTTTTTTATTCTCTCTCTTTCTTTCTCTTTCTCGTGCTTCTTTTGACTCTTATAAATTTTCATGCAGTGTGGTAGAGACCCAGAAAAATATATTATTGAGAAAAGAAAGAAACATTTAAAATTGTGATCTCGAATTAAAAATGCCTTTTCGTTATTTTGAGAAATTAAGTCGCGACGTATTCAGAAAGAGAGAAAGATTTCGTTTATATTTTTATTTTCTCTTTTGATATTGATATCATTAGACGCTTGTGAATGAGTTAGTGGTAATACGACCTAGAAAATTCTCAAAATTTATTACAATGAAATGGCGGCCTTCAAAATTATTGCCAAAATTACGAAAGATATACTCATTAATATTTAGTTATGTTATTAGAAGTATATACAATGTCGCCGGCGGAGAGAAGATGCTTATTTACAATAATAACTCCGCTATTTTATCAAGAAGAATGACAATATTTTTTATAATTATGTTTTTATAAATATTATTTTCGTATGCCTGCTTCACCCAGTTCTCCTTTTTAAAAAGAATAAAACATGTTTTCAAAACTTTTAATAAAATAATAAATTTTATTATTTTGAAAAAAATTTTTTGCATTTCATTTATGGGTATTAAAAATGAGTATTAATTATTTGAAAAAAAATATTTTTCTCTAATTTTGGAAGTATCAATTTCAAGCTCTGCATTAATTAACCAAACGTGAATCAATACATTAAAGAAATGACTAGAAAATCATATAGAATTCAGTGATATAACTATACAAACTCGTCTATGTTTTACATTATTTTTGGAATAAAGCTTGTCTGCTCACATGTCAAAGTCATCAGAAATTTCTTAAATATTGAATAATTTTTTAATTATCGAATCAATTATGCACGTGAAATTTCGTATATTAATTTTAACTTCAATTAATTAAATGAATTACAGTTAAATTTAAACTACGAATTATCGTTAAGTTAAATTTATGATTTTTCATCGAAAAATTCAAGTTTATTAATTATATTAAATAATATATCGTTTTGGCTAAAATTATCATATTTATTGTTTCGTTTAAGTTCCAATAAAATGTTTAATAATTAAGGAAATAAATTGATCATCTTTATTCAATGGTATAATATTCGTAATAAATAACGAAAACTTATACGCTCAGCCAAATTTGATATTTACAATATCTTTTGTGGATATTTAAATTTAACATTTTTTTTAGAATACTTTTTTTCGGAATTAATGAAAAATCTATTTAAACATATTGCCGAGGTTGTTGCTTTTTTCAAAGAAAGTTTGAATTTCTATTAATAATTCGCAATGAGTAAAAATTTTTTGACAAGCACTTAAAAAATATTAATGAGAATTTGCTGAGATAAATTTTTATATGTAGCGTTAATTCGGTTTATTTTTTAAGTTTATTTTAAATTCTTACAACTTTTAAAAAAAGATACGCTTGCTTCAAGTTTTCTTGTCAATATTTTAGAAAATAATACCTTTGTGAATGAAAAATATCAACAATTTAAATTTAAACTCAAATTATAACTATAAAAACTACAAATGGTTGAAAAAGTTAATTAATTTTGCGTAAAAGAAATCAATCATCGTGTAATCTCAGTTATAAAATTTTTTTATTAGAAATTGAAGTTGATAGCTTTTTATGTATTTTAAAATAATGTTATTACTTTTTAATATCAAGTAAGTATCAAAATTGCTTAGATTATTTTTTTTATTGCTTTGTACATAAATGTAATTTACCAAATAAATCAGTTTTTTAGATATATGTTAATTGTTACTATTTTTTTTTCATCAATATCTCGTATTTATGAAATTTTTGTATTCTTTTTTTAATTTATATAAGTTAAAGCTTATATTAAATCTCTAATCATTAAAAAATAGTTATTTAAAATAATATTCAATAATTAGTTGATAAATAATATTATCATAACTAAGCAATGTCTATATTTTTATGTAATGCCAAAATATGTCTAATCGTGATTCATGAAAAAAAAAAAAATTAAAAATAAAACAACTAGTCATTTAAAAGTCCGTTAACTTCTTAAGGTGGGCTATAGTTTTAAATTACGGTGTATTTCGCATTGACCTCGATCCAGTACGTAAGTGACCTTGCAGAAAATATAATGCAACGGAAAAAATATTTTTCTTCACTTTGAATTCCACCATGAGAACTAAAATAAATATTTAGAACAGAAAAATAATCCTAATATCAAATATCTAAATAAAAAAAAACAAAAATCTCGAAATATTAAATTATAGGTAATTATTTTTTTTTCAAAGCCTCTACAGCTCGTTAACGAAAAGAAACGCCCTTCGAATGTTGACAATCATTAGTCGACGATTAAAAAAAAGATGAAAAAATAAAAAAAAAAAGAAAAAAAAGGGCGGTAAACGCTTGAGCGTGAAGAAATTGAAGAAAAGAAAAAGAAGAAGAAAAAAAGAAATTTTTGTTTTTCAGAAATACGGTATAATAGGCCGACATCTTATCCTGTCCTCGCACTCATAATATCTATTTCCAGAACGACCCGTGAATTAATTTTAGACCAACTGTTCCATATACCTCGACTTTACTACTCTCCTATACTGCTGTACGCTTAACGTTTTGCGCCCGCACTTTTCAAGCACGACTTATTATAAAGCGCCAAAATTTCATAACTTTAAAAAGATTATCCCTTATCAAGCTGGATCTTTAAATGCTTACTTTTAACGGTACTTCTTTTTAATTGTTTCTTATTTAGATAACACGAGATGATTAATTAACATTATGAATATTAATAATTATTTTAAATTAAAGAAATTTCAAAGATAATTTTCTAAAACTTTTGATTTCCTGACAAGCTTTTTCTTATTGTTTAAATTATTTAAAAAAAAACAAATTTTTGCTTACAAAATATAGAATTTTTAATTGTTTTACCTTTTAATACTTTAATTATGAATTGAAAATAATAGTTTAATTCATTATTATGCTATTTCACATCAACTAAACGATTTTAATACAAGAGAATATGAAACGGTAATTAATTTCTAAGTTTTTCTTATTACGTTAAGTATTTGTGCATTATTTATGTTGATAAATATATTTAGTGCTTATTTTAATAAGTTATTTCACATAACTATGAGCAAAAAGTAAAATGGCATAAACAAAAAATATACCAGTGCAAATGTAAGTGATTCGAGACGGCATGTTCTTAAAAAAGGAAAAAAATTACGAATTTTACCAGTTAAAAATCAACCAAAAAGATAAAGTACAAAATTTGAAAAATGCGTAAAAATGAGATGCGATAAAAAAATTTAATTAAAACTCCCATTTATGTTATTCTCCAAATTTCATTTTATAAATTTTTAAAAATATTAATATTTTAATATATGATTCTTTGATAACTAAAATTTGAATTACTAAATATATTATTTTAATTATTTCGTTTCTCGAAAACTAAAACGATTTTTCTTTAAAATATTTAATTCATAAAGTTTTTTATCAACATCTTACTATTTTTTCATAATATTCTTTAAAATTTATTTTCTTATAATTTATTAAATATTTATTGAAAATTTATTGTTACTCATTATATACTTATTTAAAACATCATTTAAAATTTATAATTGATTTGATTGATTATCTCCAATTAAATATATCACCTCTGTCTACATATACAAAATCTTGACTACATGCTGGATAGAAACAATAATTTTACATAAATATTTATTTTAATTAAACTTATTAAATAATAATTTTACAAGATTACTTACACTAAATTTCAAACACTGTCTTCAATTTTTCCTCCTTTTTCATTTTTCCAAAAAAAAAAGATTGGAAAAAGTTCAAAACACTTATTTATCGTTTTTTTGTAATAAATGAAGGTTCTATTATAAACTTTATAGTGTAGGGAAATTTCTTCAAACTTGCTCTGATTTCCCCTGTTAATAGTTTTAAAAAATATATGCAATTTTTGAAGATATAAAAAAAAATTTTTTCCCAATTGTTTCTTTTAAAGTAGGCATTGCGTATATGCGTAAATTCCAATGCAAAAAGGATCATATATTATAGATATATATATATATATATATATATATATATATATATATATATATTTTATTTGTAACAGTTTACAAAAAAGTATGTAATAAAAAATAATAATTAATACATGATAAATAATAAAATACAAAACAAGATAATTCCGAATTGTCACGTAAAAATCTCATACTCCTGTAACGTCCCCCTATTCTGATTCTTATTTTTTTTAAAAAACATTTTTTCTATGAGCATTAATATTTTATTTATTTAGGATGAATGAGTTTATTAAATTTATTGATGAACTCTTCTTTAAAGTTAAAATTTAAATGAAACATTTTAAAATATAATAATAAGTATTAATTTAACTAAATTCTATATTATTTTAATTGAATACAAAAATAGCAATGATTATTAAAAATATTAATATGTCTATGTATATAAGCGAGTATATATGCGTATGTTTCCGTCCGATCGATAAAGATTACCTTACAGCAAGAATCGAATTCTATCTTAATGCAAAGGTGTAGCAATTGAAAATATTATTAACTTTCTTTTTAATTTAAACAAATTATTAATAAATATTAGAATCTCAATAACAATATTTAAATTATTTTATGAAGTCGTATTCAGACTTATTAAGAATATTGTATTATAAAATATTTATAGTTTTGATAAATTTATATTTTATTATGTTCTAAATTTTATATTTTGTCAATTGTAAATTATAATATTGTAAAATGAATTATTTGAAAATGATTTAAAATATCTACACATTCAAAAGAAAATAAATATTATCTAAATATTTGATTTCAATAATGATTTTGATTTTTAAATATTTAATTCAAAAACTAAATAAATTTACAATATTATAATATAAATAATATTTGTTAAGATTATTAATTTTTCACTTGAAATAATAGATTATTTAAAATAAATATTAGAATATTTCTAATTCGAATTTAAACAAAATCAAATATAAATGAAGTAAAATTAAAAGTTTATAAGAATAAAAATAGAAATTTAAGAAATTATTATTAAATTAATTAAAAATCAATTAATAAATGCTTCCTACGACATTGGTTTGTAGTGGGAGTAGCTTGTGGAAACGCCTTAGCGAAGCAATAAAACTAATGTGTAAAATGTACTGGTAGCGCAGTTCAAGCTAAGCGCCTCAGCAATCAAACATTATAATTCTTTTACAAATATTACATACATTATTTTTGTCAAATAAATTACTTCAAATTTACAAACTTCATTTTACATTACAAGATTATTTTGTTGGATTTATTAAGCAATTATTATTTTTCTCGAATTCATTTTTTCTACAAAGTTACAAGTTTGAATCTTATTAATTAATATTTTGTATTATTTGCTTCGGAAACAAATCTCAAACAGATTAAATATTTATTTGAATTTGTATTAGTGTGAATCGAATATTTCCAATTGGTTTATCAATTATAAGTAATTTTATTAAAGAATTTTCATATTTTATTAAAACCAATATTTTTGTGAGTCGTAGAATTGAATAAAAGTAAGTACTCTTAATTTTGAGTAATATTATTTCTTTACCTTTTTTCATATTACCTATCCTAAATATATTATCATTAATGATTTCAATTTAATTTCATATTAATTTAATTAAAATCAAGTGTTTCGTTTAACAATTATTTCTTCTATTTTATTTATTAGTCAACCTGACCACCCAGGAGGTAATAAGCGTTGGGAAGACTAAATAAAAATAATATTCAAATAATAAATAAAATAATTACTATTTAATTGACTAATGCATTGATTCTACAATTTTAACTTCACAAAATTCAAACCAAGAAAGTATAATTTATTAAAACACCACGAGCTATTAGATAGAAATATCTAGGCTCATTAAAGAATTTCTCGCCACTAAGCAGACGTCACACTCCATAAATTTTTTTTTATTTAACATCGCTGTAATTATGCTATCATTGCAATGCTTCTCAGCGAGGGAGGTAATTTCAGTGTGTTTGTGAACAAAGCACGTGTGACACAGTGGTGCATCATCCAGCGGAGAGCGGGAATCGAACTCGGGCCCTCTGGTTACGAGTCCATTGCTCTGCCGAGTGAGCTACTGACGACCTCTTACGACCTTATTGAATTTATGTAATTAACAGCTTCCAATGGACAATTGAATTTTACGTATTAATTAGATGAAAACAATGTTTTCGTCTTGATATGCGTATAAAAACGTAATTATAATAAAGATCATCTAATCAGAGTGCAATAAATTGCAGGTTAATTCCTGACAATTTTAATGATAGTTTGAAATTAAAAATTAGCACTTTTTCATTTGAAACGATTTTTTTAACACTTTACAGTGTTAAAAAATCATAAATTCTGTTTATCATTTAATTCTATACAGAAACATTTTAATTAGTAATAATAATAGTCATAATTTTCCTTTAGTAATAATAAAA
Organism: Anastatus disparis; assembly: GCA_017163975.1. Taxonomy (NCBI): domain Eukaryota; kingdom Metazoa; phylum Arthropoda; class Insecta; order Hymenoptera; family Eupelmidae; genus Anastatus; species Anastatus disparis. Next base: position 5,175,471 of record JAFFSR010000251.1, read on the forward strand.
CGAAGATTTTTACGAAGAATCATTGGATATTGAAATTGTACCTTATATTACTGAAATTTAAATTTTTAACAAAACCTTGATGTTTCAGCAAAGAATATTAGTTATGAAGTAAACAACAATATTTCAAACTTCAAATCTCTTATTTCACATCAATAATATATAGAGAATCTAAAGGTAATATATCAAAATTTCTAGCCAGAACAATGATATTCTATTCATAAATAAATTGTTTAAATAATAACAAATATATTGTTTGGTAAATAAATTTTTAAATAAACAATCAATAATAAATAAATTGTTAAAATATTTATGACACTCAATAGAGTTATTAGATTATTTTAACTAAAATTTACTTCAATAAAATAAAGAAAAAATTGATAAAAAAGAGACCAAATTTTGTTTAAGCTAAAAAAATAGTTGTTCGTATACTTAGTGATTAAAGATTTCAGATGTTTTCACGAAAAATTTTTATTAGTAAGCTTCTATTAATATTTTACTTATTAATGCATAGGCATCCGTCTGTTTATTCACCAACAAATATACTTTTTACTGAAAGTTAATTTTGTAACATTATTGTTTTAATGACGAATTTAAGTTATACGTTAAATGAAAATGAAAAAAATTCGAAAGATTGTATATTGATAAATTTATTGTAACTGGAATGCAAGCAATTTAATATACGTTTTCGAATTACATGATGTTCGAATTACTTCATGAAGATATTAACGTTTTCTTATTTTTGAATTCTAAAATCGTGCATTTTATAAATACATTGATATAAATAAATGTTTAAATTTTCGGCTTCTGAAGTTATTAAAAATCATAAGCTTTTCTCTAAGTAAAAATAACTAAAATAATATTTTTCAATTTTTAAGTATATTATTATATTTGTGTTTCATAATAGAGTAAACAATAGCCAAGAACTTAATTTTGATGGTTTTTAATGAGAAAAAGCTTATATTTTTTATTTAATTAAGAATATTTACTATTTTTATTAAAAACATCTTGATGCAACGCGAAAACAATATACAATAAGTTTTCTTTTCATAATAATAAATGTAGCAAAAACTTGATTTATTAAACTTAATTTTAAGAAAAATTGAAAAAAAAAATTTATTTTAAATGTTTATATAACATCATTACAATAAATTAGTATACTAATAATATAATTCAGAGAAATTTAAGAAATTTTGATTGATCGACAAGGCGCCAGTAAGATTGTAAGATTATTCATTTAAAATTGAGATTGAAAAGCAAAAAAGGAATCGTTACTATCAATAACTTTAAGCTTTTTCAGTATAGTAAAAACGGTATTTCGGGAAGTTCGCTTGAATTCTTCTTCGACTTGTAATTTAACATTGCTTCTTCCGCGTCTATATAATAACGCACACTCAACTTCCTGTGCGCTCTCTTGGTAAAAGAGCACTTTGTAAATTGGCAAGAGTTTCTAATGTTTTTCTCTCTTCAAGTTCAACAAAAGGGTCAAAGGTCTTAAATACATTTTATGTAATATCTGATAAAAGATGAGAAAACAAAGATGAAAAAATAAAGAAGAAAGAGAGAAGGGAAGTGGCGAGACTTTAGTAAAGTATCTTAAAGAGAAAAGTTCTCGAAAAACAACATATTACGAGCAAAAAGATATGAGTGAAGAGGAGAGCTCGTAAGGTATGAGATGAAGATTTTTGCGAGCAGCTAAAAATGCCCGGAGCTCTAAAAATATTTCGAGCATAGCACTAACACAGAGTTAAGAAGGCACGGGAATGCCAGAGCGTGAGATATACATCCAGACTCGGGGAAATACCAGAGAGCTATATGCAACTTAACTGTGAAAAGATATTTGACTCGAGCTATTAGCACCTATTGATTTCTAGACCAATTTTCAAATTTAATAAAATTTTTTTTTTACATTATGGATATTAATTTTCATTTTTATTTGTTTTCATTAAAGTTTACATATCTTTTAAAGTAAACATGTTAATTATGTTTTAAATTCTCAACGTCAATAGAAGGAAAAAAATAATTAATTTTATAGATTTTAATAGAAAAAAAATTGCTGCTTTTGATAACTTTGTCGACTTACAGAATTTTCAAAGTTCCATAAAGTTATACAATAAGAAATTTGTTTATAAAATAAATATTATTTAAAGAGCTGAATGCACTATTACTGTCATTAAAAATGAATAGTTTTTACAATTAAGTGATTTCTAAATTTTCTCAGCTCAGAAAAGCAGCATTCTTATATTTCAAAAGACTTTCTTGAATCTATTATTATTTATCAAAAAAACAGTCATCGTATAAAAATGTCATTTATATATTCTTTTTTTTAGTATTGTCGTTAAAATAGCCCGACGTTTGATCTAATAAAAGTCTTTTAAAAATATAGCAATTTGTTACAGGGGCGAAATAGTTATAAATATTTTTTTAACTTACATAACTATATTTCTTCTTTCACTTATTTTTTTTAATACTTGTGATATAAAATTGTGCAATGATTTTCGTGCACTAACAATTGTTCATAAATCATTTTTGTTTACCGGTGCCTCGTTAATTCGATTATATGAATGAATAATTTTTTAGCGCACAGTTTGTAAAATAAGTTATTTGAATTATGAGCTTTTATTAATGAAGTTTGACATTATTTTTGGAATTTTTCCAGATTTATTTGCTTAAAAATGTAGATATCAAATCTCAGTATTTTCTCTTTGATAATGCACGAATTTTAATACATTTTCAAAACGAGAAAAAGTTATTATAACATAAATTTATGCGAATTACTTGATAAAACGTATTACTTTCACGGGATTTAAACATCAATGATGAAAAATTATTATTTCTCGTTAATTAAAGTTATTGCATGAAATGGAGGGTGATGAAAAGTTTATGAGAAAGGATATTTTATTATAGGCTCAATCACAAAGACTTTACTGGCCTATGAGTGAGATGAAAGAATAGCAAATCAAATAAATTTCAAAGGATAGAGTAATTTTTCTATTTTTCTGTCTTTGATTTTTAATTTGAAGCATTAAATAAATTTTTTTATTTTAAAACATTAAGCTTTTAGAATTTGATTACCAAACAAATGTAAAACAAAAATAAGATTTGTATATGCAACTCTATGGGAATAAAGTTGATTAAACCAAGGTGATCACTGCTCTCGAGAATAACCTTAAAATTTGCATCCTTTACATACTGTATTAATTACTTAAATTTTATGATTTTGATAATTCTAAATGAAATTCTTTTTCGTTGAATTTCTTCAAAGTCTTTCTTGTTAATATTTAATGATTACGTATTTTAAAAATTTTTAATGTCAAATAATATTTTTTGTGAATGAAAATATAATAATTTTAATTTTTTGAGTGAAATTCTCAATAATCAAAAAGTAAAATGAAATATTAGTGTTCAATTAAAAGGTCACCATAAAATTATATTGACTTTAAAAAAATCATAGAGAATGATTAATATTATTAGTATATTCGATAATCAGGTGAGCATTAATCATTTGAATTTTAAAATAAAAATAAATCCATTAACTAAATTCTCAAAAGATGATGGTTATCTAAGCTAGATGAAGACGTGTATCTCAATAATATTATAAAGAATGAAATATTTCGAAATAAAAAAAAGTGTTGTATTAAGTAAAACGTAATGTTAACGTAATAATAAGGCATGTATATATGTGATAAATGATTGTGGACGTCAGAGACTTTAGCATAGTGTTATATAGTTTTTTGTCGTCCGATATATGAATTCTTGTGAGTACGTGGCAGTGTGCAGGTAAAGATAGATACAGGAGTGACGGGGGTTGCTTATATTTAGAAATTGCTTGGCTCGCCAAATCCAAGTTCGCGCCGCAAAAACTAAAGTATCCTAAGAGCGAAAGAGAAAGATGTTAGTTAAGAGAGAAAAATAAAAGAACATATAATATATGAGCGATGGATGTATGACTTTTATATATATTGTGTAAGGTACATTGCGTTCTCTAGGTTATCATTGCTTCAAATCACCTAATTTATTGGCATTTTTTTTCGTTAATCCATATGGATTATATACTTTTCTTTGCTAGCTTGTGAAGCTGATTAGGTTTTTTGATTTTTTGATTTTTTATTAGGCTTCAATTCAAAATATATACTTTAAAAAGTTTTATATAATTTTAATACATGTATGATTCAGATAATTAAAATAAAAAATGATTGTTCGAACTCACGAACAAACAATACATCAATTTTTAAATTAATATTTTACCATAAAAATATATGAAGGAAAATTAACACAAAAATTTTATGTCAATTTCACATATATTCGCTTCAATTTTAGCACCAATTTTTAGAACAATAAAATTATAGCATAAGTTCACAAAATATTTTATATTGTATGCTTTATCGTTTATATATTTTTTATTCTTTTTATAACAAATTATTTCTATTTCAGTGAATAAAATATTGCAAAGTTAAAGCTCTGTTATATTTTCATGATGATTCTTTAAGGTATGTATATACAAAATTATGTAAGAATATCTTTTCATTCAACCTAAAATAAAAAATACATATCTGTTTTAAAATTATTTTCTCTAAAATTTAAAGCTTTTCTTAAATTTATTTTTAAAAATCACACAGTTTTTAACGAATAATTTTTCAAAGACTTTTGGGAAATTTCACCACGTTTCAGGGCGTAAACTAGATGAACTCAGATCAATATTGATTTATGTCATAAGCTTTGTTAAATTAATTAAAAATTTTTATTTTTTCATTAACCCTTTCAGTCACAGGAGCCACTATAGTGGCACCCTTTCTCATTTTCTTTTTTTTTATTGTTTAATTCGCACTTTAAGTTTAATCTTTATTCTTTTTGCATTTTCATATAAATGAGTGTTCATCTTATAAGTATCATATGATATATTTTGAATATATGATTGTAAATAAATCTAAAAAATTAATGTATGATAGAAAATACGTGTTTTTGCGAAAATAATTCGTAACTGAAAGGGTTAAATGATTTAACAAATTGAGTGAGCTATTTTTTTTCAGTTGAAAGATTTTAATCTTCTACATGATTAAAAAACAACTTAGATATGTTCATTCAAGAGTTTCACTTATTTTTCATAAATAAAGTTTTATTAAAACAATCTATAATCTTTTTGAAAAAATTCAATTTCAACGAAAAATCAATGAGAAATACATGTAAAACAATTACTCAAATAAAATAAATTTTCGAATGATGTGTAATCCGAACTTGGCCGAATTTAAAATTTTTTATAATTAATGAATATCTTAGATTTTTAGATATCGTGTCCGAGACCCATAATTATTGTATTCTTCGAATAATAATAAAAATAAGTCGAATAAAAAGATGCTTTTTTGCGGATATTAACTTAATTATTGTAACTGTCTTAGAAAGAAAGAAAATTAAAGCCGAAAGAAACCAAATTCATTAATAAACAATATATTTTGGGCTATTTACAAAAAAATCTTTAAACATTATTTTCAAACTTTGAGTTTCTTTTAGAATCATTCTAGCAATCGAAAGGTCAAGAAGAATATGTCTTCAAAGTTAAACGGTGATATAAAAATTCTAGCACCTACAAGCAAAAGAAAATTAATTTATCAAATTACCAAGCTTTTAAATTATTTTATGTTTGTTTTTGAAAATAAACATTTGTTGCGTACTTTTTAAGTATTCTGTTTTTGAGAACTTACTAGATAAAATTAATATCTGATGATTTACGCAAATTTGTTTTGAATTTTTATATTTTCAAGTATTTTTCACTTGTGAAAAAGATCATTATGCTAATTTTTCACACGACTCAGAGTCATGAGAAACATGTATATATAACATACAAAGGTAAACAATGTGTACAATATTCTGAACATTTTCCAAAAACAGTATTTTTGCATTTAATGTTTCTCGTTGAAATTGAAAAATTTGAATATTTAGTTAAAATTAATAGTTGTAAACAATGTAACTTTTATATGATATTATTAAAAGTAAAAGTGTTAATGCCGGAAGTCCAATATCTAAACGCCTTTATTTTATTAGCGAAAATTTTCTTAAGTGGTATAAATAAAGTGTTGAAGGGTTTTAGTTATAAGTTACAGAAGCATTAACAATTTGACGAAATTTTTGAATAATTAATACTTTATACTAAATTTTTTTTATATTTTGTTTAATTTTTATACAATTCATAGAATTAGTTTTTTATATTTGTTTAACTATTTTTTACAGATGAAATATATATGATTGAAAAAATATTTCAATCTTATGTTTGCTTGTTTCGAAGCTCATTGTGACTTTTAAATAAAATATGATCGCAATGATCAATTACGACCAAGAACGAGAACAGCAGCCCCCTTGAATTTGGATCTTGAAAAGATTGTAGTACATGTTTTTACATTCAATATAATAGAGTCTGTATGTTCATGTTTTAGTGCAATATTTTATCTGTAAAAAATGTAAATTTCAAGGTGGCCAAACTTAAAGTTTCATATAGAGGGTTGATAGTTATCCTCGCAGGTTGCCCAACGCCTCTTTAATTTAACATGGAAGAGATGTAGACACAGTTTTTCTTACAATATATTTAAAATGTATTTCAATGTCATTGAACATCATCGTGTACGCTGGCGCGTACGTTCGCGCCTCTCTAGATGTGTAAGACTCACTATTTTTAAAGAACAAGTTCTATTTATCCATCTTTAAAAACGACCAAACAAACACGTGTCAATTTTTAGATTTTCAAGTTAAGATAGAATAACAAAGTTTTCGATGATATTTACGAAATGCCTTTTTTTTCATCATTTATATAATAAAGCTAAGAAGTATTTTTTAATTAAACTGATGATAATTGCTTTAATTGAAAAATTTGTTTTTATTACTTTTATTAAATCATTCAGTTAACGAAATATTAGGTGCTAATTTTGAAAATTCGTTCGAAATGGTTGTTTATAAATTTGACTGAAAAAATTTTAAATTCATCATCTTTTATCGACCTTTGTCATTAAACTGACCTATAAATTACGATAAATTAAAAAATTGTTTTGTCTGTCAGCTTTTCATCATTACTTGTCCATTTGACATCACTTTTTCGTCCATCATAAAGCTGTTTTGAATAAATTTTAAAAATAATAAATATAAATGAATGTTTTGAAAATATGGATTAACTATCAATACATTTTATTATAAATTTTGATAATCAAAAGAATAGTCATATAATACGAAAATAGAATCGTTATAAAATCTCAGATTAATAGTTTTATTTTAATCGTTACTATATTATTTATCGTCGGCTAATAAAATGCATCATTTATCCGCATTAGAATAGCCGAATAAGTAAATCAATAATTTATTTTAATTCAACTGTGAGATAAATAAATTCCAACAATAAATGTTCATGAACTCGTACATCATTCTTTTGTACTGCTGCTGCTGGTATTGAAAATTTTGTTGGCCAAAATAACAAAACGTTTATACATCGATTATGATGAATCAAAGATGCATATCGTTTTAATTAAAATTATTATTGCATCTTGTTCTGCATTGTATCGCTATGAGAAAGAGAATTAAAAAAGAAAAAGAAAAAGAAAAAAAGAAAAGAAAAAGAAATAAGAATATTTGGCAAGCATTAAAAGGTAAGAGATATAAGAGTATCGCGCTTGCAATATTAAAATATATAAAGAAAGCCAACAACATTTGAAATAGCCCGATGATTCAAAGAATGATGATCCATCTCTCGTTTAAAATTTTAAGTGAGACTAGCTATGGATATTAAGTCCGAGAGGGATTATGGATATCGGCGCGATAGATTTTGCAACGACGAAAGAGAGAAAATATCGAAGAATAAAATGAAAAAAACACAACGGGGGTAGGGAGGAAAATGATGTTACAGATGAAGGAAAACGAATGAAGTAGAGAGAGGGAGAAGCTTTTGAAGAAAGAGAAGGTATAATGAATAGATGGGTTAAATGAGAAGGAGAGATGAAAAGTAGTGGAAGAAGAGAAGCTGCTCTCTAATGTGTATATGTGCGTATCGGTACGTCTAGGGTGGTGGTAAAGTTTTTGAGATGGAGAAAGAGATTTAGCCTGGTTAGTTGACGCGCGGGGCCCCGGCGACAGGGACAGCCGACTTTAAACTTTGAGGCGAGAAAAGTTCGATCGAAAAAAAGGGTGCAACAGAAAGCCGAAATAAATCGACCAAAAAAAAAAATCAATTTAAAAAAAAAAAGAAATAGCATATCACAAAAGGAAAGTGTTTACAGGAGTGCGACATACATAAAAAGTGCTAGCATTGTGACAAATAATAAAAGGACGTGACTTGACGAGACTTAACGACGAATTTATCGAATATTAACCGCGAGTTACAATTTTCATTTTTTTTTTAATTTTATTTTTAAACGACGTGTGTTACGCGCGAGCGTACAACGAATAAATCCAAGGGGTAAATTGCACGTGGATTCATTGAAGAAATAGAGAGATAAGAAGATAGATTGTTTTTTTAATAAAAACTCTATCCAGGAGTTTTTCAAGTAAGTTTGTCATATGGTGTAATTAAAAAAAAAAAAATAATAAAATTTTGGTGTGAGTGATAAAAAAAAAAAGTAAAATAAAAGAGTTCGTCGGAGAGGAAGGAAATTTGTGTCGTGATGCAACGTGTATACGGATCAACGATCCACCAAGTGGTATATTTATACATGTACATACTATATAAGCGTACATGTGTAAATATAAAATATTAATTTTCTTATTTTCTTTGAAACTTGTACTTTGAGGTTTTTTTTAATTTTTTTGTTTTTGAAGAATCGAATAGTTTTTTCCAAGCTCGTTAGCTTTTACGTAAGATTTTTTCTTTCGAGGTTTGGTTGTTAGCGCAAAATTTAAAAAAAGAAAATAAGATACTAAAAGAGAAATGAACTACTACTGGATATGTGTTGTATGGGTAGTAGGGGCCAAAGAGATGTAGGTAACTGGGCTCACCAACGAACGACGTTTGTTCCTTCGCTTATTTTTAGAGAATGTAACACGAGGAGAAGAAGTAGTATAGTAGAAAGAAGAAGAAGCTTTTTTCACTCCTCGCTCCGCGCGCGCTTTTCTCAAACCCTCTTCGATCGTTCGTTCGTTTCTGTCATTGATGCGTGGGCGGTAACAGACCATTTCCAATATACTAATTTCTTTCTTTCTTTTTTTTCTTTTTATTTTACTCTTTCTTGCATTTTTCCACGCGCATTTATATATCGAGCCTGACAAGTTTGGAATCTTAAAAATATATAGAACAGCGTGAGACAGACATGAACGAGAGAATTTCATCATCGCGAAGAAATCGCTTTACGAAACTCCAGCTAAAGCTTTTGAAATAAAATTAATCATGATCTCAAATGTTTTGTAAAGTTCGAATTTAAAAATGCAAGAATCAACTTCATCGATCACGGCAATATCTTTATTTTGGTATTTCTATCGGAAGTATTAAATTTCAATATTGTAACACAAGCTTTTATTCGAAAGCTCCATATTTTAATTCTTGAATGAGTCAAAATTCAGTTTTAAATAGCATTTTCAAATATAAGAAAGTAAAAGGTTTGAGATATAGATATTAAAATTTATTTTTGAAATATTTTTATTATCAGGTTTAAATATGATTGTGTAATAGTTTTAAAAAATATTTTCTAACATACTTTTTCATTGACGTTTGTGCTATAAAAGAATTCTTCAATGTTATTTTTAACTCATGTTTCAACAATTTTTAAGAATATCAACATATAACTTATGTAATTCGAATATTATTAATATCTCAAGTTTATTTAAATTTAATAGTTAAAATATTCAACATTTTATTATTATTATTATTTTAAATTTTTATTGAATATATTTAAAACGATAAAATTGCATTTTAAACGTTTTCAATTGGCAATTGTACAAAAATTAAAATATTGGCTATTATTGTATACTTCCGAAACAATAGGCAAAACTATAATAAAATTATTGTAACTCCAAATGGATGGTGTTACCCAATTTCCCAAAAATTTCCATGTAACTTAAAGAAACCCAGAAAATGACATTTATAGTGTTAGGTCCGCATTCTATTTTTCTTCTTTTTTTTTAAATTCTTTTCTTTTAATCTTGTTCCATCCACCAGCTCTTCTTCTTCTTCTTCTTCTAGTCTAGAAAGGCGTTCATAGTTTTTGGCGCCGTGTATGTGTGTGCGCGCAATCAGCAAGTCACGTCGAGAATAGCACAGGATAAAAATAATTTCTCATTTGGTTATATAGAAACAGCACAAGAGAGAGAAAATTTAGTACTATAATAAGAAAAAAAAGTCGTTATAATCCAAGCATTTAATATACATATCGATACAAGTGACAAACACTTGCGATACAAGAAAATGTAAAATTCGTCTCACAATGCTATTGACCTGATATATAATAAACATTTTTCCTTATACGCATCTCAGCATAATCGTCTTTTTGGCATTAGATCACAAATGTTTCTAAAGTTTTCGATATAATTGCATTTCGTCCTAAAAAACTACTACCGCTTTAGAGTAAGAGAGAGAGAGAGAGAGAGAGAGAGAACAATAGTTGAAAATAATTATTTTTAGAAGCAAACGAAACGACAAGTAGTTTGGGGAGGGCTTATATACCGGAGAGACACATTTTATCGGATGAGTAAAGTGTCTTAAAAATACTTTGTACCTCCGCTGATGGATTGGGATGAGTATTACCAGTCGTTTATTTAAATCACCGTTGATTGTTAAGCTCTTGGCTGTTTTTCTTTAATTTTTACCGTTGATTGATGTGTCAGAAGGTCGGAATGTTGGATATGCAAAAATTTCGCATAATATTATTATAAATGAGATGAAAATAAACTTCGCGTTAAGTAACACTATGAAATCACTCAGAATATCGTGCTCAAATTTTCTAAGTTATTTTTATGCCAAGCGTATAATTCTTTTTTTTCATTCGAGCAATGATCTTTGGCAAAATAGAAAATTAAATTATTTTTATGATTTAACGTATGATTTATTAAACTTTATAATTTGATCTATAATTTTTAAAATATCTATTAAGAATTTTTATCAATTTATAAAATCGATTTTAGTCTCTATACTGAATGATGAAGAAAATTGAAAATTTTCGAAACTACAATAATTTTAAAATGAAATTACATAATTAAAGCTTTGCCCGTATTCGTGTGACATAAATAAAAACATTAATTAAGGAAACAATGAAGAAAAAAAAACAAGTACAAATTTCTCTATGTCAGCTGTTATTCTCTGTCTCGCAAAGTAGTAAAAGCCAGTCAGTTACAAGCTCTGACTGACGATTTAATATATTTAGAATACACCTTAATAGCGGTGCACTGACTTCATACTACATGCCGAAGAAAGTCTATTTTTAATAAAACAATAAATTACCTAACAAGAAAATTAGCAAAGAATCTTTTGTATATTTGTCTTATTTATAAATATAAACGCTTTAATTTTCTTTAACACGTATCAATGAAAATTACATCATTAAATTATTTTTTTTAATACTTTCCTGTTATATGTTATCCTAATAAATTATCGTTGTTTATAACAAATAGAATTTACGTAAAATTGTTAAAGCCATTATTTAACGAGGAAAGGATGAAAGAATTTAATTTATTCGATACATCTATACGTATTTTGATAATCTTTATTTTAATAACATTAAAACCTTAGATAAAAATAGGATTCAATATTAATGTTATTATATTCATTTGAAAAAAACGTAATTAATTATTGAAACTTAGATGCAGTGTATTTAAAATTTAGATAAAATGTTGCAAAAAACTATAAATTTATCTGAAAATCAGTGCTAATCTACGTCTTAGTCGCAACGAATTTCAATGAATCAAAGTAAAGCATTAAAACAAAATATCAAGTGCAATAATAAATTAACATTAATTGGAATTAATGTCACTTGAGATTGAAACTGCTCCGTATTTTTAAACGTAGCGCAGTGCTGAAAATCCATAACAAAATCCAATCCCAATAAATTAAAATACTTCAAGTTTAACACGTGAATTTCCAACCTTGCCTAATAAAATTATTTAATAAGAATCACATCGAATATTTATTTCACTTAGCGATTTGACTTTTTTTCTTAGGCTTGTTTATTTTGACTTGTTGAAAGGTATTAAATTAAAATTCATTAAAACGTTATGCAGATTGTAAAAGAAACAAAGTCAGATAAGAGGTAGGCTTGGGTGGCGGTTTTTACGTGGGTAAATAGTTTTTTGAAGAGCACGTTATGTACGTTGGCATAATATCAAAGTTAAAGAATCAGCTAACCGTAAGAAATTTGATAGTTTATCTTGTGTAATATTTGGCTTCATTTACCTTTTCATTCGTGGCATTAAACAAATTCTTTTCCAGGACATTGTTCTAATTGCCGATGAAAAATTCATGATTTACGATACAAATGATGCATTCGATAAATTTGAAAATTTATTTCATTTTAAATATCATAAATATTCAAGAATAAAAGCTTGTCAGATAAGAAATGCTTGAAAATAAATTTTTGACTACACCAAATTTTTAATAACTCTGAATTATTAATAATTATTTATGTGTCTCAAAATTAGGTCATGAAGAGACAATATATTATTTTTTCCGAAAAAATTGAATGAAAAATTTTTAATTAAGATTGAAGAATTTATTTTTTATGTATTAATTTACATTATTTTTAATTATTGTGAAATTTCAAATATTTGCTATAAATTTCATTTCATGTCATTTTTTTCAAAACTTTTCAGTTATTCTTAGAGTTATTTATGTCGATTGATATTCTCTTTTTGTTTCAGTCATTTTTAAATAACTGATTTTTTATTTAATCCGTAAATAAATTTTCAATGTGTTTTTATTTAACGATAATACTAAATTCGAAAATATGTTTAATAAATCATTAGAAAAAATGTAATTTATATTTTTATTGATATTAATGCTTGAATGAAGTTGATGAATTGAATAGGTTTATATTTCTTAAATTTAATATTAAAATTAAAAATATTAATAATTTTTTTTCTGTCGAAAATGAAAAAAAGTTTTCTTAATAAAACGTCCAATACAGATGACGTAAAATATGTCATTAAATTCGTAATAAAAAATTATATATGCGTTCTTTGTCTGTTAAAATATTTCTCAATATTATTGGAGCATTAATTTTTCGATAAAACAATATCATAAAATAAAAAAAAGTGAAATTCGTAATAAATCAAAAGAAAGAGTAAAAATTAACTCGAAAAAAACAGACGTAAACACAGTATTAAAAATAAATAAATTAAAACTCAAAAATTTTCTATTTTCACTCAGACGTATACTTGTTATATTAATAGAATTTTCAAGGCTTTTAAATTTTTTGCAATATAACACAATCTTTGGACTTTAAACTAAGTTTATATTCTACTATTTACGTTCTGTATTTTACATTTGTTTTTAAAATTCTGTAAAATTTTGTTAAAAAATATTAAAAAAAAAAACGTCTTTCTGATTTTGTCCGTAGACTTCACAATTTTAGATATCATTAAAAATGTAGCATTGGCAGTATATGTATACATACATATCTTAGCAAAGTTAACAGATACCAAAATTTTTAATTTTTTGAAAATTTGTCGATCCAGAATTGCTTTGACAAAGTTTTTTCGAGAAATCATTATTGTCAATGTATTGAAAGAGAGAGGTCTAAAGTGGCTCAGTCGGTAGAGCAATGGATTCACAATCTCGAGGTTCCGAGTTCGAATCTCGATCTCAGCCGATTTATACAAGCACCACTGTACGTTACATGTGCTGAAGTTCACAAACACACTAAAACCTCCGTCGCTAATTAAAATCGCTATGATAGCATAGATACAGCAACGTTAAATAAATTTAAAAACAATATCACTATTATTTATTCTTTTAATTGATTTTATCGATAATTTTTTTATATACTTTTCTAATTCTAGTAATTATAATTTAAACTAAATTCAAGTTATTTAGTATAAAAAAATTTTTTTTAATTTTTTAAAAATTTTTATAATAGCAACGTACTTTATATTGTACATAATATATTTTATTAATATATTCTATAAGTTGTGAAGTCAGAGTAACTTGATTCGAAGCTGACGATTATGTGAAAAAATGAGATATTCTAAATAATTAAAATGAAAATACTATAAAAAAATAAATAATTGCGATGTCGATTGCGTTTAGAAGATCGTTAAAATGTTTTGTATGTATTTGTGTTTAGGTTAAGGGGTCGATGCTGCTGAAAGACGGCGTCGGCAGAGGAAATTGTTAATAGGTGTACAGGAGGAGTATTATTGTCATCTGAGCATAGTTTGCTTTGTGCGTCGACAAAGCGAGTACAACGATTAATTAAAGAGGGGGGCTTAGACCCCCTTCATTTAAAAATAATAAATAAATAATAAAATTTCGAAAAAAATGGGGGTCGCTGATGATTTTGCCCCAAGCTTCACGCAAAAGCCACAGTTGCGTCAAGAAGATGAGGGCAACCGATTGATATTTGAATGTCAATTAATAAGTGCGCCTAAGCCTGAAATTACTTGGTTCAGAGGTGAAACGCAATTGATCGAAGATGATCGTACGAATTTTAAAATACAAAGTATAGGATCAAACAAATTTCTCGTTGTACTTGAGCTCGACGATGTCATCGAAACTGATGCTGGCCTTTACAAGGTCAAGGCTAAAAATAAAATGGGCGAGGTCGCTGCTTCCATCAACCTCAACTTCAGCCGTAAGTGATAACAAATATACCTTCAGACCTTTTATTTTCATTTACTTACTCTCGTGTACACACCAACGTATAAAGGAATTTTTATTTTTATCATCAAAAGATTTTATTTAATATTTTAAGTAGTTACAGTTTTGCATTAGTCGTACACTACATACTTTACATTGAAACTGCTTTACTGTCTTAGTGCTTGAAAAAATCATGGTATGCATTAAGATAATCTTATTTTTATCATCTAAACTCCCGTAAATCAATTCAGTAATTTTGAAAAATTGGTAAAAATTAAACGCAAATGAATTCCATTGAGACTTTCCTTGAATTTCTTGTATATTTATCATTAAAATTAAAATAAACGAATCGTGTTAACGTGCGTTATGTTTTCCAGCTGTGGATGAGCCTAGAGAAAAGTAAGTGGTGCCGCGGGTATTAAAGTTTTAAAAACAGTTTGATTTGTTTTTTTATCGTATGCGTTTTATTACTGCTTTCATTTTAATTATAATTTATACTTTGAAGCTCAATTTAAATTATTCATTAAAAAAAACAAAAATTTATGCAAGCTTATATTAACATGAATAGCTTAATTTATTATTGGCAATTGAAATGATTAAAAAAATCTTTGTTCTTATTTACATACTTATAGATGATATAAAAAAAGCAGGCACCTGCATATGCGCACATAAAATATGATAACAAATGGTCAAAAGTTATTTGAAATCTTATGACCAGCTTACTTAGCTTTTGCTTAGCATGTAACGCTTTTGTTTGTTTATTATTTTAGCTGCTGAAATTCCGCTTCGACGGTGAGTGTGGCTTTTTCTTGCTCGATGACATTGTGTGCCTTGAGTTAATGACCGTGATACTAATGACTTTATGGGATATTGTTAGAGAACCTATAATAATTTTATTAATCTTCTATTTTCATGAATTACGTATATGTGGATTCTTTTATAATGGCGTTTAAATGGAATGTTTTAATAACCTTTAGGATATGTGATTTATATTTATGAGTAATTAGTTTGTTTTTCGTTTGTTTTTGAAATATATTTTTTTAAATCTTAATATTGTGTATTGACAAAATACTTTGGAATTTTCTTTTATTGCGTTAATTAAAATCTCAAATAATTGTTATTCTAATGTTTCATACGCAACATTTAACCAAATTATGCGATATGATTAGACTTTAAAAGTGTCTTCATTTCTCCAAAGGAAAAGAAGAAATAAGATAATTTATTGAGTTATTTTACATTTAAAATAATCTAGTAACCCAAATAATCTATATTCTTGCATATGGCATTGAGTGTGAAAGAATTTGACCTAATTAATACAAAGAGTGTTTTGTCATCTTACAAACGATGCATTTTAAAATAACGTTGTCAACGAAATTATTATACATTTTTCATTAGACAAATCGACGGTATCGCACCGACTTTTGCGAAAAAGCCTTCAATTAGACAAGAGGATGATGGAAAGCGACTAGTTTTTGAATGCCGTATTACTGCCGATCCAACTCCAAAAGTCACGTGGTTCCACGATGGTAATTTGGTCTCGGATTCTCCCAGACACAAGGTAATCCACTTCATTTCCAATTATTAACTAATTAGCAAAATTCCTTAAAGTATCATTCATACCCAATTAGCAAAAATGCTTAAAATATTATTCATCAGCTTAATTATTTTTAAAAAGAGTTGAATAAATTTTTTAAACATTTTTGAATGTTATTATTTATTTTTCCAGTTAATGGTTGACAAAGACGGACACTCGTACTTTGCAAGTCTTGAAATTAAAAACGTAACCGTTGAAGATGCCGGTAAATACAAGGTCACGGCAAAGAATGAGCTTGGTGAATCCAATGCTACCATTTCCCTCAATTTTGACAGTAAGTTGCTAAGCAAAAATTAACTTTTTCAAAGCTTCATTTACATCTAATATACGCGTATCAGTTTTTTTCTTTCTTTTCAATACATATTCATTAAAATTCAGTTAATCTACATTATACATAATACAGTACATGTAACTATTTATCAATACATTTATATCATCAGTGCAAATTTACAAAAATTTCAGCTCATACATCAGACACCCATCCATCATCTAGTGTTGTTATTCATATGTTGTCGAAAAAAAAATCTAGACAAATCTAAATATCATATGGTTTTTTTTATAAAATAAAAAAAAGAAATAAGGTAAATGTCCTGATCTATGACTATCTTAAGAAATTGGACCACCCAGATAGTCCATGTTATTTCTCAATTTTATCTGTGGCTATCTTTTGGGTGATACCATCATTAAGGTGGCTATGAATTAAGACATATACCTCATGGGTCGGTTATTTACATGATAGTTAAGATTTATTTTTGTTCTCGTTAGCGACGTGAAACGAAAAACAATTCTTAGTCGTGTGATTTCCTTAATTAGAATGGCTTTTCTTGCGTCATTTATTGAAAATCCATTAAAATTCTATTTTAACGTCAATTTTTACTTAGTCATGAAATTATTAATAACCATATAAATAGAATTAGAGATGAATCAAATGAATTGTTTTTGCGTAATTATTGGAAATCATTAAGTTTTGTTTAGTCATAAATTCGGTATCTTCTATTTTGAAGTTCACGACAACAATGAATAAAAGCACTTAATTGTTGATACTCATATAAAAGCCACTTTACAACAACAAATCGACTATGGCATAAGGAGTAAAGAAATATTGCACAGTGCCAACAAGATTAATCAACGTTACATGCAACAGAGCTTCACACTTGTCTCATATATGTATATTCACATTATACACGCGCAATTTGATTGGGCGCTAAAAAAACACACACTCGTTTAAAAAAAGGCATACTTACTCTATGTTAATGTTGTGATTTTAATATAAAAATTTAGATTTATTGTACGGGACGACAAGAAAAATAATTTCATTGCGAGATACTGTCGCAACACTTAGAAATATATAACTCGCATATAACCGCAGTTAATATTACACCAAAGCATACAGTAGACTTTTGTGAGTCATTATTTTAGCGATTTTAACATTTAATGCCATTAACGCGAATAAAACTTGTTTAATTTTTATGTTTCGTTTCAGTTAAAATGTTTAAAATAAGATAACACTAAGAATTTTACAAATTGTGCTCATACTTTTAAAATCATTTATTAAGAAAAATTTTCATTAAATTTTTGTCTCATCAGAATTCTAAAGGTTACAATATGTAAAATTCTTTTTTTTCGTAATGACAATTAATCGTAACACAAAACTAGAACATACGTTTTTTCTTACTCATTAATTTAATTAATTAGCTTTGCAGTTTCGCTGAGCTAATTTTAGTTTAATCCGTGGATGAATTCACATTTTTTCTTTTGCGCATCACAGTACTGTTAAACGTTATATAAAACGAACTAATCAATTTTTCTTAGCAAAATGTGCAGCCACGTTTTCATCGATAACAAAACAAAAAAAAAATAAAAAGAAAATGATACCGATAATAAAAACATTAACGTCGAGTGCAAAGTAAATTGTGCGAATGGTGGCATAAAGAATGTGTGTATCTCTCTATTCTAGAAAAAACAATATATTCTTTTCTTCGATCATCATTATTCCACACTATTATATCTTCGTCGTTCGGTACTTTATTTCGTCGATGCAGCTTTATCATTCGCGTACAAAAAGTTGGTTAGTAGCATGTTTTTCTTTCTTTTTTTTTCTTTTTAAAATTTTTCAAGGCGACGAGGCACCAGTACCAGATGACGGTATCAAACCAACATTTACCGAACGACCAGTCATCAGGCAATCGGATGATGGAAATACTATAACGTTCGAGTGCCGATTAGCGGGTGATCCAAAACCAAGTGTTAAGTGGTAAGAGTTTCGTAAACCGATAAGAAAAAAAAAAGAAAAAACATGTCCCTTTGCAAAGCGCCACTTGTGCTCTTGCTTGACGTTTGTCATCTTTCTTTTCGTTCACCTGCCGTGCCGTTTAATTAATAAATGAAATAGAGCTAGCAATACAATTTATTTGGCAGCTATCAACCCGAGAAAATCTTTAAATTTTTGGATTTAAGCCTTTTGGTAGTCATGGGCTATTAAGACACGATATTATTAAAACAAAAATATGTCGCGTACCCTCAAATAAGCGTTTCATCAATAATATCAACTGAATTTTTCGGCAATATTTTATAAATGTCTTGGTTGAAAAAGAGCATGGCGAATGAACTAATTGAAAAAAATAAAGACATACCGAAAGCAAGAGTAATGAAAGCAGTGGCTTATGCCAAGAGACAAAACTATGATCATAATGGTCATCATCAGGTATCATGGAACAGAGGAGCTAAGCGAAGGTGGCAGGTATCAAATGTCAATGGAGCTTGATCAAAAACTTTATCATTTGGCACGACTACAAATCAGCAAGGTAGCTAAAATCGACAGTGGTGAATACAAGGCTGTAGCACGTAATAAACACGGACAGGGTGTTGCTACTATCAACCTAAACTTCGAGGGTGGTGATAAGCTAAAGTACGAATTTATTTCCCCGCTCAATCTTCTCTTTTCTATTTAACTCTATTATTCTTTTACTTTTTTATTTCCGATACCCCTTGTTGCATGCCCTACTTCTTTTTTTTTCGTCATCTCGATACTGAATCTCTTTGTCCTTTACTTTTTAAGTCTTCTATTCTTGAATCTTCTCTGTTCCCATCTACAACTTGACTTTTATCTTCAATTTGTTTAAAAACAACCCTCAATTATATCTGATGTCTAAGAATCTTTCTTCAAAGAAAAGTACAGTGCCTCCGAAATTATTCGAAATTTTGTTGTAGTTCCGCAACATTATTCAAGTTAATGTTTAATATTTGTCCAAAAAAAAATTCCTATAAGGTTGATCTGAATTTTTCATTATGAAGAAAGAATCTAGTCAGTCAGTTAATGCGTGACGTTTACGAACTCGTGCTCATATAGAATTCCTGACGGCAAGCCACCGCGTTTCCCGAAGAAGCCAACGATTCGTCAAGAAGGTGATGTTTTAATAATGGAATGTATCTTGGAAGCGCACCCAGTACCAGAAATCACTTGGTATCAGGGTACCAAAGCCATAAGTGACGGTTCACGTATAAAAATGTCACGTAAATCAACTGGCAAAGATACATATCTACTGACACTTGAGATTATGAATCCTACCAAGGCGGATGGTGGTCATTATCGATGCAATGCTTTTAACAACTTTGGCGAGAGTAACGCTAACATCTCGTTAAATTTCCAAGGCAAGTTCTCATTGGCCCTTCGATTGGAGAGAAAAATTTGGGTTTAACCAAATTGTCCGCGAAATTATTTCGATATCATGCATGAATAAGTTTCCTTGCGAGTCTACGGATTATTTACTACAGTTTATTTTATTATGTATCGAATGAACGCGAAACAATAGTATATCATATGAATGTACCGATGCATGAAAAATCATATTTTGTGTACGTATGTATGTTTGTATGAATGTGAGAAAATGATGATAAGTTTTATTGATTGAGCATAAAATTTGTTGAACGTCCAGTCTAATATCAATTTGCATGATTCATTATTTTAGCCTGCATGTATATAAAAAAGTTAAAATAGAGCTTATTCATTTTCCATTTTCATTCCTGCATTTTATCACGCATAATTTACCTTGCTAATTCATATCGCCAAAATAAAACGCTCTCTCTGTGAAGTTGCTTTTTAGAGCTGAATGTTCATGCTTTTTACCATTTGCATTGCTTTGAACCAATATATAAACTTTTGGCTCGCTGTGTTGTTTTTATCACGAAAGAGATTAATGGAAAATTTACAAGGTGCAGAAGATCCAGCGGGTTTCGCACCTTCTTTCATCGAAAAACCACGCATCATACCCAACGAAACTGGAACTCTTATTACCATGAAGTGCAAGTGTAGAGCTAAGCCTAAACCTGATATCACATGGTTCCGGGCTAACAATGTCGTCAAGGAGTCTTCTAAAATTAGTCTCAAATGTTCAACCATTCAAGAAGATGTTTATGAAATTACTCTTGAACTCAAGGTAAGCAATACAAATTTTAAGTTTTGTTGTATAATATTTAACGATATAATATATTATATTATAATGATACAAAATTAGTTTCCTTAAACATCTTCATAAAAATATTTTTTGATAATTCATAAATAAATTTAATTGCCAATTATAACCGTAATACTAGATTATTTATACTGTTTCAAATTCCATTTAATCTTTTCTCACTTCATTATTTTGAACCATTTTTTACTTATTAAAAATCCATTAAAGTCATTCAATTATGCGTAAAACTTTATGATCCACGAAAAACTAAACAAACCAAAACGATTAATCGTATTCTAGTCGACAAATCAATGGTTAAGATGCCAAAAGTAATAGATGATTTTGCTTGTTAAATCTTTAGGATCCTTCTGGTCCGGACGGTGGCGCCTATCGTTGTCACGTGAAAAACGAGTTTGGCGAGAGTAATGCTAATTTGAACCTGAACATTGAGGCTGAACCCGAGCCAGAGGGCGATGGACCAACCTTTGTTGAAAAGCCACGTATTCAATCACAAGACAAGGGCAAGGTCGTAATTATGGATTGTAAAGTCAAAGCTAATCCAAAACCAACCATCGTTTGGCATCATGCTGGACAAATTGTTCAAGAATCATCTAAAATTTCGTTGAGTGTTGTTCAAGAATCATCTGATATTTATTACATAAAACTTGTCCTCAATGACCCTGGTGCTGATGATTCTGGGTTATACAAATGTAATATCAAGAATAACCTTGGAGAACTTAATGCAAACCTGACGCTTAACGTGGAAAGTAAGTATTTGGATTTTTCCTGCTTTTGTCAATTCATATAAAATTATCAAAATGGGATCTTTGTTTCAAGCTAGTTTATGAAATGAAATTTCAAAGTCTTTTTACGATAATATTTTAAAATAATCAATAATACCAAATTTAATAATATTATATAAAATATGAAACAAACATACTAATTATAATAAATCATTTTTTTAGTCATACCTGTCATCAAAGAAAAGCCAAAGGTTATCAAGATTGTAAAGAAGAAGACAGTGATTGTAGAATGCACGGTCTTATCCAAGTTCGCACCTGACTGCACATGGTTCAAAGAAACCAAGGCAGTCGCCCAAGATGAGAGGCATAAACTACACGTAGAAAAGATCAAGGAAGGTGAATTCGCCGTGAAATTAGAAATTGAACAAATTTCACAAGCAGATAGGGGTAAATATAAACTGGTTGCCAGAAATGAAAAGGGTGAAGCTACTTCTCAAGTTGTTGAGATTCAAGAAATCCCAGAAGAGCCAGATCCACCAAGGATTGCATCCGGATTATCAAACATTGTAAGTTCATTAAACTTTCTATTTTATTGTTGTGAACTCATTATTTTCTTCATTCGTATAAAATTTGTGCTATGTTGCCAAAAACAATTAAACTACTGACCTTACTCTATGACAAAATGTTTGCATTGTTTATTGTACACTATAAACTATTGATGAACAAATTGTCACAAATATTTATGTATTTCAAAGCGATTTTTTTAATAAAGGAATATTATTGTAATAATTACATGATGTGTTTCTTATTATTTCAGACTGTGGAAGAAGGTAAAACAGCAGAATTTGTGGCGGTACTTTTGAAGAAAGATGAAAAGGTCACTGTTACGTGGTACAAGTAAGTATAATATTTTAATATTTTTTTATTAATTTATATCAATTATTATAAAATGATTGTTAAAAAATGTTCAACTTTCTTTACAGGGAATCGACGGTAATCAAGTCATCGGAATCTTACAGCATGAGTTTCGATGGCAGAGAAGCTAGGTTACTTATTAGTAAAACGAAACAAGAAATGACAGGAAGAATTAAGATTGTCGTTACCTCAGAACATGGAAAGGACGAATCTTCAGCTGAATTAGTAGTAGAGGTAATTAAATACAGATTTACCGTTACTGCATCTATGCTACTAATTTTACTCCTACTTTTTTATTACTAACAGTTATCCAACTATATCATCTTTTTTCTATTTGTTTATGTTGATTGACTATTTCTACATTATCATTGTGATCCTTATATCCCTAAAAATGTTATTTTACTAGTTTATAAAACTAATTAAATTGATTGGTTCTAATCATTTGAAAAAATAGAACCATTTTTATTAAATTTTGATCTTTGCATCAACGGTGTTGCTTACGTACTTCTATCGCAGTAAAAATCACTATTATATACTTATTTACATGATTATTGAAACACGTGATTGCATATATCCAAGGCTTAAAAACGCTTAAACATTCAAAATTAAAAAATAACGATTATATTCACACATAATAAAATCTTCAGAAGGTAGAGAAAAAGAAAAAGAAAGACGAGGATGAAGAAGAGAAAGAAAAGAAAAAGATAGAAGAAAAGAAAAAGGAGGAAGAAAAGAAAAAGATAGAAGAGAAGAAAAAGGAAGAAGAAAAGAAAAAGGTAGAAGAGAAGAAAAAGGAAGAAGAAAAGAAAAAGGTAGAGGAAAAGAAAAAGGTAGAGGAAAAGAAAAAGGAAGAAGAAATTATCGAAAAGAAAAAGGTAGAGGAAAAGAAAAAGATAGAGGAAAAGAAGAAAGACGAAGAAATTATCGAAAAGAAAAAAGTCGAGGAACGTAAGAAGGTCGAAGAGGAGAAAACTAAAGTAGAAAAGAAGAAAGAGGAAGAGAAGATCATTGAAAAGAAAAAGGTTGAAGAACGTAAAAAGATTGAAGAAGAAAAGAAAAAGGTATAAAAAATGAAGATAATAAAATAAATTGCTTGGCAAACTGCTTATAAATTTACTGCTTATAAACCTGATAAAAAAAGCGCTTGATAAACAGGAATTGGCAATGGATAAAAGAAGAATTGAATTTAATATCCCGCGCGTATCTAATGAACTTAGCTAACGCAATCAAAACAAGCTGCAATAAAATTAACGCTGGCTTATGCTAATTTTACAGTTCTATGCAATAAAAAAAATTAATTTTTTTTATTTAAGGAACCCGAATCCAAACCAAACGGTACAGTTGAAGAGCCACCAGCTACAAAGGTAATCATAGAGTATAAAAAAATTCCGTCGCAATCACAAACGTATCTATCAACTACTATTAAATGTTCCCTTTATCTTCATGTGTTTATATGTTATCATTATTGCATGTTTACATACATTGATGAGTAGAATAATTTCCCTATATGAAAATGTTTCCAATACTATACTTGATATTTAAACTACTTTTATATCTATTTTTCACAATAGAATTTGGTAAATTTATTTAAAATAAGGCATAATTTGCAATCTAAAATTAATAATACTACAAAATGAGAACATTTTTTTGCATAAAAAAATGAAATTTTAATATAATTTTAAAAATATGCTGTTCTGAAAAAACCTTGATAATTAAATATCATAAATTAGTGTTGAATTGAAAATAAAATAATATTAAAATACAAAATTTATTAATCATATCATATTTAATAAAATTCCTTTTGAATTAATAAATTTATGAGTATATATGAATTTTAATGAATCATATTAAGGTATGCCTTATTCGCATAATGCAATATTACATCGAAAAGTATTTAATGATGTCAATTGTTTTATTTTGTTGCAGGTGAGTCAGAAAACTAAAGCCCTCAGGATTGCATATTGAGCCAATGATTCATCTAAATATAAATTGTGTGGCAATAGATCGCTCATTCAAGCTGAAAATGGAACTTGCTTATTTTACATATATATGCTTCTAGCGTGTTCGTGTACGAGTGTAATGCAGGCTTATTTGCTAGACTCGAGAAAATTTTTGTTGGCTCATTATACTTTCGTCGCATTAATTAAGTCAGCTTTTCGCTTGAACAATTATTCTTCTCTTCTTTAAAGCTCGATATGTTGATGAAGCTTCCGCTCTTGTATAATTCGTTATAGTTTCATTGCTTTTCTCATTCTTTTGCCTTCTATTGAATTATTAGGGACTTTTCTCGTTATAATCTATTTAGTTTCAGCTAAAATAATTTATGCTCAGTATTATTGTATTTTACAGCGATTAAAGCTAGCTGAGTAACGCTAAGTTTACGCATGTTTAAGCAATAGTATTAATTAATCTTTTTTTCTTGTAATCTTTAACTTGTATCTTTCCTTTTATTTTAGATTCATTTTTTTTATTTGACTTTATGCACGTATTTGTTTGTATAATTTTCTTAATTTAGCTTTATTTTGTTTGATACTTTATTTGAATGTTAATCATATGTGTATTAATATGCATTCCAATAAGATATTTCATTAAATGAATTAAATTCAGAAACCGTCGATCAAAAAGAAAGAGCCTGGTGCCAAAACACCTGACATTTTGTCACCTCGTGAAGGTACACCGGAGAAAAAAGTTGGACGCAAACAGTCTGTTAGTAGGGTAAGTAATTTAATGAAAAAAATGATAAAATTTTTATATTTTTATATGAAACAATTATATATTTAAAATATAATTTAAAGGTTGAGGAGTTGCGTTCGGAGAGTCGTAGAAGCTCTATCAGTAGAACAGAAGAAACGGTACGATTCTATCGTGTACTATAAAAATGAAAAAATTAATTTTTTCTTAAATTGAATTATAACTCTTTTACCAATGTTTATAGATACGCGAAGATGGAACCACCACTCCAACTAGACGAGTTTCAATACAATCGGAGGTATGATCGTCAACACTTTTTTTCAATAATTTAAATAATTAAATATTTTCAAGTAAAATAAAATTTTTGTTTTGTTCTATTTACAGGAGGAATCGGTCACAGATAGTCGTCGCTCCTCTGTAATGAGCCTGAAGGTGAGTTAATAATTCTTAAATACTATTATTAATAACTTGAATAGAAATTAACATTTAAGAAGATCTGATTGCAAAATATTGAGATTAATCTAATCAAATTGAGAAATATAAACAGGGTAAATATGGAATTCAATTGATACAACAAAGATTGTATCTAGAATGTAAATAATATGCAATATAATGAGATCTTCTTTCAGTATCCTGCAAACTATTTGAAATTTATTGTTTACAAATGATTTTTATTCCATTGTACAGGAGGAAATATTTCCTAAAACTAAATCCAAACTCGCGGATAAATTTGAAAAAGAGAAGGTATACTTACACAAATACATGCGAACACTAAAAATAACGTTCACTATAATAATTGGCTAATGTAAATATAAAATTTTTTTTTCCAAATTTGGTATTTACAGACAACGACTGTTAGACGGGACTCACTTAAAAAACGTAAAGATTCCGATGTGTCTGAAAAAATTATGGATCTACAGGTACAAGGAACAAAATTAATCGATAACGTATTTTTTCAAAATTATAAGAATTGGTTATAATTTTAACACGATTTTTCAAAATTTTTAGGATAAACCCGATAAAAAGAAACCCTTGGGCACAAAGATTGACACAAAAGTAAGAATACAAAATTTTCACACATTCCATAAAAAGTCAAAATTAATAAAATTACATTATAGAAAAGCATGACTGAGTATAATGTAATTTCCTTTTTTTTATCTGAATTTATTTTTGTAAAGATATTAAGATCATATAAAAAATTCAAATGCTTTTAAATAATATATTTCATCAATCACATTGTATATACACATACGTTTCAAATTATATCAGTAACTAAAATTTGCATTTAATTAAGAAAATTGTTACACAAAATGTCATTAACTGGCATTGAAAGATATCCAAACATATTGACTAATTGGATAACAAAAAAATTTAATTACAAAATTGTATAAATTGGCTATATAAAAATATTAACTATTTTAACACAGAAACTGATGGATAGACGAATATCTGGTCCACATTCGATCGTGATAGAAACGTTCGATATTACTCATGTAGATAATGATAAACCTATAACTGATTACGACAGTACTGATCACGATATTACTGAATACGATATTACCGATCAAAATATTACTGATCATGAATCTTCGTACGACTCAGAGGTACACATAATACAAAAATCACCTCTATAAACTTCGGCAAAACTTTCTACTTCTAATACTGAATTTTTCATCTAAGAAATTAATACTTTCTAAATTTCTACATTATATTAATGCTAGACATTTCTGCACGATAATTTTGACTTTAAATTTTTCAAAATCTCACGCTACACAAACTATACTATACTATTTCTACAGTATATCTTATTCAATTCATTTCCTATTTGCTTAAATTTTTCAAGAACAAGTTTGGATTTGAGTACTCTATTGCACGATAAGGAAATTCTACAGATTAATTATATAAATACTATATTATTCAAATATTATTATGTATAGATTAAGTTAATAAAATTTAATTCTTATAATATAAATATATATCTTTATAGCACACTGTGTTTTAAATTCGCACTTAAGCCACTCTTACCTGTTGCATAAGTAGATTATTATAGCATACTATTTTCAGCCAACTATAGGTCATTTTATAAGATAGCCTCAAAATATAAAATCAGCCCGTGCATGTATATCCTAAATACAGGTCGCTTCGCAATGTTCAGTGATGGCTAGCGTAACTATACTAAAAAAATGCAGCAATCGTAAAACTGCTCTATAGAAAATGATTCTTTTACTTTTCTCATGATTTTGCCCCTAAAAAACTTTACGTTTTGACACCCTTCGCTCAAAGACATGTATTATATTGAATACGTATGTTTACAATATATTGTATTGTAGTATACATTAGTATACTAAATATAATATATTAGTATACATTAGAGCTGGGATAGTATTCGACCACAAAATTGAAAAAAAATTTTCTTGACTTTATCTAGTTATTATTTAAATCAATAAAATTCTTCAATCACATAAACTTTAATATAAAATAAATCATATATGAATTTTCAAAAAAGTATTCGAGAATACTTTTTCAAATAATTGAAAGTATTGAAAGAAGTACTTGAAAATACTTTTTAAAAATTCACGTACAATTTATATTAAAGTCCGTATAATTGAAAATTTACATTAATTTGAACAATAAACGGACTAAATCGCAAAAGTATTCGAAAAATTAATATAATATAAATGTGTATCACGTGTCTAATACTTGTCGCATTGATATCGTGCATAAACCTAGGATATTCTAAAATCTATGTCTATTCTATATTAAATATATGCAAACAAGTAACATGTCCAACCGTCGTACTCATGAACATCGTTGTTTGATACGACTCCAAGTGCGAGTGCGTTTCGTAGCATCAACTGATTTTCTTTCAGTGGCTACTCATGCAAGATCTGTGGAAGATATAGCCATTTTTTTCATTATACGCTCATACTACTTTTTATAAATGAAAAAAAAGTAGAAACCAATTGAAAATAAACAAATAAACATAATAAACAAAGTAATTATGAAAGTGGATTTAGACACTTGTGCTATAAAATAGTATACGATATTCGTGACTTAAATAGATCATTGCACAGAGTGAAAATTATCTAACTTCTCGACGTGTAATAATAGGCTACTTAAGTCACATGTATCGTAATTTACTAATATAATTTTGTAACAAAAACTAAAATGCAGTTGAGATAGATTTTCGAAATTATATAATTAAATTTTATCATCATTTGGTAATCATATGACATTTGTAAAGAAATTATTAAAAGATTTAAATATTTAGAATTCTTTGGAAAATCTATTTTGACTAAATATAATCATAAATATAACTAAATTCTTTTCCATTTATTTTCTGCTAGCACGAAGTTGCATCATCAGTCTTATTAACAAATTTTCAAATAATGAAGCTATATTTAATTGACAACTCTATTAATAGCAGTCAAGAATTTGCATCTACTATTACTGTAACAACTTCTAATAAAACCGCCATTAATGAATCTTTACATAATACGCCAAAATACTACATTATTAATAAAAAATCTGATTCTTATAACAAATAATTTACTCAATTAACAAAGATATTAAAAATAATATTATTTAAAATAACATAATAATAAAAATAATATAATATAACAATAATATAATTTTAAAATATTTATGAAACAAATATTTTCAGCCGGACACACAATCAGAAATAACACCTAAAACACTAGGCAAAAAAGAAGACACAAAGGTACATACATTACACATACATGATTACACAAATACTTTGATAAACTCGAAATTTTCATTTTTTCGTGACAATTTTGATAACATAAAACATTTTCAACAGGATAAACCAGTGTCCAAACTCAAAACACCAGACAAAAAAGAAGATACAAAGGTACTTATATATTTTACAAACGTCACTCACTACATAACAAATACTAATAAAAAATTTAAAAATTATAATTATTTTACCATCGAAATTAATTTTAATCATTAATTTAAAATGACTCACTCACTTGATATTGACATTCGCATCTTTGATCTATTTAAATTTTACATTTAACAATCTTCTGCATTAAAAAGATGAAAATGTTTATATCTAATAAATTTTTAACAGGAAACGCCGGCCTTAACCAAAAAACCAGGCAAAATCGAAGACGAAAAGGTACACAAACATTATAAACACTATATTTTTTTAACTACATTTTACTGCAAGATTGTTTACAACCTTGTGTTAAATCTGGATTCTGGTATTTTAAGTACACAAACATTTGTGTAAAATGAAAAGCACATAAACTGTGTGCTATAATAAGATAATTTACCATCAATCAAATTCATAAAGAAAAATATTTTAGTAAAAATTACAATAATTTTATGGTAAAATTATTTCAATCTGTTGCTATCAAGACCACAATTTATCTCGGGCCATTGTAAAATTTGTTGGGAATCTCAGAATTTTTATTACATTTTTCAATGGTATGGTAATTTTTGGTCATAATAATATTTTATAACAACTTTATTATTAAATTACTTTAATTTTTACGAAAAAATTTTTCTTAGTGTACATTTTAAAAATTCCATTTTTATTAATGTACAGCAAAAAGTTTAAGAAAACACACAAAACACAACAAAAACGCCCAAGCACCCTTGCACTATACAAACACAACCAGAACACAAATATATTTAGTATTTTATTTAAAAACATTATAAACATTGATTCACAAACCAGAAGTTATTATAGAAGCAACTGTTATTATAAACAATATTTAGATAAATATTAATAATTCTTCAAAATCCACAATACGAAAATAAAAATAAAATTACAAAGATAATATGGACCATATGTACACATAAAACCATTGTAAATACTTTATTGAAATTAAAAAAAATTTTTTAATCAGTTAAAATTAAAAACTAAACTGTACAAAACAGAATCTTAAAAGACAAATAAATGTTTTCCGTTATATAGATAAAAAACCTATAAAAATTCTTAATAGATTACTTATTTAATAAAAATGAAAACTCAGGAATCAAATCTAAAACACGTAGAAAAATTGAAGATTCGAAAATATTCATTTGATTCACAAAGAAAATATGTTATTATTAAATTTGATAAATTTAATATTTAAAATGCAAAAAGCAATAACTTGAATTATTATTAAAAAAATAATCGATTATTTCATTTTAGAGGCATATACCTTACTTATAAACTTTATTTACTTCATTTAGGAAGCATGGGAAAGCAAATTCAAAACACGTGGGGAAACAGAAGACACAAAGGTACACAATTTCACTACACACATCGTTAAAAACTTAAATAATAAATCGTAAATTTTACACAAAAAATTTTAATCGTGTAACTATTATATCGTATAATATTTTCAATAGGCAAAACTACCAGTATTAAAAAAACCGGGCAAAGGCGAAGATCTAGAGGTACATATATACGTGTTCTAATTAAACGCTGAATGGCATTTATTAAAAACTAAAAAATTTCACAGAAATTAGAAATAAAAATATTTCAATAATTTTTCTTTATAGGATGAACCAGAAATTACATCAAAAACACGTAGAAAAATTGAAGAGACAGAGGTACTGTTTCATTACATAATAAAAAATTCGTTTTTATAGTTAGCAAACTTTAAATAGAATAATTTGTTAGTTTAAAATTTTTGCAAAATACTTAATAATTTCAATAGATAGCGACTTTACAAAGTAATTTATTTTTGATAGGAAATAACGGAAACCAAAACTAAAACCCGTAGAAAAGTCGATGACGCAAAGGTACATATACACTATACATACGCTCACATTTTAAAAACTTCTTATTTGTAGAATAGTAATAAATATCTAAATTAATTTTTAAATATCTTTGGAAAAGCAATAAATATATAAATAATCTATTAAATATCATTTGGAATTCCAATAAAAAATAACATACTCTTACTACTTAATATTAATTATTAATTACACTTTCTTTAAATTCCAAAGTAACGAAAAATAATTATTTAAAATATTTTTAATAGGAAAAGCCATCAATACTTAAAAAAACTGGCAAAGATGAAGATCAAAAGGTACATATAATCCGAATATACGTTTTAATTATACGCTTAATGAGATTAATTAAAAAATATGATAATTAATTTGTAGGATAAATCGGAAATAATATCTAGAACACACACCATAACTGAAGACACAAAGGTATATTTACATTACACGCATACTCACACTCACACACACATTATTTTTCGCTTTTTATATAAAATTCAATCGCATATAAATTTTATTAAATTTTTTAATTATTTTTAAAAATAAAAAATACTACAATTTTCACTTAATACCAATCATTAATTTATTTTTCACGCGCTTTCAGTATCGCCAAATAATATTAAAATTCATTAATGAGTAAATATTTTCTATAGGAAATACCATCAATACTTAAAAAACCGGGTAGAGACAAAGATGAAAAGGTATATCTCATTAAAAAAAACGCAATAAAAAAACAAACGGAGAAATTAACTTTATAATTTAAATTCGATTTCTTTGTAGGAAGAACCAGAAATTACATCTAAAACACGTAGAAAAATTGAAGATACAGAGGTACTTTTTCTTTACGCAAACAAATATTAATTTTCATCATACTTACTAGGAGAGTGTCACACCTCCGGATCACGGATTTTGCTCAAACTTCGGGATAAGTTTTCAGATGATAAAATATGGAAAAAGCTAAAGTTATAGTCATAAATACTCAATATTTCCCTAGTTACAGGAAATTAAAGAAAATCACTAAAAAGTTACTAGATTTTTAAACGCATATAGTTCTTTAGCGTCGATAGCTACAAGCTTGAAACTTTTTTTAAATTAAAGCTGAGCTCAAATCCTTTCGAATTAGTACTTATAGCAAGTAAAAATATTATTTTTTTCCAAAGTTAGAGCGTGATAAACATTGGACCTGATTTTTCTTTTAAAAACATTAATGAATAATAAAAGCTGAAATTAGGTCCAATCCTTATTACGCTCTAACTTTGGGAAAAAATAATATTTTGATATGCTGTAACTACTGTTTCGAAAGGATTTGGGCTCAGCTTTAATTTAAAAAAAGTTTCAAGCTTGTAGCTATCGACGCTAAAGAACTATATGCGTTTAAAAATCTAGTAACTTTTTAGTGATTTTCTTTAATTTCCTGTAACTAGGGAAATATTGAGCATTTATGACTATAACTTTAGCTTTTTCCATATTTTATCATCTGAAAACTTATCCCGAAGTTTGAGCAAAATCCGTGATCCGGAGGTGTGACACTCTCCTAGTTAGTAAACTTAATACTTTAAATGCAAAGAATCATTAGTTTTTATTTAAACTTTAGTTTTATTTCATAACAAATTAAAATTCGTAAAAGAATACTTGCTAATTTAAATAAGGAATTTTATTAGTAACGACATTTACAAATGATCTTTATTAATTTTTAATAGGAAATAACAGAAACCACAACCAAAACACGCAGAAAAGTCGACGATAAGGTACACTTACATTATACACACATACCCATGCACACGCATGTTATTCATTCGCTAAACTTTTTTCCTATAATGTAAACCTAATTTAATTTAATATTTAATTTTTAATTTTAATGAAAAACTCTACATCATTTTGCTTAATTCAATTATTAATTTATTCATCGCGCGAACTCACTAGGAGAGTATCAGACCTCCGGATCACGGATTTTGCTCAAACTTTGTGATAAGTTTTTAGATGTCAAAATATGAAAGGAAACAGAATTTTAGACCCCAACGCTCAATATTTCCCTAGTTACAGGCAATTAAAGAATATCACTAAAAAAGTTACTAGATTTTTAAACGCATATAGCTCCTTAGCATTGATAGCTAGGAGCTTGAAACTTTTTTTAAATGAAAGCTAAGCTCAAATCCTTTCAAAATAGTAGTTATAGCATGTCAAAATATTATTTTTTCCCAAAGTTATAGCGTAATAAACATTAGACCCAATTTCAGCTTTTTTTATTAATTAATGTTTTAAAAAGAAAAATCAGGTCCAATGTTTATCACGCTATAACTTTGGGAAAAAATAATATTTTGACATGCTATAACTACTATTTCGAAAGGATTTGAGCTCAGCTTTCATTTAAAAAAAGTTTCAAGCTCCTAGCTATCAATGCTAAGGAACTGTAAGCGTTCGAAAATTTAGTAACTTTTTTAGTGATATTCTTTAATTGCCTGTAACTAGGGAAATATTGAGCGTTGGGGTCTAAAATTCTGTTTCCTTTCATATTTTGACATCTAAAAACTTATCACAAAGTTTGAGCAAAATCCGTGATCCGGAGGTCTGATACTCTCCTAGTCAGTATTGCAAGATAGTGTAAAATATAATTAATCTTTAAATGTTTTTAATAGGGAAAACCTAAAATATCGGGCAAAGATGAAGATAAAAAGGTAAATAGATACATGTATTGATAAAATACTTGGCGTTATTTATTCATACAAAAAAGAAAGTAGAAAAAAAATAAAAAATACTTTTTCTTATGTATTTTTAGGATGATGTCGAAGTCATATCTAAGACACGTAAAACAGTTAAAGATACGGAGGTACTTTTTCACTTGATAGAATAAATCAATTACAATTTAATTTAACAAGCTTAATATTTGGAATTTAATAACTCGTTACTTTACACAACAAATTAAGAATTATTAGAAATAAAATTAAGTATGATAATCTAAATTTAGTAGCGTCACTTAAAAAAAATTTTATTTCTAGCAAGTAACGGAAACCACATCTAAACTACATAAGAAACCAGAAGACATGAAGGTAGCTTTACACATATACACCTCGTTCTTTTATAAAGAATTTTTTTGTTAAATTTAATAATTTTTTTTTAAATCGTTCAAATAATAAAAAATTAATATTTTTTTTATACCTAACGCAGTAATTACTAATATTTTTT
Source organism: Anastatus disparis (assembly GCA_017163975.1). Taxonomy (NCBI): domain Eukaryota; kingdom Metazoa; phylum Arthropoda; class Insecta; order Hymenoptera; family Eupelmidae; genus Anastatus; species Anastatus disparis. The sequence goes on from JAFFSR010000251.1 coordinate 5,209,539, forward strand.
CATGGGTTCTTAATACTGCAAACTAAGAAAAAGAATCATTATTAATATTTAAAAATTTGTTGATAGGAACAACCATCGGAAACTAAAAAGACGGGCAAAGATGATTACGATAAGGTACATATAATTGTAATAAGTGTACTACTTAAACCGATGCAACATATAAAAAATAAATTTAAAAAAAAACGTAAAAATTAAGTAAAAAAGTTACAAATAATTTTTCCGTTCATTTTATAGGACGATTTAGAAATCATATCCAAAACACGTCGGAAAGTCGAAGACACGAAGGTACACTTACACTACACGTACACATATTTTATTCTTTCAGAAATATTTTTAATAATTGTAAAGCTAATTAATATATCTAATATAATTTCTTTTAATTTTTAAAACTTGAATAAAACTTATAAATTTTTTATTCAAAATTAATTATTTAATTATTATTTTAATTATTTCACTGCGGCAAAGTAATATAAAAAGTCATTAATCTTTAAAAAAATTTTAATAGGAAAAGCCATCGATACTTAAAAAACCCGGCAAAGATGAAGATGAAAAGGTACATATAACTAGAATACATGAACTAATTGTATTTTCAATACAATTTTTTCAATTAAAAAAAAACAAAAGTTCAGCGAAATTAGAAATTAAAATTATCAAACATATTTTTTTTGTAGGATAAATTAGATATCAAAAAGTTTAGAATAATTGAAGACACTAAGGTATATTTACTCTATACATACACATATCTACACAAACACATACTCCACTCATGTTAATCTCTTACAAATACTTTAATTTCGGATTGGATATATACCTAATATAATTTTTAAATATCATTTAAAATTTAAATAAAAATACATTTTTCCATTTAATAACAATCATTAATTTATTTTTCACTCACTTTTCACGCAAAATAAAATAAAAATTCATTAATATTTAAATATTCTTAATAGGAAATCCCATCAATACTTAAAAAACCGGGTAGAGATAAAGATGAAAAGGTACATATAATTACCATATATGTTCTAATTATGTAAATATAAAAACTCAATAGCATTCGAAAAGTTAATATCTAAATAATTTTCCATTGTAGGACAAATCAGAAATTATAACTAGAACACTTAAGAAGTCCGAAGATACAAAGGTACATTTATATTATACACATACACGCACACAAATGCTATTATTTCACAAACATTTTTGTTTTAAATAGAATATACATCCAATTTAATTTTTAAATAATATTTCGAGTTTAAAAAAAATAATTTACTTAAACACTTAACATCAATTATTAAATTACTATTCAAGCGCTTTTAATATTGTGAAGTAACAGAATAAATAATTAATATTATTAATGTTTTTTAAAGGAAATACCAACATTAACTAAAAAACCAAGTAAAGATAAAATTGATAAGGTAACTATAATCAAAAAGCATCTACTAATTATATGCTCAATGCAAATGATTAAAAAATATAAAAACACACTCTAACTTGTAGGATAAATCAGAACTTACATCCAGAACACTAAAGAAGTCAGGAGACATAAAGGTATACATTAACCCTGCACAAATGCACACACATACACACTTATACACTTGTGTTGTCTTCACGAATTCTTTTTTTTAAATTAAATTTATATAATACAAATAATACATCTTCCCACTAAACTCCAATCATAAAATTATTCTTCACGCGCTTTTAATGTTGTAAAGCATAACAAATTAAAATAATTAATATAAAAAATATGTTTGATAGGAAAAAGCAATATTAACTAAAAAACCGGGCAAACAAAAAGATGAAGAGGTACATGAACTAATTATATGCTCAATGCAATTTATTAAAAATATAATAGCTTACTTACATTATAAATGTAAATTTTTGGGCAATTTTACTTTGTAGGATCAATACAAAATTATAACCAGAACACATAGGAAGACAGGAGTAACAAAGGTAGAATTATATTACACATACGCACAGAAACACAAACGCACAAACAGCGATATTTTTTGTAGAATTAAAATACACATCCGACTGTATCCTCGATACTATTTTGAATTTAAATTATAGATAATGCATCTTTAATTTAAAGATCAATCATCAAATAATTGTTAATGCAAAGAAAGATAAAATAACATTAATATTGAACATTTTTCTTATAGGAAACACCATCTTTAACTAAAAAACCGGGCAAAGATAAAGATAAAGATGAAGTTGAAGAGGTACATATAACCTGAATATACGTTTATTTAAAAAAACACACACACACTTTCAATAACTTTTAAATTTCTTTATAGGATGAATCAGAAATCACATCTAAAACACGTAGAAAAACTAAAGACACAGAGGTACTTTTATATTATGTAAACAAAATTTATTGCGAATAACAAAGTTTAATACTTAAATTAGAATACTTCTTTGGTTTTCATATAAACTTGTAGTATTTTCTTGCGCATTATCTATTTAAAACTATTAAAAATGGTATGATTCAATTAATTTTTAATAGGAAACAGATGATTTCGGATTAAAAACTCGTAAAAAACCAGAAGACACAAAGGTACACATTCACACTACATTATACATACACATTAGTTTACAAATAATTTTTTATAGATTCATTATATATTTCGAATTTTATTTTAAAATGTTTTTGAAATTTAAATAGAGAGTAAACTGAAAAATCATTAAGTGCATAAATATTTTTATTAGGACAAACTACCGCTAACTAAAAAACCGGGCAAAGATAAAGATAAAGATGAAGATAAAGATGAGGATGAATATGAGGTATAAATAATAGAAATACATAGTTTGCCTGTTGTGCTCTATGCAATTCATCAAAACTAATAAAATTTATTATAAATAATTTTCCGATTTGTTTATAGGACGAATCAGATATTACGTCTAGAAGACGTAGGAAAATTAAAGACACAGAGGTACTTTTTCAATTGATAAAAAAAATTCAAAATAATACTTGATCATTTTCATGTAACAACTTAATTAATTTTTAACAGGAAACAGAAGATACCGGTTTAAAAACGCGTAAAAAACCAGAAGACACAAAGGTACACTTACACTACATTATATATACATATTATTAGTCTACAAACACTTATTTGTAGCAAGATTTAACACATTTAATTTTGTTTAAAAGTATCTTTTCGGAATTAAAATACAAAGTAAAATAAAAAACTTATTAACCTTATAAATATTTTTGATAGGAAAAACTTCCAATAACTAAAAAACCGGGTAAAGATAAAGATGAAGATAAAGATGAAGATGAATATGAGGTACAACATTATCATACATATTTGACTCTGCTACAGTGTCACTAATTTGAGACATGGATCTTTTTGTAACTTTCGGATGTTTTCGGTTCATAAAGTTATGAAAAAAGCCGCGAGCTTTTGGTCCAATGCTCGATTATACAAGAATTATAAATTATTTGCTTCGATTTTTAAGGATTTCTCTGAAAAATCATTGCTTATGTTAACAAATATAATTTTTCAATAAGACCGTTTAAAATTTTTTGGAATATAATAATTGGCTCAGAAATCAGCATGAAATTAAATTTTAATCTTTATTTAAATATAATCAATTTTTACACGTTTTTCATTTTTAGAAATTATTTTTTAACTGATCGAGCCTTTCAATTTTTTTATTCGAATAAGTATAATCTCAAATTTTACTAGAATGTTGTAAAATTAACTTATAGGCTACCATGGAAAGCTATATTTGTTTAAATACAAACAAAATCACAAAAATCCTTGAAAATCGAACAAAATAGCTCATAATATTAAAATAATGGTGCATAAAACCCAATGCTTATAGTTTTCTTCATAATTTTATATGCAACAACATAACTGACAGTTACAGAATGATCCATGATCCAATTAAGTGAACCTTACTTAAAAAATAAATAAGAAAACGCGTTTTAAATGATTTACTGATTTTTTTATAGGACGAATCAGATATCACGTCTAGAAGACGTAGGAAAATTAAAGACACAGAGGTATTTTTTCACTTGATGAAAAAAATTCAAAATAATACTTGGTCATTTTAATGTAATAACTTAATTAATTTTTAACAGGAAACAGAAGATACCGGTTTGAAAACGCGTAAAAAGCCAGAAGACACAAAGGTACACTTACACCACATTGTATATACATATTATTAGTCCACAAACACTTATTTGTAGCAAGATTTAACACATTTAATTTTATTTAAAAGTAACTTTTCGGAATTAAAATACAAAGTAAAATAAAAAACTTATTAACGTTATGAATATTTTTGATAGGAAAAACTTCCAATAACTAAAAAACCGGGTAAAGACAAAGATGAAGATAAAGATGAAGATGAATATGAGGTACATATATTATAATACATATTTGACTCTGCTACAGTGTCATTTATTTGAGACATGGATCTCTTTGTAACTTTCGGATGTTTTTGGTTCATAAAGTTATGAAAAAAGCCGCGAGCTGTTGGTCTAATGCTCGATTATTCCAGAATTATTAATTTTTTGGTTCGATATTAAAAGATTTTTTTTAAAATCTAGTGTTTATGTTAACGAATATAATTTTTCAATTAGATTATTTAAAATTTCTAGGGATATAATGATTGGCACAGAAATCAATATGAAATTAAATTTTAATCTTTATTTAAATATGATAATAAATTTTTACGCGTTTTTCATTTTCCTATAATTTTTTAACAGATTGAGTCTTTTAAATTCAATTTTTTTATTCGAATAAGTATAATTACAACTTTTACAATAATGTTGTAAAATTAACTTATAGACTATCATTGGAAAATTATATTCGTTAATACAAACAATGGTCAATCAGAAAAATCCTTAAAAATCGAACAAAATAGCCCATTAATATTAAAATAATGATGCATAAAACCCAATGATTATGGTTTTCTTCATAATTTTATATGTAAAAACATAACTGACAGTTACAGAATGATCCATGACCAAAATAAGTGATTCTCTCCTTGTTGGATGTTCAATTCTGTTAGTTAAAACATAAATAAGGAAACGCGTTTTAAATGATTTACTGATTTATTTGTAGGACGAATCCGATATTACTTCTAGAAGACGTAGGAAAATTAAAGATACAGAGGTACATTGCAACAACATAAACAAATATTAAAGATAAAGTTTGATAATTTTAATGTAATGACTTAATTTATTTTTAATAGGAAACAGAAGATACCGGTTTAAAAGCGCGTAGAAAACCAGAAGACACAAAGGTACACTTACACTACACTATACATTCACATTGTTAGATAGCAAAAACTTAATTATAGATTCAAAATGCACACTTAATTTTATTTTTAAATATTTTTTTCGAAATTTAAATAATGGATCATTCATTTTTCGCTTAAAATTAATCACTAAATTATGGTTCGGAATATTTTAGTGCTACAAAGTATTATGAAAAATCATTAACTTTTTAAATATCTTTAATAGGAAAAACTACCTATAGATAAGAAACCGGAAAAAGATAAAGCCGTAGATGAAGATGAATATGAGGTACATGTAATAAAAATTCTCAATGATATTCGTTCGAAATAAATATAATGTATTTTAAATAATTGTTCCAATTTGTTCGTAGGACGAATCCGATATTACGTCTCGGAGACGTAAGAAAATTAAAGATACAGAGGTACTTTTTTATTTGATAAAAAAAATAAAAATAATTCTTGATAATTTTAATGCGACTTAATTAATTCATATTTAATAGGAAACAGAAGATACCGGTTTAAAAGCACGTAGAAAACCAGAAGATAAAGATTCGAAGGTACATTTACACTACATTACACATACACATTAGTTCACAAACATTTCTTGGTAGATTAAAAATACACTTCGTATTTTATTTAAAAATATCTTTTAGAAATTGAGAAACAAAGTCAAATGAATAGTCATTAATTTTATAAATATGTTTAATAGGAAAAACCATCGATAACTAAAAAACCGGGCAAAGATAAAGATGAAGACGAATTTGAAGAGGTACATATAGTTGTAATACATAGTTTATCCAAATGCTCAATCCTATTTATTAAAAAATAAGTAAGGATACACATTTTAAATAATTTACTGATTTGTTTGTAGGACGAATCCGATATTACGTTGAGAAGACGTAAGAAAACTAAAGATACAGAGGTACTTCATTACTTCATAAACAAATATTAAAGATGATACTTGATAATTTCAATCTAATAATTTCATTTGTTTTTAATAGGAAACGAAAGATATCGGTTTAAAACCGCGTAAAAAACCAGAAGACGCTAAGGTACATTTACACTTCATTATACATACACACTAGTTCAAAGAAACTTTTTTGTAAGATCAGAATACACATCAAATTTTATTTTTAAATATTTTTTCAAAGTTGAAATAATGAATCATTATGTGATTGTTCAAACTCTATTGATACTTCAAAGTATTATAAAATTTAATTAACTTTATAAACATTCTTAATAGGATAAACTAACTATAACTAAAAAACCGGGCATAGATAAAGATAAAGATGAAGATAAAGATGAAGATGAATATGAGGTACATTTAATAGAAATACATAGTTTGCCTAACTTTTCTATGCTATTCATTAAAAACAAATAAATGTATTTTAAATAATTGTTCCAATTTGTTCGTAGGACGAAACAGATATTACGTCTAGAAGACGTAAAAAAATTAAAGATACAGAGGTATTTTTTCACTTGATAAAAAAAATTCAAAATTGCGCTTGATCATTTTAATCTAACAACTTAATTCGTTTTCAATAGGAAACAGAAGATACCGGTTTAAAAACACGTAGAAAACCAGAGGATACAAAGGTACATTTACACTACATTACACATAAACATTATTAGTTCGCAAACACTATTTGTAGAATCAATATACACATCTAATTTTATTTTGTAATGTTATTTCTGAATTTAAATAATGGATAATAGATTTTACTATTTAAAAATAATCATTATGTTATTGCTCAAACTTTTTTAATGCTGCGAAGTAATATACAAAATTATTAACTTTATGAATATATTAAATAGGAAAAGCTACCGTTAACTAAAAAACCAGGCAAAGATAAAGATAAAGATGAAGATAAAGATGAAGATGAATATGAGGTACATACAATAAAAATAAATAGCTTGCCTATTATGGTCTATGTTATTCATTAAAAATAAATAAACTATATTTTAAATAATTTTCTAATTTGTCTGTAGGACGAAACAGATATTACATCTAGAAGACGTAGGAAAATCAAAGATACGGAGGTACTTTTTCACTTGATAAAAAAAATTCAAAATAATATTTGATAATTTTAATGCAACAGCTTAATTAATTTTTAACAGGAAACAGAAGATACCGGTTTAAAAACGCGTAAAAAACCAGAAGACACAAAGGTACACTTACACTACATTATATATATAAATTATTAGGCCAAAAACATTTTTTTTAATCACATATTTGAAGTGATACTGGTAGACTTACACTACACATAGGTACATTTACACTACATTGCACATACACATTATTAGTTCACAAACATTCCTTTTGAATCAAATATTTAAAATACACTGGTTTCAACCAAAATCCAAATTGAAATCAAAAGATTTTAACACAAGGTGTTAATAACTGACATTGAAAAATTTGATTAATTGGATAAAATTTCAAAATTTTTATTTCAAAATTATATCAGTTGACTATAAAAATCATTAACTATTTTAACACAGAAATTGATGGAAAGACGAATTTCCGGCCCACATTCAATCAAAATTGAAACATTCGACATTACCCATACATATAATAATAAACCAGATAGTGACTACGAAAATACTGATCACGATATTACTATTCGTGAATCTTCATACGATTCAGAGGTACACACAGTAAAAAAAATCACTTCTACAAATTTTGGCCATACTTTCTACCTCTACGCTCTTTGATTCTTTATAACTGAAATTTTTCTCTGAAGAATTCAATACTTTCTAAATTCTTACTTTGCAATAAATACTAAATTGCTCACATTTTTCATCTATGATTTCCTCTCAGAATATTCGAACATTCTTACACTATACGTTCTACATCATACATTCTACATTATACTCTATCCATAGTAAATCTCGTTTAATACATTTCGTTTTCATTTAATGCATACCTAATTTATATTCTAAATATTATTTCAATTAATATAAAAATACTTTTCTACACTTAAAATTAATCTATGAACTATTTTTCATGCACTATTTTGCTTGCAATAATTAAGTAAAATGTATTAATATTTTAAACATTTTAAATAGGACGAACCATCAGTAACTAAAAAACCGGGCAAAGATAAAGATGAAGAAGAAGAGGTACATATAATCGCAATACATGTTCTAATTTAAATGTTCAATGCTGTTTATTAAAAAACAATTCAAATCACTTTTCCAAATTTTTTTTAGGACGAATCAGATATTACGTCTAAAAGACGTAGAAAGATTAAAGACACAGAGGTACTTTACACTTTGCAAAATAAATTCATCGTAGTTAATTAAAAAATTTACTCGATAATATTAATCCAGATTTATAATTGACAAATAAATCATATTTAATTTTAATAGGAAACTACGGATACAACACCTAAAACACGTAGGAAACCAGGAGACACAAAGGTACCTTTATACTATACACATATACGATTCCATCACAAACACACATCTTAGTAGAATTTTCATACTTATTATTTCTTATAAATCGATTTGAATTCATCATTTTATTAATTGTTAAATATATACCAAATTATTTTAATTTTATTAACATTAAAAATTTTCCTAATAGGAAAAACCTGGCAAAGACGAAGATGAAAAGGTACATTATACTCATATAATGCTATATTTTTAAAACATCGAAACTAGTAAATGAAAAAAAATAAATAAATCGGAAGCGACGAAGTAAAATAAATTTTATGATTTTTTGCAGGATGATTCGTCAATCATATCTAAAACACGTACTAAAACAGAAGACACAAAGGTACATTTCACACTGCACACGTACATTATTTTATTACAAACACTATTTTAAAGAATTTTAAGATATCTATTTAAAACAAAAAATCAGTTTAAGTAAAAAAAAATATCATTTCATAAATAATACAATTATCTTCAATAGGAAAAACCAGCGGTAACTAAAAAACCGGGCAAAGATGAAGATGAGAAGGTAGTTAGTATTAATACTATGTTATTATTTAAAAATCATTAAAATTATACCTGACAATTTCAATGCAAATGTGATTCGTTTTTGACAGGAATTAACGGATACGATATCCAAAATACGTAGGAAATCCGAAGACACAAAGGTACATATACACTACATTATACACACACATAATTCTTTCACAAATACTTTTTCCAGTAAATTTAAATGCTTTTTCAAATTAATTTTTAAAAGTTAATTTAAATTTAATTATTGCAAAACGTCCAAAAATTAAAAATTCAAGGTTTTTCCATTTTTTTTTTGACAAAATTATTTTATTCGGTTTATAGTATCGTACACTCATGTATAAACAAAAATAGGTATAATAAATCTTTGTTTATTATTTATATCACTATAACGTTGCCAAATTACTTAATACTTTATAAATTAAATATAATTTTACCTCTTTAAGGCCAATTTCTTTTCTGACTAGTTAGCTTATATTTGTCTTCTTGTTAAAATAATCTAAGAATTTTTTCTTCAATACTTTGACATTATAACGTTAAATAACATCGATTCTATACGGATAAATTTCATTTAAAATTCGTCTATCGTTGACTATTGTATTAAAATATTTTATGGGAAAGAGATTTTTTTCAAATGTTTAATTGTTAATCAGATTTGGAAGTTTTTAAATGTATTTCAATAAATGTCAATATTAGACTTCACAATTTTATCATAATTTTAGTTTCTTTTTAAAAATATAATAAATTAAGTTTTTTCAAAGTATTTTCTTATAATATTTTCCTTTTTAGTCTTTCTTAATAAAGGAGAAAGTCATTAATATTTAAAATATTTTTAATAGGAAAAACCGTCAGTAACTAAAAAGCCGGGCAAAGATGAAGATGAAAAGGTACATAACTTTCATGCGAACATTACACAATCACATATTCAATACTATTTGTAATTCATTTTTGTATCCAAATAGACATTTCAGGAAATTTAAATTTCATTCTTGACGAATGTCTACCGATATATTTTAAAATTATGCTTAGTAATAGATTAGATATAAGTAACGGTTAGTAGAGATTTATCAAGATCTAACACACATTTGATGGACTAATTATTTGTCCATCAAATGCGTTTAAAATCTTGATACTTGATCTTGATTCGTACTAACTGTACAGTAAAAGTTAATGAAAAATATTTTTGCAAAGCTCAGTTTTACATCTCATCAGATTATATTCTATTACTTTAAGAATGATATAATCATTTTACTAAGATTATCTTTCTTTGAGAAATAGAAGTTGGAATCACAAAAAAATCAATTTATGAAAGATTACCTCTTACCCTCTTAACTTTATAATATAACGCATACTAAAAATATGCTTGAAAAATATAAACAATTCATTAAAAATAATCTTTGGTCTTCTAAATGTTCACTGAATCTGTATAAAAATTTACGTTTTAAGTGATCTTCCTCTTATTTTCTTCAATTATATTTGAGAAATTGTAGACTAAATTATCTATTAGTTTATTCATAAAGTCCCAACGTTAAAAATGTCTATTTGGACGATAATGAGTTAAAAAAATACACAAGTTAGGATTTGAATTTTAAAATAAATTTAATGATTTTTTTCATAGGATGAATCAGAACTCACAAAGAAAACACGTAGGAAAACAGAAGACACAAAGGTACCTTTACACTACACGCACACTATATTTTATTCCAAAATCGTTAAAAAAAACTTAAAATTAATTTTTTTAAATAATTAAACAAACTTTACGGTTAAATAATTTTTAGCAAGATAATCTATAATTAAATAAAAAATCTAGCAAGAAAGATAAAAAAATACACATTTTACTATCGGTTTAATAATATTTATTCTAAAAGAAAACGCCAACATACATATGAAAGGAAAAAAAATAATAAAATATATAAATATTTTTTAGGAAACACCTGAAAGCACACTCAAACCACGCACCAAAACAGAAGACACAAAGGTACCACTACACTACACATACACATTATTCCATTGAAAATACACTTATTCATATTATTTTACAACATTTTATAAGTTATTAAAAAAAGAAGAACTTATAAAATTTAAATATCTTAATTAATATTCAATTTGAAAAAAAACAGAAATAAATAAACAAACTTTTCACGGTGTATTGATTTTTAACAGGAAAAACCGTCATTGACTAAAAAGCCTGGCAAACCAGAAGGCGAAAAGGTACATACATTTTTACACAATCATCATATTATTGCCTTCTAAACACTGCTTATTCTGAAAATAAAAACACAAACACATTAAAAAGAAAGAATTTACAATAAAACATAAATGATTTTCAGGAAACACTTGAAACGACCCCTAAAAAACCTGTCAAACCAGAAGACACAAAGGTACTATTATACGCAATACAAACATATTTACATCGCCAGAACTTTAAATTATATTGTATTATGTTCAACAATTGAATAAGACGGTACATTGAGTTTCAAAGATGTGAAATATACGATAGTCAAACGACTGTTTGCATTTTCACGTCTTTGAAGCACATGCTACTTTTTAACAGAGAAAAAAGATTGATTTTATGTTTTCATTAAAGGAATTAGTATATTATTCACCTAGGGAGTAAAAACGAAAAATGTCTGAAATCGTATGTAAATTGTCACCCGAGCCGGAGGCGAGGGTGACAAACATACGATTTAAAGCATTTTTCGTTTACTCCCGTGGTGAATATACGATTTTTTTGCACAGGCAGCGTACAGTGGGTACTTTACTTTTCGCTGGTAAAAAAAATTCTACTTTATGGTCACAGGGAGTAGAATTTATATATGAAAACTAAATTCTAATATTTTAGCTCCCTTTAAAAAACATATTTTTTGAACATAATAGAATATAAATTTAATATAGCAACCTTAAAATATTTACCTTTAAAATTTATCTTCGACAGGAAACAACAGACACTGCACCTGGTAAACCAAAAGCACTCAAAACACCCGATAAACCAGAAGACACAAAGGTACTTACATTTCACACAAATATAAACAAATAAACTTGACAATTTTTAAACTCTGCTATTTTCAAAAATTTATTATTAATACGTTAAAAAATAAATTTTTCACACATAGCGTGTAAAGTGGGTACTTTACTCCCTAACAGCGAAAAAAAACACCCACTATATGTGCCTCGTATAGAAAAATCGTATATGCACCGCGGGAGTAAATAAAGAATGCCTCAAATCGTATGTTTATCACCTTCGGCTTGGATAATAATATGATTTCAGACATTCTTCACTTTTCCTCCCAAGGTGCATAATATATTATTTATAGTCGAATCAGTAAAATTTTCATTAAAAATATCAAAGAATAGAATAATTAAATCATAAATTATTTTTAACGAAATTCGTTTGATATTTTTAAATATTTTTGACAGGATAAACCATCGATCACTAAAAAACCTGGCAAAATTGAAGATGAAAAGGTACACTATACATAATAAAGGACTTTATTTTTAATTTTATACTCTAATTAAAATGTGTGTAACTAAAAAACACCTATTTTAAATAGGAAACACCAAAAATTACACCTACTACAATCATAACACCTGATTCAGAACCAGGCATAACAGAAGATACAAAGGTACCAATTCAGTACAAATCTTCACATACATTTTACATTACACATATACTTAAAATCGAAAATTTTTTTTTTATGGTAAGATAAACTAACTACTCCCAAAACACAAAAGACACTTAAACCAATAGAAAAAACACAAAACACAGAGGTACACAATACACAAACACCCCTACACTACACACTTATCTTTTAGATTTTGATTCCATTTTAAAATTTTTGTTTCTATTTTAAAATTTTTTTCCATTTTAAATATTTTTGTTCCATTGAAAAATTTTTTTTCCATTTTAAAAAATTTTGGTCACATATTTTACATTGAATTTACATAATTTATTTTTTCAGTTTTATTACTTATACATAAAATCTTATATTTATTGATCTTATATATTTTTAATAGGCAAAAACGTCAGTTCTTTCTAAACAACCAATGAAGGTTGAAGCTCCAAAGGTACATAAATTCTACATGGAAATAATATTAATGTTTATTACTTAAAAATTTAACGTAATTATAACTTGTTATCAAATCTATAACTCAGAATGTGAATCGTAAATTTACTTTATAATCTGGTATTTATTATTAACAACAAAAACTTTAATAATTTACTTTTACTATTCTAAAAATTTAAAATAAAATGATTTTATTAGGAATCAGCACTGTATCCAAGAAGTCTTCTCAAAAAAACTAAAATAGAAGAAAAAACACTTGATACAAAGGTACAAAATACATAAACATACCTACACTAGAAACTTTTAAGTCAAATTTAATTTTAAAAATTCTATTTCTGTTATGTTTTACGTTGAATTTAAATAATTAGTTTATTTGATCTTAAAAATTTTACATGAGATATGGTATTTATATATCTTACATATTTTTAATAGGCAAAACCGGTGAAGCTTTCTAAACATCCACTTAAAGTCGAAACTCCACAGGTACATAAATTTCAAATAAAAATAATGTCAGAATTTATTACTTTAAAATTTTACATAACTATAATTTGCTATAACATTTTAAAAAAATTTTTAAATATTATTAACTAAAACTTTAGTAGTTTACTTTTAAAATTCTAAACATTTGTATAAAAAAATTGTTTTTATTAGGGAGTAGAACTATATCCAAGAGCTTTACTCAAAAAAACCAAAATAGAAGAAAAAGTACAAGACCCTAAGAAGGTACATAATATGCAAATACACTTACATTAAAACTTTTCCTAAGTCGAATTCAACTTAAAAAAATTCTATGTTTATTATAATTCACGTTTAGTTTAGATTATTAATTTATTTGGTCTTAGCAATTTTCCGTTAAATATTATATTTACTTATCTTTTATACTTTTTAATAGGCAATCTCGTCGACGCTTTCTAAACAACCAGTTAAACTTGAAGCTCCACAGGTACATAAATTAAACAAAAAACAAAATTTTTATTTTATTAATTTAAAATTTAATATAATTTGCCAAATAAATAATTGAAAAAAAAAAATCATTTTAAGTTTTTCACATTCTAAAAGTTTTAAATAAAACTATTTTTATTAGGGAGTAGAACTATATCCAAGAGCTTTACTAAAAAAGACCAAATTAGAAGAAAAAACGCAAGACCCTAAGAAGGTACTTAATTTACAAAAACACTTACATTAAAAATTTTTCTAAGTCAAATTAAGTTCAACAAAATTCTATTTTTATTGTATTGCACATTAAATTTAGATTATTAATTTATTTAGTGTTAGCAATTTCTCGTTAAATATTACATTCACTTATCTTTTATATTTTTGATAGGCAATACCGTCGATGGTTTCTAACGAACCTGTTAAACTCGAAGCTCCACAGGTACATAAATTTAACAAAACAGAATTTCAAGTTAATTTATAATGAGATATTAATTATAAATAGTTTAAACTTTAGAAATTTACTTTTCACATTCTAAAAATTAATAAGTAAAAACTATTTTTATTAGGGAGTAGAACTATATCCAAGAGCGCTACTAAAAAAACCAAAAACGTCGGAAAGAGCACACGAACCAAAGGTATATGAGACACAAACGCATTAGCATTAAAAACTTGTTTTTAATTAAAATTTAACTAAAGAAATATTCTTACTAAAAATAAAATAATTAATTTGTTTGGTCTTAAAATTTTTTCTGAAGTATTCTATTTATTCATCTTAAATATTTTTAATAGGAAAAAATGCCGCCACTTGCCTCTAAATTTCTTATTCAGCTCGACGCCCCAGTGGTAAATAAATTAAACAAAAAAACGATAAATAGCTTAGCTATTTTAGTAATTTACTTTTCACATTCTGAAAAATTCATAATGAAAATTATTCTTATTAGGGAATACAACTATTTCCAAAAACACTACGCAAAACACAACCAAAATCAAAAGGAGAAAAACAAGAAACAAAGGTACTTAAACAGTACACTAAAACACTGACATCACAAACACTCACAAACACTTACACACTTAAAAGCCACAAATCCCACATCTCTAATATTACTTAAAAATTTATTAAAATTATAACATTATTAAATTATTAAATTACATTTAACCAACACAAAAATATCACCGTGTTTTACATATATTTAACAGGAAACACCTTCAATCATAACCACAGAACCTGGCATTACCGAAGATGCAGAGGTACATAAATTTAACTAAATACTAAATACACAAAAATTTTAATTATCTAATAAACAATCAATTTAATAACTAAAATTTTAATCTAATTCGTTAATATTCAAACTTTAACTCGTTTTATTTATTACACAAAATGTCAACATGTTGAAATATGTATTTTTTCTTTTAGGAAACTCCCGCTCTTGGTAAAGGTTTGTTAAAGGTACATATACACATATGCACATTTCATACTTACATATATACACGATTCTTAATTGCGGTTTTTTAACATTATCAATTGACGTTTGTTTATAAATTATCCAAATAGTATTTGTATTTTCTGTTACAAATTCTTATTTGAAAATTGTGATGATTCAAAATAAATTAAATATCGTGATATCAGAATAAAAGAATTTGCTGTAAAAAAATAAGTAAAAATAATCAATGAATAATCATTGTATCTTTTGTGTTTATAGAAAAAGACTACAGATGAAAGGAAGGGATCTATGGAGCTCAAGGTAAGCATGTTACTGAATAAGTTAAATTTTTGTACTGTTTGTTTATCTATACACGAAATCAGTATCCTGAGCCAAGTTACCTTTTCTAGTCAACTACTTATATCTTGTTATACAAAAATCCTATAATCATGTCTAATGATTTGCAATCGAAAATATTTAATTAACTGTAAACCTATCGAGTTACAAAATTTGCCATGCATAAATTTACATATTGATACACAAATAAAAAATTTTTTAAGATTATAAATTCAAAATATTCTATATACACAAACACTTACACTTATTTAATCATTCATGATGTTGGAATTCCAAGTAAAGTTTTAAAAGTTCATATATGTGTTATATTAACAATACTTATAATAAAATAAACCACCAACACGCAGAATCGAAGTCCCCGCGCCAGTGGTCAATGGGCTAGGATTGAGATACCATCGCAAGTCGAGAATTTCACTGCAATTCAATTGAAGCCTGTCCCAAAAACAGTGAAAAAACCTACAAACAAGTCCGAAAATGGCACTATTGCGTTGAAGGTATCCCCTGAAAATGACAAGCAAAAAAACAAATGCCCTTCAAATCTTTATTATTCTACGCTGATATTATTACTTGCCCTCTTATATCTTCATTCTTCTTATATCTTTTCTATATTTTTCTTCTATCCCTATTCTGATACTTTGCCAAAATTATTGAATGGACTATGACTTGCTCTTTTACTCTTTTCTAGTACTACTACCTTTCGTCTAAAACTTTTTTCTACTACAAAAATTATGCCTGTTTGAATTCCTCTCGTCTAAACTTTTTTCTACTACAAAAATTCTCCCTGTTTAATTTCCTTTCGTCTAAAACTTTTCTACTGCAAATGTTTTTTTCCTTATTAATTTTCTTAAATTAATATTCGTAATAATTTTTTAATCAAATTATCTACTTAATAATATAACCTCAGATTCTTTTCTTCAAACTACTGCCAAAAGCATGCAACGTCAACATTTTAAAGAGCACTATGCCATTTAAATCTTCTACTTTTACTTTCCTATTTTATTCTTTTTTTAGAATAATACTTTATGATTTCGACCAACACTTAAAGACTACTTTCTATATCTAATTTTATTTATTACTTCTAAAATAACGACTTTCAGTCTCTATCTACTTAAAAATAATACAAAAATTTTTCCTCTTTTTCTTCTTTTCATTGGCTAGAAATTTTATCAGGAGTTTAAGTTGTCGCTTTGGATCCATCGTTAGCAGTTGTCTTCAAAGTTTCTCTCGTTGCAGGTTTCAGTATTAGGTCGATAATTGTTACCCAATTTTGTTTTAATAATTTGCTAATTCTTAGGTTAAATAAGACTTTTTTAAATCATTTTCATAAAGCCATGAAATTGAAAATATATTCTTTCGAAAATCCTAGAAAAAAATTTCTTTGATATTTTCCCATAGAACTGATTTTGGTCCACTAGAGCGAGAGTTGCGTACCTTGCCACAAAACCCTTAATGTTTCTAAAAAATTCATTAATTTTTTTTCAAAATACAAAAATACACATACAAAAGGTCATACATGCACACTCGCACACACGCCCACACACGCACACACACACCCACATACGCCCACACACGCCCACACACACCCACATACGCACACATATATACATGCATACAGACATACACTAAATATAGCGTATTTTGATTCATAATTAGTTAATACATACTTCTACAATATTATTTTAAGATCCAATTTTTTGCCATTATAAAATTTCCTCCACAAGCACGTAATTATTTGAGCTCGACGATTTTTAAATAAGACTTTCCAGCTTAGGGATATTGTCCATATAATATGATATTGTTCAAATTTTAAATTTGACAATATTAAATAAACACTTTGCCGAGAAAATTTTATTTTTAATTTTAGTTGCTTAATTTTAAATTAAAATTAATTTTTTTATATCTTGTTTTTAATTCGGTAGTAAAACGACAGTATTAGTATACATACCATGATTATATTTTTCTCCTTCCAATAAATTTTTTAAGCTACTGTAAGCTATTTTCATCTACAATTAAAATTGCCATCCAAGTCTTATATTGTTATTTAATTTATTTGAAATAAATTCTTGCAATTTTCTGATACCATAGAAGTTTAGTCAATACAACATTCATCGACATCGAATACATTTCTTAAAATTTGATTTTCCTAGAGATTATTTTTTTTAAATTTTTTTATCTTACGATTTTGAAATTATCATTATTTTAATTTCCTTAAAGGGGCGCCGTATTATAAAACCGGCGATGGCGCCGGCAAAGGTTGAAAATTTTGCAGCAATCCAATTGAAGCCTGTAAAGAAAACAGCGAAAGATCCTACAAAAGCCGAAAATGGCGTTGAGTTGAAGGTATCCCCTGCGACGACAAGCAAAAACCAAATTCAAATGGCCTTCAAATTTTTTATTATTATACGCTGATATTTTATACTTGCCCTCTATATCTTCATTTCTCTTATTCTATTCTTTACTATTTCTTCTTTCTCTCTTTTGATACTTTACCAAATTTATCAAATGGACTATATCTTTTTCTGTTTTCTCTTTTCTTATACTATACCTTTCTCTCAAAACTTTTTTTCTCTCTAAATAAATTTTCCCTTTTTAATTTTCTTAAATAAATATTTATAATAACTCATAAATTAAATTATTTATTAAATAATATAGCCACCATTTCTCTTTTTCAAACTACTGTCAAAAGCATGCAATTTCATTATTTAAAAAAAAAAAATAATATTAAAATATTCATTAAAAAAAATCTATTAAAAAATTTTTCTCAAACCACTTTGTAACAAAAGCCTTCTTCTTTGACTTTCTTATTCTATTCTTTTTCTATACTTCATATTTTCGATCTATACTTTAAATTTTCGATCACCGTTTGAACCCTACCCTGTATAATAAAACTATTTTATAACACCATATTAAAACCTTTGAAAGCTTGAAAATTTTTTTATATTTCCCCCTACCTGTACTATCGCCTACTTTACAAAAAAATAAGCCCTGCCCAATATTTATTTTTCATAAAAAATATGAAAAATACTATTGCCTGTGAACTCTTGCCTTTGATTTGCCTCTATTCTACTTCTACCTAAAAATGTTTTTCAGCCAATTACACCTAAAACTACGATTTACCTAAAATTATTACTTCGTACCACCTGCCTTTTTTTATTTCATTTTTTTTCACCTTTAAAAATCTAAAACTAATCATAATATAAAAATTTTGATAATTATAAAAATTATCAGGATCATCATCATCAAGTCCATACATACCTTCATTGCATTATAAAAAAAATAAAACTAAATGTGTAATAAAAATCATCCTTTAAACTATGAATCTATGCCAATCTATTATCTCTATATAAGCCTGAGAATGCCTCCACTTAATTTTCCAACAAATCAAAACAATTATTAAAATACCACCCACCCACCCACTATTCCGCAATCTTATACGCTAAAAATAATGATATTTCTGCATCTCCTAAAATTGACCCTATTATAAATCATAAAAAAAAAGAAAAAAGAATGAATAATGATAATTAAAGGTATCATTTTTTAACCAATATCATTATCATAATCAATGTCATTTTCATCGTAATCATCACACTACACATCTCATTGCACATTTTGCACACTATTTTTCTACTACTACATACTATCCCCTGCAATCATCTCTGAATGTAATAATCAAGACGACTACGGAGGTCAGGTTAAATTTTTATTTTGTAGTTCACAAATTACGCTTTTAGTACATAAAATTTTTTGGATTTTTAAATTTTTCACCATTTAGCGGATTTTAAAAAATGGCGGAAAATTGAAAGATATGAAAAATATTATATATTAAAGGTGTTATTTGTAAATTAACAAATAAAACCCAATCTAATCTCTGAAGTCGCCTTAAAATATATATATTTTTGTCAATTCAAACGATACGTTTACGCCAATATATTTACGAACAATGTTTATTTGATACTGATATATCATCAATATCAAATATGCATATTTTTATATTGTATGAAAACATATTGCTTGAATGAAAATTAAAAAAGTAATGTATATACGTTAAATGTATATTTCATCATGTAATGCTAATTATCGCGAAACTATTAAATTCATCATCGCTTTGTAATTTGTTGCGCGATATAGAAAACGGAGAAGGGTGAAAAATTGGAGGCAAAGAAAGTTAAGAAATCAAAAGCTGACAAAGAAAAGAGCTATGAGTTGCCTGAAATACCGGATTATGAAAGACCAGTACTTGAGAAGCCCCAAGCATTTGATTTTGGCGAGTATGTGCCTAGGGATAAAACGAAGCTCGATAGACCGGCAACACAGGTAAAATAATACATAAGAAATTTATAGATAAATCATCGAAAATATCCTTCTCAAGTTTAATACTTATAAATCAAAATAAATATTCATTTTGTAATGTTAATTTTTTTTCTTCTTCTTCTTTTCATGCTACTCTGAATCTTTGGCCATTGTACCGTGACTTACAATTTTAGAAATTCGATTCCAAGGTACGGATTAATATAATCATCATGCGCAAAATGAGAATTTATTATTATTAGCTTTCGACAGCGCCAACATTATGCTATCTGATTAACGCTTTAAACTTGCTGCCTGCGCTCTGCTACACTAACAAAATAAACATTGTACTATTTCGTACAAAGTTCTTCTTCATAAGAAATCCAGTAAGTAGACTATGACTCGATTGAAATTACCAAAACTTTATAAATTTTCATTTCATGAATTTACGATTATTCAATCCTCAAATTACTTTGACACAAATTATTTCACCCAAAGATTATCTAAATGACATCGAAAATAAAGACTTACTGAACTTTTAAGTTTTCAAATACAAAGACTCTTTTGTCGGTATTTCAAACATTAAATTAATTTCGGTCATTCAATTATGGATGTCACATTAAACAATTTTTTTCGAAGCGTCGCTATGTGATTGGAAACTAATTTTTTTTATATTTTTCTGATTCTTTCTTTTTATTTTCGGTCAATGCTTTATTTTAAATCTAATAATAAAATTTTTAATAGGAATAAAGTTTGATAACTTTTTTTTTATCCGGTTTTATCATTAACCTTATGAATAATCATATCCAAACCTCAACACACTGATTCAAGTATGCTTGATTAAATCGACGTTTGATACGCAGACTAGCACTTATTATTTATCCGACGAAAAATAGCACATTTTACTGTTTTTATAAATTTTTAGAAAAAACAACACTTTTTATTCTTATCAAGATTAAACACTTGCCAATATTTTTCTCACTTCCAAAAATTATAAATTTTCGAAATTTCAATCTAAACGAAGTCGATAGATCAACGTTTTTTTTTAAAGTTATCATGTTTGCTTTATACAAAAAATCACTCAACAATACTTGTTTTGCGAGAAAAACAAAGAATTAAGAAACGTTGATCTTGATTGAATTTTAGAGGGAAAATGTTAAATTTTCGTTGGACAAACAGTATAAATGCTAGTAATCGATTAATTTTCATATAATCTTAAGTAAAGGATCGCGGCGTACGACTGTTCGGTTAATAATCGTTGTAGAAGAGTCGAAGGGTCGCCTAGACATAGCCGAGATTAATTAGGCTTTTGCTACAAAGTAAAGAAGACGAGGGAGACAGAGGGGGGCAAAGATGAGGAAGGGAGAAAAAAAAGAGAGATAGAGAATGTTAGTGTAGTAAGGTAACGTAAGTATGCAAGAGCAATAATGGGACCTTGGATATTTTTGGAAATTATTACGACGGGCGCTCGTGCGCTTATATACGCATACATATATTAACTGGCAGGTCACTAGCCGTGAATCTTTTAGTATTAAGCCCCAGTTCTTAAGTGTCCCCAAGCCCATCTCTTTCTCAAGTAAAGTAAGCCTCTCTCTCCCCCACCTCTTTTTAAACTTATTACCTCCCTCTTTTTTAATCTTATCCTAAATCTTACCAAAATTTTGTGGACCAAACTAATAGAGCTGAGTGTCCTAGTGTCCACCTGTAAGCGCGAGCGTATACGTTCATTCTATCTCTCTTTCTCTCTCTTTCTCCTTGACGTCAAATTTTTTTAAGTGCGTGTATTATTGAAAAAGGGTAGCTTTGCTTATTTTAGCTTTATGCAAAAAGTGCTTAGCTTATAAGGATAAATAGGCCTGAAATTAAAAAAATTAAATTATTAATTAATTTAGCCGAAACAAGCTGAAATAAAGGAAGCACCGAAAGAACAAAGAGCCGAGAAACCAAAAGTGCCAGAAATCAAAGCGCCTGGGGCGCCTAAAATCGAAGTTATCAAAGACGTTACGCCAACTGGTAGCCGTAGGGGTTCACTTGCACCTGGAAGTGGCGCTAATAGCCGTAGGGGCTCCCTAATACTTATACCACCTGAGGAATTTGGACGTAGACCGAGTCTTATTATCAGCGACGAGGTATCGCTTATATTTTATTTAACTTATTTTATTTATTTTTTTCGTTTATCAAGAACGTTCAACGAAACGTCCTTTTTTTGCTCTTTTCTCTATCTGCGTTTTTTATTTAGTTTATCGATAGCGCGCTCAAGAAATATAATATAAGAAGCTCGGAGTTTAGTCATACGATATTTAATCTCTTTAGATTCGGGCTAATAAGTGAGAAAAGAATTATGATTTTAGTACATAGTAGAGGCTAGTGTCGAAAGTGTTGAAAGGCCAAAATTTCCGAATCTAAGGAGAAAAATTTGATTTCTGTCCGACATAATACTCATACATTCCTTCGATGCATTTATTTATTTTTTTAAGATTCTTCTTTCGAATAATTATGAAAAATTTTAATGTTCTTACAAAATTTTCTAAAATTAATGAAAAAAAAAGAATATATTAAAATTAGGATTTGAATCCAGAAACTCTTGGTTGCAGAATTTGGCAAAGAACTTAGAAATTTTTCATATATAAATTACCTACAATAAATTAGTAGTACTTAATCAGAATTAACGCCAGTATTAACTTATAATTTAAAGTCGTTTCCAGAAATCTGTTTTTAATTGGAATATCGTGTGACTGGGTTCAGCTTTCTTTTCATTTTCTTTTTTTTTTGTCACTTTTTAATTATTTTTTTTTACATTCAAAAAAATTTTTCAATTGCGTAAAAACGCGTTTAAAAAGATTTGCATAATTTTCTTACTTCTAGTCGTAGATATTAGTTTATAGATTGACTTGATGACTGGATTTTTTAATTTAGAACAGCATAGTTTTTTTCTTTTTTACTTAATAATGATTTACAGTTTAGCTGGAATTTTAGTTGCTAAAAGTGACTGTTGATAAAATTTTTTTTTTTTAATTCTATTTAGATAGTTTAAATAGACTTTCTTCTATCTCTTTTCTATCCTGTCTCCTCATTTATCAAATCCATCCATAAACATCTCAATCGTAATATCTTCGATTTCTCTTTAGTCGATATCGTAATGTCAAATTCTATCGTTAAATAGAAAAGAAATCCAATTAATATTTAGACTGTAAATTATAATGATAATAAAGTAAGTAAAATCGTTAAAAATGAAAACTAGATTCAAGTACGACATCATTAATAAATATCAAACTTAAATAATCCGGATAAAATCCATACGATTTAGGAGTTCAAAGATTCTGTAGGTTCAGTCAGCATAGAATTGATTAATTTGTTGTGGTAAGGTAACGTTAATCAAGGAAAAAAACACATCTTTGAGAAAAATAAAAGATGTAAAGACTTTTTTAGGTAAACTTGAAAAAAAATACCAACAATAACCCTATGAAAAATAATGACAAAACAAAAAGAACACTACGATATGGTCGATTCAACGCAAAAGTATCATCAACCAAAAAAAACAAAACCAAAATTCTGAAAGATCCCATACCATTATCCATGCTCATAACAATTTGGTCCATAGGAACATAGAAAGCTGCGCCCTGGTGAAATGGTGGATGAGCGCAAGGTGAGAGATTATTATTATCTTCCTCAATAATCAAGAGGAAGCCAACTCATAACCGATAATTGGCGATTATAATTATCATAACGAAAATAATAATATTAATATTTACTATAATCACAATTACTATATATATAATATCATTAATTAATAATTGCAATAATAATTTAATAACAAGAATAACACAAAAAACAACTATAATTAAAAAAAATTATTTATAATAATAATACCAACGTGCCTTCGTCTGCAAGATTCTCTCTTCTCTTTTCTCTCACTTTGGAGCAAAAAAAACTGCACTTACACGACTTACAATACTCAAAGCCTTTTTTTTCTTCTTCTTTTCCGTCCTTTATTTATCTATCTTTTTTAATTATATTTTCATACTTATATTTTCAAAATTTAAAATATCAATTAAAAAAAAACAAATGATCTTTTCTTCGCACTGACACTGACACACTTACACGCATAGAGTAACAAGGAAAAAATAAATATCAAAGGTACACAAGCAATGCAATAATTACCCACCCAAAAAATGATATTCACAGTTGCCTGCTAAGTAAATTCGTTGCACGACTTAATTAATCACTTTAGAAGAAGGAACTTTGCTGCAACTGTGATTATATTAACACGCACACACATATATAAAACACCTGATCTAAAAATTATGAAATTAAATAATAAAACAAAAAAGAAAAATCAAACTATTTCGGTCAATTCGCGTGGATACACATTTTAGATGAATAATTATTGAATCTAGGGACACGCGTTATGAAGCAGTGTTAATCAGTATTAAACGCAAATTAATCGAAAAGTATCCGTGATTCATAAAAGTTAAGTGTTATTAAATTAAATATAAAATTATGGAATTATCATATTATCTTAATTAATTTTTCAATGCTTCGCGTTTTTTAACGCCTGCTAATCTTCGTTTTAATCTGGAACAAATTCAAAATTTTCAAACTTTTTCCGCGATTTTAAGGAGATAGGAGGGGATATATAATCTTATATATTTAATAAATTATCGCTGAAAATAAGCAAGCGATTCCCTAAAATTAGAATCCCTTTAACTCTTTCTATCTCTCACTCTCTCTCAAATTTTCGAATCTATGCCATCTGGCAAAGGTAAGCATTACCCCAGTAAGCATTTTCATCGACGCGAAAAAGAACCTATCATAATTTTTCTTAAATTCTTCATACCATTAATTATTTCGCACTTGCAATTTGCATGCGATGAAATTTAAAAAATATTAATTATACATTTAAAAAAAGATTAAGCAGCTCGAACGAATTCTTAATTAGCCTTTTTTTAGTTTTTCTTTAGCTTTTAATTGGATTTTACGTATGTAGTAACTAAATGTAAATTAGAATTTTCCTGAAAACTTCAAACGAGATACTTAAAGTTATACGCAATTTGTATTAAACAACGAGTAAGAATATGTTTTATAAATCGATTCTCTCTCTTAGCTACTGTATTTAACGTTAATATATCGTGTCTGCACGTGTTACCTTTAACGCGACAATTTTTGCGAGAATTTTGTAAAAGTAAAATTAAGGCCGCTGCAAACTGGGGAGTAAAATTTTCTCTGTGCCAATTTTCGTCCTCTCTTTTTCGCATCTCTCAGCTGCCCCCCGCGGTGATGTACTGCCTTTACGTTTAAACATATGCTATATAACATTTAATCTTTCTGCAATTAAATATTTAGTTTATTCGTGGAAAATTATAAATTTTCAAGAGATTTTAAGGATTTTAACAAATTTTTGTATAAGCACTACTGAGCATAACGAAAAAAAAAACACGGATACTTTTCGTTATTATGATTGCGGAAATGGTTTCACTTAACGTTAATCATTCAGAGATGAAAAAAATATAAACATTTAGTTTTAACCGAATAAATTCAACAAAGTTTTAGAAAAATTATCTGACTAAAATTATATGTTAGCAACGCTGAATTTTCACTAAAGGACATATAAATAAAATATTAAAATAAAAAATCTTACCTAATTATTAAAATGTTATGTGCTGTAAGCGTATGTTTGTAATGTGATATGAAGGTCGATATGCGTCTACACAAGTTTAACCAATAATCCTTTAATTCCAGTCTACATATCTTCGTTGTTGTTGTAATGTTGTTCTGCTATTAGCATTTGCCAAGCTACATGTATTTGCACATCTCCAAATTTCCATTAGGTTTACCAGGAGGATGCACTACTTGTAAAATAAATAGGGATATAAAAGTGATGTCGTAGCAGTCAAATCAAGCGTATATGCACAGAAAAAAAAAATTCTTTGTTGTGATCGTTGTTTAGTAATACAAGCGAAATAATAGTTTCCTTTTTAATTCCTAATAGAGCGAAAATAGAGAAAAATTTAAAATTTTAAAAAAAAGAAAATGTGCGCGTCTCTTAATATGTGTGTCATTGTGTTAAATTGTCCTATGTCTTCTTTGTAATTTTTGTTCTGCAGGTTAGATTACGGCCCGGCGAGGTATTGGATGCTAAGGTGAGATTTGTGTTTTGCGGGGGCTATAACACAAAGCTTACCAACCTCGACTTTTAAAACAATGCCAGTTTTTATTTTATTTTAATTTTTTATTCTTTTTTTTATCACCGCAGCTCTGCCGAGCATTGTTTACCCCGTCTTCAAATACCCCGCCGACCCCCCAACCCCCAACCCCATACCATTACCCTCGCATTGCAAAATATCCCTAATTAATGCAGGTATTGAAAAAAATGGCTTATAAGTAACGTGGTATGGAAAATTTATTAAATGTTTTCGTTAAAATTTAGTGCATATAATATAATAATCAATATCGATACGCGCTTAAATTCGAAAAAATTTATTGTAACTTTGTATTTCTATTTAAATTTCAAATGATTAAAAATAAACTGATTTTGTTAGTATTGATTTGAAAGTAAGACTGATAAAAATATTCTTCAATTTGTTTATTCTTCAGTAGACATAAGTATTGTTTTTAATTACGCTTAATAATTATCGTTTTTTATCATACGTATATTAGATGAAAAAGTTATGTATTTCTCCAGTACTTACATGATCTGAAAAGACTGAGTAAGCCGTTTACTTCTAATCTGCCAAAATTCCCAGGCCTTTTTGCAGCCCACGCGCTGCGAAAAAACAATAATACAAATAATATAAAAAATAATAATACAAACAATAATACAAATAATAATAATAATATTAATAATAATACAAATAATAATAAATGTACGAAGTCTATTTGGCTTGCAGAAAAAAAACACTAACAAGCAACGTGCTACGTTATATGAAGTTTACGCGAATAAAAACACAATTACAGGTGAAAAATTTAGGTGAACATGTTAAAAAGCGCGAATAATATTAATAAAGCTATTTTTTGCAAAAAAAAACCAGCAAGCAGTTTTAAATAATTTCTTTTTTAATGAAAACATGTTACTATATGTTATAAAATCTCATGTGTTCAACATTTTACAATTGTTCCATTTTGTTTTTTGGGAAAATAAACAACACAGAGATTCGGAAGGCCAGGTGAACTGCTTGAGGACGATAAGGTTAGATATTATCCATCGATGTGTAACTTTTTTTTCTTTTTTGAGAAAAAAAACATTTTATGTGATGATGCGCGAGCATCATCATAATGTGATTAAAAATATCGTGATTAACAACGTGGATTATATTAGAATTTATTGAATACAATGTAGTTTCCTGTATATAATTATAATTAATATTTATTGTATATAATTAATCGTTAATATCTTTTTTTTCATTATTTTTACTTTTTTCTCTTTTTTTTTGTATATTGCAGATTTGTGTTCTCACAACTTTTTGTGTTTCACACTCTTGTATCTTCCGCACCTGTATGTTTAAATATATGTTATAAATTTTCAAATTAGTTTGTTAGTTAAGTGTATATAGAAATAAAAAAAAAACAACAACAATATATATTCGCTCGAAGCAATCGGAGCGGCAGCAACAACACTTTTTTCATCGTACGTTTTTTTTATTTTTCACTCACTTTTTTCCATTCATATTTCACCGTCTACTTTTTTTCAATACGATATCACATTTTTTTTCAACTTTTCACACAATACTATATTTTTTTCAAATTCAAATAATCTAGATACTTTTCAAATCTATCTAACGCCGTGCATAAAAAAATATATGCGTAGTATGCTGCCGCGCGTTTGTTTTGCTGCTTCCTTGCTTCATAGCAAAAAATAAACAACATATAACCCAATGTTTATGTATTGTCATTCATACGATTATTTCCTCTAAATGTTATCATATCACAAATCGTTACTTCAATTTGTGATATCATGAACCCTTGCTTTTTATTTGTCATTTTTACATGATTATATGTGTTTAATACCGCTTCCCTTTATGTGTTTATTATTTATGCGTATCCTTGATTTCGTCTTCTTTGGCCAAATATATAAACACTTAATGATTGGTTTAAATAACAAGTGCAAAAAAACGTCAACGAAAATTAATGAAAAATAATCTTTATGTATAGCTGTTTAATGTTGAAAAATAATTTTTTTTTTTAATAACAACCTTGGTGAATTTTAACGGTGCTAAAGATGACAATGAAAAAAGGATCATTTTCCTGTAGAAAATATTTTGAACCATCCCAAAAACAAAATATCATTATAAATGAGCATAACGAAGAAATAAGCTCATTGAGTACCAAAACTGTACATTTAATTATCACATGGTGTACATTAATTACTAAAAAGAAAATATGTACCTAAAAATTAAAAAAAAAAGAAAAATACCAGTGAATTGACCGTAGTTCACGAATGCGTGAAAGTAGCTAACATTATAAAAAAAAAAGGGTGACTAACCAAAACGATACTTTATTTACTTCCAACAAAAATCTACATACGTAATCTAACTATGTAATCTAATTTCTCTCGCCACAACCATATCTTCACTAGATTGTATTAACTAAGCATAAAAAAAGCCTTTAAAAAGCCTCATACCATTGTTTGTTTACTTCTTCTTATCTAATTGATTATTAATGCCCTAAAAAAAAACAAAAAATATTTGAATCTCGATGATTTTTGCATATAATAATACGTACTAAATAATCCACTTAAATCGTCGACAAGGTAAGTCATTTTTGACTGTAAGTGCAAAAATCAACGACGATTTCCCAAAATAACAATTTAACTAATATAACACATAGAATTAATAATAATTATCGTAATATAGCGACGTCGTCCGAGTACGGACGCACGACGACTCAGCGTGGCGGATCTCGAGAATAAGATCAATCAACCCAGCACCCCGCTCAGAGATGTTGGACCACCGGGACCACCCCAAATTGTCGATGTTGCCGAGTCTTACTCCGCCGTCGAAGGTTAGTACTTTAATTCTTTATGATTGTTATTTCGAATTAATGATGAATTCATTAATTTTTTATAAAAGGGGATGCTTAGAAAAAATTGGTGAAAAAGTTTTGCAAAATGATTACTAAAATTTACTATGATATGTGAAAACTTGAGACTTTTTTTAAATTATCTGGAGAATACCAGCTTCCGATTTCAATTTTATCAAAACAGTGAAAAATCTCTTCTTACATAAGTTGTAATATTTTTACAAAATGCAACAAAAATTAGTATCGCTTCAAAAAATAAAAAATGAGGACATATTTGTTTTGTACTTTCCACTGAAATAATATAAGTATGTTTAAAAAAGGCTTTTATTTTAACCGTGTTGTATCAAGAAAAATCGATATCTTAAAGTTATCAACAATCAACAATAAAAAATAATATATTTTGTTGTCCATGCAACTATTATTCATGTATATATTAATATTATCTTTATTTTTTATTAACTTAATATAACATGGCTTAAAAATATATTTTTTTAAATTTTTGGTTTTATTTTGGTAAAATATATAAGACAATCACGTGTTTATTGGTGGTTCTTTAAATAATGCCACTTTTTATAACATATTATAAAATTATTGCTATTATACCATCTAGCTCCGCATCTATTGAGCGTTGAAGTCTATAACTCTGACTTTAAATATTTTTATATAAGAAAATATCTCGAAGAATTGATCATAGTTTATTTGAAAAAATTTCAAAATTATAAATAGTCTGGTAATTATAAAATATTTAATGATTAAACTTTGTTATTAGATTCGACGGCGTATATTACCGTTGGGGTTGAAGGCACACCGGCACCGACATTCAAATTCTACAAGGGTATGACTGAAATTATTGAAGGTGGTCGTTTCAAGTTCCTCACCGATACCGAAACGAATACGATCACATTATGTATGCGCAAAACAAAACCGAACGACGAAGGCACTTACAAAATCGTCATCAACAACATTCATGGCGAGGATTCAGCCGAAATGCAATTATATGTCTCAGGTATGTTGAAAAATTCTTTAACAATATATATTATGTGCTAATTTATTTATCTGGACATTTTAATATTAACATAATATTAAATATTCAGACGCAAGTGGTATGGACTTCCGTGCTATGCTGAAAAAGCGCAGATATGCAAAATGGGCACAAGAACAAGAAAAAGAAAAAGTCGATCTTAAGGAAGTTGAGAAACCAATTCCTGCCCTCAAGAAAGTTGAAAAGGTTTGTATTTTTTTTATTTTTTCCATTTGAGATATCAACTTTTTCGAATTTTCAACAGGAAATAATTTTATTTAAAAAAGTGAAACTTTTTAGAGATCCTGATTTTTAAGAGTAAGTTTTCATGTTTAATGTGTCCTTAGTATCTCTTTATGTAGTCCCGGTTTCTTCGTTTTTTACGATTCTGAAATTTTTATTTTATACCCTATACTAATAATAAATTATAATATAATTTATGGTTTTTATAAATGTACAAATAAGATTTTTATAGCGGTGAAAAAGAAAAGGTAATTAGTTTATATGATATGATGTTTTTGTGATCCTTAATAATTTTTAAATGTATTTTAATGTAGGAAAATAGTCGAAAAACAACTGTTATTTTAATTAACGAAATTTTAAAAATTGGAAAAATACGAGAATATATTAAGTTAGAATTATTGAATATTAATGTTTAAAAATGAATTTTGGCTGATAAATAAATCTATTGTCTATTTTTAAATTGAGTTTGCTCAATTTATAGACCTACACGATTTCTATTTCGTATTTTATATTAATTCGGTATACTCTTTCAATCGAATATAGAAAACTAATCAAGAAGCAAAGAATGGAGAGAGCGACATTGCTGAACGTCAACTTAAATCCGTAAACGTTTGTATCACAAACTTTTATTGTAGCTGCAATGTGTTTGAGGTTGTAAATTAGTTGAAAATTATGTAAATCCTCTTATAATTTTCTTACATGGTTTTGTAAGAGATATAACAGTTCCATAGGGTTACTATTTTTTTTTTTATTCCAAATCTTCGTTTAAGGCCAAATCAACTTTTCTTGTCATTCGTAGATGAAAATATACTATTGGTATTAAAGATAATATTTCAATTATTATCTTACGTATCACGGTCGACTCGACAAATGATAATGGATTTTTTTCCTTTGGCTATCTCCTCTATAGAGTGAGGGAGATGTATCCAAAATGATAGATTTGCATGAATAATTAATTGAAGGCCTGGATGCAATAAGGGCACTTTTAATAGGTAAAGTAAATGAGGAAAGTGCTCTTATTGCATTCGAACCCTCATTTATTAATTTTATTTATTACTTGTTTGATTTAGTTTTTATTCCATAAAATTTATTCAATTACTTTATTGCATGCACTTTTTTATACCATTAAGTATTATACTTTTAATAAAACAACTAGTTTGTTTTAACGATTATAATGATATTTCGAGATCATTATTATTGTTATTATTAATTATAGACCAGTACCAGTTGTTCACGTAGACCCTCGCTTGCCGAGTTAATCCCAGACTGGCCGGTACTTCATCACTTCACCAAGACGGAGGTTGTAGTTGCGGTTATCAAATATATAGATATTTCTTGTCAATGTTCCAATATTTCTATTATCTTATATTTCTCCTATTGTCTAGCGCTTAGTATGCGAAAAATTACGCAATGTATTGCTTATTATCTTTAGTTTTCTTCTTTTCCAACTATTCTTTTAATTTTCATTTATTTATTATTTTATAAATGTATATAGATGTTGTGTATAAATGTAATGCATGGATGTTGTAAATTTGAATTATTTCTATCTATGTTTACACTTTGAAAAGATTAAAATTGGCGATTTTTGGATATAATTTTTGGAATTTTATCTATCTTTATTTTTCATCGAATGGTTTTTCATAAGTATTTTCGTTATGTTTTCGAACTTTGTTATTTTTCATCGACTGGATTTTCAAATAATTTTTACAATTTTTTCCATCTCCACCGTTTTTTGTCGCCTAGATTTTCGAAAGATTTTACCATTTTTTTCTATTTATATATTTTTTTTAAACTTCAAAGTCTCATTTTTCGAATTATTTTTATCTATTTTATCAATTTTTGATGTTTAGTAGATGGTGTTCTATATTGATTTTTGAATTATTTTAATTATATAGCAGTTCAACATTTTCAGCGATATTGATTTTTGGTAAACAACAATGTTTTTTAGATTTTCAGCCACAAAGATTTTTGAGATGAAATAATCTTATCGTTTTCTTTTGTATCTAGTACAGTATATTAATATTTTTATTATTTTTTCACACAGAAACCTGACTCATTCTTGAAACCTTTGGTTGATCAATATGCGAAAGAAGGCAAAGACAAAAAAGTCACGTTTGAAGCTAATTTCACGAAACCCAACGCAAAACCGAAATGGTATTTCAGGAAAGACGTAAGTATGAATGAAATAATACAAAATTAAAAATTTCAAAATTATTTCAAAATAACTTATCATAACTTACATTGCAGGAACTCTTCCCATCAGCTAAATATAAGATAAAAAATGAAGAGGATTTATACCAACTTGTTATCCTTGGTCCAAAAGTTGAAGATACTGGCAAATATACAATTGATATAGCCGGAATTTCCAGTACAGCTTTCCTTACTGTTGATGAACCTGATCCAGTATATACATTTACTAAACCACTCAATCAACAAACGAGTGGTTTCTTCAAACATGAAGTTCAGTTGGAATGTACAGTCAGTTCAAATATGGCTCAAGTATCTTGGTACAAAGGAAAAACTAAATTGGAGGTAATGTTTATGATTCATTTATATATTTATATTCCAAAAAAAATTTAACGTATTAATATTTAATGGAATTATTTCCATACAAAATTAGGATGGGGATATTTATCAAATTTCCAAAGATATGGCTGGTGTCTGTAGATTAACAATAAGATGTTCAACGTTTGAAGATAGCGGCGAATATTATTGTAAAATCAGTAAACAACCTGACAAGACTGATACTACTCTTTCGATTATAGAATATCCATACAAATTCGTAAAGGTACTGAAACACCAAACTGCCACAGAAAAGGAAACAATAACGTTATCTTGTGAGCTTGATGATCCTGCGGGTGATGTTAAATGGTTCAAAGGGGATCAAGAAATACTCGCAGACAAAAGGTATTTATAATTGCAATAATTAAAAATCATGATTTTTAAAATTATTTGTTACTATTATAAAATTTTATGTATAGGGTTCAAATTAAAGTTGATGGTCGTAAAAGAAAGCTCATTATTAAAGATGCTAAAGTTACTGACGCTGGCATGTATTCTTGTGTAAGCAATGCTGATAAGACTGAAGCTGAACTCATAGTTAACTGTAAGATTTTAATACTTATTTTTAAATATAAAATTAACATTAACGATGAGGAAATCTAACAAAATTTAAATTTTAGACCTTAACCGATTTAATAAGAAACTCAAAGATACTACTGGTATCGAACGCGAAAAAGTTGTATTGGATGTTGAATTGCAAGATCAAACAGCTCCCGCTAACTGGTTCTTCAATGGCAAACCCATCGAACCAAGTGAAAGAATCGAAATTAAGAATCTTGGTGGTGGCAAACATCAGCTCGTTTTTAATAGAGCAGAAATGGAAGATGATGGTGAAATCACTTGTGAAAGT
Organism: Anastatus disparis; assembly: GCA_017163975.1. Lineage (NCBI taxonomy): Eukaryota > Metazoa > Arthropoda > Insecta > Hymenoptera > Eupelmidae > Anastatus > Anastatus disparis. The sequence continues at coordinate 5,243,502 of JAFFSR010000251.1, forward strand.
GGTGAATTGAAAAGCTCTTGTAAGTTGACAATCAAAAAAGGTGAAAGTAAGCCGATCGTTGAAATTCCTGAGAAAATTGAAGGACCTATCAGTGCTCCTCTTGTCTTTACTATACCATATAAAATTGATGGTACACGTCAATCACAAGTGGAAGCTAAACTTATGAAAGACGGAAAAGCTCTTCCACTTAAGGATGTGGAAATAGTTGTAGGTGAAGATAAAATTACTTACAAAATTAAAAAACCACAGCATGACCAGTCTGGTACTTATCAAATCAAAATTGGTAACGCCCAAGGAGAGGAAGTTCAAGATGTTTTCATTAATATGCAAGGTAACATTTTAATTAACGATGAATTCTTTGTAAAATACCTTGAAAATAAAATATTATATTTAAAAAATTTTTATAGATGTACCTTCACCACCTCAAGACGTCAATGTTAGTGAAATATTTGCAACAAGTTGTGTTGTCTCTTTCAAACCATCCAAAGATGATGGAGGTTCACCAATTACCAAATATGTTATTGAACGATTAGATATGAGTTTGAAAGCTCAATGGGACAGTGTAGGAGAAGTAATGCCTGGAGAAAAAACTTCCTTTAAAGTTGAAGATCTTATTACAAAGAGAGAATACAAATTCCGTATTCGTGCTGTCAATAAAATTGGATCTAGTGAACCAGCATTATTTGGAAAACCAGTTTTAGCAAAGGATCCTTGGGGTAAGTTTTAAACAATAATAAAAACTAATTTTATAAAATAATACTGATAAATATCTGTATTGTAGATGAGCCTGGCAAACCTACAAATGTTGAAGTTGTTGATTGGGATGTAGACCATGCCGATTTACAATGGACCAAACCAGAAAACGATGGTGGTGCACCAATCACAGGTTACGTGATTGAGTATAAAGAGAAATTCGGCAAAGAATGGGTCAAAGGCAAAGAAATTGAGGGTAATGTAACAAAGGGAACAATTGATGGATTGAAGGAGGGCCAACAATATGAATTTCGCATTCGAGCAGTTAATAAAGCTGGTCCTGGAGAACCCTCTGATGCTACAAAACCTATTATTGCTAAGAGTAGATTTGTAAAACCATTTATAGTTGGAGATGGTTTGAAGAACTTGGTTGTTAAGAAAGGTCAAGTTATAAAATATGATATTAAATATCAAGGTGAACCAGAACCTGAAGTCAAGTGGTTCTTAAATGATAAAGAATTAGTACAAGATGCAGCAGAAAGAGTAACCATCGATAAATATGAACGCAATACAGTATTAACTGTAAGAAAAACAACAAGACCTGATTCTGGAAAATATAAATTGGTTCTAAGCAATAGTTCAGGCACTTGTGAAAGTGTTGCAGATGTAGTCGTGCTAGGTAAATATATATGAAAGAAGAAAAAATATATTTCAGTGAAATTAATTTTATAGAATAATTTATTAATTAGCATATATTTAAATTTTAGATAAACCTTCGAAACCATTAGGACCACTAGAAGCAGTGGAAATACGTTCAGATCATGTTAAAGTTAAATGGAAAAAACCAAAAGATGATGGAGGCACTGACATTACAGGCTATGCTTTAGAAAAAATGGATATGGATACTGGAAGATGGATTCCAGCAGGTGAAGTTGGTCCAAGTGAACCACATGAATTTACATTCTCAGGATTAACACCGAAGAAAAAGTATAAATTCCGTGTTAAGGCTATCAACAAAGAAGGCGAATCTGAACCTCTCGAAACTGATGAAGCCATTGTAGCTAAAAATCCATATGGTAATTAAATACATTTATTAAGATATTTTTCATGAATTTATTAATAATACAACATATTAATAATTTATTTAATGTAATTTTAGATGAACCTGGCAAACCAGGAAAACCAGAAATATTTGATTACGATAATGTTAGTGTTAGTTTGAAATGGGCCAAACCAGATAGCGACGGTGGTCGACCAATCACACATTATACCGTCGAAATGAAAGATAAATTTTCACCAGATTGGGTGGAAGTTACTAAGACTCAAGACGACAAGCCAGAAATAAAGGTAGAAGGGTTAAAGGAAAAAATGGTTTATCAATTTAGGGTAAAAGCACATAACAAAGCAGGATGTTCGCAACCCAGTGAACCGACTGATAATCATCTATGCAAACACAAGAATCGTTAGTGAATTTAATACTAAAAATGAAAAATATGTATCAATATTTGTTGTGTAAATATTAAAAATAATTTTTCTTTTTAATTTTAGTTAAACCAAGAATTGATCGTGAAACCTTCAAATCAATTACAATTAAAGCCGGTAGAACACATAAATGGGCTGTCGATGTTACTGGTGAACCTCCTCCAGAATGTAAATGGGTCTGGAGAGATAATATACCTCTTACAAATACGGAACGTATTAAAATTGAAAATATTGATTATCATACTGATTTCCAAATTGTCAATGCGACAAGAAAAGATACTGGAAAGTACACATTGATTGCTGAAAATGCCAGTGGAAAAGATTCAGAAACAGTGGAATTAATTGTATTGGGTTAGTATAAATGCGTTATTTTTGTTAAATAAAATTAATGTTTTTTAAATAGAATATTCAAACTTTGATTTAATATAATAGGTAGACCCGATGCACCAAAAGGACCACTTGAAGTTTCGGATGTCACAGCAACAAGTGCTAAACTTAAGTGGGATAAACCAGAAGATGACGGTGGTAGCCCCATTAAAGAATATGAAATTGAGAAAATGGATACAAAGACTGGAAAGTGGGTACGCGTTGGAAGAGTTCCAGGTGACGAAACCGATTTCAAAGTTACTGGATTGAATCCTGGTAGTGAATATAAATTCCGTGTGACAGCTGTAAACGATGAAGGTGATTCAGAACCATTAGAAACAGAATCATCTATTATTGCTAAGAATCCATTTGGTAAGTATAACGAAACTATATTTATTTTATATATTTTAATATATAATAAAAATTATCACATTCGTTCATAAATTATGAATTAAAATTTATTATTGATTTATGTAAAATATTTTTAAAAAATATCGAAAGAATATTTTTTATGGATAAAAAACAATATTACTATTTTTCATACGTTCTTCATAAACGCTATAATTAAATAATGATAGATCTAGAAAATGTTGTGAATAAAATTTCCAGGACAATTAATTAATATTTCATTAAATTTAAATACACAGATGAACCGCTTAAACCTGGAACGCCTGAAATCACCGATTATGATAATGAATCTGTAAGTCTAAAATGGACACCTCCGGAATTCGATGGTGGTGCACCTATCGAAAAATACATTATTGAAAAGAAAGATCGTTATAAGCCAGAATGGGAAAAAGCTATGGAGGTTCCTGGTAATCAATTAGAAGCTAAAGTTGCGGGTCTGAAAGAAAAGGGAGAATATCAGTTCAGAGTAATAGCTGTTAACAAAGCAGGTCCTTCACCTCCTTCAGATGCATCAAAAATGCAAATATGTAGACATAAAGCGCGTAAGTATTTTTAACTGAATATTCTAATTAGTAATGTTACAAATTATTTTAATTACTTTTAATCTTTTTGTAGTTAAACCTAGAATTGATAGAACCAATCTCAAACCTATTGTGGTTAGAGCTGGTAAATCAGTTAAATATGATGTTGATGTACGTGGTGAACCACCACCAGAGATCACGTGGTATCATAAGGGTAATCTTGTGAAATCAGCTGGTAATATTGAAATCGTTAATGTTGATTATAACACGAAACTAAACCTCTCGGACACTGTGAGGGCTAATACTGGGTTATGGAAAATTAAGGCTGTAAACGCTCATGGAGAAGATGAAGCAGAAGTTGAAATTACTATTTTATGTGAGAATTTTTCGCATATTCATATGTATCAATAATTTATTGTAAAATTAATTTGGAATTTTAATTTCACATGCATGGAAATTGTGAATTTTAGCGGCACCTTCGAAGCCATTAGGACCACTTAAAGTTTCTGATGTTACCAAGAATAGTTGTAAACTTAAATGGGAAAAACCAGAAGATGATGGAGGTAAACCAATCACTGGATATCAAGTCGAAAAATTGGATAAAGCTACTGGTCGCTGGGTACCGGTAGGTCGTACTAATGATCTTGAAATGGATGTCAAGGGACTACAAGAAGGTCATGATTATGAATTTAGAGTAAAGGCCATTAATGAAGAAGGAGAATCTGAACCGCTCGTTACTGATAAATCAATTACTGCCAAAAATCCATTTGGTACTTTAAAATAAAAAATTTATTAAATCAACTTAATCTATTTTTATAAAGATTTGAATAATTATATTATTAATTTTAGATCTTCCTGGCAAGCCTGGTGCACCTGAACCAGAAGACTGGGATGTAGACCGAGTAGATCTTAAGTGGGAAGCTCCGAAAAACGACGGTGGAGCACCTATCACGGGTTATATTATTGAAAAGAAAGAAAAATTGACTAGTCATTGGGAGGAAGTAGAAACTACAACATCTCCTCAACCAAGAGGTCGTGTTACAAGTGGGCTGAAAAAAGGAGCTACTTATCAATTCAGAGTACGTGCTGTTAATAAGGCTGGTCCAGGTAAACCTGGAGAACCAAGTAAACCTCATATCATGAAAGCACGATTCCGTAAGTAACAATTCATCAAACACAGATTTTATTAATATAATTAAAAAATATTAAAATATAATTCTTCTTATAGTTAAACCACATATCAATCGAGATAAATTACAAACTATCAAAGTAAGGGCAGGACAACTTGTGAAGCTTGAAGTAGATGTTGAAGGTGAACCACCTCCAACTGTTACTTGGAGTAAAGGTATCAAACCACTGTCTACCAGTGCCAATATGAAAATAGATAATGAAGACTACCTTACTAAAATTCAGTTATCTAAGACTACAAGAGAAGATACAGGAAAGTACACCATCAAAGCTGTAAATGATTCCGGCTCCGATGAAGCTGATGTAGAAATAATAATTTTAGGTAAAGAGACATATTAAAATAATTATTATGGAAAAGCAAAATAAATTATGCTATAATATTCAATTTTCTATTACTTTTCAGATAAACCAAGTAAACCCGAAGGACCTCTTGAAGTAACGGACGTTCATAAAGAAGGTTGTAAGCTCCATTGGAAACCACCTAAAGATAATGGAGGTCTTCCATTAACTAGTTATGTCATTGAGAAAATGGATGTCACAACCGGGCGATGGGTACCTGCTGGTATTGTAGATCCTGAAAAAACTGATCATACAATTACTGGACTTGAGCCAGGAAGAAAATATGATTTCCGTGTTAAGGCTGTTAACGAAGAAGGAGAATCAGAACCGTTACAAACTGATGCATCAATTCTCGCTAAAAATCCTTATGGTATTAAATTTTTTTTACTTATTTTGCATTAAAATATTTAATCAATATAATGTAAAAATTAATGAATTATATCAATGTGATATAGATACTCCTGCCGCACCTGGTTTACCAGAAATTGTCGATTGGTCTGAAAATATGGTTAAATTGAAGTGGGAACCGCCAATTCGAGATGGTGGTGCTCCAATTACAGGATATATTATTGAAATGAAAGACAAATTTTCGCCTAGTTTTGTTAAAGCTGCAGAAGTAGAAGGTCCTATTTGTACTGGAACTGTACCTAAGTTAGAAGAAGGTAATCAATATCAATTCAGAGTACGAGCTGTTAATAAGGCTGGACCAGGTGAACCCAGCGAAGCAACAAATCCACATACTGCTAAAGCTCGTTGGCGTAAGTAGTCTATTTTGGCTTCTTAACTTAAAAAATTATAGTACATATTTTCAATCCTTAAATTATTTTCATTAACAGTCAAGCCGTACATTGATCGAACACATCTACAGCCAACGACAATTAAAGTCGGTCTTACTCTATCATTAGACGTTAATATAATTGGTGAACCACCTCCAACAGTAACATGGTCTTACAAAGGAAAAGAAATTGAAACAAATGATCAAATTCGTATTGATAATGTAGATTACAATACGAAACTCTTGATTTTGAAATGTAAAAGAAGTCATACAGGAAGATATACTATTAAAGCTAAAAATGAGGTCGGTGAAGACATAGCGGAATTTGATCTTCTTGTATTAGGAAAACCAAGCAAACCAACGGTATTTTTTATATTTAAAAAATCCTTTTGAGAATCTAAATAATTTCAACAGTATAATTAATTATTATTATTTTAAATTTTAGGGACCGTTAGAAGTTTCAGACGTAACTAAACATGGTTGTAAACTCAAATGGAAGAAACCAGAAGATGACGGTGGTGCTCCGGTTGAGTATTACGAAATTGAAAAATTAGATCCACTTTCTGGTCAATGGGTCCCTTGTGGTAGATCCACTGAACCAGAAGCAAATATTACTGGTTTATTAGAAGGCAAGCCATATAAATTTAGAGTAAAGGCAGTCAATAAAGAAGGCGAATCAGAAGAACTAGAGACAGATAAATCAATCATTGCCAAAAATCCATTCGGTAAGAACAATATTTTAATCATAAGATATATAATAAAATATTTTTTGCATAAAGCATAATTTATTAAATTAACAATTTTTAGATGAGCCTGGAAAGCCTGGACGCCCTACACCTACAAATTGGGATAAAGACTTTGTAGATCTAGAATGGACTCCACCTAAAGATGATGGAGGTGCTCCAATTGAAAAATATATTGTACAAATGCGTGATAAAGAAGGTAGACAGTGGGTTGATGTAGCTAAAGTACCAGGGGATCGTACTGAAGCTAAAGTTACTGATGGTATTGAAGAAGGTCATGAATATGAATTTAGAATTGTTGCCGTAAACAAAGCTGGACCTGGTGAACCTAGCGATGTATCAAAGAGTGTTATAGCAAAACCACGTTTCCGTAAGTATAAACATAAATTCACTTTTCTTATAAAATTTATATTAAACATTAAGTAATAACACATTTTTGCATCTTTTTATAGTTGCTCCACGCATTGATCGCACAAATTTGCAGAAGAAAGTCATGCGTGTTGGACAACTATTGCGTATGGAAGCTAAAATTACTGGTGAACCTGCACCAACTGTTACTTGGAAATTAAAAAATGTTGTTTTGAAAACGCAAGATCGTTTGAAAATCGAAAATGAAGATTATCATACAAGTTTTACTCTCAGCAAATTGGAACGTAAAGATACTGGAACCTACACTGTTATTGCTAAAAATGATAGTGGCACCGATGAAGTAGAAGTTGAACTTCTTGTTTTGGGCAAACCTGGTAGACCTAAAGGACCACTGCAAGTATCTGATGTTACAGCAGAAGGCTGCAAACTGAAATGGGATAAACCAGAAGACGATGGCGGAGCACCAATTGAACACTATGTAATAGAACGAATGGATGTTGACATGGGTAGATGGGTTCCTTGTGGTACTAGTAAAACCCCAGAAGCTGAAGTATCTGGATTAAATGAAGGAAAAGATTATCAGTTCCGAGTTAAAGCTGTAAACAGTGAAGGAGAATCTGAACCCTTGGAAACAACCATACCAACGACCGCCAAAAATCCTTACGGTGTACCTGATGCTCCAGGTAAACCTGAATTTAAGGATTGGGATAAAAATCACGCTCATATTAAGTGGACTGCTCCTAAGAATGACGGTGGTGCTCCTATAGAAAAATATATAATTGAAAAGAAAGATCAGTACGGTAAATGGCAGAAGGCCGCAGAAGTACCTGGACAAAAAACTGATGCTAGAATTGCTGATCTTACTGAAGGACAAAAATATCAATTTCGTGTTAAAGCTGTTAACAAAGGAGGTCAGAGTAAACCAAGTGAACCTTCAGACACACTATTGGCTAAAGATCGACATGCTGCACCTAAGATAGATCGTACTAACATGAAAGATATAACAGTAAAGGCCGGAAATCATGTACGCTTGGATATTAAGGTCAGTGGTGAACCACCTCCAACAAAGAATTGGTACTTAAAAAAACAGAAACAAGAAACCGATCAAAATGGTGTTGTCATCGAAGAAGAAGATTATAGAACTAAATTCTCTATTGGTTTTGCTACGAGAGCTCATACCGGTGTTTTGACATTAAAAGCTGAAAATGATTCTGGAAAAGACGAGGCATCGGTTCACTTGACTGTATTAGACAAACCTGCTAAACCTGAAGGTCCATTAAAGGTAGATAACGTACATAAAGAAGGATGTAGTTTGAAATGGAATCCACCTCTAGACGATGGTGGTGTACCAATTGATCATTATGTCGTTGAAAAAATGGACACAATTAGTGGTAGATGGATTCCAGTAGGTCGCACACCTGATCTGAAAATGGAAGTCGAAAACTTGGTCCCTGGACAAGAATATAAATTCCGTGTGTCTGCTGTGAATGCAGAAGGTGAATCAGAACCTCTTGTAACCGAAGAAGCTATCATTGCCAAGAATCCATTTGGTAAGCTCAGAATCTTTTTATTTCTATTCAAATCAGTGTTCAATTATATTTTTATTTATAATAAAACATGAAAATAAAAACATTTACTACAGATGAACCTGGACCACCTGGTAGACCTGAAGCAACTGATTGGGATAAGGACCGTGTAGACTTGAAATGGACACCACCAATGAAAGATGGTGGCTCTCCAGTCACTGGATACATTATAGAAAAACGGGAAAAAGGAAGCCCTAAATGGATTAAGGCAGTTGAAACAATAGGACCAGACTGCAAGGGTAAAGTTGATAATTTAGACGAAGGTGTCGAATACGAGTTTAGAGTTCGTGCTGTCAATGAGGCTGGTCCTGGAGAACCTTCAGATGCCAGCAAACCAATCACAGCTAAATGCAGAAGATGTGAGTTTTTATTTATTGTTTTTATTTTGATTATATAAAATAACTTTTTCTACATTGAATCTTAATTATTTTTTAGTACCACCAAAGATTGACAGAAAGAATTTGCGTGACATTACTGTGCATGAACATGAACCAATTAAATTTGATGTCAAAGTATTCGGTGAGCCACCTCCGGATGTTTCATGGTCTATAAATGGAAAAATTGTTCATCAAACCACATATCGGCGTGTTGAAAATGTTCCATATAATACAAAGTTCTTTAATGACAGACCTGAACGTAAAGACACTGGAGTTTATAAAATTACTGCTAGCAATCAGTATGGTACCGATACAGCAGAAGTAGAAGTCACTGTTGTTTGTAAGTATTTATTATTAATTTTCAAAGAAAATGGATTATGATAGTATTTTAGATTGCATAATAATTTCATTTTAAGTAATCATGAACACTCGACACTTTATAGTAGCTTTACATACTGCAAGAATTGAAAAGTAATCAGTTTCAAATTTTATAATTTATACGAAAATTTTATTATAGCTAAACCTGATAAACCAGAAGGTCCATTGGAAGTGTCTAATGTGCACAAAGACGGTTGCACATTAAAATGGAAAAAACCGAAAGATGATGGAGGTGAACCTATTGAAGGTTATATTGTTGAGAAATTTGATACTGAAACTGGCGTCTGGTTGCCGATTGGTAGATCAAATATTCCTGAAATGCAAGTCGAAGGTTTGACTCCTGGTCATGAATATAAATTCCGAGTTAAGGCTGTAAATAAAGAAGGTGAATCTGAACCTCTCGAAACCTTCGGAAGCATCATAGCTAAAGATCCATTCAGTAAGTCATATCAATTAATTGGTTTTTCATCAAATTAAATTTACAAAAAAAAGTTACAATATTATTGTTATTATTATTATTATTATTATTTTTAAAAGATTTTTGTTTTCTATAAATCTAGGTTTAACTAAAAATCAAATTATTCAATTATTGTATTATAATTTTTAGCGGTCCCATCACCTCCTGGCGCTCCTGAACCAGTTGATTGGACAGCTAATCAAGTCGATCTCAAATGGTCAGAGCCAGTTAGCGATGGTGGTACTCCTATTACAGGATATATTATTGAAAAGAAAGATAAATATAGTACAATGTGGGAAAAAGCTTTGGAAAGAGATGTACCAGTACCTTCAGCACTTATTACAGGACTTATCGAGGGCAATGAATATCAATTCCGTGTGATTGCAGTTAACAAAGCTGGTCAATCAGAACCAGGAGATGCAAGCAAAACATTTATCGCTAAACCACGATTCTGTAAGTTGTTATATATTTTTTATTTTTATTATTACTTTTTATTCATCTCGTATTCTTACATAACTTTTGTGATATTATATAAATAAAAAAATAAATAATTTTAAATTGGTGAAATTTTTAAATATTTCTTAGATATTTTACAACAATTTTGTAAGTTAAAGCCCATTTTTTAAAGTAAAAAATCTTCATTATAAATTTATATTCAATTCTCAATGACTTGAAACTTTTTGAAAACTTTATTTTCACAAATAATTTAACCTTAGGTAAAATTTATTTAATAAACCAATTTTGCTTTCATTTTTCAACAACGAAAAATTTTTTAAATAAATTCATATTGAATTTTTCCTGACTAAATTTATAACTATTTATACTAAATGATATTCAAACCATTTTACTTTAGTCCATCAAAAAATGATTAAGGTTTTCTATAACTATTACTTTTTGGCTTTAAGAAATAAATTCAGTTTACATAGCTATTGAGCATCGCTCATGATCATTTTTTTTACGTTTATGAATTATAAAAAAAATGTTATTAAAATAAAAACTCAAATATTAATTTTTGTGCATTAAAAATTTTTAAATACAAGATAAAATAACAGGTATTAAATTTCAATATAATTATTTTAGTGGCTCCGAAAATTGACCGACGTACTCTACGAGATATTACACTTTCCGCTGGATCCACACTTAAATTTGATGTTAATGTTATTGGTGAACCTCATCCAACAATGACTTGGCGAGTTGGATCTATGCCTTTAACTCCAAGTAGAACTGTAAATATTGATAATTCAGATTACACAAGTAAATTGACAGTTCGGCCAGTAAAACGTGATGACAGTGGTGAATACACGATAATAGCCACCAATTCATGTGGAAAAGACACTGCATCAGTCAAAGTTACTGTAACAGATAAACCATCGCCACCCGAGGGACCGCTTTCTGTTACTGATGTTCATAAAGAAGGATGTAAACTTAAATGGAAACGACCTATTGATGATGGAGGATTACCAATTGAATATTATCAAGTAGATAAAATGGATCCTGAAACTGGCTGCTGGGTTCCATGTGGCCGATCAACTGACCCAAGTAAACATCATTATGACAAATATTTTATCTATTTGTATTTTTAAATATATAAATTAAAACACTTTTTATACGTTTTTATTACAGATATGGACGTTACTGGATTAACACCAGGCAAAGAATATAAATTCCGTGTATCTGCAGTGAATCCTGAAGGTGAATCAGAGCCACTGGTCGCTGAACAAACAATAATAGCCAAAAATCCGTATGATGAACCTGGCAAACCAACTGATCTTGAAGCTACAGATTGGGATAAAGATCATATTGACCTTAAATGGAGACCACCACAAAATGATGGAGGTTCTCCTATAACCAGTTATATTATTGAGAAGAAGGATAAATATGGTGAATGGGAAAAAGCTCTTGAAATACCAGCTTATGGTGGAGCAGATGCTCCTGTTAGAGCTACTGTTGGAGATTTAGTTGAAGGGCAACCTTACGAGTTCCGTGTTCGTGCTGTTAATAAAGCTGGTCCTAGTGAACCATCTAATCAAACACCTGTTATTTATGCTAAACCACGTAATCAAGCACCTAAGATCGATAGAACTAATCTAATAGATATTAAAGTCAAAGCTGGACAAAACTTTAGCTTTGATGTTAAAGTGAGTGGAGAACCACCTCCAAAAACAAGATGGCTTTTAGATAGCAAAGATGTCAGAACCAATGACCGTGTAAAAATTAAAGATGTTGACTACAATACTCATTTAAGCGTTCGAATGGCCACAAGAGCTGAATCAGGCAAATACCAAATTATTGCTGAAAATATCAATGGTAAAGATGTAGCATACGTCAAGGTAACCGTTTTGGACAAGCCTGGTACACCTGAGGGACCAATCAAAGTATCAGATGTTACTGCTGATAGTTGTAAACTTGCTTGGAAACCGCCAGAAGACGATGGTGGTTGTCCTATAGAAAAGTATGTTATTGAAAAACTTGATGAAGCTACAGGACGATGGGTGCCAGCTGCCGAAACTGATGGTGATGAGACTAATGTTAAGGTCGAAGGTTTAACGCCAAATCATAAATACAAATTTAGAGTGCGAGCAGTTAATAAGCAAGGAAAGGGTGAACCTCTCACCACTTCGCAAAGCATTGAAGCCAAAAATCCATTTGGTTAGTAAATTAATTTATTTTTTTTAAGTATAGTAAAATAAATTTATTCATTCTGCGAAAAAATGAATTCTAAAACGAAATCAATTGTAGCAGTTGCATTAATCATAGTATAATTAACTTTAGTATAAAGAATTTATTAATCAGCACAAATGCTTCTGAAGCATTGTTTGAGTAAATTTTTTATTCAAACAATGAGTCAAGTCGATCAATAGATTCAAAAATAAAATTTCTTCACTATATTAACAAAGTGCTATTTTTGTAAAGATATTAATGATACATACTGAAACATATTAATGAGAAAAAAATTTTTTTTTTTAAATTAATCCATATTGTTAACTTTATTTTTTTCGTTAGTCATATCGATATTTATTTCTTTATAAAAATGTATGTATCTTATATTTATTCATTTGACTAAAATAATAGACGAGCCTGGTAAGCCTGGAACACCAAAAGTCAAAGATTACGATTCCGACTTTGTGGAACTTGAATGGACTCGCCCATTAACTGATGGAGGCTCTCCAGTAACCGGTTACATCATTGAAAAACGTGACAAATATAGCCCAACATGGGAAAAATGTGCTGAAGTAGATGGTGATGTTACTACTGGAAAGGTCAAAGATCTTGTAGAAGGCACTAATTACGAATTCCGTGTAATAGCTGTTAATAAAGCTGGACCTGGTGAACCATCTGATGCATCTAAATCACATCTTGCTCGTCCTAAAAATCGTAAGTAAACATATTTAGCATAACATCAATAAAATTTATATGGTGAAAGAACTTTCAAAATTAATAAAATATTTTTTAACTAGTAAAATTAAAATACATACAAAATATTTATACATTTATAATCAAGTAATTATAATAATACGGTTACATATGTTGTTTGAATAGTTGCCAAATAATGTTAGTGCAGTCAACCTTGCGCGATTTTTTACTTACAGATCAATAATTAATTGAAGGCGCTTAAGCTATCTCACGTTTTTTAATAATTTATCTCACTAGCTCCCTCTTTCGGCTTATCACATATTGAACTAAAAAAGCCGAGGTGTTACGCTTTGTACTTATAAAATGCTTGCAATATTCTTTCATTAAAAGTCACATTGCTAGGATCAAAGCTCAAAAGAATAATTTTTAATATTAGAAATAAATATTTATAAGTTAAATGACTATATGGTTTCATAATGTCAACTATAAAAATCTCTATACTACTAGGTCTATAACAATTATAAAGAATAAAAATAAGTTAATAGATTAATTTAGCATATTTTCTATTTTACAGTTCCGCCAAAGATCGACAGGAAGTATATGTTGGATGTAAAAGTTCGAGCTGGTGCATTCTTCGACTTCGATGTTCCTGTTATAGGTGAACCACCTCCAAAGAAGGAATGGTCACTTAAGGGTAATACAGTTGAAGCAAGTGATCGCATTAAGATAGTAAATGAAGATTATAATACAAAAGTACGATTTTTGGAAGCTAAACGTTGTGATTCAGGAGAATATACTCTTACTGCACGTAATATAAATGGTAAAGATTCCGCTACATTGAAAGTCGTCGTTCTCGATGTTCCTTCTCCACCAGAAGGTCCACTGAAGATAGGAGACGTCACAAAGAATGGCTGCAAACTTGTCTGGAAACCGCCTAAAGATGACGGTGGTTCAGAAATACTCCATTACGTTGTTGAAAAAATGGATACCGAAAATATGCGATGGGTACCAGTATGCGAATCTATTGGCACCCATGCTAATGTCGATCATTTGATAGAAGGACATCAATACAATTTCCGTGTCAGAGCAGTAAATAAACAAGGAGAATCTGCACCACTCAACGGTCAAGAAAGCATCATAGCTGTTGATCCATTTGGAAAACCAGAAAAACCAGGTACACCATCTGTTGCAGACTGGGACAAAGATCGTGTCGATTTGGAATGGACAGCACCGAAACGTGATGGAGGTGCTCCAATTACTGGTTATATTATTGAAAAGCGACCCAAATTTGGACAATGGGAGAAAGCTCTTGAAATTGAAGGTCCTAAGACTAGCGCAAGAGTACCAGATTTGACTGAAGGAGAAGAATACGAGTTCAGAGTAATTGCAGTAAACAAAGCTGGTCCTGGTGAACCCTCTGAAGCTTCTCTTCCAATTATTTGCAAACCACGTTATGGTAAGTACAAAAAAATAATATTCGATAATTTTTCTATTTTTCTGTTCAATAACTGTTAATACATAGTTTAACGATATAGTCCTCTAAAAAATTTTTTAATGAATTTTATTTCAGTGAATAATAATAATTAAAGAATGTTCTAAAATAATTACCTCCTTTTTAATTTTTTTAAGAGGTTCAAATCAAGCTAAAATAGTATGAACTTTTAGTTTTCATTTAATCTTTTGTAACTTTGAAAAAATTAAATTAATAAAAATCAAAGCAAATTATTAAAAAAAAATACTCTTAGAAATCATAATCTTTTATTTTTATAAGATATTTGAAACAGTGTTCTGTTTTAAAAAATATGAACTTTGAAGTATTAAACAAAAGTAACGAAGCTTCACGTATTAATGCTTTGCATTGGAAATAAAAAACAGGACCCAGAAGACTTTAATTCTTCATAATTTATGACTTTAAAATGACACACCTTTCAATGTTTATAAAATAAAAAATAAAGTATTTCTGGAGTAAAATGTATAGATAAAATTTCAAATAAATTTTTCAGTTACTTTTTATTCATTGAGATTTTTAAGACTACTAGCACTTTTAAGCGTGCTCTGCGCGCCCATAATTTATAAATTTTATTCTAAATTTCAAATTTTCGTCGCTTGTTTTATTTTAATCAATCAAAACTGTCTTAACGTGATGACAAATTCTTGCCATCAATTTTTTAAGAAACGATTAATTTTGACAGGAATGATTAAAAAATTATTTCATATATAGAGCCGATTCTCAAAAAGATTTAAATATGAATAATATAAAAATTTTTATAATTCTTTTTAATTATATTCTTTACTGTATTTTTTTATTTATTTACATTTATTTAGACTTAAAGAGTCCAAAAAAGTGACTTGTAAAAAATGTCTGAATGTACCGTTGTGTGTATGCATTCGTCAATTCGTATAATTTTCTTTTTTATATCTCTTCTTAAATATTGATATTTTATGGAAATTTGAATTATTTTCTTTCTAATTTGCTCTGAAAATCTTCAGTGGTGAATTGAAATTTTTTTTGTATTGATTTGAAATATATAACTTATTTAAGTACATCTTTGAAATAAATCTTGATTCATTAATATTTTATGTAAAATTTGTAATAAAAAGTAAAGTAATGTTGTGCTTTCATTACGTTCTCAACATTTGAAAAAAATATATACCCTATTTAAGTATCTTTATTTTTCTACAATATTTTTAAAATTTTACGATATTTTTAAAATTTTACGATATTTTTAAAATTTTACGATATTTTTAAAATTTTACGATATTTTTAAAATTTTACGATATTTCTTAAAATTATACTTGAAATATTTAATTACTTTCAAAATTAATAAACATCTCGCTTTCATAAATTTCGCAACCATTTAAAAAAGCATTATTTAATACTTTTAAAATAAAATGAGATTCATCGATATTTGATGTAAATTTTTTATTTATGTATTTATATTTTTAATTTGTTTGCAAATGATTAGACATAACGAGTTAAAAGTGATTTGCAAAAAATTTCTGTGTTGAAGAAAATTTCAAGAATGAATTAAAAATCTTTTCATTTTGTGTTAAAATTATAAATTTGATAAAAAGCTGTTAAAATTAATATTTTTTAAAAAGACTCTATAATCCTCTTGTAATTCGAGCAATTAAAATATATTTTTAAATAGTATCTCTTACTTATGTAAATTTCATTACAAAAACTTTTAAATGAGTGCTAAAATTTATTATTCAGTATGTTTTTAAAATTCATAATAAGATCTTTCAAGTAACAGATATTTTAACATAACACTCAAGCAGAAATAATCTTCTATGGTAAACGTTTAAAAAAATTTATAAATAATATTATCAGATTATAAAGTTAGGATTTGAGACTTTTATAAAAGTTTAAAACTATTATGAGTAATAATTTATTTTCATAAGTTTTTTATAGATTGTCGTAAAAATTTTAATCTTTAATCAGTAAAAAAAGTACTTACTGTTAATAATTATTGTTAATAACTATTACTAATTTGTAATGATTTTTAATTAATTTTATTAATTTTTTGATGTACAATTAAATATAATTAAACTAATCTAAAAAATTAATAGCTGATAATAACTTTTATTAATTTCTACTGATTTGTACTAATTAAAATTAATAATCTAGGATTTCCATATCATTGAAATTTCTTTCTTAAAAAAAGTAAATAATTATTGATTTTTAAGATTTTCTAATATATTTAATTGAACCTTACAACTAAAAATCAACCAACAATGTTAACAATTACTAATAGTTAATAAATGTTAAAATTCATTAAAAACTATTAATAACTGTAAGTATTTAACAGAAAAAGTTTATAACTGACAATAGCTTTTTATATTTTAATTTTACGATTGTTCACCGTGGTGATAAATAGTATAGAAATTTATAACTGTCATAATCTTAAAGCTATTCATAACAGAAAAAAAAATTGCTTATAACTTTTATAAACTATTACTACAGTCTCAAATCATATACTTATAAATAGTTATAAACAGAAATACTTTTTTTTAAATAATAAAAAATTATTAATAATTATTTGCTCTGTTCTAATTTGGCCTAGGTATTTATGGATTTGTTAAGAAAGAATAATGAATTTAGTTTTGATTTACAAATTAAAAGAATAAGAAATTATAATTAACAAATTTTAAAATAAAAAATTTTAAATAATTTTGCATTAAAAAATTGGAATTTTCAATATAATTTTATGTCAATAAAAAGCGTTAATATTAAATTTAAATCAAATTATTTATTAACAAAAATAAAAATTAGTTTGATGACTTGAAATTCTTTTATTTATTTAATTTTTTGATTTTTATAATTCTATAATTAATTTCTGAATATTTATTCTTTTTAGTCAAACCGTCCTTCGATCCGCATTTATTGCACGACCTTGTTGTTCGTGCTGGTCAGAAGGTTGCATATGACATACCGATCGAAGCTTCACCGAAACCGATTGCCAAATGGACTATCAACAATGTTACTGTTGTCGCTGACGAGCGCCACGAGATTTTCACTACGCATACCAATACTACTTTTGAAATTCCGTTCGCCCAACGATCTGACAGCGGTCGATATGTACTGACCCTTGAAAATGATCTGGGCTCTTGCAGGTAAAAAAATTATTCTATTTTTAACTTAGACTTATATTTTATTGTTTTAAAATAAAGTAAAGACTGATAAAGAGAGAGTCAGAGTACTGGGACTTAGATTTTTTTATAACTATGGGATATTTTTTTTTACATTAGATCATGAGAAAAATTTGCGTCTTTTCGATCTAACACTCATTTTTCTAAAATTAGAGACTGTTTTATATTATTTTAAAGAATTTTTTAAGAAAACTCAATTAGTTCGACACAACACTTATAGCTTTAATTTTAGATTTTTTTGGAACAAAAAAGAAATTTGAGATCAAAATCTTTCGATTTGAAAAAAATGCATTTGAAAATAGTAATTAGTTTGAAAGATACAAAAGAATAAATATTAAGACAAAAATCAATCTCAAATACAATAACGATTACTTAAACCTTTTTTATGCTTTATTTCTGTATTATTTTTATTTTTTCATAATTTTCGAATTGATTGATCTTTTCAAACATTTTTTTTTAATCATCAGATTTGATTTCAACTTTCATTTCAGTTCAATAAAAGTCTTCTTATTATAACAAAGTTTATCAATATTCTTAAAAAAAACCTTAAAATTTAAACAAAGCAACCAACAATTTCATGTAAAAAAAGTATTCGAATATCGAAAATTTGTTTTAGAAAGTATCACAACTCCAGATCACGAATTTTTTCACTACTGCGAGAATTTATTCTTACATAAAAAATTGAAATAAAGACAAAATTCAAAATTTAATACTCAAAAGATACGATATCGGATGTTGCAATAAAAATAATTTCATAATATATGAATCAACATTGTTTTAATAGATCATAATCAAGCACGTGTTTTTCTTATATGATCCTTTAGAATAGTATAGTAAAATGCTTTGATTTAAGCTTTGTTGACTTAAAAAAGTCTTTTTAAATAAAAAATTTATAAAATTTTAAGCTTTTATCAAAAAGAAAAAAATAGTCAGTTAAAAATAATAAAATATTATTTATCAGTGCTGGAGCAAATGTAACAGTAATCGATAAGCCATCAAAACCTCAAGGACCTTTAGATGTATCGAATATTACCAAGGACAGTTGCCATCTTTCATGGCGTGCACCTCTTGACAATGGTGGTACACCTATTTTGCATTACATTGTTGAAAAAATGGATGTTACGCGTGGCACTTGGACTGATGCTGGTATGAGTATGGTTACGACACATGAAGTAGCGCGACTTGTACATCGCAAAGAATACTATTTCCGTGTAAAAGCTGTAAATAGTGTTGGTGAATCAGAAGCACTCGAAACAGAAAAAAGTATTATTGCTAAAAATGAATTTGATGAACCTGATGCCCCAGGAAAACCAAGAATCGTTGATTGGGATAAAGATCATGTTGATCTTGAATGGCCTGCTCCAGAAAATGATGGAGGTTCACCACTGACTGGTTACATCATACAGAAGAAAGAAAAAGGTAGCCCATACTGGACCAATGCTGTTCACGTACCTCCTAATCAAACAAGCACGACCGTACCTGATCTGACAGAAGGACAAGAATATGAATTCCGTGTTATTGCACAAAATGCTGCTGGTCAGTCTGAACCTTCTGAGCCAAGTGATCTTGTAATGTGCAAACCACGATTCTGTAAGTTTTTATTTGAATTTTTTAATTATTTATTTAAACATATATTTAGATATATTATATTAAAAATTTTATTCTTATAGTGGCACCAAAGATCAAAACTCCTCTAACGGATATCAGAGTCAAAGCAGGTCATATTTTCCACTTGGATGTAGACTTCGTCGGTGAACCCATTCCAGAAGTGATTTGGAGTGTAAATAGTAAAAATCTACAAACGAGCAAGCGAACCACAGTAACATCAATTGGTTATCATACTCTAGTTCACATTGTTGATGCTAAGAGAACTGATTCCGGCAATTACCATTTATTGCTTAAGAATAGTAGTGGAATTGACGAAGGTTCATTCAAGCTAACAGTCCTTGATAGACCTGGTCCTCCTGAAGGCCCTCTCGAATACGAAGAAATTACTGCACAATCAGTTACTTTGTCATGGAGGCCACCGAAAGATAATGGAGGAAGTGAAATAACCGGGTACGTTATTGAAAAAAGAGATCTAACTCATGGTGGTGGATGGGTTCCAGCAGTATCTCATGTCAACCCCAAATTCAACCATGCTACTGTTCCAAGACTTGTAGAAGGCACCTGTTATGAATTCCGTGTTTCTGCTGAAAACCTTCAAGGAAGGTCTGATCCATTGAATACTGATAGATCTGTTGTTGCAAAGAATCAATTTGTTGCTCCTGGACAACCTGGAAGACCTGAATGCGTTGATGCTGATAAAGACCATATTAAGATCCAATGGACACCTCCTATCAGTACTGGAGGGTCACAAATTATCGGATACGATGTTGAGAGACGAGATCGCGCTACTGGTCGCTGGATAAAATTAAACAAAGAACCCGTCAAACCAACAGAGTACTACGATGATCATGTAGCTGAGGGACACCAGTATGAATATCGAGTAACAGCAATCAATGCTGCTGGTCCTGGAAAACCAAGTGAACCATCTCATCTCATTACTGCCAAGCCAATGAGAGAAAAGCCAAAATTATACCTTGATGCTCTTATTGGTAGAAGAATTAAAGTCCGTGCTGGTGAACCAATTAATATTGTCATTCCAATTACTGGTGCACCAACACCTACAATCGAATGGACGAAGAATAAACTTCGGCTGGCAGAGACATTGCGTATATCAACTGAAACAAAGAGTGATCATACTCAATTGCTTATTGAAAAATCTGTCCGTGAAGATGGTGGTAAATACACTATTAGTGCTACAAATGATTATGGTCGTGACTCAGCAGACATAGAAGTTATTGTAGTGGATAAGCCTGGACCACCAACAGGTCCACTTCAATACACATCTACTACTCAAGAGAGTGTCGCTCTACAATGGAATCCACCACAGGACGATGGTGGTTCTGATGTAACCAACTATATTGTAGAAGTAGCTGACTTTGGATCAGAGAATTGGAGACAGGTACATTTTTCTAACAATTTAATTAAATACAAGAATTTCAAACTTTTTCAAGTTAATGTTTTTATATTAAATCCATTATATTTTGTTCATTTTCAGTGCCCTGGTTATTGTCCTACAACACACTTTACTGCTAAAGGACTAACAGAAGGTAAACGTTACGTCTTCCGAGTACGAGCTGAAACTATATATGGTGTATCTGAGCCTCTGGAAGGAAAGCCTGTTACAGCTAAATGTCCGTTTGATCCACCTGATGCTCCAAGTCAACCGGAAATCTTGGGATACACACCGAACAGTTGCACTTTGGCATGGACGCCACCAACTAATACAGGAGGCAAACCTATTACAGGTTACATTGTTGAAAAACGAGAGCGTGGTGGTGAATGGATTAAGGCTAATAACTATCCAACACCGAATACGACCTTTACAGTTAACGATTTACATGAAGGTGGAAGATACGAATTCCGTGTAATCGCTGTTAATGAAGCTGGGCCTGGAAAACCAAGCAAACCAACGGAACCTATTACAGCTGGTCACCAAAGAAGTAAAGTTTATTTATTATTGATTATTAAATTTTCCAAATTTGAAATACTAAATTATTGAATTGTTATTTTAGCTGCTCCTGATGCACCAGAGCAACCTAAACCCGACCGTATCACAAAAGATTCAGTTACATTATCATGGCGACCTCCTCGTAATGACGGTGGAGCCAAAATACGTGGTTATATTATACAGAAGAAGAAAGCTCGTGGTGATGATGATTGGGATGATGTTAATGGTGCCCCAGTACCAACAACCTCTTTTACAGTACCACATCTCACTCTTGGAGAAGAGTATTTGTTCCGTGTTATTGCTGTTAATGACGTTGGCAAAAGTCCACCAAGTCGAGCAAGCAACCCAATAACAATCGAAGAGCAACCGAATAAGCCAGTTATGGATCTTGGTGCGGTGCGGGATATTACTGTACGTGCTGGAGAAGATTTCTGTATACATGTACCTTATATTGGATTCCCGAAACCTGTTGCCACTTGGTATGTTAACGACGTTGTAACAGATGAAGAAGCTGATAGACGCGTACACCTGCAATTAGCTGATGATTATGCAAGGTAAATTCGTAACTACAATTTAAAATACAAAAATAAATATTTGTTTTATCAATATTTATTCTTAACTGTTTCTAAATTGTTTGTCTAAAAATTTTATATATTATTATCTATAGTCTTGTTATCAAAAATGCCAAACGTTCGGATGCTGGTCAGTACCGACTTCAGCTGCGTAATGCATCTGGATTTGACACAGCAACAGTCAATGTGCGTGTTCTCGATAGACCTTCACCTCCACAGAATTTGCGAGCTGACGAATTTGCAGGTGATGCTCTGACACTCTTCTGGAACCCACCAAAGGATAACGGTGGAGCAGAGGTTACAAATTATGTTATCGAAAAGAAAGAACCAAGATCTTTCGAATGGGTTAAGGTAACAGCAAAACTCATATTTACTTCAGATATTTAATTGAAAGGAATATTTACATAAAATAAAATATATCTTATACAGGTGAGCGCATGTACAACATCTACTTTCGTACGAGTTCGTAATCTTGCTGTGGACAATGTTTACGAATTCAGAGTAATGGCAGAAAATCAGTACGGAACTTCTGATCCAGCAACGACTGCCGATCCTATCAAAGCTAGATATCCATTTGATCCACCAGGTGCACCAGGTGCTCCTCGAGGCGTTGAAACGACTGAAGACAGTATTACTATTACTTGGACTAAACCACGACATGATGGTGGTTCACCTATTACAGGTTATGTCATTGAAAAACGTCTAATTAGTGAAGAAAAATGGATAAAGGCTACACAAGCTCTTGTAATCGATACAACTTATAGGTAAAATTTTGTTATTACTATTTAAAAATAAAAATTTATTCATATGATAATTTTTTTAATCTAATAATTTATAAATAGGGTGGGAGGCCTTATTGAGAATCACGATTATGAATTCCGTGTGGCTGCTGTAAATGCAGCTGGTCAAGGGCCTTGGAGTGCTGGTTCAGATGCAATTCGTGCAAGTGCTCCATCTGGTAAGCATAAGTTCTACATATTTTTAATACAAGTATTCTTAATGAAATGATAAAACAATGTATATCTTGCTATCAATAGTTGCTCCGAAGATTACAAGCGATCTCAGTATACGTGATATGACAGTTATTGCTGGAGAACCATTTACCATCACTGTTCCATTTATTGCTAAACCAAGACCACGGCCAGCTTGGTGCATAAACGGAGAAGATGTTATAGCCGGTGATAGAATCAAATTTGATACGAATGACTACGAGACACAGTTCATTAATAAAAAGGCTAAAAGATCTGATACTGGCAATTACACAATCTATCTAACAAATGAAGTTGGAACCGACTCTGGTACTTGCAAGGTACTTGTCGTAGATAAACCATCACCTCCACAAGGACCACTTGATGTTACAGACATAACACCTGATACATGTACGATTTCATGGAAACCACCATTCGATGATGGTGGTTCTCCAGTGACGAACTACATCATTGAAAAATTGGAACCTATTGGCATTTGGACTAAATTGAGTAGTTTTGCTAGACGTACTACATACGATGTATTTGGTCTTGAACCAAACAAAAAATATAATTTCCGCATTAGAGCCGAGAATCAATATGGTATTTCTGAACCATTAGTTGGTGATGAACCTATCACCGCCAAATTCCCATTCAACGTTCCAGATCCTCCTGGCAGACCACGTGTCACAGATTGGGATTCAAGCAGTATTACTGTTGCATGGGATAGACCAGTTTCGGATGGCGGATCTCGCATCCAAGGTTACAAAGTTGAGTTCAGAGATCCAGCTGATGATACTACATGGCGTGTGGCCAATGATTATTTGGTTAAAGATTTGCATTACATTTGCTACAATCTTTTAAGTGGTCATGAATATGAATTCCGCATCAGAGCCAAGAATGCTGCTGGTTTCAGTAAACCTAGCCAAGCATCGACACCGTTCAAACTCAAGAGCAAGTGTATGGTTCCTGATCCTCCTCAAAATCCACAAGTTATTAAAGTCGGCAAGAATTATGTCGATCTACGTTGGGAAGCACCTGCTTCTGACGGTGGTAGCAGAATTACGGGCTACATGATTGAAAAACGTGAAATTGGTAGCGCCATTTGGATGAAATGCAATGATTATAATATTACTGATCTTGAATATACTGTACTTCATCTCATCGAAAAGGGTGATTATGAATTTAGAATCTTTGCAATGAATGCTGCTGGTCGCTCAGATCCAAGTGCTTGTACAGCTCCAGTCAAGATCTGCGAAGTCGAGGGTGGAGAAAAACCAGAATTCGTTAGAAACTTACCTTACTCGCAGGGAGTGGCACTTGGAAAGACACATGTCTTCGAATGCGAAGCTACTGGAAAACCAATGCCAACACCCAGGTAAGGAAATGATATTTATTTATACATCTTTTTTACTTATAAAATTCTATTGTCGAATTATTTTGTATTCTCATGATGATTTTGCTTCTACTTTAATTAGTTTCAAATTTTTAATAATTTTCTAACTGATTATTTAATTTCAGATGGCTGAAGAACGGCAGAGAATTAACAATAGGTGGTCGATTCCGAGTAGAATCCTGGGATGGTGTGTTCCGTTTAGTAATTACCGAAGTTTATGATACAGATGAAGGTGATTATACATGTCAAGCAACTAATGCTGTAGGATATGCCAGTACAACTGGTAGACTAAAGATAGGCTCACCACCACGCATTGACCGCATGCCAGAAGACTTATTCTTGCCTGAACGCGAAAACACGAAAATTAAAATCTATTATAGTGGTGATCAACCCATTACTGTCACTCTTAAGAAGGGTGGAGTAAAACTTCCTGAGTCGACAGATCATCTCAAATATACTGTATTTGATGATTACATTATTATATTCATTAAAGAAATCAGTAAAGATGACGCCGGATCGTATGAAATTCATTTAGAAAATGAAAGCGGTAGCGTAAGCGGTATATTTAATGTTTATATCACTGGGCTACCTGGACCACCACAAGGTCCTCTGGAAGCTTCTCACATTAACAAACATACTTGTGATCTCAGCTGGCATCCACCCAAATTTGATGGTGGTCTCAAGATCACACATTATGTTGTGGAAAGACGCGATATTACCCATACACAATGGATCACCATTTCCATGTTTGGATGTAAGGACACTCATTACTCAGTTCAAGGTTTAACTGAAGGTCAAGAATACTTGTTTAGAGTAATGGCAGTCAATGACAATGGTATGGGCCCACCACTTGAGGGTGCGAACCCCGTCAAAGCGAAAGCACCGTTCGATCCACCAGGTCCACCAGGTACACCAAAAATCATTCAAGTTGGTGGAGATTTTGTCAACCTGTCTTGGGATAAACCAGAAACAGATGGTGGAGCAAGAATCCAGGGCTATTGGATAGACAAACGTGAAATCAAGGAACCAGAAAGCTGCTGGCAGCGTGTTAATCCTTCGATTTGTCTACCTAATCAGATCAATGTTGGTAACTTGATTGAAGGTCGCCGTTATGAATTCCGCGTTTTTGCTCAAAATGAAGCAGGTCTTAGTACTGAATCAAAGGCCTCAACTTCCGTCACAATTCGTGATCCTCAAGCTGCAAAAGCACCAGAAATTATTAAACCTCTACCTAAGACTCTTAACTGTGCACAAAACCATAATGCACACTTCAAATGTATTATCACTGGAGTACCTGCACCTACTATTTCATGGTTCAAAGGAGCACGTGAAATTGTTAATGGTTCGCGTTACAACATTTATTCTGAAGGAGATTGTCACAATCTTGTTGTCCACGATGTTTTCGGTGAAGATGCCGATGAATATATGTGCAGAGCAGTTAATAAAGCAGGTGCTAAGTCAACAAAAGGTGAACTTCTAATTAACACTCCACCAAGACTGAACGTACCACCGAGGTTCCGTGATACTGCCTTCTTTGATAAGGGTCTTAATGTAGCCATCAAGATTCCATTCACTGGTTGTCCTAAACCAAAACTTACCTGGGTGAGAGAAGGTGAAACTATTGAATCTGGTGAACACTATGATATCCAAGTAACAGATAGACATGCTACTCTTACCATTCGTGATGCAAGCAAAGTGGATTCAGGTCCTTATAGATTAACCGCAGAAAATGACCTTGGTCAAGATACGGCAATTATCAAAATTCAGATTAGTGATCGTCCAGATCCACCTCGTTTCCCAATAATTGATAGCGTTGGACATGACTCACTTGCTCTGACCTGGAAACCACCAGTATGGGATGGCGGAAGCAATATCACTAATTATCTTGTCGAGAAACGCGAGCACCCAATGTCAACTTGGATCCGAGTTGGTAGTACACGTGTCTGCTCAATTGCAGTACATGGACTTAGTCCTGGACACCAATATGACTTTAGAATTTTCGCTGAAAACGTATATGGACGATCGAACCCAAGTGAAATTACTCCATTAGTTATGACAAAGGGTGAAGCTAAGAAAAAGCGAGAGGAACCTAAATTCAAATACGATGTCGATCCTGTTACTGGCAAAAAGATTCGAGGACGCAGTGATGAAGAAGTTCGTGATTATGATGCATATGTATCAGATATTTATGACAAATATGTGCCACGACAACCTGTTGATATTAAACGCAACGTTTCTGTATATGATCGATATGATATTCTCGAAGAAATAGGTACTGGTGCCTTCGGAGTAGTACATCGCTGTCGGGAAAGAGCTACAGGAAATATATATGCTGCCAAATTTATTCCATCAGCTCATCCGATGGAGAAAGAACTTATTAGGCGAGAAATCGATATAATGAATCAATTACATCATCCAAAACTCATTAACCTCCATGATGCTTTCGAAGATGACGATGAAATGATTCTTATTTTCGAATTGTACGTACCAACATCTATATAAACCTAATCATATATATATATATATATATATATATATATATATGATCCAATTTCATTATTTTATTAGCGTTTACTTTGTATTATCATATTGTCGTTTTATTTTATTTTTTGTACGTTTTTTTTAGCTTATCTGGTGGTGAACTTTTTGAACGAATAACTGCAGAAGGTTACACTATGTCAGAAGCAGAAGTTATTAATTACATGCGGCAGATATGCGAAGCAATTAAACATATGCACGAAAGAAATATTATTCACCTCGGTAAATATTTGTTTAGTAATCTAAAATCATAAGATTCATATCTACTTATATAATTTTATTTTTTTACATGTAGATATCAAACCAGAGAACATCATGTGTCAGACACGCCAGAGTACAAATGTTAAATTGATCGATTTCGGACTCGCTACAAAATTAGATCCTAATCAAGTTGTAAAAATTAGCACAGGCACTGCAGAATTCGCTGCTCCGGAAATTGTAGAAAGAGAACCTGTAGGATTCTACACGGATATGTGGGCTTGTGGTGTTCTTGCATATGTCTTATTAAGTGGTCTTTCACCATTTGCCGGTGACAACGATATTGAGACTCTAAAGAACGTCAAAGCTTGTGACTGGGACTTTGACGAGGAAGCATTCCGAGAAGTTTCAGAAGAGGCCAAAGACTTCATTAGAAGACTACTTGTTAAGAACAAAGAGTAAGAATATTTATTAAATTTTAATTCTTAATCTAATAAATTCTCAATAAAGTTATTTATTGGTATGCAATTTTATAATGCAGGAAGAGAATGACTGCTCATGAATGTTTGATGCATGCTTGGTTAACGGGAGATTCCAGTAACAAGACAGCTGCTATCAACACCAGCAGATACATCAACTTCAGAGACAGGATTCGTGCTAAATATGATGACTGGAAGAAATATGTATTACCTATTGGTCGTTTAGCAGAGTACTCTTCATTAAGAAAACTCATGATTGAAAAATACCACATTCAAGATACTACCTTCGGTAAATTTACAATAATTATGACAATTATTTATTAATTTTTTTCTAATTTATTCTAGATTATAATTTTTTAATTTACTTTTATAGATCGTCGTCAAGCAGCCCCAAGATTTGTCATTAAACCAACAAGTGCCTTTGCTTATGAAGGACAAAGTGTCAAATTCACGTGTCGTGTAATTGCGATAGCACCTGCAGTACTGACGTGGTACCGTAATAATCAAGAACTGAGACAGTCTGTGAAATTCATGAAACGTTATATAGGAGACGATTATACGTTCGTCATAAATAGGGTAAAATTAGAAGATAGAGGAGAATATATTATTAGAGCCGAAAATCATTATGGTTATCGCGAAGAGGTTGTATTTTTGAACGTCCAACGTAAGTATTATGTTTTACAATTTTATTTTAATACATTCAAATTCACAAAATTTTCCTCATTTAAATTTCGGTTTATTGTTTATAAAATTAAAATATGAATAATCAACAATTAATCACACATACCTTATAGCTCTTCCTAAAGATGTAGCACCGTACAGGCCCGAAGCCTATCAACCAGTTCGAAGACGCGAACCATTACCCTACCACTTCTGGATGGAAACGAAAGAATCCGCTCCAGACTTTACCTTCTTACTCCGTCCTCGTGTTATGCAAGCCCGTGATACTTGCAAGTTGTTGTGTTGCTTGAGCGGTAAACCAACGCCTACAGTCAGATGGTTCAAGAACAGTAAAGAATTATCCAAATTCGAATATACTATGACAAATTCAGACGGAGTAGTCACAATGGAAATTGTTGACTGCAAACCCGAAGACAGCGGAAAGTATCGATGTGTCGCTACGAATTGTCATGGCACTGATGAGACTAGCTGTGTTGTTATTGTTGAAGGTAAGTTTTTAACTAATTAAATAATTGTTCCAGTTCATTGTAACTGAAACGATGATATGATTACTTCACACTGCAGGTACGGGAGAAACCGAAGAACAAGAACAGTTGGCCCATGATCTGTTACATTCCGGAGGTACATTAACTTTTTAAATGCTTTTTAATATATGTAAATATAATTTTTTTTTTAATGTTATTTAATATATATTATTTTACAGAACGCCGATTTATAGAGAAGCCATTGAAACCAGCGCCGTATCAGCCAGTCACAACAACTCTCATTAGATCGACACCCTATACACCATTTAAACCAGGACATAGCTCAGTAGACAAAATTCCCATCAGTGAACGAGAACTGCATCGAGTAACACTGCCAGATACTCCTGCACCATTAGTTGAAGAAAAAGCACCGGTTAAAAAGCCAGTAGAAACGATACGTGATGAACCAGCACCTGAACCTACAAAGAAACCCAAGAAGGCTGCAGATGCAGAAGAAAAGCCTGCCAAAGATAAAAAAGCAATCAAGAAATACGGAACTAAATTAGATACAACTGGCAGTCCTTCTAGATCGAGGAGTACGACGAAAGAACTTATTCGTAAGTATTTATTTTTTCATTATTCAATTGACATTTCTTTCTGGAAATTTTGAATAAAATGTTCCATCAAACCATAATTAATTAGGTAGATTTTCTCTGCATATATAATAGTGTCAGTAATGAAAGTGCAAAAATTTAAAATTATAAATAATATATCGTATATTTGATTAATGTTTACGGTTATTTTATTAATATAGCTCCACCAGACGATTCTTCTATGGGACCGCCCAAATTCATACAACAATTAGAAAGCACGTTAACAATCGACGATGGTTCAAGACTCGAATTAACAGTAAAAGTTGAGGGAGATCCAGAACCACAAATCACTTGGTTAAAGAATGAACAAATCGTAACTTCATCAGAAGTCGTTGATCTTAGGTATAAGAATGGTGTAGCATCATTAACGATCGGCGAAGTCTTCCCCGAAGATGAAGGAGAATACGTCTGCACGGCTACCAACAGTATTGGAACAATAACCACCACCTGCAAATTAACAATTAATCGTAAGATTCTTTTTTTTAGAGCAATAAAAAATAGTAGTATTAAAATTCATTTTATTAATTAATTATTGTCGGTTTATTGCTCTTAAATAGTAATTTATTTTAAATTGCTGCAATTGTAAAATATTGTTTTCCTGTTTTATTGTAGCAGTAGCAAAAGCACCAACAGCAGCACCAGTAGAAGAGAAAGACCATGCCCCAGTAATAGTTGACCATGTTAAGAGTACGGTAGTTAATGATGGTGACGTAGTGACGTTGAGTTGCCGTATAATTGGTGCCAAGAAATTCGACGTCGTTTGGCTGCACAACAACCAAGAAATAAAACCGAGCAAAGACTTCCAGTATACCAGTGAAGCTAACATACATAAACTTATTATTGCCGAAATCTTCCCTGAGGATTGTGGCACTTACATTTGCGAGGCGTTCAATGACGCGGGCGAAAGTTTCTCGTCTTGTACGCTAAACGTTCTCGGTATGTGTAATTGTTTTTTTTAAGGGATTCCTAAAAAAATATTTTAATTAATACTATTTAATATTTTACTTTTTTCTTAGTTCCTAACGAGGAACCCAAGAGCCCGGTGTTCAAGACATTCCCGCAGTCTGCGACGGTAACTGAAGGTGAAGCCGTCAATATGTCGTGCCAGTTCGATGACGCACCTTTGAAAGGTAAAAAAGGCACAATTTTTTCGTCCCTCGGTTGTATGCAATTTGTATGAAAAAATGATTTTCCATCACAGCGGCCCGGAAACAGCACTTTCGGTCCTGCGACAAAAACACAAAAGTGTTGTTTCCGGGGCGCGGGTGATGGAAAATAGTATACGCACCTGCGGGGGAAACTTGTTCGCCCCTTAGCACGCGTTTAACACCCTCGGCTACGCCTCGGGCGTTATTATACGCGTGCTATGGACCGAACAAGATGTTTCCTCCCGCAGGTACGTAATATACTATTTCTTAATTTGTATACAATAGTACACAATCTGTGTACAATTTTATACTAATTGTGTACAAAATATAGTTGTATACAAATTGTCTTAAAAAATGATTATACACAATTTATGTACCTTCGACGAAAACATATTCTTGAGTGTTCTTTTTCTCTGATTTTAAAATCACGCGATCTGATAGGATAATATCCGTTAATTATTTCATTTTTATTGGAGAATTTTTAAATCGAAGAAAAAGAACACCCAAGAATATGTTTCCGTCGATACAGTTGTATACAATTTAATTAAAACAATATATTATTGTATAAAAATATGTTTTATAAATATTTAATTCAATTGTAAATAATATACAATTTGTATACAATATTTATACAACTGTGTACAATATTTATATACAATACTTTTGTGCAATTTGTATATTATTTCTAAATACAACGTTTTCACGAGATTAAAAAGGTATAAAAAATACTTATATTGATGAATCTTAAATAATTAAATTCTGTAAAATATAATTTAAAAAGCTTCCTCTTAAATAAACCAAATCTTTTTTTTATATAAAATATAAATTAAAGAGATAATTTTAATTGAATATTTGAAAAATTAATAATTTTAATACATGTATACTTACTAAATTTTAAAAATTAATCTTAAGATGTTGAAAGAATAATACTTAATTATAAATTGCTTTAATAGTAACGTGGCTGAAGGATGGTAAACCAATAGATGAAAAGAGTAGCAGATACCGCTTCAGCAAAGACGGTGATACTAGCTTCAGATTTGGCATTAAATCAACGACAGCGGAAGATGTCGGTCAATACACAGTACAAGCGGTCGGCAAAAAGGGAGAGACAAATGCGGCATTTTCAATAAACGTTACCCCGCCAAGCGAAAGTGTCTGATGATGATTAAATTATAAATAAAGTAATAATTAACTTTTACAAATGTACGGAGTCGTGCGCACGTACAAAAGAAAAACACTTAATTTGGAACTCTATGTTTTTTTTATATTACAAAAAAAGATCGTTGACATCATGTTCAAAATTTTTAGCGCACGTGTGATTGGACGGCGACAACGGCTATAATTTTTTTCGCCTCAAAACAAAAGATCAACCTTTTCATTTTAATTGTTAATACTTTTTTTTCACGACTTTTTTTTCTCGCTTCTGATATGCACCCGCACTCACATTTACTTATTCTTTTTCACCGTTGTTACGCCGTCAATCGAAACAAACGAATGATGTGTTACATTATATAATAATAAATTATTAAAAAAATAATAAAACTATTGTCTTTTATATTTTCATCACCAACTTAAAAATTATGTTTAGTAAAAAGTTTACTTTGTTCCAACTTTTTTAAATATAAAGAAAGATAATTCATCATTTATTAGATAATTGTTTATTTGTTAACCAAAAGTGGTATATCTAACATTAAATTTAGATATAAGATAACCACATGTTTACAGAGGTATGTAATTGATTTAACTTTTGATTTATAAAGAATCAATAATTCTATTCTAAAGACATATTTTTGACATTTCATACATATATAATTTCAGTTATATTTTTATGTTAAAAAAAATAGATCGTCCATAAAATTTTAATATTTACTTTTACATTTTTAAACCCTTTGGCGCCTAGTGTAGCAAATATTGAACATTGAAGTTTTTGATTTTTTTCAATTTTTCATATATGAGCAAAATATGACATATTAAACACGTTAATTATAGATTAAAGTCGATTATTTTCGATTTCGTTATGGGGGTCTAAAACAATTTTGATGCATTAGCAACCGAGAAAACTTGAAAAAAAGAAATAAATATAAATTGTAGAAATCAGTCAGTTGAAGGCAAAAAGATATTTCCCGAGTAATTTGATCAATATTTCTCATTATTTTTATGGTCTTGGTTTTCAAGGATTAAATTTGAATTAATAAATAAAATGTTTTTTTTTCTATATTTCATTTTTAAAGATCATTGTCTTATTTTTAATGAGATTTCAGTCAATTTTCAATAAATATTTTCTATGTGAAATTTGCAGAATGAAAAGCTTAACTGAATTTGGCGAGATTTCTTTTCAATAAAAATATTATTTAAGTTTAAGAAGAGGAATATTAATTAAAAAAAATTTTTCTTTTTTTGATATAAAACTGGTACTTTATTTATTGAAATACCCTATATTATATATTTCTATCCCTGGTAGGTACAATTTGTTCTGTGTTTTGATTGGAAATTTTCACAAACACATAATTAATCTTACTTAAATAACACATATGTCCATTTATCGTCAAATGAATTTAGTACATCATTCACCTAAGAAAATAATTCAGCTAGGCTTGTAGTTGTCATTTAGAAAGAAATTAAAATAAACTATTCTACAGCTTGTCTTTTTTAAGAATAAAGCGCTTAATTTTTTCATATCGAACCCGCATAAGCGCTCAAAAGCTAATGCAGTCTTTGAGATTTTTTTTTCCGCAAAGATTAAATTTAACAATTTTTATAATTAATTTAGTTAATAATAATCACATAATTTATACAACATAAAATAATTTTCTTTTTTTCACAATATATTGAAAAATGAAAATTGTTGGAAGATTGTTTGCTTAAATTTAGAATACCTTATACCCATATAAATTTTTTCTCTTAAAAATAATGTAATAATCAGTAAAAAATATAGATCCAGGGAGTTATCTTTGCGGAGAATAAGGCGTTCCCTGCAAAATACCATCATACCAGATATACCGTGTTCAGCGCATTTGTATAAAAAAAAATAATGCTCTAAAAAATATAAATCACTAATTATAGTGGCAGATCATTGTCTTGCATTGTGTTCTGTTTCCATTAAACATTCGCGTACGAGGATCCTAGCATGCTGGATTCCCATTTTAAGGCGTTCAGCTGCACTTCTGCTACCAGCATAAGAAAGACGAATATCTCTGCCAAGTTCTTCAATTATGACAAGTAATTGAGTATACTTGCCTTGACCAGGCACTGATGGAAAGTTTATAGAACTTGATGGGCTAGCCTGTGCTACCTGTAATCATAACGTTAAACAATTTTTTAATAAAGATTTTTTCAAACAATTTTTTAATTACTTCATAAAATTTTAATTTTATTTAATTTGAAATGATTAGACAAACTATTCTAATAAATATAATTATATATTTTGTAACTTCATTGTTCATATTATAAAAATGTAAAAAATACCTAAAATTTTATGTATTGAAAAAATTATGCATAATAAATATCATAAATCAAATATAAAAAATTTTTTTAATCCATTGACTTAAGTCTCAATAATAAAGTTTTAATTAAAAGCAAAAATTTTTTTATTTTTGTTTTTAATTCAATATAAAAAAATTTATTATAGTTTATATATAATTTTTTTAATTTTGTTTATAATTTTCTTTTATATTATAAATCTAACAAAAATTATTTGATTTATGGTTTTTTAAATTTGAAAATTAATATTTTAAGAACTGTAAATATGTTCAAAGCTAAAAATTGAAGAATGTTCTTTGAATAGAATTATAATGAAACTTTTTAAATTTATGTAAAATAGTTTACAATCACCTCATTCGACATTTTAGAACATTTAGAACACTCTAATAACATTATATTATTTAAGCGTAATGTTATATAGTAAGTTAAAAAAAATTCATGAGATGGATAAAGTTTTTAGAAATTTATCAATTATATATGTTATTAAAATAAAATTAATCATTTAATATTTTTTTAAAATTATAAATTAATTAAATAATTTTTTTATATATTATGTATAAGATAAGTCAAAATTTTAAAATGTCAATAATTATCTATGCTGGTCGATTTACCTGGACAGTCTGCACATTTTGCAGATTCCTTGGATTTGGCACAGTAATCACAGGTTCAGGAATCCTTGGAATTTCTTGCACCTTAGGTTGCGGTGGTGGTGGTGGAGGTGGTGCTGGTTGAGGTGGATCGCTTAGTTTTGTAATAGTAATTTCATTAAGTTTTGCTAACTCCGTTAGTTTTGCCATTTCTGCCATTTTGGAATATTCTGGCATTTTAGTTATATCATTTTGCATATTTGCCATTTTAATCATTTCATTCATTTTGGTTTTCTCATTCATTTTTGCTATTTCCTTAGCCATCTCATTTATCTGAGCTATTTCATTTAATTTAGTAATATCGTTGTACTTGGCCATTTCCGTCATTTTGACCATTTCATTCAATTTAGCTATTTCATTCATTCGTTGAACTTCATTAATTTTTGCCATCTGAAAGAGAAAAAAATAAATGATATAATTTTAAGAAAGATTAAAATTTTTACTATAATACATTATTTATTATTTTTATTTACCTCATTCATTTTTGCCATTTGAGACATTTTCATCATTTCATTCATTTTTGCAATTTCATTCATCTTGGTGATATCACTATATTTTGCCATTTCAGAAAATTTAACCATTTCATTCATTTTAGCTAACTCTGACATTTGCATTTGCATTTTCATATATTCAGTGTTTTTAGCGTACTCAGCCATTTTTTCCATTTCATATCGTTTAGCCATGTCTTGTGACATTTTGTTTAATTCTGACATCTTACTAAATTCAGCAAGTTGTGCCATTTGAACTATATGCTCAGGAACTTTTCCTCGTTCCATCATTTGCTTTAATTCAGCAGATATTTTATTCATATTTAATTCAGACATTTCAGCAATAGTTGCTGCATCGGGCATTTTCGATAGTTCTGCAATTTTCGAAATTTCTCTTGCAAGATTTTCATCCAAGCAACGTTTTTTCTTAGCCCGATGTCTAGCCATCCTTTGAGCTTCCTGCATCCTTCGTATGGCTGCTTGCTCCTCCGATTCTTTGGTTCTGGAGTTCTTCATCCTCTCCAAATATATTCTTATATTACGTTCTTCTAATG
Source organism: Anastatus disparis (assembly GCA_017163975.1). Taxonomy (NCBI): domain Eukaryota; kingdom Metazoa; phylum Arthropoda; class Insecta; order Hymenoptera; family Eupelmidae; genus Anastatus; species Anastatus disparis. The sequence continues at coordinate 5,279,010 of JAFFSR010000251.1, forward strand.
TTTCTGACATGGATTACAGCTTATTGTTTTCAAATGTGAGAGAAAAAAATAAATTTCAACGATTTACCTAAAAATTTTATTTAAATTATCATTCAGAACTTTAATAATCATGAAAAATTTAAAGAGAACAATGCGGAATAAACCACTTACCTCTGAGTGATAAGATCTTTTGTTTGCTCCAGATTTAAGGCATCATTATTCTTATCAAACAATAAATTGTCAACAATAAAATTCATTTTTTTTCTATTAAACTACTATTATATACCGCTACTCTGGTATAAAAGTGAAAGTGAAATTTATCCACGCGGCGCAATCTCAAAAATTTACACTACATTTCCAAAACTAGAGTTTCTGCTTTCATTTAAAGAATCTACTTTAATAATTTTATTTATTTTCCAGTGGCAACAATTACAACTGTCCTGAATAGCTGTATATAATGAGCTTTAACCACCTGCTAAAAGTATAACAATAATCCAGTCTAATTTCACCTTTGCACTTTCCTATATACTCGGCGTCTTTAGCAAATATACACACTTTTTCGCACACTATTACTACCACTTGATGCGTGCATCTGTATGCGTGCAAATATTATGCGAGCGTCGTCGGCCGCCGCCGTGTAATTTTTTTTCAAATAAGTTGAGTGCGCCCCCTTACGTTTACCAAGCGTACAATACCACAATGGCTTTTCTCGTCTTATGTGTGTATGTGTGTTATGGTTATGTTGCCACTGTGTGTTGTGTTGACTACACTGTACAATAATCACGAACGATAATTACGTATCCGGTGTTATATTGTAAGCAAATTGTGATAAAAAATGTAAAATATCGTAAATATAAATTAGTAGAAGACAATCAACCGGCAAAATTTAGTTGTACATAGATTTAAGGTAAGATGTATTATATATTGTTTTTGTTGAGTGGGAGGACCGAAGAGATAAGGAAATATACTGACTTATATAGGTATTGGTAGCTTAGAATAGAGGCTAATTTTGAGGAACCGATCGCGGCCGATAGGTTGCGTCTTGTGACGCGCGTATATATTCCCTCCTCTTCCTCCTCCTTGGCATGAGGGGGGCTTTACTTCTCTTTGCCGTTTATTGACCATAACCCCTTCCTAGTCATACTCTAAGTCCCTCTCTTCTCTTCATCGGCGTCTTCTGGTCTCTCCTCTAACATATACACAAGCATCCATAAGAGCGTCTTATATTGCTTCGATTTGCGAATTCGCCAAGGCACTTTGATTGTTTATATCAGTGTGAGTGTGTACAGGTTAAGAAGGAGGGAGGTATTCGATTTTTCGTACGAAATATACCTATTGGTTTTAAGCCAATAGGTACACGCCACTGTCGGCTTGAGAGGAGAAAAGAGCTTTTTTTTTTCGTTTTTATTTCTTTTTTTCTTATTTGCTTTTTTTGCTATTTATTACACACAGACGAAACTTTAAATTCTTGTGTATTGAGCGTTTTCTTATTTCTCTCGCGTTCCTTTCTTCGATTTTATTTCTAGTTGAATTTTTTCATAGCTTCAGAATCTTAGATATTTTTAAATATTTGATACTTGCTAAATATTTTTTTAAAACAATTCTAAACATTAAGATTTTTCATTCCTGGCATGATACTTTAATTAAAATTTCTATTTATTTATTAATTATCATTAAAATATTGATATATTTGATATTTTCGTTATTTTTACATTGAATTTTATAAACAAAATATAATGTTTAATTGTCAGAGAAAATAAATTATAAAGAAATATTAAATTTCTTATGAAAAGAAAACAACACATTGAGTATTAAAGTTATTATTACAGTTAACTTTATTCTATAATAAGTCATTATTTAACAAATATAATTTTTAAAAATTTATGAAATATCGAAAATGCTTGTAATTGATTAAGACTAGTAGCATGAAAATACAGTAAAGATGACATGATTTATTAAAAAATTTTTATATCTTTACATTTTTATCAGTTATTTTAAAATAAACACTAATAATGAATATTGTTGAAAAGATCAGATTGGAATGCTAATATAAAATTAATATGAATACATGAATAAATAATTACAACTTTCAAATGTTTATTGCAAAAATTTGTAAACTCTTTTATTGATCTTTTCTACTTTTTTCAGCTTTTTAAGATGTGTTACACATTTTTATTCTTACACATTTTCAACATAAAAGTTTGAATAAATAAAAATTAATTATTGTGGTGATTGCTTTTTCTGAAATTCACTAACTTAAAATAAAAAATCTATTCCAAAATGTACAAAAATCAAAGACAAAAAACAATATTTTAGAAAAAGTAGCGTTTATTTTTTTATAGAAACTCACCTTAAAATGTTACTAATTTTTAAAATTGTTTAACATTTAAATTACAAATATTCAACGGATGCGCAATTAAATATTCGAATTACGTGCAGAAGTACGTAGTAAAATCTAAAAATTATTCGTTCCGTCCGTTTTTAGAGCATGAAACTAAATTGAGTTTAAATTCGACAAAGGCGTGATGCGTAATGCTCAGTGTATTTAAAATCGATTATCGTGCTATGATAAAAGAAATTAATTTTTTGTATATATTAACATGAATAATATTAAAATTTACAAAAATTTGTTCTTAAGTACGTGAAAATAGTTGGATAAATTGGTTTAAAAATCTTTAAAAAAATATAAATATTTGATTAATTTAAAAAAACTATAAAAGCAATCGATTTTACAAAGCTTAAATTTTTAAGTGACAGACGTGTAATTTAGATTTTGTCGCTTTATAATATATGCCTTTATAACCAAAACAATAGAACAGATTTTTCAAGGTTTAATGTAATGAGCCTTAATTTTTAATATATTCACATATTGTTCTTGATTTTATGCATCTAAAGTACTGAAACAATACGCGTGTGGGTTTATGCGCACACATACAAACACTACGTACATGTAGAAATAACAGAATATTTAAAAAACTAATACCTATTAGAATAAGTCCTGAATTACGGGTTTCATTACTTCGTTCATAAAAACATGTATTACAAGTTAAACAAGATTCGAGTTCCACAAGGTTGATGATCTCTTTGTAAATGTTAATGCTTTCGGCGCTGTTCTATTTAAAACATCAAGTTCAGTAAACAATAATAATAGAAATAGAAATTGCAAGCTTTTTTCAAAGATTTTTTGAGGTCATGATTAAAACAAAAAAAAGTTTAGAGTTCTTACGAGATAAGTGAAACCTTCGTTTATTAATTTGTGAAAATGAAATAATTTTTATTTTAGATAAGTATAAAAGAAAATTTTGGATTAGTCAAAGATATTAAATGAACAACTAAATTAAAAAAAAATTTTTATTCACCCAAACTGTCGTGACCATAGTAACATATTTACGATGTTAAGTGCTAAAATAAGCTTAAATTTATTAAAAATAAAATTTTTTTAAAACGTAGAGTATTTATTGTAATTTAGAAATAAGAGTACAGTCCTACTTTACAGTAATTCTTAATAATGGTCAAAACAAAACAAATTCTATTATTTCAATAGGATTCTATTATTGAAAATATAATTGATTAATTTGAACCAAAGATAATAACGATAAATACAGTCATCATAATCGCTTATCAATACATTTACAATCTTCAAGGTCGCACTAATTTGACCTTATCCGATTAACGTATTATAGTTAAATCAAAATTCGATTTAGGAAAGAGATTTCGTATATACTAAAAAATTTAAATAGTTAGTAATTCTTTTTCTAAGAACTTAGAGATATATTTAAAAAAAATAAAAAACCCAATGTATTCAACTTAAGATAAACTTGTATAATTGACATTTTTTTCACAAGACATATTCTTTATATCGTGGATTTTACAAAAAATATTATTATAATTTATATACATTTTTCTTGTAAGTACTGTTTCTTGCAAGTCACAACATAAGATAAATAATTTTGGTATTTTTCGATTACATAATCAGTAATAATCAACGAAATAAAATCGATAAATTATAAATAATATAATATTATTATAACACATTATAAATCATCTTTCAATATATTAATACGAAGATAAACTTTTTATCATTTTATTTATATTTTACTTAATTTGCTCTGCTTGTTATCGTTATCCAGAAGAAAAAGTGTGTTTAGATGTGAGATCATTTATTTTTAAATCAGTCATTCTGAGTAATTATACGTTAATTAAAACATTCATATTTTAAGTAATGTGTGAATCTAAAAAACGTATTACATTTGGTTTTATATATACAGCAGTCATAGTATCATTTGATTTATATTAATTAATTAATTAAGTAAAATCTGTCTGAATTTAAAAAAATAAGTGCATTAATGCTTAATTTCACTGTCTTAAATTAAGTCTTGTCTCAATGAGACAATCTCTGACTAGAGTGCGGGCGCGAGATATGCCAGATTTAAGTCTTTCTGCGGAACTTCGACTACCAGCATAAGAAAGTCTAACGTCTTTACCGAGACGTTCAATTATTGCTAAAAGTTGAGTATACTTGCTTTCCGTTTCTGGACTACTTATTATCACTTCAACTGGCCATTCTGTTATATTCTTTTCAGCATCTTCATCAAACAAAATGTTCAAGTGTTAATTTTTATCTCGTAAAAATTTCAAATTTTTATTAAATTATTTAATGAAAAATATAACTTATTCAATTTTAAAAATACAATTTTTAATATCATAGACTAAAAAATTATGTTAAATTTTATAAATATTCAACTTTTAAATATAACAAAATTCTAAGATCTCAAATTTTTTTAGCAAATTGGTTTTTATTACCTGTCTCATTCTGTTGTAATTGTTGTAACTGCTGTTGTTTCTGTAATTGTAACTGTAATTGATCCTCGAGTGCTTTTTTCTTTCTAGCGCGAAATCTTGCCATTCTTTGAGCATCGTGAAAACGACGTATCGTCGCTTCTTCTTCAGTTTCCCGTGGACGACGTGATCGTCCCGATGTTGATGCGCTGCTACAAGACTTACGCCCAGAACTTGTTAAATTTGTTCTACTACCGTTGTGCGCTAGTTTCTGTTAATATTATTTTATTTAATTGATTAATAAAACTCGTTGGAAATTCAAAAATTTAGTAACAAATAATAATGACCGTAACGGCAATAAATTTAAAAAAAGACTCATTTATATTACTTTTACAAATATATGATTAATAAAATATCACCGAAGGCGTATATATTTTTTATGATCGAATTTAAATAATTGCTACAACTTTCAGCGAAATCAGTTTTAAGATAGTACAATATTACTAATGATACATGATTTTAATGAATTGATATTAAATACATCGAGTATCAACAAAATTATTTTTCTTTTCTCGAGCTTGATACGAAACATTCTGATGATAATAATAATTACATATGCATAAATGACTATTAACGCTAAATTCGATTAGATCTATAAATAATGATTCGAAAATTAAAAAATGATATTAAGTGTTTAATGGAATATAATGTTATACCTTGACGATAATTTCAGTTTCGTTCTCCATATCATCGATCCTTTGTGTTCTTACATGAAAATGTAACTGATAAAAATCGAATTCAATCGATTATACATATCACAATCACTGATACATTTGGTCAAGAGAAGAAAAAAAAAAGAAGCGAAACAGTTCAATCGTATCGGCGCGTTACCTCCACTTAAAAGCGCATGCGTCGTAGATTATTGCTGACGATATTATTGTTGTTGACAGATATCTCTCTTATAGCGCGCGATCACGAAAAGAAAAAAAAAATTACTAAAACAAACCACAATGATGATTTTCCGTGATTTCTTGATTTCTCTGATTTTCAAATTCAAAATTTAATGTAAGGTATCAGTAACGATCAATCAAAGTTAAATAATTAGTTGAGCGCTTGAAAGAATTAATGATTAAAAAAAACCGTCTTATCTAGAGATTAGTAAGACAATGTCGCGAGTTACTTTATGCTACTTCTCCGCAAGAAACGAAGTACGGAGTCCGAGCTCTTTTTTTTCTCTCTCTCTCTCTCTCTCTTTTAACGTCTCCCTCCTCTTCATCATCAAGGTGATTCACTCCCGAAATAGCGACAGGCGCAATTAATTGCGAGAGAGGTGCGTGTGACGCGTTCATATGAGGATTTCCCATTTACACCTCCACATTAGTACTTTAGCGTTTGATCAAAATATGTAACATTTTATTTAGAATGCATTTGTTTACTTACAATATTTTTTAATTTTTCTCATTTATAATAATTACTCTTCTATAATCTCATTCTTACAAAAAGAACGAGTGTATTTATTTGTAAAAAAATAATAATTTTTATATTTTATGTTTCAGATTTATGGACAGACCATGTACATATCAACATATGAATACTATTTTCTCTTGTCACTGGTGTTCATCCCAGTATATTTATTTTTCCGATTATGGGCCTGGCTAGGATGGGAGCTTTTTGTAAATAATTGAAATTTAAGATAAACTTACTGTAATTATGCAAAATAAAAATAACGTTTTTATTCTTATAAATATTAATTTCATTTATAAATATCATTTTAATATCATTTTAATATTATTTCAATATCATTTCATTCATGCATTAAAAAATATTGGCATTTTAAAAAAAATATATTATATATATATATATAAAAATCGAGGATGGTGATTAAAAAAATATCATATTGACAACTACGTTCAATTAAAATACTAATTATTAATTTGGTTAAAGCTTATTTGTCATTGGAAGTTCTTCGAGACCCATACGTCCATGATGCTTCCAAATGCGATACCTTGCAACGTCTTTTCGTGTTATCATTCCAATTACTTCATTAAGGTCATTGACAACTGGTAAATGACGCAAACCAAGTGCTCTAAATAATCTGAATGCTCTTGGTAACGTTGCAGACTGTAAATAAAAAGAAAAGATTATAAGATTATTTAATGATTAAAAAAAACTTTTTAAATATTAGATTGTCAAAACTTACGTGTTTTAATGTGTAAGGCGATGGATTCATAATCGGTCTAAGATCAAGCGTAAAAGTTTTTTCTTCTTCTGTTAGATCAACTTGATCAATTGTTGGATACCGAGGGTATTCATTTCTAAATATTTTAATACTTAGATCTTTTTCCCAAAATTCGGCAGTTTCGCTAAAAATTCTGTATTGCAACAGAACTATCAATTGAGATCGTAAAATTAAACCTCGAAGTTTACCGTAAGAAGTTATTTCATTCTACAATGTTTTATTTTATTACAATTAAGAGACACATTTGATACAAATCAAATAAAATACAATAAGTTAATAAATACCTGATCTCCACTTGGTGGATCAACAATAGGAAAACCGTTGAATGTAACGCATTTCAACATTTCTACAACATGTCCAACATTTTCCGTAGTTTTTAATGTAACTACAGGATGGCTCATTATTTCACTAGCATAAATGTTATTTGATAGGGGTGGTGCTTCCCATGGCAAAAGAGGTACACCTGCCATTTGTATATGAATCTCATATATTCCCTATATAATTATAATTGAAATATTAAATATTAAGTTTTTTTAAAGTTATTAATAAAAGATATTTCTTACCTCATTGAAGAAGTCGCCTACCCATTTAGCCACAATAAGAACTATTATAACTGGTAAACCAAAAGATATTCCTTGTGTGGCTTCAATGAGTATTGCCGTTAAACTTATTGTCATTCTTACGACCCCACCTAATTGTGCAGCTGCTCCAAGTAATGCGTATTTTCCAGGATCTATGAATGTCTATAAAATAAAAAATTTTAAATTATTTATATTCAAATGAAAATTACAAAAAGTTAATTAAATTCAATTCTTAACTAAAAAAAATTATTTTTAATAATTTAAACTTACACAAGTGGGGCACAATTTTATTAATCCTGAACCGATAAGTCGGCCCCAGGCAGATCCAATTAATAATGAAGGTATAAAAAGTCCACTAGACATGGAAAGTCCAAATGTGCAAACAGCAAGTATAAAGTATAAAATTACAAAAACTGCTAAGGTTGTATCACTATGAGAACCTATAATAATATTTGGATATTTTATTTAATATCTACATTTAAAAATCTGTAAAATAAGTAATCCAAATAAAATACTTACCTATTGGGTCATGGAATAAAGAACGAACACTACTTTCTGGAGTTTGAAACCATAGTGCTGCAGCAGCACTATAATAACCTTTTTCACAATACATTTGAACATGACTTTCTGGATGACTATCTGTTTGATTTTTACCATCCCAAGTTTTACAATCATCTATAAAAAACATCATCAGGAAGCCCATTATAGCACTCATAAGAGCTACACCAAGAGCTTCAACTATTTTTAACCACCTTAATTTAATGTATTTCATACGATAAAAAGTGATTTTGTAGTTTATATGATTCCAAAAAGAACCAGTTAATCCTCCAATAATTCCCATTATCATAAATAAAGGAATTTCGTAAATTTGATAACACATTGTTTCAAATTTTCCCAAATTTAGAAGACCCGGGTATGACAAATCTCCCGGCACTCCATTGTAGGTACTAAGAACAATATTAAGTGTAAAAGTAGATATCATACATGCTAAAAATGTTCTCCAAGTTAGGCTTTGATTAAAGAAACTTGCACCTTCCTCAATACTGAATAATACACCACCTGCAAAAGAATTTTAGTTGAAATTTAAAAAATGTTTTAACTTAGTCATGATATCCAGAAATATTTAGTATAGTAATAAATATCACATACCAATAGGTGCTCCAAAAGCAGCAGATACTCCAGCTGCTGCTCCACCAGATACAAAGTCCCTTTTTTCATGGTCTTCTCTAAAATATTTAAAAACTTTTAGATCTTTTTTAAACGTTGTGCTTTTTCCTTGAGAAATACCAGCTGCAACAACTGCTCCAGCGTGTATCATAGGCCCTTCCTTAAAAAATATATAATAATTTATTTAATATTGAAAAATGATATTTTGTAATGATTTTTATATATTATTTTTACTTTTCCTCCTGCAAGTCCACCAACAACTGTTGTAATTACACCTATTATTTTTACAGCCAATGTTTTTATCCTAACAACTCTAGGAATTTTTATTCCGTTTAAATAGCACTTTACTTGTGGAATACCACTTCCAGCGGCCACAGGTTCTATATAAGTTACTAATACTGAACCAATTAAAACTGGAATCATATTAAAAATAACCCATACTACACAAGGAATCCATAAACAGTCTTCATCATCCGATATACAATCTTCAACAACTATAACAAAATATGTTAAGGAAGAGATATTTAAATAGAATTCTAATAAAATAATCAAAAGTTTAATTAAAGGATACGTTTCTTTAAATAGCCATATTTCAATCTTGATATTTCATCAATCGAAATATTGACAAAACTTGCTATCAAAGCAGTAAAAATACCAATTATTAAAAATATAAACCATCTTGCTATATTTTTCTTAACTATAAATTTATATCCCTTTTTTCTTTCCTCATCTTGAAGAAGGTTATTTTCACAAAAATCATAATCGAGACTCTAAAACATGATATTATGCTATGTTAATGCTGACAATAATGCATTTCTTAAGAATTTTCAGTTAAAGATAGTCAATATTAATATTGCTTCATAGTTTTAGATAAGAATATTTTTCTATTAAAATTGGAACATTACGTGATACTTACTTCATAATTAGTAGATAAAAAATTAGTTGTCCCCGGAGTTACTTGATCAGAATTAGATCTAATTGCATGACGATTTGATACACTTTCAAGAAGACTTTGAAAATGTCCTCTAGTTGCATCGTGATTCTGCAAATGAAAGAAATAATAGACAATGACAGCTGCAGAAAATTTAACGTAATACAAAGAAATAATAAAATCTAACAGGTGTCATCACAAATAACTTACTCGAAATCTCACACTTATATCTTCATTTGAATAAGACGGAAAATTATTTCTCGGTGAATTAGTAGTACGTGATTTTAACAATCTTCTTTCATCACTATCGTCATTGTTGCCATCAAGACTATTATTACTAGCTATCACATCGTTAATAAGAACATTAACGTGTGTCGATGGATTCGTCGACATATTTTATTTGCGACAATTATTAATAATTGCTTCGAGACTATACTTCTAAATGTATTAATGACACTAAAATATCACAAAACTTTCTTTTTAACACATTCAACATTTGTTATAAAATGCTGACACATTTTTGATGACTCAGGAACTTCCCTAATGCAAAAAAAATAATTTTATCGCATTTTCGTTGTTATTACGATTGTGCGCGATGACTGTAAGAGTGAAAGCACACATTGTCTAACACGTACTGATAGGGATGCAAAATAATAACACATTCGCATATAAAGCAGACAATAACTTACGTTGTGAATATCGACAACATTACTAAGTCGTCATAGTCTCTGATATCATTTCAGGTTATGTATGTCAAATAATCACGTGATCGCTTTATTATTATTTTCGTGGAGCTTTAAATTATAATTTACCATTCGAGACATGATTAAATAGTGCATAATGTTTTGGTTGACCGTACGATGTCAGCACCAAGTTTTTTCATCTCCACAGACTGTACCTTTTGCTGCAGCAGTATAATAGTGTCAGCTTCGGCTAGTCTAGTCCTCCGCAGCAGCAAGTAGCTCTCTTGTCTGTCGATAAAAAATCAGTTAGTTTTAGGGCGTCTCGTATGCGCGTCTACAAAAGGAAAAATTTTATTCTTATTTTCTTTAGTTTAATGTAAATTTTGTGTATTATTTTATGAATTTCATGAATAAATAAACTTTAAGACAATACGAACAAAAGAAAAATTACGTTGTCGAGTTACAGTTTTATATGTTTTTCTTCTTTTGGGGTGAGAGAAAGAAAGCATCCCGAGATACATAAAAGAATTTCCTTATAATCTGCTCCCCAACAATCAATGTGTAAGTAAATGAATATTAAATTTTTAAAAATTATTGCATAACGTGATGCATTAGTGATGAAATATTTTTGCTAAATAGCTCAAATATTAAAACATATAAAGAAGTCCTATAAAATGTCCTATAAAAAGTTGTGCATCAGCTGTGCTCGACGCTCTGTGTGCTTCTCCCTTGTCTTATATATAGTTGATGCGTGGAATGACCCAGAAACGATGTACTTTAAGTTTGTGGTTATACGATTAAAGATATTCTCTTAATCTCTTGGTTTAATCTTATTTTACAATATTTAATTTGTTTGGAAGCTGCGTTACTAGCGTTTAGATTTCATGTATACGCTTTAACCGCATTATACATTCAACTCCAGCATCAATGAAATGCTTTTGCTAGCCTTTTTCACTTGGGCGTAGATCGCGTATAAATACTTTTATCGTTTCTTTTAATATGTAGTGCCTGGATATAGATTATGTGAATAGCTCAATTATTTTTAACAAAACATAATTAATATTTTTTGTAAGATTACTTTTTTATTACATATATTTAGTGAAAAATTTATTTAAGAAACTTCATGTATGAGTATGATTGATCTAAATCACAAAAATTTTTAAATTAGAGTAATTTTTTAGTTACTTATAAATGAAGTAGAATTTTTAGCATTTGTCAGACAGAATTAATTTTGTATTGTCAACTCTTATTGTTAGTTTTATAATCTTTAATTTAACTTTTTTCAAAAGATTGCAATCTTTAAATATGATATACAAATACAATTTTATTAATTAATTAATTTATTTATTGAAAACCAATAATTTACAAAGTTAAATGTTTATTGAAAATAAATTCAATCTTTTAACAACTAATTTTATTCGTATAAATACTTATATTATTCGCATTGTATAAAAAATATTCATGTTTTAACAAGATAAAATTATTAATACGATAAAAAGATTAAATAAGAAATATGACATTAGTGTTAGAATGTTTGAGATTTGGAATTGAATATTTTCTTTTTCTTACGTCAAAAAGAATATAGATATCCTATTGAATATTAAATATTAAATTGAGTACGTGACTGATTTTACAAAATGTATCAATAAAAAATTAATTTTAAATCTGCTTAGGTTTAAGTCATAAAAAAATGAGAATTTACAAAATACTTATTACAAGTAGCAGGTTGTACGTTGTTAAAATTTTACTGTTTGAAAAAAGTTTTAAAATTTTCTTTTCAACGCAAACTTCTCATGGGTAATTGCAAAAATTCAATGAATTTACAAGTAGAATTTCACTTAATAATTCACATGATTAGCTACAACTTTGCTCTAGAAAAAACACTTTTACTTTTCAATTAAGTTTCTCAGCCATGCAAATGAAGAAATAATTTAATTAGAAGAATCAAAGAAAATTTTTTAAACCTTATAAATATCTGACTTCAAATAATTTAAAAGTATTTTAACAATAATGTTGTCCACTTCTTAAATTAACTTATGAAATGTATTAATTATAGTTTTTTATGAACTCAATTGTATTCATTCCTTGAATTTTTTATCAATCATTTTTTTCATTGTTTTCATTAATGAAAACAATGAAAAAAATTAATTGAGTTCCAATTCTTCTTTTTATTATAAATATTAAATTTTTTAAAAACACTTATTAATCAACAATTATTCTTACAATTACATACATTATTTTATATACTATTAAATTTCTTAATTTATATGTGGAAAAGTCCACTAATAACTCAAAATTAAATAAATAAAAAATATAATTTTTCATTTATGAAACAATTGGTACAATTAAATGTGTTTGTCAAAATAAATTTTATAAATTAAAAAAAAAAATCTTCATACTTTCGATTGTAAAAATATTGGCGAAAAATTTAATTAAAATTGCAATAAATCACGATGAAAAATTATCAAATCTTTGGTGAATTTTGATGGTCTATTAAAGCTCGATAACCGACTCCCAATTTGATGAGCCGATATAATATCGTTTGCAAAAATGTATCTCTTTACGTCGTCCAATAAATCGATAGCCCTTTGCACTTTATTATTACAATATTATGTAAATGGGTTACTTTGCTTGCACCTGACACATTTCCATTCCCCTCTTATTCCTCGTTTGCCTTTTAAGGAGAACAAGGTAAAAAAGAGTTACTAAAGAAACGGAAAGCTTTATGGAGGGTGCACTTGGAAAAACGCAAGTATGTAAATAGGAAAGGAAGGATCAAAGTTAAATTAAGAATGAGCAATAAAATGTTTTTTCTTTATATTTTTCAAATTTCCTTTTGATATTTCCTAAATAAACAAATTACATTTAAAAATAAGATTTTATAGCGATTCTTTTAATTTTTATTAAATATTAATTTATTGAATTATTAAAACAAAAAAAAACTAATAATTATAAATTAAAAAAACTAATAAATCTTGAAAAAAAATTTTACATAAAATAAGTTTTTCCATAACTTTTTCTGAACTTATACAATTAAACGAAATATTCGTTAATTGAATAACTACTTTCTGTCCAACAATTCAGTAGATAAAGAATTCTGCAACATTCTTGATGATACAACATCCTGGTTCGCATCCTACATATCATACACAACAGAGACATTCATTAAGGGAGCACCTTTTTTTTTTCTTTTTTTTCATGCGAATGCCGACGACGCGAGAAGTTGCAACTTGTATTATATTTTTTTTCTTTACTAGACTGGCGTACACGTGGTTGGCTTTCTTACATTTATAGTCAATGAGAGCATCAATGTATACATAAGGGAATTACAAAAAAAGTATATTGAATCGAGTTCTTCCTTTCATTTTATATACCTGTGTATATGCAACGACTTTCTTCGGACTATTGTGCGCGTCAAAAAGTTTTCTTTTATTGTTAAGGAAAAAAAAAGAAAGAAAATAGAACGAAACTTTTTTATCGATTAATTAAATATTACGAAGAAATTAAAACAATGGAAACTATTTTTACATTAATCGTTGTTTAATTGATTAGGAAAAAATTTTAATATTATGATCTACTTTTGATAATCGTTAAATCTACCATTCAATAAAAATCTATCTTATTTTTAAAATCATATACTTTACAATTATTAATTGAAAAATCTTTAGTTACCATATTTTTTATTTCAAAGTTACTTTATTAAAAAATTTTTATTCACTTTTCTTTGTTTTGTAATAAAAAATTGACCTAATCATAATAAGCTGCAATTGAGTAAAAGTAAAAAAATGTATTACCAACTAATCGCTAGATTGAGAGATCAGTGATATTTGTATTTACAAAGCTAAGCTTTAATCTTGACATTATGAATAGCAGGAAAGCGTTTAAACTGTCTGCTTAGTTTCAATTGAAAATTTTCGTTTACTCTCGTTGCTTCCCATACGACAGTACTGAATTTTTTTCCGCTTCAAATATATTTCTCGTAAACTTTTATGTGTCTGCATTTTTTACAGGCTTTGTTCTTTTCTTCTTTTTTATCGTCTGTATTATATTTTCAATCCTTTTAATTTTAATAAATTTTTAATGCATTTATTTTTATTATTTTAATTAAACTTATGTAATAATTTTTGTAAATATTCTTACTATTTATATGAATGATTACTATTAATTGAAATAAGCTTGAGAATAAAAATTATTTAGAAATTGCTGCAAATATTATAAACAAAATATTGTTATTTAATTATATCATTCTTCACCTGCACGTATATACAATTGATGAAAGAAATAAAACTAAAAGTATTGCACAATGACAAGGCTTGAAGAAGCAAAACGATGATATTCGATTACTTATACAATACATATACGTATGTAAGCATATACAAAAAAATAGGATAGTGTGGGGTCAATCGATACTTGGTGCAAAAAGGACTCGTTCACCGAGCATTTCAATGTTATTATCGTTCTCACGCCACCACCACCACTATCACCACCACCTACACCGCCACATTTACCAAGTCGTTTGTGCATACGGAATTTGCCATTCTGTATATCTATGTATATTACGTTTATTACCAAAACTCTCTTGGCCTTATACCTTGAGTCTTCTAAACCAGGTAGGTCATTATGGAGATAACGAAAATGTGTACAAGTTCAAGGTATTGAAGGACTTTTTAGGCCTATAAAGTGTTAAAACGCTCGATTATTCACAGAGAAAGAGAGAGAGAAAGAGCCTTTGGAGTAGCAGAAATTATGCTGATGTACTCCAACGTGGATTAATGATGTCGAGTACTTTTATAAGCTTTTTAAATTTTAAATTCGTCAAGTGTTTCGGATTATTAATAATTTAGAGAAATTTTAATAGAATTTTAGAAAAATTTAATAATACATTTTTACCATGTATGATTATTTGTGAAAATTCGTCTGATCTGATTCTGCTAATAATTTTGCTTAAGAATTTTAAATAGAACTTGTTAACTTTTAACGTAATCCATCAAATTTCACCTTCAAGTTATTAAGCTCATTCTTGATTGACCTGTTAAAACGACATAATGGTACAATTCATATAATAATATGAGTCAATTTCTAATAAGAAAAATAATTTTCTAACAGTTACGTAATAACTTTGATAAAAATTATTAAATAAAACACTATTTCACACTGACATACATAAAAATATAATTTTATCCTTAGCAGTGAAAACTAATCTCAACTCTAATTATTGATTATTGATTTATTTGAAAAATTTATTTGCATATCCTTTGAATCTTATTAATACCTCCATTTATCTACGTTGGCTGTAAACTAGAAATATTCTGTAAAATAAAAAAAACTTAAAAGTTTTTACGTATATCGTTAAAAGAAACAAAGTAAAAACAAAACCTAATTATTATTAGAGAAGTCAATAAAATGCAACAATGTTTTCGACACGTACGTGCAACACCGTGACTGTCATCTCTCTTGTGAAGTCTGTTACTCTTTTTTTTTTCTCTTTCTCTCTATCATCACTCTCTTTCGTCCGTTGGGTTTGAGTACCGCGTACTTGGAATATTAAAAGGTCGCTCGCCCCCGCTTGCAGAGACGCGGAACGTAAAGAGGGAAAGATGATACACAACGCGCACTGCACACAATGCAAAAAGAAGAAGAAGAAGAAGAATAAAAAAAAGTTGCGCAAGCTCTCTATTTTTTTTCTCTCTTTCTCTCTTTTTCCCTGCACGTTGTGGAAGTTCTTCATTATTACAGAGACCTCGTCTAGGGCATCATTGTAGACAGTAACGAGCTAGTATGGAAAATAATGAGAGAGAAAAATATTAGTTCTCTCCCCTTCCTCTTTTTATTTTTAATACATCAAAGTTTTTGAAATAAGTATTTTAAATTTTTTGCTTGATTCGTTTTATTAAAGGTTATAAGTGTTGATAGAATGAATGGTTTAAGAGCCATTTCCGCTTCGTGCCGCTCTTCTTATGCCGGCTAATATCATTGAAAAAGAGACCCTGGAAAAATAAATTTTTGTTTCAGGAGAATGCAATTTGGCTCGAAGAATTTTATATGAAAAATTGCACAGTACTGACATATTAGACTGTATTTCAGGAATTATTAATATATTGATTTCTCGAGATTCTTTGAGAAATTTTCATTCAAATTTACACGATGAATTCTGCAGTAAAAAGCATTTCTGCTTCTTTCTGAAGAATTCAATCATCTCGTGTACATCCTATACTTTAGTTATTCAAATTTTATAAGTTTAATCAATATTATAGTTTCATCGATAAATTGATTAGATTACAATTATTAAAACTTTTTTTTCTCTTACAACCTAAATATGTAGTTTAAAAAACTAAATAAAATTTGTTCGTGAGAAAATTTTCTTATGAAAAACAGTAGACGATGGAAATTTTATGAGAAGATGGCATTATAAACATCACAGACAGTGAAGCTAACAGAAACGTTAAAAAGAGCGAACAAGGCAGCGTAGTGAATCGTAAGCGATGCGCGCGCGGTGTGTGCGGAGATTCGTGTTGTCGACCCCTGAAACGCTTACTCACTCATACAAATTCATCTTTCTCTCTTTTTCTTTCGTCATCGCAGAACACACACACGCACACACGCACAGAAGCGGCAACTTTGTTAGTTATACACTTGTTCAGGCCCTAATCTCAGCAGCTAAAGCTTTTGAGCTTTTTTTACATTAAAAAATTAAGCTTTGTTATTCTTTCGCTTTCTTATTTTTTTATTTAAAATTTTTTAAAATAAATTCTGTTTTTATTATTAAAAACTAAAATAAAATAGATATTTTTTAAAAATTCATCCAATATTTTTAATGTCTTACCTTTTAACAATAAAAAACATTTTTATCTATGAAAAAATGTTTGATTTAACTCTTTTTTAGTGAATTTTTTATGGAAATAATTCACGAATAATCGAAAGTGTTTTTTTTTAAATTATTTTATTGAACGTCGATGTATCAATACTATCATTTCGATACTAATTAGCGATTAAGATACTCACCGTATTTGTGAACAAAGCACATTTAACGTACAATGACGCTTGTATGAATTGGGCGAGACAAAGATTTGAACTCAGGCTATCGAGTTACGAATCCATTGCTCGTAGAATTTCAATATAATAAATAAAAAGATTACATTGAATTAATAATGATTTACATACTTTAGAAATGCATTAGAGAACCATGAACTTTTAGATATTAAAGATAACGGATTTAAACCATTTGTTCATGTAGAAATAAAAAAAAAATAGAAAAAATTATAAAAATGAAATATAAAACAACTTTATAAATCTACAGAAGAAAAATAAAAGAAACCTTGAATACGATTTGATTCAATTATGTAGTTAAAAGATGAATAAAAAACTATCTATAGTTCAGCATTAGTAGATCAATGCAGATTTCATGCACAATCTACTTAGTTCTAACTTGCACAATTTAAACAAGTAGTATGAACGCAAAGTAATAAAAGAGAACTATTGAAACCTTATAAATCATCAATTGAACAGATGAAACCTAAGCACCTTATTATCCTATTCAATAAACATATTAAACAATATTTTTTAAACAATAATAACTTATTTCATAAAAAAATTAATGTGTGCATCAACTGTGCTCTACAAAGATACTCTATACAAAGTGGAATGCTTTGATTTAAATAAATTAAAGAATATATAGTCCTATATAGTGTTCCTCCAAGTGGTGTCTCGATTCGTACAGCTTGACAATAATTAAATTTTAAATTTGAGACTGATGATATGACCAAATGAATCTTTTGTTAAATATTTAATGATATAATTACCATATAACACAATTTTATTTTGTATCATTTATTTGTGGGAACGTTTTTAGTAGTTCATAGTGTTATTAGACAATTGGTTAAAAATATTCATGTATTGAATACCTATATGTCATTATAAATTAAAATGCCTTCAACATTTTCGCTCGTTAAAAACTACAACTTGATAATCTTCAGAAAATAAAGTATCAGAAAGATTTATACAACTTGCATATACAATTTGGACATATTGGATACAGTAAAATATTAAATCTTTTATCATTTTTGTAGCAATATTACATAACTTCAATAATATGTCGAAACGAATCAAGGATTTCTACAGATATTGTTGTCTTTCGTGTAATAAAACCGCTTTCATCTTTAATTTCTTGACCTTTTTGGAGGATCATTGTAAAATTATCTTGAGTTAAATAAAAAATCAAAGTAGACCTTCGGTTTCAATTTTACCTTTATGATAATTAACTGCTGGATCAATAAATTTAAATATTTCATATTCAGGCACTTTAATAAGCTATAAATACTTTTAAAATATAAGATATAATTTGATAGGCATTTGTATTTCATTTTTCTAAATTTCTAGCTCTTTGGAATTTTCAATATTTAAAGTACCGGAAGTCATCCAATCTTCAAAAAAATATTGTAAACCTCTAATCACATCCTAGAAAAAAATATAAATAATAAAAAAAAAGAAATATTAAACTACGTAAAACTGAGAAAAAAAAAATTTAAAAAACCTTGATCAACGTTCAATTTGGTTATGTAGTCAAAAGACGAATAAAAAGTTATATCTGGTTCATTTATATGCTGTGTTGGTCCAATTACTTTACTATTGAATTCATATATAAAATCGTTATTTAAAATATTTTTTAATTTTATTTATGTGAAATATCTCAAATTGAATTCTTAGTTTTAAAAAAAGTTTTATATTTTCCAAATTGATTTTGATGCAACTAAAAATAAAAGTAAATGAAATTTAAACAATTTCCGAAGAATAAAAAACTTTTATTCCTACCCCAACTGTAATGGACACTTTATTAACTCTAAAAGCGGGCCGAAATTAAGATATAATTGATTTCTAAAATACTAGCGGGAGTAAAGTACTTTATTCGCGCTAAATAAGAAGTTTATGAATTCAAATAATTTTCCTTAAAATTTTTTTAAAAATTATAAAAAAAATACTAAATTTCTATAAAAATTGATATTTTGAAAAAAATTTTATTATTACATTTTAAAAATAGTTTAAATAAAAAAGAAATTTTTTCTTAAAACAAATTAATTTGACATTTCAATTTAACAATTATAATATTTGATTATTGAATTATTGACAATATTTATTAAAATTTATAATAAAATACATTTAACTTTAAAAATACAAATTTAAATTCACATTAGTTACTTTAAACTTAATGTTTTAAAGATTTTATTTATAATAATAAATATACTTTAATTGAGCCCGTTTTTTTGCAGTTAGTAAAGTGACCACGGTTGAGATAGGAATAAAGTAAAATTGCAACACGAGAGTAAAGTCTATTTCTCCCTCGGGAGAAATATGCGACTTTACTCTCTAGTTGCATAATGTACTATTAAGTTCTTATTCATGATTTTTCTTATCTTCAGTGTATAACAGAGATTTTTTTGGAGGCACTGGGGTATAGTTTTTTATAATTAAAAATAATTGCATAAATTTTCACAGAAAAATATAAAAAATATACGCCAATAGATAAACGAAGTACGTAGGCGGTGCAGCTCCCTAGTTGCTCTATAAATTTAATAAAAAGAAAATTGAATATTGGAAGTACAATTTATCACTAACTTGATTAATAAAATCAATAATAATTGTATTTCAGAAACTGAAAGGAAATTTATAGTAACTAATGCAAATTTTAGAATATTCGTGCAATTTTTAACGAAAAACAAGATTTTTTAACTGCAATATTTTAAAATTCATATCAACTTTTACATTTTTTTCGTTCTACGTAATATAATAACTCACAGAAGAATAGAAGACGAAATCGAGAGGGTTCATGGCCTTTAGGGCTGGAAATCGGAGTCGCAATGAACACTCAAACACGTCTTGCTACTTGGTTTCTTTAATAGGGTCGAATCATCGAAGTGACAAAGAACCTGCAACTCTCTTTACTATGAAATTTTTTCTTTTTCTTACATATAACAAAGGATCAACGTCTTCAATTTAGAAGAATGCACTTTTTTAATTCTTATCTGTGTCGTATGTAAAGGGTTATCGAATTATTGAGGACCAAATAATATAATCTTGATTTCTTGGATGATAAATATTTTCCCGTGAAGTGCACGTTAATGAATCTAAAGGATAAATTATTAATTGGAAATTTGCTGTCATTTTTAAAGTATGTTATATATACAGCAGCAAATTTTAAGCTTTAATTTTATTTGCATATATTTTTTTCGTTATTGCAATCATTGAACAATTTTTATTTCATTAAATAACATCGTACGTATATATCACTAATGTTTTATAATTATTTCTCTAAATTATAAAATAATATTAATTTTCATATTAAATTGAAAATGAGCTGCGGTAATCATAAAATACGCAGTAATTTTTAATTTTGCTTTTTAAATAATGAAAATTATTTAATTAAATTTTTGTTTAGATTTTTAATAAAGCCTTATGAGTACATTGTTGATGCAGAAAATTTACTTTAATTATTGGCAAAGATCCAAGAATCGCGATATTTCCGCTCTGCTTTTTTTTCTTCGATGTATGGATGATCGTATAATCTGTGCTGTGCATTGACGAGTTGGTTGCACCGATAATGGCTAAAGAAGTTAGCGGGACAAGTATATCGTTATACCGTTATCTTGCCATTCAATAAATTCTTATATTTTTTTTCCTTTTATTTTAAGTAACGAAATAATGTTGATTGTTTTAGCTAGAGAAGCTGATATTATTTTTTTCTTTTGATTTCAAGCATTTAAACTTAATAATCTTTAACTTTGAATAGAAGGAAAAAACGTTTTTTTAGAAATATAATACGCTTGTAAAAACTGTATAGTTTTAAGGTTAAGTGAGCTTGCAAGTTTTTTTTTCAAGTAGGTCAAAATACCCGGGGACTTGAATGGCACGCTAGCCTACTTGCATGCTTTTTACATTAGCCTATGCCGAATTTTCAAAAGTGAGATCATAAACGGGTTTAGAAAAATCACTGGGGATGCATTCCCATTCTAAAAGTAGATTTTGACACTTTAGAATGAAAAATCCCTTTTTTTAAAACAATTTCAAAAATAAACTTTCTAATGCGATGCGCATAAATTTTTTGTTCTATTTATATTGAAATACAAAAATACTGAATGGAACAAAAATAAACCAATTACACTTTTTAAAAACAATGCAGATTGAAATATTTTAAGAATCTAATAAACAATACGACTTCGACTTTTCCAGGCTTTATGGCCAAAGATTTCGAAGTATATTTATAAGTGTAGGTATTCCATACTACGAAAGTCATTTAAAGAGAGTCCAAAAATATTTCATTGCTTGCACGTGCCAATAACCGATATCAAGTGTAACTATATTATTTGGAAAATTCCCTTTTGTGCCTTTGTAAATATAATTATACTGTTACGGAAAATTCTATATTATAACCAAATAAATTTTATTTTGTTTATTTCACTTAACTTTTTATTACATTTTAAAAGTCAAAGTTATTTATCAAAGTAAAATATCCATTATTATATTATACCTTGTCCAATATTCACTTATTTAAATTTTCATTTCAATTTTTGGAAACTTGACAAACTAGGAAAGAAAAAAAAATGAAAAGCAGAAAAGATCGTAAGAAAAAAAGGAAAAAAAAAAGAAAAAAAAAAAAGTTGTAAAATAGAATGCCAGCGTGGTCTCGTTTCCGTTTCTCGAGGCTTTCAAGTAACCCAGTGCAGTTGTGTATCGGATTCTCTTCGAAACTAGGAAGAGTAGTAAAAAAGAAGAAAAAAATGAGTATATGCCTTTTGAAGAGAGCTCTGCGGTAATACGATACGTCTGTGTACATTGCTCTCTTTACACTGAAGATGATTCATTGTGTGTATATTCTCAAAAACTCGGTGACATTAGTTTTATCTCACCTTTAGCTCCAGAAAGCCATAATACCTAAAGGTTTTGTTCATTCTCACAAAACCCAAAATTACACTCTTTTCAAAAGTTTTTTTCAAAAGAATGTTAATTTTTCGCGAAATTTTAAAATCTACCTCTTTTTAAAATTATTCTTAAGAAATCTAAATTTCAACACAATTTTTAAATATTATATCGAATATTATCTAATTAACGTTTCATGTACGAATTTCAATTCATAATTTATTAATTTAGTAACGAGCTCATTAATGTATTTGTATAATTATTATATTAGAATTTAGTATATGTTGAGTTTTTTATATAGTTCATTTATACTTTTATTAAATTAACAATTTTAATAAAACAATTATATAATTAAATAAATTATTTTAATTTTATAAATAATATACTAAGAAAAATAATGTTAAAATAATAATAATTTGTGTTACAGGTGTAATGAGATATGGTAGCAACAAGCAGTATGGTGTATGAGGAGATGCCGGGCGCTAGGGTCAGCTGACCCCAGCCACCCCGTACTCTATTAATGCGAGCCATGCCGCACAATTTAAATAATAGTTCGGCCAATTCGGCCAATTCAGGTGAGAGCTATCAAGCAACCTTTGGTGCTCTCCAGCCATGTCATCGGCTTGGCCAAGATGGATTCCAACCAGAGGTAATTTTCATTTAATCATTCTATTATTCAATTGTTTTAAAATCATAAATTTCAAGTTAATTTTCAAAAATCGTTACACAAGTGTTAGTAGATCTTGTTGCTTTAAAATCAAAGTATTTTAAAGAAACTTTGTTAAAACTATAGTTCATTTAATTTGCAAAGTTTTAAACTATAACCCTCTAAAGCTACTATAACCTACAACCCTTTAAAGTTATAGTTTTTCTTTTTTAGTCGTCAAAAAAAAAAAAAATTTTTAATTCAATTATTACAAAATCTGTAAAACTGATGTCACTAAAATCGTGGACTATTGTTATACTTAAAAGTTATTTAATAAATTTATGTCTGATGTATTATTGAATGTATTGACAAAAATTACAAAATTTATCCCACAATTTTTATAGTAATGGTAGTAAACTTTATTGTGAATTTTGTAAGATTTCAATTCAATGATTAAATTTTACTATTCAATACTAAATTAAACGTTACTGTAATTTTTATACAAAATTTTGAAAAAAATTGTAGTATGATATAATTTCAAAATTTTGGGTTAATTTTAAATGTTTTTGCAATTTTTTATCATCTTAAAAAGACCATTAATTTACTTTGTCAAACGATAAAAGATTTAAAAAAACATAGCTTTAATATACTTGTTTTTTTTTATAAAATGCCAACTTTAAGTCTAGATTACTGGCTAAATTTCCAGAAGAAATAATTTTTATACAATAGAATTAACTCCTAAAGTTTCGTTGTGCCCTAGTTATTATTTAATGATTACAAATGTTTTTTAAATGCATTTCTTTGCATAGACTTCTTTGGACAAGATGTATTTAATTTAAAAAAGTCATTCAACTTTTGACGTGTCCAAGTCTCTTAAAGTAAAAAGCGACATAAGATGTTTAATTCGCAAGATTACAGAATTTCGTATGACATCTAAAGTCGCCGTAATTAAAATTTGAATTAAAAAAAGTTTTTAAGCGAAATAAAAATATTTGAATTGTACGTAATATTTATTCTTTGAGTAAAACAGAAGATAAAATATAAACAAATCTTCAAAACGTTAAATTTCCTGAGTGAAACTTGTGATTCGATTACATACATAAATTCATTGATCGTTTAAAAATATTATTTTTATTTTATCTTATAAATTTGGCTCTAATTGGTAGAATTTTATTAAGTTTTATCAAATAAACAAAGCACAATTTGATTTGTTAAAATTCATCAATGATTTGCAAAGAAAATTCATGATTTTGCAAGCATACGTATTTTGCTATGATGATAACGTTTTCGAAAAGTGGTCGTCGACTGCCCCGTCTTTACGAAATGAAAAAGGCTCTTAAATTTATAAAAAAGCACAGAAATGTTAAACTTTTGAATATTATTTATTATGTCAAAATATTTTCGTATGCTGAATTTTGGTTTTTGCAAAAAAAAAGAAAAAGCATATTTAAGATTTGCTTTTTTAAAATTGTTCTCATGTAAGGTACAAGATGTAACTCCTCTTTACTAAAATTTATAGGGGAGACCGGGGCTAAAAGTAACAGGGGTAAATATTAACACTCAATATATAACGACGCGAATAGTCCTATAGGTTCTATAGGTGTCTTCGTGTGTTTAATGTAACATCCTCTGTGATGTAAACATATTTAGTGCTGCGCGGAGCGTCGTAGAGGAGAGATGTAGAACACAACCTTTTTTTGACAGATTTTATAAAATTTTTACATACGTCGATTTCATTTGATATAATTAATAATATTAAAATTATTTTATATTAATCTACGTTAAAAATAAGTTATTTATTCGCATTAATATTTTATGCATCATGTTTATATATATTTTTAATGATATTTTTTAAAAAATGAGTGTGTTAAGGCAAATATTAACAAACCTTTGAGGTAAATATTAACAGTGTTAATATTTACAAGATTATGATTTCAATAACGATGACTAAATGTGTTAGATAAAAAATTAATTCAAAGAGAACTGTACTGTAATTTTTATGTTTATAGATATTGTATAATGAATTTTTTTATTTATAATTAATGCGTAGAACAAAAGAATCATATTATTTTTGCGAAAAATACAAATAATTTTTTCACATTTTGTTATAAGTTCCTTTTTTATATATGAAATGTTATTTGTGTATATATTTATATTTATTTATAGCTAAAATATATGGTTTTTTGTTAATATTAATTAATTATTCATATTTACTGTCAAATTGCATTTCCATAATAAAAACAACATAATGTTAATACTTACCTCACACACGGGGTAAAAATTAACATGGAAACTTTTTTAATAAATCTCTTCCCAAAAAAAAATTTATTGATGATTTTTAAAAAAAACCTGTGCAAAGTCATAGCTGATAGCTTACACCAACATATGAAATAGGCTGTATAATTAAATAATACTTACCAGGAGAGTGTCTGAGTTGCGGGTCACAATGCTTCGAAAAACTGAAGTTATGGACAATTATAGTCTTATTTTCGGAAAAATATGAAAAAAGAACTATTAATTGAAGTGTAAATAATTCTGTCTAAAAATGTCTTTAATAAATCCACAATAACTAAAATGAAAGCAGAGAAATCAAACTTTAATTTGCTAGTTTCCGAATTAAAAAATAATAATTAGAACTAAAGTTATGCTTGTTTAAAGTTAAGCAGTAAGAGAGTACCAAAAATAGTCTAAATTTTGAAGAATGGTGATTTTTAATACTCTTTTGATGCTTAACTTTAAACAAACATAACTTTAGTTCTAATTATTATTTTTCAATTCGGAAACTAGCAAATTAAAGCCTGCTTTCCCTGCTTTCATTTTACTTATTGTGGATTTATTAAAGACATTTCTAGACAGAATTATATACACTACAATTAGGAGTTTTTTTTTCATATTTTTCTAAAAATAAGACTATAATCGTCCATAACTTCACTTTTTCAAAGCGTTAGACCGTACCGCTGTGGCTTTACTCATATTTTGGTACCTAAATACTTATTCCGAAGTTTCATCAAGATCTGTGACCCACAACTCAGACACTCTCCTGGTTAGATAAAAAAATAGAGATGTTTTTTCAAAAAATGTTAATACTGGCCCCGGTCTCCCTTACTTAATAAACTTTTAAGAAATATGAAATAAATTATTTTAAAATATTAAAGAAGTATAAATAAATCTTACTCTTTTCAGCAAAACAAATATAAATATATTATGTTATTGATACGATCTAAATGATATCGTTATATTTTTGATAAGATGGTTTATTGTGATTATATTAAAGTAGATTACAATGCTATTAAAAAAAGAGCATATTATATGTTTTAAATTCTGAAATATAATTTGCAGATTATAAAAATCAATTATAAAAATTTGTTTATAAAATATTTGCGTAGAAAAAGGATAATAATATAAATTATAACGCTAATATAATTAAAAAACTGAGGTCTCGGTGGCTAACTCGGTAAAGTCGTGGATTCGTAATCTCGAGGTCCCGAGTTCGAATCCCGCTCTTGGCTGATTTATACAAGCACCACTGTACGTTACGTGCGCTTTGTTCACAAATACACTGATGACCTCTGTCGCTAATTAAAATCGAAACGATGACATAAATACGACGTTAAATAAAAATTTTTTAAAATTCAGAAAACATTTTTGGATTTAAGTTTGTTTTGAATATTTTAACATTAACTTTTTATTATTTTAGATATTAAAAATGTATGTTATAACATACGTATATCATCATAGAATTAACACACATAAAATTGAAATATATATGATAAGACATAATTATAAAATTATAAAACAAATACATATAAATTTATTTAATTTTATTAAAATTGCATAAATTTCCTTAATGATTCATAAAAATGAAAAAAAAAAATTTTTGTCGAACACGTTACCAACATTTAGCTAGCATTACCGACCACGCCACCGCGACATATTTAACAAGTTTTCAGTTTTTCATTGATCCCGCTTTTTTACGTTAATAAAGTGGTCACAGTTGCGCGGGAAAAAAGTATTATATGTAATTTGAGAACAAAGTTGATTATTTTTAGAATAATTTGCGAACATCAGGAAAAATTGTTTATTCTATTCCTATGTCTCATCACATATTGTATTTTAAAAAATTGTAAATAGATTCTATAACTTTTTTATCTGACGTTACTCTAGCTTTTCCATTAACATTTTCACTTAATAATTCTGTTAAACCAACATGACCACTTTTCATAAAAGCTTTTAATAATATCCTTTTGTTTATATCTGCTTTTGCTATTTTATTAATCATATATTTAGTAATACAATCATTAAATTCTCGTAGAGAAAGCTTATTGAATAAAATTTCAGTTTTTTTTTCTTCTTCTTTTAAGATTTTATTTAGGCTTTTCGAATTACTTTGAATATTAATGTCATTAATACCGATTTTTCGTAGAAGTTTTCTTAACATTTTAACGTCTTCAACTGCATCATGCAACGATTCAGTACACTCTTCAGGTAAAAAATCTGCTGCTAAAGCTCCTATGGAAAATTTCCGTTTTTCTTTAACCCGTTGTGGTAAAAAGGTCTTGGAAATAGGTAAAGAATCGGCAAAACCATTGACAACCGAAGCGAACTCATTTAGTAAATCTAATTCTTTTATTAAGCTTATTATTCTTGGAACGTCAAACCTAAATATAATTAAAATAATTTAATAATAATTAAAAAATACTGTAAATAATATTTTATAAATAACTAACTTACCGAAAGCCATTGTGAGCCAATAAAATAATTTTCTTTTCAAATTTTTGTAGATATTCTATAAATTTCATTACAGCTTTCCGAGCTGATCTTGCTTGTACTCTCCTATGGTGTAAATATAAGTTACCATTTATTTCTGTGAGTCCTGTGACGCTTGATGCATGAAAAGATATGGGTCGCGATGGTTTGATATAAACATTAAATGGTCGATCGTCATTTGCAAGTGCTGCGATCTATAAAAACAAAAAAAAATTCAATAATTTCATCTTAGCATTATCTTAATAGCAACACATTCACATATGATCACCTGCAAAATTTCAGCATCACTCTCGAAACCTGATGTCTCAAGGTCAAATATAACTACGTCACAGTCTGTAAAATTTTTAACTTCTTCGCGATCAACAACTAAAGTATTATTAAAATTCACCACAGAACAACCTTCGATCATTGTACGGCTTTCGTAAGTTACACTTTCTTCCATCCTGTTCGTAACTACTTTATCTGCATTAGGCAGTGTTTGAAATTTAAGTCTTCGATTCATATCACCACTTTCGTTCATTGACTTAATTATACTGACACACTGGACTGTGCAGCACTAACTATTATACAAAAAAAAGATTACGCTGGCTTTCGTTGGCCTTGCTCTTGCTGAGTTAAAGAAGGTGGGGGGAATGCGAAATAATGGAATAAAAGTAACATTTGGTAGTATTTTAAAATTATACAATTTTCATGCATTTTTGAGATACAAAAAAATACAACAAAAAAAATTTATTTAAATTTTATTAATTATTATGATATAATGTGTTAAGTTTTAAATTCAAATATATTTTCAATTATTTCTTAAAATAATTTATTATTATAAAAATATTAAATTTTAAAAAGAGAGATGATGAGACATATAATATCATGCGTTTTTTTAACGATCGCGCTGAGATTGCTACTTTGTCGTGAAATCCAACCCAAGTATGAGAAAAAATACATCTCACAAATTAAACAAAATTTACTTCGATTCTAATCAGCAAATATTTATTCAACAACTTTATTTAATGAAAAAAATAATATTTCCATTAAATTTTTCAAAAAATTTACATAGAGAAAGAAAGAAGAGCATTAATTAATTGAACTTATTTTAAAATAAGTTTAATTAGTTATTTTATAATCAATTTGCTTAAGGAACGTAAAATATTGACATCATAATTTTGAAAATTTTTTATTCTTAATTTAAAATTTTTAAAAATATCTCTATATTATAGCTTTTTATTTTAACTAATATAAAGCATAATATAGAAATATATCAGAAAATTTGTTAATAAAAATTAAAAATTCTGAAAACTGCAATGTCGGTAACATTAATTACATCATCTTAATTAATGTTAATATACAGTTTAAACAATCAGCATAAACCTTTATGGATGACTTAATGTTTGCAATACAAAAAATTATTTGTTAAAAAATACTACTTCTTCCAAAATATGTATTGGAAATGGGATATGTGAAACAATTTATTATACATACTATATTTAAGTTTTATTTTATAATATCGTCACGAGTAAACTTTGATCTTTACAGAGCGAGTGGTTAGTCAAGACTGAAGTAAAAAGTGTTTTAAAACAATAATCAAAATATTCGTTATAAGTTACACATCTGTTTAGGCTTAAAAAAAAGGTTCTTTCAGATAAGAAATATTTATGTGTTGCCTACAAGGGTCATATTAGGGAAACTAAGCAATAAAACTTTCGAATTTCTCAAATAACATTTCCAGAAATATATATATTTTAAGTACATTGATTTTTTTATGACAACGAATTATCCTTACATATTCCAGCAATACGACTGTGAATCTCAACATATTTTTTGTTACAAGGAAATTCTGCAATGAAAAAATTATTAATTAAATTGTAATATTAAATATAAAAAAAACTGAAATTAAATCAATAATATGAGACCAGAAATTCGAAAATTTTTAATTAATCAACAAATGTTTAAATTGATACATGTACAAAAATTAATATTATCTTTTTATAAATATTCTTTATTTTTTTTAAACGAGAAAAAGTGATGTATAAAGATTCTTAAAGTTACATATAAATTCCAAACATATAAAGTCATAATTTCTAAGAATTAAATGTAACGAGTCTGACTATCACATTCATATATACACAAACTCATAAATTATAAACAAAATAACAATAGTTCAGGGTAGAGTCTATTATTTCTTTGAACTTTTTTACTCCATCTACTTCCTTTAAATTCCAACAGATATATTTATTTTATCGTTTAGTATACATTTTTTGTCTACGTATACTTAACAAACTTAAGAAAATATTTTACCTTTACTAAATTGCATTGAAAAAAATATTTGTTGATTATTTTATCTCCGGATGAATATCTTTATAACAATTGCTTAGTAAAAATTATAGAAAAAACGTCTAATAAAGTACTATTAAAATTTTTTTTTAATTTAATACAAGTTAATACAATTTTTTTAAATTAAATATTACGTATTGTGGATGTTACGTATAGTTTTATGAGTATTAAACCAATATTTTTTTGTGACTTTCTATAACAAACATTTATTATGTCTAATGTGGTAATGATTCATAAATGTTTAATCTGTTTTTAAATATGTATGTAGTTAAGTGGTTGGGACTATTAAAATGTCATTATATTGCATCCTACGACAAATCTACTTGTCGTTGTATTGGGAAAAGTCTTTTAAAGAGAACGAGTAAATACTATCGTTTCTTACATTTTTATCTAAAATTTTTATAATTTTCAAAGATTTATAGAGATTTGCAAGCTTTTTATTTAAAACGAACAATTCTTAAATCATTATATTTAATTCACAAAAAATTAACAACTAAATTTATAAATTACGTAATAATTTAGTATATGTTGCATATTAAACATTTATAACATTCTTTATTTTTTATAACAAAATCAGAAATAATATTTTTAAAGTCTATATCATCCAAAACATCGGATTTAATATATGGCAAAGATAAGTAATTCTAAGGGTTATTTGACACCGTGCCTTTATAATGATTTCTTAATATCTTTAGCACCGAAAAAAATTTATCTCTTTAATACTCTACTAAAAATATACGAAGTGTTATCTTGATTCTTTGAAACTTCAACAATTTTAAGTGCTTAAACTGATTCTGTGTGATCACTTATCGCTTACATATTTTAATAAAAGACTAATCAATTTTATAATTATTTTATATAATTATCACTCGTATGAAAAAAATGATAGAAAGAATTAAGAAAGAATAACATTAAGTTAATTATTTTAGTATCAATATTTTAAAAAGACACAATTTTATACATATATACTTAAAATTTTACATAAATAATAAACTTGAAATTTTTTAGTAAATATTCCAAGTTTGTGAATAAAAAAAAACATGTAATTTCTGAAATTGAAAAAGACTTGATATTGAAAATAATATAGAATTCTTCAATAGGTTGCCCAAATTTCTTGCTTTCGGCCGGATTTTTAAAATTTTGGGATATTTTTCTTATATAAAATAAAAAATATAAGATCTACTCAGACCAACGTTAAATTTTTAAAAAATTATGAGCAATTTTGCTAAAATTTTTAAAATTTTTTAAAAATTAGCATCTATTTTATTATGATACAGTTTTTAAACTAATGTTACGGATGCTATATCCTATAAAATAAATAATAAAGAAATATTACTAATATTTCTTTATTATTTATTTTATAGGATATAGCATCTGTAACACTAATAATTGCAGAAAATTCTTATGAGAAATATATTGAAGTTCCAATCAAAACCCAAAAAAGCTAAAAAAATGCAACGATTTTTAAAAATTCAGTATGTTGTTAATAAATATACGGCTTTATATTTATTAACAATATCATAGAATATGATTATGTCTAAATTGCAATCTTAATATTAGGTTTGAAATTTTTTTAACTTTTATCTTGATATTGCTGTTGATGACAGTCAATATTTCTTATCTTTGTTTATTCAAAAAAATTGAAAGAAAATTAATAATACATGATTTTTTGCATAAATTTTATTTACTCAATACATTTGTTAAAAATAAAATTTGTTAAAATTAAAAATAAAATAATTAATTCTAAATTATTAATTTGTATTTAAAGTTTGAAAATTTTAAAAACATATGTTTTTAAAATTAATATTAATAATATTAATAATATTAATAATATTAATTAATATTAATTACTAGATTATCTAGGTGGTTTATGATTTATTAGAAATACATAAAAGAAATATTTGTTTTCTATATTACAGAAAGAACCAGTTGAGTTTGACTGCAGGCACCTACGTGGTGCACCAGCAGAGGTCGAGGCACTCGTTCACAACATCAAAGATGTAGCACAACAATTTCTCTATCATTGGAAGACATTTCCAATTTTATTGCCACCAGGTTTATCGACTTATTCACCGCCAACAAACAATGGTAACAATGCTTCGTCAACGGAAGATAGCCTGGTGCGCAAAAAACAACAGCAACAATATCACCTAAGGGATATGTTTGTAGCACCGAGTTTCGATGAACTTGATGCCGTTGCAGTTGATAGCAAGGGGGAGCCTAGACGACTCACCAACAAACAGCTTGAAAGCATACGTGAAAGGGGGTTGGTATTTCTTTGTTTCTTGTAGTAGTCTCCCTTCAAATTTTTTTTTCTTTATCCTACTTACTTAGAAATGTACGACTTTGTCGAACATATACCCTTTGATAAAAAAATTTTCTTCATTTTAGGGGTGCGCAAGTTTGGAAATAAAATCTTTATTCTTGTATGAAAAGATTTTTATATAGACTTTTTTTTATTTAAAAAAATATTTTTTTAAATATTCACTCATATTTATTAATTATTATTAATACTTTAATTAGATCAAAGTCGATTATTCCTGATTTTCTTGTGGCGACCTAAAATGGTTTTGATTTATTAACAACGAAGAAAAAAAATATATATTCTTGGAATCCCTTAATTGAAGATTAAAACATATTTCTTTAGTAATTTGATCAATATTTTTTACTTTTTTATGATCTCGGCCTTAACGGGTTAATCTTAAGATTTTGTATAATTTTAGTACAATTATTAAAATAAAGCTTGCGCATTCCTCATTTTATTCACCAAATCACTCATTTACAATTGATCCTCTTCTTTTTATTTACTTCATATTAGAAGCAGTTTTTTTTCTTATCAGTATTTAATTATAATAAAATAGTAGTAAACAGCTAGTACTTCACTTACAAAAATTACCTTGGTGAATTTTTTCTTATCGTGTAGAATAGTTCATACATTGAAAAAAAGAAGTATGATTCATTATATAGTATTTTCCTTTTATTAATTCGTTCAAGATGAGAACTCATTTATTGAAGAGTTATATTTTTAGTCAATAGTTTGTGATAAAAAACTTTATCAAGATGGAAAAATGTAAAAATATCTGAATTTGCAGTACCCGTTATAAATTCATGAAAAAATTTTAATGAAAAGCGCTTTTTTAAAGACTATGAGTTAGTTCTCTCTGGATCTACTCAAAAAATTAAAAAAGAAATTTAAAGTAGATACAAAATATCAACTTTTTATGCTGCGTAAAATTTTTTAAAATAATTCTTTAAATAGTTTTTCTTAAAAAGTGAAGTTTATTTCTTGAAAAATTATGATTATGCATTATTTTAAAAAGCATCTATAAAAATATGTTTAATTATAATTATTAATTGAATTTTTATTGTTGATATATCGGTTTTGTCAGTAATAAAGTTTAGTTTTTTTAAAATTCTTTCGATTCTCGTTCGAATTTTTCATTAATCATTTTTAAAAAAATACAGTTGATTAAAAATATTTTAAAAACTTTGGAAAATTGACAACTTTCAAAGGATGATAAAAAATAAAAAAATTTAACGTAAAATAAAAAGTTATTATTTTATATCTATTTAATTTGATTTTTTATTTTT
The DNA here is from genome assembly GCA_017163975.1 of Anastatus disparis. NCBI lineage: Eukaryota > Metazoa > Arthropoda > Insecta > Hymenoptera > Eupelmidae > Anastatus > Anastatus disparis. The sequence goes on from JAFFSR010000251.1 coordinate 5,312,608, forward strand.
ATTTTGAGACTATAGGAGCCAGAGATAATACGTATTAAAGAAGCGCTTTTCATCAAAATTTTTTTCATGAATTTATGGCAGATACTGTACGTTTTAAATATTGTAAATTCATTTAATTAATTATAATTAAATCACCATTTATAACAAAGTCCACCAGGGTATAATTTTTAGATCAATAATGTTTTAGCTATCTAGAATCATAGTTTAACAATTTGTCATAAAATAAAGTCGACATAGTATATGTAATGTGTACGAGTTTGCAATATTCACATATCATGAAAAACAATCTTAAAGCGTTGATACTACATATGCATTATAGTGAAAAAAAAATAAATAAAAAAAGATGGACTACTATAGTTAGAGAAGAAAAACAAAGATTTGATGTATGATGTGTTTTATGTTAATTCGATTTTTGTAAAGCTTGCACAAGGATAAATACGGAAAGCCGAAGAAGCTGAATGCCACTCAGTTGGAGAGCATTCGCAGATGCGGGTATGTCACGTAATTACGACCAAAAACAAAGAAAAATAATCCCTTCATTCCCGCAACTCTATTAAAAATAAAAGACATGGAAAATCCCCCCTTTTTTATTTAATAATGTGTTCGTGTCTCGTTTACCCTTTTTGTTTTTGTGGTTATGATGTTACTGCGTTATCCAAGATTCACTCACTTAAAAAATCATTAAAAAAAATTTTTTTTTTGCATCTTAAAATATCCATTCATATTTGTAAGTAATGACATTCCTTACGCGAATTGCACTTGTGGTTTGTTTATTTCCATGGATCCCTTTGTTTAACAATTTACAATCGGACCTCGCACTTTAGGAGTTTAGATGTTTAATATCACAGATCCGCTTTTATATGTTCAGTAGATTATGTGTTCATATATGTACTGCATGTTAATTGAGAAAGTAGTTAATAATTTATTTTGAATTTGTTTTTTCTCAACAGTATTATTAGTAATGAAAAATAGATTTTATTTATTTAAAAAAAAAGATCAATATAATTCTGATAAAGAAAATTCTCCTGATTAAAAGGTCAGATTGTAAAAGCACAGTGTATAGTTCAATACTGTAATTTATGATTTCCAGCATGCAATAATTTAGGTGATGTGAATAACAATTTTAATATTCTTTTTTAATGTTATAAAATTCTAAGGTGTAGGGTTACATAACTAATGGTAAAGCAGTTTTCTTAAGCAGAAATTATTTTAATTTAATATTTATAGTATTTCGTTACTGTAGGATGTAATCGTTCAATAATCTATAATTGTACACAGTTAGTTATTCCTTTTTTTATATATATAAAAGTATTTATAATCTATAAATGGAGCTATGTACATAGTTAACAATGTTTCTTCAAACATTACAATTTTACATGTGACTTATACAATGTACATAAATAATCAATGCTTTCCACGTTAAATGCCTTGAGCGTAATATTTTAATAAGTAATAAAATTTAGATATTTTTTCATAAAATATTTATAAAATAAAAAAAAAATTGTTTTTTATTGTTTAATAAAAAAAATAATAAAGCACTTAACGTGAAATTATTGATACACATTTTACAAATGATAGAACATTAGAGTACCATTTCATATTTATGTACATTAAAAATAACAAATATTTTACAGAGAATTCGAAGTTGATTCGATAAACTTTCCCGGACAAACGCATCGTTGGCGATTGAGCGGATTATTGCAAAGAGGTAGGGATAGAAGGCGCGAGGCATTATTAAAGGATTTGGCATTGGCTACGCGTTTTATCGTCGTCACGGCCAAGGGCAGACTTGTATCGCATTGTTTTAGCGTATCGGAATCTCTCAAAGCACTTCTTACTGGACTTTTAAGATTGTTGGGTAATTATTAGTTTTTATTTTATCAATAATAAACAAAAATTTTAATCAGCGATTCTAATATTTAAAATGTTTAAAATAGCAATATTCGATTTACGCACGTGTAATTTTGCTTTCTCTTCCTTCATATTGTTGTCCTTTAAATCAAACTACATTATAGGAATATAAAAGTGTTTATGCATCAAGCATAAATAAAAACTTCATTCTTCTCATTACCTGTCTCTGAGCTTTTTTATGAGGTCAAAAAATAAATCCCAATCGACAAAAGAAATATACATAAAATCTTTACTTTTCAATTTTCTATAAATTATATTCTTGTTTTTCGAAGTTGATATGTAAATTTTTTCTTCTAAATATGTATGGGAATTCAATGTGGTATAAAATTTTATTTCATATTGTTGTTTCGGTACCTGACCACTTACTCGTGAGAAAAAGCACGATTCAAAAAAACATTGAATAGTTCAGTGAAGATATTAAGCGTTTACGGAAGTTACTAATCTGTCAATGTGTTAAATCTTGTTTTGTATCTAGCAAATAATCTTATACATATCAAATAATCTTTTCAACTATTTAGCTATTTTGACGTTTTTCGTGCTTTGTCGTTCAGAGTTGAAAAAGCAAATTTTTTAATCTTTAATGAAAAGAACTTGGTTGATCTTATGATCTTAGTATCTTTATAGTCTTTGTTGATAATGTCTTACCGAATAGAAATTTTTTTCAAGTTTTCATTTCAATCTTAAATTTTCCGTGATTATGACGGACAATCCTATATCAAATCCAAGGGAAGCTACATATCTTGAAATAAAGCACTATTTAGTGTAAAATATCTGATGTATGTGTTTCTTGAAGATGACTTTACAAATTGTCCATTTGATGTCTTTTACATTATTCTGTAAAAATTTCTCTGTGCGATGACAATATTGATCAGTAAAAGAAAGATTTAAGGCTAGTAAATACATAAAACTTTAATAGTACGTTCTAAAGTCAATTTAAGTCAATTTAGCAAAAATCAGGCTTTTATGTTACCATCTTGTGAGAATTACACTTTGATAAAATTAATCACTTTAGCAGCAGTGACCTTGCAGACATTCATAAAATGATATATTGTTTCATATCACTGATAACTGAAGAGTCTATATGTAATTGTTTTTAAATCATTTGAGGTTCCTTGTCAAGCATTAAAAAAAATTTACAAAATTTTTTAAATGTACGAATGATTGTCTTAGCCAAATTAGCTTTAACTGAGAACCATATAGGAGTGCAGATTCAAAGGAACATTTTGATACATATCATGTTTCCAAGCAATCCCAAAGGAACTTCCATATTGCCAAGATTAAAGTAATATGTTATTTTAAATGATCACAAAAGATGTATTTATTTATTTCGAGAAAAGGTTGTCAATTAGTTCGATGTTCGCTGATTGATTATTCAACTTTACATACAAAATATTTGTTGCAAATAAGAATAATCTTTTTATTTTTTTAGCATTTTTTATTACGATATTTTTAAAATGCTCATTTTATTTATAAATAACAATATTGGTTTATTTAAACATTAAAATTTTTAAAAACGAATAGGCTTGATAAAAATTGCGTAAATTACGTTGATAAAATGAGTACTTAGATTTTAAATTAATTAATTCTTATTTTGCTTTAGAATCACTTTAACTTACATCTTTGATTTTTTTTAAATTTTCATTCAGACATAATAATTGGAGTACCATCTCTACAAGCGCAAAATTTGGATGCGAAAATACGCGAGGAACGCTGTAGATATCTTGTGGCTGAATTGGTTTGCCGAGTAAGTAATTAATCTCTTCATTTATATACTCTTTGAATTGACACTAAAATTAAATCAATCAATACGAAAATATTAGGTTGACGTTGCAATACGATAAATTAATAGAAATCTAGTTTTTATTCAGCACATTAAATTTATAATTCATACAGAGCTTTAATAAATTATCTTCGTAATTGGACGTAGTTTTGAATAAGAAATAGTCGTTATTATGCGATCGATAGACAAACTGCCTGTATAATTAATTATACATACATAATACATCGCTCATTACTATTGTCTTTTATTGTTTTCCAATACAATTGCCAACAGATATCAAACATTTCAAATCTTAATAACAGAAATATTGATATTAAATTTTATTTTAGAATAAATGATAAAAAGTTTATTTATCTTATTTATCATAGCCTGAATATGAAGATTCGTTGGAAATGCTTTGTGGCTTTGTACGCCATCAACTACAACGTGCCACAACTGAAAAATTTGAAGTTGAACGTGAATCTCAAATGCTGCCCGTACCTGTGCCATTTGTTTTTGGTACGCCCGGTGGTGCCGCCGTTGATTTACGTCTCTTTAGCCGTGATGTTATCAGGAAAGCTTTACCAACCCTTGTCGCTATACTGGAAAGAGAGACGCGAGGATGGTTTTTACATTTTCGCGAAAAGCTCATTTCAGAGCTCAGAGCGCAGAAAAAGTCAGATGAAGAGATTGAAAGGGTTAGTTTATTTGTATATTTAAAAATAATTATTAAAAATATCATCGAGTAAAAACTTTAAAATATCAAATTTTATTTTTAGGAAGTAAACGAGGCAGTAATGCGCGAGTATTTGCAACGCGTCTACTCATCTATCCTCTCGCATCCAAATATTATAGCATTGGGCCCAGGCATACCTGAATTACTTGTCCAACAGGCACAATCAGTCGTTTTGATGCACCGAGCAGTTGAAAACGTACAACGAAAATTAGCAAGGACGAAGGAAGCTTTACGCGAAAGCATCAATCGAGCACACCCTGTATTATCGCGTATTGGACCTTGGATGAGAGATAAAATGCGCGAAGCTGAAGCCCGTTTTATTGAAGAATGCGAATGGAGCGCGCACGAGGAAGCTCTTGCACTTTGTACTCAACAGAATCTTCAACAAACTTTATACTTCCTTAATCGCGATCTCACTTTTATGAGAGAGGTATAATTACAATTTTTTATGTTTCTTTTATGAAATTCTATATAAATAAATGGATAGTAAATTTTGTCTTATAATCTGTGTGTGGAAAAGCGAGTCCTAAAGTTCAGAGCAAGTTATTAAATTTTACAAAAAAAAAGAAGGCGCATAATTAACAAACATTCAACCAATATATTTCACAATAACTGCTACAATACTTTCGATTATAAAAAATATTATGCTTTAATTTGAAATCTTTAAATTTTGTGTAAGTTGCGAATTAAGTGCGCTCACGATCAATATTCGCGTTGGACTAACAAATTAAGGCTTATAAGGAATTTAAGGTTTGGCTTTGAAGCGTATGTAAAGTGTATACATTTGTAAAAATTTTTCTTTTAATCTTGAACACTGAAAGAATTATAATTAATTTAATTAAATTAATTCATTAATATTTTTTTGTTATTAGAGAGAACCTGTGCTTCTAAAAGAACTAAGAAAAGTTAAAACACCTACTAGAAGTTACCAATGGCCGACACAAATTTGGCTACCAAGAAATTGGATAATCAGACGTAGTTTTCAAGGCCAATCTGAAATAATTCCTACCGTATTAAGCAACACGCCAACGTCAATCACTACACCCCGAGCAGATCCAAGTCAACCTGTCTTTTTAGTGGAACGAGAAATTGTTCATACAACTACAACAAGGTACGTTAAAACTTAACGCAATGTATATTAAATAAAATAATTATTTTGAATTTCATTATCTTTTAATAGATGGCCCATGTGGCGATGGATCAATTACGTATCGCGCACCTGGTGCTGGACGTGGAACGCAATGTTCTTGTTCGGCGTAGCTTTACCTTGGTGCAGCCCAGTTTCATTAAGAGCTCTTCTTCTTATGCAACCCTTCACTCCAGATCTAGAGCTCAGCCAACTCAATGGCACACTTTTTCCACGCAAATCATCACAAACACCTACCTTATATTCAAGGCTTACAACTCTTTGGAGACATATAAGTAAAAGTCGGACGCATTTTGAGACTGAGCCTGATACAGGTTAGTTAACAAAAAATAATAGTGTCTTTGTTTTTTTTTTTTTTTAATTAATTAGAATATATTGATTTTTATTAATATTTCTTTAAATAGGTTTTATTGGAAAAGGAATGACCAGGCATATTAACAGATTGTGGAATTACGGCGCAAAAGGTCTTCTTGGCACTCTAGTTATACTTTTTCTTTTCCCAGTGGCTTGCATTTTAATAAGTTTTGCTTCGCTTTTTATTGCTCTTACTGCATTTATGTGGTTAGTATAAAACCATTTTATATACTTTCTTTCAAATAAAATATTCTTATAATTAAAAGATGAATATTGTTACATTAACAGGATGCCAATGGTTACTTTGGCACTGCATGCTTTCATGGCCTTAGTTATGGATCTTGATAGTCCAGAAAGTAGTCGAAATCGTTACCTAGTCGTAATGGAAGCTTTAATTTGGAACATCGGTATACAAGGTTGTTTACAACCTTTAGCAGCATTGTTTGTTGCTGTTCTAGTGTGTCCTCTTATTTCATTTATAATATTAACAGGTTTAATATATATATTTTTAATTCCATTCAAAACTAATATACTATGTTTATAAATTGATTTGTATTAATAATTTAATTTGTAGTTGCTGTGATACGTTACTGGATTAGAGTAATGTGGGATACTGCCATGTTTCATTCGGTAATTAAAAACCGAGGGAGAATTCCTGCAAGCGATAGTTTTGTTGTAAAAAGAATAGCTGGTCCAGGTTTAGCATCAGATTATTATTATCAGGTAAGTAATAAAAACATATAAATCAGTTATCTATTTTTTTATACGAAAAGTTAACAATTTAACTATTAAACAGATAAGGCCGGAACAAGCTTTAGCTGCATTCGAGGCAAAATTGGAGCTTGATGAACTATTAGCGTTTCAGCAAGAGATGGAAAGGTTAATAACTCAACCTCAAAGAGATTTTACTCAATTTGTCGAAGCTTGCTTTGGTCCTTTTGCAGCAACTCTTGAGAAAACAAAAGAACCCTATAAATCTCTTGAAAAAGAAGCCAGGGACTTAGTGGCTGCACTCCATGAAAAGTTAGATCGACGCAGAAAAGATTTGCAAACTGGATTGGGTGTTGCAGTAAGAAGTAAAATTAAATTGTCAACATATGATTTGAAGGTGGTAATCCAACAAGGTGCACTTATGTTGGAACGTTTGTATCCAACTCATGTGTTTGCAAGATTATCATCCCTTGAAGAAGATTTTTGGGAAAATAAAGGATTGGGAGCTGGAGATTGGGCAGGTCTTGCAGGACTTATGTATGCTGACATTTTTAGTTTAGACTTTTTACAACCACTTGATGATGCTGACACTAAATTCAAACTAGAACCACATGCAGCCGTCGATTTATCTCGTTATACGGACATGGTTCATAATACTGAACTTGGTGGTGGTGTCAATGGACCAGATCTTTTAGGTGCTGTTTATGCACCAAGGGGTAATATACAAGTACATAGCCCATATCTAGCTGTTTCTGCCTTTAATCCCCGAGCCAAGCCTCCAAGCAATAGTAGAAAGTCTGATAAACGAAAGTAAGTAAAAAAAAGTTTATTTATTCTAAACTTCATGAAAATTCGATTATTTAAAGAAATATACAATATAAATAAAATAATCATTTTTCATCGATAAAGTGATACGATTGGATTATTAACATCAACCCGAATCCGACGTCGTACAATGATGGATAATGGTAATGGCGAGGGTCGTTGGCAACCTTGGAAACGCCAAATGAGACCATATAGCGCAGAAAAACTCTTGATTCCTCTTCCTATTCCGCATCCAGCGCATATTGCCGTAACGATACACAATCGTGATACCGAGGACCCAATTCCTCTCGATTCAGAAATCTGTCAAAACATACTTAGAGCCATTGAAGAATCACCTGGAGAAATGGCGATGGAAAGTGTGGTTGTTGGATGCAGATATCGTGGAGGTGATTCCAGTTTCGACTCTGTTGCTTCGCAATCATCCGTTTCAATCGATGCTCTTGACAAGGTCTGTTCCAAGTTCCATTTCTTTATAACAAAAACTTAAAAAAAAAACATATTAATTTTTAATTATTCAATAAACGTATTTTAGGTCGAGGAATCAGATCAACAGCGAGAATCAGAGACAGGAGAAGAAAAAGAAACTGAAACGTATCACTGGACGTTATCAAATTGGGGTGGCGGAATGGCCCGAAGAAGAAATAATTCTGGATCAATAAAAGTAGATTTGGCTTCACCAGAAGATGTAACGCTCGATACCGATAGTACGCGAGTCATGTTTAGCACTTATGGAACCACAGTTTAGCTCTGAGAGCTGTAAGCAAATCGCATATTTTTAAGACTATAGCAACCGTCTTTCAAATCCATTGCGCCTCCAAACGTTATTAGCGTTATTAATCATGGTTAATGGAATTGAATTTCATCAATTAAATATCGTTTTTATCATTTTAATCATAACATAACATAAACATACTTAACTATTCTGCTCTTTCCAATCGATTACATTGACCCCCATTAACGAAAAAAACGTTCGATTTCAATTAATTTATCGATCTCATAGTCTTCAGAGAACTATTCATTATAATCTAAGATTGTCGACAGTTTCTCAACAAGTCTGAGATAAACGCTTAGCGTTTAGCATTCCATAAATTGAGAGTCATCATCAAAGATATTAAAATTCATAAAAATAACAATACTGAGTTTTCATGGAAATTTCCAAAATTGACTTTTTTACATCGCATGCGATGTACTAATTTGTAAAACTGTATATAGATATTAACATATTGCGCGACTAAATATGCGTAATACGATGATTGTTAATCTGAATATATATAAAGATAACTAATGCTTGTTATTGATACTGTATTAAAGCAGTATCATGACAGATTTTTAATTAGAAAGGAAACTGCTCTCTGTCAAGATACGCTTAATTGATTTATTCTTAAAGGCTTTTTGCATGACACGCGCAAAAGAGTAAATCTCAAAAAAAATTTAATTTAAGGATTGTAACTAGTATACATAAATGTGAGCTCCAAGCTTTGCCTTTACTTAGTGCGTATATATTTAGGGTTTATTATTAAAGATCTCAATTTTATTCTTGAAATCTTTATACGTTTCATTTTTATATAGAAATTTCGATTAAATTCAAATGGAATCACACTTGCCATCTATATACACTTCCAATATCAATATAATAAAGAAAAAATTTCAAGTAAACAAATTAAATAAAAATTATTAAATCAAATTCAAAAACTTATGCCATTGATATTAATATTGACATAAGTTCATTAAAATTTTAAAACCCTAATTATTCTGCTTCGAGTGTGAACGTAGATGTTCTTTGATGAATCTTTAATAAAACTTGTTAAAATTTAAAATAAGTAAGTAGAAATGCGCTAATATATATGATATTAATCAATTTTTGTATGTACAAAATAAAAAAAACGAAGACATCGAGCGAAAATAAGATTGTTACGAATGCATCACAAAATGAGAAGATAAAAACGATCTACATTAGTTTGTATTGATAGTTATTAAGTTTTCATGATATACATTAAATTTGTGTATCGCATTTTTAATCCTCCATGTCGATTTTTATGCAAAACCGATTAACTTTGTACAGTTTTGTAAAGTATGCAAAAAAAGTGTGAAAATAATTAGAGATGGGTAATATGAAAGAATAATAAAAAAGAATGATAAATAACTATCAAATAGATAACATCTAGATTTATTGAATCGTGATTGTAATAATTGCTCGGTTTTATATTATTTTGCCTAAATCGTTATCTTGTGATTCCATGTATTTAAAATTCAAAGTTCAATCTACTTTATAACATTATTTTCGAATCTGCAATCTCATGCTTGACGATTCCATCCATAAATTGAATGATTAGAAAATGTATTAAAGCTGTTGACGCTATGAATGTTCGATGCTATAGAAAGCAATTTCCATGTCAAGCCATTTTAAGCAAAATCAATAAAAAAGAGAAAGGTATAAAAGGAAAATAAACACGTGAATGTTGATAAATTAAGGGGTTCAGTGTTCCATGAATATTTTAATTAAAGTATTTTTTCGCATTTTATATAATTATATATATCTTTTATTATTTGTTACTATTTTTTTTTAAAGAGAAAATATAATTTTAACATATTAATTTTTTAATTGGTAAAGAAAATGTTATGGATAGTGAAAAAAAAACAATTTACGTAAAAGTTACACTGAACCTATTAAGATACAATTTGTGATGAAAAAAATAGTCTATGAGCTATGTAAAAAAAATCAAAATTATAATATCTAAGCAGCGATATTACGAAATATATAATATAAATGTAAAGCGTCCTAGGCGTTAAAATATTTGAAAAAATCTTTATTAGGAAAGCGTAAACTAATACATAAATGTATTCGTATAATATAACTTACTTTAGAAACAAAATATTTATCCTAAGAATGCATGAAAGAATCAGTGTGAATTTCTTTTTATTCGCAGTATTTATGCACGAAATAGTCGAAGCTCAACAAGCATGACAAAATTCAAATTTAAAACCAATAACTTGTGTATTTTTTAAAATTCTTTAGAAATTTCGTTTATGTAAATTTTATTGATCGAAAATCAAATTTTTATATTTTTTTTTATTATTGTACAATAGAAAAAAAAATTGGGACTTAAAAACGAATTTTTCGTTTATCCTAATTTTCGATGAAATTGTATTAAACTACTTAAGTTTTATACTTATTAAATGTGAGTGTGAAAAAAACCAAAACGAACATTGAATTTTAATATTAGTTTACAACCCAGTGAAATCAATTAATTTTTAAAAATTATAAAACGTTAATTATTAACATTTTAATTTTTTTAACAATATTTTTGTAATATTTATTTGTTCCATTATTGATTGTTTATACAAATTATTTATCAAATAAATTTTACATTATAATTATAAATTAGTCTTTTGTTTTAGTTTTAAAAAATACTCATACATATATATAAATAAATAAATAGTTTCAATATGTTAAAAAAAAATTACATGTGAACTCTTTGTATGTCAACATTATGAACTTCAGTGTAAAGAGCAAAAAGTACATAAAGAGATTCGATCCTTGCATTTCCATAAACGGGAATATCAAACAATGCACAGATAACGTCGATTAATTCAAGGAGATTGCAATCAAGCTTGAGAAAGCTTACAGGTGGGCCTAAATTTAATTTATCTTCAATTTCAACTGGCCATTGTTGCAATAACGCTTCGATATCTGGAAATTTGTTGATTAATTGCACCGATGGTGGATGTTTACTACGATGTAGCTGACCCATATCTTCAATCCATTTTTCAATCATGCGTCCTTGTTTTGATGCATCTTCTAATCTTTTTACTACTGAAGCCTATATAAAATATCATATAAATTTTAAATATTATAAAAAAAATTTATATCTTTTTAAATATTTTAAAATAATTATTTGTCGTAAATTTGAAAAATCAATTTTTCACAAAATTACTGTAACTTATAAATAAATATACCTTGGAAGCTCCCCCTGCACTGCGACTTCTACTACGTAATTGTAAATGTAAAACAGCAGGTTCAGATTGGTCAGCAGCAGGCTCGTCAAGAACAGTAAGACCTACTTTATCTGGTATTTCATCAGGTCGAGGAACTTTGAGAAAAGCGTCGATATCGCCTACCGCAGGAATGTAATCCGGAATCATGGGTATTAGTTTATAATTTAGATCAATTTTTTGTGGCGTATACCTAAATTTAAATGTTATTTTTTAGTTTTTTTTTTAAATTAAATTATATTAGTTATAAGTTATTTATTAAAATTATGCAAAACCTTGTTATATTTTGAAAAAGTTCTTTAACTTCGGTAGACGCTTCTAAATCTTCAAATTGTTTAGCATCATAAAAATCCGTTAATTTCATTCTAGACATTTTTTGAACATCAACATCTTCACTGTCTTCGCTATCAGAAGTTTCACTATCGAGTCCCATTGATTTGTTGAATGAATCTTCTGGCACTGAGTACCTGAAAATCGTAAGGATATATTAGATTTAGTAAAGTTTTTTAAACTCGTATATATAATGTATCATTTTATGTTTTGATATTTTATCACAACTCATGAAAACAATTTTTGTACTAAATTTAAATTTTTTATAATTTATGTAACATTAATTAATTCATGACGTATAATTTTTTAAACAAAATACTTTGTTCTTAAATTAAAAAAAAAGTTAAGCTTACCTTCTGAAATCCGCTGCAGGAGGCGAATGAATATTAGTATCCGGAGTTTCGGTGCTAGGATTTTTGCTTTTCGATCGCCTCATAGCGCTGCGTCTAGGATTCACCGGACTTTTAATTTCTTCGGCGTTTTTAACGACAATGCTCTCATCAAATTTAGTAAAAGCGGCTATGTCTTGGCGCGTGTGCTCTTCCTCTTCGCTACTAAACTGAGTATCCATTATTGGCTATTATCATTATCCGGTTAACTCAACTGCTTTTGTTTTATGTTTTTTTTGTTTTTTCTCGTACGTTAAAATAAATAAATCTTTTTATATTATTGTAATTGATAATTAATTTAATGATGAATCAGTCGTTTTATGATAAAAACATATTTAAATCATTTTAATCGTATTAGAAGTTTTTGTTTACTATAATAAAGCTTCAAAGTTTCCATAGTTACTAGTGTAGGTACTGCCGGCATTGTCACGTATATATTTTAAGTACAAGAAGGGGGGAAAATGCATAAAATTATTGTCCAAAGAAACTATTGAAAAATTGATTTTCATTTTCCAGGTACCGTATTTTTTTAAAATTAATTTTTCAACTTTTCATATTTAGTTTCTTGAGCGTATACCCCAATCTTGCCCCTTCAATTGCTAATAGTAATTTAAAAATTTGAAATGAATAACATATTTTTTATTAATAGGATAAAAAAATTAATTAAAAGAAATTATCCAATAAATTTATTTAAAAAAAACATGTACATCCATATTTGACTTCAAAAAACTTCACAAATTACATATTAAAATTCTCTTATTTTGTAAATTTAAGTGTAAAATTTTATATAAACATTTGGTTCTGATATATACTCGTTTACATAAAAACAAAAGGCAATAAAAAAACTCAAAGAGGATATTTTCCATAGACATGACCACTACGAGTGCGTCTAATGAGCCATTCGTTTTCGAACATTTTAACGTGAGGTTGCCCTTGCTGTTTATTCGCGCGCTTAGATACTCTACTATGCACAACGCTTAATTTTCTTTGTATTTGCCGTCGATCAGACGAATAAGACATAACTTCTCTGACCGATATTGTTGACGTTGTTGATTCAGTTTGTTCTGGAAATTATCAACATTCTAATGACAGTAAAAAAATATATTTTGCTTTGATGATCCATTTTAACTGTTAAATAATTAAGATTTTAATGCTACCTGTAATATCATCGTTATAATTAAATTGAGGGTAATGACGAGAATTGAAATTTATCAGAGGAAGCTCTTCTAAACGTGGTATTAACGATGAATCGCCGCAATCGCAACGGGGTACATTTTCTTTGTACTCCATTGATTCAAGTGGAATTGAATACATTGAACTTGTACTAGATTCGGTAATCCTGTTATTATTTTAAAGAGAAAGTAATTTAACCTTTTAAGGACGGGACTGATTGATATTTCGACCACTCAAGTATCATGATATTTTTGAATGATTTTGAGGATAATATTATGTTAAAACACTCAAAAATATCATGATACTTGAGTGGTCGAAATATCAACCAGTCCCGTCCTTAAAAGATTAATAAATTGTTAATTATTTATCGTCAACTTTTTTAATATTAATAATTTTTTTACATAAATTTATAAATTTTAATTAAATTTATAATCGTATGAACGAAATAAAATTCTACAAACATTTCGTTATTCGTGGGATCTGCATAAATTTGATCAATTTCTTCATTTTCTTCCTCGGCAATATCTTCGTCCTTAGAGCATTTCGAAGAGAGAAATATCATAATCACCAAGAAAGCGCAAATAATAGAAAATACAAGTAAATCGGCAGCAATATATTTCGGTGATAAGCTTGCTTTATTTTTTTTTGATTCCAAAATTTCGAAAGTTTTTGATTCAGAGATTAGCCATGGAAATTCATTGATAAAAACGTCCTTTTAAATGGAAAATAACATAATATTTTATAATATAAGCCAAATTAATTATTAAGTTGACTAATTATTATATTACTCTGAATTTTAATGGGATTTTAATTATAGTAAATAATAAATTTGAGGTTCATTTTAAAGTTTTATGAAAGCTCATAATGTTAAGTTTTTTTTTTAACTTACTCGAAGATAAGTGAAGACCCGCCATGATAAGGATCCAAAAGGAGAGTATATGGAAGCCAGATTTCTCTGCATTTTTTGTGCGACCACATACAATCCATGAGTTTTTTTTTTGGTCCTGTACAAATATTTGTAACACACCCGCAAGTCTTTCACCTCATCTTCGTTTAAAATTGTTTTCCTTTTTTAAACAAACAAAATTTTGAGGCTACATCTACAAAATAAACACAAACATGAATATATATTTTTTATATATAAAAAAAAAGAAACTCTGAAAATTATTTACTATCGAAATGGTTAATTTAACAATCTGAAGTTCTATATAATGAACCGGCAAATAAGCAGTTTATCTATTGTTTTCTAAAAAAATTTTATATATAGTTAGACGAGAGGCGCGTATCACTTTAATTATCAAATATTCTTATTATGATATTAGTGATTTTAATATAAAGATTAATACCTTAAATTTTTTTTAATCAATCCATAATTATTTTCTAATTTCGCTATTTTATGATCAATATTAGACTGTTTTAATAAAAATTTGAACGAGATGAATTTGCGATGTGTACATCAGCCATTTGAATTTCAATAGAACTATTAATTTCTTTATTTCGTTTTTAATTAATTCGTAATTATTTTCTAATATTGTCAGTATTTGGTAATTATATGATGAAAATTAGATTGATCATTATATTTTTGAATAAGAAATCAACAATAATAATTTTTTTTATATACGACTTGTCAAGTTTTTATTGTTATGAAATTAAAAAATATAGGTCAAAGGTCATAAAATGATGGATCGTTTTTTCTTGAAATGCAATCGATGAATATCAAATTAAATGATGAAAAGATTTTGAAGATTATTCAATATGAGAATAATATAATACGTTCTAATCAATGAGTGTATTATATATTCTTCAATATAACGAGCGATTATAGTTTGACGTATAATTCATAAATTTTCATGATTTTAAAATAAAAATTGATTAATTTGAAAAATATATTTCTTATAATTGACACAAAATTTATTTTTAATTATGAGATGCAATTTTCTTATTTATTTAATTACATCATATTTATTAATTTTTTTATGTATTTATGGAACATGGCTCATGGCTGATTCCCCATTTAAAAGCGTCTATCTATGAGGGAGAGCACAGATGACGGAACTTTTTCGACACCCGACCCGTGCCCGTACCGTATCCGTACCCTACCCCGTACGATTCTCGAGTGGAGTGTTCCATTTAGTTTGATAGTAAACGTACGATGCCTTTATACTGAATTTAATATTAACGGTTCTCAAGGAAAACGAGGTAGTCTAGATGGAACACTCCACTCGAATATCGTACAGGGTAGGGTGTGGGTCAGGTAAAAGTTCCGTCATCTGGACTCTCACGTTGCGGTAGAATGCCGCCATTCGCCATAAATGAACGTATATTTTCAAACTATTGTTAAAATAAAATTTATTTTTAAGTTTATTTTTATTTTTAAGTAAAGTAAATATACTAGTCAAACATTTTTTAAAATTATATATCATACATGTCATACATGTAAGTTAAATAATTTAGAAATTTTATTAGATTAAAAACGTAACCTATAAAATATTATACTTAACATTTCAAAATAAATAAATTTTGTTTTAGATATTATTGTTATTTCAGATACAATTTCGTTTATTCAACATGAAAAAAGGAAAGACACCAATAAAAGCCGAACAAAATAATGGTACAAAATCTAAGTTTTGTAGTAATGAATCAAATATTTTTGTCCAGAAAAAAGCTAAAAAAGCAAAAGTTAGGATACATTATTCTTCAGAAAGTTTAAATGAAGCTCTGAAGGCAATAGAATCAGGTATTTCGGTTAGAAAAGCTGAAAGAGAATTTGGGGTTCCAAGAAATACTTTGACAAAAATCATAAATAATTATAGATCTCCTAAAGTTTTATCAGTTGCTGAAGAAGAGGAGATAGTAAACTGGATTATGTATTGTGCTGAAAGAGGTTATCCAGTCACAAAAACTGAAGTATTCAATGCTGTGCAAAAATATTTACAATCAATTAAGAAGGTAATAACTCGTTTTGTGGAAAACCGACCAGGTGGACATTGGTATCATGATTTCAAAAGAAAACATCCAAAATTGATTATTAGAAAAGAAGAAAAACATCCACAAGTTGCAGTTACTAAAGATAACTTGAGTGAATGGTTCAGTGAACATAAACAATACTTGAAGAAAAATAATTTATTAAATATTTCTCCCAATAGAATTTATAATTATGTTGAGACAAATATTAATTTAAACCCTGATTTAAATGATGCTAGAAAAATAGAGCAGAGGTGTGTTGTACTCGTGCACAATGCATTAGGTATTCGATCTCCTCCTTTGTTAATGCTTCCAAATTCAGAAATTAAATCAATACAGTTATTAAAAAATATTCCAGAAAACTGGGGTATTGGTATCTCAAAGAACGGAAAGATGACCTGTGAAACATTTTATGAATATATTGCTAACATGTTTTATCCATGGCTACTATCAGAGAGAGTAGAATTTCCAGTCATAATTTACTTGGACAAACATTCATCGCACACAAGTATACCATTAATTCCCTTATGTCGTGAAAGAAAAATTGAATTAATTGAACTCCACCCTAATACATCGCATATCATTCAATCCTTTGATGTAGCATTCTTTCAACCATTTAAAGTAGCTTGGAATAGTGTCGCAGTAAAATGGAAAACTGAAAATTGTGTGCTTGAATTAACAATGAAAGATTTTCCTGCTGTTTTAAAAGTGTGTTTGGATAGCATGAAAAATGAGAAAACTATTGTACAAAATGGATTCAAAGCTTCTGGATTATATCCATTTAATTTTGATGCTGTCAATTGTGATGTTTTAGATAAAAAAACAAAAAAAATTAAAAGCATTAAAAAACTAGTCACAAGTCCTGATAATGATTATAAAAAACACTTGGCAATTTAAGAATAATATTGCTCCTGAATTATGACAAGAATTTGAGAATGCTGAAGAAAGTAGATTTTGAATTGGAGACGTTGAAAATAAAATACTTTTTCATTATTGGCTTAACATCAAAGATAAATTTCTTAACATTAAAATTGATGAAAAAGATTTTCATTCTTAAAATAATTCTGTATTTTTTTACTTTTTATTTAAATTTGACAATTTGAGATCAAAGCCAATTATTAAAATTGTATAAAACTCGATGGACTTCCTATTAAGGTATTCTTATTATGTAATTATAAATATTAATTTTTTTAGATTAGAAATTTTAAAATATTAATTTAGAAAATTTGAAAATTAATGAGAAAACAGTGCTAAACGCTCATAAATTAAAAAAATATTCAATTATTTTCTTTAAAAAATATACAAGTCAATAAACAATTTTTAGTTAAATATTTATAAAGAACGATATACAAAGAAATATTTTCATATACAAATAAGATTATTATTATATATATATATACAGTCTGTGATAAATCATCAATTCCAAAATAGATTAAACTGTAAATTTTGAATTCAATTTAATTTTTATATGCTTAAATCTAAAATATTCGACTTTCCATGTCGTTTATTTGTTTGAAAAAAGACCCAAATGGTAGAAAGTGCCTTATGCTTGACTATTATCTGTCAACAAAGTGATATTAGAAACATAAGAAAAATATAGCTAAATAAAAAGTTCCTTTAAAATATTTACTTTTTCAACAAAATATTCTCTTAATAGTGACAAAAGAAAATACAAGCTTTTAGTTAGATTTAACTATTGTTTGTACCTTGGAATAAATCATTGCAAACTCAACTTGAAAGAAAAAAAAGTTTTAGAGAAATAAATTTTATAGAAGATAAGAAATAAACTTAGAAAGAAAAAACTTTACTAGTTAAAATGAAAGAGAAACAAAAACTAAAAATGTTTTATATTTTTATAGTAAAAATGTTTTGTAAACCTAAAGCATGTTGCAAATGTAAATATATTTTTTTTATTTATTGATGCAAATAAAAAACTAAAGCAAAAATTTTCTTATTCATTTTACTTCACCTTTAAGATATTCAGTTTGAGATACAGTGGACAAAGCATTTTAATATTCTTTCTCAATATAAATCAACCCCAGTATTTTTTTTTTCATCTATAAAGCTAACTTTTTAATCTTTATCTTCATTAAAAAATTTTTGTATTAAAAATATATTTAATTGAAAAACAATACAAATTTTATCTGAACTATTCTATCTTTTTT
The DNA here is from genome assembly GCA_017163975.1 of Anastatus disparis. Lineage (NCBI taxonomy): Eukaryota > Metazoa > Arthropoda > Insecta > Hymenoptera > Eupelmidae > Anastatus > Anastatus disparis. The sequence continues at coordinate 5,331,065 of JAFFSR010000251.1, forward strand.
TCAAAATAAATATCTATCTGTTTACTTAATTTAATTGAAAAGAATTAAAATATTTAACATTTTTGTCATTTATGTCTCATAATAATACCTTTATTATTTTATTATATAAAAAGATATTTAAAGCAATTAAAATTGCTATTTTATTTATATTGCTATTATAGTATTATATATATAACGAAAAATATTTTAGTTCAATGTGATCTTTATCAGAAGATCCTAGTAATTATCATAAAAATTCGAATAAATAGTATTGAAAATCTTTAATTTCATATTTATTTAAATATTTAGAAAAGTTGTTTTTATATATTTTTAAGCGTTTAAAAATTAATTGTATAAGTATTTATTACAATTGATGTACATGAATATTTATTTTACTAATATGTTATATACATAATTACACAAAATATAAAATTATAGCTACTTACAATTTTTATAACTAAACATTGTAATTATAATAAATTTATAATCGTTAAAAAAGCTCCAAGTATTTCCTTAATTTTTTTTTTACTTTTGTGTCAGATTTATTGTTTAAATTTGAGTAATTTCAAAAATTTGATTGAATTTATCAAAAGTAGTAATTAAATAATATGCAACAAAGGGAAATGTTTTTTCATATGAGAAAATATTAACAAAGCAAAAGTTCTATACATCAACGCTCTATAGATTTTGGAGTTAAATGTTTTATTTTTATTAAATAATACTGATGATGTTTGATATTTAACATATCATTTAAGCCTCATTTTTTATTATTACCTTTAAAGACGGAGGTTCCTGATAATTTTTTATTTTAATATAAATCATAATTTTTAAAATTCTATAAAACAAATTTTTAACTTTATTAAAAAATGAATTAATATTCTATCAATATTTTTTTCGAAATTATATTCTTTTATTTATCTTTTTATACGTGAAAACCTTCAATTATGAAAATAAAATGTACATATAAGACAATAATTATTATACTTGAAAAATATCAATGCTAACATAATTATTCAAAACAAATAATAGCGATAAATTTTGAAACATTTAAAAATTTATGTCGTAAATAATATGTGCATTATGTTGATTTTGCATATTTTTATATGAATCGAAAAGTTTGCCTTTTGTTTCTTTCTTATTTGATTCATTTTGAATTTTTAAAATTTCTGACTCAAGTAGAATTCCAGCAACTAAAGTATCATAAGGTGTATAATGTAGACAAATCGATTTTGAAATCCTAAAATTTTTTTTGCTATGGCATTTATAAAATTGACCACTGGCGAGTTTATTTTCCCAAAGATATTTTTCCTCTGAACAAGTGTCTAATGGTAAAAACCATAAATTTTTTTAAGCATTCAACAGTAAAATACTACTATCTGAATCGTAAGAAAAATTAAAAATCTATTTTATCTGAATTTGCTAAAAAAAAGTAGTAATTCAAATTTTTTATAAGAATATTTACTTATTTATTTGAAAATTTGATAAGAAATTTAAAAAAAAATATTTACGAGATAGAGTTCCGCCGATAATTAAAAATTTAACGAAATTCAAAAAATTTGTATACATTGTTGTAGTGAGAGTAATATTTGTTAAAGGTGCTAAGCATAGGATTATAACTTCTGTGAAATATAATTATTTATTTTTCAAAATCAAAATATAATTTACAATAAATCTGTTCAGTGTTGTACTGTGCAGTTTACAATAAAATTTAATGAAAAAGCATCTATATTCCTTGCTGTATTGCGATTAGAGTGTATATTAAAATCTTCTTAAATCCCAAAATCTCTTGTGAGTTTGTAATTTTCCACAGACAAATTAATAATTAATTGCGGAAAAATTGAATACTATTATTATGTGTTAGGAATTGTCTACAGTTAACGTGTATATCCTATTTTTATACCCCTTACCTTTAACTCAACCCATTATTCCAATGAAGTAATTATCTCTATTATTTATTACAAAATGGTTATCAAGAAAAATTTCGATGAAACAAATAAGACTGAAAATCAGATACTTCATTAAAAAATCGGACGTGGGAAAAATGTAGGCTAAAAGTAGGCTCCAGAATTTGACAATTAAAAATTATTTAAATAAGAAATTCACAATTACAATTTATTTAAATTATAATTGTGAACTTCTTGAAGTTATACACAACCTCTTGAAGTAACATGCATAATGATTGAAATCAAACAATTTTGTAATTTTTATCTTATTTAATATAAAATTAGTATTCCGTTAAAAAAATTAATATACTTACAATAATATATAGGTACTTATAGCTGTCAGTCTTTGTAGCGCAATCATGGCGTGTTCTTTTTTAAGTTTTTTACTTCTGTCAATCTTGTTTGTGAATATATCACCAAAAAACCATCTGAACCACGGGTTCCATGAGGTCCATGATTTATTTGATAATAAAAGAGCTCTGAGTGTGCATCTTTAAAAACTGGTATATATCAGCATAATGAATATTTAATTAATTTAAAAAAAAAAGATTTTAAATTAAGATTAAATGAAGATTTAAAAAAATTAAATTAATTAATTTTCCTTGTTTATTAACAAATCGTATATTTATTATAATATATTTTTTCAGTTAACGAGCGATTATAGTTTGACGTATAATGCATAAATTTTCATGATTTTAAAATAAACATTGATTAATTTGATAAATATGATTTTTCTAAAATGACACATAATTTATTTTTTAATTATGATGCAATTTTATTATTTATTTTATTACATATCGTGTTTATTAATTTTTGCATGGCTATATTTAAGGAACGTGTTCCATAAATTACACTGGACCTCATTGGTTGACTTCAGTTCACCCATGATAGATCGCCGGTATGAACCAATGAACGTATATTTTCAAACTATTGTTAAAATAAAATTTTATTTAAAATTTATTTTTATTCTTAAGTAAAGTAAATTATATATTAGAAAAACATTTATTTAAATTATCTAATACATATCAGTTAAATAATTTAGAAATTTTATTAGATTATTAAAAACTTAACCTATAAAATATTATACTGAACATTTCAATTTAGAATACTGTTATTGTTATTTCAGATAGAATTTTGTTTATTCAACATGAAAAGAAGAAAGAAAGCCGAACAAAATAAAGGTACTACAAAATGTAACTCTAGTAATCATGAATCAAATATTTTTTTCCAGAACAAAGTTAAAAAAGCTTTTGTTAAGATAAATTATTCTTCAGAAAATTTAAATAAAGCTCTAAAGGCATTAGAATCAGGTATTTCTCTTAGACAAGCTGAACAAGAATTCGGGGTTCCAAGATATACTTTGAATGCGAAGAAAAATAATATTAATTCTCCTACTTTTTTATCAGCTGATGAAGAAGAGGAAATTGTAAACTGGATTAGGTACTGTGTTGAAAGAGGTTATCCAGTCACAAAAACTGAGGTGTTCAATGCTGTGCAAAAATATTTACATTCAATTAAGAAAACATCTCGTTTTGTGGAAAACCGACCAGGTGAAAAATGGTTTTGGGCTTTCAAAAAAAAGCATCCAAAATTGACTTTTAGAAAGGAAAATTATCTAAAAGTTGCAGTTACTAAAGATAATTTGAATAAATGGTTCAGTGAACATGAACAATACTTGAAGAAGAATAATTTAGTGAATATTTCTCCCGATAGAATTTATAATTGCGTTGAGATAAATATTAATTTAAATACTGATTTAAATGATGCTAGAAAAATAGAGCAGAGATATGTTGTATTCATGCACAATGCATTAGGTATTCGATCTCCTATTTTGTTAATGCTTCCAAATTCAGAAATTGAATCAATACAGTTATTAAAAAATATTCCAGAAAACTGGGGTATTGGTATCTCAAAGAACGGAAAGATGACCTGTGAAACATTTTATGAATATATTGCTAACATGTTTTATCCATGGCTACTATCAGAGAGAGTAGAATTTCCAGTCATAATTTACTTGGACAAACATTCATCGCACACAAGTATACCATTAATTCCCTTATGTCGTGAAAGAAAAATTGAATTAATTGAACTCCACCCTAATACATCGCATATCATTCAACCCTTTGATGTAGCATTCTTTCAACCATTTAAAGTAGCTTGGAATAATGCTGTAGTAAAATGGAAAACTGAAAATTGTGTGCTTGAATTAACAATGAAAGATTTTCCTGCTGTTTTAAAATTGTGTTTGGATAGCATGGAAAATGAGAAAACTATTGTACAAAATGGATTCAAAGCTTCTGGATTATATCCATTTAATTTTGATGCTGTCAATTGTGATGTTTTAGATAAGAAAACAAAAAAAAGTAAAAGCACTAAAAAACTAGTCACAAGTCCTGATAATGATTATAAAAAACACTTAAGGCAATTTAAGAATAATATTGCTCCTGAATTATGACAAGAATTTGAGAATGCTGAAGAAAGTAGATTTTGAATTGGAGACGTTGAAAATAAAATACTTTTTCATTATTGGCTTAACATCAAAGATAAATTTCTTAACATTAAAATTGATGAAAAAGATTTTCATTCTTAAAATAATTCTGTTTTTTTTTACGTTTTATTTAAATTTGACAGATTGAGATCAATGCCAATTATTAAAATAGTATAAAACTCGATTGATTTTCTATTTAGGTAATACTTAAAAATAATGTTTGTAATAATTTGTTTCAGTAATTTTTCTTACTATGTAAATAAAAATACTAATTTTTTAGATATTGAAATAAACAAGTCATTAAACAACTTTCAGTTAAATATTCATAAATAACAATGTACAAAGAGATATTTTCATATACAAATAAGATTATTATTATATATACACAGTCTGTGATAAAGATTAAACTGTATAAAATTTTTAATTCAATTTCATTTTTATATGCCTAAATCTAAAATATTTAACTTTCGATATGGTTCATTTGTTTGAGTATTGTTTGGGTATTTCATACCCAAGTGGTAGAAAGTGCCTCATGCTTGACTAATATCTATCAATAAAGTGATATTATAAACATAAGAAAAATACAGCTAGTTTAATTAAAAAGTTCCTTACTTTTCAGTAAAATATACTCTTAAAAGTGGCAAAAGATTTGACTATACGGTGGGTGTACCTTAGAATAAATCATTGCAAACTCAGCTTAAAAAACAGGAAAAGGTTGTGAAAAAAACTTCTAGAGAAAAAGAATTTCATAGAAGAAAAGAAATAAACTTAGGAAGAAAAGACTTTATTAGTTAAAATGAAAGAAAAACAAAAAAAAAAGATTTAGATATAAAATAAACTAAAAATGTTTCATATTTTTATATTTAATTTATATAGTAAAAATGTTTTGTAAAGCTAAAGAATATCGTAAATGTAATTATACTTTTCTATTTATTGATGCCAATAAAAAACTAAAGCAAAATAAAAAATTTTCTTATTAAATTTATCTCGCGTTTAGGACATTCCATTTGAGTTAGTGTGGACAAAACATAAGATCAACACAAGTATTTTTTTTAATCCATAAAGCTAACTATTCAATCGTTATATTCATAAAAAAAATTTATATTAAAAGTATAATTTGATTGAAAACTAATACAAATTTTATCTGAACTATTGCATCTTTGTTTCAAAATAAATATCTACCTCTTTACTTAAATTAATTGAAAAAAATTAAAATATTTAATATTTTTGTCATTTATATCTTACAAGTTATCATTTTATTATATAAAAAGGAAAAGATATTTAAAGCAATTGAAACTGCCACTTTATTTATATTGCTATTATAGTATTATATATAAAGAAAAATATTTTAGTCCAATGTGATCTTTATCAGAAGATGCTAGTAATTATCATAAAAACTTAAATAATATTGAAAACTTTTAATTTCATATTTGCCTAATCATATTTATTTAAATATTTAAAAAAAGACGTTTTTATATATTTTTAAGCATTTATCAACAAACGCAAACGCACATATATATGCAGATCATACATAAGAGCCTGCAATTTTCAAAAATAATTGTATAAGTATTCATTACAGTTAATGTATACAAGAATATTTTTTTTATTAACATGTTATACATATTATTACACAAAATATAATATCATAGCTACACATAATTTTTATAACTAAACGTTGTTTTTTAAATAAATTTAAAATCGTTAAAATAATTCGAAGTATTTCCTTAATTTTTTTTTACTATTCTGTCCGATTTATTGTTCAATTTTGAGCATTTTTAAAAATTTGATTAAATTCATAAAAAATAGTAACTATTAACATACAAAATGTTATTTAGTAAGACAGGAAAATGTTTTTTCATTTGTGAAGATATTAAAAAAAGCAGGAGTTCTAACTTTCAAAATAATAGAAGTTTAAGATAAAAAATATAAATCGTATTGATTAAAAAAGATCAGTTTGTCCATAAGTATCAGCAATCAAAAATGAAAATTCAAAACATTACAATTAATAGTCATTATATACCAAGATTAATAAAATACACATTGAATAGAACATTTAGTAATATTATTTTTATTTAATATATATATATATATATATATATATATATATATATAAATAATACTGTATTTAACATATTTAAATCTCTTTTTTTATTTTTGGTTTTATAACATTTTCTTAATTAAAAATTTCATGTAATATATTATTTAAAATGAATTAAATGTTATCAATATAATTTTTTATTATTTCGAAATCGTATTCTTTTATTTATCCTTTGTAAAGTCCCTTAATTATAAAAATATAATATACATAATTGCTTACTTAGAGTTGGTAAAAATAATAATTATTATTCTTGAAAAGTATTAATGTTAATAATTATTCAAAATAGTCAACAGACGATAGTAATATATTTTGAAACATTTCAAAATTTATGTCATAAATAATATGTGCATTAAGTTGATTTTCCATATTTTTACATGGATCAATAATAAGTTTGCCTTTTGTTTCTTTCTTATTCAATTCAATATTAACATAGTGTAACTTTTCATTTTTTACGATTTCTGGCTTAAGTAGAATTCCTGCGACTAAAGCGTCACAAGGTGTATAATGTGGACGAATTGTTTTTTTAAATTCTAAAGTTTTCTTTTCTATGGCGTTGATAAAATTTACTACTGGCGAATTTATTTTTCCAAATATATTTTCCCTCCAATCCTAAAAATAATAATTGTATGTATTATTTAACTATATTGTAAATTTTCTTAAACGAACGTGAATTAATCTTACATATGTGATCGTAGATTTTAGACAAGTGTCTAATGGTAAAAACCATAACTTTTTTGAAGTATTCAATAGTAAAATATGCACACTATCTGAATCGTAAGAAAAATTAAAATCTATTTTATCTGCGTTCGCTAAAAACAGTTGTAATAAAAATTTTTTATAAGAATCTTTACTTATTTATTTGTAAATTTGATAAGAAATAAAATTAAAATATTTACCGCATAGAGTTCCACCCATAATTAAAAATTTATTAACGGAATTCACAAAATCTGGATACATTTTCGTAGCAAGAGCTATATTCGTTAAAGGTGCTAAGCATAGGATTATAACTTCTCCTGTGAAATATTATAATTATTTATTTTTCAAAATCAAAATACAAATTAGATCCTACAATAAATCTACTGTGTTGTACTGTGCAGTTTACAATAAAATCTAATGAAAAGTATCTATGTTTCTTTTTAAATCCTAAAATCTCTCGCGAGTTCATAATTTTCCACGAACAAATTAATAATTAATTATGAGAAAATTAAATACGATTTATACTTTTACCTCTCACCTTGAACCCACCCAATATTCCGATGGAGTACTTTATATACTCTATTATCTCCATTATTTATCGAAAAATGGTTATCGAAATTTCGATGAAACAAAGAAGACTGAAAATCAGATACTTTATTGAAAATTCGAACGTGATAGGAATATAAGGTAAAAATAAGTTTCAGAATTTCGTTTTTATAAAATGTTGAAATAAATTTACAATTATACAACTTATTATTTAGAATTATGTTAACCTTTTGATGAAATAATTAAAATTAATTAATAATTAATTTTAATCTCATTTAATCTGTTTAGGAAATCAGTGTTGATCGGTACAATAATAAATTTCTAATTTTAATATTTTTTAGTAATGAAATACGGAGCACCTTATAAAATTTGAATTTTCATCATTACTTATCGGACATTATAGCAAGGATATTTAAATTGAAAAATCATCATAAACTTTAAAATCGGAGCGTAAAATTATTTCGTAACATAGCAAATCCTTTTGCAAATGTATTGCATCAATTAACTTTATCCATAAAAAACAAATATTGCGCTAAAAAAATTAACAATAATAATAAAAAATTAAAATAAAAATCGTACATTAATTGTTAGGCCTACCATAATACTTAGCAGTTAGTTCTTGTAGCGCAATTACGGCGTGTTCTTTTTCAAGTTTACTTAAGTCAACCTTGTTTGTGAATATATCACCAAAACCATCTGAACCATGGGATCCATGAGGTCCATGATTTTTATTTGATAATAAAAGAGCAGAGTGTGCACCTTTATAAACCGGTATCTATCAACATATTATAAATATTTAATTAATTTAAAAATAAATTTTTAATCAGGATTAAATAAAGATTTAAAAAATTAAAATTAATTCTTTTTTAGTGTTTATTAACATAAATCGTATATTTATTATAATATATACTTTGTATAATTTATAAAAATAGAAAATGTGTGAAATTGCAAGAAAATTTTACTTACGTCCAATGCATTACAAAAGTGCAAAGTTCTGAAGACGTTATTTATCACATTATCAATTGAGGTATTTCCAGTGACACACGTAATTGCTAAAATTTTTATTTTTTGCTGCTTATGAGCTTTGATTAATATTATTAAAGCAAGTGCATCATCAGTTCCAGCATCGCAATCAACAATAACTTTTTGACAATCCATTGGTAAATCGAAATTAATAAGTTTTCTTTTTTATACCTTTATAATTTTATCATTGCAAACATTGTAAAAATTTTCTATGACTGTGTCTCGAATGCAGAAATTGCATAGATCGTACTATGTGTATGATCAATTAAAAACTAATTCAACCAATCAAAAATGAGTTTCATTGGTAAAAACAATTTTTTACTGATGAATTTTATTTACACCAACGTGTGTATATCTATAGTCAATAAAAGCACGTTGTATAACACAGCTGATTTTCATAACCTCTAATTCGGCGTTAAGTCAATTTAAAGCCATGAGAACAAGTTAAAGTCAATAAAAAAATTGATATTTTGTGTTTTTAACTACATTTCTTTTAGATTAAAGAATTATAAATCGCTGAAAATTTATAAATATATTACGTGAAAGAAATCTATTTTTTAAATAAATACAAATATGATTATTGTAAACTACAATACGAGGTTAGTTTTTTAATTGTATTTAAAATGTTGTTTCTTATATAAAAAAAATGTATAAAATTTGATTCTTAATACATTTTTATTTCAGATAAACCAACTTTTAATAAGTTACCTATAAAATTGGGTAATGAATTAATTACTTGAAAATGAAAATCAATGTTTGGGTTTAACATTTGATGCTTAGAAAAATAAAATATATTATTTAAATGCATTTAGTTATAGATATAATTTAAAAATGTTGCCCAGAGTGATAAAACATTCTATGTCATTATTTGGTACTTGTAAATCATGCAATAAAAGCTCGATTAAATTACAAAAAAATGTAATGTTAAACTTGAGGTTTTTATCCAGTAGTAGAAGGTATGTAAATACTTATTGTCCATTATTACGCAGTCAGCAACCAAAGGAAAAACCTAAAGAAGTAAATGATGAAAGAGATAGTAACAATAATATTGATAAAAATATTGAAGGTGTAAATAAGCATATACAACCAAAAAAAATTGATGAGGAAGTCAAAAAAGTTAGCAAAGAAGATGCAGAAAGTGATGAAAATGCAAAAAAAAATTCTAAGGAAAAAGAGGAAGCTGAAAAAGATTACAGTAAATATTTTCATAATAAAAGAAGAAATATATTTGAAACTGATATAATGGTATACAATTTCGTAAATGCTCAGAATAAAAATAAAGATACTTTTCTTGAATGTTTGCGTATGTATGTAAATCAACCTGGAAAAAAAAGAGAACGAACTTTTTTTATTTATGGTGCACTGAGGTATATGGAGGAATTTAATGTACATAAAGACTTATCAGTGTATAAAAAATTGTTGGATATATTCCCAAAAGAATCTATGATACCAACAAACTTATTTCAAACAATGTTTATGCATTATCCAAGAGAACAATATTGTGCAACTGCTGTTTTAGAACAAATGGAAGATAATGGTGTTATGCCTGATAGTGAAACAGAATTAATACTGTTAAGTATATTTGGAAGGCATGGTATGCCATTAGAAAAATACTGGAAAATGATGTATTGGATGCCAAAATTCAAAAATTTGAATCCATGGCCAGTACCTAAACCCATACCAAACGATCCATTAGAATTAGCAAAACTTGCTATGTATAAAATTTCTTCAATTGATTATGAAAGTGAAATCAGTGTGTTTGATACTAGTGACATCCCTGATTCTATTGACAAAACTTGGATTGTATCAGCCATGGCTCCGAAACAAAGCGAATTACTTTTGAAACACGATAAAAAATTGGCAATTTATGTAGAAGGTCCTTTCAAAATTTATGTTGCAACGAAGGCAGTGGATTATTTTACCTTAAGGGCTAATCCTCCAATAGACAGAAAATATCCAGATGATGATCCTGATGGTATGTAAATTTAATGAAAACAAATGCTTTATGTATTTTTCTTATGTTGTTAAAATGTATTAATGTTTTAATATTTTCATTACAGCGATAGAAAAATTGAGAAATCCTTACTTAGAAACAAAAACAGCTGATATTATACTACCACCTTCTGTGCATGAACAAGAAGATAGTACAATTTTTGCTAATTGTGCTACTGGATTATCTTCAAAAGATTCACTTCTCTCTTGGATTCGTTGTTTAGAAAAGACTAATCCAGTGTTAGCTGAAATTCCTATTGTGTTTACATTGAAAAATTATTCCATCGAAAAATTATATATTGAAACAAGCAGCACAACAAAACAAATCCCTTCTAAATTTGAACCCAATAAAGATACTAATAATTAATTAGTAGAATGAATTTTTAAAATGATTTTAAAGTGTAAATTATGTATTTTCTTTAAAACTAGAATTTGTATAATAAATGTACATATATTATTAAGCATAAAAAACTTTTTTTAATCATTCACATAAAATGAAAATTTTACGTATTATTAAAAATTTATAATTATGCAAAATGAAAATAATACGAGTTTGAAAATCAGCTGATTATAATAACTTTTATTTTTCCAAAAAGAAACAAATTATAACTTTTTATTTTTTACTAATAGTAAATACATTTTATAAATACATTTCAACAAGAAATGTAAGAAGTTCGGGTCTTAAATTTTTTTTTAACTTTAAGATTAAAATTATGAAATGAATTGAAAATAATGCAGAAATTTAATGTATACAATATGCAGAAAAATTAATATTGAATTTTACATGATTTTATGTATTAATTTTTTTTTCTTCATAGCTTTTAAGCAAAATTTTTAATTTTCGTATGATTTTAGTAAGGATCTTCAATAATTATTAATTTAAAAACTCTAAAGTGTTTTTTAAGTTTTTTTTAAGAAACCTAAAAATTTAGACAAAATAACTTATAATTAAAAGTGTTAGATTGAATGGATGTAACTTATTTATTTAAAAAAAAAGAATTCTTAATGAAACATTTAAAAACCAAACGCTGCATCTTTTCCCTAACGTTATTGAAAATCTTTAATTGAAAAAATTAAAAAGATTTTTAAAATTTTAAAGATTTTCAATAACGTTAGGAAAAATGTGCAGCGTTTGGGTGTTGAATGTTTCATTAGAAATTCTTTTTTTAAATATAAAAATTTCATATTTTCCAAATTTATTGTAAGATTTTGTGTGTTAATTTTTTACATAAAAATACTTTTCATATTTTTATTATTTTAATTATTTAAAAATTATGCCATACATCATACTGACATTTAAGCTATACAGTTACAAGCAAATTAATAAAAAGAATGTTTTGCCCTTTTTTTTTTTAATAATCTAACGTCCTTATCATTTTTTCTATTAGTGTGCATTTAAAGTTATTTTTATCTAAATCAATTATAATACAAAAAATTATGTTGTATAAAAAAAATTATATTGAATCTTTATTGATATTTTTACAAATTTTCATTATATTTAAGTAAAGCAGAGTCGAGTGAGTAACATTTGTCTCGCTATTAAAATTTAAGATGTTTATTCAAAGAAAAATTTACTGTATAATTTTGACGTAGCAATACGCAAAGAAAATTGATAAATCAACTTTGAACAATAATGCATTTTTTACGCTTTTATAATCAGTAAACTAATATTTGGAGTTCAATCAGACGTAGGGTTACGGATTACGGATGTGAGAAAAATTAATCAGTCAGAACTAATAATATAAATGCTACTACGCGAAATGGGAAGTATCGAGGGTAATGAAGAATTAAAAATAAATAAACACCAATATTTTAGATGTTATAAAAGATATGTGCAACAATCCCAAAAAACAATATAAATTTTCAAACGCCATTATGTGCAGATGAAAATTGTGAAAATTAGACTTGGCCATGTATGAAATATAGGTAAAAAAAAGAATTTCGAATCGATATATCAACGGCAATTTCCTCATTTTGGGTATTACATATCAACAAATTTTAATAAACTAATGGAATTTTTCGTAAATTAATAAATATTTTTTAATGAAATTTTTATTGTGATTTTATGATAATAAAAAATGTATTTATTAAGAATTCCAACAATGTAAGAGCTTTTTTAGTAAAATAACTTACAAAAAAATTATGCTAATAATCTTTGAACAGTGTTTCCAGTATTTTAAAGTGATGTTATTATTCTTCATGGCTATATCTACCCATTTTTCCAAATCGCTTAATTAAATTTTAAGCTTTTCTTGTCTAATTCTATGGGATTATTAGCGGCATACTATATTTTAATAACGTACATGCTGATAGGAAACTATTTTTTAAGTTCTAACTATACTCCTTCGCTGATCTAAATAAATATATATTTTCGTGTTATTTATATTTTAGACAGGAAAAGTTTTTTTATTAAAATTATCTAGTAAAGTGTATTAACAAGAAATTGATTGAATTAATTATTTCCTTCTTTCCAAGGAGAACAAGGATATGATACTGGATATACATTTATTCTACAATTTTAATAATTTCAATATTTTTTCAACATATTTATCAGAAATCACAATTTCTGACAAAAATTATCCCACATAAAAAGTTATGAAAACTATCCTCCAACACTTGCCACAAAAATAGTCTTATCTGCAAAAATGCTACGAAAAAACTATTTTTCTTAAAAATGTGTCGACGAAAAGTTTTCCACGTTTGTATTTGCAACGAAAAGAATCTCGTTTACATAAGCACCTCGAAAAGAACCACAGTTACAAAAACAGCAAAAAACTATTTCCTTATTAGCATATATTTTTAAAAGCAAAATAGTTTTCGTGGCATTTTTGTAGGTGCGATCCTTTTGGTGGCGAATGCTGTCGGAGAATAATTTCTGATCGAGATTGTCTTCGCCGGGAGCGGTGATATGTTCTTTTAAAGTTAAAAGTGAGGCTTACAGGAATTCGTGTTTCCATCACACGTGCAACCTGTCAAAATATAAGCGCGTATTTAATTTTTTTAATGACAATCGGCATCATAATTTAAACTACATATAACTGAATATGAACTATTATAAATATGTTTAGTCTGCATTTTTTATAATTAAATTTCATTTTTAAAATATGTAAGATTCAAAGAAGATATTTTTTGTGCGTATATATTTAGAAATGTAAAATCTCTTTTTTCGTGCTGTAAGTTTTTGCAGATGGTTAGGTAAATAATCTTATTTTTGAAGATAGAAAGCAGTTACTACAAAAGTAGCACACAACACTCTTCAAGCTAACAGTAATGAGAGTGTAACTTTTCACGTTAGCACTCATTGTAAACGTAGATTATAGTATAGTATAAGTTTTAAGAATAATACTTACCGACTCAGCGACTTACTGAGCACACGAGGTGTGAGATTTTTTTTGTCTGTGATACGTTTATGAATTTTCATTAAATATCAATGTTTAAAATAAATCTAATTAAGCTTACATTTGGATTAAAAGCATTTTCTACTGCTATTACTGCTTTGTTAGTTAATTGTTTTGAAGATCGTATACCAATTTTCGTATCAAAAATTTTTCGATACGGCAAATTTTCTTCTAATGCTAAGGTCACATTTATCGAGAAATGTGAGGTACCAAAAAGGTAAAATAATTTTATTTAAAATCAATTATATTTTATTATATAGATAATGTTTAGTCTTTTTTATTTTTTTTCCTTTATCTTTTATTATACAAATTATTTTTTTACTAATTTATTTATTTTTCAAGTTATACTATTATTGAATTTTTTATTACTCTTCATTGTTTGCGAGGAGAAATCCCATGGCTGGAATTATGTTTTAATCTTAAAAATTACTACGTTTTAATATATTAAAAAAAATACTTATTAAATAGTAAAATTCATTATCAAACATATATTATTATGATTTGCGATCTAAGAACACTTTTAATCAAAATTCACGTAGCATCTCTCATAAATGCGTTATATAAATTTTGTTTTTTTCGTACAAGTTTAGAAATATCTTTTTTCACTATTTTTAAATAATAAATATATTAAAGAATCATATAATAAATTTACACTTTAATTATGTTAATCATACTTAAGAATAATGACCTTTTTAAAATTGAGAGTGCTGAAAATTACAGGATATATATAATAGTAAAATTCTAATAAAAATACAAAATTCCAACAAAGTATTATGTATTTTATTATTTTTTAGTATAATTATTCGTAACAAATAAGTACATTTTATGTTATCCATAGAAAATTTGGATTCTTATCATGAAATTTCTCTCAATCATGAAATTTAAATAATTTTTTTCAATTTAATAAACTGCAATCTGTATGAATGTTCCCTTAAATTTATGTTAATAAATTATGATTTTGGAAAATTAATATTTAATTTAATATTATATTTTTATTTAAACAATGTAAAAATTAATTTATGCTATTGTAAATAAAAAATGTATTTTAACCGCAGATGGTTCAAACATTTTTATATATTTGCTGGGCCTTTTTCAACGATGTCTCTGGTTTCACTTTATTATAAATTCTTCTTTAACGGCAAATTACCAGGTTTTGTCATTTGGTTTTTATCCTATTTCTTGGGCATTCGATTACAATCATCACGTAATATCACAAAATTTTTAAAAATTCAATTATTATAATTTATGAAATTTCAATAAAATATTTAATTCTACTTAGCGTTAGCAGAAAATGTTGTCTTAGCTATGACTATTTTTACAATACATTGTTGGAAAAGATTTTACGAAACTCATTATGTTAATGTATTTAGCAAACAATACATGAATATCAGTATATATTTGATTGGATTGTACCATTATTTTGGAACAGTATTGAGTATAGTTGGAGAAACTAGTATTCTTACAATAGGTAAATAAATTAAAAATAATATTTTATATATTTATAATTCACTAAATGTATGTATTAAATATTAGGTAGCAAAGTTATTTTAAATTGGACGAAACTTTCGTGGCTGGATTATTTGTGTAGTATTATATTTTTATTAGCCACTTACGTGCAATTTAAATCAAATGTAATTTTGGCGAATCTTAGAAAAGATTCCAAAGGTGTTATTGTGACAGAAAAATATAAAATTCCACAAGGAGGACTTTTTGAATATGTTACTGCACCATTGCAACTATTAGAGATTATTATGTACCTTTGTTTATCTCTTATTTTAAGAGATGCATCAACTTTTCATTATGTCACTATATGGGTAATAATTAATCAGGTAAAATTACAATTTCATTATTTATTTGCAAAGTTTTTTATTAATTTGAATTTCATATTGACTTCTGTTTTTACAGGTGGAATGTGCATATTTATCTCATCAGTGGTTTTTAAAGACATTTAAAAATTATCCGAAATCTCGGAAAATAATAATACCGTTTTTAATTTAAGTGTTCAATAATTTTAACAAATTATTTTTCATATTAAATTCGTCAAAAATTTTAAATAAAAATTAATATTTTTATGTATCTTGTAATGTATATTATGAATTTATTCGGATGATACAACAACAGTTAAATTTATCCAGCCACTTTAATTTATTTAAAATTTATTGCACTAATGTAAAAAATGCTGATAAAAAAATTCTAATCATAGAAAAATTAAACGGAGTATGAGTGCAAAAAGATAAAGTGAAAAAAGTTAAACTACCCTGGTAGAAATTTACTCTAGATCTGTCTAGATATGTCTAGTTTTGTATGTTAAATAATCGAGGCCTCGATAAAACTAGACAAATTTTCTATCAAGGTATATCGTATTTATTTGTATTTAAGGACTAATACATTTTGTTCCAATTTTAAATATTTCTTAAATTTAACCCTTTCAAAAAATAAAAAAATTTTTTTATATAAAGATTAGGCTGTTTCCGATTTGAAACTGGGGGCCTAACTTATTATACACGTGATAGAAATCGAAAAAACTCGAAAAAAAAGATTTTATTGCAAAAACTGCTTAATCAATGAGCTCTAATCATCCTAAAATGGTTATCAAAACATTTATAAAAAAAATCAAATTTAGGTCCGAAAGTGCTGAAACTGCTATTATTTTAGTTCTGATTAATAAAAAAAATTAACTACAAGTTTATTTTAAAGATTTTTGTTAATATTATCTATGTACTGGTAATTAAAAGAGTAAAAGGTCAGGAAAAGGACAAAAGACATAAATTTAATGTTTTAAAATAAAAATTTTCAAAACTTCCTAAAAAAAAAGGGAGAATAGCGTATTCTAACTAGTTAAAAATATTAATTCTTTTTGTATATGAGAAATTATATTATAATTCACTGAGAAAAAAACCAACTAAATTCTAAAAGTCAACTTCACCAGAATAAATATGTTTCTTCAGCATAAAAATCTAGTAGAGAATATTATCTATGTATGATATAGAAATGAAAATAAACTTTTGTTATATTTATTAGCAAACATATTACTAGTTTAAATAATTAAGTTACTTATACTGAATAGTTATCCGAACTAATTGAATTTGTATACTTTTACTATAATATAGCGAGGAGTACTATACTTTATGATTTTGCCAATGAACTCAGTTTTACTATATAGTTATACCGTATAGCAATTTTCACTAAATAGATTTTTCTCACTAGGAGAGTATCAAATCTCCGGATCACGGATTTTGCTCAAACTTTGGGATAAGTTTTCAGATGTCAAAATATGAAAGGAAACAGAATTTTAGACCCCAATATTTCCCTAGTTACAGGCAATTAAAGAAAATCACTGAAAAAGTTACTAGATTTTCAAACGCATATAGTTCCTTAGCATTGATAGCTAGGAGCTTGAAATTTTTTTAAATGAAAGCTGAGCTCAAATCCTTTCGAAATAGTAGTTAAAGCATGTTAAAATATTATTTTTTCCTAAAGTTATAGCGTGATAAATATTGGACCTGATTTTTCTTTTTAAAACATTAATTGATAACAAAAGCTGAAATTGGGTCTAATGTTTATTACGCTATGACTTTGGAAAAAAATAATATTTTAACATGCTTTAACTACTATTTCGAAAGGATTTGACCTCAGCTTTCATTTTTAAAAAATTTCATGCTCCTAAGTATCAATGCCAAGGAACTGTAAGCGTTTGAAAATCTAGTAACTTTTTAGTGATTTTCTTTAATTGCCTGTAACTAGGGAAATATTGAGCGTTGGGGTCTAAAATTCTGTTTCCTTCCATATTTTGACATCTGAAAACTTATCCTAAAGTTTGAGCAAAATCCGTGATCCGGAGGTCTGATACTCTCCTAGACAGTGTTTAAAATTTTGAAAAATACTTTTAAGAAAATGGCATTAAAAAAATTGCTATTTTTCGTTTTTTGTAAATAACTAGATCAAATTAAGTTCGATCTGTGGAATTACGAAAAAATATCCAACTTTGGTAATATTTCGTAAAAATATTCGTATCTTTGACTGCTGTAACATTTGCATTAACACAAAAATAACACCGAAGTTGAGTGTTTTTTTTTAGTAAGAAGATAAACTAAATTTCTCACACTTTGTACAAAAGTTTAAAAAAATAAAGAATCGATCAAATTAGAGAACTTTAAAAATTAGAATTAGTTGGAAATTTTTCCTTTAAAAATTGAATAAAAATAATCATTTTTCAAGTAAAATCCTGAGTAATATATCCTTAAATATGGTTGAAAATGCATTCCCACAATTGAAAATTAAAAAAATTTGATTAAAGGATTCCAAGATGAATTTTTATTATAAGTTTTTATTATTATAATGAAAATTAATTTAATTAAAATTAATCATGAAATTTCACAAAAAAAGTGTGAATAAAAATTTAGACGAATACGTTACATACCGTCAATTGTATAAATTAGTTAAAAGTAAAATTTTAACTTTAAAGGTACTTTTCATATAATAATTTTTTTTTACAAAAAATGAGCGTTGTACAAAAAAAATTAAAAAGCGTTTTTGGATTTTTCTTCCTAAATTGTGAATTATTTGAAAAAGTAGTTAATTTTATTTCTCTTTATTAATTTAAAAAAAATAAAACTAATACAAAGAATCAATTTTTTTTTTAATTTACCGCGGTACCATAAATTGTAACGCCATCTGTTGATAATTTACATTCATTGGTCTAATATTCTGCTTCACCGAGCGAGACGCTAAGAAAGTGTTGCTATATATAGCGGCGTAGATTCGGCGCGCGGACCTTGAGCCGAACGGTTGTCTCGCCGGCTCTTTTTCTTTCCTGTCTCTCTCTCTCTTTTTTCCGTTTTTCGCTGTTCGTTTCAGGGTTGGCGGGCGGAATCCACCCTGCCCCGTGTGTTTTTCGGGGTTCTTAGTTTTTAGTTTTTTTTTTTTATCTGTTCTTTGTTCGCTGTGGTTATTCACCACAGCTTAAGTTCTTATTTCTTTTTTTTTTCCCGCGCTCGCAAGTTTTACCGTTATCTTTGTTAAGATTACGGCAACAAGATCGTTATGGCAGTTTGCCATAGCCTAATTTTCTAATTTTCATTTGAGCCTAATAGAGATCAAATCTTTTCATGTTCGCTATGGCTACTTTCCATGGCATAAGTTGGAGGATTCTAGAAGGATTTCCTTTACATTTCATCTGCAGCATTGCTGTCTGAGCGACGTGGATATCTTAGTTTTTATAATATGTGTTACGAGCGACGTAAGTTTTTATTATTTCTCGGGGATGACGAGAGGTGAGTTTTCTTTCTCAAGTTTTCGCGGAAAATGCACGAAAATTTTATTGTGAAAATTGTGAATTGTGTCCTAACGTTTTTTTTCAAATAAGTATGAACATTTTATTCAGGGTCATTCATTGATGTCCCAGTGTTTATTTACTCCCAGGACATACATATGTTATATGCGTGGCATCGATCAAAAGTTCGAATTTAAATCTTTTACAACGATCATTGACCGGACCGACATTAACCGGTTTTCTCGGAATTCGGTATAATCGGGAGTGTGGTGTGTGTTTGTAAACAAACTTTTCGCGGGAATTTTTCCGGAATACACGCTTGACTTTTATTCAATATGGACGCTCAATGCGCGGGAGGTGATGGTGTAGTGTGCTCTGAGTGACGTGAATCCATTGGTTCTCTGACCTGAAGTGCCTTGCATTAGACTCATCTAGGTGTGATAGACTTTAAAGCATGTTCGGTGTTCGGGATTGTACAGTGACTCACTATATCATATTATTGACAATTTAATTCCTGTTCGCGCTAGTTTGTTTAAAAGACGTTTTACCTTTTTTCTTTTCTTTTTTCGAATTGTGACCACTGTCTGCGACGGGGTTGTTTTGTGTCTGACGGTGTTCTTGTCCGGTAATGGCGCGGATGTGACGTGCTGAGTATGTTTGACTCGGACCGTCATTGCCGCATCTCGCTTTTTCTATCGTCAAGAGCGGAATCAAGATTTCATTGGACTATACTTTTGGACGAGTTGCCCTTTTCCACCGTTGCGCGGGTCGTTGATACGATATTTCCGGAGAGATGCTCCAATGATGATGAAGGAGAGATAGATGTTCTTTCCTCCAGGACAGTTGTGGAGACCCCTGCCGGAATGAGGACTGGGCAATAAAAGATTCTTATATTTCATACCCACCTGAGATGCGTTAGATCCACTGAGGAATGGTAATGGGTACATGCCAGAAAACGGCTTAACCAATAAAAGGATAAAAAAAAAAAATATAGCGGCGTATTGCTATAGCGATGATCACGCCAATAATACTTGAGTATTTATAGCATTACTATTATACTAATACGAAGTTTCTATGCCGGTAGTGATCGGCGTGAGGTTCTTGACAAAAAGCTACGATCGATTGTATGTTTGCTGCATTATCTATTTATCTCATAACAATTTATTATTAATTAATTTTGACGCTGGTTATTTAATAGAAGAAAGTTGGGATTTTGGCATGCAATTAGTAAAAGCAAAAACGACGCCACACATTTTTTCAAGCCAGCTGCAACGTGGCTTTGAATATAAAACTGCTTCTATTTATCATCTACAGTGCAAATCAACGATGTACAGCATCATCGATTTTCGACATCGTTTTATAAGGTATTTCAAAATGAAATTTTTAATAAGTAAATGAAAATCGCATGAAGTTTTTTTCTTACACATTTTAAGACAGAAAGTTACGTTTAGCACAAAAAAATTTTTATTTTATAATTTATGAAGCAAAATTGATGAAGTCAAATGAGATTGAAATTATTAAAAAGAGAAAAATGTCATTTTCTTTTTTTTATTTTCCAAATTTTTAAAATCCATTGTATTGTCATTTGTATTCTTCTCTAAAGTTTTCGGATCTGTTTTTTGCTTCCTAATAGAGAAAGCATTGTATCGGTAAAAAAAATTTTTTTCTATTTTTTCATTAATTTGTACATATTTAGACTCAGGGAGTCGAAAAAAGTGGTTTCCAGAAAATGTCTGTATGTATGTATGTATGTGTGTGTGTGTGTGTGTGTGTGTGTGTGTGTGTGTGTGTGTGTGTGTGTGTGTGTATGTATTCAGTACGCCAATAAGATCTCGAGAACTACTCGATGGATTAGCTTCAAATTTTGCATGCAATTTATTTTTTTGTCTAACTGGGGGGAAGCTATTGAAAATTGATCTTCTTAACTCAGTTTTTTTTCAGAACCATTTTAAGAATTTTAAAAAAAATTTTGATTTTTCATTTTTTTGATATTTTACGTAAACTACTCGAAGAATTTTCTTGAAAATTTGTATGAACATTATTTGCGACTGCCAAAAGAAGAAAAACTTTTACCAACTGATTTTCTTAGCGCACTTTTAATTTTAGAGCATTTTGAAAATTTTGAAAAAAATTTTTTTTTTCATTTATTCTTTATTTTATGACAACCATTTGATAGATTTGCTTCTAAATTTGTATGCAAGTTATTCGCTATTGTCTAAAGAAAACAAGCTTTGGAACACTTATTTTCTTAGCGTAGTTTTAATTTTAGAGCATTTTGAAAATTTTGGAAAAAATCTCTATTTTTCATTTTTTTTCTATTACACAAAAACCATTCGATAGATTTGCTCGAAAATTTTTATGGAAATCATTTGCAATGGCCTAAATAAAACAAGCTTTAAAAAACTTATTTTCTCAGTGCAGTTTTAATTTTAGAGCATTTTGAAAATTTTGAATAAAATTTTTCTAATTTTTTTTATATTTTACGTAAACTACTCGATGAAAGAGCTTCAAATTATGTATGGAAATTATTTATGATTGTCAAAATAAAATGAACTTTTGAAAACTAATTTTCTTCAATTTTCTTAGCGCACATTTAATTTTAGAGCATTTTGAAAATTTTGATAAAATTTTTTATTTTTAATTTCTTTTCTATTGCACAAAAATCACTCGATAAACTTGCTAAAAAATTTTTATGCAAATTATTCACTATTATCTGAATAAATCAAGCTTTGGAAAACTTATTTTCTTAGCGCAGTTTTAATTTTAAAGCATTTTGAAAATTTTGGAAAAAATGTTCATATTTCATTTTTTTTCTATTACACAAAAGCCATTCGATAAATTTGCTCAAAAATTTTCATACAAATTATTTGTTATTGCCTAATTAAAGCAAGCTTGGAAAAACTTATTTTCTTAGCGCAGTTTTTTGTTAACTGTTTGATGAAAATGTTCCAAAATTTGTATGCAAGTTATTGGTTATAGTGATAAGAAGACAAGCTTGGGAAAATTAATTTTATAAACGCATTTTTAATTTTAGAGCATCATAAAATCACATTATGCAAATAGCAAAAGTAAGAAAGAGTAAAATTCATATAGTTTTCGTAGGTATTAAGACAGCCTTCAATACAGAGGATAGGGACATTTATATTAAAATCGTATTTAAAAAAATAAAATCAAATTACTCTAACTCAATGCGCTCTATGAGAAAGCATTGCGCCAAAGCACTTGGCAGCGGTTTTGACTATGCGATGTCGCTCTTCCGTCTTTTTTTTATTATATTATGTTTTTAAACGTTAATTTTTTAATTTTTGTTGGGATTTATGGTTTATTGTTATTTTTTGATTTTGGGATTTCATGTGTAGTTTGAATCTTTTCTAAATTCGTCTAACTTTTCGATGCTCGAATTCATTTTTCCTCTATCATCTCTATGCTGTGCACATTTTGCTCGCTCGCGCGTGATTTTTCGTTTTTTTTCACTTACTGATCGTTTCTAATATTATTTCGCTCGAATATTAGTTTTTATGTTTAGCTTTGTATTTATCAAAGATAAACTTTCGATGATGCTTTGTTAGAGGCTATCGTAATTTGGTTAATTTATCGCTTTCTCTTATATTTTTATATACTTTATTAAATTTAACTTGAATTTATCTTAAGTGTAGCTATATTAGTTTAATTTAAACTAAATTCAGCTAATTTTTAGATTTGATTTAACTGAATTTATGTATTTTTTATCTATTTTCAACTTAAATAAGTTTAATTTTTTATTGCGTAAAATAAGCAATTTTTTTATAATATGAAGAAATTTATACACGTGTACATAAATAAAATATAAATTCACGTTTCACGCAATAACATGTAAATTCATGAGTAATATGTAATTTTATTCTCCACTTAATTAGAAATTGAAAACAGAAATAGAAATCACTGGGTGTCAAATCATATAAAAGTTTGATATATTTTTCCGATGCGTTTATTTGGTTAGGTTTAATACCAATTGTAATCTAAATATGATTTTATTAAATAAGAGATTCGACAGAAGTAATATAAATTTTAATATAATATAAATATAAATTACATATAATATTACAATCGAGAAACGGCTCACAAGAATTAAACGCTCTCTTTTACAGTCGAGGTCTGTACACTTTGACTCTCTCTCGCTTTCTGTTCGCACATTTGCGAAGTCCAGCAACGCGTACGCTGCCCAGCCCCTAGGATTCTTAGAAAAAAACCAACGGCTCGCAATTTCGGCGAAAGAAAAAATATTTTATTTTATATAGGAGCATCGGGAACGAGACAATTTGACACTGGGAGAAAAGGCCAAGAAAAAACTCTATAAATTAACCTTTTATTCTTTTTTAAAACAACTTTTCGACGAGACTAGCCTCATCCTCTTCAGGTTTTAGTAAATACTGAAAAAAAATTTTTTTACAAATAATTAATACAAAAATCACCACGCACAACAGAACAACATAAAAACACGTTAAAAATCTTTTGTCTAAATATCGCTCACCTAGATTTACAATATTTTCAAATTCAGAGAGAATATACAAGACATAAACTCTCATCATTAACTAAAAGTCTCAATATAAAAACAAAACTTATATAAACTTAGTTATCGAGTCAATAAGCGTTGTGTCAAAGGTTTATAAATGTTAGAAAGAGAGAGAGTATCAGATTGTAAATTTAACGTATTATAACTCCCACTTATAAAAATCATTTCCGATATTCTTCTCCTTCTCACACACGATTCACAATCTAAAATAACTGTATTATTCCAATCAAAACTGTGAGAACAATTCAATATGTGGTTTGAAACTACAGAATTTTTATTGTACATTTTTTTATGTTTATTGATTCTAATGCCTAACGCTCTTTTAGACTCACCAACATAACATGCATCACAATCAATTCAAGAAAACTTATACACTATACCAGTCTTATCAAATTTATCAGTCTTATCTTTACCTAGTTTAATAATATTATTTAATTTGTTGTTAAGTAAGGGTCTAGTTGAAATGTGAAATTTCTTAAGAGCTTTTGAACATTGAGAATAAAATCTTTCTTTAAATGGTAAAGAAATAGCGCATAACGGTTTAGATTTCGACATACAATTATTAATATTCTTGTTAACGCTATTAATATTATTAAAATTAATTTTTCTTAGTCTATTTTTAATACAAGAATCAATAAATTTTGCAGGTTAATTATTTGAACTCAATATATCTTTTACTAAATTTAAATTTTTATTATGAAATCTTTCATCAGAAAGTAAAACAGCTCTGTCAGTCAAGTTATATATAATATTTTTCTTTAACTCTAATGGATGATGAGAATTAAAATTTATGTTCTGTTAGAATTTGTTGGTTTTTGGTACCAATCAGTAATGATATTATTCTCACTATTAATAAGCAATATATCCAAAAAATTCAATTTTTTACCGTTCCCCAATTCAAAAGTAAACTGAAGTCTATCATTAAAATCATTAAAAGTATTTAATAAAACCTGAAAAGGATGAGGCTGATCTCGTCGAAACGTTGTTTTAAAAAAGAATAAAAGATTAATTTATAAAGTTTTTTCTTGGCCTTTTCTCCCAGTGATTGCTATTTCTGTTTTAAATTCATGAGTATTAAAAATTTTACATATGAATTTTCATTTGTCGTTGACATTGCTTTAAAAAAAATAATACTATTCTCATTTTCAAACTTCTATTTGCACACGCTGTTTTCCTTTTTTCAAATGTGTGTGTGCATATGTGCGCGTGTGTGTGAACAGATATCAACAAAAATAGCAATACGAAAAACTACTATAATAGTTATTTATTTACCTTGGGCGAGTCTTGGGCGATTACGACCTGAGGACGATATTAACGTCGTGGGATAATAAAGCCGAGGTGCGCGAGCGAAGAGAGCGGCCGAGGCTTTATCCCACGATGTAAATATCGTCCGAAGGCCGTCATCGCGCAAGGCTGGCCCAGGGTGCTTAAATTTTCCATCCTAGGCAAGGACGCATGAGGGTTTTTAGGTGCAGATGTTTTTTTACAAATAATTTTATATTTATATAATAAAATTAAAATTATATGGTACTCTTTCTTATTAGAATTTATTAATTTTTTATATTAAATAAAAAAATTAACTATTAACTATAAAGAATAAACAAGAAATAATAAAATTAAAAAGAAATAATAACATCGACAATAAATAATAAAATTAACATTATTAAAATTATTCATAGTTAACAATATTATTGCAATTTTATAATTTTATTTTTTTTTATAAATATCCACTTTTTAAAGTGATAAAATTCTGTAGCACAAGCTATAGCTTGAATATCGAATACAACTGAATTTGCAGTTTTGCACTATTGATTCTTTTGTTTTTGATTTAAGTCGAAATACGATGGAGAAATGTTGCTACTGGGTTATAATGAACTCAATGCAACCCAGAAGCTTTATACTCCTAGGCAGTAATAACTGTTATTGCAGTCTAGGAGCTCCTAGCGTGCATCTAACCTATTTATCAATTGAGGGCTCTTACGTAAAAACCTGAATGCGTCCGCCTGGGATGAAAAAATAATTACGATCCAAAATGATCAGCAATCTAAATATAGTGTCAAGCACACATAGATATATGTAACAAAACTTGAGAATATAATTAAATGTTACTGTTCCTTTTCAGAATTTATTGAGAGAGAAAAGAGCAGCTCAACAAGCGATACACAATCAAAGATGCAAAAAAACAATATAAAATGTTGGCTATAGGGAAGTTGAAGAAGAAATACACGAAAGTGTACTAATCTGTTTCACTATAAAGATCCAGATTTGTTAAATAACAATATGTTATACATTATGTACAAACAACTCAAAAAATATTATTAAAGATACTAGTGTAGTAAATGATGAACTTAGGACTTCACGACAGCCTTAAAAATTTACACGCAATTGTAATGAAATGAAAATAGAATAAAATGTGAGTGGTGCTTAGACTCAGCCTTCAATAGCATTCAGTATATATGTACATAATATGTGGAAAAGAACGAGTCTGCATATACATATGCCAGTCAGGACAAAATAATGAATCATTTTTAAGGTAAATCATTTTACTGTCAAAAATAAATGTTATACGGGTAATTTGTCGTAAAATTAAATTAAGAAATTTTATATATTTTAGGAGATTGTGAAAGAGAAATAGGAAATTTATCAAGTAAGACGATGTGTCGAGACAGTAGTAAAATCTGGCTAATAGGAACATCCATTATTTTACAAGTCAGTGCGTGTTTATTTGGATCAAGTCTAAGTAGACTCTAAATTATAATTATCAAGTAAGTTGAAGAATTCCACTGGCATTTTGTATTAACAATTTAGACGTGGCATATTATTAGATTTTAACTTTGCTACAAATTTGATGAAGTAAATGACAATGCAAAATTTTTACGTTGATGCAATAATAAAATTCTGCGTATCGATCATTACTGTATTTTTGCTGAGATTCTGTTCTTTCGGTAGAAAATTGAAATATTAATTGTGTATTAAAAATAGTAATAATCAAAACTTCTAAATTAAGTTTTCCGTAATTCATATAATATGAAATTCCGTTAATTAAATTTCATAAATTTCAATATTAATAGATCAAAGTGTTTTTTCTGTCATAATAAATTAATAGCATAGATTCTTTAATTTGAAATTTTTTAATTTGAATCTTTTCTTTAGAATACAGTTGTAGAACCAGCTAGTATCATGGGATAATCAATAAAATAATTTTTTCCCATACCCTGGCCAAAAATATGTCATTATTTGTCGAAATCATACAATAAAAACATAGCGTTTTCCTTCAGCGAATATGCTCACTCGAGTTGCGCAGAAAGCTTGGCGTTGGCACAGACCCGAATACTGCTGTTTTCAAGTCTCTTTTGTGCGTGTTAAGAGTAGAGGAGATATACGTTAATCTTTTTTTATTCACCGGTTATAAGCGTGAACTCTCTCTCTCTCTCTCTCTCTCACTCTCTCATATGCATAATATAGTTTATCCTTTTTTGTTTACCAGTCATATACATCGACTCTCTCTGTCTGATATGTGTTATAAACTAGTGTACAAATAATATTTATTTGTTATAAAGTATTAAATTATAAAATAAACGGTTGATTGTGCTGTTTAATTAGTTTTATTTTTATGAATTATAATCTGTAGTGTATTATAATAAGAGTGATATATTTATGGATTATTTAACTGAATTATCATCAGTGGCAGTGGAGCAGATAGAGAGTGCGCATGTTCGGTGAAGAGTATTATATGATTCTTCGCGATACTTTTTTATTTATTGATTTTTCATCGATAAATGAATTATCATGAACTTTAAGTTGTACGTGTTTTTAGCCCGGCATGGGAAAAAATCGTATATGCCACTTGGGATAAAAATGCGACACTTTGGGCCGGCATTTTAACTCTAGAATGCCGCATTTTTACCCCACATAGCATAATATACTATTAAGTGGTAGTTCTTAGCAAGTCTAGTCAGATTTGCTAGAATTTAAAAAAAATAATAAGTTGCGAATATTAATGCGTTAGTGATTTTAAGGATTCTTTGAAGATCAAAGGAATTTGTCGCATAATTACACATGCATATGCGCGCACACGCATTTACAAAGATTATTATAAAATAAATGAATAAATAAATAAATAAACATATATATATATATATATATATATATATATATATATATATATATACATTTACAATATATATATACACGAAAATATTTTATTGAAATATATTAAAAATCATTAAAATAAGGATAGATGTAATAAAGCATATGATTCCTACATAGTTTCCGACATTACAGTTACCCGAAATTTTCCAAATTATCTCTATATTATGCTTTTTATTAGTTAAAATTGAAGGCCGTCATATAGAGATATTTTTAAATCTTTTGGATTGACAATCAAAATTTGGAAAATTGTAATACCAGAATTTTACATTCCCTTAATGTTAGTTAGCACTATACTATTATCAAGATATTTAGACTCTATTTGCTTGATGTGAGTTACATCTGGATAAATGTTTAAGCACTTAAACCGACATTAATTGTAACAATTATTAGTATTATTTTTATAAATTATTTATAATTTGTCTAAATTCTCCGATTTTCAATCGTATTGAATCATCATCTACTTTTTTCAGTTTCCATATTCAAGATATACTTCTGTGAACTCTTGACATATGATCAGTTTGTTTTTCCCAAAAATATAACATCATATATATCTTGTGTATCTTTCTTGTCAATTTTAACATTATTTAAAGTATTTAATAAAATATCGTTGTTGGAATAAAGAGATTGTAGTTGATAACGTAAACTTAACATGATAAAATAATTCTCCTGACAATTTTCATATGCCACTATCTGCTTAGACTGTTTTTTCCAATAATCTTTGCCATACAGTCACTATAATAATCGTGAAATTTTACATAATTTTCTTGGAAAGTAATCATTTATTCATCATACAATTAGATAAATATGACATTGAGTTGTTTCTCTAAATATAATTGAAGAATATTAACAAGTTCTAAAAGAGACTCGCTACTAAGATCAGATCTCAAAATGCAGAAGTAAATTTTAATTATTTAATACATTAAGCTATAAATTCACTAAAATGTCTTATAAAATTTTTCTTCAATTCTGAAATTAATCGAATATAATAAAATGTTAAATTTACAGGAAAAGTGTCTGACAGGTACCTGAAGTGTCCGGCGCCGATTTCATTCAGACTTTAATATGTTTGTGAAAACCACCCTTAAAGTTCACCCCAAAATACCGTTTTTTCTAAATATCTCGACTTAAACTCTATATTTTTTTATAAAATAAATAAAAATTATTTCTCGTGCAAAGGACAAGTAATCTATAATGGTTTGAGAAGTTGGGGTTGCATCCTTTAATCTTTAGGGGATGAAACCCCCTTTTTTCCATTATGTAATAAAACATTATAAAATCACTTTGATTGGTCTTAGAAAAAATTTTGACTAAATTACAAAAAAATTTCTAAGTTCAAAAATTTAAAAAATTTTCAAAAATTGTTTTGAATTGACTAAACATTGTTTGGAACTTGTAAAAACCAAAAATATCGTTACATGATGTTTTGGCATGATAAATCACCTGCGGTGAACTTATTCTAAAGTTGCACTGAGTGACTAAGACCCTGTGCGAAACTAAGGAGTAATTTCGATCCCTTAGTTTGTAAAAAGTACGCTGAGTGACTATGACCCTGTGTGTAGATTAATGGGTAAACTCGATACTCTAGTCTTGTAAGAAAATACACTGGGTAACTACGACCCTGTGTCTGGATTAGTTAGTAAACTCGACCCACTAATCTGGTTCGAAAGGGAGATAAGAAAAATTTCTTTGAAAAATAAAAAAGAAATAAAAAATTAAATTTTATGTCAACTTACTTTTTATTCCTTTTTCTTTTACTTGTACAATCTCGCATGGATCTTGTGAAATATTATGAATTATAGTAGAAATTAATGGATGATTATGCGGTAAATATCTAAACGTAGAATTAATCCAAAAACCCGTATAGAAAATATTTTACAATGGCACACATTAAATTGAACGGATAAAAATTTCTAATGGTTTTAATATCTTTTCGGGTGAGAGATTATATTCCCTGGTTTCTTCTTTTGCGCTGCTTTCAGTGCAAATTGAAGTTCCCTCGTCTTGAATATCGCATCGTAATCCTTCGAAGAAAGAACTACTTGCGACCGGTACGTTGCATCTCTCCACCAAGTATCTGAATCCTTCCCCACATACTTGCTGAAATCGTAAGTTGACAATTTTACCACGATGCAGCCAGAATTCACATCCGCAGAATATTTCAATTGGCCATCTTTCGTTTCGATGAAAATATTCGATTGTATTGAACCAGTGTCGGCAAGAGTACATTCCTGTGCTATATCGTTTTCGATTGAACTTTCTAACTGGCTCTGGATCTTGTTGATTTTCATCTGAACTCTCTTGATGCTGTCTACTGATTCGTGACTTGCATCTGAGTCCATCTCCTCGTCTTCCGAGGATATCGGTGATACAATCTTGGACGTCTTTTTCGGTGATATTTTTTGTCGTTTTTTGGGTGTGTTTTCTGTAATCTGCACTCTTTTTGCTTTCTTGTTCTGCGATGTGTTGCATGATTCTGCATCGGCACTGTGAGTTTGTATATTGGCAGTCATGTATGACGTGGACGTGCTGGCCATGTTCAGCTGCGATGAACACGCCTTTTTTATGTTCGATAAGACGTCGAGCAGTTGGTCCAGAAAAGGCGTCGTAAAGAGAGCTGGGTCTTTTCCAAATATCATGTAAAATCCTATTTCGCAGACCCTCTTGCCGAAAAACGCTCGTCTATTTTCCATGCTAGAAATGTTTTGATTATATCGTGGTAATGATTCATCGCCGGAATCATTTTCATGTCCAAGCTGCTCTCCAGGTTGTTCATTACCTCGTTGAATTTTTCTACTACTATGTTGTAGTTCCAGTACATCATTAAGAATTGAATCAATGCACATTTCTTTGTTACCATTTCCATGCGATCTTTTGCCTCCAGACGTTCCAATGTTTGTATTATTGATGCTTTCTTCTTCTTCTTCGGCTGACTCAACGGTTCTAAGAAAGCGGTGCATTCCAGCTCTTGCTGAAGTAATTTCTGAGTTTCTGGCAATACTTCGCAAATTACTTCTTCTATTACTGGCATCTGATCAGGATCCATTGTTTAATAAACTGTATTCTTCACTGTCTAATAAATTATAATTATCTTCAAGAGATAATGGTTTCACTTTTAAAATTGAGCACAATTTTGGCATTAAATTAAATTCTTAATTTTATAACCTACACCTCCAACCACACTGAGATCCAGAATAAGACTGAAGCATCGGACCACCAGCAACCGTATATATACCCCCACCAGTCAATATCGATATGTCGGCCGAAGGCCATGACAAATATCATGACATCTCTAAAGAAAATCGAGTTTCAATTTAAGCGTTTTAGAAAAATTGAAAAGACTAAAAAGTCTTACGAAAATTGAAATTTGTAATAATAAAATTGAAAAGATTAAAAAGTCTTATGAAAATTGAAGTAAAATAAAAAGATAAAAGTCATATACAAATATAAAAAGACAAAAGTCTTATACAAATATAAAAAGACAAAAATCTTATACAAACATAAAATTGAAAATAGAAAAAAATAGAAATGAAGACAAAAGTCTTATAAAAATTCTAAATTAGAATTTTTTTGAAATTATAGAAAACCTCAAGGGTCCGTAATCTTACTCAAAGCAAGAATGTGGTATAAGTGACAATTTCTGTATTGCAACCCTGTGTTTATATACTTTAGCAGAGTATACACACAGGGTTTTACATTAGTATTGGTGTAAGTTAAGAGATTTTCCTTAGATTTTCTTAAGTTTTTCATGAGAGAGTATAAGTAAGACACAGAAAAAAGATATGCGTGGAAAAAGTCTTAACTCTGCCTTTGGCCCTTCTTTTTTCTTTGCCTTTTACATGATAATACTTAAAAATAAAAAATATTATATTTATTTTTCTAAATATTTCTAAAAAATAAATGTTATAGATATAGCAAATTAAAAATGAAATTACAAAATTGAATTAAAATAATACGCTATTGAATTAATTTGATTATATAAGAAAGAGAATATCAATTGAAGTATTCGTTAAAGTATGCTACATAATATCTATATTTAAGATACAACTATTTTTGACATTAGTAGAGAAGACAAAAATTAACTATAAAACTAAATAACAACCTATCTTAAGATAAAAATTTCCAGGATGCAAAAATAAAATTATTGACGAGCATGCGTTTGTACGTACATAAAGTATTCTTATCATTGTTAGGGCGGTCCCTTTTAAAAAAGGTTTTACCCTCTCAAAAAGGAACGACCTTAATCTATTCTAAATCTAATAACTATCACATTAATAAAAAATAACGGAAAACTGAAAGACTTAACCACGTCAGTAAGTCTTTTGATTAATTAAATGCTTTCTGGACTCTTTGTTTTTTTTGTTTAGACTAATTTAAACAATTTTTCATTCCAAAAAAAAAAAAAATAAATTAAGAAAATTGCAAATTGTACACAACTAAATATTTAGCAGTTTAATTAAATATGGAATTTAGCAATGAGATTATTTCATTAAACGAAATTAATTTATTGTAATCAATTTCTTTTTATAATGTAGAAAACCCGCTGTCATTCTCAATTAATACAAAAAGGTGAAATGTATAAATTTTATGCATGAAAGGAAAAATAAATCAAAAGAAAACTTGATGAATTTTAATGCAGATTATATTCTATGTAAAAGTTATTTTTTAATAAAATATTGATACAAAGATTACCGCATACGTCTGTTTGACAATAATTTTTAAATTTTACTAATTTTAAATTCCGAATCTATCTTTTGAAATTATTTATTTAAAGCTGATATCTGTTCGGTTTTCATGATTTGGAAATTCAGAATACTTATCTTTTACTAGAGTGAACAAACTGTTGGCCGGCGTGGCGGCATTGCCGGCTTTCCTGGGTGCTGCTACCTCGCTTGCCGTCCCCAGCTGCCTTCTTTTAGATACACTCCCGAACGTGTTAAGCGGAAAATTTAGCCGGGTAAATTAATAAAACACTAAACTCTTTAAATAACATAAAAAAAAACACTAATTGAATTGCAACCATGAGAGAAAATGAAAAATAAAAAGAAATTTGGATAATGAATAAAGGAAAAAGAAAAACAACACTTAACATTTTACATTAGAGTAGGAAGCTGCGCGAGCCTCTTCCTCTCGCACTTGCCCCTAGGGCCTGTCCCGCGCGTCTGCTGTCAAGAGCTTTTTTCTCGCTTGACAATTAGTAGTCAAGCCAACTTCAAACGTCTTAATTGTTGTGGGGGAGAGCGCGAAGACAGAGAAAGGTAGTCCTCTCTCTCCGTTGCTCTCACCCGTCTAATGCATGGAAACCGACGCTAAGTCCCCACTTCAACTCAACGAAGTAGAGAAAGAATGGAGACGAAGCAACGGCTCCCGTCAACGACCAAGCTTGGATTCTTGGAAAACTGATAAAAGTGTGAAAAGAAAGTGGCCTTGATGCTTTCAAGACCTATTTCTTTTCACTATAGTAATAAAGTGAGAGAATAATTTTGGAATTAATTAAATCATTTTCTCATTAAAATAAAAATTTAAGAGGCGAAAATTCGTCACTTAACAATCATAACGGTCCGGATTAACAATGTTTAGTATAGGAAATTTCCTAATTAGTTACAATATAAACTATTGTTCATGCAATATAAATGTGAATAAAAATATCTTGAGTGTCTATATAGCTGCAATAAAAACTAAAGGGACTCTGTTGAAAATGTCCATCTGGAATTCTAGCTGGATTTTCAGCTGGAATTACATGTGGAAGTCTATGGATCCCATGTGGAATCGGATGGAATTCTTTGTCCTGGTCCATGTCTAAGCACCCGAACCGGTATTTCATTCACGCAGATTTTAAAATGGTATTCTAGCTGGAATTCCGCCTAGAATTTTAGTTGGATTTCCATGTAGAGATTTATGGATTCCATGTGAAACCCGATGGAATTGTATATCCTGGTCAATGTCTACACTGAGAGAAAGATTTCATAACTGTTAACTTAGTATATTAACTATTAAAGTATATATTGTAGATTCTAATTAAATATACAAATCTTAATAGTTGAAATCAAATATTAATAGTTAAGATATTATATTCTTTCTAAAGATACGTAAAGTTTTATAGTAAATATATGAAGTTATTAGCTTTATATATATTAATTATTAATATATAATAAAATAAATACTAAGAAAACTCAAAACAAAAATCAAATATACAGATATTTTAACAGTTATTAAACTTTTCTCTCAGTGTAAGCACGCGAACAGGAATTTCATTTATATAGATTTTAAAATGGAATTTCACCTGGAATTCTAGATGGATTTCCGTGTGGAATTCCAGCTGGATTTCTATGCAGAAGTCTACGGATTCCATGTGAAACCCGTTGCAATTCAATATCCTGGTCTATGTCCAAGCCCGTAATTAGACATTTTACTTATCTATATTTTTACATACAATTCTAGCTAGGATTCCATGTAGAATTTCACGTCGAAATATACAAACGAACGCTTATAGAGCATACGAACTTTTTCCCGATGGCTTATGGAATCGTTGCTTGTACACAAGGCATATTTCCAAAAACGTGCGTACGGAACTTTAGCAGTAGAGGGCGCAAGGAAGTATTCCCGATTTGTTCTCTCCGTGTATGGATTTTACGTGAAACCTGGTGAAATTACATGTTCTGGTCCATCGCACGTGAAGGCTTTTTATTCCCTAAGATTTGTACACAGAATTCCAGTTGAATTTCCTGGTAGAATTCCAGCTGGATTTCCATGCAGAAGTCAGTAGGGAGGCAACGCAGGTACTGGATCCCCCAACCACCACCCCCAAGGCGGAAAGGGGAATCTAGGAGAATGACTTTGGCGGGAACCTTGAAGCAACGAGCCATGAAAAGAGAGAATGAACTTAAAATGGAAGTGGGAAACGGTTTAAGAAACTGGTCTGTTTAATAAACAACAATAAAATTTAAAAATCGTGATTTTTTTATTAATTTAATTAAGTTTCAATATCATTTATACGCTTGACAATATTTCTTAAATTATTATTAAAAATTACAATATCATTCCGTAGATTGCTAGAAATGTTATAAAATTCTATTTGAATATTTATTATAAAATAGAATTATATATTTATTAATATTATTGATAAATATAAGATGCAACGAACCATGAAAATAGAGAATTACATAAATGTTATCATACAATAAATAGTAAATATAATTTATAAAATTAAAAAAAATTTTATTTCTAAATGAATGCTATTATTTACCATAAACAATTAAAATCTTTGAAAAGAGAGAATGACTGGAAATTACAAAAATTTTAAAATTCGCAACGAGCTATCAAAATAATTAAAATTTATACAATGAAAATACCTTTAAAATAAAATCTTTCTTCCATATCAAAATGCTATTTTTTTCAAAGTAAAATCGTTTATAAATTATAAATATTTAAAAGATAAATATTTTTACAAAAGTTTCATTTAAAAACAGTCGAAAAAACAAGTACGGACAGGTAATACAATAAGGCTACAATAAATATTGAATATAATTTATACAGTTAAAATAAATTTTTATTTCTGCATAAAGTGCTATTATTTACCGTAATCAATTCAAATCTTTGAAAAGAGAAAATGACCGGAAATTATGAAAATAACAAAATCCACAACGAGCCATCATTAATAATTAAAATTTATACAATTAAACTACCTTCAAGATGAAATCTTTCTTCTGCATCAAAATGCTTTTTTCAAAGTAAAATCGTATAAATTATAAATATTTAAAAGAGAGAATGACCGGAAATTATGAAAATAACAAAATTCACAACGAATAATAATTAATTAATTAATAATTAATAATTTAAATTTATACAATGAAACTACCTTCAAGATAAAATCTTTCTTCCGCATCAAAATGTTATATTGAAAAGTTAAATATTATAAATTACAATAAAACATTTAATTGTGTACCTCAATTTTTAGTATAAATACTTAATAATTTATAATTAAAATTATTAATTTATAATTAAAATAAAATTTTATCTTTGAAAAGATAGAATGACCGGAAATTATGAAAATAACAAACTCCGCAACGAATAATAATTAATTAATTAATAATTTATAATTTAAATTTATACAATGAAACTACCTTCAAGATAAAATCTTTCTTCCACATCAAAATGCTATTTTGCAAAGTTTAATATTATAAATTACAATAAAACATTTAATATCTTAATGTTATTTGTATATCTATATTATATGAATTAAGATTCTTACACGAAATAAGAAAAATTATTTCTTTGGTGAAATTAAAAATTTCTTGTATATTTCGAAAAATTTGTTGTGAAATGACCTTAAGGTCCTTTATTTTTAAGGTTACATACATTTATATAAGAAAGGAGGAATTGTTTCTTTAGTTAAAAGTGAGAAAAATTTTGTAAAAAAAAATGTGATGTAAAATGATCTTAAGGTCCCCAATCTCTACGTTGTATATTCATATATATATACTATATATAATAATTATTTTTTCCCTAAGTTAAAGCGTAATAAAGATTGGACCCAATTTCAGCTTTTATTTTTAATCATTATTTAAAGAAAATATTCAGGACCCATCTTTATTACGCTACAACTTAAGGAAAAAATAATATTTTGATATATTGTAAGTGATATTTTGAAAGGATTTAATCTCAACTTTAATTCAAGAAAAGTTTTAAGCTTCTAGCTATTAATGCCAAAGAACTATAAAGTTTGAAAATCTGATAATTTTTTAGTGGTTTTCTTTAATTGCCTGTAACTAGGAAAATATGAAGAGTTAGGGTCTAAAATTTTGTTTTCATTTATATTTCAACATCTAGAAACCTTTATCAAAATTTGAGAAAAATCGGCGACCCAAAAGATAAACACTATTCAAGTCAGTTAAAATTTTACTAAATTTGAGTCAAAATTTAACTTTTTCTTCGATTAGCTTTTGTAATGACTATTAACAAATTTCAAGGACAAAATTTTGAGAAAATTAGCTTATATATCCAAGACCATTATTTTTGCACGTTCAATTTTATGTTGTATTTTTGTGTTGTAAAACTTTAATTTTGCTAAATTTAATCAAAATGTAGCTTTTTCTTGTACTATCTTTTGTAATAATTATCAATAAATCTCAAGGACAAAATTTTGAAAAAATTTGCTTATATATTCAAAGACCATTATTTTTGCATGGTCATTTTTATGTTCTATACTGTTTTGTAATATTTGAAACAATGTATACCATTTAAAATGAATCTGAAAATTAATCTATTGTCAAAATACGGTGGGTATAAATACGATCGGACGCATCACATGGTGCACAAGAGCACTAACAAGGAAGGGTCCCCAGGTGTACCTCACCGATTTTGATTATTTTGTGATATGTTGTAGTACTCGAGAAGATATTAAACATGTGTTTTTCTTACGTGCTAATTCGTCGATTTAAGGGGTGAAAATCACCCCTGAAATTTTCCACCAAAAACAGGTTTTTTCTAATATCTCAAAAACTATTTGGAGTTTTTAAATAAAACCAACGCCAAATTCTTTATTATAAAAAGACGTTACTATAGGCGTAACTTTTACCCCAAAGGATGTCAACCCGTATTTTTTTAGGGGTAAATGTGCAATTTTTCGCTATTTTTGCAATATAAAATTGATTGAATCGTCTAGATTTAGTTGAAAATTGCACTATCATCAAGAAAATAAAAAATTAAAGTTGACGTGTTTCGAGATTTACGAAGAAAAATTTTTTTTTCTTGATTGTTTTACCCTTGGGGTTATTTATTTATTTTATCTTTAAATGAAAAATTATATTCTTGAATTATTTAAAAAATTTTTTAATTTATTTGCAGATTTACACATTTATTGTATATTTTTTAATTTTTAATAAAACAACATTGAATATCGATGAAAATAATTTCATTTTACTATGAATTATTGCAAGTTTGAAATAAATTTAAATTTTTAATTCTTGTGTAATCAATTTTATTTCGAATACATTCTACAAACTTATAATATTACAATTATTTAGAACATGCAATTTATGTGTAATACATCGGTAATTGAAAATTGCATAATTTTCTTAATTGTTATCAAGGGTCATAAGTAGAACAATAATGATAATCATCAAAAAGTGTTTCAAACATAAAGATTTTTTACACCATGAACATCGAACAATTGCGACATTAGAGCACCCTGCAATTTCACAAAGTATATTAGATTGTGATCTAAACGCAAAATTTACTGGATTTTCAAAATTTTCAGGATGAAAATCCGTATAACTACTTTTATACCATGAATATTTAAACAGATTTATGTATCTCGGAAAAAATAGTTGATTGTGCACTAAAGATTGAAGTTTAATGATATTGTTTCTGAAATGAAGATTCAATTCTTCATTCATCAATATCACGCTGTCCGAAAAATGTCTTACATAATTTTTCCAAACCCTAAATCCAAAAACATCTAGCGGTTGTATTTTACCTGTAGTTCCTTTTGGAATTATTTTTAAAGTTATTTTTTTATTAATAGGTTTTAATAGGTTTTTTTAAGAGAGATGTGGCCAACGAAAAACATCTCCTTCCGGCATTTTCCTTTTCCTGCTTGCTAATTTTTTATATTTTTCTGTCGATTGTCTTCCGCTGATAATCACGATTTCTTCATCCGCGTTATTCGTACTGTTCCCTACAGCACTGTTTCTGCTTTTAAAATCTATGACACTCATTTCTAAATCAGTTTTTAATTTATCTATTTGTACTTCTCGCACTTCTTCTGATGGCACTTGTTTTTCTATTAACGGAGGCGTTGCCGATTGTCTTCGAGGGGTGGTGTAAACAGAAGTCGTCTCCATTCAGAATGTTCACTTGGATTATCAATTTCATTTTCGTTTTGCATCTGAACAGAAGTTTGATCTTTGTTTCGACCTTGACTTTTGTCAAAATTATCATTATTAATATCATCAGGTGGTAGTGATAATTGAAACTGTCTCAATTCGTCTTATGGTCCAAATATAGATATTCCAAAAATAGAAAAAAAAGAAGTTTAGTCACTTTTATATGTTCACTTACTAACGTAATGCGAACTGCATCAATAGAAACGTAATCACAATAATATAACCTGTATTGTTTTTGTATAAACACGTTATTTATAATTTCTGCTTTCATAGATATATAGATTATAATTCATCTTTTTTATAGAGATAATTTCATCATTCAAAAAGTTCAAAATTATTTTAAGGATTGTATAAACAGCTACAGCATCATGAATAAAACAGTCCGATATAATTACTAAACTCTTATGTTTAGTAATTTCATTATCTCTATAATAAATAATTACATTATAGATTGTAGCTTGGTTGTTGTTCCAGTGAAAACCGGGAGCAGCATCTTGAATTGTGAATGCATAATTCTCTGCAAAATCAATAATTATTTGAAACTCATGTGATTCCAGATTGTCCTTTAACGTTTTTTAATAAATGCATGAGGAGGTAGTTCTTTCACTTTTTGACAAAAATATGTTACAAATTCAGACCTTTCCTTGATTAATGTTTCTAAAGTTGTTTGTGAATTAATCCACTGCTTGAAAGAAATTGAGGTAACACAATTATCTTTAAAAACTTTTGATAAAAAATTCATTAGATTAATAGATCCTAGATTTTTCTCGCGAAATAACATAAATCAGATGCTGATTTACATATTAAAAAATCAAAACATTCTGTATATGACGTTATTTTCTGTTCTTCATTTTTTGTAAAATTATCTAAATGACAATCTGGAAAAAATGAGCCATTAAAATTAGAATTATTATTATTTATATTAAGACGCATGCTCACAATAAATAAAAATACCTAAATCATCAATTTTACATTTCGATGATACGAAAAGACACACATGCTGTAAGTGCCACTGCTTCCTGCTAACCCAGTTTTTAGGACGCAACATTGTAAATTTTATTTTAACCAATTTTATTTTCTGGAAATTCTAATTTATAAAATTGGTATAATTCTTTTAAATTCAACAGAATCAGTCGTTTTTGAAGCTTCTCTTTCACTCCATCACTAGTTCTTACACATATCGTATCTTTCATATCAGGCATAGTTCAGCTTACATTATCTCTTAAAAAAAAGTCCTCAACTGTAGAGATAATTTCACAAAATATAGATTTACCTAAACAGAAAATATTTCATGCGAAATGAGATATTTATGATAGTATTCATTATAAAGAACTTATTTGTTTAACATTTTAATACCTATTGTGATGACCATTATATGAAGTATTAACTCTTATAGTGGAACATTTGTCTCATAGCAACTTACGTATGCTACAAGAGCGATGCTACTTTTATACAGATAACTGGCGCTGCGTTATCCTTATTTTCGAGTCACTGCCTAGCAGCAAAACTCGGGTATTAAGTGTCCTTAAATCGATGTGCCCTATTATTTTAATTATTTAGAATTTAATATTTTTTCTTTTTTTTATGTTTAAAGAAAGGAAAGGAAAAAACGTTTACTCTTATATATTCAATTTGTATTGAGCGAGTTTATCAATTATAATTATTTATTATTTTATTAATTTATTTTGACGTGCTATTAAATCACTAATATCTAAGTCTATCCTAAAGTGACTAGAATATTCTTGTGTGACTTGCCTAACTAAAATTTTTATTTTCTAGTTATCTAACGCGTTATGATAGTTCCATACCCCACATCTGTCGTACCTAATCTGCATAAATCTATCTCTGAAGAAAATCTGACATATAAAAGATCATCAGTCCATATTATATTTGGTAAATTAGAGTCACCAACTATGATCATTTTATGATCAGGATATCTAAAGTTTAACTCTTCAATCTTTTTTTAATGAGCTTTATAGACACTTCATTTGACGGAGAAAAATAGACCAATCAAAAACTTTCCACCAAGTAATGATAATAATTGATTGTTATTCATTCTTAAGTTGACCTGACCATAACATTTTTTTCTAGTAAAACCCTTACCACTCTTTTTGCTATATGCACTACTTGATCCGCCAATTCTGACGTATATCTTAATGCTTGATCAAATATAAAAGTAATTGGACCCCGAAAAAGAATTACTTTAGAATCTTTTCCCTTTACTGGATAAGCATATAAAGAACCTTCACATAAACGTTTCAACATTGAAGTAGCATGAAACTTATACTCAAATTCTTCAAAAACAATAACTTTATGAAAATCAGGTTGAAAGTGATTCATAAAAAACTTTCCAACATCAGGATAATAAACAAAAGGCATGTTGCACTTTCCAACAATCTTTTCGATAAAAGTCGTTTTACCAACATTCGATTCGCCATATAAGTATAAACATTTACGCTTATGTTTGAAAATGCTAATGCTTTGATTTCACCATAAAGCAACATCCAAAGCCCAAGAATTATATGTAAATTCAAACTCTTTCAAACCCTAAAATTTAAGAGTAATTACGAATAAACTGACTTAAATATTCCATCAAAAACCGGTAATTAAAACGGTGCTCAACTGAAAACGGATCAGTAAAATCAAAACGAGAAGTAGAAGCAGCCCACATAAAAATCTGATAATTAAAATGAAAATCGGAGACTTTTATATTTGTTAGTAACTCAGTATCTTCCTTAGATATGTATTTCAAAACACTCTTACGTGATTTACACGATTGAATATCAAAATGAGATAAATCTCCCCAACAATTCAAAATATAAGTACGTAAATCAGATAAAAAGAGAGGTTCAGAAAATTTTAGAAATGAATGCAAATTATAACTTACTGATTCCGATTTACTGGACTTTTCAACTCCGACGTAATAAGCTTGTAAATCAGGGAACAAATTTTTAAAATCTGAGCGAACTAATCGGTACACCTCGTGCAACCCGACTGTGACGAAGAACTACTTGCCTGGTCGTTTTCGCTTCAGAACGGGCTTATTAAGCGTGGCCGCTTTGGAGACCGGTTTTTGCGTTTCAACTCTACCTTTTTGATTTTGAGCGGAGAATGGTCCATCGCGTACTAACGCGATCATGCGAAAATCTGCAACTCTCTGTAACCCGTTTACGCAATCAAACCGGTTTTCAGGGTCAAGTGGGAAAGGAGCGTACGTTATAAAATTTAAGATATGAGCCCTGTCGAGAATGATTTTGTACCGAATTTTCTAACTGGCGTTGGATTTCCTGTATTTTTTCACTCATCTGTTCTTCTTTCTGCGTAGCCTTCTTCAATGAATGAGCTGATTTTTGCGAATTGTCGCTGTCGTAATCCGAACTTTCTTGGGTCTGCTGTTTCCTGCGCAATGTTGTCGTCCGTGACATCGATTTCCGTTGATTGTCCTGATCTGAATGATAATTGGTCTCCGATATGTCGAATAATTCTACATCTACATTGGCTATTGGTATAGTTACAGTCGTGTATGACGTTAACATGCCCGCCATGGACTGCAACGATAAACATCCCTTTTTATTGACGACATGATCTCTAGCAGTTGCTCCAGAAAATGAGTCGTGTAAAAAAGCTGGTTGTTCCCAAATATCGTGGAGTATTCAAATATGCACACCCATTTCAAGAACAGATCCGCTCCACATTTGCCTGAATATTTTTCGTCTATTTTCCACATCATAAATTGTTTCATCATATTTCGGTGGTCGTTTATTAGAGGTAGATCTTTCATGTCTTGTTTCATTTCCAATTTATCCAGGACTTATATCAGATACTCCAGCATTAAATTGTAGTTCCAATATGTCATCAAGAATTTAACTATCATTGAATTCTCTAAAATGAACTTTTCTTTTTTTACATGTTCATTCCTTGAATTTTTTGCACCACTGTTTTGGTCTTCTTTTTCATCGGAGTCTTCATCGGCTCTAAGAAATTGGTGCATTCTATTTCTTGAGCTATTAATTCCTGCGTTTCTGGCATAACTACTGTAGCTTTATTATATTACAATTATTTATGTGAAAATAAATGTTATTGCTTTATTTAAGTTCCCCAATTTAGTTGTTTATACAACTCGGATGGGTGACTTTTTCTCATAGAAGAAAGGCGGTTGTGCAGTACACGGTACGAATAGAGATAAAAATAGTCGTCTTACCTTGTTTGCGTTGGTCGTTCCTTGCGCACCAGGTGATCCTTAAAGTTCTTTAAAAGGAAAGTATTAGGCGTAAAGAAAAAAAAATAAATGACTAAACTCTGAAAGTGAATTTACTAGTTAAAATTTTGTAACGTCCGGTTTCTATATATTCATATAGTAATATTTATATATATATATATATATATATATATATATATATATATATATATATATATATATTAGACAGGTCGTTATTTCCCAAAGCTTACTGATCCTCGCTCCCAACCCTTAGATCGATGTGTTTATACTAAAAATTGAAAAAGCAGCTGGAATACCTTGTTTGAATAGAGATTTAACCTTGCCGAATCGCAAAAAACCGTATTTTTTATTGTTTTTTCTTATTTTTCTTGTTTCTACATACAGCTATGACTGAAAAAAATTTGTGTGACCCTCTAACACACTTTTTCTATTGCCGTAAGTTAAAATAATATCTTCTGAGGTGATTTTAGAGCTGAGAAAAATTTTTTTTCCGAATTGTTGCTCTTGAAATATTAAAAAATTTTACTCAAATGCGTTTATTCTTGTGTATTTTGAGGTTAAAAGCACTTTATAATTTTTTTTCATTCAAACAACCAACATAACTTTAAAGTAGGCTTAAGATCTTCAATTACCTTTTTTATAAAAGTTTCTAGGTGCTTCTGATACTGAGATATGGCCATTTGAATTTGATAGGAAATTCGTAGAATAAAATCTGTAAACATCGTGAGCATGCAATTGACTATCAACTCCCTCTGATCACAAATTCAGTTTCAAAGCACATAGAA
The DNA here is from genome assembly GCA_017163975.1 of Anastatus disparis. NCBI lineage: Eukaryota > Metazoa > Arthropoda > Insecta > Hymenoptera > Eupelmidae > Anastatus > Anastatus disparis. Next base: position 5,375,091 of record JAFFSR010000251.1, read on the forward strand.
ACGGTCTAAGTAAAGCAAAATGAAGGTCTTAATCTCAGTCATCACAATACTTGAATCTAAAAGGCCTACTGATATATCAAAAACTACAACTTTAAAAGATTTTTAATATTGAATAATTTACATTTTTATGATTTTGGTCTATAAAAAAAATACAAGGTTTTCTTTTTGCATTAAGGTTTTATGTACTTCATTAAAAATTAAATTTATATTTAATAGTATAAACATATAATGTATATTTCAATTTTATATTCAAGATTTATTACTATATATATTTTACACAGGCTTTAGCTTTTTAATGACACTCGCTTTGGAATCACTGGAAAATGTTTTTCTATGTTCCTCTATCAACTGAAGCAGGAATTGTTTTTGATTTTCATCCTTTGACCTAGTGTTGACATATTCTTGTGTCAAATGTACCGCTCTTTCTGCCAAATCATTAACAACTATCAAATTCTTAAGAGTTTCCCGGCAGTTAATGTATGAATCATGATTTTCCCACAACTTGCAGTCATAATTTAAAAACTCTGAATTCAAACTGAAACGTTTGAAAAAATTTAAACTTTGACTATTCACAAAAAAGTCAAGATTTTTTTCATCCAGGCAATCATGATCGATTTCAGAAACATCGAACTTTTTAGGGACTTTTCCTTCAGGATCTATTTGTTTGTTATTCATTGAATCAACCATTCCTCGTTTCATGCTAATTTCAACCTCTTCATCAAAAAGTGAAAGAACAACAAGTTCAAGAGATAAATACCATGGGTGATTTTGAAATTTATGCAAAGTGCTATTGGAAATAGAAAGTGCTGTTGGAAATAGCATCATCAATATCTTTAAAATCAATCAATTTTTTGATGAGTTTTAAATCATTATTTGGAGCAGAAATAGCTAAAGAAGATCTGTACCATGGCTCTAAGTAAATGAAAACAATAAATTTACATATGGAGTAAAAGTTTTCGATTTCCTTCTTTTTCAAAACAAAACATCTCCGAAATAAATATATTTTTAAAGTATATATAGCTTTAGCAATCCAACGGGCGTGATGACAAGCACCAGGTTTTTTAAATTTAATATTCACTTCAGCACCTAAAAAAATCAGACTTAGCTGCAATAGCTCCTTATAGTCAGCTCTGGGAAGTTGTTGTTCTAAATAATTATTTATAAAGCTCACTATGTTTGGAATTTTTTCACACAGTTCTGCTTCTAATCAATTCAATCCATTTTCAAAGTTACTGTAATCGAAACTATTCCATTCATTTTGGAATCTCTTAAAAATACCTACATTTGGGCCACTTATGCCAGGGACTTTTACCTGAAAAGCAGCAGCTAATAAAATTTCCAAAATATGATGCCGACACGCTAAGTAGAGAAAATCTTTATCAGCTATTTGTTCTAAAATTGGTGCTGCCCCATTTTTAGAATTAAAATTCGCGGCAGTAGTATCACAGCATATACCAACTGTGAGGTTCAATAAACCCCAATCCTTGAGAGCTGCAAAAACCTCAGATGCTATGGTCACTCCCTTACCATTTTCTAAAGCTGGTACATTTATAATTTTTGTGAACTTCTCACAACTCACTAAAATTGGAAGTCGATCAATTTTTTTAAGAAGAGCGTTATCAGGAATAAGTTTTCCGTTCCAGTGGACAATTATAAACGATACGGAAGTACTGCCTAATAATTTTTTCATATTTTCGTATTCATTCTTCCGTATTTTAGCTCGAGCTTCTCGAATGGCACTTTTGCTGAGTACTAATGAGTCTAGGTCGATATTTAGAGCATTAGCAATACTACTGACAATAAAAACTGCATTTTTATCTGATACTCTAGCTCTGTCGAAACTTGCAACAACTTCAGGAGTCATGACATTAATCGAACCTCTTAAATTTTTTTTTACAAATAATCTTCCACCAGGAGAATAATGAGATCCTGAACTACGTTGTGTGTTTAGCTCTTCACTCGATGATTTTGGCTGTGATTCTTCTGCCATTATTTGGTCCTGTGAACCTGAAAAGCAATTTCATTAAATTTACACGTGTACACAATAAATGTTTAAAAAGTTGGCAAAATCTTTATTCAAACTTTAGTATTTACTGTTAAATTATCATTGAGTTAAATAAGAAAACTGAAAAAAATATAAAATAAAACTACACATTTATAAAATGTAAGGAAAGTCGATTCGCCTCGTAATTATCTATCTTATCAATTTTCGAATTTTTCTAAATCCTAATATTTTAATTATTTAATAAATGATGTAATAAAATATTTTTTTCATAAAGCTTTACCCGAAAAGTGACTTATTAATGTCGATGCGTATTTTTACAAAATTTAAAAAAATTCAGTTGATAACAAGTGTTTTTTGAACTTAGTACGTTTATGATAATAAAACTTTCCCGAATATCTCAATTTTATACATACAGAAATAAAAATATTAAATAATTCAACTCCACTCGTCAAAAAATCTTTTCAGGCATTTTTAAAATAATTTTATAGTCGTAATCTCTACAATTTTTTTATAGTGAAAAAATATGTACTTGTAACTGATTCCACTGGATGAATATAAGCTATTCCGCTACATGACGGCTGTTATCGCAAGGATATATCAATGCTATCAATAATGCTAATTTCTCCGCTTTGCATAATGACGTTACTCTCTTCCTGCGACAGTTCTGGATCACTGGACTTTGAAATCTGAGATTGATTAAATAAAGTAATGTCATCATCACTATCATTAATCAGAATATCCAGATCTGTAATTAAATAACCTTTATCAGAAGAACTAATTATAAAAACAATTAGCTAAAAATTATGTGTATTTAATATATTTATATTTACCTGATACATTTCCATCTTTAAGAATTAACAATTTTTCTTTAATTTTAGAAATCGATTTGGAAAAAAACAATTTTCTCGTTGATTTGTCTATTGAATCGAATATTTTAATTGACGTATCTTGAGATACATCAAAAGTATTATGCAAATCTTCTAGAAAATCATTTAACTTTTTTTCTGATGATTTTTTTTTGAATTTTTCGAAATTCTTCATACAGTTTTTTCAACTTTTCATTGCAATGATCTGATCTTTTTAATTGAATAGGTATTTGTTCCCAAATATTTACGACTTCAAGAATTATCTTTTTAACAGCCTCAGTAACTTGTAGCTTTTCATTTTTGGTTACATAAAATAAACGTTGAAGTACATCTAAGTTAGTTGGTAAACGATCTTCATTCAATTTAGAAATCATGTTATTGCTTACAACAGATAAAGTTAAGTTACATTGAACAGAAGTCATTTTGTAGATTTAATATTTGGTAAAGAGATGCCTTGAACCTATTATTTTCTGAAACAATATCTTTTTTTTTAAATTTTTTTATACAAAGAAAAGTAATATCATTTTAAAATTTAATAAGCATATCCATATGCAAATGATTTTTGAAAATCATTTGCATTATTTTATGAAAAAATCCTGTAGGACATCCTGTAGGATATCCTGTAGGACATCCTGCAGGATACCCTGTAGTATAATCATAATCCTGCAGGAATTTTGAGCAAAAACCATGCAGGATGTCCTGCAGAATATCCTATAGGATGTCCTACAGGATTTTTTCATAAGGGTTGCAAATAACAGTAAATTACTGTAAAAAATGTCGGGATTGAAACATAAATAACAATTATTTAGTTATTTGAAGTTCAGTTATTTATAGTTATTTACAGTCATCTTTTGTTATTTACAGTGATTCACTGTTATTTACCGTTATTTATATTTATTTATGATTATTCATAGTTTTTTTATATTTATTTATAATAACAGATATTTAAAGTTATTGACAATTATTTACAGTTATTTACATTTTAGAAAATTGTTTACTAATATAATCAATTTTTTTATATATATATATATATATGAAAAATATTTTTAAATAAGGTATAATTGTAAATAACTGTAAAAATATGAAAAATTGTAAATATCTATTAAAAACTGCAAATAATAGTAAATTACTATAAATAACTGTAAGTAATCGTAAATAATAATAAATTATTTCCAAAGCCAAAAATTTTGAAAAATGTAAATAATAGTAAATAGCTGCAAAAATCTCTTAATCACAAATAACTGTAAATAACTATAAATAATTGTAAATAATAATAAATAACTGTGAATAACTATTATTTATGTCTCAATTTCGATACTTTTTAATAATTGTTTACAGTTATTTACAGATATTTATAAAAATTATTTCCATATCGATATCTAAGGATTTTTTATTTCTATTACAATTTAAAATTAAATCTTAGAAAATAATAACTAATTCCTCTGAATTAGTTATTATTTTCTAATCTTATTTAATTTCATTAAATAAGATTCAGAATGTAAACTGAAAATTTATACCTATTACCGATCTTCTTTAACCTTTACTTTGAATGTTTGATTTTTTTTGTGTATTACAATATTTAAAATTATTTTCCATAATCAATTAACTTTGATTCTATCAATTACTAATTTAAAAATTTAAATTAGTTTTACTAATTAAAATATATAAAATGATATGGTATGGAGAAAGTGTAAAAAGAGTTGTCTTATAAATACTTGGGCATTATGCTTGATTATAAGCATAATGCCCAAGTTTCAAAATTTACACGCAAGTTAATGGTTAAAATTTTTCTTAAAACAAAACGATTTTGATTGCTTTGGTACTGGTATCTTGCAATGCAATTTTCTCTTAATAAAATAAAATAAAAGAATTTAATTGAAGAAAAAAATGCTAATTTTTTTTAGCAATAAATACTAAATTATTTTACATTGACTGTGAATTAAATAGTAATTTCGGTATCCAAAATTTAAAGATGAAATGAATTAATTAAAAAATTTAGTTATGAACAAACATACTAAACTTTTTGAGAAAGAATGAAGAAAAAATGTATGGAGTGTTCTAATTGATCAGCTAATGAGCCAGGCTCCAAGTCTTTCGATTTAGGACCCGCCCCACAAGCTACCATCTGTCGTGAGAATGGAATGCACTTGTTCCTTAACATTGGATGTTAGTAAAATACACAAGAAAAGAAACTTTATAACTTAAGAATTGAATTAATAATTTTATTGGTTAATTTTTAAATGTGGGAAAAAGAATTATCATAGAATATATTACCGTCGAGTGTACATGATTTATACATAATTACCGACATTGCAGTTTTCCAAATTTTTAATCTTATGTCAAAAGTTTTCGGAAATAATTCTATATTAGGCTTTTTATTAGTAAAAATGGAAGGCTGTAATATAAAGATATTTATAAAACTTTTGGATTAAGAATAAAAAATTTTGAAAACTGTAATGTCGGTATTTTACATTCCTTTAATGGCACACATTTTATTTTTGAAAATATTTATAATTGTAATTATAACAAAACTCACAATTTCAAAATTAACAAAATCAAAAATTGTTTCTGAGATTCAGCAAAAGTACAGAATGTGTGCTGCAACCTTGTTTACAATAAATGGCGTGTCGATGTGTTCACAATTCTCTATTCTTTTCAAGATAGTACTACGATATAATAAAGCTCTTTCTATTGCACGCGAATGGCACTGCAAATGAGGCTCATGTTTATAATCTTAACTCATGTAACGATTGATACTCAAACCTTATTCTGTCCCTTTTTCTTATGATAAGAAAAAAAGACAATTGATACTCAAGTAACAATTGGAACCTCAGGAAAGTGTCTCACAAATGACATGAGTTATATTGACCAATCAGAGAGCTTCTTTAGGTCTATCTCGAACGCGATACATTTACAGAATATGGTCACAGTCTGGAAATAAAGTTTTGCACACGCAGTTAAGAAATAGTACATTTCATAACGGGTATGAAAAGGCTTTACTTACAAAACGAGAAATACGAGTTTAACATTGTACGTTAACGAATTTCGTAAAAAAATTTTTTCATACCAGTTTTGAACTATATTTTTTGCCATGGGAGCCATAAAAGAGCAACCAAGTTGCAATTTTCAGGTAAAATTACGAAAGTATAATTTTTAACCCTCCAGGCGTTTAAGCGGACGGGAAAGTGTTTCTTCGCTTCCATCGGGTTGAAAATAGTATATGCACCATGGGCGCGACAGAAATTCACGTCTCTCGTGTAAATTTGGCGCGCTCGCTTCTCTCAGGTGATAAATTCACACTCAAGTCATATTTCCTGATCTCGCGTCCTTGGTATATAATGTACTATAGCATGGCGAGAACATTTATTTTAGTAAAAATGCTTCACGATAAAGACTTAGATAAATATATGCTAGAAATTAATGTTCATATTTTGCAAGATATATAGGTCAAAATAATATCTTTTTAAAAAAAGTGTGCGCATGAGGGTCACCGATTTTTCTGGTTTTAAGATATGTTTTAGTATTATTGAAGTTAAGAACCTGTGCGTAATTTCAGCTCTCTAAATGCAAAACTTGCTGAGAAATGGCCTTATAAAGATGAAAAATTGGAGTTTTTTAGACAATTTTTCACACTTTTTCAAAATTTCGCCAAGACTCGAGTTTTTAACGTACCTTTGTTCGCCATTTTACACACCTTTGAATGGTCGTGGCGTCTTCCCCTCTCAACTTTTGACAATTACGCAAAATGGGATTGATTTCTCTTGAAAAAAAAAAACATTTTTTTTGGTATGTTAAATTTGGTTAAAAATTGTCCGAAATATAAGATGTTAAAGTTAGTTAATTTAGCAAAAATCGCATTTTTTTAAATTTTTCACATACGTGAATATCCCGTCCACCCTAATTTTTTTTTTTCCAACAGGTGAAAAAAGTTTGCTCTTAACATATATTATTAGAAAAAAAATTTCCTGCAAGATTATTTAAGTCTATCTATAAGATTAAAATTTTCAAATATTATTAATAATTGTTAACTTTTAACTTACGTATCTCCATTAATTTTTTATATTTTTAGACGTATCAGAATGGTTTTTTTGTCTTTTCGAAAAAAATAAAGTAGTATCCAGTTTAGTTTAAAAGATGTGAAACCAAAATTTTTATTTGAAAAATGGAAATAATCATATGATTTTAGAAAACAATGAGAATTGGACCTTTTTTTAAACTTATATTCTGTTACAATATTCACTAATAGAGCTTTTAACATCAATGTAAAATTTTCAATTGATTCACTAAAGTATTGTTTTTTACAAGAAAAAAATATAGAATTTAAAAAAAATATTTATTTTTGAATAATTATAAACATAATTATGTTGAAACGCTACATAATTATATTGTATAATAACAGAATATTATTAACATATATTTATAACGTCTTGCTTTGTATCATGTGAATACACTTTTATTTTGATTTTTTTTTCATCAATTGGTTCTAAGTAATGAAGTTGCCTGGTATTTGGTACAGTCTTTGCTGAATTAAATCTTTTTGCAAGCTGCCTATCTCGGGCTGTAACTTCTTTCTCATTAACATACAAAAAGCTACAACATTATACAATTTTTGTAATATTATATTTTGCATTTAAGTATGAATGAAAATACAATATTTATATGCATACCAAATATCTGACTTCTTCTTTGATAAAAATCGTACATTTGTTGTGCAATAAGAATTTTAATTCCTTGCAAAGAAGCTTTTCTGGTAAGTCGTTTAGCAGTTCCGCCAACATTATCACAAATGCTTTTTCCGTGAGACGTTGCAAAGAAATTGTATGAGTAGTATATGGCATGGTATAGCGAGACATATCGATTACTTCCCCCTCCCCCCGGTCTCGCTCTCCTAACTGTCTGATATGGCATGGTATAGCGAGACATATCGATTACTTCCCCCTCCCCCCGGTCTCGCTCCCCTAACTGTCTGGGGGTGTTATAGCGTGTTGGGGTGGTATAGCGAGGCATCTTCCCCTTTTCTGTTTTCCTTACCTGTCTGGGTGTTATACCGGACGCGGGGGGTCCTCCCCCCGTCTTCCTCTGTCTGGGGGCTGTTGTAGCGTAGATAGGATGGTATAGCGCGGGAGTCAAAAGAAAATGATTGAAGTTAAATTTTAAAAAGTTATAAATTTTTTAATGGAAATTATTAATACAAAAAAGAAAAAATTATTTTTATTATTAAAAAAAGTTCATGTTTTCTAGATTATTAATTATTTATCAATTATTATTTCCTAAAGGTAGGATTTATTTATTGAAAAACAACTCTTTTATATCATAAAAGACATTTATTAATATAATTATCATTTTAATAATTAATCAGATTGAATATCTTCATATAGGTAGGATGGTGTCGGTGGTTGTGCCATCTTCCTGTTGACTGGAACGATGTGACTGGTTCTCGCCTGGAGGTATGATATGTTTTTACGCGCCAAGCATAATTAAGGATGTTCGTTTGTAAGGTCTTATTCATCATCGGTGAAGAGTAAATTTGTCCACTGTAAAATAAGAGAAAACAAAAAAGATTATGATTAGCATTTGGATGATGGAAATTAATATGATTTAATATGTATGAAAAACTTATTTGTAATGTGTAAAATTTTATTATCATTATTTAAAAAAAACAAAAAATTATATATATGAATTAAAAAATTTATATATTAACAAGTTTTTTTATTATTTTTTATTCAGAATCGATTTTTAAAATATTTCATTTAAAATTTGTGCATAGAAATTTATATTTACTTTATAAAAATATTTCAAATTCAAAAAAATTTATAAAATAGAATAATTTATATGTAAACATGTACTTAAAATATATTAAAAAATTTGAACTTACTAGCCAATTATTCTCGCTTGCAGCTGGGATAATTCTAAAATTTTTTCATTTATATCCGGGGTGGTTATCTTCTCCTCGAAATCTGTAAAATTGGATGGTCTTGGCACCGGTGTTAATCCCTCGAAGAATTTCTCAAGCGTCAAAGTGAAGACTGATGTGTCTATTATAAAATGGTTAATGCTTAATATTAACCGCGCCCAATAAAAGGCAAGGGCTTTATCAGAATATACTTGCTTTAGAGTAGTTTTATACAAAGCAAGCTCTAATTCTTCCTTACACTCTGAAATATTTGCTCCTATCGTTCCGATTTTTTGCAAATATTTCATGGGTTTTGATAACCGCATTTCTCGCTCACTAACCATTTCTTTATATAATTGGTCATTTTCTCTCACTTTAGTGTGTTTATTTTCAAATATTGAAAACTCCTGTTTTGGTCCTTTCCTTTTCCTGGTAAATAAGATCTTATATTTTTCTTGCGATTTATTTTCACTAATAATCAGGATTTTTTTTTCTTCTTCCACGTTGTTTACACTTACACTGTTTACTGTAGCACTATTCCTACTTTCAAAATCTATGGTAGTTGTTTCTACGTTAGTTGTTAAATTATTTATTTGACCTTTTTGCTCTTCTTCTTCTGATGGGTTTAGTTTTCTGCCAACTCGTCCAACCACGTTAAATCGGATATTTTTCGCACTTCTTCCGAAGGCACTAGTTCTTTCGACACTTCCTCTTCTTCTTTTGATGACACTTGTACTATTGGCACTATTGACACTTCTTCTGATGGTTCTTGTGTATTTAATAATTCTTCCACCCACGCAAAATCGTCTAATAGGTTAGAAACCATATTTACTATTTTTAAATAAAAAAAGAAGAAAGCGAGTTAAAAGATGTGCACGGTTTGGTTTCCAAACTTAAAATGTTTGAAAAAGAAAAATAAGATGTTGCGAAGGAAATTTGTAAAAGTAATAGAAAGGGCATTTTTTTTGTATAATTTTCTACAAATTCGAGATAGGTACTATTTAATAGCTTAAAAGATGGTCGTTAAAATTGAAAAAAATTTTAACGTTCGAGGTATTATAGGAAATTTTAGAACAAAAACACCTGGTTTGAGAAATCTAAAAACAATCAGTTAAGGAGTTTTATTGCAAGAAAATGCACTTATGGAGATATAAAAAAGAAAGTAATCGATATGTATACTCTGCGGGAGTGTTAAAGGGACAAAACCAAAAAAAAAGGGACGTCCGGTGACTTGATTATTTGAAGGTATATGGTCAACTTGTCTTAGGTTTTTTTCGCGCTTACACTTTCTTACCAGATGTTCATTTAAGATAAGTAAGGTAAAAGGTATATGTCTATTATGTGTTTTGCCAGATCTATACGAATAATATGGTTTTCCCTTTTTTTTTACCCGCCAATCGATTTTTTAAATTTTTCTTGCAGCTTGTGTGCGGATCATCTTTTGTAAATTTATAATATTGTTTTTTCTTTCTCGTAAATCGATTTTCCTATAAGAAAAAAAGGTATATAAGGATAGTGACGAAGGTATTATTTGTGCACATAGTATTTTGTCTTGATAGTGTATAGAAGTTTAAATTTTAAGTGCTAAGTGAATTTTATATATATAGAGAAACCATGAGAAATATTACTGAAGATAAATTTCGTTCGATTATTGTTAGGATTGTTAATTATTTAACTTACGCGAGATTATGTTACGCTATTAAACGTAAATGTAATTCAACGTGGCGCCGAAAAGTTCAGCGTATACCTTGTTTTTATCTGAAAAAACAATTCAATTTTATATTATCATGCGTGTCACTGCGTATGATAGCACGGTTGTACAATCTGTTTTTTAAAAAAATCAGCTTGCTGTATTAACAGCAGCTTCACTTTAGTCATGGCCCAGCAGGAATGTCGTTGAGACCGATTGTTAATTTTAATTACGAGGATTTGTGGGAACTCATAAGTAATTTAACTCAAAGCAACGAGAATTTTGAAATTGACGATAATTTTATTGTAGAAGCAACCTACGTTAATTTACCGCGTGGTACCGGTCGGAAAAAAAATAAATTGAGTATAAGCATATTACAGAAAAAATCAATAGTTTGTATACAAAATAAAGATGATGATTTGTGTTTACCACGGGCTTTAGTTGTTGGAGAGATGTACATAAATTATAAAAAACATGATTCTATCGATGTAAAAAAAAAATGGGTGATCATTAGAGATGGGCGTAGATCTTTGCAAAAAGAGTACGCTCTGCAGTTAATAAAAAATGCCGGATTAAATATTCCGCCGGGAGGCTGGGGATTCCGCGAAATAGATAAATTTCAACAGTACTATACTAGACTCGGTATTGCAATTCAAGTGTACGATAAGAGTAACTTTGGAAGCGGGGAACCACCATTTTTTAATGGCCGTGCATCGATTGAACAATCGCTGAATAGTGTGGATTTTCAAGGCGTTATTAATTTATATTATGATTCCGATGAGCACCATTATCACACTATATTAAACGCATACTGCAATAAATGTTACAAATATGTCGACCAACATCATTGTTCGAACACGTAAGGGAACATATAAGTTCAAAAATAAAAAAAATTTGCGAACTTATTAAAATTTGTCAAATTTGTAGTAAAGTTATTCATGTATATAGGAGTAAGCATGAATGTGGAGTTAATTGGTGTAAACTTTGTCGAGAAAAACATTCTATTAACGATTTATGCTACATGCGCCCTCTTCCGAACAATGTCGAAAACAATGGAAACGACGTTGAAAAAAAACGAGAGAAAACGCTGTTTGTATTCTATGATTTAGAAACACAACAAGATACAGTGTATAGAAACCACCCCACCACGATTACACGTTCCCAACCTCTGTGTAGCACAACAAGCGTGTGAAGATTGTTTGGAGAATGATGATTTATCTCAAAGATGTGATACTTGTGGTATTCGCGAGTTGTTTTTAGCAAAAATCCAATTAGCCAATTTTTAGATTTGTATATTCGAGAGAAATCAGCTTTTAAGCAGATTATATGTATTGCACACAATGCTGGTGGTTTTGACGGACAGTTTATACTGAAAGAATTAGCGGAAAAATATAATCAAATATCACCCCAGGTGATTCTTAACGGTCAAAATATCATTTTATTACAATGCGGTCGAACAAAATTCATCGATAGTTTAAATTATTTTCACATGAAACCAAGCGCATTAACAGAAACATTTGGCTTACCACCCAGCGCGAAAAAGGGTTACTTTCCTCACCTGTTTAATACCCTTGAGAATGAAAAATACGTAGGTCCGCTGCCTGACGCATATTTTTATGCGCCTGATTCCACGTCATGTGAGGAAAGAGAGATCTTTCTTAAATGGCACAGTTCCGAAACATCGAGTGGACGCATATTGAATTTTAAAAACGAAATCGTAGAATATTGTCGTATGGACGTTGAAATTTTAAGACGCGCATGTTTGGCTTTTAGAAAAATTTTCTTGGACGTTGCACAGATATGTCCATTTACACGTCCAGCTACTATCGCAAGCGCGTGTTCTCTCGTTTATAGAAAGAATTTCTTATTACCTAAAACTATCGGTATTATACCTCCTGCGGGCTATCGTCGTGCAGATAAACATTCTCAGAAATCAATCGAATGGTTATTAGCCTGCGAACGAGAAATTGGTCGTGAGATCATTCATGCTGGTAGAGCGAGAGAATTCATGTTGCCTGAAGGTTTTCTCGTAGACGGATTTTTACCTCCTTCATCGGAATCAAATCAGTATGAAAAGGGAATAGTTTTTGAATACGAAGGATGTTACACACATGGTTGTCTTAAATGTTTTGTTAAAAATCGGGATACACGCATGGCTTTTGGGCGTACGTTTAACGAAGCTTATGAAAATACATTCGAGAAAATTAATAAGATTCGACAATATGGATACGAGGTTCGCTGTATATGGGAATGCGAATTCGATAAAATTAAACTCGAAAATCCGGAAACAGCAGAGTACGTGCGTAATCACCCATTAATGAGTAAAATTACGTTGAACCCTCGAGAAGCATTTTTCGGCGGAAGAACTGAAAATATAATTCCGTATTATAAAATTAAAGAAGGTGAAAAAATCAAATACACTGATATATGCTCTTTGTATCCCTACGTATGCAAACGCGGGCGATTTCCTGTTGGACATCCAAAAATTTTCATTGGGAATGAGTGTCGTGAACTAACCGCAGAAAATAACAACGATTTACAACACGTCGAGGGTTTGATTAAGTGTAAAGTCTTACCACCACGAAACTTGTACTTACCTTTGTTACCCGTTAAAATGCACGGTCGTTTGTTATTTGCTCTTTGTCGTTCTTGTTGCGAGGAGATGCGAGAAAGTGACTGTAATCACGAAAACATTTGCGAGCGTGAATTTACGGGTACTTGGGTGGCCGATGAGTTGCGTAAATCTATTGAACTCGGCTACCGTATAACGGAAATATATATTATATGGCAATACGAAATGACGCGCTTTAATGGTATTAATGGGGGCCTCTTTGCAGGATACGTAAATGCGTTTTTAAAAATAAAACAAGAAGCAAGTGGATGGCCTGCCTGGTGTAAAAATGACGAAGAAGCGAAACAGCGGTATTTGGATGAGTATGAGAAAAATGAAGGTATTCGATTGGATCGCGAGAAAATAGAAAAAAATGCTGGTCTGAGAGCTGTAGCAAAACTTTGCTTGAATTCTTTTTGGGGAAAGTTTGGACAACGCGCTAATTTAAAGCAAACGGAAATCGTGAAATCACGGGAAAATCTCTTGAGATTATTAACTTGTGTGGACAAAGAAGTCCTCAGTATTTTACCTGTAAACGACGATATTTTATACGTTCATTGGCAATTTAGAGAAGAAGCCGTGGAAGCATCATCTAATACAAACGTGGTAATAGCAGCATTTACTACTGCGCAGGCCAGGTTAGAATTGTACAAACACATGGAAAAGCTTGATAAATGTATTTTGTACTGTGATACAGATTCTTGTATTTTTGTAAAAAAGGACGCTTCGGACGAATACGAGCCAGCCTTGGGAAACTTATAGGGTAATATGACGGATGAATTAAGATCTTACGGTCCTGGTACTTTCATAGATACCATGATGTCTGCGGCACCAAAGTTTTATGCTTACCGTGCCGTAACACCCTCAGGAAATACTTATGAATGTTGCAAAGTTAGAGGAGTAACTTTAAATTTCAAAAATTCATTAAAAATAAATTTTGATAGTATTAAAACGCTCATAGACGAAGTATTTGCGAGAAAGCGTAGAGAAAAGAATAAGAACGAGGCGAATGATAGCGGCATACGATTGGATTTTAAATCTATACGACGCACACCTTACCACGAAGTCGTAACAAAAGAAGAATTCAAAACCTGTAGCGTTGTTTTGAAAAAAAGACGATACGTTTCCCTTTCACTTTCTCTTCCTTTTGGTTATAAGAGTGTGTATGTGTGTGAAACAGCGTAAATCTTAAAAAAAAAAATTTGAAAAAGCATTTTCATGAAATCTATTTTATTTTTTACAAACAATAATCTAATACATTAATATATGAACAATTACCATTATATCCCAACAATAAGCTAATACTCCGCGGTGATTAGCTTATACTTTTCTAATTTAGCTGATTGACGCAGAAATAAGCTTATTCCCGCACACGTGTTGAATAAGCTAATAAAAAAACACGTGTGCCCGCGCCGCCGCCGCCGCCCCCTTCGACACCATCACTCGACTTGAAAAAAAAAAAAAATTAAGAGGGCTTTCAACATAAAAAGTATAATACTCATGCCTTCTGTATTCAGTATTCAAAATGGATACGCGATGGAAACATCCCTTTACCTGTATAATTTCGGGGCCTACTATGTGTGGGAAAACTGTTTTTGTAAAGCGATTTCTCTCTAGTTTGCCGCAAATGTGCGATGTGAATTTTGATCGTATTCTCTTTTATTACGCCGAGTGGCAATAAGCATACCGCAGCGAGTTTGAAGTAGGTGGAAATCAACGCATCGAATTTCGAGAAGGCTTACCGCAAGCTACAGACTATTCCAATGACAATGATAAGAGAAAATTACTCATACTCGACGATCTGATGCGCGAATCATCGAATAATACAGTACTTGATTTATTCACAAAAGGTTGTCATCATAAAAATATCAGTGTCATTTTCATCACGCAAAATATTTTTCATAGGGGACTAAATCAGCGCAATTTATCGTTGAATTCAAATTACATTGTGTTGTTCAAAAATCCGAGAGATCGCGCGCAAATACAATTTCTCGCTCGACAAGTTTACCCTGAGGATCCAAAATTCTTGCAAGAAGCCTACATCGATGCCTGTAGTAGGCCATTTAGCTATCTTTTATTAGATTTGAAACAAGATACTCCAGATGAGTTTCGCTTTCGCACCAACATATTTCCCGATGACAAGTTGCACTATGCTTACGTACCTAAATTTTCATCGAGATTCAGGTGAGCATGAAGAAATAAAAAGAAAGAAGCATCCGTAGTGGAGAAGCAGTCTTCAAATAGCGATGGCTGGGACAACATCAATGGCCCCATCTGAAACAAGAAGAAGAAAACCAGGAGGAGGAAAGAGAAAAAGTTCCATCAAGTCTAGCACCTGCTGTACGCCTGGGAAATTATATTCAAAAAAGCACGTTGCACTTTTAAATGCTCTGAGCCACGCTGATAGTCAACAGCGCTCAGCTTTGATTCGTACAGCCGAGAAAAATCTCATAAAGTGTATTTGCAAGTGTGCCCTGAATGTATTGCAAGGTGTTGTAAAATTAAAAACTCATGAACAAAACCGTTTGAAAAAACACAAAACTATTTTAAGAAAATTAGTAAAAAGTGAAAGAAGAACAGCTGGTGATGCTGGTGCGTGGAAAGCTAAAAAACGTACTATAATTCAGAGTGGTGGTTCTTTTTTACCACTTCTATTGGGTCCACTGATAAGTACAATTTTTTCAAAAATTTTAGGAAACAAAAATTAATTTTCATTCAAGGCAAAACAAAAAAATTATGGAACGAGCTCGAAAAATGGTCATTGTCCCCGAAAAAACTTTGGAGCAAATACAAGGTTTTTCGCAGCAGCAGCAACAGCAGCAGGGAGGAGCTGCACCTATAATTAATTCTACGACAAATAGCACAACTGAAAATATTGAAAAAACTATACAGACACCTGGTGATAATTTAACACGGCTTGATTCGGAAATGTATAAAATTATTAATTCTAACAGTTTTAGCAGTGAGCGAGAGAAGTGTAAAAATTATTTGCAAGTTTTGAGGCGTTATTTATTTTTCAAAGATAACGAACGTATGGATGATGGTGAAATTGGTCGAGATATTGACGAAATCGAAGCTACACTGGCACCTTTGACAGAAGAAAAAATACTCGATAACGTGCCTAAAATTTATGCTAGAAAAGCACGACTTTTACTAAAACATTGGCGAACTTTTGAGCCAGATCGATTAAAATGGGATAGTACTGGAAGCGTTATCGTAGATGGAAAACTTATACCACGGTCTAACATAGTAGAATTACTTAACGATGTTTTGCAAAAGAAAAAGGTAGAGGAGGATGACGAAGTGCCTATTGGTAGATTTGAATTTGCAAAGTTTATTGGGAGTTCAGAAACTCCTAATAATCTGATCGGAAACACGGAAATTCTAAAAATTGCTAATAGGCTAACGTCTCCTTTAAATACTGCTAAACGAAAAATGTTATCACCAGTATTTACTCCACCCGTAACGAGACATGCTGCTAAGAAAAAGTGGCTCAAAGCGAACATATGAAGAGAATGTCTTTGGAAAATCAGTATTACGACCCTTCGCACGAAGCAGGTTATGCAGGAGCGCGAAATTTAATACGTGTGAATATAAAGGGTAAATCATTGAAAAACAGAGAAAAAGAGCAAAAACGAATACAAGAGTGGCTCAATAATCAAGATGCTTATAGTCTTCACCGTCCTGTAAGAAAAAAATTTCCTAGATTACACTATAACGTAACTAACGTGGATGACGTTTAGGAGGCAGATTTGTGTCAGCTAACAAGTCTAAAAAAAGAATGATGGTTATTCGTACTTGCTAGTGGTCATTAATGTGCTCAGTAAGTATGCATGGGTAGAACCACTACGGGATAAAGCAGCACATTCCGTGTCAGCTGCATTCGAGAAGATTCTCAAGCGAGCCGAGGGTCGTACACCTATTTGCCTACAAACTGACAAAGGTAAAGAATTTGTTGGAGCGGGTTTGCAAAATACTCTTTAAAAATACGACATACAGTTTAGAGTGGCAAGAAATCCGGATATTAAGGCGGCAGTGGTAAAACGTCTTAATCGTACTCTCAAAGAACGTGTTTGGAGATATTTCACACATCGTAATACACATAGATACATCGATGTAATACAAAAGATTGTTTACGCATACAACAATACAGTGTATTCAAGTATAAAAATGAGACCTTCAGACGTTAATTTGTACAATGCAACTGAGGCACGAGCGAATCTACAGAAGCGCGCTCTTCAGCAAAGAAAAAATCAAAGGCAAATAAAAGTCCGTAAATACAAGGTTGGTGACTACGTGAGGATCAGTCGCTCTAAAGGAACCTTTGCGAAAGGGTTCGAGAAGAATTATAGCGAGGAAGTATTTAAAGTCAAACGTTTTTCTACCAGGCAAAATCTTTATACCTACGAGTTACAAGATTTACAAGGAGAGGACATTGACGGTTTCTTTTATGCAAAAGAATTGGCTCCTGTAGGATCACAACGACTACTGGAAGATCAAAATTTTAAAATTAAACGAGTTCTTCGGACCAAAGGAAGCGGAAATAAAAAACAGCTATTTGTAAAGTGGAAAGGATATCCGGATAAATTTAATTCTTGGATAAAAGCATCAGACGTTGAAAGAATTTAAAAATAATGGATAATCTAGATGATTTTTATTTAGTACTACCGAGTAACAGTAGTATGCGCTATTTTTCCGACAATACGACTACTTGTTTTACCTCTTATTTATGTCGTGAAATTAGATTAATCGGTAACTGGCAGGTCGGTATAGCCGAAATACACATACCCTGTACTATTATGCATATTCAAGAACCTGAAGCTTATTATACTTTCAAATTAGGAAGTGCTAAGCCCAAAGTTTCGAAAAATAATGGGTTTTGTAATTTCTCTCATGGCGTATACAGTAACATTGAACAACTTGCGGAAGAAATAAATAAAGTACACGAGGCGTGTGAACATCAGAAGCTTGAACCGACTGAGTTTCAGAAAGGTTATTACACCTTAAAAAGGATTTGCATTTGCGAAGAGCCGCACTACACGACTTTCAACGAAAAAATTCGTCGTATTTTTGGTTTTGAAGATATTGTCCACAGAGAAACAGGAACTTTTGTCACTTCCAACTCAGGAACAAGTATAAATGTGGGCAATAGACCAGCTAGTTTAGCACGGGCCATACCCGATCAGCTCTACGTTTACACAGACATATGCGAACCTTATGCAGTTGGTGATACGGAAACGGCATTTTTACGCATTGTAGCCCTGGAAAATTCAAAGTACAAATTCGGATCAACCGTTGTCAAACAGTTTGCACCGATTCAATACATACCTCTACTACATCATGCCTTTCGAAATATTGTTATCGATATAAGAGATCAGCATGGACGCAAAATACCATTTGAGTATGGAACGTTGACGGTTACGCTTCATTTCAAGCGTAATCGTTAATTGCTCAGCGATATGAGTTATTATATTCATTACTACGACGAGCAGACTGGTGGTGGAGGTGGTATTAAAAACGTTTACTCAGGTTCCACGTTTCAAAGAGGATCTGGTATTGGGAGCTTTTTAGGAGGATTATTTATAGGCAAAGATAGGCAAGAAAAAGAAAACACTAAGGCGAAAAAAGAAAGTATTGAGAAGCGTATCCGACATTTTTGGACCTAAATAAATCATAAAAAAAATGGCTTTCTTACACGCGTGCAGTGGTGAAGATATGAAGAGCGAACTAGATATTTTTACCCTTCCTCCGACGCAAACATCGATTGAAAGCAGCTCTTTTCTCCACTACAAACCTGTATCATCTCTCAGCAATGAAAGCGATTCACCTTTAGAATTTTTGGTTCCTAGTTCGACCGACCATTACATAGATTTAGCGCATACAATGTTACAAGTAAGCGTGGAAATTTCACCCGTGGGAACCGACGCCGAGAATGCAAAAGTTGCTCCTATTAACAATTTTTTACATTCGTTGTTTGAGCAAACGGACATCTTTTTCAATTCAAAGCTAGTTTCACCCCCAAACAACGCTTATCCTTACAGAGCTTACATAGAGACGCTCTTAAATTACGCTTCTCCTGCTTTAACATCACACCTGACCTCCGCACTTGGTATGCGGACACAGCAGGATGTATGGAGGCGTCACCAGCAATTGCTACGGGAACAGCTGGGGCCAATGTCGGTTCTCGGAATCGCCAATATTTTACAGCTAACGGTAAAGTTGTCGATATGATTGGCCACCTTCATTGCGATGTATTTAATCAAGGTAAATTTTTGGTAAACGGTGTTGAGATGCGCGTGAGGCTCGTTCGTAGTAAAGACGCATTTTGTTTAATGGATTTTACCGATGACGGAAAATTTTCAGTGCGCATCAGAGAAGCGACGCTAATTGTCCGACGAGCAAAAATAAGTCCAGCTGTACTATTGGCTCATGCAAATGCTTTGGCCAAGACTACTGCAAAATATCCAATAACAAGAGTGGAAGTTAAATCATTCACTCTTCATAGTGGAATTTTAGGAGATACTCTTGATAATGTTATATTGGGACAGTTGCCAAAAAGAATTATCATAGGTTTCGTGAGTAATCGAGCCTTCAACGGTAATCGACAATTGAATCCTTTCAACTTTCAGCATTATTCCATTAATTTTCTCTCTCTTTACGTCGATGGTGTACAAATACCAAGTAAACCACTACAGCCAAAATTCACGGGAAATAATAAACTCTATGTAGACGCTTATCACACGCTATTCTCCGGTACAGGTATACATTTTCTCAACGAGGGTATCGACATCAGTCGAACCACTTATCCACAAGGCTACTGTCTCTTTGCATTTGACTTGACGCCTGATTTGTCGGCTCATTTTTCATCTCATTGGAATCTCGTTCGTTCGGGTGCTCTACGCATTGAAGTTCGCTTTGAGCACGCTCTTACGGAGACAATTAATTGCATCGTTTACGCTGAATTTGATAACGTACTAGAAATAGACTCGAACAGACAAATTATAACGGATTTTAATGCCTAAGGTGGGGGGAAGAAAATGGTGGGAGAAACATTATAAATCCATTTGACACATTCCCTATTGCTTCAGTTGTTTCTCATTCTTAGCCGTAGCACACATGCGCTCACGTTTTCACCACAATGGATTACGTAATAGATATTCAAGGCTTAAGAGATAAAGACAATAAATTTTTACCCAAGGAAGTGGCAGTAGTTTCTCTACAAGAACAAGTCATTGGTCATTGGATAATAACGCCACCCTACGAATTTGATAATTTACCAGAAGATATAAAAACTAGTAAAGATTACGTGTCGTCACGTCTACACGGTTTACAGTGGTTTGATGGTGATGTTATTCTACGCAAGTTACGATATCATTTTTACAATATAGCGAGAAATGCTGTAAGAATTTATGTTAGAGCTGCTGAAAAGGCTAGATACATAGAATCTATTATGGCACGTAACGTTATAAATTTAGAGGATTACACAACCACAGGTTTCACTGACTTACAAAGACAGTTTTCTTCGCAAAAAGTATGCTGTTTTCACGCTTGCCAAGAAAACCTCTATAAAAAGGAGTACTGTGCTATGCAGAGATCACATCTGTTGAGAGAGTGGCTTTATTCACTACTACCTCAAGAATCTCAACAAAATTTGCCTAAACGAAGTAGTGAACTATTCTATGACTCTCTTTAAAAACTTGCTTACAAGAAAAATAGCCTTGTAAGATTTGGATCAAGTGTGACTTTTACGGGAATCGACGAAGTAGACGACGACGACGACGATAAAACCATAGAATACGCAAGTGACGATGAGAATTGTAGTTTAACACAGGGCAATAATACAAATGAATACCAGTCAGATAATGAGGGCCCTGGAAGGGCTGAAAGCCAAAACAATTGGCGTATATGCAGCAGATCGAATTCCGAACGTAATGATGACACCAATCGCCATAGTGTGTAATACCGATGATCATACAAAACCTGGTACGCATTGGGTGGCTATGCACATCGATAAAAATGGATACGGAACGTATTTCGATAGTTACGGTTTCCCACCAATCTCAAAATACCATCTTGAAAGACTCAGAAGAAACTGTAAAGTTTTTCGATGGAACACCAAGAAACTACAAAGCATCGATTCGACGTGTTGCGGCCAGTATACTATTATGTTTCTATATTGTATGTGTAGCGGCGCTAGCTTACGCACGTTTTGTAGCTTCTTTTCAAATAACACGAGAAAAAATGATAAAATAGCTGAAAATTTTTATAAAAGAATTTTAAATAAAATTAAACGCAAAAGATGTAAGCGGGCGAGTACATTCGCCAGAAAACGTTCTCGAGGTTCAGGCCTTTGTAATCAATCATGTACTTTTAGGTTAAGTTACTCATAATAATAATATTGTAATCAAATGTATGTTTTAGATTTAAGTATAATCAATGTCAATTTTGAAATTTATATATTTGAATAAATTTAATTTTGTGTGTGCATAAAAATATATTTATAATTATTTACTTCCGTCTACTTTCCCCCTCCAATTCTACTCATCCATTATAACATATTCTAAATGATAGTATATATTTTCCAGAGAACACCTGGTACCCATTTATATGATGATCGTTTCTATATATTTTCCCCAAAGTACAGCTGGAATGTGGTTACTATTTTATTATAAAAGTATTTACCCCCTCTACATTCTGACTTGTTATATGCGCGGTAGGGTGAAATGTTCTTTTCTAATGTTCAGTAAGAGTTTAGCTTCGGACAGAGCAGCACGTAAAATGGCTCGTTGTGAATTAAGTGCACCGGTAAAACCGGAGTTGCCGAACTTTTTATTATCGACTACCTACGCGCTCAATAAGTCTAACTCGAAGAGAATTTGTGTTGGTCTTGAATATAGCGGTGGATATTATCATGAAGTTATTAAACTAGTTTCTTCAGGTGGTTCGCACAAAAGCGTCTATCTTGATCGTCGTAGCTGGGATATTCTTAAAGATCAATTTGATGCCATAACAGCTTATTTTCACAATTCTTATTCTTTTTATCAAGATTTCGGAAGGCCAACTAAGTTGTTTCTAACCAATCACAATTTGAATTTTACCACATCGTACGGTACCAGATCTATCAGCATTGATGAAAGGCCACAACCAAACGAGATTCACGATCCCGACGAAGAAGAAGAAACACCGGGGCAATCGCTTTGCAAAAAGAGAAAAACTTTTAATCATCCACCAGGTATAGTAATGCAACAGTCAACATTCGAAGGTCTTCATCAGCAAAGTGTCTTGGTAGACCTTCTTCTCATCGATTTAAGCGAACGGGTCGGTAAGGTCAATCGTACTACTGATCATATACTGGACTTTTTAAAAAGTAAACTCGGACAAGAAGGACTGGACAACGCCAAAGTGATTCTTAATGACTATAAATCATTTAAACAATATTATTCAATTCTAAACAACGAATTAGAAGCTCGTGTCATGGAGAATATGGTAGATGATACGGATCATTATAAAAGCTTGTATTTAAAATTTGTTTCATCTGAAATTTTAGCATTTAGATTACCTATGATTGCAAAAGATTTGCGAGATATAATGATTCCTGTATAGAAAATGTATGTTAAAAAATAAATAAACTACTTTCATGCTATAAACGACTTTATTACTTAATATAAATACAACCACCCTTTCCAATCAGCTTTCATTTATTTTCTAAACATTGCTCGAAACAGACATGGGACAATGCGTAGGTAAGATCGCTTCATTACGTTCTACAGACAGCGGAATAAAGAAAGAACGATACAAAGAGTATTATAAAAAAGAAACAGAAAAATTGGAACATTTTCAAAGGAATAATAAAAAAGATAACACTAATGAAAATATCAATTTAAATAATAACTTTTTACAATAAATACTTTTCATGCATAGTCTCTTATCATATTTGTATAACGCACACCATGGGCCAAAACAGCTCCACCACCGACAAAACACCTTTACTGCAAGGTGATGAAAAGAAAAAGAAGGAAAATCAGCCATCATATACCTGGAAACAATATTCTGAAAAAGTCTCAACCAATACCTACTCTATTCCCGAAAGAAAAGGATACAAAAAATTTTAATTTAAAAAATTCGTATATTTACATACGGTCCTTTTCAGGACCAACAAAAGTCTCATACGTAGCAAATAACAATTGATAAATGAATCATCCATACGGAGAAGCAAGTTTTCGGACACTCATCCCCGATGACTATTTTTTAAAAATAATCAACAGAAAAAAGTGAAGAGCGACTTGGTCAACAGGAAGATGACACAACCACCGATACCATCCTACCTATATGAAGATATTCAATCTGATTAATTATTAAAATGATAATTATATTAATAAATGTCTTTTATGATATAAAAGAGTTGTTTTTCAATAAATAAATCCTACCTTTAGGAAATAATAATTGATAAATAATTAATAATCTAGAAAACATGAACTTTTTTTTAATAATAAAAATAATTTTTTCTTTTTTGTATTAATAATTTCCATTAAAAAATTTATAACTTTTTAAAATTTAACTTCAATCATTTTCTTTTGACTCCCGCGCTATACCATCCTATCTACGCTACAACAGCCCCCAGACAGAGGAAGACGGGGGGAGGACCCCCCGCGTCCGGTATAACACCCAGACAGGTAAGGAAAACAGAAAAGGGGAAGATGCCTCGTTATACCACCCCAACACGCTATAACACCCCCAGACAGTTAGGGGAGCGAGACCGGGGGGAGGGGGAAGTAATCGATATGTCTCGCTATACCATGCCATATCAGACAGTTAGGGGAGCGAGACCGGGGGAGGGGGAAGTAATCGATATGTCTCGCTATACCATGCCATATACTACTTGTATGATTTAATCTTGAGTCCAAAATCTTTCTCATGACAACATAAATCAATAAAATAATTTCTGAAAAAAGACAAAATTTCTATTTGTATGCGTCGGTCTAATATTTGACATCTACAAAAGCAAATAAAAAATGTATATTTTGGCGCCATAGAATCAAAATAGAATATGATTAATTTTTTTTATTAAGATAATTTATGATAACATTTTTTTGATACTCCATGCGCGAAGCTTGATTTCACACACGATTAACAAAGTGATACGTGCGGAAATCGAGCTTCTTACACGTCATGTCAAAAAATACAGTTCGATACTTGTGCGAGAACGTGATTTCTTCTTCGTGTGACGGTTTGCGCTCGAGCGAAGCGAGGGTAATAAAATACATGAAAAAATCACTTTGACGCACTAGTGTCGAAATATACCATATTTTATTCATTGTAATCAAATATATACTCTTAATGTGATTATTCAAGAGGTAAATTAATTTCGATAAAAATTTCTTTGAAAACTTAATATACACTGAATGCAATGATTTTGTACTAAATGTATAACAATTAGCACATTTTGTTTAATTTACTATGAAAAAATTATAAATTGATTTTAAAGAATTTATTTATACACTTTATTAATAAAAACATTGAAAATATTAAAATTATTCAGATACTTTCTTACTTGTTTTTAAATTGAGTCGGAACTCTGACAGAGCAACTCAAAGAAATTTATTTTTTATTTCAGTAAGTACTACTTCCATAAATTTATGAACCGAATAGGCTTGACGTATAGAACTGTCTGGAATGACGCAAAAAGTTTTGTATTTGATGTCACTTTCTATTTGATCTTTGCAGTACAAAGCCACAGTAAATAGAGTAGCAGAAGTGTTGTTAAAGTAAAAATCATGAGTTGAATTTTGACACATAAATGTATACATTTATGTGTCATGTATAAATTTCAGCAAAATCCATAATAAGTAAACCAGTATTATTATCTAAATTTCGTTTACATTCAGCAAAATAATCTCTCTGTCAATGAGAAATAAAATAATGTTCTGTCATACACGAAATGTCTTCTGCTAAATTGTCTAAAAATTTCCTTAAAATTTTTTAAAGCCACTCTAGTTCTGGCTGTGATTTCTAAATCTTTGCCTTTTACGGATACAGGTACCCAGTTATTGTATTCTACAGACTCTATATGTCTATCATTAATTATGCTAGAAGTAAGAAACTGACGAATACCATCTTTTCCAGGATATTTATCACATTTTTTTCTATTGTTCTCAACTGAATGGATGCTAGTTTCAATTACATCATTATTATTAGCGCTTCATGTTATACCAGATTATTCCAATTTAACATTTTGATGTATAGAACAAACACATATGTTATGAGTACCTGGTTTTTTTAGTAAAAAAAAAGGGTTAAGGTTTCATTAAAACAAAAAATACTAGGGAAGCAACAATTTGATGGATACTGTTATTTATCCAATTTTTATATAAATCCGATAAATCAAAAATTATAATTTCCTCGTAGATCCTCAACAAGATTCTGAAAAAGTCTTCTGTGAAAGTTTTCAGGAATTTCGAAAACATCATGGAGGACCCTTGATCTGTAACCCATGACATGAATTCTTCGATGCCACAGGGACCGCAGAGCTTCTGCTCTAATTTCCAATTTGTGAAAGCCTTCATTATCTGGCTGTAAGCTTTCACTTGTTTGATCATTCCTATTGTTACCTTTGTTCGTAATATTTCCATGGCTTGTAGATGCTTCTCTATCAAGATTTCGTACTTCCAGTTGTCGATGAGGAACTCTCCTAGTAATGTCTCTCTCAACAGATCTTCTTGTAGTTCCTGATTCTCGGCGTCTAAGTATACTTTTTCTAACTCCGACATCGCTTGTCTTTTCTGTACACTGACCGGTTTCAATAAATCGGTAGATTGCTTCTCGAGCTCGAATATCGCCTGAGTATTTTGCACGGCGTCGTAATTCTCTTTCAAAGTGTAATAATTCCGCTACACATGATACTATTTGAATCATCTAAATAATAATTTTTTATTTCTTCCTGCGTTAACTGTTCATCATTATGTGCCAGCTCTAATCGTACCTGATACATATGATGTGCTTCCTCCGCAACTTCAACTTCTTCGGGGTAGTCGACTGCATCTTTTGCTACAGCATGTCTCTCCTCTCAACAGGTTGGTTTCTTTTCACGGATCATGCAAAGGTTGTCAAGAAAATGATTTCTGTCAACACGCCATACACGTAGCTGATCACAGACACGTTCTTCTAGAAGCACTCCCACGACATCTTCTCGTCAGACTAATTCGCCAATGCCATTATTTGGATAATTATGACGAATACTATCTTTTCCAGGACATTTATCACATTTTTTTATCATGCAGGTTATGTTCTCAACTGGATAGACGCTAGTTTCAATTACATCATTATTATTAGCGCTTAATGTTATACCAGATTATTCCAATTTAATATTTTGATGTATAGAACAAACACATATGTTATGAGTATCTGGTTTTTTTTGGCAAAAACACAGTGTTAAGGTCTCATTAAAACAAAAAATACTGGGGAAGCAACATTTTGATGGACACTCTTATTTATCCAATTTTTATATAAATCCGATAAATCAAAAATTATAATTCTCTTTTGAAGTGTAATAGAAAATCCTAAGATTTTTAACTTTTACACATTCATTCATTCCGCTACACATGATACTATTTGAATCATATAAATAATAATTTTTGATAATTTTTTATAAGAAATGATAGATTTTATATCGAGTCCTGACGTAAGTAATATTGAGAAAAACTAAACCTTTGAAATAAGCCATAATTTACAATATTAAAAAATTATAAACTCACCCAAGTATTCTCTGTGTTTTTTTGCTTCACAATATATATAATGAGAACATTGAAAATACTGAGTAGAAGTTTTGAAATTCCAATTATTAGGTAATAGTGTTAAAACACTGATTTTTTCATCAATAGTCATGCTTGCGTCAAATTTAGATTTAACGTTTACAATTATACTCTGGAACCAAGAGCACACATTTTTTTGAAACTCTAAAATATCGGTAATTCAAGACTGTGTGCTTTCTTAAAGAGTTTTGCAACTTGATTCACAATATTCCTCACAATTTGAACACCTACTTTTTCCACTTGTTTATTATTCAACTTTATTCGTTTAAATAGAGGTATACTCTTCCTCTCCAGAATAATGAGAGTAAAGGCGACTACGGAACTCAACCCGAGTATTTCGAAAAAGATCTTTCTGTACGACAGGTCCAAATTCTCCGGTTTTTTCCTTTAATACCATAAAAAGTGGCGACATAAGCTGACCATCTCCAGAAATAAACGGTTGAATGGTGTAACTGTGAGTTGTTGAGGAGACTGATTGAACGAGGCATTGAACTTGCTTTTCTCCTTCCACTGCTAAGGTTCTTCTAGAATGAATCTTCAACTGAAATCCACTTTGATCAGTATTAAAAATATTAGCTGTACCTTTCTCCTTTATGATATTTTTAATTTCATAAACGAAAGCATTGGTTTGACTTTCTAAATAATCAGCCCCCTCTAAAGTTTTTTTTGTAACAAATTCATTAATTTTTCTATCCACTATTCTATGAGCTTTTTTAAAATTATTCAACCAACGTTTTGATGATTTAAAACGTGTATCTTCAGAACCAATCCGTTTTTGTGCTTGTAGTGCCCATCTTTGCAAATCATTATCGTGTACCATATGACCAGCTTCAATAGCATTTTTGAAATTCTGTAAAACAAAATCACAAATTCTTCTTATTTCCTCTCTGTGAGTGCCTCCTTTATTTAGCGTTTTAGCCCAACGTTTTAATTGGGTTATGGATGAAACTTTACGAAATCTATTTTGCACTGTCTTTAGAGCAAGATTTTTATTTTTTCCGCTTCTCCAGAATTCAACCGCTCTGCTTTTATAATCATGAGACAATCCTTCTTCGTCTTCAGTACACTGTCCAAGATCGACATAGTAAGCCCAATCTTTATCGTCATCTTCTACAATTTCCATGTTAACATCTTTATAAGGTTCTTCAAAATCCAAGGTGTTATCGACGGTTATTTCAATATTATTAAACTCGTTCATCGCATCTAACAACACTTTTTCAATAACATTCTTTATAATAATTTCCTCTTCTTTTTAGGGGTATTTTCTAAATTCATTGACTGGAAAGCTGTCAATAGCAGATTTATTACATTTATAGGGTTGACGTACATCTTGTTTATAAGTTACCTACAAACAGTGTTGATGTTGTAATTCGGATTAATTCCTGTTGATTTCTGTTATATTATTTACATAATAAAATAATTTATAACTCTGATTCATAACTTCTGAAAGATACACAAATATCTATTTTGCTTCTTCAAAGTGAAAGCTTTGTAATAATGAAAAATAAAATGACTAAATAAACATGTTGATAATATGTTTTATGACATCTTGAATTGATGTATCCTGTTTGTAGAAAGTTTAATATTATGAATATATCAATAGCGCATTAGAGTCAGCATAAAACTCTCTTTCATTTAAAAACACACACACACGCACACACACATACACACACCTCCTACTCAGAATGAACTTTTCAACAAAGTCAAAAATTTTCGTAGCTTTGAAAGGACAAGAAATCAGTACAGCCGATTACTCTACAGTAGAACAATACAGTTAAACCTGCACTTCTAACCCTGGGCTACAGGTTTTAACCGCAGCCGAGGAAACTCATCTTAAGGAGTTTTTAGCCAGGGAGTTAAAGAAATTCGACAATGTCAATATATATGCATATATATATAAGTGTGTAGATGAATACAAAAAAATGTGACTTACTTTTTAAATCCTGTGGTGAAAAGCTGGTGATGTTCATTATAAAAACATACCCTAAATACAGTAAAAAATACACTATTATATTATATTATACTAACACTATTTTGATTTTCTAAAAAAAGTATTTTTATTAAAACATAGTTTTATTTTATAACTTTTAATTCACTACGTCTATCTCCTCGATGATCTCCTCGTGGTCTTCTATGGGTAGAGACGATGGTGATTCCATGAGCTCGATGCATAGACATGATGAATGTCTGCATGCAACACAGCGGAACTGTTGACAATGTTCACAAATCACCCATTTGTTTCTTCTAATGGCCACGAAAAATTGTTTATGGCATATGATGCATTCTTCACCTCTATATAGAAGAGGTGAAACAGCTTCACCAATTAAACTTTCACTTTCAATTAATTCGTTTTCCACTTTATCAATTTTAATTTTTAATTTTTCTGGTTTTTAATAATTTTCTTATATTTCTTGATTTCTCTCTTGAATATGTTGATCCTATTTAAACATTGTACAGCATTAGCTTGTTCGCGTATTAACAACTCGTTATATTTTATTCTTAGAGCCCTCCGGCTAACAACTGCCTAAATTGAGCATCGATGATCGTTGTCAAAAATCTTATAGGCACAAAGAGGATGCTATAAATTCAACATTATGTTTGAATACTCTTATCTCTTTTTTTTAGTGTAAGTAGATCTCTTTTTTCTTTGGGTGACATACGATAGAGAGAGCAAAAAGATATTTTTTCGTCAACAGATTAATTAAAAAATATCTTATGTTTCTGCACCTTCTAAGAAGCAATAGTTTAATATAGGAGGTGAATAAAAATATTCTTTATTTAACAAAGATATTTTTTCTCACTTCTTGAACCCGAGAAAGAAGATATCCTTTCCGACAACCAAAACTTTAAATTGAAACGCCGACAGAATATTTTTAAAAATATTCTTCATATGATAAAAACATTTAAAAAAAAAATAATTAGATTAGAAGAAATATAAATTTTAACGAAGAAGAAGATTGATAACAATTAATGTGCCCTCCAATATTATTTTTGTGATAAAGATATTTTTGATCCTGTGAAAGAAGATATTTCTTTTCCAACAAGAAAAATTTACAATACAAACTCCGCCAGGATATTTATAAAAATATTCTTTCCATGATAAAAATATCTTAAAAAATTATTAAGATTTCTTAGAAAAAAAATTTAAATTTTTAGATAGTGATAAAATTAATAATATCACCATAAAGATTATTATTAATAATTTATTTTCCACCACAATTCATTTAGAAAGAAGGTATAAAAAGAAACTCTTGAATAATTTATCATCAGTCGTCATCATGCGAATAATGCACTTATCGCGTCAACTGAAATACCGGTATCATTCTATATCAAAGCAATGTGATTTTCGTTGGCGACAACGCAGTAAAAGATTGTCGGGTTTTGAACTAAAAAGAGAAATACGGTTTCTTTTGAGATTTTATGGACGGCGGAAAATAAGCAAACAATAGAGCAAAAAATAAGCAAACGATTCTATTTTATGAAAAAATATTAAATTTTCATTACTTTCCGAGTGAAGTGTGAAACGGAAAAACAGTTAAACTTAATGAAATAAATATTAATCAAAATATATAATAATATTTTTTGCAATAAAAATTTACTTCTATCATAAGCTACTCTAATTTGTTTTTAACAAAAAATATGTACACTTGACGGAAAGGATATTTTTCCGAATGCGTACCTCAAATGGCAGCGCCGCATATTTTACCACAGACATAAGAAAACTTCGAATTATGCATTGAGTTTCGCATCATGATTATTTTGTTTTTTCTTATAGGTTATTCATGCAAAATTCAAATGATAACAACTTAAATTTTATTGCTTATATAATTTAAATTTACAATATTAGATTCTATATGATTATTGAACTAAGAAATAAAAATTTTATTTAATAAAATAATAATTCGGATCATGAAAAAAGAAAGTAATATTGTTTGTTTACTAAAATTATGTCATTAAGTAATGAGTAACGATGATGCGAAATTTGCTCTATAATTTGGAATTGTCTTATGCCTGTGGTAAAATATGCGATGTTGCCATTTGAGGTTAACATTCGGAAAAATATCCTTTCCGCCAAGTGTACATCTCGCTGTGTATATATATATGCGCTATTGTAATGAACGAGACATGTTAATGAAAAGAAAGTTTTAAAATTAAAAATTTAAATGGCTGGTATTTCTCAATTTAATGTTACTAAACGCCTGTAGGTATCATTAAGAGAATAGAGCATACAGAGTTAATCTTATCTAATGAGTCATACATAAATTGCAATTTTTAAAAATCGCAAATTTTGATAAAATATGAAATTTTACGATTTCATTCGATTCCTTACTATTCAAATAATATTGGTACCAAAAATCACCCTGATATTATTCTTGGATCGATAGATAATCGATTATATATCGATTCTTGTTATATTGATCGTGAGGTGATTTTTGGAACATATACTTATTGAAATATTATAATCCTACTACTTCGTTAATAGCATCAGCGCCATCTTCTCTGATAGCTTCAAGAATTTCTTCAGGAATATCATCTGAATCCTCATCATTATTGATATTATTTTCTTGAATGTTTTGCTTTTCGTTTTCTTCAGGAGCAATATTTCGACCATGATTTATTTCATTATTTTGGATTCTGCTTGGTTCTCCTCATCCTTCTCATCGTCAGATATATCCGACACATAGGGGGATGTTACGTTTGACAGTGTAACATAATACTCTCCAGAAGAGGTCCCAACCTCTGAAAGATCTGGTGATGTTCGTGTTAGTGAAACATCTGAATCACTGTCCGTATTACGTAAAAGAAGCTTCAAAGCTATATAGAATCATAATTAAATATAAAATGAGTACAAAATTTCGACTATCATATTTAAAAAAATTCTTATTGAAGTACATAGCGAATATTAGCAAATATAATATGTACTAATATTTGATGATATGAGTTGGAATGAATTGTACGATGAATATATGATTATACGTGCAATGCTATTGGAATTTGTATCTTACATTTATAAAAATAATTTTGATCCATTTACTGTTTTTAATAACATTTTTAAATTAAGTTTTGTAAAATTAAATGATATGAATAAAAGATCTATAAGTTTAAGAAATAATTTTTTAAATATTAAAAAGTTTTTGAAAATCAATTTTTCAACTTAAATGTTCAAATAAATGAAGTAAAAAATAATGTAACTAGTATTCAAAATTTAATGAAATTAAAATTAAAAGATGTTCAATTTTTAAGAAATTCTTTAACTACTTTAAATAATAATTATAATAAAAAAGTAGAAATAATAGAGGATATTGAAAAAATAAAAACTCTCCTGGAATTATCATCTCCTTTATTCAACTAATTTTTTTTCATATATTGACAATATTTTATAATCAATATGTAATATTTTGTATTTTATCAATAAATAAAAAAATGCAATGGGAACTGGTTTTTTCTTTATTAATTTTTTACAATGGTGCTTGTTACCAATGATACTTAATTATTCTAGGTTTAAAAGCTGGAAAATTTAATATTTCATTATTTGTAAGTATTATAACGGGCGTTTTTCGCAACAAGGCATCAGTGTTAAGTCCTGGCTTTCACCAGGACTAAATAAAATGAATGATTTAATAAATGTATATATTGAATTGATTGATAATTTATAGATGGATTAAATAATTTAGATTTGTATATATTGAATTGAATATTAAACTTAATACGTTTGATTGAGTGAATTTAATTTATTTTAAAATGTTTAAGTTAATATCAAATTAGTGAAAGTTAAATAACATAAGTATAATAAGAAGATGTATGTAATCTAGTGGTGGAGAAAGCTCCACCAATATTTGACTGAGAGGGATTGCTCTCACTATTGGACAATTATTAAAGACAATTTAATGATTTGAATATATTCTCACCTTTTAGTGCTCCTTTCAGTAGATTAATTCTGGGTACGGGTAGACAAATGAATAGGCACGATATGTAAATATTTATATCCTCGAGGTAATATTAGCAATTGCTTTTGAAATATAAGAACTTACGAGCAGTGTAAACTTGTTACAAAAAAGAAACCCGGGGTAATGTCGGTTTTCATCCGTTTTCGATTTGGTTTTATACTCAGATTTGTTTATAAGATTTATTATCTTTTACATCAATTTTTATTTATCAATTTTCTTAAATTTTGATAATACGTTTCGTAATGGTTTTTAGGATTCGTTTGGTAATTTCGAAATATACGTTTTGATTATTTTCTTATGATCTACTTAATTTCCTTTAATAATGAAATAATGCGACTGTTCGCATAAAAAAGATACGTTTATAACGTAACATCAACTTGATATTTGATATTTACGCTTACTTGATCCCCTCCTAAAATCGTTTTCAAGGTTTCTTCGGAAGACGGCTCAAAGTTCGGTTCATTCCATATTAAAACTAGTTTATTCACTGCTTCTTGAAATGGAAACAACGAGAAATTATTTATATTTCTTATTTATCCGTAGTTAACACAAGAATGTATAAAGGCATAAAAAAACCAGTTTTTTCCGCCATTCGGCGGTGAATGTACGTATATCCCGTTGACCTTCGCACTCTTCTTCTCCAAAACTAAGTATAGCTGCTTTAAAAAGGCGTATATTGCGTCGTATTATCCAAACTGATGTAGCAACAACTTTTCCATGACTACAATACTATGCTCAAGATTTTAATAATATTCGTCGACTTTTTTGTAATTTCCCACGTATATAAGATTATTATATGAACTTTTTTTTGAATAAACAAATATTTCTTGTAATGTCATTTCCGTAAATATTTATTGTATATTATGAATTGATATTTTTAATAACGTACAATTATGATCCAATCCGTTAAAGAGTATAGCCGAATAACTATGTAAAAATGGCCTTAACTCGGATTTCCTTGAAACTTTGCTTACTTTTTTGTCTTGTCAAAAAACTAAAATCCTGAAAGTTTCAGATCCCTATGGTCAAAATTGGCTTCATAACCTCAAAAAACGTGTTTTTCAGTTTTTTTGCTATAATTAGGTGAATTCTTAATGGATCTTCAAAATTCGAAATCGAGGTAAAAGTGGACAATAAAACACATATATTTAGTGACTATATGAAATCTTACGAGTCTCAAACATAACCCAAAAATGAATTTGAAAATTTCAAAATGGCCTGTACATTAACGGTATGAATGCATACTGATTTTTTACTTTTAGAAACTTTACTTTTCATAAAATCTATCATTCATATTTCTGCAGATTTTTGTAGGAATGGTGGAAATTACCTAAAATATCAAAAAACTGAAAATTTTATAGATTTATAGCATTTTAGAGGCTCTATTGCATTCTGATCGTGAAAATAACAACAAATACACGTTCAGCGACCAAAAAAATCTCCTAAATATCGATAATTAGTCGGATTTATATCATATGTATCCATAAAATACGAGAATAAGCTTAAAAAAATCGTTTTTCGACCAAAAAAACATTTTGCGAAAGATTTATTAATAATTATAAACCTTTCATTGAAAATTTTTGAAATATATATTAAATATTTCATCAAATGTTTTAAGATAAGTTTTAGAAATATTTCATGTAAGATTTATAAATAATTATAAACAATCCATGAAATATTTAAAATATTTCAGAAATTTGTAGAATAATATTTTAAGAAATATTTTAGAAATATTTATAGAATATTTCGTGAAATATTTCATAAATCTTTCAAGAAATCTGTATGAATATACAGTCAACTACCTCGATATGACCGCTCTTTTAATGGCCATACCCCTCCGTCAATGTTCGAAGCTGATCCCTTCCATATCTACTAACTCTTGAGCTCTGGAATTCATATCCGACATTTTCTATATGTTCACGAGTTTCTTAAACTTTTATTGATAGGAAAAACATGGATTTGAAGATAAGAATATAAACGTAGGCTGAATCTAAAGCCAAAGAATGTAGTGCACCCCTTGGCCATAATCAGAGCGTAAGAAACTATTTCTCAATTCGAATAAAACGGTCATTGGTGGGGGTATGTCGATACTTACAATTTTACCTCCCAGTATCGGTCTGGTTGGCCATATCGAGGTAGTTGACTTTAGTCACGATATAGTTTTAGAAATATTTTATTATTATTTTTGAAAGATTTCCTGAACATATTATGTAATATTTCAAATTAATCTTTCGGAATGATGTATGAAATATTTAGGAAATATTTCATGCTATGTAGGAGATATCTTCAAGTGAATTTAATGATATGAAAAATAATTCTTAAATTTAATTTTTAATTTCGTCTATATTTAAAAAAAATATTTTCAATCATAAAAAATTACAATAAAGTATAACTTATTCTTTTTATATTTCTCTTCAATCTTCATCACTATCTTCATTAATTATAGGGATTGTATTTTCCACATTAAATAAAT
This sequence comes from Anastatus disparis, assembly GCA_017163975.1. NCBI lineage: Eukaryota > Metazoa > Arthropoda > Insecta > Hymenoptera > Eupelmidae > Anastatus > Anastatus disparis. Next base: position 5,410,385 of record JAFFSR010000251.1, read on the forward strand.
CATTTAATGCTGCTGCAGGTCTTACTATTCGAGACGAATATCGTGCGTATGCTAAATAATAGATTACCGCTGCGACATGTGAACAACATCCTATTGTACGAAATCCATTTGCATAGTCACATGCGTAGCGTGAAATGCTACCACAGTCAATAGTTTCAGGTTTGAACTCAATATAACATACATACACCTTCCTATTTATATGACGTGATCTAACTTTAATTTTAATTATATTTGGCTTTTCCTTTACATACTCTAAATTCAAATCGTCATCTTCACCCATTAATTCTGCTAAATATGAAATTGACTGAGAATACTGATAAGTTCCAGTAAAAAATATTTTAAGATCGTTCTCAGTCATTTCTGGAAAATCTAATAATTCATTTGAAGTAAGTGGTTAAAGAGGTAACTTTCTTCGACTCCATCTTGATGCTTCTACTTCTTGAGCCAAAGTATTTACTACACTCTCTCTTGATTTCATTTGAGCAATAATTTCTAATTGGTTACTCTTATCTGAATTTAAACGTTTCCTAAAAGTATTATGTAAATAATTAGCTATTCGACAATATTCTTTAGCTTTTGGGAGAAGTTTGTTGTCTATTTTTTTTAGAAGATGACACTTCTGCCCAATCATTCCATGGACTACTTTAACTGGCCATCGAACTTTTGTGACATACCGAGATTCATTTGATTCTTTCGCAGTTAGCTGAGAACACTTACCCTTTAAAGCTGGCATTAAAACAGTAAAACCTTGTTCTTCTAACCACTTTTTTATATCTCGGAATCCCCGATCAAGTATGAATATGTCACCTTTCTTAAGTATTTTTTTAATTCCATTCGGATCAGATAGCACTGTTTCTAAAATCTTAGCGCCGTTAAAATTGGCTTCGAATGGACCAGGTACATCGACTACGTAGCCATCTGTTGTACAAATAGTAAACGGTTTACATAAATGAACTTTTTTTGACCAGAATATGAAATTCTTTGGTAAGCGTTATTACTAGTCTTTTGGTGCCGCAAATATGAACCATCGCATATCAAAGTCAACTGATCATCTGCAATATTAAACAACTCTTTGGCGACAGGTGATGTATGATTTCTTATTAAATCTTCTCTAGACATAGCATCAACACCAAAATGCGTGGGTAAAATATCCTTTACAAAAGAGTTGATGACTGAACTTGAGAATTCAGACACTTGTTGAGCATTTCGAAGACCCAAGGTAGCTGCTACAATTTCATTTGAAGTTCCAGTTCTCAATTTAAATAAAAAATACGAAAATTGCTTGAATGCTATTTCTATTATCTGTATTTCGGAGTGATACTAAAAGTTTATTTAGGTACATTAAATTTTCATACGTAAGTCTCGTAAAAGTCCTTATCTTTTCTTCTGATAATTCTAAAGTACCCACTTTGTCATAAATTTCAAAATTACTTTTCATTGTCATTTGTTCAAGTAAAAATGTCACTTCTGAAACTTCTATTTTAATAAAATTGGAATAAACTTTTAATTTTTTTATTTCATCATAGAAAAATCTTTTATTTATTAAATGGTCAGGACAACAGCGATTTCCTTTTGGTATATATATTCTTTTTTCTTTAAAAGCTTGAGTACGAGCTCGATCGGGCACAACATTTAAATTTTTTTTATTTTAATACATACACAACAGTATGAATGAGAAATAATGGTTCTCTGAATTGGAAATTCTACGAGGTCTTTTGGTGGTTGAACTTGTGGAGATTCAGGAGATTCAAAAATAGGATCATTCCCTGATGAAACACTAGTTACTGTAAAAGAAGAACCCTGACTATCGGTAACTTCATTTTCTTTAATATTACTTGTTGGAACTTCGCTTTGCGTTTTCTTTTGACGTTCTTTATAAACACGATTTGCACATAATCTACATATTTTGTTACCAACTATGAATTCAATTTTGAAAACTTCTGTGAATTCTTTTGCCATCTCTTCCGAATTTATAATTATTATAGACCTTTTTTTCTTTTTTTTGAAGATTTTATTACAGACAAGACACTTTTTGTTCATTGCAACTTCCATAACATTCTGAAAAATACAAATTATTTCTCATTATATTTTTTAAATTAAATTTCAATATAATTTTATTTTATTATTATTATTGAGAATGTATTAAAATATTAAGAAAATAATTTACTAGAAAAAAATAAAAATAATTGGAGTAAAGCTTTAAAGTTATACTAAGAAAAAAATTTCTTTGTAAAAAAAAAAATTTTATTGAATCAAAAAAATTGTTTCTTTGCGGGCAATCAGTGAAATTTTTTTTTTAATCAAAATAATTTTTTCTTTCAGTGAAAATATATTTTTTAATATCAATAAAATATTTATTAACATACATAAGAGATTTCTTAAACAAAAGAGAATTGTCACTTTAGAGAACTAAAAAAATGTTTATGAGAAAGTTAAAAACTTTAATTCAAATAAATGTTTTTTTAATCAAAGTTTTTTTTATTTTTGATGTAAATCTTAACTTTTTTAATTATTTTACATGATGTTGATTCAAAGAAATATTTCTTGAAAGTATTAAAATATTATTTTTAATCATAATTAATTCATCGGGATTATTGTTGATAAATAATGAGATTTGAAAAAACTGTTTTATTAAATCAATTTGATGTTATATTCACTGAATAAACCTTGTTACATCCAAGTAATGTTAGATGGCTATCTTGAAAACATGAAATTTTATTATATTTATTGATATGATTAAGAACATTCATATTATTTTAACATTAGCAAGCTACACATGTTTATCGCACACGCAGTAAACCTAATATCGCACACATTACATTTTAGTTGTCATTTAAGATTCTTATTTTTCTTATATATCAAATATATCAAACGAAGCCCTCTTGTAAAAAAAATAATTGTAAAAAAAATTAAAAATATTTAATGCAAAAACTGAGATAAGTTATAAAATTGCTGATTTAGTAATAATTATTGATATAATTCTAAAATACAAATTCAAGAGATAGTTGTCAATTCATTTGTCAAAAAAATTTAACAAAACCTAATGAAATGATGAAGGATTATTGGTCGAAGGTAACTAACAGAAATATTCTAACAATATCGCATCATAATTTCAAATATATAATTTTTTAAATGCTCAATATAAATATATTAATAAATAAATAACTTTAAAATACTTATTTTATAGAATAAAATTTCTTTATGATTTCAAAGACTACTTTAGAGACTCATATTAGCTAGAAAGTAAAGGATTTTGTTATAACTTTATGAAAATATTGTTTACTCAAGCATTAAATTCTCACATGATATACTGAACAACCAGGAAATATTGAATCATTCATTTTTATATACAATGTAGGAAATCAGCATCTGTATTTCATAAAGTAATACAGTTGAAAATAATAACTGGATCTATTAAATTGAATGAAAAAACATTTATCTGTTATAAACATTCTGTGTTCAATAATTTTTTCTAAAAATTCTGATATATCTATACATTTAAATATTTATTGTAACAATAATATACTATTAAGTTACTAGGAAGGAAATAAGAAATATTGTTTCACAAATATTATATTTCAACTACTTATTATTAAATAGTTAAAATTACAATATGCATTCAAATAAATGTACACATAAAAATTTTATGACAATAATTACAACCAGTTGTTATTATTCACTATTTCATAATGCGAAAGCAAGAGGATTCAACTTTCAATTTGTGAATACTAATTACTGATAAAAATGAATAGTACCGTACACCTCCCTGTTGAAAAAAAATACGTACTTTTAGTACGTATTATAAGTACGTACTGAAAATACGTATTTTTAGCACGTATAAAATTTGTTAGTACGTATTATTTTGGAACGTTTTTGTACGTACTTTTTTTATAAATAATACGTATTTATTTAGAGAAAATACGCACTTATTGTTAAAAAATACATATTTTTTTTAATAAGTACGTATTTTATTAAAATTTAATGAACATTTTCTAAAAGTAGTACGTACTTTTTTCCATAAAAATATGTATTTATGCAAAAAAATATATCCTTGAACTAGAAAAATACGTATTTTTTTATGATTTCCTCTCATTTTTTTAATAATATTACGTCCTATTTCGATAAAAATATGTACTTATACAAAAAAATATATCCTTAATCTAGAAAAATACGTATTTTTTTTTTATTTTCTTTCATTCTTTTAATAATAATACGTCCTATTTCTATAAAAATATGTACTTATACAAAAAAATATATCCTTAATCTAGAAAAATACGTATTTTTTTTATATTTTCTTTCATTCTTTTAATAATAATACGTGCTATTATTATAAAAATATATATTTATTTTAAAAAAATACATACATTTCTTAAAAATGTACGTACTTAATTATAATAACAATACGTATTTTTAATCTCGAATACGTATTTTTCGAAATTAACAAAACGTTGATATGAATAAAAAAACAATTAATTTTATTAGGAACTACGTACTTTATTCATTGTTCAATTACATTTTACAAAAAATAATACATACTTTTTTCATAAAAAAATACATATGTTAAAAAAAATGTTTCAAAACAAAAATACTTATTTTTTAGAATATTTACGTAATAAATTGTTTTGATCTTTCACCAAACATGTACAGCGTACGATTTCTACATGCTACAATTTATCATATTTTTATAAAAAAATATTTATTTCAACTAACGAACATTATATACTCTATTGCTGTCGAAAAACTAATCGAAAATAAGAATATATTAGAAAGTACACATACTTTTTTTTATAATTAAAAATATACTTAAGTAAAAAACAAACATTTCGGAACAAAATAAAATATTGTACAGAATATTTACGTATTAAATAATTTTTCTTATCTCTTACAAAACATGCACTGCATACAATTTCTACGCACTATAATTTATCATATTTATAGTAAAAATATGTATTTCAACTAAAAAACATTATCGACACCCCGTACGAAGAAAAGCACAACTCAGAAATCCTAATGCAAATTAGCGTTGGAATTTCTGAGTTGTGCTTTTCTTCGTACGGCTACTCTATTGCTGTCGAGGCACTTGTAGAAAAAGCATATATGTACGAAAATATTCTGCGTTATTTATTAAATAAAATGAAACAAAAATTTATGATTCATCTGAGCTTGATGATTCTGTGGAAGATTCTGAAGATCCTGAAGAAGTGTCAATTTTTTCAGTTTCTCTGGAAGTACTTTTCCTACCACTCTGTATCAAATTATTGATATGCTTACTCAAAAACATCCTGTATTTAAAACGCATTTTGTTTCTTTGCTTACGCGGCATTTTTTTTAAATCAGTATCCGATTGTTTTAAACGTCCAAGATAGCACTCTGAAATTGAAATAAGAAAATGAAATGAAACTATTTTTTTTAAATTTTTATTTAAAAACTTTTTTGTACTCACTTTGTATAGCAGCTTCTTTTTTTGGTGTTAAGGATTTTCTTTTATTATCGCCTGGTAATAATTTAGCTTTATCTGGTTGTAGAGCTTTGGTTTTTAATACATCTATCTCCCACATGCCCATTGCTAATTCTATAACAAATCGTCGTAGTGTTGGTTTTCCTAAAGCTCTTTTCCATATCTTATACGGAATACAGACGCCATAATGCAAATGCATCATTTTCATCTGAAAAATATGAAAGCAAATTATTTTCAACGATAAACGAATTTAATTTTATAAAGAAATCATCATGAAAATACATATAAATAAAATTTCAACATACAGATCGTCCTGTTTCATCAATTTTAGTGAAATCAGTCATACAATCTCTGTGTTCAGAGTCTGAAGCATTATAATCGTCGGTATCATACATTTTTACTTTCTTAGACTTTTTAGATTTTTTAGATTTTTTCGTTTTTTTCTTTTTTCTTTTCTCTTTTTCTTTTGTCTTTTGTTGAGTGTATTCTGGACAAACTGAATTAGACGAAGATTGTTGATTATTACAATTCAGTATTCTGCTATGAGATGCCAATAGAGATTCTTCAGCTGTAGATACTAATAACAGAATTTATTAATTGTATGAAGTTTCATAAATGAATAGATTGAATCAAAATACATCATCATACATGAAAAACTTATTAATTTTTCAATTTAACATAAAAAATTAGCAAAGACAAAAATACATTATACTCACTTTTTTGTATAATAGAATCTGAATTAGTTGAAACAGATTTTTGATATTGTTCAGTATTACAATTCACAGTTTTGCTTTGAGGTTTCAATGGAGATTTGCCAGATGTAGTTACTATGAATAGAATTAATAATTTGTATGAAATTTCATAAATAAATATATTGAATCAAAATATAACATTATACATAAAAAAACGTATTAATTTTTCAATTTCATATCAAAAATTAGGAAAGACAAAAATACATTATACTCACTTTTTTGTATAATAGAATCTGAATTAGTTGAAACAGATTTTTGATATTGTTCAGTATTACAATTCACAGTTTTGCTTTGAGGTTTCAATGGAGATTTGCCAGATGTAGTTACTATGAACAGAATTAATAATTTGTATGAAATTTCATAAATAAATATATTGAATCAAAATATAACATTATACATAAAAAAACGTATTAATTTATTTTTTAATGAGTTACAAAAAAAGTTTCAACCAAAAGAGTGATTATAATATCTATAGAATGGAAATGTAATAATCATATTTTGCAAAATGTAATTATTTTTTATGTTTTTCATAAATATTTAATACTCAGATTTGAAGATTTTATTATAAGTTAAAATCAATGCGTAAAAATTAATTGCTTGAGATGTATATCATTATTTCTCTCTAGTTATAGTGAAATAGTATATATTCATCATGATGACTCAATCGATAGTTAGTAAATGTTTTTATATTATTGAATCTTTACAGGCTACGCTTTGTTTATACATATTGACATGTAAATATAGTTATATTATGTTTTGATTAATTTTTAATTGTTAAGAATGTTTTCTAATTCACAAAATATTATTTAGTGATTGAAAAGAGTTACAAAAAAGTAACAGAAACGTCACCTAAATATGTTGTTTTGAAAAAATTAATAAAGAAGAATTAACGACTGCATAGCTTATAAAGATTTATTTATATAAAAATAATATATAGATTACTTACAAATTGACTTCCTTACAACTTGATTTACAATTTTTATTACAATTTTGTAATAAAATATATAAATATTAAGACTAATCTACACGAAAAAGAAAATTCATGTAATTTGATAATGAATGGAAAAATTTTATGCAAATGATTTTTAAAGCAAATAAATAATTATGCTGTAATACGACTATTTAACAATTAAAACAATAAATATTTCAAAGCTTAAAATTCTTATGAATAAAATACTTTTTGCTTAAAATTTCATTAAAAATACATTTCTCAAATTTTTTTTATGTAATGTTGTTATTGTGGATACAGTGTTCACAGGTACTGAGATTCACATGATAGGAAATTAAGTAAAGACAAAATGTTTCTTCCGTCTGCCACGAACTGCAGCGCTACAATCTAGCATCAATAATCAAGTAATAACATTTTTAGTCGAGGGTGAATTAGTGTGTGCAGTAAGGTATGATCTCTACTCTTATGCTAACCCAAAAGAGAGAGAAAAAAGGAAAACGTGCATAGTTTACCCTAGTGCACGTGGATAAGGGTATGGCAGACTCGATGTTAACTCAGAGTCGAGGAGCAAAAATAGCTCACGCTGTAGCATGTGCAGTTCTCCCCCTAGTACATACTAGCAGTAAGGGAGAATCCAGATGACGGAACTTTTCAAGGGGCCGTGCTGTACCGTGCTGTGCCGTGTCCGTACCGTTCTATGATGGAGAATTCCATCTAGACTATCTCGTGTTCTTTGAATTTGATAGTAAACGAATGTTAAATTTCATAGAAAGGTGTCTTATGTTTACTATCAAATTATTCAGGGAAGACGAGATAATGTAGATGGAACACTCCATCATAGAACAGCACGGATACGGCATGGTTCGGAACAGCACGGAACAGCACGATCCCTTGAAAAGTTCCGTTATCTAGATTCTCCCTAAAACGTGCAGAACAGGAGTGTCTTGAAAGAGCCACCGAAATTATTATTAAATAATTATTTTTAAAATTAAAAACTGAATTTAACTAAATTACAAAGGAAAATAATGAATAACAAATAGAAAGCGAATAAAAAATTAGTAATTTAAAAATGAACAATTTTTTTAATAATTAAATCATGTTTCAAGTTTAATAAAGATAATATTTTTTTGGTTATCAACTAAAATAGCAGACTAATTTATTTTCAGTTTCAGATTGCCTAAATGTGCATGTTTTTGTAAATTATTGTTACGTTCTTGTGTTATGTAATCATTGTCTTTATTTTTTAATTCAAACAGTTAATACCGTAAAGAACGGGATTCTTATCAGGGCATGATTCCTTTTATATAATCGAAAACTACATCTTCTACGGTAACACTAACAAATATAAACTACAAAGCTGTCCCACACAGCATGAAATGTTTTGAAATATTTCGAAAATATTTCCAACGTTTCATACTGTATGGGGCTTACCTGCTTGCTTGTACTCCAACACAAGCTCGGCTCGCTAATGTATCTTTAAAATAATAAAATATTTTTGTAATATTACATTACTATTTTGATTTTAATTACTTTTAAATCATGCTGTAGAACAATATGAAATATTTTTCCTGGCTAGGCGCATTATTTGGCGATATTTTGGTGGTGCTCGACAAAACATCGCACTGAACAATATAAACAATCTCAGTAAGAAGCTCTTAGAATCCATCAATATGTTTTTGAGGTTATTTCAAAGAAATCATACAAAGAATTGTTTCGAATACGTCAGAAAAATGATAGTTGAGGTCATTTTTAGTCACTATTCGCATTTTTTGAGGTTAATTTCATATCTTTTGGCCAAACATTGTACTGATCTACACGATTTCCTTTTATTTGTCCCATCATTCTTATAGTTACTTGTTTTTTTAATGCTTTCACTGCTCTTGTATGATGTGTTATTACTATCTCGTATTTCCATACGTTGCTTAGGAAATTTTCAATCAATATTTGTTCTATCATGTCTTGTTGAGTCTCCGGATCTGCTGATAGAAAGTTCTCTTCATACATGCTCCTTTTTTTGCTTTTTTTGGGATTCTACTCGTTTCAAGATACTCGTACACGCATTCTCTTCCTCGAAGATCGCTTGAGTATTTACGCCTATTTGAGATTTTACGAAGATATCCTCTTCTGTCTCTCTCTCTTCATACTTGGATCCACATTTTTCAAGGAACTCATAGTCGTTTTTGTTTAATAAATTAAAAACACTTTTATTTAAATTTTTAGTAAAAAACACGAACGACATTAATTTCGTCGTTAAACTACACCGAATGATTTTTTTACACACTTGCAGACACCTTTTATACCTTACCGGTGAAAGGCAAGCAAGCGTCATACCCCCACCAGCATCATGGTCGCTGGTTGCGGGGCTCCGCCCATGGTTTAACTATGGCATGGCCATAATGCTGGCCGGAATCCGAGCCTTAAGAGCATGTTGATTTTATTGACGAAGTTCATCTGAATTCTGTTGCTATTTCATGTCCAAACAACCAGCACAAGGCAGCAGAAATGCACAGGATAGGACTCTTTCAACTGGACAAATTATGCACGGGTAAAACAGAACATTTTGACATTAAACCACGGTTTAAGACTGAAACAGATACTCCATTGTATACCTATGATTATGAACCTAACACATCGATTGTTGCATTTTTCAACCCCTTTGGATTGATCGTCATCCCATCGCTGTCACCAGAAATTATTTAGCTGTAACTATTTTTATATTATATTTAATTAACAAAAATAACAAGCCGTAATCATTACAGTTCTAAAGCGCTGAGCGGTTGCACTTAAGAGATGAAGCGTGGCTATGAGAGGTAGGCGAGTAGGATCGGTGTTTGTAGAGTCCGAGGACTCTTTGATGGATTGCAAAGGAGATATATGTTTAAAGTTCAATTAAATCAGATTTGTATCAATTTGATTGTCTTTATTTCGTTAAACACAATTTATAATATTTTATACAATTTTATTTGTTTTGAGCGACAATGACAATTTTATTTAGAATAATTTTATTTAATTATTTTATTAGAGAAATTTTAATCTTATCCATTCAAAAGGTAACTATATTAATTCATTGAAGACCGCACTTCGGGTTATAATATATTTCAAAATGGCTTACAATTCGTTTAGCTACTATAGGCCTGGTTAAAAAGAGATAGTATATTTTATTTTATGTCTGATATATAAATTTGAGAGCTGTGCTCTATTCTGTGATACTTCTTATAACTGAATATATTGTTAAACTTACATTACGGTGATCTGCGACCGGACTAGTCTCTGTGGTACTACTGCGCTGATTGCTCGTTTCTAATGACAATTTATACTATGCCGGTATCTTTAAAGATTAAAAACCGTCCGTTATCGGATCGCTGAAAAGTACGGGCTACAAAGACCACCTCAAACTTTATAATTTTCGGAGAATTGAGATAAAAAAAATGAGGTCACAGATTCCACGTGTCGGAATGTTATGCATGAGTCTGGCACCGGATTGGCGACATATACTTAATTATAAAGAAAATAAAATTTTGGATGTTGGCTATCGCTTGAATTTTATAAAAAGAAAAATTTTCACCATCTAAATGCAATTGGAATGTTACATTGTAGTTTTTCCTTTTCTTCATTTACATAATAATTGTATATTAATAAAAGATTAATATATTTCTTTTCTTCACATGTTGTTTAACGCAGAGATACAACACTAAATTTACCAGATGTTACGTGGCGTGTTTAGTGTAACGTCAAAATGTTAAGAGTTTAATAGCAAGATTGGTAAAGTTGAATTTTATAGTTTATTTTTATTTTATTAATCAATCTTACCTTACTACTTTTTTTACTAGAATATATATATATATATATATATATATATATATATATATGTATAACGATTATTCTTTAAACAATAAATTTTAAGTAAGCAGCAAAATAATGAGACCAATCTTGCCTTCTTCTGGTAAAGTTAGTATACTCGCCGACTTTACCACTCAGCAATATCCGTTGGGTTCGTTTTTGAAGTTACATAAAATTTCTTTTGAGAGCTTTATATTTTTGACAGCACATATTAGCATGCAACATAACATTTAATTTAAGACCCACATAAAATTGACATAAGGCGGTGTGTGAAATAAACAACACTTTATTTTATTTTGAGATGGTCATGGTTATGACGTCTTTTAAACAATATTTCTCATTTATTTAACATCACTACAAAATCCGTCGTTATCTGTGTTTGCATATATCAATCAAAAACAAAAAAGAGAATTATATATTATTGATTTAAAAATAAATTTATTACTTAAAACTTTATTGAATATCTCGAACAAAATTTCAAATCGACTATTAAAATTGAATATAAAGAAAAACAAATGATCAAAGTTTCTAAAATGAAAAATTGACTATTAATTACTATCTTTTAAATTTACATGAGAGGAGACTAAAAAAAAAGACACTCTCGATTTTTCTTGGCTTTACGATTAATTGGCTATATCGCTAGATCACAATATAAATAGGTCGTGCTTATTGTTGCGGTGGATATAACCTGTAACAAAAAGATAGCCTTAATCCCTGGTGTACGATAACCGGTGCATCACCAGGCATAAAATGCTCGTGGTGTCCACTGGATAAGGGCAGCTTTTCAGCACCCTTTTACATCCATCACCATCAGGCTTTTGTGCAATGCGCAGCAGTTCTATGAGATCATAAAACCACCACTCGGGGCTTTTCGGCCGAAGGCCTAGTCTTCCCCCTTATTAGTACAAAATAAATATATTTTTGTTAATTGCATTGGTTAGTATACATTCATACACTATGTTTACACTGATTCTATTTTTATTGATTAACTCAAGTAATCCTGCAAAAAAAGCACTTTATATGGTCAATGTCCCAATTGCTACTCACGAACCTATTACTAGCCGTTCATTGTTAAAAATTTTTTTTTGTATCTAAATAACATTGAGCGGTTAGTAATAGGTTCATTTCTAACAGCGAGTAGCAATTGGGACATTGACCATACGCAGGATTACTTATTGGAAAAAATAAAAAAAAATTTTATATGAGTTCAATTTTTGTCGCGATAAAAAAATAAACCTTAAAATCTTGGTTAATCTTTTGATATTTTAATACTTGCTCAAATCAGAATGATTGTAAGAGCAATATAATAAAGTAAAAAACTTTATTGTAAAAGCACAGATAAAGATTATCTCTATTCCTTACTTTATTAACAAAAGAAACTAAGTCTGAGTCTATTGAAAATTACACTTAAAGCGGTCCGAGAGAGAAGAATAAGAATGTCTCTCGAGATCCTCGCGCTCCGTGAGTCCGAGCCCATTGATCCCCTCTTCTTCAATTGATTATCTAGATAATCTAACTCATCTAGGCTGTCATTGAGATATGCGCAGAGACCTCTTTGCATTTGTTCCTAGTGTATATGGATACCCCCATCTACATATTATGTTAGATAATATCTATACGAAACTTCTCTTTAAATGTTAATTTGTTCATAAAACATGCATTATCCTGTCTAAAAAAAATTTATATCATATAATTATCCTGTTTCCTTATTAAAATTCATCATTTAAATCAATTAATCATGTTTCAAAGTCTTTGTCATTAGTTAGATATTATGCAAGCCCCGTCTACGCTATATATTCAAAATCATTTTAAATTGTATATTTTTTGTAATAATGACGCTATAAATTAATTAATTTAAGTTCTTAAAATTCTCTAATAACCAAAAATAATATTTATCATGAATTGTTTCTTTAATAACCCTCTTATTTATTGATTTAAACATTCGAAAAATTAATTGAATCAAGTGTAATGTCGTATCCACGCGTTAGCGTCGCGTCTCTTTGCCTCTCTCTCTTACTCATTATGAAAGACAAAGAGCGCTGCGCTTCACCCCTGGCGCCTCGGCGAATGAGATTCGAACACGCGGACCAGCCAACGGCGGGCTTTTCGTTTAAATTTGAATTATTGTTACAATTACAAAATTTTAATATTTTATTGAAAATTTTTTTTTTTTAAATTCAGTTATTTAATTTTTAATATTTTTTTATAAAAAATGAGTTTTTCTAATTATTATATCTAATTTTTTTTCCAAAACATCAATATTACTCTACATTACCGACCGAAACTAATTTAAAATTTTCTACTCATTTCAATAGTTAAAATGCAATTCGGACTCGTTGCATTAGGTTCGAATTCCGTAAAAAAAACGCAAAGTAAATTATTTTCCACCCGTCGGATCGCGAAAGGGGCGAGATTTTCGGTTGTTTATCACTGCTTCTACTCACTATATTTTATTTTACTGATGGTTTTCCCATCAGTCGCTATTCGTATCATAATTGCAAACGGAAATGCTTTAAATGAAGTAATGAAATTTTATGGTATTCGTTTGTATAATTTATCATATTTGTTATTTAATACATAATTATATGTAATGCAATTTACTACTACAATTTCTATTTTTATTCTAATAAACTATCATAAAATGATTTTGTAAACATGCTTATTAATTTAAGGGGGGGGGGTACAGGTAAAATCTAGTTTTTCAATAAAAAAATTATGTTTTTCATTTTTAATTTTTGACTCATGGCACCTACAACATAATCCATGCGTGATGTTGTTCAAAACTTTATTAAAGAATCTGTAAAAAAAATTTCAGCACAAAATATTCAAAACTGTGGTACTAGTAGTATTTCAACTGCTGCCTCATTTACCTCTAAATCAAAATATTCAAAACTGTGGTACTAGTAGTATTTCAACTGCTGCCTCATTTACCTCTAAATCAAGCAACAGTTAAAATACTACTAGTCCCACAGTTTTTAATATTTTGTGCTGAAAATTTTTTTATAAATTCTTTAATAAGGTTTTGAACAACATCACGCATGGATTATGTTGTAGGTGCTATGAGTCAAAAATTAAAAATGAAAAACGTCATTTTTTTATTGAAAAATAAGATTTCTCCTGTACCCCCCTTAAGATTTCCAACAATTTATCCATGATCTATGGAACACTATACGTCATTTATTCAAATTTACGTTACAAATAGAGTTAAAAAAAACTTAGTAATTTAATGTAAACATTGTTCAAATCCGTTATCCTTGAAGAAGATCTTTTACAAAGATTTTAAAAGAAATAAAAAGTTACTTATCTTTTCTGAATTACTCCTCCTAGAGTACCAGGCTCCTTCCTTGACTGAATAGCGGGCTGTCTTTTATGCTTCGTACGTGTTAAAAATTAATTAGTCTAAAATTAAAATAAACAAGCGCGCCCATGATTCTAAATGACTAACTGATTAATTATTGAAGGTTAGGTGCCTATGCAAACGCGTGGTGACTTTAAGTTCCTGTCCTTTGTATGGTCTTTCCTTTCTGGCGGAGGTGGTTGCGCTCGCTGAAAACGTCTATCTCTTGCTTCTGCCGGCACCCAGCTCATCGTACGGCTTAGCACGCTTCGAAGAGAAACTGACTTCGCTCCCTCTTCAAATTAGAAGAAGCAGAGAAATCAGGATTCTTATTGGCTCACGGTGTCGTGACCATCAATCTCACACGACGTTTGAAGTCGTATGAATTAATGTCTGTACAACGTGTGCAGTTTCTATTTCTCGGAAAACGACACTCGATATTTTCTTATCGAACTCGTTTACCAAGAAACAAAATTAAGTAATCATTTGCGAATTTTGAGTTTGATTTGTTAATTTTTAATTAACAAATGGTACTCAAAATTTAAATTAAACCAAAAAATAAAAACTTCGTAAGTGAACTTTGTGTCACTTAACACCAGAATAATTTTTTTTAAATATATGCATTTGTTGCTTTGTTCTTTTTTTAAATTTCTCAATTTTTTTTGGTATTGCTGGGAATCGAATATTTATAAAATCTAATTCATTTTCATATAATTTATATGATTATACTCTACAAGCATGTAAGTTAACAGGGCACAATGCTAATAATACTGCCCATTTAAAACAAGCATCATAAAAATTTTACATATTAATAAATACATGTGTTGATTCTATTACTTATGAGTCACTATGTAGTGGATTATATTTGTTTATATGGATACACAAGCCAATAATAGCACGTAATAAACATTCTGATTCCTTTTGTTTGAATTCTTCAATATTTCTTTGTATGGATTCTTGAACATTATTCACAAACCATTCGTTCAAATCTGTTATCTTTCGAATTTTTTCGGCTTTCGTATTAAAATATTTTTTTTTCACAAGTCTTAACATCAGCTTTCATAATAATATATTTGACACCCATCACTGTATACACATTTAATGCATCTTGTAAGTTTTAATAGTTTTTAATTCTTTTTTTGAAATAATTCTAATGACATGATGAATGTCTGCATGCAACGCAGCGGAATTTTTGACAATGTTCACAAATCACCCATATGTTTCTCCTAGTGGCCACGAAAAATTGTTTATAGCATATGATGCATTTTTCACCTCTACGTAGACGAGGTGAAACATCTTCACTGATTAAAGTTTCTCTTTCAACTAATTCAATTACCACTTTATCAATTTTAATTTTTACTTTTTCTGCTTTTTAATAATCTTTTTATATTTCTTGATTTCTCTCCTCAATACGTTGATCTAATTTAAACATTGTACAGCATTAGCTTGTTCGCGTATTAACAACTCGTTATATTTTATTCTTAGAGCCATCTTTCTGGATGGCCCTCCGGCTAACAACTGCCTAAATTGAGCATCGATGATCGTTGTCAAAAATCTTATAGGTACAAAGAGGATGCTATAAGTTCAGCATTATGTTTGAATACTCTTATCCCTTTTTTTTTAGTTTAAGTAGATCTCTTTTTTCTTTGGGTGACATACAATAGAGAGAGCAAAAAGATATTTTTTCAAAAATTTCTCAAATAATAAAAAACAACAAATAAAAACTTATTTTTTTTACGATGTCATCGACAGCCCTCTTATGAAAAATGATACTGTTTTTTTAGACTCTTAATACTACATTATGTACACTAGATTCTAACACCAAATATATACACATACACTTTTTCTATCAGTTTTTTCAAAGTTTAAATTATTCGGCTGCAATCGAAACTGAATTCTGCTCTACAGGTAGGGCATGCCCACCTGTTGCACCGCAGACAAAAATACCATTTCACCCGTTGATTTTAGGCCTGGCGATAAAAAAGGGTCGGATAATAACCGCACCCATCTACTCCGCGCCGCGGCTCATGTTCATACCCACACGGTACGAGTGTAGGTCGTATAGTGCGGGCAACCTGTGAAGCGATTTCACAGATGTTAAATGATATCGATGATTCCATTAAAATATGATGTGAAATCGTTTAAGCGTTGTTTGGCACTCTCTTGGGTTTTTTTTCCGGAAACCCAAGAAAATTTTATACGTCGCTGAATAATGTTGTAGCATTGCTACTCGCTTCGACACTACTTTGCGTTGATGTGATAATTGAACTATTACTTTCTTCTGATGTATCACTCTCGATGTTGATAACATCAATGTCAGAGATGTTATCAACATCAATAAACTCTGGTTCATCACCATCAACATCAATAACTTCTGGTTCATTACCATCAACATGAATAAACTCTTGTTCATCACCATACACCACGAACACAACACTTTCACTCCAAGACGAATGGGGTGATGGTGTATCGCCGCGTTGCGCGAGTACCATAGCGTGCAAGTTTAAATCATTGTCGGAGTCCGCACCTCCGTCAACGTCTATAAACTCTGCATCCGACATGATTTCAAGTCAAAAGCAGAACTGACCCTTTAACGAAAAATTTTTAGACTTAATCTTAATATTAACATCAGAATTGTACTTTTCTGAATATCAAACACATTATTGAGAAATCACTTAATGCCAAAGGGTTTTATTTATTTTGAAATCAATCTTTAGAAATATTAAAACCTTGAACTTTTTTGTCATTATTGATTCCATGAATAAAGTATAATAATTCGACATCAGTTTTTTAACATAAGCCTAAAAAAGATATAAAATTAATTTATTTTTTTTATATTGATATATCACAATTTGTTATTTTTGTTGTATTTTAAATATTACCAACTATTGTCGATGTTTTTGTTCTCGTTGATCATCCAACTCTTGACGTGTTTGTTGTACACTTGCTTTAAACAGTGATGTAAAGTAACTGGTCATCAAAAAAGCTATGTTACTTAAATTTTGCTGATAAGTATTCATTCTCCTTCTATTTCTCCCTGCTCGAGTGCCTCGACGGCGAGGTTGTTCAGCATCTTCATAACGTACATCACCTGTAACACAAAAATGTTATAAATTTTCAATATTTATCCTAATATTAATTATAATATAAATTTTAAATTTAAACTATTGATTGACTGAAATAATTTAAGTAAATTACCTGCTTGTCTAGCATAATTAGCTTGATTTCTAGCTAAATTGTCAGCAACTGGTCTTATATTGGGAGCTTGTGCTGGAACCGCTTGGATATTGTTGAAATCTAATTGCAATGGTCTATCACCTGCTTGCTGTCCATGCCTTTGTGCTTGTTGACCTAAATCATTAATAATTAATAAAAGAAAATATTTATAAAAATCTTTTACATGCATGCGTACATTTAAAAAAAATCAATTAAAAGACATTTAACATTCAATTTTCAACTTCAATTCCATCGTCTATTCCATACCACAAGTGTGAATCATTTATTTGTTTTGTAACGTGCCGGCGTCATTTCTTATTATTATTGATTTAATTAAAAATATAAATATATATAAAAACAAGGGCCGTGAATGTACAGGCCTAAACGCGCCGAGCGGATGCACGTTTTAGGCGTATGCGTGGCTGATTATGAGGCGAAAGAGGCAAACTATTTTGCGGGCTCGTCAATCTGTGTTGAGATCACAAAGAGAAAGAGAGAAAAGATAGCAATAATACGCCAGAAAATCTAATTCTTTTTTGCACTGGCTTAAATTGATTCCTTACTCTGCTAATTTCTTTAATTTTTCCATTGGGTCTAGTAACGTAATTTCCCGCACTTTTGCAAACTTTATGACCTTCTCGTCTTCTTTTGAAATCTTTGTTCTATTTTCTTTTTCCTTTTTTACTTCATTTAAAATTATTATATCTTCGTCGTTGTCCTGTGTATTAAGGTTTTCCTCTACCTCGTGATTATTAACGTTATTATCATCTATTAAATCTATCATATTATCTAATACAGGCATTTCTGCTTTTTCTTCGATCATTGCGTCGAACCATGTTATTTGATTTGTTTCTTCTTTATGTAACTTTCGGGCGTTATTTATATTGTTTAAATTATTTAATTTAATATATAAAATATGACCGTGAATATCACAGGTCTGAATACGCCTAGCGGATGCGCGTTCAGACGTAAGCGTGGCAGATTGAGGCGAAGGGGAAGTTATTCTGCAGGCTCGTGAACTCGTGTTGAAATCGCAAGAGAGAAGGAAAGAGAAGAAAATAAATGGATTGTAATAATTGTACTAAACTCACCTTTTTGATTATTATTGTTAATTTCTGTAACTGGCCTTTTACTCCTTGTATTGTTGAGACCGTTGTTGATTTGTGGCGCTTCCTAAGATTGCGGAATTGGTTTGGGATTGTGAATAATTGAAGATATTCTTCCCTTTTAATATTCTTTTATTTGCACTTAATTCCACTACATGATTTACAATTGTTTATACGTATATATTTTATATTTTAATTTGTTAATTTCCACTATCACTTGTATTACAATTACATAAAATACTTAAGAGAAGAAAAATATATGCGAACGATCTATTTGACTTGAAAAGTTGAAGTGATCGTTTAAGTGGCTTATGAAGAAGCCAGAAGCGAATAATTTTAAAAGAAAATATTTATTTTCGTAAAATGAAAAACCCCGCCTATGAGGATAGTATTTAAGAAGCAAAGGTGCTTGTTCTAAAATATACAATGGTAGATATTCGTCTATTGTGACGAATTTGAATAAAACTAACCTGTGTAGTATATGTCGTAAGAACTATATCAAAAGACTGTACTGCTAACAATACAATTTTTGGGTCTTTTATACCAAAAAGATAGACCTATATCTTAGCGGTGGTCGGTCGTAGGAAAACACCTGTTTGCTTTTCTTCAATTGAGCTGTCGAAATCTGACATGTACCTGTCATATTATTTGCGAATAACAAACATGGTACATATCATGATTCGACAAGTAAATCTATTTAACAAGAAAAACACCTGTGTTGACTCACGACGTTATCTGGGTGGTACATATTAATTAAGGAAAAAGTTTGAGCGTTGGCCGTTGCAAAGAGTTTAAAATAATTATTATTTAATATTTATCATTAATAAAGTTGAAAAAATGTTTTAATGAAATTAGGACGTTACACCACCCAGCGCGAAAGTGTTCATCGTCCTCGATGAAGTCTAGCTATGGCCAAAGTTCAAGCTTTTTCTTCGCAGATACAAAAATATTTGCTTATTATACGTGGGCGTGAACAGTATTAGGTTGACTAGGTATGAATTTACAAAGGTATGAATGTGTATGGCGTTATAAAGGTGTGCGTACTTACATCTATATATAGAGAGAGAAAAAAAAATTTTCTTTTCAAAAACACTCTAAGTGTTCGTCTTCTTCTTCTTCTTTCTCCTCTTCTGTTTTTATGTAATAATGTTCTTTTAATTCATTTATCTCCTGCTCGTTAAAGTGTTCATATAATGTGCATTCATCCCATATGGAGAGTGGGACCCTTGTTAATTCGTTGTGCAGGTGAAATATGAATGTGGTGGGTGACATGCATAGCGGTCACCGACAATGTTTGCAGAAGATTCTGCTTTTTGTTTGGATATGGCAGGACACATGTCCTGGGTTGAAGCCAAGATCATGCAAGGTTTTCATTTTCTGCTGGAAATTCATCTAGAAGAAAAAAAATAATATTTTCTATGTTTTAAAAATTTGTTATCATCGTTATTATTACTATTGCTACTGTTACTGTTATTTTTACTACTATTATTATCACTACAAGTACTATTTCTATTACAATAATAAAGGGGAAGAAAAGACAAGGAGAAGGAGAAAGAAGGACAAAAAGGTAGGAGGAATTTGTTTTGAGGGGGAAGATTATTTTGCCCGCGGTCGATGGTAGACGAAGGCGCCGCCCTAGTCTTGAATCTGATTACTTCGTCTACACGTTGTATCGATGCAACCCTTGCAGTTGTTGGTACATCATAGGTGGGTATTGCGGTTGATACGGTGACATATATGGATATTGGTATGGCGTCGGACCCATAGCTGGCATTGGCTGCATATAGGGGTAATCTACTGGAGGCGCATATCTAGTTGGAGTAGGCGAGCACGCTCTAGCGTCCGAATAATTATTCTGAAAATCGAATATCTGTAACTTTACCACTATGCACTCAGTACTTACTTCCGACGTATACTTCAAGCAACCATCGTGAATATCCAAGTAAATATTCGATGGTATTGAACCAATGTCTCGCATTGAAGAGCCCTGTAGCAAATCGTTTTCTGTCGAATTTTCTAACTGGCGTTGGATTTTCTAAATTTTCTCTTTCATAACATGTTCTCGTTGCGCAGCCCTCTTCAATGAATGAGCGGATTTTTGTGAAGTGTCGCTGTCGTAATCCGAAGAGTCCGGAGTCGTTGGTTTCTTGGTGTAAGGTCATCTTCAACGTCGATTTCTGTTGGTTGATTATGCCTTCTTGGTAATTGGTCTGATATATGTCTGATGATTCGATATCTACATTGTGATTTGGTGTAGTTACAGTCATGTATGACATGGATGACGTGGACTGCGATGATCAATACTGCCTTTTTATTGTTGACAAGACTTCTAGCATCTGGTTCAGAAAATCTTGCGTAAAGACTTGCTGGTCGTTCCCAAACATCATGGAGTATCCTACTTCGCAAACCCATCTCAAGAACAGATCCAGACCACATTTGCCGGAATGTTTTTCGTTTGATTTCCAAATTATGAATTGTTTTATTATATTATGGTATTCCTTGATAGTTGGCAGATATTTCAAATCCGTCTTCATTTCCATGCGTTCGGTTACTTGAGTCAGATATTCTATCATATATTTTTAAGCCTTTCAACTCCAGGACATTCTCTACAATTGTTATAATAACAATCATCCGTTGGCATATCACACAAAATCAGTTTAAAATAATCTTTATACGTTTCTCGAATACTTTCTTCATTCTCTATAGGTTTAGCTAAAGAACAACCTAAAACATGAATCGAAATTTATTTAAATAAAACTTATATATTTAAGTGTAAAATATACTTTTGGGAACGTGTAACTAATAAAAATACCTAATATCATTAATTTAACATTCTGATGATATGGGTAAATGCAGGCGGAATGTGTTCCACTGCTACCAGCCAACACACACTTCTTCGGACAAAGGATGATGAATTTAGTGAAACCTATGTTTTTTTTAGAATATTCTGATTTTAAAAGTTGATAAAGCTCCTGAGGCGCTTTTAAAGTTTACTTCTTTCACCATCATCATGTTTAACTACTATAAAGTCCTTTATTCCTGACATTACAGAACTGATATAATCTCTTCGATAAAAATTCGTAACTAAAGACGAAATCTATTATGACAGTGATTTCCTTACAAAATTCTTTCGTTAATGTTTACATTTACAGTAATCATATTAATATAAGAAAATTAATTTTCTATCACCAGAGAAGTTAGTAAGAAACATGCACATAATCTTGTTAAAAATAATCAGGTAATTTAATTATATGATTAAGTTGCATGATGAAATCACGTAGAAAAACTCCAGGGCATTCTCTACAATTATTATATTGACATTTCTCAGGACAAGATTAATTACTTATTGTAATTGAATTTTTCAATAAAAAATCAATTCTATAATTAATAATTATATTGGTATATTGATTTGAGGTTGATCTTATAAGAAATAATTCATTTCTGCAAAGATTGCAAAATAAATGATTAAATATTGAAATCCCAAAATCATATTCTGTTAAAATCATAAATTAATTAATTTTTACCTATGGACCCTGGTAGAACGTTAAGAGGTTTCACCCGTTAAGTTAATAACAATTAGCTAGAATCACAAATTTTTTTTTAATTTCTGTACCTAATATGTTTATGGTCCACAATGCAAGCATTATAAGCATTACGCACATCAATTAAATTGTGCCGACTATGAAAATTTGCTGGTAAGTTACGTGCGCCAAGTACAGTATCGTTCTCGTCAACAAAAATCAGGTCAATCCATGTGTGAGAAGTCTGTGTGTGATGTGTCGCACCGTGCTGGACCAACTGAAACGAAAGCTCTGCCAACAGCTTACTAAGAAACTTGGCGTCACTGCTTTCTCGTAGGAGATCTGAATGCCGATCTCCCATTATAATTTTATGTGAGAAATCAGGAGTAAGTTTTCTCAAAGAATCTAATAAATCGCTATCTTTGGTAAATGAAATTGCTGGAGGATGATAAATGACAGAAACCAACACAGGTTCAGAGCTGCCAGCCTGAAGAGAGCAAAAAATAAATTCTGGTACCTCTGGCTTACCACTGTTTTCATTCGTTGTGGTATTTGAAGATAATAATATGTTACATTTTAAATTCTCTTTAACGAAGAGGGTAACTCCTCCACCATGAAGATTTCTGTTCTGTCTAAAAACTTTGTACCCCTTGATCCGAATGACGTCATCCGAGACAGTCGGACCCAGCCAGGTCTCAGCCACACCAAATAAATCGTAAGAAGAGCCACACAAGAGTTCACGAGGACCGAGCCCTCAAGGAGGTCACATTAAGAAAGCCCGCCCGCAGTTCACCCCTTTTCCCTAAGCGACCCCTCAAGGAGTTCTGGCCTAGTCATTGGAGAGCATGCATTACTCTTTTTAGTATCGTCAACATTACAATCTTTTGTGGCTACCTTAACAGCATCATTATCGCTTTTGTTACATAAATTTCTGTCAATATCATTTTTAGAGGTAAAGGCAAAGGTTCTCTCCCCTCTTCTTCTTCTTGCCAGAAACCTACCACCACGATGCCAGACAAAACTAAAACCTTTGTCCTTCGCGTATTTTTTAAGATCCTTAAAATTCTTATAAATATCTTTCTGAAGGTATTCATTAATAAAAATTTTAAAATTCTTGGTGGCAGGCAAACCAGCAAGTCGAGAAAAATCAACATCCGCTGATGAGAAGTTAGTAATTTTTCTTTTTTCTATAAATATCTGACGAACCAGATCCTCCTCGCTGAGTCTGACCAGCAGTGAGAAAGGGCCCACCGAACCGTCGCCTGATCGCACTGGCCTAGTCTTCAGAAGACGCATTGCTTTTTGTCTGGGAAGATATTAATGCAGTTACTGACAATATATGTGTCTGCTGAATAGTCGGAATTATGCCACCGAGAATAGCAAAAGCATAATCATCCGGTCGGACATTAGTCGACAAGCAATCCAGTCCACTAGAGATTACCAAGCAACTACCCCCGGATCCACAATTGTTCATGTTTTGGCGGGAAATTTTTCCACTGTCTACTTTGGAATCATTTAAAATATCAGGCCCTGTAACCGTGTAAGTATGCGAAGCAATTACTGGTTCTTCCTGGACAGTGAGATCAGCGACGGTTTGCGTCACGCAAGCCACCCAGCTTGTAAGTTCCGAGAAGTTCCTGTCTACTTCTTGAAACTCATTATGCAGAAATGTTTGAATACTATTTATATTAGAGACCATGTTTTTGTTAATTTTTTCATCATTTTCCTTTACAGCAGACAGCAACTCCCCCTCTAAGGTGCTGACACTTCCCTTAAGTTTAATGTTTTCATCAAGCAGTTTCATTTGTGTTAATTCTAAATTTTTAATTAATTTGCTTTTCTCATCGATTTTGTTTACAATGCCCTGAAAACCATCACCAACACCCATTACGTGACTCTCGAGGCCCGAAAGTCGATCAAGAGCACTCAGAATTGTTTGAAGCTTAC
The DNA here is from genome assembly GCA_017163975.1 of Anastatus disparis. NCBI lineage: Eukaryota > Metazoa > Arthropoda > Insecta > Hymenoptera > Eupelmidae > Anastatus > Anastatus disparis. The sequence continues at coordinate 5,434,511 of JAFFSR010000251.1, forward strand.
AAGACAAAGCACCTTCAATCTCTGACAAAGCAGCTTGGACTGAAAAAAAGTCAGCACCATTGCTTGAATTTTTATTATCTACGTTATTTTTTAAATTTTTAAAAGAAGAAGTGGGGGCAGAGTGCGCAGCGCCACCTCTAATTCGCGAAAGTACAGTAGGGTCAATACTTATGTCTTCCGCCTTCGAAGTCGCCTTAACATTTGAAAATCAGATGGAGCTATTCGAGTTACTTGGTGGTTGTCCCTGTATGCCGGTGACCAGTGCTGACTGCGTGTCGTTTCTTGATGGCGTAGAGGTACTTAGGGGCAGCTTCTTAGCGTTCTTATTGATACCTTGCGACTGCTGACTGTTAGAGCCAAGATTATGCTTATGATTAGTGGTAGGGGCGCCATTCTCTGTCTTTGTCTCGACACATTTACTGCAGATATAATTTGTGCTATTCTTTGTGCGAGACATACATTTCGCATGACAACGTTGTCGACAATTACCACAGCTATAAAACGTCTTCATGCATCGAGTGTCTGTGGGTGGTAACTTACATATAGTACACAAATCCATTATGGCGCCCTCTTGTGGTAAAATTTAAGAATTTCGTGTTTCTAATAGTTCCACAAATTTCCGCAAAAACAGCCAGTTTCAACTAACTTCAAAATCTCAGCAACTCCAGAAAAACCTCCAACATCTATGCAAGTACAGCATCACACCACCTGATTATAATATGGACGCTGTCTTGCATTAAGGTGCTTGCAAGAGATCTGTAACAAAAAGCCCGAAGGCAGCCTTGCGGCAGAAAAAATATCTAAAACAGAGAGCGTCACGAAAGACGTTTAGCGCTACTTACGTGCAGACGACAAGGAAGTAATATCGCAGAAATTGAGATATGCAATTTTACCCTACTATGCGGTTTTGCCACAATCTCCCCTGTTTAAAATCTAGCAGTCGAGATAAATAGATGCAGTATATGTAATAATATATCAATAGCAGATAGCAATTGTCCTTTGAATAAATCAATAAAAATAAACGAAGAGCGTGCACAGAATAAATCAGTATAAACTTTTATCCATGAATAAGTGTAGTTTCATACAACAAGCAACCAATATTGAAATCTGTTTAAAATCCAGCAGTCGAGATAAATAGATGCAGTATATGTAATAATATATAAATAGCAGATAGCAATTGTCCTTTGAATAAATCAATAAAAATAAACGAAGAGCGTGCACAGAATAAATCAGTATAAACTTTTATCCATGAATAAGTGTAGTTCCATACAACAAGCAACCAATATTGAAATCTGTTTAAAATCCAGCAGTCGAGATAAATAGATGCAGTATATGTAATAATATATCAATAGCAGATAGCAATTGTCCTTTGAATAAATCATTAAAAATAAACGAAGAGCATGCACAGAATAAATCAGTATAAACTTTTATCCATGAATAAGTGTAGTTCCATACAACAAGCAACCAATATTGAAATCTGTTTAAAATCCAGCAGTCGAGATAAATAGATGCAGTATATATAATAATATATCAATAGCTATCACCTATAAATCCGTAAATATTCTTGATCATCATGCTTTGATACTTGCATAAATACTAGTCTTGATAAATTCTTAATACAAACGCAGTGAAAATTATTGTTTATGTCTTTATAATTATTTGTAAGATTTAAAAAAAAATTATGATGTACCGGTAGAATAAATTGAAGTAAGTGTAATATATCTTTTTGTTGATTATAATTTTCGGGGTTCCTTTGTCTTTTTCTAGTTTTTTAGCAACTTGTCTTTTTTTAAACCATCATTAACTTCATTACTTTGTGATTATGAAGCGATAAATTTGTTGTTAGTAATGTTAGTTCAACCTTATTATTAAAATACTGAATTTCAATTGTTTCTTTATCAGGTTTCGTTAAAATGTATTCTGTAGCTAGTAAAAAATACACATTTTTACAAATGACCGGCTCTCTCTTTGTCATCAATTTTCGGTGTTTCTCTCATTTTGTCTAATCCATTCACTTATTAATTAATCTTTCTTTTGCTCTCTTTCTTGCGAGTCCAACTTTTGCGCTCTAGCGCATGTTACATTTCGTTTTAAATAAGAATGTGTGAACAGCCCCGCCTGGTGCTCGAACCTAATCTATCATGAATGATAACTATGCTTCGCTTCATGATTACACATCCTTGCAACTAAGATTTCAGCTAAAAAAATGTTATTTTATCCTCAATAAAAACGTAAGAGTATCGAAGGAACTGCTAAAAGCACGAGATGGAGATAAATTGATTTAGATGTTGTAACATTCCAACATTACTTTTATGTTATGTTTAACTTATGAAAATAAAAATAACAAGTTGTAATCATTACAGATCTAAAGCACTGAACAGTCACACTTTAGAAATGAAGCGTGGCTATGAGGCAGGCAAGTAGAATAGTAATTTACAGAGTCCAAGGATTCTTTAATGGATGGCGAAAAAGAGATATATTAAAAAAAATACATATATACATATATATAAATATATATATTTAATTCTTACCTTTATTGGTTTTCAACTGTTGCAACTACTAACGTTATCAGGTTCTCGGATTATGATTGAATTAAATCAAATTTGTATCATTTGAATTTGTCTTTATTTTATTAAACACAATTTATAATATATCGCATGATAATTTGCTTCGAACGAGTACACAATTTTATTTGTTTAAAACGACAATGCATAATAATTTTATTTATACTAATTTAGAATAATTTTAATTATTTTATTTGGAAAATTCATAATGAACCGCACTTACAATAATTTCATTTATTCGAAAGATTATATTATTCTATAAAAGACCGAATTATAAATATATTTATTACTTACAATTTAAACGGTGACTAAAAGACTGATTGAAAAAAATATTATATTTCATGTCTGGTATATATTTAAGCAATGTGCTCTATTATAATATTTCTTATTATTCTGTATAACTGACTATATGATTACAAACAAATATTTGGGACTTTTATATCCAAGTCAGGAAAAAAACTTTGTCCGACGCCAAATTAATGGCATATACTTAATGAAAAAGAAAAGAAAATTTTGTGCTTCGGTTGTTTTTTCTATGAATTTTTCTTTTGAAATTTTTACTATAATATATTAAAAAATTAAAACCTTACTTTTTTTTTAATCCGCATTTCCACAGAAACAATTGAATCCATCAATGCAAGTAGGGAAGCTCTACCCCTTCCATATCAGGCACGTACGCCAATAAATTTTTTGGTTTTGCCACTGCAGGTAGAATTTTCTTTTACAATCCCCACAACTAACTGTTCCGCGCGTAGGTACGCGTAACTCACTCCTCGGGATTGATATTGGGAGGAGATGCGTTGTTACTCCCTATTGAAAGTAAATACGTACTTGAAGTATGTATTTCAAGTACGTAATTGTAGTACGTACTTCAATCACGTAATTTAAATAAAGTACGCACTTATTTGGAACAGACTATTACATAATTTTCCTCCGAAAAAGTACGTAATTTATTTAGCAAATTACGTACTTCGAAAAAAATTACGTACTTATACCAGACAAATTTGTTTTCTTTCCAAATCATTTAATTTATTTAATTAATAAAAATAAAAAGTATATTAATATCCATATGAAATATTCGAAAAAAATAAATATTAGAGAAATAATATAAATAAATAACATTTTTAATATAAATTTTAATCTTTATTTAAAGTATAAAAAGCCTGCTACATTATACATTTGAATAATTTATGTGAGAATTATTTTCAAATATAGAAACATTAAACGAAACCATTATTTTTTCACTTAATGTACTTTAGTAAATTATTTTTTACTAAAAGAACATATAATTAATATGAAAATTATTATAAATAATATTATAATATAGAAACATGTATAAAACAAAAACATTATTTTTTCACTTAGTAACTACTATTAAATTATTTTTCAATTCTTAAAGAACATATAACTATAATGAAAAAACAATTTAATATTAAATAGTTTCACATTATGAAATTGTTTTCGTGACTACAAGAAAGAAATTTTTATTTTGAAAAAAAAGAACAAAAAGTAATTAATTTTTCTTATGTAAATGAACAAAATTATAATTATAAAAATTCCTTATGTGAATAAAGAAAGTTATTATATATATTAGTTTGTTGTTAAACCAGCATCACAACTTCCTGAATCTGACGTGAATACTTCCTCATTTTCAGTCTTTTTTGCATGTAAATTATTTAAAAATTTACTAAGATAATATCTATATTCGTTAAATTTTTTTTCTCTCTGTTTCCTGCTATGTTCATGAATCTTGAATCCATGATTTATTAAGCGAGTGATAAAACATTCTGAAATTACAAATTATCTTAATCATAAATATCATTTGAATAAAAACGTCTCTTGAATTAATAATTTTTTATAAACTTACTTCTTATAACTGATAATTTTTTAGGTGTAAAAGGTTTCCTTAATGTTCCATCAGGCAAAGGTTTTGTTTTTTCAGGTTGTAAAGCTTTCACTTTTAAATTATCTAGTGTATATATGGCAGAAGCTAATTCACATACAAAAAGTGAATCAGTTTTTGCTTTTAAAACATGTTTCCAAGATTTATAAGGTATATGTACATTATAACAGAGATGTATCATTTTAATCTGAAAAGTAATAACATCAGCGAATAAAATAAACAGAATCTCAAAACAATTTTCATTTTAATATCAAATCAATAACTTACGGATTTTCCTGTTACAGTATCGAATGTAGACCATACTTTCATATTTTCCATTTTTTCGGTGTCAGATTTTTCATAATCTTCAGAATCATATAGTTTTTCTTTTTTTTTTCTTTTGATACTTGATTTTTTTTTTATTTTTAGAATTCGACTCAGAATTATCTACTTATACATGTAAAATAATATAATTTTATAATTTAAATAATACTTTATTTTTTGTAATCTCTTGAAAAAAATAGAATAGTTCACTCACCACTTAATGAACGATCAAGGCTCCTCTTTCTCTTTTTCTTATTTGTATGTCCTGATGTACTCTGAACTACAAATGGAGACGTAGAAACACATTGGTTTCTTTTCTTTGAAGGTGTTGTAGTAGTCTTTTTCGCTAAACGTAAAAAGAAATCATTATTAAGTTAGATAATTGATTTCGATTCAGAATCTCATTTGTTAAATTTAATATGTTTTTTTTTATATTTTATATGAAAAATCAGGAAAACATTACAAAATGAATATACCTTCTGATAATAAATTGTACGGTGTCTTTGGCTGTGAGCGTACAGGTGTTTCTACGAAGGTCAATGGGCTTGACGGTGGCAGAATCTTTGATGGTGGAGTTCCTGAGAGTTGTACAGCATGCAATGAAATTTGTCCTCTAGATTCATCAATAATGAAGCTACTATTGAAATTTGATTGTTTTTTCGAAGTTGATTCTGAAATCTCTACTTCCATATATAAAGAAATAAAATTTAATCTTTGAAATAATTTATTTTTTGTGACTTTTTGAAAAAAGTTGAATAATTCACTCACCGCTTAAGGAACAATCATGGCTCTTCTTTCCCTGTTTCTTATTTAAATGTCCTGGTGTAGACTGAACTACAAATGGGGACGTAGAAACACAATCTGTTCTTTTCTTTAAAGGTGTCCCAGAAGTCTTTTTCGCTAAATGTAAAAAAAAATAATTGTTAATTTAGATAATTGATTGTAATTAAAAATTTGGATTTGTAAAATTTTATATCAGTTTTTTTAATGTCATGTCATATGAAAAATGAGAAAAATATTACAAAATGAACGTACCTTTTGATAATATATTGTTCGGACTGTTTATCCTTAAGCGTAGAGGTTTTTCTATGGAGGTCAATAAACTCGACGATGGCAGAATATCTGATGGTGGACTTTCTGAGAGTTGTACAGCAGGTAATGAAATTTTTTTTTTCAATTTATCAACATTTAGACAACTTTTTACATTTAAATTATTAAGTCCTTTAGATGTAGATGTTGATGCTTCTGAATCTGAAAAAGTTGATATCATTACTTTTTTAATAAAGTTATTAAAATCTTTATATTTTTTATAATCTATTTTATATCTAAAATTTCAAAAAGTTTAATATTTTTCATACCTTTTGTCCGTTCATTGTATGGACTCTTGTTAGTTGATGAAGCATCATCGAATCCACTATCTGCATCACATTTGTTATTCTGAAGTATCAATCTTAATTGATTTTTCAATTCGGCTATTTCCAAATCCTTTTTTTTATCTCTAAATCATTATCTTGATTGCATGTGATTTCATTTCCTTGTCGTAAATTCAATGCATTTTTATTTAATACATTAAGTCTTTCTTCAATGTTCAAGTTATTTGTAGTACTGTTCTTATTCTGAAATATCATTTGCATTCCGATAATTGTTTAAAAAAGTAATAATACTAATAATTATTGATTATAAAAACAATATCTCAATTTTCAATTACATTAAAAAGTGCATAAATATAACCATATATACATAAATAAATTTAAATTGACTATCTATAAATATATAATAAAAATAAAATATTGCAAGTAGAAATAAATTGTCATAGACGTACCTTTTGTAACATAGCTTTACTACTTTTCATTTTCTTTTCTCCGCAATGATCTTTCTTTTGTTTATCATTCTTATGTAGTTTCTCTTTATTATATTCATGTTTAGCCAAATCTTCTAATACTACACTACGTCTGATTTTAGGGAACAAATATCTTCTTCCAGGATATTTTAATTTTTGTAGGTCATCTAAAAAAAGCAAAGGAAGATATTCAGTTTTATTAACTTCATTAAGACAAATATTTATTTGAAGACACATGTATAAATATTTCATATTTTACAAATTTTCAAATTATTCAAATTAAATGAAATAGAAAAAGAAATAATAATAAATCTAATGGTTTTAATATATGTATTTATATAATGAATAATATTTTTAATAAATATAACAATCATAATAATAACAAAAGTTGAAACATTTATAACTATTCTCTTATTCGTACCTGAAACATTCAGAATTTTTGCAGGCTCAAAAATTTCTTGTCCGCTCTCATCTCTACCAGTTTTAATGTAATATATTTTTTCTTTATATTCATCTTCTGCATTAAAATTTTGAATATAAGCAATAGATGTATATTGAACTTTACTTGTTTCGGTTAATAATAACCTATAAGCAGCATACATAATTTTTTCGTTTTTCTTCTCTTCTTTTTCAGAATCAGAATCGTTTGAAGAACTCATGATTTTAACGAAAAAATATTTATGACTCGCAAAAATAAATCAATATGTCTTACACTTTATAATTTGAAGCTAAATCAACACTTTCTTATACTATTATTTAGAATACTACGCGTGCAAAAGACCCATTACACAAAGTTCTGCGTTTCCCGCGTTTTTGGTGTTTCATGTAATCTTATACTATTATTTCTAATACTACGCGTGCGCAAAATACCCATTACACAAAGTTATGCGTTTCCCGCGTTTTTGGTGTTTCATGTTATCTTATTAAATATTATACTTCTGCATTATCTACTTTAAGAATAATAAATTAATAGCTCCTCGTTTGCTCTATTCCATAATGCACTCAAATTATTTGTTCTAACTCACATTTTGTGGAAAATAGAAAAAAGTGATGAAAAAAGTTATTTTCAAAACACATATAAAAATATAATTCATATTGGTACCAACGTATATCTGACCCTACTGCAGACAGAGAAAGACAGATATTAAAATAACAACAAACCATGTATAAACTTTGTATATATAGACGCTTATAGACGTATACTTCTACAACGTTCGTTACGTGATATTAATAAAAGCATAATTAGTATAAACAACTAACAACATAAATTGAAGAAAAATATATATTATTTTCTCATAATTCAAAAAGGTCAGTATAATTTATCAAGTAAAACTTCTAAAAGGTTGTTAAATTTATTGAGAAATATGCGAGGTTAGGAAAATATCATTAAAGATATATGATAAAATATATAAATTAAAAAAAATTCGATTAAAAATTGTTTAATATTCATCCACTTATATTGTTACATATATACAATCAGCTAAAGTATTAACCAATGCCATTCATAATTATTAGATGCCTGTATACAGAAAACATCGAAATGACTCTCAGGTTGACACTCCAAGAGCCACACGTTCTCGACGAAGGCATCAGGAGAATGCAGATGTTTCAGAGGATAGCAGTGACATAGAACAGTGGCGTGTAACTTTTAAATAATATTTTAATGTCATTTTCATTTATTTAATATTTTTATTCAAATAATTTGTAAAGAAAATTTTATAAATCAAATTTATAATTTGAAGATTAAAGCTTTAAAAATTAATTAGATGCATAATAAATCTTTTAAATTTAACATAGTTGTTTTCTGATGCTGCTGACATTGAATCTGAGAACAGTACTAACCTCTCATCCGCATCACTGCAGTCATCTGGAGTAAGTGATGCAATTTTACAACCCATTGTAGAATGTGAATTAACAAATAATTCATCATCATCAACAACATTGCAACAGGTTAGTGCAATCACATTATAGTTGCACGCATATACAAATAAGCATATTTTTCTTGAGCGGTCAAAATCTTATGAACATTTACAATCCAAAAATTTGTTAATGTTTTAACAATCACAATCATGTATTTGTTAAATTTTATCAATATATTTCAGGGATCAAGTGAATCAATTGTAAATAGTGAAAGATTATCTCCATCGCAGTTATCTGCTTCAACTAGAAATGATGAAAGATCGTCTGCATTTCAATTATCTGGTTCAGAAAATGCATACTTTGAGGTAAACTACAATATAAAATTATTTTGAAATTAGTGCAGTTCAAGTAACCTTGATTTATACTTTTTCTGTTAACTTTTTTGAATGATTACTTTTTGTTGATCAATGAAAATTATAAATAGAATTTCTCATCTCGATAGAATACTTAATTTACTCTTTAAAAAATATTAACATTCATCATTTAGTGATCTTATACTACAGCATAAACATTTCATTCAAAAATTCACTTCACAATGATGTGCTTGATATATATATATATATATATATATATATATATATATATATATATATATATATATATATATATATCTATAATACACTATTCCTTTAATCAAAATAAATGCGAAGATTTTTAATTAATGTATCTGATAAATTATTTTCATTATCATTTCTAATATTGGAAATAAATCATTTTACAATCAAATTATGTACAGAAAACATTAATCAATAAATAAAATATTTAATGTGAATAATTTGAAGTAGGTTTAGAGTGGAACGTACAACTTTTTCTTATAATCTTTTATTAATTATATTGCTATCAGAATTATATAAAAAAAAAGGTAAAACATTATTTGGAAACAATGTAAACGTATTTTGTTTTACAAAATACTGATAACTATTTATTTCATTGAAACATTATAAAAGTTTTTACATTTTTAACATTAATTATCATTGATTATGTTTTAAAATAATCAATTCATTATGAGAAATAAATGACTTTGATCTATCATGTTGATTTTGACATATTCAACTTCCCTCATATAAGTTTTAATAAAATGGAGTAATTCAATGAAGGGTTAGAATAATATGATTTTTTCTCTGTATTTTAATTTCATATATGTAAACAATTTAAAAAGAAAAAAATTCAAAATTTTTATTAACTTGTTACTAATAAAACCACAAAATATTGTTTTATTTAAATTTAAAAATTAATCTTTGAATATGTTATTAAAACCTCATTATCATCTTCAAAGTATTCCCTTACAAAATTATTATCAAATTTTTTTTTAACTCTTTTTTTATATTACAGAGACCCTGGATGCAAGCTGTTTTAGAAGCAGACATGGAGCAATATGATGATGATAATAGTAGTGATGATGAGGATAGTAATAATGATGATTTTTATATTGATCATTTATATAATGAGCATGATAATATCCATGCTTCTGCATCCAGATTACAAGAGATGTTAAACCAGGATGAAACTAATGAAGTTATAAGTATACCAATTACTGCAAGTATAGCAGAAATTCTTCTTGCTGTTTTAAAGTTTTCTTTAGTTTATAATCTACCACAATCGGCTATAGCAGACTTATTGAAAATGTTCAATAGTTTCTTCGCTCGTCCATTTTTACCGGACTCACGATATTTAATTGATAAAATATTCAATTGTAAAGATGATTTAGAATATCACGCCCTTTGTCCCAATTGCAAATCGTATATTAAAAAATACAATCCAGAAGATTATCAAGCTGCATGCATGAGATGTGATATAAACTTTTCATTAAAAGATTCCACGTATACAGATTTTTTTGTCATAGTAAATCCAGAAAGTGAAATATGTCATCTTTTGGAAGAAAATCACGAACACTATGAGTCTGTAGTGCATGACCGAACGCTTAACAACGATACACTCAATGAATTTCATGCTGGATTTTTGTATAAACAATTAAGGCACTCATTACCACATGAGAAGAAAAATTCTTTTGTAACCGCCACTTTTAATACTGATGGATCGCCAGTATTTGAATGTTCGAAGTTCTCAATTTGGCCAATACAAATCGTTATAAACGAACTACCTTTCAAAGTTAGAAGTACTCATCCTATAATTTGTGGTTTATGGTTTGGAAAGGATAAGCCCAATACGGAAATTTTTCTAACTCCATTCATTAATCACATGAATCGACTTTCTAATGAAGGTCTTCAGTATAACTTTAGAGGAATAATGCAGCATATATTTGTTTACACGGTATGTTGTTGCGTCGATTCTGTCGCACGTGCTCCTGTCCAAGGTATGAAGCAATTTAATGCTTATTATGGGTGTAACTGGTGTTTGCATCCTGGCTATTATGTAGCATATAGAAGAGGCGGTAGCATAAAATATGTTTTGCTAGAAGACTTGACACCAATGAGAAGTGATGAAAACATGGTACGATTCATGCAACAGAACTTACGAACAGGTGAAACTGTTTTTGGAGTTAATAAACCAACAGTTTGCATATATTTTGATCACGGTTTCGATTTAGTAGCAAGTTTTGTACCAGATAGCATGCACTGTGTTGATCTTGGAATAGCTGATCAATTTCTAAAGTATTGGATGGATAGTCATGGTATGCCATATTCATTATCAGACCAAGAAATCAAAACGATCGACGAGTTATTAAAATTGACGAAAGTTCCTAATAAAGTTACAAGATTCTCTCGCTCTATTCGAGATAGGAGATATTGGAAAGCTAGGGAGTGGGAGAATTGGGTGCTCTTCTACAGCGTTTCAGCTCTATCATGCATCGAACGTTTCAAACCTTATTTCGAACACTGGTGTCTTCTCGTACAAGCGTATTTTATTTTATTACAAAATAATATTTCCATAGATGAAGTGCAATTGGCAGATTCTCTTTTAAAAAGATTTGTGGCTTATACGGAACTTTTATATTCGAAAACAGCAATGACATTTAACGTACATCAGTTGTTACATTTAGCGCAAAGCGTCGTCGATTGGGGTCCTTTGTGGGCACATTCAGGGTTTTCTTTTGAAAGCGGCAATGGTCGTATTGTTAACAGAATTCATGCAGCCAAAGGAGTTTTGCATCAAATTTGCCGATACATCGGTATGGAAAAGCAGCAATTGGTATTAAAAAATCATGTGACTTTAAATCATCCTGACTCTGATATACTAAGATTTGTGAATTATATGGAAAAAAAAGACGCTATCAGTACGTTTAAAACAACACAAGCACGATACTTCGGAACCAAGCACGCTGTTCCTTTGCGGTGGATAGATGATCTGGGATTATCTAATGAAAGCAAGGTATATAGAAAAATGGTGAAAGGTGAATGTTTATATACGTCTTGTAAGAAATTGAGACTACGTTCAGATAATTCATTCGCAAGAACAGCAGGAGGAAATTTCATTCGGATAATTGATTTTATAGTTGATCCAGTTAATAGGCAAGAGTACACTATTTGCCATCCTGTCAATATCGCAGATATTTTTGAAGATAACGTTAATTTACCTTCAAAAAAAGTAATACACATTAGTAACGCTTCTATCGCAATAGAAACAAACACCATTGATAAAATATGCGTTCATATAAATGCGGGAAATGTACACACTATTTGCACCGTTCCAAATCAATATTCATACTGAAGTTTTATTTTTTATAAGAATGTTATGTAAAGATTAGAAATTTTTTCTTGCTATTACTCTAAATATTAAAATATGACTGATGCATTAAGTTTTATTATATTATAAACTATTGTTGATCGTATCATGCATTTAAATATATTGTCAGAAAATAAAATTCTTAATAACGGTAATTATTTGTAAACGTATATACTTCGTAAATTAATAATAAAATGATAATCCATTTGTAATTCTTAAATAATATTAAATTAATACTTTTTTATTTTTGTATAATAAGTATAAATTTACATAATAACCTCCAGATAATTTCTATTTTGTTTTATGATAATATTTTTTACAAACATTGATTGCATAAAACTTTTATTATTTTAAAGTTCCTCTTCTTTAAGTAAATTGTTAATGTACATATTTTAGAAAAGAAAGATTTTAAAAATGATACTTATGTAAATTATTTTTTTTTCCAACACATGTATATATATTATAATAGTTATTATGAATAATTTTTACATGAATCATTCGAATGTATAATATATAGGTATTTTTATACTATCAATAAAGATTCAAATTCATATTAAAAATGATATTTGTTTATGTTATTTCTCTAATATTCATTCATATTAATTTTTCTAATATTTCATAGGGATATTTATATACTTTTTATTTTTATTAATTAAAAAAATTAAATGATTTGGAAAGAAAAAAAATTGTCTGGTATAATTACGTAATTTTTTTCTAAGTACGTAATTTGCTAAATAAATTACGCACTTTTTCGGAGGAAAATTATGTAATAGTCTGTTCCAAATAAGTGCGTACTTTATTTAAATTACGTAACTGAAGTACGTACTACAATTACGTACTTGAAATACATACTTCAAGTACGTATTTACTTTCAATAGGGCTGTAGATGTTTTTTCCAGCGCCTGATGATGCTCTTGAAATTCGCTCCACGTCTATAGTACATAAACACTCTTACATAAAGGTTAAAACGGAGTTTTTGACCACAAATAAAATTTAATATATTTAAAAATAAAATTGCAGTTATATGCATATTGTTCTCAATCTAACATAGTACTTGGTGCAATTCCAACAATAATTTTGTCAATGTACGGCATGCAAAGTAATGACACTTCTGTACCGATTACCGCAACGTAATCATCTTTCTCTATAGCTTCGTGGCTGATAACTTCTGTGTTAGGCTCTAAATTTCGCTCTTCTTTCCGTAATCCATCAATTACATTCATGTCAACATCATCATCTAGCTGTTCTTCAACTAAAAATAATTCATTCTGGTCTGCCTCCATAGTGTCATCGCCAATATAAGCTAATTGATTTAACATTCTTTCCTGTTATTCGTTCCTGTCTGACTTTTGTTATTGTACAGCTTTAACTATTTCATTAATATGCGTTTTATTATGTGTTAGTCGCCATCGCTTTGTTGTAAACTGATTATTTCTCATTTAAATAAAAAATGTTTGTTTGTCGAATCATGCTTTAATTTCAACTTGAAAATTTATTTTATAGCACTGAGTGGCATAAATCCGCATTTATGTCATGCCTAGCCATGACATAAATAGTCCATTATTGAACTGTGCTTAACGACCTCGCTATACTCGAACGATAACCGTACGGTGCATAAATGGACTGCTAATGTCACGGACAGACGTGATAGCGGATTAACGCTAGTCAGTGCAAATAATCATATGATACTTGTGGAATAAATAGCCTATATGGCACAATGTGAATTATGACCCTCGCTTCACTCTGGCGTCAATACACATCGCACCGGTATAGACCATTTATGCCACTAGTATCATAATGTACTATTGTAGCACGCATTAAGATTTAAAATTGATTTATTTATAATCAATATATTTAACCCTTTCGTGCATATAAGGAACTGACAATCATAACGTTTCTGAAACTAGAAAATTTCGATGTCCGGCATCGAGCTGAATCCAAATCTGGAGTCAGATTTTCGAAATTATAATAATTGGGTCCAATACCGAGGGGGCCCACTCTTAAAATGCAAAGTTTTGAAAAATAAAAAATACCATCGTATTCTACACGGAATTTTAAGAAGAAATCATTCTTGTCATTTTTTTGATAAGACACACCAATTTCGAGTAAAAAATTATTGAATTTCTAGGATATCGGACCCCTAAGTAAAAGCAGACCCAATATCCTACACGTTCAACAATTTTTTACTCGAAATTGGTGTGTCTAATCAGAAAAATGATAAAAACAATTTCTTCTTGAAATTTTACGCAGAATACGTTGGTATTTTTTGTTTTCCAAAATATTCAATTTTAAGATTGGGCCCCCTCGGTATTGGGCCCAATTATTATAATTTCGAAAATCTGACTCCAGATTTGGATTCAGCTCGATGCCGGACATCGAAATTTTCTAGTTTCAGAAACGTTATGATTGTCAGTTCCTTATATGCACGAAAGGGTTAAATTAAAAATGTTAATATGCATTAAACTTTAAAACGAAATGAATTTATTTTCAATGAGCTGTCTTTGCAGCAAGATATCACACCGCTACATCATCAAATTTAATGTCACGTTTTGATATTTTAATTAGGGATTTTTTTTATTAGTTATATCTAAGTTCGTCATTAAAATAAATGCTTCTTCATACAAAATACTTTTTTGTATTCTTTGATTTTTTTAAAAAAGAGAAGTACCTTTGAAAGAAAACATTTTTTTTATTTTTAATTGGAAATTTAGTAAAAATAAAGGTTTAAAATTAAAAATTTGAATTTTTAATTGATTTAAAAATTTATTTGAAAAATGCTTTTAGAAGTTGAGAAAAACTTGAAATTTTTTAGAAGCAATGATTAAATTTTTTTTAAATATCGATTAGTGCCGTAGGGGACTGTAACGTCCGAATAAAAGTTATCAATTTTAATATTTAAATTTATCCGTACGTTGCAGCTCTCGTTGCGTCGAGCGGTTACACAACGAGAGGGTTTTCGCGTGGCAGAGGCTATGAGGGATAGGGTGAGGTTATTTGCGGGCTTGAGAGCCCTTTTTAGAAATCGAGAAAAGAAAATATAGATAAATAATTATTTTAATTACTACCTTGTTTTTATTTGTCGGTTTGGTTTATAATGGCCCTTTTCCTTGGTACAATATTAACTTAGCGTTGTAATGTAATATAGTAATCACTTTTAAATTGAATATAAAATGTAAAATCAATAACTAATATGATAATTAATATAACGTCGATAAGTAACGTAATAATTACTTTAAAATAAAATACAAAAGATTACACTGAGTTAAACTTATAAAATTTATATTGCCCTTTATGGCTTTTCAAGATACAACTGACCCGTACTAGGTTCAGCAAACGACTGTGGTAGAATAACGTGAATTGTGATTAGTTCAGAGGTTTTTATATTTTTCTGGAAAACCGAAAATCTCCATGGAAAAAACCTCTGAACTCTTGGCGACTTATTTTCTAGTAGAGGTCACCGTTCATTGTTTTCATCTAATTAAGAAAAAGGTAACGCTTTTTCATTATAATTAGATGATTTCTATGCTTATTCTTTTCCGATTACCTCTCGAACGGAAAAGCTAAAACTTTTGGTAATCTCAGCCAAAAGTTTTTTTGTCAAGAAAATATAAAATTTATTAATAAAAAAAATGAATTTTTAAATAAGCGAAGACGTTACAGGACTATCGCATGGTATACTGTTAGACTCTAAGCAGTTTCTGAGTTTTTCTTAAAAAAATACGCCTCTTTATTCGAAGCAGCTGATAAGCTAATATTAAACTATTGAAAACAAACATCGGATCCACCAATTTAAAGTATTTTAACTAAAATTCAAAGAATCAATTAAAATATCAGTTGTCCTGAATTTTGAAAGTTTTAATCTTTTGAAAAAGTAACACGGAGAAAAATGTAGTAAAAAAAATTACAATAGTTTTAAGTAAAGTTGTCACAGACTGACATTATACCAAAAAATTACCACAGTTTCTGGTAAAATTTACCTGAAAAACAAAAGTTTTTATTATGTTTTTTTGTAAATTTTACATAATAATTTTTGGCTATAATGATAGTCTGTGACAACATGACTTAAAACTACTGTAATTTTTACAAGAATATTTTTCTCTGTGTAGATATTAATCATAGTATTGAGTTAAAAAGAATATTGAAAACTAAAAAAATTAGAGATTAATAAAATAAAATTTGTTAAAACTACACCGAGCTGGAAAAGAAAAATACTATATCAATTTATAGTAAAGTTAACATGTTAAATTCACGAAGTTTAATCAATTAATGATACGTTTACGTGCTTTAAACATCCAGATAATTCACGAAAAGCAAATTTATATTATATCAACAATATTAGAATTAAGTTATTGTGTAAGCGTTATTATAAACTAAGAAATATATATGAATATAACAGAAAATCTTTAATAATACTATATTTACACTTTATGGCTTTTACACTTTTTTTTCGGCCGAAACAAAAAAATTTTTGTTAATGTCAAAATAAAGGATGAAACAAATAATGATGAAAAAAAAAATAACTAAGGGTGATTGTTTAATGTTTATATACACCGAGAAAAAAATATAGTAATTATTATTGAAAAATCATTATAAAATATAGTTCTATATTAATATGGTCAATGTCCCAATTGCTACTCGCTGTTAGAAATGAACCTATTACTAACCGCTCAATGTTATTTAGATACAAAAAAAAATTTTTAACAATGAACGGCTAGTAATAGGTTCGTGAGTAGCAATTGGGACATTGACCATACAGCTAAGCTCGTTACTATAAAATGTAATATTAGTAACTATATTAAGTAATAAAATATAGATAGTAAATCATATTATAAGAATTTCATAAAAATTTTCCTACAAAACACGGAGCGAACAAATCGGGAATACTTCCTTGCGCCCTCTACTGCTATAGTTCCGTACACATGTTTTTGGAAATAGACCTTGTGTATAAGCAACGATTCCATAACCCATCGGGAAAAAGTCCGAACGCTTATAGGAAAAAGTCCGAACGCTTATAGAGCGTTCGGACTTTTTCCCGATGCCTTATGGAATCGTTGCTTGTACGCAAGGCCTATTTCCAAAAACGTACGTACGGAACTGTAGCAGTAGAGGGCGCAAGGAAGTATTCCCGATTTGTTCGCTCCGTGAATATAGTGATTTGTTATAAAAAATCATGGTTCTGCGTATGATATTTTTTTACTATGATATACAGTATCAAACACCAAAAACTTTTTTCAATTTACAAGGTAACGCTCCAAAACTCGACAATCTTGGTAAATTAAGTAAAATTAAATAAAAAAACAAAAAAGATGACATAAAGTTTAATGCTCATAAATTGTTGTAAAGAAAGATCTTACCTTTAAAATTAATAAATAAATAAATTTTTTCCGCTCATAAATTAATTGTTGAAAGATTACCGAGAAAGCTAATTTTGAATACCAGAAATCAATCACAAAATCGCCATAAAGCAAAAACTTGATCAATGTTACTCCAATATTCAATTTAGAAAAATATATTTATTTGTACATAAAATTTTTTTTCAAATTATATATTTTTAAAATATATAAGGATTTTATATAAAAAGTAATTCATTTCAATACGTGCCTGGTAGAAATGTGAACATAAAAAATGGTGTATATAACAATTGATGACAATTAGTAATAGTAATGTCAAAGAAATGGTCATAAAATGGTAAAAAAATCGTTTCAATTTCTACTGATCATAAAATGGTAAAAAAAATGTTTTAATTTCTACCAGGGATTAATTTGTTTTATTACCATTTCTTCTAATATATTTTTAATTATATAATTTATTTTTTTATTTATTGAGTATTGGAGTCAGATTGTGTTTCGAAGTCATTACCTTATTAGATATCTAACATAAATGTAAATGAGAAATTTATTAAAAAATAAAGGAAACAAATGTGAGAATTGAGGTTTTATACTATATATTGCAATAAATAAAAATGTGACTTCAGTACTTATATATTGTAAACCTGCAAAAAAGTAAAGACAATCATAGACTAATGAAGAAAAATTTGAACCACTTTTAAGGAAGTAAAGTATATATTGATGAATATGTAGATTAGCATTATTTTGGAAATTATAACTTGAATGCGAAACCAAAAAAAGAATTTATGTAAATGGTAATTATATGTATAATAAGCATTGTCATTAAACTTCATAAAATAGAGAACTCAGCCAAAGATACTTAATAAAAAAAACTTATTAATTTCAATTGATTTTATGTTATTTATCTAACCCTTTGCACTCTATTCACCTTCCAAAAATAGGAGAGACTGGGCCAAGTTGACTACTGAGGTAAGTAGGCGCTCTAATCATAATTCGTAATCTAAATTCTATATAGCTATACAGCTTATATTACAGCTATCTGCTGTCTATTCTGTACACATGCTGTAAGTTTTGGTGTGATAGTTAACTTCGTCTTGACAATAAATAAGTTAAAAACTTTTCATACACTCGAAAAATTTTTTCACACTTTAAAAAATATTGTTACATATTATTTTCGAAACTTTTGATTGTATTGACCGTTATTGATAAATTTTTTTTTGCTTTAAAACTATGAAAACATAATTAAATTTATATTCAAATTGACTCATGTCTCGGATTTCTCAAAATATATTTGTTAACTTGTAGCTTTTTTATTATTAGACATAAAAATATTGATTTTCCAAAAAATATTTTTTTTTTACTTTAGTTTCAGTCTTTTACGAAAATTGAAGATATTAGTGTTAGTTTTTCTTCTGTACATTGTGTTTGCATTTAAAGAACAATAGTACTTTTTCACTTTAAAATAATCTTTTTGTCATATATAATAAAAACTACAGATGATTGAAAGTGGACTAAATGAATAAATCACATTTTTTATACAAGCTTAAAAGAGAAAAATTTTTTTTAGATTTTTTTCTCCTGAATTTCAGAAATATTTTCGAATTTTTTTTTCCAATTTAAATTAGATAAAAGTTACAAAGCTACATATTAATCAAATGTTAAAAACATATTTCTTTCAAGTGTTTTATTTCGATTCCAGGTAAATTATCCAGTAAGTATTTGACATGTAATAAGTATTGAGCAACCACAAATTTTTTTTTAGGGATTAAAATTTTGTTACTGATCTTTTTTCTCTCAAGTTCATTTAATAAATTTTTACGTATGGAATATCATCAAAATTTCAGAAAGATTTGTGGAGTAGTTTTTTTTTAAATTATGCACACTAGATGTTTATATTTGAAAAATGTGACAGAAATAATCAAAGAAAATTATTTGAAACGCGGTCTTGATGCGTCAGGCTATATATATTTTAGGAATCGAATTTAAGTTTTATATTATAAAAACCACAATTAAAAATTACATTATAAAAAAAATTCTATTTTGAAAAGTTTATTTCTCTTAATATGTACTTGTAACTATTATTTTCTACACATTTAAAGAAAGAAGATTTTTAAAAGATCTTTTTGTAATAATTTTCAGTTCGTTATTTATTTGAGAAAAATTTTTTTATAATTTCTATTTTTTTATATGTTAGATTACTGTCAAATAATTCAGTTGATAAATAATTATTTACAAAAGTGTAATAGTGTTGCATTAAGTAATCTATTTGAAGACAGTTAAAAAAAATAATCATCTTACTATTAAAGACAACAATAATTATATAATCGAATATTTTTTTATAATTGTAAACTCATTGAAAAAGTATCAAAACTTCGGATGACAGATTTTTGCGAGAAAGACCATAGCTAAACAAGGAATAAAATACTCTATATACAACATAGTACAAAGTCGATTTTTCCTTTCAGGTGATTATGATCTTCACCCTCCAGATGAAAATGAAACTTTGATAAAATCTTTTTTAATAATATTTAATTTTTAAAATTTTCTCAGTCAACGTCATGGTATTAAAAAAATTAAATATAAATAATTATTTGGTCGAATGAATTTATCCACTTAAAAAAAAACAATTAATTCTCATGAATCGTAAAAAAAATAACAGGCATATCAATTATTTTTTCAAATGATTATTTTTTTAACTCTTAAATAGAAAAAAGTATTATTCAACGATGTCTTTTTTAGTATTTATAGTTGCCAATAAGTTGATATTGCTATAATTTTTGCACGAAAGCAGATATGATACAGACTAGCCAAACTAAGTCATCATTGATAAATGCTGGGAAATAGTCTTCAAATACAAAAAAATAAAAGATGAAGAAAATATTAAGTTGAAAGGTAAGTTGTATGGTCTTGAATCACAGACTAAGGTGAAAAAATTTCGGTGGCAATTTTTAATATTTAAAACCTAAAAATTAGTAGACTAAACTTAACTAAATTATTTTTTTAAAGACAGCCCAAATTTAAAAAGACTTTAAATTTTAACTTTAAATTCTTCATTGAATTCTTAATGTCTTGGCGTTATGCAAAATATAATAGTTTATTAAAACATTTCTGTCAGTATCTTGAGCAAAAATCGATTTTTTTAAAAAATTGTATATTAATATTTTTGAAATTCCTTACATATTTCTGTAGTTATTTATAATCTGGGAATGAACTATGTAGCTATTCACAATAGTGTGGGTTAGAATGAGAGTTACGCAAATCACGTTGACAAAAAAATTTAGTTGGAGATATATTGAAATATTTTTAGCATTGGGCAAGATTAATTTTCTAAAATGTTGTGCCTTTTCTGCTTTAAATGTTGAAAAAAAAGAGCAAAAGAGGCACATTATTTCAGCAAATGTCTCTTTTTAATACTAATAAATATCTAGATATACGGCTAACTAAATTTTTTTGTCAATGTAACTTATGCCATTCTCATTCTAACCCACATAATTGAGGGTCTGAATACGAAAAGAGCTTATAGCTCATTCAAATAAAATTAGCTATAAATCCTTTTTGTTTCAAGACCCTCAATTTATAAGCTAAGGTTCAAATAAAGCGATTTTTATCGATTTTGATCATATCGTAGTTTACAAATATGCCCTGAGTTTTATCGTTCTAGTGATATCATATCCCTGGTAGAAAATTTAACATAAATAAATAAATAAATAAATTACGAAAATTATTTTTTGATATACAGGTTATTTTGCTGAAAATATAAGAAAATATATTTCATATAAAATATATATTGCGATTTTACCCGAGTCCAGTTATTGGGCGGTACCATTCTTAAGGTGTCCAGATACTGGGACATTTACCTTGCTAGCTTAAAATAAGGAAAAAAATCTGATACATGTATTCTAAAAAAAAGTTAACAGTCTAAATGTTAATAATTTTTTTTATCAACATTTCAAACCCTTAAGTTTGATTTATTTCTACATAATAAAATCTCTTTTTTATCGCTGATTTAAATTTTTTGGTTACATTGTTTTAAAACGTCAAAAATCCATTTACATGTTTGAACATTTGATTTTGCTATTAACATTTCTGCATATAACGTGGATAAAACCCAAGTTCAGAGAGTTTGTCAAGTATAAGCTGCATTTGTTTGTTAAATAGATGACACTGTCATGTTATTACTATTTAAAAGTTTAAAATTTTTAATTTTGGCCAAACTTTATTGTTGAATTGCAGGGTAAATTAGCAATATAGAGTTATAATTAAAAAATAAAGTTTTTTGAGCCTCGAAAAGAAACGATTCGAATATCAAAAAGTTCTAAAAGCTGCAATAAATAGAGAGTAGCAGTGAATAATAAACAGCGTTAGAGCGAGTTTTATTGTGGAGTTGACGAGATGGTTGTATCCGACAGGCGCGTTGCTAGATAGAATTTAAAACGGATGGGGCTCGATTTTTCGAAAGACCGATATTTTTTTGTGCTTAACGTAGAATCCCAAAATTTATTTATTCGAATAAATTATAACTAATATTTAGAATCGTAACACGTATATAGAGCACCATATAATTATAAAATATTTCGAAATTTCTAATAAAATCTTTTTTCAAGTATCAAAAGAATGTACAAACATATACTTTTGAAAACTCTATTAGAAATTTCGAAATGTCTCATCATAATATGGTGTTCTATATCGAGTGAATAAATTTCTATTGCAGCCATGAATTGAAAACGGGATTTCTAAATAAATTAAGTGAATGTTATGAACAGCATCATTCTAAATTTTGGGATTCTACGTTAAGCACAAAAAAATATCAGTCTTTCGAAAAATCGAAGCCCACCCTTTAAAACTGCGCATAATTAGTATAATGTAACTCTCAATAAAACTCTCTCGAACGCTGCTTGTGTATTCATTGCTTCTCTCTATTACAGCTTTTAGATATTACTGATAATAGAATCGCTTCATGAGCAACTGCAGTAAAGCTACATCTTTGAATTATAGTTCTGAATTTGCTTGTTCGTCCTACAATTCAACCTTAAAGTTAATTAAAATTACAAATTGTCAACTTTCAAATGCTGAAAGAAAGAAATAAAGAAAAAAAAGAAATATGATGTAAACTCACACTGAGAACACGATTATTTCTCCTTTCTTGTTTCGCACCAGTTGTTTTACATTTAAAATTACCGTTACGCCGAAGATATTTCAGCTATCACATCAAATCCGTGCTACTTTATAGTCATATTGGCTGCACATTGTTCGCAGTGCACAATGCATACTTATTAAGTCATGGTAAACATAGAAAGAACCGAATTCGTTAAAAAATGTTAATTAATGAAAAATAAACATATAAATGAAAAAAGATTATGATAAGTGAAATTATATCATTTTTCCAATAATTTCTATTTTGAGAACGAAAGTAACTTAACACAATAAATCAGTATACTTTATAATGTTTACATAATAATATAATAATATAAAAATTAAATTAATTAATTAATTATTAAAAGTTAAATTTGTTTGCATTGTAAATTACAATTTTTATTATTATTAGTATCTAAAATTTTAATAAGGTAATCATTGAATTACATTTTCTTTTGAACTCATTATCATTTTAATTATTAATTGAAAAGTTTTAAATAGCAATTAAAATTTTATGTAGAATATTTATCGAACAAGAATACACGAATGTAAAGGTATTCTTTGCAATTAAAAAAAAATTTATTTATACAACAGCAAAATATTATGAATTAAAAATTAGCATATTTTTAATGTTATCGATACAACGTCGTTTTAATTTGCTGGAAACTCTAAAATTTCAATTAATATGAATGATTTCCTGCTTAGTTTTCGAACGCGTGATACTTGAAAAATTACCATTATCGAAGAGCATCGAAATTTCATTTGGGTCACAGTGTACTCCGAGTTGACGATTTGAAGCAAACGTGTTAGTACTGTTTAGGCTATCGTTCAAGCACTGTGATGCTTAACGAGCCACATTTTAAATTTTCTTTTTCTTTAATTTTTATTACATTTTTTTCTATTAAAATTTAAACAAGTTTCTTAAAAATTCATATATTTTAAATTACAAATAACTATTTTTTTGTAAAATGGGTAGAATAGCAGCAACAAGTAAGTTTTTAAAAAATATTCTTTTAAAAATTTGTTTTGTATGATTAGAAAATTTTTCAACGCATTTACTCAGTTAGAAATTTAATTTTCTCGAAAATATAAAAACTAATTTTTCGTAAATTGACCAATTAAAAATTAAAAATTTTTAGTTGTATTAAGTTATTTAAACTCCTGAAAAATAATTATTTCAACCTCAAGAAATATAAATTAAAGTTTAATAATTTTTCAAATAGTTTAAAATGTGTGTAAAAAAAATTATTTTTATTGTGAAATTTTATTTTTGTTCAAATCATATATAAAACTTAAATATCAATTTTTGTAAAACGATATAATAAATTTTAATTTGCCTAAAACGATAATATAAACTCTTATTTTAGAATCATTATTATAAAAATGCCACGAATTGAATATTTATATATATAATTTTTTATTTATGCAAATAATTAATTCTCATGAAAAGTTTATTTTATTTGCATTTTTCACATAATAATAAATATTTTTAACAGTTAGCAGATCTCGAGAATATAAACAACTAAGAAAATTTTGTAGCTCGGAAAAGCGCAATGGTGCACCATTTCCAGGATGCAATTATACGCCTTCTCCTTACAAGGTACTTAAAATATCATGAGTGAAAATATTGAAAAACAAAAAAATTTTCCTATCCATTTTCTCTCTGACAAGAAATATTTTGTGAGAAAGTCAAAAAAAAGAGACCTTGAAAGATAATCTACGTTATCTTTAAGTATGCATGATATGATAATATATTCTTGTAACGAAATGATAATGAGATGATCGTTAAGAGGCTTCTTATTACTACATATATAAGTTCGTTGATCTTAAGTATTAAAAATAAAAACATGTTTATTTTTTATTTTTATCGCTTACTCAATATTTTTAATATTTAATGGTAGCTAATTAATATAATTGAAAAATTTAATGATAATTTTTATTTTATTTTAATTTTGTTTCTTGTTAATATGATTTTAATTAAAAGGAAATCTTTTTCATTAGAATGTTCATTAATGATAAAAAAAATTTATTTTTAAATAATATTGATTTATTCTTTTAGGGAGTCAGTTACGAAAAAATTTTGAAATCCCGTGAAAGCATCGTTAACGTAACTCAAAAACCTTTTTACAAAAAACCATTGCTACTACACGAGGGTCGCGCCCAATGGCTATGGGATCACGAGGGTCGTCGTTATTTGGATATGTTCGGCGGAATTGCGACTGTTTCCGTTGGACATTGTCATCCGTAAATTTGATAAAATAAACATTTTAATTTCAAATTAAAATTTTCAATAAACGAAAAATAATAAGATATTAAATTTTTCTAGAAAAGTTGTGACGGCGATGTCTGAGCAATCCTACAAACTTGGTCACACAACTGCAATTTATTTGCATCCTCGCTACCATGAATACGTTGAAAAACTTACGGCAACATTACCCGAACAATTAAAATGTGTCTATCTGACCAACAGTGGCTCCGAAGCCACAGAATTGGCAATACAATTAGCCAGATTGTACACAGGTAGACACGAGATAATATCGCTTAAAAATTGTTATCACGGAGGTACTGGAATTGCATCGGCTGCTACGGCTATGGTTTCTTATAGATATCCAATTGTACCACCACCTGGACATATTCACGTTAGTAACACAACAAAATTTTTATTTTTATCATTTATTTAATATAAGATTGTCTTATCTATTTAATTACATTATCTAATAGATTTACAAAACACATGTTATTTAATTTAGATTTTTAAAGGAAAAAAAATATAAATGTTGAACAAAAAAACACGTTTATCGCTATCAGTTTGAAACATTGTAATAACGTTTTAAAAATAAAATCTTATCAATAATTAATGAGGAACATTGTTATTGCATGTAGGTGACAAATCCGGATGTTTACTTGGGACCCTGGGGAGGCTCGAATTGTCGCGACAGTCCAATACAAGCAAATCGAAAGTGCGATTGTACTAAGGGTCAATGTAAAGCAGAAGATAATTACGTTAAAGATTTTCAAAGTAATTACAAAGCTATTATACCTTTTGACGGTCGTATAGCTGCTTTTACTGCTGAAAGTATTCAGGTAAATATAAGTAAAATTTTAAATGAAAAAATGAAATTTTGAGCATAAGATGAATTTTGAATATATGTAATAAATTTAACAGGGTGTCGGTGGTACAGTACAATTTCCGCGAGGCTATTTGAAACGAGTTCACGAGCACGTGCGTGCTAACGGTGGTCTTTGCATAGCAGACGAAGTGCAAACAGGTTTTGCTAGAACAGGAGATGATTATTGGGGTTTCCAGGGTCATAATGTTTTGCCCGATATAGTTGTTATGGCCAAAGGCATTGGCAATGGTTTTCCACTTGGTGCTGTTGTTACTAAACCAGAAATAGCGCAAGCACTTTCAAAAGCAACCTACTTCAATACGTTTGGTGGTAATCCAATAGCTTGTGCAGTTGGTTCGGCAGTACTCGATGTAAGTTTTTTTTTTTTCATTTTTGATTCCTCATTCTTTTATACTTCTAATCAGAGTCTTTTGACCTTTCGATTTTCAATGCTGCATTTATTAAGTTTTTTTTTGTATGCACGCGCATTATACATGATGTTCTCCTATGCGTGCGTAATATCTGAATGATTCATAAACAGGCGCTTAAAGTAGGAAGTTCAAATAATTCAATATCAAGGTTTTTTTAAATAATATTGTTTTAATTTACCTTCGAATTTGAGATTATTTATTCTATATGATTTCTTGAAATAATTTTTAAACTCAAGAGTGAATAGAAAAACCATATATTTTTATATTTTCTATATTCAAAAGTACATATTTAATACTTTTATATGTATTAAAAACGGCTGGTCCATAAGTCAAATAAATAAAATAAAAGTAACTTGATTAATTTTAAAATTCATTTTAAAGTCATTTTATAACATTTTGGCAGTTAAATTGCTATTTTCTTGTGATATGCAATAAATATTTAAAGAGTCGTATTAAAAACATTCTGCAAATCATGTAATAAAAGTAATTAATTTGTTTCCCTGGAAGAAAATTGACCATATTGTAGGCATAATTGTTGGTCAACAAATGTTAAAATGGCACTTATCTAGAAATTCTAGAAATGATTTTAAAAAAATTTCTAGATAAGTGTCATTTTAACATGCGTTGACCGACAATTATGCTTAAGATATGGTCAATTTTCTTCCAGGGTTTATGTACCATAAATATAATAACGTACAAATGTATAAATTCATCCATTTTTAATAAAAATTATTATAAAGAAAATCTATAATAAAAATAAAAATAACGTTAAACAGATAAAAATCAAATAAAAATTTAAGAAATCATTAGAAAAAATTAAATTTTTTATTTACATTTAACGTTGTCATGAATTAAAATTAATGTTTGATGACGTGTTATTATCGCAACGATTTACACAAAGTTAAGAATAATTAAATAAATAAAATGATAAATTAAATAAACGAGACGAAATAATACAAATACACACGCGCACACGCAATGCGTTAGTCAAAAAAGTATCGTTTATTTTAAATTGCATGCCCGAAAGTTAAAAGAAACATAAATAAAATAAAAATAACTTGAAGAGCGTATTTTAATTTTATTTATTTGACTAGTCAAACAGCTTTTTTAAATACAAATGAAAAAAGGTGAATAATAAGCTTGTGCTTTCGCAAACATGGATAATACTTATTTTAATATAAATTACAGAATTATTTAAACAAGTATCTGTTGATTTATTATTCCATTTAAATTGACTATAATTTCGAGCGTAAAAATGCAAATATTTTTAAAAATATTTATGGTTTATCTGATTTTTGCTAAGACCACAGAAATTGTTCAACATTTTTAAGTGACTTATTTGCAATGAGCGCTATATTATTCCGATCCAAAAGCGGTTTACCTGCGTAAATGAAGCTAACTTTTTTTTGCATTTATAATGCATCGAACCTTTTTTATTGGGTTCTATATAAACTAAAAACTTATGAAACAACAAAAATGCATCAAATCGATCAGATAAAATTTTTTCAGCTATATTTCGTCATAATAAACTTTTTTTGTAAAGAGACGTATATTTTAAAAATGTTTCCTTTCCTAATTATTTGCTATTTTATGCCGTAAAAATTCCAAAATTCGTAATTTTTGCGATTTTTTTCTCGAAAACTACTTAGAAGATTGCAAATTCACCCAAAGCATCATAATCTTTAATATTTCAACTATAAATAAGAATTTTATGACTAGAAAAAAATAATTTCTTCGATGCTCAAAATAAAAGCCGAAATGTCTCTCTCGAGTCGTGCCCCTGCATCGTCGCAACCCGTTGCCTTTATCATAAACTTACAGCTACACGGCTTGGAAGAGATATTCTGGTCCTCATTTTGAGCATCGAAGACATTATTTTTTATCGTTATAAAATTCTTACTTGCAATTGAAATTTTGAAAATTATAACGCTCTGGGTAACATTGCAATCCATTTACTAGTTTTAGAGAAAAAAAAATCGCAAAAATTATGAATTTCGGCATTTTTACGCCATAAAATCGCAAATCATTCGGAAAGGAAATATTTTTAAGATATACATCCCTTTACAAAAAGTTTATTATAACGGAATACATCTGAAAAAATAATTAAAAAAAAGATTTTAAAAATTTAATAATTCTTCTATAAATGCGATTTTGTTACATTAATTTCAAATTTTTTTCAGATAAAGTCACAGTTTCACATAAAATTTCATATTTTTATAAAATGCTTATAAGGGTTTTATAAAAATATGAAATTTTTTAAAGTTTAAAGAGTTATAAATTACGCGGCTTGAATTATAATTTTAAACAATCTTTAAAAAAATTATAAGATTTTTTGCTTGACGTCAAAATGAAAAATTCGAGTCCAAATAAATGTGATTTAAATAACTTCATTAATAGAAATTTTTATGTAAAAACAAAATACAAACTCTCACTGGTTGTTATTCAATTATCCAAAGTCAAACATTACTCCAATTAGATAAATATTTTTCGTTTTGAAATCAAGAAAGTATTCTGTTAACTTTTTTAAAATTATTTGAGTGGTATAATTTATACTTTCTTAAGGCTTCAAAAATTTGTCTCTTATTATAAAATATTTATAATAAGATTATTATAAAACGATAAAAAATTGGATACTTTCAAGAAAACTTTGATGAAATCATCCAAACAGCTTTAAAAAAAATTGATGTTTGCTTTGTATATTTGAGATGAAAAATAAATTGAGACCAAGTAGAGTTATGAACGATTTTATGTAACAGTGTTAAAAATTGTTTAAAAAAAGTGACACTGCAAGTTCAAAATTTTGAAGATTTACCTATCTAGAATGATTATTTGTCTAGCAAGGTCAGTTTAGCAGTGACTTTAAAAATTATAAATTAAAAATTAAAATACAGAATTGATTTTTTTTTAAATTAAGTTGGTGGTTGGTTTTGTTAGAGGAAGTACTTTATTGTAATTTAAATAATTTCAAAATAAATATTCATGATTTGTAATTATTTTTGTTAAATTATAATTAAATTTTATTATACTTAATCTATAATTGACGTTTACTAATGTTCTAGTTGTTTAAAATTTATTCGTTTATTGAAATACTGTTTTTATTTCATGCTGTTTTTCGCATAAGATTCCATATTTAAATTTTAATTTTTTAAATTTTTTCTGTTATGTTATCTAAGATAGTGAATATTTTTATAATTATAGTTAATAAAACATATCCAAAATTAATTTGAAATTTGTGATCCGCAACTCTGATACACTCCTCGTCAATTTTTAAATAAATTGTAACTATTAAATACTAATATTTATTTTAAAAATTTTCATTTTTAAATTTATGTTTCGCATCTTGCAAAATAAACAACCTTGTAAATTTCTCCAATAACTTTTCAATTCCTGAATTTTCAATGAAGTAATAATTTTTTTTAAAATCAAAAATAAAATCTTATATAGTACTTATTTTAATTATTTAAATGAAAATAATGAATTTTTCTTATTTTGAAGGTAATCGAAGAAGAAGGTCTTCAAGCAAATGCTTTGAGCGTTGGAACGCATCTCTTGCGTAATTTAGCTTCTCTAATGAAGGAATTCCCATCTGTAATTGGAGATGTTCGTGGTAAAGGCTTGATGATTGGTGTTGAGCTTGTTGCTAATACAGAAAATAAAGATCCTTTGCCAGCCGATGAAATAACACAAATTTTTGAGGATATAAAGGATGCGGGTGTTTTGATTGGTAAAGGTGGAGTTAAAGGAAATGTAAGTTTGAATGTTAGAAAAAAAGACATACTAATTTTTCTTTCAAATAATTTATTTAAAAAATATAATTTCACGATTATTATACATTTTATAGGTATTTAGATTGAAACCACCACTTTGCGTAACAAAGGAAGATGCAGATTACACCGTTGAAGCTTTACGATCCGCGCTAAAGAAGCATCAAAATAATCGAAAGTGTTAAAAAAAAAATACAAAAACCAATTATTCTAAAACCAAAGGACTATCCGTGAAGTGTTTGTTAATTATATAATACTATAGGTACTTCCATTTAAAAGATTTTTTTTCATCACTGAGCATAACGTAATATCTGTGTAATCTTTTATCTAACAGTACACAAAATATTTTATTTGTTTGAAATTCAATCGAATAGATTTTTATAAGAATATAAAAACACCTATTTTTTTTCAATTTTATTGCCGTACAATTGTTAAAACTGTAGTTGTCTAGTTAAAACTATTTTTGCTGCTAATCTAAACCAACTCCAATTTTATTTTTTATATTAACTTGTTAATAATCGTTGAGATTAACGTGAGGATAAATATATAGTTTTCTTTTAACTCCTTGGTTAGCCAGCTCTTTATGAAATCAGAGAGCATAATCCAAGTCGTATATCACAAATTAAAAACGCTGCTTTAATAAAATAGATTTTACGTATAATATTAGCAAAAAATAAAGTATATTTTATCAATACATAGAAAATCATTTACGTACAGAAAAAGAACAGAGCTTGGTAAATATTTACCAGAATTATTTTAATTTTATAATTGTCATGATTAAAATGCTTTGTTTCTTTGTTTTCAAGAGTTATCAATTATTACCATTTTAGATTATTACAGTATTTTTGTGGTAATTACTTATCGAGCTCTGAAAATGTCAAACTATTTTTGGATACAATACTTGAATTTCATGGTTGAACTCTAAAGTCGAAGAAAGATGGAAGACGAAAAAATAAAATGTATAAAAATTATAAATCAAAATCTCATTAATCTTACATTTACATAGATGTAAACTTCTAGCTAAAATATTGATTTGATTAATTTTTTTCGACTTATGAGCATTCATACATAGAATTTTCGTTACAACTTACTTATATTATGTATAATATATATTACAATGTTGTACAAATGCGCCATTAAATTTATACATATTTCAAAGTTAATTTTCGAAGTCTTTTTACAATGGATACCAAAATGACCTTCATATTTCAAAGAACTGGAGACAAACGTTTTCTCAAACATATCCATCATTGGAATTGATAAATACATAAAAAAAAATATTAGTAAGAAAAAAAATACATAAAAAACCAACAAACCTTTGTCTTAGGAAGTAACAATTATTTGTATGATAATGCGGATTGTAAGTAAATGCAGATATCTTTTGTTAAATGCAGAATATGAAAGATGGGGTGTATTGGCACATTTTTTGTTCCAGTTTCAGACAGAAAAAAAATAAATAAAAAAGGATTTAACAGCAGTATAACGTGGAAATTTAAACAGAACAAAGATATATTAAAAAGAACTATGAATTATTTTTAATGATTAGAATAATTAATACTTTTTTTTTAAAAGTCAATCTTTTTTATAATAAACTTGTTTTAAATATTTCTCTATTTGATATGACTTTTTCTGTTCAATATACCTGTTCTGTGATTTTAAAAATTAAATCTTTGGATAATTAAAAATATGGTCATTCTTGATAGTAAACTCAAGTTATTAAATTGGTGAGCAAGAGTTGTGAATCCGATGGACTATCAAGATAACAATGTGGAGATTCTCCTACTCCAACTGATGCGAGGTCTGCTTCTAATAATGCAAGTTGAAGTTCTCTTCTTGCTTTTTGAACAACATAAACCATCAATGAAACTCCAATAAGAATCTGCAAATTTAAAAAATTTTGAGAAATAAAATTAGTTAAAATAAAATAAGTCAATTAAATAATTATTTACCTGAAAACAAAATACAATGTAACCTGTGGCAGCAGTTGATCTATCTTCTAAAACATCTTGCATTGAACGTAAACTGCTGCCCAAGTAAATATTTATCAACTGAGCAGGAAGTAATCCAATCGCACTAGCAAGATGATATTTTATACCACCTATATTACTTACCTAAAAATGTAAGTTATTTCTGCATTAATAATCAAACATAATAGAGAAAAATATTTATTAAAAATAAAAACAGAATTCTTACAGCAAAAATTGTATTTTGCAAACCAAATGGAATAGGTGTGAGTCTTGTAAAAAGTACAACCTTAAATGCCTGTGGTCCTGAAATAACTCTGAGTATTGCCCTTGCAGTATCACTTTGTAAAAGTGCTCCAATAGGTAAACTGGATGATAAACTACTAAGAACTAAATGTGCAATTGCAATGCCAAGATTAGCTGATAATACAACCATGGCAATGCCTTGAATAATTCCAAATAAATAACCGCTAGCGATTATTAAAAATAAATAACCAATGATTATAGGAAATGAGACAACCGTGAAGAGTGCGATCATGATTATTGTGACAACCCATGTATTCTGGTGTTCAATCCAATAAAGTAGGATTTTAATATAGTCACGACAAATGAAAACTATAGCTCCTAAAAGTGCTAAAGTTCCTATTATTACAATAACATAGCATATTGAATTTGAGTTGATACAACTTGAACGAATGCCTGAAGAATTCTTCGATGGACGAATTCCAGCTTCTACACTTTCTATGCTTATTACATCCATTGTTAGTTAAATAGAGCTTGTTGACCTGGATAAACACAAGATATTATAAAAAAAGTTTGATAACAAAAATAATGTTAATTAACAATACTTACTCTGGAATATTTTACAAACTGTAATTTTTTCCGAGTCATGAGCTACTTATCTAAGACTTAAAAAATTAACATTTTAATAGAAATATATACTCGGCGCCTTGCCGAATAAATAATACATTGTGCGTTTTAAGTGAAAAATAACAGTGTTTTCCTTTTCACACTTGAGTAGCATAACCTGAAAATTATTTTTATTGAATATCACGTATTTTTTTCTTAACCTTGTAAAATAGATTTACGCGTCGAAACTAATGCTTTCTACAACTTTTCTTACTGAATCATTGGAACGACATATATTTACGAAAGATAATTTTTTAGCGCGTCACTAAAATTAATAATAAATTACAACTCGTCCTGTCCCCATCATTTACCGTTTGACGTGCGCACGGCACGGTACTAAAATAAAGGCCTATTTACAATAGGAGAATAATAGAAAAGTTTAAGGTTGATTCTCGCCATATATATATTTTAAATGTGTTTTTCAAATATGTAATAAAATCTTTTCAAAATTTATATTTTAATTATTTTTTAAAATATTCTGATAATTTATATTTTAATTATTTTATAAATTAAATATATTAACACCAAAAATTATTTATTTTAAATTTTTGTATTTTTTTATTTTTATATAGTTGATAAAAATATTGTAAAAGCATTACAAATTATTATTGCATAAATTTTATTTAAATTCGTATATGATTCAATAAACATTGGATATAAAGCAGAATTTTGAACAAACAATATTTTTATTTTCCAGTTATGAGATATTGAAAGTTTTAAAGTGTACATGGCACTTATTTACAAAATCCTTTTTTTTTAATAAAATCGTTCTAAAATCATTCATTCACCATCATTTGTAAGGAACACTTTTATAGAGGTAACTTTGTACAATCATTTATTACAGTAAACAATTTTTTATATTATAATTATGAAACATCATCATCATTATTATTCTGTTGTTCTTGTGATGGAACGATTACAGTGGAAAGTAAACGCATAGCAAGATTGTGTCTGATCATATTTAAGTCTGCCAATGCTTCACTTGTTGCAAAAGATGCATTCTGAGTAGGATTTCTAGCTAAACTTCGTAGATTATTTCTACTAAACATGGCTGCACGATGAGCCAAATTTTCTATGCTTATTTGTCTTAGAAGGTTAGAAGGATTCTGTTCTGTATTTGCATTCACAGCAAGTAATTCATTATTCCTAGTATTAGCATTGATTTCCAATGACCTTCCTAAATTCGAATCTGAATTTGTCCGTCTAACAGAATTAGATTGATTTAACATACTTGCATTACCATCTAAGTGTCTAAAATTTGTAAAGTATGGTGCATGTCTATTCTGATTAAGGGATAATCTTCTTGGCAATAAATTTCTTTCCATACTATCCATTTGACTTTGTTGTACTCTAAAAGGAGGAAGCCACTCCACTATTGCATTTCTGAGTCTGTTTTGTTGACTTTGAAATTGGCTAACTGATCTATTAGTTATATTAGCATCCATAGGACCTCTATTACTCATAACATTGTCAGAAGGTCCAGCAATAATTTGAGGAGTAGATACTATTCTGTTGTTAAGTCTCAAAGTGATATTAGAATTATTTCCTTGTTGATTGTTTGTTTGATCTCGATTACTAGAATGCGGTACGTTTGAATTAGAAGAAGATGTCAAATGAATCTCTTGAGCTATCCCTGAAAAATTATTATTAATACGTAATAAATTTGTTAAAATTTAATAGTTTTTGAAATATTAATTATAATAAAAATTATATACCTGAATTAATCCATTGACTGAAATTATGTGCAGCAGCTTCATATGACGCTCGAGCTGGTGCGATAATACTATTAATAGAATTAAAGGGATCACGCAAGTAAGGTTCAATTAACACCCGTGAATTATTTGCTGGGCTAGAAACTTGTCTAGACGCCATTGGTGAACTTGAATTCAGAACATTTTGAGGTTGATTTTGGAAAAGTCTATCATTTAATGAATTATTAGTATTATTATCGTTATTGCTGTTACTGCTATTGTCATTGCTGCTGCTGGAAGGTTGAAGTCGGTGATTAGGAGGATAATCTCTAGATTGGTTACCTTGATTTCCACTACCATTTCGATTTCTCCAGTTTCTAACTCTTAATAAAAGACTTTCGTTTCTATTGCTGAGATTGTAAGGAAGTTGACGATGATTTTCTCTTGGTATTAAATGCTTAAATTTATCTAATTCAGCTGGAGTTAATTCTCTAGCATCTGAATCAACTCTATAAACTGGAATTTGATTGTATGGTTTTGGTCGCAAAACCAAAGGATTTGATTGCTGTTTCATCATTTGATGCATTTGTTCCTATATAAACATAAAATGAACAAGTTTAAAAAAAAACACGTTATTTTAAATTTAACGAATAAATTATTTATTATTTTATACCTGTATGGTAATTTGTTTAGAAAAATCTGTTAGAAGGTTTGACCGTGATGAAGTTTCCTCCTTTTTCTCTATTTTTTTATCACATTCTTCTTCACTTAGATTGCTTATAATATCAGGTACAACTTGTTCATCTTCTTCCTCTCCAATTGATAGAGGTACTTTAAACATAGCTATTATAGTCGTCAGTGAATCAAGAACTTGTTCCGCTGTCAAACGTTTACTTGGTTGAAGAACCAGTAAACTTCTAATTAATGATACTGTTCCATCTGATACTTTACCATCTCTATAAATATAAAAATAAATAAATTATCCAACTTTATATACTTTTATAAAAGACAAATATCTATACTTCATCCAATTAATAAATAAAAAAAATTTGCTTATCATACCCTGGTAAATAATAATTTGCTGCTTTTATTTTGCTAAATAGTTGCGTAGGACTACTATCGTAAAATGGAAACTGACCATATAACATGGTATATAATACAACACCTAATGCCCACATGTCTGATGGTTTTCCAAGATATGGTTTACCACACAATACATCTGGTGATATGTATGCAGGAGAACCTCTTTGATCTTTTAATAAATCATTTTCAGAAGATAAATGTTTTCCTAAGCAAAAGTTTGTGATAGTAACCTAAAAATATGTTTATAATGTTATTATAAATTATTATTTTTATAATTACAAAACAAATTTAAGATAAAATTCAGAAATACCTTTCTTGTTCTCCGATTTAAAACTAAATTTCCTAATTTAAGGTCCCTATGAACAATATTCCTTTTATGCAGACATGCTACTATTCGCACAGTGTCAAAAAATATTAAAAGACTTTCTTTTTCTAATAATTTTTTTTCCTTTATAACGTAGTGTTGTAAATTTATTAATTCGTCGCTATTTGGATTAAAATCATGACATATTAAACAATCAAGAATCAAACACAGTCTTTGTCTTATTCTTCCAGTATACACAGATCCTGAATTTGTTATTCTTTCTTCTAGAGCATAATCCTGTAAAATTATTATTTATTTTATTGTAAAATTTTGATATAAAATATAATATTCCTTATTTTATATTTTAAATTTACAAACCTTGAAAAATCCATGATGATGAACAACACCATCTTGATTTTGTAATAAACTTAGTAAAGAATATTCTGAATGTAATAACATTTTACCTTGTCTATCATCTTGAGTTTCATGCTCCATTGAGTCTTTTAAAGTTAAAATTTTAATTGTGTAAAATTTATCAGTACCTTCTCTCTTAGCTAAACATTGCACAATGCTTTGTACAGGAGATGATCCAATTAATGGCCCTAGTACGTAAGGTCCAGCCTTTTTGACAATTTTAGGAGAAACTACTGTTCCTGGATGTGGCACTTTAAAATTTGAGATCATATTTTTTGAACTAAAGCTTTTTGGATTGGTATTTCTATGAACGCTCTTCTTCTTTTTACATGAAATTCTGCTGCCTTCTTGTTTTGAATACTTAGGAACTTCTCTTGGTGGCCAATCTTTTGAACATGAAGGTACTGGTTCTGATTGTAAAAAATCTTGTGTATTAAAAGTTTCAATTGCATCATCTTGCAACTGATTTGTTATGTTGGGATTATTTAAGGTCAACTCTGGATTACTCTCTGATTCACCAGTATCCATGAGTTCTATGGGATTTAGAGCAGCAGATGATTCGTTAAGATTATCGTCATTCGACGTCGACGACATTTTCGTTCAAATGATAATTATCTAATAATTACTTGAACATAAATTTTCACTCAAAAATTAGCAATAAAATATTATCTGTTAAAACATTATATTAAGGTTCGTGATTAACAAGCTCTTTGCGAGCTTAAAAAGAAACACATAATTTATAAGTTAATATAAATTTTTCATTTTCACTTATATTATTTATTTTTAAAATTCATCAGATTCTACAAAATTATTTATATCAAATTAAAAAATAAATAGCAAAAAAATATTGTATAAATAAAATATACACTTTCTTCGAACTTTTGAGGTTAGTTTCTTATGTCTAACAACTCTGGAATGCAGATGCAGAAGACTTTTCAAGAAACGACAATATTGAAAAGGCGCCATATATAATAGCGGGATTATTAAATGTAGTAAATATTAAATTTATGTTCAAGTTATTTATGATTTAAAAGCATTAATTAATTATTTTAAATTTCACTATATTAATTAAACAGAGAAGATTTTTATCGTATTTGCATACTACATAAGGTTTTTATGCGAATTCATATCTATTATAAGGATATAAATAATGATTTCTTTTAAAACTTTAAAATTATTTTTTTTTTCGAATGGCATGGCTTATAATAGAGAAAATAATTTTTTGTATGTTTATAAACGTTTAAAAACTTTATTAAATTACAGACTTTAAATTTTCAAAAAAAATTACACATAATTTTTTTTTACTTCTGAATTTAGTAAGTTTTATCAAAATTATTCAAACATTTAGTAAAAGATTGACAAAGAGTGATTATTGGTTACAATTTCATAAAAGTTCCTCAAAAGTTTTTAGCAAGTTTGTTAGTGATTTCTAAAAGATTTTACAAGTTTAAACAACACTTTAAGAAATTTCGTATAATAATTTATTTTTTAGTGAAACTAATTTTGTCAATTACTATTTATAACTTTTAAAAAGATTAAATTTTACTAATTTTACGTATAATAACTTTTATAAATTATCGATGACTATTAATAATTTTTCATAAGTTTTCATAATAAATTTATGAAATTTCATAAAGTTTTCATGAGAATCCAAGATTCGTTCTTCGATATACTCTAACAAAAGTTATTAAACATTTTGAAAACGGTTTAAAGCTTTAAAAGAGTTATAAACAGGAAAAATTTCTACTAAAGTAAAAAATATTAAAAAATTTGAGAAAGAAAATTTGAATTAAAATTAAATTTATCAATTCTGACTATTAAGTGATAAAATTCTTTAAAATGATAATTTGCTATTACAGATTACGAGCAACTTCTCGGCTGTAAATTATCCTCTCTTTATCTGGCTGTTCCAGATGAAGTAGTTCATGATAAGTGCCGCCTGAGAACTTTATCCTGAATTTTAAAAAGCCGCTCTTTTTCAATAAGTTTCTATTAATGATATTAATTTTATCGCTCGCATTAATTTTATAAAATATCTTTGATTAAGTTTATACATATATAGGCTTGAGAAGATATGACATAAAGCCGCAATTAAGCAAGAAGTTCTGAGCTTTGCCAAAGGAGCGATATATAACTTTTCCTGGTATATATTACGTAAACTTGAAAGAGTTTTCGCAGGTCCTTTGAGTTGCTTTATAAAGTATGGCTTAAGTAAACGGACATTCTAAGCTGAAAAATATCACATAGTTTTGTAGATAAGACTTTAGGGATTATATATTTCAGTCAAAGTGTACGTTTAGATCCTAAGGAATCAGTATCTTTGCGTGCTATATTAAAAAGCTATTTTTACTCGAGGCTACGGAATTAAGCTTCTTGTAAAGTACGATATTAATTTCTCACAAAGTTGATGATGCATTTTCAATTACTCGTTCAAATGGTCGACCTACATTTCTAAAATATACGTTATAATCTCTTACAAGTAAATACATATTTATTAAATGTGAAATTAATTTTATTTTATTAAAATTTTTTATAAATTTAACAAAAAAAAAGTTAAAATTTTTATTAAATTTTATTTTGTTTACGTAGCTTTAATTTACTCTAAATTCATCTTATTATCAAAAAAATTAATTACTGCAGTAACTAGCACATGATCTTTTTAAAAGCAAGTTTTCTATAGCTATTATAAAAATTCTACGATGTCTCTTTAGCGGTGCATCGGTGAGATATCGTAAAAAAAAAGAAAAACGTTGCCAAGGAGAGAACAACGCCCTTTTCATTAACAGATGCTGCAAGCAATGCCTATTATTCTTTCCGATTCTTATATTTCCCATTTCTTACTTCCGTTTTTTCTTTTTTTACGCTCGGAACGCTTGCGTCCTACTTTTTTACTTCTATTGAACTGCATCTTATTTTCTTACATTTACATTTTCATGGAATAATAATTTGTATGTGCGAGTTATTTCAGAATTTTTTTCCCTCGTACAAAATAAATCTATTGTCTTTATGAGAGAAGTTGAAAAAAAAACTTTTAAATTTATTAAGATTAAAATATTGTTTTGAAATAAGATGACAAATTTTAATCCAATCTGAAAATAATTTTAAAATTTTGTTGCCAAGTATTATTTAAATTGAAAATTTTACTTAAAAAATGTAACAATCAGTTTTATTATCGATTAATATAAATTTTACATTTAAAAGTTTTACAAGGAGATGGCACTATATTTGGGTCTTGGATTTTCTTCTAATTTTGGAAGATTTTTCCTTTCATAAAATTATGAAATAAGCCACATCCATTTCCCTTAACGTTAAATTTTTTTCAAAACTATCAGAAATTTTGTCTGATTTTGAATGTTTTTTTAAATATTTTTATCTGCTTTATAATCGTATGGTAAAAGTTGAGATTGAAACCTTTCAATAAAAAAAAAATTTGTTCAAAATACTCAAATTATTCAAAATTAATAAGTGTATAACAATTGTTCATATATTTATTATAAACACACATAGAAAATAAACAATGCCATTACGTAAAATTTCATCGTAATTTTCATTCTTTCATAACTTTTGAACAATTAGAGTTATTGGAACAATATTTTTTTTATACAAAATTTTTAATCAAAACTTTAATATAAAGATATTTTGAATAACTAATTAAAAAAACTGTAAGGCTATACAGCAAATACAAATTTTGAAAAAACATTAAAATACAGATGCTGCACATGACTCAGAAAAAAGTAATTTTTAAAATGAATGGATGCGGTTTGTTTCATAATTTTATGTAAAAAAATATCTAATAAGAAGAAAATCTGAGGATCAAATGCAATGCACTTGCCTTGTCAGTGTATTTTGGAGTCTTTAAAGTATAATACAAAATTCGTGCAATGAGATTTAATAACATAAAAATCCAAGTTGCATGTAAAAAGAATTACAATGTAACATTAAATATTAAAATTAAGAGCAATAAATCAAATTAAAATTATAATTTTCATGAAATTCAAGTTATTTTAATAAAATTTCACATTAAAATCGCGCTCAAAAAATGTTGAATATTTCCTTTATGTAAATCTTTTTTTATTTTTTTAATAGAAAGATTTTAAAAGACAATTTCATTGTAATAATGAAAGTCTTTGGATTCTTCGATAAATACTAGAGAGAAATTGAAATAATCTAAAATCCAAGAAATTCCAAGTCTTTGACCTAAAAAGCTCTAGAACAGTTCGCGTATAAAGTACAAACATGTATTGGAAAAAAAAAGTCTCGTCCATTTTCCGTATCCTTCGATCGCAGAGTAGTGCATCGTTCTCTCAATAAAGCTTTCTAGTATATAAGGGAAAAGAGAGAGAGAGAGAGAGAAAAATAAGATCGGCGTTTGCAAGCTTGATGCCAATGTCGTTTACTTGCGGCCGATCGATCTACATACAGATATATTCGAAATATATGTATATACACTAAAGTTCCATGGGTCAAAGCACTTTCTCGTATACGACAATTTTTTTTTTCACCTCAATATACGTGTATAAAAAGTTTTACAGCTTGAAGATCGATATGCCCTGGGAAAAACGATTTTTTTTTATCATGCTCTATTTTTGTACCGAGTTGAGATTGGAATATACCTTTCTTCTATTTTTTTTTCTTCTGTCGATTGTAGAGTAATTGATATTGCGCTATTGAAAATTTCTTCCTGGATTTTACTGAAAACTCAGATTACATTTTTCTATTCTCATAGGTATATGTAAAATTTTAAATTTATTGATACAACTACAAATTGATAGATTTATATTTAATTTTCTACTTAAATTTTCTTACTGTATTTAACTTTACTGTAATTATGCCGTTATTGAGATGCTGATTAGCAATGGAGAATCTCAGCGTGTTTTCGAATAAATTTCGCGTAACGTTTTGTGGTCCTTATATCAATCAGGCGAGACTAGGACTCAAACTTGAACCATTGAATTACGAATTCACCATTCTTCTGACTGAATTACTGAAGACTTCAGCTTTGTATTTATATAAATAACTAGACTTATATAAAGTTTTTAAAGTGAAAGGCAAACCTATTATAAATATGTAAATGATAATTTTTTAAAAGAGAGGTACTTTTGTTCAACGAAAAATTAACAATTATAACTCAAATCCTTAGCGACAGAAACGACTCTAATAATTTATTTGGTCAACGTGATCTTTCATTGCGACCGCAAAAAGCTTCTACACATTCGATATATATGGGGTAGATCGATTATAAGGCAGTTAGCCTACAGTATATATCAAATGCAGCTGGTGTGTCTACGCGATTTATCCAATTTTTACCGGCAAAAGTATATTTACGATTGCTATGTGCTCTAAGATGGTTAGAGTTTTACTTGAATCTGGTCATTAAAAATTTTTTTTCTTATTAAAAAATGTTTTTTCTTAGATATATGATAAAAAGATTTAATTTATATTGTTACGAACTAAATTAAAAAAAAGAATAGTCCAAGTTTACTTTCTTTATAATTTGACAATTGGTTTAAAAATGACTACATTTGCAATAAAATAAATAAGAGTAAGTTTGTATACATGTACATAGATCTCTTGTTAAAAGGTCGAGAAGGTAAAGTCGTTCATCTCTTATTGTCTGGTGGTTCTCTTGCTCGTAAAATATCTCCTTCAAGAAAAGATAATGAACTGTAAGTGAGCGTTGTTGCAGTTTTGCCCTGTCTGTTACAAATTGCTTTCGTTAGCTTGAAAAGAGGGCCCCTGCTGATGGGCGCGCGCGCGCTTTTTTCCCGATTTGCCGTCTCTCCTCCCCCCCGCCGCATCCCGAATACAAGGCATGTCCATATATATAGCAGTCTTGTTACTTTCCAAAGCTTTTATCGCTACAAAACTTATACCCTTCCTTTTTTCCTAAAGGTTGAAATTTATCTTGTAATACTAGATCTTTTTTGGATATATAGACTCTTTTTAGCAATTATTTATGAAACACTATGACATAATGACAAGAAATTTCAAGCTCTCTCAAATTATTTCTAAAAAAGTATTTGCTGCATAATAAACTTATTAAAATTTTAGGTCATGTTTTCGCTCGTAAAATTTTAGCTAAAGCTGCATTGTTTAGTTTTTTTTTTATTTAAAATTACAACCTTTTAGTTTTAATATCTTGTTTTTCTTAATATTACAATCATTAATATAAAAATGAAAAATTCAGAAAATAATATCCTTTTTTTTAAATTGAAACTTTTAATGAACAAACAGTTTTTCTTAAAAAGAAAAAATTTAAAAAGCTCATTGTTTTTGTACACTAAGCCATAAAAGCTCACCTACATATCAGGTGTAAAAATATTCGAGAGATAAAACATATGTAACATATATAGAACTAGGACTACTTTACGGCTATTACATTTCTAACTCTGGTTTTTAGAATAATTTTCGCCATTGTGAAGCAAGCCTGATTTTTTTGTTCCATACTGCTATCGGTTTAATAAAAAAAGAGAGAGGAGAAGAGAGGGTTTTTCGTTATTTTAGCTTGAATATGGGTCAGTAATCATCGGAGTGTACTTTTTTTTACTTCTTTTTTTTATCTTTACTCTCTCTTACCCCTTGATTTTGGGGGAGAAAAACATTGTCGTGCATAGCCTTTGGGGCTTTTATGCGAAACTACAAAAGTTGGCCGTTTGTATTTCCAATTTTTTTTCTGCGGTCGGTTATATACATTGTTTTCTAACCATGCGACCGGACAAACGAAGAACAAAATAGCGAGTTGTTTATAATACTTTTCGGCTTGCTTTTTTTTCGACTAGAAAAATCAAACGAATGCGTTCGGTTTTTTTTCGCGATATTTGTTTTTTGATGACCAGACTCTAGAAAGTTTTATACAAAGCTTTATTCTTTTTCTATTTTTTTGCTATTTGTTTTTCTATTATTTTTTTTAGTTAATAAAATATTTTTGACATGGATTAAAGTATTAAAAATTTTCAAAATCAATCACAGAAAATAATAAGTTTTATTATTTGGTCAAAATAATTTTTCTAAATTTAAATAACAAAAAAGTAAAGTAATTTTTACTGCGAAAAATTGCATTTAATTAAAAATAAATATTTTTCTTATCCATGAATAAATGTTTCGAGTTGAAATAAATTTATTAGAAGAGGTACAGCGCGAATAAACCAGAATAACGAAATATTATATCTTCTGTTATTCTTAGCGAGACCGCGAACGCGAACACATTAGCGTACAGATATTGTCAAAACAATAGAGTTACATCTGAATCCAAGTAAATACAAAGTGTCAAAAAAGGACAAAATGTTCACCTCTATGAATAAGATCACTTGGTATAATATGAATTTCCAGACAGTACGAATCGGAACATCGAACTGTGAGTTTGTCGACTGAACGAAAATAACAAAAATTATTAAACATGTATAATCTACCAGTAAGACCAATTATTCAAGATTTCATCGGTCCTATTAAAGCTAAAATAGTGAAAACTAGTCGTAATTTTAATTCTAATGGTTTTATTGTTGATATTAGTAATACATCAGAAACAAAAGAATCTG
This sequence comes from Anastatus disparis, assembly GCA_017163975.1. NCBI lineage: Eukaryota > Metazoa > Arthropoda > Insecta > Hymenoptera > Eupelmidae > Anastatus > Anastatus disparis. The sequence goes on from JAFFSR010000251.1 coordinate 5,478,411, forward strand.
ATATCGTTAGACCGACATCAACAAAGAACATTAATAAATTAATCTTTAAACAATTAAAAGAATGTCCGAATTTTCTAATAGACTCTATTATTAGTGGTACGACTAAGCACAATAATAATAATAATAATAATTGTGATAGCGTTAAATGTGAAACTGAAAGTGATATAGAGATTAGTGGATTAGAGTCTCCAGCTGAAAGGAATAGAAAACGTATAGAAGAAAAAAAACGCAAGAAGGATAAGAAAAAAGAAAAGGAGAAACGTTCAAAAGAGAAACGTCCAAAGGAGAAACAACCAAAGGAGAAACAACCAAAGGAGAAACAACCAAAGGAGAAACGTCCAAAGGAGAAACAACCAAAGGAGAAACAACCAAAGGAGAAACAACCAAAGGAGAAACAACCAAAGGAGAAACAACCAAAGGAGAAACAACCAAAGGAGAAACAACCAAAGGAGAAACAACCAAAGGAGAAACAACCAAAGGAGAAACAACCAAAGGAGAAACGTCCAAAGGAGAAAGAACAAAAGGAGAAACGTCCAAAGGAGAAACAACCAGAGGAGAATCGTCCAGAAGTAAGACGTTAAAATTTTATTTCTCATTAACTGAATTAAAAAAAATTATCAATGTCAAATGACAAATAATTTAATAATAATTAAATTTAACGTTTAAAAATCATAATTTTCAGTAACAAATAATACTGTTTGTAATGAATTTCTTTAGGATCTTTCAGTACCGAGACCCGAAGCATCAACATCATCATTGCCTGTAAAATATAATATATATAAAAACTATCCGGGCATTTCTTTTGTAAGGGAAGGACATTCAAAATCGTCGACTGATATGCCGTTAATGGAAACACCGCACTATCGTACAAAATATAATGTTCCACAAAAAGTAGCGTACAGCCTTCCTGATAATGAAGATACGAGGGAAAATAATGTAAGGATTTTTAAACCATCTTTATTTTTACAAGGAAAAATTTTCTGATGCTTTGATTTTTAATAATTTTAATTATGCTAGTGTTTTTTAATTTAAATATCTTGTCTTCATTTTTTTCTAACAGATTTTTTACTTTAGAATTATTAAAAATAACCAAAAGATTAAAATTTCAAAAATTAAAAATTTAACTTTTCGTTAAATTATAATTTTATAAAAATAATGAATTTATATTTTAGATCGAATCTAAATAGTTAAATTTTCCTTTAAAATATCTGAAAAACTTTCGAAAAATAATTAAAAAATATCTGTGATTGTATATCGTGAATCATTTCTTACTATTTACAATTTTAAAACATTATTTATTGTCCGCCTTATTTATTTTCAATATTGAACCAAGAATCACCTTGACATGTCAAAGATGATTATTCAGTAAATTGATACTACTATTTATTTGAAAGAGACTGAAAATTAAATAAATTGCATCTTATAATAAAAAAATTAAATATAAAATAAACTTGATTGTTTAAATTTTTATATAGCTTTAGTATTTTCCATAAATAATTTCAAATAAAAAAATAAAAAAAATAAAAAATATTATCTTGTAATGAAAAGAAATTGTTTAAAATTATAAAATTCAGCAAGGCATAAATTTTCTAAATGAGAAAAAAATATTGTTTTAGCATTATCACTATCAGAGAACATGGGCAAGGGGAGCTTCCAGAGGTGGCGTTGGATACGCTTCGAAACCAAACTGTAGCGAGAAAGAGAAGCAAAGAGCACCTGTTGATGAAAGACAAAGATAGTTTGCAACTCTTTTTTTTTGTCATGTATTATAAACCGAGCTGCTTGTTGCTGAGGCTTTTAATTCGATATAATTGTAAGCGCTATATATATTGAAAAGTGCAGGTTATATTTTGTAAGCACTCAGTCGAAATTATATATGAAATCATTGAATTATTTTTCAATGACATTGATGATGTTTTATAAACGAATTCGATTTAATCGTAATTTTTGTACGATTTTAATTTTACTAATTGATTTATCTAATAATTAAAACTTTTTATATTATTAAGCTTTTAATGCTAATTATTTTTCTTTTTCTTAATTTTACACGATTGATTTGTGATTTTTGTAAATAAAATGTAATCTCTTTATCTTTACGATACTATTACGATTTTATCTCGAAAATTACATGAAATTATTATTATTACTATAAATTGTAAATATTTAAATTTAAAATAAAAGAACGAAATTTAGAGGAAAAAATAAAATTAAAAAAAAAAGCATCGCATCAAGTTGTTTTATCTTTAAGAGAAGATCACAGGTGTTACTCGCTCGGAGTTAAAGAATCTATGGCAAAATAGCTGTCGTAATTAAGTAAACCTTAAAGCTGCTGTTGTGCGACACAGGGGCTTTAAAATTTTGTATACACATATGTTTTGTCGAATAAGAAATTAGCGGCTGGTTTTTTTATAATTCAGTGCACCTTTTCATTGCTTTGAAATAGATCCTTTTTCACTTTTTTAACAAGATATGTAGAAATTTTATTTTGTCAAAATATAATGTAAAATGATCTTTTTTACCTTCTCAAATGTTCCAAAATAAATTGATATTATTTATTTTAAAATAATTTTTTAATATATCATATCAAGATTGATGAAGATAAAAGGTAAAAAGATATTTTTTTAATAATAAACCGATGAAATGTTAATTTGCGGATATGTAACGTGTATAAAGGCACTGCTCGATATGTGAATTTAGTGTCAAAATTTTACGTACATACGCGTCTTTTAAATTTTTATTAAAATTCGAAATTTATTGCAAAAAAAGAACATGTGAAAACTCAAAAATTATTAAATTTGTATTTTTTTTCTATATGAGAATTTGAGAGAGCTGAAATACGTCAATAAAAGTTTAATTCTAATTAATAAAAATCTTGTTAACTTAGCTATATTTTATTTGACTCTATCAGATTTCTGTACAATCCGAATTCTTGTAATCATAATTTTGACACACAAGATTTATAATTTAAGACCAATGAATATTCTCTGTGCGAAATATTAAAATTAGCTTATTTAAATGTAGATCGATGCACGCAGAACAAACTTTTATCTAAAACATATACAAAAAAAAAGTAGGAAAGATTTAAAAAATCTATTTCGTAAAGAAAAATAATCCAATCTAAGAAAGAAGCCATATCTCTCCGGAGACGTTAGATAGCATGAAATTTAGCATTGAGAGAGGAAAAAATAAGATTAAAACGCATAAAAAAAGAAAGTTTACACAGGTGTACTTTGAACATGAAGTATATATGTGTATGTGTATATATCGGTTGTTCCGTCGTTATCTTTATATACTATGCGTTGTAGAATGCAAATATGGGGAAAATAAATACTATAGAAGAAAAGTTTATAAAACTGTCCAAGGGGACGTGAGTTTTTGCTAAAGCTTTGCTTTAACGTTTTCGTTAAAGCAAGGAAATAATCTGAGCATACGTGGAACGATACGAGGGGAGCGATTATATTTATAATATCTCAAAGATCGATGCTGTTTACTGATTGGAAATTTTATAATTTTATAAAGATTCTTAAAAATTTCAGAAATTTGTTAGCACATTTTAAATTTACAATTTCAAAAAATTGTCAACTCCCTATGTCGTAAATAATATGTTGTTAAAATACTTTGATGAATCATGTTCAATCATGACTTAAAAATTTTTTTAAATTACGTAAATCATAATATAAACGAATTCATTTGTTTTACTAAATTTTTAACCACAATCATTTTAAGCACTGCACTAATTTTTAACTCTCTTTAAAAGCTTTTATTCAAAGAACATTTCATCTACTAAATTTCTAACGTGACTCGTAAAATTTTTTAATGTTTTATATAATACACTATCTCTCTACGTTATTTATAGAATTAAAAATTTCATCGCAAATAATAAATGAGATATTTTGAAGAAAGATTTTTGAGACATTAATATTTTAATCGAGCGTAAACAGTAAATTTACACGATGCTCACAAGATGTTTTTTTTTTAAATTAACAAGCATATACAAGTTGACGATACGTATCACTTGAAAAAAAATATGAAAGATATACCATTAAACCAAGAAAACATATAAAAAAATAATGTTTAAAAAGCAACTATAAGTAGCTTATTACAGAAGCGCGAAACGCGTATTACAAGATTTTCACTAAAAGATAAAGGATGTGTATAATTTTTGGAAATGTATACGCGGCACAAGGTGTTGCGTGTCTTTTGATGAGCAGCTGACAGTCTTTGAGATTTTTATCGTCTAATTAGAAAAAAAAGCTTATTCATGTGCAAAGTAACTCTCTCTTATTTTTTTATTTTTTAGCTGATCGATTAACGCCAATTTTTCAATTAACTCGTGCGACATTCAAACTTTTTTTTCCGTAATGAATTTTCAATTTATGAATATATTCCGTACATTAGGTATATTTATTTGAAGAAAAAAAATTGATTTTTCCTCGGAGAGATTTTAATGAGAATATTGATGATACAGCGCTTAGGTAGCAATAAATTAAGAATGATTGAAGTGCAATTTAACGATATTGTACAAGCAAGCAAGTAATGAGTCACCCAAGCGACATAAAGTGAATTATGTTTGCAAATGTAAATGGACAGGACGCTATATATATGAAGGCAAAATTTACGTTATATGCAACGGCTGAGGGCTTAAACTTCATGCATATGAAAGATTTTCAAGTACCAAGTATAACAAATGTGTAAAGAGTCCAAGTATTTGCTAAAAATATTGAAATTAATGTGCGTACATTTTATATTTATGGAGTTAAAGTGTGCGATGTTGAACATTTAAATTTAAATGTTTTGAAAAATTTTTAAATTATAATAAACCATTTTTATGTTAACATTTTTTCAATTTTACGCTCTTAATATTTACGTTCAAAGCAATGTTTTACAAATATTAATAAAAAAAATCCAACTTCAAAAGATAATTAATCTTGTGTCAAATGGTATTACGTGCGCTGTAATATAAGGAGAATATTTCACTTTTGGGTCTCGGATTTTTCTTCTTTTTCTTTTCTTAAGCATGAAATATTTATTCTTGTATAAAATTATGAAAAAAGCCACGTTCGTTTAGTTTAAAACTTGAATTTTTTAAAAGTTATAAGCTCTTGAATTTCAAGAATTCGAAAAAACTTTTCATCCACTATAAGGTCATACAGTTTTTAAACTAATTATACTAGAAGATTTCAATCAAAAGTGTATAAAAGTTGAAATACAAATCTTTCGATTTAAAAAATTTTGCTGTACATAGCTCAATTTAAAAAGGTTATGAATGAATAAAAGTTAAGTCAAAATTAAAAATTAAATTCAGCATTAATTTTCAATGCATATTTTAAACTAAATTTTTACATTATTTTTCTTCGATGATTATGGTAAAATAAATTTCAATCGAAAGATTCAAATCTTAACTTTTATAAATTTCTGAAGAAAATTTATTATAATTAATTTAAAGTCTGCAGAGATTTAAAACAGTTGCAAATTTTTCTTAAACTCTTGAAATTTAAATTACACAGCTCACAACATTAAAAAATCAAATAGCTAAAAGAAAAATCTGATCTTCAAAGCTGACAAACTCTTCCTTTCAGTATTCCACGTGTCAGTATATAAAAATTATTATCTATTTGTAAAACAAAAAATTGATTTGGCCTTATTTCATAAAGTTTTATTCTTATTACAGGAAACTAGAGAATAACATAGGTTACGACAATTTAGAATTATTCTTTTCTTAGAATCGTAAAAAATAAAAATTTCAGCCTAGATTGTAATCTTTACCTTCGAAATAGTTTGTTTAAATTGGATCTCTGCAAAGGCCTCACGCAAACTTTTAAGAGCATTAAAAAGTTTTAAACTAACTTTAGAATTTCGACATTTATTGCCGGTACATTGTAAATTTCAAACGCTCGTGGCTGTAAGTATACCTTTTGTTACAGAAAAAAACGACAATTAAATGATTTTAATAGCAGCTTTGTTTATACGTTAGTGTTACAGAATAAAAATGCAAATTTTTTTAAAATAAACTTTAAGTTTTATTGCTTTGATGCTTGACGTATTTGAGTATTGACTTGGATTCAGAATGTATTAGAATAATTTTATTTTGATTTTTGAAGTTAGCATAAAACGAACATAATAAACAATACAGAAATAGTAACAACAAATGTATAAAACTACTTGAAAATTTTTTATATTTGCAAATATTATTTTCCGAAAAGAAACTGAAATTAATCCGAATAATAAACTGTTAAAATAACAATTTTTTTTGAAATCTGAAGAAAATGTTTCCCTTAAGACGATGTAATATAATGATATATGATTTATACAGTTATATCGACGTTACGGTTTCCCGGATTTTTTATCTTTATTAAAAAAATATTTGAAATATCTATGTGTTATGCTTTTTATTAGTTAAGAAGAAGGGAATAATATAGAGATATTTTCAAAACTTTTGAATTAATAATCGAACATTTTGAAATCAAAGAAATTTAAAACTTATAAATTTGAAAAATAAAGTTGTTTTTCTTTTTCAAATTTTTGTCACTATTAAAAAAAATGATTTGTGATATTTTCGATACGCAATTCGATCTTACAAATTAACAGGAAAAAGCATCGATTTATTTCTATTATGTATGATAAGTCTCAGTTGCATCGTTGCATTTCTAATTAATTGATACAGTCGCATACGTGACTGGTTCTAGGAACGACATATTATAAGTATTAAACGAGACGCCTTATTTCCGTTTGTTTATATTCTAACTTCCTGCGATATGCATATATTCGCACATATTAGTTTCTTCATTTTTAAGCTATCGTTTCCTCTCCAAACATTTTGTAAATAACATATATGTAGACACACAAAAAAAAATACAATCGACCGCGAAATATATATTTTTTTTATTTAAATCAAAAAAACGATCCCACGCTAATTTTTATTTCGTTTTTCTTGTTCCGTTCAAGAGGTTTATATAAGCCTTTGCCTGAAATTTTTCTTTTCTTCTTGATTTACCCACCCACATATACATTGGACCTTTATTTCCTTCCTGTTTCCGCTTTTTCGCTCTTTCATCTTGTAAGCTTTTGTGTGTCTACGTTCCTTCGATTACCATCAGGCCTTCTTTCTTTTTCAATTCTTTACACGACAAACAAAACTCTTTCTCTAGTTCCTTTTCCTATATTCTTTTCTTTATATTCTTGGCTGTTCTTGGGATCTTACATGTTAGGTATATACACGAGGCTTTTATTCTGTTGTGCTTGCTAACGACTACCATGCTTACACGAGCTTCTTATATTTATTCACTTTTCACATAATCCTTTCGATAAGAAATTTCATATTTTATTCATCCTTGTTTTCTTTTTTAAAGATTTTTTAAAATCTATAATTTTTATGAATTTTCAGTCTTGAAAAAGTATGAAAAGAAGAATGTTTAAATAATAATATGGCAAAAGCATTTATTAAATTAATGACATACGCATTGAAAGTTAACCGGTTAAGATAAATATAAACTTGAAATCTTTGTAAAATTGAGGTATAAAGTTTCCCTTGCTTTACTTCTTTTCCTTTTTATTTAGCAATTTCAATTTCAAGGAGCTGAAAAGAGAATATACAGTTAGGATTGATTGGTAAGGGCTTAACGTTCAACTCGCTTGTAATTGAGCGATTCTTGCAAGACGGTTAAAGTGTTCTATGGGTTTCTCTTCGTTCAAGAAATGTATAGTATATACATATATATATTTCTTCATTGCTTTTACTGTTTTTTACGAGCTAACCTAACTGACTGAAGGACTGTGATTTATGATGTGTTTTTTTTTCTTTTAATTTTAATACGTAAAACTATATTACGTTTATTTTTATACTTAATCAATACAATTAATTAAAAAATTGTTCCTTTATTTAATAGTTATTTAAAAATTTGCTTCTAATTTATTTAAAATTAACTGGTTTTTAAATGTAGATATTTTTGTACAAAAATTTTTTATTTGACACTCCTATAAGGATTACCGGTAAGTTAAAAAAAATAAGCAACTTTTCCAAATATGTTCATACGCAGAGATTTACTTTGAAAGAATGAAAAAAAAGTTACCTTACAAGATAGCCGAAAATAAAGTCTGATGCTCAAGAAGAGAGCAAAAAAAAGAAGAAAGAGAGAGAGAGAGAAACTTGTCGATACGAATAAAGTGGACGAAAGCCGGTTATAATCGCAGTTTCATGATGTTAAGTATAGCAAGTATACCTGTACAGCCGAATAAAACGAAAAAAAAAATTTAAACTGAATAAAAAATTTCATCGATCCGTATGTACTGGAAATACGTACGAAATCCAGCATAAGAAGAAACATAATATTTTTTAATAAATGTAATATCATTTATTATTTCTGTATACATTTAATATACCAAGATTCGCTACCTGCGGGTAGGTATTATTTTTATTAAAATTTATTAAGAGTAAAGTGACAATATTTAAAAGATAATCAGATTTATTTAATAATAAAATAAATAAAAAAAATTTTTTAAGTTGTTAAAACTTTTTTTTTATTAAAGAAAATTATTTTTTTTGTAACAATAAGATAAGAGATAACGAATAATGAGAGAAAGCTGAAAGAGAAGAACTCTTAAAAAATAAATCGAGCATGAAGGCAAAAGTAGAAGAGGAAAAGCCACGTGATCGGCAGGTGTGCTCAGCATCTTTTTATTTCTCTCTTTCCCTCTTATATCTCTTCACATATATATACACTTTTGTGGCTGAACCAAACGCACCTGCCGTTGCTGCGCGCAAGACAAGTCACGCGGAAAGGGCCTATATAACACACAACATGCAAAAAAAAGAGGAAGAAAGGGGAGAATGCAAGGATTTCTTTACTCCTCGTATAATCTCGGATCCAATATGCGAAAATTATACAAGACTTTATGAGATCGATGTTTTAAAATCTACGCGTTAATACTCACTGAAAAAAAGATTTTTTTTTTTTCAATAATGATATTTCAAAGGTGTTGTTGCTTTTGAGGAATGAATTTTAAGTGTGAAAAAATTGTAATTATTGTTATTATGATTAGTTATATTTTATTTTAAAAAATCACAAAACTTATGTAAATTTTTAATGGATTCGATTCGGAATTTTACTTTAACACGAATTCATAGTTTGAATGTAAAAAATATATTTTTCACAAACTTCAATTAAACTTCATTGATTTATGGCTTAACTATAATGAATGGAATTCTCGTATATTACTTGAACGAATTTTTAATAAACTTGATTGCGATTTATTTCTACGTACATAACTTCATTCATAAATATAAAAAAAATTTAAAATTTAATGTTTTAGAATTAATATGTTCAAAGTGTAATTTACAACATTCTTTTTTTAATGAGATGTCATCTACGACTGCTAATTTTCTATGTAAGAAGACATAAAGAAAAGATGATGAAATGATTAGTTCAGTGATAATCAATAGATAGGATCGATGTTTTTAAATCTCCGTTAAATTATTTTTCTTTAACAAGGTTTGCTCGTATTAAATATATGATCGATGAAATGTGCGCGTGTACAAATGTACGTATGCATATTCATACGGATGATTCTCGATGAGATCAATCAATCAATTTTTTTCTGGAGTTTTGGGAAGGTTATCTTCTGTCAAATTTGAATATTCCATCATTTTTTACAGTTTCTTCATATTTCCGATAATGTATAGCTTCACAAAAAAACATTCTTCTCAATCTTAAAAATAAATTTTTAAAAATGTTCTAAATTTTTTGAATTATATTTCTTAAGTCAAATTTATTTGTCCAATCAAGTTAACATAACCAAATTCATGAAAACATCTTATTTTTAGAATAAAATTATTTTTACAGACATTACAATAACAGTAAAGTTATATTTCCTGTTAAAAATAATTTATTTGATATCTTTTTCACAAATTTTACTACCTACATTTTATAGCTAATAAAATAATCAATTGTCATTATTATATTCATTTTCAATAAAAAATACAGTTAGATTCACACATTGAATATTATATGTAAATACGTCAGTACTAAAAAAGATATTTCTATGAATTTTTTATGTTGGTTCGGATCATCTAATCTTTTGTCGTGAGTTTCATACAGTTCATTTAACTGTTTTTCACTGTTTTCTTTATATTTATAAAACTCGATTCTAATTTTGGGAGCTTTGTAAATTTTTCTGTATTCGAAAAGCTATCTCCATAAATTTTCTAGTTTCCATCGGAATAATCAATCATCCAGATTTCAAGGTTCAAATTTAACATAGCTATGAATTATAAAAAATAGGTGAATATTGAAAAAAAAATGTTGAAATAGTTAACTTTGACCGAGCATAACTTTAAAACTATAATCACAGGCAAGATCTGAAAAAAATTCATAAACATCAATAATATGACTAGCATTAACATATTGCCTAAGTTTAAGGTAAAAATTTCTTGTCGATTGATCTGACGGAGAATCATATGTATGAAAGAACTGTCCGCTTAAAATAAGTCTAAACTTGACATATCAGTTATTTGATATGGTAAAAATAAGATTATAATTTTATTTTAGTCCTTTCTTGAATCATCGAAGAAGTAAAATCTTGAATTTCTAGTTTATTGTATGATTTTCAAATGCTCGGTCATAATTTTTCATATTAGAAAAGTTAATTTAATATTTCTCGATAGAATAAAAAATAAAAGTTTTCTACTCCTGTTTCATATAGGTATATTTTAAAATCTTAATAAATCTAACAATCTTTAGATCTTCTGAACAAGTCTTTCTAAAACTATAATTATAGGGTCATTTGTAATACGAACATATTGATTCATAAATAATTCGTGTCTAAGACACATGATGTATATCGAAAAAACCTTTGTTGATTTGTTCGTAAATCGATTCGATTAGCTGCCGTGAACATATAATTTTTCTGTGGTTTTAAACTCTATCCTATACTCTAAGGAGAGAAAAATACTTCATTAAAAAATTAGCATATTCTACTGTTAACAAACTTAATCTTTTAATAAAGAAATTTTACAATACTTTTTGTATATTGTATGAGCCTAAAATAGAAGAATGTTTTTTTTTGTTATTATTCCTCTTATTTGTTTGGAAAGTTTACTTATATACGATCGTTGATCTGATAAAACCGGAGAATCGAAATAATAATATTTGGTCGCGTGTGGTCCAGGTTGATTTATCCCTGCCGAGAGAAAAAAAACCCGTATGTCTATATATTCTTTTGTTAGCAGGGACGCCCCAGAATCCCAAAATAATTATGTAACGGCACGAGTCTCTTGAATGAAGCGTGCTCAAAGAAATTTTGACAATTCATTTCGTGGTTTATAAAGAAAATATATATTTTCTTTGTTGACTAAATTATTAAAAACAAATACATTCTTGTTATTGTTAATATTTTTCAACGTAATAAATAACTCAAGGAAGCGTAAAAAGAAATTATATGAAAATATTACTAATTTTATTATTTTTCAATATAAATGAAAATTTTTCAATTGTCAACCAAAAAAACTGACTTTAAAAAAATGTTGAATTAACAACCATTACTATGTAAATAAAAAATATTGTAAAAAAACGAAATATTTTTCAACGTGTTGTAGCATGAATGCGGGTAGCTGTATATGATTAAGTTAAAAGCGGTGAACCAAGATTTTAAAAATAAGGCTGTTTTCTACACAGGATTTCGACCCCCGGTGATCGCCTTAGGGATACAAAAGGATAAATATGTATATATATGTACACGTACACTTGGGCATCATCTGTGGCTTCATATATATATATATGCTAGATAAAAAGAGAGTCTCGAGTTCATCTCTCGTCGAACGCGTGCCATCTGCCGGTTTTCGGGTCCGGTTTCTTGTCTCTTTCTCTATCTCTCTCTTTTACTCTTTCTTTCTTATTTTTTTTTCGCTTATTCTTTTTCGAGGCCAGAAGAATGCTTCAGTGGCCAGATTCTCTCCTTATGTCGTTTATTTTCTGCGAAACTCTCTCGCCTTTTTAAGATGCTGCGTGAGTATATGGAGTTTGCTAAGATGAATAATCGATGCGTACAGCAAATTTTTAAGATTTTTTGTTTTAAAAGCATTGATATGTTTACCGTTGTTGCTTTGTTTCATGCAACAATTTTTCGCTCATTTTATCAACAGGAAATTATAAAAAAAATAGTTATAAATAAACTATAAAATGTTGCAAAAATATATTTATTATACCATTGAAAATTTAACATTAATATATAGGTGATTAAAAATTATTGAATCTTTTGAAATTAAACCATTAAAGACTAAGAAATTCATTATCATTATCCAGTACAAACTTACTTTTCTTTTTAACATAAAACTCGTCCAATTGCCAAAGGGCGCAAAATCTCGACCAGCTGCATGTCGACGAGGTCTGGTTTCTTTCTCTTTCTTCGTTTTTTTTTAGTTAAACGAGCCACGCGCCGGAAATTTCGCCTAGCATCTGACTACTAAAACAAAAATTTCTACTATACTCGCTACCGAGTAGCTTTTTGTTTTATGGGGCCTTGCCAGGCTTTTTTTGTTGATCGATGGCCTGATTTTGGTTTTGCTTTTCTTTTTTTCGTTTTTTAGATTTCAAAGATTGGAGGCTCTTTGTTGTCTAGTTTTAATGGGATTTTCAATGAGGTTTCTTTTCGTTGTTTTTTATTTCGATTTCTGCAGGTGTTAGTTGCCTTGTTACTTTTTCTTTTCTTAATGTTGTACACGAAGATTTATCTTCAATCTTTTGGTTTATTATTTTTTATTAATTTATAGATTAATTTAACAGTAATGGAAAACACATGTAGTTTAAAATAAAGTGAAAGTGTCGCTTTGTAAAAAAAATGATAAAAAAGGAAAAAAGAATCATTCAAACGTAATTATCACCTGTCATTATACATTATTCAATAATCGAGGTTGTACACAAAAACTTTTGCAGCTGCGTTTGTGATTATATTGCGCTTCGATAAATCACGCATATCGTAACTAACAATTACGAAACTATAAAAAAAAGTTAAATCCTTGAAATTGTATATCGTTGGTAAATGATCGAATTGCTTTGCAAATTCGAACTTTGAAAACGTGCTATTATACGTTGCGTTCAGTGTGTATCGAAAAATAATTTTTTATTGCAATATCACGTTTGATACATTTTATTGTAATGTAGGAAGCAAAACTACTTTGAATTTTTTATTATTATTGTTTTGATTTTTCAAACTTCATTTCTTCAGTAAATGAAAATACATTTTATCTTTTGTTACAAAATATTTTCATTATTGTGATGAATGATGCGCAGTATATAACTGTTTTAAAAATCGTTGATATCTGTTAAGTCCTATTTTAATAATAAAAATTTAATTAAAAATTATTTAGTTTTACTTTTATAAAAAAAATTACTAACAAAGGCGAACTTTTATTATTGTTTGTAAAAATTTGATAATATTAAATTATTTCTTAAGTCATAAAGAAAAAAAATTTAATCATTTTAAGTTACTTTTTAAATATTACTGTAGCTCATGAATCGAAAAATAAAGTAAAATAACCCATAAAGATATAAAAGTTATTTTCTTGCGCGTCAACTTACCGAATCGACTTCCAAAATAAGCAAAGCTGTCGTTTGGTTTTTATGAACTCCCTTTTTGCGATGGTGGCCGCGTGTCCGCGCTAAATCACAGACTCTTCTCTTCGCATATAACATTGATGTTACCAGGCTCCGCCAGCTTTGTTTGAGAGATGGGAAAATGACGCATGTCAGAATCATATCACGCGTGCAAATGATGGATGCTATTGATGATGTTGCTTGAAACTTTATAAAACTATTTTAACATATTGATTTAGGAGTCTATGAATTTTTAATGATTTTTAAAAATAAATTTTCTTTTACCACTAATAATGTATTACAAAAACGTAAGAATAAATTATGATATTTAGAAATTAATTTGTTGCAAAAGATAATAGATAACTTTCATCTTGCAAGACACTTGTTAATTATTTTAATTGATATAAAAAAGAAGAAAAATTCATTATTACTTATATTATATTGGATTTCCATGATCAATTTATCTTTTTCTTTAGATATAATTTGACAATAAAAATCTTAAATAATAGCTAGTCGTTTTTCTTCTTCTCACAATTAAAATACAAGTTTAGCATTTATTTTCTGAATGTTTGAAGAAAAATTTCCTGAACCTTAACTGAATTGTTTCAACCGAAATAATTGATTAAATAAAACTTTATGTGGAATAAAATAAAAATAAATCAAAATAAACAATAATTCTTTTTTTTTACGATTCAACAGGCGCAAAAAGTAGTAAAAATCAATTACTCTTTCGTTGTTACACAAACATTGTCGTATTTTCACTGTAGCGTTTGATTTATTTTTTAACAGATTAGGGATGATTCGTACTGTATGATTTTCATAGATTAATGCTTTTATTATGCTACGAAATGGCCATGTTCACACGCTTTAGGAGGTCTTTATGTCTCATAGGTACTTTATCAATTTAACGATAGAAGCAATGGTCACAAACCATCTTTCATTTGACTAGTTTTATTGTTGTACAAGTGAATACAATCGAGCCACGTGCCAGACTAAAAGCACCACTTATTCATAATAACCGTTAAGCTTTTATTTTTATACTTTTTTCTTTATTTCACTATATAATTGATAAAAAATATAATTTTTAATTTTTAATATTGTTTTATTCACGCGAATAATATTTCAAGTTAAATAAAATCTATTTTATTACCCTATAGGAATAATTTTTTTTCTCTTCATTCATTCGTATAATTCATCAAACGAAGAAGCATAAAAATAAAAAAAAAGAGAATGTACCTGATCTCAGATTAATATAGCTCTGGGGTATATAACATTGCAGATCGTATACCTTGCCAACTATATTAGATTATCTATCGTCGAATATATATATTTCTTAAAGGTATAAAATTCAAGCCTTATAGCAACTGCGCGTTCGGTATCCTAATAACATTTCCTGCAATGCTCTTTCTCTTCCTCTCTTACTCTGGTGCCTTATTTCCTGGCTTTTTCTCCTTCTTCCTCAGAGATGCGTTGAAGCACCCTATAGCTAGATTCTCCGATATATTGGAAATGTTTCTTGCATTTCTGAACGTACGGCCTATATCTAAAAGTTTAAGAGGATAGTTGAATATATTGTAAATTTTAGCTGCTTGCTTTCATAAAAATTACTGACTGTGTACATGTGTATGCGTTTTTAAATTACTGATGATAAATTTTAATAGCTATTATTTTCTTTAATTTTTTTTTTATTCTTGTCATTAAAAAACATATTTTTTAAAACTTAAATAAATATAAAAATAAAAAATATTAACCTATTTTTAATACAACTAATTTATACTTTAATACAAGTTTAATTTTTTTGTGAATTTATCATAAAGGTTTTTAAAACTTGGCATTACTTTTACGAAGCTAACATCTAATATGCATAATTTACTAATAAATGTTGAATTGTCATTATATATTATACCTTAAACATATATTTATCACCCCTTTGAACTTGAATAATTACACCATACTGAAAATAGTTGTCTCGAAAAAAAAGAGAGAGTCCAGCATCATTTTAATATTTTCATTTAATTTATGCCTAAATATACACTTCATAAGCAGGTATATACATGTAGGGATATAGGCGTTTGTCCCGCATATCATCATAAAGTGGAAGTTAATTATACCGGGCCTGTAACTATGCTATCACGCATCAGCGAACAAATCGCCAGTTCATCGCGTATAAATTGTAATATCGACCCTGAGAATAAATTTTATCGATATTTACTGCACGCAGAGATAATCTTTTCTTCTTTTTTTTTTGCATTCGTCATTAACGAATAAAATTTAATTTTGCAAAAGATTATTTTTTAAAAGTAAAATCATCATCGGGTTTTTGTTGAAAGTATAAATGAAAATTTTACAGAATTTATGTGCGTGAGATAATAAAAAATAAAAATAAATAAAAAGCTTGTTTAAATCTGATAGATAGCGATCGACATTATTTTTTAAAATAATCTACTCAATTTATCGGCTTTTACCTTTGGTCTGCAACTGTCGAGCCAATTAACACGTGTATTGCGTAGCTATACATTTTCTATCATGGGCTCAAAAGGGATTATTTCACGTTTCTGCGAATGACAAAAAGCAAAAAAGCACATTTCATCAGTTGTATAGGAAAATTCGTAGTTTTATAAAACCTATATACAGCAGTAAATGTATTTTCACTTATTATTCGTGCCACTGTATAATATATAATACGGATTTAAAAATCGAACTATGTACCCTTTGATTTTATATGAGCATTATTTTCCAAAGATTTAATTAGATTAAACAGATTTTTCAATCACTTTATGATAACTTTATAAAATTTACAATGAAATTCTACATAAAAATTACAATTTTATCTTTTTTTTTAATTAATGTTGTGGCACTGCATAGATTTTATAGAGCATATAAACTGTAAAAATTATTGATGTGCACAGTAAAAATTAGTGAATAAATTTTTAATTTTGTACATTTAATAAAAAAATATACAGTTCAATAATTTTCATGAGAAAATTCTTTTTATATACAGAGAATAACTAAAAATATTCAGCTAATAAAAATAATTTAGTAATTATATAATGAAGATGAAAAAATTAATATTTTTTACTTATACGAGATAAAAAAATTCGGGATTGCCATGAAGCAATCTTTTAAAATATTTTCGCTGACATGAGATCTACTTATATGCACACTATTGAATTAAATTAAAAAAGAACATCTGAACAATCTTATTCGCAAAGCAAAAAGTGTTGGTTAGCCTATGCTATATATATATAAACTTATATAATAGCAAGAATGGCAGGAAAGGTAGAATAAGAAGAAAATTCATTTTTTCTGTGGCAAAGACTTGAAGGAATAGCTTTGCGAGCTTAGAACGATGTCTGGTAAAGAGAGTATGCATAACCATCAGAATAGCTTGAATCTTTATTTTCTTTCGCAGAAGCGGTTTGTGCTTGAGCTTTTTTTTCTTCTTTAGTCCCTGTTGAAAATTTCCCACGGAAATCGTTTCTTCCCTTCACGGTTTCTTCGTATATGTATATACTTATATAGAATATTTTCAACCTTTAACCTTTTTCTCTCTTTTTATCTCAACAAACCTTTTCTTCAACGTCTATTTTTTCTTACTTTCTTTTTAGACTTTTCTTGTTTTTTTTTCATGCATGCGTCATTCTTCTCTTTGCGCTTATTTTATTTTTTTTTATCTCCACGGTTAATTCTCCACTTTCTTCGACAATTGCTCGGAGAAAAGAATATAAGGCTGGTATATACCGTCTCTCGTTCTTCTGGGACGCAGCGGGCAATTTCGCTTAGCAACGTTCGCTGCCAGCGCAACGTCTTGTATAATGTCTCCCCACTGAATTTCAAGATAGCAGCAGCCCTTAATTTTTTTTTCCTTTTTTTTCTTAATTTTCTTTTTTTTTCATTTTTCAGCAAGACCCTTCAATTACAAAATATAAGAAAAGCAGTAAATAACAATAATTTACGTTGTAATTCGTATAGAAGGATTTTTTTTGCATTGTTGCTAACGTTTTGTTGTTGCAAGGCCGAACATACTTTGATTAATTTTTTAAAATTTAGTTTATTTTAAACTTAAAAGAGCTAAAAAATATATTTATTAAACCTTTGTACTTTTTACAATTCAAATCCAATCACAGAATTTCATTTAATTAAATAAAAAGATAAGAAATAATTTCATCTTTATCTTGACTGAACAAAAAAAAGGAGAAAAAAAATAATATAAATCCTTTCATAATAGCTCGACTATAAAAGAAGGTATAACGCAAAAGCATGAGCTTAATAAATGATCAGCAACATCTTTAATGTACGCAGATAACTCGCTCTAACTCCTTTTTTAAATAATGAATATCTACAAGCAAATTATCATTTTAAAACTTTTATTCTTTCGTGAAAGCTTCAGCTTTCGAGTTAAATTTTAAACGCAAGCTATACGTATTCTTTTTGTAAAAAATCTCGTCTCGCGCAACAACCCCCAGCGTCAAAAGCATTGTGAAGCTTACTCTTTCTTTCCCCCTCTGGCATTACTTTTTTTTCTTTCTCTTTTTTTTTCTTCAAGCTCATAACAGCAAAAGGTATATAGAAGAATATCTCGCTCGTGGAATAGTTGTCGTTTAACCCAGTAATTTTGGCACTACCCCTCTTTCGCTGTCTATTGTGTAAATAATGCGCGTGTACTTTTCATCAAGACTAGAGACTTTATATACGCGTTGACTTTGCAAGTGCGTTAATTACGAGACAAGGAGAAATTAGGCGTTTTTTTTCGAATTGTGTATGAAGACTTCATACAGCTATAGTGTTGTTATCAAGCTTGTTGCTCATTGTAGTGTTTGTTTTACGAATGATTTAGCTCATTTGCTCAAGATTTCATTATAAGTTGTAAAGGTGCTTGAGGAATTAATTAAAATAGATAAATTTAATGGTTGTAAGTATAAAGATTTATTAAAAAAATATAGATATAAAAATACTATTTGTTTCAAATTGCTTAAAAATTAAACAATCTAATATTTCTTTAACTTTCAATTACACTCCAAGAGTCTTTATCTTGGTCGTAAAAAGACAGCTGTATCAACGATGAAATCGCTTCATTGGCATTCTGAAAATATGATAAGTTTTTAAATATTCTACACAAATTTAATGAAATTTCGTATGAAAGAAATATTATACGTACATGTTGGACGGATTTTTCTTTATCGTTAGTCAAATTGTTGAGAAGATTTCTCAAAGATTTTCCCCAAATGCGTTGTAAAGTCTTCGGACTGTATTCACCCAATAATAAAAGAAGAATACAAATTCGTGAACGAATTTTCGGTTGCTTGTGTATCATAAGTTTCGTGAATATGTCTATCAAATCATCTGTCGAGTAATTGAGGAAAATATAAATATATTTTAAAAGTATGATAAATAAATTTATTTTCATTAATAATAATATTTACCAGTTGATTTGTTTTTCAACAAAATTCTATCAACGAGTTCGGCATTACCAGAATGCGATCGAAGGACCTGACTCATCATTGCTATAAAATCAGATACTACGCCTGCTTTTCGTTTTTCAAAATTAAATAAGTTTTGAAATAATTCCAATCCATCAGGCACAAGAAAAACAGCATCACAGAATTGCATCAAATATTCTTGCTTCGTATGTACAAGCCTACATAAAACTAAAATGGTTCTTTCTAGAGACTGAAAAAAAATTTTAATAAAGTTATATACTTATTTTAAAATTATCAAATATTTGGAAAAAATCTCATACTTTGAGTTCATCTGCTGATAAAGTAAAAGTGGATCTCCATTTGTTTGTTGCTATAGAAGATGAGGCATCTGTTTCAGAAACACAATATCTTTCACTCATCAAAAGCTTGACTGCGTATACTAAATTTGGCACAACTTTTACGTTTAAATAAACTTGTTGAATTCTTTCGAGATCATCATTCGTGACACTTTCAACGACAAAAGGCAATGCCACTAGACAGGAAATATATTCGATGACGTGTGAACTGGCAGCTGGATTTTTTAGAGGTGCGATAAATATTGACATACAATTTTCTTGTAATAACGAGCCAATTTCTCCGTCCATTATTTCTTCCATGGATTGTTGAAGAAAAACTACCCACTCTTCGTTTTCAATCCACTGATCATTGTCACATGGAATCCAATCGAATAATCTTGCTTGTCTTTGCATCATACTGTTCTATAAAAAAATTTGTAAATTTTAATGAATTTTTATTAAAATTATCAATGTGAATAGAATTCTAAATAAAGATATGTTTACCATAACTACATTTCTATCGTACTCTGACATACGTCGCGATGAGGTAGTTCGTTTGCGATGGTTATTGAACTCATCCAACGATTTTGAATTGCAACTAATCGAATCAGTATTGTGTAATGTTGACATACAATAAGACTCCGATTTGCCATTATTTTGCATAGCAAGACAATATGCCGTTGCTGCATTGACATCGTCTAATTGCCATGCTGTTTTTACGCATGGATTATTTTGTTGTAATGCTGCTAAACAACACGGTGGTAGTTCCTATTGAATTTTTAAAATACAAATTCATTATTTTAAAGATAAATAAAATTTTCAAACATAATTTCATTGAAATTTTATTACTTACGGAAAATTGATTCTCAGAAATATTCACATTATTAAAACAATTGACTTGATCTTCAACATTTTCAATATGTGCATTTGAACTTTGTTGTTTTTGCTGTTTGGCTTGAGTTTCTTTCTCGATGATAGCACAATCCTCTTGACATAGATTACTATCTGCAGCGAATACATCGCTGCTCAGTGAAGTACGAAGGCTTAAATTGTTCAGAAGTACGTCGATGCTGGTACTTGACTCTGAATCACTTGGCTCGCCTTTTCTCAATACTTGAGAGTGTAGCTTTTTTATTTGTTTTTCCAGTAATTTTCTTTAAGTTCAACATAAAAGATGAATACAGTTTTTTTCTTTAGAATATAAATTTTTTTTAAATCTAGATAAATCAAAGGACTTTTATAAGTATAATAATATAAAATGTATACTTTGATTGGCTGGTGAGGCGTGAAGCAAGGCTTTGAAGTTGTTGCTGCTGCTTGGCTCTTGCTTGAATTAAAGAAAGCGGAGATGTCAAAGGTCGAGGAATGTTTTCATTAATAATAAGAATTCTACCCCTGACGAATGGATGTTCCAAAAGATCGGGCCAAGTCAAACGTTGCGATGGATCTTTTTGGAGTAAACCCTTTGGTACATTTGTAAAACATACAGAAAGGAAAGAGTTGAGATGTAGATTTTTTTTCTTTATTTTGCGAAGAAATTTAAATCAAAAGAAACTCACTTGAAGAAAGCTTTTACAATTTGTCGAGATATTATGAGGCCATTTAATATCGTCGTGTCTTATTAATGAAAGAAGATGAATTATAGAAGACGTTTGAAACGGCGGCTCGCCTGTGACTAATTCATAGACTATACATCCTAGAGACCTAAGATAATAATATATTTTCATTAACTAATGAAAAAAAAAACATTAAAAATTTTACTAAGAAAATGTAGCTTACCATAAATCAACATTATGATCGTAAGGACATTCGTTAATAAGTTCCGGAGCCATGTATAAAGGCGTACCCTTAATGGACATTTGAATATCGGTACTCATAATGCGGGCGAAACCAAAATCACAAAGTTTAGCCACTCCATTAGTATCCAACAAGATATTCTGCGGTTTCATATCCCTAAAATAATAAACGTCGTATTAATCATAAAACAAAGTCTATTAAAGCATTTGTTTATTGAAAAATATAAAATTAATATTTCAATACCTATGAATGACTTTATTGGAATGCAAGTAATTAAGTGCCGAGACAAGATCACAGGCTATTACTTGAGTTCGTTCTTCGGATAGCTTGCCAGCTCTGCCGAGTATTTCATATAATCCTATATCTACGTACTCTGTCACTACTACAATCTGTTATGGGGATAAAGATTTATTGGGTCATTTAATGGTTATAGTTCTTTTTTTTCAAAAAGAAACTATGTTGTTCGTATGATTTTTAGAAAAAAAAAACGACGTACAAATAAATTTTTTATTGGTTTATATAAAGAAAAGTACTTATAATATGCAATTCAGGGAAGGCGAATTTACACAAATATTTATTCAGCTATATTTTGTCATTTTAACATATTAATATGTAATATATTTTGTATTTTTAAACGAAAATAATATACAGTAAATAAATATGAAGTTTAAATTAATCTATGTATAAAATGTAAATTTTGAATATTCAATGAATTTTATAACTATTCATAATTTTCTGATAGTCCGTAAAATATTAACATAACAAATATTTATTATTAATAGCTTTAAAGTTTAAATGTATTTTTATATTAAATTTTTGATATTTAATTTATAATATTTAAAAATAAATTTACCTCTTTTTCAGTCTCGAAAGAATCAAGCATCTGTATTATATTTGGATGATGCAAACCCTCCTGTACTTTGCACTCTCCGCGTAAACTTTGTAATTCATCATTTGATCTTCCTTTCTAAAATTAATAAATTGAAAGACAATAATCAAAATGTTGAATCATTTAAAATAAAACGTATATTTTTAAATTTACAATATACTTACTTTCTTGGTAACTTTATAAGCGACAATGGCGCCATCATATTTTCTTCTAGCTTTAAATACTTGACCAAATGAACCCTCGCCTACTTGTTGCAACAAATCATACATTCTTTCCATTACAAAATAACTAAAATTTCAATCACAGCATACAAAAAAAATATCTAGAAAATGATGCGCTTATAGCGTCGTATCTTGCATGAGCTCGAAGCACGTTATGCGGCTTGTATTATAATGCAGCATATTCTTTCTCTCCTAGACTCCCCCACTACTTCCTTGACCTTCCGTTAGCTCGATTGGTCACATTCTTTTTGCCGGTATATTTATGATTGGTGGTTTTAAATAGACGCTACCCAGAGAGGACCCCAGTTAAATGAACTCTCTCTGGTAGAAAAATTGCAAACCTATAACGCCTCTTAGTGCCTGTAAAAAGGGAATAAAAGTAGGTTTTTTCACACTCTGTAACTGTAATTGAGATCGTTATAAAGAGGTTGGATTCTCCGTCCTTGTCTAGTAATTTTTAATTATATGTTTTATTTTCATTTATTTCATAATTAGCAGTTGCAACAAAGAATAAATAACTGTCCCCGTTAAATATTATGTAAAGTATCTTCGATCGCATATAATAATAATTCGACGTGTTTATCGGAATATTTTATGTGAATAAATCTATTATTTAATATCATATTTATTAGTTTATTAATTAATAATTGATATTTATCTAGCAGGAATTCAATCAAAATATTTAATTTTTTTATTGTCTGTTAAAATGATTGTTATATAAATAAAAATGCTACTGTTTATATTCGATCAATGTCATTTTTGAGTAATAATATAAAAAAAAATAATTAAACATTTCTTTGTGAACGTTCCAATTATTCAAATGATTAAATATTTAATTAATGAATTCATTGAAATTCTTTATTAAATTTAATTATCCAAATTAGAATCGAACGAGCAGAAATAATAAAAAAAAAGAAGAAATATTTCATTAGCGTAAAAATCATTTGAAATACACTGCTCGCTATAAAAGGAAGTAAGATCGAAGCGCAGAGTGTATAGAGAAATAAAAAGGAGCAGAGAGAAAGATTGGGAGCTCTTGGAATTTACAACGAACAATATTATACGGGACGCAATCGTAAGGGAACAGTGCGTGCGTATATATTTTACCCTTTTTTTTTCTTTAGCCCTTATAAGTTGCGGTAAATGACAAAGAAAAATTCGGAATTAAAATCGATTTTTATTGTCATCTTTAAAGGAGTTTTGATCAACAAGTAGAATATACTTATTTGTCTATTAGAAGAATTATGGTATGACCACGTTTATCTGTTTGTATTGAAAACTTTTATTAAGCTGTTAATAATAATAAAAACTTCAAATCTTGCATAACAAATGATCGTTCCTTAATTTATTGGATGATATTAAACTTCTAAAAATTTTTCATACTAAGAATAATTCTTTTTATTTAATGAAGAAAGGGAGAAGCACGCAAGTAATTGTACAATGCGCCAGTCTTTACCTACTGTAATATAAGGTATTAAATATCTACTAAAAAAGCGATTGCAATAATGAATACAAATAATTATCCCCAAATTAAATAAAATTTATAATTACTATAAAATAGTCCAAGGTAAATATATAAATCATAATTATTATCAAAAGGTTAAATTATTAAAATGTCGCTGAATTTTAATTTCTGAAAGTTAAATATTTAATTTTGTTATTTTTCAAACTTGAAATAAGTTTAATTCGAAAGATAAATAATTTGAAACGCTTTAGTTATATATTCAATGTTTGTTAAACATTTGCATACGTAAAATAATAAACATAAGGCAGGATAAATTAAAAATCTACTCCGTACATATTGAAATAAAATGAAATTCAAAAGATATTAAAATATTCATAATGATGTGTATTATTTGTTGTTGTTAAAAAAAAAAATTACAACCCAGTACTGATCTCTTTAAAGTGTTTCGCAATTAAAGACACTGTGGATAGTAAATAAGCAAAGTCGCTTCTTTCCAACAATATATACACAAGTTGCGCCAGTACAACTTTAAAAGAAAGAGCAACAGCGAAAAAGCAAAACGAAAGAGAGAAAGAATAAGCATATATAAAGGAAGAGAGTGGGAGAGTAAAAGTTATGTATCAAAAGAAAAGAAGGAATATAAGAGAGAAAGAGAAAAAAGGGATGCTGGAAGAGCGCTTGCGCATAAACGGTGCTCGGCTATATAGCATATACTCGCCAAACGGCCGGCGGCTCTATGCTCAAGTTGCTCAGAGCGAGCGCGGATGCCAGTGAAGTCGCGTCGTAGGCTCCTTCCTCTTCGATAAACGTGTCTTTTTTCAAACATATTAGAATACTCTTTTTAAAAGTGTTGCGCGCACGCGTTAAGTGTAATCTTTGTATCTCTTGGTGTGTTCTTTTTTTTTTCAATTTGTGACATAAGTGTTAATTCCTTTATTTCTTCTTTCATTTACATACATGTATATGTATTAAATATATGTATAGTATAAATGGCAAGTAAGAGGGCAAAAGAGAGAGTGTCACGTGGCTATATACGAATCGATTGAGCTCATACTCTACTCTACTCTTATAGCCTTTTCCCGCGTTATTACTACGAAGAGGAAAAAGGAGAAGGTCACGGAACCGTCGACCTGTGTCTGTATTTGTGTATTTTCTGCACCCACTGCGCACTTCGTTTCAACTTCTTTCTTCATCCCCCTTTTTTTTCATTATATTTTGGATATTCAACACGTACTTGAGAGTGTATTAAAAGGTGAAAACAAAAATAAAATTAGTGTCTCGTTTATTTAGTGCTCTGACAGAAAAATAATAATAATAATTAAAAAAACAGTGTTGTTCGAACAGTTTGGTGCACGAAGCTGTATTATTTCAAAGTGATATATTTTTTCTACTTTAATCGTGTTGAGAAATAAAGAAGGGAAGAAAAAAAGACTACTTAAAGTAAGGGGTGAAGAAGGAGATAAGCCTAGGACGAAATAGCAGGCTTTTCTTGAAGAAAAAGGAAAGAGATACATAGACACGATTTTCATCAAGGGGTAAGTTCAAAAACTTTAAAGAGAAATTCAAGACGATTCAATGACAGATAAGAACTTGTTTTTCATTTTCTTTTTTCATTTATTTTTTGCTCGTTAAATTTTTCTTTAAGCTAAATTTACGTGTCTACAGATAAAAGTACGATATCTCTAGTAATAACCATTTAGCCCATTATTAATTATATATTTATCTTGATTTCTTATTAATTATATTCAAAGTTGTATATTATAAAGTAAGGTGATGGAAAACAGGTTTAATATAAACTCAAGTTAATAATAAGTAGCTTTAATGGGCTATGCATACAAGATTATTTGAGTATTTTTACAATAGTACATTATTAAAATAAATGTTTATGTTTGGAGTATATAAAAGAATCGCTCATTTTACGTTTTGAGATCATTAAATTAACATAATAATTAAGTGGTTTAACCACTAAATATTTTTCATTATATATGATTCTATATAAAAAAAATTGATAATTTTTTATTTTTTTGAGTAATTATTTAGCAAACTTCGATGGATAGTTTTGAATAATGGCACCAAAATTAATTTGGTAATTAATTGCCCTAAATTCGATTAAAACCTAACTAAACTTTTGGAACATTCTGTATAACACATAAGTCGATAGTTATAATAGTAAAGTGTTTACTTTGTGAGACAAAGCTTGGAGAATATTGCTTCGTTGACCAAGTTCAAATTTAAAGTAAATAATAAAATCAATAATGAAATATGTGGAACTAAATAACATTTGTTTCCAAGAAATATGTGTATTAACTATCATTATTATCATTGCAAGATATAATCATAATATTTGCCCGATAAAATATGAGCGATAAATTTTAATTGGACATTTGAACGTTCAATTTTTTTTCTGTCGACGCACATAATTACCCTTATTAACGATAATATAGAATTAATTCTCATTTTAATAAACTATAAATCATCGATTTTTATTTAATTGATCCCGCATCCACTGTGTAAGAAAAAATTAAAGAACCCGAAAGGAAAATTATATTTCCCATAGCTCTTTATAAACACACAATGTACTCGTGTGTGTGTGTGTATTAAAGTAAGTTAAGTACCCGTATAAGAGGCGCCTTAATAAAATGCTCCTGAAAAAACGAAAGAAAGAACAGCCTCGAAAAAATAAAAAGAAGGAGTTGAGTGATGAAAAATCAAGTGGAACGATCAAAGAGGCATAAAAGCGCGCGACATGAGAAATTCAACTTGGCTAAAGCTGTTTACTTACGTGCGGCCAAACACTTGATATTAAGGTTGAATACGTATATATATATTCTTGAGGGCTGCTTTAGTAGGAACAATACATTATTACTTACTTTATTCATTTCTAAAAGCGTAATTTGTACTTTTATACGATGACCTAGATTATATTATACATGTATATCAATTCAATAGCATTGTAATTTAGTTAGGTTAATTCACGACTACAATTAATCATATATTCTAAATAATTTTAATATTTAATTATAAATTTATTAAATCATTTGAAAAATTGAAAAAAGTCTTGTAATTGTAAAATATTGCAACATTAAACTTCTTACAGTACTTTAACGCTTCTGTAGTGAGCATAGAATCGAGCGTATAAATTCTTTTTGTATATGCAAATTGCTCCTCATATTTATACATAAAAATGTACACGAAACAATAATTCTTCAGGTTGCTATCAACAAGTTCTCGAGAGCTTGTAAGCCGAAGCATTTTCGAAACAACGATTCATACCTACACATATATAACTTTATCTTTCGATATACACGTTACATATTATAGTTCTTTTAGAAAGTTGCTCGCGTTTTAAATTGTTACATGTTAATAATAACTTAAGCGTATTATAACAAAAACTCTTTTTATTAGGATAATCATACGTTTGAACAGATTATTTATAAAAAAAATCTTTAAAATTATTATTAAAATTAATTCGTAAATAAATTTATTAGCCGTTCCTTTTTTTAAGTGCACGTCATTTACAAAATATTAAAAATTAAAAATAAAGAAAAAATTCATTTTAAACTTCCTTGACTGACGTGAAAAAAAAGAAGTACGATATGAAAAAGCGTTTAAACGTTCTACAATGAAAATTATTATTGACGTGAATATTAAAAAGAAAAAAAAATGGGGAGAATATGGTTTGACCATCGCACATACCCACACGTTACAATTCATTATAATCACGGAAGTCAAGTTGCATAGCCATCGTTAAAGAAAGAAAAGAAAAAAAAGGAAAGAGAAAAAAAGTGACGGCAAAACGTCGTCGCGCGCGCCTTTAATAATCGCGAGAGCGCAAGGTAATTAAGATCGATCGGTGAGATTAAGGAAAGCCGACACGCGTTATGTACCATATATATGTATATATAAGCGGAGAGAGGGAACAACTAACGTCGCTTTATGATGCTTTATTACCTAAAGCTTTTTCGGATGGCTTCTATAAGAACTTTTTTTTTTAGAAGCTTGTATATTAAAGTTTACTCTTCGTGATATTACAGTTTTCAAAAAAAAAGTCATTTCGCTTCTTTGCTTGCTTGAAATTTTCTTCTAAATTTGTGAAATTTTAATGGTGAATTTATAATATGGATTTATTTTCCTTATAAATTTTTATCTAATGATGCATTATTTGAATTTATGTCAATATATTTTTAATCTTTTTATACGATTACAATATTTTTTGTTTACAAGTAAGAAGATAATGAAAATTCAGGTTCCAATTTTATTTTTTATCAAATCATGTTTTTTTCGTCGTTGTTTTAATTAATTTTAATAAAATTTTCGCTTAACTTTCTTATTTTATAAAATTTATCTTACACACTACATAAAGACACATTTATAAATCTTGTAAAGAAATAGTGAAAGACCACGATTTCGATATAAGAAAAAATAAATCTTGGAGATAAATCATAGTTTGTACATTAGATTTTTCAGCCCATGCATAAAGTAACATTTGAATACATACATTTATACAAATGTACGGATTGAATAGAAAATCGTTAGAGTATCAACATTTTGAAAATTGTATCTTATTCTCTTCGCGTTTACCTTCACCTACTTGTAGTCAACACAAACTATACATTGAACATTTACAGATAATTTTCCGTTTATCCATTCGTACGTAGCATATACTTTTTGTTATAAAATTTTCGAAAGTTATGTCTCTTTAATTTTTCATTGAAATAACTAATGCTATAACTCATCAACGAGGTAACACGTTAATCAATTATAGACATTTTATAATATTATGATATATAAATAATAATCCTTCTGAATATCTCATCTTACAATTTCCTTCGAGATATGAATAAAAAAAAGTCCATTAAAAAGAAAAGCCAAAGTACCAGCAGCAGCAATACGTTAAAAACTATATCAGTCATACGTATATGAAAAGAAAGAAACCTTATCGAAAGCCGACACCTACTCTCGAGGAAACGCAATCTAACAAACAACAAAAGCTTTTCGAGTTCTTTTATTCACGGTAGCAAAGTGTATATATATCTTCTCTCCTTAAAGCTTTCTCTCTCTCTTTTTCTTTTCTCAAAGACAATAAATATACAATACATAACGTGAAACGAGATATCGTACGTGTATGCGTATTAGTTTAGTCGCAAAAGACTATGACTAATAGCTGGAGTCTGATCGGTCAAGATTATGCGTCATGCGAATTGAGCTAATGCTCATTAAGATTAATTATGATTATTCATATTTCGTTATTTAATTTTAAATAATTACTTATAATCGAATTATTTTGTAAGAAGAAATTTTTTCAACGTGAATAAAAAATTAATAATATTATTGGGTTACCTCGTTTGATACATTGTTTTGGGTAATTTTATATTTTTCGTTCTCAAGGCTCTGATCAAAGAGAAAAAAAAAGAATTAATGTCAACAGATGGTGCGCATCAATGTGACACGCAATCCATATTGAATTGCACATTGTAAACTTTACGAGATCTTTATTCAGCAACTCGTTTTTCAATTTGCGTGAGGTATTATATTGAAAAAGAAGAAAAAAAAAATCTGCACAAAAAAAGAGGAGAAAACAAAATTGCATTGCGGTTTGTTTTCATAATTTTTGAAAATAAAGAGATTCTCTGAAAGTTAATCCCACGAAAGAAAACATCTACATATTCTCAGAGCGAATCATTATACGGTAGTTGTTGTTTACGGAAAAATATATAGAGCCTGATCAATAAAAATTATTGCCTTACCTTTTTTTATTCTATTCTCTTTTAACAGAATAGCGACTCTTTATGGCTTTTTCTATAAAGTTCAAACGGGCTGAAGGATCGCGAACGCGAACAGAAGAAAGAAATTACCAAGAAGACGTGAAGAGAGCATTTTTTACTTTCTTAACAGGAAAAAAAAAGAAATTGCGTGACTGAGCGCAAAATTAAGTTTCTATCTGGTAAAAATAACGAAGACCTCTTCTATGTGTGTGATGGAAACCTTTGTATATACAAACAATCAAGTATAAAATACAAAGTGAAGGATAAAAATAATACGAGGTACAATAAAAATAAAGAGAGACTTTTATAGTCAAGTTCTTAAAAATTAATTAAATGAATTCGCGAATAAAAAAAAGTTTAATACCAATTCAATTTCAAAGAGATGACGTTTTTTACATCAGCCTTGAGTACATAAAAAAGTATGATAGATTACTTTTTGTTGGTTCATTATTTTTAATTTTTTAGGATGTCAAAAAAGGTATTAGCTATAAAAATTTTAATTTAATTCTTATAATTTTCTCTCGAAAAAAAAACTTGATACAGTCTCGACTATTTTGTTCCTCGTTATTTTTAACAAAACATATTACAAACTCAAAACAGCATAAAGTACGTAAACAAAAGATGCAAAAAAGAAAATACTTTATTTTCTTATATACTACAAATAAGAGATACACACGCCAGGGTGCAAAGCCGGAAACGAGAAACTGGTTCCTTTTGTTACATATGTGATGGAGATATTCGCTTCAGGCATATAATACGTAACGGCATCTTGATCTTCCCGTGACGCAAAAGATGAGCCCAGGATTTTTTTTGTATTCTTTTTTCCCTTTAGAATATTCAGAAGGATCGTGTAGCACAAAAAATCGACAAATATTGTTGGTAATGATGATAGAATATCATAAAGTAGATCTTTTTTGAAGTTGAAAAATAAAGAAGTTTAATAAAATTAACAAGGATTTTTTATAGTATTAATATTGGATTATCTGCAAAATTTCATGATAAGCCATTGATCCAAAAGCAAAATAATTAACATGAAAAATCTACTTTTTCAAATTATCGTTAACACATTGTTTTATAGGTCCAATGTTATTTTATTTTATACCTTTAAATTTTTAGTAACTTTAGTCAAAAGGAATTTTATGAAAATTTAATTATATATTCTAAAAGTAATAAATTCCTTTTAAAAATTTACAGATAATTAATGATTGGGATTAATTATTGATATTTAGAAAAGATGAAATAGTACAAAATAGATAATTTTTCAAGTATTATATGTTTAAATTTATTTAATAAATAATTAATTTTTAATTTTTTTTTAATTTATAGATTAAAATTTGAAGTTTAAATTTTTTGTTAATTCTAGAGTTTTTTTTATAGAACTACAAATTTCGCTCATACACGAAAGAACTAAATTGAGATTATCGATTTTCTTTTACTTTAAAATCATAGTTATTTTATCATAATATCTTTCAATACGAATAATTTATTCAAAAAGATGTTCCATTTACTTTAAGATAACTAAATATTCTCTTTGCTAAAATGAATCCCCTAGAAAAAATATTAATACTCTTAAAGGATTTAGAAAGTAACTTTCAATATGTTATATAAAAGTTAATGAATAAACATTAAAAGTGTATTGAAACAGTTTTCAAACCTTAAACTTGTCGTGATAAAATAATTTATCTATATCTCTAAATGCAGGCGAATAAAAGTTTAAAAAAGTTACTTTTTCAAAGCTTGTATATACGACCACCAAACGTGTGCCAGCATTGATCAAACTACTGTCCTTTCAGACATTCGGCTCACGTGCAAGCAAAAATAAAAAAAAATAAAAATGAAAAAAAAAATAGTCACAATGTGTCCCTCCTGACATTCCGGTCAGTTCCAAAAAAAAACAAGTAAAAAAGAAATCACATAAAGATATACCACTTCGTATAAGCTTCCATTTAGCCTGCATACAAAGACCACAAACAAAGACCTCAAAAGAAATAACAATAATAAAAAAAAAAAAATAAAAACGAAGAATCAACGAAAACAGATAAGCATCAGCGGCATAAGCTTTTTATATGCGGTAGCACATCGATAAATCCTTTTTCGCGTGCCTGCAAAGTCACAAACGTAAGAAAAGGATCTTTTATGCATATATCTCTCTATATATATATGTAAGAAAGGAGCAGGTGTTCGAATGCGTGCATATTTATTCGTATGCTCTTCACCTCAGCTTTTACGTACATATATATACCCGAGCGCGTTCTACAATCTGTAGTTTGCAAGCTACCGTAGTAGCATCTGCGATTTTCCACGACGACGTCAGGAAATTGCTGTTTGCATAGGACTCTATGCATTATTTTTCTATCCTTTAGCGTCTCCTGCATACTTAACATTTAAGTTATTCATGGACGACGAATATATAGTATATTTGCGCAAGTTAAAAATCGATTCTTTTAATTTTATTCCAAACTTTTCTTTTTCACGTTTACCGCGTAATTTCAATTTATGGGTAAGAAAACCAATCATGGTTATTGGATCATAAATTTCAATTAAATCAGATTATCAAATTTTTAAGTATGATAATTAAATGAACTATTTTAATAAATTATCGCTATCTGGAATTTTGTAATCTTATTCTTTTCCAATGGCGCATAATTAATGCTAAACTTTGTAACAAGTAAACAATAATAAAAGATGAAAATGTACAATAGAAAACTTAAAAGCATTGAAAGTTCCTTTAATAGAACTAAAGGCACTATACTTAATCCCAATGGTGATATCAAGACCAAACAAAGTGTCCCCAGAGTATCTTGAAGCTATTGCTTGTCTAGACACATACCTACTGCTTTTAAAATACATCTCGTATTATATATCGAGCCCAGAGTAGCTCACGCTTTTTCGACGTTGATTAACGGATAAACCAAACCAGTGAATTAACGCGAATATAATTGAAAATATCCGCACGTTCGGGAGAGAGGGATTATATAGTCTCTCTTTTTTTTCATACTACAACATCCCCCTCTTTTCTTCGTTGCCAATTAATTACGAATCGAGTGGGTTGCTTCATTCAAGCTGACCATGCAAATGAAATGGAGATGAAAAAAAGAGCATCTAGAATTTATTTGAACGCGCTCGAGTGAATAAAAGTACTTTTTCAAGCTATTGGTATTAAACTTTTTTTTTCTCCTTGATATCATATTTACTGTTTTCTTAAGCTTTTTCCCATAAAAAATATTGAACATTGTTGAATACTTATTTAGTTAGAAAATGGAAAAAATATATATTTTATTTCTAATATTAAATTAAACATTGTACAATAAAAATTAAAGCTAATATTTTATCTTATTCAGAATTCATAAATTTTCGACAAATATTATTTTACTTAAGAGTATGTAAGAATATATACAAAGAACTAGATTTAAATCGTATTTGAAAAAGATAAACTTTGATAAAAAAGGCCTTAAAACGTTCATTGATCTTTGACGTTATTGTAACTACTACACGTTGTATGCTTTCCGTATATATGTCTTTAAGTATACGTCATTCATGTCGATCGATGGTTATACTTCTGGTACGTCAGTACTTTACTTACAACTTTTCAACGAGTACAAGATAAATATTTATAAACGTGTATGTGATTATTGTTATGATTCTCCGTGTATTATTATGCTACCTCGCTTACGAATGTAAAGAATTTTTATTGAAATTTAAAATTGTCGTTAATGTTGTACTGTTGAATGTTTGTCAATCGTATTGAAAAGCTCTTTGCTTCATTCTATCCACGCGTATTGACATTATTATACAAAGCAGTCAAATTTTCGATGTTTTCATACAAATTTTCAAATTTATAATATGTTATAAAAAATGATAAATATTTTTAGTAAGATTTTAATAATTAATATTTTTTTAAAATAATTATATTGTTGATGAAAATTAATCTATTTTATTTTCTTTATTCAATCGTTTTGTTAAAAAAAAATTAAATGTTTTTATGATAAAATAAATAAATTTTATTATTGCGCAATTATTTTATTTTAAATATACACATGAACGACAGAAAAAGCTATGTACTATACGAGATCGCCTTACAAATGTAAAACGATATATAAAGCAATAGCAAAAACAATATATAAAAGCCAGAAACGTGGAAAACTTGTCTCTGTTATAAAAAAGTTAACAGTTTACGGATACACAATTTTTTTCTCGCGTAATAACGTTTAAAGCATGTTCTTGTGTGAAAAAAAATAACAACCGAGTATTTTATTCGCCTGAAGAGCTACAGCTGGACCGATGTGAAAAGAAATGATAAATTTATCCAAGCTAAAGGGCGTATGCACTTACACACCAATGCACACGCATAGTCTCACACACGTACATACATACGCTATCTTTTAGATAAAAATAACTTTTGGGTATAAGAGCATGAGAGAAAGAGCAGGGAATCGTCTTTTGGGTCGTTTATCTTAGAGAGTATATCCGCCTTGACGGACGTCGTAGTGTGACAATGGGATCGAGCATATATATGCGTACATATCCGTAATGCTTATCTAAAAAGAAGAAAAAGATGCAGAAAGCCAAAGAGTCGAAAATAGACTTTTACTATTTGCCGCTGGAAGAAGATCGAAAAAGATTTGCTGGAGATCTATATTTTCTTATGGACCAGCTGGGTTTTGAACAGACACCGTTTAAGGAGGATATAAATGCCTCGATCCTATGATGATTTATTATACCATGTTGTTGGCCTATTTCAACATAAGTTATTATTCATTTTTCTTCGTCATTATTTCATCATAATCCTAAATTATATTCTGATATTATGAAATAAATTAATATCACTTAAATTTTTTTTTTGTTCTCTTCTATTGTTTAATTAAAAAATCCAAATTAATAAGATTTAAACGATTATTAAGTATTTACTTATAATTAAAATTGATTTCCCAGTAGAAAAGATGTCACAGCCTCATTACCACAGTACGAACGGAAGTAGAAAAAAAGAGGATGTAGAGGTACCTTATATACACTGAAAAGTAAAACTCCCACTGGTCTAACTCTTTTGTATGCGAATACGACCACGAGAGCTTGGACATCGGAGAGGTTAGCCTTCCGGTGTAAGCCTCTCCGCGTCCTCTATTTAACACACGAGCCTTTAGGCTATATTCTCTCTTCTTTTCTTCTTCTACTTTTTTTTTTTAATTTATATGCGCACAAGTTCCCCTTCTAATGAGATTGGAACCTTTTTATTATTTCGCGCTTGTACCCTCAAGGCAAAGTCCCTCGCCTTTTCTTTACTTGCACTTTTAATTTCCAATTTTCTCTATGAAACCACAAAAAAAAACTCTTGCTGATATTGTTAAGCGTGATGACTTTTATATAGTCTTTTAAGTTATCTAGATAAACGATGAAAAAGCCAAGATATTTAATACTAAAATAAGTAGGTCAAAATAAATGAAAAACATCTTTTGTTTGTGTAAGGTTTCGCCTCAAAGCTACTACTATCTGAATCCATAAAATAATAATAATCATCTAGAAGATTTTTCACCTGGCTTTAACGTTACTTCAAAGTTTCCTTCTCACCAGGTAAGCTTTTCTCTCCGACACAATCATAAAGCTTTATAGTTGCTTTGCTTCACATCCAGTATATATATAACACTGAAACACAAGCGACTACTCCTCTACTTTAGCCTAAGCCAGAAAGACGGAAGTGCCAAGAAGAAAACGCTGTGCGTGGTATAAAGGTTTCTGAAAGCTTCTATCGCGTGTTTCCTACATTTTTTATCCATCTAACAAACACACACACACATACATATACTCACGCTATGCGAAGATAAGAGAGAAAGCCTACGAGTATTTCATTCCCTTATACCTTTTCTTTTTTTTTCTTCTCTCTCTTTTTTTTTCTCTATACGTGTTTCTTGACTTGAGAGGGGAAAAGGTATTGTACAGCCGCGAGTCATTTTTCAATTTCACGCGGTACACGTTTCGGCAAAGAGCTTAGTTTTTCCTTTTGCTTTTATATATATTTTTTTTTTCTTTCTTCTTCTTACATTTTGTATACAAGCAAGTGCGCTTTTACCCGTACGCGCGCACGAGAGAAGTCGATATGTCGGTTTGTGGTACCCACCTTTTTCTTTCAACTGTCTTTTCTTCTTACGGATTTTCTCACGTTACATCTCTTTTTTTTTCTTTTTAAATCGTTTAGCTTTTTCGTACCTTTTAACTTTTACGAACTATGTCTGATAGAAAAAAAAGAATCATTTTTTATAAATTGCTTTATTTTTTTTGTTAAGTGTAATAGGTATTATGAAATATCTTGTTATATCAATTCTAATAGCTCTTTTTTAGAACAGATAAATAGAAGAAAAAAATTGTATTGAAAATTTTGTATAATGCAGTAAAATTAGTAAGAAAAATTGATTGCTTTTTTCGATGAATTAATTATCTATTATCTACATTTTTACTGGTTTTCAATAAAAACACTTCAATACCCATACATAATATACTATATTATAGTTTATCTCTTGAAAGAGATTTGTAATAAATAAGTCTTTTAACATATATACTTGTAATTTCTCGTTGTGCAAAAGGTGATATATTTTTGTGATAAAGTTTATATTATTTTTTATGTCATAATGCAATAAAAGCTTCATTCAGCTGATATTAACATCATAAATTAGTAAAATTAATCAAACTAAAGTATTTATGACATTCAATAATCTAATCCATACAGAACAGCCGTTAGAACATAAAATCTATAATTAAATTGCGCAAAACAATATATACAATAAAACAGTATTGTTCCTACTTTATATCTTTTAAGGTTGAAGGAAAAGATATTAAAGAATTAATTTCATTTGATTTATACGTTTGTCTATTGCATTTACGTGCTCTGTGCAAAGATACACTTATTTTATTTTTTATGGAAATTTTGAAGAAAGCTATTAAATTACCGTTGCTAAGTGTGTTTTATGGTTATTACTGTAATAATATACCTGGTAATTGTAAATTTAATTTAATAAAAATAGTAATAACTTGGATTTAAATGTCTTTTTAATAGGGACATTAAAACGTTTTATAATAAACATTTTTATAAATTAAATAATACAAATAAATTACGAGTATTATTTAAAATTTTTACATTTTTTCCATTTGCAAAATTATGACAGGATCTTAATTATTTATTAATTGAAATTTAAAAATAATTTTAACTATTTCCTAAATTTATTAAAACAATGAAATTCAATTATTATTAAATATTCAAAATTTATAAAAATCATTTAAATTTATACGTTTCCCAATGCTAACTAAGGTATGGCTGATAAATATAGTTTAATAAATATAAACGTGTATATACTGTCGATTTAAAATAAAATGATCATCTTTAAAATTTCAATCACGCCATCGAATCATAGATATTCAAATCGAAACCACATATAAATAACCAGAACTTCTCATTCCACGACGTATCTAACATTTAATCGTAACGGGGACAATGGACTTTATATTATGATAATGAAGAAGAAGAAAAAAAAAACGGTCTAACACAAAAAGAAAACTTTTGTGGAATTTTTCCAATAAATTATTCGGAATTTTCATCTCTCGATATCTCGCAGCTCGTGAATATTGTCCTCGGAGATATTTATATATAAATATTTATTTGCATATCCATCAAGAGTACAATCACACTTTAAAATCACGTTCAAGGTCGGAATACAATGAGCGTAATATCGCTTTCATTATCGCTCGAGAAAAAAAAAAATTCGTTTGGGATAACTAAAGCTTTATTTGGTTATGGTATACAGACGATGCATGAGTACGCATAAGTAGGATGCATATGGGCGAGAGATATATTTAGTTTGAGAAAAGAAGCGGACGGAAGATAAGCTATATAGTTAATGCGCGTTGAAGAAAGGAACGCTTAGAATACGGATATAAAAGATAAAAAATTTAAAGATGCTACTCGGAGGAAAAAATGATGTTTATTTTGATAGTTTGATATTTCCATGAGATTATATTGAAATTATTAGACGTTTAGGATCTTTAAGATACGACGTTAATAGTTTTTTCGTTTCAAACAAAGATTTAAACGTCTTTGAAATATTAATGAAGTCGTTTGAATAAAAATTTAAAAATCTATTGAATCTAAGTCTATTTGAATTCTCTCGATT
This sequence comes from Anastatus disparis, assembly GCA_017163975.1. NCBI lineage: Eukaryota > Metazoa > Arthropoda > Insecta > Hymenoptera > Eupelmidae > Anastatus > Anastatus disparis. The sequence goes on from JAFFSR010000251.1 coordinate 5,516,045, forward strand.
CATTAAACATTCTGGAAATAAGATCATTTACAATCTTTTAATACGTAAGCCAATGTAAAAAGGGTTTTCACTCAAATTAGGGATTACATAACAGATGATTTCCGGAGCGGTAATTGCCATTTGCCATCGAATACTACGTTCTTCCAAGGTATACATAGTTTTCCCACTCTCTTTCTCTTTCTATCTCGTATAACGAGATTAATTACTTGCTTGGCGGCGTTTTCTCAAAAGTGAAGCCAGCGTTAGCAAGCTTCTCTCTTACATCGGAAATCAATGCCACCAATGAAATTGAATTCGACATCCACCAAACGCTTATCCAATTTAATACAACTTTAGGATGTTCTTACCCTAAAATTTTTTATACCATTTTAATATTTATCTAAAAAAAATCATCAAATTATTTTTTAAACAAAGAAGAAACATTTTTTTAAAACTTTTGTTTATAATAAACGTTTTTTTTAATATAAAACTTGAATTTTTATGGTTGATTTTAAATTAAATTTTGTAAAAAAATTGAAGAATTTCGCATAAAGTACTTTTTGTATGAAAAGAAGCAGCAAAAAATTTTTCAAGAAGCCTGTTTTAAAAATGCATGGCAAATCATTAATTGCGCATCTCATGATTCTCAGAACACTGAAGTTGTTGCAGTTTTAAACTGAGTTTGTACTTTGTAAAATTTCAGATATTTTGCTTTTATATACGCTTTTTTCTTCCTTTAGCAAAATCGTTAATCTGTATGATTTGTTCGCGCGAGAGCATTTGGGTAAGTGAAAAATTGATGATCCCTTGTATTTCAGTAATGCTTCCGTTAAATGTACTTTTCTTGTATTTTTTAAACGTGAAATAATATCTAAACGAAAGAATTGAAAATAATGTAGATTTTATTTTATTGAACATGATACGCAAATTCTATTTATTCCGTTTTATATTAGATAATAAATAAATCTTGAATGTTACCTTTCTTTTCAGCAAACGATTAAAAGTTATCACTAGCGGTAATTAAATTTTAAAGAACAATTACTTTTTTTTACAATATCGTATTATTTTCTTCCTTTTTATTTCATTCATTTACATTTAAAAGTATAAAGAGACTTATCTTCAAATGAAATGTTACGAAGTTTAATCCGCAAGAAAAAGTACTTTTTCTTAAAATCAAAACGAAGCACATAAAAAAAACAGAGCAATACTTCGCTTATGCGTCAAGTCATAAAAAGATATAAAATTTTTATGCACTATATCTTTTCCTTTAACTATCTGCACAGTGCTGTCTTTTCAGAATATCGCTATAGGCTCGTGTACGTGTATATCTATATTATGTAACAAGATCGTGTTTCTGTGGAGATGGTTGTATATAGGAAACTGTTTGTTCAGGACCAATGATGCCACGTCTGGCAAACAACAGATGCAGGAGAGCTAGGATGATTTAATTGAGATACGCGACGGGATTATATACGAAGAAACATTGTCTCCCAAGTCTACGGCAAAGAGCGGACCAGTGTATTTAGTCTTTGTAAAAAGAATGTCTTTTACAAGATTTTCTATGTATTTTTTTTATAAAAGTAATTATGTTATTTTATTGTTTTGTTTTTCTAAAGTTTGAAATGATTCTTTAACTTTTTAAATCTAAGACATGATATTTTTGAATTTATATTGCAAGTTCAAATAAAAATCCATATATTCGTAGAGATTTATGCTCGTCTTCTTAGAAAAATATGAAATGTACTTTATATAGACTTACTATGTTCGCGTGATTCACCAAAGGAAATCCAAATGCTATATACGTATAAAAATTCGTCGCGTCTTTATTTTTTCCTATTGGCATGCATGAGCTACGCGTGATTCAGAAATCGACGAAAGGAAAAAGAAAGAAAAAAAAAGAAGTCGTATATACGACAGCCAGAGGATAAATCATTGGGCTGTTAAACTCGTCAGGAAATTGGGAAATTGGTGCTGTCGGGCGCGTGGCTCATTTCATTTAGTCGTCATTTTGTTTCCGTCTTTCCATTTGCGCTCGCTAGATGTTAGCTTAATTTTTGAAATTGAATCTTGTCTCGGCACTGTCTACTTCTTTTGCTGCATTCATTTGTAATATGCTATTATAACGTTCCTTCTTATTTATGTAACTCGGTTCTCATTACTTTACTGTCTTGTCTTTTTGACGTTTTAATTAACATATTGAAAAAAGAAATTATTAACTTTTGTTACACAAAGAAAAAACAGTTATGATTTATAAGGCATTTTTTAAATTTTCATTTTAAGATTCTATTAATAACGTTTTTCTAATATTTGAAATCTAATAAATTTTACAAAATTAATTAAAGTAGAATGCTTTAAAATTTATAAAAAAAAGAATATAAAAAATAGGTATTTGATTGGTATTTGAAAGCGAATGTTAAATTGATAGCCATCAAATAAATTAAAATTTGTTAGAAAAAAATTTTCGAGTATAATTGAAAATCTGTAATGAAAAGTTAAAAATTTCAAGAACTTATATAATAATTTGCTTTACATAACATCACTGAATAAACTTATTGTAACTCAAAACTTTAAAAAGTCAAAAGTCAAGGAACTTAAAAAAACTCATTCTCCCAGAGAGCCTTTAAAAAAAAGCTGCGAGTACAAAGAAGTCGTTATTACATCCTTTTTTTCAATGTGTACCAAGCTCTGTTGCCTTCTTCAAAACGAGAAAAAAAAGCATATTAAAGCCCTCTTTAAAAAGAGAAAAAACCTTTGGTTTCAAATGTCAATACGTTTGGTGAAAATTCACATAGAATTTATGTAGTTATATATACTCGAGTACACCAACGTGCCATGACAAATAAATCATTTTCAAGTTAGATGGGCGGGGCGGTATATAAGCTTACGCGATTTTTCCTAAATGAAAGAGAAGAAAAAAATAAACGGACTTTACGAGCAGAAAGAGGAAAAAAGGAAGAAAAAAAAGAAATCAAACAAAAAGATAGTTGAAGGGGAAAAAGACGAAAAGAATGAACAAAGTAACGAGAAAAATACTGAAGGGATCATATTCGGAGGCGCGTAGATAGAAAATGAAAAAGATTAAGCGAGATGCAAGATTTTTTATGACGTAAGGATTTAAATGCGCTTTATTTTAATATTTTGCTTAGGTTCTCTTTTTCATCGGAGCTTATTAATTTTTTTCTTTACCTTTACGTTCTTCTTAACCATTAGATAATATGCAGTTTGCATAATATCAAAAAATTTTTAATATTCTTGACAAATTAAATTTGTAAATTAAATGTTAAATCCCACATAATTTTATTGTAAAGTTTTAATAAATAATGGTTGTACTTGCTCTATTATTTTTTAATAAAAAATGCTCTATTTCTATTTGAATGAAAAATTATTAAGCTAATACAAAACAGAAATCTTTTTTCATAAATCATAAAGTTTAAACTATTTAAATTTCCATATGCGTCCTAGCAAAACAAATGAAACAACAAAAAAATTCGATCACGTTCACTAAGCCCCTTAAAAGTAAAAATAAAGTAAGGAGAAACTAAAAGAAACCTAGTATAGGAAACAGAGCAGTCGCAGGGGATAAATATAAAATTGAAAGAGCGGAGAAAAAGAAAGAGGATCGTACGCGTGCTGGATAAACGTAAAACGAAGAGAAACGAGGATTACGAAAAAGGGTCCTGGAGAAAAATAATGTTGGAGAGATGCGTCTAGCGCAAAAAAGGTAAAAAAAATATTTGCGTGCTGGTTCTTTTTTTTTTTTTTTTTTTTTAGCTGAGAAAGCCTTTTTTGTCGTTCTTTAAATTGACTGAATTAATTAAAATTAAACGGTAAGACATACATAACTTTGTTTCGTATTTTCGTGCAATGAGGACAAGTAGATTCAATCTTATCTAGTTAAAACTTTCCTTTTCCTCTTAATTGCCTTTTGCAATCACAGCTTAATTGTTATTTGTTTGCTTTCTATAATGTTAAGATTATCAAATGATTGCTTGTAAGAGACTGGCTTATGATTTATAATCACCTTCGTAGCTTCAGTTCATTTGAATAATTACATGCTCTGTTTTATTCTATATTAAATGCTTTTTATTCTTTACCGAAGGCTTAACGTAATTTTATCTTTTGTAAGATTTTTTGTTCAGGTTATCTATTCATAAATTTACTTTGTACGTTACCAAAATTCAGAGCCGTGTATAATTGAATTTAATTTTTTATTAACACAAATTGATCGTACTTAAAATTTCTTTGGTCAATTTCGATTTGATCAAACGCACGTATCTAAATACATGTCAAGAGTAGCTCGAATTCCGCGTAGAAAGTTTGATTTGCGGGAAGAGACCGCGAGTCGTGGTTTTCCGGAAGGAAAACCGAGCAACTTGCTGGACGAACTTCCAAATGTTCTCTATATACTTATACACTAGCTATTTCATGAGAGTTTGGCATATTTGCCATGGCAGCACAAATTGTTATACTGTGGATACACGTATATAATGCGTGCCACAACATAATACTTCAAGCTTTTGATCTTGTCCCTAGTGTTTATCTTCACTTTATCATTACCTTTATCAAAATCCTTTAAAGATATGTAAACTTCAATGTAATATATGAATAAGCATTTAATTGAATTTAAAAAAATAAATTAAAATTTAATATTTAAAACAGAAATTAATAATTATTTGTAATTCAATACTTAATATATTACCCATGTTATATACAAATAATTATTTTAAATTAAAAAATGTTAAAAATTGCTAAAAAATTTTAATTTTGCTTACAGAAAAAGTCCTGTAATGATGAAAAGACTAATTATAATAAAAACATTCCAGAAAAATGTTCAGAGACAAATCCTTTTTTTTAATGTTTACATGTACACATGTATGTACACACATTTTTGTTTTTAATTAACCTCCAGCAAGAAGTTTAACACAGTTGTAGTTGCTTATTTTTTGTTTGAAAATACTTTTTATTCATGCATTGTTACAACTTAGAAATTACGTAAAAAGTAATTCTCTGAAATTTTAATGAATTTCCAAGGATAATAAATATTTCATTTCATTTAATTTTCAACTTCTTGTCTTCAGTAGTTTCAGATAAATTCTGATTTCTTAAGAAAATGATATTTTTACATAAGAAGATAGTTTAATTAAATTAGCAGGAATTCAACTGATATTTTAAAAGAAAATTACTATCGGGAACAATTTGATAAAATTCGTAAGTTTCAAAGATATTTAGGATCGTGTTTTTTTAGCTTTTTTAAATTATATTGTATTAATGTATTATTAAAGACTAACAATAACAATCATTCTTTTCATATTTTATTATCTTTTTTTTATTCGCCTTATATTATTTAGTTAATTATTTTAAATTTATATTTTAGTTTGCATAACTTATTATCATTCTTTTTTTTTATGTCCAAGTAAATATTTTATTCATTAATAGTTTAAATAAAAATTAATACGACTTTAAAAAACTACTATAAAATTTTTAAAAGACGATATTGAAATAATATTTAATGATATTTCTTATTAACTTTTTAAAAGCAATTGCAAAAAATAGACAAAATACATATAAAAAAAAATAAATTATTAGAAAATAAGTGTTTTTTTCATTTGTTCGTAAATATTTTTGAGTTAAAAAAATAAAAATTCTTTTTAACAAGTGTTTTATGCAATTTAGCATCAGTTAAAGTTACAATTTAATTTTTCAAACACTGTGAATATATTATTTTTTTTTCAATTCATATATGACTAATCTTATGAAATATTTTACATAGTTCACGCATATAAAAGTAAAAATATAAATTTTTAAAAGGACGTACATAATGTTTCGTAAAAGAAAAGTTTGATGTAACTGGTCTAAATCGGTTATCGCTGTCAAAAGTGTCGTGCTATATCTAGCAAACAAAATTCTATGTTGTTGCGAACGTTTGTTTTCAAAAGTCTATATATAAGGTGAGGAAGGAAAAGAGGTACACAGTAGGTATGGAATTGGGCGCGTATACGGTTTATCGTGCTTCGATCTTCTATTCACGTCCAGTCGCGGCCAAAACTTTCCAGACGACGAAAGTTTATGAAATTTTGTGCTTCTCTCTTTACCTTGCGCTGCGTTGCTGCACATAACTGCCCCCCGTAGTAGTACTTTTCAAGCTTTTCTCTCTAGTGCAATGCACTGCGAGATACTTTTTTTTTATACGTTCACCCGTTAGATTTCTTTTCTGTCTTGTAAAAGCTTCGCGTTCTCGAACTATAGTCGATTTTGAAATTTCAAAAACGTGGCCGTGCAGCTACACGAATAGAATGTCAAGTAGGCGCAAGCTTACAGAAGAAAGCTTCTTTTACTTAGCTCGTTTCATGCCAAGTTTAATGTCATTGAAGCTTGTCCTCGTGAATAAAAAAAGAGGATACGCTGTATTACTCTAAGGTTTTAACCCTTTAACGTCCAGACTATGTCTCCGCTCAAAAATAAAATCCTTTTTCATACTAATTAGGTATAAAATGAAGCAAATATAGGCACCCAATCGTTAAATGCAAAATAAGTATTATAATATGATTTATGGACGTCTCAGTGTGCGTTTAAAACCAATTAAAAAATTAAAATATTTTTTTAGAACTCATTTAAGATAAAAAAAATCTGAAAAAATTCAAGGCTATTCAGAATGATTTAAAGGTTTATAAATTTTTTCAGATTTTTTAAAGAGAAATTGCGTTGGAAAAAAAATCGAAAGATCACGTTTTTGAAGGTAGAAAGTTACACGAGGATCTTTGGGTCTAAAAATTTGACTAATGACATGATCTAGCTATTGGCCAAACCTGCTTCTGAGCAATTTTGACATGTTTATTAGGATGTAGTTTTGTGAAAAAATAAATTTAATTATTGTCTATTTTTGATAGTTTAAAAGTAATTATATCTATAAATCCTTCTAGAAGCTGCGGGGTCAAAAAATATTTTCAATAGAATGACAAAAAGAAATTTCTTTCAAGATCGAAATCATAGGATCAAAAGAAATATTTTATTTTATAGTAATATAATTTTCATTCTTCAATTAATTTTAATTAGATAAATTTATCATTTATATTGTACAATTTATATTTAACTTTAGAGAATTATTTTTCCCTACTATAAATTTAAAGCTTGAAATGATCATTTATTTCAAAGCTTTGATTCTAAACTAAACTTTAAGCAGAGAAAATGGTTAATTTGGAAGTCCGTACTAAAGTAAAGTTTGAAAGGAAGATCAGTGGCCCGAGAAATCTTCCAAACCCTTGAAACTTCTATAGCATTTTGCTTTACTGAAAAACGATATCCTCAATCATTAATAAGGTTAAAAGAGAGAAAGATAGAGAGAGAGAGAGAGAACCTTTAGAAGAGCTTGGAATTTCTAAAGCGACCACAAAATTCCGGTATGTCCCCGCTATAAGTAACTCTACTCTGAGAAAGGTGCAAGCTTCACGCTTCGCATCCCCTATTGTCTTTTTTATCAAACGCGCATGCGCACTTTATATTGTAATCCAACACTTGTCGCTCTTTCTAGAAAACCACTTTTTTCTTTTTTTTTTCTCTTATTTTGTTTTTGTTTATATGTACATATATATTGGCTTCTCTGATGTAGCTTTTTCGTAAATGAGTTTTCGAGTGCAACACTGCATTATTCCTTTCGGTTAAAGCTTGAATTTTACGTACTTGGAGGAGAAGCAACGTGGCTTAAAAGTTTATGTACGCTGCGCCGGTAGCCTTTTATACGATAAACGATCGTTTTAGCGTAAATTACGTTTATATATTTTTTGCTCCAACTCGAATAGAGTCTCGTTTTATATGTCGTTCAACGTTTACTTTCCTTTTTTATAGTTTCCAATATATACAGCGGCATCCGTACATCTGCGTACATCATTATCTGAGTTTTAATTTTAAATACAATGCGTTATTTACAACTTTGTAAAAATTCATTATTTTAATGTGTTTACTTTTTTAACATTACTTTAGGTTTTTGATACTTTTAAACCTCATTAGCTTTTATGATATTATACGTAACTATCAATATTTAAATAGATGACTTTTCTTTCTACAGGGAATTAATATATCGATATTTTAGACATTAATAATACGTACTTCAACATTTATTCGAAACAAAAAAAAGTATTCCCAACTTTCAAATGTCCAGTTAGATTCGAACAATACATATCAAAATATTACAAGAAAAAAGAACGAAAAATAAATTCCTCGTCCATATATTGCCAATAATTCTGAACAGCAAAATAAAAAAAAAACATAGACTGTCGGAAGCACAACTGGAGCAGAAGCTATCCCTGAAGAGCTTGCGCGCTCTATGAGTTTTTCCCCATATATCCGTTGTATATAACCTGACAGACCACACCACACCAGCACCGGTCGATGTGCTGTCGAACCACTCATGGAAAATCTCTCTCTCGCTTACACATTGACCCGACGAACGCTGCTGCGATTCTATTTTAATGCGTTCGATATTTCAAACAACGCTCTCTCGTGGATTTATACATCAGTCTTTTTTCCTTTTTTTCTATTTCTCTTTCTCTCTCTCCATCTTTTCTTTTTACAATTCTCATTTTCGTACATTGATCCGCGAATTGTTTGGAAGGATAAAGCAAAGCCATTGTATCACTTTTTCAGCTTACATAATGAATTTAAATGAATAATCATGGGATTTTACATATGTTAAATTTAATACGTTTTTATTTTTATACTTTTAGTAAAAAAAACTTTGACTTTCGTTACAATTTGAAATTTTCATGCATGAAAAAGTTAAAACTCTATTTTAAAATTTTATAAAAACTCGTGAATTTTCAACATTTTTTTCCACGTCTGGAAACTTTTTGTCGATTTATTTTACAAATCATTAAATCAAAACTAGCGCGAGAGAAGTATTTCCGCTTGGTTAAATTTAAAACTCAGACATTAATTCGTTCAAAGTACTACTTGATTATTTACAGAGATTTGCATAACGTGGATGTTCACAATTTTAAACAATATTATTTGTTAATACTCGGGAAATGTGCAAAGTGTTGAAAACTTCATTTTATAATATTGTTACATTAAAATTGATATTATAGTATATTACGCAACGAGTGCGTAAAATATGTGATTATCGCACGAGTCGGTTTTGTCGCCCGAGCGCAGCGAGGGCGACAAACGAGACGAGTGCGATGATCACTTTACGCATTAGTTGCGTATATTATTTTTTCTAACAAGTGCGCAAAATTCTAAGAATGACAAACTTGCGTCTGTGATAGCAAGTACAATCTTGTTCGAAGGCTATCAAGATTGTAAGAGGTAGTCGAGGTCGGGGCGCAGGACGGGGTCCAGGGGCGGAGCCCCGGTGGGGGGTGCAGGGGGCAAAGCCCCTGCCGGGGTTCAGGGGGCAGCGCCCCGCCTCCAAAAAAATAAATAATATTACTAATATAAAAATAAAATTAATAAAACCATCAACGGCAAGCCGGAGTAGAACCTGATATCGACCGAGTAACAATTGAGTTGTTTGTTATTTACTCAAGTATTAATCGGTGTATCTTCAAATTAAAAGTTGAGCGCAATAGATATTATTATTATGAACATCTATGCACAAGAAAAAAAAAATCTACCACTTTGTTTTTGAGAAAAGTAAGTAACGCCAAAGTTTTTTCGCGTTACTTACTTTTCTCAAAAACAAAGCGATAGATTTTTTTCTTCTTTGTGCATAAATATTTGTAATAATAATATCTATTGCGCTCAACTTTTAATTTGCAGATTCACCGATTAATACTTGAGTAAATAACAAAAAATCTCAGTTAGACAAGGATAGCTCTCAAATTAAAATTCCATGAAAATATATTATTAAAATAATAATTGAGAATTTCTCCCCCCTCTTTAAAACAATAAATAAGAAATTATTTAAATGATTAACTCTAAGATTAATTAATAAGAGAGTTCACGTATCGCGAAAAAAATTGTACATAGCACTTTAAAAGAGCACCACAAGAGCTTTCAAATGAGATGTATAAATGTCTGTTATGATGTATAGTTCCTGAAATATAATACTTTAAAAATTAAAAAAATTTTTTTTAGATGAAATCATTTTACGCACGCTCAAATCATTTTACGCACGCTCAAATCATTTTACGCACGCTGTATTCATTTTACGCACGCTGAAATCATTTTACGCACGCTGAAATCATTTTACGCACGCTCAAATCATTTTACGCACGCTCAAATCATTTTACGCACGCTGAAATCATTTTACGCACGCTCGATTCATTTTACGCACGCTAAACAAATGCGTCTCATAATATGATATTTTATGTACGCAAACGGGTACATGAAATCGAATTTTGCGCACGCCGTTAGAAAAAAATATTAATGAAATATTTAAAAATTTAACCAACCATCCAAAGGTAGACTTTCATGCTCTCTCTTTCTGTCCCCCTAATTATAAAATAACAAAATTTCCGAGTAAACGTTCTACACGACGTATAGCTAATATATCCAGTTACAGCACGCACATGGGACACAGAGGATCCTAAAGTGCCTTTAGTCTCATATTTTCAGGACCTTCTCCCTCTCTCCCTCACTTTTGTACGAGTCCCTAACAATATCACGCTCCATATAAGCTTGAACGTGACTTAGTGTCGTTAGTAAAACACGAGACAGTTTTCTCTTTGCTTGTGTATATATAAAGTATACGACAAAGGCCCATACTTATTCTCTTGATGCTTTTCTATATGTGTATGGCATGTATGGTTATAGTGAACTTCGATCTTTGTGCGGTTACTTGCTGCTGCATTTTTCATTTTCTACGCGAGTCGTAAAATGCGCACGTTAGCCGCGTACTTGCAGCGTGAGAGACTTAATTTGGCACGTTTACGATTCTACGACGTTAACTTTTTTTTTCTCCTATTCCACTTACAAATTGGATTTTCGAATTGGTTTTGTTGCGCATCGTTGGAATGCGCTATGTACCCTTTTTTCAACGAACAAGGTAATGTTTGTTTTTAGTGCAAAAGTAATAGTTTTAAAAATAATAAAAAATGCGAAATCTACATCTCATATATATATTTGATTTTGTTGTAAATCAACAATTATATTCTGTATCCTAAAATCTTTCTATAAATAGTTCAATAAATTAGAAAAAATTACAGAAATAATTTAAAAACGTTTGAAATAAAGCAAATACAAATATTTAAATTATTAAAACATCAAATTTATTACGCCAGAGATATTAAATTTTTCTTTATCCCTATAATTTATCTTACTTTGAAATATAAAAAACGGAATTCTCACGCTCACAAAACATCAGTCGACATTAATGTCAATATTTACCGAAATTCAGTAAGTTGCTTTTTCAAACCACAGAAAATTTTCTATGAAGCTCTCTATTGTCGTCTTTTATAAACACGAACATAAAAGGAAGGTGTGCACTTACAGTGCTTTTGCAATATATAACCACAAGGAAGGAAGGAAGCTGTCATCAGCAGAGCTAACTTAACGCATGTATGTAGGTCAAGGGATTTTTTTTCAAAAGAACTAATTTCCTGACGAATTACACTTATTATACAGCCTTGCTTGATATTAGCTTTTGTAGCTTGGGCAAAAAAACGTTCTTTTGTTCGCTATGATGTTGACCGATGCCATTTGTCCTTGTTTACACATTCGGGCTTTATTACTTTATTTTTCTTTCGTCACGACGAAATAAAAAGAGAGATATTCTGCTACTGACACTTTTCTGCGCAGAGTTGGATGTACTTGGATGTCATAAAAGTGTCTTACTGTTTTTTTTTTTCAAAGGAAATTACTTTCTAAAAATTAACTTTTGTATAAAACGACTTAATTGAGTTGTATAGTTTTTATAAACCTTACATTATTACCAATGTTTATAACAACAAAAACTAAATGTATTTGTTACTTGCTATATATTCCATAATAAATATAAAGTTTTCCAGTGAAAGTTTTTACTATAAGGGAAATTAGTTCCTTGTAAGATTAAAAAATTGAAAAAGTAAAAAAAAAGGGACACCATAAATCGAATGGAGTTAATGTATTCGCTTGTTCAAGTGCATTAATACAATAAAATAAGATCGCGTTGTTGCTTTTGCAGAGAGAATGAGAGAGAGAGAAAGAGAGAGAATCTTTCACGTTTGAAAACACAAGAATGATTCATCCATGCAAGAAAGTTGCAACTTGCTCTCTTGCGAATATGAATCACTGTATAATGGAAAGTCTTAGAGAGTACGTTATAGTTTTGAACGAGACGCCGAACTTTGCTGTTACTCTATCTAGTTTCGAGTTTCCTAGACTTACATTGTCGGTATATGTATATGTATATATATGTAACATGTAGTAAACGGACGTCATGAAAGGGGAAGAGAGCGCATGAATTTCCGAAAATTCAAAATATTTAAGATCTTTTCCAGACCACTGAATGTAAACGGAGCATAAAACGGAAACCAAGTCATTTTACAAATTGTTAGATCTGGATTCTAATCGGAAACGTATGATTCTAGAAACTTTTTTGCCTATGTAATTCCGACGTCTGACTAGATCTCAATGGGTTTTTGAATTGATTTCAATGACTTTTTTCAATTTTACTTTTATTATTTGAATAAAAAATTGTTTGTATTTAATATTAATTTATATTAAATATAAATTAATAAAAATTAATTTAAATTAATTTTAATCAATTTATTTTAATTTTAACAAAAATTGATTTTTCAAGATAGTTGAAAAATATATAATCATTTTTATTTTATGAATAATTAACGTAATAAAACTTTTTAAAAAATCAACTTTTCTAACACTCGATGATTATGATTGCGCAGTTTATAAATAAGATAATTTAGTGAAGTAGAAAAAAAATTTGTAGTTTTACATCATCAAGTGAAGTGTCTATAAGGCATTAAAGATTGACTTTCTACGCTTTGTGGATACGCAACAAGAGCACTTGACCACACACTTTATAGTTCGGCGACACACTCGACTTACACTTGAGATCGGATATCGCGATTCAATTACGCGCTTCTTGCCTGTCCCTCACAAACGAGCAGTACAAGTTGTTTTTTTTTTTATTTTTGTACACTTGGTTTCTTTCAGTTTATTTTTATATTGATGAGATGAGATTAAAATCAACATTCGTTGTTTAGAAATAATTACTGATGATTAGATAAAAAGAAATAAATTTCAAAGTTTTGATATAATCTATAGTAAATTAAAAATATTATCACGATAATATAAGTCTCGACGTATGAAAATTAATTGAAAAATCAATCATCACGATGATTCTTTGGTTTTAGTAAAACAAGAAGCTAGTAAGAAACTTGAAATTTCAAATTTAGAAAAATAAATTTGTAATAAAATTAAACGTGATTATCAAAATTAATCATGCAGAATATAATTATTTGAAACCTACAATATTTTAATACAGACATTAATTTCATTTTAATAAATAATTGTATTTTATAATTTACAAAGCATTCGTACTTTTGTTTATAAACATTTTCCCATTTACGTGATTACCATGATATGATGAGAACTAATTCAATATTTCAAAAATTTCTTACAAATTGAATTTTATATTATAACTTATGTTATTGTAAGAAATCACAAATAAAATTCTTTTTTCCATTTTATATGAATAAGTAAAATCTTGGAAATAAGTACATTAATATAATTTTATTTTTAAATATCTAATAGTTTTTAATCAATTCAAAAATAAATGGATACTCGAGTCAACCAGGTGGACATTTTTTAAACTTTTTAAATTAGTAATATTGCAAAATTTATTATATCAATGATTTGAGAAGCTTAATTGTAAAAAAAATTCGAATTTTTTAAAATTATTATTAAATTTGTTCATCTGACGGCTAGCTAATTTTACTTATCTTAAAATATTAAAATTGTTAATCAGTTTGCAAGTGTATTGTATTACCTCTAAGTTTCTTACTGAGAAAAGTGTTGACAGTACCCTGATTTGGATTCGTTAAATCAATAGGAATTTTTGTTTAGTTAGTATATTGGCCCAACTTTCGTCGGGCTCTCAAAAAAATTAGTCTTAGACTCATCATGTGTTCCCCTCCACGGAAATCTTTAGTAAAAGGCGAAAGATTTACGCGAATAATGAAGGGAAACCAGAGTAACTAGTACCTGCTTGGACTTCTCTTTTATGCCTTGAGCCTTTCAATTTTGTCTGTAGACACGAAAAATAAGTAGCCATCTAGTGGATAATTTACACACTACGAGTACTTACATACTACAAGCTATAGCGCGATAATTTGAAAATTCATTTATTTTTAAAAGCGTATTACGATTAATACAGCGTAACGTCCCTGCAATAATCTCTCCATAAAAATTGAATTTCATGTATTTTATTTTAATTTATTAAAATTTTATGTATATGTAATAAAAATTACATTTTTTTAATAAAAAATATTTATGACTTTTCATTACTGCTCTTGTTTTCAAAAAAATAAGTAATGTTTAAGGGTTTTAAAGAAGATTGAGTATGAAAAGAACCGATTAAAAAAAAAAAACTGACGTGTCATTTTGATTTTCAGACGCAGTAACAAGAAGGTGCAGCGTGTCATCGTGCATAGATTGGCTGCATAGTCGTCGAGTTCGATCAATTTCACGAACGGTGAGTTGTCAAACCTTATCCTTAACAGCTATTTCTTTTTCCTATACTTTTTTTCCCTCATTCATGCGCGAAAGAAAAAAGAGCAAAAGAAAGATATAGAAAAAAAAACAGAGTCGATTGGCTATGGCAGGCATATCACGTATTTCCCATTTCGTTGCTCTCACCGCATCGTTCGACAATCTAAATATATATATATTTATATCTATACGTACATACACATACAAATATAAATGGTAAAGCGCATATTGTCGAGAAATATTGGCTAACTCGTAAAAAGAACGCGAGAAGTGCGCTATGCGGAGTCTTAGAACCTCGTAAAGCTCGCAAATTACTTTTTCACATGGATAATTTTCTTTTGTTATGGTTTTGCTCTAGCGCACGAAATGGTTCAAGTATAAGTGTAGATTTGCTTATGTATTGAGTTGGCATTTTGTTTTTTTATTTCAACTAATTATACTATTTTAAACGAGAATATCAATAAAATGGTGCAGTTACGTTAATTGTTTTTTAGTTATTATCTCATTGTTTTGTCTTACAAAATTGCTTTGCAGATAAGCAAGTTACGCTCACGAAATCCAATGAATATGAAATCCAATTTGTATGTTATATTTGAATGATGTATAAAGTATTGATAAAAATCTATTAATAGAATGTGCATGTGAATAATTGCGAGGATTCAATGATAAATGCAACTAAATTAGTATATTTGGTCAATCAGCGTAAAATCAACATTATCACATTGAATTCATTGTTAAAACTATTGATCCAATTATCATTGAAAAAAAGTATTACAATAAAAAATTTAATCAAGTGGAAATAATAGAAAGGCTAGTAATTTTGTTCTCATAAAAATGCAAATGAAATTGCATTGGAGTATAGTCTACGGAAAAAAGTACACGTGGTGAATCCGATCAAAAAAAGTCTGTTCTTTTGGTACATTTTCGATTATACATTTTTTCAGCTTTATTTTTCTAACAGAGGAAAAAAATTTTTTCATAGTGACTGATCTACAGATTTATATGAATATATAGATGTTTGCATCTAACGTAGCTAAAAGAATGTATTTTTGTTCATAATCTAAAATAAAGTAGAAACATCCGTTTGCTTTGTCATTGTTTGTCTAGAATAGGGAGCAATAAAGTCAAGGATAAATATGGGTTTAAATTAAATTTCGTAATAAAGCTTATTAAAGATTCATTTTTAATGATACAGTCATTAATCAAATGTAAGCTCCTATTTTTTATAAATTGAAAATTAAAATAATCTTCTTTCATTAAAGTATTTTTATAATTAATTACATTTATCTCCATGACATCAAATTTTTGTTTATTGTTTTGATTAACGTCTAATAACGAATCATGTATTTTTAAAATTAATTTGGATATTTGAATTAATTACTTATAGTTTAATCAATCATAGATCTAAGTCGTAATCTGTTAATTTAAATTAATAAATTAACAGTATACATATACTTAATACAATTAAACTACATACTTCTTATAATTATTTGATAAAGAAAAAGAGAAATTAGAAATTTTATCCAAAAAAGATCATGAAAGACAAAATAAAGTAGTTTCATTAATTGAAATTTTTTTCCTAACCAAGCACACATGCGCAAGACCAAATAAAAAAGATAAAGAAAGAGAAAAATGTAACAGTTGGCAGTGTTTACTGTATAGCACATTGCTATTACAGAACCATGTATACGATCGACCATAACAATAATGCATTACATAACATACAAATATACGTATACCCCACTTTTTTCCATACACTTACGTTTTAATCATTCACCCCACGCTTAAATATTGGTATTTATATCATATATCAGTCATGCGATGATCAGTGCATTGATTTTCATTGTTAAAAGAGGGGTGGAAACATTTGGACCTTAGCATATAGCTTAAGGGTAAGTCGCATGAGACTTTTCTATGCTTGGATAAGGGTACTTCTTTTGTTTAACTCTTCTTTGTATATATTTTAACCCTTTTAATTTCCGTATACTGTTTGCACGCACAAGCGAATTGACTTTTAAATGCAAACGTCGTGGGAAATGATTAAAAGCTTGCTTACAATGTATAGCTTTTGTTTCGCCTCTTGGGATCAAATGCTTATTATCATTCTTTTTTTTATTTTCGCCAACAATTCTTTATGAATAAAAAATAGAAAACGTGTAAAAAAATTTTTTTTTGTTACGCGTATTTTAGAAAAATTATATCTTTTCCTTATTTTATTATTTTACAATGTCTAATGATAAATTTAATATTTGATTTAATTTTTATTCTCACGAGGATTGTAATTTTTGAAAACAATATTAATAAGTTATAAGAATTAATAAAAATAAAGTAAAAATAAAATGTTACATTATCAGAAATTCGATGTGACATCCGAGTTTGATTTCTCCTCAGACATGCAAGTAAAGTGTCGGAACGTTTCTGGCACTTCTCTAACATCAGATATCCGATAATGAGCTGTGACTTCTCAAGTCTGGCAGTCTCTCTCTTGTCTATCTAACAAAAGTGTGCGTATATTTTCCGTATATATATGTGTGTGTATGTAGTTA
The DNA here is from genome assembly GCA_017163975.1 of Anastatus disparis. Taxonomy (NCBI): domain Eukaryota; kingdom Metazoa; phylum Arthropoda; class Insecta; order Hymenoptera; family Eupelmidae; genus Anastatus; species Anastatus disparis. The sequence goes on from JAFFSR010000251.1 coordinate 5,533,216, forward strand.
CTTCGCGTCAGGCTTTCGCGTGTCTTTGAAATTCTATAAGGTAGGAGGAAACTACGCGAGCAAACATTAGAATTCCCCTTGCCTTTACAATCGAATCATGGGCTTTTAGACGTTCGCATATTGGAAAGAGCTTACTTCGTTATTTATGCATTTGGTTACACCATACACAAATTCTATTTTCAAAATGGAAATTTTTAATATTACTTTTATTTAATAAAAAATCATGTCAAACTTTTTATTATCTTATTTTTTAATGTACTCCTGTCTGTCTGTATGCTTGACAGTTATTTTCACAAAGATTGGAAATAATGTAACAGTAATTTTCATCATTTGACATAAAATTTTGAATACAAAGGAGAATGAATCGATTTAAAATTTGATAGCGGATTTCGAAAGTGTTATGGAAATTTTATGATGAAAATTTATGGCATTGTCAATAATAAAGGTTCTTGCAAAAATTGTTATTTTATATTTTTATAAAAGAAAATTGTTATTTAATTTTCTCTAAAATGATTATAAATATTAACATAATCGAATTGCATCAAAATAAATGTAAATATCACACACAAAGTAACTTTATTCGTTTGACTTTAAATATTTTGTATCAGGTATTAATAATATCAGACTCCATGATGCAAAGTACCGTAAGTAAAATAGACGATAAATAGTAGTTCTAACAGGGAACATCATAATAACTATATATTACATAGTAAGCCATTATACGTACTCAGCATCTCTGCACATTTGATCCAATTGGTTGCAACGTGTTACACATTATACGCAGCCGTGCGTGTGCGCGATATTAATTAACTGTCTCTCGCATCTATATCTTCTTAGAAAAGCGGAAGCGCCGTATCATTTGCCAAATTTATACCCATACACGTATAGCTACATGTAGATATATATCATTTAAGATCAAGCCTCGCTGTCTTGGTATCATGTTGTAGCTAGCGATACACCTTATCAAAGTGCCAAGAGTTAGAATTTGGCTTTGAATAAGGAGAGATCGATGGCTGGATTAGATGACAGATTAAATTTTCAAAGATTACAGAGAAGAGAATATTAACGCTTAGAAATTCATAAAGTTTAAATTATAACTTATTGATGCGATGAAATTTTGCATGTATATTTTTAAAACCGTTACTTGACATTGTATACTCATGCATTTTGGATTTGAAATTTTTAAAAAACTTTTTAAGATATTTTATGATAAAATTTATTTTTGTATAATATTAACGCTGGAACAAAAATAAAGCAATACAGCTTTTAACGTCATTAACGTTTGAATGCCTCTTCAATTTGTTGAAAACTTGTTTACCCAAACACTGGAAAAGGAAGTAATAGTCTATATAAAAAAAAAGAATAGCACGCACCATTCTTGTGGAAAAGCTTTTGAAAAGAGGATAAAAAAAAACGAAAAACAATTAACACCCCTCAGAGCTTCGCTTGAAAAGTAGATAGCAGCGGCGCTAATCTCACGTGCGCTGGCAATGAAAGGCCACGAGAGACGTTTTATCTCTCTAACGTAGTGGGTATGTATACGTATATATATACGTGGGCCATACAGTCTTTAACGACTGCTTCTGCTGTACAGCCTGAGATAACGAAAACCGAAGTTGGTGGGTATACGCGTTTGCTCGCTTTTCCTCACCCTCGGAGCCCCTTGGAAATTGCTCCGTCATTCTCGAATTTTCGAGTCAACTTTTTTTTTCTTCTTTTCTGTAATATAAACGAAAACAGCTGTTTTAATTTTCTTACTTTTAATTGCAGCTGTCGGTATCGTTTAATTAATGTTTTTTAATTTACGCTTATTTCAAGAATTTGTGTTGATAAAATAAAATTTTAGATAAACTTAAAAGTTTTTATTTCCGTTTTAGATTATCTTTTTTTTATTCGATAATTAATGATCCTCATACGAAATTCATATTAACGAGAACTAAAATTTTTTCTTTTAAAGAAATTTATTCGTCAATTATTCTATGAAGTATAAGCCGTATAATAAATTTTCAAGAAGTTCTTGCATTTCATGATCAGTATTTGCATTTTCATGCGACAAAGTATCCTTGATCGTCTTTGCTCATAATGAAGGCTAAGAAAATCACTTCGTTCGTATGCATACTTATTTTTAATTATTTTAAAATTAAGAAAAAAAAGGCGAATATAAAACGCGTACTTTGAATAAATTTTAAATTACCAAAATATTCTACCTTAATTATTCATTTTTTAACTTTCATTTATTATTAGACGTGCTATCAATGTTAAATTCATTTTAATAAATTTATTTGAATTATTAAATGGAAAAACATAAAAGAAAGCAATTTTGAAAATTTTGAATTTAAACTTTAATTTTCACATCTATCCATGTATATAATTATCTTAACGTATTTATAAAGCACAAAACTGTCTCTCTCCATCTTTAACAGATGCTGCATGTATACGAGCCCTCTTTTGAATCGTCTGCCATACAAGGTAAACGAGAAGAATTCAATTAGTGCGAGCAGCGTATATAAGGCAAAAGCCGGAGACTCGTGTGATTATAACCGCGCAACGTATGTAACACCTTCTTCTCTCCCCTTTTATATATAGTGATAAAGCAAAGACGTTGTAGCGTGGGGCTTCTTCTCGTGGCTATGAGATTCTTCCGCAATTAGGGATTCTGCGTGTCTATTGGTTGTCGATGTTCTTTTTTTTTCTGCCTCGCTAATGGGCTATCGATTTTGCTCTTTTTTTTAATGAAAGGAATAGCTATTATGTAACGCTTTTGGTTCGTAATCTTATTTTTATTCAATATATTGTGTATTACTCCATAAATTTGATTTATTTACATCGTATATACAGTTGTAATTATTTTGCCTGGTTGAATTTGGTAATAGCTATAAAGTTTGTTTGAATAAATCTTGAGTATTTAAAAATAGAGAATTAGAAAATGCAATACCGCTCGATAAATTAAAGCTAAGGAAAAGGGTCAGCAATTATCCTTTAATTCCAGCGACAAAAACACAAAGCCATAAGTCAGCAAACTAATTTCGAGGTTAGAATTTGCATTAAGCTTTCTCTCTCTCTCATTCTGGTCAATGTACTTAAAATAGTACTGCGGTTTTGCCTGTATTTACATTAAGCGTATCAAGAATTTATGCGGTTGAATAGATATTGAACCATTTTAAATGATGCCTTAAATTTCTAACTCTTTTTCTTCAATGAATAATTAAAATTTTAATAATGAAAATTTTATACTTAATTAAATAAAGTTTTTAAATAATCAAACTTTTTGAATGACATAAAAAGAAAAAATAATTATTTTTTATTAGGTAAGTATATTACAGCGAATGAATTGTTCAAGCAGAAAATTTTCATTTTATGTCTTTATGAGATGTTAAATATTATCATCGAAATTAGCATTAAAGGATGTTAAAAAGTTAGTATTAAAATTACCAAGTGATTAAGTTTAAAATCCTTTTCCTTGAATGTGAATCAAAGTTTTCATTGCAATAATTTAAACTGCGAAATGTGTTTGCCTATACATAGATGTTATATATATATATAGGCAAAATGTCTTCAGTTGATTTCCATAAGCGTAAGAACTGTACGGGAATTGGCGTGCATAAATTTACATAAGATAAAGCCCCCAAAGGAAGGAAGTCAAGTTTTCAAGGACCGTCGTCGGCGTGCGACGATTGTGGGAAAATTAAAGGAGACCCCTTTTACAAAATGCACGTGGAGAGATCTTGTTTTCGTTGCTTAATCATGGCTTACATTGGTTAAATGTTTTGTTCTCTGAGAATCTTGTAATTTCATTTAAATGCTAAATTAATTACCAAACAGTCTAATTTCAAACGGTAATAAAAGTGTTCTAATGGTACAATAATTATTTCCAATTTTTTGAACTTGCAAATTTTTATGAACAACGACAAAATAAAAAATTTGCTTAAACAGATTTTTTTTTTATTTGAAATTTTCTAAATATAATCTTCAGAACAAGTATGTTGCATTGCAATGCTTATTATATCTCTCGAGCATCGTCTCACCTGAACATTAACAAAGAAGTTAAGATTGTATAACGTCACGTCATTCAATGTACATTGATCAAGAAAAGTAACAAAGTAGAAGCTGCGGTACTGGCTGCTATTTTAAACGGTATATACGTTAAGAGGTATTATATTCGTGTCAGCCTTAAGCGATATCCGTGTAATCGTAGGGAGTGAGAAAGAGAGAAAGAGAGAAAGAGAGAGAGAGTTAGATGGGGATCACGTTATCGTCGATTGTAATGGATATACCATAACGTCTACCCTTATACTTTCGTATAATAATCCCAACACGTTTTATCGTTCGCCAATTAAGGAGAATAATGCAAAGGCTTTAATAAAAAAGGAAAAAAAAACTACTTTTAACCCTGTGCTTTTACGAAGCGTTTAATTAACGGCATGTCTTTTACGTTATATTTTTACTCGAGAGTCAGGTGAGCCTGTGTGTCGCTAACTCCCGATCATTGGCTAATTAATGCCTCTGCGACTGACACTTTTTCGATAATTAGTCTCCAAGTTCTTTTAAATTTTGATTTTTTTCTTCTAAATATAAACAGTGTTGCCTTTTACTTTGGGTACCTTCGTTATAAAATTTTAATTTGGCTTGTAACTAATTTTTAGAAAGGATACCCTTCGAAAGCCATTATGTTATTTTCGCTTTGTTAAAAATAAAAACATTTTTCAACTTAAATTTTCACAAATTTTTGAAATTTATTGATTTTTTATAAGAACTAATAAAGCGTCAGCTTTTTTAATTAATTACTTTAAAACATTTTGAATAACGCTTTTAATTTTTCCACAAAATATCGACAGCAAATATTTTTTACAATATTGTTAATTTTTAATTTTACTTCACATATTGCTTAGTGGAAAAAAATTATATAATTTTGCATATTTTTGAATAGATAAAATTAAAATTTTAAAAATTATAAATTATTCATAATACAACGTCATTTATAGATTGGCGGTTTATTTACGTATGAAATAAAAACGTATAAGCAAAGTATATATTTAAATTTTATTTAAAAATTTTTTACTTTATAATAAAAGATTTTTACTTTTTTAATACAAAATCTTGACCATAATAATGATTTACATTTTTTACATTAATGTTTATGTGAAATATTATTACATCAAGAATAAAATAATCATAAAAATTAAAAAACATGTTCGATGTTTCTCAAAATTTGTATTTTAAAATAATTCTGGCAATGTTATGAGCCCTTTTATGGTTATGCTTTTAACTGATGACAATAAAAGCATTACACAAAATTAAATAACAAATTGATCATATACTTATTACATAACTGAATAACATGAAAAAAAGTTTAAAAAAATAACACTAAAAATTTACGTACGTTCATAAAAAAAAAACGTTTTTTACAAGATACTAATTAAAAAAATAATTATTCATATTATAAAAGCAACATGACTAAGGCCAGTTTATGAAATTATTTTGAATGTGTAACGTGCTTCTGGTTGTATTAAAATTTCTAAGCCCTTGTTTTGTTCTCCTCGCTTATCCAGTCCGCTTGTAGCGCAGTCTTATATAGCTATTCAAATCATCAGTACTAGAGCTGTGTACTAGCGAATTAACGTTTGTTTGCAAGTTAAATGAGCTCTTACGTCTTCTTTCCTTTTAATTTTCATTTTCATTTTTACTTTGAAAACGCAGGTTCAAGGCAATAAAGAAAGATAAGCGAGAGAGAGAGAAAAAAAGGATATGATACGCATGTAAGAATTTATGTATAAAAGAAAAAAGGGGGATATAAATGAAAAAAAAGAGAGAGCTTAAAAGTAGTGAAAAGCATTCCTTCTTGAATGTTGAAAATCTGCTTTGTGAAATTTTCGTGCAACCTACCGTTTGTTTTCGTGACGACTAAGAGAGGGGGGGAGGCGAGGAGTTGCTTTTGAAATGCAGGGCATTATGTGCAATTTTAGAGAGGGAAGGTTGGAATATATTCGTGCTTCGTAGGAAATATTACGTTGTATGGTTATTTCATTTTTCAATTTAAATATTTATTACGGACAATGGGATACGGTTATGTTTGCGATTTTAATTTGTCTTTTTAGGAGGTCTCTCTTTTTTGGAATAAAAATAAAATTTTAATTAGCTTTTAATCCAAGCTCCCATTTTATCGATATTATTTTATAATGTTTTATAGAAATTTTTATGTTTCTTCATTTAATATTTTTTTGAATAATTGAAATATTAATTGTAGAACGTTAATATTTTATGGAAATTTCGCAGACTTTACAATAAAAATAGCCAGATAAAGTAAGAACAAAAGATGAGAATCCTAGAATAACGGATAAAAGAGAATCAAGTGAAAAAAAAGAGAGAAAGCAAAAGAAAAATAGAGAGTTCAGTTATAGAGAAAGACATTCGTTTTTTACTAGTCTAGCAAAGGGATCAGGGAGAAAAAGAGAGAGCGAGAGAGAAGCGAGTAATTAACGGATTCGCGATGCAGAAAAGGGTCTGCGGCAAGCTTTTGAATAATTAACGCTGACCGAGAGTCTGTCTATATAGTAACGTCGCGCGGCGCGTTGCATATATAGCGAATAATTTTGTTCTTATACAGTGTGATAGCGCGGAATTTACCACGCGGTATACCTTCTATATACCTAAATTAAATGATCGACTTTATAAGAACCCCTTTTCGCTTGAATTCTACGTCTGCACCCGACGTCTCGGAATGCCGTGCTTTACTATTTTCGAGAGGGTTCCCCGATCACGAGGACAAATTTTTTCACGTAAGGATATTTCGAATCGGAGAGGGCTCAAAATTTTTCGAATAAATGTTTTTGCTTATTTGAATTTCGACAATTAAGAACTGTAGAGAATTTTAATTGCACTGAAGATAGAAATATTTTGATTTCGTATTGTTGTTAACCTTTACAATGCCGGCATTTTTCAGTTTAAAATCAATAAAATTGATGTATAAATAAACTCAACACAGCCAAGTAGACTCCCTTTTTTTCAAGTGGCTAAGCCGGCATGGAAATTTTTGTAAAATTCAAAAATGTTGAAAATTTTAATTAACGTGATATTTGAAATTTTTTGAGATTGCTAAGGATGATAACTTCAATTAAAAATTTATTTGATTTCATCCATGATCTTTAAAGTTAAAAATATCCTCTTGCATATTCATCCTGATTACGAGCACGTTTATTAATGAATAAACAATAATATCAACATGAATAATTAATAATATTGATTTGTTAAAACAATGTTACACTTTTTTTAATGTAAGGAATACTTAAAACAGGAATATCTAATGAAAAAATTAAAATTACTAAAATTGTTGGCTTTAGTTTGAACGATGACATGCACTAAAGACCTCATAAATTCATGTTACAGTGTAATAAATCAGCCATTTTTTTTCATGACACGATGAGGTATGATAATGTATTAAAACCTGATAAAATTGCACCGTATTAATCTACATAATTTTCTTTAATAAAAATGCAAAAGAAATGCAAAAATTAACACAGTTTTCTAGTACAAGATCATCTGTAATTAATACCATTTTATAAAACTTTCGTCATCTTTTTTGCTCGTAAAAGAATTATCTTCTTTGTCCATTGGGTTTTTAATATTATAAGGGAATGTAAAATTCCGATATTACAGTTTTTCAAATTCCTTATTGTTAATAAAAAATTTTTAAAAATATTTCTATATTACGGCCTTTCATTTTAACTAATAAAAAGCATAATATAAAGATATTTCGGAAAATTCTTAATAAAAATTAAAAATTCAGGAAACTGCAATGTCGGTAACTATGTATGAATTATATACTTTATTACATCACAGTTGACTAATAAAATTAAAAGTAAACACAATTTCTCATGAATTAAACAAACTATTGATTCATCGATTATTAATCATCAATACAAAAAAATTAAAAACAATTATCCTTGAAATCAATTTCCCTAACATTATGTAAAATAAAAGTAAAAATAGTAACCTTTCTTACGGAAAAATATAAAATTTAAATAGTTTTATCTCCAATAAAGCTTAGCCTAAATGACGATTAGTTTAAATCACATTTCACATTTTACAGTGCTAATTCAGCTTTATCAGTAATTCCCTAATCATCATGATTTAAAGCAATTATCGGTTTAATTCAGTATTGTTTAACGTTATACGGTTCCAAGCTAAATTTTTTTTCGTGTGTGTACTAACTCTCTTCTGTTTCAGTATTAGTCTAGTGTTAACGTAAAATATCACTAGAACCAAAAAGAAAAACTTATAATAATCTTTTACTATATCAAAAATTTTAAAAATTTATTAACGAATGCTCAAATCGATAAAAAAATAAGTATTTGTCAGGAGTTTCCTGAAAACGAAAAGCAAAACCTACCCAGTCACCTAAATAAACTTTTCTCAAAAGCTTATCAATGTCGTGTATCAAACTTATCAATCAGTTAAGTTAATGCATTAATATGTATGCTTATATAAGCATAGTTTCTTCGATTCAACGCCAAAGAAAGGTGTATACATATCTTTCAAGCAAATTAAATCGCAGCTTGTCACGCACAAAATAATAGTATAAGGATATTAATATCGAGACACGAAGAATACATGCTGAAACTACGCTTTTTCCGTTTCCGCACCTTTTACAACGTTATTTCTTTAGCTTGTTTTTGTTCCTTTGTACATATATCTTAGTTTTTTATATAGGGTCCTTTAGAATTTATTCGACTTTTGTCTTGAACCTTGAATGTTGAATTTAATCAAATGAATAATGTAAAGATTAATTCAACTTTATGGCGGATTAAATAAATCCTCAATAAACTTTCTATATTTATACTGAAATGCCTCAAGTTAATCTATATCTTTTCAAAAAAAGCTGAATTTAAAAAATATTTATTTATAATAGTCTGGCAAAGCTATAAATCCATGTAAAATCGAACGAATTTCTTTTTAATCGAGTGAAAACTTTAATGGTAAATGAAAAGATAAAAAAAAATAAAATAGAGAGAACACGTGTCCTAATGGAAATTATTCGTAACGAGGTGTCGGCTTCAGTCTTCGTTTCCTTTTTTCCTTTTCTTTTTTTTCTATTCGGAATAGAGAACCGGAAGAAGCTTACAGCCCAGCGCAATCACTTAGGGATTTTACGCAGGATTAACGTAAAAGAGAGATAGCAGAGTACGAAAGAGTACCCGACGATCACTTTTGCATAGCCAAGGGAAAAAAAAGGCTTTGCGAAGGTCCTAGCCTATCTATATAGAAAGGATATCGATCGGCCTCGACTGGACTCTCGAGAGTATAGCGCGGCTTTTTCAATGCAAGCTGACGACGATCGAACTTCATTGTAAGAACACCAGACATGAACTTAGACATTTTTTTTTTACTTTTAAGACATCTTATTTTTACTTTCTATACTGTCTGTTGATTTTTTCATGTTGCTTAAAAGAAATACTACAGATTCGTATCAAATTTTAAAAAAATTTTATTCTTAACTCAAAAAATTTATTCGAGTATTTTATCTAAAATTTAATTTTTTTTTAATATTGTAAACTACTAATTTATTTCAGTTAGTGTAATGTTAGATTATTTAAATTTATGGAAATTTGAAACGTATTAATATCGTTGAAAATTGATATGTTTTTGTTTCCTTATACAACATCAAAGATAAGCTTGAAAAATAACGAGCGCGTTTGAATGGGAGAGAATTAGAGTCAAACGGAATTCTGATCATAAAAAAAAGCGTCTGGCAGAGAAAAAATAAAGGTTTATAGTTGAAACATTAAGATCGTTAAAAAAGTAAATTTTTTTTACTTGCGAAAGAGAACGCAGAGAAAGATTTGAAGAAACCGGAAGCGACTTTTATGCTCCTGTAGACAAATATTTTTCCTCTTTAACGAGGAATAAGGGAGCGAGAATCGTCGTCGTCGACGTCGTCATCGCATGTTATTCCAGACATGCGTTTTCTCGCTGCGTTTTGTCAAATACACACGAGAGCAGGAGGATCGGAGAAAATCGGCTGTGCTTTGACCGGAATTTTTCGTTGCTCTAGGAAAATACCTTGACGTTATTTCAACAGAAAGCTCTTTAAAGTTAACTCTTTTTTTTCTGGTAAACACTAGAGGTAGTAAAAAAATATTCGCTTGGTGGTTTTAAAGACTTATTTTTAAAAACGTGCTCCTAAAAAATATCGTATGTTTTCCCGTATTTTAAACTGTTGATTAGAATTTTATTTTGTTTGTTCTAAGGATACGCATGAATTTTATTTTGAGTTTTATAGTTATCTGAAAGAAAAAGTAAATATTTAAAAAATAAAATGTTTCGTTTGGACTTTTCATTTTTTTGATATTTTTACTTGTAAAATACCGCGTTTATCTAGTGCAACGCTCAATTTTTTCAAAGTTACAAGCAATTTTGTCTGAATTTTAAAACTTTACAATAAAATTTGCATCTGTTTTATGGTTTATAATTTTTAAACTAGTAATGGTAGAAAATTTTTATGAAAAATATCTTTTTAAATTAACAAGGCAGCCACAGTTTTAAACTGAGAATAAACTGTTATATACAACAAGGGAGCGTATTAAAAAAATATTTCAACCTAATCTTTAACTTAAGTTTTTCAAATTTTTTTTGAAAACAAAACAATATAATACACTTCTCTTCATTTAAGGAAAAATTGCATTTTGTTATACAAGATACTACTTCTGACTTAAGTTACCAGTTTCTGCAAAATGTAAATTTTTTAATTAGAAAGGGTTAGAAAAATTTAACAACCTTTTAAAATGTTAAAAATAAAAAGTTTTTTTCATTGTACAATTTTCAAATTGAAATTTAAAATTTGCAACTGAAAAACTTAATTCCGAAAATTTAATTAAACTTCAAATATCGAAAACATGTAATCAAAGCTCCTATACCTTTTAAAATTTTCCTCAGAATGTGTCATTTTTTATAAATGTCAATTTCTATAAAAATAAATACAATGTTTTCTCTTTAAGAAAGTAAAATTAAATTTTTCTAACTTTCATTTTCAGTTATAGTAATTCTATTTATAGTTTCCACAAATATCTCATTCAATTTCATAAATGCTACACTCAACATAAAAAAATATATATATTAAAATGAAAAGAAAGCATTGCAGCACTTAGTTTTGAGTAAAAGTATTGATTCAAGAGTATGGGCAGGAAAAGGAGTTCTGTTGGCAGCAGATGAATCTTTCTTGAATACAACGAACGCAGGCCTTATATACGAAAGTTGCTTAAAAAAAGAAGAGAAGAAGCGGGATATGGCAGTATGCCAAAAAGCCTCATGGGCTCTGGCTGTCATCCGGCGTTTACGCGTTACTCTACGATATTCATTTTTCCGGCTACCACCGTGACAAATATTTACCGCACTTCGTTCTATACATGCCACTTTTTCCTCCCCTCACCCTCTGTCTCTTTTTTTTAATAAACTCTGCACGTGCGTTTTTTTACGAGCTCATTATTATTTAATCGTCAAAGAATGTGTACGCGTCGGTATACAGATTTTTTTTATTATATACTTGTAAACTTTTACAATTTTAGGCCTTTGAATATTGTTTACTCTTTCGAGTATATTAACAAAAAAGAGATCATCGTAAAGTTATGAATTTTCGAAAAAATTATATGTATTTACATTTTGTAAAACTTTATATTTACTCTCTTAAAAATTTTTTCGATTTATACTTTATTACAATTGATATATAATTCTAATGAGAATACTCGTCCAAACAATATAATAAAAAAGCAGTAATTTTTATTGTACCATTTTTCCACACTTCAATTTCAAAGCAATGAAAAAAAATAAATTAAACGCCAATAAAGCTAACAATTGTAAAATTGCGAAATCTCATCCGATTGACAATGTCCTCGAAATTCGCCAATCCTTCCGTTATTTTCCACTTGTCTACTACAATGAAAAAAAAAACGACGCTTATTCAAAAACGCGAAAGCGAACAGCGACGCTCAAATTTACCAAGCGCTTCATATTCAAATTTGTGGTAATAAAAAAAAAAGATGAATTTTTTTTCATCATTTTTATGCAAAAAAGCTACTGTATGACTTGGTAAATATAAAAAAATATATATGTATTCAGTGTTCTGTTTACACTAGCGACCGTGACACTGAAAATGTAGCCGATTGTTTTTTAACGAGACATAAGTCCCGTCTACGCTTTTTTTTACGAAACATTTTTATTTATGTGAAATTTCCCTTTCAACTTATTTAACTTTAAAAGTAAGAGAGCACTCTGTTAATTTGTTAGCTGGGCTACCTTTGCTCTTCACTTTTTTTCTGCGTTTAGAGTGTTTCTCTTTTGGATTCCCAGCCTGAACTTGAAATTTATTCATTTTCTCATTTTTGTTTCGCGAATTTTCTTTAGCTTTTAATTTGAAATGTACAGTCTTTTAACGTCAATAAAAAAAAATCAGCTCAAGTATTAATTTCTTTTTGAAAATACGTTAAAAAAGTGCTTTTTATTATCATGTAGATAATTATCAAAGTTTCTACTTGAACAAGCCAATTAATTATGAATACTAAATTTTTTCCTTTTGATCAAACGTACTATGAAGACATTCGTATTTCAGATAAAGAATTTATACACAACCTTTTTTATTTACATTCATAGTACGTAAAAACATAAATGCCTTTTATTTAATTTAAATAGAAACTACAATGTGCAGCTCCAAAAGACATGTGAAACGTTTTACCTATAATTTTTTATTTTATGGCGAACAAAGTACATGAAAAATATAAAATATAATAAAAATCAATTTCTTTTCTATTTTTAAACTTTCAATCTGAAAACGTGAAACTATTTTTTGTCTACATTCACAAAAAAAATCTATCCAATCAAAGCGGATCATTTGAGTTCAAAACGACAATAACTTGAACAAGAATATTTTTGAATCACTAGCAATCGTTTCAATTCCACTATTGAAAGATTTAATCCATATTAAATTTAATATTTTTTTAAGTATAAAAGCAATCTAGTTGTATGCTTGTCGACACTAAACTGAATATAAAATCCGAATTCAGGTGATTAAACTTATTTTTTGCATACCGTTATATGAATACATCTAATTGTATCATTTTTTATTTATTTTATTATTGAGATAATTAAAATTAGTTGTCTTTCATCTAAAACATTAACATCGTACGTAAGTTTTTGTACGTTAAAAAATTCTATTTAACCATATTTACGGTAAATCGAAGATTATATATTTTTCATTCTATCCATTCTGTTGTCCGAAGTCGCTATTCCGTCTTGAGAAAATCCCTCGAAGCAAGTCTTGTGAGTTGTGGCGAAACTAAAATCCCGGACTCGTAATTAAAGTCGAGTCTCGAATGCCAAGCACGTAAGACGAGGAAACGCGCGCGAGCGCGCACCCTACCTCCCCCCTCCTCCTTCTACCGCGTTGTTGGTAACAGTAGTAGTTGAAAGAAGAATAGAAAGAAAAGAAAAGATGAAACACGAAGAGGCTTTTTCTCAAGCTTTCTTCTCAAGCTTTGTCCAGCAGCTTGTACTTACCTGAAAAAAAGTTGAACAAAAATGTGCTGCTACTATATATTCTCGCTTGTATACTTATTTATATACCCACTGTACATTTATAATCCAAGTATACACTCGTTACTTTTTTTAACATTAAAATATTTAAACTTTAACATTTAAATCTATGTTTATACGATTTATAACAATCATGAATTAGTAAAATTGTAAATCAGAAGTTAATAATTTTATATAGTGTTGAAAAACAAAAAAAAATTGAATATTTTTCAGTACTCAACACATTTATTTTGAAAAATTTTATCACACTAAATCTAAGGTTATAAAAAAACTACCTCAAACTCAACACAAATACATCGTATGGGATAAATCCCGTATGCTTTATCCGTGTCCTCTTCTATAAGCACGCAAAAGCTCTCTTGAACCCTCGTGAATAAAGTTTTTGGTTTGTATTTCAATGCGTATACGTATACGAAGCAAAAGGGAGACCGAATGTTTCCTTCACGGGAGATTAACTATTCCAACGGTACTGGCAATTTTTTTTTCTCTCTCTTTCTCGCTTTCTCCTTAAAGTCTCCCTTTTTGGATAAATTAGGCTTCTACTCTCTAGTATTGGAATTCCGGATGCTTTTATATCACCGATGCCTTTTGTTTATTCATTGGCTTCGGCACGCTAATGTCATTCCTCCCTGTTTTCTTTTTTTTTCAATCTCATTTCTTTCTCAAGTGTTTTAATTCTGATATTTTTTAACCTTCGCTTGAATAAATAAATTCATTTTTCACTCTTTGATTTTTTTTCTTTTCTTTTTAACGGTCAGGTATTATACAAAGTATCAATAAAGTATTAAACATTCTCATAAAAATTATTATTTTTTAATTTGTATGTTACATTTTAATCTCTGGTATAAATATCAATTTATCAGGCTTCTTTTTTAGAAAATTTCCTTTCACTGACTTTGATAAGGGCGACGATGCCATCATAATCACCCACAATGAATTTCACGCAAGCTGAGCACTTTTCTCTTCTCTTCTTTAATTCGCTTCACTTCCATAACGACGACGATGTTACTTGCTTCTATATACATCAATAGAAAGAAAACACGTACAGCGGAAATTATCTTTCGCCTGTAAAATTTTAATAATTAATAATAAGTCATTGTTTATACAACTTTTATGAATTAAATTAACAATTTACTGAATAACCATTAACATTTGTAATAATAATTTAAAGTTATATTACATTTTATTTAATATTTCAAAAGAAAATTAAAAAAAAATTTTTTTAATTCAGGAGTAAATATAACATTTAGTTTTCGAGTTAAAAATGAATATTTTTCTCTTGATGAATATGATAGTGAAAAATGTTCAGATTTTTCATACAACTAAAACCAACTAATTTTCCGGTCTGAAATATGTAAAAGTCATAACCTCGCATGTAAAAAAAATGAAAAAAGGAAAAAAAAGAAAGAAAACCGAGAAAAAGTAGCACGACGACGAGTTTGCGCTTGGTCGGTGTTTTCTTTACACGCATTCATCCCTCATGATTAACGATAAGATTAATGCTACTGATGTATAACAGCAAGCCAACATTTCCTCAGATAAGTTTGTGATGGAAGGAAAAGCAGAAAAAAAAGGAAGTGAAGAAAAGGTGAGAAAAGTTTTTTCCTGGAAAGAAAAAATAAGTAAAAAAGAAAAATATCGACGAATAATAATAATAATCTTGTGGTGGAAAAACGTGATTTTTTAGTAGATCAAAATTTCATCTAGTTTCGACAATTTTATTTTTTTATTCATCTTCATAAGACAATTTTATAATGAATTTCACTTGTTACAAAAATTTTCGAAAGCAAAAAAGATTGACAAATTATTTAAAAGAAAAGATCAAATAATAACTGTAAGTTTAAAATCATGAACGTAATCGGTTTAACTCTGACAAGTGAATAAAAAATAATGTCATATTTTATATCGAAAATTGCTGACTTAAATCTCCGTAACGAGTGTCATCCTCTCGTCAAACAAAGAGCAGACTGCGAAATAATTCAGCGAAAACAATTGCGCCATAGACCCCATATACGCTTTTATATACATGTATATATTTTTGTATGTCGCAGTAAACCTTCCCTCTGTATGCTTTGCCTGCCTGTCTAACTATGTCGAAACAGAAATCGAATTTTATATTTTGTACGATGGGGAGCTTGAAAGTCAGCCGCGTGAATCAACGTTTGTATTCGTTACTTTCTTTCCGTATATACAATCTAACAAAACATCTGAAGAAATACTAAGCCTAACAATTCCTTCGTTTGAGTAGATCAAAAAATTTATACAATAAATTTTTACGTTTCACTTAATATATTATATATTTAATGTAAATTTTTAAATATGAAAAGCTTTGTTTCAATTGGTGTAGAATCTGTAAATGAGAATTGAAAAATATAAACTTTGAAGAATTAAAATCGTTTTTATAAATATTTAATTTCACCGTTTTATATAAGTAGATGTTTAGCTTTGATGAAACGTTAATTTTGTAAGAAAAAAGCATCTATTGAAATGATATATTAAAAGTAAGCTTAGACGCATCCATAAAAGGATCTTCCAGCTAGAGTTAGTTTACGTACTATGATATAGAAAGTGCTTGGGTACGCGCGTTTACATTTGCAGTATGTACACATGTACAAAACTACATAGAGATTGGCAAGAACTTCCAACTGTATCCTGGATCATGGCTTTAATCCTGTTCGAGTAAAGCAGAGGCAGCAAGTCTACCCTTCTGACGTTTCAATAATCCGCGCTTCACCCTTTTAGCTTGATGTCCTTTAACAAAACGCTCGTTGCCAAGAGAGAGAAACTGTTGCCATTGGGTTATATACCGTATACGTGAATATATATGTATATAGAAGCCCACAAAACTAATTGCTCTTTCGTAAATGCATTAATGCAGGCACAGCGTGGTAATTCTCCAAGCGCGTCCTCCCTACAGGTTACTGTCCTTTATCGATCGTATATACCAGACCGCGTCAAGCTAATCAGCTCGACCGAACCTTTCGCACTTGCGGCTTTTGTTAAGGTGATATCTTGACGGATCGATGCTTCATTCACTTCTACTTTCTTACTTATTCAAAAACTTGCAAGAAAATTTTTCATGTCTTCCTGCAGCAAGGCACTTTCAATTCGTTTAATTTTTAAAAGATAAAAAGTCAAAGTATTGAAGCGCGCATAAAAAATTGGAGGTTTTGCTTCATCATGATCTGATTGGATTATTATAGGTTTTAAATTGTTGATTTAAATTTATCATTAATCTTTTCATTTAAAATATTCATCAATTGTAAGATATTTAACATTTACATATATATGATTTACAATTTCAAGAAAGTTTTTAGTTTTATTGTTTCATGGTTTATGTTTTTGGTTTCTGTAAGCTAAGGTATCGCAAATAGTAACGTAAGTTCATGAAAAAATGTTAAGAAAGCTATTCAAGGAGAGCAAGAAAGTGTTAGTATCTGACTTAAATAACAAGAAATAGTTTACATGGGAATGGCGTGTCTTGCATCTAGCATCTATGCATTTCTTTGAAGTGATACTTCACTTACAAAAACAACACTAACAATAAACTTTCTTTAGCATGTATTATACAATGTAGGAATATTTGTACGGAAAGTTTGCAAATTGTACAGATACACGTGAGGCTTTAGCATTGATTTTTCTCGAGCTATGGTTCTTTCACATTGTTGGAGGGTAAAAAGTTTTTTAGCTGATGTATAGATAGCAAAGCTTTGCTGAGCGTGCAACGGACATACAGCCAAATTGTTGCGTGGATTACGCAACGGATTATTCGGACCAACAGACAAAGATAGAGAGAAGGCGGGAACACACGTGTGAACAACGCATGGATCGTCTATATACTATTCTGCACGTGACGCTTTTTTTATATCCCCCCTTGCTATATTTTTGCCTGTGTTTATATTTATTTTGTTTGAGAATCCCGCTGAGATAGGATTTATTGCTATACCACTTATTTACGCGAGATCAGAATATTTTTCCACGTGAATGAAAACTTTTCTTTTGTAAATTAAGTTTTATAAAAATACGAAATATCTACTTGTATGAATGCAACGAGAATAGAAATATATTTGGTAAAAAAATTTTTCTTCTCTTTAACATTTATTCAAGTGTGCATAATTAAATTTAGCTAAAACCCATTCGAGATAATTTATCTATTTTATCTCACATATCCCACGAAAAAGTTGATGAACAATGCCTTTGAACTTGCGCGAGTTATAATTCTCTCGGTTGCATGGTTGGTTGACAACAGACTCGTTCGGACGTGCCATACGACCGCGACGCGGTGCGATAATGCAATATCGAACTCTGAGAATGAGAATGAGAGAGATAGAGTTTGAGCGCATGACTGGCGACATAAAGGTATATAAAGCTCTTGGAGAATGTGCGCGTAATCGGAAGCCGATAATGCGCTTTAATGCGACTAACTGGCTTGGTCGCTGTACTCTATTATGCAGCTTTTACATAAGAATAATGTTTTATTTTTTTATTTTATAATACAAACTTTTTCTTTATTAGTATCGTAATCGGAAGCAAAACATTATACTTAACAAGTTCAATAACAGCGTAACAAGTATTTTATTTAATATCTTCAATATTTTCATCAAAAATTCATTTTTAATCTTTAAGAGTTTCACAGTTAAGTTAAGCAGTAACCATTTGAAAATAATGCAATCTCATCATATACTAAATTAAAGCAGAATCCCTTGTTATGTCAATATACTTATATTAGTCCATAAATTTTATTAGACAAATAATACACAATTATCAAAATTAAATGCACATTGACAGAACATAATATCCTATTGAAATTACGATCTGCAAAGCAAAAACAAATAAAATTCTATCTCACAATAAGTGGACTTCTTGTTCAACAAAAAACTGAAACTTGATTCCTTTTGCTTATTTTACTATGGGTGACAAGAGGGCAGATTGCTCTCACACCCTCCAGCGCAAATGATGATCACGATAAGGGATCGGACGATGGACCAAAGCTCTCGTAATTCTAGGGACATGACGATTCCGTATCCCCTTCTTTGCCCTTCCCTATTATATTGTCCTCGAATTTTAGTATCAGAAGGCACGAGCAGTTATATTTGCCAACGTCACGTATTTCCTCCCTTTTCGTAAGCCTCTGTCGCGATCCTTATCACAGTCGTAATTTCTCGTCGACTATCGCGATTTTACTGCCGGTTTTCGTACGATTGGGCTTGTCTATTTCGGCTAGGATACGCGGAAATTGTCCAAGTTGTATTTCCGAGCATTAGAGATGTGTGGGGTATTTGGCTTATGTATCTATATAAATGTAAACTGATAAATAAGCTAAAAAGGGGAAAGAAAAAGTAAGCAATAAAAACTAGAATAATTATGATTCATAAGCTGGTTATAAAAATGATGTTCGTTTAATCTTAGATTACAATATATACTTGTTAAATATTTAACTACCGCATAGTTAATGTCGACTTAGTATTTCAGGAAACATATTTATATTTTGTAAGTCGATTATAGCTTGGAGTAGTTAAATACATTATTTTAAAGACCTAAAATTTGTAATATTTATAATGAAAAATTTAATTTTAAGAATTTTATTTTAAAAGTGAAATTTGAAAGTTTAATAGAATATGTAAATGAAAAATTTTCTTATTCTACCTGAGCTTAATTATGAATTCATTTAATTAAAAATAAATCGTAATTATTACTCGTCTCATTCGTGGCAGATATTCTATTTCAAATTAAACCTGATCAAATTGGTTATGATTGAACGTGAATCTTAAAATTGATCGTATTTTCTGCTTCTGGCTTATATATTGAATACTCATGCTAAACAACATCAACATCTAGACTGCCTATACAAATCCAAATTCAGCATCCCATTGATGTTAGCTGAAAACCACAACGAACTAGCTATCCAATAACATATTCATTGTCGGCCTATGGCGTTTGATCCAATGTATGTGTTATGGTATATCATTTGAAGAGTGGTGCCTTTGTGCGACGCACTCAACCGCGACGCAATTATATTCGACATCCTGTCTATAGGTAGTAGGATTTGACAGGTTTTGGCCCTTTCCCGCAAGAGTATACATACATACATACAACAGGAGGCACCCAAGCACTAATGGAATGAATTTAGCCCTCTATCGATTACATCAGACAGGCAGCTTCGTCTAAAAGTACACGTGACCGCGGTTTCGACTGTCACCTCCTCCGTGTATATAGTTATAGTTCATATATATATATATATATATATATATATATATATATGCGATGGCAGTCAACGTCAGTCTGTCTATTCACCTCTGTATCTGGAATATTCAAATCAATTAATGGATTACTCAACAAACCCATTACGTTCGCCAAATAAGCTAAGCGATTGCTTAATCTGTTTTCTAACTCTATATGAATGTCATATTGATTTCAGGCGTTGAACAATTTAGATTCGTAGGTGGTTGCTGCAGTGACCCTGGTTGTTTGACTTCCGTAAGTAGAAGTTGTAACAAATGGCGCAAGAACTAATGTACAAGTTCTATACTCTTCAGGATCGATAATTTGCTTGGGCACATTTCCAGAAAATAGTATGACCTCATTTGCGACTTACATTAAAGTCCATTTTCACGTTATTATCTTGATTCACATAAATATCACATATTTATGAGTTAAAATTAAAATTAAATAGTAATTCCTGGAATATTTAAGGGATCGATATAATAAAATTTTTTGTGATTGTAAAATGTTATATCGTGATATTCTACAATTCTGATAATCCCACGCGATTCGCTTTAATTTCATTGTTAGACTATAGACATACCGAAGACACGAAATTGAATTTCCAAGCATAATTACAAAGAGCACAGCTTGTTCGGGCCAGACTGAGCCAAGGATATTGGCTCGTGGGAATCGTAGGTTGATGGTAATGTAACTATCACCAATGCAAACCTATTGGCATGTTGTGTACAGAAGAGTATCGATTATTTCGGGCAACGTTCCAAGAAGCGAGAGTTTAGGCTCATCGCTAATAGTAAACTCCTTGACATTATTTACGATCAATCGGTATTCACCAAATTCAATTTCACATATTGTATATAGACTCTTTTGTTTACGAATATCCGGTGAGAAGTAGATCAAATTTATGACAGTATGAAGAGTAAATCAAAACTATAAGGGTTTTCGATTAAAGGAACATTATAAATATTGTTTATAACGACGTTGGAAATGATGGTAATATTAAATTTGCGATATGAATTATGGGTTATTAGAAGTTTGTTAAATTGACAAAACATCAGTGCCTTCAAGACTTCAATTGAAATCCGTATTCATACAAAATAGTATTGAATATAATTTATTGATAACTCTTACTTCTGCAATTGATTAATATAAAATATTGAAGTACATTTTTGAAATTTCTAAGATTACTTAAATAAAATGTTAATGGAATTTAAAAGTTTATCAATTTAAGATTTTCTATATTCAAATTTTCAATGTATATACTTTCATTGTCAATAATTATCTTCCAAATGTACTTCGCTTTGCATCATTAAAATTCTAACAACTTGCTTACTCTTACTCTCACAATATACGTACTCATAACACTAAATTTACTGCACGCCAAAAAGTATTATCACAGCAGCGAATATTACTGGCTCTCCCACGTATAAACGAAAATTAACCGAAAAGCACTTGAGCTCGTTCTCTCCCTTTTGCTCTGTAGTTATGCTTCGTTGAGGCAACCAAGAGAAAGAGAAAGAGGGGAAGTTAGCATCGCGAAATCTCATCAAAGAGCGTACGATAGGCGATAATACAGTCCTCGAAAGCTTCTACGAAGAACTGTGCTGTACTACCAAACTTTCTCTTTCTCTCTTTCTCTTCCTTCTCTTTATTCGTGGCTATAGGAAAGAGGGAGATTACTTGCGGGACTGAGCGTATAGCCTATATGGCATCTCTCCTCTAGTATTGATTGAACGAAGGCGAAGAAGAGAGAACTCCACTCTCTTCGCTGACTGCAGAATCGCCACTTTTCACGAATGCAGGCGCGCTTGTCGTGCAACCCTTTTATCGACTTTAACCAACAGGATTCTGAGCTCGCTCTGTATAGGTATTTCGTGATATCGCTTTGCCACCAAAGATATCTCTAATGCTTGGATAAACAAAATTGCTATACCTATAAAGTATCTTACTATGGCGAATTCTATCTTACTACGTGGCTTGTATTTTTTCCATACCTTATTTCAATGCAACTTTTAAAACTTGTCTACTTTGTGGTTATTGAATGCTTTCGTTTATATTGTATTATTCTTCGTTTAAAATGCAAATTTCGAAAGATTTTAACATTCTGTACGATTCAATTTCAATTTCAGTGAAAACAAAAAAGATTTGCATCATAAAACTTAAGTACCCAATTTCTCTTTACTATCGCAATATGATTGTTAATAATAACTTTTTTGTACAGTAAATTTGTAATAACCATTAACTTCAGCGTCTATTCAGGTATATGAAATTGTAATGAAAATTGCATTACATCATTGCCAGTAAAAGCTAATACGAATTCCATTAATCCAAGGCAAAAACAAAACGTTACATAAAGCATTGATTAATAGGCAAAACCTTATTATACGCAAGTGTATATAATCGCGATATATTTGAACGTCAATGTAAACAGAAAGCAGCGCTTACGATATGAAATCTCGGATACTGGTCTAAAGCGGAAAATCCTAAAACCCCTTTCTCCTGTATACTGTATACTAATACTGCTTGGGGCAACGTTCGCGTTAAATTCAACTTGTCAGTCTAACGATGCATTAGCGTATAAAATCCGTGCCACGATGAGCTTGTCAGAAACAGGAAACTACCCTCGCTTCTATAGCATGTTATCGTTTCTCGCGAATGTATAAACCTCTAAACCATTATACACGCTCATGCAAGAGCTTACATATATACATGTACAAGGTGTATGTAGATTCCTTTGTACTTTAAAGCGAACCCGATGAACCGGAAGGAAAAATACTGACTCCAACAAAAATAACTTCAAGGGAAAGGTCGCTGGCATTTTTTTTCACCCTATACCTTGTCTTTTTTTCTTTCTTACACGTATGTATCTTGAGAAGAGAAGCGTTCTTATGTACGTCACAGAGCAGCCACTCTTCTTCGCACAACGTGACTATATATGAGTCCGTTGGATGTCAAGGGAAAAAATAGGGGAAGATCTTATTCAGCTGTTATTTTACTTTCTTTGTTGTTCTTGGAAAGTAAAGAATTACTGGAAAATATGTGCTGTTGAGATAAAAATTAAAAACAAATATTTTATTAGCTAACCAAACGTATTATTTTCGAAATAAGTTTAACATTTCAGAAGGAAGATATAAATTTTTCTTTTCAATTTTATAAATTCGAAAGAAAATGTTTCTTTAAAATGATATATAATTCTTCAAAATACTTTCAGACATCTTTCCCACTGTTAAATATTTTTTCGTGGCAAAAAGCTTTTTGAAATTAGATTTATAAAATTATATTTTATACTCACGCGCATATATAGTACCATAAAGTCATAAAAAACATCCCTCTCATTACAACCATTTCCACTAAAATTTTTCGCGCAATAAAAGTCTAACGATCGAAGGCTATAAGAAAAAAAACAGGGGGATGAACGGGAACATATAAGACTTCCCACAAGAGAAGAAGAAAGCCCTTCTCTAAAAGTTTAGGTTTACACGTACACACACATACACGAATGTGTGAGTATATAAAAACTTGTTGTATCCTGTAGCGGCATTTCACGGACCGTTGCTTGCCTACGCATTGCTCGCTACTGTAGGTAAGTGATCGATCGTAGTTGTAGGCGAAATAGTAATATATAGTTGGATGAGAGTTAGCCTGTACCAGAATGTCGTGTGGATTCCCTTAGTTATAGTATATAGAGTAAGCTTTTGGGCTATTAATCAACGTGCGCGTTATACGCGAGCTGCGAATTATGAGCTTTTTTGCACGAGCTTTATATTGCTCTGTATTATATGGGGGTTCGTTTATTGTTCAGAGAGTTAAGAAGCCAGTGTAGTATGATAAATAAGTTTCTATATTGTTATTGTTATAAATTGATGACATAAATAATGAAAAATTTTACACGTTCATGGTCTGGTTAAACATGTCTGCATCTACTTAACACAAATCTAATCAGGTTGTTCTGGATAAAAAGTTTATTTAAGAAATAATTATTTATGCGTATGAATATAAAAATCAAAGTTTTTGTTTTTTATAGTTTAACTAGAAACTTGCATAAACTTCAAAATGAAGAAAACAATTAAAACTGCACCGAAGGAATATATAGCTAAAACTTTAAACTTATCAAGTCACGAAAATTTCAAGAACCTCTCTTACATGTTACCTATATATAAACTTTTCTTAACCTCCCCAAGGGGATAAGCACACACACTTGATTATATACCAGCTGAAAGTGACACCAGCAGCAATAAGTGCTATATGCTCTTGCCTAACGTCGTGAGAATATAATAGGAAAAGTAGATAGAGTGAGGAGGAGGAGGAGAGGGTTGAAGTTCATACCTTTCTCTCTTATATACGAAACATATAGACCGATCGTAAACGTTACCCCCGCGTACTGCATAGACGAAGGCTTTATTCGAGTTTCATACCTTTGGATTTACGAGGCGCATCGTGCAATTACTCTGTTAGCTTTGGCTCTATACGCGTATATAGCTTTAGTTAATGCATATATTTTATACATATATATATGTATAGCAACTCAACGGATGGAAATAGCTTTTAATGCTGCAGCAGCGATAGCCTTGAAAATTGAACGTGCATAAGTATTAGGTTTAGCCTCGGGCTTAACTTTAAATGGCTTGAATTTAATTTTGTCAGAAGAGAAAAATAGTTGAGAATTTCAATGTTTAAATATAAATTAATTGATTCTATTGCATTTTTTTTCTGCAAATGTCTTAAATTTATTATTCTATTATAAATTTTTAATAAAAAATATAAGTTTTAAATTCATATTATATTTCTTGCGAAATTCAAATTACGATTCCTTTAAAGATTTGAGTGAATCAATACAATAAAAGTATTGTATTTTTTATCATGATGTAAAATGGCAAATACGATATAATACTCGAATGCAGGAACAATTTCCCAGAGTACAATAAAAAAAAAAACAAATTTTTTATCCAAAAAAAAAAAAAAACTTTTTATTCTTTAAAACACTCATAGAAATCGTTAAAAATTGTCTCTGCGTTGGTAAAAAGAGCCGACGTTGCATACAAGCAAATATTGGAAATTTCTCTGATGTAAAAAGCTCTTCGTATACTATTTTTTTTTATTTGTAAAAAAAATGTTGAATGATACACATAGTACAACTACGTACTATCCTTCTCTTCAATATTTCGTTGTCTTATGGCCTATGCTATGGTGTTCAAATATAAAGATATCGATTAATGGCCCAGTTGTTCTAGTATTGAGTGTCCCTCTCTCTCTCTCTTTCTCTCTTTTCTTTGTACCATTTGAAGAGGGGGCGGAATAACATTACAGGCGAACTATTACCAAAGGCTTTCGACGGCTCTAGGCGAAGGAAATAACGTTGAGAGAAAAGAGGCTAGGGTGTGAGGTATTTAGAAAAGGATAGATATTTGATTTTATTCCCTTCTTTCTTCCTTTTTTTCTTCTTCTTTTTCTTTATCGCAGCACCAAATTTTTATGTATGGGGGTGTGCCTGCATGCTTTTGAACTATATTCCTACAAGGAACAGATGTTAATCAGATATTTTTATGTTGTTTATTAAATTTATGGTTAATCAAAGAAATTGCACCGAGTTTATTGGATTTCGCGTCAGCACTTTTGAGGGTAGATGAACATCGTTTCGGGAAGTTAGTAAAAGTATTATTAAAGATAATTTTTTGTATATTAATAAAATTATCACTATTATTAATTCTGTAGTAGTTGAAATTTTTTCTGTACAATATTCGATAAAAGTTTTTACGCTTTTATCAGAAAACCAAATAATCTCCACTATTAAAACAGTAATATTTGTTTATCAGAAGCACAACATTAAATTTTCTGCACAGTTGTTTATTTGTTTAAAGATACTATAAAAATAGCTGTTATCTGCTCGATCGAGTGTTATTTATTTAAAATGAAAAAAAAAAGTAAAAGAGGAAATAAAATAAAATATACGTAGCGTGATTAAAAGAATTTAAACTAAAAAGAAAAGAGAAAAAAAAATTGAGGGAGGATAAAGAAAAGATAGAGTGAGAGAGTGGGTGCGTGTGCAGTAGTCTAGCGTGAGGATTTCATTGTGACCGAGAAAGCTGTTGGCTTCGTCTCGCATTTAAAACTGATCTATAGAAAGGTTAGGGTTGAAAGTTCCGGGGTGAGTCATTCGGGAGCTTTAACCCCCGAAATGCTCCTTCCGCCCCCCTTATACTATTTCTATAGCGTACATATCGTATAATCGTTACTATCTTTCCCTTTTAGAAACGTAACTTTGCACTTGTTCTATCGCTTCTTCCTTTTAGATGATATTTACTCTTCTTCTAAAGTCACGCTCTATTTATTTTTAATGGCCGTTTGGAAATTATTTATGAAAATTTTTTGATCGATTATATCAATTTTATGACAAATAAATTTTAAATGAAAATTTTTTATTTCAATTTAATTAATTTATTATTCCTTTTTCATGTTACAGGTGAGTTCAACGACAGAAAATTTTACTACTTACATTGTCTTAACGTTTATCTCTAAAGATTCGTAAGTATATAAATATTTAAATTGATAAGACTTAAATTGATGTATATTTTAAAACAATCTATTAAGATTTGCTTTATAAGTAATAAAAGTTAATATCCAGTTTTATCATAGTCAACATTAATTCAGCTGGAGTTTGTTTTAAGAAAATATTGTATCGCAGTTATCATTGAAACATTATTTGAATAGTAAATTTCCACGAGAATATATGAATATTTTAAATTCGCATAATTTATAACGGGTTCATACAAATCAATAGAACTATTTATATAACGAATAAAAGGATATTATAAAAAAAATCTTATTCGCTAAAAGTCGAATCAGCAATTTTCATAAGAAGTTCAGAACTCGTTTCGTGTATAATAAACGTCTGCATAATGCTCCATTAATCGCAGATTAGCTTCTGTACATAACTAGATGTTCGTTGAAACGACGCGAGCGGAGAAATGAAAAAAAAAGAAACGATTCATTTAAAAAAAAAGTAGAAATAAAATAAAGAGAAAAAATAAAATTGAAGAATCCCTCGTTTGTTCAATAACCCTCGCGAAAAGAGAATTCATTTCTCGAATTTTCATATTCGATAATCAAAAGCATTCATAAGCGGCTTTTTTCCTTGTTAACTCATAGCCCCCATGCTAAAACTTTTTTTCATACCTTCTTCTTCTTCGTATATAAAATCGAAGAAGGGATGAGCCTAACACATCTTTTTTTTCCCTTCTTTTTACCCTCTTATTTTTCATACTCAATGTGTACGCAGCTTTGTCTGGGCTTCTTTTTCTACTTACCACAAAACGCACCGCAGATCCTTGCTATCTTCTTCTTTATTCTTTCACCTTTTTCTTTAAAAAAATGTAAGGAGAGATAAAATATATCGATCATTTTCTGTTTATGTATGCGCAACTTGCAAAGACGAGATTTACATTTGAATATGAATTTTCAAAAGAATCGATTACTTAGTAGCATGTTGATAATCGTACAGAAGCAGAACGTATGTTTTTGCAAAGTAAAAAATATGGTTAACACATATTAAAGTCTAAAGAAAAATAGTTAGCTATTTATTCTTTTGTTATATATTTATTAAACACTTCTTTGAATTTTTCTATGGTAAAATAAAATTACATTGTTTATTGTATTTTCTAGAAAATTCATGACAAATATTTATAAATTATAAATGCTAAGGTTTATGTCTTGAAAGGATTATTTATACAAAGCGAATTCTTACGTCAATAAAATATTCCTAAAATTTGAAGATTAAACAGTTAAAAAGTTAAGAAAAGTTAAAGAATAGCTTACATAAATGTAAACATCCTCTGAGCACGCACCTGCAGTATGTTGCACGTTGTGAAGTGGTTCGTAAGCACGTAGTGTCTAGCCTATTCGCGTTAGACATATCACAAGTATTATAACACCAGACGTAGATTTCCTCTTTTTCTTTTCTCTTTCGGTTTTTACCTTTAGTCCAAAAGTCTATATAATATATACATATACATATAACGTTTTGCGTATATACACTTTTGTGCGATCGATTGTACGCGCGTTACATTTCGATGAAGAGAGAAAAAAAGGGAAAAGAAGAGGGTGTGTGTATTCTCTCGCGCAAGCGATTTTTCATTTGTACCTTTTTTTCCCTATACCATCGTGTATGCATCCTCGAGCGTACATTTTTTTTTCTATTCTACACCACATATAACATTGCGTTTTTTCTTTTTTTCTCTCTTTTTTTTTGCTTTTTACCTGCAAAGAATTCTACTCTGTAATTTTTAAAGCTCAAGTACGAAGACCTCTCTTCAAGCTACTTTTCCGGCTTTCTTGCATATTATGGAAAATGCCACCAGAGACGTTTTTCTTACCAGTGTATAATTTATGAGATGTGGCTCGGGAAAAAAAAATTTCCAGAATGACATTTCTGTTGAGAATTTTACATTGTTACTTATACATCGTTGAATCGAATGCAACTTTATGATTATCTTAATGTTCTTATCATTTATTATAGTTTTTATTGTTAAGCTTCAACATTTTTGTCTCTAACATTATTATTATTTGTAATATAAACAGTATTAGCTACAACATTTAAAATGTTACAAAACAGTCATGAGTAAAAATTTGTTGAAATGAAGAAGTTATAAAAGAAAAATAAGTATTATGGAAATATGCTCAAATAAACACGAGAAATTTTCAGATAAAACTTTGCTACAAAAAAAAAGAAAAGCATGAAATTCTACGACCATATAACGCAAGAAAAAATTCTCGTGTGACATCGAACGATAATATAAAGTAGCTCATACGTTACCGAACACCACGACACGATGATTGCAACGATACTTTTTCACGCTGAATAAATAGATACGCGTTCACTCGAAAAGTAATAATGCGATCGTTTTTTTTTTCTTCCTTCTTTTTTCTGCTCTCCTCCGTATACCTTTTTCATTCTGAATTTTTTTCGCTCATGTGCAATGAATCAAAAGTTAAAGCCTGTACTTGTGGATATTTTTAATAAAAATTGGTTAAATATTACTTCAATATTCTTTGATATGAAATTTTACAAGAGTTTAAACTTGATTGAATTTGTTTTATTGAAAAACAATGTTTTAGCTAAAGAAAATAATTTTTTATTTTCATATTATTTTAATTCTATAAACTTTAAATTCATTGATAATACATATTTAAATATGCATGTATAACAAGAGCTTTCAGATAAGTTTAAAAACTTAACAAACGACTATTAAAGCTTTAAAATAATATAAATAAAAAACCATGTATGAATACTTACATAAATAATACTTCATATACAAAAGAAAGCACGTCTGTTAAACATGGAAGCTTACAATGATTGTTTTTTTCAATTAATATTAAAGTTTAATACTATAGAAAGCTCACGCCGTTATAAAACTTGCTGTTACTAAGAGCGTCAGAGAATCGAGCGATTTTCATATTATTACAAGCGAAGCGCTAACGCTTAACTTCATCGTCATGTATTGACAAAAGTTTTTCTATTCGCAATGACACGTAGGTAGTCCGCATCCAGTATTTAATGCAAATATACAAAAGCTTTACTATTGCTACTGCTGCAGTATTCCGAATGTTTCGAGTTCAGATTAAACGGTCTATATGGTGTGTGCGAGTTTACAGTGGCAATGATTGGCGGGCGAATAACTGTGCGCGAACAACGTTTCAAAACAAGATTTTGCAAGTTGAATCTCTCTTCTCTCTCTCTCTCTTTCACTTTATATGCCGATTACAATTGGCATTGCGCAAACATTTGCTATGAGAGAGAGAGAGAAAGAGAGCTTGTGTATTGCAAGTATGAAGCGTTGGCAATATACAGCGTGGAAAATTTAGCTCTCTGTTAAAAGCGAGAGATAGAAGAGAACCGGAGGGAAAATCGATTTTCATTTCTAGCAGAAAGTGTGCATATAAAATGTTGTATAAAGGTAGTCGAGAATACGATAAGGCCGCTTCTCATTGTTTTGAGCTTTTGCAAATATTGAGTACTCTTCGCGCGCTACCGCTCTTTCACGTCTCTTTAAAGCGCATTCTCGTTCCTTGCATTTCAATCTTTCTTTTCAATTGAATTAATTAAGCGTTATTCGCTAAATTTATCGAAACTGCATTGAACGATTGTCATTTGAATTTTTTAAGATTTATAATTGATTTTTATTTTTTCTTAAACAAATATATGTACTGTATGCAAAGAAAATTTTAAATCGCTTTATGAATAAAGAACATATCGTGATATATAGTTCCATTACGTAAAGATTAGAATAAACGAAAATAAAAATAAGTAGTAAATACAATATATTTTTAATTTCATAAAGTCAGCTCAAGAAGCCAACGAAATAAAAGAAAAAGAATGAACAAGAAAAACACGATACGTTAGGAAAAAAAAGAAAAGAAGAAAGAAAAAAAAGTAGTACATGTATTGAGTCCCATGGGCGGATGGGTGGCAATGCGAACACGACTTTCCTTCTTTCTATAGCAAAGCTTTTATTTTCACAGCCCAGTGAGACAGGTAATATCTCGTTGGTGTAATCCGTAAGACACGTGTCCCGATTTCAGGATCTAGATTTAAGTTAAAATCGATCGAAATTTTATTTTAAACAATAAAATGGAAAAACAATATAAAACATCTAAAACCAGAAGAACTAAAACCTTTTAGTAAGTGTGAAGAATTTTTATAAATGTTTTTTAGAATTTTTCACTTTTTTACTTTTTTCTAGTATAATTGCAATGTTTTACTCATTTCTTGCATCAGCAAATGCCCATATGAAACTACCCTATTCGAAAAACTTTATTTATATCAAATAATTAAAACTGAAAAATTTAATCATAAACAAAATCCTTCCATTGATAAATGTACTATTTTGTTAAAGTAACATTGAGTATTAATTAGGATAAACAAGCTTGGTGAAGTCATAAAAAGAAAAGCTTTTGCAATATCCAAAAGTGGCAAAAATCTCTATAGAAAGTAATTCCCAGATTGAAAATGCAGCGAGTATTTAACAACATAG
The DNA here is from genome assembly GCA_017163975.1 of Anastatus disparis. Classification (NCBI taxonomy): domain Eukaryota; kingdom Metazoa; phylum Arthropoda; class Insecta; order Hymenoptera; family Eupelmidae; genus Anastatus; species Anastatus disparis. The sequence continues at coordinate 5,564,043 of JAFFSR010000251.1, forward strand.
AAAAATAAAACTGCAACTAAAAGATTCGTTATAACGCTCAAAGTTGCATTAAATACAGAACACGGTATCGAAAAAGAGCGAATAAGAGATAGAGAGAGAGAAAGCTCCGATTGATGTCCAGTCGCGTAGAATGGTATTCCAGAGCATAAGCTAGACTTTCATGTATATATGTATATATAGATATATGTGTAGGTAGAAACAGAAGAGATATACAACTAGAGGCCACAACGAACGGTAATGGAATTGTCGAGTGTAGTATAGGTACTATATAGCGAATCTCTCTGTAGGCTTCGGGTGAGATTGAATCTCGAGTACAATGCGGACGATTTGCGCTATCGATCAGGTTACTCGCTATATTGCGACCAGTATACTTCCAGCATTGAATTTTACCAATGGCCACTTGTAAATCCCTATTGATTTCTCGAATCCTATGGATTAAATGCATAAGGATCATGTCCTGATGATGTTTCGATTTCTCATCTTTGTTCTTAACGTTTACCGATTTACCAAACTTTTGCTTTTTTTTCTTATTTAAATCGATATACAATTTCATTAGATTATTGCCTTGGTAGAAAATTGATCGTTAATAATTGCGTAAGCGTTACTGAGTGGCTAACTTTATAGGTTATGACTGTGTTTTTAAAAAAAAGGTTAACGGCTGGCGAAAAGTTGGTGAAGGATATTTGAAACTTCATTAAAATATTCAAATATATATTCGCCATAAAAAGAAAATGATAAGGCGAACCAAAATTTTGAATTGTATGAAATAACCCTAAGAATCTAGTCGTCAAATTTTTTTAATAAAAGTTTTTTATACGAAATGATATATCGTAAAACTTGATGGTATATCAAATGTGCGACGATATAACACGTATAATATGAAAGGGACGATTTTTTTTTTGGGAACAAGATTGATGGAATGTATCTTCGATGATGGGTTTTCGGTGCGTATAGCAAAACTTGTATATTGCCAAAGCGTATGAGCGAGAAATGGATTTACGAATAAGCTGACCAATCACGTATCTATCTATAATATTTTATCGAAGAATGAGTTTAAATTTTTATATACATATTACCTTATTATACAAAATTTTGTGAAAATTCGTTTTTATTATAATAAAAATATAAAAAAAAAGGTTAAAAAAATAGCTGAATCATTTTAGTAGCTCATGATTTCCAAGTAAAGAAAAATATTATTCATGAAATAGTTGAATAAATAAAATCCCTTAAAATTGTTTCTCAAATCCAGTAGATCTAGCATTTACTTGGAATAATATGTTTACATTTTAAGCGTAAGCAAAAGATACATTTCGAATTTCCAGTTTCATAAATATCGCAATCCCAGCTTTATATGTACACAACTGGAATCTAAATCTCGATATTTATTCCTTTACGTCAAAAAAATTTCCTAGAATCTAAAGAAATTCGTCAGATCTCCGGCCGTTAAATAATTAAAGCTTCATTTTACTGTAAATTCTTTTTGGTTGATTGATTCCAGAACTTCCAAAAGTTTTACGTTGAATCGTTTTCAATGTAAAAGGCAAAGCCACAAACTTCAAACTGGCTTGAAATAATAAGCTAGCCCTATGTTGTAGCGTCATTCAAATAGCTGCATTACCAAGGCTATTTTGGTACCTCCAGTGCCAATCCAAACATTTAACAATAAGAGCAAGAAAGTTTAATGTGTGATATACTTTTGAGTATAGAACATTAATTAATGTTTTAGATAATATTAAGTTTTCATTTTCAATATAATGTTTTATTCTGATGATTTATTATTAGTTAATAAATATGTCCATTTTTCAGGATGACAGTAAAAAAAATGTCTTTTTATAATTGAAATATAATTGTGTTGCGTAATAATATAAAATATCAGCTACTTCGAAAGAGCCGTCTAACAAGATATATAAAAAGAGACAATCTATCATAAAATCCCGCAAAAAAATAGTCCCTTTGCTCTATCTCCAGTTCGGAACTTCAATAAAAACAAAATCCACTGCTTGATCCACAAGTAAAACAAATTTTTTCTTTTTTTTTGTTAGAAAAATCTATATAGAAAGACGAATGGGCATGTAACTCAGACACGCACGTTGAAACCTTCTTCGACATAACAAAAACCCAACGACCGGCTTAGCCTTGAACTATAGACACAAAACCACAAACTCCTCTGTGCCCTTCTCACTCTTTCTTTCGTTTTATTCTATCGACCTGACTCAATAAGCTGCTCGTCTTTCTTCACTTGTTTATATCTATATGTGCAACATGAAATAGGTGAGGGAGTTGTACACAAAGCTTTGTTTATGCCCTTAGTCAGTCACACACGCAGATGCTACGGTTTATTTTTTCCGTTCTACAATGTAATCGATGTTTTCTTTATTGATGGAATAAACATAACGTTCTGTTTATTTCAATATTTTCATTAAAATTTCAATTATTTTACCTTTGTAAAATATTTTCATAGTACTTTTATTGCGCATATTCGGATAATAATTTTGTTATTCTTTTAATTGCACGCTTTTCTTTGTGGATAATTGATTGCACACAGTAGCCAGTATTATACATTCGTCATAGTTTAGCAAAAGACGTTGTACAATAGTAATTAGCTATTAAGATTGTAATAAAAAACTAGTTACGATTCTGGAAATAAACGTACCTTTCTTTCAAGTAAACGAATAATAAAAGTAAAAAAAAAAATAAACAATCATTCTTAACCGTGGAGTTCACGAAAACATATATAGAAATCGTAAAAAACGAATGTAAAAAAAGAAAAGAAAAGAGTTCCCCTATGCATTGGAGGAAATAAAGATCTGCTGGCACTGCTCCAATGGGATTTCGACTGAATCAGCCTTAGCGACCTTTAACATTCCAACGACGTATAGTCGTCGTCATCTTCTTCTTCTTTTCCTTTCTACCAGTATTATATAGTTCGTGTGAAACTGTTGCGACGCTTTGGTAATTGGAGGGCTGGTATATACGAAGCAAACCGATAACGTTTCTAAGCTTTTGTGTCCGAATAGAAAATTGGACCGTTGCCAGGATATATTGACTGATGGTCAGTCGATATATTTTGATTGACCAACATGACAACGAGCTCTGAGATTACACTAAAATTCGAATTGTTTTTCTCCTTTCAAAGAGAAAAAGCATCGTTACGATGATAGTTTTGATAGCGGTATTCCTAAGCTAGAAAAATTTTATCTTCCAGAAACGTTTGCTTATACGAGCGTATGAGTGTTCATAAATGTATTATGACAAAACTTTATATATAGTATATCTTCCAAATGAGTAAGAATTTCTATATTAAATTTTACTTATATTTTCGATATCTCCTAATATAGAATTAATTAGATTTTGTGATCCAAGGGTCACGATTTATTTTTTAATTTTATAAAATCTTAAAAATATCAAATTTTTTATAAACAAAATAAAGATATATGCAAAAATAAAAGTATATTCTTCGTCAATAAAAATATGATATTTATATAATTAAATAAAAACCTGATTGTTAATAAAATCTCAATGAATTTGAATATGATAATTAAAGATAAAGATTTTTCTAACTTTATTCGAAATGATTTCATATCAAGTCGTAATATATAAAAGTCTAGGTAGTTTTGATACAAAAGTAAAATAATTAAAAGTTTTCAAAAAGTTTCTAACCTCTACATTATTGCACGCACATTTAACAAAAAAAAAAATGACTACCAGTTAGAATAAAAAAAAAATAGCACCCCCGCAGGCATCACTTGAACGTGTTATAAATTTGTGTCGTTCCCCCCTTTTCTTTCCTTTCTCTTAAGAAAGAAAAAAGACAGAGTCTTAGGGATAATAAAGAAAGATGAACGCGCTCGTTATTTAATGTAAGGAAGACAAATCGGCTATGAAGAAGTCCAGAATTTTTTCCGTTCATCTTTTGTATTGATAAAAATCATAATCAATTTAATATGAAACTTTAAAACAAAGCCAAAAAGCCTTGCTGGTATTATTCGATTTCTTAAACAGTGTAATTTTTTCACGCAATTTAAAAGTAATGCAAATAATATGCATATTAAATCTAAGCTTACATATTGCATCCTATGAAGATTTTATAGTAGACATTGTAAATAAAAAATAACTGATAAAAGTTAAATCTAATAATTCATAATGAATAAATGGCCAATCCATAAGATGACATATAAAATTGGATCTATCACCTAATAAAAACTGTCAAAATGTCATATAAATGACAAAGTATTTTAGTTTTAGATGACTATAACGCTTTTATAGTGTGCGGAATTTAGCACGGAGCGTTAATTAGAGTCTGAACTCTCTCTTATTCTCTCTTACTTCCTCAATACACATGCCCATCAGAACGAGCTAACGGCCCTGGCCAGTAACGACAGGAATGTAATTACTACGATCAAACTAGTTCGATCGATATACGTTCCCTTGAAATTCTCTCGCCATTTAATGCTTTCGGCTATCCGAAATAAAAAAAAAATTTATTCGAACGTTGACGTTTAAACTAAGCTTTTTTTTTATTTTAACGACGCCACAAAAGAATTTAAGTAAATGTACAAATGAAAAAGGGATAAAGAAAAAAAGCAAAAAGTATTGAATGAACGGATAGTTAAGTTAAAAAAGCTATTTTATCGAGTGGATTAACGCTTTTAGTGTAATTTTTTTATATTCCCATCGTCGTGCTGTAATATTTAAAGTCAATAATACGATAAATCTATTATTGCGTTATCGATTAATCGATATTACAATGTAATCAAATTGTTCAACGTTATTGCAAACTGTCTTTGTAAGCCTCATAAAAATTCAAATAACTTTTACGTGCTCATACAATATTTATTAATAATAAATTAAGCTTTTATAATACCGAAACTCTATTAAAATAAAATTAAAAAATAATTTTGAAGTCGAACATTAGTAAGCAAGCCCATGATACATAAATATTAAATCGTGCTTTGATTATAAAGTTAAATATCACTGATTAATGACGACATTCGTATGATTCAGACTACAAGACGACTTTTGCTTTTTAATGACATAAAGACCGCAAGATGTGATACTGAGCTAAATTTGGCGTTCGTTTAAAAATTGGCCTTGATGATATGAATACGTATGGAAAGCAAAAGTCAGGAGAGTTTAATTTTAAAGATGATTCAGTTTAGTGGCAATTATTACAATTATTTTAACTTAAAAATAAAGTTCTTGTAATTATTATTCCGTATTACTGTAAAAGAGTTGTTACATTGTACAATGAAGAAAGACTAATTTATTTAAAACAATAATTCATGGAACAGTTGGATAAACATATATTAATATGAAAAACACCTAAAAGACTACAAATACAATCAAATATACAATAGTTAGTTTAAATAGGAGTAAAAACTTCTTCGACAAAATTTTAGCTTCTCATAATTCACAAAACTAAACTATCATACTAATTATTCAATTCGCATTGATTAAAAATAATTCTCGATTAATTTTAAATATTTCTAAATTCAGACTTGTACTCGAATTAAGAAAAATCTTGTATTTAATAAGAAATCTCAATAATGAAATTTTATGGCGTGTGATGTCAATCGTAAGACTCAAGAATCTAATTAAATTGCTACGCATGCAGACAAGTTGCAAATTTCAGGTATGGTTTAGCATTGCGTAAAATCTCCTTTTCGCAAAGAGGTAAAGAGAAGAGCAAACCTTTAATTTGCACGTAGTGCATGTACACAACTCATATGTGATTCTCGTTAACGAAATAAGATCTTCCGCAGCAGATTTTACTTGCTAAGGTGAAACATTTGTTACCTTTGTCGTTGTGTGCTCTTTAAGCTTTATACTAACATGCTGTGCACTTTTGCATGCCTGAACTTTTCATCAAATTGTTAATTGCAATTACTTTATACTATTTCGTTATTAGATTGCATTATGCTTGAAGAAAATTTACGGATATCTTTTTTCTCTCATTTTTGTAAAATCTTAGGTTAATAAAAGTCTTGTAATGAAATTTTAAAGTTCTTCATCTAATTGAAGCTCAAGGTCCTAAGATGGAAAAAGAAATTTCTCATAAAATAGCTTATAAAAATCTACATGCCATAAAGCTAGATGAATTTTTAATTAAAGTCCGTTTTGAAAAAGAAGAAAAACTTTCTAATTAGCTTTAGAAAAATTAAACGAGCTTGATAAGTGGCCTTGGTCGTTTTTTATCGTAAATTTAACATCGATCATTAAACTTGTTATCCTGATAAACGTTCATCATTCCAAGCGAAGATCCTTGAAAGTAGAAACAGTCTGGAGCATTGGTAGTTGAACGTTAATTAGTTTGCGTTGGCCACGTCGTGGTTTATCTGATTTCCGAATTAAAGCTCTCCCAGGTATCTTTGACAATGCGATTATATGGAATGCTGCTCGATTTACCTTTCGTAATGTAATTCTACAAATTAGATTGAATTTTGTTTACAATATGTTATTTGTAAAATTTAATGTTTTTAGAAAAATTTTTTAAGCAAATATTTGCTTAAAACTTTTCTTGTATGTAAAAGATTATACGTAAAATATACGATTTACTCTCAAAATTGAAAATGTATAACAGTATTAAAAATGATAATAAATATGTAATGAAGTTAATTTATTACTTTAAAAAGACACAATATTAATAGCGATTAGATTAAGGAAATTAGATAAAAATAAGTACAAGATTGATTCTAAGATAAAATCCAATAAAAATTAATGTTTTTAATAAAATTATTGAGTTAAAGTATCACACAATACCCCCAGCTATTAAAGCATTTATAATTTGAGACAGGTTTTTCCAGTGGTAGCAGCGACAAGACGTTAAAACTTAATTTACGCAGGGCCACTTAAAGGTTGGTACACCCTTCCTTATTCTTCTTCCAAACTTTCTTCTTACCAAACTATATGTTATTATATAGATATACAAGTCCATGGCTTGACGTTAGCAAATTCATTATTATATACAGCACGTCGAGCGAAAAGCTTTTATATATACCTTTCTCACTCTAACCCTTCTTTCAACTTATTTCGCTCTCTTTTCAGTACTTTGGACAAGTACAACTCCTCGACGCCTTATTGTTGTATATACTTTCTACTTTATGTATGTATAGGTGTGAGGGTACGAGGATGCGATGATTTAATAACGTCGCAAGAGAAGAAAGAGATAGAACACTTGTTGTTTGGGGCTTGCGTCGAGTGTATCTCCGATCATTATCGTTATACACGAGGAGTTTGGGCACAAGTTATTGTCGAGTTTTGGAGTAGGTTTTTTTGGATTGCTGTTTAGAGAATTGTTGTACTGTTAATCTTTACAGAAAATAAATTTACTGCTTTTGTATTTCCAAAAATAATAGCAAAAGGTTTTTTTATTGTTACGAAAACAAGATATTTTTCAATTATGGGATTTCCATGATTCAAGAAAATGAAATTAAAATACTCTGTTTATCATAAAAAATATAACAAATCGTGTAAAAAACAAAAATATAAAATAGTTGGTAAAGTGATTTTAAATAACTGATTATTTAGTGTTTGTCAATGAAATATTTAGATAGTCTAAAGATACTTTGGTGACTGAAGCGACTACTTTGACATCTTGAAAATTTAAGGATACAATGTCACATGACTGGCAGTTAAGGTACAGTGAAATATACGTAGAGTACAAGCCAGTGGTTCGCGAAACGAAGGGTCTGTCGAAAGCCATAAAAGCGACAAACAAGCGAATTTGGTTTCGCACTTTCTTGCGCTTAAGGGAAACTACGTGCACTGACTCTAACTCGATTACATAACGTAACTCGCACCTTTCGTTCTGCTACGAAAACCTGCTCTAAATTTTCGCAGTCACACGGAATACATGATGAAGAGTTTTCTTCTGTGATGCGATATAGTATTTGACAAGAGACTAAATTTTACGCTTCAAAGATGTTATAAAGAATGTTAAACGTTAATTAACTCATTTCTTTTAAATTGTTTATCAAATTTTAAACTTAAAAAAACAGATTTTGCAATGCAAGATTTCATTTATTACATCAAAATAAATTAAAGAAATAAGAAAAACATTTTATTGTTATAAAGTGAATTCAACAATCCATCAACAAACAAATATAAAAAGAAAAAGAAAACTCCTGTTAAAACAGAGAAGTAGGAACTATAAAGAAAAAAATCGCAATAAAAATGAATTAGTGAAAACTTTGATGGGCTCTCTCTCCTGCCTCATTCTTAAAAAAAAAAAAGCAAAAAGATCCAAGCTAAAAAAAGCAGCAAGTATACAGAAAGCAAAGCAACAACTATCAAATAGTAAGTAGTTTTCAAACCCAATAAAAACTTTGCTCTTACTCACGGCAAAGTATTGCGGCAGAGTTTATTACGTTGACAGTTTAACGGATTACATTTTAATTCCAAATCGAGCTCCGGCTATACGGCCAAGTTTGATCTGTAAAATTGTTTACTTTAGACTGTGCTACAGTTATTTTCCAAGTGCACGAAGACGTTGACCGATCGAAATGATTTTAATTTATAATGAGCTTCATTTTAAACTGCTTTTGGCGATAAACTTTCCCTTTAATATTCTTTTATTTTTTACCGTATAAATTCTGCTTTGAAATGATCTTTAGTTTATCTCGTTTTTCCATTATACTGTTTAACATTTTAACAATATTGAATTTAAAAATGAAGCTATAAGAATATTGAATCATGAAATGAGTTTGCATACATCTTTAACCAAATTTAAGCTATATTAATGCACAAAGAATCTAAAAAAAATTAAGTAGGTTCCTTATAAATCACCCTTTAATCTTACTAATAATAATATAACAAAAAAATCACTTAACATCCTTATTAAAAAGATATTTAAAACTTTCATTATCCCTCATTTTCCATTCAAAAGTTTTTCTCCTTTAACATTTTTTTAGTTTCTAAGGCACGTTACCAAGAACAATTGAAAGTCAAATTGTTAATTAACAAAACGACCAGAAATATTTCCCATTGTTTCACACGAATTGCATAATGGTCTCATACCCGTTTTCACTTTTGCCGAAATTCTCTTGAGATAGTGAAACAAAGAAAACGAAATCACTGGGCACGATCACCCTTCTTTAACCGTAATCGAAGAAATTTTTAATCAGACACGATCCTTGGCTTAGTATCCTACGGATAAAAGCCAGACCCTTGTCTTTTCTTTTTTCTTTTTGGATACATAAACGCTAAGGTAGCGCGCAGCGGGAATTCAATTAATTTCGAGTGATCTTTTGCCTTTGATGATGAGCAAAAGAAGATCTTTCGAATTACTCTGAGGAGTCATTGCGGATCATTGGTTAAAGAATATTGGCAAATGTCGTACCCAAGGCTTGACATTTAGAATATTTTCATTGTATTGTATATTTTACAATCACAATATTTGTACATTAGTCTAGTTATTTAACAACTTGATGAAACACTTACTTTTGATTTCTTTTAAGATCAACTTGGAATTCAAATCTTTCAAAGTTTACATTTTTAATATTTAATATTTAATAATTTGATTTTATGTGTATTTATACTGTATCTATATTACTTTAAGTGTAGTCCAACCAACGCCTAAACTTTTAAATTTAATGAAAACTAATAGTAACAGAAATAGGATTTTGAAAATCCATTAGTCATTATTAGTAGTATCTTGAAACGTCTATAAACATAGTTACAATAATTCATTGAGGTAAACTCAAAATACTTGTTAAATCGATTATACATCGACGTTCATTCGATAAACTCTGAAACGCTAACCTCGTTTTGGTTTTAACAAAGTAAACGTAGATCCCCATGATTTCCACCTTCGCTCATCTTATCAATATAACCGTAGGTTAGTTATCAATCGAGCGAAGAGAGATCTTCAGATCTTCTAATTGGACGCAACTCAACACTTCAAAGTAACTAACTTGTTCTATATACTCGATGCCAAAACATCATGCGGAAATGAAGAGAGAGCAAGAGAAAGAGAAGTTATAGTCGAGGTTATAGTGTCCCTTGAATTAGATAGGGTGTACTCCCTTACCTCCTCTCTTGCTTCAGTTTCTTCTACGAATATAGCGTACTATATGTCCTCAAGGGAACAAGATTGCTAGTAGGACCGTAGCTTGATTCCCTTAGGAAGGAAGGACTTTCTCTTAAGTTTTTATTTGCTAGATGTAACTCTCAAAGTAAAAGATCTGAAAAAAGACATGTTCTGTTTTTTTATAGGATTGCATTAGGATTCGTATTGAATTTTTCAGAAATCTTAATTGATTTTGAATATTTAAATTTATAGTTGGAGTTTTTAAAAATTTTTCCAACGTATAAAATATTTAATACTCATACTAAATTTATTAAAAAATTGTAATATTATAATTGAAATCAAGAAATAAATAATAAAAAGAAAAATACTAAAATCAATATACTTTTCAAAGTTCGAAGATGTAAAGAAAATATTGCAAATAAAGAAAGAGCCGAAAAAATAAAAGATATGTTTTGGAAAAAAAGTAAGGGTGTGAGTTTAATGCATTATTAATACCTTCCTTTCACAAACTACATTCCCAATTTCCTTATCCCTCTTCCGTCTCACGCGCAACTCTCCTCAATCTTCTCTTGTCCTGGATAATTCAAAATTATCCTTCATTGCGACCACACGATATTATATGTATAACTCATATACGTATAGGTATATAGCATGTACCAGGGCGTGTTCACAAGTTATTCTCTATATATACCCTTAAGGTCCGTAAAGTGTAATAAGAGCGCATCGTATTGCGCTCCAAGGCATATTAGGTTAGGGACTTTGTGTGTGTCGATGCTTAGGAAGTCTCTTCTTCTCCCTTTTCTCTTTTACCCGAAGGCTTCGGTACTATGTGTGTATGTATGTACGATATCCCTCAAGAAAAGACGTTAAAGTAAAGGGGGGTCGCTTGTAAGAAGCTCTGTTTTCCCTGCCAATCAATGGCCCCTATCTTTAACTTGTATGTTCACCCGCACCGTAAATTATATTGCTTCTTTTTTTATTTCTTTGTATTTCTGCAATTTTTAGAACCATAATTAAAAAATTGTTTTTTCGTAAATGCTAAACCAGAAATGTTTATACAAATGTATTCCTATTTGTTTTTCATCTTCATGTTTATGTCCTTGCTTAAATTTATGTAAAAAAACAATTTTTCTACATAAACATTTGATGTTGTAACTTTTAATGAAGTTTTGCGCTCATTTACGAACTACGTTACATAATTTCTCTTGATGTTTGTTTAAAAATTAACTGAAAAATATTCCAACTGCATTCGACAAAGTTACACAGCAAACATTGAGTTGAAAGTCACATAAAGTCACTTTCGTATTAAATATGGAATGACTTGAAATGGTCAGAAGATTCACGTATTACGTTATGTATGCACGTGCAAGCTATATTTCAATGTTTGGATTTGCTCAGTCTTTTCTTGAAAGGAATATCCCTAGAGATTCTTTTTTTCTTTTCACGCTACACGATGGACGAGTGCTTCTTTTTTCTCTTTTTCTTTTTCTTTTTTGCAAATCGATCCCCAAGTTTTAGCAAGCAGCAATGTGTCTCTCTTGAGACTCGTTTTTCAAGATCTGCAATTCTTGATAACCATTGATTCATATAATACTCGTGTATAAATTCACAAAGATATTCTTTAATAACGTTTTTCAATTCCAGTTGATTATTTATTTTTATTGAATATTTTTTTAATGAAAAAGATTAAATCTTTTTAATGAGTTTGATTTTAAACATATTTAAAATAATATCTCTTGTAGACATAAATTTAGATTTAATATATTATATTTTATTTAATATAATTTTTCAACAATCTAACCTTTTATTTCGAAAATGAAAACCCTGGCCATGCATTTTCAATTTTGCAAAAAAGGTGTTGAAAATTTTTCTTAGGTTCGTGTAACGTCCTACTTTTTCAAGATTTTGAAACAGAAATCTCTTTCATAAATAAAAAATTTCTCTCAAGATACAAAATGGAAAAAAGGTTTTTCCATCATCTTTCTGTCATACTTTTAAAATGAAAAACAAAGAAAGAAAATGTGTTGTTTGACAAGATTTATTTAAAATTCTTTTGTAAAAGATTGAAATTTAGTCACTATTTTTAAATTTATAATTTATATTCTAAAAATTTTATCTTATTCCAAATCATTAGAAATTGAAACGATATTTCAAAAGAATTTTTTTTTAGATAAAAATAAGTACAAATCGATACTCCCTTAATAAAACGACGAAATAAAACCTCGGAGACTTATGTCATAAGGTCGTGATAAGCAAAAGTATTACACATATATATTGCCTCTATACCGTTTCACAGGAGATGAAGGTAAAGAAAGAAAAAAAAAGAAAATATCAAGGATCCGCGAGGGAGAGAGAAAAAAAAGTTGTGTTAAATTTCTTACTATAAAAGGGAGGAGAGGAGGTCGTTGGCCCAATCGATTTTGGACAATCGCATAAATCTTAGAGCTTGCTGGGTAGCACGTGTTTCCGTCTTATTGCTTTCTCCTTCACTACTCATGCCGAGGGGTTGAGCTAGTAAACTTTTACTTTTATACTTGATACCTTTCTTTCTCACTTGTCGTCTCGCAACTGTTTTCTGTTACTACTCAAACTTTCTTTATTTAATGTTTATTTTTACGTTGTTTAGATGATTATGCAATTCTCATTTGAATTTCATGTTTACATGAATATTATTAACTTTCATTATATTATATTCATAAAAGTATTTTTTAATTAATAAATTTAATGAATTTTTTCAATTTTCTGCATATGAAAATAAATCTCAAATTTATAAATTACAATTAAAAATATTTTAGCTTGTACATAAATAAATTAATTAAAATTTTTTTTTTTAATTTTAAATAAACGCTTTTAAAATTAATCATTGTAAATAGCTAAATTTATAACTATTAATTAATAAAATATCCACTATCTTTTTTATTAAAATAAATATTTCAGTACATCTACAATAATTATGAAAACATTTATAAAATATTATATACACAAACAACTTAAAATTAGTAAACAAGCAACGAGTATAAGCTAATTCATATTTATAAAAATTTTCCTACTTTTTCTCTCATAGCTTGTACTCAACTGAGAGCTTACACAATATCGAAAAAAAAGTCATGCATTAGCCCTCTATACTAGCCCTCCAGTAAAAAAAAAACTAAAAAAGAAGAAGCAAATAGAGTAAGTATAGCCTGCGAGCACTCAAGGTCCAGGGGGTTAGAGATGAGACATAGCGTAGGCACGTGGTTTCTATGGCGACTAGTGCACACATGGGGCTTTTCGCGCGCTCACTCTCCTATCGGTAAAAAAAAGAAGAAGAAGAAAGAGAAAAAAAAAGAAAACATGAATGTGAGAAAGCCGCGTACGGCTTATAAGCAAAAATTCTTTCGAATCGATATTTTCTTTCGAGAGGATTATATATATATATATGTATGTACATACAAGGGGGAAAGAAGAAAAAGGATGCACCTTAAGAAAAAGAAGGCGAAGGGATAATATAACTTATGCTCTGGACGCTTTATCGAGCGTATATTTACACGTTGAACGCATATGAGGAGATTTATTTAATCGCGATATATTGCTACTCGTATATTTAGATTTTTTTTTCTGACTTTAGCCATGGATGAAGGGTGATAAGGAAATTATATGTGTAAGAGAGTGGAATTTCTAATTTGGCTAAAATTTTATGAAACGAATTTTATTTTCAAATTCAAGCAAGTACTAAAGTTAAATAACGGAAAATTTTATATTACATGCGTTACTATTCAGTAAATAGAAGATAAAATATATTTCAATAGTTAACAACAAATAAATATGAGTTTGAATGTATAAAAAAAATAATTAATAAAATGCTTTTACATAGAACTATATATAAAAAGTATGAGGTAACAAAAGAAATCCAAAAAGAGTAAAAAACGTGATAAATTTGTCTATTTTATGAATGCGCTATCAGTATGTATAGGAATGAGCAGACAATTTTACAAATGTGAATATTTTTTTAGTTGGTTTTATTACAACACATATTCTCTTTTTATAAAACGCTTTGAAGACTGCACAATTATTTTCACATTTACATACACTATTTTATACTCACGTATTAATATAAAAAAAATTATTATTTATTAACATTTTCTAAATGATGTAATATAAGGTAAAAAAAAATTTCTTTTCGCTTTATTAAACAGAAGCACAAACTACGGAAGAAGTAAAAAAAAATACGAAGAAATTTAATTTCGCTCTCGGCGCCAATCGGGTCTTCTTATTATGACATCTGTTCGTCGTCCCTAAAGAAGAAGTCGTACAATAGCAGTACGCTTGTACAAAAGTAATTAAAAAGAAAATCGTACCTTTCGTAAGTTTTGCTTCTTATAAAAGTACTAACTTCTTTTAAAAGTATACATACAGTTATACGCGCAACGTATAGTAAAAAATTGATACAGCCGAATAGTAAAAGAGAATTCATTATTTTGCAGCCATTTGAGAAAGCAAAGTTTAAAAAGTTGAAAAACTTTGAAAAAAGATACAAAACTATAAAGAGCAATGGTAAAATTTACCATGACGTTTTCTCGCTTTATGCGCATCGACAAATTAAATACTCGCTAAATGCAATTAGTTAGCCAATCTTCAATTTTCCTGTTTCGCCGACATTTTTTATTCTCCATGCACGACGATACTTCAAAGACTTGTTTGATTACTTATGTGTAATTGAATTTCTTTTTATTATTTCAAAATTTTAGATTTATTTTCATTCGTTTCTTTGAAAATGAAAATTCGAAATAATTCATTTACTTTTATCCTTTGCGTCAAATAAATGAAGTTTTTAAATAGCAATGTTAATATAAAATATCAGCAAAAAATTCGTGTATACAAGTATAATTAATAAAAAAGAGTTTTAATTTAAATTCAAAATATAAAAATATAAAAGTGTTTCTACTTTATATACCATATCTTAACTAAAATAAAAAAAATATAAAATGAAAATTATACTAATTATGTAAATTTTTCTGAAAAAATATTTAGTTTGGTATTCCAACAAAGTATTTCTAGCATTATATTTTTATCACGCGAAAAATTCCGTTGGGTGTACGAAATAACACCCAATTAGGTACCCTGTCTTCTTTAGGGAACTAAAGCTTAATTACTTACATAGTAATAATTAATTTATTGTCTTATTTACACCCAGTTTAATATCAGTATTTTGTAAGAAGAATAAACGAGGTTGATAAATAAAGAAAACTTTTTTTATTATATTTTATTTATAATTTTTTTTAAACATTTTATTTCATTGAATATTTATTTTGACTTATAATGAAAAAAAGAAACAAATCAAGAAGTAACTTCTAAAGGAATTAGAAGATGTACTCTTTGAAAAGCATGCGATGAGGGGTCCTTCGTTTTCCAGAAATTCTCTTCTCCGTAGTCATGGTGATGCAGACTCTGACTCATGCACATGTAGGGACGCTACTAACTGACGTCCGGCATGAATTTTCCTTATTTCTATCGGATTATTTATCACGTGAAATTTAGTACGTCATTCGTCTGTTTAAAGAGATAAAATTCATTTGATTTTCGTTTTGTGCTTGTCTAATACTTATTTTTTCTCATAAATATTTTTGAATTTATTTTAATTTAAAGTATGGATTCTCACAATGTTTTTTTATATTCAATGCAATTCAAATATCTCATTGGTAAAATAAAAAAAAAAAAATTTATTAATTATATCAAAAACTATATAAAATATAAAAAAAATTACATTATTGAATTAAATCACGTAATATACTTTGGAAGTTACAAGTTATTATAACTTCTATAAAAGAAAATTTACTGTAAACAATTTAATAACAACAAAAAAAACTTGTCAAGTGTAATAAACGTTATTCTCGTGAGACAAGTTAGAGAGAAAAAAAAATAAAGTTTAAATGAAAGGTCGGTCTTCGCAAGCGAGAAGAGGGTGTATGTCTGATCGAAGGCACGCAATGACTACTGCCAGACTGCAACTATCTTAAACGCGCACGCAATGCGACATTTTGCTCGTTAATTTTCTAGCAAGGAAATATATGACCCTATGGGACTGGCTTATATGTGACTCTCGGTATTACAATTTATATGACATTGAATAATATGAAAATCAGTTTAACGTTTACATTAACATTATTAATTGTTGATAATATTGTAATTATAAAAAATTAAAAAAAAAAGGAAAAAAAAAACAATTTTGAATATAAATATACATCTACATCATATAAATGTACATCTGATACAAACAAATAAAATTTACTCTTTTACACGTTACTGTTATATAAAAGTTTATGTAGACACTTTTTTTGCTATGGGGGCTCTCGCATCTCTTACGCACCGCTTGCGTTGCACTTTCAGACGCACGATCATTATCCTTGTTAAAATTAACAAGAATTTGTACCTTTATTTTCCTCGTTTTTCTTTTTTCGTTTAATATATAAACGTTTCTGTGCAGATCTTTTCATTAAAGAGAATGTGAAATATTTATATTCATTATTTTCAATTGTGAATTTGTAAATTCGGAGTTTGTTTTAAATGTTTTTATCGTTATTTTTGAATTTTCACTTAATCAAATACTTCTTTTATAAAGTTTATACGAACTTTTAAAGATGATAAGCAACATTTGAAGTTATAATACAAACCTTTTGTAAAATATCCATTTTGACTATGTTGTATGTCTAAGAAAATTCCTGATCGACGTGTCAGAGACACGCGGTGCTAGCATCTCGCATCTTGAACTTACAAAGGGCGCGAAAAGAAGAAAAAAAAGTTGACTGAAGTACAGAATACTACAGAGAGTAAAAGAGAGAGAAAGAGAAAAAAAAGAGGGAAAGTTTTTGCCTTTATTCGTTGCTTCTCTTTTTTTCTTCGATTTCGACACTATATACCAGCAGTGTGTTGCATTGTTTCGGCAAATAGGATTTTCTTTTATAGTAGAATCTCCTGTCGGGCTGTCGACGTCGGTTGTCGTTTTAAAGAGTGTCGTGTGATGTTTGTTTCTTGTACAACTGTATACCGAAAAATGGACTTTTGTGAAAGAGCTCACTTTTGTTTGTTCGTCGAGTGGGAGAATTGTAGAAAAAAAAAAGAGAAAAAAAATTATCAAAAGTGTTCTTGATCTTGGAAGTTTTTTATTTACAGCGAATTCTAATTATATGATATCGATTAAAATATACTTAATACTACAAATATAGTATCAAAAGCTAGACATTAATAAAATATTCAGTATTTCGGAGACGGTTTATTGATTTAACGAATATATTTGTGATATTTTTGCTCTTATATTAGAAAACATTCAAATATTTTGTATATATTTTTCTAAAGTTTAGTAAGATTATTTATATAAATTATCCATTTATAATTAACAGTTTTAACCATAAAGATAAATAGTTGATTACTATAACAAATCCAAAAGCTACAATATATCTCGATCAAGAAAACAACAACAAAGCCAAGTTAAAAGCAAAAGCTCACATTGTTATTACAGTGAGAGTATAACTTATAAAGTTTTCACTTACTTTCTAGTAAAAGATAGAAGAAAACCTCCTCGACAAAAACGCCTCGTCTTACCCGCAGACAAGCTCTTTCATAATCGAGATGCCGCGTCGTCGTTGAAATTTCCCTTTCTCTCCTGCTACCACTGTCTACTATATACATTTCTTTTGTACCAAAAAGTGACACCTCAAAGCTTACTCTACTACATTAAATTTGCTAATTTCCTTTCGACATTCCCCTAAGCTGTTACTCGACAGATGTGACAATGAAAAAGAGAACTCTGACATTTTTTTTATAATCTTATTTCATTTGTTTATACAAAGCTTAAATACTAGCTTGTGCTGTACAACTTTTATTAAATTTTTTATAAAATCTCTTGTTTAAAAAATTTAAGAATAAAAAAAATTTATATTTGGTAACACCTTCGGTTAATGTAACTCAGGATATTAAAAAAAACTTTAAAATTATGAGTTTGAAAGCTCGTAATTACGTCTAATTCAATTTTAAGAAATACTGACTGCTGTAAACAATGGCCTTAATGACGTAGATCGCTAAAACCAACGAGCTTTCATAAAATTTTAAAGAGGATCGAGCAATTTTAGCCTTGAGGTGGTGTTTTATTTTTATGCGGTATTCTTCGTTTTATAATACAATTACTAGCGGCAATTCTTTGCTCGCTAACGATTATTGAATTTTAATTTATTGCTTAATATTAATTATTTATAATTCATTATTTACTGTGGAATGTCAACTTCAATGCTTCAGGAAAATATCTTATTAAAATTTTTAATTTTGAAGATTTAAAATTTATAAGTTCCAATGTTTGTAACTTTTAAAAATTTGCAAAGATCCAAAAGTATGCTTATAGTGAAAATAAAAATTTATCTAGTCATAATATTTCTGGGTGGATGAAAAAAGTCTAACTTTTTAATACAACAAAAAAAGACTTGTTTCTTAAATAAAAAAACGCCTACAATTAAGCTTTTTTTTCCAAAACAATCAACCGTTTGCAAAGGTTTTTTTATGTTAATTATCTTATTTGTACAAAGTTTTTTTTTTCTCGTACCAACTCGTTAAACGCATTCAAAGTTCAAATGTTTTAATTATTTGCTTCACGTGACGAAAATAAACATTGAAAAATCCAAAATATTTAATTGTTACTCGAAACGTCAAAACATTGTACATTATGCATGTCGCGCGAAACGACCAAATGTTAATTTGACTAATGAATATTAAATTTGTTAATTTTGCGAATACGTAAGCTTAATTAAGCCACTACAGTATACTCGTTTGTTAATTTACAAAAGGTTAACATTCATCATCGTGTCCACCATATCAGTTAATAAATTTTAAAGTATCCTACCAAAAATTAATTAAATTCTAAAATAAAGAAAATTTTCCAGAAAATTCTTCTATCACTGGGACTTGTAAGATCGTAAGCTGGAAAACATTGTTCTCTGAAAATTAAAACAAGCCATCATATTTAAACAAAGTTCATTGGAGTCTGTTGATTTTCATGCTACTAAATATTAAGTTACTGTGCACACAGCTTAGGTAAAGAGCAAGAGAAAGATAGAGGTTCATTATTTCCTCTTAATGACGTTTACGTAAAGCTCCAAAGTACGTTGCTAGATAATTAAGGCGGACATTTACGGCTTTTATAAAGTACAATTATTTCAGATCTTTTATGAATTTCCCGTTATTAATAAAATTGCCTTGAAATTATCAAGAAATATGCGAACGCAACATTTTTCGCTATTAGATTATGAACGCCGAGATTGAATTTCAAAAAAACTTTAAAAATCAGCATAAAATTTAAAAAAGAAAAAACGAATAACGCATAAGAGCAGTTTTGTTTGAACTCGTAAAACATAACTTAACAAAGTATATCGTATACCCATTGAAAAAAAGGACCGTAGACGAATAATGAAAACAAGAGAGGGACTGTATAGATGCGCGAGACAAAAAATGTTAATGTATTTAAATGTCAAGGGGAGAAACTCGAATCTTCAAAGGTTCAAAAAAAAAAGAAACATGGAAAAAAACAGAAGAGAGAAAAAAGGACGAGATAGAGTAATGTAAAAAGAGTAAAAAAAGAAAGCGTATCACACGTTAAAACCAGACACATCAAAATTCCTGGTACACAGTTGCATATAATTTATTAGCTGTTGTACATGTCCAGCGTTGAATTCAAATGGACGAGGAAAACCACGTGCCGCAGATTCTAACTATTATGTTATATTCTATATAGAATAGCGTTTCCAACGTTTAATCGAAATTTTCACGCCTGATATATGCTGGGAATTCGTTGACTCAAATTCCCATTGTCATTATTATATATACAATATTCAATGTCATCGTATTTTGGCAAATAAATATTTTCAATTATTATAGACCCGATTAATTATTTATGAAGATGTATTTGGAATTATTCATGTAATATAAATTGTATGCTTCATTTAAATGTTGATAATCTAAAATAATATATAATTAAACAAATTTATTAAGAAAATAATAAAGCGATTAAACAATTAAAATGCAATTCTAGTGACTAATAATAATAAAATATTAATCAATATCTTCTTTAGTGAGACACTTTATTTAAAATATAAGTTTTTCAAATTCTTTTTGAAAAATTGTAATTTATTTTGTAATTAAAACATCAAGATTAAAGATTAATAATAAAGTTGATAAATTAAAATTGTATATACTTTGAAAATATTTGATATTAAAGTTTGCAATATCTAGTCGAAGCATTTGCATAGTTCTACATGATAGTAAAATTGAAGGGATAGTACTATATATATGCATCGTGCGTATAAAGCGAGGGAGAGAGAGAGGCTACTGACAAATATGCTGTGCAGAAGCCCCTCTTCAAAAGGGCCGCGTGAGGTACTTGCTTTATCTCTGTCTCTCCCTTTTTGTCGACGATAAAATCGACGCTAGCTTTGCGCGCATTTCTATGCGGACAATATCGATTCGTTGGGACGAGTCATTAATTAAGCTCCACTGACCATTTTTTACTGTCCGCTTTTTTATATTTTGCATAGCTTTTTTTTCACCTGCGTTATTTTTTTTCTAGCTGGGAGTTCTTTTGTCAAATAATTCATTCAAAAAAAATTTAGTACTGGCAAAAAAATATCTCAATAACAGAATAGAAGATGTTTTAAGTTATTGTCGTGATATTTTTTTATAAAACCTTAACAAAATTGGATTTTTAAAAAATTAAACAACTGTTATACTGTACACAGCTGTGAAACCCTTTAAAAAGACTCAAAATTTATTATTTCTTTAAGTGACCCTGGTAGAAAATTGAGCATATTTTGGGCAGAATTTCTGGTCAACAAAAGTTAAAATGACACCTATCTAGAAATTTTAGAAATTCTTCGTGCAAAATTTTTAGATGAGTGTCATTTTAACTTATCATTGACCAGAAATTCTGCCCAAAATATGCTCAATTTTCTACCAGGGGAGGAACAAAAGTTTTATTTTTTTTTTGATTTATTAATATTATAAAATATGTTTTGTTTTCTTCTATAAAACTTTAAAGAAACAAAAATAATAAATATATTGTATAGTGAGTACTGATGACAAGTAGAGTTTGAAAGTAAATTTTGAAACACCTCAAAATTACAGCAATCTAATAAATTCCACCTACTTTCAATTTGCTTAAGCAAATATTTCGAGCCGTACAGCCGCAAGAGCCCAGCAACAACTCGATTTTAAACTTGTGCGAGAACTCGCAACGAAAGCCAAACTTTGAAATCACTTTGTGAAAGGACGTTGAGAGTTTAAAAAAAAAGTCCTTTCTAACGGGGCTGATTATAGGGAAAGTTAAAAAAAAAGGGCATGAGATGAGTAAAATTGCGACGTTCAGTAGTAACAGCTAAAAAAAGTTTTTCTTAACGCAGTAGTAGAAGCAAGGATGGATACAGTCAAACGTCTACCTTCTTTTTTTTTTAAGCGTGAAGAAAAAACAAACTGTCACACGCCAGAGGCGACTTAACTGCTGATAAATTACTTTTACGCCGTAGAGAAGCATAATGCACGCAAAGTTGTCGATTCTACAAGGAAAAAATAGCACGGAAAATAAGTTTAAAAAAAAGGGTTTAAACTTTTTTTCGAGCATACCGAAAGAGAAACGTTAAAGAAAATATGAAATTTCATCTTCAATTGTGCCTTTAAAATTTCTTTAAATTGCTATATCTAAATCTTCCGACAATCTTTAACTTTGAATAATATTTAACTTATATTTATTAAGTCATAAACAGAATTAGTCAATAATAAACGTAACTAAAAGTTTAACAATTTTTATCTTGAAAATAACAGGTTTAAAAATAAAAGAAATATAAGAGCAGATAAAAAAAGTTTAGCTCGATGTACCTTTTTCAATCTTTAGGTTAAAGCAAGTGCCAAAGCTTTTGCCGTCAAGTATTTATTCGAATCTCCTCTTCGGGTCCCTCGTTTCTTCTTTTATTTTTTTCTCTCTTTTTTTTTATCTGTATAGCACAACCCGAGTTTTCACGCGCAAGATATACTCCTCTTAACTGCCTTGACATTTTAAGTGGCTAACTTGCTATATAGATTTAAGAAAGGTTTCGTTATCTTTTTTTTTCCTTTTTATTTTACTTTTCTAAAGAAAGCCTTTTGGCTTTTTCCTTAATCGATTCCTAATTCGATTAAGAAGGGATGGAACGGAATCGATTTTATCTTTCAAACGTTACTTTGATAATGTTATTTCTAACCCTTGTTAAAAAAAATTTTTTCTAGCAAGCTAGAAAAATTGATCAGATTAATTTATAACTTTAATTATGAAAAATTGTCTATCTGCAAAATTTTCCTTTTTGCAATAAATCATAATAAAAAATAAATTAATTTCTTAAATGTACAATCAATCAATTAAAAGTAATATTTCTTAATCATCAAACATTCTTACGAAAAAGAATGAAAAAAAAGCCTAACGAAGGTGAAGGACTTTTTCGATTGCAGACCAATTAACGATCGAATTTTGTTAAGCTTCTCATATAGGGGGAATAACGTGTATTCTATATCACGGAATCCCGGAAAAAGAGAACGACAGTTAAGCCACTATGTACTGTAGGGTTGAGGACATATTCGAGCTTGCCGGTGCGAGTATATATACGTGCTACTCGAGTAATGCACGAAGGACCCTAGAATTATCGTGCTACGACGCGCCTAGTATTCTCGCTTTTTTTGCATAGGCTGCATTCCGCTTGCGCACTTCTTTTTTTTCACTTGAATATAGCAAATGTGCTCTTTGCGCGCCCTCTTTTTTTTCTACACCAGGTGTAATGGAAAATTTTAATCTGTAATAGAAAATGTGTATTTGAAATTTTTATGTCAGGTTATATTAAAAAATTATTAAAATTAGATCCAATGTAGATAATTTTCTAACATAAAACCAACGACAATTTTCCATAGTGCGACAAAATGCACAATAAATAATTTTTACTAAAACTCTTATCGTAAACCAATACATTTTTGTTAATTAGAAATTGATTTTTTTTCATATTTATTTCTCTTTTTGTTATTTCAATAGTGATTGAAAAGTTTTAAAACTGTAATAATAATCAAACTTTAGAAAAATATGTTAAATTTTCTGTCCAAAGCTAGTTATCAATCATTAACAAATTATTCTTTAATTACTGACTTATAGCTAATATTAATCGTACATAAATTAAAATAAAAACTTAAAATTTGTAAAACCTCTTAAATGTATCTAATTGATTCATTAAAAATTTTAGTTTTTAATCATCAATTTAAATACATTTCTGCAAAATTCGATTTATAGAACTACTTAAAAGAAGTTTAAAAAAAATGACTTCCCAAAGTATCCAACTAAGAAAAAGTTAAGAAAGTAAAAAAGTATTGAAAAACATTAAGTATAAGAAAGATCGTCTATGTAAAAGTGCAAATCTGTTAGCGACGCGTAAAATCCCGTATAGACGGACAGCATAGGAAAAGAGAGCTCACAGACAGATAAGCATAGACGGTAATCCCTTCGCTTCTGAAGAACAATGCGAAATTTCTTACACGCCTGCCTTCACTTCCTTTTGGATTTTCCTTTTAGATACGAAGTGTCAAGCCAAGCGTAGAAAGAAGAAATCTACCACCCCCTCTCTTTTACAGGCTTTTTCAGTATAAAGAGGGGGGAGGGAGTAAAGGAAAGCGAATTTCGATGTCGAACAGTACGAAAGCCATTATGTTTTTCTTTCTGTAACGCCTTGCACCTACAGTAAAAGTGAGAACATATTGTTTTATTTAGGCTTTCGATACTATCAATGCGTATATAAAGTTTGGAAAAAACTTTAGTCTTCTTTTTCGCTAACGCTTGTAAAAATTTGAATTATGGCTCTTTGAGGTTATCTGAATTTTACTTTGCTATTAAAAAGTATTGTATTAATGACTTCGTTGAAGAAATTTTAAGGTGCTTTTAATGCTGGAAGTTTGTAAAGAGATTTGCAGAACTGATTTTATAGTGAAGTTCAGTGGAGGAACCGTAAAATATATAAATTACGGAAGATTACTATTTATTACTTTTCAAAAGTATTTTCAACTTCAGAATATCGATTCGAAAAACGTTAGTAAGGTTGCTGCGTCAGTTATCGTGTATTTAAGTTGACAGCAGAAACGTTTCGTTTCATCATTCTTTAATTTAAAGTTTTATAAATTATTAAAAAGTAAAACACATTTTTACGAATAAAAGAAATTTCTAAGTCAAAACTTTTAAAGTATATTGATAAATATTAATTAAATTTATAAAACTTAGTCGATGTATCAGTTACTAGATGGACATCTGCTTACCATATTATGCTTTCATTTACTACGATTACTGTATTTCAATATTTTAACACAGGGCTTAGTTATCAAAGAGGGCACAGAAATTCACACATTTACCCTGGTATTGAATCTGTAAAATTATTTCTATACTTCATTATTAAATTCTTTTCACATTTTAGTAAAAAAATATTTCCTAAAAAAGATAAATTCTTATTTTCAGAAAAATTTAACAATAAACCATTTTTTGGATATTATTAATATCTGTCAGAAAAAAGAAGCAACCCCTCAACAATGAAAGTCGATGAAAAAAACAAAAGAAAAATCAACAATATTTAATTATTCAGAATCGGGCAGGGCCTTCCGAGCCTTTGGGCATCCATAAGAAAAACAAAAGGGGGCTATGCTATAGTACTCTGTATATATCTAGACAGAAGAGAAAGTCGAGCTTGCGCTTCGATTTCCCGAGAGCTTTCGCTTTCCAACTTTCTCTCGCTTTAGCTTTAGCGCGCTTCGTTTTTGCTCGAACCATGGCCTTCCGGCCATTATTCATCCCTCTCCTCCTACGCGTGTACCGCCGATATATATATTAGCGCTCGCGGGTGAATTAATCTTTTTCTTTTTTTCTTTTTCGTTCTATATATCAGGCTCCAGCAGTATAGCCCGGGTAATAACGGGACAATAAGCGTTAGAGTTGGACTCTACCATCAATTTGGATATGTTGGATCATGCTATATTCCCTCTTTTTTTTATATAGAGTTAGAAAAAGTCTGGCTAGACTTGTGTCATTAAACATCTGATGAATCCTGGATTTGTTACATCGCAAAAGTTGGGTATTAGCTGATTATTTTTTTTCTTTCTGAAGTTTAATTACTTTTATAATTAAAATTCAATGGATTTGTAGATTCACAGATTAATATAAAGAATATTTCATTTTCTGAAAAAAAGATTTATTAGCTATGATTTAATTTTGGTTAGTTTATATTTGTTTAAATTTTCTTATATTATTATTTTTCGTAAAAAGTATCATTAACATCATGTTCGTTTTTAGAAGCGTTGAAAACATTCTGAAACTATATAGATTTCACTAGATTCTTAAAAAATGTTGCTATCACAACTTGAAAATCGAATAAGCCATTTACGCCTTAGATAAGTGAGAAAAAGTTGTACCTGTAAAGTAAAAAGAGGCAAAGTAAAAAAGAAAGTAGAAAAATAAAGACGAAATGGTGAGGAAAAGGTTAATCCGGCTAATGGGTCGACGTTATCTTACTCTTTGCGGTTTTTCTCCATTGTTCATTCTCTCTTTCTTGGATCTGGTGTAAAGGGAAACTCGAGCAAGAGCAGCCCTTTAATTAACGAGCCAAAGACTCCTCTTGTGCCCGCAGCGTGTGGCATCCCTTTCACTTTACACGCTAAGGACAAAAAAGGAAAAAGCACATGTGTGCGGTTTTCCTTGGCGCTAAAATCTTAAAGAGCTTGTATAGAATTTTTAGCTGCGGGCTTTTGGATACATAAATTTAATATGTACTTAAGATCTAACATTGAAATACTAATTAATTGCTTTGATAACTGATGAAATTGTAACTTTTTTAATTTATAAATGATTAAATGTCATTGATTAAAAAGTGAAATTCCCTTATAGAAAATTGATTATATTCTAGGCAGAATTTCTGATCAACATAAGTTAAAATGTCACTTATCTAAAAATTTTGTGCAAAGAATTTTTAGAATTTCTAGAATAGTGTCATTTGCACTTGTATTAACCAAAAATCCTGCTCAGAACATGATCAATTTACTACCATTATTTTTATTAAACGAAATGATATAATGGTAGTTAATGGTAGTATCAGATTGTATCACACAAATTTTTATATTTATTTGATAATCCCAAAAAATTTGGATATGATTTTTGGATGATCCAGAAAGGTGATCAGATTCCAAGTTTCTTTAGACTAATATTTTCTTTGAATAAATATTTTCTAATCTTGTTGATTTACTTTAATTCAACTTTAACCATTATCCATTAATTTACTTAATATATAACGATTATTGGTTAAAAACCTATAAAACACCTTCTGAATCCTTAATTTAAAAATAAATAGCAACGTTTAAAAGTAAATTATTCTTAATACTGTAAAGCTTTTTAAAATTAGTACATAAAAATGATTCAGTATTCCAAAAAGGCTCGCAATCAAGCTAACCTTTAGGCTTCTCTTGTTACAGATGCTACAAGCGCCGGCGAAGATGCTCGAGCTCAACACTAATTACCCGGAAGAAGCTCATTCGAAACTTTAGACAGCAACGACGCGTCGCACAAATACTCCGGAGGTAAGTGAATCTTTACTACGTATAAGCTTTATATGTACTAAAATTATATTACTTCTAAAATGGTTAAGTACATGCTTTCAATGAATATAACAATTAAAATTGCTCAAAGGTGTATACTTACTTCATTGAACTTGAAAGGATTTAAATTATCTAAAAACTTAACATTGAAAATACTATTTATCATTTGAATTATAATCATTAATTAAATAATATTCTTCTTATTTATATATGCTTTTAAATCCTACATTGAATATTTTATAGACTGTCTTGTAGTAATAATGAAACTCCTGCCTTAGGGATAATCTTCGGGTTTGACAAAAGACAAACTTGGGTAAGCAGTGATCAATTATCGATATGACGAGTTCAAACCTTCCGAGAGTTTCGTTCAATATATACATGAATTTCTATGTTTTACTATAAAGCTCGATAATTTCGAGGGTTAGAGTTATTAAGGACCGATAGTTTTGGGGATCACTGATCGCACGGAAATGTTTGCTATACACGGATTTACGGATATTCGCTTCCGTAAGCATTTAGTAGGGTTAGATCGATTTTATAGTCTGTTTCAGGAAGTTTTAATATCGATACAATTTTTAAATAAATTATATTTTGTGATTTTTCATTAAATAAATTATTGTTTAATCTGATGTTTAGTTCAACTTAATTAACTATTGATATTTGTAGGTGTAATAACTTTTTTAAAAATTGAATATTTGGTAAATACCCAATTTCAAGTTATATTTTATTTTAAGAGTAAAAAAATTTTCAATCAAAACAGCATTAATTACACAAATTCTACGATTGACTTCATTCTACCCTTTTCTCTACTGTTTACCCTTTTGGAAAACCATCTGACCGAAGCCTCGTCAAATTCCCCCGTGTAGATGCGTGTAATGTATGAGAAAAAAAAAGAACCTAAAGGTTATATATCCAACCCCTTTCCATTCGTGTAAACACACGTGTGGCCGTTCGCACGCGAAGGGAATGAAGCCGCACGTAAAAAAAAATACGCAATCGGGCAGCAAATTTTGTGTAAGTATGGGCGTGAAGGAATGTCGCGATTTGTAGGGTGTTGGAATTTTTTTTCTTTTATGTATATGAAAGATGATGAAGATAAGAAAGATTTAAAATAAGAATTTTTTTCGCTCAATATGCAGTTATGGAATTTAAATTTTGCTTTTTTCAACGTATTAAATAAAATAAATTATTACGTTTAAAAAGATTATTTGCTGATAGAATTTATATTTTTAAATTTTAAATTCAACGTTAAATAAAATTTAAATAAAGGTAAAATATAATTCTTTATCTATGAAAGTATAAATATAAAAATACTACTTATCTCGACAGTACAATAAATAAATAAAAGAATATTTTTATCTGTTTTATGATCAAACTAATAGCAACAAAAAAAAACAATAAAAATAAAAATTATAAAATTAAAAATATAAATATAAAAATGCAAAACTATAAAATGTATTTTATAATTTTTATTATTATTGTTTGTTTTTGCTATTATTAGTTGGACTGTAAGACCGATAAAAATATTCTTTGATTTATGAAGATATAAAATGCAGTTCTTTTAGTCCAATTTTATCCGTATAATAATCAGTTTATCAAATTAGAAAAATGATCTTTTAAATTCACATTCTATGTATGCGAGTGAAATAATTAGTTCTTATTTAAAGTAAAATGAAATATTCTATTATAAGAAAATATTTTTTTTTTCAAAATTTATTTAGCAGTAAATATTGAAAGAAGTGTGTACAGCATAAATGGTAACAATAACGCATTGCTCGTAAATATAAGACATTTACATGTAACTCAAGTCAATCTCACATATTCCTCATTTACGAGAGCAATAGACCATTGCGACATCTTCATCTGCAAATCATTCGCCCGAAGCTATATGTGTACCTATATAGCATCGGTGTGCACGCTCGCGATAAAAGGTTCGAATTTACGAGGCTCTACGACAGTAAGAAAAGAAAAAAAAAACACGAAAATTTACGAGACACTTTAGTTTCGACGCCCTCTCCCTGTTTCCTGAGGTAAGAATATCTTTCTTTTGTTTTTTTTCATCTTTTCTTTCTCGCATTACCGTAACAAACAATCGATTCTGGCACTGTGGTTATTTCTCATATATCTTCACTTTCGAAAGTTTTGAAGAAGATAAACATCTTGTTCTGACCAACTTCAAAAAGTTTGAGTACGAAACAAATCAAGAACAGAGGAAAAAAGTTTAATCCAAAACTCAATACGATAAAATGAATCTATGGTCGTCTATACATTGCAAATAATACTTTTTGAATTTATTTATTCCAAAAAATAATATTTTTCAATCTATTTTTAAAACTTCTCTTTTTTCTTCCTTCTGATAAAAAAAGTATTAAATTGCACGTGTAATTTTCTGTGTTCCATGTAATAAAAAAATATTAGTTCATCTGGCGTACATATATCCATATTCTTGTAACCACGTTGAGCAGAAAAAATATATATGCCCAGAGTATGGTAGGCAAGTCAGGATAATCTTATGTGGCAGAGAGAAAGCAACGCTAAAGTCGTTCAAGAGAGAAAGAGGAAAATACGAGCGGTCGTAAATTTTGTAAGTCCTGTGGGAAGAGGTAGGGTGACAAGTAAAGGATGAAAAGCAAGACTGTATAAAGCGTCGTTTTCTTCGGACGCCCGTTGCCGTTGGACGAATACAATTCTCTTGTTGCCGAGAGAGAAAGTAAAGTGCCCGCGTGTCTCGCTAAATTTTCTCTTGCACACTTTGAAATTGCCGGCTCTTTATAACCCGCCTCTGCGTTACATTTTGTCGTAAGGTATTACAATAAAATGATGCCGTGGGATGTCGTGGGCTTAAAATATTTTCAAGCGTCTTCTTTTCATAGTTGAAAAATTCTTTGGTTATATGTGCATAAATTATGTCACTGTTCAAGATTTCAAGTTCAAACTTTAATTACGTTATCAGAAAGTCTGTGAATTTTCCTCCCTAAATCTTGTGATTAAACTGGAAATTTTTTTAGTTAACATTTTTTACTTAATATCATTTAGTTTATTATCATCTGCTCCAATTGAAATTCAAATTTCTACACTTAAACATATCGAAGAAGTATATGTAGGTAGTATGAAAAATTGAATAATTTAATAAAACGAACTAGATCACTTACCTTGGCCTTAGACATTAAGTAATCCTAAAAAATTTTCCATATCTCTTTTCGGGTAACTAAGCAACGCCATCGTAGTACTTTATCCACTTTTATGACGGCACTAATTTCATCCCCTCTCCAAGTGTCTGAACTTTACCTTGAATTTACGTGCTAATGAGTCTTAATTAAAAAAAAAAGATACAGCACAAGAAAAAGTATTTAAAAAAAGAGGAAGGGAATAAAGAAAAGGGATTAAAGGGTTGGAGTAATAAAAAGAGTCTTTTTTTTATGCATTCGAGGGTTTAGAAACTCCTCGTGGATTTCTCATGAGACCTTTTGTAAAAAGAAAGAGGTGTAAAGGCACTCCTGAAATGGAGCAAAAATACTTCGAACATTCTCATGGCGTAGGTACACTTTATCTCTTGCACACCACTGGCTTCTAGTTCAACGATTTTTCTTTTCTTTTTTTTACCTTTTCCACGCGCCTCAAAGCTTTAAAGACAGGCCTTCCTCTGTGTTACGCTTCTTCTTGCCAACTCTTTTTATTCTTTTTTTTCCTCCCCATTTCTTAAAGACGGAGAAAAGTTTATCTTTCTACCATGCTCCACTACTTAAGTCTTTGGGAACTGT
Source organism: Anastatus disparis (assembly GCA_017163975.1). Lineage (NCBI taxonomy): Eukaryota > Metazoa > Arthropoda > Insecta > Hymenoptera > Eupelmidae > Anastatus > Anastatus disparis. Next base: position 5,594,478 of record JAFFSR010000251.1, read on the forward strand.
TTGCTTCTTTCTAGCTATGCATTCAACATTAGACTGGGAAAAACATTGAATCCTTATATTGTTCAGTTGAAAAAAAAATTGATATATTCAATGTAGTGAATAATGCAAATATAATACATAAATAAGAAGAAAGTAATATGTAAAACAAATGTATGAAAGAAAAATAAAGAACTCTTGAAAATGTTCTGTTAACAGGAGGAGGAGTCAGGATGTCGATGAGCGGTAGCCTAATGGGCTACGAGAACAACAACGACGTGAGTCAAGCTAAGTGTAAAAAAGGTCTGAAACCATTGCCAGTGGTTACAAGCGTCAATGCTGCTGGTGTTACAACAACGGGCAACGGTGGTATAGGCGGTGCACGTACACGTTCTAAATCATCTTCGCGTAATTCAACGTCATCAAGAAAACGTGAATCAGGATGTTCTAGGGGACACGTTAATGGTTTATGGTCCGTCTGGTACGGTATCATTGCCGTTGGTTTTCAAGCTTACATTGCTGTACGATGCACCAGAAGATTTATTGGTAAGAAAAATGTCTTTTTTTAATATAGAATATTGATACTATTTATAAAATAAACATCCAATAGCATAAATTGAATATCAAAAAGATTTACTAATGGTTTTGTAATTGTAGCTAATTTATTTAATTAACTAGCAAATAAAAATAATTAATTAATAAAAAAATCAAATTCAAAGTTATATTTTCAGTATAATTATGTTATTAAAAAAGAGGCTTTTTTAAAATTCAATTAAAAAACAATTTAATAAAAAAGTTTTTTTTTCCGTCGACGAAAACTTAAAAACTCTTATCATTCAGTCTTTATATTTCTGAGCTAGTAATAACAGACGTGCAATAACAAACTCACATACGTTTTGACGTTGCGACATACACTATGTCTTACTCTTTCTCTTTCTCCTTCCTCTATCCTTCTTTCTCTTTTCGCCAACTGTGCAGACAATTTCTGAAGTGGCTTTTCTAGGCGCTACATGGCAATTCGCCTTGCTTCAGGTCGTTAGTCGACACGGCAAAATATAACGGTATATACGAAAAGAAAAAAGAGAAGAGAGAGAGAGAGAGTGAGAAAGAGAAAGAGAGAAAGGCCTTGAATTACGAGCGGTTGGAAACTTGGCAAAACGCGACGAACACGTAGACTTAATTAAGGTACACTCAATTAAGAGGAAGGAGGCAAAAGGCTACTGTGTATACCCTCGACCTCTGTGTATAGAACGCGAGAAAGCTAAAAGGAAAAGCTCCCCTACATCGATAAGTTCAAACAATTTCCAAAACTTTTCGCTTCTATAATCCGATGCTTATTTCAAGATAGTACTAACGTGATTTTTCCGACCCTACTGAGTTTTTTCCTTTATCGATCGAATGATACTTTGAACTTGATTCTATCAAAACTCTTTGATTTTCAATTTACAGTTCAATGAACCTTTAACGTTTTTAGCTATAATACACTTATATAGAAACATTTTTTTCTACTTTCATCAATTCCATTTCTCCTAAGAATCGAATAAACATTTTACACAAATAATATTAACTGCAGTAGTTAAACTTTTAAATAAAAATTTTGTATTGATTTATTTCCAGCGTACCTATCATTACCATGGCCAGCGGACGCACCACCACCAAAGATCGAGTTGCACGCTTGTCTAGCTTTGGCAGGCGCTGGCGTATTACTACTGCCTATCTTACTAGCTGCGGCATTTCTTAAACTTGGTAATCTTGCTAATGATGGCATTAAGCTTGGTCGACATCTTAGCACCTGCAGTCGAGATCCACCATCTTCACTTCTTAATGGCAATCATGATTCAGGTTAGTTTACTAACTTCAAAAAATCTTTATGTAATGTTAATTGTAAATAATTATTAATGTAATTATTTTTTATTTTTTACTTATATGATCGATATTTATTTAATAATTGTTTCATTAATAGTAATTAAAATATTTATCTATTCTTTTTATAACAAATAGGGAAGTGCCTTATATTTTCGACATCGCGAAAAATGTAACCCTTGAAAATATGTTATATTATGATAAAAAAATTTATTTTTATCGCAAAATAAGACCATTACGAGGCTTCCTTAAAATGTATGTATGGATTTATATGTGTGAGAAATCAATTTTATGAATTTTAAATTAAAATCTTCAACATTCTAAAAACTATAAGATAAGGCTTCTTGCACAATTTCGTTTTTACTTTTTTATTATTATAGAACAAAATCTCATAATTATTATGTTTTGTCAATCAATAAAAGTTTTTTGAGGATGACAAAAAAATTATTCATAATAAATTAGATATTTTTACTTGATATTAATTATAAACTTAGATGAATATTTATTTAACACAACAATTTCATTATTCAAGATTGTAATTTATGAAAATAAGAGGATTTTTACTAAAAAGATAGAATAATAATTATAAACATTTTTTTAAATATAAATTAAATAAATTTTTATTTTATATACAGTACAGAAATAAACTATTTAACATTACAAAATTTTAAAGTAAAAAGGATGTGCTATAACGCTTCACAAACTTGTCGTTATAGAAGTGCTACTGCGCTCTTCGATAGTACATAATATTTAAGGTTCGAGCCGGTCTGTGGCTCAGTCAGTAGAGCGTTGGGTTCATAATCTCGAGGTTTCGAGTTCGAATCCCGCTCTCGGCTGAATCATACAAGCACCACTGTACGTTACATGTGCTTTGTTTTCACAAACACACTTACGGGCTCCGTCGCTGATTAGCATCGCAAAAATAGCATAGCATAAAAATAGCAACGAAAAAAAAAAAAAATATCGTATTTATAAATATTTGATCCTGCAGCTTGCAGAAAATCTAGTTTTAATTTTAAAATAATCAAAATCATAAAATTTTATTTTTATATTCTGTACCAACTGAAAATCATACTTTGATAACGTACAAGATTTAAGTGAACTAGAAATGTTATAACGGGTCACTAAAGCAATCTATTTTTAAAATTTTTCTATTTGTTTTCATTGTAGGCATTGCAAACAATTTGTGGAGACACGGTGGTCCTACTGCAGCCTTCGTCCATCTGTGTACCGCAATGTGTTTCCTATTACCATCTCTGCTCATGGAAGCACGGCTCATTCACGCTGGATTTCTGCCAAAAGGTAAGCTTTATATCAACCAAAAACAACAAATAAAAACAATCTTTTATATTGAAAAAAATGAACGATTACAAAGTGAAATAATAAAAAATATTTTTAGCATGGTATTTTAATTGTTAGTAGAAAAAAAGTAAAAGAAAAAAAATAAAAGTAAAACAATCTTCCGAAAGGAACAAAAATCATAACGCCATCGTTTCACCTTGTTTTCCTGCATTTCCACAATTCGTGTACACACATACACAGAGAGAGAAATTGGGCGACGCACAATCGAGAACTACCGGGCTTTATAATAAAATAAACAAAGGAGAGAGGACCGTGAGAGAATACGATCGTTTTAGTTTGTACTAGCTCTAAAAGCGGTTTGTGTACGAAACCAAAATTGCTTGAATTTCCGTGTATACCAGTTCAATGCTTCTACATTTTAACCAAAAATTTCTAATGTTACTTTCTCTATTATTGTTTAATTAATATAATTTCATAAATTTTAAACAAGATTAATTCTATTAATCTATTTTACTTTGATATTTTTGAAAATAATTAGAGTTCGGTATTTACAATTCATATAAAAGAAATGCAAAATTTTTAAAAATATCACTAAAAATTTTTTAATACTTTGAAAAATTTTTTAAATATTTATTTAATAAAATAATAAATAACCATTGTGCATTGTTATGATTGTGTGCAATATGAGAATCAATTTGCAACAAAACGGGACACGAACCATTATTGTAGTTGGAACGAAATCCATTATGGAAATGCGTCAAAATAATATCGATGTACAAAAACGCGTAGCATGCAAAAATTTTTTCGTTATTGAAACACAGTGATTTTGTTAGTTTTTAAAGAGAATATCATATAACTTTGTTTATATCGCTATTTTGAAAATTTATATTTTTCAAACTATACGTTTATCAATTAAAAAATTACGAACATGGGAAGCGAAGTTTTTTTATAATTGTTCAATATTTTTCATATATACAAAAATTCACATATAAAAATTAAAGAAAAAATAATTAGAGAAACCCGAATCACCTTAATTTGAGTTTTAAATATTATAATGAATTATATCCGATTAAACAAAATTTTTATACTAAAATTTTAGAAATTATAATTACTTGGAGATTTTAATCCTTGCTCTTTATATACAACATATATGCATATATTTATTTATTTATTTTAAAAAATTGTAATGTGTTGATAAATATTTAAAATTCATTCAAGATTTTATTTGCAGTTTAAACTACGGCAAACATTATTCACAAATAACATATAATGCAAACGTTTTTGTTTATCTATCGTTCATACAAAATTGTACTATTTAATCCCCTCACGAAATATGAGTTGTAGATGGACAAACGCAATTAATAATCACACGGTAGAGCGCGGTTTAAATACAGTTCTCGATTAATTGACTGTACTTTCAGGGGAATCCTTTCTGAATTTAACCACCTATTTATCGCAATAGCTATTTTAATCACTAATTCAATAATAATAATAATATTTAAATATTTTTCAAATATTATTCATAAATTTCTTTGCTTTTACCCACACCATTGAAATGTTTGTATGAATTTAAGAGCCATCAATTAATTCGGTAGATAGAAAAAGTTTTTTTAATAATATTGTTTGTTTTATCATGATAAAAATATGTTGTGCAATAAAATTGCAAGTAATTAGGAAGTCGCAATAAAATTTCATCAGGAGTTCAATGAACCAGAACGAGACAACAATAACGAAACTCTCAAACATACAAGCACATTAATAACAGAAAGGTGAAGTGTGTATATGCGTATTATGAGAGCGCTTGGTCTTGGGAATTCGGTGAGCACACAGACATAACATGATTTTCATTGCGTTATGTCGCTTGCCACTTTGTCGTAATTAAGCGCTAATGGTCCTCTCGTATTTAGTCCTAACAGTACTACCAGTATAGGAGGGCGTGTTATGAGATTAACGTCTAATACCGTTGATTCATAATGTTCAATATTACACTACGATCTTGGTCTTTCTGCCTATAGAGTCGTTTTGTACGTACCGTATAATCAAAATTTCTGTGAAGGTTTAACAAGGTACTAAGCTTAATGCCTAACATTTGTACTTCAGATTTGTGACATTTATACTATTGGATAATATCTTGAAATTATTACTTTCATCAGTAACGTTATTCGAACTAATACAGATTCTATTTTTTGGAAATTTTCATTTTTCTAGGATTATATTTTTTTATAGGACTATAAAAAAATTACTTATTTTCACAATTTATCAAATTTTTAATAAAAATAAAATAATCATAAATACAAACATTTACTGTCGTTCTTTCCGTCTGAAAAGCAATAAGGTTTTATTACATTATAAGATCATTTACCTTATAAAATCTCATAGTCTGATCACGCACTCGATCATTTTCCCTCGATTTAATATCATTCCTCGCGGAGCTACTAAGAAAAAAAGGGGAAGAAGAGAAAAAAAAATAACATTTCTTTCAAATCCTTGGACTCAATCCGATCTCGAGTTCTCTAAGCAATAAAGGTGACTCAAGACCATTAGAGTTATTGGCTCGTACTACGGTAGCGTACAAAGCTTTCTTTTTTTTCTGATCTTTCACTCTTACTTTCTCTAGTCGCATCTGTATATCTCGTCTGTCTGATCCATCGAATTAACTTTCCGTATCTTTCTTAGACAGTGTACACGCGAACGAGAAAGAATAAGAGAAGAAAAAAAAAATTAAGAGAGAAACCCTCTGATTTAATCAGCGGAAATACGAATGAGACTGAATAGGCTAGATATTTTTGCCATTGCCAACTTTCTTCAAAAGACTGATGAAAGCTTTGGAAAGATTGTAATGTTTAAATATACTTTATTTTACCAAGATTTATTTTAACTTGCTTTCAAAAATGTTTTAACCTTTCATTTTTTTTCGTTGCTTTCGCATCAAATTATTTTTATTTTATAAAACATGGTCATTGTTGTATTGTTTCTCTTTATATGAATAATTAAATAATTGTATAAAGCAAGGTATTTTTAATTGTTAGTAAATATATGTAATAAATTTTTAAAATTATTTAAAATATTACACTAAATATAAATAAAAAAGTATTGATTTAAGAAAAATAAAAAAAATAAATGTACTTCTCTTCATAAGTAAGAAACTCCATGCACCTTTGATATATCAGCTTTACAAGTAAACCACATATATTAACCTTTAGCCATAAAGGCAAATAGAATAGTAAATGAAGTTACGCATCATAGCGAAGAGAGAAAACAGTAAGTAAATACGTTTTAAGCGTAATGCAGGGCATTAACTCTCTCTCACATTCGCGAACTACTATATAACTAGTAAGTAGAGTAGCTCCGACTTTAGTCCGACACTGGTACGCGCGCACGGATAAGTAGTATTTACTTTACAGTCTAGTCGATGCTACGATCCTATGAAGTACTTTTGCTTTTGACTGGTTTGTTTATTTCAATATTTTTACATATCTTACTTTTGCTAATATTTTTTTTTTCTTTTTGTACTTAATTATTTAATATTAAAAAAATATCTACTTCCTTTTTATTTTAATAAAATTAATTAAGGTTTTTAATGTTCAGGTTAAATCAAAGTATTTATTAAAAAGTTGTAATTAAAAACTTTTTCATGGGAAACGCTTATGTATAAATGTAAAAAAAATTTATCGATAGATAGATTGAAAAATTTCCTTGCTAATACCACGAAACAATTACTTTTTAATCTATTAAATTTTTTTTCCAATCACTTTCAACTCTTTCAATTCTTAAGCTCAGAATGAGAAAAGAAGAAAAATAGCAAAATTCACAGTTACCTATACCGAAGGCAATCGGAAAAAATGAAGAAAGGAAAAGAAGTAGCAGGAAAATAGGCAATATCGAACTTACACTCGTGAAAAATAGCCCATAGTCGAGAGAAATAGAGACGTGATGAGGAATATCGCAAAAAAAGAAAGAAAGTAACAACTGAAAATGATGAAAAAAAAAAGAAAAAAAATACCAAAGAACGATTTTTTTTTTTTTTTTTGGAATAAAGAAAATACGAATCAATAGTTGTATGCTAGCAATGCAGCCTTGCGGAAAATAACCTTTCTCGCGTCCAGTGGTAAAAACGAAATTTACTTCAAGTTTACGCTATACAATACCTCGGACCCTTTTAATTACAGCTATTAAATTTTACGCCGGCTAAAAAAGAACAAAAAAAAAAGACTCGTTTCGCCTCTCTCTTTTTTTTATTGCGCCACACGCGTAATGCAATGAGAAAAACGTTAAAACCTTTTGTGCGAGAGAAGTCTTTTTACGAATGTCCGGTCGCTGTTTGTCAGAATAATTTTTCTTTTTTCTTTTTTACCTCTAAAGCTTTTAATCAGTTAAACTTTATAGCGCGGAAAGTTTCTTTTTAATTCAACAAATAATGAGTTTGTTTAAATTTAAGGTTCATCTATTTCATAAGAATTTGTTGAAAATTTATTATTAAATAATGGATTTTAATCAAAAGTAATACCGTATAGATCACTTTATATGGCAAAGTTTAAGTCGTTAAGATACATAAAATAAGTTGCAAAATATTCGGGTAATTTAGTTTGAAAAATTAATGTAATTTATACAGTAGCAAAGTCATAAATACTAACTGTAAAAAAAAGATAGGAACAAAAAAAAACAAGCTTGAAAGAGTAATAGTAATGTAGAGCAAGAACTAGAAAGTTTGTCATCAAGCATCTCTTTGTCTTCTTACATCTTGTTCTTTCTTTTTTATTCATGCATTTTCTCTTTCTCTTTAGGTACTAACTATCTCTGTTCCCTGCAGTTTCATTCTCAAACGCAGACGTCGAGAAATAATTAGCCTGTATTAAAATGTTGTTTTGAACTATTGCGCTTAATTTGCTTCTTAATTGTTCGCTCACTTCAAGTCAACTGCGTTTCATACAAATTTTACTTGGGACTGTTATTACAACTTTATGGAGAATTTATTTGTATTTTGTTGTTTTATTAATGCGTGTGCATTAACTTTGACAATGAAATTGTCAAGCTAAATTAACTCATATATTTGATACAATTAAAAATTTGTTTTAAATAATATCAAGAGAATAAATTATTAATTTTTAATATAGTTAAAAAGATAAGTTTAAATAAAATAGATATAACAGAAAATATAGAAAAGCTATTACCAATAATGAAAAAAAAAGTTACTAATTCTTATCAGAAATTAAAAATTCAACGTACTACAACGTATCTGTAAATAAATTTTTAATTAACTTTTAATTTACAATGAATAAATAATTAAATCACTTTCAACAAAACACCAATTAAAGCAATTATTAATGCGAAGCTTAAGTAACGAAAATATTTTAAATTTTATTTCCTAAATTAGTCTCGTTAAAAAAAAAACAAATTTGTGAAATTTGATTTTCCGTATTAACGTTCAAATATCCAACAACTTTTGTCTCCTTGTCATGTGCATCAAATATATACATTCAACACGTCGTTATGAAAAAGAGCAGAGAACTTTGATAAATCATGAAAAAAATGAGCACGAGAGCGTCCGAAAAAAATAAAAGTCAAGCAAACGTTTGCTGTCGAGATCAAAATTAAAAACTGTTATACTGTATAACGTTCCTCGAAGCTCGGGAAAAGTCATAAGCCAACACATTTGGTATTCAACGTGAGGAGCGTATGCTGTTGCGGTTGGGTGAGAAATAGGCAAGTGGCTTTTCTCTCAACTTGATATATTTGCAATTCAGGTATCGCTGCTGCAAGTCTCGACGTTTACGTATTTTGCTTTTTTATTCTCTTTTAGTAATAACGGAAAAGCCAAGAGAATTCCCTCTGTTTCTTCTTCTTCTTTTTTTTTATTTAAAGTCAAAGTAGAAACTCATGTAGTTATCATTAAACTCTCTCCTCTCTTTTACCCTTAAAACTTTTTCGTTTTTCTGTTGAGAAATAAAAAAAACAACGGAAGGTTTGAGAACTGGACGCAATTCAATTTTCCAGGCTAGCGAAATATTTATGAAGTTCACAAAAGTCTGTTCGGTTGGAAAAAAAGGATCTTGAAGCACTTCGTAATCGAACTGAGGATATAGTTCGATTCTTTCGGCAAATTCTTTTGGCGCCCTATTCCTTGTAAACTCTACGATCGAGTCTTTTTTTTCTCTTATATAGACTTCTTTTTTACTTCTTTCTTCCGGGTTTCAAGCGGATATAAAACTGTGCTAAGACCTGCGTGTGATTGGCTGGCGTACAACTTTCGTTCGATCTTTCTTTTTTTTATCCAAAATCGGCTTTGGATTGTCTTGTTCCTTCTGGTTTATAACTAGATTGCGTCTTGCTTCTTTCAAACTGGCTATTATAGTAATCCCTTCTTTTTTTGTACAAAAAAACTTTATATTTTCAAAATATTTTTAAAAAATTTTATAGTCAATGATTTTAAATAAAATTATTTAATTTTTAGAAAATAATTTTAATAATATTAATATTTTCATCAATATTAGTCGTTATTAAGTTCTTTTTAATAATAAGCTCTTGCAAAATTTCACTTTGAACGAACATTTGTATTTAATAATAAAAAAATCTGGTATGTAATACAAAATTACAAAAGTTTTTTTTCTCTTTTACAAGCTCATACGTACGGTCCTAACAATTTAAAAAAAATGAAAAATTTTCGTATAACACACATATAAAGGCTTTAGGTTGTTGAAACTTCCGAGGATTCTCGAGGATTTTCCTCTTTTCTGTAACCATTTTTTTTTTCATATGCACGTACGTCCACTTGACAGAGAGACATAGCGTAACGCGATGTACGACTGTGAAGTAGTTACTTGGCCTACTTCTCACGATTTTTTTTTTTAATTTTGAGGACTTGCCACGGCTGCATGGATGAACAAGGAAAGTCATTTCACGTTGACGGCTTTTTTACGCTAGTGGATTTAATTCTTTTTATGTATTTTTTTATTTGCCTTTTCGAATAAAAATGTAAATTTTTACCTTTTAGATGTCTTTTAGTTTTATTACGAACTAATTATATTTTTATGATGGTTCATCATTATATTTTCATATTCTACACGAAACTGTCGAAATTGAAGATCAAATAAAGACTACAAATTACTTTGAAGAATACGCTAGTGTCTTTAATGAGTTTAATTTCTTAATTTTTAATTATCAAATTAAGTTAATACCTTTTACAAAATTTCGTTTTGTTTTCATCGAATTATTATGTCTAAAATTTACAAATTTTAAAGAAAAAAAGATATTTGAAAATTCATTTTGGCTCTAAGATTATTTGTGAACCATCGTCATAATGCATGTAATTTCTATTTTAAATGCCAAATTTTCGAGAAATGATCGAAGTCACTGCTAATATTTTATGTCGATTTAAAAATCTACCACCTTTGAGTAAGAAGTGCAATGCAAATTTGATAACAAGTTCGTTAAGCGCGCCTTATTATTTATCATTTCGTCAAATTTAGCCACAGAATACAGTCAAAAGATATGAAACCTAATATCAAATTTTCCAGAAAATCAATAAAAAAAATAACCAAATTATTACGCAGTTGCCATTATTATTTCATATTAGCCTTTTGTTAAATGAAGCATCAAGTTCATGATTGAACCTCACGCAGTATGTTTCGCTTCCGTGAGTTGGTATATGCTCATTCGTAAGCATGAAACTATACACTTGGGAGTAAATCGACTACGATACACTAATTGCAATGATTGAGCATCGATAATTATCTGATTGCTGGAAAATTTTCTGAATAATACCTCACTCTCTCTCTCCTTTCCCGCACACAACTTTAGCCTTTAAGCGTTGACAATAGACCTCTTGATTACTATTCAATCGAGTGCACTTTTCAATTAACAACAACTGATTAGTCGGATTTTGCTCTTCATTTTATATGCTAATATTTTTTTTTCTATAGCGTGTTTTGTTAGTCTTTTAATCGGTTAAATTTTTCGTTGAAACGATTAATTAACAATTAAGCGAATTGATTAGAAATTCGCCTTTGTATTCATGCTGAAATGAATATGCGCTATTTAGCAAACGGTGCATTGATCATGAACTACAAACACTATTTTCATATAATAAATTGGATTCATTGAAAAGTATCTATGATGTTTCAATGACTTTTTTTCATAACTATAACTTTATTATTAGACTTCGATATTAAAAGTTTCAAAGAAATATTTTCATTACGAGATCGCAGCTAATTACGCTAAAAACATGTTAACATTTGTATTTATTATATATTCAACCGTGGTAATCAATATAAAGTTGTTTTTCCTCTAGTCTGTTCGTCTACATGATTACATCATGTAAATTAAGTAAAAAAAAAGGTAAAAGAAAAAAAAAACTTCTAACATGGATTACCTCTATTAAATCGACGTGTACACGATGGAAAACAGAAATGACGTAGCGCTCGTTCAGAGAAATTTAAAAAAGGTTGCAACAGCTATAGGGTCACGCGACCTCATTTATATTTATACGCTGACGGTGTATCAAGATGCTTTAATATTTATGGAGGAGAGAGAGAGAGAGAGACGGAACGAGAGTACGCACTAAAGAAGAAAATCTTTTGCTACGGAGAAACTATACGCTTGACGCATTTTGTATGCGTATATTTAAGCTTTAGTTATGCAAAAAGTTTATTTTCCGATTATGAGTTTACGTGGAGATCGTTGAACTTTGTGAATGACAATAAAGGACCTTATTTGGAGATTTAAATTACAAGTTTTGTTTGCAACTGTTTAAATTTTATTTGCATGATACCTAATTTTTTTTATTTGATAAAAGTAGCTCTACTTTAAATTTTATTTATAAACTCAAACTGTATATATTTAACATTTTTTTGTAATGTTATTTTTAACTTCTGCATTACAAAGTTGTATTTCATTGAATTAAGCCAGATTAAATTACAATATAAATTTATTTCAAAAGATGTACGCTTTTCGACGAAATTAAAGTGCACTTGTGTCAATATTTAAATTCAAATTATCGAAATTTGATACTTTAATTCAAATTATAAGGTATACCTTATTCCCCTTTCAACAACACACATACAGGCAGCAGGAATGCATAAAAGCTCCCTGTGTGTTGTCATTGCGTTCTTGATCGATGCGCATTGAATATCCTCTTTCAATAGTCATTAACGGAACAGTCAATTATATTTTCAGAAAGCATATAAGCCAAATAAAATATACTCGAAGAATGTTAATCTTGATGTTTGTCAAATGAATAACTTTATTTATTTATCCTGAACAATTCATTTTATTGTTCAATTTATTTTTTAAATTTAAGAAAAATAAAAAAGTATGAAATCTTAAAAACTTATTTTCGTAATAATACTAAAGCATCTTGTAAAAAAAAGGTAAAATTTCTCATGATGTAGAGAGATAAAAACTTTCTAATTTTCAAGCATCAAAACAGGATGCAAGTTATATATGTTTGCGCAGAGGCCAAGTTCGCGTCCGTGTTTGTTGGCTTTCTCTCTTTCCCCTGTGTTTCCTCTTCGTACGTTATAAGCTCGTCCCGCTGCTATCGCGTTCTCAGTATTGATCGGCCAGGTGTGTATACGAAAGAGCGGAGCGTGCATCCAACGTCTATATATATATATATATGCATCCCGAAAACCTCTTTTGCCTTTATGTCCTCTTCACTCTAATGTTGTTTTCATCCTTTCTACATGGAAATTTAACTAAAATGAAAAAAAAAATTGTTTTAAATAAATTTGAATTTTTAATTTAATTCAAATGTATTGTGACATTTATCAATTTGATTGATAATATTTCAGTTATTGTTAAGTTACACAAATATTTGGATAAATTATAATTTCGTTGAATATGTATTTCTTGTACTTTACAAACTATTAATATCGTTCATTTTTAAAAACATGAAATTCATATTACTAAAATTGAGAAAAAAATTTATTTATTAAAAAGTATGTTAAGATGCTTTTCCAAATTATAAAGAATCTTAAAAGGCTAGTAGTAAATAAAAAAAATATTGCTCAAGAGTTTTTTTTTTATCATAAATCTCATTTCATTTCATTTTTTACCTTGAAAGCTGTGACGTAATGTAATTCATAAATGTAATATATCATCATTCTTGACGAGCTTTAATGGTATTTGGATTCGCAATATTATAAAGATATTTTCATTCTGTATATTTTTATTAATTTATTTGCAATAACGTAACGTATTATATTACTATTTGATGATATAACAAACAATTTAATAATAATAAGTAAGGATTAATGTTAACCTTTATAATTTATTACCACATTTGTATAATGGTTACAATAAAACAAAATCAGCATTACGAATATGAAATAACGTTTTAACGTTTGAAAAACTCTGGTAACATAAATGAGATTTAGAAAAAATTAATTTAGATTTTATATTTTTTCTTATTTTCATATACTATACTTATAATTTACATTAAGTTTATTGATATTGAAAAAATAATACGATATTTTCATTATCGACGAATAAATTTTCAATCAACATCCTACGATTTCGAAAATAATACATTTATTGTACAAAGCCATTGCCAACAAAAGAAACAATCAATTATAACCGCCAGTCCGCATACAAATTCTTTACTTATTGTATTATTCGTTAATTCACTTAAACCTAATCGCTTTTTCTTTATTATTCTCTCGCTCGTTTCGTATATACCCTCACGTGATGTAACATGACTTTGAGAGAGAGAAGAAGTTGAGTTCATCAAGTTTCCCATCTCTTCTCTCATCGAAAAGGCTACACATACACAGTCTTTTTATTTATTTTACTTCAAGAGATACCTATATTAGCTTGATTGGCCACTAGCGAGCTTGTAATGCTTTTCATTCCAAGCACGCCATTCCTCATCCTCTTTCTCTTCATCGGATTAGCCCTTTGGCGGAATTAGTTTACACAAATTGACATGTGCCCTTTAGCGTTGATATGATATGCAAAGTGCTTTTTAAAATATAATTGAAGATTCTATACTTTTTCTTTTTTTTTTAAATTTTATCTATTTTAATATGTTATTGAATGTTTGAAATAAAATATTTTTTTCATTCGTTTGGAATTTGAAGTTTTATCACCTACTTTTTAAAGAAAAAAAAAGTAAAAAGTACATTTTGCTTACTTCAGCATCAAACAATAACCACAGTGATTGCATACCATAAATTACAGCGAAAAAAAAACTTTTAATTAAGAAGAAATGAAGTTTTTAATTAAGTAGTAATAAGGGTAAAAAAAGTTACTTTAAATAAATGTCTTAATTCAATTGGCAATCATGTGCTATTGTATATTCCCATATAAAAAGTAAAGTGTATTTTGCAAAAGAACATAGTTTCGCGTATGCTTGTATAAATTGACAGGGATTTATGAATATTTATAAGTATTCATATAAAGTGATCAAATTAAACCCACTGTGAAAATTTAACTCTTCTAGTTTGAAAAGGAAAAAAGAAAATAAAGAAAAAATAAAGAATCGCTTATAAAAATCCAGACTATAAGAGTAAATCTTCGTGGTCGTACACGCGAGAGCGCGCGGGCGTAAAAATAAAGCTCCGTGTGCAGAGGCGCGAAATTCCAACAAATCGTAAAAATAAAAAGAAAGGAGAAAAAACGTAGCACACATAAGCGATAACGTAGATCACGAAGAAAAATAAAAAAAAAAGGAGAGAGAAGAGCTTCTCTAGTTCCAATTTACATTATCCTCGTCGCTCGTCACTTCTCGTTTCTCTCTCTCTCTTTTTTCCTATACATTTTCTTTTTCTTCCTATTCATTTTTATTTTATTTTACACCGCAGAAAGAGAAAAAATAAATGTAAAAGGAAAAAAGAAAAAAAAAATTGAACACGTATAGTACAGTATTAAAATACGAAAGAGAAAAAGGAGAGAGTGGCCGTACGAGCTTTAAAGCATAGTGCAATGGATATTTGCGGCCGCGAACCGCAGACATTCGGCCAGGACCGTACGATGAATGAGATTGAAAAGAGAAATAAAGAAAGGGTAAAACTAATGTTTTTATACCATTCTATTATTATTGAATGAATAAGGGTAAATATTTTCAAAAAATTAATTTTGTTTATTCCAATGGATTTTATTAAATTGTTAATATATTTACTTGTTTTATCTACACAAAAATTTAAAAAGTTTAATATTCAATTCATACATTTTATAATTAAATCAATTTTTTATTATAAATATAGAAATTAAAATAAATTTCAAACTGAAATTCCAACATGATCAAATATTAATACATTACAGTGATTCAAAATTCAGATTTGAAATTAAAAAAAAATGAAAATGAAAATTACTAAATGAAAAATATTCAATTTTTAACATGTAATTTAAGAAAGAAAAATATGAAACAAAATAAAATTTAAAACGGAAATGACTTACGGCCGAGAGCGTATTGACGTGGCATTACCGGAAATGTGTGCGGTACGATCGTCAGATTTCCGTAGCGACGGTAGTAACGTTTGCGGTAAATCTATACATTGAAATTCATCAAGCGCTCTTTTACTCATAACAAAAAAAAAAGAAAGTTTCATGGTCGATTTGTCCGTTTCGTTTCGGTTTCAATTTATCATAGAATGATTCAGGTGTCCATTACACTGTATAGGAAAAAATGTTTTACATTTCCTGGTTGATTGAGTATCTAAGCTACCTTACATTTCTTTTTTAATTGAAATTTCATATTTTTATTATTAAAAAATTCAGATTTATTTTTTTTAAAACATTAATATATTTATTTATTAAATAATAAATTTGATAAAAAATAAAATTATTATTATCGAGCAATTTACTTTTAATAAAAAATAAATTTTCCAAAAAATCCTTATTGTTTTGAGTTCTTCAAATTTTCGATGTAACTTCGAAAATAAGTCAAATGTACACAAAGTATAAGAAATCGATAATATTGCTTTTTATAATAGCAATCAGAGCAGCATTGTATTGAAATATTTCTACATACGTCAGGTTTGGTTTAAGTTCAAATAAGAATTCATTTTTCTTTACACGAAAATTCGTTCACGTCAAAAAAAGCATCTTTTCCACGAATCAGTTTTCCATCATATCAATACTTTCAATATCATTCATACGAATATTTTCAATAATATACGAAGCAATGCATACTATATATAGGAATTATCCACAAGACGTATGCATTTATTATTGGAAAAAATATTTTGTTTTTATTAGGGAATATTATAGTGAAAAATGTAAGATTTTTCAATCACATTTTTCACTCTATAAAAATAATAATCATAGAATATTTTTCTTCGATCACGATAATAAAAAGCCAAATATGTTAAACGTAGGCGGTATATGCTGTCGTATCGTTATCTCTCAGTACTTCCTGTACGCTTATATATTCGCGAGAAGCCGATAACAGCCTTTTAACAAAAGGTCATTGTCATAGCGCAAGATATAGAGAAACTACATGTCGAGCACACGGATTTCATTATTGGCAAAGATGTACTGGCCAAAATGCTCTTATTCTCTTAAGGTTAATTCAATATCGTCGTAAATTTTGTCCTTCGATTTCATTTGTATATATATCACATTATAATAAATCTCTAGATTTTCTATTTGAAAATACTTTGAATGGACTAGCGCACATACATCATGGGCATATTTGTTCTAGTTTAAGAGCTGTGAATTTGATCAATGATGTCTGTATTACCTGTATTTTGTTTGAATTTATGGTCTGATTCGGTTGATTTATTAAACTACTTTAAACACGAAATTGTGCTTTTTCGTGTTTCACCCGTTGACCTCATAACTAATGTTTCAGGGTACATGTGATTGGAACTTTTATTCTCACGCTTAGTAATCAAATACCATTACGACTCTATTTGCTTAAAACTTTTCTCTTCCTTTTTATAAATATATATATACTTATTCAATAGTTATCTCAAAAACGACATATTCATAATTTCAAATTCAATTAATAATAATGACTATAATTTAAGATTAATTAAAATTTTTAAGATCCTTGAAAAACTAGTAAGTCTTAGATAATGAACATTGTCAAACTGGTATATACCAAAGACAAATAACAGCTTATAGCAATAGTTGTAAGATAAAAGTTAAAGGCCAAAGTTACACGCGAACGATAAGGAAGTGTATATAGGTTTGTAAAGGTTCCATAGACTTGAAATAGAGAAAATGAAGAAGGAGCCAACACAAGAGAGAAAGATTATGCGATAAGAAAAGGAAGTAAGATGAGAAATTCATGAACTTGAAACATGCTCATGTTGCGCAAGCTGCTGCTATACATAAGCTATATAATACACAACTATACGCTTGATTCTAAGAGAATTTTGTTGTTCATATTTATCAAAGGAATGAGAATTCCAATCGCTGGTATTATTAAGCAAATCTTATGTTAATATCGATCGAGATATTGTGGAAATGAGATATCCAATTAAACTTTCGGTAACTACAATGTTAAGTATTTGCTAAGAGAAAAATTTGAAATTTAAATTGAAGATCATAACATTTTAAGAGGTCAAAAAACTCTTGAATTTAAAAAACATATTTTTGATCGACTGATAATTTTAATGAAGTTTGCTGGTTATATTGTTCTGCATTCTACACTAAAAAGTGCAAGAATTGATGTAATGAAATTACAAGAATATAAATATGTACTTTCCAAAGAATCAAAAAATTATTTTGCCGTTTTCAAAAGTATGAAATGATTTTGGATTCTTAAGAGGAGGTCACGTATCTCTGTCCTTTTCTAATCAAAGAAATGATTTTTCTACAAAAACTAATAACTTTATCAAAAAATGAAGAGAAAGCCGCATCTTGTATCAAAAAAAGCAATATTTTCTTTGATAAGAAAAAATTAATTTTATTGCTTCGTTTTCAAGAAAACCTTGAAAAACTTAAATCATAGAGGTTAGGGTGGACAATTTGGTTTTTCAAGGTTTTCTTGAGAACGAAGCAATAAAATTAATTTTTTCTTATCAAAGAAAATATTGCTTTTTTTGATACAAGATGCGGCTTTCTCTTCATTTTTTGATAAAAATATTAGTCTTTGTAAAAAAATCATTTCTTTGATTAGAAAAGGACAGAGATACGCGACCTCCTGTTAAAAGTATAAATTCGATCGATAATTTTAGAAATTTGAAATTATTCAATTTGTCTTTTTCAAAAGAAGAAATCAGATTTTTATACCCTTTATAGTACAAATTAATGAATTTTTACACTTAAAAATATAAAATTCCAGAATTTATACTTTTTTAATGTCTGTTTTTGTACTTTAGCATTCAGAGTGTTTAAATAAATTTTTCCTTATTATGCTACTTAAATATAGATTTCAAAATTAAAATAAATTTTTTTTATTTAAATACACTTATTTTGCAGGTAAATTATTAAAAAAAAATAGTAAAAAAACAGAACTAAAGTGGTTAATAAAGGTTCTTCAATAAACCTAAGGTTTAAAAATGAACTTTGAATCAAGATAATATTATAAATAAAATTTTAAATGAAACAATATTACTAGATTTTTAAATGATAAATTGAACTATTACTATGTATATTAAAAAATAAAAATTATATTTCATAATTAAAACTTTATAACTTTTTCAAAGCTTAACCGTATTTTTTTTCATTAACACTTAAAAGAGTTATGATGAAATAATTTAAAAAAAGAAATGTTATTTCATTATTCCTTAACTATTCATTCAGTCGTTAAGACAATTTAATGTAAGCTATTGAAACAATTTAAATATAGATAATAACGTACTTAACGTTTAATTGCTACTAAAGTATAATTTTAAAATTTATATAACAATTTTAATGAGCGCATTTATGTGCAAGTTCTTCAAACGATTTCGTAGGATCTTTTAAGATGGCTTTTAACGCCATTTAGAGACGTATCTAACAGGGTCCTGTAAGAAAGGACGAAATATATTTTTTATCTCAAATAATTTTTATAAAAATATTAATAATAAAATAATCTATCATTCTATTTTGGATTGGTAAAAAATTATATTTCTATCACCAACTTATAAGCTATTTTGTCCATAAGAGCCCACGTTAGATTTTTAATTTTCTGATAATTTTTCTCTTTAATTTAGCTATACATTTTTAAAATTTCTATGTAAAGCTTGGAACTCATTCTTTTGTCGGTATTTTTATTAAATTTTCTGTTTTTGTAGATAAAAACGACGAAGCCATGTTAATGATTCGATAAGCCTATTTAATCTTCAAAGTACATTTTAATTGCATAAATTACATCTTCAAACTAAATTCATAGACATAGGTTGCAACTTACTAGATACGAAAAAGCAAAAAAAAAAAGAAGAAGAGAGAATGAAATGAGTTTGTAATAGTATATTATTAACTTATTCATCTTATCAAAGCTTCTCAACGTTTAATCTTCGTAACTCGTTTAAACTTTTATATATAATTAATCGTTTCTCTTGTGGCTTCGTTCATGCATAAACCTTAAAACCCAAATCGTATCCCACTGTAAAAAAAGAAAGAAAGAAGAGAGAGAAAATAGAGAAGATCTCCTTTTGCACTAAGGAGGTAATCTGGATTAAGCGTTAAGGATTTTGCCGTCTGTTTCTTTTGCAAGCTTTTCTTCTTTCTTGCCGTTATACGCGCGTCGACTCGCGGATTAAAAGCTGCATTGCTAATCCTTACGCTACTGTAATTACGCGATGTTTTCTCTTTGTGATACGCTAGCAACAACTTGATTCTATCTTCTTCATTTGTTACTTTTTTATTCTTTATTATTTTAGGTTCGAAGTTTATTAAACTTATGTATATGTAGAAACTTTTTTAATGAATTTTTATAATGAATTTTTATTAAATTTTATGAATATTTTATCAATAAAGAATAAGACGATTACCCGTTTTATAAGTCATGTAAAATTTGAAAGTTCAGACTAAAATTTATTTTAATGAGTTTTTATTATAATCCGCTTACAGCAAATTTGGTAAATTTCTATTAATTTTTCATTTTCAAGAAAACACATTTTCTTCTTAATAACATATTAAGACCTGTATTAGACACGAGGTTGCGAAGACAATCATAAATGACAAAGACAAGTAAAGAACAGAACAAGAATCGGAAAGAATTTTTTGTGCACTTACAAAGACGACAAAGATTTTTCTTCTTTTTCTTAAAACTTTAGCTTTTTTTTATCTACGAACGAAAGGCTCTTAAGGGACATTTCTTCGATGCCATAGTATCGCGGTAAATTTTTTCAACGTAAGTAATAAGAAAGAGAGAGAGAGAGAAAAAAAAGTGCGGTCGAAAACGGAATGGCCTAAAGAGCGAGTATAAAAGATGATGGAAAATATATACGGGAAAATGTCTTTGATGCCCTTGTACTTGTTAGACTCAAAGAGAAGCTTTTTTTTTCTTTCCTTTCTCTCTTGAGTTTCGAGCTTCGAGTAAAACTCCGAGAGAATTCCGTATTCTTTGAATGTAACGAAGCGCGTCTAAGACGCCTGTGCCTTTGCTAAGCGAAGCGAAAGTGTCTAGGCGTGCTTTCTTAAGGAGTTTTGCAAATTCATCGTTTTCTTTAATTTTGAATAAATAATTCGATTTTAAAATTTTATTATTTTTAAAGTCTCTAAAGCTATTTTTTGAAAATGGTAATAATAATAATTAGCAGTAATAACTTGACGAAGAAATTAATTATAATTTTTTTTTCTAACGTGTGCTTATTAAAAAATACAAGACAATGTTAAATTCAACTTTATCAGAGTATTTAAAAAATATAATATTTGACCTTTTAAATTAAAATATCTTTTATATAAAATATATGTGAAAGCAAACATAATAAAATTTGTCAAGCTCAAAAATCTTTTTTTGATGATTGAAATATCTTTATCAACCAAGAGTCATCTTTTAAAGCAAAAAATTATTGATCTCATTAATTCCCAGTAAATTTTCAATAGATTTAATCGAAATTTTTCGGGTATTTTTTATATCAAATTTTTACAATTGTAATTAGACAAATTTATAAAATCTAAAAACTATCAAAAACGCTTTGAATAGTAAAAGAATTTAATCAACACATAGGTATCTATGCCTTATTTACCGTTCGTACATGTACTTATACGAATCCACATAAAATTTAATTCTGTCGAAAATGAATATTCTCCCCTAACTTATTTGTGAACACGAAATGTTTAATTCGTAAAGTTTGTAGCAGGACAGTTTTGGATCATACGAACTTTTGAATTAAATTTATTTTACCCTTTTATGTTTAAAAGTTATTAATTCGTTTAATTTAATGATTCTATTAATATAAATTAAAAGTGCATCGCATAAAAAAATAATGACTTTCCTTTCTTTTTTAATTAAATGAAAAAGTACGATTTATTTGTATTTTATATTGCGTATACATGTAATTTTCAGAACCGCAAATAACAATTCAATTTCTCTTGCTATTTTCGGTTTTCAATCAAAGTGCATGCACGTATATATAGATACGTTTACTGTACATCAAAAGGTTGTATAACGTATTTTTCGCGTATATACGATCGCGCGAATTACACCTTGCTACTGTTATTTTCACACAAAGGTACATTCTATAGGGTGCGTAATTTACTTCTCTTGTAGCGTTTATTTGCCCAGGCTCAAGAGAACAAAAAAGAAAAATAACACGGCTTTTATTTAACAACGTTGTCGTTAAAATACGCGTAAATAATAATACCTAACGTTTCTCCAAATGTCAATATTCAATTTTAATTATATTTATTATACTTGCAATATACAATAGGAAAAAATATATATATATATTTTTTTCTTAATAAAATTTTTTATAATTTAGTAAATTGTTTAATTACAACTTATTTTAGTTTCAAAAAATGTATTTTAACTTTTTTACAAGCTGTATCATAAAGATAAACTGAGCAATAAGCCATCTCCTTGAAAAACAACCAGAACGGAAAGAATAAGGAAAAAAAGAAATATATATATACGCATTTAGAAGGAAGAAACGGAAGATAAGAAAAAGAGCAAAAATAGCCCCGAGACATAGGTATATAGTCCCAAAAGAGATTTTCGGCAAACGGGACACAAACTCTATTTGCTCATTCTTACTCGTCCGACCGGGATATTATCCAATAACCGTTTGTTCTTCTTTAGATCTTTATATCCACACACAAACGTACACATACACTTTCATGCTCATTTTATTGTGAAAAAAAAATTTTTAACAAACTGTTTATGTTCATCTTATATGATTTAATAATGATGAATACAATTTAACTCGATTATATTAATGAGGCATATTCAATATAATACAGGGATCTCATTCAGAAAACTTGACGCGTTTTAATTTCAATAAAGTACCTATAGATATATTAAAGTCTTGAAAAAGTTCACTTAGCGCTAAATTTACGTTTTCTTTATTCAATATCTACTTAGACTAAAAAATTAATAATTTTTTAAAAAGAAATTAAAAATTTCATTTAAACATTAGATTTATAACTAATAAAAATTTTACTATTTCAATTTGCTTTAGATGCGATATGGCGTACAGATTTAGATTGGGTGGTAACTCATCGTGATCGACTTGTTCTGCTTAGTTTTATGAATATACCGGAAAACATAAGCTTAACCCTTAATCAATCAAATGGAAATTACGGTACATCAGCGCATCCTTACATCGAAATTGACGATGATATTGACGATTATATAAATAGTAGTAGCAGTTGGAATTCAAATAACTTAACTTCGCCGTCACAACCAATGTCAACAAAATTATCAAGCGTTTTGTTACCATCAACGACAACAACTACAACTACTACTATGAAAAAATTGAGTGCACCAATAACACCTGATTTGATAGTTACTGATTCTACTGCTGCTGGTACGGATACTAGTTCGGATATGACTTATGTCAGGTATGGTATTTTTTTTTAGAAATAGACTAGGTTTTCAAGGAATTTGTTAGACTTAATTTTAAGTAATACTATTGTCTTATCGTTTTAAGTTGAATTTTTATTTATTAATGAAAAGAAAAAAACTTTTCATTAAAATTAATAATTTTATTTAAAAGCTTAATTGTTATACATTAAATACTTAATTGTAAACGTTGTCTTTAATTTTATTCAGGCATACAGACACATCATCGTTCCCAAGTACGCCAACAAGCAGCTCATCCTCATCAACAGTTCAAGCAACTTCAGCTCAAACTCGTCGTGCTACGTCGAGAATGAGTGCACGTAATGCACCGCGTAATCGTCCTAAACTTAAGAAGAATTCGGCTACACAAAGGCCAAAATTGTGGCCAAGTAATTTTGTCGGTAATATGAGTGCTCAGAGTTTGCCTTTGACATTTAACAGTCTTGCGGATCTCGATCATCCTGAAAGCTTGAATTTGGAACTCGACGAGACAAGTAAGTTTATTGTTTAAATGTTTTAACTTGATGATTAAATTAATTAATTTGTTAAATTATTTGAGTTAAATTAAAAATTAAATTTTTATATTTTAATTATAATTATATTCATTATGATAGACAATTTTAATAAAAATCTCACGTTAATTAAGATATTTATTGTAGAAATATTTATTTATGATAAAGTATTTAGGGACACTTATTAAATTAATAAGAATGTTTATTTTTTACATTATTAAAAAATTATTTATTATTAATATTAAGTAAAAAGTCATCATTAAAATTATAAAAGGAATATAATTATAATTGTAAAATGTGTTTTGAAATGTTATAGGCGAAGATTATGGTCCAATTACATTGGAATATTTGAATTACGCAATGGCCTTGGGTGTTTATTCAGTTAGATATCCGGCGGTATTCTGGGCAAGCAACAAGGCGCTTGGTACAATATTCAGTATTCAACTGGTCGCGAATTCCGCACAAAGCCTCTTGGCTTACGCTGGCATGTCGGTCCTTTACAAAGTAAGTTTATACCGACTGTTTTTATTTTTATTCATGACAACTTAGAAATTTAAATTTAACTTCATTTCCTTTTTTTCTTCTGTTTATTCATTATTGAATAAGAATTTACATTTTATTCAATTATTTATTTTATTTTTTTACTTTATTTTACGAGCTATTCAAAGTTTTAAAAGTTTTTTCATAAAATAAATTCATAAATTGTCAAATTTTACATATGTAATAATATTTTTATTATCATTTTTGTTATATAGAACATATATAAAAAATTTTGAAGTTTCAACTTTAACAGTTTGATTCTTTCTATTTTTAGGTGCAAGTTATTGGTCCTGTAAAAGCCTTACCATTACTTCGTCATCGTATGATCCCAAGTACCAGTGCAATATCAAATTTCTTAGGCGACCGTTTCTTTTTACTTAACCCACATGTAACCCTTGGGATTTTTGCACTCTCGTCTCTTCTGGTACTTTGTTCCAGTATGGTCATGTATCTCTACGCTTATGGAAGGTAATGTTAAAAAGTTTTATAAAAAAATATATTTTCAAATTTAAATCTATTAGATTTTTCAAATTTAAATCTGATTATTAGTGCTTATTTTATTTTATTTATCGAGAGGATTGAATACTATATAAGACACTTTGTTTCTATCATCAGGTTCGTATCATTTTTGAGCCAAGAGCGTGAAAGACGTGTTATTTTATCAAAAGATACTCGAGCAGATGAGGCAAGTTGGACATACATGACGCATCCCGCTGCTCTCTGTCTATTTTTGGCTATAGCTATCTGTAGTGCGCCATTACTTTATGATTACACAGTTGTGTATCGTGGTAGTTTGGACGGAGTAATACTTGCTTGTATAATTGGGACAATTTCACATCTCGTATTATGGCTTATACTTTGGGTATTCCTTACGATCAAGAGAAATTGGATTTTCAAATTACGCGTTACTATCGGTAGAGCTACAGTTAGATCTGCTAGATCTGTTAAGCTTGTAACAGACGTAGATCTGATGAGCAATAGAGATGATGAAGATGCTAGCGGAGCTCCTTTACTTGTCGTTGGCAATGGTAGAACTTACACGGTGGCAGAAACAAGTCCTAAAAAAGCTATAATGAGCGTCATACAAAAAGCTGCTATGGAACGTAAAGCTAGAGCACAGGGTACATTCTACTTTGTTTAATCTTTTTCTTCTATTTATAGACTATTATTAATTTAATTGTATTATAGGAACTAATTTAGATTTAATGGACGGTGATTCAAATGCCGATGGTGATGAACAAATCTATTGGCTGAGACCGAAATTAAGACCCTCACCTGTACAACCAGGAGAAGCAGCATCTGGTAGTGGTGGTCAATCTAACGAAAAGGGCTGGCTTAATAAGAAACTCAAGCAAAAAGTCACCTTTAACGACCTGCCTAGTACGTCAGGCTCGCGGTAACTACTACTACTCCCTCCTTTCTTGGTGTCGTTGTGTTATTGTTGTCACTGTTGTTTCTTTCATGTTTTTTTTTCTTCTGTACACATAAGCACACACATGCACATACACACATTTATGTTTCATCGTGCTTTTTCGATTATACTTGCTGCTTGCACATCGCCACCTCATTAACGCCATGACAATAACATAGGTATGCTTCGAAAAGGTGAAGCTTTAAAAAAAAATTATTCTATCTTATAGTTATAATTTTTATTTTTGCTTTCAATTTATATATATTTACTTTTCTACTAACAATGCTGACTAATTTTTTTTCTTTTTTTTTTAAAGCTTCATACTTTTATTAAAACTTATTGTTACATATACCATTAAATGTATTTATGTTTATAACAAAACCGTTATTAGTATAATTTACTGAAAAAATTAGAATGAAAACGATTGATTTTTTTTGTGTCTACTTCTAGTCTCGTTATTTTTAAGATGAATAGATCTTTGTATGAAATAGATAGTACTTCACTTTAGAATTCTTGAATAAGTGTAAAATAACATTTGACTATATGTAAAATCTTATATATAAGGCATTTTTAATATTAAAAAAAGTGAAGTATTGTTTATTTAGCATGATACATTATTATTTTTAAAATAATATATTTCATTTGTTTATTATTTGTCTTATATGTACTAATTAATAATTAATTATTTAGATTTGCGTAAACCCAGTGTCTTGCATACAAAATAAATTTTTTGTATAAAATAGAAGTAAATATTAAGTAAATAAATATTGAGAAAAATATTAGAATGATAATTATAAAAAATATTAATATTTTTTAATTGATTATTGATAAAAAATATTAATAATATTAAAAACTCCATGTCTTTCAAAGATGTTTCATTACTAATTTTCTAAAATGTAAAAAAAGTTAGTTTAGTTATATAAATACATTGTATATTTATAATTTAGCGTTCCTTTAAATATGTAATTTTGTTTGTTATATATCGTGACGTACATCTATATATGTACATATCACCTCTTCTTGAATACAAAATTCTTTTCAACTAGTTTCTAAGAAATATCAGCATTATTAACATTCTCAGCTCTTCCCCTCTGGTATAAAGCCAAATCGAATTTCGCATTCAAGTCGATTTCCAATCCTCTGTATCCTCCTTCTCCTCGACATGTTTCTTGTGTGCCATCTAAACTCATTCAATAATATTCCATCAATTGAACTCGCTTTTCGAACTTTAATTAATATGGCTTTTTCTTTGATTGTTTTAAACATAATGTCATTAAATTTGTTCACGTACTGAGAAAAAAATTATTATTTATTTTTCAATACAATATTTTTATCATTAACATATTTAATATTGTATGTATATTTTAGAATGAGGATATATATTTAAAATTTTTACGCATTTATTTTTTTCTCAGTTCGAATTTCCTTATTTTGTTTAAATAATTAGTTTGTAAAAATATTCATTCTAAATAAGCATTCATTTATACATTTATTTTTATACGATTTCTGTTTGTAAAATTATCAATAAAACCATTTACCTTGAGTAATATTTTTATTTTATTTTTTAGTAATTAAGTAATTCTGTACTGTCAGCACCTTTTTTTAGATTTAGTGAAAAATATCATCATATTATTAAGTATATTATTTTTCACATTGGAAATCATATAATACTTAAAATTCAGAATTACATCTCATATGTATATATTTTAAATAATAATTAAATTGGATTTGAAAATATGTTGTTTGTTGCATGCTTGAATTTTCGGGGCATTTTCCATGCCTTTGTTTTTTTGTTTATGACAACAGAGTATTTATGGAACAAAAATTAAATGACAATATATGACTTTGATGTTTAGTAATAAGGGAAAAGGCAGACGAGGTATCGCTGATGGGGGTCCTGAGGACGACGGAGATTATGCAACACTACGCGAACTTCCGCTAGTAACTGCTCACGACATCGCTGATGATTCAACTTCAGAAGAAAATAAAGTGAGTTTGCTTAAGATTATTACTTATCATCATAAAGAATCAATTCATTTTTCATAAAATCAAGTATTTTATTTTGTTGGAAAATAATTGCGATTATACATTATTTCCATAAATAATTAAAATATAGCGATCAAATATTTTAATCTGATGCAAAATAAAAAATGTAAATATTTCAAAATCAAGTCATTACTTATTATTTTCAGCACATTTTTTTTATTTTGATCGAATGAAGATAAACTCGATGTATAAACACAAAAATGTTAAATTTTAATAAAAATAATAATCTATTGTTTATTCATTTAAGGAAGTTTAGCAACTTTCCACTTAAACTGCACTTATTATTTATTTATTTCTTGTTTTTTTTGTTTGCTCTAGTATTGGGGAAGATGGCTGTCGCCTGGTAGGGATGACATTCCGAAATTCACGGATGTAAGAAGGAGCACGCTTTTTTTAAAAATTTTATTTTTGCTTCTATCTTGCTTTTGACAAGATTTTATTAGTTTGCGTTAACTAATTAATTAATAATTTATGCTTTTTAAACTGCACTATTATTTATTTGTTTCTTATATTTTTTTTATTTCGCTCTAGTATTGGGGAAGATGGCTGTCGCCTCGTAGGGATGACATTCCGAAATTCACGGATGTAAGAAGGAGCACGCTTTTTTTTAACTTTATTTTTGCTTCTTTCTTGCTTTTGACAAGATTTTATTAGTTTGCGTTAACTAATGAACTAACAATTTATGCTTTTTAGACTAACAAAGCTGGGCTCGGTATTAAAAAAATTTTCTATTCTAACAAATTTACATTTATTATAGATGTAATTAAATTGTTTTTAATATATAAATGTATGATTAATAATACGAACTCACGAAAAAATTGTCTGTTAATAAAATCAATGTATATTTTGAGAATACGTATCTTATTTTCAAATACTCTAATACAAACAACTTTTTTGTGTGCTTCTGAAATTATATATTTCTAATGTATTAATTAAAAAGATCTGTTAATTGAAGCAACAGATTAAAACAATATTTGAAGCATGATTAGTTTTAATTTTGTTTATTTTTGTCAAAGTTGATTTACTTTGTTTTGTAAAATTTCATTCATACAAAAGTATGTTTTAATGAATCTTAATTAATAATATTAATATTTAGTACATTTTTTAAAATATAGATTAACTAAATTCAATTTAAACATATCATTGAATTCCAACCATATACACTTAAAGTTTTTGATATCTATTCTTAGTTATGCTTTTACATCATAACAGATTTATATAATCATTGTTTTACAATTAATATTTATATTAACTTCAAAAATTGTTCTAAACTTTATTTTATTCACTTTCTACAGCAATTAGAGCAACTAAAAAACTAATTATTTATAACATTTAATATAGACAAACACCATCCTTTTTAGTCACATTATTTCATCTAACATGGCATTCAATCTTTTAACACAATCAAAATTTTTTTTGGCTTAGAGAAAGAAAATTATTTTAAACATTCTTATTTATGTAGTTAATAAAAAATTCTTCACCTTTTTTGAAATATTTTTTTAAAAAATCAATTTATAAATGAGTAAAATCATTTCTTTCTCTGGAGCTAAACTAATGGATTAACAATTGTTTGCATTGACTAACCATTATCCATAGCTGTTGGAGTGCGTTAACGATGACCAAGTGACATACTATGCAAGTGGTAATCGAGATCTACAACCTTCAGAAGGTGAACCATCACCTTTGCTCAGCCCTTCACCACAATTACCCGATCCTCCGTTAGCTAGTTCGCCGCTACCATTACCTCCGCCTACGCCGACCTCACAAGATAACAATGGTCTTGTTCATTCTGTTAATGCTCAGGTAGTAAATGGGATTGATCTTCTTATTCTTTACTTTTGAAATATAAATTTAATTTTCGAAATTCTTTTGATCTTAGAAAGGGTTTTCATTTTTTAAGTTTTATGTTTGGTCAAGGTTTACTGCAGCTAATTACTTACTTATTAACTACTAATTACGATAATAAATGTGTATATTAATAATAACAAAAGATTTTAATATAGTCACCTAATTTATTTAATAATCAAAACAATTAACGGATTTAAAATTTAATTTTTTATATTTTTTAGAGCTTTTTTCTTTTATGATATTTTTAAATAAAATAAATAAAAATAAAATTTTGATATTGTAATAGAGATACTATTGATTAAAATATTTAATTCTAAAAACTCAATATGATAATTATTTCAAATTCCGTTAGAGGTTTTTTTTTTAAATTAGGTGATTATAGCATCAATAAGTTTTAGGAAAAATAAAAAATTTCTATTTCTTATTCTAGATACAAACAAGTGGTCAAACACCGCGTTGTCTTCGTCGAGCTGATTCCGGGATGCCTCACGAAGAATTAACTCCACGTTCAGACTCATCGCATTCACCGCCATTGGATGCTAACGGCTGTAATTCAAATGGCAACGGAAATTGTGGTGCAAGCACAAGCAGCAATAGCGAAACTTCATCGAGCGGTGTGCATAGTAACGCGAGTAACGCCAGCTCGCAACGTCGTGCTACAAGTGTTGAAGATTTAACGAACGAGCCACGCGAAGAACCACAATGGCGCAGTTGTTCATTACAACGTGGCGCACAACCGCCTACATCTAGTAACGGAAAATTTCTTCAAACAAACAGCAATCCCGGTCGTGTAGTTGTTAATCCTACTGCTAATCCAACATACGTTAACCATACGCCATTGTTTAACGGTAACGATACCAACGTCATAGCTGGCTGTCCAGCAGTTATACTTGAAAATGCAAACGAAGGCACATTAGTTATTAGGCGTAAAAATTCAAGACCAAAACTTCAAGATCCACCGTCACTTACCGAAGAGCCTTTTGGTAGATCAACCAATATGAGAATGACTTCGTTCACAGAAAATAGCGATTTGAGAGCTATTCAAGCATCCTCTGCGACGCTACCACATTATCCAACTCAACCTGTTGTTACCTACCCACATTGTTCAACAATGCCATTGCCGCATGCATCCAGTCATAGCGCAGGTGTTTTTGCTGGTACTAATATGAGTGGATCCAGTGGTAGCTGTGGCTCTGTACCCCGGCATCAAGGTGAGAAAATCGCATAATTTTTTATTTACATATTTCAAACTTTTTGTGGCTTATTAAACATTATAAAATTAAATATCGATTGTAATAATTTGTAATATTTTTACAGCTGGTCAGCAACAGACGCCGCCTCCTGTACACGGCACAGTTCCAAGTCATACAACTTTACCGTCCCATCACAATGGTGTTAGGTTGATGTTACATGGCGGTCCAAATCCATTCGTTAAGCGCTTCCCTCCCGTACAAGTAGTCGGTGGTCATGTAGCACCTCAACCATGGACCGGCTCTGGTTCTCAACATATTCATCAGCATCATACTTTTCCTCAAATGGCATCTATGAACGGTAAATTAGCGCCTCCAGTTCAGACTCAACAAAATGGTCAAGGCAGTAGACATTCGGACAGAGATTCAGCGAATTTTTCTATGGCTAGTAGCGGTGATTCTGATACTTGTTTACCACATTAAATTATTAAGTCAGAGAGGTAGACAGATAAAGTATTTATAATTCATGGCTCTTTTTAATGACTGAGTAGTGAATTGCTTTAAGAAAAGGTATGCTATTATTATTATTAAGTTCAAATCTTAATAAGTATAAAATACAAATTTTTATGTATTATTAATACATAATGTAAAATAGATAATTAATATAATTAATTTATTTGAATTTTCTTTAGCAAGAAAACTAAAAAATTTGAAAAGTCTTTACTTGAAAGAATGATATTCTTGACTTGATTATTATCAAATTACAGAACATTTATACTGTATAGAGTGTACAGAATATCAAAATATGTGTAAAATAATTTTATATTACTCAGTTGTTATAAAAAGAGGGAAACATTTCATATCTTGATTTAGCTTGGATATGTAATGAAGTGTCATAATTGTTAAGAGCAAAATCCAATAATTAAAAAAAAAATTACACTGTAAACAATTATTAATTATATTTGTTTGATAAGCGTAATACTAAATTTGCTCTAAAATTTATATTTTGAATCGTTATACTTTCGTTCATCTTTATTTAGAATTTTTAAATAAAAATTCGATCGTTTTGTTTTGAATGCATGAGTTTCAAATCATGTTCAATTTTGAACATGGAAATTTTTTGTTTATTGTTGGGTTTATTTTATAACATGGAAAAAAAATGTAATTGTTCTAAATTTTGTTCGAATTTGTGTTTGAATTACTGTTTAAAATAATACATTGAAAAACGATGCGAAAAATTTATCAAACAAAAAAACTATTACTCGCAATTATTATGTGTAATTTAAAAAAAAAGAGAGAACAAAGAGGCTTTCATATAAAATATGATTTTAATAAAGTTTTTGCTTACAATAAAGAAAAAAAATTGTTTAGCTTTAAAAAAATACATGTTTCAAGTCTAAAGTGTTCCTGTGAAAGCTCATGTTTATACTTTATATTCTTCCTGAGACAACGCATAACGATTCAAACTTTGGAATCAATATAAAAATTATATTGCTCAAGTCATGAGAATGTTGAATTTAGCGATTCACGGCACTTTTAGCAATTGAGGATTTGAGACTTAAAATAGAGCAATTATTTAAAAAAAAGACTTGAAAGCAAAAACTATATAACATATCGAAATACGATAAAAGGAATTTTTCCTCGTTTTCGATGCAATACTTCATTTCGAACATATCTTATACACTTTTATGAATATTAAATTTTCTCTTTCTTGCAAGGAGTCAGAAGTGTCGATGACTCGCAGAAAGCCTTGAAAAAAAAACTATGCCATTGTTATTGAAGTAATCTACACAATATTTATATCGAAAAATACTACATTTATCTAAGTATAAAGAAAAGGTAAAGAAAAAAGAAAGAATGGAAAATAAAAATATTTCAATGATCATAATGCAATCATTGTGTATCGCTCTCTTATTAAGGTTCGTGCATAGTTATAAAACATATGAACTTTTCATGGTTTTGATATCAACACTTTTTGTTTATTTCAATAAATAAAATAAAACAAACGCATAAATAAACAAAAAGCTATTATGTCATAATAAGAAAAGTTTAATGTGTCGATAGTGAAAGTAGGATTAAGATTGTCAAATTGAGAATGTTTTGTACGTATAATCGAAGAAAATGCTTATTCTCTACTAAGAAAAAAACCACTGTATATTATGTTGCGAAAACCTGTGTATATTGTCATAAGCACTAATTTAAAGGGCTTTGTTTCAAGAAAGTGTTTTATAATATTAGAGTAATTTAATCTGTATATAGTACGCGTCGTTATCTTTTTACCGATATTTGTATGAAGGATTGAATAAGAGAAAATTCCAGGGTGATCGATAAAAAGATAACTTGCCATGTCTGTGTTCTTCATTTTAAGTATACAGCATACAAAAAAGATTGTTAAAAAAGTTTTGTACTATTTATGCGTACAGATAACTTCAACATTTTTATTATAAATTTTTTTTTATTTATATGAAAATTACTAATATATAAAAACTTTACTCTATAAAAAAATTCTATGTTTTTTAAATATTTATGTCGAAAAATTAAGGTAACATAAAACTTTTTATAACAATGTTTTTTTATGTACACCGAATAATCTTTTAAGATGAATTACTGCCATTTGTTAATAGCATTTAGCGATCTCTGTTTGTAGTTTGTTGCAAGTAATTTATTCATCTTGTCTATCATTTTCCTTTATCTATGATAAAGGACATGCTTGTTTTTTTTCTATTTGCAACTAAATTTTTTTGTAAATAAATGTATTTGTTATAAAACACAGATGAGTCCTACTAAAATGAAAAAATAAAATATTAAATCTCATGCTTTTACAGCCTATTCATAAAATATAATCACAAAGGTAAAAACAGAATGAGACGAGGTTGCAAAAGTGCTACTTTATCTATAAAATCATATTACATAAAAAATTCATATTCTTTATATTTAATAAAATCGTCAAATTTTGCTATTCTCTCTATAGTACTTTTCATTCAGTAAACATAATAAAATAAAAGTTGAATACGCCGTTACTTTACTGTAGTAGAATACTATACTGAGATGTGCAAATTTTTCTAGAATAAA
The DNA here is from genome assembly GCA_017163975.1 of Anastatus disparis. Lineage (NCBI taxonomy): Eukaryota > Metazoa > Arthropoda > Insecta > Hymenoptera > Eupelmidae > Anastatus > Anastatus disparis. The sequence continues at coordinate 5,628,114 of JAFFSR010000251.1, forward strand.
TATGTTTAGCGTAAAAAGAAAATTAATTTTTCCTGATAAATGTTTTTGTCGGGAAAAAAGCTCGAATGAGTTCAGTAACGATTGATTTAAATAAAGAAAAGAATGACCAATAAAATAAAAAAAATAAATAAAAAAAATTGCGAGCGGCAAGACGGAGCTACTCATAATAAAAACTCATGCCGATCGTACATATCAACTATGAAGGACCAGCTTGCACGATCTCTCAGCGATAAAGTTTAAAGAAATGAATGAAGTAATGTTACGATGTTTAGTACCGAGTTTTGTAATAGGAATGTGAGATAACATTCATATCGATTAAACACAGGCTCTTTAAAGGTGATATATAAAGTCGCTACTAAATGAATTTGAGTTTTGGAAAGAAACTCGTATTGATCAAGTGCGATTTCTAGCAAAAAATTGTGATCAGTACTTAATAAATAATCTTTTGCTCAATTTTAAAATTCAGAATGTTGAAAAATAAAAAGATCATCTTACAATATAAACATTATTTTATATTCCGGAATTGAGGTAAAATCGAAGTTGCGGAATTAAAATCATTTGAATATACAAAATCAATTTTTCCCAAGTCATTTTTTTATGAATTATAAAAAATAAGAAAAAAAACAATAATGAGCAACTAGTTTATTTATTTGATACTGCATATGAACCAATAATTATAATCTAGAAAAGAAAGCTAGGAGATTTAATGAACTTTAAAAGAAAAGCGACAATAGAAATGTTAAAATGCCTACCTCGAAAATCGAGTGTACCTTTTACCCTCATCATCATCATAATTCATCATCACTAGCATTCATGAAATTTCATCAAATCAACTTATACGTCATAAGAAAAAAAAAATAAATATCGCACATCGATAGTATAAAAATTGAGCAGAATAGAGCTTTCGTCAAAGCGAGGCACAATAAGCAAACAGAATTAGTGAAGAAAAAGATAAAAACTGGAAGAGAGAGAATGCGCTATCTTTTTGCAAAGATATTTTTTTACCATTTAGAATCAGCAGTTCTAATCTTTCTATTAAACTTTAGAAAAGCGGATAGAATTAAAACCTTATAAGTAGATACTTTTTTTTCCTTAAGAAAAAAGAAAAGAAAAAAGAAATGTATGCATTAAAATTCCAATACAATCAGCATCACGTATTGAGATTAGGGATCGACGTTTTTCGTTACTTTAAGATTCGTATTTTATTGTTTTTAGTACAATTGCAATTTTTATACATATTGCGTTTGATTCGTAATATCAATTTTTTTATATTAAAAATTAAATATAAAAGTTTTTGCACTGCCTAAGCAATAAAAATAAAAGCGCAAAAGATCTTAATTCCTATTTTAGTAGTAATAATAATATAAGAAAACAAAAGCGCTAAATTTATTTAAATGTACAAATTATATTTGTTTTCTTGTTAAGTAGTTATTAAATGATTTAAATACAAAGTTACAGTTTTAAGCAATAAATATTAGAATTAAGAAATTAAATTGTATTTGCGTAGTTTTTTCCAGAGTTCATTAAAAAATATTATACAAAAATGCAAACACTCACTTTTAAACTTTTTTATAACACATTTTTATGAAGCACTTAAATAATATATAATTTGTTAAAATTTATTATTGAAAATACTTGAAGTAACGAAAACCGTCAATATCTGGTGAAGGAAGACTGTAATTTGAGTTGTCGTTTAGTTTTTTCTTTAAAAAAAAAATTAAAAAAAAAAAAAACAATGAAATAAACATTGTCTCGTACACGTATCTGATCGGATTAATAGATGAAAATAGAAATGTTGTGGAATGTGTAACAAGTCATAAAAAAAAGTACTCTGCATCATGCGATCATAAAAGATGCTTCGTTACTTATATACTTCTCGAGCACTGTAAATAATTTTTAAGGATGAACGAATAAAAAAATATTAATTGTAAGATTATTGTATAAAGACTGATTAGACTAGCCTCAATATTTATGAGGATTTTGTCGGTAATAATAAAAAAAAATAGCACTGATGGCTTGTGCGTTAAAAAAAGAAAAAAAATTCATTCGATGCATCGAATGCAATGATTAATTATTATAAGTTTTGTATATTTCTATCATTTTAAAATCTTTTCATTATTACACTAAATTATATAAAGTTTTGGTTTGTGTATTTGATTAATTGTGATTTAAACGACAAGTAAAATACAAACGCTAGTCGACTTTATAGAAATATAAATGCCATGATTTTGAAAATCTTTCATAATAACACATAAAATTTAGAATTTATTTAAGATGTATAGTTGCAATTATAAATTACTTATTATGAAAACTCAATAAATTATTTAAAAAAAATTGATTTTGGGGCATGAAGCATAAAAAAAGCATAATATAAGCAGCGCAGTTATAAAAAAAGCGGCACTATTATCGTCACAGCGTATCAATATTGTTTGAGCATTGTATTAAGCCATTGAAAACTAAAAATAAACTTTGTATATTCATTTACCAAGAAAAATAAAAATAAATTATTCAATAATTAAGATTTGAGTACATTTTTTAAACTTCATTTCTAGAGTCCTATTATTTATATTTTATAAAACAAATTTTTTTTTTTTGTCTAAAAAAAATAAAATTTTATTTGAATTTTAATTATGAATTTTATACCTTCAATTAGTTCAATAAATTATGAAATCTTTTTTATATATCATAAAAAAAGATTTCTTACATATACTTTTAAAATAGAGCAATTCAGAATATATGTAATTATTTAAAAAGTTAGAGTTGCATACCTTTCTGATAATGAAATAAAAAATTTAGCACACAGCATTAAGAAAAATATGAATTGTAAGTACTTCACCAATATTTTAAAAGCATGATTTCCTAAAACTAAAAATTTTTAATGGTCAATTGTATTTATGATGATAAACATTAATCTAGAAAGAAAATATAATAGTCAAAGAATTTTTGTTAACTTGATATATTTTTATTGAAATAAATGTCCAATATAAAAAATGCATATAAAGTACTTAAATCTTTGTCACTCAATTATAAAATATAAAAATCTCTCATACTCATCAGACTTTACATAGCTTCCTTGCTCAAGGCAAGGCCACAAATTTTAATTATAAGACATTATATTCTTGATTACTTATTAAGTTGTATTTGAAAAATCATATCCTTCTGTTGTAAACCAACATCATACAACAATTGTAAATATTATTCTACTTTTAAATCATTTGTCATCTTCATTGAAATGAAATAAAAAATGGAATTATTTTTATTGCAATACTTGCTCCATCAATGATCTTACATTTTTTAATTCTGAAATTATTTTTATAATTAAATCAATATTTATGTTGTTATAAAATAAATAATAATTCTTGTTAAGTACCTGTGACTAATTCATTTAACCTATCTTTTGGTATATTAATTGTTGTTTCCTTTTCTCTATCTCCAGTAGTTTTTATCTTTAATGCAACTTTAGCAAATGGAGATAAGTTTTCACTAGGTACGACTTCTATAGATGACAGTCTAGTCACTAGAAAAAAATTTTTTAATTTATCGTACATTTAAATATGCATTTAATAAATTATTAAAAATTATTTTTAGTGATATTCAAAAACAATAAATTTTCAATTATTATATAAAACTTACATCTTAACGATTGTCCTGTTAATACAGTTGTAAGCTGAGCACAATTATCACTATGCAACCTTGAAATTATTGTACTATGTTCTCTTGGTAATCCTAGTTGTTGTAATTCACTGCTAAGATCAGCTGGTGAAACACTATTCCTAGCCGACGATGTGAAAATCATCTCTAATGCAGCAATTATAGCTTTTAAATCATTGATTTCTACAAAAAAATAAAATATTATTTATGTTTAATTTTTATGCATTTTGATAATAAAATTCCTACTGCTCACCTATTTTCAATTCTTGAGTAATTTTTTTTAATTTTTCATCCTGTAATATTAAAATAAAAGTAATTAAATTTTTAATTAAAATTTATATTGAAAATATCCATTTAGGATGACATACTTCGATTAATTCTTCCTCCCCTGTTACTGATTTGATAACTATAAGTCCAAGAGTTTTTATTTTCGAAGAAGACTAAATAAAAAATATAAATTAACATTAGCTAATATATAAAAAAATAGAATGGTATTTACAAATAATTAATTAAAAACCATTTGTGAAAGATTATAAATTTCAGCAAGCAGCCAATCAGGACAATCAACATCACCAAGGAATCGAAATCTCTAAAAATTAATTAAGAAATAATTTATTTCAAATTTGATAATACAAATTTAGTATTTTATATTTACCATTTTTGAATATAAATGTATACAACTTCTATTGGAGAATATTTAAAAATAACCTAAAGTCACTTCTATTTTACTTTCAATATAATATAGTTAAATCATTTTACAAAAATATCTTCTGCATTTTGCAAGAAATTTAACAATTTCAAAAATTTTTAAAAGTTCTAAAAAATAATTGAATTGAATAAATATAAATATTAAATAATAGTAAACAACACTGTTGTAGTATTATTTGGTTGTGGGTGTATGAATATAGAACATTTAGGCAGCAATTACACAGAAATACATGACTGCGTCATTGCTCAATGCTCAATCAAATTAGAGTATTTTGGATACGTATTAATAAAAACGCTTGTTGTAGAAGGTACTTTAATCCATATAAATATAGATTCTAAAATCAGTTAAGGTTAGGTAACTTGCGACATATATATACATCTCATGCAGATTATACATGGGTAACGCAAAAGTATATTTTGTCATCGTTTGAAATAAATTTATCGCTACTGTATATAATACAAAAAAAGTAGACGCGGCGAAAACAGAATATTTAAGAGAGCTGCTGCCTGCTGCTCAGTTAAAAGATCGACTTTGCCATGGGTCACTCAACAATTGAAAATAAACTTGGTGTTTCAGGTGACCTAGAGTTGCCACCTTTACGTAGTCTTAATGACTTTATCTTGGATTCAGCGCGTTTCCAGATTCCCAATATTAAAGATTTGGATAAATGGGGTAACCGTGTTGTTAACAATTTATTGTATTATCAGACCAACTACTTTTTTACTGCTGTTGTGATATTCATTCTTGTTGGGTGAGTCACTACTTAAAATTTATAAGGTTTTTTATAAATGCATTTTGTAACAGTTATAGCAATCAAAATGTTTGAATTATTTATCAAGATTTTCCTTCCAGAGATCACTAAATTATTTAGGAACTATATATATTTAAATTTTCATTTAACATTATACAGAATTTTAAATAAACATTTTTCATTGAATTCAAAACAGTATTTGTTCTATAAATAGTGCAATTGTATAATATAAATTATTTATATCTTAGTCCAACATTTTTAATTCGAGTATTAATTTAAAATTTCCATTAAATGTAAAGCTAAATCTATAAAATATTATTTTTCAATATAAAGAAAATATTATACAAATAAACATTGAATTTATTTATATAGATTAATTCATCCTGGAAAAATGATTGTTGGAATGTTAGCTACTAGTGTTATCATAATAGCTTTTGCTTACATATCTACAGAAGGAAGAGCAGTACATAATTTTAAAAGACGATATCCAGGTGCTGGAATTGTACTTATGATAATAGGATGCTGCTTTTTAAGTTATACTCTTGGATCATTGCTAGTCTTTTTAGTAGGCATTTTACTACCTTTTTCAGGTGAATAAATGTTTTGATATTCTTAATTTTGTATTTTATCAAAAAATATGTATAAAAAAATTATTTTTTTTTAGTGATATTCATACATGCATCTTTGAGGTTGAGAAATATAAAAAACAAAATTGTCAATAAAATTGAAGGAATTGGATTGAAACGCACTCCAATGGGTGTCCTTTTGGAGAACCTTGGTATGGAGCCAGATCTTTTTGATTAAGGAAATCTTTAAATTAATTCTCATTAATTGTGGTCTAAAATTAAGCTATCGTAAAAATCAGAATTTAGAAGCTGTTTTGACTATTGTCAATATTTTCTTTTATTCATATACTATTACTTTTGTATTATTAACTTGAAATTTTCTTATTTTTTATACATGTGTATTTATATGAAAAATGTATAGTATTAACATATTTTAATTATTTAATAATTTATTAGGATTGTACATTTGAAAATCATATTTTTATTTATACTGACATTTATTTGAGATAAAAAGATTTATTCTAATTTTTATAATGATATAAACATTATTTAAAAATTAGATTTACAAAACAAATTATTAATGTACATTAAAAATTTAACTTATACTAAAAATATTTTATACTCTTTAAGATACTCGCGTTATTAACTAAAGTAGTTTATTTCTCATTTTTAATTTCAAATTGTGAATAATAAAATAATCTATATTTATTTTTTTACATTACTTCGCAAATAGTTACTGTCTTATCTTTTATGATGTCAATACTATTGTTCATCTCATGCAAAGTAGCAAAAAGTGTCCTTTTCGCTAGAATAACAAAATACTATATTAAAAATTTATGATGTATAAATAGAATTAACAATATAAGAAAAATTAATTATTATTAATAAAAGCAATAAACTACTAGCTTGTAGTCTTTACAAAAAATAATATTAACGTTTCTAATTATGCTTCTTTCCTGTTTTGGTTTTGTGGCCTTTTTTCCTATAGAAGATGTAACTGGTATGGCGCTACGCGCAGAAAATTCGATCTTGCAGAATTTACAAAACTTTAAAAAAATTCAATGATTAACCTGTGAAGATTGAAATACTTAACTGGTCAACGAGCGCTACAAACTTATTTTACTGTCACATTACCAAGGATAAAAATTAAGGCCAAAGAACTTCAATGACTGACTTCAAAATTTTATTTCTTCAGTTCTAGCAGTTTATAATTTACTTTTAATTTTTTTCACAAAACTTATGACTGTTGAAAAAGTCTAACTCTAAAAATATTATTAACTTATTTCACAACTACATTTCATAAGTTATGTTTCATGTTTGTAAGAAAATATCTTTTATTAAAATTTTATTTTATTTTTATCAAACTTTTTAAATTTAAAATTACATTAAGTGTACTTAAGTAAAATTTTCAAAATTGAATTTATATTGTACATAAAACTTTAATTTTGGCAAAAGACCTGTTCAAATAAGATTTATTATAAATTAAAATCTGATTATTAAATAGGTGTATGTAAAGTTATATTTTACAGAAACATTACTTTTTTATATACAAAATTATTGACATATATGACACGAATACAATTTTTTTAGTTTTTTAAAAAATTATCTGCATTTTCGTTTATGTATTAACCCAGCCACTAATATCCTGAAATTACTTACAATTTTAAAACAAATATTTAATGTGATGGCTTATACTAATGTCAGTCACTACAACAAGTGACTGTATCATATCATTGATATATTCATCATTACAATTCTCGCGCGATTATGATACTTGTAAATGTAATGTTTATTAATATTCACTTGCTTTTAATTTTAACTAGTATAGTTTCGATAATTTCATTTTTTCGCATATTGAAATTAAATGTGATGCTTATAAGGAGAAAAAACATTATTGAAGTCTTAAATTGGCAGTGTGTAAAAAGACATTATGCAAAGATTGTAATTAATTAATAAGTATCATGATTTGACAAATATCCAATTACAAAATAATTTTCGGCATCTTTTAGCTTTCTTAAAATTTAAAATTAACATGAATTTCAAAATATCTTGAATAAAATTTTTTATAACTTAAATTCATTTAAAGTTTTATTTCAGCAATAAAATACAAAACAAATAAGATTTATTTTTAATATTTCTAAAAAAAACGTATATTTTTAATATTTTGTATTTAAATAATTGTCAAAATATAATTTATGTACAATTATCTTTTTTGTATTAATGGAAGTATTTTTCGTAAAATCATTCAGAAATAATTTTTCTAATAAAATAAAAAAATTTTTTTGTATCATTTATTAATTTAATTATAAAAATATTGAATATTCATAAAAATTTGTATAAATAAAAAATAAAAAAAAAATATTTTTTATCATACACATTACTGCACAATAAATGCAGTTTAAATTCTTAATCTCTGAATGACTTTTACTCAGAATTTTTTTACATTTATCACATTACAAACTCAGCAAAATCTAAAAAATAAAAAAAAAACAATATCTATCAAATTTAGCAGACCCTAATATTAAATCCGCCTTAAAATCCAGAACTTTTACGTGTCGATTATCAATTTTTATCGACTAGATTTTTGTTATGAATACTGTATTGGAAGGATAAAGTATAGTCTCTGATAATCGCAGACTTCTCGACAATTCACCAATATTTGTTTTTGGAAATGGTATGAGGTAAGTATAATCCGATGAATGATAACCCATATTACCCATTTTTTCAATAAAACTCTGAAAATGAAGAGTTAAGTAATTAAATAGTTATAAATAATGTAAAAAATATCAATTTGTATATGAATATCTACCTCTACTGTACTGCTGGCAACAACAGATATTGCTTCCTTGCTACCATTTGGTAGACGAAGACAAAGTTTTATCATTGGCGTATTTTCATCTATCGGAGATTCTGATTCTTTTTCTTTCTGCATTTGTTGCTCTTTCGAACACATTTCATCCATTCTTGATCTCTTGCTCACGAAATTGGGTGTGCTGTTTGATGTGTTTGCAACACTTGTACTAGGCTTAGTATCTCTAAAATCTTTTATTTTAAGAATTAAACATTTTTCCTTTTAATAATAAAATATTTATATGATAAAATAAATTAATAATTACCTAAATCTGAGTTACTATTATCTAATCCTCTAGATCTTTTTGTATTAGAAGGAATATTCTGAAAAGAATTACATTTTCATTAATTTTCAAGTTATAAGCTTAAGTTGTATTATTTTAAATCAATTTTCATTACCGAATTAGAAATGGCATCACTTTGCAGATTTTCCACAAAAGGTGTCTTAGAAGATTTGGATTTATTTTTAATTGGTGTTGATTCTACATTTTCAGGTGAAGCATGAGTACTGAGCATATCATTTAAACCAGAAACCAGAGTATCCACAGTTATATGATTGTAGTGTCTCATACATTCTCCTGTTCTTGGATCTATTATTGCCAGATAAGGGAAGCAATCAACGTTGTAAAAATCAATGTAACGTTTTCCATCAGATGAATTTGATAAAACCTGTTGATTAAAATAAACATTAATAAGTTTAAATTTTAATTAAACTTTTATTTTAAACTAATAATAAAATTATAATGCAAAAGTTATTCGAAAAATAATTCTTTAAAACTTATTATTAATCATACCTGCCATAAAACAAAATGATCATTTATAATTTCTCGTATTTGTTGGTTCGGCCAAACATCTCGATTTAATATTTGACAAGCAAATTCTTGTTGATTTTGTACATTAACAAGTAGCCAACGATTAATGCTTTTAGCATACTCTCTGGCTTCACTAAATGTTCCTAAAAATAGTATATCACAAGGTGGTCTAAACAAATCTTCTAAACGCTTGGATTTATTACGTTGAGATGATTTCCTTACACCAGAAGCTCTTTGTGTCATTTCTTCTTCTTGCCTTCCTAAAATTAAAATTGTATTTAATTAAATAAATTCTTTATTCAAATTTAACTGTAATAGAATACTAAAATTTAAGAAATAGAAGGATCTTACTTGTTTCAACTGCAAAATCCCTAAATCTGTCAAATATGCTGTTAGAAGCCCTAGGAAAAGAGCATGTGACATCTGGCGCAACAAGAACTTCCTGGGTCGGAAGAATAGGTGCACGAACTTCTTCATCTTCCACATTAACAACTGGATTTGGTTCTGCAGTTGGTGCAGAACCTCCGGATTCAAAAAGTAGACTTATTGCTGATTCTAAATTACCATCTGCCAATGATAGATATTGTGCAGCAATAGCTTCTCCTTCACCTATTAAAATAATAATAATTAATATTATATAAAATATATTTAAAATAGTTTTATAGTAGATTTGTAATACAACTTGATTTTAATAATTTTATATAGAAAAGCTTATTTTTATACATTAATATACACGTAAATAAATAAAAAAATAAAATTTTAATAAGAAATTTAAGATTTAGTAAAATTTAAATTACTATTAGAATTTTATTAATATTTAGACATATATAATTTCTGTAATTAAATATTTATTTAATCAATTAATCGAAAATTTTCTAAATTCAGATCAAAAATATAAATTATAGCTATAAAACGAACTGTCAACATAACCTTAAAAGAATTTCAAATATTTTTAAATCAAATAAAAAACTCATGTTTTGTAAACAAATAATCTAGGGTACTTACCAGTGACCTCAATAAATTTTTTGACAAGTTCACGGTCCATAATCGTGATATTTCTCGCCCTGAACCTTTTCCGCTGTCAGGACGATATTTTTTCTTCAATATCGCACGACGCTAACCACACACACTCATACAGACATATGACAATAAACATCAAGCATGACATGTATAGACGCACGGATGGAAGAAAAAAGTAAAATATTGTTTTCTTTCTTGCATGAATCTTGTGTTATTATTTTCAATTTGTAAATTAAAGAAGTTTATAAAAGTTCATGCTTTACTTCGTGTTTCGTCGAAAAATGTCAAGTGAGGTTGGTTTTTAATATTTATCAATATCTATTGTTTTTTGTTTACATTATATTATTGGGACTTTTTGTGGTTAGATTAAATACAGAATAGCTAGTTTACTGTAAAATTTATTGAGTTTATTTGAAATGCAAAATCAAAAGGATAATAATTCTATATTTATTTACATAAAATAAAATAATTTTATTTTCAGCTCTTGGAGGCATAAACAAAAAAAATTAATTTTTAACGTTGAAAATAGAAGAAATAAGAATCACTAAAAATGTCAATTAACAGAAGTACCTGTGATGTTTTATTATCGGTTGTAGATGATATTGAACTGATAGCCAAAGAATTGATTGAAAATATAATTGCCCAAAAGCATTTAAAGCTTTCTACAACTGAACACACACATCTTATAGAATTATTAGTTAGTAAGGATAAAGAATTAAAAACAATTTTACAAAAAGCTGATGAGCAAGCCAAAATAAATTTAAAAATGGAGGCTTTAAAAGCTGAAGTGGATCGGCAAGATCAAGATATTCAACAGCTCCAACGACAGCTTAAAGAGGCTGAACAAATATTAGCAACGGCTATATATCAAGCCAAACAAAAACTTCAATCTATTGCAAGAGCAAATAAAAGGCCAGTATCATCTGAAGAACTTATTAAATATGCACACAGAATAAGTGCATCTAATGCAATATGTGCTCCACTTACCTGGCAACAAGGTGATCCTAGAAGACCTTATCCCACGGACATTGAAATGAGATTAGGTTGCTTGGGTCGTTTGAGTGATTTACCTTTAAATGGACAAATGATGGGAGCTCATGCAAGTCTTTCTTCCGATCTTCATAGAACAGGCCACACTGCTGAAAATCTGCAACCTCAAGCTGGTCAATTCACATGGCATCCATCTGGTGAAATTCATATGTCAGTTACTGGTCAAGGAACTGTACCTATTAATACACATAAACAAGAAACTGAAGATGTTGAAGTTATGTCAACAGATTCATCAAGCAGCTCATCAAGTGATTCGCAATAAAATGACTACATGTTTTAATTTTAATTTCTAATGTATCCTCTATATTTATATTGAATAAAATGACTTTTTTGATAAAATATAGTTGTTATATTTTTTCTTTTATAAAAAAGTTTATTTCAATACTGTACAAATCAAATAGTTTAATAATAACAGACATATAATAACAATTTTAGATAAAAATTATGAAAAAATATAAATAAATTACAGTAGAAATCCGATATTTTAAAAATTTTCGTTTTAAAAAATGTAAATATATTTTCATGAGATTTGAAATGACACTTACCTAGCCAAACCTGACATTGCGCAGGCGCAAGTAAAATTCCGGAGCCAAAATAGTAAAACGAGTGCAGTAGAGAGGCAAAGAAGCCGCATATTTTTGTTTATATATGCAACACTTGAAAACTTTCATCCGCTTTGTGAACGATAACGAAATAGTTGTTATCGTATGTCAGTGACAAGAAAACTGAGAAAGAATGTGAAATTAACAAAAATAACTTAGCGGATAATGGCTTGTTAATTAGCCCCCAACAAACGTTGGGAGAAGAATACAATAGTAATAAAAAGCTGTAATACTATACGGCGAAAAAAAATGACGGAAACAACAAAGATAACTTTGATTCTAGACGATAATCGTTTTCGCGTCGACAAAAAAAGAATTGTAGAAAAAAGCCGATATTTTGAATCGTTGTTTTCACATAATTTTAGTGATTCCAAGGACAATGAACAGACGGTCAATTACAAAGTCGCACCCTCCGTTTTACAGGTGATTTATTGATATTTTTTAACTTTTGTTTTTTATTAATATTGAACGTTATTATTTTAATATACGCATAGCCTTATTTATTTGAAAACATTTTTTAATTATTAAAAAAATGAAAATATTGGTTAATTTTAATTCTTATTAAATATTTAATGAGAAATTTATTTTATTCTTTTTTTTATAACTCTTGTTTTTTAAGCAAAATTCGAAATAAGAAATTTTATTTTAATAATTTTTTAATACTTTAATTGATTTTTCTTAATTTCATGCATTGTTAATACGGTTAATATGATGAAAAATTAAAATAAGTTTAAAAAAATGATATAAAAATTAAAAATTTTTTTTAATTTTATTAAATATTTTTTTATAAATATTAACAATCAAAAAAGCCAAAATTGCAAATACATTTTTTTTAAATTTTTATTTTTGTAGTTCATACGTCAATTTTAAATTAGTTATATAATTATATTTACATTTATTTAATTTCAGGACTTTTGTGAATGGATAGAAGAGGATTCTCCTAATGAATCACATCAAATTAAAATATCACTCCAAAAATTTCTTTCTGACAGTTTTGATTGTCTTAAGCAATTACTTGAACTCAGTATAATTTATTCAGTTGAAGAATTAAGTGTAGAATTAAGTGATGTAATTATACAACATTGGTTAAAGCCTGAACTTCTTCTTGATATATGGAAATTATCACGAGAACTAAGTCTGATCGCTTTAATAGATATATCTTATGCTGTATGCCTAGAAAGATTCATGGAATTGCCAATTGATGAATTATTGAATCTTTCCAATACTGATTTCCTACAATTAGTGCGTAATGTAAATATCAGATCTTCCATAGATTACTTATCCTACATTATTAATGAAAGACTGAAGAAAGAGAATTTTTGTGTCAAGAATAATGATACACAAATGAAATTACAATTGATGAAACTATTAGAAATAATAAGCAGTCCAGAAAGAAAGCCAACTACAATGCACTGTTTTTTTGCAGAAACTTTAAAGTCAGAAAATGATGAAAGTTACTATACACGTGTTGTTTATGCATTTCAACAAAAAGTTCCTGCTAAATTTGGAGAGCTTATAGAAATTTCACGAATGGAAGAACCTGGAAAGGACCTTGCAGGATTGGGAGTAACTGGACGAGGTAATAATTTATAATTATAATTTGCCATTGAAAGAATACATTAACAATGCAATTTTATTATAAAATAAATATTTAAAAAAATTTTTAATTTAGGTTTTAGTATTTATAAAATTGGTGGTGAGCAGCGACTTGGTTCTTGTAAATTTAACATGAATGTTTGGCGTTATTGTTTAATTTCAAAAAAATGGTATTATCTAGCAAGGTAAAATTAAAAAAAATCTTAATAGTAGATTTTTCTAAATAAGACATAAATAAAAAGCATGATTCTTTTTATAGACTACGAAAAGCTCGAAGACATATGGCAATGGCTGTAGTAGATGACAAATTAGTATTGATAGGTGGTGTCGGCCGCTATCGTCTTAAACTTTCATCAGTTGAAATTCTGAATTTAAATACAGGTTTATGGATTAACGCGCCTAACGTACCAGAAACATTTACCGATGTGCCACCCGCTTGCGTAATTAATGGCATAGTAACACTGATTGTTTCTGATATTTATATGTTTAATCCAAATTTGAATTCGTGGATTAAAGTTGATCATGATTTTGACTCAAGCGAATTCTGTGGAGTTAAATGTTTGGCTTCTTATAAAAATACTTTGTATCTAGGTTGGTGATATTTTGATTAAGAATGAAGCAAAATCGATTCTCATTTTTCTTTTTTTTATATATAAAACATTATATGTAAACATTGCAGGTAAAGAAGGTGGCACATATATTGGTTACAGTGTTACGTGGGATGCCCATGACACAACTATTCGAGGTGCTCGAATAGAACGCTTGTCACACAAAAATTTTTGTAGTCCTTGCGAAAAGATTTCAATTGGTGATGAAGCAGGAGTAGTAGGTATTGTTCATGCTTTTGGAAAAGTAACTGTTGAGTGTGGTAAGCTTGATGAAAGCAACAATCGTTTAGACTCACGTCTGCATAACTTTAGTCTCCCACTTATTTCGCTCGTGCCAGTTTGCTGTTTTGATCTTGTCGATCCTTCAACTCTTTATAAACAGTTACTACCGTGAATTTCAGACTACTACAGCTTATGATGATAAGACCATATTTCCTTCTATCAGGTTTTCTTATCTTTCAATTAAATTTAGAATAATTTACCAATTTTTTTTTTCCTTTAATAAAACAAAGATATTTGAATAGGATTTTTTGTATAAATATTAATTTTTTTTATTTTTTCATTACATCATATTAACTAAAAAATTCATGTTCATAATTGTGTCCAAAATTAATACAGGGTCAGTATAGTACAAGGATATTTTTGCTTTATTTTCATATGAAAAAGAGGAGAATGCCCATGGACATGTAAGCATAAGAGAATATATAAAACTAGCTCTATTTAAAAAAAAAAAAAATTCTTATAAAATAAAAAAAATATTTATTTTATAAAAGTAAATAAGAAGTACATAATTAAAGTTTCTAAATCTTATTATATTCTTGAAATATATTTCAAATGAAAATAATAAAATTAGGTTTAACATCAAACTTGGGCCTTTAACTTCATTTGATGATAATAATCTTTGTTATTATAGATTTTGTATTAGCGCTACGTTTCGTTAGAGTTCACTGACCTCTTCAGACAAAAATGTTATTAACCTGTTACCTAATGTATGTGACGTACAAGTCATATATAAATTTATTGTTTTTTTTATATGATATAACCAAAATATAACATAATAAATATATTAGATAAAAATCGATTATTTTCAATCTCATTCTATGGGCCTAAAATAGTTTTTATGCGTTAACAGTTGAGAAAATTATAAAAAAAGAAAAAAGTATAAATGGCAGGGATCCCTAATTTGAAGACTAAATTGAAATGAAAAATTTTTCACTTTTTTTATAGTCTTGGTGTTAAAGAGTTAATTATTAAAATTAAAGTAATATATTACCAGGATACTCAATCACATTTAATTGGAGTACAAATTTTGCACATTGAACCTACCAACAGCAATTTTAATATTAGAGATGAAGTTAATAAATAAGAAAATGCAAGTAAATTTTTAAGGGAAATTTTAAACTTACGACAGATGTTTTTTATACTATAATTTTCTATGTCAATTTATAATCTATGTTTGTTCCGTTTTTCTTTGTAATAGAAAAACAAATAATGTTTAATAATGTTAAATGTTAAATAATTTTTAATAATGTTTACATTCGCGATCTTGATCATATATTTCATATATTATTTTATTATATATTATTATTTGATTTTACCATATTATGCCATTTAATCAGTCAAAATAATAATTTTATTCTTTCACCTCCCCACCCTCTTTCCTCCTGGTTTTTTTTCAAATTATTAAAAATAATGATAATAGATTTTGAATTTTAGTTTATCAATTTTCGATAATCATCAAATGTCATATTGTATTGCCCATCTTTAAATTTTTATATAACTTTACGACAGTTTTTTTTTTGTCTATACTATTTAATATTTTTTATCCTGTTTTATATAAAATTTAGTATGTTTCATATGTTTATAATTTATTTTATGATATTTTCTATTAAATTAAACGTTTTTAAATTATTTTTACGATAGATATCTGAAAATTAACGTCTGTCGTAAGTTTAATAACAGCCAATTTTTAATGATAAAAGAAAAAAATGGAATGGAATAACGTTTGCAAAGGATTTCTAAATATATGTACTTTAAAAGATTTTTTTTAATTTTTAATGTTTATAGTTGCTCCTGAAGAAGCTCTTTATGTGCAAGAACGAAACATTGTATAAAAAATGAAGTCAATCAATAATAAAACGTAGGAATTGAACAGGTATACCAGTAAACTTCTTCGCCTTTGATACTTAATCGTCTAATTGATTATTCTCATAACCTATTACTTTACTTTTATGATTAATAAATTATTATAATTGTTGCCTGAAGAGATCAATGAACTCTGAAAAAACGTAACGTTAATACAAAATAATAACAAAGATTAATAATAACATCTATAATAACAAAGATTATTGTATACTTCTCTCTTTGTGTTTGCATATTGTTTCTTTTTAATTTATATTGTGGAAAGAATACGCATAACTTTATAATTCTTCAGAAAATTTTTTTATTAAGCTGAAATTATGAATTAATAAATACAGAGGTCATTAAAAAAATTGAGCCAGCCTTAAAAAATTCAACCTTAAGAATTTAAGAAATAATACGATTTAAAAATTGAAAAAATTTTTTTTTTTTTAATTTTGCTAAAATTTGAACTATTTTTACGAATTTTATGATAGGAAAATTTTACACAGTTAGTTTTAAAGGTATTTTACTAGACTTGAAAATAATTCTTGAATTTTTTCTTTAAGTCCAAAATTGACCTAAATATGGCGGTTTTTATAAAAAAAATGTTTTTTTTTTTAATTTTTTCAATATCTTCTTATTTATAGGTGATATGTTCGAAGAAAAACCTAGAATTTTTTCAAAATTTTTCGATTTTTTATCGTATTCTTATTTCTAATTTGTACAACCATTATTTCATGAGTTACAAAACTTTTAAATTACTACTTCATTCCTCGAAGGTGGCTCGGTTTTTTTGGCGGCCACTGTATTTACAGTTTTTTTATTTATATTTATAAAATATAATAAATAATATTTTTAATAAATTATTATTCTCCTCTTTTTGGTGAAAGGGCATGCTCCTTGAACTGTCTTTAAGGGTACTACCTTGTATACATGAAAACAATAGGCATTTTATTTTATTTAGTTTATAATGTATTGAAATTGGATCAAATTGGCGCATTTAAAAAAACATTTGACCCCTTTGATCGTATCTCTGAGAGTTGCAATTATTCATTTAGAACAAAAAATTATTACTACTTTTCGAACAAGTGAGCAAAGTAGTTGATTTATACACGGTTGTAATGAGGATAATTTATTCTTTTCACAATCCCTTTTCTAACTTTTGTATGGTAAATGTCCGATCAATGACCATCTTAAGAAACTAGCCAGCTCAATATTCCATGTTAATTCTTGATTTTATTTTTCAATAGTACCATTCTTAAGGTGGTTATGTATTAGGACATTTACTTTATTTTTTTTTTTTAACGAAGTAAGGAAAACAGTTATATTTTTCTCAAGTAGGACAATATAAGAGATTAAAATTACACGAATCAAGTAAGGTGAGATATATTATTTGCGGGTATAAGTGGAGAAGAGAGGGGGAATGGATTGCTAAGAGTAAAGTCCCTGTGAGAGGGGTTTGCTTTCATACAAGAAATAGATATTAAATTTATAAAAAAATAATTTAAAATCATCTATAATTTTAGTATTATTATCAAAATTTTATTTTTTATTAGTTCATATGAATTATTAAAAAGTGACATTATTAATTTCTATTTGATTATCGCTATCGTAAATTATTTAAAAAATAAATAATAAATAAAACATAAAATTGATTAATTAATAATATATAATAAAACAACTATGTATTGATAATTTCTAACAATTATTTTAATAAAATTTAATATCTTGTTTTTTATGTCTACTTGCGGTAAAATATCTTTTTACTTTAGCAAAAACAAAGTGGAGCTCATAAATCATACAATTTTATTTTGATATGAAACTAAAGAAAATGGCACAAAAATAAGAAAAAATCGTAAAAGCGCATTGTATGGATGACGAACATATTAGTCCAGGTGCCATCCTATGTGATTGTAGCTTAGATTTTAGTCTTTTTTTATTCTATCCATTTTGACTCCCTGAACATAATAATCACGGACGGATCACTTTAATCTTTGCCAATTATTTATTGTGAAGATTGAAAATTTTTTTATATTCTGAAGGTAACTTCCAAAAAAACTTTATGCCAAGAAAAGTTTGAAAAATCACAACTTTTTTTAAATTTTGACTTGTTACCATGTGGACATTACTTATCCTATTATTTCTTATTGTGGTATCAACTGTTCTTTCAAACATATATTTAAAGATAAAAAAATATTTGCTTCAATTTGTAGTTGCTATATAAATTAAAAACGATTTTCATCCACAGTAGTTAACTGCAATCGCCCAGATTAATACCGACGTTGCACAAGAGTATTAAAAACATGCGTTCGTTTTTTATTTAAAAAACAACTACAAATTGAAGCAGAGTTGAAAATCTTTTATTATTTTAAATTGTTTTTTTTTTTAATTTTTTTTTTTATTTTTATAATTTTATTTTTTGCTATTTTTTAAGAAAATTTTTTCACCTTATTTCAAATTTCTTTAATTTTATTAATCTAAGTTTTTTTTTAATTTTTAAATGCAATACTGTTTTTCAATCTTTTATATATTCACCAGTTTTTACTTTAGTTCTTTCAAATCCAATGTACATTATAATGTAAATTGATGATTTTTTATTTTTTTTAAATTGTACAAAAGTAATCTGAAATTTTTTTAAATTAACACGTGGATTAGCTTGAAGTAGGTTTTTTCCGATTTTAAACTGGGGACCTAAATTATAATTACCTAAATTATAATACACGTGATATTAATTGAGAAAATTCGAAAAAAAATTATCATTTATTGTATTAAGTTTATTTATTAAACAAAAATTGCTTAATAAATAAACACTAATCATTGTTATAATTTTTATCAGAACATTTCCTAAAGAAATAAAAATTCAGGTTTGAAAGGGTTTGGACAATATTTAATAAATAAAAGTAGTGTGTTTCAGTGTACGTTTTCAAAATATGTCAGATTTATAAGAATCCACAAAAATTAGTACTTATGTTTTGTCACTTTTTAAGATGAATTAACACATAAAAATCCAAATATTTCGTCTCTATTTCCAATTAGATTGGTTTTATCTACTTACTAGCTTTTCTTAAACAGTGATTAAATAACTCATAAAAAATACACTTTTCTTAATTGTCTAATACCTGTGATTCCTACTGACTTACCTTTTGAACCTATTACAATTAAAAAGGTTTTATCCAAACATTCAAATATTTTTAAATTGATTTGCGCACCAATCGTTTTTCACATTAGGACTTCAAAGAACGGGTAAATCAGAAAATCAATTTATTCTATTACCAGTTTAAAATCAATTAACGTTGTTTGTTCCGAAGTTCTTTAAGAATAATATTTTATAAATAGTTTCTGAGTATCTATTCTTATGCCACCGAGTTCTGTCCTGCTATAGCGCATCCCATTGAAAAATTTTATTAAAATTAATTTATGATCACTTAAGCAATGATAAATACATGTTAAAAATAAGAACAGCAATCTCCGTGTAACATTTACCAACTAATTTTATGGAATCAATTGGTAGTTCTTTCTCTTCAAGAGAATAATAAACTTGAATATCGAAGTATTGACAGACAAGGTAGTGAAAGCCCTTAAAACAGTTCCTCATTATTACTTCGATATTTTTTTAGTTCATGCAAATGATAAGCATATTTTAATTAGAAATAGAATCAAAGCGTAAAAATTTTACTTTAATTTTTTAAATAAATAGAAAATTATTCTATTTTAAATTATGCTATCAATAATATACTTATATAAATTTCGTAATAAAAAATTGTTTTATTTTCTTCTACAGTTTATCAGTGAAAATAATGTAACCCATCGGTATTTTAACCCTTAGCTGCCACACTGAGGTTACGTCCCATTGGGAAGTTATGTTATTCTGGAGGGGTGTGTCAGCTAACGGTTAAATGTTCAAATCAATTTTGAATCAAATCTTTTGAGAAAACCTTATTTAATAACGTTATTTTATATAAATGAAATAGTTCATGTAACCTCTTAAAAAAAGTTTAAATGAAAAATCACTCTTATATAAATATACCATTATTTATTTTTTGTGTATATAAATATATTTTTAAGAACTGTCTTAACTGTAAAAAATAAAAATTTTTTTATAGGAAAATTGGGTAATAGTTAATAATTGAGGTGATTAGAGGTTAATTATTAATCAAATTAGCACGAACCTAAAAAAAAAGTTTTCTTATATTATATGTTTATAAAGTATGTTTAAATTGTGCAATGCAGTAATAATTATGTGTTCATTATTAATAAATAGTTAATTTTCATTACGCCGAAATAACATCTTGCGTTAAAGAAATAAAATTAATTTAGCAATTCACAATTAATTATAATCTCACGTTACGCACAATTATCATCCAACTATAGTATTAGTATGAATTGTAAAAGAAAGAGTTGAAGTTAAAAATATTCATTTTGCCCTACATCTAAGGTTATAGTTGCCTCTAAAATTAATGTTGTATTGTTTAAATGCTTCGAATTTCTTTTTTAATATATTTAATTAAGTATTTGAGTATTTTTAAAATTAATCACAAAGCTCGTTAGAATAGTATTGAATATGTATAATTTAAAGAGTATTCTAAAAAGGGTATAATAAATACTCACCTTGATAAACTATCGTGCATTACAAAATAAAAAAAAATATATATTCAATATTAAAAACATGTTAGAAATAAAATAAAAACAACAGCAAAAATTGTAGAAAAAAATATTTTAGCCAAGAAATATAATAATGCAGCGCAAAATAAAAGTAAAATGGAGTGCCTTTGTATATGCCAACTGTCATGTGGAATAGCAACACAGATTTTTCCTCCGACTGCTTTTTCATCAGTATTTTTGGTAGAAGCGTTTAAAAATAGTGCATTTATATATACATAGCTTTAAGAAATCGAGCAATTATTTGTAATTGTAGATTTATTAAAATAATTTAGTGAATGTATTTATAAGTAAACGAATGCCATTGTACAAATTTATTTTAAATTAAAACAAGAAATATATCTAAAATTGTCGTTTATTTGATACCTTAAAACTCTATACAATTAATTAATAAACAAGTTAACTTATTTTACATCATCATATATGCATACAAATTTCGTTGTCAATATTATATAATGTAAATAATTACACTTTTTTTATCATTAATTTTTAGGTGCAACCAATGAAAGGAAGTGTTTTATGTTTGTAAAGAGAAAAAACAATTATTAAATTTTTTAAATTAATTGTTTAAAAAATAGGTACTTTTTTCTAAAACTATTTACGATGGGATATTTGTAAAAAATCATGTTTTTAACTTATAAACATGTAAGTAAAGGGTTTTCTCCGTGAATTAATGGATCAGAATTGAAATGTAAATTATTTTTTATATTCTGAAGATTAAACGTTCTTATTTAACAATAACTTATATACATAATTTAAAAATTAGTATATTTAACAGAATTCAAATAATATTTTTTTAATATATAACTCAAGAACAAATAATTTTTAAAAATATTGATTAATAACAAAATCATACAATCAAAAATATATTTCAAAAACGCTGCCAAGTGCTTTGGCGGAATGCTTTCTCATAGAGCTCTTCGAGTTTCATTATTTTTTTTATATTTATTTAAATGTGATTTTAATATAAAAAAATTGTCCATCATTAATATTTATTCATTTTGTACTTTATAAATTTTGAATATATATGCTAGTTGATTGCCTATTCAACATTTTTTATGGTCCTATTGATGGTGTTCTTCCAGAAAATTTTCCATTAATTTATCCTATAGTTATGAGAGGATTTTGCATTATTTCTTCTTCAGAAAGAAGAAGAATACCATTTTATTATAATATAAATAATAAAAAGTTATTATGTTGCGAATGTTTCAACAACTCAATTATTCCTTCTATTGGATATTTGTTGCAGCTTGGATTTCATAGATTATATTTAAATGGACTTATTTTTTGATAGGATGGATTGGTGTTTAATTGTTTTTTTCGTCGACACAATTTTGTCTTTTGTTTTTATTTGCGTGAATCAATGTTAGATAATGCGATAGTAGTATATTTTAAAAAATTTATTTTTGTAAGGAGAAGTAAAAAGATATGATAAAATTTATGCATTATGAACAGAATTATATGAAGTATAAATGAATGTTAATATATTTTTTTTTTACATTTTTGGTAAGATGAAGTAAGAAGTTTTAGTAAAATGTATATATTATAATCAGAATGACAGGAAATATAAATGAATATAATTAAAATATTATCCATTGTAAATTTTATTTTTATTTTATTTCCTTCAGTATCTTTGAAATTAATTCATAATTCCACTCTTCTTAAAATACAGTATGTTTTGAGTAATAATCGCATCTTTAACTGACTTTATTCAACTCCAAAAAAATTTTATAATAATAATAATAATAATAATAATCTTTATTTATACATATCTAATACATTAGTTTGTGTGTGTCTGTGTGTGTGAAAGCATGTGTATCATATACTATAATACAAAACACCATAATATACTATAATACAATATTGACAGTCTTGATAGCATTATCACATATTTGCTTTATTTTATTTCACATTTTGCCACCCTATTACCACTTATGCAAAAACTACACTCTCATTTCACTCACACAAAGTTCATAATTCTCTTGTTCATTCTTGCTCATTCCTCTCCATATCTTTTTCTCCACAGCCTCTCCTGCACCAACCTGTCTCTTACCACACCTTCTTCTCTCCCTTGACTCCTTACTATCTTACTCCTTACTCTACCTCTTCTTTCTCTCTCTTCTCCTTCCCAAACCATTAATGGCTCGTCTATCACCACCCCTTTCTCCAATCTGCCTTTTCTAAATTTCTTCAATAACAAATTCCTTTCTTCTTTATCCTCAAAAATTAGCCACTCCATGCTATCACTATCCCCTAACGTTTCTATAGCCCACTTGGCATTTCCCACACCTTTCTCAATTTAATCTTCCAGCTCCTTCATACTTTTTTCACCTTTTTTCAAGATTAATAACCTATCCTTTCCGTACATCTTCAGCATACTAATCATGCCTCTTCCTTTCTTTTTGCTTGAATTTTTCTCTTCTTTCTCCTTTTCATATCCTTCGCTGATTTCACCTTCACTCATTTCCATCTCTGTGTCTTCTTCTCTTTCTTCCTTTCCTTTTCCTAAGTCCTGAATTATCTTTCCAAGCTTCTTAATCTGGACCTTTCTCACTTCATTTTCTTTTATCAAATCATTTACAATCTCTTCCATCTCTTTGAATTTTTCAACTTTCTCCTTAATCTTTTCTAACCTGTTTTCTATTTTCTCACACCATTCACTGCTTTTTTCTTTCTTTTTCATTCTATCCATACTCTCCTTGACTTGCTTAACGCTTCTTTCCAAACTCTTTATTCTTTCACTCATTATTCTTTTTTACTCTTACTTCTTTTTCCAACCCTTTTCTTTCTTTTATATCACCTTCTTCTCTTTGCTTTAATTCTCTCCTCTTTTTTTTCTTATCTTTTACCACGTGCACGTCCCAAAAAAAAATTTATTTAATATGATTATTATTCATATCAATTAATTCATTTTTGGGTGAACATTCTTATTAACAAGAAGATATGAAAAGAAAATGTTGATACAAAATTAAAATACGAATATTCAAGTTTTGAAACGTTCTCATAAACCCTTAAGATAAATTTTGATAAAAATTTTTCCTTTTCAATATCAAACCATTAAATTTTTTTTTCCTTTTCATTTGCATTAGCAAAATTTTTGGATTCCTGATTTATTTGTTTGCCTTTTCTAAACGGAAGCGCGAAATACAAAAGTTTATGAATTATTGCAATGCTTATTATAATTTATCCTTTACATAATTTAAATGCTATTTTCAGAAACTGGTTAGATTGATGCATATATTTTTCTGTTTCTTCTTGTTTTATCGCTCTTATAATTTATGACTTTTGCAGGATTATTGTGAAATTAGTTTTCATTTTGTATATACATGATACTAATTCAAAAAGTTTAATGCTGCCTGCATAAATAATGAAAACCCAATGAATTTTTTATTTTCTTCAAATATTTATGTTTGTTTATAAATATTCAAAGCACAAAATGAATTATTATAAATATTTGTAATTATAATGATGGGAAGAAATTATAAACAAAATCTTCACTATTTTATACATTTATAATTGAAGAAATGGTTTAAATATGTTTGTAAATATTTATAAAAATTTTATTACTTTATTTTATATTAAAAATTATTGATTGCATTTATAAATTTTCTTTAAATCTTGTTCTATTATTGCATAATGTACTATTTCAGCGTATAAGTAGAATATTCTGTTGAATTAGATAAGTTGAATTTAATTGTTTTTTGGTTTCAGACTTCACTCGAAAACTAATGAAAATTTTATATTTTTTCATAGAATAGAATAGTTTGCTCATCCTTAAATATAGTGGGCTTTATCTTTACTTTTGTATAAAAATATTTAATTTATTAATAATAATAATTTAGATTAGACAAAGACAGAGCTATACGGCCGCCTAAAACCAAAGTTATGCTTATTTAAAGTTGAGTAGCAAGAAAGAACCAAAAATCATCTGAATTCTCAAGGATGGTGATTTTTGATACTTTCTTGCTGCTCAATCAAAAAATAAGCGATAAAATAATTTTATCACTACCTGAAAATTAAATTGTTTAATAAAATATTAGATGTACTATGTAAATGGTTAAATTTATAATTGTGAAATTCCCATGTAAGAAATGGCCAATACTGACTATACGGGGCAATATAGGTTGAATATTGGTAATTAGTAACGTTTTATAAACATTTGCCCTTTGTTGGGCTGGAACCGGTTTGATTAGAACGGGCCATGGTTATAATTGTTGTTGTTCCAATAAAGTTTGCCAATATTGGACAAGAAATTTGAATTAAATATTTAAATGCCAGTATTGGTTAAGTAAGGTTTGCCATTACTTGCTCAATATTAGAAGAATAATAAAATAGTTTAGATTGGTATCATCTTACAAATATACTTAACCTGAAAGCAATACATTTTGTCTTTTTTTCCATCATGTTACCAAGAAGTGGTTATTTTTATTTGAAAAAACATAAAACTTTGAAAAGATTAAAAATTTCATCTGGAAACAGTTGCAGTAGTTCACTTTGTGAAAAAGATCCTGAATACTTCAAAGCCTTAGAAGAAAAATTGAACAAATTATATGAAGAAGATTTTTCATTGGAGAATGATTTTGAATCTGAAGGCAATAAATTAATTGATAATATCCAGTCAATTTGTAACTCATCAAATAGTCGGTAGAACATTGAGTTCGTCATCTCGAGGCTTCGAGTTCGAATCCCGCTCTCGGCAGCTGATTGATAGAAGCACTACTGTAAGTTACATGTGCTTTGTTCACAAACACACTTACGAGCTCCGTCACTGATTAACTGGTCCAGCCTATTGAAAATGTCTTTGGCCAACGTAGAATGTAGAACATAGGCTTGTTATTATCGAACCAGTAGCTAAGCAGACTTAGCAACGTACTAGTTGCCAACGCTGGAAACTATTGGCACTTGCATTAGGCCAGTAATGGTCCGTAAATCCATGTAAGAAATTGCTAATACTGACTATACATAGGCTGAATATTGGTGTCCAGTACGTTTTATCAACCTTTGGTCGTTTGTTGCGCTGATATCGGTTTGATAAGAACAGGTCAACGTTATAATTTTTATTGTTCCAATACATTTTGTCGATATTAGACCAGGAATGAGAATTCATTATTTAAATGCCAGTACTGGCTGAATAAAGTTTACCATTGTCTGTCCAATATTTGACAAATAAGAAAAATGTTTAAATTAATTTTGTTTTGAAAATAAACTTAACCTATAATCAATGAATTCTCTTATTTTTTTTCATTATTTTGCCAAGGAGTAGTTACTATTATTTAAAAAAACATAGTGCTCTGAAAAGATTGAAAATTTCATCTGGAAGCAGTTGCAGTAGCTCCAAAGTTTTAGAAGAGAATGAATTGATATATTTTTTCATCGATTATTTTCTAACAAGTTTAGTAGAGAAATTTTTTCAAAAAGGTAAATATGTATGGTAGCATATATTTATTAATTTACTATTATTTTAGTATTATATTTCTTAATTTATTTATAGTATACTCACTTAATAATCACCTAATTGTTATATTTAAAAAAATTCCTGATTTTATCACCATTTACTAAAATTGCTATTCATGACCACAAACTCATCTAAGCATAAAAAAATTATAAAAGATGCCATTTGCCTTTTTTTATAAATATACTATCAGTGACCCAATTTTGATCATTTGAATAAATAATATATACGCTTTTTATATTGCGCTCGCAATTCATAGCGCGCTCCACGTGCTTTACTATATTTATTTTTCAGTTTAATATATAATTAATTAAAATATTTGATGGACGTATGTGGGTGGAAGGTGGGTTATGAAATAACTATACACAAACACTGTTACTGTTACTCTTAATAATCAATATATTGTCAAGCAATAATTAACACTTAAAGTAGTCTTTGAATTATAAAGTACTCTATGCAGTTTACTCAATAAAGGCTACAGAGAGAATGACCATAGGGCTTATGACGTCTATAACTCATAGTACCAGAAAAGGGACAAAAGGGTGGGGAAAGTAATAAGGCAAAGCAAACCTTACAATATTCAAATTTTCAATATAAAAATCAAATAAACATATGTTGTATTTTTAAATAACATCTTATATGTTATAATATCAAATTTAATAGGTAAGAAATTTTTGGAAATAAGTACATGTTTATGATAATTCTATTGTTTAATTATCTGTTTTTTAATAATTTTTTGATTTTGATAAACTCGAGAGTAATTAATTTATACTTTGTTAATATAAATAATTCACAGTACCATATGCAGAAATGATAGTTATGTGAGTGAAGAATCCAACATTGAGCTTCATTCTGAGGACAACAAATTTCTAAATAATGATGAGATATGCAGTAATAATAGTTATGTGAGTGAAGAATCCAAGATTGAGCTTCGTTCTGAGGACAACAATAAATTTGAATTTCCAAATAATGATGAGGCACAAATAAGAAAATCTTACTTTTTTCAAAAGTTCAATGATTTTGGTGCATGAAAATAACTATTCTTAAGGACATTTCCCTTTTCTGATTGTTTTTTTAGTAGTTTTCGAAGTTCTCGACATTTAGTTGAAATTAGGCAACATCATATCTTGTTTATTTATGTGCATGATATGAACATTTGTGACTATAGATATTTATATGCGTTTTATCAACCAATTAACATGCAACATCTTCTAGTTTTCTATAAATAAAAATTTTGCATTTCTTATAATGAAATAAATGCTTATTCCATTTATTGAATTTCCCCTAATCATAATAGTTCTATTTATTGTCGATAAATTTCTATTCATGTCTTACAACGCATTACAAGATAACCTACAAAATAACCAATAAAATGGCTATTGTATTTCGTAAATGTAATCGAATGTCATGATTTCTCTCTCTTTCTTCCAATAGAGGTTATGGCACTACCAAGTTGATTTTAAATATATTATCTTAACAATATTTTTTTCATATATTAATAAACATTATAACATAGGCTGAAAGTTTAAAGGTTGAATTATAAAAAGTTTTTTCATTTATTTTAAAAAAAAAGTTCAAGTGTGTTAATTTTAAGAGGTTTTATTGACGATTTTAAATGTTTTCCCATATAACTACGTATTAAACATAGTATTTTTTCCTTATAAACTCTAAACTATCATAATTCAAGGTTTCAGCTAGTTCTATCATTATATGAATTTGAAGTCTCTAACGTTGTTATCAACAAAAGTTTGTCTTGGTTCTAAATTTTTCATGGTTTTAGGATAATAAGAAAAATTAGAAAAAGCTATTCAACAATAAAAATGACTATTAGAACTATTTAAAACTAATTTATAAGATATTAGAAAAAATTAATACTGTAAGTGAAAAAACGTGTTTTCCGACAAATTATTATGGTATTTGTACTGAATGAATTGACTTTTGATCTCGATGCTAAAATCAAAATAACATGGAAATATGTATAAAAATACATCAAAATGTCAATCCAAAGTAAAGATTGGAACTTAAAACCTGTAAAAAGCAAAAACAGAAAGATGCCTTACTTAAAATTTCAACTGCTTTGATCGATAGATCACCCTTTCTTTTTTGATGCTATAGTAAAGGTTACACTAAAATGCATGTATAAAAAAATCAACATGCCGAACGGAAGTAAAAAATCTAACCTATATGATAAAAACATCCATCCAATCGAAGATTTCGAACATAAGAAAATGCCCATGACTTTGTTTGATGGATTAGCTTTTTCTTCTCGATGCAATGACAAAAGCGATAAAACAATGCATGTATAAAATAATCATGTCAATCGAAACTATGGAACCTAACCAGTGAAAAATTCCTTCGCATTAAAGATATCGTGCTTTACAAAGTTCCCATAACTTTGTTTGGTGGATAAGCCTTTTTTTCTCGTTATAGTATCAAAAGACACATTTAAATGCATGTTTTAAAAAAATCATTATGCCAATTGAATCTATGAAACCTAACCTAATCGGTTAAAATTTCGTCCAATCAAATATATCGCTATTTCAAAAATTCCAGTACCTTTGATTGGTAGATTAGACTTTTTCTCCCAATAAAATAACGAAGGCCACATAAAAATGCATGTATCAAAACATCATTATGTCCATTGAAACTATGGAACCTAACCTAACCTGTAAAAAATTCCGTCTAACCAAAGATTTTTACTTCGGAAAATTCCAGCCCCTTCGATTAGTGGATTAGTCTTTTTTCTCGAGGCAATAATAAAAATTACGCAAAAATGCATGTAACAAAAAATCAACATGTCAATCAAAGTCGTTGGAATTTTTTGATTTGACGGAGTTTTTAACCGGTTAGGTTAGGTTTCATAGTTTCGGTTGGCATAATAATTTTTTCATATATGCATTTCAGTATCGCCTTTGTTATTATATGGAGAAATAAAGGCTTACCTACCAATTAAAGGTGCTGGAATTTAAAAAAATGCTATATATTCGATTGGTCAGGATTTTTCGCCGGTTAGTTATATAAGTTTGTTAAATCGCGCCGATGGTAAGAATAAATGTCAAACGCCGGAAACAGAATTAAGAGCAAGCCGGATTCGCTGTCCTTGTCTAATTGGCATTTTTGTTATTTAATCAAGTATTAATCGGTGTATCTGCAAATTGAAGGTTATGCGCAATAGATATTATTATTACAAATATTTATGCACAAGAAAAAAAAAATCTATCGCTTTGTTTTTGAGAAAAGTAAGGAACGCGAAAATATTATAAACATAATCTTTTACTTCGGCGTTCCTTACTTTTCTCAAAAACAAATCGGTAGATTTTTTTTTTCTTGTGCATAGATATTCATAATAATAATATCTATTGCGATCAACCATTATTTTGAAGATACACCGATTAATACTTGAGTAAATAACAAACAACTCAATTGTTACTCGGTCGGTATCAGGTTCTACTCCGGCCTGCCGTTAAATCTCAATTTAGTTGCGACCAATATTAATAATTATAGTTTAATTACTAGTTTTCCTTTTATTTTTTTGTCTACCGGATGATAAAAATTGATAATTGCGTGCCGCCGGCCTTTTCCAAAGATCATTAATTGATTAAATTTTTGTATTAGATTTAAGATTTCATTCAATAAATGCAAAGAGTATTGTGAAAAATATAAAATGCACGACTTATACTCGTTTACTAGTTCCCCTAAACCTATCCTGTAATCTATCCCGTCGTTTATCACTTTGGTTCTGTTTGTTTAATGATTCGATTAAATTTAGTTTTAAATGCAATAGTAAATTCTTTTTATCTTTTTTATTAAAGTTAGATCATTACAATTCAATTAATGTTAAATTATCTTTTATTAGCTTCTTTTATTTATTTTATTATTTATTCTATTTAATTTGTAAGATTTGAACTTAGGCTTATTTCGAACTACCAACATCTCCACCAGCCTTTAAAGTTTTGTGCACCGGAGTAATTAAAGCTACTTAAAAAAGCCAAACGTTACACCATCAAACAAAGTCATGAGAATTTTTCAACGTTCGAAATCTTCGATTGGACGGGTGTTTTCATCGCTCAAGTTTCTTACTTTTGATTGACATGTGGATTTTTTATATATACATTTTAGTGTAACCTTCATAATAGCATCGAGAAAAAAAGGCTGATTCATCGATTAAAGCCGTTGAAATTTTAAGTACGGCATCTTTACTTTTTTGGGATTTTACAGATTTTAAGTTCGAATCCTTACTTTTGATTGACTTTCTAATGTATTTTTATACATATTTCTATGTTATTTTGATTTTAGCGTCGAAAACAAAAGGTCAATTCAGTTCTAAATGGTTCTAATAGTCATTTTTATTATCTAATAGCTTTGTATAATCATTCTTATTCTAAAACCATAATTTAGAAATTTAGAAAAGTCAAATTTTCGTTGGTAAGAACGTTGGAGACTTCAGGTTTATGTCATTATTTTATTTTTTAGGGAAATGTCCTTAAATAGCTCAACCTAAAAGCTTTAATATATTACAATTGTAACTTTTGATATTGAAGATGTTTACAAAAAAAGTAATGACAATTTTCAATTCATTAATTATAAATATTTATACAATATTTTTATTTTATAAATTTTTTTATTTCCTAATTTTTAATTTAAAAGATATTGATCATCATTTAATACCTTTTCAGTTACAAAAAAGTCAACTGTTAACGTTTCAAGATAAACTGCAGCTTTAGTGTCTAAACAACATTTTTACATTAAATAATCGGATGGTCACAGAATTATTCAAAATATTGAGAGAAGAACGTCATGACACTTTACTCAAGACGTCTTAAATACAATGATCAAATCTAGTGATTTCGATGAAGAAAAAATTTAAGTTCTAATGGGAGCGTCCATCAAATACGTCACGGAAATTTTGGTCCATTTCAACCCCACCCTCCCCCATCATCACGGTCCCGTCACACTGAAGTTAACCCCTCCCCCCCCCCTAAAGTGACGTATATTAAAAATTCACAAAAAGTAAAAATTTAAACAATACTTTATTAAAATTTTAAAGTATTAACATGTTGTATACTAATTATAATTTAAAAAAAAAATAATATTTTTATACAGTATTCTTAATCTAATTCAAATACTACGCGATGCGAGCTTGGAAAATTCATATATTTGAATTAGGAGTAAAAATGATTAATATTACAGAATAATTTTTTTTCCGTTTATGAATAATTTTTTTAATATAAGATAATATTTGAACTATTAAAAACTCTAATTAATTCATAACATGACTCGATTGTTTTACAATACAATACAGACAAAGTAGAAAAAAACGCTGCCAAGTGCTTTGGCGGAATGCTTTCTCATAGAGCTCTTTGAGTTTCATTATTTTTTTTATATTTATTTAAATGTGATTTTAATATAAAAAAATTGTCTAACATTAATATTTATTAATAAATTTGTACTTTAAAAGAACGATGACAACGAAATTTTTAATCGTAACCACGCTAAGTAAGAAGATAAATAAAAAATAAAAATTTTTATGAAATAAATATAAAATTAAATAATTGATAATAAATTATCAATTACTTAATTTTATATTTTAAAAATCATTTATTTTTAAATTTATGTAGAAATCTGCTTTATTAACAAAACAAAAGAATTTCATTTTTTATTAATTGAATATAGTACATTAATTTTTTTGTTGATAAAAAAGATTTTTCTACAAGACATTTCTAATTTTAAAGGTTCTGTTCAGTTATCGCTTTTTGAAGTTAAAGCAATAATTTTAAATAAAATTGAAAAATATATTTAAAGTTATATAAAAAAAGGTATATATTAAATTTTTTATTAGTAATTATTACGTTTCATATTGTTTTATATTTTTATTTAAATATTTATATTTTCTTTTTAAGGTGTTGTGTTTTTGGTTATTTCTATAATAAATGCTATTATAAACAATTTTTTTCTGGATTTCTTATTGGTAATATTTGATTTTTTACTATTTATTATTTACATTTAAATTTATATAATTATAATATTATTTTTGCATAAATATTTATATACATATCTACCTATATTATATAGTTATATTAGAAATTAATCCTTGGACCCCCCCCCCAAACCCCCACTCCCCTCTATAGCCCCTCCACAAAATAACGTAAAATTGCTTAAAATATTACGATATTTTTTATTGTTGCTTTTATTCTAAGTACCCTCCACACCCCCCCCCCCCCACACCCCTCCACACCCCTCCATGACCCCCCCACGGAACACCCACGGTACCCCCGCGACCCCTCCACTGCCCCCTCATATTATAATAATGTATGTATTAATAATTTTAGATGGTGACTTTAGACAAATTTTACCTATAGTAAAAAATGGATTTAAAGATACAATTATAAAAGACACTATAAAATATTCACATCTTTGGCAATTATTTCAAATTTTTAATTTAAAAACTAATATAAGATGTAATGATAAAAAATTTTTATCTTTTTTATTAAATATAGGAGAAGGAAAAATTAATACTTTCATTATTCCCGAAGAATATAAAACTAATAATATATGTGATACAATTTATAAAGATATAAACAACAATTAAAATTTTTCTAAAAATGTTATTTTAACTTCACATAATGAAGATGTAAACATTTTAAATAATAAAATATTAAAATTAATTGATGGTGAAATGATAACTTATTACAGTATGGATCATGCAACTTATAAGGGCGTTGATCAAACTGATGAAAATATTCATTTAAATTATCCTATTGAAATGTTAAATAATATTAGAGAAGGATTACCTTCTCACGAAATTAAATTAAAGATTAACGCAATTATAATGTTAATTAGAAATCTTAGTATAACTGATAGATTATGTAATGGAACTAGATTAAAAATAACTAAATTATTTAAATTTAATATTAAAGCTGAGATTATTACAGGAGAAAATAAAGGAAATAAAGTTTTTATACCAAAAATAACTTTAAGTACAAATGAATCGTCTTCTTTGCCTTTTATTTTACACAGAAAACAATTTCCTATAGTGTTAGCATTTGCAATAACAATTAATAAGTCACAAGGGCAAAGTTTTGAAAATATAGGTATATATATTAAAAAACCATTATTTTCACATGGTCAGCTATATGTCGCACTTTCAAGATGTAAAAATAAAAAAAATATATATATTCAAAATGAATTAGATAATAAAAATAAAATTAAAAACATAGTTTGGAAAGAAATATTAAAATAATAATTTATAATAATTCAGCATATAATTCATATAAAAAAATAGATATTAACATATATAATATTATAAAAAAAATATAATTAAAAAATTAATATTATAGTTATTTTTTTAAAAATTGTTTATATAATTTAATTAAATTATTATTGTTTACAGGTATCGGATTTATAAAATTCATATATATATATATATATATATATATATATATTAGGGTGGCGCTTATTTTCCAAAATGCTTGAATATCGTCTCCCGTCCCGGGGATCGGTTGTTACTATCCAAAAACTATAAATGAATCCAAAAAATTCGGTATAGAAAGTTTTAAACACGTTTCAATTTAAAAAAAACGCTTTTTTCTCATTTTTTCCAAATTTTTCGTATTTTGATGCTCTAATTCTTTTCTAAATTATTTTTGGGACTTTGTGCGCATATAAATCATTTCTGTCAGTAAAAAAAATATCCCCCATAGTGCTTTAGAAGCAAAATAATTTGTTTTCACCGAGATGTAGGTTGTTAATTCAGTAAAAAATTTTTAAAAAAGTACTTTTTTTTCGTGTTTTCAATTTCATAGATGGGTTCTCGTCACTAGAAGTGCAAATGAGTTTTACTATGCAAAAGTAGAGTTGAAAACCTTTAATTTCATTTTTTATACAAGTTTCCAAGTGCTTTCATTACCGAGATATGATCATTCAAAGTTGGTACGAAAATCGAAATATAAAATCTATGAATCGAGTGAGAACCGTAGAGATATTTATAGAAAACAGAGGATTCATAGGTAATGAGAGTCATGTTAATACATAATGTTTACAGAAAAAAATAGAAGATACATGATCTCTCGCTGTCTTCGTTTGCTTGCGCATGCGCATAAACTTTACTGGATTACAAACAGCGATAAACGAATGTAAATAATTATATTATTCCGATTGTTGCAGTAAAAAGTATATTTAAACGCTTCATTCTTACATTCTACCTTTCAAGACATAATATTTAGCTGTTTACTTCTAATCCTCTATACTATAATTTGAGAAAAACGTGCCTAAACAGAGACAGAAAGAGATTTCATATCTTCCTTCTCCTGGACATTTCACGAACGTGGCCCTCCATGTATTTCCCACTATATGTATAAGAACTATTTCTTACTCGATCGCAACGCTGGCCTTGCGGTCACTTTTAAAAGTCTAGGTTGCCTGTTTCCGTTATAACTAAAGTTGCCATTCACAGACCCAACTCAAGCGATGGTGCTACTTGAGTATCAATGTTACTCAAGTAATATTGATAATTGTAACTAAACTACAATTCATAAATGTTACTCGAGTAACATTGATACTCAAATAACATAGTTGCTTGTGTTGGGTCTATGAATTCCAACTTAAGACCCTAGACTCTCTCTCTAGCAGAAGCAGTGTTTAGTGTGTATGGTTGAACCATAAAGTAAACATGTAAAATTAACTGTCTTGATAATTTGAAATACAGTAGTTTGTTTTATCAGAGAATAGAAAAATAGAAATACTTCACTAAACATTTCATTATTACATAAAAGTAAATATATTTTTTTATGAATTAATGATTTTTTAAGTTTATATATGTTCAGAAATAAGTTTCAAGTAATTGCCTATGTGTTAGATATAAGTTTGATAATCTTTTGTGTCATATGCGCTCCAGTATTTTATTGCTTTATTTTAAAAGTACAAAAAGACTATAATTATTAGTTCGCTTTTTATTTATATTATATTTTGATAACGTAATTTAGATAGACATGATTTCAATCCATGTACTACTGTATTTACATTTATAAATTAATTTAACTTTGTCATATCAAACTTAGTGTCACTTTATAAGATAGATTTTTATAGCTCCAAGCAAAAAAATTTCTTGATTATAATATATATCAGCAATCTTGTCTGTTCTCTAGAAAAGAATAAAATGATATGTTTGGCGGTACTTAATATAGTATTCATCTAACCAGCAGAGATTTTAATATAATTTAATAAAAGTAGTTTCTTATACGTATGAAATATAATATTTAATATTATTAAGCACTTTGAGAAATAAAAATTCAATTAAATTGTGAACTTACCCAAGCGTCGACAATGCAATTGCTAATAAAATTATCTAATAATTTGATTGTTTTAATATTATTGAATAAAATCATTCAAATTATAATGAATGATTTTATTCAATAATATTAAAACATTAATCAAATTATTAGATAATTTTATTAGCAATTGCATTGTCGACGCTTGGGTAAGATCACAATTTTATTGAATTTTTATTTCTCAAAGTGCTTAATAATATTAAATATTATATTTCATACGTATAAGAAACTATTTGTATTAAATTATATTAAAATCAAAGCTAATTAAAGTGTTTTGAGTAAATATAATATATGCAACATATAAAGATTTTGATGTTAGTGCTTTAAAATCAATAAAATTAAAAAAATATATGATGCCTTATATTTCATGAAGAACTTATCGTTAGACTCTAAGACCTTAAGGTCTAATGTTGACTTGTTTTTGAATTATAACATACATGTTTTCTGAAATTTTCTCCTTTTGTTGTACTGCAACATCAAACTTTTTATTTTAAATGTTTTATATTGATTCAAAGCAAATAATTTTGCTTTGATTTACTTGAAATCATCTGAAATTGTTAATATATAATTATAAAATACAATATTTTATCAAATAAAATACCATTAAAAGTGAAAATTTAATTAAATTTTCAACTTAAATCGAAGTTGATGGTTTGATTATTAATAAAATTATCTAGGAACTTGAATGATATTTTTGTATGATTAAATGTTATTACTCACTTTTTTCCTACACTTTTTCAATGATTTATTACACTATAAATCTTATAAGCCTGATTTATAGTGGAATAAATCATTAAAAAATTATGGAAAAAAAGTGAATGATAATATTTAATTATACAAAAATATTATTCAAATTCTTAGATAATTTTATTGATAATGAAACCATCGACTTCGATGTAAGTTAAAAATTTAATTAAATTTTTACCTTTAATGGTATTTTATTTAATAAAATATTTTATTTTATAATTATATATCAACGATTTTAGCTGATTTCAAGTAAATTAAAGCAAAATTATTTGCTTTGAATAAATATAAAATATTTAAAATAAAAAGTTTGATGTTGCAGTACAACGAAAGGAGAAAATTTCAGAAGACATGTTATATTTCAAAAACAAGTCAGCATTAGGCTTTAAGGTTCTGGATTTTTCTTAGATATATCGAACAGAAACTAACCACGAAATTTCATTAAAATCTGATATCCGGAGCTATCTATCTACTAATTTTAATAAATGTTTTCTTAATCAATGTTTCTGGTCTAACTTATAAATTTAAAAACTCAGAATGAGAAAATTTATTTCTTGAACATTATCTTATGTACGGATATTTCATAAATATTTAATTCAAATTACGCTTTGACTTGAGATCGTGTTTATTATCAATCAAGTAGCATTTTTTATTAAAAATCTAATATTCTCATGAATATAAAGGATACAATATAATTGCACAAGACAATCATGAAAAACAAAACTTAAATTTTATTATTTTGTCTTAAAACAAACTTGACCAAATTTTTTTTGAAAAATATTTATTGTATCTGCTAAATTTAGAACTACATTTCTAGCCACACGAGTTTTTTTATAACAATTTTCTTTTAACGCTTAATTATTTTAACGACGTGATTATTTGTTTCACAGGCTGTCCATTATAGGTGACATCAACCAATTGTAAACTTATAAGATTTTGACAGTTTTCATTAGAGAGAAAAATGGCGTCTGATCAACAGAATTTAGAGTTATCTGATATAACAAATAACTTGATTTCTGGATTCGATGACAGATATTTACCATCTAATTTAGTTGTTCTTAAAAGACTACTGTACAAGACTCAAATTGAAAAATCCAAATTAGCTGATGCTGTTCGGATTGTAATCAAGGAAATTTTAGGTATATGGGAAGAATCATCCATAAAAGTAAAAAGAATCGATCATTGCATCGAAAAATTAAAAAATTTATACCAGTCTTATACACAAGTAAGAAAATTTCAGAATAAGCCGAGTGCAAAAGTCACTGAATTTCTTGAAAAAATGGCTGATGTATTTGATATTTCCCAAGATATTTCAATGACACTATTGGGTTCAATGGACGAATCAGTGAAAAAAGTTTTTCTGTCGAAACCAATTGATATCATAAAAATCAAATTACCTTTAATAGAATCTGAAAACATTTCAGGTAATAATGCATTCATAATATGTAAAAATTTGATTTGTAACAATTGTAGTTGGTTTTTCTATGATTACATTTAATTACAGATGAAAACATTTTGACCCCAGAAAATATTGAACAATTGCTACAACCTTCAACTTCGAAAATCGTGGATCCGGAAATAGAACTCTGTCAAACATTCAGCCAAAATTCATCAATTAGTGAAGCTGGATCTATTAAGAGTGAACATTTCGTCTCAGAGACAGATATTATGACAAGTAAATATATTTTTAGTCACCGTTAAACCATGCCTTACTAAAAATTCTCAATTTAAATCTGGAATTAGATCTCATGCCGGAATCTCATTAAGCAATAATTTTTATTTTGGTTTTTTTAAAATCATCGATTGGTGACTATTAAATTGGGACTTGGAAAAAATTTTATAAATTCAAATTAAAAAAAAAATTCCCAAGTACTAATTTGTCAAAAATAGTCTCTAATCGATGATTTCAA
The DNA here is from genome assembly GCA_017163975.1 of Anastatus disparis. Classification (NCBI taxonomy): domain Eukaryota; kingdom Metazoa; phylum Arthropoda; class Insecta; order Hymenoptera; family Eupelmidae; genus Anastatus; species Anastatus disparis. Next base: position 5,666,541 of record JAFFSR010000251.1, read on the forward strand.
ACCTACTAAAATAAGAAATGTTGTCAAATAAGATGTTGGCATGAGATTTCATTTGAAATCTCATTTGAGGTCTCATTTGAGATTTTTCAGTAAGGTGATTAATATGTCGAAAACTATTCTTACTTTTACTTTCGTCATTCAAGAATGTCTTCATTCATTTTAGTTACACATTTGATTATATTTGTTTTTAGGATCAAAAGCTCTGTTATTGCTTCAAACAGAGCAATCATCTAGTGAAGAAACCTCTTCAAGCTCGCAAAGATCTAATATAGTTTATACTGCAAAAGGAAGGAACTATGAAAAAAAAATGAAAGAGGTTCTATTAATGTGATGTCTCCAGCAGTCGTGGCAGCTTTTGACAAAGCTAAAGTTTCTGACAGAGATGCTGTTTTCATAACCGGTCTTATTGCTAATGAATTGAACATTGATCTTGATACTTTAATCCTCAATCGTAAATCTATCAATATTGCAAGAGCTGAAATAAGAAAGCACGAATATGAAAAAATGAAGCAATTGATTGAAAATACTCGTATGGATTTTTTAATAGTTCACTGGGATGGTAAACTTATTCCAGATGATATAACTTGCAAGAAGGTTGATAGATTGCCAATTTTAGTATCCAGCGATAAATTTACAAAACTCATCAATGTGCCAGCATTGCAAGATCAAAAAGCAAGTACGTTAGCTTCAGCAGTTTATGCATCTTTGAAAGATTGGGGATTAATAGAATTAACAAATGCGATCTGCTGTGACACAACAAATGTGAATTTAGGATGCAAAAGCGGAACAGCGATGCTTTTAGAAGATTTAATGGAAAAAGATTTGCTCTATTTAGCTTGTCGTCATCATGTTTTTGAGCTTTTATTAAGAGCAGCATTTGAAGTGAAATTTCCTGGCACTAGTGGTCCAGATATGCCGATGTTTAAAAGATTTAGAGAGCAATGGTCTAATTTTGATTTGAATTCTTTTGAAAATGGACTACCCGGACTAGAAATATCTTTGAAGGATAAAGTTCCTGATGCGATTCAAAATATAAAAGAATTTTTAGCAGAAGAGCAGCCTAGAATGATTACAAAGAATTATTAGAGCTCTGTTTAATTTTCTTGGGCGTTGACGAAACCATAACTTTTAAAAAGCCAGGAGCAATTCACCATGCTCGCTGGATGGCTAAAGCTATCTACACAATAAAAATGTATTTATTCAGAAAATCTTTCAAAATGAGTAAGGGCGACAAAGCTAAATTATATGCTGTATGTAAATTCATTGTATTCAAATATCTCGATCCATGGTACACCGCTCCTTTAGCTATTTCCGCTCCAAACAAAGATTTGAAATTAATAAAATCATTAATTGATTTCAAAGATATCGACAAAAGCATATCAGATGCTACTTTACATAAATTTAGAAACCATTTATGGTACTTGTCACCAGAACTCACTATTCTTTCACTTTTCGATAATGATGTTGATATCAGTACCAAACGAAGAATAATTAAATCACTCAAAAACAAACCTTCAGATGACGATATTTTGAAAAAATTTGATCCATCTGATGAGGGCATTCGATCATTGTACGACAAAACACTTGATTATTTCACAAATAGTCAAAGTTTGAATTTTTTTAGTAGTTTTAATTTAGGTAAAACATTTTTAAAACAGGATTGTACTTTATGGGAAAAGAATCCTTCTTACTTAGAGTGCCGTGAAAAATTAAAACATCTTGTTGTAGTGAATGACTGCGCCGAAAGAGCGATTCACTTAGCTGAAGAATATGTGAATACTCGATCTCGTGATGAAGATCAAAAACAGTATTTACTCCAGTTTATTGATGAAAGTAGAAAAAATTTATTAGCCAGTGCTGATAAAAAAAAATTGATTAAGAAACTGAGAACAGAGTGATGTAAGAAATTAATAAAATGTATTTATAACATATTATATATTTTTGTTTACTATATTTTTTAAAATATATTGTTTGCTTTTATTAGAAATTTTAATTGTGTAATATTAACTTACAAGGAGAGTGTTTCACTTTCGGGTCACCGATTGGGCTCAAATTTGGGGAATGTTTTCTAGATGCAGAAATATGAAGAAAGCCAAAATTTTAGAGGCCAACGCTCAAAATTTCTCTAGTTACAGGCCATTGAAGAAAATCACGAAACAAGTTACTAGATTTTCAAACGCTTATAGTTCCACAGCATTGTTAGCTAGAAGCTTGTACCTTTTTTTAAATGAAAGCTAAGCTCAAATCCTTTCGAAATAGCACCTATAGTATCTCAAAATATTATTTTTTTCCAAAGTTAGAGCGCAATGAAGATTTGACCTTAATTTTCTGTTTAAAACATTAATTAATAATAAAAGCTGAAATTAGGTCTAATCTTCATTGCGCTCTAACTTTGGGAAAAAATAATATTTTGGGATGCCTTAGGTGCTGTTTCGAAAGAATTTGAGCTCAGCTTTCATTTAGAAAAGATATAAGCTTTTAGCTAACAATGCTTAGGAACTATAAGCATTTGAAAATCTAGTAACTTTTTTCGTGATTTTCTTCAATGGCCTATAACTAGAGAAATTTTGAGCGTTGGCCTCTAAAATTTTGGCTTTCTCCATGTTTCTGCATCCAGAAAACATTTCCCAAATTTGAGCCCAATCGGTGACCCGAAGGTGAAACACTCTCCTTGTTAGATCTTTTCACAAACGAAATAAAGTAGTTAGTTCACAGATTTCATACTTCGATTTTTGTACCAACTTTGAATGATCATATCTCGGTAATGAAAGCACTTGGAAACTTGTATAAAAAATGAAATTAAAGGTTTTCAACTCTACTTTTGCATACACTGAGAGAAAATTCATGCTAATAGAGCATGCGAACTGCCATCTATGCTAGCATATAAAACATTGATACAAATATGACAGGCGGTGAGAAGCTCTATTAGTATTGGATTACCTTATACTAAAAAAGATGGTATGGAGAGTAACTAAAGCATGAACGGCATTCACTGATGACTCGCGTGGTATACTTCGATGACTCCCCACTCTCATATCCTTTGTTTGCTTGAGTCGCCTCCTCTTTTGGGTGGCGACGCGAGCAAACACGGCTGGTCTATACCCAAAATTATGTTGCAAATTTCTTTAACGTATTTTCGTAGCGTGAATCTTTTATTTCTTTTTTTTTTTATGTAGGGAGATACATTATAAATATAACCTGTTAAACTTTTTAACTTTAAATAATTAATTTTTAACTTAAAATTTAATTATTTTAAACCGCTGAGGGGCAGATGAGCATGTACGATTTTACGCCAGAGATATTTCGGAGTAGCGTTGGTCTAGTGCGTAACGTTCGCGCTTTTCCTTTTGAGTACGCGAGTTCAACTCTCGGCTAGAATCACTTTTTAAAAATTTTTTTTTTATTGTTTTAATATTTTTTATTCGTTTTATATTTATTTTTTTTAGATTTTGTATTTTTTTAATAATTTTAAAATTTAATTTTTCACAAGTACGCTTGTTTTTTTCAATGAAAATTTTTTAAAAATAAATTATTCTTTATAGGTAGTAATTACAAATATTGATAAATAAATAATAGTGATGTTTATTTTATAATAGTATAGTTTAATTTATTTATAATTTAGTTTATAAAATTTACAATAAATTACAATAAATAAATAAAACTGAGTTATTATTATTTATGTTATAATATATATTGTATATTGAAATATGTTTATAAAGACAAAATTGAACTATAGTATTGTAAATATCACTATTACTTATTTATTAATATTTTAAATTATTTTCTATATGAAATAATTTATTTAAAAATATTAATAAAAAAAACGAGCATATTTTAAGTAACTTGTGAAAAAATAGATTTTAAAATTAATAAAAAAATAGAAAATAAAAAAATATAAATAAAAAAGCAATAAAAACTATTGAAATAATAAAAAAAAAATTTAAAAAAAGACCCTAGCCGAGAGTTGAACTCACGTACTCAAAAGGAAAAGCGTGAACGTTACGCACTAGACCAACGTTACTTCGAAATATTTTTGGCGTAAAATCGTACATGCTCATCTGCCCCCCAGCGGTTTAAAATAATTAAATTTTAAGTTAAAAATTAATTATTTAAAGTTAAAAAGTTTAACAGGTTATATTTATAACGTATCTCCCTTCATAAAAAAAGAAAAGAAAAGAAATAAAAGATTCACGTTACGAAAATACGTTAACATGATTTTGGATATAGACCAGCCGTGTTTGCTCGCGTCGCCACCCAAAAGAGGAGGCGACTTGAGCAATAGAAGAATGCCATAGTTAGCAGTAAAGAAAGAATAGTGGACAAGCCACGTTTACTTCCTTCACGTCCCATGAGAGGATACAGCGCTAGCTATCGAAGGATATTAGAGTGGGGAGCTACTAAAGCATGTAAACAAACAGTTTTTGGATAGCACAAACCTCGTAAATAATCCTTTAAATCTTAAATATCTTAAATATACATTTAGATATATCAAACATTATGTTGAATTAATATAATAAAATAATTAAAAATTATTTTTTTTAATATTTAATGTAATATTTACATAAAATATTAAATATTATATAAAACTATTGATAATTAATAATCGAAAAATTTTGATATATTTATAAAATGTAAGATTAAGAAAAAAGATATCGAACAGGAATTATAACAAAATAATCATCTAAATCTTCAAAATCTTAAGTATACATTTAAATATATCAAATAATACTATTGAAAAATTTTACTAAAAAATTTATGATTTAAAAATATTTCATTAGAAATTTTCTTTTTCATTAATATTCATTATATATTGAAAATTAATAATAATAATAATATAAATTAAGAAAAAGTGAAAATATTTATAAATCCATTTTATATATATATATTTATTTCATATTAAAAAAATTTTAATTTAATTCACAATGATAAAAATCTAAAAGATTTGAAATGTAAGGTGGTGTAAAAACCAGCTTAATCTATATGTTATGAATAATGATTAAAATTTATTAATAATTTTTTTCAGGTATTTTACATAAATAATTAATATTATGTATTTTTTTTCATGTTTCTATGTTAATAATAAAAATTTAATGAAAAATGTGCAATTATATAATATTATGTAAAATATAAAAATATATTATAATAAAAAATTTTTTATGTAATACAATGCATAAATGTTACATTTTATATTGATATGATAACTATAATGGGGGTTGGCGAGTGGAACGAGCAGGGGGTACCCCCCCTAGTATATATATATATATATATATATATATATATATATAATCTCTATGATTAATTTGTATATTATATAAATAGATGGTAAAATAATTTGTTTAATTAAAGTTAGTAATTTTGAATAATTATATATTTCTTTAAAAATCAGTAAATTAGTATGAAAAAATTTTTTAATTTTTTTAAATAATTGTAAATTACTTTTATTTATTTATAATTAATTTGTATATCATGTAACTAGATAAGTTTTTTTTATATTTAAATATCTTCTCTATCTCTTTCTCTAAACATGGATTCATTAGTAAGGTTTTACTTTGTCTTCTTTCCTACCTCTTTCTTCCTTCTTTTAAAGTTTGAATCAGATTTAGATAAATATGATTGACGATTTGATTATTACACATCTCGTCACCACCAATGGAATATATTTAAAGTTTTTATTAAAGAAAAAAAAAGAAAAAATTTTAACAATAAATAATAGTTGATTAAAGTAAATCATTGTAAATAACTATAAATATCTTTAAAAATATTTAAATAATTATGAAAAATATTTTTAAATAATTCTGAATAATTACTATTCATCTCTATGATTAATTTGTATATTATATAAATAGATTGAAAAATAATTTGCTTAATTAAGTTATTAATTTTGAATAACTTTAATTTTATTTAAAAATCTGTAAATTAGTATGAACAAATTTTTTAATTTTTTAAAATAATTATTAATTACTTTTATTTATTTATAATTAGTTTGTATATCATATAAATAGATGATAAATTTTTTTTATATTTAAATATCGTCTAAAACTTTGCTTAAATATGTATTCACGAAATGGTGGAGGATGGATTGTAGGTAGAGTCAATGGTTTAAGGAGGAAGGATTATTGACTCTCGTGGTTGTGTAGGGCTACAGGCGATGGTAACCACGATTTTATTTTAATTAATTATATGAAAATAATTAGAAAATTTTAATTAATTTTAACATGTCTTAAAATTACTTTTAATAATCAAGTTTATTTCATATAATTATTTTAAAATAAAATAAAAAAAAACCAACGCGCCTTAAAATACCATACATTATTTATTATTTAAATTCTATTATTAATTATTTAATGTAAGGTTTAAATAACAGTACCTCTTTGGGTGGTGTGGAAATCTGTTATTTTTATATAATTGTAATATCTAACAATATTTTACAGAATTTTAAATTGAGTTATTACAACATTAATATTACTAGAAATAACACAATTCATTAAGAAAGTATTAAAGAATTATAACCTCTCGAAGAAAGAATGATTTTTCCTTATATTCCATTTATGCAAATTAAAGCATTACTTTTATATGTTTTAAACCTACAATATATTTGAAAGGAAGTGTCGTTAATATACAAGAAATATAAAAGAAATGATTAAAATTTTACTTAAATAAATTCTAAACATCAAAAAGTTATGATGAAGAATCTGTCGAAGTTTCTTATCTACTTGGATACTCAAGTTAGGTTTTCCGTAAAAGAACTGTTATAAAAAAAAATTTTATTTTTATATTTCAGCATATACATTAATATATTTCTCACTTCGTTTATTTGTTCAATTCAAAAGAATCTTGAAATGTAGTTTTATATGAATCTGACGTTTCTAAAATGGTATGTGTTGTATTTGAGCTACTACTATTTAGGTCTTTTTTTTCTACATATTTCTCTTTTCTTTCTCATATTAGCCTCCTAATAGCTTATAATTAATCTTTTTAATTTTATGACTAAACACAATTTTGAATAATTCAACTTACTTCGTCCATTTCCCAAAAGATGGCAACCTTTTTCACTTCTTCTATTAGATTTGCACTTTACAATTAATTATATCACGATAATGTTGCAAAAATTTTTTTTTTTATCTTGATAAACGTTAAATTCTATAATCAATAAAAAGATTATGAGGCAATATCAACGAACCAAGGTAATTCTTCAAACTTACAGTTCATATTTATAGCAACTCTACAACAAATTGCATTCAACTTAGAAGGAAATTTTTGGACTAAAATTTAAATAGGTATAAGTAGTGAAATAGAAAATGAACCTATTTTTAAAGTCACCTTAATTTAAAATTCTTTTGCTTTTTGAAATTCTTATCATATTGTTTAGGTATTATGATATTCTTGTAAAAAATTTTAATAAAAAAATATCTTTCTGTTTTTTTGGATGAAATCTCTTTATTTTTTCGTGACAATAGAATGAAAAAGTAAGAAAGAAAATAAAAATGCCAATTAATGAGCATATTGGCATGATGCGATTCTGTATCACTAAAATTATAATTCAATAAGGTTAATTTAAATGTTAACCACTACATTTTATCCAATGAAATACCAGTATTGTCATCGATAACGTTATATCTTGTACACTGAGAAGTTATTCGCTCAGCAATTTCCCCTCACTCAAGACCAGTAACAAGACTTGTGAAAAGTCGATGCTTTGAGCCGAAAAGTCTGCCCTTCAAGCCAAAAGAGTTCAACCACTGAACATACGCATGAGTCTTCCCTGGTTCGCCCGGTCGTATTTATACTTGCTGATTCGTTGTTCTCCACTTCTCTATTCTTTTGTCATCATTTCTTTCGATCACGAGTTGTTGCTAGCTGATTTCAGACGTCTATAGCAGATTTCAGACATCTAGTCAGCGCTTTCTTACTGGCTCATTCATTTTGTTTAATATATTTCTTATACTTCTACGTTTTATTATTTTTTAGAGTATTCCACCCGTAACAAGACTATTAAGTTATGGACATATTTGAATGAGTGTTATTTTCACTTGTTCAACTTCGTAGTTATTAATATCTGTAATTTTTTCTTCTTCAGCACTATCACTTTGAATTATTATTTTATCAAGGTAATTCTTCAAACTTACAGTTCATGTTTATAGCAACTTTACAACAAATTGCATTCAACATTGAAAGAGATTTTTTAACTAAATTTTAAATAGGTAAATGCCAATAAATGAGCATATTGGCATGATGCTGGTACTCTTCCTGTATCACTAAAATTATAATTCAATAAGGTTAATTTGAATGTTAACCACTACATTTTATCCAATGAAATACAAGTATTATCATCGATAACATTATATCCTATAAATGTTACAAAACCTTTTCTGACTTATTAAGATATAATTGAAAAATTTATTTTTTAATAGATAGTTAATGATTTATTATCTTGTGGATATCTTTTTATCACGACTAAACTTGGTAAATCCAAGTAGTCAATTTTAGTGACGGTAATTAAATTAACAAGATGATAATTAAAAGAAACTGATAGATTTATTAATACGTTAATCGCGAGAGAGAGAAATGTATTATAGATATATTTGAGTGAGCGTTTTTTTTACTTGTTCAACTTCGTAATTATTAATATCTGTCATTTTTTCTTCTTCTTCTTCAAATATTTTTTCCATTTATTAAAAAACAATTTAATTTATAATATTTAATAATGATTATATTTAAATACTTAATTGAATGTAATAATACAAGTCAACATCTAAATCAGTAGTACTATTATAAATTTTCAAGAGTTACTCAGAAATCAAAAGAAGTGATCAAAAAGCTACGCTAAAAAAATTATTTTTTTTAAACTTAGTTTATAAAGACAGTAGCAAATAACTTGTATACAAATTTTAGAGCAAATCTATCGAGTACTTTACGTAAAATGGAAAAAAACTGAAATATGAAAATTTTTAAAGAAATTTTTTAAAATTTTCTAAAATGAAAACTACGTTCAGAAGATCAGTTTATAAAAGTTATCCTTCTTTTGGCAGATGCAAATTATTCCCATGGAAATCTCAAAGCAAATTCATCAAATAACTTACGTAAAATACAAAAAAAAATTAAAAATTGAAAATTTTTTCAAATTTTTAAAATGGCTCTATAAAAAAAAACTACACGATGAATACCAATTTTCAATAGCTTCCCGTCTAGTTATACAAAAACATAGATGGTATACAAAATTTGAAGCAAATCTATCGAGTAATTTTCAAGATCTAACTGGTTAAATAAATAACATTTTCTTTTCAAAATTTCTTTTTCAAAATTTTAAAAATGCTCTAAAATTAAAACTACACTATGAAAATAAATTTTTGAAAATTTCCCTTCTTTTGGTAGTCGCAAATAATTTCCCTGCAATTTTTAGAACAAATCTATCGAGTACTTTACGTAGAATAAAAAAAAATAAGAAAAGAAGAATCGAAATTTTTTTTTTAATCTTTAAAATTCTCTAAAATTGTAACCACGCTAAGAAAATTAGTTTTCAAAAGCTTATTTTTTTCAGACAATAGCGAATTAATTGTATAAAAATTTTGGAGAAAATTTATAGTATGGTTTACGCAAAATAGAAAATAAATGAAAAATAAACATTTTTTTGAAAATTTTCAAAGTGCTCTAAAATTAAAACTGCGCTGAGAAAATTAGTTTTCCAAAGCTTGTTTTCTTCAGACAGTAGCGAATAAATTGCATACAAATTTTGGAGCAAATCCTTTAAATGGTTTTCGTAAAATAGAAAAAAACTAAAAATAAAAATTTTTTAAAATTTTTTAAAAATGCTCTAAAATTAAAAGTGCACTAAGAAAATTAGTTTACAAAATTTTTTATACTTCTGGCAGTCAAAATTAAGTTCCATACAAATTTTCGAACAAATTTTTCGAGTAGCTTACGTAAAATACAAAAAAAATGAAATTTTTTTAAAATTCTTAAAATGATTCTAAAAAAAAACTACGCTAAGAAAACCAATTCTTAATAGCTTCCGCACCAGTTGATCGAAAAATTGAATTGTATGGAAAATTTGAAGTAAATCCATCGAGTAGTTTTTAAGATTTTATTGGCTTAATAAATAGAAACATTTTTTTTTTAATTTCAAAATGCTCTAAAATTAAAACTAAGCTAAGAAAATCAGTTTTTAAAAATTTATTTCATCCGGGCAATCACAAATAATTTCTGTGCAAATTTTGAAGCTAATTCATCGAGTAGTAAACAAAAAAAAACCAAAAAACGAAAAATCGAAATTTAAAAAAAAAAAAAAACTAAAATGAAAACTACGCTAGAAGAACCAATTATCAATAGCTTCCCAGCAAGTTAGTCAAAAAACTAAATTCCATGCAAAATTAGAAGCAAATCCATCGAGTAGTTCTCGAGATAAAGTTTACTAACTGAAATTATACATCCACACACACACACACACACACACACACACACACACACACACACACACACACACACACACACACACACACACACACACACACACACACACACACACACACACACACACACACACACACACACACACACACACACACACACACACACACACACACACACACACACACACACACATACAGAGATTTTCTGGAAACCACTTTTTTCGACTCACCGAGTTCAAATATGTACAAATTAATGAAAAAAAACGCTGCCAAGTGCTTTGGCGGAATGCTTTCTCATAGAGCTCTTTGAGTTTCATTATTTTTTTTATATTTATTTAAATGTGATTTTAATATAAAAAAATTGTCTAGCATTAATATTTATTAATAAATTTGTACTTTAAAAGAACGATGACAACGAAATTCATTCTTCTTCTTCAAATATTTTTTCCATTTATTAAAAAACAATTTAATTTATAGTATTTAATAATGATTATATTTAAATACTTTATTGAATGTAATAATACAAGTCAACATCTAAATCAGTAGCACTATTATAAATTTTCAAGAGTAACTCAGAAATCAAAAGAAGTGATCAAAAAGCTACGCTGATAAAATTATTTTTTTTAAACTTAGTTTATAAAAACAGTAGCAAATAACTTGTATAAAAATTTTAGAGCAATTCTATCGAGTACTTCACGTAAAATGTTAAAATACTGAAATATGAAAATTTTTTAAGAAAATTTTTAAAATTTTCTAAAAAGAAAATTACGCTAAAAAAGATCGGCTTATAAAAGTTATCCTTCTTTTGGCAGATGCAAATTATTCCCATGGAAATCTCAAAGCAAACTCATCAATTAACTTACGTAAAATACAAAAAAAAAATTAAAAATCGAAAATTTTTTCAAATTCTTAAAATGGCTCTATAATAAAAAAAATACACTATGAATACAAATTTTCTATAGCTTCCCGCCTAGTTATACACAAACATAGATGGTATACAAAATTTGAAGCAAATCCATCGAGTAATTTTCGAGATCTAACTGGTTAAATAAATAACATTTTCTTTACAAAATTTCTTTTTAAAAATTTTAAAAATGCTCTAAAATTAAAACTACGCTATGAAAATCAATTTTTGAAAATTTTCCTTCTTTTGGCAGTCGCAAATAATTTCCTGTAATTTTTAGAACAAATCTATCGAGTACTTTACGTAGAATAAAAAAAAATAAGAAAAGAAGAATCAAAATTTTTTTTTAAATCTTTAAAATTCTCTAAAATTGTAACCACACTAACAAAATTAGTTTCCAAAAGCTTATTTTTTTCAGACAATAGCGAATTAATTGTATGAAAATTTTGGAGAAAATTTATAGTATGGTTAACGCAAAAAGAAAATAAATGAAAAATAAAAATTTTTTAGAAAATTTTCAAAGTGCTCTAAAATTAAAACTGCGCTGAGAAAATTAGTATTCCAAAGCTTGTTTTCTTCAGATAGTAGCGAATTAATTGCATACAAATTTTGGAGCAAATCAATCGAATGGTTTTCGTAAAATAGAAAAAAATTAAAAATAAAAATTTTTTAAAAAATTTTTAAAATGCTCTAAAATTAAAAGTGTGCTAAGAAAATTAGTTTACAACATTTTTAATAATTTTGGCAGTCGAAATAAAGTTCCATACAAATTTTCGAACAAATTCTTCGAGTAGTTTACGTAAAATACAAAAAAAATGAAAAATCGAAATTTTTTAAAAATTCTTAAAATGATTCTAAAAAAAAAACAGCGCTAAGAAAACCAATTCCCAATAGCTTCCGCACCAGTTCATCAAAAAATTGAATTGTATGGAAAATTTGAAGTAAATCCATCGAGTAGTTTTTAAGATTTTATTGGCTTAATAAATAGAAACATTTTTTTCAAAAATTTCAAAATGCTCTAAAATTAAAACTGAGCTAAGAAAATCAGTTTTTAAAAATTTATTTTATCCGGGCAATCAGAAATAAATTCCCTGCAAATTTTGAAGCAAATTCATCGAGTAGTAAACAAAAAAAAAACAAAAAATGAAAAATCGAATTTTTTTTTTTTTTTTTTTTTAAAACTTTAAAATGAAAACTACGCTGGAAGAACCAAATTATCAATAGCTTCCCAGCAAGTTAGTCACAAAACTAAATTCCATGCAAAATTAGAAGCAAATCCATCGAGTAGTTCTCGAGATACAGTTTACTAACTGAATTCATACATCCACACACACACACACACACACACACATACATACAGACATTTTCTGGAAACCACTTTTTTCGACTCACCGAGTTCAAATATGTACAAATTAATGAAAAAAAACGCTGCCAAGTGCTTTGGCGGAATGCTTTCTCATAGAGCTCTTTGAGTTTCATTATTTTTTTTATATTTATTTAAATGTGATTTTAATATAAAAAAATTGTCTAGCATTAATATTTATTAATAAATTTGTACTTTAAAAGAACGATGACAACGAAATTCATTCTTCTTCTTCAAATATTTTTTCCATTTATTAAAAAACAATTTAATTTATAGTATTTAATAATGATTATATTTAAATACTTTATTGAATGTAATAATACAAGTCAACATCTAAATCAGTAGCACTATTATAAATTTTCAAGAGTAACTCAGAAATCAAAAGAAGTGATCAAAAAGCTACGCTGATAAAATTATTTTTTTTAAACTTAGTTTATAAAAACAGTAGCAAATAACTTGTATAAAAATTTTAGAGCAATTCTATCGAGTACTTCACGTAAAATGTTAAAATACTGAAATATGAAAATTTTTTAAGAAAATTTTTAAAATTTTCTAAAAAGAAAATTACGCTAAAAAGATCGGCTTATAAAAGTTATCCTTCTTTTGGCAGATGCAAATTATTCCATGGAAATCTCAAAGCAAACTCATCAATTAACTTACGTAAAATACAAAAAAAAAATTAAAAATCGAAAATTTTTTCAAATTCTTAAAATGGCTCTATAATAAAAAAAATACACTATGAATACAAATTTTCTATAGCTTCCCGCCTAGTTATACACAAACATAGATGGTATACAAAATTTGAAGCAAATCCATCGAGTAATTTTCGAGATCTAACTGGTTAAATAAATAACATTTTCTTTACAAAATTTCTTTTTAAAAATTTTAAAAATGCTCTAAAATTAAAACTACGCTATGAAAATCAATTTTTGAAAATTTTCCTTCTTTTGGCAGTCGCAAATAATTTCCCTGTAATTTTTAGAACAAATCTATCGAGTACTTTACGTAGAATAAAAAAAAATAAGAAAAGAAGAATCAAAATTTTTTTTTAAATCTTTAAAATTCTCTAAAATTGTAACCACACTAACAAAATTAGTTTCCAAAAGCTTATTTTTTTCAGACAATAGCGAATTAATTGTATGAAAATTTTGGAGAAAATTTATAGTATGGTTAACGCAAAAAAGAAAATAAATGAAAAATAAAAATTTTTTAGAAAATTTTCAAAGTGCTCTAAAATTAAAACTGCGCTGAGAAAATTAGTATTCCAAAGCTTGTTTTCTTCAGATAGTAGCGAATTAATTGCATACAAATTTTGGAGCAAATCAATCGAATGGTTTTCGTAAAATAGAAAAAAATTAAAAATAAAAATTTTTTAAAAAATTTTTAAAATGCTCTAAAATTAAAAGTGTGCTAAGAAAATTAGTTTACAACATTTTTAATAATTTTGGCAGTCGAAATAAAGTTCCATACAAATTTTCGAACAAATTCTTCGAGTAGTTTACGTAAAATACAAAAAAAATGAAAAATCGAAATTTTTTAAAAATTCTTAAAATGATTCTAAAAAAAAACAGCGCTAAGAAAACCAATTCCCAATAGCTTCCGCACCAGTTCATCAAAAAATTGAATTGTATGGAAAATTTGAAGTAAATCCATCGAGTAGTTTTTAAGATTTTATTGGCTTAATAAATAGAAACATTTTTTTCAAAAATTTCAAAATGCTCTAAAATTAAAACTGAGCTAAGAAAATCAGTTTTTAAAAATTTATTTTATCCGGGCAATCAGAAATAAATTCCCTGCAAATTTTGAAGCAAATTCATCGAGTAGTAAACAAAAAAAAAACAAAAAATGAAAAATCGAATTTTTTTTTTTTTTTTTTTTAAAACTTTAAAATGAAAACTACGCTGGAAGAACCAAATTATCAATAGCTTCCCAGCAAGTTAGTCACAAAACTAAATTCCATGCAAAATTAGAAGCAAATCCATCGAGTAGTTCTCGAGATACAGTTTACTAACTGAATTCATACATCCACACACACACACACACACACACACACATACATACAGACATTTTCTGGAAACCACTTTTTTCGACTCACCGAGTTCAAATATGTACAAATTAATGAAAAAATAGAAAAAAAATTTTTTTACCGATACAATGCTTTCTCTATGAGAAAGCAAAAAACGCTGCCAAGTGCTTTGGCGGAATGCTTTCTCATAGAGCTCTTTGAGTTTCATTATTTTTTTTATATTTATTTAAATGTGATTTTAATATAAAAAAATTGTCTAGCATTAATATTTATTAATAAATTTGTACTTTAAAAGAACGATGACAACGAAATTCATTCTTCTTCTTCAAATATTTTTTCCATTTATTAAAAAACAATTTAATTTATAGTATTTAATAATGATTATATTTAAATACTTTATTGAATGTAATAATACAAGTCAACATCTAAATCAGTAGCACTATTATAAATTTTCAAGAGTAACTCAGAAATCAAAAGAAGTGATCAAAAAGCTACGCTGATAAAATTATTTTTTTTAAACTTAGTTTATAAAAACAGTAGCAAATAACTTGTATAAAAATTTTAGAGCAATTCTATCGAGTACTTCACGTAAAATGTTAAAATACTGAAATATGAAAATTTTTTAAGAAAATTTTTAAAATTTTCTAAAAAGAAAATTACGCTAAAAAGATCGGCTTATAAAAGTTATCCTTCTTTTGGCAGATGCAAATTATTCCCATGGAAATCTCAAAGCAAACTCATCAATTAACTTACGTAAAATACAAAAAAAAAATTAAAAATCGAAAATTTTTTCAAATTCTTAAAATGGCTCTATAATAAAAAAAATACACTATGAATACAAATTTTCTATAGCTTCCCGCCTAGTTATACACAAACATAGATGGTATACAAAATTTGAAGCAAATCCATCGAGTAATTTTCGAGATCTAACTGGTTAAATAAATAACATTTTCTTTACAAAATTTCTTTTAAAAAATTTAAAAATGCTCTAAAATTAAAACTACGCTATGAAAATCAATTTTTGAAAATTTTCCTTCTTTTGGCAGTCGCAAATAATTTCCCTGTAATTTTTAGAACAAATCTATCGAGTACTTTACGTAGAATAAAAAAAAATAAGAAAAGAAGAATCAAAATTTTTTTTTAAATCTTTAAAATTCTCTAAAATTGTAACCACACTAACAAAATTAGTTTCCAAAAGCTTATTTTTTTCAGACAATAGCGAATTAATTGTATGAAAATTTTGGAGAAAATTTATAGTATGGTTAACGCCAAAAAAGAAAATAAATGAAAAATAAAAATTTTTTAGAAAATTTTCAAAGTGCTCTAAAATTAAAACTGCGCTGAGAAAATTAGTATTCCAAAGCTTGTTTTCTTCAGATAGTAGCGAATTAATTGCATACAAATTTTGGAGCAAATCAATCGAATGGTTTTCGTAAAATAGAAAAAAATTAAAAATAAAAATTTTTTAAAAAATTTTTAAAATGCTCTAAAATTAAAAGTGTGCTAAGAAAATTAGTTTACAACATTTTTAATAATTTTGGCAGTCGAAATAAAGTTCCATACAAATTTTCGAACAAATTCTTCGAGTAGTTTACGTAAAATACAAAAAAAATGAAAAATCGAAATTTTTTAAAAATTCTTAAAATGATTCTAAAAAAAAAACAGCGCTAAGAAAACCAATTCCCAATAGCTTCCGCACCAGTTCATCAAAAAATTGAATTGTATGGAAAATTTGAAGTAAATCCATCGAGTAGTTTTTAAGATTTTATTGGCTTAATAAATAGAAACATTTTTTTCAAAAATTTCAAAATGCTCTAAAATTAAAACTGAGCTAAGAAAATCAGTTTTTAAAAATTTATTTTATCCGGGCAATCAGAAATAAATTCCCTGCAAATTTTGAAGCAAATTCATCGAGTAGTAAACAAAAAAAAAAACAAAAAATGAAAAATCGAATTTTTTTTTTTTTTTTTTTTAAAACTTTAAAATGAAAACTACGCTGGAAGAACCAAATTATCAATAGCTTCCCAGCAAGTTAGTCACAAAACTAAATTCCATGCAAAATTAGAAGCAAATCCATCGAGTAGTTCTCGAGATACAGTTTACTAACTGAATTCATACATCCACACACACACACACACACACACACATACATACAGACATTTTCTGGAAACCACTTTTTTCGACTCACCGAGTTCAAATATGTACAAATTAATGAAAAAAAACGCTGCCAAGTGCTTTGGCGGAATGCTTTCTCATAGAGCTCTTTGAGTTTCATTATTTTTTTATATTTATTTAAATGTGATTTTAATATAAAAAATTGTCTAGCATTAATATTTATTAATAAATTTGTACTTTAAAAGAACGATGACAACGAAATTCATTCTTCTTCTTCAAATATTTTTTCCATTTATTAAAAAACAATTTAATTTATAGTATTTAATAATGATTATATTTAAATACTTTATTGAATGTAATAATACAAGTCAACATCTAAATCAGTAGCACTATTATAAATTTTCAAGAGTAACTCAGAAATCAAAAGAAGTGATCAAAAAGCTACGCTGATAAAATTATTTTTTTTAAACTTAGTTTATAAAAACAGTAGCAAATAACTTGTATAAAAATTTTAGAGCAATTCTATCGAGTACTTCACGTAAAATGTTAAAATACTGAAATATGAAAATTTTTTAAGAAAATTTTTAAAATTTTCTAAAAAGAAAATTACGCTAAAAAGATCGGCTTATAAAAGTTATCCTTCTTTTGGCAGATGCAAATTATTCCCATGGAAATCTCAAAGCAAACTCATCAATTAACTTACGTAAAATACAAAAAAAAAATTAAAAATCGAAAATTTTTTCAAATTCTTAAAATGGCTCTATAATAAAAAAAATACACTATGAATACAAATTTTCTATAGCTTCCCGCCTAGTTATACACAAACATAGATGGTATACAAAATTTGAAGCAAATCCATCGAGTAATTTTCGAGATCTAACTGGTTAAATAAATAACATTTTCTTTACAAAATTTCTTTTAAAAATTTTAAAAATGCTCTAAAATTAAAACTACGCTATGAAAATCAATTTTTGAAAATTTTCCTTCTTTTGGCAGTCGCAAATAATTTCCCTGTAATTTTTAGAACAAATCTATCGAGTACTTTACGTAGAATAAAAAAAAATAAGAAAAGAAGAATCAAAATTTTTTTTAAATCTTTAAAATTCTCTAAAATTGTAACCACACTAACAAAATTAGTTTCCAAAAGCTTATTTTTTTCAGACAATAGCGAATTAATTGTATGAAAATTTTGGAGAAAATTTATAGTATGGTTAACGCAAAAAAGAAAATAAATGAAAAATAAAAATTTTTTAGAAAATTTTCAAATTGCTCTAAAATTAAAACTGCGCTGAGAAAATTAGTATTCCAAAGCTTGTTTTCTTCAGATAGTAGCGAATTAATTGCATACAAATTTTGGAGCAAATCAATCGAATGGTTTTCGTAAAATAGAAAAAAATTAAAAATAAAAATTTTTTAAAAAATTTTTAAAATGCTCTAAAATTAAAAGTGTGCTAAGAAAATTAGTTTACAACATTTTTAATAATTTTGGCAGTCGAAATAAAGTTCCATACAAATTTTCGAACAAATTCTTCGAGTAGTTTACGTAAAATACAAAAAAAATGAAAAATCGAAATTTTTTAAAAATTCTTAAAATGATTCTAAAAAAAAACAGCGCTAAGAAAACCAATTCCCAATAGCTTCCGCACCAGTTCATCAAAAAATTGAATTGTATGGAAAATTTGAAGTAAATCCATCGAGTAGTTTTTAAGATTTTATTGGCTTAATAAATAGAAACATTTTTTTCAAAAATTTCAAAATGCTCTAAAATTAAAACTGAGCTAAGAAAATCAGTTTTTAAAAATTTATTTTATCCGGGCAATCAGAAATAAATTCCCTGCAAATTTTGAAGCAAATTCATCGAGTAGTAAACAAAAAAAAAACAAAAAATGAAAAATCGAATTTTTTTTTTTTTTTTTTTTAAAACTTTAAAATGAAAACTACGCTGGAAGAACCAAATTATCAATAGCTTCCCAGCAAGTTAGTCACAAAACTAAATTCCATGCAAAATTAGAAGCAAATCCATCGAGTAGTTCTCGAGATACAGTTTACTAACTGAATTCATACATCCACACACACACACACACACACACACATACATACAGACATTTTCTGGAAACCACTTTTTTCGACTCACCGAGTTCAAATATGTACAAATTAATGAAAAAATAGAAAAAAAATTTTTTTACCGATACAATGCTTTCTCTATGAGAAAGCAAAAGAAAAAAATTTTTTTTATCGATACAATGCTTTTTTTATGAGAAAGCAATAAAATAAATGTTTGAATTCTAAAATGTTTTAATTCATTTTAATTTTAATTTTTTAACATCTATAAAACTTAAGCATGCCTTATTTAAAAAAATTAAGATCTATACAAACCACACAATTTTCATACGCAAATAAATCAATTGTTTTCGAAATTCACTATAAATTAAATTATAATAATGAAATGTTTTTAAAATAAAAATAAAATATCAGTTCCAATAAATTAATCAATTAATAAAATATGTAATATCCACGTATGCATTTTGAATATAAAAAATTAATTTCTTAATATGATAAATAAAATTTTTAATTCCAATAGTTTTTTCATGTACTTTTTGAAGTGGGATTGAAAATAAAATAATGATTTATATTTGTGATTGAACGTAAATTAACTTATCTTCAAACATACTGATTAAAGAAGCTGCAGGTCAAATAAGATGTCAAAGTATATTATGAAAAAAGGTCAACTCTACGTAAATACTTCAGGTTTTGCAGATTAAATATTAAATATGCTATTTACATCAATGTTGCGTGAATATATGGGATTTTCAAATAATTATTTTTTAGTGTTTTGTACGTCACTTTGAAGCATGATACCCCCCTCCCCCCTTCGTCACCTGAGCATCACAAAATTGTGAACCCCCCCCCGAAATGTGTACGTAATTGATGGACGCCCCCTAATAAATATAAATGGTGTACCTATATACAGGAATTCAGATAAACAGTTTTGGCCAATTTTGTTAGATTTGTATTATGAAAATTATAGAAGTAAACCTGGAATTATTGCATTATATTGTGGAGATTCAAAAACCCATTCACCAGACGAATTTCTGCATGATTTTATAGAAGAAGCTATTAACTTAATAAATTATGGCATAACGATTAATGGAAAATCATATATTTTTTAAATTAAAGGTTTCGTCTGTGATAATCCTGCTCGTGCTTTTATCAAATTCTAATAGAATTTTAAAGGAAAAATTATGATTTAAATGATTTTGGAAATTGGAAGGCTACACAATATCGTTTCATATTATTATATACTGCACCATTTCTGTTTAAAAAAATTTTAACGAAAAATAAATATAGACACCTACTACTTCTATTTGCAGCAAGTCGATTACTTTTTAGCAAAGACATTGCAGTAATTAATGCTGATTATGTAAATAGTTTATTGATTACGTTCTTTAATTTGATGCCAAGTTTGTATGATAAAAACTCACAAGTAATGAATATCCATAATTTAATTCATGTTGCCGATGACGTTAAATTTACAAATGCCTCGCTATCAGCTTATTCGGCATTTCCATTTGCAAATTGTTTGGGACAAATAAAAAAATTCATTCGTATACCCAACAATCCGTTAGTTGAAATTTGTCGACGACTACGTGAAATGCAGTCTGGTTCCACATATCGCGTAACAAAAAGATATTTATTCAGTGACTGTATTAAAAAAAGTTCTTTTTCGAATAAACAGTCTGAAAAAATCTAAAATAACACCGATAGTGATATTTTGCAAATAAAATTCAAAGAATTTATTATTTGAGTAATAGAGCTAGATAATATAATCCGTCTGTGCAATGCAAAATTTGTAGAAGTATACAGACTTTTATTAGAAGATAATAAATTGAAAGTTCAGGGATATTACATGTATTTTGAAAGCGCTTTTATTTATCCATGCAATTCAATCAATGTTGGAGTTGTACAGATTCTCAATAAATCCACGAAACTACAAACTTTTCATTCTGAGAAAATATCATGTAAATGCTTAAAATTAGATTTTGTATCAAAAAAGTGTATTTGTACATTACTTTATATTTAGATTTTAATGGTCTTATTTAGAGTATAAAGGTATGTAATTAAAACTTAATTATTGAACATAAAACAAGATGATATTGTAAAATTGATTTTATTTTTAATTAGTAAAATACGTTATATTCTTTACTTAAATCTGTGTGAAAATTATAATTTGAGTAAGAGAATAATAAAGAATTAAGAATAAGTCTTATTATAATTGAATATTAGTTTTAATTACCTCACTCGCTGATTTCGATTTCCTATAAAGAAAATACTCGATTGCATATAAAGTAGAGGACTAGTAATACTTCATTTAAATATATCTAGGGGGCAAGCCCCCTGCGCGCAAGCGCGCCAACCCTCACTTGACATGTAAAATTTTAAAACATAATAAATACTTTTCTAATTAAATCATAAAAAATTTTTTTTTTCAAATTGACATAATTCAATTCACCAAAAATTTTTCTATTTAATTTAGAATATATTATTTTTATTTTCAAATAACTTAAAAATTAAAATGTTTAATTTAAATTCACTGATAAATTGCAATTAATAATAAAATTAAAACATTTATACTAATTGAAACATTGTTTTATATTATTGCAATTAATAGAAGTAAATAGATATTGTAATTTTTAATAAAAATAAATCTAAAAAAATATCAATTAAATATATTTTATATTCGAGATCAATAATCATTTTTCACTTCAAAATACTATAACCATTTTAATTTTCAAGGTATTGTATTGGATTTGCATCCAATACAATATACAAAAGAAAATGGAGAGGAAGAAGAAGTAGAAGAAGAAGATGATACAAATGAATCGTATGCATTCGGAGACGACGAAGAAATTCGTCTGACAAGAATTGCACAAGGGCCTCTTTGCCACGAAGAGACGTAGGAAATGCCCTTGTGCAATAAAATATGTGAAATCTGTAATTTATCGTTAGGCCGCACGCCTCCTGAAGTACAAACCTTTGTAAGTTTTTATATATTTTTTTTATTATGTAAAATTATTTTATTTTTTAATATAAATTTTTATATTTTATAATACTTTCTTAAATTTTTAGATTCGCCACACTTGCATACGAAGAAAATGATAATGCTAATCGCAATTGTATTAACCAAAATGACGGGGCCGATGAACAGAAAAATCCCTTCATAAAATTTAATCATGTATTTTCGAAAATACTGATGAGTTGTAAAACCAACGACGAAAACGTCGATCCGTGTCCGACCCTGGTCGTGCCAACTAAACCGAACTGTTGTAATGTAAAAATTAACTTTTATAATTGCATTTAATATTAATCGTATATAAGACACTAGAATATCAATATTGTTTAAAACAAATAATCATATCCAAAACTGATTTAATTCTAAATAACTTGATTTCTATTTAATAGCCTACGAACAACGGAACTAATCCAATTATCGATTTAAATCATGATTCGATGTTTTTGAAATCAATCAGTCGAACACACGAGGGAACCAACAACCCGATAAAATTCGATTTGTTTGCAAATATTAAATATTTAAACTCATCAAAAATAAAATTGTTAACTATGATAGTAAGTTTCATTTACTGTGATTACATAATATCAGCAATATAATGATATTTTATTTCAGGGTAGACTTTTGAATTTGGCAAGTATAATAGTACAATTCATCAATAAGAAAATTTTAACGTATACTCATCAAAATCTACGTAACCTTGAAATAACTGAAAGTATGATAGAACAAATACACAAAATTCAAAAGGAATACGTGATAGAATTACGACAGCGAACGACAAAAATACTTATAATTCTAATTCAATAACTTTAAGTAAATTTTAATAACACAACCAACGATTCCGACCTTGTGATCAGGAAATGAGTTATACGAAGATCATGATTATTTGACTGATCAGATGATATAAAGTTCTTTATCAGGTAGTTGTAACACGAATTTGATGGTGTACAAATATATGTTAAAATTAAAATTTCGTCCGTAGGATTGTTTAATTAAAGCGACCAACTTAATTTTACCACAGTTGAAATATAACATATATAAATATATGGCTGTATTAAAAGTGTTTGAAAAGAAAAATATATTACTATAGAATTCTTGTTGTGTAATTGTAAAGAATAAAATAATAGTTTACAAGACTCCTAATTGCACATGATTAATCTTAAAATTTTACTTGTGGATGATGTATCAAAAATTAAAAAGAATATATAGTTTAAGGTGACATTCAATAGTTCATAAATAAATTAAATTTATATATTTATATGAATGCGGTCTTCCTCTTCATATTGTTGTAATATGAGTTGAATGATAGAAGCTGCTAAAAAGAAAAGTTGAAGATCATGTTTATGTATATATATACACACGATGTTCATGTAAATAAGTTAGTCTGTTTTGATTATCAGATGATTTGAGTTCGTTATAACCAATAAAGAATACAGTGGACTCTCGATACAAGGGATCGCAATATAAGGGAATCCGAGCTGTTTCTCCACCGAGTCTAAGTATGTCAGTTCTCCCACCAACTATGTAAGTGAGAGAGACACAGTATAGCAATAGAATAAGACATGGCTAAACAAAAAAACCCTAGTCTATTCCACACGCATCAGTAGGCGTGGCTACTGCGTCTACTTCGTATACACGCACGTTAAATTAAACTTACACTACGAGACAGTGGGCGGAGCTGTAACTCTTAACTCGAACGTGTTGAGGACTCTTCCTATAAGAGAATTTCCAAGAAATTTCCTCTCCTACAGCCCCGTCGATACCCTTGTATCGAGAGTCTACTGTACTGTTATTTTGTAAAAGTGTATTAGGTTATTGTGTTGAAGTATCTTTAAGTTTAATTAATAATTTAGACATCACAATTTGGGGACTCAGCCGGGATATCAAATTAGAAAATTTGTCTACGTGATAGAAATTATTTTTATTTGGAAGTGTCATGGAAGACGTCAATAAAACAGATAAGTCGTTTATATTTTTTATTAAAAATAAACACATTACACAAACACAAAAATTTAATACGTACACATTAAAATAAATTTATTTTATTTTCTTTTACTTCTTTAATTTTTATTATTTTTTCAAAATGATTACACGCTCACCAGTAAAAACAAGAAATGCAGGCACTGATCCTTCGGAATCAAACATAAATATATTACAGATGATGAAGGAATCTCAATCAACCAAAGAAGCTTTTGATGTGGAACGGCGTCAATTTGAATCTGAGTTCGAGAAGGAACAACAAAAGTGCTATAATCTTGAACTGGGATTGCAAGAACAAAACGACTTCCATTGGATTTAATAAGGAGCTATCCACGGGGGCCAAAGGAAGTCCAATTTGGTTCCAATTGTGTTCAGCAACTCAAGTTTAAAATTGACAAAATTCATCACCAAGTCAAAAAGTTTGGTTTTACAATCCTCAAAGAGAAGAGGGAATGTCACCAAAACTACAAAGTAATTGGGAGAATCCTTATACTATACTCAAGAAAATCAATGACGTTGTGTTCTGTATATAAGGATCAAACAGACACAAAAAAATAAAATTGTACATATTGATCGACTTGCAACTTTTTATGAACGTTCGATTTGGCTGTTTTGCTCATGGTTCTTATGAACTGTGGTTTTTCCCATGAGCGAGAAGGTGAATGCCGGAACAGGAATATGAGATAAGGTTCCACAGTAAAAAAAAAAAAAAATAATTCTTCTCACTCATATTTAGTAGGATTTTCATTGAAACATTGTCTCTCAAGGTTGTCTGTCGGAAGAAAGGAATTTGAGTTTATTTTGTGTACTCTTGTGTGAATTGGGAGTCATTCTTGTATTGGACAAGAATCCTGGAATTGACTGTAACAAGAGTGTAAGATGAAATTATTATTTATGCTTGGTGCATAGAATTCATGCTTGGTGCATGGTTATTTATTTATAAAGGTGAAGTGTTACTAGTCCTTTAATTGTCGGGACGACAATTTAAAAGAGAGGGGAGCAATGTTGTAATATGAGTTGAATGATAGAAGCTGCTAAAAAGAAAAGTTGAAGATCATGTTTATGTATATATATATACGATGTTCATGTAAATAAGTTAGTCTGTTTTGATTATCAGATGATTTGAGTTCGTTATAACCAATAAAGAATACTGTTATTTTGTAAAAGTGTATTAGGTTATTGTGTTGAAGTATCTTTAAGTTTAATTAATAATTTAGACGTAACAACTTACTCAAATCATCTGATAATCAAAACAGACTAACTTATTTACATGAACATCGTATGTATATATATATATACATAAACATGATCTTCAACTTTTCTTTTTAGCAGCTTCTATCATTCAACTCATATTACAACAATATATTAGAATTAAAAGTTAATGCTATTGTGATGTTAATAAGAAATTTAAGTATTTCCGATGGACTATGCAATTGAACAAGATTAAAAATTTTGAATTTATTCAAATATAACATTGAAGCAGAAATTATTATTGGTGAAAATATTGGAAACAAAGTTTTTATTCCAAAAATAACATTAAACACAGGAGAATTATCATCTTTACCTTTTATATATAGAAAGCAATTTCCTATAATATTAGATTTTGCTATGACAATAAATAAATCTCAAGGTCAAAGTTTTGATGAATTAGGATTATTAAAATACCTTTATTTTCACATGGTCAACTTTATATTGCATTGTCTAGATGTAAAAATTCAAATAAAATATATATACAAAACGAATCTGATATTAAACATAAAATATCAATTATTGTTTGGAAAGAAATTTAAAAAAAATAAATTCGTGATAAATTCATGTATAAAAGAATATATATTAATATATTAATCTTAATATTTTTGTAAATTATATAATATAAAAAATAAATCTACGACAAAAAATTTATTCATTAAATAATATAAATTAATAAATCAACTTAGAAAAAAAAAATTTTTAATTTGGTGAATTTCAGCAAGTTCATCGATCGTACCAATCTTAACGTATTAAACCATACCTTTACTTCTTTTCTTTATAAACTTTCTTATTCTTTGAGATAGGTTGATGTACATAACAAATTTGATATTAGGTATTTTTTATACAAAAATATCTATACTGTATTGGTTACACCTCCCGTTTGCATTGTCATGTGGTTAATGTGTCCAAGCGATAATCATACAGAGTCAAAACCTGACCGGCGCGTAGTGTTTCTTGAGCGGTGACCCATATAAGTACTCACCGCGGTCAATCGTGTTTAACTCTGCAAATCGCTTGGAAAACGCACTTAACCACTCGGATGCGTCGGATATTAATTTCAATATTTTTCAAATTATTGAATGTAGTTAAATAATTTATATCGTCGGGTTGGTGAAACAAGGCTACACGTCGTTTTTCATTTAGAAAAGGGGACACCTTTATTTAATTTAATATGGAGGTGTCCCCTTTTCCAAACGAAAAACGACGTGTAGCTTTCTTCCGCCAACTCGAAGATATTATCTTTTCACTTTAAATTAAATAATATGGAATCATTTCATATGGAATGGGATCTAATAATTCATCTATTGAAATAAATAGTAATAAAAAATTAGAAAATGTGTTATACTTAATAATCAAATTGAAGAACACATGGACGTAGAAAAGCAACAAAAGATTGAAGATGAAAATAGCTATTATGAATTTATCCAGTTTCAAAAATTGAATTCAATGAATTAATAGAAAAATTCAATTTTGAATTTCATACTAATTATAAAAAATGAGAAGATATTCCAGAATGTTTTTAAATTGAAACAAAAATAATTTTCCAATTTCGATTAAATAAAAATAAACAACCTACGTTAGAAGATTTAAAGGATGATAAAGGTATATTATAAATATTTGTTAATATTATCCAATATATTGTATGACTAACATTCTTGATTTTCATTTAAAAAATTTAATTCATTTATATAAAATATTTTTAAACAAAAATTCATTAAATATTATTTTAAATAAAAAAAAAAATTATTTATAATTTTAATAATTAAAAAATAATTGTAAGAAGTGATTAATTTATTTACTGTAAGCTTCTTTTAGTGACAGTACGTATACATCAGGATTATTCTTGCACCTTCGTGTCGGTCCCGTTGTAATTCGCATACATACAGTGGGGTCCAATAAAAAAGAGCCACCCTTGAGAGAAAAAGTACTAATTAAAAAATTTTGTATCTCAACAAATAAGGGTCGTACAGAACTCTACGACCACTCACTTTAAACGTATTTGTAAGGATACATTTTTAATGGTGTATTGACAATTTAATTTTGAGTACTTGTCTGGAAAATATTACAACTTGAAAATAAAAAAAAAAAAATTTTTTATTCGCCTGTGTTTAAATTTGAATCATTTTTCGGAAAATGCTGATAGAAAAATTTTACACGGCTATTTTTAAAGGTATTTAACTTAACTTGAAATTTATATTTTAGTTTTTTTTCTAGGTTCAAAATTGACCGAGATTTAGCGATTTTTGTTCAAAAAAAGGGTCTTTTTTATTTTTCCGATATCTGCTTTATGAGAGGAGATATAGAAATGCCAAATAAAAAAAAAGTGTATTTTTGTATGTAGAATAACCTTAAATTTTCTTAAAATTTTTTGTGCATTGTAATTTTTTTGATATTGTTGCGGTACTCTCATAAGAGCATGGTATACATGTATATAAGAATACCGCAACAATATCAAAAAAATTAAAAAATCTTGATTTTTATTGTATTAATTCAGATATTTTGATTAATATTTTTGATAACGATGTTGATGTCTTTCCTAAATTTTATAAAAATTATAAATTTGAAAGAGATAAACTTTTAGCTTTATGCAATAAAACTAATAAATCTGAAAACAATATAAATGTAATGAAAATTGAAAGTTTAAATAATTCTGTTACGGATACATAAAAAAATGATGATAATATTATAATTGATAGTGAAGACGATACTTTAAATGTTACTGAACCTTGTATGGACGTCGAATATTCGAACCATAATAATTTACAAGGTATTATAAAATGTTACAGTGATGTGTATAGTAATTTAAAATTTATTTGTTGTAATATTTAAATAATTATTTTAAAGTCTAAGTTATAAAATATATATATTTCAGATAATTCTGAATATAAAAAGAACTCTTTGTATCTTTTGTTAAATGATGACATTGAAGACCGAGTTATCTTGGGCAAATATAAAAGAAAGAAAATTTTACTTGAAAGAAGATTGAAACAATTAATAGTTAAAAAAGTTATTGTGGAAAATCCAATTAAATATAAGTAAGATCTTTTGTTAGAAAATTTGTTGAAAATTAAAAAAGTCAATATAATTTATAAAAAGTTATACAATAGGTAGTTTATTCGTAATTTACTTAAATAGAAAGTAATTTGTAATTTTGTTTTGAATAATGGTTTTGTTGAATGAACTTTTTAATATAAAAAAAGCGAGTGTATACAAATACAAATTAATTTACATTTATCACTGTAATATAAAGTAGTAATTCTTCATTCTTGCATCCACTTATTATTATATAATTATATTAAAAACTCTATCCGTAACAGAAATTTCCAAACAAAAGTATGAAAAAAATTTTAATTAAGACTAAATTTTAATGTATCTCTACTCTGTACGTGTTTGGTATATATTTAATCTATATTTTTTTATATTTATTAAAAGTTTAACTGTCAGAATAATTTTTTCTAAGAAATTAACAGTTTCTGCCACAAATTTTTTTATGTTATACTTTTGTATGATTTTTTTATGTAGTAAAAAAATTTACACTGCATAAACATTCTTATATAATTTTTTAATTTAAAATACTTCAATATACAATATCTTAATAGATAAATATAGATAACAGCAGTTATACGATGTTCTTTTTCTAGGATAAGTGCTGCTGGATTTTTAGAACTAAGGCATGAACTTTTAGATTTATTTCCTACAATCAAATCAAAAATCACTAATTGGTATTCGCCACGTTCTACCAACATACGCGGTGAAAGCGTTGCTTGTAGAGGCTCCTTATATAATTTCTATAAAATATATCGGAAAGAGCTGACAGATGCAGGAAAATTGAAAAAAAACATCTACAAATATTTCAAACATAAGTGGTCATTCAAAAGATAAATTTAAAAACAAAGTCTTGAAAAATTAAATTTTATAATCTACAAATAAAATACAACTAAATATTTTATCAATATCAATAATCTTCCTTATCTACATAACTGTCGAAGTCTCAACTTCTGACGATATATCTTGTTTGACTGAGAAAAACAATACATCTCAATACTCAATATCTATCATTTCCCAAACGTGGGATAATACTTTCAAGGATAGATTACGAATGCTAATTAGATCAAACGGTAGAATAATAAAGATCAATTTTGAAATTTATTTAAGGACATTTACTTGTTTAAAAAGTCCTATTAGAGATTATCTTTAGTATGTGATAATATTTAATTAACAATAAATTAAAAATGGAATCGAAATAATGAAATTTCCTTTTTGATAGCTTTTTAATGATTGCACACAAATAATCAAAAATCTATTTGAAGACGGAAAAATTTTGAACGATGCTTATATTAATTTCAATATAAATTTTCAACAAAATTGGCCAAAAGTAGCGGAAAAAATTTGTCGATTAGGGGATACATCTGGATCAGCTGATCTAAAAGATTTACGTTTTGAACACGGACTTTATCTTCAAAAAGGTTAATTGATATCATTAATATTATTATTATTAATATTATTATTGTTGTTATTATTATTAATTATTGAATTATTAATTTATTTTAAAATATTTTATGTTTCTCTATAGTTTCAGTCAACATAAAAGCTTTATTGTACTTTCCATACTTCTTAACTAAAGCTACCACAGTGAAAACTTCCTGATCAGGTTTAATTTTACTGAAGTAAAAGCAAATCGCACATCATTTCATTACTTTTATAGAGGTATGAATAAATATGTTAATGATTGGATATCGTGCAAGTTTACAATAACTTTTGATTTTTTCATTTGTATTTCTTTAAAGCATATATTTTTATTTATTGATAAACATACATTTTTATTTTTTTATATTATTTTAGTTTTTTTTCAATTTTTATTTGTTAACACAATTCATGATCACAAATAATTTATAATATTTATTTATATAGAACGAATCGCAATTAGCAGAAGAAAAAGAAGCTTTAACGAAGGAATTGGTTTAACTCGAATGTGATGCCCATCCCTTTGTAATATTTTGCGGGAGACTAGATGATGTTACAACGTCTTATGTGATCGTCAACAATGATCATTATGAGTATAAAAACCCGCTAGAAACCATAGACTATTGTTTCAAAATCTGCGTTGCCTTGCATACTTGGCCAAAGCTTTTGACAGATATTTGGGCGTTTTTGCAAAAGTACATTGAAGTTGGTATTTCTGTGACACTTGTACCAAATTTAAGAAGGGTTGTCGATAATTTAAAAGAAAAAATTGATAAATTATAGTACAAGAGGTTCAAAAATATCGTAATATAAATATTTATAACGGTTATATTTTCTAGATACTACATTAACTTGAAAATTATTTCATATTTCATATTCAGGAGAACTTTGTTATTTAACACTTTTATGTAAATATTTTTTTGTTTACAATTGTTATAAATCATCAAAATAAAGTATTTTTTTAAATTCATACCTTGATAATAAAATTAAAATAATATAGTAGAATAAATATTAACTATGGATTGGATGATTTTACATAAACATATAATTTCATTCCTTCTTCTTTTGTATGCGGAACCATCTTTTCCACGTAGTATCGTTGATAAAATAATTGAATTTATGAATAATTTTAAACGAAATTTTTTTTTGAAATTACTAGAAAATGATATATTATGTATTTTTGAAACTACAGAAGATAAAGTTGAAATAATTCTTAAAGTTAAAGAATGTTTGAAACTTCATGGTCGAATATTTGAAAATGTATTATCTGAATCAGAAAGATTTAAGTTTTTCGAAGATAAAGGCTTTATAATGCCAGTAGAATTTGAAATAGATCAGCACTTTATAGAGGTGTTAAAAGACAATGGTAGGGTTTTTGAAAAAGAAGCAATTTAAGGAGTCTACATACCTTTAAGGCATTCCTTAAAATACTTTCTGCAAATACATGGCATGTTCAGTAGCATCAAGAAGTATATGGGTAAGTTAACACATAGTTCGAACATTTTATCTAATATTACACAAGCTAAATTTTGGATTAATAATTTTTCAAAAAAGATACAGAACCAATACATACTTCCATTATACATCTACTATGACGAAATAGAAGTTGGGAATGCTCTTGGTGGGCATGCTGGCGTAAACAAATTTGGAGTTATATATGCAACAATCGCCATACTTCCTAATATTTCTGCACATCTCAATAGTATACTTTTTTCTACGATTATCCATTCCGAACATTTGAAA
This sequence comes from Anastatus disparis, assembly GCA_017163975.1. Lineage (NCBI taxonomy): Eukaryota > Metazoa > Arthropoda > Insecta > Hymenoptera > Eupelmidae > Anastatus > Anastatus disparis. The sequence continues at coordinate 5,697,861 of JAFFSR010000251.1, forward strand.
ATTTCTAAAAATAAATCTGTGTTTAAAGAACTGATTGAAGAATTAAAATATCTTTATAGTTGATCGAGGATCCATAAATATTAAATTTTAACTTATTCAAATAATTGGCGATAACTTAGGTCTCAATTTAATATGTGGGTTTGCAAAATCATTTCGCGCACATAGTTACTGCAGGATTTGCAGAGCTACTGCAGAATTATGCAGAAACATGTGTTTTAAAGATAAAAATCTATTGCGCAATAAAGATAATTATGAGCTAGATTTAGTGCTTAATGATATAAAAACTACAGGGTTAAAAGAAAAGTGTGTCTTTAACGAAGTTCCAAACCTTCACATAGCTGTAAATAAAAGTGTCGACTTGATGCATGACTTTTTAGAGGGTGTATGTATTTACGTTATACACGCTGTTTTATATGAATTTATTTATGTAAAAAAATTTTTTACGTTCGATAAACTTAATATAATAATTGCCAATTTTCGTTATTGTTCTGATGAATCAAATAAACCACCGAAAATAACTTTGAATCAAGAAGAGCAAAAATTACATTTAAAATATTTTGCTTCAGAGACGTTTTTTCTTATGAAATATTTGACTTTAATGATTGGTGATATGATTCCCCAACATGACGAACGTTGGGAAATGTTTCTTACCTTACGCAAAATTAGCGATATTTTAATGCCTCCTCGAATCACCAACGTACATATAAAATCTTTGGCGTCGTTAATATAGGATCTTAATCAGTCATACTTAAAATTTTATAAAGCTTTAAAACCTAAATTTTATTTTTTAGTTCATTATCCTACTATTTTGTATTATTTTAGACCAGTTGTAAATTTGTGGACAATGCGTTACGAGTCCAAACATAGAGATATTAAAGCGAATGCACAAGCAACCAGTTCTCATCTTAATCTTTTAATATTTACGAAGGGGCTATCTCTAAGAGGTTAGGTCCGTGGAATTTCTCACCATGCTATCCACTAGTCTACAGGATGCACCAGCTGTAAGTATTTTTTACGTACACTAGGACGGTTGAATCGGTCCTGACGTAATTATATAGATTTATATCTATAATTACACCAGGACTGTTCCGGCGGTCCTGGCATAGGTAAATAGATTTATACTTATAATTACGTGATTATAGGTATGAATCTATATAATTACGCCAGGATCGCTAGAACAGTTCTCGTGTAATTATAGGTATGAATCTATCTAATTACGCCAGGACCGCTACAACAGTCATTGTTTAATTATAGGTATGAATCTATATAAATACGCCAGGGCCGCTAGGACAGTCCTTGTGTAATTATAGGTATGAATCTCTATAATTACGCCAGGGTCGCCAGGACAGTCCTTGTGTAATTATAGGTATGAATCTCTATAATTACGCCAGGACCGCTGGAAAAGTCCCCGTGTGATTATATAGATTTATATCTATAATTACACCAGGACTGTTCCGGCGGTCCTTGTGTAATTATAAGTATGAATAGCATTTCTAACTCGTTTAATTTTTTTAGTCAGGACGACGAAGACATTCAGGAGTTTATACGTGCTCTCCAATCACCGACTGTATCGAATAAAGTGATGATTTTATGCAAGAAGCCCGTAATTACCGAGCTCTTCGATGCAGTATTAATGCAAAACGAGTAAACGCCTGTATCCGAAGTCATCCACGTTACTCAGGCAGTAATAAATAATTGTAGGCACAAGTTCGACGGCATAAAGGCCAGAGAAAAAATGAATAAGCTCCTGAGGTTCTTAAAGTGATACGACCTGGTGAACCATCGAAAAAATGACGAAATAAGCATGAGAATCCACTTTGCCTTGGACGAGTAAGTATCAGTGTTATAAATAACACCAGACCGCCACTACGGCCCGACAGTAATTTATCACCAAGTGATCCTTGGTCCACCAGATCGGTCTTGTTGTACTAGCCCATATATATATAATTAAATATTTTTCACAGAATACCTTGATTTGAATGGAGACTAGATGAAGTGCCACTGTTCGCCAAAACCTTTGCCGATACAACTTACGAGGAGCAGCCACCTCTGGCCCCTGGCACAATGACACAAACAATCGTTAAACTCACTGACGATGAAATCGAAGAGATAGATGATGTCGTCGACGTCCCAGGTAATGGAGCACTTCTCACTAACGAGCTTCCAGCGAATTTACGCGTTCCAACAATTGTTTTTGCCGAACTAAAGCGATTTTCTAATTTTTTCTGATGATTTTTATATTTATTTAGTGAACAAAACTCAAAATTAATTTTTTTGAAGAAATCAGATGCCCATTCAAACAGTTATTTGTTGTACACTGAAAAACTTTCTGCTTGATAGTTGCCCTTCTCCCTGACTACGCTAGCGCCACGCGTTCGGCGCAAACGGTGTGCCGAAAACGACAAAGAAAGTACTGAAAATAAACTGTGCCTGCTCCGATCACCTGTGCATAACGCTGTTTTCACTAACCAGCGCTTTACATATGCCCGATCGGCGCATACGAAACTCAAATCTGAGTAACTGCTACTCCGATTGCGCGTATACCTCCAAACGTAACGAATCAGAGTAGCACATAACCTTGAAGGTTACAGGCTGCACCGATAGTCTTTCAGTGTAGTTATTGTCTTATCTTGTAAACTGGCTCTGTGTGCATGTCTTTTCACACATCCACCGATACCATCATAAGCACCTTTTCCGTGTGCAGTAGCAAAAAAATGACATTCTGCATTGATTCCAAAATCTTTTTCATGCTGTAATTAATTTGATAAATTGAATTTATTTTTGTACTGGGAGCCAACTCCGTCCGAAAAATAATAATTTTTTTTAATCTTTTGTGCACAAAACTTTCTTTTTAAGAACTCAATCATCTTTGAATTGTACAGATGCACTCCAGTGGCGCCGTGATTTTCGTATTCGGAGAAAACAACATAATTAATGTTTTTGATAACTTTATCCTGTTTGTAATAAATCACATATACATGTAACGTAGCTTGGTCTTTGAACCAATGTTGCGATTATATAGCATCTTGTACATGAAATGAATAATTTTCAGAAAAATCTAAGGTTACAATGAATTCTTTATCTTCAAGTTTTTCTTTTAGCTGTTCTAAATACGTTGTTTGAGTCTGAGCAATGAAATCATGTTTCAAAACATCGGGTATACGGATGCAAGATTTTTAAGAAAAATATTAACAGTCTCAGTTTTATGAAGTGATTGACATCTAAAAAAATAATTACGTTGTAAAAAACTAATTATCATAAAATATATAAATATATCTGTTAATATAATTACCTATCAGTTGTAAGCCCTACGATAAGTGTCGTAAATTTTCATTTATTTATTGCAAAACCAATTTTTTATTAATAATTAATATTTTTTTGAATTTATTTATATTCTATTCCATTCTCTAGCTATTTTTGAATTTGTGAATAAAATTTCGTTAACTTTTATCTGATAGTCTTTGAGTAATCGTGTTTTGAAAAAAAATACTTAGAGATTAGTATGTTAATAACTTTTAGAAAAATGAAAATTTTTAAAAATTACTTTAGGACATTATTTTTAACATATAAACCTTTAACAATTTACAAAAAAAACTATTAAATTTGTACGGTGGGTTTTTAGTGGCCCGTCTCAGATAGTCTGACTCAATGACGTAAATATTATTACTGCAGGACATATTAAACAACCAATTTCTTGGCACTCAATTGATGATATAGATGAACTATGTTTCTCAAAAATTTATTGAGGTTATGATTTCAATAAAGGTAAAAAATTAAATTATACAAACAGAATTAAATCAGAAATTAGAAGAAGTGATCGAGGAACATGTGAACCATTAAGATTATTATTTATGGCAAAACAAAAAATTAGAATTATCTGTCTTATCACAAATATATTCATGTTTAAGGAAATTAAAAAGTACCGAAAATTTGAATTGTCAAAATATAAAAAATGATTATTTTATTTATGATTTAATTCGTCATGATGAAGGATATAGATTTTTAAAACAAGTTAGATCTTCGCCTGCTTTTTGGAAAAATATTAGAAAGCATATATTTTCTACAATTCGTTAATTAGACTCAAATATAAATATGTTGCAGATGATGAAAGAATTTCAATCAACCAGAGAAGCTTTTGACGTAGAACGGCGTCAATTTAGATCTAAGTTCGAGAAGGAACAACAAAGATGCCATAACCTCGAACTTGAATTGCAATAACAAACGAAGAATTTCGACTCTGTAGCCAAAATTTTCTTGAAGAAAGGCGTTTACATGAGCAGTGTGATGCAGAAATTGTGGAACTAAAAAATAATCTACAGAGATTACAAGAACAATTTTCACAAATAACTCACCAATATGAATTAATAAGTAAACGCAATACACAACCAACACAAACAAATCAGGTACAAGATTTATCATCAACTATAAATATTCAAAATATCGGAGTTAGAAATAATATACTTCCCATATGGAAATAATTTCTATGAATAACTGTAAATAATAGTAAATAATTGTAAATAACTGTTAAAAAAACGTCAGAATTGAGACATAAATAATAGTTATTTGCAATGATTTACAGTTGTTTACTATTATTTACAATTATTTACAATTATTTACAATTATTTACAATTATTTACAATTATTTACAATTATTTACAGTTTTTTATAGTTATTTACAATTATTCGTAATTATTTACAGTTCTTCATAAATTTTTACAATTATTTCATATTTTCAAAAATTTTCACATATATAAAAAAATTGAATGAATTTGTGGAAATTTTCGAAAATGTAAATAACTGCAAATAACTGTTAAAAACTGTAAAAAATTATAAATAATTGTAAATAACTGTGAATAATTGTAAAAAAAAGTAAATAAATGTAAATAACTGTAAATTAATATGAAAACTGTGAATAAGTGTAAATAACTGTAAATAAGCGTAAATAACAGTAAATAATTGTAAATAACTATACATATCTGTAATTAACTATTATTCATGTCTCAATTCTGACATTTTTTAGCACTTATTTACACTTATTTACATTTATTTACAGTTATTAGCAGTTATTTACAATTTTTTTCTATGTGGGTAGATCAAATTTTACCAACATTATTTGATGAAACTAATAATATTGAAAAAAGGTTAGGATACCGAATCCAACCTGATCATTTTGACGGAACGTGTTCATTAATACAATTTAATTTCATAGCTCAAGCTCAAAATTGAAATGATAAGAATAAATGTATTGCTTTAACTCCAAGTTTAAGAGAAAAAGCAAGAACTATTTTTGATAATATTTAGGAAATTTATTTGATTTGCCTATAATTAACAAATCGTGTGGAAAAATTGTTATTCCATTTTAAGATATTTCTGTGAGTTCACAAGAAATTTTTGAGAAAAAATTCAATTGAAATGAATTATTCTAAAAAAGACGATTTTGAGTTCCTTATTGAATTTTAAGATCTCTTTCAAGAGGATATTACTTGAGGTTGTGATATTGTTGAACATAAAATTAATGTTTCTAATCCTCAACCAATTGAACATCTAATTAGAAGAGTTCTTTTTTTCAACAAGAAGAAATTAATAAAATTATTGAAGATGTGAAATCACAAAGAGTAATTTAAGAATCTTCGAGTTTTTGGTGTTCACCTGTAGTTTTGAAACATAAGAAAGATGGTTCTTGTAGGTTTTGTGTAGATTATCGTGGATTGAATGCAGTAACTATAAATAACTATGATTCTTATCCATTACCTAGAATAGATTAAACATTAGATAGTTTAGCTGGGAATTCTTGGTTTCCTACTATTGATTTAAAAAGTTTTTTTTGGCAAGTAAAAATTAGAGATTCAGATAAAAAAAGACTGCATTTTCAATTGGTCAAGGTTTATGGCAATTCACATTTATGCCTTTTGGACTTTGCAATGCACCTGCAATTTTCGAACGTTTGATGGAGAATATTTTATGAGATTTCATTGGTACAATTTGTTTTTAGTTTATTTTAGCTTTTCCATCACCCAAAGATCAATTTATTTTAGATACTGATACATCAGATCATGATATAGGTGCTGTACTATCACAAATACAAAATCAAAAAGAAATAGTTATAGGTTATTATAGTAGGGTCTTAAATGAAGCAGAAAGAAACTATTGTGTTACCCGTCGCGAACTTTTAGCTGTGATTGAATCGATTAAACATTTTAATCATTATATATTAGGTCCAAAATTTATTATAGGAACAGATCATTCCACTTTAAGTTGGTTACTTTCATTCAAATAACTTGACGATCATTTAGCTAGATGGATTGAAAGAATAGGTAAATATAATTATGAAATTATTCATAAAAAAAGAAGTTCTCACAAAAATTCTGATAGTTTATCTCGTCATTCATGTAAAAATTCTTCTTATAAATATTGTCTTAAAATAAAAAACAAATATAATGAAAATGGAGAAATTATTGAAAATATGGTTGGTCGAATTATTTTTGAAGAAAAATCAAGTGAAGATTGGTTAAAAGATCAATTAGAAGATGAATTTATCAGTTTTATTTTACAAAAGAAGAAAGAAGGAGTTACACCTACTTGGCAAGAAATTTCTTATAAAGACACTAAATTTAAAACTTACTTTTCACAATGGGACTCTTTGATGATTAAATATAATGTTCTTTGTCGAGAATGGTTATCTCCAAATTTAAAATAGACTACTTTACAAATTGTAGTACCCCAAAATAAAATTCCTGAAATTTTAAAAGAAGCACATGATTAATCAACAGGAGGCCATTTTGGAGTAAATAAAACATTGGATAAAATACATAAAAGATTTTATTGGACAACTTGTAAAAATGACGTAGAAAATTGTTGTAAATCTTGCATGACTTGTATTGCTCGAAAACGTCCTTCTGATAAAGGACATGACGAAATGCAAATGTTTTATTCAGGAGAACCTTTCGAAAGACTTCAAATGGATATTATTAGACAATTTCCTAAATCTTTATTAGGAAATAAATACCTTTTAAAAATAACAGATATTTTTACTAAATCGATCAAAATTTTTTCCTATTTCAGATATGAGAGCTCCTACTATAGCAGAAATCTTAATTAGGTTATTTCTAGATATAGAATTCCTTTAAGTATTCATACGGATCAAGGTGAAAATTCCGATTTGAAACTTATAAAAGAATTAGGTAATTTGTTAGGATTTCACAAGACAAGAACTACACCACTACATCCACAATCAAACGGTCAGGTTGAACGACAACACTAAAACATACTTAATTACTTATCAAAATACATCACACAAAATCAAAAAGATTGGGATCGATAGATCTCATTTTATTAGCTTACAGGTTATCTTATCATTCTGCAACTGGGGCAACTCCTGCTGAGATGCTTACTGATACCAATTTACGACTTCCATTGGATTTAATTATTAAATATTAAGGGGCTCTCCACGAGAATCAAAAGAAGTCCAATTAATTCCAATTATGTCTAATAATTTAAACTTAAAATTGACAAAATTCATCACCAAGCAAGACAACACTTATTAATGACATCAAATAAAAACAAAAACTATTATGATCATAAGGCTCGACAAATTACTTTTACTGAAGGTCAGAAAGTTTGGCTTTTAATAAAGTTATATTTCAAATTTATTAAAATTTAAATTCATTTTTTTAATTATAGAAATAGAAGGATATTTACGTAATACCTTTTATAAAAAAAAATGATTTAGAATACTTTTTTGCAATTACTGACGGTAATTACAAATTAGAAATAGTAGTAGTAACAATTGATAAAGAGTCATTAAATATTAAAAAAGAAAAGAAGTTAGAACTTATAGGAGATTTACAGGAATATGGTACGTATATTTAATTTTTGTTGTATTTTACATTTCTACAAAAGAACTTTTACTAACATTTCATAAGATTTCTTTTTTTCTTAAATAGGAACTTATTTTATATAAAAAATAAAAAATATTGAACATATAAAAGTTTTAGATGAAATTAGAAAAATTGACTTAGATAATTATAGGATCTGAAATTTTTTTAATAAGTTAAATATTTCAAATAAATTTAATATTAACATATACTCAAGAATTTTTTCTATTCTTTGCAGACAAAACGAAATGATCAAGAAAATAATGAATGAAAATAAGTTGAAAGAAACAATAATTTTTTTTGTATTCTTAATAAAATACTTAAGGATATTTAAAATTATTAAGAATATATTTATATAAATAAATATTAATAGTAATTAATCATAAAAGTTATATAAATTTAAACTTAATATATAAACATTAATATTGTTTATAAAGGTTTAAAATGTTAAGTGGTGCGGAAACCCGAACCCTTAACACTATATGCCTATTCTTATTTTAACATAATGCAATGTCAATAATATTAATAGTCATATGTTTAAAAAATGAATTAATCATAGTGTGCAGGAATCCTAATAAAAGAAATTTTAATCTACATTTATTAATTTCAGTTAACATAAACAATATAAAAGATGGCGTTGGTATAACGGACAAAGCTCTTGCTTTCCATACTGGAAGGTATGGATTCGAATCCAGCCAAATACCTCTAACTTTTTCCAAACCATCAAAGAAAACAAAGAAACCTTCAAAAGAAGAGTTATTAAAGATATTTAGAAATACATTAGAAGCAAATACACCCGTCATGGTGAAAACTTATGGTCGCCCTTTATGGCCAGCATTATATTTAGGTCCTCTCCCTAATAAAAAAGACATGGTCTTTATTATACATTTCACATACGACAGCCAGTCAAAGGAAAGCGTATCGATAACATCACTTCATCCTTTTGATGAAACGCTTGCTTTCAAACAAGCATCTACGATGTCTAAAAAACATGGACCATTGTTAAAGGAATCGATGGAATATGCCAAACAATATTTTTAACAATACAATATAGAAATTCCAACTAAAAATTAAATTATTTAATTTTTTCGTAATAAAAAATTCATTATATTTCTACAATTTTTGCAATTTTTTATGTATAATTATTTATTTAATTTCTGTAATTTCGTTTTTGTAATTTTTTGAACTATTTACAATCTGAATGTTTTTTGTATGAAATAAAATTCATAATGTGTATATTGTATTTTCGAGAACATTTATTTCGTTTTTATTTCTTTCATAATTCTTCGTTTGATTTATTTATCATAATATTTCAAATAAATGTCCAAATATACTAGTGTAGTGTTCAATTTTCATATATTTCAATAAATTTTCGATATTTATAAAATTCTGAAAAAATACATATTTTGTGTTATTTATATGAGAGATCAATCGTACAATAAACTTTAGCTTTATCGGATTTATATTTTCTTCCATTCATTAGAGATTATAAAATGCATTTGAGTACACTTAGATAAAAGAATAAAATACATATATTTCGATAAATTTTCGATATTCATAGAATTTGAAAAAAATATGTATTTTGTATTTTCTCTATGTGAAATTTTTTGTATAGTAAATTTTTTCAAAGTTGGACTTGTATTTTATTACAATTATTCAGAGAACATCTAATACACATGAGTAAACTTAGAAAAAGTACAAAACTCATATATTTCCATTAGTTTTAGTTATTCATAGAAAATTGAAACAATATATATTTCGTATTTTCTTTATGTGAAATTTTTCGTATAGTATACTTTTCCAAAGTTGGACTTGTATTTTATTTTATATTTTGTTATTTTATACGTTTTAAAACACGTTGTTAGGTAATCTAATTTTGTAATTTTCTTTTTATTAATTGTGATTAATTATAATGGCACACCATTTAAAAAAAAACCGCGTTTTCCTATTCATTTTAATCAATACTTTTTAATACAACTAGGGGGCAAGCCCCCTGCGCGCGAGCGTGCCAACCCCCATTGTATATGTAAAATTTTAAAATATATCAAATCCTTTTCAATTTGATCATTAAAAATTTAATTTTGTGAAATAAATAATTTAAATCAAAAAAAATTTTTCTATTGTTTTGAATGACTTTCGTATTAATTCTTTTCTATTATTATAATTAATTTTAACATTATTATTATCTACTTTTTCAACAACGCATTCAAGCTCATTTTTAATTTCTTCTTTCTATACATTTTTAATGTTAGATTGTTAATAAGCAAACATTATGATTAAAAAAAGAATTCTTTTTATAAAACAAAAAGATTTATTTACATATATATATATATATATATATATTTCCTATAAAAGAAAAAATTTTATTTAAATGCTAATACTATGCATTTTTTAATGTACCAAGCAAATTTCGAAATAGACGTAATCGTTTCTTTTGTTTTAAATATATATATTCATAATCAATTTTGACATTTTCTTTAAAGAATTTCAAAATTGAGTTTATCAAGAATTATAAAGAAGTTATAAAGAAGAAAAAGAAAATTTATATAAAAAAATGGTAGCTGGAGAAGATAATGATTCGGAAGTAAGTAAATATTATAATCTTTAAATTATAAAAAAACAAATTTTTTTAAATATTAATTAATATATTATAATAAATAAAAAAATTTAATTATCTAAGGTTAAAAAAAATTCATTTTTAAATTTATTTATAACCATTTTATTTTTCAGGGTATTGTATTGGATTTACATCCGATACAATATACGATCGAAAAAGGAGATTAAATTATTGAATAAGAAGAACTAGAGGATATTTATCCTGATTCTTCGTCATCTCAAGAATCCGGAGACAAAGAATTGTATCCTACGAACATTGCACAAGGGCCTCTTTGCCACGAGGAGACGTGGGAAAGGCTTTTGTACAATGAGATATGTGCAGTTTGTGCAGTTCGTTGGGCCGTACGCCTCCGGAAATTCAAACCTTTGAAAGTTGATATATATTTTTTTATTATTTAAAATTATTCATTTATAGTGATATAAATTTTTTTTTAGAATGCTTTTTATAGTTTATCGTAATCCAAATGATGTAAAATGCAAGAGCTCAAGTCAATCAGGATAGAGATTGCATTTCAAGTGCTTCAAATAATAATTCAAATTTTATAAGAGATCTGTACCAAGCAGAAACCATATTTCATTACCCATATATATGTGAATTAGGTTTTATATTTTCCGCAGTACTTTTGTTAATAAAATTAAATGGACATTTTCAATTTGTTGGATATATAGATGAAATTCTTGAAGAACAAACATTCACTAATAAAACTAAACAAACTGATTTTCGTATTTATAAATTTATTTTAAATAGTTCTCATGGGATTAAAATACAATGCAATATTTACGATGATGATTTCGATAAATTTTATCATCAAATAAAATTAAACGAAGTAATTAATTATTTTAATTTATATCAAATTTTTGATAGTTTAATTCTATAATAATTTATTATATTTCATTATTATTTAGAAAATTTTATTAGAAAATGTCACTGTTATAAAAGGATCAAATTTTAATAAAGGAAATTATAAAAATGAATTAAATTTGAAATATTATTCCTCTGTATTAAATTTAGGTAGAATCAATATACTACAATTATAAAAATCAATCATATATGAATTATTATTATTTTATTTTATATTCAGGAAAAGCTGATATAACAAAATTCAACAAATCTATAAAAAAAACTTTACAAGATATTTCAAATATTAGGTTCATAAGTAAATTATATTGATTATTTAGTAAAACAATATTAATAAAATCCGCTTTCTTAATAGTTCTGCTACTTATCCTTTTTTGTTTTTATAAGTGAATCGTTAAAGTAACCTAAATACATAGCGGAATAATTAAGAGAGTTATAATTAATAAATTGAAAGTTATAAATAATAATATATAATTTTAAAAAATTCTTTTATTCCAAAAATGAAAAATAACAATAATATATTTTTTGCATCAATAACTGATGGCATCTATAAATTAGATATTCTATTACTTATAACTAATAAAGATAATTTCAATATTGAAAGAGGAACAAAATTAGAAATAATCGGTGAATTAGAAGAGTCAGGTTAATAAATTTAAATAAATGCATAAATAAATATTTCTATGGACATTATTAATTTTTAATAGATTATTTTATTTTCAGGAATATCATATATTTTAAAAATTAAAAGTTTTGAACATATTAAAATTTTAAGTGATGATAAAATGGAATTAGAAGATTTAATTTTAGAAAATGAAATAATTTATAATAAAACACAAGTCACATTAAAAATATTTAAATTTAAATTCTCTATCCATAAATATATATATGTATATATATATATATATATATATATATATATATATATATATATATATATATATATATATATATATATATATATATATATATATACTAGGGGTACCCCCTGCTCGCGCTGCTCGCCAACTCCTGTGCATATTTACACTAATGAAAATATCAGTCAGTAATGAAATTTGTACTGACAAAAATTATTGATTAAATCAATATTAATTATATATTTATTCAGACAAATTTCCACACCACCCGAAGAGGTACTGTCAATAATACCTTACAGTTTTTTTTTTTTTTTTTATTTAAGCATAAATCATACAGATTTATTTGCTTTACACTGTTGATTTAGCAAATAAATATTTACATAGCATATTTTTAACAATTATACACGCAGGTCGCATTTATTAAGAAAAACTAAGATAACTTTAAGAGCGCTTAAGTTTAATTCGGAGAGAAGTACCTTCATTTGCAAAGGAATCTGCAATCCAAGCTTTACTAGCTCTTCTATAAGATGGGGTCTGTGAGAATCATACAATGGGCACTGCCATACAATGTGGTCAATATCCTGACTGGGAAAGTTGCAAGGGCATTCAGGACTGTCTATAATATTAACCCTGGCAAGGGAGCTGTTGAGACCATAATGCCCTGATCTCAGGCGGTTTATAGTGACAACGAGCTCTCGAGCGATTATACGACCATGAAACCAGGGTTTCGCTTTTTCAACATAGTAATGTTCAAAGTACTTAACGCCCTTATGGGTTTTATTATCATTAATAAAAGCTCTGGTGTTCATAATCATATTATCCCTAAAAATTGCGCGAAAATCACTGGATGGTATGTTACCAGGGTCAGTTTCTTCTAAATTGCAAGCTTCCTTAGCATACGAATCAGCCAATTCATTGCCCACAATCCCACAGTGAGCAGGAATCCAATACAATTCAATTGAGCCATGCTCTTTTTTGATTTTGTTGAACTCTAAGAATTTTTCTTTTATTTTAAATACGAATGGATTTGTATTGATGCTCACTGTGGGGCTATTTAGACTCTGAACCGCACTGAGCGAATCTGTAAAAATTTTGTTACATATATTAGGATATTGGAAAGCAATACCAAATGCGTCGGTGAGAGCAGAGCACTCAGCTGTGAATATAGAACATCTTGAATCTAGACTTTTACTAATTACGATGTTCTCATCTGGTATCACGCAAGAAGAGCCTACAGAGTTTGATATCTTGTTTTTGCTACCATCTGTGAATATTAAGTTGCTTTTGTCGAGCTTCATGCTTTCAAATACATTGTTACAATTATCAGAATTCTTAAGACTTTTTCCTAGAGTGAAGTTAACAGGGATAGAGACGATATTGTTATCGTAATGAGTGGAATATAAATCCAAAACTTCCGAGGAGTACAAGACAGGAATGTATTGGATAACATTTTCTATACACTCTACAAACAGTTTTTTACGTTTATATTTATTAAATTTTTTTATATTTTTTTGGTACCTGGTGACGGATTTATTGACCGGAAGACTCTGATGACTTGATATTTTTATCAAGTATGTGTGACACAAATATTTAACCCTTTCATAGATAGACGGTAACTTAGATTCTGCTAAAAGTATTAAACAAGGGGTTGTAATTCTTAGGCCTAGTGCAGATCTTATTGCAGAGAATTGTATTCGTTCTAATTTGTCTTTTAGATATTTACTAGAAGGATAGTAAACAAAACTGCAGTATTCAATTATTGATCTTACATAACTTTTATAAAAAATTAACAGAGTGTTAGGGTCAGATCCCCACCAAGTACCTTGCAAAAACTTGACAATATTGAGAGATTTTTGGCATCTATTGAGAACTTGATTTAAATGGTATTCGAACGTGAACTTATAGTCAAATATAACCTCCAAAAAGCGAACTGACTGGTCCGATTTTATTGTTGTGTCACCTAGACTTATAGAGGCTTCACCAAGAGGTATACTTAAGTTGTTAACCCTTTCAGAACGGAATTATTATTTCATCATGAAAAGTTCTGATAACCATTTAGCGATGATAAGTGTTCATTTATTAAGCAATTTTTGCGATAAAAAAATTTTTTTTTTTTTTTTTTCTTTTCAAGTTTTCTCAGTTTCTATCAAAGATATAATAACTTAGGACCTCAGTTTGAGATCGGAAATAGTCCACTTCAATCTAATACACATATTTTTTTTTACAAAATTTGAAGCCACTTTTGCACAATTTCAAAAAAACCAAAAAATGTCAATGTACATTGTAATGTACATTGGTTCTGAAAGGGTTAAAGTCTATAAAAGTTGTTTTTTTACTTGATAGATCGAGTCCCAAATCTGTTATCCTAGTGTGAAGAAGCTTGACAGCCTTCTGCAAAGTATTAGGATTGTTTGAGTGGAGTTCAATGTCATCAGCAAATTGAGAAATTTTAACAGATTTAGGAAGATCTTCAACAATATTAATTACGTATATAAGATAAAGTAAAGGTGAAAGAACTTCCCCCTGAGGAAGTCCTCTATGTGCAGATCTATACTCATTAAGTTCGCCATTGTATACAGTCCTTTTGTATGTTAAAAATTTTATAAATTTCACTAATTTGTAAGGGCATCCTATGCTAGATAGTTTGTCAATCAAAATGTCAGAATTAACATTATCATAGGCCCCTTGAACATCCAAGAAAACTGCATACAAGTGCCTTCTTTTTACAAATGATTCATTAATATCTAATGCTAATTTCAATACATTATCTGTACAACTTTGGCCTTTTCGGAACCCGGCTTGACTGTCTGGTAAGATTTTTTTTAAATTCTAACCACCATTGAAATTTGTTTTTAATAATCGTCTCAAATAATTTGCAGAAGGCAGAAGTTAAAGCTATCGGTCTAAATGATTTTCCGTCTGGTTTACTAATAAAATGAATATAAGTTTCATTCCAACTAGCCGGAAATTTATTATTTTTATACATATCGTTGAATATGTCCAAAAGAAGTAATTTAAATCTTATTGGAAGTTTCTGTAAAGTCACGAAGTCGATAGCATCTAAACCCGGGGAAGATTTCGGATTACGAGAGTCTAAGGCGATGTTAAATTCAACAAAATTGAAAGATTTATCCAAAAAGTCGTTTTTTGGGCATGAAGGCATGTGGTCGGGGTTATTCGCAACCCAGGGTGGACCTATTTTATCAAAGGCTTGAATCTTTGCTGCCTTCTGCAAATTCTCAGACGAGTGTGACGGTCTTGTATTAACCCATTTATTTTTGAGAATTTTACAAGCATTCCAAACGTAGCGGCTGTCGGTTTGAAGGTTAAGAGATTGAGCGAAATTAATAAAATGGCTTTTTTTTTTTATTTAAACGTTTTTCTGGCTAGAGCTGAAATTCTTTTGTAATCTATAAGATCCTCGAGAGTTTTGGACTGATTCCATTTTTGAAATGCTTTTTGACGACGAGATTTAAATTCATTACAGTCTTCGTCCCACCAAGCCGCGGGGTTACGATACAATTTTGAATTTATTTTTTTTTTCTTAGGAGTGCTTGATATGACCGAATCAGTTATTATATTAACGAACTTATTGTACTTGTCAATAGTTAAAAGGTTATCGTATTCAGGAGTTAAAAAATATTGATGCTCATTTTCGAGTTTATCGCTGAATAAAGCCCAGTCCGTTCTTTTCGAACTAATCCTAAACGTTTTTTTTTGGTACAGTATTTTTTTTGTATTAACATTTATGAAGAAAGGAAAATGATCGGAGCCCCAGGTAGAGTCATGCACTTGAGTGTGGATTTTATCTGAAAAGTTACTAGAAGATAAAATAAGCTCGATATTAGATTTAGATGTTTTATCAGTGTAAGATAGTGTGTCTAAGTTATGAATGAAAAGGTTGTATTTATCTATACATTCATGCAAGTAAGAACCATTCAGATCTGTTTTACTACAATTCCAGTAAGAATTATGGGCGTTGAAGTCGCCTACGATTAAGTTATTATGTTGAGCATTTAAATTAAAGAAAATTTTGTCCCATTGCTCTAGTGTGAGTGTACCTGGAGCTCGGTAGCATATAAATAAATCAAAATTTGGGTCAGATTGAATTTCAATACCCACTAATTCGACAGAGCGATCCGGAGAGTATATACTTTGTATTTGCTTAAACGGAATAGAATTTTTGATTAAAACTAATATACCGCCCCCGCTAGAGTACTCTCTGTCTATTCTGAAAGTTTTAAAGCCAGAGTATTCGAAAGACTTTATGTTAGAATTGAGCCACGATTCAACGCAAATAAAAACATCTGAGGAGTATAGAGTTTCTTCAAATTCCATATCTTCTTTTTTCCTTCTTAGAATACTTCTTGCGTTCCAATAGATGATTTTTAAGCCTTTATTATCCATTATATTATTTATTATTGTTTGTAGTTATTTGAGCTACATTTGCGTGTCGTTGTCAGATTCAACATCTTCAAAGGAACAGACTATCCTCACTTTTGTTCAGGTTGGAGGAAAGAATGTTTGTTAAACTAATTTTATCGGCCGTAGTTATCTTGTTTCTTAATCTAGTGAGTTTAGACTTCATTGATTTTTCCAAAATTCTATCGTAAATACTTGTAATGCATTCCGAGATTTCTGAGATGTTTGATGTTAAACTTCTCGCTTCACTCATATAGTCTGGATTTCTATGTGAAGCCTTGACAAAATCAACAAAGGCCCTATAGCTAAAGGACAGATGGTTAGCTGGATCTTGGAAAAACCCTTCACAAGGTTTTAACTCCTTCTCAATTTTAGCCATAATTTCGTCGTGGGTGATTTCAATTTTGCTTTTTTTATGAGTGCCGGTAATTTCTTTTGTTATTATAGAAGCTGATGCTGAGATTTCCGTCGATTTAACACTGTCCGATACTGATAAGGGCCTCTTAAAGTAGTGTGCTTGTGTTGTGTTTAAATCGTGCTGTTGAATTACCTGAGAGGGCATTTGAGTTGAGGCTTGAGAATTTTCTAAACTGTTTTCGTTATTTCGTTTTGAAATACTTTCTTGAGATGTTTTGGTGTTGCTTGGATAGTTTTTTGCAATGTGGCCCTCGGTTTTACATACAAAACATTTGAGTACGTCTGTAGTGGCATAGATATGATAATCAATTTCATCGATATTAACTTTAAAAATAGGAGGAATCTTGGTAGTATCTTCGTGTATATGGTCGTATCCTTCCTTGTCAATGCTTGCTTTAATATAAGAAATATTTGAGTTTCTTTTAATATGCATCTGATCTAGAATGTCTTCAAGCATTTTATTTGGGATTACTGGAGA
Source organism: Anastatus disparis (assembly GCA_017163975.1). NCBI lineage: Eukaryota > Metazoa > Arthropoda > Insecta > Hymenoptera > Eupelmidae > Anastatus > Anastatus disparis. Next base: position 5,715,384 of record JAFFSR010000251.1, read on the forward strand.
AACATTAGATAGTATAACACGTTTATATTTTGCTACTAACGGTCTTATGTAAACATTATAATTCTTAAAAGGCACCATTTCAAAATCATCAGTAATTGATTGTACCAAGCTTTCGTCTTTTAAGTATAAACACACGCGATTCTTAGAAGTCTTCGAGGCGTATATAATATTTACTGGTTTAACTATTTCTCCGATCGCGCAAACATAATCGGTCAATGTAAGGTCACCTACGCAACCCAAAACCAATTCTTGTTCTCTAGTTGCAACCTTTTCACCTTGAGTTACGGCAGAGTATGTACTATTACTGTAGTCTTTTGCGTAGAACGTTGGAATTTCAAATCTTGTTGGAGCACTTCCATCAGCTGAAAGTGACTCTTGAATATGTACTTCTTTGCCTCCCTGAGAGAGAGTTCCATTATCTGAAACCATCTCCGTCACCGGGCAGGCCACTAATGCAGTCGCCATACCCTTCGTTGCAGAGCCGAGCGAAACCTCAGGCCCCACAACAATCAAAACTTCCAGTCAGAATAAAATTTAAGCTTAACAAAAACTAATGAAACCAGGCCGAAGCCCAACACTGCCACGTATCACACACAAACACTCGAAAGGCTCGCAGAACAACAACAAACACGTCTGTTCACGACAAGCGCTCGAACGAGACTCTACCTTACAGTTAATAATTTATAATATAAATTAAATAATAAAAAATTTATGGTATTACGGCGCTTTAGTTTTTTTTATTTTATTTTAAATAATTATATAAAATAAATATAATAATTTTAAGTTATTTCAAGATATGTTAAAATCATTTAAAATTATTTCATTTTTTTATACAATTATTTAAAATAAAACCATGGTTCCCTTCGCCTGTAGCCCTACACAATCATGAGAGTCTATATTCCTTCCTCCTTATACTATAGACTCTATTTACAATCCATCCTTTACCATCAGTATTACATATTTGAACAGAGTTTTAAAAGTCATTCTATTATTTGTACAATTTGTTATTATATTATTGTTATATAACAATTTTTCAATTAATATTTATCTTTTTTAAATCTTTGTTTGAGTATGTTTATTAGAAAAATTATTATAATTTGATATTTTTCAATTAAATATTATTGTAACCTGTCTTACAATAATATAAAATAGAAATTTTTTTTATTATAATCATTCTAAATTTAAAGTTTAATACGTAATTAAAGTCTATGTTTTTTAATATTATTATTATTTAAAATTTTTCAATTATTTCTTATATTTGAATATTAATTATTGTTATTTTTTTATAATATTTAGTATCTTTAATTTATATACTCGAAATTAATATATTTCATTTTATTTTTTATAAATATTAATTTAATTTAAAGTATATATTTTACAATAAAGAGTACCCCCCGTTAAGATAGGTAAAATGCCCTCCCTCATATATTTTAAAACTAATATTTTTTCTTGTTTTTATAGTAATTAAGATTAGGTTTTGTTATATTTATAGTTTCCTAACACATACCCTAACCTCAAAATAACCTAAAAATCACTTTTTTTATAAAAATTTTTTTTTATCTGGAAGGATGAATGATATTAATCCCGCGAAAAACATATGACTAGGTCTTAGCACTCTCTTCAACTGTGATTTTTTGCGAGTCCTAGAAAGCAGTTTTTCTAACCTAAAAATAACATTTAAATCATAAAATCTCCGTAACTTTGCTCTGGGAGGGGCTACAAGTAATTTTCTGGGCTTAAAATTTGTATTTTTAAAAAACAAATAAAGTTTATGATGACCAAAAATTCGATTCTGGCATGGCGCCATGGCGAAAAACTCGAAAAACCATTTTTTCATAGGTTTTCTGTCGGTTATTGGTTTCTAACAACTCACAAATCATTTTTAAAGAAAAAAAAATAGCTGCATTGGATTCTACGTGAAAAAAAACATTGAAAATATGCATAATAACTTTAGGAATACTTGGATGCTGTTACAAAACAATTAAAAAAATAAAATAATTCTAAAATTATTACATAGCTACTTTGCGTCGTTGCTGCATTTTATGTTTTTATGACCTTGGTCATCTCTTTAGAGTCTCAAAGCTACTATTCAATGTATCCATAGGCAAATTATGTCCACTACACCCGAAAAACAGAGACAAATACTAGACAGATAACGTTAACTCCTATATATACATATATATATATATATATATGTGGAATAACTTGCTATCCCTCGTATATGCATAAGGAATAGTGAGTTGTTCTTAGGAAACGCAAATTATTTTTCTTATACATAGATAAATAGCCAATGTTTATCTATTCCTGTAACTATTCTTTTTAGTGTTCTTTTTTAGCTTGTAAGAGACCTAACATGTTTTCTGTCCTCCATAAATCACGAACTCGGTAGATTTGAACAATTAAATGATTCTAATTAGGTTCCAAATTCAAAAATTAAAAGATCATCATCTCTTTAGAGTCATAAAGCTACTATTCGATGTATTTACAGCCAAATTACGCCTATTGCACGCTAAAATAAGATTTTTAAACATAACTGAAGTAACGGTCGTATCATCTGTCTTTTTGTATTACAGTAGACTCTGGATACAAGAGAATCAACGGGCCTTCAGGAGAGGAATTTTCTTGAAAATTCTTTCATACAAAAAGTCCCCAACACGCTTGAGTCAAGAGTGATACCCACACCTACTGTTTTGTTGTGTGAGTTGCATCCAACATGCGTGTATATTCTGTCTCTCTCACTTTCATAGTGGTGGGATGACGCAAATACTTAGGCTTACGCCCATATTTAGAAGAAAGAGCTCGAAATCTCTTATATCGCAATCTCTTGTATCGAGAGATCACTGAATCATTAGAGAGACAAAGACGGAATAAGGTTTTAGTAACAATCGTGTTGGGTCTATAAATTCGAGCCTGAAAGTACAGTTCTATGTAAGCATTTATATTCTTTGTTAGAACTGCCACAATTATGATTTGTCTTCAGGCCATTATACGCAAAAAATAGAGTAGCAACCGATATAAGAAATACATTGCTTCTACATATATGAGAATCAAGCGCGTTGTTTCTAGCAACAGCTCACTATTCTTTGTATATTATATATATATATATATATATATATATATATATATATATATATATATATATATGAGAAGCAATAGCTCCTAGAGTTCCTAGCAATAGCTCACTATTCTTTGTATATATATATATATATATATTGTTACTAAAACCTTATTCCGTCTTTGTCTCTCTAATGATTCAGTGATCTCTCGATACAAGAGATTGCGATATAAGAGATTTCGAGCTCTTTCTCCTAAATATGGGCGTGAGCCTAAGTATTTGCGTTATCCCACCACTATGAAAGTGAGAGAGACAGAATATACACGCATGTTGGATACAACTCACACAACAAAACAGTAGGTGTGGGTATCACTTTTGATTCGAGCGTGTTGAGGACTCTTTGTATGAGAGAATTTTCAAGAGAATTCCTCTCCTGAAGGCCCGTTGATTCTCTTGTATTCAGAGTCTACTGTAATACAAAAAGACAGATGATACGACCGTTACTTCAGTTATGTTTAAAAATCTTATTTTGGCGTGCAATAGGCGTAATTTAGCTGTAAATACATCGAATAGTAGCTTTATGACTCTAAAGAGATGATGATCTTTTAATTTTTGAATTTGGAACTTAATTGGAATCATTTAATTGTTCAAATCTATCGAGTTCGTGATTTATGGAGGACAGAAAACATGTTAGGTCTCTTACAAGCTAAAAAAGAACACTAAAAAGAATAGTTACAGGAATAGATAAACATTGGCTTTTTATCTATATATAAGAAAAATAATTTGCGTTCCCTAAGAACAACTCGCCATTCCTTATGTATATACGAGGGATAGCAAGTTATTCCACATATATATATATATATATATAGGAGTTATAGTTATCTGTCTAGTATTTGTCTCTGTTTTTCGCGTACAGTGGACGTCATTTGCCTATGAATACATTGAATAGTAGCTTTGAGACTCTGAAGAGATGACTAAAGTCATAAAAACATAAAATGCAGCAACGATGCAAAGTAGATATGTAATAATTTCAGAATTATTTTATTTTTTTAATTGTTTTGTAACAGCATCCAAGTATTCCTAAAGTAATCATGCACATTTTCAATGTATTTTTTCACGTAGAATCCAATAAAGCTATGTTTTTTTCTCTAAAAATGATTTGTGAGTTGCTAGAGACCAATAACCGACAGAAAACCTATGAAAAAATGGTTTTTCGAGTTTTTCGCCATGGCGCCATGCCAGAATCGAATTTTTGGTCATCATAAATTGTATTTGTTTTTTAAAAATACAAATTTTAAGCCCAGAAAATTACTTGTAGCCCCTCCCTGAGCAAAGTTACGGAGATTTTATGATTTAAATGTTATTTTTAGGTTAGAAAAACTGCTTTCTAGGACTCGCAAAAAATCACAGTAAAAGAGAGTGCTAAGTCCTAGTCATATGATTTTCGCGGGATTAATATCATTTATCCTTCCAGATAAAAAAAAAATTTTATAAAAAAAGTGATTTTTAGGTTATGTTAAGGTTAGGGTATGTGTTAGGAAACTATAAATATAACAAAACCTAATCTTAATTACTATAAAAACAAGAAAAAATATCAGTTTTGAAATATATGAGGGAGGGCATTTTACCTATCTTAACGGGGGGTACTCTTTCAATATCATTATGATAATTATAATATTATTAATTAATATATTTTATAAATAAAATATATTAATATTATAAAATTAAATAATATAATTTTTACTTATTTATAAATTATTTTAACTTTATTTTTAATATATCTTAATTTTATTTTTAAGCCTGTTGGATGTGTAAAATATATATTTATATTGCTTTTTAATATCCTTGACTTTCATGCTAGTATTAAAAAAGATATATTAAAATAATTTTTACAAAATTAATAGAATGTATTTTCATGTTTGTTTTTATTAATATTATAGATTATCTATTTAATGATAAATAATTTTTAATATTATTTATTAACTAAAAAAATCAATATAATATGATACATAATGATATGAATTTTATTAATTTCTTTTTTTGTTTTATAAAATAATTTTTTATTTATTGTTTAAACACTTTATTATATTTAAATTCAATTAAAAATGTATAAGTTATAATAGGATTATAATTTTTTTTTTTTAGCTTTAATGTCATTATCATAATTATAACAATATTAATTCAATTAATTAGTAATCCATGTACTTCATAAATAAAATTGTAAAGTATATATTTTCTATTTTATTAAATTTTATTTATTTCTTTTTGAATATATCTTAATGTAATTAAGTCTTTTTGATGTATGAAATGTATGTTAATTTTTTTTTAAATATATTTGATTAATTTTCTGTTATCATAAAAGATATATTTATTATTTTTATTGATTTAGTACTTAAACATATTTTATATTATATTTTATAATATAAAGAAAATTATATTAGCAATACGTAATAAATATCTATAATATATTGTATTATGAGTTGTAATATAATATTCCATTATTGAATCACGTATTTCTAACTTATATTAAATAATTTTATTCGTCATATATTTATAATAATATGTTACGTTGTTCCAATTTCCAAAATGAATTTTTTCATTTTCAATACCGATATAGTTATTAATTGCGTTATTTAATCGAGATAAATCTGTATTTTCATTCAAATTTTCCATATATATTATTCGTACTGCTCTTGAAATCTTTCAAATTAGTTTATTTGGTTATTTAAATAATCTAAATCTCCTTGATGTTATAAGTTTTTTACAACAATGTATTCATTTGAAACTGGATCCCTTCCATTTTATAATGATTTAATTATTATTAGTATTAATTAAATTGAACTCTAAATAATATTATTATTAATTTTTTTATAGAAAATTGAAAGTTTGTTTTTATTTTCTTTGTTATTATTTTATATTAAATTTTTTTTATAGAAAATTTTTAAGTATGTTTTTATTTACTGTTTTATTATGTTATATCTGAAAAAACAAATGTTTTATTAGAATGTAAGAAATATAAATATATTTTTAATATTAAAAAAATTAAAGTTATTTTTTTTGTTATTTCTCTATACTTCTTTCCATACTATATTGGTTAATTCATTTTTAGTTTCTGATTCATTTTGAATATATATTTTAGAAGGATATTTACTTCTTGAAAGAGCAACATATAATTGTCCATGTGAAAATAATGGTTTTCTTATGAATATTCCTACGTTTTCAAATCTTGGACCTTGTGATTTATTTATAGTTATAACAAAAGCTAATACAATAGGGAATTGTTTTCTATATAAAATAAATGGTAAAGACGATGATTTATTTGTGCTTAATGTAATACGCGGTATAAAAACTTTATTTCCTTTATTTTTATTATTAATTACTTCAGCTTCTATATTGTATTTAAATAATCTTGTTATCCTTAATCGTGTTCCATTGCATAATCCATCTTTTATACTTAAATTTCTAATCAGCATTATTACTGCATTTATTTTTAAATTAAGTTTATGTGGAGGTAATCCTTATCTTATATTATTTAACATTTCTATTGGATAATTTAAATGAATATTATCATCTGTTTGATTAACACCCTTATATGTTGCATAATCAATACTATTATACGTAATTGTTTCATTATTAATTAAATTCAATATTTTATTATTTAAAATATTTACATCTTCATTATGTGTACTTAAAATAACATTTTTTGAAAAACAATAACTATTGTTAATGTTTTCATAAATTTTATTAAAAAAATTATTAATTTTCCATTTTTCTGGTATAATAAATGTATCAACTTTTCCTTCTCCGATATCTAATAAAAATGATGAAAAATTTTCATCATTGGATCTTACATTTTTTTTTTAATTTAAAAATATGAAACATTTGTTTGTTCTATAATTGTATTTTTCTGTCCGTGTTTTAATACAGGTAAAATTTGACGAGAATCTCCACCTAAAACAATTATTTTTCCTCCAAAAATTTCATTATTGTGACAGACATCTTTTAATGTTTTGTCAACTATTTCTAAAGCTTTTTTAGGAACCATTGATGCTTCGTCCCATATAATTACATTTGTTTCTCTTAATTTTTTCTTATCTGAATCATATTTTAAAAATGCACTTTCGATGTTATTTAAATCTAACGGTAATCTTAAAGTTCGGTGACTGGTTAAACTTTTTGGTAATAAAATTGAAGCAATACCTGTCCAAGCCATTGATAAGAATTTTTTTTATTGTTATAAAATAATATATTAATGTTTTATATAAAAATGTTTTTCCAGAACCTCCTGGTCCATCTATGATAAAAATTTTATGATTATTATTTATTATTTGTTCAAAAATATGTTTTTGATCGTTATTCAATTGTTTGTACATTTTATCAAATTTTTTTTACTAAAATTTATAATTTTATTATTGATTTCTTCGTTTTCCTCGATATAGTTTTCATTTAGTTCAGGTAAACCAAAATTTTCACATGAAATTTCTTCTGAATTTAATTATGATTAATATGGGATAAAGCTTTATTTTTCTTATTTTCTTTAAAATCTTCTATAAAAATTTTTTTATATTTTTCTTAAATAATATTACCTTAAATATTTTCACATAATAAAAAACATGCAAAAAATTTACGTAATTCTACTGGTAACATAACAAGGCATGCTCCTTCAAAAATATAATAAATTTGTTTTTCGTGTTCCATTAAATTCATTGCAAGAGCAGTTTCTTTATAAGTATTATAAGTTATATTTTCGTAAGTTCGTAAATCCTTAAAAGATGTTGGACCTTTTACCCTGTTTAGTATTAATTTAAAAAAAAAACGTTCACCATCTTTTGGTGGTACGACATTTAATCTACCAATGGCTACATTTTTTCTAAATTTTGATCTTTTTATGCACGATTTAGTCTTAGAATTAAAAATATAATATTGTGGAATATTAACATATTTAATTTTTTTAGCAAAATCATCTTTTTTATTTAATTTAAACCATACGGTCAATGTTGTTTCGTACTTGTTTAATGCTAAATGTATATCATTTTCATCAAAAATTATTTTTTGTTGATTTTCTGTATGGATATTTAATCTTATTACGGTATGACTTCTAGCGCATAGTAGAAATTCTTGTAATCTCCATGCGGCTTCCATTGGACTTAAATATCTTCCATCTATGTATTGAGTTATTTCATCATAAACATCATCTTTATTATTTTCTTGAATTTCATCTTGTTTTATTTTACAGTAAGCTTTATCTACACCTTTATAAATATAATCATAAATATATTTTATACTTTGTATTGACATACAAAGTTCAATATTGATGTGAATTATTAACTTGTATAATTTATTATTTTTTAAATTATACGTATGATTATCTAAAATATTATTTCTTTTGTATTGTGGATATTTGTTTTCTTCAACTATTATAATTTCATTAAATGATTTTGGAAATTTTTTTTACATATAGTTTTATTTTTATCGTAACAAGGTGATTTATCTGTATGTGGTCCATGTAACATGTGTTTAATTACTAATTTTTATAAATATTTATTTTCTGATGAAGGTATTTCTGCTGAAATATATTTATCAATATTTTCCGGAGTTAATATCTTATGATTATGATGTAATGTTATAATAATATGTGCGTGAGGTAACCCTCTTTGTTGAAATTCAATCGAAAATACATAAGCTATAACAGGACCAAAAATCTCGTTTTTTATAATATCATTTAATAACATTTTAAATTTTGTATAAAATAATCTTACTGTGATATTTGGTATGTCATTGGGAGTTGTTCCTTCTGGTAAATTTTTTAAAATTTCTTTCAATTCTTTCCATTTAGGATTACATGTCATTGTTATAAATAAGTCTGGTTTTCCTACTGTTCTCATTATTGCCATGGCATCTTGATAATATTGCTGCATATGTCTTGAACTACCAATATATGATGAGGGTGAAATAAAAAGATTTCAAATTCTTTTTTTGTTTCCAAAATTTGTTAAAACATTTGAAGCACTATTTATTGCATGATCTAATAAACCTTGATAACATTCTATGCGTCATTGTTATTTCTTCTTGATTATTTAAAAAAAAATACATTCTATTACTTTCAACCATTACATATGCATGTATTATGTATTGTTGTGTTAATCTTCCACAATATAAAATAGGGTTGAAATTTTTTAAATTTGGTCTTCAATGGATTCTATATAAATAATATTGTAGTATTGTAAGACAATCATTATTTTTTTTAACATTTTCATTTTTTTTATATTCTATACTCCAACCTAAATCTCCTGTTGGAAACATTAAAGGAAAAACCATTGGATCCACGTGATGAGATAATTTATTTAAATAAATATGAGTAATTTTATCTCTAGAAGATAATTTCGGATATGCACAAAGATCATAATTATTTGGAATTCCTGAATTAGATACTATGTTAGCACCGCATTCTGAAGTTAGTGGTGTGGAAAGTTGTCTAAGGAACGTAGGTATTAGTTGATGGTTAAAAAATAGTTATATCAACAATCTATAATATTGGTAACTATTTATTAAATATATACTCCATTACATAGCCTTGAGTAAGTATTTCATTAATATAAAATTTAAAAATTTTTTGAATTTTTTTCTTAATGGTTTATAATGATTTTATGAAGAGTGTATGAGGGGTATGAGGGGTTATGAGGGGTATGAGAGGTTATGAGGGGTGACTTGGGTAGTGAGGGGTGACTGGGGTAGTGAGGGGTATCTTTTTTATTAAAAAAAAAAAGACATTTGAAGAGACATTTTTACGTTATTTTGAGGGGTGACTTGTGATTTTTTGAGGAGGAGAGAAAAATAGTGAGGGGTAGTAGTGGAGGGGTAGTAGTGGGAAGGGTGGCAGTAGTGGTATAGGGAATGAGTAACAAATGCATTAGTAAAATAAGGTGTATTTAGCTAAATTATCTGAGGGGTGTATGAGTGATGTATGAGGGGTAGCAAAAGGAGTGACTTGGGTAGAGAGGGGTGACCTGGGTAGTGAGGGGTGCCTTTCTTTTCAAAAAAGATCATTTCTAGACAAATTTTTACGTTATTTTTAGGGGTGAATTGTGATGTTTTAAGCATAAAAAGTAGGAGGAGGAATAATGAGGGGTAGGAGAGGAATTGTATTTTTTTTAAATAACTATATAATATAGGGAGATATATATATATATATATATATATATATATATATATATATATATATATATATATAGTCGTAAGACAAGATTCAACCGACCCCCCCCCTCAAATGTCTGTCCGTACAGCCCCCCCTCAAATTACGTTGTAATTCCTCTTATAAATGGCTATTTCAAAATTAACGTAATTGAGGCCCCCCTTTAGCCTCCCCTCGCACCCCTTAATTTTTATAGCCTCCCTCATTATGTCCTCCCCTCACTATAATATTATGTTTTAGTAATTAATAATAAAAAAATATTTTTGTTATTAATAATATTCTATTATTATAATAACAATTATAAGTAATTAAATATAATTATAATTAGTAATATTTTATTATTATAATTGTAACTGTAACTAATTGATAATATAAAGTTTTTTCGCTGCATTTCATTTATATTCTAATATTGAATTTTAATAATGAAAAAAAAAATTATTATTGTTAATATTTCATTAATATAATTGCAAACATAACTAATTGATAATACAAAGCTTCCTCTCTGCATTTCCTTCATTCAGATGAATATATAATATTTTTATTTTTATATATTGTATCTTTATTTTTATTATTGAAAAAATTTACTAATTACAAAAGTAAATTATAAATTACAAAATGAATTTAGCTTAATATCCATAGGTAATTTATTAACACTTGTATTTAAATGAAACATGTTTTTTTTTAACTAGAAATAATATATTTACATATTTATCTTAATAAAAAATTTCTGGCCTTGAGACCAGCATAAAAATATATGGCTGCATTAAAAGCTTTAAAAGATTACAAATTCATTTCTTATTGTCGCTGAAGCGTACAGATCTATTATTTGTTGTCGCTAAAAAAAAGCTTATAAAAGCGTACAGATTTATTATTTGTTGTCGCTAAAAAAAGCTTATAAAAAGCATACAGATTTATTGTTTGTTGTCGCTAAAAAAACTTTAGATAAGCATACAAATATGTTGTTTGTTGTTGCTAAAAAAAGCTTACAAATTTATTTTTCATAATCGCTAAAAAAAACTTTTTTTTCCAAATCATAATGAGATATTTTTACAATTTTTGGATTAAGAATGATAAATGTAGAAACCTGTAATGTCGATATTCTATTATCAAAACGAGAACAATATACTTGACTTTTTTTAAATTTTATGTAACGTCGCTGTATTGCAGCTATTATTGCGATGCTAATTAGCGACGGAGATCGTCAGTGCGTTTGTGAACAAAGCACATGCAACGTACAGTGGTGCTTATATCAGCCTTGGAACTTGTGATCTCGAGATTACGAATCCATAGCTCTACAGTTAATAATATTATTTTTAAAATAAAATTTTTGCAATAGGAAATATTAAAGAATAGGTGTAATATAATTTAAATTAAAATATAATATACCCTATGTAATCTATGTCAACGTATATAAATATACACACTTATAAAAGAAGCCACCAATCACTGTATGAATTAAGTTACATTTAAATACAATGAATATATAGTTATAAATGTTTATTTTAACCAATTCATTTTGTTGACTTTTTTCAAGTTTTGAAAAAGAATTGTAATATACACATACTTTTTTCATATATATTTGAAATAAAAATTAAAAGTTAATTATTTATATTTTAAATTTTTATATTTGAATTTCAAATATTTCAAATAAAAAAATATACGTATATATATATATATTTCTATTACGAGGTTAGTATATTAAAAATAATATTTTACAAAAATTAATATAAAAATTTGATTTAAATTATATTATATGCTTTATTACATTAAAAACTAAATCACATCTTATACATTTTCATTTTTTTTTTAAATATTAGCAATTAATTATTTTACATTGTTTAATATTTTAATTGATTTTATTTCTTTGAATGTGATTTAAATGTAACTATTCTTGCCCAATGCATCAAAGGCTGTCTTAAGATCTAAGGAAACTATATGAATTTTATTTTTAAATAATTATATTTCTTGAAAATTTGAAATATATTTTTATGCATCTTACATCTGTAATTTGATTCCAATCTCCTGGTAATTTTACTTTAAGTCTTTTTAAAATATTTATCATTCTTTTGAAATATATATTTTCTTTGATCTCATCTAACAATATCAATACTTTATACTTGATTTTTAATTCTTAAAAAAACACTATTATTCAATTATTAGAGATTAATTATAAAACTTTTATATTATGTCATATTGCCTGTTGACATATATTTTTTTAAAAACAGAAAACCTCCTATCCAATTACGTTTTTGAAGTATTTTTATCGATGAAATTAATTAAAAATTATGTATTTGAGATTCCCATTTCTGTTAAAACTTGATCAATACAAATTATTACAGGTTATATTCCAGGAAGACATTTTGTTCAATCATTTTAACTTTTACAAATAAAAAAGAAATATGAAAAACTAAGTGAAAAAAAATATTTTCATAGAAATCTTCTATAAAAATATATTTGAAATTTACATTATTACCATCAATTTTCTGCAATTCATTTTTCGCGAACTGACAATGTTTTAACAGAATTGGATACAAGAAACTTATTTAATTCTACTTTTTTCGGTATTTAAACACAATATCATTATTTTAATTTTTGTGCAGTCTTCAAATACTCCTACAATTTTATAAAAGAAATTTATAAACTTAGCTCAAACTTTTTAAATCATCTTCTAATATTGAATAATTTTTTTGCAAAAATTATATTACTAGGTTTGGTATTTACATTCACAAGTAATTCTCAAAAACTTTACTAAAAGATATATTAAAATTGTTAAATCTTTTATTTTTTTTCTAATTACAATAATGATTTACAATTTTAAAATTATAAAATTAAATAAATAAATTTTAAAATGTATAAAATTTATTTGTAATATAATTTAGGTTAAGTATGAAATTTGAGAAAGATGGATGCTTACTATTGTAATTAAACATAAAATTCAATATATGTCATCATTTATACGCTTTACCCTAAAGAAAAGAAATATGTAAGGGTGCAGTCAGATGAGTAGAAAAGAGACTGCCGAATAGAGGATGCATAATAAAAACAACCAATCAGCGCCATTCGGCAAGTTTCATGCGAAGAATAGAATTCTATTCTCTATTTCAATGTAGAATGGAAAAGCGAGTTGCGATACGAAGTAAATAAACAAAAATAATTAAATTATAAATACAAATCTACTTCATTCATTTTAAAACAAATTGTAGAAAATCGCTCTGTATGAGCTACAATTTTAAAGAGGTTATGTTTATGTTTACGCGACCTAATACGCAAGCATCTTTTTTCCATTCCACGGATTTTTTTCCTCCCTATGGTCACATGGAGAGAAAAAACCGTAGAATAGGCGGTAGAATAGAAAAATGAATATATAGCTAAATGTTTGTTTTAATCAATACATTTTGTTGTCTTTTTCAAGTGTTTGAAAAGAATTGTAAAAAACGTATTTTTTTCAAACATATAATTTCCTTAGATCTTAAGTCAGTCTTTGATACAGTTGGTAAGAATATTTACATTTAAATCACATTGTAAAAAACATACCCTTTTTTCAAATATATAATTTCCTTAAATATGAAGTCATTCTTTGATGCAGATAGTAAGAATATTACATTAAAATCACATTTTAAAAAATAAAATCAAATTTCTCAAACTTAATATGCTCTATGAGAAAGCATTGCACTAAAGCACTTAGCAACGATTTTTAACATACATATTATCAATAAAGAAAAAACGCTTATAAAAAAGTATTTTTAACTTTGATGGATGTTTATAACATTTTATGTTTATCTTTAAAAATCGCCGTCGAGGCGCTACCGCGCCTCTTGATATACAGATGAAAACATTAATAAATGTAAATATAGAAACACATAACATATTAGTAATGTTACTATATAGCAAAAAAACATGTTTTAAATTTTTTTTTTTTTTTTTTTTTAAATTTTTTTTTCTTTTTTGTCTATTTGACATAAATTATAACAAATAAAAACCTTATATATGTAATGTTTCAAGAAACATTTCATGTAAAGTTTTCAAATTATTTAATAGATTTTGCAATTAAATTTTACAAAATTCATAGTTAAATTTCACGAAATCTTTCGAAAATATTTAATGAAATGTTTCTTGAAATATATTAGAAATATTGCAACAAAACATTTCATGATATATTTTCAAAATATTTCTAAGATACCCATTGAAAAGTTTTTATCGTAATATTGAATAAATAAATATTACAGAAATATTTTACGAAAGGTTTCAAAAAATATTTAATAAATATTTTTCGGCTACATTTTATGGAATCAGAAACAATATATTTATGTAACAATCATTGTACAAACGAATTATTTTAACTTATATCAAAAATATAAATATTTATTAATTAGCAAAATGAATATAAATCTTGTATTTAAATTTACAAGGTTTTTAATAATTGTATAAAATAAAAATAATGACAAATGATTATTGATTATTTTTAATATATAATTAATTAAAACATTTCAATTTTAAAACTTAAACTCATCGCGTTGCAATATTCTTCTTTTAAGACCAAGCTGGAGTACAATCTAATACCGACCGAGTAACAATTGAGTTTTTTGTTATTTACTCAAGTATTAATCGATGTAAATCAATTAGAAAAAAACAGCGAATCCAGCCTGCTCTTAATTTAAATATAAAAATTTTATCTATTAAAATTATTATTAAAATCGAAAAGTTTATAATTTTTAATATTAATTTTAGACCCGTGTACAAATTACGCAAGGTTGATAGGGGGACAAAGGGTGTTCAAATAACTTATAATCTCTTACATAGATGGAAAGAGGATGTTTAAAAATATTTTACAAGAGTTTACCTTTATATTTATATATAATTATACACAGATTATATACAATTATACATAGTTTATGTACAATTATATATACTTCATTTTGTATAATAATACATAATTTTTATAAGTCTACAGATTCTCACATGTATCTATATATTTATATATATTCACATGATAGTTTATATTATTATAAGAATATTGTCCCTGATAATTCTAAATAAATAAATACAAAGAAGACTGATGATACAGAAATACGTATTAATACATATGATTTTTTATAAAAACTATAATTTTAAGATCAGAAATTACAATTTTAAACTGACGATTATCATATTCATTTATTAATAAATGAAAAAATTTTAAGATTATGAAATTACGATTTAAAACTAACGATTATCATATTCATTTATTAATAAATGAAAAAATTCTATGATAGAAAAAAGTTTGTTTTCAAATGTAATTTTTATCATTCGAGCTCCACTTAATTAACAAAACGTTAAATAAAGTAAGGGGTCAAAATTAGAAAAAAAAAAAAAATACAGACTCTTACATATAAATAATGAAAAATCGTATGTAATGAAAATATCCTTACGTAATTTGTACATGGCCCATTTAATAATAATTAAAAAGTATAATAACTGCGTATATTTTAAATAAAAAAATTTTTAATTTAAAGTAGAAAATTAAAAAATTATTAATAAAATATATATGTATATAGTAAATTATACATAAGTTATAAATAATAAAACTTAATAATATTAAAAAATATTAAATTACACTATATATAATATAATAAGTATTATTATATTAATTTAGCAATAAATATGTTAACTTGCACTAAATGCAATCGATCATTTGAGAGACATAACCATTTATTGAAACATAATAAGAAATTTCATTCATCAAAAATATATATTTGTTATATATGTGGAACTTTCGAAAGAAAATTAGTGTATGTGCCATTTATATCGCGACTCTTACAAATCCGACCTCATTGGGTATCGGTTAATTGTTCACAAAAGTGGCTGATTATCCATCGGTAGTTAAAGTTTTCAGTATGGTGGGTCTTACAGTCTAGCCTGATGTAATCTGTTCTGTTAAACGGTACTGGGCGGGGACTTCTTCGACTTCACCATGGAAAAAGGTTAATCATATAGAGGACAATATCCTTTATATATTAATCTTTTTTTTAAAAATAAAACAAAAAAAAAATATATATATGTGAAACAATATTTTTTTTTTTTTTTTTTTTAAAGAAAAAAGATTAATATATAAAGGATATTGTCCTCTATATGATTAACCTTTTATATATGGTGAAGTCAAGAAAGTCCCCCCCGCCCGGCATCTGTTTAACACATTACATCAGGCTAGGACTGTCAGACCCACCATACCGAAAACTTTGACTACCGATGGATGGTCATCCACTTTTGTAACCAACAATCAACCGATACCCAATGAGGTCGGATTTTTTAAAGAGTCGCGATATAAATGGCACATACACTTATTTTCTTTCGAAAAAAAAGTTAGAGGTACCTGGCCAGGATTCGAACCCATGCCCTCCGCGTTGAAGGCAAGAGCTCTATCCATTACGCCACCGCGCTCTCTGAACAATATTAAAATATAAAAGAGATTATATAAGACATTTAAAAAAACATAACAAACCTGAAAAATTAGAATGTTCTATTTGCAAAAATAAATATATAAGAAATGAACATTTAATAAGACACTTACAAAGTCATGCATCTAATTATAATAATATTTGCAACATTTGTGGAAAAAGATTTCACCGAAGAGATAATTTATTACGTCACATAAAAATACATAAAAATGTAATGTATATATTAATAACATTAAAAAAATTAATACAATAAATATATAAAAATAATATCTTATTTATAATATTTTCAAAAACTAAAATTGTAATAGGAGATGAATCAACGTATGTATTAAAAACTTTATTAAAAAAATCAAAAATATAATATATGTTATAAATATTTTTGATTACATATAATAGATCTCTGGTTGCATATATTGAAGAAATTTCTGAAGAACAAACTTTTGTTAACAAACAAAAACAAACTGATTTCAGGATTTTGAAATTCATAATAAATAATTCTGAAGGATTCAGAATTCGATGCAATATTTATGATGAAAATATTGAAAAATTAAAAAAAAATCTAAAATTAAACGAAGTTTATTTTTATAATATACAATATTATTAATTACTACATAATATTAAACATTTTTTAATATTTAAGAAAATATTATTAGAGAATGTTAATGTTTCAAAAGTAAAAGGATAAAATAAGGAAATAATATATATGACTTAACATTAAAATATTATTCGAATATTATTTATTTAGGCGAATACAACATATTGAAAAATAACAAACCAATTAAAATAAATTTCGAAGAAATAAAATTAAGACCTGGATTAATAAGTAATTAAATATTATTGAAAAAAATAAAATATAATAATATAAATAATTTTTTATTTTTCAGAAATACAAGGGTATTCAAAAAATTCTTTTGCACCAAAAAAAAATGAATCAGAATACATCGGAACAATAACGGATGGACAATATAAATTAGACATTTTATTAAATAAATTAGAAAATGAATATGTGAATTGGGAAAGGGGAACAAAACTAGAAATTATTGGAAAAATAGAAAAAAATAGTAAACACAATTATAATAATATATTATATGCATATACACTTATGAAAATATTCATGTATATTTATATATCTATGTGTATATATATATATATATATATATATATATATATATATATATATATATGTTTAAAAATTTTATAGATATTACTTATATATTAAAAGCAAAAAGATTGGAATTTGTTAATGTATTAAATGATACAACATGGAGTTAGAAGAACTTATATTAGCGAATGAAATAATTTTAAATAAGGTAAATTAGATAGTTTAATATTTCATTTCATTACATTAATAAATACAATATTCTCAATATAAAATGATTATTTTTCAAAGTTACAGAAAAAAAAATTGATGATAATTAAAATACAAAATATAAAATAATATTGATTTACTACAGAAAAAATTAATGTATAAGTTTTTTTTAACAACAATAAAAAATAAATATGTAAGCTTGTAATAAAACATAAATTTGTAAGCTTCTTTTAGCGACAATGAAATTTAACGACATATTAAATAAATATTCAAAATTATTTAAACTTTTTTTAGTAAAAATACAAAGCAACTGTACAAGCTTCTTTAGCGACAATGAAAAATAAATATGTAAGCTTTTTATAACTACAATGAAATATAAATTTGTAAGCTTCTATTAGCGACAATAAAAAATAAGTCTATAAAATTATTTCAGTAATAATAACAAATTAATCTGTAAGCTCCTTTTAGCGACAACAAACAATAAATTTGTATGTTTATACGAGATTTTTTCAGCGACGAGAAACAATAAATCTGTATGCTTCAGCGACAATAATAAATAAATTTGTAAGCTTTTTTAGCGACAGTGAAAAAAAAGTGTAGGCTTCTTTAGCAACAATAAAAAATAAAAATGTAAGCTTCTTTTAGCTACAATAAGAAAAAAACACTCTTAATGCAGCCATATATTTATATTTGTTGATCTCAAGCCCAAAAATAAAAAATGCAGAGAGGGAGCGTTTTCTTTGCATCTTCTCGATATGTATAAAATTTACGACATAAGAAGATAAAAATATTTATTTATAATCATAATTTTCTATTATTCTATTTTTTATTATTCGCTCATAATTATTATTAAATATTATTATATACAATCATAACTTGAAATTTTATTGTTATTTACTATTCTATTTTTAATTTATTTCAAAAATATATAAGTCTGATTCATTGTGATCTTTTGAATGTCGCGTTAAACCATCATTTTTTATTAATTCTAATTCTATAACTTCATATCTTATATTTTTATGTATCAATGTTTTCTGTTGAACTTTTTTCACATTATAAAATTTATATTCATTATGTCCTACTCTTCTATTTACTTTGAAATTGACTGTCCGCAGTGTGTATTCGGGGGGTTGGCGAGCGGAGCGAGCAGGGGGGAACCCCCCTAGTATATATATCTCTCTATATTATATAGTTGTAAGGAAAATTTCTACGACCAAGGTCCTCCCCTTCTCTTTTTTTCCTCGTCCTCTTACCTAATTTTGATCCTCTTTTTTTCCCTTTTTTTTTACGTTATTTTACGTTATTTGTTCCTCTTCCTTTTCTTTTCCTTTTCCCTTCCTCCCCTCTTCTTTTTCTCTTCTTTTGAGTTTTCTCATGCCTTCATTTTCTCTTCCCTCTCTCTCCCTCAAAAAATCCATCACTTTTTTCCGTTATTTTTACGTTATTTTAGGTCATTTTTACTCCTCCTCAGGTAAATCCTCAAAGTTTACCTTTTTTTTTGTGTTATTTTACGTTATTTTACGTTTTTGTTGCTCTTCCTTAGCTGCTCCTTAGCTCATCCTCTTTCATCCTCAATTTCATTCAAATCCCATCATTTAAAAAGCTTCTTGCTAATTTTTATTGTTTGCACCTACTGCTTTTACTTTAAATATATAGAACAAACATATTAAGTTAATAATTTTTACGATAAATTTTATAAAATGTACAATTATTGTTTAAAAGAATAAATGACATCAAACATGGTAAAATGGTAATTCCGCAAGCCCCCTGCGCGCAAGCGCGCCAACCTCCACTACTAAGTAAAACTGTAAAACATATTAATACATTGAAATTATTTGAAATTCAAAATGTTCTTTTAACATTATAATTTTTATATTTTCAATTAGATCAATGTTTTTTAATATTTTGATTATTACTTTGAATTATTTCATAATGGGTATCTAATGAATCAAGTGTACCACTTGTAACGAGGATAAAAAATTACTCGTATACTATGACATAGTATACGCATATATCCATCTTCGTTGTGAGTCGCACAGCACAACGTAGATTTTTATGCTTGATGTGCGAGTATAAGAGTGAGACGGAGAGAGTCTGTGCTAATTTTTATTGTTTGCACCTACTGCTTTTACTTTAAATATATAGAACAAATATATTAAGTTAATAATTTTTATGATAAATTTTATAAAATGTACAATTATTGCTTAAAAGAATAAATGACATCAAACATGGTAAAATGGTAATTCCGCAAGCCCCCTGTGCGCAAGCGCACCAACCTCCACTACTAATTATTTTGTTGAAGATTTTAATGAAAATAAAGAAAATAATGCTTTATTTGAACTTAATAATATTTTTATTAATTAATATATGTCTTGTAAAGATTTTGGTTTACCTGAACCAAAAATAAATTTTATTAGTTTGAACAATAATTATCATGATGAAATAGAAAGCAAAAAAAATTTTTAATTAATGTATAATAAATTAAACAATGAACAAAAATTAATTTTTGAAATTTTAACTGAAAAAGATAATAAAAAAATATATTTTATTGATGGTCCTGCACGGAAATGACAGATAACAGCTAGGCTATATTTGTCACATTAGTGATTAATGTGTGTCGAAAATTTTGAGTTTCCACATAGATGGGCGATGTGTGCACACCGAATTTCTATGTTTGCGCATTGTCTAACTACACTCAACTCATAGGAGGTTGTCACACTGATCATCTTTTATTTTCGCACTGCTTGTCAATGTGTAAACATAGAAATTTTAAATCTGACATGTATGGAAAAAAAATAAATTAAAATAAAACTAAGGTTATGATCCTTGGTATCAATGAATATCTGAATTGGAAGATAATTCTGACTTTAATATATTAATTAGTGCTATTTTAATGATAAAATTTTTAATTTAATCAAAAATATTATTATTAATAATTTTAACATTAGAGATTATTACTGTTAGCAATACAATCATTGAAAATAATGTACGTAGGGTTCAATGTTTCGAAAGTCCATAATCTTTTTTTAGAATTTTGAAATTTCAAATGGTTTTTTAATATTATTTATTTAAATTGTACAGAAAGTCAATTTTTATTTCATGTTTGTTATCGACATGCATTTATTCGGATAAATTATAATCGCTTTAGGATTGTAACAAGTATACAGAATACCGTAAAATGATGAAATACTTTTCGGGTTTTTTAATGAAATTTTCAACAAGTATTAAAAAAAAATACATTGAAATACTATATTAGAAATTTCAAAGTACCTCATCATTATATTATTGTCTGAACACTTATTACAGTCCTAAATATAAATTATAATTTATTTGAATGAATACATTTCGATTACAAACATAAATTAAAAACGAAATTTCTATTCAATTTATATGAATATTAAGAATGTGCTATTGGAAATTTTTAAGCTCGAAAAAATAACAGATTTTCGAAATATCGAACTCCACCCACATTATTTTTAATGATTTCAACATTGAATTGCCAACAACAATAATTTCTCATGTTAAAATTATTAATAATAATGTTTTTGATTAAATTAAAAATTTTATAATTAGAATAGCACTAATTAATATATTAAAGTCAGAATTATCTTCCAATTCAGATATTCATTGATACCGAGGATCATAACCTTAGTTTTATTTTAATTTATTTTTTTTCCATACATGTCAGATTTAAAATTTCTATGTTTACACATTGACGAGCAGTGCGAAAATAAAAGATGATCAGTGTGACAACCTCCTATGAGTTGAGTGTAGTTAGACAATGCGCAAACATAGAAATTCGGCGTGCACACATCGCCCGTCTATGTGGAAACTCAAAATTTTCGACACACATTGATCACTAATGTGACAAATATAGCCTAGCTGTTATCTGTCATTTCCGTGTGGAGGAACAGGAAAAACTTTTTTATATAAGACTTTAATATTTTATTTTATATCAATTAATAAAAAAATTTTTTTATGGCTTGGACTGGTATTGCATCTACTTTATTACCTAAAGGAATGACAAGTCATAAGACTTTTAGATTACCTTTAAATTTAAATACAATTGAAAATGCATTTTTGGGATTACAATCAGATAAAAAAAAATAAAGAGAAGCTGATATAATAATATAGGATGAAGCATCAATAATTCCAAAAAAAGCATTAGAAATAGTTAATAATACATTAAAAGATGTTTGTAATAGTAATTTTCTTTTTGGTGGAAAATTAATTATTTTAGGTGGTGATTTTCGACAAATTTTAACAGTTGTTAAACATGGAAATAGAAATTTAATTATAGAAGAAACAATAAAAAGTTCATATTTATGGCAATTTTTTAGTATATTAAAATTAACAAAAAATATCCGATCTAAAAATAAAAAATTTGCTTCATTTCTATTACAAATTGGTGATGGCAAAATAAACCCTTTCATAATTCCAAACAAATTACAAACTAACGATATTTGTTCTAAAATTTATTTAAATCTTAATAAAAATTGTTGCAAAGAAAAAATTATATTAGCTCCTCATAATGAAGATATTAATAATTTAAATAAAAAAGCATTAAATTTATTAAATGGAAAAACTGAAACATATTATAGTATTGATTACGCTACGCTTAAAGGATAACATTTATTTGAATTACCAAATAGAATTTTTAAATAAAATTAAAGAAGGTTTACCACCTCATAAATTAATTTAAAAGTTAATGCTATAGTAATGTTGTTAAGAAATTCAAGTATATCGGAAGGATTATGTAATGGTACACGATTGAAAATTATAAATTTATATAAACATAATATTGAAACTGAAAAATAACAGGCGATAAAAGTAGAAATAAAGTTTTTATTCCAAAAATTACTTTAAATACAGGAAATAATTCTTCATTACCATTTATTCTTTACAGAAAACAATTTCCAATTATATTAGCATTTGCAATAACTATAAATAAATCACAAGGTCAAAATTTCGATAATGTAGGCTTATTTATAAGAAGATCATTGTTTTCACATGGTTAATTATACGTTGCTTTGTCAAGATGTAAAACTTTTAATAATATTTATATTCAAAATAATTTAGATGATACATATAAATAGATAACATTGTTTGGACGGAAATTTTCAATAAATAATTTATTTAAATTTTTACCATTTTTATTAATTCATTTCATTTAATTTTAACGATTAATTGATTTTTAAATTTCATTTTGTTGTGTAAATTTGATTCACTTAAATGGTATTTTATTTTTATTTTACTAAAATTAAAGATTTTTTTCTTTTGTAAAACTTGTTTTAAATTAAATTGAAAGCTAAAAAAGTTTCTGCATAGATGTCAGAAAGTAATTAGTCGAAAATATCGGAGTGGTAGCTGTTTCGTGAGCCGCACCACTCATGATGGGATTTTTGTCGACAAAAGCTAACAAATTTTTCACTGTGAAGATAAGTGCGTGCGTAGGGCAAGCGATCAGCAAAAGCCACTTCAGTGTCGGGTAGGCAGCTAAGTAAAGAGTAAGTAGACTCTTTCTCTCTCTTTCATATTAGAAAATTGCAATCAATGAAAATGTCAAATAAAGCAAAGGTGGTTATTATATTTTATTTTTTTTAAATATAATAGAAACAGAATAAAGTTAAACTTAAATAAAATTATAAATCCCCATATATAAAATATAATTAAAATGTTTCCCAAGTTTTTTATAAAATTATTATTTAATGAAAATTAATGTTTAAACTTAATATTAATAGGAAAAATGGATATATTTCAATGCCCGTTTTGCAAAAATTCTTATTCTACATCTGAATTTTTAAAAATACATATAAATAGAATTCATATTAAAACTATAAGTTGTAGAACATGAGGCTTATTTATTAAAATTTAAAATATTAGAAGACATGAAAGAACTCGCGAACAAAAAAAGGAATTATGTATTTATTGTAAGAAAAATTTTAGTACGAAATCTAATTTAATAAGACATATATTAGCTAAGCATAGGAAACAAAAATTTACATGCTTTATTTGTACTAAAAAATTTTCAAGAAATGATCATTTAAAAAGGCATATAAAAAAATCACGTAAATAATATTTTACTTGAAAATTCATAATTATAAAGTTATTTTTTATAACAATAAAATATTTATTTGCAGTAAAAAAATTTGGTTCATAAATTAAAAATTATGATCAGTTTATATAATATGAAAACATTAAAAAAGGCATTATATTTTTTATAATATAAATTTATATTAAAAAATTTTTTTATTATATTTTTAAAAATTTAAATTTAATATTTTCAATTTTTAAATGCTATACACTATTAACTAAAAATATAAATAATTAAAAAATAATTTATTTTTATACAAAATATATGTATGAATTATGTATATATAATTAATATTACATATAAAAATTCCAAGAAGTATTTTCCAGAAATATTATTTTTTATTTATAAAAGTAAGTAAAAAATTATATAAAATTTTATAAACAATTATATTAAATAATTTTACAATATTTACAAAAATTAGAACAAAAAGATGAAAAAAAATTCTAAGTATATTGACAAAAAAAAGGATAATACATAAAAAAATTTTAAATTTCTGTTTTCAAAATTTTTAATTATAATAAAAACAGGTACAATTGTTTTAATATTCTAAATTTATGAATTAAAAAAATTTTTGAATTTTTAAATACTGTTTAATAGTAAGTATAAGTAATATTTTTTTGTATATTTAAATATATTAAATTTAATATACATATTATTCTTAATATTTTATATTTCAGCAAACATATTTAAAAGATGTTATTTTTTATTTTTAATATATAAATAAAAAAATTAGTTTTTTTATTTATTTATTAAAAAAAAAAACATTTTTTAAAAAATGTGAGTGGAAATAGGCCTCCTGGGAAAACCACTAAAAAAACGCCTACATATATACCTCGGTATTTAAAAATACTAGGTGGTGTGGAAAATATAGAAATATATTAATAATACAAACTTCATGAATTTAATAATTTAGGTGAAAAAACAAAAATTTATCAATGCTATGGACATTTATAAGATATTAGTATTTATGAAAATTGGTTCCATATAAACAATAAAAACTTTTATTATATAACATCATATAAATAAGGAAAACAAAAATGGGTTTGTAATAAATATTACAATAAAAACTTTTATTATATAACATCATATAAATAAGGAAAACAAAAATGGATTTGTAATAAATATTTAAATATATTTTTGAGTATAACTTAGTATATTTTAATAATTATATTTTTTACAGTTGATAAAAATAAAAAAATAAAGATAATGTAACTTAAATAACAAATAGGGGGTTGGCGAGCGGAGCGAGCAGGGGGGTACCCCCCTAGTATATATTAGTTATATATGTCCTTTGGCCGTATTCAGGTGGAATATGAATCGAGGACAATGTTTGTCGCTTGAGCTGAAATTGCCTAGGGCGCGCGAAGCGCACCCGAGGTAGATTTCTGTTTAAGCGGCAAACATTGTTCGAGATTCAGATTTCACCTGAATAAACGGCCAAAGGACATAGATGATTTTATGTCCGAAGTAGGCCGTATGAGGAACTATAACTTATTAGTTGAAAATATTAATCTTTTTTTCAATACTTTTAAAATGAAATTTTAGTTCTATTGATTTTTTCTTTTGTTTCTTAGATTGACATTTTGTAATGAGTATAGCTGCTGTCGAAGCGCGAGTCATTTTTTTTTCACTAACCTACGTTCAATATGATTGCTCTTTGACATATTGAACGAAACATAGTAGGATCGGTGATGCCATATTAATTTCTCTTGAGATATATTGAGTCTTAATATGTCTCAGGAAGACATATAAATCTTGTAAAAAGTCGAGGAGCGCGTCTGAGACATGTGGGATGCCAATACAAATTTAGCATGCTCTTTAGATACTGACACGAATACGGCCTACGTGGACATAAATATATATATACACTAGGGGGGGGGGTACCCCTCCTGCTCACTCTGCTCGCCAACCCCCCATTTTTAAAAAGTTGTGTATTTGAGTATTATCCAGTTTCTATTCTTCTAAGCTAAATTATATAATTTTAATACGAGGGTACTGAAAGCGAAAAAAATTTTTATGTTATTGAAAATTATTATGAATAGATAAAAGTATTTTTATGTTTTATATTATAATTTATTAAATCTGTAAACTTTATCGTATAAATTAAATTTATATAATTTAAAATATAAAGAAATTTACATCATCGTTATTATTTTTTTTATCATTCTATTTTTTTTGTTCGAAAAATTGAATTTTGTTTTTATGTTTAATGAAAAAATAGTATCGATTCAAGCTGAACTCAATTCGCGTTACTATTCAGTTCAGTTTTTTTTTATTGACAAACGTCAAGTTTAACCTAAATATTTTGGTTAAAATTTTTGTGGATTTATATTTTTACTTAGTAAATGTTTATTTAATAAAATTTGTGTGGATTTATATTTTTATTGAATCTAAAAAGTTTAGAAGAATTCAAAATAATCTATCAACTTAATTAAAAATTAATTCCAATCAATTAAATATCTAAGTTTGAACGTACTTCAAATATTTAACCATCAAAGTGATACATTGAATCTAATTTGACAACTATTATAACCTAAGGTAAAGTTTAAAGAAAAAATAAAGGTGTGCGTTTATTTCTGATTAAATTACATATCTTAACAATTAATATAGTTACTGACAATAGATTTGTACATCGTTTGACAAAGTTTAAATTTCACAACTTTTAACTTATTTTGAACTTTGCAAAACATTTTACTAAAATAATTTATTTAATTTGTATTTCATAAAAACTTATTGGCAAATGGAATAAGTAGCAGGTTATAAAAAATTTTTTATGTAAGGTATTAAGTTTCAAGTATTTTATTTATTCTTATTATTATATATATATTAAAATTAAAAAAAAAATATTTTTTTTTAAACTGTAGCTTTTTGAGGAGTATTTAGACTTACTGAGGCGTACTCTGAAGCATTGTAAGAGGAAGGGATTAGGAAGCACTGAGGCGTCGCCAACCAATATAACGGTATTTTTAAAATTTAGAAAAAAATGCCTCTTACAAATTAGAGGCGTTTTGAGGCGTTCTGAGGTTTCCCTGAGGCGTCTCTAAGGAGTCTCTGAGGAGATTTATGAGGAGAGATGAGGCGACAAACGCTGAGGCGATGACATATGAGGGGGGGAGGAGGGGGAATGAGGAGAGAGGAGGGGGAGAGGCATCTTACAGAGGCTGAAAAAAACACGTATTTTTACGTTAAAAAATTTAAAAACATAAGGAGAGGGGAGGAGGGGGAGGGCGCAAGAATTCCATATTTTAAGGCTTACGTTTACATAATATAGGAAGATATGTGTATATATATTTATTAATTTTATAATTTTATTTTATATTATATATATAATTATAATTTATGAATAATTATCATTTACTTATATGAAAAATTCATATTTATTTTCAGTGAACAATTACAACATTAAAATATCTTCATCCTTTTTTTTGTACTTTAAAATTTTAAAAAATTTATACTCCTAAATCACGTACGTAAATAAGAACATTAATCATTTTTAAACATCATTTTTAATCATATTTCTATATTTATTGAGATATCATCGTTTGATTCCAGTTATTCTAAATTTTAAGAATATAATCACATTTTGGTCATTTTTAAATTTCATTTACAAACTGTTTTCTGGACATTATACTTATAATAGAAATTGATTTTCTCCAAGAAAGGTAAAGTTATAAAATTTTAAAGTATACTTTACAACATTTTAACAAATTAGATTATCTTTTATTATTTCATAATTTTATGGATCAATAGCTGTCATATCATTATTATAATTTCAAACTTCCACATTGAAATTTTTTCAACTGTCTTTTGATCGTTAAATTTAACAATGGATAATCAGATCGAATTGAAGGTAAATAAATAAAGTCTATTTTTAAAATAAAAAAATAATAATGTTATTAAATAAAAATATTAATTTTAGATTACTTAAAATTCGAAAAAAAATATTATGACTATTTAAAACAGTTATATAATGCAGTTAAATTAGAAAATTTAAATTTAAAATGAAATAAATTGAACGTGAATAGTGTTGTTATTAAACAAAAGTGAAAAAAAATTCGAAAAAACTTAATAAATAAAAATTATAATATCAAATCAGATAGCATTTTTTATTTGTACATATAAAAATTAAAATAAAAAATTATCTTTTTTTTTAATTTTGATGATGGTTTATATTTAATTTTTTGAAAATAATACATTTTATTAATTTTTTTTAATTAATTTTTACGAATATTTATTTAATTTTTACAAATATTCTGTTATTTAGAATCAATTCCTACACAATCATCAGAATACAATACATTTTCTATTGCAAATATTTTAAAATCTACTTCAAACATTATAAAAATAGAAGAAGATGGAAATTTTCTTTATTCTTAATAATGTAGCATTTTTATTTATAAAAATTTATAAATCATTACACATAAATCGGATATATACGGGGATAGTGTATAAATATCTATAATCAAATGTTTACATTGTGAAGCAAAAAAATGAATAACGCATAATGTTGCCAAATTTCAACTAAATATCGATAATTCAGATCACTGCTGAAAAATAATCATGACAGGGCAACGTCCTTAAATAATTATAAAAAAAATAAATCTTTTATGATTTATACAATCATTTAAATGATTATTAGAAAACATTTTAGAAATTTATATTTTGAGGATCATAATACACTTAAAATAATTTGATTAAACCATTAATTTTAATCACTATATTTGAGTTAGTTAAGTATTTGTTTTTAACTTTTTTTTTATATATCTAATTATAGAGACTTATGTGTCTTATTTTTTAATTTTTTAATAAAATTTAGTGTCATTTTATTCATTTTCATTGTATTTATTTATTACTATTGTTCATTCCTAAATATTATCGAATTATTTTAATTACAATTTATTTATAATTTATTTAGGATTAGTTTATTAAGCTTGGTTATATCTTTTTATTACTCTTTTTATTTTGCAGTTATACTCTTGATATTTTGATACCTGATGTATGAAACCTTGAAGCCGTGAATATTCGAATATTCTGATTTATTTTTTTGATCGAATATTTTTAACTTAGTTTCAATATTCGAAACTGTTAGGTTAAAACAATGAGCTCCTTTGTGGCCTGACTTCTTGCATCGGTAACACTTAAATTTAAACGGTTTGTTGTTATTGCTTTGAGAATTTCCAGCACCTAAGTTGTAACGTTGATTCCAATTTCCAGTATTACTTAAACTTGGTCCTCCTTTATACATGCCTTGAATGTTGCTTCTGTATTTGGCCGCTAATGCGCCAGACGTATTTACACTTTCTCGACTTTGCTGACGTGATTCACTTTCTTCAATTATTTTAATTTTCAAAGTCTCGGGTTCTGGCAACTCGTCGCGCGTTTCTATAGCACAGCGAAAATTTTCGTATGACGGCGGTAAACTATATAACAACATGATAGCTAAAAGGTCCTTGTTAATACTTATATTCATCGACGTGAGTTTATCAACAGCTTCAAAAAATTTCATTATGTGTTGTCGTACATCGCCATCTTCTTTTAACTTATGCAGCATTAAATGCTTAAGAAGCGTAGCTTTACGGGCAGGGCCCTTTGATGCATACTCTTTTTCAGCTTTTCCCAGACTTCCTGCGATGTATCACAGCCTCGCACATTTTGCAGTTCGGAGGGACTTATCGATAAAATTAAATCTGACTTGGCCTTTAGGTCGTTTTGTACCCAATTCAATTGCGCAGCAGTCGGTTCAGTCTCTCCTGACTTTGCGCTCGGCTTAACAATCGTACCTGCTACGTAACCCCATTCATCATGCTTTATTAACAAAGCCTGCACTTGAATACACCACGTGTCGTAGTTGTCTTTAGTTAATAGTTCTATTCTTGTAGAATTTACAATGTTTGTCATTTTACTTAGCTAAATACAAGAAACAAAAAAAACTTTTTCTTCTTTCACTTGTACACAAGTTAACCTCAAAAAAAAATTTGAGCACGTGGTCTGTGCGACAATTATTTTATTATTTTATTTTACGACAGCACCTGGGCCCATAACCCTTGTTAGGTTAAAACAATGAGCAGATACGATTTATACAGAAACACTTTATTTAACATACAAAGAGATTCTAATTTACTTAATACAGAATAAAGCTCTTTTACAATATTACAGAGATCTTTACTCTTCAAGTATCGCAACGGAAGTGAGCGCGCACATGCCACGAGGCAGAAGCAATAATGTAGCGCGTTAACAAAACTTACATGAGTATAATACGTCAGGAGTATAATACAGAGGCGCTAAATACGAATATTGATTATTCTATTACTAACAGAAACTTCAAATTCTTCGTATTTTTCAATATTCGAATGAAAGTAACGGTCATAATTTAAATATTTACAAGAATCAATGTTTGTTTCTTGAGCATCATTAAATCATTGTTACGTTTTAATTTAATATCTTCCTTTTAGTTTTTATATATTATCTTTTAAAAATTTATTTATATTTTAATATCATATAATTTGTATTTTAATAATTGCTTTATTATTGAACGAATTAAAAAAGGATATACATTTCTTTTTTATTTAATTTTCCATCAAAATTTGTATTTTTAATTATATACACCAATAATTTATTATACTATTTTATTTATTTTTATTAATTTAAAATTACTTCAATTCATTTTTATAAAATTTCTTCAATTCAATATTATAATTTAATTTAGCATTGATTTTTAATTACAGATAAATCTGTTTATTTTTAAATAAATTTAGTAAGAATCATGGATGATTTTCAAAATAATCAGGATAATTTCAATATTACATCATTTTTAATTTTATAATGAATTAATTTTAATAGTTAATCTGTTTTTTTACAGATTATGATAATGAACAAGTAACGGACTATGTTCAATATCATGAGCGATTAATAGAGTATTTTTTAGAAAATTATGGAAAAAATATAGTTGAAGAAGAGCCTATCGAAATTAAAGAAAAAAGAAATAAGAAAAATAAAAAGAAATCAGCAAAAAAATTAAAAAATAAACGATACTATTTAAGAAAAAGAAAACATTAATTATGAAATGTTAAAGTGAATATGTATACGTGATTACTGATATTGCAAAACTATTTTAATTTTTTTATCTTTTATGCTTTTTTTTACTAATGCCACTGCTCTCTAAATTTAATTTATGAATAATTCTAGATTATTTTGTTTTTTAATTCATATTTTGTAGAATTTTTTACTTTTTAATGTTTTTATTATCAAAGAAACTTAAAAAGAAAATTTGCCTTTATTTCAATTGCGTAATTAATAGATTATTTTATTTTTTGGGATTATTTAGATTTTTCATCAATTAAAAGATTTCGAAAAATAATGTAAAATTAAAAGATTTATAAATAAAATCTCCTGTATTAAAAGCGTCATTTATTAAATGAAAAATGAAAAAAAAAAAAACAATTTCATGGTCGCCTTTTTTTCTGATGTAAAATTACTTCTTTTTCTTTTCATTATGAGAGGTAGTCACAGTCGTGGGTATCTATTATTATCCTAGGTATCATGATACTTGGTAAATGGAGCCTATAACCACATTTTCTTTTTGTCATTTTTTTGTTATTTCAAAGTTCTTTATCATTAAATAAGTTCCGAAGTATATTTTTAAATTAAAATATATAAAAATTATTTTTTATTTAAAGCAAGATTCATTTATTAAAAAGTGTAACTTAAATTTTATTTTAAAATTGCCTTAAACAATTTATTTTTCCTAACGCGGAGAACAAAAATCGAATTCCGTTCACCTTGTTGGAAAAAATGCTATACTCGACTAGCGGCAAAATAGGTCCCCCACTCGTCTTCTTTGTCACTCTCGCGACGCTCGAGTGACAAAGGACTCGTGGGAATGACCTATTTTGCTCGCTTTTTGAGTAATCTACTATTCTTTTTATTTTAATTTCTTTTTTACTTTCATCATTATTTTCCATTTTTAATGAAATCTTTTTCAGTGAAAATATTTTTCTCTTTGTCTTTAATTATATAGTTTTTCTTTGTTTTTTGCAAGCCTGTTATGTTCTTCTACCATAAATATGTTGTCAGACTGTTCTTCTTTTTCTATTAGTTTTAAGCAAAATTCTGTTAATCATTTACTTTAAGTTCTAGATGTTAAGTTCATTAATAGTAAGGTAAATGTCTTCATTTCAAATATTATTTATTTTTTTGATAATTTTGCTCTAGTTAACTATGATTTCTAATTAACGCAAACCATGGGTTCCCATGACCTACATTTGCTTATAAAAAAATGTGATGATTGCTATTTTTTGGCTTAGAGTTCCGGCTCGATTGTTGATAATGCTAGATTTTAATCACTTCGTAATGAAATCTCAAATTCTCTAAAAAATAATTTTATTACTGGCAAAATTTCCTCTACATCATTTCAGCTAATTCTAAAGCAGTTGGTCTTGATCATTTTTCAGCAGTAATGCTACAGTATTCAATCGGCATTACTACAATCACTCGATGACAGTAAAACTGTTATTGACCGTCAAATGATTACTTTGTTACTTCTTTTTGATTTCTCTAAGGCGTTTGACATAATTCTTCATAAAAATTGCTTATAAATCAATGCAGTGTGAATTGTCCGAACAGAGTAATTTAATGATTTGCTTACTATGTATGTCAATAATCAAATTATTTATTAAATGATACAAATAAAACTTCAGAATGGTCACTATTGACAGCTGGTGTCCCTTAAAATAGTGTACTAAGGCTAATAATATTATTCATAGTATATATTAATTCTGTTTCTCATGCTCTATCTTCATTAAAGCATATCCTATTCGCTATTGATTTGCAGATATATAAGTCTTTTTTCCAGCAAATTTTATTGAGGAAATTAATCTCATTAATCATGAAGTTGCTGCTGTGCTTAAGTGGGTAAATGAAAATGGTTTACTTCTCAATATAGAGAAAACTCTAATAATTTTTATTGAAAGTAAGCAATACATTACAGTTTAAAGGAGATTATTGTTCCTTACATTGTGATTAGTGATAAGGTCAGCTTTATTTTTCTGTAATTACAATCTTTAGTTTATGGATATCTTTTACACTTGGTTGGAACAAACATGTTTTTTTTATTATCTGCAAGGTGCATGCTACTCTACGTTCATTTAAGTTTTATAAGTATGCTTTGACTCAAGATACAATGAAAAAATTACTTGAGTCCCTTATTTTTCCTTTTTTTGATTATGCTGCGGTTGCCTATGATAATCTTCTTTTAACTTTTAATCTACGTTTGCATAAATCTTTTTACGTCTGCATTCATATTATCCATTGCTACATTGGTAGACGTAGAAGGCTTTCGCTCTTTCGTCTAGACTATCGCTGGTTTTCTATATAGAATATGCGCCTTTATGGTGTATTTAGAAGTTTTTTAGCATTGAAAAGATTAATCTGAAATGTGTGTCTTCTTTGCTCTTCTTTTTTAATATAAAAAGCAATGATGAGCTGGTCGGTGGCACAGTCGGTAGGAGCGTTGGATTCGTATTCTCGGGGGACCGAAATCGAATCCTGCTCTCGGCTGTTTTACAAACGAGCACCTCTGTTTTATGTGCTTTGTTCACAGAACACTTTTACAAGCTCGATCGGTAAGGGATGAAAAAGTGCAGTTGCAAAAATCAGCTGACCTTGCGTCTCAGTAGACCGGGGTTTGATTCCCTAGAAAAAAAAAAAAATAAATAATTTCCGAAGTTTTTCGAAGGGAATAAATCCGAAAAACACACAAAAAAAAGAATACTAAAAAGTTCCAATAGACATATACAAAATAGCAAAAAAGATCCATTGGGCAGCAGTGCTTTAAGGCTAATAAAAAAGAAGAAGAAAAAAAAGCAATGAAGGAACATTTTTGAAAATTAATTTTTTTCAATCCTTGCAACATTAAATGACAACACTGAAAAAACTGTAGGCGCCCTCCCACCACAGCGAAGAGATGCTGTACTAAACGTGAATACATCGATGCTACATTGAATTAAAGCTATCTTCTCTACGTGTTTAGGCTCGTTACTTTCCCAAAATTAGAGGCGGAAGAATTTTGGGAAAGCAGCGCGCCTAAAAACGTAGCGAGGATCTCTCTCATTTGCTGGAACGGTGCGTATTCGTCTTTAGTACAATTACTCTCCTGCAATTTTTTCAGTTAAGATAAATCTCATTTTTTCACATAGAAAATAAATTAGGATTCTAAGCAATGATATATCTATATGCATAAAGATTGACAAAAAAAATGGTTCTCTCAGAGCCATTTGTGCCATCAATTTAGCAATACAAATATATAAGTTGATTTTTTGCATTTGTCTGTTGTGACTTTGAGCGTTGAAAAAAAAGCTATAAAGTGTCAAATTTTAGTGTGAAAATTTTAAAATAAATCAAAATATTAAAAATAATGATAGAATGAAAATTGTAAGAAAATTAAGTGCATACAAAAAAAAGAAAATATAAAAAATATTAAAAGAAATATTAAATTGAGATCACAAAATGATTATAAAATAAATGAATATAATAATATTATTCGTAATAAAAATTTACGTATCCGAGATGAATATAGATTAAATGAAAATAAATCAAATATCCTTAGAAACTATCGTTTACGTTCTTATAAAATTTATAAACTAAAAGAAAATATTAAAAATAAAATAAGAAATAAATATTTACGAATGAAAAATGATTTTAAAATATCTCAAAATATATTAAATAAAAATAGGATGACAAATATAAGATTAAATACAATATACAAATACAATGAAAATAAAAATAATTTAAAAAGAATTGAATTAAAGCGAAAAAATAAAGAATTTATAGAAAATGAATCAATTACAAATAATTAAAGAATTAAATTGTTACGATTGAATGAAAATTATAAAATTAAAGAAAAATTAAAAAATAAAATAATAAAACAAGATTTAAGATTAGATGAATTTTATAAATATAAAGAAAATTTTCATAATAAAATAAAAAGAAATATAAATAACGGAATAGATATTGATAGAAATAAATTAATAAATGATTTTATTAATTATAAAAAAGAAGGTCCTGATAAAATATGTTTATGTTGTGATAATTTATTTTTTAAACATTCATTAGATTTGTTTAATTACAAAAAAATAGAATCAAAACTAAAAGAAAAATTGAATGACAGAGATTGTCAAAATTTTTTGAAGAAAATTATTAATGTAAAGTCAGATTTTATTTGTAAAACATGTAAAAGATATATCTTGAAAGGAGAAATACCAAATTTAGCTATTACTGAAAATTTACGTTATCCAGAAATCCCTGAATGTATCAAAGAGTTATCACCCCTCGAAGAAAGAATCATTGCTCGTTATATTCCATTTATGCAAATCAGAGCATTATTACCATATTCTTTAAATCCACAATTATCATTGAAAGGAAGTGTTGTAAATATACAAGTAGATATAAACGAAATGATTAAAATTTTACCGAGAAAATTTAATGAAATGTCGATAATTCAATTAAAATTGAAAAGGAACTTTGAACATAAATCAGATTATATGTATGAAAACATAAGTCCTTCAAAAATATGTAAAGCATTAAAATATATTATTAATAGCCCTTTGCATATAAAACATAATATAAATATAGATAATAGTTTTTTCAGTAGTTACGAAAATGAATCGAATTATGAATTAAATTTTATTGTTGATGATGATCATAAAGAAGTCGATAAAACATCAACATTAATACATGAAAAAAAAGATATTGATTTAATTAATAATGAATCTCCTCTTGATAATGAAATAAAAAATGATTTAGATTATACAGATATAAACGATGAAGTTTTAATTGTAGACCATAATAAAGATATTACGAATGACGTTAATATTATTGCTCCAGGACAAAATAAACAACCGATTTCATGGCACTCTATTGATGATATAGATGAACTATGTTTTCCAAAAATTTATTGTGGGTATGATTTCAATAAAGATAAAAAATTGAATTATACAAACAGAATTAAATCAGAAATTAGAAGAAGTGATCGTAGATCATGTAAACCATTAAGATTACTATTTATGGCAAAAAAAATTAGAATTATCTGTTTTATCACAAATGTATACATGTTTAAGAAAATTGAAAAGTACCGAAAATTTGAATTGTTAAAATATAAAAAATAATGATTTTATTAATGATTTAATTCGTCATGATGAAGGATATAGGTTTTTAAAACAAGTCCGATCTTCGCCAGCGTTTTGGGAATATATTAAAAAGCATATATTTTCTACAATTCGTCAATTAGGCAACCCACATTTATTCATTACATTATCTGCTTCAGAAATAAAAAATTTTGAATTATTAAAAATATTATATAAATTAAAATACCAAAAAGAAATATCTACAAAAGACATTATTAATTTAGATAAAAATGAAAAAACAAAATTAATTCAATGTGATCCAGTTACTTGTGTAAGATATATTTAAAATATTTTTAATAAAATAATTTTATTACAAAATAAAAATGGACCATTTTAAGAGCATTATGTGATTGATTATTTTTATCGGGTTGAATTTCAAGCAAGAGGATCTCCTCATATACATACATGTATTAACATGGAATAATAATGGTCCTACTTACATTGTAAATGATAAAGATTCAGAAATTAAAATTTTTAATTTTATTAATAAAATTATAACATGTGAGTATGATCCTCAAAATCCTTTGATGATGTTTCAAAGACATAACCATAAACCAACTTGTTATAAAGGCAGGAAAAATATTAAAATTTGTCGATTTCAATATCCTATGTATGTAATAAAAGAGACAATAATATTAAAACCTTTAGAAAATAATGAAAAACATATTGTTGAAAATAATAAAAATAATTTAATAAATATAAAAAATTTAATGCTAGAATTTTTTAAAACTAATACATATATTACATTTGAAAATGTATTAAACAAATTAAAAATAACTGAAAAAGAATATTTAAATGCAATAAGAAGTACTTTAAATAAAGATACAATATTTTATAAGAGAAATAGTTCAGATGTAGCTATAAATAATTATAATCATGTTATTTTGTCACTTTTAGAATCTAACATGGATATACAATTTATTTTAAACGCATATTATTATGTAGCGATTAATTATGTAGCCAAAATTGATTTAGGTCTTTCTAAATTATTAAAGGTAGCAGCTAATGATATTGAAGATGGTAATTTTGATATTAAATGTAAATTTAAAAAAATAGCAAATGTATTTATTAACAGCAATGTCATGTCCGCACAAGAAGCAGTATATCATGTATTATCTATACCTCTTTGCATAAGTTCACGTCAATCAGAATATATAAACACTTTACCTAAAAAAGAAAGAGTAAGAATATTAAAAAATAAAAAAACTATTGAAAAAATGCCTGATGAGTCCCTTGATATATATATACAATTAATATAATTGAAAAATATGAAAAAAGAATAAAATCATTAGAAAATGTATGTTTAGCTGATTTCGTAGCGTTATATAATGATAAAAAAAATTTATATTATAATAGTGATGATCAAAATTCAGATATAGATATATTTGAAAATGATGTAGTTAAGACTAGATCAAAGGAAAAAATTATTCGATATCGTAACTATAAATTAGAACAGGATGAGTTAAATTATTATAGGGAATAAATTTTACTTTTTTTAAATTTTCGTAATGAAGATGAAGAAATAAATAATAGATATATCAATTTAAAGCAAATTTATGAAATGAATAAAAATATTATTTATAAAAATAAGGAAAATATTGTAAAATTAATGAAAAGTTTTTTGAAGATGCATTAACATCTGCTTTATATGTAGATAATATTAATGATAATAATGATATAGATGATTCATTCGAAGTTGATATATTGAATGAAAATAAAACTATTGATAAAAAAAAAAAATTTTTTAAATGAATTCATTTAATATTGAAAAATTAAATGAAATTTCTCTTAAAGAAAAATTATATGAAATCATGTTGAAATTGAATGAAGAGCAAAAATCATTTGCAATGCATGTACTTCATTGTTTTAAAATAAATAAATTACCTTTAAAAATTGCTTGAAGTGGTCCTGCAGGAGTAGGTAAATCTTTAGTAATTAAAGCAATTAAACTTATTTCAAATGTATATTTTAATGAATTACCTGGTAATATAAATGATAAAATAAAAATATTATTATGTGCACCATCTGGTCTAGCTACATTTTTGATAAACGGTTTAACATTGCATACAGCTTTTAAATTACCCATTAATCAATTTAATGGCCAAATGCCTGAATTGTCTGAAGAAATCGCCAACTCGATTAGATCTGAATTAATCTACTTAAAATTATTAATTATCGATGAGTTTTCAATGGTGGGTTCTAATATGTTATCTAGAATTGATACAAGATTAAAGCAGATAATGGGATGTAATCAATTTTTTTTTGGTGGTGTATCGGTAATATTAGTAGGCGATTTAAATCAGTTACCACCAGTCCAAGATTCAATTATTTTTCATCCTCCAAAAATAATTAATTTAAATATATTTTCTGGAAATTTATTATGGGATGAATTGAAATTTATCGAATTAAATAAAATAATGAGGCAGGAAAATGATTTGAAATTTGCAAAAGCGCTAAATAATTTATCATTAGGTATTA
The DNA here is from genome assembly GCA_017163975.1 of Anastatus disparis. NCBI lineage: Eukaryota > Metazoa > Arthropoda > Insecta > Hymenoptera > Eupelmidae > Anastatus > Anastatus disparis. Next base: position 5,754,125 of record JAFFSR010000251.1, read on the forward strand.
TGGATCAAAATGATATTTCACTATTAAACTCTAGAATATTCGATGAAAAAAATATACCGAATTCAGGTGTAACATTATTTTGGAGAAATGTTGATGTTGATAAATTTAATAAAAATAAAATTAAAATGACAACAGGTATAACGTATAAATCGACAAGTAAAGATTATATTTATCATTTCGATAATGAAAACGAGAAAGAAATTATACTACATAATTTGAAAAAAAAATAGACAAGGATGTGGTGGTTTATTACACGAATTATATTATTAAAAATCGGTATAAAATATATGATAATTTCAAATATTGATGTAGAAGATGGACTTGTTAATGGAGCTTATGGAATTTTAGAATTCATCACATTTAAGAATAATACAAAAGAACCTTTTATTGCTTGGTTAAAATTTGATAATTGTAATATAGGTTTAAAAATTAGATCAAAATTTAAGCAATTTCAGATTGATAATAATATAGATACTAAATTAGTTCCAATAAAAAAAATTGATGTTAAAATTAGTTTGAAAAGAAATATTGATTGTTACAGACAACAAATTCCTATTGTACCTTCAGAGGCATTAGCTATACATAAAAGTCAAGGGCAAACATTTGAAAAAGTTTGTATAAAATTTAATGAAAAAAAAAATTTTTTTAAATGTCTAATGTACGTGGCTCTCAGTAGAGTAAGAAAATTAGATGATTTATATATAATCGGCAATTTTATTCCTCCTAAAATAAACACAAATAATAGCCTTCAATTAGAATTGGAAAATCTTAGAAATAATAAAAAACTACAATTATCTTTCATTAAAAAAATTAAAGGAGATAAATTAATTATAATTTATCAAAATATTAAATCATTAAGTAAAAATATAAAATTTATTCAAACATATCTGGTATTCACAATCGACTTTATTAATTTTTTCTGAAACATCAAGTTTAAACTCTGATGTTTATAACATTGATGGATTTAAAATTTTATATAGATTCGATAATGATTTAAAAAGAATGCCAAAAGGATTAATATGTTTTATAAAAAATAATAATGAATATAAGATTTTAAAAGTAATTTATCATGAATATATTATAAATGAACATAATTGTCATATTTATCTTTTATTATTGAAAGTAAATGAAATTTATATTCTAACAGGATACAAGTCACCTTCAATTAAAAAATCAATATTATATAATTGCTTTATTGAAAGTGAAATATACAATTATTTAAATAATGAAGTAATTATTATTGGTAATTTCAATTGTGATTCATTTACAAACAATACTGATATAGAAAATTATTTTAAATTGAAAAATTTTAGAAGAGCAATACCTCCATACATTTCTACTACAAATTTTAATACACAAATTGATATAATTTTCATTAATAACAAAATTAACTTTTATTCATCTGGCGTTTATGAAACATTTTTTTCTAATCATAAACCTATTTTCATTGGTATAAATAACAATAATGATAACAATAATATAGATAATATTAATGAACATGATTTTAATGTTTATAATCTATATGATGATTACACGCGTGAATACAATATAAATATAAATAATAATAAAAATAATGATATAATTGATGATAATAATAATGATAATGATAATAATAATATCGAAAATAATAGAAAAATTGATAATAATAGTAATTGGGAAATAATTGGACTTGATAATATTGATCAGAAATCATGTTATGCAAATGTTACAATTCAGTCATTATTAAATTCTAGTTACATCCGACAAATAATTAAAGATTACACATATAATGATATTATGAAAGATATTTTAAATAAATATATTAATAAAAATTTAAATATAGTTGATATTAGAAAATGTCAATTCACAATATGCTTTAAATCAGCAGCAAGATGCCGCTAAATTTCTCACAGATCTTATAGCATAATCTGAAATACTTAAAAATTATTTCAATTATGATTATATAACAACAGTATGTGATATTTGTGGATTTATTAATGAAGAAATAACGAATGATTTTATAATAAGATTATATTTACCCTTTACGAAAAGTGAATTCAGTTTGCAATATTTAATTGATTATAATATCAATCGTTTTTAACAAATAATAAGAAAATGTAATTCTTGTGGAAATAATAAATTGAAACAAAATTTTAAAATTATAATTCATAATAAAGTAATAATTTTAAATTTATTATTATTTAGAATGAATAATAAAGGACAATTAGTAAAAGAAAAAAATTTCAAATTATGTGATTTTTTGGATATGGTGAAAATAAATCATGAATTTTATTCCGTTATGAATGGTATATTTCATCATGGTGAAGAAATAGATAGTGGACATTACACCAATTTGTTGAAAAATAATAATATTTGGTTTGAAGCAAATAATGAAGATATTATTAAAAAAAATTGGCCAAAATTTTTAAATAATTCATATTTATTATTTTTAGAAAATATAAATACATAATATTTAAATGTTGAATTCACATTTTTTGAAATAATCTGTTTTTAAAAATTATGATTACAATACGCATATAAACTTTAATAAAATAAAAATAAACAAATCTGTTAATTAATATCTATTAATCAAATTAATAAAAATTAAAATAGATAATCATAATAATCAATCCAAATAAAAATTATATGAAATTAAAATGTTTAATAAACAAATTTAAAACTAAATACATTCAGAATAAATGTAATTCCAAATTAAATGAAAAAAATTAATATAAATATTGATAAATTTTAATTAAAATATTTATTTAATAAACAAATTATGATTAATTTATAAAAATTTATATTAAATCATAAAAGATAAAAAAAAATTAATAAAAATAAATATTATATTAAAATAATATTTAATGTTTTAAAATTTTATGTTTAATTTGTATATAAATTTAAGTAATTATTAATTGAAAATTTAAAATTTAAAAAATAATTTCTTTTATTATAAATATTTTTTAATTATTATAAATTGTGATATAATAAATTAAAATAGTTTATACATAAAATAATCATAATAAAAAAAAAATTTTATTTCATATTATTGTAAGACATGTTACAATAATATTAAATAAAAAAATCTTTAATTATTATGATTATTTTAAGATACATATTTAAAGAAAGATTTAAAAGCAACATGTATTGAATAAATAAATTTTTTATGTTAATGATATGATTATATGAATAATTTTTGTAAATTATTGTTAATAACTATGAATTACCGTACTGAAGTTTAAAACTTTAAAGAATTGTAAATATTAATAAAGAATAGTAATCTTTTTTTTATTGCATATATATATATAAAAATTAAATAAGTTTATAATGATTATTATCTGTAAATAATTGTATAATGATAAATATCTGTAAATAACAGTAAAATAATAAATATCTGTAAATCACTGTAAATAACTATTATTTATGACTCAATTACAACTTTTTAATGGTTATTAACAATACATAATAAAATAACTTTTAGAACTTTGCTTAAATATGTATGCACTAAGATGGAGGATGGATTATAGGAAGAGTCTAAGCTATAAGGAGGATGGATTTGGTCTCTCATGGTTGTGTAGGGCTACAGGCGATGGGAACCATGGTTTTCTTTTAAGTAATTATATGAAAAAAATTAGATAGTTTTAATTAATTTTAACATGTCTTAAAATTACTTTTAATTATCATGTTTATTTCATATAATTTTTTTAAAATAAAATAAAAAAAAACCAACGCGCCTCAAAAAAAGCAATACATTATTTCGATGTGCTATACAAAAACTAGCACAGATTAATTTTTACCGACGAAAACTAGTATTTTTAAATTTATGGAGATAAAAAGAAACACAAAATATTATGATGGTAAATAATGAAACGTATTACCTACATAAGTAACAATAAAATTTTTTTATCTGTACTTCACTCTTGGAAAAATAGATCTTACACACTTTTTTACATTCTTACTGTGCTTGAATAACAAAATAATTCATTAAATAATGACATTTTTCGCTTACTATTAATGTACTATATATACTATTATGAAAAAAAACAGATGGATATTAATTTAATTGTACCTGAATAATATATCTATGAACAATTAGTTATGTTAGCAAGGAATTATTATAAAAAATGGGTAATTAATATTAATAATATTATTAGTGATTCATACTATCTTTATTATTCTTAATCAATATCAATGATAGAATAATTTACATTTTCTGCGAATTGAAAGTATTAATCTTCGTCAAGTAAACATCAAAAATGTTACTCTCAGCCACATGAAGTCAAAGTTTTCTTTCTGAATATTGAAAGTGCTAATATTCATACGAAAATTTAGGAGTGAAAGTTTTCGTATGCCACGTTGATATAAAATATCGAATGTAAGGTATAAATAACAGTACCTCTTCGGGTGGTGTGGAAATCTGTTATTTTTATGTAATTGAAAAAAAATAATAATGATGATCAAAATTAAGATATAAAAAGAGTTAAAAATGATGTTATCAAGATTATATATAAATAGAAAATTATTTAATATCATAATTATAAATTTTAAAAAAATGAGTTAAATTATTATAGGGAACAAATTTTACTTTTTTTAATTATTTGTTTTAAATTTAAAGAAAAAGAATTATAAATCTATTAATTAAAAGCAAATTTATGAAAAAAATTAAAATATTATTAATAAAATCAAAACAATGCTTTCTCTATGAGAAAGCAAAAAGATATAATGAAATTAATGAAAAATTTTTAGTAATTACATTAATATCTGATTTATACATTGATAAAATAATTTATAATAATAATATATATCATTTTTTTTGTAGTTATTTAAAGTCGCATTTCCCTTAATGGGTATTAGTGACTGTGAATTGTAAACTGCAGGATACGGTGGGGAGAACTGTGGGACTTTTGTTGGTGTAATCTTCGGTTTCCATTCTTTAAGGAAAAACCCGACATTCAATTTTTGAATTTTTCCCAGAGAACTGAAACCCGGTCCACTAGGACGTGAGCCTGCTGTCTTAACAACTGGGCTACTGCCGTCCTTCAACGACGGAGCTCGTAAGTGTGTTTTTATGAACAAAGCACATGTATCAGAAGTGCACAGAAAAATTAACAATAAATAAAATTCAAGTACAAACATTTGAGAAAGTTAATATAGAATAAGATAAAAAAAAATTTTATTTATATATAATGTACATTTAGTAAAGTGAAAAAAAATAGAAGATTTATATATTATTTAAAATGTTAATCTTTAGAAAACTTACTTATAAAAAAGTCTTTAATTAACATTAAAAAATCTTCATAATAATAAAAAATACAATATACAAACGCAATGAAAATAAAAATAATTTAAAAAGAATTGAATTAAAGCGAAAAAATATAGAATTTATAGATCATAAATCAATTAAAAATAATAAAATAATTAAATTGTTATGATTGAATGAAAATTATAAAATTAATAAATAATTAAAAAATAAAATAATTCCTTTTTTCTTGAAGTTTTCTACGGGGCTATGTGCTTCCTTTACTCCTATCTTGGCATTAAGTCTTTCCCAATAGGTGGCATCTTTTCACCAAAGATCTCTTTCTTATCCTGGTAAAATTAAGGATTCTGTGGAGTATTCTTGTCTGATGGAGATGTTCCTATGCGTATTTTTGGGCTGTTTGGTTTTTTAGCCGGCATCTCCTGGGCTTGGAAATTCAAGGCTGAGTTTATGTGAAAATTTAGTTAAGGCCAAGGGAGAGGTAAGCCATATTCGCTGCTGTGTGAGATGAGGCTGCGCAGGCTCGCTTTATTTTTGACGCTGCTTTAATACCTTAAGGATTCTCTACATTTGTGCGGAACGTGTAATTTACATTCGCCCACGCGTGTGAGTAGACATTTTATTTTTTTTTTGCCTCTCAGTCTTACATATCAATTGTATTATATGATATCTCTTTACTTTTCTTTACTTTTTTTTCGTGAGTTTAACGATTGTAAAAGAATCAACCCTGCTATTTTCATGTGTTGCTCGAACTGGCAGCAGTTTGTTTCTATTTTAGGCCTTATAATTCCCGTGCAGAACGTATTATGATTTATGCGTGCATACGGTGGTACGTATTTATGATGGATGTATGTGGGTCGAAGGTAGGTTATGAAATAACCATACTCAAACACTGTTACTGTTACTCTTAATAATCAATATATTGTCAAGCAATAATTAACACTCAAAGTACTCTTTGAATTCTTAAGTACTCAATGAAGTTTACTCAATAGAGGCTACAGAAAGAATGACCATAGGGCTTATGACGCCTATAACTCATAGTACCAGAAAAGGGACAAAAGGGTGGGGAGAGTAATAAGGCAAAGCAAACCTTACACTCCCTCCCTTAGCCTTGTTACAATTAATCTCATTAATATTTTATTTTACTCAAAAAATGTCATACGACATATTCAAAATGTAATTGGTACAGTAGACAGAAAACTTTTAATTGTTCTTATGGTCTTCTCAATAAGAATATTGAATTCCTCTTTTCCTCTTTATTTCTTTAAGTTATCTGTAAACAGAAAGAAACATAATATGTTAAATTTAAATATTTATATTTTATAATTCTCTTAATTATATATTAGTTATTTTATTTCTTAAATATTTATGTGCTTCTAAGGGTAAAGGTTTAGTCATTATATCTGCTAAATTCTCTTTGGTTGCGATCCATGTAACTCTAACTTTGCCTTGATCTACACATTGTTTTATAAAATCGCCATGTGTATATCGGCCATGTGCTTTCTATTGCCATTCTTTTCGCTTTTATTTAGATTTCTCTGTATTTCCATTAAATTATCATCAAATACTTTTAGTTTGTGACTTCCATCCATTTTTATACAGTCACCTGCTGAGCAATTATCACACCAAATTATTACTAGAAACAGTGTTTTACCCAAAACGAATCGAATTGATTTATCTAAAGAAATTAACTCTTGTAATGCTTCACTCATTGCTAAGTACTCTGCTTGGCACGTCGATAAGGTCACATATGATTGTTTATGACTTCTCCATGCCACTACATCGCCAAATAATTTAATTATATATCCTCCTTTTGAAATAGAATCTTGACAATCTCTAAAACTAGCATCTGTCAAGGCTTTTATCTCTTCTGCTTTAGATGTAAATTTTAATCCTAATTTAGATGTTCCTCTTAAATATCTAAATATTCTTTTAACATCAATCCAATCTTCTTCTGTAGGTTCTAACTGTTTTCTGGCTAGATAGTTTACTGCAAATGTGATATCTGGTCGTGTTGCATTTGATAAATACATGAGACTTCCTATTTATTTCTTGAACATCCAATTTGCTCTTCTTATATCGATTGCTCACTTGCCTAGTTACCATAGGTGTATTTTGAGGCTTGCAGTCTTTTATGTTGAACTTCTTAAGATGCTTTCTATATATATTGCTTGATGTAAAATGATATAATTCTCTTCTTTATTTCCGAAACTAATACCTCGTTATCATCAGCTTGTATCTACATTACTCTGAGAATTAACATAGGAACAATCTTCACCATCTATTGCTTGTTTTTAAATAACAGTCATTTGTCCAATGACCAATTTTATTGCAACTATTACATCTTTCATTTTTACTGTATTGCGTAATTACTCTTTGAGCTATATGTTTTCTTTATTTTCACTTTTCTTTTCAGCTTCCTAATTAAAATAGAAAAGATTTTATTTATTCTATATTCATCTCTTTGAAATTTGTTTGTCTTCTGATTGGGTCTGCACTTCTTAGTTCGGGTGTTATTGGCGAAACGGCTTGATAGAATGCTGCTTTTATTTCTTGATCTGTCAGTGGTATGGAGTCTTCAAAAGTTTCATATGCTCTATTAATTGATTCGAAGCGTTCACAAAAAATCATTTACTTTTTCATCCTTTCTCATTTTTATTTAATATAGCTGGGCTCTGACTGAAGTGTGTGTGATGTTTGTTTTAGTCTTTTTATATCCTCTTAACTTTTTCGAGATTTCTGCAGGTTCTTTTAAATTAACTATCCTCTTATGATAAGTTTCATTCAGATGATTAATGATTATATCTCTAACGAGATTTTTCCTCTTGTCTGCTTGAATCCTTGATAAATTTTCAGGTGTTTTTACATTGGGATCAATTAAACCCAGTAAATCATTGCTAATTAATTCAGATCTTAAATAATCCATCCAAAGATCTAAATTAGATTTTTGAGAAAGTTTGTAATCCCTTTTGATATTTATTTTTGATTTGTGAATTTCATCTTCTAATTTTTTAAATAATTTAGCAGTTGCTCCAATGTTGTTTTCAGTATTAATATTTTCTTGATTATTATTGGTTATAGAATCTTCTAAACTATTTTGAATTGTAGAATTTTCTGAGTTTTTTTTAGAAAGTTTGCTTGTTGTCTCTAATAGTTGAATTTTCAATCTTTCTGTTTCTAAATTAGCTTCAGCGACTCTCGCTATTTGGCTTATCATATTTGTCAGTTGACTCATGACTCTTTTCATCAATTCTAATATCTCTTATTGCATCCCTGCAGTTGACTCTATACTGTTAGCAGATACAACAAATTTATCCCCAATCATTTGTATTTTTGAGGTTATCTCAACCTGCCTATCTGCATTTATTTTGTCTATATTTGTAATAAATTGTGGAACTCAAAAATAATCTACAGAGATTACAAGAACAATTTTCACAGATAACTCACCAATATAAATTAATAAGTAAACGCAATACACAACCAACACAAACAAATCAGGTACAAGATTTATCATCAACTATAAATATTCAAAATATCGGAGTTAGCAATAATATACTACCCATATGGAATTAATTTCTATGAATAACTAAATAATAGTAAATAATTGTAAATAACTGTTAATAAAGTCAGAATCGAGACATAAATAATAGTTATTTGCAATTATTTACAGTTGTTTACTATTATTTACAATTACAATTATTTACAATTATTTACAATTATTTACAGTTTTTTATAGATATTTACAATTATTCGTAACTATTTACAGTTATTTACATTTTCAAAAATTTTTTGAATTGTGAATAATTTAATGTTATTAATAATTATTAACAATTATTTATAGTTATTAACAATTATTTACAGTATTTTCCAGTTATTTACAGTTATTTATAATTATTTACAATTATTTACAGTTCTTCATAAATTTTTACAATGATGTCGAGGGAGCCTAGCCCGGTTCCCGTTTAACACATTATATCAGGCTAGACTGTCAGACCCACCATACCGAAAACTTTGACTACCGATGGATGGTCAGCCACTTGTGACCAACAATCAACCGATACCCAATGAGGTTGGATTTTTTAAGAGTCGCGATATAAATGGCACATACACTAATTTTCTTTCGAAAAAAAGTTAGAGGTACCTGGCCAGGATTTGAACCCATGCCCTCCGCGTTGAAGGCAAGAGCTCTATCCATTACGCCACCGCGCTCTGTGAACTTGTTGGGGTGGGTTCAATAGATAGGTTCAAAGCTCCGAACACATGTTCTCGTCTTGTAGTTAGGATTAATGATAATTCCAATAATTTTTATTTTTTTAGGAAAACTCGAGAATAAAAATTGTAATTTCAAAATAGATTTAGATTTTGATGTATCTATAGTTAATTCTAAATTAATAATTTTTTTAAGAGCATGACGAAGCTGCCCGCCTTCTAATAATATTTCCAATCCTAACTTATGAATAAACGATGCGTTTAATCGAGTTTTTTTTACTACAAAGAAAAAGTTTGTAAGATTAAACTCTAGTGCGGACAACTCAAGAAATCCACCAAAATATTATACATACAAAGTTATAATAAAAACTTTCAATATATCGTATTTTAAGGTTAGGTTTGTCGAGTTCGATATCTAATTTCCAATCCAAGCTCATAAAAAAATAACAAGTCCAAATGATTTTTTATTTTAACAAAAATTATTGTATTAATATAGCTTTAGTGCGGACAAGTCATTATATTTGTTTAATTAATGAATTTAAAAAGATATTGATAAAATAAAAAAAGCAAATCTCGATTGTCGCAGCTCCGACATCCCGTTAATCGAATTCCTGTACATAATTTTTTTTTTAAATATCTAACTAGTGAACAAGTTAAAATTAAATATAGAGATAATTTCAATCAAATTAGGAAAGATTTCAATGATATTACTTGAATTTGTAGCAAATATAGATGATGACTGTATTCTTGGAGATAATTTTCCAAAGAAATCTAATATTTTATCTAAAAGTCATGAAACTTTTAGAAATTTACTTGATTTGTCTATAATTAACAAATCGTGTGGAAAAATTGTTATTTCATTTTAAGATATTCCTGTGAGTTCACAAGAAATTTTTGAGAAAAAATTTAATTGAAATGAATTGTTCTCAAAAAGACGATTTTGAGTTCCTTATTGAATTTCAAGGTCTCTTTCAAGATGACATTACTTGAGGTTGTGATATTGTTGAACATAAAATCAATCTTTCTAATTCTCAACCAATTAAACTTCTAATTAGAAAAGTTCCTTTTTTCAACAAGAAGAAATTAATAAAATTATTGAAGATGTGAAATCACAAAGAGTTATTGAAGAATCTTCGAGTTTTTGGTGTTCACCTGTAGTTTTGAAACATAAGAAAGATGGTTTTTGTAGGTTTTGTGTAGATTATCGTAGATTGAATGCAGTAACTATAAATAACTATGATTCTTATTCATTACCTTGTAAGGATGGTTTTTATTTGGGAGATTATAAATATAGTTAATTAAATACGAAATAATGGTTGGCTTTGTAACGTTTAGCTTTCCTTTTTATTTAATACTATATAATTTTATTATTACGTATATATATAATGAGTAAAGAGAGTGGGAAAGAAAACGTTGCCTCCTGTTGCCAAATGCTTCAGAGAGTAACCAGGATTCGGAGCAGGAGGCGGTCTAGGACGGGCGGCGGAAGAACAGGAAAATAAAGGGTTTAGACACGGTTGATTTTATTCTAGTGAGTACCTAAGCTTTATTTCTGTCAAAAGACAGTTAAAGAAAAGGTACAACTACGATAACAAAATATAACATAAACAAACATAATCTATCTCTATATAAACCAAAACTAAAAGAATGAATTATGACGCGTCAATAAAAATAAATTGTTTCTTTTTTTTTGATAGATTGTAGATAACGAGAATTAATATAATATCTTTATTTCGCCACTTATCGGCTGATGGTACAGTAAACTTTAAATGGTAATAATGAAACGAAGATGCTTAGAAAAAGAGTGACGTTATCCGTCTATGATAACGGCCCGGACGGTCAGTTATACAGTGGCGTCCTCTACCTGAAACATAGGTCGTGGAAGAGAAACTTGTTAATACTAAATTACCAATTAAAAAGAATGTTTGAGTGGCCGGCACTCTTAGAGCTTAAATTTACTAATGATATTATTTTATAGACTAATAAAGAGAACGTTGGGTGGACGACACCCTTAATATACTAATATTACAATAAGAAAGAATTATTTACAAGTGGGTATACGGAACCCTTACGGTAATAGAGCGAGAAGCGCTCTACTTTATCGGCGGTTTACAAAAGTATTATCAGATTTTGGGTGGACAGCACCCTTAATTTTAATGCGGCGGAGGCGGCAGGGTGAAGCGTGTATACGGTTTACTCGATTGCATTAATCTAAGCCAGCAAGCGCACTCGGCGAAGATTAACTGCAATTCGACTCGCTACTAATGGGTTAATACATTAGAGCGAGCGAGAGAACAAGCTTCTCCTATAAGGAGTGGGAGCCCCTTATAAGAAAGCCAGTACTGTATCTACTCTCTCTCTAGGCCAGCGAGCGCACTCGGCTAAGAGAGGGGGAGAGCACAGTCCACAGTGCTTGCCTGATGACTGAGCCGTTGGTCTTATATGTTCTCGAGCTCGCTGTTCCTCTTGCGGGAACAGCAAAAACTGACGCCACCTGGCGGCTGGTCCTGCTACTGCCGTGCCTCGCGGGAGATTTGAAACGTGCTTACTGCACGATTATAGATAATCGTTGCAGCTTATAATTCCCAAATTCTGAGATTTACCAGCCTACAAAAATAATAATGGTATAACAAGGGAATTAAATACTCTACCTTTAGTATTCTAACCAATTATAGGATCACTTCAATAAATAAATTAATAAACCTCTAGTTATAGAGAATAAAATTAACTAAATAAACTTTAAGTAATTTAATTACAAGAGTTTAATTTAAGCCATAGACAAATTCCTTTATAATACAACTTCTTTAAATAAATCTAGGTTAAGTTAAAATAAAAGAAAACTATTGAATTCAATTAAAATATGCTAACTTACAGAAAAGAAAATTATTAGTTTAAATTATTAAGCAATAATAATAATTTGAATCTTTTTAATATTATAAAAAATCGAATAACGGATGCAACACGTGCTCAGTATATATTTTAGGTTATGTAAGGGTGGGGCTCGAACAGCAGTGCGTATCCCAGATTACGCAATTCTCCAATTGGTGGCGCTAGTGTCGAATATCATCTGATTCTTTCTCTCTCTAACTTTCAATAGGCGTTTCGTAGAAGTGAGGTTATGTGCTTTGTATTGATTTATATATACTTTCTATATATATATTTTAGGAAATTCAATTAAGGTGACTTTTAATTTTAATGATTATGTGTTTTAATTATTTAACTCTACTATTTAGGTATCTTTCCAAATTTAATCAAAGAAAAGTTATATAAGAAAGAAAAAAAAATAGTTTTTAAAGAACTTATCAAATAAATTATAATTCATTAATTTATCACCAGGTTAGAAGGTATATCAGCAAAAGAAATCATTAATCACTTTGAGAAATTAAACCAGGGTTGCGAAAAGAGTAATTAAAAATTATTTGAATCACGAATCATTTTTGAATTTGTAATTAAAGTTTTATTTAATTAACAATTCCTTTTAAATTAATAATTAAAAATATTTTAATTAACAAATCAAAATCTAATCGTGAATTGAAAAAGCTTTAATTAAAAAATCAAAAGGAATTCTTAATTAAATAAATTTCAATTAAGAAATCAAAATGTAATCGTGAATTAAAAGGGCTTAAATTACAAAATCAAAAGGAATTCTTAATTAAATAAATTTCAATTAAGAAATCAAAATTTAATCGTGAATTGAAAGGGCTTTAATTCCAAAATCAAAAGGAATCCTTAATTAAATAAATTTCAATTAAGAAATCAAAATGTAATCGTGAATTGAAAGGGCTTTAATTCCAAAATCAACAGGAATTCTTAATTAAATAAATTTCAATTAAGAAATCAAAATTTAATCGTGAATTGAAAGGGCTTTAATTCCAAAATCAAAAGGTATCCTTAATTAAATAAATTTCAATTAAGAAATCAAAATGTAATCGTGAATTGAAAGAGCGTCAGTTATGATTATGATTTGTGAATTCGAGGGCTTTAATTAAAAATTCCACAATTCCTTTTTAATTAAACGTACTAAGGAATTTTTATCATATATATGTATGTAGAAAAACATATGTGGACGCGCACATACAAACGCACCTGGGCTTATATATATTCAACATTTCATTTCGACCCACACGCACACATACGGACAAGTTGATATATATATATACATGGTCCGTTTTATGTCAACTTGCACCCGTTGACCTGTATATATTTTGGTTTATATATATGTATATATATACATACATACATACATACATGGAATATTTCATGTCGGTTAGCACGTGCTCTTAAGTACAGGTTTTTTTTATATGTGGTACATTTCATGACAACACGCACACACCCATTCGTGTACCCTTAGATTTATATATATGGGACATTTCATGTCGATTCGCATGCATGCACATGCACGTTAGTAAACATAGGATTTTTCACGTCAATTCGAAGGCACACACAGTTTATATATATATGGGACATTTTATGTCTATTGGCATGCATGCACACAGACTTTAATAAACATGGGATTTTTCACGTCAATTGGAACGCACGAACTTACAGGTTTAGATATATGGGACATTTCATGCCAATGCGCACGCACACACACACACAGGATTATATATGGGACATTTCATGTCAACTCGTACATACTCATAATGACAGGCTTTTTTATATATGTAAGACATTTCATGACAACACGCACACACCCATCCGAGTAACCTTAGGTTTATATATATATATATGGGACATTTCATGTCGATTCGCATGCATGCACACGCACGTTAATATACATAGGCCTTTTCACGTCAATTCGAACGCACACACACAGGTTTATATATATATATATATATATATATGGGACATTTCATGTTAATTCGCATGCATGCACACAAACTTTAATAAATATTGGATTTTTCACGTCAATTGGAACACACGCACATACAGGTATATATATATATATATATACTAGGGGGGGGGTACCCCCTGCTCGCCCTGCTCGCCAGCCCCCCAATTTGTATGTATAAGGCAGGACAAGAGGCATACAAAAAAATGCCTTATCTCTGAGGCGTACCCTGAGGCGTTGTAAGAGGAGGGGATGAGGAAACATTGAGGCGTCTCTAAGGCGATGTATAAGGCGGGACAAGAGGCATACAAAAAAATGCCTTATCTCTAAGGTGTACCCTGAGGCGTTGTAAGAGGAGGGGATGAGGAAGCACTGAGGCGTCGGTAACTATTTTTACGTTGTTTTTGAAAATTTTTAAAAATATCACTCTAGCAAACTTGAGGCGTTTCGAGGAATTCCTAAGGCTTACCTGAGGCTTCTCTGAGGAGTCTTTGAGGAGACCTATGAGGTAATATGAGGCAACAAACGTTGAGGCGATGTCGGAGGCGGGTCGAGGAGGGGGGAGGCATCTCACAGAGGCTGAAAAAAACCTATATTTACGTTAAAAAAATTTAAAAATGTGAGGCTGGGGGAGGAGGGGGGAGGACGCAAGAATGCTATTTTTTGAGGCTTACGTCTATATAATATAGGAAGTATATATATATATATATATATATATATATATATATATATATATATATATATATATATATATATATATGATATTTCATGCCAATGTGCACCCATACACACACACACACACACAGGATTATATATATGCGACATTTCATGTCAACTCGTACGTACTCGTAATCACAGGCTTTTCTATATATGCGGGGCATTTCATGACAACACGCTCACACCCATCCTAGTAACCTTAGGTTTATATATATATGGGACATTTCATGTCGATTCACATGCATGCACACGCACGTTAATATACAAAGGATTTTTATAATCACATCTTTTGTACTTAAAAATTAATTTACAATTACAACAATTAATATTTGAGTAAAATATGAAAACCTTAATTAGACAAAGACAGCGTATCCAGCTCCCTTTTTTTAATTTGAAACTTTTAATTAAACATTTTTTGGTTTCTAGTGCATGAAATTAATGTTTATGTATTTTTTTAACAAAGTTGGGTTTTGAAAAATTGAATTTTTGTTAAAAAGATTATAATTAAATTCATACTTTACAAATTTTAGACCACGTAAAAATTTAATTTTAGGAATATTATTTATAAAATGAACTCTCAAATCATTCTTACTGGATCAATGAACCTACAAATACATTGTATTTTATTATGTTATTCATTGTTTTGTTGTTCACTTTAAGGATTTAAAATGAACAGTGAAGAAAATTCAGTAGATAATACAGATGAATTGCTAGCTAGTTTAAGAGTTGGTATAGATGGTAAACCATTACATGATGATGGAAGTCAGGGGACAGCAAATAATGGTACCCATTATGAGTTATCACGATTGAGTAATTCTACAGGAATCACAAATGTTTCAACGGCGCCTTCTGTTTTATTAAGTGATGAGCAAAAAGAAATGTTAGATGTCTGCTGTAAAACTTGTTATTTGGATGGAAAATTTTTCGAAGCAGATTTGACGAAATCAAATGGCGATAAAATCATAGCAAAATGCATGACTTGTAACCAAATTATTCATGGAAATCTTAAAGTTTCATCAAATTTTTATCGCCATTTAAAGGTTATTGTTTTTATATGTATATATTATTAAATCAACTAATTTTTTATTGTTATTGTGACTTGCAAAATTTTAAAAGTAAAAATTGTACTTTTTCAAAAATATCTTGATTGTGAGGTCAATATTTAATGGTATGAATTGAAAAAAATTTTGATGTTTTTTATGACAGTACATTCAAATATAAAGTTAATATTTAGATGAAATATCAAGTATCGTGTTTCAATAAATATCTTGTTCAATGATGAATTTTCTCTTATGGATATATAAAATTGAACATTATTTATATTAAAGTTATATACCTTATCAGAAAAAAAGTGTAATAACTGTCAATTATCGGTAGATTTTCTTTAGATTTTATGATTTCTCATGAAACAAAATTTAATCAAACAAATCTAAATTTATTAAAAAAGCTAATTTTGCTTAAAAGTTATAAATATAATAAAAAAAATGAAAAAATTGAACTTCAAATTTATTTAAAAAATCTTTATAAAATCTTAATAAATTTTCAAATTATTATATAAAAATTATTGCAGATGAGGATTCAAATGATTCTGAAGAGGAAATGGAAAAGTTTGAAGAAAATGATGGCGAAGAATCACTGTTTATGAACAGTAACGATAATGTAGTTCCTGTAGAAGAATATTTTCAAATATAACACTATCTCGTCATTTTCGATGTGCCAGCCATACCTTGAGTTTGATTGCAACAAAAGATCTTGTAGACGCAATTGACAGAGTTCCAAATATTAAAAAGTGTCATAAATTTGTCATGGAAAAATGCCAACAATTATGGAAATGTTTAAGATCACCAAAAAAACGAGAAGAAATGAAAAAAATTTTTGAATGCAGTTTACAGAGGCCCGTTATAACAAGGTGGAATTCTACGTATGACGCCTTTAAACAAATCATTTCGTTAAAAGAAAAAATTGATGATGAAAGAATTCATGACATGTTAGAATCTAATAAAATCTTAAGAAAAAAAGATTTTGAATTTATTGAAGATTATTTGAAATTGTGTCAACCCCTGGCTTCAGCGATTGATATTTTACAAGGAGAAAAAGATTGTCATTATGGTTATCTTTTACCAACATTGTTGACTATCCGAAAAAAATGGAATACTTTATCGGCAAATAAAAGTTTGTCTATGTGTGAGCCACTGTTGAAATATTTAAAGGAAGCTTGAGACAAAAGATTTCATGATTTTTTTGAAATCATTAACAATGGCGAATTAGCAGCTATAGCAGCACTCACGCACCCCAAATTTAGAGCAAAATGGATTTCGTGCTTTGATAAAAATACACAAGCAAAAATAAAAAGGCTTGTTGAAGAATTGGTTAGGCCTAAAAAGCCGGAATCAGCTGTTCCAGATAATGAGGATACTGAAGACACGTTTTTTTATTTTGATGATGACAGCTCAAATGCATTACTAAACACGGCTTTTGCACCTCAAGAACAAGAAGAAAATGAACTAATGAGGTTTTTAAATGAAAAAACGATGTCTTTGGAGTCTTTAAATAATATGCCAGTTGTTAAAAGCTTATTTTTGAAATTTAATACCACATTACCTTCTTCAGCTCCAGTAGAAAGATTATTTTCTTATGCTACTTTAATGAACATGTCAAAATTTAATAGATTGTCCGATATTGAATTCGAAAAACGAGTACTGTATAAAGCAAATGGACTCAAAAGTTATTTGTAAGGGTATAAAGCTTTGAACTTAATAATACTTATTTTATTATTTTTATGAATAAGCAAAAAGTTTAATAATTTATAATTGAATATTTATAATTATACAGAAACATTTTTTATAAAAGCAATCTTTCAATATGAATAGGTAAAAATTTTTTAAAATAATAATCGCGATATTCAAAATCATCGAAAGATTTACATTGGCTGAGTAATCGCCACTTCATAAATTCTTTTTAAATGTTTCATATTAGAAAATAATCGCGATATTATGAAATATATGTAAGCTTACATTGGCTGAATAATCGCCACTTCATAAATTCTTTTTCAATGTTTCATATTAGAAAATTATCGCGATATTATGAAATATATGAAAGCTTACATTGGCTGAGTAATCGCCACTTCATAAATTCTTTTTAAATGTTTCATATTAGAAAATAATCGCGATATTATGAAATATATGAAAGCTTACATTGGCTGAGTAATCGCCACTTAAAAAATTCTTTTCAAATGTTTCATATAAGAAAATAATCGCTATATTATTAAATATCTGAAAACTTACATTGGCTGAGTAATCGCCACTTGAAAAGTTATTATTCAAACTCTTGTGTTAAATATGCAATCATGATATTAAAAATTAACCAAAAATGTACATTGGCTGAGTTATCGCCACATATAATATTGTAAATTTTTACCAGCATGAAGTAAATAAATAATTTAAATAAATGACATGAAAAAAATTGTTTTATTGCTTTATATAAGGTCACATCGTATAGAAAAAAATTCAGAAGTCATGCATATACAGCTATAGAGAACCTGTGTATTTTTATGAGCCCACATAATTAATATACGATGTATCCATAGTCCATACACAATATGCATAAATGCGTCTAATTATGTAAATCTTATTCATAGTCAATATATTATCTCCATTTTAATTTATTTTTTTTTATTCGAAAAACCAATTTTCTTATTAGCAAAGGACAGAATTATGATTTTTCTTTTTAAAATATCTCTTCATTTTCTATAATTTTGTAATAGTATTAGATATCTCGAATGATTTCAAAGATTTATGTCTATTAAGGAAATAATATTTATAATAAATGATGTTTAAAAATATTACTTTTTATTTTTGTAAAAAATTAAAGTTTCATGATTTCATGTAAATAGCAAGAATGTTTATTGTTCGGTTAAATAAACAAAAATGTTAAAGATTTAATAAAAATTATATGTAAATGCATAACTAATTCAGAATTTCTTTATCTTTGGAATTTGACTTATATAGATTTTAAATGATTTAATTCAAATAAAATGAATTACTAATATGATTTCTTAACTTTCGTGGTAAGTAAATAATTGCTAAGATTCATAAATTCTCAAATTTTTTAAATAATAACGCTTATTACCCGTATATCGGAATGATGTTTGATGAAAAAATGTTAAAATTATTCACTAATTACAATAGTAATATGCTTTCTCGAAGTTAAATTTCGCTGGCATTATTTGAACGAAAAATTCATAAATTAGTAGGGATACTACCACAAATTTATATGCGAGATGATTTGTATGAATGATCTTTATGTATGGGTATCGACTACGAGTAAATCAACATATTTCATGGAAGTTGCATGAATCTTAAACAATTGTTCTTTTAAAATCTTTTTATTTCCGAGTATTCTCCGACCTAATCAAACAACCTTAGAATCGAAATCGAAAAGAATCTCCAAGTTTCATTTGACTTAGTCCCTGCAAATGCCTGTAAACTTCATAACTGGTATGGAAAATTTCAAAATTCATTCATATAGACGACTTCCAGGTAGCCAGGATCACCTGGATATTGTGAGATGTCATCTCGGGGAACGTACATGTTATTAATAAATAATGGCTAAATTTCAAAAGATATTCTTGTAGACATTGTTTATCTTACTCGGAACATCCATGTTTGGCTATATAACATTTGCAACAACTTCAAAGTAGTTATTAAACTATAAGTAGAATTTCAAAAGTTTTAGCTGTAGATGATGTTTAAGTTGTCATTAACACCTAGGTATCCAAAGACGGCGATCGTGGGTACCACAGCATAATAAATAACTATTTTTTAAATATTGTCTATATCGATAAGGTAAAGTATGTATATATATATGTATAAAGTTAAATATGTGTTTGTACGTGTGAGCGTGTGCGTATGAGTTGAAATTAAATGTTCCATGTAAACTTGAATAAACTTGTGTTTGTACGTGCGATTTTACATGAAATGTCCCTATATATATATATATATATATATATATATATATATATATATATATATATATATATGTTTATATTATGCTTGCGAGTCGACATGGGGGGGGTCCAATATATAGAATGTTCATCTAAAATTTGCGTCAAAAATACGAATTCCATTTATTCGAACAATTATTCCGGAATTTCGAAGTTCAAATTTAAGAAAATTGATAAAATAGAAATGTAAACTACAAATGCCCAATCAACCGAAGTTAGATTATTAGAATATTATTTATTCGAAATTAATAATGTGTCAACTATTTCGAAATTATAACTGAACTAATAAACATAAAAATAAAATAGAAATTCATTTAACCGAAAATTACTAAGTTCAAGACATCAGCAATGAATAAATCAGTAGTTTTCGGTTAAATAAACTTCTATTTTATTTTTATGTTTATTAGTGCAGTTGTAATTTCGAAATAATTGACTTATGTTTAGTGTCGAATAAATAATATTCTAATAATCAAACTTCTAATGATTGATCATTTGTAGTCTACACGTTTCTATTCAATGAATTTTCTTAAATTTGAACTTCGAAACTATGAAATAATGGTTCGAATAATTGGGATTTGTATTTTTGACGCAAATGTTAAATGGACATTCTAAATATTGGACCCCACCCGTCGACATGATAAGTCCCACGTACATGAACGCGTGTGTGCATGCATGCGAATTGACATGAAACGTCTCATATATATAAACCTAAGGGTACTTAGGTGTGTACAAGTTGTCATGAAATGTCCCATATATATATATATATATATATATATATATATATATATATATATATATATATAACAAAAAAATTGCGGGTGAACGTGAGCAAGTTGATATGAAATGGACTATATATATATGCAAAAACCTGTCTGTAAGGTCGTACATGAGTTGACATGAAGAGTTGCATGTATATAAAAGCGTGTATGCATGAATGCAAATTGACATGAAACGTCCCATATATGTAAACCTGAAGGAACTCGGATAGGTGTGTGAGAGTTGTCATGAAATGTTTCATATATATAGAAAAGCCTGTGATTATGAGTACGTACGAGTTGACATGAAATGTCCCATATATATATAATCCTGTGTGTGTGCGTGCGTATTGGCATAAAATGTCCCATATACATGAACCTGTGTGTGCGTGCGTTATAATTGAAATGAAAAATCCCATGTTTATTAAAGTCTGTGTGCATGCATGCGAATTGACATCAAATGTCCCATATATATAAACATTTGTCTGCTTGCGTTTCAATTGACACGAAAAATCCCATGAATATTAACGTGTGCGTGCATGCATGCGGAACGACATGGAACGTCCCATATATATTTATGTCGTCGTAGGCCGTATTCGGTGGAATACCTATAGACCACGCTAAATTTGTATAGGCATTGCATACGTTCATGCTAATATCTCGACGATATTCTCTCTGTCAATACTCCCTTAGGGAGTATTGACAGCTCTATACTCCCTAAGGGAGTATTGACAGATCGAAATATCGCACAGCATGGCCGTATATGACGCGAGTGACATCGATTCGTAGGTTAGTGAAAACAAAAGAATGTCGTTAGATATGTCAATGCTCATACAAATTCATATAAAATCTTAACTTTACAGAATGTTTTGTTTAAACAAATTTTCAAAGTTTAACAGTTAATAAGTAAAATAAATAAGTAAATAATGACATTATTTACTTTTTTTTCATAAAACATATATCATTAATGACATTATTTACTTTTTTTTAATAAAACATATATCATTAATTTTAAAAAATCATTTATATAGTTCCTCATACGGCCTACCAACGACATAAACTTATCTACGTAACTTGGGAGTACGAAGGATTCTGAATCCAGGCTTGACTAAATTGCTTGTCACTTGAGCAGCAGTCAGTCTCGGGCACGCTTCGCGCGCCATCGACCAACTGCTACTCAAGCGACAAACACTTTAGTCTCGCCTGTATTCATCCTTCGTACTCCCAAGTTACGTATATAACTAATAAACCTGTCTGTGGGTGCGTTCTAGTTGACGTGGAATGTCCTATGTATGTATGTATGTATATATATATATATATATATATTAGTTATATACGTAACTTGGGCGTACGAAGGATGAATATGGACGAGGCTAATATTTGTCGATTGAGTAGTAGTTGGTCGAGGGCGCGCGAAGCGCGCCCGAGACTCACTACTGCTCAATCGACAAATATTAGTCGAGACCATGTTCATCCTTCGTACGCCCAAGTTACGTAGATAATTTTATGTCGTTGTAGGCCAAATGAGGGACTATAACAAAATCGATTTAAAATAAAAACAAAACACACACAACACACTACACATTAAATCTAACTTATTAATGCGTTCGATTGAATAATTTCAATCGAATCGCCACAACATTTTTATTTTCGTAACACTTTTTTTTTATTAATTTGATTTATATTTATATTTTTAACATTAATAAATAATATATTAATGTTTCTTGAAAATTTTTTGATAATATGTCAAAATTAGTTGCTGTCACTCTTTCATTTGTTTTTAATTTGTAAACATAAATCTTCAATTTTTTCGCATCGCTGATCGCATAACCCAAAAATTTTTTTATGGTTAAGAAAATGTCAAAGTCAGCTGTGAGCATAGGCGCGCTCGCGTCATACGGTTTACCTAAGTTGACCAGTCTGAACACATATATAATCCATACGACTCCGGGTTCATATGGAAAGCTTCCATACGCCACTGAAAGCGTATAGAAACATTTGAACATAGTTAGAAACGAGCCAAAGTGTACGCGATGTCAATACAAATTTAGCTGGGTCTATGGGTATTGAGCCGAATTTGGCCTACGACGACATAAATATATATATATATATATATATATATATATATATATATATATATATATTAACTTGTCTACATGTGTGCGTGTGGGTCGACATGAAATGATGCATATATATGAGTCCAGATGCGTATGTATGTGCGCGTCCACATATGTTTTTCTATATACATATATATGATAAAAATTCCTTAGTACGTTTAATTAAAAAGGAATTGTGGAATTTTTAATTAAAGCCCTCGAATTCACAAATCATAATCATAACTGACGCTCTTTCAATTCACGATTACATTTTGATTTCTTAATTGAAATTTATTTAATTAAGAATTTCTTTTGATTTTGGAATTAAAGCCCTTTCAATTCACGATTAAATTTTGATTTCTTAATTGAAATTTATTTAATTCAGAATTCCTTTTGATTTTTTAATTAAAGCCTTTTCAATTCACGATTAGATTTTGATTTGTTAATTAAAATATTTTTAATTATTAATTTAAAAGGAATTGTTAATTAAATAAAACTTTAATTGCGAATTCAAAAAGGATTTGTGAATTAAAATTTATTTAAAGCTCAAAATGATTTAAATATTTGCAACCCTGATTATAAGTTATATTTTCATGAGTTCATAAATCTTTATAATATGTTGCATCTTTTATACTGTTTAGTATGTGTTTCAAAAAAAACGTTTACTATCTTTTGGAGATACTACATTTAATCTATCAATAGCTATATTTTTTTTATTTTTTATCGTTTTATCCAAGATTTCTTGTTACAATTTAAAATATAATATTGCGGTATGTTAACATATTTAATTTTTTTAGCAAAATCATCTTTTTTATTTAAATTAAACCATGCGGTTAACGTTATTTCTTAATTGTTTAATGCTTAATGTTTATCATTTTCATCGAAAATTAATTTTGTTGATTTTCTGTATCAACACTTAATCTTATTACGGAATGACTTCTACCACATAATGGTAATTCTTGTAATTCCATGCTTCTTCCATTGGGCTTAAATATCTACCATCTACATATTGAGTTATTTTATAATGAACATCATCTTTATTATTTTCTTCAATCTTACTTTGTTTTATTTTACAATAGGCTTGATCTACTCCTTTATAAATATAATCATAAATATATTTAATACTTTGTATTGATACACAAAGTTCAGTATTAATCTGATCAGTATATTTTGCTAATAAAAAAATATCGTAAGGAATTACCATAGAACTATTAACTTTATAATTTTCTTGGTATTTTTAAGATTACATATATATGATTCTCAGCAATATTATTTTTTCGTTTATACTGTGAGTATTTATTTTCTTTAATTTTCGTACATTCAGTAAATGGTTTAGGAACATTTTTTTACATATAATTTTATTTTTATCATATAACCGTAATTTATCAGTATGTGGTAAATATTATATATTATGGTAAATATTCTGGAGTAAATATCTTATGATTATGATGTAATGTGATGATAATATGTGCATGAGGTAATCTTTTTTGAAATTTAATGGAAAATACATAAGTTAGAACAGGACTAAAAATTTCATTTTTCGCCATACCCTGCCCGAAAGCACAACTTTCGTCCCGGCACCGAAAAACAAAAGTTGTATTTTCGGCCCGGGTATAGCGAAAAATAGCATACACACCACGGGAGGTAAAATGGCGAACCCATAGCACATATTTGCCACCCTCGCCTTCGGCTCGAGGTGGCAATTATATGTGCTATGGACTCGCCAGTACTTTACCTCCCTTGGTATGTAATATACTATTTTACTATATCATTTAATAGCATTTTAAATTTTACATGAAATAATCTCACTGTAATATTTTGTATATCATTTAAAGTTGTTCCTTCAGGAAAATTAAAAAAAATTTTTTTGAGTTTTTTTAATTTTGGGCAACATGTCATTGTTATAAATAAATCAAGTCTTCCTACAGTTCTCATAATTGCCATTACATCTTGATAATATTGCTGCATATATCTTTGACTTCCATTATACGTTAACCGCAAAATAAAAAGATTTCCAATCATTTCTTTATTTTCAAAATTTGTTGAAACATTTGAAGCACTATTTGTGAAATGATCCAATGCACCTTGATGACATTCTATTCGTAATTGTTTTTAATTATTACGAAAAAAGTTCAGTCTGTTACTTTCGACCATTATGTAAGAATGTATTATATATTGAGTAAATCGTCTACAATGTAATATGGAACTAAAATTTATAGTATTTTGTCTGTAATTTATTCTATATAAATAATATTGTAATATTTTAAGATAATCGTTGTTTGTACTATTAAAATTTTTTTATATTTAATACTCTAACTTAAGTCTTCTGCTGGAAACATTAAAGGAAAAACCATAGAGTCCACACGGTGAAATAATTTATTTAAATAAGTATGAGTAACTTCTCGTAAATTTTTATTAGAGTATATACAAATATAATTATCTGGAATACCTGAATTAGTTACAATAATAGCTCCACATTCTAATGTTAAAGGTTTATTATTTCTGTGTTTTTGTTTATCGTTATTTCTTACAAAATACAATGTATAATTTGAAACATTTTGATTATTTATTATTTGTTGTAAATGTTTTAATTTTTTAGCAGTTGAATTTTTATTCATTATCTCTGTTATGGTTTAAATATGTTCTTTAATTAACTCATCATTATTTTTCAATCTTATATAAACGACCACATGTTGGATCCTCGTTGTTTATTGGAAGCAAATTATTTGGTGTTATGTGACATATTTGGCCTTGAATTTTTAAATTGTACATTGCTTTTTTTGCTGTGTACAACATTTGCATTAAATTTTTCAAAACTAAACAAATTATTATTTTGACCCTCAGGGCGCAAAATTCGATTTTCCATGCTTGTCAAGCGGGCGCAAAATAGTACATTCCCGCCCTAGGGCGTTAAATTGGCGCATGCGCCGATTTCACATCACATATATATTATTAAAGTATATAAAACTTTAAAAATACAAATTTAAATTTATCACAGTTACTTTAAACTTAAAGATTTTATTTATAAAAATAAATATACTTTAATTGAGCCCGCTTTTTTGCAGTTAACAAAGTGGCCATGGTTGGGGTAGGAATAAAGTAAAATATGCAATACGAAAGTAAAGTCTATTTCTCCCTCGGGAACTTTACTTTCAAGTTGCATGTTTTACTTTCTTCCTGCCTCAACAATGGTCTAATATTAATATTTAATAAGAAAAATTCAAATCTATTCCATTTTATAAGTTTTAAAATTAGCGGGAGAAATATCCATTTCTCCCGCAAAATTTTAGAAGTTAGAAATTTCTTTCAGCCCATTTTTCGAGTTAATAAGGTGGCTATTACTGTTGAGATAGAAATAAAAACTATTTTGCTCCTTAAAAATAGGTATTGAAAATCAAATTTAACCTCCTTCGTGTAAAAATAGTACATTTTTAACCAAGGGGGCAAAATAGGTGTTTCTTGACCGAGTCGAGTCTGTCGCATGAGCGAAGCGAGGGCGACAGTAAAGTCTTGGGCATGAACACCTATACTGCCCCATAGTTAAACTTATTATTTTTTGCCTATTGGGCTTAAAGTGTATCTTTTGCTCATTTTGCTCAATCGCAAAGGTTGCATTTTCGGCCTCGCTAGGCAAAAAAAAAGTATTTTTAACACTGGAGAAAATAATGAATGCCTTAAATCGCAAGTTTGTCACCCGAACCGAAGACGAATGGCGAATGGCATTTACATGCGATTTAAGATATTATTTGTTTTTTCTTAGATGAAAAATATACTATTTTCACACGAAGAAGGTTAAATTTAATTTTCAATACCTATTTTCAAGGAGGAAAATAGTTTTTTCTTTTCTTGAGGGAGAAAAATGAATCGATTTCACACCCAAGAGGAAAAGGGCTATTTTGCTCACCGAAAATAGGTATTAGAAATTTAATTTTTTCCCCTGAGTGTTAAAAAATAATAAGTTTAATCAGCAGGGCAGAATAGGTGTTGATGCCCGAGTCTTATTGTCACCCTCGTTTTACTCATGCGACAAACCCGACTCTGGCAAAAAACACCTGTTTTGCCATCTTGGTTAACAATGTACTTATAAACATAACCTCTTATTTTAGCGTTCCTTACTTGTCTAAAAACGATTTGATAGAATTTTTTTTCGTTGTAAATAAATATTGATAATAATATTTTTTGCACTCATTCCTAATTTGCAGGTATAACGATTAATATTGGTGTAAATAAAAAAAAAACTTAATTAGACAAGGACAGCGAATGAGGCCTACTTTTAACTTTCATTTTTGAAAAACGATATAATTCCTGCATGATTTTATGCATCCTGTAGAACTTTTTCATCAGGATGGAGAGGTCGATTTAATTATTTTATAATATTCAAAAAAGAAATTTCGTGATTTACATAGCAGCTTTATTTTCTCAGATATATAAAATTATCCAGAATATAAAAAATTTAAATTTAGCAGAAGAGGAATATATTTGTTATAGAAGTTTTTTATTGTTGCTTGATGAAGATAAAAAATAATTAAAAAATCTAGTTCATCAAAGGTTATTACAGTCAACTTCGTATGTAACAGATGTCATCGAAAATTTTTTGATTATCATGATAAATACAATGGAGTTCAGAATTGAAATTAATGAAATAAAATTAAAATAATACAAGAAAATCAAATGAGTATTGAATTAAATGTTCTAAAACAAACGCGCAACAACTCATGTTTCATCTGTAATAATGTAAATGATTTGCATAGATTATCAATCGATTGCAAAGTACAAGTTTTTGTATAATGCAATATATTTTTTCCCGAAACTGTAAGGTCCTGTAATCATCATTTAAATGAGAGAGGATATATTCTGCGGCCTTTGTTACCTTTTTTACAGAGTATCAATAGGCAAATCGTTATTCAAGGCCTGTATCTACAGGTTTTTCTGCAAGGGATGCGTAATGCTTCTTTTAATCAAAGATTAAACGATATCAACGATTTGATAGATGAAGAAGCTTAAATTCTTACAAGTTTGACGAAAGAGCAATTTACTGAACTTTTTAATTATTACAATAGAGTTCAAGGAAAAAACATTAATAGAAAAGATTTATTAATATTTTTGTGTAAATTACGTCAGGGGGTTTTACATGAGTTCCTTACTGTACTCTTCCAATACAATAGCAGACGGCATGCAAGCTTTGCTATTGCTGCAGTGAGGCAATTATTAATGATGCGATTCGTTGCAGGAAACATTGGATTGAACGCAACCACAAGAGAAGAATATATTCGCCAACACGTGACTGATTTGATTTTCAAATATTTTGTAATCCACAACCAGAAAATCCAGTGGCAATATTATACGTGGATGGAACATACAGCAACTGTCATAAGAACCGAAATTTTAGAGCATTACGACAATCATATTGTCGACATAAAGGGCGGTATCTTGGGAAACCGGCTCTTATGGTTGCTCCTGTCAGTTACATCCTGGATATTCACGGGCCTTTTTTTTCGGATGCGCAAAATAATGATGCAGCAGTGCTTAACCATGAATGGGATAATAATGAAGACCTACATAATTGGTTCTAAGAAGGAGATGTCTTAATTGTTGATAGAGGATATAGAGACGTAATATCCGTGCTGGAAAATTTTGGACTGGTTTGTATAATGCCTTCTTTACTCGAAGCCGGAGAACGTTAACTAACCACAGGGAATGTAAACGAATCCCGCATCGTCACAAAAACGAGATGGATAGTTGAAGCAAGAAATCGGCATTTTAAATCCGAATTCAAATATTTGGGCAATGTGCAACAAATTTACGTGTTCCCTAATATTGGTGATTTTTATCGTATTGGAGGTACCATTAAAAACAGGTATCAAGAATTTAAAAAAGTAATAAAATTTACAATCATAAAAAGTAATTATAATTATATATAATTTATGTAGGTTTCATCCCTTAATTTTTATGGAAAATGCAAAGCTGCACTCGGTTGATCAATGCGAGATAGAGTATTACTACAGAATAATTTTCAATCACATGGTTTAACCACATGGTAGAACCATGTGGTTTTTTCAACAAGGATCGGATTTAGCTATTTTGGTATGTCATAATAAATATGTATATATTTTAAACAAAAAAATATTATCTGGATTAAAAATATTAAATAATACAAATATAATATTAAAGTCATAATAATAATAGGGAATAATAAAAGCCATGTGATGGGAAGCCATATAAATTGGAATGGGAATCGATTGCAAACGAATACGTTATTGTAGAAGACATCAACAACAATTAGATTATTTAAATAATCAAATTCACAAATTAAAGCATTGTGAATAACAAAACGAAAAATACATAAATGGTTTAAGTGAAACCACAAATATATCGTGATTAAATGATGCAGTTAATAATTATGTTGGTATAAAAAATAAAACACTTCATTTTAAAAATTGGGAGGATATAACATATTTCTATAATGATACAGTAAATCAAATTATTCAATATAAATTAGTAATAAGTGAAGTGATCGCGGAATACTATATCACAACGTGTAACATGATTCATTATAGGTACTTATAACGTATTGTTAATATTCTTTAACAAAATTAATTATAATTTAATATTTTATAAAATATTAAAAATATAAGTCACAGATATTAGAAAAAAAAGAAAAATACAATTCGTATATCCAAAAGACTTAAAAAGTATACTATAATTTTAGATTAGTTTTACCGCGCGGAAAGAACACTATTGTTGGGAAATCCAAATCTTTGCTTGTAGCAACGAAAAAATTTGGTTAACACAACCAAAATCAATAGTTGAATATAACTTGATTATGATCACCAAAACTTTGGTTATTATTATAGCAATAGGATATTGCGAAAAAAAAATTTACTTTGGATGTAGGAACAAAATATTTGATTACTACAACCGTATATTTCATTACAGCAACCAAAGTTTAATGACTAATAAGTTTGGGTGTGCCAACAAAATTTATTCTTACCGCGCGGTGATTATTTTCAGGATTTTAGAAGGATTAAAATTCTTGTATGAAGAACAAATAATAGTCCCTTTTATCTTTGATCTCAAACCACACCAAATCGAAATTTATCGATATCGATATCAATATTATATAATTTTTTAAATAACTATTTAATAGTATTTTTAACGAATAATAAAATTGAAATTTTCAGTAATTTATTTAATATATTTCATAAATAATTTACATTCACAGAATTGTGGATATTTTATACAAATTATTCAAATTGTTTTAATTTATATGTTATTATTAAATATTTAATAAAAACGAAAATATTTTATTTAACTTCGAGAGTAGATGAATAATTTCATTTCATATATAATCGATATCAAAGTAACATTTTCTTCGAAATATTTTATTTATAACTTTATTTTATTTCAGTCACAGTAACAACCTATGTTTGTCAAATCTTCACGAACGAATTCACAATAATAGAAAACTTAACGATTTCAGAATTGAAGACCTTCAACAAAATATTATTGATATTACGAATTTACTATTACGATATTTTGATACAGAAGAAATGAATAAATTAAGATCTCTAATATTGAAAAATTTACTAGTTACTTGGCTACCAGCAAATAATATACTTCATCATTATCAGACAAAACAGAAGATATGGTTTTTTATTTATGATTTTAAAGTACATGTTTATTATTTTTAATTAGTTTTACATTATCTCTGTTTTAGGCAAACAAATTTTAAACTTTCAAAAAAATTTTAATGAATATGGTTACCGTTCCGTCATAAAATCCCTAAATTACTCATTAAACAAAAAACAGTGACAAACGTTAATAATAATGAACAAATTCAATATATAAAAAATTTACTTTTAAACTATATTGAAAATGTAGTAAATAATAAGATCAATGCGATTGATGACAATTAAGTTTTTCCTAAACCGTTTTGGACGATCAAGATATCACTAGTACAGCGTATATTGTGAAAAGCATGGACTACATTATTTAAAACGAATTAGATTTTTTCGTTCATCCTAACAACGATATTGTTCCAACATCTTTCATTCAGGCCAATTTAAATAATTCTGTACTGGATAACGTAGCGACTGACGCTATCATCAGTGAAGTGCAATTCGATAACAATTTATCCAATAAAACAAAAACGCGTACTGCTCTATGAACAAGTGCGAAATGGAAAAGAAACAAAATAGTAAAGGTGGTATTTACAGCTGATGAATCCGTCATGGTAAAATTTTTAGAATTTCCTATTTGTCCAGTTGTAATAAAAAATATTATCGATAATAAGTACATCGTAAAAATTTTCTAACATTATAAAATCTGTGAAGCAAATGTATATAATAGATGTACCACCTTTTTGTGTTTAATTTAAAACCCTGTATTCATACAAGGTCAAAGTAGTTAGAAAAAGTCAAATTAGTTCATAGTTTAGAAATCTTACGGGGCAGGAATTATGGATATGAAATGTTCATTGAGTTCATCAAGTGATCATGGGAGTATGGTTGGAGTAAAATAACCCCAAGAGAGCTTAAAATGAAGGTGTTTATGTCCATTTTAAGCTAATAATATTTTAAATATTTTAAATTTAAGTTAAACATTAATAAAAAAATTGCATTATTTCTTTCAGATTTTAATATAGATGTCCCACTTAATGTATGAAAAAGAAAATTTGCATATTATTCACTCGGTTTTATAAAATAATATTACCAACTAAGAATACTTTAATTTATATTTGTGGGTACTTTATAAAGTGATATATTAAAAATCAGCCAAAAGGTGAAATTCTTCAAAAGGTATATAAAAATAAAAATAGTTTAAAAATTTAACTGAAAATGTGCATAAAAAATAAATATTCTTTAATCTGAATTTTATGTTAATTTTTATCTTTTCAAAAATTTTGCACAATTTGAGCTATTTGAACAAAATTTTTTTTTAATCCAGAGCTTATAATTTTAATCTTAACATATTTGCAGTATACATTTTTTATAATAATGAGCTTAAAAATTGTTCGACCATATAATTATCTATAAAGTGAAAGCAAATTTTTTAAAAACCCTCAAGTTTGGACAAAATTACTCATAGCTTTGAAAAAATTCAGCGTATAGTACCAAATGATCATGGCGTATTTCATAATTTTATGTAAAAAAATCTCGAAGTTATAAAATAATCTTCGGATTTAATGCATCGCAATTTCTTTTTGAATAAAATAATTTAAATAAAAATTGAGTGGCGAATAAAAATTTTTATTTTTAAAAACTTTTGCTATTCCAGAATCTTTTAGCAACATTTGCTGAATACAGGAATGTTAACTTCTTAAAATGAAATTAGTATTCTTTGTTTGGTTTTATTTTCATTATTTAAGATAGTCATATTCATAAAAAAAGCATTGTATTGGGCATATTTTTAAATATCATTCATAATTCAAAAACAATAGCCTTAATATATGATTAAGGTTTTAAGATGACTCACCGTTTCTAAATTAAAATATAAATTTATAAATTTGAAATGTTTAACTAGTTTACATTAAAACTACAGAACTGAATTTCTATATCTTGATGTAAAAATAAAGAATAATTTATAAATTTTAATTACTTTTTTTATAAGGCGGTCTTTAAATAAATAATCATTTTAAGTATCTGCAATATAATCAATTTCTATGATTTAACAGGGGTAAAATTACATTAATTGAAAGAAGTTGCGTAAAAATAAAATTTTAAAGCGTAAAAAATAACCTTAAACAAAATGTTTTGAGCAAAAGGTTGTTTTAGAAAGTTGGTCAACTTTTGTTTAACATTTTTTTTTTGTAAAATAATTTGTTCTTGAGTTTGCAAGAAATTAATACATCATTTTTAAAAAGTATCCCTATTTCAAAAATTATTGGCAAAATTTGCTTGAAATAGGAACTTTTTGTAAAATTTGCAGCAATATAAAAACGTTTATTTATGATAATAAAATAAATACTTTCTACTATGATTTGTATACAAGATACAAAAGTATTTAAGTTATTCTATTTTTTTTATCACATGTGTGTAATTAATTTTTTAAGGTAATAAACAGGTTTGACTCTAATTAATTAAATTTCATAGTCAAATAGTTCTCTTTTGCGAAACAAAGAAAAAAACTCTGTTTTAAGAGAATCTACCAGTAATTCACGGAGAAAATTCATTATTTTGGCATGTTTAAACTTTAAGCAATAGTACAAATAAATATAAGGCACTTCCGTCAGTAGTTGCATCCAAAAACATAATATAAAGATTAGATACAATAGTATTTTTATGTAAAATATAAAATCGTATTAATTGTTTAGTAAGGTGCTTTGCATAGTATTTTTATACAAAAAAAATGCTAGCTTTGAACATTCTGATATGGTGCTGGTACTTATATTGTACCTCTAAGAACGCAATACAAGTAGCAAAATTTGCATATTAAGTATTGAATTTCTAATATTTGTCTTATTTTTTATCATGTTATAAACAATTGAAGTCACGGTTCTCTGCCTCACATATTGAGATGAAAAATCAAATATGAATGGATTTGTTTTAACATTATCTGCAACAATATCAGAATTTAAATTTTTCGTATGAAAAGAAGTTCTGATATTGATGCTCTTAGTGCTGATAATAAAGGCAAATTTAAATTTAGCATCGTATCCGCAAATTCAAACATATGACTTAACTTTTTTACTTGTTTGATTCGGTAATGGTGTTCAAAGAATGATCGCACTTTGTAAACATCATCACGATAAATAATTATACGAATTATAACTTGGTACCTCATTGTTGACTTTTCGAAATTATTTTCAACTCACCAATAAATCATTTGAAAATTATTTTCTTGGACCACATTTAGTAAAAATAGTAACGAAAATTTTAATCTTATGATTGTTACCATCAATCCTATTAAATTATAATTTTTAGTTTTATATAAGCTTAAATAAATAATTCGATACAATATTAGAATAGTATCAAAAAATTATATATAAAATTAATTACATATTTCAAAATACGTACCAAAATCAAATTAAATCCAACTACCATTGCCAAACAAGATAAAATAGCTTGATATTAACAATTTGAGGCAATCCTCCAAGCTTACATTTTATCTGCACAGTAATACTTTTGCCTTGATGTTTTATTTTAAAAAAATCTGACTAGGAATAGGTCTTGAAATTGAAAACCTGAATTGAAAGGAAAATAAACATTTTCATAAATATATTAAAATTTATTTAAAAACGTCTTTTATTTTTTTGTCTACGCCGTTATTTAAAAACGCTGCTAAGTGCTTTAGCGCAATTTTGCTTTCTCATAGAGTTAGAGTAATTTGATTTTATTTCTTAAAATGTGATTTTAATGTAAAAAATATGATTTCCATTCAAGAAAAATTAAAAAGGGAAAGAAAGGGTGAAAGTCCTCGGGAACCTCTTCTAGAGGATAGAGCACTTTTCCAGGCTACCGAGTGCGTCCGCAGTTTGCGGATAGTGAAAAGGCCAGAAAGAGCAGTGAGTGCAGGGGACCTAACTCAGTCTTTCTGGCTAGTCGCTAATATTGAATACGCGACCGCGGACAATGGAATTAGAGAGAGAAGGCGGAGTTTTTACATGATGGAGTGCAATAAGAAAATATTAATTACCCCAGATGGTAACCTTTGTGGAAATCCACCCGCTGTAAAAGCGGCTGAGCCTCATTCGGATTCTGGGGGAGGCTCGTTATTGCAATGTAAAACCGCGCCCGCAATGGACCACTTGGTTGTGGTGACTACGAGTATTGATACAAGGGAAAAAAAGAGCACC
This sequence comes from Anastatus disparis, assembly GCA_017163975.1. Lineage (NCBI taxonomy): Eukaryota > Metazoa > Arthropoda > Insecta > Hymenoptera > Eupelmidae > Anastatus > Anastatus disparis. The sequence goes on from JAFFSR010000251.1 coordinate 5,788,768, forward strand.
ACCATCTCGGAAGTCAAAGGCAACCCAAGGAGTATCTCGGAGCGGTTACAGGGTATGCAGCTTGACAAAGCCGTCGAAGATGATTTATCATCAATAGGCAGCACAGTCATAGCTGTTGACTCTGATACTGAAAGGGGACTCCTAAAAGAGGCTGACATAGACGGAACGGATGGTAAAGCTAAAAGAATTAGGAAGATTAGCAGCGTTCAGAGAGCAAAGAAAAGCTATCGGAATGCTGTCAAATTTCTTAATAAAATGAGCCAAAAGGACTCGGATAAGGTCACTGAAAGGGAAAGTGATTTTATCCGGAAGAACAAAATGATAGTGGAGAGGTTCGAAAAACAGCAATGAACCTCACAACTATCAGAGAAACAGGAGGAAACACTGGACGAAAGGAAGGTCGATGTTCCCCCCGCTTAGAGTAAAGCAAAGAAGCTGCAGCGGCCCAAAGCTGTAACCTCGTTGCCGAAACCTGTGACATCCAAAGGTGACGTGCCCCCTTCAAGGGAGCAAAAGACCAAAAGGTTGCGATCAGACGAAAGCGAGGAGATAGCTGCAAAAAGGGCAAAGCCTTTTACAAGCTTCGTGTCACCCGAAGAGTTTTAAATAGCCGTCATAGATCGATCAGATCCCGACGGTATAATGAGCTCTGAAGGCTGGCTGGAAGTAGAAAGAAGGGTGCTGCTAGCGATTGCAGAAGTAGCCGAAGGCGGAAGCGACGAAGAGGTAAGCTTCGACGGAGCCGGCTGGCAGAGGGGTGTCAAGGTCGTTGGTTGCAGCAACAGGAAGTCATTAGACTTACTAAAGTAAGTGATCAGTGGCTGCGGCGAACTCTGGCAGGGGGCGAAGTTAGAGGTGGTGCCTAGGTCTGACCTCCCGCTCAGGCAAGTAGTATCGGTCTGGGTCCCTCGTCCAGTGCTGGAGGAAGATGAGACCGTGCTTAAAATCATAAATAGGCAGAATAAGGGGCTCAATATTCAAAGCTGGAGAGTTATTTCTTCAGTGGCGAGTAAAAATGGCAACGGCAAGGACTACGTCATTGCTGTTGACGAAGGGTCCCTTAACAAGATGAGGTCCACGAAGGGAAGCATCAAGTTCGGACTAGGCACGCTGAAGGCGAGGCTTCCCAACTCCAAGGACAAAAATGGAGAAACCAGGTCTGCAAGTGGTGCAATTTAACTTGCACCACTGTGAAGCAGCCTCGGAAGACTCGATGCTGCCGCTGAATGAGGACAGTATTGACATCGCCTTAGTCCAGAAACCATGGATGGTAAGAGACAAAATCCAAGGGCTGGGGCAAAAAGGATATGACCTGTTCTTCACTCAGATGGCAAGTAAGAAAAGAGCCTATATTTTTAGCAAAAAGAGCACTAAAACTCAAATTGTTAACTCAATACAGCCACAACGATATGACTACGGTGTTAATGGAAGAGAAGGACAGACCAGCGCTGAGCATCACTTCTATATATATGCCGTACGAGGAAAAAGAGCCACCATCCCTTCTCTTTTCACAAATGGTGAAAGACACCACAGCGAAGGGTAGGCAAATGATGATAGGAGCTGATGCCAATGGCCACCATAATCAGTGGGGGAGCAGCAACATCAACGAGAGAGGTAAGTCAATTTTGGATTTTATACTAACCACTAACCTTATAATTTGCAATAGAAGTAATGTCCCCACATTTGTAAATAGGATTAGGGGGGAAGAGATAGATCTAACCTTGACCACAAATTCAGAGCAAACTAGGATAGAGAATTGGAGAGTTAAGGGTTAGGGACTTTAGGAACCCCAAAAAGACTGACTGGACGCGTTTCTCGAAACTAGTGGAGGAGGAGGCCCAGACATGGAGCACTTTTCGTGTCTCGCCAAATTCTACTATCGGTGAAATCGAGGAAAGCGTCAAGATCCTAGAAAATGCGCTGCGTGGAGCATACTTGAGGTCGTGTCCCGTCAGGAAGAGCCGCGTAAAAACCAAACCCTGGTGGAATGCGGAACTAAGGCTGCTGAAAACGACCTCGAGAAAACTCTATGCAATAGCTAGAAAAGATAATACAAACGAGAACTGGGAAAAGTACAAAACCAGCTTTAATGAATGCAAGAAGAAAATCAGAGAAGCAATATGGGACTCCATTAAAAGGTTTAGCGAATCCTTTAAGGATTTAAATGAGTCAGCCAGGTTCAGAAAGGCGCTCGCCAAGTATCCTATGGTCATAAAAAGCGTCAGAAAACCGGATGACTCATGGACCGAGACCAGTAAGGAGACTCTAGACTTGTTAATGAATGTCCATTTCGTTGAAAATCGGGAAGCAGAAGAAACGAAAGAACCCCCAATCCAAGAAGAAATGGAAATAGGGGAAGAAAAAAGAGAAATGGTAAAATAGATTGTGTCAAGGGAAAGAGTAGCGTGGGCAGTGAGCACGTTTAGTCCTTATAAATCAGCAGAGTCGGATGGGGTTATGCCGATTATGCTGCAGAAGTCACTAGACACAATTATGGAACTATTGATAAAGGTTTTCTCAGAAAGTTTACTACTGGGAAATATCCCAAGAAAATGGAGAGAGGTAAAAGTGGTCTTTATACCCAAAGCGGGAAAATCCAGCCACACACTACCTAAAGACTTCAGACCTATTAGCCTCTCATCCTTCTTATTGAAGGCATTGGAGAGGTTGGTGGATCAACACATAAAGGAGACCACGGAAGTGGAAAAGAACTGCACGGTACAACATTGAAAAGGCAAATCAGTGGATAGTGCATTGCATGAAGTAGTGAGGACAATAGAAAAGGCCCTTCAAAGGAAGGAATACACACTGTGATCCTTCCTAGATATTGAAGGAGCTTTTAATAATATCAAAGCGGAGGCTATAAGGCAAGCATTAGAGGAAATCGGAGTGGACCGTATAACTATCAACTGGATCATGGTAATGCTGGAAAGCAGAATCATAAATTCTGAATCAGGCAACGGAACTACCAGAAGAAAAAGCACAAGAGGAACACCACAGGGAGGAGTTTTATCTTCCCTTCTGTGCTTAGTGGTAATAAATAAAATCCTCGAAAGACTTGAGGAAAAAAGAATAAAAGTGGTAGCCTACGCTGACGACGTAGTGGTACTGATTACGAACAAAGATGCGACTGTGATCGTTGATATCATGGAGTCAGCCCTAGTAGAAATCACTAAGTGGACAGAACGAAACGGGTTGGGAGTAAATCCTAATAAAACGGAACTGATTCTGATCACAAGAAGATACAAAACTCCAGAGATAAAACTGCCAAAACTTGGGAAGCATACACTCGTGCTGTCCAAAAAAGCAAAATATATGGGAGTTGTCCTTGACTCGAAGCTGCTCTGGAAGCGGAACGTCGAAGAAAGAGCGAAAAAAGGAATAAACGCATACTACACATACAGAAAAATGTTCGGTAAGAGATGGGATCTGCAACCGCAGATAACGCAATGGATGTATAATGCGATTGTTAGACCAATAATCAGTTACGGAGCACTGGTGTGGTGGTGCGCCATGAACAAGGAAATAAATAAAAAGAGCCTAAACAAAGTACAGAGGGTGGCTACCTTAGGCACAACTGGGGCAATGAGGAGTACACCACAAGCGGCCATGAAGATAATGCTTAATCTACAACCGCTAAATCTAGTTATTAAAGGAATCGCCTCAAAAGGAGTCATCAGATTAAGAGACTCAAATCTATGGAAGCAGGATAATGACTGAACACACAGGCATAGCAAAAGAAATGTTAAAAATGGACAAAGGTGCGGGTGCATTGTTAACACAGTTAACGGACCACATGTTACCCAAGCTGGAGTTCAAGAAACAACTTGATATATGCCCTGGTGAAAAAAATCAGGTGACAAATCACCTGATTTATCAGGTGATTTATCATTCCAAAACATCATGTAACGATTTTTTTGGTTTTTACATGTTTCAAACCATGCTTATTCAATTCAGAAGTTTTTAAAAATTTTTGAAAATTTTGAACTTAGAAAATTTTTTAGATAATTTGGTCTTAGAAAAAATTTTGACTAATTTTACAAAAAAATTTCCAAGTTCAAATATGTCAAAAATTTTCAAAAATTGTTTTGAATCGACTAAGCATTGTTTGAAACGTGTAAAAACCAAAAAAATCGTTATATGATGTTTTGGCATGATAAATCACCTGATAAATCAGGTGATTTATCACCTGATTTTTTCCAACAGGGTGGATACCGTCGAAAATAGAATGGAACGACGGTAAAGTAATGAGAAGTAATGAATGGGCTGTTTTTACAGACGGCTCCAAATCATTAAGCGGCACAGAAGCAGGAATCTACTCAGGGGAGCTGGAAGTCGAGGAGTCGTACAGACTCAAAAATGACTGCAGCATCCTATAAGCAGAAGTCCTGGCTATCAAAAAAGCAGCCCGGCTTATCCAGAGTAAAAGAGGCTCCAGTAGAGCCACAATTTACACGGATAGTCAAGCTACCTTAAAAACATTAGCGTCCAAGGTCACCAGATCAAAGGCTGTGGTGAGCTGCCGGGAGGCGCTGTTATGGATCCGTGAAAGCGGAGTCAGACTCTGCTGGATTCCCGGACACAGTGGTGTGGAAGGTAACCAAAAGGCGGACGAGCTGGCAAAGCTGGGAGCGGATAGAGACAGTGAGGAAGTGTGCAGGGACCCACAGCCACCGATCGAAGTGATTAAGACAGCTATTGATAAAATACTACAAGAGAGGCACAATAAGGACTGGAACAACCGCAGCAATTGCAGAATAGCCAGGAAATTGTGGCCGAAAATTGATGAAAAGAAAACAAAGGAGCTTTTAAGCTACAAAAGAACCTCAGTCAGCATGATCACAGGAATAATAACAGGTCACTGTGCTATTAAAGCCAGGCTCCAATGAATGGGCAAGATCGGAGACGACTACTGCAGAGAATGCAATGAGGAGGAGGAAACCTTGGAACATCTCCTATGTTACTGTCCGGCACTAGAGAGCAAAAGACTTAAGAATTTGGGACATAGCTATCTAGAGGAACTGGAAGGGGCAGCAGAGATGGGGCCAAGGAAGTTAATCAACTTTACTAGAGGTTGGAAGTGCTTCAGTGGAGAAAAGGAAGAGAATTAGTATTCTTTTGCCCTGCTTTCTCTTTTATTATCAATATTGGGTATAGAAATGGACCACTGGCTATCGAGCTGGGGCGACTCCCGTGAAAGGGCAGTTGTCCAAACCCTTACAACCTAACCTAACCTAAGGGTGAAAGTCAGTGTAAAAGAGCGATTAGGAAATAAGAAGAGAGAGAGAGAGGGATAGATGAAAATAGTGTAAAAATGAGTATCAGGGAGAGATAAAAGGAAAGAGAGGAAGAAAGAAAAGAGTTAGTGAGAGTATTAAATCAGAAATTATAAAGACAGTAGTTGTATACAAATTTTAGAGCAAATCTATTGAGTATACGTAAAATAGAAAAAAAAAAAAATAAAAAAGAAAATTTAAAAAAATTTTTTTTAATTTTCTTAAATTAAAACTACGTTGAGCAAAATCGGTTTCCAAAAGTTATCCTTCTTTTGATAGTTGCAAATAATTCCTATACAAATTTCAAAGAAAATTCATCGAGTAATTTACGTAAAGTAAAAATAGTATATTATGATACAAGTGTTTTAAATGGCGTATTCTGGCACGGCGTAGTTATCGACAACGCTGTGTCAGAATATGCCACTTAAAAGATGAATATCATATACTATTTTGTCGCACGTGTGTATGAAATCCGCCACCCAATCATAAATATTTAAGATACATAAATAAAAGTGAGTTCTATGTAAAAATAAGTTATGATTCGATTAATAAACAAAACTATATTTCAAATTATTAAACAGAATTAGATTCTTAAATATTCATGAATCCTTAAGATGCATAAATAAAAGCGAGTTTTATTTAAAAATAAGTTATGATTCAATAAGTAAACAAAACTATATTTTGAATTCTTCAACAGAACTAAATTTTTAAGAATGAAATGAATGTAAATTTCACCAATGAATTTACTATCGTATTAAAAAATATATTCTATTTAAAAAATTTGCACAGTGTCATCATCACATTAAAGACGGTATTATTAAGAAATTGTATTATAAAGATAAGATTAAGTTTGTGTTATTAGTTGTAGAATATACGCAACATGGTAGTTGAATATACACATACGTATAGTATAATACTATTACTTGTCTCTATGTTCATCATACATGTCTTAATGTGTCTTAACTGTCTACAATATATTATTAAAATGCGCGTGCACAACTCATATGTATATATAGATATACTAAACAGTTGAGTAAAGCATGCCACAATAAGCTACTTGCACCCCGTATAAGCGTGCGTAGCGAGCGGATTTCAAACATGCAGTGCTATAAAAAAATAAATAATGAAAAATCAAAACTTTTTTTCAATTTTTAAAATGATTCTATAATTAAAACTACACAATAAAAACCAATTTCCAATAGCTTTTCGCCTGGTTAGATAAAGAAATAGATTGTACACAGAAAAAAATAGGGTAACAATTTAAGTTATAGATAGTAATAAAAATTACTACATTTTATAAAAGAGCTGGGACATTTAAGAATTATAAAGAGTTTTATTACATTTATAACAAATACTACTATAAGATTTGATAAGGTTGGCAATATCGTTTGTTGTACTATAGTAAAATTTGATATGACAGAGTAAAAATATTTGATATCTTATGTTGGAATTAATGCTATAAAAATAATAAGTTTTAATATGCATACAATAAATTTTACTTTTTTAAATAATAATGTTGAGTCGATGATTTGTAAATTTATTTCTAACCTCAAAATTTTCTATCAAATTGAAAGTAGTTCTGTAACATATATGACGATTCGAAATTTCATAAGTAGCATGTCACGATAGATATATCACGACCGCAGTCGGTGACGTTCACGCTCATACTAAAAAAAGATAAGTTGACAAACGAACCAGCTAGCTATCGTTTAATCAGCCTCACTCCGGCTATAAGTAAAGTTTACGAAGCTATTATCAACAAATCCATACTTATGCACGCTAAAAGCAAAAACATCATCCCTGATAACCAATTCGGTTTTAAACATCGCCACTCGGCAACTCACGCTGTGTATAAAGTAATAGACGAAGTCTCACATCACCTGAATAACGACGACATGGTCGAGGCGTGTTTAGTGGATCTGCAGCGCGCATTCGACTCGGTTTGGATAAATGGTCTATTTTATCTACTACACGATTTCGGCTTCCCCAGCTTGCTCATACAATTGATATGGCACATGACTTCTAATCGCCAATTTTTAATGCAGAACGGCAATAATATATCTACTTACACTTTTAAAATAATAGAAGGATTAATGCAAGGAACAGTAAACTCCCCACTAATATTCAAAATCTACACCAACAAAATACCCAACCTATATAATCTAAACAGAGAAAAAAATATTTACTCGACAGCCTTCGCTGATGATTTTATAATAACAGTTATACGGACCCCGACCCTGCAGTAAAGCAACAAAAACTTGAAGATCTAACAAACAACATTTGTAAATATTACATCCAATAGAACCTTCTTCTAAACTCGACAAAATTTGAAGTGATTCTTTTTCACAAACCCTTTAACAAATTAAGTGTGACCAAACGCAATAAAATTAAAAATTTTCATATTAGTATAAAAGGCGATAAATTTGTAATTAAATATAAAAAAACATACGATATCTCGGTGTCACATTAGACAACCTCATGAGACTAAACTCGCATGTTCACACGCAACTAGAGAAGGCAAGGAAGGTCTTCAAAAAATACGCAAGACTTTTTTACAGTAAGTCACTATCTGCGAAAGGTAAGATAATCTGTTACCAACTATTAATCAGATCAATCCTGACTTACGCTGCCCCAATATGATGGAACATTAGTGCGTCCTTAATGGAAAGACTCCGCAAATTTGAGAGTCAATGCTTAAGAGCGTCACTACATGTTTATCGTTGCAGCAACTATAAATATTACATTAGTAATAAAAATATCTACGATTCAGCAAACATACCTCGCATCGACAATTTTATTATTAAATTATCCCGTGATTACTTCGCGAATATTAAAACCATCCAAAATAAATATCTGCAAAACTTCTTTAACACCAAAGAATATTCATAAATCAATAACATAAAAACAGAATACATAACACCCCATTCTTTAACATATCTCGACAATAAAAAATTAATACAGAATGAAAACCATATCCTAATACTATACCATTTATCGCGATACCAAGCCAAAAAAAATCTTTACTCTACTAAATCAAATACTCAACTGCTATTCCAAACAGACTGAACGGATACCTATAAATACGCTGATAAATACTGGTGCGGCTAGATGTGTCCACCTTTGTGTGGAGGTGCTCCTATCCTATAATTTACTATTTTTTAAACTAACTAAATACTTACATTAAGGGAATGTAAAATACCGACACTACAGTTTTCCAAGTTTTCGATTCTTAATCCAAAAGTTTTAAAAATATCTCTAAATTACAGCCTACTATTTTTACTAATAAAAAGCCTAATATAGAAATATTTCGAAAAATTGTTGAATAAAGATTAAAAATTGGAAAACTGCGATGTCGGTAACTATGTATAAATCATATACCCTATTACATCCCCTTAATTAGTTGCTACATCCCCGAGAAATCTCGGACCGCGGCGTTCCAGAACAGTCGTTAAAGTAGATTTCTACGGTCAGTTCCCGCATTGGCTCAGGTCATGGACATGTGACGTAGGAAAAACTCCCCCAGAAGAAAACCTACGCTAGGAACATATACCCAATGCACTCAGAGACTCTTTTTCTGATAAAAAAAACACAAGAAAAAATTTCAAGTGTTTTCACCGGGAATCGAACCTCCGACCGCCCAGAGCGAATGTGTAACGATTATTTGTAAACACATACAGTGCCTTCCAAAAGTACCGAGCCACTTGAATAACTTTAGAGTGGATTGAGATATCGAATTGAAATTTTCAGGAGCTCAATAGGGTAATAAAATCTATTATTTAACAGAAAAATTACACGCTTGACCCCCCATCCCATTAAAGATTTTTGACGCCTTCCCCTGCGCCTGCCCCTTGGGGGGTACTTATTCTGTTAAATAATAGATTTTCTCACTCTATTGAACCCCTGAAAATTTCAATTCGATATCTCAATCCGTTCTAAAGTTATTCAAGTGGCCCGGAACTTTTGTAAGGCACTGTATAATTGTAAGTATTATCATGTATATACCTCCCTACTCATTACTACCTCCCCTAATTAATGTTATTGTTAGCGGCTTTTTGATAAAAAAAAAATTTTTGCGCTCTATTTATATACGATATTGTTAGATACTGCGACGAATTTGTCAAATCTGCCACTGCCCTACTGAAAAAAATCACATGGGATCCCTTATGGGATTTCATATGGGATCCTTTATGGGCTCCCATATGGGGTTTTAGCGCGGGATCCTATATGGGATCCCATAAGAGGTCCACAAGCTCAATTCTAAATATATGGGACCACATAGGATCCCATATGGGGTCCCATAAGAGGTCCATAAACTCAATTCTAAATATATGGGACCACATATGGGATACCATATGGGGTCCCATAAGAGGCCCACAAACTAAATTCTAAATATAATATGGGACCACATATGGGATCCCATATGGGGTCCCATAAGAAGTCCACAAACTCAATTCTAAATATATGGGACCACATATGGGACCCCATATGGAATCTCATATGTGTTCCCATATATTTAGAATTGCACTGAGAGAAAAGCGGAGTCATACCAACGAAACTAACGTACGTTGTCTTGACTCGCGCTAAAGGAGTTGCATTTACTCTGCGAGGCGAGTCATCCCCACTCCTCGCTGCGGTATATAGACAACGCACGAACTCGATCTATTTGTCTTTGATTGCCGAGAGTTTATAAAGTTTAATTTGAAAATTAATTTTGTTAATGAAACAATTAATTATTAAGGTGACGACGAAAGTTCAGTTAAATTTCATTTTGTAGTTTACAAATTACTCTTTCAGTTTCTAAAATTTTTTGGATTTTTTAATTTTCCACCATTTATTATAATCCGTAGAATGGTGAAAAATTAAAAAATCTGAAAAATTTTACGTATTGAAAGAGTAATTTGTAAACTCAAAAATAAAACCTAACCTAAAATCCGAAGTCGCCTTAATATTGGAATGCAAAATGGATGATTTTGTGAAAAATCTTTCGATGAAATGGAACCTGAGTCAATTAATCGATAGATTTGCAGTTAAAAAATTTTAAACATAACCTCAAATACAAATTTGAATGAGTTTCTTTTATGTGTAAATAACTTATATAATCAATGTATTCATATAATATTTTATAAGTATTTTTATAAATATTCTGAAAGTGAATGTTGCATAGTATGAAATTATTTATGATTTCATATTTAAAAACATTTTTCATTATTGAAAAATAGAATTTGTTCGTTTTGTTGTACGCAGTCTGTGTTTTTACAGAGGTAGAAACTGGCAATATTTAAATGAAATTTACGGCTCAATCAAAATAAAGTGTTATTAATAATTTTACTTTGAATAATATACTTCCATCTTATGATATCATACTGTAACGTAATCGAAAAATTCATTCTTAACTAAAATTCTTTGAATGAATATATTTATAAATAAATATTTATCTTCAATAATATATTCTACAATCGTCTTTAGCCTAATCTCAAAAAATAATGAAACTTGAAAAAAATTATTAACAGCATTATTCCTGCTTAACGTAATCTTTATATACACTTGGCCTATGAGGCGGTATATTGACTCCGCGAGCGGAGTAGCTGCTACTCCGCTTGTTTAGTGTGATAACTCCGACCCCACTTACTCCTTTTATACCGTCATTCCAATTCCGGCGGCAAGTTCGTGTGACTCCACTTTTCTCTCAGTGTGAGTTTGTGGACTTCTTATGGGACCCCATATGGGATCCCATATGTCGTCCCATATGATATTTAGAATTTAGTTTGTGGACTTCTTATGGGACCCCATATGGTATCCCATATGTGGTCCCATATATTGAGAATTGAGTTTGTGGACCTATTATGGAACCCCATATGGGATCCCGCGCTAAAACCCCATATGGGAGCCCATAAAGGATCACATATGAAATCCCATAAGGGATCCCATGTGATTTTTTTCAGTAGGGCGTAATACCATCAACAACGAAAATATCAAATAAAATGTATATATGCGAGTGATCTTAAGAATTCAAGTGTGTATTTAATATCCGCAAATTCATGGCTTTTGTTTGAGCCAATGTATAAACCTATGTAACTTTTCTACAAATAAACATCTTTAAAAAAAAGGTAACGTTCACGCTTTGCATCCTCGAGGTGCCTGGTTCAACTCCACTTCAGGTCAGATTTTTTCAAAGATAATCTATTTAAGAGTCAGCTGTATACCGACACAGTTACCTGTTTTACCGAATCTATTTAAAATTTATTTTTTATAAAAACTAATAGCTTCAGGCAGAAATAAAGAGATGGTTTCGATTCGTGTAATAGAAAGCAATATTTTCTCTAATAAGAATAATTTAATTCCACCGCTTTATTTTCAAGAAAAGTTGGAATAACTTGAAAATCCCATTATTTGACACTAATTTCTAATTTTTTAAGTTATTCCAACTTTTCTTAAAAACGAAGCAATAAAATTAATTCATACTAATCAAAGAAAATATTACATTTTATTAAACACATCGAAACCATCTCTTTATTTTTGCCTCTTGTTGCTAATTTTGGGAAAAAAGTCAATTTTTTAATTAGAAAAGGACAGAGATACAGTGGACTCTTAAAAAAAATTAAATTAGAAAAAATTAAATAACAAATTTCGGATTAAAAAAATAAATGAATAAAATTTTTTTCTACTTATCTGCCCGATTAGAAAAATATTAAGGGTCTGCTTTGGACCTACTTTACCGATCGAAAATAACTAAAAAAGATATTTCGTTTTTTTGATAGAAATAAATATCGGAATTGTTTGTATTTGTAAATATTAATTTATTTCGAACAAATGAGAAGCAGAAGCGTGTAAATTTGTCGAAATTTCAAGAGCAAGTGGAAAAAATCATGTCATTCCCGTAGATTCCGACTTACGTTTGAACAGTACAACGTACGTGATTTTCCTTCTTGAAATAGTTTCATTTATTTAAAATGAATGGCGGAAAAGTCTAATCGTAAAGAAAATCGATAAAAAGCAAAATTATTATTTTTTAGGAGGGAAGTATAATTTTCGTATGAGGTTGGCAGCATGGCGGCAGTCAGTTAAGTTATATTCACACAGAGTGCTAAAAATAATAATTTTGCTTCTTATCGATTTTCTTTACGATTAGACTTTTCTGCCATTCATTTTAAATAAATAAAATCATTCCAAGAATGAAAATCACGATACGTTGTACCGTTCAAGCGGAAGTCAATTTTTCGCTTGCTCTTGAAATTTTGACAAATTTACACGCTTCCGCTTCTCATTTTTTAAAAATTAATCAATATTTACAAGTACAAACAATTCCGATATTTATTTCTATCAAAAAAACGAAATCTTTTTCAGCTATTTTCGATCGGTACAGTAGGTCCAAAGCAGACCCTTAAGGTTGCCCGACGAATTTTTAAGGACCCGCCTACAGGGCATGCTAACAGGGGTGTTATTTGGCATGTAATGGGGTGATTACCAAATCCCAATAGGGCTCTCTCATTTCCGTAAATATCCTATTATTACCCGTCCACTATTTGGCAGTTGCCTGATAATTGATATTGAAAAATGTAAATTTTATTTTTCTCATTTGCAAAACATGAAATGTACTAATACATATATACAATTAATATAAATTAATAATTTTACAACTCAATTGTATATATTATGCATTTATATTGTTTTATAAAAATTCAATGTTACTAAATAAGAACATGACTGTATCTAAGAATAAAATAATTCTTTTTTTTGTGTTGAATATTATTTATATTTAAACTATTTAAGAGTTAAATTTACGAGAGAAATAATTTTTTTCGCACCAGATAAACACGTGCATCAGAAGAGGTTATGTTATGACTTTGAATTTTTTCAACATCGATTATCAGGCAACTGTTAGGTGATAAACAGGTAACAATAGATCTGAAAATCTGCCCTATCGGGACTTTAAAATCGCCCTAATACATCCCATCTAAGAACCCTTTAGGGCACCCTACAGGTGCCATGTAATAATCTTAGGGTACCTTATATTAGGGATCTCATTTTTACCCGAGATTCGTTTCTATTCAGGTGTTTTCACAAATTTTACTATGTAACATAGTAATTTTTCTTATAACGTAGAAATGTCCCACTCTTCCTATACAATATAGTAATTTTTAATACGATCTATAAATATATTTATTATAGCATTTCTATCCGTGCATGCAAAATTTGAAGCAAATCTATCGAGTAGTTTTCGAGATTTAATTGTCTAAATAAATACAATTTTTTTTTCAAACTTTTATTCGAAATTTTTAAAATACTCAAAAATTAAAGCTACGCTAGAAAAACAAGTTTTCAAAAATTCCCCTTCTTTCGGCAGTTGCAAATAATTTTCGTGCAAATTTTAAAACAAATCTATCGAGTACTTTACGAAAATAAAAATAAACAAAATAAAAATTATTTTCAAAATTTAAAAAATGTTCTAAAATTAAAATTTCGCTAAGAAAATCAGTTTTTAAAAGTTTTCCTTTTTTCGGTAGTCGCAAATAATTTTCATGCAAATTTTGGTGCAAATCCATTGAGTACTTAACGTAAAATATAGAAAAAATGAAAAATCAAAATTTTTTTTAAAATTCTCAAAATGTGGTTCTAAAATTAAAACTGTGCTAAGAAAACCAATTCTAAATAACCTCCTCCTAAGTTAGATTAAAAATAAATTTCATGCAAAATTTGAAACAAATCCATCGAGTAGTTTTCGAGATCCAATTGGCGTAGTGAATACATATACACACATACACACACGTATATACAGACATTTTCTGGAAACCACTTTTTTCGACTCATTGAGTCCAAATTAATAAAAAAGTAAAAAAAAAATTTATCTATAAGAAAGCAAAAAAAGAAAGAAATGAATTCATGGTTGGATACTGACAACTATTCTTTTATCTAGAAAGAAGATAAACAATAATCTGTGCTTTTCACGCGCTTGTGTAAGTATGCAACGGTTTTCGTTATGAGTAATTACCGTTCACGCGAATAGTTTTTGTAAATAATATTAAAATAATTTTTATTATTAAATCGTTTACTTTACCGACATATCCATGATCTCTGCTTTTTTAATTTCAGTCTTATCTTTTTCAGCATTATCTGGTTTTTTATAACAAGCTTTTTAGTTCTTTTTTCCACTTGAAATCCGGTTTAATTCACTAGAAACGTGTGGGTCATTGCTCTATATTAAATATAAAAATAATTATGTAAATAATAAGATAATAATCATACATTATTTAATATGCAGTTAATCCTTACATATTCTGGCAAACGATTGTGTATCAAATTTAAAATGGAAATTTTCATTTTGCCTTGATCTTTTACTTCTTTTTTTTCGGTAATGTAAGTCGTAATTTAAATTTACAATCAGTTTTTATAATTCTGAAATAATAAATGTTATTTGTATAAGAATAAAATATTTAGAAAATATTAAATTACAAAGTATATTATTTTTCTTACGATTTTTTTTTGTCAAATTTTCAATTTTCCCAGATTTTTGGGCAAATAAAAACTTTCTACTTATAAGAAAACTTATTTTTTCTAAAATCTGTAGAAACATACTCCGGATTTTCGGAACTTTTTCACTAGTTTCCATCCCATATGCTGTTGCTGCTTCATATTTTTCTTTTCCTGTCAAAAATTCGTCGTAACTATTAAACGTTTGATTCTTGTAAAACATCATTAAGTTATTACAAAAATAGTTTTTACAAAAAATTAAATTTCGTCAATAATTATCAAGTCTTTTACGACTGTGAAGAACTTTGAAAGTCGACTAGTAATAAGGTTACTTTTATATATGATTTTGAATAAGTTATGAAAGTATTTTTTATTCGACTTAAAAAAAATTCAACTTTAGTTAATTGCCGTAAGTTATACTCAAGGAGTTTTTCACGACTGTAAAGAGATTTGACAGTCGACTAGTAACAAGGTTATTTTTATTTACGATTTCTCCAAAATTTAAAAAATGGAGCACGGTTACCGGTATTATATTATTAATAAGAAAATGGTGCCTTCACGTGGTGTTTCGGAAAGCTTTTTTAATTTACTTTGTAGAGCAACTCGCGAAATAAATATTTATTTATGTTGTGTATTTTAGTATTCAAAACATCCGATTAGAGAAGAAAACAAAATGAATGACTTAATAAAATTGACTTATTCTAAAATTTTTTAAAACTAATAAAAAGAAATTTTTTTGTAGTTGAAATTTTTAAAGGTCAAATATTTGAAAATGATTTAAAAGTTTTTATTAAACAATATCAAGATCAAACGAAACAGGTGTTTAACATAAAAACTTTTAGAAAACTCTCATCGACAAAATTAAAGAATAATGAACAAACTAATCAGGTAGACAACGCTAAAAGCACCAATAAAGTGTTAAATTACTATATATAAATATTGAATATCATTGTAAATATGGGAAGCAACAAAAAGCCGAATCAAAAAGTCATCGACGTACAAGATAAGTTAAAATTCTTATCAAATAAATGCATGGTCAAGTTAATTGAACAAAAATATTAATCGGAGTTGCGTATTTTTTAGTATTTTAAAAAGAGGCTGTGCAGCATTTATCAAAATAAAAATTTCTGCTGATAAAATGTACTATATTGTTGCACAATGCAATAACTATATAGTTGTATAATTGCAATACACAAATCACGAGAGACTTAAGGTACATACTGTTAAATATAATCTCATTTTTTAACTAAAGTTATGTAAAAAATTTTTTTAAATATTTATGAATTAAAAAAAATGATAATTTTGAAAAATGTATGATCTTTATGAACTGAGCCAGAAGTTCGTTTAAATGATCAAGAAAAAGTTGAAGCACTGAATTATTTGAGTCTTGGTTGTAAACCTGCTGGATTGCAAGAAAAGTTGAGAGAAACGTACAAAAAGTCAGTGAGGGCAAAGGATTTATTGAACTTATCAGCTCTAGGAAAGGATGATAACCTACAATCAGCAGTGAAACTTTTAAACGATGAATACAGTAAATATGAAATCATTGTTTATTAAATATTCATATTATAATTGCAAATAATATATTATTTTACTTTTGTCTATTTTAGATGCTACAACAAGAATTCTTGAATATGAGAATGAATTTCAAAGATTATATTTTTCAGCACCTGAAATGAAAGAAAATATGAAGAAGTTTCATGAAATTATTTTTGTAGATGGAACATATAAGATTTTTAAAGCTATAGCTACACGTTAATACTTATAATTATTGAAGATGAAAATGGTCGATCTAAAGAATAGTGGGGGTTGGAATATTAAGAAGCGAAACTAAACCAGTTCTAAAATGGCTTTTTCAAATCTTCAAAGATGATAACATAGAAGCATGTCCAATTACACTACACTAAATTATTTTAGTACAACATATTGTGTATAATAAAAGTATAATAAGAAATCATCTATCTATCTATTCTATATAACGTTTCCTTAATTTTTATTTACTTCTTTTTACTTTTTATTTACGTTTTTATTTAGAGAACGTTAATTGTGGTTTAAATTACGTTTTTATTTGAAACTACTTTTTTTTACTTGCAAATATGTTAATTTTATTTCAAATTACGTATTTAGTAAACAAAAACTTTACTATGACATTACGTTACGTGAATTGTCGTGCGAATAGACACAGCGATAAATAATTGAGTTAACAAAATAAGTTTGACTTTACCTTGATTGTATGGCCGCATTAAACCTTTTTTGCAGCCTACACAGGAAGATTTTAATACTTTTTACTAAATTTTTATCACAAAATCACGAGCGTGAAAATAATGAAATAAATCGATGACATCTTAACCAAGACCAAAAAACAATTGAATACCTTATATGATCGTTCGTTTTAAAATTATAGGATTCAAATTTTAAAGGAAATGAAATAAAATTTTATTTAGGAATAATAATAAAATAAAAATTTATTTAAATTAAATAAAAATAATATTTAGTAAGCAAAAATATTATAAAAAAGGTATAACGATAAATTAAAATTTTTAAGGTTAATAATCTATTATTTTATTGTAAAAGAATACTTGGTCTCTCTCACATTCCTTCTTTTCGCTCTCTCTCTCTCTAGTTTATTAAAAATATAATTAACAAAATATAATATTTTCATTAATGTTTTATTTTATATACGATATAATATTTTCAATATTATCGTATATTAAACTACATTTTCTGATTTGCAATATTCTGATCTTTTAGTGAATATGTGATTCGAGCCAAGATATTGACTATTCAATAACTTTGGCAAGTTAAAATAAACTTTTTTTCATTTTTTCGTTTTAAAATTGATATTTTGTGAACAGGTTAGCAATATGAATAATTTAATAACAGATTAGATTGTTAATACTTAATACTAATATAAAATTAATATAATTTTTTTGGAAATCTACTAATATTTGTTAAAGTTGACAATTAATGTTTGAATGAATTTTAAATATTAATATTAAAAAAAATCTCGTTCTTAATTTTTTTCTAGAAATATAAGAATTTATTAAATAAAAAATTGCAAATATTAAAAAGTTGCAACTTCATAAGTTTTACAAGATCATATTAAACTTTGATCTCTTCAAGCGCACACGAATTGAATCCGGGCTTTCGATTATAGAAACTCAATTTTCCATTTTCTTTTTATTCATTTTTCTTCAATGTTCCAAAATTTAACATTTATTTATAAAAAAATCATCCATATTAATCCTATTTTTAATGAATCACCTTTTAATTATTTTAAAATTAAAAAATTAGAACTATTAATGAATTATAAAGAAAAGCGTATTTGGAAGTATATTTTTTGGATTTACTAGTACATATTTTTGTAAAAAAAATATTAATTATACTTATTAAAGGTTTAATGCAGTTCAAGAGTAATTAAAAAACTAATAGTATTAATAATAGTTTAAACTTGATTAAGCCAAGTGTCAAGATTGTCACTGACTTTTTTTGTTCAAATTTTACCGCATTTATTAAAGCACATATCCACGTGATATAAATTTGTCCAAATAGATTCATTTATTAGATACTCATTTATAATTTTTATCATTCTTACATACATAATTTTATTTTTAATAAATAACAATATTAATCAATTCTATGAATTCAAAAGCTCTTTTGACAATGTTAATAATTTTATTGATTAGAAATTTGGAGGTTATATCATGAATCAGTAGTTAACTTTGTAGAATCTTTACATATTTATTAGATTTTAATCAATTAATTTAGGAATAAATACTTGATGTATGAAAACTTATTGTCCAAGTACAAAATCCCTAACAAATAATATAATAATTAAAAACAAACGCATTATCGTGATGATTGCATTATTTCTTCATTAGATGAGCATTATAAACGACAAACGATACTTGTAAATCGATTATTTCGAGGTTTCTGCTAGTGCGATGTTAATATTTCAGTGGCCGCTTGGGTCTTGTGATGTTTAGCTGATAGTAACTAAAATACTTTGACTTGATTTCTTTTATTTCAATTCTATATAAATACTATATAATTCACTGTAGACAATGTACATTTAATTAACTTGATGGAAAATATTTGATAAATTTAAGATTAATAATTGTATTTTGTAATACAATTTATTTTACCATTAAGTAAAAAGATTTTCATTGAAGAAAACAATTTATTGGTTATAAGAGTCAAAAATAATAATGACTAACCAAAATGTAAGTTACTAAAACTTATGTTATGTTGCTTTTTTTTTATTTGAACTTATATATATCAATAATACAAGTATAATAAGTTCTATTAATTTCAGGAGCAACCAGAATTTCAAGTGTTTAAAACAGTTCTTTCACATTGCATTGTGATTATATTATTTCCTGTGATATCATTTTTTGTTAGCAAAGTTTTTCTGTTTGATGGTAAGTAATGTCAAATTAAAAAATAAAATGCACAAGTAACTTTTATTTTATTAATTATATTTATTTATTTGCAAAATTGTTATACGAGTTATGATTTTTGATAAAATATTTATCATAAACATTGACGTAAAACATTTGTTTTTATAAATAATGCATTTATAAGATAAAATACAACAAAAAATTAAAAATATATGATATTTATTTACATGTTTAAATTTCAGGATTATTTGCATTGAGTCCAGTTGTAAGTAATGTTTATGCTGCTGGAGTAGCAGTAGTTGTACTCCATGTTGCTCTTGGAGCATTTATATATAAAGCATACTTTGATACGCCGACAAAAATTTCAACAAAAGCTGATTAAGTTCTACCTGAAACTTATATTTGTTCAAAATTATAAATTAAACCATAAAAATATTTACTTAAATAATAATTTAAGAAGAATATTGATAAGATATTTGTAATAAATATGAATGTAATATTGTATACAGAAATGAAGTAAATGGACCAAGATTTTTATATTAGATAAGCTTGTTTTTATTGTACAATTACAATAGATTTTATCTTCTTTCCAAGTTACTGATTTGTGATTTTTTTCATACTCATTTTTTTTTTAATAAAAAGGAACACAATTGCTAGAAGCAAATTAATTCAAAATCAAAATTGTATAAAATGAGGAAGAAAAAAAGAACAATGGAAAACGAGAGTAGAGTCGAACAAAAATTTCTAAATATTGCATAAATCAGTTTTATAGCTTCATTAGCAGGAACGCAAAAATTAAATTGTTACATATTATGCTAGAGCTTTTAGTTTAGTATTTAAAGTTTGAGCTTTAGTACCTGAAAATTCCTACATAATAATTTTAAAAAAATTATATTAAGTTACTATTTGAAAAATGATTTGATAAATTTCATATTGATTATGTGTGTGTATATATGTGGTTTTACACAATAGTAAAATTTAGTAATAAATTGTGAAGATTTTGCTCTCATAAGTTTCATTTTTTCTTTTCCTCCTTTTTCTTAGTGATTATAAATTTGTTTAAGTATTCATAAATGCATCGCTTGATTTACACACACAGAGTTCTGGCTCTGTTTGACTAACAAATCGATGGAATGAAGAAAACTCATAGTATGTGTTGTTAAATACATAAAATCGCCAGCGATATTACCCTAAGTCATTAATTAATTCACTTTTTTTAAATTTAGTTAT
Organism: Anastatus disparis; assembly: GCA_017163975.1. NCBI lineage: Eukaryota > Metazoa > Arthropoda > Insecta > Hymenoptera > Eupelmidae > Anastatus > Anastatus disparis. The sequence goes on from JAFFSR010000251.1 coordinate 5,809,142, forward strand.
AATTATTAGGTCTACTTTCAGCTGTCACACTATACTTTACTTTTTATTTTAATTTTTTCATTTTGAAAAACTTCCCAACTAACACACCTTTTCTTTTCTAGGACTATTAAAATTAGAAATACCTAGGAAGAAAAATTATGTATAATTATTTTGTGAATGTGTAAAAATTACAACTAAAAATTTATGTATTAAGCTGTCATGCTATTCTAATTTTTTGTACAATGTTATTTAATAAATTATCAAATATAATTAGAAATAACTATAAACAATTTTTCTTCTCTGGGCTGTTCGTACTCTCTCTCTCTCTAGCTTTTTGGTGCATCGGAAGCTTTGAAGGGTTACTTGTTCCACTCACAAGTTAAGTACGAGGAAAGAAAAGCATCTTCCTTCCAAAGGCACCGACACAATAATTAATTACCAGTCTAGCGTCAGTTACACAGACACTCTCCAGCGCATATCAAATACAATCGTATTCTTCATATTCACACTTCACCATCAACTGACTTATAATTTTGATGACAAAATTGAACGTCTACACTACAATAATATGATGCATTCATCGCGTTTAACTATCGTGTAATGAGTACGAAATATAAAGCCAATATTAAATATTGATCAGTAGTAATTATTTATTTTAAATTAAAAGAAAAAGGAAAATTATGTCTATCAATGTTGAAATATAGATGTCAAGTCCTTTTCTCTTTTCTATACCTTTAGGTGTCTGCGCACTCGCTTGTACTATTCTTTACCTCTGGCATTTACTTTACTGATCTTTTGTCAGAGGAAAAATTTATCTAAATTTATGATTGAATGAGAAGCGCTAAATAATTATCATGGACATATTGTTCATTTGTTCTAAATTTTCGTTAATTATAACCATTTTATAAAAATTATAAGATGCATTTATAGGCTCAAAATTTTAAATAGTATAAAAACTCTCTTCTTTTCGTTAATTACAAAGTATAGTAAAAAAAAAATATGACTTGTAACCTTATGTTTAATTTACTTATGCATCAAAGCAGTACAAAAATAATATTTAGGTGCATCAGTATAAGTTTTATAAAATTGATTAAAGTCAACGAAAAATGGCCAAAATAAAGCCTATATTAAAATAATTAAATATGTCCACAAGAAAAAAAAATTACTTTCAACGAAATATGAGGTATCGGGAAGAGAAAAAGGTGTAAATATATAATACATATATAATAATAATAATAATCAATTATAATTCGATCGTACGTATTTATATGAATGACCTATGCAGACGCTTTTGAGATAACGAGTAACGACAGATGAGCTCTTGCGGCTTATCAAGTCTTCGATAGTTACGTTTCTTTCTTTGATAGTTGTTTTTCCTTTTTTTTAAATATATTCATACACCACGTTAGATTAAAGAATGACGGAGGAGTGATGGGCGTATTTAGAGGACAGACAACGCTTTAATTATTATTATTGGGCTTCTGCCGATGCTGGATCTACGTCCATTTTATCCTCTTTCCCCGATTGATTGTGACCTTGTTGATTTTGTTGTTGATTTTTTTGGTCACCTTTTTCTTTTTTGTCGTCTTTAGGTGGTTCAACTTTGGGCCTAGGTTTATTAAAGATCGGATGCACAATACTATCCAAATTCTAAGTAAAACAATTTAAAATTATATTATTTTTGTTTATGAAATGTGAATAAAAAGAAGTTTTAAAGAAATTCTTTTATTTTCTTACCTGTTTTTCAGTTCGAATTTGATTAACAAAAACAGGTGGTTGTTGTGTTCGTGGTGTTTGATTTAATTGAATCCGCTTTTCTTCAAGCCATTGCCACTTTTCTTGTACCGTTCGTTCGACCTTTTCAAGTTCTTCCTTGGTAATGTGATCGTATTTTTCTTCTTTCATTGCATGCGATGCACGCACCTGATCAGCACCTTTTTTGGCTAACTGAAGGGCAGCTGAAAGCTCATCCATTGCTGGTCCTCGACCTTCAAACTCTATCTTCAAATCTTTGATTGGTTCTCCTTGAGACTAATATAAAATATATATTAATTTTAATTAATAAATAAATTTCGTGTTCATCAAAATTGATTTTCTCAACTCAAATTAATTTCATATGTCTAGTGGTGCACAAAAATTGTCTGATTTTTACATAATTAGCTTTCAGTGTGAAAAATCATTACTTTGCATATACAGGGAACTAGAAATTCATAAACCAAAAAGCATAAAAAGTTAAAAATAATTAAACACTAATTTTGAAGGTAATGAATATTTATTTAATGGGCTTGGATGTTGTAATTATAAAATAAGTCTTTATAATTAGAATATCTAAGAATTAGTGTTCAATCATTTCACATTATTCTTTTCAGAATTGAAAAAATTCATAAATTGAATTTTAACTTTTCATATAATAAAATTACGTTGGTAACTTGTGCAAGTATGTTGACCGTGAACCGATTTGATTGTCCATAAAAGCTACGCTATTTTGTCCATTTGTTAACTATTCAAAAGATTATAAATTCATACATATATTTAAAACTAAGAAAAAAAACACTACTTACCCTTAATCGTGCTAATCTATCGGAATAAACATGACGTTGACATTCTTCACCTTCCTCGTACAGCCAGTTTTCGGTATCATCTAATTGACGACAAAGTGATTCGCGGTCTGCTTCAAGCACGAATGTAGCTAATTGATCCTCATCAGAAAGTTTCGATCTTAAATCGTAAACGTATTCTTCAAGGGCATTACGAGCATCAACACGTTCTTTTTCTTGCCTATCCTCTGCTACCATTTTACACTGTAATTAAAAAAAGTAAAGATGAAATAATACAATTAAATTGGTTTATACATAATTTTCATCAATTAAAACTACAATATCAAGTTTACCTCTTTTTCAAGTGCATGATCAAGCTCTTTTTGTGTTAAACCATATCCACGATGATCGATTGGCAAACTAACTTGTCTGTATTTAACCTTTTTATTCTCATCTTTGTCATCACCCTAAAACAAATTATAACAAATTGATAGACACATTACTATTGAGCAATTATAAACTTTTTTTAAAAAAAGTTTCATTTTATTATTTCCAAGCTAAGAATTTAATTAGGTACTGAAATAATTAAAACTATAACATTTTTTTATGTAACTGAAAGGACAGGACATCATCAAAGATTTGATGTAAAGCAAGTTGCACAATAATATAGCTTATGCAAATGATACAATTAATAATGTTTTAGTTAGTGCGATAATGATGCCGTTTTTCATACACAAAGTAAAAGTGTAATTTGCAAATTGTTTTTGCTGAGGAAATTTAACATCTATTTGTAATGCTATCTAAAAATATTTTTTTGTGATAAATTTTTTTTTATAATACATATTAATTAATAAAAAAGTAACTTAAATAAATTAATATAAAACTGAGCCAAATTAGAAATTTAGAAATATAATTCAAAACTTCATGTAGCTTTCTTCATATTTATAGTATATAGTAGTAATTGATATATTTATTAGAAAAGTATTTAAGAAATAGAAGTAAAGAAGCACGTGACACAACTTTTTCTTGGACCCATATGCACCACACATTTTTTTAAAATTTTCCTAATTTCATAAATTTCACATTCAACTATCTGCTTAAAGCCAATGAATGGAAAAAATATTCCTAATATATTATAAACTTTTTTAAAATATTGAATTTGATGGTACAATATTAGCTTTATAATTAAAGCAATTGACATATTAAATAGAATAAAAGCCAAAGAATTGAGTTAAGTAGGATACGAAAGGTTACAAGTTTGATAGTAATATCAATTTCCTGAAAATTCATGCTTTTAAGAATTTTTAGTTATAGAATAAATATTATATAATTAAGCGTCATTATTATTATTTCTACTTGGCTCTTATTATGAAAAAACAAAACATTAAAAAAAATTATTATAACAATGGAAAAAATATATATTAAAACAAAAAAAAAGAACATATTTTTAAATAGCATTAAATTTATATTTACAAATGAAAAAACGTTCTATAACAAAAAGAAATTTTAATTATGCATAAAAAATTACAAAAATTTTAATTTTTTAAAATTGAAGTGTAAATGTAAGTATGACCCAAAAGCTTATAGTACAATTTATAAAAAAATGACTTCAACATTGATTTCTAGCATAAAACATAAGTTAATATTTATGAAATTCTTGACTTTCTAATTGTATTTTTATTAATTTTCATAATAATATTAAATTTATTTTATCAAAATTTTAATTGTTAACGATTGATTGATTTTGAAGACTAAAATAATTAATTGTCATTAAAAATGTATGAATTATTCAATAATCTACAGAAAGAGCAAAAAATTTTTTTAATATAAAATACATCATTTAAATTGTTCAAATTGGAAGATGAAATTTAGAATATATTACGTTCAAAAATTATGACAATACTTAACTACACATTTACACTATTTTTAGGGAAAATTAAATATTAATACAGAAAGATGATGGAAAAGATGATGAAAAAAACATATATAATTAATCATCTTAATTATTTTTGGAAGATACTTTTTTCATATAAAAATGTAAGAAACTTCAAATATAAATTCGAACACTTCATAATTTAAAAAATTAGAATTGTGATAGTTATAATTAAGTAAAATGCAAAGTATTATTGTTGTTATAAAAATGAATAATATTATAAAATATTATGACATATTTGTTTTACACACTTGAGCAAAAATAATATTAAAAGTAAAAAAAACTCTAATTAAATTTAAAAATGCCATTATTTTAAAATTGTTTATGATTATGTTTTGAATCTTTTGTTAAAATTCTTTTCTTTATATTTTGAAATTACTTTAATTTGTTAAATAAATAAATACATATTGTTATAATAGTTCAAAGTAATATAACTTTAACTATTAAGTGTTAGAATCTGTATAATATTTTATCTTTTTCATACCAATATTAAAAGAAATATCTTCCAAAATTCTAAAAAAATCTTTAAATAGTTCCTTGTCTAGTATATACTGTACTATAAGTTACTATAATAATCCCTAAAGTAATAACTACCCTAACAAAAATACTTTTTTCTAAGGAAGAATTAAAAAAATAGAGAAGAGAAAAAGTGAAACTAAACAAGCGAAAATTCAGCATAAGTGAGTTATTCTTCGCTTCAACAGACGTAACAATTAACATATTATAAATTATAAAGATTGGAGTGTGTACGCGTTATGGGTCCAAGTGGCAATAAAAGTATGTGTCGCGTACCGAGCTGAACCAGGACAGAGCGCTTTTAATCCTGGAGTAAGAGCTCTTCCCCTCGTCCTCGTCATCTGAGTTCCGTCTTGTCTTATCCATTTTCACCTAAATTACAACAGAGAGACACATACGTTTCTTTTTTACGTGACTGTTCCGTCAATCTGTTAGATTTTCGTCTACTTTTATAAGCATGGTATACTTGAACGTATACTTAAACAATATTACTGTTTAAGTAAGTGAATAATAATTTTATTTTATTTGTTTTTATTAAAATATAAATTATGTTCAATGACTAAAAATATTATACGATCACGGTATTGATGAACTGAATGTTTTGTAATATTTTAAAAAACATTTTTAATTTTGCAAAGGTTATAAGTTAGATTAATGAAATACTATTGTTTTCTTTACAAATAATAAAAGACAAAACACTTATAATTCAACATTTTTTAATTCTAAATTATTAATTCTTTTAAGTTTCCCAATTTTTAAATCAACTATTTGGCTTATATAGAGTAGCAACAGTATGAATCAATTTTAATTAAATTAGAAGTTTTTATTAGTAATTAAGAATTTTTCTAAATTAAACAAAATCTAAAAGTGATATTTTTACCTCTTGTGCTGGTGGTTCCTTTGCTTCTGCATCCTGGTCTGCCTTATCTTTCTTTTCTTGTTGATCAACATTCATATTTTCTTGTTGTTGTTGCTGTTGCTCTTCTTCTTCTTTCTCTTGCTGCGTGGGTTCACGTTTTTCAAGGAAATGAGCTGATGCTATTGTCAGTATTCCATTAAGATTTATTCTGACTTTCACTTTGACTTTAGATGATTCTCCCTCTTTAGTAGGTTTCACGTCCTTAATTGTAAATATGCCTATAAAAGAGAAAATTTATTTAAATTTACTATAAAAAAAATATTACAATAAAAAAAAGTATATAAATAATGATTATATTACCAATTTGACTCGATGGGAATAACGGTGGCTGGTGGGTGTAACTAGCAGTCAAAGTAAATGGACTGGAACGATAAAATGTGAGCATTTTGGAAAAGGGAATAGAATGATACGGCTCAAACACTTCCATTTCTCTGAAAATAGATAAAAAAATTAACTAAATTGCAAGTTTAACATAATTATTAATAATGAGTGTAATACAAATGAAAAAAATGACTTACCCAGCTTCGCCTTGGCTGGCATCCCAAGTTAATTTAATACCGTACGGTTGAATATCGGTAACAGAAAATTCTCTTACTCTGACAGCTGGACTAAGCATAGCACACTGAAGTGCACAACCGCGAGCGACTGCTTCGTCTTGATTAAGAGTAGTAGAACAGGATTTACCAAACACATCCTCAACTAACTTTTTAATAGCCGGTACTCGGCTTGAACCACCCGCCAGTTCAACGGAATGGATTTCATCCAACTTCAATTCTATAAATTATTTATGAGTTATATTTTTTTTCAAAATAAATATTTAGAAAATTGAATTATCTTTCTTTTTGTTTAATTTATTTGTTTTAATAAATGACTTACTGGAGTGGGCCAAACATTGTCTGAGACAACTTTCAACACGTTTGAACAAATGAGCACACATGGTTTCCATATCAGCACGTTGCAAATCGCCATGCACATCTTTTTCTTCCATAAAGCATTCGATGTTGATAGGCAATTTGGTAGAGTTAGCTGACATTTGTTTTTTCAGTTTTTCAACTTCACTGAGAAGACGCAAATAAGCGCGTGGATTATGGCGTGCATCGATTTTATAACGTGCCTGAAAATCTTTGCAGAAATGGTCGGCAAGAATCGTATCGATTTCTCTACCACCTACTTGAGGATCTGCTGAACTGGCCAGCATCTGCATTAATAGAAAATATAAATAAGTTTATTAAAAATATTGGAAATTTTATTTTCTTATTTTTCAATTGAATTTCAGTACAATATCACTATAATTTATTATTAAAAAAAAATAGTCTACCTTAAGTTTGCCTTTATTAAATGCACAAATAGAAACTTGAAGACTGGCGTAACCACAATCGACAAATACAACATTTCTAGGCGCGGCGTCGGGTGCTGGTAGATCCTGCTTGTAAATACCGTATGTCAAGGCAGTGGCTGTTGTTTCATTAAATAATCGCAACACATTGAGACCTGCAATGCGCGCTGCATCAAGGAGTGCTTGGCGTTCAGCTTGTGTAAAGTACGACGGTACCGAAATCACACAGTCGTTCACTGCAGTTTGCAAAGCATTTACTGAAATGTCCTTGAGCTTAGTAAAAAGCATCGCGGTTATTTGTTCAGGAGTAAATACGTGCTCTTCATCAAGGTAATGGACCTGCAAAAAGAAATATACATGTATATATGCGTGTATACTTTAATCAATATTTTCTCTTCAACTAAAAAAATCCCTACAAAGAAAAGAATTCACATTTGTAACTACAATTTTCTTTTAACTTTAAAATACTTTTTTTATATAAAAAAATATTAATGAAACCACCTCCATTCAGTTCGATACTCGATATTTTGAAATTTATGAGCAATCTCATCTAAATTTTAACGTTTTTTTATGAAAAATTTGAATCAGCTTGAAATATATCAAAAAAGCTTAATTTTAAAAAAAAATTATGAAATAAAATATAGATAAAATTTTGTGTGAAGTTTCGCGTTTATTTTTGGTTAAAACTTTTAACTGAATTTTTGCGTTATTTTTATTTTTCCGTAACTTTTAAATAAATTAAGTTTTTAAAATATTCCAAGATTAGAAGAAAATTCAAGATTGAAATGCAATGCAATTCTCCTTGTTAATTTATTCTGTTTAATTTTTTTATTTTTATACAAAAGTATTTTCTAATTTTAAAGATAATAAAATAAATCTACCCTTGTTTTTACACTAAACTATAAACATTTAATTTATATATTATTTATCATCTAAAATAGATATAAATTTAAAATACTATATAAATAAAACTACTTAAAAAGCGAAAAACTGGTACTCTTGGTACATAAAATCCTCCATGAAAAATCAGTACATACAAAACTACTATCTTGTGTTTAAAAAAAGTTATTTTTTACCTAGAAGTTACTAATAAAATTTTAAATTTATAAAGTTTCAAAACAATAAATTTCGAAAATAATATATTTGATTCGAACATTATAAACTTAAATAGTACTATGGATTTATCGCGTCGAATAGATAAACATAAATATGAACTTTTGAATGGAGTTGAATATAAGGTAAGCAGTTTAAAAAATAAAGAGCTCTCTCGGTAAGCAGGGAAAATCACCGAAAATATAACTAAATTTCCATACTCCCCCGGGCGATGGTCTAATTAAGCGCGAATAAAATCGTGTAACTGTTAGAAGAACTGAGAACTTTGGCATTATGCCAATATTCTTACTTTTACCACCCCGTACTGTTTTTGAAGACGAGTCATATGATGTACGAGAAAATAAAAAAAAAACTTAAGATCGAATATCTTTTTTGAGTGCAACGCACTAGCATATGTGTAGTTGCCGAAATAACAAGTATGCACTTTGTTGTTTCCTAAGCTCTTTTTTTCTTCAGAAAGATTTAACAACATGAATGACAATGTTGTAATCGAAATTAAATTTGCTAATGGTAATCGTTATAGTTAATAAAAACTTAGATACACGATAAAAAATTTTTTGTACGCATATTATGATTTAAACATTTTATCGTGTTCAAAATTTAAGTCAAAATTTTCATGTTAATTTTTATTTCTACATTTTTATGCTAAAATTATTATTTAAAATTTTATATACCGTTCGTCAATTTTGAGAAAATTTTTTTATATTTATGGTCTAGAATATACGCGTGTGTTATAATTATACACATTTTTTTTGAGTTCAGATGCATGAGATTATTTTTATTTTCAAAAGAAACAAAAAGTTACCGTGCGTAGATAATTTTACTTCAGATGTTCTAATTCTTATTTGGAGCTGAACAGTTTACAGGAGCTTTTAAAATTGTGAAAAATTATGATAATATTTCTCATTCCAATTTTATGAAAAATTTCTTTTGTAAAATTTTAATATATAATTTAGCGCCACTACCTGAAACTGCGTTTTTATATTTATGGATCGAGAAAGCAATTTTGAAAATTTATGTGAATGATATAAAAATATATCTTTACCTAATTATTCATAAATTAAGATATTTTAAAATCTAAAATAAAAATAAAAATTATTAAGTATCTTGTTGTTTTTATCCTATTTACAAATTTAATTTGATTACTAGAGTATTAAAGAAAAGAAAAAATTGTTGTAAATCTTTGAAAATTTACTTACATGAATACCTATACCACCATCAGACAGTTGGGTTGTTTTAAAGGGCAATGACTGTAACTCCTTTTGAGCAAATGGGTCATTGTACTTTCTTCCTAGCAGCCGCTTGAAACCATATATCGTGTTTTTCATGTTGGTGATTTGCTGATTTTTTGCGGCCACGCCAAGGACGCGGTTTTTGCCGCTGAAGGCTACGCATGATCTGAAATTTAAAAAATTCATAATGTAATACTTGTATAATGATTTTTTGATTTCAAGAATCATTTTTTCACATTCGTATATTTTTTTTAAAATCTGTATTATATACTGTCATCTTAACTTGTATATGAATTTCGGAAAAATTGACAGTGGTATATTTTATTTAAATTAGTATATTTAAAAAACAAAATAATTAAGTAAATTTTCTGACAAATTTGCAAGTAATATCTGTATTTAGAAGATATATAACGTTTTTGCATTGGAAAGGAATCCTCAACCGAGAGGTATTTTTCAAAATGTTGAAGAGCATTGCAAAATTTTTTTGACATACAAATTTTAGATAAAACTGAATGTAAATTTAGATTAGTTTGTTATGAACCAACTAATAATAGTTATTAATTATTGCACATATATAGTAAGATATGTTTGTTTCTTTAAGAATCTAACGATATAAGAAATTTTAGTCATACACGAAAATTAAAGATGACAATATAAATAATATTCAGTGGCAAATTTTACGCAAACAACCTTCTCTTTTTAAGCGAGACTTAGAGTACTTTTTTTTTTAAATTATCAAAAAATTTGTTTACGATTTTCCAACACGAGGTGGCTAAAAACAATATATAATAAAAGAATTTTAAAAAATCGGTGGTGTATTTGTAACAGATAAAAAAGTTAAAAAGATAAGCTATTTAATATTTCAACGATTTGTTACACAATTATTTTCATGTAGAACTAAGATATTTAAATGTGATTTTATGTATTCATTAACAACGTTTAAAAAAATAAGTGTAATATTTACTAATTTAATTATTATAAATGAAAATTAAAGATGAGTAATTTGTTGATCCAGCAAACTAAGATGGTTTATTTTAAATTTTTAATCTAACATTTCGGGAGCATTGTTAATTTCTCTCATAAAAGCATCGATACATCAATGTCACATCAATTATTTTTTACATAGCAAAGAATTAATAATTATGCTTTGAAGAGGGGGGTTGACAATATATGCGAAATATTAGATGGATAAAAATTAAAACAGCTCGTTAAATCAACAAATTTTTCAAACTAGTTTGATAACAAGCTACGTAATGAACTTAATAATTAATTATAAATAAATGTTTATAATTGATTTATAAATTAACTTTTTCTTATTTTACAATAACTACTTAAGACAGTGATTAATAAATTTACGTTTTTAGTTTCTTTAACTGTTTATTTTTTTATAATTATAATAACGTATAACAATACGATTTTTCTGAGCATTGAATAATTTATTAACTGGTAATCGCAGACACCGAAATAAATGCAAACAAACAAAATGTAAGCTTGTAAAATTTGTTAAATAAAATTTTTATCAGTCTGGATATTACACGAGAGAATATCGTGAAGCAGAACGTGCGATGACGTCCCCCTTCGTCAAAACAAACTCAACAAATCGATCATACATATAGCGTTATAATCAAAGACAACAACGAAGTTACGAGTAATAACAGACAACAGACGTATGGATCGGTAGTTCGTTAACATTTTACACGTGTAAGTACAACAAACACACATACTTATATATATATTGTACTGTACGAAAGGCATTAGTCATTTGTTTTAAATAGAGCCGCGCACGCCTTCCTTATTCGTCGCGCTCTCACACACACATACACACGTGTGAAAATGAGAGAGAAAGAGAAAAAAAATAAAGAAATAAAAAAGATTGCGGGACAATGTCGCACACAATGTGTACAATGATCCTCTTCCCACTACTTTTAATTCAACACTCTCTTCGCGAATTAGGAATTATCGATGATCTCAAAATCTTAAACGCTAATCCTTTTTTACTTTTTTGGATGAATGAGTAATTTTGCTCAAGCTGATACTCTGATTTTGGATATGGTCAAGAAAAGTTTGTTTTCATTGAAAAATTAATTTTTTATCTACCATAAATTAATTCTTTGACTTTTTTTATGAAAAAAAATTAAACTTCTACTTAAATATTTTGTTGAATTAGAAAGGATTTTTAAATTTATTTATAATGGGAATTTGTAAATAATAAAAATTCACGATAATATATATGTCTATTAATATTGAATATATTTGTTAAATTTTTTAAATTTTATCATAATGAATTTTAAATAAAAAATTCTTTTGAAAAATTAAACTATTTTTTTTAAAGAAATATAACAGTTAAATATCTTTAACACTAAAAAAAAATATTAAAGAAATTAAATTAAAAAATTTTTTTTAAATAAAATATAGATTAGAGTGCATAGTTATTTGTTTATTAGAGCAATTGCCAAAGAAATAAAAAGTGAATAGAAATAAATAAAACTGCTACGTATTTGAAAATCAATTTGCAAATAATGCATTTTTTAATAAAGAAACTATTTTTATGTAAAGAATAATGAAATCAATAATAGATTGATGATGTAAGAATAATCTATAATATATAGCTATCAATTTTGTATAGTTCATCTGTAGATTCATATGAATATTTGAGGATTGTAAAATATTAAATTAACAAAGTTACTCATTCATTAAAGTTTTATAATAGCTCTTCATATTTAATTTAATAAACTTGAAAAATGTATGTACATATTATTTTTTTAAAACTAAATCAATTACTCAAAATAACAATATAATTTATCAATAACATTAAGTTAATAGGTTTTACTTTAATGAAAAATTTACTATCGATGATTAAATTTATATTTCCAAAGCAATGACCTTATTTATAAAACATGATACACGTGTACTTTGTGACCTAGAACAAGTGAATCAAGTATGTTTTTTTCTTTGACGTGAAATAAAAATTTATTATAAATGAAAAAAGGAAAAGTAGAATAAAGAATGTACATAAAATAAGTTTTTTACTATTTTATCTTGTTTAAAAGTTTAAGTTTAAAATATTTATTTATAAAAGTTATTGCCATAATTTAAGAAACGCATCTATGCAAAACGAATAATGTTCATTTTCAAAAAATTGATATTGGGAATGCAAGTAATGATCAAATATATATATTTTGTAATTTCATCTTGACAGTTTAATAATTGTCACAGCAGAAAATATTAAAGAAATTTTACTTTGATTTAATTTATTAAAGTTTATTCTAATTATTTACAATTGTTTTCATTCAAATGTAATTAAAATTAGTTTACCACAACTAAACAATAAAAAATTAAACTTTTAATCTAACAAATTATACAATTTTAATTTTATTTCATGTCGATTGAAAATTATCTTTGTGCATTAAAAAAAAAGAAAAATAAATTTATTAAACCAATAGCCAAAATTATAAAATTTAAATTTAAATACTTATTGTTAAATAATACTTAATATTAAATAAAAATTTACATCAAGTATTATTTTTGGTGGAACAATATATTTATATTTTCAAATGAAAAACCTCTTATTACTAAATTTGTTGTTCCAATTTAATTATTGACTTCAGTAGTAATACAAAGTATTTCTAACCCATACAGTTAGTAGTAGTTGTTATTCCTTTGATAACAATATAAATAAAACATTGAACAATTTTTCTAAAAAAACATTGTAAATATCTTTTGCTTGAGAAATAAGATTATTATTATTATAAGATAAAATTAAAGTTAAATATCATTTTAAATATTGATTCAGGATAAACATAAATATAAATAATGTAAAGTATAATTTATATTAATTGCATCCTTTACAGTAGTACATTAATAAAATTATCAATCAATCAACACATGCACAACAACAAAGTCATTGCTTGGCAACATAATTAACTGCTAATCTTGTATTGAACTATATAGTAAAAATGAAACTAGAATCGTATGTAAAACGTTCTTTAAATACTTGTAATAAAACATAAACAATATTTGACAAAACAAAAATAGTCCGTATAAGTGTGCTTTAAATATCAAGAAAAATTCTTATTATCCATAAGAATGAGCTAAAATTGTGTTGTGCATGACTAAATCTTTAAAAACGTTAAAAAACGTAACAGAACAAATATTTTAATAAAAAAAATTATGATGAAATAAAATATATAATCGTCATTTGAGATTTAAAATTAAGAATTATAAAAAACGTCAATGGATTGCAAGACGCGAGTTGGTAGAAAAACTTACGGCGTGCCCCTAAGACTGTAATCGTTGGCGATGGTTTCGATGCCACCGGCCCTGGCTACGGCAATATAACAATTGTCGTTCCCGAAGTCAATTCCAATCACAGACATTGCAGCCATGATTCTGTTCTATAATTTTTTCGTCTACTCCGGTTTTGTAGCACGTGTTAAAGTAATCGTTGATCTTTTTTTTTTTTTTATTTAATCTACAGGAAAATAATTATCGTCGTCTTTGTCGACTTTCAACCAACAAACTGAGGGGGAAGTGACTCTCCTCTTTTTTTTTCCACACTAATGGAACGCGCGCGCACGCACTCGCCGGTTGAACTTGTTCTTTTACACTTTATCTGTCTCTTTCTTTGCAGAAGACGAAAAGTACTTAAAGGTTATGAATAATATATTATTTTTATTAAAACTTGATTGATTTACTTGCTGAAAAACTTGAAACAATAGTTTTTCAATAATGTCAATTAATTCAAGTTATGATATCACAGAATTTTGCAAAAAAGAATAAGTAATTACTACGATATCACTTAATGTTAGAAATATGACTTCACACTACAGTCGCTTTCTGCTAAACTGAACGTGTATTGTCCGTAAGGCAATTGATATGTATGGCGTTCTTTCGCGTTCCCTTATTTTTCGGCAATTTCAAAGGGGAACACTCGGAATACATGCGGCTCTGGAAGCTTCTGGAACACTTCTCGCCCTTTCTCGATCAATTTATTTATTATTTTATAATGATGAATGTATAAGTATTATACTAAATAATTAAAATTTCATATTATGAATAATATTAGTTTTATTTAATTACAAGACTTAATAATTTCTGTAATTTAAATCAATAATTAATTTCAAATAAAATAATAAAATATTTTAAGGTTAGCTGCACGTAATTCGAAAACAGCGGCGCATGTATCGGTTAATCATTGATTGGTCCACGAAACAGCGGTTTTTTCGTTTGGGTTAAGCATGGAGGACTACCACAGAAAGTTCTGTCGCTTTTTCAAATAAATAAGGTGATGCCATATATACGAGGATATTACGTTTCTGTAAAATTCCAGAAGTTTCGTCTAAATAATTCGATGCTTTCGCTAAACTTGCGGCATTAAAAAGAAAAGTTTTCAGAATGTTTTTAATTTTTATATTAGAAAATTAGAATTAAGTTTGAATATTGGAAATTAATTTAAAAATTGATAATCATTTAACTTCAAAATAAATTATTATATAAAATTTCATTCACATTTAAATTAAAAAGTTTATGATATTGTAGATATTTTTTTTGTACTATTAAATATTTAACCATCAGAAAATAAATATTTATTATTTAGCGGTATTTATTTAAACGAGAGAATTGATAACAATAAAAATAATAAATAATCAGTGTCGATGACATTTAATATTTACTAGTATTAATAATTTTACATATCCATTAAATATTTATTGATAATTCAATGTAAATCATTTCTTAATGTTCACGAAATCAAATATTTTAGCAATATTTTTTTAACAGGAAATTTTTATAAAATTTTGAAAAATTTGTGGACAATAATGAATTGCATTAATTATATACATTGATGCATTGATTAACGAAATAATTATAGTTTTATTTATGAAAATAAATTATTTATAGAACAAAAAATTAAGTTATACTTCTCTATCATTTATACTTATAGCACTGCGGTTGCATCATTTTAGCCATTGCGTGTAAAAGGATGCCTATAGATATAAAAACATGCAGAGATTATAACGTGTATACAGTCTGCTTCTTCGCTCCGAATTGTTCCGTCGACTTGTCATTAGTAAGAAAAAATTTTGTTTTTTAATTTAAACTTAATATTAATAAAAAATTATTAATTTTTCAGAATTAATGAACATGATATAAAGTACATAAAAATGAAGAAATCATTCAAAATAAAAAATTCCTTTAGTTAGGAGAAATTATGTTTTTGGATGCTGCAACCGGGAAAAAATTGAAAAATTTTAGATTTTAAATAATGTCATACTTTCATAATCTGAGACTTTGTTACTTAGCTAAAATAGCTAAAAGTTTTGAATCAATGTTTCAATGTCCATTCTTTAGAAATTACACTAAATTCAAAAGTATACAATCTGATGTTCAAAGAGGTTATGCACAGGTGACTTTAAGACGTAGATATTCAACAATTTGTGCTGCACATCAACTAGTCGATCAATGCAATTTAATTAAAAAAAGTAGTTTTAATTATAATAAAAATTTCAAAGATCAAATAAACTTCAGACATGTGATCTTAAGTAGTTTAGTATCGATAATAGCATTGTGTGATAATTCAGTCAATCTACAAGGTGAATTATTTTTTTAAATTTGCTGATTAATTTTTTAAAAAATATTAAATTATAATATTATGATTTTTTTTAATTATTTTTTTGTTGCAGAAAGGAGGTTTTTCTTGGCAGCACAATATGGTAACATACCTGATCTAAAAAAGGTAATTTTTAATTTATTTTTAAATTTTATTGTAAATTTTGTATTGAAAAATATATTTATAATCATAATTTTGTTTTATATAATTTTTTAATCTATTGTACAAACTTTATAAGGCTATTGCTAATGGAATTAATGTAAATGCAAGACACCCTTTGGGTTGGACTGCTTTGCAAGCAGCTGCTATTAATGGAAGAGTTGAAGCGGTAAAATATCTTATTGAACAAGGTGCTGATATCAATGCTGGTGATGATTTTGTTAATGTTTACAAGACTGCTATGGAAAAAAGAATGCATCCTTCAGATGGTATGGTTCATTATTGAATTTATAAATTTGGATTTCTGAATAATATAAAACAATTATAAATTTATATTGATTGATATACATTATTTTGATCATTTATAGTTTTGGTTGAAAGGGAGGATGAATTTTCTGATCGCTTAATTGCTCGAGCCACTTTTAAAGGCTTTACAGCTCTTCACTATGCTGTTTTATCTCGTTCAAAAGAATGTATCAAAACTTTATTGGAGGCTGGTGCAAATCCTACAATTGAAAATGAAGCTGGTCGCAGAGCTGTTGATTATGCTTACATGGATAAAGATATTGAAGATATGTTAAATAAACATGCTTTTAAATATGATGAGATAATAAAAGAAAAAGTAAGTTATCAAGAAAGTTTTGTTGACATTTTTTATTAATAAAAAATTTTTTTTAGGAAGCTGAAGAAAGGCGAAGATTTCCTTTAGAACAAAGATTAAAACAATATATTGTGGGGCAGGAAGGAGCTATTTCAATTGTAGCTTCAACTATTCGAAGAAAAGAAAATGGCTGGATTGATGAAGAGCATCCTTTAGTTTTTTTATTTTTAGGATCTTCTGGAATAGGAAAAACTGAGTTAGCAAAACAGCTTGCCGCATATATTCACAGAAATAAACCAAATTCTTTTATTAGGCTTGATATGTCTGAATATCAAGAAAAACATGAAGTAGCCAAACTCATTGGGGCGCCACCCGGGTAATCAATTTTTTTTCATTATATGTACATTGTTTGAGATTAATATTCTAAAATGAAAATAAAAGTTTGACATTTATTAATCATAAAAATTATTATACCTGAAAATTTTATAGATATGTTGGTCATGATGATGGAGGACAGTTAACAAAATTATTAAAAAAATCACCATCTGCTGTTGTGCTTTTTGATGAAGTAGATAAGGCACATCCAGATGTTCTAACAGTGTTGTTACAGCTTTTTGACGAGGTTCATTTTTAGTTAGAATAATCACATTATAGGTATTTGATTGATCTCTATTTAATATAAATTCTTTTGTTATTAGGGAAGATTAACAGATGGGAAAGGAAAAACGATAGAATGTAAAAATGCTATTTTTATAATGACCTCTAATCTTGCAAGCGAAGAAATTGGAGAGCATGGAATGCAACTTCGAGAAGAAGCGGAGAGACTTCTAACGAAAAGACTCGATAATAAATCTAATGAAGACCAAGAACCAGAAAACATTGAAATTTCTCGAAATTTCAAGGATCAAGTTGTAAGTTTTCTTAAAGCATTTGGATCAGTAAACAGTTAATGTCATAATAATTGTTGTAATATTTATGTTTAATTTAAAAAAAAAATATACGAAAATCTGAAAAAATTATTTTATTTCAATAAATATTAGAGTATTTTATGAATTCATCTGTTAATTAATGTGCAAATGATATAATGAAAAATTGTAAATTTTTAGGTCCGTCCAATTTTAAAAGCACACTTCCGTCGAGACGAATTCTTGGGTAGGATAAATGAAATCGTTTACTTTTTACCGTTTTCACGAGCTGAATTAATAAAATTGGTAGAACGAGAACTTGAAGCCTGGGCTTCACGAGCACGTGAACGACGCAAAATTGATCTTAAATGGGACCGTGAGGTTCTCTCAGTACTAGCCGATGGTTATGATGCCCATTATGGTGCCCGTTCCATCAAATACGAGGTTGATCGGCGCGTTATAAATCAGATTGCTGCTGCAGACGAACGCGGACAACTGGGTAAATATTTTTTTTTTGTATAAAAAATTTAAATTTTAGTATATGTATACAATTAATAAAATTAAACATTGAATTTTACAGATAAAGGTTGTTGTATTTTATTGAAAGTTAAGTGGCATGAGGATGGAGCCAGTATAGGACTTTCGGTCAAACCAGCAGGAGTAAAGGATTTTGTTGATATTGAAGATAATGACAAAGTCGTGAAAAATGTCAGTTCAATGTTTAAATAGTTATTTTAAAAATTTTAAATTCTTACGTTCTAAAAATGTTTGAATACAAAAAAATGCTATCTAAATAATTTTATGTTGATTTAAAAGAATTAATTCAGAAGATTTTCGTTATCTTTATGCATTAAAATAATTTTTATGCACAAAATAATTCTGTACACAAATACAAAGTTTATGTATATATAATTTAATAACAAAAAGATTAATGACTAAAAAGAGCAAAAATGCAAATAGTTTTAAAATTGATTTGTATCATCATTATTTCAGAGTAAACAGTAAATGATTTAAATAACTTGAAAAAAATTTATACATAAATAAAAGTAGCTATTTGTATAAATTATACCTTTGCCTTTAGTCATTGTATACTAAAAAATACCGAGTTTATTATACTGTAAATATGTCGAGATTATTAATTTTATAGTGAAAAAAATATTTCAGTGTTCTGAAAATTATAGCCCAGTTACAAAATGTGATAAAAAAATTAAATTACTGTTGTGTAGAATAAAAATTAAATTATCAAAATATTTATATTTTAATATTTTAACAATATACCCTGATAAATATTTATGTATATTATTTTTTGCAAAAATAAATTTCAACAAAAAATTAAGTTAAATTTAATAAAATAATTTATAAACCATTTTTTTATTTGTTTATTTAGGGGAGTTATACATTTTTCTATTACTTGTAAAAAATGTGTTTTTCTATAGTCAAATACATAGCATTTTTAAAAAAATTTCTTTTTTTTTATTTCATAAAAAGTTTTTTATTGAAATATTTAAAAAGTATATTATTTATCATATTATTCATTATTTAATTTTTTTTGAAAACCATAAAAATACACATAAAAATATTTATACTCTCTTTTTGCTTACAGTATCTTTTTGGAATCGAATAAAAATTGACCTTAAAACTTAATGTATTTCATTTTTTCTATATGCTTTACTGTACAATCTTAGATTAGATCTCATTTGAAATAGCAATGTCGAAATCTCATTACAAATTTTTCTATTTCTAATTAATTACATTTGGAACTTAAAATTTTATTATAAAATACTATTATAATAAAATTTTTTTATTAAAAAGATATTGACGTGAGAAAGCTCTAAAGGAACTTTTTGATTAGTCAGCTCATCGCGTAGAATATTTTAAGAATTTTCAATGCGAGTAACCGAAACAATCGAATTATCCAATAACATTATTACAGCTTTACCATATTCGACGCAATTTTATGTCCATCGAGATCTGCATCATGCTCGTAGATAGTAACTAATGTATAAAAATATTTTATCAAAAATTTACATGCCTTTTTAATAATGCATTTTAATACGTCTTAAGGTAAATTTTTATATAATATATTAATTATTTAAATTTATTCAAAATAATATAAAAATTTATTTTGTATTTTAACGCTTTCTTAGAAATCAACCTTTAAAGCTGTATCACCCGATTTTTATGTATCAGAAAAGAGGGGAAAATTGCATCAGTCAGTGCAATCGTGTTCATTCTAGCATTTGCATATACGTTACAATTCACTCAGTGTTTAGTATAAAAGTATCAAACATAAAGATAAAAACAAAATCGTGCGATATAATCCAGCATTGAAAGTTTTTGAAATTCGTAAAGAGATAGTTGTAAAATCAAAATATGAAGAAAAGAGGTAGGTTATTTTTAGAACATTTTAATTTTAATAGTAAAAAATAGTATATGAAATATTTTATTTTTTTTTAATCACCTGATCATATTACACAAGTTCAAGAATTTTTTGCTTAAAAAATATTGACTTCATAATAAAGGTTATAAGAATACTACTAGGTAGAAATAATGTATAGAATATACTCTTACATATTACTTTAAACTCAGATTGTATTTTTTCACAAGTCAGAGGCACTGAATAGTCATTAAATGATGATCTGCAAATTGCATCATTTTCAACAAAAAGTATATTATTACGAATTTGTTTTGTTACTAAACAACAAATATAATTAATTTATAAAAATGTCAAGAAAGCGTTCGCAGCGTGGATCGTATCCCGTGCCTCTTGCACAACAGATAAGCGCTCAAACATGAGTCATTTTCACTGATGCAATTATATCTCTTATCGCTTCATAATAATTTGCATATTTGCATTTTTTTTCTATAATTGCTATTAAACAGTACCCGTGACAGTTCTTATAATATTTTTTTGTAAAATCAATAATTTTAAATGAAAGATTCCTAAACTTACCATATGGAAATAATATGATTAACGAGTGATATCATATAACTGTCCCAGAAAAATCTTGTGATCATCGTGTAAGTTTTTAGAGTAGGAACACTAATTGTTGTTTTATTAAAATATATGTAAATAAAAGATATGTACAAGAATTGAAAAAGATAATATTGAATAATTCATTATTATTATTTCAAGTTTTTAGATGTAGCATAGTACAGAATTCGTCATGTTAAAGCACATGGTACGTCCCATGCTACTTGGATACCCTACTGAAAAATCTCAGGTGGGAAATCACCTGATTTCTCATGCCAAAATCTCATTTGATGATTTTATTCATTTTTTAGGTATTGCAAACCATTTTCGATCGATTAGAGACTATTTTTCAAAATTTTGGATTTGGAAAATTTTTTTTTTAATTTGGACTTATAAAATTTAGACTGGTTTTCAAAAAAATTTTCAAGTCCAAAATTTTCGAAAATAGTCCTCAATTAACTAAAAATGGTTTGCAATACCTAAAAAACGGATAGAATTATCACATAAAATTTTGGCATGAGAAATCACCTGATTTCTCATCTGAGATTTTTTAGTAGGGTAGACTTTTCTTCCTTCCAGTTTTAGACACTACATTTAATTTTACCTGTATTTATTGAGGCTGTTGTCACTTAACATGACGAATACTTACAAAATGTTTTAAATTCAAATTACATTTAATTTTCTTTTATTTTAAAGATTGAATAAAAAGAAAATTTATTGTTTTGGTCTTGTGTATAATACAGGTTTTAAAAAGAAATCTCACGATGCAAAAGAACACCAAGCTCAATCGAGTTTTTCGCATGAAAAACACAGAGTTGCATCTGCACCTGAATGGAGACAATCTGAAAAAACTCAGCCATTAGAACAATCAAGTTCATCTCAGCATCAACCTCAATCTCATAAAGAATCTGACCAAAGAGAGCAAAATGAAAGACATCAAGCCATACAGAGTTCTTTACAGCAACAACAAAGACCTTCATCTGTATCTCAATGGAGACAACCTGATAGAACTCGGGTACTTGAACAATCTTCACAGAGTTTAACAACGATTAAAAAATCAACTTGGGGGCAACCAAAACCAACCTGCAGCACTAGTACTAATGTATCTGAACAACTTAGCTTTTTTGATAGACCAGCTGCTTTAGAAAAGACAATGAGTAAAAGCATAGGTAGAGGCAGAGGTAGAGGCCAAGATATTTACCAAAAACAACAACAAAGCCTTTCAGCTTTACCCATGACACAAGTATTTTATTATTTGCAGCACTTGTATTCTTATAAACCAATTTTTATTCATTCTCATAACCATTTTTATTTATTTTTTTTTTAATGAAAAATATAGTAATTTATAAACTCTATTGAAAATATCCAAATGGAAATCCGCGTAGATGATCCACATGGATATCAATGAGGATCATCTTCGTGGACTTCCCACACGGAGAGACTTTTTGGGGCGATAGACCTTGGTAAATCTTGAGGTGTTAGATCCTTATTAATAGAGCGATTCGATGAGGTATCATGCTTTGAGTATAAAGGCCTGAGACCTTTATCTTGAAAACTGAAGGCATAAAGCCGGACAAAACTAAATCTGTGTATACATCATCCGAACGTAATAGACGCACGGCCTCGGTGACAAAGGTCTCAGACCTTTATGCTCAAGACGAGACGACTTACTTACTTTATCGAGGCGCCCGGCCCTACACTACCAGAGGTCTCTCACCCCAAAAAGTTTCTCGGTGCAGATAAAATAACGTAGATTTTGAAGTTGGTGAATTTGTTGTTAACAATAAAAGATATTTTTGATCAAAAATATCTTTCTAGTACTGCGTGCGCTAAATCCGCTTGAAGCGCTCCCTGTTCCGCGTCCTATGTTGCATTTTCTGGCAGGGTATAGTTGACGATTTTTGTGAATTTCGTACACGTATTTCACGTTGGTAAAGCATATAAGTGTGGCGGCGCGCATGCGCGTATACAGACTAATGGAATGAGAGATACTATGAACAATGAATCAGCTGCTTTACATTCGGTTGATTCTTGTATATTTATATATGTATATATATGTGTGTGTGTTTCTAAATAACTAGCAAGTTTTTCAGTTTATGTATATTGTATTAATAATTATTTAATACAATTTCACATTCTAAGTATATTTTTGAAATTGTTTTGGTTTCTTTTTTTTCGATTTAGCATTTGGGGAATGCCTAGTTTTACTGATATATAGATTTCGTTTTTTTATTTGAATTATCATTCGTGGAGTGCGTTGTTTTTGTTTAGTATTGCTTTTTAAGGGTATAGATTTCGTGAGGCAGATTTACCACACACGTACTAGAAAATAGTGTTCGATACGCGTGTCCTATGTGCCATTTCCCGGCACGGCGTAAGCGCTCGAGCGTAGCGAGAGCTACGCCGTGCCAGAAAATGACTCATAGGACCCTTATATCGAAAAATACTATTATTATTGACAACAAATTTACCTACTTAAAAATCTACGTTATTTTATCTAGAAAATCCACGTGGATGATTCCAATGGATATCCGCGTGGATCATCCACGTAGATTTCCATTTGAATCCACGTGGAATGCATGTTCATCTACATGGATATCCACTTGGATATCCATTTGGATATTTCATCATATCAATAGGGAATAAGTTTAATAGCTCATTTGAGTTTACACATGTTTTTATTTCTGTTTTTTGTTTCACTTTCTTTATTTTGATGACCTATTTTGCTCACTGGTGAGTAATCCCTGTTGAAAATAAGTACGTACTTCAAGTATGTACTTTGAGTATGTACTTCAAGTATGTACTTCAAGTATATACTTTACTTAAGTACGTACTATTTTGGAACATTTTAGTAGGTACTGTTTTGAAAAGTATATACTTTTATTGAAAATATGTACTTTTAAAGTATATTTTGATAAATAATATTTCTCAAAGTACGTACTTTATTAGAAAATACGTATTTTTTTAAAGTATGTACTTATTAAAAACATTTTGGTAGGTACTTTTTTTAAAAGTATATATTTTTAAAAAAGTACATACTAAAATGACCAAAAAAAAAATTACTTTAGCTACAGTACATACTTGAGTATGAAGGTTCATACTTCGTATAAAAGAATATGTATGAAAATGTTCTAAAAAGTATATACTTCTATACAAGTACGTACTTTTATTAAAATAGAGTATATACCTTTAAAGATAACAAATCAAATTTTACAAAAAAGTCGGTAAAAGTTTGAGATTATTTTTATTTTCAATAATTCCTCAAGTTAGTAACTTGGTAAGTATTTTCTTCCTAAAGGAAGATATAAAAATAAGGTAAGCATCGACTCTCCGCAGATCAAAAAGCTTGAGCGAACAAACTCGAAATGTTATAACTTTATATTCCCACGTCACTGAAATTCAGGTAGAGGATCGCAAAATTAACAAAAACGCCACCTAACAGCAAAGACAGAATTAATAATCGATTCGAATAATTTTTTCAGTACTTACGTTTTTAGCTGTTAGGTGGCGTTTTTTCTTAACTTTGCGATCCTTTATCCGAATTTCAGAGATGCAGGTATATAAGGCTATAATATTCCGTATTTTTTTACAGTTGAAAATCAGTACATACTTTAATAACATACTTTGAGTATGTACTTCAAGTATATACACTTTAGATCAAGTACGTACTTTTTGGAACATTTTAGAAGGTACTTTTTTAGAAAAAGTATGCACTTTTCAAAAAGTACATAATAAAGTAAAAAAAATTTGTCACGTAGCTACAGTATATACTTTTATATGAAGGTACATACATCGTATAAAAAAGTATGTATGAAAATTTTCTAAAAGGTATATACTTCTATATAAGTAAGTACTTTTATTAAAATAGGGTACATAATTTTGAAGAAAGTACTCATTTTTAAAATAAAAGTACGCATAAAAATATTTTTAAAAAGTACATACTTTCAAAATAGTAGGTATTGTTTAATAAAGTTCATATTTAAAAAAATATTATTTATCAAAATATACTTAAAAAGTACATACTTTCAATAAAAGTATATACTTTTCAAAAAAAGTATCTACTAAAATGTTCCAAAATAGTACGTACTTAAGTAAAGTATATACTTGTAGTACATACTTGAAGTACGTACTCAAAGTACGTACTTCAAGTACGTACTTATTTTCAACAGGGATCTACTATTAAAGTATTTTATATAAAAATTAATGTCTTGTAAATTGCTTAGTTCACTACTTTGAGTTATTAAAAAATATTAAAAAGGAAAATATTCATTTCAAATGTTATTAATCAAATATAAAGATTTTTAAATTACTGAAATAAATATTTTAGAAGTCAGTTATACAATCACCTTCAGGATGTCAACAAACAACAACTTATCAAAAACAAGATGCGCAAGTTCAACCAAAAAGCGAACAGGTACAACTTTTCATATTTTTTCTATAATTTTGAATTTTTAATTAATTTCGATTAATTTGCAATGAAAATTAATTTTTTTTTTTTTTTTTTTTATAGACTTCTGTCATTAAGCAAACAAGTCAAGCAATGGCTAATTTAAAAATCACAGTAAGTATTATTCTTATTTAAAAAAAAATTTTTTTAATAATTTACGTTTTTATTTAATTTTTTTTTTCTTCAGGAATCTTCATTTGCTATTCCAAAACGAAAAAATTTGCAACAAGCTGGCACTGAAGGGAAGCCAATAACTGTTTTAACAAACATGATGGATTTAAAATTTGGAAATAAATTCCCGCCTATTATTTATCATTATGATGTTGACATAAAACCTGAAAAAAAAAAATATTTGTACAGAAAAATATTTTGTGTAGCTATAAAAAAATTGTTTCCAAATAATACTCCAAATATGGGTTTTGACGGCAAGAAAAACGCAATTTGCGCAAAAAAATTAAATGACAATTTATTGGTACTATAAAGGATAATTTTTTTTGCAATTAGCCAATTATTTTAATTACTAATTATAAAACTTTTTTTTTAATATTAAAGTACTTTTCATGAATAAAATTTGTATTTTCTTTATAGACTACAAAAGTAATTATACAAGATGATGATGAGTATGACAATGAATATTCAGTCACCTTACAACTTGTTAGTGAATATGATTCTCAATGGTTAAAAGACTCTAATTATTGTGGTAAAGAAATAACTGATGAAAAATTAAAATGCATCAATGCTTTAAACATAATTTTGAAGAGTGCCTTATCTTCAAAATCATACTTGGTAATAAAAATAAAACTTATAATATATAAAGTGAGAGTAAAAAAGTGCTAAGCGTGGAAAAATGTTAACTCGGAAAAGTTCGTAAAAAGATGTTAACTCAACCGTAGTTCTTCATGCTCGCACTGTATCATTTTTTATGTGCTTTTCCGAACTAATGTCTTTTACCCTGTATGTTTGTCGCTCTCACTCGATTACATAAACAATGACATTCAGAAATATATTTTTATTTTTTACTTAGTCATGTCGTTCATATTTTACACCTCCCAAAGGACAAGTAACAAACATCGGTAACGGGATGGATTTATGGCATGGACTTTTTCAATCGGTTAATATAGGATGGAAACCATTTCTAAATGTTGACGGTAACATTTTCAAATTAAAATAAATATAGCTATTTATACATGTATGTTTGTATACACATATACTCATTTTTCGCAAAGTTTCTAACGATTGAAAAAATAATATTAAAAAAACTGAGAATATAATTAATTACCTGATAAGTGATGCATAATAAATGATAAAATTTTTTGCATTGCAGTTTCACATAAGGGATTTTTCAAAGCGCAACCTCTGATCGAGTTGATTAAGATAATATGCTTTGAAAATCAATCTAGACCAGGAAGTGGACGATTTCGTGGTAGAGATCAAAGACCGCAAGCACGGTCTCAAGATCTACAACTAACTATGCAAGTAATGAAAAATACATTTAAAAAATTTATAAACAGCATGCTTAAAACAGCTGATAATCCTAATAATATTATTTTTAAAAGTTTTTAATATCATATTACGTTCGGTATTTTATCTGTTTATTTTCATTATGAATTTTATGTTGTTTCTTATCTTGCGGAAAATTTCGATTTACATCCTAATAATCTATTATTTGCATTAGATGATAAATGATAATCAAGAGAGCATTATAAATACAATAGCAGGATTAAGAGTTTCATTGTATAATGCACTTAACAAAAAAGAACGTTCACGCCAAATTATCAGAACATTGGTCAATAAGCGACCGAGTGAAGATTTCTTTGATGTCGATGGAAAAAAGATTAGTGTACTACAACACTATGAGCAAAAAAAAAATTACAGAATTAAATATCCAGATCTTCCGTGCATTATGTTAGCTAACAATTCTCACGTACCAATTGAGGTAATATTAATTTCTAGCCTTTAATGTTTTATTTGTTTGATATAACTAACTTATTCATTAATTCATTTTTAAGAATTAAGAATTTTTATAATCAGATAAGAAATGAATAAATCAAAAAGTGTGCCTAGGTCAAATTAGCTTTTAAACGGTAATTTTTTTCATTATTACTTCACAAAGAAGTAACTTAAAGTCCAATAAGGAAAATTATTGAAAGTTACTTAATTTTACAAAATAGCCTAAAAAATAGTCATTTTTGGTTCAATCATAAAGGTTTATAATTTTTTTCCTTAAAAAATATCGATATTTAGAAAATATATGAGATATTTCTATTTGTAAATTAAGAGTAGAATATATGTGGACTTTTACAGATTGAAATCCAAGTCCGAATAAAGCATATTCATTATAACTTTGAAAAAAACACTAGTTGAATAGTTCAAAATCTTATTTTTATAGGGTCAATAATTTTTATAAATTTTTTTTTAAACTTATTTTTTTCGAAAAAGAAAACAAAAAACCTTATGATTAAGAAAAAATGACTATTTTTTGAGATTATTTTGCAAAATTAAATAACTTTTAGTAATTTTCTGCACTTGAGCTTTAAAAACCAAATTTAACCTGTGCAAACTTTTTGATTTATTGAATTGTATGTATCCACTAATCAGCCAAACTAAAAAATCTGTATATTGTAATGTGTAACTCAGAAACGTTTACATATTATTCTTAACAAAAAATAGTTAGCTTTTTATTAAAACTTGATGATTTCGAGTGAAAATTTAAAATATTTCTTTAGTAAAAAAATAGCTAAAAATTATGATTTTCAATATTTCATAACTTTTTAACATTTAGACCTCGACTTTAAAAAATAATTTTTTATGTTTCGGGAACCAAACGGAACATATTTCTACACTTATAACCATTTTTATGTTTTGATCTTACGTTTTGACGTGAAATGTCCCATTTATGCATCGGTAACCAATGACACTTTTTGAAACCATACCAACTTATGCCTGCCGAATACGAACAGTAGAATTTATGATTTAAATAGTTTTAAAAGATCAGCAATTAATAAAATACTTATGTGTCCTGCATAAATTACAAATCACATTATCTATCAGTGCATATTCCCTAAGTACATAAATTTGGTTTAAAGAATCAATTGTTACGATGAAATTTAAAGACTTAAACGGCAAATATCATTGCTTTGCATAAATTAGTAATGTTACCATATCTTTTTTTCAAGTGAATACAAAGATATGGATAATCGAACATTTAAAAGAGATATTTGATTTACAATGCATGAAAATATTTGTTCTTGAAATTTTTGTAGTGCGTTTTGAAGATTTTCGTACATATAAGCGTTCATGACAAAAAGTAACATTTGGTAATCAATTAATTAAACGGCACTAATATTACACTCCCCCGCTCATACGAATTTGTCTACTCTGACCAGTCGAGGTAAAATATAAATAATTTTTCTACTTTTTTAGAAGGTGCAAGAACAATTTTTGAAAAGATGGGTTGAAAAGATTTTTAAAACTCATTTAAATGTCAGTGGTTTAATTTACAAAGATCTAGTTTTTTGCAGAAGTGAAAAAAAATTTTTCAAAATTTACTATATTTGACATGGGGTCAATTTTGTAAAAATAATCCTACGTTAACGTTACATCTCTCAAATGAAAGAGTTTTTAATTCTTTTTTAAATGCTGCATGGTTTTTTACTCTACGACAAATTATTGAAAAATTACAATTCTTCTAAAAAAAACTAGCTTTTTTTCAACTTGCTATATCTCTCAAGCATTATACTGTATTCAAAAATGTCAAAGAAAAAAATGTTTGTTTTTATCTGCAGCATATTTTAGTTTATCAATATTCATATTCAATTTTAGATGAACTAAAACTAAAAATGCAAATATTGATAGTAAATTGAAAAACTATTTCTTAAAAAACTAGTCTTTTCAAATTTGTCATAAATGTTCATATTGAAATTTGATGAGAAAATTTGGACGGTTGAGCGGAAGAAGGTATCCTTTCATTTTCGATCGAAAACAGGTGCTATTTCATTTTTGATTGAAAAGAGGTACTATTTTATTTTCAGCTGAAAAGAGGTGTGCCATTTCTTAATTAATTTTTTTCACGTTTTTTTAGTCGAAAATGAATGAACCACTGAAAATGAAATGAGACTTCTTTTCAGCCGAAAATGAAATAACACCTTCTTCCACACGACCGTCAATTTTGTATATAACTAAAATTGAATATCAACCAACAATGATGAACCAAAGTAAATAAAATTGAAAATACTTATTTTTTATTAAAACCTAAAATCATGAATTGAAAAAAATAAAATAAAAAATTTCTATAAAAAGTTATAAAATTTTATACATTAAGAAATGCAATCATTTTAAAACAATTTAGTAGATTATGTTTAAAAAAACATGATTGCTTCTTTTCTTATGATAAATTCGCGTTAGTTTTATCCCATGTTAAAAATTCTCGGAAAAATGCCATGTTAAACTATCTTGTACACTCGACGGAAACATATTCGCAGGTAATTCTTTTACTTTGATTTAAAAATTCACCAATAAAAATAAGCGAACTAATAGAATCGTCCAATGACATCGTGTGATTTTGAAATCACAGAAAAAGAATTACCTGCGAATATGTTTCCGTCGAGTGTACATATATTCTAAATAAAATTTGAAATATATTTTTTCTACTAATTTTATATTAAAATATAACGATTTAAAGGTTGAACAACTTTTTCGGTTGATGAATGTGAAAGTAAAAATTATACCGTAAAAAGAACATAAGTTCCTTCTTTATATGATATTAGCGTCTTATTTAAAAATAGTATATTATTCACCTAGGGAGTAAAAACAAACATGTCTTAAATCGTATGTAAATTGTCACCCGAGCTGGAAGTGAGAATACGATTTTTTTACATAGACAGCGTACAGTGGGTACTTTATTCGCTGAGAGAGAGTAAAGTACCCACCAAACGCGCCTTGTGTAAAAAAATATAATTTAAAATATACATTTTAAAATTCAAGGTCTGCGAAATTGAGCCTGGGCAAACTACGAATAAAAAAGAAATTCAAGAAAAGTTGACTAAAAATATGATCAGAGCATCTGCTTCTAATACTACTGATAGACAAAAAAAAATTTTGGATCTTGTAAGATAAATTTTAATAATAATATTATTGTTTGCAAAAAAGCAGTTAATTTTTTAACCTTTGTAACATTTTTTTAAGTATCAATCAGCACAACATAATCAGGATCCATGTGTCAAAGACTTTGATATTTCGATAAGTGGCGAATTTAAAAAAGTACCAGCACGTATTTTGTTACCACCAGCTATATACTACAAAAACGATAAAACTGCTCCTGTAATAAAAGGAACGTGGCGTACTCTCTCATTCCGGGACACAACAAAAATAATATTTGAAAAAGAAACTTGGACCATATTAAATTTAGATGAACGTACAAAAATCGATTGTATATATGAATTTGCAAAAACTTTAAGAAATGAAGGTATATACTATTTAAAATTTTGATTATATAGTAATATTATAATTTTTTTTATAAATAATTTTCAATATTTTAGCTCAAAAGTTAGGCATGTATATTGGAGAACCTAAAACACCTTTCGATTTGAACGTAAGACCCAGATTGTCTGATATAGAAGCTTGTCTTAAAAAACAAAAACAAAATGGAATTAGATTTGTTATTGTTGTTTTTCCAGACCGCATAAAAAATACTTACGGTAATACAATTTATTTTTAAATTGTTTTGCAAATTTGTAATACTTATTTATAGAAATCATTATTTTAAAAAATTTGTAGCTACTATCAAGCAAGTAGCAGAGTTAAAAGTAGGAATATTAACACAGTGTATTAAAAGTGTTACCTTGACAGATAAAATAATGAATGGTGATATGTCAACTATCAGTAACATACTTCAAAAAATTAATGCTAAACTGAATGGCGTAAATCATTCATTTTATACATTTACAAGGTATATAAAAAATTGTTATTATGAAAATCGCTTTAAAAAAATTGATTTAGAATTTCATAACATTTATTTTTCAGTCGTCCCAAATGTTTAGAAGTTCCATGCATGATTTTGGGCGCAGACGTAACTCATCCATCTCCACAAATGAGAAACTGTATTCCATCAATAGCAGCCGTAAATAAAATTAATAAATAATTGAATGCCATTTCTTTTATTTTTTCAAAAATGATTCCATTTTATTATAGGTTGTAGCTAGCCATGATCCTGATGCTCAATTCAAGTATAACACCGAAATCAGATTTCAATTGCCAACAAAAGATGGAAAGCAAAGGTTAGTTAATTTAACAAACATTATTGCAGTAATTTTTTTACTTCGCTGGCAAGAATGCTGGTGTAATAAAGATATTTTTAGCATAATAAATATCGTCGCAATAAAAATTTTATTACCACAAATTACTTTATTTTCAGTGAAGAAATCATTTTAGACCTCGAAAATATTATGAGAAAACAATTACTATATTTTTCCCAAAAGAACAATGGACAAAAACCTCAAAAAATTATCTTTTATAGGTAAATAAAATCTTTAAATATTTTAAGTTTATTGCATTGATTATGAACAATGGTGCTAAATTATTTACAGAGATGGAGTCGATGATGGACGCTTTAAAGAAGTGTTGCAAAAAGAATTACAAGCTATTAGAAAAGCTTGTTTATGTTTTAGTGATAATTACAAACCAGCTATTACATTTTTGGTAGTACAAAAACGACATCATACAAGATTGTTCCCTATGAGAAAAGAGGATTCTGATGATAGAAATTTTAACGTCAAAGCTGGCACTATCGTTGACACGATTATTACTCATCCTTCTCATAAGGATTTTTATCTTGTATCTCATGCAAGTATACAGGTACTTTTCTTTCATCTTAAATTAAATTATTAAAAATTTTTTTTATATTAATTTTTAAATTAATTAAGATATTGTTAACTCAAAATCATCAAATCTTCGAGACTGAGCGATTGTTTTATATGTGTACTGATATGATGTTCACTAGAAAACTGTATTTCAGCAGAAATATGGCCGTGACTACTTCGAATATGTGCATTTTTCATAGCGTGAAAGTAACAAATTATGAGCCTAGCCATGTTAAAATCCGATGTATATTTAAAAATTATTTTTTTTAATTACTTTTTCCCTATGGAAAATGTATCTATTTGAAGAATTAGCCACAGTCATATATTACTGCAGAAATACCGTTTTATAGTTGACATTGTATGAGTTCACATATTGTTGATAGCTTTTCTAAAACTCTTTATATTCTGATGAAACTAGGCTGGTGATTTACTGCATCCACGCAGCTGAAAATCTACACAATTTAGAAATTTGCTACTGCTCTAATTCCATTATCGTCAATCATTGCATGAAAGTTTTGTTACTTCAATGTAAACTTGAAAATCCACATGCACATGACGAATTATTTTAATAAATAAATAAATTAAACTATAAAGTTATTATTATTTTTATTAATGATTTTAAGAGAAGAAAATGACTGCTTAGTCTTCAAGATGTGGTGATTTTGATTTAACATAAATTAAAATTTGGGAGACTGGGGCTAAAAGTAACAGGGATAAGAATTAACAGTCAATTTATATAGTGATGCAAACAGTCTTACAGGTTCTGTAGTTGACTTTTTATGTTTAATATAATTACTTCTGTTATGTAAACGTATTTAGTAACTTGCAGTATAGACCGCAAAGGAAAAGCGTGTAACGATTTTTTTGACAGAAACTAAAATATTTTAACATAATCAAATGCTTGTTTTTTTATTTTATTCTATGTATTTAATAAAATTAAAATTATTTTATATTAATCTACTCTACAAATAATTTGAACACTCGTATTAATATTTTAAGATTTATTTTTAAATACCTTTTATCAATATTTAAAAAAAAATGTGTCTATTGTGGTAGGTGTTAACAAATCTTTAGGGTAAATATTAACACTGTTAATACGTAAGGATATATTTGAAAAGGATAAGAAAATGCGATGAATAAAAGATTAATTTAATAAAAACTTTACTATGATTTTTTTATAGCCTTATATGTTTTTAGTTATAATCATTCTATTATTCTATAATACAAAAAATTGATGTTATTCTTACTTTTCAAAAAGATGAAAAAATTATTTTTTTACCCTCAGGGCGCAAAATTCGATTTTCTATGCTTGTCAAGCGGGCGCAAAATAGTACATTCCCGCCCTAGGGCGGATCAAAAAACAATATGTGTACTACGGGCGCAAGGGAATTCCGGCCACAGTGCGAATTTAGCGCCCTCGTCTCGCTCTGGCGCTCATTCGCACTCTGGCCGGAATCCCCTATTTTGTGCCCTTGGTACACAATGTACTATTTTCATATTTTGTTAAAATTTTCTTTATTATATTTCATTTGTTATTTGGATGTACAGTAAAAAATATATAATTTTTGTTCACATCAATTAAATAACTGTAGTTATTATCAAATTGCATTTTTATAATAAAAAAATGTAATGTTAATACTTACCCCAAACGCGGAACAAATATTAACAAGTAAACCTTTTTAATATACTCAAAAAATACATGGATTAAAAAATAAAGATGCTTTTTTAAAAAGTGTAAAAATTTTACATTCCAATCAAAATATTTATTGTGATTTAAAAAAAATTAATTTTTACTTGAATGTTTAATATATCTATATTGTATAAGATAACATTTATTTAATAATGAAATTCATTAATAAATATATGATCACAGGATAATATTTTTATCATATATTTGTACATATATTTTAATTTAAAAAAATATAAAATAATTTTTTTGAATTAGGGTACAGCACGACCTACAAAGTATAGATGCTTATGGGATGATTCAAATATGTCCGAAGATGAACTAGAAAATTTAACATATTATTTATGTCATATGTTTTCACGATGCACGAGATCTGTGAGTTATCCAGCTCCTACGTATTACGCACACCTCGCCGCTTTTCGTGCCAGAAATTTGACTGAAGGGTACGTTTCGTTTATTTTGACATAAATTACTTTCATTAATTAATTGTTCATGTTTTGAAGTATTTCAAACTTTTTTAATATTTGCGTATTATATTATTTGTTAATATTCTTTTAAAATGGCGTAATACAAATAATTTTATATATTTACAGTGTTCCAATCAATTTAGATAGATTAGATGACGAACAACGGTATAAGTTAACATTACAACCAGATATATTAAAAACACCAATGTTTTTCGTATAGATACAATTTTTTTAAATATTTAAAATAATAATAAAATTTAACATTTTTTTTAAGTTCTAAAAATGAAATATTGATATACTACATGTAAGTAAATATTGATAAATATTTATCTTTCTTAATAAAAAATAAAATGTATAAATAAAAGTTTTTAAATCTTAGCAAAATGTATTAATTTATTTTTATTATTGTGTTTTGATTTTGTTATTTTATTGTACTTTGTTTCTACTAAATAATAAAAATAATGCAATTTATTATTAAGTTTTCAAATCCAATAAAATGATACATAAGTTATAAAAAATTTATTTTTTTTTAAATTTAAATAGTTGTTTTCTCCGTTTGGAAATTTTAGTTGCTCTCATTATGGCTCTTATAAAACGAAAATATAATGTAAGTTATAAAAAGATTTAACACATACAAATAATAATTTTCTATGAAAATATTGTAAAAAATTAGAAAATACTTAAAAACAAAAATGAAAAATACAACTGTGGGATTTCAGAACGAAGATGGTTATTTATTATTATTGCCTAGATATTTATTTGATTATTGTCACTGAACATTATAACTGTTAATTATGATATAACAGAACATTTTATTCAATATATGAAAAACAAAATAATTATATAGATTCTAAAATGCAACTATTTAATTAAAATCTCATTCATTTGAAAATTCATCAGAAACAATAACATTATATTCAAAACTTAATAATCTTAAGAGTCATATAAAATTTATGCATAACTAAAATTTTAAGTAAAAAAAATATAACGATAGAATTATAAAAAAATAGATATATCGGCGGGTCAGTGGAATAATATAACACGTCGAGTAAACTTTCGAGAAACATATACGTCGGATTAAATTTGAAGAAGAGTACACGTAACATTAACTTTAAAGAAAAGTACACGTTTGTTTAATTTAACATTGACGTGTACGTTTCTTCAAAGTTAAGTCGACGTGTATGCTTTTTCAAAATTAATTCGACGTATATGTTTCTCGAAAGTAAATCTGACGATATGAATACTTCAGTAGTAACTGTTTGGTATGGTCAGACAATACATCACATCTTCGTTACTTTTACGTATCAATTAAATTTAATCCTCTTTTAAAAAAACGATGGCCGGATGTTGTGAAACATTTTATACTAAGAACGTGATTGGTTCCTCTTTTAAAAAAACGATGGCCGGATGTTGTGAAACATTTTATACTAAGAACGTGATTGGTGGATTGAATAGAATCATATGATTGGCGAAAAACGAGATTTGATTTAATATAATATGCTTAAATAAAATCATCGATTTAAAATTTAATAACAAAAATCATTGATAAATAATTAAATTATAATTATTGAGTTATAGTTGGATTTTTTTAATAAAATTATCAATATAAACATCGCTAACTTCCGTTTACAAAATTCTTTTGTGTGAAGATGTCGAGAGTGCGAAGTACCGCTCTATATTCATTTGTTATTGTATATTTAAAATTAGAACATTGTAACAATTCTATGCTATTTACTTCTGAATTCTTTTTTTAAAAATTGTACCATAAAATAGTTATTAAGCAATAAATTTAGCAATAAATATTTTTTGAAAATACAGATGTTATCAACTTTTTAGCTTATAACAAGGCAAATAATTTTGTAAATTTGAAAAAAAATTTAAAATATTTCGAAATATTTTAAAATAATTTATAAAAAACCGATACGTAATACAATTTTGATAATATAATTTAATATATAAAATATTTCTAGATTGACAGCTTAAAAATTTTTTTTCAAAAATATAGTATAATACTTGCCTAAAATGTACTATTTTTAAAAGTTTTTTTATTTAATTTCAAAATTTAAATTGAATCACGCTTAGAATAAACAGTTCTTCTGCAAAATAAAATAAAAAATTTTTTGGTTGAAAGAATAATATAATTACTATAATTAAGAAAATATAGATTAGAATTTTTATTTTTATTTCTATTTTAAAAATAGGAACGATATACATATCGTTAAGAATGGATTTGAACTATTTTATTTTTTATATATTTTATGGATTTCATATTGTTGAAAATATTAATTTTTAAATAACTTCATTCATTGGTTATTAAGAATTTAGGATTCCAATATTACATATTAAAATTTTTCTGGCACTTATTTTAATTCTCATTTAAGATATATCTTGAAAATCAAATACGTTAGATTTATATTAAGTGTATAAAAAGCTATATATTCGTAAAATAACTTTTGACCTTGTAATAGTTTACGTTATTTAAATTTTGTAAGATTTAAGAAATGTCTAAAAACTAATCTAAAAGTTTACCATTTCTTCAATTTTTTAAAATAATAATAAGAAAATGAATATAGCGATAATATATCTTTTAAATGGGATTTATTTTTCTCGAAGTTTTCCGTGTCTATAAATTCACTGATGCCGCGTAAACTACTCTGATACATTAGTATATAACATCAATTTCTTTACTGATGCAGATAGTAGATATGAAATTATTATTATTTAATAATGAACAGAAAATAATAACACTATATTAACGGTTAATCATTAAAAATTTATATACATTTAGATTAGATATAGAGCGCGCTTGCGCGCATGGATTTTCTAGTTCAGTTAAAATATTGACTTTTATTTCTAGAAAAATTGAAATTTAAAATATTAATTTTTCTTACATTTTAACTGTTGGGTATTTTACGAGAATGTTTTATTAGGGTACACCTCTTTATTCAAAAATCTCTCAGTAAATCCCATAACAAAATGTCAAATTAAAAACACCATTGAAAATAATTTTTTATGTGAGATTTCACATAAGATCTCATATAAGACAGTGTATATATGTGGATTAGAATAAGAGTGGCACAAATCACATATTTCCAATTTCAAGTTTTTGATGTTATAGGCTAATAAAAAAATTAGGAAAATATTTTTTTTTTTTAATATTACACATCAGATCGATAAATTATATGTTTTTATTTTATAATTCAGCCAAGTATTAAAGGACTGTCTGATTTTTTATTATAATAAAAAAAATTTCAGTACATGGGACGCTATTTTCATTTTAATTAAAAGTCGTAAGTATTCATGGACTTATACTATTATTACTTTAAGAGAGCGCGGTGGTGTAACGGATAAGGCTCTTGCTTTCTATGCTGGAGGGCAAGGGTTCGAATCCCAGCCAGGTACCTCTGACTTTTTTCGAAAGAAAATTAGTACGTGCCATTTATACACGGAGCGAACAAATCGGGAATACTTCCTTGCGCCCTCTACTGCTATAGTTCCGTACACATGTTTTTGGAAATAGACCTTGTGTATAAGCAACGATTCCATAACCCATCGGGAAAAGTCCGGAACGCTTATAGAGCGTTCGGACTTTTCCCGATGCCTTATGGAATCGTTGCTTGTACGCAAGGCCTATTTCCAAAAACGTGCGTACGGAACTGTAGCAGTAGAGGGCGCAAGGAAGTATTCCCGATTTGTTCGCTCCGTGTATCGTGACTCTTAAAAATCCGACCTCATTGGGTATCGGTTGATTGTTGGTCACAGAAGTGGCTGACCATATATCGCTAGTCAAAGTTTTCGGTATGGTGTGTCAGATGGTCTAGTCTGATGTGATGTGTTAAACACGTACCGGGTCAGACTCTCTCTGATATCCTCATATTAAAAAAGTTAATTATATAAAGGACAATATCCTCATATATTAACTTAGAAAAAAATACCATTATTACTTTTATAAATAAAACTAGTTCGCCACTGTGGCCCTTTGGGCCCAGCAAATCAGCTTTGTGGCTCGCACCTTGGTCCTTTCAAAGCTTCACTTGGCTCAGTTCTGAAATGCCCTCGGGCCTTGCATCGCTTCGCGAAAAAACAAATTTTGAAAAAAAGTAAGTAGATAAGCTATGTTCCTTCTGGCGCACTGGTCCAGTAATGCTATGTCTCTT
Organism: Anastatus disparis; assembly: GCA_017163975.1. NCBI lineage: Eukaryota > Metazoa > Arthropoda > Insecta > Hymenoptera > Eupelmidae > Anastatus > Anastatus disparis. The sequence continues at coordinate 5,847,568 of JAFFSR010000251.1, forward strand.
CTGGACCACTGGCCCAGTAGTGCTATGTCTCGACCACTGGTCCAGTAATGCTATGTCCCTTCTGGGCCAGTAGTGCTATGAGGTATTTTTGGCTCACGCGGAAATCAGCGAGCGCTATCACGCGGGTATGAGCGCTATGCCATAGCGGCATATCTAATATTTTAAATATAATAATTTATATTATAATTTTTATATTATTATATTATAAGTTTTATATCATAATCATAATTTTTATATTATAATTTTTATGAAAAAGCCCGCAGCGGTATGCGATACGGGCCTATCTACTATTTTTAAGATTATAATTATATTTAATATTCGATGATTGTGTAATGTTAGATCCGTAATTTATTTATATTAATTTATTATTAAAATTCTTTTAAAATAAAATTTTTAGTGAAATTTTTTTTTTTTATAATAAATAATTATTAATAATAATTAATAATTATTCTAAAAATTTAATCAATATTTAAATAAAAATAGGATTGTATTCGATAAACTACTGATATACAAGTTTCCAAAATTATCGAATATGACGACGCCGTGGTCAAGTGGTATATGTGCTTGCCTCTCGACCAGAGGGTCGTGGGTTCGATCCCAACCCAGGTCAACTTTTTTTTCACTTTAAAAATTTCTAAATATTATTTCAAATTAAAAATTGATTTAATTTGAAATGAAAAGTGATTAAAAAAATTTATTCAATAAAAGTTATGCCATATATATACCACCAACGATCTACGTTATCGACACGCGACGAGTGGAGATGCTTCTCGACTCAATGGCAGAAGAGTGGGGGTACTTGTACTTATACGAGGGGGCTTAGCTTTAAGAAATCATTCCTTCACTCGATGGGATGGAAGACGGATCTCCCTCTTCACTACTAAGGATGGTCTGGAAAAACGAAGATGATCTTTCGAACATTAGTAATAGAAGAAATGGGTGGAAATCAATGGTAGAAGAGTGGGGATACATGTACATATACAAAACAGCTTCGCTTAAAGAAATCATTCCTTCGCTCGATGGCTTAGAAAACAGATCTGTCTCTACTACACTGATAGACCTTTAAGAACTATGCTCTCTTTCATATAATCACCGCAGCCTTAAATGCAATGTGTAGGCTGACTTTTAGCCTAAGAAGTGCGAGTTCATTCTTTAAGAGCTCATAGCTTCATCGCAAGAGTTCACAGCTCTTACGGAAGAGCGCAGCAATTTTTCGGCATATTTTTTTCGAATTTGGTCTGTCAGTATTAACAAGTGTCGCTTCTTTAACTGTAAGAGCTATGCGCTCTCACAGAAGAGAGCCGTTCATTCACATAGAGTCGCCTCGTGCTTAAGCCGGTTGTATTTCTTCTCATGAAAGACAGTATCGTTCTTAGACGAAATATCGACGCTTGAATATTATAATATTGCCTGTCTCTTAAAGGTCTATCAGTGTACTAATGGTTCAGGAACTTTCTCTGCTGTGATTCTCTGCTGCTGAGGTGAATGTGACAAGATCTCTTTCTTCAACACTGTGGAAAGTCGTTACACAAATATACTACTGTTTTCTCTCTTGTACGGTAGTTGATGTCAAGAATAAGACTTCTTAAATAGTGGTACAGCAAAGTTGGAATCATTTTGAGAGCTATAGCCAAGTCTCTGAATATGACTATTTGAAGCCTTGCACATGCACCTAGTACTTCATCCTAAATGAATCTTTTACTGAAGATTCAGTCTTTTATAATGGTTTCCCCACCATTTTGGATCCCCACCACTCGTATAATTTTTCAAACGTTATAACTGATGGCGCTGACTATCCGATTGGACAAGATTAAGCAGATGTTCCAGCTAGAAAATATTCTCTCCGTATGGACGTTCAGAAAGCAAAGAAACTTTTGGTTTATATCGATGATTTTTTTTATCTTCAAAAGCTCTTCAACTGATGATATTCATTTGAAATAAATGTTATATCATCCTAAGTTAACTTAATATATATAACCAGCGTCTCGTAGTTCACTAATTATAAAATTTATCTTTTTATAAGTATAAAGACTTTTATTAGTTGAAGATGTAAGAATACGAAGACGATCAACTAATACATTGGGATCATCCCATCCTATGTATGTAGAATGAAATTCATCACTACTAGAATAATCTGACGAAGTATCATCGCAGGAATCTATGGAACTTACTTTAGCTTTTTTAAATTCATATACTGGTAAATTTTTAATGTTAGATTTTGGTTTACGATTTCCAAAATTAGATTTTTCGTGTTCAAAGAAAGTATTATTAGAAGAATCTGATGATGTATCACTATTAACATCGTTAGAACTGACTTTCGCTTTTTTACATCTTGATACTGATAAAGCGTTATTACGAAATTTTCTTTTACAACTTTCAAATTTGTTTCTACTCTTTTGATAATTTTCTATTTCATCATCAGAGCTAGAATGAGCATCTTCAAGTAATTTTGATTCTGGATACCTTTGGTGATCGATGGAATCAATATTATCTCTTCTCGCGAGTTTATCATTTGTATGATGTGTGTTGAGAGCATCATTAAACTCACGTTTTTCCTTAAAAATCATATTTCTTGTTGCATTTTCTTCCTGCACAGGCGTTATTGTATGGTTATGTGATGTACAACTTACAAGTTTCATATCCTTCGTTACAGCACGACTTAAACATTGTTTTGAATAGTAAAGATGACACTTCCAGTGTATATTACCATTATTCATAAGTTTATCCTTATAGAAAGGAATGCCATTCAAAAGAAGTTTATCTTTTCCTCTAGAACTTTTTATAAGTTGAAGAGATGTATTAGGCGCGAATTCATCAGTAATATTCGAAGCAACATCAATCTTTGAATCATTTGTAAATAGAGTTTTTTTCTCTTGATTAGGATCAAATTTTCGATAAATATTTGTATCCAATCGATTCGGAAGTTTGGATTTAATCATCTCTCTTAATTTCTCAGTTTCGAGAAAGTTTGCCATGTTGATAGCTTGAGCTTATCATGCATACTGTTCGTGAAATACAAACTCAGCTGTATTTATAGTAAAATAACGGGTCATGCAAAACAATTTTAACAAGATGATTTACAAGATAATAAGATAGTTTTAAAATACTAAGATAGAAAAAAAAATCTAGAAAATTGTAAGAAAGTTGATGGAAAGTCGATGAGAGTCGATGAAAAGTCGATAAAAGTCGATGAAAGTCGATGAAAGTCGATGAAAAAGTCGATGAAAAAGTCGATGAAAAAGTTTACTAAAGATTACCCAATGGATATGAACATAATAAACATATACATAAGATAAATACAGAAAATGTTGTTTGAGGAGATTAATTCTGAGAAGTTAGCTATTTTTATATGATTTTTAAGCAATAAATAGAACGTCTAAGTAACTTCATGAATATAATTTATTACATAATAAATATTTTTGATCATTAAAACTATCATTATTTCAAATTCATAAATTTTTTTTTGTACGTAATTCAAATGAAATTTTTAAAATTCTTTGAACAAATAATCTTACAATTTATATATTATATTTGATCTTGCTTCAATGTTCACACAATTGTCAACTAATTTATTAATTTATGCCAGCATAAATATCTAAAGGATATATTTAATATTATTGAATGGTGATATTAAAAAAGCTTTAATTTTGTAAAACTAAGTTTTTCTTTTTACGTTAGCTGCAATTCTCAACCTATATGTATAGAGATATCATTTATTATAGCTGAGTATAATTAGGCAGAGTTTGCTAGAGGCAAAATTTAACTATAGAGTTTTACAAATTGTGCTTCTCGGACTCCTAACAGAAACTTCGCAGTACGCCTTAAGCTTTTTCTGAATTACTCACTTTTCTCTCTATCTTCTTTTTACTATAGTGTCGATGAAAGTCGATGAAAGTTGATGAAAGTCGATGAGAGTCGATGAGAGTCGATGAAAGTCGATGATAATCGATGAGAGTCGATGAAAGTCGATGAGAGTCGATGAAAGTCGATGATAATCGATGAAAGTCGATAAAAGTCGATAAAAGTCGATGATAATCGATGAAAGTCGATGAAAAGTCGATGAAAGTCGATGAAAGTCGATGAAAGTCGATGAAAGTCGATGATAATCGATGAAAGTCGATGAAAAGTCGATGAAAAGTCGATGAAAAGTCGACGAGAGTTGATAAACATTCGATCAAATTCGATAAAGATTCGATCAAAATTCGATCAAGTTCGAGAAACATTCGATCAAACTTCATAAAAAATTCGATTAAATTCGATAATATTTCGATCAAATTCAATATTCAACTACCTTCACATAACTCTTTGATGATGGATAGATTTCTGACATGTTGTTCAACTTTGTCGACTAAAGTTAGCAATTAAATTTATAGATGTTTTAATAGAATTGTATGATTTCTCGAAAACTTATTTAAATGTTGGATAAATTTAGTCTTGATAATGTATAATGTAGTAAGGGGTTCACAAGGGCCGATTCTCGGTTGTACCTCACAGGTAGAGTGCATTAGTTAGGACTCTCATCGCTTCCTAAAACAAAAAAATTTTTTTGTTTGAGATTCTTAAGATATAAATACTCTTAACTTAATGTTTCTTGTACAGGTTATGCATTGTTTAACATTACTGGCATATTGATAGCAACAATGTCCACACGGTAAAATGCTATCTCTATTCCTTTATCATAGCAAACATTACATTTACTATGTAAAAAATCATCTGCAGGAATATCAGTGGGTATATTTTGGAGGTAGCGACAGCGACTATTCCATTTTTCGGGAAAGTCCCAGAGTCAGTTGAAGTACTTTGAATTATAGTTCCCATTCTTATCTACTTAATTGAATACCCTATAGCTTATTATACTTTATATCTTTATATGGCATTTGCGATTCATATTTTTCATAGTACTCTTTCCATGTTGTTTTCTCATCCTTCACCTTTTTTTATTAGGTGGAAGAAGAGGAGTGTACTCTGAACAATTTTGAGTGGTATGACTTGGAGTCTGTACCACGATTAAATGAATGTGAATCACGATGTGTTTGCTTTTTATCGGAAGTGATGGGAGCCCCAACCTTTGCTCCCATCTGTGAGGTACAACCAAGAATCGCCACTTGTGAACCCCTTACTCCGAGAAGTGCACCCATGACTAGTATACCTCTCCGTTAACTTCCAAGCACTTAAGCCAATGAGAACTCGAGACCTTTTCCTTTATCATCATCTAAATACTTCACAAACAACTTAAAATTTTTAATGTCCTCTTGTAACTCGAAGTAAAACTCCTTATTCTCCTGTAAGGCTCTGCATGCGCGAGATGGAATAAAAATGCGTGATCTAAAGTTGCCATCAATCTAAACTTATCCTTACATTTAACTGGTCTAAACTCACTCACATAATAAGTCTGATCTTTCTTCAAGGGGAATATATTCCCAATGGCACGATGGACGCGTCCACGAGCTGCCTCGTTGAATTTATCAAGATCCATATTTCTCTGATAAAGAATTCTAAGTTTACTTAGCAGAGTCTGATGAATGAATGACTCGAGCTGGTTCGGGAGTTCTCTTAAGTAGCGGTTAATCTGTGGCTACTGCGTAGATCTCCCCCTCCATAGGCTGAAATAAAACAAAACAAAAAATTGAAGAGAAAGTTCATGGAGGGGAAAACGAGTCATGGGTTAGTCCTATATAGTGAATTTGTTCATTATATAAGGCTAACAAATGATGATTTCATTGGTTGTTCCTCACAGGTATAGGAGAAGGTGGGGGCTCATACCACTTTCTCTTTATTTATTTTTAAACATCAAACTTATTAATCCAGGTATTGTGAGAAGCATCAAAACCAAGCCATTTTACATAAACTTGATTACCTCGTTTTTTCAAAACTTTCTCGACAAGATACACATCTGGATACATTGCTTTTTGAAGTTCCTGCTCGTAGAAGCCACCAGTGATCGGCTGATCGCGATAATCTTTAAGATGATAAGTCACTGGATTTGTTGCTGCCACTTTAGCTATTGTAAATATCTCTGTAGACCAGTTGGGTGTATATCCCTTCTCAAATAACTGTTTCACGTTACTAACCCTAACTTTATCATCAACTTTGAACTTTGGCTTTTTAGTTGGAATAATTTTTTTATTAAAACGTTTGAGAACTTCTGCTTCGTTAGTAGCTGTAACTTCGTTGGGTCTCATACCGATAGTTCGATGTTTTTTATCATTGTAAGCTATTATTAGCTTAGGTAAAATATCAAGCCATTTATAGTTTCCACGTAAACTAAACTCTACCCACATCTTATTTTTCAGTGTACGATTGAAACGTTCACAAATGGATGCTTTGAGATTGCTGTACGTAGAGTATAGATTAATTTTATATCTTTCCATAAGACTTTGAAAATTCGTATTATAGAACTCTTTGCCTTTATCTGTTTGTAAATTCTTTGGTACTCGACCTTTACGTAAAATAGATTTCATAGCATCAGCGACATCTTGTCCAGTTTTTCGTTTAACAGGAACTGCCCACGCATACTTTGAAAATACATCTATTACGGTAAGCATATATTTAAATCCTTTATTCTCTTTAGAATAAGGTTGCATTTCTACTAGATCCGCTTGCCATGTCTCGTCAAAACCTCGCACATCGAACTTTCGACGTGGATAATTACGACGCGCTGGCTTGTGAAGCTCTTCTACTACTCTTTGACGTTGTTCCATCGATGGTTATCGATTGACTGTTTTGCACTAGCAGTGATAATGCTTCTTTTATAGTCTCGATTTCCGTCTGACTTTTTGCAAATTTCTTATCGAGTTCATCTCTATACATCTCTACAATTTTATCTAGGTTATTAAGATCACTTCTCAAACTAGATATTGAATCTAATAATCTTTGAACTTCTAAACGTACAAAACGTTGTAAAGTATCTAAATTTACAGCCTCATTGAGTTGATTAGGTGATGCGAGATTACAAAGTCTCTTATTCTCCAAGTCATACTGACCATCAGATGTGATTTTATATCCAACACCTGGAGGACCACGACCGCCCTCGCTTCGTTTAAGATTACGTCCGAATACGTCGACACTCATCTTGATAATGTTCAAGTATTCACTTGTGTCTCAGTATATATAGCCAGCTTCTCGCAGTTCTTCGATGATTGAATGAATCTCGTTTGTATGACTATGGTTTCCAGCTTCTCTCTCAGCTATAAGTAATCGTAATCGATCGACAAGTTCATTAGGATCGTCCCAATAAACGTAATCCATCAATAGATCCCTCCTAGCAACTTTGTACCGAGGTAATAGTCCACCACCATGTTTAAACATAGGAGCAATGATGTTATCAAATTTCTTACTTCTGTGAGCACGAATCTGTTCATCGCTTCTGTAACGTCTCTTGTGAGCACTAGTAGCTTCAAGAATCTGTCGATAGTTTTGCATATCACTTGAGCTAAAGTTTTTCTGATTAGGCTGTTTTGCTAGTATCAACTCTAGCAAACCATCAGTTCTAGGATATTTCACATTTTTAACTTTTACATAACTATCTTCAAAGTAAATAGGTGAGTCGCCTATTAGGTATTTGTTACCCTCTTTACGAACACCATAAATTTTATCCAAATCCTGGGTCTTATTTTTCACGAGATTGTGAATATACTTGTTATCATCCGTTCCGCTATTTTCATCACTGAGAGCTGATTCAAATTCTGTATCCGTATGCGGACGAACAGTTTCATTCAAAGATGGTTCATCATAAGACTCATCAATACTGTCATTGTTTACACTCATAGCATCAGTAGCTTGTTCCTTGGTTTCGATATTTCGAGATTTTTTAGATGTCTCAACAAGTTTTTGTAAAGGATCGACTATTGGTCTGAAAGTTTCTCCAATTGCTTTCTCGAAATTATCCTTTCCATATTTCAATAGATTGTATTTACGCTTAACTGCATTTCTCGCTTTGATAAGTTGATGCAGTATATCTTTTCTCCGGCGAATGTCGGCCATGTTGTCGATTCGACGTTCGATCATGGAATGATATGATTGAACTAAGAGTGTGCTATATTTATAGCAAAACAGTCGAAGCCCTTTCTATACCTGCCAGCATTGATTGAACTATCTTTTTCAATCATCAAGAAACCATACTTATCATCTGTCCAACATCGTGAACATAGGCTTTTAAATTGTGCATATGTCATGTCCGAATTTACGTGATCATCGTACAGATGTCTTAAGTTGACATCATCTTGTCGGAAAATTATTAATAAATTTACATTGTCTCTTACAAGATGTTTCGGTACATGAGCATAAGATTGACAGAGATAGAAACAGTCGACGTTCTTATGTCTCCCCATACAGAAAAATGCTCTTACATTGTCCTGTTTCTCACAAGCTATGTCGTCGAATACCATTATGGAATTAAGTAAGGCGTCGTCAGGTGATACTACTGATTCGTGTTCGCTGAATGGAAAATATTGTATACCGTCTATCGGTTCGAGGAGCTCCTTCAAATACTTATACTTTGGTTGATTTAGAGACTTCGAGTAGACATATACGTTCTCGAATCTTAGTCCATTAGGATGAGTAATCATTGCTAGTAGGCTATTAGTTTTACCGCAGTTAGATGGCCCGCAAAATATGGCTCGAATACTATCCGGAAGTAAGTCTTCATGCCTCTTTGTCTTTTTTTCCTGCTCGACTATCGTGTCAAAATTTACGATTGGAAGTTTAACCGGATGTTCTTTGAAATTCATGTTGATGCAATTAGATCTCAAACAAGAGTGATCGATTTAGTATAAATAGAGGCCTTATATACCCTCACAAGCATCAGTCTTCATTTAACCTTCATAGGGTGATGATCGTACATTATAAACAGCGACAACGTGGTCGAGGTTTTCTCAATAAAGTCATCAACAGTCTTCCATTCGAACTTCATATTCCAGGATATCAGTACTGCGGACCAGGTACGAAATTAGCTAAACGACTGGCTCGAGGTGACCCGGGAATCAATCTTCTTGACAAGGCTTGTAAAGAGCACGATATAGCTTATTCGCAAAACCGCGAGAATATGGAGGCAAGAAACACTGCAGACAATGTGTTGGCAGAGAAAGCTTGGCAGCGAGTGAAATCAAAGGACGCATCAATAGGAGAGAAAGCAGCTGCTTTTGCTGTTAGTAAAGCAATGAAACTAAAATCTAGATTCGGCAAGGGTATGAGAAAGAAGAAGGGAGCAGCCATTACATTCAATAATGTAGTGAAAGCTGCCTCGAAATCAATAGTTCCCAGCAAATGTGCTCGTAAAGTTATTTTATCAGCATTGAAAGGTGCACGTAGTGCCGTTAGAGCGGCAGGTGGTAAGGAAAACGTTAAGATTCCACGCAAACTACCAATTCCAAAGAAAGTTGGAGGATTTTTACCATTTCTCATACCGTTATTTGCCGGTTTGAGTGCAGTTGGTGGTATTGCAGGCGGTGCTGCTGGTATAGCTAAGGCAGTCAACGATTCTAAATCGGCCAATTCACAATTGGAGGAGATTAAGAGACATAATAAGAAAATGGAAGAAATAGCTCTCGGTAAAGGGGTTTATTTACAGCCAAGTAAGAGTGGACTCGGGCTTCGTCTTAAGCCTTACCATGGTAAAGGTTTAAAAAAAAACAAGATCAACGAAGTAAGGTTACCCGATAGAGCTCTTACTGACGCTGACATCATAAAGTATGCAAGAATTTTAAAAATTCCAAACTTCCGAGGAGTTTTTATGCGAAATGCATTACCAAAGAGTGGTCCTCGTTATCGTGAATCAGCCATCGTTAATCTCGATGATGCAGATGGACCAGGAACTCATTGGGTAGCTTATCGGAAACGAGGAAATAGCGTAGTCTACTTCGATAGTTTTGGAGATCTTCAGCCACCTTTAGATTTAATGTTGTACTTGAGTGTCGATGAAATCAAGTACAACCCTCAAAGATATCAAGACTTCGATACATTCAACTGCGGTCATCTTTGTCTAAAATTCTTAAGTAGAGCTCTTAGTATATAAAGACATCGGTGTGTGAATATTAACTTATTATAAGTTTAACAGTCATCATGGAAGAATCGTTGACGTTAAGTCTTTCGGATACATCATCCGTACTTGTGGCACAATATTTTCCACCTATTGAACTTTCTCCCGATAAAAATTATGTTCTTGGTTTAGTTGCTTTCATGACCTTCAATTCAATACCTAATATTGATGAGGGTAGCAATCTATTCCATGTTGGTAAAGAAGAAATTACTTTACCAACAGGTAGTTACGAGATCGAGGACATAGAGAATTATCTTAGCAAGACGCTCGCGAGCAAAAATATCTCAATCAATATAAAACCTAACAATAATACTCTTCGCAGTGAAATCAAATGCAATCGTCCTATTGATTTCCGATCGAAAAATTCCATAGGACCTCTATTAGGATTCGCTAAACGTCTTCTAGAAGCAGACGTCACTCACAGTTCGGATTTACCAGTAGCCATCTTGAAGGTCAACGCTCTACGAATAGAATGTGACATCACCTGCGGTGGGTATATAAACGGTCAGCGAGTGCATACGATACACGAGTTCTTCCCAGCAGTACCGCCAGGATATAAGATCATCGAAGTTCCTTCACCGGTCATTTACCTTCCGATCGTCGTCAAGAGCATAGATCACATTCAAGTGCGCATAGTCGATCAAGACGGACAACTTGTTAATTTTCGAGGAGAAATTATTAGCATCAGATTACATCTTAAACAAGCGTAATGGGCATTGTATTTAATTCCAAAGTTGGAAAAGGCTATAAAAGCAGATCAAGATGGAAACCAACCATCAGTCAGCCAAGAGCAGACGAAGCGTTAACACGGCAAAACATACAGTTTCTAAGGAGTCTCGGCCTTCGCGTCGTCCCTGGTGGAAAATAACTTGTTTATTCTTTTGTTGTTTACAGAAAAATGGAAGAAATACTAAGCATAAAGTCAGCTGTAAAGTATGACGAATCAATTGAACATTACGAGATACATGCTCATCAACCATACTCAGCATCCAACTTCAACAACAGCGATGAGATTCGTATAGCCATTCAACATCAAGATTTGTGTCTTCTACCATCACGCAGTTCGCTACATATTTGTGGTAAACTAGTGAAAGCCGATGGAACTGCTTTAACTAATACTAAATTAGTCAACAACGCCATCTGTCATATGTTTGAGGAAATACGTTATGAGATCAACGCAGTAGAAATCGATAAGTGTAAGAATGTAGGTTTGACTACTCTAATGAAAGGTTGGGTCTCGCTCAATCCCAGTCAAAGCTTGATTATTGAAAACGCAGGATGGCTCGATGTCGAAGAAACACAGCAGTTGACTAACAATACAGGTTACTTCGATGTTTCGATTCCTCTAGCTATGATTCTAGGCTTCGCTGAAGATTATCGTAAAATCGTAATCAACGTAAAACATGAGCTCATTCTAACGAGATCGAGAAATGATTTGAACGCTGTCGTACAAACAGCACCAGACGCAACTCATCCTAACGCGTTTGAGAATTTCAAGATTGAATTGAATAGAATAGAGTGGCTTATGCCTTACGTAGTAGTATCAAGCTCGTACAAAATTCAACTATTAAATCATGTTGAGAAAGATAAACCAATCGATATGAGTTTTCGTAGTTGGGATTTGTACGAGTATCCACTACTTCCCACAACATCTAGGCATGTTTGGACCGTCAAAACTTCCAATCAGCTGGAAAAGCCACGATTCGTAATACTAGGTTTTCAAACGAATCGAAAAAGTCAGAGAACTATCAACGCGAGTCGCTTCGATCATTGCAATATCAGTAATGTAAAGCTGTTTCTCAATTCTCAATACTATCCGTATGGAAATTTGAATTTAGATATCCCTCATAATCAATACGCAATGTTATACGATATGTACGCCAACTTTCAAAGTGCTTACTATTTTAAAGATATCGAGCCTATGCTAAAAAAACAACATTACATCACGTACTTACCTTTAATCGTGATCGATTGTTCTAAACAAAACGAATCGTTAAAGAGTGCCCCTGTGGATGTTCGACTGGAATTCGAATCGAGAGGTAACTTTCCAGCAGGAACTTCTGCTTACTGCTTAATCTTACACGATCGTGTTGTTCAGTACAGCGCCGCGAGCGGTAACGTACGAAAACTTGTGTGAGGGAATCAATATAAAAAGCTGACTCGTCAGTAAGAGTCTCTCATTCAGGATGGAGTACTTGGTAGATATGCAAGGCTTCAAACAGCCAGGTAATGATTACATCCTCAAAGAATTGGCTATAGTTCCTCTCAAAGATGATTCCGACCCTGTTGTACTCTTATTCGAGAAGCCTTATCCTTGGCGTCGCCTATCGGATAAGTATAAGAGAGAAAACATATGGTTAGAAGAGCACTACCATGGACTATCTTGGGATTCAGGAAATATTCCATACACAGATGTAGTAAAATTACTTAGAGAGGCATTACACGATGCTAGTAAAGTCTTGGTTATGGGTTCCATCAAGAAAGCATGGTTAGAACGCTTCAAGTTCAAAGTTCATGATGTAGCAGAAATGGGTTTTCCACCGCTAGACAAGATCAAACTTGTTACGGTTTGCCCGCATCATAATGGAGCATACAGAGCTAGTTGTGCCCTTCACAACGTAAGACTCATGAAAAAATTTCTCATTGAGAGTATTTCCGAGAAAATGGAGTGTGACTAACTATAAATAGCAGCTGCTTTCCGATTTCACATTCATTCCAAAATGGGACAAGCTTCAACAAGCATGGGGAGGGGCAACTCCTCAAACTCCTCAGATCAGAATTCAGATCAAAATTGTTCAGAGTATACACCCCTTCTTCGTAACAGACGAAAGAAAGATGTAAACTGGAAAGAATATGTAGATGAAAAATATTCTAGTATGAATCAATCATCATCTAAAACTCCCTCATCGAATATTAAATATAAAAAATTATAATGTAAAAATTATAATATGAATTATATTTAAAATAGTAGATAGGCCCATATCGCATACCGCTGTGGGCTTTTTCATAAAAATTATAATTATAGTATAAAAATTATAATATAAAAAATTATAATATGAATTATAATATAAAAATTATAATATGAATTATAATATAAAAATTATAATATGAATTATAATATAAAAATTATAATATAAAAGTTATAATATTCAAAATATTAGATATGCCGCTATGGCATAGCGCTCATACCCGCGTGATAGCGCTCGCTGATTTCCGCGTGAGCCAAAAATACCTCATAGCACTACTGGCCCAGAAGGGACATAGCATTACTGGACCAGTGGTCGAGACATAGCACTACTGGGCCAGTGGTCCAGAAGAGACATAGCATTACTGGACCAGTGGTCCAGAAGAGACATAGCTTATCTACTAAAGTATATAAAATAAAATGTATAAGATACATCTTTTTAATACCATACATTTTTTTCTAAAAATAATATTTATCAAATTATCACTAAAAAGCCTTCGATTTCAACATTTTCCATGAACAATTTGAAAAATATTAACTTTAGAGAAAAATGTATGACAGTTTAAAATTATCAAAAATAAAGCCGTATGCGTACATATATAAAAAATTATAAAATATGATTTCATTACTATTGATTATAATTTATATTTCATATATTCTAGATCAAAATTTATCATCTCAAACATAATGTTTCCATCCGATACGAGAACTGGAATTAATTTTAATTCACCACAGACATAAAAAATATTTAAGAATATTAACTGATTCAATTTGGGGAAAATATAATTTAATGAACCGTGCCATAAATTTTAAAAAGTGCAAGGAAAGGCTGCAAAGTAGATCTCCACGAAAAGAATTAGAGCTTGTAGAAGTAAGTATAAGTATATTTAAGATAAAAATAAATAAATTTTTTTATTGATAATAATTAAAAGTAAGTTTTAAAAAATTGATATTATTGTGAATTAGAAAAAATATTAATTTACTATTATTGTGATATTTTAATATTTAATTCTTGATTTATATTTCTTATATGTGAACAAAGATGAAAAATAATAATTTTTCAAAATTTGCATACAATTTTAGTGAAAACGTTAGGAAGAGTTTCGAAAAATGATTCATCTGAGGGATCGGAAAATTTTAATAAATTTGCATGGATATATCTCACTTCTCTTCGTTTAATTGACATAATACCATTCGCAGGCCAAGATTACAACTTTTTAAGCAATATTTGTCTTGTTTATTTACAAATAAGCATGATTATAAACAATATTATGAATCTCAGTAATTTTATAATTAATTTAAGATTGGTAGAGTATTATTATTAATTTATGATATTAAATTTGTACTTATTTTAAATCAAAAGGAGCATGTCCGTATACATCTGAAAAGTAGAGGAATATAAGGGGACCAAAATATGATTGTTATTATAGTATTTAATTTAGAGTTATGAGCATATTAAAATTAAAATTAAATTTCATTGAATAAAATTTGTAATGAAATCTAAATTTCTTTATATATTCACAAAATAAAGTACGTAATAACTATTTTCCACAGAATAATTTCACTAAAATTTTTTTACGTCAATTATTAATATTTTACGTATGAGTACATTCTTCTTTTCATTTTTGATTAAGTACAAATAATGTATTATTATGCGAATTAATATTTACTTTTCGCTCCAAAAAATTATTTTTCTATTAAATAAAAACATTGTATTGAAGGGTGTAATAGATACATTTGTGAATTCGTTATACTTCTTGGCACGTTAATACGATATGCATTGATGTCTGTACGACGTCATTAATACAATGAACTTGTTGATGAATGTCAGAAAATTTGGACAACCTGTTCTAAAGAAGAACGTTTAATAATACGTGAATATGAGATAAAAATTTGTTATGCTGCTGTTAGCTTGATAAAATGCTTAACTAAAGATAAAAATGGTATCAATCAAAAAGTATTACCTTTCAGGAAAGTATAACTTTTGGTTTTCCTAATTAAAAAACAAATTCTTCAAGTTTTATCTTTGAAACTTTTTTATAATAATTTCTTATGATTATTTTATTCTTTCAAATTCTATTTAACATCCGTCGTTGTAAGAATATACGAAATACAAACATTATAAAGATTCAAAAGTAACTTTATTGCTCAATCTTTGATAAAGCAAATAAACTAAAAAAAATTATTTGAAATGAATTTTTATTGCACCAACATAAATAAATACATCTTTTCTTATTTTAAGTAATATCCCAAAAGTGGAAATAATATATTCTTTTTCTATAGATGCCCACACAGCATGAAAGAATTTTGAAATAATTTCATGAAATATTACAAGTAATAATACGTTGAAAGCATTTAAAAAGAACTTAAAAAGATAACTATATTCTTTTGAAAAGAATTTATGAAATAATACACAGGAAGATTACAAAGTCTTTACGAAAATATTATCAAAAAGGAAACGAAAGTTAAGACATGAAATATTACACGATTCCTTACTGAAAGGACTTTGAAAAGACTTTTTGAAAGGAAACAAGAAAGAACTCAGAAATCTTCCAACGATTCAATTTATAAAATAATTTAGAAGGATTTTTGGAATAATCTAAGTTATTCTTTCACCGAATAATTTCAAGATTCTTCCAAAAAGCTTTTATGAAATAATTCATGTAATATTTTGGTAAAGTCTCAAGAAATCATACATGAAATAATTTTGAAATCTTTTTGAAATATTTCATGAAATAACTTATGATGAGAATAAAAGTTATTACATAAATCCTTACTGAAAGGACTTTGAAAAGACTTCTTGAAAGGAAACAAGAAAGAACTCAGAAATCTTTCGAAGGTTTCAGTCGTAAAATAATTTAGAAAGATTTTGGAATAATCTAAGTTATTCTTTCACCGAATAATTTCAAGATTCTCCCAAAAAGCTTGTATGAAATAATTCATGTAATATTTTGGTAAAGTCTCAAGAAATCATACATGAAATAATTTTGAAATCTTTTGAAATATTTCATGAAATAACTTATGATGGGAATAAAAGTTATAACATAAATCCTTACTGAAAGGACTTTGAAAAGACTTCTTGAAAGGAAACAAGAAAGAACTCAGAAATCTTCCAACGATTAAAATCAGAAAAAAATTTAGAAAGATTTTCGGAATGATCTAAGAATTCTTTCACCGAATCATTTCAAGATTCATTCAAAAAGCTTTCATGAAATAATTCATGCAATGTTTTGGTAAAGTCTCAAGAAATCTTACATGAAATAATTTTGAAATCTTTTGGAAATATTTCATGAAATAAATTATGACGAGAATAAAAGTTATTACATGAATCCTTACTGAATGGACTTTGAAAGGACTTTATGAAAGAAAACGTGAAAGATAATAGAATCATTTAGAAATATTTTCGGGATTAGTTTATAATTTATCCGCTTGATGGCGGTATCTTACTCTCGCAAGCGGTAAGAGTGCTTCCCGTTTCATATATAAGGAAAATAAGAATCTTAAATGGAAACTATAAATTGTTATGCGTGCGATGTCTGTGTTATGATAACTTCGATTTTAACCGCTGTAAAACTATTCGTAATCCTATGAATAATTATATCATCATATATCCGTTATATATATATATATATATATATATATATGTGTGTGTGTGTGTGTGTGTGTGTGTGTGTGTGTGTGTATTAATTCTAAATTGATTCTTAAATAATACAGGAAAGAATAAAATTTCTAGAACTTTACACGTCTCTCAACTAAAGATGGATGAAAAGATTAATGCATTATTACTAAAAGAATTCATGGATCCTTACAGAATTCTTTCATTGAAAGGATTCTGTAATAATTCTATGTCCGAGGTATATTCCTTTTAGAAATAATACAATGAAATATTTTAAAAATATTTCATATTATTCTTACAGAATCCTTTCAATGGAAGATGTATGAAAAGATTTACGAATTATTACCAAAAGAATTCATGGATCCTTACAGAATTCTTCCATTGAAAAGATTCTGTAATGATTCTATGTCCGAGGTATATTCCTTTTAGAAATAATACAATGAAATATTTCAAAAATATTTCATATTATTCTTACAGAATCCTTTCAATGGAAGATGTATGAAAAGATTTACGAATTATTACCGAAAGAATTCATGGATCCTTACAGAATTCTTCCATTGAAAGGATTTTGAAATGTCTTGTGAATTCTTTATGAAATATTTTTATGTATTATTTTTAAAAGAATAATACCTCGGACATAGAATTATTTCAGAATCCTTTCAGTGAAATATTTCTGAAAGATTGTAGTCCTTTCATGAATCCTTTCACAATCCTTTCAAAGTCCTTTCATGCTGTATGGGATGCCTTAACGGCATGTCGGAGCTGCAGCAATCGAGTTTTGCTTTTTTTATTTTATCGATATCTTTTTAAATTCTTAAATTAAACAAATATAATGACTTGTCCGCACCAAAGTTATATTAGTACAATAATTTTTGTTAAAATAAAAAATCATTTGGGCTTGTTATTTTTTTATGAGCTTGGATTGGAAATTAGATATCAAACTCGACAAACCTAACCTTAAAATACGATATATTGAAAGTTTTTATTATAACTTTGTATGTATAATATTTTGGTGGTTTTCTTGAGTTGTCCGCACTAGAGTTTAATCTTACAAATTTTTTCTTTATAGCAAAAAAACTCAATTAAACGCATCGTTTATTCATAAGTTAAGATTGGAAATATTATTAGAAGGCGGACAGCTTCGTCATGCTCTTAAATTAGAATTCACTTTAATAAATTTTCTCAAAATTCAAATGAGCGATTCAACAAGGTAGGCTTGAACCACCTTTAAATGAATTTGAAAGTAACTCCAAACTTTTTTGCACAGAATGATATCTTAAAGCATTAGAAGCAAAAAATCAAAATCACGAACTGGGCCGTTTTTTTATTTTAGTATAATTACAGTTTTTTTTGTAAATTTTTCAATTCAGATGTTTCTCCATTTTTTGTTTATAAATTTTGTAAGACCCCTAAAAGCCATTTGAAAAAATGCTGCCAAGTGCTTTGGCGCAATGCTTTGTCATAGAGCTCATTGAGTTAAAGTAATTTGATTTTATTTTTTAAAATATGATGATTTCAATGTAAAAAACATAATTTCAATTTAAGAAAAATTGAGAAGGGAAAGAGTGAGAGTGAGTGTAAGAGGGTAAAAATGAGGATCTATGTGAGATAGAAGGACAAAAAGGGTAAAAATAAGAATCAATGTGAGAGAGCAGAACAGAGAGGAAATGAGAAAGTAAGAAAAGAGTTAGTGAGAGCGTTTAATCAGATATCAGAAGAAGTAATCAAAGAGCTACGCTAAGAAAATTATTTTTTTTAAATTTGTTTCATAAAGACAGTAGCAAATAACTTGTATTCGAATTTTAGAGCAAATCTATCGAGTAATTTACGTAAAATAGAAGAAAAATGAAATAAGAAGAAACAAAATTATTTTCAGAATCTTTCAAATTTTCTAAAATTGTAACTACGCTAAGAAAATTATTTTTCAAAAGCTTGTTTTCTTAAAAAAGTAGCGAATTAATTGTATACGAATTTGGGAGAAAATCTATAGAATGGTTTTCTCGCAGTTTTGTTCTTTAAATCACATATATCTTTTCGCATTTAATTTTTCAATATAAACATTGTTTTTTTTATTTATTTCCCAACTTTTCCTTTATATTTAGGCTTATTTTTATAACGTAATTTAATTCAGGAATTTTACACCGGAAACGTATTGTTCAATATTTTTTAAAATGATTTTTAGGTGTTCTACAAGAGTTTTAAACAAAATAATCGACAAAAATCTGCAAGATAGAAAACTTAAAAAAAAACAGTAATTTCAATAAAATAAAACAACGGCCCAATACGCGATTTTGATTTTTTGTTTAAATATTTCTAATGCTTTAAAAAAGTATTCTTTGCAAGAAAATTTGGAGTCGCTTTCTAACAAAGAGCTTCACAGTTTCGGATCATAAATTTTAATTTTATTCTTAGATAAAGAGAATATACACTGTTGCTCACGAAAATTTGGCCACCCAAGAAAAAATCGGTGAAAATTTAAAGTTTTATATCTCAGCAAAAATGAATGAATCTGAAAAATTCCAATAGGATTTCAAAGTTTACACTAAAAAACATCGAAAACCGCGAGTTCCGATCTAAAAAATTGGAATATCGATCTATTATACATAAAAAATGAAATTTTTTTTCGTCCATTTTAAAATTTGTGCCATTGTGACAAAAATAGTCGAAGATTGAAAATACAAAAACGAAATAAAAGCTACAATAATCTAAAAATTAATTTTTTTTAAATTTAAACTTCAAAATTAAATTCTTTACTAAAAAACACAACTCTTTTTTTTCTGAAGTTTTTTTTCTAAAGCATCCTTTTCGAGATTTCAGCTGTTTAAAAAAAATGCATTTTTTCAACATAAATGAGCAGAACTCTTTTAAATATAGACGAATTGTAGTTTACAACTTTTATTTTTTAAGTAGAGTATTGTAGTTTTTATCTCTTTTTTGAATTTTTAATCTCCGACAATTTTTGTCAGAATTGCACAAAAAATTTTTAAAAAATTACTTTCATTTTTTATGTCTAATAGACCGGTATTTCAACTTTTTTAGATCGGAACTCACGGTTTTCAATGGTTTTTAGTGTAAATTTTGAAATCTCGTTGGAATTTTTTAGATTCATTCATTTTTTGTTGAAATATAAAACTGAATTTTTACCGATTTTTTCTTAGATGACCAAATTTTCGTGAGCGGTAGTGTATAATATAATTTTTAAAAATTTAAGAAATTACTATTAAGATCGATTCCATCTCAAATTGAACAGGCCAACTGCACCTGTCTCTTCGAATCATATATGTTTTTTTTTATATTATTCTACTCTGAAAATAAGCGTATACATATATTTTTTTGTTTTTTGATATCTTCAAAAACGCATTATTTATGCACTTTTAAAAAATGACTCATGAATTTTCGATTCTCAAAAATTGAAGTTTTAAAAAAATTTTTCTATTTTGTTTTTTTACCGAACTTTATAAATTAATCTGTGCTTATTCTATGCAACAGGGGATGTTCTTTCGATTCCACGCTTATTTACTTTTTCTTTTAAATATAAATTTTGATATTACCTATCCATAAAAAAATTTTGAGACAAAAAAGAAATGATCTTTTTGAGAAAAATGCATTTGTCATTTTTTACAAAAAGTGTAATTGCACTTTTTTTTAACAGTTTAATGTATAAAAGTCGGTAAATAACAAAATAGAATGATTAAAAGAAATTTCGAGTTTTGAGAATCGAAAATTTATGTCATTTTTTAAAAGTACATAAAAAATGTTCTTTTTATGATATTGAAAAACAAAAAATACATATGCGCTTATTTTAAAGTAGAATAATATAAAAAAAACTTGTATTCGATTAGGAGAGATAGGTGCAGTTGACCTGTTCGATTTCAGATAGAATCGGTCTTAATGCAAAAATTTCATGTATTTTTTGCATAAATTTCCGATAAAAATTTCTGGAGATTTTTTTTTTAATTTTAATGAATTCTTTCAAAATAAATAAAATATATAGGAAATACAGTTTTTTTTTAAGTTATAGATAAATAATAAAAAAATAACATTAAATCAAATGCAAAATTTTTATCTAACATTTATTATTTTTTGTACTCTAGCACTGGGAGATGATTCTGAAACTTATAAACAGGTTTTGAGTTTCGCTAAATTTCACCGACTATTACTCAAGTATGTTTTTTCAACACGTTCTAAAGATTAATTATTCTAAGCAGAGTTTAGCGAAGTTTTTTTATTGATTTAGCCTAAGTCAGAGGATTGATAATCTCACAAGAAGCCTTTTCTTTATTCAATTCATGGGCACAGGATATAATATTTCTTTGATAGGATTCAAAATTATAGAAGTTAGTAAATACAATTATATAAATTTTACATATCTACTATTCGGCTATTAACATGATATTAATTTTAAAATTTCTAGACAGATCCTGATAGAATGAAATATGTGTCGTTAATAGGTATTTGTTTTGTTCAATTACTAATTTGCCAGTATCCTCCAGATCTATTAATAGATGAAGTATGTAAAAAAATATTAGAAAAGATTTTCTTAAAATTACAATATATATATATATATATATATATATATATATATATATATATATAATATTATATTTTTATTTAATGATGTTTTGGCAAATCAAAGAGTGAAGCTGTTTCGACGATAACCTATTTTGCATACACACCCTATATGAGTTCTCAAACTTCAAAACTATTAGCCATTATGTTACATAGAGCTCAAATTCCTGCAGTTATGAAGGCAGGTGGTATAATTGATATGTCACTTGAAACTTTTGGCAAAGTATATACTAATATGCTTTTTATTAATATTCATAATGCATGAAAATATTATGTATATGTATATTCTCATTTATATTTTAGATGATTAAGAGTGCAATCTCATTTTTCACAGTGTTAAGAAATTTTAATGAGTAAATAAGTAATAATAGTACGAAAAACTTTGATGTTTTGGATATATGAATTTTTCACATGAGTTATTTGTAATAACCAAAAAAAGTTTCGCTTTTTTATTTAGTAATTTACTGCATTTGTAACTGTATTGTAGATACTGGGATAAGGTAGATTGCAAAAGTTAATTTTAATAACAACAGAATTTACGATGACAACAAGTATTAAAAATTATATGAATTTGAACTTTTACTTTTACGGATCGAAAACTTATCCCTACTATTACGGCCTATATTCAAAGTATCAAGTGTTCTCAATGTTTACTCAAGTTTCTTTAAAGAATTATTTTATTTACTTTTTTCTTTTTTCTTTGACTGTGCTTGATTTGTATAACATTATAGCGACTCGAACTGACGATGTCTGTCAATTCGTGCCGCTTACCTCGACACCCGGAGTCTTATAACCAGAGCTCACCCCGGCGAAGCTGTAACCATTCACCTCGAAACTCGGAGTATTGTAATCGAGACTCACCCCGGCGAGGTTCTAATAAATTGCCTCGACACTCGGAGCCTTGAAGACTCACCCCGGCGAGGATGTTATTATTCACCTCGACACTCGGAATCTTATAATCAAGATTCACCCTTGCAAGGGCGCTATTTCCAGGCCATGGGCGCACCCGTGCACAGAAGAACAGAACTAATTTCAATTTCTTTTTTCTTCCTTTTTCTCATTTTAATTTTATACTATTTTCTTTAAATTAAATTATTCAATTTTAATCGATTATTCATTTTATTCAATAATTCACTTATATTCATTTGTTTTCTATAATTGTTCATTTATCATTATTATTAATTCCACTATGTATAGTAATATAATAATTTTTAGGTGAAAATCACACTAACATTAAAAATAGTCTAACAGCTTCCTAAAGAAGGGCACATGTACCAGGGTAGGCTTAAACTGTTCTTTTTACCATATTCATTATGCTCAAAAAATTTGAGAATGATCGAAAGAACGTTACTTTTTTTATAGCTCAAGAAACACACGTAGAAAAATATGAAAAAAGTATCATTTTTGACGTATAAAATTATGTACCGTGAACAACGATTGTTCAATCGATACCAAAATTTAATTACATATTCTACTTACAGAAACGAGTAATTTAAGCCCTTATTGAATTGTGTGCAACTCCAGAAACTTGTATTATAGACTTTTGAATTGTTGTGAAGACAATTTCTCAAAATTAAAAAGTTCCAGATATATCCCTATATACAATTGCTTGTTTTTAAAGAACTTTTTGTCTGTGACTATACGCTTCAAATGCACCAATGCATGTTTGGACTGGATAGGTATACGTGAACACAAGCTTAATACTCTTATTCTCTCTCTCTTGAAACTTAATGCGTTCGAAATGAGTATTAAACCTGCCTTATATCTATCTCAATGACAATTTTGTGTTAATCAATTAAATTTATTAATGCTCACTCGTAATTAATAAAAATTAAAAACTCTTCCACATCTTGGAAGATGAGCAAGTGTTGTCAATCATTGAAATTATTTTCCTTCATACCCGTGCCCGAACTTCGCCTAAAAGTGCCTCTCGTGCGGCAGGGAACGGGCAAATTGCATTCGCGTTTTTCTTTACATTCACATGCTCAGAAGCCACTGCGCATCAGTTTCGGTCGCTTCACTGTCTGCTGTATGTTTCGCGTATATCTACACTGCCGCCGAGCTACTTTTGCCCCCTTCGTCTAAAATCGACTTATCTAAAAAGTTTTATAACTCTGGAAAAAATGGTCGTAGCCTAAAAATTCGAACGGGATTCGAAAGATTATTGGAAATTCTTTCAAAAGCCATTGGTTTGACATGAAAAAAAATGTTTTTCGTATATTTTATTCTTGTTTAAAAAGAAATTTTTTTTAACTTTGTTTTGACTTTGTAAAATAGTGTTCAATTTTAGTATAAATCGTTACATTAATACAAAACTAAATAGATTTTAAGGCTTATATTTCGACGATAAAAATGCAATGTCGAACGTCTCGATTCGACCTTTTAAACCGGAGTTATAAGATTTTATATTAAAAATAAGACTTTTTTCGATGTATGAATATCTCTGAATTTAAGAGGGATAGAAAAATTTGTCAGAGAGAAAAAATGTTCATTTTTGGTCAAATAATAATAATATATATTAAAAAATTCATTTCGGAAAAAAAAATTTTTTTCCGAAATGAATTTTTTATTTTGATATTTTTTTTGGTCACAAAAAATTGGTTACAATTTTGGTTACACTTGATTAGATTTTTTTTGGCTACAAATAATTGGTTACAATTTTTATACTGGGTGGATTAAAAAAAACCCAAATAGAAAAGATGTGTATTTGTGTCCTCTTTAAAATAAGCGTAGCTGGATGCATTTTTACCCAGCCGTTTAGAAGCTATATCATTTTTTGTGAAAAACTTCGCTATTTTTTCAAGTCTAACCATCTCAGAATTTATGTACCGTAGACAAAAACTCATAAGAGAAAAAATGTGTGTTTTTTGGAATAGAATAAGAGTTTATTATAAAAATTATTATTTAGGAAAAAAAATTTTTTTTATTTTTTGCCATGGGTATCATAATGGAATTATTTTCTAATCTTTTATAAATAATTATAATCAATATTAATGCACTATCGAAAAAATTTTTTTTTTCTAAATGATAAATTTACTTTAAAAATAGTACATTACGCAACTAGTGCGCGAAACCGGTGATTCAGGCACTGGTCGAGTTTTTCGCTAGAGCGAAGCGAGGGCGAAAAAAAGACGAGTGCGTGGATCACCTGTACCGCGCACGTGTTGCGTATACTATTTTTTAACACATCGTGAGCGAAACACGATTATTTTTGCGATTACTTACCGAGCGCAGTGAGACAAGTCAATTTGTCACCAGAGCGTAGCGAGGGTGACAATTAGACGAGTAAATAATAAAAAACAAATGATAAATCATAAATATTTACAACTGCATCATTAATACAATAAATATTTTTATGTTTGCGAATAAAAACTTTTATTTACATTTACTTATTAGAGAAGATTTCTGATTTATAATAAATTCAAAAGAGCAAATTAAAACGCTCATTATTTAGAAGATTTTTTTAAATTAATTGTTGACTAGCTAAAGTTATTAGTTGTTCATTAGAACAGTTTCTGGAATTAACTGTCAAAAAAGTTGAATTTTTTTTCAAGAAAATCTAAAAAAAAAAAAATTAAACATTCATACTTGAAAAATTTAATTTTTTTTTATTTTTATGATATATGTTATATAGTAAAAGTGACATATATGTTATATATATGTTACTCTTATATCTGATATATTTTAAAAGTGACTAAATGTTTTACATCGATTCTACCTGTGAAAAACATTATGAGTAAATATTTACTATCTAAATCAACTTCATAATTGATAAAAGTAAAATCTTTTTGAAAAATCCACTCTTTTACATATGAAACAATTCCCCCTTTTTATTTTTGGTAGTAAAAAATTTTGTTTCGAATTTCCTGTCAAAATAACCTTATATGACATAAATATCGAGGCTAAGCCCACAAAACAATTGTGAATCTTGTTGTCTAAAGAAAAGCAAGATGGCGTACATGTTTCGCACATTATGAAAAAATATTAGGTTTCGCACACGCAAAACAAGCATGAAAAACCGTGTTGCGCGCACGGAGTGTTAAAAACACATTTTTTCTCTTATGAGTTTTTCTCTACGATGCATAGATTCCGAGATAGTTAAACTTGAAATATATCATATTTCACAAAGCTATTCATTTTTCACAAAAAATGATATAGCTTCTAAACAACTGGGTAAAAATGCATCCAGCTACGCTCATTTTAAAGAGGTCATAAATACCAATCTTTTCTAATTGGGTTTTTTTTAATCCGCCCAATATAAAAATTGTAACCAATTATTTGTAGCCAAAAAAAATCTAGAAAAAATGGTTTATTTTTTTATTGTCGAAACTCCAATTTTTAATCTTTTTGAACAAACCCACTGAGATTTGAAAGATTTTCAATTACACTTTAAAATGACTTATGGTTTTTAAAGAAATATTAATTTTTGACGGAAATATAAAACTTTAAAGATTGACTGAATTTTTTTTTTTGGCCAGAAACTCATGCACGCCATTGTATGTTAATGAACCATTGTTGCCGCCATTGTTATTAATGAACATATAAATTTTTATTTTTTATTGTTTTCAAATAAGCAATAATTATGATTTTTTTTCAAACAACTCTTTACTGACATATTAATATAATTCTGGGCGAAAGGGCTGTCTAGCCCGTAGATTATTATTAAAAAAAAAAATTGGCACCATACCTAATACATCTACTAATTGATGATGTTAATAATCGTAAAATGATATTGCACTTGATAATAAAAATTTGTTCAAATATTTAGGTTGTATTGTTTTAAATTAAATATAATTTTGAACTTTTGCAGAACGAAGCAATAATATATTTTCTCAAAAAGCTTAGACAAAAGAATGACATAGTTAATATACGTAGTTCACTACAGGGGGATTGAATATTACTTGAATAATTTATTAGAACGACAAAGGTAGTATTTTTGTTCTTTCTTTTTATTTGGACGGTCGTTACATACCAGTATTTCACAGAAACTTTGAAAAACTATTGTCTTATGTTAATCTCGTAGAACAATAAATTTTATTTTATTATATTATCAAGTAAATAATTACAATTTTAAAATAAAAATAGAATCTTTTTTGATCGATTCATTGATAATTATTATAAAGATTTTCTTACCGCCAACGAATTAATTATTTAATTGATAATTTTTTTTCGATCGAAGCTTACAGTTTCACGATTTGAATTCTCAACTTTTGTTTCAATCGAAGTTTGATAATAAGCATTAAGTTTGGTAAATTTTAAATAAAAATAAATAAAATTTTTTATCGTTAATAATTAAAAGTAAGTTGAAAAATAAGGTTTTTCTGCATTAGAAAAATTTTTATTTACAATTCTTATCATATTTAAATATTTAAATCTTGAATTATTTCTTAAACGTGAATAAAAATAAAAAATAATAATTTTTAAATTGTGCATATAATTTTAGTGAAAACGTCACAAAGGGTTTCGAAAAATGATTCATCAGAGGAATCTGAAAATTTTAATAAGTTTGCGTGGATTTATCTCATTTGTCTTCGTTTAATTGGCATATTACCATTCGAAGGCCAAGATTACAAGTACTTTTTAAGCAGTATTTGCCTTGCTTATTTTCAAATAAGCAAATTTTTTAACAGTGCTATGAATCACAGTAATTTTATAATTAATTTAAGATTGGTAGAGTATTATTATTGATTTATGATATTAAATTTGTACTTATTTTAAATCAAAAGGAGCATGTCCATATTTATCTGAAAAGTAGAGGAACATAAGGGGACCAAAATATGAATGTTATAATAGAATTTAATTCAGGTTTATGAGCATATTGAAATTAAAATTAAATTTCATTGATTAAAATTTGTAATGAAATCTAAATTTCTTTATATATTCACAAAATAAAGTACATAATAACTATTTTCCACAGAATGATTTCACTAAAATTTTTTTACGTCAATTATTGGTGTTTTACGTATGGGTATATCCTTCTTTTCATTTTTGATTAAGTACAAATAATATATTGTTATGCGAATTAATATTTACTTTTCGCTCCGAAAAATCATTCTTCTGTTAAATAAAAACATTCTGTCGAAGGGTGTAATAGATATCGGACACGTTTGTGAAGTTGTTATACTTTTCGGCATAGGAATACGATATATATTAATGTCTGTACGACGTCAGGAATATAATGCTCTTGTCGTTGAATGTCGAAAAATTTGGACAACCTGTTCAAAAGAAGAACATTTAATAATGCATGATTATGAGAGAAAACTTAGAATTCTTTTTAATGGATTCATCGGTAGCTGTGTTTTTCTTCATATTTGTTATACTGGCGTTAGCTTGAAGAAATGCTTGACCAAAGACGACAATGGTACCAATCAAAAAGTATTACCATACAGGAAAGTATAACTTTTGTTTTTTTTTTTAAACAAATTCTTACAAATTCCATTTTTGAATGAGTAACTTGATTATAATAACTTCTTACAATTGATTTATTTGCTAAAATTCTTTATTAATATTTATTGTTATAAGAATGTACAAAATAAAAACATTATATAGTTTTAAAAGTAACTCTATTACTTAATATTTGATAATAAAAATAAATTGAAAAAATATTAATTATTAGTTACAGCGAATTTTCATTGCACCAGTATAAAACATATATTTTCTTATTTTAAACAATATTCTGAAATCAGGAATAATACGTTTCTTCTTTGTAAATGCGTTTAATCAGAATTCATTATAATCAATTTTTTAAAATAAAATCAAAATTTAAATGAGTGGTTCAACTGATAATAAGGAAATAATGATGATGATTAATAAAAAATGTTTTACTAATAGTGATAAAATGAAAAGAACACTTTAATATCCGTTTGCCTATTAAATCAAATTGGCACTATACCAATGACACTCTTTTTCCAAATATTCATATGAAACCGATACGCAATCAAAGAACCGTATTTTGAAAAATAAATGAATCTGTTACGTTCAGCATATAAGCTAAATTATTCATATACCATAAATTTGTCGATTCTTTAGCCTATTAACCCATTGTACTATCACCTATCGATACATTAACCTATTGATCCATTAAATCATCGACTCATCGACCCATCATACTATAGATCCACAACCCATTAACCCATCGCACAATCAAATTATCAACTCATTAATCTATCGACCCATTGTACCATTAAATCATCGACCCATAGTCTCATCGACCTGTAAACTTATCGACCCATCTTACCATCAAATCATCGATCCATCATACCATAAATCTATCAACCCATCAACCCATCGTACTATTGATCCATTAACCCATCGTACTATTGATCCATTAACCCATCGAACTTTCTTACTATTAATCTATCGGTACACTAAGCAATGTACCGATCGTATCAACAATCTATCGACTCATCGATCCATTGTAGCATTGATCCCTCAACATCGACCCATTCATCAATTTTTCGACCCATCCACTTATTGTTCTATTTAGACATCGACTTATCCATTCAATGTATATATATATATATATATATATATATATATATATATATATATATCTCCCTATATTATATAGTTACATATTGAAAAATTCAGTTTCAGACCCTCCACCTCCCCTCGCAAATTGTTTTTCTATTTTTTCATTAATTTGTTTATATTTGGACTCTGGGAGTCATAAAAAGTGGTTCCCAGAAAATATCTGTATGTATGTGTGTATTTATTCATTTAGCCAATCAGATTTCGAAAATTATTTGATGGATTCACTTTGAAATTCGCATGGAAATTATTAGTGACAACCAAAAGAAGGCAAACTTTTGAAAACTGATTTTCTTAACATAGTTTTAATTTTAGAGCATTTTGAAAATTTTGAAAAAAACATCTCATTTTCCATTTATTTTTCTATTTCACGTAAAGTACTCGATAATTTTGTTTCAAAATTTGTATAAAATTTATGAAAAGCTTTTAAAAACTAATTTTCTTAACGTGGTTACGATTTTAGAGCATTTTAAAGATTTCAAAAATAATTTTGATTTTTCTTTTTTCCTTTTTTTTATTTTACGTAAAGTACTCGATGGATTTGTTCTAAAATTCACATGGAAATTAATTTTGACTTTCGAAAGAAGAAAAATTTTTAAAAACTGATTTTCTTAGCGTAATTTTAATTTTTGAGCATTTTAAAAATTTTGAATAAAGTTTTCATTATTCATTTTTCTTATATTTTACGATTATCATGATTCGACGAGGTCACGTGGTACGTAAGTAGCGCTTAACGTTCTTTGTAACGCTCTGTGGTTTTTGGTCTTTTTTCTGCCGCAAAACTGCCTTCGGGCGTTTTTGTTACAGGTTACTTGCAGGCGCCCTAATGCAAGTCAGCATCAATATTGAATTTGAGAGGAGAAATGCTGTACTTGCTCTGTAATTGTGAATTTTTGGAGCCGAGGACTTTTTGAGGTTAGTGTCTGACTGCTATATATATATCATATTTTTTTGGAGGAAAACGGCAAGTACTTGTTGGTGTTGGTAAACGCTCAGCGACGTAGTTTTTGGAATTTGCCGCAAGAGGTCGCTACCATGGAGCGTTGTTATATATGTAAGCAGCCGACATCAGACATTCATGGAGCAAAGATGTTACACAATTGTGTCACCTGTCGCGAGCGCTGTATGTCACGAGTTCAATCGGTGGGCAGCGCTAACTACGTTTGTAGTAAATGCGTACAGGCAAAAGGAGAGAAGACCATCCCCTCCACTGCTCATGTACTTAGCGCTGGTAATAATAGCAGTCAGATACGAGGTCAAAAGAAGTTGCCTCTTAGTTTTTCTACTCCTTCAAAGTCTGACACGCAAGTAGCACCGGTCATCGCTATACAGGGGCAACCGAAAGTTAAGGCATCGCAGAAGGATAATGGCACGGCAGAGAAGAAGAAACCTAATTAATTCTGCTTTAATTATACGTGACAGAGGTGGGGCTGCGCATGATGCCCCCACTACCTCACTTAAAAATAATAATAAAATTATGAATAAAAATGTTGATTTCTCTTCTGTCCATGCTGCTCTGTCTGCAATGGAAGGCTTTTTGTCTCGTAAGCTTGAATCGGTACTGGGTGCCCTCGATAGACTTTCAGGACTTGAAAGTAGTGTCATGGGTGTTGGTGATGGCTTGCGAGATATATTCGACAGACTTAACAGCCAAAATAAATTAATTAAGAATTTAACGGCTGTGCAGGCGGGGCTGCTGGATGAAAATTTTAAATTAAAGGAGAGAGTCAGCATTTTAGAGGGTCAGTTGTTGTACACTCTAAATAAAAATTGTGAAACGATCAACAAAAATTTTAATTCTAAAATTAATAATATAAATTCAATGTTAGTAAATGAATTAAATGGAGTGGGCAAGAATCTTTCTGATCTCGCGTCGGGGGTAGCATGCGTGGTGCAGACTGTCTCTGATCTCAGTGTGCTGGAGCGTGTGGAGGAGCATGAAAGCAATCCACACGCAAACGCAAACACAATAGAAACACCTGACTTTAACACTACATTGCCACAAAACAGACAATCGGATTGTGGTGTCGAGGGTGGTTACTTGGTGATCTCTAGCGGACTGGACTGCTTAGCGGCTAATGTTCGTCTGCAAGATTATGCATTTATCATCCTTGGTGCCATGCTTCCAAACATATCACCAGCACATACATTATCGGTCGTTATGTTAACACCATCTGACACTATAAAGAGTGCGATCAGAGACAGTACGGGGGGTCCCATTTCGCTGCTGGTTAGACTCTCGGAGGCGAATCTGGTGAGATAAATACACATTGAAAAAAGGAAAATTACAAATTTCTCAACTGCAGATATTGATCTTTCTCGTTTTGCTAGTTTATCTCCCATGAAAAAGCATGATCATATATTTATTAATGATTATCTCCAAAAAGATAAATATAAAATCTTTAAAGACCACAAGAAATATGCTAAAGACAGAGGCATTAAGTTTGTGTGGCATAGAAATGGTAGATTTCTGGCAAGACGGGAAAGTGGGGAGAGAGCATATACATTTGCCTCGAAAAATGATATAGAC
This sequence comes from Anastatus disparis, assembly GCA_017163975.1. Classification (NCBI taxonomy): domain Eukaryota; kingdom Metazoa; phylum Arthropoda; class Insecta; order Hymenoptera; family Eupelmidae; genus Anastatus; species Anastatus disparis. Next base: position 5,878,814 of record JAFFSR010000251.1, read on the forward strand.
AAAATGTGCAGTTCTGATAACATAATTTTAAACAAGAATATTAATGACAAACCTAAAGTAATTAGTGGATGTTTAAACAATGACGACGTTGGTTTGACTAATAAAAAATGTATTGTTGATAGGGAAAAGTTAGATAATAATAATGTCAACCTTTCTCCCCAATGACTACACCGGATCACTTCGAGGAGTCGAACAGGGAAAAAGGGTGAACTGCGGGCGGGCCTGTGGGGACCTGTGGTAAACCTGAAGTCCCAGAGTATATTTTTTGCTCTATTAAAGATGGCAACTCTGAACCTGTGCTAGTTTCTGTCATTTATCGCCCTCCTGCCATTTCACTTACTAAAAATCATGATTTATTAGACTCTTTAAGAGATTCGTCCTGTGATTTTTCACATAAAATTACAATGGGTGATCTGAATGCCGATCTTCTACGAGAAGGCAGTGATGCGAGGTTTCTTAATAAACTGTCGGCAGAGCTTTCGCTTCAGTTGGTCCAGCACGGTGCCACGCATATCGCTCCGGCGTCTCACACATGGATTGACCTGATTCTTGTGGATGACAATGACTGCACACTTGAAGCACGTAACTTGCCTGCAAACTTTCATAGTTGGCACAATTTAATTGACGTTGCTATTGCCTATGATACACGCATTGTAGATCGAAAATTGATTAAATATAAGAATTATAAAAATATTTGTCAAAACATATTGTTAGAAAAATTGGCTGGCTATGATTGGACACCACTTACAGAGGGTATAGTTGACCCCGAGTCTGCACTTGGCTGCATTTGTGACAATTTAACTGATGTTATAGAAAATTTAGCACCAGTGAAGACACTTAAATATACAAATGATAAACCTCCGTGGTTAAATAAAGAATTGTCGCAGATGCAGCGCAAGAGAGATGCTATTTATCAAAGATATAAACGGACAAATGATATTCAATATCTCGCTGAATTTTTGCATTTACGAAAAGCAGTGGACGAACAGACTGAATATACAAGAACTACATACTATCACAATAGACTGTTCGAAGCTCTTGCGAATGGTAATGTCTGGAAGGAGTTGAAAGACCTGGGATTTCTATCCGGACCTCAAGGGGACTTGAATAGATTTACTCCTGATGAGCTTAATGCGCACTCCGCATGGTGATGATGATGATGGGCGTCGCGAGAAATTTCTTTCTGAATGTAGTGAAAATGGTTTCACTTTTAAACAGATTGATATAAATGATGTTGTTCTCGCGATTTCTCATTTCTCATCCCAGGCGTGCGGTGAGGATGGCATTCCGCAAAGCGTGATACTTAAGGCTTTTTACCGTTTATTGGAGAACATCTTGTGACTCTGTTCAACTCCTCGTTTGCGTGGGGGTCTTCCCTGACCTTTGGAAGCAGGCACACATTGTGCCTTTGAAAAAGTGCTCTGCACCTAAATCGCCTAAGGATTTTAGGCCTATTGCGATTCTGTGTTTTTTTTCGAAGGTACTTGAGAAGATTGCTCACGACCAATTGCAGGAGTATATTGCTACAAATAAGTTGCTTGATCCGATGCAGACTGGTTTTAGGAAACATCATTTGACGTAGACAGCCATACTTAAATTAACTGAACACATAAGATCAGGCCTAGACAAAAAACTCGTCACACTTCTTTTGCTTTTTGACTTCAGTAAGGCATTCGACACGATCTCTCCCTACAAATTACTTGAAAGGATTAGATCGATGGGGTTTTCCAGGGCCGCTCTCGTGTGGATAAACTCCTATATTTCAGGGAGGAAACAAATGGTTTCGACACACTTACAAGAAGAATCAGGTTGGCTAACAACCAACCTAGGAGTTCCACAGGATTTGGTACTGGGGCCTTTGTTGTTTTGCCTTTACATTAACAACGTATGTAACGCTCTTGACTCTGGTAGTGTTGAGCACCTACTGTATGCAGATGACCTGCAAATCTATACACAGGTTCCTCGTGAGAATGTGGATGAGGGTATTTTTATCCTTCAGAGGGCAGCCAAAGCAGTGTCGGAGTGGGCAGTTGATGCTTCCCTTACTTTAAATGCTGATAAGACTAAGGTAATCGTCTTTGGCAGTAATCGTTTTATTAATTCTTTTTATGCTGGGGCGCCAAGGACGATTGATCTTGGGGGAGGTGTCGGCATTCCTTTCTCTGACTCTGTTACGAGCCTTGGTGTTGTGCTTGACTCTAAACTTTCTTGGGAGCCGCACATTAATATGGTTACAAAAAAATTTAACAGAGTGTTATATGCTTTGCAGTTTTTTCGTTGGTACACCACGGAGGCTCTGCGTAAACAACTTGCAACTGCCCTGCTGTTTCCACATCTCGATTACTGTTCGGTGATTCTGCTTGATGCTACTCAAGAGTTGAGAAGAAGGATACAGAGACTGCAAAATTCGTGTGTGAGATATGTATTGGGCGTAAGAATGGGAGCTCATGTTTCTCCTTATAGAATCGCGTTGGGTGGGCTGCATACTGATTCGAGAAGACAGTATTTTTTGGTCGTACTTATGTACAAAATCGTACGCATGAATACTCCGGAGCATCTAGTGGGTCAATACAATTGAGAGCATTAACGTGTAATATACTCTTATCTTCAAGACTTGTAAAATGATAAAAAAACTAAGCGAGTCATCATTTTACAATAAAAAGTTGAACCAATCATCGATTTGTCTTCTAATTGCAAAAGTGTCGCTTCTTTTAATTTTGCGATTTCTTATGCGAATTTCAGAGAAATAGTTATATAAAGCAACCATACTTCGAATTAGATAGTAGAAGCTTTCCATTTTACGGAAAGCTAACGCTATAAGACTTAACTTCTTTTTGGTTTTTTTTTTGGACAGGAAAATAATTACAAAAGGTCAAAGTAAGATGCATTAAAATATTTAAAACTTTGCATTATGAATGAATTTTGCTCCATGTCCAAAATATTACTGGTGTAATTATTTTTACAAGTTTAATTATACTTTTATAAAAATATTTTGTCACTAAACTTTCACAATAAAGAAGTAATATTGAATGATAATAATAATAATAATAATAATAATAATAATAATAATAATAATAATAATAATAATAATAATAACAATAACAATAACAATAACGATAACAATATCAATAAAAATAACAATAACAACAATAATAATAATATTAATATTTTATTATTGCAGATGGTTTGTTAACGAAACACCTGAGTCACCTTGGTTTGAATTAGCTTTTTTACTTCAAGTGTTAATGAGTACAAATGATTGTTTACTAGTTTCAACAATGGACAGTGCAGCACCTTTTCTCATTATCATAAGTTGTGGCTATTTCAGAATATTGCAAAATAGACTACTTGCTTTTAAACTCGATACGTTCCAGAAAGACGGTGAAAATTAGATAAATAATTTCTGATTTATTTTAGTACTAATAAATTTTTTTTTTAATATTTTCTGACAGTATTATAATTTTGTTTACATAATTTACCGCAAAAAATTTAGAATTTAAAAATTTAACATGATGGATTGTAACGGATATGTATTCGGGCTTGTCAGCGCAATGAAAGGGATTCTCATTACCGGCAAAGAATCAGTAATAGTGTACTTACACTCGTCGCGTTCAATACGGCGCGTATAGCTAATGGATAGCATATTCGCTTTTCATCCGGTGGTCCCCAGTTCCAATCTCGATACCGTCGCTTTATTTTTCTCATTTTTTTCCCGAATACTTTCCCCATTATAGGATCCAATATGATAGATCTAATACGGCAGATAAGTAAAAATATTGGTTACTTAAAAAAATTGTGCAACAAAAGGTTATGAAATTACTGTTAATGCAAATCCACCTAAAAAAAGATTTGCACGAAGTAATTTGTATAATCTTAGTATTAAACAGTTTTTATTTTATAACTGTCAAAAATTTTTTTTAAATATACAAAATGCGAACTCAATAAATTCAGTTTGTATTGAAAAAGTAAAAAATAAAATTTAATTATTCTAATATTTGTTCCAAATGTCTGACAAAATCTTGATTTTTTCAATTATTTTCTCATATTTTCCTTTATTACTTTTATAGTTTTTATATTTCTACCAAATGTAAGTATTAATAATAGTTTTGCTCGTTTCCTACTGTTCCCTTTGTTGATACGTGTTTATAAGACTCCTCCTTTCCAATAAAAATTTCTGGAGATTTTTACGTAAAAATTCGAATAAAAAAAAATAAATAAATTCTTTTAAATTAAAAAAGAATATAGAAAATGTAGTTTTTTAAATAGTTATAAATAAATAAAAATAATAAAAAATTTTTATTAAATGTCAAATTTTTTTTAACATATACTATTTTTTCATTTAAGCACTCGGAGATGATTCTGAAACTTATGAACAGATCCTGAGTTTTGCTAAATTTCACCGATTGCTACTCAAGTTTGTTTTTTTCAATACGTTCTGACTATTTATTATTTTCATCGAAATATAACAATTAAATATTATTTTTTATCCAGACTAAGTCAGGGGATTGACAATTTCACAAGAAGTTTTTTTTTCATTCAATTCATAGGTACAGGATACAATCTTTCTTTGATAGGGATTAAACTTCTTGGAGTTAGTTAATACAATTACATATATATTTAACATGTAATTCTCTATAATTCGTCCATTTACGTAATAGCAATATTAAAACTTTCAGACAGATCCTGATAGAATAAAATATGTGCCATTAATAAGTCTGTGTTTTGTACAACTATTAATTTGCCAATATGCTCCAGATCTATTAATAGATGAAGTATGTAAAAAAATATTAGAAAAGATTTTTTTTAAATTACAAAATATATATATATTTTTTTTGATAATTTTTTGGCAAATCAAAGAGTGAAGCTGTATCGACGGTATCTTATTTTGCATACACACCTTATATGAGTTCTCGAACTTCAAAATTATTAACCATTATGTTAAATAGAGCTCAAATTCCTGCAGTCATGAAGGCTGGTGGTATGATAAATATGTCACTTGAAACTTTTGGTAATGTATGTAATGATACGATTTTTATTAATATTTATGGTGCATGAAAATATTATGTATTACGTATATTCTCATTTATATTTTAGATGATTAAGAGCGCAATCTCATTTTTCACAGTGTTAAGAAGTTTTAATGTGTAAATAAGTAATACAAAAACTTTTATTGTTTTGGATGTATGAATTTTTTACATGAGCTACTAGTGAAATAAATTATACTCATTACTCATAATTTTTGTCCTTAAATATTTACTTTGTTCAAAATTTTGAAATATCACCATTTCTAAGTAATGGTACGTTTCCAAATAATTTAATCTTTTAGGTCAAAAGTATAAACATCAATATTGGATTACAATCAAATTTACTTTAAAAGTTTATAATTTTTAAACAAACAATTCTAAAAGATTTTTACAGAAGTTACATTAAAGTTAAGATTTAAGTCTTTCAATTTTAAATATGAAAATCTAACTTAAATACAATAATGATCACCCAAAAAAATTCTATTCCCAAAGATTGAATAATATTTGGGAAATTCATAGTCAATACGAACAAGTATTTGTAATTACCCATAATACTTGCACTGTTTCTATTTAGCGATTGTCTAACTATTATTAGCATCAATTTTTTCTTACTGGTGATCTTCCAAGTAGTGATTGAAACGTGGTTTCTGATTGATCAACGAAATTTTTTTTCAGAATCGGAAAACACTCGTGAGAAGAAGATGAAGAAACAGATCTGCTCACAAGCGAGAGTGAGATATTTTGCAGCTGTGATTTTAAAAGTCACGTGACTCGTCATATGATAAATCGAAGCACGAAGTTCAATTTTCGCGCTTTTCTATTTGAAACAATACAGCGATTGTTGTTCCAACTACTCCCTGGAGATCACTATTTCTCATCTGCCCGCGTGAAAATGAAAAGTATCGCCCATATATGGGAAATACTTTTACCGTCATATGTCCCATATATTAAAAAAATCTAGTTAAATATCGTCAATATATTGGGAACATAATGTAAATGAGCCGGAACGATACTTTACCCATATATGGAAGATACTTTACCCATACATGGGAAATATTTTTTCCAACATGTGAACAATAGTTTATAAAAAAATAATTTACAAATAAATTAAAATTATTTATGCACAACGATGTTTAAAATTTTAGTGGTAGCGGTTATGATAAACAATGTAATTTAAAATTTCAAAATTTAAATGATTTAAAATTTTTAAGTGACTAGAAAAATACTGGTGGTGAAATTTTTTAAGGCGTGTGACCTTTTACTAGGTTAAAAATTAATAATTTTAATGAATAATGAAGTATAAGAAAATCAATAAGAGAAAATAAAAGATACAATAGTCACAAAGAAAGGCGCGAAATATATTTTCTCCCGCTTTTTATCTACATTTTGCGCTAATTTTTCGCTTTTTCCAAATTTTGTGCTTTTTCCTGCCAATTCAATCTTTTATGTTCTCTTATTGATTTTCTCTCATGCAATAATCTTGCGAATGTACATTATACTGTTGTCTTTTACATGAAAATGTTAAACATTCTTATTGTTACTTTTGTTTGTCTTTAATATATTATGTTAATAAACGGATTTTAATCATAAGAGATAGGATAGTCTTCATGATTAGTGATAGAAAATTGAAAAGAAAACACGCGAAGAACCACATGTAATACAGAAAAATATTGTCGAAAACAAAGAATGGCGTAATACAAAGGAAAATAATAAAAAAAAGCAAGTCGCAAATGCATTTACTCATTATATGTGTATATACATGTTATGAAATTCTTTTTTATTTTTCAAATAAGGAAATACACATAAAATTTTTTTAAATTAATTTTCATATACTAAAAATTAAGAAAAGATTTATTATTAAGAATAACTTTAATAATAATTTTTTTTAACAGTGGGCTAAAAATACCACTTTTGCTCCCGGCACGGAAAACGAAAAGTGCTAATTTTAGCCTCACTGTTAAAAAAAATCGTATATGCACCACGGAAGGTAAAATGGACAACCGATAGCACGAGTTTGCCACCCTCGGCTTCGCCTCGGGTGTCAATTCACTCGTGCTATGGCCTGTCCTTTATTTTACCTCCCTAGGTGCATAATATACTATTATACTTTTATAATTATTTTAAATTTTTAAATTGATAAAATAATTATTTTAAAAATCACTAAATATTAATTAAGTTTCTTAAATAATAAATTTTATTTTAAAGTATACTTTATTAATCGCTAAAATTATTTACCTTTTACGTTCTAAAAGAACACAGGCTGTATAAGCTTCACCTGTAGTATTTTCATCAATATTTCATAATTCTAAATTATTTAAATTTTTTAATTTTAAATTATGAGACAAATTACTCTGTAAATTTGAATTTCGTTCTTATTGTTAAAATTTATTTTTTATATTAAAAATGTTATTAGTTATAAGTTATAAATATGTATAAAAATTCAATACATTGTTCACCATAATTACTATCGTAAAAATTTTTGAACATCTTTATATATATTGCGACGAGTATACATACCCGCGCATTCAAATTTCCCGCCTGACGACCAAGCTACTATAGAACAGTAGTTCTGAGCTCAGCCGCCAGGTGGCAACTTCAAACGTCGTTGCACGCATCGGGAAAAATGAGGCCGGAGTATATAAGAGGCCGAGAAGCTATCCAGAGCAGAACAGTGTAGACTACGGTCTCTCCCCTCTCTTTACCTCAGTGAGCACACAAGGCTAAGAGAGAATGAGACGTGTAGTAGTTGGCTGCCTTGGCTTGTGGAGCACCACAACTTAGGCAGAGCTTCTCTCTCTTGCACATGAGGGTAGACCAAGTGCGCACACAGGTCTACACTACAGTGCATATGCTGGCAGTGCTAGAGTTACGTCAAGTGAGCACACAGGCGTAAATCTACCTGCCTAGAGCACACTCGCAATTTTTGCCGCCGCCGCAATGCCGAACTTGCGCCGCTGAACTTAAGGGTGACGTCCACCCAAAATATCATATTCTATTTCACATTTCGCCACTAGCTCAATTAAGGGTGTCATCCACCCATAGCTTGTCGCGTCCGCGTGTACGTGAACAGTAGAATAAATTAAGGGTGTCGTCCACCCATTACTTGGTTCATATTAGTTTAAGGACTCCGTCCGACCGCGTGTAAATATTAGATATTAGAATAAGTTAAGGATGTCGACCACCCTTTATCTTTACATCACTTAAAGGTCCCGCGTACCTATAGAGTTTCGTAACTTAGATAATCAAGGGAGCCGGCTACCCACCGTTATTATTGCCGTAGGATTAAGTATTGCGTCATTAGGTGCCGCTGCCTATTAATATAATTATATTTAATTATTAATCATTTGTTCCTTTTGTTTCGCACATTATTGTTGCAGGTAAAAGCCGCCGGTATATTTTAGACCGTCCAGGCCGTAGAATCTTTTAGTTAAACTCAAACTAATAAATTAAATTCACTAAAGATTATTAATTGATTTGAATCATTTATTAAATAGCCGTCAAGTGACCGATTTAAACAAGAACTAATTATTTTTGTACATTACATTCCGTTAAGGTTAGGTTAGTTATTTGCATTATATAAGATCATTAGGTTTAGCTTTGATTAATACGTTATTATTATTCCACATTGTAATCGTCGTTGTAAATGAGTTTTATGAGTACAATAAAGCCAAGGTACTCCCTAGCATAACCGAACGTGTTAAACCCGGTTACTTTCCTTTACTTTCCACCGTCCGATCCCTCCAACTCCTGCTGATCTTACCCTGGTAACTCACTGAAGCGTCCGGCAACAGGAGTTACACGTATTTCCCCCTCCCGAAAGGGAAAAACGTTACAATATATAGATAATCCTGATGGAACATCTGAATGCCTTTGAAAAAGAAAAAAAATTAACAGTTAAACATTTTTCTGCTATAACTTATTTGTAAATTATTTTTTTATAAACTATCGCCCAAATGTTGGAAAAAGTATTTCCCATATATGGGTAAGGTATTGCCTATATATAGGTAAAGTATCGTTCTGGCTCATTGACGTTATGTTCCCATAGGCCAGTCAATAGACCGAAAAAAGTCTTATTTTGCCAAAATTAGTAACCGGCAACGACCTATGCGATCATTTAAAAGATAGTACATAGATGTTTACTTATATGTTTTGGACTAGCAACTATGATTTATTAATTAGTTATTAACAAATTAGTGCAAAAAAACGCGTTTTTTTTTTGTTTTTTGCTAATAAAACGTAAACTATTTGACGAATCATTATGGTGTCAATGGGAAAGTTGTAGAGAATTATCAACAAAACGAGAGGTCAAACGACCCGATCGGTTTATTAAAACCGAAGAAAATTTAGAAAAACCGGAAAATTTTTCATTTTTTAAAAAAATTCATAACTCTGTTGTTTATGAATATTAAGAGCTGAAATTTGGCACAGTAGTAGATAATTATATCTACTTTTAACATGCCAAAGGCAGGTACTATCGGATAATTAGTTTCTGCGCAATTGCAATTTTTTTTTTTCGGTATTCTTTCCTTCTTTATATTACCGATTGAGAACGTCGTACATACATTTTTAAAACGGTTTTCAAAACTAGAAACAATATACTATTAAACGTATATTCTAAGTTTTCATTAAAATTGTGTAAAAAGGGTGAAATATGCACTCGAACATCGACGTAAACGGTCGAGCGCGCGGTACATAGCAAAAAGTGGGGATGGAGGAGAAAGGATATATATAGATATACCAGCTTTTAACTGGCTTGTTCTTGGCGATTAATGCACTTACATTAAAGTGTTTTTTTTTAATTAGAGTATTTTTTACCGAGGAATCTGATATCCTATTCAGATTTCACGAATAATGAAATCTAAAGGTATTTTCAGATTTCGGAGTTATATATATCCTTTCTCCTCCATCCCCACTTTTTGCTGTGTACCGCGCGCTCGACCGTTTACATCGATGTTCGAGTGCATATTTCACCCTTTTTACACAATTTTAATGAAAACTTAGAATATACGTTTAATAGTATATTGTTTCTAGTTTTGAAAACCGTTTTAAAAATGTATGTACGACGTTCTCAATCGGTAATATAAAGAAGGAAAGAATACCGAAAAAAAAAATTGCAATTGCGCAGAAACTAATTATCCGATAGTACCTGCCTTTGGCATGTTAAAAGTAGATATAATTATCTACTACTGTGCCAAATTTCAGCTCTTAATATTCATAAACAACAGAGTTATGAATTTTTTTAAAAAATGAAAAATTTTCCGGTTTTTCTAAATTTTCTTCGGTTTTAATAAACCGATCGGGTCGTTTGACCTCTCGTTTTGTTGATAATTCTCTACAACTTTCCCATTGACACCATAATGATTCGTCAAATAGTTTACGTTTTATTAGCAAAAAACAAAAAAAAAACGCGTTTTTTTGCACTAATTTGTTAATAACTAATTAATAAATCATAGTTGCTAGTCCAAAACATATAAGTAAACATCTATGTACTATCTTTTAAATGATCGCATAAGTCGTTGCCGGTTACTAATTTTGGCAGAACAATACCCTATTTTGACTGGCCTACCAATACATTGGCGATATTTAAATAGATTTTTTCAATATATGGGATATATATCGGTAAAAGTATTTCCCATATATCGGCGATACTTTCCATTTCCACGCAGGTGACCAGAGAGATATTCAATTTTATCACATTTTGTTATGGTATCTTATTAAAACTCATAGAAAAAGAAAAAATCGGGCGATTTTTAATGAAATTAAAGAAACAACTGTTGGACATAATTCAAGCGAAAAATGCAGATAAGTATCTGATAAATACTGCATTATAATTAATACATATTTACATATTTTTTCGATATTGCTTTTTAATTTTCATCTCCACTTACACTGTCGTCTTGATTATTTTTTACAAGAAATGAATTATAGAAGTTGTGATATCTGTTTTGTATAATATTATTTTTGCAGAGCGTCTGTAAATCTTTTAATCTGGCAGCAAACCTTACACAGCGGAATAAGCCTTTCGAGGAGTATATTTTTTTACATTTACATGAGCTTTTTCTTTTCTTGAGATTAATATTGCATAATCGTTCTTTAGCGAAAGCTTATATTTAAGTTGATTGAGATGCTCTTTGGAAGCCATTATTAGTTTCACTTTTGAAATTCCCAGTGGCACATTTATTAATTTACCATTTTTGTTTATATTTGTTGTCCAATTCAAATTATTTGACAAGTATTTAAAATTATAAATCATGTCATAATTTACTTTTATAACTTCATATTTTGAGCCTGCTTGTTTAGCTGCTCTTGTTACATCACACCATTCTTCAGGGCAATAAATCTTTCTATTTGATGAATATCTTTCAATAGTAGCATGAACTGAATCACCATCATTTTGGGTATGTCCCGTTTCCAAAAACGTATGCTTTATATTTATATTATATTTTGCAGAAGCATATAAATACATTGAAAAAAGATTTCTATTTCGATTTTGTCCGGTACAATTATCAGACTATAAAGTGAAATTTTCAATACCCTCCTCAACTCGTTTCTGTATGTAATTTAACAAGCAACTTGCGACTTCGTTGGATCCCCTTTTTTGTCATTTTCGGTCCAAACATAGCAATATGCTTTATGGCATGCTACATCATACCCGGTAAAATTATAAGTGAAAAGCTTTCTTTTGTAATATAATCCTTTAGTAATCCAAGAAAATCTTGGATTACTAAAGGAATTATAAAATCATGTAATACAAAAGATAATCTATATAAACAATGGAAAAAAAATCCAAACAACGAAATCTTAAAACAAGATTTCAAAAACTATACGAAAATTTTGAATAATTTAATTAAAGAAGCAAAAATAATATATGAAAGAAAAATAGTTGAAAAGAATAAAAATGATACAAAAAATATATGGAAGTATGTACATGTTAAATTAGGTAATAAAAAAAGAAAAAATAACATAAAATATTTGCGTGACGATAATAACAAAATTATAAATGACAATAAAGAAATGGCCAATTATATAAATAAATATTATAGTGAAATAGGAGAAAAACTAAGCCAAAAAATCGAACAACCTAAAGAAAAAATAATACTGCCACCAATGGTCTCAAACACAATTTATTTAAGACCTACAAACTATTTTGAAGTACATAAGATAATATATAGGTTAAAGGATAAGTCTGGTGCAGTTGATAACATAAATATGAAAATATTAAAAGCTATATCTGAAAATATTTCGGAAGTTTTGGCCCATGTTTTCAATCGGTGCATAGAAAAGTCTGTTTGGCCAGAAGTTCTTAAAATAGCAGAAATAATACCAATTTATAAAGCAAATAATAAACATATTGTGTCAAATTACAGACCGATATCACTGATTTCGAATGTGGCTAAGATTTTCGAAAGAATAATCTATAATAGAATATATAATTTTGTGCAGAAAAATAAACTTATTAATTTACATCAATTTGGTTTTGTTAAAGGTAAGGGAACCAAAGACGCTTTGAAATATATATCGAATATAATATACAATAAATTAGATAAAAGTGAACCTATAATTGTCACATTTTTAGATTTAACCAAAGCGTTTGATACGGTTAATCATGAAATACTTCTTGATAAATTATATAATTATGGTATCAGAGGGAATGCTAACCAACTACTCAAAAATTACTTAACGAATAGAAAACAATCAGTAAAAATACAGGATTCCAAAAGTGAATATTGTAAAATTAGTACAGGTGTTCCTCAGGGAACAATATTAGGACCTCTCATTTTTATACTATACATTAATGATATGTTGGATAATTTACCAAAAGGTTCCATATTATCTTATGCAGATGATACGGCAATAATATCGGAAGAAAAAACGTGGCAAGCCACACAAGATAAAATGAATGAATATCTTGCATATGTTAATGTATGGTTGGCTTGGAACAAATTAACTCTAAATGTTGAAAAAACAGTATATATGCCTTTTGGTAATTACAAGAATAGTATTCCAAAAACTTTAGAGGTTGAAATTAATAATAAGAAAATAAAAGGTGTTGAAAATTTTAAATACTTGGGAATTATTTTTGATTCGAATATGAGATGGGATATGAACGTAGAGAACTTAATAAAGAAAACCAAATATCTTACATTTATATTTTCCAAATTAGCTTATATTATGCATACAAAAACATTACTTATAATATATTATGCATTATTTAACAGCATAATTAGTTATGGAATAATTGCTTGGGGAGGCATTTATAAAAGTAATATAAGATCATTGCAAAGTTTACAAAACAGAATACTAAAAATAATCTATAAAAACACTTTTGAAATAGAAAACCATCCCCTAAATTTAGAGCAACTATTCTCTTTAGAGTCATTAATGTTTCATTACCATGAATTGATGGATAAATATAAGGTACAAAATAGCAGTACTAGGAAAAAATGTTTGCAAATGCCAAAAATGATTAAAAAGATTAGTGAGAAAAATAGTTATACTGTAGCTATAAGACTTTATAATTTACTACCGAATGATCTCAAAACAATTGAGAGTAATAAAAAATTAATTAAGAAAAAGTTAAAGAAATGGATCAAGTCTAATATATATAAAGATGTACTTGGGGGTTAGAGAGATATAATATATATGAATTACGTTCACCCTACTAATATTTTAGTTGGACTGAGCGATGTGATAAAAATATTAAAACACAAATAGCAAGGGTACACTACTTATATTTTTATTATTATTTGTATTAGTTTGTAAGTTAGTTGTATAAGTATTTTCTGTAATTTATACCAGACCTACGATCAGGCATACTTTGCCTATGTAGGATTACTTTGTAATTAACTGGTTGATAATAGTATATTGTGTAACGAGTAAGGTTTAGTTGACTATTGCGCACGAGGGCAAGGTGGCGCACGAGCGTAGCGAGTAGCGCCATTGCCCGAGTGACGCAATAGTCAACTAAACCGAACGAGATTCACATACTATATTTTCTCATAAGTGCTGGGTGTAAGAGAGAGAGAGTGACATGTTAGGGCGCGGAAAGGGGGTTGGGGCGAAGCCCCCCATTTAAAAAAATTAATATGTAAATCAAAAAAAAACATTTCATATAAATATTATTTTTTGCATCGCCAACAACTTTCATCAAGAAGCTAGCACACAAATGACTCGTACATAGAAACTCGTGCACGTTCTAGCGTGTTTTGTTTCCTTTCGGTATAGCATTCTCTTACTCTCTCTCTCTCTCTCATATCTGCCGTACGACTGACTCGTAAACACGTTCTGGCGTGTCTTGTTTTCTTTCGATAAAGCATTCTCTTTCTCTCTCTCTCTCTCCTATCATCTTCGCCCGCGCGACGCTACTTCTACATATACAAACAAAATCGTGGTTTTTTTTTTTCATTAATTAACGGATTTGCGTGACGTTATTTTTTATAACCTAACGCTTTTTACTCAAACACACGCTTCAAAGACAAAACACACGCGGCGCGCGCTATTAGCTACTTACCACCCCGAAAACGCATGCGCAATATGCCACTTACCCAGCACGCATGAGAAAAATAAATAAATAAGCAGCTTGCGTCAGATTTTGGTGTATTCAAAACTTTTTGGAAATCAAAGCATATCATAGACATGCGTTTCCCTTTATCTTTTTTTTTGATTTATTGAATCAACATTTTTTAACTCTCTAGCTATTTCTTTATTTTCAATGTGTGTTCTATATTTGACTTCCTGACTTCGCTTATCAACGTCCGAGGCATTTTTGTAGCTTTCGCATATGAGTAAATCCTCCATACTTTTAAAATTCATGTTACTGCGTCATTACTCGTAAATATGAGATAGCACATCTTTTCAGCAAATGTTTACTGATTTGTTGAGATATCAGAATTAATTTTTACTATAGTTTGAATTATAATTAGACATGTCATTTTATGGCGAATAGGAAAAAGAGATTTTTTTCTTGAATTTTAAATGTTACCAGGTCATGTAAAATGATAAATTATCGCTATAAAAAAATGAGTATTGTCCTTTTGATCTGAAATTCATACTAAAGCTGTATCTATGTACATACTTTTTGAAAATCAAGACCATCGGCGTGTGCCTGTTAACAAAAGTACTTTTTGAAAGGTTCTTAAAATGTTACCAAATTTATATAATTTACTTTTTTGTGGAAAATATGATGCTGTAAAAAAGACTATTCAGCGATGACGTTTTAAACTATATCAAAAGGTAATATTGAGAAGCACAAACAGAAATTTCTTTATTAGGAACGTGTGCCTAGTGTAGATAAAGTTCTGCATTACTTTGAAATTATAATTAAAAAACGTAATTCACATTTGAAAATATGTTTTTATCTTCTAATATGAAAACCTGAGCTTTTATGCACCTTTTCTCTGTTGTGAACTTTGTAATTTACTATTTTATAGTACTCAATGGAATTTTTAAATTGGTTTTGAAGTATTATTTTAAATACTCTGAAAATCATTGAATTTTTTTCGGCTATTAAATTTCCCGGATTTACATTGATTATTTAGTGTACCTAGATGTACCTTAAAATGACTGTCCTCAAAAATGAGTAACGCGATTTTTTTCTTTTATTACAATACGTCAAAATTCAGAAAAAAATAGTTTTATACGTGTGTCTGTAATTTTTTTTTTTAATTTTATTATAGGTGAAATTTTAACACTATGGAGGATTTACTCATATATCACACTGATCTTTTTCGGGTACAAAAAAACTAATATTAAATTTGTTATTAAAGATATCACAATAGTAATGATTTGTTGCTTGTGCCTTATTATTTTCTTTTGTCCAGATAAGATACATTCTATAAATTTGAGCAAGTGATAATTTTTCCTGAAGATATTCGCGTTGAGAATTCTTTCTCGTATAATGAAATTCGATTCTCGGAAACAGATTAATATGTTCTATGACATTTTCCATTGTCTCTGCTGCTGCAGTACGAAGTCCTTGTTTTTTTTTGCACGTAAATCCGTAGGATTAATTTCACCTAATCTTACTTTTTTTAGTGGCATTTTAACCATCTGCTCACTAATGCTTAATGTATTTAAAAACATTGTTTTGCATACAATAATGCTTACATTTGAATGGTCATGGAAGGTATAATAGTATATTATTCACCTAGGGAGTAAAAACGAAAGATGTTTTAAACCGTATGTAAATGTCACCCGAGCCTTTGGCTCGGGTGACATTTACATACAATTTAAGGCATTTTTCATTTACTCCCGTAGTGAATATACGATTTTTTTGCCTAGCGAGGCCGCAAATGCAACCTTTGCAATCGGGCACATGGAGACAAGGTTGCACTTGCGGCTCGCTAGGCAAAAAATTCTAGTATACATTCGCCTCGTAATTGTATTAGAATTATGCATTTTTAAACATTCACGTCCATGTCTGAGAATGAAGTCATATTTTCTCGAATGCTCTTCAATAGACCAAAATTGTTTAAATATTTCTTTGCGCCGACTTTCTGAAATTTTTATTGAACTATTTTAAAATTAATTTGAACATTAATAAAAAAATTGTGTTTTTATTTCCAGGTTCCAATATGTATCTACTCCCTTAAATTTACAGTTCTTTTACCGACATTTAAAAATTAACCATTAAAAATGAGCAGAATAATAGAATTATCCCGTATAAGATCGTATTATTTTAAAATCACAAAAAAAGAACTATAAAGAATGTTTGTCGGCTATGCATTATTCAAACCTACTCCTTAATGATCGAAACACTTTTCGATTGTTTAATAAGAAATGAGAAATAAAACAAGGTGCAACTAGAAAACAGATACAAATTAGACACTATATTTTACATCGTATTTATTTCTATATACACTATCGGTCACGAATTTTGGTCCACTTGAGAAAATATTACGAAAGACTAAAATTTTAATATCTTTGGTGCAACTGTAGGTAGCTAAAATAATCTTGTTGAAAATTAAAGTTAATGTAAAAATATTTAAAATAAGCTAGGTATGGTATAAATAAAAACTTAAAATTAAATGTTTTATAGAGGATAAAAAATATTAAAAAATAAAAAAATTTTTTTCCCACATAAAATTTGTAACCAAATCTATGAAAGTCATGTCAGTGTCATGAAATCAATTTGTATTTATATCTGGTATAGAGAGCGCAATGGCGTAACGGATAGAGCTCTTGCCTTCAACGCGGTGGGCATGGGTTCAAATTTTGGCCAGGTACCTCTGACTTTTTTTTCCAAAAAAAAAATTAGTGTATGTGCTAATAATATCGCGCGGCTCTTAAAAAAATCCGATCTCATTAGGTATCGGTTGATTGTTGGTCAGAAAAATGACTGACCATCGATCAGTAGTCAAAGATTTCGGTATGGTGTGTCAGATGGGCTAGCCTGATGTAATGTGTTAAACGGGAACCGGGCTAGAATCTATCTGATATCATCATATGAAACAAGTTAATTATATAGAAGACAATATCCTCTATATAATTAACTTTAGAAAAAAAAAATCTGGTATATTTTTCTTCAAAATAAGGGGTCATGCAAGTCTTTGGGATGATTTTTCCAAGAGTTATGTCATTTTTTCTAAAAAAACAAGCCTTTTTCTATAATCGCGAATATTTCGGTTTCAGGTATAGAACAAAAAAATTTTAAAGAAAAAAATGTCTCTTTTTAATAAAAAAAATATAAATATTTGGGCAAATTAATTTTTTGAAGCAAAAAATTTTTTTAATTTATTTTTGGGCTTAGTTTTTAGTGTGAATTTCGAACTTTTAAAAATTTATATTGCAGTTGCGATTTAATGCAATTATTTACTTCCTTCAAAAATTAATTCGTTTAAACATTCATATTCTTTGATTAAAAAGAGACATTTTTTTCTTTAAAGTTTTTTGTATCTATACCAGAAACCAAAATATTCGCGATTATAGAAAAAGGCTTGTTTTTTTAGAAAAAATGGCATAACTCTTTAAAAAATCATCCTAAAGACTTGCACGACCCCTCATTTTGAAGAGGAATATACCAGATATAAATACAAATTGATTTCATAGCACTGGTATGACTTTCATAGATTTCGTCACAAATTTTATGTGGGCAAAAAAATTTCAAACTTTTTAATATTTTTTATTTTTTGTAAAACATTCAATTTTAAGTTTTTTTTTATACCATACCTAGCTTATTTTAAGGATTTTTACATAAAATTTAATTTTCTACAAAATTATTTAAGCTTTTTACAGTTACACCAAATATATTTAAATTTTAGTCTTTTGTGATATTTTCCCAAGTTGACAAAAATTCGTGACCAACAGTGTATTTTTGAACTTCAACATTTTTTTTATATTCACTACACTTAATACTTTGTTATAAATTATGTAAATTTCATTCAATTGTCTTTTAAAAAATTAAAAAATTATAGCGTTTATCTCAATATTTTCTTAAAATAAATTTTAAAATATCAATAACTTGATTTTTTCAAAGCGTTAGGGTCTCAAATTTCGATATCCATATTCACCTCACTTAAAAACTTATCTTAAAATTTAAGTAAAATCCATGATCCGGAAACCTTGATCTTTCCTAATAATCTACTGATCTACAGACGAAAAAATATTTGTCCTATTACGAGAGTCAAGAATACCATCATTCGATTTCCAACGTCGGGAGAAAATGTGAAACTCTCGATTCCGGGATGAGAATAAATTGTAAATTAAATACTAATTTATTTTCACTATATTAAAAAACATTTTTAAAACCTTTTTTTATAGTTTATGTGAACTTCTACATAATTCTTATAAAATCTCAAAAGTATCGAAATTCGTATTACAATAAAACTTTCCCACACAACAAAGGTCGGATATTGACTTTGTTACAAGAAACGTTTGTAATTTTCCATCGGGTACATTCTGTACCTTTGCGCGTAAGTGGATAATGATATAGCTTGTTATGTGATAAAAAATTTATTTTGATAGAAACACAAAGAAAGTTATTTCTATATATAGTCTGTATATATTTTTACATAAATAATGGAAAAATTAAGTCTAAAATTTGAATCAACTAACATAAATTTCATAGTACATTCAACATTATAAATTTGTATCTTTCTCAACACTTCTCATATTTATATAAAGTCAATTAATGCAGTAAAATATATAATTTGTTATCCCACTATCTAATAACTACAAGCAAATTCCTGAAAGTTTCAGTATTACTATAATCTTCTTGCTCAATTATTCAAATGACAAGGACACAATAAGCCTTGAGTATTCACAAACCTTTATTGATCTCAAAAAGAATCAATCTTCATATTTGATCTGAAGCTCACATTATTTTTTATTTTACGTACTCTTACTGTTTTCATTCAAACCTAAAGTAGTAAGTAATTAATATTATTGAAATTAAGTTGATATTTTGTGACATTTACTAGTTGGAACTTGATTTCCTATACTGACGTACAGATACAGTTTTAAAATTAAAAAAAAATATGCATTTAACGCATAAATAACATTTAAAATTCATAATTTTGATAAATATTTATAAGAGATTTGATCACTTCGATTTTGTGAAATATTTTTTTATTAAACATTGAAATACTATTTATTTTATAAAAATTTTATAGATTTTCCTTTTTTAATAAAAAATTAGTATTATTTTAATTTAATTTAGATCGACTTAATCAGATCTTTAATCAGGTATAATTAAACATATCTTCAACATAAAATTTCAACAAAATAAATTATGAAATTTGTTTGAATACTATTCTGTAAACTTCTTTAATTCATAAAATAAAAAATCTAGATATGATGAAGATATAAAAAATGGAAATCATAAACTCTCTAGTGTACCAATTATCAAATTCCAAAGATGTCAAATTTAAAATGTGTAAATATTCTTTTAATTCAAGGAAATTTTGTTTTACTTTACAATTTTTCATTTACAAATAACTTAGTGAAAACTAAGGCTAACGAATTGACTACTGAATCTCTAAGCTTCGATCAAGTGACGAAGATTTATTTAATGTTTTTACGTATGATTGCATTGATACCATTTCATGGTCGTGACTTGAATGCATTACCTTCGCGGATTCTGCTCATTTATTTTACGTCATCTAAGATTACAAATTTTTTAATGTTTGCTGGTAAACTTGTTGATAATTTATGTAAGGTAAGCAAGTAAAGTATTGTATATTATTTATTGATCATTTCAGTGAAAATTTTTTGTGTTACAATAACTTATTAGTGTATAAAAATAACACATCAAAGTGTATCAAAGTGGGTTGAAAAGAATGAGTCAAGGAATTTTTTATTGATTTAAATGATTAGTTATGAATCTTATAGTATATTATGCACCTAGGGAGGTAAAATAAAGGATAGGCCATAGCACGAGTGAATTGACACCCTAAGCGAAGTCGAGAATTTTACCTTCCGTGGTGCATATACGATTTTTTTCAACAGTGAGGCTAAAATTAGCACTTTTTGTTTTCCGTGCCGGGAGCAAAAATGGTATTTTAGCCCACTGTTGAAAAAAAACTATTTCTTTCTCATACCCCGGCTAAAAACACGTCATTAATGCTCGAACGCAAGCAGTAAAAATTTATAATTTCAGGCCGGCACACGCTCCGACTTATTTTTCTGTTCTCGAGTCTCTTTCGTGCGTTTTAAGAGTGGAGAGTATACGCTTAGCCTTTTCTGTTTACCGGTCATAAGCATCAAATCTTTCTCTCTTTCTTTCTTTCATGTATATTGTAGTGTATTCTTTTTAATTCAACGGCAACAACATTTGCTCTCTCTCTTTTTCTCTCTTTCTTTTATATGTATTATAGTCTATCCTGTTCTATTCATCGGTTACAAACTTAAACTCTCTCATATGTATCATAGAAAAGATTGTAAAAAATATTTGTTGTTATAAAAAGTTAGAATGTGTGATGCGATTGATTGTGTAATTTAATTTTTTAGTTTTTAGAATTATATTTGTTTTATTTTTATGAATTATAATCTGTAGTGTGTTATAATAAGAGTATAATAAGAGTGTATTATAATGATATATTGATGGTTTATTTAATAAGTTATTATCAGT
The DNA here is from genome assembly GCA_017163975.1 of Anastatus disparis. NCBI lineage: Eukaryota > Metazoa > Arthropoda > Insecta > Hymenoptera > Eupelmidae > Anastatus > Anastatus disparis. The sequence goes on from JAFFSR010000251.1 coordinate 5,899,904, forward strand.
GAGAAAGTAGCAGACAAAGAGGAAACATATTCGGCTGAGAGTAGCAGATGATTTTTCGTGCTGGTTTTTCATTAATGATGAATTATCAATAAGTCTAAGTTGTACGTGTTTTTAGCCCGGTATGAGAAAAAATCGTATATGTCAGTTGGGATAAAAATGCGACACTGTAGGCCGGCATTTTCACCCCACGTAGCATAATATACTATTATTAATATTATATCATATATTTATAAATGTGTCACAATCTAATCAGGAAAGTATGAAGGTTTCGGATCATCGATTTTGCTCAAATTTGGAGAAATAATTCTGGTTGCACAGGTATAAAGAAAACCAAAATTTTAGACTCTAAAACTCAATAATAATTCATTAAAAATAATTTTAAAAAATTTTTGTTTTAAATAATAATAATATACTTATTTTTTACGTAATATTTTGATTACCCATTTTCTCTTCTCTTCTTCTTTCACCCAAATTCTCGTCACATTTTTACAACATCCTTTTAAAGTATCGGTAAGTCTTTAATAAGGAATGTTTCCAGAATTCCAATTAAAGACCATTGATGTTGAATCATCTTTGAAAATAATTAGCATTTTGCATGAAAAAATGTATTATATCCGTCAGATAGAATACGAAAAAATAGAAGACCCGTATTTTTTTGTTTTTCAAAATATGATGAATTGCAAAAGTTATAGCCGATATAAGTTATTACAATTTTGATATATATAGATATAGCGCTATGATAAATGACGTCACGATTGCTATTGGAAAAATGACAATCGTGACGTCACACCAATTTCAACTGCCTCTATCTCTTCAAGTTCACATTTTCATGAAAAAAGAAAAAATACGTGTCCTTTATTTTTTCATTTTCTTAATAACGGATGTAATGGATTTAAAAAAAAAATTTCATGCAACATCCCAATTACAGCAACTTCTTTGAATACAAATTCATTCAAAGACCTTTTGAAGCCTTGGACGTCCAGTACGATCTCCATCTCGGTAATGAATGATACTTTAAGAATAACATTCACGCTTTTATACTAGAGCGATCATCTACGACGAACCAATCACGATACTTCACTCCCTACTACGTAACTCTGATTTACCCCCACCTCGCTATTCCCACTTCACTACTTCCAAAGCATCACTAAAGACTGCATATAAGCAGAAGCAGACTCGCGGACAGATCATTATTCATCGAGTAATCTCGCAGTAATTTTGAAGTGGACTCAGAATTATTAAGTCAAAATTTGAAATAAATAGACTTAGAAAAGTGATATTAATTAGTGGACTTCTTACAGTGAATTTGAACAATTAGGTGGATTGATAATGTGAACTCAACGATAAACTTTACGAGTTCATCTATTCATCATGTCAAAGTATTACATTATGACTGTGAAAAATATGTTGAAATCATTACGTTACGCTGCAAGCGATGCAGCTGGTGGTAAGGATATTCAAAAATGGTTAGAGTTAATCGAAAAGGTAATTGAAGATTAACAAAATGTGCTAAGTACATCAAAATTATAGCGATCGGAAAAGCAAAAAAAAAAAAAACGAGACTTCACTGAGACATCTCATTACCATTCGAGAGAGGCTTTTGGAGTTTGTTAAGAGAGGTGGTCAACTTCAGGCTGAAATTAAAAAACCAACTGTAGAATGGAAGGATTTCCAATCAGCCGTTACTTCTCGAATGTTGTCGGGTGTGATCACAAATCTGGGTCATCTTGACTTACTAGGAGAGTGTTACATCTCCGGATCACGGATTTTGCTCAAACTTCGGGATATTTCAGCTTTTATTATTAATTAGTGTTTTAAAAAGAAAATTCAGGTCCAATCTTTATTACGCTATAACTTTGAGAAAAAATAATATTTCGATATGCTGTAACTACTGTTTCGAAAGGAATTGAGCTCAGCTTTAATTTAAAAAAGTTTCAAGCTTCTAGCTATCAATGCTAAAGAACTATATGCGTTTAAAAATCTAGTAACTTTTCAGTGATTTTCTTTAATTGCCTGTAGCTAGGGAAATATTGAGTGTTTGTGACTATAACTTTGGCTTTTTCCATATTTTATCATCTGAAAACTTATCCCGAAGTTTGAGCAAAATCCGTGATCAGGAGATGTGACACTCTCCTAGTTAGTAACATTCATGAAAGATGTTTTTCCTTAGAATTTTAATTCCAGGAAATTAAGTGCCAACATATTGGCAGTGATGATTTTTTTAAATAAGTTATTTGTACGTTATTTATAAAAAAAAATACTTCATACTAAAAGAAATTTTGAAGTTCGAGATTCATCTTCCGATTATTGAATTAGAACGTTGATAAAGTCTCCAACTTCTCTATGAATATGGATGTTTTAACTTTAAAAAAAAAAATTGTAAGAATTACACTTTGATGCACTTTTGTAGACTTTTTTCAGTTTCAATGTTCTCTGGGATATTTGTAATTATGAAAGAAATAATTTTTCAATGTTTTATAGGGTATTTTAGATGCAGGCTGTATTTTAGAAACAGTTATAGTTGTTGGTACAACAATACGATATACGTTTATGCTACGTTGGAGAGAAGAATACTCTGAATTAGTTAATGAGTGTCGTACTATTTGGTCAAACTGCTCATCAAGTGAGCATTTGATACTTTGTAACTACGAGAAAAAACTTAGAACTCTTTTTAATATCTTTTTTAGCAGTCTTGTACTAGTCAATGTATTTTACACTGGGGTTAGCTTTGTTAATTTATTATTGCCAAGTAAAGAAAATGAGACAAAATTAAGAAATTTACCTTATAGGTTTGTAAGATTTAATACTACAGAATATCAAAAACTTTAAGTTAATGTTACAATTGCAGGTGGTATATCAATGAAATACACGAGTCACCACTATTTGAATTAGTATTTTTATGGCAAACAATTGTTGTAATTAATGAAAGTCTTCTTGTTACGGTACTTGATACTGCAGCACCATTACTTATCATTATGAATTGTGGATACTTTAAAGCATTGCAAAATAGACTATTTTACTTATCTCAAAAGAAAGAGAATAATGGTGATGATTATGAGGATGTGCTTGCTTGCGCGAAATTTCATCAACAATTATTAAAGTAAGTATTGTTCAATACAAAAAAAAACACTTTTAAAAAATTATATTAATAATTATTAAAGTTATCATAATATTAACATTATTTTTTTTATTTTGTTTAAACAGTTTCTGTGTGAGAATAGATAAATGTACTAGAACACTTTTTTTAATTCAATTGATAGCCACAGGTTATAACTTATCTCTGATTGGAATAAAACTTGTCGGAGTATGTTAATGTATATTTCAATGTTTTTATAATCATTCAACATTTTTTTTCATTGATTTCCTATACTATTTTCTAGACAGATCCTGATAGATATAAATTTTCATCATTATTAATACTTTGTTTTGTACAATTACTAATTTGTCAATGGGCTCCTGATAGTTTATTAGAAGAAGTATGTCCATAAAAATAAATAATTAAAATTAAATTTATACACGGCCAAAATTTTGAACAACGGTTATCTAATCTTGAGCAGAATGTCTGACTGACTTTGAAACTAAAAAACTACAGCCCCGTGTTTGGTGCGCATTTGTCTAGGAACATCAATTTTCCTTAGATTATGCTCACTAGTCACGCTACGCAATAATATATAAAAGTCCGTATCAGTTTTCAAATTTTCTCAACAGCAACAGTTATTTCGCGTTCTAAAGAGAGCTGTTCGCCTAAATAGGCGTATAGGCAATCGGTGCGTTATCTAAGTTGCCTGCGGCTGTACAAATTTTTTCCCGTGTATATCTAATCTTTAGACTTTAAATTACTTTCGTATATTGATATCAGATCCTAATTTGATTACATCATATTACTCTTGCATTGTAGAGTGAAGCTGTATCATCGGCAGCTTATTTTAGATACTCTCCTTCAATGAGTTCACGATCCTTAAAAATTTTAATAATTTTATTAGAAAGAGCTCAACGTCCAGTGATGATGACGGCAGGCAGTTTTGTCAAATTGTCTTTAGAAACATTTGGTTCTGTATGTGAAATGACAGCTTTTCAAAAATAAATTCAGATATTTTTTCGTAACTATTTTTATCATTATATAGATGCTGACAAGTGCAGTCTCATTTTTTACAGTTTTAAGAAGTTTCAACGCATAAAAATTGCATGACCATAATTAATTTTGAAGAAACATATTTACAAGAGTCTCAAGTTTTTTACTTAGAAGTATGAAATTCAAATATATTATAAAAAAATGTTGATATCCATTTTTGTAAGATTGGATAAATTATTAGCTGGTAAACATAAATAATGCTTTTTATTTCAAAACATTATATGAATATATATATTTTTCGACACACTGCACGTAAAATATTTTTCTCTATCCCTTAGGCGAAACCACGCGGTTCCGCCGAGCCTTTACACTAGAAGAAGTAGCACTTTTAGCTACAGTTGAAACGACTAACGCGCCTCCTATCGGCGCCTTCCGTGCCTCACGTTAAAATATCTCTCGAAGAGAGAAACATAGACTCGACCTAACCAAAACTGTTGCTAAAAGCCGTAGGCTCGTGTTTAAGATTGTATTCTGTCTTTGTCTCTCTCATAACAAAAAAAAGACAGATGATATATACGTTGCGCTTATAAATTAAAACGAATTGTATTCTAATAAAATATGATTCTAAACTTTAAAATCTTATATCATAAATAGTGTCGTGTTATAAAAAGTGTACAAACTCTTTTTTCTCATTTTAACTCGTATTAAAAAATGAAAGAGGCTTGTGCGTGTGTTTTTATGTTTCTCTCTCTCTCTCTCTTTCTCGTTCATAAAAGAGGATTCTTGTGCGCGTGTTTTTCACGTGTCTTTCTTTTTCTCGTGATTTAGGCTTGTGCATGTGTTTTTCTTTGCTGCCGCCGCCAGCCTATCACGCTCGTTTCACTCGCGTGACAAATGCTGGGCGGCAGCAAAGAACAACACATACACGCGCTAAAACAAAAAAAGCAAATATAATTGTTAATTTATATAACAATTATATTTACGTGGTTTCGCCTAGGGATAGAGAAAAGCATTATTTCTTACACGGAGATTAAATGAAACGCCCGCACGTACGTGTTTATGACGGCCTCGGCTGACGCCTCGACCGTCATAACACGTACGTGCGGAAGTTTCATTTTATCTCCTTGTAAGAAAATCTACTATACTATAACCCTATAAACGCAGCCTAAAATACATTGAGTACGCTCTACCAATTTTCAAGTTTGTGTCAATCTACGTATACTTTATGTAGTTATAGACTAAGATTTTGTTAAGAATTAAGACTTCAAGTCACGCCGAAGTACTTTGTAAATAAATGAGATGGCCAAAATAGGAACTTTAATTCTAAGCATATGTGTTAGTTATATACGTAACTTTGGCGTATGAAGGATGAATATGGGTGAAGCTAACATTTGTCGAGACCATGTTCATCCTTTGTACGCCCAAGTTATACGTAGATAATTTTATGTCAGGGAGAGTCCAGATGGATACCCGTCCCAACCCCCGTACCACGTTCCGATGAGATCGCATTGGCTGATTCTGATAAAATTTCAACAATTCCGTTAAATCTAGCCAATGTGGTCTCATCAGAATGTGGTACGAGGGTCAGGACGGTAAACATCTGAACACTTACTCACGGTAGGCCAAATGAGGGACTATAACAAAAGTGATTTAAAATTAATAAAAACAAAACACACACAACACACTTCACATTAAATTCAAAATATTTGCGTTCGATTGAATAATTCCAATCGAATCGCTACAATATTTTTATCAATATAACATTTTTTTATTGATATCATTATTTTTATATATTTTTAACATTAATAAATAACATATTAATGTCTCTTTAGAATTTTTTGATAATGTGTCAAAATCAGTGGATTTGTTTTTAATTTGTAAATATCAATGTCTAATTTTTTCGCATCGCTGTTCGTATGATCCAAAATTCTTTTACGGCTGAGAAAAGATTTCCGATATCTACAATCTTTTTCTTTAATAATGGCAAAGTATCTGTAAAACCTAAAATTATTTCTTCAAAATCAGAAAGTAAATTACAATTTCTTATTAATATAATTAAACGCCTGGAATCAAATTCATACTTATGGGCAACTAAAACATATTTTTTCTTTATATTTTTTAAGAAACTTAATACATCAGAAATAACAAGTGCTTTGGTTCTCGTCACTACTTGCTATTTTTGCAAAGATTTTTATTAATCTTAATCAAATTATGAACATCTGATGATCTAGGATTAATTGAACGTGTTAGGGTAATGCAAGATCTAAAAGATTGTTCACTACATTTTAAAGATATCTGTAATACTTCAACATATCAAAACCTCCAGTAACTAAATAAAAAAAAAGCTATATCATTTGTTTAAAAAGTATGCGAGCTATTTAATTCGTCGAATTCTCGGTTTGGCATTGGTACTAAACAGTTTTCATCGACGTTTGAAATTTGTGTGGTAGGTAATTTTTGTACATCGAAGAGAGACATATTACCACTATATGAAAGCCTTTCTTCCCTTTCTTTTCAATATTTTAATTTAAAACGTGTCTGTGCAAGCTCAATGCACCTTCTTTTAACATCGATATTTGTTTCTCTGAGCTTACATTTTAAGAATCTGTCTATCTGTCTTTGTCTAATAGCGTTTTTCATCATTTATGTAAACACTATCCGGTATAACAAGAAAAAAATAGCAGCCCCCGCTAGATATTAGTATAATTAGTAAATTTTGTAATAACAACCAAATTTTTTACCGCATAGTTTTTGACTAATTAGAGACCTACTAGCAATCTAGAATATAACCTATCTTTTTTTGGTAGGTCTCTAATTATTCAAAAACTACGCAGTAAAAAAATTTGGTTGTTATTACAAAATTTACTTATTATACTAATATCTAGCGGGGGCTGCTATTTTTTTCTTGTTATACTGGATAGTGTTTACATAAATGATGAAAAACGCTATTAGACAAAGACAGATAGTTCCGCCCCTTCTTAATAAACTTTCATTAACACGCTGGATGCACTGCGTAAGTCACGGTCACAGCATAAGTAACGTGAACTGGGCTAGAATCTATCTGACATCATCATGAAAAAATGTTAATTATATAGAGGGCAATATTTATTTATTTATTTATTTATTTATTTAAATCCAGAGTTACATAGAGTTATATCCTCATATATATTAACTTTCATTTATAATAAGAAAAAAAATATTGAAATAAAATAGAAAAAAAATAAATTTTTTAATTCTTGATATAATACTGGATTTTTTAATTGCAATCCTATGTCATTTTCTTTTTCTTTGCTAGTTTTACACTAGGATCCACAATCATCATGATTATCGAAAGCATGATTTCGAATATTTTTTATGGCAGCACTCATTTTTTCTAAATCTCCAACATTTTGTTTTAATTAAAAGATCATTATTTTTCAGTTTAAGGTTCCAATTGTGACGTTATTATAAATAAAATTAAAAAAGAAATGAATTATAATATAATAAAAATAAATAATTTCAATAACAAAATTTATTTATAACTTGTTTTTTTACTAATTTTTCCTTCTTACTAATATTTAAATAAAAAAATTAAAATAATAAAATAAATTATGAATCATAATGAAAGTGCTGTTTGATGACCGTGCTCTTCGTACCCCACGGGGTACCAAAATCGCCCCGATGGTGGGGCATATAGGACCTTTTTCAATGCTTAACATTATCATTTTTTGCCGCTCGTCTTTGTACCACCTCCAGGAATGACGGTGCGACGGTATGTAGATGAAATATTGAAACTCCATGTCTTGCCATTAAGGCAACGTTACGGAAGCAATTTTGTCTTCATGCAAGATAATGCGAGACCTCACACAGCTAACGTTACCCGTCAATTTTTCTTGAAGAATGACATCACTTTATTGAACCACCCACCCCATAGTCCTGATCTTAATCCGATCGAACATGTTTGGGACATGGTTGGTCGAAGATTGAGACAGCGCCCAGTAGCACCTGCAAACCTTCGAGCTCTATGAAGTTTTGCAAAAGATTTGGAATGAAATTCCGCAGCAAGACATCCAACGCTGTATCAACATGCCTTAACGTTTGTCAAAGGTAATTCGTAATCATGGTAGTAATACTCATTATTAATTTAATTTCTCAACATTTTTTAAAATTAACAATTTACGAAAAAATGAAAAAAAATGAAAAAAAAAATGAAAAAATGGGAACAGTGGCCACCACGTCCTTGGGCTAAACTTTATGAACCAATATTTTATAAGTACAAAAAAATTATTAAAACCCGTGTGAACCGAGAAAACGGATGCAAAGTTATCGAGTTTTGGCGTAGTTTTGTGTATTGCTCGATAGGAGCATTAAATTTCTAGATAAGAAAATGATAATTTATGGCATCTAAAAACTGAAAGAAAGACCTTTAATTTGCTTTTTTACAGGTCTCCCTAGGTAAATTCTAGCCAGAGTTAAGTTGGTTTAAAGTCGGTGCTTTTTAACGCCAAATTTAGGTGTTCCCTTAATTTCATATTTTTTATTTTTACTTTTATGTAATCTTTATTATACTGTTGATGAATAAAGGCTAAATTCTTAATGAAAGAAGCTACAATTGTAATAAGTAAAAATCATACTTATAAAGAAAATGATTCTAACTTAATATAAAAATTGTATCTATTATAAACAAAAATTAAACAAAATTAAAGGAAATTCCATCACATATTACATAGGGTAGACTAAATGATAAATATCATTTAATAATTTCTCACAATTATATTTGATTCTATTTTATTTTTGTTATAACACTTACATTTCCTTAATTGTCTACATCGATTTATTTGTTCTACTCTTCAAACCTTATAACATTGTTCTCTTTGCTAAGTAGACAAACAAATTTTATTTAACCATTATGTTTTCTATATTTCACACGTGTATTGACGATTGTATGGTCGAAATATTTCAAAAAAGTTCAGTCTATATTGGTATATTTTAGGTGATTACTTAAAAGGATATAAAACACCGTCTTTGCTGTTTTTCAAATTTTTATTCTTAATCCAAAAGTTTTAATAATATCTCTACAGTAGAACTTTGCACTTTAGTCAATAGAAAGTGCAACATAGAGATATTTGAAAAAATTGTTGAATAAAGATAAAAAAAATTCAAAAAACTGTAATAATTATGTATAAATTATATATCTTATAACATTATCTTAATAAAAAAAGCAATTTTTTATTTGATAAAATAAGTTTTGTTTTCTTTTTAAAACAAATAAATTATATTAGGAATTATAAAAAAAGACTTATAATATTTCAAATATTTTAACAAGTATTGATATCTTTCAACGTATGCAATATGACTGTCTCTATGAAAACAACCTCTAGATTTCTTCGTGCTTCGATTTCAATGAAAAATATATGATGAGATTATATAAATGCTATACTATTATATCGGTGCCTTATAATCCTGAAATCACAGCAAATTCCGCCCGTAAGTATTTATCAAACTTTTGTTCATATAACATTTTATATAGTTACTGCATCATCGTGATATTTTCAAAATATTCTTTTTTTAAAATAATGTTTCTTATCTCAATTTATAAAACAAGAATACATTTTGACAATATTTAATTGAGAATTATTTATTACAAATTAAATTTTTAATCAAAGGAAATTTTTTATGTTTAATTGATATCAAAGTTTTAAAAACCCATTGTTCATTCTCTTTTATATTTTCATTAATTCTTTTACGTCTTCTATTAATATTTACAAAATTGATACGTAGACATTTTTCTTTGATAAATAAAGATGTAAATTATATTGGTAAAAAAATTTATTCAAGCAGCAGGCACTTTTCTATCAATAACAATCCGTTTTGTTTATTTAAATCTCACGAAAGATAAACGAATTATAAAAGTGTATATTGAATATCTTTATTTCTACTTCAACAGTAATAGCTACTTTATTAACTCAAAAAGTAGGCCGAAAATGAGATGTTTCTTTTGTTTGAAATTAGTGTATAGTATAAAGTAGTATTATATTGTGAATAAATTAGTATGAATTACAATAAAATTCATAAAATTGAATATAATATTTATAATAAATCATTAAAGAAACTAATAAAAATGATTTTAAAATATCAAATTTTAATAAAACTTGATATATTAAAAAATTAATATGATTTTAATATTAAAATATTCATTTTAATTTTTTTGGTTTGGCCTACTTTTTTAAGTTAATAAAATGACTACTGTCGTGGTAAGAATAAAGTACTATAAACAGCTCGGAAGCAAAGTCTATTTTTAGTCACTTCTCTCTACAAAAAGAACTTTAATTTAATTATATAGTTTTAGTTAAAAAAAATAATAATTTGTTATTTCAAAGCAAGTGTGATTTATTTAAAAATTTCTTTAAGCTGATCATAGTTTCAATTTAAATCGATATTAAAATTTTTTTTTAATTCTGTAGAATTTTTAGATAAATTACAAATATTTGAGGAAGAAATCTTACCAAAATTTTGAATGTTGACGTAAACATTTCATCATATATTCTATTTGATAAACAATAATTGATATTCTTGATACACTTCGGGTAATTTTCAACCAGAGATATTATCGCGATTCATATATATTCTTACTAATTTTAATTTATATATCTATATCGGCTAAATATCATGTTCTCGTTTCGATTAAGGATACATTTTTTTACGACCAAACATTATAATAAATTTGGATATTATCTACTAATATTTAAATTGATTTCTATAACAGGATTCTTATTAACATATTATAAATAATAAATTACAATATATCCATTTTGTAATATAGGTAATACGTAACGATGGAATTACCTGATAGTATTTCTGTATTAGATGATTCAAAATTTACTTTAGAAAGCATAGCTCAGATACATTTTGTCTTATTAAAATTTGGAGGATTATTACCATACAGCAAAGGCCATCATTATAATTTTATTATTGAAAGCTTACTTTCCACATATTCTCATTTTTGTTATGGATTTATAACAAGTATGTATTGGTGTGCTGTTGTCAAATCTTTAAAAGAAGAACGAAGTAATGTTGGAACAATTGCTGAATGCGTTGGATTAAGTGGTGTGCATTCGCGATTTATAATACTATTTTTGAAACGTCATAAGTTAATGGCTTCGTTACAAGCCTGCAAGGATCTTTGGACAAAACTTAGCACTATTGAAAAAACAATTATGCGGTACTATATTTACTTAATTTTTAAAATTATAAAAATAATAAAAATATAATTATATCTACTATTATAAAAATTATGTATAATATTGAGAGAATTAATGTCGCTTTTTTTAACGCATTCTTTAGGACAGTGTTTGAAGCCTTTTTTAAAAAAATATGTTATTTAAATAATTCTATAAAAACGTAGAACTTTTTTGATACTTTTCAGTAACATTTATTATTTAAAAATTCCGTAAAGATTATGTAATTAGTATACAAATTTTGTAAGTTTGACTCTTTTTTGGTTTTAATAAGAAATTAAAAATATCGCAGTTGTTTAAGATAAATTAGAATCATAAAATAGGCCAAAAGTAGTATAATGTATTATGGAATTTGTAAAAATTATTTGTAGTACAGCGTAAACTAAATCTGCAAAGAAGTCACGCTTTAGTAGGAGCTAAACCCAACATTATTAAACTGTGTAGGAAGTACTATTATTTGATTTGTTGCAAAATCCACTTTTTTACTAAATTAAATAACGCGTTTTCGAGAAAAATGTTTCTTATCAAATGTTTCTTCCTTTTTATAGATTTCAAACCACTACAAATAATTTTTACTAAAAAATACAATGTGTAATAGAAACTTTATACATTCATTATTGAAAAAAATTAGTAATTTTAGTTACATAATTTCTCTCTATATATACTCTCTAAATATAATCCAGTGAAATTTCACTGAATCCAAGTCAATATCGCTGTACTGGGATTCAGTGAAATTTTACTGAATAAAATAGTGAAATATTCACTGAAACATCAACATTTTCACTGAAGTTCATTAAAATTTCTTCTGATTATTCAGTGAAATTTCGTCACTAATTTCAAATAGTGGATATTTCACTGAAATTTCATTGAAATTTTAGCTGAAATTCTAGTGCAGCGCTTTTCACAGATCCATTCAGTGGGACTCCACTGAATTATATTTAGAGAGTACATTACTTAATAACTTTTTAGCATGTAACGGCGTGTAACTTTTATTATTTTTCTACTTGAACAGAAACTTTATTAAAAAAAGTATACATTTATGTTACTGCTATATGGGATCATGTTTCTTAATGTGCTGCTGTTATCTGGGAATTAGTCAACTTCCAAACTTATTATCCCAATCTAATTATACCTTACCAAAAACTTTACCATATGCATTCTACGTGAACGTTGAAGAAACTCCTTGGTATGAGATTACAGTGGTCGTACAAATGATTACAATGGCAAGTTTATGTATTACTTGTGCTGGTGTTGATACTGTTGTACCACTCTTCATTATGGCTGCTTGTGGCTATCTAAAAACGTTGCGCTTCAGAATTGAAAATTTAACAGAAACAGAAAATCCAGGAAAGAAAAAAGAAACGGAGAAAGATATTATTAATTGTATAATTTTTCATCAAAAAATTATTGAGTAACTTAATTGTATCTTTATAATAATAAGTAATATTAAAGCGTAAAAATTTCTAAAACTCGTTAATTTATTTTTAGATTTTGTAAGGAAATTCAGGATTTGGTGAGTCCACTCTTTATGTCTCAATTAATCAGTACAACATACAATACATCTTTGATAGGATTAAAATTAGTTGGGGTAAGTCAAAAAGTCATTTGTAAAAATAAATCTAATAAGTTTAGATTATTGTAAGATGTGTGTTTAAATTAATTTATATTTGATTTTAATTTGCTTCGATTGATAGAATGAAACTGACAAAATTAAATACTTTCCAGTACTCTGTATTCTAATGACACAATTATTTTTATGTCAATGGGCTCCTGATTTTCTAATTTCTGAAGTGAGTCTTTGTGTTTAGAAAAATCAATTTAATTATTTTAATTAATTCTTTGTTTTGTTTAATTTTAGAGCGAATCTCTGGCTAGAAGTACATATTTTATGCCTGTCTCAGGCTTCACTAATAAAAATCTATGTCGATTGATACATATTCTAATGATAAGAACTCAACGGTCAATCCGTTTGTCAGCTGGTGGATTTGTTTATTTATCGATGGAATGCTTTGGAAATGTAAATTTCAATTTTTTTCTTTATGTTTATATAGCTTTATTATCCTTTAACTAAAAATATTTTTTTCAGATGTTAACAAGCGCTACATCATTTTTTACAGTTCTTTATTCAATTAACAATTGATTTAAATTTAAAAAAGAACTATATATTTTCATAAAATTTGAATATTAAAAAAAATAAACTTATTTTCTATATACAAATTACCAAATAGTATAAAATCCATGTTTTTTAATCGTTATAAAATACTTACATTTTTATTTATAAATATGTATATTAAACTACTTTATACAAATTATTTTTACATAAATATCTTCCGCATTCTTTTTATAAAATTTTACAAAGTTTTTATTATGTCAAATTTCTCTTAATATGCAATACAACTATTTCTTTTAGCAATTTGAATAAAATTAAATTGTTACTTATCCGTTCTTTACCATCGATTATGACAAAAAAAGCTCATTAATTTTTCACTGATCTATAATTAATATTTAAATAATTTTCTTTTCCTTCGTACTGCTATGAAACATTGTCTTTACATTGTCTTTGCACAAATGAAAATTTGTACATAAAGAGACAAATATTCTTGAGCCTCGTTCATTAAACATTCAATAGTATATATAAGCGTTTATTACTGCAAATGTATAATTTTCAGTACGATCGTTGTGAATATCGCTACTGTAGAATCTAGAAAATACAATGTTTTCAAAAATACACAAATAACATTATAACTTCATTATATAAAATGTCAGCTTTTTATGAAACGGTTAGTCAATCATCATCAGTTATTGCATCTTTTGAATCTGAAACGCGCATCCATGTTTTTCTTCTTCGTATTATCGGCATGGTAGCCTTTAAAAATCAACCACTTAATTTTGTATACTCTAAATTATTATCATTATGGTTTCACTTATCATACAGCTTCTTCACGGCCATGTATTTATACAGTTTTTTTAAGAACTGCCTTATCTCTCATTATAACATTGAACAAATATCTGAAACTATTATTTTGTTAGGTAGCCATTCGCGTTTTTTGATATTACATTATCATCGAACAAAGTTAGCAACATTGTTAAAAATGTCTGAGACATTATGGTTTGATCTAGAAACGAAAGAAATAAAAACAGTGACACAATTTATTTTTAAAAGTAAAGTAGTTGTCTACGCATATCTTGGAGCGTGTTTTCTCATGTGTACTTTCTACATTATAATGAGTCAACTGTTGCTGCCTTCGACACATGGTTAAAATATATATTTTTTTAGATAATTTTAAATTAATTATAGAGTATTATTTATTATAAAGCAAATTTATGGTTCTTTTGATCGAAATAAATTCAGAATATGATAAAATCTCATTATGCTAAAAGAATTATAGCTATTTCCTACAAAACATGAAGTGTTTCCAAAATATTATTCTAATAGTTTATTGGAAGTTTCAGAATATGACAGAAATATTGATATAAAAAGTTGATTTGTAATATTATTGAATAATTGTAAAAATATTTCATTAAAATATTCATAAAAGATCAATTACAAAATATTTCTGAAATGTTTCAAAATTCTCTCATGAAAAATTGAATTATTTCACAAAATATTATTCCTAATTATTCTGAATTTACCGTCCTAAGTGGATCATAGCAAAAAAAATATTTTTTTACATACAAAATAGACCATTAAAATTATTGAGAACCAATATTTAGATATGTACACGTACTTCGACGAAAAAAATTTTTTACATAGCTGAATTTAAATGATAAATAAAAAGAAAATGATTAATTGAAAGATGATTGAAGGCAAATTAATTCTCCTTCAATCGTGTAAACAGTGGAAAGCTGTATTCATTTCATAAGATTTTTTCAAAATATTTTTTTAAACTTTTTCCACTTTATTATTCAAATTAAAATAATCATTAAAATAAATAATTTTATTATATGGCTTTCAGCAGTTCTTTTATAGTAAGGGAGACTGGGGCTATTTGTCAGTAAGGGTACGTAGGCAAATCGCAAATAAGTTTACCAATAAAAGTCGTAGCGCAGCAGTGCTAAAACCTTAAATGTACAACAGTTTTGCAAATATTTTACATCATTAATTGATTAAAATTGCTGATAAACATACTAGAAAGGTCACTTAATGTTTTAACATACTCATAATAAAATTATTAAGTTTCAAATTATTTATATTTAATATTCGATTCTAAGTTTGAAGAAAAAAATCAACTCAACTATAGTGTAGAGCTTTAATTATGATTTAAATTTTTACTGTGCATTTTTTAAATAATTTTAAAAAACTAAAAAAAAAATATTGATAAAATTTTTGGTCATGGTTGGGGTAACTTGTCAATTTGCATAAAAAATGTAATGATGATATGTAATCCACATATTAAATATAATAATTATTATTGCATATAATTTTCATATGCTGCTATACATTATTATGTACATTATAATTATGTTATACATTTAGTGAAATATTCAATTATTCTAATTTTCGTTACTATTTTTTATATGTATTAAATCAAGCTTTGTATATTTACAATATATAATGTATAATTATAATAAAAATAATAAATTTTGTTGAAATGAATAATAAATACTTATTTTTACGTTACAATTCATACTTCATGATAAATAGTTAATTTGCCAACTTACCCCTGCCCCTCAGACAATTTACCCCAAGATTTTGTCCAGTTGGCATAAAAATGTACCTTGAAAAACTCTTTCATAATTCATTTGTTATTAGATTTTCGATTCTCAAAAAATTCTCAAATGTTGCTATAGTGGAGTACTTTTACAAGTGCTTTTTATTTTTTTTATAAGTTTTATAGTTTCTGCACAAAAAATTCAAATTTAAAAAAATTGACAACTAACCCCAGTCTCCCCTATTTTACTAATATATATTTATATTAATTTATATTGATATTAGATTGATGATGCCAAATATCTGATCAATCACTGGATTTTTTATTTATTTTAAAAATAATATTATTGTAAAACTTGCCATAGATCAAAATTCAACGAGAAGTTTACCTTTTGATTTTTTCGTGGAGGTGCAAACAACACCATGGTTTGAAATAGTATTGACTCTTCAAGGTTTGACAATGTTCGGTCTTGCAATCACCAGTAATGGAATTGATACTTCAGGACCATTTTTTATTATGATGGCTTGTGGACATTTAAGGGCACTCAGCTACAGGACTCAACGTTGTTCAACTAAAATATTAAAAAAGAACTACAAAACGAAAGATTTTGCTAAAACTATAATATCATACATCAAATATCATCAGGCAATATTAAAGTAAAAATTAAATTTGTTACAAAAAAAATAAACAATTTTGTTTGTTCTTTTATATGAATATCTATAAGCAATAAAACAAATCTCTAAATATTTTTGATAAATTTTCAGGTACTGTTATCAAATACAAACTGTAATGGGAGGTATATTTGTAACGCAATTAATCAGTACTACCTACAACATGGCTCTTTTAGGACTCAAAGTTGTTGGAGTAAGTAAATAAGATAAGTTTATGATTTAATATTAATATGATAACAATTGAATATCACAACGATAATATTATTAAACAGGAAGATCCAGATAAATCGAAGTATGCTACTCTTATAGTAGTCCTATTGATACAACTACTTTTTCTTCAATGGGCACCTGATATGCTTATTAATGAAGTAAATTCTGTATATATATTTGTTTATTTATTAACAAAACGGATGGGTAGTCCGATTGCAAATTTATCATTACAAAGTAACAAAATAGTATATTATGCGCCGAGGGGAAAAAGTAGGCTGTTTTCTCTTGTGCAGTTATGGCCCGAGCGTTAGCGAGGGCTGCATTTACGCGATGGTGAGGAGCCTACTTTTTACTCGAGTGCAATATACATTTTTTTTACATCCACAGCTGAAAATTCGTTTGCACAAAATCATTTATAAATTAAAATTGATACATAAAAAAAACTAGAATCACATTCTAAATATAATTCGTATGAAATTTATTTCCAAAAGCACATTCTTATAATACAAGGTCTAATAATAAATCAATGGAAGAAAACGCTAAATAATAATTCATTAAAAAACGCATAAATCAGATAATATTTGAAAGATTTTGTAAAAAAAACAATAAAAAAAAACAAATAAATGATGGTTGAAAATCATTTCTATTTGAAATAACATTGCCGCTTCATATTCCAAATAAATGTGAGACTCTAACAGTATGTTCAGAAAAATATTTTGATGAATTATAATTATTTAATCAATTAAATTATCGATTTTGATAATTGGATTTCATTTAATGAGATCAATATTTAATAAAAATTTGTGATTAAAACAAATATTAGATTGAGATATATTGTTATATATTTCTAACAGGCTTTTTACATGTACAGTTGCGTATATGTATAAACTATACATTTGCGCATGCGCATATCGTTAAAAATAAGGAATCAACGTAGCATTTCTTTCCCTATTCAGCAGAAAAGAAGTACGAACTTTACGCTGAGGGATGTAAAAAATATAATTTTTAAATAAAAGAAAATTAACAAAAAAATTAAATTGATACAGGTCACGCATAGTGCAGCACACTTAATAGTTTCACTTTAAAGTCACTGATAGGTAAAAGCTTCCATTAATTACATATGGAATTCCAACCCCTTATCATCCTAATAAATGGTGCATAATGAAGGTAATTAGTTCTTAAAGATACTTCAATTAGGGTCCTAGGATTACGTATATATTATAACTTAGAGTTATTTCAATGAGAAAATTGCTTGTATCTGGACAGACTGTCAAACCTTTGTTAATCTTATAATACATCTTTTTAATATCATATATTTTTTTCTAAAATCAATATTTACAAACTATCAGTAATAAAATGTTAAATTTTAATAATTTTCATGAATAATTTAAAAAATATTAGCTTTGGAAAAAAATGTGTAATATAAAAAAGATTTACTTTTTTATATTCTATAAATTTTATTTCATATATTTTTTTAAGAAAATTCGTTTTTTAGAGTTATTACCAAAAACTCATTTTTTACCTATAAAATGACTATTATGGAAAAATGGCTTGAACGATATTTTCCAAATAGGAATTAATCCAAATGTATTATTTGGATTGCTCAATTCAATTCTGTCTCAGTTCAGTTCTAATTCAGGTAAGTTAGAATCGGCCTGAGCCAGAACCGGCCTGGGTCAGAATCGGCCTAGAGTGGGGGAACCCAAGCGATGTTTTACGTGATATTGGACGATTACAGAAACAGCTGATTGATCCAGAAATGATAACAGCTGATCGAGCCAAGGAGGGGTAACCTTTTCTAACCCAAGCAATGTTTTACGTGGTATTACACAAGAAACAGCTGATTGAGCCAGAAATTATTTGGGGAGGGGAACCTTTTTTAACCCAAGGATTGAGAGAGAAACAGCTGATCGAGCTGGGGTGGGGGAACTTTTTCGAACCCAAGTGAGTCAGGATCGAGCGGTGAGGATCCAGCCGCAGGATACCTATTAAGCTGCTGCGAAATTTCTAAAGTTTAACAATTTTTACTTTTTAATACTTTTTAATATTTATTCAATTATAAATAATTAAATTAATGTATTATTTCAAGTAATATTTTAAGTAATAAAAAATTTTCTCTTACATAGGAAAAAAAAATAAAAATTTAAAATCTATATTTTAAAATATATTATATTTTATTAAAATTACAAGATAAAAAAGTATAAAAAGTATAAAATAAATAATCCATTATTATTCTTTTTAATCGTAAATTTTTTTAATGATGTTAATGAAACTATCTGGGTCCATCCTTGGTTCAAAAAATTCAGACACAAGGATGAATTTTTCTTTTTCATTCGCGACTTCTTCGCTTATTATTCTCTTCATAATTTCATGGACCAGCATGGTTATACTGGGGAATAATCTAGAGGCCCATCTAATGAATTAACTATTTGTTTGCGTATGGATACACGCTCGTATGATGAAATCAAAAAATGATTTTAACCCTCCATATTCTTCAGATGCCTCATTAAAAAATCTTTCAATCATTAAAGATTAAGGTCCCGATGGTATTCTGAAAATAAAAAAAAATTATTAATATGTTATTATTATTCTTGAGATTATATATTATTATTTAATGTAAAAATTATACTTACACTCTCTCCATTTTTTTTCTTTATTCGAACTTAGGACACACTTTTCTTTAACTTGCTTTTCTTTTCTGTTTGAACATGCAATGACATACAACGTCTTTGTCTTTGTATTTGAAATCTAATATAGTGTCTTCTGATCGTATGATTGTTCGCGCCTAACATTTTTCGTATTTCGAGCGTTTCCATTAAAAAAGTATCGCTTTCATAGAAACGATAGGAACGCGAATACAGATTAAGACTATGAAATTCATATACAAATTTTTTTTCGCAGAGGGCGCAGCTGACGTGTTACTCCTACTAGACTCTCGAGTATTAACTTATGCATCGTGTATATATCGTGTAGAATATTAATATTAAAAGAATGATGTGATAGCATCAGAAACTGCTATTATACAAGTTTCGAAAATCATATGAAGTACGGTGGCTCCGTGGCGTAGTAGTATACGCGCTTACCTCACGTCCAAAGGGTCGTGGGTTCCATTCCGACCAAAATCAAAATTTTTTTTAATGCTTAAATAATTTTTATTTAATTTATTATAATTAAATAAATATTAAAAAGTAAAAATTGTGAAACTTTAGAAATTTCGCAGCAGCTTAATAGGTATCCAGCGACTGGATCCTCGCCGCTCGATCCTGACTCACTTGGGTTCGAAAAGGTTCCCCCACACTAGCTGTTTCTCGTGTAATACTACGTAAAACATCACTTGGGTTAGAAAAGGTTCCCCCACTCTAGCTTTTTCTCGTGTAATACCACGTAAAACATCGCTTGGGTTAGAAAAGGTTCCCCCCACTCTATGTCGTTTCTGGCTCAAGTCAATTCTAACCCATTCCAGTTCTTGTTCAAGTGAATTAGAACCGGCATGGGTTAGAACCGGCATAGCTCATCTACTCATATTATTTCTCATCCTTACTTTCAAAACATCATTGAGATGCTTGGAATTATGGTCATTAACCAGATTAAACCTTTCGTTCCTTTGATCCTGTTGTAATTTGATCGAATCATTTGAGATTTTAACGTTCAGGAAGAATATGTGCATTTCGTAAAATGTTATTCACTTCATTCTCTGATCCCAGTGTACTATTAGATGGATTAAAGTTGCCAATTCTACGGCAAGAAATCTTAGAAATGTTAATACCTTGAAATCTACTCAATATACCAGAGAGCAATGCTAAGGCATTCGATTGATTATTATTATCAATTATACCACGCAATATTAAATTTTTTACCTTGGAAAATAATTTTTCCGTTTCCCTTTTCTAAAATTGTTACAGCACATCATATCAATTGAGCACATTCTTTATCAAAAGTTGTATCACAACTTTGACAATTTACCAACTCTTTGCCAATACAATTAAAATTTCAAAAACTACATTTATGCAAAGATGATTTGCTGGCTTTATTTTTATTATTTGGCATATTTTAAATGATATGTAGGTTATGTTTTATAATATACACAAAAATGCATCAAAGCTGAGACAAAATATGTACTATTAGACGAATCTATAGAAAATTATGCAAACTATATCACAAGTAAAAGCCTTTATAAATCGATTGTTAATAAACTTTAAAAAGTTAATGAATATTTATAAGAAAATACCGCAAATGCTACACTATGCGCCACCTATTGCCAGATTATATATTCGCAATTCTTATTAGTGAGATTAAATTAATTTATATAAATTGTATATACATAAATAATAACATTTCTTTTAGAGTAAAGCCGTGGCAAATGATTCTTATTTGGTACCTTCTTTTGGCTATGAAAATCGTTATGTCAATCAGTTATTGTACATTTTTATTATGCGATCTCAACGACCGATTGAACTTCGAGCTGCAGGGTATGTTAAGCTTTCCATGGAATCATTTGGCAAGGTAATTTTTCCTTTTATTATAGTTTTAGGATTTTAAATTATTTTAGGATTTTAAATTATTTTTTTTTTTTCAGATGATTACTGATATTTTATCTTTCTTTGCTGTTCTCCGTAACCTTAATTAATGAAATAACATTAAAATGCAAAATATTTGAAATTCGAATTTTACTTGCTTAAGAAGACCATAACGCATCATGCCATTTTTCCAACTATTATGTCTTCTTACAATTCGTCTATCCTTTTATTTATTAATGTATCAAAAATATTAACAAAAATCTTTAAAATAAACCCCCGATCAAATTTTTTTATCAATTAGAATCAAAGTTATGACGATTTTAAGTTTAAATGTTAAAATCAAATAAAAACTGATATTTAGATTAAAGAATACATGAGTTATTCTTTTTTTTTGGATTTTGTTAAAATGAAAATTTTATTTTTGTAATTTATTAAAATTTTCAATTTTTCAAAAGGTAAATTTTTTAATAAAAACATTTTTAATCAACAACAAATTTACAAAAGAATTAACGAATGAAAACTAATGAGTTTACAACCAATTTGAACGAAAAATAGTCCAAATTTAAATAAAACATTTTAATTTACATCTCGTCACTTATGTCTCGAAGTTCTAGCAGTGAAAGTTTGGTTTTGTTCACTCTTCCAACAGTGAACTTTTTGGATACCTTTAATTTCTTTTGCATTTTATAGTTATTCCATTTTTTTTTGTTCGTCGATTTTAATAAATAAAAAAAATAAAATTTTTATTTTAACAAAATCAAAAAAAAAAGAATAACTCATGTATTCTTTAATCTAAATATCAGTATTTATTTGATTTTAACATTTAAACTTAGATTCTAATTGATAAAAAAATTTGATCGGGGGTTTATTTTAAAGATTTTTGTTAATATTTTTAATACATTAATAAATAAAAGTATAGACGAATTGTAAGAAGACATAATAGTTTGAAAAACGGTATAATGCGCCATGGTATCAATGCTTTAAAATGGAAAATATAAAAAAAAAATGTTTGAAAATCTGTTAAAAAAAATAAGGCAAAATCACATATTCTCACCTGTCCTAAAAGTTAGTATTTTTTATGTATAAAAACATATGAACATTTAAAAAAATATATATATAGTTTTTGAGAAAATTGAGTTTGAAAAAATCGTTTTTTTCGGTTTTTCATGAATAACTCAGAGAGATCAACTTATATCGTGAGAACGGTATTTCAAACTAGATTAAATTCTGAACATTTTCATTAAAAGAACGTCCAAAAAGGTAAAAAAATTGTCGAAGCTATAACAATTTAAAAATTGAGGTTCATTTTCAATTTTTTAATTTTCATTTTTACACCCAACACTAAATACATTGTAGCGAGGAAAAAACATTTTAGAGCGTTCTACGAGGTAAATTTTATCTTCGTATACTTATTAGAAGGTATTTTTATCACTTAGAAGAGTAAAAAAATTCGATCAGTGATGGCCTGCATGAATCTGAATGGAATCAGTCATATATATTTTATTCAGCCTTGTAAAATATTTTTTAAATTTACTTGAATAAAAAATCAAGAGTAGGGGATACTTTATTAAATAAATTTTGTACATATGATACTTACTCATGGAAAAAATTTCATTGTGACACTGTAAGAATGTATGACCTGGTACCATTACAAAATCATGCATGTTTCTATTTTTCGAAGAAAAGAAAATGTGATACTACCAAAATAGATTGAAACGTATTACTTTGTAAAATATTTTTTGTTCTAGAAATTCCATTTAAACAAAAATAAAAAATACTTTACAAAACTGAATAAAATACATATAATAAATTTTATACTTACAAATGACAGTGCAGAAGAATAGTCACAGTATGTTTTCGTTTTCCAGATAACTCACTAGGAGAGTATCAGACCTCCGGATGACGGATTTTGCTCAAACGTTGAGATAAGTTTTCAGATGTCAAAATATGAAAGGAAACAGAATTTTAGATCCCAACGCTCAATATTTTCCTAGTTACAGGCAATTAAAGAAAATCATTAAAAAAGTTACTAGATTTTCAAACGCATATAGTTCCTTAGCATTGATAGCTAGGAGCATGAAAGCATTTTCAAATGAAAGCTGAGCTCAAATCCTTTCGAAATAGTAGTTATAGCATGTCAAAATATTATTTTTTCCCAAAGTCATAGCGTGATAAACATTGGACCTGATTTTTCTTTTTAAAACATTAATTAATAACAAAAGCTGAAATTGGGTCTAATGTTTATTACACTATGACTTTGGGAAAAAATAATATTTTGACATGCTATAACTACTATTACGAAAGGATTTGAGCTCAGCTTTCATTTAAAAAAAGTTTCATGCTTTTTGAAATGTTTTCTGTAATTTCATGAAGTTTGTTTATAAAGTTTAAAAATTGCAAGCACAGAGCTTAAAAAATAATTTACTACATAAGATTATGTATTTAGCTTGTAGAATTCTTTCAACTTCTAAGAAAATTTTTTTGCTCGTTATTTTTTCTAACATAATTCAGACTATTGTGTAAATTTAATATTTTTTAAATACTTTTTAGTAAAAGAACATCTAAACTCCCATATAACCTATTGTTAAAACGTGCGCTCACTATCGCTATATTGTTTTGCACCTCCCACTATCTTTCCATTTTAAATTCCAATATTGGTCGAAAGACAATGGCATCAGTGATGCTATATTGATTCCTTCTAAGACATATAGAAACTCATTATGTCTCAGGAGGACATATAAATCTTGTATAGAGTCGAACAGTACGCGAGAAACATATGCGATGCCAATACCAATTGAGCATGCCCTCTAGATGCTGATGCGAATACGGCCTATGAGGAAGTGCCCAGCACCTGCTCAAATAGCGAACATTTATTGTACAATGTACAAGTGTATTAGTTGTTTATGTCGTCGTACCAGGTATCCGGTGTTGTATGCGCAAAGCTAATTATATGGGTATTGAGGTTACATACATTTTAATTTGTAGCACAACTATATTCAGTTTGCTATACTTCACATAAAAAAATATAGATAGTTCCATACCTCACATGGTGACGTATAGAGTCATCAACACGTAAAGTTCGTCTAAATTCATTTCTAAAAACTGAACTTAATTGCAGAACCGATTTGATTAATGCTGATATTCCTGTGGAATTTCCAAGAAAAATGAGACTAAGTAAACACTACAATAAGTACGGATCCACATTTATATTACTTAATGTACATAATCTCATACGTCGCACTATAAGGTAGTAATTAGTTATAAAGCGATCGCCGAAGTCGTAAAATTGGTTAGTTTAATTGACGTGTTTTGTTTTTTCTTTTGACATTTTTTAATAAATTTACAAAATATGAAAAAAAAAATTTGATAAATTATAAAAATTTAGTGCAAATAATGAAAAAAAATTAGTACAAATAACAAAAAAATAATTATTATAGTGAAAGTGAGACAGTGAAAAAAAACATTAAATATAAAATGTGCTTGATATGCGTGGTCAGCTTGTCAAATTTGTTACACATCAATGACGGTTCTGCAGACGATCCGCGTCCACACAGTTAACATACGTTTATTCAAATTCAAATCAAAAGAAAGAAGGATTGCGAATTTGCACATTTATAATTTTGTAGTTCCTCATACCTGCTACAACGACATAAAATCATCTACGCCATTTGGGAGTAAAAAGGATGAATACGGGTATGAATACTTCTTACTCCTAAATGGCGTATTGGGCGGGAGTCACTTGATTATGTCGAGGGATATTTGTAGGGAGAGGGGGATAGTTAGACTATTAAATAAAGTATGCAAAGATATTATTATATTAACTGAGTTAGGCGGTATAATTAGATCTTGATGATATTAGTTAAAAGCGTGGCTGCATCTACCTCGGTACAATAATGACAAGATCTTCTATTTCCGGAGTCGCACTTCTTTTCAGTATCATCTTCAGGTCAGAGCGGTTACTCTCATATCTAGGACAGTCATGCTCCGCGTTCTCTTCTAATCCAGTGCAGATCGGGTAGCGGGGAATCGTCACACTTATATTTGTACAAGTATGCTCGGAAACATCCATGGCCTGTCAGTATTTGCGTCATATAGTAATTGACACTACCATTTCTACAGTACATCCACCTACCGATATGAGGGATCAGTCGGTGAGTCCATCTATTCTTGTCAGAATTATCCAAAGTCTCTTGCTAATGCAATAAACTTGACTGTCTCTGTTGCTGCTGCTTTACCAGTTTCATATCTCCCTGTGTTTTCTTCCTTCGGGAGAAGATTCGTCTTCTTTCTTCCGCTTGTTCTTTAATGGGCAATAGGCCTACAATGACGTCAGTGGCTTCTTTTGAGACCGTCCAGAACGCACATGCTACTCGAAGTATGCTCAGACGATAACCTGATGTCACTTTCCTGCAAATTTCTTGAATATTGAGTGCATCACATGATGAATTTTCCACTATATTTCATTTGACTATTTTGATTGTCTATAACTTCTGAGCCACAGAAGCTTTTTTAATGCACTAGAGCTTAAATTAAAGTATTTAATTTTTACTTTCTTTTATTTTTCATACATTTTTCTGTAAAACTTTAAGTTCTTTGGCTATTTGTTCTTGAAAGCGCTTCTTTTCATTATATTTAAAAAAAGTCTATATCTTGGTCTCTAGGGCCTATTAGACGAAAAGAAAAAACACGGGTTTAATTTTTTTTATTAAAAAATCATATCCCGCAGTTTCAGAAAAATCCGTTTCCCGGAGGTGGGGACCTCTCCTTGTTAGTAAATTATAAATCTGCGTGTAAAAAATATTTTATATTCTTTTATCACCTGCAACGCCACCAAAAGTGGCAAATGGTTCCGACCGCCTCTTTAATTAAGAACAAGATTTGACTTTTCTTGAAATATAAGAAAAATATCACCTCAAAAATGGTATATAAGTAAATTATCATTGTAAAAGCTAAAATTTATATACATCCTCATTATTTTTAATGCAGTCTGTTTATTTCAAATTAAATTTCACATTAAAGTTAAGGTGACAGAATTGCCCCTCCTTCTTTAGTAGAAGGCCTCGTCCATGTCTTCTATTTTATGTTTTTTTTTTACATGTCTATAGAAAATTGTATATTCTCAAAAAAGACTTCTTTATTGTATGATCGATTTGTGAGAAAAAAAATAAAGGGCGGGTGAGTTGTGTTTAAGATTAAGGAGGTTTTATACAAAAATATATCGTCAGATCGAAGACCATTGTCTTCTATACTTATATCAATGTCGTATTAAAAAAGTTGAATGCATATTCTTTTATCCAACATATCATATCTTATTATTATTATTTCCATTGTCTTTTGTATATGCTTTTGATCGTTCGTCACGAACATTTAACGAATTATTTTTTTCCCCTATGCTAAAACTGCGGACAAAGTGTATATCCTCTTATAACAATGGTATGTAAAAAAAATTATATGTTACTTGTCGTCGTCGAAGTTTCTTAGTAAATTTTTTCTCCTCGGTTTTTATTATTATTTCTTTGTTTCGAATTCATTGTTGTATCAAGCTTTCAAGCATATATACCTTTAACGTAATTAATTTTTTCCACAGAGTTTATGTCTATACTCTCGATTTTCTTTGTCCTAGAGCGTAGACTTGATCAACAATATAACAAAAAAAATAATGTACGTAATTCGATATATGGTCGCTATTCTATTGCAGTCTTATAAAAATTAATGATAATAATGCTTGCGTCTAGCGTAACATTCGACCGATCAACAGTGAGCTGGACATATTTAAATATAACTTTATTTTTAATCGTACAATATCAGTACAAAGAATATAATTCTTTTTTATTTCTCTCATTTAAAAAATAATACAAAACAGAATATTTTATTATGCTTTGTGTGAGGAGCGCGGTGACGTAACCGATAGAGCTCTTGCCTTCAACGCGGTGGGCACGGGTTCGAATCCTGGCCAGACACCTCTGACTTTTTTTCGAAAGAAAATTAGTGTATGTGCTACCCATATCGCGACTCTTAAAAAATCTGACCTCATTGAGTATCGGTTGATTGTTGGTTACAAAAGTGGCTGACCATCCATCGGTAGTCAAAGTTTTCGGTATGGTGGGTCTGACAGTCCAGCCTGATGTAATGTGTTAAACGGGTACCGGGCTGGACTCCCTCGACTTCACCATATAAAAAGGTTAATCATATAGAGGACAAAATCCTTTATACATTAATCTTTTTTATAAAAAAAATAAAAAAAAATTATGCTTTGTGTAAAAATACAAAATTATTATCAAGAAAGCTCTATAAAGCTTTGAAGTTGAAAAAGATATTTTTTTATAGGGCAAAGAAAAATGAAATATTTTTTGTTTATTTTAAATAATATTGACAAATAATATTGTTTCCGTTTTTTTTTAACAGAATGAAGATTTAGTTTTATATAAAATATAATGTTTACTGTAGTTGATATTTTTAAGAAAATTCGTATTTTTTTACATGTTGTAAAATAATATGAAATTTCTTATATTATCTCACTATTCAAAATGAAACATGTTTATACTTTTATTCAGAACATCATAATATATTTTTATATTTTTGTATAATAAAAAAAAATTTCGCTATCAATATTATGAAAAGTTAATGCTCTCCTTGAATTTCGATAAAATAATTCAACTCAAAACCTTGGTATTGCATTTATTCATTTCAATGTTTCAAACCCTTAGAATGAGCCCTTTTTAAGTATAAATGCTAATAATACCAAGTCAAAACTAAAAATCCTCATAGTTAGCGTTCATTGTAAATTTAAGAACTAATCGGCTATTTAAAAATCTATGAGGAAATTTAAAGGTTATATTGCGAATAAGGTTGCAGGATTATTTTACAGTATGAAATTTCTCACAGAATAATTTACATTAACTCTTACAAAATTATCTGTAAAACTTTCTACACTATTTTAGCCTACATGATTTTCGGCAGAGTCTTTTTTAAATTGTACACCATACAAGTTTCTCTATAAAAAATCTTTTAGATTTTCCAAAAGTATTTCTCGAAGAAAATTTTGCAATGTTTCCCTTAGATATTTTTAAAGCTTAATATTTTAGAATATTCAATATTTACAAGAATAGTTTTAATATCATTCATACAATCTGTAGAAATTACTGCAATTAAGTCTGTAGGAAACCCTACCGAAATTTGTGCAGATTTTACTTCAGTTCTTAAAAAAATAGCTAAATATAAAAAATAATTCAAAAAATTATAATTAAGTGTTCTTGATAATAATGTTCCTACTAAAGAAGAAATAAAAAACGAGATAAGCCTAGCATTGCCAGCTCTCTGTACCCCAAATGCATTTAACTGAAAGAGGGTTATATTGCTCAAAAATTTATAGGTCCTTCCTGATAGTTCAAAATATTTCAGCAATTAAAATTATCTGAATCTTTCAGTATAAAAAAAGATTATTTATTTAAGTATCCAGGAGCGGCTCAGGCATCGAGATAATGGATTTCGCTCAAACTTTAAGATAAGTTTTCAGATATCCAACGATGGAGAAAACCAAAATTTTAGAACTTAACATGTTTAAAAAATTGAAATTATTAATAGTTTTAGGTTTATTTTTAAAAAATATTAAAATAAATACTATTTTTCAAACTGATTTTTATCAGTCTAATAAATAATTAAAATTGAATAATTTATTTTGAGTATTTTGTATGATATTGAACTACTCTTTTTAGTTAACATTATTTTAAGTATGACATAGTTAACGTTTGTATCACTTTTTTCTAACACGACTGAGATACGTTTTGATTAGATTAACGATGAAATACGACTTTATTAAATGCAAAATCGAGAATACGTCTTTGTTAGATGCATGTTTGAGATACGTCCATATCAATAGGAGACGTCGAATAATACAAGTAAACTTTTCTATTTAAAAAAAAATCATTCTAGTTGTTTCGAAATGGTAGAACTTTTAATCATCATGAAAAACGATTTTTTAGCTATAAGTTAAATAAATGATTTTTCATAACAACTTATGAAATAAAAATTGCAAAAAATATGAATCAAGTGCAAAATCTATGCACCATTTTTCGCAAAATCGAATCAAACGTGGTTTCATAATAATTAATATTTATAGAGCGATTTATGCGAAAAGATATCCTAATTTCGTTCTTAATTTATTGTAGTACGGTAGCTATATATTTCTTTTCAATTTTTTAAAATTTTAAAGTTGCTTACAGGTAGAAAGTGTATTTTTTTTTATAACTTTGATTCTGTAAATCTTTTCGAAATATCACTTTGCTTCAATGTATACAATCGAGAAATTATTTTTTATCATTTTAAAAAGAGCTGCCATATTAAAACAATTTGAACGATTTTTCTGAAAACAGAAACTTTTTTTGTATTATACTATTCAATTTTTTCCTGTTGGAATCATCCAGATAAGATATAAATTTTTTAAGTAAATCTTATATTTACATCATTTAGCTTGAAAAAAATTTGTTTCTCCTCTATAACATCAGACAAATTTATGAATAAAATGAGAATTATAATATTGCAAATGACCAATGTCTGGCCTAAAACTATTTAATATTTCTATCATGGTCTAACTTATAAGAATAAAGTTAAAACCTATTCATAAGTATTTTTTGTGTGTGTTTTTTATTTGTTATATCATATTATATTATATTTTATAAGTTCAGCCTTCCTTGCATAGTAATCATAATTTTTATTCAATTCAATTTTAATTACATTTACTAAATTTTGTTGAAATCACGAAATAATATGTAAAAAGATGCAAATACATGAGCCTGAATAACCTTTGCATCTTATGTTCATATTAATTATTTAAAAGAACTATTTTTAATTATTTTAATTTTCTTTGTGAACCTATTGAGACGTGTAACTAGTTTTTTTTCTAAGCCATTATTGCTCGTTTGTGTTTATGTTGTTCAAAATTTTTTACTTACAATTTATTGATACCAAAAAAGAATGATTCCATTCTGAAGTTGAGTAAATAAAAATATTAATTCATTTCAAAGTAATGTACAATTGAAAGTAAAGATTGAAAATATATTCAAATTAACAGCAAGCGCCCTTTACAGTTATTTATTAAATACATTTTTTATTTTCATTTGTTAATAACTCAAAGTTTTTCTCTAAAATCCTACTTCAAAATTATTGTTGGTTTTGTTATAAATTTTTGGCTACATGTAGTACATTAAAAATGTATATGTTGTATTTACTTACGCTTAATAAAACTTCATGTTTCAAAGTAAAATTTAAAATATATTAAATGATGTTCAACGATGTATTTATTATATTCCATCGATTACACTATACGTATCTTTTAAAAGGAAACAATGAAATATTAACGAATGAAATAACACAAGCTTATAAACTTTTTAAACAAACAAACTTCAAAAGCAAAGCCTCGTGGGTCAGTATGACATTGGCACTTGACGCAAAACCGCAAGTAACAAACTTTCAACCCCATAATTATATAAAAACCACAAAGGGGTAAAAAAAGCAATATGTATATATATATATATATATATATATATATACACCCATAACTCTAACTCGCGCATGTCCGAGACTTTGAAAAAAATGACAAAGAATAACTAAGATTCATTAACATGCTTTTAGTTTCCATTGTGGTTTGTTGAGAAATGTTAGGC
Source organism: Anastatus disparis (assembly GCA_017163975.1). Classification (NCBI taxonomy): domain Eukaryota; kingdom Metazoa; phylum Arthropoda; class Insecta; order Hymenoptera; family Eupelmidae; genus Anastatus; species Anastatus disparis. The sequence goes on from JAFFSR010000251.1 coordinate 5,930,905, forward strand.
ATCTCAGTAAAATATATTTTTGAAATTAATTTAATAATATTTAATTAATTTTAAAAAACTGATGATACTTTGACAAAATAAGAGCACAGCGGAAATAAAAAAAAGTTTATTTATAACGGTTTCATTTAAATTTTTATGTAATTGTGATGTGAAGTAAATGATGTTTAATTTCAAAATTACCTTGAAAATTATTCTTCTTAAATCCCAATAAAAAATGAAGTAAAAAAATGAATACACTTTAAGAATATTCATAAATTGATATTTTTGCGATATATTTTAAAATCAAAATCTAAGAATAAAATGGAGGAAACATCACCGTTTTACAGACGTGTCCGAAAAATTCAGATGCGTATATTGTGTTTCGCCGGTCTTGTTCCTTTTGAAAATCATTCGTTATATTTTATTGGAACGATCATAATGTCGCTTTACGTTAATTTTGCATTCGCAGCTGTGAGTAGTGTGTACATTTGGGCATTTGTAGCGGACTGTTTTAATAAAAGATTTAATCCTGATATTACATCTGAATTATTCTCCTTCTTCGGTTTTCACTTAAGATTCATGTATATGTTCAGTCGAAGAGTTAAACTTGGGAAGATGCTGAGGTGAGCATCTGAATTTTTTTTGTTTGCAATAAAATCAATTGTTTTACTTTTATTTCTTACACTGTAAAAAATGTTGTGTAATTCGCCAAATTTTTTTTCTACAAAAATTTTTGTGTTAAAATTAAACATATATGTTTGTAAAGTTAACATAAAATTTTTTGTAACTTTAAAATTTTTGTGTACTTTTAAATGTAATACAAAATTTTTTGTAAAATTAACATACAGAGTGTGCTTTCTATCTTAACATTATTATAATCTTTCTATTTTAACACAAAAAATGTGCGTATCATCTATAACACTTATGTGTCTTAAAATTACAAAACATTTTTCACACTGTAATTACACATATTTTATAAATAATGAAATAATGAAAATAAATAATGAAAACGATGTCTTACATTCAATATTATGTTCGTAATTTTCACATGAGTTTGTAAGACATAAATAATATATTTACAAACATTCTTTATATTTAATGCTTTAATTTTCTATTTTTTTTATTATATTCATAAAAGTCTCTTATTAATAAAAAATAATATCAAAAATATAAAACGAAAAAAATTCCTATTAAAATAACTTAACGTAATGTTATATTCAATACAGCAAACAAAGGTTATATAAATATATAAAAATTGTTACAATTGTGAAAATATTTTGCAACTAGCATTCATTATTTCAAAAAACTATTACCATCTCATTAGTTTTTTATTTTTTCAAACCTAAGCTGTAACTTTTACAGTAATAACTTTTTTTGAATGAATATATGTATAGTAATGCACAGAAAATTTTAAATTGTATAAAACATTTTATGAAATTAATTTTTATTGTTTGTGACATCTTTGAAAATATATACTCATTAATAAATAGCTAATTCTTCTCAAAAATAATTTGTTTCAAATAATTACACTTTATAGTACATTTTTTTTATCATTAAATCATATGATTGATAATGTTAAAAAAATTAATACTGGATTGAAGTATATTAAGTCTTTAATACATTATCTATGTTCAAAAAAGCCATTTTACATAATCTAAAACATTTCCTAAATTTTTAACCTTCTTAAAACCTGCATAAGTTATGTAAACTCGTTTAGAAATATTAAACAATACTCAAATTATAGTAACTGTTTCTCTTTTAAATTATCGTAACGGAAAATCAGTTTTTTTTTTGGTAAAATGAGATTTTTTCAAAAGTTATTTAAAATAATTACTATAAAATTCTCTGAGATAAAGTCTTGATATTTTTAACAATTGATTAAAAAATCTTCGAACCATTTTAAAATGAAAATAAGAGAAATAGTAATTTAAAAGTTATCAAATTGATTAAAAATTTTATTATATTTTATTATATTTAGGTCACATACAGTCAATCATCGAACAAAAAATGGTTATGCAATAAAATAATTTTTTTATTCATTTTCATACATTTTTATTTTGTCTTTTATTTTTTGTTAATAATTATCATATTTTAAAAATTTTAAGTCAATTTAAAAAAAATTTTTTTTTTTAAATCTTACAAAATTGTGTTTAAAACAAGATACGTGACAACTACAACATGAAAACAATGCTTATCATATTTCTCGAATTTTTTCTTTAGAAACAACCCTTGAACACTCTTATTCATAATTGGATTCTCGTCACTTCAGTATACTTGTCGTTAAACAAAGGATCGTTATTGAATATATTGATAAGCATCGTTCATATATAATTTCTTAGTAAAAATGATTTCCTAAGAAATTATAAATATGTGTGAATAAGTATATATAAATATTATTAATTATTTGAATTGGTATGATGAATAATTGCACAGTCATTTATAACTGTCCGCTGTTATTAACAATTAATAACAGTTATTTAAAACCATACACTGTTATCAACAACTGACAAGAGTTATTTTTATTTATTTATAATTATTTTAAACAATTGTTCCCTTATCACATAATGCATTTTTTCTATGGAGAATCTATTCATCAAAACGACTCAAAGTACGTCAAAAACTTTTATTGACAATTTTAATAAATCATGCGAATCAAACGGACTTGTAATAATCTAACATAAACAACTGATGATAACTTTAAATTTATGAATACTACTGCTTACGGCAAAAAATCTAACTTTCTATAAGTCAAAAATACTATCATTTGAATTTACTAAAAAATAAATTCTTTCAATCTTTCTCTCATCCCAATGTTCTATATGAATGTCAATCCAGTATGGCAAATATTTGTCCGTTTGACGTACTATAATTTTAATTACGATACTAAATTGTAAAAAAATGTACAATAAATATATTCGACTTATTTTTTTCTCAGCTTTTGATGGTAAAGTCAGATTTTCTGAAATTTTCCATTTTCACTTTATAAAATTATAAAACGAATTGTATATTATAAAGTATATTTTTCAAAATTTTTTTTAATTCTTTAGATCGAAAGTTGAATATATTTTTATATAAAAAAGACTTCTTTCCATAGAACACTCAAATGTTCCTTTCTGAAAAATAAAATGTAAAAAAGTGGACGCAATGCAGGTTCAATGTCATTAAATAAAAATATATTGATTAGTTCATAAAATTCAGACTAAAAAAAAAACAAAAAATAAAAAGGAGATATTACGAATAATATTAATATTAAAAACAATCGTATTTTGGTCATTGATGGCGAATGGAAAAATCAGGAAAACACTTATCGGAAATCTTGACACTACTTTATGGAGTCTCATAAGCGCAGGGAAATAACACCTGCGTTCCACGACATTTCAGATTATGCAAATTCTTAATATAAAAAAGTTTTGAAATTTATGAAATAAAAAATTTAAAAAAGTTTCGAAATTTATACATAATTTGTCTTAACTTTAGCTCAAATCGTAAGAGGTCAAAAAATCTTGTAATTAATTTTAGTAGAATATTGAAATGAATTTAAATTTGGAAGTATCAATACTAATGTATAAAGTATTGATGTAATTATAATGAATAGGTTCGTGATTCAATATTGGCTACGTAAAAGCTTGAACTTCGACTTGACACATGCAGTGGTTGGTATTCTATGAACTCATTTTTTTCAAAACTAGTACAACATCAATTTACGTAAGTTGAATTTTAAACAAAATAAACTCCAAGTTAATATTAAAATAACATAAGACAGTGAATTGTGTTATTTTTAGTAATGTTGAAGATATGACAACTGCAAATTTACCTTTTTTACAAAGTATAAATTGATGAAGCAATATTTTTGTTGATTTAAAATTGATAAATTTTTCATAATTAATCATGTTAGACATTAAACACAAATGTTTTGTTTTCATTGTTTGCTAATCTTTTTTAAACGTATTGTGAGGCAGTACATAATTTAATAATAATTTTGTAATATATGCTGCTCAAAAAATATTTATTTTTAATCTTATGCTGTAATTTGTGTAAAAGATGGAAATCATAATACTTTCAGAAAGTTGACTTTGATTATGAAGTAATGCAACGAAAAAGTTTTCAACGTACTTTGGCTCGTTTTACTCTTGCACTTAAAAACAATTTTAATCCATATAAAAAGTTTTTGATATTAATGAGAACATTTTAACACTAAACCTTTCTTTATTTCATAAAAACTATTGCTTAAGGTACGCAGAAGATTTATGGAAGAATGTAAGTAGCGAAGAAAAGATTCACGTACGTATTTTTGTCCGCAAAGTGACCCGTTTGAGCGTTTGTTATTCCGGTATTATATTGACAACGATTACATTGTACGTATTATCAAGTCAATTGCCTCAATGGACAGCCGCCTCAACCAATGAAACAGTTCATCGAGATCTGCCTTATCCATTCTACATTGACGTACAGGTTTCTGTTTATCACCGCAAACTGTAACTAATTAATTCAATTTACGATAATAATACTAATAATAATGTTGAAAACTTAAATTGATTCAGAATTCACCACAATATGAGGTCCTACTAGGTGCTCAGATTGTTTGTTTGCTAACCGTTACGCAAACGAGCGTATGCGTAGATACTGCAATTGCTTTTCTGATTATGATAGCATGCGGACACTTTAGGCTCATTCAAGTTCGACTGGGTGTAATTGCTCAACATATAGAAGAAAATGAACAATTCAATGGAAGGCAGAAATCTTTGACATTAAACAACGACAAGAATAACATTGACAGTGAAAAGACAGATGAAAGGATAAAGGAAAGATTGCGCGAATGCATAGTTTATCACCAAGAAATATTAGAGTAAGATTAACTGTTCATTTTTTTTACTTTTTTACGAAGCAATTTTTAAATTTGTTGCGGCAGGAAAAAAATTTAATTTCAAGATTGAATTTTATATAAAAAAAGTGAAATAACGAATTTCAAAATTAATTTTATAGCACTGCGGGACCTAAATCCATACATAGGTAACGCTCTACTGTTACCTAAGGGGCACTTTTTTAAACAGTATAAAGCCAAATTTACTTAGGTCACGTACACATAATAAGCGATACTTTGATATCTAGATTATTTTTTTAAAGTATTTTCGTTGTTGATAAAAAGATTTAAATTATTGTAACTCTTTCATATTATTATTTTTCAAATTAATTACAATTATTAGCTCTTAAAATACGAATAAAACTATAGTTAATACTAGCGTAACATGCAGAGCGAAGAGGTATATAGTTAGTTCAGCGCTCCAATAGAAGTTCACTCTGTGATTTCTCGCGCGATTGCTAATGCCCCGAGCGCAATAGTCCGCGATTTGTTCGGCGGATACGCTAATTCACTAGATCGTGCCTAGGGAATTTTTAGAGCCAACTATAAGAAAATAAATTCAATTTCAGGCATTATGCCCTAAGCAAAATATTCCGCAATTTATTTTCTTATAGTTGGCTCTAAAAATTCCCTAGGCACGATCTAGTGAATTGGCGTGTCCGTCGAACAAATTGCGGACTATTGTGCTCGGGGCTTAATAAATTACCTACTCACCGCTCCTGCGACGCTTATACATGTTTGAAGTAACATTTAAATTTATGATTTTACAGAAGGTAATTTAAACTAATAATTTCACATAATATCAATAATATTGATAAAAAAATTAATATCATTACACGTTTCAAGTATATTTTTGAGATTATAATTTTTTCTTTTCTTTTTTGATTTATCATTCATGGAGTATTTAGTTTTTGTTCATTTATAGTTTTCTCTTTTCTTTTTCGATCTATTATTCACGAAATGCCAAGTATTTAGTTTTTTATAGTTTTCGCTTTTATTTTACGAATTATCATTCGTGGAGTGCATAGTTTTTGATTGTTATTGATTTTTAAGAGTACAGATCTAATACGGCGGATTTATGTCCCACGTGCTGCAAAATAGTATACGATACTCGTGACCTTACTAAAACTTTATTATACGGCACTACGTTATCGCCCTCGCTATGCCCGGGCGATAACTCCGACCGTGTAATAAAGTGCCACTTAGGTCACTTGTATCGTAATGTACTATTTTCTTAAAATAAGAATGATTTTTACTTACTAATAACAAAAATTTATCAGATAAATATTTGTAACAAATTTAGGAAATTCATTTTATAAAATTAATTTATTAATTTTTTTAATCTTTAACTTTTGTTTTTATAAAGTTTTAATTAATTTAAAAATTACAATTATTTATTCAATTTTGATACAATTTTTAGGGCTATTATATCTTAAACTAATATAATCTTCGTTACATATTAAATTTCTTATTTTCAGTTTCTGCAATGAAATAACGTTACTTTCTAGTGAAATTTTCATGATAGAGCTCATAAGTACAACTTACAATTTATCACTGATTGGGATTTTATTAGCTGGGGTGAGTTAATTTAATAAAACTTCATAGATAAATATAAAATATCAATAAATGAATTATGTTATAGACAATATATATTTATATTGACAGAATATGCCACTTGCAGAAAAATTTAAATTTGCACCAGTTTTATTCATCTTAGCGACGCAACTTTTCGTTTGTCAATATCCTCCTGAAATTCTGCTTCAAGAAGTAATTTTTCATATTTAATAATAGCTTTGATAAATAAAAAATTATATTTTATAATAAATACCTAATTTATTTTCATATTTAATATCTTTTGAATAAAAAGAGTGCTGGAGTAGCTGAAACTGCATATCAAGTACCACCTTTTAGAAACGACAAGTTACGGCTCGACAGACTTTTCATAATTTTACTTACAAGATCGCAAATACCTTATCAAATGCTTGCTGGCGGACGGATAAAACTCTCCATCGAATCATTTGGTAACGTATGTATAAAAAAAGTGATAAACCTGAATAATAATAATAATTTTACGTCATCAAATCAACATTTAAATATTTTTTTTCAAATCAACTTAACATTTTTTGGCTTTTTTTATTACAAGTGTTTCAAGACATAATTGATACATTTATTAAAAAATAAATAGTTATCATATATTTTAAATTAAACTAACAATGTTTCTTTGCAGATGATCAGAGGCGCTTTTTCATTCTTCACTGTTCTTAGAAGTTTCAATTGAAAACAGATTCTTACTCACAACACCTTGTTTTTACACATGTAGATTTATTTTTACAAAAAAACCTTAAAATAAAATGAAAAAAAATAATTATAAGAAATAATTGAAAGTTTATAATTATATTAACATTTACCTACAAACTTTATACAACATTCTATGATATTATTAAAATTAATCTATTCACATTTTATAAAATGAAATTTTAAATTAATATTTTTTAATTATTAATTTTATTAAAAATTTTAAGTTGTTAATATTATTTAAAATAATAAGAACAAAATGATTTGTGATCGAATTTATAGATTTTTTCTTATCGACAATTTTTTAAAAAATCACAAAAATAAAATCTACAAAATTTTAAAAGTGGAGATAAAGTTTACTTACTAATAGAATCTAGGCTCAATAAACTCGATGATCAATATGTCATATAAAATACTAGATCTCTGTGGTGATACCAATGCTAGGTTAGATTTAGGGAATGGCTGAACCAAAATTATCAACTTAAACAAGTTAGAACGTTACCTACGTTTAAACTGTTAATTTTAGCATTATTGCAATTGTAAGAATGTAATTTGGATTATAATAAATAAATCAACAATTTGGGGAAATCGAGTCGAAGACAAATTCCGAATCAAATTTTTAGGGAGTACCCAATCCGACTGTGTTTTATAGAGTGGAGTGAAAAAACGGAGCTCTAATCCTCCAAAACAAAATGGAAAAGCTAGTTGTTTGCCTTTTTGCATTTGCGATTCATTCTATAGTAAAATGGTTGCTCTGTTTTTCTACTTGTTTCATATCTATTCTTATTACATATATGAGCAATTCTGTTTGGGAGTCAAAAACATTTAAAAAAAAAATTGTGCTGGTACGCGTGTACTGACCATTGGGAATAGTTTTCTAGGGTCTTAGAAACAAGAAAAAATGGTAGTACATCTAAAAATTCAATAGGTATATTTTAAAAATTACTTTAAAGGTCGAAATTTTACGAAATAGTTTTTTTCGTACGTTATGGAGTTTTTGGTTCCTTCAAAACTCTTGGAAATCCTGTTTCTACTTTTGAGTTGACTTTTTATCAAAATTTTAAAGAAAAACCATTACCCATCCATGAAAATGGATTTAAACGGTACTAAAGGGTCATAAAAAACGACTTTTTTTCATTAAAAAAAAAGTTTAAAATTATTTGAACTTTTAAAGTGAAAGGGTAAGCTTAGAAGAATGTAACGAATTACAATATACAATATTTTAATATTTTTTTAAAGTATTAATTCTTAATTATTATGATAATTTGTAATCCACATATATAATTTTTAAAAATGATATAAAATTTTTTTCAGTATTGAATGAATATTAATTATTTTTTAACACGTGCAAATTGCCGATATTAATTCAACACTAAACTCAAAAATTTTGTATTATTTCATTACATATAAATGAATCTTAAATTATTGTAATAATCAATACTTTTAATAAGTATTATTAAAATATTGTATTTTACTTTAAAAGAAAAAATTAATTTTCCCTTTGTCAATTACTTTTTTGTCCTGTAATAAATTCACTGAAATTCAATGGCATTTTCGCTGAAACTCAAATACTGAATATTTTACTATTTTATTCAGCAAAATTTCACTAAACTCTAGTGGAGCGATTTTAAATTACCCATTCAGTGAAAATTTCACTGGATTATATTTAGAGAGTATGGTTTTTCTTTCGAAATTGTTTAATTATATATTATGAAAATTATAATAAAATTAGAATTATAATTCTATTTGTGTATATAATTCTAAAATCATATATTTTATATGAATAAATTACAATTGATTTTATTCATATAAAGTACTTAATTTCAGAATTATAAACTTGAACAGAATTCTAATTCTAATTTCATTATAATTCTGATATAAATATGAATCTAAATAATCGGCAAGATTTTGTTAGCATATTGTATTTAATTATTAATAAAACGTCAGTGTCATTAATACTTATTAATATAACAAATTTCACATTCTTAGAATGCTTTTGACATTGTTTTTGTGTTTCTTATTTGTTTGCGAAGAGTTTAGTTTTGATGATGTATATAGTTTTCACTTTTTTTCGAATTATCATTCGTGGAGCGCAAAAATTTCGTTAAAATTGATTTTCTAGAGTATAGATTACGTTTGGTGGATTTATCTCACACGTGCTATAAAATAATATACGATACGTGTGCTCGAAGTGGTCCTCTTACACGACGTGCTTAGCATCCTCGCTGCGCTCGGATGCCAACTGCACGCCGTGTAAAAAAGGACCACTTGGAGCACATGTATTATAATATACTATAAAATGTTTAAATAATATAAAATGATGTTTAAATAATATAAAATGATATTTAAATAATAAATTATTATATATATTAATTTTACCGATTTCAATTCATCTTTATTTCTAATCGATTTCAGCAAAGTATTGTCATAATTATTAATAGCTTTTTGTGATTTTTTTAGGACTATCTACGCCATCGTGAGGTATAACTTTTCTTTTTAATTGTCTCCTTTCTTCCTTTGTAGGACTTAAATTATTATATTTTTCTAAATTTATTATTTTCTTCTCATTTCACTCCATTCTAAAATAAATTGAATTATAAGATTTATAATTATAGAAGAATAGTAGGAAAATTAATAAGAACTTAAAAAATTTTATTTCTATGTAAGAGTATATAAACAGTGAATTGAAAAAGAAAAATTCAAAAAAGTAAGATAAGTAAAGATTATTTAAAAATTTTAAACTAACCACCATTTGCTAATATATTTACTGCCTGCTCTTTAAATGATGCGGTTTTCAATTTAGCTATTAACTTTTTAGAAGCACTTGTGATTTATATGCTTGAGGGCCAAGATATAATGACAGGTTCACATGTTTCTATTATTTCTTTTGCATTTAACTCATCTTTTTTCTCTAACCGTTTTGAAAATCCCGTTCGTATCAACGGATTATCATATCCATCTTTATCATTTATGAATTCCACCAAAACACAGTGATTATTATTGATGTTCCACAATTTTTCCATGATGACTTTAAAAATTCGCAGACAGGTTACATGTGTGAAAATACGTTCGAATAGCGTTGCTATTAGCAACAAGCCTTAAATTGTGTGAAAAGTTGTTCTAATTATATTGAAGAGTAATATAATAAAATAATCTTAATATGTTTACAATACTGAAAACTATGCTGGTTCTTTAAGAATCACTAAAAATTTTAAATATGACCCAAATACTGCCATGAACTTTATTAAAATTAACTAGTGTAATCAAATTCTTTATTTTGAAGTTTGAATTTACTATATGTTTAATGAAATTAATAAAGTTTAAAATTATCAAAAAAATCCATTGAAAATAAATGTGATAAAAAATTCATTTAGAAAATTATTAATTTTAAAATTAAATTGATAATAAAAATATTGAAACTAATCAACATCAAGTATTTTTCCCATAGAATGTAAAAGTAGTTCAAAAAAACCTTACACAAATTATTGAATAGTATTAACAAAATTGTACATAGAGAAAAAATATGGTAACTATTTCTATAATATTACCATACAATATATTTTAATACGGCTACTACTAGAATTTTTATAATATTTCTAGTAAATTTTATTATAAAGTATGGTAATTTTTGGCTAAAACACAGTCTGTGGTTGGTTTACGATAAAGTATGGTAATTTTTTCAAAAAGTATGGTAATTTTTACTCTAATTTTTCTCCGTGTAAGATAGATAAAAAGATCGAAGTAGAGCGGCAAAAGATGTTGAAGAGATGGGAAGATGAAGATGGAAAAGAGTCAAGAAGATCTTGAGCAGACCAGGTGGAAGAGGATGAGAATATAGCCCAACAAATAAAAACTACCTTGATCTCTCACGCCATGACCAGTGATCATCGGATATGGGTATGGGTTGTAATATACTATTTTTTTTTTTAAATAAATTTTATAAAAAATGTTTTTAATCAATCACTATATTTATAATTTGTATTACATTTAATTATTTTGCGACAAATATTTATGAGTTACGCTTAATAGCATTCCAATATTATCAATTTTGCTCAATTTTTTTAATAACTTTTTTGTTTCATTGTTAACATGGTATATTTTTAATTGATTCAAATTCGTAATAAAATCTAAAATTTTATTTTTGGTTCATAAAAATTGATCATTTCATTACGAAGTTATAAGCATAAATGCTGTTTTTTCCATAAAAGCCCATGGTAAATTTTGGAATTTCTGTAATTTTTTTTTCTTTGATTTGGTCGTAAACCTTATATTTTCAAAACTGTTTTGAAAAGCTTGCCACTCATACTTTTCTTAACATTTTTTACTTAATATTTTATAATTTTATTAAAATCCGCTAAAGCTACCTTAAGAAGGGGCCGAACTATCTGTCTTTGTCTAATAGCGTTTTTCATCATTTATGTAAACACTATCCGGTATAACAAGAAAAAAATAGCAGCCCCCGCTAGATATTAGTATAATAAGTAATTTTTGTAATAACAACCGAATTTTTTCACTGCGTAGTTTTTGAATAATTAGAGACCTACCAAAAAAAGATAGGTTATATTCTAGATTGCTAGTAGGTCTCTAATTAGTCAAAAACTATGCGGTAAAAAATTTGGTTGTTATTACAAAATTTACTAATTATACTAATATCTAGCGGGGGCTGCTATTGTTTTCTTGTTATACCGGATAGTGTTTACATAAATGATGAAAAACGCTATTAGACAAAGACAGATAGTTCGGCCCCTTCTTAAGAGTCAAAAATTTGAAAGACGAAAAATTTGAGAAGGTTAGTCAGTATTTTATATTCCCAATGACAGATTAATATCAATTTTGATTTTGCATTATTATCTAGTAATAATGTGTTACTTTGTGTCATGTTTGTCTAAGATTTATTTGGTGTACATTATTTTATAAATCTCTTTTCTTCATTTAATTCATCTTCTAATTTTCGTTTATCAAGAGGCGCGCATCGCGCCTCGAAGGCATGTATTTATTTGAAGTTAAAATTTTTTTTTATTTATTTTTATACAACATAACCTGTTACGTCAACATCATGCTCTCTCTTTCTTTCTAATTATCTACATATATCCACCATCGAATCTATTCATCAACGAAATCGAGAAGCGAGATCGAGATTCGAGAATCATCTCGAAAAATAGATTAATCGCGCTGCAAAATCATATTAACCGCCAGCTTAAAATGTTAATTTTTGAAAGTGGTTTTCAACTACATTATATTTTTACATTTTTAGTAATACTCGGTCATTGTAAACGACAAAGAATATGAACTATGGATAGATCATCATTTAATTATATAATAGATGATAAAACTGTAAAATACGAGATTGTTGTTTTCATAATCTAAAAGAATTTTTTAAATATTTAAAAAAATAATTTAAATAATTTATTATTAATAATATTTGAATTTAGCATTACTTTTTCAAAACTTTCCATTGACAACATTACTAGTTTACCTGCAGTCAAATAACAAGGATACAACGTTCGAGTTATAATAATACCAGTCGATTTCCGAACTTTTAATGGGTGGTAATACCATTCACTGAAATATCTGTAAATAAATTATTTTTTATAGAAACTCTCCTTTAATTTGATCATAATTTTTAATAAACTCATATTAATTTAAAATAATATGATATAAATGTAATATACAAACGCAGAATATAGGACTTCTTCACTACTGTTGATAATTTGTTGGCCAACCCAATTAAGACAAAATAAATGAATTACTAAACCATTGGAAAGTGCAAGATTTCGTGATAATTTATGAAAATCATTTCGAATGTATAGCATCTAAAATATTTTTTTTTATAAATATTTAATTGATAATACAAATTTATGATTTTAAAATCAATGTCTTATAATATAAAAATTGTCTATACTAAAACATTAAAAAGTTACTCACATAAACTGCTTCGATTGCTAATGAAATGACACAAGCTGCTTGCACATAAAGAAAACATATACTGAATGAATTTTCTAATAACAAATTGCAACTAAAATTATATGTACTTTTTAATATCAATTTGAATCAAAGCAGGAGAAAAAATTACTTATTTAAACAAATTTAAAATAGAAAAATATTATTTTTAATTAAATAGTAAGTTACATTAATAAAATGCATTTTTCAATGATATTTATTTAGTCTCGTAACCATTTAAATTTTGTATTTTATAAAACAAATACAATAATTTTTAGGAATGCAATAATATATTATTTCATCGGCGTTTCATTTCATTTATAAAATTCAAACAATTCAACGTTATGCACAATTAGTGATTCTTCAAAAAATAATATTTTACACTTTCAATGGAATAAAATACGTATTCTTTCTCAGACTGAATGGTATGAAAAAAATTTTATTAATTTTTTTTTATGAAACCTTATACTTCGATTGTGTAAGATTACAGTGTCTTTCAAATTTTTCTCTGTTATAACTTCATTGTAAAGATCAAGAATTATTTTGTCATGTCTTTTAAAGCTTGCTGCAACAGTTAAGCGGGAACTGTAAAATGATGTTTAAATTATTTGTTTTCATTGTGGAATTATTAAATTAATAAAAAAAGTTAAATTAATAATAATAATATTTCTAACACCCTTGTTAAACCACAGATTTTTTTTTTTTTTTTTTTTTTTTTTTTTTTTTTTTTTTTTTTTTTTTTTTAAGAAAAAGATTAATATATAAAGGATATTGTCCTCTATATAATTAACCTTTTATATATGGTGAAGTCGAGGAAGTCCCCCGCCCGGCATCTGTTTAACACATTACATCAAGCTAGGACTGTCAGACCCACCATACCGAAAACTTTGACTACCAATGGATGGTCAGCCACTTTTGTAACCAACAATCAACCGATACCCAATGAGGTCGGATTTTTTAAAGAGTCGCGATATAAATGGCACATACACTTATTTTCTTTCGAAAAAAAAGTTAGAGGTACCTGGCCAGGATTCGAACCCATGCCCTCCGCGTTGAAGGCAAGAGCTCTATCCATTACGCCACCGCGCTCTCGAAACCACAGATTTTGATAAAACTGTAACATTTGGTACATCTTATCTAAAAAACATGCTCTGTAAAATTTTATAATCTAAAGCTTAAAAAATCCCAATATAAATCTAAAATATTTTAAATTTATTCATTTTTAGAAAAAAATCCACTTTTCTATCAACTGAACTGCTGATGTTATATTGTTAATTAGAATAAATCTAAAAAATAATTAATTTTAGTTCTACTGATTTTTTCTTTTGTTTCTTAGATTGTTATTTTGTAATGAGTATAGCTGCTGTCGAAGCGCGAGTCATTTTTTTTTTCACTAACCTACGTTCAATATGATTGCTTTTTGACATATTGAACGAAACATAGTAGGATCGGTGATGCTATATTGATTTCTCCTGAGACATATCGAGTCTCAATATGTCTCAGGAAGACATAAATCTTGCAAAAAGTCGAAGAGCGCGTCTGAGACATATGGGATGTCAATACAAATTTAGCATGCTCTTTACATACTGACACGAATACGGCCTACGAGGACATAAAAATCTTTTATGTCGCCGTAGGCCAAATTCGGCCTTATATCTATAAACCCAGCTAAATTTGTATTGAAATCGCATACGTCTTGGCTCGTCTCTCAACTATGTTAATAGTACATTTCGGGTATGAAAATGTTTTATTTACGAAACTAGAAGTTTACGGCCCGAGCCGAAGGCGAGTGTCGTAACGAGTTTCGTAAAAAAGCCTTTTCACAGAATGGCAAAAAATATTTTTATACATTTTCAGTGACGTCGAAAAGCTTTCCATACAAACTCGGAGTCGTATGGATTATATATGTGTTCAGACTAGTCAACTTAAGTAAACCGTATAACGCGAGCGCGTCTATGCTCACAGCTGACTTGTACACTTTCTTAACCATAAAAAAATTTTGGGTTATGCGAACAGTGATGCGAAAAAATTGAAGATTCATGTTTACAAATGAAAAACAAATGAAAGAGTGACAACAACTGATTTTGACACATTATCAAAAAATTCTAAAGAAACATTAATATATTATTTATTAATGTTAAAAACAATAAATCAAATTAATAAAAAAAAGTGTTACGTAAATAAAAATGTTGTAGCGATTCGATTGAAATTATTCAAACGAAAGCATTAATATGTTGGATTTAATGTGTAATGTGTTGTATGTGTTTTGTTTTTATTTGAAATCAATTTTGTTATAGTTTCTCATTTGGCCTACAGCGACATAAAATTATCTAAGTAACTTGGGCGTACGAAGGATGAATATGGACGAGGCTGATATTTGTCGATTGAGCAGTAGTCAGTCCACTGATTGAGTAATAGTCAGTAATTGACCAACTACTACTCAACCGACAAATATTAGTCGAGACCATGTTCATCCTTCGTACGCCCAAGTCACGTAGATAATTTTATGTCGTTGTAGACCAAATGAGGGACTATAAAAATAGTATATTAAGATACAAGTGGCTAAAATGGCCCATTATTCGACGGCGTGAGATTAGCAGCCGAGCGTAGCGAGGCTGCTAAACGCCGTGAAATAATGGGACATTGAAGCCACGAGTATCTTATACTATTTTATAGCTCGAGTGATATAAATTGGCCATACTAAATCTTAACTAATAAAAAACAATAACAAACAAAAACTATGCACTTCACGAATGATAATTCAAAAAATAAAAACGAAAACTATAAAAAAGCAAGCACTAGGTGTTCCGTGAATGATAAATTAAAAAAAAGAAAGATTTTAAAAAATTTTAATTCTAAAAATATATGTAAAATGTGTAATAATAATTTATTTTAATCAATATAATTGATATTATGTGAAATTTTTTGTTGAAATCATTTTTTATAAAGTCAAATTTAAATTTTGTTTCGCGTATGTATTAGTGTCGTAGAAGCGGTGAGGAGGTAACTCATATATAGTATTGCAATAGAAATCATGCGTAGTAATAGGGGATTCCCCGAAGCATTTTATAATACAACGCCGAAATGACTATACCTCTTCGCTTCACATGTTATGCTACTATCAATTTTAGTTTTACTCGTATTTTACTTGCTTATAATTGTTATTTAATTTTAAAATTGTTAACATAAATGAGATGCAATAATCCACACCTTATAATTATCAATGAAAACTCTATAAAATAATCAAAATATTAAATTATTGCTTATTATACTGACGTTCCTTGTTGATCAAGTGTCAAGGCACATTTAAAATTAGTCTTTCTTTATTGAACCGTATGAAAAAGTTAAAAATTTTTCACAGTTCTTTTTTTTCACTGTTAAAAAATAGGCTGAGGCTATTTTTGCCTCGGGAAAATGTGTCAAAAGCGCGAATTTATGTCACGTAGTGCTATAAAATTGATTTAAAATAAAAACAAAACATACACAACACACTACACATTAAATCCAACATATTAATGCGTTCGAAATAATTATTATTTTAATTATTCGATTAAATAATTTCAATCGAATCGCCACAACATTTTTATTTACGTAAAACTTTTTTTTATTAATTTGATTTATTTTTATGTTTTCAACATTAATAAATAATATATTAATATTTCTTTAGAATTTTTTGATAATGTGTCAAAATCAGTTGTCACTCTTTCATTTGTTTTTCATTTGTAAACATGAATCTTCAATTTTTTCGCATCACTGTTCGCATAACCCAAAATTTTTTTATAAACGCGCTCGCTCATACGGTCTATACCTATGTTGACTAGTCTGAACACATATTAGTTATATATGTCCTTTGGCCGTATTCAGGTGGAATATGAATCGAGAACAATTTTTGTCGCTTGAGCTGAAATTGCCGAGGGCGCGCTTCGCGAGGTAGATTTCTGCTCAAGCGACAAACATTGTTCTCGATTCATATTCCACCTGAATGAACGGCCAAAGGACATAGATGATTTTATGTCCAAAGTAGGCCGTATGAGAAACTATAACTTATTAGTTGAAAATATTAATTTTTTTTCCAATAATTTAAAAATTAAATTTTAATTCTATTAATTTTTTCTTCAAAAAATATTTTTTGCCAATCCAACCCCAAAATCGCAACTTCGTTGCTCTTTCTTGGCTCTCATAGCAAAAAATACGGTTTGCAACTAGTATGAAAAGGCTTTTTTACGAAACTCGTTACGACCCTCGCTTTCGGCTCGGGCTGTAAACTTCTCGTTTCGTGAATAAAGCCTTTTCATACCCGTTACAAAATGTACTATTTTGACACATGATATCTCACATGAGATCTTATGTTATTTCTCATATGAGATCTCGTTTCATTTTTTATCGTGATAGCTCCCGTCAGATCTCATGTGAGATCTCATGTGAGGTCTTATGCTATTTTTTTAAATAGGGTAGTTAATACCACGATAAATATAAAATTAGCAGTTTGATTAAAAGAAAAGCGGAGTTTATCATCAAAATGATAAAATTAAACATATAATGGACACCCCTACTGAAAAATATATGTGAGATCTCACATGCGATCTCATATGAGATCTCATTTATATTTTACATTTTCAACCCTACTAAAAATATATATGAGATCTCATATATATTTTTTATGTCGTCGTAGGCCGTATTCGGAGGAATACCTATAGACCACGCTAAATTTGTATAGGCATTGCATACGTTCATGCTAATATCTCGACGATATTCTCTCTGTCAATACTCCCTAAGGGAGTATTAACAGCTCTATACTCTCTAAAGGAGTATTGACAGATCGAGATATCGCACAGCATGGCCGTATATGACGCGAGTGACATCGATTCGTAGGTTAGTGAAAACAAAAGAATGTCGTTAGATATGTCAATGCTCATACAAATTCATATAAAATCTTAACTTTACAGAATGTTTTGTTTAAACAAATTTTCAAAGTTAAACAGTTAATAAGTAAAATAAATAAGTAAATAATGACATTATTTACTTTTTTTTAATAAAACATATATCATTAATTTTAAAAAATCATTTTTATAGTTCCTCATACGGCCTTCCAACGACATAAACTTATCTACGTAACTTGGGAGTACGAAGGATTCTGAATCCAGGCTTGACCAAAGTGCTTGTCGCTTGAGCAGCAGTCAGTCTCGGGCGCGCTTCGCGCGCCCTCGACCAACTGCTACTCAAGCGACAAACACTTTAGTCTCGCCTGTATTCATCCTTCGTACTCCCAAGTTACGTATATAACTAATATTTTCAACCCTACTAAGAAATATATATGAGATCTCATATGAGATCTTACATGCGATCTCATATGAGTTCTCGCATGAAATCTCACATTAAAATCTCATATGAGATCTCATATGAGATCTCGCATGAGTTCTCATATATACTTTATATTTTCAACCCCTACTGAAAAATATATATGAGATCTCATATGAGATCTCATATGCGACCTCATATGAGATATCATATATATTTTTTAGCAGGGTTGAAAATGTAAAATATATATGAGAACTCATACGAGATCTCATATGAGATTGTAATGTGAGATCTCATGCGAGAACTCATATGAGATCGCATGTAAGATCTCATATAAGATCTCATATATATTTCTTAGTAGGGTTGAAAATAGAAAATATATATGAGATCTCATACAGGATCTCACATGAGATCTCATATATATTTAGTAGGCTTGAAAATGTAAAATATAAATGAGATCTCATGTGAGATCTCATATGTGATCTCATATATATTTTTCAGTAGGGACTGTATCTTGAGATATTCAAAAATTCAAATTTTTAGATTTTACGGCTCTGCAGAACATGTTTTTGAGTGAAATGAAAGGTATCTAACAGTCTCTCCCAGAATGAAATTTGAAATTTTGTAATTTAATTGACATGAAATCGACTAGAACAATCAATGTTTAAATTATTATTATTCATTTATTGTTAAGAAAACTATTTTTAGTCTACTTTATACGTTTATACTCTTATATATGAATATATGATCATATGTCAAAAACATAAATGTGAAAATGGA
This sequence comes from Anastatus disparis, assembly GCA_017163975.1. Taxonomy (NCBI): domain Eukaryota; kingdom Metazoa; phylum Arthropoda; class Insecta; order Hymenoptera; family Eupelmidae; genus Anastatus; species Anastatus disparis. Next base: position 5,950,058 of record JAFFSR010000251.1, read on the forward strand.
TTAATAGAAATAAACCACGGCATGTATCAAAATTTATGATCAAGATCTAGCGAAAATTGTGAAATTCAACATTGTGTCCTCTTAAATAATATTTAAAACTTTTTAAAAAGAAAATGTGAAACTGGACTGATGAGAATTTTAGCTTTACATTTTGCTATTAAATTAATGCCATTTCAGTACAAACAATTAAGTTAGTAGGGAATCAAATATAAATTTTTATGTCGTCGTAGGCCGTATTCGGTGGAATACCTATAGACCACGCTAAATTTGTATAGGCATTGCATACGTTCATGCTAATATCTCGACGATATTCTCTCTGTCAATACCCCCTAAGGGAGTATTGACAGCTCTATACTCCCTAAGGGAGTATTGACAGATCGAGATATCGCACAGCATGGCCGTATATGACGCGAGTGACATCGATTCGTAGGTTAGTGAAAACAAAAGAATGTCGTTAGGTATGTCAATGCTCATACAAATTCATATAAAATCTTAACTTTACAGAATGTTTTGTTTAAACAAATTTTCAAAGTTAAACAGTTAATAAGTAAAATAAATAAGTAAATAATGGCATTATTTACTTTTTTTTAATAAAACATATATCATTAATTAAAAAAAATCATTTTTATAGTTCCTCATACGGCCTACCAACGACATAAACTTATCTACGTAACTTGAGAGTACGAAGGATTCTGAATCCAGGCTTGACTAAAGTGCTTGTCACTTTAGTCTCGCCTGTATTCATCCTTCGTACTCCCAAGTTACGTATATAACTAATAAACAATAAATAAATAAATACTAATATTTATCTTTATCTTATCTACTATTTGCAGATAATCCACAGAATTTAGAAAAAAAAACAATAAATAATACTATTTACTTCTACTACGTTTTACCTAGTGATTGCAAATAATCCGCAAGTATGTTTTACTGTAAGAAGAAATAAAGAATCAATGCCAGCAAATAAAAATGTACTATATAAAAAAACTATGGATCCATGTGTACAAGCTAAGTAATGATGATCAGTTTGTTTGAAAAATATATAGTCTGCATAAAAAGAATATAATAGAGGACGGGTTCCATTTTTCAACGGTGAAATTGTATCCAACATATACGGTAGAAATGGTGATAATGTCATTGTAATCCATGCAAAGCCTATGTAAACTAAAAATCGAAAATTATTTATATTATTATTTCAAACTAATTTTTTTTTAGTTTAATTAAAGAATATGTAAGTTATAAATCTAAAAAATCTCAAATAACTCTTCACTTACTCGTATAAAACATAACTAGTTTCCGTCCTTCTTCACTATATTTATGTAAAATTTGAAGCTCTGATTCATTTTTAATTAGTTCCCAATCTTGAGCGATTTTTGTTAATAATAATTTAAGCTAATTAGGCATAAATGTTAATTATTACAATTGAAAATTAAACATTAATTAGGAAAAAATCATTGATGGTAAATATGTATATTTAAATCATTATTTATTATTAATTTTAATTGCATTAATATAAAATTTAAATTATGCAAATTTTTAAATATTTTATTTCACCTGTGGCATTCTCAACTGTGCAAGCGAATATTTTGCTGAACAACCAAATATAAATAAAAGTGACAAACAAGTTTCAACTGTTATGCACACATCTGTGCTCCAATCCTTACACAGAAGAAAAATCTATTTGGAACGTAAAAAGAGATTATTCACTTATTTATCGTCAAAGTAATGATAATAAAAGAATAAAATTATATATAAATAAATTTTTAACGATTAATAAATTTAATTAAAAAGTGTTTAAGTAATTAATTAGCAATATTTCACTTTTTACATTTACCTGTGGAATAACTAATGTTAAATTAACTGCATACCAAGACCAATGACCTATTCGTCTTGTAGAATCATTTTGATAAGGCCACATTCCAGTATGTATCAGAAACCATTTACAGCTTTTATAAAAATCACTGTCAAAGATATTCATTTATGCTAAAAGTTTTTGCAAAGAAATACACAATCATTATATTATATATATTATACTTTTATATTATATTTAAAAAAAACAACTTATTTAATCTAAAACATACAAAAATTTATAATGATTAGTGCTACAAAAATACATTGTGAGATATATGCAGAAAATATTCGAAATCATGAATTTGTTATTATATCATGTTTAAAAAATTCAAGCGATTAAAATATAATAGTTTATTTAAATCGCAAGTATCGGATAGTATTTTATAACTGGTAAGATATAAATTATTGAAATTCAATGTACTCCGCGAATGATAAATAAAAAACAGGAGTGGCAGTCGTGGGGACTGGCCGACAGAAGCTATGCTTCCAGTATATATATAGAAACTAGGAAGTGTGACATTTGCAAAAATTATATTTAATTTTTTAATGAAAACTTATTTTTCATTCAATGTATTATTTATTTAAAAATATATTAATAATATAGTTTATTAATATCAATTATTAAAAAATTATGAAAGAAATATTTATGCGTAGCTTATATAGGTTCATTGATATAAAAAAATGAAGTAGTAAAACTTTGTAGTTTCTCAAATAAAATTTACAGAAATGTACAGATCTAAAATTTTCGGAAAATTTTTCGTAAAAAAGATAATTTTTCAAATAGAAATATAGAATAAAAAATTAAAAAAGAAATTAAAGTAAAGATAAAATACCAATTTTGTTTTGTGCTGTAAAATTTTTTTAAGTCATTTTTTTATATTTTTTTTACCGTATTGAGTAGTTTTTAAATTCGTGGAATTTTTTTAACTTTCTTCAATTACTTATAACTATTTAAGAAATAAAGATATGTAAGAAGACTAGGGAAAATAAATATTTTTTTCATTAGAATTATATTTTTTTAACTGAGCAATATATATAGTAAGATTACGAGGAAAGTACCTATACGAAATCAGTAGGTGAAAGTGAGAGGGTATAGGAAAACATCGTTATGAAAACATATTTAGAAAAAGAGAAACAGTACCCGCTTTGTGTTTACCTATAACGTTCTAGTATATATGGATACTTTCCTATAAATATATTTATGTCGTCGTAGGCCAAATTCGGCTCAATACCCATAGACCCAGCTAAATTTGTATTGACATCGCGTACACTTTGGCTCGTTTCTAACTATGTTCAAATGTTTCTATACGCTTTCAGTGGCGTATGGAAGCTTTCCATATGAGCCCGGAGTCGTATGGATTATATATGTGTTCAGACTGGTCAACTTAGGTAAACCGTATGACGCGAGCGCGCCTATGCTCACAGCTGACTTTGACATTTTCTTAACCATAAAAAAATTTTGGGTTATGCGATCAGCGATGCGAAAAAATTGAAGATTTATGTTTACAAATTAAAAACAAATGAAAGAGTGACAGCAACTAATTTTGACATATTATCAAAAAATTTTCAAGAAACATTAATATATTATTTATTAATGTTAAAAATATAAATATAAATCAAATTAATAAAAAAAAAGTGTTACGAAAATAAAAATGTTGTGGCGATTCGATTGAAATTATTCAATCGAACGCATTAATAAGTTAGATTTAATGTGTAGTGTGTTGTGTGTGTTTTGTTTTTATTTTAAATCGATTTTGTTATAGTCCCTCATTTGGCCTACAACGACATAAAATTATCTACGTAACTTGGGCGTACGAAGGATGAGCATGGTCTCGACAAATATTAGCCTCGTTCATATTCATCCTTCGTACGCCCAAGTTACGTATTAGTTATATATGTCCTTTGGCCGTATTCAGGTGGAATATGAATCGAGGACAATGTTTGTCGCTTGAGCTGAAATTGCCGAGGGCGCGCGAAGCGCGCCCGAGGTAGATTTCTGCTCAAGCGGCAAACATTGTTCGAGATTCAGATTCCACCTGAATAAACGGCCAAAGGACATAGATGATTTTATGTCCGAAGTAGGCCGTATGAGGAAATATAACTTATTAGTTGAAAATATAAATCTTTTTTTCAATACTTTTAAAATAAAATTTTAGTTCTATTGATTTTTTCTTTTGTTTCTTAGATTGACATTTTGTAATGAGTATAGCTGCTATCGAAGCGCGAGTCATTTTTTTTCACTAACCTACGTTCAATATGATTGCTCTTTGACATATTGAACGAAACATAGTAGGATCGGTGATGCCATATTGATTTCTCCTGAGACATATTGAGTCTTAATATGTCTCAGGAAGACATATAATTCTTGCAATAAGTCGAGGAGCGCGTCTGAGACATATGGGATGCCAATACAAATTTAGCATGCTCTTTACATACTGACACGAATACGGCCTACGAGGACATAAATAACTAATACATACTACAAGCATGGCACCCTGTGCCATATTCGTACATTAACGCTGGGTGACATTTGGGACTGTCGATTTTTATACATTTAGTGCTCCTGCCGTAACGTCGCGTAAGAAGCATAGCTTCAAAAATAAAAGCCAAAATTAGACACTTCATGAATGATAAATCAAAAAGAAAGTCTATCATTGACAAATGTTTTCCTTTGCTTAATAGTTTTGTCAAATTTCCAATTTTTTCATTGAACTTGGTAAATAAAAATAATACTGACTAATTCTATGTAAAAATATAATAACAAAATAATCCCCACGATTTTTTTCTGTGAACTTTGTAGTTTAAAAAAAATATTGTTTAAAATGTTGATAATTGATAATATATTAAAAATTATATTTTTAATATACTATCAATTTTCTTGGGGATAATAACTGGTTTGACGTTTATTCTTTGTTGACACATCTAAAAGAACTCTTTTTTGATTATTTTATATCTCTGATAAAAGTGGGTTCATTTTTGCACAGTATTGAAATGGACTTTTTAACTCACGGCTAAACAAGATTTAAGCATGGATTTAAGTCGCGTAATAAGGTCAATGTCCCAACTGCGGATAGCGTCCCAACTGCGGATAATTTTGTATTATTTATATAACGAAAAATGCAATATTTATAATATACAGAAAAAAAAAATTTATTTTATTAATTAAAATATTTTTGCGCGATTCTGTACTATTGCTGAGCAGAAAAAACAGCACAGGTTAAAAAAAAATATCAAAGCAGCAGTTTTGGTTCAACTCACAAAATTCAAAATGGCGTCCTTATAAACGTGAAAGAATGGATTATCCGCAATAAGGACATTTTTAATGCGGTATATAATTAATAAAAATTCATGATTAATTGATTAAAATGATACAATATTGTAATTATTTGATAATTTGAATGTTTAATTACAATATTAATCTACTTTTATGAAAATTGTGTGTGATAAAGTGTATTTTTTTATTATTTTATTGCACACGTAACCTTAAATTATCCGCAGTTGGGACATTGACCTTACTATGAAAATTCTAGAAATAGAATGTGCTATTGACGATTGAACGATACTGCAGCGCCAAAACCTCACATTAATTTCCATAAGGTGGCTAAATTTGGAACTCTTCTAAGAGTATTCATATATATGATACAATACCTGGGTTCTAATTGAACAGCTTTTAAGTAAACGTGACGGTATCGTTTAATCGCGAATTATTTCTCACATCTTGGTAAATCGTATTAAATGCATATAAAAAACGTTCATTTTTAACAATCACATTTATTTTTTGTGTTAAAAACATTATCAACTGTTTTAGCTCCATACTTTCGTATTGTTTTAAAAAAATTAAATCTGAATATAATTTAATTTCAAAAATATAAAATGATTAGTAAATATAACTAAATAAAGTATATATTTAATCAAAAATTTACTATTTTCATAAAAATATTTTTTGGATTCTAATTAGATTAAAACGATTATATTTCACATAAAATTTTGAAATTTACAAAAAATAAAAGGAAAATAAAATTTGTGTTTTTTTGAAAATTACTAAAATGGCTCTAAAATTCCAACTACGTTTTGAAATTCAATTTCCAACTGCTTCCTCCTTCCGGCAGTAGAAAATAATTTACATGAAATTTTAGAGCAAATCCATCGAAAGTTTTTAAATAGTAACTTATTTACTGAATACATACATACGCCCATACATACTGACAAATATTTTTTGCGAACCACTTATTTTGATTGAGTTTAAATATACTAAAATAAATAAAAAAAACGTAAAATTTTTTTTCGCATATAGTGCCAAAGAAGTTGGTAACGTTTTTTTAAATCAAAAATTAATAAAATCAATGTGATTGTTACAAATTGGAGTTTTTTTACGAGCTCAATTCATATGACTAATTTACCAAAACATGAATAAATGACACGTTTTTTAAACGAATCTGAAATGGAATTAATGATTTAATATTTTATGTGGAACTTTTTTAGTGGTAATAGTAAAAATGATATAAATTACTGTTAAGTTTTTTTATAAAACATCACTATATCTCACAAATGTTAAAATAAGCTAAAACTGTTTATAATTTGCGTTTTAATATGATTAAAATTAATTTTCATAAAGCATGATCTAAACATTGTTAAATACAATACAGTGCAAATGTGTAAAATCCAGTTTTTTGTATTCATATATTCTAAATTCTGCATTAATACTTACAGCAATAACTAAATGCAGTAATATAAGCAAATTTTCCTTTCTTTTGTAATCAAGTTCTCCTTAGATCCTAGTAATAATTTTTTTTCAGAAATATTTCAACGCCTAATACTTAATATTCTATTCAGAGTTATATAACAAAAATAAAAAATATAATTATTCTAAAGAAAAATATAAAATGATTTTACAGAATAAGGTTCATTGGAATAATAATTATTTACCATCAATATTATTCGATTCCTTATTTCAAACAAAAAAATATTACTTTTTCCCTTTCGATGATTTCTTAGTAAAATTGCACTACGTATTAATTATGTTTCCCTGTTGCTGAGAGTTATACAATAGTACGACTATTTATTGCACTTTTCAAAGCGAATATTAAAATATATTTCTACATCTTTAGTAATTAAAAATTCATGTAAGTTATGAAGAAAAAGAAAATAAATAATTACTTTTTTAATAATTAAATATAATAATTTACTCAGTAGGAAAATTAAACTTAAACTGTTACAAACATTAATTTAAGAAAGTCAATAGAATAAATTATATTTAAAAGATCAAACTGAATCTTATAAACAGAGGAAAAATTAGTAGATAAAAATAACTTACAATTTTTTTCTATTACCGTAATTTATTACTATAAATCTTCTTGAATTTTTAAGTTTAAATAAAACTGTATTATATTGGTCAGTCTACATCTCAAAACTAAGACAAATTTATAAAGAAACTGATATATTATTTTTATATACGAAGTTTTTCAATACATACGTTTATTATGAACTACCAAAATTGTGAATTACAAAAAAAGTCAATATCAGTATGATAAGAAAATTTATAATAAAAAAAATTATGAGTTCAATCGTTACTTTAAAAAAAGTATATAAATCGTTGTCTATGGTATGGTATACTGATTCAATTTTTCTTACAAATGAAAATTTTACAATACTTGATATTTTACCAAATAATTATTTTTCTTTCAACAATATAATAATTATACTCAAGTAAGTAATAGAACGTTTTTAATTAAGCTATTCTCTATAGTTATTGTATAATATTATCTAACAATTGATCTAAAAAACAATAATTTTGTGGAAAATTACATTAGAACAATATATTTCTTAAACTCTTGGTATATTTCTTCTTTTTAATTCAATGCTTTCTTTGTAAAGCTAAAGCATAAGTAATAATTTTATTTTATAAAAGAATAGTACTTTTTGCTAAGTTAAAATCTATTGTTTATGTATTTTATAAAGTGAATATTGAATAAAATTGCATTTCTATAAAATCACTTTTCTCTTTTATAATACTGCTATTGTAATTTATCTATTGTTTTTTATAGTTTTACATTTTATAAAGTGAATATTAAAAATATTGCTTTTACACGTAATAATTATTTTCATTGTAAGTATTGCTTTTGATGTGCGCTGTTCTAATTGCTATTATATACATTAATTTTTAGTAACTTCGAAAAAGGGAAAAAAATGCTTCCCTCCAGTCGATTTGTATTCGTCTATTGAGCATGAAGTTAGATAAAACTACTAAAAAATATAGAAATCCAAATACATTTCAAAACATTTTAAAAATTATAATTATTGATTAGTATTCCTTTTTGTCTGATTAAAAAGTGCTAAGGGAAAATAAATTAAATCGACTTATAAATCATCAATAATCACACATATTTCATAAAAAGTATGTATAGCATTTTTTCAATTTAGTGCTGAAAAAAATTAATTTTAGCTATAACAAAATTAGATCGACGAGAATCAGGTACAGAAAAATTGACATGAATGATTCCGCGATACTTTTAATATATAGATAACTCTAAATAAAAAGTGTAAGTTTAATAGAATTGATGAACAAAAATAATTTATTTGCATTCAAAAAACATAGAAAAATATTTGATAATTCCAGTTGATGTAACGTAATTATTTTCGTATGAAAAAATATAAAATCCACATTTCCCAAGATTTACGGATGACATATTGTTTTCTTTCTGGTAATAAAGAAAAATAACATCTTTAAAAAGAACCGTACAAATGTTTCCTGGTTTTTTTTATATAGCACTTTCGATAAATGTGGTTTTCACGGGGTATCTACCTTCTAAAATAAAATATAATAATAAAATTTTTTTAAATTTTATTTTTATAAAAATGTATTCCTTTTTCATTCCGATATTTATAAAAAGTGTGTTCTAATTTTTGAGTTAAATTAAAGTTATTAGAGTGTGACTAAACAAAAAAATATTATGAAGTTTTGAAAACTATTACTGCATGAGAGTCTCAAATATTGAAATTCTAATTTTTGATCGGTACAATACCATATTACTTCTATTTTTTAAACACCTGTTCGCATGCGCGCACATTCTTTATATTCTTTCCTTTCAACTTAACCATCAGAGCTAGAGATCTATTCCTCTGTAGCTATACAGTGTAGTTGTCAACGTGTACTTGAACTGTAAAAGACATAAATTGTAAAATAATAAAAATGACCGAGTTAGATAAAATCACAAATAATATATCAAAATCTCTTCAAAATTTTACAACAAATTTTTATCAAGTAAGTAATTATTTTAATCAACATTTTATTTACTAAAACAAATAAAAATAAATTTCAATTTTTAGAATGTAGCCAGTATGGAAAATAATATTGTATGTTCGGCTTTGAGCGCTCATGTAGCTTTATCAATGGTAGCTTATGGTGCTGATGGTAAAACAGGACAAGAAATCCGACAGGCTTTACATTTACCAAAAGATGATACAGAAGCTTATGATGGGTTAAAAAGTATCATCGATACTTTGAATGTCAGTAGAAATTGATTTTAATATTTACTCATTTAATTTTTATTACAATTTTTTTAAAATTTATTATATTTAGTTATATACTTATAATGTAAAAACATTTTAGAATTTTTATTATACCTATTTTTGTTTTATTATTTTAGAAACTTTCAGAAGTTATTCTTAAAATGGCTAATAAAATTTATCCTTCGAATAACATACCTGTTAAAGATGATTTTAAAGATATGATGCGCAAATATTTTCATTCCGAAATTGATACATTAGATTTTTTAAAAGCCAAAGAATCTGCTGATATAATTAATCAATGGTGTTCCGATCAAACAAAGGCCAAAATACAAAAAATAATTTTAGCTGGTATAAAAAATTATATAAGCCAATTTTCATAATTACTTGATTAATATTTAGCAAGCTGTAATTTTTTTATTGTGATATTTAAATATTTTACATTGATTTTAGATGATCTATGCAAGGAAGGAGGAATGATATTGGTTAATGCTGTATACTTTAAAGGAGATTGGAAACATAAATTTCATGAACAAGTAACGGAATTATATACATTCCACGTTAATAAAACTACAACGATAGACGTTCCAACAATGATGAATACAGCTCATTATTATTACGAGTTTTTAGAAGAACTAAACGCTAATTGCATTGCTCTCCCATATAAGGTAATGTTTATTTACTTATTAATTTATGATTAATTATTTCATTGATTAATGATTGATTGGTGATTATTTAATAAATTAATGACATAAATAATTAATTTACTTTAGAATTTGCAAATGTTTAAAATTTTTTAAATAATAACTTTTATTTACGATAATTATTTTATTTTAGAATGAAGACGTATTCATGGTACTTGTTGTCCCTAAAGAAATTGATGGTTTGCAACTGGTCGAAAAAAACCTTGAAAAATTTAATATTGATTACAGCAAAATAAAACAAAGTTCTCGTAAAATTAAACTTCATTTACCTAAATTTAAGATAGAAACAAAAATTGATTTAAAGTCTTATTTTGAAAAGGTATATAATATAATTAGTTTTTATTACATCATAATATCCGTTATCAAGCATAAAATAAAAATTTAAAATAAAAATTATAGATGGGAATGCTTGAAATGTTTACTTACGATGCAAATTTCAAAGGTATTTCTGAAAAACCTTTGAAAATAGATAAAGTAATACAAAAAGCATTTATCGAGGTTAATGAAGAAGGAAGTGAAGCTGCCGCAGTTACTTGTAAGTTAAACCTGTATATTACTCAATCAATATTAAATAATTAAAAATTTTAATATTCAAATCGTTTAATTTTACTTTAAAATAATTAAAATTTTGTTATTTCATTAGCTGTTCAAATGTCATGCTATCGATCTATGCCGATACCTCCAATGAAGGTCCTTGTGGACAGGCCTTTTCTATACTTCATTGTATACAAAGATATTACGTTATTCAGCGGTCGAATTATTAATCCATTATTGGAATAAATAATATTTTCAATTAAATATTTTACTGTTTAATCATATCATTAAACCATTGGATCACATTTATTTTACATTATTTAAATTTAATGTTACATTGAACTTGTATTTATTGTCGTTTAACAATTGTACAGAATTATATATATATATATATATATATATATATATATATATATATATATTTAGAAAACTATATAAAAAATTCAGTGAGCTAAATATAATTAACGGACAAAAAAAATATTTTTATATTAAAAAAATTTCAAGAGATATCGTAAGATATTTTAGTTAAAATAATAAAATTGTTTTTACACTAACAAGAAGAGCACTCCACCTCCGGGAAACGAATTTGGCTCAAACTTCAGGATATGATTTTTTGATGAAAAACAATGAACCCATGTTTTTTCATAACGTCGAATAAGCCTCCTAGGTAAGGATATAGACATTTGTTCAAAAATATGGTAAATAAGAGCCTTTATAAAAACTTGAATAACCAAATAACTAAGACTTACAAAAAAATTCATAAAAGATAAAATGAAACACGAATCAAAAGCTTTAATTTGAGTTTTGTTGCATTAAAAAAGCTTTTGTTGTCCGAGAGTTATTCTTAATTGAATATTACCACATATTTACTTGATATTTTTAGCATATAAAACATGATGAATTTTTTATATTATTTCATCAGCATATTTTAATCACCTGCAACCTTTGAACCACAAAAGCTTTTTCAATGCAACAAAGCTTAAATTGAAGCATTTAATTTGTGCTTCATTTTATCTTTCATGCATTTTTTTTAAGTCTTAGTTCTTTGGTTATTCAAGTTCTTGCAAAGGCTCTTATCCACTATACTTTCGAAAAAATGTCTATATCCGTGTCTAGGGGGTCTATTCGACGAGAACAAAAAACATGGGTTCATTTTTTTTCATCGTAAATCATATCCTGCAGTTTCAGTCAAATTCGTTTTCCGGAGGTGGGGTACTCTTCTTGTAAATTAAAAAGATTGCGGCAACGTTTGATCCATTATATAATCAATTGGAAAAAAATTTTAGGAGGTAAATTAAGTTTGGAAAAAACGTTGCTATCACGTTGTTTTTCAATAGTTTTAAGATGTTGCAACAACGTTTTATTAAACAAATATTTAGATATGCATAAATTGTTGCGAGAAAGTGATAAAAGCAATTAAAAATCATCGTTTGTTGAAAATGGTTGAAACGTATTTGGCACCGTTCTCTTTTAGTTTCTAGCATGTACTTTTTGTCATAAATGTGGACATTTTCCCAAAGACAGGAACGTTGTTAGAAAGGTCCCGCGTTACTGTGCCTGAACATTATTCTGTGCTTCCCATTTAAATACATGTAAGGCAAAGAATTAGGTTCAAGCACAGTAACCAGGACACATACCCTATGGAAGTAAAAAATCCACGTGAACTTAGAGCCAAAAATTCATTGCCTACATATTTCTGAGACAGGTTGTGCTAGTTAAATTAGTCGAGAATGTTTTCTTCGTGATAAAGTTTTGATTGCAATCATAAATTAGTTAAATGTTGATTTTATTCTCATTACAGTATTGAAAATATAATCATACGAAAGAATTAAATCTCTTAAAATTATGATTGCTTTAATTTATAGCAATCAGCCAACTACATGCACACTTTCTATTTGAAAATTATAAATATATAATTGAAGATATAATTAAAAAATACCTATGACCATAAATCAATAGTGTTTGAAGAATATAATATTGAGGGTATCATGTAGACCTGCCACCCATTAGTCGCAGTATCGCCTGTTTATCTTGATTCAAACAAAAATAAATATATTATTACTCTACTCTCTAAATATAATTCAATGCAATCCCACTGAATGGATCTGTGAAAAGCGCTGCACTAGAATTGCAACTAAAATTTCAATGAAATTTCAGTGAAATATTCACTATTTGAAATTAATGACGAAATTTCACTGAATAATCAGAAGAAATTTTAATGAACTTCAGTGAAAATGTTGATGTTTCAGTGAATATTTCATAATTTTATTCAGTAAAATTTAGAGAGTAGATAATCTTTAATCTCAATTCTACTTGAAACAGTACAACCCAGATCACATTTCTATAGAATACTCATACATCTGGATTTTTATGTCTTTGAAGATTCCGAATGTAATTGAGATGGAAGTATGTATTATCTTAACTGACTCTCATCACTTACTTTAATTTTTCAAACTTACATTTTATTTTTCTTCGAAACCAAAAAATCTTACAAGGAGCGTGTCAGGGTATTGGGACGCAGATTTTGCTCAAATTTTGGAAGATGATTTTGAATGTAAAAACATGAAAAAATCCAAGTCACTAGACTCTAACGCTCAATATTTCCCTAGTTACAGGTAATTAAAGAAACTCACTATAAAAATTACTAGATTTTCAAACGCTTATAGTTACTCAGCATTAATAGCTAGAAGCTTGAAACCTTTTTTAAATGAAAGCTGAGTTAAAATCCTTTTGAAATCGTAGTTACAGCGTATAAAAATATTATTTTTTTCCAAAATTATAAAGCAATGAAAGTTTGACCTGAAATTCCTCTTCATAACATTAATTAATGATAAATGCTAAAATTTGGTATAATTTTCATTGCTATAATTTTGGAAAAAAATAATATTTTTATATGTTGTAACTACTTAGGACTTTATATTACTTTAAATGATGACTTTAAATCAACTTTCATTTAAAAAAATGTTTTAAGCTTCTAGCTATTAATGCTGAAGAACTATTAGCATTAGAGTCTAGTGACTTGGCTTTTTTCATGTTTTTACATTCAAAATCATCTTCCAAAATTTAAGCAAAATCTGCGTCCCAATACCCTGACACTCTCCTTGATAGTATGAATCACAAACGTAATTTTAAGAGAGATGATAAAAAATGTATCAATAATGCTATCCCAAATATTCATTAGGACAATGTATTAAATTCTGCTTGTTCAAGCTGCAGTATTCACACTTTTATTTTAAGATATTTTCTATTAATGATATATACGCACCCCCCTGTCAAAAAAAACTACGTGGGTATCCACGTGGGAACATAGATGGGTACCCACGTGGATACCCACGTAGATTCCCACGTGTGCCCCCACGTGGGTCCCCACGTAGTTTTTTTTTGACAGGGCCGCTTTATACGATACACACAAAGCGCCACATAAAAAACGAGAACAACTCTCACAAGATTAAATTAAGGGGATGTAAAACGGACACTACACGTGTACTCATAAATTTGGTTTATCTTTTCCTTTTGTTGCAAAACTTGAGAAAAAGAAATGCTTTAGCTTGTAGCATTTACCACGAAGAATATTCAGTTAAATTTTCATATAAATTCATTCATTAAGTCTTCAGAATTTTGGGTTCTAATATAAGGGGAAAAGGTTTGGTTGTGGGCATGGTTTGGTTGTGGACAATCCTTCGTTTCTACTCACAGAAAGCAGATGAGATTTTCTTGACAAGTGTCATTTATGTATTATAGCAGTACGATATTTTATGCCAAATATCAAAGCAAACAAACGCGTCTACTTTGTGCTGTAAGTAAATTAATTTTTCTGTGCTTGAAAAAAAATCACAAAAATTTATTTATACTTATGTACATAAGTATAAATAAATACGTATACTTTTTCAAAAGAATTACAAATCGAAGTGAATGAATGAAGCTGAGTATAATGCACATTTATTCAATAGGAATTTATTCCTACTTTGTGATGCAATATGGATTGCAACCAATATCTTAACACCAACAATTTTGCATAATTGTCCACAACCGAACCAAAATCTTTTTTAGTTCGGTTGTGGGCATTTCACAAAATTAACAAAAAAAATTTATCTATTTGACGGAATAGATTTTGTCCCTTCGTTGGTAGTTAGCTAAGGTCTTCATCTTTCTATAGACACCTATAAGTCCAAAAAATATACAATTGGTGAAAAGTTATGAGCCAAAAACAAAAGGGTGCCCACAATCGAATCCTTTCCCATATATATTAAAATTTTTAGATTTTGAGCAAAAAATCCAAAATTTTGAAAAACTAATGAATGAATTTATTTAAGAATGTAACTAAATAATTTTCATGGTACATACTCTAAGCTAATGCATTTCTTTTCTTCAAATTGTACAATAAAGTAAAAAGATAATCAATATTTATGAGTACAGGTGTAGTATCCGTTTTACATCTCCTTAACTTCAAAAAAGTTAGGGCAGAATGTATTACGAAGGGTTAAGAATTAAAATTATATGCGTAAAGTGGAATCTTATATTACTTTGATAATACTTTTAATAATATTGGTAAAAATTTTGGCTTTCTTTATATTTCTACACCTAGAATCACTTCTCAAAATTTGAGCAAAATCGGTGATTGACCTGAAAAAGGAACATTCTCTTTATGAGCTATAATCTTTCTATGGCTTTAGCCGAATTAGCAACTTTTCTTCGCTTCATCGATTCAACACTTTATTGCTCTCATCGGACGATATAATAATAACCATTTTTAATCAAGTTACTAAAAATTAATGTACATAATAACAAATATTAGAGCTGCATGCACATCATAGGCAATACTGTAAAAAAATAATTATTATATATAAGAACAATATTTTTAATATTCACTTGATAGAACACAAAACTGTAAAATACAATAGATAAATTACAATAGCAGTATTATAAAACAGAGAAGTTATAAAAATCCAATATTTTTCAATATTTACTTTGTAAAACAAATTCATAACAGATTTTAGTTTGATAAAAAATATAATTCTTTTATGAAATTAAGTTATTACTTATACTTCAACTATACAAAGAAAAAAAACAACAAGATGTTGAGAAATAATATATTCTTACTCGAATAATTATTACACAACATTATTTTTTATTCTTTTCCTCGATCAATAGTTTAATAATAATACCATACAATAATTATAGAAAATAACCTGATAGAAAAATTTTTATCAGTTTCTTGCATTTCATTTCTATTATTATGGAAAGAAATAATTATTTAATAGAATATCAAGTGTTATAAGTTTTCTGTTCATCGTTCTATTTTTCTAAGCAATTGGACTTTTAGTATTGTTTTACTTTCAAACTTTTTAATTATGTTAGTTTAATTGATCTCGTTCATAATTTATAATTTTGGTACATTATAGTATACATTAAAATGTATTAAACAACTTCGTACATTCAATTAACATATCAGTTTATTTATAAATTTGTTTTATTTTTAAAATAACCTGATCGTCAGGTCAATATCACCTAGCCTTATTTAGACTGAAAAATTCAAAAACTTTCACAGAAAATAATACATATACATACTTTTTAAGTTAAACAAAAAATTCGTAACTTTTTACGATAGGAAAAGGTAATTATTACAAAGTGTAATTTTACCGAGAAATCATCGCAAACAAATAAAAAGATTTGCCTGAAAACAAAATCGAATTAAATCATTAATAGCAAAAAATTATTGCTATCGATAAGTTTATTTAAAAATATTATTTTAATCCAACATTTCATTTTTCAATTTATAATAATGAAGTTAAATTAGATACATTATTTATTTTTTTGTCATTTTAAAACTGATGTTAAAATAAAAACGGAGCGTTGCATAAGTAATTATCTATGTGCTCGGAAAATATTTTGACATTAAAGTTAATTGAAGATCGTATAAAATTTATAACTACATTTAATAATAATCATAAAAATTTTTCAGTAATAATTTCATGAACTTTTTTTTACGTACTTCATCGATTTTGGACTTTGTGGAAAACTACCTTGAAAGAAAAGACTCACTATTACTACAAAATTAATTAATTTCAGTAAGTATTAATATACAATTTACAGGATATAAATTTACTGATTGACAATTTCTTACACGTATACACCAATGAGGATTTTACCTACTCTGGAACATATTTTAAAATTTATGAAAAAATTACTATATTACTTTGTAATCGAAAAAAAACTTAATTTACAATAAAAAATTACTGTTTATAGTTCATTATAGAGGACTATATAAATGCATTTTACATAATTAGTAAATAGTAATCAATAGTTAAAGTACAGAATAATAGAGTTGAAAAAATCATAATTATAAATAAATTTTAATATGAATTTTAGATTCGATTTATTTACGTTGATAAAAAAATCGTAATTAAGCTGAAAATAAAGCACTATATGTAATAGGAAGAATTATTTTACTTCATCCACTAATCACTCAATGTATATCGTCAGGTTAGTGGAATAAAGTGACACGTCTAATTAGTTTAAAAAAATTAAATTCGACGTGAATGTTTTTTAAAGTTGATTCGAGGTGTTATTTTATTTTACTAGTCCGACAGTATTATTATTTATTAAATTGAACAAGTTGAAAATTGTTTAATCTAATATAATAGTATGATGTATAAAATATAAAAAGTGTTTATTTTTCATCAAAATGTTTCAGCATAAATGGATATTTTTGACAGTTGTTACTATAAAAGCTGCAAATGGTTTCTGATACGTACAGGAATGTGGCCTTTTCAAAGTAATTATAAAAGACAAATAGGCCTTTTCGCTTGGTACGCAATTAATTTAACATTAGCTATTCCGCAGGTAAATTTGTTAATTTAAGTACTGATATTTTTCTTAATTTATTTGAACGTTACCTATATATTTAAACACTGTAATATCAATAGAATTTTCAACTTTTTTTATAGTTTTGATGCCCTGGTAGAAATCTTCTCCGGTTTCCAACCAGAATTAATCGATATATTCTAGTTAAAAACAATATTTAGTTTATAACTCAATAACAATAAATAATAACATGTTACGGCTAAGATATTAATATTAAGCTGTATATTCTTAAGATAATAATCATGTTTTAATAAATAATACATTGTCAAAGAGTAAATATTAGCTAATTTTGCCCTCATTTGACTAACATGTTACCGATAAAACATCGTTAATTTTCTACCAGGGTGTTAACGGATTCAATTTTCAAAGAAATTTATTGATCCTTAAAAAATTATTTATTATTATTTATTAAACTACATTTTTTATTGTATTATATCATATTTTTCCACATATCGTTACATCCAAAAATGTTTTCATATTATCATAAGTTTTAAAATTGATCTAAGAAAGAGAGTGTTCCCCTGTGGGTTATAAATTTGAACCAAACTTCATAAGTATATTCTGAACAACTAAAGTCAGATTATCTTTAGAGTTTTAGAGCTCAACTTCTCCAGCTACCTTATTTTTAAGATATTCAGTATAATAGTACCCAGAATCAGCTTATCGATAACATTTAAGGTGATATGAGCGGGCTAGTAGCGTAGATAATGTGACCAATCGGATTCGGCAATACTGTTTGCTTACTTTTTTTACTCGTACTTGCCCATAATTGTTATTTAATTTGAAAAATGTTAATATAAAAGAGTTTGAATATACTACAGCTCATTATTATTTATGAAAATACTTTAAAAAATAATCCACAAATCAAATTATTTCTTATTATACATACGCTACTAATAAGTAAATTTATTATTATACTGTATAAAGAAGTACCACCTAGGTAACGGAGGAGTGTTACCTATATGCGGATTTAGGTTCCGCAGTGCTATAAAAGTTATTATTGAAGTTTGATGTACCTAAAGAAACTGTGATAAAACATGCTTAAAGTTTAGATTATATGTTAAATACTTCATTAAGAAAAGATAAAATAAAAGAATACGCAGAATCTCTTTCTAATTTACCAGTCACGAAAACAATGAAAAATAAAATTGCTAAAGCTGGAATAGATTTAAATATTATTGAAAAAACGATTGAAAGTGGTGAATTGGAAAGCCTTACTTTATTATTAGGAGAAGATAAATGTTACACTTGAGAATGTTTTTTTCGATGTTAATTGTTTATCGATGTCATTTTACATGAATACCAAATGTTATCAATATAATCATAGTACATGTATTCCACCTGTTAATTTACTTTATTTACATCTCCTATACTTCTTTGAGAACTACTCATAAATATTTTATTAATAAAAAATTATGAGCTATAATAATTTTTTATAATTTATTATTTTCATTTATTATTATTTTATTATTCTCATTTCATACTTAAAAGAACGCAGGCTCTTTCCGCGCTCGATCAAACGTCTGATCTGACCTCATCGTGCGATGTTGTCAGATCTGTAATTCGAATATATAGTTCGCAAAGATATGTAGAATTTTTCATAATTAATTATTAATAAATCTTTATTTCAGTGGTTAACTCAACTAAAAAAATAGCTCATTTTAATTTTAACAAAAAAGCTAATGATGGATCACCATTTTATACGTATCTATATTTTTATATAAGAATTAAAGATAATTTTTCATTAAATTAATTTCATAAGGTTACGTATTAAAGTTACCAATTTATCATTTCATTTTACTCTTTTATCTGACGGTTGACCCGTTGTTCTTTATACCACTGTAAAGCTCTGAGTTTTTACTTCAATTTATATTAGTTTCAGATAATTCTATATTTTTAAGGACGTTGCCCCGTCAAATAAAATAATGACAGAAATTGCTGGAATTTGGAATTATGATAGTTTAGTGTATTTTGAACTCACACGCGTTTTTCGACTTATCTTATAATACTGATAACTGAGAAATATAAAAAAAATAACAGGTTTATCACGTGGTTATATGAGACCGCGTTTGAAATCATCAATAAAATCTCTTAGAAATGACACATTCAGACAATCTTTTGATAATAAATAAAAAATATTTGATGATTCAACCCTCAAAGTTTCAACGCATTTTATAAGGCTTTTCATTAAAATATTCAATAAAACATTGTCAAAATAATACATTTAAGATGAACTTGCCAATGTCTTTTTCTGTAGTAGAAGAAAGAGAGAAAGAGAGAGAACGATATTCGGTGACATTTCCAAAATGTTGGTTATACAACATATTACATTCTAAATAATAATTTATCAACAAAAATAAAAGTATTTTGATTATTCTGAAATCATTTAATAGGGTAAGCATTCATGTCATTGTAAAAAATGTAGTAATTTTATTTATAAAAATTTATGAAGCATATTATACATGAATCGGATATGTACGGTGATTGTATATAAATATCTATAGCCTATAATCAAATATGTTTACATTGTGAAGCAAAAAAATGAATAACGAACAATGTTGCCAAGTTTCAACTAAATGTCGATAATTTAGATTACTACTGGAAAATAAGCATGACAGGGAAACGTCCTTTTGCGCAACCCGCTCATGCCACCTTAACTTTCTTGTCATAGCAAAAAATTATGAATTTAAAATACATTTCTGATAGAATTATAAATATGCATGTTTAAAATATACATAATATGTGTTAAAAAATATAGGTTTCATCAAAAAGAGCTGTTTAAATTAATAACCATTTTTCAATTGTTATAAATCAATAACCATTATTTAATGTTATAAATTTTTTATATATTCCACACTATTAAAAATTTTCCTTTGAATATGACGGAAGCAAATTTCAAGTAGGTACATCAAAAAATTTTTAATTTAAATGGAATTTAACGAACGTGTAACCAAAACGTAAATTAATCAACATGTACATAAATTTAATTCGCAAACCGTCGGGTTGGTGGAACCAACGAACATAGAAGTAGCGTAGAAGAATATTTCCTATACTGATTTTGGGGACTTATTTTGAGGAGACATTTCATATAGACAATGTGTGTCTCCTGAAGAAAACGTATCCCCAAAGTTACTATAGGCAATACTCTTCTATACTACTTCTATATTCGTTGATGGAACAAAGAAACATTTAATGTTAACATGGAGGTGTCCTCTTTTTCAAACTCAAAGCAATATGTCTCTTTCTTCCATCAACCCTACGAAATGATCAAATTAGATACAAAGTTCATATACTTTTATGTACAGTAACACAGAAGTAGATGAATTTTGTATCAAATTGTGATGAACTGCAAATTAAAACTTATGTGCATATTGACTAATTTATGTTTCGGTTACATCTTTGTTAAATACCATTTGCATTTCAAAGTTTTTTATGTACTCGCTGGAAATTTGCTTCTATTACTGGTGTTATGACCCGAGCCTTATTCCATAAATAATGGGAATATAGATGGTCCTCTAGATCGTCGATGTAGCATAGTAGCGCTGGTCGTCGATTTCCACGATAGGATTTGTATGTCTCTTTGGTGGGTTCTTGTTGATTAAGTATTAAAATACAAGGAATCCGGAGAGAAAATTGAATTGAAACCGTTAATGACTTTTACAAACTAATTTTATTTAACTAATTAAATATTAAAATAATTAGCGTAAATTAATTTATTAATTTATTATTGATGGAGACTTAATAAGACGTATAAATATAAATATCGATGCTCCAAGCGTAACGTCTAGGAGATCAATGAGCTTCTGAACCTTGGTTCCTTGGGTTTTTATAGCTTCAACTGAAAGGCCTTCCCCTTGGGCTGATGCAATAGTTCCAGTGATGACATCAGCAGGAATTAGGGTTCCTAGTATTGTTTACGAGACTTTAAGCTGATATAATAGTCCTTGAAATGGCGTCAGAAGGGTTGGGGTTCCTAGCATGGTTCGAATGCTTTTAGGCTGATCCTCCTCATAATAACATCAGAGGGGTTGAGGTTCCCAGTATTGATTTGCGTGATTTAGGCTGATGCAATATTCCGTGTAGTAACATCAGCGGGGTTGGAGGTTCCTAGTATTGTTTATTCGTTTTGGTTGATGTAACATTCCCCGAACCATCCATCATCCTGTTCCATAGTTCCTAATAAAGTTCTGATGCAACATTTCCCTATAAATATAATTATTTTAATTAATTAAGTAACAATTTTATTTTCTAACCAGGAGAGTGTCTGAGTTGCGGGTCACAGATCTTGATTAAACTTCGGGATAAGTATTTAGGTACCAAAATATGAGTAAAGCCACAGCGGTACGGTCTAACGCTTCGAAAAAGTGAAGTTATGTCTTATTTTCAGAAAAATATGAAAAAAGAACTCCTAATTGAAGTGTAAATAATTCTGTCTAGAAATGTCTTCAATAAATCCACAATAACTAAAATGAAAGAGAAAGCAAGCTTTAATTTGCTAGTTTCCGAATTAAAAAATAATAGTTAGAGCTAAAGTTATGCTTGTTTAAAGTTAAGCATCAAAAGAGTACTAAAAATCACCATGCTTCAAAATTTAGACTATTTTTGGTACTCTCTTACTGCTCGATTTTAAACAAGCATAACTTTAGTTCTAATTATTATTTTTTAATTTGGAAACTAGAAAATTAAAGCTTGCTTTCTCTGCTTTCATTTTAGTTATTGTGGATTTATTCTAGACAGAATTATTTACACTTCAATTAGAAGTTCTTTTTCATACTTTTCCGAAAATAAGACATAACTTCACTTTTTCGAAGCGTTAGACCGTACCGCTGAGGCTTTACTCATATTTTGGTACCTAAATACTTATCCCAAAGTTTCATCAAGATTTGTGACCCGTAACTCAGACACTCTCCTGTTAAGTAGGCCGATCGTAATATTTTTTAAATTTTTCTTAATTTAGGTTGAGAAGGAATTTAATCACAATAAATAAATAATATCATTTACTGAGGCTTCAAATTTACCGAAGAATTTTAATTTATTTTATTGATACAATAAATTACAGTTGTATCGTTACAGTTGTATACTTTTATAAGTGTAAATATAGTAAAGTTCGTTTATTTAAAGCTACGCAACCATAGATTTTTTAGACCGTATTGCTGGTTTGAGACGATTCAACTTAGCGAGAAGCAAGTTATATCTCGAAAAAATCATTAAATCATCAAAATTTTAAATAAAACGAAATTAACTTTTTAAAAAATTGTTTTTTTAATGAAAAGTGTTTAATTTAAAAAATTATAGAAACTTAAAAACAAATAATGAATATTAATTTTTTGTTATTTAACCTTATAAATATTAAAATGGCCACTTCTTTGACACTTATTAAATTAACTAACAGATGTTTTAATTAATGTATTTTGAAGGAATAACTTTATTTTAAAAACTTCTTTTCAGTTCTAATTTATGATGAGTTAAATCCTGAAAGAGTTGAGGGTAATCAGGAGTTGAATCTCGAAGAGGAGGAGGAGCATAATGACATTGCTTTTTTCAGAGATAATTTAAATCCGAATACTGGACCAGGTAAGTGTTGCCGGAAAATTGTACTGAAATATAAAAATGGTTATTATTGTTATGATACATCTTTAAACATGCATTTCTTTTTTACATGTAGGCAACGAATTTGAAAATCTAGAGCATATAAGACAAAGACGAATAAATTTAGAAAATAATTTTCAATTAAATTACCTTTAAAAGCAGTTGTAAATAAGAAAAATTTATATTTTATTTTTTATATTAATATAGTTGTAGACCGTCAACAAATGCCAGACCTTGCCGTACAAGTAATCGAACGCAGAAGAAGAGGACGACCTCGTCGACAAAATAATCGTCCTATAAATGTTGATGCTCCTGCTACGCGTACAAGAGTCAATCTTCAAAGAAATGCGGCTGCGGAAAATGCAAATGTTCCACCGTTAAGAAGGAGTGCACGAAATGTGCGCCACGAACAAGTAGAGCCAGTGATCGCTGCAATAGTACAAAATGTTGAGGACGACAATAGTAAGCGCAATAATAAGACTTTATATGTATTTGTACATTTAAGCCGTACTTTATAATAACAGCGAGCAAACGATTTGCTGTTTTTTAAAAACATATAACATATTTTTCAATAATTTACGAAATGTTGGAAAAAATTACACTCTTAATTTAATAACTTTAGTTTCATTCGTTTTTATGAATAGAAAATACTCACATCAATATTTTAAAAAAAAATCGGAACACATTTTTTTGAAACGTCAAAACATAAAAAATATTTATTTTAATGAAAATGTTGAAATAATTTTTATATTGTATTTTATAAAATCAGCACTCTCTGGAGATGAAATTTTTTTTAAGGGAGTTGTCTTGCAAACGGCATTGCAAACAGACTTTTAATTAAACTTTCTGAAATTTTAAAATAGTTAAAGTAAAGTAGTATCAATCTCTCCAAAAAACCTTTAAAAAGGTCAAATTACGGCAAGTTCGCTTCAAAAAAAATCTTTTTCACTATCTCAAAAATAAAAAATATTTTGTCAAAAATTTAAACTTATTTAATACAATCAACTATAAAAAAATCTATCATATCTCTAAAAAAAAGTCTTTAACATTATAGATAGTAAAAAAGTGGGAATTTAATTATAACAAAAATACACTTGAAAAAATACTGAAATCAATAATGTGTGGTCAAGTTTTAATATGATTTAAAATAATACTTACAACTGATATTGTACCTATATTTTGATGATAATAATGAATCAATAAAAAATTCCTTTTTTAAAAATAAAGTGTAAAAAAGCCATATAAAATGTTATTGAAAATATAAAACTATCTTCAACAAAATTTAAAAAAAATAATAAGTAATTAACGTAAAAGTAAGAATAAAAGTAATATTACAGCTATAAACTTGCCAGGCCCACTTTACAAAAGTTAAATATATCATTAATGTTATAAAATTAGATTATTTGTTCATTGGATACTAAATTGTGAAAATTAATATATATTTTGAATTTCCTTACGAGATTCTAAAAAGTCAATCCTAAAAAATGTTTTAAATGGATGTGTGTTCACCAAGAAATATAACTTTTGAAGGGTGGGCCTGGCAAGTTTATAGCTGTAATATTACTTTTATTCTTACTTTTACGTTAATTACTTAATATTTTTTTTTAATTTTGTTGAAGATAGTTTTATATTTTCAATAACATTTTATATGGTTTTTTTATACTTTATTTTTAACAAAGGAATTTTTTATTGATTCATTATTATCATCAAAATATAGGTACAATATCATTTGTAAGTATTATTTTAAATCATATTAAAACTTGACCACACATTATTGATTTAAGTATTTTTTCAAGTGTATTTTTGTTATAATTAAATTCCCACTTTTTTATTATCTATAATGTTAAAGACTTTTTTTTAGAGATATAATAGATTTTTTTATAGTTGATTGTATTAAATAAGTTTAAATTTTTGACAAAATATTTTTTATTTTTGAGATAGTGAAAAAGATTTTTTTTTAAGCTAACTTGCCATAATTTTACCTTTTTAAAGGTTTTTGGGGAGATATCACAACTTTTTCAAAGTCGAAAATTCTTATCTCAATAAATTTATTAACTTTACCGATAATCTGATACTTTAATATAATAACACTAATTTTATAGCTAATTGTATCAACTTAATTTTTATATATTAATTATTATTATAAAATATTTGTTTTTGAAAAAATTTGAATCTTACTTTCTTCCAGACTTTCAAATTAATCAACTTATTTTGTCTAAATATCGTATGAAAAACTAATTAATTAATTAAGAATGTTTTAAAATATGCAAATATTACTTTTTCATTTGTTGTTGTTTTCATTTTTAAATACCAAATCGGTATTACCGACTTTTGAATTTCGCCGCTTTCAACTGTTGAATTTTATGTACGGAACGTTTTACTGCACACGCGCGAACTGATCACATGAACGCTCGTGATTTTGCGGCAGCTATATAGAACGAGACACTAAATTCTTATATTGCTTTTTTACGCGATGTCTTTATACATTTAGCATGTTCTGAAAGCATTCGTCTGAATACATGCGTTCATTATTAAAAGATATAACTCGTATTCTCTTTCTTTTTCTCACTCTCTTTCTCTCTCTCACTTATTAGCAATCGCACAACTCGTATTCTGTCTCTTTCTCTCACATCAGACGAAAAACTCTCCGTCATTCTCTAACATCCGCCAGAAATCTGAAACAACCCGAAATAGAAAAGAAATCGACAGACTAACCTGTGATAATATAAAAAAGTCATGATAACTTGACTTTTGGCCATGTGTTTTTGTTGTCAGATAAAACATTAGATCATTTTATGTATACTTGTAATCAAATAATATGTAAATATTGAAACATAATCATTTACTCAAAGTTTTAATCTTTGAACATCACAAATTCAAAGTAAATAGGGAAAGCCGTAGCGCTAACATGCCGTAAGGAGCTCAATTAGTTGTGAAATTTCAGACAATTTCACCATCAATATTTAAAGTAATTTCATTAAAAATATGTACTTTAACACGCAGCCTTATGAGAGCACATGTGAGAAAATGTTTGAATTAGTCATCGCACGAAAAATTTCTAATGAAAGTTTCTGAAAAATTAATATAATATAATATAATTTAATATATTGTTACGACCCGAGCCTTATTCCATAGATAATAGGAATATAGAGGGTCCTCTAGATGGTCGATGTAGCGTAGTGGCACTGGTCGTCGATTCCCAAAATAATATTTGTATGCTTCCTTGGTGGGTATGTTTGTTTGATGAAGTATTGAAATACAAAGAATCCAGGAGGAAAATAAATTAAATACAAAAATGACTTTTAATAAATCAATTTATTAACTAATAAATTGAAATAATAATAATAGTTATTTGATTAATTGCTCTAAGATTTATTAAGGTATCGATGCTCCGAGCGTGACGTCTAGGAAATCCATGAGCTCCTGAACCCTGGTTCCCTGGGTTTTTATAGTTTGAAATGAGAGGCCTCCTCCTTAGGCTGATGTAATGTTCTCAGTAGTGACATCAGCGAGGGTCGGGGTTCCTGGTATTGTTTATGTGATTTAGACTGATGTAATATTCCTTGAAGTGACATCAGAAGGGTTGGGGGTTCCTGGTATTGTTCGAGTGCTTTTAGGCTGATGCAATCTTCCTCATAATAACATCAGAGGGGTTGGGGTTCCCAGTATTCATTTGCGTTATTTAGGCTGATGCAATATTCCGTGTAATAACATCAGCGGGGTTGGAGTTCCCAGTATTGATTTGCGTGCTTTAGGCTGATGCAATATTCCGTGTAATAACATCAGCGGGGTGGGAGTTCCCAGTATTGATTTGCGTGCTTTAGGCTGATGCAATATTCTGTGTAATAACATCAGCGGGGTTGGGGTTCCTAGTATTGTTTATTCGTTTTTGCTGATGTAATATTCCTCGAACCATCCATCATATTGTTCCATGGTTTCTAGTAAAGTTTTGATGCAATATTCATTTATTCTATTTATTTATTCTTAAATTGTTTATGATAATTAAACTCTCTTAAGTTAATTAAGTTCCTTAATTATTAAGTTGTTCCTAATCACTTATTTTAATCATTTATTTAATTTAGTTATTAGTTTTGTTTATTTATTGATACTATTATATAGTTAATTACTTAAATAACAATAATAATCTGATTTCTAAATTTGTTAAATTATTCATTTAAGTAATTAATAGTTTATGCAATTTCCTAAGTTAATTAATTCATTTATTTTAATTATTACCCGTCCCTTATGTAGCCTGAGCGCTAAATAATTTATTGTATTACTTAAGCGTAATTTATCATCATTTACTATCAATTACATTAATTTATATTATATTAATGCTATATTTTAATTATTATAGAAGGGAATAGATATTAAGTTGGCAATGGTACGAGAGTTTCCGAGACATACCACCACCTATGTATATTATATATTTCGCGAAGGGTATATTTCTAACAGTTCCCCCCATCTAAATAAACGTAAGCCCATGGCTTATGCTTTTTATAATCGTCTGCTTCAGTTAACCTGTTTCCAAAGTGACCATGTCCAATGTTTATTTATTTTATTTAAGAATCACTTGTGTGGAATTTATAGTTCGTGTGTGTCAGAAATGTATTTGTGATTATTAATTGTGTTTAATAATAAAGATTCATGTATATATATAAAGTTGTGTCTTTTCCTGAATCATAAAATAATATTTATGAGCTCATAGAGCAACATTTTAGTTTATAAAATCCTTCTCCCTTTTTTTTTATAATAATAATAAATTCTATCTTGAATCATGATATTCAAAGGTTTCTCTCCCCTTTTTTTTATTATTATTGGATAAAAGGGACAAAAATATTGAATGCTTTGAAAAAGGCTGGGGTTAAACTTAAAATATGTGAGGTTGATGTCTGATAAATGCCAGCAACCTCTAATTGTCATCATCATCATCTTCTTTCTTATAATAAAAAAAATAAAAGAAAAATGAATGCGCGTTTACACATTATTATATCTTACATTCATAAAATTTCTAATGCTTACAAAGTTTACACCAAATAATAAGTGATTGCTAAAACATTATTTGTACCAATTTATAAGTGAATCGGGTTTTTTTTTATGAAAAAAAATGGTTGTGTAAACATATAGTGTAATAATAAATTTAGTTTTCAAATGTCATTGAAGAAGAGTTTTTGTGAAGTGACTTAACTAATAATAATAATTGTATGAACGTGCCTAATACAATAATTCAATTTCCAACCATTATTAGAGTTAAAGAGAAGTTGCTAGTGAAGTGACACATTTAAAGTTTATTATAATTTAATTTCCAAGTGTTTAAAATTAAAGAGAAGTTGTTAGAAGTGAATAGTAATTGTGTAAACAATAAATTTAATTTTTCGAGTGTCGTTAAAGAAGACTTTTTGTGAAGTGACTTAACTAATAATAATAATTGTATAAATGTGCCTGATACAATAATTCAATTTCCAACTATTATTAGAGTTAAAGAGAAGTTGTTAGTGAAGTGAATAAGTAAATAATAGATTAGTTTTCAAGTTAAAGAAAAGTTTTGTTATTGAAGTGTTTTAGTGAATAAATAATAATTGCGTCAACGTGCAGTGAAATAATAAATTTAGTTTCAAGTGTCGTTCAATGTTTTATGGAATTTTAGTTGTTTTATTATTATTGTGCGTGGTAATAGTAAAAATTTCATTTAATTATAACAACTTAATTATAGAACTAATTTATAGGACAAATAACTATTGCTTTCTCATAGAGAAAGCATTGTATCGATAAAAAAAAACATGTAAAAAAAATATGTATAACACGATGCAATCATAAAATACGGATATTCTGAAAATTAAAAAAATTTGTTATTGATTTTGCCGAAGTTTTGCAACCAAAAACCTTCACAGAAAAAAAACCAAGTGCATATTTCGAAAGTTTAACTATTGAGGACACGATTATTGCATTTTATAATTGGATAATAGTACGATATGGCTTCCAAAATGTACAATGAAAAAAAAAATGTGCTTGAAAAAAATTGCATTTTTTTACTTTATTTTGCAAAAATATAATAAATAATGATATTTTACCGTAATTTAAATGACACCATCGAAAAGAGTGACCTCGAAAATAGTAAAATTGATACCTCACAATATTTTTTATAGACAATTTTGTAGTTAATAACACAGTGGAAAAGGGTACCTACAGAAAGTGTCTTTGTGACGTTAAAGGGTTAAGTAAGGTAGACCGAGGCTAAAAGTAACAGTGGTAAAAATTAACAGTCAGTTTATAGCGTTGCAAACAGTTGTACAGGCTCTCTAGTTGATTTTATAAATTTAATACCATTGCTTCTGTTCTGTAAATATATTCAATATCTTCTTGCAGTAGACCGCAGAGAAAAAGCGTACGATATAGCGATTTTTTTAATGGAAAGTAAAATATTTGAAAATAGTTAAATGCTTGTTTTTTATTTAATTCTATGTATTTAATTAAATTAAAATTATTTGATTTTTATTTACTCAAAAAATAATTAATTTAATAATCATATTATTTTCATTTATTAAAAAAACTTTTTTAAACGATATTGTTAAAAAAATGTGTCTGCTGGGGCAGATATTAACAAATATGCGGGGTGAATAATAACACTGCTAATATATAAGAATATATTTGAAAAGGATAAGAAACTTCGATAGATAAAAGATTATTTTAGTAAGAACTTTACCGTGATTTTTTTATGACCTTGTGTAATGTTTCTATTTATAATTATTCTATAAGACAAAAAATCGATGTTATTTTTACTTTGAAAAAACATAAAGTAATTATTTATTAATATTTTGTGAAAATTGTGTTTATTATATTTAATTTTTTATGTCGATATAAATTTTAAAATATATAATTCTTATTTATATGAATTGAATACTCATAGTTATTATTAAATTGCATTTTTACGATTAAATATATTATATTAATACTTACTCCGAATGCAGGACAAATATTAACATGCAAATTTTTAATAAATCTTGTACAAAAAAAATGTATTGATAATTTTTTGTTCATCAGTAACATATTCTATAGATGGAATACTATAAAAATTCGTAAACTACGGTTACCCTTACAATATATATATATATATATATTTGTTCTAAATTTTCAATTTGTGTACTATGATGAAGATTGTTTATGTACTAAAATTATTTATTAAAATTAAAGGGGCACCTGAAGTACCTGCGTTAGAAGAGAACGAGGAGCCGATTATGCAGGACTCAATAGCACTCAACACTGATGGTCCTTCGGTACCTGCTATTGAAGAGGAAGAGCAGCCTATCATACAGGACCCAATGGGACTCAACGTTGAAGGTCCTTTGGTACCTGCTATTGAAAGAGAAGATTAGCCGATCAACGTTGAAAACCCTGCGGTGCCTGCCTCTCAAGAAAATAATGTATTTAATCTAGAAGATCCTGAAAATCAGCCCTCTGTGCCACCAAAGAAAAAAAAGACTCTTCGTGGAAGCGGCAAAGGAAGTAAATAAAAATATTACAATATCTATATACATATATAAATAATTTGATGATATAAATTATTTAATATGATATTAAATACTAACATACATAATATTTTTTTTTATTTTAAACATGTTGCCTTTACTGTAGCAGGGCCCAAGTAACCAAACTTCGCCCTTGCAATCACAGAATTTGCGTTCCGTGCGTAAGGGAACTTATCGATCGAAAGTGTCCTTGGTGTAGAGAAAACATAATTTCGTATCTACCACATCATATGATGGTTGGCGAAAGATGGCATGAGGGAATACCAGCACAACTGAAGGCTGATTTTCACGAGCAGATATTGAACGATGCTCGCACTGAACATTTAAGAAATAGCGAATAGATACGTAAGTATATAATACTAAAGCAAAAAATTTTTTTAACGATGTTAGAATGATTTAAAAACATACCAGTAAAACTTGTTCAAAAAATTTATATTGTTCTAGTGTCTATATGTGATACTTCTCTGGTAGCTGCAAATTAAATTTATAATATCTCGTATGACAATGGCTCCAGGAAGAAGAGCAGGTTCAAGTCGGCTCTGAGGAGGTACTTGCTCGACCTCAAATGAACTTAATTTTATTTTCTATGTTAATTTATTTATTGTAACGTCTCATATATAGGCTTAAGGTATTTTATTGAATCATTTATTGATTTTCATTTTTTAAAATTTTAAATATTATGACTGATAGATATTATGTGACTTATTTTTAATTTATAGGATTGTTGCGTGTATTTTACCATTTTTGTATTATATCTGTGATATCACTTTTTTTTGGTGACTTACTTATTGAGAGTATTATTAGGTTTAGTGATTGACTGTGATACATTTTGTAAGACTTGAAATGCAATATTTATTTTTATATTTTTTTACACGCCATATTTTTGTACTAATAAGATAAATTAATATCTATCTAATATGTTCTTATCAATTTTAATTTTATTCCAATTCTTGTTAAGCAGATAAAAAAAAATTGTGCATACTTTAAATTCTAATAAAAATTTGCATATTGGGATTTTTGGGACCACTGATCTTGAATATGATGTAAAAATTTTAAATTCGAATTTTCAAAAAAATTAAAAAAAAACTTATTTCTTAATTTTTTAATTTAAGAGGAGGTCACACATCTCTTTACTATTCTAATCAAAGACTTATTTTTTGCAAAAATTAATAATTTTAGCCAAAAATAAAGAGAAAACCGTACCTCGTATCACAAAAAGAAAAGTTTTCTTGAATCAGAAAGAATAAATTTTATTGTTTCGTTTTCAATTAAACCTTAAAGCAAGTCTTTACCCTAATCTCTATGTTTTAAGTTTTTCAAGGTTTCCTAGAAAACAAAGCGATAACATCAATTCTTTCTCATCAAGGAAAATATTGCTTTTTGTGATAGGAGAGGCGGTGGCACTTTTTCTTTATTTGTTAGTAAAATTATTTATTTGTGTTAAAAAATCAATGTTTTAATTAGAAAAGGACAGAAATATTGGACCGGCTATCGATATCGTTACCGACTTTTTATAATTAATTTTAATCATTGTTTTACAAAGTTTTATGTTGTTCTGATCGAACACATTATGGTTTTTAATAAGCTAATTGATGATGATGATAGTTGATTATTATTGGTCACCAAGCTACTATGGCTATATGGGCCACTCCACTCCTTTCAGATCCATCAATGATCCCTCGAATCCCTCGATGATTTTTTCTCACTCTTTTTCTTGTTTATAAATTTTTTGCCCAATGGGACTTTATTTTACATCTCAATTGCTCAATGGAACTCTTAATAACTCACTCAATTAACCCCGAGGAGCTTTATGTATGTATTTTCGTGATCTACGGGTTCTCTTTTTCGAAGAAAATCCAGAAAAATTGTTCTGCAATTTATCCGGAGAATCGATCCCTGGTCTACTAGAGCGTGAGCGAAGAACCTTGGCCCCTGCGCTACCTCTGCTCTAGTAGACTGATCAGTCCTAACGCTCTAGTCACGCTATCTGTGATCACAAGTAAGTAATAAATGTGTTTTGTGCACAATAATTTTCCACAGACTGTTTGAATTTTATTTTGTGCATAATAAATTATTAAATGTGTACAATAATATTATTCAAATATTGTGCACAATGTTCGGTGCATAATGATAGCTTTATTTTTTTTTAAATAATTTACCTTGTGCATAATAATTTTCTGCATGTGCAATATTTGAAGTATATGGTGAACAATTATTATTCGAAATCATTTGTGCACAAATGTTATTGTGTAAAATAATTAGGTGCACAACATGGACAATAATATCAACCCTTTCACAAATTATGAGACAAAATACAATATTGACATCTGTAAAACCAGATATATTTTAGAGATCTAGATTTTAATTTAACAACATTCGGTGATGATCTATGATTAATTAGTGATTTGTACAAAAGAAAAGCAAGTAGTTAGCCGTAATAAAAAAATAATTAGAAGATGGAATAAATATGAAAACATGAAGATAGTGATTATACCTTTTTGATAAGGTTAATATATTTAATGGAAAATACCTTGTATTATGTTGTTAAGGATAAGATTTATAGAGACCTTGATTGAGTAATAGTGTAATACCCTTAACAAGATTTGTAATTAATAAAACTGTTTATTTTTATAACTCGTGTATTTTCAAATTAACTAAACAAATTATCAACAACCTTCTGTGAAGTGGCGTTCAATAAATTATAGATATGTACATATATATATATATACACACATATATATATATAGTCAGAGCACATAGTATTCTGTCAAATGAAATTGTTTTAACATTTTATTCATTTCTAAGATACACAACCTGTAATACGTAAAATATATTATCACCTTAAATATACTTGTATGTGAAATATTGAGATACATTTTGCATTTTGTTAACTCTCTTGCAATATGTAAAACTCTTCATTCAATGAGAAAAAAAGGATTCTACTTGATTTGAGATAAAAAATTTTTAAATTTCTAGGTTTTTATACGTTTGTTAGATTACATGAGAATTGTAAAAGTATGAATAAGAATATAAAATGTTGTGTATAACGGAAACAATAAATTACATGTTATATTGTTAATCATAAATTCTTAGTAAAATGTATTTTCAAAATAAAATTTAAATTTACTATTTGAAAGTTGATAAAAAGATCCCTCTTTTTTTCATTATAATTTGCACATTTAGTAACTTTCATTATAAAAGTATTTTCTTTTTATAACATTCTATTTGTTTAATAAAAAATTTTGTGTATTAAAAATAATATATTAAATCCGGGATGATAATTTGTTCACAAAAATTTGTTAGGATTGTAACGTTTTTCCCTTTCGGGAGGGGGAAATATGTGTTATCTCCTGTTGCCGGACGCTTCAGTGAGTAACCAGGATAAGATCGGCAGGAGTTGGAAGGAGTTGGACGGCGGAAGATGAAGGAAAGTAACCGGGTTGAACACGTTTGGTTATGCTAGGGAGTACCTGGGCTTTATTGTACTCATTAAACTCATTTACAACGATGATTACAATAATGAAATAATAATAAATTGTTAATCAAAAACTAAACCTACTATTTTTATATAATACAAGCAAACTAACCTATCCTTAAATAAAAATATAATTTACAAAAGTAATTAGTTCTTTGTAAATATCGGCCACTTGACGGCTATTTGATAAAGTGATAATTAAATTAATTAAAGAATCTTTCAATGAATCTAAATATTAGTTTATTTTAACTAAGAGATTCTTTCTAATCTAATTTGTACCGGCGGCTTTTACCTGCAACAATGTGCAAAAAGAAACAAAAGATTATTAGCTAAACGATTACAGTATAAGTAGGTGAACGGTACTTAATATCGCAATACTTAACACTACGGTAGTAATGGGTGGACGGCACCCTTAATTATCTAAATTACTATCTCTATGGGCGCGCGGAGCCCTTAAGTGATGTAAAGACAATGGGTGGCCGACACCCTTAACTTATTCTAAAACTTAATAACTACGCGGTGGTCGGACGGAGTCCTTTAACTAACATAAAATGCAATGGGTGGACGAGACCCTTAATTTATTTTATTATTCACGTAAACGCGGACGCGACAAGCTATGGGGGACGACGCCCTTAATTAAGCTATTGGCGAAAATGTGAAATAGAATATCAGATTTTTGGGTGGACGTTACCCTTAAATTAAACGGCGCAAAGTCGGCATTGCGGTGGCAAAAAGGTTGCGAGTGTATGCTCTAGGTAGCATAGATTTACGCCTGTGTGCTCACTTGACGTATCTCTAATACTGCCAGCATATGCGCTGTAGTGTAGACCTGTGTGCGCACTTGGTCTACCCTCATGCACGGAAAAATATTTTTTCTTTAAA
This sequence comes from Anastatus disparis, assembly GCA_017163975.1. Lineage (NCBI taxonomy): Eukaryota > Metazoa > Arthropoda > Insecta > Hymenoptera > Eupelmidae > Anastatus > Anastatus disparis. The sequence goes on from JAFFSR010000251.1 coordinate 5,984,989, forward strand.
ACAAAGTGTAAAATTTAGCGACCTCTTACGGCAGAGTGCTTGCTTACTATAATAGGAAGAACTTCATGTTATTTATATAGTCTATTATTCATCTTGTTACTATATGTTAGTGGCTCGTGATTTCACGGTCGAGCACTCTGATTTTCTGTGCATCGTATTGAGGCATCAAGTATTGAAGTGTAAACTAAAAGAATATAAGGTGAATCGCCGAAATGTGCACTGAGAAATCAAGTGCACGCATGCCCAAGAAACGTTCACGTGAATGAAGAATTCGCGTGAAAGAAAAGCACTTCCAAGAATGAACCCTTCATTCTATTACAGTGGTCTTACCCGGAATTTCTAGATGTAAATTTTTACACATATACGTAGGCAAACGTACACTGAGTTTTAAAGAAAAAATCTTTCTTCGTGTGTGCAAGAGAGAGAAGCTCTGCCTAAGCTGTGGTGCTCCACAAGCCAAGGCAGCCAGCTACTACCTGTCTCACTCTCTCTTAGCCTTGTGTGCTCGCTTAGGTAAAGAGAGAGGAGACCGTAGTCTACACTGCTCTGGTTTGGCTAGCTTCTCGGCTCCTTATATACTCGAGCCTCATTTTTCCCGTTGCGTGCAACGACGTTCGGGGTTGCCACCTAGCGGCTGAGCTCAGAACTGCTTTTCTCTAGTAGCTTGGCCGTTAGGCGGGAAATTCGAATTGCGCGAGTATGTATACTCGTCGCAGGATATGATATATGAAAAAATGAAAATTTATCGAGTAGGAGAGAAAGATAAGGACTTAGATTTAAAGGAAAAATATTTATTTAAAAAGGACGTATACAGTCAACATGAATCTAACAACTTAACATTCTCTATTGAACAAAAATAAAAGTTCTTTTTCATGATCTAAACGGACAGCAATTTCTGTCAGATAACGTTACAAGCTCTTGCATAAAAATAAAAAAAATAAAATTCAAGCTCTCCTTTGATAGAAATGTAATTAGATAATCAAGCCCTCGTCTTTTCTTTAATAATCAGGTAAGGTTGACGTAAACCCTTGTCAGATTTTCCTTCATAAAAAAACAGCTCTAAAATTTTAGTTTGATTAAACATAGCTTTTGAACAACTTTTCTCCTGATGTTCAGACAAAGTGAACGTAATCCTCTGATCAATCACAAACAATATGAAACTTTCTTTTGATAAAAACAGTTCTTGATAAAACTTCTCTACAGATAAAGTTGGTATAAACCTTGTCTGATCACAAGCAATCAAAAAAACATAGTCAAAAAAAAATTTCTTGATAAAACATAGTTCCTGAAAACTCTTCTTTTGATGATTTGACGTAAACCCTTTGATTAATATGAAACTTTTTCTTTGATAATCTGGCATAACCCCTTGCTCAATTACAAGTAACCTAAGTGCAAGAGCTTAAAGTTACAACAAAATAATGCGTCATCGGTTGTTTAACGTTCCTTTTTATCTCTTCAGAGAAAGCTAATAATTAAGCTCGGCCTTGAAGATGCCGCCGCCCATGATTTTCCTGGTGTGGCAATAATAGATGAATGTGCATGATTTGCACATGTCTACCCGCGAGACGCGAAACGGATTTCCTCCGCAAATTGGGGAGGGCGGGGTAAAGATTTCTCTTATCATTCCACAAAGATGTTTGCACTTAAAATCCCAATGCTGCCCTTCGGCTAAGTAGCAATTTACGCAACACCATTGCATTTTGTCCGGTGCCTCGAAATATTGAACACCAGCGTGGGCCACCTCTGCAGCCTCCGAGTAGTTCCTGGGGAGAGTTCCATCAATCACTCTTTCCAATTTCCTGACATCGGCTGCAGTGTGACAGAGGGGTGGCGCTTGGTATGGCGTCAGGCCGTTCTGAGGTCTTAATACCACAAACCCTTGCCTGGGAGATGCGTCTATCGGTGCCGCTGCATTAGCCATTAATCCTCGGTTGCCTGCTACTTCTGGTTGTGCTGCTTGAGCCTGCTCGAGCCAAGCTTGAACTTTTAGCTGGTGGTCTATGTCCGCCTAAACACGTATTTAGAAAAGCCGGAAACAAAAGATGACGATTTAGAATGTAAAGGATATGAAAAAGAGAGAATTTATAATCAAGCTATTGAATGTGAGAGACGAAACAGAAAATGGTTACTTTCCTGCAATATTTAAAATGAAATAACGAGAGAGTCTTCTTACCATTTTCTTTAAATAGTCGAGAAGAGCAGGTATAGCGTCGACGTGCGTATTCAACAGAATATGGTGGATGTCTGGCAAAGGCGGGAGCCCCGCGAACAAGCTTGGTTTCAAAGAAAGGATTATATCCAGGCTCGTGTGTTCAGTTAAGTCTGGTTCCGTCTGGGAATTTCGGAGATAGGGTGTCCTTAAGATTATAGTCAGGGTAGTAAAGAAGATGATAGGTTTGCGAGAAACAAGGATGGCGTTCTGATCGCCACATAGAGCATTCCATTAATAGTATTGTAAAATATTAGGAGTCGATGAGGTTGAAGTTGCAAATGAATTGATCCAGGGTTAAGAATGTTCTGGAATAAATATGGATGAATAAGTGTGGGTAGCAAGGTTCCCCATTGATAATCAATTCAATAAGGCTGTGTGACACCCTTCTGATAAAATTAATGAATTCCCTTTTTTTTTGAAGTACTAATTCGAAAGTGACCATTTTGATAATTTAATATTTAAAATTCGTAATGTTATAATGATAATAAACTTTGTTCAAACTTATTAAAAATATAATTTGAACATTTTTTTTTCTTTTTTTTTTAATAGGAAACATTGAATGAGCTTATAAGTTCAAAATTGTAGTTCACATCAAATCAACTATTATTTGATACGGTATTAACATTGAAAGAGGATGGGTTGTATCAAATACCTGAGCGCTCATATAAGACAATAAGAAAAAGCAAAGCGCGGACACCCCTTATTTCAATCTATCAGAATATAATGGTTTTATTTCAAATCTATACTTCTCATTCAATTCAATGCTATTTCATTTATATGGTTAGATTAAACCAAGCACCAATTGGTAGTAAGCGTTGGTGAAAATTAACTAGCCTAATCATTACGGTTTTTGAACAGGCATTCCGAGTTATTGGATAAAAATATCTAATTTCTTCTAAAGGACTTTTTACCAGGCAGATGTCGCACTATGCTTCTAAATTGGACGCGTTGAAAGGTTGAAAAATGAGTTAGAAAAAGGCAAATGTGGTGATACATAATTTTAGAAAAGTTCTTGATAAAATTTTATTGTTAACAAAAGAGGGAAGAGAGCCCCTCCTTCGCTCTCTTCTGTGAGGTGCTTCCTTGATAAGTCACTGAGGAACACCTCAATAATCTAGGCCATAAATGACCACAATTTTCGGGTGTTTCTCAACTCTCTCACCTCTCCCGCGCCCCTGTTGCTATTGTCTTTATTTATTAAGGTTACAATTTTGGAATTTACATAGTTACATTATCCGAGACGCAGATAGGCATGTTTTAATTTATCCAGCTGGACGACCTTTTTCTTCCCTCCCCCCAAATCAATTTTGGCATTTCGATCACCAATCAATTCCAATATTTTATAATGTCCAGCATATACTGGTTATCAAATTTAAGAATATGTGGTTCTTTAAGTAAATAAACTTGTTCTCCAATATGAAAATCTTTTATATTTAATTTTTGGTCGTAGTATCTTTTCGATTTTTCTTTTGCTTCTATTAAGTTTTCGTGAGCGGTCGACTTAGCATAGTTAAATTTTGAAATTAATTCATCAAGGTGCATTTCATAGGTTCTTTCAGTTACTTTTTGCTCAGATTCGGAAGGTAATTGAGCCTTATTGCCAAAAATTAATTCGTGGAGAGTAAAGCCATAAGCCGCGTGAACTGAAGTATTATAAGAAAATATAGCGCATTTGACTCACATATCCCATTCCGTTACCCCTATATACATTTTTAAATACTCGATCAAGCTATGATGACTACGTTCGAGAGATCCCATTGTCTGGGGCCTAAATGCGGTAGATCTAAATTGTTTAACCTTTTAAGGACGGGGATTTTGACGTTGAAATTTGACTTTTTTTTTAAACAATATTTGTGCATAAAATGAAAAAATATATCACATGGAGTGCCTGATAAAATTGGTGGTCGATATATCGACCAGTCCCGTCCTTAAAAGGTTAATTTTAAAAATCTTAGCGACCTTGGCTAGTAACTGACTGAAAGTTCGACCCGTGGTCAGTTTTAATTATTTTAGAACAACCAAAGCGACAAATAAAATCATGAACAAAAAGTTTAGCTATCATTTTAGTGGTTGTGTCGACAAGTGGTATGGCATCGGAATTTTTAGTGAGATTACATTGAAGAGTTAATAAATACTTATGGCCAGCGACAGTGATGGGTAAGGGTCCTACGATATCCATTTCCAAGATTTCAAAAGCTTCTGTGAGAGTCGTAGTTATGGTCATTGGTTGCCTGTTTTTATCTCGAGTTGGCTTTTTCTTTTGATAGTCTTCACACGTGCGAACGTATTCGAAAATGTCTTCCTTCATTCCCGGCCAATAATACCGTTCGCGAATTCGCGCGTAGGTTTTAAAAGTTCCCTTATGCCCCCCGACAATTGAATCATGTGCTTCTATGATAATATTCAATCTATTTTCGTCTGGTGGAACAATGACTTCGCCGATGCAAATCGTAATTTGTAAGTTTTTATTTTTCCAGTTTTCACGAAGAGATATTTCGATTGGCAACGTTCTGCGCGTTTAAATGAACTTAATTTATTAAACTTAAATATCCTTAGTTAAATATCTGGTCTTAAACTGGCTTTATAATTACAATAATTCTTAAATGAAATTTTAATAGTAGTTTAAACTTTAACAAATTTTAAATAATCCAATATTTGTTAATTGAAAAATTTCCTTTATTCTTATTAGATTCTAACTATTTAATCAAAAAAATTTTAAATTGCACTTAAAGCTAATTAAATCTTAGATAACTAGTTAATCAATAATAAACAATAAGCCAAAATAAAATTAAATAATTTTATTAAATCTTAATATTCTTCAACAGTAAATTAAATTTATTACTAAGTGAGACGCTTAAATCTTTTAACTAAATTTTAAATAATTGAGTAGAATTTCAATCAAGTAATTTATCTTTTAATTTACTTAAATCTAATTCAAATTAAATCGTAAATAATTAATTCTTATTGAATCTAAATAATAATAGGTATTAGATTAATTACTGCTCAAATCTCTAAACTAAATCTTAAATGATTTTAAATTGAATAGAATCTCAATTACTAGGTAATTAATCCTTTAACTTGCTAATTTTATTCTTAAATCGAAATTAAATCTTAATTATAACTTTTATTTTTAATTAGACATACTCTTTAACGATTAATTTAATATTAAACTAACTTTGTGTTTATTTTTATTAGCTCATTATATCTTAAACAAATAATCCTTAACTGATCTTAAATCTAAGCCTTAAACAATTTTAAATTAAATAAAATCTTAAAATTTATCTATGCCTTAAGCAATTTAAAATAAAATCTTAAAATTTTAACATTTAGCGTTCAATTTATAATATCTAAAACTAATTACCAAATTTTAATAATTAAATTTATAATCAAATCTCGATCTTAGTATAATATGAATCTTTAATGATTAAGGTGGTTCACACGACTAACGTGTTTTTTCAAGATATTCTTGAAATTGTAGGTATAGTTCAATAAAGGCAATGTGAATATCATATTAAAATTTCAGAACATTTCATCGTTTCGTTTTTGATTAATCGATGTTCAAAGTTTTACAAATTACATTGGAAGTATATCTATATATATTGAAATTTTTATACTTCGTACCTGTTAACCACAATATCTCATAAACTACATTCAAATTGTGATTGAAAATTTAAAAATATATAAAGGAACTAATAATAAACATTTTCCAACAAGATTCGCGCAAATTCATCGTTTTATTAAAGAGATAAAGTGTTTTGAAAATGTAATTATTAGATAAACGATGCATATATCGTTCACATTTACGTTGCTACGCATGCGCAACTGGATCATATGAGCGCTATCTCTTTCTCTCACAGCTAGTTTTCTCTCTCTTACCGAGTGAACCACCTTAATTTAACGTTAACTATATTTTAAATTATTAAATAAATTAAAACTTTTAGTTATAAATATACTAATTTTATTTTGCTCAGGCTACTTAGCTATAGACTTTGCTGATGACGCAACACGTTGATGATTGTTGAAGAGGTGCTGTCAATCTATTTATTTATTATTGATGGAGACTTAATAAGACGTATAAATATAAATATCGATGCTCCAAGCGTAACGTCTAGGAGATCAATGAGCTTCTGAATCTTGGTTCCTTGGGTTTTTATAGCTTCAACTGAAAGGCCTTCCCCTTGGGCTGATGCAATAGTTCCAGTAATGACATCAGCGGGAGTTGGGGTTCCTAGTATTGTTTACGAGACTTTAAGCTGATGTAATATTCGTTGAAATTGTGTCAGAAGGGTCGGGGTTCCTAGCATGGTTCGAATGCTTTTAGGCTGATCTTCCTTATAATAACATCAGAGGGGTTAGGTTTCCCAGTATTGATTTGTGTGATTTAGGCTGATGCAATAATCCGTGTAGTAACATCAGCGGGGTTGGAGGTTCCTAGTATTGTTTATTCGTTTTGGTTGATGCAACATTCCCTGAACCATCCATCATCCTGTTCCATGGTTCCTAATAAAGTTCTGATGCAACATTTCCCTATAAATATTATTATTTTAATTAATTAAGTAACCATTTTATTTTCTAAGTAGGCCGATCGTAATTATTAGTTAATTTATTCATTTTCATTGTTTATTTAAATTTTCTATAATTTTAAACTATCTTTTTATGCAATCTGTGCGAAATTTCTTAAGCTAATTAGTTTATTTAATTATTAGGTTGCTCTTTAATTATTTATTTCAATTAGTTACTTGCTAGTTACTTGGTTTGTTTATTTATTGTTATTTCCCATTATACCCTTATGTAGCCTAAGTGTATTTTAAGCTAATTAATTATCGTTTAATTTATTTATTAATTATCGTTAATTAATTAATTTATTGTTCTATTTATTAGTTACTGTAGCATATATATATATATATATATATATATATATATATATATATATATATATATATATATATATATTAGCATTATAAACATTAAATTATATTATTTAAACAATTAAATTTAATTGTTTAAGAAAAGGATCGATTTTAAGTTAGTAAGGGTTCGAGAGTTCTCGAGCCATACCACCATCTATATCGTTGCATATTTCATGAGGGATATATTCTTAACACTTGCATTAAATTCAGTGTATGTATTGTACCAAATAACAATTTCATTTTTTTCTGTCCTATCTTATTTTTTTAAATGTTTCATCTTTTTATTATCCAAACCTATAAAAAAAATAGCAGTATTCAGAGATATAAAAAAAATCAGATTTTTTATAAAAGCATATATTTATCTCATGGTGAAGAAGCATAGGCTTTTTTTAAATCTTATTTTTAGCAAAACACTTTGAACACTTTATAATTCTTCCTATATAATTTTCAAGTTATTACCATAAAAATATGTGGTATTCTGGATTTTGAGAAATTTGAAAATTGAGTATCTCAAAAATAAGGCCACGTTGGGCTCTAAAACTTTGTAGATTATTTATTTTAGTTGTTCAGAATCTACTCATGAAGTTTGGTTCAAATCTTTAAACCGAAAGTGAAGCCCTTATAAGTCGTTTCTACTTTAGTGATGAATGAATAAATAATCCTTTTTACATTCCAAATAGATTACTCTGTTATACAAAGATTGGAACACAGATGTGTGCATCACAGTCGAAACTTGTTTGTCGCTATTATTTATTCTAGGTTGCACAGCAAAATATTCTTTTGCACAATTACGAATGCCACAGGTATAATAAAAATTATAATATTATTAACATGCTTACAAAGAATAAAATAACACACATATATATATCAAGATTTACTTAAAATTTTCAATGATAAATATTTGTATTTAACTAGCTCAAATCATTATTAATAAAAATCGCCCAAGATTGGGAACTGATAACAAATGAATCGGAGCTTGGAATTTTACATAAATATAGTAAACAAGGACAAAAGTTAGTTATGTTTTATACAAGTACGTAGATATTATTTAATAGTATATTATGCACCAAGGGAAACAAGTGGATTGTGGGCGTACATTAAGCATTGTCGCATGAGCCAAGCGAGATTACATTTATTCAGGCGCTCGGAGTATACTTGTTTCCAGAGGGCAATATTAGTTATTTATGCTCTTTGGACGGGAGTCGCTTGATTATGTCGAGGGATATTTGTAGTGAAAAGGGATAGAAAAGTTGAGGCCCCGCCAGCAGCCGAGATTATTCTATTCCCCTTTCAAATAATCCGAGACATATCAAGTGACTCTTGGTCATGGTGCATAAACAATTTTTCGGCTCTGGCGTCCATATCCGGGCTTTAATCGTATAAAAAAATTCATAAACTTAAAAATGTATTGATAACTTTGGACTATTAAAAATTGCAAAAATTATATTGGCTTAGAAACCATTCATTAATTTGTATAAAAAATTTCATACACTTGAAAAATTATATAAGTAAAATTACAAGTGAGAAAAATTATTCATAAGTTCATTTATTTTATCATCCTAATCATTATCACTTTCACTATCACTTGTGTAATTTTTATTTTTATTTAATAACATGAACATAATTAAAAAATAAAATAAAATTTTCATGTATAGAACAGCGAGTACTAAGAGCGAATGATTCCTTTTGTTACTGCGCTGCTATCGGCTCGTCGATACATGTTTGATTTCAGATTTATTTTCGAAGGTATGTAAATCATTAGTTGATGAGAACAAGAGCTTTATTTTTCTTTCTTTTTCTCCATCGTTGCTGTAGTCATTAATGTGTGTGGCGCTTGCATATCTGCGCAGAGAGGAAATTCTAACATTATCCCTCCTTTTTCTTTCTGTAGCTTGAATGTTTGGAGCTTGGACCTCCTCGACCTTTATGCGATGATTATGGCCGAAAAGGAATGATTATAGCCGAGGAGCAAATGATTATAGTCAAAGAGCGAATGATTATAGTCGAAGAGCGGTTCTCCGACGGAATCAATCCTTAACGTGTTTAGCGTGCTCAATACGTTGAGGCTCGGTTATGGACACCCGAGCTGAAAACGATTTTTTATCCTACCCACCGGAAGTACGCAAAAAAATAATAATAAATTATAAAATAAAAATTCTTAAAAAAATAAAAAGTGATAAAAGTACGATAAGAAATAAAAATTCTTTAAAATAAACGAATGATTCTGTAACAGAGACAACATATTTCAATTAATTTAATTATTTTTCAAGACTCACAACTAATTTTAACTATTTCAATAATTCTTAAAAAAACACCAATAATTCGGCTAGAAGTGAAATAAACTATACTTTACAGCGAGCACTTTATAGATAAAAAAGACTTAATGTTTCTTTATTGTAAATTCTGTAATATGGCTAAATCAAATTTAGTCTCACACAATAATTTAAATATTAATTTTTAGTTTACATATACTTTGCATGGATTTTAATGATACTAACACCATTTCTACCATACGTATTAGATAACATTTTTCCACTGGAAAATGAAACTCGACCATTAATATATTCGCTTTATGCAGACTACGTATATTTCAATGAAACTGATCATCACTACTTAGCTTGCACACATCAATCTATAGTTTTTCTTCACAGTACATTTTTAGGCACGACCGCTATACGGAAGTGCCTTATATTTTCGACATCGCGAAAAATGTAACCCTTCAAAATATGTTATTTTATGATAAAAAAACTTATTTTTATAGCAAAATAAGACTATTACGAGGCTTACTTAAAATGTATGTATGGATGTATGTGTGTGAGAAATCAAGTTTATGAATTTTCTCGACGAGTTTTTACCCGATCTGAATGATTCAAACGGGAAATTGTTTCAAATAATAACACAAGTAAACGTTCCTATTGTGGAAAAAATCGTTGGAAGCGTTTTTAAATAAGCGCCTTTTAAATGGTCAAAAAAATAGATTTTTGGTAATAACTTGAAAAATACGATTTTTTTTTAAAAGTATATAGAATAAAAGTTATAGAATATAAAAAAATAAATCTTTTTTATATTATACATTTTTTTCTAAAAATAATATTTTTCAAATTATTCATGAAAATTGTTGAAATTAAAGGCTTTTTAATGATAAATTGATAAATATTATTTAAAAAAAAATATGTATAATATTAAAAAGATGTATCTTATTTTTTTCTATAAATTTTATTTCATATACTTTTTTTGAAAATTCGTTTTTTTCAAGTTATTTCCAAAAAATCATTTATTTTACCTCTGAAAGGATAACTGTTTTAAAACAGCTCGAACTATTTTTTTTAAACTGCCAACATTTATTTGTATTATTGTTTTAAATTATCCCCATTGAAATGATTCAGATCAAATAAAAACTTTATACAAAACTTTACTTTTAAGCTACTAAACTATAAAATAATTTTTTTTTCTTATAACTTTTGATAGATTATCCTATCCAAAATTTAAAAAAATATACATTAATAAAAATATGTCTTTTTCACATAACATAAATTTTTTCAAAATCAATCAACTTAATTCACAAGAAAATATTAAATAATTATAAATTTGATTTTTTAAATAAATACAATAAATTCAAACCTTCTGTTGAAAGATGCGGTAAAAAATTCAATGAAAAAAAGAAATAAGATTAACTTTTAATGCTTTTGCGGTTGTAAATGATTTGCTCTAATATTCTTTGAATATCAAATAGCGAGCGCGAAGCGCGAGCGTTTTCGGTCGTGCCTTATATGCAAGAAGCGGAGCTTTTTGCATGCCTTGCATTGCGAAGCGATGCAAGGCCCGAGGGCATTTCAGAGCTGAGCGAAGCGAAGCTCTGAAAAGACCGAGGTGCGAGCTACAGCGGCCCTTTGGGCCGCTGTGGCGAGCTAGTTATTTGCTGGTCTTGATACTTTATATGTCCTCACAGTTCAACATACTTGCGGATTATTTGCAATAACAAGGTAAAACAAATTTCAATATTTCTTTTTGTTTATTATTATTTTTCCAACTTGCTTAATATATGCAATCACTAAAATATTATTACACATTTATTAATTTGAGATTTATATTGAATTCTTTATTAATTCAATTTTTCATATGATGATGAACAGTATATCTTTTAGAAAAATATTAGGTGAATTCTCATCTGAGATCTCAAATGAGGTAATTGGCTGAAATGTTTGTATTAAATCTCAAGTGAGATTTCATGTAATATCAAATTCAAAAATAAAATAATATAATTTCTTTTAATAAATAAGTAGTGATTTAATCGTCTTGCACTAGCTCGTCATACGGGCCTTCAGATAAAAAATTATGTTTAAAAAATCTATTTTTCGCTATGCATTTTACTGCCCGAAAGTGCAACTTTCGTCCCGGCACCGAAAAACGAAAGTTGTATTTTCGGCCCGGGTATGGTGAAAAATAGTATATACACCACGGGAGGTAAAATGGCGACCCCATAGCACATGTAAATTGCAACCCGAGCCGGAGGCGAGGGTGGCAATTTACATGTGCTATGGACTCGCCAGTTCTTTACTTCCCTAGACTATGTATGTCAGTGATTTATAAAAACTATTAAATCGTTGATGTTCAGAGATCCATCAAACTCCTGTTTTGAAAAAACTGGAATTACCATATGGTTTCAATTGAAAATTAAAATAAGAACAAAAAATACACATTGGGATAGTGGCAAAAAGGAAAAACACAGGGCTACAGGAATCCTATTGGAGTTATGGTTTTCTTACTTTGAACGGCAGTATTCCTCGATGCATCTTTTTCTTGCATTATTATTAAAATATGCAATTACGGCTTTATATGTAATATGCACCTGTTGTATCCTTTAAAGGAAAGTTTGATTGCTTTCTGAACGTTAGTTATTTAATAAAGATTTTCGTACAGAATTTCAGACTCGATGGATAAATAATTTTTCTTACTACTCATTTAATTTATACATGATTCAGGGACATTGCATTATTTGTTTTTCAATTCTATGTTATATGAGATTTCATTTAAAATCTCAGGTAAAGTATTATGCAAAAAATTTTTTCAGTACCCGATCACATTTAACTTAAAATTTTAATAGGGTGACTGCAGTTTTTTTACTACGTTTTTATTAACTCGCTTTGGTGTCTGTCTGTCTGTCTGTCTGTCTGTCTGTCTGTCTGTCTGTCTGTCTGTCTGTTCGGTACGAATTTTGCAACCGATTGTAAACTAACTTCCTGATGAGCTAGAGACTTGAAATTTTAAATATAGCTCGGAACTGGATGACAATGCAATATTATAAAAAAAATATATATATCTACCGAACAATATATTAATATATTCAATCATATACGGAGATGTTGGCAAAATTGAAGATTTGAAGATTTTATATATAGATACACTTTTAACATTAGTGTCTAAACATCTTCGAAAATTTTAAAAATCTTCTTTTGATATATTAATATATTAATATATTAATATATTAATATATCAAATATAGTAATATATTAATATAGTAATATATTAATATATCAAATATATTAATATATTAATATATCAAATATATTAATATATTAATATATTCAATATTATATTTTTGCATGCATTGTTGGATAATATAATTAAATATATATTCCCACCGAAAAATATATTAATACAATTATATACGGAGATATTGGAAAAATTGAAATTTTGAAGATTTTATATATAGATATACTTTTAACATTAGTGTCTAACCATCTTCGAAAATTTTTAAAATTCTTTAACTTCTCATATTGCAATTAGACATAAATTACAGCATTTTGTATTGTACATATAAAATTTGAGACTGTATTTTATTCATTGTATGGTCTATCAATGCATAAAACAATAAATTTTGGTTGAATTTCTAATAGCGTCATTATCGTCAAAATGGCGGGAAACTCAGCATGCGATTACGTGTTCTCTAAAAAAAATAGATGAAACACGTTTTAGTCCCTTGATAACAATATATATGCTATATAATATGCACTGTTGGACAACACGATAAATAATATTAATAATAATAATAATAATACCAAAATGTATAAGATAATATCTAAATAAAAAAAAATTTTCAATCTACCACGTTTTTTAATTGAACTAAAAAGTATAAAATAATATTAAAAATAAAAAAAAACTTTTTAATGTACTACGTTTTTATAATGAACTAAAAAGTATAAAATAATGTGTAATAAAATGAGAAATGAATACTGATTTTATTACACATTATTTTATACTTTTTAGTTCATTATAAAAACGTAGTACATTAAAAAGTTTTTTTTTATTTTTAATATTATTATAATGAAAGTCTCTGGGTAAGAGATGGGGTAGAAAATAAAAATCATGGAAATTTTATTTTTCGAGTCGGGAAGAACATTTGAAAAATTTGGAATTTTTCCAAGAGAATCTGACTAACAAGGAGAGTGCATTGCATTTGGGTCTTGGATTTTCTTCTAACTTTGAGATATTTTATGAAAAAAACCGCGTCCATTCGGTCCAACGCTCGATTTTTTCCGAGTTATCAGCAGTTTTATCTGTTTTGTTAAAAAATCTGTATCTGCTTTAGTTTTACAGTTTTTGAACTACTTATTCTATAATGTTTTTACTAACTGCATATTAAAGTTGAGATTATAACCTTTCAATTAAAATAAATGTGTTTAGAAAGCTCAAGTTTTTTAAAAGTTATAAGGGAATAAAAATAGCGCAAATATTTAGCTGAAAATATGCATAAAAAATAAATGCTATATTTTAGTCTGAATTTCATTTTAATTTTCTTCTCTTCATAACTTTTGAACAACTTGAGATTTTTTAACACGTTTTTTTTAATCGAAAGGTTTTAATCTCAATTTTAATATGAAATGAGTAAAAACCTTATGGAATAAGTAGTTCGAAAACTATAAAGCGGGTGCAAATTTTTTAGCGAAACAGACAAAACTGCTCATAACTCGGAAAAAATTGTGCGTTGGATCGAATAGACGCGGCTTTTTTCATGATTTTATTTAAGAAAAGATATCCCAAAGTTAGAAGAAAATCCGAGACCCAAATGCAATGCACTCTCCTTGTAAGTACATTACATTCATATAATTTTAATATTCATATTAAAAAAATAATTTTTGTTCATTAAATTTAAAAAGATTTATAAACTGTTCAAAATTTCCTGTAATATAATCCTCAGAATTTTTAAAACATTTTCAAATTGAAATCGTAATATTATTTAGTGATTATTAGATGTTACGTATGAAATATGTATTATTATAAAATTTATATTAATGTATTATATTATCAACTCCTAAAAGCTCAAGTGGAGAAAACATTTCCCATATTCCACAAACATTAGTTTAATAGCTAACCCTGAAAAAAGAGTGTCAAGCGGGGTAAAGGCATCTATATTTTTCGATTTTGAACATATTTTTTGTTTTTTTACAGCAGATACAAAACATTCCTCTCGACTCAAAAGGCTCGAATAACGAGCCCATTTATCTTAGAAACACGATTCTTTAGATCTAATAACTTATTATATGTTCCTGAGTAAGGTATTCCAGGGGTTGTTGGGATGAGATGGTGTTTCTGAGTAAAGTATTCTAGGGGTTTTTGAGATGAGATAGGTAGAAAATAAAAGTCACGGAAATTCCATTTTTCGAGTTGGAAGGAACGTTTTGACCACCATAACGTGATCCCATACTACTTAGGGTTCATACCCCTTCAGTAACTAATCACATATAAAAATATAGATGCTTGTACACCAAATGATTTTCGTGTATTAAGATTAACTACAAAACTGGAATTTGTGAGGTATGGTTCGCTTGTGCTTTTAGGGGTTAAACTATAACATTTTTCAAATAAGTTTTTAGAATTTTCACTTTAAAAAATAAGTTTTTGTTTTATAATTATGTTTAAAAGAATTTAAATTCAAAATAATAGTTATTATTAATAATTATTTAGTTTATTGTTAGATACGTGCCATTTTATTTACAGCACGTGTTAGAGCGTATAAATAATGTTGGTAGTGGATGCAAGTAATTATTAGTTAATAGTGGTGGTGGATGTAAAGGGGATGTTAATATATATTTTTCTGGTAATGTCTCATAACAAATTTAAATTCTGTCCCAGAGGAGGAGTAGTAGCGTGCTTGAAACGTAGGACAGTGATCAAAGTGGATTTTTTCAACAATCGTGAATTTTTGGTGTTTAAGGGCAGTTAGATTGTCCTTCAATAACTAAATTTATTTTTATTTTTCAGTGTTCAACGGAGTAAATTTTTAAGTTTTTATTTCGAATTCTACACTGAAAACTAAAAGGACTAGCTACTAGACTTGAAGTTTAGCCAGAGCGCCTAAACGCACTATAGTATGCGCGCCGTAAAAGGGATTAGTAGCTAGTCCCTCCGGCGCACTGAGAAGGCCCGAGAGCTCGATAGCTGCACCATAGAGCTCGATAGCAGCGCCATAGACGAGTGTAAAGGGAAGATTCCCGCGTGGGCACAGTCGTCGAACTCGAAAGAGTTCGTCAGGGAGCCCGAAAGGCTAGAAGCGCCGCCTTTTCACGGGCGTTTTACTGGTCTTGGGCGAGGGTAATAGCTGAGCGAAAGAATTCTCAGTGTACGGGGGTGATTATAAACAAGAGCATTCTGACTGCTCATCTTTATTTATTTATTATTATTTTCATTTTTAGTTTTGTTAATCTTAGTTTGACTTTGAGACCTATAAAAATATTCTTTGATTGAAGTATTTAAATAGTTTAAAATTTGTATTTATTAAAATCCATTAGAGTTCCTAATGCACTTTTTATTACTAAAATCTCAAGCATTTAAAATAATTTTGTATGATTTATTTATATAATTAATTATAATTTTTTTTAATAATCTATTTAATGTTGCACTGTTGACAAGCTATAGTTTCTTGTTCAAACAGGCAACGTCGATAGTTGTCGAACTGGATGACGTTCTTCACAACCATAGCTTTAACCCCTTTGGCCTTTTTGATAGGCTTTTCATTCTGGATCTTGGCACAATACATTTTGCTTCTTAAGCCGATGAACTTTATCATTATTTTACTATTGCACTCGTCTTTCATTACGCTACTTGACTTTCTTGTTAACGCGAGGCATACTAAACAGATTATGCTCGACATAATCAGATGTAACAAACTTTTCGATGCCTTGTTTCATTATCTCATACACCTTCTGACCTGTCAGTTCGAATATAAGACTATCGGTATCGGTGTAAAGAAGTTTACACTTGTTATTTAGTCGTTTCATTATGTAGCAATAATGGAAATTGTACACACATGTCTTTGAAAGGTCGAGAACGCTGAGGCCTGCATACAACGATCTCCTAAAGTTGATGTCTGTACGAGAAAGTTGTATCGCTACAAGATTCTCATCGAAGATGCTTCGACTATGGAAATTAGGTTTAGCTATCAAAGCCTTAGCTCTGTAGCGTCCTTCCCACTTGTTCACAAGCATAACATCTACACGCTGGCATTGATTTTCCATAGTCTTTTCGTAGACCGCATTAATGAGAAGCTTGAAGAATACTTTCTCAAACTCGTTCTTAGCTTGCTTTCTCTTCTCAGTATTCAAGTTTACGTATGACTTAAGCCACGGTTTTTGCTTGAAACATAAGACTCTATAGATTTTTTTAAACACCAATCCATCACCAAGTGCTTGCTTTGAAGCACGGAAATGAATAACGTATCGCTCTTTTCCATAGAAGGTGGTCATTAATTTCTTCTGTTTCGAATCTGGAGCAATTCGATATTCTGGGCAGAGTGGTGGATCCTTGTGCGCATCATGTAGAGACTCGAGGTACTCAAGTTTCATCTCTAGGATGTAACCAATAGGACTGTTATCATCAACAGCCATAACATTACATTTTTCGGGCTCTTCCTATCATTTAAAACCTTAATAAGGTAGTGACTGAGTCATGGCCCATCCATAGAGGTTATTGACGTCAAAGTACATCAAATACTTCGACTAATCATCTAAAATCCACTCCTATCCCATGTACTTGTTGTTCACTTTAGCATAGTGATTACAACATTGATTAACACTGCCCCTGATTCCTCTCTCTACAAACATGAGCATGTCAATGTCTGTGAGGGATTCAAGCTGTACTCCTGTATGTTTGAGCATAGCATCCCACGTAAGACCAGAGGTGGTATAATAATGGGCAGGATCTAGAACATAGACTTCAATGCAAGTCGAGCGAAAATTCTCGAATACATGAGCCAAGAGGAGAATGTCGGTATTGATATAAAGATCTAAATACTCTCCAAACGTCTCGATGTTAAACGTATTTCATACATTCTGCGCATGCTCGTATTTATACTATCACTGATTTCACAATCCATCAGTTGACTGTAGAAGACCTCTTTGAGATATGCATCCTTCAGCTTGTCGAATTCAGTGATGTAATCATAAGAAAATACTCCTTTTCGCTTTAACAATTCCATTTGCTCATTCGTGCACTGAAAAGAAAGTGGTGAACTACCAGTCCCACGAAGTACTTCTGCTTTACCAAACAGTAAGCATGCAAATCTTTTCTCTGGTGATGAGTGTGATGCCGCACAGAAGAAGCTAACCGTTCTTTTTGCAGGGCTTCTCAGTTCCCACTCGCGTCACATTGTAGCTCTCTCCGATGTGAAGTAAAGCTCTTTTGCCACAGAGGCGTTACTGTTCTCTTGCAGCGAGACTCCATGCATACGAACTTAAGAGAGCGTGGTTCGACTACCGGTAGTTCAGCTATATTACTATTTATTTTTCAGTGTGTATTCGTCGGCTTGGAATTCCTTGATAACAATATCCATTTTACTCAAATAAGATGCTAATTTCTCAAGGGATGACGCCATAAAGCGAAAGGGATCAATGAATCTGAAATCGACATCACTTTCCTCAACGTGTTTAATAAAAGAGCTGCAGCGTTCCTTGTTTTCTGGAATAAGACCAACGCGATCCTTGAAGTTAGCTGCTGTAGCAATCTCCTTTACTATAAAATGAGAATCATATCACGTCAGGTTGTGAAATACAACTGGGATAAACCGTGAGTCCTTGTAATTGATATTACACGATTGATGAGCTGCTTCACGATATCTAAAAAAGAAAAAGATAAATTTAGGAAAAGATAAATTTAGAAAAAGATAAATTTCAGAAATGAAAAAAAAATTTTTTTTTCTAATAAAAAATACCTTCTAGTGAGATGGCAATGGTCTCTAATCTTAACATCTTTGTCTGTGAAAGATTTTCTACAGATGTGACAAAATTTTGCTCTTTCAAACTAAAATTGTTCTTGTGTCGTGAGATCTAATGGTTTAGGATTAACATAAGTTCATTCCAACTTACATCTGAGGAGATCTAATTCCACCACAAACCATTGAGCAGGAGTCACATCTATAGCTCATGTATTCTGAGTGAGCATAATTAATACTACTCTTGACGTAGTAACCAATACTGTAAGCTTGATGTTCTTGGAATACACGCGCATCTTGCACTCATTTTAGTAGACATTCAAAATCGGCATACACAATAAATATCACTATGTATCACTCTTTCACTATGTTTGTGATTTTAAAATTTCAAAATGTTATCTTTCACTGAAGGGAGTTTAATTTTGCACTTGTTAACTGAAACACAAGCAACTTGGTGCTCTTTTAATTGATCCTCTGTTCTAAAAAAGTGAAGATAACGATCGCAAATATACATCTTTGCTCTTCGATTTGTTAATTGAGAGCACACGAATCGAGATGAATTTTTTATCCAAACGTAATGAAATCCAGGCATCACGTCGAAATCATCGTCAAGAGTCTTGTTTTCGTCTTCTTCCTCATCGAAATATTTATCCAGCAGAAACAGAAGATTGACACGCTTCTTTTTTTTATTTGCTGTTACATGATATAGTAAGATTTCAAATCTTTCACCTGTAAGTATACATTTATTTCTCAATTTCGCAATAAATAATTTAAATAAAAAAAGTAATAAAATTTATTCAATATTCTTTTTTAAGATCAAAAGATTGATAGAAATATCGTTTTGATGCTCAAATTTAGGAATTTGTTTTGGCGTTACAGGAAAATCGATTCCAGTGAAATCAAGTTCTTGCTCATACTGCCTATATTTCGATACGCATTGAGTATTATGCCCTGCAGGATATAATCCAGAAAGAACTACCCATTCAAAGCATTAGTTATCCGTATTTTGCACATTGACACAAGTTTTCTTTTTTTCACCACTTCAGATAAGTCAATGTAAGAACTTTCTCTTACAAAATTAAGTTTATTTATGTTTACTCTTAAACTTAAAATCTGATGAAGTGCTCAGCCAGAGTCGCGCTCTTGTAACTCTTCCATCGCCACTCGCACGTTTTTAAATCACTGTTTTCAAAAATAGAGGTATTCTTTGTATTAAAGTATTTAGCTTCAATTATTTCCGAATAACTCTTCTGTAAAATATATTCGGCTGCAAGTTCGAGGTTAACAGAGATGGTGTTGTGTAGAGCGAGAGCATCTTCTACTTTTTCCCTCAAGTTTCTAGTCTTAAATGTCTCAAATTGGTAATCACACCCGACAACATTCGAAAAGCGAAGGCTGATTGAAAATCTTCCCACTCTACGCTTGACTTTGGAATATCAGTCTGAAGCTGACCACCTCTCTTAACGAACTCTAATAGTCTTTCTCGAATAGTTATAAGATGTTTCAGTGACGTTTCATTTTTTTGCTCACGTCAACGTTGATTCACTTAACACAACTTTTAAGTCTTCGGTCACTTTATCCACCAACTCTAACCACCATTTAATGTCCTCACTATCAGATGTACCAGAGAGCGCGGTGGCGTAATGGATAGAGCTCTTGCCTTCAACGCGGAGGGCATGGGTTCGAATCCTGGCCAGGTACCTCTAACTTTTTTTCGAAAGAAAATTAGTGTATGTGCCATTTATATCGCGACTCTCAAAAAATCCGACCTCATTGGGTATCGGTTGATCGTTGGTCACAAAAGTGGCTGATTATCCATCGGTAGTCAAAGTTTCCGGTATGGTGGGTCTGACAGTTCTAGCCTGATGTAATATGTTAAACGGTACCGGGCGGGGGACTCCCTTGACTTCACCGTGGAAAAAGGTTAATCATATAGAGGACAATATCCTTTATATATTAATCTTAAAAAAAAAAAAAAAAACTATCAGATGTACCACTTTCCGCGTAATACAAAAATTTCCACAAATTCTTCACTTTATTTATGTAGTACTCTGACATGACGAACTCACAGATTTTAAAGTTAACTAAAAAAATAATCACTTTATGCGTCAACTTTATTGTTCACTGTAAAATCTTCCAAGTCTATTAATTTCACTTAAAATTTTTTATAGCACTGCGTGACATAAATTCGCACTTTCACCATGCTTTCCCGGGGCAAAAATAGCCTATTTTTTAACAGTGAAAAAAAAGAACTATGAAAAATTTTCAAATTTTTTATACGCTTCAATAAAGAAAGACTAATTTTTGATGTGTCTTAACACTTGATCAACAAGGAACGTCAGTGTAATAAGCAATAATTATATATCTTGATTATTTTATAGAGTTTTCATTGATAATTATAAGGTGTAGATTATTGCAACTCATTTATATTACCAATTTTAAAATTAAATAACAATTATAAGCAAGTAAAATACGAGTAAAACTAAAATTGATAGTAGCGTAACATGCAAAGCGAAGAGGTATAGTCATTTCGGCGTTGTATTATAAAATGCTCCGGGGAATCCCCTATTACTACGCACGATTGCTATTGCTATACTATCCATAAGTTACCTCCTCACCGCTCCTACGACGCTAATACATACGTGAAACAAAATTTAAAATTATGACTTTATAAAAGATGATTTCAACAAACAGTTTCACATAATATCAATTATATTGATTAAAATTAATTATTATTGCACATTTTAAGTATATTTTTAAAATTATAATTTTTTAAAATCTTTTTCGATTCATCATTCACGGAGTGTTTAGTTTTTGCTCATACATAGTTTTCGCTTTCTTTTTTTTAATTTATCATTCACGGAACGCTTAGTACTTGCTTTTTTAAAGTTTTCGTTTTTATTTTTTGAATTATCATTCGTGAAGTGCATAGTTTTTGTTTGTTATTGTTTTTTATTAGTACAGATTTAGTATGGCGAATTTATATCATTCGAGCTATAAAATAGTATAAGACCTCGCTACGCTCGGCTGCTAATCTCACGCCGTCAAATAATGGGCCATTTTAGCCACTTGTATCTTAATATACTATTCCAAGTCCACTTTTACTTTAAATTTTTTCAAGTCCACTTTTAATTTTTACTTTATTATTTCCACTTGTAGATTTTAATGTTACTCGATGATGCTTTATGAATAATGATCCGTCCGCGAGTCAGCACCTGCTTATATGCAGTCTTTAGTGAAGCGTGGGAGGTTAGCGAAGTTGGAGTAGTGAAATGGGAGAAATTAGAGTTATATAGTGGGGAGTGAAATATCGTAATTGGTTTCTCGGAGTTGTTAGTTCTAGTATAAAAGCAGTAACGATATTATAAAAGTATTATTTATTACAGAGATGAAGATCGTACTGGACGCCCAAGGCTTCGAAAGGTCTTTGAATTAATTTGTATTTAAAGAAGTTGCTATAATTACCTTTGAAGATTCCATACCAATAGATTTAAACTTTCAATCACCATATCTTTGGAAATAGCTTTTGAGTGAGTACAAAAGCATTAAAAGATGATTAGAAAAATATTGGCATGGTATACTTTGGAATTCTGGAGACGTTCTTTACAAAAGACTTACTGATACCTTAAAGGAATATAAGCAAAGATGCGATGACAATTTAGGTGATAGGAGAAGAGAAGAGAAAATGGGTAGCTGAAATATTACGTGATAAGTAAGTATATTATGATTTAAAAAAAAAAAAAAAAATTTATATTACTTTCTTTCAGATTAATCTGTAATATTGAGCATAGTGGTTTTCCATCTTTGTCAACGCTACCAAAGAACGATTAAACTCCAATATGCTACATCCATCAGTGCTCAAATCCTGCTTGCGGATTTAAGAATGTTCAAATGCTAAAGAATTGGCTTCTCGGAAGTGGAAAAGGTATTGATGAGGTGGACGGTGGAGATAGTAACTGCAGTTTTACGTTATTTAATTCTTTGATGGTATCAAAACAAGAAGAAGAAGAATGTTCGTGTAATAAAAATTATTGTATGATAAATAAAGATTTATTATATTCTATGTATACTTAAAAAATTCTATGTTACTTAAAGTCCAAATATGTACAAATTAATGAAAAAATACTATATTAAGATACAAGTGGTGTAAATGGCCCATTATTTTACGGGATGAGATTAGCAGTCGAGCGTAGCGAGAGAAGTGAAACGCCGTGAAATAATGGCTCATTGAAGCCACAAGTATCTTACACTATTTTATAGCTTGAGTGATATAAATTCGCCATATTAATTCTGTACTAATAAAAAACAATAACAAACCAAAACTATGCACTTCACCAATGATAATTCAAAAAATAAAAACGAAAACTGTAAAAAACAAGCACTAGGCGTTCCGTGAATGATAAATTAAAAAAAAGAAAGCGAAATCTATATATGAGCCAAAACTAAACACTCCGTGAATGATGAACCGAAAAAGATTTTTAAAAATTATAATTTTAAAAATGTGAAATTGTTTGTTAAAATCATCTTCTATAAAGTCATAAATTTAAATTTTGTTTCACGTATGAATTAGCGTCGTAGAAGCGGCAAGGAGGTAACTTATGTATAATATAGCAATAGCAATCCTGCACAGTAATAGGGAGTTCCCAAATCATTTTATAATACAACGCCGAAACGACTACCTTTTCCGTTCACATGTTACGCTAGTATCAACTTTCGTTTTGTTCGTATTTTACGTGCTTATAATTATTATTTAATTTTAAAATTGGTAATATAAATGAGTTGCAATAATCTACACCTTATAATTATCAATGAGAACTCTATAAAATAATCAAAATATCAAATTATTGCTTATTATACTGACGTTTCTTGTTGTTCAAGTGTTAAGGCACATCTAAAATTAGTCTTTCTTTATTGAACCGTATAAAAAATTTAAAAATTGTTCATAGTTCTTCTTTTTCACTGTTTAATAATAGGCATTTCATGCCACGGAAACGCGTGGTATAAGTGCGAATTTATATCACGCAGTGCTATAAAATTTTTTTAAGTGAAACTTCTTTACCGACGGTGTATACTTCCCATAAGAGACATAAAAAAAATTATACGGGAGTGAATTGATTTCATGACGGTACATGCAACGGAACTTATGAAACGGAAGTATATATATGTTGTGTGGGCATAGCACATATGTAAGCGCCCAGTGCGTACGCGCAGTTAGGAGATAGAGAGAAAGAGAGATTGTACAGAGCGACGAAGTCGCTCGAAAAAGAACTTCAAGTCAGTCGTGTGTCAGCTCTGTAAAGCAATACACACGAGAGCCTTTAGTTGGCGATAATAAATCATTTCAATACTCATACGATCTACTTTTCTATTCAGGTACCTTTACCGGTTTCCTCTTCCTCCACGCAACCTGGGTTCAGTAGAAGGGCTGGTGGATTAACCACCTATACAACAACCAAAATCCTGCAAAGGGACACATTTCTACAGTAGGAAAAGCGTCCGCGCTTCCTACATGTAAATCAAGGTACTAAATACGTATAAAGAAAAATTCGCGGGACTGACTTGATGTCAAACGCACAGATATAATATATGTATACATGTATACTATATATGCAATACAAATATCTGAATTTGATCTGAATAAATAAATAAAGCAATAGCACTCGTTTTCTCTTTTTCTTTCTTTCTCTATAAAGTTTTATGGTGAACCCCTCTCTTCCCTACATTTTTTAAATTTGAAAGCAAATCCATCGAGTACTTGACGAAAAATAAAAATTTTTATAAAATTCTTAAAATAGCTTTAAAATTAAAACTGCGCTAAGAAAACCAATTTTCAATAGCTTCCACACTAGTTAGACAAAAAAAATAAATTGTATGTAAAATTTGAAGCAAATCTATCGACTAGTTCTCGAGATCTAACTGGCGTAATGAATACATACATACACTCACACGCACGCTCGCACGCACGCACACATACATACATACAGACATTCTGGAAACCACTTTTTTCGACTCCTTGAGTCCAGATCTGTACAAATTAATGAAAAAATATAAACAAAATTTTTTCATCAACACAATACTTTCTCTATAGATATAATATTATAAATAAAAAAATTAAATTAAATACATATTAAAAATCACACGAGATATAAAATTTTAAAGTATGACTTCGTGGTCTTAAAGAATAAGCGAGAGTTTCGCGTCCGAAAGATCGTGCATTCGATCCCACGTTGTCATTTTTTTCAAAGGCACTAACTAGTAAAAGTGCATAAAAAAATACGAACTTAACCGAGCGCGTGAAAATATATTAACTGGACCAATAACTAAATATGTTCTACTCGGAGAAAAATATATAATTAAAAATTACTATATTTTTCACTAATGAGGAGACAAACTCGACATATGCAGGAAATTTAACATACTTTTATTAAAATTTACTATACTTCTACGAGTTTATGATACACGCGCTCACAAAAATTGTTATTCAGTATCATAAAAATTATGAATACAGAGAATGACACAACGAGACTGCTGTTGCCACGCTCAATCACTAGGTGGCGACTCATTTTTTCAACCTGTGAGCGGTAAGAGAAGTACTTGGTTGGTATATAAGAGAATTTGAAACACAGGCATTTAAATAATTTCGCGTTCGTGATGATACGTGTTAGGTAGAATATGTGTTAGGTGTAGCGTGTGTTTGCGATTAACTTGTTGTATGTGTGTAATTTAGGATAAATGCAACTTTGAAAAGAGTGTTTCATAATTTGCGAAAAGTGTCTTTCTAACAATAACACACAAACAATATAATTCTTCCTTAACTGAATTTGAAAACACAAGCAAAATTCTCAGAACGTCAACGAGCATTGAAAATAATATTTTTAGAATTTAAAAAAAATTCATATCCATAATATTTAATACATGATATTTATAAAATCTAATATGCAGTATAGCAAAATTTGCTAAAAGGTATAGAAAAATTTAATATATAGTATAGAAAAATTTGATATATAGTATAGTAAAATTTGATGCTTTGAAATTTTACTATATACATATACTAAAATTTAACACATATCGAGTTTGTCTCTCCGTTGGTATACAGTATAGTAATTTTTTCATTAAGTTTGTGCTAATATTTAATCATACATTTCTCTCCGCGTAGTTTGGACGCTGTTTCTTCATGATTCATTACGATTTAAATAGCTTTTATGATATAGCATGAATAGAAAATGGATTTTCCAAAACACTTTAAGGATCCTTAACTCAAACCTCGAAAAAGAAACAGAGGATCTGAATCAAAACCTTTTCTAGCTCTTCGCTAAGATAGAATGTTTTAACGCATTCGCGCGCTCTTTCACATTAGTTACCTTTTATGAACTCAACTAAATGAACTATAATCTTACTAAGACCTAAGCCAAATTAGCATCTTTTTCATTGCTTATTCCAATCAGCACCTTGTTGCACTCACTGAAAGAAATGGTTATTACTATTCAAGCAGGAATAAAAAAAAACATTAATTTAAATATTTTTATCGATGTAATTTATTAATAAAATTAATATATTTTTCAGCTATCGATTATCGGTAAAAACAAATTCTAAAAGACATGACAATATAGTTTCTGATGACAGCAAAGGTGTAATGGATTTAAATTTGAAAAAGGCTCTAATCTTACATAATCGGAGTATAAGGTTTTATTAGCAAAATTAATAATTGAATTTATTTGATGACCTATGTAAAAATTTTTTGTACGGCCAACATATTCTAAAAAATGTATCCTCGCAACTTTTTTACTGTATAAATAAAGAGGCATTGATGATTTTGGTTAAGTCCTTGAAGAAGAGACGAAGATCCACATGTTTGTGCTCTTTTTAATTTAATGCTACCAATGAAACAATGGCTTCAGCAACTATTGACAAAATATTAACAATAGCAATACCTAATGGTATTGGCAATATATTTTCAATACTCTTGATTTCTACGTGTGAATATATGAGTAATTTTATTTTTAATGTGAGAATAATGTGGATTTAGGGTCTATGGATTTATAAATAATAGCCATACATTGGCAGACTGCTACTTATGTATTTTTAGAAATATGCGATATATTGGGTATTGTTTCATCAATATGTTAGCTATACGAAAAATTTTTATGCAGAAAACATAATTATGTGTTGTGTTTCTAAAATATTGATGAACATATATATTTATTTTATTAATTATAAAATTTTTACGCAATATAATTAAAAAATATGTTACATTAAATGTCAGCTAACTATTAAAAAACTAATATTTTTCTGTTTCAAATTTATTTAAATACATGAAAAGTTGACTGAAATAGATATTGAAGGTTATATATAATTTCACAGATATAATTTTTTATTAGAGGATTCATTTAGTTTATGTTTTCTTTTTGTGCAAGGTGTTTGTGCATTTTCATTAGCTATTGAAGCAGTTTACGTGAGTAAATTTTTAATGTTTTTATCACAGAAAATATTAATGATATGAAACGTTGATTTTGAAATAATGAATTCCGAATTTAAATTAATTTGATATTCTATAATTCATAAAAAAATTATTTTAGTCGATATATATCCGTGATGACTGGTTTAGGTTATCACGAAATCTTGCACTTTCTAATGGTATGATAATTCACTTATTTTGCCTTAATTGGGTTGGACAACAAATTATCAACAGTAGCGAAGAAGTATTATATTCTGCGTTTGTATATTAAATCCATATTATATTATTCATAATCGACATGAATTTATATAAAATAATCATAATCTAATTAAAAAGAAATTTCTATAAAGAATAATTTATTTTACCATAACAGATATTTCAGTGAATGGTACTATAAAGCATTAAAAGATAGAAAATTTATTGGCATTATCATGATTCGATCTTTATATCCCTGCTATTTGACAGCAGGGAAATTAACAATGTTATCCATGGAAAATTTTGAAAAGGTAATACAAAATTCAAATGTTTTTGATGAGAAAATCACTTTTTTAAATATTTTATTAATTGTTTTAGATTATGAGAGCGACGATCTCATTTTTCACAGTTTTCCTGTCTGTTATATAAATAAAAGATAATCTATTCGTAGTTTATATTCTTTCTCGTGTACAATCAGCAGATGTTATTGTTTACGTAAAACAATAACGTAGTAAAGAACTAATTTCATAAAGCATTTCAAAACATTAATATATTAATGATACTATGGATATTATATTATAAAGAGTATCTATTTCATTTGTAATTAAAATAAACTCTTTGTAAAGATAGATATAGCAAACATAAACAATTGTTGTTATTTTTTATATGACTCGAAATAAAAATTAATTAAAAATAATTTACTTTATAATTTTATATTTAAAAAAAAAAAAAATTAAGATAACATTATTAATGGCAAATTACCGGTTTTAAATATCTCACTTTCTTTGATTAATATTGACTGTCTATCTTATCTTACTATTATATAAAGGACAGCGTTTGTTCATATATTCTCAAATATCTCAAAAACTACTGTACTGCTTTAAAATTTTTAATATAGATTATTTATTAAGCAACAATTTTCATGGGGAACATAAATAATAACTTTTTTTACGAATGATTACAACAAAATAATTATAGATTTACAATACTAAGGTTTAGGGAGTCGGATGGCATTCTGCGGTCAACATGCCGTGCTACAACCTGCTTGCTACTTTTCTTGGTGGTGATCAATTTTGTATATTTTTTGTTATTGTTTAAAACGAATTAATTTATTTATATCATTAAACAAGTATAACGACTGTTAATATTATCTCGCCCCAGATTAAAAAAAGAAACATCAAAATCGGTTAATATTTCACTGAGATATAGAAAATTTTTTCACATAAGACAAATTTGAAGTAATCGAAAAAATTTTTTCTGTACTTGCGAAAGATGACGCGTTCTTCCCCTCTTCAAAAAGAATTGAAACTATACATACTTAAAAACAATCTTTTAAGGTTTTAAAAAACTGATTTTAATATCAGAAATGATCTTATATCAAAGTTCAAGTATTAAAGGATCTGTCATTAAAATTTCATTCCTTAATCTTTGTAAATAAACAAATGGTGAATTAAAAAAAAAAAATTATCTCAGCTCCTAATTATCATAGAATAACGTTTTTTTTTTTTTAAAAGCGTTAAAATTAAGCAACAAGAATAAAAAAGTTGCATTTAAATATTTTCATTTTTTCATATAAAAATTTAAAAAACAATTAAGAAAAATATTTTTTTTTTTCGATCGCCATTTAAACAGCGAAAATAATAAAAATGTCAATCAAACTTTTTATTTTCACTAAATATAAGTGTCAAAGAGCATAAATGACGATGGTCATTTCTTTCTAAAATGACCGCAATAGGGTCCATTTGAGGCCTACATTTAATCTCTTTTTAGTGAACAAATTGAATATCTTATAAACAAATTAATATTTTTTGCTGAAAAAATTATGAGAACTTAAGGGTAATAGAAGGCCACTTTTTACAAAATTACAAGCATGTAGCCCTTTTTTTTATAGAATAAAATATTATTGAAAATTAATCGATTTTTGACTATATTTTTGCGATTATTTAAATAAATTATTAACGAAATTTGATGTAATAGAGCTTAAACTATTCGTCTTGAAGACCCTTATAAGTATTATTAATTTCATATACCCTATTAAAAAACGAAAAGAGCTAGATCCAAAAAACATCGATTTTTCACAATTTTTTACATAAAAACGTTGTTTAAAAAAATATGCCAACCCAAATTTTGAGGGTCTTTCTAAATTTTAATATCTTTTGACCTAATGAACCCATTTTTCACTTCAGTTGCCTGTTACTAATTAAGTCATGCAAAAAGTCTAATTCTACTGGACTAAATGTATTTTTTAGCAAATGTATCTTTTGAAAAGTACTATTAAAAATTATAACCGAAAAGAAATAACTCATTTAAATATTTCATTGTTCCAAATGGCCGCTCTAAAAAAAGCTATTGATATTGTTAGTGAATTGGATGAAGATGAAAATAATACACGATAATTTACTACGCAGAAACCCTTCCGTTGTTGTTAAAAAAATGTGTGAAAATTCTGAAATCTGAATTCACCATTAGAAATAACGAAGTAGCCATGCAAAATTTGACTAAATTTGAAGAACCATTTGAAATTTGGTTTATCATATCGCGCTATCATATCTAAAAAGAAAATAGAAAAATGCATTGCCAGATAGAGAAAAAATTTATTATTTTGACAATTATTTCAAATCCAAACTAGATCTTACAAGGATAGTTAAAAAAGCTTTTGTAGTTCAGAAGTTGTGCTCCAATGAAAATTACTACATATTTTTTAATATTTTTAGTATGTAACATACAAATTTTTACCCTATTTTATTAGCATATTTTAATCCCCTGTAACTTTTGAACCATATGAGATTTTCTAATGCAACAAATCTTAAATTAAAGTGTAACTTTTGAACCATATGAGATTTTCTAATGCAACAAATCTTAAATTAAAGTTTTCAATTTGTACTTTTTTTTATTTTTATAGATTTTTCTGTAAGAGTTTTAATTGTTTAGTTATTCAAGTTCTTATAAACGCTTCTTTTCACTATATTTTCAAAAAAATGTCTATACCGTTGTCTGTAGGACCTATTAGCACAAAAGAAAAAACACGGGTTCATTTTTTTTCATCAAAGAATCATATCCTGCAGTTTTAGCCAAATCCATTTTTCGAAGGTCAAGTACTCTCCTTGTTAGTATAACATATTTTTATAATCGCCCTCAAGTTTTTACTGCATCAAATATTGAACTAATACTCAGACAACACAATTTGAATCTGGTATAATGCGCATCTTCTTAAGTTATAGGAGATGAAATAAGAAAAACTCGAGTATTGGACTATGTTCACGCTATTCACACAGATCCAACAAGCTAATTTTTCCATGAGCAAGGAGAAGCAAGTACTACAGTTGAAATATAAGAAAATTAACATTTGAGGGAAACGATATAACAGACATGGTTCTTTATTTATTACTGCTGAAAGCGATACAGCTTTAGAACTGATAATAAAATATAGGCCATTTTTTGGTATATAGATTGCTAATCCATTTCTTTTTGCCATTCCTTCGAAATATAATGAAGAGGACCATCATATCAACGTGTACAAATTGATGGTACAACCTAATTAAAAAGTGCTCTGAAAATTACAAGGAAATTAATAATAAAAAATGTGTTGCGTTATTTTAAAACAACGATTAGCCACCTTAAACGGATCAGATTTCCAAACATTTAGGATACTGCAGTAGAGGCCACCATAAACATTATAAAAACATAATTGATTCACAAGATTTAGCAGTAGCAATGTATTAAAAGCTGCAAAGACACGAAATTTTGTTTCTAAAACTGATCCGGATTCTCAGTCAAAATACGTGCATTTTTACTATCCAATCATTTTTATTTTACTTTGTACTTAACCTTTCCTCCTACTTCTGTCTCGTTTATTTCGTTACACTTATTTGTATCCTTGGTTCATTGCTTTTGATTCTCTTCTAACGGTGCATTTTTATTTTTATGTTTCGTTTTGATAAAAGTAGTTAAAAAATGAAAATATTAAATTAATATGTGAAACAAACTAATGCAATTAATTTTTATATTTTCATTGCTTTTTTTTTTAAACAAAAAGAAAAGAGTTGACATTATATTACAGATTTTTTTTTAATTTTATTTAACGTCACTGTATTTATGCTATTATAGCAATGTTAATTAACGACAGAAATCATCAGTGTGTTTGTGAACGAAGCACGTGTTACAGTGGTGCTTGTATCACTCAGGGTCTTTATTCTCTAATGTTCTCACGGTGAAAAATGAGAAAATAAGCGCATATGCGCATGCACAACAAAATGTTTTTAATTTTGGTAGTTTTCTCTCGTGACAAGTTGTGAGAAATAGTGAGATGAGATCACAAAAATGAGGGCAACGAGTAGAAAGATTTTTTTGGTGAGAAAGTAGGTTTCTCACCTTCTCCTATGGTCGATTTTATCTCACGTCATAGGAGAAAATATTTCTTATTGTCATAGAGAAAATAAATATTTAATGTTTATAAATGATTTATAAATGATTTATGAATAATGTTTATATTGAATGATTTAAAAATTATGTTACTAATTTTTTTATATTAATTAAACTTTTATTTTATTAATAAAATGATTTTTTTAATTTAAATTTAATTTTAATAAATATTAATATTTTTCCTAATTATTTAAATTTTACCATTATTGAAATCTCAACTTTTTATTTTTTGTCATAATAATAAATTTTTTTGTGCAAAATTGCACAGGCATTTATTATGTCTGCTACTTTTGTACACCATAATGAAGTTTTCTTGCACGCGACAATCCAAATATTAGTAAGCAATCCAATAGTTCGTTCTACTTGAGATCGTGTAATTGTATGTTCTAACATATGTTTCCTCTGGAGATCCTGGTTCAGCATTTAATATTGGAGTTAAAAGTATTGGTGAAAGTATATATCCACTATCTCATGTAAAAAATTTTTTACTTACAAAATAATGCAATACGTATATATATGAGGATATCCACAAAACTTTTAACATTTTAATAAACTCTGAAATGCTTAATTAAAAATACCGTAACTCAGCTTCCTGACCAGGTACATAAACCTAACACCATTCAAATTAATAGTTTTGAAGTCAATAAATAGATCCTGATATTTTTGTGATAGTAAATAAAAACTTATTCCCAATATCACGAAAATTATGGAAACGAGTAACCATTTTACGTGACAAATCATATAAAAATGCAAAATTTTCGAAGATTTATGGAAATATTTAATTTAATGTATTGGATAATCCAAAAAAATCATAAGGAATTATTTTTTGACTTCATTACGAAGAATTTAAGCCAGGTAAAACTTGTGTACCTTATAAAAATGTTGAGCTATCTTAATTTTTACCAAAAAAATATACTTCATATCTTCTGCAGGCTGCTAATCAACTTTTTGAGCAGGTACACAAGTTTGACCCGGCTTAAATTCTTCGTGATAAAGTCAGAAAATAATTCCTTATGATTTTTTTGGATTATCCAATACATTAAATTAAATATTTCCATAAATCTTCGAAAATTTTGCATTTTTATATGATTTATCACGTAAAATGGTTACTCGTTTCAATAATTTTTGTGATATTGAGAATAAGTTTTTATTTACTATCACAAAAATACCAGGATCTATTTATTGACTTCAAAACTATTAATTTAAATGGTGTTAGGTTCATGTACCTGGTCAGGAAGCTGAGTTACAGTATTTTTAATTAAGCATTTCAGAGTTTATTAAAATGTTAAAAGTTTTGTGGATATCCTTATATACTTTACCAAGTACAAAATGTATACTTTACCAAGTACAAAATGTATACTTTACCAAGTACAAAATGTATACTTTACCAAATACAAAATGTATACTTTACCAAGTACAAAATGTATACTTTACCAAGTACAAAATGTATACTTTACCAAATACAAAATGTATACTTTACCAAATACAAAATGTATACTTTACCAAGTACAAAATGTATACTTTACCAAGTACAAAATGTATACTTTACCAAGTACAAAATGTATACTTTACCAAGTACAAAATGTATACTTTACCAAATACAAAATGTATACTTTACCAAGTACAAAATGTATACTTTACCAAGTACAAAATGTATACTTTACCAAGTACAAAATGTATACTTTACCAAGTACAAAATGTATACTTTACCAAGTATATAGTATTGACACTGTTCTTGAACGATATTCTGATCTGCCCTTAACAATTCCATATGCTCTCTCATTTCACTCATTTGCCATATGTAAGAATCACTATTACTGCCAGGACAAATCCTAAGATTTCTTATTACACTGTCACAATCTACAACCCCAAAAAAAAGCAATCATAAATAAAATTTTATGATGCATATATAATTTTAAAGTATGCAATACACTTTTCACTTACAATTTGTACATTACAAGAAGGACCCACACGGTAATTGAAAAAAGCTTCTTCGTTTTCTGTGGGTCTAATCGTAGACACAAGAAACCTATCTACAAGACCAATGACTCCTAACCAGAGTAATACATAAAAATACATGCTGACATTAACATATTAAATTATGAGAATTAAATTAATGAAATCATGTAAATATTACATATTTATTTTGAATATATTGCCTTTCTTTTTGTGTGTTAGGAAATTTTATATATCTATCTGCAATGAAGTTTATGGCATTAACTACCCTCTCTATGTAACAACTGGCAGTCTATTGGCTTATTTAATAACTCAAATGTGCCAATTTTAGTAATCCCAAGTTTATACTCTTATAATTTTTTTAAACAGTTTATTATGCTCAATTTTTTTTGTGGCTCTGAGAAGAGCTGATTTAAAGTTTTTTTTTTATATTTAGGGTGGTTTTTATGCTAAATTAATAACTCAAAGGTTTAAATTCTTGATATAATTTTTTAACAGTTATTACATTCAAATTTTTTGTGGCTCTGAAAAGAGCCAATTGAATAATATCTATATTTAAAATAAACATGTTGCTACGTTTAAATAATTAGTGACCCTGAAAAAGGCCGATCGAGCCAAAACTGTCCTTTTAAGGACAACAATGTTTTAAATGTAAGAACAAATCGTTCTAATATATTTAAAAAATGTTTGTGACTGTGAAAAAATTTAATGACTTTTCTGAATTCAAAAAGCATTAGTGTTTTGGATGCTCTTCGTCTGACGCGGACCAGAGAGAGCGCCCTACAAATATTCGTACTAATGAAAAGTTAATCGAGATAACGCACATGATAAAGGCATTGCGGCTACTTTCGATGTCGTGAAATATTGCTAGTTTAAAGAAAAAAACAAATAATTTGCTACGTTTAAATAATTAGTGACCCTGAAAAGGACCGATTGAATCATATGAGCAGAGAGCGTTTTCATTTTAAAATTTTTAATCCTCGTAAGAGAGTTCTCGCTTGACTTTTCGTTTGCCAGTGGAGTCTATTTTTTTTCCCTTCTTCTTTTTATCTACTTCCTCGGGTGAAGAGTCGGAAACCAGATCAATCACTTTGGGCGAGACCAAATCGATTAACTCCGGAGAATTCAGTGAAGACACCATTGGCGATGGACTTGGCGGTGGTGATGGTGAGGTAGATGAAATCTCGATCCCTGAATCATCCAATTCCATCGCTGGCGGAGACGGAGGGAAAAAGTCTATGCCTGAAATATTCATTGCTGCTAGAGATGATGACAAGCTTTCCATGACAAGCTCCATTGTGTTCAAGACACTTGGTAACTCGAACTAATGATGAATAACTCGTTGACACGTTAATTTATTCACTCCTTCATGAGCTGTGATTGGTTGACGAGTGGAGGGGTGAATAAACGTGGTGGGGGGAGATCGCGAAAAGGTCAACTATAAAAAGAAGTGCATACTAACTTTAACGTCTAGAGTTTCTGACGAGGATAGCAACGTCACCTCCTTGTGAGTTGGAGCGATCTTTTCTGTAAATTGTGAAGTTGGGTATGAATAGATTCTTATTAGGATTTAGGTGGGTCTCGGTTATGAAGGCAACATCAATGAGGCTAGACTCGAGAAGGGCCTCGAGCTCTGTAACTTTCGTTCTATTTTGCGACAAAATGCTGTTAGCATTCCAAGTAAGAATTTTGAGGGGTTTGTCTTTATTGACTGATGATTGAGGACTCGAAGAAGTTACGAAAAAGCTGCTCAAGAAGTTGAACTTTTGGGTTGTGGTTTGGAACCGCTATGGGTAGATTCGATGCGGGGGCTGGCTGTGTTGGAGGTTGGGACTGATATTGTGGTTGAGATATATTTTGTGGACGAGAAGCGAGTTGAAATTTGGCTACCTTGGCGTAGCTAACGTTGGGATTTCGAAGAAGGGGCTTTCTGATAGGTGTGTTAAAGGTTGGTGGAGTTGTGGGGGGGTTTTGTTGGGGTATCATCGGGACTCTAGGACAGCCACCGTAAGTAGCACGATGCGGGCCTTGACAATTGGCACAGGTTAGAGTAGTATTTGGTTGAACTTTGGTACGGCAGGAGGCAGTAGTATGATTTCGTGAACAGAAGGCGCATCGCCAGTCTGCATGACAGTATTTAGCTATGTGGAAGTATCTAAGACAACGACGGCATATGGAGGTTGCGTTGGATTTTTGTTTGGATTATGTTAAAACCAAAAAGCATTGGTGTTTTGAATGCTCTTCGTCTGACGCGGACCAGAGAGAGCGACAAACAATTTTGAAACTATAAAAAATCAGTGTATACTAATTTAAACGTTTTTTAACTTGACCATAGAGAAGGAAGAAGCAGTCAGTTAAAATTTTTAAACTAAGCAATAAAGAAAAAGAGGACTCAACACGAATTCAGGCGAATTTTAAAATTTATTACCTCGTTTACCACATCCTTCTTTATTCCTTTTGAAAAAAATCTGTCCTTTTAAGGACAAGTATTTTTTAAAACGTAAGAATATACAATATTCTAAATATTTTTTTCTTTAATAGAATTTTATTAAGTTATTTTGTGACTGTAAAAAGAAGTTAATGACTTTGCAAAAAAAAAAAATTTTTTTTAAATGAAAATAAATAATTTGTTACTTTTAAATGATTTATAGCCCTGAAAAGGGCTGTTTAAATGATTTGTAGCCCTGAAAAGAACTGTTTACAACATAAAATACCAGAGAGCGCTTTGAATTTGAAAATTCTCTTATTCTTCTTTGTAAGTGAGCCGTCGTTTGACTTGACGCTTGTCCTCTTCAGTAATCTTCTTCTTTCTCTTTCTCAAAAGAACAACCTCTGGAGAAGTTTCAGGAGAAACCAGATCGATGATCTCTGGTGAAACCAAATCAATTACTTCCGACTCATGCTGTGTTGTCTGCCGTAATGCTTCCTTCGTGTCATACTCCTCTGTCTCGTATTCCATTTCCTCCTCCTCTGTCTCATTTTATTTCCTCCTCTTCTGATACGTATTCTGATCCTTCCTCCTCAGACTCATCTTCTGATTTCATGTCTGGATGATCGAACCATTCGACTTCATCAGGTGGAATCTCAACATAACATTGCTCCGCGGGAACGTAGAGCATCATTGAAGATAATGGAGATAGTGGTAGAGTTTCAGGGAGTAACTCGACACCAAAGTCATCAAGATCCATTAATAATAGGTTTCTATATAATTCTTCTATAACGAAGCTTAAACCAATGATCGATTCCGCAATCGGTCTCTTAATTTATACAATTTTCCGCGATGTGATATTGATTGATGAGTGGGGGAGTGAATAAACATGGTGGGGAGGTGGTGAAAAGGTAAACTATAAAAATCAGTGCATACCAATTTTAACATCTCACCCAGTTCTACCTGCACCTCCGTGCAGTAAAGACCTGAATACACATCATCTACTGAGTGTAACAGCCCTTCTAAGGGCTAACGTACTGAAATATACTATTATTAATTCTACCTTCTCTGAACCAACTCAGCTCTTAAAAAAACAAATGACCTCGCCTTCGAAAACTATATAGCTGAAGTTGAGGCCAACCCTAAAAGCAATTGGAAAATTATCAAATCCCTTCGCAATCGCAAAACCCATTTACCTGCTTTAAAAAGAGACAATATTTCCTACTCTCTTAATGAAGAAAAAGCCGAAATCTTCGCTGATTCTCTAGAAGAACAGTGCTCTCCACTTCCCAGCTCGAACGAAACCTCTTTTTTCCACGAGCATGTTACCGAGACTGTGCGTGAATTTCAATTTTCTGACGCCGAATTCCAACACACTTCTCCCC
This sequence comes from Anastatus disparis, assembly GCA_017163975.1. Classification (NCBI taxonomy): domain Eukaryota; kingdom Metazoa; phylum Arthropoda; class Insecta; order Hymenoptera; family Eupelmidae; genus Anastatus; species Anastatus disparis. The sequence goes on from JAFFSR010000251.1 coordinate 6,022,158, forward strand.
ATGAAATCTCGAAAATCATACGCTCCCTAAAAAATAGAAAATCTCCAGGCTCTGACGGCATTGGGAACAGAGTTCCCAAAATTCTTCCCCGTGAACACATTTTCGCTATTACCAAAATTGTCAATGCAATGTTGAGATAACGCTATTTTCCCAAAGCTTGGAAAGAAGCAATAGTTATCCTAATTCCTAAACCGGGCAAGCCCTTAAGTTCTGCATCTAGCTATCGACTCTACTCTCCTCTTTAAGTAAAATTGCCGAACAGGTTATACGCTGTCGTATTGACCAATTCGTCGACGAAAGAAGTATCGTCCCCGAATTTCAACATGGATTCTGTAGAAAACATGGCTCAGTTCACCAACTTCTCCGTATGTCGGAGTTCATAGCCGACAACCTCAACAAGAGAAAACATGCTCTTGCTAGATTTAAAATAAGCCTTTGACAGAGTCTGGCACGAAGGTCTGATCTACAAACTCATCAAACTAGAATTTCCACACTACCTCATAGGCATCATCAAATCCTATCTCACTGACAGGGTCCGCGTGGGTAAGTCTCTCTCTACTCCCAGACCCATAACTGCAGGGGTCCCCCAAGGTTCGAAAATCTCTCCTCCTCTCTTTAATATCTTCTCTTACGACTACCCCAAGGACAATAAAGTCCTAGTTGCTCAATATGCTGACGACTCTGCCCTCATTTATACTTCAAAAATCATCACTCATTATTCTTTTGTACTAAACAAATTCACTTCAGAAGTGGTAAGATAGTATCATACTTGGAGAGCAGTAATCAACGAATCCAAATATGTTGCCATTTTCTTCTCTCGACGAAATCGTACTCCTTCAAATCTCATAGTTAACAACCATCGTGTTGACTGGAGTCCTTCAGAAAAATACCTGGGTATTACCTTCAATCGTAAACTCACATGGCAAAAACAAAACGCGCCAGTCCAAGCCAAATGCCAAGGTGCTTATGCTGCCTTAAAGCCTTTTTTCAATAATAAATCACTAAATAAGAAAACAAAAGCCCGCGCTTTCAATGCCATTATCCGAAGTATTTGCACCTACGCGATCCCAATATGAGGATCCGCAAACTCTAACCGTATAGCTAAACTCCAAGGCACCTACATGCGCCTCCTACGCTCTTCTCTTCAGATCCCCTGGTTTATTCGAAATAATCAAATTCTAAAAGAAACCGGAATTGACTCAATTCCAGAAGCAGCGAACAAACACGCTGTGAATCTCCGTCTCTCTGCCTCTAAACATAGCAATCCTAGCATAAAATTTCTTGAAAATTACCGTCGTAAATCCAACGATCGATTCAGAAGGTCATGTTCTCTGATTCGATCTCCATAACCTTTCTTTACTAACTGACTTTAAACAGTCTATTTTCGTGTTTCGCAAATTGCGCGAGTGCCATACAGCCCCCGCTATATGAGCCACCGTTGTCTCTCAATTTTCTTCTTCTTAAGGTTCATAAGCATTTTGGTTGGTAACCGACGGGGAGGCGGTTTTAGTCGGTAGGCACCTGCGGGTGAATCCAACACTACCCTTACGGGGGTGTCTTTTGAAGATTTCCCCTCCTCGACCCTTCAAACAAAAAAAAATTTAACGTCTGTTTTAACTTGACCGCAGAGAAAGAAGAAGTTGATTAAGATTTTTCAAGTTAACCAATAAAGAAGAAGAGGATTCAACTTCGAGAGACGCCAACGCGAGTTCAGACGGATTTCAAAATTCTTTATTCCTTATTCTTCTTTATTCCTTATAAAACAAATCTGTCCTTTTAGGCCCGAATTCATAGTCGTATCTTAAGTATTAAGTATGACTTAAAACTTAAGTATCGTTACTTCAATTAACCTCTTCATGTAAAATATTTATTAACAAATATGCTACATGAAGAGGTTAATTGAAGTAACAGCTGATACTCAAGTAACGATACTTAAGTTTTAAGTCATACTTAATACTCAAACCACGACTATGAATTTGGGCCTTAAGAGCAGGCCGGATTCGCTGTCCTTGTCTAATTGGCATTTTTGTTATTTACTCAAGCTTTAATCGGTGTATCTTCAAATTAAAGGTCGAGTGCAATAGATATTATTATTATGAACATCTATGCACAAGAAAAAAAATATCTACCGGTTTGTTTTTGAGAAAAGTAAGTAACGCCAAAGTAAAAGTTTATGTTTATAATATTTTCGCGTTACTTACTTTTCTCAAAAACAAACCGGTAGATATTTTTTTTCTTGTGCATAGATGTTCATAATAATAATATCTATTGCGCTCGACCTTTAATTTGAAGATACACCGATTAAAACTTGAGTAAATAACAAACAACTCAATTGTTACTCGGTCGGTATCAGGTTCTACTCTGGCCTACCGTTAAGGACAAGTATTTTTTTTAAACGTAAAAATATACAATATTTCAAGGGACACCAACATGAATTAAGACAGATTTAAAAATTTATTACCTTATTTACCACATCCTTTTTTATTCCTTATAAAAAAATCTGTCCTTTTAAAGACAAGTATTTTTTGAAACGTAAGAATATACAATATTCTAAATATTTTTTTCTTCAATAGAATTTTATTAAGTTTTGTAAAGTTATATTTTGACTGTGAAAAGAAGCTAATGGCTTTTCTGAATTCAAAAAGCATTGGTGTTTTGGATGCTCTTCGTCTGACGCGGACCAAAGAGAGCAACCAACAATTTTGAAACTATAAAAAAATTACGGTATGGTGACCGTTTTGCTGCGGATTCAGATGGTGAATTCCGCATTTTTCCACCAACTGGAGTTTTCTTGGTCTTAGAGAAAGATGAGAACTTTCATTATAAGTTATTGGATGCCATTCAACACTACAAGTTGTTTGTGAAGCATTTGGGCGAGACCAAAAGTGATCTCGAGTTCTCCTTTGCTTGAGAGCATGGAAGTTAACGGAGAGGTATACAAGTCACAGGTGCATCTCCTACTTCGAGTTTACTCTGAGTGAGGGGTTCACAAGTGGCGATTCTTGGTTGTACCTCACAGATGGGAGCGAAGGTTGGGGGTTCCATCACTTCCTAAAAACAAAATGTTTTTGTTTGAAGCGCTTAAGATATAAATATCCTTGCTCTAAACTTAATGTCTCTTCTACAGATTACGCATTGTTCAAAATTACTAGCGCAATGATAACAACAGCAACAATGTCCGCATGGTAAAAATGTTACCTCAATCCCTTTATCTTAGCAAACTTTACATTTATTTTGTAAAGAATCATCTGTAGGAATTATATTTCGAAGGAAACGGCAGCAACTATTCCATTTCTTATTTTCTGATAATGGCTTCTCACCGATTTCCCACCTACAGATCTCTGTAGAGCATTCAAAACAATGGACTTTGTCAATTTCACCTGTACAATAAAATTCGGCGATGGCCAAGTCTTTGAATTTTAAAAAAGTCAAAGGCCAGTTTTTAAAACTGTCAAGACAACTTTGCTCCGTATGATACATGAGTATTTGTTGGACTGATGTTTTGTCGATCCAACTATTATGTGTGCTATCAAATCTGAGCCACTTTACGTATACTAGCTTGCCGCGTCTCTTCATTTTCTATAAGATAGACATCTGGATACTTGACTTTCTGAAGTTCTTCTCCGTAGAATCCACCAGCTATTGGTTGATCTTGATAGTCTTTGAGACGGTACGTTGTCGGCTGTGTTGCTTTAACTTGTTGAATCGTGAATATTTCAGCAGACCAATTAGGTGTGTATCCTTTTTCAAATACTTGTTTCAATTTGCTTACTCGTACTTTGTCACCAACCTTGAATTTTGCTTTTTTTCTCACTAACTTTTTGAGCAAATCGTGCACGAAACTGAGATTCATATGCAACTGTAACATCTTTTGGTTTAGCGCCAATCGTTCAATGTTTTGTATTGTTGTATGATTTTATCAGATTAGGTAAGATATCGATCCATTTATAGCTACTACGTAAACTGAACTTCATCCACATTTTGTGTTTGAGAGTGCGATTGAAGCGTTCGCAAATAGATGCTTTGAGATTACTATATATCGAGTATAAGTTAATCTTGTATTGTTGCATAAGATTTTTAAAATTAGTATTATAAAACTCTTTGCCTTTATCTGTTTGTAAATTTTTTGGGACTCGTCCTTGACGTAAAATAGATTTCATCGCAGCAGAGACTTCTGCTCCGGTTTCTTGTTTCACGGGAACGGCCCATGCATATTTGGAAAAAACATCTATAACTGTAAGCATGTATTTGTAGCCTTTGTTCTCTCGAGAATAAGGTTGCATCTCCACTAAATCAGTTTGACAAGTTTCATCTAAACCTCGCACATCAAATGTTCGACGGGGATAGTGACGTCTGGCAGGTTTATCAAGCTCTTCTACAACTCTTTCGTGTTCCATGGTCACAGAGTTAATGATTGCTTAATTACAACAAATTGGCTTTTATACTCTGAATATTTGTTTTAATTTTAGCATCTTGCATCCAATTTTTAATTAATTTGTATAAATCTTCAATGTCTACATTAATTTTTTACTATACTAGTAATAATACTCATCTTTTAACTTTTGCAGTTCTAATTCTGATGCGTTAAGATCATCTTTTAATCTAGCAGTAACTATGTATATACTCTGGACTTCAGATGTAATCAAACCTTGCAGTGTATTAAAATTAATGGCATCCTTCGACTGCTGAGGAGTGGCAACATTGCATAACCTCTTATTTTGTACGTCGTATTGTCCATCTTTTGTCAGTTTATAGCCAATTCCTGCAGGTCCTCGACTACCTTTGCTTCATTTAAGATTACGTCCGAATACATCGACGCTCATTTTGATAATGTAACGAGTTTTAACTTGTAGCTTGTAACATTCCCTATCTATTTTATCCCGAAAGTACAATATTTAATGATTTTTTCCTACTACCTATTTTATTAAATATTTTGCACTAGTAACAACGTGAACAAATTGTTAATAGCTAGCGCGCCTTGCCTAGCTATTGTGAATCTTTAACGTCCACGTTGTTAATGTATTCCTTCTGGAGATCAACCTGTAAATGCATCCATGAAGGAGAGTCGTTGATAAACTAGTTGATAGCTCACATTGCCCCTCAAATTAAAATACGATTTTTAACTTTAATTGATTAAGTTTAAAGAAAAAATCTATTTTATTTTTAATAACGCGATTTATGAAGATGTACGCACAAACACCCAAATTACGTACTTATAAACTATGTAGGTGTTGAGGTTTGCCCCCCTAAATAAAATAGATTTTTAAATTTTACAATAAACAAAAAAAAATTTTTATTTTTCTTCTAACTAAAACTAAATTTTACATTTTATTATTTATTTATTTATTTATTTTTTTTAATTTTAACTTAAAAAAGAATATTTATTTTAATAATTAATGGGAAACTAATAACTTAAATACATACGTAACTTAAAGATTATTTGTTTTACAACTAAAAAAAAATTTTACATGTGTATGTCGCCTATTTTTAGTAACTTAACAAAACGATTTCTTTTATTATTCACTTTCACTATTAAGTTTTTATTACCTAATTATTAATTTTCATTTTATTTATTGGTCCGCGTCTTCTTCTTTCTTCAGTGCATATTACTTAAAATAAAACACAATCTTCTATTTTATTATTAATATAAGCATTTTTACTTATTTTTTTGACTCTTTAAGGTTTTAACTATTTTTTATGTATTTGTATGTATGCGTGTGTACATTTATCTGTTACACTTGTATTAGTACATTTTTGGTCTTTGCTTTTGACCTTTTTGACTTCAAGTGTAAGCTCGCATAAATACTAGTATACACATTCTGCCTTTTAGTTATTTTTTTATGTGTTTCTTTTCTATCTTTTTCGCATTCTTTAGTTTTTAGTATTTTTATTTTATTTTAAAATAATATTTGATTATATTATTTTTGCCTTAAATGCTTATAGAACAGTTTTAAGTGTTCTATATGGGACTTTTCATGTTCTACATTTTTTTTTTTTTTTTAATGCCCCCCTTTGTACTTTTTTAGATTTATAATTTATTGTTCTCGAAGTGAACCTTTTTCTAACATTATTTTATATTTATTTTTTGGTCCACTATGGCCATAACTTCTTTTTATTTCATTTAGTGCATCTCTTATTTGCCCCCCTTTGTACTTTTTTAAATTTATAATTTATCGTTCTAGAGGTGACTTTTTAATAAAATTGTTTTATATTTATTTTTTGGTCCACTATGACCATAACTTTTCTTGATTTCATTTAATGCATCTCTTATTAATGCATAGGGTATTATGGATTTATTCAATGTTGTTTTATCTTCATTTTTGCATAACTTAGATTTTTCATAATTTTTAGTTAAATAACATTTTAATGCCTTTTCGAATAACTTTTTGCTACCATACTTGTAGTTATTCTTTATTCTTTCATTTGAAGAATAAAGAGGTGCTTTTTTAATAGTTTTCGTTGCATGTTTATACGTTGATACTTGAGCAGATACATTGCTAGATACTTTTTTATTTTTAGAAATTAAATCTATTGGTTCAATTTCTTGTTTTGGTGATATTATTTCACCTTTATGAATCTCATCATTGGTGAGTTCATAATTATTTTCCTCATGAAATAAATTTTCTTTATTTTCATTCGAGGTGAATGCACATGAATATGAGTCACTATCACTCTCATGTGATTCAATGTTTTTTACCTGGGTATACTCATTTGATTTGAGTTTTTGCTCAGAATTTTTTAGATTAGCATATTTGCCATCTATGTATAAAAGTATCTTTTCATGTACTCTCCTCAAAATCATGTTTAACATTTCCTGAAAACCATGTTTTGTATTACTTTCTTTAATAATATTTGGAATTTTAAAGTGTACATTTATTCTTTTTGCATTTATATGTATATTTAACCTGTTTTGTTTTTTGATTGTTTTAATTAATTTACCCTTTCCAGGTAATATTTTTGAATTTATAATTTTTTGTGTTTTTGGGGTATTAGCATTTGTTGCAACCTTACCCCTTATATTATTTAATTTAGGTGCAACTTTATTCAGTTTTCCTGAAGTGCATCAATTTCATCATAACATTTTTCTAAAATGTTCTTATCCACAGGAGCTTTAAGTATTTCTTTTGTGGGATTTTTCTGTTTATTTGGATTTTTATCCATTAATTTTGTTGCATTTATATTTGCTGCTCTTTTTTCCTGCAGTTTATCATCATTGTCAAAATCTGACAAGATTTTAAATAAAGTGTTTTTATCTCTCTTTTGAGAGAATCGCATCGCTTGTCTAACATTACGATTGAAATGTTTGCTAATTTTATCGGCTAATTCTTCTTCAGTGTACTGAAGATTTAACTCTTTAGCAAACCCATATACTTGGGTGGCGTAAGCCATACGGCTTAATTTTCCGTTTTCATACAATTGTCCAAATTCAACTTTTCTTCGAGTTGTTCTTTGGACATCTTCATTCCAATATCTATCAAGGAATAAATTTTTAAATCTTTGATAGGTGATCACATCATCTTGATAGATGTACCACCATTCATTTGTATCTTTTTGCAATACAGTATGTAATAATTCGAGGATTTCTTCCTCCTCTAATTTTTTTAAGGCTATATATTTCTCAAATTCATTTAAGAATTTCATAGGCCTTTCAACCTCCGTGCCCTCATATTTCGGCAAAGGGATTTTTATTTTATTATTATAAGGTTCGAAACTTTGCGTTCGAATCCCATTATTTTTTAGTTTTTCTTTTAACTCATTAATTTTTTCTTTTTGCTCTTGAGCAGTATCATCTATTTTTTGAGTTAAATTGTCTCGAACCATTTTAATGGCTTTATCATCATTTATTGTCTTTTTTAATTTAATAAGTTCTTCATTTAAAGATTCATTTTTAGTTACTAAATCTTCATTATCTTTTTTATATTTATTTAAAAGATTTTTAATTACAATATTGTCTTCTAATAAGTTTTTTATCTTATTTGACATTTCATTCATTTGTTCTTTTAAATTTATTGTTTCCGCATCTACGTTTTTTTCTAAATTAAAGACTATTGATTTGTCTGGACTAGCTGAGTTGATTTTATCATCCAACTCTTGTTGTTTATTAAACAACAACGTCAGCTCATATGACACAGCTTTCATCCATTCATTTTGTTTTGTGTTAACATCTTCCTCTATGGTCTTATCAAGATTATCTAATTCTTGCATCAGTATCTCTGATCTTCTTTTCGCCATCTTGATTTTTATTTTTATTCTAATTTATTTTTCGCAATTATAATTTATTATTATTTATCTACGAAATTAAACTGTAAAATATTTTTAATTTCTTATAATTTATACTTAACAATAGTCATTAATGAATTTTTCCTTTATTTTATATTAGTATGAATTATTTAAATTGTTTAAAACGAAATATTTTAATTTTTAATTTCGTTCACAATTTTTAATCATTATGATATTCTGATTTATAAATTTATTTAATTCTATTAATTTATTTTGATTTTTTAAATTAATTTATTCTAATTCGCTATTATTTGAAAACGCATGTTTTATTTTATTATAATATTTATTTCTCATTCGCTTTGAGAATATTTTTTCAAGAATTCCTTTTGTCTCTAACTAGCTTTCGACCTTTTGACTTTACTGTATATCTTCTTTTATAATATTCGCGTTTAGACTTAAGTTTTGCGCATATATAACAAAAGATTCTTAAAAAATTTCCGTTGTGTACATTGTAACACTAATCTTCTTGCTTTTCTGCGCAACCTTCAAGTCTCTTTCTTTTATCATTAACGAATAATATGTTCGAGAATTTTACATTTAAAACAAAAATTTGGTCGAATTATTTTAGCCTTTCTTCGAACAAAAGAAATTCTTTTACATTATCATTTTTATTTTCTTATAATATATTTCTGGTATTGTATATACCATTTTTTGTGCATTTTCATGTCTTTTTTTGATTTATTATTATTTTATTATTTCTATTCTATTATGTCTTTTTTTGATTTATTATTATTTTATTATTTCTATTCTATTATTTTTTATAATTTTATTTTTCATTTTTATTTTTCGTTTTATTATTATTTGTTAAAAATTTTATTATTTAATATTAGTGTTAACACACGACTCATTCTCGCGTGGGTTTTCTCAACAACGGTTGAGAACCAGTGGGCGCCAATGTAACATTCCTACCTATTATTTATTTAATAATTATTTATTTAATAATTATTTCATTTATTGAAAGCGCGGCTGTCTCATTATAAATGATAATTCGTTTTAGAGAATCGTTACAAGCTTGCGCGCCATGCCTAGCTTACGCGGACTCTTTTGTGTGTTTTTTTGTTAGATATATTGTTACAGGTCGTTTATAGTCAACGCGCCTCGCTTGGCTATAGCGGACTTGTTATTTAATAAATGGTTAGTAATTATTGAATGTTAGTTGAAGAACCCGTTATTGTTAAGAACCAGGTGTCTTAACATTCGGGGCTCAACAAAGGATTAATGGGATAAGGAATGTTTGTTTGGATGAGCCCTTTATTTAAAAAACATACAAAATTATAATTGTACGAGTTACAATAAGGCACGTTAACACGTGTAAAGTCTGCTTTGCTTAAGACAATGCGTTGGCCTATAGCCCGTTGCTGCCTTAAGCAAAATATGACTATCCCGTGAGAGAGCTCATGCAAGAGTAACGAGAGTCACAAGCTCCTCGCACTGCATGCATCAACTCTCCCAGGTCTCTCTTCCACTCTTCTATCTTAGTATAAGAGAAGAAGAGCCGCCGTATACTTTCAGCGGTACTTACACATGCAAGTGCGTGTACATACTTACATACGCGCGCTTGCATGTTCAACCACTTTGGTCTTTTTGGGTGTTTGCGCACGCATCCTCCAGTATCGTACGGTTTCAGGGTCGTACATACTCGGGCGCTCACAAGCTCAATATATATAGCCGGTTTCACGTAACTCTTCGATGATGGAATGAATCTCGTTAGTACGACTAGGATTACTAGCTGTTTTCTCAGCAACTAAAAAATGAAGCCGATCAACTAGCTCGTTTGGATCATCCCAGTAGACATAATCAAACTTAGTATTTTTACTCGCAATTTTATATCTAGGTAGCGAACCTCCTTTTTTACCGAATAGAGGAGCAATAATGCTGGCGAACTTTTTACTAGTATGCGAACGAATTTCTTCATCGTTTCTGAAACGTTTTTTATGAGCATTTGTCAGTTCCAGGATCTTTTGATAGTTCTCTAAATCTTTTTGAGATACTAATTTTTTAGATGGATGCTTCTCAACAAGCAATTCGTACAATTCTTGAGTTTTTGGGAACTTTTCAGTTCCTAATTGCACATAAATTTTTTCAATATAAATTGGCGTATTGCCGAGAAAAAGTTTATCACTCTCCCTACGTACACCATAAACTTTATCCAATTCTCTATATTGTAAATTTTCCGTAAAATCTCGCTGGCAGATTCAAACGAGGTCTCGAGAGGATGGGTGGAATCATTTTGTATCGTATTCTCCATTTCTTCACCGGATTCAGATTTTTTAACTTCAGGTGGAATAGTTTCTTGCTCTTCAGGAATGAATCTTCTTCTTTTTTTCTTGCTTTCATAAGAAATCTCTCTAAGTGGGTCAATGATAGGTTTAAGAGTTTGTTGAACAATTCTTTCTGTAATCTCTTTACCATATTTTAACATGTCATACTTGCGTTTTACTGCATTACGCGCTTGAATAAGTTGCTGGAGTAAGGCTTTCTTTTGTTTAAGGCCTGCCATGTTATCTCTTTGAGTTTTAAAGATAGATTGATGAATCTCTGCTATGTATGAGTTATATTTATAGCAAAACAATCGAAACGCTGTCGATATCTACCAGCATTTAGTGGACTCTTTGTCAATCATTAGAAATCCATATTTATCATTTATCAAACATTTAGAACACAATTCTTTGAAACGTAAAAAGGCGATATCAGAGTTAACGTGATCGTCGTATAAATGTCTCACATTAACATCATCTTGACGAAAGATAACTAAGAGATTAACATTATCTCTTATGAGATGTTTTGGGATTCGAGCATAAGACTGGCAGAGGTAGAAACAATTAACGCTCTTATGTCTACCCATACAGAAGTACGCCCTGATATGTTCTTGTTTTTCACAAGCTTCATCGTCGAAAATCATTATAGAATTTGATAGAGCGTTATCCGGAGATATTACCGATTCGTATTCGCTAAATGGAAAGTATTGCATACCTTCCAGTGGCTCTAAAAGCTCTTTTAAAAATTTATATTTTGGTTGATTAAGAGATTTCGAATAGACGTAGACATTCTCAAATCTTAGACCATTAGAATGTGTTATGAATGCGAGTAGGCTATTAGTTTCACCACAATTAGATGGTCCGTAAAATACACCTCTTATATCTGGAAGTAAATTTTCATGTTACTTTGATTTTTTTCTCTTGCTCCGAAACAGTATCAAAATTTGGTATCGGAAGCTTAACAGGCTGCTCTTTGAAATTCATCTCGACAGACACAAACTGCGACTGTTCGATTAACTATAAATACGATGCTTATATACCCGATGGGTTAGTTATCCTTTGAACTTCAAAGTGTTATGATCATTTATCTACGACAATAACGTGGTCGTGGTTTGCTTAATAAAATCATTAATAATCTTCAACTGGAACTTCATCTACCAGGATATCAATATTGTGGACCAGGGACGAAATTAGCCAAACGTTTAGCTAGAGGTGATCTAGAAATCAATCCACTCGATAAAGCCTGTAAGGAGCACGATATAGCTTATTCACAGAATCGTGAAAATATTGAGGTTAGAAATTCCACTGATAAGGTTTTAGGAGAAAAAGCTTGGGAAAGAGTTTCATCGAAAGACTCTAGTATTGGTGAGAAAGCAGCTGCATTCGCTATTGCAAACGCTACGAAAGTAAAATCTAAACTCGGAATGGGAGAAAAAAAGAAGAAGACTCCCTCGGTTACTCTCAATAAAATAATTAGAGCCGCTTCCAAATCTATGAAACCTAGTAAGTGTGTTCGTAAAGCAACCCTCTCTGCTTTAGAAGGTGCTCGGAGTACTGTGAGAAAAGCGGGTGGTAAACATAAAGTTAGAGTACCCCGTAGACTATCAATTCCAACTAAAGTAGGAAGATTCTTACCATTCCTCATACCTATCTTTGCAGGTCTAGGTGCAATTGATAGTTTAGCAGGTGGCGCGGCTGGTATAACTAAAGCAGTTAATGATTCAAAAGCTGCTCAGAAAAAATTAGAAGAAAAACAAATACATAATAAAAGGATGGAAGAAATAGCTTTGGGTAAAGGTCTTTATTTGAAACCATACAAGACAGGACTTGGTCTTCATAAAAAGTCTGGTTAAAAAAAAAAATATCCTCAAAGTAAGGTTACCACAAAGACCTTTGACAGATTATGATCTCATAAAGTATACTAAAATACTAAAAATTCCCAATTTTCGAGGAGTTTTCATGCGAAATGCTTTACCAAAAAGTGGACTTCATTATCACGAAACAGCAATAATTAATCTCGATGACGTAGATAGTTCAGGTACACATTGGGTAGCTTATCAAAAACGTGGCAAAAACGTTGTTTATTTCGATTCTTTTGGAGACCTTCAACCACCATTGGATTTAATGCTATACTTGGGAGTAGATGAGGTTAAATATAACTATGAAAGATATCAAGACTATGATACATTTAATTGCGGTCATTTATGTTTGAAGTTTTTAAGTAAAAACTTATAAATGGAAAGTCAAATTAGCTATCTCTCATTATCCATTGAACAATCATGGAAGATTCATTAACGCTAAGCTTTTCTAGCACATCATGGGTGCTCGAAGCTCAGTGTTTTCCTCCGATCGAACTTTCACTCGAAAAGAATTATGTTCTTGGATTGATTGTTCTTTCAACCTTTAATTCAATACCTAACATCAATAGTGGAAATAATAAATTCTACGTTGGTAACGAAGAAATTTTATTACCGACTGGAAGTTACGAAATTAAAGATATAAAAAATTATCTTCGTGAGGCACTAGCATCAAAAGGAATTTCAATCGATATAAAACCCAATAATAGTACACGACGTTGCGTTATAACCTGCAGCCATCCTATTGATTTTCGACCACAAGATTCCATAGGTTCATTGTTGGATTTTTCTCAGCGTGTTCTTACAGAAAAAATCGCTCACGATTCTGTTTTACCTGTAGCTATTTTGAAAGTTAACGCACTCCGAGTTGAGTGCAACATAACCTCTGGCGCCTATATAAACAATCGATGAGTGCATACCATACACGAGTTCTTTCCCGCAGTCCCACCGGGATATAAGATTATCGAAGTTCAATCTCCAGTCATTTATCTTCCGATCAGTGTCAAGAGTATAAATCACATTCAAGTACGGATAGTCGACCAACACGGATACTTCATTAATTTTCGAGGAGAGATTATTACAATAAGATTACATCTTAAACAATCGTAATGGGTATCGTTTACAACAATAAAGTTGGTAGAGGCTATATAAGTAAGTCAGTATGTCGAGCAGTCATCAGTCGTCAAGCGACAAAGAAAGCGCTAACACGGCAAAACATTTAGTTTCTAAGAAATCTCGGGTTAAGACTCCGTGATGGAAAGTAACGTGCATGCACGTGATGAGATTCGTATATCTATTCAACATCAAGACTTATGTTTTCTACCATCCCGTAGCTCACCTCACATTTGTGGTAGAATCGTGAAAGTTGATAGAGCCACGGTAGCTAATACGGCCCTAGTCAATAACGTCATCTGTCACATGTTTGAAGAGATCCGATATGAAATCAATGCTGTAAAGATTAACAAATGTAAAAATGTAGGTTTAACTATACTCATGAAAGGATGGCTTTCTTTCTGTTCTAGTCAAGAATCAATTCTTGAGAACGCTGCTTGGGTTGATATAGAGAAAAATCAAAAAGTAAACGACGAGGCAGGTTACTTTGACTTATCTATTACTCTGAGTATGATTCTCGGTTTCGCTGAAGACTATCGTAAAATTGTAGTCAATGTGAAACATGAACTTATACTGACAAGATCTAGGAATGATTTGAATGCGGTAATTCAGACGCATCATGAAAATAGATACGAAGAATTTAAGATCAATTTGCAAAGAATAGAATGGTTTATGCCCTATGTAATATCATCAAATACCTACAAACTTCGCTTACGCAATCATATTGAAAAAGATAAGCCAATGGCGATGAGTTTCCGCAGTTGGGACTTGTATGAGTATCCGCTACTTCCAACCACATTAAAACACGTTTGGACTGTTAAAACTTCTAAACAATTGGAAAAGCCACGTTTTGTTATTCTAGGTTTTCAAACGAATCGAAAAAATCTAAAAACAGCCAATGCGAGTCGCTTTGATCACTGTAACATAAGTAATGTAAAGCTTTTCCTTAATTCGCAATACTATTCATATGGAAATCTAAATTTAGATATTGAGCATAATCAGTTTGCCATGTTATACGACATGTATGCTAATTTTCAACCTGCGTACTATGAGAAAGATGCCGAACCGCTTTTAAAAAAGCAAGATTTCATTGACTACATGCCGTTGATTGTAATCAATTGCTCTAAACAAAACGAATCTCTGAAAAGCGCTCCTGCGGATGTTCGCTTGGAATTTGAATCAAGAGATAACATTCTTACTGAAACATCCGCTTACTGTTTGATCATACACGATCGCATAGTCGAGTACAATCCTGTGAATGGTAATGTACGAAAACTTGTTTAAGTGGTAGGGGAATAGTTATAAATTGGATGTTTATCGTCAAAAGAGTCATTCATAATGGAGTACTTGATCGATATGCAAGGCTTCAAGCAGCCTGGTGATGACTAAGTTTTAAAAGAATTGGCTATAGTTCCATTGAACGCTGATTTTGATCCTGTTGTGCTACTTTTTAAAGAACTGTTTCTTTGGCGAAGACTCATAGAGAAATATAAAACGCAAAATAAATGGTTTGAACAATACTATCATGGTTTGTCTTGGCGTTCTGGTACGATTCCCTACACCGAAATAGGAAACATTCTTAAAGAAGCTCTACGAGATGATAGTAAAATTTTAGTGATGGGAAGTATAAAGAAAAAATGGTTAGAGCGCTTCAAGTTCAACGTTACAGATGTTGCAGAGATGAGTTATCCACCATTAGACAAGATAAAGCTAGTGACCGTTTGCAAACGAAAAAATCACAATGGAATGTATAAAGCTTGTTGTGCTCTACACTCAATCAGACTCATGAAAAAATATTTTATTGAGAGTCAATCATTATTGGAAACGCCTATGGGATGGGAGTAAAGAAAATTGAAAGGAGAGATAATATCAAGTGGTTGTATCTCACAAATGAGGGCGATAGTTGGGGCTGTCATCACTATAAAGGCGCACCATGACTTGCATTATTTCATCATGGGACAAAGTCCAAATACCACCGATAAACCTAACGAGTATACTCCTTTTCTTGATTCTTCTAAAAAAGAAAAAAAATCATGGCAAGAGCATTACAAAAAATACAAACCACAAATGCTACCCCCAAATATCAAGTATAAAAAACTTTAAATCGGCTCTTCTCAGAGCCACAAAAAAATTGTTCGTAATAAACTATTTTAAAAAATTATAAAAGTATAAACTTGGTATTACTAAAGTTGGCACAAACTTGGGTTATTAAAGTTGGCACAACTTGAGTTATTAAAGTTGACACATATTTGAGTTATTGGGTTAAAGCAACTGTGCTGGTATTTCACTGTGCTAGAATCTCCATTTGTCGACGGAAACTTTTCAGGTGAGAGAATCCGGGCACTCGGGTGGACGTTGCTTTAACATACTGTATATTAGACGTATGTTTAATTTCGTAAGATGCCAGTTCTTTTTCAATAACAGAGGATGGAATCAGTGGTTGAACATTAGATATTAGAATTCGTTTCGATTTCGTGTAATAAGGGCTTATCGATATAAGTTGATCTTTTATCGTAATTTGCTTGATATCTAAAATGAGTTTATCCACTAATTCTACACTGCTCAAGTACACACACACGCGCGCTTTTGAGAGATTCTTGATACAAATCTGATGTCAATTGGCTGTACAATCTTAGCAATTTCAATAATGTAATCTTCAATAATTAAACCTTCCATGGCATCCAGAACAATAGCTTGTTCTTTGGTAGGAAGCCCTTCTTGCTGGACGGCATTAGAGTAAGTTGCAGAAGGCTGCAGCTGAGTAACCTGCGACGCCATCATCACTTCTTTTTTTCCTTCTCTAAACGGCTCTATAGGTCGCAGGATATCTCTGAAAAAAGAGACTTCCGCTTTTAAAATGCTTTGACAAACCAGCCAACAGCCATCCAAAAACACAAACCATATAGCACTGAACTCATGCGTGTTTACCTATCACGGAGCAAATCTAAACGCGTCTTACCCGTGTCACGGCTAACGCAAGACTGCTCCTTATTTGTGTGCGTCACCAATATGCTTATATTTTGACTTTAGTTATTAAAATTATAATTAATGTTTATTAGAATAACTAATTATCTATGTTCTTTAAATAAGTGCCATGCCGTGCTGTGCTACCTTCAATTTCAAAACGATACACCGTTTCTGTATTGAGATACAGAACTATGAAATTACAATTTTGAACAAATTCACGTCCTAATTGCAATTTATTAAGTTTCCTATCTCAATTTAGAAACGGTGAATAATTTTGAAATTTAAGGTACGACACTTATGTGGCTAGTCCCTAATACATACAATAAATTTTATAATCATACACTTTATCCGTTTGCAGCCCACGCTCGATATCGTAGAAAAGAATTAGACAGAAGCAGTTATACAGACGATCATCTCATTAGTTTATATCAAGTTTTCGCGTTTGATTAATCGGAGAATTAACCTCGAAAGTGTAACTATATGTATGTTTTGGGAATAATTAAAGTGTGCTTTTTTTATCATGTGTATTTAATATTTTATAATATTAACTAATTTATCCATTAAACAACGCAAAAGATACAAGGTTCTCTGCACAGTAATAAAGGAATATATTGTACTATCAAACGCTGTCGATAATATAGTTTAATAATAGATATTATAAAAACATTTTATTGAATTTTACAAAATGTCATACTCCAAAATCAAAAGAGGCATAATATAAATCTAATCTACTTTAAGCGCTCAGTATTTCGGTCGCTGCTTGCACACAATGAATGCTGTTACTTGGTGCTATAAAAGATTTTTGATACTCTGCACTATCAGTGTATTTACATAATGTGGAATGAGTATTTATATTATTTGTAATGGTAATTCACATAATTATTAACAGTAACTTATATTGTTCGTAATGGCTCCAATAAAAAATACAAAGTAAGTACCATGTTACTATTCAATGAAAACATTAAAATGTATAACCTTGAAATTAAACTTCAACAATATTTTGACAGCAGAGTTTCCAAAAACCGGATAAGAAAAGAACAAATAGAATATTTAATTACATATATGGAATCACATTCGTTGTTCGCTAGAGGACAAATCATGAAGCTGGGTGCGCAATGGCATATTAAATACAAAGCAATGTGGCTTGAGTTGGCTCTAACACTCAACAGAATTGGAACATGCGTAAAAGATATTGAAGGTTGGCAAGAGGTGAAAAATGTATTCTTTGAATTTTCTTTTATTTTAACTTTTAAATCATAATTACTCATATATATTTTCTATTTCACTTATTGCAGACATGGAAACATTTAAAAAAAATGCTAAACATAACAAAGCAAATTATTTAAAAGATACAATTATCAAAAGCAATCAATAAAACAGGCCACGAAAATCCAAACATAAAGTTAAAAAAAGAAGATGAGAGAATTCGTGCCATTTATGGCAAATCTGGATTAAGTTTGAACATCATATCGGAAATGGGATTCAAAAAAACTACTTCATATGAACCTTTCAAAGGTTATAATAATTTATATTAATCATTATTATCAAATTAATGAAAGTAAAATATTTATTCATTATTTATTTGAATTTTTTTAGATATGACTATTGTAAATCATTAGTTGGAGTGTTCAATGTCTGATATTCATGAGGCACATGATAATACCAAGAGAATGTCACTAACAGTAAATTTTTTTAAATCATCGAGGGAAAATGACAATGATTAAAGGTAATTAAAAAGAAATTTTTTATTATTTAAAGTAATGTTAGAACATGTTTTAATTAATATTTTTAATTAAATATTGTGTATTAAAAAAAATTATAATTAGAGGGATTATTATTTATATTACGTGGAATATAGACTGTGTAATGAAAAAGCTCTTTCAGAGCTATTTCACTCCTGTCATATCTATATTTTTTTTTTCATATGATGATATCAGATAGATTCCGATTTCCGATAGATGTCGATGCTCGACAATCTGGTATGGATTACATGGAACGCAAATGAACCTAAGCTTGCTCATCACTTCATTCGAGGATTATTACTTTAGTTGGTCATGATGAAAATAATTTTAATATTAGTACTGAAACTAGTAATGTTACGCATAATACAGTTGATGCACCGCAGAAAAAAAACTCATAAAAGAAAAAATGTTCGTTTTTTGAAGTAGAATAAGGGTACATTAAAAATTTATCATTTCAGAAAAAAAAATTTTTTTACTTTTTTCCACAGGTATGATGATATACAATTATATTTAATTTTTGTTTTGTTTTTTTTTTTTTAAATTATCTACGGAGCAAGCTCCATCATTTGCATATTTATACCAATTTTTTAGCGTTATTTAGTGACATATTATTTAACGTGGTGTCAACCCACGGCAGAGACAGCGAAAAAGCGACCAGACGGGGAATCGATCCCGCGCCAACGGGAATACGAGCCACGCGCCTTAGCCACTACTCCACTGAACTCTACAAAATGTTTTAAATAATATTTTTATCGATTTCGATGCATTACAACGGACTTAAATTATTTTTATTTAACTAATAATTTCCTTCTAATATGCTTTCTAAAAATATAATTTCAATAAAATTTATCATAATACGTCAAATGTAGTAAGCTACAGTGTATTTACATTTTATTTCGCGAATATAAGTGAACTTGAGAGCAATAGTATGTTTACATTTCTCTGATATTATTGTATTACGAAAAGTAATTTTCGTCAAGATGCCAAAGCGCACGAATTTACAGATTCGTAAACTTAAAATAAAGCAACATGAAAGTGGAAAAGTGTCTCGGGAAATATCTTCTTTATTGTCCATCAGTAAATCTACTGTCAATAATATAATAAAAAAATATAAGGAAACAAATAGTTTGGATGATAAAGTAGTATTAGGACGACCAAGAAAGACATCAAAGCATATTGATAAAATAATTAAGTTGGGTTAGTAGGACGAATCGGAGCAAGGAAACCACTTATTAGTACAAAGAATAAGAAAGCAAGATTAAAATTTGCTAAATACCATCAAAATTGGACAGTCGAAGACTGGAAAAAAGTGTTTTTTTCGGACGAACCCAAAATAAATTTATTTGGAAGTGATGGCAGAAGATACGTCCGAAGACCAAAAAATACACGATATGATGCTCGTTATCAGATACCTACGGTCAAACACGGTGGAGGAAATATTATGATTTGGGGAGCTTTTTTTGGAATGGCGTCGGTCCTTTAATGAAAATTGAAGGTAACATGAATGGTCTTATGTATAAGAATATTCTGGAAAAACACATGCTTCCTTTTGCGCGTCAAAAGATGCCTCGTGGATGGATCTTTCAACAAGACAATGATCCAAAACACACCTCTAAGCTCGTTAAAACATTTTTCACAACGAAAAAAATTCGTGTTCTTGAGTGGCCAAGTCAGTCCCCAGACTTGAATCCTATCGAACATTTGTGGGAAGTGCTTAAAAAGAAAATAGGATTAGTACATTGTACAAATTTAAATATATTATGGGAAAAAGTGCAAAATGAATGGCGAAACATTGAACAAGAAACAATTAAAACACTTGTAGAATCAATGCCTCGACAATGTGCTGCAGTGATCGCTGCAAAGGGTATGTCGACGAAATATTAAACGTGTTTATGAAATTCTTGTTATTGATTCTAAGACTGAGTATTTATGTTGGTAAAGTTTATTTCTATCCAAATACATTTATTTTTAGTTATAATCAATTTTGTTTGTAATTAATTTTGTTTATTATTAACGTTACTTAAAAAAATGATTATGACGAAAAACTATTGTAAACGTGACTTTGATGTATTGTAATAATGTTTATTGTTTATATAATGTTACGAAAATGTATAAAAAATCTAATTTTTAATATTTTTGAACAAACCCGCCGGTATTTGAAAGATTTTCAATTGTACTTTAAAATGCCGTTTGATTTTTAAAGAAATTTCAATTTTTTACAAAGATATAAAACTTTAAAAATTGACTAATTTTTTTTTTTTTGGCCAGAAACTTATGCACGCCACTGTATGTTATTATGTTGCCTAGCAGAAGCTACATTAGCAATATTATGACTATACCTTTCATTATTCCCATCGATAGAAATATCTGGAAAAAGTCTTAAGTTGTTAAATGAACTAAAATGAGATACTTTAGTTGGAACATGATTAAATGTTGCAATATTAGCAGGAAATTCAGTTAAGATGAAACGCTTTTGGCCAATTACAGGTTGTGTTCGTGGAGTATCAACTGTATTATGCGTAACATTACTAGTTTCAGTACTAATATTAAAATTATTTTCATCATGACCAACTAAAGTAATAATCCTCGAATGAAGTGATGAGCAAGCTTAGGTTCATTTGCCTTCCATGTAATCCATACCAGATTGTCGAGCATTCCTCTTTAAATCAACCCAACACTCAGAAAATTAAAAACATTCATTATAAATAAATAATAATCAATAAATTTCTTATCTTACACATATGAAATAATAATTACTTAATATAAAACTTTAAAACTTGACTAATTTTTTTTTTTTTGGCCAGAAACTTATGCACGCCACTGTATCTACTACAATTTCTTCCAATGGAAATAATCTGTGCAAACTACCTACTGTCAATCAAAATTATATGACTAGTTTATCTACAACTCAAACCAAGAGTTTATCAGAAAACAATGGGACCAGTGTAGATAGTAATCGGAAATCAAATAATGGTAATACATTTTTTATTTCTTACATTCAATTTACTTAAAAATTGTATTCATAACTAAATGAATTTTTATATTTTTTTCAGTTTCATCGCAGAAGGAAACACTCTTTATTGAAAGTTTAAATGAAAAAGGAAAGTTGATAAAAACACTTGCTGATAAAATAATACAATGTTTTGAACAACAAACTGAGAAGCAGTGTCGAACTATCAAAAATAGTTTTAAACTATTAACTACTACCTTAGTTCCTCAGTTAAGTGTTAGTATAGCTAAACAATTTGAAAAGGCTGTTTCTGGTATTTTTAATGGACAACCTTTTCTAATGACTCAAGATTTAAATACTTTTCATACCGAACATGGTAATGAAGTTATGGATTATAATGATGAAGAAATACAAATTGAGGAAATTCAAGATTCCAATAATGAAAATATGCAAATTGAGGAAACAGTACATGAAGCTTATGATATTAATCTTCAAGAACAAACAGATAAAGATGGTAAAAAAGGTATAGCCGAGATTGACAGTGATGAATTCAGTGTTAAAGCTTTACATGATGCAATTTTCGATTTGCTATAAAATTATTAAAATCATTTTTTTATACTAATACAATGTATAATTTTTTATAAGATAATAAATGTTTTATTAAAAAAACAGGAGTGGCAGTCGTGGGGACTGGCCGACAGAAGCTATGCTTCCAGTATATATACATAGAAATTAGGAAGTGTGACATTTGCAAAATTATAATTAATTTTTTAGTGAAAACGTTATTTTTCATTCGATGTATTATGTATTTAAAAATATATTAATAATGTAGTTTTTTATTAATATCAATTATTAAAAAAACATATATTTAGGTAAACGTAATTTTCGTCATGTGCATTGTAAATAGAAAAATACAAAAAAACGTTATTTTTCATTCAATGTATTATGTATTTAAAAATGTATTAATAATGTAGTTTTTTATTAATATCAATTATTAAAAAAACATATATTTAGGTAAACGTAATTTTCGTCATGTGCATTGTAAACAGAAAAATACAAAAATTTTATTAAATTTTATTAAATTTTCATTTTTTGTTATTAATGTAGTAATTAATAACAACTATATAAATATACACATATTAATAAACGGAGGAAGATAATGAGAGAAAATAAAAAAATTCTTGCCAAAAAAATATATTAAGATTATAATATTATAAATACAAACGCATATTTTCATACGTATACTAATTTTAAAATTTAAATTAAATAAATATTATTTACATAATTTATTTATTTAATCATCGTATTCTACGTCTATCCTTCTCTGTCCGCCGGCTTTAAGAATTGACTCTCTCCCTCTCTCTTTCTTTTTCATAAAGAATAGAGAGGGTTGCGTCTATCCTTTTCTGTCCGCCGGCTTTAAGAATTGACTCTCTCCCTCTCTCTTTCTTTCTCTTATATGTACAATAAAGGTAGCCGCGAATGGAGGGGGCTATGTCTAGCCTTCTTTGCCGGTTACAACAAGGCAGTCTCTTTTTCTTTATCTTTCTTATATGTATATACATGCATATTCTTAAGCGGAATGGGAGAGAGGGAAAGAAAGAAAGAGAAAAAAGAATGTTTGTATGTTGATAGCAATAATGGCATCCTGTGCCGTATTCGTTCATTCACGCTGGGTGACATTTGGGACTGTCGATTTTTATACATTTAGTGCCCCTGCCGTAACGTCGCGTAAGAAGCATAGCTTCAAAAATCGTGTATTAAATAACATGAAAAATATTTATTCACTAATTTGTTAAAAATAAAAAACGAAAATCATTGATTAATCGAAATATCAGTAAATTTTACCATTCAATGATTTTGTTTATTATTCTAATGACATTACAATTAACATTGATTAACACTAGAGTGAATAGCTTAAGAATTGTCATACACGACATATATTTAGTGAATGGGCTTCTAGCCAGTGAAAACCAAAAAAAAAGAAAAAAATCATTTATATCTATCTATTTTTTGAGTTTATCCACCTACAGCCTATTTGGCCTAGTAAGTGACACCTCGACCACCTTTGTTTTCCGGTGTTTTTGCGTTCGAAACCATACCTCATTTTCCCTAACTTCGGTAGGTGGTGCTCGATCGTGTAGGCCTACTTAGGCGGGGAGCATCGCTCAACCCATCCTTTTTAGCGCATTGGAAGCTCAACACCTACCCGGCAGAACGGTCCGGCTCAGGAGGAGCAGTCGCGTTCTGCCTTACCAGCCCTCAAGTGACTTTCGTCGGTTTTTGTTAAAACCGAAAAAAGTCTCTCGAGGGTGGTCCACCGCGGTTTCAGTGAGCACGGGACACCCTCCACTTTCAATATTTATATTAAAAAATGGAGAGAAAATCCCGACCTCACCGGGATTCGAACCCCGGCCCTCTGCGTGAGAGTCGGATGCTCTAGCCTCTGAGCCACCGCGGCTCTCAAAAAATTATTTATAAAATAAAGAAATCGCGAGGTTCTTGTTTCAAACAACAAAATCAAATTTTGGTTGAAATGATTGAAAATTTTTTTAAATTCTTTAAGTATATTTTCTTTATAGTATATTTTAGATTTCACTGGAAAAAAATTCGTTTATATTTTTAAACAGATAGTTACTTCGATGGATGTAAAAATAAGATTATTTCCTCTAGAACCAAGTTGATTCTATTTGCTTCGATATATCATTCTTCTTTATCTATCTATTCTTTAAGATATCAATGTAGATTTATGTAGTGGAGACAGTATTTATTTGATATATTGTTCCGTCTAAATTATTAATTAAACTTAAAGATACTTCAACACAATAACCTAATACACTTTTGTTAACCGTTAGAACTGTATTTATTAATTTGTAAAGTTTAATTTATTAAACTTTATTTAATAAACTTGATTTATTAATTTTATAAATTTTTAATTATTATTATAACTTATTTTTGTAATTTAGGACGTTGGTTCTTTAGGATAGGTATCCAAGAATAAAAGAATATTTATTTATATATATATGTGTTGAATTGAACTTATCTTTATTTCTCTTTCTTAACCTTTAGTACAATAATTTTAGGCGAAGCGTAGCCTTAGACGGTAAGTATGAAATTAAGCTGGCGAGCTAAAGACTCTTGGGTTTTTATACTATGGGTAAAAGACAGTTGCATTCTTTCGTATGTATGATGTTATTGATACTTTTATAATTTCGGGGAAAAGATTGATTGAATTTTGCATGTGATGCAGTTTAGAGTTCGATCGCCTCTTGTGCGTCGCATTCTTGTGTGTCGCATTCTCGCGAATGTATAACGTTATTGTTTGCTATCGCAGTCTCAAGGTAGAAGACTTGACATATGATGCTTACGGAGTTCAATCACCCTTGAGTGAAATGTGCAAGATGAATATAAGTATAAATGTGTTATGAATGTTTGTCTTTGTTTACACTTTTACAAAATAACAGTATTCTTTATTAGTTATAACGAACTCAAATCATCTGATAATCAAAACAGACTAACTTATTTACATGAACATCGTATATATATATACATAAACATCATCTTCAACTTTTCTTTTTAGCAGCTTCTATCATTCGACTCATATTACAACATTGCTCCCCTCTTTTTCAAATTGTCGTCCCGACAATTAAAGGACTAGTAACACTTCACCTTAATAAATAAATAACCATGCACCAAGCATGAATTCTATGCTCCAAGCATAAATAATAATTTTATCTTACACTCTTGTTACAGTCAATTCCAGGATTCTTGTCCAATACAAGAATGACTCCCAATTGACACAAGAGTACACAAAATAAACTCAAATTTCTTTCTTCCAACAGCAACTTTGAGGAACAATGTTTTAATGGAAATCTTAATGAATATGAGTGGGAAGAATTATTCTTTTTTTTTACTGTGGAACCTTATCTCATATTCCTTTTCCGGTATTCACCTTCCCGCTCATGGGAAAAACCACAGTTCAAAAGAACCATGAGCAGAACAGTTAAGTCGAGCATTCATGAAAAGTTGCTAGTCGATCAATATGTACAATTTTATTTTTGTGTCTGTTTGATTTTTTTATACAGAACACAACGTCATTGATTTTCTTGAGTATAGTATAAGGGCCTTTCCAGTTACTTTGTAGTTTTGGTGATATTCCTTTTTTTCTTTGAGGATTGTAAAACCAAACTTTTTAACCTTCAGAGAAAGTAACTTGTCGAGCCTTATGATCATAATAATTTTTCGTCTTATTTGATGTTATTAATAAATGTTGTCGTGCTTGGTGATGGATTTCGTCAATTTTAAGTTTGAGTTGTTGAACATAATTGGAATTAAATTGGACTTCTTTTGGTTTTTGTGGACAGCCACTTATTAAATCCAATGGAAGTCGTAAGTTGGTACCAGTAAGCATCTCAGCAGGAGTTGCCCCAGTTGTAGAATGTGTAGAGGACCTGTAAGCTAATAAATAAAATGAGATCCATCCGTCCCAATCTTTTTGATTTTGTGTGATGTATTTGGATAAGTAATTAAGTATGTTTTGGTGTTGTCGTTCAACCTGACCGTTTGATTGTGGATGTAATGGTGTCGTTCTCGTCTTGTAAAATCCTAACAAATTACCCAATTCTTTTATCAGTTTCGAATCGAAATTTTTACCTTGATCTGTTTGAATACTTAAAGGAACTCCATATCTAGAAATAACCTGACTAACTAATATTTCTGCTATAGTAGGAGCTCTCATATTTGAAATTGGAAAAACTTCAATCCATTTAGTGAATGTATCTGTAATTACTTTAAGGTATTTATTTCCTAATGAAGATTTAGGAAATTGTCCAAGAATATCCATTTGAAGTCTTTCAAAAGGTTCTCCTAAATTAAAAATTTGCATTTCATTATGTCCTTTATCAGAAAGACCTTTCCAAGCAATACAAATCATACAAGATTTACACCAATTTTCTATGTCATTTTCACAAGTTGCCCAATAAAACCTTTTGCGTATTTTATCCAATGTTTTATTTACTCCAAAATGACTTCCTGTTGGTGAATCATGTGCTTCTTTTAAAATTTCAGTGATTTTATTTTGTGGTACCACAATTTGTAAAGTAGTTGATTTTAAATTTGGAGATAACCATTCTCGACAAAGAACATTATCTTTAATCATTAATGAGTCCCATTGTGAACAGTAAGTTTTTAATTTAGAGTCTTTATAAGAAATTTCTTGATAAGTAGGTTTAATTCCTTCTTTCTTTTTTTTAAAATAAAACTGATAGTTTCATCTTCTAATTGATCTTTTAATCAATTTTCACTTTATTTTTCTGTAAAAATTATTCGACCGACCTTATTTTTAACAATATCTTTATTTTCATTGTGTTTGTCTTCTATTTTAAGACAATGTTTACTTGAGAATTTCCTTTTCTATGTATAGTCTCATAATTATATTTACCTATTCTTTCAATCCATCTAGCTAATTGACCATCAAGTTCTTTAAATGAATTTAACCAACTTAAAGCAGAATGATCTGTTCTGATAATAAATTTTGGACCTAATAAATAATGATTAAAATGTTTAATCGATTCAATTACAGCTAAAAGTTCACGGCGAGTAACACAATAATTTCTTTCTGCTTTGTTTAAGACCCTACTATAATAACCTATAACTCTTTCTTTTTGATTTTGTACTTGTGATAGTACAGCACCTATACCATGCTCTGATGCATCAGTATCTAAAATAAATTGATCTGTGGGTGATGGAAAAGCTAGAATAGGAGCAGATGTAAGGATGTTTTTTAAATCATTAAAAGCCTTTTGACATACATCTGACCATTCAAATTTTGTATCATTTTCTGTTAGTTTATAAAGAGATTTTGCAATTGAAGAAAATCCTTTTACATAACGATGGTAATATGAGCAAAAACCTAGAAAACTCCGAATATTCTTTTTCGTTCGTGGAATAGGCCAATCTGTTACTACAGAAGTTTTCTTTGGATCTGTTTCAATGCCTTGTTCAGATATAATGTGTCCAAGAAATTCTATTTTTCTTTGAAAGAAAATACATTTCTTTTTATTCAGAATTAAGCCAGCTTTACGAATTCTATTAAGTACCATCTTTGAATTATTTAATAATTCGATAAATGTTTTTCCCATAATAATAACATCATCTAAATAAACTAAACAAATTGTACCAATAAAATCTCGTAAAATATTCTCCATTAAACGTTCAAAAGTTGCTGGTGCATTGCAAAGTCCAAAAGGCATAACTGTAAATTGCCACAAACCTTGACCAATTGAAAATGCAGTCTTTTCTTTATCTGAACCTCTAATTTTTACTTGCCAATAACCACTTTTTGAATCAATAGTAGAAAACCAAGAATTTCCAGCTAAACTACCTAAAGTTTGATCTATTCTAGGTAATGGATAAGAATCTTTTATAGTTACTGCATTTAATCTACGATAATCTACACAAAATCTAAAAGAACCATCTTTCTTACGTTTTAAAACTACAGGTGAACACGAAGAACTCGAAGATTCTTCAATCACTCTTTGTGATTTCATATCTTGAATAATTTTATCAACTTCTTCTTGTTGAGAGAAAGGAACTCTTCTAATTGGTTGTTTAATTGGTTGAGGATTAGAAAGGTTGATTTTGTGTTCAACAATATCACAACCTCCAGTAATATTATCATCTTGGAACAGATCTTGAAATTCAATAAGGAAATTAGCGAAATCGTCTTTTTGAGAATAATTTATTTCAGTTGAATTTTTCTCAAAAATTTCTTGTAAATTCATAGGAATATCTTGAAATGAAGTAACAATTTTTCCACATGATTTGTGAATTACAGGTAAATCAAGTAGATTTCTAATAGTTTCATGGATTTTACATGAAATATTAGATTCTTTTATAGCACACTGTGTCCTAAATCCGCATTTAGACATACAGCTGCATGTGAACTAAGTAGCCTATCATTGCACACCGTGTTTGGCAAACTTCATGCTATACAATAATGAGTTACTATTAATTTTTATGAGAAATCTGTGGCTATTGACAATTGCGAGTCTTAAACCGCCGAAATCTGCTCTAAGATCACCCAGTAATCGAAAATTGTTTTCGGTGTTTATGTCACATTTCGTTGGTTCAAACACCGAAAACATTTATCTTATACCTATACACACATTGTTGATAAAGATAAAATACCTAATCGATCGACGAAGTTACATGGGCAGCGGTCACCCAACCAAGTAATAACCGCGCCCAATGCTGCTTAACTTCGCCGATCGGCTGAGGTGCAGTTCCGTAACCCCACCAATGTGTCGGTACACTTTTTAAATTAAATAACAATAATAAAGTGAGATACGAGTAAAACTAAAGTTAATGCCAGTGTAACATATGAAACGAAGAGGTAGTATTATTGTATTATCATTATTATACGATTTAAGTAAATATTTGAAATCACAGTTTTATTTTTTTCTGTTTTGATTTATCATGTTAAAATTTTTTTTATTTATAGTTTTTGCTTTCCTTTCTCGATTTATAATTCACGAAATGCCTAGTATTTGCTCTTTTACAATTTTCGTTTTTACTTTACGAATTATCATTCGTGGAGTGCATAGTTTTTGTTAATTATTGATTTTTAAGAGTACTTATGTAATGCGGCGGATTTATGACACTTGTGCTATAAAATAGTATACGATACTTGAGACTTAAGTGGCCCATTGCACGACGTGATTATCGCCCTCGCTACGCTCGGGCGATAACTTCACGTCGTGCAATAATGGGCCACTTAATTCACATGTATCGTAATATACTATTAGAAAATCATCTCCAAGAATACAATCATCATCTATATTTGCTACAAACATAGGTAATGTCATTGAAATTTTTCCTAATTTGATTGAAACTATAACTTTACATTCAATTGGAACTTGTTCTCCAGTTGGATATTTAAGAAAGATATTATGTACAGGAATTTGATTAAAATTAGATCCTATCAATTTAGAATTAACTATAGATACATCAGAACCTGAATCTATCTTGAAATTACAATTATTATCGTCAAGTTTTCCTAAAAAATAAAAATTATCAGAATTACCATTAATTCTAGCTACAAGACGAGAACATGTGTTCGAGGCTTTGAACTTATCTGTTGAACCCGCCCCAACAAGTTCAACAAAACCTAGTTTCCCTGTTTTTTAATTTGTTTAGGACAAGCAAATCTAAAATGTTTTTTTGAACCGCAATTCCAACATTCATTAAAATTTTTCCTTTGTAAATCTCCTTTTTGATAATCATTCTTCTTGATGAAAGTTGGTCTTAATTCATAATTTGAAGATTGATTAAAATGTTTTTGACGATTATTTTCAAAAATATCGTTAAGTTGAATAGCTCTAAGTACAGCTTTCTTGAGCGATGTTATTTCTTCTACTTGAAGCGTTTGGCGAATTTGATTACTGAAAATAACTAAAATAAATTGTGATCCTGCAATTTTATTTTGTACTTCAGGATTAGTACATTCAGGATATGCAAGTCTGCATAATCTTTCTAAATCTCCTCCGAGAGTAGGAAAATCTTCTCCAAATTTTTGTCTTTTGTTCGTAAATTGACTATAATAAGTTTGTGACGAAAAATGTACTCCAAATCTTAATTCCAATTGATTTTTAAGATCTTGAAAAGTAGTTTTTAAAGGATCTTAAATATTATCGAAAATAGTTCATGCTTTTCCTCTCAAACTTGAGGTTAAAGCAATACATTTATCTTGATCATTCCAATTTTGAGCCTGAGCTATAAAATTAAATTGTATTAAGTATTCTCTTAATGAACACGTTTCGTCAAAATAATCAGGTTGGAGTCGGTATCCTAACCTTTTTCCAATATTATTAGTTTCATTTAATAAAGATGGGGAAATTTGATCTAATACATTATTTCTAACCCCAATGTTTTGAATATTTTGTGTTATAGTTGATGATGAATCTTGTATCTGATTTGTTTGTGTTGTTTGTGTATTACATGCATTTATTAATTCATATTGGCGACTTATCTTTGAAAATTGTTCTTGCAGTTTCTGTAGATTATTTTTAAGTTCTATAATTTCTGCATCACGATGCTCACGTAAACGCCTTTCTTCAATAAGATTATGATTACAGCGTTAAAATTCGTCCTTTTGTTCTTGTAATTCCAGTTCAAGGTTATGGCACTTTTGTTGTTCCTTCTCAAACTCAGATCTAAATTGACGCCGTTCCACGTCAAAAGCTTCTCTGGTTGATTGGAATTCCTTCATCATCTGTAACATATTTATGTTTGATTCCGAAGGATCAGTGCCTGCATTTCTTGTTTGTACTGGTGAGCGTGTAATCATTTTGAAAAAATAATAAAAATTAAAGAAGTAAAAGAAAATAAAATAAATTTATTTTAATGTGTACGTATTAAATTTTTGTGTAACATATTTATGTTTGATTCCGAAGGATCAGTGCCTGCATTTCTTGTTTGTACTGGTGAGCGTGTAATCATTTTGAAAAAATAATAAAAATTAAAGAAGTAAAAGAAAATAAAATAAATTTATTTTAATGTGTACGTATTAAATTTTTGTGCTTGTGCAATGTGTTTATTTTTAATAAAAAATATAAACGACTTATCTGTTTTATTGATGTCTTCCGTGACACTTCCAAATAAAAATAATTTCTATCACGTAGACAAATTTTTATTTGATATCCCGGAGGGGCTCCCAAATTGTTACGTCTAAATTATTAATTAAACTTAAAGATACTTCAACACAATAACCTAATACACTTTTACAAAATAACAGTATTCTTTATTGGTTATAACGAACTCAAATCATCTGATAATCAAAACAGACTAACTTATTTACATGAACATCGTCTATATATATATATATATATATATATACATAAACATGATCTTCAACTTTTCTTTTTAGCAGCTTCTATCATTCGACTCATATTACAACAATATTAATGATGGCGCCGCTATTTAT
This sequence comes from Anastatus disparis, assembly GCA_017163975.1. Classification (NCBI taxonomy): domain Eukaryota; kingdom Metazoa; phylum Arthropoda; class Insecta; order Hymenoptera; family Eupelmidae; genus Anastatus; species Anastatus disparis. The sequence continues at coordinate 6,053,306 of JAFFSR010000251.1, forward strand.
AATTATTATATTAATTTAAAAATCATGCTATAAATTATTCTTAACTATATTTTAAATATTTATGTTACGTAATTACTATACAGAGGGGGGGGATAAAATAATTTTGTTACATAGGAAGAAGGAGGTCTACTTTTGTAAAAAAAAGTGCGTTACGTAATTTGTGAATGGCCCCTTAGTTCATTTCTGTTATTATGGAAAGAAATAATTATTTAGTAGAATATCAAGTTGTACGTTTTATTTTCATCGTTTATTTTTTCTAAGTAATTAGACTCTTAATATTGTTTTACTTTTAAACTTTTTAATCGTGATAGTTCAATTGTTCTCGTTTATAATTTGCAAATTTGCTACATCATAGTATGTAAAATATATTAAACAACTTCGTATATCCAAATAACTCATCAGTTTATTAATAAATATGTTTAATTTTTGAAATACAGCCTGATGGTCAATATAACTCAAACTTATTTAGACTGAAAAATTTAAAAAGTTTCACAGAAAATAAAATATATACATACTTTCCAAGCTATAAAAAATTCTTAATTTTGTACGATAGGAAAAAAGAATTTCTACAAAAAGTAATTTTACCAAGAAATCATTGCATGTATCGAAACAAATAATAAGTTTGCCTGAAAACAAAATCGAATGAAATCACTAATGGCGAAGAATTATTGATATGAGTAAGTTTATTTAAAAATATTATTTTAATTCAACATTTCATTTTTCAAATCACAATAATGAAATTAAATCAAAATAATATATAAGCAATTTATTGTTTGTTAGTATGAAACTGAAGTTAAATTAAAAACGGAACATAGCGTAAATAATTATTCATATGAGAAAATATTTTGACATCCAAGTTAATTAAAGATCGTATCAAATTTGTAACTACATTTAATAACAATCATCAAAATTTTTTAGTAACAATTTCATAAATTTTTATTTACGCACTACTTCGACTTTGGAGTTTGTACAAAACTACCTTTAAAGAAAAAGTTGATTATTACTACAAAATTAATTGATTGCAGTAAGTATTAATACACAATTTATAAGATATCAATTTTTTATTGACAATTACTTACAGGCGTACACTATTGAGGATTTTACCTACTCTGGAACATATTTTACAGAATTTTGATTATATTTCGTTTATTATACCTTATCAAGGTTAAATAAAATTTCATAAAAATAAATTGTATAAAATCAATAAGTGAATCATACATAAGCCGTGCATTTTTTATGTTAATGAAACTTTATAAACACAAAGAAAAATTTTGTAGAAAGAATTGCTTTATAACCGTAAGATGAACTTGATTTTTAATAAAAATTACTATTTAATAGTTTATTATATGAAACTACATGACATCACAACTCGTTAAAGTAGAGAATAATAGAGTAAAAAAAATAATAATTCTAAATAAATTTTAATATGAATTTTAGATTTCACTTTTTTATGTTAGTAAAAAAATCGTCATTAAACTGTAAATGAAGCATTGTATGCAGCTGAAAGAAATATTCTACTTCATCCACTAGTTACACAATATATCATCGAGTTTGTGAAATAAAATGACAATGTCGAATTAACTTTAAAAAATTAATGTAATTCCAAGAAACATTGACGTCAATGTTAAAGTACGGTCGTATATGATTCTTAAAATTAAATTCAATGTGTTTAATTCAACGTGTTATTGTATTCCGTTAGTCCAATGATATCAACTTTTTTTTAAATTGAACGAGTTTAAAATCTTTTAATCTAATATAGTATGATATATAAAATATACAACTTTTTTTTTTTAACAAAACTTTTCAGCATAAATGGATATTTTTGAGAGTTATTACTATAAAAGCTGCAAATGGTTTCTAATTCATATAGGAATGTGGCCTTATCAAAGTAATAATAAAAGACAAATAGGTCTTTTCGCTTGGTACGCAATCAATTTAACATTAGCTATTCCGCAGGTAAATTTGTTAACTTAAATATTGATATTTAATTATTAACCCGTTACCTACTTATGTTTCGTGTACGTCACATATCAAACTTTTGTTTTTTTTTCTTGATTTTTTATATGATATAAGCAAAATGTAACATGAAGAATACCTTAATTAGATCAAAGTTGACTATTTTCGAAATAACTTTATAGCTCTTAAATAGTTTTAATGCAAAATTTAAAAAAAAAGTATGAATTGCAGAAATTCCTTATTTAAAACATATTTTCCGAATAATTTAAATAAAATTTTCCACTTTTTTCATGGTTTTAGTGTTAATATATTAAATTTTTAAAGATATTTATTAAATCTTAAAAAATTATTTATTATTATTTCTTAAACTTCATTTTTTTATTGTATTGTAATTGTATTATATTTTTCCATGCATTAACACATTCAAAAATGTTTTTGTATTATAAGCTTTAAAATTGATTTAACAAAGTGAGTGTTTCCCCTTTGAGTCATAGATTTGAACCAAATTTCATAAGTATATTCTAAACAACTAAATTTAGATCATCTAGTTTTAGAGTCCAACTGCCCCAGCCACCTCATTTTTAAGATATTCAATTTTATAGTTCTAAAAACCAACTTGTCGATAATATTCAACTTTTTTGTCATACCAAAAATCATGAATTAAAATGCTTTTCTGACAAAATTATAAATATGTATACTTAAAATATCCATGATACTTAAAATATGTATTAAAAAATTTATATTTAATCAAAAAAAAAACAGATAAAATTAATAACCAGTGTTTAATTATTTAAAATTTTTTATACATTCTATATTGTTAAAAATTTTCCTTTGAATTCAATGCAAACGATGGAGTCAAGTTTTATGTGGGTACATCGAAAATTTTAAAATGTAAATTGAATTTAACATACATTTAGCAAAAACATTAATTAGTTAACATGCACATAAGATCTAATTGATAATTAATCAAATTTGATGCAAAATATATATATTTTTATGTACAGTAACATAAAAGTAGATGAATATTGTATCAAATTTTGACGAACAGCAAATTAAATCTTATGTGCATGTTGACCAATTTACATTTTGGTTACATGTTTGTTAAATTCCATTTAAAGTTCAAAGTTTGTGATGTATCCACTTGAAATTTGCTTCCATTACTTACATTAAATTTTGCTACATTTTTAACCGTGTACATATTGAACCAAATAACTATTTCATTTTTTTTTTCTGTCTTATTTTCTTAAATGTTTCATTTTTTTATGATTAAATCCTGAAAATTATCAAAAAAAATCACAAAGTATTTAAATTTAAAAAAAAATAATATTGTCATATTAAAAAAAGCATATATTGATCTGATGGTGAAAAAGTATATGTTTTTTTCAGATGTTATTTTTAGCAAAACACTTTGAACACTTTGTAATTCTTCCTATATAATTATATCGTATTCAAAGTAAAAAGATGGATAATTAATTTTGAAAAATACGAAAATATCTTAAAAATGAGGCAGCGTCGAGCTCTAAAACTTTGTAGATTATCTATTTTAGTTGTCCAAAGTCTACTAATGAAGTTTGGTCCAAATCTTTGAACCGAAGGTAAAAACTCTCCTTATAATTTGTTTCTACTTTAATGATGAATAAATAATCCTTTTTTACATTTCAAATAGATTACTCTGTTATACAAAAATTGGAGCGCAGATGTGAGCATAACAGTCGAAACTTGTTTATCGCTATTGTTGATAGTATCTTGTACAGCAAAATATTCATTTGCACAACTACGAATGCCACAGGTATAATAAAAATTATAATATTATTAACATGCTTATGGAGAATAAAATAAAGTGTAGATAACAACATGTAATTTAAATATTTAATGATAAATATTTATACTTAACTAGCTTAAATTATTATTAACAAAAATTGCCCAGGATTGGAAACTAATTATAAATGAAACAGAGATTAAAATTTTACATAAATATAGTAAAGAAGGCCAAAAGTTAGTTTTGTTTTATACAAGTGCGTAAACATTATTTAAAATACTTAACATTTCTTAATTGTAAATTCTGTAACGTTACTAAATCAAATTTAGTCTCAAACATTAATTTAAATATCAATTTTTAGTTTATATATACTTTACATGGATTTTGTTGACACTAACGCCTTTTGCACCATATATATTAGATAAAATTTTTCCACTGGAAAATGAAACGCGTCCACTAATATATTCACTTTATGCAGACTACTTATATTTCAATGAAACTGATCATCACTACTTAGCTTGTACACATCAATCCATAGTTTTTCTTTACAGTACATTTTTATTTGCTGGTCTTGATTCTTTATATGTTCTCACAGTCAAACATACTTGCGGATTATTTGCAATAACAAGGTAAAACAAATTTCAATATTTCTAATATGTAATCACTAAAATATTATTATATACTCATTGTTTCGAGATTTACATTCAATTTTTCATATATGCTTGTAAATATGTTTTAGGTGCAACTGTGTCAATTTAATGATAATTTTGCTTCTTTTTGAAAATTATTAATTGAATTCCCACCTAAGATCTTAAATAAGGTCTCATATCATACTACCATGTTTATCATAGCTAAAATGTTTGTATCAAATTAAATCTTAAATGAAATTTGATGTAACATCCAATTGAAAAGTAAAATAATATGATTTCTTTGAACAAATAAGTTGTGATTTAATTACCTTATTAAATTACCACTAGCTCGTCATACGGGCTTTCAAAATAAAAATTATGTTAAAAAAAATATATTTTTATTGAATGTCAATAATTTATTAAATCTATTAAATCGTTGACGTTCAGGGATACATCAAACTTCTTCCTTGAAAGTATAACATGAGCAATCGAGATTTCAAACTCAAATTATATAAAAAATTTGAAATTTATATTCTGTCAATTAAAAATTAAAATTAGAACAAAAAATACATAACGGGATAGTGAGAAAAAAGAAAAAGGTGTTGGACCTTCACCATAATCTTTCATATACAAGTATTGACTACTGTTCTGTTGTTCAAAGTATGAACTTGGTTAACTACTTACAAGGAGAGTGTTTCACCTTCGGGTCACCAATTTTGCTCAAAATTTGGTAATGTTTTCTGGATGCAGAAACATAAAGAAAGCCAAAATTTCAGAGGCTAACACTCAATATTTCCCTAGTTACAGGCAATTAAAGAATATCACTAAAAAAGTTACTAGATTTTCAAACGCTTACAGTTCCTTAGCATTGGTACTTAGGAGCATGAAACTTTTTTTAAATGAAAGCTGGGCTCAAACCCTTTCGAAATAGTAGCTATAGCATATTGAAATATTATTTTTTTACGTAGTTAGAGCGTAATGAAGATTGGACCCAATTTTAGCTTTTATTATTAATTAATGTTTCAAACAGAAAATTCAGGCCCAATCTTTATTACGCTCTAACTACGGTAAAAAATACTATTTCGATATGCTATAACTACTATTTCGAAAGGATTTAAGCTCAGCTTTCATTGAAAAAAAGTATAAGCTTCTAGCTAATAATGCTGAGGAACTATAAGCGTTTGAAAATCTAGTAACTTTTTTTAGCGATTTTCTTCAATTGCCTGTAACTAGGGAAATATTGAGCGTTGACCTCTAAATTTTGGCTTTCTTCATATTTCTGCATCCAGAAAACATTCCTAAAATTTAAGCAAAATCGGTGACCCGAAAGTGAAACACTCTCCTTGTTAGTAATCCCATTGGAGTTGCGGTCGTTCTACTTTAGATGGCAATATTCATCTCTTTTTTTGTATTAATTTTCAAAATATGTATTTACGGTTTTATATGTGATATGCACCTGTTGTATCCTTCAAGAAAAAATTTGATTGCTTTCTGAACGTTGGTGATTTAATAAAGATTTTCGTCCATAATTTTAGACTCGATGGATGAATAATTTTCCTTCTTACGACACATGTAATTTATACATAGATCAGGGATATTCCATTATTTATTTTTCACTTGTATGTTGTGTGAGATTTTATTTAAGATCTCAGGTAAGATCTCGCGCAAAAAGTTTTTAATGTACTCGATAAAATTTAATTAAAAATTTTTAAGTAGGATGACCATAGTGTCAAATTTTCTTTTAGAAAATTTTTGAATTTTTCCAAGAGAGTCTGATTAAATATATCACATTGATATAATTTTAATATTCATATTAAAAAATTAATTTTTATTCATTAATTAAGTTTAAAAAGGATTTATAAATTATTCAAAATTTTTCTTTCAGGTATCAAGACTGAATTTAAATCTAAAAAAATCAAATTTAAATGCAATGATAATTTTTTTTTCTTATAATATTAATTAATTAAACATTTTTTTACCTTAAATATATAATATATATTAAATACAAGACTTGGATTCATAGCTCAAAAAAATCTCATCCGATTATTGAAATCCATTACTTTAGTCGAACACTTAATTTTAGTATTTACAGCAGGCTTTCTCAGACAATTTTCAACCAATTGACTTCAAAATTTCTAGAGATTTTCAATTTTTATATCTTCTCAAAATAAAAGTTTTAGTTTAAAAAAAAAAAGAATTTAAAAGTTTAGTTTGGAAAAAGTTAAAAATATTGGAAAAATTCATATTTTTGTGAATTTTATGTATGTAATTCTATTCAACTTTCATTTAAACTTATCTTTTTAAAATTCCAGCACCATTATTTTGTGAAGATATAAAAATTGAAGATCTCTGGAAATTTTAAAGTCAATTGATTGAAAATTGTTTGAGAAAGCCTGCACTAAAATCAAGTGTTCAACTAAAGTAAAGGATTTAAATTATCGGATGAGATTTTTTAAAGCTATTCATGAATCCAAGCCTTATATTTAATATATATTTAAGGTAAAAAAAGTTTCATAATTTTTTTTCAATAATCTATTCAATTTTATTATTCTCTATCCTCGCAAATAATATGATATATTACTAACTGCTATAGTTCGTGATAAAAAAGAATGTATGCCCATAAATGGCAAAGTGAAAAGTTATTTTGAACAAGTTATTTTTTTGCTAACTAAAGTTAATCTTTCAACTATGAAGATATCTAATTATCGTTTTTAGCTAAATATATTCTCTATCAAGAAAAATATGCCGCATTAGTATCTACTAATTTTGAATAGAAGAAATGATTGATTATTTGGTCCGTTTTCAGACTTAATAATCATCAGATGAGGGCAACTAAAATAAGGGACTAGCTCGAAAAAGTGCATAAAAAGATGTGAACTCGGCAGAGCGTGTAAAAAGATGCTAATGATTTATTACGATTTAAAAAAGTTTTATCAAATATATTTTCCAAGAAAAATTAGTCCATGAATAACAGAGGAAGATAAACAACTTTTATAATATAGCATTAAAAGTAAATGAAATTCTTAAAACACTTTAAGTATTTTCAAATCAAACATCGATAAAGAAACAGAGCATCTGAATAAAAACCTTTTTTAACTTTTCGTTTTGACGCATTCAGCTGAGTTAGCATATTTTCACACGCTCTCCCAAATTAGTTTTTTTTTACGAACTCAACTGAAAGAGTTATAATCTTATTATAACCTTAGCCGAATTAGCATCTTTTTCATCACTGGATCGAATTAGAACGTTGTTGCTTTCACCGAACGAAATGGTTATTACTGTTCAGATAGGAATAAGAAAAATCATTAGTTAAAATTTCTTTTTACACACTGCGCGAAAAGTGCAGAAAGGAAAGCACCCACTATTCGCGCATCGTTTAAAAATAGTATATTTTTCACTTAGGGAGTAAAAGTAAAGAATGTCTTAAATCGTATGTAAATTGTCTAGGTGAATAATATACTATTATTAATGTAATAATTTATTAATAAAACCAAAATTAATATTATATTTTTCAGCTATCGATTAACTATTTCAACAAGCTCTAAAAGATATGACAAACTTGGTTGTGGTAACATCAAAGCTGTCAAAGATTCAAATTTGAAAAACGCTGTATTCTTACATAATCGGAGTATAAGGTTTTATTAGCAAAATTAATAATTGAATTCATTTGATGCGTAAAAATTTTTTGTATGGCCAATATATTGACAAAACAATACCCAATGTATTGCATATTTTTAAAAATATATTAGCAACAGTCTTCCAATATATAGCCATATTTATATTTATAAATCTGTAGATCCTAAATCCACATTATTCCCATATATTGTAAATAGAATTGCTTATTACGTGTAAAAGTCAAGAGTATTGGAAATATATTGCGAATATCATTGGATATTAAAATTGTGAATTTGTTGCCAATAATTGCTGAAATGAGCTATTTCACTGATAGTTTTAAATTAAAAAGAACATAAGTCTGTGAAGCTTCAACTTCTCTTTAACGACTAAACTAAAATCGTTGATGTCTATTTATACTATAAAAAAGTAATGGGGATACATTTTTTTAAATATTAATATAGAGGCATCAACGATTTTCGTTCAGTTCCTGAAGAGGGACCGAAGCTCCACAGACGTATATTCTTTTTAATTAAATGTTATCTATGAAATAACTCATTTCAGGAACTATTGGCAATATATTGACAATTACAATATCCAATAGTATTAGCAATCGATTTCTACACGTGAATATATGGGCAATTCTATTTGCAATATGTGGAATAATATGGATTTAGGATTTACGGATTTAAAAATATAAACATGGATACATATATTAGAACATTGTTGCTAATATATTTTTAAAAATATGTAATGTATTGTTATGTAATCGGGTATTGTTGTATCAAAATGCTGGCCATGAAAACAATTTTTACGCGGGAAAATAAAGTACGAAAAAGAATGCATGTTTTTCTTCAATTGAAAAAGCAAAATATTATTTTTAAAAACGTTGATAATTGTGTGTTATGTTTATAAAATATTGATGAAAATATATATCCTAATATTCATAGGCATTATAATATATTTGTTTTATAAATTATAAAACTTTATAACTAAAATGTACTAAACTTTAATACTAAAATGTCAGCTAACTATTTAAAACTAATATTTTTCTATTTCAAATTTATTTAAATACGCAAAACATTGAATGAAATGAATATTGAAGGTTATATATTATTTTGCAGCTATAATTTTTTATTAGAAGATTCATTTAGTCTATGTATTCTTTACATACAAGTTGTTTGTGTATTTTCATTAGCTATTGAAGCAGTTTACGTAAGTAAATTTTGAATGTTTTTACCGTAGACAACATTAATAATATGAAACATTGATTCTAAAATAATAAATTCAGAATTTTAATTAGTTTGATATTCTATAATTCATAAAAAAATTATTTTAGTCGATATATATGCATGATAATTGGCTTAGATTATCACGAAATCTTGTATATTCCAATGGTTTCATAATTCATTTATTTTGCCTCAATTGGGTTGGCCAACAAATTATCAATAGTAGCGAAGAAGTATTATATTCTGTGTTTGTATATTAAATCTATATTATATTAAAAATCGATAAAAAGAAATTTCTTAAAAAAATAATTTATTTTACCATAACAGATATTTCAGTGAATGGTATTATAGCGCATTGAAAGATCAAAAATTGATTAATATTATTATGATTCGATCGTTACATCCCTGTCATTTGACAGCAGGGAAAATAATAATTTTATCTATGGAAAATTTTAAAATGGTAATACCAAATTAAAATCTTTTCAACAAAAAAATTACTTTTTTAAATATCTTTTTAATTTTTTCAGATTATGAGAGCGTCGATCTCATTTTTTACAGTTTTCCTGTCTGTTATATAAATAAAAGGCAATTTGTTCGTAGTTTATATTCTTTCTCATGTACAACCATGTGTTGTTGTTTACGTAAAACAATAAGATAGTAAAGAGCTACAGTACCGCTCAAAAGTTCGTAAAAATTTTTTTTTTTTTTAACTCAACTTCAAACTGCAATATTTCGGAAACGGCTCGATGAATTTGAAAAATCCGGACGGCGTTTGAAAGATCAGACAAAATACTATCTTTTTGTGTCTTGCCAAATATTTTTATCTCTTTTTTTAACTCTATTTCTAATGATAGAAAAATTTTTTATTTTTACGAATTTTTAAATTTCAATCAATCAAATGTAACTTCTTAAGAAATTGATAAAATTAAAAAATTCGAACGTGACTAAAAAGTAGAGTGAATTTCCTAAATCTTTATGTTTAATGATTTTTTTGTATCTATTTCCTGCGTGTAGCTAAAAATGCGCAAAAATGGAAAGTAGAAGAAAATCAGTTTTAGATATGATAATATTTTCCAATATCGCGGGTCTATTTTTGTTTACATTTCAGCATGTGTTCAAATCTGTAGTTCGTATATACATACGAAGAATTAAATTTGTAAATAACTTTAATTTATTCAAAAAAAGGACACTATCATTTATAATAATTGTGATAAAATTAGTGATAATTTTGTTAAAATTATACAATACCGTTCATTAGTTCGTAAAAAAATTATTTTTTAGAAACTCAACTTCAAACTGCGATATTTCGGGAATGACTCGATAAATTTGAAAAATCTGGATGGTGTTCAAAAGATTAGACAAAATACTATCTTTTTGTATCTTGCTAATGTAAACCAATTGACTCGCGACATTGGAAAATATTATCATATCTAAAACTGATTTTCTTCTACTTTCCATTTTTGCGCATTTTTAGCTACACGCAGGAAATAGATACAAAAAAATCATTAAACATAAAGATTTAGGAAATTCACTCTACTTTTTAGTCACGTTCGAATTTTTTAATTTTATCAATTTCTTAAGAAGTTACATTTGATTGATTGAAATTTAAAAATTCGTAAAAATAAAAAATTTTTCTATCATTGGCAGGACACAAAAAGATAGTATTTTGTCTGATCTTTCAAACGCCGTCCGGATTTTTTAAATTCTTCGAGCCGTTTCCGAAATATCGCAGTTTGAAGTTGAGTTAAAAAAAAAAAAATTTTTACGAACTTTTGAGCGGTACTGTAATTTCATAAATCATTTTAAAACATTAACATGTTAAGGATATATTATTATATTGTTGTAATATGAAAATCGTCGAATATTGTTTTTTTTTGTAAAGTTGTGTTATATTATTGTGTTGTATTATTATAAGTTAATTAGTTAAATAGACATAACAATATTATAAAACATAAATATTTCATTTACGAATAAAATAAATTCTTTGCAAAGATAGAGAAAGCATCGCAATTTTTATGCTATTGTAAGCAAGCTTATCAGGATTCTAAAAAGCTAGATGAATAGATTGCAATAAGTTATTTTTAAATGCAAACATAAACAATTATTATTTTTACACAAATATAAATAAAAATTAATTATTAAAAATTATTTAGATTAATTTAATTTATAATTTTATATTTTCTGTAAAAATAATACAATTGAGATAACATTACAAACGGCGAATTGCCGGTTTCAAATATCTCACTTCTTTTGGTTAATATTGCACTGAAAAGGTGATGGAATATTTGCTGCCCTTCTTTAATTAAACTCGTTCTTCTTATTAAACCGTAACCGATCTACAAGTTTGGTAGAAAAATTATTCCATAATTGAATGACAGACATAAAGGATACTTCAATAGCTGTCAATTTTTATAATAGAATTAATAGGTTATGCTAAACTTAGGTATGTAAAAATTGTTATTATAAATGTAATGATGAAATGACAAATAGTAAAATATATAATTATCGTATACTATTTTGTAGCACGTGGGACATAAATCTGCCGTATTAAATCTGTACTCTTGAAAATCAATAATAAACAAAAACTATGCACTCCACGAATCATAATTCGTAAAACAAAAGGGAAAACTATAAAAAACCAAATACTTAAGATCCCGTGAACGATAAATCAAAAATAAAAACGAAAACTATAAATGAACTAAAACTAAACACTTCATGAATGATAAATCAAAAAGAAAAAAAAACTATAATTTCAAAAATATACTTAAAATGTGTAAAAATTAATTGTTATCAATATCATTGATATTATATGAAATTGTTTGTTGAATCATCTATAAACTGCAACGAGTCCAAAATCCCGAAATTTTCGGAATTTTGAACTCGTTGTGGTGGTTCTTATTTCAAAAATTTTGTTTTTTTGCTTCGAATTAAAATTTTGATACTTCACATGTTACGCTATTATTCACTTTAGTTTTACCCGTACTTACTCATAATTGTTATTTAATTTGAAAAATTTTAATAGAAAAGAATTTAATATACTACAGTTCATTGTTATTTATGAAAATACTTTTAAAAATAATCTACATATCAAATTATTTTTTATTATATTATTAGAAAGTTTTAAAGCATTCTCTGAACTTGACTATTTTATAACTGACTTTTGCATTTTTAACCATTTTATCGCAATGTAGAGCCTACGTAAAAAGTTTCCTAAGGTCTAATCAAAAAGTTAGCCTATTCTTGTTAATTCCGAATGGATATTCTCCAAAAAAAAATTCATTCGCAAAGGTTGTGAGAAGATTTAAAATTGCCACTTCCATAGGTTTACTTGTGAGTTCTCTGCCTCTCATTTGATGACTTTTCAGATGAAGGAATGACATTTTCGGGCTCATTATCTTTTATAAATAGTAGTCTCCCCTCTACTTAAGCCGCGATCCCCTCTTCTGCTACCCCCTCTACAGGTATTTGATAATGCCCCCACCGCAACGTATTTGTGCTCCCCTCCAACAGATAACGCTTGTCGTCATTGGAGCTGAGCGCAACCTTTTTCTCCTTCTCAGTACGAACGACATGTTGTCTTGATGGAATGTTGCACTGTTGACAAGCTATAGTTTCTTGTTCAAAAAGGCAACGTCGGTAGTCATCAAACTGGATGACGTTCTTCACAACCACGGCTTTAACCCTTTTGGTCTTCTTGATAGAGTTTTTATTCTGGATCGTGACGCAATACATTTTGCTTCTTAAGCCGATTAACTCCATCATTATTTTGCCGTTGGACTCGTTTTTCATTACGCCGATGACTTTCTTGTAAACACGAGGCATATCAAACTGATTATTCTCGGCATTAGAAGATGTATCAAACTTTTCGATGTCTTGTTTCATCATCTCACACACCTTCTGACCTGTTACGTTGTATATAAGACTATCGGTATCAGTGTAAAAAAGTTTACACTTGTTACCTAGTCGTTCCATCATACACTGAAAGAAAAAAAAGCGATTATTTCTGTTGATTCCAATGTAAATAACGCTTCAAGTTTCCGAAGCAATTATTGCTTGGGTTAAAAGCAATAATATCATGGCTTTGTTCGACGTTTTTCTCGGGATTGCGAGAAAAACGTCGAAGAGTCCACTGCGCATCACTAGTGCGCATCCGAGAAGTATATCGAACAGAGCGCTTGTGTGAAAACAAAATCTTCTTCACTATCAAGCAAACATTGTTTCGGTTATTAGTAAGATAATAAAACCTTATGCCGCTTTCCCGTGCTAACAAAGGAGATTTAGTTGAGTCCCGGTCAAGAATCACATCATTTTTTTTTAGTATACACGAATAATGGAAATCGTACACACATATCTTTGTAGGTCGAGAACGCTGAGACCTACGTACAACGGCTTCTTGATGTTGATTTCTATACGAGAAAGCTGTATCGCTACAAGATTCTCATGGAAGATGCTTCGACTATGGAAATTGGGTTTAGCTATCAAAGCCTCAGCTATCAAGCCGTAGTGTCCTTACCACTTGTTCACAAGCGTAACATCTACACGCTTGCGCTCATTTTCTATAGTCTTTCCGTAGACCGCATTAATGAGAATCTTGAAGAAGAGTTTTTCAAACTCGTTCTTGACTTGCTTTCTCTTTACAGTATTCAAGTCTATGTATGACTTAAGCCACGGGTTTTGCTCGAGACATAAGACTATGGATTTTTTTAAACATCTACCTGTTACCAATTGCTTGCTTTAGAGCACGGAAATGAATAATGTATCGCTCTTTTCTATAGAGGGAAGTCATTAATTTCTTCTGTTTCCAATCTGGAGCAGCTCGATGTTCTGGGCAGAGCGGTAAGTCCTTGTGCGCATCATGTAGAGACTCAGGGTACTCAAGATCCACCTCTAGAATGTAGTTAATAGTTGTCATTATCAACAATCATAACATTTTTTGTGCTCTTCCTCCGATTTAAAATCTTGATAACGTATTGACTGAGTCATGGCCCATCCATACAGGTTGTTGACATCAAAGTACATCAAATACTTCGACTCCTCATCTAGAATCCAATCTCCCATATACTCGTTGTTCGCTTTAGCATAGTGATTACAACGTTGACTCACCCCACCCTTGATTCCTCTCTCTACAAACATGAGTATGTCAATGTCTTTGAGGAGTTCAAGCTGTATTTCTGTATGCTTAAGCATAGCATTCCAAGTGAGACAAGGCGTGGTATAATAATAGGCAGGATCTAGACTATAAACTTCGATGCAAGTCGAGCGAAAATTCTGGAATACATCAGCCAAGAGGAGAACGTCGGTCTTGAGATTAAGATCTGAGTACTTACCAAGTGTCTCGATGTTAAACGTATTCCAGACATTCGTACTTGCTATCACTGATTTCACAATCCATCAGCTGACTTTAGAAGGCCTCTTTAAAGGGGAGATATCTGTATTCGTTCTTGATAAGACAATGGCCGAGTGTATCTGATTATAGCCGAATGCGCTGCGCTCTCATTGATGCAGCGTAGCTGCTTGAATAAAAGAACTCGCTCTGAGCGCCGGAATCGGCACGTGGTTTTCAGTAGTTGTTAATTTGTGTATTGTATAATTACTGATTTTTTTCTTTAATCAGTTCTTTTCAGAACTGAAAAATGTTTTAACGTAATAAACTATTGATATTTTAGATCGATTCTTTTAGAACCATAAACCAATTATTCAAAATACTGAAAATTATGTAAGAAACTGCGGGTAATAAAGTTTTGGGGAGGTGAGAAAACGCGAACCAGGCATCTTCTCAAATACTAAAAGTTATTCAAGAAAACACGGGTGGCAAAGTTTTGGAAAAGTGAGAAAACGTGAACTAGAGAGAGACCAGGCATTTTTCGTAATACTGAAAGCTAGTCAAGAAAATTTAATAGTTATTATAAGGATAAAAATAATTTTCGTAAGTAATGTTGCAAAAATTATTATTGAACTTACAGCAACATTACAAGAGAAAGTTCTTCAGAATTGTTGGAATTTGTTCTTGAAACAAGAATAACCGAGTGTATTCGATTATAATCGAATGCACTGTGCTCTCATTGGTGCGGCGTAGCTGCTTGTAAAAAAAAACTCGCTCTTATAAGACCTTTGAGCGCGGAGTTGGCATGTGGCTTTCAGAGGTCGTTAACTTGTATTTAAAATCTTTTTGATAATTGCATATTTTTTAAATCAGTTCTTTTCAGAACTAAAATATTTTGAACCTAGAAATACTATTTGTTTTCTAATTTATATCATATATGCATAAATAAATAAATAACGACCAAATATTAATGAAAAATAAATTTTCTTTCAAATTCGCAAAATTATTAAATTAAATTATTAATAATTATATTATATTATAGCAATATTTTTTTTCGTACATAGCAAATTATTTTAAAATGATTTCTTTTTATTCTAAAATTGTTTGTAAATCAATATTAAACTAATTTTTTATGAAAGTTACCAATAAAAAATGTAATGTTATAAATTTCTTTTGAGTTATCATCAGCTCATGAAGCTGATGGTAAAACAGAACAAGAAATCCAGTAAATTTGTATACATGTCGGAAATTATCACACAAAATTAAGATCAATTTGAAAATATTATCGATTCTTTAAATATTAATAGAAATTATGTACAACATTTACTAAATTTTAATTAATACTTTTTTATTTTAATGCTAATTACATTTTTTATATAAAAATGATTGTCGAAATTATGATTATTTATTTTCGTTATATTATTTAAGAAATTTTTGAATAATTTTCTTAAATTAGCTAACAAAATTTGTTTTTCAAATAACATATCTGTTGATGTATTATAGGTTTTCACTCAATAATTCCTGTATAAGATTTTTCAAAGATCGATAAATCTAATTCAATTGTTGATTAATATTGAAATGTGAATTTTGTAGAGATTTACAATAAACTTAAAAGTAGAATAATAAATACTCAAAATTTTTATGGAAATCAGTGAAAAAGATAGTGCAGCTGTTTACTTGTAAATATATATGAAAATGTTAAAGAATTTCAATTAAGAAAATGAGTAAAGTAGATATATTTACATAAATATCTATTATAAAATTTTTCGAAAATTTTCCGTTTACATAAAAAAAAAAAAATTAGTTTGATCAACCATGCATATCTAGAGAACGTCCAATACAAAAAATGAGTCATCGTTTGCTAACACTTGGAGGAAGTGTTCTCAAATTGCGACTGCGCAGTCAGTTGGGAAAAACCCGTAAATGTTATTAACTACACTGAACAAATTAAAATCCCTACCATTTTAGTAGTTTTACATAAAGAAGTGTATAACCGCTTCCATAGTGGGTGCTCTGTCCAATTCGTTTCTAATGGTTGAATTATTTTATAATGTTGCATAATAATATGACAGAAATGAAAGAAGATTTTATTTCTAATAGTATCAAAGATTTTACTATTAATTTTCATAAGGTTAACATTTTTATTAATATAAAAAGAATTCATATTTTAAAAATTTGTTAAAAAACAGTGTTGTTTGATTTTCTTAATACAGAATGTAGCTGGTAAAACAGAAGGTAATTTTGTAAGCTCAGCTCTAAGTGCTCATTTGGTTCTATCGATGGCCGCTTACGGCGCTCAAGAAATAACCGCTGAACAGATGTTGCGTGCCTTACATTTACCTGGTAATAATGTTCAAGCTCTTCAAAGTTTTCAAAATTTTATAAAACTTTTAAATGTAAGTTAATAATGAGATTATAAAAAAATTTTAATTTTCATGAAATTAAATGCTATAAATTCTCATTTTTTTATTTATGTTTTTATTGTAGTTTTTAAAATATTTTGTTTTGACTTTTTCTAAAACATTAGAAGTTTATTACTGATTATTAAGATGATTGGCATTGGCATGCATTTGGTCCATGTTGATTATAAAAAAATCATGATTTTAGTGCACCATAACAGATAGTACGATTAGATGTAATTTATAGGTACAGTTGAAAAATTGGTTTAATTATCTAATTAATAATTAAACTAGAATATCCAGTGCAGTCCCTATATTTTCAATCAAAAAGGCGTGAAATAGAAAGAATTGCAATAAAAAATAATAAGTCAAGTAAAATTCAAATTATTATTAGCTGATACAAGCCTTAAAAATAATTGCGTGACTAATTTGCCGCGCTTCCAATTGTGTATTCGTTATCTATCTCTTCTCTTTCTCACTTCTTATTGGTAAGCATACGCCAAACAGTATTTCTGGAATCTATACAAATTATTCAAATACAGAAAATGAAAAATATGTTTCGGTTCGTCTATTTAATGAGTAAATATGTTTTCTGATGTCACTATATTTCTTTCAATTTTCTTTCAATTTAGATAATATCATGGCATTGGCAATCATTTTAAAAAGCTATTAAAACTTTTTTTTATTAAATAATTAAAAAAATTTTTTATTTCTTAATATTCGAATTTTATGCGCCCAAAATTTTCTATTAATAAACTTATTAATAATAAAATAATATTGTTTTAGAACGTTCCAACAGTCATTCTTAAACTAGCAAACAAAATTTGTGTGTCCAAAAACTGCAATATTAAAAATGAGTATAAGGAAATCACTAGTACACAATTCTGCTCTGAAAGCACATTGTTAGACTTTTTAAAGGCTAAAGAATCGGCTGAAATTATTAACCAATGGTGCAACGAGAAAACAAATGGCAAAATTCAAAATATTCTTACGAAAGGTAAAATAATAAAAGAAAATTGAAATAATGGTATTATTATAGAGAAAATAAAATATGATTTTTAATTTAAATTTGACCAGGAAAAAAATACTATAAATGTAACGTTATTTATTTTAATAATTTTTTCAAAGATGACATAAATCCAACTACGGCCGTGATACTTTTAAATGCGGTTTATTTCAAGGGAAATTGGAAACATAAATTTGATGAAAAAAACACGAAACTTAGACCTTTTCATATTAACCAAGAAACTACGGTAGATGTTCCTACAATGTGGATCAATAAAAAGTTCAATTACAGAAACTTACGTGAATTAAATGCTGACGTGGTTGCTCTTCCTTACGAGGTAATTATATTGTATTATTATTTTTTAAAATATAAATATACTAATGAAATAATATTTAATCATAAAACTAGAAAATATAAAGTAAAGATTTTTTTTGATGTATTCAGAATGAAGACTTGGCGTTAGTAATTATTGTGCCAAAAACTATCGATGGTTTAGAAGATATTGAAAAAAATCTCGAAAAGTTTAATATCACGCGTAGTGAAATGGGTAATCGCGAAATTGAACTTACTTTGCCAAAGTTCAAAATTGAAAGTACGATTATGTTGAATCCACATCTTATCGAGGTAAGATGATTAAATATTTAATCACTTTTACATAAATTTAAAACATTAAACATATTCATTACTTCATAGATGGGAATGACTGATATGTTCAGAGATGGTGCAAATTTCTCAAATATTTCCGATACACCTTTGAAAGTTGATAAAGTAATTCAAAAAGCATTTATAGAGGTCAACGAAGAAGGAACTGAAGCAGCAGCAGTAACTGGTAAGCTAAATAAAAATTTTTTCTCTTTTAACAATGACTATAGATTTTCTTATAGTATTTTATTAATCTTATTTTTTGCTATTCTAATCTTTATTATTTTTTAATTAAATAGATACTGTTATTGATTAATTAATAGCTTTTAAGCTTTTCTTTAAGTGTTCCACTGGTCTATTAATAACAATCATGAATATTTTTTCGTATTTACTTTTTAATGTCAAATATTATTTTATTTAATAAAATTTTTTTAAATATTCTCAATTTCTTTCAAATATTATATTTAGCATATAAAATTGAAAATATCATTTTTTTATTCTTCAAAACTTTTTTCAATAACAATTCAATCCTACTCTAACCATTTAAATGACAATAAGTAAAAATGCCTAAACTATATGTATTAAATTTGCAAGTATGAAAGAGCTGTGTACTATTTGAATCAAAACTAATTCCTTTTTCATTTATGTCACTCCAGTTATGTCATTAATATTAAAAAGTTCTAATTATAAATTCTACATACTACGCTTTGGGTTGTAAATGAAACCCTTGATTAATTAAAAACCACTTTCTCTTTAAATGACTTTTAATTATGTGTTTAAAAATCTTTCAACTCAGTGTAATTACATATATTTATATTGCAGGGGTCGCATTGAAAATCCTCTTAATAATTAATTATTATTAAGCCGTGAAAAAGAATTTGTTTATCACTAAAGAAAATTTTTTTATAATTTTTTAAAATATTTTCCTAAAATCTAAGAATTTTTAAGACTAAAAAATTTTTTATAATCTAATAATAATAATTTTTCAAAATGATTATCATAGCTTAACATACAATACCTATATGGATAAAGGCTTTTAACACAGACTGAAGAATGTCAAAATATGTAAAAAATAAACTAGGGTCTGAGTCCCGGTTACTGTGCCTGAACCTAATTCTGTGTTTTCTAATTGAAATACATATAAAGCACAGAATTAGGTTCAGGCTCAGTAACAGGGACTCAGACCCTATATAAAAATAATAGAATTTTTGTATTCTTTCTTTTAATTATTATAAAATAATAAATAACAATATAAGTTTTATCATAATTTTAGATTATTCCTCGTGGAACTGTTCAGCAGGAATACCAAAAATAATCAGAGTTGATAAACCTTTTTTCTACAAAATTGTTTACAAAAATAGTACACTATTTAATGGCCGATTGAAAAATCCCATAATCTCCTAACTTTGTGCGCTAATCTTAATAAAATTTATGAATTACAAGTTTATATGTTATAAATAAATTAATTTGTCGAAAAATGTTTTTAATGATTCTTCCACCCATAAATAAATCTTAAAGTTAATATCATTAATAAAATAAATGAAATAATAATAAAAACCAACTTTAAATACAACTTTTAAAAAATCAAGAATTGATTCAAAATATTACAAATTTAAGTGTTAAAAATTATTCAATATTTATATTTTCTAATATAATGTATTAATAAATTTGGAATGATTTATTTTGTTTTAGCTTTAATAGCAGTTGCTTGCTGCATGCCACCACCAACGATAAAATTAAAAGTGGATAGACCGTTCTTCTACAAAATTGTTTACAAAAACGATATCTTGTTTAGTGGTCGCATTGTAAATCCTCTTGTTTGAGAATTGACTATAACTAAATTGTGTATTTTTTTATGTCTGAAAATATTTAAATTTATTGTCCATTTATGAAATGCAATAAAAATTTTATACCACATTTTATTTGGATACGATAATTTAATTATGTTGCATATAAGATATTTTTATTAACATTTATTTTTTTGTAATTATTAGTTCTTATTTATACATTTATTATTTAGTGCAATATTAATGAACTTATTTTTGCACAAAGAAGATGAATTAAGTTTCTCTAATAAATCAGAAGACTATATTATTTTAGTATATTACTCGTAAAAATCTCCGAGAATAATTAGTCTAAAAATTGTACGACTGTTTGCAAATATAAATTTTTTTTAATAACTTTACCCTGGTAGAAATTTAACCAACTTCAACCAACGGTCGGTTAATTTATTAAAGATTAACCAACCGTTGGCCAACAGATGGTTAAATTTTTACCAGGGTAATTTAAAAAAATAAACTGTTCATAGTTTTGAAAAAAATCAATATGGGATTGAATGGGTGCAGCTCAATTTATAACTTTATGTAAGAAAAAATATTCTTTAGTAAAAAATTTTAGTCCAAAATCCAATACTCTTGATCATGTAACTAAAGAACTCTTACCTACAACATTATACCGAAAAATTATTTAAAAAGCAAAATTAAAATTAAGTAACAATCAAATGTTTACAAAAAAAATTGTTTAAAAAAGCAAATTAGCAAAATTAAATTATTTTATTAATTATATTCTACTCTACATTATATAACGTGAACGTTTTATAAAATATTAAATTAATTTCAAAAATTTTCTTTTTGAATTGGATTTAACGAGTAAAGTACATATATATTTATATGAATATCTGTTATAAATATCTTACGTAAGACGAAATAAATTTTTTTTTTTTATATACATGCATAAAATTTTTTATGAACATCGAAGTAGAATTTTAGTTGATTCAATCATTGCATATTTAGAGATTATTTAATACAAAAAGTGAGTCATCGTTTGCTAATACTTGGAGGAGGTGTTCTTAAATTGCGACGGCGCGCAGTCGCAGTTGGGACAATCTCGTAAGCGTTTTTAACTACTGTGAATAAATTGAAAACTCTGCCGCTTTAGTAGTTTTGCAAAACCAAGTGTAAGACCGCTCCAATAGTGAATAATAGTGGAGTTTCTTTTATAATACTGCATAATAATATGGCAGGAACAAAAGAGTATTTAATTTCTAATAGTATTAAAGATTTTACTATTAATTTTCATAAGGTTAAAATTTACATTAAAATAGAATAAATTTATATTTTGATAATTTTGTGAAAAACATAGTTTTGATTTTTTTGACACAGAATGTAGCTGGTAAAACAGAAGGTAATTTGGTGAGCTCAGCTTTAAGTGCTCATTTGGTTCTATCGATGGCCGCTTACGGCGCCCAAGGAATGACCGCCGATCAAATGTTGCAAGCCTTACATTTACCTGATAATGATGTTCAAGCTCTTCAATGTTTTCAAAATTTTATAAATCTCTTGAATGTAAGTTGATAATGAGACTATAAAAAAATTTTAATATTCATAACAGTAAAGGTATTAGTAGCTATTATTATTAATTATTAATACCCATTTTTTATTCATTATAGTTTTTAAAATAATATTTAGTTTTGACTTTTCTAAAATGTTAGAAGCATATTACTAATTATTAAGATAATAAGCATGCATTTGGTTTATATTGAATCAATGTTGATTAGAAAAAAAATCATGTTTTTAGTGTGCCATAACAGGTGGCACAATAAGGCGTAATGTATACGTATACGGAGAAAAAAGTAGAGCAAAAATTACAATCCTTATAGTGAGGCAACCACAGACTGTCATTTTGGCCAAAAATTACCATACTTTATAATAAAATTTACTAGATATATTGTAAAAATTCCTATATAACTTAGAAATTTTTATAATATTTCTAATAAATTTTATTATAAAGTAAGGTAATTTTTGGCTACAATGACAATCTGTGGTTGGTTTACGATGAAGTATGGTAATTTTTACAAAAAGTATTGTAATTTTTACTCTATTTTTTTCTCAGTGTATAGTTAAAAAATTAGTTTGATTATTTAGTTAATAAGTAAACTAGATAAAAATCCAGTGCAGCTTTAGTCTGCTATATTTTTAATCAAAAAGTGTGGATTGTAATAAAGAATAATAAATCAAGTAAAATTGATATTATAAGATTTATATTTAACTAGAAATTTTAGCTAATACAAACCTTGAAATCTATTACACGAATAATTCGCCGCTCTTGCAATCGTATATTCATTCTCTATCTTTTCTTTTTCTCACTTCTTTGCAAGCATGCTTAAAGCACACTAGTATATCTGAAACCTACAATTCGGTTTATCTATTTGATAAGTAAATATGTTTTCTGGTATCATTAAATTTATTTGAATTTTTATTTAATATTATTGTATAATTATTATTCGTCTTTGATATTGTATAATAAAACAATTGTTTACAATAAATTATTTACAAATTTTATTCAAATCGCTAATATATTATTCTGAATAAGTTGTACAAATTTTAAAACGTTAGCAGTTGTTTAAATTTTTATATAATCAGAATAATTAAAATCGCATCTTCAAAGTATTATACAAGAAAATTGTACTACCAACTGAATTTAACTACTTAATCAGGATGTTATATTGGAATTGCAAACCGAATTCGTAAATAATATACTATAAACAATTTTCATATAATATAATGGCATTGACAATCATTTTAAAAAACTATTCAAATTTTTTTACTAAATAATAAAAATACGCCCAACATTTTCTATCATTAAACTTAATAAAAAAATAATTTTCTCATATTACAGAACGTTCCAAACGTCGTCCTTAAATTGGCAAATAAAATTTGCGTGTCCAAAAACTTCAATATTAAAAATGAGTATAAGGAAATCATTAGTAAACACTTTTTTTCTGAAAGCACATTGTTAGATTTTTTTAAAGCTAAAGAATCTGTTGAAATTATAAACCAATGGTGCAACGAGAAAACAAATGGCAAAATTCAAAATATTGTAACGAAAGGTATGTAAAATAATAAAAGAATAAAAAATTAAAAAAAAAAGGATATTTTTATAGAGAAAATTAAATGTAATTTCTAATACAAAAAAAAACTTTTTATGGCTAGAAATTAAACAACATAAGATCCAATAATTTTATATGCAGTATTTACATTAATTTTGAATTTCAATGCGGTCAACATAAAAATATCAAATATAATGTTATTTATTTTAATAATTTTTTCAAAGATGACATTAATCCAAATACGGCAGTCATACTTTTGAATGCGGTTTATTTCAAAGGAAATTGGAAGCATAAATTTGATGAAATAAACACGGAACCCAGACCTTTTCATATTAACAAAAAAACTACGTTAGATGTTCCTACAATGTGGATCAATGAAAACTTCGATTACAGAAATTTACCTGAATTAAATGCTGACGTAGTTGCTCTTCCTTACAAGGTTGTTAAATAGTGATATTTTTTAAAATATAAATATATTTATAAATGAAATAATATTTGATTATAAAACTATAAAATAGAAATTAGATTTTTTTATGATGTTTTCAGAATGAAGACTTGGCATTAGTAATTATTGTGCCAAAAACTATCGATGGCTTAGAAGATATTGAAAAAAATCTCGAAAAGTTTAATATCACACGTAGTGAAATGGGTAATCGCGAAATTGAACTTACTTTGCCAAAGTTCAAAATCGAAAGTACGATTATGTTGAATCCACATCTTATCGAGGTAAGATGACTAAATATTTAATCCTTTCAACATAAATTTAAAACAAAAACATTCATTACTTAAGTAATGAATTCACAGATGGGAATGACTGATATGTTCACAAATGGTGCAAATTTCTCAAGTATTTCCGATACATCTTTGAAAGTTGATAAAGTAATTCAAAAAGCATTTTTAGAGGTTAATGAAGAAGGAACTGAAGCAGCCGCAGTAACTGGTAAGCTAAATAATCATTTTTTTCTTCTAAAATCAGTATAGATTTTCTTACAAAATTTTATCAGTTTATCTTATTTTTAAAAATTTGTATCTTTATTATTTTTAAATTCAGTATACGCCCTGGTAGAAATTTGAACATAAAAAATGGGGTATACTGCAATTTATGACCATTAATAGTAATATTTTGTCATGCCAATGTTGGCTAATGAATAATCAGTTTTTGCCGAATCGAAAAAAAAATCTTAAAATTAATGTCATTAATAAAATAATAATAAAAACCAAGTCTTTAAACATAACTTTTAAAAATCAAAAATATTTAAAAATTTAAGTGTTAAAAACTATTTAATATTTATATTTTCTAATGTAATGTATTAATAAATTTGGAACGTATTTATTTTATTTTAGCCGTAATAGCAGTTGCTTGTTGTGCTTACTTGCCATCACCAACGATAAAATTAAAAGTGGATAGACCGTTTTTCTACAAAATTGTTTACAAAAACGATATTTTGTTTAGTGGTCGCATTGTAAATCCTCTCGTTTAAGAATTGACCATAACTTATTTGTATTAGATTATGTATTTGAACATATTTAAATTTATTGTCCATTTATGAAATGCAATAAAATATTTTATATAACATTTTATTTGGATACTATAATTTTATTATTTTACATAGAAAATATGTTTTTGACGCGGCGTGCGTAAAATTGCATATAATGAAACGCAGCCAAATTCTTGATGCGCAATTTTACGCACGTTATGTCAAAATACATTTTGTAACGGGAATGAAAAGGCTTTATTTACGAAAAGAGAAGTTTAACGTAACGAGTTTCTTAAAAAAGTCTTTTCAGTTGCGAACCGTATTTTTTGCCATGAGAGCCAAGAAAGAGGAACGAAGTTGGAATTTTGGAGTTATAATGGCAAAAAATATTTTTGACAATTTACATACGATTTAAAACATTTTTCATTTTTACTTCCTAGGTGAATAATATACTATATCAATAAAAAATGTTATCTATTGTGTCCTTACCCTGGTAGAAAATAAACCATTTTTTGGCCATTTTTGCTGGTTAACACATGTTAAAATGACACTTATCTAGAAATTCTGTACAAAGAGTTTCCAAAATTTCTAGATAAGTGCCATTTTAACATGCGTTGGCCAACAAAAATGGCCAAAAAATGGTTTATTTTCTACCAGGGTATTTTTCAATGTTAATAATACATTATGCAACTAAAGATTAAAGTCACATGTTTCTCCCGAGGGTGGAGTTGGCGACCCTAGCGGACAAATCGAAGGGAAGGGAGATAAATATCCAAGAGAGAAATAGGCTTTGTTCTCGAGCTGCTTACAGTGCTTTAATCCTACCTTAACCATGGTGACTTTATTAACTTAAAAAAAGTGGGCCTAATTAAAAAAAAATAAATAAATTTTTTCGAATTTGCTACTTTTTTTTAATCATTTTAATTAATTTATTTAAATAATTTGTTGGAAATTTTCAATAATTTATTCAATTTCATAAATTCTTAATTTAGCAGCAGTAATGAACTTCATAAGATATGACTCTCTTTCGGTCCACTTTTCGAGTTAATATAATGACCGTTATTGTTAAGGTGGAAATAGAAATAGTTACTTTTATATGGATAAAGTGCTTTAGACAGACTGAAAATTATAAAATGTGTCAGCTATATAAAAAAATAAACTTTATATTATTTTTAAAAAAATTAAGAGTCAATTCAAAATATAATAAATTTAAATATTAAAAAACTATTAAAACTATGTGTATATTTTTTAATAAATGGATTAATAAATTTAAAATTTATTTATTTTGTTTTAGCAATAATAGCAGTTGAGTGTCGCATGCTATCACCGACTATAAAATTAGAAGTGGATAGACCGTTTATATACAAAATCGTTTACAAAAATGATATATTGTTTAGTGGTCGTGTTGTAAATCCTCTCGTTTGAGAATTGACTGTCACTAAATTGTATTTGATGTCTTTTTGAAAATATTTTGATTTACTATGGCTTTATTGAACGTTATAAAATATTTTATATTACATATTATTTTTATGATAATTTAATCCTTATATACAGAAGGTATTTTTACTTGCGTTTATTTCTTGTTATTAGTTTTTATGTATGCGTTTATTATTTGATATAGGATATCAATGAACTTATTTTTCTACAAAGGAGATGAACTAAGTTTCTTTAATTGATTATAACTAGCTAATATATTTAATATAAAATCTAACTTATTTTATTTAGTAAAAATGTATTTTGCTTTAAATAAATAATTTATAAAACTTTCAAGTATTAGTAAATTTATTTAATTAAAAGAAATGTTACTATCATCACCTTAAAGGTCCAATAACTGACTCACCGAGCTGACAGTTACTCTCCATTATGATTCAGTGATGTAGAAATGAGCACGCAGAGTCGTGAGAGTACCTAAAGATCTGTGAAATGAAAAGTTATTGCAAATGCGTTACTATACTCTGTTATCACTTTTTTCAATTTATATTTTTTTCCATTTATGATTAAACTTAAATTATGAGAATGAATAAAACATAGTCTTTGATAGAAAACATACATTTTATTTTCCTTATAATATAAGTACAAATATATTAAATTACTGTAGAAATACTTTAAAAAATAGAAAATGTATAAATTTTGTATATAAGCTTTTTATCTTTTAATATTACAATAATAAATAATTATTGAAACATTTTGTATAATCAACTAAAAGAAAATATTCTAATGTATAAACATTTTTAGCTAATATCAATAATTGTATTTTTTTACAATTTTATGTTAAAATTTTTAGCTGTATACGCTTCTAAAGCGACTTTACATAATGTTTCGTACATTGCCGGGCCAGTTTCTTTGACCAATGACGTAAAATTGCTATTATCCTTTAGAAGAAGAAGGTGTGGATGATCAAATTCCTAAAAAGAATTAATAATTATATTAAATTTTATATATTGGCTCAGTAATCGATATAAATTCAATAATTGGTAGAACTAAATTATTGAATATTAAGTTTTGTAAACGGAATCTAAATATTATTGAAAAATCATATTTGGGCAACACTTAGTTTGTAGACTTTATAAATAAGGCAATTTCTAAAAGATAACGTAATATTTTTAACAAAAAGCGTAACAATATTAAAGTGAAATTCTTTTGATGCGTTAACAAACCTTAATTTGACCATCTTCCATCACAAGTACTTTATCAGAATCCATTATTGTATTTAATCTGTGCGCTATAGTTAATACAGAGCATTGTGAGAATTTAGTCCGAATAGTTCGTTGTATTAATGCGTCTGTTTGAGGATCAACATTGGCAGTAGCTTCATCTAACAGAAGTATCTTATTATTACGAAGAATAGCACGAGCTAAACAAACTAATTGTCTTTGGCCAACACTAAAATTTGTTCCTTGATCATGAACTTTATAATTCAAACCACTGCCAGATGCTTGTATCGCTTCTTTTAATTCAACCTAAAATAATTTTTCAAAATAAATGACCATATATTCTTATTCACAATACCAATAATTATTACCTCTTCTAGTGCTTCCCACAAAATTTGATCAGGGAATTCTTCAAATGGATCCAAATTGTAACGCAATGTTCCAGAGAACAAAAAAGGATTTTGAGGGATGATCGAAATTCGTTTACGTAAATCTTCTAATACAATAGAACCAGTATCGATACCATCAATGTTTATGACACCTTCTACTTTAGCTAATCTGAATAAAGCAGCAATTAAAGATGATTTTCCCGCACCTGTTCTTCCAACAATCCCAATCTATAAAAATATGAATTTTAATGCTATATTTTATATCATAAGTAACATGCAACTTTTTTGTAATTTTTCTTTAATGACTCTAATAAAATATAAAATAAATTACATTTATATTAATAAATTTTGTCTTATATATTCACCTTTTCAGTTGGTTCAATAATCAAATTCAAGTTTTTAAGTACTGGCTCATCTTCTTCTACGTAATGTAAATAGACTTCAATGAATTCGATTTTACCATGACTTGGCCAATCATTCGGCGTAGAGATAGATTCGTCACATTGTTTTGTCTTCTTTTTATTTAAATTATTAGTCTTATTGTGTAAATTGGACTCCGGAGGAATTTTCGTATATTCCAAAACTCTTTCAACAGCTGTAAGATGATTTGTCATAGCAGCACTTTGACGCATGCCCCATTGAAGTTGACCGATCATCATTATTAATTGAGTTATCACTAAACCAACTTCGCCACCAGTGAAATCTTAAAAATTATTAATTAATTATAACTTTACATTTACAGTGCACATTCAATAACATTAAAAAAATAAACTTGCTTTCTTTCATAAAAAGGAAACTAAATACAAAAAAGCTGATTAAAAAGAAACAACATATATCTAGTGAAAAACCAAATGCTGAACCAGTAACGATATACATATACCAGGCAGAAGTGTTGATATCTTGATATTGATCAAATTCACTAGTCAAGATAGACTGTGCTTGAAATGCTCTTATTGTTGAAAGTCCATTGAGTGTAGCATTTAAATGAGTGAATACGGGGGAACGCGCTGTAATAAAAATTGTTTATATTTAAACTATTTATTAAAGTGAATCAAATTTGATAAGATTATTTAATAAGAATTAGTGTCTCACTTGATCCTTCGAGTCTTTTGATTTTATTACTTGTTTTTAAATAAATAATTCTGAACCAATAGAAAAGTGCTCCAACAAGAGTTACTGGAATTAAAAAATATGGATTTACAACGCAAGGTATCACCAAAGATCCGATTAACAAAAGTACTGCTTGACCTGCGTCCATCATTGCTTTTGGCAGTAATTCATCTACTGATCCCATATCTTTGGAAAATCGATTCAAAATCCTACCGCTTGGGTTTGTATCGAAAAATCGCATGCTAGCTCTAATCAAACCTCTAAAAGCAAGATCATGAAGGTGTTGAGCACAGCGCACACAATAACTATAGAAAGAAAAGGAGCGAATAATGCCAACAATGAAAATGCTGAGAATTAATGCTGTGTATATATAAATATAATAGTTTACAGGAAGTATATCTTCTTTATTATAGATTGAAACAGTTTTATTCATAGTTAAATTAGACTCCTTAACACTGCTTTTGGTTCGATTTTCATAATATGTACGAGATTTTTCAGCTTTTAAACTAAATTAAAAAAAGGAAATTTTATCAATTATTCATCAAAAATATAAATCATTATTTTTGTCTTTTAAATAATGAACGTAATTATTAAGAAAATACATTGATACAATTTCACTAAATAAGTAAAGAATGAATAAAAATAGATACTTACAGAACAGGAATGAATAAATCTGTAAGACTCGCCATGACTTGAGTCAATATAAAAAAGAATATTATTACAAATGTATATGTAACACTAGCACCTATCTTAAAATAATGTAGCATAAGATTGTTTTGAATTTTGTTTTCCGATTTCCCATCAGTAAGATCAGCTTGAACTTTATTATTATCATTATCTTCAAATTCGTTTATATCTCTTTCAGTAGCATTAAGACTTCGACTCTATAATTATAAAGTACATAATTTTATGATTAAAAAATTTTATATCGACGTAAGTGAAAAATTTAATACGCAAAGAACTTACTTCAATACTTGATGCTGAAGATCTACGACTATTTTGAGAATTTCCCGTCAATGATTTTTTGTTTGGTTCCTTTTTCTTTTCTTCGACTAATATTTGATTGTATTCAGGATGTGCATCTAACAATTCTATATGATTATTATATATGGACATTTTGCCTTGATCCAAAAGGAAGATTCTATCTGCATTTTGTAAAAACTGAAGTTGATGTGTTGCTAGAATTCGGGTCTTATCTTTTAAATATTTTCGCATGCATTCCTCAAATAAATAGTTCCCAACATGAGCATCGACCTACAAATTAAATTTTATTACGAAAAGTTAATGTCATTTCAATCTTCTTCTTCTTCTATTTTTCTCTTGGCGCTTGGCTTTGCGCACAGCGCTATCACCGTGTGTAAAACATTTCAATCTGACAGGATAAAATTTAGAATTTGTACTAGTTACAATAGAAAGTAGTAAAAAATAGTAGTAAAAAAGAAGAATTTAATGTGATCACGCGAATGAAAATTCAGAAGATAATTATTCGTTTTTCTGTATCTTACCGCGCTTAGAGGATCATCCAATAAATAAATATCAGCTTGTCGATAAACAGCTCTTGCTAAATTAATTCTTGCCTTTTGACCACCAGATAAAGAACATCCTCTTTCCCCAACAATAGTCTGATCACCTTGAGGAAACTGTTTGAAATCTTGCAATAGAGCACAAACCTTCACTACTTTATGATATTTGTGATAATCAAATTTTTGTCCAAACAAAATATTTTGTCTAACGCTTGATCCGAAGACCCATACGTCTTGATCAGCAAAACTGATCGTACCATTGATTTTTATATTTCCTTTTATTATGTTTGTCTCGCCAAGAATGGTTGACAGTAGGGAACTTTTACCTGATCCAACCGTACCGATTACTACGTACATTTTTCCCTCTTCAATTTCTACATTAATGTCCTCTAACGTAGAATCTGATGAATGTATATTCCATTTGGAAGTGACCTGAGATAATTTTATAGCCAAATTTTTGTCATTAACAACACGAACATTACTAAAATATTCATAAAATTAATTAAAAAATCAAAATTTTTATCAGCTATGCATTTCAGATTAATTGATTTATATGTTGTTAAATGTGGTTTAAAGAGATGTACAACTTTGACTGATTATTAGCTTGAAGAGACTGAGTACATTTTCATTTAATTATTTATATAAAAAATTGATTTTCAACAAGTTAACAATAAATTACATTTGAGAGTTTGTTGGAATCAAATTGGTCACTTGGTTCGAGGGCAATGTGGTAAATGAGGGAAATGTAAATAATGATTATTTAATAATAATTTATTTAATTAGTTAAAATATTGATATAAAGCATCGAATGCCAACTTAACATGCACGTGCATGATAAACAACTGCCATGTGTGTTGATTGTTAGTGGCATGCGATCAATGTCAAGACGATATTTTTCACCTTACGACAATATTTTGAACACTTTTGTGGCTTAAAATATTTAAAATTATTCTTTATTAACATAATTATAGAAAATTATTATAATTCTGCCGTGTGAATAGGTAAATAAATTATTATAAGCATCTGAACAATCATTATTTGCATTCCTGTCACCAGACTATAGCACTACCGAACCAAGTCACCAATCTGGTTCTGACAGCCTCTTAAGACACTTCGAAAATAAAAATTTGGATCGTAATTATTTTTCACAAATTATAATTGCATGTAGACGATAGCATATTATCATCTTTTAACCCGTTACCGTCCACGCGGACATTCTTGGACTTTCGATATTAAAATGCTATTTTTTGGTTTGGAATTTCTTACTTTATCATATTTTTATATCGAAAGTCCAAGAATGTCCGCGTGAGCGATAATGGGTTAATCAAATATTTTTTAATAATAACTGTAGTTTTTCAACTTTCGTTTTGTTTTGAATTCATGGTTACATTTTATTTGTTGAAACAAGTGTGGTGACACCTCGTTTTTGGCTGAAAAAGGTTATTTCTCGTTTTTCGTTTTTTCAAGAAAGGTAATATCCTTTACAATTGAAGGAAGATGATATCTCTACTGCAGCTAAAAAATGACATCTTGGAAAATGTTTTTTAGATTCTACACTCTAGCTAGATGCAAACGACTTGTTGTTCATAATTAACTTCAAATCACAGATTGATACTTTTATAAACATTAGTATGAATAAAGTATATGAATATAACCAATAGTTGTTCAATTTAGAACAATTATTGCTATTTCTAAACTATGCAGATAATGGTATTTAAATTAATGTACCCTGCATCTTATAATATAACCGTTATTGATAGCATTTAGAGTTGATTAACAATATGATGCAAATTTTGCTAATGGTAAATATTTAAAATAATTATCATAAAATTATACTTGAAGATTTCACATTTCTTGAACTGCAACCAAGACACCTATCTTCAACCGTAAACGACATATTACTTTTTTTAATATAAGTGAAATATGCCCACATTCATCTAAAAAAATTATTTGTCCTTTTACTCTATAAGGAATCAAAATATATTAAAATATAGTCAAATTAAATGCAGATCAGTAAAGCTGTAGTGGTATTTTACAGACCTATATTTAATTTCAACGTTTTTGAGTTTATCCCAGCATGATTGGTTTTAAAGATTAACACTTTTACTTTGATGATTTGTTAAATGAATGTATATGAATTGACTCATGAATTTAACATAAATTACGAAAATTGATTTTCAATTTTTAAAAATTCATGAAATATTAAAGATTATTTAAATATTGTGCTATTTAAAGTTTTATAGGATTTTTTAGTTTTCATAATTTTTGTGAAAATCTGCACTGATGTTCAATCGAGCATTACCTGAAAGATTTCTAACTATTTTTTTTCGTCTTTATCTTTTTTTGCAGTGAAACTTCTTTACCGACGGTATACACTTCCCATAAGAGCCGTATAAAAAAATTATACGGGAGTGAATTGATTTCATAACGGTACATGCAACGGAACTGATGAAACGGAAGTGTATATATATAGGAGGAGCGTCCGCGCCTCCTATGTAAATCAAGGTACTAAATACGTATAAAGAAAAATTGGCGGGACTGACTTGATGTCAAACGCACAGATATAGTATATGTATACATGCATACTATATATGCAATACAAATATCTGAATCTGATCTGAATAAATAAAAAAAGCAATAGCACTCGTTTTCTCTTTTTCTTTCTTTCTCTATAATGTTTTATGGTGAACCCCTCTCTTCCCTACATTTTTTAAATTGTATTTTTGTAAAATAAATATTATTAACAAAAATTTTATACACCATCTCATTTAAAATAAAAAAAAATTCATTCCTTAAATAAATTAAATTATTTTAATTTAGTTTTATTTCATTTTATAATTATTTAGTTTTAAAATTAAATAAAACAGTGATAGAACTTAAATAAACATTTATCAGTTCTATAATTTCGTAAAGAAGTTTCACTTCTGTCAGCCAGTCCCAAAGACTGCCACACCAGTTTTTTTCATACCTCCTTCGGTAATTATTAAATTCTTTTCTGAATATTATAATGTTTTTTCTTAAAATCTTTTATATACAGTTTTTATTGCCCAATTGTGACTTCCTCGTCCTTTCCCTCATGGTTTTTACTAAAATATTTATACAGAAATGATTTCTAGCGGGGAAACAAATAGTTCACTTGGTTAGGGTTTTCCACGCAAAGAGAAGTCTACTAGACATTAGTAGAATTATGCATTCTTACAAACGATGCCGTTTTTGTTGTTACAATAAAAATCGCTTCCCGTTAAGAGAAATCCACTAAGCTGGAGAGGAAATCTGACTGATTATATTTTCACTTATAGAACGCAACATTATTACGCGGCATTTCTTTACGTCCTTCTTTAGCATTTTAAGATATATTATTAAATACTTCAAATAGAAATTTGCTTGGATGTAGAAAAAATCCACTTGGGAATAATAGAACGATTAAAGTCCATGTTAAAAATAGGTCGTCAAGCATTTTCCTACGAGACACAAGAACACCCGAAAACAAGTGAATTTTATTCTTTCCCCAAGTGCAAATATGTTACCGAGAATAACAAGAATATTTTCTACTAACAGCTAGGGGATTCCACTTGCCTCGAGAAATCATTTCTGTTAGTGTAATATATATAATTAATAATTATTCTAATTATTATTGGCGGAACGGAGAAGCGAAAAAAATTATTAAACAAAGCTGATGTTTTTAGACGTCTCCATGTTCATTTTTAAATTGTCTTTTTTCATTATCATATATTTTTTACTTATTAAGACTATTTTATCCTTTTTTCTAATAAATTATGGTACATTATGCAGCTAGGGAGAAACAGACTTTACTCCCGAATTGCATAACGAGCTTTATTCCTACCTCAACAATAACCACTTTATTAACTTTAGCAAAAAATATAAGAGAAGGCAGTACTTCTTATCACAAGAATGAAGATTATCTTTGGTGAGAAAGAATTAATTTTATCGCTTAATTTTTAAGAAAACCTTGAAAAACCAAATTTTTTACCCTAACCTTTACATTTTAAGTTTTTAAGATTTTCTTGAAAACAAAGCGATAAAATCAATACTTTCGTATCAAAGACATTGCTTTTTTTGATACTGGATGTGGTTTTTTTCTTTATTTTTCGCTAAAATTATTAGTTTTTGTAAAAAAATTAATTTTCTGATTAGAAAAGGATAGATATGTTTGACCGGCTGTTAATATGATATTTTAATAATAAAAAATCACTGTTTTATTAATAATTTATACCTTATTGAAATTTGTGTATTATTTTTAATTTTTTTCAATTATTACAACAAATAACTAACTTTTATTGCCTGTCGTGCGTTTAGCAACGACCTATAAAAATATGGCATCACCAAACATCGAAACAGACTATTTATTCTTAATCAAAACCGAAAAAAATATATATATTAAGTCTAAAAAACGACGGAAGTCAAAGTCAAAACAGTTTTTATTATAAACTATCTTTAGTTAAATCTAATTATATTTCATTTAATTTTTTTTCATAAGTCATTATTTTAATATTACCTTAAGGTGGCTCTAATGTCAAGTGTTGTGTCAAGCAAAAATCCAATAAAAAAGAAAAAAATTTTTTTTCTTCTGGATAATTTTTATCAAAAATGTTTAAAACCAATAAAGTGCCTAAATTTGTGCATACGTGCATGCGTATATGTACACTTGGCGGAAAGGATATTTTTCCGAATGTTAACCTCAAATGGCAACATCGCATATTTTACCACAGGCATAAGAAAATTCCAAATTATAGAGCAAATTTTGCATCATCGTTACTCATTACTTAATGACATAATTTTAGTAAACAAACAATATTACTTTCTTTTTTCATAATTCGAATTATTATTTTATTATTTCTTACCAGGAGAGTATATGTGCTTCGGGTCTGGGATTTAAATGAAACTTTGTGGTCAGTTTCATTACCAAATAACTAATAAAAACCCAGAGCCACAGGGTCTAACGCTGCCTTATTCTCATAATATAAGCAATCAGCTATTTCCTGAAATTTTCTTTTTTCGACGAACTACAACATCAAACTTTGATGTAAAATGTTTAATATTGACTTAAAGCAATTAATTTTGCTTTGATTAACTCATTATTATCCAACGTAGTTCTAAAATATAATATTTGTTTTAATAAATAAATATTTGTTTTAATAAAATAGTGTTAAAAGTCAAAAGTTAATTAAATTGTCGACTTACCTCAGAGTCGATTATGTTTAATTATCTTTAAAATTATCTGGAAACTTGAATAATTTTTTTGTATAATTAAATTTTATCATTTATTCTTTTTTCCACAACTTTGCATGATTCTTCCCATTGCAATTCATGATAATAGGACTCGCTAGCACTGCACTCAAAGATATAAGATTTTCAAGCAGAGAAAACCTTTGATTTTGATTTATATATTTTACCATATTTTGTCACTGCTGTTGTTGATACTGGTGATAAGAATAACCTGGAAATAAGCACAAAGTATCAATTTTTATAAATTTTTAAAGTAATTATAAAGTTAACCTAAAAGTGGTTTATAATACTTATCTAACAATTATAATCCTTATAGAATTTTTCTAGCATCATCTTATCATAATTTAAACTTGAATTGTCCTTTTTTACACATTATATTTTATTGAATTTAACACTTTTATAAATACTATAAATAAAAAAACACTGCTGTAAATATTTTCATATAAAGCTATCCTGAAGTGCAGAAGAAACTTTTGACTATAGTGATAAACATATGACATTGTGCCTAGTCTGCTAGTGAGACATTATTGATATTTTAACCAGCTGGGGGGCTGCTCCCGAACGATATACCACATATTGCTGTCTTTGTTTAGCATATATAAAATTAACGTACCAAACAAAGATAGTACTATATAGTTTATCACTCTGGAGCAAGGGGCCTGGGTTTGGCTGTGTTTATAACCTGACTACAAACAAAACTAGTGAACAGGGTTGGTTTCAGAAAAATTCTGCGTTCATAGTTCATGACTGTAAGGGTGAAATCAGATGGAGCGGAAAATAGACGACGGAACGTCACAAAACATTCATTCCGTCGCCTTGTTTTCCGTCAAATTTTTTCCCTATATTCACATGGCGCGGAATGTAGCTGAAAAATTCTTAAAAATAGCATACAAATGATTTGATTTCACCCTTAGGGTGAAATCAGATGGAGCGGAAAATAGGCGACGGAACGTCACAGAACCTCAATTCCGCATCTTTGTGTTCCGCCAACGGAGTAAAGACGACGTAATAGACAACATCAATTTTTATTTTGTTTAAAAAAATTATTAGTGCTTCAATAACCTCACGTAATATTTTTAATTTGCTTTCCATAGCTGTACTTTTAATTTCAATCAAACTTTTAAATTCTATTTTGGTTAACTATTTGCTTAAACAATTTCAAAAAGTCTGTGACGCTTCTATTATCCCGTCAAATTTGTTTCCCTATATTCACATGGAGCGGAATAGAAGTTCTGTGACGTTGATTAGCAATTTTGTAATTAAAAATAATGATGTTAATTGAAATATTTGGTTATAATAACAAACTATATTTTATTTTTATAAAAAAAGAATCTCATTACAATAACAATAGGTGATTATTTCCAACTTTTTTAACATTTTTGATGTTAATTTAAAATTTGCGGATACATTTGTATGCTATTTTTAAGAATTTTTCAGCTACATTCCGCGCCATGTGAATATAGGGAAAAAATTTGACGGAAAACAAGGCGACGGAATGAATGTTTTGTGACGTTCCGTCGTCTATTTTCCGCTCCATCTGATTTCACCCTAAGTGTGGAGATTTCGCGCTTACTACTTATTGTATAGTTGCTATAATCGCGAAAGCTCCATAAAAAATCGCATAAAACAATTTAATCATAATTGTTTAAGCGCAATCAATTAATATTTGCCTTTCTTTAATTCCTCATACATGGGATCGAACTTTATAAACCTAATCGCAAAACAGCGTTGGCGTCGCGGTATCTATACGCTTACAGTCATGAACTATGAGCGTAAAATTTTTCTGCTAGTGAAGTGAAAAAAAGTTAAATCTCTTGAATAAAAAGAAATCTTTTGTAATAAAATGAATGTGTGTTGTAAAATAGATATTATATACATAAATCATAAAAATAATAAAAGCAAATAATAGTTTTTCAATAAAATATATTTAAAAATAATTAAACATAAAAAATTAATAAATTACATTTAATAAATAATTATACATTTCTAAAGTATTGATTACAATTGTGTGTATGATCATGATCATAAAAACAAGAAAAACAAAATTCACTCCGACACCAAGAACATTTTATAAAACTAATGGAATTGCAGCTGCACTTTTCACTGGATTTTTGTGAAAAACAAACTTCTTTCATATTCATGAATACGTACTCTCTGTCCTTAACTAAATTAGCACAATACCAAGAGTACTGAATCATGTTCTTGAAAATTGGTGCTGACAATTGACGGTGTATTATAGAGTGGATTTTAATGGCATCATCACGTGTATTAACTTGCCTTTGAGATTGAATCAAATAAGTAGCATTTTGAATTCTTGATTTGAATAATTTTATTTGGCGATGCAAATAAGTGTCCAAAGGCTGGCAAAATGGTGTGCAACCTCCAGGAATATATTTTAATGTGCATGAAGACTCACCATCTGGAGTTACAAATTTTTGAAACAGATGTGGTTGTTTTTGCCCAGTCCATGTATCTAAAAGTAGCACAAACTTATTATCTTTAACATATTCTTGAAGAACATAACTTGTGTAATTGTCAAACAAATTTGTGGTCAGTTTTCCTGATTTAGAGCAAGTAATATATAAATTTTTATAATGTTCTTCTAAAATTTGGATATGTTGTTGGATCCTAGGTCCGAATGAACCTGATGCTTCTTGCAGACACAAAAACACTTTTGGTAATAGTTTTCCTGATGCTGTGATTGAGTACTGCGCAGAATAACTATGTGTCACTTTATTCAAATCTCCAATATGAACTTCTACTGTTTTTTCTCCAACGTGCTCTAAAGTTCTATAAACATTCGTTCTATACTCACATCCCATCTGATCTGTATTTATGATCATGTCATTATTAAATGATGATGTGATTAAACGAATATCTTCTTGGAAGTTTAGGCTCAATTCTTTTATTTCTTCCAAGGACTTGTGTTCTCTAGTTTTAACATATCTTGTTACCTTTCTTTGTTTTATTCTGTGCTCTTTTTTAAATTTATTTACCCAAGGAAGTGTAGCATTAAAAACGAAATTTTCTGGTGAATATTGACCAGCAGCTTGTAATGCCCATTGCTGAAGATCCCTAGTAGTGATGGGGACTTTATTGAGACGAGCCTCTACAAATCTATCATACGTCCATTTCTTGATGCCATTGAGTTTGTCATACCGTGTACCTCCATTAATAATATCCTTCTTCCATCGATTGACTTCATCCTTTCGTTTCACAAATCTGCCTGCATGAACTCTTAACGTAGCTTCACTCCATTCAGGATGCATTTGTTTCAAGTTGACAGCTTTTATTTTTTTATCTAAAGAAATTGATTCAAATTTTGACTTTTTTTGTTCAGGTTCATAATCAGATGACAATGGTTGACTTGATGGTTCAGAAGATTCTATTATAATAATAATTGAAATAAAAATTTTACATTTCACAAAAATTACTGTGACTGAAAATAGTTAATTTTATATAAAATACCTGAATGTATTTCAGAATCAAAACTTTCATTCAAGTCACAAACTACTTCTTCTGAAACAATTTCATCAGCGCACAGCATTTCATTAACTTCAATACATTGTAAGGAATCAACATAATCAATTATGAGATTTGCCATTTCCTGACCCATTATCAAAATACTTTCATCAGACAAATCTATAGGTTCGCTCAGAATGATTCCTTTTTCTTTCAAAATACAAAGACAGGTATTCATACCAGCAGTGATTGCTTCTACTGATATGTCCATAACTTAAATTTATTATTGTTATATTAATATATAACAATAAAATCAACAAAAAAATTAACAATGAAATCAACAAAAAAATTAACAATAAAATCAACAATAAAATCAACAAAAAAATTAACAATAAAATCAACCAAAAAATTAACAATAAAATCAACAAAAAAATGAAGAAAAGAAAAAAAAAATTAATATATCACTCTAATAATTAATACAAAACAAAAAAATTATTTTTAATCTATATGAATGAATAAACAATGTAATTTTATGTGTATATATATATAATGAAAAGAAAAATTAATTAATAGGAAAGAAAAAAATAATTATAATGAAAATAATAAAATAGTATTATTATTAGAGATAATATAAGAATTCAAAATAGAACTAAAAATAATAATTTCTTTGAAAAAACGTAAAAACCCAAATGGGTTATAAAAAAAATAAAAAATGATTATATCACGTAAATTAAATAATAAAAGAATCTTTTAATAATAATAATTAATATTCTACATAAATAAAAAGAAAATTCAAAGTGTAATAATAACAATATTAATATATTATAATAAATTTAAATTTGTTGTCTTAACTTTTAATTCGCTGCACGCTATAAACAATTTATTTTTATCATAAAAATTTTCAGAATTTTAAAATTACCCTCCATACGTAAGATGGCGCCATATCGTTTGAAATATACTTAGCAGGGGGGCTGCTCTAGCGAATTGCACCCCAACGCTTTATCACAGAGACAGAAGATATTAAATCAATGTGCCGAACAAGGATAGCAGTATGAAGTTTATCACTCTGGAGTAAAGGCCCTGATGTTAAAGTTTCTTCTGCGCATAAGGATAGCTTTATATGAAAATATTTACAGCAGTGTTTTTTTATTTATAGTATTTATAAAAGTGTTAAATTCAATAAAATATAATGTGTAAAAAAGGACAATTCAAGTTTAAATTATGATAAGATGATGCTAGAAAAATTCTATAAGGATTATAATTGTTAGATAAGTATTATAAACCACTTTTAGGTTAACTTTATAATTACTTTAAAAATTTATAAAAATTGATACTTTGTGCTTATTTCCAGGTTATTCTTATCACCAGTATCAACAACAGCAGTGACAAAATATGGTAAAATATATAAATCAAAATCAAAGGTTTTCTCTGCTTGAAAATCTTATATCTTTGAGTGCAGTGCTAGCGAGTCCTATTATCATGAATTGCAATGGGAAGAATCATGCAAAGTTGTGGAAAAAAGAATAAATGATAAAATTTAATTATACAAAAAAATTATTCAAGTTTCCAGATAATTTTAAAGATAATTAAACATAATCGACTCTGAGGTAAGTCGACAATTTAATTAACTTTTGACTTTTAACACTATTTTATTAAAACAAATATTTATTTATTAAAACAAATATTATATTTTAGAACTACGTTGGATAATAATGAGTTAATCAAAGCAAAATTAATTGCTTTAAGTCAATATTAAACATTTTACATCAAAGTTTGATGTTGTAGTTCGTCGAAAAAAGAAAATTTCAGGAAATAGCTGATTGCTTATATTATGAGAATAAGGCAGCGTTAGACCCTGTGGCTCTGGGTTTTTATTAGTTATTTGGTAATGAAACTGACCACAAAGTTTCATTTAAATCCCAGACCCGAAGTACATATACTCTCCTGGTTAGTTCAATAATCATATAGAATTTAATATTGTGAATTTAAATTATATGAGCAATAAAATTTAAATTGTTATCATTTGAATTTTGCATGAATAACCTATAAGAAAAAACAAAATAATCATGATGCGAAACTCAACCCCGTCAAAAACGTTTAGCTAAAAAAATTAGCTAAAAATATAGCTAAAAATGCAGCTAAAAATACAGCTATATTTAGCTGGAATATAGCTATATTTATCTGGATTTTTTAGGTAAAAATCCAGTTATTTTTTAGGTAAAAATCCAGTTAATATTGAGTCTCTTGTAACAGCGGAAAATACAACTGTATTTTCAGCTGTATTTTTAGCTGTATTTTCAACTGTATTTTTAGCTAATTTTTTGAGCTAATCATTTTTGATGAGGCGAACAATAGCTGATAATATAGCTAAATTTTCAGCTATATTTTTAGCTGTATTTTTAGCTTAAATTATTTTATAATTTCACGGAATAATAACTCGTTAGTTATTTTCCTGTAAAAGAAAGTTCAAAAATGAGGTAAACCTCGTAGTGTCGGCTCTCCGAAGATCGAAGAGCTTCTACATTTTGGCACAAAGTATCTTGCTCTTTTATACCTATGGCCTCAAAATTTCTTAATGGAATCGTAAAATTTAGAGATCCGCCACCTAGCGACGTGAAGTGAACTTACCTGTCTTTAATTATTGATTAATGCTACGTCGCAAGGTGGCGTTTCTCTAAATTTTACGATTCCATCGACAAATTTTAAGGACACAGGTATAAAAGAGCAAGATACTTTGTGCCAAAACGTAGAAGCTCTTCGATCTTCGGAGAGCTGACACTAAGAGGTTCACCTCATTTTTGGAACTTTCTTTTACAGGAAAATAACTAACGAGTTATTATTCCGTGAAATTATAAAATAATTTAAGCTAAAAATACAGCTAAAAATACAACTGAAAATTTAGCTATATTATCAGCTATTGTTCGCCTCATCAAAAACGATTAGCTCAAAAAATTAGCTAAAAATACAGTTAAAAATACAGCTAAAAATACAGCTGAAAATACAGTTATATTTTCCACTGTTACAAGAGACTCAAAATATTAACTGGATTTTTACCTAAAAAATAACTGGATTTTTACCTAAAAAATCCAGATTAATATAGCTATATTCCAGCTAAATATAGCTGTATTTTTAGCTGTATTTTTAGCTATATTTTTAGCTAATTTTTTTAGCTAAACGTTTTTGACGGGGAATGCATAATTCGAAGTTTTCTTATGTCTGTGGTAAAATATGCGGCGCTGCCATTTGAGGTACACATTCGGAAAAATATCCTTTCCGCCAAGTGTACATGTCTGTGCATGTGTGTGTCCTTTTAATCAGACAATAAGTATAGAATTTAATTACTAATTAAACTTTTGGGATAAGATTTAATATTTATTTTATGTATGTAATTTATATTTGTTATCCATCTAAAATTCAGAAAGTCAGTATCTAACCTGTAAATCAAGATGTGTAATAAATTATTGAATTTTTGACTTTTATCTTTTTTTACTTTTTCAGGCGTGTACTTATTTATAAGAGTACATTTAACGCACACTATAATTTATAAGTGAGAAATAATGCATTAGATTATTCTCTCACAAGTCGTTTAGTCGCTTAAGCGTAACGAGAGTGACAAAAATAAAGATGAACCCTTCTTCCACCAGCATAGAATTTTCGCTTTCGAGATGAAAAGAATTCAATTTTCTATGCTCCTTTAACGCGAGCCAAATACCAGAAGCCCTTGCAAATGAGTAAAATAAGTATTTGACTTACTAGTGAGGGAAATTGATATTTTGCTCACGCAAAGCAGATATAGAAAATACAATTTTGCTTAACTTGTTGGGTTTTCATAAATTTTACGATCAGCTTAAAATATTACAAAAACTAAAATTACAATATGATGTAATCTTCGTAAACTTTTCCAGAAGAGTAAAAATATTTCTAGCAAAACTGTAACTTCACCAAAAAAAAAAGTGTTAGTTTTCTACTTTCAGAATCAGTCAAATTTTTATCTATTATCAATAATAGTACATTGTGTATCAAGGGCGCAAAATAGGGGATTCCGGCCAGAGTGCGAGAGCGAAGCGAGGGCGCCAAATTCGCACGAGGGCCGCGAATCCCCTTGCGCCTGTGGTACACATTGTTTTTTTATCCAAAGGGTGAAAAATTCAATTTCCATGCTTGTCAAGCGGGCGCAAAATAGTACATTTGCGCCCTCTTGATAGAAAATCGAATTTTGTCGCCCTGAGGGTTGAAAAGTAATTTTATCTTTTACTTTTACAGTGTAAGATCCACAGAAAAAGTTATTCAATAATATTAATAATAGAGTTGAATTTTTTAAATGTTATTTTTCCCTTTACTTTAACTAATTAACTTTATTAATCGTAAATAAATTTGTAAATATTTTTAAACATTTTTAAATTATTTTTTTTATTCAACCCTATAATTTAAAACAAAACTAGAATCGAACTTTACGCAAATGAAATTCATTTGCTACTTTGTTGTTACTTTTCAAAGATCTTGGATGGAAATATTTTATTAGCTTAAATGATTAAGCAAAATGGGGAGCTCGATAAAGTTAGCAATCA
The DNA here is from genome assembly GCA_017163975.1 of Anastatus disparis. Classification (NCBI taxonomy): domain Eukaryota; kingdom Metazoa; phylum Arthropoda; class Insecta; order Hymenoptera; family Eupelmidae; genus Anastatus; species Anastatus disparis. Next base: position 6,097,177 of record JAFFSR010000251.1, read on the forward strand.
GACGGTGTTGTACGTCGCCTTGATAAATTGTAATAAAAAACTATAGCATTCATTAGAAAAATTCACTATAAACAAAAATAATAAAATTCACTTAAAAGAAACTGATTTTTTTTACAGGAATAAACTTACTTCTTATCATCAATATCAGAATTACTTTTCGCTACTGTATCTTGTTGTTTATTAACTACGTGCTCATCATTTTTTTTATCTTCATCGATATATGAAATGTTAGGCTTTATATTATTGATTGTACTATTTTCCTTATTAGAATCTATTAAATTTTCAATAGCTAATAGATTATTTGTTCCCTTAACTGTATTAACTTCTTCAAGAGTCAAAAAATCTTGAAGTCTCTTTACAGCAACTTTACACTCGGCAATTTCAGCTATGCCGCGTATGAACAATCCACTAATAGTGGCAGCTAGCACATTAAAATACGCAGTACATAAGAAAACTTTGTCGGCCGTAAATTCATTACCATTCAGAAGAATTATTATTGAAGTACTATACAAAGCTACACGTGGCGTGAAAATATTGAACATCATGTAAATACCACGAATAAAAGAGCTTTTTTTTACAACTTTAAGCTCGCTTTGGCGAGCTTTTCCAACCAGAGCACAAAATGGCTTCTCCCAAGCATACATTTTAATTACTTCTATACCTGATACTATTTCGTCCATTAAACGAATTCTTTTATCTGTTTTTATCGCCGTTCGCAGTCGTAATATTGAAGTCCACTTGCCTAAACAAGCTGCAAAAATTAAGAGTTGAGGATTATAAAAGATAAAAATGTTAAATATTTTCAACAATAGTAAATTTTTCATAGTTTGAACACTATTAAAAAAACATGAAATTTAATGCAAAACTGGAAGATTGATTCAAGCCTGTACATGAAAATTAATAATTATACCGTAATTTTATAGCACAATTGCATGAAATTCAAAGTAAAAATATAAATATCATGAATGTACTGGAAGCAAAATTCAATTTTTTTTAATAGTGTAGTACATTAGGTATAATTATTTTTAAAAGTATTGATAAAACATATCTGCTATTTTTATATCATATTATTTTTATTATATAAAAGTGATAAAATTATATTGATATTATATACAAAACCATTAAAAACTTTTCAGAGTTTATTACACAAATTCTTTAAATATTTAAGGATGTATATTTTTGTTTCGTACTTTAACTTCAAAAAGAATTTGTTGAATGTTTTGATTAATAAATCTATTTCAGGTATTTAATAAGATATCTAAAATAGATTATTGAATACAATTATCTAAAATAAAAAAAACACAAAATTAATTAAAAAAATGAGTTTAAATGATGGAAATAAAGCCATAGCACGAAAGCGATATAGTGTGATAAACTAATAAGCTATTATAATTATGTCAGACTTATTAGTATATAATTCCCAAATAATCTCGTAATCATAATGCAATAGAATATTTACGCCATTATTTATAGCACATACCCAATGGCTATTGTTGTAGTCTCACAACTTTTTGCATGCATAATTAATTTTAATGGATTTCGTTTGGAATTTCAAATGTAACAGCTACGCAGTTCCGATTTCTCACAGTTGTATCTAATGAATTTATTCAAAAATATCGAAGATTAAGCAAATGCTGCTTATCAAGGTTTTCTTTAGCAAGCCTAGATAAACTGATTGCAGATTCCGTTTATATTTCTATAGCATATGAAGTGCGGTCTGTTTTGAATCTTACATGATAAATTTCAAAAGTAGTCCTAAGGAAAGAATGGGATCGATAGGATAATGTAGAATGAAAAGCTATCTCATCAATTTATGAATATTTATGTGGAATAATAAAAGTTGATATATACTTTTTAACCTTTAATACATTCTAACACACCAGAAATAGAAATAATTTTTTTATATTATAACTTAATAACTTACCTTGAATAGGCACCACAACGAAAGTAGGAATGAGACCAATTAATCCAGCGTATCCAACTTCTTGATATAAAAAGTATCCAATAATTATAGTTAAAAGTGGAGATGACCATAAATAATGTATCAAAAAACAAACAAAATCAAATCTACTGACATCGTTCGCTACAAGATTTACAATTTTGCCACTTGCTGTTTCACCCAAAGCAGTTTTGCTTAACCGTAATGACTGTTAAAAAAAGGATATGGAACCAATATTTTAATTTCATATTCAATGTTAAATTGCATTAAATTTAGGATTTAATAATAAGTATATTTTATATTATCACTAAATTATTAACCTTTCTGTAAACAAGTGAACAAACAGCAATTCTAATTTGACCACCTAAATGAAGTGCCTCAAATACATATTGGTTCATAGAAATTGCGCCAACGAAAGATGAAATCGAAATACAGCTAGCATAAATCACTGCCTTTTCGAAAGTTGTTGCAGGTTCCAATTTAAAATATTGAAGGAGTGCGCCCAACAAAAATGGGGTATTAAATCTATTGAAAATGTAAATAAATAACTTCGATATATTGTAGTAATTTTATTTTTGAAATACGATTGTTATTTACCTAAGAACGATATCATTAAGTATATGATTAAATCCAAGAATACAAATTTCTATAAAAAATGTGTGAAAAATAGTTTTGAGTAGACTTGGTTCGCGTTTGCTTTTTTTTGCATTTTGTACTTCTTTTTTCCATTTCCTAAAAATATTATATAAATGATTACTTTTAAATTCATGATATTAATTATATAAATACCTAAAAAAATGAAATCTATATAATTAATTATAGAATAAATATTTGTACCATAACCATTGACTTGATTTTGGCAAATATTTTTATTGCATCAATATTTAAATCTCTAATTGTTAATATAAGAATAACAAAACAGGCGTCATTACTAAATTTATTTTAATCATCTATGTATACGTTTCGCTAATTTTTATAATGCACTATTCTTGATATAGATATTGGTAAATTGTAGGATGACGCAATATAGCATCATGGTCTGAATAGCTAACATCTAATCTAACATGAAGAGCATCCCACCTCCGGGAAATGGATTTGGTTGAAACTGCAGGATATGATTTCTTGATGGAAAAAATGAAACCGTGTTTTTTGCTTTCGTCGAATAGACCCTCTAGACATGGATATAGACATTTTTTTCGAAAGTATGGTGAATAAGAAGTTGAATAACCAAAGAACTAAAATTCTTACAAAAATTGCATAAAAAATAAAATGAAGCGCGAATTAAATGCTTTAATTTAAGCTTTATTGCATTAAAAAAACTTTTGTGGTTCAAAAGTTACAGGCGATTAAAATATGCTAATGAAATAACAAAAAATTGATCATATTTTATATGCTAAAAATATTAAGTAAATATGTGGTAATATTTAATTAAGAATATAATTCTCGAACAACAGATTTTTTTTAATGTAACAAAACTCAAATTAAAGCTTTTAATTCGTGCTTCATTTTATCTTTTATTCATTTTTTGTAAGATTTTTAGTTCTTTGGTTATTTAAGATTTTATAAAGGCTTTTATTTACCATATTTTTCAATAAATGCCTAAATCCTTGCCTAGGAAACCTATTCGATGAAAAGAAAAAACACGGGTTCATTTTTTTTCATCAAGAAATCATATTCTGAAGTTTGAGTCAAATCCGTTTCCTGGAGGTGGAGTGCTCTTCTTGTAAGTTCAGTTCTAAAAGTTGGAATCCACAAATTAATTTCTAATAAAAATAATGAGCTTCTAAAATATTTGAAATCTCAACCCTCTAAGGCTCAATTATATTGTAAGCTTATCTTTAAAAACATTTCAAGTATGAAAAGTTTTGTTCTAATAAAAAATAAAGATTTATACCATGTAAATGAAATGCTTATTAGAATAAAAAATTAGTCAATCAGTATAAATTGACCAGTATGAGTATAAAAAGCGTTCCATTTAAATTTTATTAGATTTTCAGACAGATAAATAAAATATAAATGATATTCTTCTCACGGTGAAAAGTTAATCATTTTACAGGAGATTGTTATATTATAACTAATTGACGTCAGCTGCTTAATTTCTGATCATAAAAAGCATTTTATTTATAGCGTGTTTATGCTTTGTTTTTTCATAAAATAAATGAAATGAAAAACAAAATTAGAGATAATACTAACTTTTCTAATTTATCACCTAATTTATTTGATTTATCTGATTTTAATGGATCATACAGATTTTTTGGACCTAAATCCTGGGAATAACCTTTCTTAAATAAACCAATAGTCCAACTGAAAATATTTAAAGAAAAAATTATACAATATTAATTATTAAATATATTATAGTATTTAAAAAATGTAAAATACTTACCACCACAGTAAGACTGAAAGTTTATTTGCCCGCTCCCGAGGATTCGGATTACTGATAAATATACTGTTATCCATAATTCAAGTGTTTCATCAAAAAAACCTTAAACTGGAATTTGTTTGCAGATTTAGCACTTAACAATAATTATCTTTATACTTCAATGTATGTATGTTTGGATGTGTGTGTGTATATATAAATCTAAATATAATTCGATTTAATGTTGTTAATTATAATAAAAACTTCAAAAAATAATAATTTACATAATATCTACAATAATTTATCGTTTATTAAATTGTTAAAATTTTTCAATTTTAGAAAGTATTTGATCTAGAAACAAATTTTTCTACAAAATAATTTTATTCTGAAATGACCACATATTCATTCATGTAATTAAGTTTATTGTAATGTCTAAAAAAATAATAGCTATACAAGTAAGTAATCATTCTTTATTTATATTGATACCTTGAAATGAAGCTGCCTTTTTAAATCACGTCTTTATAAGAGAGTCTGTTATCAGTAAAACTTATCTTGTAGAGCAGAAAATTTATCGCAATTTTGATAAGTAATGAATCATTAAAAAAGTTTTAAAATGACTTGTTTATTTTTTGATGATGAAATTTTTATTTAATTTTAATATGAAATCTATGATAGTTTATACCTAGTGTTAATTATTTTTATAATGAAAATTAAAATATTTTATCTTAAATTTATAGAATATACTGTAAATTAAAAATTTAATTTAATATTATTTCTTTGAAAATTAATTACATTAAATTTTTGTAAAATAAGTTATAAATTTAAAATGTTATAAATTATTAAAAATAAACAAAGTTAAAAATGATTGTTTTAATATTATCTAATTAGTTACGAAACTCAAAATTGAATAAAAACTTTCTACTGAAAAATATAAACGATTATAAAAAAAAACTAACTTTTGACATAGACTGTATAGTCAATAAACTCTTAAGTATTCTATCAATATTATGTCAGTATTATTGTATCTTTATATCTAAATTATAATATAAAAAATTTATTTAAAAATTTTTTTTATAATTTAATAGAACTAATTAATGCATAAATGAATAATATATTTTTTAGCAATAAATATATTTATGAAAATCAGAAATTAGACAAATTGTAATATATACAATTTAATCTGTGATCAACGATTTAGTTTGATGATACCTAGAATTGCATAAAATTCAATTGTTGTTAATACAGATAGTTAACAGTAGTATACGGAAATTGATCGTTTATCAAGATCGACGAAACTTTCGATTCAATCTCGTAATATCAAATCTGATATTTAATTCCACATTTTATTCTAATTTTTTACTTATCGTTTATAAAAAGATTAAATTAGATAAGGTCATTCTCGTGAATTTGACCAAATTATGAAAAGAATAAAAAATTTACTAAAATATTATTTAAAATTCGAATTTTTAAATACTGAAAAAATATTAAAATAAATAATCATTTAATTGGAAAAAATTAGTAAAAATTATATTTTTACCGCGTAGCTTCAATATTTTGGTTAGAGAAAAATGAATTTAATCATATCAATCTTAAAAAAAGAACGCACAAATTTTTCTACAAAAATTATAATCGAAAAAATAGGTAAACCATGAAAAAATGATTTTTGTATAATCATATATGATTATACATAGCATCATATATAATCAAGTATAAACTTGTATAATCAAATATGACTTAAGAGTCTGCATGATTATATATAATTGTACTTAGTTTTATAAATTCCGAAATATTTATATATAATTTTATATAATGCTATATGAATTTATAGAATTGTTAGATACTATCATGTAAAATTATATGTCTTTATATATGATGCATTGATTATTTAACCAATCACTTATATTTTTATTCAATTATATATGATTGCTAATTTTAATATATAACTATGATTATTTATAATTACATATAATAATATTTGTTGATAAATATAAGTTTACCAGTAAAATGATAAAAATTATATTGGATCATAAATAAACATTTCTAAGTTCATGAGATTAAGTTAAAATTATGTATAGTCTGGCAGACTCTTAAGTTATATTTAATTATATATGTACAAATATCTATAAATAATTGTATATGACAGGCATATATAATTATATATAATTATACAAAAATCATTTTTTGATGGGAAATAATTAAATAAAAAAATTATTAATTTTAAAAAAATGTGTTCTACGACGAATTGATAATAATATAAAATGTCTAGATTGTAGCAAAGCTGATGTAATATTTTTGTTTGAATAAGACATTTGGATTATGAATCATTCGAAATTAATACATAATTTAGAAGATTGAGCTAGATGATTTTTTATTAAGTTCTTGTAATTATTGACATCAAAACAACTATCTACTAGTTTTTTTTTATTTTAATTTACAAAATCATGTTAAATTAACAAAAATATGAACTTTTGAGTCTAGCAAAATCTTTTCTATTCAAACAAAATTATTTGACGACACAATACGATTTTGATCTAAGACGTATTACTACTTGTACGTGACATAAAATATTTTAAAAATAAATTAAAAATTTTTTGAAAATAAACACAAATTGGTTTTATTATATAGAACTTTTCTTCGTGTTTTTAAATATTTAATATGAATTTAATTTATAAATTTAATGAATATATTTACATATAGAACGTAGTTAAATTTTTTCTTCGAAAAGATAAAATTTTAAATGCATATATGTGCGTTTGTATGTGTGATGTAAATATGTACGCGCACACAACTCTAGCGAGAATTTTTGAGTTTCGCGTATACTTCAACTTTTGCGAATTAAGTTGAATTAAAAGAAATCAAAATATTATAATAAAATTATAAATTAATTCAATAATAAACAAACATTACAGTTTTCAAAACAGAATAGCTTTTTTTAAAAAAATTAGGATTGAAAATATATTTTTACTTCTTGATAATGGATTTTTACTCTGATTTAAATACTTAATGTCGAATCAGTTTTATAAATAATAAATATTTCTTTTTGATTCTGACACATTTCTTGAGAATTCAAAATTTTATCTACTATATGAGTAAAATTAAAATTCTTTAGATCAAATAGACTTCTATTGTGTAAAAAATTAATTTCATTTAATCCAAAAACTATAGCATTAAAAGACCTGCACTCTTAATTAAAAAATCTATTTTTGTCAAAATATATTAATTACAGAATTAGCAACCACTGCAATAAAAAGATTTATATCTTATTTAGATTTAACTAACCTGATACTGAGGTGAGCAAATCAACAGATACATGCGGGTTTTAATAATCTTTCTTCACTTTTTAAACTTGAACTTGATTCTTAAGTTACTGTCTGTAGTTACTATGTCTGTGTGTGTGTGAGATAGTATGGCCGATGGCCGGTAAAACCAAACAGTCGTTCCTTCTACGTGCTATTCACACTGACAATGACGCCTCTGTTTACTCCACAGGAAAATGTTGTATCTAAAAGTATCGCTAATTTTACGATTGATTTTCACAAAGTTTGTGCTTATTTTAAACAATAAAATTAGAATATCCTTATTTTAAAATTTCTAATAAAATAGAATAACATTTTATTTTATAGAATTTGGCTGAAAAAGTTAATGAGAATCTCGTGTGCTCGGCGCTAAGTGCTCACTTAGTTCTATCAATGTCCGCTTATGGCGCGTCTGGAAATACAGCCAGAGAAATGAGAGAAACTTTACATCTGCCACATGATGATGCGCAAGCGCTTCAAGGTTTCCAAGATTTTATTAATGATTTAAATGTAAAATCAAATTTTTTTCAAAGTTTTTTTTCAATTTAAAAATTTTTTAAAATTTATGAATAATATTTAAAATATAAATATTTTAATATTAATGTCTAATTTTTTTCTAAACTATTATTTATTGTTAAAAAAATAACAAAATGTTTGAAAAATGTTTATCATTCAAGTAAAGCTTTTTCCGACAATCAAAATTTTTTGTTGATTTTTGGTCACAATAATAATGATTTGTAATTTTTTTTAATTTCTACATTTCGTTGTTGTTAATATGTTTTTATACATAATCGATAGTAAAGTCTTTATTGAAAAAAACCATAAAATACAATAAAAAAGATTTCACCTGTCATCGCGTATAAAAAGCAATCAATGAAATATAATAGAAAAGTATATGTGACCGATTCCATCTCAAATCATGCAGACCGACTGCACCTATCTCTCCGAACTGCTTAAAAATTTTGTATATTATTCTACTTTGAAAATAAGCGTATACGTATTTTTTTATTTTTCAATATCATCAAAAATGCAGATTTTATGTACTTTTTAAAAATGACTTATAAATTTTCAATTCTCAAAAATCGAATTTTTTTTTTTTTTTTTAATCGTTTTTATCCCTGTAGTGATCTTTATAAATAAATTTAGGCTCGTTCAATGCTACAGAGGATGCTCTTTTAATTCCACCGTCTTTTATTTTTTTTTACAAAAAAACGGAAGTGCAATTGCACTTTTTGTAAAAAATGAAAAATGCATTTTTCTCAAAAAAGCCATTTTTTTTGTCTCAAATTTTTTTTATGGATAGGTAGCCTTAAGACCTATATTTTCATCGGTGTGGAATTTGGAATATTTTGGTTTAGTAAGAGATATAAAAAAAATTGAGAAAAAAATTTTCATATTTACATAAATGTAAATACGTCATAGATACAACAAATATTTCAGGAGTAAGCGCATTTCAGATATATATATATATATATATATATATATATATATATATTTGTACGTACATAGCTTTTATGCAAATCATAGGTGTTGTGCTGTACATATATATATATATATATATATATATATATATATATATAGTGCATAAATTTTGCGTTAAGTATAAGAAATTTTGTAAAAAAAAAAGTTCTATTTTTTTTTTCCTTTCTTATGAGTTTTGGACTTTTTCTTATTGCGCACATTCTTCTTTGGCGTAATTTTTCTTTTCTTTTTTTTCTCTTTATTTAATAATTTTGTGAAAGGATGAGCAGCAGTTCGAGCCATATACAATTTTTTCTTTGTCCCTACTTTTACTTTCCATACGTGGGTTTTTTGAATGCCGGCCAATTTAGGGGTCTTAAGCCACTCTTTTATTTTGCTTTGCCTAAAAATTTCAATATCTTCTTTTGGCAGTAAGATTAATTTAATAGCGTCAGTGTTAGGTTGAACTTTTTTTACAAAAGCATTTGCATCTTGTATTGATTCAACATGACAATTTTGAAGATTATGTCTGGTTGCATAGTGTTTTACTAATCCACCGACGCCATCAACCGGACCTTTCCCATGCCCCGTAGCTGAAAACAACCATTTTTGATTGTTAGAAGCTTTTTTCATTTCATGTAATTGAAATCGATTTTTGAAATGACTTGCGGCTCCATCTGTTATAATCGATATTTGTTCTATTGAATCAGTTGAATCATTTTTCATCAAATCAATGATTTTTTGCATCGCCAACAAGGTATGAGCGGAATCATGTTTTGTATCATCACTGACGACAGCAAAACTTTTTGTTACTGTTCCTTGATAACAAACAGCTGTAAAAATAGAAATCTGTTGATTGACCCAGTGATTGCCTTGAACAGGACTACTGAGAATCACCGCCCAATTTTCAGCAAAATCACCATGCAGTACAAGATGTTTAGAATTAGTTCTGGCCATCTCTTTTTCCTCTTTTATGGCTTTTCGTTGTATGTTTTTAATATACATGTGGACGCTTGTTTTCACCGTCCAAATAGTAAGATTATTTATAAAATTGGACATTATTAATGTTTTTTTTACGAGTTGCCCATTTTCCCACAAAGCAAAAACGATCTCATCATGTTTATTTATGGTTTCCAATCCAAACAAATTTAAATTAATACCACGAGAACCCGGGCATATAGAACAATCTTGGAAATAGCACTGCTCTGATGCATTTGTACAAACAATTGCTGACAAAAACATGGAGCGAAGATTATTCAGATCAAAGTAAAAGTAAAAGTAAAAGTTAAGTAAAAGTAGGGACAAAGAAAAAATTGTATATGGCTCGAACTGCTGCTCATCCTTTCACAAAATTATTAAATAAAGAGAAAAAAAAGAAAAGAAAAATTACGTCAAAGAAGAATGTGCGCAATAAGAAAAAGTCCAAAACTCATAAGAAAGGAAAAAAAAATAGAACTTTTTTTTTACATAATTTCTTATACTTAACGCAAAATTTATGCACTATATATATATATATATATATATATATATATATGTACAGCACAACACCTATGAATTGCATAAAAGCTATGTACGTACATATATATATATATATATATATCTGAAATGCGCTTACTCCTGAAATATTTGTTGTATCTATGACGTATTTACATTTATGTAAATATGAAAATTTTTTTCTCAATTTTTTTTATATCTCTTACTAAACCAAAATATTCCAAATTCCACACCGATGAAAATATAGGTCTTAAGGCTACCTATCCATAAAAAAAATTTGAGGCAAAAAAATGGCTTTTTTGAGAAAAATGCATTTTTCATTTTTTACAAAAAGTGCAATTGCACTTCCGTTTTTTTGTAAAAAAAAATAAAAGACGGTGGAATTAAAAGAGCATCCTCTGTAGCATTGAACGAGCCTAAATTTATTTATAAAGATCACTACAGAGATAAAAACGATTAAAAAAAAAAAAAAAAATTCGATTTTTGAGAATTGAAAATTTATAAGTCATTTTTAAAAAGTGCATAAAATCTGCATTTTTGATGATATTGAAAAATAAAAAAATACGTATACGCTTATTTTCAAAGTAGAATAATATACAAAATTTTTAAGCAGTTCGGAGAGATAGGTGCAGTCGGTCTGCATGATTTGAGATGGAATTGGTTATGTAAAAAGTAAAATAATTAGATAGTGAAAGAATTAACGAGTGTAGGAACTGTAAGAATTATATAATAAGAAGAATAATAAAACGCTGCCAAGTGCTTTGGCGGAATGCTTTCTCATAGAGCTCTTTGAGTTTCATTATTTTTTTATATTTATTTAAATGTGATTTTAATATAAAAAAATTGTCCATCATTAATATTTATTCATTTTGTACTTTATAAATTTTGAATATATATGCTAGTTGATTGCCTTTTCAACATTTTGTTTGAGTTAAATGTTAGCTTTTAAAGTGTTTAATTTTGTTGACTTTAGCTAGCCTTATACATAGGTTTGAATTTATTATTTTTGTTATCTTGTGGATATCTTTTTATCACGACTAAGCTTGGTAAATCCAAGTAGTCAATTTTAGTAACGGTAATTAAATTCAGTAGTACTATTATAAATTTTCAAGAGTAACTCAGAAAACAAAAGAAGTGATCAAAAAGCTACGCTAATAAAATTATTTATTTAAAACTTGGTTTATAAGGACAGTAGCAAATAACTTCTATACAAATTTTAGAGTAATTCTATCAAGTACTTTACGTAAAATGGAAAAATACTGAAATATGAAAATTTTTTAAGAAAATTTTTAAAATTTTCTAAAAAGAAAACTACGCTAAAAAGATCGGTTTATAAAAGTTATCCTTCTTTTGGCAGATGCAAATTATTCCCATGGAAACTCAAAGCAAACTCATCAATTAACTTACGTAAAATACAAAAAAAAAATTAAAAATCGAAAATTTTTTCAAATTCTTGAAATGGCTCTATAATAAAAAAAATACACTATGAATACAAATTTTCTATAGCTTCCCGCCTAGTTATACAAATACAAATTTGAAGCAAATCCATAGAGTAATTTTCGAGATCTAACTGGTTAAATAAATAACATTTTATTTTCAAAATTTCTTTTTAAAATTTTAAAAATGCTCTAAAATTAAAACTACGCTATGAAAATCAATTTTTGAAAATTTCCCTTCTTTTGGCAGTCGCGAATAATTTCCCTGTAATTTTTAGAACAAATCTATCGAGTACTTTACGTAGAATAAAAAAAAATAAGAAAAGAAGAATCGATATTTTTTTTTAAATCTTTAAAATTCTCTAAAATTGTAACCACGCTAAGAAAATTAGTTTCCAAAAGCTTACTTTTTTCAGACAATAGCGAATTAATTGTATGAAAATTTTGGAGAAAATTTATAGTATGGTTAACGCAAAAAAGAAAATAAATGAAAAATAAAAATTTTTTAGAAAATTTTCAAAGTGCTCTAAAATTAAAACTGCGCTGAGAAAATTAGTATTCCAAAGCTTGTTTTCTTCAGATAGTAGCGAATTAATTGCATACAAATTTTGGAGCAAATCAATCGAATGGTTTTCGTAAAATAGAAAAAAATTAAAAATAATAATTTTTTAAAAAATTTTAAAAATGCTCTAAAATTAAAAGTGCGCTAAGAAAACTAGTTTACAAAATTTTTAATAATTTTGGCAGTCGAAATAAAGTTCCATACAAATTTTCGAACAAATTCTTCGAGTAGTTTACGTAAAATACAAAAAAAATGAAAAATCGAAATTTTTTAAAAATTCTTAAAATGATTCTAAAAAAAAACTGCGCTAAGAAAACCAATTCCCAATAGCTTCCGCACCAGTTCATCAAAAAATTGAATTGTATGGGAAATTTGAAGTAAATCCATCGAGTAGTTTTTAAGATTTTATTGGCTTAATAAATAGAAACATTTCTTTCAAAAATTTCAAAATGCTCTAAAATTAAAACTGAGCTAAGAAAATCAGTTTTTAAAAATTTATTTTATCCGCGCAATCAGAAATAAATTCCATGCAAATTTTGAAGCAAATTCATCGAGTAGTAAACAAAAAAAAACCAAAAAACGAAAAATCGAATTTTTTTTTTTTTTTTTTTAAAAACTTTAAAATGAAAACTAAGCTGGAAGAACCAAATTATCAATAGCTTCCCAGCAAGTTAATCACAAAACTAAATTCCATGCAAAATTAGAAGCAAATCTATCGAGTAGTTCTCGAGATACAGTTTACTAACTGAATTCATACATCCACACACACACACACACACACACACACACACATACATACAGACATTTTCTGGAAACCACTTTTTTCGACTCACCGAGTTCAAATATGTACAAATTAATGAAAAAATAGAAAAAAATTTTTTTTACCGATACAATGCTTTCTCTATGAGAAAGCAATAGAGAAGTTCGATAATAACATTATCAAACATAATAATATAATTCTTACTTCGTTGAAAGAAATGTGAGATAGCACGCATTAATAAATATAAAAAGATAATCAATATTATTCTTGAATGAATCAAATCAACTACCCACTTTGAGTTACGTACTTTTATTATAAATATTTCATAATAAACTCTCTCTCTTTCTCTTTTTTACGATAATATTTCCCATCATCATGTTTTCCTCAATTCCAGTATTCAATTAATTTCAGTTATTCGATATTTTTCATTATTCTTCTAACATGCTAAAATTTCTAATTAGGCACTGATATATTCTTAGTGACTATATTAATAAAACAAAGTTAATTCTTTTATTTCTAGAATGTTCCAAATGTTATCCTCAAAGTGGCCAATAAAATTTATGCATCAAAAGATGTTTACATAAAAAATCTATTTAAAGCAATCAGTACCATACATTTTGATTCGGATAGTGATGTATTAGATTTTTCAAATGATGAACAATCTGCTGCAAAGATTAATCAATGGTGTGATACACAAACGAACGGAAAAATTAGAGAAATCATTTCAAAAAGTATTTATACAATTTAAAAATTATTAATTTTTTACGATGATATTCAATATATTTTTTTTATATTTACTAACTTTTTAATTATCTTTCTATAGATGACATATCTATTGATACAAAAATGATACTTTTGAATGCAATGTATTTTAAAGGTAATTGGAAATATAAATTCAAGAAAGGAGAGACGAGATTAAAACCCTTTTACGTTGATCAAAAGACTACAGTACAAGTTCCAACAATGCACATTACAAAAGAATTTACTTACCAAGATTTACGTCAGTTCGATGCTAAACTTGTAGCTCTCCCGTATGAAGTAAAAATTTTCATTTACTTTAAAATTGAATGTACGTTTGAATATGTAAATGAATTTATGAATTTCAGAATACGGACTTATCGCTCGTAATCATTGTTCCAAAAAAGATCGATGGTCTTCGAGAAATAGAAAAAAATTTAGAAAATATTGAAATGGCGCAGAAAACAATGCCTTTTGTACCACCAGCTAAAATTCAATTAGCTCTACCAAAATTTAAACTAGAAACAGCAATCCTCTTAAATCAATCCCTTGCGGAAGTATTGCATTTATATTTACCTAGCATTATTAATATTTGAAATTTTAGAATTTATTTTTAATCATTTTTTATTTCTAGTTAGGTATGAGAGAAATGTTCAGTTACGGAGATAATTTTCAAGGCATTTCAGATACACCTTTAAAAGTCGACAAAGTGCTTCAAAAAGCATTTATCGAGGTCAATGAAGAAGGAACTGAAGCAGCTGTAGTAACTGGTAATAACTTTTATAATAATATTTGATTATATAGTTTTAATTAAGCTACCGTTTATCTATGGTTTTAATTTGTATTTTAAATTGATGAATTGTAATTGATCTATTATCATGTTAAAATAAAAAATTTACATACAGTCAAAAATTATAATAAATACTAAAAATTTCTTAATTCTGTTCCTTTTTTTCATTAAACATCCTCGTAAAATTTAAATATAATCAAAAATTAAATATTGAAAACTTCCAAAGGAAATTTTTAATATTTAATTTTTGTGGTTTTAAGCTTCATTTTGGGTTAATCATTTTTTTTATATAATAATCTTATGTTATCATCATAAAAAATTTATCATATATCCTATATACCGAGTCAATCAGTAAAATAATTTATTCTACAAATTAATAACAGATAGATTCAAAAGTATTAATTTTTTTAATATAGAATTTTATATTACAGCTATGATGATGGGCTTCGGATCAAGCAGTCAACAGCAGAAACTGATAAAATTAAACGTCGATAGGCCATTTTTTTTCAAAATTACTTACAAAAAGGATACTTTGTTTAGTGGTCACATTGTAAATCCCCTTTAAAGTTACCCTTTTAACAAAAAATATTTACTATGGGCAATAAGTCAAATGATTAATAAAGAAAAAATATCTTAAGTAACAAATTCAATAAGTTTTAAACTTGATCATAAATTTAAAATTTAGGAACAAAGTCCATCATATCCATCCATATATAAAAAATGCATTACGATTTGAAGTGCACCATCTTGAAATTGATTGGTGACATCTTGGAAGCTTCGAATCAAAAATCGAAAACCTCGATATTTTTAATTGCTAAATGATTTTGTTAAATGTTGGAAGGAATTACGAAATGGAATGTTTAAATGAAATTTGAACTTATAAATGATGGAATTGAATAATGTTTATATTCGTGTATGTGTTTCTGTAATTGTTATATGCGGTTAGATGTAGCAAATATATTTGTGCATTTGTGATTTTTTGCTCTTTATTATACGATATTATGCGAAAGTGGAATATTGATTTATAATTTTAAAATTTATTAAAAACATTTGTTAAAATAGTTTCAATAGTGCTTTATGTTAATGTAAACCATTCGATGGATTTTCTCCAAAATGTGTATACAATTAATTTGCTACTTTCTGAAGAAAACAAGCTTTTGAAAAATAATTTTCTTAGCGCAGTTACGATTTTAGAGAATTTTAAAGATTTTGAAAATAATTTCGATTCTTCTTTTTTCATTTTTTATTTTACGTAAAGTACTCAATAGATTTGTTCTAAAATTTGCAGGGAAATTATTTGCAACTGCTAAAAGAAGGGAAATTTTCGAAAATTGATTTCCCTATCGTAGTTTTAATTTTTGAGCATTTTGAAAATTTTAAAAAGGAAATTGTACTTATTTAGCCAATTAGATCTCGAAACTTGCTCGATGGATTTGCGTCAAATTTTGTATACCATCTATTTTTTTGTCTAAGTAGGTGGGAAGCTATTGAAAATTGTTTTTTTTAGTGTACTTTTAATTTTAAAACCATTTGAAAAATTGAAAAAAAATTTTGATTTTTTAGTTTTTTTCTTTTATTTTACGTAAATTACTTGATGAATTTGCTTTGAAATTTGCATGAGAATTATTTGCAACTGTCGAAAGAAGAATGACTTTTAACAACCGATTTCCTCAACGTAAATTTAATTTTAGAAAATTTTTAAAATTTTGAAAAAAATTTCCATTTTCCATCTTCTTCCATTTTACGTAAACTACTCAATAGATCTACTCTAAAATTTGTATACAAGTTATTTGCTACTGTCTTTATAAAACAAGCTTTTAAAACATTATTTTCTCAGTGTAGCTCTTTGATCACTTCTTTTGATTTCTGATTTAACGTTTTCACTAACTCTTTTCTTACTTCCTCACTTCCTATCTGTCCTTCTATCTTAGATTGATCCTCATTTTTTCTCTATTTTCATCGATCCTTGACTCTCTCTTTCTATTTCCTAATCACTCTCTCACACTCACTAATTTTTCTTGAATAGAAATTATGTTTTTAACATTGAAATCACATTTAAAAAAATTAAATCAAACTACTCTAACTCAATGAGCTCTATGAGGAAGCATTGCGCCAAAGCACTTGGCAGCGTTTTTACCTTTATAAGAAGCTATTATATAATATAGAAAAATTTATTTTTTAGGAAAATATTTTAAAAATAAAAATACTCTATAATTTATGTCTTTACTTTCATACTACACATTTTTTTCAAATGAACAATACGATTCTTTTTATATTTATCAATGTAACCAGTTTTAATTTTTAATATATATTACATAAATGAAATAAAAAAGTCACAGATGAATAATGTTTTAATTAACTTTAGCATAAAAATGAATACATATTAATAGCAATTAAACTATTATCAATATCCCAGATGCCATTGAATTCAAGTAATAACTATCCTCTGTTTTCATTGATTATTTTCTATAACATTAATGAATCATTCCGAAAACATTTGATAGTAACCGGCAGACACATATACATTTATCGATCGCTTAGCGATGCTATGATAATAGAGATTCTCGTCGTGGGAAAATCCAAAAAGTGTCCAAGATAAACGAAATTCCTACCGTACCGTTGTATTATCACAATATACCTTATAGCCTTGTACTGTACTAAACCGTATATATATATATATATGGGACGTTTCAGGTCAACTCACCGAACAAAAAAATAAAATTCGTTGTAAATCTGTGAAAATGTTCCATTTCATACCCAAAATATACAAAAAAATTTTCAGAGGTATAGATCCAATGGATTAAGAGTAATGAGTAATGAAATATTGTGATTTTTCAAAATTTTTGGTGAATTCATCAAATTAATAATTTTTTTACTCAAAAACTAAGGGTCCTAGAGATGTACTTATGAAGACATTTCTTGTTGCAAATTAAGCGTAGAATCAGCACAAATTTTTTTAAATCTCAAGATTGCTATCTTCTGATTGGTCCACTTTGTTATTTCATCTAATTTGCAATTACTTGAGTTCGAACAGGTTGATTTCACTCCTGTTGGAGTATGTTATGTCTTCTGATAACATATTGAAGTAAGCTTTTGCTCCACTTGGCTCGAGCCCTAGGAGAGGAGCTATAGAACTTTGAATATTGAAAAATTTTTAATTTTGAATTTAACACATACATCAACATTTTCTTCTTCGATGTTCATAGATAATACAATATACGAATGCATGATTGTCTAAATATTTTAACATTTATCTATTTCTTTATGATGCAAGTGTTTTATTAAAATATTAATTATGCATTACGTACACATCATCAAGATACACTCATAAACAAGAAAATTTTATTCGTTTAACTAATTTGTCATTATAACTATTTTGCATACGTATTAAAAATTATTTAAATATACATATTTAGGAATTAAAATTAATACTATATATCTGGAAATAAAAAGGATAAAGTTAAATAAATTCTATACGGATAAAATTTATTCAATATAAAAATTTATTACAAAATGAAAGAATCTGTTATTTGTGTATTCTGTAACTTTTAACAAGTACTTCTTAATTTATCTCCACTCTAATGACATTATAATTTTAAAATACCATTTCAATTTAAAAAAAAATTTTGAGTAATTTATTTTCAGAAAAATGTTACTCAATAATGATAATGATTATTTTAATTATTCAGTAAACAAACAGATCACAATGACGGTTACTATAGTGTCTTTTAGAATCATATTTTTAACCAATATTTGAAGCTAGTTTGTTTTATTTTAAGCATTTCAGTTTTAAGAAATTATTTATTATAATAGTAATAATAATAATAATAATAATACTAATTATTATTATTATTCTCATCTAATATAGACTAATCAAAATCATAAATTTAATAATGAACAATACTTTATTCTTTTAATATCATAATCTAAAACAATTTATGAAAAGCAATATCGAAAGCAAGTTGGCTTCATCTCATTAATATCATTTCTTAATAGGGAATCATCTTTAAATTCAAAAATTCTTATTGCTCTTATAGAAATAATTTTTGTGAAAAACTGTGAATAATAGTAAATAATTATAAATAACTGTTAAAAAATGACAGAATTGAGACATAGTTGATTGTTATTTACATTTATTTACAGTTGTTTACAGTTATTCATAGATATTCACCATTATTTACAATTATTTAAAGTTATTTACAATTATTTACAATTAAGGAGATGTAAAATGGATACTACACCTGTACTCATAAATATTTACTATCTTTTTATTTTATTGCAAAATTTAAAGAAAATAAATGCTTTAGCTTGTAGTATGTAGCATGAAGATTATACAGTTAAATTTTGAAATAAATTAATTCATTAGTTTCTCAGAATTTTAGATTTCTTGTACAAAATCTAAAAATTTTAACACATAATATTGAAACCCAAAATTCTAAAAAATTAATGAATGAATTTATTTGAAAATTTAACTGAATAATCTTTATGGTAAATACTACGAGCTAAAACATTTCTTTTCCTCACGTTTTGCAATATAATAAAAAAATATGCCAAATTCATGAATACTGGTGTAGTGTCCGTTTTACATCCCCTTAATAACTAGTATTTCAATTTTCAAAATTTTTAAAATAGTAAATAATTATTTGTCATTTATGATTATTAATAGTTATTTAAAGTTATCTCCAGTTATTTAATATTATTTACAATTATTTAGTCTCCTACAGTTTTTTAAATTTTTCCACAGCTTTTCACAGTTATTTACAGTTTTAAAAGGAGGTTGCTCCTGAACGATAAACTATATATTGCTGTCTTTGTTTAGCACATTGATTTTATATCTTCTGTCTTTGTAATAAAGCGTTGATACAGTTTGCAGAGCAGCCCCCCTGTTAACCAAACATTGCTTATAGATCACGGAACGGTGAAACGGATAAATTGACAACGCGCGGATGATTGAGAAATGTTTAAATTATCAATTTATTTATTAATTTATTATAATGATATATTTTTATTACTATTAAAAATTCAAAATAGATTTTCAATAAGCAGAAAATGAGCAATAAAGTGGTCTCTTTAATTTACGACAATTTTCATTCGTCAAGAACAAAAATTTATTTTAAGATAATTAACAACTACAGTTTTTATGAATATTGAGAAAACTAAATAACGAGCAATTTTTTAATAAACATATTAATAATAAGCATTTAATTTTTCATCAATTTATGTATTAATACTCAACTTGTATTCACCAATCAGAGAGGTTCATTGGGTCTATCTCGTTCGCGAGACAGTTACAGTTTCAGAATACGGGCCTCGTTGCTAACTTCGCAGATACCCTGAGCTCCAATTCACAAACGTTGTTTATAGCAATAAGTTTATGAAAATAAAAATTATAAAACGAATGGTCCGGTGTAAAAATGGTATTTCCTAATTCAAAAACAAATTATAATCATTGTTGCAATCCGTACAAATTGAAAAATCATCGAAAAACTAAATCTTTACGGAAAGTAACTGAAGACATTAAAAAAGTTTTAAAAAACATTTCGTTAGATCAAAGGTTATGTAGTGGATGCAGAAACCGAGCTAGAAAAGAATATAATGACATGCAATGTAATTATTCATCTATTGAATTTTTCAAAAAAAATCTTGTTTTTTAATATTAATTAATATGTTATCTTTTATGTAAATTTTGCATGCGATTTCTGTATTTTATATAATATTAATTGTAAAAATGTGTAGTTTACAAAAATTCTGTTGAAAGATTTATAATAAGGTTGTATTTGCTTGAAAATATCAACTAAAAGATATAAATTTTTAATCTTTTCTTGATATTAAAAATATTTATTAAGAGTATTAGTAATCTAAATATATAATTTTTCCTATAAGATGCATAATTGAGATATCTTTTATTCTACTTTGATTATGTGTGATGTAACAATCATTACTCCATAGTAGTTTTATAGTTCTGTAAAAGTTGAGATTTATTAAAAAATTCTAATAGCATTTATTAAATACTTTATTATTATTTAAATTACTTTTAATTCGCTCTTTCAAAATCTTTTTATGCATGTTTTTATCTTTCTTTTTCTGTACAATGTACTATATAAATATTTTTTATTATAGTTCCATTATGTGTGATGTAGTAATCAATATATTTCTAATAGTTTGATAATAATACTTTCTTATAGTTTGATAGTTGTTTAAAAGTTGAGATCCATAAAAAAATTATAATACAATCTACTAAATATTTTATTTTTAATTAAATTATTTCAAATCTGCTTTTAAAAAATCTCTTAACGCATGTTTTTTATGTATCTTTTTCAATAAGTTGTGATATATAAATATCTTTTACTATAGTTTGATTAAGTGTGATGTTGCAGCAATCGTTACTTTCAAGTAGCTTTTTAGTTTTGTAGAAGTTGGGCTTTGTTCAAAAATTTTAATGACATCTATTAAATATTTTATTTATATTTTAATTTTTTCAAATTGACTTTTACAACACTCGTATTTCTTCATGAATGTTTTTTTATAATTGTTTTTTTGTAAGTTTTGTGCTATAACTTTTTTTCTTTTGTGCTTTTCTACTCCTTGTAGTCATGGAAGTGGATAGTGTAGAAAATTCATCTACTGCAGAATGTGAATCCAGATTTAGTAATGATTGTGTTAATAATAATTTAAATGAGATTTTAGATGAATTGATGTTGGATGATTCCTGTGTAGCGAATGCTTTACCATCAGATATTATCAATGATTCTGTTGAAATACTAAATAACTTGAAATTAATTTTTCATGATTTATCAACGTCAAAAAGTAAGAAAATAAAAATTTTAACAATTTTGCCAAGCACGTGGAATCATAATCAAATAAAGCAATATTTTAATGTTACTGATCATATGATCAAACATGCTCGCAGTCTTGTGCAAGACAAAGGAATATTGTTATCACCTTATCTCAAAAAAGGTTAATATTTTATTATTCTTATGTAATTAAAATTTTTTATAAATATTTTAATTTTTAAATCTTGAATAATTTAAATTTGAAGTTGTGTTTGAATAAAAATTATCAATTAAGCATCACTTTATATTAACATTTGAAATATTCTTTATTCTACTTAAATAATATAAGATGTACTTCTAGTATAATCCTAACATTCACATTATTTTTTATTATTTTTACTATTTAAATGAAATATGTTTACGTATTTGAAATAAAATTAGCCATGATTACTGAATAGTTATTAAAACAATGTCAAACAAACAAGAGTTCTTTATAATGAATACTATCGTGAATATGAAATATTTTCTGTTTAGGTAAATCTACATCTTCTGAAATAATCTCTTCAGTTACAAACTTTTATTTAAGAGATGATGTAAGCTGGACCATGCCTGGTATGAAAGATGTTATGTGTGTAAAAAATAGTGATGGAACGAAAGAGAAGCTTCAAAAACGATTGATTTTGTTGAATTTAAAGGAATTATATAAACTTTACAAATTAGAATTTCCTGAAAATGAAATTGGTTTCACAAAATTTACTTTATTGCGTCCTAAAAACTGTGTATTAGCAGGAAGCAGTGGAACTCACAGTGTATGTGTCTGTTCGTATCATCAAAATGTAAAGTTAATGATTTTAGGTAATTTTATTTATTGGGATCATACATCTTAATATAAGTAATAATAATTCTAATTTTGATGGCTTATTTTATTTCCAGATAGTCATTTAGCTGATTTAACAAAAAATGAAGAACAAAAAATAACATCGTATACAGATTGTTTTGATTTTTTAATATGTGAATCACCATCTGACTTATGTTATTTCAACACATGCGAGAAATGTCCACCATCTAATAATCTCGAGGAATTTTTATTAAAAGTTTTTGAAGAGAATGATATAACCTCAATTTCCTTTAAGCAGTGGATTAATAATCCACACACTACTTTAGAAACTTTAATCAAAGATACGTCTGAATTTGTAACATATTTTTCTATGAAAGTTAAGGAGTTACTTCCTCATGCATTAATAGCATCAAAACAATCTTTGTATTCGAGAACATTGAAGGACAATCTAGAATTAAATAATTTTCAAATAATTGTGGATTTTGCTGAAAATTATGCATTCACAATTCAAGATGCTGCTCCTGGTTTCCATTGGAATAATAACCAGGCTACAATCTATAATGTTGTAATTTATTATAGAGATAATGAAATTACTAAACATAGGAGTTTGGTTATAATTTCAGATTGTTTAATTCATGATGCTGTAGCAGTTTATTCGTTCCATAAAATAATTATTAATTTTTTGAATGATGAATTTTCCTCGATAAAAAAGATCTATTACTTCTCTGATGGTGCCCCTCAACAGTATAAAAATTATAAAAACGTGATCAATTTAGCTCATCATAAAATGGAATTCGGTTGTGATGCTGAGTGGCACTTTTATCCAACAGCCCATGGAAAAGGTCCGTGTGATGGTCTTGGTGCAACAATCAAAAGAGGAGCTCTTAGAGCAAGCCTTCAGAGATCTACAGCAAACCCAATTCTAACTAGTGAAGATCTATTCAATTGGTTAAACACAACTGAAAGAATGCCAAATATTACTTTCAAATATTCTTCACAAGAAAATTATGATGAAAATAAAAAATTTTTAGCTAGACGATTTCAAAATAACAGACGGATACAACATCTTCAACGACAACACTGTTTAATTCCAATGGATGGTACTGTTAGAGCAAAGCTGTATTCAGAAGACAATGTTTATACAGACACTGTAATTATCTAATTTAATTGCATTCCTGTACTAAAGAATTAAAGATTTTTTCTTAGAAATAAATAACATTTTCTATAAAAAAAATTTGAATATTTTTAGTTTAAGTTATAATTATAAAAAACAGATTAAGCCATCCCTCTATACTAAATTTTTATTACTCATGACTATTTTTTTTAACTATAAAATTAAAATTTCATTATAATGGATGTAAATAATAAAATAAATGTGAAAAGTTCTGAAATCCATGAAAACAAGATTCTTAAATCTTTACAGTAAATAGATTCAATGTGCTTATGATTTATTGTACTTAATCTTTACTATTTCCAAAGATAATATAAACTTTAATTCCTAAATATATTATACGTGTTAAAATAATTTTTCAATACATATGCAAAATAATTATAATGACAATCTATGTAATGAACTGTCTTCCCTCGTCATTTTTTGTTGAAAATTATACCAAAGCTACATTCAGAAGACAAGGTATGTACGCAGACACAAAAGTGTCGGAATTGAGACGTGAATAATAGTTATTTACAGTTATTTACATTCATTTATAGTTATTTACATTTTCCAAAATTCTTAAAAATTTAATTAATTTTTTCATATATATGCGAAAATTTTTAAAACTGTAAATAACTGTGAAAAACTGTGGAAAAATGTAAAAAACTGTAGGAGACTGTAAATAATTGTAAATAATATTAAATGACTGGAGATAACTTTAAATAACTATTGATAATCATAAATGACAAATAATTATTTACTATTTTAAAAATTTTGAAAATTGAAATACTAGTTATTAATTATAAATAATTGTAAATAACTTTAAATAATTGTAAATAATGGTGAATATCTATGAATAACTGTAAACAACTGTAAATAAATGTAAATAACAATCAACTATGTCTCAATTCTGTCATTTTTTAACAGTTATTTATAATTATTTACTATTATTCACAGTTTTTCACAAAAATTATTTCTATAAGAGCAATAAGAATTTTTGAATTTAAAGATGATTCCCTATTAAGAAATGATATTAATGAGATGAAGCCAACTTGCTTTCGATATTGCTTTTCATAAATTGTTTTAGATTATGATATTAAAAGAATAAAGTATTGTTCATTATTAAATTTATGATTTTGATTAGTCTATATTAGATGAGAATAATAATAATAATTAGTATTATTATTATTATTATTATTACTATTATAATAAATAATTTCTTAAAACTGAAATGCTTAAAATAAAACAAACTAGCTTCAAATATTGGTTAAAAATATGATTCTAAAAGACACTATAGTAACCGTCATTGTGATCTGTTTGTTTACTGAATAATTAAAATAATCATTATCATTATTGAGTAACATTTTTCTGAAAATAAATTACTCAAAATTTTTTTTTTAAATTGAAATGGTATTTTAAAATTATAATGTCATTAGAGTGGAGATAAATTAAGAAGTACTTGTTAAAAGTTACAGAATACACAAATAACAGATTCTTTCATTTTGTAATAAATTTTTATATTGAATAAATTTTATCCGTATAGAATTTATTTAACTTTATCCTTTTTATTTCCAGATATATAGTATTAATTTTAATTCCTAAATATGTATATTTAAATAATTTTTTAATACGTATGCAAAATAGTTATAATGACAAATTAGTTAAACGAATAAAATTTTCTTGTTTATGAGTGTATCTTGATGATGTGTACGTAATGCATAATTAATATTTTAATAAAACACTTGCATCATAAAGAAATAGATAAATGTTAAAATATTTAGACAATCATGCATTCGTATATTGTATTATCTATGAACATCGAAGAAGAAAATGTTGATGTATGTGTTAAATTCAAAATTAAAAATTTTTCAATATTCAAAGTTCTATAGCTCCTCTCCTAGGGCTCGAGCCAAGTGGAGCAAAAGCTTACTTCAATATGTTATCAGAAGACATAACATACTCCAACAGGAGTGAAATCAACCTGTTCGAACTCAAGTAATTGCAAATTAGATGAAATAACAAAGTGGACCAATCAGAAGATAGCAATCTTGAGATTTAAAAAAATTTGTGCTGATTCTACGCTTAATTTGCAACAAGAAATGTCTTCATAAGTACATCTCTAGGACCCTTAGTTTTTGAGTAAAAAAATTATTAATTTGATGAATTCACCAAAAATTTTGAAAAATCACAATATTTCATTACTCATTACTCTTAATCCATTGGATCTATACCTCTGAAAATTTTTTTGTATATTTTGGGTATGAAATGGAACATTTTCACAGATTTACAACGAATTTTATTTTTTTGTTCGGTGAGTTGACCTGAAACGTCCCATATATATCTATATTATAAAAAGATTTCGCTGTCGCCACCGTTGCCGAGTATAAGAATTTTTAATGATTTGTCCTTAGTTAGCTAGAATTTAGCTAGAATCTAGCTGAAATTTAGTTAAAGATTAGCTGAAAGTTAGCTTGAAGTTAGCTGAAGTCAGATAAAATTATATAAAAGTTAGCTAAATTTAATATTGAAATTTGCTAAATTTATACAAAATTTAAATGGAAATTAGTTGCAATTCAGCTAAAAGTTATATTAATTTTAAGCAATTTTAGATAAATTTTGGTTTGATTTCAGCTGAATTTTAGCTGCATTTTAGATCTATTTATATTATATTCTCTCTTTACTATTGAAAGTATATCATCGCTGTCGCCGTCAGAAATATGCCCCTTATTTTTGAAACTACTTTACAGCTTTAAATTGAGCTGGATTTAAACTTGTAATTAGCTTCAAAATAATTAAATTAAGCTAAATTTAAGCTTTGAAATAGCTGAAAATTAGCTGAATTAATCTGAATTGAAGTTTGTAGTAAACTTGGTAATAGCTAATTTTAAGTTTTGTGTATAACGATTTATCATAACATCCCAAGCGGAAATAATCTGCCGTTAATAACTAATAATAATTATATACAACGGAAAATAATTTTTAAAAAAAGTTATTATTTTTTATTATTTGTTATAAAAGTGTAGATTTTGGACTGTAATAACTATTTATAATAGTTATTAATAATTATTTCACATTTATAACAGTTGATAAAAGTTATTATCAGTTATTATTTTTTATTATCTTTTTCAGCATGGTAAGTATATGCATAAAGTAAACCGTAAGTAAAAATTATTATCGGTTATTATTTTTTTTTCTATTTTAATCTAAGAGTTACTAATAATTATTTTCTATTTATAAAAGTTAATAGAAGTTATTATTAGTTATTATTTTTTATCATCTTTTTCGGTATGGAAGGTATACATATAGAGCAAACGTTGAATAAAAGTTATTATCGGTTATTATTTTTTTTTATCTTTTTTGGTATGGAAGGTATATACACATATAAAGCCAACGTTAAATAAAAGTTATTAATATTGTTTTTTAGTAATTTTTAATAATTTTTTTATTAATTTTTTGAATTTTAAAGGTGTTCACTTGAAGGAAACGATAAAAAAAGTTATAATTATTTTTTCATTAGATTTTAAAAATTGTTAAAAATTGTTTTTGATTATTGAAAGTAAGTAGATAGGTAAGGATATAATTGATTCAAAAAGAATTTTTATTTTTATTTTTACATAAAAACTTTTATATAAAAATATAAGTCTTATTTTACAATTATAAAAGAAGTTTTATTTTGTATTTACAATGTCAACGCTAACATATAATACGATTTACTTATCAAATCTTAATTAATGCAGCGACCAAGAGCACCTTTAAAAATTGAGCTTAAATAATAATCATTATTACATTTTGTTATTATACAAGGCCGGTGTAGCATGGTATACTTAAGACATTGAATTTCGCCATGAAAGAGTGAACATTTTTTTAAATTTATGACTTCTTTTACATCAGTGTCATTAACAAATGAAACCGGTACAAGTTTTAATAATTTAAAGAAAATATAAACATCACAGTTATCGTCGTATTTAATCAAATATATAGAACTAATGATTCCGAATTTACTATCTTTCGTTTGAAAAATAGAATCATTAGTTTTTTTCCCTTTTGAATAATAACAAGATGTGTATCTACAAGTTTGATATATAATTTTATTGTATTTTTTACATTCAGTAATTTTATTAATATTTATAAAGAAACGAAGGCACGAAATTTCTTTTTTGGTTAGAATGTGACGTTTTGCACATCCTACTAGTGTACAATCACCTATTTTTACTACTTTCTTTAATCTTTTACTGTTCAGTTGATCAACAAAATCTTTCGTTTCTTGAGAAATAAAGCTTTCCGTTTCTAATTGTGGAATTTGTTGATAAGTTAATAGTCTAATAACTATTTCTTTAGCGATGTGGTAATTACTTTTCTTCATTTCAAGTAAATTTTTATTATGGCTTTCAAAGGGAAAAGTATTGATTGCCCATACCCTGGTAGAAAAAAGCCTGGATTTACGGTGTCATTATGGTGTATTTTATGGTTTGCAACCATAATATGGCCACAAACCCAGTCTTATTTCGACGGAATATGGCCAGCTTATGGACTTGACAAGGCTACAAACCCAGTAGTGGTCCCCAATTCTCGACAGTATCAGTTAAATGTAACAGTGAATGTACATTGTAGTACATGTACTTATCTCCGAAAAATATACCAAAATAAAAAACAAATTCTATTAATAAAATTTTTGAAATCTTTAGTTCATGTGGTGATATGCTATCTTGTAGAAGAGTATTTAAAGCTGAGATAAACATTGCAAGATGATTTAGATATTTTCTAGGTAGAAGCCCTTTTAGGCTTGGTAAAGCACCGAATAAAATCCAAATGAGCCAATCAGAAGCTGATAAAAAATAATAAAAAATAAAAACTAATAATAATTTTTATTCTAGGTTTGGTTTAGCGTATGGTTTTCAAATTGAAAAAGCTAATAAAAAATAATAAAAAATAAAAACTAATAATAACTATTGTTTCATAAGAAAGTAATAAAAAATAATAACTAATAATAACTTTTATTTTAGGTTTGGTTTATGCGTATGATTTCCAAATTGAAAAAGCTAATAAAAAATAATAAAAAATAATAAGAAATTAAAACAAAAAATAAAAAATAATAACTATTTCAAACTTTTATTACAGTCCAAAATCTAGACATTCTAAATTGTTAATATCAGTTATTATTTTTTATCATTTTTTATTTCAGAATGTGATTTCCGCCTGGGATATAAGTTTAAGATTAATAATAGATGAAAAAAGTTAATAATGTCTTTTTTACAATTAGATTGATCATATAAAATAATTATTAATTTTATGATTTTATTTCAAGTATAGGGTTGAAAATTTTGAAAAAGCTAAATTGAAGTATAATAATCAAATGATCAAATTAGTTAAATCAAAATCAAATACTTAGATAGTCTTTATAAATTTAATTTAATTTTTATTTAATTTTGTAAAAAAAACACTGACATCACAGTTTTCCAAATTTTTTATCCTTAATCCAAAAATGTTTTAAATATTTCTTTATTACTGCCTTCAATTTTTACTAATAGAAAGTCTGATATAAAGAAATTTCGGAAAATTTTTCAATAAAGATTAAAAATTTAGAAAACTGCGATGTCGGCAGCTATGTATAAATCATATACCCTATTAAATTCCCTTAAATAATGTTTTCGATGTTTGAAAATTTTATGACATAATTTACCTGTATTATTAATTTTGTTATAGAAATAATTAATATTAATATGTTTATCTAAAGACAAAGAAATTTAATACCGTTTACGTTGAAACATCAATGAAAAAAATCTTTAAATAAAAAACGTTAAAACATTGATAAAAAAAGCGAGAAAAAACAAATTTTGATTTATAAATCTATATACTAATTGAACTATTCTTTAATTCATTATGTTATAGTCAACGTAGGTATTCTTTTTATTCAATAATCTACGTATAGAAATAATAGTTATTTTTTCTGCAAATAAATTTTTAGAAATTTGATTAGATTCATTGAAAGTTCAAGATTTACCTAAAGAAAACTATTGAATAATTATAATTATTTAGTATATTATATAAAAGTTATTAAAAAAATTGCAAATTCTTGGATAATTTTTTTAAAGTTATAAAAGCAAGATGGGGGTTGGCACGCTTGCGCGCAGGGGGCTTGCCCCCTAGTATATATAAATATAAATATATATATATATATATATATATATATATATATATATATAATGTTAAACGATGCGTCATGACTTCAGTTCTCAGTTTTAATCGAGCAGTTGACAACGCGCGTTATACACCCACAACACATTGAATTACAAAAATCGTTAAATATGTCAGAAGAAGTGGTTAAAAGTGTTGTTAAAAGTATTCAAAATTTTACTCATAATTTTTACAAGGTAATAGACATGTTTTCATCAAAATCATTTTAATATTAGAAAGGAGGATGCCCAGGGTGGGGTTCGATTTTTCGAAAGACCGTTATTTTTTTGGGTTTGACGTAGAATCTTAAAATTTAGAATGATGCTTTTCAGAACATTCATTTAAATTGTATAGAAATCCCGTTTTCAATTCATGGCTGCAATCGAAATGCATTTATTCAAATAAATTGTAATTGATATACTTTTGAAAACTCTATTATAAATTTCGAAATATCTCATCATAATATGGTGTTCTGTATACTTGTTACAATTCTAAATGTCAATTACAATTTATTCGAATAAATGCATTTCGATTGCAGCCATGAATTGAAAACGGAATTTCTATACAATTTAAATGAATGTTATGAAAAGTATCATTCTAAATTTTAAGATTCTACGTTAAGAGGAAGACACGTATCTCTGTCTTTTTCTAATCAAAAAATTAATTTTTAGCAAAAAATATTAATTTCAGCAAAAAATAAAGAGAAAGCCGCATCTCGTATCAGGAAAAGCAAAATTTTCTTTGATAAAAAAAAATTCATTTTATTGCTTCGATTTCAAGAAGACCTTGAAAAACCAAATTGTTTACCCTAACCTCTATGTTATAAATTTTTCAAAGTTTTCTTGGAAACTAAGCGATAAAATTAATTCTTTCTCATCTATGAGAATATTGCATTTTTTTAGACGAAATGCGGCTTTCTTTTCATTTTTTGCTAAAATTATTAGTTTTTCTAATAATATCAATTCTATGATTAGAAAAGGATAGATATACTCGACCTCCTCAACTCAAAAAATATCAGTCTTTCAAAAAATCGAACCCCACCCTAACTGTTTTCATTGATTATTTTCTATAACATTAATGAATCATTCCGCAAACATTTAATAATAACCAGTCCACGCATATACATTTATCGATCGCTTAGTAATGCTATAATAATAGAGATTCTGGTCCTGGGGAAATCCAAAAAGTATCCAAGATAAACGAAATGCGGGTGGGGCTCGAACATTAGAATGTTTTTTATTTAATGAATATTTATTTAGAGTACCACAATTACGAATAGCGTATTCCATAATTTAGAATAAAGTAATAATGAATTTTCATGATTTCAAAAAGTAGTAGTGATAATCTCAAATTATTCGATTAAAATATTTAGAGTTCTTTCGAAATCTTGATATAGTTTATTCTAAATTTAGAAGTACATTTATTTTGCTACTTCTTATTTCGATAAAGTGAATATTCTAAAATGCTTTACTCGCATTAGTTATTTTCGTTACTTCAGTCGCTGAAAAAACGAAAATTCTAAAATGAATAAATGAACAGTCTCGATATGCACATAATTTATATGAACTTCTAAATGAATGTTAATTAAATAAAAAAAATTCTAATGTTCGAGCCCCACCCCGAAATTCTTACCGTACCGTTGTATTATCACAATATACCTAATAGCCTTGTACTGTACTAAACCGTACTAATTATATATGTCCTTTGGCCGTATTCAGGTGGAATATGAATCGAGAACAATGTTTGTCGCTTGAGCTGAAATTGCCGAGAGCGTGCGAAGTGCGCCTAAGGTAGGTTTCTGCTCAAGCGACAAACATTGTTCGAGATTCAGATTCCACCTGAATAAACGGCGAAAGGAGATAAATGCTTTTATATTCGAAGTAGGCCGTATGAGGAACTATAACTTATTAGTTGAAAATATTAATCTTTTTTCAATACGGCGCAAGCAGGGCCCAGCCTTTTTACATTGATATGCGCATGTGTCAACACAAACTATACATTGCTTTTTTCCTAACCAAAATTTAACTTTCTATGGTTCATGCTATGTATAGATTTACTGCAGAGAAGACGTTGCCTTCCAAGGGCTTCGCTATCACCACGTTACACAGCGCCATCCTTCGCCACAGTTTGCCTAGAGAGGACCCTGTTAGGCTTTCTTAGCAATTAGTTGGGGCCAAGCGGGCGCCCTGTTATCATTTCCGATCGGGTATATTTCGTTCAATATGTCAAAGAGCAATCACATTGAACGTAGGTTAGTGAAAAAAATGACTTGCGCTTCGGCAGCAGCTATACTCATTACAAAATGTTAATCTAAAAAACAAAAGAAAAAATTAATTGAACTAAAATTTAATTTTAAAAGTATTACAAAAAACATTAATATTTTCAACTAATAAGTTATAGTTCCTCATACGGCCTACTTCGGACATAAAATCATCTATATCCTTTGGCCGTATTAAGGTGGAATCCAAATCTCGAACAATATTTGCCGCTTGAGCAGAAATATACTTTGGGCGCGCTTCGCGCGCCCTCGGCAATTTCAGCTCAAGCGACAAACATTGTTCTCTATTCATATTCCACCTTAATACGGCCAAAGGACATATATTAGTTATATACGTAACTTGGGAGTACGAAGGATGAATACAGGCGAGACTAAAGTGTTTGTCGCTTGAGTAGCAGTTAGTCGAGGTCGCGCGAAGCGCGCCCGAGACTGACTGCTGCTCAAGCGACAAGCACTTTAGTCAAGCCTGGATTCAGAATCCTTCGTACTCCCAAGTTACGTAGATAAGTTTATGTCGTTGGTAGGCCGTATAAGGAACTATAAAAATGATTTTTTAAAATTAATGATATATGTTTTATTAAAAAAAAGTAAATAATGTCATTATTTACTTATTTATTTTACTTATTAACTGTTTAACTTTCAAAATTTGTTCAAACAAAACATTCTGTAAAGTTAAGATTTTATATCAATTTGTATGAGCATTGACATATCTAACGACATTCTTTTGTTTTCACTAACCTACGAATCGATGTCACTCGCGTCATATACGGCCATGCTGTGCGATATCTCGATCTGTCAATACTCCCTTAGGGAGTATTGACAGAGAGAATATCGTCGAGATATTAGCATGAACGTATGCAATTCCTATACAAATTTAGCGTGGTCTATAGGTATTCCATCGAATACGGCCTACGACGACATAAAACTAATATATTAGTTATATACGTAACTTGGGAGTACGAAGGATGAATACAGGCGAGACTAAAATGCTACTCAAGCGACAAGTACTTTTGTCAAGACTGGATTCAGAATTCTTCGTACTCCCAAGATACGTAGATAAGTTTATGTCGTCGTAGGCCGTATGAGGAACATTAAAAATGATTTTTTTAAATTAATGATATATATTTTATTAAAAATAAATAAGTAATGTCATTATTTACTTATTTTTTTACTTATTAACTGTTTAACTTTCAAAATTTGTTTAAACAAAACATTCTGTAAAGTTAAGATTTTATATCAATTTGTATGAGCATTGACATATCTAACGACATTCTTTTGTTTTCACTAACCTACGAATCGATGTCACACGCGCCATATACGGCCATGCTGAGCGATATCTCAATCTGTCAATGTTCCCTTAGGGAGTATAGATTTGTCAATACTCCCTAAGGGAGTATTGACAGAGAGAATACCGTCGAGATATTAGCATGAACGTATGCAATGCCTATACAAATTTAACGTGGTCTATAGGTATTCCGCCGAATACGGCCTACCGCGATATAAATATATGTATATATATATATATATATAATGTTAAACGATGTGTCATGACTTCAGTTCTCAGTTTCAAAGGAGCAGTTCACAACGCGCGTTGTACACCCACAACACACTGAATTACAAAAATCGTCAAATATGTCAGAAGAAGTGGTTGAAAGTGTTGTTAAAAGTATTCAAAATTTTACTCATGATTTTCACAAGGTAATAGACATTTTTTCATCAAAATCATTTTAATACTAGAAAGGAGGATGCCCATGGTGAGGTTCGATTTTTCGAAAGACCGTTATTTTTTGGGCTTGACGTAGAATCTTGAAATTTAGAATGATGCGTTTCATAACATTCATTTAAATTGTATAGAAATTCCGTTTTCAATTCATGGGTGGGATTCGATTTTTCGAAAGACCGTTATTTTTTTGGGCTTGACAAAATTTAGAATGATACTTTTCATAACATTCATTTAAATTGTATAGAAATTCCGTTTTCAATTCATGGCTGTAATCGAAATGCATTTATTCAAATAAACTGTAATTGATATTTAGAATCGTAACACTTACATAAAACACTATATAATTATAAAATAATCCGAAATTTCTATTAAAATCTTTTGACAAGCATTAAAAGAATATACAAGAATATACTTTTGAAAACTCTATTAGAAATTTCAAAATATCTCATCATAATATGGTGTTTTGTTACAATTCTAAACGTGAATTACAATTTATTCGAATGAATGCAATTCGATTGCAGCCATAAATTAAAAACGGGAATTCTATACAATTTAAATAAATTTTATGAAAAGCATCATTCTAAATTTTAAGATTCTACGTTAAGCTAAAAGAAATATCAGTCTTTCGAAAAATAGAACCCCACTCCAATTCATGGCTGTAATCGAAATGCATTTATTCGAATAAATTGTAATTGATATTTAGAATTGTAACACGTATATAAAGCGCTATATAATTATAAAATATTCCAAAATTTCTAATAAAATCTTTTGACAAGTAATAAAAGAATATACAAGAATATACTTTTGAAAACTCCATTAGAAAATTCGAAATATCTCATCATAATATGGTGTTCTGTATACATGTTACAATTCTAAATGTCAATTACAATTTATTCGAATAAATGCATGTCGATTGCAGCCATGAATTTAAAACGGAATTTCTATACAATTCAAATGAATGTTATGAAAAGCACCATTCTAAATTTTAAGATTCTACGTTAAGCCCAAAAAAATATCAATCTTTCGAAAAATCGAACCCTACCCGATGCCCACGAGTATATTAATTGAGTTATGCCCACAAAAATTAACCTCTAAACCCTATACCATTATTTAGAGCACAAAAAACATGAATTAAAAAAAAATTGACCTCCTTAATAACAGGGAGAGTGGAGATATTATATGATGAAGTTTGCACCTCATTCATAGCCGAAAATATTTCATTTTAAATAAATAAAATGCTTTGTGCAATTTTTTAAAGACTTTTAAGGGTGCAAATAAAAGCTTTTTTACGAGCTTTAAAATGACACAACTTTTAATTCAGGGCCATATCTCCATGTGTTTGTATTATCGGATTAATTGATTCACCACCTTTTATCCCCTTTAGTTATTTCATTATTTGAAAATGTTTGTGCAATTATTTTTTAAATATGAGGATGTCATTCGATAGGTCTCTTAAAAACGCAGAATATATACCAGGGCCACATCCCTATAATCTTCAAAATGGTTTATAAATAATTTTTATTAATTACGCCTAAGTATTGTATATATCTATATACATGCTTTTCAGCAAATTTTCGAAACGTTTAAGGGTGCCCGCGCAAAAAAAATTACCATCGCCGAGGCATCGCAAATACTTTCGCCGAAGCATCGCCGATGCTTTAGCCGAACTATCGCCGATACATCGCAGATACTTTGTGCGAAATATCGCAAATACTTACGGCGAACCATCACCGATAAATCGCAGATACTTTGTACGAAATATCGCTAATACTTTCGGCGAACCATCGCGTATCCATCGCCGAGCTATGTCCATATCTCCGCGAAATATTATATTATTTCGCCGATATTTCTCCACAGGGCTAATCCCAGATATCGCCCATATATTGCGCATACATCGCAAAATTTTTTAATTTTAGATTTTTTTACTAATTTCCCCGATGTATCGGCGATGGTTCGCCGATGGATTAGCGATGGTTCGCCGATGTATTGGCAATGGTTCGCCGATGTATATATTAAGTTTCAAAAATAATTTTAACATTTTCCTAAATATGATAAATAATAATAAGGAAATTATATATTTATTTCTAATTCAATGTATATTGTGGGAACATTGTTTTCGAAGCAAAATTTTTTAAACAAAGTTTCTTCGATTTTACCTGATTATATTGAGCGTAAAATGTACATTTTAAAAAAACTGTTAAAAAACAATGTACTTTTTTCATCCACATTATGCAAGGAAATAAAAAGTAAATCTTCTTGCGTTAAATATACATTGGATAAAAAAAATTGTATAGGAGAGATTCAATTCTTTACTAAAGTTTATTGTGATTGTATTGGTGATTGTTACTGTCAACCAAAGTATTGCGCAGTAATAAAAAAATTTGTAACTTTCAATCCTTATGCAATAACTATTGGTCAAAGTGTCTTAGACTTTGTGCATCAAATTCGAGGTGAAGGAGACATTAATCTAATTCAAATAAATTTATTACAATGCGTTTGTTTTTATGTAAAAAATATTCATACTAATATTATTTATGTCATAGAACCTGTAAATACAGTAGAAAAAGAGTAAATATTCTATAAAAAAATGTGAAAATATTTTTATTAATTTCTTCCTTTATGTTTATAAACAATAGAGAAACATTTATTTAAGAAAAGACACATTTATGCAAATATACTGAAAATATGATTTTTTTTTTTTTTTTTTTAAAGGAAAAAGATTAATATATAAAGGATATTGTCCTCTATATGATTAACCTTTTATATATGGTGAAGTCGAGGAAGTCCCCCGCCCGGCATCTGTTTAACACATTACATCAGGCTAGGTCTGTCAGACCCACCATACCGAAAACTTTGACTACCGATGGATGGTCAGCCACTTTTGTAACCAACAATCAACGGATACCCAATGAGGTCGGATTTTTTTAAAGAGTCGCGATATAAATGGCACATACACTTATTTTCTTTCGAAAAAAAAGTTAGAGGTACCTGGCCAGGATTCGAACCCATGCCCTCTGCGTTGAAGGCAAGAGCTCTATCCATTACGCCACCGCGCTCGTGAAAATATGATTTTGGGAACTTTATATATATATATATACATCGGCGAACCATTGCCAATACATCGGCGAACCATTGCTAATCCATCGGCGAAGCATCGCCAATCCATCGGCGAACCATCGCCAATGCATCGGCGAACCATCGCCGATACATCGGGGAAATTAGTAAAAAAATGTAAAATTTAAAAATTTTGCGATGTATGCGCAATATATGGGCGATATCTGGGATTAGCCCCGTAGAGAAATATCGGCGAAATAATATAATATTTCGCGGAGATATGGACATAGCTCGGCGATGGATACGCGATGGTTCGTCGAAAGTATTTGCGATATTTCGCACAAAGTATCTGCGATTTATCGGCGATGGTTTGCCGAAAGTATTTGCGATATTTCGCACAAAGTATCTGCGATGTATCGGCGATAGTTCGGCCAAAGCATCGGCGATA
This sequence comes from Anastatus disparis, assembly GCA_017163975.1. Lineage (NCBI taxonomy): Eukaryota > Metazoa > Arthropoda > Insecta > Hymenoptera > Eupelmidae > Anastatus > Anastatus disparis. The sequence continues at coordinate 6,134,450 of JAFFSR010000251.1, forward strand.
GTTCGGCTAAAGCATCGGCGATGCTTCGGCGAAAGTATTTGCGATGCCTCGGCGATGGTAATTTTTTTTGCGCGGGTGCATACGAAAGGTAATTTTACTGGCTTATAAATAGCAGTACTTTCGATACAATAATTGGTGGTTTTATCAAACATTTTCAAATAATGAAATAACTATAGGAGATGAAAGGTGGTGAATCAATTAATTCGATAATACAAATACACGGAGATATGGCTCTGAATTGAAAGTTGTGGCATTGTAAATCTCGTAAAAAAAACTTTTATTTGCACCCTTAAAAATCTTTAAAAAATTGCACAAAGCATTTTTTTATTTAAAATGAAATATTTTCGGCTATGAATGAGGTGCAAACTTCATCATATAATATCTCCACTCTCCCTGCTATTAAGGAGGTCAATTTTTTTTTTAATTTGTTTTTTGTGCTCTAAACAATGGTATAAATTTTAGAACTTAATTTTTGTGGGCATAACTTAATATACTCGTGGGCGTCCTCCTTTATTAGAAACTAATTATTTATTGTTTAATATCAATTTTAGACTGTAGCCGGCAAAAAGGATGGTAATTTCGTGAGCTCAGCCTTGAGCGCTCACGTAGTTCTATCGATGGCTGCATATGGCGCTCGAGAAAATACCGCTAAAGAAATGCGACAAGCTTTATACCTACCTGATGATGACACTCAGGGCTACCAAGAATTTCAAAATTTTATTAATATTTTAAATGTGAGTAATGTATGACAATATAAAATTCTTGTTAGTTCATTTTTTTTTATTTTCAAATTAATTATAAATTAATCTGAAATAATCATGATTTTTAAAAAATAATTATACTTGAACAAAATAATAAAAAATAAGTGAGCCAAGAGAACTCATAGATTAAAAAAAAATAATATGATTATTTATTTTTTCTACATTTGAATTTTACTAGTTAATATATTTACATGAGGTAAATTAAACGTTTTACAATGGTTAAAAATGAAGATTTATATATATATATATACAGTGCCGTCCATAAATTCGGGATCACTCAGAGGAAAAAATTGCTGGAGAAAAATCGCAATAACTCGGTAAATATAGGTCGTATAGAAATTCTAAAAAAAACGATTTTAAAGTACTCCTCAAGAGCTTTAAAAACGCTGTATTATATTATTTTAAAAGTTTTTTTATGGTATTAAAAAAATTACTTAAAAATAAACATTTTTTGCCAATTTTTTAAATTTTAGATTCGCTCACACCGTTTTTCGAGTATAAGATAAAAAAATCTGAAAAAAATATAATTTAAAGTACTCTAAAAGAGCTTTAATTTGCATTTTTTTAAAATTTTTTACAATGATTTTCCGTCAAGATATGAAGTTTTAAAGTTGGGCATTTTTGGTGTTTTTTGCAGAAAAATGGCCAATTTTCTGCAAAAAACACCAAAAATGCCCAACTTTAAAACTTCATATCTTGACGGAAAATCATTGTAAAAAATTTTAAAAAAATGCAAATTAAAGCTCTTTTAGAGTACTTTAAATTATATTTTTTTCAGATTTTTTTATCTTATACTCGAAAAACGGTGTGAGCGAATCTAAAATTTAAAAAATTGGCAAAAAATGTTTATTTTTAAGTAATTTTTTTAATACCATAAAAAAACTTTTAAAATAATATAATACAGCGTTTTTAAAGCTCTTGAGGAGTACTTTAAAATCGTTTTTTTTAGAATTTCTATACGACCTATATTTACCGAGTTATTGCGATTTTTCTCCAGCAATTTTTTCCTCTGAGTGATCCCGAATTTATGGACGGCACTGTATATATAACTATGAAAATATATAATAATTATTAATTTTATCGAAAAATTATACACAATTAAAGAGTAACGGTAACAGTGTTTGTGTAATACTAAATGTACATTGCTTAAAAATAAAAACATAATTTCGATGCACAAAAACATTGTCAATTAATATATATAACTTTGGCAAAGGGCCTTTCACAACAATATTAATTTATATTAATTGACAATTTTTTTGTGCATAGAAATTATGTTTTTATTTTTAAGCAATGTACATTTAGTATTAATAATTATTTTTGAGCAAGAAAGAAATAAGACTTAGATTGATGATTAATTTATATGTATTTTTTGCGATATTTTTGCCTGAAGAGGATCGTGAAAAATATGACTGAAACGTTGCTTAACTGACTCAAAATAAATAATTTGACAGTAAAAGTTGTTAATCTCATTTCAATAATTAAATGAATTTTATAAACATTTTTCTTATTTCTTCAATAGCACAAGAATCGTCCATGGAACTAAATTTTTTAATCTCGAAATTTTTTTTTTTATTAATAACTTAATATTTTCAAAGACTTCACAAAAAATTTGCGATTTAAAATTTTCATGGCAGTGTTTTAGTTCCTACATCTTTCATAAAAAATTATCAAAGCTATCTTAATATTAATAATATTAATTATTTATTTCAACAAGTTTAAAAATATTGTAACATTTTCTTTTATTAATAAAAGCATTATGACGAAATTTCTAATTTATTTAACATTTAATAAAGATATATGTAAGAAAAGTGAAATAGTTTTAGAATATTGTTTAATTTATATCAAACAATTTTATACTCATTGTTCTGACTTGAGTGACAACCCATATGGAAATAATTTCTGTGAATAACTGTAAATAATAGTAAATAATTGTGAATAAGTGTTAAAAAATGCCGGAATTGAGATATAAATAATAGTTATTTACAGTTATTTACTGTTATTTACTATTAATTACTATTATTTACAGTTACTTACAGTTATTAATAATTATTTACAATTATTTATAGTTATTTACAATTATTTAGAGTTTTTTTACAGTTATTTACAGTTCTTTATAATTATTTATAATTATTTACAATTTTTCATAATTTTTTACAATTAGTTACAGTTATTTACATTTTCAAAAATTTTCGCATATATATATATAAAAAAAATTGAATAAATTTGTGAAAATTTTCGAAAATGTAAATAACTGTAATTAACTGTAAAAAACTGTGAAAAAATATAAATAATCGTAAATAAATGTAAATAATTTAAAAAAAAATAAATAAATGTAAATAACTGTAAATAAATATAAATAACTGTAAATAACTGTAAATAACTGTAAATAAATGTTATTTATGTCTCAATTTCAACATTTTTTAACACTTATTTACAGTTATTTACAGTTATTTCCATTTATTTACAGTTATTAACACTTATTTACAATTATTTCCAGAAACTTTTTCCATATGGGAATACACTGATTTTTGCCATTGATTGAATAATTAAATGACTGATATTTATTTTTTATAATTTATATTAAAAATTTGCTTAGTAATCATATACAATTTAGGAGAAACACGTAAAATATAAATATTATGTCTAAAAATAAATATAAAATTAATGATGAGGAATTACAAGGAAATATAATTATACCCATAAAGTTCAAAAGGCTTGTTGAAAATTCAAGTAGTAAAAATCAGATTAGAAGAATTAAATATATATTTTCGTTAAACTTTTTTGTGAATTAGAATTTTACTCACGTAAAATCCATTAGATACATAAAAAAAAGAATAAATAACTAATGCGTGTTTTTTTTTGCAATTTGGTGATTATCGACAGAGATATAACAAATTGAAATATATTGAGTGACGCAACGATTGTTCAATAATTAGCTGAATTAACTATATGCTCTGGTGTACAATTATGACGTCACAGGATATTTTAATCTATTATATCTTTATTGAAAAAAATACATGTCCATTATTTTTCAAATTCTTCATTACGGAACTAAAAAATTTTTTAATGCAAAACCCCAATCGTATTGCTTTTTTCAAAAATTTACTAATAAACGGTAAGGATGAAAAATTTTTGTTTATAATAAAATCATTCATATACTTTTGATTTCTCAATTATTCGTACATTTTAAACAAATGAATAATATTAATGTAATTTTATATTTTTATACAATAATAAAAAATTTTGTTTTATTACAGAATGTTCCTAATGTCATCCTCAAACTGGCAAACAAAATTTACGCGTCCAATACTATTACTATTAAAGATGAATTCAAAGAAATCACAAGTAAACACTTCCATTCTGAAAGCGCAGTTGTGGATTTTTCGAAAAATAAAGAGTCCGCTGATTTAATTAACCAGTGGTGTATGGATAAAACCAATTCTAAAATCAAAGAAATCGTCAAAGCTGGTGCGTACTTTTAAATTTCATAAATTTTTATCAACGAATGAAATATCGATTATAAAATAAAAATTAGAATACTTTTTACAGATAATCTGAGCAATGCTGCAGGAATGATACTTTTAAATGCAGTATATTTCAAAGGCAACTGGAAAAATCAATTTGATAAAGAATCGACAATGCCAAAGCCTTTCCATGTTGATAAGACAACCACAATAGACGTTTCTACAATGTACATAGAGAATAGATTTTTCTTCAAGGATTTTGAAGAAATTAATGCTTTTTGCATTGCTCTTCCTTATGAGGTATGTAGAAATTTGGCACTAAACTAATATTATTTGAAATGTAATTATTAAAATAATTTTTTGTTTTTTAATTTATTACACAGTTAAAAATCGGGTGAAGTTCAAACACACAATGTGTGTTCAAACTCCACCCGAAAAAATAAAATACACAAATATTGTGTAATATTATATTTAACACATTAAATTTAATTTTAAATTAATTTCACACAAATTCTGTGTATTTATTGTGTTTAAGAAGTATACAGATTGTATTTAACACAGTTCTTACACAAAATATATGTAAATTGAGACACAAGTTGTGTGTTACACATAATATTTGTTGTTTATTTACACACATTTTGTGTATTCTACGCCAATTTACACACAACACACAATTTTTCACTGTGTAGAATGAAGATTTGTCAATGGTACTTGTCGTTCCTAAAGAGATCGATGGACTGAAAAATATTGAGGAAAATCTTGACAAATTGAATATTAATTTCAAAGAAAAATTTAAATATAAAGAAGAAGTGAATCTTTCCTTACCGAAATTCAAAGTTGAAACTACAATCGATTTAAATCTTCATCTCCGTGATGTAATTAAAATTATTATTTTATATAATGTATATGTTCGTAAATTATTTAATGCTAATAAAAATTTTAATTTACATATAGTTGGGTATGATTGAAATGTTTACTGATGAAGCCAATTTTAACGGCGTTTCTGACACGCCGATGGAAGTCGATAAAGTGATACAAAAAGCATTTATCGAAGTGAATGAAGAAGGCTGTGAAGCTGCTGCAATAACTTGTAAAAATTTTTTATTCATATTTTTTAAGCTTCATTACAAAAACATAAATTTTTCATAATTACATAAACGGACTAGTTAAGTGTTTTATTATGGATCTTCTGATTGCTTACAATGATTCTGTCATTTAAAATTGCGTGCTGTTTCATCTTGTGTTAGCTTCATATTTTTGTTTTTTACATGAAATAATCTCAAATTTTTATCTTGGTACGCAAACGTTTCTAGATCGCAATTTTATTATTAAAACTTGCATTAACTATTTTTATTCGTAATACTTTTTTTTTAATCACAATCTGTGACTGATCTAATTGTATAAATCGATAAATTAATACTTTTAAAAATATAATATCTTTTCTAAAAAATACAATTATTTTCATGTTGAAGACAAAAATTTAATGATTTGAGTAACGAGTAAAATAATTTTCTTATAATTAGGTATGCGGCTGGTGGACCGTTCTTCGTATTCGCCTCCACCGCCAATAGAATTAAATGTGGACAGGCCGTTCCTTTACAAGATTGTTTACAAGAATACTACTTTATTTTCCGGACATATTGTTAATCCACTAAATGAATAAAAAAATTAATTTTATAGCACTGGGTGTCGTAAATTCGCTTATACCTCCCGCTTTTGCGTGTCGTATGTAGCGATTGCTGGCATGCCATAAACGACAATTCTTACACGCGGTGCTTAAAGAATGTATTTCATTGTATTGTATACATTAGCTTGACGCATGCGTATTTCGACTTTTTCGTGTCTATATCTATGTCTATCCTCTTCTATTCGCCCGTTATAAGCATCAACTCGTTCTCTCTCTCTTTCTCTTTCTCTCTCTCTGTTTAGTTCATTGTTCACTCGCTCTCTACTGTTTCTTTTATTATTTTTTTTAACACTATATCATTTTAACCTTTTAAATTGTACCTTTTTTATTGTAATTTATTTTTATAATTTTATATACATTATATTCTAATTGTAATTGTATTACTTTTATATGTATTATATTAGTGTATGAAAAAAATCTATTTATAAAATAATGTTGATAAGCCGTTCCTTTACAAGATTATTAACAAGAACACTATTTTATTCTCAGGACGCATTGTTAATCCACTACTTATTTAATATTAAGTGTTCATTTTATTTTAACGACTGATATATGTATATGTTGTTAAGTCCTGGCTTTACACCAGGACAGAATTATAATAATTAATTATGTTGTTGTTATGAGAAAAATATGTTTTATTATAATATTAAATAAAAGAATAAAGTTAGTGATTGATTTTAAAACGTTTTAATAAATGTTAGTCTAGTGGTAGAAAAACTCTACCAATTTTAATTGATTTGAATTGTTGTCACGATTAGATATACTTGAATTTTTAAAGAAATATATAGAAATATAATTGTGTGAATCTTACCTTGATTCAGTTAAGTAGATACAGGCAGACAATAAATGAATACACTTGATATAATATTTTAACTAGAGATTTTATTTGTTACTTTTATAATAAACTGAATATAGTGCAATATATTGCGCGAATAATTTTATAATTTTAAAGTGTGAGAAATATAGTTGTAATAATTGTATCTTTTGAAGTGCTTATTTGAAAGTGCTTGTAGAAGTTCTTTGATAAAGTGCTTTAAAAAAGTGCCTGCTATAAAGTGCGCGCTAATCTTAATTTGATCTGTCTTTTTATATTGATGATCCCTGCCTTGTTTAAGAATAATTGTTTTATAATTTGAATTTTGAATTGCTGTCAATCAATGGAGCAATGCTTATTATGCATTTTGACTCTTATTGAATGATATGGTCAACGTGGTAAATCTGGTTCATGTCTTCGTAATTGTTCTTATTTTGTTGATTCTGTAAATCACATTGCACTTTGTTTCTTAACAAATGACTTAATTTTTACAATATGCTTGCTAAGTTAAATAAGCTGATTGATCAATAACTGCATATTTTTGAAATAATAAATTTTGGAATAAAAGATACGTCGTGACGTAACAATGTATTATTATTAACCTTTGAAAAGAATGTGACATTTACTAAATGTGAATCTATTTTTAATAAATTCTGCAGTATTAATATTGTTTTTCAAAATTTGTATACATTTGAAAAACAAAAATATGACAATATTATAACTTTTACTGTAAAAAATAAATAAAATAATAATAATTATGTTTTGATTTTATTATACGTTTTTAACTATTGATATAAGTTATGAAACAAGCATAAAATTTATAGGTCTTAAAATTTTTATAATTTGATAGACACTCCCACTATTTGTCAAAAAACTTATTTCCATTAGGATTACATAAAAAAGAAAAATATAAATAGGAAATGAATTTAAATCAAAGTGTTGTTGAATATTTTTTATAATTAAATCTTTCATAGAAAATAAGGCAAAAATACCAGGAATAACTTTAGTTTGGGAAACTTTGTAGAGCTATATCAGTAATTACCCTATGTATTTCGATAAATCCCGCATACTCAATGAGGAACAAAATACATACCTGTTTAATATTTTAAAATTATATTTAACTATGTGTGAAGTCAAACTTTCAAATAACTTCGAATAATTATTAATGAAATTTACAAAAATTTTGTATGTATTTGTAATATTTATTAAACAATATTATATTTATAAAAATTTATAAAATTATTATGAATTTATAAGTTTTTATTTAGTAAAAATTTCTTATAATTTCAAGAATAATTTAACAAATCACAATGTTAAATTATTCTTGGCTCTCAGTTTATTAAATCACAAAGAAATATCAAATGGAAATGTTCAATGACTGTGCAAATTTTAACGGTACAGTGGATGGACAGTTGAAACCAATTATGATTTGTCAGTATAATAAGTATTCAAAGTAATAATATCTTGAATAAAATCAAAGAAAAAATTTTATTTTTCTTTAAAATAAATTTTTTTCTTTAAGCTTTAAACAATTATTATAAAGCGTAAAGCTAAAATAAAAATTTATAATATTAGGGTTATAATAAAATAAAGTTAACTTAATTTATTTATTATTAGAAAACAAAAAGCCTTACGTACATAATAAATACATATAACTTTTGGTAGTTGATTGAACTATAATTTAGTTAATAATATGTAAATAAATTACTTATCGATATATAATTTAACATATAAATTAATAATTATAAAAGCACTAAATATACTACTTTAATGCGTTTGAAAATTCAAAATGATATAAAACAATTTTGTTTAAATAATTTCATATTTTTTATGTTTATCTAATCAAGTTATTAACTATTTTCTTATTAGTTTGAAATTTGAACAAAAAATAAAAAATTCATGCATTAAAAATATAAATAAAAGAACAAAAATTTTTACTTATAAAAAAAAAAAATTTACCGCATATATTTTCGAAGAGATTTTGAAAATATGGAAATTTAATAACAAAAGATATAACTATTTCGTAACACCAAGCTTTTTTTTTAAAAAAATAGCTTAAAATATTTTTGTTTTATCTCGAAAATTTACTTATTGTAATTCCACCTAGATCATGCATCTCTTTATTCTTTGTTGCTATAAAATAAATAAATATTAAACGAAGGATAAAGTGACGACATGCTCTTGTAGTGTAAAATATTTGAAGAAAAAATGATTGTTAAATGTAATCATTTTTATATTTAAAGACAAATAATGAAATTTAATAAAAACATCTTATGATGTAAAATGTACTGAAATTATCGTTGACTAATTTACATTTGAACAATATTGAAATAAGAAATTACTTTAATATAAAGCAAGTTTTTATTGTTTTTAATATTACGCACTCAATGTTTATAAAACTATAACTAATACGTCATGAATTATTTTTAAACTGAATCATCAAAATATAAATTTTTCTTATCAGTTCGCTTTTTCAACAATCATAATTAATACTTTCAGAGTTTATCATTATCAAACATTCCTGATTTTTTAAATGAATTTTTCTCTTATTTTCCTTAATAAAAAATAATAAATAGATTATAAAATACAGTCGGCTCGTTGAGTACCGCCGCTTCTCCTCCATCGGTTTGCTCGATCAGTACCCCCACCAATCAGCTTACTCGCGTGCCTAAAGAATTCGTTTAGTACTCTCTGAATAACGCCGCTATTTGTGAAAAGTTTTACAGACAGAATTGATGAAATTATCCATCAACTTTTTCTATTATTAAGTGTTTTAATAAATAAAAACTAATCAATAAAGTATTTATTAATAATTTTTATTTAATATAGATATTTCTGTATAATATTTTTTCTATTATTATTCATTGAATAATAGTAACTCTTATGATGAAGGTATATAATCGATCTGTGTTCAAATTTCTTAATATATACAATTATTACATTGAAACGATTGATTATATATTTTCATTATATTCAATAAACAATAATAGAAAAAGCATTTGCAATTTTTTCGTGTACAGAAATATTTATATTGTATAAAAATTGCCGGTTAACACTTTATTAAATAGTTTTCATTTATTAAATCACTAAATAATAGAAAAAAGTGATAAAATTTCTTTATTTATGTCTGTAAAACTTCTCATAGCGCTGCGGCGTTATTCAGAGAGTACAAAACGAATTCTTCGAGCACGCGAGTAGACTTATTGGTCGATCAAAATCGATTAGTGCCCATATAGCATGAAAGGACTTTGAAAGGATTCTGAAAGGATTCATAAAAGGACTACAATCTTTCAGAAATATTTCACTGAAAGGATTCTGAAATAATTCTATGTCCGAGGTATTATTCTTTTAAAAATAATACATAAAAATATTTCATAAAGAATTCACAAGTCATTTCAAAATCCTTTCAATGGAAGAATTCTGTGAGGATCCATGAATTCTTTTGGTAATAATTCGTAAATCTTTTCATACATCTTCCATTGAAAGGATTCTGTAAGAATAATATGAAATATTTTTAAAATATTTCATTGTATTATTTCTAAAAGGAATATACCTCGGACATAGAATTATTACAGAATCCTTTCAATAAAAGAATTCTGTAAGGATCCATGAATTCTTTTGGTAATAATTCTTAAATCTTTTCATACATCTTTCATTGAAAGTATTCTGTAAGAATGATATAAAATATTTTAAAAATATTTCATTGTATTATTTCTAAAAGAAATATACCTCGGACATAGAATTATTACAGAATCCTTTCAATGAAAGAATTCTGTAAGGATCCATGAATTCTTTTAGTAATAATGCATTAATCTTTTCATCTATCTTTAGTTGAGAGACGTGTAAAGTTCTAGAAATTTTATTCTTTCCTGTATTATTTAAGAATCAATTTAAAATCAATACACACACACACACACACACACACACACACACACACATACACACACACACACATATATATAACGGATATATGATGATATAATTACTCATAGGATTACGAATAGTTTTACAGCGGTTAAAATCGAAGTTATCATAACACAGACATCGCACGCATAACAATTTATAGTTTCCATTTAAGATTCTTATTTTCCTTATATATGAAACGGGAAGCACTCTTACCGCTTGCGAGAGTAAGAGATACCGCCATCAAGCGGATAAATTATAAACTAATCCCGAAAATATTTCTAAATGATTCTGTTATCTTTCACGTTTTCTTTCATAAAGTCCTTTCAAAGTCCTTTCAGTAAGGATTCATGTAATAACTTTTATTCTTATCATAAGTTATTTCATGAAATATTTCAAAAAGATTTCAAAATTATTTCATGTAAGATTTCTTGAGACTTTACCAAAATATTGCATGAATTATTTCATGAAAGCTTTTTGAATGAATCTTGAAATGATTCGGTGAAAGAATACCTTAGATCATTCCGAAAATCTTTCTAAATTATTTTCTGATTTTAATCGTTAGAAGATTTCTGAGTTCTTTCTTGTTTCCTTTCAAGAAGTCTTTTCAAAGTCCTTTCAGTAAGGATTTATTTAATAACTTTTATTCTCATCATAAGTTATTTCATGAAATATTTCAAAAGATTTCAAAATTATTTCATGTAAGATTTCTTGAGACTTTACCAAAATATTGCATGAATTATTTCATGAAAGCTTTTTGAATGAATCTTGAAATGATTCGGTGAAAGAATACCTAAGATCATTCCGAAAATCTTTCTAAATTATTTTCTGATTTTAATCGTTGGAAGATTTCTGAGTTCTTTCTTGTTTCCTTTCAAGAAGTCTCTTCAAAGTCCTTTCAGTAAGGATTTATGTAATAACTTTTATTCTCATCATAAGTTATTTCATGAAATATTTCAAAAGATTTCAAAATTATTTCATGTATGATTTCTTGAGACTTTACCAAAATATTACATGAATTATTTCATAAAAGCTTTTTGAATGAATCTTGAAATGATTCGGTGAAAGAATACCTTAGATCATTCCGAAAATCTTTCTAAATTATTTTCTGATTTTAATCGTTGGAAGATTTCTGAGTTATTTCTTGTTTCCTTTCAAGAAGTTCTCTCAAAGTCCTTTCAGTAAGGATTCATGTAATAACTTTTATCGTCATGATAAGTTCTTTCATGAATTATTTCAAAAAGGTTTTAAAATTATTTCACGTAAAATTACTTGAAATATTACCAAAACCTTGCTTGGAATTATTACATAAAAGCTTTTTGTAAGTATATTGAAATGATTCGTTGAAAGAATACCTTAGATTATTTTGATAATCTTTCTAAATTATTTCATGACTACAATCTTTGGAAGATTTCTGAGTTATTTCTTGTTTCCTTTCAAGAAGTTCTCTCAAAGTCCTTTCAGTAAGGATTCATGTAATAACTTTTATCGTCATGATAAGTTCTTTCATGAATTATTTCAAAAAGGTTTTAAAATTATTTCACGTAAAATTACTTGAAATATTACCAAAACCTTGCTTGGAATTATTACATAAAAGCTTTTTGTAAGTATCTTGAAATGATTCGTTGAAAGAATACCTTAGATCATTCCGAAAATCTTTCTAAATTATTTTCTGATTTTAATCGTTGGAAGATTTCTGAGTTATTTCTTGTTTCCTTTCAAGAAGTTCTCTCAAAGTCCTTTCAGTAAGGATTCATGTAATAACTTTTATCGTCATGATAAGTTCTTTCATGAATTATTTCAAAAAGGTTTTAAAATTATTTCATGTAAGATTACTTGAAATATTACCAAAACCTTGCTTGGAATTATTACATAAAAGCTTTTTGTAAGTATATTGAAATGATTCGTTGAAAGAATACCTTAGATCATTTTGATAATCTTTCTAAATTATTTCATGACTACAATCTTTGGAAGATTTCTGAGTTATTTCTTGTTTCCTTTCAAGAAGTTCTCTCAAAGTCCTTTCAGTAAGGATTCATGTAATAACTTTTATCGTCATGATAAGTTCTTTCATGAATTATTTCAAAAAGGTTTTAAAATTATTTCATGTAAGATTACTTGAAATATTACCAAAATCTTGCTTGGGATTATTACATAAAAGCTTTTTGTAAGTATCTTGAAATGATTCGTTGAAAGAATACCTTAGATTATTTCGAAAATCTTTCTAAATTATTTCATGACTAGAATCTTTGGAAGATTTCTGAGTTATTTCTTGTTTCTTTTCAAGAAGTCATTTCAAAGTCCTTTTAGAAAGGATTCGTGTAATATTTCATATTTTAACTTTCATTTCCTTCTTGGTATTATTTTTGTAAAGACTTTGTAATCTTTCTGTGTATTATTTCATAAATTCTTTTCAAAAGAATATGGTTATCTTTTTAAGTCCTTTTTAAATTTTTTCAACGTATTATTACTTGTAATATTTCATGAAATTATTTCGAAATTCTTTCATGCTGTGTGGGTGATAATGAAAAAATGAATCTGAATGTCGTGCATGCAGCCTACACGTCAACTTTTTTTTAACATGTCGAAACAATTGTTTTCAATAAATTTAATAATTATTAAAAATTAACTACAGTTGATTCCTTTACATTTTATATATTCTTGAGGTCTCAGCGGCTAGATCGATAGAGCGATGGATTCATAATCTCGATGTCTCGATTTTGAATCCTGCTTTCAGCGTCCGATTGATATAAGCACCACTTTATGTTACATATGCTTTACTCACAAACACACTGACGAACTCTGTCGCTAATTAGCATCGCAATAGCACACAACCACGTTAAATATATACAAAAAAAAACGTTTTTACATATTTACAAAGATATATTGATTCTTATAATTTTTATTTCTTACAGAAAAATTTGTTAATAAGTTTTTCTTTATTCTCGACAGTAAAAACATCAGAAAATTCAGGGCAAAAAACGTTCAAAATTTTGTTTATTAAAGCTAATCATAATAACGACGATTTAATTTTAAGAATATTTAATTTGCTTTAGTATCTAGACCAATTTTTGAATACAGAGTCACTGCACTGTGGCCGTAGCTCTGCAGTAAATTCAGAAAAATTCTTGTATGTTAATTATGATTCGACGGCTGAGAGGAATACCCCTGTAAGATTTAACAAATCCCATAACTTGGAGTTTGCTTCAAAAATTCCGTAACTCAAAAACTTATTTTTTTCTTTAATTTCATAATGATAATTCTGCAGGATTTTAAAATGAGATTCCTGTAAAATTAATGCGATTTAAAATGCAGAACGAAATCAATTTTAATGAGTTTATTTTGCAGAAATTGTATTTTTAAATCATGCAACATCATCACTGCAAAATTGAAAAAAAAATAAGTTTTTGAGTTACGGGGCTTTCGAAATCTTCGTTGAGTTATGGGGTTTATTCCTCTCAGCGGTCTAATTGAAATAGTTGGAACAAAAACTTACAGTAAATAATTAATTATTACGAATATAAATCATAACAATTTGACGGTGATGAATGATCTAAATGATTTTCAAAAAAAAGGGTTCACTTGTTTTAAATCTTTCATTATTTCAGAAAAAATAGTAAAAATGAAAAGCTAATATAACTCTATCTGTGAAAAGCTTTATTTCGACATCTGAATAAATATCAAATCGTGATTTGTGCTTTAGCTTTAATAAAATTCAGATATCTGAATAAAAAATTGTTTAAAAGATTGGTATATAAATATAAAATTGGTATATACGAAAAGCACCGAAAAATTTTTATTTGTAAATTTTCTAAAACTTTCAAAGTAGGAAATAAAAGAAACTCAAAATTACCAATTTTTTATAAGAAGTTATATAATATAAGTACACTGTTTAGCTTGCGGAAGTCTATACAGAATCTTTCTTTTCCGTCCTTCTTCTTGACTAAAACCACTGGAAAACTCCAGGGGCTGGTCCAAGGGCTTATGACGTAACTGTTTTCATTGATTATTTTCTATAACATTAATGAATCATTCCGCAAACATTTGATAATAATAGAGATTCTCGTACTGGAAAAATCCAAAACGTGCCCAAGATAAACGAAATTCCTACCGTACCCTTGTATTATCACAATATCCCTTTTAACCTTGTACTGTACTAAACCGTATATATATATATATAATGTTAAACGATGCGTCACGACTTCAGTTCTCAGTTTTAATCGAGTAGTTGACAACGCGCGGTATACATCCTCAACATTGAATTACAAAAATCGTTAAATATGTCAGAAGAAGTGGTTAAAAATGTTGTTAAAAGTATTCAAAATTTTACTCATGATTTTGACAAGGTAATAAACATTTTTTCATCAAAATCATTTTAATATTAGATAGAAAGATGCCTAGGGAAGGGTACGATTTTTCGAAAGACCGTTATTCTTTTGGGCTTGACGTAGAATCTTAAAATTTATAATAATGCTTTTCATAACATTCATTTAAATTGTATAGAAATTCCGTTTTCAATTCATGGCTTCAAACGAAATGTATATATACTTTTCGAGATGTTTAAGGGTGCAAATAAAAGATCATTCCACTGGCTTTTAAATAGTACTACTTCTGATTCAGTGCTGCATTCCTATTTGGTGATTTTATTGAATAAATCAATTCACCACCCTGTAAGAATATTCAGCATAAGAAATGGTCGATGGTCATAATGATGACCAAACAATTAATCATAATGATGGCCAGAGGATTAGTCATAATAATGACCATAATTATGCTCAACAATCGATAAACATACAAAATAAACCTAAAACGCTTTCCAATAAATCATTGATCTAATTATTTAACTATTTATATTAAACTAGTAAATTTATAAAACGAAATACAATCCTTCAAGAATTGAAGTAATGTTTTAAGCAATGTCAACAAATGAAGAAAATAGTTATTATTTCATAAAGAGTATTATTTTGAATTTTGATCAGATTGATTTGTATCATTATTCTTTGTTTTTATATTAAATACAACATAAAATAAAGGTTCCTTGAGTAAAAAGTCATTTTTAACCTTTATTCATTATTACGTTAACCTAATGACTTCATTACATAAAAATTGTTTATAAATAATTTTTAATATTTAGGCCCGAATATTGTGTATGTTTGTATACATTTTTTAACCTTTTCAGTCACAGGAGCCACTATAGTGGCACCCTTTCTCATTTTCTTTTTTTTATTGTTTAATTCGCACTTTAAGTTTAATCTTTATTCTTTTTGCATTTTCATATAAATGAGTGTTCATTTTATAAGTATCATATGATATATTTTGAATATATGATTGTAAATAAATCTAAAAAATTAATGTATGATAGAAAATACGTGTTTTTGCCTAAATAATTCGTGACTGAAAGGGTTAAGCAACTATTTGAGACGTTTAAGAGTGCAAACAAAAGGTAATTTCGCTGTCTTTTGATTGAATCGGTATATTTGATAGAACCACCACATAGGGGTGCATCACTCCATCAAAAGTAGTGCTATTTAAAATTTCATTCGAACCCTGAAACATATTCAAAAGTTGCTCAAAAGAATGTATATGATTTTATACAATATTCAGGTTTAATTAATAAAAATTGTTCATAAACAATTTTGAAGTTGATGGGAATGTGGCCCTGGTATAAAAATTATATAGTATTCTGCATTTCTAAGAGACCTATCGAATGACATCCTGATATTTAAAAAATAATTGAACTAACATTTTCAAATAGTGAAAAAATTATAGGGGGAAAAAGAAAGTGAATCAATTAGTTCAATAATACGCACATGGGGATATGGCCCTGAATTGAAAGTTGTAGCATTTTAAAGCTCGTAAAAAAAGCTTTTTTGCACCCTTAAACGTCTTAAAAAAATTACACAAAGCCTTTTATTTATTTAAAATGAAATATTTTCGGCTATGAATGAGGTGCAAACTTCGTCATATAATATCTCCACTTTCCCTGCTGTTTAAAGTCAATTTTTCTCTAAATTCATGTTTTTTTGTGCTCTAAACGATGGTATAGGTTTTAAAGGTTAGTTTTTCTGGGCATAACTTAACATACTCGTGGACATCCTCCTTTATTAGAAACAAATTATTTATTGTTTAATATCAATTTTAGACTATAGCCGGCAAAAAAGATGGTAATTTCGTGAGCTCAGCCT
This sequence comes from Anastatus disparis, assembly GCA_017163975.1. Taxonomy (NCBI): domain Eukaryota; kingdom Metazoa; phylum Arthropoda; class Insecta; order Hymenoptera; family Eupelmidae; genus Anastatus; species Anastatus disparis. The sequence goes on from JAFFSR010000251.1 coordinate 6,151,264, forward strand.
TGAGCGCTCACGTAGTTCTATCGATGGCCGCATATGGAGCTCGAGAAAATACTGCTAAGGAAATGCGACAAGCTTTATACCTACCTGATAATGACACTCAGGGCTACCAAGCATTTCAAAATTTTATTGATATTTTAAACGTGAGTAATGTATGACAATATAAAATTTTTATGTTATCAAATTCATTTTTTTTTATTTTTAAATTAATTATAAATTAATCTGAAATAATTATGATTTTTTAAAAATAATTCCTTGAATAAAATAATAAAAAATAAGTGAACTCATAGATTAAAAAAATAATATTAGTTTTTTCTTTTTTCTACGCTTAAATTGTACTAGTTAATTGTACACAATTAAATTAAAGATTATTTTGAACACGTTATCTTAATGAATTTTATATTAATAAAAATAAAAAAAACGCAAGTTAATCCAGAAGAATAATTTCTACTTACATAATTTAAAACGGACTCCATATCGTCGCTTTATTATAAGAGGATGCATATTAGAATACAAATTTAAAAAGAATGTACCTCAAAATAAAAGCTAAAAAAGGGTGTGTTTCAAAGTATAAGTTAAAAAAATTGCTATTATCATGAAATGTCTTTCATTTTTGTTTCAAGATCGATCCGTTACATATACTGATTCAGTATTACTAAAATATTTATTAGGAACTGAAATTTTTAAAATGTTTTATTGCTTATATTTTGAATATTATTTTCTTCTTAAAAATTATTTTTCTGATATGTTATTAAAAATTGAAATTCTACTTATAAAAATTTGACAAAAATAATTTTAAATCGGATATTGATAATGTGCACGGAGAGAAATTTGGTTATACTACATTGACATGAAATATCCTTCGTAGGTTCCAAAAGAAAATACGTTATATTCACGCGATGTGAACGATAGATTAACATCTGCATATTAGCCCGTTAACAAACTTTGTTTCCATCCGAGCGAAGTCAAAACAAAAGTGAACATTGCATCATCTCATTTCAACGATGTCAACGAAACATTGACATCGTTGAAATGAAACGATGCAATGTTTACCTCTACTGTGAGATTCTCATTTTGAAAATAGAATGTATTCATTAATCCAATTTAAGGTTATAATATAGTTCGCAATCTACGAGTGATATTTGTTGTCAATGTAGAATAGCCAAATTTCTCTCAGTGTGGTAACACTATTTTAAATGGTGTTACCATTATTAAAATGTCACCACGTGTAATAGTAAAAATCAGATTAGAAGCATTAAATAAATATTTTTGTTGAACTTTTTTGTGAATGAGAATTTTACTCACGTAAAATCCATTAGATACATAAAAAAGAGAATAAATAATCAATGCGCGTTTTTTCTTTTTTCCAATTTGATGATTATCGACAGAGATATAACAAATTGAAAAATATTGAGTGACGCAACGATTGTTCAATATTTAGCTGAATTATCTATATGCTCCGGTGTACAATTATGACGTCATGCGATATTTTAATCTATTATATCTTTATTGAAAAAAATACGTGTCCATTATTTTTCAAATTCATTATGGAGCTAAACAATTTTTTAATGCAAAACTCCAATCGTATTGCTTCTTTCAAAAATTTACTAATAAACGGTAAGGATAAAAAATTTTTGTTTAAAATAAAATCTTTCATATACTTTCTATTTCCCAATTATTCGTACATTTTAAACGAATAAATAATATTAATATAATTTTATATTTTTATACAATAATAAAAAATTTTGTTTTATTACAGAATGTTCCTAATGTCATCCTCAAACTGGCAAACAAAATTTACGCTTCCAATACTATTACTATTAAAGATGAATTCAAACAAGTCACAAGTAAACACTTCCATTCTGAAAGCGCAGTTGTGGATTTTTCGAAAAATAAAGAGTCCGCTGATTTAATTAACCAGTGGTGTATGGATAAAACCAATTCTAAAATCAAAGAAATCGTCAAAGCTAGTGCGTACTTTTAAATAGCATAAATTTTTATCAACGAATGAAATATCGATTATAAAATAAAAATTAGAATACTTTTTACAGATGACCTGAGCAATAATACAAAAATGGTACTTTTAAATGCAGTATATTTCAAAGGCAACTGGAAAGATAAATTTAATAAAGAATGGACAATTCCAATGCCTTTCCATGTTGATAAGACAACCACAATAGACGTTCCTACAATGCAAATAGAGAAAAAATTTTTCTGCAATAATTTTGAAGAAATTAATGCTTTTTGTATTGCTCTTCCTTATGAGGTATGTAGAAATTTTACACTAAATTAATATTATTTAAAATGTCATTATAAAAATAATTTTTTGTTTTTTAATTTATTAGAATGAAGATTTGTCAATGTTGCTTGTCATTCCTAAAGAGATCGATGGACTGAAAAATATAGAGGAAAATCTTGACAAATTGAATATCAATTTCAAAGAAGAACTTAAATATAAAGTAAGAGTATCGCTTTCCTTACCGAAATTCAAAGTCGAAACTACAATTGATTTAAAGCTTCATCTCCGTGATGTAATTAAAATGATTATTATATATAATGTATATATTAGTAAATTATTTAATGCTAATAAAAATTTTAATTAACATATAGTTGGGTATGGTTGAAATGTTTACTGATGAAGCCAATTTCAACGGTATTTCTGACATACCGATTAATGTCGATAAAGTGAAACAAAAAGCATTTATCGAAGTTAATGAAGAAGGCTGTGAAGCTGCTGCAGTAACTGGTAAAAATTTTTTATTTATATTTTTTAAGCTACATTAAAAAAACATAAATTTTTCATAATTACATAAAGGGACTAGTTAATTGTTTTATAATGGATCTTCTGAGTGCTTATAATGATTCTGTCATTTAAAATTGCTTGCTTTGTTTCATCTTGTGTTATACACGAGCTTCATATTTTTATTTTTTACATGAAATAATTTCAAATTTTTATCTTGGTACGCATACGTTTCTAGATCACAATTTCATTATTAAAACTTACATTAACAATTTTTATTCATGAAACCTTTTTTTAATCACAATCTGTGACTGATCTAATTGTATAAATCGAAAAATTAATACTTCTAAAAATATAATACTATCTTTTCTAAAAAATACAATTATTTTCATGTTGAAGACAAAAATTTAATGATTGAGTAACGAGTAAAATAATTTTTTCACACTCAGGGCGTGAAATTCAATTTTTGATTTCCATTCTTTTTTTAAAGAATAAAAGATTAAAATAGCTCTTTTTTACCCAAGGGCAAAAAAGTAGTTTTTTCATAAGCATGATTGATTTTTACCCTGTTTCCAAAAAGAAATTTACTTTTCGTGTCTTAAAGCTATACTGAATGGCGGATAAATAGATGAATAAATTGAGTAATGGGTACGTGGTTAAATGAATTCATGGGTGGATTCATGGGGCGATGAAATGACGGTTCAATGGTTCGATGGGCGGGTCGATAAATATGACGATAGGTCGATGGGCGAATAAATAATTATATCAATAGGTCAATAAATGAATATGTCGATGGGTTGATGGACTGATAGATGGATAGATGAATTGATCGATGGGTTCATGGGCGGATAGATGAATTTGTCGATGGGTTAATGGACGGATAGATAAATTTGTCGATGGGTTGATGAGCAAATGAATGAATTTTTTAATAAGCGGATAAATTAATTTTTCGATAGGTTGATAGGCCGATGGGCAGATGAATGAATTTATTAATAAACGGATAAATGAATTTTTCGATGGGTTGATGGATCAATAGGTGGATGAATGAATTTGTTGATGGGTGGATACTTTACTTTGTCGATGAGTTGATGGAGCGATGGGTCGATGGATTGATGAGTCGATAGATCGATGGATTAATGGATTGATAGGTCAGGAGTTGAATAGGTCTATGGATCGATGGGTTGAAGGGCCGATGAATGCATGGGTAGATGGGTCAATGGGTACGTGGATCGGCAGGATTTATGGTTTGATCAGTTAATCTGTCGATGGGCTGAGGGGTTCATAGGGAACTTCTTTAATTGTAGATTTTTTTGGCTGAATGGTTTTTAAATTACTTTTTTATAGGCCGAACCCCATGGCGCCGCTTTGCCCCCTGACCTCCATGAGTGTTTCCGTCCTGAACGCCTCCTTTCGGACCCAACTGCTTCTTGCCGAAGCAAATTCGACAGTCTTATTTTCACATTTTCATTTTGATTTTATCATCTATTAAAGCCGTTACTTTATGTATTATTAATGACTTTACATTCAATGTGGCTGAATTGGACGCCCTTCGTGTATGAAAAAGTAATATGTTATCCACGGAAGTGAAGGTGTTTTTGCTCTCCCTCGCTTCGCTCGGGCGTCAAACTCAATTCGGGCAAAAATCACTTATTTTACTCCCTTGGTTAACAATGTACTATTATAGCCCTGAGTGTCGTAAATTCGCTTATACCTCCCGCTTTTGCGTATCGTATGTAGCAATTGCTAGCATGTCATCAACGACAATTCTTACACACGGTGCTTGAAAGAATGTGTCTGTATACATTAGCTTGATACATGCGCATTTTGACTTTTTCGAGTCTATATCTACGTCCATCCTCTTTTATTCGTCCGTTATAAGCATCAACTCTTTCTCTCTCTCTTTCTCTACAATTCTCTGTTTATTTTATTGTTTACTCGCTCTCTACTGTTTCTGTTATTATTTTTTTTTAATCTATACTATTTTAACTTTTCAGATTGCACCTTTTTTATTGTAATTTTTTATACATTATATTCTAATTGTAATTTTATTACTTTTATATGTATTATATTAGGCCTGAATTCATAGTCGTATCTTGAGTACTAAGTATGACTTAAAATTTAAGTATCGTTACTTGAGTATCAGCTGTTACTTCAATTAATCTCTTCATGTAAAATATTTATTAATAAATATGCTACATTAAGAGGTTAATTAAAGTAACAGTTGATACTCAAGTAACGATACTTAAGTTTTAAGTCATACTTAATACTCAAGATACGACTATGAATTCAGGCCTTAGTGTATGAAAAAAATCTATTCATAAAACAAAATTAAAGTGTATAGTAAAAAAATGAAATTTCATTTGTTTTATTTTTATAAATTATCAGTGTAGTGAATTTTGATAAAAAGGGTTTATTAGTTTATTTTAATGAATTATAATCAGTAGGAGAAGCACAGAGAGAGAAAAAGAGCATGTGATACTTTTCATTTTTTATTTTTAATGAATTATTACGAACATATAATCAACGACGTTTGTATCGTAATTTTTTTGGCAAATTCATGACACACATGCTTTAAAGAAGTATACGATACTCGTGTCGTATGTGGCATTTTCCGCCACGACGTAAGCGCCATCGCTACGCTTGAGGCACTTAAAACATTAAATACGATACTTATATCGTAATATACTATTATTTTTTTGACTAAAACGTGCATCGTTGTATTATTAAAAACAATATTTTGTCAAAATGGTAACGCTCACATAAATTAATGGATTTTACATTCAGATTTTACTAAAATTTAGATAATGGTAATTGCATTTAATAAAAAAAATGAATAAATGAAACTTCATAACAAATCTTAATTGAAGATAATTATAAATTTTTAATTCAGGGACACAATTGGTATACGCCTCGAAGACAATACCTAAGGAAGTAAATGTTGATAAACCGTTCCTTTACAAGATTATTCACATGAACACTATTTTATTCTCAGGACGCATTGTTAATCCACTACTTAACTAAATATTAGGTGTTGATTTTATTTTAACGACTGGAATATGTATATGTATTATTATTAACCTTTGAAAAGAATGTGATATTTATTAAATGTAAATTTATTTGTAATAAATTTACATTTAATTTTAAGTATTAATATTGTTTTTCAAAATTTGTATACATTTGAAAAACAAAAATATGACAATATTATAACTTTTACTTTAAAAAAATAAATAAAATAATAATAATTATGTTTTGATTTTATTATACGTTTTTAAATATTAATATAAGTTATCAAACAAGCATAAAATTTATAGGTCTTAAAATTTTTATAATTTGATAGAAACTACTTTTATTTGTCAAAAAACTTATTTCCATTAGGATTACATGAAAACGTAAAATATAAATAGAAATAAATTTAAATCAAAATGTTGTTGAATATTTTTTATAATTAAATCTTTCACAGAAAATAAGACATAAAAATACAGGAATAACTTTAATTTGGGAAACTTTGTAGTGCTATATCAGTAATTACCCTATGTATTTCGATAAATCCCGCATATTCAATAAGGAAAAAGATACATACATGTTTAATATTTTGGCATTATATTTAACTATGTGTGAAGTCAAACTTTCAAATGACTTTGGATAATTATTAATGAAATTAAAACAAATTTTGTATGTATTTGTAATATTTATTAGACAATATTACATTTATGAAAATTTATAAAATTATTATGAATTTATAAGTTTTATTTAGTAAAAATTTCTTATGATTTCAAGAATAATTTAACAAATCACAATGTTAAATTATTCTTGGCTCTCAGTTTATCAATGAAATATCAAATGAAAATGTTCAATGACTGTGCAAATTTTAACGGTACAGTGGATGGACAGTTGAAACAAATTATGATTTGTCAGTATAATATGTATTTAAAGTAACAATATCTTGAAGAAAACTAATGAAAAAAATTTTATTTTTCTTAAAAATAAAAATTATTTTTTTAAGCTTTAAATAATTATTATAAGGCGCAAAGCTACAATAAAAATTCATAATATTAGGGTTATAATAAAATAAAGTTAACTTCATTTATTTATTACTAGAAATCAAAAAGCCTTACGTACGTTATAAATACATATATCTTTTGGCAGTTGATTGAACTATAATTTAGTTAATAATATGTAAATAAATTACTTACAGTATATACGATATAATTTAACATATAAATTAATAATTATAAAAGTACTAAATATCCTACTGTAATGCGTTTAAAAATTCAAAATGATATAAAACAATTTTGTTCAAATAATTTCATATTTTCTATGTTTATCTAATCGCGTTTTTCATTATTTTCTTAACTTAAAATTTGAACAAAAAATAAAAAATTCATGCATTAAAAATATAAATAAAAGAACAAAAATTTTTACTTATAAAAAAAAAAATTTACCGCATATATTTTCGAAGAGAATTTGAAAATATGGAAATTTAATAACAAGATATCTATTTCGTAACACCAAGCTTTTTTTCAAAACAATACCTTAAAATATTTTTTATTTTATCTCGAAAATTTACTGATTGAAATTCTACCTAGATCATGTATCTTTTTATTTTTTATTGCTGTACCAAGATTTTAACAAAATTTACTAGAAATATAATAAAAATTCCTATGTCCCTTGTAAATTTTACTATATAACATAGTAATTTTTCGCTATAATGGCGGCCTGTGCGTTCACTACCATTCTCTCTTGTAATTTTATAATACGACGGGTGAGAGGAATAATCCTATAAGATTTAAAAAATCCCATAACTTGGAGTTTGCTTCAAAAACTCCGTAACTCAGAAACTTATTTTTTTTCTCGTAATGATAATTCTGCAGGATTTTAAAATGAGATTCCTGTAAAATTAATGCGATTTAAAATGCAGAACGAAATCAATTTTAATGAGTTTATTTTGCAGAAATTGTATTTTTAAATCATACAAAATTATCACTGCAAAATTGAAAAAAAAATAAGTTTTTGAGTTACGGGGTTTTCGAAATCTTCGCTGAGTTATGGGGTTTATTCCTCTCAGAGGTCTAATTGAAATAGTTAAAAGAAAAACTTATAGTAAACAATTAATAATTACAAATATAAATTATAACAATGTGAAGGCAGTGATGAATAATCTAAATAACTTTTGAAAAGGGTTCACCTGTTTTAAATCTTTCATTATTTCAGAAAAAATAGTAAAAATGAAAAGATAATATATATCTGTGAAAATGTTCATTTCGACATCTGAATAAATATCAAATGGTGATTTGTGCTTTAGCTTTAATGAAATTCAGTTATCTGAATAAAAATTTGTTTAAAAGATTAATAATATAGGGGAAAATGGGCAAATCGGACCCCCGAGCAAAAGTGGGCTGGCATCACTTTATATAAATATACAGTACATATTTATTTTACCACTAAGATTTTAATATTGTTACATCCAATTACTTTGTTTGTTAGAGTTTATTTATAGTTATTTCAATCTTCAAATATTTATTTGTACTCATATCCAGTAGTGCCAGTCGCATTTGCCCCAGGGGTCCGATTAACCCCGGTTTCCATTAAAATTAATATATACGAAAAGCATAAAAAAATTTTTATTTCTAAATCTTCTAAAACTTTCAAAGTATAGGAAATAAATTAAACTCAAATTTACCAATTTTTTATCTTTATGAACAGTTATTATATAATATAAACATGAAAAATTTATTTTTTAGGAAAAAATTTAAAAAATAAAAATACTTTTTAATTTATGTCTTTACTTTTATGCTGTATATTTTTTTCAAATAAACAATACAGTTCTTTTTCTATTTATGTTTATGGAACCAGATTTAATTTTTAATATGTATTATATAAATGAAATAAAAAAGTTGCCCCAGAATAATGTTTTAATTAACTTCAGCATAAAAATGAATATATATTAATATAGCAATTAAACCATTATCAATGTCCCAGATGCCATTGAATTCAATAATAACTATCGTTTATTTCATAAACGTAACGTTTTTCATTGATTATTTTCTATAACATTAATGAATCATTCCGCAAACATTTGATGATAACCAGTCCACGCATATACATTGTGAAATATATCTATATCGATCGCTTAGCAATGCTATAATAATAGAGATTCTCGTACTGGGAAAATCCAAAACGTGTCTAAGATAAACGAAATTCCTGCCGTACCGTTGCATTACCACAATATACCTTATAGCCTTGTACTGTACTAAACCGTATCTATATAATGTTGAACGATGCGTCATGACTTCAGTTCTCAGTTTTAATCGAGCAGTTGACAACGCGCGTTATACACCCACAACATTGAATTACAAAAATCGTTAAATATGTCAGAAGAAGTGGTTAAAAGTGTTGTTAAGAGTATTCAAAATTTTACTCATGATTTTCACAAGGTGATAGACATTTTTTCATCAAAATCATTTTGATATTAGAAATTTATTAGAAACAAATTCTTTATTGTTTAATATCAATTTTAGAATGTAGCCGGCAAAAAGGATGGTAATTTCGTGAGCTCAGCCTTGAGCGCTCACGTAGTTCTATCGATGGCCGCATATGGCGCTCGAGAAAATACCGCTAAAGAAATGCGAAAAGCTTTATACCTACCTGATGATGACACTCAGGGCTACCAGGCATTTCAAAATTTTATTGATATTTTAAATGTGAGTAATGTATGACAATATAAAATTTTTATGTTATCAAGATCATTTTTTTTTATTTTCAAATTAATTATATATTAATCTGAAAAAATTATAATTTTTTAAAAATAATTACTTAAATAAAATGATAAAAAATAAGTGAGTCAAGGAAATTTATAGATTAAAAAAAAATATCATTTTTTTCTTTTTTTTACACTTAAATTGAACTAGTTAATATTTTACAATGGTTAAAAAATAAAATTTTTAAAATTAATATTAAAAATTACTGTATGATACGCATAAGATAGTTTTTATATGTTATAACAATAAAAATATATAATAATTATAAATTTTATTATAAAAAAATTATAAAAAATTCCTTTATATCTTAATAAACTTTATAAATTAATAATGAAAAAATAAATTGATTCATAGAAATAATCTCTGCATAATTTAAAACGGGCTACATATCGACGTTTTATTATAAGAGGATGCATATCAGAATACAAATTTAAAAAGAATGTATCTAAAAGTAGAAGCTAAAAAAGGGTGTGTCTCAAAGTATAAATTGGAAAAAATTCTGTTATAAAATTTCTTTCATTTTTATTTCGCGATCGATTCATTACCTACACAGAAAGAAATTTGACAATGCATGATTACCAAATATTTATTTAGTATTACTAAAGTATTTATTAAAAGTTAAATTTTTAAAAATATTTTTAAATATAATTATTCATGCTTATATTTCGAATCTTATTTTCTTTTTGATAATTATTTTTCCATATATCTTGTTAAAAATCCAAATTTTTCTAATAAAAATTTAAAAAAAATAATTTTAAGTTTATGATGATGTTGGTAATAGTGATATAGCTATATTAAAATCACTTTTGAGACATCTCTCTTTGAAACGTAATAATGATTAATTTAATTCAATTTTTTGCATTTTTTATAATATATAAAATATTTTTAAACATTAGAAAATAATAAACTGAAATATTCTACGCGTTAAACGTATTTTTCTATATTTGCTTATTCTGACCACATACATTTGTCCATCATTTAAATTTAAATTCTGTTTTTTAACGTTAACATTGTTTGCCGTATACGGCACGTACTTAGATAGCAGGTAAAAATGGTTCCAATGCCTAGAATCGTATCTAATCGGAGCTTCGCAAGAAAAACAAAATTTTATTTTGTTCCTTTTAAATGATTTTTGTGAAAAAAAATGTTTGTAATCAATAGCTGTGTTTTTAATTTGTTTAACATTTGAATCGTATGATTATAAATGAATTTTTCAAACATTTTTTGTATTTCTTTTATAGCATAAGAATCGTCCATAGAGCCAAATTTTTCAATCTCGTAATCTTTTTTACGTTGTTATCACATAATTTTATGCTTATAGTTCTGAAATGAGTGAAAATACACTAATTTGTGTCATGGATTGGATAATTAAATGACTGATAATTATTTTTCGTAGTTTATATTAAAAATTTAATCATCGGATATAAGTTTGGAGAAAAACAAAAATATAATATTACGTCTAAAAATAAATATAAAATTAATAATGACAAATCACAGATTATATATTAAAAATGCAAGGAATATAATTATACCAATAAAGTTCAAAAGGCTTGTTGAAAATTCAAGTAGTAAAAATCAGATTACATGCATTAAATAAATATTTTCGTTAAACCTTTTTGTGAATTAGAATTTTACTCACGTAAAATCCATTAGATACATAAAAAAGAGAACAATGCGTGTTTTTTCTTTTTTCCAATTTGGTGATTATCGACAGAGATATAATAAATTGAAATATATTGAATGACGCAACGATTTTTCAATATTTAACTGAATTATCTATATGCTCCGGTGTACAATTATAACGTCACACGATATTTTAATCTGCTATATCTTTATTGAAAAAAATACATGTTCATTATTTTTTAAATTCTTCATTACGGAGCTAAACAATTTTTTAATGCAAAACCCCGATCGCATTGCTACTTTCAAAAATTTTTCTAATAAAAAGTAAGGATGAAAAATTTTTGTTTGAAATAAAATCATTCATATACTTTCGATTTCCCAATTATTCGTATAACGAATAAATAATATTTATGTAATTTGATAATTTTAAACAATAATAATAAAATTTTGTTTTATTACAGAATGTTCCTAATGTCATCCTCAAACTGGCAAATAAAATTTACGCGTCCAATACTATTACTATTAAAGATGAATTCAAAGAAATCACAAGTAAACACTTCCATTCTGAAAGCGCAGTTGTGGATTTTTCGAAAAATAAAGAGTCCGCTGATTTAATTAACCAGTGGTGTAGGGATAAAACCAACTCTAAAATCAAAGAAATCTTCAAAGCTAGTGCGTACTTTTAAATTGTATAATTTTTTATCAACAAATGAAATATTAATTATAAAATAAAAATTATTATACTTTTCACAGATGAGCTAAGCAGTGATACAGGAATGGTACTTTTAAATGCAGTATATTTTAAAGGCAACTGGAAAGATAAATTTGATAAAGAATCAACAATGCCAAAGCCCTTCCATGTTGATAAGACAACCACAATAGACGTTCCTACAATGCACATAAAGAAAAAATTTTTCTTCAAGGATTTTGAAGAAATTAATGCTTTTTGCATTGCTCTTCCTTATGAGGTATGTAGAAATTTTACACTAAACTAATACTATTTGAAATGTAATTATAAAAATAATATTTTTTTTTTAATTTATTAGAATGAAGATTTGTCAATGGTGCTTGTCGTTCCTAAAGAGATCGATGGACTGAAAAATATAGAGGAAAATCTTGACAAATTGAATATTAATTTCAAAGAAGAACTTAAATATAAAGAAGAAGTGATGCTTTCCTTACCGAAATTCAAAGTCGAAACTACAATCGATTTAAATCTTCATCTCCATGATGTAATTAAAATTATTGTTATATATAATATATATATTAGTAAATTATTTAATGCTAATAAAAATTGTATTTTATATATAGTTGGGTATGGTTGAAATGTTTACTAATGGAGCCAATTTCAACGGCATTTCTGACGCACCGATGAAAGTCGATAAAGTGAGGCAAAAAGCATTTATCGAAGTGAACGAAGAAGGCTGTGAAGCTGCTGCAGTAACTGGTAAAAATTTTTTATTCATATTTTTCAAGCTTCGTTACAAAAACATATATTTTTCATAATTACATAAACGGACTAGTTAAGTGTTTTGTTATGAATCTTCTGAGTGCTTACAATGATTCTGTCATTTAAAATTGCTTGCTTTGTTTCATCTTGTGTTACACACGAGCTTCATATTTTTGTTTTTCACATGAAATAATCTCAAATTTTTATCTTGGTACGCAAACGTTTCTAAATTGCAATTTCATTATAAAAACTTGCATTAACAATTTTTATTCATGAAACTTTTTTTTTAATCACAATCTGTGACTGATCTGATTGTATAAATTGATAAATCAATACTTTTAAAAATAGAATACAATATTTTTTTAAAAATAAAATTATTTTCATGTTGAAGACGAAAATTTAATGATTTGAGTAACGAGTAAAATAAAAATTTTCTTATAATTAGGTATGCGGCTGATGAAGCGTTCTTTGCCATTACCACCGATCGAATTAAATGTGGATAGACCTTTTCTTTATCAAATTGTCGATATGAAGAATAATGTCACACTTTTCGCCGGACATATTATTCAACCAAAATTTGAAGAAGCTCGTGCTTAAAATATATTTTTTTATTTTATTTTATAAAACAATCATAATAAGCTAGTTCACTCGAATTTTTTTTGTCATTGCTTCATCACATTAATGTATGCTTGTGTAATTTGTAAAGCTCATCGTTTATATATATGCTAAATATTTAATTATATGTTATTTTATATGTTATGAAAAGAAATAAGAAATATTATTTTTTCACTAATACATTTGTCTAATTATTTAAAATTATGTTCACCTTGTTTTAAAAAAATTGAAAATTTTATATACGATGCAAGTTTTACTTACATAAATAAGAATAAATTACAATGTGTGTGATAATTTACTTAAAGAAATCAATTTTCTTAAGTATAAAATAATTAAAAAAAAAAATTCTGAACTTTTTTATTTAGGTATCACTATGGTCTGCTACTCGATGCCACCACCACCAATAAAATTAAACGTGGACAGGCCATTCCTTTACAAAATTGTTTACAAGAATAGTACCTTATTTTCTGGACGCATTGTTAATCCATTAGATTAACAAAAAAATCAATTTTATTTTTGTGACTAAAACGTGCATTCGTTGTATTATTAAAAATAATATTTTGTCAAAATTGTAACGCTTACATAAATTAATGAATTTTACATTCAGGTTTGACTAAAATTCAGATATTGGAAATTTAATTCAATAAAAAAAATAAATGAATAAAATTTCAAATCCTTATTAAAGATAATTATAAATTTTTAATTCAGGGATACATATGATGCTCTGCTCAATGCCACTACCTCCAAGGGAAGTAAATGTTGATAAGCCGTTCCTTTACAAGATTATTCACAAGAACACTATTTTATTCTCAGGACGCATTGTTAATCCACTACTTAACTAAATATTAGGTGTTAATTTTATTTTAACGACTGATATATGTACACGTATTACTACTAACCTTTGAAAAGAATGTGATATTTATTAAAGAAAGCTTAATTTTAATATACATGTGAATTTATTTGTAATAAATTCTGCAGTATTCATATTGTTTTTTAAAATTTGTATACATTTGAAATTTATTTTTCAAATAAATAAAAGAGTATATTTTATTTTCTGTTGTATTTTGCTTGAAACCATTTCCGTATCACTTAAATCATGATTGATCATTCATTTCTTGATTCATAAATTTTTATCAATCGCGATTTAATTATCAATAAATCATGATAAAATTGACGTTATAATTAAAATTGTTTTACATTTTTGAATGGGTAAGGTTGAAAATTATACATTTTGTTTATTAAAAAAGTATTAACGAAACTGCTCGTCGTCAACACTGCGTGTAATAAGATTTGTTAAATCATAATTTTTGAAATGATTGTTAATGAAATGTATACCATATTAAAATTTGATCGAAGTAGGAAATTAAAGAAATCTATTTTATCATCAGTGTTAAAATGTAGTTCTATCAATTTTCACTTGATGCAAAAGCGGTACTGAAAAGTTTTTCAAATTTTCAGAAAGTTGATTTCAAAATAAATTTTACGTTTTATAAATATAATATGCGGTACAAGAAATAAGTTGCTAAGCATTTATTTTCCATCATTTGAAAATGTTAGTAATAGAATAATCAATATTCGTATTTAGCGCCTCTGTATTATACTCCTGACGTATTATACTCATGTAAGTTTTGTTAACGCGCTACATTATTGCTCCTGCCTCGTGGCATGTGCGCGCTCACTTCCGTTGCGATACTTGAAGAGTAAAGATCTCTGTAATATTGTAAAAGAGCTTTATTCTGTATTAAGTAAATTAGAATCTCTTTGTATGTTAAATAAAGTGTTTCTGTATAAATCGTATCTGCTCATTGTTTTAACCTAACAAGGGTTATGGGCCCAGGTGCTGTCGTAAAATAAAATAATAAAATAATTGTCGCACAGACCACGTGCTCAAATTTTTTTTTGAGGTTAACTTGTGTACAAGTGAAAGAAGAAAAAGTTTTTTTTTGTTTCTTGTATTTAGCTAAGTAAAATGACAAACATTGTAAATTCTACAAGAATAGAACTATTAACTAAAGACAATTACGACACGTGGTGTATTCAAGTGCAGGCTTTGTTAATAAAGCATGATGAATGGGGTTACGTAGCAGGTACGATTGTTAAGCCGAGCGCAAAGTCAGGAGAGACTGAACCGACTGCTGCGCAATTGAATTGGGTACAAAACGACCTAAAGGCCAAGTCAGATTTAATTTTATCGATAAGTCCCTCCGAACTGCAAAATGTGCGAGGCTGTGATACATCGCAGGAAGTCTGGGAAAAGCTGAAAAAAGAGTATGCATCAAAGGGCCCTGCCCGTAAAGCTACGCTTCTTAAGCATTTAATGCTGCATAAGTTAAAAGAAGATGGCGATGTACGACAACACATACTGAAATTTTTTGAAGCTGTTGATAAACTCACGTCGATGAGTATAAGTATTAACAAGGACCTATTAGCTATCATGTTGTTATATAGTTTACCGCCGTCATACGAAAATTTTCGCTGTGCTATAGAAACGCGCGACGAGTTGCCAGAACCCGAGACTTTGAAAATTAAAATAATTGAAGAAAGTGAATCACGTCAGCAAAGTCGAGAAAGTGAAAATACGTCTGGCGCATTAGCGGCCAAATACAGAAGCAACATTCATGGCATGTATAAAGGAGGACCAAGTTTAAGTAATACTGGAAATTGGAATCAACGTTACAACTTAGGTGCTGGAAATTCTCAAAGCAATAACAACAAACCGTTTAAATTTAAGTATTCTGATTTAGTTTTGTGGCATTATAGGTTAGGCCATCTCAACTATAAGGATATTAGTAAGACTTTTAGTAAGACTAAAGCGTCTGTTATTGACAAAGGTGGTAATGTGAAGTTATTAGCAAAGAGAATGGGTGATTTATATTACATATGCCCAAGCACTGAACAATGTAATAACGTATTAACGAATAAGTATTCTGATTTAGTTTTGTGGCATTATAGGTTAGGCCATCTCAACTATAAGGATATTAGTAAGACTTTTAGTAAGACTAAAGCGTCTGTTATTGACAAAGGTGGTAATGTGAAGTTATTAGCAAAGAGAATGGGTGATTTATATTACATATGCCCAATCACTGAACAATGCAATAACGTATTAACGAATGAGTATTCTGATTTAGTTTTGTGGCATTATAGGTTAGGCCATCTCAACTATAAGGATATGTACACTCTGATTCAACGTGGACTGATACACGTAGATAAGCCTATTCAAACCCTATCTTCAACAAGCTGCTCAACGTGTCTGCAAGGAAAAATTACGGTACAACCCTTTCCTAAGAGAGAACAGCTGTCAAACAACAAGCTTGAAATTGTTCATGCTGACGTATGGGGACCAAGCAGGGCTGCATCTCAAGGAGGAGCTAAATACTTCGTTGTATTTACAGATGACTGTACTCGTTGGGGTGAAATCTATTTTATGTCAAATTATATACGTAATCGATGCCCTACCAAGGCATTATATTTAAAAATTCCTTTTGAAGAGTGGACTGGCAGGAAGGTTAACTTAAAACATTTAAGAGTGTTCGGCACTGATGTTGTCATCTTGGACAAAACTCCAAACAAAGATAAATTTTCACCAAGAGGACTTCAAGGAAAGTTTGTAGGTTACTCTGAAACGTCGAAAGCCTACAGAATATGGTTAAAAAATGAGCACAAGATAGTAGTTGCTCGGGATGTCAAATTCTTAAGTAAATTTGACGACAAGGGGGAGCACATATGCTCAGATCGAAAGCATGCAAGAGATTTGAATACAAGTGATACTCTTCTACAAGACACTGATACGATGACTGATGTTGCTCCAAGTCAGCTGATCGTTGGTACCGAATTAACTGAAGAGGCAAGACCACCAAATGCTATGGAACTTGATGTTCTACCTCCAGGTACTTCTAATATGAAAAAGGGACCAGGGAGACCACGTTTAGAATCTACCGGCAAACGAGGAAGGCCTCGTAAGGTATATTCAATGGTTCCTACTAACCAAGATGAAGAAAATGATAAGGTTGATTCAGGTGAAGAAGAATACGAAGATGTTTTTGAAGAGGTTGAAGATATGAATCACGCTTGTACAGTAGAGCGTATTATGCCTCTTATAGCCAATGTAGCGGAAATCCCATTCAATCTTGCAATTAATGGATCAACCGGTCTCGAGTGGAAGGATGCTATTCTTGTAGAAATATCAGGCTTAATTGAAAATGATGTTTGGGATGTTGTTGAAAGGCCCAAGAGCCACAACGTTATTGGTTGTCGAACAGTATTAACAAATAAATTCGGTCCAAATGGAGAATTGATTAAAAGAAAGGCACGCGTTGTCGCTCAAGGATTCTCTCAGAGACCAAATATAGACTATAAAGAGACTTTTGCACCTGTTGCCCGATTAAGTTCTTTAAGAATGGTTATGGCCATATCTGCAAGGTTTGATTTGCGCATTCATCAAATTGATATAGAAGTTGCCTATCAAATTTGGGATTCATAGTTTTCAAGCAAGAAGAGACATAATTAGTTTAAGTTGTATACATACTCATATTGAGGGGGAGTGTTAGTAATAGAATAATCAATATTCGTATTTAGCGCCTCTGTATTATACTCCTGACGTATTATACTCATGTAAGTTTTGTTAACGCGCTACATTATTGCTCCTGCCTCGTGGCATGTGCGCGCTCACTTCCGTTGCGATACTTGAAGAGTAAAGATCTCTGTAATATTGTAAAAGAGCTTTATTCTGTATTAAGTAAATTAGAATCTCTTTGTATGTTAAATAAAGTGTTTCTGTATAAATCGTATCTGCTCATTGTTTTAACCTAACAGAAAAATACTCCTTGATTGATCTTTAAACAAAAATATGACAATATTATACTTAAAAATTTACTGTAAAAAAATAAATAAAATAATAATTATGTTTCGATTTTATTTTACGGTTTTAACTATTGATATAAGTTATCAAATAAGCATAAAATTTATAGGTCCTAAAATTTTTATAATTTGATAGAAACTACCACTATTTGTCAAAAAACTAGGATTGCATAAAAAAGTAAAATATAAATAGAAATAAATTTAAATCAAAGTGTTGTTAAATATTTTTTATAATTAAATCTTTCACAGAAAATAAGACAAAAATACGGGAATAACTTTAGTTTGGGAAACTTTTTAGCGCTATATCAGTAATCACCCTATATATTTCGATAAATCCCGCATACTCAATAAGGAAAAAGATACATACCTGTTTAATATTTTGACATTATATTTAACAAAGTGTGAAGTCAAACTTTCAAATGACTGGATAATTATTAATGAAATTTTAAAAAATTTTGTATGTATTTATAATATTTATTAAACAATATTATATTTATAAAAATTTATAAAATTATTATGAATTTATAAGTTTTATTCAGTAAAAATTTCTTATGATTTCAAGAATAATGGTTAACAAATCACAATAAAATATCAAATGGAAATGTTCAATGACTGTGCAAATTTTAACGGTACAGTGGATGGACAGTTGAAACCAATTATGATTTGTCAGTATAATAAGCATTCAAAGTAACAATATCTTAAATAAAACTAATTAAAAAAATCTTTTTTTTTTTTAATAAAAATTATTTTTTTAAGCTTTAAATAATTATTATAAGACGTAAAGCTATAATAAAAATTTATAATATTTGGGTTATAATAAAATAAAGTCAACTTAATTTATTTATTATTAGAAATCAAAAAGCCTTACGTACATAATAAATACATATATCTTTTGGCAGTTGATTGAACTATAATTTAGTTAATAATAGGTAAATAAATTACTTACAGTACGATATAATAATATATAAATTAATAAAAGCACTAAATATACTATTGTAATGCGTTTGAAAATTCAAAATATGTAATACAAAACAAATATGTTCAAATAATTTCACATTTTCTATGTTTATCTAATCGAGTTTTTCACTATTTTCTTAACTTGGAATATGAAAAAAATTCATGCATTATATATAAGTAGAAAACAAAAATTTTTTCTTATAATAAAATTTTGGCCCATAGTTTTAAGAGAATTTTAAAATATGGAAATTTAATAACGAGAGATATATTAATATGTAATTTTTTCGTACTACCATGTTTTTTTTTTCAAATAATACCTCAAAATATTTTTGTTATAATAGAAAATTTACTGATTGTAATTATATCTAAATCATGCATCTCTTAATTTTTTGTTGCTATAAAAAGATTTTAAATAAATATTGAATAACTCGATTATACGAAGGATAAAGTGACAAAATCCTCTTGTAGTGTAAAATATTTGAAGAAAAAATGATTGTCAAATGTAATCATTTTTATCTTTAAAGACAAATGATGAAATTTAATAAAAACATCTTATGACGTAAAATGTATTGAAATTATCGTTGACTAGTTTACATTTGAACAATATTTAAATAAGAAATTACTTAAATAACGCACGAAATTATTTTAATATTACGCACTCAATATTTATAAAACTATAACTAATACGTCATGAATTACTTTTTAAACTGAATCATCAAAATATTAATTTTTCTTATCAGTTCGCTTTTTTAACAATCATAATTAATACTTTCAGAGTTTATCATTATCAAACATTTCTGATTTTTTAAATTAATTTTTCTCTTATTTTCTTTAATAAAGAATAATATTACAAGATTATAAAATACATCTTTTACTTATCAAAAAATATTTAAATAATCACCATTATTTAGTTAAAGCTATTAAAAAATAAATACTTATAAATTTAATTATTTTTAAAAGTGTTTTTTTCATTGAATTAAATTACTTTAAAAAATTAAAAAATAATTTTTTTTTATTTAGTAAAAATTTTCCACAGCATCAAAACAATTTTTTTTAGTCAGAATGATTTCATGTACAAAATTCATAAAAAATTATTGTCTTAGTAATACAAAGAATCAATTTCTGATCCTTCAGTATAATATTGGACATTTATAAATTTCACATTTTTCTTGCGTCCATTTCTTACCTAAAGCTACTACAAATGCCTTGTATGCTTCACTTTGATCTATATAACTTTCTTCTTCCTCATCATCATCATCTTTGATTTTTCCACTATTTTCATAATTATTTCCAACTTCTAACCTATCGGCTTTTCTAGCCAAATAATCCATTAATTTCGTTGGAAAATGAGTGTAAGTTGAACCTCCTAAAAATGCCCCTAATTCACAAGTTACTCTCGTAGGACAAGATCTCAAATCCCACATTGTCGTATCGTTATAATAATCTTCTTTCTTTATAATTGAACTAAGATTTGTATCGTGACGACCCTCAGCATCGTCGTCATCATCAAGATCTAAATCATGCGGACGATGATGATGATGTACGAGCAACGGGCGTGGCGTTGATGCTTGCGGCAGAATGTCTTGTAACGTTTGATAAAAGAAATCTTGAAGGTTGAAATTGTTGCTGATCGCTGGGAATACGACGCGAATGAAGAATGGTAATATGATAAACAACTTGACAAAAAGTTTGAGGAAATTAAGGAACTTAATAATCTTCAATGGGATGATTATTATTTTGATAGCAAGTAAAGGAATGAGAAATGGTAAACTACTCGTGGCTATCAATCTTATCAAAGCCCAAAGATTTTGTCCAAGTGCTGAGACGAGTGCCATAAAATTCGATGCTGTGTTTTCGCAATCGTAGGAACGAGTTGTACTTGGACAATGACATTCTTCTACTGTTTTTAAATAAAATATTAAAATTAATGTATTAATAAAAACATGTCATGATAAAGCTTATAATAAAAAAATTTCTATACTAACCAGGTGGTGGTTCTTTAAAAATAGAATTCGAAGGTGGTGACAGTATAGGAGGACCAAAATATCCAGGATCTTGTTCAATGTAAGATGTACGCCAAGGATCAGTTATAACTCCCTCATAAGCATTATTGTTATTATTACTATTGGTATTGCTAATTGGACTCTCAGGTAGAGTATTGTAATTTTCCTCGTATTCCTGATTTTGAGAAGAATAAATTTCTAAAATAGAAAAGTTTATAATGAATATATAGAAAAATATTTTGTATATTACTACACACGTACACGCGCGGGGACACACACACATACACATACACGGAGAAAAAAGTAGACTGGAAATTACAATCCTTATTGTAAAGCTGCAACAAACTGTCATTTTGGCCAAAAATTGCCATACTTCATAGTAAAATTTGTTAAAAATATTATTATTTGTTATTTATTAAAAATTCCTTACTTGTATAAGCATTTCTACAATATTTTTAACAAATTTTACTATGAAGTATGGCAATTTTTGGCAAAAATGACAGTCTGTGGCTGCTTTAGATAGAGTATGGTAATTTTTACAAAAAATATTGTAAATTTTACTCTTTTTTTCTCTTTGTGATATACATATAAAAAGTAGATTCGAAAGACAAAAAAACCTTCGAAACTTTGAGCATCGATTTCTATTCTTTTTATTTTAAAATTATATTTTGGAAAAGAGTGATAAAATTAACTTTCATTACAAATTTATTTAATTATATTGTGTAAATAATGCTCTAAAATTATCGTTAATTTAATTTATCTATTCGTTGGCGTTCATGTTTCGACTGATAGAATCTAAATTGTATTAGATATTATAGCATAATCTGATTGAAAGAAAATGCATTTAAGTATACAGAAAGACTATTCAGCATTAATTGTTCATAAAGTCTCATTTTTTTCTTTTTTTGATAATTAAAAAAAGTGAAGCATGATGGAAAAATTATAATTTTTATTTCACTTTTTATCATAGTTTAGTTTTTCCATTATAAAAAAATGAAAAAAAGTGCTGGGCCAATTTTCGCTTTCTCTCAGAATCCATTGTAAATACATGAAAGCATTTTATTGTAATTTAAGAAATGATATTCATTGCAATTCAGTCAAAACAGAACGATTGACTTATTTATATATATATATATATATTTTACCAAAAACATAAAATTGAGCACACGCATTTTAAGAGTATAAAATAGATTAAAATTTTTATTAAAAAAATATATTAGCTTTTAAAAAAAGTAGGTTTTTTGTTTTAATTTTACTGATTTTTCAAGACACGTCGCTGTATATATGCTATTATTACGATGCTTATTAACGATGGAGGTCGTTTCAGTGTGTTTATGAACAAAGCACATGTAACGTACAGTGGTGCTTGTATCATTTGGTTGTCGAGAGCGGGATTCAAACTCGGAACCTCGAGATTATGAATCGATCACTTTACCGAATAAGCCACTGACGACCTCGTTCTCATTCTTATCCTTTAACATTAGCTTTCGTTAGTAAATCAATAATTTTCATGTTAAAAATTCCAAGAAATTAATTACTTAAAATAAAAAAAAAATTTTATTTTTACTTGGTGTTAAATGAAACATTTTCTCAGAGTTTTACGCTTACAGAGGACCGGCATACATCATTTGCCGTAAGGTCATTAACTACAATCAATCTTTGACTTTTATTTAGTTCCTTACACCCGGGTCTCCAAAGGTTTTTTTTTTTAAAGTTAATTATATAGAGGATATTGTCCTGATAGATTCTAGCCAGGTTCCCGTTTAATACACTACATCAGGCTAAACTGTCTGACACACCATACCGAAAACTTTGACTACCGATGGATGGTCAGCCACTTTTGTGACCAACAATCAACCGATATCCAATAAGGTCGTATTTTATAAAAAACGCGATATAAATAGCATACACTAATTTTTTTTTTTTAAAAAGTCAGAGGTACATGGCCAGGATTCGAACCTATGCCCACCGCGTTAAAGGCAAGAGCTCTGTCCATTACTTCACCGTGCTCTCACAAAGGTTAAACGATTCCTATCTTTAAATTCACCGAATCGGAGTGAACCAATTTATGTATGTTTTTAAATTTTCAGTTTCTATTTTATAATACAAATAACAAGTTTCAAAAAATTTTATAAAATATTCATGAAAAATAAAATGAATAATGTTATTACACACCTGATCCGTAATTATGAGCCTGATGATCATAATTTTCAGTAACCGAGTATGAATTTTGTTTATCTCTTAAATCTTCATAAATGTTATAATAAGTTGGAGCTGGATATTTACGTCGAGAGCCGGCATGTTTTGTCATTATTCTTCCTTTAAAAATTTGATACTTATCTGGGCTCCTTGGGGTTATGGTTTCTTTTTCATTGGCCTCAGGGGACGGTGGTAGTATACCACTATTATTATTGCTATTGTTCCAATAAGTATAAGAATTTATCTGAAATAAATAATCATTCAATTGAGACAAATATAGAGATATGTTTTTCAAAAAATTAACTTTTCTCTTTTATTGAGAAATTTCAATTTAAGTTCTATTTATAATGTTAACTATAATAATTTTAATATTTTTTAATAAATCATATCAATAAATAATAGTGCATTAATAATTCTTATATTTGAACATTAAATTAAGCACAATTTTAAAACTACATTTTATATAATAAAATAGACTAAAAATTTTTTCAATCAAAAACAAATTTTAATATAATGTGAAAAAATAAAAAAATTTTATTTATATTTTTCTAGCATTGTATGTTCTGCATACTAATAAAAAAAAATTAAAAAAGCTTCATTAAAATAAAAAAACAATAACTGCCATCTTTAAAAAAAATCTTGTATCAAGTATTTATTTGAATAAAGTATGTAAACGGGTCATGAATAGAATACCAATGTCAAAGTCATATAATGTGTATATATATATATTTATATTTAGATATATTTTTTATACATGCCATTTGTATGGCATCCATTCCATTATTCGCACCATGTCCGTTCAATGTTTTTGCTTCTCTAATTCCTGTGACAGCCACAGAATCATTATGGGAACTCCCAGTTGAAATACTGATTTCTGGCTTTTCTGTAGGACTCGGCGATACAGTATTCAATGTTAACAACGAAAGTTTTAACAAGTATGAATAATGGAGAAATGAGACACTCTGGAACATTAACAGATATTTATTTTTTATTTTTATAGTCTTATAATATGATTTTTTAAGGTGGCTCTAACGATTTTTAATAAAAAATATTTAGTTAAAAATCATTGAAAAAACTACAAGATGTCTGTGTTTTTTGTATACCAATTTTAAAAGTATAAAATTTAAAATTTTAACATAGGCTCTTACGGCAAAAATAGCATTTATGCTTATAACTTTGTAATAAAATTATAGTTTTTATAAAGTGATAAAATAAAAAAGTTATTAAAAAAAATGATTAATAGTCATACGATTAGAACACTAACAAAAGTAAACTACAGATATTTTTTCTGTTAAATATTAATGAAAATAGTAATTAAATATAAGCATTATTTATAAAAACTATTAGAGAAAAAAATTTTGTTTATTTTGGCGGGAGCTCTGCTTGATACACTTAATTTTATAGCACCTTAAAACGTGAAAAAGAATGCGCAATAGATGTTTGATTAATTTTATAATGGTACTCTAGTGTTTTATCATTGAAATGTATGTAATTATTGATTTTAATTACTGTTTCCATCAAATATATATACATATATTAGATGCAAATAAATTAATAAATGTAAAATGATACGTAGATAAAAAATTTTATTCTAAATATATTTAAATAATAAACGAGTAAAATAAATCTTTTCAATGGATTCCAAAGAGATAAAAGAATATTTACTTAATAATAAAATAGACATTTTTAAAGTTTCTATGTGATACATTTTTATATCTTTTTTAAAGTGTTGTAAATTTACAGTAATTTTAAGCAAACATTTTTCATTCATCATTTATTTGTCACGGCAACATTTTAATAACAAAAATGATAGTTTGAATTGGAAAAGAACGACAAACCAATTTTCGAAATATCAGAATTTCAACCTCCAAATTTTCATTTATTGTTACAGCAAATTTTGGCTATGCAATCTTAGAAAATAAGTTAAATTCAAAAGTTTTGAATTCAATTTTTTAATTTTTCATAGCAAACTACAATATTGTTATAAATCTATTTCAGTACTTTTTATCATATGTATAAGAAACATTCGTTTTCTTGATTTTTTTATTACATCACATAAATAACGGTGGATGGTATCATTAAGTTTAAAATACATAGACTCCCTATACGCAAACTATTTAAAATCTATAAATGTCAACAATTGATAAATCCTATCATCATTTATTTATTCAACAAAACTTATTACAAAGTATACATAAGTTTCCTCACTAAAAATTTAAACTAAAATGTAAATTATCACGAAAATATAAATTTTCCAAGATAAAATGTCAGTCAAGGTTAAAAAAAATTGCAACATTATTCCAGTGTATAGATATACAAAGCGTTTTCTTATTTGCAAAAGGTTAGTAACCGTAAAAAACAACAATACAAGACCTAAAAAATAAATTTTATTTTAAATATTTATCTTCAACGCATATCAACAATATTCTTATTTAAAATTTCGAGGTGATGTATTTTTAAGCCTTATTTAAATAACAACAATAAAACGAAAGAAAGAAAGAAAAAAAAACAACAAAGAAGTTTATCTTGAACTTCTGAAATGACTCGGTATATAATAATTTATTTGACTAATTGAGCGGTAAGTATTGAATAACAAAAATAAAATTTTAAAAAATAAAGCTAAGAAATAGGTCAGCAATATCTCGGTTCAGTAAGAATTCCCACGGAAAAATCATTGGCATAGTTTTTCTTTCGGAACGCAGTATACCCTATGATTAACCTCTTTTTCAAATGATCCATCCTTTTTCGTTCATTATTTTTCGGAAAATGATCGATGAGGCGAAAATAATGGAAATGTGTGTCAAGAAATTTGAGAAAATTATGTAAAGAATTGTATCGATAATTCATTTTAATATTAAAAAAAAAATCGATTTTTATTAAAACAACAAAACAAAATTAATATGATGCATATGGAAATATTAAAAAAAATTTTTTCTATTTTAATAATGTTTGTAGACGGAGCCCGTTATTCTGGTAATTCTCATATAGCGAAAGTAAAACGGAACGCATTGCACTTGCTCCGTTTTGAATTTATGAGATTATGAAGCATTCCAAAATATTTCCGCATATAAAGCGTTGAAAATTAATGCGAATAAGCGTTTCTATTATTATTCAACATGAACCGACTTTATTTGATAATTCAAATGACTAAAATATTTTGAAATATTAAACATAAATAAATTAAAAATAGGTTGTATCATGCAAGCTTTTGGATTTAAAACTGTTTTAATTGTGCGTTTATAAATACAATTATATTACATTAATTTTCAATAATTTTTTTAAAAAAAGATACATTTTAAATTTTATTATAATAAATATTTATATGCTTTGATTGCAAATAAAATTTATTCAAAAAATTTCTTTTGACTCGTAAATATTGTATAGACACCATTTTTTTGTACTATCTAAAAAATATGATATCTTTAAAGAATTTTTTAATTTAGTTAATATTAAAATAAATAAAATTAGGGATTTTTTTTATGTTTCAATGACCAGAATTGCTGATCTACGGAAAACCATGGCAGTTCATAACTTTTTAATACTGGAAATTATTTCTTTCATTACTGTCCATACAAATTTAGAAGGTTTTAATAAACATTCTTAAAATATAAATTTTAGATTTTCATAAAGATTTTAAAAATAATTTTTTTTTCATTTCTAAAATTTAGTTAAATTTAAATAAAAATTATTTAGCACATTTAATAAAGTTATTTGATATAAAATTTTTGAAAATTTCTTAAAATTAAAAAATTTTTTTTAAGGTTACTAAAAATGTATACAAATTTAGGCAAAACTTTACGAAATATTGTATCAAATAATTTTTCTTTTTATTAGACAAATTTTTTTCAAAAGCTATTAATAAATTCTGAACAATTTTAGTGGTTTTAATAAGGTTTACACATTTTAATAGATTTATAATAATTTTTAAAAACTTTTTATAAATTTCAATAATTATTATTAACTTTTAATAATTTTAAAAACATTTTCACAACTTTTATATAATTTTATAGAGTTCTTATGAAAAAACCAAAATGCATACTAATACAGTAAAATTTATTATCAATCACTAAAAGTAAACTTGATGTTTATGAAATTGTTAAAAGTTATTAAGAAATAAATTTCCATCAGGTGTCTTATCTAAGGGCGACATCATCAAGGTCGCCAAAATAATGAATAAATTTACGCTCAGTATTAATTAAATTTTAAGATTTTCGAAATATTGTTCAAACATTCTGTTAAAAAATAATACACTTTATGATTTGCGTTTAGAAATTAAAATTTAATTAAAAACATATTTGCAAATACAGCTATTATTCATTATTCTGGAAAATGTCTAGCTTCTTTTTTTAAAATTCATTAATAAAAAAATAATTAATAAAAGTTCGTAAATGGATATCGAAAAAATTCCGTTATAACTTTCAAATTTCGCCATTATACTAATTAAAAAATTTGCCAAAATTTAAATGACAAAAGATAAAGAAATGAAAAAAAGTTTATGCAAATGATATAACACGTTATGTCAATAGATAAAAAATAAACGATAAATTTAATAAAACAAAATTATTACCTTATATGCCATTTCGTGCTATTTAAAGCCGATAATCCGAAAATTTATACCTCTTCATTCAGCAAGACAAACTACTTAAATATTTTGATCAAAACCAGAATCCTTATCATTCGTATGAAAAATATCTAAATTTATCCACGTGTATAATGTAAATAAAAAAAACAACGCACACTCACACTTTGTTAGATGCAAACAGTACACAAACAACAAATAAATAAATGAAAAATCCAAACAAATGGAATAAAATGAAAATGACAAATGAAGAGTTTCAAAGAGCGTCAATCCTTTAAAAAGGATTTGTTACAATATTAAGAGGGGGATTTAAAGAAATTGGAAACTTATAACGGATAATCTTTTAGTCTTAGTAAATCTTTCAACACTCTTTGCGTGTCGATGATGCGACTTTTAAAAGCCACAAGAAATTGCACATTTTCCGCCCTTTCCTTGGAGGACGAAACGACACTGTTTTAGCAGGTCGAGCGTAAAAAATCGGACGAAAAGAAAGGCTCTGCATACCTTTTAACCTCGTTTAAGTAACGATTATTACTAATTCTTTTTTCAGCCTTTTTTTTTCTTCTTTCCTTATTGTTTTCAGAGGTATAATACTTTTGTTGAAAATAACATTTTTCAAATAAAATGTATTAGAACTTTCTTATAGAAACTAATAAACCCAAATAAATTTTTAGCAAAAAATAGACGTTTTTCATTAGTTTAATGAATTATTTTTTTTACGTCGTCATAAATTTAAGTGGCAATAATTTATAAAAAAAAAGTGTTGAAAAATGAATAATTAACTTAATATCTTTGAAAAATTTTTTCCAATTCAAATGGTTATTAATTTATTTTTTTATCTCTTTAATTATAAATAGTCAAGCATAAATGTTTACTTTTATATAAATCCATCAATTTTCATCAAAATTTTCAAACAAATCAAAGAGTAAAGGACAAAAGAATAAAAAAAATAATTCACACCATAAGTGAAATGTTATATAAGTGAAAAACACTTTTGAAGACAAATAAGCTTGTTACGCTCTACCTTTCTTTATGTTATAATAGCATCCTCTGCTTTGCGGCTGCTCAAGCAAATTGATGAACAAGGACAGATTTACTGAATCTTGCGAGCAAAGATTATGTTTGAATAAAACTAAAACGTTCGGTGAAACGATGACGCAATATAAGAATATAAAGTATTATGTAACTGTATAAATTTGAAAATTATTATTAATAAATACGTGTATTCTTTAATTTTCTTAAATTTTTAAAATTTTTAACTTTAGTTAATCCAACTGTTAAAATAATAATGTTAGACACAGAATTATTTTCTATTACTTATCTAGTTAAAACGAAGCTGTATAAAAAAATCATTAAAACGTTTTGAAAATATTCTTATCGACTCTTTAGATGTCTGCTTATAGATATATGATTTTTAATTTTTTAAATAAAACAATATTTTTCTAAACTTAATTTTTTCAGATCGCGACCTATATTTTTGCAAGACACGCGATTCAATAATATAGCTTAAAGATAAAAGATTCGTAACAAAAAATAGCGGAAGCTGCAAAACATCAAAACTTTTTATGTATCGTAAATCGATGAACGAAATAGTTACCTCACGAAGTTTTTTAAAATATATTTTTTATTGACATTTTCGTATTGACAAATATCATAACTATAATTTTTAATTTATTTCCCACAATATGTTTGTAATATGACAAATCAAATACACTAATCTTTAGCAAATAATCTACAATAGCTTTTCATTTAATTATGATTAATAAATAATTATCTTTTTCACCAACTGAACAAATGTTCCAGTCACGTGAAAATTAACACGCTTTGTAATTATTTTACTAATAATAGATAATTAAAACGAATTTTTTTTCTTAAATTATGTATCTTTGAAAACAACAATTTTAATTTTAAAAAAAAGTCTACGTAATTTCTTTACAACGTATTTAGCTGTACTTTACTTTGATTATCCATTGTT
Source organism: Anastatus disparis (assembly GCA_017163975.1). NCBI lineage: Eukaryota > Metazoa > Arthropoda > Insecta > Hymenoptera > Eupelmidae > Anastatus > Anastatus disparis. The sequence continues at coordinate 6,181,017 of JAFFSR010000251.1, forward strand.
CGAGGCGTTCTTACCTGTGAAAAGTCATGCAATAATCTTGCATCCGCTATACTGAGAAGAAAAATTATATTCTCTCAATAAAACTAAAGTTATGATCGCTAATCACTTATGTTACCTACACCCGTTCAAAAGAAAATATCGAATATGAAAAAAATAAATAAAAATCCTTTGAAAAAAATATCGATATAATTTTTTTCGGACGATTGATAAATCTATGAGAGAATCTTTGGTATGACCTCAAATTAATTTTATTGAATGAGCGAAAGAGGAGTTAACATCATTATTAGCTGGCACGCGATTCACTCCTGGTTATAGTATACTTTTTTTTACAAAGATGTTAAAAGATATTAGATTGATTCTGAGAATATTTAAGCCTTTTCTGAGAAAGTTTTTCACGTCTGTATGGTATCTAGAATTATTATTGAATCGAGATATTGTTTCGTTACTTTACTTAAGATAAAATAACATTAATATTTATCATTGAATGACAATGAAGTCTGTAAAAAATATTATATATTTTTAAATTCATTAAATATTTTTTTAAAAGCTCTTAAATACAAATAAAGAAAATATGCTTTTACTTACTTGCATTTATTACTTACGTTTATTATACCGATGAAACAATATTTTCATTATATTAATTATAAATTATAAAATTTATAACATTTTAGAGATTTATTTAGCGTGTAGATATTTTGGTATTCACAAAATAAAATAAAAATATTTTTTCTTATAATTAAATGTATTGAATGAAACAGTACATTTTAATTAGTTATCTTTGATGCTAGATCAATAGATAATAATTATAAAAAATATCTATTTTTTAAAAGACTTTTTAATTATATCAGAATATTTTTTTATGAATGAATTAATTGTTTTAATAAATCAAACTTTTTCTAATTTATAAATACAAATTATTATTTAATTTTAATTTACATATTATTCAGAAGTTAATTTTAGATCTTTTCAGAAATAAAGTTTTATGATCAATGATAAAAAATGAAAAACGATGCACGACTAACCAACAATTTTTTAACACGTTTCGGATAACATGTGGTAATGGAAATTCAAAGTATTATTTTATTTTAAGTAAATTTAAATAATATTGTTATGGAGGATGAGCAAACAACTTTCTTCCATCGATTTTACAAATGCTGTAAATAAAAATGTTCATATATAAAATGATGATATAAAAAAGTTGAATTATAACCTGTAATTTTGTATTTACAGTACATTCAAGTTTAACTCCTAAAAACGTGAGTAATTGTTGTAAAGGTGAAAGATCATTCATACGTAAACTATGGGATGGTGATCCATGGGGACCACCTTGTGGTGGTCCAACAAAATGTCCTCATTACAACCCAAAACCTAATAAATGCGACGACGAACCAGTATGCGACGATGACAAAGATCCAGAAGACCAAGAAAATTGCGTAGAAAGAGATCCTTGTCCATTTGAACCAATTCCTTGTCCTCAGCCACCATTACCAAGACGCCAATATATACAGCCAGAAGAACCTCCAGATAAATCGTGCTGTTATATTCAAGAACAGGTAATATATACATTTAATATTACATACACATTTTTATTTGCAAAATAGTAATATTTATTTTTAACGTATATCATATACAATAAATACGCTCATCATTATTCATCATCAAACAGAATGTTTAATCATGTTAACAATGTTAATCAAGTAAAACATTTTAACGCTTAACTATTTTAACAAAATCTCAAAATTAATTCTTAAAGTTTTATAAGATTTATTATTTGATGCAATTTGATTGGTTATTTTATTAATTTATATAAAATAAAAAATAATGTAATTTAAATTTATTTATTCCATGAATAAACGTTAACTATTTAGATATAATTTGTATGAAACGTAAGAAGGCGAAATACAAAACTAAATATTCTAAAAATAAACTTAATAACAGATTTTTTAAAATACAGCAATATTAATGTTGTTCGGAAGTACTAAATAAACAAGCAAAGCAAGGTCTAATGCCCTAATTAGATGTAAGTACTTTTGTATCGCGTGTGTATTACAACGGGGTTTTCCCAACAGTCAAAGGCAATGCGTCGTTACGTTAATAGACTGTATTATTAAGAAAAAAAGGGTCCATCGTAAAAATATATCTGACCTTCGTGTCTCATCAGTACAATTGGTTTTTCCTAAAAAAACAATTCTAGGATTTTTAAGAGAAGAGATACAAACTTAACAAATAAAATGACATATTTTCAAGATTTATTTATATTTTTAACTTTTAACCATAAGATTTAAAAAAAAAATAAGTTTGTTAAATAACTGAATAAATAACATTTTAAATTGTCAAATTTGCATAAAATTTAGATTTTTTCAGTTAAGTTTACGATGATGTATGCAAATTTAAAAATATTCAGTGGTAAACATCCTATTAACTCTATTTTGTTACTCATTGTATCACGATAAAAGAATAATACTAATAGACAGTTAAATAATTATTATTACTGAAAGTCTGTAATATTATAGTACATTTCGTATTAAATTATTTAATGTTCAATATATATTTAAATAATACATAGCTGTCTTTTTAATACGAAATTTGCTAGACTGAATAATTTTTTATTTAATACGAGTAACTTATAAAAAGAGTAAAAATATGATTATGTCTGATTAAGCACATATGATGATTACACACATACAATCCAATTGAATTATCAATTTAAAAATTTTTTTTTATTTAACGTTGCTATACTTATGCTATCATTACGATGCAAATTAGCGATGGAAATTTTCGACGAGTTTGCAAACAATGCACGTATAACGTACAGTGGTACTTGTATCAGTTGGTCAAGACCAGGATTCGAACTCGGGGCCACGAGTTACGAATCCATCGCTGTACTGACTGATCCATCAAAGATCTCAAATAATGACGAATTATTTTTCATTCTTTTTTTTTAAATATAATATATAATAGCTCTAAATATCTGTTCGAGTTGAATTGATTTTTAATTATTTATTATTTTTATGATAATAATTAAGATTTATTTGAATCAAAGCTCATTTAATTATTTTAATAAAGATCGTAAAAAGAAAAAAATCTTCTTAACTCGAGATAAACATTTAATGACCCGATCCTTACAGAATCCATTAAAAGCATGTTGTTGTGAGCTAAGGGATCCAGACGACGACGGTTATCCTTGTCCACCAGCAGGTTATTCACAAGATATACGTACTCCTTCTTGCGGCTGTGACTTTTGTCGTAAAAGTGGCTATCACGGTCGTTGTTGCGGTAGAAGTACTTATGTCAGTGGTACTGTTGATGATCCACCGACACTTGAACATTGTTAGTTTTACTGGCAATGAAAATCTTCAATCTTGGTAAGCTTTAAAAAATTGTTTTTGCTATTTCATCAGAAAAAAAGGTGCAAGTATGCGTATACGTGGGCGTGCGTATTTAGATTACAGTGTAAATAAGTACATAATATATTAACTACAATTACAAAGTTATATATAAAATATTTAACTATAACATTGACTTTATAAATATTAGTATAAAAAATTTTTATCTATTTCCTACAACAAATAAATATGACAATTTTAAACAAAAAAATTAAAGAACAATATTAATATAAAAATCATTTGATGACTTGTATTTTCAATAACATATAATAAATTTTGTTCACTTTATCCGATTAATCACCTAATATTAATAAAAATGTGATTAATAATTGCAATATTAAAATAAATTTAATTGATAACGTTAATTAATACAAGGTGTTTGAATATATTGATATTTGTTATTAGAAGCAAAAAATTAAAATAATCTTAAAAATTTTTCATATTTTACTGTATGCACCATCCTTCATTTTATTCATTAAAATCGTTAAATTTTTCAATTCATGACGATAAAAGGTAGAAGAAAAAAAATGGTCGTTCCTTAAAATTATTACGTAGCTTTTGAGCTGTCATTTAACCGGTAATCTTATCACAGGTTTAAATATTGATTAGTAGTGTCCGCTTGCAAGACATGAATGGAAAAGACTCATTGTTAAGAATGAATTTATTCTCTCGTTACTGCAATAAATTCCAATTCATTTTCTCTAATTTTTACCGAGTTAACAGCAACAAATATCAAATATACATTCAAGGTAAGAGGTATTGATTTTTCATTCTATAATTATATATATTTATTTCAAACAAAAACAGAAGATAACAATAAAGTGTTGAATATGAAACAAGTCTATCTTTTAGTATACTTTGCTATCACGACAAAGTAAAGTATAACTATTTAAAAATGAACAAAAAATAAGTGTAAAATATGAAATAAAAAAATTTAATTTTAATAGTCGGTACACATAAAAGTGTAATTTGGTTACACAAGTATTACAAAGTATAACTTCCTATAAACTAACCTACAATTTGTTAATTACAAAAATATTTCAAAATTATGTAAAATATTATTCATTTTTTTTTCATAAGAATACATAATAGTGGTAAAGGAAAAGATAAGTAAAAGCGGTTATTCCAAATACCGATAAAATTTATCAATGCTCTAATTTTATTTTAAAAGTGATTATAGTTTATAAGAAATTCATGATCATGAAGTAAACTGATAATTTGCGTAAATCAGTAATAAAAAAAGAAGTATCATTAAATATTGACTATGCTAATAATAAATTTAATTAATGGACAAAAACTTTTTCGACTTGTATATTCAATATTTAGTTAGTTTTACAGCAAATGAAAATTTCAAAACGCGAAAAAAGAACAACATATTTCAAATGAAATCTGATATCTTTACAAATTTTAAATTACTATTAATTTTAAATAAATCAGAATTTGAATTACTTTTATTTTTTTTTTTCATTATTATCTAATATATTATGCACATAAAATTATTTAATCTATAAGGTCAATCTCCATCACATGATGATTTCTTACTATATTTATCAAATATATTAAGTTTATGCTTTAATTTTATTCTGTGATTCAAACAATCATTTTAAAAAGCTTAAAATATTTATTTAAGATTACTCTTTATCGTGTATTAATTTGTATTAATATTTAATTCAATCATTGATAAATTTTACGAAGAATAAAATACTCGATAGAATAGAAAATTAAATCATGCATAGTATGTTATGAATCGTTACAAACGCAGTCTTTTATTAAAAAAAAACTATTGAACAATAGTTAAATGACAAAAGAACTTTATAATAGAAAAATGTAAATTTACTCTTCGATCATTGAACTTTCTTAAACTTCGAAGGCTTCTGGTACATTTAAATAATACAAAATGACATAATCTGCAAAAAAATTGCGTAAACAAATATTTATTCGCAATTTGTATATCTGTAATCTCAAAAAAATAAAAAATTCAACTTGGTAACAAGTAACGACCATGAGATTTTAAAAAATTCTATAGTTACCGCGAAAATTTGAATTTGAATGGCGCTCCACGTGTACACAAGTTAAAAACGAAAATAGAGAGCAAGGATACTTTGTGTATGCAAATTTTGTTTACGGGACTTCAAACTTATGCGTCTTGTTTTAAAATTGAATCGTTTTAAATATAGACACGTATAGGATATTCTTAACATCAAAGGCTATCTGCGTGATGATCATTTATATATGGCACATGATGCTTTATTTCATCTCAAGATAATATGATATGTAAATATATTTAAAAAAAGGTGTCATTGTTTTGCATTAAATAAATTGGACCATTATGACGTAAAGAATATTATAACAGGAACATTTTTTATCAATTTATTATTTTAATAAGTTAATAAAAAAAATCATTTGAATGTTTTAAACTAAATTTACTTATAAAAAAAAAATTAGTAAATATTTAATTTATATATCAACTTAATAAAATATGTAAGTTGATTGATTAATTAAATACATATAATAACGTTAATTATTTTTAAGACTATTGATTAACATATGTATAATTTATTAAAAATGGAACTTGCTTATTGTGATACATGCATGTTAATTCAAGTTATGTTTCACGATTTTAGTTTTCGTTTTTTATTCATTTACATATATTTTTTACACAGGGCGCGTACAGTGGGTACTTTACTCCCTCCCAGCGAAAAGTAAGGTACCCACTGTACGCTGCCTGTGTAAAAAAATCGTATATTCTCCACGGGAGTAAATGAAAAATCCCTTAAATCGTATGTTTGTCACCCTCGCCTTCGGCTCGGGTGACATTTAACATACGATTTAAGACATTTTTCGTTTTTACTCCCTAGGTGAATAATATACTATTCTAATGTTGTATTCTAACCACGTCATAAAAATTAGCCAATCATGTCTCAAATAAAATGTTTATGAGATTCGATTTGTCATTTTCTAATGGATTTACGTATACTTCAAATATTCTTCATAATATTCAAAATTCAAACTACGTGATCAACTAGTTATGCCCCAAATAAATCTGTTATGCCCGTGGGTTCATCATATTTTTAAGAGTAGATTAAAGATTTATATTTGTCGACTCGACTACGTGTTTTTTACACATTTATTTATTCATTTTTATAGATTATTTTTCAAGAGTGATGAATTATGAAACTTCTAATTGGCAAATATGTATAAAATTTTTTATTGTATCAAATTTTTTATTGAAACATTTTCACATAAAGTAATTATAAAATCAATTGTGCAAACAATAGTTCAAATAAAATAAAGTAAAAACAAAATTAGTTTCGAAATATTTAATCATCAAATAACAAAGATATCAAAAAATATATTTAGAAATGAAAGCTATTTTTTTAAATTTTAATGTAATTTAATCAATCGAAGATTAAAACAATTTCATTGTAAGGCATCGAGAATAAGTTAGTAATAAATTTAAAGTATAACACAAAAGCTGCATTTTTAAATCGAAAATCTCATTTTGAAAGTAAACAATTAAACTTTCTGGGCACTAAACTAAAGTTTCTGTACATTTTGTCTTGATGACTCCCAAATAAAGTATCGAAAATACAAAAAAAGCCTTAAGGCGACTTCGGATTTTAGGTTAGGTTTTATTTTTGAGTTTACAAATTACTCTTTCAATATGTAAAATTTTTCAGATTTTTTAATTTTCCACCATTCTACGGATTATAATAAATGGTGGAAAATTAAAAAATTCAAAAAAATTTTAGAAACTGAAAGAGTAATTTGTAAACTACAAAATGAAATCGAACCGAACTTCCGTAGTCGCCTTAAGATAAAAATAAAATGGAAGTCTAAAGGATTATTGCAATTTGTAAAGATTTTTCTCAACCATAATTATCTTTATTATTGAACAATAAAAATTAGAAAATTAATTTTGTTTTAATGTTGTATTCTTTAAACTATCTTTGAGATCTCGGTGGCTCAGTCGGTAGAGCTATGGATTCGTAATCTCGAGGTCCCGAGTTCGAATCCCGCTCTCGGCTAATTGATTCAAGCACCACTGTATACGATACATGTGCTTTGTTCACAAACACGCTGACGATTTCCGTCGCTAATTAGCATCACAATGATAGTATAAATGCCGCGACGTTAAATAAAAAAAACATTCTATCTATTCTATATTTGTTTCATTCGGAGATTGATTTTTTTTTAATTCATACAGTAACGTAATTTTTATTGATCCTCAGTACTGAGAAAAAAGACCTCTAAAAACAGCTTAAATGCGCTCTATTTCAATTAATAGAAAATCCATTTTTCAAAAGTGGAAATTATCTCAAAATATAGAGAATTTGCACTTCACCTTAAATATCTGCATGACGCGAGATGAAATTTATATTTTTTATTATTAATGAATGAACATTTACATTAAACTGAAATCGTAAAGGCCATTTTTAATATATTATGATTTTAATTTCTTTATTCTAAACAAATACTTATTCACTTGTGATTAGTGAATTAAAAAGAAATAGATTTTTGTTCAATTAAAGCATATTGTTATTAAGACATAAAATAAGGAGAGTTTCTATTAAAAGTCAGTAAATTCCATTAAACTGTATCTTGAAACTCAATAATATTCAAATTACATAATCAAATATTTTTATAGATTATTCATGATGTATTAGCTCGATAAATTTTTTTAAACTAAATTTAGCTATAATCAACACCGTCTCAATCCAACTAAATTATGTTAATTAAAAAATGCTATATAATATTTGATACTGCAATTTTGTTAATTAAAAAATGCTATATGATATTTGTTACTACAATGTGTTATAAAATAATAACTATATAAAATTCTAAATATACAATTTCAATTTTGAAAATTAACTCTTTATAAGTTCGATTTCCAAACGAGCATCAATCATTATTTTATTTTATTTCAAAAGTACAAACATAATAATCTTTATTGCTCGCATCACATCACGCCTTTGGCAAACTGTTAAAGTAAGGATATAAAAAAGTCATCTTTAAATTGACTAGAGAATATTTATGACAAGCATGTAAAAAGCTTTGTAATTGATAAATTCCATAAATCTTTTGTGCAAAGAATACAATTACATTATGTTACAAGAAACCAGCTTAAACTAATAAATTTGATTTCTCGTCTATCAATACGAATATTTAATTCAAATATATTATGCACCGTTATACACGATATATAAGAACTCATCATGTCTTCATTTCGTACAATCAAAATGTCATAAATGTTTACATATAAATAAATACATATATTAAAATATGATAATGCATATAATTATATTTTATTATGAATGCTTTGCTAATAAGAATTATCTCGTTACATAACAATTTAACATTGTTGATAATAATGTAAAATTACAAAAAATTTTTATAAATTGTTTATATGTTCCCAAGTATATTTATTTGATTAAGTATAATGAAATAATGGTACATAATAAATTAAATGTAATCATACATAAATAAACTAAAACTCTAAATTCTGTAATATAAACATTTTTATAATATGACATGTTCATATACAATCACAAGAATTTTTGACTTTTGTACACACGTATAATTTAAATTAAAAAAATCTTTTTATTTGATTCACTTGCACTTATCGATATTCCATGACAACATTTCTAGAAAATCTTTAATCTCTGTCAAGATAATATTATGAAATGATTTGCGTATATAAATAGTAAAAAAAATTTGTGAGCCACTGATACACAGTATTAATTTTTTTAAGGGAAATACCTATAAAATTTATTATGAAATTCGTAATCTCTTTATTTTTCAATGATTAATAAAGATGAAACTTGTTTAAGAATTTCAACACACACAACATAATTAGTATATTTTATTTTATCATTGTAATCATACTGAAACTTGTTTATAGTTATGATTCTATCAAAAAGTACTACTGAAATTTTTGAAAAATATTTTTATGTATAAGAAATAAATAATAGCAATTATAAACCAATATTTTGTAAAAATAATACATTTAAATTATTTATAAATTTATAAAAATTGACAGTACACTCCTATAGTTTTAAAGGATAGTTTAAGTAATACAAATGGTATAATAAATAATGCTCATACGATTTGGATTAAAATTAAAATTGTTCATATTGAGCATACCGTAAAACGGAGCAAAGCGGGCAGTGAAGGGTAAAGCGAGCATTTTTTCATAAATGATTTTATCATTTTTTATGTACTTTTGTGTATGTATAATAATTGTTGAATTCCTGTTAATAATTTACAAAAAATTATTGTTATACATACATAAAAGTACATAAAAAATTATAAAATCATAAATGAAAAAATGCCCGCTTTACCCCTCACTGCCTGCATTGCCCCGTTTCAAGGTACATAATTAAATTTAAAATAAAAAATTTATCGTTGCTCAATTATTTAACATTAAGTGCGAAATCATTACACATTCTAAAATTAGTTCAAAACATAACTTTAATAATAAGATCATATAAAAAAAAATTATCTCATAGGTTTTTCCCTGGGTGTAAAAAAAAATACACTATATATCGATACAACGTATGAACGTCTTGTTTAGATTACGCAAAAAAAGTTTCCTAATTGGAAATAAAAAAAAACACATTTTAAATGTCTTTCAACTTAAATAAATCAATTACTCTAGATTGTTATATTACTTATGCTACTTTTTTTTATTATTTCAAGATCGTATTCAAAGACAATTTAATTTTCCTAGAACTTAATAAAAAAAAAGCATCGATTCATAATCTCAAAAACAATCTCAAGACATCGACAACAAAGAATTAAAATGATAAGAGATCCTTCGACATGTCACGGTGGTTACTCATATAAGATAAGCTTGATATTTAAACAAGCAACAAAAAAAATGGGAGAGATCACAAAAAATACCTTCTCCTTTAAAAAAAAAAGAGAAAAGATGTATATCTCAAGCAAATTTGTAAAGAAAATAAAAAAAAAATATGTAAAAAAACACCTTGTACCTAGTGTTTATACCTTTTATTTAAAATCACAAAAGTTCTTTCTATTTTTTTCTTTTCACGTTTGTATACAAGACATCACTTATGATACATTATAAGTATTAGAAAGAGACAAAATAAGGATGGGAATAACCACACATATATGAAGAAAGATAGAAATATATTATATACCGGTGGGTATGCCGGTTTTACCATCTCTCTATACCACTTTTCCTTGTGTATACAAAGAACAAACATTGAATATATATGTATGCATGTATGTATAAAGCAAAGAGTCACGTATAGTTTATATAGCTCTAGTATCCTCACAACTTAGCAGTCAGTCGTTACCGCGCTCTAGTAGTGTTAACAACGACCAAATATTTTTTTGTTTATTGTTAAAGAAGGATTTTTTATTCAACCATGCGTACTTGTAAGTTGTTACTTTTTTTTCTATAATTAAATCTATTGCTCACATCAATGTTCGGTATTATAATTGTAAGATTTAGGTGAAACGATTATACAGTCAGAAATTTTCTTGTTTATGTGTTCTATTTTAAAACAATATTATTGATATTTGTGTATAGTATGTTTATTGTTTATTTTTGAAGATTTTATTTTTACGAAATTTGAAATATTTTAATATATTATTAATATATATGTATATATTACTCATTTTAGGAAATTATTTTGGTACATAGAACTTTTATTGATCTTAAATTTTTTTAAATAAACATAAGAAAATTCTGAGTTTGATAAATAATTTTTAAATTATATGATTTAAACTTTCGTTAGTTTGATTATGTTTATGCACTTGTAAAACAAATCCATCTAATCAATAGTGATCATCTTACTCAAAAATGAGAATAATTTATTAAAAGGCATAATTTTTGTTTAACGATAATCGTAGTATGATTCAAATGGATTAAATCGATTTTTTAATGAGAGTAGGGCTAAAAAATTTTAATTAATATTAAACTTCTAATAAAAAAAACACTTATCTATTATTAATGTTACAGAAAGTGTGTGAAGGTAATAATTTGATAGATTAGTAAGAGAATTATTAAACAAATGTTTCTAATTCTTGTAATATTTTTTTCAATCATTTAATAACTTATATTATCAAACCTTTTTAAACTATTAAATTTTATGTTTTGTCGAAAACTTAATGCATACTTCTTCGATTATTTTAAAATAAAATTTAAATATTGGTAAAAAAAATTATTTTGTATAGAAAAAAATAATAAATATGAAATATTTATTTTTGTTTTATTTTATTATTAAATATTTTAATATCTCAAGTTATTAATCATGAATTATTTTGAATTTTTTATTCAAGATTCTACTTTTTATGCAATATACTTAAATAGATATTTTTTATCTTTTGCAACATATTTTAATAAATGAAGATAAACTTTAAAAAAATGTTTAAATTAATACGTGCTGAATTTGAACATATGCTACTTTTAATTTCATGTCAACCAAAAGATAAAACTAATGAAAAATAACTGTTATTACAAAGCGACAGTATGCAAATGTTAAAAGTGTATACAGAGATTAAAATGAAGACAAAGATTAATATTCTGCAATTCAATCATTAAAAAGTCATTCTGCAATCTAATCTGATTTAAAGAAAAAGATTTAATACATTTTAAATTTTCATTTTTTAGTTTTTGTTTCAATATTGATTATCTTTACAATAATGAGTCGTTTATTAAAATAATTTAAATTATGATAAAAATTAAAAAGAAAATTAATAAAAGTTAATATGAGTAAACTGATAAATTAAAATGAACTTTTATAAAAAAATTCATAAAATTGATTCATATAAATAAAAGTTTGATTTGCATAATTTTAAACTTCAGAATTAAATTATAAATTTATAAATTTTTGCAATTTAAAATTTTTGTCATTAATTTATTTAACTTATTCATACAGCGCTTAATAGCCTTACATTTACAAATAATAATATGTTTTGAAAAACATAAAAATTTTAAATCAATGTCTGAGAATTTTTTTTGCGTCACGAACCAAATTATTCGATATTTTATATTTCCAATGAAATGATCAATTATTAATGACGCTGATTAGTAGGATTATTTTTATTGAATAATTTTTAACTTAATACTTATCGTCAAAAGAAATATTTAACTTATTTCTTATTCAATAAAAATTCTTTCATGTGTAGCAGATGTTTTTTTTTTATCGAAAACAATGTAAATATTTCATAAAATCACTTTTGCGCAACATTAAATGAAATAAAAAAATTTTTCCTCTATTTTTTTTACCGTACAATTACAACATTTAATTTTCAAATAAACACAATTATTGTAGAGAAGGATTTTAAAGCTTTAAGGCGGATTTAAAGTTTACACATCAGACTTTGGCTGAGCTACAAGTATAGGAAAACTGAGTAAAAATATCACGATTTCTAAACAAAACGTAAAGTAAACAGTGTTTTTGAGGCCATTTATACGAGTAAGCTTATATGCTTTGGTAGCTCAAAATGCGGAGCAATAAAAAAAAGAAAATTTTATGATTTCGGATAAGGAAGCTTAAAATATATATTATTGTGTATTTATACTAAATCGTAACCCTTTTACGAAATTCGTTTTTTTTTTTTTTTTAAAGTATTAAAAAATTATAAAACAAAATGTTAAAAATTTTTTTTGCACGAAACTGATATTTATAGTTAATAGTATAGCATTTGCATTTTTTGCATAAAAAATTTTAAATAAAAAATTTAAATTTGAATATAATTTTTCTTAAAATCAACCTTAAATCTGAATTTTTAATGTAATCATATCAAAGCATCAAAGACAATATATTTTATTAACTTACATTAGCACTTTTATCAAAATGAATCAATACACAACTGTATAATACATACATAATTTCTAAAAGTATCTAAAAAGCATATAGCTACTTAAAACTCAGCTTTCTTTAACAAGTTTTCTTGTAATAAACGATTATGCATATAAACGATAAAGGCTGTAAAAACTTGACCGCCTGGACCGGTCGTCCGGTATTTTTTTTTTCTTTTACAAGTTGGTTATAGCCATTTATCGTTCGATAACGACCAAGCCTTCTAAGATGATGAGAGGAAACTTCGATTATTACAACGATTTTAAACTTATGATATAACTAACATGCTATATATCGATTAACTTCTGTAAAGGCGAAGAAACAATGTATATATACAAAAATGAATTTTATAAACTGACATAATATATATTATAACTCTTAATTTGTTACTCTTTAAAAAGAAATAATTACTTAGATAATTCATTTTATTGAAAATAAATAATTGTATTATATATAAAATTATAGTTTTACATTGTATATACTAATTTATCTGTTATTTATCAAATAATTTTTTTTAAAATTATGTAATTTTATCTGGCAAATTTAACAAACATTAATATCTTGCTTCTTAGTAAGAAGATAAATTTTTTTCTCACAATCGTCATATGTGCGATATCAAATAATCACTTTTTATGTAACTTTCCAAAGTCTTAATCGTGAAAAAAACTAGCGATTAAAAATTAAGAGAAAAAAAATTTAAAGCTACCAATAAGAATGCTTTAAAAATTATAAAACTTTATACATGATAATATTAATCAAACAAAAATTATAAAATTCTCATGCTTTCTTGAAAAAAATAACATACTTCGTTTTATTAAAAAAAAAAAAAGTAAAATAATATTCTTCACGCTTTTCGATTTGCACGAAAAAAAATTCGTGAGAGACTAATCATTAAAAACAAATAAATTAGTGAATAAAAATGTTTAGTATTTAAATCGATATTTAAAAATATACAGTAAATGAGACTTTTTAGCAGGTTACTTAGATTTTATAGACATAATCTTTTTTTAAAATGGTTAAATGATATAAATTTTTTTAATTTGTATAAAAAAATTGAATAAATTTTAATCGATTAATATCACTATATAGATCATGTCTTATTGTCTAATAAAATGAATATCTATGGCTATATTCATCATGGGTCACAAACTTTTCTTAATTTCATACAAATCTCACGTATATGTTAACATACATACAAGTGACTCATCCGGAGTTAAATATTTAGATGTTATAACAACATGTAATGTGTTAAAAGTCCTTGACTTAGCCTTGGCAAAATCCTCTCAATTAATATTGGTAATGAAAAAGAAATAATTTATCTATTATTTTGCTTTACTAATTAAAGATTTTCTTTCTTTTTTTTTGCATTGTATTAGGTATTTATTTGCCTTTGCAAACATAAAATTTAATATAAACAATATTTTTTTTTTATTATTTACAATAATTATCTAAAATCTTGAATGTTGAAGCAGGGATTTTGAATGTTTTTTTTAATTGAATTGCTATGTAATTATTTTTTGTGAATTAAGTTTTATTTAAATTAAAAAAAAATTTTTACTTAAAATTCTTCATTTCAAATAACGGATATTAAATTAATAGAGCAATTATCAGTCAATGTAACTGATACATTGATACAATTTAAGCAAAATTTAAAATTCTTTTTCTAATGATTGACATGAAACGTTAAAAATAAATCTTCATAATTCGTTGAAAAATATCATAAATGATAAAAGTCAAATAGAAAAATAAATCATGATTGTATAATATCACATTTGAACCACAAACATAATGACACTTCTCAATAAGGAAAACTTTTTATGCTAATACAAATTAAACAATAAATTTCAAAAGTGACTAAAATTTAAGTAAATATACGATTTGTTTGTTCGTTTTTACAAAAGCTTTTCCACATCATTGATAATCACAAAAATAACACATTTACTTACGAATTTTTGCATATGTGCTCAAGTGTCCGAGCGATAAATAGACATTAAGCAATTGTTATTTATAAGCTGCTTATACTGTAAAATTTATAGATTTTTAAATATCTGTTATATCAAAATCTATAGAAATTATTCAGATAAGAAAAATCCACAATTTTTCTAAAGATTTATTGGCAGAAAATCACTGTTTAATCTTTTTTATTAATTAAATTTAAATGAAAATATTTTTTTTTCTGTAAATACTTAATTTTTGATTGTTAAAAATTCATTTAAAAATTCTTTTAAAAACAGCTCATTCTTAGGGAAAAGTGTTTTATTTTTTATGACTTTGAATCTTTATCTTTTTTATTTATTAATAAATTAAAGAATTATCTTTAATTTGTTTTTGTTATTAAATATTTTAGATGCTATTTTTAAAAGGTATATATTATTTGCTCATTCATGAAAAGATTAACTTTCAGAAACCCGTTTTTAGAATTTCTATCATCTAAATACGTATTATCCGAACTGTTAAAAACTTTTGAAATTTGATTTAACATATACATTTCAAAAGTGATCATCGATAAAATCTTAATTAATATATACTATACATATTATGAACTATATATCAGGTTAAATCTCTATAGCATGATTAAATTTAAGGATGAAAAAAATTTTTTTAATTTAAATGATATGTTGGTTTACGATTTTGCATGGGGTTAGCTTTTTTTTAAATAAAATCATAGTATATAAAACTATGCTCAACAAATCTTTTATTTTCCAAGTTCTTATTATATTGTTATTTTGAATAAAAATTCTCAAATTATTTGTGCCTAAAACGAAATTATTCAAAGATATAAGTATTATGAACAATACTTTTGACAAACAATACTTATGAACCCAATTAGAAGCAAAGTGCCTCAGAACTAATATTTCAATTAAAGATAAAACTTCTTTCAGTATATTCACCTCATTAAAATTCCACGTGTTTCAACCAAAAAATATACATAAAGGACAAAATAGTCACATCCAAAAATCTATATGTAACCTCGAATAAAAGGAAGTCATGTTTCAAATGCTAATTAGAATTTGACTTGTACAAATTCAACAAAAACAATATTCTTATGTATCCTTTTTTCATTTGTTGCAGTTACATTTGTATTGGCGTTAGCGCTTTGCTTGGCCTACACAATGGCCGAGAACGAGCCATTGAGGGCGGTGTCCGATAGTGCCGGAGCGTTCTCTACAAAATTATTCAAGGTGAGTTTTTCATTGCCAAGGAAGCTTAAGTTTATTGTCATGTTTATGATTTTATCTTTATAAACAAGACACGACTATCATAGTAATTTCTTTTTTTTTCCTTATGACAATAATTTTAGATAAAAAATTTTTTAATGCGACGCGTGATTAAAAACTGTAAAATAAAAAAAATATTATTGAACTTTTATAATTTTTATCACAGTAAAATTTGAGAAAATTAAAAAATAATATTGTGTTAAAAAAAAATAAACGATGAATAGATTTAAAAAATTATTAACTGAAATTTTCATTTTTAATTAAATAATTGAATGAAACTAAATTTAAATAAATTCAAGTAAAGAAAAAGTGTTAGAATTCATTAAAGCATAATAAAATGTAAATAATTATAAAATTTTATCTAGTTCATGAAATAGTTTGTTTTATTTAATAACATTTTTTAAAATTATTTTACTCTTTGCGTGAGTCACTGAAATCTATAAATCAAACATAAAAAGTAAAAAAGTTAAGTTTAAAGTTTTCGTGTTAACGAACACTTTTAAAATTTATATTTTTCATAGTAAATCTGAAAAACATTTTAATTATATTTAATTTGAAAAAATATGATTTTTAAATATCAGTTTTAAGACGACGATAATTTAATGGCTGAATTTGAAATAAAATGTATATCGAAGAGATTATGTAATTTCATTATCAAATAAAGCTTATAATGTTTTCTTAACACCGAAGCTATTATTACATGTTTTGTTTACATGTTTATGTCCGATTTTTTTTTTATATATCTTCAGACATTTTAATTGAGGAAATTTTATAGAAAATAAGAATAATATTATTGTAACGAACTTTTAGTATCTGAGTGATTGTGCTGCTAAAATTTAAATTCAAATAATGAATCGATGTAATGATTTTCTATAAATATATTTTTCGAAAAAAAACTATTCTACCAATTTCAAATTGAAAAAAAAATAAAAAAAAAATTTTGCATCGTATTAATAACGTAACATGTTATTTAAAAAGTTCTTAACTCTTTAATGTGCAAAAATCTCATGTCACCTGTTCACACGAATATGCGGGTCGGAAATTAAAAAAAAAAAAACTTTCTAAATTCATCGTCAAATCGATTGCAACTACAAAGTAAATAAAAAGAATTTCAATAATTTACCTATATAAGCACTGCGGTATCTCCGATACCTGGATATTTCCCATGTATCGGTCGCAAAATAGTGTAGTATTAAATTGGGCTTTTGCATCGTTGATGTGCTTGACTTATTTTTAGAGAATTTCTGGTAATCAAACTCTAACAGTTGCAGAATTTAATGACGTAGTGGCCATAGCGCGGGACTCGTATTCTCGCTGGTGCGAGATCGATTCCTCGTCTGGTCGCTTTTTCTATAATAATATGTCAGCTGTATTGTCTTATATGTATATTCAACGTGTAAAAAGGGCAGAAATTGCCCGTTTATAATTAAAATAAATAAATAAATATAAATATCTTAAAACAATATTTTGATGATAAATTATTTTTCAGAACCTTGCCAGCAAGAACCAGGGTAAAAATCTTATAAGTTCACCATTGAGTGCTCATGCTGTATTGTCGATGGCAGCTTTTGGTGCTGGTGGTAACACAGCCGTTCAAATGCGTCAAACTCTTGCCTTACCTCAAGACGATGCCTTAGCACGTACTGGCTTTGAAAATCTCTTTGACGAGCTTAATGTACGTATCTTAATTTTATAAAATAAGCTTTTAAATTTTGTTTCCTTTGTTATAAATTCAGTTATAAACTATGAGTGATTATTGGATGCAAGATTTAAATAATAATAATAATTATTATTTTCTACAGAATACACCTAATGTAACCCTCGAGGTCGCCAATAAAATTTACGTCGACAAGACTTTCCAAATGAAGCCTGAATTTAAACAACTGACAGCTAGTACGTTCAGATCTGAAGCCGGTGAAATGGATACCTCTCAGCCACAACAAGTTGCAAATGAAGTCAATGCTTGGGTTGAAGAAAAAACTCATCACAAGATCAAGGATATCCTCCAACCTGGTAAGCACTGAATCAACAAAATTTTTCATTAATTTATATTTTTTAAATAAATTCCTGAACTTGATTGTCTTTATTAGATTTTTAAAAAATGTTAGAAATTTTATTAACTATTTTTTATATCTTTTGTAGGCGATATCACGCCCGACAGCCGTATGGTATTACTGAACGCAGTCTACTTCAAAGGAAACTGGAAGGTTAAGTTCGACAAGAAATTCACTCAAGACAGGCCTTTCCATGTTGACGAAAAGACTGAAAAACAAGTACCAACTATGTTCATCAACGGCAACTATTTCTACGGTGAACTTCCCGACCTTAAGGCTTCATTCATTGAAATTCCATACGATGTAATTTACTTATTCTATTTTATAAATATGCACATGGATAAATTTTTCTATAAAATTAAACGAATCTGTAAAAATGATTTATCTTTAATCTTTGCAGAACGAAGACTTGAAAATGGTTATCATCGTACCAAAAGAAATCAATGGTTTGAAAGACATTGAAGAAAATCTCGAATCTTTCAACCACACTCGCCTTGCTAGTTCTGGTTACAATCGTGATGTTATGCTTTATTTGCCTAAATTCAAGGTTGAAAGCACCATCCCGTTGGAAGACCCATTGAAAGAGGTATGTAGATATTTTTCAGCAAATATTTATTAATATTCTTTTTCTTAACATTTGGCCAAAATTATTGCATTTTATTGCGATATTTAAAATCAAATGTTTATCAATGACTATTACTCGCTAAAATAGAAAATATAAAAATCAAATGCATTTCAAATTTTGCTTTTCTTAAGTTAATAGAGTGGCCACAGTTAAAACAAAGTACCATATGTGACTCGAGAACAAAGTTTTTTTTTCTTTAGAGTAATCACGGATCTCTAGAATAATATATAACCTTCCTCCCTAGTTACATAATGTATTATTATTTAAAAATAACTAACAAAATGTTTTGTTATTGTATTGATAATAACGTTGAAGCAAATATTAAATCTATTTTGTTTGCAGAAATAAATTCTTTTCTTTCAAGAAGAGAAACTATAATGTAACAGTTGTTGAAATAATTACGTGAGAATAATGACGCGTGAAAAATTGACGCGTGAAAAATTAATAACATAATTTATTCTTACGTATAACTAGTCATTTGTATTCATCTTAGACTAATATTGTTTATTAAAATAGAAGTATAATTATTTAATCAATTAAAAAATGTAGCTCATGTATATATTGTTATTTATTTCAGTTGGGCATGACTGATATGTTTCAAAACTCTGCAAACTTCAGTGGTATTTCCCCTGAAGCCCTTAAAGTTGGAAAAGTACTTCAAAAAGCTTTTATCGAAGTTAACGAAGAAGGCAGTGAAGCTGCCGCCGTCACGGGTAAGTCATTTTTCAAATTTTTAATTCACTTTTTACTATTTTTTTTGTTTTTGTTTGTCATCCAACTCTCTTCAAAGACCGAGATATTTTAAACTATATTTCGACTTTTTTTTCTTGGTGGTTTTCTTGGTGTTGCACTGGTGTTGGTTCTCTATTTCTTTCTTCTTTTTTTTATGAATATTTACTTTTATCTATAGATTGTTGTTTTGAATCTTTTTTTTTACTGTGTAGAAATTATTTTTTGGTATGGTTTTTGTGTTTTCGTGTGGGCTTGTATGTGCTTTTGTTTATTCTTTGTTTTTTTTTGAATTTAGTCTAGTCAACGAGAAAATATACTTCGTAATGCTGGCAAAGTAAGCGTATAAATTTTATATAAAAAAATTTTATTTTCCGTAAAACAGCGTGTGATATATTTTATTTGATAAAGTGTATACGTCGTCGATTCTCATCAAAAGAAAAAAAAATGGGTAAGCACTCCATGTTGTGTATTTGTTTAAAGGCGTTCTCCAGCCCCTTTTCACCCCCAAGCCGTTTGCACAATAGTTACGTCTTTTTAGAGAATAAATTTTATTTTATTTTACACTTTATACTGGCACAATTTAATTTTTTATCGCTTTTATAAACACGAATTTTGATTATCAGCCTATTTTATATTTTTTGTACTTTTTATAAAAATATTATACATTTAATTTTCATTTTTATCATTTTTATTGTTTTTGCAAAGAATTTTTTTCTTAATTTCAATGATGCACCTACAAATAATTCTAGCTTTTTAAAAAATTAATAAACTTTTACAGATGTAATGTTACCTATTTTTATAGTTCTTAAAAATCGTATTTCGATTGGTTCTAGTTTCAATTTAATAATTCACTTTTCATATAAATATTCTATTTTCCTAAAAATTTATATAATTTTTACAATGAGTAAATTAATTTGCGTGATTTTTGTTCTAATAACATTCCAATTGTTAAAATATATTTTTAGAGTATTGAAATAATTAATTTAAATTTTCATTGAATATTCGAATCCCACAGTAACTGACACATCTGTAAATAATAATAATAAGTAAAATTTTAAATAAATGATATTTTCTATAGCGGAGGTGGCGAAGGCTCGAAGTTTTCCTCGGCCTCCGGCTAGATTATATATTGATAGGCCTTTTTACTTCGTTATAAGTCACAGGAGAACGAAAACTACAATCATCGTTGGTGAAATTTTAAATCCATTATAAATTCCATACAGTTGAATACCTTAAAACATTATTTGTGCCAGTAAAAAAATAATTTACGTTAGGATATTACAATATCATGTAAGTTGCATAAATTATCAGTATTGATTCAGTATTAATAAATTTCTTATTGATGGTATATTAGAAAATTATTAAAAGATGTATAATAAAAAAAGGAATATCAAATAAGTAAATTGAACTCAAATAAATTTTAGACACTTCAAAAATAATTTTCACAGTATCTAAGATCGAAATATAACTTTTTAGTGAAAACAAATTACTATTTCAAATTTATTCTTAAGGTATTTTTTTTTAATGTTTCTATAAATACTTGAAAATTTAAAGCCGGAATTTCAGAATTAAAATTAAATAAATAAAAAAACGTTACTTTCTTTCATTTTTTATCTTATAAATCCAACTTTTAATCTTTATTTTTATTAATTTTCCAAAATTCAAATTTTTATCAATTTTTAATAAATATTTATCATAATAATTTAATAACAATTTCTAATATATTCTCATGTTTCATTTAAAAAATTAAAATGTCAAAAACCTTACGAAGAAAAATTTATCATTTCCTGTTGTAAAGTATATAAGTTTAAGTATCATTCAGTGATTTTCAAAAATCACAAATGACAACGTTGAGTAGATCTTTTGTTTCCCAAATAGTCGCTCATAGAAGCCATTATACGCTGATTATAATATAATACGACCGGAGAACAATTGATTTTTTTTTTAAGCTTATCAATTGATTAACGATAATACAATACGTTTAAATAAAATTTGAAATTTGACTTAACTTTCATATTTTAATGGCATTGAAATATTTCTTATATATTATTTATCGGAAAACCTTTTACCTTTAGATAAAAAAAAAAACATTTTTATTCATATGAATGATAAATAGTAACATTTTATCTAAAATTAATAATTAATGGAATATAATTTTAGTAGATTTACCCAACCCAATTACGTATATTTAGATTTTGATTATTAATTATGATTCATATTTTTATAAAGTAAAGCACGAAATATTTAATAACAATATAATATTAAGATTTTATGAACTCTTATCTTTTCAAAATACAACTTTTTACTCATCGACTCTTTATTATGATTATGTATTTTATTAACTAATGATTAATCTTTTTTATATAGTAAAATACCAGAAATTTGGTAATAATGTCTGCTGAAATTCTGTACATTTTTATCTTTGTAACTACTAAGATCACAAATATTTGCTGTATAATTTTCTACATTCATTTTATTTATTTATTTATAATATATACACATATATTTTCTTATACATTCAAACATTATATCTATAAGTATTAATGCAGAATATTTTATTATTTAAGATTCTTAAATTATTTTTCTAAATGTAAAAAAGATTGTTACTGACCTTTTCTTTTCATGTCATGTGAAATTTACAAACTTTAACAAATATAATAAATAGTTGTGATGTCTGTTCTAATATATGTACTTTTTTACAATAATTTTCAAATTAGAATTGAAAATAAATTCACTTTTTTTCAATACAAAAAATTTTGTTATGTTAACAACAATTAGCCATAAAATTTAAATTTTAGATCTAGTTATGTAGTTTAGTATTTTAAGGTATCTAATCTTAATCTAATCCCTTTTTTTAGTATTTTAATCGACTAAAGATTCTCAGAAATTCGAGTGAATATATTTTCTTGATAATGTAATTATTTTTATGCTTATAATATAAATTATATATTAAAAAATTTTACTGAAATATATGGGTAATAATAGAAGATATTAACTTTTAGTATAAAAGAGTCGCGCTTCATACGTACTATAGTCTCCTACGCGAAAGATGATAATATTGACTAAATATAAATTATTCCTCTATATTATACGCAGTACTTTATATCCAGAAAGTTTAAAAATTTGTAATTTTTAATAATTGAAGAATGGAAAATATTGATTAACTTTTATTCCCCACGCACAATCGAATCATTTCACATTTACAAAGCCAGCGATAAAACACAATTTAGTAAATTATTCTTTATGGAAATTCTTTAATAATATTCTTCTTATGAATTATAGATAGTAAATCATATTTTCTTCATACCATCTACAAATTCATTCAAACATTTTAAAATGTTTAAAAATATCTCTCCGAAAAAAAGTAAAATAAGTATGGGGATGTATCCCCGAACCCCACATAAGCAACACCAGACAATTCTGAATTTTTTCAAAATTATTTTTTAATTCTTTTGAAAATGTCTTCTAAAAAGATCTTTCATAATTATGAGCTGCGCATCAGCGCTATAATTATAAGTAATTGTGATGATTATGAAAATAGTAGTTCAACTAATCTTGTTGGAAAATTGTATAAATAACCGAAATCAACTTTACTGTACATATTTGCTTTAACTGCGGTGCTTTGAAATTAATAAATATTTTTAATAATTGAAAACCAGGTGATGGCGCATAAATTTCTGATTCATCCAATAGACAATATACAAAAAAATTATATTTTTCTTGAACATATTACTCTTTCGTAAATGATAAGATCCCATGTATATTTTTGCTCCATCAAATGATATACATATTCTGCAAGTTTACTACTTATACTTTTATCAAAGTATTTTGATAAAACGCGTATTTTTATTACTATAAAATAGACTACTAAATCGGATTGTTTCTCCGCATAATAACAATTATGCTTTTCTTATTACATCTTTTATATTTTCAAAATTAAAATTCTTTCATTATTCATCATCAGTTGTTAGTCCTTTTCTTAATATTAATATATAATTATTAATGAATGCGTTTTTCTATATTAATTTCGTTTTTCATTAATTTATAGAAAATTTTTTGTTGAGTTATAAATTGAAAAAATGTAACTTCTTTAATTGGCTATTCGAAATGAAAACTAACGGTTTTCAAAATTTTTTTCTTAATACAGCAGTGAAGTTCCACACTTATAGTATCCCGCCACCGACACCTGTGATTTTAATAAACAAGCCTTTTGTCTTCAAAATAATCGACAATACCAGGAAAGTCACAGTATTTGATGGCCACGTCGTGCAACCATGGGATTCTTAATTTTTAACGATAATAATCTGATCTAACCTAAATCATCAAAATTCACCTAAAAACAGCCACAATATTTTAAAAAATAGTATTCATATTTCTTATAGGATTGTAACGTATTATAATAATAAACTTGTACAATACTGTAAATAACATTTAAAAGGCTATGATGAAAATATAATGTAAATATGAAAAGTTAATGAGTTTTTTTGTAATATAGAATCATATAACATTCAAATTTTCTTTTTCCAAATTAAAATCCTCTTTCTTTAGAAAAATTTACATGATCAAAAACTTAAAGACTTTTACTCGATCAAACTTACAAAATTTTACGTATATATTATTTAAAATAAAAAAAAAATTTTTTCAAAGTGTAGACTAAAAGATCAATTGTAAAATTAATCTAATTAATCTAATTAATAAATTAAAAAAATGGTTGAAGTAATCAATAAATTTGAAAAGTAGATTATTATACGTTGAGAAGCAATAAACTTTAATTCTTATAAACTGATTCTTTATTTTCAACATTATTTCCTACGTTTATTTCCTAAACTTTAAACTGTATTTATATAATTGTAAATAGATAGTATATGTAAATAGTAGATTGAGGTAACATAATTTTAATTATTACATTTTTATTTAATGCATGTTTAAAACTTACTATTTTAATAACTCTGGCTATTAAAATTGATCATCTTCTGCACAAAATTACTATTTCAACATAAGTTTAATTGATGTTTATCGAGAAATTTTTTTTATCAAATTTTGTGGTTAGTATCATTTTAATTTATGTTGAGCATAAATTCTGCCCAGAACATGATCAATTTTCGACCAGAGAAAATAAATAAAAAATTAGTTTAAAATTTTTTAATAATAAGTTTAAAAGAGTGAAGCAATATGTTTATTATTTTTGTAGGGGAAATAACTGGGAGAGTTGAATTTGTGCTTCCTGATTTATTAAGAGCAGATAGACCATTTTTATTTGTTATAGCCAACCAAGCAAGAGTTTTATTATTCCTCGGAAAATATACCGGTGATATTTAATATAAATAATATTATATGTAAATAAAAATTAAATTTTTAAATATAGCTAATATATAGGTAATAATAAATATTTTTTAATTATACTCATAATAAACTAGAAACCCTGCATGATTTAAGTTAGTAAACAATATTAGTATCCAACTTCTACGTCTAAAGTTGAACAATATCAAGTCAAATACAGCGAACCTTATTAAAATTCATTGAGTGTATTTTTAGATATTGGATTATAATTACATATACATACACAGCCACTCACACACGCATTAGTGCGCACATACATACTCATGTATCATTCATGTATCGAATAAAAAACCTGGTTTTTAAAAATCGATTAAAAAGTGATTTTTTGATCGATATTGTTTTATTTCGTTAACAACGCCGTACAAGGCGTTAAACATATTTACAAATATCTGGATCGAAGTCATATGCAAATCAAGTTGACGTCATGTGTTGTTATATACTGATGTTATATTGCATTAGAAAAAAGGAATATTTAAAGTGAGTTTATGAAACCACGCATTTGTAAAATTTGAGTAAATGTGTCGGCCGATTTTATAACTTTTAGGCTACTTAGACCATTTAACAAACTTATCACGTTTATCGACTAAATTGTTTAGGAAATTTTTATTTTTTTACATTTTAAGTAATAGTACATTACGATACAAGTGACCTAAGTGGCACTTTATTACACGGCCGGAGTTATCGCCCGAGCGTAGCGAGGGCGATAACCCAGTGCCGTGTAATAAAGTTCCACTAAGGTCACGAGTATCGTATACTATTTTGTAGCACGTGGGACATAAATCCGCCAAATTAAATCTGTACTCTTCAAAATCAGTAATAAACAAAAACTATGCACTCCACGAATTATAATTCAAAAAATAAAAGCGAAAACTATAAAAAACCAAACACTACGCATCCTGTGAATGATAAATCGAAAAAAAGAAAAGAAAACTATAAATAAACTAAAACTAAACACTCCATGAATAATAGATCGAAAAAGAAAAAAAAGAATATAATTTCAAAAATATACTCAAAATGTGTAATAATAATTAATTTTTATCAATATTATTGATATTATGTGAAATTGTTTGTTGAAATCATCTTCTATGAAGTCATAAATTGAAATTTTGTTTCACGTATGAATTAGCGTCGTAGGAGTTCCCCGTAGCATTTTATTATACAACGCTGAAATGACTATATCTCTTCGCTTTACATGTTACGCTACTATCAATTTTAGTTTTACTCGTATCTTACTTGCTTATAATTGTTATTTAATTTGAAGAATGTTAATGTAAAAGAGTTTCAATATACTACAGCTTATTATTATTAATGAAAATACTTTAAAAAATAATTTACATATAAAATTATTTCTTATTATATATGTACGTTACCTAAGTAAATTCATTATTGTACCGTGTAAAAAAGTGCCACCTAGGTAACAGAAAAGTGTTACCTAAGTGCGGATTTAGGTCCCGCAGTGCTATAAATAAATTTAACGTGTAAAAAAATTCATAATGTCTCGAAATGACGACTGAATTGATCATTCTTTACATTTCATTTACTCTTGCTGATGTTTAATTATTAGTTTCAGTTTTAGACAGAAGATTTATCATAGAATTAAAATTTAATACATTTTTTATATGAAATAATTATTATCAAAATTATTCTTTTAATCCGAAATATTAATAATTCAAACGAATGTATTCTACCAAATATATGTTTCAAAGCTAATTTCTTCATAAAATAATTGATCTAGTGTCTTTCGATATCAATTTAATTTTCAATTAACAAATTCTTTTAGTCTAAATTTAAAAAAACTTAATAATAAAATTTTAATAAAAACGGAAGGGTTTTCTCAAATCTTGAGAGATTATTCTGGAGGCATAAACATGAAGAAAGCCAACATTTTCAATTCTAACGTTCAATATTTCTCTAGTTTACATACTATCATTGGAAAAGTTACAAAATTTTTAAATAAATTATTCCTATAAATTATACACAGTACTTTATTTCTAGAAAGTTTAAAAAATTTTAATTTATAATTATTGGACAACTGAATATATTCAAAATTTTTATAATATAAAGTTCAGAGATTATCATTAACTTTTATTCCACACGCGCAATCAAATCATTTCAAATTTACGAAGACCGCAGTTAAACAATTCAGTAAAATATTGTTTATGGAAATTCTTTAATAATATTTTTTCAAAATGATGAATTATAGATAATAAAACATATTTTCTTCATAAAACTATCTGTGTTTATTAAAAACGTTTTACAAATGTTTAAAAATATCCCCCGAAATAAAACAAAAATAAACAACACTCGATAATTCTGAATTTTTCAAAATTATTTTTTAATTCTTTTGAAAATCTTTTCGACTAGGATCTTTTGAAAAAATGATGAATTCAAGCAAATGAATATTCCAATAAAAATATGATTGGCTGAACGATCATTGTTATAATTGAAAAAATAATTTCTTCTTATTTTAACTCTCTTGTTACGAAATTGTACAAACAGCCAAAATCAACTATACTATAAATATTTGCTCTAACTGTAGTGCTTTAATTAAAGACATTATTATTAATTAAAAACAAGGTGATGGCGCATAAACTTCTGATTCATCTAATAGATAATATGTAAAATATTATATTTTTCTTAGAAATATTATTCTTTAGTAAATGATAAAATCCCATATATTTTTATTTCGTCAAACGACGTACATATTCTATAAGTTTTTGACTTATATTTTTATCAAATTATTTGAGCAAGACCCGTGCTTTTCATTACTATAAAATATACTACTAAATCGGATTGTTTCTTCGCATAATAACAATTATGCTTCTCTTATCATATCTTTTATAATTTCAGAATTAAAATTCTTTCATTATTCATCATCAGTTATTAGTCCTTTTCTTAATATTAATATATAATTATTAATAAACGCAATTCTAAATTAATTTTTTATATCATGAATTTATACATTTTTTCAATAAATCATACTATTCTAATATTTATTGAAAAAATTTAGCAATTTTAATTGGCTAATCGAAATGAAAGTTAACGGTCATCAAAATTTTTTCCCCAATACAGCATTCAGGGTATTTGCGTATAGTTCCATCCAATTGAGTCCTGAGATATTCGTAAACAGGCCTTTTGTCTTCAAAATAATCGACAGTACAAGAAAAGTCACAGTATTTGATGGCCACGTCGTGCAACCATGGGATTTTTAATTTTTAACGATAATAATCTGATTTAACCTAAATCATCAAAATTCACCTAAAAACAACCACAATATTTAGAAAAATAGTATTCATATTTTTTATAAGATTTCAACTTATTATAATAATGAACTTTTGTACATTACTGTAAATAACATTTAAAAGGCTATGATGAAAATATAATGTAAATAACAAAAATTAATGAATCTTGTTTGTATTGTAAAATCCATATAAAATTCAAATTTACTTTTACCAAATTAAAATCCCCTTCCCTTATGAAAAAATCTAAATAATCAAAAACTTAAAGACATTTATAACTAAATTGTACGACATTATATAATAAAATATTTTTGCGATACTAAGAATCACAATATTTTTAATGTTTCTTTTATAATAAATCAATGTATATATTATTAAAGATACAAAATAATGTAGACTAAAACATTAATCTAATTTTCATCCCCAAATTCCTATATCAATGAATAAATTAAAAAAATAATTTAACTATTCGATAAATTTGTAACGTGGATAAATAAATATCAAGAAGAAATAAACGTTATTTTAAATTTATTAAATTTATCATTTTATTTTTTATAAATTAGTCTTGAAAAGAAAATGAAAAAAAACTTTTAATTACTATTTTTCGAAATGAAATAATTCTTTAAGTCTTATAAACTAACTCTTGAATTTTAATATTATTTCCTATGATGTTATGATAGACTAAACTAAATCTATATAATTTAAATAGATGATATTTATAAATAGTAATTAAGGTAATATGATTTCAATTATTAGAAACACAATCTTTTATTTAGTGCATGTTGAAAACTTGCTATTTTAATAAAGTAAAGATAGAAATGTAATTTAAAATATTTTAATAATTAGTTTTAAAAAAGTGAAGCAATATATTTTATATTTTTATAGGGAAAATAACTGGTAGAGTTAAATTTGTGTTTCCTGATTTAATAAGAGCAGATAGACCATTTTTATTTGTTATAACTAACCAAGCAAGAGTCTTATTATTCTCTGGAAAATATGCCGGTGATATTTAACATTTTAAATATAACATCCTTAAGTTAA
Source organism: Anastatus disparis (assembly GCA_017163975.1). Classification (NCBI taxonomy): domain Eukaryota; kingdom Metazoa; phylum Arthropoda; class Insecta; order Hymenoptera; family Eupelmidae; genus Anastatus; species Anastatus disparis. The sequence goes on from JAFFSR010000251.1 coordinate 6,210,488, forward strand.
TTTATTGTAAAAGGTTTATTATGTAATAATAAATGTTTTTAATTACACTAACAATAAAGTAGAAACCTTGCGGAATTTAAATTAGTAAACGATATTATATAATAGTATCCGACTTCTACGTCTAAAGTTGAACAATATCAAGTCAAAGCTAACAAACCTTATTAAAATTCATTGAATGGTTCTTGAAATATTGAATGATAATTATATACATATAGATGGACGCTCACACATATATTAGCGCATACATACATACACATGTATCATTCATGTTTCGAATAGAAAACCTGATCTTTTTTAAATGGTTTAGAAAGTCATTTATTTTTTTATCGATATTGTTTTATTTCGACCACAACGCCCTAGATAGAAATCATGTAAATCAAGTCGACGTCATAACTCGTTTCACACTGATATTATATGGCATTAGAAAAAAAGGAATATTTAAAGTGAGTTTATGATACCACGCATTTGTAACTTTTAAACTACTAACTCATAAAGACCTTGCATGCTTTTATGGTCCATAATAGCCTTGGTCGAATTTTATACAAATAATGATAATCAAGTATCATCACGTTATTTAAAATATCGATTTCCTTATACATTGTTCAGAACTTACATTTAAGATAAATATGACGATGTAGTCAATTTTATTAAAATTTTTAATAATATACAGTATCGAAAACAATTCATGTTAAATAAAAAAAATACGATCAAACGTAAAACATTAAAACTTTTTATTAATTCTTCTAGCTCTAATGTTATTACCAGGAAGTGCACTTAAAACGATTATTAATGTGGATAAACCTTTTGTGTTTAAAATTACCAAAAATGAATTTACACTTTTCACTGGACACGTTAATGACCCAGAGATTTAAGGAATACTATTTTAATATACATTCTCTCTTAAGGTACGATACAAATATTGTATTCTTAAAATCTACTAAATTGTTTGAAAAAAAGGCAGAAGATTTTCCGGTAGAATTGAAATTTAATATATTTCATATGTATGAAATATGTATTATCAAAATTAATCTCTTAATTCGAAATAATAATAATTCAAACGAATGACTTCTGTAACCGTACTACTGTTTTTAAATCTAATTTCTTTATAAAATAGTTGATTTAGTATCTGTCGAAATTAATTTAATTTTCAATTAAAGTTTATAAAAACACTCTTATTTTAAATTCAAAAAAACTTTCTAAAATTTTGTTAAAACGAAACCGTAATGCCTTTTAATTTTTCTAATTCTTATTTAAATATAAACTTTTGTTAATCTGCTTTCCTTACATAGATTTTTTTATTACAATTAATTTGAGATTCGAAAATTATTAAACATTATTATAAGAATCTTTTCAAAGTTTCATATAAAAAATTTAAATCACGTGAAATTTTCATTAATTAATCTGGTAAAAAAAATAATAATTGATATTATATTTTGATTAACAACTGGTCTTACTTAACTTAAACATTTAAATATTTTATTTTTCTTTATTTTCAAGCAGAACTCGAATCTGTAGGTTTCAAACAGGAATTTGAAGTGAATAGACTATACTTACATAAAGTATTTGAGAGCAAAAATCAAACTATTCTTTTTATTAGGAATTTCTTATATACCAGATTCAAAACTATGAAATTTTTAAATAAATAACTTGGGTGAACAGAATGTTAGGGTTCTGAGTCACATATTTTTTCAAATTTTTGGAGACTGTTCTGGATGCATAAACATGAAGAAAACCAAAATTTTAGATCCTTACGCTAAATATTTTCATGGTTACAAGCAATTACAGAATGCTGAAAAGTTACTAGATTTTCAAAGACTAATATTTTTTCAACATTATTAGATAGAAGCTTAAAACTTTTTTTAAATGAAAGTTGCACTCAAATTCTTAAAATTTGAAAATCTAGTAACTTTTTTAGTACCATTTTATAATTGCCTGTAATCAGGGAAATATTAAGCGTTTTAGGGTCCATAATTTTGACTTTTCTCATGTTTCTGCATTTGTTCCTGAAATTTGAGTGAAATTGGTGACCCGGATCCCAGACACTCTCTTGGTATATATCAATATTTTTTTATCAATTTATTTAAAGTTTGTAAAAACTTAAAATTATGGCTGACAGATATTAATTACATCATACACTGTTTAATAAGTACATTCAAAATCTGCTGTGAAAGTAAATACAAGTTTTTATTTCCAACTCAAAAGACTTCTTTTTCTATTAAAAATTAATGAGAGTAAAGTATAAATTATAGCGACTGATATTGATTATGCTAAGCATAGATACCTCTTATATAACGAAGGTTTTTTGCTTGTATTGTTAATTTCAAATCTGCCCTGAGAAAGTAAACTGTACTGTTCATGAAATGACGATTATTAATTCTAATTTTCTGAAAGCTATAAACATAAATGACATTCATTTTATTATTATTATAGTATCAATTATTGTGGCTCATTGTTAAATATTATTTTTACAGAGATTAATAAGAAATTAAACACTAAAATTTTTTAATATTTAAATCATATTAACATCTATCAATACCTACTATAAAATAGATCCAATCGTAAAAATGGATAGACCATTTTACTTTAAAATAATTTATAGTCAAAAAACTATTTCACTCTTTTTCTGCTACTTTGCTTAAACAAAAGAGTTCATTTGAATTGATTGCTTATCAAATAAACACATTGATTCATTGATGTAAGAATATTAAAAAACAAATCTAAAAATAATTAAAAATTATTTATTTATAATATAAATAAATAATTATAAATAATTAAATTAATTTAAAAAAGAAATAAGTCCTAACGTGTTTATAAACGAGTAAGTCAATCTCGGATACTTGTCATTTAATACAACTATCATATTCCACCAACTTGAAATATTTTTCACAAACGTGTGATTTATTTGTTTTGTATCTTTTTTAACAATATTAATATTTTACGCTTAAATTAACAAATTTAAATTTTTGTACTTAAGCTTTTACTATGAAAATAAAACAACAATCTTTCCAGAAAATATTATAGCGCATTTTGCATATTTTGAGACATTAATGTACGTAGTTACTTTATAAATTTTTAAATTAAAATTTAGAGATTATTCTTATACAACCAAAAAAATCAGATATTAGACGATAGGAATATTAAGAAAAAAATGTGTATACATATACACGGAGAAATATTTTAAATTTATTTTAAAATATTTAAATAAAAACTAAATTATATAAATTTAACCAATATATTAATGATTTGCCAGTTTTCACTTGAAAAAAATTTTTTTAAATACAATCTAGTAACATTCGCTTCAAGTAAATAAAAATTTGAAGTAACTTGTTCACTAACTTTTAATGTTCACTCATTGGTATCGTAACTTTTCGACAAATTCATAGCTATGTTATTGCTGCCAGTTTGATTGAGTCATAATTGTTTTATAAAGCTTTAAATTGCTTTGAAATTTATCGTAAGTCTACTTATCGATTTTTTCTTTTAATTTTAAGAGTTTATCAACCATAAACAAAATTACGTTTCGAAGACAAAATATTTGTGTGATTTAGTGAAAATTGGTAATATAACTGACATCGTGGACAAACTGAAATATTTTTAAAATGACTGTCCAACTTATAAGAATCATATAAACTAACAAAAGAACTATATTTAGTTGTATTTTATTCATTAATTATTGAAAGAATAGACTTTCAAATGTTGACTATATTTTTTTGTATTGGAATTAAGTAAAATAAGAAAAAATAATTGCTATTGATCTTTGATTAAGATGTACGCGTGAAGGAAAGTTATGTAAAATATTAATAATTATATATATCTATAGTGCATATATGTAGATATATCTAGTATATTTTACATTATTTATTTTCTTAGACTTGGTTTAATCTAAATCTTAATTTTTTTCTTTTTGTATAATTTCATTTTAAAAGAATATGTTCAAAAAATCTGCACGCATTGGCCTTTTCGAAACTTACATTTTTTAAAATTATAAGTCATATATAATATTTCAGTCAATAGATTACACCCGTTATATTATAAATCACTAAACTACTGACCTTCATACATCTTTTTGCTATTTACATTAATAAAAAGCTATATTTCGTACCATTTTTCGTAAACATGTTTCATCCATTAAAAAATACATTGACTGTATCTTAAATTACTTATTTACATGAATAAAGTTAAAGTGTACATTAAAACACAATATAAATGCGTTTTAATTTATTAAATACAATATGAGTTGTAACTATAAAAGTATCCGAAAATTCGCATCACAGACTTTATTAAAACTATAAGAATTGTATTTTCACAAATTAATATGAAAAATATTATAATTATAAGAAGATTTTCAACGTGTTTTGGAATTCGAACTTGAGCAATCAGTATACGAATCCAATGCTCTACCAAGTAAACCACTTAAAACCTGAGCCTTTCCTTTTAATATCCTATGCAAGATCAATCTTCCCTTTACTTAATTTTTTGAATACATGTTAAGAAAATATCTCCATCATAGCTATAACAATATTTGTGATCCGAAATTCTGATACACATCTAATGAGTCATAAAAAGTAACGGCAATACAAGTTATTGGTCATTTATAAAGCTATAATTTTTCAGTGATAAAACTTAGACCATTGAGTGCATCGTGGAATCCTCCAAGGAAACCGGAAGTAAAAGTAGATAGGCCTTCTTACTTTGCAATATACGATAGAAGAAACAACGTTTCTCTCTTCAGCGGTCATATTGTCGATCCAAAAAACAATTAGTCAATGTCAATATAGAATTAATTTTTTTTCTTTGCTGCAGCTTTTTTATTATTAACTGTAAAATGTGTTTAAGATTTTCTACAAAAATGTATCTTACGCAAAGAGAAATTCTGTGTGACACATAATTACATTATATTTCATTTATATAATATCGAATAAAATTTTTCTAAAGAATTATTTTATTATATTAGCATTAAATGTACAAAAACTTCTATAGAAAATAATTTATGAAAAATATATTAAAACCAACACTTTTTAAAATTAATATTGTATTGTTATGCTGATCATCTTAATCCTTTCAGAACAGAATTTTTATTTGATCATGAAAAGTTCTGATAACTATTTAGCGATGATAAGAGTTCATTTATTAAGCAATTTTTGCGATAAAAAAATTTTTTTTTCACTTTTTTCTTCTCAATTTTTCTCAGTTTCTATCAAAAATATAATAACTTAGGCCCTCAGTTTGAGATCGAAAATAGTCCACTTCAATCTCATACACATATTTTTTTTACAAAATTTGAAGCCACTTTTGCACAATTTAAAAAAAAAATGTCAATGCACATTGTAATGTACATTGGTTCTGAAAGGGTTAACAAATTCATGAAAAAGGGAAATTCTTAGAAGTAAATGAGTTTTTTTCTTTATTAATCCAATCATAATTTCATTTCATTAATTCAAATTGAATTATTATACTTCGTTTATATAAAGTTATAAATTTAGAATAAATCATAACTACAAGACCGTTAATATAAATCTATGCGAAAAACACCTTTTACTAGAATTTTAATCTTATTGTATTATAAAAATTATATAAGTACTACAATAAAAGACACCTTTAGATAAAGGTATCATACTCTAAGCTTCTGAATTAATTTTTTTAAATATTTTTTTGTAGATTTTAAAGATTAAACGAAGTAGAAAATGTTTGGAAATTCAAATTAGCAGTATACAGAAAATGATATATCAATGAAATTATTTATTAATAAAATCATAATTTTTATTTTTACACATTTGAAAAATTTGTTTATAATATTTTTAATAAGGAGACATTGACAAAGTTTTTTAAAAAGTGAAAAGTGGTGCATTTTTTACTTTTGGTTTTGCAAGTATTTCAATATTGAAAATTTTATAATACAAATGATTAATGATATTAAAAATTTATCATCTTGTTAATTACTTTTAAAAAATTGTAATTAGTGCAAAATTTTGTTTATTCACAAAAAACCTTCATAAATGAATGCATTTAGGGAAAGTACATTTATACTTTCAAATGTTTTTCATCGAGTATTATAAAAAAATAAAATATTACAATTATTCACTAGTACAGACGTTTTCACAAATTTTTTTAACAGTTTAACAAATAACTTTAACTGTCTTTTCGAATGATTGCGTTTACGTTATTGTTTTTTTGTCACAAATGTTTCGTTTTTCTTTTTAGAAGTAGGACAATATCAGACTTTATGCTTCGGGCACTAGGACAGAGAAAATCCACATTGACTGCAATTTTTTTTATTTTCAAGTTATTGAAACATAAATCTCAATACTATTATGAGGCGAAACAAAAAGAAAGGTTATTTCATCGACAATAGTCAATGAAAATCATTATCCGTATCAATGATAGACTAATTGTTTTTACTTTCGGATACAATTTCTCCTTTGAGGTTTAGATTTTTTATATTATTTATATTGTATCAGTTTATTGTTTCTATTCTTTTTATTATTATTCGAGCCGATTAAGATTAGGATTTCATTAAAAGCTCGATTGCTGTTTTTGTCTTATTGAGTCGATTTTTCACTCTAATCTTTAGAATATTTCTAAACATCGAATTTAACATTTATTTTTTCGTAATTTTTTTTTTTGTTTTTCAGTCATCTTTTATCTTTTTTGTGAGTTTTAATTTTATCTTCTCTTGAATTGAAAAAGAATCACTTAATCATTGATTTCTTTATTTTAAAAGGATTTTCATTTTCTGTAGGCCAAGTTGTAATTCGTCTCGTTTTGGATCTTGAAAGTTTTGATTTTCAAAAAAATGCGTTATATATTATATATTTTTTTACATGAAGATTATTTTTGACGAAAATATAATTTTTCAGAGCTACTCCCTACATTCGCTTCAGCGAGTTTCCGTCCAGAAGAGGATCCAGAAATTAAAGTGGACAGACCGTCCTATTTTCAAATAATGAACAAAAGAAAAAATATTTCCCTGTTTAGTGGACACGTTGTTGAGCCAAAAAGCAACTAATTAATAATGCACAAAATTCATACATTGACATTACGATGCTTATATACAACGGAGCTTTCCAATGGGTTCTGGGATTTGGACTTGTGCAATCAGCATATGAATCCAATGCTCTGTCGAGTAAACCACTTAAAACCTGAAACTTTTTAGCATGTCAATCCAGTGCTCTACCAAGTGAACCACTGAAAACCTGAGACTTTATGCTTTGGACACTCGGAGAGAGAAAATTCACATTGATTGGAATTTTTTTTTTATTTTCAAGTTTTTTTATTGAGTCTTTCTTTTTTTCTCTAAACTTAAGAATATTTTTTACCATCGCATGAAGCTTTTATTTTTTTGTACAATCTTCATTTCTCAGTTATCTTCTACCTGTTAGTTAGTTTCGGTTTTACCTTCTTTTGAATTGAAGAAGGAATCACCTAAAGTTAATTTCCGTATTTTAAAAAGATTTCTTTGATTCTCTATAAGCAAAGTTGTAATTTGTATTGATTTGAATCATGAAAGTTTTGATTTTTTTAAAATTATGAGTTACATATTATATATTTTTTTACACGAAGATTATTTTTGACTAAAATATAATTTTTCAGTGGTAAGGCTCATTAAAGGTCGTTCAGAGATTATCTCTCCCAAAAAGCATATGATAGTGGACAGACCGTCTTACTTTCAAATAATCAACAAAAGAAAAAATATTTCTCTGTTTAGTGGACACGTTATTGAGCCAAAAAGCAATTAATTAATTTTTTGATTATTAAATTTTCGGGAATTCAATAAAAGTTATGAAATTCATTCATGTTTTCTTATTATTAAACCTTAAAATTAGCATTTGAAATATCATTTAACAGTTATTCAAATTATGTAATATAAATTTATAAAAATGTATGGATTGCCAAATCCCTTTTCCCTTTATAAAAAATTAATGTGTGTTTAATTGTCGACAGTTTATTCTGTCTATGATTGGTCGAAATGGTTAACGTTGATGTTTTATTTTCTGTTGACAGCAGAACCTATTTTTAAAAATCATAAAGCTAACTAATCTCAAGCCGCATAGCGACTGTAGTCATGTTCTGTTCATTAAAAAATATAAAAAATATAACTTAAATTATGTGTTTATACAAATAACGGTGAATTCATCATTAAAATCTACAATTTAAATGTGATTAAATTTATTAAACTCTACAATATGAATTTTAATTAGAAAAATATTTAAAAATTCGCATCCCAGATTTTATTAAAACAATGAGAAATTTTTTTTCACGAATCCATATAAAAATATTGTAATTAGATTGCAACAGATAATTTTTGAGGTCAATAGGATTAATAACAATAATTTTTTATCATACAGGTTGATCATACATTTTTTTAAATTATAAAATAAATAAATTATCGTTATTTGAATAAAGACTAATATTTATTGAATTATAAAGAAATTATCATTATTAGATTCAAATACTTATAGATCCAAAATTATTGAACATATCATAGATATCGAAAGAATGTTTTTTTTTCAATCAGCAAACGAATCCAATGCTTTACCAAATAAACCACTGAAAATCCGAAATTTTATACTTCGTGCACTAAGATAAAGAAAATATACATTGAATGCAATTTTTTTTTTAATTTCATGTTGTCTTATTGAGTCTTCTTTTTTTTCTCTAACCTTAAGAATATTTTTTACCATGGAATTGAGCTTTTATTTTTTTTTGTACAATCTTCTTTATTTTTCTGTTATCTTCTACCAGTTAGTCGGTTTTACTTTCGTTTAAATCAAAGAAAGAATCACCTAAAGTTAATTTTCGTATTTTGAAAATATTTCTTTGATTTTTTCTGTAGGCAAAGTTGTAATTCGGCTTGTTTCCAATGTTGAAAGTTTCTATTTTCAAAAAATTATGAGTTATATATTATATATTTTATTACATAAAGATTATTTTTGACGAAAATATAATTTTTCAGTGCTAAAGCTCGCCGTCAATCATTCATATATTAAATCTCCACGAAAGTATCCAGTAATGAAAGTGGACAGACCGTCTTATTTTGAAATAATCAATACAAGAAAAAACATCTCCCTATTTAGTGGACACGTTTTTGAGACAAAAAACAATTAATTAATAACAAAAAATTTAAATATATTTTTTAATTATTAAATTTCCAAAAATTCAATAAAAGTTATGAAATTTATTCATGTTTTCTTATTATTAAACCTTAAAATTAACATTTGAAATATCATTTAACAGTTATTCAAATTATGTAATATAAATTTATAAAAATGTCTGGATTGCCAAATCCCTTTATAAAAAATTAATGTGTGTTTGATTGTTGACAGTTTATTCCAATTGTGTTCCGTCCATTAAAAAATACATTAATAAGTATTTATACAAATAACGGTAAATTGTTCATTAAAGCCGACAATTTAAATGCCTTTTAATTTACTAAACTCTGCGATATATATTATAATTAGAAAAGTATCTAAAAATTCGTATCACAAATTTAATTAAAACTATGAGAAATTTTTTTTCATGAATACTTATAAAAATACAATGCTTTCTCTAGGAGAAAGCAAAATTGTAATTATAGATTGCAACAGACAATTTTTGGAGTCAATAGGATCAATAACAATATTTTTTATGATAAAGGTTGATCATATTTTTTTAATTATAAAATAAATAAATTATCATTATTTGAATAAAGACTGATTTTTATTGAATTATAATGAAACTATGATTGTTAGATTGAAATACTAGATCCAAAATTATTAAACATATCGTAGATATAAATAAAAAATCTTTTTTGCAATCAGCATACGAATCCAATGCTCTACCAAGTAAATTACTGAAAACCTGAGACTTTTTGCTTCGGATACTCGGAGAGAAAATTCACGTTGACTGCAATTTTTTTTTTATTTTCAAGTTGTCTTATCAAGTCTTTCTTTTTTTCTGTAACTTTAAGAATATTTTTTACCATGGCATTAGGCTTTTATTTTTTTGTTCAATCTTCTTCATTTCTCAGTTATCTTCTACCTATTAGTTAGTTTCAGTTTTACCTTCTTTTGAATCAAAGAAGGAATCACCTAAAGTTCATTTCCGTATTTTAAAAAGATTTCTTTAATTTTCTATAGGCAAAGTAATTCGTCTTGTTTTGAGTAATGAAAATTTTGATCTTCAAAAAATAATGAGTTATATATTCTATATTTTTTTACATGAAGATTATTTTTGAAAAAAGTATAATTTTTCAGCGCTATTGCTCCCTATGATTCAGTCAGCAAGGTTCCCTCCACAAAAGGATCCAGAAATGAAAGTAGACAGACCGTCTTATTTTGAAATCATCAATACAAAAAAAAACATCTCCCTATTTAGTGGACACGTTTTTGAGCCAAAAAACAACTAATTAATGATGCAAAAAAAATTAAATATGTTTTTTAATAATTAAATTTCCAAAAACTCAATAAAAGTTGTGAAATTTCATGTTTTCTTGTTATTAAACCTTAAAATTATCATTTGAAATATCATTTAACAATTATTCAGATTATGTAATATAAATTTATAAAAATGTCTGGATTGCCAAATCCCTTTATAAAAAATTAATGTGTGTTTAATTGTTGATAGTTTATTCTGTCTATGATTGATCGAAAAGGTTAACGTTGATGTTTTGTTTTTTGCTGAAAGCAGAACCTATTTTTAAAGATTACAAAGCTAACTAATCTAAGAGCGTATGCATGCCCTTAAAAAGAATTGCCATTTCAGCTAGAATCTAGTAATTGACGCGCCGAGTAAATTATATAAATTTAACCAATGTATCAATAATTTGCAAGTTTTTACTTGAAAAAACATTTTTTTTTAAATACAATCTAGAAAATTATTTATAAGATAAAACATTCGCTTTAAGTAAATAAAAATTTGACGTTACTTATTCATTAATTTTTAATATACATTTACTAGTATCGTTACTTTTCGATAAACCTCTTTATTCATGGCTATGTTATTGCTGCCAGATTAACTGAGTCATAATTGTTTTATAAAATTTAAATTGTTTTAAAATATATTATTCGTTTATTTATCAATTTTCTTTTTAATTTCAAGAATTTATTAACCTTAATCGAAGTTATGTTTCAGAGATAAAGCATTTGTCTCTGCATCCTCATAACTATATATCTATACTGCATATTTTTAGTTATGTCTATTAGAATTTGCATAATTTACTTTCTTATAGCATGACTGAATCTAACTCAATCTTAACACTTTTTCTCTTTTTATATAATTTCAATATAAAACAATATTATCAACAAATTTGCACATGTCAGCCATTTGGAAGCTTACTTTTTTTTAAATAATAAGTCATATTGAAGATATTTTAGTCAGCAAAGTACACTTGTTATATTATTAATCAATAAACTACTCAACTTTATGCAACATTTTGTTAATTTTATTGATATGCTACATTTCTTACCGTTTTATGTAAACATGTTCCGTCCATTAAAAAAAAGTAAATATAACTTAAATTGTGTGTTTATACAAATAACGGTGAATTATCCATTAAAACGACAATTTAAATACGTTTTACTTTATTAAACTCTACAATATGGATTATAATTAGAAAAGTATCTGAAAATTCGTATCACAGATTTTATTAAAACTATGAAAAAGTTTTTTTTCACGAATACACATAAAAATATTGTAATTATAGATTGCAACAGACAATTTTTGAGATCAATAGGATTAATAACAATAATTTTTTATAATACAGATAAATCATATATTTTTTTAATTACAAAATAAATAAATTATCCTCATTTGAATGAAGACTAATTTGTATTGTATTATAATTAAATTATCATTATTAGATTTAAATACTAGATCAAAAATTATTAAAAATATTTATACGTAGATATCGAAAAAAATGTTTTTTTTTATCTTTATTGTATTTACATTGTCATTACGATGCTTATAAACAACGGAGGTTTCCAATGGGTTCTGGGATTCGGACTTGTGCAACCAGCATATGAATCCAATGCTCTGCCAAGTAAACCACTTAAAACCTGAAACTTTTTAGCATATGAATCCAGTGCTCTACCAAGTAAACCACTCAAAACCTGAGATTTTTTGCTTCGGATACACGGAGATAGAAAATTCACATTGATACAATTTTTTTTTATTTTCAAGTTTTTTTATTGAGTCTTTCTTTTTTTCTCTAACCTTAAGAATATTTCTTACCATGGCATTGAGTTTTTATTTTTTTGTACAATCTTCTTCTTTTCTCAGTTATCTTCTACCTGTTAGTTAGTTTCGGTTTTACCTTCTTTTGAATTAAAGAAGGAATCACCTAAAGTTCATTTCCGTATTTTAAAAAGATTTCTTTAATTTTCTATAGGCAAAGTAATTCGTCTTGTTTTGAATCATGAAAGTTTTGATTTTCAAAAAATTATGAGTTATATATCATATATTTTTTATAGCACTGCATGACACAAATTCGTATTTACACCACGCTTTTCCAAGGCATAAAATGCCTATTATTTAATAGTGAAAAAAAGTACCGTGAAAAAATTCTCACGTTTTTACACTGTTCAAATAATGGTCTCATATTGATTACATGAATATTTTTAAACATTCTTAAAAAGAAAATTTTAAAAATTTTTAAAATTTTTAAAATTTTTAAAATTTTTAAAATTTTTAAAATTTTTCATTTTTAAGACGTAAAATAATAAATAAAACCTAAACACTCGAACCCACTGAAAAATGTAATAAAAAATATAATTTAGAAACAAAGGAAATGTTTTCAAGTATATATTATATCCCGAGAGGAAACATAGTAAGGCCAACCGGCTTTGTAATCAGTGCCTTTTCCGAATAGAGTTAAGGTTTAAGCAGGGGTCTGTCACCAGGGAAAAGTCGGGCCTGAATACTAAAATCCTTACTTCAGGTTGGACTGAACAATGCCGGTGTATTTCAATTAATTTTTTTTACATTTTTCGAAAATACATCGTCGGGTTGGCGGAACGAGGCTACACGTCGGTTTTCGTTTGGAGAAGGGGACACCTCCATTTAATTTAACACGGAATTGTCCCCTTTTCCAAACGAAAATACCGCTTATACTTTGTTTAGTTGAAAATATACTATTTAAAAATCATAATTATTTTTTTTTTTTTTTTTTATTTATTATTTACGAAATGCTTAGTGTTTGTTTTTTTACATTTATCGTTTTTATTTCACATTATCTCACGCCGTCAAATAATAGGTCATTTGCATCTTAATATACTATTACATGAAGATTATTTTTGACGAAAATATAATTTTTCAGAGGTAATATTTATAGGTCGTTCATGGGTTATCTCTTCAAAAAAGTATATGAAAGTGGACAGACCATCTTATTTTGAAATAATCAATACAAAAAAAAACATTTCTCTATTTGGTGGACACGTTGTTGAGCCAAAAAGCAACTAAATAATGCCAAATATTCTAGTATGTTTTTTGATTATTACATTTAGAATAGAATTCAATAAAAGTTGTGAAATATCATGTTTTCTTATTATTAAACCTTAAAATTATTATTTAAAATATCTTTTAACAGTTATTAAATTATGTAATATGAATTCATAAAAATTTATGTATTCTCAAACACTATAAAAATTAAATTTATGATTTTTAGTAGATGGAATGATGCTAATGCGATAGAAGGATTGCAATTAATAATTCTGATAGTTGATAAATCGTCGAACTATAACTTATTTACTGACTTATGAAAAAACGATTTTCTATGTTTATTTTTATACATCATTATCTAAATCGACTTGATTTGCTATTTTATATAATGCGAACGCAATCTTCCTGAATACAAAGTGAAACAAAAATTGAAATATCCGATTCTTCATCAAAATTCAAGTTATCTATCTATTTAACAAAATCGATGTACTTGGAAGCAAACATGCGTATATAAAAACCAAATGCTTAATTTAGCTTCAGAAAATTGTATGTTACCCTTATTAGATCCATTAACTGCAACCCGACGTGTTTTCGACGACTAATGAACTAATAATGATATCTTATAAGTGTCAATTAACTTTCCTGTGAACACCATACCAATAATTATTTTGTCATTTATGTGACTGGCTTTTATAATTGTTATCTATGAAGACGATTAATTACATATTTAAATATAGTTAGTGATAATTTAATGAATTATTAATTATTTAAGTATTCGAAATTTTTTAGTGGTTGGTGTACAAATTACCTCAGCCTTGGAACCTCAGAAAATAGTGATAGAAGTAAATAGACCATTTTACTTTGAGATTGTTGATAGAAGAAACAACATTGTTCTGTTCAGTGGTCATATCGTTCTACCTGAAATATAATTGATTATCCAATACTTCACTTTTTGTTCTTAAACATATAAATATCAATAAAAATTCAAAAATTGTGATTCCAAATATAATTAAATTTATTTTTTAATCGAATTTTTTAACTATTTATTAAATACTAAATAAAACATAGCTCAGTTTTTGTTTACAGTACTTCCACAATATTTAAAATGGACAGTTAAAAAAAACAGACCTAATCCTACACACGACTGACTCTCAAGAAAGAGAAAAAAGTCATACATGCAAACCGGCTAAACCAAAGACCTTTTTTGGTTTATACTTAAACACGGTCTAAGATTTGCAACCTTATATGGTACAAGTCGGATAGGTACAGTAATTATACAAGGAAATTAAAAACTTTTTTTATCAGAAGGAAATAACATTACGTGTAACATCGCAAAAGCATTATGAAATAAAGAATTAAAAGGAAATTAATTGATAAAAATTTAAAAAAAATAAAATAATTGCAAATTATTAGTTGGAATGCAAATATTTTTTAGAATAATTAAAAATTTTTTACAATGAATCTGAATAAAATGTTTGGGTGAACCTTATATAATAGTTTTGGATTATGGAAATAAGTTTTTATACCTATAGATAAATTTCTTATTGAAACGTTTTGTCAGTACAGATCTATGTTTACTTAATTTTTTTTTAATTACTTTTGATAATCAGACAGTAACTTTCAATGAAAGTTAGTTTTCAGACTCATTGTTATTTTATGTTTTCTTTCGAAGGTTCTTGAGAAGATTACTCATGACCAGATGCGAGAGTATATCGAGGCAAATAAAATATTGCATAACATGCAGACATGTTTTCGGAAAAATCATTCGATATAGAAAGCTGCACTTAAACTTACAGAGGATATAAGGACGGAATTGGACAAAAAACTTATTACATTACTTTTATTCGATACGATAACACCTTCTAAAATATACTTGCAAAACTTAATTTAATGGGATTTTCCAGGGCCGCTCTCGTGTGGATTGACCCCTGTACTTGGGGGAAGGGAGCAAATGGTCTCCTCACGAAAACTGTAGTTGGTTACAAACCAATCTTGGAGTTCCGTAGGGATCGGTATTGGGATCCTCGTTATTTTGCCTATATATTAAATACGTTCGTGACGTTCTAGACTCTAGATGTATCGAGCATGTACTATGCAGATGAACTTTACATTAATACACGAGTGCCTCGGGACAAGGTTAATGAGGGTATTTTTTCCTTACAGCGGGTGGCTAAAGCTATGTTGGAATGGGCGGCTAGTGCCTTATTAATGATTTTTATTTATGCTGGTGAGCAGACGATCGATCTTGGAAAAAGTATTAGCATTCCTTTTTCTAGTACTGTGACAAGTCTTGATGTTGTCTTATATAGCCTACAATTTCTCCATCGGTATACTATTGAGACTCTGCGGAAACAACTCGCAACCACTCTTCTGTTCCCTCACTTGGACTACAGCTCGGTGTTCATGTTCGATGTATCTCAAGAGTTAAAAAGACAGATACAATGACTGTAAAATGCTTGTATAAGATACGTGTTAGGTATAAGGATAAGTGATTAAATCTCTCCTTATAGAACTGTTCTGGGTTGGCTACGTACTGATTCGAAGAGTGTATTTTTAGATGTACCTATGTACAAAATCGTACGCATAAATACTTCGGACTATCTAGTGAGTCTCTTCGCTAGAAATGTGCCTAGAGCAGCTTCTAGGGTCGAGATTAAAAACTTTGCAGTGCTTTTTATGTGCACTGAGACTAGAATGAAATCCTTCCAAGTTCAAGGTGCGCATTTCTGGAATTCCCTAACTGCTGAGCTTAAGAACCTTCCATCTCTCAGTAAGTTTAAGACAACACTGAAGAGGTACTTGTTTGACCTCGAATAGAATTACTAGGACTTTTTATCTTAATGTGAATTTATATTGTTTTGTCTCATGTAGAATTAAGATATGCCCTGGTAGAAATGATTCCATTTAATTGCTAGTTAATCCCTAGTAAAAATGGATTTAATGCTATTTCTTGGCTTATAACCATTTTAAATGGGTAAATTTCTACCAGGGTGGATGTATTTATTAGTATGAATGATTATTGAGTGAGTGAGACTGCTTTTAAATTGCTGTCGATATCGTTGATTTTATTGTAACATACAGACTTTGAATATTTTTATATTTTTATGACTCCTGTTTTAATCTATTTTTATGTAATTTATTTTCGTAATCCATGTATTTTACGTACTGACTGATGGATATTGGTTAACTGTATTAGAATTTATTTATATAGTTGGGTACAGGATTACCGCATGTATTTTGTTCATCTGTGATATCACTTTTAAAGGGACTTATTCATAGACAGTATTACTAGATTTAAACTACTGACTGAGATATCTTTTTGTTTGTAATTTAAAAAACTGCGTTATTTTTTTTTATTTAGACGCCTTTTTGTATCATATCATTATTGTAAAATAAATCAATATCTAATCTTATTTTATAATAAGCATACAAATTATCTTATTCTTACAATACTAATATTTTTTGGCGACTATGCCTCGCTTCGGCCTTAAAAGCAGCTTATTAGTTACTCCAAAAGTGCTGATTATAGATAGACCATTTTGCTTTTAAATATTTGATTCAAGAACGAAAATTTCTTTACTTACGGGTGTAATAGTTGAACCGAAAAGCCACTAATTTTTCTTAGTTTTAAAATTATCTTCAGACTATTTATAAAAATTGTAATTATAGATTGGTGAACGAGATTTAAAATAATTTCTTACTAACTAAACAAACTCTCCACACTATAATTAAAGATTAAATCATTCCAATTCATCATTTAATAATTAAATTACTAATCGTACGCAGAATAACAAGGGACTTAAGCTTTCTGCAATTTCATATTATGATTATTGTATGAAATATTATATTTAAAAATGAAATTTTAAATATTAAGAAATCTGTAATAACGGCAAAATCTTTCAGAATTTAAAGTTGTTCCCGTCAGTGCACCATTGCCGCCCTACGAATTTCTAGTGGACCGACCTTCCTATTATGAAATATTTGATTCAAGAAAGAACGTTGTTTTCTTCAGCGGCCATATCGTTGAACCAGAAAACAATTGAATGAATTAAATGATCATTATTAAGACAACGTATAAATACAGTCAAAATTTACTTGAATCAGAATATTCTAAATGTGTTCGTAAATTACCAATAGAGATTATGTTTTTCGCGAATGACGTATTAGTTTGTAAGAAGACTGTTATGGCTTGAATAAAACAATTTTATGTTGTCTATTATTCTCTGCACCAATAAGCATTAAATATATGTTATTGTTCACTTTGTTTCACGTGATCATTTTATTTTGGAACTTTCTGAATCTGAATTATTGTTTTGAATATTGTAATTTTCTTGAATATCAGTCAATAAAAGTGTCTGGCAAAAATGACAATTTTTGCAACTATTAAATTATTATATTGTTTTATTTATAGACCAACTATGTGTACTTGTTTGGTTTAAGTTCTGTGTTTGGGAAGAAACTTTCAATCTGTAATCTGTGTATAGTGTTGATCATGTCTCATTTATTGAATTTGTAAAATATTGTTATTTATACTTTTTCTTCAATATTTTGCTACGGATACTGTAATTGATGATATAAACTTTATCAATACATAACGCGATAAAAACGGCATTATTGTTTTATTCTTGGTATTTTTTTTCTTAATTCTATAAGTTCAAATCTTTACAAAACATTCATTAATTCATAGTTTTTAATAATAATAATAATAAAAAGTTTATTGAAATTCAAATATTTTATTAATAATTTTTTCTTTCTTTTCCTTGATAGTTAATTAATTTTAAAAAATACCGTTTTATATAATTATAAATCTAATCATTGAAAAATATTATACAATAAATTATGACTTGAGTAGAATCATCAGATTTTCAAATTAATTTTAATCTTTACTAAAATCAAGATATTTTTATTTTACTAGAAACCGAGATCATGACGGACTCGCTTATTATTTCCGCTGATTTATATGCTGATAAGCCATTCTTCTTCAAGATTAGAGATAGTAGCAAGAATATTGATCTCTTTGAAGGTCATGTACACAATCCATCTTCAAAGTAAAATCAAGTTATTTTCGTTATAAAAATTAATATGGTTTAATAAATATGATTAATGAATGGTATAATTTTTTATTTCTCTTTTGTATCAGACTTTATAGAAAATATAAAACAGGCTTCAAAGTAAACAAACCTAATTAAATGAAAAAATGTTAGTTTATATTATAAATATGTTGGCAAGAGAAACTATAATTACTTTTAAAAAATTCGTTTTCTATTAGAATATATAAAATATTTTAAAAAATAAGTCTTATCTCAAGTAACCTCGACACAATATGGTAATATGAATATTAAAACTAAAAGCGTATCTTTTGTAAACAAATCTTTTTGTTTTGTTAATCAACAAAACATCACACACATATCTGCAAAGCTACAATCAATCGCTGATCGTTTAAAATTTGAAAGTAAACTAAATGTTCCAAGAAAAAGTAGGTTGATTCGATTCTTCTGATTTTTTTAAAAATTAATTATATCTTTCCGATCGACTGAACGATATTTTAATATAAATTTATTTAACCAAACAACTTGATTTCACAATGGAATAATTCTTTTTATTAAATTTTGATTTATTCAATCCAATTGATCACCGCTACCAGCTTAAGTAACAATGCACTTATTTCTTCAAGGATTGTTAACATAATTTTACTAATACACTTAAATTCTGTACATAATCTAAATACAATTTTCTTTATTCTTTGTAATTAATAATAAAATTTATGCAATATCTTATTCAATTCTACTTCTCATTCTTTAAATACAGTAACTTTTCCATCCAATTTCTTAAAAATTTTTTTCAATAATTTGAAAAAAAATACTATTTAAAATAAAATAATATAACTTGTAAAGCTTTAAATTTACACATTCCAGCTACTCAAAAATATATAATGCTGTAATTTATAAATGACGCTGAATATAACCGACTAAAAAAATAACCTACGAGTGGTACCCACAATTTCGAAAAATTTATTCGGTATATTTAAATAATTTAAGCAAATATACAGGAAAAAAAACCATTTCTTTGGAAAAACGCGAAAATTGTCACGATTTACTTTTTTTTTCAATTTTTAATTTAATGTCACTGTAATCTCTAATATAACATTAAAAAATTTAAGTAATTTTTAAGAAAGTTAACGAAAAATTCTCCTTAATAAGAATCATTTATCTGATAAAATCATTGTTGAAAGAACGTTATCATTTAAACGATCTTAAGATTTAGGGTTAAATACGCATGTACGTATTCTTTTCTTAACTTTTTATGGGACAGTAAACTAAGGAATTCAGGCCATAACAACAAAGCTTATAAGAATTAAGTATTCGAATAAAATACAAACTATGATTTAAAAATTAGAATTTAATACCGACACACTGTTAAGATGATGCGCGCTCTCATTTCCATTTTTTTCTCTTTGATTGCCGGAAGCCAAGACGAAGCAGCACGACAAAATATGACATCAAAAACAGTATGCGCACATTTTTTTTCATTCTTTCGAACTGTTTCTCTCTTTCTGTGTATATGTCGAGGTGTATGCATGTGCGTGTACGTGCATAAGCGCACGTGTGTCTATGGTTCTAGCCAAGACCGTCTAACAGTTAATCTCTAACTTGTAATTCATAATCACGAGGTTCAAAATATACAACATGTTCCTTTCATACGAAAACCGCTAATCGAAATAATTCAAACCTTTCCAAGTCAAGTAATTGACAATTAAATATTAGTATTTTTGATTTCAAGATTTTCCTAAAAGTAAAACGATTAACTATACTTGAATTATATCAAGTAGTTTATTATTTTATTTCACTGAAAGCCATTTAAATTTTTTTTTATTCAACTTTTTTCAATTTCTTGGCCAATAATGAAATTCTGAATTTTCTAAATTTTGTAAATAGATAAATTAAAGATTTAAACCAGAATTTAAAAAAAAAAAAAAAACCATTGACATAAACTGGCATTTACAGTATAAAACGGCTATTGCTCTCGCTCATTGTCAACTTCTTCTTTTTACCTAATTTCTTTCCCATAGAGAAAGCATTGTATCGATGAATTTTTATATTTGAAGAAATTAATGTAATTTGAACTGTTGCTGCATTATTAACAATAAGTGAACCATCGGCTTTACAAATAAACTTGAATCAAAGAAATAGAATGACTATATTAATGAAATAAATCAAGTACTTATAAAGTGTAATTCAAGTAAAATTTGTCAGACTTTCGTTCGTCAAACTTTATTATCAAATTTTTGAAATCATAAATGTAAATATTTGATTATTTATTCCTAAATTTAACTTAACAAATTATTCGAATATTTTTATTCGAAGCTCAAAAAAAAATTGTCAAAAATAAAAAAAATTTTTTATTTTGGGATGCTCAACAAAAGTGATAACTTATAATATATTATGCACCTAGGGAGTGAAAGTAAAGAATTTCTTAAATTGTATGTAAATGATAAAGATACGATTTCATGCGTTGTTTGCTTTTCCTCCCTGGGTGTATAAAATACTATTACACTCAAGTTATTTTCTGGTGAACAGGATATATTATTGCTTAAATACTTTGTACAAACATTACTTTTGTTAAGTGTCCCGAAAAATACTTAATTTCTTTTTCACATTTAAATATGAAAAAAGTTAGATTATATTTAAATTGGTGAATTTTAAAGGAAACAATACGTATTGCATTTTTTCTGTATAGAAGCACAGGTCGTAGCATTCTCATTACCAATATTTCCCAAAGTCCAGATCGATCGTCCATTCTACTTTAGCATAGAAAAACGACATAACAATGAGGAAACGATTAAATTATTTTCTGGATTGATCAGTACTCTATAAATTAAGGTAAAATATAAAAATTTTATATTTATTTTAGTTTGAATATAAATTGAGTGATGTATTGAAAATTTTTTTGATTTTTGGTTAAGAGCGGGTTGCTTTTTTTTTGCTTCAATATTTTTTACATCTAAACTAATTATTGATTAAAAATGTTTTTTTTTAATTCAAATTTATAAAATTAAAGCTAAAAATTCAATTCTTTTCTTAAAAAATCTTACTTATTGACCAAAGCTTTGAAATTATAGCAATAGCTTATTTTAAATATTAAAAAATCTGAAACTTAATCAATTAAAAATTTTTATGTTAACTTTATTTTTAACCTTTCTTGGTTTATTAATTTATAGAAGCAGGAATCGAAGATAGATTTGGTGCTGATCCCGACGTATTTATCATTGATCATCCTTCACTTTACATCATATCCAAGAATGATTTAAATCTATTTGTTGGACATATTAATGATCCAGCTGATAAATAAACTTCAAATTTAGTTATTATTAATGAATTTTGAAAATTGATTGTTTATTGCGGTTTTTAAAATTTAATTTTCGTACTTAAAGAGAAGTTTTAAGTCAGAAATAAACTATTCCAAATATTTGTGTAAATTGTGCATTTGATTTTCATGATCATTTTTATGATGTAAAATAATTCAATATTTTTCATTTACTTTTCTAATTAATTATTTACTTCATTATTGAAAATATTGAAAAAAATTAATTGTGTATAATAATTACATTAATGTACTAATGAATAGAAATTTGTTAATGTTATATATGTGTGTAATAAATAATTTGAATTAATAAAATAAAAGTGACCATAAAGAACTTGTGTCTATATATTTTTCTAACCTTTTATGCGCTTTTATGTTTTAAAATTTATTATGGGCTTTAATAATTATATAAGAAAAAAAATGAATATATTGAGTAAAGAAAAATGCAAAAGTGCAAGTTATACAATATGCATTGACAAAAGAAATAGAACTGACCCAGTGTTTGACTCTCAATACCGATGGTTTCCTACAATTTTTTAAAATTAATTATGTATTGCGTTTAATAAAATACAATTCGTAACACACAAACTAAGTAAAATTTACGTTACTTCTCTATTAGAAAAAATGAATAATTAATAAAATATTTAGCTTAAAACAATTCAGACACCATCTATTAATTAAAACATTTACAAGAGAAAAATTTCTGTGATCAATTTATTATAACGTTCATACGTTTCATGTATTGTAAATTTTCAAAAAATAATTTTTTTCTTTTTCTTCAATATTTTGCTGTCAATACTAAATTCTTGGAGATGATTACTTCAGTTTATTAAATGGTGCATACGTTGCTATTCAAATATTTTTTTAAGCCTAAAATTTGCTTTATTGTTTTAATTTAATTTTGGTAAGCTTGTTCATGAGTTCATGTTTTCAATATTGACAAAACAATCTGTATAAAATTTTTCATTTAGTTTTCAATATTCAAATAATCTTTTCTAAATAAAAACTTTCTTTTAAATTAGTAAATAAACAGAAAAAAATCTTTATTTTCAATTCTTATCTTAAAAATGATTTTTCAAAAAAAAAAAAAAAATGAAAATAATAAGAAATGTTAATATAAAACTTGATTTTTTAAATAAATTTTATCTTATATTAATCAATACAAAACTGTCATGTCTAAAACTTTAAAATTAAGAAACTTATCTCCTATAAATAAATCTTATAACTAAAATAAGACAATAATATAGATTGTTTGGTACTTTATCACAAACTTTATTTTTCCATTAAAAAGCTGTGTTTCAATTGAAATTTTTTTCCTTTTTTTAAACTATTGATTTAGAAAACAAATTATCGTTATTTAACAGTAGAATAGTTAAGCCAGAAAACCACTAAAATTTATTTTTAATTATTTACACATATTTATAAAAATTTCAATCACTTTATAAGTTGTTTAATGTACTATTATAGCACTGAGTGGCATAAATCCGCATTTATATCACGCCTATCAATGGCATAAGTAGTCCATTATTACACCGTGCCTATCAGCCTCGCTACGCACTTACGATAACCGCACGGTGCATAAACGAACTGCTAATGCTACTGACAGACGTGACAGCGGATTTATACTAGTCAGTGCTATAAAAAATCATATGATACTCATGGTATAAATGGTCTATCGCACGACGTGAATTATCTAGCTAATACACGTCGCGCCATAATAGGCCATTTATGCCAGTATCATAATGTACTATTACATACTTAACTCAATCTCTACACTATGATCATTGATTGAATCATTTAATTCATCATCGAAAAAATATAATTATCAAAAAGTATTATTCATCTTATGATAATCATACGAATAATTATATTTAAAATTAAAATTTTAAATATTAATAAATCTGTAACACCGACAAAATTTTTCAGGGATCAAATTTGTTCCCGCCATGGCACCATTGCCGCCACATTTGATACCAAAACTTATAGTGGATAGACCTTCTTATTATGAAATAATTGATTCAAGACAAAACCTTGTTCTCTTCAGTGGCCATATCATTGAACCGAAAAATTAATAAATAATTTCTGACTTGATGACTTAATGAAAATTTTTTAGGATGTGAATGTTTTTATGTGTTTATTTACTAATAATAATTATTTTTATCTTTGATATGTATTTGTTTGTAAAAGAAGGCGTGATTTCAATAAAACTTTTATAATATGATCCTCCGCGCCAACAGTTATTAAACATCCTTCATTATTCATTTATTTTTTTAAGATTGTCCTTTCTGGAATTTCCTTATTATTATACTTTTGCCGCGATCTATATTGCAATTTTAAATTTTATTTAAAATACAACTATTAATTATTTATCATTAATTATAGGAATAAATTTTGAGCATCTTAGAGTTTATTTATTTTAACACAGCAGTTTTTATAACAAAATTAGATTAATCTGACACCTATTTTTTAGAGTGTTAACACAATTTTACTAACATATTTAAATGTTGTGAATTAATAGAATGCATTTTTTTCATGTTCTTAGTTATGAATTGTTTAGTAATTTATTTAAACTATGCATGCTGGAGAAATATATTTAATCAGGTATTTGATCTCAGGTTCTAACACGAGAATGTGGCAGACTTTTATGATACTAGCATTTTTTTAAATAAAATTAATTTTATTAGAGTTGTGTTTTAAAACAAAACAATAAAAATTACAATAACATTTAGATAATTCAGTAACATATATTGTCAACTTAATAATTATTCATCTCAAATTAAAACTGAAAAAAATTGTTTAGGACTTGGTGTTAATTTTATTATTTTATTATTTTTCACGTACAAATGTAAAAAAGAGGTTTGTATAATATTTAAATTTTGAAATTCTCAAGAAGTCAATATGTATCGAATTTTCCTTGTATATAGAAGCTGGAATTACGCTACTCTCCCTACCGATATTTTACGAACTCCACGTCGATCGTCCGTTCTACTTTAGCATAGAAAAACAACATAACGACGAAGAAACGATAACATTATTTTCTGGATTACTCAGAACACTATAAATTAAGGTAAAATATTAAATTTATATATTCATTATATTTTGAATATAAATAGAGTGCTATATATTGAGAATTTTTGAATTTTTGCTTAAGGGGAAAATTGCTTTTTTTGCTTTAGTTTTTTCGTCTACGCCAATCATAAATTTTGATGATATTTTATATATATTTTTATTCATTTGAATTTTGAACTAACAAGAAAAGTACATTGTATTCAGAATTTGAATTTTCTTTTAACGTTATGAACAGTTTTATCTAAATTATGTTTTTTAAAAAAATTGCATTTGCTTACAGTTTTTGAATTAGTTCTGCTAGAGGGTCTTTATTAAGAACATATTAAGATCGAAATAAAAACCAAATATTTAGATGTTAATGTGCATAGAAAATAAATGCTACATTTCAGATTAGATTTTATCCTGATTTCGATTCCTTCATACTTTAAGAACAAAACTTTTTTTATCAAAAGATTTTAATCTCAACTTTAATATAATTATTTAAAGAATCTTTGAGATAATTGATTAAAAATTATACAACTACTTTATAATTTCATATAAAAAGTTTAAACAAAACCTGAAAATCAAATACAATGCACTTTTCTTGTAAGTTTTCGAAAACGGTTAATAGAAATTTTTCTTTTATGGTCATTTTTTTATCTTGAATATAATAAAATTTGCTGCTCATACAATTAATATTTTTGACTTTATTTTTTAATTTTTATTGGTTTATTAAAATTTTAGAAGCAGAAATCGACATGAGGATGGGTTCTTCTGATCCCGATGAATTTCACGTCGACCGCCCTTCACTTTTCATCATATCCAAGAAGGATGTCGATCTATTTGTTGGACATATTAGCAATCCAACAGATAAAAAATCTCAAAATGTAATTATTATCCACGAAGTTTGGTGGAAAATTATCTTTCATCGTGGTTAATTTAAATGTATAAAATTCAATTTTCCCAAGAAATTAAGATGAATTTTAAATAAGAAATCATCTATTACAAATAATTACATTATTTATATATTTACTTACTATAATTTTAATGATGTAAAATAATTTAGTTCAATTCACCTATTTTTCTGATTATTGAGTTCCTGAAAATTTTATTAAAAAAAACTAGTTTTATAAATTTATGATTAATTTTAATGTTCCATATAACAATTAAATTTATGTATTGATACGTGTGAAAACTTTAATATTTGTATGACTTGTTATGTATGTATGTAATAAATATTTGAATCAATAAAATAATACTGCCGCATAACACTTGTGTTTATATATTTCTGAATTTTCGTAACCAAAAAAACTATAGGTGTAAAAAAGGAATACATGAATATTTAGAATTATAAAAAACAAATTTTGTATATTATAATTTATGTGCAAAAAAGCTTTGTGTATATTTATTTTGTATATAAATGTATAAAATTATAATAAGAATCTGTCTGTATATAAAAATTTTCTGCAATGTTTGTTTTGTGTTACCTTTTTCAATTTTCTTTGAAAAACTGCTGAATATTCTTATGTCAAATATTTTTGTCGTTTATTGTCAATAATAATTGTTTGCATTTCATCTTTATTTTGTTGCCAAAACCGATCTTCATAAAAGCTACCCTTTTTTTTAAATTTTACAAAAAAATATTTATTTTTAATGTATTTTTTATTCGAATTCTTTTTCAGCAATGAAGATGGTCATGAAGATGGCAATGGTCGAACCTACACCACCAGTTCAACTACATGTAGACAGACCATTTTTCTATCTTATTAAATCATCAAAAGTTTCATTATTTGAGGGTCATGTTTATGAACCAGAAATTTAAGAGATTTATAAATAATTTATTAATTTTATAAAGGTTTTATTTATTCAGGTAATCGTGTTTACTTTCTAAATATGGCGTCATCCTTGAATTACGTAAATTTTTAAAGAAACGTGAAGATGTTTCGAAATTTTCATGCATTTTCACGTAGGGCAAGAGGTAGATAACAACTCGTTACGTAATTATCAAGACGAAAGTAGTTTTACTAATTTTACATATAGTGCTCTTCACGCGGACATCTTTTTACTGGTTCTATGAAATTTTAATATAATTATAAAAAATTATTAATTTTTAATCGTATTCACATGCGTACCTTTAATTAAAATTAAGTTTGTATAATATGAAAAAAATTATGATTAAATTAATTAAATAAGATTTAATTATAAATGTATAATTTACAAGATCATAACATTCTTGTATTTTAAGACTTTTTATAATTAAATGAGGTTTTTACTTCAAAGACTGAGTTTTAACAATATAAAAATTTATATTATAACTAAGTTACGAATCATTTAATTTTATTATAAATTAATAATGATTCAAATTTATTTTAATTAATAAAGAAAATTACAAAGTAATGTAAGAAGTTCTGGAGGAAACGAAGTTTAAGAAAATTTTATGCTTCCTTACGCTGGAAAAGAAGAGTTAGTTTTCTTGAAAAAAAACTGCTTACGTAATTTAAGGATGATCCATATGGCCCACATTTTTTAACTTTTTATATCTATGACTTAATTTTTTGATTTACTATAAATAAATTAATACACAAAGAGATTATTTAAAGTATTTTTAATAAATAGATTTTTAAAAATCAGTAATCTGATATCTTGTGAAATTGTTAAATTTATGTAATAATAGTCAAAGTAGTATTAATATATGTATATTATTCATTAAAAAAATTAGATAAATTAATTCTTAATAATTAGATGTATTTAAACTATAAAATTGTTTTAGATCGAAATTCGATTTAAAAACCAAAGAATTTGTATTACATATTTATGTATATCATACTAAAGAATATACTATTATAACATTAGTAACATAAATAAAGAAAATGCAAAATTAATTACATAGGTTTTATTTATTTATTGTCATTAAAAAAAATAGTGTAAATACCAATTTTTGTTATAAGCACATGAGTTTTTTATATTAAATAAATAGCAAGTGATGAAAAAGATGTAACTTTCTAGAATATGTAAAGACACAGTCAAGTAACTTTCCCAAATTAAAAATTTACTTCTTACATTCATCTATACTTTTGAAAGATTAGTTAATAAATTCTAGTTTATATTATAGATTATTAAAAGCAATAAATTTGGTAAGTTAATTTTTAAACTATTATATGAATTGATGACCCTGTAAAAAAGGTAATTTATTAAATTTATATTTATTTTTATAGTAATATTGATTGCAACTTCGAATGTTTTTGAATGCTTATTGTTTTTTTTATAATTGCATGCTGGTTTGATTAACTAACAGAATGATTTTTTTCGTTTGTAGATATATTATTTATTAGTATAGTTAGTGTACATAAATTTTTTTATTGAGGTGTAGGTTAAATTATGCAAAGCATAAAAATTTTTAATTATCTATAATCAATAATTTATTCATGCAAAGTATTTCAAATATTAGTTCAAATGCTTGTAAATTCTAAAAAGAGTCCTAATTACATCGACAGCGCTTTTTCTTAAACTTTGACCCCAGTAAGCTTTAAAAATGTTTTCGTAAGAAAAGATATTTTAACGATGCCCTCTTTTTCTATTTAAAAAAAATTAAATTGCTTTTTGGGATACTCGAAAAATAATTTATATGATAAAGTATTAAAGTTTTATTTTTTCAAAACCTAAATCAAGCAGAAAAATTTAATGTTACTATCAGAATGACATCTTTTTATGTAAAAAAAAAAAATTTTAATTTTTAGCAAAAAATATACTATTCAAGCATTAAGAAATTTTAAATAAAATACCATTTTTTAAAAGTTATCTCTAAAAGTTTTATTAAATAGAATTAATTAATTTTACAGAAACGGAAATCGATATTAGATTTGGCGAGGAAGAACCAGATGAATTTAAAGTTGATCGTCCATCAGTTTTCATCATTGTTAAGACAGATCTGGACTTATTTGCGGGTCATATCAACGATATAGTAACGGAATAAAATTACCAAATGTTTTAGTATAAACAAAACTAATAAAATATACTTATATACTCATTGAACTTCTATAAAACTTTATACTCATTAAATTTACAGATTTTAAGAATCTCAATTTTTATGTGTATCTTAAAATATAAAATAAAACAAAAAAATTAGTTTAGGCCATTTATATATTGAATTTTAATGATAATTTTATGCTTTGAAAAAAAGAAAAATCATATTAAAACAAATTAAATAAAAATTGTAATATAATTTTAATTATCTGATTAATTAAATATACGTATAGTTTATATCTGTGAAGTATTGAATTTTTTGCAGCAATCAATAATAGATTGATAACTTTTATTTATTTATATAAAAATTAGTAAATATTTGTAAGTGTGTGTATATATGTTTGATGAATAAAAAAATTTTAATCAATAAAATTGCGAGAATTCCTATTTAATTATAATTTTATAATAATGATATCATGATTTTTTGTTGGAAACAGTTCATTTAATAATAAATAATATTAAAAATATATATGTTATATGAATAATGTTAAAATGAAATCATATAAGAGATGTGATTGTATAGAAGAATGAGCGTTCGTGGTGCCTCACTACATCGAGTCACAAAATTTCAGCTACATCCCCGCTCGAGTGGCTAGGATTTGAATCCCCAGCGGAAACAAACTTCAGATTTTTCTTATGGTTTCTTGGATCTAATCGGCAATACAGATGGCATGCATACGATGAGTTTAATGGGTAAAACTCCAGTACTACTTACGGGAGTCGAACTCTCAAATCGAAAATAAATCAGGAAAAAGGGAAAACGAGAAGATTCTCATGCTTCCTACTGACTGGAGAAACAACTAAACAGATGAATCCTGTCTTATTGATTAGTTAACATCTCGTCAGGTGAGATGGTGCTAAATCCATAAAGCGGGAAAAAGATGCTAATTAGGCTAAAACCATAGAAAGATTATAAATCTATCGAGCTCGTGAAAAGACGTTAACTTGGAAGAGCGCATAAAAAGATGCTTATTCAGCCGAGCTCAAAACAAGTTTTTCATGCGCTCGCGTTGACTTAGCATCTTTTTACGCATTTTTCCGAGTTAGCGCCTTTTTACGAACTTGAATGAGTTGTAATCTTTGTACGGTTTTCGTCAAATTAGCATCTTTTTCAGCGCTTTATCTAATTAGTACCTTGTTTCTCTCATCTGACGAATTACAATAATAAAAATAATTAAAAAAAAAATACATTAGTTTGATATATGACTATAATTATTCAATTAAATTTTTAAGCAAACTCTTTCATTAGTCTCGAAGAAATTCGGTTTCAATAATATTTAAAAACATTAATTTGTTGAAAAGTGGAAAATTTTATCTTATTTAAGAACTTAAAATTTTTCGAGATTAACAAATGATTTTACTTGAAAATCTAAATAAATAATGTACGTAGGCTATATCATATTTTTAAATTACTGCATTATCAATTTAATTGAGTATTAATCAATAAGATGGAAACTTTCTACATTATTACGTCGTCTCAACTTATAATTTTAATATTAGCAATAAAAATATTTAAATAATATTGAAATTATTATTTTTTGTAAATATAAACATTAATAAAATTTGACTGGAATTTGATAAATAAAATACAAAAATTAAGGTATGAGTTTTATTTATTTATTTTTCATTAATACAAAATATAACGTATATAATGGAAGCACTATTTTACGTTATTGGCACATATTTATCTCGACTACAAACAATAACCGAGAAAGGTAAGGCACATTAAACGGTTTATCAACCGTAAGTCTTAAGAATAAAATTAAAACAGGAGATCAACACTTTATCATGATTGCTTATGCAATCATTAGTGCATCAAAAAAAAGGAATATCACTATCGAATATTTATGCGTAGCTTATTGAGCGAACATATAATCGGTTTGGAAGACAAATGTCAAAAGCATTTTGCGACAGCAACTAAATAATTAACTTTACATAAAAGTAGCTCAAAAGCACTAAATAATCGATAACAAAACAGATCATTCATATCAACAGCACTTTTATCATTAACATTAAACAGTAAAAGATATTTTGATATAACTCAATTTTTTTTTCATCAAAATGAAAATAAACTATAGAACATCTACAACATAAAATAAGTCTTTGTTTTATGGAATGATCTGGACAATTTTAACGAATAATCAAAAAGTATTTTGATGCAAAAAGCATAGGAATGAAAAAAATATAAAGGAATACTTTAATATGACAATCAGAGAGATTCTAACTAATTATTAAGCATTATTCTTGAGAATAATGTTAATTTCATTTCATTCAAGCAACAGTCATATTAAAGCTTTGAAGTTTGCTGATTACTTTTTTAAGCAAGTCATCTTAACTTATGATGCATCCAGACTCTGATTTTCCAGATTTTGTTCCTACAGATGTAATGGAATTTTTTCGCGAGTTTGGCATACTCGCAGTAGTATCTAGAAATTCTTCATCATTATCGGAATCGGAATCTCGAATAAGTTTATTTCTTGGAATCATGTCTTGCACATAACGCTCAATCATATCATTTTGCGCGAGGATTACTTTACCGTTATGTATCATAAAGGGTAATCCTTTATTATGTTGCAATTGAAATTGTTTTTGAATATACAATTGTTGTAATTCTTCAAAGGGGTCTTTTTCTTCTTGTGCAAGACGATTTCTTTCACTTTCAATATCGCAGATAAAACCAACATGTTTTTCTTGATCAGCATTTAAATTGCGATTGTTATTATTTTGTTGATTTTTAAGAAATTCTGTGGTGAAACCTATAGAACGGGAAGGCTTTTGAAGAGGATTATAAGATAATCGATTGTCAACCTCATCATTATGATTAGAAATAGTTTTTCCAGGATAAGAGTATCGATCTTGAAGCCAATCGAGAGTTTTAGCTCTGCTGTCGTAATTCTGCTTATTATTATCATATTGCACATGATTCTCAACTTCAATCGTTTCTTTTCCATCATTCCGTAAAACTACATCGTTGGCACCAGGATACGAAGGTTTCTGCATATTTCCTACAAAAAAAATTTTTTTAATCTTTATTAATCTATTTACAAAGTGAAAGTCTTATTTTATCTTCATATTAAAAATAATGAATGATAATAATAATAATTCTTTAATATTTTGAAACTTTTATTTAAAATTTTTTTACAAAGTAAATTTTAAATCCAATTATTTCATTATTCTCGTATATTATTTTGATTTTAATAATATACTTTATTATCACTTTAGAATCACTTTATGTTGCACATAGTTTTCAACATAGTAATTAATAAAAATAACAACTTAAATATTTAACAATAAATATAAGTACAAGTGAATATACAAAAGACATTTTACCAGTTGATACGCGAATATTTAGATCTTTGCGTTGATTTTCTGGATTCGATGGATTATTTCTCCAACGTGCACTATTCATGACTAGTTGAGCTAGTTGTTGGATAGTCTGTCTTGGTTTATTTGCTTCAAAGAGATCGTGTCGCTGTGGTGGAACTGATGACTTAGCCGGTGTCGATGAGTTACAAGGCTCACCAATTACTCGATCGTGTGCATTCAACTGGCGCAAACGTTCATAATTGTCACCTCGGCCAGCAAGGAGATTTTCATTATCACTTTTTGCAGCTGCAAATAAAGTATGAAAGTAGGTAATAGGTTATTAAAAAATCAATTATCTAGTAGCATAAAAAGTTGAAAGATTTAAAAAAAAGTAGAGCATAGCAATATTAATAAATTTTTCTTATTGTTTTAATTATCTAATAAAAATAGTTAAATATTTTTATTTTTAAACTAAAAAAATAATTATTATTTTTTAAACTATTTTAAGAAATTAACGTATAATAGAATACATAAAAGAATAAATAAATAATATAGATTTATTATATATAAATTATAATTTTTATTATTACCATTATTATAGCCGTAATCGTTGTATCTACACTGATTAGTAGATCTTATAGGGTAAGATTCTTTATCATTCTCTCTTTGTCGTCTAAGCCAATTGAGTCGCGCATTCTCGATAATCTCTGCTGATTGAATTTCAGCATCAATAAACGCTGCAGAAAGTATCATTGCAGCATTTGGCTCACGTTGCGTAAGAAGTCTTCGACGAGATTCTAAATCTTGACCTGCTATTGATTTACGACGGGCATTTTCCACTTCCTCCTGAATATGTCGTTCAGCTTCCAAGAAATTATTCGTCTCGAATATCAAAGTTTTAGTATCCATACCTGTTTCAAATTCTTTAGTAATACGTCGTTCAGCCGATGATTGAGTTCGGACATCATTATTCTAAAATTCAGTAGCATTTTAATTAAATTTATCGTCAGTTAATATAAGCTTTATAAAAATAAATTTAACTAATAATTTTTAGTATTTTTCATTTAAAATTTTAGTTAGTAATTTTTTATTACTTTCCAATTTGTATTAAATTGCTTGATTAAAAACTTATCGCAATTAAAGTTCATTGGCGCAATTATTCATAAATAAGTCAAAATTCATAATTTTAAATTTATTTTGAGATAAACTATTTTTTTTTTAAATCAAGACTTAATATGAAAACAAACATATTACAAATATTACTTTAAAAATAAATTCAGTTTTATTCATGAAAAAAACTTACCGCTGCATGAACTGGTCTGAAGCCGAGTTGTTGTTGAGCTCTAACAAAAGGTGAAGTAGATACAGGTCCAAGTTTTTGCCAAATAGCACCAACTTTTTTAGATGGACTCATAATGGGTGAAATAACACCAGGTCTTGTTGTTACAGTATTTTGATTTACTGGTTGAGAATTAGCATTTGATACAGTACAAGGTACACGACAGGGCTTTGGAGGTACCAAATCTAATTTTGGTGGTATGACTCCTGGTTTTGGTGGTGGCAGAAGATTTGTAATTAAAGGCTCTGGAGGAGGTGGTGGTATATCGTCATTACTTTTCTCTTGACTTTTATTCAAAACGGCCGTCTGTACCACGTCTAAAAGATGATCTAAACGATTTTCAAGACGATTTTGGCGATCACGATCCAAATCAAGAACTCGTGTCACCATCTCATTTTGTGCTGCTAAGATCTAAAAAAATTAATTTGCATTTAATATTTAAAAGAACTAAAATTAATACTGAAAATTAAAATTTCATAATTCATCTATGCATAATCAAATAGTTTCTCTTAAAAAATACAATAAATATTTATATTTATATAATTATTAAAAGTTATTGTGCTATAAACTTTACTTGAACTGATATAGTAATTTGCACATTCATTTTGTAGTGAAAAACATTTATATTTAATATATTAAATTACCTTATTAACCACTTCATTTTGTGAATTTATAGCACTCATCATTAACCGTTCTAATTTTTCAGCTTTTTTCTTTCTAAAAGGAGCAGAAGGAATATCATCTGTGTTTACAGCGAAATCTTTTAACTTTCTTTCACTATCTGGTGATGGAGAATCTTGGAGGAACTCAATAGATATTGAATCATCATTGAATGTAGCATTGTTTGTTATTGTAGTAACATCATTGGTAGGAATATTATCACTCTTTGATTGACAAAATGCATCATTTAAATTTGGTGGAAGATCTGGTGAAATACTTGGAGATAATAGTCCTATATTATTTATATTTCCATTGAGATTCTGTTGTCCAATATCTTGAAACTGAGCATAATTAGCAGCCAAGTTTTGTCTAAAACTATTTTTCCTTGGTTCTTGAGGCATTGCCCTATTATAAACAGAATTCATTTGACCTTTGTTTTGCATTTGTAAAACATTTTCTGCAATAATATTTTGTCCAAGACCTAAATGTGTTTGATTATATGCAATCCCTTGATCATTGTATAAACCTTGATTAATATTCTGTATATTTTGACGTAATACAGGATTCATCTGCAATCTATTATGTTCCAATATTTGATTTTGAATAAGATTTTGATTAAGTGCTTGATTTTGCTGCCTGTTTTCATGAATAATCTGATTCTGAACATTTTGTACAGAATTTTGATATGGAATTTCATTTAAATAATTAGGTGCATAAGTATTTTGTCTATAATTCTCTTTGATTGGTATCTCTTCACAAATCCCATTTTGATGTCCATTTTTTTTATTTATATGATGACCAAGTTGTTGCTGAGTTGTATTAGTAGCTGCATCTCGAACAGGAGAAAAAACTCTGAAAGGTTGAGCTAATACTGTTTCATTGGATTCTGGTGAATCTGGATAATCTACAACATCTCCTATAATTAAAATGAACTTGGTTAAATTAATTTACATAAGATTAAATTTGAATAGAATAAATAATAATAAAACTTACGTCCTCCACTCCAAACAGGAGATAAAGCCTCTGTTCGGTAAATGGATTCTGGAGGTTGCTGATATTTGTAACGCATTTGTAGATTTTTATTAGTCTTCACGTCTTTTGGAGGTGATTTCAAATTTGCTGTAGAATCTAGAAAAAAAAATAATATATAAACATATTATCGTTTTTTAAATATATTTTTTTTATCATTTTTTTGTTAAGCAATTATAATATTAGTATTAAAATATTTAAATTTAACTCATGAATTGAATTGATGAATAATAAATCAGGAATTTCAAAGTATAATTATAAGAAGTAATATTGAAACAATGTATAACTATTTTATAAGTGTTATTATATTACACAATACATTATAATTCATTTTATAAAATATCAAATATTTTATAAATTTATTAATCTAGTTTATATTTAATTGAAAATCAATATTTTATAAATTTTTAAACTAAACAATTCTTTTTGTTAAATTTTAAAATCATTTAAACAAATGACTGTTTAGTTATTCTTGTAAATATTTTTCTTAGCTAAAAAAAATAATTTTTAAATGTGAAATACACAGACCAACAGTATCAATGCCATTATTATTATAATTCTCTTGTCTCTTGATTTTTAAAACTTTATCAATGGAATCATAATATTGTTCTACATCAGCACGAGTACCAGCTCTCTTTGCTTCTCGATAACATACTAATACTTGTTTCATTCGTGATCTACACTGTTTGCCATTAACATTATATCCTTTTTTGTTCATATACTTTGCTATACTTTCCCATATTAACTGTGGCTTTGCAGCATATTCTAGTTGTTTTTGTACCTGCTTGTCGGTCCAGACTGAAACCAATAATGTGGTACTTTCGGGTGTCCACTTGTACTTATTTTCTCCTGAATCACTCATGCTTCAAAAAATTTTCTAAAAAGAGAGATTAAAAATCCAGATAATAAAAAAGAATTGAATTACACGTATAGAAAATTTTATTCTGGAAAACATATTGTATTGAATAGAAAACTTACCAAAGCAGTGAATAGAAAAGAAAAAAAAGATTTTATAAAAAATCTATTGGACATTTAATCCCCTCTTTATTCTTGTAAAACGTGCATGATCTACAACAGCTAAGATGCTACTCATTTCAAACGGTTGCGAGAGACACGACGGTTATTTGAAATCCTTACGCCTCGGCCTCGTGTGATGTTTTGAAAGAGGAGAGAGAAAAAACTTACGGGGGTGGGGAAAAAGCTTTACCTCCCCTCCGGATGCAGACTACTGACTTGTGATTGTATGAGTAGAGATGGAGATGCTGCGCGCATAAAACGGCCAACGCTTTAAAATCTTCTTAACCAATAGAAAGATTCCATGAGACCGGAGCTACAGGTTTTTAACTTAGTATGCGTAGTTATATATGTTTGGAGCAACAAGTGGGAAGCTGTTATATGAGTTTCTGTACTCCCTCCATATAATACGCCGTATATATTATATATGTAAAAAAAAAGAAGTTTTGAGTTTCTTGTTTCTTATTTCAACAGAAAAACGTGCTTATACAAGCGACATTTACTGCGAAAAAAATGCACTCCAACTTTCTTTTTAAGACGATGACTGTTGCAAATCCATGCATATAATGATGTTAGCCTTTGATTAAAGTTGCTTTGATTTTTTTTAAAGACAACGTTTGCGACATGTCTCAGGCGACTTTAATTTTCTACCTTCTCGCATGATGATGATGACAGTACGTGAATAATTTAGAGCCGTATTCTGAAACATTAATTTCTTAAATTCCTTACTTTTATGTCAATTTATTTCTTCGTACGTTTTATAATTATTTGAATATTATCAAATTTAATTGTGTTTTCCGCAATGATTGTTAATTTAAAAATATATAAAGCACTCCGTGTAGCGATCGTGCCTAAAAATTATAAGAGAAAAAATTAAGTTATTCAGAATAAATTTATAACAATTATCATTTTTTATTTTAATAAAAAAAAATATTCACGCATTAATTAATTAATAGAAAAATTAAGATTAAAAAAATAAAAAGAGAGAAATTTTGTTAGAAATAAATTTTTTTCACTTTATTTGTACTATTTAAATGAAAGTATTGGTTCTGATAATCGCGTAATCAGTTCCGAGACTTTTAAATAAGATTATACGTTTTAATCTGAGAAATGAAATTAATATATTTACAAAGAATCGCAATATAATAAAGATTGAATGAAAAACGGTTGTTCTTTTATCGCAGTTAATTTACGTTTATTATTGTCACTATTTTTAAATTATGCGCAAAGTAATTATAAAACCCATTTACGACCCAAGACCTTATCAATCAATCAAATACTCTGCGTATTAATCATTAATGTATACATTCAAAAAAAAAATAAACAAATTATAATCTGATAGCTCTTTTAAAAATAGTATACATTATATTGTATGTATACAAAATAAAAATAATGAAAATAAAAAATAAAAATTTTTACCGTTTTATTTAGCTCAGGATCACGAAAAATTCAATATTACAATGCGAACGATTTCAGGAGACTTAAAGGACTGCCTTTGTTTTCATTATTGCGTAGAATGGTACAGAAGGGCAAAACCCGAACTGAGACAGCAAAGTCAAAATAAAAAAATTCCTCGGGCATTTTCGTTCATGCTCGTGCAAAAGGAACGTGAAAAAATGTGAACTTGAACCTTTTAACTGCATACTTATCTGAGTATTGGTTGACCAGCATTTAATAATATGTATTTTAAAACATCAAATTTTCTTGCTAACTTCAAATGGAAATTATTTTGAAAATTCATAATTAATATTCCTTAAATATGATTGATAAATATACCGAAAATATAAATTTAATTTGCAAATGAATTAATAAATCATATTTAATTAAGTTGATACAAATTACCGTCATTACAATTCTCTAAATTTTTTAATCTTATTTAGAAGTTTTTATCAATATTTTAATGTATTATTTTACTTTAGCAATTCAAGGTCACTGCGCACGTAAAAAATATTTACCATAATTTTAAAATAAAATTAAAATATCCGGGAAACTATGTAATTAATTACTTTTAATCATATACATTTATAAATTTCATTAATATTTAAGTAATATTCTAACATTTTTTAATGTTAATTTCATTAAACAAATATAATATTTAATACATTTGAAATTATTTTTTTCTATAGATTTATTGATCAATCAAACTTTGTATTTTGAGCCCTCATATGAAAAAATCATTCTTTTATCAAAATTTTTTATACTGTTCAATGAACATACGTATCTATATATTGCTTATCAATTTTCACATAAATTATGTACTACATTTTTGTGATAAATGAGTTAAAGATTATGAAAATTCTAAAGCTGAAACATTTTTATTACCGTTTTCTATTCGAAAGTTAATAATGTTTTGTTCAATTGTTATTCTTTTGTCATACTTACGTTAATCATTATTCGTCATTCTTTTTAATTGAAAATTGCATTATTCAGAATGACGATGACTCTATTGCTTATAGACAACATAGATTACATTCACGACGCGTATGCACATCACATCTTGTAGAAAATGATTTTCTACATCTCGCTGTAACTCAAGATATACACTGGCTCTACCGATTGAGTTGAATGATTGCGCAAAACCAAACAATTCATGGACGCGCGTCACCACCTCGAGTGGATCTCGAGAGGTCCTCGAGCCTTAAGTTTATTTTTTTTTTATTTTTTTTTTATTTTTTATGCAAAGCTCAATGATAATTAGTTTTTAGAATAGATAATGCTAATATACCAGTGCTAATCCGGTAGTGTTATGTAAAGAATTCGTCGTCTGTATGTGAAATTAAAGTGCCTTCTAGTTGCTCAAACATAACCTGCATGAATGTCAAGATTTATATAGTTACTATATAATAAATTTTCATTTTTGGAGCAACGCCAATTTATTTGCATATTTTTTAATGGAATGCATAATAATATATATATATTATTTTATTAGCATCATAAGGATACATATTTTTTGTAGATTTTTTAAAAGTTTTAGAAGCTTGCCTTTTGTTGATATATATTGTAACAAGTACAAAATATAAAAAGGCTGATGCATCATAATGTTTTATCTTATATGTAATTTCAATTACATATATGTACAAATTGTTAAGTGACTCATTTTATAGTAGACGTATCAAAAGAACAGACAGAGGAATTGACACATCACTCTAAGAATATGGGTAATTATCTTATTTAAATGTTTACTTTTATTATTTTCATTCAAAAATATATTTTATTCAAATTTCAAATAATATTTTAAGTAAAAATAAGTCTATTTTTAAATGAAAAGTTATTCTTATAAAATAAAATTTATAATTACTTTTTTATGTATAATTAATTGTTTATCATTTATAGCACTAAACATTTCACTTTTGTTTCTTTTATAATATTATTAATAAAAAATTATTATCATTGCTTACAGTGATGGCAGGTACAGAGGGCGTGTCTGGGCCAGCAACGGACGAGTCTCTGTCTAGCAGGCTACAGTGGCTACGTCAACGTAGAGAGGCTCTAGAAGACAAGCTTGCACAAAAGAATAATGAATTAAAAGGTCTTTGTATAGAAGAAGCAGAATTAACTGGTGTCTTACCTCCTGAAATTCCTCTGGAACCTGGAGAAAGTCCACCTAATTTTAGAAAAAGAGTTGGGACT
Source organism: Anastatus disparis (assembly GCA_017163975.1). Classification (NCBI taxonomy): domain Eukaryota; kingdom Metazoa; phylum Arthropoda; class Insecta; order Hymenoptera; family Eupelmidae; genus Anastatus; species Anastatus disparis. The sequence continues at coordinate 6,250,311 of JAFFSR010000251.1, forward strand.
AATTATAATTATCCTCAAAATTTGATAAATAAATTAAAAACCAATGGAGCTGTACGATTCTTTAAATTTATTTATAATCAATTTTTTTAATATGTTCTTTTTATTATATTATTAATTTTATTTCACAGGAGGAATCTGCCTTAGAATTAGAACGCCAGGTGCAAATTAATATAGCAGAAAAAGCACTAGCTGTTTTAAATGATGGAACTGAAAGTAAAGCAGTAAGACGTAAACATAGATCAATTTATCAACAAAGTCAAAAAAGACTGCAAGAGCTCAATGCGCAGCTTAATTTTATTAGACAAAGTCATGGTGGTGCACCAAGACTTGCACAAACAGCACATATTCCACTCCATAGTTCACAACCACATTTACAAATGACTACAAAGCACAGAACGAAGAAACCGCGACCACCCTTAGATGTTTCAGGTAATAACAATTTTATAATTATTATGCATAAATTATTTATAAAACAATACTATTACAGTCTATAAAAATGAAAAAATTCGATTAAATTTTAATGATAGGTAAAGACTTGAGTCCAAAAGTGGAATCTCGTGGATTTGTTCAAGACGGTGGTATAAGGCTGAGTCCTCTTGGACCTGAGCACAATTATAATACCTATCCTGCTTACGATTTTCAAGATCTTAATTATCCACAGCCAGATTCCAGTGCAGGATCAAATCAACATCGTGCCACATACCATGCAGCAAATAGCCCTGTAGATCAAAGACGCAGCAGCAATTTAAAACAATATTCTGAACACGATTATAATGTTAATAACAATGTATATGTAGCGCCAGATCAATTTCGTGGTCGAGCTTATTCCCAAGGCGGTAATAGTGGGAGTAGTAGTGTTAGTCCACATCATTTTCATGATAGAGTTTATCGACCTGTGCCGAATACGTACACAGAAGAAGAAAGACAGATGCATTATAGACAGATTAAATTAAAAAAACAACAGCAACAACAAGAAAACGAAGATATAACGCGAAATAGACAATATCCAGATCTAAGGTATCTCGATAATGAAATTCATCGCAGATCTGCGCAAATTTCTTATCACGAGACTGATTATAATCCTCCTCGTTATGACGCTCAACATCTCGATTATTATAATCATGGTATGATTTTTCATATTTTATATGATGTTGTGCACATTAAAATATCATAATAAGTGTAAAATAGCATAATGAAATTAGTAAATATTTCTTTTATCTTAATACGTGATGTTATGTTTTTATAATTAATAATACATGAAATAATTTTTTAATCTCAAGAATTCTAAAGAAATATTTTTTAATCTTATTATTCAATTTTTCCACACAAACCTTTTCGAAAAAATTGTAATTCTGAATTAGAAAATATAATTATCAAAATTTATATTATATAAATATTAGGTAAATCACAACCGCCGCCAATCTTGCGACAAAGGGATAGCGTAGATAATGTAATAGTTACTCCAGAACATAAAACCAATAGTAAACCAGCGGTCGATGCATACGTACCACCGGGATATTGGATGCGTCTTGACGATGAAATAGTCTGGTGTACTGATGAACAAATAGCTGAGAGATTTGGTAGTCTTGACCGCCGAAAGCAAAATATTGTTCATCATCCATCCAATATTGAAGCACAATCGAGATATCATACAGTTGCCATCGGCAAAAACACAATGATACCACATTCAAGGCCGTATCCGTTACAGGTACTTAGCATCAAATTATTTTTAACATAAAGGTAATCTTTCAGATGATTTTGATTCATAATTATTTTAAGTTAAGGTGGCTCAAGCGATTTTTTCTAAAAAAGTGAAACTATCAAAAATTTGTATTAAAATATTCTTTATATCGTAATATTTCGATATTTATTTTGAAAAATAGAGGTTGACGAACTATTTTTAAAGAAAAAGATGTTTTAATAATTGTAAATAATACATGTGCTCTTATGGGACTGAATCATAAATTAGGTTTTACGGTAATATAAAAAAGTACAAGTTAAAATAAAAATTATACACTTATAGTTTGTTTCACGGAGATCATTTTTCAAGAAGAAAAAAAGGACTTGACGAAGAAATACAAGAGAAAATAAATCTAAAAGAATGCGAAATAGAATTTGCTACACATAATGGCAGCTTCTGCGCATGCGCGTCAGATACAGACGCCATACGTAAAGCTAACGTGCGTTCAGAGTGCTCAAAACCAACAAAACAGCAGGGACGTACCATAGTAAAACTTGTAATGAGAAACAAAACAAAAAATTTTCTTTCTTTTTTATTACTTTTGATTACTTAAAATTGTTTTCTTATCATAAGGAATAATCAATAATACTATTTAATTAGTTATAATAGCTTTATCAATAAAAACATTTTGATGTCGCAGACAGGGCCCCGCTTGATACGGCACCAAGCGCTTGAGCCACCTTAAATTATCAAAGATCTATACTTGCCGTTACAGCATATATCTATTTGTAAATAGATATTTAAAATTTTTTACTTTTTAGTTTATCATAAATCAAATTTTTTCAAATAATCAAATAATAAAAAAAATTGTGTTAATTTTTATAAAATAAAAGATAATTTTTTTTTTAATTCAATTTTTAGCCATCAGTTCACAGTCCAGACAATGCAAGCAAACCATTAAATAATCGCATGCTGTTACGGACACAGTCTCTCGGAAGTGTAGAAAGTTGGCAGCCAGCAACTTCATCACATGATGGTTCTTCGATTGAAGGCCGTGAATCTGTTGATGGTAGTTCCCGTGGTGGTATAAAACCTCTTCCACCTAAAGAAAAAGAATGGTACGAAACATCACTTGATTCAAGTGCGTCTACACCATCTAATCCTCAGTCGCATCAACAACAACGGGCTGTTAGACGAGCATCTCAACACAATCCGATAATTGGACCGCCGGCCAAAGAACGCATGCCTGTCCGAAGTAATTCTATACCATCTAATAGAAGAGTAAGAGAACATCAACAGCAACAAATAGAGGAGCAACAACGACCAGTTGAAAGACCGCCAATTTCACAGAGTCGATACATAGAAAATCGTGTATTAGAAATACCCGCTGAATCAAACCCGTCATCTGGTAAGCTGATTTAATTATTTTTTTTATAATCTTTTTATAATTTTTTATATTTAAAAAAATATTAAAACTGATCATAATAAAATATAATTTTTAAGATAGAAAAGGTGAAACTAAATATAAATAAAAAGCAATAAAGTCTTAATTTTGTAACATACAAACCTTTATTTTTAATTTAAAAAAATTGTTTCTAGGATCTCAAGAAAATGGCAATGAAACTATGATCCCACTGAGTTCGCCAACTAATCACACAGTCGTTCAGCCTGGCAAGTACCAACCGTATCGGGAGGTCACGAAGCCTTTCGAAATGTCAGACTTTTATAAATACTCGACGAAATACCGTAAAAGGCAGGAAGCGAATGCTACAAATGAGCACCAACAATCACAGACTTCTGCTAACTTAAATACTCAAAACGATCAAAACCAGCCTATTAACCCAATGCAAAGAATTCATCAACCGGTGCAACGAAATACTTGTCCTTCTTATCCACTAAGATAATAGTTTTTTTCTTAATAAAATAGTTAATAATTTTTAATAGAATATGACTTGATTATTTTTTAAAAAATTTTTGCTTCATTATAAATTTTTTTTTTAAATTAAATAAAATAAAAATTTAATGACGTTGAAACATTTATTTAAACAAAGAAAAATTTTAAATTAGTTTAATTTATTTCCAACATCAAGCCTAAACGAAAAAAATTTACTTTATAAAGAAAGACAAAATGATGTAAAAGGAAACAATTACTTTTATTGTTTTATTATAAAGTCATATTCTATTGAAATAAAATGAACAATTCACTCATTTAAAATAAGATTAATTTTACATTTACGATTATTTTCGTTTTTTTAACTAACACATCACTGCCACACTTATAGATAGTATTAGAGAATCGACTGAATGAAAAAAGTGGCCTTAACTTTTAACGATATATTCATAGAATATTTTGCGGTGATTTTAAGATTTTAAGTACCTTAATAGGATATAATATATATTGTATATGTATAAAATGTAACGGCACCGTTAAGAGCCAAAGATTCGTCAAGCAATGTGTATGCAATGTTAAAATTTTTTTTTTTTGATATTTATTTGATCTCTAAAAATAACTTCTGAGAAGAGAGCTACTACAGTTAAGATGTACTGTTACTTAACAATAGGGCTCAATGTATTCTTTTTTTATACTGGCAATTTGTATTTTTTAGTGCCTTGTAATAAGTTAAAAATCCAAGAATGCGCAATTTGTTCTTTTTTATCGAAAGCGCCGAAGAGTATTATATGATAAAAATTTTTCATGGTTCGTGGAGCATACGAACTACTTTATTACTTCCAATAACAAAAATATATTATCGTAAGAAACGAATTTGAAGCCAATCATCAATGTTTTCCTGGTCCATTGAGCTTGGCTAAATGTACAAATTAACATCTAAGATACGCAGACAATCTGTGCTATGCACAGTCCAGGTAATGTAAATTCTAAAGATTACGTTTTATTCTGGAAATGTGCTAGGTTCGCAGTTTATTCATACCGAAAGACACGTTCACAAAACGCGTTCACTATAACAGCGAGCAAGAATATATCGTTGATTTTTCAGTTTATATTTTATTATTTTTCTGTTTACGATATTTAGCCTAAAAAAGTCAGCGGACGAAGAAAGCTAAGACTCGCTAGAAAAACACCTGTGTGAACGAACGAGCGAACCTCTTTCACTTTTTTCCCGAATCGTTATTTTTATTTAAACGAGAACTTGATGCCAGCCTGATACTTTTTTAAGAAACATAACGTCAATAGGTATTTGTTTGTCTTTGAAATAATTAACAATAAAGTTTAAATCAGCCGTGGCCAGAATTTTTCAAAAAATAATAAGAGTATAACGACTCTATGAGATTAATAACAGTACAACATTATATCAACGTCAACGATAATTACTTTAAAAACAGATAAAGTATCAGACTCGCACCAATAAAGTTCATTGAACGAAGATTCAAATCTTCTCAGAGAACGTAATTTCTTTTTTTTTCTTTTGCAATCTTTCATATTTTAGTCTTGAACAAGCGCCCCTCATAAGCGTGTCGTGCTATCAAATTGTACCAATTGAAATAGATCCAGCCTTGCATTATAGTAGCTTGAGTTTTCTTAAAATACTCCAAAAAAGCCTAAAGTTCAACGTATAAGGTTTATGCGACAGCAGGCGGTGATCTTGATATTTTAGTTTCATTTTTTATATTTATTTTTTTCGTATATCGGAGGTCCTCTCATTTCGCTATCCAGTCACTTAGACAAGACAAAGGCTACGCAGAATTTGCTGGCAATGCATCTTGATGTGCAAAAGGTGAGAGACTAGTCATAGTAAAGATCATATTCTACATCAGACCATTCAGATTCATCAGAATCTGAGGCAGTAATGTTGACAAAGTCGTTCAAATCATCTAAGTTATACATCCAAAAGTTATCCCTGTCATCCATGAAATCCCAGAGTAACAGTTGCTACAAAAAATTATTTGGGAATTAATTACTTTAATGATAGATAAAAATATTCTTAAATTAATTAAAGTGCAAATTTCAGTTCTTTTAAATATTTATACTTAATTTGCACAAAGTAAATTACATTTATAGTAACTAGTATTTTTTCATAAAATATTTTCACTTACACGAAAAATATCAATATCGTTATCAGCATTTCGACGTTGTCTAACTGGAGGACCAACATCAGTCTTAGTACCATCTGGCAAAGCATGAAGATAAAAACATTTATTACCAAATGGACATTTTCCTCTACCTTTATTGAAGTACTTGCAATCTTTGGTACTACAAGCAGAAAAGAAATCACAGTTTAAGTTGAGAAATTGAAACATAATTTTACAATAGACTAAAAATATAATACCTCAGGGCATCCTTGTAATCTGTGATTAACTTGTCCTTGTCTTCTTTAGTATCAACCCAGTACATGCTGGGACAAACAAAATCTGAAGGAACACGACATTCTGGACATGCTCTAATGATTTTGTTGTCAAATTGTTTAGCTTTACGCCACTTGCGAATACAAGTCAAACAGAAACAATGATTACAATTTGGTAAAATTCCGAACCTCTGTTCACGACTTGATTTTTCCATAATTGTTTCAAAACAGACACCACATGATTTTTCTCGACTACGTTGGATAGCAAATGATAGCTCCATATTAACCTCGTGTTGTTTTACACATGCCTATAAAATATAATAAAATATAGCAAATAAAACATAAGGACTTTATTCAAAATTGAATTTTTTTACAACTACAATATTATTGTTATCCAATACTTACGTTTGAATGTTTCTTTCTTAATTCTTCATTATAAGGATGAAGGGCGGGTCTACTGCACATGTCGCAGATATCACCGTGAAGGTAGGTACAATTCATTTTCTTGCAAATACCCGTGGCTTCAGCATATGGACACAAAGGATCCAAAGAAGAGAATTGACCAGATGATGGGTTAACTGCTTGGGCATAAGAAAGTGGCGCTGTTATACCAGATGCACAATTTTCAGTTGAGAAAGATGCATTGCCACTAGCGTTTGCTGAAGATGGCACAAACTCGGGAGCATTTACCCATTCTTCGGCAACCAAACTACTATCCATTCTAAAAATTTTTTTTATAATTTTATTCATTATTAAACATTTTTATGTTGATTTTTTTTTCTTTACAATGTTAGGTAACAATTCAAAACTTTTCTTAACATATTTAGTTAGAATTATTTCATAAAAAAATACTAAGTAAAATATTTATATAAGCAAATTAATTTTTTATTAATTAAATATTGAAAAAATTGAAAGAACTATTCATCATGAAATAAATAAAGAAAAAATTTATTTCTACGTACATTTTATCCAAAGCTGATGGAGAGCTATTTGACGGATTCTCAGAACTTGAACTTTCTGTTTGATTACTGTGAACGAATCGACAATGAATGCCAAATCTGCAAGTGCCCTGCTTATAAAATCTGCAGTGTAAGTGTGGTGGTGATGATGAGCCTTGTGAGCTACCTGATTCACTAGGAGTTGTTTCACTTCTGGCTCCTTGTACATGTTTGTATCTGCAGTTGATACCTTCACGACAACCTCCGTTTTTGTAATACCTAGAAAAATATCATTATAAAATATTTAAATCAAATTACAATATAAATATAATATTCATTGAACATTAAAAACTCATTAATTACTCTCCATATTAAATACATTGATAATATATTGATAAAAAAAGTCATTATTACAGAAGATATTAATGATTCATGACAAAAATATTCAAGTAAACAGTTTAATATTTAGATCTAAACTTTAGATATTCAATTATTAAAAGAATAAGTTAATACTAAATTAAAATTATTTACATCATTTAATCATATCATTTTATGATATAAATTTTTAAATTAATACTATTATTTATTAATATAATCAGGTGTGAAACTAAATATAGTTAATGTTTATGAATAAAAAATATATTATTTTTATTTTATACAACTTAAATAATTTACCTTGTATAATATAAATACATAATATACAATTCAGTTTTAATGCAGACATATTTAATCACAAAGAAAGAACTAAACTGTTTACTACCTTATTATACAAGTTTAAAAAAACACGTTTCATAACTATAAATGTATTTATTTTGTATTAACAGAAAAATTTAATCTTAAAAGATAAAAGTTATTATATAAACTTTTATAAATTGGGTCAATATCATTTGTATTAAAAACATTAAAATTTTTAAATTAATACATTAATTAATTTTTATTCTATTTTCTATGAATATTTCATTTTGATTAACGCTTTAATACGTGCATAATATGCTGAATACATAATTTTTATTTAAAAAATTTTTTTACAAACTGTAGATTTGTAATTATTAATTAAATTATTTTAAATAAAATATATAAATAAAAAATAAAAGTTGGATACTTTAATTCAATAATATGATTCAAATAAAATAAAAAAGGTTAAGATTTAAATTTCTAACCCTTCAAAAATTGTTTAACTTATAAAAAACGAAATATAAACACAGTACATTAATACACATTAGCTTTTTGAATTCAGCACAAAAAAGCCTTGTCCAATTTCCATCTCATGACACTATTAAACAATTCATCTTCTGTTAACATCATTAAATTTCATCATCTTCAATTAAAATCTATAATGGTGTTTTTAAGAATTTCACGCAATAGATTAAACAAGATAAAAAATGTGTTATTTATCTTTGATAACGACAATTAGTTATTCTAAAAAATCAAAATATATCTCAGATATTTAAAAAGTTTATATTTGTTTACAATTCTTTTATAAGACACAATTGACTATAGAAATATCTCTAGAGTATTGTAAAAATTAAGTAAACAAGAAAATCAATAAGAAAAAAAACAGAATCAACTTTGTCAAAACAAAATACTCTAATGTTTACGTTGCGCTTGCCTTTAAGTGTTACGTGTCTTCTTTATCTATCTTTTTTGTTTAACAATAATTATTAATTTTTTTGCCCCATAATATGCAGAGGTAACAAAAAAATTAAATAAATCCTTTCGGACAAGTTGCACACGGTGTGGAATTCCCGTAATAACACATAAGCTATCATTTATATACGTACAGTGCAGTAGGCTAACATGCAAAAGTCACATTCAACCAAGCCATTAGACACCATATAACAAACAAAATGGCTCGGGATATTAATTACCTTTGAAATTTAAGGTAACAAGTAATTTTAAAACTAATTGTATTCAATGAATTCAGTTTATTCTTACCGGCAAACAACATTCTGAGTCCAAGTGTCGGCCATTTTCTCAATTCTTCTGCCGAGTGCGCGCTGCTGTGATATCCCTTGCCAAGGCTTAGTAACACGTCCAGCGATAATATTACTACGCCTTCTATTATTATTACTATTACTAGTACTCGCTATTGTTGTTATATTATTAACAGGTATTGCTGTTGTTGAATTAATTGTGTCGTCGTCGGCGGCGGGATGGCCGCAACGGCGACGACCGTCAGCTCGACTGTTGCCGCTGCAACAACACAATAACGACGTTGCTGGTAACAATTCTACTTGTTCTTCCTCAATTATGGCTGATGATGTAGCAGCGCGCAATACGCACGCTATTATCACGTTTGTCGTCGTTTTTAATGCCTTTTAAACAATTCAATAATATTCTCAGGAAATAATTATATGTATCACAATACGCCCCTTTTACTGTTGTAACACACACGCGCGTCGTTAAACTTTTCTTATTACTTTATTCCTTGTTTATTTCCTTTATTCGATTGAAGATGTCTTTTGATTTTCTTCGAAATTCCTTTTTTTTTGTCTTCAACTTTCAAGAACACCAGCCTGCTGTCGATAATTTAATCGTTTTATAAACTCTTCAAATGGTGTTTTTGCACGAGGTGTTACTTGCTTCGAAGAACAGTTGAAAATAAAAATTTTTAAAGGTATAACGCACACGCTGTGTGTATACAACAGAGGGCCTACTGTTCTACACTTCTACTCCACGATGATGATATGGCCAAGAAGAACTACTCTAGCGCGCTATAACAAGTATTTGTGTTAGGTATATATATGTAGGGTATAAGCATACGACACGACATCTATATATATGTATGCTGTGTGTATGATAGGTAATGTTTATTATATTGAGTAAGAATTTATTATATATTTGTAAATATAAAATATGATTTTTTTTTGTCATAATTATTAACGTATAGATTTAACAAATTGAATAATAATCAAACATTTTCAAACTAATAAAAAAATTTTAGCAGTGCAGGCAAAATTGCATATACATACATATATATAATTTTTCAAAGCCCAAGACCCCAAAGTAGGCAAACACACATATAAACCACTACATAAGATTTACATTAGCTTACTCTATGCTCACGTTCATTCCATTCGCTCTCTGTTTCTATAAACAACATACAACTTTTGCAGCCTCTTTCTAGCTAGCGCTCTGGGTCTAAATGTGTGTAGTGCATAAATGTATTGCAAATTAAATGTGCGTGTGTGTGCACTGCACAATACGCATGCGCAAATTTACCAGATGGCATTCAATGCGTGCTTTGTAGAAGTAGAAGTTTGTTAGCAATAATAATTAGCATACTACATACATTATATATATATATATATATATATATATATATATATATATATATATATATGAAATACATTGATTTGATTCGCACACCTACATAACATATGATGCATATACTTAAAGCCTTACCTTGTGTATATAATATAGGTGTAGAATGAATAAGTTACGATTATAAACAATGAGAGGTCTGCTGAAAGAAAAGAGAAGTTGAATGAAAAAGGAAAATCATATTTTCGAAGAACCACGAGGCCGGAAGTGTCCGTTATATTTTAATTGTAATTGTAGTCTTTAAATTTTAAATTAATATGTTAATATTACAGTTATGTTAAATACAAAATTTAACGTTGATATTTAACATAATGAAAAATATTTAGAATAAAAAAATATAAAATAATTTATTATCAATGTCAATATGATACGATTATATAACTGTGATAATAAATAGAGAAGTTGGTTGACTTTCAAATTTTTGCTTCATGAATTTTTATAACTGCAAAAAAATACAATAGATTATTTATTCCTTTTTCAACAGTAATGGCCACTTTATTAACTCGAAAATCGGGCCTCAAGCGATTTCTTACGTCTAAAATTTAGCGGGAGTAATGAAGTTCATTACTCCTATGAAGCGAGAGTAAAAAGAAAAATTAAATAAATTATTAAAATTTTCAACAAATTATTAAACTGATAAAAGTATAGTTGAAAATTATTAAGTTTTAATAATAATCAACTAATTATAAAATTTTAACATTGAAATTAAAATTTTTTTTTCAGCTGAGCTCATTTTTTAAGTTAACAAAGTGGCGCCACTGTTGAGTTAGGAATAATAGCAAATTATGTAACTAGGGAGTAAAACCGTATATTTTTCCTGAGGGTGGATTTGCAACAAAAGTGAGCGAAGTGAAGTGAGGGAAGTAACTATCTGTGGAAGAAATAGAATTTGCTCCCGAGTTGAATGAATAAAGTGGCTATTTCTATCGAGGTGGGAATAAAGCTCATGCAATAGGGGAGTAGTATAATTTACTTCCCGCTCGCTCGTGTCGCATTCGCAACCTTCACCCTCGGGAGAAATATGCTACTTTATTCTTTAGTTGCATAATGAACTTTTAAAAAAATGCCAATATGCATAATTTTGAATTATATAGTTTCTTATAGTCAAATAATTTTTTCAAAAGATATTTATATTACTTTAAAAATTAGAATGTTATCAAATTTTGTTTTACCGTTCAAAATGTAAATAATCATTCAAAGCGCTCTATAACATTTTTTCTTAAAATTTTTTTTAAAGAAAATTGTATTTTTTTCAAAAGCATGCAACTTTCAGATTTTTACTAAAACCGTAAAATGATTTAAATCAAAACTCTGTAATTTAAAAATTAACAGAAATATCAATCGATTCAAATAAGTCGATTTGTGGCTCATTGGGTATGAGCGTTGGATTCGTAATCTCGTAGTTCTGAGTTCGAATTCCGCTTCCAAAAAGCAAAGCAAAAATAGCAAAGCATAAATATATAGCGACGTTGAAAAAATGTCGATTCAAATCATTTTAGGAAAAAACTTTTAGTATTTAAAAATTGTGCGTGTTTAGAGCAAATCCGATTTTCTTTAAATTCTGACGACGAATTAAAAAAATTAAGAATCATTCATAATTTTATCAGATTATCAAGAATGTCTTAAAAATTATTCAAAAATTAGAAAAAACTTTGAATCTTAATACTCTGCTACAGTTACAATTTCACTTTCTTTAAAATAAAGCGTGACATCTTACGCTGATTTTGATTTCTCGTAAAGAATAAATAAATATATATTTATATACATGAATTTGTTAATGATCATTTCGTACAATATAGTTGATTCGCTTGCGTGAAATATTTTGAAATGTTGTGTAATGCTTTCATCCATTTTATATTTACCTATATAAAAATAAATTGTAATTTATATCCATAATTTTTAATCATTTTTGTAGATAAACTTATGTACGAACATTATTGTTGATAATTTATAAGCCCTAATTTTAATTTCTTTTTAATTTTAAATCAAAATTTATTAATTTACAAATAATAAATAATTTTTTTGATAAATTTTTAGGAAATCATTCGCACTGAAAATAAAGTCTAATAATTATTCATAATAATTAAGTATAATTAAATAAATATTCTTTGTCTTAAAGATAACTAAAATTTAAATAATGCATTATATTAATAAAAGATGATTTCGTTTATATTTAATTACTTATTTAAAAAATTTAGTTACAATAAAGAAAAATAACACATTCGAATACTTTAATAATTTATGATTTTAAAGATAAAAGAATTTTCAAAATTTTAACAATTTTTTTTATAAAGTTCACCATTTAAAACATTTTTTATAAATAAACAGATTTTTAATTGCTATATATATATCGTTAGTAATTATAAGTATAAATATTCTTTTGAAAATCCACGTGGACATTTGCGTGAATTTTTTTTGCAGGATATAATATAATTCAATAGTTACAATTGGCTCGTTTTGATCAATCAATTTTTTTACTCTCTAAAAATATTTCTTGAGCAATAGTCTTACATAAACATTAAATATAAATTAACGGTAGACTCATTCATAAATCTTATTACTCATGAAGGAACTAATATTTACATTTACAACGAATATATACATTTATTAATTACTAATTCATATAGAACCTAATTAGTATTCAATTAAAATATTTAGTAATATTTAAAAAAAAACTTAATAAGAGACAATTATTAAATTCAATGATGAATTTTATGACATTGAATAATCTCAATAAATTTTCCATCAAAGCATCAATAAAAAAATATTGAAAAAGGAACGATTAAAAAAACGTTGTTAATGTTACAAAGGCAACGTATATAATTTATATTCAAATCGTGTTTTAACGGTTAACAATGAAATACCTAACGGATTGCAGTTTAAAAAATTGTCAGTCAGAACAGAAATCTAGAGTCGCGATTCGTTATTTCCTTTCAAAAGACCTCGATAATAAATTATCATTGGCTCATGATTGTAAACGTGGGTTGTCGGCACGTGTATACTAGCCCCAAAAAAGGAGAATTTGGAGTAAAAATTTTCGCTCGCGCCATCTAGTTAAGTTTTTTTCTTGCTCCAAAATCTTATTTCACCGTCGATCATTCGCGCGAATACTATATTCCGGTATACGAAAAGTTCGTTAACGACCGTTTAGACTGGTTTTAGTTTTAGTGCGACTGCGCCTTCATCATTTGTGTGCATATAATCAAATAAAAATGGAAACATTATTATTAAGTTCGAAAGATTCTTTTGTTTGTTTGTAATAATTTTTAAAAATTTAATTCTATTGTTACTCTTCGATTTTTTGAGATATACATAATCAACGGTGAGATGTAGTTCTTTTTTATGTACAGTGAAGCATATACGCGAATATACATAAGAGGGTACGTCTACAATCCGTGAAGATTTCTGCTTTTCAATGTATTGACGCCCATAGGCGTGAGTGTTAGTGTTCTGCATGAGAATATGAATGACAGTTTTTTTTTCAAATTTAAAATATTCTACTTTGATGTTATCAACTTTCTTTATCTTTTTGAGATATGAAGCCGTGAAGAAAATTATGAAAATTTATGATCAAATATCTAATAAACTAATAAGAAATTTAGAAAATTAAGTAACGTATTATTCAATTATTTATTTACTTAAATATTTTATTTTTCAAGTAATTTTTTAAATATTTTAAAAGAAAAAAATAAATAAAATAATAAAATTGAGATTTAAATGAATAAAAGTTAATGTTTAAATATTTTAAGTTTATAAATGTAATTTGCAGAAAATTATCAAAATGTAGACGTACTCATAAGGTATATGCTTTACTTGTGTTGTCGTATATATATATATACACAAAGCGCAAACTCGAGTTACGAGTATATATGCACGAACACACAAGCAAGCACGTGTTTGTATCCCCAAAGAACTCGAGGCGACGAATCAGCGAATCTAATACAAGTATTCTCTATCTATGTGTTTAGGAAGAACGCAAAAATGGCAACTGCGGCACCGACGATTAATAGTATCAGCAGCAATAGTAAAATCCAGACTTGCGCGCGAGACGTCGTCGTCGACGTTAAAATCGTTTACGTTTGACATGGTATAGTATTATACGACGACGTGCTACAATTATGTTGAAAAGTGGTGAAACAAGAGGAGGATAAAACATAAAAAACGCTCTATGGCTATGACGTAGCTTTGAAAGAGGAGGAGGAGGACTATATACGCCAAAAGGAATCATCATCATTTATAATTATCGTTTTTTTCTACGGGCTGGCCAACCTATCAACTACTCTACAAAAGCTGATGGATTGTTTATTTTTATTTTTTTCGACCTTTTATTATCTATGACGTATAACAAAAGAGTAAGGAGCTTATCATTGATTACCTACTACCTGAATTCTCTTACTATGTTGTTTTCATCGCGAGTGCGTGTGTGTTGTGTATATAGGCAAAGAATGTATTTTTAGAGTCTGCGGTGCTTCGCGCCAAGCTCAGGGGTTTTCTTAGAGGGCACGGTGTTTTTTTTTTGGAAGCTTTCAAGATATATTGTAGGGTAGCTTTTTCTTTACAAACGTAAAATTTAATGTTAAAAATTCTAAAATGTACGATTTAAATAATGGAATAACTGTTATATTAAATTTATTTTGGAAATTTATAATTGAAAAAAAGTAAATATATTTTAGAGCTAGTTATGTGAAAACAGTTGTTTTAAGTGTTTAGTAATAATGTTGTTCAATAAATAGGGAAATGGTTTTATTGTTTATAAAGTATTTTTTAATAAAATATTTATACTTCTTAAAAATTAACAGTTGATATGTTTTAATAGATAATGAATCAAGGAATTGATAATTACCTTAATAAATTTTTTATTTTAATATTTAACAATAACATTTTTTTATCTTATCAAATCAAAATATTCAATATATAAAAAAAATAGAAAAATTGAAAGAAATTTAATGTAGATTTTATACATTTTTTCATATCATTACTTTTATAATTAATATATTTTTGAATTTAATAATGAATATCAATCATATTTTTCAGCCACATGTCTTTTATGGATTTTTAATATTTTTATGAGATAAAATAAAATAATTTATAACCATGGAGGACTGGAACAAAATTTTGATTGGACCAGCAGAAATAATTAAAGGTAAGTGTATATACATTTTCAAATTTTTATAGTCATTTAATGTATTTTTTTTTAAATAAAACTTTCAATATTCTTTTAGATCGGTTATATTTTGTTACTGTTACATCACCAGATAAAGCCAAAAATACAGCGAATACACACTATTTTAGTGTTGACAATGAACTGGTGTATGAGAACTTTTATGCAGATTTTGGACCACTTAATCTTGCAATGGTTTATCGTTACTGTCAGAAAGTTGATAAGAAACTAAAAGCTATATCTCTAAGTAAGAAAAGAATTGTCCATTATACAACAATGGATCCTGAAAAAAGAGTGAATGCAGCATTTTTGATAGCTTGTTATGCAGTAAATATCTGATTTAAGAATTTTTAATTTATCATTAAAACTGTAAAATAATATCTTAATATATTTTATAGATGATATATCTAAAAAAAAGTGCTGATGAAATTTACGATTGTTTAACAACTAGTCCAAACTGTCCAACTTTTGAAATGTTTCGAGATGCTTCAATGGGAGAACCATGTTATCAAATATCACTACAAGATTGTATTAATGCAATTTATAAGTGCCATCAATTGGGATTTTTTGATTTTCGTGACTTTAATCTTAAGGAATACGAACACTTTGAACGTGTTGAAAATGGAGATTTAAACTGGATACTTCCTAATAAATTTATTGCCTTTTGTGGTCCTCATTCAAGTAATCAATTTGAAAACGGTATTTTTTATTATCAAAATAGAAAAACTAGAATAAAATCTATGCATAATTCTTTCAATAAAAAAAACTTTTAAATGAATCTAAATATATCTAACTAGAATTTTTGATACAGAATCTAATTAATTAAAACTTTTGAATATAATATTGATGTATGTGAAATAAAAATAAAACTGAGTTTATTTTTCCAGGTTACATGTTGCATGCTCCTGAATCATATTTTAAATATTTCCGGCGGCACAATGTAACTACGATCGTAAGGCTGAATAAAAAACGTTATGATGCCATGAGTTTTTTAGAAGCAGGTTTTGATCATAAAGATTTATTTTTTGTCGATGGATCTCCACCGACATTATCGATAGTACGACAGTTCTTAAAAATATCGGAAAAAACAAATGGAGCTGTTGCCGTCCATTGTAAGGCTGGCCTGGGAAGAACTGGCACTTTAATTGCCTGTTATATAATGAAACATTATCATTTATCAGCATTAGAATGCATTGCTTGGATAAGAATTTGCAGACCTGGATCTGTGATCGGGCATCAACAACAATGGCTAGAGGAGTAAGTATTTTAAATTGTTCTTAAATCAATTTCTTAATTGTTTGTTGTTTATAATAATATTTAAAAATTTTTTTATTATATGTTTTTAAATAATGATAATTTTTTAAATTTAAATAGTATTTAAGTAAAACGAGTATGCAATCGTACATAGTGGGGCGAACGTTATTTCTTATCATATTCAAAAGTAAAGTAAACCGAAATACTCTCATACCGTAATCATGAAACATTATTTAAGACGCGATAAGTATAAAGTTAAAGATTGTAAAAAAAAGTGAAATCATAAGATTTTTTGAAGTTTTACTTTATGACCGCAAAATATGGTTTCGACCTACGACGAAAAATATTATTATATAAACATATAATTTACAATATGGTATTTGTTAATTATTCACAGAAAAGAAGAATATTTACATTCTTTAATAAAAGAACCCCTACGTTCTGAAAATGGGAATCCTGTTCATAAATACGGTATATACTCAAAAATTGCTCATACACTTGATGCAGCCTTGGCTGGACCAAGGAATTCACGTCTTTTGCAAGACAATGTATCAGGTATAATGCAAAGAGTAGACGGAATTAGATTGGAGGATAATATAACGCCAACTCCAAAAACACCCGTAAGATTATCAATTTTAACACAAGGTGACAGATTAAATCAAATTAAAGCGAGGAGAACTTTATCTCCACATTCCAATACTACTGGAAACTCGCCGGCTTCGGTACCTGTAGTACAGTAAGTCATATTAATCATAAATGATTAAATAATTTATTAAGGCATTATTACAGTAAAATTATAATAATTTATTAAATCAAAACTTTTCAGTCCGTATTTGACACCTTTACTTCAAAGTAGAAGTCAGAAAGGTCTTAGCTCACTTATGGCAGCCAAAGAAAAAGATGGTACCAAGCGCGTAATTACTCGTTCCGCTTCAACAACGATCATCAAAAGGTTTGTTATTTTTATATTTCAAACAATGTATAATAAAGTAGTTACTAAAAGCATTAACAACAATGGACATTCTTTCAATGGATATGGTTTTCAATTATATTATGTAACAAAGGTTTTTTAGCATGTGTTTGATTAATCATCTAAAGGCATACTAAATTATAACATAAATAACAAATATTTATTTTGAAAGAAAAAATGTCCATACAGTCTTATATTAAAACGGTTGTCAAAATCAAAACGGTCCCTACTATTAGCTTTTTTATCTTTACTGTTACTTTCACATTAAAACTTATCTAATCACTATCCTTGTCAATTGTGGTGTTGTCTTAAATTAAAATGTCTTACTTTGTTCAGTCCTGGTATAGCAGAAATGTGTTAATAAGTTTAACCCTTATTATATATATAAAAATTTTTTCTAATTCGTTTAACATTTTCCGTTTATTTTCCTTTTTTCTTCTTTTCTCCGTTTTCCTTTTTTATAGAAATGTCAGCGAGCCGATGTCATATAGACGTCATATACCTAAACCAGCTCTGTCTCGCAACATCCACGACAACAACAATACAAGCACCACAACAACAACAATGAACCATAATGACAATATAACCACAACCTCCTCAACAACAACAGCTCCGAATCCAATGTTATCTAATTCTAAGCCTACATCGGCTGTAACTACGCGTGCAGGTTGTACAACATTACCGGCAACGACGAGCAATCGTCCAACTCGTACTAGACAAGCTCAAGTCGCTGCCGGCACAAATAACGTTGTTCGCTATTGGTCTCTAAGACAGTAAGTCTTCTATTCTAATCTTCATTTTGTTACTCAACTTTTTCCTTCGCCAAAATTCTTTAGTATGAATAGTACTCTTTTTTTCTCTCCAATTTTTCCCCTATATTTTGTTTATGTAAATATGTACGTAAATTTGTTTATCTTTCTCCCACTTATATCTCTGTTTTTTCCGTGACTTGGCGTAGTTCTGGTTAATTCAATGCTTTATTAATTTTTTTCACTTTATATTTAAACAGTAGTATTTTACAAAGAAAAGATATATTGCAAGTTGCAATCATTATTGATATTATTTAGTATTAATTACAATTAAAGTGAAAGAAATTTGAAGTTTTGGATTTGACACCTCTTATAATACAGTAATCCATTTTATGATTATTGTATCGTATTGCGTACGAAATTGCGTTTTATTCAGTTGCGTTTTTGAAAATTTTTTTTTCCAATATTTATATCTTAACGTATAATAATACTCAACTAAAATGATTGTTTCATTTAATTAGACGATAGATTTTTAGAATATTTAAAGTAGATTATTGTGTAAAAATATAATTTTTTCATGGTTTTTTGAGTTTGAGAATTTTTAAGTTATTCTAAAAGAATAATATAAAAATAAAAATTTAAAGAATAACAGTTCATTACGAAAAAAAAAAGAAATTTGATCATAATTTTAATAATTAATGACATTTTTTATGTGTCAAATTAAAACAAAGTCGTCAAATTCTATAGTCAATAGAATATAGATAGAATATTTAAAATAGGGATAAAATATTCACATAGTTAAATCTCAAAGATTGATAACATTGTAGTTTAGAATTACAAAATTTAGTTTAGTATTATAATAACAAGTCTTTATTTTTATATAATAATTTTACTAAAAATAAATTGAAGATTTAATAGATGTCACGGAAAAAATGAAGCTAAGAACACAGGTACTTATTTAATATATATATTAAACCAGTAATTTTACCAGTGATTTTACATTATTAATTAAAAAAAATAATGTCTAAACTAAATATAAGCTTTTAATAGTAATAATTATATAATTTTAAATGGGTACCTTGTCATGTATGTAAACGTTAAATGTTTTATTTATAACCAATTTATGTGATGAGTTGGTGCCTATATGTAATCCTCTAAAAAGAAATAGATGTTAGTAATATTTAAATGTTTAAATTTAGGCCCTGGTAAAAATATATTTTTAATCGAAAAATTACAAAATATCCGAAATATTGAAAGAAATATCAAATGATTTTACCCAAAACTTTAAAAGTTTCGTTGATCGTTAACCTCAATTAAAAAGATTATTTAAAATTCTAAATAAACATCTTTATGTTTTAAATTTAAATGCATTTCTTTCTATAAATTTTATGAACATTCAAATATTTTTTATTACATTCTATATTTGATTGAAATTTAAATTTAAAAATACTTTTTTTACAACATTGATACAAAATTATTGTAAATTTCGATAAAAAATATTTTTACCAAAAATCAAAATATAAAACCGTCCAAGCAAGTTGAATGTCTTCCAATTTAACATTAGTTGTAGGCTTTCACAAATATGCGATTAACCATATATCAAAAAAACAAATCCACCGCAGCTTGCATAAAAATCTTTGAATGCCAGAAGATTTATATTTATACAAATATGCATATCTAAATGTTTTGCGTGCCTAAATAAAAAAAAAACTTATAAGTCGCTGAGCCAAAATCGAAAAAAAAAAACGAAACTTGTAGAAAAAGCGCAGTGGAAAGTGACAACAGGCCGTCAACTCAACGTACAAAGCCTAACGAATTACAAACGACAACGAGCAACGTCGAAAGTGATAATTCAATAACCGCTGCAAAACCAACAACTAGAAGTAGTCTTAAAGTTAATAGTTGTGGTCTACAACGCGATACAACAATAGCAGCAACAACAGCCTCTAATAATAATAATCGTGCTACAACAGCACAACCAACTCAACAAAATAATCCAAATCTTATTTTACGCTCAGCCGATAGACTTAGCCGACATCATTCGCTCAGGCAGTAAGCTGAGAAAAAAAATTCTTATCTTTCTTATGTTTACCGTATATTTTTTTTATGATCTTTGTTATGTTACGTTTTTTGTGTGGACTTTTTACTGGTAGATTTGATTGCGTTTATTTTCTTTTTTTGAAATTTTAGCTGAGGCTGTACGTTGATTTGTTTTGATGTATTTAGAAGCAAAAATTTCAGTTGAACGAGTTCGTAAAAAAACTTTTATGTCTGCTTTTGTACTTTTTACAATCAATCATGTAGAGTCTATTTTATATCCAAAGTATACATTTAAATAAAAAAAACTTAAAATATATTTACAAAATATATCAAATAGTTATAAATACAAATAAAAAAAAATAACTCGTGTCAATGAAATTTTTCGAGCAGGAATTGATTTTTTTTCCGCTATTATATTGACGATTGTTGTTTGTTGCGTGCTTGAATAATTTTGATGACCCAAATACATTATTTCCTTTTACATAATTTTAGTACTGATAAAAATTTTTATAACTTATAAATATTTAATATTTCTTTAATTTAGTGTTAGTATAAAAAAGTTACCATAAAATGATGCATATATAAATTTATGTTTGTAAATTTAATATATGTATTAAATTTTATATAGGTTTGACAGAGACTATATTCTCTGGATCGAATATTTATTATTTTATGAAAGATATTTAAATAACATAGATTTTTAAGTTTTGAAAAGCTTTATTAAAAGTTATTTGTGTACTTAAAAGTAATGTATAATTGTTGCTCTAGAAATCTATAAAAAGATGTTAAATGTGAAACTTACCAATAACAAGTACTTTATAGATACAACTTAGTGTGCTATAATGATAAAAAATTAATAATTGTCACATTCAAATATACATATATTTTCATATGGCTTTTATGATCATTCGATTGTATATTAAAGTCAAAAACATTAAGATCTTTGTGTACTTAGAATTTAATTGTATGTGCATTCCATTTTATTCCAGCATACTTTATTTCTTTTCATTGTAGATTGTAGATTTTTCTTGGGACCGTATTGTAGTGTTATTGCATTAGCTAACCCATATTATTTGCTAATTTTATTTTTATGATTTATTAATATTTAATGTTTATATTTTATATCAGTGCTGGGAACATGAAATTTATTTTTTTCATTAATATTTTGTATCTTAATTAAAAATTTCGTATTTAAGTTCATCCAACACTGATACTTAGATCATAATATCATGCATGACGATTTGTATTGAAAGCGCACGCATATGCAAATAGCATTTTCACTTTCACATAAATTTATCACGAAGCATTAATGATGTTTCAAAAACTAATGTGATTTTTTTATATTAAGTTTTTTTATATAATAAGTTACAATTATTAAAAAATTTATTTAACGTTTTTAACGGTTGATAAAAATAAATTTTAATAACGTAAAGAATGATAATGTATAAGATAATATGTGATTATTAGAATGTATTGCTATTTAATATTCAATTGCAATGCTTGAAATAATTGCAATATATTACGTGAATGTATACAATAGCACATAAATTTTAAAAGAGTTATTTATTGGATGATTGGATAAAAAATTTGAATTTGCCAACATCTATATCTTCTGCAATCGACTGAATTCAAGCAGAATAAATAATTTAATTATGAATTTTTCAAATTTCTTACATTATAACTTGTGCGGAATCAAAAAATTAAATATTCGTAGGTAATATAAAAAAGAGCTACTGAATTAATATTTTTTTTAATTTTCAAAAACAATTAAAATATATAATTCTATCTCAAATTGTACGTTTACATCAATCACATTACAATTTAATCATCATTGATGCATCATAAAAAAAGAAAAAGCAAATGAGCAAGCAAGCAAAAGAAAAAATTTAAAAAGCCAAAGTGCATTGAAAAATTTTTCAACAATCTTTCATTTTTTTTGCATCCTCTTCTGTCTCTCGAAAGTGGCTAACAAAAAAAAAAGACTACAAAGAGAAAAAAAATACCGACCCTTTGTTTGTTCTTTTTTTCTTCTAACTTTTGCAGTGCGCGCACGTCAAAAAGTTACAAAAAAGCAATTATCAGATGACTAACCGATATTCTCAGTGGTACCGGGCCAGAACAGAGTCATCATCAACCTGCAATCCATTCATTACCGGTCACACGTGTCTCTCAACAACGGCGCAGATCTCATCGCGTCAACCCTATCATGCAGTAGTAACGATAACAAAATAAAAAAAAGCTTAAAAAAAAGAAAAAAAAATTAATCACAAAATGAGTTATTAATAATGGCACATTAGAATAATCACTACTGTGGATATCGACAACAACATTGATGACGACGAGCACGCACCTTCAAATGAGAGCATGCACATATTAATTATAATGACAGTTCGTTTACTGTTGATAAAAATAAAGGAATAATCGGTTCATTGAATTAAAATTTAAAGAAAAAAATAAAAGTAATAGAGGTGTGATTGCTGAAATTTTATTACTATACTATACATGAGCAAAGGTGAATTTTTAATGATCATGGAACAAATTTATGTTTGAAAAAATAACTATTTTATTTTAATAGTCAAATATAAGTTCGATAAATTGTATATTAGCTTTTGGAAGAATAAAATGATTATTCTCAGTTGAATGTTTCATGTGACGATTTACGTAAATTTATTAATTTAATTAGTAAATCATGTTACGTAATTTTGTAATTGTTTGAATGTTTATATTATTAACTTTTTGAATCTTTACTTATTTTATAAATTTTATATGTTTATTTCATTGAATAACAATACCTAATTATTAGGTAAATCATAATATCAACAAATGTATATAAAAAAAACTATTGATATAAGTAAAATAGTGCAGTAATAAAAATAATAACTTTTACATCCTATTAACTTTACTTTTTTCTACAGATATAATGAGACAAGTTGGTTTCTACTAAAAGTTTAAAAAAAAAAACTTCTAACGTTGTATAGATCAACAAACGAATAAATGAGAATAAAAATATTAATCATGTATAAATTGTGAAAAATTTCTAATGGAAAATTTTAAAGGATTTGACTAAACAGATTTGCTTTGAAGAATCGAATTATATATAAAAATATATAATCGTATTAATATTGATTAATTAGAACTCGGAACAATTGTTACATTAAAAAAACATTTTACATATCTTTCAAAAATGATTGCACTCGATTGAGTTTCAAAAAATTAATGTAATCTTAATAAATACTAGCATTCCGATTATAAACATTTCTAAAATGTTCGATACAAAGCATTTGTGATAAAATAACGAACCAATTCCGACATTTTTCTACATTAAAACTTGAAGTTTCTTTTCCTTACATTATCGTTAAAAAATTTACAAATAACAATTTTATTCATTAATCTAATTAAACCATAGCTTTGATACAATTTAAAATTCGTAACTTCAAAGTAAACGTTTAGAAAAGCTATTAATTATATTGTAATCTTCTTAACACAAGAGTAATTAACACGCGCTAAAAAAGATTAAAAAAAAATAAGAAAACGGTACTAATGGTGATTGGAGACGTTTCATTGCATTAACACCGCTAAGTATTTAACACATTCTATATGTTGTATAAATAAAATGATGTATAGAAAAGTTCACGAATATGCGAAAAAAAACTTTGATAAACAATGTTTTAGTAAGCACAATATTAATATTTCGTATAATTGTACATCGATTATAAACGCAAATTGTGTAGCTTTATCTGCATCCAAGGAAACGTTATGTACAATTGTGATAAAATGATTTAAAAAAAAATTGTTTGTTTGAAAATTGAAACGAATTATTTTATAATAAATATAATTATTGTCCAATTAAAAGCTAAAATCAATTTTCTCAATAGTTTTTTGTACAAAAAAGAAACTATTTTATGAAATTAAATGTTTGTACTAATGACGTTCATCACAATATACTTGTTAAGAAAAATTCTGTGTACTAAATGTTCTATATTATTGAGATCTAAATTGAAAAATGTATAGATAAAGAAAAATATATTTATGAATTTCATTTTATGGAAATTCAATATAATTCAAAGTTTGGCTATGTGTAATAACAAATATATATGTAAACATCATTATGTGTGTAATTAATATTTATAAATTGATTATTGCTTATTACTCGTGAATATTTATAATGTTATGTCTGCTAATTAACGGATGTAATTAATTGTACATAATTAATTTCCTAGGTAAGCAGAGTTTTATCTTCAGTTTGTGCGTTTTTGTAGATATAAAAATAATAGAAATAAATATAAGCTTTTTTCTTTGATTTTTTGCA
Organism: Anastatus disparis; assembly: GCA_017163975.1. NCBI lineage: Eukaryota > Metazoa > Arthropoda > Insecta > Hymenoptera > Eupelmidae > Anastatus > Anastatus disparis. The sequence goes on from JAFFSR010000251.1 coordinate 6,275,038, forward strand.
ATATAATTTTATTATTATACACGCATTTAGCTTTTGTCTTTATATTCTAGTTTTTTTTTAATTATTGCAAAAATATTAAAGAAATACATTGGTTTTGAAAAATCTAGCAGTGCATCATAATACACATATACTCATAGCAATATTATATTTATAAACTATACGTAAAAAAAAGCTCTAAAAAAAGTATTTTGCGAAAAAATATATAAAAATTGTATTAATACATCTTTATAAGAAAAAACATTGAATTCTAGTACAAATAACACAAAATAAAACAGTTATAGTTCAGAAAAATTAAATTTGTACGATTTATATAAGATTGCAAGTCATTTATATTTTACATAAAGTATTCTTAAATAGTTGTTAATACTTTTGCATAATTTTAAAACTCATATAGAAATATTAATATTGAAATTAAAACAATAGTTTACAACAATGATTTTTGTTTAATAGATTTTTTATTAGTTTTTAAAAACGCACAAACTGCTAACTAGAAACAAAAAAAATATTTATGAAGGGATCATTAACTGAAATAAGCTAATTCAAACATCTTTTATTATAGTAAAGCATAAGCAATTTAGTTTAATGGCCTAAAATATTAATTTATTAATGTACACCTGTCATTTATCTCAAGACTGCACTTAACGTATCGCTTGGCTTAAACTAATGACTGAAACACAGACGTTTAAGCCTTTATTGTCAAGCTTGTAAAAAAAAATGTAACCTTTTGAAACTTTAAATTTTTAACGAGTAATACAAAATTCGTTAAAATTATTTAACCAATTTTGTATTACTCATTTCAACTAACGATTATTGATATCGTCAAGTTAATTGTTAGTCAGATGTAGTGTCACTAAGCAAATGAAGATTTTTTATTCTTTTTTTTTATTATATTTGCTACCTATGTCATTCCGTCAGAAAAAACCAATGTACATTTGTTAAGTACAAGATTTATCTATTTCCAGTGACTTTTTTGAGGATGAATGACAATCTTAGGAATTTTTATATGTAACTTTGTAGATTTATGAAACAAATATATATTTTACTTGGTTTTAACAATCAAATGATCAATGAATATACTTTTTCTGCTATAAAAAATATTGATTCGAAAATCAAATAGATTTATAATTAGAGTGCTATAAAATTACTATATATAGGAAGAGAGCGATAAATATAGAAAGAATATAGATTTGTTTCTTAAAAAAAAAAATAAATCATGTTATATTTAATTTTGTAAACATATTTAGTATTTACAAAAAGAGAATTTCATAATGAATATTATTGTCCAAAATTATTATAAAAATGCATATATATCTCTATATATATATATATATACTTTGATACGCATAATAACTAGTTCTTTTTTAAAAATATAATAAATAATAACTTGTTAGTCTCTGTACACTTACAATCTTGTTTCAAATTGCGCGATAAATGTCGGTCTTCCTGACATAGCAAGTAGTATGTACATAAAAAAATGTTTAAAAGAATTATGTACGCAAAACCTCTTTTATAAGTATATGTAACAAAATGTTGGTATTTCTCCTGTAAGTAATTGTGAACACATGCATAGATAGGCTTTGCAAATAATTAAAGCTTTGAAAAAACTAATTCGTATATTTATTAATTTACCTTTCAAAAAAATTATCTTGTTAGACAACGAGACCTTTTCAAAAAATATTTTATAAAAGTTTTACTGTCAAAAAAAAAAAGCATTTTTTCTTAGTAAGTACAATTTTTTATATTATGTCTTTTAAGAAGTGATAGTGAAATGAATAAAAAAAACGGTTTTAAAAAATATCAAAAATCAAAAGTTTTATTATTATAATAAACATTAAAAAATATTTGTAAATTATAAAATATAAAAAAATTTTTTTTTTACTATACAAATAATTTATGGTATACAAATATTTTATTTTAAAAATTCGATTTGTCTTTAAATACTTGATTCTTTTAAGTTTAATACTTATATATAAAAAAATTATAAAAATAATTAACTTTGTCATCTTATAAGAAAATAAGCACAATAAGTAGCAAAAGCAACCCAATGACTAGCAAATCCAAGTTGTGACCATTTTTCAATGGTATGGCTGTAGCTGTAACCAGTTTCTTGAGTATCTGATGTATCAAACATAAGACCCAAATAAGCTAAATGAAACATAGCTAAAGCACCAAAGGCTCCATTTACAAGTGTTACCCAATAACAATTCACAGGTGTTCTTGTATGTTCACATTTGTGCAAAGAACATTGTTTTGAAGCTATGCAAGCATCAAAAACATTGGCTAATAAGTTTCTCAATTGATACTCAATATAAGTATAAAAACCTAAGCTTAGAAGTACTGCTGCAAGCTGAAAATTTAATCCATGCAATAGAGAACTTGCCAGATATGTAAGAATTATGGTACCAAATCTTCCAAGCTGTTTGCGTCCAGGACGGAATACATCTATTAAAATAAAAATATTATTAATAGATTAATAATTTTTTCATATTTTGATAGTACAAAAATTTCAGTTTGGCATACAAGAATCTATTAACCTCACAAGTAAAATATTCTTTTCTAAAAAAATTTATTTGTTTAGTAAAAATTTCAGGAATGTCATCAATTTTCCTTCTCAAAGCAAAAATAAATCAGTTATTCTTCTGAGGAAGAATTTAGTTTGTGAAATTAAAAAATTTACAAATACTTGATAATTTAAAAAAAAGCAAAATTCTGATTACATACAACAAAAATATGAATTAGATTTTTAAGTTTCTACATTTTTTTGTAATAACAATAATCATTCATAAAATTTTTTTAAAATGTAATTGTAAAATTTTATCATTTTTTTAGTCTTACATATTTTTAGCCAATTATGCATTGGCATATTCCAGCTTACTACAACTTGTACAAGTGAACGAGGCACTTCAATTTCCAAAGGCTTTGTAATTAATGTTTGTGTTAAAGGATATCCTCCAATCAACATTATTGATGATGCAGTAAAACAAATAAAATAATGAGATGTCCTAAATCCAAGAGCATCACGAAATGCAATCATCCATCTAAATCATACATACATTGATGTTTAAAAAAAATTAAAAAAAAGAATTGGTAAAACATGAAATTCTATAAATTTACTTGGCAGCAGAATCACTTAAAATCCAATTGGTCCAACAATTGGATACACACAAAAAGAAAAATGCCACTATCATATAACCAATTGCAGCAAAAATCCACCAATATTTCTACAAGAATAAATATTTACAATTACATATTTGTTTTTCTAATAATGCAATCTAGGAAGATAATGACTTCTACATACCCATGTTGTTTTTCTGTATAAATTTATATAATTTTCAAAAGAAGTCCAAGGACCAAACAAAATAGTAGAACTGCACAACATGTAGCCTAAATATTCATAAAAATCTATGGGATTATCTATTTCAATTTTATCCACAGCAACACTACTAGCTTTCATCACAGCTACCATCATTACACCACGAATTTTATTCCATTCCTTTGGTTGCATGAAAAATTCACTGTAAATGAATTTCAGGAAAAAATTCAAAATCTTTCAAAAATGTTTATTTTTTTAAATCTTTCCTTTAGTGCAAAATATTAAATAAAGCTTACCAATACAAAATTATTATTATACTTGGAATGAATACTTTAGTTCCCTTACGATAATCTTTTGGTAAATACAAAAAAAGGTAAGAAAAAATAACAAACAATAAAAATAAATAAATACACTCATTTGCATAATGCCACAGTACAAAAATTCCTGTTGATGCTATTATACAATGAAATATGTTTTGAGGCACATTATGACCTATAATTTAAAGAAAAAGATAATATGATTATTATTATTTTAAAATTCATTAAGGAAAAATTAAATTTCTACTCACTAATTCTAGCAGCTACATTACAAAGAAAAGATGCAATAATAAGTGGGATGATATACCAAAAGGTATCATTTAATGTTGGAGAAATACAATAATGATAAAGTTCCAGAATTGTTTCTTGTTCATTTTCATAATCATAATCTAAATCATCCGAATGTTCTGTAAAACATTGGTCTTCACATTCACCATCATCATCGTCATACATTGGCATAGAATCCATTTTCCGATGTTATTTAAATTTTTTTTTTCCTTTTTTCATTACATACTTTAAATTAAAAAGTTATATATTCAACTATATTACAGATTATACTAAAAACTTTTATATTAAAAATGATACCGGCGTCGACGCAACAATGCATAACCACAAAAATATTCAGTGAAATCAAATTATTAAAATAAGCTTTTTTATTCTATTGTTTAAAATTTTTTTAATTTATAATGTCTATCCATAAACCAAATACTATATTACTTTATTATTTACAAAGAATTATTTTTCAAAAGACAATGTAAACAATTTTCTGTCAGGTTGCAAAATTTACGAACGCCATTTTTAAATACCGCCAATATGACATATGATATGACGCTCAACATACATAACCTTTATCATAAATGTATAAACAATAATGCAGTAAAATTGCATTAAACAAGAATACATTTAGTTATTAGAAAAATTGTTAATATTTAATTATAGTTGTTTTTAATTTGTATTTATTTGTTGCATTTGGTAAAGTACAATAATAACAATGGCATTTTTATATTTACAAATGGAAATCTTAAGGATTTTAAAATAAATTTTGGAGGAATCAGTGTCTGTGCTGTGCAGAAGTCAAAAAATGTCTGACGCTTTTGAAGAAATTCAAGCTATTAAAATAAAAAGAAATTGTTTAAGAGAAAAATTACAAAAAAGAAAGCGGGAAAGACATGAGCTCTTTACTTTGACTTCAGGAACTACTTTAACTTCATCACCCAATAGCGAACCTCTTAAGTCACCAGGTACAACACAATTTTAAATAAACTTTGTAATACTAAGTATTTTGAATCATTTAATTTGTTTTAAAGTTTTGATTTATTATATTATGGAAATATTAAACAATATTTTTATGTTAGGTCCAACTACATCAACCTCATCTAACCAAGCAGAATATGAGCGAGATGTCTTATCTATTCTTCATGAAACCCATACAAATCTTCCAATTACATCAGCAGAGCTTTTGGATCAACTGCGGAAAAACCTTAATGCTGATGTTTCACATGCTGATATTAATAAAATGCTAGAAAAGCTTGCTACACAAGAAATTGTCAAGTTAGTATACAATTATAGAAAGTAGTTAATTACAATTTAAAAAATATTTATAAACATAGCAAACAAATTTTTTTATGTTATTATTCCTTATTCTTTCATTTTATATATTACTTTACAGAATTAAAGAAGTGACTGAAAATGGAGTATTTGGGTATACAGTACTTTCGTTTGCTGATGCACAACCTTCTCATGCACAAATTCTTCCTGAAATTATTGAAAATGCAGAAAGTACAGAATCCACTACTTCTGAGACAAGTGACAACCAACCACCAGAAAAACAAATCAAACTTGATACGAAAAACACAGAAGATATTATGTCACTTATTTCGATGCCAACAATTCGTGAAAAAGAAAATAAAAAAGTGGGTGAACAGATTTTAGATCTTTTATCAAAACAAACATCAAAAGAAAAATCTTTAGCAGAAAGATTTCGTTCTCAAGGTGGTGCACAAGTTATGGAATTTTGTCCTCATGGCACTAGAGTTGATTGTGCAAAAGTTGAACATGGTTTTGCTAATAAATGCAAAAAGTTGCATTTTAAAAAAATAATTCAAGCTCACACTGATGAATCACTTGGTGATTGTAGTTTTTTAAATACATGTTTCCACATGGACACTTGTAAATATGTACATTATGAAGTTGATGGTTCTACCACGCAACAGCAACAGAACAATGTTTCAGTTGATGAAACTACTACAAATAATGGAACCACTGATAAAAACTCGGTAAATGCAACTCCATTAGACAATTCGTCAACATTAGCTAATAAAAATAGTACAGAATTAACATTGTATCCACCTCAGTGGATTCAATGTGATCTTCGGTATTTAGATATGACTGTGTTAGGTAAATTTGCAGTTATAATGGCTGATCCACCATGGGATATTCACATGGAATTACCTTATGGCACTATGTCGGATGATGAAATGCGTCAATTAGGTATTCCAGCATTACAAGATGAAGGGTTATTATTTCTATGGGTGACTGGAAGAGCTATGGAATTAGGAAGAGAATGTCTTCAGTTGTGGGGTTATGAACGAGTGGATGAAATAATTTGGGTCAAAACTAATCAATTGCAAAGGATAATTAGAACTGGTCGTACTGGTCATTGGTTAAATCATGGTAAAGAACATTGTCTCGTTGGTATGAAAGGAAATCCACGAATTAATCGTGGTTTAGATAGTGATGTGATTGTAGCTGAAGTGAGAGCTACAAGTCATAAACCTGATGAAATTTATGGAATTATTGAACGAATGAGTCCAGGTACAAGAAAAATCGAATTATTTGGTAGGCCACATAACGTTCAACCTAATTGGATAACTCTAGGTAATCAAGTAGATGGTGTACATTTGATTGATCCTCAATTAATTAAAGCTTTTAAAAAAAGGTATCCTGATGGAAATTCGATGAAACCAACAAAAACGTAGTTTCTTTTTAATAGATTCTGTAATATAAATTCTCTTTAATTACAAGATTTTTGCAATTTATTTAGATAATTTATAAAGTTTTAATCTTACATGTATTGAATGTTTATGCACTAATTATAAAAGTATTTTTGTCACAAAAATGTATTATGAAGAAAATTCTTTTTAAATTTATAACTAATTTATTAAAATTATAGTTAGAACTGATTTTACTTGACTTTTTAATTAAATTTTTAATATTTTTATTCTTTTCAATGTGAAATTTGTGATACACAGTTCATTATTTGTTGTAATAAAATTTGTTTTATTGTAAGTATTCTCAATTTTATTTTCATAATTTAAGTTGATGAGTAACTATCAGAAAGTCTTTGAGTAGATTGCAAAAATCTTTGTTTTAGTTATTAAAAAAATAAAGATGAGTTCAAAGATTTTTGAATTCATAATGAAAATAATTATTACAAAATGTGAAGTATAAAAGTTTAATACGAATATTTGATATATAAACGCTTACCTAGATGGTATAGCGCTGTACAAAATATAAAGTATTTTGTGAAAGATTTGTTACATTTATAACTTCTTTTAAAGACTTAAAAAAATTAATTTGTCAAATCTTATTTTTTAAGATTCGAACTTTAAAGTATGTGACTCGATTAATAAGAAAATAAAATATGATTTATATAAATTTAAGTATTGTCAATGCTGTTTCTAGTATGCCTTAATAATGTTTTCCTTAATGAAATGGTAAAATAGCCATCCTTAATACCATTTTTAGATCTCCTACTAAATTCATTTTTGATACAGTCAGGAACTTCTGGTTCATTTTCTTTTCCCTTTTCATTTTTGGTGATACTTTGTTTCCGTCGTGATTCGAATCTAGGAATGGAAAGACGTTTAAAAGAATCCAGCCAGTGCCTTCTGTGATGTTCATCATCACTGATTAAAACATACTCTCCTATCTTAAAACTAGCGGCAGTTTTATTTGGAGTAACAATCTGTACATTTAATTGATCTTGAGGTATAATTGGAAAACAAAGATTGTACTTTCTATTAGGACGTCTGTTTGATCTAGTTAATGCAAAACACGTGTTGAAAAGGAAACAATGATATTTCTGTAAAAAATAATATATATATATAAACATAAAATTATTTTCAATTCATTTTGGTATAATTAAAAGTTATTATTTAAAAAAAAATAGAATGAGTACCATTCCTTTTGGATCTTTAAGAGGACCTTCAGTTATTAAATCCGTGGCAGTTTCAATATATTTATTTGGGTCATATTCTAATCTAACATTTATCCTTGCTTGAGCTAATTTGCATTCCGCATCTCCCATAGCTTGGTCGATGTCTCTTAATAATTCTTTGAGTAATTCACTTGCTCTTTTAAGAGCAGCTTCATCTACATGACCACCTGGAGTATGTTTTAGAATTTCATTGACAAGTAAAGGATACTTAACTATCCTAGAACGTGGCACATCTAGATAAGACCACAAATCTGTTGATCTAAGAGATTCAGATTTCTTTTTTAGAAATTCTTGGAAGCGTCTGCATGATAATTTTTTTGATTCTAAAATATGCCTTGCCCAAATTTGTGACCTACAGCGTTCTACATATAAATCTGTTAATGCAGCAAGCTAAAATACAAATAAAATTTTATATAATACTTTTTCATATGCTTATTTTAAAATAATGTCATTTTATTATAGTGTCAAAATTAAGAAATAATTCCAGTTACCCAATCAACCAACGTTGGTCCAACGCACTCGGTATATCCTGAACGGTCTCTAAGTTCTACCATTTCATCACGAAGTTTTCCATGAACTTGAATGAACTTCGATACATCTCCAAAAAGAGTAACTAGTTCTTCATCACTAAATATATTAGTAGATAGCAAAGGTTGATAGTAAAAGTCTCGAAGTATACATAAATCGTTCAATAATACATTTTCCCCACAAAAAAGTTCATAAATTGCCTCTTGCCGTTTTATTTCCCTACGACTTAAAGTAGATGTAATATCTAATTCTGCAACATCTAACATCCAACTTCTTATTGTAACATTTCCTGCGTGTTCATTACTTATTCGTATCCTAAGTGAATATAATGATTAATAAGTTTATTTTTATTAAGTTCCTAAATAATTTAAAAAAAATAAATTTTACATACTTTTTTCTAGAAGATTGTGGTTCTACTTCTATAAACGATACTTCTGATGCAATAGTTCGATCTAATTTACCACTAGTAGATGAAAAAAAACTACTAGCCACTTCTGATATTTTTCTTCGCTTCTTGCTCTTACCTAGTGTTGAATCTATGGAAATATCCATGGAATTGACACTGATTGCATCACTCTTTGGCCTTTTTCTTGAACGCTAATAAAAAAAATAATAAATTATTTAGATGCGAAAAAATAGAAAGATTCCTAAATATTATTTATGAATTAATTTGAGATAATAAACACTTAATGATTATGTAAGAAGATAAAAATAAGAGGCAATTAAATCAAACCCTCTCAACCATCCCCTATTGACAAACAAAAGCTATACTACTTTGGTTCTTGAATTATTCATTTGTTAAAAAAAAAATTTTAATGAATGATAACCCATACCAGCCAAAATTTCTTTCTTGGCTCTTGAAACTTTTCAGAAATCGTTAAATCACAAACATCGTTTTCCTCCATTTTTTCCGACGAAATAATGAAAACTCAAATAAAACAAAATCACATTGCTTGCTTTCAAAGATTATTGTTTTATTAATTTGCTTGCACCTTTTTATATAAAAAACTAGTATTTTTATAAAAAAATATAAATTAATTTTTAAGTATAAAAAGTTTTACAAATTGTTTGTTGACATTGGACGGTTGATGCTTATATCTTTAGGCCGCGAACCGCGATGCGCGCTCTCATTACTGTGCAAGCAAGCGCCCGGAATAATAATTTTTAAAAATTTGGGCAGATTTGCAATGTTTAGTATAACATGATTAAATTTATTAAATACACATTTAAAAAAATTAAATAAATTCAATATAATTTTTAAATGATTTTATTATTAATTTACATTATAGTTTAATTCATAAGATGTCATAATTAGTTTATTAGAATTTTTATTTTATTGTGAAAATGTAAATGATTTGCTGTTGTTGCTTAGAGCAAGTTTTCATGAAAACAGTTTAAAAATGAAAAAATGTTAGGTTAGGTTGTAAATAGCGCTTGTAGCATGTTACGATTACGATTGTTTCGAAGGATTTGACGCTAAGAACCCGGTGACCTGTTATTTGCGAAAATATCATAATTGTTGTCAAATAAAGTGTAAAATATAAATATTTAGGATTTTAATCATTAGTAAGTATATTTATAATTCTTTATTATCAGTATTTTATTATAAAAATATCTCGTTTAAAAACACTTTTTATAGTGTTCTATAAAAAGCATTATTTTTTCACTTTTTATATAGTTAATTAATTTTATGATTATGATTCCTTTTTTTATTTTCATTTTTAAATATTTTTAAATTTATTATTAATGCTAGTCACTTGTTAGCATATTAACTTTCAAAATATAACCTCCAAATTTTTACAGATCACGATGGATATAAGGCCGAATAATACTATTTATATAAATAATTTAAACGAAAAGATTAAAAAAGAAGAGTTGAAGAAATCTTTATATGCTATATTTTCACAGTTTGGTCAAATTTTAGATATTGTAGCTTTAAAAACATTAAAAATGCGAGGTCAAGCCTTCGTTATTTTTAAAGAAATTGCTAGTGCAACAAATGCTCTTAGATCTATGCAAGGTTTTCCTTTTTATGACAAACCAATGGTAAATATATTTTTCTACTTTATCACGTATTCTTTACTTGTATGAATAAACATTACATTTATGATCTTTATTAAATATTGTAAAATTTATTTAAAAAACGTTTGTTTTAGCGAATAAACTACTCAAAGACAGATAGTGATATAATTGCTAAGCTTAAAGGTACGTTCACAGAAAGACCAAAGAAACCAAAGAGAGTAATACCAGCTGCTGATGAAGAAGCAAAGAAAGCGAAGAAGAGGGCTAAAGAACAAGCTAAACAACAACAATTAGGATACACACCAGGCGCACCTACACATATGGGTATGACAAATGCAGCTGTACCTGAACAACCTCCCAACCAAATTCTTTTCTTGACAAATCTACCAGATGAAACTAGTGAAATGATGTTGTCGATGTTGTTCAATCAATTCCCTGGTTTTAAGGAAGTGCGCTTAGTTCCAAATCGTCATGATATTGCTTTTGTAGAGTTTGAAAATGAAGTACAATCTGGAGCAGCTAAAGATGCTCTTCAAGGTTTTAAAATTACACCATCACATGCGATGAAAATATCATTTGCTAAGAAGTAAATTATTTTTAAGAAATAATTTTGTAACTTAAAATTTTAAGCTAACGTTCATTTGTAATAGTGCTGAAAGTTCATAATGTATAAATTTATAAAAATCAATTACAACAGCACTGTAAATGAATGTGAACATTTTTAAAACAATTATTTTAATTGTTAATTTTTTTTTACTGAGAGAAAAGATGTATAAATTAGATTAACCAGATAATGTAATTTACCTAGTATGATTTCTTGATAAATAATTATCATATTAAAAGATACATAGTTTTTTAAGATTGCATTACAAAACCGTTGTATATGAAAAGAAATAAAGAGCTCAAAATTAGGTGATTAACAATTTAAATCAATAAAGTAATTAAAGTCATTATTAAACAAAATTTCTTATTTTATTATTTAAACGAATCGGAATGGAGTGATTATTAATAGTTACAATTTGAAATAAATATCTTTAAATAAATATGCAATTTGTTTATTTTTTCTATTTATTTTTTACATGTGGCTGCATAAAATTTATACCTACAAGTTTTTGTTTAAAATTTATATCTTTCAAAAAATTTTTTTCTAAAAAACACGCCATCTACGAAAATTGATTATAGATGGAACTAGTAAGTAACTCGAAGTATATAAATAAATTTGCGCAATAAGACCATCTGTTGTCTCGTCATATATTTTTTTTCTTTCTCCCCCACTTTGTGTACAGAACGGATCTCCTTCGGTTTCATCGTTTCGCATTTTTTTTTAAATGGTCAACACTTTATTGTCACGATGGTCACGAGGATATCATTCCCGTGATGCAATTCTTTCTAAAACTAACACTTTGGAGATATGTCAGTGCGTGGATAAAAGACAGAGAAAAATTTTACTTTGATTATTATAATCTCGCGGGAAAATCAAGTCGAACAAAAAGACCAATTACGAAATCATGGCATCCAACAACGACACGCGTCGATTTCAAGGTGAGCTACCAATATGCTTGTTTATTTAATGCGGAAGTTAAGAAACTGGCTAATAAGTACATTATCAATTAAACTTTTTTATTCATACTCCATCATAGACGCGCTTGCAAGTATTTTAAATTGTAATTTCATGCGCCACTGTGATATCATTGTCGTATTATTGAATTTTTTTTTAGAAAAGTGTCCAATGATTATTTTGTGATTTTTTTATTTGTTAAAATTATTAATTTTCAATGACAAGTAGGTGAAATTCTTGAAAATTGAAATTAAAATTTTTTTATTAGGATTAAAAGACTTTTTTTTAACAAAATGAATTTTATATTGATAAAATATTGTTTTTGTTAATTAAATCTAAAATATATTTATTATTATTTTTAGGAAATTTAGAAAAGGAACCCCAGGCTATTTTGAAATTAAATGTAGAGAGACCTGTGCTTGAAGAACAAGATATACGTCAATTATATCAATATGAAAAACCAAAAATATCTGGTAAATATAATTTTTTTATTTTAAATAATAAAATTAATTTATATAATTTAAATAAAATATTTATTAATTACAGTGATACAAAATTTCAAGAAGTCTATGAGATCTGTAAATTGTAAAAGATGTATTGAAAGTGTGATACCAGCCAGTTACTGGCTTAGAAAATATAAATGGCAAAGTGACTTTATTTATGATATTATTTCTGGCCTTACAGTGGCTATAATGCATATACCACAAGGTATGGCTTATGCATTATTAGGAAATTTAACTCCAGTTGTTGGCATATACATGGCATTTTTTCCTGTCCTTGTTTATGTCTTACTCGGCACATCAAGACATGTTTCCATGGGTAAGAATTCAGAAATAGTTATATTTAAGTTTTCTTTTCAATATAAAATTCTAGAAATAAAAAAAATGTAAATATTTCCTTAAAAGCAGTCTTGTATTGTTCATTGTTTAAAAAAAATAAAACAATTCATTCATTGATATTTATTATCAGCAAAAAATACTCATTGTCTTTGATATGACTGAGAAACTTGTATGCAACCACATAAATTATATTAGTATACATTAACTATAATGTGAAAGGAAAATTACTTTTGTATTTTGTTTGATAAATTCATTGACTCTATTTTCATTTCTATAAATGTTTTTGAAACAATTCTTTGGTTTTGTGCCAAATTCAATATTTTAATAGAAGAAATTTTTTTTAAGTATATATTTATTTATATTTAAATTATTAGATTTTTTTGTATTGAATAAAAAAATTTTATCTACAAAATTAAATTTTATTGTGACATAGGAACATTTGCAGTAGTTTGCTTGATGACAGGCAAAGTTGTTTCCAACTATGCAACAACACCCTTGGAAACCATTGAAAATGCTAATAATACACATGAAGAATCTCATCTGGCCATGGACAGCTCACATATATACACACCAATACAAGTAGCAACATCTGTTACATTTATGGTTGGCATAATACAGGTAAAACAATTTTAAAATGATATTTATTGTGATTTAAAAAAATTATTAGTACTTAAAAGTAAAATATATAAATATAAATTTTTAATTATTATTTTATATATTTTTCTTTTAATTTTTATTCATTATATTTCAGTTGTTAATGTACGTATTTAGATTGGGAGTTATAAGTACATTATTAAGTGAAACTTTTGTAAATGGTTTTACAACTGGAGCAGCAGTGCAGGTTTTGTTGTCACAAATATTTGATCTTATAGGATTAAATTCAGCAAAGCCAAAAGGATATTTTAAATTTACTAGAGTAACTATTGATATCAATATAAAATTCTACAAATTGATAAGATTAAGTTTAATAACTTTTACAACTTTTTTTCAGACTCTTGCTGTTATCTTCAATGACATTCCAGATGCGAATAAGACTGCTGTGATAATTTCTTTTATTGCTTGTTGCATTATGATCCTCAATAATGAACTTTTAAAAGTATAAACTATTAAAATTATTTTTAAAACTACATTTTACAATACTGACTTAGCATGTTTTGTAACTTATAAAAGCTTATTATGTACTTTAGTTGATTGCATAGTTTTATATTTAATTTTCTATCATTTTAAATACTTGAAATGAATTGAGAAATAATTTTTATAAGAATTTCATTATTTACAGCCATGGTTTAGTAAAAAATGCAGTTTCCCAATACCTATAGAATTAATAGCAGTTATAACTGGTACTTTAGTTTCACGTTATTGCGAGTTACCTAAAAAATATGACATCAAGACTGTTGGAAATATCCCAATAGGGTGAATAAGCTTTTAATTAAAATATTAATTTAACCTTGCTTGAAAGAAATAATTCCTATCAATGTTTAAGGTCATTTGGATAATTGGATAGAATACCTGAACCACAAATACCACCTTTCGAATTGTTACCAAAAGTAGTTTTGGATAGTATTGGAATTACTATGGTTTCATACACAGTAACCATATCAATGAGCTTAATATTTGCAAAAAAGTTGCATTATAAAGTTGATTCTAATCAAGAATTATTAGCAATGGTAAAATAAATACAGTAATATTTTAATTAAACTAAATATTTAAAATAAAAGATACAAAAACTATTATTTTTTGTAAAAAATAATATTAATATTTTAAAAATAAACAGGGTAGCAGTAATATATTTGGTGCTTTTTTCTCATGTATGCCCGTATCAGCATCATTGAGTAGATCTTTAATTCAACAAACTGTCGGCGGAAAAACACAAATAGCAAGTATAATTTCTTGTTTAATTTTACTTGCGATACTGCTATGGATAGGTCCATTTTTTGAACCACTACCTAGATGTATCTTGGCATCAATTATAGCAGTACGTAATTTTTATGTAACAGTATTAATAACATCATGTAAATCATATAACTATATAAATTGATTTTTTTTTTCTTTTTAGGTTGCATTAAAAGGCATGCTAGTACAAGCCAAAGAATTAGTAAAATTTTGGAAGCTAAGTAAAATTGACGGTCTAGTGTGGATTGTTACTTTTTTAACGACGGTGTTAATTAACATTGACATCGGTTTAGTTATGGGATTATTAGCGTCTGTAACAAGTATATTGTTTCAGAGTGTTAGACCTTACAGTTGTTTACTGGGTCATGTTCCAAATACAGAGTTGTACTTAGATACAAGTCGTTACTTAGGAGTAAGTTAAACATTTTAAATAATGCAGTTTAATTATTATCTAAAGAAGAAAATTTTTCATTTCAATTTCATGCAGATTTAAATTTAGATCATATAATTATTTAATTAAAATAATTAATTAATAATAAAGCTCGTCACTTTTATAAAATTTTAAGTATCTCATAAGTATATTTTAAAAATAGAAAGTATGTTGACTTATCACGAGAGTATCAGACCTTCGGGTTACCGATTTTGCTGAAACTGCAAAATATGTTTTCATTCTATGAAAATATAAAAAGAGCTAGAGTTTAGACTTCAACGCTCGATAAATTCGAAGCTCAATTGTACAATAGCAAACATTTTATGAAAAATGATAAAAATTAGCATTGTTTCAAAGGACCATGAATGATCACGTGTTTATCTTACATAATATATTAAAACAATACATAAAGTTTAAACCAAATTCTTTAATTTGAGCTTTGATGCTTTTGTACAACACCCATTGATTCTAAAGTTATCAACTATAATCAATGAACATTATAAACAATAAAAATCATGTACACTATAGCCTATTCAATTAATTTTAATTCTAATATGTTTTTGATCTTTATTTTTGAAAGTTGATAATTAATGAAAATTCAAACTAAAGAATTTTTTTTTAACTTTTTATGTTATATTAGTGGATTATGTAAAACAAATACAATCTCATTCATGATCCTTTAAAATAATGCTAATTTTTATTATCATTTATAAAATAATTGCTATTATGCTATATTATATAAGAAAACGTATCCCACGCTTTAGCAAAATCGGTGACTTGTAAATCTGATACTCTCTTGGTGAGATATATTCAATCTTTAACTGCCACACTGGGGATTTAAAGAAACTTAAATATTGTATTTTGATTTGTAGGTAGCTGAAATATTTGGTATCAAGATCTTCCACTATGCAGGAAGCTTGAATTTTGTAAATGCTGGTCATTTAAGTCATAATCTTCAAGAGAAAGTAGGTGTAGAACCACGACAAGTGCTTAAATATCGAGTTAAATTAGCCAGAAAAGGTATATATTCAGAATCTAATGATTTTGAAAACAAATGTACGTTACGATGTATTGTTGTTGATATGAGTGCTGTAACCAAAATAGATACAAGCGGTGTTAAAACATTACGTGAAATTGTTAATGAATTTGCGCAGATTGAAGTACCTGTCTATCTTGCAGCTTGTTCACCATTAGTTTTTGATCATATACAAAAATGTGATTTATTGGAAACAAGTCAACTTACTTTTATGATATTCGCCACTATTCATGACGCTGTTTTCTTTGCGCAACGTGAACTTGTTTCAAAATCTACTTGAGACAATTGTTTCTATAAATTTATTTTTTTTTATTTTCAGTTTTTAATTATTTCAGTTATATTAATAGATTGAATTTAATTAATCCTTGAATTTTAAATGTTTGTAAGAATATAAGAGTTATTTTTATATCAAAATGTTAACAAACATATGAATTTGTAAATAATTGTCATAAAAGATTTTTATATTTTTTCTATACCAAAATTTAGTCGAACAAAAATTTTAATTTTGAATGAAATATATACTAAGAAAAAGTCACAAATATTTACTTAATAAATATTTACTGAAGAGTTGATGAAAAAAATTTGAACAATTAACGTTTATAAACATAATTCAATAATTAACTTCTTATGATGTAGATAAAAACGAATTCATCATTCCTGTACTGAAGAGTATTCACTTTAAATTGTGAAATTATTAGGCCGTTGTGAAACTTACGACAGATGTTTATTTTCAGATATCTATGGTAAAAATAATTTAAAAACGTTAAATTTAATGGCAAATATCGTAAAATAAATTATAAAACTATAAAACATACTAAATTTTATATAAATAAGATAAAAAATATTAAATAATTAAAATTAAATAGTTTAGACAAAAAAAAAATATGTCGTAAACTGTCGTAAAGTTATATAAAAATTTGAAGATGGGCAATGCAATGTGACATTTGATGACGATCGAAAATTGATAGCCTAAAATTGAAAATCCATCATCGTTATTTTTAAAAATTTTAATAAAAACCAGAAGAAAAAAAAGAAAAAACCAAGGAATAAAATTATGGTTAAAATTATTATTTTTACTAATTAAACAGGATAATATATAAAATAATAATATAATAAAATAATATATGACATCAAGATTGCGAATGTAGTTACAAATAAAACATAGATTATATATTGACATAGAAATTCATAGTGTAGAAAACATCTGTCGTAAGTTTAACATTTCCCAAATTATTACAAACTTACAAGAAGAGGACCCCATGTTTAGGTCACAGATCTTGCTGTAACTTGCGGATATGTTTTTATACATAAAATCATGAAGAAAGTTGTGAGCATTCGGTTTAACGCTCGATCATTCCAAGATTATGAGCTATTTCGTTCAATTTTTAAACTTTGAAAAATCATTGTTTATAATATTGAATATTACTCCCCAATGGGAGCTTCCAAGCAGTGTAGCTATCTCGCGCGGACTAGTCAATGGTGCGCAGTATAGGCGCTCTATAGATTTGTCCGCACGAGATTCTGCAAAATTCTAATAAAAGTTGAAATTGAATCTTTTTGATTAAAAAAAAACATGTTCAAAAAGCTCAACCTGTTCAAAAGTTATAGCAAAATGAAAAACATGAAAAAGTCAGCATAATATTTTTGTGAAAATTGAAGTTTAATTTTATATTAATTTTTATAACAATTTTTTTTTTCTATAACTTTTAGACTGATCGAGCTTTTTGAAAACGTTTTTTTTTTTAATCAAAAGGATTCAAGTTACAGCAAGATTCGTGACCCAAACATGGGATTCTTTCTTTGTTAGTAAATTTTTTTATTAAAATTCATTATTGCATTATACCTTTTAAATTCTTTATTAATTGATTTCAAAATTAATAAAATAGTTTGTTCTTTTTCTATATAATAATATAATTCTTTAAATTTTTTTCAACAACTTTTTATTGCAATTTTTAGATGAACTTACAAATGCGTGAAGAATGTTAATAATAATTTTATAAACAACCATTGTAAACGTCTAAAAACTTCCATATTTTGTTATATTTTTAAATTTTTGGAATCATTATTATCTGAAAAATATGATTATTATCAACAAAAAAAAATTCATAAGTAGTCTAAGAAAACTACTTTTTTTTTTCTTTGGAAGAAAAATTCTTAGAGTGCTGATAATAATTATGAAGGACGCAATAAGAAAAATGTTTATTCAACTTACAACATGTGATATTATCTCGTGTTACTTAATTAGAGAACAGAACTTGATAAAGATGTTCAAAATTTATATTTCAAAGCTCTCTTTATAATTAATTAGAATCTTTTTACAAATAAAATATATAAATATGTTAAGTATCGAAACTATTTCAAGTTTGATAAAAAGAAATTGAAAATTTAAGTAGTATAAATTAGGAAGAGTTTTGAAAATAATTATAAGTTATGTATAACTAAAAATTCGTTAATATATGATTATTAGTACTATGGTATCAAAGATCGTTTAGCTAATGATTGTGAAAAGTTTTGAAAATATTTATTCGAACTATGACATGAACTATGGAGTACTATATAGAATAATTTTGTTATTTTATGCAAACTATACTTAAAAGTATTAATATTTCCAAAAAGAAAAAATATTCTTTTAAAATGAAATTTTTTAACAATTTTTATACAATCTAATTATAAAGATAATATATATTTTGAACTTTGTATAAGATTAAATAAAGAAAAAAGGTTATAAAAATAAATAGTGAGAAAAAAAAGACAGTTATTTTTTTATGAAACACAACGCATATGTATTTTTTATTAATTGATCGCTAATGGCGACCGTCTATTACATTCTTTCATTAATTCTACAAGACTTGGACACGTTAGATTCAAAATCTAATCTAAATCCAAGATCAACAAATATATCGACAGAGGAAAAAGGCAAATATCGCTTCGATAAATTACAGCATCTCAATGCATATGCGCGCATCGTGAAACTGCTAATATAATTGCTTAATAACTGCCAGTGGTCTCTGTTACTTGCAAATATAATTTTTCTATAATTTATAATACTCTGCATTAACAATATTCGTCCAGGACGGCATGTAGCCAAAAATATTATCAATCAGCTTGACAAATTTTATATTTTCGGTCCACAAGTAATCGACAATCATGCACTTTTTGTGTATATCAAAACTAGGGCTGTTATAACTTTTATAAACTACTTTTTAAAAATTTTTTTAAACATTTCACCTTATTGGCATCAATATAATTTTATAAAGGTTAATACAAAAAAATTATGAAAGTTGACTGGGGCAATAAAAATATAAATAATACCAGTTTATCATATTTTATTTTATCACCCATATTATAAAAATTTAATAAATTTTATCAAATAATTTTTAAAAATTAAAGACACAAAAAAATAGTAAAAATCAATACAAAATTATTAATACAATATTTAAATTATTATTACAATAAATTTTAAACAGCTTACAATTTACATTATAAAAAACAAAGTTGATCGATTTTTTGCAGATTTTATTATATTATATATATACAAAACAAAAAAAAGAATAAAAAAATTATGAATCATTTATGTATTCAAAATTAAGATTAATCTAATCAAATAGTTAATAAATATTAATATAAATTAATACAAAATCAAATTATAAAAATGTATAAATTACAGTTAATTTGTATTAAATTCAATTCATATAACAATTATTACAAATTATTTTTTTAAGTATTTTTTTTTAATCGATTTTGAGGATATTAAAAAATAAATAAAAAGGTAATTTTATAATATAACTAGTAAAACTTTTTATAAAGCCCTTAAACATCCATAATTTTTTTATTTATTTTTGATTTTTTATAACATTAACAACTTACTTGTAATAGAGATACAATTATTTTCTAGATTTAACAGAAATATTTTCAATTTAACGAGCTACACATTTAAACGAGATAAAGTGAGCTGGACAATAGTTGTAAATATTTCATTTAATTATTTTAAAAATAATCTAAAGCTTTTTCTCCATGAAAGTTACTAATAATTAATTATAACTTTGATCAAAAACATTAAGAACTTATTTCTCTACTTTCAGGTCACTTTTGATTATTGTATTATCATCCCTAATTAGAATTACAAATAAATTTTTAATTGAAAAAAGAATTTCTAAACATACAATAAAATAAAACATTTTTAATTAGAGGTAATAAAAAAAAATAAAAAATAAATTTCAATTGAATGAGCAATTAATACCTTTTCATTTATTTACTTATGACATTGTTCGATTTTATCTCGTTTGTTTTTACTATTGAAGTTGTTTGAATGAATTTAATTAAAAAAATAATAATTTTTTTCATAATCATAAATAGATTGATCATTTATTTGCACAGCCCTAGCTCAGATTTCTTTTGCAGAATTAAAGGAAACTAAAGGTTATAGTTAACTTTTAGCCATTAGACTATCGATCGAGGGAATAAAGGACAAGGAGAGCAAGGGATAGATTTTTCTTTCATATTTTTTCATTTCCATTTTGTAAGAGAATAAATTGACTAGCATACCAACCATTGGGAGGTACTTTCGCTCGATCAACAGCATCTAATTTTTTTTTTCGTTTACATTTTGCAGTGGAGAGATTGAGAAACGGCGCGCGGTTTAGAAGCTTCTTTTGTCATCTCGGTGCAATAAGACCGAATGAACGGTCGCTTTATTTATTTCTGTTTGTCTCTTTATGATCATAAAGTAAGTTCCGAAAAAAATCGAGTTGAAGAAAAGATGGATACTTAAAGGGCCGGCTTATAGATCGTTAGCACGGTTGTTGAGCTAAAGTGTCAAGAATTGCTCGACAAAGAGTACGCACATTTGGTTGTGTCGTAGTCTCACTATTTTCCTTCTGTAGAGACTCCAGGATCTTTACACCACCTTCTTTCACTAACATTTCGCAGTAACGTTTCGCTAAAAAGAATGTAGATATAAAAAGTTTTTGTAATACCGTTTGTAGTAAATCAATGAAAAAAAAAATTTTTGTTTTAGTAATAAATTATAATGATTTTATTTATATAGGAATGCAAATCATTAAAAACTTTTAAAAATTTATTTGTAAAAAAAGTTATATAATTTTTTGTATTAAAAAGAATTCTAGATCTATTTTAAAAAGACTAATAAAATATAAGCTATCATTGTTAATTTACTTTTATTGTAAACGGAAATGTTTTTGCCTAGGAAATTCTAATTTTGAATTCTGGAAAAACTTGTTATTCAACTACAAATGTTTATTGCTTACGTTCTTGAAACATTAAAAATTCTAAAATTCAAACGAAGCTCGTATTCATAATAACATTATTTTTCTATTTTTATTCAATACAAGATTTTTTTAAATCTTTAAAAAAAGATAAATATCAGATATATTGTTAGTCAGTGAATTATTAATTGAAAATTTCGAATTCACTTTAAATAAGAAAAAAATATGTATATACTTACGATTCTTAGTGCAAACGTGATGTATTGCCCAGACAGCCCAAAGCTGTACTGGATATGCATCACTGCAACGTAGCAATGGGAAGAAAGGCTGAAAGCTTCGATAAGCTACCATTTCGCCTTGTGGTGTTTGCCAATTAGTTACAGCACGTGCCAGCTGATCCAGCAACTGGCTACGCGTAGGTGATAGCGGCACCGTGATCCACAGTCGGGGACCATCGCTTAATAAATGAGCAGCTATACCAGCAGCAAAATACGACACATCAATATGTTTCGAATCCAGAAGCAATGATAACATTGTAATAAAACGTGGCTGCATTAAACGGTGCCTCAAATGTCCAACCTACGCAAAATAAAAAAAAAACATCGACAATTAAATTTAATTCTAAAATTTTAAATAAAGTTTTTTGTAATCTTAGTCGATTCGCCAATTTTCTATGTTCCAACGCTGGTTCCAACGTTGATGTTTTTTTAAATTAATTATTAGAAATTTCGGTTAAAATGATAATATTGTTTGGGTGTATTAATTAAAAAATAATTGTTATTTCGTAATTTTTAAATTTTTCTTAATCCGAATTAATTTTGTGATAAAAATTTATTTTTAAGATATTATAAGTATGATTTTATAAATTATTAATAAAATTAATATTTAAAAGGATTTTAGAAATTGAAAGGATGAGATAAATGACATTGTAATAAAAATTTTAATGCTTACTAACCTCTGCAATTCGGATCTGTTAAGAGAAAACAAAAAAAATTGTTGTTAAACTTAATTTGAATATTTATTTCATACAAATAGCAAACGAAATTTTGATGCAAAATCCAATTGAAATGTTGTTATAAATGATTTGACAAGGCTAAAGATTAAAGTTTTAATTGTTTTCTAAAAGTTTATTATTATTTTATATTAATGCACACATATATTTTATAAATATATATATATTATTAAATAGATCCAAATTGCAATTTGTATAATTTAATGCATAAAAATTTCGATTATAAAACGAAAAACGTAAATTCTTTATAGTAAAGTTTCTTTTCTTTTGACTTTCTGAAAATTTTATAACTACAGTTTATTATCAGTTTTATTTATTCAATTATAAAAGAAAATAAAAGCATTACTTTTTATTTTTTACTTATTAATTAATGCATCACAATAAATCTTCAATTTTTTTTTCTTCATAAATGTTTAAATTGTGAAAGGAATTGAAAAACACAACGTTGAGAAATAAACAAGTTACTTAAATGCAATAAATAGTGTTTGATTTACATTTTCTTATTAATGGCTTTTATAATTACTAATAATATCTAACGACATATAGTTGCTACACATAAATAATTTAAATCGAGAATTTATTTTTTTTTTTTCATAAAAAGGGTAAATATAGTTTTTGAAAGGTTGAATTGCCTTGAAAATTGTAAATCACATAGTTTACAATAATGAAAAAACAATTTCATGACGTCATCATGAACCTTCAAAGCACAGTGAACTAAATAATACGTATTTTTAAAAACAAATTAATAAGATAAAAATACGAATTCACTTTGTATCATATTATAAAAAATAACTATATTAATTTTCAAAATAATTAAAATTTGTTTTTAATTTAATAAAAGCGAAAAAACATACCTCTGCGATATTATTGAGAAGACCCAGGACTTTAGTCTCAACGCTTGACTCGCCCTGAAAACTATCTAGCACCTCAAGAAATAGTTCCATACCACCTTCTTCTAAGAAAACTTTGCATGTAGTGGCACTCTCATCAGTAAGATTCCATAAGGCGCTAAGCGTAAATTTCATTGTGATGTCAACTGATTTAGCTTGCACCTTAGAACGCACCATTGACAAAAGCTTCGACATATATTGTGGTTGAGCTCCAAGCATAGACGTTTCAATTGTCGAAATTTTGGCAGCGAGGATCGAACAAATTGCCACTGACATACGATTCATTGATGCATCGTCAAAAGCTGATAAACAATTCATTACAAGTTTTGCGCACCTGTGAGATACATTGTTTGTTATTGTATTTAAAAGACTTGCTTATCTAAATAAAACAGACATAAATTAAAAAAAATTAAAATATTACCTATATTTATCGAAAGCGACATCTTGTAAAATTCTATCACTACACAGCGTTAACAAAGTATTTTTTTGTAATTGATAGTGATTAGGATATGATTCCATAGCTGTCAATGTTAGGTCAACAATTTGCTTCAACACAGAGGGATGTATTTTTGTAGCTATTTCACCTTTCGTAAGATTATAAAGACACGCAGTGGCTGCCATTTGCACACGAAATTCTTGTGGATGTGCTCGCATTCCAGGTATAACAAGTTTAATGACGTCGACCCGGGCCTCATTGAAATATGAAGTTAGGCGGAATAGATTGTACAAGCATTTTTGCACATAAATTGGCCTATTTGGATACCTTCTAAGGGCTTCTAAAATTTGAGATTCTGTTGCTGTACCGCTTACCTTAAATTAATAATAATATTAAATTGTTTTTAGAACTTATGCAGTGACTAAATTGTCTTATTTGAGTAAACTTACAACAAGTTCAGGCCTGTAATTCTTATTTGATGGATTCATTAGGCAATCCTCATAACAAGCATCAGAGTGCACAAGTCCTAAGAATTTTAAATGTTTATGGGCTTGTATAAAATTCCATAAATCTTTTCCATCGATATCATCTTTGCCTATAAAATAAAAAGGAGAAAATTTATATTTATTATAAATTTCTTGATTACAGATATTTAAGTAAAAGAAATAATGTATACCTGATACATCCAAGCTTACTAAATGCGGCATACAATCGGTTGCTTTTAATAAGTCCGTTATTTTAGATCGAACAGGCGCAAACACTTCAAAAACGTATGAATCTCTTTCATCTGATATATCTAAATTTCTTAATTCGTTCAATTCCAACAACACAGATATCATATTTCCACAGCCACTTATTTTTAAATTATACATAGTTAATGATTTTAATCTATCCTTGCACTTTCTCAATGGGGAAATATCATCAACTCTAGTGCAAGATATGTCAAGGCTTTCTAACAATGGCAAATCTTCAACAACTATTTCTAAGCCATGTCTGTTGAATTCTGTCCCCGAAACATTTAAAATTTGTAAAGCATGTAGTTTACTTAATGCTACTACGACACAATACCTGTATATTAAAAGTTATTTAATATTAATCAAAAGTCAACTAAAATAATAATACTTTAAGTAAAGTTTAACAAACCTAGAACAATCCATAAAACTTCCTCTAGCAACACTTAATGATCTAAGATTTTGTAAACTCCAATCACCCAAACAAGCAATTAAATCGTTAACAGTGATTTTTAACCCATTTACCTCTAAATCTATAACTTTATGTTGCTTAAGAACCTTAAGTCCCTTAGCAGTAAGGTTTGATGCATCTTTTAACTTGACATGCCTAAAAATTTAAGATACCATTTGAGAATTCTCGATTGAGTGAATATTTTAAATAATTAATATTATTTTAACAAACCTTAGCCTTGTAGTTTTTGAATCAAAAAGAGTAATAGTTAAATCGGATAGTTTTTTCCTTTCACATAAGCTGTAAAGTAATTGTTCAGAAATTTCTGTAGGCAAAAAAGTATCTGGATCTTTAAAACTTAGTCTTGTTGAGGAATTCAGCAAAGAATGACTATTTGGTGCATTAGTTGGTAGAGCTCCTTGAGAAGAATCAGAAGTACCTTCACCTAAATTGCAGCTTATCTCGTCATCTAAGAAATAAATAATTACATATTTTTAAAACATATTTGATTAATTTTAAATTTGTTTCTTAAATTATAAATTTATGAGTCAATTTAATTTGATACTAGATTTTTATGTCATTGAATGTATACTATAAAAAGATATAAATGTTGTTTTTATAAAATAATATATTTTTACCAAGTGATGGAAGTGACGAGTAACCACTGGAAGGTCCTCCGGCATCTGGAGGATGGTAATCGCAAAGTGCCATAACATTATCACAGATATAGTCAATGCAGACTTCCTGCAAACTTCTAGGCGATTCAAACATCTTGTTAACCTTTTTGTCACAGATGCATTGAAAAAAATGATATTCCTCCACACAATTAACTTATGTTTAAATTATTTCACTTGTCTCGCCCACAACATTTTCTGTAATTTAATAAATATTAATTTAACTTTGAATATTATTTTGATATTGAATCTTATTGTAGTATATAAGATTATTTTGCAAATTCTATGTATATCTTGAGTACAAGTAGCAGCTATCAAGAAATTGGCTAAAAATATTTGTTATTGTATAGTTTGATTCAAGCTATTGTGCAACTTTTAAAATTATATGTTAGAATATAAATACGATGATTATTTTTGCAGTTATATTTGACAAATTTTAAAATATCAGCACTCACAAATATTATTAATTTAATATTTCTATGTGCTACTAAATAGAACATAATCAATAATATAGAATTCTGTTCTGCAAATGTATAATTGAAAAAAATTTCTATATTTTTTAGCATAGACATTAAAAAATTTCAATAATATACTGAATGTCATTAAATCAATAAAGAACTCACTCGCAAATAGCATTAAATCATTCTATAAACATTGGTATAAAATATCAAACTCTCGTGTAATTAAAGCCATCAGCAGCACACTGCAGCCCACTAGTAAAAAAGCCAACTGTTAATAAACAAATTAATTGTATTCAAATCACGTGCAGCAAATCGAACGATTATAAAGTCTTTTAAAAGGCGCGCACACGTTAAAATATATTACTTGGCACTCCTCTTCTAAGCACAGTGATGTCATTAGCAAGGAGATCAAGAAAGAAAGAGAGAAAAATAATAAAAGGAGCTAAGATAGTAGTAAGAGTAACAAGGAACTTAAAAAGACAAAGAGAGAACGGATTTATTCTAATCTTGTTATCTTCAGCGTTGTAAGTCAATGAGTTAAAAAAAAAACATGCATACAACAAATCTCTTATGCCTCTCCACTCTTCTCTCACTCTTTCCTTCTCTTACATAAGCTCGAATGTGGTGATTTCGAAAAAAACACAAGAGTCATAAAATGTTAAAAAACATTCAATTTTGCATACTTTAGCAAAAATATAAGAAAGAATAATCAAAAAAAAACGGTATTTTCGTTAAAATTTTTCCAGAATTTTCGCGAATTATTGAGAATATATTTTATAGCAGACTGAGAGAATTACTTGGTCACGAGGAATATTATTGTATGGGTCTTTTTTAGTGTACCTTTTACGTTCCTATAGCGTTATATGCAACCCTATTGCACGTTTTTCTTTCTCTCTCTCTTTCTTTTTTTATTTTACGCAGATTCAACAAGGAATGCGGAGGCGGTAGATGGATCGAAGCTTGATGTTATATATAGCCTTAAAAGTAAAAGAATACACGTATATAGATATATAACTATATATCTCTAAAGTAAAAGCTATACGTAAACAAGACAGCTGTGCGTGATGGCTTGTGTTTTCTTTCTTATGCTTATAAAGTCTATTTATTTTTCTTCATTTCATTACCTTTGCTGCTTTTATTGCCATCTTGAGAGAGTTTTCCATTTATCGAATAATTATTGCGTTTAGCAAAATTGAGAATCACAACACACACATATATGTATATATATATACGTACAATTCAAGAACCACACTACTATCGCGTGTAACACTTTATACAGTTTCTTTTAACTTTAAATAACTCTAATGCTCAAAACGTTTTGATTACAATTAATTTTATTGGAATTCAATAAGGAATTTTCGGTATAAGAAGATCTTGACGTTATATTTTGCCAGAAATTAAAAAAATTTCTTATATCCCGAAGATAAACGGGAAAACACAGAGAGCAACCGAGCGGAGTCCGTGTAACTCCGTTTACGTTCGACGCGCTCCTTTTTCCGAAGCACGAAACTCCGTTCTCTCTTTTTCTCTTTCACTTTATTAAACTTGTTCTATCTTTGTCTAGTATGCACTTAAAGGTATGTATGTATATATGGATTCAACTACTGTACTATGTATAATACGTTATATACGTAGTTTTATAGTCGGTGCGGTTGAAGCAAACTCAGTAGGTTCTTTTAAAGAGAAAAAAAAGAGAGAGGATGTACTATATAACAAGCGATCGAAAATCTTGTTCGCCAACACATTAGATAAAGACGGCCTACTCACTTTTTTATACTCATCTTTCTTTATTTATTTCTCTTTCGCTTTTTCGATCTTATGTGCAAATATATACATTGCTTTTATAGGTTATGAAAGATCTTGCAGATGATGAGAAGGCGCGAAATTTAAATGTAAGAAAAATATAAAAATTACAAAAAGTGTATTATATATTATTTTTAATGTATTATTTTATAATTTTAATAATGATAAGAGTTGTATTATTAAATACGTAATATGAATTTACAACATGAATTTGTTAAAAATATTTTTATTAAAAGAAAAAAATTTTTTTAGAGTTACTTTTATTTTAATTTTCCGATATTTCTTCTTTATTTCTCATATCAACATTAAATTAAAGATAAATTAATATTTGAACAATTTTTTTGCGTTATCTAAATTGCAAAGTATTTACAAGAAAAATCAGAATATTATCAATTTTTAATAAAGTAAAGTTAATTAAAATTAAATTTACATCTTTAAATTTAATAATTAATTTATTTATATTTATTGGTTCAAGATGAAATATTATGGGATTACAAATAATTTTTGAATATTGCTATTGTAAAATTATAAATAAATTTATAATCAATTACTATACTTTAATAATCTCAAAAAATACATGTAACAATTTCAGTGTATAAATAAATTGAAAGATTGCAAAAATTAAAATAATATCTGCGTAAAGTTTACAATTTTAACGGTAATTTCTAATTAATATATTCTCAGTAAATACTATATTTAAAAATATTAATAAACAACTCTTTGTAAATATTTTCGTAAAGGAAAATCTTGATAAAGAGTTCTTAATTGTTATTTTTTTTTATCCACGTGTGTCTGTTCATTTTTTTTGCCTTATAATATCAATAAAGCATTCACCAAAAATACTTTTTATTGAATTCATTTCTACAAATATTTCTTTAAACCTTGCTTGTCACACCTTTTTTAAACAAAAAATTGTTATAAAAAATAAACTACTGAATATTTTGACTTGAAATTATTTAATAAATTACTAAAAGTTGATTTCAAAAAATCATGCAGTTAACTAATCAAGAATTGAATTTTAATACATTAACAAAAATACTAAAATCAACAAAAGTGCAAAAATAAGCATTTTCACAGAAGAGGTCTAGGTTATTTTTTACCCCATGTGACAAGCAAGGGTTAAATAACTAATGTTTTACGCGGTCATAAATAAAAATATTTTTATTAAAATAAAAATATTTTATGAAAATAAAAAATCCTCGTGGGATTTGAACGCGATTGTCGAATATTTAACAAAGATGGTCTGTATAAGCATACAAATTTTTAATAAATTTTATTATTAAATTATTCATTATTAGTCATGATTGATATTATTGATTAATATCCTTTATTTATTTAAATAAATTAAAGCAAACATTATGTATTTAAATTTTTTTAAAAATATCCAAATATTTATTTGAATTAAAAAATTTATAATAATTTAATTAAAATTTGTTTTAAAACTTAATACCAATAAATACGTAAAAACCTTTTTCACTGATTGAAAAATTGATGAATTAAAAAAATTTCAAAAATTTAAAAAGTTATTAAAAATTGTTGATATTTCAAGAAAAAATTTTTATTAAAATCAATAAACTTCTGAAAAATATTTAGATGTTTTTGAAAGCAATAAAATATTTATTATAACTCAATTTTTAAAAATAACAAAATAGATAAAAAACAACTATTTTAAAAGTATGCTTTTGAATATTTTTTTAAACCTTATAAATATTTATAAAAACAAATTGAAGAGCATTTTTATGCAAAATTTATTTTGTATTTTAATTAAAAACAGGAGTAGTTTGTGAACATTTCATAAGTGCTTTTTAAAATATTATAGATTAATTTCAAGGCGAACATTATTGAATTCTTAAAGAATTATTTTTTTTTAAATTGTGCTTTTTAGATTTGCACGCAATTTGAGAAATTCACATGCAAATGGATAATATAAATTATAAGAAAATATTTAAAAAAAAGATATACTTAGTTTACCCATATATATATATATATATATATATATATATACGTGTATGATAAATGCGTAAATCTATAATAAAAAGTTAAATCCACACCCAATTATAAATAGGTTTGCTTTTATAAAGCCAAATAATAAAATACGTATGACTGATGTATGTACGATTATTACACACAATGAAATTGGCTTTTAAAAGGCTTTCACAAAACTTTATCCACCCTGACATCAAAATTTTATCATACTTTTGGTTCATTATGCATATAAAGTTTAAGCTTAGCATTTCCATCTTGAGAAATAAGACTTTTAAATACGAATTGCAATGTGTTCTCTAAATATTAACTTTCTATTCATTATCATAGACCTATTGAAAGATCATAGAAGTTAAAATGAAAAAAATGTATCTACATATATACAAGAGATCTCATATAAGTCTTTATAAGTTCTTTTCGTATATATGTATATTAAACCTTATAGTCGGCGCTTTCCCCGACGTCGCTATACACTAACTCGTTTTCTCTTATGTTTGTAATGCGTGATTGCGGCTGGCTTTCCAAAGGTGTGCTTTAGACTGGTTTAAATATTTCAAAGATTGATGGAAAAGAAAAATATTTAATAGATATTCCTAAGATATAGATTAAATTATTTTCCTTTTTTTTTTATGCGACGTCGAACGATGCTAATAATATTTTTGTTAATTTAGACGCATTTGGAAAAACAGTAATGTGCTTTGATGAAATTTATCCTCTTGAAAGATCTATATAAATATGATGAACTCATACAGATAAATATGTATATTTTTAAAAGATTTAATCATTTGACGAATAGCGTTTTTTCTAAGAGACAAACAATTTCCTTTTATTTTTTTGTTTTCTAATATTTTATTTTAATGAATCTTTTTAATCTTATTGCTTTAATTAATCGTGTTTAATAAACATTCGGATTAAAATTTTTCTTAATAAATACAAATTAAAGTCATTTCGAATATATATTTATATTTGTATTTTTAACATTATAGTTTATCAAATTATCGGTATATACCTAAAGAATAATATTTATTTTTAGAAGTAATAAAGATTATCAAATATAATTTTTGACTAATTCAATAATTATATATTTATTATAAGACGATAAAAAAATTAATAAAATTTAGAATTTTATGTCAATTTAATGAAATTTAATTTACTAAACAAATTTATGCATGAAATTTAGCATATTGATATTCGTTACAATCAATCAATTCATTATATCTCTATCTTTATAATTCATTATAATTAATATTTCATTAAATTTTTTCATAATTAACTTGTTTTTAATTAAAATTTCTGTATTTAAAAATATTTAAAGTATATTTTTTAAATTCTACTGAATTTATGCTTCATAATTTTATTACATACACACGCATACACTCATATGATCAGGATTGCGTAACCAGCTTGCACAAAATTTATAATTCGATATTGTATACATTAGACAATGATGTATCTTAAATTTACGTCACTGTGCAGGCATCTTGTGATTCAATATGTCATCGGCATTCAAAAATTGCGTGTGCCAATCACGAAACTGCCTGAATCATTAAGTAATCAACGATCGTAAAAAATTCAAATCCTATAAAATATTTAATTAATTCAATAATATTTTTAATTTTAATAAAATAGTCATAAGCTAAAATTAATAGATTATTCCATCTCACAAAAAAATAAAATAGAAAGGTGCATTTTATAAAGAGAATTGAATAAATAAAAGTAAAAAGAGTTTGGTGCGCCTATTTTATTGTATTTTGCAAACGAGGCACGCATGTCTTGGCGGCTGCGGACTCTGCGGCGCGCATAATTTAACATGTCCTTTAGTCTTTCTTCGAAAACGATGAAAAAAAAACAGAAAAGAAAAGAAAAAAGAGAAAAAAAAGACCGAAGTTGAAAAGTGAGAGCTGCATGCATATATAAGTTTTCACCTGTACATTAAGAGAGCATACATTTTCGTAGGCGTTGAATGAATGCGAATTTTAACCGAATTTCGAGAGATGAATTTATAAAATGAGCATAAGGAACCAGATTCGTTATTTTTTCTTTTTTTTCGTTCATTTTAATTGAAGTATAACGATTGATTTGTTCAACTGATTTTCCTTATTCCTATTTTTGTTAAAAAAGACATTTTGTGGAATAATTTGCTAATACTTTATTTTCCTGGTTTGATTTGCTTCTTGGTATTGATAATTCCTTATTAGATATATTTTTTTCTAAGATAAAAAAATAATTATATATCTTATAGAAACATGATAACTTAAAAAATAATTCTTTCAATGTAAATTTTGCGTTAAAATATTAATGACATAAAATAATTTTTGAAATTTTTGCATTCAATTTATAGGGTTATTTGTAAATTATAAAGACCAGACAAGTAATTTTTAAAGATTTTTATTAGAATTTTTTTTATCTTAAAGTTCTTAAGAAGAGTCGACAATATAACCGTTTAGAGTTTCGCAAGCTTCAATTTAAGTTAAGTGATAACTATAATAGCGCAAAAATGTGTACATTATATATATTAAAATAAAATTGATTTTTAAGTTTTTTTATTTTTAATGTAAACTTAAGGAAATTTAAAACTACGTATGATCGATGATGCATAAGATGTATATGTTAAGAAAAAATTAATTTTTTATCAACAAGTTTATTTTGTTATTGTAAACAGGATCTTTTTTTATTATAATAACAAATATTTTTTTTTGTATAACAATAAAAATTCAGTTGAGATTTTTTTTCAAATCTTAATGATGCATTCAATCGATTACATATAAGTTTTATCCTTTCATTGTATTACATAAAAATTCGTAATGTTAAACACACATTTTGATTTTGAAAATTTGCGCTTTAAACACAACTACAATTAAAGCCTCTCCCAACGAAAATACAATAAGATCTTATACTTGTACGTTTTTATATTTCATGACATTTTGAATTTTTTTTTTATCATTTTTTGTTTATTTGTTTTTTATACAAAAGTACGCATCGGCTCGCAGCGAATTATTTTTTTTTTCACAATCCGAATTAAGCGCCTTACTACAAAATTTTTTTTTTTTTTCATTTATACAATTCATCAACAATTTACAAATGCTCCTTGACAATTACCGTTACAATACAAAAAAAAATTATTAAAATAAAAAAAAAACAAAGTCTCAGCCTTCAAACGTACTTTCGGACGACGAGTTCCGATATTTTTTCAGCAGTAAATAGGAATAGTAGGTACATCGGCGCAAATGCATGTATACATATAAAAATGCACTCGGAGAACAATTTCATTCGCCACATTTATTTTATTTAAGTTTTTTTTTCTAATTTAAGAAACAAAAAGCGTTAAATAATTTACGTTTCGATTGACAATTTAAAAATTTTCTTTTCAACATCAATTCATAAAGAAATTTTTCTTCAAGTGCATTGCCAGAAAATTTAAGAAAAAAATATAAGGAATAATTAAAAGCATAATAGGCATAAAGTCTTGCACGTATAAAAAAAAATCGTGTCTCATAGTTATTTTTTGTACGCAAAGTTGTACGAAAGTAGAAAAATAAAAATTTGAACAAATTATAGGAAGTACATATACGATGAAAATACTGCATATAACGTATCTTGTCTATTAATTTAATAGACGTCGCTATTTTAGAGTCAATTTTGAAACAAATGTTTCTCCACCGATTGTCCATTAAAATAACAGACAAGCAATTAAAAGAATTTTTCAATCGGATATAAAGAAGAAAAAAAAGAAAAGAAAACAAATATATATGAAATAAAAATAAAATAAGAGAGGTAGAGAGAAAGAGAGAAGGAAATGAAAAGGAAAGAAGAAAGTAGAAAAATAAAAGAAATAATTGGGAATAGGGATCGCCGTGGGCGTCGACGAGACTAGATACCCTGGTCTCTCTCTCGCGTTCGTTATATTTTTTCTTTTCTTTTTCTTTTGTTTGTTTTATTTTTAACTTGTTATGTGTGAATTCCACGCAAACGTTGTCTTATATCGGCTGAATTAATATTCTAGCGCACACGTGGTTGATGATGTCATTCATTTTTAAAGATGTTTTTCTTTTTTTATAATTTGATCAGGGTGGTTATGTTCTTAGATTTTTCTTTAGATTTTTGCTTTTATTTACTCTTGTGGTTGAGCGGGTCTTGGGGATTGAGCTGGTGCTGGTCTTGGTTTACTTGGGTGTTTTGGGTTTGGTCTTGCTTCTTCAGAGCTTTGGATACCAGCAAGAAGTTCGCTCTTCCTGATGCTCTTCAAATCGAGATCGCCATAGTAGTCCTCACTGGAAATTTAAAAGTACACATTAATTTATGTTAATTTTATCTATTCGGTTTTTTATAATATTCTCTTTAGTTTTGGCTAATTATTTATAATTTATGAAGAAAATGAATTATTCAATTATTAATTTTACTGATGCATAAATTTGTATTTTTTTTAACAAAATCATGAATAATTGAATTTGTGTTGGGTAGAAGTTTAATAATAATTGACTTATACAAAACTTACCATCCGGGAACATCCTCGGGGTCTTCGCATGCACCGCTACCGTCAGCATCGCCAATTTTGAATACAGTACCAATTGGACAACCATATTCACGAGCAATACCTTCGAGGCAAATGTAATATTTTCTGCAATCATCGGGATGAGCGTGACGTGAGAAACTGCCTGAAGCACCGCTCACTTCACCGGCAGCTGGGCAAGCGAATCCATTGGCTACTTCTGTAAATCAATACAATTATTGGAGATTGAGAAACTTTCTGTTTTTTTTTTGACTTTTTTTTTTAATTTAACATTTTTATATTAAAAGTAGTACACTTAAAAAAGAAGAAAGGTTTTTTTGTTCAACATTTTAAGTAGTCACTGACTCATTAAGGTCAGACCAAATAACATAAAACTTTTAAAGAAATTAAATAAAAACATTTTAATTTTACTAAATTTATGTTTTGTGAATACAAAGTTTAACTATCACAATGAATGTTTAAAATAATCATGAAAATATGTAGCAATTAATTGAAAATGAAAAAAATAATTATTAACCTTCAACTTTGCATTCAGGAACTTGATCAGCCCACATGCACACACGTGCTTCACGATCATAAGCAAGTCCAGGACTGCATTGATACCTTGAAGCTTCACCGTTCCAACAGTTCCAGAAAGTATCGCATTTCTTTTCGTCGGCGAAAATACCGTAAAGACGCGCGCAATGGGGCGTGCTGATTGGTGGCTCCAATTGTGTTCTTTCGCCGCAGTCGACATTGTGAAGATAATCACAGTTTTCGGTTAAAAATTTACTATCCGACGAATCGAATGCCAAACCATTTCCACAAGTTTTCAGTTCAGCTTGATTATTGTCACATTTCCAATATTTGTCACATGATAAATGATGAGGGTAGAAACCGTATTCATCGGGACATTTGAAGGATTCCTGTGCGCTTGCTCCTGTAATTCAAAAATGCATAATTTTATTAAAATTTCATTGATTTTACTTATTTTATTTTCTTAAAAAATATTTTTTAGTTTACTTTAATTTGAAAAAGATGAGCGTTAATTAAGATTTCAAATAATTGCAACTGTAAAGATAAACAGCTTTGAATAACAGAATATTTTTGGTGTCAAGAGTGTGTAATTTATATAATAATATAACTCAAGTTAAATGAGTTACTTTCGAAAAAGTAATTTGATCATTATCGACCTTAATAATATCGGTATTATTCTTACTCGTTGCATATTGATTTGCTCAATATTCAATGCAAGCTACATTTCTAGTTGCAACTCTGAATATTTCTACGACTTTAAAATTAGTTTTAATTTAGCCTTATGGTACATATACACATCTAATAATCATATATCTTGTATCTTATTCATAAATCAGTATTTTTAGTGTTCTATTAATTTTGTTTTTATTATTCTATTTCTTTTTATTTTTAAGAAGCTTTCTACTTTGACTAAATAGCTAACTGTTACTTTTATCGTAATGACATGTACTTTTAATCTCTGGCTATGATTAACATTCGTTTTCAATACACTTTCACGTTCGTGTTTTCTCTATTAAAAATATTACTTTAACATGTCTTCTTAAGAATTTTTTTTTCTTTTTTCCCTCCTTTTTTTTTACAAGATTTAATGCTGCGCAGTAAGTAAGCGGCATTAATAAAGTTATTTTCAACAAATTGTATATCAGTGCATGAACACATTGAGAAAACATTCCATGATAGAAAATTAAACAATTTTAAATAATTTGCCTAACAGGTAATACTCGTTTGTTTGAAAATAATCAGTGAACTCAAATAACTAACTGTAAATTTAGAAAATATTTTCTATCTTTTGAATTGTTTCTCAAAATAAGATTCTAGAATTTAATAATTTTAAAACAATCGCGCAATCTCCATCGATAAAAATATATAATTGATTACAAAGTAAGATACTTTTCTTTTTCCATCCACATATCAATCACTTCCTATTTGACAAGAGTGAATAATCTTCATCAACTCTCTGTTATTCACAAACTTAAATTAAATGTATATTTAATAAAAATAAAAAAAAACGAACGTAAACTAGTAGTCAATCTTTTGACAGATCTACAACTATCCAGATACGGAAATAGAAAAAAAAGGAAAGAAAATAATGAACAAAAATAAAGCATAGAAATTGTCAAGCGCTACGTAGCGTTGATAATCACTCCTCCTGGTGAATGTCAAGTTCAAACGTCGACAATAATTACAGAATGAGGAAAAAAAAGATAAGTGTCGGTTTTGTATATATTTGCGCATGGCTGAGAAATTTTCTCGGATCGATTCACACTGCCCTATATTTTTCATCGAGAATTTAATTAGGCGTTACCTGAATACCTTTTTCTTTTTAATATCGTTATGGTTTTTTTTATAATGTCACTATGTACCTTTTTTTTTTAAAGCAAATGGAAATCGTAAGCGAGATAGTGTTAACGATAATTCAAATAAATTTGTATAGTAATGCGGTTGAGATGTGATGTTTGTGATCTAGAAAAGTGAAAGTTATGAGTTATGCGGGTATAGGTATTTAATGATTGTATGCTTGAATTTATAAGTCCTTTTCTATATGTTAATTTTAATTTTGTTTTTATTTTTTTACATTTATCACTTGAAATGTATTAACCGAATGATCGATATAGATATTTTTTTATTTACGTTGATTGTTTTTTATTGATAAAAATTTCTCTCGGAATAGCTCGGATATTTTGTTTTGTGTGGAGTAAAAATTTCTTATCATAAACTTAATAAAAAATTAATCAGGTCATCAAACATATTCATCCGTGCGCGTTAATCGTGAAAACTAGATCACTAGAAAAATTTCTTTTAACCCAAAACGAAAAATCTTGAAAAAAAAAGGAAAAGAAAAAACAGCGGTGTAAGTAAAAGAAAATACTAAAAAAGTTTCGATAAAAGAAAAAGTTTACCAGTGAAAATGAAGTTATCCTAATTTTTTTTTTTAATTTTCGTATCAAAGGCATTTCTTTAGCTTTTTTTTTACTATAGAAAATAGCTAACCCCGTGGTATGCGTATCCTTGTGGGTTGTATAAGAGAAAGAGAAAGATATGAAAGAATTTAACACACGACCTAAAAGAGAAAAGAGACAATGGACTGCGTGTTGAAACCCTTTTGTCACCTATCCTATAACTATGAGTATATACATATATAAATTCTTTTAACATTTAAGGTGACGCGAGTTTTCAACTGTGTGTGTGTGCGTGTGTTTGACAGGGCTAATAAATCGCTAAATTTAATCGGCTACGGCACGGTTTATCTAATGCAAAAATTTTTGCCCGTTTAAACTTTTTATACAGGCGTATACAACTATTAGGTTGAGAAATCATTGCAAGCTATATATGTGCAAGCTTTTGCTATGCGTATACACGAGATAGAGTTGATGTATAGGATTTGTATAATTCTTATTTTTTCTCTCATTCGCTCTTTTTGTTATGAAGTACACGCATTGGCTAAATATAGACTAATGCTTTGGAAATTGATTTCTCGGCTGTTAAACGGCTATTTGGTATTTTGAACTTTTGCAATATTTTATCTTGCTGTTAAAACAATGGATAGAAACTGATAAAACGTTTAAAAATTTTAATCTGAGTGTTGATTTTATTTAGATTCATACGACATCGAGGTTAGGTGTGATTTTGTTTAAAATGATAAAATATTTATTAAATCTAACTTTTATTCATTATTCATTACTTTAATAAATAAATCTATTTTATAGCTAATTTATGATTATAAAAAAAATTTGAAAACAAAATTAATAGTTGAATAATATAGTAGTAAAAGATATTAAACCCAAAGTATCGAAGAAAAAAAAATTTGAACAAGGACGGGAAAAGCCAAAGCCATAGTTAAAAAAGTAAAAGCGTACATAGTCACCTATTAGAATCTGCTGGTTAACTTTTTGTGCATAAAATATATTCTATATAACTGTATAGTATGTAACGTGAATATATAGTTTCAAAGTAAAAAGTTGAAAAAAAAGGAAATATGCGTTTTCATAGCAGACCAATAACCCTATAAATGTTGGCGTTCTAAAGCCTCGAGCACATTGAACTTGACTGCTGTTTATAACTTTGCTTCCACATATATTGCTATATATACACATATGTGTCTATGTATTTATACCAATTACTTCGTTTATTATGTCGTTGTTTATTACCCGTTCAGTAGCAATTTTCTTAGAGTCAAAGTTATGTGAAAAAACGTCCAAGTTTTTTGCTTATTTTTGTTAGTACGTTATTTTATTTTTTAATTTTAGTAAACTTTTAATTAGTAATTAAAGAAAATTTTCTTTTCTTTCCTACTGGCTCGAAACAAATTTTTTATTTTCATACGATAATTACAATTAATGAGGTAGATTAAATTGAATTTTGAAAAATTATAGATTAAAAAATTTCGAGTTTAAACGAATAAAAGATCTTAGAATAAAATAAAGCAAAGTATAGATTTTCACTTCGGAAACTTTCCTCGATCATTTGATAGAAATAGTTTTTCATTCTAATGTATATCCAAAGCGTAACTCGATCCATAACAAAACGTTATCAGAGCAAAACTTTAAAAAGAAACATTTTTCCCTCCTAAAACATTGCAGATAATGTTTTCTCTTTCGTTTCGGTTTGTTTATTTCTGTTTTTTTATTTCTTTTTCTTTTCTTCATTACATATTTTCTTTTTCTCTTTTTTTTTAAACTTTTGATTCTTAATTTGTTCTTTATGTAACTATATCTATACGCGTAATTTAAACTTGTTCTTGCATCATAATATGAAAAAAAAAGTAGGTTTCAAAGCTTGTGGAGCTGGTATATACACCAAAAGAACTGCACGAATCCACTCCGAGTTATATATATACACAAAGCAACGTAATAATTGACGATAAATCAACGAATTATTGCAAACGAAAGAAGATTCTATATAGTAAAAAAAAAAGTTTATATCTCGATGCGCTTAAAGCACCCGATGAAATTTTTCTTTTAATGTGGCGCACGATTCATTACAACACCTCTTTTTCAATTTCTACACTTTTATAAAACGCTAAACGCTTGCTTTAATGATAGAGATTCCAAATGGATTATCTTGAGTATTAAAAATTTTTTTTTTCACGTTTATTTTATTAACGAAATTTCATTTGCCGGGGAATGATGTTTTTTTTCTTCGAGTATTAATGGTTATTTAATTTAAAATTAATGAAATTTTGAATAATTTATGCTTAATTTATTCGCATTTTGGTAATTGGTAATATTTTTTTTTTTAATCGCGTGTTTGTTACATAATTAATTGATTGCATAACTCGAAAGATTTACGAAAAATTCAAATTTTCTTATACCGGCGTTTAATAGTTCAATGCATATACCGTGCTTGTATTTGTAGGCCTACAATGTTCCATTAAATCATAAAACTTATCAAAATCACAGCCTTATCTAATCTATAGTCTAAATCTCATAAGCTTTCTGTTACAATATTCTTAATTGATCTCTCTTTCTCTTTCTCCGTTCTTACATCATAAACGTCTATGAAAAAAAAAATCAACCCCCATAACGAAAAATAAAAAATAAAAATTCTACATAAATTTCAGCTTTTATTCTTTTTATCTGCTTGCTCAAATTCCTAAATTAATAATCGGTTATAAAACCAGCAAAATTTTTACCAGACCGTTGCTATTATTAACGAAAAATTTCTATTTGATCCAAGAGTTACTTTTATCGAAAGACAAAAAAAATAACATCAACTCTTAATAAAGTGTACAAATCTATATATATATATATGTAAGCTACAAGTTTGCAAAGGCAAGCAAGTTATATAGTTAAATTGCATAATACTTTGTAGTAGTAGTAACGTCACAAGAGGGAGGAGAAGGATATTTATCGAACTCTCTTTTGCTACTGCTACGGAGAGTAAAGAAATTTCATTTCTAGGAATGCGCCAGCCTCTTATATATAACATAAACCGCGAGCACTTAACTCTGTCATCGGCGCATTTTATAATCAATGCTTTAAAAATAAATGAAAAAAATAAGAGATATTATAGATGGCATTTATGAAAATTCCATAATAATTGATGACAGGCCGTTTTATAATAAATTACATATTTTTATTTAAAAGGAGAAAATCGAATCGAGATGAAATTTTTAAAAAATCTATGACAATAGCGATTTTGTGTACACACGTATTGTATAAAATTATTTTCTATTTAAAAAAAATTTTTAAACAAATAATGTAGACAAAAAAATGTCCGAATTGTAAAAAAATTCATTTGCACAATTTGTGTAAAGTCTATAAATGCATGAAATCATAACTATCAAATTTATAATTAATTTTATACTAAGAAAAAGAATAAATTGAGTTCAT
The DNA here is from genome assembly GCA_017163975.1 of Anastatus disparis. Lineage (NCBI taxonomy): Eukaryota > Metazoa > Arthropoda > Insecta > Hymenoptera > Eupelmidae > Anastatus > Anastatus disparis. The sequence goes on from JAFFSR010000251.1 coordinate 6,315,716, forward strand.
AAATTATTTTATTTGAAATCGAATATTATTTAGTTTAGTATAACTTTTATGAAAAAGTTGATAAGATAAATAATAAAAATAAAATTGAAATGTCACCTTGATATGTTATACCAATCAATGAGAAACCTTGAAATTTATAAACTCAAAGGTTTGGTCTTCTTTTTATTTTTATATTTTTAATACAAAAACAACATTACACGTAAACTTCCTTAAACCAAGGTCTAATTTTCTTTTATTTTCTTTACGTAACTTTAAAAAAATTTTATATTTGATACTTCCCCATTCACATTCCACGCACAACGCCTATAATATTAACGCGCGAAAGAGACCTTCGGCTCGAAATAACAAACATCGCTGGAAATTCGATTCCCAAATAAAAAATAAAAGAAAAATAAAAAGAAAAAAAGAATGAAAAACGCGTATACAACTTATTTATTCGAAAGACAAAAGGCTAAATATAGTCATTGTAAAGTGGTAAGTATTTTAACATATAATACTCAATTAAACTTTTAAAAGCTTGTTAAAATACACTCACGTATTTATATAGCTTTTCATTGACAAAGAAGCAAGAAGAAGAAAAACAATACGTTAAACATATATAATTTATACACGCATCCTTAAAGGAAATTCCGATCGTATAGTAACAAAACAGTAGGTCGTCGCCTCCACTATCTTTATATTTTTCTTTTTTTTTTTCCTTTTTCCTTTTTCTTTTCTTTATAACACTTGGGATAAAAATCTACAAACGGATGCGTGACGAAACATGTCGGCACTTCGAATAGAAAAAAAATAAAGAGAGAATAAGAAATGAGTAAGACAGAGCGAGATGATATAGAAAGAACGAGTATATACGAGCGCGCTTTCGCGCATTTTGCGGTTAACTTTTGATTGTTTTTAATTGAGGCCTTTTCCGACTTTTCTTATCTGAAACGTTGTAGCGAAAGAGAAAAAAAAGAATTAGGAATAAAGGAAAAAATGAAACAATGATAGAATGATAGAATTGCGCAAAAAGCAATTATTATTATACGCTTTTAGAAGTCTTAAATTTCAGTTATGATTCCGCCTTCTTTTTTTTTTCTTCTTTGGATATGCATCGACGTAAGTTTAAAGAAGCTAAGATGATGAAGCTCATTGTTTTTTCTTTCTTTTTTTCTTTTTTTCGTATATAATTGTTCATCAGCAAGCAAAAGAGATGACGCGAGTAAGATTGTATGGCGCAAGAGGATACGCGAATAGTAAAGAAAATCTTTTGTTTCTTCTTTTTGCATAAATTTTTTTACATTTTCTTCGTATTTAGAGACAAGAGTAAATTCTAATTTTTCATTGAGATAAGAAATCATAAAGAATGTTGGTTTATGTAATAATGAAATGTCAACTGAATAATACAAGTAATAGTTTTCATTTTGCATTTCTTGCTTTTTTTTTATTTCTTTTCCTCGAACTTTTTTTTGCGCCAAGAGAAGAGAAGAAAAAAAGATAAAATTTGCTAAAGAAATGTAGTCACAATTAACTTAGATTTATGGTTTATTGGAAGTCTGACCGAACCCTGCTATTATCTACTAAGAGCTATATATTTTGTCAAGAATAACCATTTTAAAAAAGCACTTTACATGCAAATCTTTAATCTTTAACAGCATTTATTTTTCTCTTTTTTTTCTTCTTTTCTTTAGATATTTTATCAGCTAATGGCTTTTATTTCATACATTAAATTTAGATCCTTTTTTTTATATCTACAATAAAAATAATTTAAAAAAAACTACTTTATTTCATTTCTTTCAGCAAATACTTTTTATTTCTCTTTTAACTTATCGTATAATTAATTGAATAGTAAAAGTAATAATTTTTTTACAATTATTAAATTTTATAGTATCGCGCTCGATTAAATTAGATGGAAATTTAATTAAAATTTTTCATATTGACATATCGTGAAGGTTAAGTACGAATCATTAATTGAACTTCCCGGTTTTTCCAGTACACGGCCGCTGCTCTATTTTTTTTTTCCTCTTTTCTTTTAATTTCTTCTCTCGTTCTTAAAAAGCCAGTTAAAGCTGCTAGCTTTACTTGGCATTAATTAACCACCGACTTTATAACGCGTAAAAATTTCATGGACTCCTACGGTTATTTTACGCATGTTAAATATCATTCGTTATGTGTAGGAAAAACGTTTCGCTTTCACACCGGAACTCCACGATTTTAAGATAATTTTCTGCTATTTTGATTTTCAAAACTCCAAGCGCGAGTACTTAAATATCCCGTTGATTTATTAAAGTAATTTTAATGATTTCTATTACACATATTTATTCAATTTGGAATTAAGAAATGCTATGATATACCTAATAGTCAATGAATTAAAATCAGGATAAAATTTAATTTTATTCGAATTATTCCTAAATATCGTTTTAATAGAAATTATCTTAATCATTCAATCAAATTAAGCTTGTTATGCGATCACGTAATATGTAAGAGTGTTACAAAAAAAAAACTAAAGAGTATCTATGTTAGTAAATTGGCACGCGAAGCGTTCGTATTATAACATAACATAAGATAATACGTTTGTCAATCGAAATAAACATATATACAATCGTTTACTGCACGTACTATAAAGTATTACGGCGAAAAGATTATTGCAAAATTAGCAATGGGTTTTGCGAATTTCTTTATTGATTGGGAAATTATTTTTTTTTTCTTCTTTTTTTTTGGTTGCTTCTGGTGAATTTCGAAAGCATACAAAACAACTTTCTAACGCGAGCGTCAAAATCGTTTTCGTGATTAAGAAAAAGAAGAAATAAATAAAGAAAAAAAAAACAACATTCGTATCGTTATAACATATTTTAGCTTATCTTATGCACATTACAAATATGCAAATGTTTCAAATTGCTTTCTAAATATTTCTCTCTTATTTTTTTCTCAATCATTTGAAAAAAAGAAGGAAAAAGAAATGAGTTTAAGTTTAAAACAAATGTCAATGAACGGGAATGGTGAAATAAAAAAAAAAGAAGAAATTTTTTAAGAACAATAGTCACTTGTCAAACTAATTTTGTTTGCACTTATAGAAATGTGTATGCTCATTGTTTCGTTTGGACGTGAAACTCATTAACTATTTTTCCATTTAGATATAAGATACTTTCATTAAACTATGGATTATTGAGTAGAAGGTTGATTCATCATTTACTCAAATTACATATAATTTACTTTAGATATTCAATTCTTTTTTTGTATTTATAGTTTTTAAATTCTGTAAAATTATATTATTTTTTATGTTTTAACAATGTAACATTTAAGTATAATTTATATATTTAAACATATGATAGTTTGAATCTCGAATACAATCAAGAATGTATAAGTTCTTTCGAAAATTTGTTTTCAATATTTTTAAATATTGAAAAAAAACTAATGTACGTAGAGGCTTATTTTTAAACATTCTTAAGTATATGTATAATAGCAAAAGCACGCGGCATATGATCTCTTAAATACCTAAGACAAAATCTTACATAAGTCGTAGGCTTGCGCGCGCTAACGTTTAAGAGCAGACTTTCGCTGGCTACTTTCACTAGAAGGCCTCGCGAACTCTCGTATATATATACACACATGTATATACTCTATCCAGCATCCCGCTCACTCTTTCTATCTTTTTCTCTTTATGTGTATATATCTGTAAGCCAAAACACGCCCAAGTATTGAAGCCGATCCTTCACTTTCATTTTTTCCCTCTGACTACTTATAACGACGATGCCCCACCTTGAACGCGAAACTAAAAAAGAGGTTGTTTAAGACAGAGAAAAAGAAAGAGAAAGAGAAGGAGCGGCTTTTCGGTCGAAGGATCGTGTAATGCATGTATGCGAAACAAAAAAATACGAATAAATTAAAAAAACATCCTTGTATATATGAATGAGTTCGACCTTTTTCTTGTAATTCAAATATCTTTTTCATTTTTTTTCCTAATAATTTCAATGGATTTTAAGCATTTTTTTCACAAGTTTTTAATTTTCAGTTTTAATATGAATTTATTGAAATTTTGTAATTTTAATTCTATTTAGACAAGATTAAGAATTTCGTTCTTTTTTTTAAAATCTATACTTTGTAATGTTGCCAGCATGTTTCTTGCTATATATAGAAAACTTGTTGGAATCTTGAAATATAAATAACAATATATACTGTGGAGTAAAATAATAAAAAAGCTTATGGAGAGACTTCCATTAATAACAGCAATAATTTGCATATTAATTTTAAAAGTTTTTTAAAAGTATTATATCACATTTTTTATTACTATTTATTTTTATATCAATTGTAAGACTAGTAAAAAGTTATTACAGCTCCTATAATTACAATTTTTTTCAGTAGAAGAAAAAGTAAGTGTTAATGCAATTATATTTGTGAAAAGCTTTTTAAAGATCCTATATTTTATAATTAAATTAAAAATTCTTCTAATTCCAACACTTGTGTTGAACATAAAATTAATCATTATAATTGGATAAATATCATTAATTTCATATGCGAAGAAAGAAAAAAAATTAGACGATTAAAATGGCAAACTATTTGACTTAATAAAGGATACATATTGCACTGAATTACTTAATATTTTCAATGAATTACAGAGCTGTTGAATTTCAAGACAAGAATCATACCTCGAACGTTAACGAGGCATTAAATTAACTTGATTTGTTCAATCTATATTATAAGCTTGTGCATAAAGATTTTTTAAATGATTATGATACTCTGTGGTTTTAACAAGGTGTTATTATTACTTTTCTTATTTTATTTTTCTCTTTTTCATCATTTAGTTTGAAATATAATAAATTCATTTAATATAATATACATTAACAATGTTTTATAAATTTAGGGTAATACAAAAAAGTTTATATTCAGTATTATAGTTTATGATAAGTATTAATAAAAATGAATCTTAGGATATTATTAAAAAACTTTTTTTTGAAATGTTTATGACTGTGAAAGTGTAATAAATTATGCGCTTATACAAATATTATGTAGTTACAGCATTAAAATTTACATTTTTTAAAATTTCAATTTGTACTACGCGTTATTTAATCGTTTAGATAAAATTAAAAAGAAGAAAAAAAATGAAATAAAGATTTGTTTTATGTAATTAAATTATGCATCGTTTATTTATGATATCGGCATATAAAAACGATTTGCCAACGTGTAATAGTTATGCGTCAACTCGTAACAGACACTTTATATAATTAATTATAGCTAAACTTTGTATGTAAATCGATTTTTTTTTCTGTATTTGACTCTTATTTTATTAGTTGTTAACTAGACTATTTTGTTTTTTAATATGTAATCAGTGTACATGTTATCGGTACTATAAATCAAATTAATAAAAAGTATAGTTTGAGCTGTGTTTGGTAGTACATTAAAAGAAATGACAAAAAAGAAAATTTAAACGAGAAATTACATAAAGTAAAAATCTTGGCTCACATTTACAAAATTTTTAAATTTATTAAAACGCATTATCATAAATTTTTTGTCGTACAACGTATATGTAAACGTCATTGTATTTTCGTACATTCAATTATTACACCGGAAACGAATTTCGTAAACCTTGAAAAGTGCATCAATTGCATTTTTAAGTTTTGGGAAGAATATACCATTTTTTTAACTTTCTATTTCATAATTCCCGAAAAGTCCGTTAACTTATTTTTTATCGTAAGGAAATTCATTAAGGATGAATGCGAGTGAAAGTTTTTTTTAAAAATAAATTTCCTCGATCAAGATTAATCATGCGTTATGTGTTCTTTTTATATATAGAAGATACCGTTTTTTTAATAGCAGTGATTAGCTTGTTTCTTCGCTTACGGGCATTTTTTATAGTATAAGGTCATTATACTCGAAGTAGAGAAAATCGAAGATGAAAGTGAGAGTAAAAGATGGGTCTTAATTAAAATTTTTGGTAATTTTCGAAATTTTTAATGTCATGACGTAGAGGACGAGGTATATTTGATTGAATAACATTTTTATTTTCAATACTTGATTAATTGAATTAATTTTCGAAAACTTTATCTGTAACGTTGATAATAAAAAATGAATCGATGCATAATTTATTTTACACAAATAAATTTGGTATTATTAATTCTATTTCCGTTATATATTTATTTATTTACATATTTTTACTTAATATCGTAAAAAAATGTAATTAAATAAAATAAATTTAATTTTTTTGCGTTTTATCTAAAATTATAATTTTGATGTATTTTTTTATTAAATTAACATAAAATATATATATATTTTTTTTTTTTTTAAATTAACGTATTAATAACGTCGCTTATGGAAATCGCTAAAAGCTTTAAATTATTTAAACAAGTTTAAAATAAGTTTAAAATAAGTTTCTTCCTCGATAATGCATCATACTATAAAAAAAATCTCATCCACGTAAACCTGTTCAGCATTGCTCAACACTTAGAGACGTTACGGGTGTCGATGATCCGCAAGACGGGTAATGATTACGTAAAAGATATATAGATATATAGATACTTTAAAGAAAGGTAGAATCTTTCTATTAATATATGCGAACATTTTTGATGAAAATGGCGCTCCCTCACCTTTCTAAATGCTTATAAGCATGTTGTTATTCTTATTGTTAAGAAAGTGTGTATAAAGTTTTTAAAAACCTTCACGACACATATATATATAACAATGTTTATGTATATATATACATATATACTTGTTTTCCTGCTCTCTAAGCAATGTAGAATGTTTCCGCATGTTTCTTGAAAATCTCTTTTACGATTTAAGGATGTATATAAAAGCGCCGTTCCGCAAGTATTTTCTAAGTGCGGAAGCATGAGTTTTTTTCGTCTTTTCCCTTTTTTTCTTTAAACTTTACAATAAAACATGCATGTTGTTTCTTCATTGTATATTTTTAACTTTGTCCAGTTTCATAAACATGTATGAAATATACAAGTTTTTTTTTTATTTCGAAATGGTGTACGTTAATAAATTATTAAAACTGATTCGATAAAAAATTTTATTAATTAAAAAAGAAAATCGCATGGATGACTAGAGCGGTATCGTTACTACTTAAAACTTTAGGTTACGAATTTTATATGCATTCGATCTCATTTTGTTCTAGCAAATATTTTTTTATTTTATATTTTATAAAAGTTAGTTTATATTCTTAACTAAAATGAACAAAAAAATATTAATAGCGAATAATATTGAATATTATTTGCTAATAGTTTTCTTAATAAACATCTTTGAGACCAAGTTCTCGATACATTCAATTCAGTTAGATTTTCTTTAACATCGCTGTATTTCAGCTATCATTGCGATGCTATTTAGCGATGGAGGTAATTTCAGTGTGTTTGTGAACAAAGCACATGTAACGTACAGTAGTGCTTGCATAAATCGGTCGAGAGCGGGAATCGAACTCGGGCCCTCGGTTTACGAATCCATCGCTCTACCGACTAAGCCACTGACAACCTCTTTGATAGATTTGTTTTAAGCTGATCAAATTGGGTAAAAGATGCTTATATAGTTACCGACATTGTAGTTTCCAGAATAAAATTTTTTTTTTTTAATTTTTCCACTGCAAACCACTGAGACCTCTGAATTTTTTATTTCAAACCTTATTAATTGAATCACAAATGATTACCTCACGATTTATCTATAATTTTAAATAAGAACATTATCCCTTTAGTTAATCGTCTATAATTCTTTTGACCTTCTACAATATTTATCCATTTAGGATCTTTTAACATCCTAAAATTTTCTAATAATACTTTAATTTCTTAAAGATTACACTTGTATATAAGAATTAAACGTAATAAAATCTTCTAAGTATCTTTAACATTGAAAGATTTGCATTATAAATCTAAAATTACGCGCCAACACATATATACACGTAGCGTGCCATAAGCGAAGGTTCGCGAAACCTCTGTGTACATATATATACGACTGTAAAAAGCAACTCTGGTGTCATATAGTATCCTAGTTTTGCTTGACTTTATTATTATTATTATTATTTTTTCATGCAACGTAATTAGAGCGTCATCCTATAAGTGTAAACGCAATAACTTATTTTGTATTGAATTAAGATGTGACGTAAATTTTTCTTTTTTTTTTTTAAATAGGAAATGTAGGTGGTTTTGATGTTTTAAGGTAATGAAAAGAAAGTTCTTTGAATAGATTTATTGAATATATGATTCATTATTAAATGAAGGTATATTTTTATTATTTTAAAAATTAATTTTAGGCTTTACTTAATGATAGTTTGATAACAGAAATGTTTAATAATAGACTGAAAAATGATCATTTAAAATGAAGTTTCGTTTAATCCTGGTGACAAAAAATTAAAAAAAAAACAACTTAAAATTTTGTAAAGAAAAAAATTCTTTTCATTACCTGATACTAATTAAATCTATTTTAGAACCTGCACGTCAAAACTATCCTCTTCAATCGTGAATTCAAAATTTATCACCTCGATTCTCAATAAATTCGCTATACCTTCAATCGCAAATATTCCCACGCGTATAGGTGAAAAGGCTATGTTTAAAAATTAAAAAAAGAAATGCATAAAAAAAGAAAAAAAAACGAGCCGAAAGAGAGAAGGTAAAAAGGGGGAGAGTATATGTATGTACGTGGAAAAAACGCAAAAAAGACATGCAGTTGAGAAGTCAATTTCTTTTTCGATAAATAATGCGACTACTAATTGGCTCAGGCGTGCGCTTGTTAGTTATTCGATTTATACATGTATATATACATATAACGCCTTTTCGTTATATACTTTCCATCGTCGTGTATGCACACTCACTAAATAAAACCATAGCAATTGAAAATAAAAAAAAAGTCGAGTTCGCGCGGGCGCGTTTTCTCTCTCTCGAAAGTTGTATGCGCGTAATTGACTCTCGAATTGAAATATTTCCAAACTGCGTTTGTTATTATTTTTTTTTTTTTTGCATTAACGAAGACGATGAAAATATATCAAATTTTCACTAAAAGATTGAGCATAAATTTTAAATAAAAAATAAAATTTATCTATAACTTATTTTTAAATAATCAGTATTTTTATTTTTTAAATTTGAAAAAATTATAATTTTATTTTTAAAAATATTTTTTTACAATCAATAAATTTATAAGAAAATTATTTATATTTTAAATTTGAATTTACGCGGCTATTTAAATATACCAATAACACATTACTTTAGATCAATATAATAAAAAAAATATCACACGCGTGCACTCCCGGTCGTTTGCACTTTTCTCCTTTATAGTATCAATATCCAATATATATGTATCTATATATATATAGCGACTTTCACTCTCGCTGCGCGCTGAATAAACTTTTCTATTACATATTCACGACATGCATATTACATCCCTTTAAAAATTTATTCGTACAATAATTTAAACTCCCCAGAAAAAAAAAATATTTCTTTTTTTAAACATTTTTCCCTCAACACTGCGTAGTTTTTTTCTACGTACCGGCGACAAGGATAGCTGCTATCGCGACAAAGGTCCTCATCTTGAAGATTTGTGAATTCTTGAGTTTATTTCTAATGTAGAATAAAGTCAAAGATGTCGTTCTTGGTTTCCTATTGTTTTGAAGAAAACTTGAACGACGATTTAAAAAAAAATAACTTGTTGCACTAAATTATAGATCACTTATATATTTGTTCAAGAAATACAATCGATCCTCTCTTTTTTCGTAGGATTACAAGGAAGGAACGAAGTAACTCTGTCAGTCTCTTGCCGGTTTGTTGCACCTTTATATATAACCGGTCGGTCACGTGTCCTAATCCCTACTACTTTTTTAGTAAGGCCCCACCGTTTATCTTTCTTTTCACTCTCTTTCTTTCTCTATCTCTCTCTCTCTCTCTCACTTTTAACTTTTTTTTTTATTTTCGTATATACACTCTGTAGTGGAGAAGTAATATTATGTGTATAAGGTATGGAGAAAAGAAGAGGTGCCTTCTTTAAAAAAAAAGAGAGAAAAAAGAAAGAAAAGCTTATTACTGCCTTTTTCTCTTTTGGGTCCGTTGGCTGAAAGGCTTGCATTATAGTCGTTTCTCGCTTTTTCGTTTGACTTGATTTCTTTGCTTTTGAAGATGTTTCCAGAATTTTTTCCAAAAATTTCTTTTTATTTTGCAAACTTTTTTACTTTTTTTTTAAATTTTATAGTTATGATGAAAATTTATTTGTTTAAACAATATTTAAAAATTGTGCTTCGGAATATTAAAATTTAAAATGCACTTGTTTTATCAAAATGTTTTGCAAAAATACGTGTGTTCATTATTAATATTTGGGAATTTTAAAATAGTCAATTAAAGTTTTCAATTATTAGTTGTTTGTTTAATTATTACATTTGTTTAAGTTATTGGAGTATGATATGTACTTGAATTATTTAAAGTACAAAATATCATCTCAATCAACTCTAATTTAAGCCAAACGTTTTTCGATATATTTACAATACAACATATTTAAAGATATAAAACTTTTATTACAACCTACATGAAATGAAAAACATTAAAGCATTTGCTATCTCATTCATTCTTAATTTGCTTCTACATTTCATTTTTTTTCTCTCCTTGCATAATAAATGAAAGAAAGACTCATAAGTCAAATAAGAAAAAAAAGAGATAGAAAAAGAATTGAAAGAGAGAAGAGGCTGCACGAGGAAGAAGGCGTTGAAGAATAAAAGAAAAAGTGCTGAGCAATTTTCTTTAAAATTTCTTTCGTTATTGCATTACATATGCAAGCGTTATAAGAACTTTTGAAGGCGTGTATATGTAAGTTAAACGTAAATGTGTGGAGCGTAGGATTGACCTTAGTTGTATTGCATCGACCAGTGAATGCCAAGATATACATTTATGTTTTCTTTTTCTTTTTCTTTTCTTTTTTTTTAAATGAAGGACCCTTGGATACATGGAATTTCAGCTGTATACTTCAGTTTGGTTTTATGTATCTATACAGTGCTTTCAACGTGCAAATTCTTAGTTCCTTTTTTTACTATTGCCAATGTTTACCTTATGTATGTTATTTATTTAACGAAATTTTCAGTTCTATTTAATTCTTAGTAGTTAATGAAATAACGTTTGTTATACGTATTGCTTTTGTTCAACGATTTTTAAATAAGTAATGTCTAAAAGAGTCAATTAAAAATATTTATTACCAATTGAATTTTTTTAGATTCTTAATTTCTTTATTTAAAGTATTCAATCTAAATAATTTAATGTCAATGTAAAAACAACACAATTACAAATAAATAATTTATCAACGAATTATTTATGGAAAAATAAATGAATTTATGTTTTTTGAGGTATAATTGCTATACAGGTGCCTCATATTTTTTTAGTTTAAAAAAAAAAGGTATTACATAGGATTTTCTTAACGAATAGGATTATACGATAAAATACCAAAATAAGATATCGAATATTCAAAAAATTGTAAATCTTGATTCCAGCTATCTACTCTTTACGTAATCACTTAAACTTTCATTGATCAAATTTTCGTAAATGCTTATAGATGAAAGAATTTTATTATTATTTATTTTAATTTTATCGAAAATAATCAAACAAACTTAATAAAAAAAAAAAAAAATATTGATAAAGAAAATTTAATATAGTAAACAAAATAATGATAATATTTTGATATATACTTATTTTTTATATTGTAATACGAAAATATTTAAAAAATTTCTTATTCGTTTTACCAATTACTACGCTTATCATTTATCTAAGCTTAGTACAACATTAACTTTCTTTGAAAAATTTAAATAAAAAAGGAATATTTGTTCAATAACTATATGCGCGCACAGCTAATGATTATGAGAATGCATTGATCATAAAATTACCATCGGTTATAAGTTAACACCCAAAATGACAAAAATAAGAGAAATCCAAAATGTAAATTAATCTTACAATTTCCTAATGCACAAATCAAAATTAAAATTCCATCGTTTTGAACGAACTCTCTTATTCTTTGTGTATGTACAAAATCTAATCCATAAATTCATATCGTACAACACTATAAGTCAATCCATAAACTTCATATATATAATTTTCATTTTTCTTTTTTTTTCATTCTTTTTCCTCCAACGCATTTCCTCTTTTTCTTTCTTTCTTTCATTCTCCTTTTTTTTCATTTTACTTGTTATAAAGTATGCATTTCTCTTTCTTTTTTTTATTTAGTCTTATCCTATATAACTAAATACAACGCGAGACACTTTTAAAGCCGTATATAACATTATAGTTGATCCGGAACCAGATTGCGAAACAAGTTCTTGGGATTTGGTTAGTTATATACAGTATATAAAACTAACAGCGTATATAAGTCAGGCACACATGTACACCAAGCATTGGACTTTTGTGGTTCATCGAGAAAAGGGGGAGGCTCACGGATACATTATTTGCGTGCCTTTTTCGATGTCGTGATCATACTGTAACACGTGTTATTGATGTTTAATGTTAAAAATTTTGCATGACGCATGCTTTATTTATTGTTTAAAAGGTTTTATCGGAGAGTTTTATGAATCTGGTTGGAAATTTTCTTTGTTACTGATTATTGGATGTTAATCATTAGAAATATGCGTTACGAAAATTAAATGACATATTGAATTTCAAGAGAAATTTTTCAAAATGACAAAATGCCTATAATGATACATAAATTTTTAATATGAATCGAGCATATAATACGGGGAATAATTGAATTGTAAGGTATTTTATCATTTTTATGAATAAAAAATTCTGCATTATGTAACAATAGCGTAAAATAGATGTTTCTCAGTCAATTTTTTTGAAAAAAAACGGGGTCAACTACTCTACTACTAGATGAACATCGATTGATAAACTGAACTAAACTAATAATTAGTCATCATTACAAGAAAAATACACAACTATTTTTCTTGCATGTAATCAAGCTTCTGCATGTTTATTAATAATTTTGAAAAATATTAGTATGGTGAGCTCTAAAGTTATAATCTTAATTAAGGTGGCATGCCGTTTAAAAAATCGTTTGTTTTTAAGTTTCAAGTCAACATTTACTTGCTGGTTAACCATACATAATATTTATGTATGTATAATAAAAGTTACCATTAGACTTGAAAAAAAACGCACCAACCCATATTTTATTAATTTATTATTACCATTTTTATGAATGGAAAACAAAATTATGAAAAAAAGAAAATAGTAGTATACGTTAATTTTTCACAAAATAGATAATACAAAAGTACAAATATTTACTTCATCCTTCACTTGTGTCTCATATTTATTCAACCATCTCTAAATTCTAAAATCAAAGTTACAAATTCAGCCTAACTCTTTCATCACTATAGCGCGGGTCAAACTCAACAAATAATTATCATATGAGACACAAAGGACTTACATATAGCCACATAATATAGATATACGCTTTGGCAATGTTTCTGTGTCTATTACCATCCGAATTAAAATACTTTTTCCAAGCTAAGCAACCATTAAAAGCATTACAATAGAGTGTATTCCCCGACAAACAATCTATTGTGTTACAAAACGTAGCATATGTATATGTACTATTTTTTCTCAAATTTTCATTTCGAATCTTTAAACTCATTACGGTATTGCATGTTAAATTTTTCGTGCTGTGCAATCCTTATACTCTTAAGTTTTGCTTACTTATATTGGCTTCTATGAGTGTGCAAATACGAGATGTAGAGATGCTTTTAATTTTTGTCCAAAAGTAATTTTGCTTATATATACCAACACAAATAGAATGAATTTAAAAAATTAATAAATAAGCGTATGCATATTAGAAAAAAATATATTAGATTTTAGTATTATTATACGAAAGGAATTTCTTTGACAACTTTTACCGGATGATGCGACATATATGCGTCCATGTTGAACTATTAATAGTTATTAATTTCATATTTCTTATCTCAAAGCACGTAAATACGTAGGACAAGCGAAAGTTTTTTTTTGAACGATCATTTTTCTTAGTTTTCTTTTTTATTTGAAATGAAATATCTATCGTGTTTGGAAATTTCTAAAGTCGTTAAATTAATTTCATTAGTTATGGTAATAAATTTGTCATTATAAATAAAATTTAAACGAATGTGAATAATTAAGTTTTTTGTATGTGTATTTATTTAGGTGTAATCACAAAGTATTTTTGATAATTAGTTCAGGTAATTTAAACTGTACTTTATTACAGATATAATAAAATTAATGTATTAAGATTTAATTTTTTATGACTCTAAATATTTAAATTCAACCGTCTTTTTTGATTATCACAGATTGATCCATGTCAGTTTTTATTTTTTTATTCTATAATAATTTTGCTCAAAGATATTAAAAATTTATTTTTGAATCAGTGGCAAATTTATATAAAAATTTTAATATTTGATATCATACTATTCTTATTATCCCATAATGAATCTAATAATTTTCATTTTTAGATATAAATTTCCTTAATCATCCTTTTAATTAAATTCATTATATATTGTATATAAAAAAAATTACTAATACTATAATAATTAAATATATTTTTTTAATTTTATTTAACGTCACTGTATTTATGCTACGTTGCGATGCTAATTAGTGACGGAGATCGTTTCAGTGTGTTTGTGAAGAAAGCACATGTAACGTACAGTGGTGCTTGTATAAATTGGCTGAGTGCGGGATTCGAACTCAGAACCTCAAGATTACGAATCCATCCCTACCGACTGAGCCACTTTAGACCTCATGAAATCTATCTTATGTAAGTTTATTATTATACAAAGCGCATTGAAGTACTTCCTGGTATATGCAATATAAAAGTCTTGTGCTAGAAGAACAAATAAAATAAATGACAAAGTAAGCTTTTGTTGATTATGTGCCAATAGCCTATGGCAGTAAATTTAAAAGAAAATTTTTTAAAATCATCGAATGTATATAAAATTGCCTTTCGTACAATTTTATATATTTATGTATATGCAAGCACTCGATCTTCACCTCGAAAACTTATTTTACCTTCATTGTGGCTTTGCATTCTGGTACATATGTATTTATACATTTGACATGGCTTTAAAGTTGAGCGAACCTGTTTTGAAAACTCGTACCGTTCTGCAATTTCTTACAAGTATTTTTTTCGTGTAGAATTTAAGGATATAAGGGAAATAAAAATATTTTTTTTCTGCATTAAAAATATTATTAAAGATGAAAAAAATTGAAGAAACTTTGAACTATATTAAAGTTTTTATTTGCTTAATTTTATAAGCAGTAAAATTACAAAAGAAATATAATAATAAATTAAAATTCATATTCGTGTAACAATAAAGATATTTTAGATTTTCCACGTTAAGTCTATTTACGCGAGTCTATTCAAAACATAAAAATAAACTGGTGAAATCGCTGAACTTCATTCAACTCTATGTGTCTATTCTCGACAGGTTTATGAAAATGTCTGTAACAAGTGCTTTTTTCAAATTCTAAAAAAAAAGAATATGTTAAAAAATCTTTTTAAAGTTTCACGAAAAGATCTTTTTTATGGTCATATTGTTGAAGCTTTCTTTTTATTATGACATTTAGTTTCAAAAATGATAATTTAATTCTAGATTTAAAAAGTCAAAATCTTACTTTTATTTAAAAAAAAAGAGAAATCATTAAAAAAGTTTAGTATAAAGATTTTTATTTGTTCTTTTTACTATTGTATACTATATTGTACGTTGGATAAAGTTGTGTAATTTTTTATGATTATTTAATAACTGGGTTTTAGAAAACGTTCTTATAAAAAATAGTATATATTGCTATATTTAAATATCAACTTTGATAAATGACATTCATAATGAACGGTGATAATATTAAATAAAAACATAGACGTAACTATTAATTTCAGATTTCACTTAAATATTAATATCTCGCACGCTATTATTATTAAATGTATAATTTCAATTCTAATATATTTTCAAATCAATCAAACGAAACGCAAAAAGATAAAATTTCTTTTTTTGTGCAGAATTAAAAACTTAAGATCAACGCGTGAAAAAAAAATTAAAAAAAAAAGAAGAACCAGTTTCATACTTATAAGACTTTGGGTAAAGTAAATAAAAAAAATTTAAAGAAAGGATCGTACCACTTGAGTTCATCGTGCTTATGTATCGTATACCACGTATTATAATATTTGCGCATGGTAACGTAACAAAAATGTATATGAATGAAAGTTTTTCTAAACACATTTGACTTATTGTATTTATGGCCTTCGAAAATACAATGTTTTTTTTTAAATTATCTTCCCTGTTAAAAAAGTCCAGGTGGATTTCCACGTGGAAAATCCACGTGGAATTCCACGTGGATTTTCAGTCTGATTTACTTGGATTTTCAGGGTGATTTACTTGGATTTTCAGGGTGAAAATCAGGGTGGAATTCCAGGTAGATTTTCAGGGTGAAAATCAGGTTGGAATTTTAAGGGGATTTTCAGTCTGAATTACTTGGATTTTCATAGTGAAAATCCACTCTGATTTTGAGTCTGAAAATCCACTCTGATTTTCATAGTGAAAATCCACTCTGATTTTCATAGTGAAAATCCACTCTGATTTTCATAGTGAAAATCCACTCTGATTTTCATAGTGAAAATCCACTTTGATTTTCAGTCTGAAAATCCACCCTGATTTTCATAGTGAAAATCCACTCTGATTTTCAGTCTGAAAATCCACCCTGATTTTCATAGTGAAAATCCACTCTGATTTTCAGTCTGAAAATCCACCCTGATTGTGGATATATTTAAGCATTCAAAAAAATATTTTTATCAAATTAAATTTATTTATGTTTTTCATTGCAACCACAAAAATATCTCTGCTCACTTAATAGAATAGAACGTGAGAAAGTAGGCCGAATGATCGTCGTTTTAGACAAAAATTAAACTGTTAGTTTATAAGCTCTAAAGTCTTTTATTCTTTTCATGCGCGTTGGCTTGCCATAAGAAAGTCAATACATAAAAAGCGTGGTAGCCCGCTAGTGGTTAGTTATTGAATATGAATATACACATGTATATAATAGTACTGATGATTAACCGTTAGGGGATGCTCCGCTTTCTACCTATTGACTTTCTTATGGCAAGCGAACGCGCACGAAAAGAATAAAAGACTTTTAGAGCTTATAAACTAACAGTTTAATTTTGTCTAAAACGACGATCATTCGCCCTACTTTCTCACGTTCTATTCTATTAAGTGAACAGAGATCTTTTGTGGTTGCAATGAAAAACATAAATAAATTTAATATTATAAAAATATTTTTTTGATTGCTTAAAAATATCCACAATCAGGGTGGATTTTCAGACTGAAAATCAGAGTGGATTTTCACTATGAAAATCAGAGTGGATTTTCAGACTGAAAATCAGAGTGGATTTTCACTATGAAAATCAGAGTGTATTTTTAGACTCAAAATCAGAGTGGTATTTCACTATGAAAATCCAAGTAATTCAGACTGAAAATCCCCTTAAAATTCCAACCTGATTTTCACCCTGAAAATCTACCTGGAATTCCACCCTGATTTTCACCCTGAAAATCCAAGTAAATCACCCTGAAAATCCAAGTAAATCAGACTGAAAATCCACGTGGAATTCCACGTGGATTTTCCACGTGGAAATCCACCTGGACTTTTTTAACAGGGTTGGTTCGTTTGAAATTAATTTTCTTGTAAATAATGATTACTTTGTACATTGTTTATGTTAATTCTATATTGTTAAGAAAGACATTATTATTTATAACGAAATATTTTAAATTTTGTTTTGTTATGAAGAATAATTTCTTAACATTGTAAAATTTTACTCAAATAATTGGAAAATTATAGCATTCAACACATGCTTTTCATTTTTTCTATATTTTCTCTTCAAAATAATTGTACAGTATTACAAAATCAAATTCAAAATATTCCTAAAAACCATTATGAAAAATTTTTAGCAATTAACAATTTAAACACGATTTTTAATTTTCGACCTTGTGCTTTGACGTAGAAAGGCTTGCAATACATAAAATATCCTGGATGAAGAAAAGCTATTTTTGGACTTATTTCATATTTTTCGATTGACTCATAAGAATTTTGTTAAATTACAATGCTTTATCAGAAATTCGAATTTTTCTTTTGAAAACCATTAGTAAGTGTTTCGTTGTATCTTTAACTCTGAAATATCATTAATAAATATTTCCATATTTTTTTATTTAAAATTATGCTTGGTATATATAAATGGGTTTATTATCGCTTTAAAATGTACATTATTTATTTGCGTCATTATCATTTCTGGCTAATACTGTAATTAAAGATTAATGTTTAATACCGTGAGGATATAAATTAACCATTAATTTTAAGTAATTTATACCTTTTAATTAATAACCATCGTTTTGAAATAAAAAGATGTTTATGTTTTAAAAATAAAAATTTTAACTGTAACTGAATTTTATTTAAATAGGTTTGAGACTTTGCTATTTTTAGTAAAAGTGGATATTACTATGAACGTATTCAATATTCTGATTGTTATGAAAGTCATGTATTAGAAAAAAATTGAACCATTTTTATTGTTTTAGTAGGTTTGTAATATTTGTAATGATATAAAGTAGTGAGATTTATATTTTTTTATAAATATTGAGAACAAAATATTTGATCTTTTAATATATTGTTCATAGTATTTGATGCATCTTGATTTTGAAGTATGCATGTTTTATTACGGTGTGTATTTTTATAATCTCAAAATCAATTGTGTAAAATAAATTGAGATTAATGATAGTTGAATAACGACTTGAATTAAAATAAATGCAACAATCGTTAATCATGGAAAAAAAACGTCACTGTAATAATACTCTCTTTTAATCTATTTATTAAAATATTATACTTTTTTATTTTAAAGATTTGAGAAAATCAAAATGATAAAAAATAATATTTTTAAAATCTTCATTAACTTGCCTACGGAATCTATCAATTTCATCTCCATCAAAACATCGTAGTCATAAAACAAATACATAAAACTACACTTTCAAAAATTTAGCCATAATAAAAAGAAAATAAAAAAAAAGAAAACCTAATTAGCATAATAATTTTAATGCAAAGCCCTCTCCGCTTAAGGAAAATAAAAAAATAAACTTTCGTCGCTAGATCATTACACTATGTAGGAAATTTAAATTTCCGGCATTGCGCAACAATTTTTTTTTCACTCTCTTCTTTTTAGTATACTTATGAGCCAAATCCATCTTATCTTTAACTTAAACTCGTGTGCATATACACATGTATATAAAATACGATCGCTTTCCTTTCAAAACGAAGGTCGAGGATTTAGAAGTCAGAGAGCTATATACATTTAGCCTCGCCCATATATATCTATATCTGTATAATAATAAGAAAAAAGTTTTATGTAACACTAGTATTTGTATAGCTAACTTAATAAAAAGAGAATGAATACCTACGTGATGTTAAAAAAAAAAAAGAAAATATAACCAACGCTTATGGTTCTTTTTTTTTAACGCCGATTCTTTAAACTCGCACGTGCGTATAAATTCGTGTGTAACCCGCTAATATATTAAGTGGAGACGATGACCGTTGCAATTGGTACGGTAAGTACGAGCTGTTTGCGAAATATATATCGATGAATTCTATTATGAATTCGCAGCTTGACTATTGAATAATTTGTTTCTTTCTTTTCTTTTTTCTTCTTCTTTTTAAGGAGAGAATTTAATGAATAGTCGATTTATATATATTTTGGGTGTGAACGAATTCGTCGTGGGATGACTGGAAGACCTTTTTGCATTTTTAATGAGTCTTTTAAATGATTTTTTTTACGTGTATGAGAAAAAAAAATTGGATTATTACGTAATTTGACGTTTCTTTTTTTATTTTATTTTTTTTTTAATGAAGAATTACTGCACAAGTTTTTGTTTCTACGAAATGATGTCATCGATGAATAAATTTTCAACTTGATATTTTAAGTGGAGTTCCAATGATTTTAAATAAATAATACTTTCTCAATCGGAGAAATTGACAATTTTTTTGTTCAAAAATATGATATTACGTATGGGATACAAACTATTTATGTTTAATTCTTTTATGAGTTTTACGTTAATTTTTCTATTGTTATTTAAAGTTGAACAAAAATTTTGCAAAACAACATATTAGCAAGATCTTTCTCTTCGTGTCTAAAACCGAATAAAGATGGTTTAGAAAAATTGCACGTGTTAGAAGAAAAAAACGAAGGTCAGCCACGTGGTATTACTAGCAAATTTTAAAACTTAATTACTTATACAAAGACATGAACCTTAGTCCATTCGAATTTTTTTTTGCCAATTCATGGAATGAATGCTTAAAAAAGGATGCAAATTAGCGTAGATGGTTCCTCGTTGGAATGTAAAAATGTCCAACCGATAACTTTAAAAGTAGTTTTATGTATTCTTAGATCTTTTTTTTATCTCGAAACTTTATTTCGTTTTGTGGAAAAATAGAATTATTATATTTATTACATTTGAGTTAAATTTTTTAAACTTATTATAATCAAGTATTCTTTAAAAAAAACTTTTAAAAGATATACAATTTTAATAGTAAACATATGGGTAATTCTTTCATACTTTTAAAAATCATGTTACTGCGTCATTTCTCCTAAATATGAGATAGCACATCTTGTTAGCAAATGTTCACTGATTTATTGAGTTATTAGAAACTAATTTTGTTATATTTTTAATGATAATTAGACGTGTCATTTTATGGCGGATGGGGAAAAGGGGTTTTTTTTTTGAAATTTAAATGTTACCAGGCCATGTAAAATGATAAATTACCGCTATAAAAAAAATGACTACTGCTTTTTTTATTTGAAATTCACACCAAAGCTTTATCTATACACATACTTTTGGAAAATCAAGAGCATGGGTGTGTGCCTGTTAACAAAAGTACTTTCTGAAAGGTTATTAAAATGTTACCAAAAATTTATATATTTTACTTTTTTCTGGAAAATACGATGCTGTAAAAAAGACTATTCAGCGGTGACATTTTAAACTACATCAAAAGGTAATATTTAGAATCACAAAGAGAAATTTTTTTATTAGGAACGTGTGCCTAGTGTAGATAAAGTTCTTTGTTCGTTTGAAATTATACTTAAAAAACGTGACTCACTTTTGAAAATAGGTTTTTATCCACTAATATGAAAACCTAAGCTTTGATTCATCTTTTCTCTGTTGTGAACTTTGTAATTTACTATTTTATAATACTCAATGTAATCTTTAAGTTGCTTTTGAAGTATTATTTCGAGTATTCTGGAAATCATTGAATTTTTCCCGGCTATTAAATTTTCCAAATTTACATCGATTACCTAGTTTCTATCAATGTTTTAATTCTAAAGAGTTTAAACTTTAAAAAGCTCAGTTTAGTTTTTTTTTTTTTTTTTTTTTTTTTTTTTTTTTTTGTGCCTGTTAACAAAAGTACTTTCTGAAAGGTTATTAAAATGTTACCAAAAATTTATATATTTTACTTTTTTTCTGGAAAATACGATGCTGTAAAAAAGACTATTCAGCGGTGACATTTTAAACTACATCAAAAGGTAATATTTAGAATCACAAAGAGAAATTTTTTTATTAGGAACGTGTGCCTAGTGTAGATAAAGTTCTTTGTTCGTTTGAAATTATACTTAAAAAACGTGACTCACTTTTGAAAATAGGTTTTTATCCACTAATATGAAAACCTAAGCTTTGATTCATCTTTTCTCTGTTGTGAACTTTGTAATTTACTATTTTATAATACTCAATGTAATCTTTAAGTTGCTTTTGAAGTATTATTTCGAGTATTCTGGAAATCATTGAATTTTTCCCGGCTATTAAATTTTCCAAATTTACATCGATTACCTAGTTTCTATCAATGTTTTAATTCTAAAGTTTAAAAATTTAAAACCCCTTTTTTTGTATGTATTTAATAGCTTACACCTAGAACGTTGAGTTGAATCATCACTGAAATTTCTAGATTTTAAATTAAAAATTTTTAGATTTAATGTTTATTAAATAAACTAAAATATTTGGTTAAAAGGAATATAAGTATTTTTATTCGAAAACATAAACTACACAAATCTATGTCAAATTTCATACCCTAAGATTGACAATTTTAGCAAAAATAAATTGATATTCCACTCACTTATGATTTGTAATCAGGAATCCCAAAAGCCATTGGGTAACTAATATCACTCAATTTTAATACCCGAATCGCCAAAAATGAATTTTCCAAAAAAAATTGCCATTTCTGGCATATTTTATTTATTACAAAAAATTTTGTAATTATTAATGTAAATTGCGTATTTAAATATTTTCTGTAACATATTAAACATGTAAAAATGAAAAAGCTCAATGGAAAATGATCTATTATAGCCCAAAATACTTAAAAAACTGATCTGAGATAGGTAAAATATTATACCTGGGTGTGATAATAATGAATATATTTAAATGTCTTATATTAAAAAAAGCTATCTTCAAAAGTGAGTAATGCGATTTTTTCTTTTATTATCATTTTAATATATCAACATTTAAAAAAAATAAATTTGATACATGTGTCTTCAATTTTTTTTAATTTATTGAAAGTAAATTTTAACACTATGAAAAATTTACTCGAAAATCTGTCTTTTGATGTTTGTTAAAAAGACTACCCTTAAAAGTGAGTAACACGATTTTTTTCTTTCATTATAATACGTCAACATTCAGAGAAAATTAGTTTTACACGTGTGCCTGTATTTTTTTTTTTTTAATTTGTTGCAGGTGAAATTTTAACATTATGAAAGATTTACCCATATAACTTTCTAAAATTTTACTAAAAACATTGTATGTTGAAGTTTACGCTTTTATTTAAATTTCGAAAAATTTCTATAAAAATATCATCAATTACAATAAGTAAAAAAAAATTTTTCCAAAACTGATCAAGCTCAAAAGAACCGCTTGATAAAAAAGGAATTAAAAGAGTGCATCGACTATATCGTCTGGCGCATAAAATCGCACCTTTTCATCAACTTGTCTGCGATATTAAACTTTTACCACCCAAGACTACATTAACTCAATGACGCAAGTGGATCCCTTAAAATGTCCTTAAGCACGTAGGATATATGAATTCGCATTGCCATGCAAGCGAACGATGAAGCGTATGCTTCGTCGCCCTCCCCCGAAAATTCCAAAAAGGCCGAGCGATTTCTACGAATTATCTAACCGCACACGTATTAATAAGTATTGCTCATAACGGACTTTTTTATTCGCATTAACTTTTATTTAATCAATGCTCGTCAATGGCACTTAACATGATCTTATAAGTTGACCACTTGGATATAATATCATTCATTTTATTTTTTTATGTGAACAAGCTAATTGTATACTGGATATGATTTAAAATAAATTTGCAAACTTTTATGCAGAGATTTTTAGGCTTATCAAGAACCACTGATTAAAATATAGAGAAGTAAGGTAGTCGATTTAAAAAAAAGAATATATTATCAATTTAAATTTTAAAAAAATTATCAAAAATTGTAGATACAAAAATAAATTATGACAATCATATTCGTAAAATCATTAGAGCAAATAGAAAATCATGCCCTCTCAGAAAATAAAAACTATGGACTGTATAGAGTAAAGCGATATAAATTCTTGTCTGTGATTGAAGATATCAAAATTTATATTTTTTAATAGTTTTGAAAAATAAAAATTGTAAAACAAAATTAATATAAGTAATTTTTAATGCTTTATGTTTATTGTTAATATAATATTTATCAAATATTATGTAACCTTGCACAATATATGAAACAAATTCAAACATGAAGTTAATCATACTTAAAAAGAATATTTTAATTATTTCAATCATGGTATTTAAGGCAAAATCAAAAGTTATTTTATTTGCGCCAATAAGGATATAATTAAATTTTTTTCATTTTGATAATAATTAAATTAATAAATATATCAAAAATTATATTTTTATAGATTTTGTAAAATTTAAAACAAAATAATTTTTTTTGTAATCTTCATTATCATATAAACGTATTAGTATCGCTATATAAATTTTCATAAATATAAAATAAGCTTATTTTATTTAATGTGAATAAAATGGATAATTTATAACGGTGAATACAAATAAGAAAGATGACTATATTAACTTTACAAAACTTTAAAATATATCTAACAATTTGTATAAAACGTACGAAGGAAATTCTTAACATAAAACAGGTTTGCGACAATCCTGCGACTTTATTTCGGAAGAACCTAGTTTAACATATGTGCTTTTCATCAAGGTTAAAAACCCAAATGTACATGATGTCAGGTTAAGGTAAAATTTTAAATTTTTGACAGATTGACACATATAATTATTAGATTTTGCTTACGCATTTGTGACCTTGTATTAATGTTAGCCAAAAATATATTATTTAAGATTTCTTTAATAAAAAAAAGCGAGGGTGATAATTATCGATGGAAAAAAGTGTATTTTATCGGTGACCTACATCTTTCATATATTATTAGATATCATTTCATTTTCAAAATTTTATGAATTCTAAATTGAAATGACATTTCTCAATAATTTATTTAAAGGTCAAAATGTATGCTAGAATTGTAATTTGAATATACATTTTTTATAATTTCTCTGCAATAAATTAAATTTAAAGTTTTCTCAAGAAACCGGACATAAAATTGTGAAATTCTTATACAAAATATTTTTAATCAATATACTTATGATAAGTATTACCATTATCATAAGATACATTTTTTTTAAAGTATAGCGTAATATACTGTGAAATTATATATAAATTGAAACTGAGTTCTAAAGTGGCTCAGTCGGTAGAGCGATGGATTCGTAATCTCGAAGACCCGAGTTCGATTCCCAGTTTCGACCGATTGATACTAGCACCACTATATGTGCTTTGTTCGCAAACTGGAAAACCTCCGTCGCTAGTTAGTATCATAATGAATACATAAATACAGTGATAATTAAAAAATATATATATAATTGGTTATGGACTTTTGGTTTCTTTTACAATTTTGAAAATGCTAACTCATACGAAATACTTTTTTTACCATAATGACACCCCAACCTCGCTTTCATGCAATATTATTTATAATTTTAAAAATTACCGTTAAATAATATAGAAAAATATACTAAATAATTATTTAAAAAGCAATCTATTGAAAAAAATATATATTTTGTTTGATTTCATGAAGATAATCACTCATCTCAAAATTCTTTTTTTTAAGCTTTTTTCGAACGTTTTGACATTTTCAAAATCGTAACGTAACAAATCACGCCATAAGTTTAAACCCATTATTACGGCTTTTGTCGCTACGTTTTTAATAACTCTTTCGTGTCCCATGTGCAGTCACCCTGAATTAAACGTTTAAATATTATGTAAATTTAAAGAATATATTTTTAAAAAATTTTTTAACAACTATATAAAAACTATATATTTACAATATTCAAGAAACTCTAAATTTTGAATAATTTATAATTTTTTAAATTGTAAGTAACATTAATGTTCATTTAATGATATATCCAACCGTTTAATTTTTTAAAATTTATGTTGTCATTAAAAAAAATGTAACCTTCGCTAACTTCTCTTTTTTCCAACCGAAGAAACAAAAACAATCATCTTCAAATTGTTTGCGACATATAATTACAGCCCTTCTCAAAATTTCAATAACGTTATATTATTCTCGATCGGTACACCCGTCCTTCAATGCAAAAAAAAAAATATAAATAAATAAGTTGAGACATTCTCATGTATATTACCACATAAGATCGAATCCCTTTTCGTGCGAATCTTCTACATTTATTATATTAATAATGATTCTTGACACATTAAAAAGAAGCTGCCCAAATTAAAAGTGAAAACTGGGTCAACCAGTATAATATCACGCAAGGGCTCGCTAAAAAAATTCATTCTACAACCAAAATAAGAAAAACGAAATAACGGATCAGAAGGATTCAGAAAAATTTTTCAATTCCATCATCGGTCAAAACTAAAATTTATTATAATACGTCTTACATAACGTGTACGAGATTTCGAAATGAAGAAAAAAAAATCATAATTAATTGCGACTATTCTATCTTTTGAATCGTGTAATTTGATATAATCCTTTAAATATAAAGATTATTAATATGTACGTGTGTATATAGATACACACATGTACGAACATATATATGCTTGCGGCGAGACATGATCGGTTCGATATACATTGACACATGAATAATCGCGAATACTCTGCTCCAGATTCTGAAATTCACGCTATTAATGCAACCTCTGCTTTAAAGAATTTATTATTTGTATGTTAATGTACGCATGTGTGTATATATTATACATTTTGAATGAAAAACGTCATTTATGACACATAAAATAACAAGGCAAATCGATTTTGGACTTGAATTCACTTGAATAAAAAATAATGTAAGAATAATATTAATATAATTTAAAAAAAAGATTAGTTACAGATGTATGTATGGTTTTGAAATATGGTAAATGATATTTATTTTCTATGCATATATGAGATGACATTATAAAATGATAAAATAATAAAATAAATACTAATTTGCAAAAATGTATTTTTGTTTAAATTTTTAATTATTGCCCTACGATTAATTTTATGAAATAAAACCTGATCCATAAGATAACGCTTTCTATAGTGCATCCTGAATATAACATCTACCACTCAACCATTGATTCATAATAGAGTACAGTAATAACGTAAATTTAGATATAATCAAATACACTGCTTTTATTATGGTATTATATATAATTTTAAAAAATCAGTTACAACGAATCAACCTTATGTGTACTACATTAAAATAGTTGTCAATATTTAAAAATAAAATGAAATTGCTTTTTTTGACATTTGCTGTAGGAATGCGAAATATATAAAATAATTTCCCACTGCACTATAAGAGTACATAAGCGATGACCTCAGATTTCTTTTTTCCAGCAGTAAACACGATTCTTATGTATTTACTTGCTATATAAGAAAAAAAGAGAATACCACACTCCCAAGAGGAAAAGGACTATAAAAACTGCTGTATATATTGGCTCATTGCATCAGCAAATTTTCGGCTTTTATGCTATAATGATACTCCAATAATGACCGACCTTAACATCACAAATGAAAACGAGAAAACTTACCCACACATTTTTATATAGATGTGTATGTACATACCATAATTATTCTTTAAAAAGAAAAAAAAAATAATAAAAGAACTGCGAGAAAAATAAAACAAGAGGTGGCTCTTTCTTTTCTTCGTTTTTTTGCAAAGGGTCAAGGTGTGCACGCATCCTTTTTTATCCAGACAAGTATATACGTATAAAAATACATATATAAAATACACCATATAGCACATAAACAAGGCCGAAGAGAAGGTAAAATTTACTTATAGTATAGCAAGCAGCGCGCACCAGCAGCAGCAGAAACTTTCTCAAGTCGCGTCCGTTGTCCAGTTTTCTTGAATAAATTTTGAGAGAGACTCCAATCTCTCTTTCTTTTCGTATAATAAATACGTATTTATAAAAAAAAAGGTATACGCCGCGGAAGAAGGCGTCTCTCAATGAGCCTTGGAAAACAAACGTGAAATCGACAGCGATAATACGCACACGCGTATTTGAACGTGCGCTGGGTTTAACATGCTAAATTTTCAATTGACGAAAGTTGTTTAACAATTGTTCTCATTATTTTCTCTCTCTTTTTTTTTTTGTTACTCTTTCCCTTTTCCTTTTTTTTATTGAATTTGGTTTTGTTTTTTATACGATTGAAGGATAGGAACAGTTGACAGGAAGTTTATACACTGATCAGATGCGATTTACTGATTTACGCGTTACTGGTTGGTTCGTAGGGAGAGTAACTTGGTTATACTTTTAGGATATAAAATATTTTTTATAATTTAATAAAAAATATTGTTAAAAATTTTGATACAGATATATTTTTTAAAATTGATAAATCTTTTATTATATGTTGAAAGTGGTTTTACAAAACGTAACTTATGAAATATAAATCTTTTTCCTTATAATTCAATTCCGATCGTAAACATCAATAAAACACACGATAAATTCTTTTTAAGTCTCTACGAAGTTTTAAAATCTTATCCATTAATAAATGTTACATCATGAAACTTCAAATTGCTTAATTTCGTGTGAAAAATTTTGAAGATTTACATTTGAATCGTAACATTTAGTATTTTATATCGAACTTTGAATTTCACAAAAATAATACGCATTTATGTTTTCCACAAAGCAAGCGCAATATAATTTAAAATAAATAATTTTTTTTAAATTAACATTTTTTTCATAAACTATCGCACTTTTTTAATTTTATCACATTTAACATAATATTAAGTTGGTAGAATATTTCTTTTTCGTTATTTCATCTTATCAAAAAAAATGATAATATTCTCAAAATATTTAAAAAATTTTGAATTTATTTTACATTTTCATATAGCACATATAATCTTTAACAGTATACGGTGTCATCAAAAAAAAAGAAGAAAAAAAGCGAAGAAGGAAAAGAAGTTTTATAAAACTTTTCCTGTGCACAAATATACAGCTGATGATGATACGCCTCGAGGTCGGATCTTTGCTTTTACTTTTACTCGTGCCTTATGTTTCTGTTACTCTTACGTAAAAAATACTAAAATAAAATAAAATACGAATGAAAAGAAAAAAATAATACGACGATTGATAGTTTGGGATGCGCAAGACGAATATTAAACGATAAAACGTGTGCATGTTTTATGGATATGGATATATTTGGAAATTTGGTATTTATTAAATTCGATTTTAATTTCATTTGATAGCAATGATTCATCAATTTCATTGATTTTTTATGGATTAGAAGTAATTAAATAAGGAATCATATATTTGAGCTAATATACTAAACGAAATTTCAATGTTGTGCAATGAATATGTAAATAACTTTTATTTTCTATTCAGTTATTAATAGGTAAATGAATAATTTAAAATTAAAAAATTATAATACATGATCTGTCGAATGAAAATTTAAGATTAGTAAACTAATTTTTAATAATAAAATGTATTTACTGATTGCTTTATAATTAAAGTATTAATTTATTCTTAAAAATTTTTAGAAATATATAAGGTAGATTAAAAATTGCTGAAATAAAAGTTTTAAAACGATATTTTTATACGAAAAAATCTAAAAAAATTTGATATATATGAATATATAACTTTCATTTTTAGATTTTAAAAAATTAAATTGAAAACTACAATTTATCAAACCTCCTTTAATCATCACCACTAAATCCTCAAAGTTGAGAAATAAGAATATTCTCCAAAACAAAAATACCAATTTCTTAACTAATTTTTTTCTTTTAAATAATCGCTTCGGAAACTATTACACGCCTTTGGAAAGGTAAAAGAAAATAAATGTCTAGCTTATGCCTGAAGCGAAAATGGCAAAGAGCAAGAGAAAAAGAGAGGAATGTCTTTGTAAAGACGTTTTGAGAGAGTTCAAGAAAAAAAAAATTTTTTAAAGCCTTTAGGGAATATTATTTTAATGATTGGTTAAAATAAAAATTTTTTTTCAACGAGTCATTACACGGCAATTGATAATTTATATATAACTTTTAAAATTTAGATGTGATATTAGTTAAGCATTATATTGCTTTTTTTAAACACACTTGAAATTCATTTATATTTTTAAGTGTTTTTATTAGCTTTAGGATATTATTTTTTTTCCCAACGTGTGAAAGTTTTTGAATATCTAATTTGTAGATTATGTGCTTTCGATCGCTTAAGATATTCTTATAAGCTATTATTTGTAAGTTAATGTAAAAATTGACGGTTACAATTTAATCACATTGGGACTTAAAATAATATTGTAATATGGGTATAAACAAATATTTAAGAAACTTTCGAGAGTTTAGTGTTTGTGAATTTATAATGTAATACTCGATAAAAATCAGCAATAAAAATTACTTCGCAAAATTCATGTCAATATAATATTTTAAAAATTTACGGAATTTTACGACATATTTGTAATCATAAAACGCAAAAACCTGATAATCAAGTATTTACAAAAAAATAAATAATGAAAATTTTTAATAATTGTATCATTTTTTCCCAGAACTTTGGAATTTATTTTGAAACGTGAATAAAATGTCATTTAACTGGCTTTGAACACGTTATGTTAATCAAGTTCGTTATCAATAATAATAAGGTTTAAAAACAATTGGTTTAAAAATTTATCGAAAATTTTATTAATTAATCAAGTTTTCATTTTGGAATTTATAAATTCACATAATTTAATTATATACTAATTAATATCTAAACAAAAAATGTTTTTACCATGTTAAAAATACATAAGAAAATAAATTAATGTTTTTAAATACTCTTATAATCTTATAATGTTTTTAAATACTGTATATCTCGATTTCTCTTTAAAAAAACTTGCGATCTATGCGATACAATGTCTGCACCTTACCAACTGCTTCATTCCAGATATACTTATAAATATATATGTTACAAGTACCTACAGGGCCTGCGGCAAAAATATATAAATATAAAAAAAAGAAGAATAAAATAAAAATCATTCGGCCTTAAACCGATGGGGGCGAAAACGGTGTCAAGTCCGGGCTTGGTACGAGAAAAAAAATACCTGCCACAAGAAAACGGGAGAAAGGCAATATGGTCTGCAATTTTTAAAAATACAGGATCTTTTTTTTCGTTTTATATATAAATATAGATCAACAAAATTAGTTGATCAACGATAATTAATCTAAGCGCGAACGATATTGCGAGGCATTAAATTTGCCTTCATTGTTAGGGTATTATAAAATCAATTAAATTTCGTGGTATTTATTGTCAGCGATGCAAATTATTTGGGCTTGACTTATCGATTCCAAGGACAAAAGCATCATTAACATTATTCGTACAGAAGCCGTACAAGTATTTTCTGAATAGCATTATTGGGGAGATAACTTTATGATATTAAGAAATGATCCGTTTAATCGAATTTTATTAATTTTATTATAATTACGCTTGAATAAAAATTAACTTTAATCTTTTTACATCGTGACGTTTTAACGGTCAAAGACATTTATTTATATGTATTCTTATTTTCTTATATAAAATTTTTTTGTATATTTACTTTGAGCTGTCTATTTTTTACATATTTATTACGCGCTGGTTATTTTATTGTGGATTAATTTTAAGTTGTAATTAATTATAAGGTATAATTTCGAAATGCAACAAGTTCATCTTTATTGGTTATTAATTTTCCTTTTTTTTCAGACTCCAAAATTTTTGAGGTCATGGTTTATTTTTGAAATCGTTAAGTAAATTAATTTTTTCATTACATTTTATCTTATAAATATTTTTTAATAAGTTAAGGTGTGATTCTTGAAATGATTTTTTGTAGAAATACAATCAATTTTCAAAAACAAATGAAAAATATAATATATACGATGTTTTTAATTTAAAAAACCAATGTCTTGATATATGTAAAAATATAGAATAATTAATAATAATATACTCGAGGTCGTCAGTGGTTCAGTCGGTAGAACGATGGATTCATAATCTCGAGAACTCGAGTTCGAATCCCTCTCTCAGCATCTGATTGACACAAGCATCACTGTACACGATACATATGCTTTGTTCACCAACACACTGAAAACCTCCGTCGCTAATTAGAATCGTAATGATAGCATAAATACAGCGACATTAAATAAAATTAAAAAAACATATTTTTAGCTTTTCTTCTCAAAGTTTTTATTTTTACATATCAAGTAAGAAAATAAATTCAATGTGTCCAATTGATCTAATTAATTTTATTTAAAAAAAAAAAAAAATTAATCATAAATTGAAAGATAATAGTTTTATCTTGTTGAAAAATTTCCAAAATTAATTCCATAAAAAATATTTTCAATGACATTATTTTAATACTACTTGGATTAACTGTTAAAAATAAGAACCTTTAATCCGATTGCCTTACATGTAAGACTTACAGTCATTATTTCGGACGCTTTATGTTTATCAATGGTAAAACTTCATTTTATAAATAAATGTGTATCCATATCGCATTCTTTATTCGGAATAGAAGCTTTATTTGCATAACTGTCTGCATTTTTTCGAATCAAGTAATCAAATATTTTATAAATATTGCACGTGCTACATTTTAGTTATTAATTTACAAAAAAAGGACTAAGAATAGGATTTGTACATGAAATCTTTAATTATATCAAAATACTTAATAATACTATAATTTATTTAAGATGTGACTTAACTTTTTGAAAATTGAATATTACATTTATAAGAATACGTTGGCGTTAATGAATATACATTTTATTATTGTTAACATCCGTTCATGGTTACTTAAATAAACAATTTACATATGTAATCAATGACGGATGGTGCATTAAGAAAGTTTCGATGTAAAATATTAATGCTAAACACTATTCTTTGTTAAATAAATTTTATTTATAAAAAAACTATTTATCACCTTATGTAACATTTACTATTCCTTTATGTATTTTCATTACGGATGCTTTGAATGTCAGTGGAAGTTTTTTTTTAATCGAAGGAAGAGATTGATATGATAATTAAGTTTCACTGATTTGTCGCATACCGGAGTTTACGATTTAACGTATCCTCATAATAATTATGGATAAATAAAAATTTTGATTAATACGAATGCAATGAAAGTATTCATGTAATTTAATGTACACGATAGTATAATATCACAACGCGAAATTATTTTCATAATTATAAATTAACCCATTAAATTATAATTAGCAGCGCATACTTTCATAAATATTCCATTCGATTTTTTAATGTGAAAAATAAATTTTTCAATCAGATTTTATTTTTGTTTTTTGAACATTATATTAAACAATTTTTATATAAAATATTATTTGAAAAAAAATGATAAGAATAAGTATAGTTTTTAGTAAAAGGTGTAAAACTGGATGAAAATGTAGACAATATAGGTTTTTGCATTTTTCACCTCACTAAAACTTTAGTTAAAAATTGAAATTCTTTCATAACACAAAAATGATTTCAATAAATGTCTGGAATTTGTATTAATACAGTTCAAAAGGTTGGCAATAAGCCTTTAAACGTAAACATAAATAATCTTAATGAGAATGAAGAAAAAAAAATTTGAAGCTAAAATGTATGACTGATCGTAGAAATGAAGTTAAAAGAAATTTTTCCGAATACGTAAATCATTTCGAAATGTATTTAATCTTAATGACTATAAATTATTAAACGGAAAAGTTATTTTTAAAATTGACATCAATAAAGAGTTGATCGCTAACACTGGACGAGCCAAGGTAGGATAAATAGTGTATCAGTTATGAGAATCGAAAGTAATTTTTTAAATATTATTCTATTATTCAAATCATTTCATTTTTAAATATTTATAAATTTACATGCGTTAACTTTTATTAATATTTTATGAAAAATAAAAAACTTAGTACATAAACTTCCAATACTCTTAATTATTTATTCATTCACTTACTTCACGTTCTTCAAAATATTCCTTGGATATGCTTCTCCCACCAAATTTTGCTTAAGAAACGTTAGTCTGTCACTGAAGTAAAATTAAGTTCGACCAATTTAAATTTTAAATTCTACAACATTTCCAAATGTTATATTATTAAAAATTCGAGAAACACAACCCACTAGTTACCTTAAAAAATCGTAAAATTCCCTTTGAAGACATGGTTTTGTACATCCAAATCGTACTACAAATTTCAACTTCACCTTGTCTTTTACGAAAAAAAGAAGAAAAAAAAGGCATAAAATAATTGAGGCCAATAGTGGTACATAACGATAAGCACGTAATATAACGGCACTACTGTATAAATTGAGACTCTCTTGCAATGTAATTTATTTCTTTTTTTTTGTGAATCTATACAATATATATAATATACCAAGTCTTATTGCCGGTGTATTGTCATGCAGGCAAAGCACGTATTTGTACATACTTCAGAGTACGTATAACGTATAATATACATATAACGTATATATGCATATATGTGTATATATATCTATATACATATACACATATTTATGTATGTATAGCTATAGATATGTATATAGGATATATAACGTCGGTTCGTTGCATTCAAAGCCGTTAGCCGGAAGACGCGTCGATTCCTTATTATTTTTTTTTTATTTTTTTTTTCTACTTGAAAGTCTTTATAAGCTGCGCCGATGACGCGAGACTATACAACGATAACGACGACTATGATGCAAAGTCAATTATCACCTTCTTGTATACGTGTATATTTTTTTATTTTTTTTTTTTTTTATTTCGTTAAGTTCAATGATCGGTTACGATGTTTCGTTGCAAAGCCAGTCTGGCTTGGATTATTATGTGACACTCCTTTTTGATTCAATGGTTCACGTATTATAACGTACGTGTGCTGTTAAAGCAAAAGAAATAAAATATACACATATATACTGTAGTGTATAAAGAAGGGATGGAAAAAAGATGATTTTGGAATTGAGTGGAAGAGGATCTCGATTTATACAAAGTATATTATGGACCTAATAAGGACTGAATTTTTAGTTTTCAAATTTTTTTTTATCAACAAGTATACTATTTGATTATCTACTTCACGTAATACATCTATATTTTTAAAAAATTTTTTAATTTTTAATTAATTTAATAGAGTAGTTTCAATTATCCAATAAACTGATATTCATATCAATAAATATTTATATTCCATAGAAAAATTTTGAATTTCAATTTTGCAATTTATTTGAAAATCTTAATTATTACATTTACAAAATTAATTAATTGCTCGAAATAAAAAAATACACGAAAAGAATTTTTCTGTAAAATTTATAATGAGATTTTGTATAAAAACTACAGCAATATTTCTGTTTGAAAATTCTAATGAAATCTCACAGAAATTACGGGAAAGTACTGTAAAAATTACGGGCCGTTACCGTAAAAATTATAGGACAAACTTTAAATTTTGTCAATGTGTTCAATAATATTTAAAGGATATGTCTATAAAATATTCTAAAAGTATAAGATGTCCCATGATTGTAGTGACGGTCACCGTAATTTTTATAGGAAAATTCTCTCTGTGTACACAAAAAAATTAATCTCGAAGAAATGTTTAATTTCATTTAATTTAGAATTCAAAATAACTTTCGTTGCTTTGACATTCTATGAAAGATTAATATACTAAACTTTTTTTAAATGTCTTTCTTACAAAACTATTTAAAATTTAAGAAATTTAAAATTTTAGAAATTAAATTTTGAAGAAAAATACGATTTAAAAATCATCAATTTTCATAAATAAAACTTACGGAAGTTAATATAACTTTCTCTAAAACTTTTTAAATTAAAAAATATTGTACAAATTAGTTGCATTTCATAAAAAGAAGATGTATTGAAAATTCTTTCACGTTACATAAGTGATTAAAATTCAAAGTAATAAAAATTTTAACAAAAATTCTCTATTTCTGAGTATTTAGTTATTTATTTAACGTTAAACTTTTTATTTCTAGTTAACTGTAAATTGTCTTGGTCTATATATTAGCTAGAATGAATAAATTTACAGAGATAGCTTTATATATGTTATAGTGAAGCCTAACATTTGATGAAGAATAGATGATCTATTATTCGCGCTCGACTTACTTTCACTGTAGCAAGAAATGCCTCTGATTAATGCTTTCTATCTTGCCGAGCTATTTTTATATTACAAATTCATAGATCATACAAAGCAAAATAATAATATTGATAATGAATTATCAGAGCTATCGTTTTTTTTTACAATATATGTACATAGACACACGTGTGTGTGTTTATATATACCACTTGATGCGTTAAACATTTTAATTGCTTGCAAAGTTTAATTTTTTTCTAATACACTTATTGTGTATAAATTATGAAATTAAACCATATAATTAGTATTGTAATAGTTGTCGAGCGTTGAATCATCATTTGTCCATAAACAGATCTATATACATATTCATGAAAATTTTTATAAAGCATCGTTCTAATATTGTACAATATACAATTCATGGTGTGTTTAATGTTAGTTCCGGTCACGCTTTAACATTGATGCAGCTGTACTTTTTTTTATTAGCATTGAATTTTATAAGAGTTTAACTATTTAGAAAAAATTTAATAAATTCTTAGTTGATTAATAATTTCAAGTTTTATCACTCACTTCTTTCGATATAATTAATTTTTATTGTAATTTACTAGGATTAAATGACTAAAATATCAAACTATATTGTTTTTAAATGAATATACATATTTCTCGTAAATATATATATATACAAGCTTATTTAACTTTTATCTCTATTTTCGTAATATGCACGCCATACTGTGACGCATCACCTTAATACTAATTTTTTTATCCCACGCTCTTAAATATATTCTCATCCGTTACACACGTTTTAATTCTTCACTTGAAGCTATTCTTTTTTTTCTCCATTAGCATTTGTATTAAATCATGTTTTCTTCGTCGCTTAACAAATTATCTTATGCGTCACTTTTTTTCCAATTTATCCTGTAAAACCTTGTATACATCATTTAAGCAACGATCCACGCAATTTTTTATTTATTTTTCAAAGCTTACCAGGTAATACAGAAATTTAAAGAATTTTTCATATATTATTTTATTATATTTTCATTATGACTCACATATTATATTATATATAGAAAATTCTAAAATATTTGCTTATAAGTATACATGATTATTATTTAATCATTAATCCTTGATAGAAAGGTAAGCAATTTTAAGGATTTTGAAATGCGGTAATAAACCTGTAATAAATCATTTTGATAAAAATGGTTTGTTACAAGTTTGTTAACTCGTTTCAAAATATTTCGAAATTATAACTTTTCTACTACGTATATGTTTTATTGATTTTTGGGTTTTCCAAATTTTTCCAATTAGCTATCAATTTTTGTTCTTTTCTCAATCGAAAGTCCCAAAAAATTTTAAAAGGAGAGTGCATTACTCTTAGGAACCGGATTTTCTTCCAACTTTTGTACTAACTTGAGCTTTTTATACAAATTTTTTTTAATCAATAAATTTTAATCTCAACTTTTATATATTTTTAGTGAAAAGCCTTGAAATTCAGACAATACTGCTGATAACATTAAAAGAATGTCACTTTTTGAAAATAATTTTATACAAGAAAATATATTCGAAATTTAATGCACTCTGTTAGTTATATCGTATGATTTTATAGATCGATTTTTATACCAAGTTAAGCTTGCTATTAATTTTATAAAAATCAACTAACTCTTAAGAGACTAAAGAAAAACCTTTCGAAAGAAATTTTTCCACTATTGGTTCAAACAATATGCAATAGTGCAATAAACGTCAAAACATTAAAAAGAAATAAAATTAAGAGAAAAAAAAAGAGAGAGAAGAAGAGCTTTCTTTATGCGTTATTATTTACCGTGCGACATCACGACGCCGACGTTGTATGACAATAGGCGCCACTTTATTAAAGATTTCGTAAAATGATCAATCTTTTTTTAGTTCACAATTAATAACCGAGAATATTAAATTTATAAATAAAACTATATATACACGCACAAACGACCTTTCAAAGTAATAATAACTGATAACCCCTTTCGAAGTAATCATCTTATCATTTCGTACGATGCCGATTGAGAAATACATTCCGTTTACTCTGTTATAATATTTTTATTTTCTTGTCTCAGCAAGGAATTCCCAAGATTATTTATAAGTTTACAAAGTTTAGCTTTTGTTTTCGTTTATTTCTAAATAAAAGAAATTATAGCTTTACTTTGAAAAAAAAATAAATAAAAAGGAATTTGCAATTTGCCTATTAGAAATGGCCAAATCTATCGTTTATCGAATAAATATTTATGAATAAACTTGTGCACCAAGCGTTGAATACCATATTTGATGAAGATGCTATCGTCACTTTTCATCGTATAGTAGGCTCGAACAATAGGATTTGTTTTATAGGATTCACGGTAAAAGTATTTTGTCGTAGGTTTGGAGAAAAATTATAATGAGAAAAGAAACGATTATGCATTTTTCTTCTTTTTGTCAATAAAATAAAAAGGAAAATAAAAAAATTTCACCTATAATATAGGCAAAGTATATAAAATATATGTATATATATATATGTTTTGAAATAAAGAAAGGTAGAACCTTTTATAATAGCATAGCAAACTAAAAAGGCGATTGCTTCATTCTTCGAGATACGAGAGACTTTTACCTATTCAAAACTTTCTTTCTGGAATTTCTGGCGACAAAAACGATTATTAAGAGAAGCTATGGAAAGTAAACATTTCTTATGTAATCTTGTATTGAGCGACAAGCTAATTAAAAGATTTTTTCAATACTTTTGCAACCAAAAAAGTCTTTATTATCATTTTTATAGTTGCATGGATATTTTAATTAATGTTTCGCTTTTATCAAATTGTTCAACAAATTTTTCAATTTTAATTGAAATAATGGCGCTATCTTTAGTTTTTATATTTCTTATTGATTTGCTTTTTAAGTGACCGTTATCCACGTGTGTTGCAATTAGTATAAAAGGTAATATTATACGAATAATGTATTATTTTTAAAGTTTTTATTCTTTACTTCATTTAAATAATTTGTTATTATGATAAATTTTGTATCATTACTTATTAGTTACATTATCCAAATATATTATATTCAGAACAAAAATTTTGAAGCAAAAGATATCAATTTTGTGTAAGAAAAATATATTTTTTTATCAATCAAAAGAAATTCTTTTAAAATTAAAATTGCATTATTGATATAATAATAGATTCTTTATTGAATATCATATTTAAGATTTTTATATTAAATCTATTTTTTGCTGATAGAAAAATAAAAGATTATATCTCAAAGGTAAAATTTGTAATTTTATTCTAATTATAACATAAAACTTAAGATTATTTTGATTATCAACAAAATACATAAAATTTAAATAAAAATTATGTAGTTATTAAATTAATTCAACTCTTAATAAAATATTATATAATAATAAGCTAATTTTTTATTATTTTAAGGTTTAATATTATAAACGAATCAAATCACATTGTAATTATAATTTTTAATTAATTGAAAAAATAATAATAAAACTTTGGTAAATAATATTTTATTTATAAATAAATATTGATCAATAAATTGCAGCTAAAAAAGTTATGATTGAATCTATATATGCTTGTGTAGACAAGAGAATCCTGTTACGCAGTCGATAAAATCAAATGGTTTTCCTTTTATTTTATTGTAAAACTCAACATAGGATTCATGAGGTAAAATTTAAGTTACCGATTGTCGGGCGCAACGAAATACTTTCTAAAATACACCTGAACTTTCGTCATTTTTCCATGAGAGTGCACGGTACATTAATTCTTTTCAGCCGCGCGTAACTTTGTTTTGTGAATTGATTATATTTATATTTAACATTACAATTTTAAATTAAAGGATTACAATTTCAGGATTTTATTTATGATAATATTTTTTTTGTAATAATGGACTTTAGTAATGATAATTATTTTTATCAATAATCAAACAAAAATTAATAAATTATATAAACAATTTAAGCCATAGTCAAATCTAAAACTTATTGTTCTTGCAAACTTTATTATGATTTTTAAAAAAATGTTACATTTACATAAAATTTCTATTTTCAATCAAAACAAAAATAATAAAATATTTTCAAAAAAAATATAACAATATTAAAAATAATCTTTGTAACTTATTTATTTGTAAAAATTATTTTTCCGAACCCATATTTTTTTCTCAAATGAATCTTGTTGACAGAACATCTCGATAAATTAATAAAGTTCAGAAAGATTAATTTTTTCCTTTAGTTTTTTAAAAAATATTTGCATAAAAGTAATACTTTTCGTATAGGAGAATTTTGAAGGAAGATAATTGTATTTTTAATTCAGAAATAGTACTTTATCTTGATGATTTATTTAAGATTATTTCTCTTTAGATAGTGTGCTGTGTGAGTATAAAATATTGAAAGTATCACTATATTAGAAACGTGATATATGACTTTTATATATAATATTTTTTATTAAATTGGCTAATCAATTTCTTTTGTAATAAGTATCAAAAATAACTTGTAACTTACTATTCTAGTCATATAAAGGCAACAAAAATTCATCTAAAATTAACGCTAATCCATTCCGAAATTACGTGCAATCATGAAAAATTTAGAAGGAAACTCGTGTATATTTTGCTCGAAATCTTTTGCAATACGCTATTACTATTAATATTTTATTGTAATTGTCTTTAAAGCAAAAATTAGAACAAATACGTACTTAATTACCAATATTAAATATCCAAACATATTTCTTATAAGAATAATAAAAATATAATTAGATGAAATTAATCTAATTAAAATAAATTTTAAAAGAATTTTTTTTTTTAAAGAAGTATTATGAATTATATTCACGTAGAAAATTAATATTAGTATGTAATTGAAGTGTTTAGTTTTTCCCTTTGAATATTAATCATCGTTAAATATCAATTATGATATTGATCATCGTTAAATATTAATTATGATTGTAAAAAATACAAAATTAATAGATACAAACATGGGATACATAAATACTCATAATGAAAAATTATCATTTTTCATATTACGAATTTGTGAACTTTTTCAACATTTAGAGGGGTAAATAGAAATTTTGATGAAATAAGCTAACTTTTACTTAAAGCTTTCAGTATCATCAACAAAGATTTGTAAGGGATTGTCTATACAAATATTTATCATCGATACTAAAACAATTAATAATACAAACTTAATCCTCGTTATAAAGTTAAATTGTTAAGGATTACATTATAAGTGTAAGGCTTATAATATAAGCTTATACAAAATCTTTGTACAAATTAGTATTGATGTTTAAAAATTAGAATAAAATTACAAATATTTCTTTGTCGAGAAAAATTTTAACGTAATTCTTTTATACGTATATGCGCTAAATTCCCGGTACACTTTTTCATTCATAAAAACCTGTTTTTATGTATCAAGACTTAAGTATTTTTATTATGTACAATCATAGTGAATGTTAAAAATATTTGGGAAATTACCTAATTTCTTATTTTTAGAAAATGAGCTAAAAATTCAAATGGATCAGAAAAGTTATGATTTCATTAAAATATATCTTCTACACTCAATGAATCATAATATTTAAATATATGATTGTAGAAAAAAGTGATTGAATATTGGATCTTCTTAAAAGTATAGAAAATTTAATAAAAAAATATTGAAGAAAGTATAAGTTGTAAGCTTTTCATAGAAGTTTTGAAAATATGAGGTCATCAATTAAATTAAAGAGAAAAAAATTTGAGAAATTTAAAAATTTAATACGGGTTCTTATGGGAAAAACATTTATGTTTATAACTACGCAATAAAGTTATAAATTTTCATGCACCAAAAATGAAATTGTAAATTTTTTTCACAGTATTAAATTTATCAAATTAAATTTATCAAAAAATGCCATATAATTGATGAAATAAAAAAAAATATTTGAAAAATTAACCAAAACTTTTACGATTTTAACGTTTCTAATAATATACAGGTATTTTTTGTTACAGGTATTTTTTTTTTTAAATTTACTTAATATTATATTATAAAAAGTAATTAGACTAAAAAATAATCAATGATTATAGTTCACTATAGTAAAAAAAATAAAAATAGTGAAAATAAAATACGTGTTACTCATCCCAGTGTATTAAAAAATAGTTGCACCACTGACGCTATGGAAGTTTATGTTCCTCGAGTGCGTGTGACAAAATCACATTTAAACCACAATCCCCTTGCGTCCTTAGTGCATAATGCACAGTTGTATTTATCCTTTATTTTTTAAAATTAGGACACTATTTATTCATGCAAATAAGTTTTTATGATTCCGAATTTTCATAAAGAATTTCATATTTACTAATTTCATTCTAATTGCCGTGTTGCATAAAAGATTTATTCTTTGAAATCAAGTAAACGTAAATTAAATAGCACAAATAATTAGAATATGTTTGTTCCTAAATTTAAAGTAATCTATACAAAAGATTTTTTGTGATAGTAATTTATAATTATTATCGATACAATATCATATGATTGATTAAACGTTCTATTTTTTACGATTTGCAAATAAATTTATATTTCAATAAATTCTAAACTTAAAATCGTTAAAAGTTTTAAATGATAGATTCTGAATTTTTCTTAAAAGTTAAATAAATGCACGCACAATTCAATATTAATCTGTTTGCCATTGATACGTTTTTCTATATCATTGTATTGTATTATAATTTTGAAATAACTTATATGTACACATATACGCATAGAATGACTATATGGGCTACCTTTCTTGTAAAAAAAACTCATAATACCGTCTACTTTAAGCTATCTTCTCTAAACTAAGGTTATAACGCACATACACTAACTCTATACAATTTATTATATTAAGAAAGTTTATGTGAGTTAGAATTGAATATCATATCGCGAATAACTCAAACATCTTGGGTTATAATTTTTTTTTACAGAAGATGAAAAGTCATATTTATACAATTTTTGCAAGCTTTTTATATACTGTCTTTGAACTGGTTTATAAAATATTTAATTTTTATTCTTAAATATAAAATAGTAATTTTTGTACAAAATGTTTATAATCAATTACAATATTTTAAATTTTAATTACATTTTATTATTTCATAAAAAATATCTGCAATTTTAATCGTATAATTTTTTTAAATATCTTTTTTCTTTTACCCAATATTTTTGAAATTTTTAAATTTGTAACAAAAAATCTTCAATTTAATTTTTGGTTTATAAAAAAATTATAATTTTATTACCGAATTATAAGCGTAAGGTAAAGCGGGGGAATACGCCAGCTTGGAGAAGACGCCACTTTGCTAGATTTTTGTTATTTGTTAACAGAATGCAATAAATGTGCGATAGAAATTTAAAAACCGATAACATCGACACCGAATAACTGGTTTCTCACTTCTATCATCAAGTGTTATATTCAAGAATATTTTGATTTAGTTTGATAAAGGTTAGTCATTAATTTTTTTAATTATGATATCTTAAAAAAAAGTAAGCCTTAAGGGCAAGATGTCAGTACTAGCATGGAGGGAAAAAACCGGTGGCATGTTACTCCCACAACTGAAAAAAAAATTATTTTAATTTTTTTTATATTCCATTATTTTTTTAAAGATTCAATGACTGAGTATTATAAAAGGTATTATGACACGCTATTATTTTTGTATGTTAGTATTAAATATTATTTTTTATTCGGTGCTCGAAATGGATGCACGAAGTGTGCTGTATTTTGTTGAAACAATTTGATTTCATTATGTGTTTTTTCAGAAGTGCTAAATATTTGTTTTTCATTAATGTGCACTTAAAAATCGTTTTTCGCTGTATTCAGATTAGTAGCATCTTACCCCTATGTGGGTGGTATCTTACCCACACATATGGGGAAGATTTCATTTTCACATTTGTCTATAAAATAATCGGTATTTTTGTTGTTTATATAATAGATAAATGTCTCCTTTAAAAAATCAAACGCTGAAATTTTACTGTCACTTATTCGTTTATTTTTTAATCCAGTTTTTTTCATTAGGTATCGCATATTCCCCCGCTTTACCGTAAATGTTCTTTTTGTCATAAAAGCACGTCTCAATTTTTAAATTTTCATAATTTTTTTCTCTTTAATTTCTTTGATGATCTTATCTTTAAAATTGCTATGAAACAATTATAGTTTATATTTTTCTTGTTATTTTTTTACAAAACATATTATTTTTTTATCAAAAGTGTATAGTCCACCTTAAGCAATAAAAATTATAATTGATAATACAATTTGAAAATCCTAATTTAACGAAAACAATTTTTTTACGAAATCAATTAAGTGTACATGTTCAACAAAGTCACTAAAACTATTTATATATTTTCATAAGAGAATCGAGGATAATTTTATCAAGAGATTTAGCGATGTTTCTATTTAGTGATTCTGTAACAATTGTTTGACGCTTGCGTGGCTCCGTGGACGTATATACACGTATATATAAAACATAAGAGCAATGGAAACATATCACTTTCGTTTTCTCCTTCCTTTTATCACTTTTCCTTTAGCGTAGGAAGATTTCACTGGTTATTTCCTTGAGCAATATGTATTAAGACGTATAAAAAGAGACTAGCAATGTTTGTTATACATTATATATAGGACGAATCTTGTGTATACACTCGTGTATATGTATACAGAAAGATAATCACGAGAATTGAAAGCCTAAACGAGGGGGTTGTTTATTGAACTTGGCATTGATTTTCTCTATTGATACATCAAACGCGAAAACGTATGACGTTGTAATAGATCGATACTACTTTCGCGGATAGTAAAATAGTAGTTTTTTTGTTTTTTAAAATAAGAAAAGTAATCAAAATAATAAAAAGATATTTAA
Source organism: Anastatus disparis (assembly GCA_017163975.1). Classification (NCBI taxonomy): domain Eukaryota; kingdom Metazoa; phylum Arthropoda; class Insecta; order Hymenoptera; family Eupelmidae; genus Anastatus; species Anastatus disparis. The sequence continues at coordinate 6,360,040 of JAFFSR010000251.1, forward strand.
AAATGTATGTACAACGTAGTAAAGTTAACAATATGAAAATTTATTTTTTTTATAAATATTGATTTTTGTAACAAGGTCTGATTGTGAATGGAAACTTATTGCTATTGTACTAATATGTATAACAATATGTGTAATATCAAAGGAAAGAAAAGGCGTAAATTTTCTAAAAATGCAATAATAAAAATTTAAAACCAATAGGAAGATATTGATGAAATAAAAATCAAAGATAAAAATTTAAAAGAATTTGAATTATTTTCATTTTAGAATTTTTAAAAACTATAAGACTTTTTCGATATTGTAAACGATCTAAATAAAATTAAACTAACTTTGATCAATTCTGAGGAGAAGAATCGTAAGCATTATTGAAACAAATAGTATAATACTTTTTATCGATTATTAATACGATAAAATTAATATTATACAAAAAATAGTGTGCAATTGAAAAATAAATATTGTTAAACAACGTTAATGAAATTTTATAATAATTCATTAAATAATACTATTTTTAATAGGATGACCTCATAATCGGTCGATATTTGCTCTTTTACAAGTTTCGTTTGGATTATTATAATATTTGTTATATTATTTAAGTTGTGTTACCCTATTATAGAGTCGATGAATAAATGACCACTTAAATGAATATTTAAAAATTTTTTCATAATCTACAGGTGTTTGTTTCGATTATGAAAACAATGAAAAAAATACAATGTGATTTTTTCAAATAAAAAGTAGCTTATTCCGTTTCGCGCTATGAAAATTTGCATATCTCCCACTTTTCGCCGCAAGGAGTAGCACGTTTAGACTATCATTCTGAACTGGTTACACAGGTTGATGATCTGATTTTTTAAAGTGTCTTTACTTTGCCTCAGTCCAATAGTTTCTTTCTTTGTTTTTAATTATTATTACAGTTCTCTTGCACGCGTCACTTAAGTCTTATAATTTTAAGATGTTACGAATTTTTTCTTACGTTGGTATACTTTTTAATTTCCCGTGTAGAAGGTTTGATATTAAAATCGAACGATTATATAAAATTCTGTGTAACAGTATTGTTTAATAATTTTATTGATAAAATGAATAATTTTAAATTTACATTGTGAGAAAAAACAATTGATATATAATGTCACTGATAAAATGAATAATTTTTTTAGACATTTATTCGCCGAGAAGACATTCGACAAATATATTACAAGGTAATATAACAATATCAATGTGATAGTACTGAAAGTGAATGAATCAATAACGAATAAAGAAATATACTTTGTTACGATATGTCATCTTTGATATCACCTATTTTATGTGAATTTATCCATTGAATTTTGCAGAGAAGAAAAATTTCACGTAGTAACAAATGTATTCAGAAACTGCAGTTTTATAAATGAGTTACTGAATATTTCAGTTTTTTAAATTGAAATATTTTGCTCTTATAATGTATAAATTGATCCACCACCCAATATGATTTTATAAATGATAGTTCTTTTTAAAAAAATACATATTTTTAAAATTATTTCTCAATATAAGAATATTTTTAAGATCAACCAGATAGTAAATAAAAATTAAACTTCTAAATTAATGATTTTTTTAAATTTTGTTAGATTAATCGTATTATATGATAATATTACATAATATTCACATTTTTCACATCGTAAATCTAATAAAAAACGTTTTTAAAAATTAATATTTTTTATATCTAAATATTTGGATTGAAACTTTTATAATCGTACATTAATATTTCGTACCGCAAAATTAAAAAAAAAATTGCAATGTGTATACTATTGCTTCAACTACAATGGAAACTATAGTAACACTATAATAGATATTAAACTTCAAATTGTAGTTATTACCGCTATATTTCCTATAAACTATGGTGAAAATCGTAGTGAATTCATTTCAGTTGGCTGGAACTGTAATTACAAGTAAAATGATAAAAATAAACTCTGCACTAACTTTCGCGATTTGTGCAATAAATTTAAAAAATTAAATTGAAAGAATAAAAATATTTGTTTCAATTCTATAATGACACTATATAAACTGAATTAGGATATTATTTAACAAAATTTTTTTTTATTTTATTTAACGTTGCTGTTTTTATGTTATCATTGCGATATTAATTAGCAAAGAAGGTCGTTTCAGTGTGTTTGTGAACTTCAGCACATGCAGCTGTACAGTGGTGCTTGTATAAATCGGCCGAGAGCGGGATTTGAACTCGGAACCTCGAGATTACGAATTCATCGCTCTACCAAATCAGCCACTGAGATCTCTTACAAACAAGATGCACTGTGTTAATTATTAGGAGAGTATCGCATCTCCGGATCATGGATTTTGCCCAAACTTCGAGATAAGGAATCAGTTGATAAAATATGGAAAAAGTTAAAGTTATAGTCACAAAAACTCAATATTTTCATAGTTACAGGCAATTAAAGAATATCATAAATAATTTACTAGATTTTTAAAGCTCTTAAGCATTAGAGCTCAAATCCTTTTAAAATAGCACTTGCAGTACATCAAAATATTTTTTTTTCCAAAATTATAGAGTAATAAAGATTGGACATGAATTTCCTTTTTAAAACATTAATTAATAATAAAAGCTGAAATTTCGTCCAATCTTTATTACGCTATAACATTAGAAAAAAAATATTTTGATATACTGCAATTGCTTTTTCGAAAGGATTTAAGCTCTTAATGCTTAAGAACTAACCATATTTGAAAATCTAGTAACTTTTTTAGTGATATTCTTTAATTGCCTGTAACTAGGAAAATATTGAACGTTTGTGACAATGACTTTAGGGTTTCCCATATTTTGTTATCTGAAAACTTATCGCAAAATTTGGGCAAAATACGTGATCCGGAGATATGATATTCTCCTAGTTAGTGTTGAGTAAGATTCTTAAAATTTTAATAAACCACTAATAAGTGTCATATGATCTTGGACCCTTATTGTTAAGAAGATAAAATAACAGAAGATTGAAAAATAAAAAGAATAAAAGTATAGTCGTTCTTTTTTATCCTAAATTTAAATTTACTATAAAAGTATCTGTAATATCATGTTCATTTTTACTAATTTTTCATTTTTTAAAATTGTGATTCTACAATAAATTTAATAAATTTGATTACTATTACGAAGAACACTCTGTACGTTTGAATTTTAATACATACAATAATACAAATCTAAACCAATTGCTAACTTTTGTAGAAATAATTGCCTTTATACATGATAAACGTGAAACAGCCAAAAATTTTTTATCTGATTATTGGTCTTGAAAAGGAAAGTAGTGGGCTGAAAGTATCGAAACTTTGGCAGGTGGAAAATCATTAAATAAATAATTCGGTTCTAGCAATCAATAAATTTGTTTTCTGTAATCATGGTAATGATAAAAATGATTTTTTTTTTTAAATATGTTAACATTTAGTAAAAATAATTAAAATCTATTGAAAAAAAACTTAAATTTTTTAAGTTTCGTTTATTTTAGTTGTAGTTTTATTTTCAAAAATTTTTAATTATTTTTAAACGTATCGGATAATTTTTAAAATTGAAGTATTTACTAAAAAAATAAAAATCTAGAAATTATAATGTTTGTCATATCTTACATCTTCTAAATACTGCTTTATTGATTAAATATTAAGAAGTTTTGTTTAAAATGTTTAAAATTATTTATTTTTGTTAAAAACTTTTTAAATAGGTGTAACAAAATCAATAATTTTTGCACCTTTTCCGAATTTTTTCAATATAAATGATTTCCAACAGTCCACATACTTGGCACTAGATTGTTTGTCAATTATCAATAGATTAAACTTATATCCGTTAACTTGGGCGTTACAGATGTACCTTTACGATCACAAAACATTTGATGTGATTAAACAGAAGACTAAATAAGAAATCTTAATTTTATTCTGAAAATGACGCAAATCTATCAAAAATAATTTATTGACGATATGACAACATGAGAACAATTTTCGAGAAAACTATAAGAAAGAAAATTCAAGACTAAATTAAAACACAATTGATCCAGAAAATCTATAAAAAGACTAAAAGGTATAATTATTCGTAAATCACAGAACAAATGTTCTCATTATGAACTATCGAGCGTCGAACTCAATTCCCAGGATAACACCAACTGAGTTTGCTTTTCATGCTAGACTCCTTCGACTTTTAATTGTGTTGTTGAATTGACGTGGTATTTTCGATTACAGAAAATTTTTTTATTTTTAGTTTTTTTTGTATTCAATGAGAAACAACAATGTGCATGGGAATTTTTGTATTTTTTGCTCGCAAGAGAAAATTGTTTATACACAAATTTCAAAGGTATTATAAAATTATGCACATTAATTACATTAAAGTTATTATTTTACATAATTCAAATAACTAAAAGGATCATGATTAGAGCACCAGTCAAAATTAAATTAAATTATTTAAATTGAATTGTTATGAAATTTTTACTCAAGTTTAATGAACAATTTAATAATAATAATCAAATGATGATTTACTTTACTGAATATTTGAACAAAAATACGAATTTAGAATTAGAGGTTCCTTAATCAAAATTAATCTTAACCAGTTGATCCAGTTTCAAGCAGATTTATCAATTTAGAAATATTATGACAATGGTTGTCATCGAATTTTTAAATTGATGAATCTACTTAAAAGTCATGTGAGAAAGCTATACGAAAACTCAAGTTATGTCAATTAAATTTTTATAAAATTTGATTGACAATCCAAATATTTATACTAAAATTTAATTTAATGTGTTAAAATATTTTAAAATATGCAAATTTTCAATATTTTTTATGTAATCTTAAGATAATACTCTATCAAATAAAAAAATAAAACGTAAATTTGTGCAGCGATATTTTAAATTACTATAGGTAAATTTTTTCAAGAAACGGTCTTAAAAATTTCAATGGAACAATCGAACAAACATTGTCATTCTAAATGATTTCAAAAGATAATCATATCGATAGAAGGAAGATATTCTTCATTACATAAAAAATTCAAAAGGAATCTTCATCATTCTTTCCTTGATCAACTATTGTGTATATATAAAAAAAAATAAAAATAAAATTGAAGGAAAATAAAGAAAGAGTAAATCTAAAAGTAAGGTATGCGTTACAAATAGAAGAAGATGAAGAAGAAGAAGCAACAAGCTCTTCGCTCTCTTTTTAAACGTATTACTTCTAAAAAGCGCGCGCGCGCGGCGCTTTTTGCCCTCCGTGTATACGTACGTACACATCTGTCGCAACATTGGATTTTAGCTATAAAAGCTCGAGCGAGTTTGCCGAAGCGCGTCATACATCGGCCGTACCGCGTACCGTTAAGACCTCAATCAACTATATATCCAAAAATAAAAGAATTCAAAATTATCAAATCTTCTTTGTTTACTATAATAGTATATACAGGGTGAAAACGTGATTTTCTTTGCAAATTTTAAAAGAATTTCAAGCATTTTTTTTAAACAAAGAAAAGAGTTGATTGAAAATTGTGGCCTTTGCTTAAATTAATAAATTTATTTTATTTTTATTTGAAAAAAAATATATAAATATTTTGAATAAGTGAAATTCAATTGAAGAAAATAAAAACTGGCGGTTACTGCTCTCAATGAGAAAGGAAAGGAAGGGCGAGTCGCAGCAAATATAACGTCACGATCGGTAAGTGGTATTAATCCTCAAAAGCACATGAGTGTATTGTATTCTTTTTCTTCAAATCTTGTTTATCAAAGGATTTTACTTTTATAAGAAAGAAAGTGCCTGTTTTCTTGCTTCTTTTTTACTTATTATTATTTTACTTATTTTTTTTTGCTTGAAGAAGTGTTAGCTTTTTTAGAGCGAAGCTTAGAGAGTAACAAGTGATTCTTAGGTGTTTATGTCCGACATGAAAACCATGAGTTACTCCTACGGATAGTATTAGTTTTTTTTATATATTTGTCATATATTTAATCAATTTACATTGTTTTAAAAAATTTATATCATCAAACGATTTATTTATTTAATTTTTATAATAACCGTTGAAATGCAATTTTAGAAAAGCTGCATTCATTAATTAAATTAATTAGTTTTGTTACATCGCGCTTTTTAAAAGTAATGTACATCAATATAAAAGTTGATGGATTTCAAATAAATTGTTTGTAAAAATAACATTTTGACATGATGTATTAATCACGAGATTTAAGTAAATTGAAAAAAATGCTAATATCACACGCTGAATCGACATCTTTGACACGCTTTTGATAGTAAAGTTTTTACATTGAAATATCTGTAAATGACGTATCACATTGTAAGTTGTTAATTATAAACTAAGTAGCTAGAAATAATTTCTTTCATAAATTTCTTATCGAATTAAATTTAACTTCTACTTTCATCATATAGAATTCATGCTATATTTGCTTACTCAATATTAAAAAATGTAATTACTCGTAATTATAAACATTAAAAATGTTATCAATAATACAAATTTTTCAAATAATGATATCGAATAAAAATATTAATTTTTATAAAATTTTATTTTTATATGAAAAAAATTGAATCACATAAATTTTCCATGATCGAATCAATCAAAAATCACGAACTTTTGTATTATGCATTTAATATTTGTCCAATATCGGTTCGTGGATAGATGTAAACAAGAGAAATGTGAAATGGCGAATTATGAGAATTAAATATCAACGTGCATATTTCTAGGGGGAATGAATAGGTGCAATATGCATATACATGATTTGCAATTAAAGAGAATCGCTTTTTGTGTGTATATGTATATGCGTGTGTGCTTATAAGTTTGCCATTCGATACGTTAAAAAAAATTTTAAGGTTTCGAATAGCGTTTGAAAAATAACACAAAAAAAAGGATTTGACGAATCGGACGTGAGTAAATTAAAAGCTAAGTGATACGAGATGGATATTCGTTTTATTTAATTCGATTGATGATTGTCGTGGATCAAAATCCATCGAAAAAAAAAAATGTTGAAGTATATTTTGAAAAATCGCGTTTGTTCTTCGTATCATAAATTGCTAAATGACAAAAGATTTTTTTTATCCATGCACTGAAAAATATGACACGCATATTTTTTTTATAACTTGTATTTACTTTTATTGTTAGTAACATTTTGTCTGATATGTTATTTAATGCATCTTTTATATTATAAGGTATATAATCAAGTTTCTTTTATCATCTCGTATAAAGATAAAGAATAGCGTGTAGTTTTAGTTTGCAAATGAAAATTTTGTTCTTTTTTTTAAATTTTTAATCTGTTATAATGAAGGTGTAAAGACTTTAATTAGAACATTATCATCTGAAAAAGTTCTTAATTATTATAATAGTATTTTAAAAAAAATTAAGTACAAAGTAAAAGGTTTAATCTTGCTCTAATAGTTTACTTTCCTATAGTTAAAAAAAATAAAAGAGAGCGCTCCTTTCATGTGAAAAGAAAATTGCGAGCTTGAAGATAATCAAGTTTTATCTTAGATATTTAAAAAGAGCGTGCGTTTTTTTTTCTACCAAATATTAAATGCTAAGACAGATTCAATTAATTTCCGACAAGCTATCACCTGATAATATAAAAAATTGATTTTTTCCCTTTTTTTACAACTAATAAGATTATTTATGGTTATTATTTAATTAAATCATTTCAATTTCCATGCAAAGAAAAGAGAAATTAAAATCATTATTTATAGTAATGGAATAGTACAAAACAATTAAGGTTCATAAAAATTAATCTAGAACAATCATTAAAAATGCAAAAGAAAAAAAAAAACAACTCGTTCAAATGCTTACTTTTTTTGCAATTTAACTCCCTAAATGTCTAAAAGTGTGACTTTTGATTGGCGTTTTCAGATTACAGGAGTCCAACCCTTCTTTAAATTAATGATAGTATGGTTTGTGTAGGCAGTATATGTCTTTTACAAAAGACCAAAACTTTCGAGCGCTTTGGGGGGGAACCTCAAATATACGTAGAATCATTTAATTGTAAAATCATTTTATTATGCATGTAACATTGTGCATTATGTATGAAGAGTAGAAAATAGCAATGAATTATTATGCACCGCAAATCCGTCAATAATTGTTAAATATTTAAATATTTTAAAAATTAATTAGAATCCTAATCTCTTTTAAACCAACATCTTTTGTTTATTCGTTTAAAATTACTTTGCTTCTATGTACATAAATTTTACTGTTAAAATTTTTTAATCATTTATATCTGTGTTTAAATATTTTAATATTTAAATTTGTTTTATCAAAAATTCAGCTTAACGAAGCCATTTATTTTTAAATGGATCTAATAAATGAGTACTGAAAGGTATTATTTGATTTTTATTTATTTAAAAACTCACTTTTAAATAGATTTTTATTACTTTGTAAAATTCGTTGTATGGATACATTATATTAAACAGTAATTTTGATGTACCGATGAGGTAGCAATTATCACAAGATTTGTTCTTAAGACTTGTTTAAATTAGATTTTTTAATTAAAATATAATTGAGTCTAAATTTTTCTCATTTGTGTACTCTTGTATTGCATATAGTTATAAATCAAGTATATCCGTTTTATTCACTCGGAAAGTATACGTGTATCAATTTCCAATGTTTGTACTAATTAAGCTTTTCAGGATCAAGATTTTTAATTATGAACGCGAGATCAAAAGTACAAATCTTAGCTGTGTAAAATTGAAAAAAAATTAAATTTTTTAAAATATATGTATTTGATTTTTAAATTGAACGATTAGCCAAAAATTTCAATATTATTTTAAACGTGAAATTTAAATTACACGTACTTATAAAGAACAAACTAAATAAATAATTAGTAAAAAAATTGAAACTTTTAGATTTTAAAGTCAGCCTGATGAAATATTTATTTTATCATTACAAAGATTCTTCAAGACCCATATAATATATATTCTATTGTAGCGGAAGCTGTAGAAATGAATGAAGATTAATTTAAGAAATTTTATTATCTTATCGTATTAGAAGATAAGTAGTTGCATAATAATAAAGAAATTTTGTTTTACGTTTTGTTTCCATCTTTTTTTTATGAATTTAATTGTTATCACGAATATTCATTCTGAGGGAAAAAAATTGTATTCTTCATTATCAAAGTTCTATTTTTATATAATTTTTATTATTATGGCAAAAAAAGCTTGGCTGTAAAAACTTTACAAGGTCTAAGCATAAGCTTAAATTAAAGTATGTAATCTTCTTTACGTTTTATAATTTAATGCAAAATTTATGTTAAATTTCTTTCTCTAATGGAATAATCATTAAAATAAAAAGATTTTTCATACTTCACAATCATATTTTTTTCAGCTGGTTATATTTATTATAATATGGAATAGAATCATTATTTAGTTAATATGGAATTTCATAAAAATAAAATTAAAAATTTTTTTTAAAGATTGGCTCTCTTATTAATAATTTCATAAATAGATTTTTTTGACATATTTCGTTAATTTTCTTCAATACTTCGTGTTAAATTCAGGTATGAACATTATCATAATATTCATTTAGCTCGGTATAATTATAGCGTTGACGAACAAAATTTACAACATGATGCACAAAGCATGATTTTCAAAACTTCGCCAAACTTCCTTGGTTATTGTCTTTTCTGTAAAATGACATCATGTTATACAATACGCCGATTTTCACGTTGTGCTTATATGTTTATCTATTATATTTCAAAGAGTACAATCATCCATAAGATATAAACAAATTAACATAATTACTTGTAATAATGTGAAAATAATTGTGTATAACAATAAAAAAGAAAACAATAATGTATTTAATTTTTCATTAAAAAATACTCCAATATCATTGTATTATAAACAGAGTTGATTTTGTTCAACAGTTTCTACTTTGTATACATGGATATACTTTATATGTAAATTTAAGATCTTTTAGAAAACAATACGCTGAAATTTTAAAAGGAAATAATTTGAAAACATAATTCAATTCGTGCTTACGGATACATATGGTCGTGCAGTTAAATGCAATTTTCCCTAATAAATATTTTTAATTATTTTTATTATGTTAATATTTCAATAAAGACAAAACGTACTTTATAACGAGTCCGTAACGTTTCGATTATTTCGATAGGAGGGTCCGCATAAAAAATTAAAAATTTAAAAACTTAATTAATCTTAATTATTTTTATTCACATTATTAAACCTAAAATTAAATTTATTAATTTTTTAATCGAATACTATATTATTTCAAAATAGATATCGTACGTACGATTGTTCATCAATAACAGTCAGATCAAAAACTAAAAATTTAATAAATTTAAATTTAACTTGATAAAACTAAAAATCACGCTTACTTTACCAACTTTTCAATAAAAATAACAATATATTCTCTGAAAAAAGACAAAAATGTTTATATTATTTGAATGTTTTTAATCATGAAGATATTGCTAGACATAAACTGTTAAAAGTTAAATAAAGAAAAATACGGAGGTGGGCAAAGCATTTTCTCTTTATATATCTTTTTATCTTTAACCGTCGCGACTTTATAACTGTTTTACCTCTGATATATAAAACTGAAAGGTTGAATTGAACTTTAAAGACATAGATATCGAAGGCATTTACTACCTATGCATTCGATTCTTGATTCTAAAGCTTATTTATATAAAGTTATTTAGTAAGTCTTAGACAGGATGAAACGTCATGTTCAGGATTTCTAAGACTAATATAATGAAGAAAAATAGTAAGGATGTAGGGGCTAAATAATAATATCGACTAGAAATAAGAGAAGATAGTAAAATCATATAAAGTATTATATCGATTTTATACGGCAACTCGTCAACGAACTTTATTATCCAAGACAATTAAACTTTGAACACTGCGTTAAGAGTTTTTAAAGCGCTTTATGCTATCAAGATGAAGTTATGACAGTTTAATGAATTATTTAAAGAAGAAAAAATTTTTATTTTATTTTTGTATAATTACTCTATTAGATAAAGTGAAATAAAAAATAATTAGTTTTTAAGAACTATATAATCCGCAAAGTTTTCATATAAAATTCGTATTTTACTTTTTTCTCAATCTAACAACCTGTTGATAGGGACGTGAAAAGAATCGATATAGCAGCAAGTACAAATGAGTAGATAGTCGAAAATTTGACAAGTTTATTTTAAACAATATCATATTTGGATAAGAAATTTTTATCAAAGATTTGAAAGTGTATTGATACATAAAATTATTAAATGAAATAATATATGTCCGCCAACGCTTATATTAAATAAATATAAAATAGACGTTTTAATCAAGGGGCGCGGCAGCGCCCCCGATGGCAAGTAGGCGAAGCAATCGGGCGCTCCAAGCCTTTATATACGTTATCAAGGGGCGCGGCAGCGCCCCCGATGGCAAGTAGGCGAAGCAATCGGGCGCTCCAAGCCTTTATATACGTTAAGTTTTCGTGTTTAACCTCGTAATTGAAAAAAAAATTTTTATTTTAAAAGATTTTTTTATATTTTATTATTGCTGAATCTTTAAAAAACTATTTTATTTATGTTTTTAAAAGATTCAACATAATTTGATGAATACTTTTTGTGTAACGTAAGTTTTTAAGTTCGTAGCAGACGGCATTACTATTTTACTTATAATTTTTCTCCAGTTTCTTCAACTCATATATATAGATATACTGCCGTGCTTTTCTCCAGTTCGTCAATTCTTTAACTTATGTATATATATATATAGGTATACTACCACACGTCTTTTTCTCCAGTTCGTTGATTCTTCGACTTACAAATATATAATATGAAATAAAAATAGATAATAAAAATAGGATCTACATTTTAATAAAAAAAGAGTGCTGTTTATGATTTGAATAATAAGGTTATATTTAATTTTTTTTCGAATTTCAAAAATACATTTCATTTGTTTTTAATTTGCATATAATGTACATTTTTAAAAGTATTTGAATTTTATATTCTTTTAACAATATTTTGTAAAAATTGTTTTGAATTTTAGTAAATACAAGTTTCAATTTTTGGAAGTTACAAATTTAAATTATTTCTTACGATTCAAATATTTTTCATAGTTTTTTTTTATTTTGCTTAACTTTTGTAAATACAAATAAAATATTTAAAAATCGTCATTAGAACAATATAAAAGTTTTTGAACGTAAAATAAAAGAGATCATATTAAAGAAAAGAAATGACAGATTGTAATCACATAATGGCTCAATAAAATTGACATGTACTGCTAAAAAAATATGATATCATTGAATCAATCATTTCTTTTTTATTAATAATTTGATATTCTTAAATATAAAAGTTTGTAAATGTTACATTATATTAAATTTTTGTATGGTTTTTATTTTCAATTTATTGGGACTTGCAAGGGGAATATCTAGATATTAGAACTAAAATACTTTTTCTACTTTTGCGATATTTTTTCTTACATAAAATTCTAAAGATAGTCCATATCTATAATATCTATAAAATAATTCAATGAAATTTAAAAATAAATTCACGTAAAAATGAACGAGAACAGTCATAAGTAAAAACCTAAAAGAAATTTTTATTTTATTAAATCTCTGTAACCAACAAACTGAATATTATAAAAAGCTTAGCTTTAAAAAGGTATATGATGGGCAAGTATGCTTAGCAATTTATTTTAATTAACGATTTTAACTATTTTGATGTCTTAAACATATTATAAACTATTTTTTTAGTGATAAAATCAAACCTTGACATTAGAATTTTATGAAATCATGAAACAAATGTCAAGTATTTTTTTTTATAATTGAATTTTACATGGTTCACAGAATTAATCCATTTATTTAGTATTTGAAACTATCGAATCTTGACATTAAAATTTCATGAAATCACGAAACAAATGTCAAGTATATTCTTAAATATAAAAGTTTGTAAATGTTACATTATATTAAATCACATAATGGCTCAATAAAATTGACATGTACTGCTAAAAAAATATAATATCATTGAATCAATCATTTCTTTTCTTTTTTATTAATAATTTGATATTCTTAAATATAAAAGTTTGTAAATGTTACATTATATTAAATCTATAAAATAATTCAATGAAATTTAAAAATAAATTCACGTAAAAATGAACGAGAACAGTCATAAGTAAAAACCTAAAAGAAATTTTTATTTTATTAAATCTCTGTAACCAACAAACTGAATATTATAAAAAGCTTACCTTTAAAAAGGTATATGGTGGGCAAGTATGCTTAGCAATTTATTTTAATTAACGATTTTAACTATTTTGATGTCTTAAACATATTATAAACTATTTTTTTAGTGATAAAATCAAACCTTGACATTAGAATTTTATGAAATCATGAAACAAATGTCAAGTATTTTTTTTTATAATTGAATTTTACATGGTTCACAGAATTAATCCATTTATTTAGTATTTGAAACTATCGAATCTTGACATTAAAATTTCATGAAATCACGAAACAAATGTCAAGTATATAGTAAAAGTGATAAAACTATGGCACCTTACCATAATTTTTAACAAAAGATTTTTCAAATTTTTTTTTTTATAAATAAACGTTGAATTTTACTAACCAAATTACTTCTTATCTTTTTTTATCATTTATTTAAAAGTGTTCTGAAATTTTTAAAATCTTATTAAATATTTACAAAATTACTTGTTAGGCCCGTTGTACACAATATTGTATTTTATGTTCAGTATATTTTTCAGGAGCGTATCATCTTAATACATTTAAATAATTGTATATTACCTGTATCTTACACCTATTATAATTTCTAGTTCAAATGTTAGAACATACATTCATTAAGCATTTCACCAATAAAATATTTATCCACGGGCCTAGCAAGTAATTTTGTAAATATTTAATAAGATTTTAAAAATTTCAGAACACTTTTAAATAAATGATAAAAAAAGATAAGAAGTAATTTGGTTAGTAAAATTCAACGTTTATTTATAAAAAAAAAAATTTGAAAAATCTTTTGTTAAAAATTATGGTAATCCATTATACACAAATTTTTATCTTATAAAACCAGGAATCGACTTATATGCAAATCTGTATACAACAACAGAATTCTGTAAATTATATAGATAGTAAATGATATAAAAACTTAGATTAAATTTTAATCAATAAAATGAAAATATATGATTATTAAATCCATTAAAATTTAATAACAAAGAACATTGAAGACATTAAATAATTATGACTTTTATTAAGCATTTATACACCATTAATTAAACAATATTCGGAGAGAAATTCTATGGCTTAAATTACTATATTTCATTGTAAGTATGGGACATAAATTTTTTATCAAAATTTCTACATGTATAGTAAAAATTAATATATACATATTAATACTCATTTTGCATATATGGAACGTTTACTGTATGTATAGTAATTTTGATATATGAAATCAAATGTATACGTCCCCAGCTAAAATGGAAAATATTAATTTTACTCATAGAATTTCTTTCCGTGTAGAAATACTAAATTTTTAAATGAATAAAAAAAAATATTTTTCTATAAATTGTTACGCGTAATGAACATTATATCAATAATTATATATTTGAATTGTTGATTTATTAAAGAACTGAATTTGTTGATTCTCGAGCAGGGTAAAGTTGAAAAATTGATTAAAATCAACTAATAGGATTCCGAGCCAGATGATCATATATTTCTTTATTTTTCGTCAAGTGACATTTCGAACACTTGAATTATGTTCTTTTTCAAGTTCAAAATGCCTAGAAGGGGCAAGACACATTGTAAAAAACTTGATAATTACAAAATTAAGAATAGTACAGCACAACGTCGTGCGTCACACAATCAGATGATTAAACGTAATAATTGTTGATTTATTATTTGATCAAATTGATTTTTTCTAAATTAAAATTAATTAAGCACTTTTTTTTATATTGATAAATATTATTGAAATTTTAATTAAATGAATTTTAGTATTTTACACCATAAGTTTAACATGTTCATTACGAAGATTAACATATTATAATATTAAAAGGAACTTTTATCATAAAAGTAATAGTTACAATAATTTTCTTAACAATTTCATAAAGCGCTATAGTAAAATAAAATAAAAAATTAAATAATTTTGATTTTTTTAGTTTAGATGATAGAATTTATTTATCGTCATAAGTAACGAAAAATTTTCTTTAATTTATAATGTCTTTTATTTTGTAATTCACGGAAGTGAAATAAGTAATCTAGTGAAAAATTTCCAATATAAGTAAATTTATTTATTCTAATAAAATTTATTTCATAACTTTTATCACTTACTTAATACAATTGTTTCCTTTAAATTTGAATAAAATTTATCCTTTATATTGCTATTTATAAATTACATTTGATTGTCGTTTTACAGTTTGAATTCCACAGCAATTGCTATTTTTATATTAAAAAAAAAATTATTTTCAAATTAAAATAGCAATAATATAGAATACGTTCACGTATAACTTAGAAAATACTTCGTAAAATTGAAGTAAGAAGTTTTATTGTCTTGGAAAAATTTTTGTGCAGAATTTATTGTGAAAGAAAATCCACGCAGAATAAAATTTCATTATTAGAATTCAAAACTTCAATTACTTTGTTGTAAATAATACTATTTCAAAAATTTTTTATTTTAAATAAAAGAATTTATTTATTAAATGATTAAATTTTTTAACTGCTTATTGTAAAATAATAACACGGTTAATTAAATGAAAAAAGAAAAACAATATTTTTAAACCCAACTCACAAATTTGATGAATCCATTGATTTTCAAATTTAGATTTCTTTCATTTCATATTTTGACAGGTTTAATGTTCGTCCATCAAACAGGAATTGAGAAATTTTGTCTCTAATATTGAATAAAAGATTTAAGTTTTAAAACGAATGTCACCGTGTCATTCTGATACAAAAACTAAATCCTTAACATAACGTTCAAAACAAAATTCGTTTTAAACTACAGGATTTTTTATATAAAAAATATATACATAAACACCCACACAAATACACACACATACACACTCAAACGCACATACACATATACATATTTCTAGAGACTTATTTATGTATTTCCTAGCAGTACCTGAAGATGAGCGAAAGCGTGCTCGAAATGTTGCGTAGTGGATTTTTTCAACAATTTCTGTTTGTTCTGGTTGTCGGAGGCAGTCTTATTGTTCTTCAATAATTATTTACATTTTATTTCGGATTATTCAGGGTCGGATTATGATTTTAAATTTTATTTTTATATTCTACGTGAGAGACTAAGTTTTATATCTTAAACTATGATGGTTATTGTAAATAAGGATATACGTATAACTATTGTAATTGTACTGTTTTATATTTTTAAATTGTTTCAACAAATAATAACATAATTTTTTTAATTGACTCAGAATTTTAAATTTTTTTACTGCAAATCATGATGTGCAGTGAAAAACCATTCATCACAAATAAATTGCCATATTTTATTTCTCTTATTTTTATTACATTTTGATTTATAACCGACGATTCAACGAAATAAGATAGTTTTAAATTGAATAGATTTTTCAAAAATAATAAACTTATAAATATAAAATATATAATGTGACAGTTAATTTAAAAATATAAATATAAAATATCGTCAATAAAAAAATTTTGCTTTTAAATTGTATTTAAATGATTTTTAACGATTAAAATATTTAAAATATTTCAAAAAAATCAATATAATCAAAGAAGCATTATTCTTTGATAAGTTTCTGAAAAAAAAGTAATTTCAATTAAATACCACAAGTTGTGTTATGATTTATTAATACTTGATGTTAAACAGATTTACAAAACTTTCTTTTGAATAACTCACTGACAATTCTCATTGTTATTACAAATAATATCTAATCGAGCTCGAGGCCGAGCTCCGCTGGGATAGCATTAGTAAAGTTTGACAAGAGAACTTTTTTTTTTATTGGTATATATCTAATAATAAATAGAAACAAAAATAAAATTAACCGTACGCTTATTTGAAATAAATAATATGTTTATATTTATCAAATTTATTTGAAATAAATAATATGGATATATAGTCATTGTAGAGCATAAATAAACTTTATTTCTTTTTATTTCCAAGTACACGAGAATTTAAAAGTTTGAATAACAGCGAGCTTCGGTGCACCTGAGATACGTGCGTCATTGCGCCCTTTTTCGAACTCCACATAAATAAGAATGAAAAAGATGAGATAACTATAAAAAAAACGAAGCAAAATATATATTTAATAAAACTAAACTGTACTACAAAACTTAGTTTATCTTTTTTTTATATATGTACTCAATCAGCCTATGCTCGCAACTATAAATGAAGAAAGTTTAGTTTATTTTTTTCTACTTTGTTTCGTTTATAAAAAGAATCTAAAAGCTAAAATAAAGAAAGCGTAGTAAAGGAAAAACGTAAAACGTCTTTGGCAATGGTGATTCCGTTCCAGGTTGTAGGAAATTACAAAGTCGATGTCATGTCATTTGATGTATATATCTTTCTTCCGTCTTCTTACTTTTTTCCTCCTTCTTTCTCTTTTTTTTTAACTTATACTTAAAAAGAAGGTCTCGGAACCTGTAAGTTATATGGATTTTGATGCCTGTCGATACCTTTAACTTTCGATTCAATTATTATTAACATAAACGATAATGATACTATATAGAAAATTTCGATGTATTGAGTTTTGTGCATACACGTATATAAGTTTATGCTATAAAGTTTAGAGAAAATATTGCGTAAATGCACTTATACCAAACGAATATATAAATATATGTATACATGCAAGTATATTTTCGACCACCCTGTCAGCTGATTTAGTTTATATAATTTAAAAAGCAAGAAATGTATATGATGATGAATGAAATGAAAAGTGAAACATTTTTAGCCTATATCTTCGAGTGGTATCGCATATTTTCATTTTTTTTATTTGAGTTCAACTTTTTTTAAAATAATTTCTAGGAAACTTTCGTTTAAGATTGTATTTGTTTATGATGATTATTGAAATCGATTGATTAGCCATTTGTGTATATTTCATACGCAATTGATCGTTTAATTAGAGCTGCGTTAAGACAATTTATCGATTACGTAAAGATGTTCTTTTTTAAGAACGTTGATTTACATTTTAAAAACTATTTATATGATCGTTGATGTAAAGTATAATTTGTTTGTTTTTTTTTCTTTCTAATCGAACAAAAAAATAATTGTATGGAAAATTTAATGCAATTTATTGCATTATTGAATTGTAATAGGTTTATCTTGCTTTATCGAATGTGCAGAATGACAAGAAATATTTTTAATATAACTTACAACATAAACTCATTACGAGTATTTAAATTCTAATTTATTTGACGTAACATTAAGTATTGATTTATTTTTAATCTTGGCAATTTATAATAATCTTAAGACAATGTAAAAGAGTATATTAAAAAAAAAAGTCGATACTCTATACTCGTAACCCTTTGTTACTTCACTTATGTTTTACATTGCTATTTTTAACTTAATCTTATTCAACTTCACGTGCACAAAATGAGCTTAAAAAAAAGTTATTGACACGGCTGATTTAACGATATTAAATATCGTTAAATAATTAATAAAAATTAATATTTAATTTTATTTATTTTTTTATTTTTTTTTAAGTCGCTGTATTTATGTTATCTTTGAGATGCTAATTAACGACGGAGGTTATCAGCGTGTTTGTGAAAAAGCACATGTAACATACAGTGGTGCTTGGTATCAATCGGTCGCTGTGGGCGGGATTCGAACTCGGAACCTCGAGATCATGAATCCATCGCTCTACCGACTGATCCACTGAAGACCTCAAAGATTGGACTTTAGATTTAACTTTAAATAAAAAAAAAGTATCTTGTCTTGTTGAAAAGGTTAACCATATCGATCAATGTTCATATATCAAAGACTTTGTTTATTATATTTAGTAAACGATACCCATAATTAAAACTCATCAAATTACTTGCGTATACGTTTACTTTAACAATCTATAAATCAACATTTCCCTTTCGTTTTTCTTACTATACCTATCAAGAAAAGTCAAGTATTATAAGAAAAAAAACATGAGTAGCCATAATTAGTTTCAACGTTTTAAGTACATGTCTAGTATTCCCTCTTTTTTTCTTTCATCATTAAAAATTGAAAAACTAGGAAAAAAATAAAGAGAAGAGGAAAGTGTTATTTAAAAATACATTCATGAGTCTTCTATACGATCGAACCTTATAAAGTGCAAAATCAAATATATATATATGTATATAAAAAAAGAAACGATCAAAGTTCTGAAAATGAGATTTGACTTTCATTCAGTCGAGTCGTATAATGTAATTTGCATGGAATATGCTCGTTAACACGTAAATAACAGTAACTGACGTGCGGAAAAGTAATACGAGCTCTCTCTCTCTTGCATATTGTTTCATTTATAAAACGTAGGCGTTAATTCATTGTTTTTTATATATACCGCGAAAAACTCTTGTTTTCTTTTATTATTTGATCAAAAGGATAAAAAAAAAGAAGAGGATTTATAAATGAGATTTTACCTTTAAACTTTCGTTTAAGTGGAAGAATTAATTCTATTTACTTCTTGTTTTTTCTTTTCTTTTATTACGGTATAAAAAAGAAAAAAATCTAAGTTTATAAAATAAAAGTCGAGATTACTTGTTATGTTTTTTATTTTAATTCAAATGAGATAATTAATTTGTAACTTGTTGGTAATGATTGTTGGATATATTTTTTTCAGCGTCTGGATTTCATTTCTTTTATCATAATAAGATATTTCACGTCAAATTATACAAACTCATTTCCAGTTTATATTGTAATAAAATTATCTTTTATTTTGGGTTAACAATATAAAATATGATTGAAATAATAACGAAGAGTATTATATTACAAATTCGACATGAAGATTTATTAAAATATAATATGGTCTATATAAAAAAATATAATTATGAAATTGATTTATTTTTATCCTTAATTTAAAAGCTATAAATTGTATAATTTTATAATATATTTAAGCATTTTAAATCCTTACGATTCCAAATGAAATTTGTAAATAAATTTTGATAAATATTCAAAATATAATACAAATTTTTGTTCTATTCATTAATCAAATATATAATATGTATATTATAAAATTTTAAAAATTTGTCTTTCCGTAAAAATTATTTTTTAAATAATTGGAGCAGTAAATATAAATATTATGTCAATGTTACCACAGTTAATTCTTGTTATAAATAATAATACTATACAATATTAATTTTTATAAAAAAATAAATAAAATAAATACTCTTTTCATATAAATTTCGCGATATGAAAGAGTTAATAATCTCCAAAATCAACTTTCTGTCAATAAATAATACAAAATATATTTTTAGAACGAAAAATTTTATCTCCAAGTTTATTTTCTCTTTCTAAGCTTATCAATTTATATTCTAAAGAAAATCAAATAATTTACGTGTGCATTGACCTGCAATTGAATGTTTGCGTCAATTTTATCATAGATGATATGTTATTTCATAAAAATAGAAAATTTAAAACTTTCATTTTAAATTTATATAACTTGTTGATAAATATTAAAATGATAATTAAAAATATAATAGATTTTAATGATTTTTTGAATTATTATCTTTGTTTACTGAAAAACTATTTACCTTTTTAATATTCTGTTGGTACGCGCTATTAAGGAACGATAAATTCTTATTCCATAATAAAACAAGATAAATTTACTTCCATATTCTTTTCTACGTGATGTTTATTTAAAACAATTAATGATTTTTAGATAAAAATGTATTAAACTCTTTTGTTTAGCATAAAGATTAATATTAGCTCTTTCAAAATTAATGTAACTTTGAACTAAAAAATAATCATTTGATGCAAAATTAAAAAATAATTCATGTTTAATAAGAGAATTATTATGTACTTAAATTCTAATCATAATTTACAAGCTTACACTTAACATGTTCAAATAAAAAATTTTTAATGGCTAATCATTATTACAGTAAATTAGATATAAAATCAAGCAACAAAAGTAATAAACTAATCTATTAATGTGAATCTCACTAACAACAAGTAAATTTAACAATAAAACAAGGTGCTAAAAGTCAGTTACACGTTAAAATATTTGCAATTATTGTTGCACCCACTCGCATAAAATCTTGTCCAAATAAAATCGTTTAGATATATACGTCGATCACGATGAAACGTAACAATATAAATTTGAGCATCAATCGAAACGAAATTAGCTTATAGCTATAATATGCTTGCGTGGATAATATTAATTAGAACAGCTCACATACACACACATCAGACATCACTTTTGTTTTCTCTCTCTTTCTCTCTTTATCTATCACTTTTAGATATACATACAGTTTAGTATGTTTGTAATGCAATAATCTGTTGGCCAGGCAAACTCGTGTATATATACACATAGACTTTAATCCAACATCACTTACTCAATTTCACTCTTAGTCGTCGCTGTTATAATCTATATACATAGGTGTGGGCAGCAAATCGACTAAATTCGATTAGTTAATATCTATACTTGCTTGTTATATGTATATATCTATATTGGATGTCATTTCTAATATGCTTCGAGAGATTTATAAACGCAATAGTTTTAGTTCATTGTCCTAAGGGTATGTGTGTATATAAGTTTCTACGTAAGACTTATTGACTTCATTATTGATATGTGCTATTGATATTGCAAACTAATATAAGATAAACGCAAATACTTAATCGTATGACTTTTATTTTGATTTAACGCGTCTTTTTTTATATATCATCACTTTTACGTAGGTTTCAGTTTACATTGGTCTTGTATTTTTATTTTTATCTTTCATACAAGTACGGAAAATCATATGTTTGCGCTATATCTTTGGCGCCTTTTTGATTGAAGT
Source organism: Anastatus disparis (assembly GCA_017163975.1). Taxonomy (NCBI): domain Eukaryota; kingdom Metazoa; phylum Arthropoda; class Insecta; order Hymenoptera; family Eupelmidae; genus Anastatus; species Anastatus disparis. The sequence goes on from JAFFSR010000251.1 coordinate 6,381,872, forward strand.
TAATTTTTCTTTTTCTTTTTTTTTAATCTTGCAGAAGTGTAGAAATTTTGTACAAACTGTAAAGGTAATATGCAGTCGTAAAGAAGAATTAGAGTTAATTATTTTTTAATGAATTTCAGATATTTAATTTTAAATGAAAATTTGAATTAACGACAATCTAACTGTTAAGTATAATATTGTGTTTTCATGATCTTTTACGTTGGTATTATAATTAGGGTGTTGGGAGGATTTTAATAACTTTGTATGAATATTATACATTAACATAGCCAATGTTTTATGCAAAGATCGTAAAGTAATGAATTAATTACGAATATTATTCATGTCATGTACATGAATTATTATTCATATAATATAAGATATCATAATTTTCATTTTTATAACTTAAAAATATTCAAAGTAAATTTTAAAATTGTTTCTTGTGTTTCAGTAAATGAAGGCAGTTTATACAAAATGTGTAATAAGAAACAGAAATGTTGATTTTTTTAAAATTAGAATTATACTTGCAATTTTTCGCAGCTTAATTTATTCTAAAGGTGTAATCATAGAGAAAGTATTTAAATCAAATAAATTATTTATTTAATAAACTTTAGAATTTCAATATTAGAATTTTTACTTACTAAATTATAGAATTAAAAATGAGGTCTCAGTAGCTCAGTCGGTAGTGTTATATAACGTTAAGGTCCCGAGTTCGAATCCTGCTCTCGGCCGATTGATACACGCACCACTGTGTGTTACATCTGCTTTCTTCACAAACACACTGAAATTACCTCCATCGCTAATTAACTATTGCAATGATAGCTGAAATACAGCGATGTTAAATAATAATAAAAAAAAATTATTCCTGAATCTCACACTGTTATTTAAGAAATATTTTTTTTCATTATGAACGATATTTGTATATTAAAAATTTATTACTGTTATCCTATTATTTACTGGAAAATTCAATTAATAAATATAAACGTAATGCGCAACGTAATTTACATGATAGAATCATTTGTTATTTTAAATATTTATTAAAAAACTAATGTCTGCATTTATAAGTAAAATAAATTTATACACAATAAGATTAGTAATAAATAATTATTAATGAAATATTAAGTTTTAATAGGATTGAAAGATTCAATTTTCGACTTTACTTTAGTTTCACTTGTTGCATGCAGAGGCAGAAAGAAAAGCGCTTATATATTGTCGATCGATACTCCGATAAAGTGAATAGATTTATTTTATGTATTCTATATTTTATTATATTCTATATTTTTATGTATCAAGGGATACTTTTAATTTATAAATTGAAATTATTACTCAATATTCTGCATTTTGTAAATTCAAATAAATAGCTAAATGCTACTACATTAGTAATACACAAAATCAGTAAATATAAGATTAATTTGTTTTTAAAGTTGTTAAAAATATGTCCACAATTTTATAAAGTATATTATAAATTACTATAAACATTTGAATTAGTTTATTTGATAATTAAACTGCGTCAATAAATGGTTTGCAATAATTTATCGTATAACTTTCATGAATTTCCCGTTAATAAGCTTACAGAGTAAATGTAATTTTGTTTATATATTTTGATGCTTCGGAAAATTTCTAAATGTTTTACGTAATAAAGAAAAATAGGTTACATTGAGAACCGATAAATTATAATTTCTAAAGTTTCAGTTAAAAATTTAATTCTTCATTATTAAAGTAAATAAAAAACATGAATTTTCAAGTAATTTCAGAAAAAGCCAAACAATCTCAAATTTATTCCTTTACAAAGTTAACTTAAAAAAATGTGAAAATTCTTTCAAAGTCCAATAAAACATGTATTTCAACAAAAATGTATTAAAGAAGGCATAGTAAAAATTGCATTTAAGAAAAATGTATATCTTTCAAATTTGCTATTCACTAAAAAAAAGTATCGCTTCACACTCAATAAAATCAATCAAAGAACTATCCTCCCTTACGATGCTTACATAAGATAAAATCATTGCTCTTGCTGATTGTAAAAAAAAAAGAGAAAAAAGCTTAAAAAAATCCGAAGTAGTATAAAATAGATCAAAGAGAATACAAGAAAAAGGCAACTTGAACAACTGAATATTTATTGAATTCATTCTCAATCTTAAACAGACACTCGTATGGTGGTCTTTGAAGATACAGCGAATTATAGGTCAGCAAAGAAAGAAAGAAAAGAGAAAAAAAAGAGAGAAAACAGATTAATTTTTAATTGCAGGATTTGCGTTTTATTTTGCGATCTTTCACGGAGGGATGAGAAAATAAATAACTTTGTTCTAAAATTTGTTGCGCGTTATAAGATTCTTAAAATGTGATACGATGCTAACTTTTATCTTATTACAGTAGTACATTAATACATATTGGCTATAAAAATGCTTATACGCTGCTGTTTATGTACCACCGTATTTTTCATTATATACATGGAAAAATATTTTATAATGTTTTTTTTTTATAAAAAAAAAATTTAAGTTACACACGTCACTGACTAAAAGAAAAAGAAAGTTTTTTCTCAAGTTTAATAAAAATATTTTCTTAAGAATATTGAAATTGTAAATTTTCCTATAAACATAAGGAAAAATTTGGATTTTATGAATTTTTATTATTTTAGGGTTTGATTAAATCCAATTTTTACACGATTCATATCTCGACCTTTCTTCTTTATTGCGTGTATAAACAAGCATGACTGTACTATAAATACAAATAGGAAAGAAAGAAAAAAAAAATGAGAAATTTATCGTATACACGTATAAACCATTTCAAGTTAGTACAACAGAAGCACATGTGTAAGTAATGATAACCGGCCGTAAAATAAAGTATCCACTTTACAAAAAGTGTATATACCCTTTCGTGAATGAGAGAAAAAGAGAGACCATTACCTTACAACTTTAAGTAAAAAGTGTATAAAGAAAAGAAAAGAAAAGGACAACACGCCGATTGTAAATAGTCAATAAAAATTGAAATACATGGATATACGTATTTATAATATGGATCCTCACGAGAAGCTCTTTGTCAGGTTATAATCAATTATTAGAACAATGAACTTTTTTACAAGTTAGTAATAAGGGTAATTCTGATAATTTTATATTTTATATCATTTAAATTCGATAGTAAACTATTAGATTACATTTGTACAAAAGTTTAAATAATCAGCCATATTAATTAGGTAGATTGGAGATTTAATTTTATATAACTAGACTGTGGAAAATTGAAATTAGTTATTATTGCGAAGTGAAGTCTCAGTGGCTCCAACGGTAGAGTGATGGATTCATAATCTCGAGGTCCCGAGTTCGAATCCCGTTCTCTGCCGATTAATATAAGCACCACTGTACGTTATATGTGCTTTCTTTACAAGCGCACTGCAAACTTCCGTCGCTAACTAACATTGAAATGATAGCATAGATACAGCGACGTTAAAAGAAATTTTAAAAAATTTCGTCATTGTATTGTATTAATGCGTGTATTTTTATTATTTTTATTTTTGTTTGTATTATTCTGTGATATCGCTTTTTATAGTGACTTACTTTTTGAATATTATTAGGATTAGCTATATTTGACTGTGATATCTGTACCTAAGTGCAATATTTATAATTACATATTGTGTTACACGCCTTTTTGTATATTTATACGAATAAATGCTTATCTATCTTTTCTATCTGTGCACTTAGAGAAAACTTTGTTTAATATTTTTGATAATTTTAGCCATAAATTAATGCTTTAATTAATAAAAATTTTTCGTTTATTGACAAAAGCTAACTGAACGTAAAAATTATACTCATGGTTTGTCATTTTTTTAATTCGAAAAGAATAAATTGAGAAAAGTCGATGAAATACACGTACGATTATTTGGTCATTTATTTTAAGAGTTTCATCCTTAAAATAAAAATATTTTTAGATCAAATATTATTAATAATTTTTTTACTAAACCATTTGAGACAATATATCGAAATCTTTTTAAAAATACGCTACTATAAAAAGTAAAAAATAATCTCTTAAATATATATTTTAATAATATTCTGTTTACGAAAAACTAGAAGAGAAGCATGACACGTGCACACCTGCGACATCAAAAATATTTTTTCTCGAAGGCTCCATGATCAGTGAATAATGTATGAACCGATTGTATATGAGAGCGCGTGTCTCGCTATTATTTTAGTCTTTTGCGGATAGAATCGTATTTCAATTTATATTTACAAAAGATTATTTTGACCTTTTAGTACAATTGATTTTTAAGAACAGATTGTTTAAAAACTTTTTGAAATTTGCTTTTCATATAGTTAAATAATACTGCAACTTTGAAAAAAATATAGTATAGTATTGACATCACGACCAATTTTTTTTCTTCCTATTCTGTTTTCACACGCTTATTTTTCGAATTTTATTGTTTTATGAACATTGTTGACATTTTGATTTTCAATCTTGACTGCTCTGCTTGTTTTCCGCTCGACACAATGAACGGAAAACAAGATGAAATGTATTCTTTCGAATGGAAAATAAGATTAAATGATTGCGTTACGATTAATATTACATTATGTAACAAGGAAATATAAAGTCGAGGGCTAAATAAAATTTCTGTGTTTGTCTAGCTCGAACACTAAATTTATCTGCAAGAATAATCAACTGTATTCTACATACATACGAAATTAATCTTTCGTACATCTACTCACGATGCAGCAGTGCAAATTTTATTGATTTGGATAATAGGATTGACGGATAGAAGCGGGATTTATCTATCTTGAAAAAAGAAAAACAAATATTTAAAATTTGGAAATAACAGATATCCCAAAGGAATAAAAAAATTAATTTATTAAAATGCCAATGTATGCTTTAAACGAGTAATAAAAATCGTTACTTTCGTTTCTCTTTAAAGGTCGATAAAGTGACCAAGTAGTCGGGTCGGCTATAAAAAAAATTTCTTTTTCTTTTAGCAAATATAAATTTTCATTTATTCTACAGAAATAATCAAGGTAGAATAATAAAGAATATACTTTTTGCTAAGTAATAGTTATTTCTTGAAAAATAATGTACCATTTATATAAGTATCCTTTTTTGTAACTGGATCTACGATTCATGACCCAACGAAAAATACCATTAAATATTCATTTAATGTATGCAATAAATAAAATATTTGATTAATCGCGAGAACATAGCTCTTTTATTTAAAGTTGATAAATAAAACAATAAGATGCACTAGGTTTTTTATTGTCTTGTCAACATAAATTGCTCTTTAATTATTAAAATCTGGTGTTATGCAATTTTTATAGTGAAAAATATAAGAAATAAATTGAGAACATTAATAGCAAACAAATGATGTTGTAATTTTAAAGAAATTTAACGCACAACTTTTTAAACGTGGTTTTTGATTTCTTAAAGCTTTAGAAAGTTTTTTCATAAGAATTATAAAGCGATAAAAGTTTTAATTGCACGAAATTCTTTAAATACTAAAATATTTAAAATTTTTAATTTGCAACGTTTACTTTTTATAAAACTTTCATTGAAAACATAAAACTATGTCAGTTAATATAATGCAAAACAAAAATTTTAAGAGCTTAAAATTAAGCGTAAAAAGAATGAGCATACAAATGTTAAATGAAAAATTGCGAAACAGGATTACTCTGTTTGACAATATTGGAGGAAAAAAGTTTAACACTTGATTCATTAAATTTTAAACAAAACTTTACCGCTTAAAAAAATTAAATTGCTGTACGAGAAAATTACACTATGAGAATAGAAAAAGAAAATTGAATAGGGTTATTCAGTAAGTTCTCTTAATGTATACGAGCCTTCGCACGCCTTCGATGATAATTTTTCTGAAAATTAATCTCGGCATCGCGTCATTGATGCTCCTCTTTTTATACATATACATAAACTTCATCCTTTCTTTTTTTATTATTCATCGGCATTAGGAAAAAACTGGAAGAGACTGAGTAGGAAAGTTTGACAATAAAATTAAAAATTTGCGTATGCGTGAATTTATATGTACATAAAGCTTCCATCTGTTTTTTTTCTTCTCTGAATATAATTCAAAGTGTCCGCACTGTGTTATAAAGAGGGTTCATTTCCTTTTTGGTCTATTTTCGTTTGAAAGTTTTATATTTAGACGAAAATTACAGAGCGTGAGAAAATGTGCGATAGAAAAGAATAATGAAATATAAATAAGAGAAAAGAGGAAAGAAAGCAAGTAGTACAAGTGCGTTACTGATAAGACATTGATTTTTAATGTCTTACACAAGACGAATTTTATTTAGTTCGTAAATGTATTTTTATTTTTTATTTTTTATTAGATACATTATTTATTTTAGAATTTATTGGTTAACTGTATTAGATATTTATTCAAAAAAGGTAGTTTTTACTATTCATCCGGCACTTAAAGATTGCTATTTTTGAAATGATGACATCAGAGTTTAAAGTTTTGATATATTTAATAAGTTTATAAAATTTTTTTGTCAAATGAAAATATGGTTGAATAAAATTATGTAATTGTTTCAATTTTTATTTATTAAAATTGTTAATATATTTTGAAATTAATAGTTTTAATTAAGAATCTCTTCTAGTTAATGTCGCTTTTTTCTTCTTTTAAAAGTTTTAAAAGATGATATTTTGAATTTTAATAAATTAATTATGGTTCAGCTAAAATCTTATAAACTTCCAGTAAAAATTTCAATGAATAAAGTTGTAGCTTTACTTATAATCAGTTGCTCTCACGGAAAAGACGACTGTTGTTCATACACAGCAAATTAAGCAGTCAATGATACAAAATCACTTTTATTTCAAATTACAACAAAGAATAATAATTTTTTATTCATCATATCTACGCTACATTTAAGAATGCATAATTTTTTTCACGACAAGTTTTAGTTTAATAAGTGAAAAGAAAAAAAAAAGAAATAAAAATTTTCTCGAGAAAGGGATAAATAGAGTGAGGAAAATTTGATTACGATGAGAGTTAATGTTCTTTCCACCTATATTAAAAATAACCGACGGGTATGAATAATATTCAAACAGTGGAGATTGAACGCTTAATATATGAAAATTACTGCTGTTACTACAGGAATGAGCTGAAATCTAATTGTCTTTGTTTCAAGTTAACATGAAATTTGCCATTTTTTTTTGTTAATTTATACTTTAACTTTTACCGCGTATAGAAATTTTTATTTTTTAACGTTAACTTTCAATGTAAAAAGTCATTTAAATTAGTGAGGCGTTGTAAGCTCGTTTTAAATTTAGTTAATCTTTTTTTGAATGAATTTTAGACTTTCATTAGTTTTTTCAATGAGATCTCAACCTTACAAAGAATAATTATTAAAACTGACCTTTAAATATAAATATATTTATAATTCTAATCATCAAATATTATTATGAATTTTGAAAATTATTTCAAAATTTTTAAAAACATCTCTACGTACTTTTGATGAATTCTGTACATAGTTTTAAAAATTTTAAAGTTTGAATACCTTATAGTATAAAAATAAGTCTTGCAGTGGGCGTATCGTGTATTGCGGATTTTATGAAAAAAAATTGAACCATTTTAGTGGGTTTAAAATATTTGTAACGATATCAGATTTTAAGATTGACGATTTTTCATAGGTATTGAAAAAAAAAGATTTGATCTTCTATAGTTTTTAGCACGTTGTAGAAAACAAAAATTTTTATTTACAGTAGTTCATGCACACTTCTATGTCGTAGTAATACGAACAATAGTATTACAAAAATTGTTTTTAATTAACATTAAATATAAATGCGTAATTGCTTATCATTATCTTTGCTATTTGATCCTAAATACATCAAAGTACCATATGGAAAAACAAAAAAAAGTTAAAATATTGACATTTCTCATTCAATGCTTCATAAACAAAGCTATTGAAAAAAGTCTACAGTAATGCCACTTTTTGCCCTATTGAAAATTGACTGTAAAATTTATTAATGGCTCTAACAATAATGAGATAACTGTGTCGATTAAATTTCGTACTTATCATACCAATTGTTAATAAATGCGTGACGATGAGAAGTTTGTAAAAGTGTTTATAGCTGATAAAATACAAAATCAGTAAAAATTCGCAAATCATATTACGTTGATTTTTTTTTAATATAAATTTGAGCTTATAAATTTAAGCGAAATCACGTAAAATTTCAAATGTCATAATACGAATACAAAAAGGATTGACAGATGTGTGTTATATTTTTAGTCAATTAATGGAGGCTCGTTTTCATTCATAATCTTATCAAATTATCACGACTCATTATTTGATTTTGTTTTCAACGAATCCTGACGTATATAATTGTCGTAATCATGATAAAAAAAATAAATTTTTTTTTTATCTCGTTGTAGTGATAATTTGATAAGATTATGAATGAGTGCGAGCCTTTTTTAATTGACTTAAAATATTGGACACACCTGTCAATTGTTTCGTATTTGTATTTTGACATTTTAAATTTCATGTAATTACGTTTAAATTGTTAGTAAAAAAAAATTTTTTTATATTTTATAGCTTAATAAATGCACACTCGAGATTGATTTTTTTTTTCATTTTACAACGATGAGAAAAAAGGAGAAGAAAAAAAAGAGCAGGGGATAGAAAAAAAAAGAGAGAAACATGTTGGCGTGTCACGTTGTGTATAATGTCGTATCCTATCGGCGTCAAGCTCTTTTTGATTATAAATGCCGTATGTGAATGGACAATACTTTACTGACGTAGTTATACATACGATCGATTTAGATATAACTAACTCAATCTCTTTTTTTCATAGACTAGGTCGTATTGTTTAGGGTTAAGGATATAATGTAGAAAAGTTACTTTTTATATTGCTCACGGTTATTTTAAAAACGATTTAACAGGTCCTTTTTATTTTTTTTATGAGTGAAAATTTCAAATGATATGTGTGAAAGGCACGCTGGAAGTACTATATATTTTGGAAGAATTTTAACTGATATTTAATCGAAGTTAGAAATAATTTAAAAAGGATATTGGTCGAGAAAAACACAAAAAAGCTTTTATTAAACTTGAACTTTTGATTGAGCTTTTGAAAGTTTCTATTTTAATATTATGATTATAAATAGTTGATATTTTAAAGATTGATAAACGTTTGAGATTTAAATTTAACGAGGCAGGAATGAACTTTGAAACTTAATCATTATTCAGTCATAATTTTAATGTTGCCGAGATTGCTAAAGTTAAATTTGCATTTACAAAGGTGCGAAAATTATTTTTTTAATTAATTATTTATCATATTCATTTTTTTTATTTGGGCTTTAGATTTTTTTAGCTTAACATTGATTTGTCTCACATAAAATATAAAATAAGGTCCATTTGGTCCGCCGATTAATTTTCTCAATCTTATTAACGGTTTTGTATAAATTTTAAGATCTTTAAAAAAATTTGCATTTGTTTTAAAGCTTTACAGGTCTTGGACTACTTTTTCTAGAAGATTTTTACTTGAAACATATTAAAATTGAAATTGAAACCTTTTGAAAAAAAGAAATTTATTCAAAAAGTTCAATCTATCGAGGTTCAAAGTTATACTCAAATGCAAAATTCATTAAATATGAACATTTCCAGCTAAACATTTAAACAATTTTTTTTATTTGAACGAAGTTTTAACTTTAATATGTTTCTAGTAAACATTAATTCAAGAACTGTAAAATCAGATGCATATTTTTTTAAGCAATAAAATTCAGAAAAAACTGTTCATAATTAAAAAAAATTAGTGTTTGACTAAATAATGCGATTTATTTCATAATTTTATGTAAGAAGAAATATTGCAAAGTTAAAAGTAAATCCAAATGCAATCTAATTTCCTTGTTAGTCTAAAAATTTTTTTATACTCTAATTTTTTTTTATTTTTAAAAAATTTAATAATTTATTTGCAAATTACAAATCAATACAAAAGCATAAAATAATTTATAAAAGGTAATAAAAAAGAGCTATTAATAAGTTTTTAATCTTAGTTATTAATTAAGACATTTTTTTTAAGATAACTTTCACTTATTTATAAATATCAATTACTTTATCATTATTGCTTCCTAAATTAATGCTCAATTTTCTTATAACGTTGCGTAATTCATTAGACTATATTCTAATAAGTCAAGAGTTTTAAACTTTTCTTATCATTGATAGAATGCAATATGTTGCATGACATTGCTATAAATATAAATATAATAGCAAAAAAAAAACATAATCTTCAATTTATAGTCAATTTCATTTTATGATTTCATCATTTTATCAATGAATTTTTTTTTACTCGATATCAAAGTATCATTTAGTTTGACTGACCATCCAATTATTACTTAATTAAATGGTCTTAATTTTATTTTTATTTCATTTTATTAATCACAATTGAATTTTTTCGTAAAAGTTCATAAAATTTTCCATGAATGGTGTACGTATTATTACTGTAAAAACAATTAAATTGAATAGACTAAAATATTTTTTTGATAATATTACAATTCGTTACATAATACATATAAAAAATTTTCCTTTCACATATGTATCTCAAAGTATTAGATACATTTGATAAAAATAACAGAATGCTATAAAGTTAAAAATAAATTTCTAAACGTAAAATTCTAAAATCTTTCTAAAAATATAGTATGTAAATTGAATGAGTACTTTATTGAATGAAAACTATTACTGCTTCTTAATAAGGCACGCATTCGTGCGTAAGTTCTTTAACTTATGTCATTTTTATTTTCAAACTAGTATGCATTATTACAATAAAAATATAAAGATATTTATAAATCATTGTTAACATTTAATTAATGGTTTTCTTTATAATAAATACTTACATTAAGAAAAATTAAGTATCATTCCATCAATCTAATGTATTATCAAAGATATAAATATTTTAATAAGTAAGAAAAAACTATTTTATTTTTCCAATTAAAAAAATAAGCAACTATTCAAATAATTTCAAATATGATGACATTTATTCTTGTCTAATGATTTATTTAACGTCTTATTTTTTTTAACGTCGCTGTATTTCGTCTATCACTGCAATTTTAATTAGCGACAAAGGTCAGCAGTGTGTTTGTGAACAAAGTACATATAACGTACAGTGATACTTGTATCAATGGACCGAGAGCGGGATTCGAACTCGGAACCTCGAGATTATCAATCCATCATTCTACCGACTGAGCCATTGACGACCTCTGGCATTCGATTGGACATCAAATAAATTTTAATAAAAAAGATGTCATATTAGTGACTTCCAAAATAAATATATGAAAATGATCCTTAATTTCGAGAAAAGATTGAAAATTTTACCGTGACAGAAGGCACATCTCTTAAACTATTCTGAATATTTAATTTGTATATTTTGCTAAGGGAGCCTTATATTTATGTAAGAATGTATCTATTTTTTTATTCTGAAAAAAGTCTTTTTTCAATTTTTTTTATATATAAAAAGATATATAATTTCGAAATTTTAATATATACATACATTAAAATCCTAAAAAAAGATATATCTCGAGAAATTAAAAAGCATACGATAAAAATTAACGTTTGTTTTAATGCAATTTGTCGTGAATGTCTTCTGGTTGAAGATAAAGTTGTTTAATCTTGAAGGCTACGCAGTAAAATTTTTTCTCTTAAGACGGTGCGAACTTTCAATCATAAAGGTTTATTATTACGAGGAAAGAAGGATTTTAATTTAGAAAGTTTTATTTTATTTATCTTTATGAATAATGAAAAAATATACACATATTACACTTTTCTATTTGACAGTTTTATTACAATTTCATTGTAAATTTTTTTATATAACATAAAATATATTGATATAAAAAATTTATATTACGCAATACAATATTAATTATATGCATCTAATTTAATAATATTGTAATAATAAAGAGCTTAAATTGATGCTTCTTAAAAAAAAACTTAAAGCTTCTCCCATTAGAAATGTAAATTTAAAAATAACATATTATACCGATTAATCGATTATTGTTCAAGTGTTTACAAAAAATAAACTTGGTAAAAAAAGTATCATCATACCGCTTAATCGATTATTGCTCAAATATTTAAAAAAATAAACTTGGAAAAAGAGTATTGATAATATATAAAAATAAGTACCTTATAATATACACTTCACAAGTACCTTATAACAATGAATCATATAAAGTTTATGTTGTAATAAATCATATTTGCAAGTATATAAATCTTGAAAAGTATTAAAAATAAATAAGTTATAAATTTTTGTATATCAAAAGTTTTATTCGAAAATTATTGATTCATATATTTTTTAATAAGTATTAACAATTTAATGTTTCAAAGTTGTTATATTTATTTTTTTACCGTCGCTGTTTATGTGCGGACATTACTGTGCCAACAATTATTAAAGTATATAAACAAAGCACATGTAATACATAGTGGTGGTTATATCATTCAGATGTGTCCGGGATTCAAATTCTGCAAACGAATTACAAATCTATCGATTACATTATTATTTGTTTATTTAAAGTTGCGTGCCTCCTAATAATATTAGCGACCATTAATATGCAAAAATCATTGTATTGCAGAATCTGCGTCACTTTAGTCAGAATCTGGATTATTTTAGTATTTATGTAAAGATGCGTCACAGCTTCTAATCACATCATGATTTTACATGTGTTTATTTTTGCATTAGTGTAAACACAGTGAAGGTAGCATTATACATATAATTATATATGATCCAACTTATGATAATATAAAATTATAGATAATTTTCATGGGGAGTTATAAAATAAATCGTTGTTGCATATTGAAAGAAAATAATGTTTTATAAAAGATATTTATTTATTAATTCATTTTTTATTCGACAATGATTTATTTTTCAGGTTCTATTTCACGTTAAATAAAATTAGCAATCTCAGTGCTTAAATGCAAACATACGTATTTTATTAGGGAGTGTCCACATGGATACCCGTCCCGACCCCCCTACCACGTTCCAATAAGACCGCATTGGCTGATTCTGATAAAACTTCAACTATTCTATTAAATATAGCCAATGCGGTTTCATTAGAACGTGGTACGGGGGTCGGGACGGGTATCCATGTGGACACTCCCTTACTGTAAAAAAATCATCACCAGGTTATCTCATTGTAAATTTTCAAAAATTGTTCGATAATATATATTATTTAAATATCACACAAATTTATTTACAAGTACATACAGAAACTTTTATTTATGATACGTTTATGCGTAGCGCGCAAAATCGATTTGTTTTAAAATTCTAATTGTTATTAAATTTATTATAAAAATAATACTTGCTATAAACGTTTCTCGTCAGCTTAACCGTTTGTTTTTAAAGTTAATCTTCTTTATTTTTGTTTCTTATCTCTTTGTAGAATGTAAGTTTAATGTAAGGCATTATTTATTCCAGGTCAATAGAGTTGCTGCTTGCCACGTAATGAGCTTAGTCAGCCTACTGGCGACAACGACCCTAATTACCCTGGCCAATTTGACGCCGATGATACAAGCGGCTGATCAGGCTAAGGCAAGGATACCTGTTGATTATGATCATTTCTTTTACATTATGCAACTTAATCGAAAGGATTTGGATTTAAAGGTATTATTCACTTATTTTTTCCTTTTTTTATTTCTTACCTAATTGATTTAATTAATATTTTATGTTTTAAGGCTGTATTAAAACTTTGAAGACAGTGTATACTGAGAAACTATATATACTGTCTTTTAAATGCACTTTTAATACACTTTACACTTTTATTACACTGTCTATAAATTTAAGATATAAATTCGAAATATATTTGTTTGCATTTTTTGAAAAATTAAAATGTCATTATAATCGATTAAAAAATTAAAATCCTTACAGACATTATTAAATAAAGATTATATTTTAGGAATTGATTATGTGTAAAATTTAATTTAAAAAATGTTAAAATTATGAGAGTAAATTTCACTTGCGTATAACTTCAAACAAAATATATAGAATATTTAATATATCATTTACGTTCATTTAAATTTTTTGATAGATATTTATTGAAAACATTAACAATAATTTTTAATCAACATAAATAATAATAAGAAATTTAACAATCATTTACTGTAAAAAGATAACATATTTTCACAATTCTCTTTTATTTAGAATAAAAAATAAAAAAAATTTAATAACCTATATTAAACCAGACTTGAATTAAGATGAAATAGTTTCAATTATTTTAATTTTATGTACCTATTACTTTTGTTAAAAAAATATATATATTTTTATTTGAATGAAAATACGAGTCATATTATCTCGAGGGAAAAGTCTAGGCGAGAAAATTGTAATTACGAAGTTTCATATATTACAATGAGAAAAGTAGGATATTATCTAAATTTGTACGAAGTGTTGTCGCGCATATTCGCTATAGAACATGAAAAGGAATATGGGATTTTCAACGTTGATATTTTCTACTATATACGTACATTGTTAGATAATAATATTGCACGTAGGATTCATTCAACTTTTATTCAAATCTTACTTTATTTTTTATTTTTCTTTTATATATTTTTGTAATAATAGTTCTATAACTCAAAGATGATTTTTTTTTTAAACAGAATAACTATTTTCAACTATAAAAAAGAAAACTTTTTTATTATCATCTTTAAAATATCTAATTTTTAAAATAATTCAGTATATTTTAAAAATTCGTTAAATGTGATTTACAAAACTTTTTTTATGTATAAGATTTCAGAACTTTTTAGCATACTGTTTTAAAAATTTGTTTTATTCAAGATATGAGATTTTTTATGTAATAAAAATAATAAGAAAATACTTTTCATAATTACTTTGACAATTGATTTATTGTATGACTCGCAGGAACAAATTTTATGGATGATAAGAAAAAAATATATTCAATCTAAAACAAAATAAAATAATTCTTTATAACAAAATTTTTTAATTTTTAGAAATAATGTTTGGAAAAATACATATACTAAAAACTCATTTTTTATTAGCAGAACTTTAATAAAATATTCAGAATATAAATTTTTAAAAATACAAGTGCTTTATGAAATTATAATTCGATAAATAAAAATTATATATTAAAAGTTTGTAAATATTGAAAATCAAATTCTCAAAAATTCTTAAAAAATAAAAAAAACTGCATTGAAAATAAAAAATTTCTCATAATCTTATTAAATTACCATTAACAATCAACCAACATATCTTTTTACAGAATCTAATGGATCGTACAGGATACGTTACAAGCATGGATACCGATGCTGTAATTGGCGACGGAGGTGGTAGTGGTACTAGCGGCTTTGGTGCTGAATCCGTTGTAAATTTAACACGGGGCAAAAGAATTGGAACATTATCGATTTCCGATTCTCTTGCAGTTTTACGAGATCGTGTAATGCTCGAGTTGGCCAGACGCAAGCAATTAGAAGAATCAAAATTAATCGATGAAAATCGTAGCATACTCGATAATGTTGGTAAACGTTCCGATAATACGCAGTTTGTTTATCGCGATTATAGAATACCTAGGAAGAGGAAATTGATATATAAAATCGACGACGGAAGCGATAAAGATAGACAACAGCAACTTGAAAGGTTACTTATCCAATAAACCCATAGATAGAAAAAAACGAAAAAAATATATACATATATATATATATTTTTTCTTTTTTGTATAGAGAGGGGATGTTAATGTCATATTTTATAGAATGTTTGCTTTTTTTGCATAATTATTATTGATCAAGAATTTAAACGTTTCACTTTATTATTTAATTCATATCATTTAAAAAAACAGTATTATGTTAATTAGCTTAAAATTGTAAAATTAATTACTAATACAGTTTTTACAATGAACCATATTTATTGTTATTTTATAAATCATAATAAAAAAACATATTTTCTGCTACGCTATTTTGAACTTATTTTAAAAATTTATTGTTTTTATAGAATTTTATAGAAAATTCATTGTTAACCTAGTCTAATATTTAATTTTACAATAAATATTGTATTTTTTTAACAAGTTTAATTTTTCGAACGATTTAGTTAAGATCTATAAAGTAATGCATTTTCTATTCCCTTGATTATTATATATAAGACAATGCATTAAAGTATTTTTATTATACGTATTTATTTAACGATTAATTGACAACTTTGCTTTGCAAATAAAAAAAAAAGAAGCATCAGTATATAGTGCGCTATGTAAAACAAATAAAAAGTGTTGGTATTATCACTTTTGCTTTATGAATATAATATATGAATAGAAAAATAAAAAAAAAACATATACAAACAAGAGTTAAAGACTTGAAATATTTAAATGGAAAAATTATGACGATTTTTTTTTAATTTACATTTACATCATGTATTTATTTTTATAATTATCTTTTCATTAACAAAAAGTTACCATAGTTTATTATCATACAATGTTAAACTACCATAATTTTTTTTATTCAGATGAGTTTATGACATTTAGAGTATAATTTTTTAGCATTTATTTTTTGCTTTTTTGTGTATAGTGGTTTCCATTTTTTTTCATTTTAACAAGCTGAAAAATTCTGCATACGCAAGCAAAAACGAGAAAATGCGTTGACGGATGAAATAACTAGTATTTTTGTCACCTTTTGCTTTCACGTTTTGTCAATGCTGGACATTGTAGAGGAAAAAAAATATAAATTTATAGTTTGTTACTCGCAAAAATTTATTTCTGAAAATTTCAATGAATTTAGTATCCATTTTTTTTTGGGAGGATGATACTATTAACACGTGTTTATTTATAAGTTAATTATAAAGCAACTAAACGTGAATTAGTGTCGTTATTAGTAAGCGCATTATTTAGCGATGAAATTGATACGATAAAGCATCGTCGAAATAGTTTATCAATGAAACAATGCCGCTTAAGGATAATGAGTATTAATTACTGTACGTGTCATCTGCTGTAAATTTAATAAAAATTTTAATTATTTTACTCTCGCTAAAGGATCAATTTGATGAATCAGGTTAATTTAGTATTATGGTACAATTTATACTTTGATAGAATATCATTTGAATTTCATTTGGATTTATAATTTGTAATTTAAACGCTGAGTTCAATAGTCTGGGATGAAAATTTGAAAGAAAATTATATAAATAAAAATTATACTCTTTCTCTAGCTTTACCGTCATTATAATATAATGTGCACTCAAAAATTTTTCTCTATGTGTACCTTTCATCCTGAAGTAGTCATTATACCTTTAATTAATAAAAGCAATGGCAATGTGTAATTTATTAATTAATTTAAAAAAAGAAAAGTATAATAACGTCATTAATACTGTAATCAAAATTTTCTTGGTAAATCATTGAAAAATTTCTGAATGTACTGAGTTTTTCTTATTCTAAGGGCTAAGCTTAATAATAATAATAAAGAAATGCGTGCACTTTACCTTTATGCTGAAGACTTTTATTGTATTTAATTTGTATAGTACATATAGGTCTCATGAAGGAAAGAATTTAAAAAATAAAAAATAAATTTGGATGGCATATAATTTTTTTATTATTATTATAAATAGCATCATAAAAATTTTCAACGAGTGCAATCTATTTTAGCTATATAGTTCCTATTCGTAGCTTTCATTGTATGTATTTTATGACAATATAATGAACAAAAAAGATTTAAAAGAAAACAAAGAGGAGAACAAGATTTTCGAGATGGTTATTTTGGAATTTTGTATGCGTAATGTCTTGTAATGATGAAAATGTGAAGTTGTAATTCAGATAAATAAAAAAACACATGAAATATGATTGTCTTGCTATCAAAATTAATTAAAACCTGATTACATTAACAAATCTTTATGTAAATCAGTATTTTGTAGACACCAAATGATTGAATAAATTATTTCATTAATGCAGATAGATATCTACCACGTAGTATTTTATTATCAAACATAAAATTTCTATTTGAAATCAGTTTAAACCATTTACATTTTAAAATTAAAGAGGAATTTTCGTTTTTCTAATGACTATTTTTCATAGTACATTTAATTTAATAAAATTTAGAAGTAATCGTTATTTGTTCGTTGACATGATTAAAAATCTATTTTTGCCAAAAGTTTTGTAACTGGAAATTAATCTATTTTTTATGATACAAATTTAAATTTTATAGTTTGCATTAAAAAACAAAAGAAATTTTAAAAAAATATAAAACAAAAATTTTAAAATATATTTTGAAGCGAAATTTAAAGGAAAACCATTAACGCAAAATAGAATAGAAATCAGAAATTAAAATAAGTGAAAATTGTCTGATCGTACGATTACATAAAATATGAAATAAGAAAGAGAATTGTTGAAATAAAAGTAAATTATATATTTATCGATTCCGTTAAGAATTTTGCGAAATGTGTTGTTTAATACGGTGTACGATACTGGATATACAAGAACAAAAAGTATAATGTTTATGAATAACATGATGAAATAAAAAAAAAGAATCTCTGAAAGTTTAATAGTGTTTTTATTTATGTTTACCTTTTAATTTCAATTGGATAAGGTAATGACATCTAGCGATGGCTGATAAAGTTTATAAACAATGAAATATTTATTAAAATATTTGTTTATATAGCATCTTTATTATATTTTTAAAATTTTTATTTATACTGTATATGAACGATTGATAAATTATAAATATTTTATTATCCAAAATTATTCAAAGTAAAAGATTAAAATATAAAAATATTTTACACATCAATTGTTGGTCTTTCAGTTTTTCGATAGCAATTATTATTTAACTATGCACGTTATTGATTATTTTATCGTTTTCAAAGTATGGTAAAGGCGTTGTCTGAACAATCTCGACTTTATCTACTTCGGAGCGATGGATAAGGTAGAACACTACCACGGTAAAGAAAAATTTTACACAATAGATGGTAGCAAAGAAACTATTTTATTTTGGACAGAAAATATATCAAGTACTTATTGTCTGTTAAATTTTAAAATCTTATTGTTTTTTTAACGTGATAATTTAAAATAAATTACAATTTATTTAGTTGATTATTAAATTATTAAAAAAATGCTTTGAAATAAAATTTTAAGATTTGATCATTTGAATTTTTATTTCACATGGAATATTTACTGATGCAATGTTGAAAATATTTTTAATAACAATTTTCAAATCAAAGTAAATTTTTTAAACTATAAATATAGAAATATTTTTCAAATAATTTATTATTTTAAATTTTAACTAAAATACATTTTCTTTTCTGCATTGAGGTCTAATCTAAGCCTTGCACTTCAACTTTTGTACGGTTTTTTTTTTATTTCGTTAAAAGGTTTCCTAGAGCGTTTAAGTAACTTTTTGTGTAAAGCTAGGTTTCTAGTACGTCAATTAATATATTCGTAGAAACAAAACAAAAAAAAATTTTATTTAAAATTATTTTAAAATTACTTAATTTCTTTTACGATTATAAATTAATTTTTTAAAGTAAAATTTGTCACTTCAAAGAAAATAATAGCAGTAAATTTTTGAAAATGATTTTATATAAATCAGTGTTTTATTCAGGTAAACATTTATTCTATTTTAAAAAATACATAAAACTAATAAATTAAATGTTAAAATATCATATCATATGTTCATTATCAGCCATCGTTTCTTTCATATTTTTCTTTTAGGTACTATTTCTTCGATGAAAAAAAATGGACAAGTTTTAAATCTTTGCACTTTTCTTATAGTATCCTGCGAATGACGTAATAGAGCAATCACGAGAAAACAAAAAAAAACTGATTTAAAAAAAACATAAATGTACATAAAGCTACCTGACCAAACAAACTTACACAAAAGGTTTTGCTATTATATTCGTGCTCACGCTTTTATATTCATATCAGATTCAAAATGGTTCATTAGCTAAAATAAACTAACCCAAGGCTCTTTTTTTTTATAATATAAAGTACACATACGTTTCGACCGTGAAATTTTCTAATCTTCCTGAAAGAAAAAGAAAGAGAACAAGAAGAGAAAAACGAGAAAGTAGAGAAAAAAGCAAGAACGTAATACAACTTTCCAAAGTCATATACTTACATGTACACGTATATAAACTTCGTCCTTTTGACGCCTTTACGATAATTTAACACAACGTCTAATTAATTAAAACGATCCTTTCCCTCCTTTTTTTATTATTTTCTTTTTTCTTTTTTAGAATATCACACACGCGCTTTACAACGTACATTTAAAAGTCACAGGAGGTGTGCTACAACGTTATATATGCATGTATAGAAAAATAGAATAAAGTAGATTAAGCACACGCTATCAGAACTTCGTATAATGTATATTTTGCTTGCATTAAGAAAATCAAGCTCCTTTTCTTGTTCATTTTTCTTAAACTTCCTATTTCTCTCCTTTTTTTCTTTTTTAATTCTCGCTGAGACCTTGTTATATTATTCATTTGACGAATGACGATTACGCAATTAGTTTAAGAAAAAAATGAGGAAAGAAAAAAAAGAGAGACAATATTTTTTTTTCTTGGGTCAGAATTTTCGTGTATATAAAAGCGTTATTTTTAATGGTCATTTTAAAAATAGGCTCAGTATAACAAGGTGATATATATGAAAGCGCTGAAAGTAACACACTTCACATACATATATACAGCATAAAGTTTTCTCGCATATATGAATGACGAATAATTGTAGTAAATGGCTTCTTACAACGCAAAACTGACATTTTATAAGTTGCAACTAGGATTTAATGTTTAACTGATTATATATGTATATATGGACGAAAAATGGCCTTTAAACTCCAAGTTATTCAAGGAGAATGAAAAAGTTACGTCTATGAGCAAAAACTTTAATTGCTGTTTCTATAATACTTTTTCTTCTTCTTCTTTCATTTTTATTTTCTAAAAAGAAAGTTTGGTTGTTGTTTGAATTTTAAATAGATGATGATGTTCCTCTTTCTTCTTTTTTTTTTGTAATCCATTAAGAATGATATGTTACGTGCACGTTACCTTCTTCTTTTTTTTCTCTTTATTTTTTTCCTTTATTTTTACGTTCAAAATTATTGATTTTGTAATTTTGGGTGGTGCGTGATGGCACGTTACTACTTCTGAATATTTTAACAAAATCTATTATATATAGATATGTAGGACTTATTTATTTCTCTTCATTTTTATTACAGTAGCATGAACGTGTCACGTACATCTTTCTATGTATATAATATTCTAATCTTTATATAATGTCATTTTTTCCATTAAAATAAATCTTAGGAAAAACATTATTCTTAATGTTATCTTATTTTTTAAATCTTTTTAGCTAAAGTTTTTAATTAAGAATGAAAAATTTTTCGTGTTCTATAAAAATATATTTTAATATTAATTTAGTATTATATTAAGATAGATTTTTTCTATAATTAAACACTTAATCTAAAAGTCAAATAAAGGTAAAAATACAACATGAAAGTATGAATCTTAAAATTGTTTGTCAGTTATCTATTATTATGTAAGCTTGCGATGTTTATAAAAAGTTAAATTGAAAAATTTTAAAAACCAATAAAAGATATTTCCATCTGCAAATGGAAGTTATTATTTCTATTTTTAAAATAAATAAATTGCGTGTCAATTTTAAAAGTTAGAAAAAAGGGCAAAAAAAATTACATTGACAATGTGAATGGCATTTGTAATCAAACATTTCAATAACTGTAAATATAATTTAACCATATATGTTTAGTCTGAAACTGACAAATATCCATTTTACACGTTTCATATGTATATATATATATATATATATATATATATATATATATATATATTATAACAGTTACTGGAATTTTAAAATATCATTTTAAGGTATTTCCATTAGCAACAAATGCTATATAAAATAGTAATTTATGCGTGGGTATAAGATACTATGTAACACGAAATACGCGAAGAATTTGCAAATTAATATCTTTTTTTTTCTAACTCGCATATTTTCTCTATTTATGCTTTGAAGTATCATGTGAAAAGTATCATTTGTTTTGAATTAATTAAATTCTTTTACTAAATACGTACGAAGCAGTTATGTGGAGCTTATTCAATCTAAGGTCATGTTTGCATTCGGATGTTGGAAATATGTAAAATGAGAATTAAATGCATCAAATGTGCTTACTTTCATCAAAATAGGATTTAATTATTTAATAGTTTGTACGCTTTTTTATTGTTCAATTGCAAAATTAAAATTTTCAATTTGAAAATTCATTGTTCATAGGATTATATAAATGGGTGTGTACAAGATCAAGCGATAGAGTTCGATTTTTCGATAAGATATTTTTAGTTTAATCCTGTTGATGTTGGCTTTAAATAGAGGAAAAAGGGGTACAAGAAAAATAAATAATAATTTTTTTTGTATGTTAAAATTTGAAAAATGCAAATTTATTGATCTTTTTTTCAAATAAAAATATTTTTATATAGTGAAACTATTTTTCGTAAGAATATTTAGAAATGATTTTGGGTTCAACTTTTGTTAAAATATTTGATCGTAAGCCATTATTTAAAAATTTTATTGATTTTTTTAAAAGCTATTTCAAATTTAACCATAAATGCGATTCTTTGAGTTTTTGTTCAGTCAATTTATATAAAAAATAAGTGGATCGACAAATTATATGTGCAATATTTAACCAAAAATAAAATATTTTCAGATTTACTCAGCACATTTTCAAAATCTCATCTCGAAAATCCACAACTCGACAATGATGCAAAAAAAATGAAAAAAAAAACACTCTTTAAAATAGAAATTTGAAATTGCACATTTTCTCATTCTCGACGGCAATCGATAAAAATGTACGAAACCTATCTGAAAAATACCAATTCCCACTTGAAATGAAAAAAAAAACCATTAGAAATTCTTTTTATCTCACTTTTTTCCAATATCATCGTGTATGGCCAGTAACTCTTCAACATGGGTTATATATACGAGACAAAGTGTAAGGGAGAATGAGATAGAGAATTTGCAGTACCGAAACTTGCGCAAAATTGCATCATCGTAACCTATAGAGCTTTCTCGTACTTTTCCCTTGAGTAAAGAAGAGAAAATTTTGTATCAACTAACAATAAATTACAGAATAAAGATTAGTTGGAAAAGATTCGATTGTCGATGCTTGAGTTGGCGGACTCAAATAAAGTTTCATGTTGAAATTGTATTTATATATAAAGTTTTCTCAACGCTATTAAGAAGTCAAGTTAAGGAAAATTTATATCAAGTTTTTTGATAAAAAACTTGAATTTTTTATCAAACAGAAGTGATTTTTGTGCTAAGGTTTTATATTTTCATGATATATTTTTTTTCTTATTTTTTTATTGTATATCGAATATCAAAAGATACAAAATATACAAGTTTTCACTAAAAGATATTTGCAATTCAGAGACTGAGAAATGCTAATGTCTATCTGAAATTATAAAGTCAAGTCTGTTTTAACAGACGCAAGAATTTCAATATTTAAATAAAATTGGTCTTCTATATTGAATAAAGAAATGCAGATTATATTTTACATTTGTAAACATACAAATATATTTGTAAAAGGACGTACGAGAAATAAATGGCTAGAATAATTAAAGCCTCAAATAATTTTTATAATCTTATGAATTCTATATATTGGATGAAAGTTACTATAATTCTAATATAATATTATTATTTATAATATATAACCCAATTAATGAATTAAAAAAAAAAACTATAAAATATTTTTTGTTATAAAAATTAATATTATATTCTAAATTTTATTGTATTTGTATTTTGTAATGGAATTGATGTAAAACATTTTCTTTAAAACATTGTAAAGCATTTTCTCTTGTAAGATTGTCTACGAAAATTTCTTCACAATAATCAACAACTTTTTATAAGAAAATATTTATCTATAAGAATATTGGTGTAAAAATTTATCAAATTTCATAAAAAATATTTTGGAGAAAAACCCATAATACGTTTGCAAAATTTCACGTACATTTTTTCAGTGTTTCCTTATACGTTGTTTTTTTTACAGAAATCCTTACATAAATTTATGCAAGATGTTCTAATGAATGCTTCGTAAAGCCTTGTATAAAGTATTTTATAATTTTTTTAGGGTATTTAGATAAAAAATTTCAAAAAGTAATTTCAAATTCAAAAGTTAATTGAAGGAATTAACGTGAATAAACGATTCTCTTTTTAATTTTAACGTCGCTGTATTTATGCAATCATTGCAATACTAGTTAGCGACGGAGGTTTGCAGTATACTTATGAAAAAAGCACATGTAAATTTACAGTGGTGCTAGTATCAATTGGCTGAGAGCGGGAGTCGAACTCGGGACCTCGAGATTACGAATCCATCGCTCTACCGAATGAGCCACTTTAGACCTCTGCACTTCATTCTCTTCAACTAACATAAAGGATTGTAACAAATAAAAGGAATGTCTCCAGTTTAGTATAAATTTATTTTCAATAAATACAGATGGAATATAAAGATAAATATTAATAAAAATATGAAATAAATATAAATATTCTTGTGATTTTTTACTTCTTTTAATATTTGTTCGTGCGATAATTTATTCGTTTTTAATTTTATATTATCTTTTTGACAAATAATATGTTTATGAAATGAATATTATCTATTTGAAATAAAATATCATACTCTAGCGGAAAAAAATAAATGAATACAATTAAAGAAATCTGAATGCATCCGAATAAAAGATTAGAATAAAACAGAAAACAGCAGAAAAAAATTAAGAAAAGTGGCCGGATTGAGACTTAAGACAAAAGTTATTTACAGTTTTCTTCAGTTATCAACAGTTGTATACATCAAATATATTTTAAAAAGATAAGATAATTATCTTGCTTAAGAGAAAAATTTTTTTTATCAGAAGACAACTGTTATTTATAGTTTTATTTTGTTAAAACAGTTTTCCTTAGTTATAAACAGTTGTATTCATTAAATATACTTTTTTTTTTGTTAAAAATTATAATTTATCAAGAAGATAACAGTTATTTACAGTTTTCTTCTGTATCAAACTATTATAAACAGTTTTTTACTGATGCCAATAAATATTCTTCAGTTATCAATAAATTTAACTGTTGAAAACTGAAGAAAACTAAATAACTGTTCTCTTAAGTCTCAATCCAGCCACTTTTCTAAAGTTAATAACTGAATTCTTCAGTTTTATTCAGATATCTACATATCTTTTTCTACTAGTGATCTCACAAATGTAACATATCTATGACAGAATATTTTGATTAACTTTTAATTTATAATAAAAAATAATTTCATAACAAAAATGAACATATTTTAGTCCGGGGCAAAGTACATAAGTCGTGGCCGATCGAGGTCCTCGAATCTACCCAGGTTTTTATGTATTTTGACCTGCTAAATCCGAATTTTTCGTGTAGAAAGTCTGAAAATGGCGCTTTTAATAATTATTAACAATTTTTATAAATAAATTATAAAAATGCGTTTTTCCCAAAAAAATTGCGCGCCAAAATACGAAGGTTTGACCGTGCGAAAACGGTACTTGTTTGAGCGATTGATGGGTAATGAAATTATTATAAATACTGTCGTCAACTACTGTTTTTTATCTTAAAGTTTTCATTTTAACAAACAATTTAAACTATTATGAGTTGAAATTAAAGCAGTAGAAGTTATGCTATAAGCTGTCAAAGTTCTGAAAAATCGCGTTTTTTCAAATTGCGATTTTTTTCTGCCAATTCAGTGCATTTTAGCAATATGTTCATGAGAACCTTTTTTGCTGAAAATAACTTAAAAAATATAATAGAATTTTTTTTTGAAAAAACGCATTTTTATAATTTATTTATAAAAATTGTTAATAATTATTAAATGCGCCATTTTCAGACTTTCTGCCCAAAAAATTCGGATTCAGCAGGTCAAAATACATAAAAAAACCTGGATAGAATCGAGGACCTCAATCGTCCACGACTTATTGCCCCTACTAGACGACGTAGTTTGCCCCTGGACTATTTTGCAAATATGTTCTTTTTTAATTTATTCAAAATTAATAAGAGTAATCTAAAAAAATTAAATTTGGAAAATAGTGTAGAAAATTCCATGTAATCTAAACCAGCATAAAAACAAAATCAAATTTCTAGAAGAAATAAATTTTAAGCTTATTATTTAATAAATAAATTTTATATTTATCATTTAAATTATTGCCAAGCGTAAATGTAAATATTTAATATTATATTTTTAAACAACCAATAGTTCCACCCAAGCAAGAGGGTAAGGCAATAAATTTTTATATTTATGAACAAAGTACAGTGATGCTTGCATCAATCGATTGTCAAGAGCGGGATTCGAACTCAAAACACCGAGATTATGAATCCAACGCTCTACCGAATGAGCCAAAGATCGGCTTCGTAAAACTTTTTATATTAAAACTATCAAATGATTGTATAAAAATTTTTATAGGTAATCTTATAGAAAAATCTTCAAATTTATTTTCCGAATTTAGTAAAAAAAACATATGTAAGCTAAAACTTTGTGCAAATGTAGTATAACTCTATAATATTAACTACAGGCAATACATCAATAATTTTTGTAAATTTGACTGCAATATTGATTGCAAATCATTTGTAAAAAGGGACAGTGTACATTTTAGACAATTTATATTCTGCGTTAGGACAATAAATGATGAATAAAGTTACCTAGTAACCAGTACATGGAAACTTTAAAATCAGTCCCAAAACCTCAAAAGATATTAAAATTTAATAAATTGAAAAATTTTTTAAATATAACTTATTTATATAGCTGATTAAATTCTTCGTGAAGTTCGTGAAGTTTAATACATTTTAGATATTTTGGGTTGTAATAATTAGAATTTTAATTGTTCGATAAAATATTACAAAAAGAATATAAATTATATAATTGTATAAAAAGTTTTCATGGTACAACCATTTATTTTTCAATTTAAGACAACTTATTTTTTGTAATTTATTATTTAAGTTGAAAACAAATCAACTCTTAATGAATTAATAGCAGCTTTTTTTTACATGCAACAAGTTTCAACTTTAACTTGAAGTACTTATTTCTTTTTTTTTTCATTTTCTTAAAAAAAAACTTTCGAGCTAATTATTAATATAAAAGAATTATAATTATTCTTATCGTTTGCAAATGAACAGTCGTTTAAACTTACAACGACAAAACTACCAAACGCTATAATTCATTAATTATACGTTTTTTTTAAATATTCTTATACTACGGATTAATTATAGAAACCATTGTTATGCATGTAAACGATAAGAATGAAAAAAATAATTGATTTTTAAACAATGTCTATATAAAATTCTCAATCTCACAAATAGAACGCTAAACAAAAAAAAAATTTCCTCTGCGCTTTTTGTAATTTTTCAATTTAATCATCGTGTATATAAAAGCTAAGAAAATTGCCATGTCACAATAAAGTAACGAAAAAGAAATATAGGTTAATTTAATTTACGAATATAATCAATGTCGTTCTTTATTTAAACAGCAAGTAAAAGGGACCAAGTTAAATAAAAATTATATTAAACAACCCTCTGTAATAAATTGAAATAATTAATTTATAATATGTTTTGCCTTTTCTTGTTAAATATGAATGTGTTTCTGTAAATAAATAAATTGAATTCTGGAATTCTTTCGAAATAAGAGAAAATAAAATAAATCGATTATTTAATTTTCCCAAGGAAAAAACAAAAAAGGATTTTAGCTCAACGGGGGAAGGAAAAAATGAATAAGAGAAATACGAGATAAAATCCTTGCGCGTGCATCGTATTTTTAATGTTCATTTTGCGCTTGCGCTCACGTAAGGATAAAAAGAAAAACAAATATGTGTTTATATATACGTAGAAAAGCTCGGCTGATACTGTGCGCTGTAAAAGGGAAAATACGAAATTAACAACGCATTTTCCGCCTTATTGACAACATTGCCTATTTAATTAAACACTAACTTAATTCTTGAACATTAACTTTAATTAAATAAGCAATGCTGTCAATAAGCCGGAAAATGCGTTGTTAATTTCGTATTTTCCCTTTTACGGCGCACAGCATCAGATGAGCTTTTGAACATCACATATTTGTTTTTCTTTTTATCCTTTGCTGAGCGCAAGCGCAAAATGAGCATTGAAAATACGATACACGCGTAAGGATTTTTATCTCGTATCTCCCTTATTCATTTATGCCTTATCCGAATGAAAAACAAAACTTTTTTTCTTAATTTTGTTTGTTCTTGGAAAGAAGATTTTGATCAAGTTGTACGAAGTTTAGATGATTTTGCTGTTGATAATATTAATGAAATACACTTAAAATGTATTCCTCATCATTGATCTCTATTATAAGAAAAGTTCTGATAGAAAAAACAAAGTTCTAAGATATATGATGTAACTTCTATAAGCTCATTTCTCCTAAGATGTACAATAAGTAGATACGCCCGAGTACGGCAAGACATCATTTTCAACTTTCCAAGTTAGAGTATACTTTACAAAATAATTGATTAGTTTCGTTATTTTTCTTTATTGACAAAGTAATTTCAATACATTTTAAGCTTTTACTTAAATATTTCATGATACCAAATAATAATAAATAAAATTCATTATTTGAAATGACGTGACAAATTTTATCCTTTTTTTCCTAAGATTTTTCTACCGACAGCAAAAGAAAAACGCTTTTAATGAAGCTCCACGGACTTGACAAAATAAAAAATAAAATTCATCGCTATATCTCCTCAAAAGTGAAAGAAGTTCTACATTTTTATAAAAAAAGAAAATTCAATGAAATAAAAAAGCTACGGCAAATGAAGAAGAATTGAGAGACATCTATGCAGTTATATATCCAAAAAGAAAGCAGCGTAGTATACAACCCCAACTATACAAAAAAGAAAGAAAAAAAAAGGTTTCGTCAGATATATGTATATAAAATATATAGAAGAAACTTGCATTCGTAGGGGGACCTTTAACAAGATTAACTATTTTATGTTATAGGCTGCTAGCTCCTTCTTTCTTTTTTTTTTATCTCTTTCTCACTTTTTCTAATCTATATACGTGTGCGGGTCCTCTACCTTAGCAGAGCTAAAAAGTAACAAGATTAGGGAGTCTGGCTTGTATTCAGCGCGCTCGCTTCATCGCATGCCGCATTGCGCGTTGTTAGTATAGAACACGCTTAAGTTCTGCGCAGACTCTACACGCAGCAGAAAAGGGAGAGATCAAGGAACATCGGTTTAACAGAGAAAGAGAAAGAGAGAGTAAGATAATATGAATAAATCAACCTCTCCTCGTATCTTCTCCTACTTTTTTTTTTAACTAAACGTGGGTGTGGCCCCCTCTACGATACTCTCAAAGCTTGCCCCACCCTTTTATTATGTATATACCCCCTTAAAAGCACACGCGCGCGCAAGCAAGCACGCACAAGCTCCCTTATAATTCGTGTTAGAGGAAAATAGAGATAAACATATATAATACATAATATGCCCTGTCCTTCTCTTTGCTTTTCATATTTTCATTGCACGCGCGTGCGTATGTGGCTTTGGGCGCGTGTACATACAAGCGTACGTGTCTTTGTTGCGGTAATATAGACAAAAGAGAGAAAGAGAGAGAGAAATAATTTGATATTTAGAATCAACATTATTTTCCTGCTCACATTTCAGATGTATGTTTACCGTTAGATCGAAATTATTATGATCTAACTTTTTCTTTTGGATTTATTCGAGAATGATTGACAAGATATTAAGAAAGTTTAGTTATAAATTAGTTCCCTGTGTCCTTTTGTAATTCAGCAATCATCGTTGAATAAAGTCTTCGAGATAATTAAAGTTTGTAGCGTGAAAAACGAGCTGGAACACAGAGAGGGAGAATTGCTAGTTCATAATAATGTTTACTTCAAATTTGACATTGTGTCTATTAACGATATTGATGGCGAGCGAGAATTAAATTGAAATTTTAAACTTTAACGTTAATGAAACAATTCATGAATTTGTTATATCGACGAAAACACTTTATTTTCACTATGAGAATAAATTTATTTATGCAATTATTACTCTTTTAATTCCTAATGTAATACGTAGAAAGTCACATACTCTGAATATTTAATACTGTTTTTGTGTATTAAAAAGGACACAAGTCGAGCATGAATTTTTAATAATCCTCAGACAGTTCATCATCGATTAAAAAATTAATGCACTAAATAATTCTTTTTTTTTTCTCTCGTTAACCTTGTTATTTATAAGATAAAAATAACGAAGAAAATTTGATCTTCTTTTTCCGTTCAATATTTAAATTTTTATTATTTTATTAAGGATTCAAGACACGAGGAAAATATAAAATTACAGCCAAGAATAGCATTGTTATTTTGCATTTCATAAATCTCGAATAATGTTCTGTTAATGTGTTCGGCCGTATTTTAAAAATTCATAAATAAATATTTTCAAACATTCAACAATATAATATGCGAATTCAAATAAATCAAATGTATGGACGTTGAAGTCATAAATTTTTCTGCGTTGATTGAAAGCTTTTTTTTATTAAAATATTTAAAATAAATAGAATCGTCAAAAGGTTATAAATCACTGAAATAATTATATGGTAACTTACGTAATACAATCAATCATGAATTCCAATTTCAAAAGACTTTATGAAGTGAAAATTCATTCCTATTTTTACCGCCTATTTTACACGTATACACGAGGCAGCGTAAATTTATTCTTATACTTTGATTAAAGTACTTTTGAGCAAGGACCTTTTTCCTTT
Source organism: Anastatus disparis (assembly GCA_017163975.1). NCBI lineage: Eukaryota > Metazoa > Arthropoda > Insecta > Hymenoptera > Eupelmidae > Anastatus > Anastatus disparis. The sequence goes on from JAFFSR010000251.1 coordinate 6,412,488, forward strand.
ACCTATATAATTTTCCTCTTTTACGCTCGGATCGAAAGTTAAACTCTCCTTCCCCCCAAAAAAAAGAAAGATCTCGCGTGTCGGGATCTCTTATGCTTTTTTGGCGCTTAAAGTATAGATTTACATGTATACGTATATATACATAAGAAACTCTTGTGTGTAATGACTCTCGGTTTGAGGGTCGAGTTCTAAAAGGATGATCATATGTGCATCGAATACTAAAGAAGGAAGTCTTTTGTGAATATGTATATATATGAATATAAATCTAAAAATGAATATATAATAGTTAAATTGACGAAGGAAAAGAATATGCATTTAACCTATTTCTAGTCCCTAATTTCTCAAATGCCTTGATAGAAGCTTTTCTTAGCATTTATAATTATATGTATATACAAGAATTAATGTTTGATTTTTTTTTCATTTTTTATAGAGCAAGGGTGTGTACTTAACTTTGCATTTTGATTTCTTATTTTTTTTATTCGATTTTAATTCAATGAAGGATTAACGAAACGGTTCGGAAGCTTTAAGCTTTGTTTGACTTTCTGAGAGGATGGTGATAAGGAAGGTTGGGATTAATTTAGTTGACGGTTCGTAACAGGATTTATTACTGTTAATTAAGAAAGTTTGCTAAAGTTTTTGTTTGAATAAAATATTTATTGGTAAACAAATATTAAATCATTAAATTTTTTCATTTTTTTTTAAATAAATTGTTTTTAATTTATAATATAAAGTAACAAAAATAGTGTTTTGTCTTTTATCATAATACTCAATAAAACTTCAATGTTTCGACATTCAATATTTGAACTATTGAAATGCTCGATCCAACTTTGATTGTTAATACATCGAAAAGAAGTATAAAGTCGCACTTTGAAAGACATGTTTGTTTTGCGTTCGAAATAAACCATCAAATTGATAATTTAAAGAATATTCAATACCAAATATTGCGTATAAAAAAAAGTATAAAAGTTACTGCACCAATGATCGATCGAGGAAAAATTGAAATTTTCAAAACAACAGTAAACAAAAATAAAATCCACTGAAAATTTTACGTACCATTCAAAATGTTTTTTTTTTTTGTTTTTTGAAACACGAAGGAAACAAATCAAATAAATAATTTGTATGCACGTACATTAAATTGTTTTCGAAATAAACACATTATTATTAAAATTATCATATGTAATTTTAATATATTATGAATACATTATAAACTTTAAATGATAATATCATTATTCAAATAAAATTAAAATTATAATATCGTTTAAATAAACTGTAAATAATGCTATCATTATCTAAATTATTTTGTTTGAAAATAATTAATTTCCTTAAATAAACTCAGTGTATAATGTCAAGCGAGTTGTTTCATTAAAAAAATTAAAATTTCTACAATGCATTTATACGTGCTTGTGTAAGTAGTAAAAGTCGCGCTAAGCTTAGACACTTTAGAATTTTTATCTAAATAGGACAAACGTCGAGTAAATGAATTAGCTAACAATCTTATACAATTTTTAATGATAAAAAAGTTATTTTTTTTTTGCTTTATACATTACCAGAAATCTTAAAGTAATTTAAATGAATTCTGGTATATTAATAGTTTAATTTGATAAAATCATTACATTATCACCTTAAGGGTATGGGTGGATCAAATAGTAGAAATTTCCCCACGTTGAATCAAATTTTAACCGAGCTAAAATTAATGGAAAAAGAACTGCTTTTGAGATGTTCAGTCTTCTAATCATAAAAATGTCAACATAATCTGAAAAAAATGTAAATTTTTGGCGATATCTCGGCCAATTTTTGACCTTTTCTAAAAATTTCTTTTGGAATTTAAAAGAAATGGTATTATCGTGAAAATTTTTAATTTCTTTTGAGGTGTAAATATTTTTAACTGCTAAACTTATTTTTATCATTGTCTCTTGTAGCTAATGTAAACAAGATTCTATTGTCTATAGCCTGTTAGAGCACTCACAGTAATATCGTAATATTTGAATATACTATTAACTTTTTTTTATATTAAATATGATAGTGGTAAATTTTATTTTAAATGTATCTAGAAATTGAATAATTTTAGGTGGTTTTTAAGGCTGTATTCGCATGAAACGAGTAAAAAATAGTGCTTTTTCTTGATTTTTTTTCATAGAAACAAGTAAATCAACTGCTCGTAGTTTTTAAAATGTATTTATTAACTCTTAAAGTACCAAAAAAATATTGTTTAATAAAAATATTACAAGATTTAAGCATCTTTAAGTTTAGTTTATTGTATTTTTCGAATTTGATATTTACTAAAATTTAATTTGAAAAGTTTAATAATTTTGCTGTACAGACAATATGTTACAACACTATTTATCCAATATGACAATTGTATTATTTTTTAAATTTGTGTTAAAATTATATGTTTAAGCCCTGGTAGAAATTGAAACGTTTTTTTTACTATATTATGACCAGTAGAAATGGAAACGCTTTTTTTAAACATTTTATGGCCATTTCTTTGGCATTATTATTATTAATAACCTTAAATTTTTATTTACACCATTTTTTATGTTCACATTTCTACCAGGGAAGCTATTGAATATTTGCCCTATTAAAATTGCCAGATAAAAAACTTATTCTAGGGTCTGTACTAATGTAGAAAATGAAAAATTAATTAATGGGATCAGCTTTAAGTATTAATAGCATGCAGAGTCAATACTTGTCATACTATATTTGTTGATGATTCTTATTTCTAGTTCCATGTTGTACCCAACTACTGCATATATAATTAATATAAACTATACGTATCAATCGATAAAACTTGCAATGCTCATTTTATTTATCTATGCCAATAATTTGCTTATTTATTATTTTTTCAGTTATTAATAAAAATTTATGCTTGCAAATATTTACTTCTTTATTGATTTATTCAAAAACTAATATTTTTATGTACATTTTGCATGTTAAAACAATGCTAGCTATTTGCTTGTTCTGAAGGTACTTTTTATAATTTATAATAATACTAAATAATTTGTATGTAATCCTTTATATCTTTTAAAAGTTCTATATTTCAAATGGTGAGATGATTGAATATCAGTAATACAAACAGAGCACATTATGGTAAAGACAGATTAAATATACAGAATAATATATTAAGAATTTTCTTGACATTAAATTAATACATCTAAGTTTCATGCTCAGTGTCACTTATGGTTAAAATTTTTTTTAAATATATTTTTACGGAAATTTGTTGAATAAGTTTTTCATAATAAATTATGCAAGAAAGTGCCAAAAAGTAACAGGAAAATCGTTTTTATTTTTCGTTTAAACTTGTTTATAAAATTCTGAAAAAACTCATTGACGAAATATCAAATAAAATACATTAAATAAGTTGTTTTCGTAGAAGTCTTCAATGGTAATCTCGAAGTCCCGAGTCAAATCCCGCTCTTGGTCGATTACATGTACATTACATGTGTTTTGTTCACAAACGCACTGACGACCTTCTTCGCTAATCAGCATCAAATTGATAGTATAAATACAGCGATTTTTAAATAAAATAAGAAAAGAAAATTCTAGATCGGATTCAAAGCGTTTATTTTTTTGAAAAATACAATTTGAAATAGTTAAACCTCAATCAAAATTCAAAATTTGGATATTAAAATTTTCCATTTCCCTTAACTGCTTCCAAGAATTTTCTGAAAATGTTTAAAACCATACAAGATATTAGCAAAATAAAAAAATTTGCATTTTTAGGATTAGGGGGAAGAAATCTTGAGAATAGTTTCTTTTTCCATAACATTTGACATGGCTAAAATTCGATTCGACGTGAAGGCTCTTTTTATTATCTTATCCGGCCATACCTTTTATTACTAAAGTAAATTCAATACCGCTTTAACAAAAATATCACGTACACTTCTAGTCTCTTAAAAATTTTTGCACGAATGCATTTGAACAATTTGAATTAATGTAATAAAAATAGGACAGTTATATCTTGTTGTTATATAATACTCATCGATTCGTATCAAGGACAAAAGATATTTGAAAAAAGAAATTTTCAAGGTTACACTTGAAAAGAATTTGTAATTTAATTTTATAAATACATACATATATAGATAAATTTAATATTTTTCATTTATCTAATAAAGCTGTAATTTCATTCGAACTCAATATATATATGTAACGCTAGTTTCATTAAGTTGATATATCCACACATATAAGCTTTCAATGAAGAAGATTGTATAGAAATAGGATATTTTTTTTTCTTTCCTTTATGAGAACGATCAATCATATTTGACATTTACTAATCATAAAAATAATCCCAAGATAGATGTAAAGATGAACCTTTCTTATCGATAGTTTTTTAAATGGATATAATAATTGAGGCCTAAAAAATGATATTTCATTAATTTAATTAATCTCTTGTGGATAATAAATTTTAGATGATCAAATAATAAATAATCTCAAGTCATCAAATGTATTGAGTTAACATTTATACTTTGTTGTAATTAACTATTTGTATAAAAAATTTATCCATATCGTAAATTATCAAGCGTCTGTGCTATATACGTGTCTGAGATAAATCTTCATGTAGGAGAAGCAAGGTTGTTTTTCTTTTTTCTTTCTTTTAACTTGCTTTTATTAAATGTAACAAACGTTTTTCATTGTAACCAAAATATTAAATAAAAACGTATATGACGTTATTATTTGTTTGGATTAAAGTTTGAAATTTATTTTCCCGTCAATTATGTATATTTTATAAATAAAGAAAAGTCCTTTAATTAAGATTTATAAAACAAAGAAAAATCCATTGTAGGACAGTAATTTTTTCATTTATATGACGTAAATTTTTAATCATCTACCGAACTATATTAAACTTGCTCAATTATACTTTGGTAGATTTAATTTAATCATTCGTTAAAACAAATATTGAAAAAGGTTATTGTAAGATTTTATTGAATGTACCAAAAAATAAATAAAAGAGGAACTTTTAATAACATTTTTACAGTTATGAAATTTTTTATATAACGAACCTTATGATTTTACAAATATTAGCTTTTTACAGTTCAAACTTAATTTGAAAAATAAACTGTGATTTCTAAAATCGACAATGCATTCAATCTTCTTGAAATTTTCTCTATAGAAACTTTTGACCGCTGAAAATCTATTGTCAGATTTTCAAAATCTAGTGCACTGGACGAAAATGCGAAGAATTTTTCATTTTAACATTCGCGTTAGCTTTGAAATTCTTTTTATAAAAAATGTACATTCCAAGAATCCATCGCAAGCACACTGCCAATTGAATTTGACATTTTATTTTTTTATAAAATTTTAGTCATTTTTATTTTTTAGAAAATTCAAATTTAACCGTTGGATTCGACACTTTAATATTTGAAATTTATCCAACTTCAAAGCAGCCAACCAACAATTGTTTGCATATAGATGTATATATCATTTTATTCTCTCATAGAAAAAGTTTTGTTTTGATAAACAACTTTTTTTCAGCTTTTGATGTTGAAGTACATAAAAATATGTGTGCATGTGTACGTGAATATCAATGCCCTTGACCTTTTGCAGCTCAGAAACTACTCAACGGATTTGCTCTAAATTTTGCATAAAAGTTATGCTCAATGGTATTTAGGAGGAGCTTGAAATTTTGAAGGGTTTTTATAAAGCCGTTTAGATTTTAGAGCCGCTTTACTGATTTTTAAAAAAGTGAATGATTTATTTTTTAATTTAAACGTCATATGTAATATTTGTGTTGACCGATGTAACATTTGGTATATTTTATTTTAAATATATTTTCATAGAGTTTGTAATGATTTTAAAAATTATATACATTATGTAAGAGCTTTTTCCAATTTTTCATATTTCCAAAATATAACGAAATTTTTCTATGAAATTTTCATCATAACTGTTGTGAATTTTTTCAATATTCTAATTTTTATTGTATTATTTATTCATTTTTAATATCTAAATTTAATAACATAGTAGATATTAGTATTCAGTACATTGTTATTATTAAAAAAATCTAAAAATTATATATTTCATTTAAACACACATTTTACGTTTTTTTTTATATCTTGGAAACAAAAATAAATTTTTTTAATGAAATTCTTTTTACATATATTAACTGTAAAGTAAAACTATTAATTTACTTTTTTTAAAAACGTATTTCCTTATTAATCTTATTAAAGACCTTAATACAAATTATTTATATTATTGTAAAGCTAATTATATTTTAATATCATATTATTATAATTTTATTTTATTGGGAATTATTATTCATTAACAGGGGCGTTTTTTAGTCATATGAGACAAATTTACTTTAAACGAAAAATAATTTTTAATAAATAATACACGAAATTCATATAATTTAATTGAATAGTGCGAAATTTAAAATTTAAAAAATTCAAAGATATTCATGATAAAGCACAGTGCCAAAGCACTCGAAATCATATTATTTATAACAATTTAAAAAATTTTCGCCATATTGGATACGCCATTTTGAATTTTGGAATTCTGGTATTGGCTTTTAATCAATAACCTCAGTACACATGTGTAACAATATTTTATTTTTGCTGTATTAAAATGTAGACTTTGTGATTGAAAAATTGTTTCGTGTCGCGAATACTTGCAAAAAAAAACTTTTTACGTTACTATATATTCTTTCGTATGAGCTGAATATTAAAAAAAGAAACCATAGTAAAAGTAAGCATATTTATTATATCCTGAATACTGGAGAAACTGAAAAAGGTTTTGCAGCCAAAATTAAACTTATTTAGGAGCTATTAAAATAAAACTTAAATGTTAAAAATTTTTACTGCTAATGTTATAGGAACTAGTAAAAGCACATTATCATTCTAATTAATACAAGGCTGTAGTGCTTATAATGATCTCAAGGATTATTTTATTTAATTACGTTAATAAAATTTCAATTCATAAAGCTAATGATTTTATAGTTCAAAGCATCGTTTGCTCTTTTCTTACGCATTAATATATATTAATTAATTATATACGAGATGAAATATCATGTTACTCTACACGTCACTGAAAATCGTTAGCAAATTAATTTATAATATCGTAAAATTATTGCTAGAAAATCTAATAAAGTAACTAGTATCATAAAAAAAGAAAGAAAAAAAGCATCAAACTAGATGAGGAATTTTGATGTGCGTATTTAAAGGAATATTCGTGAAATTCCGAGCATAAAAATTTCAAGTTATTCCCTGTATTACTCATAACTATTTTTCATATCTTCTATCATATAAGTAAAGCTATAAAAAAAAGAAAGTTTTTCATAAAGAATTTCTAATTTAGTAAGAATTGTCATTAATCATGTTAAATGTACTGGAAAAATCAAACTAAAATGTGTAAGGTCATAAGACAATTTCTCGCTTGCAGTTTTAAACGAAAAAAAAATCCATATACGAATCAGACTTAATATTTTATATTGAAACCTTGTTATCGCTTCTTTAAATATTATTTTTCTGACGATTTACCATTTTATAAATAATCTTAATTGTTTAGTAGAAAAAATTTTTTATTGAAAATTCTTACATTTTTTCAACAAACATTAAAATCATATGGAATCTTCTTAAGATCTCACCGATACTTGATATAACTTTTTAAATTTAGAAAAATTTTTTCAAACATTATCAATGTAGTAATAAAAAAGACGAATATTAATTGCATAAATTTAACGTATCGTAAGTTATTCAAACGTTTATAAATTTCTAGTGAAGCGTTTTAACGAAATTTCCATAATCTTTAACTAAGGTATTCAAATATAAATGGAAGAGTGGATGAATTCGAGCAAGAAATATCAATTAGACATTAACAAGAAAGTTTTAATCTAGGATTCTTTTTAATTGAGTCCATCCTTATCATCACATAATCTAAATTAATCTTACTTACATAAAATATAATCTATCTTGACGAAAAGGAAAAAAATTTTTAAAAGCAGCCCACCAAGAAAATAAGTTCCTAAAAAAAATGACATTATCGAGAGCTGAAAAAGTGTTGAACCGTTATAACGGCAAAGATGTAGCTGAATTGGGTAAAAAGAAAAAGTGAAAAAAGAGAGAAGGAATATCGAAATGAATATGAAGAATATAAGAGGATCAAGAGAAAAAAGAGAAAAGTATAAGCGCGGCCGCGCGCGCATTGCCACGGAGAGAGAGCCGTCGCATCATACTTACCGCATAATGTTCTGCAGCGTCACTATACGGATGCACGCGTCTACTCCACACTCTCTTATTTTCTTATACTTTCTTTTTTTTCCTTACATCCTTCCTTCTTTATACATAATCTCGATATACAGATATACCCGGTTATAAGCATCTTTTTTTTTCTCTCTTTCGCGTATATACAATCGTTTTTCCAAAACATTCAATGCGCCTATTGCATATCGCATTCACGAATACATACGCTCATATACGCATACATATACGAATACATTCTAGCCGTTTTTTTTTGTGCTTTATATACGTGCAGACATGTTTGTGAGCACGTTATTATTTGACTTATGATGCTCCTTTATACTGTATGTATGTGCTTTTATGAAAATAAATATGTATGTGTTGGGGGGAGAAAAGTATCAGTAGAAAATATGGGTATGCATTATAAACGATGATTAAATGTGTGCGTTGGTGGATCGTGTGGGTGTAAAGTTAAAGCTCTAAGTGCAAGTGTCCTTCGAACGATTTGGTATCGTCATTCCCTACACTAATTTGACCCTCGTTTTCCAAGCTTTCTCTCTCTTATAGCAGCTATATTCCACTCCTTTTAATCTCTCTTTTCTCTTTGAAAATTTTTGGGAGATGGGCAAGCGCATAAAACGCAGCCAGCTTTTTCGGTATATGCCGTTTTACTTGCCCGCGAGCACAAGCAAATATGTATATATGTGTGTACAGAAAGAGAGAATTTCTAAGCGAGGGGTGTGTGTGCTTTTCTCGCGCGATTTATGAGCTTTCTGAAGTCGCATATATTCAACGTATACCTTGTGTGTACATGCATAGACTTGTGCATGTGTGTCGGTGTGTGCAGACTGCGGGCTTTTAGGTCACTTTATTATGTAGGTCAAAGCGTGCTTCTATTGTTTTTAAGCCGTTTTAAGGTGCTTTCCTCTTATATACCTCATTCTCTCTTTCTCTACTGCGGCACATTGACGTTGAAAATGTTGTGTATCTGCGGAGCTTCCCTTTTCGTTATGTGACACTTTATATTATTTTTTTTTTGTTCTTTTTCTTCTTCTTCTTTTTTTCCCCGTCCTTTGTTCGCTTACATCATTCCCTTTTGTTTTGTTCCTTTTTTTTTTCTTTCTTGTAGCTTGTGTATTTCTCTTGGCATGTGTATTTTTGGGAGTAGACGTCTTATATACTTTCTCCTTGTATATAAGAGGGATGAATTTTTTAAGCCAACTTGATGACGACGACGACGATGAAGACGACGACTGGGCTGCGAGCTTCAAGGAGAAACAGAGTTGAATTCTTCTCTTTTTTTTCTTCTTTTCGTTTATTAAATCTTTATATAAAACATCGAGAGACGTTTGAGATTATAAAAAGTAATCGGGCTACGAGGTTACTATTATTACTAATACTACGTTTAACTTGCCAGATATTTTAACGATGTACATCCAGGAGTACGTGTAAAAAATATACAACGTTTTATGTTAATTTTACTACTTTTTTAAATTCTGCTCTTTTTTTCAAATGTCAAGTTTAGTTTTTGAGGGCAAGTCATTTGTAGAAGTTCTTTTTTTTCAAGTTTCGTGGTACGTTTATAAATAAAAATTTGATGTAAATTAAAAATAATAAATGGAATTTTTTATTCAATATGCTAAGGATATTTTAAAGAATTAAACAAATGTATTATTAAAAATTTATTATTAATTATTGTTATAAAGCACATATATTAACAAGAATAATAAAAATTTTTACACATATTTTAAAAAAACTTTAAATTAATTTTATTTCATTTTTAATATAATCAATTATATTAAAATTATATTTTATTTATTCAAAATTATAAAAAATTTGGCAGACAATTTTCGTCTTTTCATACGAACAAAACATATTTTATAAAAGAAAAAGGTTATATATAACTTTTTAAAAATTTATTATTTAGTGATAAAGATGAAATAAAATTAAACAATATAAAAGCGATAAAAAATTCAATTTTTTATATTATTTGTCGTTTATTTTCATCAAGTATACCTTTCAATAAATAAACATATGCAATAACTAATTCAATAATATGATGTAAATTGCGTAAACCAAATTATACTCATTAAAAGCGAAAAGTTATATGTTAATTAAGAATTACGAAGCCACCTAGATGAATAATGCATAAGTAATGCATAATTATCACGAATTCATAACTCTCGTGATAAATACAAATGCTTAACTGTAAACATAAAGTTCAGAGAAAATAATCAATATATTTAATCGTACTTTTACATTGAAAGCTCTTGTACAGGGATATAAAACGAACATTAAAAAAACATTAATTGAACTTAAACTCAGTAATTTAATGTATGTTGTTCTGCAATTCCGTTAAGTCCTTTTTTTAATTTATTAATTGCACTGAAAATTAAAGACATTATATATGTTGTGTTTACACTGCTAGAATATCAACTTTAGAATAATAATTCTTTTATATGTTTGTGTAGTTTCATACATTTTTTTTAAATTTTAATGCACATCTTTAGATTCTGTTCAATTTATAATTTTAAAGTTAATTTTTTTTTCAAGTTATAGTCTTAACATTCCTGAAAATCAGACGTAGTAATTTGAAAACTTTGAATATTACAACGACAAAAGAAGAATTTTATTATTTAAAAAGAAAACTTTTTCTCAAGTATCATCATTTTTTTCAAGTAAAAATTCTTCTAACTTCAGTTTTCATGATACAGATATAACTAAACTTTTTTTTACACTTCTCATTTTACCAAGTTACTACTAATTTTACGACACGTTATAAAAAAAATCGAATTTTCATTCCAACTAGACTATATAAATAATTCATTATTTCATGCGTAGTAATAGATGTTGATCAAACAGTGACAAATGAAGCTCATAGAAAAAGTTTCGTATTTACCAACTTATTAGTCAACTCTCCCTCATTTTCATTAATTTAAGAATCTTCCAAATATTGCCTTTCCATTCTTCCATCGTTAAAGCTAAAATGTAAGAGAGAAAAGAAAAAGAAAAAGATGCTCCACGTTCTTATCTTTTTTCTTTCTTTTCTTCTCTCCCTTACTTAAACTTCTATATAATAAGCAGATTGCTCGTGTCGTAGGTAATTCTTTTCAGAAAACTTCTACGCAAGATAGATGTATATACACCTACAAAAGAAATACACAAGACGCTCGGCCCTAATGAAAACTAATAACTACGGGATGAAAAATCACTCCCCTTAACAAAAGAAAATAACAATAAAGGGAAAAAAGCATCTAAGAATGAAAATTAGCTTTAATATAAGATCAAGATTATTTTCTACACTTTGACATCGGCAAGATAACAATGATTTTCAAAGAGGGGTGCGAAAAAGGAAAAAATTTTCCTTTATTTTAAACTTATTTACATTTATAAACAAATAAAAATTGTAATATAAATGCAAAATAAGAAAAATTGTTACAAGCAAATACAAGGGACCTGTATAAACAGTAAACTTACGAAGAGAAGGAAGAAAAAGTATAAAAAATACCGTTGGCAAGCGATTCTTTTTTTAGTATATAGTATTAGCAGATATATTGCAATGGTGTATGTATGATGAGGCTAGAAATTCGGTATAATCTCCCTTCTTTTTTATAGTATTATATAGCACAGAATCCCTGCGGCGTCGTTGGTATTTTCCATCTCTCCCTTATTCTTCTTCATTCTCCTTCTTTTCGTCCACATAAACAGATATAAAAAAGAAAATCGATAAAAAAACAGTAGTATAAGAGAGCAAAAAAAAAGAAGGAGAAATGCTTCTATCTTTTCTCCACTCCTACTTCAAAGGCACATAGCAGTCCTAAAGTTTCCAAAACAAACGCGCATGCATGAAGGGAGAAAAATTGATGCTAAATTTATCTCTCTTTCTCTTTCTTTCTTTTTTCTTTTTCTTTTCTTGGGAAAAATCGTACATTATTTGTTTCTTCAATACCATGTCTTTATAGATATTGTATAATGATATATGCATAATATAGTACATTTGTTCTCTTGCTCATGATGTATTACATTTACGCGAATGCGTGTTTTCAGATTATTTGATTCATTATTGAAATTTTTTGAAGCGGTTTTAATATGCGTGTTATATTATTGTAACAGAGTTTATATTGCAGACGGATTCGATTCGTATCTTATGAATTTATTGGAATAAAAAAAAAACGAATTCACAGTGTGTATAAGGTTGGATTTATTTTTTTCCCCTTTTTTTAGTTCGATTTTCATTTTTCTTGTTGCTGTATTTCTTTCGTAAGGGGAAATTAAATTTATAAATTAGATACGAGAAGGGAATTCCTGCATATTGATGTGACTGTGAAATATATATAAATTCCGTGATTTATTGTTATTTTCTTTTTATTTATTTTATAAATAAGAAACTACGCGTGGAATTTTTTAGATGGAAATAATATCCTTCCTCCAGTATTATTTGGAAAATCTAATCTATCATTAATTATTTAATTTTTTATGCATTAGGTACAGCCCTACTACTAGAAAGTTTGATATAATATTTATGTAAAATCTAAACCATGAAAATTCAAAAGATTTCAAGATTTTTTTATTTAGAAAAAAAGAAATTGTACTTTTTATAATTTCGCTATGTAATAAGCTTTGAAAAGAAAAAATTATTTTTAATCTTATGAAAAATTACTTTCCATTACCTGAATTTCAAGAGAATATTTTTATAATGTTAATAATATTACAGCGCTGAAAATTTCAAAACAAGTCGTTAATTAAATATTTTTTAAAATTCAAATTCTGTTAATTCGTGAAATAATTAGTACTCGATTTGAGAATAATCTAAAATTATAATTAGTATAAGCATTACCATAATGCACGGACGAAATCCATTATAAAAGCAAAAAAGAAATTTCCTTTTTCCTTTAAAAATATAATTCAGAGAAAAAGCTTTTTTAAGTACTTTATTAGACCTTCACGTAATGTTATTCTAAACGTGCTAGCTCGTAACTTACAAAAAAAAGTATGTTTGGTCGATTTTGAATATAGTCACAGTTTATTATTTCTAAATTTATGATATATTTTTAGGAAAAAGGAAAAAAAAACATTTTTTTTCTTACATGCTCACAAAGCAATCTCTTTATCGAAAATATAATTTCGTATCATGAAATTTCAAAATTAACAGATGAAGAAAAATAAAACTGATACGATATTTAACACGAACAGCTAAAGCACTATTACGTTTAAACGGGCAACTTTAGTTTATATTGCTTTGTCTTAACGGCCTCGATCAACAAAATCCTTTGCAATATGCACCGTAAGCATTTTCTTCTTTTTTTTTTATTTTCGTTAATAGTTGTTATTGTCTGAAACAACTTAATTTCTTTCGAAAATTAAACATTTATACGCTATTTTGGACTTTGTTCTATTTGAACTTCAAAACTTTGATCGTTAATATAATTTATTTGACTTTTATTTTAAACAGACACTGAATTATAACAGCATATAATTTGCGATTAATTATTTTTCACTTTCAATTTTAAAAGTTAAATATCAGCGATAAATTACGTTAGATGAATAATTTAAGTGTTCGATGAATACGTTAAATTTTAACGAGCTCGCAGAAAGGACGATTAAAATTCGATAGAATTTTTATTAAAAAGCCTTTATTAAAATTAATTAAATAGAAAACTCTCTGTCGATGGGTGCCATAAAAATAGGAAAGTTTTGATATGTCTTCTGGCGATTGAAAATTTATAATCATAAAAATATTTTTAGAGCACGATTCAACGCATATTTTCAATTCTATTGATTTCAATTAAATTTTTTTATATATTTCAAAGTGACATTTAATTATATTTTTTTTTATTGAAAAAATTTTTCACATGACACAATATTGCGTCACGATTAAATTTTAAATTCTCGTCTGGTGAAAATGTGAAAAATTTAAATTTAAAGCTATTGAAATTGAACGCGATGATTTTAGCATAAAAACTATCTTAAATTTGTTCTTTGAAGAAAAAAAATAATAAGTATTTGATTAGAAAGTTAAAATTAGATTGGTAATTAGGCGAAATTGCAGTTCGTGTTCAATGAAAATTGGTCTAGCCACTTTTGTAAGCGTGTAAAAATATCACAGAAAAGTAGATAGATGTTCTGATAAAATCTTATATATTGATCGGGAATTGCACTGCATAAAATTGGATTGAAATACATTATTCTAGATTTTTGTATTCTCAGTGGATTTTCTGCTTGCCATTAGATTTTTCTTTTTTATCAAAATTACAATTAGATACATTTATCTTGTTTTATGTGATATGAAAAACAAGCAGATAAATACGTTTGATAATGCATAATAGACTGTATATCTAAATTTTTGATCTACGTAATAATATAAAGGAAATTTATGTTAATTTAATGCAAATAGAAATTTAATAAGAATATAAGTTTGAATTGTAGATTTAATTTTAAAATAAATATACCAAAAAACAAAATTAAAATAATTATTTTTTATAGTTTGAATTTAGGGTAAAGGTTTATTTTTATGATTTTTATATTATCTTTATTCAAAATTAATAAAAAAATTAATTAGATGTAACAATTTGGAAAAATGGAAATATAATTACCATGCATTTACCTAAATTGTAATTTTTTTCATTAATATTATATTATTTTTATTTTGAAATAAATACAAATTAAAATAAAATATTTTGAAATTTTTAAAGTGTAATTTGATACTAAAAATTAATGAGGTAATATTGACATTGATAGAACGTTTATAAATTTAATAAACATGAAATAATAATCCCTTATAATCGATAATTATAAAAAACATTAATTTAAAAAATGGATCTGTTGAAATTAATGTTGAAAAAAAATCTAAAATAATAAATCATCAACTATAATTAATTGCTTACATATCAAATACAAACATGAAACATGAAAAAAAAAATACGAAATAAATGAAATAAAAAAGAAATCTCATTCTTATTCATACCTCGTCATACAAAGTTAGAATAACTACAAGCAATTCGTCTATACTTACAAATTTTTCCACATTTTTCATATGATATAGGTGAAACGTAAAAATACGCTCACACGTGTGTTAGAACGCGTGTACGTACGTTGTAAAAATATTCAGTAGTACAAGTATATAGAAAAAAGAAGGCAAGGTAAAAAAAAAATAAAGAAAATAGAGGGAAGAAAGAGATAGGGAAGAGGGAGGGGTAGGGGTGTTGCGCGGAACTGAAAGAGCTTTTGAGTCGTCATTTTATAATATGTAGGCCAACGAATCGATGATTTTTATCGTTCTGTTTCGTGTTATCTCTATCGATTCTTCAAAGCTCTGAGCATTTGAGCACAAATAGGGGTGAGAGAGAGAGAGTAAGAGAGAGCACGTTTTTTTTTGAAATATAACGGACCAGCACGAAACAAACCTCATAATTCCCCTTCCCCTTCTTTATTTTACTTCTCCATTCCTTTTTCTTCCCCCATCTATTATTACTACATAAAAGTATAGAGGGTGAAGAAAATTAATGCTTGTATGCAAAAAAATGTGTGTATCGTTTGTTAAGAAAAATACGATTCTCTTTTTTTTTTTTATACGTAAATATTATATTGATGTGGGAATGGATTTAATTTTTCTCTTTGTTTGATCGAATGCCATTTTTATAAGAGCTTTTTTTGTTGAATATACAAAAATTCCGAACAATTTCTTTTTTTTACATCAAATTTTATTTTAGTTCTGATGTATTTATATATGTATGCATGGTACTAATGTTTTTTATATTTCAGAATCTGTGACTACTTTTAGTGCAAAAAAAGAATTTTATTATTGATCTTCATGCATATGCGCTTTTATGTATTTTTTTTTAATGAATCGTTATTCCAATGAATGTAAACGTCATTATGCTATATATGTATTTATGTATAATGTTAAATGTTTCCGTAATATTTGATTTTTGGCAAGAAACTAATTTTTTTTTGTTAAAATTTTTCAATAAGCAATACTTACAACATGCGCTATTGTTCTTTTTATCATTTGACAACATAAAATCTAAAAAAAGTATAGGAAAAAATGTTGTTTTAAAACTTTGCTGCCAAGCTTTTATCTTGGATAAAATAATATTAAGAAAGTTTGTAAAAATATTCAATCATAAATGATTTAAAACTCTGTAATCGATTGAATTGGCAATGTTTTAGATCTGATAATAAAAATAAAGTTGATGCATCAATTTTATTTTCTGTTCCACTTCGGAGTTTCAAAAGTAGAAAAAAAATCTATATACATATAACTTCAATAAATTAAGTTTTGTTAAATTTAAATTTAAAATTTAAATGGCTTTACCGATAATCAATAAATTTTATATGTGAAACTGCAACTATTTTAAACATAAATAAAATGAAAAACTTATGAAATCCAATATATAAAAATGAAAAAAAAAAACTTTTTTGATAGTAAACAACCCCATCAATCTGAAATATAAAAATGTCATTCCTATACTTTTCCGTAAACAATATTCAAAATATATATCGTGCATAAGAAATTATCATGTATCATGTATAATCTTCTCTATTTATTAGAAAACAAAAAGAAAATTTTTTCATTCTTTCATGTTCTTTTATTAATAGTTATTATTATTTCACCACATATTATCCGAGAAACTACTGACTAAAGTAAAGAAAAAAACAAAAGGTAGATAAAATAATCACCTTAACAATTTTTTCACCACCTTTTCTACATATCCATGATCCAAAATTTTTATTATTATTATTATTGTTATTATTATTATCATCATCATTATTATTATCATTATTATTATTTTGTGATACCTATGTGGGTCATGATTTGTGTATGGGTATATATATATAGGTTTGTGTGTAAGGTGGTGAAAATGTCGCGTGACGCAAGTTACCTACATTGGCTATTATGCATATTGCCCATGTAAAATGCACGTGGAGAAAGAGAGAGAGTGAGTGTGAAAACACCGCCTTATATTTTCATAGGTATAATTTTCTTGTCAAATTTTAATTGCTTGGATACGTAATTTTTTTTTTCTTCTTTTTTTTTATATTTAAAACAAGTGTATATAATAACTTTGCTGTTTAACTACTACCCTCTGATAGCCTTTTGGGTCAACCTTTAAAGTATATAAAAGCTTTTATATGTGTAAGCTTGTTTATGTATACACATAATGTGCATTCATGTATATAAAGAAGTATTATGCTTTTCATTATAATTTTTTTTTCTACCTTATTTATAGTAACAACGTTTTTTTTTCGACAACGTTTTAGCAATTAAGTTTTTTTTTTTTGCTTGCGCATATGTTTATATTAAAAGATTTTAATGATGATTAAACAAATGTGTTACGTTTGTTAAAAATATGTGTTTATTTATTAGAGAAAAAAAATAATAATAAAGCGAAATACGATGTTGTACGTTTCGTAATAAAGAAAAATAAAATTACTAAAACCAATTACGGTCGTACTAATTGTCGTCTTGTTTCGTTACTAAAGTCAAGGACTTTCATGTTTTCCATTTGTCTTCCTGTATACCTTTTTTTTCTCTTCTACCTTTCTTTTTTTCCCTCGTTCTCCTTTTTTTTCGTAGTGAAATTCAATTTTAGATTAAAATTAATTGCTGCTAGGTTAAGGGTGAAGAAAATTACAAATGTTTAATTAAAACTTTGTTTTATGTAATGTATTATTCTACGGATAATTTCAATTATCTAACGCAAACATTAACTTTGTGATTGCTGAAAAAAATTGTCCTTTTTTTATTTCATTGATTCTTAAATCGTCTTTTACGGTGTATGTTGTTCTTTTTTTATTGAGAAATAAAAATGAATTTTCCAAAGTTCTTATATAGAAATCGATAAGTTCGTGAAAAGAACTGGCTTCCCTACTGAAAAAAAGTCAGATGAATTCTTACTTGGTTTCTCATCTGAGATCCCGGGCAAAAATCTCAGATGAGATCTCATCTAATTTCTCTTTTGTAGATTTATAAAAACAAAAAGAAAGTTCTTCTATAAATCTACAAGTTTAAATTTCCTGAAAAATTTTTTAAGCTCGAATTTTAGAAAAGTAATCTCCAATCGCCTAAAAACTTATTTTTGCTTTGATTAATCTATGGATGAGAACTTATATGAAATCTCATCTGTGATTTTCGTGCGGAATCTTAGATGAGAAATCAGATGAAAGCTCTCATTGAGATCAGATTTTTTTTTAACCTTTTCTTAATATTTTAAGTTTAAAATGAAGTACAAAAGATACCATTATTTTCGAATTAGTATGTTCTTAAATTAATAAAATCTCTAGAAATTAAATTTCGATTTTTGCGACGGAGTATTTTATTGTTTTGAAAATATTAACATTCATGCAGTTAAAAAAATGAATGATTTAAAATAATCATTACACGCTATATTTACAAATTATTTATTCGATAAATTATTGACTCGTTAAAACATTAAATTAATCATTCCTTAATGTGTTTTCGCGTGATCTAATCGATACGAATAATAATGCATTCAATATAATGAAATATGTCTCTTTGACATGTAAGTTTCGTTAATTAATATGACTTGCAATTTTTCAAATAGAAAATAACTAATATTTGTAATGTATATTTCTTTATTTATTTAACACTAAATAATCGAAAATTTAATGTTGACTATGAAAAATACGAAAACGACATTTATTTCTTTTTCGATTGATTTTACTCAAGAGAAATTCTGCGATGATAAAAATATTTTCAAAATAACATTACATCGATATATTTTAAATATTCAAAATGGAAACACATTATTTCTAGAAACTGTCTTTCTGTAGATGCTTGTACATACGTTCGATCATGTGTATACGCGTGTGTATTTGCGTGCGAGTTTACAAGTGTAAGGGAATATAAAAATATTCACAAGAAACATGATATACATCGGCGCGAATGCAAAATAGTAAATTTCATTTAATTTTCTGCGAAAAGTAGCACATTTTAATACTTGCTAAAGAAAAGTAACATAGCTTTGTAAAAACCTAGTATGATTGGCCTTACTCATCGCAGAATGTTGTTAAAATATTTTGTTGTTCAAAGAACAATGTTGAGATATCATAGTCTTCGTGAGATAATTTTAAAACTCTACTCTTCGACGCAAAAATTGTCAAGGGTGTGTCAAGCTTCGTTGAATGTGTAAACCATACTACTGTTGTTCTTGAAAATCAAAATGTATTTCATTAGAGTTGACTATACCGCTTATAATTTTAGGATTTTTGTTTTAACGTAAAAGCTGGATTATAAATATTGGATATAGTTAATGCAATTTTATTACATCTAATGGGATATTAATGTAATTAGTTCTGTTATTTTACTTCTATTATTAACATCAACATTAGCTTACATTAATTATGTTATAGTGATATTTAAAGTTAATGATATTGTTGATTAAATTGTTTCAGCAAATTAAAAATGAGTATGCGTTAATTAATATTTTTTCGTTTCTTAAGTAATGATTAAAATTTTCTTATTTATTTTTATACTATTACAATTATAATCTATTCAAAGAGTAATTTCAAAAAATAAGTTCACCTTCATTATAATAGGTTTTCATAATAGGATTTGAATTACATCTATTTTTGAAATCAGTTTCTATACAAGTGATTCCTTTTAAAGAAAAATTAATCTTCTTTACTGAGTCTTCAAAAAAAGAAAGATAAAAATATTAATACTCGAAAAATTGTATTCACAGTACATAAATCATACACACTTGCACGGGTAGTTGATTAGCTTTATTCGCGCGTTTTATTCAAGGATAAAACAAAGTGACCTTTTCATTCGCATTATATGGAAAAAACAAAAGATCAAAAAAAAAAAAAAAGAGAAGATGCAAGTGTCTTGGAATAAAAGAGGTACAGAAAAACTAAAGATGAGCCTTCCATCAAAATAGAATATAAATAAAAATAGAAGAAAGAAGGTGTCAAAAATAATACAAAACAGACAGTTGAAGGCATTTTTACTCTCTTTCTTTTACTCTTCTTTTTTTTTTCTCGTTGCAGAAGGCAAGAGTTGGTCGATGTAGTGCGGCGATGCGAAGAAAAGAAGCGAATTTGTGGCACGTAAACGTTTTCAAGATAAAGAGAGAGAAAATGGTAAAAAGTGGGTATAAAGAGTAAGGTAAGAAGGGTGTAAATTCTTTAATAAAAAGAATGGAGAAAGAAAAAGCAAAAAAAAAAGAAAGGAATGATCTCTTATGTGAGTGAGGTAAAGAGTCTTAGTACCTACTACTTTTGGTCGAATTCTGTGCCAGAATACTAGATTTTCTTACATTTTCTCCATTTCTCTATTCTTTCTCTTTTTTTTTTCTTTTTTTTCCGTTCCGTTTCTCTTTCTTCTTGTACCTTTTCACTCTTCTTTTTCTTTTTATTTCTTCGTTAAATAACATTTTTTTTATTTCTTCCTCTCTGTTTCTTTTGCAGTCTTTTTTCCGGGTTTTTATTCTATTCTCTTTACCTAGATTTTTAACGTATTCTGCCACAGACCGGGAATTTTTTGTCGTTTGTAATAAATATAACAGCTAATGATTTTTCATGGACTTTTTAAAAAAAATTTTTGAAAATTTTTATTATTAAATAAATTTGAGTTATTCATAAATTTTCATATTTTATATACATAATCTTTAAAATATTTCAAGATTATTAAATGAAAAAAAGTAAATAAATTAATTGCGATCCTATAGTGTAAATGCGCTATTAAAATCTTAAAAGGAGATAAAATATAAATGAAGTTTCTATCTCGTTTAAACAATATCTCTCTGCATTAAAAATTCATGCAAGAAAGTAACGATTCGCAAACAAGCAAATTTAAACGTGTAAACATTTACATGCTTATAAAACTATATGAGCTTATATTTGTATTTGCTCTGTTATCTACATCTTATGTTTAAAATATTATTCTGATTTAAAATTAATTTAATATTGACATTTAAGAAGGCTATATGTGTTTTTAATTTTAAAAAATTTTAATTATTTCATTATTTGTTAATTTTTATATTTCCAAGCTAATAGAGATGTAAGGAGCTTACAATTTTTTGTAAATTTTTAAAATTTATGAAAAATGAAAAAATTAGAAAATATTGCAAGCTTTTCATTAAGGGTTTCGTTAAATATTAATTATATGTAACTAAGAAATATATATAAGATTTTAAATGTACATCACGTTATCAGTGAATTCTTTTTCTCATTACTAGTTTATAATTTTATATATGTGACAAAAACTTACATAAATTATATGTATTAGCTTATTGTTTAAGAAAATATTCATTTCTAACATTAATTGCAATACTTCATAAGAAAGCTAAAAGTAATACGTTGTAAAATAATAATAGCGAGATCGTCAGTGGCTCAGTCGGTAGAGCAATGGATTCATAATCTCGATGACTCGAGTTCGAATCCCGCTCTCGGCCAACTGATACAAGCACCACTGTATAAGATACATGTGCTTTGTTGACATACACACTGATGATCTCCGTCACTAATTAGCATTGCAATAATAGCACAAATCCAGCGACGTTAAATAAAAAAAAAAAAAAATTATTGCTAGAGAACAATGCGATTACATATTTTTAACCATAATGGAATTATTTTGATATTTTCATTTTATTTTTAAAAAATATCCTTATACGCTACTCTTTATCACATAAAATGTGAACAAAATTTAAGGAAAATCAAAACGTTTCAAACATAGCCGAATACAATAATTTTGCAAGTCTAATGTGTAATATCAATTTGCCAACCTATAAACCCTTCAACAAGAATTGATCATCAATAAAGCATACGTATACACACACCTGTGATCAACAAATACAATTAAAAGAAAAGAGAAAATAATATAAATTCTATTTTTAAATAATAAAGTTTTATTTTTTTTTTACTTTTTTCTGCACATCTTTACGTACAATCATCAATTCTTATCTTCGTTTATTTATTACCTTCTAACATTCTATTACTCTTAGTTTGCGCGCGTGCGTCTATACGGTTACAGTTTTATCCATATATCGATCGGTATATAACATACAAAGCGGCCTGCTTCTTCTAAACTTGAACTCTCTTCTTTTTTTCTCCCTTACGATTATCTTTTCTTCCTTTTTTTTTCTTTCCTTTTTTCCTATATACATATATATTTATAATAAGTATGGAATACTTTAGTACGCAAATAAGAAAACAAAAAATGTAAGAAATAAGTAATATATAATTTTTTTACAATAATAGGATATTAGCAAGTCGGCACAAGTTGGCATGTATACATAAAAGGATTGATTGTATGTTATTTCTAGGAGGAAAGGAAGGAAGAAAAGGATATGAGGTATTGACGTTACGATGATTAGTTTAAGATGGGTGTGGATATACACGTATATCTGCATGGGAATTTCGGTTATAGTTAGGAAATCACGAAAGTGTTTTATTGAACGATTTGTTTTTTTCTTCTTTTTTTAGAACTTTTCACGCGAACATATTGTTTGTGTATATACATGTCTGTAATAAAGATTCCTTTTATTTATACGTCGAACGTTTTGGTGACAATTTTTTTGTGTCTGGGTTACAGTCTGGGGTAGTTCATAAATAATTTTGTCTTTGGCATGTAAATTGGATGACATTTTTATTTCTTTTCTAATGTATAAGTTTCTTTTACTGTACTTTTTTTTGTTTGTTCTATTTTTGAACAAAACTGGTTGTTTATTTCGTTTTTTTCTTTGTTGATTAATCAATCGTGTAGGGAATATTTCGTGCTGAAAATGATAAGAGCTATATTTGTGTGAGAATTTCGTTAAATTGACTTCCGATTTAAAATAGGCTATAAAAAAACTTTTATACGTTTTAAATTTTATTCTTATTTATCAAATTTGTTTTAGTGTTTTCAATAATGACTTTTTTTATTATTCATAAATTAATGCTAGCATTATAAAGTTATTTTTAATGTTTGTAATAAATCATTTTTCAATAGAAAATTAAATAGAACGCTTGTGAATTGATTGATAGATGTTTAATCGATTTATATTGTCATTTATGTTAATATCTTTTTTCGACGTCGAACAGATTTTATAATTATAATCTTTTATTTGATAAAATTGTAGAGAATCCTTGTTTGAAGTAAGCGCAATTCATTTCAAGTTTTTGAAAGACGTAGATTCCAATTATTTTTTGAAGATGTGAAAATTTAATTACGATTTTCCCTGTTTTTCATACTTTTCTTAACTTTTTTTAGTTTAGCTTGAGTTACAAAATTTGATATACTACACTGATCAAATTCAAGCCATATAATTTTTAAAAATTTATTATTTTTCATAGATTAAAAAAAAACTTATTTTTTTGTTAAAATAAAAAATTTTTTGAAGTTACTTTATTGATGTTTTATAAACATTAATAAATAGAAAAAAAATTATCTGTAAATTAAAAATAAAAAAGAAAGAAAATTTTAAAAGCCTTTCGCTATATTTACGAAAGCTTTTTACTCTTAAAACTGTATATTATATTGTAACTTAAAACTCAATAAGTTCTTATAAATTAGGTACATCATTCATGCAACTTGATACTATAAGGTCAAATTTGTGTATAGGATATACTGCACCATTTGGATAATTAACATATTTTGTTGTACACTAACAATATAGCCCTCCATTTATCCAGCTGACATAATATACATGTAAAACTATCGTGACCAATAAATTAATTTCACGACTCTCATTATATACATTGTTGGTTAATTGTCTAACTTTAAATAATTATTAAACTACTTTATTTAGTATGTGTCACAAATGATTCATTATGCTATAAAAGGTTTGCTTTTTAATTTATGGTTTTATATATGGGTCACATAATTTGGAGTCAGGTTCTTTTTTTTTTTAAATGTGTTCAATAATACTTATGTAATTTGTTTACTAATCACGCATAAAATCAATCCTACTTATTAAAAAAAAGGAAAAAAAATTACTGAAATATTACATTATAGACTTTTATCAAATTTTAATTTGATTCTTTTATTTTTGGTATATCAAGTATTACAATTTACTTTAACCGAAAATGATTTTTTTATTTATTTAATTTAACGTCGCTGTATTTCAGCTATCATTGCGATGCTAATTAGCGACGGAGTTCGCCAGTATGTTTGTGAATAAATCACATGTTTAGTACAGTGGTGCTTGTATCATTCGAATGCCGAGAGTGGGATTCGAACTCGGGACCTCGAGACTATGAATCCATCACTCTACCTAGTGAGCCACTGACGACCTCACAACTACTACTACTAAAAGTAATGAAAATGCCCTATGAATTAATTATTTATAATAATGTAAAAAATTATCCTTGAATCTTTTTTTATTGACGCGAATAAAAAATTTAATAATTTTTCTGTTTTTTTTATACAATATTTGTTTATATCAAAATTAAAACCGTTTAAAAAATGTATTTTTTAGTAGAAATTTATATTACATAAAAAAAATAATAAAATATTATGCAATACATTTTATGCAAAATTGAGACTTTAACATAATTTTTTGAATTGATAAAACTGCGTATTTTATAAAATAGCGCAGAAAATTTTCAACTACATGATATTACTCTGAACATAAAATATATGAATTTAAAAGAAATTTAATCTTTTCATTTTGAGAGAAATAAAAAAAAACATGAAAAATGCGGTTAATGTTTGAAAAAGAAAAAAGACCAGTGCAATAGACCAAAAATAAAATCCTCCAAATTCCATTTGAAGTAATTTAATGAATTTCAACTACATTTTTTATTATTTTTCTCAAAGAAATGAAAATCTCAAATATGTTACTAAATTTATGTTCTACTTATAAAGTATAATAAATTATTCGATTTTGTTGAGCTTAAAAAAGTTTCAAATAAAACGTATTTTGTAAACTAGAATCGATGATTTCTTTAGACAAATTATTTTAGAAAATAATTATAAAATTAAATTCTAATATTTTTAAAATTTATAATTTAAATATTCGTAAAATATTATATTAATTAAAAAGTTAAAAGCTTTTTCTAAAATGACATCATAACGTAAATCATTAAATTTACATAGAAAAATGCGAGTATATTAAATTTTATTTTATTTTTCTTGTACAAGATATATTTCACGTCAAAGTTCAAGGTTTAAAATATAAAATTCGTGAGTAAATTGTTAACGGAATTTCAGTAATATTTTAGATACTTTAAAATTCAATATTTGTACAGCTAATAAAATATTTATTCTTGAAAAGAGCTTCGTTAAATAATATTTATTTAATTAGTAATAAGTTATAGTTTATTAAATTATATTTTAATTAACGATGTAATGCTTTTAACAAATAACCTCTGATATTCAAGTTAGCGGTTTGTTTTTAAGTAAACAAAACTTCTTAAATATTAAAATTTTTAACATAAGATGTAAAAAATTATTCATGATATATTAAGAAGTCAATAATAATATTACAAGTTTTCAAATAAATTTAAAAAATATCTTCTATGGATCGTAAAAGTTTATAATAATAAAAAAAAAAACATTTATAATTCTAAAAAGTGATTTTTTTACATTGTATATTTTATTATTTATAATATTTTGTTTGTTGAACATTTGGTATACTTTCATATGCAATATTACCGAATAAAATCGCGTAAATTTTTTAATGAGTGAATATATAGATTCATTAAATTATAAAGCCATAAACTCACAAATTTTACATGATGCTTAAAAGGGATGGAAAAAAAGTCTTGCATTCATTACCAGATCTTTAAAAAACGATGATTCTTATCTAAAAAAGAAAAAAAAAGAGAGTAAGAAACGAAAAATTGAGACACGCAAATGTTCATTTCGTCCTTCGGCTCATCTTAGCCTGGTTTTTTTTCTCTCTTTCCCCTTATATGAGTAGCGCGCATCAGGTGCGCAACGTTTTCCCCTCTTAACTGTTGGAATACCTTCTGAATTATTCATCTTCCCCAAGTTAGAAGTATGCCTCCTATCTCTCTTTTTTTTAAGGAGCTTTGTATATACGTATACTATCTCCCTTAATTTCTTAATAACGGCAAGAAGAAGAGAGAGAAAAGTACCCCTGTGGAGCTGTTATAGACGTTGCTCTCGTGGGGGTTATATAGCGTAACCTTCTTTTCTTTTTTGCACCCTTGGATAATATTAAGAAGAAAGGAAAAAAAAGAGGGTGAATTTTTCTTAGTTTTTAAGTATATATGCGAGAACGTTTTTTCAGGGGATTTCATAAGTTTAATTGTTAATGTGGGATCGTTGAATTTTTAATGAAATTTCAATATTTAATGGTTGAATTGTTTAGTAAACAAAATATTTCAGCATTTGCTGGAGAAAATCAGCTTCGTTGTTCAAAGTTTGTTGATTTTTCAAAGATTCATTTTGTGTTTAAATCATGTTGTGATTATTTGGCAATACAAATAAGCGGAGAATAAGAAATTTCTCATAATTTATTTGGATTTCCCCTGGTGGAAATTGAAACGTTTTTTTTACCATTTTTTGGCTAGTAGAAATGGAAACGCTTTTTTTAACATTTATTGGCCATTTATTTGGCATTTTTATTACTAATAACCTCAAATTTTTATACACACCATTTTTAATGCTCACATTTCTACCAGGGTCTGAATATGATTAAAAGTTGAGTTTCAGACGCATTTCAAATTTTGAAAATATCAGAATTCAAAAACTTCAGAATTAGGAAGTCCAAAAAGCATAAACTTTAAAATTAGAAAAGGACAAATTTGAAATTAATTGTTTGGAAAGTATGAATTTTAAATCTTTGAAAAGGAAGTAAAAAGTTACAAAATGAGAATTCGGAATATTTAGAATTTGGAAATTTGATTAGGAAATTAGAATACTAAATTTCAATATAAAAAAATTTTTATCATTTTCTCTGTTATGATTTATAATTTTCTAATTATCATAATTCTAAATTTTTAATTATCCAAATTCTTAATACCCAAAAATGTGTTATTCTAGTTTTTTATTTTCCTGATTTTAAAATTTCTAAATCTTATTTCCTGAATTCTTTGTTGTCCTAGTTTTATAATTTTCTAATAGGAAGTTTTCAAAATTTTGTGTTTAATTTAAAAATTTCTGCACCATAAAATTTCTAAAATATTAAAGTTACTCAATTCATAGTAAGATATTCAGTTTGAATGTTAACACATTTTCTCAATGATAAATTGTCAAATTATTGAAACATTTTATTTTAAAGATAAATGATGTTTACATAGAATTACAAACATCATTACTATTGTAGTAATATTTTTTAAATAATTCATAGGATAAAGTTTTTAACAAAATAATTCAGATATTAAACATTTATATTATGATTACCATTGAAGTTACACATATTATATTTAACAAAAATAATTATATTTTAATAAAAAATTTTAAAAAATATATATAAAAAGGATTAATGAGTGAAAAATTCCACGTATACCTAATATAAAATCTGATGGAAAACAAATAAAAAGATTATTCGTATAAAATATATAATAAAACCTATTTTTGAAAAAATAAAAAGAGAAGTTTCAGAGGCTCAGTCGGTAGAGCGATGAATTCGTGATCTCGAGGACCCAAGTTCGAATCCCGCTCTCTTTAGTCGATTGATACAAGCACCACTGTACTAAACATGTGCTTTGATCACAAACACATCTATCGCTAATTAGCTATTGCAATGATAGCTGAAATACAGTGACGTTAAATAAAATAAAAAACAAATGAAAAATCCAAAATTATATAAAATAATGAGGCTTCACATAATACACATTTTTTTTCTTTTTTTATTGTTTGAATTTTTCATTTTGACGCTTAAAACTTTATGTGTGAATAGAAAGATTAACAATATTTGCAAGGTATACTTATGCGCATGCATGCATGCATAAGTAGTTGCATTGCATAATAACATGTATATACTTGTTCAAGCGAATATTGATTATAGAAAGCAGCTTATCACGTCGGTATAGAATTTAAAATTAATGTAAACATTTGATATTTTATAATTATTCTCCTAATATTGTACATAAGATAAATTAGACAACATTTTATGCATCTTAATTATAACGCTTACTTGGAAATTTTTAAAATATACATTTTTTTAACGATTAGCATTCTTAAAATAATTTTACGTAAAATGAAAAATTCATTTTTTGGCCTATCTTTATGAAAATATATATAATTGATATATAATGATTTTCTATAAGTACGAAATATAATTGGTTTTTTTTATAATGGGAAATCACAAGTCGAGTATTTTGAATGAGCTGTTTTTAAGCAGGTAATGATGGACTTATTATGGACCAATCAACTTCGCTTCCACTTTGCATATAGGACTTTAATCAAAGTTCAACTATGGCCACTTCATTTACTTTGAAAATTCCTCTTTGTCCTTTTCGTCCATAATTACTTTGTAAATAATTATATTGTTAAAAGACTCTTTTGACTAGAAAAAGGCTGTTTGACACAAAGATTTTGTTTTCGACCCTTTTTTATTGTACAGTGTAGTCTGGTGCTGAAACCTAATTGAGTTTTAAAAAAATCCAACATGAATAAATTGTAAGATTCGAACAAGTTGAAATTGTTGTAATAAAAAATATACTGCTTTTATGAAATAACAAAAAAACCCTTGTAGAAAATTGACCATATTTTTAAATTACGTGTAAATGAAAATTATTTGAAACTTAAAAATTTTCGCATACGAGAAAGAGTAAAAACTGTATTGTTACATAATTAATTTATAATAAATTTTAATATACAATGGAATAACTTGTCTTCCTTACAAATCATAATAATTTTTATTCTAAGAATTGAATTTATATGAAATAAAACATGTGTGTTTTTTATAATACTTTTGTTAGGAAAAATATGATAAAATTGGAATATCTAGAAAGTGCACGGGGTAGTTCTATAGCGGATTTTCAATCTCTACGAATTACTATTTTGTGCTCGTATTCAGATTTAACACTAATCTCACTTCAACATTCAAATAATAAAATTAATATAAAACAAATGAAAATAGATTTATTTAATAGAGTAAAAAAGAAAATGAATTCTTCTTGATATAACAACAAAAATCATAAATCTAGATGCGCTAATTATAATTCTATAATTTTCTTTATTCTTCATAAGAATTGAGTTTTTAGAAAATGCAAAAAACGAAAATGTACATTTTTTCAAATATTTTCATTTTTTTTAACATATATAACGTTAAACTTATAATGTTCCCATTAAACATCTTTCGAAACATAAAATATGAAAAAAGATTTATTATCAACAAGGTATCCATAGGCTATATATACTTTAAATTATTTTTCATTAATGTTTTTATAAGAAGTCAACGTGATTTATGATAAATTATTAATTAATTAATTAATATCAATTTATCATTGTTTTTTTATTTCGTAATAGTTAAAGTTATGTTTTTGTTTATTATCATGAGATTTATTTTCGGCTTAGCTTCTATTTAAAAATGTTTTTAAAAAGCGAATCAGAATAATATGATAATATCTTATATTTTAATAAGAAATAAAATAATATTATTTTATGAATCTTTTTTATTGGATATAATATTCCCAAATATTTTATATTTATAATTTTTATTTTTTCTTCATTAAAATTTTACTTAAACCTGTTTTAACAATAAAAGTTTATTTGTTATTAAATTTTAATATTTACTAAATAAAACGATTTTGAAATTTATTTAAGCTAATTAAATTTTAAAAACAAGCTTAATAAGTCAAAAGTTGTAAACTTATAAAGTTTATCTCGAAATTTCTAATAAAATTACCGTGAGTTTCGAGTTTTAGATATGACCTTACACAAATTTCATCCGGTTTTTCTAACATGAAGTTAACAGTTAACTACTACATTTTCCTCAACTTTATTATTTTCCCAGTACATATTTTGTTTTAAACATAAATTATTATGTTATTCATAATTGGTTTGTACAGTCTTACCTGCTAAATAATTTTTTTTCAATTTATTATTGACATTTAAAAAATAAATTAAGTATAAATAAGATAATAAAAATAGTTAAAAAATACTATAAAAATAACTACTCTTTAATGGTTTAAAAACATTATTAGATTCTCTTTTCAACAATGCTTTAAAAGATTTTTAAACCTGTTCTTATCAATAAAATATCGAATATCTTATAACAATATTGGGCAACCGCATTTCCACGAAAATAAAACTTTAACCCATTTTGTAGTTACGAAATCTTTTCTATTTTGATATTTTATAAATTCTTCGTTCCAAAAAAAATGTGAGATCGCTCATGCACGTGTCGTGTATGGTTAAAAAATTATGCTTTTTTAAAATGGCTTTCTTGTTTTTCTTTATTTATTTAATTTAACATCGCTGTATTTCAGCTATCATTGCGATGCTAATTAGCGACGAAGATTTTTCAGTATGTTCGTAAACGAAGCACATGTAGCTATACAGTGGTGCTTGTATTAATCGGCTGTTGAGACTGGGATTCGAACTCGGGTCCTCGAGATTACAAATTCACCGCTCTACCGAATGAGCCACTTTAGACCTCCATTGTTTTCTTTACTTATACTATTATTCAACATACTTAAATTGATCTTAACCGAAATATTGTCTTAATTGCATTCCATCTTTATATGATTTATTAAAGTAGTAAATTGTATATAAAAAAATATATAATACGGATTTGTAAATAATGATAAATCGTCTATATAGCACTACTACATAATAATTTTAATAGAAGGCCCCTATTCTACTATTACATACATCTAAATCAATACTGTTTTTCTAAATCAATTTTCAAGAAAATCAGATATTAAAATTAAAAAATTCACACCATATAATATGTTAAATAATGCTTATGAATGACAAGATATAATTAATTTATCAGTCATATTTTGGTGGTTTATGGTGATAATGAGTTGACAAAATCATATTTTTAATTTTCATTTATTAAAATATATGAAATAATTAAAAATAATTTTTACTTAGTAATTAATCTCCGATCAGTTGCAGCTTCTTTTTTATGAGTATACGAACCAGAATTAAATAATGTAAATTAACCAACATATCTAGTAAATCTATAGTAGGTATATTTTATTTTTCAAATAATCGATTTTAAATTATGTTTATTATTAGAAAATGTGTGTATTTATTTTTTACCTTTTAACTTTCGATATCTATAAGATCATATAGTAAAATAATACAAACGTTTTTTATGTGGAAAAAAATCATAATGCGAATGAATGTTTTGAAATTTTATACCCCAATTACACTATTTAGGAAATAATTGTCGTTATATCTTTGCAGTAAGAAATTATTCAATTTATATTTCACCTTGCAAAATTATATTTGTCTTGTTAATATTAGTTTAGTTGAAGTTTTTATTTGTTGAAGTTAATATGCTATAAGATTGAAATATGTTATTAAATTGAAAATAATGCAAAAGGAAAAAAATCCGTCACTCAAACTGTGGAAAAATGTATATTAAAATACGAATGTAGAAATATTTTAAGTATATAAAAAATAAAATTCATCTTTGATTGCCTTCAAATAGTATCTTCACTATGATAAATATATAGAGCTATTAAGAAAGTTTATATTCAAATTTGATGTAGTAAGTAAAAGATGCCTAGAACAGTTTGATGCTCGAAGTTGAGAACTGCGAATTTCGCAGTGCGTAAGGTATGTACTGATGATATAGCACCCTTTATAGTTTGAATTTAGTAGCTCAGCACTTTGACCTTCATAATACGATACGAAAATCAAGGAGTAAAGGTAAAGGAGCAGAGGTACCTCGATCGACTCTCTTCGAACTTTAAATTTTCATATTGTTTTAAGTGCTGAGCTTCTAAATTCAAACTATAAAGGTGGCATATCAGTACACATTTTACATACTACAAAATTCGTAGATCTCAATTACGAACATCAAAATTTTCAGTAATTTATGTATCACGAATTTAAAAGTTTGTAGCTACGAAAATTCCTAATATATTCATTATATAAACTTCAATGGTTTTATCATAGTTTATAAGTGCAAAAAGTTATCCAATGTTCTTTCTTAGTTAATAAAATGATCACAATGGAAATGAAATTATTTACAATTAATTTTGAGTACAATCATTAATCTTCACGTGTTGAAATTTTCCATTAATATTTTTTGAAAATAAAACTACTGCACACACGATTACGTAAATTAAAAAAAAATAATAATGCTATTCAGAAATTCATAGCATTGTATAATAGCAACTGTCTATTCGTAATAGAATAAAAATAAGTGTTTTATCAAGTATTAAAGTATACAGGTTGCAAAGACAAATACCATATATACGTCTAAGTTTAAAAAGTTTCTGCATTTACTATGTACAGTTTCTTGAAAAAGAGCTACTACTTCTTCGTGACACTTATGTGCTTATAGCTCTAGAAAAGCGGAAGCATAAGCTTGCACGTGTATAAAATAATTCATATATGATAACACAGCTGCATGAGCTGGCATTAAAGACTTGCTTTAAGATAAAAAGAAATTATAAAGGCTTTTTCGAAGACAATCAAATTTTCGTAGCTTAAAGAAAAGGGTTTTTGTGCAAAAAAAATTTTTTTTTATTGAAAAAGCGTAATTTAGGAAAAAACGAATGGAGAATTGGTGGAGAAGAAAAAAAGACTAGTCGATTTATTTCTTCTACACAGATTGAAAAGTTTAAAAATTTTTTCTACCGATTACATCAATCAAACATTATAGAGATGTATCATGAAAAATTAATAAATGAATACATCATCGATTATGACGCAGTATAAAAATTACAATTAAAATATTCTGATAATATAATAGCCTATATTGTCATGAATTCTGAATAACAGTTTATATGTTTGTAGAATGATTAAACAATAATGAATCTTAATAAAACGCTGTACTTATTAAATTTTCATATTATTTTTTATTAATGCAACATTAGCTTTACATCCATAGCGCTAAATACGTACTAAACATATTTTATATATTTATTAATACATTTGAAATATTTTTACGAGATTGATTTTAATTAAATGATTCTATTCCAATTATTTTTTTTTCAGTTTGTAATTAAAATTTTTAAAATTATTAAATTTTATTTAATAAATATTAATAGTTAATTTAATTGAGAAAAAATAAAAAATATTTTTAAAGTTTAATCAATAAAAGCTAGTGAGTATATCGCAATAGTTCTGGTACCGTTCACCACTCGACCTACAGCTCACCTATGCAACTATCAACCTCTCGATAGGTCGAAACGATCAGGTGCAAAAGCTGAGTCAGTTTCCCTCCTGAGCCTCTGATATCACCAGAAGTACCGCTATTTCACTGGCAGGCGTCACTGTCGGAATCCCTGATCGGAGATAGTATCTTCGATCCTTGATCAGAGATATTGCGTGAAATAAATGACGTCAGTTTATAATATGCTCTATGTCAGTGGAAGAGATGAGATAACACAAGATGAGTTATTTAATATTCCAAAATAACCATATATCCATCTTAATATTTAAAATGTGGAAATAATGTGTTCTACGTAGCAGTTATAACTTGTAAAATGTGGCTTGATATTTCACCGGACAGACTTATAGCACATAACATTAGTGTTCATTGTGCTACGAGAATGCAACTTAAAGGTATTACACAAGCAAACAAAATCAAAGTTCTTGAAACCTTTAAGCATAAATATAATATTTCTAAACAAACCAAAGTTTCAACTTTGCATTAAATACGAGTGAATAAAATGAAGTAGATATTTAAAAAGGGTTATACGTCTAATTGGTCAACAGAAATTTTTAACATAAGTCAAGTAACACCTACCAATCCAATATCTTACAGATTTTCTTGTAGCAAGAGATTTCTACGAAATAATTATATGAATTACGAATTTGTATTATACTCATACAATACAAGTGTTTATATATATATATAATCTCACTCTGATTTGACTTTTTATTTTAATATTGAAATATCTCTGAAACTATATTGCTAAAAGATATGAATATAAAAATTACAATTTTTAAATATCAATAGCTTTCAAGTTATCGAGGTTTCAAAAATTTAAAACATTGTGCAATTTTTTGTTTTGTATTTCCTTTTTTTTAAGAGTAGTTCTATATAACCAAAAATACAATAAACAAAAGTAAAAGGTTATGGATTTTTAAAGTAGTTTTAATAAAAAATAAGAAATTGAAATACAGAAGGTGCAAAGAATGTTTTTTAAAACTAAAAAATTTTTTTAAATCAGTTTAATAATTTTATTTTGATTTTATTTGATATATTGTAAATATTCATGCATTATTTTATCCAAAAATCGGAATTTATTTTTTTCAAACGTCCAATAAATTTTAAAAATAAATTCATTTTTATGACAATGTAATTTCCTTGATTTTCTTAATTGTATTTTATTTCTGAAGATAGGTATCAGAATATAATAAGGAAAAATTTTTGTGGTCTTCCCTACAAACTTTTTTTCCTTATAATTAGGAAGAAAAAGAATATGAACTATTTTTTCCTTCGCGAATCTTAAAAAATAAAATATTTTATATTTTTTTTTATGCAAAAATAATTACGATGTACCAAATGAAATTACCGCTAAGATATTCTCCTAGATTTCTTTGATCTTAAAAAATTTATTACACTACTGCGCGTAAAGCAGTACTTTACTTCCTTTCCACAAACAGTAAAGCGCCCATTTAAATAAAGAACATCTCAAATTGTATCCTATAGTGATTTTTATTAAAATCATATTAATTATATTTAAAAGCCTTTGCCGGTTGATACTGCTATGATTCATACGCCCAACGAATGTACTTATTGTTGAAGAAGCGGTGCTTTTCACTTTATTTAAATGTTTATTTTTCTAATCCATACTTGTGATAAATTGTTAACTTAAGAAATAATTATAAATTATTCTCGTGTAAACAACAAATGTAGGCTTAGCGACACTCAAATAAGAGATCGACGATCGGTGATCAGGACTTCTTATGACAAAACAGTAGGACTTCTGGTGTTTGGATTTTTTTTTCAAGTAAATTGTAATTGTTAACAATAGAAATCATATTTTATCAATTGTAAAAGATATACAACCCTAATAAGAATAAAATTATTTTATTAATTTAACCATAAGTATATTGAAAAAAATACGAAGTTTTTATTTAAAACTTGCAATGATATATTGTTAAATTTTTTTATCAAAAGGTTTTTATTATTTTTGCCTTTACAATTTCTAAGAGCGGGTGTATTACACGAGTAGTTCAATAAACCTGTATCTATTGTTTTCAAATGAACTGTTTCCCCTTTGAAATCTATATAACATTGTGTTGGTATGCTGTAATCAGCCGTTATGTTAGCTTGTAATTTCATACAATAATCAAATCTACAATAATGCTCTCTGATATCAAGAATCATTGTTAAATAAGAAATTCATCAATAATTGATAACTCGATGCCTATTTTAGTCAGTAATTTACTCGAATTCCAAAATTATTATGCAAACACTGTATGAAATGATAAGTTTTCTAAAAATTATCAAAATACTATTTTAGAATCTTCACATGTAATATTCAATTTGATGATTTTTTTAAAATAAAAAAATAGTTACAGGAATCGAAATTTTGGTTCTCAACGTTATTGTTACAAAATTAACTAATGTCATTAGTCTTTAAGAAACAACAGCATTAGACCATTCGTCACTAAAAAAGACCCAAATTTTATTCTAGAATATTTCATAGGTAATTTTACTCCTATATATCCAAGAATTTCTCAATCATTTAATTATTGATGGATTTTTCATTTAATTTCTAAAATTCGATACATTACAGCTCAACTAATTCGTAAGATTTTTTATCGTCAGGTATGTATTAATTTAAAAAATGCATGTATTTATCAGAATTGATTCAGTTATTTTACATTGCTATGTATTGAATCCATCTTATTGATCCAATAACATTTAATTAACAAGGAAAACGATTATTTCACCTAACAAGGTTCTGCATTCAACCGCAAATACAACTCTATTACAAAGTCAAATCCATAAACAAATGTATCGATCTTGACACTTCAAACGGAATTTGACTTTTAGTCAATATAAATTTAATAAATGTAAGGGGAAAACATTTTTATAAAAATTACATTCAATATCAATACAAAAAATATTCTGCCTGATCAGTAATTTTGAGATGAAATAGAGGTTACAAAAAGGTTTTAAAAATTATAAGGGTAAGTTATCTGAGTAAAAGTTGCTTACAATAATACGTTGAAAATAATCTAAAAAATGTATTTAAAGCAAATGTAAGTTTAAAATTTCCGATCAAATTAAAATCACTGTAACTCTCGTGATTGGCTTGAAAATAAATCTTATACTGAAATATAATCAAACTTATCCAGCTATAGTAGTAAAAATTACTTAATATCCTTAAAATTTTTTTTATTGATTTCTTATAAAAACTATTAAGAGTATTGTTTTTAATAGATGTGATGGTAAAATTTATAAACAGTCCAATAAATATTTTTAATTAAAAACATTCATTTAAAAAATTATTTGTGAAAAATTTCTAAAAGTCATTTTGACACAGAATTACACGATTTTTATGGTAATTATTTAAAAAATATTTTTTCAATGTATAAATCACGTGCTGAATCAAACATAAGTTTTATTTACTTTCAAATATACCTCAAAAGGTATACAATTTAATAAAACATATAATTGTTGTATATACTTTACTTTTATAATACCTAATTATAAAATACTTATTATACTGTACTTCAGTGTTTACATACTTTAAATAAAATTATATTTAAGATGAAAATGCTTTACGCTTCAGAAATGAAATATTCCAGTTATATCGCTAAAACTCATTTTAATGAACTCTTATCACGGGACTTACGTTTTTCATGTTCACTTTTAATTTAAAAACCTGGAAATTCTAACTTGGCTTTTATTTTTTTAGTTTATTTTTTCTTGATTAAGAAAAAATTAATAAGTCTATTAAAATTAATGAACTATTTTTAATTATAAAAAATTTAAAATTAAATGTACGTAAAATAATAAGATGAGTATATAATAAACAATATAAATAGCATCAAATTACATTGAAATTAATTATTTCGTTTAATAACTCAATGGATATTGCGCGAACGTTTTGCAAAATTATTCATTTAATTATAATAGTTGTGAAATTAATATCTTGCAAAATAATTAGCCAATCAAAATTTAATGGCATTTAATTGTATAAGGGCTATCAATTTCTCATTTTTTATTCAATCCAGTATAATCGAGAAAATTTATAAAAATATCAAATACTAATAGAAATAAATAATTAATTATTTGCCTTTAAAATAAACATTTGAAGACAAGTAAATTTAATGGAATTTAATTATAAAAGATAGTAAACGTTATTTATACTTCATTATTTTGTAGCTGAAGAGAATTTATCTAGTTACGATGAAATTGAATATGCGTTGAATATTATTTTGAATTACGTTTGTAATTTTAATACTTTGGTAATATATTATTAATTGTTTTGTAAATGTATAAATCAGTGGAAATTATTATTATTATAGTTAAAATTTATTTAAAAAATCGCTAGCATTTTCAAATAATTTTATATTTTCAATAGTTTTAGTAATAAATTTTTATGGATTTATTGTTTTTTATTATTTGATATTTTTTTTTTAAATTTAAAATTTATACTTTTAAACATGGCTTCACGTATGCTCAATTGAAATTAAAATAGGAAATTCATGATTTTACATATTTTATTTTGTATAAACTCTATAATTAAAGGAATATTTTTTAAAATTTTAAATATTGTCACTTCCAGTATTGACAAATGATTATGTTAAATTTTAATTTCTAATTGATTTAGTGAAGCATTACCTAATTAAAAAATTTTTTCCATAGTTCTGTGATAATATCATAAACTTATAATATAATTCGAATTTCCAAATTTTGGACATTAAAAAAAAAATATTTTCCAAGATGACTCGAATCAATAAAAACAATAACAATACCGCCCATAGGGTAGTATACCAGTATATATCCATAGGAATATATACTAGTAGAGAAAAAAGTACACGAGTCCATTAGCATCAATGCAAAAGTCATCCCCTTCTGTATATCTTATATTCACATAATCATCACGATCGTTTCCCCACATTTATAAAACGTCCATCTCTTTCCTTCAGGATGTGACCCGGTATAGAGAGCCGGCGGCGCTGTAACTTTACTATAACCAACACTGAACCAAAAGATAGAGAAGAAGAAAGAGAGAAAGACAGAGAGAGGAGAGAAGAGAGCGAGAAAGACAAAGAAAGGAAAAAGACAGCTTGAACATTTTGCGTCTCTGTTAGAAGCTCGTGTTATAAGCTCTAAGCAAGCAAGAGCCAGAGCAGCAGCAGCAAGGCATCAGCAGCGGCACACAAGCAGTCCGCGGGCTGACGCATTGCAGGTGCGCGCCGACCAATCACCGTTTGCCGCCGCCTTTACCGCGCTGCCGCTGCTGCTGCTGCTATTCTGCTGTTGCCTTATACCTTACCATTTGCTCCTCTTCTATCGCTATCTCTCTCTGCTCAGAAAGCCGGGATTCTAAGCACTGCGCAGCATACGATATACTCTTGCGCGCAAAACTATACATATACACATGTAACTAACTTCTATCTTTATCTCTTTTCCTCTCTACTCCCAGAGCTTCCTATGTATGCGTGTATATGTCCCGTAAACAAGGACCGCGCCCCGTACCGAGCGAGAAAGATAGCACCGGCAAATGAGAATTCCGATCTTACTAGTTTTCTTTTTATTTCAGCCTCTATAATAACATTGAAATTCAACTTTTCCCTAAGCCTATACAACAAGAAACTTCATTTTTTAAATAATTTATGCTAAAATGATGATTTTTATCAGAGTTACTTTAACGTGGCGTAGACAAATTTTCTCTCTCTTTCTTTCCGTCTCGCTCGCGCTCGCTGTTTAAATAGTTCGTGCTTTCTTCTCTCTCGCAATATATCTGTAAAGTTTTCGCTTGCGGCATTTGGATATATGTCTAAGCTCTCTCTATTTCGCTTTTGAATTTTTGCTAGATGAATTTATGAACGTTTTATTCTCATTCTTCCTATGGATAGTTAAATTCTTCGGGGCTATTTGAATAGTCAAAATAAAATTGTTCTCTTTATATGCATATAAAAAAAGCGCATGCCGACCGTTGGCGTAGTAATACCAGTGGATTCGCAATATAAGTCTACTTTTATCATTCTTTCTCTCTTTCCATAATACAAAACCCCGCGCCTCTTCCCTCTCTCTCTCTTTTTTCTTCTGCGACTGTTACAAAAGTATAGAAAATAAAAATTGACATTCATAATGATCTTAAAAGTAACCGAGGGTCTACATAATCTGTCACGTATTCCGCACTGCGGAGAATATAATCTTCTAACCGGCGTCAGCTGGAAAAATGTTAAAAGAGCAAGAGAGAAAGAGAAAAAAAGAACTTTAAATTGTATATATGACTTTGCCAAACGAAATTATAACCGATAGGTATAACATCTCTTTCTTTCTCTTTTATTTTTTTCAATGCTTAGTTTCAAAGCTCCCCACTATTATTGCACACAGATACGCAAGCCACGTATACATGCATGCACAAGTGTGCAGAATGCAAGAGAGCCGCGCACGCGAAATTATTATCTTTCTCTTTTCATCTCGCTTATATGCAGACTTGGACTGAGATAGTCAGAAAGTAGAGCCAGTAGTAGTAACAGTCTTTCGGTGCTTTCGTGAGGCCAGTAAAAGCCAACATAATAATCGACTCGTCATCGTTATCCTAATACATAATAATTGTGCTTTTTATTAAAGCTCATCTCTCCTCTTTTTTTTAAAATTCAAATAGCATCGGCCAAGGTGCATTGGAATAAAAAAAAATAATAAAATTTAAAGGACTTGATTAAAAATCGGTTTTGATAAGTAGCGGTTATAACATATATATACGCAGGTCCGTATTAGTTGTTATAAAAAAGAGAGGGTAAAAAAAAGGAAGAAAGATAGAAAAGACGAAGAGTATAAAAAAATAAGAGAGATAGAAAAAGGCTTCCTCGTCCTCGTGTTTCTTCGGGGAATTTCAGTCGTGCTGCGACACTACTCGTGCGCGTAATCTCCTCGAGGCTTTATAACGTTCTATATATTTATCTCTCTCTTACTCGCTTTTACAAGCTCGTTTCATTCTCTCTCTCTGTCTCGCTTTACTACCCCCTCTCCCTTTTCTTGTACACACTATCTCGCCTTTTTCAATACACACAACCGTTCCTTTGGCCGTTTTCAACGCAGCAGCAGCAGAGAGAGAAAGAAAGAGAGAGAGCGCGATAGTCGAGTCGAGTAGTCGTGTCGTCGTCCGTTTTTTCGCCGCTCCTACACTAGTATACTAGAGTGAGAGCGAGTCACTAGTATATTCCTCAGTGTTGAATCGTGCGAGTGAGGAAAAGGCAACAGAATTTCTTTTTTTTCGTTAAACTATTGAATAAGTAGAGAAATACTCTTTCGTGTTTAGAGGAAAGATCAATTTCTTTCTTACATTAAATTTTAAATAAAAGAGTTCCGGCTCTTTTAAGTTCGTGTAATTTTTTTAGAAGAGAAAGGAGAGCAGTAACAACACACATTTTAAACAATGGTAAGTACTTGATAAAAACTTGTGTGGTATGTTAAGTATGTGGTATACGTGTTTCAAATAATATGCAGGTTAACATATTTTTTTTTCTTTTTTTTCAAATTTAACTGGTATATTTTAAAAGTTCATCGTTGTCCTTATGTTCTCGAAAGTGTAACGTGTATGTGTGATTGTGTGTGTGGTGATGTATCAACCGTTTTAGTGCGCCGCCGCCTCGAGGCTATTATTTTCGCCGATACAAGCACACGCGGTTTGTTATAACTTTGTTGTATCGCGTCTTTTTCTATCTTAACACACACGGTGGCTGTTCTATAATAAACTCGGGGAAAAAAAAAAATATACATCGCTTTCGGGTGTGTATTGCACGCACAAACGCATATTATCGAGAGGAAATATATTATGGCTTTAAACATCGGTATATAAATTTTAGTCTCGTCCAAGAGAAATCGCGAATAAGAGAGAGAGAGAAAGAAGATGGCCAGAAGATCGATCGGACATAGTGAACGGATAATTGCATGACCGCCGACAACATAGTATTTGCCGGGGCTATGTATGTATACGGGAGCAGTTGCCCCGTTAGATTGAAATTCATACACGTGCTCTTTCTCTCTCAGTATAGAATTTCTAAAGCTGACTTTTTCGTCCCCATAATCTATTTTTTTCACGTACTTCGTAATATTAAAAAATATAAATAAACGATGTTAAAGTTTTTATTTTTAAATTTATAGAAAAATAACGTATAAGTAAAATTTGTTACAATTTAAAAGTAAATATGCTTAAGATTAATCATTTAAATGGGTATTTATCAATTTTGTCGCAAAAATTTGTTTAACAAAAATGGAATAGTCGGAAAATCGGAGAAAGAGAGAAAAAGAAGGATGGAATTGAGATACCGGGAGACAGACCGCAGCGCCGAGTCGGGAGAGAGCGAGAGAGATAGAGGCAAAGAGAAATGCGGCTAATTTCGGTGTGCATGTCTTCTCGTTCGTTATCTCTCTTTCTCTTTCACACACATTTTTCAGGCAACTAAATATTTCCAAAAAAGGAGCCAATATAAAATACTGTTCGTTTTTCTTTTTTTTTTTTTTTAATTTTATACCCATTCTCATTCTGGAGTTATAAAATTATCGTGAAAGTTTTCATTTCCGTTTTCTCGTTTAAATTTGCCTTTTTTTACACATTATCATATCCTTTTGCCGTTGAGCTCGCACGCGCCTAGTTCTGATTATATTCCCATCGTTTCTCTTTTCCGTACACATATATACATAGACGTTTATAATATACATATATATTTGCGCGCGCGCGAGCAGATCCAAGAGAAGTACACATATAGATATTGACTCGAGCTTTCTCGGGTTCGCCGCTGCGTAGGGTCGCGGCGCCTTTTTGCCTCGTGTGTGCATTGCTTGTCTCCTTTCGCCATATATATGTGCGTACTTCCTTCCGTTTGAATGAAAATAATGAGAGAGAACATATACGTACACATACATAACATACAAATATATACAAATGCATATGTATACATAGACATTTATATATGTACAAGTCTTATAAACTTTCTTTCTCTTGGCTTGTGTCTTTGGTTGAATGTTTCGTTGTAACGTTGGAGAGTAGTAGAGTGCTGTTGCTTCTCTACGATATGTGAGAGAGAGTTGAGATCAGTTGATACTATATGCGAACTGTCTCGTATATATATAGACACGTATGAAAGTCGGCTGATGTGTGTCCAGCTAAAATCGATTCAGCCAGCTATTTTTGCCCATTATATCGAGAAAGAGAGAATAAGAATGAGAATGAAAGAGAAAGAATAAGAGAGTTGCCCACCTCCGAAAGTTGTGTTTCGTTTAAAACATTATCAATGTGTAGATATGTATGTGCTGAAATTTTGCATGTGAATGTATGTTGTCTCTCGTTATATACTGGCGCCAAATGTTAAAACATCTCTAGGTGTACAAGAACGCAAATTTACTAATTGTAACGAATGACTAATAGGCCAGCTACGCAATGGCAGCTGTCGGTTATTTTTTTTAATTTTATTCTTTACTCATATACATGATACACTCCGTTCGCGGCGGGAAATTTGAATTTAAAATTAATCATTGGACTTTGGCATAAATGATGCTTGCGTATGTGAACAAGTTTTGTATCCAACTGATTAAAATCTATATGGAATGTTTTCTTCTTTTTTATAAATGAGAAAAAAAATAGGAAAAAATTTGCATACGTCTGTCTTTTTCATACTCACGACTAGATGGCGCGTCGTAAGATATTCGTCGGAGAATAACACAACTGGTTGTACGATAATAATGAATTTTATGGAATGTAAATTATCGTGTATATTGTTGCGCAACTCGATTGTTTTAAAGGGAACATTTATTGTTTTGAAATTGCCAAATTGGTCGGAAACAGCATTATACCGAAATTTACAACCCTAGAATCAATTGATTTATTTATT
Organism: Anastatus disparis; assembly: GCA_017163975.1. Taxonomy (NCBI): domain Eukaryota; kingdom Metazoa; phylum Arthropoda; class Insecta; order Hymenoptera; family Eupelmidae; genus Anastatus; species Anastatus disparis. Next base: position 6,455,736 of record JAFFSR010000251.1, read on the forward strand.
TATAAATCTCTTTTTATTAATTAATAAGTGGAGTTTCGTATACATATTAAGAATTGCTCATTGTCTAAATTGAATATTAAAACCTTTAGTTTATTTTTTTTTAATTTATTTTTATTTACATATTTCTATATGTATCACAAAGATACTTTGAACTTATTAACGAAAAGAAAATTGTGAAAGAAATAACTTGGTAAAAATAGTACAATTGCAATATCATAATAATAACTTATGCTCCAACATCATTAAATTACGAAACGAAGTACTTCCGGCAAATCGGAACGTGCAAATTCACACCAATTATGACAAAAGATGATCCTCCGAGATACATTCATGCGATAAAAATTTGCTCATTAAATTACAATAAAACCATTCCTTTTTATAAACCATACAATGAGAAAACTTTTGAAAAAAGAATTTTACATATTTCTTTATAAAATTTTTATTATAAATTTGTCTCTGAAAAAACAATAATTGACATAGATATGATAATATCACTATTTGAAAAATGCTTTCTTTCAGATTGTGTGTCCACTAGTTATTTCAATGAAACAATTCTAATATACTAAAAGTAAAAAGAATTCTTCAATTTAATTAAAAAATTCATTTGCTTCTCTTGCGTATTAAAAAATATTAAGATAATATATCTCTTTATTGAAAAAAGAGAAATTCCATTTCCATAAGTTCATATATATTAAAGAAATTTAAAGGGACTAATTGTAAAATCGGTTTTCTTTGTAAAAAGTCAGCGAATTATCTTAATTTTTTAAAGAAAATTCCAATTGCGTGTTCTTAACAATAGTTGAAAGTTGAAAATTATAATGTTGGAAATTAATTTGTGTTCAGGGTAGTGGGTGAACATGCTTAAATCAAATTTTACTTCATTGCATTGAGAAAAAGATAAAGACAGGGTAACGGTTTTCACGTTTAATCGTTAACGAGGAAAAGAAAGAAAGAGAGAGAGAGAGAGAGAGAGAAAGTTCAAGAAGGGATGAGGTCGCTAGTCGACATTTAAAGGGTAGGGGGGTTTAACCAACTTGAGAGGGAGAGAGATGGAAAATTGAACAACGACGACGGGGTGGAAACGTTGAAGGCGGTGGCGCAAGCGTGATATACATGTATATACATATACAACACACATATATACAGAAAGAGAGAGAAAAGATAGGAGCTTTCCTACTTGGAGCCTTGGTTTGTGAAAATCTGTCAAACTCTCGGGAGCGTTCGAACCAGTAGTCGTGCGCGACGGCTCGTGATATCAATCATCTTATACACCAAACGTTTTAACTACTTAAGCCAATTGTATTATTTTTCTACCTGTACCTTTTAAGACTTAAAAAAAAAGAAAGTCGTGTTACGTTCAACCGTATCTTCGTCTAAAAAGTGCTTGAAGTTATATTCTCGTGTGTGTTTTATGTGGCCTTCTGGTGGCGTATCGTGGAACTAAGTCTTCTTCTTCCTCACAATTTGCGCGAATATCCCACGGTATCGTCTGACTGTCGGAGTGTACAACTCTCACATCAATTTTTAAAAAACAAAATCGTTTATAAATATTTAAAAAACAAACAAACAGAAATAAAAGAACGTTGAGATTTAAACTAAAGGAAATCAGTAGTAAAAGGAAGGTACAGTGAGAAACTTCAGGTGGAACGCATTGAAAATATAAAAAAAAAAATTGAATCGCAGAAAAGACCAGAACCGCGTATATACACAAAATAGAAAGGGGCGTTTTCTCAACGTTGCTTTATTATCTACAACAGCGTTAACTGCGGTTATCATTGCAAGAGGAAATCTAAAGGATCCTGTAAAAAAAAGGCATAATGGTAAAATTGATAGTCAAGTTTGCTTGTATTTATGTGTGTATGCATACATATATATAATATATATATATATGCGTCAAGTCTCGCGTGTTTATTTACTTTTCTTTTATCGGTTTTTTTCTCAATATATATATATACAGTGGGCTCCTCTTTCCCGCGATCGATATAATATAAAACTGACCAGCCTTTGTAACGAACTCTTGTTGTACATAACTAGAAGCGAAGTGTGCCATCGTTGTCAGCTACTTCTTTTATTTTTTTTAAACTACAAACTACATTGTTTTATTTTTCTTTCTATTTTTCCCCGTGTTCTATCTCGTGTGTTGTAGGTTATTTTTTTAACGATTAAAGTACGTACGCGTTTGAAATTATTCATGCGTTGTGATCGAGGCTAATCCAGAAATTGGTTAAAATATAATAAAAAAAGGTCGAAAAAAAGAAGAAAAGATGAGGATAAAAATCTTTTTTATCGTACGGTTGTGTGTATATGTGTACATCAGTACCTGCGCGCTAGACGATCGATATCCGTCATACGCAGAAACCTACCGACCCTCTTACTATTTATTATTTTATCCTTCTAATAAAAAAGAAATAAAATTGTAAATAGTACGGAAAATACAAATATTTTATAGATTTAGGAAGAAGAAAAATAAATCTATTTATCTTCAGGGGTGGTTTTCCTTAAAGAAGAAAATATTTAAAGCATAAAAAAATATGAAGGGAGATAGGTGGATATATTGTACCCCGTCGACGACGCTTTGACCCACTTTTCGTTCTGATGCTTCCCTCCGCTCTTTGCATTGCGTCCGGATTTTCCACCTCCCCTTTCTCTGTTTCTCTGTTCGCGCAATGACTTCCTCCACCCTCGTACACATAGCTTTCACCCCGGCGAGCTTAAAGCTAAAAGCATGAATTTCTCTCTCTTTCTCTCTCTCTTTCCCTCCCTTACACCCAATTCCCTTCGATTTTCGGTGTGCGCACCACACACAAACCATTCGACGTTGTCTCCTTTGAGAATTTTCTCTCACTCCCTTTTTCCTTCTTTTTCTTTCATTTTATTTAGCCATACTACTCTCTTAGCTACTTGTACGTGTATATAGAGTATATTTATCATCTCATCGCATAGACACATACGCGTGTTCATTTTTGTTTGCTGGTCACCACACGAAACTCTCTTACCCGAGACTGCTAGGAAATAAACTGAAAGAGGGGGTGGGTGCTTAAAGTATCTCTCTCTTTCTCACTTTTGCTCTTTCTAACTCTCTATTTGTCTCTCTCTTTCTCTCTTGCTCTCTCTCTTTGGCCTCCTCGTCCGCATACGTATTGATTTTTCGCTGTCGCTGCGTTTTCCCTCAGCGGGAGTGAAAAAGACAATTTTCTTTACGTTAGCTTAGTTTAACCAAAGAGCTTTTCTCTTTTTCGTACACACACACACATTAATTTTCATTTATCCATATTTCTTTCTCGTTTCGCATTACTTTATGTAAGGGCTTTATTTCTCTTTTTTCATTGCGTGCACACGTATTATTCGCGCATTCCCTCCTACATAATTTTATTTTTCTCTTTGTTGTATACGAGGCACGTTAAGTATATAGAGAAAGCAAATGAAAAAAGTTATTATTTATGAAATTAGGTCTATAAATATGGAGAAAGGAGGGAGAAGGTAATAGAGAGGGAGATTAAGCACCTCATTAAAAATAAATGAGGTGCGTATATAGTATTTTTGCTTTTTCTTTATGCATCTAGGGAAAAAGACTAAAGGCTTTATTTACGTGATTGATAACTTTTCGCAACGAAATAACCGTTATTCTGACATAAACAAAGATTATAAGAAATTTTTATCCATGAAATAATTGATACAAATTATTGTTTTTCTGGAATCATTGTAATAATTTTTTATATAAAATTTTTCAAGATAAATTAATATGATTTCTTGTTCTCCATATATATTCAAATATTTTTACAAATATAAGTAATTGATCAAACGTTCTATTAAAAATGAAGCAATGAAGTTATACAAAATTAATGTAAATTTTATTGTATAATTTTAAAATGTTTACAGTAAATATACAACGATCAATAAAAAACGTTATTAATTTTATTCCCTAATTTATATCTCGATGTAAAATCTTAATTCTAATCTTATTTTTTAGAAACTTTTTCTATATATGTTTGTTATGAAGATTAAAGATAATCAATGATATCAAGTAAGGTGACTATAAAAACGAAAAAATAAATGATTAAACATTCTAAATTACATATCTTTTATTTATTATATGATAGTTTTATACAAAAAAAGATGTGTTATACATTAATTGATTGATATTTTATTATCATTTAATTTATCAATGAAATGTTTCATTTAAACCTGACCTGTATTAAATTCAGTAGAATAAAAAATAGAATGAAAAAATTGGAGATAAATTAATTTATCAATATTAAATTTCGTTTAGTAAATAGCTGACTAATTAGAGCAAAATGATAATTAAACGTTCGTAGACATTTAAAGAAATATAATTAAAAATTTTATTTACTAAAAAACAGATTTTTTACAACGTCCGTTTGGATATAGAAAAAATCTGACTTATAGCGGTTAAGTTATCAGCTGTTTTCCTATCAGTACTTGACACAAATTTTGTAATAAGATTAGAAAATTGTTTCAATGAGAATTCTTTCTTTCTTTTTTTTTTCATTAAATTTTATCCAATTTGTAAGTGTTACAAGTGGATTTACTTTTCATTTTCTTAGAATTCTTCAACGAAAATGAAACTGTACTATTAGGATGAAAATATACACCTTTGATGTTGTATTTTCTTTATAAGCAAAGATTAGCTCATCTTTTTGCTTTATAAATCTGTTGAGAAGTTTAAATTTTATTCATTTTTTTTCCTACTACTTATTTGCTTCCTGAATACCAAAGTTACATAAATTTTCGTGAGACTTTTTAAAACGCAATATCAGTTTTCAACGTAATCTTATTGTTATTCTTACGAAACAAATAAGCACGTAAATTATTTTTTGATATCGTATGTTTGTGAATCCGTAGACTTTAATCAAAGAAACTGAGTCATCTTTTTAATTCACTTAATTTTATCGTTTTAATTTCGTACTTATCGTAAGATTTTACTCTTCACCCCTGTTAAAATTATAAATAAAACATCCTCGAAAAGTTTGTGAAGTTAATGAATTATACTTGGAAATTTCGTATTTTCATTTACAAACTTCATTTTCTTTTCTTCAAGTTGACGTGAAAAAACGGAAAATTTTTTTTTCTTATTCAAATAAGTTCGCAAAGGATTTGTACGTTAAAGAAAAAAATCTATATATTATTTTACATACTGTGAAAAGAATTTAACGTGCATCAAGAAAGATTTTACTCGAAATCAACAAACTCTTTAGCTTGAACAAATATTTGTTCAATGTTATGTATTCTCTTCCCTTTCAAATCAGTTGAATATTAACTCTCCCTCTCTGATTCAATTTCTATCTTGTAAAATGTTAATTTTCACTCGTTTGTTTAAGCTTTCTCATAGCACTAAAAATTCTCTCCCTCTTTTTTTTCTCCCTTCATAAATATACACCTTATTCTTTGGTAAATAAAGAATTGATGTGATGTTTTTTTGATTAAAGAAAAAAGTTCTATAAAAGTTCTTTTTCCTACTTTTTCAGCTTATGTATAAGTTTTTCTATAAAAGTATACATGATTTCATTGTAAACGTAGGAGAAGCTATTTTCCTAGTTTTTAATTTTGTATGAAAAGTCAGAAGCTAAAAAAAAGTTTGTTAATGATGGACTCGTCGGGTTTGTTACGAATAATACTGTTGTCATTTTTTCTCTCTTAGCCAACCTTTTCTATTATGATGTTAAGCTAACAGATTTTTTTTTCTAACTTTGGATAACTATATTTCATTCTAACTCGTGAAGTATAGTTCTCTCTTTTTTTTTCTAGTTTTATTTATGAGTACATAAACATGAATCATATGCGCATGCTTTATTAAAAGTTGCGGCATTAAACTAAGCGTGATTTATTTTTGACTTTGTTGGAATAGTTTTCTCTCAAACAAATTTCATGAAAAATGTATTATTCTATTTACGTAGGGACAAATATTAATAATAGAGAAATTTTACTTGAAAAAATAATGTAGGTACATCGTTCTACGTGTACTTTTCTAACTTGACTAATATCGTCAAAGAAATAATACCTTTGCGTAATGCATATTTTCCTTTATCGAAATGGTAAGGTATACACGTGAATAAATTATTAATTTGTTGAGAAAAAATTTTTTATATACTTTTATGACGTGTATATTATTTTAATTAGAAATTTAACTTTTGTTTGTAACGATATTTAAATTATTCATCTAATAACGTCGACTTTTAACCAACTATTTTTTAACTTGCACACGCACCAATGTAAAAATATTAATTTTGTATTAAATTACATTTTTGCATAAAAAATATGCTCAAAAAGAGAAAATTTGCGTTTTATAAATAGCTGAAATTTCTATACGTTATTTTACAAAGCCATCATTTTCTTCTTTGTAAAGGTACACCTTTAACTGCCAAGAAGCTAAATTTTTGCCTTTATGTTGAGCTTGACGAGTTCCAATTTTTTTGTTTTTATGTAGAACTAGGAACTGAAAAGATTATGTCGACTTGTATCGAAAAACAATCCTAATTTTTATCCACCTTTCAACTTGTCAATAAATTAATTTTTCACTTCAATGTTTTCAAATTCATGAAAATAGGAATAATGTTAACAATGTTCAAAGTTTGTTTATTTAATAAATTAGGTCATGACTCGAAATAATCTCTTATTCTATAAATTTGTTTTTATATAATTTTTTAATTAATTGTAAAATATTAAATTATCAGCAAAAGTCATAATAAAAAAAAATTTGAATTAAATTCAAACTTTATTTTTCTATTTTACGTTATAAAAGAATTTGAAGCCGTAAAACTATAATAGTGAGAAAAATTCATTCCACCTTATAAAATTTTGTGAAATAGTAAAAAAAAAATCAATAATTTCGAAGGGTCGGGAGGGGAAAAAATAATGTTTCCATGAATTCAACTATCACGATATCGAGTCGATATCGAAGTATTATAATGTGAAGCGCGACAAATGCGTGTTTATATCGATATGTCATCTTTTTTTATGTAATAAATGTGAAAAATGGATAAGCTAAGAATGTCACAACTTCATATATATATATACATATATGATGTGAGTGAATCACATTAATTTAACGTACTATTAAATTTACTTAAAAAATTTATGAGCATGATATATGCGATTAAATAATACAATAACATGTCGGTTTTAAGTAAATTATTGATTTTATGATAATGAGTTTTCTTTTTTTTTATAGTTTCTTTTAAACGTATAGCTAACCCAAGTAGTTATTCTGCATAATTTTATTTGTATTATTAATTCAAAAACAACACTAGAACATGATTTACTTGTTAAAAAATTGCAATAAATTTCATTGAAAAACTTTGAGCATTCGTTCAGAAATTTATGTATTTTGGTCGCATAGAAAAAAATGTCATGATTTTTCAAAAACTTTGTATAAACTCCCTAAATAGTAATTTTACATAGACGCAAAGTTGATGCTATTATAACATAAGATATATAGTAAAGTGAACAAAACTTTCACCATTTGCAAAATTGAATTCATGCATTGAAAATGCGTTGCTGCTGCTGCATGCAAGGCGCCCGCTTGCTCTTTTGCCGTGCCCCATTGTTGGCAAAAGTTCCATGTTGTAATAGTTGATGCGTGAAATTGAGTTGACGCTACAATAATACTCGATTGTTGAAAGAACTTTTTTTTTAAATATCGTTATTTTAAGTTATTAATTACACTTTTAATCAATCAAAATGAAGTTTTAAATATGTTAATAAAAGAATTAGTTTGAAATAAAAATAAAGTTTTTTTTACCAAGCCTATTCAAAATGTTGAATTTACGATATCAATTGTGAAAATCTGAAAATCTATTTTAATAAATGTTTTCACAATGCCGCGCTATTAAAATTTCGTAGAATGTTTAGAAAAAAATTAAATAGAATAAAAATATATAAAGGTTATAGCGAAGAAAAATTTAAAAACCAGATCGTTTCTTACGTCAGAAAGCGTCGTTATGAAGGTTGTTTAAAAATCGTGGCATAAAATTAGAATTAAAATAAAATCAGAGAACTTTAAAAGAAAAAAAAAAATATAATCACCACGTGCTTTTTCCCCGTTGTATTATCGGTCATGCATAAATATAAGTTATTTCTAACGAAACTTCAAAAATCATATTATAAATGCTTTTGTTAAACAAAGTAATTCATATTAGTCACGTGTTTATTTACTTTTTCAGAAGAATGTCAAATTTCCATTGGTCTTTTCTAACAAAATAATCACTAAAAATAGTTTCCTTCGTAAAATTGGGTGTTAAAAGAAAAACTGCCCTCCTCTCTCCGAAAATTTTAGGAAAATCCCCCAAATATGAAATCTTAGTAAACGCATTAATTCCTATCGTCTATAAATACAAATCAACTTTAATCTTTTACGACAAACTAATCATTTTTTAAATAATGCAATCATCAAACTCTTCTAACTTGTATTAGCACACATCTAAAACAGACGAGTGCACATCATATTTACGTACTCTATTACTATGATTTTCCGCGTCATAGGGTTCAAGGGTTAACAATGTTAAAAAGCAAAATAAAATAATTTGTTTTGTGCGAGTTTGTTTAAAATTCTATTTTCAAACGCATTCTAAGTAAGATAGAGAAAGAGTAATTACAAACTTTAATCGTTTAACGCTTTCTTTTTCGTTTTTTTTTCACTTTTGCGTGACTTATCAGTAACTCATTTTATAAAAAAAAAATTCATTTCTCATTTGCGTGTATACGTACTTGGATGACTATTAAAGCTCACTATGAAATTTCGTAATTTACGAGAAAAAATAGTGAACGATCGATATTTTTAATTTTACTTGAAGTTTAGCTCTTTTTTTCTTATTTTTAAATATTCATGAGGAACGAACTATAGTCATATTGTTAAATAATTGATTGTAATAACTGCTTTATATGTGCTGGACGTGTTGCTAAAAGTACTTTACATAATTTAAAATCATTGTTTATATCAGTTCTAATTTTAAAATTGTTGTAATTCTGAATTTTTAGAATTAATGATTCACTTGGGTTTTCAAAATATTAAAAACTGCAATATTTTTTATTTAACCACTTGAATAAATTTAAATTTTTATTGCTCGGGTTTCTACTAATTAATAAATATTTTCACTTTAGAAATTTTCAAACTTATTTCTTAAAATAATTATTCTTATAGACTTTCTTATTAATTGTAACATCTCATTATTATTTAAAATCTTATAGTTCTTCATTACTTTTTGGAATATTAAATGAGTAGCTTAACAATATTCAAACTTTACTAAGAAAATTTTTATTACTTAATTGTCAGGTGCAATATGAGGTTAAATATTGATTTCATTTTTCATAGATAGTATTTAACAAAAAATAATATAGCAACGATCGAAGGCTAAAAATCTTACAAAAAAAAAGAAAAAAATTTTCATGAAACTACTATCTATTTTTCTTAATAAAGAAGCCTTGAAAAGATTGCACGGATGGTTAAACGTAATGATAAAAATCTTGTTAGTTTTGTTAAGCGAACCTCGTAACGAATTTTTCTTGATAAAAAAGAAGGAGCTAAACAATTAACGTTTTTAATAGCGAAAATAAAATCTTTACTTATTTTAGCTATTAAAAACGTTTTTTCTTTCATTCTCACTTTTAAAACGTTAAACTTGTTTTATTAGCAGTAGGAAATGGCGTTAGTACGAGTTAGCCTTATCAGGTTTATTGATAGTGGCGCTTTTTTTCGCCTTGAAATTATGTCAAAACGCGCGAATATAGCATGAATAAACGCTTGAAAAGGTTTAAAAGAATAGAAAAAAGAAGGAAATAGGAAAAAAAAGTTTATGTAATATTAGAAATAAAATCGAAGTGAAACATTTATTATCGCAATAATTTCAAATAATAATAATTTTACTGTTTTTTTTACAAAATTTTAAATATAATTGGATCATTATCGCAATTAAGAAATTTTAATGAAGTGCAAAAAAAATCTTTAATACCTTCGAGTTATTCAATTTATTTTTATACTGAAGCGAAACAGAACTAAAGAATTCGTATTTTTTTCTTTTTTTTTTAATGCAACAGAAGCTTATACAATGTATCGAAGCTTTTTTTGTCATCTAGTCGACAGAATATTAAGAAAAAAGAAAAAAAAATACTTCGAAACATCTGCAGTATAATGTAACAACTTAAAAAAAAAAGAATGCTCAATCAAATTACGGAAGATTCGAACGAAAAATATTGCCTTGAAATATCGCCTACGCTTCTTTTTAACGCGCCGACATATATATAAAACACTTGCTTTAACTCGCAGGCTTTAACTTTATTGCTCCACTATAAACGATGAAGTAAATTCAAAATTAAAGAGAAAGCATAAGAAAATAATAAACCTTCTATATATTGTACTTTTTTTTATTATTCTTTTAATTTTACTTTTAAGACTTTATTGTTTTTCTTTTTTTTTTTTATTTAAGATTTGTATAAACTGAAATATTATTACAAGTGGTGTATATACATAAGTTATGAAACGAGACGATATCACAACATTATATATATACGTTTCGCATGCGCAGGCTTGATCGGAGAAAAATATTATGCCGCAGTGCGGATTTTTTTATCGCTGAGATGCATTTTTTTTTTTTTTTTTCTTTCTTTTTTTTTATTTCAAAGCGCGCCACAGTGCTTGGCAAGTTTTTAATTTTTTTTTAAATACCCTTTAGAGGTAAAGGAGAGAATAGATTGCTTGTGTTGAATTGTAGAAAAGTGGATATTTCAGTTTCTTTTGTCAACGTTTAGAGAGGTCTTTTTTACGTTTGTAAAGATTGGGTTATAGATCAATTTAAATGAGCTAAATATAGGAGAGAATGAATTTTTTTATTTGAACAAGTATTTTATATTGCGAAATCAATCGCACTTACATGTTCGTTGAACTCATTTAAACAAACGTAATTGAGAAATTCTGGCTTTGTCGAAACTACGTTTTTATTTTTTTAATTTTATATTTACGTAAAAATAAAAAATAAGGTAAAAATCGAGTCAATTGTAATCGAATGCGTGAGTTGTGTATATATATATATTTCTTTGGCGTTGGCCTGGACCGATCTATATCAGCTTGTCTGGCACAGTCAAGATTTTCTAGGTCGCCTATAAGACTTTCTTAAAGCGCGTTTTTTTTTGGTGTGAGCGATAAAAGAAAGAAAGAGAGAGAGAGATAACAATGCACGGAATATTATGTACGTCTAGCTAAATTGAAAGAGGAAAAAGAAACTTGCACAAAAGACGTTTTTAACGGATGCTTTACTGTTTTAAATATTACGCACTTACTACGTAAATAAAAATTTTCATTTTTTTCCTTCATATGAATGAAGAGAATGAGTTTGTTTAAGAAATGAAACAAAATAAAATATTTGATTTTTTTTTTATAATTTAAAAAAAAAATAGGTAATATATGAAATAATTATTGTAAATCGTTATTGCTAAAATTAAATAAAGGTTACAAATTTAACAGTTATTATTATTTTGTAAAAATCATACGAAAATCTTTAAATTTTTAGAATATATTTAAATTAATTTTATAAAAAAAAGAAAACATTAAAACTATCATCAAATTGCACACACCTAATTTAAAGCGAACAATAATTAACAATCATTGACAGTTTAAACATACAATTACTTTCTAAATAAAAGTCTCTTGGTATAAGCCAATGGCCTAGAAGCCAGAGTTTCATTTATATCTCATCATCATTGAATGAATGTCTTTATAGAAAAGAGTTAGATATAGAAAGAAAGAAAGATGGATGGATAGTGAGTGGCTATACAAATCTTTACACTCAATAGGAAAAGACATTTTAACAAGGGCGATATATATGTAAGTTGAAATATACTCATCCGTTGTCGTCGTCGTCGTCGTAGTCGTAAAAAGTCTTTAAAAAGGTCATATAACATTTGATTTCCGTCGTTGTTATTCAATTGAATGGCCACTTCGTACTAAATTAAAATGTCCTGAACTGATCGAATTATTTCGTACGCGTTAATTGTTTGTCAATTAAATCCATTTCAACTTAATTTCCAACCTTTCAATCATTACATTTTTTTTCTCTCTTCTTTTATTCATTTTATTAAATTACTTTTGATTTAATCAGTGTGAAATTTTTTTTTCTTCCTTATGTTATAGGCTGATCAACTTACGGAAGAACAAATCGCTGAATTCAAGGAAGCGTTCTCGCTGTTCGATAAAGACGGAGATGGCACCATTACCACCAAGGAATTGGGTACGGTTATGCGCTCGCTAGGTCAAAATCCAACAGAAGCTGAATTGCAAGATATGATTAATGAAGTCGACGCTGACGGTAAACAAATATACATATGTTTTTTTTTTAATTATTAGACTTGCATTTTCATTTTAAAAATCGATGGTAATAATAAAAATAATAAATTCTTTTGAAACATTTAAGTTAATAATTTTGAATCGTAGAAAAAGATTTATTGGAACTGAATGAATGTTAAGTTGTATTTTTTTAATTTCTTGGCTTATGATCAAAATAGCATCTGTTATTAAGTTTTTAATGATCAAGAATACACATTTTTTAATTCCTCGAAATATGAGAACCATATTTTTTAATTAACGCTCAGCTTAAACTTGATTTATTAAATTTTCGAATATTTAAGAATATCTTATAAAATTACTGCGCATATTTAATATGAAATTAAATATAAATATTATTTAAAAATTTTGTACAAATTAATTATGATAAAAAATCAAAATATTATCATGAGGACAATAAAAAAGTTAAATAATACCATGTAAAAGCCATGTAATTTTTTAAAAATGCATACGTACTTTGGTAAAGTCCATTTATCGCTTTGATTGTGAGATATTACACGGAGCTTTGAATGTAGTAATCAAAAGAAACGTTTTACTAAAAGAAGTATTTCATCAAATAAACATTCATTTTATTTTTCATTGTATCATGTCCATTTACATATTAAACGATACATATAATATAAATAATATTGCAAATTAAATGAATTGGCAGTTGAAACTGTTGGCGATGAATGATAAATTTTTAAGATAAAAAAAAACACGACAGTAGTTTTGAAAAATTAAAAAATTTAAACCTTTGTTCTGAAACAGCATTAGAAAATTTTTATGCAAATTAAGAGCATTGAAAGCTTACAAATTTTTTATTAATTTTTATAATAAATCTCTATTCAAATGAAGTTTAATTTAAGACTACTATACTTTATATATGTTTATTCATGAAGTATTCTAACGGCTGAAAGTTACCGTTTTTACATTCACCAATTGTTACGAGTATTGAATGTTAACTTCTTCAATTTAAAAGATCGTTGGACTTTAAAAATTAGAACATTTAAGTCTTTGTGCTGAATAAATTTAACACTTTGTCAACCAAACAATTATGCTATTAAAAAAATATTTAAATTCATGTTAAAAACTTAATTGAAATCTTTTACGCAATTTTATGACATAAATGATTCAAAAGAATTTTCTTATGACAAAATAGATAAAAAGATTAAAAATATTCATTGAATAATTATAGTTTACCACAATTGACAATAAAAAAATTTAAATAGTAATAAAAATATTATGAATTTTGATTAAATAGGTAACGGCACAATCGATTTCCCTGAATTCTTGACCATGATGGCGCGTAAAATGAAGGACACGGATAGCGAGGAAGAGATTAGGGAGGCCTTCAGGGTATTCGATAAAGATGGTAATGGTTTCATATCGGCAGCTGAGCTTAGACACGTTATGACAAATCTTGGCGAAAAGCTTACCGACGAAGAGGTCGACGAAATGATTCGGGAAGCGGACATCGATGGTGATGGCCAGGTTAATTACGAAGGTGAACTCATTTTAATCTCGTAATACACTTGTTATCTTTTTTTTTTTTTTCTTCTTATTAATCGTCGCTTGTTAATTACATAAAACGAGATGCGCGAGTTATATGAGTAATTTAATTGAGACGATGACTAATATCCATTAATATGTGTGTGTAATTCTTTTTTTCTCTCTTTGTCTGTTGCAGAATTCGTCACAATGATGACATCAAAGTGAATCAACCAATGTGCTTAGGAAAACTCGCGACTTAGAGTGGTGTTGACGTACTAAAAGAATAAAATAATAAAATGAATGAAAATCAAGCGATTTAAAAACAAAAAACCATAAATGAAAAACAAAAAACGTCTCAACCAAAAAAGTGGAAAAAAAAAATAATAAGTCTTGTATCAGGATGCAAAGGAGTCTTGAACACGAGATGTTAATGTCCCGTTCGACATGTATTAATCGTCGTTTACGATAAGTAATAAGGGCAATTAATATTATTTAATTCAGAGTCTACCAGCAAAAAAAAATAAGTTATAAGTATAAAAAAATAATAATACCAATCAGCCATTTTTCTTAGCAAGTGCGTGCGCGTGCGCACGAGCACACACCTGTTAATAAATGTGTCGTCAATAATGCTTTTATTTGCAAAGGATAAGAAAACAAAACAAACTTTTAAATATTATAAAAGAGCAAAAAAAATAATAATTCGAGTCTATGTGTATCGCACGAGGGCACGCAACAACAAAACAACAACCAAAAAAAAATGTAACGAAAACTTTGCATTTCCGCTTTCCTTAACGAACTTTAAAACTCACTCGATTTCCATATCGCTCATTCCTTAAATTCTCCTTTTTGATGAAATAATTAATATTTAATATAAAAAGGGAAAGCTAAAGGAACGGGCGCGTTAAGTGAAATCGTAATTGAAAAAAAAACAAAAAGTGAATATAGTATAGTAGATTTTTCCTTCACGTTTCTTTGAATAAAGTTTGATGCGCTTTCCCAGTTGGAGGTTGACCATGTGTCATTGCTATCAAAGATTAAGAGAAATAGAAAATTTAAAATTTTAAATTGATCAAAATGCATTGGTAACAAACGGTTTGCGTATAGAAAGAGATGAAATCTTATTTGTGACAATTCATCAAATTTTGTTCAAAGGCAGTGTAATTTTTTAAATAAATATAATACATATTAAAATAAATTAGGATTAAGTCCTCCCATTACTGTTATTATTGCTATACATATCGAGCTTTCCGATACCTCTTTTCTCTTTCTCTTCACCTCACTTCGCTTGTAAACAAAAAATTTTAATTAAAAAATGTATTGGAAAAAAAAAGAATTATAAAATTTAATCGTTAAACAAAGCAAAAATGTATTTCAATGACATAAAATGCACGCATAAAATCTTCAATTACTGTGTCATCTGTTTGTTTTGCAATATACAATATAATCTTTAATTTTTTGTAAAACACCTTTCTCATCCGATTTACTTGTCTGAATACATATACAATGTTGTAAAACTGGTTACACGACATCTCTCGATTAATAAAACTTATAAAAAGGTGGATATTAAAATAAAATTAAAATAAAATTTTCGCAAAACGGATTCGCTCGATATTTCATAAAGATATCCTAAAGTAAAGTGTGTAGTGTCTGGTAATTTAATTTATATAAGTAAAAAACACGCTGAGAAATGTAAAAAAAAAGTATAAAATATCGAACTATTTACAAAAAGTTCTAAGGTCAAGAGCAGCAGTGCGAAGCCTGAAGGAGTTTGATAACGCTACGATTTATATGTGAATTTTTGTGCTGCATAAGCGTCGCATATTTTCAAGCATATAAATTATAGTCTAAAAAGCATGAAAATAACGAAAAGTCGAAGCTTTTCCCTTTTCATTCTGGATTTCGGCTTTTTTTTTTTTTTTTTTTTTAAACAAAAATGTTTTCATGTTCTTAAAGTTTCATCGAGCTCGTTCGAGTTTAAAGTTTAAAAAAAATAAAATTTAAATAAAAAAGGCAAAAGCACTCGGCTCGCAAATCTTGTCTGTCGGTTGCCTTTACGTATCTGTTATAAAAATCGTTTCTTTCACTTCTTCGATCGAAACTTAGATAGCGGTAATTTCGTATATAAAGTTAACGGGAAAAAAAGATATCTAGATCGAACCCTCGGCATTCCTATATTGAAGGTTTTTCTCGAATATTCTAAATAATGAAAAAATAATACAAAAAATATTTAAAAAAAATAAAATAAAATAAGCAAAAGAGGGGATGCGCGATTATCGTGCATGTTTGCTTCCTTCGCGTCGTTGTTTTTTCTTCGAGATGAGAGAATGATTAAGAATATTTAAAAAAAATCGTGTGTATTAAGAAAAATAAAGATAAATGAAAACAAATGAAGTAATAACAGAAAAAAATGGATAAATAAAAAAATAACGTCGACACCACTTTTCGTAAAATCACGAATTGCTTTGTAAGAAAGAAAAGGAAAGACAGAGCGTGAAAGATAGTATGAAAGTGTAACGGAAGAAAGTGAGAACGAGAGAGAGAAAGAAAAGAAAGAACGTGAGAGAGCGAGAGAGAGAACGTGAGAGAAAGTGCTTGAGCGAAAGAGTAAGAAACAGGTTTAACAAAAAAAAAAAACTATAAGAAATTAAAATGAAAAAAAAAACAATTTTAAAATCGGTTGATGCACTTTCTAGGGATGCCAGTTATGAATGCAGGCGGATTATTAAAAAAAATATATATATATACGATGAAAGACTTTGCGCATGCGATTTTTACGTTTTCCTGCATTAAATTGCAGGTGAGCGAAAAACGTATCGTTTACTTAAAAATAACAAATAAAAGAACATTTAAATGAATGCGAGTAAGCAAAGTAAAACACCGAATAACAATAAAAAAATAATTACATCAAATGTGTCGGTGGTTCAGTCATAATATATATGTAATATATATTATATATAATTAAATTTAATGAAATGAACAGGAATTCCTCCATAGTCCTTTATTATTATTACTATTATTATTACTTATTATTAATTATTACTTATTACTATTATTATTAATTATTATTATAACGATTATTATTTAAAAAATAAAAATAATAAAATACGTGAAAAATTGATGATGAATTTACGATGATGAGATGATATGCTGATGGTGATTATGATGAGGTGATAATGATGGTGGTTGATGATGCTATAAAAAAAACAATAAAAAGTGATAAGAACGTACTTGTATTTCTGGTGACCTAGATTGCATTGATCATTAAAAAAAAAAGAAAAAGTAAAATAAATGTATCGTCATTTTTAGGTCACAAGATATGTTGTTTCTTTCCTTAGCGAATGCTCCTTTATATACTTAATATCAATATATTTCGGCGATTATCGACAATTATGTATGGCGAATGATGAATCTTTCAATAAAGCACATGGCACTTTATCGATTAAAAAGGAAAAATAAGAAATTAAAAATAAATATGAAGAGACGACAGAATTTAAAATAAAAAAAAATAAAAGTTAATACACAGATAAAAGATAAGCCACGGATTCATCGCACCCCTCAATAACGAATATATATATAAATATATACATACATACATACTTTACCTACCAGCCCTTATATTTGGATGTTAATGAAAAGAAAAATTTTTTGTAGAAAATAAAACTCGAAAGAAAAGGGGTTTCGTATATCGCTATATATGTGAATCGCTGCAAATATACGGATTTTTCGCTAATTCTTTTTCTTTTTGTATTAAAACTAAACCAGTTTTGGCTTTTATTTTATTTATAAGAGAATTGTATAGTATGGACACTCATTATATAGACAATTGTGAATTTATTTCTAACATTAAATAAAATCACTTTTATTGTAAATTTTTGTTTCTTATATGCTTTCACAGGATATACGCTTAAAAATTCGTATTTAAAAAAATTTTAATAATTATAAACAATAATTTTTAATTAATATTAGAAAAAGAAACAGCATTAATTTATTGACAACATTAAAAAAGTGTTATTTTCTTTAACTAATGTCATTAGAGTTTTCTAGAATCCTCTAACTTTTTAATTTAATAAGGCTCAATTACGCACAGAGCAGCACTTTTAAATTAATTACTTTATTTTCGTAATTAATCTATACGATACAGCTCACGCTACTGTTTTTATAATTAAAATATTGATTGCATGCTGTTAATTAATAACAAGAATTAAAAATAACAAAAAAAGCGTCTATATTAAAAGATGCCTTTTGATAAACTTTAAGAAATTTTCTTAATTTTATCTTTGAGTGATAATTAGGAGTAAATTGATTTAAAAAAATTTACTGAAAAAAGAAAAGAATATCAATTCTTTAAATTCAATGATCAGTTACCTACAGTTTCATGTGTCCGTATTACACAATTTTCTTTTATGTCGAACATGATTTTCATTTACTTTTGCATTGAATAGTTTTTATTTCTTTTTTCGAGAAATTTTATGAGTATAGTTTAAATTGAACCTATAAGTAAAACTTTAAATATAATCTTTGAACGAACATTTAATTTTTTTATCAAAAAATTATTACCTATTATTTTTAAATGATTCATTTAATAATGTTAATTAATTTCCAAGTATTATTGCAAATAAAATTTTTACTTTCCTCGATATTAACGTCATTGAAAATAAGATAAAAAATTACTTATCGCTTTTCGTAAAAGTTACGTCATTTTTATTGAATTAAATCATATTTTTATTTTGAATTGACGGATACTAAGGAAATCAAGAAGAAAAATGAAAGTTTTTAAATAATTGCTGTATCACGAATATTAAACAAAGATGGAAGGCGAAAGGAAGGAATTGCTTTTTGTGCATTTTTCTGTTGCAAGATAAAAACTTGAAGCTCTCCAGCGTCTTTTGTTAAAGCAATAATAATGACGAGCAGCTGAAGACAAAGAAGAAAAAAAAGCGCTTTTCAAAAGCGAACAATATATATACATATAATCCTTTTTTTCTAGCTTTTGAAATTTATAACGGGTTGCAAAGAATGCAAAAGTCAATTGAAGCTTTCGTGTATAACTTATATACGAAATTTTATCAGTTCAAAAGATCAATGATTCATGAAAAATAAATTTAAGGTTCATTTTCAATACCGATGCACTTTAGATAAACTTATGTTAAGTAAGCAATTTATAAAAAAAAATTTGATTATTTTAGATATTTTCAAGCATGAAATATATTAAAGTATTGAATTGAAATTTTTTAGTACAATGTCTTACAGTAAATTTTTTTAAGAACACGCGAACAATAATAATTATAAAAGATTGAAAATTTCCTAATTTCTTGACTCATTTTAAAAACTATAATGAGAACGATCAATTATTGAATCAAATATCTTTTATATTTTTTATTATGATAATTTTACTATTATTAAAAATCATTATTCGTATTTTTATTTAGAATGAATTTTTCTTAAAAAATAACGTAATTTTGTTTATGAAAACTTAGTTGATGAATAGATTTTATTGAAATCTCAACAAACATGGTATATATATATTAATAAAATAATGCAATCATTTAAGGCTTTACCTAAATCTATCTAAAAGAAAATCTAACAAGTTTAAATGAATCATTTTATATAAAAATCAGTCAAGGGTAAGTTTTAATGTTATTTAATCGATCTTCGTCTATAAACAAGAAACTCATGAGTTATATATTTTGAGAAAATCAAATGTCCATGGAACGCAGTAACCGTTAATGCAGTTTTCAAGCGTGCCAATGACGTGAGAGCTTTTATTAAATGGAAAATGTTTAGTTTAACTTTAATTTTTGATTTAATGATCCTTTTGTGGTTTCTAACGTCTAAACTTGCATTTTATGATTTCTAGTCGCTTTTGAACTTTAGTACAATTAAAATTGTTTTATTTTGCCTTTACCGTTTGGAGAAAGATTTTATTTAATACTTCAAATTTATTCAATTAATTTTAATTTTCTGTACAAAATTTTTGTTAAATTTTGTATTTATAAATTTACTAAATATTAAAAAAGTAATAATCATCAAACACAAACGTAAGTATTATTTATAAGAGTCAATAAGTTTCATTATTTGAATGTGACCTAAATATATATAGATATTTAATTACGTTGGAAATTTTTTAGTTATTAATAATTATATTTCAATTTGCAGAAAAAAATTTATATTTTTTTCATTTGAATCAATAAAAACGTTAATCTTTTTCAATATTATTCTATAAAACCTTTTTTTACAAATTATTTTTTATTGTAAGATTTATATTTTTATTTTGTTATTAAGAATAATCTGTTATCCGAATTATAGCTCAAACTTTTATAGTTTGATAGATAGATTTAACATAAGAATATATTTTCTCAGCAACGTAATATGAAGTATTTGTAAACATTCGGTAGAAGTTTGGCACACGATTATATTACATCGTTTACCGAATTTCTAACACGTTTCTAATTATATATGACTACATCATAACACAGTAATAACTTAAGTTTGACGAAAAAAAAATATTCTAGTTTATTAATATAAATTTAATTTATTAATCAATTTTAAATAACAGAATTTTATTACATATGAAATCAACAAAAATTGTACATTTTCTTAAATGCATATATAAAATAGTTAATTTAAAAGAAATTAACTTAGTACCGCATTAATTAATAATTATTATTTATTATCCATAAATATAATTATGCAAAATTATTGTTTTCTTTTAATACAATCTCTTGGATAGCAAACTATATTTTTTCATCTCTGTGAATATAAAATATTTTTTGTACATCAGTTGAAATAATATAAACTAATACAATATATATAACGGAAATATTTAACGTTATGCTAATAGACAAAAAACAAAAAAAATATATTGAATCTCTAATATTACTGCAACATTTTGTGCACATAAAAAATCTCTAAATATTTTATTGATTTATCCAGAAAATATCAATTTTTAAATAATTGAGATTTATTTGGAAAAACTTAAGATTACAAAAAAAAAAACATTTTTTGAATAAAAATTAAATTTTCTTAAGGTGATGTAATAGGGTATATAATTTATACATAGTTACCGACATTGCAGTTTTCCGTATTTTTTATCTTGATTCAAAAATATTTAAAAATATTTTTATATCATACTTTTCACTAAAGTGGAAGTGTATAATATAGATATTGAAAGTTTTGGATTAAGAATTAAAAATTTGGAAAAATGTAATATTGGTATTTTACATCCCCTTAATGTTCAACGTGTGGAATACTGCACCAAGCTACTTATTGCATGCTACTGATATTAAACTAATTGCATTAATTACTATACTAAATTTTAATTACATAAATTTATTCCCTGTTGCCTCCTCTATATCACTATTGTTTACATTCATTTTTTTTCTTTTTTTTCTACTTTGATAAAAAATTTCACAGCAATCTCAAAATCGTTGAATGTATCGTGGAATTTATAACATTTATTCGTCTGTACGCATATTTAATACAGAAAAACTGTAAACACTCTACGAAAATTGATAATAAATTTAAAAATAAGATAAAAATTAATTTTTATAGTTTTTAAAAAGTATGTACTTCAAATTGATTATTTTCCTTTTTTACAAGACATCTTTTGCATTTTCTTCTTAAATGATTTTTTATATTTTTGTTTCACAATTATAAATGCTTGGATTTTTTTACACAATAGCATTAATAGTTAATATTAATCTTGATTGAAACTATAACTATATTAAAAAATATTAATCCATAGTTTTGATGAATTCAACTGCTGAACAGAATTGCGTCCACCAGTATTGTTTTTCACCTTCCAATTGATTTCCGTAAAAGCTATTGACATACTGTATCGTCGAAAGTAGCGACGGAGGATTTGTCTGTAAGAAAGGTTAAGTATTGGAAATTCGAAATTACATCCGTATAGATTTTAATGTTTATGTTATTGATTGATCTTAATAATCAATTGTTTATTTAATTCATTATTATTTTTTTTTCAATAACAAAGGATTTAACTAGAGAAAATGCGCGAGTAAAACAATTCGCCTTCAAGTTTGTAGCCGTGAAAGCGAATTATCACCTTCATTACATAAAAAACGTGTTATTCGTATTAGTACACGTGTTTTAATATCATATAACAGAGAAACCATATACCGGTTTAAATCATTTATAAACTGAGCAATAAGAGATGTAGACACGACATTTACTTCGTTTTCTTATAATAAATAAATTTTAATTATTTGCTGAAAATATTCTTACATAGGAAAATTGAAAAAAATTAAAGGTTTTTTTCTGTAAGTTATTTTATGTTTTTTTAGTCGTACAAAAGTTTAGATGTTGATAAAACTGAAGACTGTATTCTTTAAAATAACAATTATTGATTAATAAAAATTCATATATTGCTCTTCTTAATCTTATCTGATTAATGCAAAATTTTTTTAAATAAAATTTACAATGATTTAGTAAAAAAAAGTTATACTGAATAAAGATTAATTTAGAAGATATAAATTTCAAAACAATCATATAGATATGTATGAAAAATAAATTAATCCTTTTTTTATCATCACATTAATTCTTTTTCTATTTTTCATATAAAATGTAAATTTTAATTATTCAATTATATTCTTTGTTACTCACCTTTATAATAACGTAAACAAGCACAGGGATAAGATCATCAGCGGCAGGTATACCGCGTTCAGAGGCCATCGAAAGTAAATTCATAATGGTAGTAGCACATCGAAAAACACATTGCAACTTGTCTCGCGGTGTTTTATAAGCTGAAATGACAGCAAGTTCAGCTTGGGCCCAGGGCCAAGGACATTCATAATGATACACTTTAGGAATGCGTAGATCTTTATGATTAGGTGTAATAATTTTGGCGAGCTTTTTTATATGGTCGTGGAAGACATGATCACGATGTGTATCGCCATCACCATTTGGGTATAAAGCATATTTATAAACAGCGGCCATCACTGTACGCTCTACCACAGTACGTGCAAGTTCTAGTTGACCGCAACTGGCAGCTATTAAAATGTTATAAATATTTTTCTAAGTTGAAAATGGATTGCAATATTTGAAGTTTATGAAATTATGAGTAAAGAATTACATTTACAATATATAAATTCTTATTAATATTTATACTTAAGCATAATATAATGCTTTTCATACCTTGCCATATTGGATCGTTTTCCAGTTCTGTGTGTAACCTATTCAAGAAGTTATCAACTAAATCTTGTTTTTCGTCAGAAACGGTTAACTTTTTAAATTCTTCGCAAAACCTTTGAACATGCATTTCTCGTTTCTCTAAGAATACTCTGACACACACTGATACTAAATGACTATTTACAGCATCTCGGTCACATTTCACTCGTTCTCCCAATCTACAATAACAGATAATATTTTGTTATACATAAGCAGATAAAAAAAATTGAATCTTTAAAAATTAATTTTTCAGAATTTATTAAGGTAATTGATCTCTTGCATATAAAAATTGTTTAAAATTAATATCAATACTTTTAAGATTCAATCCTTTGAAATTTGGTTGATAACTAATATTATATCATAAGCAAGTAGTTCAAATTTTATAACAGTTTAGTATTTATAAAATTGAAATGCAGAACTTTAAAGCATAAATTTTTATAAAATAAAAATTATTGAAATTGAAACTTCGAAAATCTATATTTTAATTTTGGTGCTACTACAAACAAATTTAAAAGTATTTACTGTGACTAAATTTTTAATGTAAGTTGAAAACTTTTTAAAATTAAATTCTTATAATATCACATACCGATCTAAATGTGCTATTGTTGACAATAGACCTTGTCGACATCTGATCAAATAAGCAATATACGGCGATCGTTTTTGATAATCTTCCCCAAGAGATTTAAATAATTTTCTACATCCATCTTCGTTAAATAACCTAACGCAACGAAGAGTTTCGTGTAGATGAGCGATCAACGCTCGATCCTGTAAATTAATAGCTTCAGCCAATTGAAGCTGCAGGAAGGCAACTAATTCATTCTCTTTTTGCATCCATGAATTTCTCTATCATATGAAAATATAATGATTTTAATATTAAGTAAAAAATATTTTTTTCTAATTTTTGATTTATTAGTTTTTATTGACATTCACCTCAGAAATATTCGTCCATGGGACATGTTGCAAGTCTGCAGTGCTTAGAACCATCCGAAGTTTTCTTTTAGCATCCGCGAAAGCAAATGATATTTCAACGTTATTAGGATCTATGAAAAGCCTTTCATCTTCAACTTCTTTTGTTCGTGATTGCGTACTTTCTACAGATGCTGTATCACTATTGGCACTCGGTTTCCTTCTATACTTTGCTAATATGTCTTCTGTGGTATCTGCAACAACATAATTATTTTATAAATTAATCAGAATAAAATATTTAATAAATTAAAAGAAAAAATGAATTTTAATTTTATAAATAAGAAGCTGATATAAATTTGTATTTTCACAAATTTTTATAATGATTCTCATCTTGGATATTCATAAAATCATTGAATCTTTGAAAATTTCAGAAGGTATTAACTTACCACTATTTACACTGCAGGTAGAAGTAGCATCCTCGGACATAATCCTACGTAATCTATGTCTGCTATCACCGCATGCTAAACTTCCATCATTTCCTGAATCGGATAATCCTCTTTCATAACACCTTGATAATTCATCAGATCCTCTGAGAGATTTGCCCCTACGATTCCTGAGCGACATTTTCAATTTTCCGAAAAAACCACGTTTAGCTTTTTGCTCATCATCAAGCATTTCTTTGTCACCGCGTTCTGCTGTCATGTCAAAACTTATACTTTTAGGTATAGCGCCTGTTGAGCTTGTTGGTTTTGAACAATTAACGCTTGCATTATCAGTCATGTCACCACCACCAATAGCACCTGCACAATCGTTATTACTACAATTGTTTTGTTGTATAGTTAGGTGTGAAGCAGCATCGGACATTGATTGGTTGATGGTTTTGACGACACGAGGTTCTGAGCCAGAGCTACTACTAGACGTTAAACTTGCTGTACTGAGCCTTACTACTACGTCACCATTACCAGTCATTAACTCACCCAAACCCTATTGAAAAAAGTGAAATTGTTTATTTAGTTATTAAAAAATTCATTATGAGATGCTTCAGTGTTATATAGAAAAATTAAAAATTATTCAAGTCTGATAAAGATATAAAAAATTGTTTAATATGAAAATGGTGTTCAAAATAATAATTAAAATTTGTAAAAACTTCTTAAAACTTGTTATTTGCGTTTAAAAAAAGATAGAAAATTTCTTTAGAATATTGACGTTACCGTTTTTACATCTCCATTAGGTAGTTTTTGACCCGGGGCTGTTGGTGCATTAATATGATTAGCTAATAAAAGCGCTGGTGCAACAGCGGCTGCTCCAATGTGATTACTTGTACCAGTTTCTTGTCCATCTCCAGCACTTTTAGCGCCATCGATTTGTAATTTATCGATCAGATGAACCAGTCGATCTTCAGCAACAGGTTTGCCATATAATCCACCACTAATACTGTTGGCATTGCTGTCAACATAGTCCATTGTATTGCGTCGGTAATCAGATCTAGTACCACCTCTACCAGTTACATTTGATGATGATGGTGATAGAGGTGTTGTTGGTGATGATGGTACCGTTACGATAGAACGCGCCAGCGCTTCCTCTCGTATTGGTCGGAAAAATGCATTACCTGCATTATCCATCACTATAAATGTACAAAATATACAATAGATTAAATATTTAAACAAGTGATTGAATATTTATAGTAGTCTTATTGTGTTTAATAAAAATCACATTTAAATATTAAAATATAATAAAAAACTGATTTATTATATTCTTACATTGATTAACTGGTGGTGGTGTATCTTCACCTCCTTCTGGTTCACCACGACTTTCAATTTCTGATCTTGCTGTATCATCCGATCTGAAAATATTTTTTTAATAAATTAATAATCAGATAAATTTCTTATTACTATCTTATTAATCATTAATTTTTTTATAATTCAATTTTAAATAATACTTTTTTGAAATAGTATTAAAAAATGTTAATAAAATATACCTCGCAACACTGGCTGTATCATCAGTATCAACTTCCGTCATCCTTTCAGAATCACTTGCTAGTACGTCTGTGCTCCATGCTTCTGAAGCAGTCTCGCTAACATCGAGATTTGGAATAGGTTCTGGAACTAATTGAGGTGGTTGTGGTTGTTCTGCAGGAGGAAGAAATGGAAAACGATCTTGCTGTTCTACAAGCTCACTATCTGATGCTAAAACATCCGTTGACCATGTATCTGATACTAATGATATTGTTTCATCTCCTAAAATATTAAAAAGTGTTGAATTTAAAAACAAGAAATTAAAATTAGTTGATTTAATTTCGAAAAAATATATTGTATAATTATTAACATACCTTCCATAAGTTTTTTAATTTCGAACTTGCAAAATTTATCATCGATATCAGACCGACTTTGTTTTGTAGAGATAGTTGGTGGAGTAAGGTCATTTTGTCGGTTTTCTCCACCACCACGACCTTCGTCACCTTCTGTAATTTGGGAAGATGGAGTGTCCCGTCCTATAAATCAATGTCGTTGATAATTTATGACAACATAAAAAGGTAACCTATTATAATATATCTTAAAATTTATATCTTAAAATAATATATCTTAAAATTTACCAGAAATATTTGGTGTTCCTCTACCAGATACATTTGCGGAAACCATATCCGATAAATTGTCATTTTGATCCTCAGTTTCAAGTTCTAATGAGGAAGCAACACTGTGATTAGAAGCTGCTTCGGAAACAGCTTCTAAATTATCCGACGTATTACCAATAGACCCTTCAAAAAGAACTAAAAAAATTTGGTTTGAGCATTGGTACAATATTAATTAGAAAAAGTAATTCAAGATGAAAAATGTACCTTCATCATGAGATAACGAAAAACGAGTACGTTTTTCTTGAGTTTCAATTCTGTCATTGTTGCTTTCTCGATCATGACTATGTCCATTAGTCAACTCCTCAGGAAGATTTATTGTCATAGATTCATTTTGCATACATAAAACCTGTAAGAAAAATATTAATATTCAATATATTAATTAAAATAAAGAGTATAAATTTTTAAATAAAATTAATTTGATATGAATGAAAATGCAGAATAATTATAAAATTTAAACCTTTTGTTCACTTAATAGTCCTACTGATTCTCCTATAACAGGACCAAAAGGTATAATTAAAACTCCTAAAGGAGTTTTATCTGCAGTATCATCTTCAGGACCTGAAGCTCCATTAACATCATCTCCAGCATCCGATAAAGAGTTATTGCCAGAAGTTCGAGTCCCTTTACCTTTATTTACTGTTAAAAAATAATTTGTTTTTAAAGTAACAAAATAAATAATAAAGTCAAGAAAAACAGTTTCTAAAGTTATATGTTCACAATAAGTAAAATTTGAATGAAATTTATTTTAAAGTATTTCTTAAATGTTTCTACAATGGATTTAAAAAAAATTTTTTATATAAAAGAAAATATAAAAAATTCTAACTAATATATTTTTTAAGAAATCGTGTATTATAAATTAAATGAAGCAAAAACTTATTTATTTTTTAAAACTGACCATTCTTATAAATTATAAATTATAAACCAACAAACTTCGATAAAAAAAACGTGACAAGTAATACTATTGGTCGTGTTTATTCAATGTATAAAATATTTATAACAACGATTCAAAATTATTCAAAAACCCAGTGTGTTGCTCACCTTTTCCCAAAAGACTGCGTTTGTTTGGTGTCTCTGGAGATGGATTATTTGTTGTCTTACTAGCACTAAGAACGCTCGAAGGCAACTGTGATAACATATCAGCAAGCTGTTTTTGATCAAAAGCATTCGCAATTGGGGGTACAACACCGTCAATGACTCCATCCTCTTGTGAAGCTGCTACTGTTGCCACACTATTAACTGATTGTAAAAATGTAACCAAATTATTGAGCTCAGTTTCTGTGAATAGGGCTGCTGATCTTGACAAACCCTGCAATTTATTTGCGTCAATAATACTTGGCTCTTCTTCAAGCTCATCTAGTACACCATCCACCATTGCATCCAATATGGATGATACCGAATCTTTTTCAAATCTCCGGTAAAGATCGATCACCTAACATATAAAATAAATGATTAATTAAAAAATGAAAAGATTATAAAAAATTACATATGAGTGTTTGAACGTAATTATTAGTTTGAAAAATGAATTTATTATATGAAAATGCTTTTATAAAATTAATATTTTCATTTTAAAATTATTTATATTAATAAAAATTATAAAAAATAAACATTACTCTCACAAAATAAAATTTGTATTAATGTCTGCAATAAAATTATTTTTAATTAAATAGTTTGAGTAAAAGTATTTTTTTATGTTCTCAATTTATTTTATAATTATCGGTTCATCATCATTCTACATTACGTAATTATAAACAAAATTTTTATGAATGCTTGCAAAGCTTTTAATACAAAAGATCATTGGTATTTATTTAATATTCAAGAATATTAAATAGTTAGTTAATTTTAATAAACTAAAAATGAATAGCAATATAAAGCATATTATACCTTAGGATCAATGCTCTGATACTTGATAAGTGACAGCATCTGTAGTATTTGACCAACTTGCATAAGATTAAAGCGTGCCACATAGCTGATTGGTGCATCAGTAATGCCATATGGCTCTGGGTTTACAATAGCTGGGCAGATAAAGTACGTGAACACTAGATCGGTGCACATTGCATGAATTTCTTTGGGATCAACATTGCCATTTTTGTGTAATAATCCGGCCATTTGACGTACAAGCCAACAGACACATGTTGGAAAACAATGCATGTTTTCGCGTATGCTGACTATGAATCTTTGAGTAATACGTACTAATGAATTCACCTAAAAAAATTGCAAAAATTTTTTAGAATAATAGATTAATTTTTAACTTGAAGATTATATAAAAATAAATGTTTTTTTAGTTAATATAAGGCATTAATTATTGTTATAATAATATTGTTACTCTAAGCATTTATTGCTTTTATTAAACTAAATTTTGTATTAAATCAGTAATTGAAATAAATTTTATTGCAAATAATAAATTTCAAATAATTATTGTTGAAAAGAAAATAAACAATTTATTTATAAACATCCTACCGTCCATTGTCTATAACGCTGTAGTTTAGTTTGATAATCTACAGTTCCTTCTTTGCCAAATTTTTTCAGTCTCTCACTAGGAGGAAATCGAATTGGTGCTTTGTCTGGATCAATATCAAGAAACATTTCATTTTCCATCAACAATTGCATAATCGGTCCATTTAATGCAGCTGTTAAAAATAGCTTAGCAGAAAAAAGGCTTTCATGAAATACAGAATAAAATCTCGAAAAAGCGCAAGTCCCATGTCGTAATAATCTTCTAGGATTATCTGATGGAACAATCTGCAGAAGCATTAGATGCCTCAATAATTTTAAAACTAAAATTTTGTCTTCTGGTAATAAACAGCTGCCATAAAGTCCACTAGCAAGAGATTGAATGACATTTTGCATCATTTCTGGCACAATTTTATCTCCTTCGACTAAACAGGAAGCAAGTAGTTTTGGTGATGTACGTAATGAAGACAAAAATTCTCCATATGCTATACATGGTTGGTAACGTAATTGTTTGAATACATCAATAAATCGAGAATTTTCTAAAATATTTGCTCTTTGACAACAAGATGCTGGAGTACAATCAGGTCTTGCTACAATCAAACGGTTTAGATTTATTCTCTGTTGAGCTGTAATCCATGCTTGCTGTGCCAAATCTGATGATAAATATAGCACCTAAAATATTGAATACAATAAATCTATTTCATTGAACTGTATATATTTGATTTTATATAGTAAAGTATAATTAAGGTTACATTTTATAATATATTATGTAAATATGTAAATTATTAGAAATCAATAGTGAGTAATAGCATTTTATTAAATTTCATTCATATTTAAAGTTTATAAAAAGGATTATTAAAAAATAACTTGTTTATCCTAACCTCAATTAATAATTTTTTATTATATAAAAAATTTCATTATTTTACTTACTCTTTCATTTAGAGATTGCAAATTTTGTTGTTCTGAGTTGACAAACAATCGTTCTTGGCGCAAGTGTCCAGCCAATTCAATCATATCCCACTGAAGGGTTCCCAAAGATTCAACACTATTTACTGAAGACATTGTACGTATCTATCTAAAAATTAAAAAAAAAATTAATAATCTTTTAGTATTTATATCATTCTTTGTTATAAATGCAAAGAATATTAGACTTATTAAAAATTAGAAACTGTCACTTAAGGTATCGTATTTATTGATTAGAAAGACTTAGACTTATTAACAAAGATTATGTAAAAGACAAAGTCACAAAAAAATAGTAGATACCAAATAAATAATACTTGAAATTATAAAATAAAAATAATGTAGCTTACCTTTATATGGTAGTATTAAAAACTATTATTAAAAATACTGCATCTATGTATCGCCCATTCTTAAAATATTTAAATCTGATGAAATCTTTCGACTTCAAATTCTTATAATTTGATTAAATAAGTTTTTCAAAAACTCTGTTACAAAACTTAATGTAATCCAGCCAGCTAGTACAGTAGAACAAATTGAAAAATGACCAAGGCATAATTTGCAAATTTTATTATATCTTGATCGAAGATATTCGATTGAAAATTTTTCTGATGACTATATACCTAACTAATAGGTAACAACAATACCATTGCTCTTAATTTAATGATTTTTTTTCTCCTTTTTCTTGCTCCTCCTTATCAAGGTCAGGCTCAATTCAGTCTCTTTAGTAAATGAGTATAGAAAAAAACGGATTGACTACAGATGCTTTCTTTTTTAGTAGTCAGTATATACGAGTATTGTGATAGTATTTCCATTAATTCTCATCTGTACCATGTGTGAAAAATATCCCATGTACGCATCTCTTATTTTTTAATCATCAATCAATGTTTATCATTCTGGAAAATCCAGGTTTCTCTCTCCCTGTTTGTGTATACATACGTAAAAAAAAATATCTTCAATCAGCTGGGTGTTTTAGCGAAAGGATGCTTACCGAAGATTTGTAGCAATAGCGTGTGTCCCTAGAAAGATAATAGAAAAAGACAAAAGCGTCAGTGAAAACTTAATAGATTTAAATGATTTTCTTACAAATATATAGAATTACATCAATATCCTCGAATGGAGTTTTCTCTTTTTTTTTCTTTCTCGTCGAAAAGAGAAAAAAAAATTTCTAAGTACTACAACATTATGTCAAAAGTGATATCGTGTTGTCTCCCACACCAATGATCTACAAACCACACACGCATATCACAACACCAAAGCGAACGAACACATATAGATATATACAAATAAAAAAATAATACAACAGCAACACCTCCCCCCAAAAAAGAAGATGAATTGGAAGATTGTGTCGCGACTGCTGCAACACTATCATAAACCACGCAACAAAAGACGCTGATTCCAGCGCTAACTAGGCGGCAGGTAGTCAAAGTTTGCACAGGTTTTTCCATTCGCCGCCACTGCCAGTGATTCTATACTTTCAATTTTTTTTCGTTCTCTCTCTCAATAAAAGTTTAACTTTTTCTCTGCATAATATTAATGGTTTGTTCAATAGTGTCACGTGCATTTCTAATTATATTAGAAAATACCTTATAATTTATATTGCAACTAGGAAAATTTTTGAATAATTATATCAAAATTTTCAATCCTTTTACTTATATGTTTTGTGCTAAGAAATATATCTATGCAAACGTTTTAACTTAAAATATTGAAAGCTAAGATGTATTTATTAATGAAAAAAAAATGAAAAACAATTATTTAATCATGCTATTATTAATTTATGGTAGATGACCAAATTATAGATTTATTTTAATATG
Source organism: Anastatus disparis (assembly GCA_017163975.1). Classification (NCBI taxonomy): domain Eukaryota; kingdom Metazoa; phylum Arthropoda; class Insecta; order Hymenoptera; family Eupelmidae; genus Anastatus; species Anastatus disparis. The sequence goes on from JAFFSR010000251.1 coordinate 6,487,504, forward strand.
GAATATTTTATTTATTATTATTTGAAAACTTCGAATCAATATTTAAGTTTTTACTGTTTATTAAAAAAATGATTTCCACTGTATTTTGCTAATGATTATATAATTAGTATTAATTATTATTACATAATTTTAAATTATGCTACATTTTTCATTTAATCAAATAATAAAAATCAACTTTATGCACGGATCAATCATAAAATTTATAATTTTTATAAAATCAAAATTTACTTATTTTAAATGAATTAATCAGAAAATAAAAATTTACATATTCAAGAAATTGTGATTGTGAATCTCAAAGTCAAAGAATGTCTGATGTCTTTTTTTAAATTTATAATATATAGTTCGTTCGATATTTACTAGATGCCGGTAAACTGTTTAAGTAATCAACAGTTGATAAAATAGTATTCACTTTAATAATATAAAGTTCTATTCCATTTAAATTCTTACATAAATTGTGAAAAGTGCAAAATTTTGTTGAAAAAAAATGTTAATCGCTATTAGATCATAACCATTTGTTTTCTTGGTTTACAACTTTTTCTTACTTCACTTGATAACGAAACAATGACTACATTGTTAGAATTTTTTCTTAGAAAAATTGCGGACAATTAAAATATCAATAAATAACAGACTTGTAAACAAAAAATAAAGACGATAAAAAATTTAAAAAACGTACGTAAACAAAGAAATGTAATCATTGTAAAGTGTAATAATAAATAGTTTTATGTGTGTATACTTATTATGAGAAAATTTAAATACTTATGTAACAATTTTTTGTAATATCTGCAAATTTTGATTTCAATCATATAGTTATTGCATTAAAAACATTAGTTCATTTTAAGTACATTATAAGTGCACGCTAAAAAAGGAATCCATAATCCTTGACGTATCATACTGAAATGTGGGAAGAAAATAACAATAAAAAGTAAGTCTAATAATAATTTGTAAAATGATATTTTTTTCTTGATTAAATTATTAAAAAGCCCTAGAATCATTTTTTTTAATTGTTAACTTTTTTTTATATATTTTAATTATTTTAAAATTTCATGATTTAACATATAGTAATTGAATCAACAATTAATATAATTTTTGTAATATAATTTTTTTCATTTGCTAACATCTATTAAAGTTTACATGGACGACGAAGTTATTAAATATTTTTATCATATTCCAGATATACGTTTACAGGTACAAAATTTTAAATTCTAATTTTTATTATAGCTTCTGAGTAAATTTATGGAAAGCTTAACAAGTAAGAAATAAACATTGCGTAAAAATTTGATTATAGAATTTTTCATTGAAAAAAGATTACAAATTAAATCTCACTTTTAGTGAGAATCACTTATATTTATTTTATAAATTTAAATACTTTTCGTATTTAATTTAATTAAAGTATACATATATTATTTTGATTTATTTTTCTATCAGGAAGTCAACGTACCAAATCTTTATTCCAAAATATCATAATTACAAAAGTTATGTTATTATCATCCACATTAATCACGAATATGATATTGCTTTCGGTGAAAAATCAATCTTTCATCTAGACGAAATGGACGTTGACCTTGTCTTTAAATTAATTCATCCTTCCATTATTACTTCCTGTATTAAATTAATTTTCATCATTATTTTTTTTTCTTTCTTTTTTTCTTTTATAATATACAAACAAGCGTTAAAAGTTAAAATAAAAAAGGTGAAAAAATAAAAGAAAGAAATAAAAAAAATCAATTCTTTAATATCCCAGTTCATCTTATGAACAAAAGCTTTAGGAAATATACGCGATGACGATATGTGCACATGTATAATACGTATATATAAACGAAACGTTAAAAAAAATGTAGGTCATTGTCAAAAGGAAGGAGAACCTGGCAATACATCGAGATCACGGAAGTCCATAAAAAGCGTTTCCGAGGAATGAATATGTTACTTATATAGCTTTTCATATATCCTGGCGCATTATGTGACATTAAATTTTATTGTACGATGACTTTTGGAAAAACGTATTGCCGGCCGGTTTCGTACAATGTTAGCTTTTTTTTACGGCATTTATGTTTTCATTAAATCAATCCTTTTCTTTTTTATTTTTACCGTTTTCAGTGATATCTTTAACTCTTTTTTTATTGTAATTTGTTTTACTGCATTATTTAATTCTCTTCACTTCATAATAAAAATACTATTTTTACGATTTTTTTAATAAAAAATCGGATGTGAAGTCGATCGTGTTAATGTTGGCATGTTTCATACATCGATTATAAAATATCTTATTCACATTAAGGTAAAAATATGATATATAATTTTAGACCCAGAGAATTAAGATTTAAAAAAAATTTTTAAAGAATATAATTTCAACAAAATTGATAAATGATGAATTATTTTTAGTTTTCTATTATGAAGTAGATTTGTAAGATAGTATTGTTAAAATGTTACTAATTAAAATATTTAATTTTTTAAAACTTTTTTTATTCTAAAAAATACAACTGTGTATACTGATAAATTTTTATTTAAAAATTAAATTTTCATATTACATTAAAAACTTGCGTTTTATAACCAAAATATAAAAATTTTTATCATCAGAAATACATTGCGAATTTAAATTAATAACAAGTATACATATTTTTACTGAATACATATAATAATTAAATTTTTGAGTTTACTTTTGTATTTATCAGTAAACGTATAACGCTAATTTAATTTAGATAAAACAATGCAGAATAATTCTAAATTAAAAAAATTATTAAATGTTTTGTAAATTAAAATTATTTAAAATTCAAAAACTATAATAAAATTTCTGAATAATTTAAAAAAATTATTGATATATCGACAAAATAATATAATTCGTTTCTTATTACTTGTTATTAAGAAAAAATAAAAATTATTCGAGATATTTTTTCTATTTACGGTAGTATCATTATAATAGAAATAAATTTGAAAAATGCATTCTATGACAAAATCGTAAGATTTTTAGAGTGTACCGCTCAAGCGAACATGCAACTACATACCGTGGTTATCTAGCAAAGGATGGCAATTACCTCAATTATGCTTGAAGGCCTCGGACGTATGTACCAAGATACATAGTCCAGAATTTATACCTCAAGTGGTTATTGACATGAAATTACAGCAATAAAGTTTAAAATAAAAAAAAATTCTTTTTTTTCAGATTTTTCTAAAATTATTGTATTTATAGAAACGAATAGTTTGTAGCATATAATTAAAAAAAGTGAAATTAGTTTATTTTTCATCATGTTTTTCAAGTATAGAAGTTTAATATTTATGAACTAAAAAATAACTAAGTTACATATGTTATGAACTAAAATATTTAAAAAACACGTCTATGTTATTTTCTTTTGAATGATCGCATAATTTCAATTTGGGACGATACAAAGTGTTAAAAAAATAAAAAATTTAATATTTTGAAATTTTTAATTAATGAAAGGAACCGACAAACGGAACTTTTACGATGCCGATATAAAATATAATACTTTGGTCTATTCTCGAATTAAAAATTTTGCACGAGTCATTGTTTGCGAAAATTTTAATAATTTAAGTATACGATCAAATCTATATAAGACCTCTCTTGTCCTGTTTAAGATCTAATCGAAAATTACATACCGATAATAATCGTGTCATGGTCGTCGTCTTTTAATCAATGGATTTACCATTCATTATCATTATAATAACGAATTATTACGAGGCGTTTATTTCACTGTTAAATAATAATTATCTAAGATACGACTTCATCAAACATTTAAAGATCGATTTGTTTTATTTTTATTGCATCCTGGTGGGTATTAACGTTGAACTATTTGTTAGTCCGTTTGGAAATAATTATAGATTTTAAGTAACAAATGTCTTTGTTTTTACTTTTTTATTGTCTTTTTCGATGGTCATCAACGTACGTCATTATTAATTTATTAGAGTTGTTTTTCTGCAATTTTTTTATTATAGTTGTTTATCATTAATGATAGAATAATCATGCAATCAGTACTTAATTGATAATAGTAATTTATCTCGATACCTTTTTATTCAATAGATTATATTTTGTGTACGAATTATCAGTGAATTTATAAATTAATATTTTGCGTGGCTATAATTTAAGCAAATTTTTTTTCCAATATTGATTGTTTAACTTTGATTTTTATATTTGTAATCTTTTGATGTCAACAATTAAAAAGAATTTTTTAATTGTGAAAATACATTTTCAAAGAAATTTTCACATAAAGCAATGTTTATTTCATTCAAAGCAATTTAAAACTGGAATTGAAAAAAAAGTAAACATGCTCAATCGTTTTTCAATAAAACAACTTTTTATTGACCTTGTTCAAAACCTGAAATTTGATAAGAAAAAAAAAATAGTTTTGTTAAATCGTTAAAAAAATCCAATTTATTTGTAAAAAAAATACAGGATTTTACGGTATATTAAAGATTAAAGGCAGTTTTGATTCTCGCAAGCTGTTAAACTGGCGAAAGCAAAATTTAAATAAAAAAAACAGAGTTCGTATGACTGTGAAATTTTTAGCCTACCTGTAGTACATAATATGCTTTTATATCAAATACTTTTATGTTGATTCATATTTCAAAATAACTTATAACTTCATCTTGAGCTATTCTCTCATTTTGCTTGATAAAAAATACCAATTAAACTGTTCTAATTAAAAATCTACCAAAAACTTTCTTCTGATATAAATTATATTTGGTTAGTAATCATTGAATCGTTGATTTCAAAATATCTTTTATATAAAAAATTGAACTATATTAATATATTGAATTTAATCCTGATTTCGACTTAGATATTTTTAGGATAGTTAATTGGAATTGTTATGAAATAGAGATCTCAAAGATTTAAATGTAAATTACTGAGAGATTATTGTTTAAAATTCAATTGTAATTGTAATGAAAATTCAAAAGTCTTTTTATTGGAAATATTGTAAAAATCATTCTAGTAACTAAATTTATTTTTTTAAATTTATAATCAATCATTTTTTTATGCAACAATTATGAAAGAAACATATGTAAAATTGTTTAAAAAAACTCATTTATCGAAGAATATTCCTTCAAGCTTAATTTATTAATTTCATGAATTTTTCTTATTCGTTTCTTTTTTTCAAGTATTATCTACAATAAAATTAACATACATCATATTAAAAGAGGAAGATACTACAATTATTCATCAATAATGAATAAGCGAATCAAAATCCAAAGAGAAGACGAGAGCAAGATAATGAAAGAGACAGAGACATGATGCATTAATAAAAAATCAATATATAATATATTCGAATTAATATATAATGCATATATATCTAGACATGTGCGCAATGCTGTAGACACTTGGTGACCAACAAACTCTTGTTCGTTTCGAGGACGTCTAGTTTTATTCGCAAAGCAAACGTCATTTTGTATTGAAAAAATATGACGAATAGGGTGGTCTTATAAAAATTCAAATATATCTTTTTATTGATCATTTTTTTTTTGTTTCATTTATTGCATTTTTAAATTGTAACTATCGAGTTATAGAAATACTTTTACAATTACTTTCAAATGGTGTATACTTCGAACAAAAAAAATTAGTTTTAAATTATCTTAAAAAGAATTTCGTTTAAAAGAAAACAAATATTTATAAAATATTAGAATATTTCTGGAATGAAGTTCCACTACCATATTTTGTATTTTTTTTAATTTAACGTCGCTATGCACATGCTATCATTTTGATGTTAATTAACGACAGAGGTTGTCAGCGTGTTTGAGAACAAAGCACATGTAACGTACAGTGGTGCTTGTGTTAATCAGCTGAGAGCGGTATTCGATCTCGGGACCTCGAGATTATGAATCCATCGCTCTACTGACTGAGCCACGGAGACCTCCTGTTTGCATCAAAAATTAATCTATCAACATCAAATGGATTTACTTTGAGTATAGAAGTAACATTTTCAAACATAATATAATTAGATAGTTTATGTTATTTTGGATCTTCAATAAAAAATTAAAGATTAATTGACTGTTAATAAATTTTTTTAAATAAATAATAACAAACAATAGATAAATATTGTGCCCTGGTAGAAAGTTGAGCATATTTTCAGTATATCATCCCGTATTTTATGGGCAGTCGCGATCATATGCTTTTAGATATCGCGATAAACCTCCATTACTCTTAACGAATTATCGCGATGGTATCGGGAGAATATGGTCAATGTTGAATTATACTATATTCATAAACAGCATATTACAAAGTGTGAGTGAGCACGCATATGGGAACACAGTTAGTGAGAAAGAGAAAGGCTGTTCACTCCTTGTTTCCTTTTCAGTTCCTAAACGGACAGTCTTACACTGTAAAAAAAATAGCAGAAAAGCACGTTGTTGGTCGACGATTTCAATGCGACCATGCACCGTCGAGGTTATTTAACTTCGTTCAACGGCGACATTTTAACGTGCTTTGCGCGATTTCACGTAAACTGAACACAAGATTTTTAGATTAAATCAGTTAGATTTTGCGCTTCAACAATGTTAAATAACATCGACGGTGCATGGTCGCATTGAAATCGTCGACCAACGACGTAATTTCTCGCCATTTTCTTTTACAGTGTATTCTCTCACACTAAGTTTACATATGCACTCGCTCACTCGCACTTCGCACTCACTGATTTTACATGGATATTTTATTCATAATCATACTGTATATGTTCGCAAATAAATTTAAGTTATACAATAAAGAATAGAAAATGTTGACACTATTACAATAACAGTATATGCATCTTTAATAATTTTAAAGTTAAGTCAAGTCAATCTAACCTGCACATATAGTGATGAAGATAGATGCTTATAGAAGACGAAGCGTCGAGTGATGCGCGCGCAGCTAACATTCAGTATTCACAACTATATAGGATATATTTTACGATTGTACAAACAGGCGCCATCGCGGGCAGCATGTATATATACAGATTCGCTTTCTATAAACGATTTTAATTGCAAAATTATTTACAACTCATATGAATTGTAATAATGAATATTATAATATTTATAATTTATTTCGAATCAGAAGAAAAAAATTTTAATTATTTTAGTGATTATATTTTATATCAACTCTGTAATCTTTAATATATTATCGTGTATTTATCGGTCACTTATCGCGACTGCGTAGCGACGAGATATAGCCAACAGTTAGTTATCTGAGCATATCTTATCCTTAATTTTCTACCAGGGTGATTAAAAACGCAATAACGAAATTTTATTTGAGATGCAAAAGCAGTATAAATGAATTTGCACGTGATAGTTAAAAACTATTAAAATTTTACGTGCTTTTAAATCCACCTATTGTTTCCTTTTTTTCATTTTTCTTTATTTCTTATGATTTCGAAGGTCACATTGAACGTCAGAAATTTACAGCTTATAAGATTTCATTGCCTCCCAAGCCAATATAGTGTATTCTTTTTCCATTTAATCTCAATGGATCATAAATAATTTAAATGCAGAATAAAGTGAGAAAAATGATCTTTATAGGTAATGTGCTATAAGAGATATTTATTTGTCGATATTATTAGAAGATACAGTTATATTTATTATTAATGTTTATTCGCTAATTTATTTTAATAACTCATTGATAGTTTTTACTTGGCTGATTGTCGTAATTTTTGTCGTATTTACAAAAAAAGGACTATAAAATGAGTTATAAATAATCATGGGATAGATATAGTCATTAAAAAAAAATACAATAAAAAGTTATATTTCACAATAAAACTTTGATGTTGTAAATTCAATACAAGAATTAATAAATATCAATTTAAGAATGTGAAACGTTTAGTTTTATTAAAAACTTGTTCAGATACGCTTTTCTAATATATGCAGATTGCTCTTCAATTGTATTTCGTTAACTTTAACAACATTTTTCTCTTACTTTCCAATTGTTCAAGTGGGTCAGAAAAAAAAGATTTTATTTTGTTTTCTATAAAATTAGATCAAGTTCAACATTTTACTTTTTTAGAAAATTTAACGATACAATGCAATTCAACGTTGAAACGATAAAATTAAATAAAATTATATTAGATTTTAATTTTTCATAAGATTCAGTAAAATCAAAACGTATAAATAAACATAAATTTTATAATGTTAAAAAAAATTAAAACTGAGTACGGAGAAAATAGTTCGTGAGAAAAATTAGTTATTCTATTTGAAGCTTGACTTGTTTCCTTGTCAATTTATTTCCTTATTTAGAAAAAGTGAGACTTTCGTATGATCATACATGTAGCTGCACGTATGCACATCAAATCTGTACAATATATTAGTTCAAGGACGATATTAAACTCACAAAATAGATCTTTGTACTGATTAAAAACTTTTTATACGTTCAAAGAATGTCAACGTCAGGTTAAATTAAAATTTAATGATGATATTAAAATGCTCCCATGTTTAATGGTAATATTTGACCTACACTTTTACGTTATTTATTATACCTGCCAATTTTTATACAGCTCGGGGTACGTTGGATTTGTAACTTTTTTCTTCAGATTTTTTTTAGAAAACTAAGATGAAGAATTGTGAATCTATTGATTTTTATGAGGTTACTATGGTCAATGCATTAGCATATTATTATAATAAATATTGAGGAATTTGTGCAAATTCGTACAATTTTTAGTGCTAAATGTAAGTAAATTTATTTTAAAATTATATAATTATTTTTTTTAGTTTATAAAAAATAAATAGTAAAATATAATTTAAATTTTTTTCGCATCAAAGCTTAGAAAAAGGTCCAATTGTTTGGAAATCTCAAACAAAAAATTCAACAAAAAAAAAAGCTTTTTTTATATTTCCCAAACGATTTTACTTATCAAAACAATCATTAAAAAAAATAAATATTTAAAAACGCATCTATTCCCTACTAATAATTAAAAATCTTAAAACAAATTTTATGACCGTAAATCCTAGTAGTATATATTTCCGTACTTAATATACGTTCTCCTTTTTCCAGCGTTCCCATAATACTTTATACACCATGTTACTCTTGTCTCGTCGGAGCGAGCTGTTACTACTGCAACGATAGTTAAATACGTATTGTAATGTTGGTATACAGTTTCGTGAAAAGGAAGAAAAAAAAGAAAAGAAAAAAAAGAGAAGAAAAGAAACAAATCACGTTGGCTTCTATATAACAAGAGAAAGGGTTTTCACTTTGACCATTCGACTTTCGATTCAATGTATCTTTCATGATTTCTTCAATGCCTTAAAGTAATTATCATCGTTTGAGAAATGAAAAAAAGGAACAGAAAAGAAAAGATATAGTTTTGGTATTTTATCGGATATAGCAAAACACAAAAGAAATTAATGACTTTCTATTTCGGTTGTTATTTAATTGATGAAAAATGAAATGTTTGACGCTTTGTCTTTAGATACTTTTTTTATCAATAGACTTTTTAATGCTGGCATTGACTAATGCGCTGTAATGCAACCATATAATTGTTTATTTTTTCTTTTAAATTATAAAGATGCGGTAGCTTTGATTTTAATGCTTGTCTCGTTAATTTTTATAGCACATAGTTTGAGAGAAATTATCTGTTACGTATAGAAAATTTCTAGGTATAAGATACAAAGAATTTTCTTATTATATTTTCTATTTTGTATCTATTCAAATTTGAATAATGTCTGATATTAATAATAATTATAATTTATCCTATGCGTTTTACATGTATTCAAAGTTTTGGGAAAGTTTTAGAAATTCATTGAGTAATACAAATTTATTGTTTTATTTGAGTTTACATTATTAAATAATTAAGTGCACGACTATTTGCTATTCAAATTTATTTTAAAATACACTTTAGTACAAATTCAATGTTTGCCACAAAAAATATTCAAGGTATTTTAAAATTAAATATTTACCTAATCTACATTTAATAAATATAAAGCTATGTTTGTTTAAAAAAAAATTTTTTTTAAATACGTTTATTTACTTTCTACAACTTACATTTCTAGCTGAGGGCTTCAGTGGCTTAGTCGGTAGAGCGATGGATTCGTAATCTTCGAGGTCTCGAGTTCGAATCCAACTTTCGACCTATTTACACAAGCACCACTGTACATTACATGTGCTTTGTTCACAAACATACTGAAAAGACCTCCATCGCTAATTAGCATCTCAATGATAGCTGAAATACAGCGACGTTAAAGAAGAAAAAAAAATATTATTAAATCGTTACGTTTGAAAAAGAATAATCTCTTCTTTTTTGACTATTATTAGTCAAAAAAAAAGAGATTATTCTTCTTTTTTCTATAGTTTTCTTTAGCTGAATTATTTGTTGATGGTTTCGCTTAATGTTTGAAGGAGAAGTCAAAGAACTTATTAACAAAAATATTTGTTTATATGAAATTGTCATGGAATCATTGTTCGTAGATACGGGAAGATAGTTTTCATAGCAATGTATAAACTGAAAGTAACATTAATATATTGAAATATATTAATAAATTTCTTGTCTACGTAAAAACCATCGTAATTCTCATTTTGATCATAAGTATTTAACACTTTTATTATTTTAAGTCTATTCACCTCATTTGTTCGTATTTTGCTCTCACCTCTCTGCATTCTGTTTTTAAGGTACACAGTAAAATCCTATCTAGTTCTACATATGGATTTTGAAGATTTTTTGGTTTTTAAAATATATGTGTTTTCTATATTTCTGCAAACTGTTGAGTTATTCTGAAAAAAATATTCGTATTTACTCATGCTTCATATATTATAGTAAAATATTTACGTATTTATTACACTGAGAAAAATTCTATCGTAAAAATTACTATTTGATATATCAACCATGGGACATACTTTATAAGTACAAAAATTACTACTTCAAATAGTAAAAATTGTTATTTCAATTTTTACTATTTGAAATAGTAATTTTTATACATATAAAGTATGTCCCATGGCTACTATCTAAAATAGTAATTTTTTCGATAGAATTTTTCTCAGTGTAATTACTAAGAAATGATTAGACGTGATAAACTATTTAATGTGCAACATTTTGTAAATAATTAATGTCGTAAGACATGAATCTTTAACAAGGAATTAAAAAATTAAAATTACTACAGTGTTCGAGTTTTAAAAAATCTATTTAATTTATCCATTTAAAAATTACATATGTATAAATTTTATGAAATATAAGAAAATGACATCATTGAAAGTTTCCCTTTAAATTCAAGGTTGATTCATCAACGACATCAGTCTGAAAAAATAAAAAAAAAATACACAAAACATAAGGTATTAAAAATATAAGCTCAACTCGAATGAACAATAAAAGCAAAATCAATGTTTCTTTTAACAAAGAAGAATAACCAGAAGATTCATTTTAAAAGTTTAATGTATGCGTGTGCAGTTGAGTCTCGTCAGAGAAATTCGAGCAATGTGTATTACAATCCTCTCTTTCTCAGGCAGCAGTATCTTTCCATAGGAAATTCACAAGCATAATTTGCCCGAGGGCGAGAGAAACAACGACAAAATCAAAAAGATCCAGTTCGTATAGCTTCCGATATACGTATACATACACGCGTTCAGACATTTCTACATATATATTCAACAAAGTTGTATTACGCATATAAAATCCATCTGAGAGGGTCAATGTCGGACGTGGAAAGAAGACCTTGGTTAATTCAACTTTATACAGCTTTTAGTTTGTATATGTACCACACATTTTTATTTTTTATGCTTGTATATATACATATATATCGTGCAGCACTGCCCTCTTTTTACGGATATTATCTTTCTTTGCTTATGGTGTAGAACTATACTTGTTCCTCTTTTTCTCGTATTCTCTTTCTTCAAAAACTTTTTTACTTTTATCTCTACTTGTAAAAATTTAACGTGAATGCAAAAGTGGACATTCTAAAGTACACGGCCAAGTGGTTTATTTAGTTTCGTATTTTTTGGTTTGCTTTTTCTTAATTTCGTTTGAGAGCAAGTGGGGTATATACATTTTGCTTTTGTGAAAGAAAAGTTGAACTGGAATGAAAAATGAGGTTTTCGATATTCGCAGAAGAAGATGGATAAATTAACTTCAGTTGATGACATATATTACAAATGTCAAAATGATTTTTAAATTTTAAAGAGATTTTTATTTAAAGATTAATTTGTTTTATATTCTAATTTATTCTAAAACAAGTTTAAATTTTTGTTTAATGGAAAAAATTTTTTTTTAATATTGTATGTAACAAAATTTTAGTCAAAATTACGATAATTTATAAAAAAAAAGTATCAGACTTAAAATATCTAAAAAAAAATTTGTAGTTTATTGAAATATTTGTTAAAAATAAGGGCATTTTATTAAATTTCTAATAAATTGTACGATATAAATTTTGATAATTTTTAGCCGCAATAGTCTTATAGTATCACCGTAACTGTAAACTATTATAAATATTGCTAGAACATTATTTCGCGTAAAAATTAAATAGTTCAATAATATTGATGTAAATAAAACTGATTATAAGAACTTAATAAGTTGTGAGAAATCTTCAATTTATCAAAAGCTTAAAGTTATCGTGTTCTTATAATTATTTAGTTTTTATTTTTATTATAGCCGAAAAAGTAACCTAATTTTTACAAAGAAATAGAGTGCAATAATATTTGTTGACAAAGAACTGAGCTTTTATTATTTAAAGTTTAAATTTATGAGTTATTTTTTATTTTTTTTTAAATTAAAAAAAATAATTTATTTAACTTTGTTTAAATTATTATTTTGGCATTAAATGTATATACATTTTACACGCATATGTATTTGAATCATACGATTAATAAAAAAAGAAAAAATGTATTTGTACAACACGTTTATAAAAAGCTAAAAAGAATTTTTCGTAATACGGAAGATAGCAATAAAAGTCAATTGATACGATGAAAATCGCATAAATTGATCTGTTCTAAAATTACGCTCTATTATGAGATTAGAATACATTAAATATATTACGGTAACGTTTATTTTTTCAATTAATCCATTAAATCGACCTTTGTAGATATGATTTTTAAATTTTCCAATTTATAACTGTACATCTCAGCAAATTCACTATCAATGACAAATCTCATCATGCTGAATTTCGACAAATTATCAAATTACATAGTTTAAAAACAATTTTATAATATGACTTTTGAAAAAATACAAACATTATAAATCTACGTAATTAGAAAAAATGCTTTATTTTTCATTTGATGCTTCATACATAAAGATTACCGATTTCATTGTCATCAAATTGCACGTCAACCAACAATAACAACAAATCCGTCAATAATAAAAAACAATCACGCACAATCGTTTCACAGAAAAAAATTGTTAAAACAAAAAAAGAAGAGTTACATCAGCTGAAATCATATTAACGAGATCGGTAGCCAAAACAAAACTTATGCACTCCTTGCATATAAAAGCAGTAAATGTATGCATACACTAGATCGGCAATATCTTCTGCAAGGAGTTCAACTAGGAAAACGTCCCGGCATTACATTTCAATATAATTATACGATTTAGAAAAGTATAAAAAACAACATATAAGAAAATAGAGAAAAAGAGAGAGAGAGAGAGATAAAGAAATAAAGAGAGTGTCAACATGGCTGACTTGGAAAGTATTAAGCGCCGCCGCTGAGTATATAGCAAGCATTATATACTCCAACTATCACACGCACTCAACGTACTCTTAACTTGGATGTATAAGCTCTGGCAATATAAGCCAGTCACATACCGTTCTTCGTAACTATCGCTCTGTAAGCATACTCGACATAGTCTTTCGATATTTCGTTTTCGAATTTTTATTTCTTTCTTTTTTCTTTCTTTATTTATTTACTTTTTTAATAAAAGAAAAAATATATTTAAGAAAAACAGGAACACCTTTGTAAATAAAAAAATGAAAAGCAGAAAAATAAAATGTTTAAAGTACTTTTCAATTACATAAAAAGTTGAAGAAGAGAACGAAGAAAGTTTTAAATTTGTATTAAGAATAAAGAAAATTTAGTTTTATTAGTTTACACAAAAAATTATAAAGATCGTTTGGTTATTGACCTTACGCATGCTCAAAGAAGATGAAGTGCTTTGAAGAAGAAGTGCACTAGTATTAAACATCTTAATTAGTGTTCATTATCACTCGTAAACTTTCTTTCTTGCGAGCGGTTATAAAGCAATACATTCATTTTTTCTCCTTTTTCTTCTGACGTTTGAGCTTCATTTATTTCAGAGACTTTAATTGATAAAAACATGTCGCCGATAATGGATGAAAATCAAGTTTCAATAAAAATAGAACTCAAACTTGATTTAATTTAAATATGTGAACTGATAATATGCAAGGCAGTAAAATTTATTTATCAAAATAAATATCAAATAAAATATAAAAATAATGGAATAAAAAAATATATACATCTGCAACTGAGCAATTATCTCTCGTTCATAATTGAAGCCTCTTTTTTATTTTGTTTTTATGCAACAGCATAAATTTCCAAGCTGTTCCAAAAATCCAAATTTCGTTGTATACACCTTATACTTTCTGTAAATAAGCCTCTCTTTTACACATCGATCGCATTCATTAATCTCTTAACCGAGTCCAATCTCCTCATACAGTAAAGGTTATTGCGACATACTCGTTCGCATATATATATATACACATATACATAGCGTACATATATTACATACGTATGTATATATATACACAAAGTGACGGACGGCTTTGGAATAAGAAAGTTTTCCAAAGGTAAGCACTATACGGTTACAGGTGGCAATATGTATATATAATATACATTGGCGAAGAGAGTCTCTCTCTCTCTCTTTCTCTTTCTATCTCTTTCTCTCCCTACCCTATAGCTTTTAAACGTGTAGTTCTCGAACACCGGCTTTTTAGAAAGCGATCGAGCCGATTCTTTCAGTCTCTCTTGCATTTATACAAAGTACACACCACGTGCTTGAGGCTCTGGATTTTAAAAAAAATCATTTTTAATCTCAATCATTATTTTTAGTCGAACGCGTGGATTAAGATTTTTGATTTATCGATAGCTTTTATTTATCTTGCTTTTTTTTAAATTCTTGTTAAGTGACCTATCGGTCAATCTAAAGGAAAAATTGTAAACATTTATTGATATTGTGAATTGGCAAGTGGAAAAATATAATCGAGGAAAATGTATAATAGACATAAATAACATTTTCTTTTTATAAATTTTGTGGTGATTATTAGAAGATAGTAATTTATTCGCAAGCGAAAAAAGTTTTAATTGAAGAATATTTCGAAGCAGACATTGAATAACAGATAAAAAATAAAAAAAAGTGTTAATTTAAAGTATGGAAAATCTATTTAAGAAGAATGAATAGCCCAAATTCATGAAGGATTAAGAGGAGTTATTGGCAAATTTCAAAATATCAAAAGTTCATCTAAATGCTTTTATTAATGAAAATTTAGTCATCTACCATCGGTAATTTCGCCGTTATAATCTACAAAAAAAAAGAAGAAATTCCTACATGTTCGTTGAATGTTTTTATTTCTAAATACCTATATATTCTTTGCAATTTTGGCTTTGAAATTGACTTAGAAGAAAAAAGGACGACAGCTCGTTTGAGAAGAAGAAAATCAAGTAATAAAATGAAAAAACAACACTAGTTTAAAATACAGGATCTTCAACTTTGCAAAACAATCTATTAAAAAAAGAAAAAGAGCAGTTATACTATCCTCTTCAAAATCCTTAAAAAGTACGAGATTTCTAAAATTCTTCATTATTTTGAAAACTTGAACTTTAATCAAAAGTAAATACACGAAAATGACAATGATCACTCAACTCCAATTAATGTCAATAATACCTCCAACTGGTTAAAAGTACTCTATCAACGATCATCAATCGAAAATTAAAATTTCTCAAATCAACAAGAAAAGGCCTTTATTAGAAAAAAAAATAGTTTATGAAAATAATAATAAAAAAAGTGAATGGGTTCCTGATAAACACGAGATGATATTTTATTAGCGTTTAGAGTCAAGCAGCGCTCAAGAGTGTACGAGCGAGCAACGAAGCTGACAAATGTCCAGTAGTAGTAACAGCTTACGACGACGAGTCCTTGCGAGAGAGCGTCGAAAGGCTACTCGCTTTCGTGCTTGAACAATATATAGACAAAACAGGCCAGTCAGTCTTTACTTTTATACACACCTATACGTATACTGGCAACCAACATATCAAGATCAGTTTTAATTTCCTTCTTTTTTTTCTTCTTTCAAACGCACATGTGAAACTAAATTAATACAAATTATTTACTTTTCTTTCTTTTTAGAAAGAACTCGAGTGATTTTAATAAAAAAAATTGTGGATTAATAATGAAAAAGATTTTAATTATCGGTTAAAAATGGGTTGATTGGATAAGTTATTGTGAGCCGTCAATTCGGAAGATACGTGCCATAAATACAACTACCTATTTTTTTATAAATACGTAAACAAATTTTTCTTCATTCAATTTATTTTCTGACATTTCTTTGTTATTTATTACTTTTTTCTTGACGTAAACGGAAGTTGTGTATGTCCATTATACAACTGATAACTACCGCAAAAAAATATCAAAGCTGCTAATTTTCAACTTATTTCACACCTATTGCGAGCTTTGATATTTCTAATAATCAAACGATCCTGTATATAGATAGATAAGTATATAAAATAAAGGAATCGTACGTGTATTAAAATAAGAAGAATAAAAAGAATAATAATAAGAAGAAAACAAATAGAAAGGAGAAGAAATTATTAATATAGTAGAGTATCTCGTTACGTTATTACGGCATTGAGTTATCAATTTCAGTGGCACAAATAAAATAACAGCGTACCAAGTTCAAACGACGAAGTATTAGAAAATAAAAGAAGATATTTTTAAGTGTTTAAAAATAAAGTGTTGATTATAGTGTTATTAAGAAAATTTTAAGAGATAAGTTTTGAGAAGATCGAATTTTTTAAAAGTAATAAATAAGAAAGAAAACAATTTATATCTTCCTTTGGAAAATGCTAAACTGTACCGATTTAGAGTGCGTACTGCACCATCATCACTATTATGCTCATCTACATCAGTTACAACCACATATTGGCGATCGAGGAAGAGATGGTAAGTGTTATTTTCATGATGAAGAAAGTTTTTTTTTCTCAATTTATTCCCGTCTTCTTGCTTCCTTTTTTTTTATTTTGTAATGTTTTGGGATTTGAAATTTAGTTATGTAAAACCGATATCGTTAAAAAATAATTGTTAGGCAACGTATATTGGATGATTAAATTAATTTAATTCATTTTGACATTTGACACAGTTACTTATCGTTAAATAGTGTTAAAATTTGTCAATTTTTAAAAGGTGTACGATTTTTATGCGATCAATAAATCTAATAATGTCAACAATAACAATAACAGTGTTTACTATGCGTATCGTAGTGAATTAAATTTTTCGTAGTCAATGGTATACATTATGAATAACTAAAATGCATTGTATTTAAATGAATAAATTTTCATAAATGGAATTGCATTCAAATAACTAAGAAAATAATTTTTTAGTCTAACGATAGTTATTGGTATACTTAAATTAAATAACGAAAATCTTAACTTTCGTTTATTACAAAATATACAATACACCTTAACACATATTCATTTATTTTTTTTCTAAAAAAGAAAGAATCTAGAAATTTCCAACAATTACGATAATTTATTAATCGAATGAACAGAATGTTTATCTATTAATAGCATATTATAATAAAGCTATTTAAAAAATCTATGTTAAAGCAGAGGAAAAACCTTACGCACAGATGATTTTGAACTTTCGAGACTTTTTCGAGCTAATAATAAAATTATATGAATTGTTTGTCCTTATTCTTTTCTTCTAAACAGGCACATGGAAGTCGTTAAATTTAAATCTTAACAACATGCCGTTTATTTCCATTTGCAAATTAATAGTTTAACAAACAAAAAACTTTTATTTTATTTCTCTTTTTTTTAAAAAACTAACATGCTCATTCTCATCGTAAAAACTAACGATCGTCATTTAAAACTATTGAAATCGTTAATAAAATAAAAATTTATGCACATTGGTATTCATTGCTATTTTAGATTTAGCAGACTTAATTATTAAAAAATAACATAATAATAAAAATACAGCGATTTAGCCGATGCAAAGTCGTTAACCCTGGATTTATATCCCACGCATTTTTGTACTATAAAAAATAAAGAATTTCTTTTAAAATTTTAGCGAAACAGCATAAAATAAAATTAGAATTGGAAATTTTTAATGTCCTTTACTTGGCCAATTTTTTGAAGGCTATCATAAGTTTATACTACTAAGCGTATACACGAGTTCACGACCTCTCACGTGTTTCTTTCCTTTTTATTCTCTTATATAGGATATTATGTATCGTATGAATATTACACATTCACAGATGATGATTAGGTAAAATTACGAGAGATGTTTGTCTATATGACAAGGTGAATATCATATAGCGCTCTTTGCGATTAAGAAAAGAAGAGGAAGGTCATATCACGTATGTCAACTAATAGATAAGAAGTTATGTGGGCTGAATTTCATTTTATTTCTATTCTCGTTTAGCACTGGTACATATTTTTTTTTTTAATTGTGATCATTGTAAATGAAAATTCATGAGAGAAATTTTTTTTTCGTTGTTTCAACTTTCAAATTGTAGTAGAATAAAATTAAATGACCTTGTTATAAATGCACCTGCTCAGTGATTCAAACTTATTAATTCATCAATTAGGTAATTAATTTAAATTTAAATTTTTTATAATTGCATTTAAAATTTTGTAAAATTTTTTTAATTTTAATATTGTAATTTCTTATTTTCTAAATAATTTAATTTGATTGATTAACTCCTGATGTAAAATTGATGAATTTTCTTTTTATAAAATATTGATTACATTGACATTTGACTATTTAGCATATTTTTAATTACGTATTGAATCGTTCCAACAATTTAACATTCCAAATTCTTTTAATTCACAAATTTTATTCATACAATATAATAAAAATCCATAAAAAGAAAATTAAAAAATCTTGTGTAATTGCATCTTTTTTTTACAGTCAAGAAATATTTTAAATTAACTTACTCACCGTTACAAAATATCTCAATATCTATTTTATATTTCACTCACAAAATTTCTTTTTGTTTTTTTTCTGTTTTTTGACATTGTGCACATAAACTTTCTACAAATTTTAAAAGATTTTTTGTCATTATAAATAGTTGAAATTTTGTATTTTCAATTTGATTAAAAAGTTGCTGACCAATCATTTTATTGTTTTTAACATAAACAAATAATTATTTATCTTTTTTTATATTTATGATCATGTGATGATCTGCAGTGACGTCAGTTATTTTTCTAAAATTTTTACTGTTGAAAAGAAGCTTATTTTCAAAACAATGAATTAACAAAGCAAATTGATAAAAGAAGAAGAAAAAAATAATTTGAAAAACAGAGTATTTATCTTTTATGACGAGGATGTACGAAAAGTATAAATCTTCACCTCTTTCAATTTTCAACATCATAAATGTCATAAAAAATAACTTATTATACTCGTCTAAAGCAAGAGCTTATCTTAAAAATCTATTCTGGCTCCTTTTTTCATTCTTTAAATGATTTCGAGCTTGTCCTCACGTGTTATTTCATATAAATATTACGTCAGAGTTAAATCTCTATACTGCTTTTGCTTTTGTTTTGCCATTTTTTTACCTTTATTTTATTTTTTTTCATCACTCTCCTTCTTTTATTTTTCTTATCAAATAAGCTGCTTGGATGCACGTTTTTGACGTCATCGTAGAATACACGTTCACTGGCTTATCCGTTACTACATTTTTCAATATATTTTTTTTAAGAAAAAGGAAACAGAATAAAAATATATACGTGCACGAGGTTCATTTAAATTTCTTATTGCATCATACAGTAATACTTTAAGGAAAATGTTTAATCACTATCAAATATTATTTTTTTTCTCTCTTTTCTTAATTAAGTAAAATATTAAATGTGCACGGTTACATTATGTTTATGCACTTAAATGTGTTACATATCAGTTCGATCATTGAAATAATTAATAAAAATGAAAAGATTTTCAATAAGTAATCATTATTATCAAGAACTTGGTAAAGATTTCGCTTTGATGTCGAGAATTAAAGCTTTATCAATCAATCAGTTACTATTATTACTATCTGTATTTATCAATTTGTAATTATAATTTTATACTTTTTTCTCATGCTTCTTTATTTAATAATGGTTACTGTAATTTTTAACGATAATTAGATATTATTCTAAATTTTTCTTTAATTTATAGAAAAATTAATCAATATAAAATATTAAGGTTAAAGGTTGTATTCATTAAATTAATAAATATTCAAATAGAAAAAAATATTTAATTTCAATAATAATATTCTTTATAATTGAATTTTTAAATTAAAATTATAAAGGTAAAGTTTTTTTAGTAATATTATCAGAATGAAATGATTGAGGTCGTCAGTGGCTCAGTCGGTAGAGCGATGGATTCATAATCTCGAGGATCCGAGTTCGAATCCCGCTCTTGGCGACCGATTGATACAAGCACCACTGTATACGATACATGTGCTGAAGTTCACAAACGCATACTGAAAACCTCCGTCGCTAATTAGCATCGTAATGATAGCATAAACACAGCAACGTTAAATTAATAAAAAAAGGATAAAATAGATTGTTATTACTTCTATTTGTGATACGAAAACTAGTATACGAAATTTTTGAAGGTGCTAATTTTTGTATAACACGTCGATATACTATCGGAAAATATTATATGACGATAGTCATTCCGATGCTTTCCAGGCATAAACACAAATTATCCTATTTTTTTCAAACTAAAAATAATTTTTCTTTTACTCCATTTACTTGCAGTTAAGCAAATTTAATGAAAAATTTATTCAAGCGTCAACGTTTTTTCTCAAATTCATCAAATGATAAAACCAATATTAATAACATATTTCAAACCTATAGTCAATTTGGTTAATTAAGTATCGAACAAGCTTTTTTTAAAAAAAAGAAAGCCTCGCCCTCCCTCTGCTGTCGTATGTTACATAGACGCACGCGCTCCACTTTTCGCTTTTGTAACTTCCAGAACGTTTGCACGAGTTTCGCCATCGCATAATACGTATGTGCATACATCTGTATACCTATCTGTATGCGAGTTTATACATATATACATAAAGTACCCCCGTGCAAAACTGGAATCGGCCAGAATCAGAGACTATACGGTTTTCAATTACAGTGTTTCACCTTCATTATAGCTGTGCGCACAAGCGAGCGCGTGTCTATGTGTATATATTTCGAGCAAATAAATGATCTTGACACTCGTTTCACTGATTAATGTAATCAAGAAGGATGTATTAGAGATACATGTGCGCTCTCATTTGTAGACAAAAGTTTATCCGTATAATGAGTTTGAAGATTGTCCGTTGCTTTTTCTTTTTTTATAGTATTATTATAATATAGATAAGATTTAAATGGATGAGAGGAAGATTAAAAAATGAGATTTTAGATTTCCGGGCGGAAATAAAATTGAAGGAAAGTGTTTGGTACACAAGGATGCGGTTTGGAGATTTCATTAGTTTTAATTAGAGCTTCTTAGATGGAACATTAAAAAAAGATAATTAGATGGCTTTTTTATAACAAAATATAGTTAATAGGTTATAATTAAACATAGTAAAAAAAATTATCGTAGATTTTATATTGAAAATATAAAGTCGAAATATAAGTGCGCATTTAAAAAAAATGTTTAAAAATTTTTAAAACCCATAAACATTAATCTCGAATATTTTATGTGCGTACAGTTCACACTGAATTTTTAATTTTACAATCATTGAATTTGAGTTAATATATTTCCTTTTATATTACAAGATTCAATTGTAATTACTACTTTAAACGTAAATGTAACATAAAAAATTTTTTTTAAATAAAAAAAAGCATACTAATTTAAATCACTAATTTAAATTCATAAGCATTGTGAAATTCGGAAATTCAATTTTCTCAATTATTTTATTAATCATGCACGAATGCTTTAATATTTATTTTTATTTCCTTACACAATTAATGACCAGTCGAGGAAGCATAATTTTACGTAATAAAAAAAGGCGGAATAATTTACAAGCTTCAGTATACTGATGAATGTATCATTGCGCTCTTTAATTATTAGAAATAGACAATCTTTGTAACGATGGGATTAAATACGCATGTTAAATCTTGGAATGAGTAACTAGTTCTTTTTGCTTTTTTTTCTGTGTAGTATATAAAATAGTATAATGCAATAAAATACATTGCATTTAATGTTTTTTTTATTCATTAATTGAGTAAAAAATTAATTACCTTTTTATCTCATTTTTCTATAATAATATAATCCTTTCATGAAATATATTTTTATTTATCGATTGAAAAATTAAAAACGGAGATTTTTCACAATACTTACAGCAGCCACTTTCAATATTACTGTATTTTAAAAATGTTTTATAAAATAATAAAAAAAGAATAAAATTAATATAATATCAGGGACGAAGCAACAGATTTCCTGAAACCAAATACTTGCAAATGTACCTGATTTCAAAAAGAAAATTAAGAAAAGGATACAATTTACATTCGTTTAAAAAGGGCATATAAAACAATCACAAAGAAAATAGTCAACACAAAAATACAAACAGGATCTCAACATATCGATCAATTTAAACTGACAAAAATGAAATCAATGAAAACAAAAGCTAGCAGATTGAATTTTAATTCAACAAATCCGGATGCAACAACTAAAAATTTCTTTATTTTTTTTTTCAACGAAAGGATCTTAATACATATTTTGACATGGCAACTTTTTATTTCGCGCGAGGTCATTACGGTTAAAGAAATAAAGAGAAAGGATGGTGCGTTAATATGGTTTTTATTTTTATTTATCTCGCTTTTCCCGCTGCAAGTATAGCGAACCTTTTTTTTTGTTTGCACTGGCGCCAGATTCTTGTTTCTCTTTTCTCTATTATATATTATTAAACGCTTGACTTGAGCACTCGTTTAAATGACTGTATAAATTTTCATTAGATACGTATATCTATAGATATTTATGCAAGTTTAAAAAAAAAAGAAAAGGTATCCTAACTAGTTTAGTGTAAGTGCTAAGAGTGGGTAATATATCAATAGGTAGCATTGGATAGTAAGACAATATCAAATTGGATATCAAACGGTTGCTTTGTAGAACGTTTATCAGATAATTTAGTATAGTTACGGAAGCCAATACTTTTATTTTTCTTATTATTTTTTTCTAAATTTTTTTTAGGGAGGGAAAAAAAAATAATGAAAATCGTTTTTACGCAATAGCCGTAATAGCGGCTATTTCAATTTATGTAATGTGTATAGAACGGTAAAAGCGTATACATATTGTTTAAGATTTTTCAGCAGTTAGTTTTAGTGTTTGGTTAGTTTGAAAAGATTAAAGCTTATTGTTTTTTTATTTTTATTTTTAAAAGTTTAGTACGGGCATTTGACAGACAAACGGCTATTAAAAATCCTTATAGTTGCTTTGGTACTTTTATGTAACCGAAATTTCGTTTATTTTTGCAAATCCATATTACGTTTTACTTTTTTCTCTAATATTAAAAAGTCGTTGGGAAATTAAAAAAAAGTTTATTCTTATGAACAGTTTTCTTTAACTATATTTAAAATAGTATAATGTATAACTAAATTAAAAATAAAATACAAACGATTTGATACACTAATTAGACTGACGGTATTTCATATTTTACGCAAATAAAAAACAACGCGTCATAAATATTTCTTATTAAACGTGAAACTGAAAGATTTTAGATTTTACATAGCTGTAATAAAATGCCTATACTTTTGAAATAAAAAAAATTCTTACGCTCATCTGAAATCTTTCTCTTCTTTAAAAAAATTTCTATAGAATGTTATTTTATTAAAAATTGCATTATTTGCTTAAAAGTATATGAAGCAATTGGCTAAGACATTTCTTATGTTAGATTCTGCAGGATAAACAAGTTATTATGACTGAATATATTTATGTTCATTATATACAGGCGAGTTGATTGAACTCGAACGACGCAACGTTTGATAAATGCAATCGATTCCGTTCTTTTAATTGTAGGTTAATACTTTATTTGAAAATTATTCTGCGATACATGTTTTTATTAAGTTTTTTCCGTTAAGACAGTCTAATTTATTTTTTCTTTATATTATAGAGATTTTTAAAATTAGGCGTAATTTTTTTGTTAGAATAATTAATAGATTTTTTTTCAATATGTCAAACCAATATAACACTGATAAGTTTTATAAAAAAATTAAAGCGTTGGTTCTTAAATAATTTCGGAGAGTAAGAAAATTGAATATTCGGATATATTGATAGATTATAAATAATGTTTCAGTATATGAAATTATTTTCTGATACGGCGCCAATAAATGTTACAGGAAAAAAAGTTGAATACTAAAGAAATATTATTGTCGTGTTTTATTTTTTGTGAATAAGATCAATCAGTGTTGTAGATTGTTCTTCCTTGAGTTTTATTTGCAAATTTGCATATTTTACTAATAACTAAAACTAGCTTGACATTCCTAAATAAAGCAAAAATTCATTTGATAAGAAGTTTCTTAAAATACTTCATATTTATATGATAAACAGGATTTGATCGAACATTTTTTTAAGTATTAAGTATATTTTTGGATTGTGCAAATAATAAAAATTCGAATAAATTTTTGTCATTTGTGATCATCGAATGAAGTTTCATTATTTAATTAAATTAAATCATCTGTATGTAATGAACATACGTGTATACATGTTATCTTCATGAGGTCGTCAGTGGCTCAGTCGGTAGAGTAATGGATCAATAATCTCGAGAACTCGAGTTCAAATCCTGCTCTCGGCTAATTTATACAACCACCGCTGTACGTTACATGTACTTTGTTCACAAATACGCTGAAAACCTCCGTCACTAATTAGGATCACAATGACAGCATACAGTGCCGTCCATAAATTCGGGATCACTCAGAGGAAAAAATTGCTGGAGAAAAATCGCAATAACTCGGTAAATATAGGTCGTATAGAAATTCTAAAAAAAACGATTTTAAAGTACTCCTCAAGAGCTTTAAAAAAGCTGTATTATATTATTTTAAAAGTTTTTTTATGGTATTAAAAAAATTACTTAAAAATAAACATTTTTTGCCAATTTTTTAAATTTTAGATTCGCTCACACCGTTTTTCGAGTATAAGATAAAAAAATCTGAAAAAAATATAATTTAAAGTACTCTAAAAGAGCTTTAATTTGCATTTTTTTAAAATTTTTTACAATGATTTTCCGTCAAGATATGAAGTTTTAAAGTTGGGCATTTTTGGTGTTTTTTGCAGAAAAATGGCCAATTTTCTGAAAAAAACATCAAAAATGCCTATCTTTAAAGCTTTATAACTTGACGAAAAATCATTGTAAAAAATTTTTAAAAAATGCAAATTAAAGCTCTTTTAGAGTACTTTAAATTATATTTTTTTCAGATTTTTTTATCTTATACTCGAAAAACGGTGTGAGCGAATCTAAAATTTAAAAAATTGGCAAAAAATGTTTATTTTTAAGTAATTTTTTTAATACCATAAAAAAACTTTTAAAATAATATAATACAGCGTTTTTAAAGCTCTTGAGGAGTACTTTAAAATCGTTTTTTTTAGAATTTCTATACGACCTATATTTACCGAGTTATTGCGATTTTTCTCCAGCAATTTTTTCCTCTGAGTGATCCCGAATTTATGGACGGCACTGTAAATACAGTGACGTTAAATAAAATTAAAAAAAATTCTATTAATTATAAAATAGTATATTTAATAATAATTTATTTGCAAAATGATTGGAATAATAATTTTTTGTTTATATTAAATATTCTATTTATATACAATTTATTATAAAAAATTAAAATTAATTTGAGATAATTTAAAAAAAAATTTCTCATAGTATGCTAAAATATATTCATAGAACTCAAATTACGAAAATATATAGTACTAATCAATTATGTTATAATATCTTTAAAGGATCCCACATTATATAACCATAAAACATTGCTTAACGTTCTAATAAATACTCATCGTCGAAATGCATTGAACATCAATTTATTTCATCCCTATATAACGTAAAATAATTCTATAGAAAATTTTTTTTTTCTTTTTTTTTGTTTAATTGATTTTTATTTTAATAGCACAGCTTTGAGGTCAAGTATATGCAATCCGAGGTCAAATGAAAATTGAATAACGATATGGTAAATACAAAACATATTTGACCATATCGTCATCAATTGCTTTTGATACTAAAAAAAAGAAGAAAAAATTCAATACGCACAGGTGTGCTCACGGTAATCATTCGAAAATTCCAATCTCCAGTTTTGAAACGCATACTAATGTTCTTTTTTTTCATACTTTGCATCAGAATTTGGATACCGTTTGCTTTTACAACTTTGAACGAGCTCCATCGAGCATATACAATCGATCGAGGTTACAATCAATTGCTTTTGTTTCTATATTGTTTATTCATTTAGTTTTAATTATTATTTCATTGTTCAAGTATACGTGTTACTATTTTTGGTAGACTTTAATAGAATCAAAAATTTTTATGATTTTTTATCACTATTTAGAGACGTTGACGCGCGCGATTGAAGAACAATGTTTTTTTATTATTGTGATTATTTTACAAATAAAACATCAAGCTAAATGATATCTTTAATATTTTAGAAAATAAAAAATTTTTATAAAGTAGGTAAATAATGATTGTTATACATAATATCCTATTTAACTTTTATTTATAAAATTTAAACGTTGACAATAAAGGATTTAAATTGTATTTGAAAAAAAAATGATGAAAATATTTATTGATTATAATAATTTACAACATAATAAAATCGATCGTGTTAATTATGATTTATCATGCATTTTTATTGTAAATTTTTATCTATAATTTATCAAATTGATATAAAAGTTTAATTTACTCTTCTTAATTTTGTCAATAATTATTAAGTGTGATTTATTGAATATTGAAAAAAGAATATTTTAAATGAAATTAATATAAAAAATTTTTTTTTAATATTATTAAATATTAAAATAGACGGTAATTTAAAAAATTAATATAATTTTTTCTTCTCTTTTATAGTTTTGTTTTATTATCATTCATGGATAAAAAAATATTGAATACAAATTATTTTATTGAAATTCCTGTGTAGTTAAACAATCCAACATTGGATTACAATTCACATTATCTGATTATTACAGACCAATATTTGTTTAACCTAATTTCTTTTTGGACCTTGTAATAATTGTGATAAAAATTAATTAACTTTTTCTTATTTAAAAATGAATGTAAATTTTATTAGTACATAAATTAGTATTAAAAATATATACATACGCATATTTACCATTATTGGAATATTTAGCTAGCGGCAGCATTTTCGAGGACTTCAATTCCCATACGTAGTTTCCTTTTTCTCGAAGTCATCCCACGTGGCATAATCCTTGATCTTATTTTAGTTGATTCTCAGTTCTCTCGATCTTTTTTTTTTCTTTTTAGCTAATCATAGAACAGTGCATTACGTTACACATTATAAAATGTAAAATCAAAGTAATTGTATTATGACAGATATAATAGAATTTTTTTCGTATTACCCTGGAAGAAAATTGACCATATCTTAAGCATAATTATCGGTCAACGCATGTTAAAATGACACTTATCTAGAAATTTTTTTCAAATCATTTCTAGAATTTCTAGATAAGTGCCATTTTAACATTTGTTGACCAGCAATCATGCCTACAATATGGTCAATTTTCTTCCAGGGTATATATATTATTTAAAACTAATTTCAAATAATTGCTTGGGTTTTTTTCTAATACATAAAATGTATACTATTCGAACATAAATTAAAAGATGGCTTAAAGTTCTGTTGTCTTTTCTTTTTTTATTTAGACGACCATTTGCCCGCATAAGTATTTAAATAGAATGATTTTATGTAACGTAAACTGCAAAGTTACTCGAACTTACAGGAAATATAAAAGAATAATTAGACATGTTCACAAAGTTAGCTCTAGAAGCTTTTTTTCTCATTAATGATGATCATTACATTTACAACAATGGTATAAATATGTGAAAAAACTTTTTTTTTATACGTATCTTGATTGAATGTACTTCATAGTGAATTAATATTTCTCGTTAAGTAAAATAGTCTTCTTATTTAATTTTACACATGTAATTAAATATGCTAATTGAATTTACTAAGAATTCTAATGTATTTTTCAAACGCTTAAATATAAAAATTTCAATTAAAAGAATGAAAACTTTCTCTTACGACATTCTCTCTTTTTTCCTTGTCTTTTGTAATTCAAAACAAATATCGATTATTATTTGCATCCTTTTAATTTTTTTCTTTATTTATTCTTTCATTGCGGTGTGTCGGAACGTCGAAAGTTGCACGTAATTTACGATAACATCGGGGCTTCCGCGTGACTACGATACCAAATCTCGAAAAATGCGTGCATTATGTCGTCAAGTATAATATAACGACGCACTTTATTTAGACGATGTGAATAATAAATAAATATTTACAATTAATTGTTAACTTTTATAGCTTTCAATGCATTTTAAAACATTGGCGTATAAAATTAAGTTTTTGCTTTTAAAAGTCATATTTTGACTTTGAAAGTGCATTAATTTGGTTAATTAGCAAGGAAGCTTAATTGTCGATTATTCAATGATTTACAATGTAATTTTACTGGCTTTTAGCGATTGAGCACGAGTCCTTGTTTTTTTGTCGATTAAGTTAGTTGCGATGAGTTTATGCGTATTTAGATATTTTTAGTTTCTTTTTTCTGAATTTTATGAATCATTTCACGTGCACTTTTTTACTGATTTTATGAATGAACAATGAGTGTAAAATATGTATGAAAATATAATTGAACAGTAAAAAACTTAATTACTTTTAATGCTTTTTTTTTAACTTAATATTTCAGTAATGAGGAAAAAAATTGATGTGAACTTATTGTTTTGATCTCTTCTTTGAGGAAATAAGTTATAGTGAAATTTTACTCTAAAAATTACGAAAGCTTGTTATTTATAACGTAACTAAAACGTGCTATTATAACGCCACAAGTATTTTGACTAATTTATTTAATTGTAGTTGTAAACCATTACTATATTTATAAATTCTTCTTCCTATACTTGACAGCTAAATCTTTTGAGTGCTGATTAAAAGTATATTTCTAAAAAATATTTTTATATCAATATTAAAATCGTAAGTCATGACTTGTATGAAAAAATTTTTTTATAATTTTCATTTCAATCGTGATAAAATAAAAATAATTGTATGATATCATTTTCAATTTATAAGAAATCAAAAAGAATCCAAGTATAATTATCCTGATTTAACAAAAAAAAAAAAAAAAAATATTGTTACTTACGTATAATGCACAGCTGCATCGTCGTTGCTGCCTTGGCATAAAAATACCCGTAGGGGATTTTAATCTTGATATGAACGTAGAATTCCAGGATTTAAGTTGGCCGATGTTATTTTCTATACATACATACAGGACCATCATTGGTCGATCGTTCATCTTTGACCTACTATTGATTATGTATAAACCCCTTAGGCTATTAAAATCTGTTGAATTTCCTGATAATTAGTACATAAATACATATACATATACACAAGATAGTTATGTAAATCATTGGTGAGAATATTAAGTATTGGACCAAAATTTATTTATTCGTTTAAGTTTTACATAATAAACTTGAATTTTGTAAATTTATTTTCGTACAGGCATGATGTAAATAATTGGGTGCGGGTAATGCAGGAATGATGGGTAATCAACGATTATTTGATATTTTGTTAAATTTTGAATTATAATAAATTGTAAGTAGATTTTGAAAATGTAAAAATTTAAAGTTTTTCAAATTTAAATTCAAACTGATATGATATTAGATTTGATTTATTCTTTTAATAATTTTGCATTAAAAATTATTATGGTTTTAGTAGAAATTGAACCCAAAATGGGCATTATAAATTTAATAGAATTTTTTTAGTCAAGAATTCGTAAATTAGCATAAAATGATTAAAATAAATGACTGTTAATAAGTTATAATCACAAGCAGTTCTTTATTTATACAGTATATATGTATTTGATTTCTATTAAGTATATCTATATATACACCGTTTTTCCATTTTAACAAAACTTTAAACTATATTTAAAGAAGTTATAACAATTTTATTTGAAAAAAATGTTATTTTCAGTAGTTACAAGTCAGTATTATACAATAAAAAAAAATAATTCGTAGGAAAAAAACGTCAAGACATAATTAAAAATTTTACATTATTGAAGATGTTAAAAAAAATACCGAAGGCTTTCGCGATATCAAAGTTTTATTTTTGTACTGTTATTTGACTTATAATTTCTATGTTTATTTATTCATACAATTTTAGAAAGTTTAATTTTCATTGAAAAAAAAATACCGCATCGTGATTTTTCTATAGAAGAATCGTAAGACGTTATTAGGTTAAATAATTTAAAAGCGTTATTGCATAATTGATTTGAAAACCAAAAATTTTAAAATACCCATAGATTTCTATGCATAGAAATTTTAACTTTATGCATCTAATAAAAATCCGTCAAAACCATCATATTTAACGTATTTAAATTCAGTTATTTCATCACAGAAATGAAAAAAATTGAAATTGTCTAAACTGTTTAAGCATGTAATTTTTTCTATTAAAGATAAATTATAAACACTATATTTTTTTCCAACTCATTTTGTATAATAAATAGGAGAGTATTATATTTTAATAATGTCGGTTATATTGCATACCATAAATAAACCGGTTTGTTGAGTTTAAATAAATATTAAAAAAAAAAACAATTAATGTATCTTTCAGCATGAATGATATACTTTTTATATGAATTATTTCTCCATCGACGTGTAAAAAAAAATAAAATATTTTTTTTTTCTTCAATATATATTTAAAAATATATACATAGATGTTTTTTAAATCATTGATTACTAATAATATTTTAATGAGTTAGATAGAACTTTTTTTCAACGGTTTCGATTTATGGTTATTGCAATTTGTATAAAAAATAATTACTTTTTTTTCTAAATTATGCATAGAAATAATATTTAATGAATGCTTAATGGAAAGTAAAATACATAAAACTTTGTGTTGTGTCAGATTTTATAATAATAGTATATCTATAGGCATATTTAGTGATTTATTGTTAATATTTACAATTGTAATCGCAGTTATATTCACAGAAATGTTATAAAAAAATTGACAAAATTTTTTTTCTACATCTACTTATGTGTTAACTGAACAGGTGTACAAGCAAGTTTGGTAAAACAATTTTCAATTAAATTTTTTTAAACTTTCTCCACCAATATAAAGATCACTTTTACAATGAACGCTTTTTACTTTTCTAAATCATGAAATTAAGATTTCATACGTTCTCCATTAGATACTTTCTTTTATAACATAAATAATTTTTAACATCTCACTTTAATAATTTTTTATAATTCAATATTTTACAAAACAATAAGAATATTTTATGTTTGAGTTAAAATTTCTATTGGTTCAAATAAAATTATAAGATCAAAGAGGAAAAAGTAATTTGTGACCTGTAAATAAAAAAAAAATTAACAATAAAAGAAAATGATTTAAAAAATAAGTTTAAAAAAAGTTTAATTTCTACGTAAGAAGTTAGTTTATAGAGCACAGTTAACATAATAAAATCTTAAAGAGAAAATAGAAACAAACCCTAATAAAGCTCTATACAGAAATTTCCGGTTTAATATATACTACCTCCGTTCTATAATGTTACATGTACAGTATATAAGTCGTCCGTTTAAAGGTAAATAAAAATAAGAAAAAAAAAAGAGAAGAGAAATAAGAAAAGAGAGCAGTCTCACGCAGTAAAATGCACGCGCGCGCCGTGCGGTCTGGGCTTGTGTGTATATAATGTCTGGCTGTATGCACATATCTGGGTTAAACATATCGGGAAATGCACTTGTCTGCAATCGCTTTCGATTCCTTATGGTGAATTGTGACGAGTGGGTTTTGTGATGAATGTTTCTTTTTTTTTCTTAAGTACATTCGTACGGGTGAGCGTGTGTATTTGCGCGTGTAAGTGTATAAATTTTTGTATGCATATATATAATGGAATTCTTGTGAAAGGAGAATTTTTAAACTGTTTTTTTGTCGATAGTTTTCTAGGTTATATCTTCTTTCAAATATCTTCAATGATTAATTTTAATATCTTAGGCTCCAATGATCAGATTGATTATGTAATGAGTAAGAAAATCAATGATCCAATTTTTAGATATAAATTATCAGAAATATAAAGATTTAAATTGCAATCAAAGAAAGTATACTGACTAAAAAAAAATTTTTTAATTTAATTATATCAATATTAATAATATTGTAATATTGTTGAGGTGTTCAGTGGCTCACTCGGTAGAGCTTTGGTTTGATAATCTCGAGGTTCCGAGTTCGAATCCCGCTCTCGACTTGATACAAGCAACCACTGTACGTTATATGTGCTTCGTTCACAAACACACTGAAAACCTTCGTCGCTAATTAGCATCGTAATGATAACATAATTACAGCGACGTTAAAAAAAAATAAAAATTTATCTCATTAGCAAATTTACACTCGGTATAGGATTACAAAAATTATTTGATCAGACTGCTCAAATTCAGATTTTCAGAAAAATCAATTTTTAAACAAAAATTTTTTTTTTCAATAATTTACGAATATTGTGAATTTTTTAAAAATTTTTATTATAACTATAATATTGTTAAAATCGAATGTATAATTAATGACCGTTATAATAAATATTTAACGACATTGTAAATTTTTAAATTATGATAATATATACCAACTTATAATGTTTTACGATAATCATAACGGTTATATTTCGTAATATGATCAATTAATCGTTTATTTCTTATAAAGCATATTTATAATATCCATTATTTAAAAATTGTTCAATCCAATCAATATTTTTCTCGTATCAATATATTTTTTCTGAATAAATATCATTTGAATAAGAAATACGTAGAGATCAATATTTTTCGCTTATCAAATATACTTATAATAAAAAATAATGCGGACAAGTAGGATTATTTAGTTTAAGCTTTATTTTTTCTTCTGTTTTCTTTTTATTCATTCATTTGTAATGTTATGATACTGGTCTAATGTGTGGGTTGAAATAAAATAAAATGCCATTATACGTATACAAAAGAAAGAAAGAAAGAGAGGATAAATCGAATTAGGTCCCTCTTTTTTAACTGGATTGACCCTGAGACGTTACTTGTCACATATAAAACCATATACGATACACGTGTACATTATACCCATTTAAAAAAAAAAGAGAGACAAGTTTGCGACCCTGGGTACATTTATACTTTAAAATGTTAGTCCTCGGGTATAGTAAGTAAATTGTACAAAAGATAGGCCGGTAGTGTTTCTATTACACGTATACGTAAGCTTATATGGTAAGTTGATATAATCCTTATTGATTATAAAAATTAGAAGTGATAAGATCAATGTGCTATGGGAAATTTAATTTGATAAAATAAAGAAATGGTTTAGGAAGCCTTTTTTATTGTAATCTTATATTTGGATAATAAAATTAATTTTTCTCATACTTCTCGGATTTAATAAGCTTAAAATTTAAATATTTTAGTAAATTTCAAAGAAATAATATAAATTTTTTGTGCGTTTCAATCATCTAGTGGTATGTAGAAAGTTTACATTATTTATTCATTTCAAATATCATCTATTTTTCTATACTATGGTATACTTTGTTGAAGATTTTTTTTAATGAATTCAAAATGCATTTATATAATTATAATTAGTTATTGAAAAATTTTACGATGCGTTTACGCTATTTTTATTCTTTCGATTCTTTTCCAACAATAAAAAGAGATTTAATCTCAACCTTTTTTATTAAGATAGTTTACAGTTAATATTATTAAATGAAATTTTTACATAACCAAACGATACTGTAAAAAATATTATAAGCATCTAATTAAATGATGTAAGATATAATTGTTATAAAAAATTATTCCAAGTAGAAATCATATAAAACAGATTTACATTGACATATTTCTTAGATTAATTACGTATTATGTTATTTTATTATCATCATAAATAAATAAATAACTTTATTTTATATGATTAAACAAACTAACATAACAGAGTAGGTCAAACGCTTTTAAAATATGGGTGTGCTTCTGTAGTCATTCAAACAGTAAATATTTCATCTTTTTTGGTTTTAGACATACAATTTTTTCAAATTATCGAATTTGATAAAATATAAAAAATGTAAACAATTAATTATATAATAATAAATAAAATAGAAAAAAGTAAAAGGATTAATTTAAACTATGTAATTTTCTCAATTGACAAGTTTAAAATACTTTTTTTTCAATCTTCCGTGTTCCGGCATTATGTTCGCCAAAGCACGAAGAACATGTACAAGAAATGTTACTTGTCTGATTGTTATAGAGCAACAGGAACAAGCGAGGAAAAGTAATATTGTAATTGAGTTACGTGTTGATACTGTTAATTTTCAAGAAAGTATATTTGCCATTAAATTATGCAAAAAAATTTTATATTTTTTATTCGGTTTATCATTTGCAACACACCGATAGAGCTTTTTTAATTTTTATTTTTATATTAGTATTATTCAAAATATTTCTGAATTTGCTATACTAGAAATTCAATTTGAAGAAACAGCTTCATTTGTCAAATGTAAATTTGACCGTTAATGTGATGTAGTGTCATTTATACGGTTAGTTATGTAATTAAAATAATAATCTAAAAATATTCTTTTCCATTAATATTTTCCATTAATTATTATTATGATAAATATGTATATAAAATAAATAAATGTAATAAACCGATGTATTGATGAATCACACATATTAATTATAAAACTGGGATTAAAATTTTTTAATTTCTTAAACCATTTAACTTTGGTGTCAACATATGAAAAATTTTCTTTTTTTTTCTTTTATAAAAGCTAGTAGACTGAATGATAAATAGGCAGCATCTCGTATTTTTTATTTGAATAAAATTATCGATTAATTATTAATACTAATCGTTATGAATGTGGATACGTGAGATATTTGGAGCGTTGATTAAACATTTCCTATATAATATAATTTATGTAGTATAATTAGTTTTATAGATCATTTGTTTATTTTTGCTTGAAACTCTTTTTTTTTATAAATCTTGCATTACATTATTAATGCGTTAATTACAAATTTCATTCTATGGCGTTTCTCTCTCAAGAATAATTAAACGCGCGGTCTTTGAAAAGATAATTTTAATATTTATCATTTCGATTTTCATTTTATATAAAATAAGGTCAATGAATTAATTTCTAATTAGTGCTAAATATAATATATTTATTATTTTTTTTATTAAGTACTCGCATACTCTTGTTAATACATTTTGATCTTTCAAATCAGAAATTACTACATCTTTATAAATAAACGAATTAAATGCAAAGCTAAATTTTAATCTTTAATGCATTTATCAATCATATCTTATTAAAAATTTTTGTGTCATAAAAGACGTTGAAAAATTTAGAGAAGATGATATGCTTCTTTTTTTTAAACCACATTATACACCGTAAAAAATCTTCGTTTTACGTATTACACAATGAAAGCTAAGATAATCAACATGCTTAAAGTGCTTTCTTATTGATGCAACATTGTTCTTTTTTTTTACAGTGAAACTATATTGAATCGGTGCATGCAAAAAAGGTCCTAAGTCCATTTTAAAAAATTTTTAAATGAAATTGCATCAAATGAATTAAAAACTTAAATTGTTAACTTTTTTTTACGAACTCTACAAATAGGGACTTAAATTCAGGTCTTATATTGAATTTTAAGTTAAAATAATAAAAAATCACTTTTCCGAGAGAATTTTTTATTTTTTTTTCATTTTTCTTCGTGTAAGTGTGAACATTTTCAAATTAGTCATTCTAGAAAACTTTCAGGATTTTACTTTTCTGTAAAAATCTAACAATAGCATTATGCTAATGTGTATCAAAGAAAAAAAATGAACCTCTTTTCAGTTTTACAGGGTCTCATTTCTAATTAAAAACTAATTATGTAAATAATCACATAATAGTGAAACTAAAGCTCTGACCTTCATTAAATTTATTATTTATGAATAAATCGGCACAATGAATGGTGAGACCTACTTATAACGTGTATTACGTTCAATAGTACCGCATCACATAAAAAAAAGTATCAAAAGATAAAAAAAAAACTAATGACTTTTTATCTATAAAAGAAAAATCTTTTCATGCCTTGAAGATGTTAGAAACTTGTATAAAACATTTACGAGCCAATTAAGTATCATCGCACTAACGAAAGCAACAGAAATTTATAAATCTTTTTATTGCAAGAGTCATTAGTAATGCTTAAAATATATAATGGCCGGATCAAATTTTTTACATCGATGTTTTGGGTTTATCAAAATTACATTGACGTTACTTTTACTTTTTCTTCGAAATGCACGTTTTGAATATATTTAATTTTTATGTGAAACATTATTATTTAATAAATATTAGAAAGAATTTAGGTAACCTTTTAAGTAATAGTATTTAAATAACTATTTCATCGAGTAATCGTATAACTTTAATTTTCCAATTAAACTTTATACTAATTATTTTATGAGTAAAATTTCATCAATTATTTTGAATATTTAGTTTGAATTAAAGTGATATTTATAAAGTACTAATGCATTTATAACTTGTAAAAGTGAAAGTTTCAGTTGCCGCAGGTAATTCGGATAATTTTCAAAATAGCATCTTCAGTAGTTTGATATTTGTGTCGTCGAACTTAATCGCGTAATTTCAAATTACCAAATGCAAGAATTTATGTGCTTTGCATTTCTTTTCTCGTTGTTTCTTTTGGTCTTTAATGTATTCCTTTTAATGTGATTTTGTAAAAACGTTAATGCAAGCGTTGACACGTGCTTGTAACTGTGTTGTTAGTTACTTCACAATTTCAATTGTGTATTTAATCGAAGAAATTTTAACGTTTTACTTCTTTTATTAAATTAATTGATGCTTAAATTTTTCTAAATTATTCGATTATAATTTTCAAATAATTTGTAAATGTAATGTTGAGAAATTTGAAAGTAGATGTCATAAATGTATAAAATAAAAATGTCAAAAAGTAAAAATAAACAAATATTTATTTCTAGTTTATTATATATTAACTATCCCAAATATAAGAAAACTTTTGAAATAGAATTTTATTAAATCATCAAATTTAATTCTCGTAAAATCAAAAATACATAATTCTAAAAATTTTAATCAACTGGAAAAAAAAACGTAAACATTTTTGAAAACAGCATTTACATATTACACATTAATTTAATTTTTTTTTGTACATAACCTTTCACAAATCAATCAGTATTAAAATCTAAACACTTTTGCCATATACAAAATTGTCTGATTCCCTTTATTTAACTTTTAACATAAACTACGCATAAATTAAAAGTGTTAAGAAATAATTAGTTTTCTATTTCTTCTTTTTTTTTATTTATTTTATATACGAACATAGAAATTAACACTACTACACGAGATAAGAACGAAAGCGCAGGTGTAAGAAAATAAAAAAATCTTCCTTAGTCTATAGTCTAGACTTACGCAACTGACTATATCGGATTATTTATACCCGCACCGTTTCGTCTCATTTACATGAAAAAGTAAAGAAAAAAATGAAGCTAATAAAAGTGTTCACGTCTCTCTATCTCTTTTTATCGTTGGTCTTACACTTGTAGAAAATCGGTAAGCACGACTTCACTCTCTTTTTCTCTTTTTTTCTTTAATCATGTATTGACAGCTTCCTGCGCTCTCAATAGTGTATAATTTACAAGCGATTTATTAGAGCAATTCTTATTTAAATATATATACATATATATATATAATCTTAGTAACGGTCTGTTTCCTATAATCGTCCACAAAACGATGACATTGTTACATATACAAACTTTTTTTTTTAAATCGATTCAATCCGTGACAATATCCTTTAATAAAGTAAAAACTCATGTATACATTGTATGTAAACATTTTGTAGAAGAACTCTTAAAGATGTCAAGAATGTCTTATTGTTAGTTTTTTACATGTTGAGAATGATTGTTCAACAAGAATGTATGACAAAAACCAAAAAATTTTAAAAAATACAAAATTATAAAAAAAGTTACATCGAATACTACTTGTGTGTCACTTTTAGCTTCAAAAGGAATCAGATAGTCAATTAAAAACAACAAAATCATGTACGTATTATTGTAATCGTATGAAGTGAAGGAAAAAAATAGTTGCAGTTCATTTTATTAGAAATTTGTCTGGTTAATTTTATTTTTAACATAATTATTCAATGTATATAAAAACTTGAAAAACAAAATTAAAATTTTTTATTGGTGTTAGTTTTGCGTACATCACAATATAATAAAAAACGTATATTATAATTCTTTGAAAAATATTCACGAACGTGTTGAAAATCTTAATTCGAAATTTCAATTTAATCCAGTCGATAAAACGTTTATATTAACAAAACTCTGTCAATCATTATCAACAGTATTAAACAATGCAAAGCTTGTCGTTCTCCCGAAAAATCGAACAGCCAGTCCTTCGAAGACAAACGTGTGCGTGTAATAGCCGAGAAAAATTCTAAAGTATATAGTGGCCTTGATGACAAGCCTCAGTTTTCAAAGGTGTAAAAAAGAAAAGAAAATGACGTTTGATTGAAAACCGCAGGATTTTGTTTCCGTGTATATACATATATAAATATCTTTATGGTTAAGTAAATATTCTTATAGATTGGTTGATTCATAATACGGGTTGAAGAAAATCAATGTGGATATTGTTTGAACTTTATTTTGTTGAAGAAAATTATTTTTAAAATAATAATTTAGAATTTATTTAATCATAATCAAATATTTCATTAACTAAAATTCATTTAAATACAAATTTTTTCTAGGTAACTATTTTTAGTTTATAAAATACTAGTCACATTTAAAAATATCTTCTCCTCGAAAATAATTTTTTATTTACATAAAAAAATACAATTTTATTCGAATAAAATGCACATAAGCATAATCTAAAAGTAAACATAAGAATATAAATTTTCATAAAGCGTACAAATTTTTTACGATATAACTTCTTAATTATTCATTTGAATATAATATTTATACGAATTATATGTAATCCTTGTGGTCAGAGCAAGTTGAAGGTTAAGCGTGTATGCAGCACCGATCAGCATCTGAAAAATTTATAAAACGTGAGATGCGCTTTAAAGCATGTTGTCATATTGCACCTTGAAAAGACTTACAAATCGAAAGGATCAAGACGAAAAACAAGGACAAAATATTAGGTCGAGGAAGATTTTTTTATCACAGAAAAACGTGTCTTGTATTAAATAATATATTAGTTCAGTATAATTTATTTTAATTATTAATTTAATAAAAGTATGAGTGATGTTAATTATTATTATTTTTTTAATTTCTAATGTGAAAATAAAACATTGTAACTAAATTTTAAATTAAATTATATATAAATTAAGAAAATAAAGTTTTAAAACAAATTCAAATTATCTAATAAAAAATTATTTCATATATTAAAAAAAACAGTACATTAATCAGTGTCTCTATAAATCTAAATGACCTAATCGAATGACTGCTAACAAAAATTGAAGTTCAATTGGCAAATAACAAAATTGAGTCGTTTCGTGCACGTTCTCGAAAGTTCAAATAATGCGAGGGCATCAATGTTATAAAAAAGGTAATGTAGAAGAGGGGAAAAAACTTACGCTCAGCTCTGATCTCTACGCATGGACTCCTAACCCTCATTTACAAACCATTTTATATTCAATTGCAGCACCTCGAGCAAGTGCGAAGATCAGCGCTCGTATAACGGGTGACAAAAAAAGATTTTTTTTTAATTTTGTACTAATTTTATTATAAAAAAAACTAAGGATAGAAAAATTATAGTGTAAAAATTTAATAATTAATAAAAAAATAATAAATATTTTAAAATGTTTCTAAAATGTTTGAAATATATCAAATGATATATTTTTCTTTCTCATTATTTTTTATTGGAATTTCCTAAATTTCTTTTCTAAAAAAATATGTATATGAATATTTATATACACTTAAGAAGGTAAATTTATTTAAAAATAAAATAAAAATTTTGTTACAAAGTCATATACATAAGCACGCACTCACATACACACATGTGTATATATATATATATATAGAAGTCTCATTTGGTTCACCCAGTATATTAAGCACTTACTTTAACTGCCGACACACCGCGACTTATTGAGACCAATCGAGACAATAATATACGCGCGCAGGGCCGGTACTTCTGCTACTGAATTTGCGAATTAATTCTCGCATGTGATTCCAATTTAGTTCTTCCGTGAAAGATCATTTTTTAATTAAAATCATATTAGGCTTGATTTTATAATTTTACCTTTTACTTTTTTAAATAATTTTTTAAAATTTAATCCATTTTCTTTCACATAACAATTTTTCGAGTAGGAGAGTAATCTTAATTTTTTAATAGAACTAAATTCTTTTTAAACTTTTGTGTTTGTATAATATTTAAAATACATATTTAAGCTTTAAATTTTTACATAAATAATTCTAAATTTCAAATGAACGTATTAAAAAAATTCCTTGACAGTGACTTTTTTATTATTATTGTGTCAATTAAGTGGTCTTGTCATTTATAAGCTTTAATAAAATTTTTGTAATTTTCATTTCTTGTTAAAAAAAATTAATTTTGAAAATAATTATTTAATTAAAAAATATGATTTGGATTTTCCTCAAATTTAAGGTCTTTCCTCTGAAGTTCATTTAAAAAAGAAATTTTT
Source organism: Anastatus disparis (assembly GCA_017163975.1). Lineage (NCBI taxonomy): Eukaryota > Metazoa > Arthropoda > Insecta > Hymenoptera > Eupelmidae > Anastatus > Anastatus disparis. The sequence goes on from JAFFSR010000251.1 coordinate 6,528,406, forward strand.
AATAATACCTGCTACGAAGCTTAACCTTAAAATGAACGAAAAATTACTCCATCACTGATGATATCATTTGAAGTTTTAAATGGCACCGATCAACTTGTGTACATACACGTGAGTGCCTATTGTTATGTTAATTAAAAAATAAGAATAAAATGAGATCCCCGCAAAATTTGTACTGTATTACAATGGCTTCAATATTGCTCAGCGATACATCGTACAAATTTCTCAATAGCCTTATTTCTTTTTGTTGATGACACATGAAAAAAACGAAAAAAATTTTGGCTTACCGAATCCCTTGTTAACGAAAAAACAGAAAAAAAAGAAAGAAATCAAAGCGTACCAAAGTAAAGGAGTATGTCGTCAAGAATGCATCGAATGTAATTGAGTTCCTTTCGGCATACAAGGGGGGAAAATTTTCTTGCGATGTATAAATACGTGAGTCGCAAAAGTGAACAACCGACCCTGACACGATCGCATACAGATGTTCAATGTAAAATAAAAAAAAACAATATAATGCGTATATGAGGCTTTAGATTTTATTATACCTTTCGATTCAATGTTTAGAATACAATACACCAATGCTTCGATATTTCAAACTAATGATTTAATATTAGATTATAAAAGCAGACCAATAATCCAATTTAACCATAGGATAGAACGATTTGCCAATTGAACGCGCGAAGATTTTCTTTGTAGACATTTGCTACTTGGAAGGAACTAAACTTCTTACTTAATATATCTGACTTTATCGTGAAGAAGATTATGACAGTATTATGATTATTAGGATACGATGCGAGTGCCTTTTTTTTAAATATTCAATTTTGCATCTTAATTAATAAAATTAATATATAAACATAATTTTGAAGTGTTATAATAAAACAAATTATTCTGTAAATTTTCAATATATAAATTAACAACTATAACATTTCTACTTTCGGTGCAATAAGTTGCATAACTCTTTTTGCTCGATACTTCAGTGAAAGGGTTCATGTGGTAAAGGGCGGAATATAAGGAACGGATGGCAGAATCGCTTGAAATAACTATTTCTCTGGTGGTTATGTTGAGAGGGACCAAGATTTTATTTGATTATAAACTAAATAAAGATTCATAATGGCATTTACAAATGATAAAAATAAATTTTTAATTTGATGTTTAATAAACAATAAATTTTAATAATAATTTGTCGCCGATGGCGAAAGACAAAGAAAGACACTGGTTTCCGAGAAGTATTTCCTTGGCGGTCTCTATAGGTTATTAATTGTCTGTGAATAACACGTAAAACAATACAAACAAAAATTAATTACAATTTAATACAATTTTTGTTCACTTAAGATTGGTCACGCGCACTAAGCGTTGTGGTCAAAAGTTTGGCTCTAGCCTATACCAAGAATCAAATAATTATAAGCACAGGAACATCAAAATCATGAAGATGTAATGAACAGAGCTGTGGAAAATTGAATATCGCTTGTAGAAAAAACAGTCATTATTTCAGAATCGACACAACAACAGTACATCGATACCATGGATTACAACGCAACAAAAAATCAGGAAGTTGAAAATAAGTGTAATAGTTCTGAGAGCTTATAAGGACTGTTGAACCATCCTTCGCAACCTCTTATCTCAAAAAATCAAAGAACAGACTTACATTGAAAAAAAGGAAATTGATTCAGACCCATCAGTCGACCCGTCACCAAGAGCATGTTTCAATTGTTGGGGACTAGCACACGAAAAGTGTAAAAGGAATTGTGGCTGGTTGAACTGCACGATTATAGATTGTGGCAAAATACATCGCCAAATGTTAAGGATAACTATAGAAAGAATTCAACGCTTAGAGAGGCTTATACACTATCAAGGATCGCTGATTATCAAAAATACCAGCGATATTATTACCACCAGCAATATCACAGATACCAGTATCGCATTATCAATTGAATTCTGCGAGAGAGTTAGCTGGCTCGTTAACAAAACAAGGCAATTGATGGAAAGTATTTCGGGATTGTCGATTTAGACTTAAGATGCCATTGTTAAACACATCTAGGGGCAGTCACAAGTACATTGAAAGACACAGTGAATAATACAGTGTCAAACAAACTAAATAATACAGCGCCAAACAAAGTATAGGATCTAAAGCATGGGTATAGTTGAGCTTTCACACATTTCATTAACAGTTATTTAAAGATTGATTTATTTTAATACAAAAAAATGTATAGAATATGCAAGATTTGCTCAACTGATTCCTATAAAGAAGCATTCTTTCAAAACATTTGTCAAATCAAGAAAAATCATAAATAGAATATTTTAAAACTTAATCATATTACTTTATATTATTCTTACCAATTAAAATCATATATTTCTTAGCATAATGAATCACATCAAAAGATTATATGGAAATAAAATCCTATTTTAGAATATTTATTTGAACATCTGTAGCAACCTGGTTACAAAAATTCAAATAAATTCACAAATGCATTGTAGGTGGATTTTCATACAGATCTCAAAAAAAAAAGATTATGAAGAAAGAAACCATGGGTATTTTTAAACCATCTACACCAAGAATCTCTTGACAACAAAATACTTTAACCTAGAAAGGAAGTTAAAGTCTAGACCTTTGACCTGTAGCTCAGAAGGACCTAGAACTAAGAGTTGGAACATGCAAAAATATTCTTTTATACTCGAAGTGAGGATGGTAAGCCGGTTATATCGCGTGGTGCGAGATTTCCAAGTTACACCGTGTAGCAATCGCCAGTAAATATTATGGCTGAATGATGTACTTGCGAGAAACGTATTTCGTCGAACAACACTTTTTTAAAAAATTAATCAGATAATAATATTAATGAAAAGACTGATATTCATGATGAATGACTTTATATCTATTTGATTAAATTGATACTTTTAACATAATTTAATCACGATATCTAAAAATTAAATACTAAAGTTATATTATCTATATCAATAATATCCTATCATTAGAATATCGTAACAAAAAAATTCAGCGTGCATAATAGATCTTTCGATAATAAATCTATCCATTATTTTTTGTTTTTAATACAGCTTCCTTCTTCGTATATACATGTATATATATTTTTTTCTTTGCGTTATCCATGCTTTGGTTAAGAGGGAACAAAAAAATTAATCAGTAAACTGTGTACTTGAAACAATAGATTTTCCTAAAACCTTATGTAATTCACTCGGCGTTCGCTATGCAGATTAGGAAATAAATTATACTCGCGCCTCTTTCCAGAAGTGAAGGTGTGGCAGCCCGCCTATTAACTGTCATTGTGTAATATTGCTCGCAAAATTATTGATTCTTTTGTAGTTTCAAAATTTAACTTTATAGTTATTTTTTATAGGTTCAGATGTTAAATTTTTATTTCTTTTCAAATTTAAATAATAAAATTTTTTTTACTTAAAAAAACTATTATAAGCTGAGTTTTAAATTATTTTAAATGGCAGACAAGTGTTATGAGTAAAGTTTTGTCAATTGCATATTCAATAGTAAACAATAATTAAATATAGTCATGAACTTATTTAGACTTAATTTCAATATGTTGCAAGATTTTAATTAGTTATTATAATAGTAGTTGATTAAACTACTAAAAAATGAAAAAATATATTATTGTAAATTTTTTATAAGAAATATTAAAGCAAAAATTAAAAATTTTTTTATTTATATAAGAAAATTAAATCTATATTTAAAGAAAAAAAAATAAAGCAAGAGTCATTATCACAGAAATAATTAGGCCCATTTTTTTTATTTAACGTTGCTGTATTTATGTTATCATTGTGATGCTAATTAATGATGGAGATTTCTCAGTGTGTTTGTGAACAAAGTACATGTAACGTACAGTGATGCTTGTCCCAATCAACCGAGAGAGCAGGATTCGAACTCAGGTCCACGAGATTACGAATCCATGGCTCTACCGACTGAGCCACTGACGATCTCAACTAAACCCATTTTATTCGAAACTTTTATAAAATGTTATTACGATAATAAATAACATTAATAAACAATTTTTTCTCATCTAATAAATAAATTATATATAATTTAAACAATGTCTATAACAATATAATTTTAAAGATTTGGTATTGTGCATCACATAATACAAAAAAAAGACCATTGATCAATTGAAGTTCACGTGCAGTCCGTTCCTTTCTATCGCACGCATTAGTCTATTGTATACGTATACGCATTGCTGTCTTATCGTTTGCTTATACGTATATACGGTATGTGTATACTAGTAATTCAATATACCTATCTATATATCATGTTGCACCGAAGTAAATGTCCTTGTGAGGTTACCTGTTGCTCCACCTGCACTTAAGATTCGTGACTAATTGAAAATTGTATTTTTTTTTTTAAATTACGCGAACTATACTTTGCTTATTGGTCATATATCAAATCTTTTTTTTACAATATATAATGTTATTCATTTTCAGAATAAACTTTGTAAAAAATTGTTACATTGATCTGTTTTAATTTTGTTTTTACTTTAGAGTGAATATTTTTTTGTTCCTTTTTTTCGTTAATTTACGTAATGCCGTTATACTTTTGCTGTATTAATCAGGATACTTGGATGAAGTAAATCGTACGTTATAGTAAATATGATTATTATTTTAAAAATGATATACTTTAATTATTTATATAATTCAAAGAAATTTCTTAACATTTTTAATTGCGCTAACTTATGGTAATTCTTATACCTTTAGTTTGTTTTCTCATAATATTCAATTATCATTCATCAAAAGCTATCGTGTCATCAATAATGCAATAGCAATTAAATAATTAGTAGAAAAAAATCGATAAATGCGCAAAATTAAAAAAAAAAAAAGAGCGCTAATAACATGTATTCGTTAAGTTCTATGCTGTGTTTACCAAAAACAGGCAAATACAATTGAAAACATTTACACTTATGAGTATGCTTAAAAATATTTGATTTTTAGATGATACAAGTAAACACAATCGCGTGTGATTTCATATGCAAACCTGTATGTGTGATGATGTAATTAGTTCCGGCGTAATAGATCATATATTAATCTGTACATATGAGATCTATAAGTTCGCAAATATGCATCGCGTTTGTTTTGATCTTAAATTTCTTTGGGTTTTCCAAATACATGATTATTTTTTTTATTGAATTACTATAAACAATTTCGCTCCATGGAAAATTCAATTGAATGAATGTCTTTATACGAATTGTACTGTAAGAATTCTTAACTATCTATCATATATATCAATAGATTATTATAAAATATTTTGATTTTTTTAATACTTAATTTTTAAAAGTAATTTTTCCATTCCCAAGCTAGGCTAATACATTCTTTGGGAGGTAGTAAGAGGATTATTTGTAATCGCAAAAGATTAAATATTAAAAAAAAAGTAATTAAATCACGATTACGTTGCTCTTATCAACGTCATATAATTTTCACGAGAATCATCTTTATTGGTAATTTTTCAATATGTGTAATGCTAAGAAAATTTATATGTGATTTGTTTTATCGTTCAACGTATGAAAATGGTAATGCCAAAGAGAGATGATGAAGAAAAAAAAAGTCATAATCGAATGTTCAACTGACGTTAGAAAATTGTACATCGCTATTATGCAATAGCATACTAAGTATTAAATAACGCAGAAGACAAGAGGAAATCATGTGCATAGTTTTCTCTGTCGCTTTTACAGTCGTTATTGCGTACATCTTTGTTTTTTTATTTTTTCTTTTATAAATAAAAAATTAATTTATAAACATTATGAGTTTGTTAACGACGATAAAGTTTAATAAAAAAAAAGAAAGAAAGATTCATGTGACAAAGGTGATGAAAAACATACTTTTTTCCTCGAATTCGCAGACTGGTTTTACACATGATTGTTAGTCAATTAATGGCCAGTTATGCTATATAGTACCACATTTTTTCGTCTATCCGATGTTGCTTTATATTTCGCTTTATTAAAATTCATAAAGTTACTTTATTACGCGGTGAGATTAACATCAACGCGAAAAAGATTTTATAGACACATGTGTTTGTTACTGTGGAACACGTTCGGTTGTTGTATATATTATTTACTTTTTTTTCTCTCGTTGCACAACCGTAGAAACGAAAAGTGAATTTAGCTCACGGGAATTTTTACTACGATAATCGATGCTTTTTTTCATACCATAATTATACTTAAACGTAGCGTAAAATAAGATTGTGTAAATTGTTATTATTTATTAATATTAAAAATTTATTAATAAATATTATACTTCAGAGAATGCAAGTCATTGGCACATTTATAATGAAAATTTTTATTGTATCTATATCATCTCAAGGAAACTAACTTTACAGCATAATTACATGAATTAAAAAATAATTTTTAATAATACTCTTATCGTCGTAATTAGATTAATGATCCTTAATCATCATATAATGAACATTTATTCTATAAAAAAAATTTTTTCCTCAATAATATTAAGAATGTATTATTATATAATGTACACAATGCGAGATTAAAGTTGCTTGTAAATCAATTGTTATAAAGGAAATGTATGATTCCATTTTTAGTCTAAGCTGATTGTGGTAACAATATTTTTAAAGTTCGGTTATCAGTTCGAGGAATTTTGTGAATGTATACATAAAGTTGCGACATGGCAAATTTTATTAGTAAACAGTTACAAAGTTTTTTTTCTTCCTCTGCAAGTACCAATACTACAAATGTCCACATTTTTTATGATTGATTTGTGCATCGATGATATTTAATTAATATTTTTTATAAATTTATTAAAATTTAATAAATTTTGTAACCAAACACTATTGTGACATACTTTGTTTCTAATCAATACCCTATTTCCGATAACTTTTTTCCAAAAAGCCCAACAATGGTTTGTTTAAAGATTTCAAAATTACTAAATATATACTGATTTTTAACTTTTAGAGTACTACCATAACCATTCAATCTCTATATATGTGTCGACATTTTCCGCAGTATGTAAATTATAAATACACAAAAGATTTTAGTATAAAAGGAGCCTTAACTTATTGTGTGAAAACTTTGGTATTTCAAAGGTTAATAATTAGAAAATTATGTGTAAATGACAAAATATATTTAAACAAAACTTAACACTCTTTGTTCTCTAATTTTAAATATTTCATAATTTCGAAACCTCAAAACTAGAGTTTCAAATTTTTGATTTCCTCAATATTTGTATTTTCAAATTCAAATATTCCTAATTTTAAAACTTTTGAATTTAAAATGTACAAGAATTTGCACTTTCTTAATTTTAAAATTTCAGGATAATAAAATTTTTTAAATTCAAAAGATATGTATAAGATCAAATTAACTAGCAAATAATGCAGAAATAAAAACTTGTTTTCAACAATTGAAAACGATTCCATTCCAACTAGCGACGTAGATCGTCAGTGTGTTTGTGAACTTCAGCACATTTAATGTACAGTGGTACTTGTGTTAATAGTCCGAGAACGGGATTCGAACTCGGGACCTCGAGTTTACAAATCCATCGCTCTACCGACTGAGTCACTGACCTCTTAAATCCAATTAATCTTCAACCCACCACTCAATTTTAAAGCAATAATTTTAAAAGCATTTTGTACACCTGTAAAAAAAACCTTGCCAAACATCAGTCTTGTCTAAATAAAGTTATTTATAACTTTGGTAAATTTTCATCACGACGTCGAAGCAAATTTTATTAGCAAACAATTGTATCGATCTTATTAGCTATATTACTATACTCAACAAGGTGAAGACCATTTTTACATATTACGTTTCCAAGTACCTTTATGTATTTTGTATAATACGTTCTGATCACACACAGATTATTCTATAAGTCAGGTGAACAATATGTTTACGCTGTCTTGTGGTAGAGGAAATTTTGTAAACTAAGCTAAGATGATGATACGATGATTTGTTTTTTCTTCTTTTCAACTTGCTAAGATATTTTTCCATGAATATGAAGGTTAATTTAATTTATTTGTATACTCGAACTACAGACTTAGTGTAATATCATATGATTTTGATTTTCATCATTTTGTTTTATTTAAATTAATCTGTCGTTTCAAGCTCTATAATACAAAAAGTCCTATAATTAATGATAAAAAAAGAAAATAATTGCTGCTATAAAAATTAAAGTTGTCATTACATTAAATCTGTTAAAAAGTATGTGTACCAAGTCGCGTGTAATTTCAGTTTTAAATTCAATGAATATTTAAAACTATCGCAAAAAGTTAATTCAACTTGCATATTGAATATTCTAATGTCGTATATGTTATTAACAATCTAAATATTTATCCACATTATAAGATTTAAAATAAATTTACAAATTTGTTATTTTCTGTTCAAATATTTCAAATTATGCGTTATATTTTATATTTCAATAGAATTTTTGCATCGTAAATTGTTGTTACTCATCTCATTGAATATTGTCAACATCATTGTCAACATTAATTCCAATATCCGTAGTTACCGAGTATCGATGAATCATCCGTGTCTATAAAATTTACTTTTTTTTTGCTAACTCGTAAAATTAGAATAAATTAGTTACATTTTCCTTACTGTTATTAAAAATTTAAAAGCTCTTGTCTAGCATCAATTGATCGATCTTATTATCCCCAATAATTAATCCGCAAAATTATTAGCAATTAAAGCTTGTTCTAATTTGAATAATCATCGATTTTTCTATGCATATCAAGAACATAAACGTTTAAAAATAATTTAATGTCTTGCAAGCTAAATAAATTGGACTGATTTTAATCAAATTCATTTCAATCTTAAAGTTTATTTTGCACGTAAAAAATATTTAATTCAAACTTTCATTTATAATTACTTACTTTTTTTGTATTCCTCTGATAATAATTTATTGAAATTATAAACACGTATTTAAATATAAAAATGTGAAAATTTGACATAAATTTATTTAGGTACTAATTGCTTTTTTCAAGATTATTATTTTTAACTCCATAATATCTTGATTATATGGCGATAGGATAATAAGTCTTTTTTTCCAGCAAATTATATGCTTTTTAATTCATATTTCTCGCTAAACTAATAAATACATGCAATCCGTTAAGTTATTCCTTTATCGCATATAAGAATACTTAGATGTCTTTATGGAGGCTCGCTTTTTGCCTATATATACATAATAGCCAGCAATAGCGTGACGTATATATAAAACTTACCTTCTGTTTTTATAATGTAATGTTACGCCCCATACGAGAAGATATATATGTGTATAAGAAGGTGTGTCTCTTAGCAATGACAAGCCGGCAAAGTCTGCCTTTTAATTTGCCTTGCTCGTGATCTAATTTATCCGTATACGTGTATGTCGTGGAAAAAAAAAACGTAGACATAAAGAGCTAAAAAAAAAAAAAATTTTCTTTCTGCACGAAACAAAAAAAAATATCTACGTGAAACAAGTTGATATAGTCATTTAAGATTCACAAGTGTTAACGATGGCATTTGTTATTATTTGTTGGAGTTTTTTAAGGTTTGCTGAGGAACTTGATATGGAATTATTAACAAGATTGTGGTCTTTAGCGCGTAATGTTTTTATAGTTTAGTGGGATCATATATGTTTTGTGATTATTTTATAATTTATTGTCTGTTTACATTAAGTGATTAATTGGATAATTATTATGTTTGAGTTCGTACTTGACAATGAAGACAACTGATTATATTCTGTTTATTATTACTTCATTGTAGTTATAAATGTAACAATTAATGAAAAATTTTTATTAAAACGAAAATATTCATGCGGGTAAATATATATTTTTAAATCTAGATAATTTTTATCTATCTATTTATAGAAATCATGTCAAGGGAGAAATTTTTTTTGATTTCATGTGCGCATTTCGTTTTATTTAAATAAACACCATTAGAGCTAAAAATACATTTTAATTACTGAGAATTTTCATAGATCTTTTTTTTTAATTTCAGTAATGATGTGAAACTTTTTTAAATGAATTAAAATTTAAAACGTAAAATTTATTATTTTATATTTGGTTTACAAGCAACTATTTTATTTTGGCCAAATTATAAGTATAAATATTTTACAATAAATAAATAACATTTGCTTATTAAAACCCATGTATTTTAAATAATATTCTTTTTTATCTTGTAGACAACCTCGTGTTTTTAAAATATGAGGTTGTGCTAAACGTGTAAGGTTAAGATATAAGAAAGTGGTGATGGGGTAAGTTTGATCTGGACCCTTTCTATAGAGTGATAAATTATACAATGCTCTTTTTTTACCCCATTGATTTAATATTTTGTATCCTTGTGATAAAAGCGTTGAGCAGCTTGCTGAAACGACCTCCCGACTATCCTGACATAATCTAAACAGAAGTTCGGTGCGGTCAAGAATATTATTCCATTATAAAGGTTAGAGAACTATAAACTCTTAAATATCGGTCAATTGGAGAGTTCAAATGATATCGCCTTAAAATATTGCCGTTGAATTTAGCATTAGTATAGTAAATAATTCAGGACTTATATGATTGATATTGCGCACAACGATGAGACACTTCGACTGTGACCGTAGTAGGATATTAGGGCGCGAAATAATGTTCCCGTAGCGGTTAGGTTGACTGAGAGATCAGGTGGACGATTGGCTAGGTAATATACTTGAAGACATGCGGAAATAAATATAGAAAGTAGGATGAAGGTCACGATTCACTTACATAATCCTATAAATGAGTTTAAAGATCGTCTTAAAATGAAATGCACGAATTATAGAGTTTGTTAAATTACGCTGAAAAAAGTCCCCGATTCTGTTTGTAAAAAGATTATTTTTTCTCAAATTTTAATATTTAAACACAGTGATTGTAAATTTTTTAATAAAGCTAATATTGTCAAAAGAAATTAGTGACGGCGAAACATACAAAAGCTTAGCTAACATTACGAAATTTTACGATGACTCCTACGAGTACAATTATTTAAAAAAAAAAACCAATGCTTTATAGGTGTATAAAAAATGTATAGAATTTTTTAACTATATATCAATTAAAAAGTCAATGATCGATGTTACGCTTATATACGCTCATAGTAACGTTTATAGTAACAAGAGTTAGACAATTGCGACATCAGTCGAAAGGAATGTTTTGTTAAAAGAAAAAAAGACAAAATATTACATGTCTTTTATTTTCACGGCTGAAGTACACAGATAATTTTTAGTAATTAGATATTATTACGAGTATTTGAATATGAATATTGTCAATATTTATGGGAAAAATATTATTGCGTTTTATTGTTTCATACGTAAAAATTTAAATACATTTTGCTTATCTATACAATTTGTAAAACAAGAAGTTTTGGATAAATTTTCTAAATATACAAAAATTATATTCAACTATTCATAAAGTTGATAAACAATTATTCATTAAATAATTAACTTTCATTATTTTATTGAAATAATTGCTTAACATTCTAATAATATGTAATATTTAATATCATAAATTCGTTTTTTTTACTTACAGTTTCATTAAAAATATCAATATGTAAATTGTTGTTCGTTCATTAAATAATATTCCACTGTTTTTATTCATATGGTCGTAATTGCATGACGTTTATTTATTTTAGTTAAATATATGTAATTAGAATTAATCAACATCATTAAAATAATAAGACATAAAAAAAGTCCCATTTTAAAACAGCTGAACTATGACATTATACATTGTACATTTATATTAAAAACATCCTGTTTTTTACTTCACGGTGCTATAATACATATTATTTATTTTATTCTATTTTAATATATTTCAATATAACTCTAATGTCGTTAATTTATGGCACCACTGCATAAACAAAAATAAAAACGTTTATGTAAATTTTTATTGCAGGATATATTGTATTCAACAAGACAAAGTACTCTTGTTTACAAAGTTTTTTTTTCAATAATGTAGGCGACATCTTTTTTTTTTCTTTTCTTAATTTAGAATGAAAAAAGCGTAGGAAGTTTCCGTGTTATTTTTTTTTGTCGTACTCAAATGCGTAAGTGCACGGTGCAAAAACCGTAACTGCAAATACATATTAAAGTGTCACTGAATGGTTTGGTTTAAAAGTAAACGCAATGAATTCCACTCACGTTTTATTCCCTTGTCTCTTTATTTTCTCGATATGCAAATAATTTTAAGTTGTTTTTTACATAATTGTTGTTTTTTAAAAAAAAAAAAGAGAGAGGGAATTCTTACCACTTTTTATAAACAAACTTTTCATGTCAAGTGCGAAAGCTTTTTTTTGTTATCAACATTTAGACGAAAAAAATAACCACAAAAATATTTGTGCTCACATTATGTACGAATGAGTCTATTTCTAAAACAAAAATAAAAAATTTCTAATTTGAATAATTGAAAATTAACAATGATTTTGACAAGTAAATTTTCCTCATTGAAGTTTATTTCGTTTATTTTCAGGTAAGTGTAAACTGATAAAATCCACACGAAAATTCTCATCTCTCGGTACGCGTAAACACGTAAGTTTCATTAATATAATTTTTTTACTTTAAAAAAAGGAAGGAGCATAATATAAATAAAGAAAGATTTATTATTAAACTTGTCGAGGTCAAAAAATTTATCTTACGTACGAGAAGCACGTGTAAGATATTATACGTACGTACATATATAAATATTTTATTTTTCCTCAAAATTTACAAAGTAGCTTAGCAAATCCATACACATAGTAATTGCTCTGGTACAGATTATACGTTAAGTTTTTCCTTTATTTATATATATGACATATCAATAATCTGCTTCGTAATACTTAACACACGGGTGATAAATGATTATCTTATTCGCGTACTTTTAACGTTCTATTAATGGATCATGTTTATGATGATGTTTAAACATTTTATTAGGATATTTGAAAGTGACGACAATTCGTTAACGCTAATTCGTTTCTATTAATAAAAACGAAATAATCTTTGAACTTGTATATTTAGACTCATCAGACGTGAACAAGATAACGTTGACAATACTTATTCTCAGGTTATTTTGCCTTTAAAAAGAATTATGATGATATTAAAATAGTCATTGCGTCGAAAATGTAACAACAATAAAAAGATTTATTTAAAATTATTTTTAATATGCAATTATTATTTTCATCGTAATATTAAGTTGAGTAAAACTTGAAAACGCCAGACATAATAATAACATAAATTATAATAAAAAAGAAAACTATTATTGTGCACAACAAGAATAGAAAAATAAAATCATAAACATTGTAATCAATGCGTTAAAAAGACAATTTATTCATCGGCACGTAAAAGGAAGTGATTATTCTTTTAATTTATATTATTGATATTCTCTAAACGTAAAGCTCATCGAATCAAAAATGAGCGTATCGTCTGATTTCCAAATAAAGCGTCACAATTTTAGTCTCCGTGTGTATTGATAGAAACAATATACAATCTATTATTTTATTTTGTCTTATTGAAAAAGTTATGCATGAATTTACCCTGGCGTCGATTAGGACAGCGTGACGAGCGTGATAATAAGTTACGAAATTCACGTTATCAAAATTTATAATTTGTGCCCTTCAGTTCATCGTTAAAAAAGTATATAATAAAAATTATTTTACGTATTATCTTAATATTATTGTATGAACCGGACCTACGCTCAGGTAATCTTACCTCTTATAAGATTTACCTTTGTTAGAATAAATAAATAAATAAATATTTGCATCATACAAAAATTAAGTATGATTAACCAATTGTTGTCAACGTTGAAATATTATTTGACCGTACATTTATTTATTTGACTTAATTTATGTTTTATTTTTTCCCATTTTGTTTATGTTTGTCTTCTTATAATTCATTTTTTTATCTTATCTGCCATAAAAGATGGCTTATTAAGTATTTAATTTCAATGTAATTTCAATGTAATTGCAAAGAGAATGCCATTTTTACGTTAAGCATGTATAAGTATTTTTTGTCGCTTGAGAGAAAAAAAAATTTTATCTGACTATAAAATTATATAGCGTTGGTTTATGGCTAATTGTTACTTGAGAGATAAAGTCTGCATTTCTTAATTACTTAATACAGTGCAATTTACTGCCTTTGATAAGAATTCAATTTATAAAATATTTTCAAATTTTCGAAATATTTTTATGTGTTTTTATTTGTTAATAATGTTTAATTATACAAAACTTTATCAAATAATCGAATTTTTTAAAATTTAAACATTTTTAAAACAATTATTGTAAATAAAGTGATTTTATCAGGTAGTTGACTTGATGCTATGTTTAAATAAATATAAGCAAAACCTACCGATTAATTATACGAATCGTTATGATCATTTATTATGAAATATACTTCATTTCTTCATATCAATAACGGCATTTTAAAAAAGAAAAAAAAATCTGTCTTGATGATTATTCTGATAATGCAATAATCATTTGACTTGGGTTGGACCATTTTTTTATTATCTTCGTAAGAAGAAAAAACAGAATAACACCGTTATAATTCTTATCCTAACCTCGACTGCTACACGACAAATCGTAGAAGGACACTTGTGAACATAATATTAAAGAATTTTTATTGTCGGTTTTACAAATTGTTTTTTATCTTCTTTTTTATTGCACATAATCAAAATTTAAAATAATAATTATTGTATAGGAAATTATCATATTCTTTAATTGAAGAAATTAACTTTTTTATTTTTATTGAGATCAAAATTTTTTATTATTTTTCGGATTTTTGTTGACCGATAAACGGCTTAAAATAAAAATTGAATTTTTGTATTAAGTCGGATGTAATAGCACAAGGTATTGTGCTTAAAAAAAGATAAAATTTTTTTACTTGTTTCATAAGATTTCGATATTAATACTTTTACTTTTTTTTGTAAGTATACATTATAAATTAGAAAAATGGAATTAAAAATTTTAAATATATAGGTCATCATTATCTAACAGTCTTTTATTGATAGAATATTACATTTTTTTTCTTACTTTTTGATTTACTTGAATATATTTAGACTCAGAGAACTATTTTATCTGTATGTATGTGTATTCATTTAGAAAATTTCTCTTAAAAACTACTCATTGATTTGTTTAAAATTTTCTTTTGATAGCGTAGGTTAAATATAAAAGCCAATATAATGATTTAAAAAAACTAATATATACTTTATTTAAATATATTCAATTAATTCTTTTACATTTGTAGACCAAAATATACATGAAATCTGGTAGAGCGATCCTATTTACAATTAGGTTATATTATTTCAGTAAATATTTAAGTTCCAATATAAGTGTTTAAGGTCTCAGTGGCTCATTCGGTAGAGTGATGGATTCATAATCTCGTGGTTCTGAGTTCGAATCTCGCTCTCGGCGACCGATTGATACAAGTACGACTGTATACGATATATATGTGCTTTGTTCACAAACACACTGACGACCTCCGTCGCTAATTAGCATTGCAATGATAGCATAAATACAGCAACGTTAAATAAGTGCAAAAAAATATATTAAATTTAAAACTCATTCGTAACTGGGATTGTAATTTATACGTAGTTACCGACATTGCAATTTTCCAAATTTTTAATTTTTATTCAAAAATTTTTCATGATATCTCTATCTTTTTTTATTAGTAAAAATGTAAGGCTGTAATGTAGAGATATTTTTTAAAATTTTGGATTAAGAATAAAAAATTTGGGAATCTATAATGTCAGTATTTTACATTCCCTTAAGATTGTGTTGATTATGAGTAGTGAAAATTAACGAGCGGATCTTAAAAATAATAAATTTGCTTAATTTAATTTTCGGGACAATTCTAAAGTACATATTTTTGTTTATTTTAAAGAACGTTTTTAAAAGAATTTATGAAAATATATTTTCACGTGCAATATGTTATTTCAGTGAATAATAAATTATAATTCAGAATTAATTACGCTGTAACATTTCATTAATAATGATAAAAATCACATACTCTAAGGTGAAAAAAAGGTTAAAAACCACAATATTAAGTTCTTCCTTTACTTTTTAACAACTTGTTACTTTACATTCACATAATTGCATCCATTTTTTAAACTTTTAAACATAATAATAATAATATTTAAAAGAAATAATTCAAAAGTTAAAGGAGCAACTTATAAAAAGGTATAATTTTATAAGTTCAACGCACTTTTTTCATAATTTCATTTAAATTACTCTCGCGATGGACAAGGAAACAAAAATAACATTCGGAGTAGGTACCAATGTACTTAAAAAAAATAAAGGTAATCGAAAAAAAAAAAAAAAATTATGATCGATCACAGTAACAAATGAATACACTGATATTTACACGGACGTGCAAGGTTTATCGATTCAAGGTGCGGAAGAGCAGTGTCAGTGCAATTATAGGAAGTAGAATTACGTTCCGCGATTAATCTTGACGATGAAAAAAGAAAAAGGTAAAAGACTCTTGTATAGTGTACATAAATTTCACTCTCGTTTTTTCTTATGTAGTTTAGTAACTTCTTTGAGCTTTTGTTGACTTTATTATTAGACTTATCTGCTTATTATATTTTAATCGATAAAAATGCGTTTATTAAAATATTATTAAATTTCTAATTTTATATTATTTCATTAAGCATAAAATTTTTAAAAAAATTATAATTTATTGGAAAATGATTAAATTTTAATGTGGCAATTAAAATTTTTATTAAAGTATTAATATCTTTGTATTTTTGAGTACACGTGTGTTCATAAAATATAAAAAAAAAACGTAATTGCTCATAAATCACGTAAATTTTTTAGTTTTTTTTGTAAGACTTTTTTTTTATTTCAGCAATAATTATATCAATAAATATCTGAGTAAGATCTTTAATTTGAATGCTATTTAATATTCATCAAGTTCTTAGTAAAAGGATCACCCTAAGTCATTGTTTTCATTCTTAGAGATTAAATTAATTTTTTATCTTTATGAAGAATGAATTGTTAATGATCTTTTAAATGTTTTTAAGAATACGTGCTCCCATACGTTCTCAAATATTCATTTTTTCATATTATGATTAATTTTTAGAATGTTATTAAAACAGTAAAATTTTTTAACTGAAAAAAATTTAATTTAACTTTGAATGATTTCTTTACAAGAAAAAAAAATTTAATATTCATTAAGAGTTGACATTATTAATTTTAAAATGGCATTAATTTTTAATTAAATTTATATTCAAATTTCATATAATTTTATACAAGATTCACTTTTGTAATGAACATATTTATGTTAATTTAATAATTTTTAATTAAATTTATTTTTCTTTATATTTAAAGTCAATAATTTGCATATATTCGTAATTGAAATCAATTAAGAATTTTTAGTTTTCTTTCAATTCGTTTTTCTTCAAATTTTGATTGAAAAGTTTGATAAAAGTTTGATTGGAAGCCACTGAGTTAAATAAATCATATTTGACCATATCTTTTACATCTATATACTTTTATTTAAAATTATTTTTATAATTAAAAAATGAATGTAATTTAAATGGAAGTTTTTAAATTAAGTATAATAATATAATTAATGTAAAAGAGTTGAAATATTCATTAATTATCAGAGTGGTAGGATATTACTTTTTATAATATTTACATACTCAAATGTGCACTAATTTTTTTTATTAACCTTCAAAAATATGATTTATCTCTTATTAATTAATTTTAATTATCATAATAACAATTATTAATCTCAACTTTGACCACCACTTATGATCATTAAAAACCTTAATATACATTTCAATCTATCGGTATATCAAACATTAAAGCCAATAGTAAATTAAAATGAAATTAATGTTCAGTAAAAAAAAATGAAACCAGCAATAACAATTTAATTCAACCTTAAATCAACAATATATCCTACACAGTCTAAACCAACTTTATAAACCCCCAGTGTGATCGTTCCTAATTCTAAAAATAAACATGTCGCGTGTCGTTAAGAATAAAGAGTTGCAAGAGAAAGAATTAAAGCTAGAGGGAAGAAAAGAAGGGGTTGGGTTTCTTTCTTTTTTTTTTATTTTGACGAACATCGTTATATGGCGCACCCATTTATCGACGGGGCTGAAAAAAGAAGGTGCGCGCTGTATAAAGGCCCTCGGCCTCGAATGAAGGATAAGGTCGTATATGTACCGCGCGTGTGTCGTCCTTCTCCTTCGAACAATTATATTCACCTTAAGTTTACTGTGAATGCATACCTCTTTTGTTGTTTTTTTTTTTATCTTTTTTATTTTACTTTAACATTTTAAACTTTTTTACTCGAAGTTTTTAAGAATGATGATGTGCTGGTAGGGGATCTTTTATGGATGTAGGATGCGTTAATTATTATGCGCTGGAAGTCGTCTGGTCAATTTTATTTATTTTTTTTTACTTTTAGCATTGACTGAAATGGAAAAAGTTCGCTGCTAAATTTTTAAAAGTCGAAATTCTTCAATGCAGAATTTTCTGGAAGATGGTTTATAAAACTTGAGAAAATTTCGAAAATTATTATAACTAATTAAACAAATGTGTATTAAAATACATTTTTTCTTGAGTTAAAAAAAAAATATTTTCCAAATACATTTCAAAGAAGGAAAGCTTACAACATATTTTTTTTTTAAGGTCGCTATCTTTATGCTATCTTTACGATGCTAATCAGCGACGGAGCTCGTAAGTGTGTTTGTGAATAAATCACATGTAACATACAGTGGTGCTTGTATCAATCGGCTGCCGAGAGCGGGATTCGAACTCAGAACCTCGAGATTACGAATCCAACGCTCTACCGAATGAGCCACTAACCGACTCACAAACAAATAAAATATGAAGCGATTAAACTTTTCAAAATTATCTCATTCTATGACTTCCACATAGCCAGAAAGGAATTCTGAATATTATTTTCGTATTACGCACAAACTGCAATACTGCATACAATCTAAATAAAATTTTCATAAGAAAAACAGAGTATATCTCAATTAAAAAAAAAGAGAATAAAAAGAAAATTTTTAAAAACACATAAATTATAGTATCATAGCAAATCATCGGCATAAAACGTAAGTGTATATACATCTAACGAATTTATCCATTCGTATTGTCATTCATTGACTTTTCAAATTACCTGCCTTTTTAAGATTGATGGCCAACTACCCGTTAAACTGTCAACAAGTGAAACTTGACAAACAAATGACTCAAGACTGAATTAAAGTCGACAATAATATCAAATCAATACACGATAAAAATTTATTGTTTCATAAAATCATTAAAATCGAGTTTAGTGCATTATTAATTGTAATTAAAATTTACTTAAGCAGAACAAAAACAAAGAAACTTAAATCAATCTTGCTACTTAAAATAATTAGTGTATTACAACACGTGTCTTATGTACTAAACACGTGTCACGCATTCTATTACTATACGGCCTTTTTAATCTTTTTGGCTTATCAAAGTATTCGTTACGTTTACGAAAAGAGAAGAATTAAACATGTGTATTTCTCGTTTACGATACTCTTCATTTTCAAGGACTCTTTAAAAAAAATTTATTAAAGATTTTGAAAATTTTTTTGTAATTTTCAAATTTTTTTATCAATATTATCTGCCGTGGGTTGACATTACGGTAAACAATATGTCAGTTGTATTGTCTAATATATATGTAATAATCAAGGAATTTATGGGGCTTGCCCCGTGGAAAATTATAAATAAATAAATATTTATATAAATCTTAATTTTAACTAATAATAGTAATAAATGTTTTTTATAAATATTTATATTGATCTTAACTAACAATAGCATTTTTGGAAAAAATTGTATTTAATGTTATGATAAATATTTCGTTGAAGTACATTTGCATAATTACTAGAATGTGCGAAAATAATATTTTTAATCTTATCGAGAATGTCTGACTAGACCCAAGCATAATCTACTGTTAATTTTGTAAAGTGTAATTAAAGACTTTAAAACTACGTTCTTTAAAACAAAAAAATCTTGTCAAATTTAGATAACGAATTGTTTTATCTTTTCAAATAAAAAAATCTAAATACAAATGAATTTTAATAACGTGATAAATTTCCTTAATTTATTACCGAACACAAAATTTCAGTGCTATATTAAAAAAAAATAACAAAAGAAAATAAAAATATGATTTTTCTTCTAACAGCTATTAATCAACTGTGACTCGATAATAATATATTTATAAGTATATCTTGACTTTTTCCCAGTACAACTGTTTACGGAAATTAACTTAAACGCATTAATGCACCGATGATTATGGGGGAAAAAGAATAGAAAAATTGACTATTTTTTTTTCATATCACAACACAAATGAACTTTTTTTATAAAAGTATACGTGATTATATAGCATATAGCAGTAGATATCGATCTTTTATAAGAAAACGAAACACCGCGAAAAATATGTGAACAAGCATTAGAATGCCTTACAATTACTTTAAAAAACAAATACTTTCTTTTTTTTTCTAATTCTGTTATTGTGGATGGATGTTAACCTTCCTTGCCATTAATTATGTAATATTTGTGTATTAGTTTTTAAGAAAATAAAATAGACTTGTCGGTATAATTACAGAGCGCGATTGGACAAAAACAAATTCAATTTTTATCGAGTAGTATTGAGTAAATGAATATTTTAAAGAATTAATATAATTAAAAACAGCTTTGAAAATTATTTTCTAATCGATATAATATGAGATTTGTATGATAATTTATAGGTAAATAAAAAATATATAAAAAGATAAAAGGCATAAACTTCTATTTAAATTATATTATTCTTATGGCGTAATACGATCATTATGTGTTTACTATTGATATTTGTCAGTTCATTATTTAAATAAATTGTTTTGCCTTCCACTAGTTATATTAAATATTTAAATAATTATTTAGATTCTAACAAGCTTTGGTCATTAAAATTCTTTATGTTTAAATCTAATTTGAATCTATGATCTCAATGATTCTCGTTATATGATATTATGAAAAAAAGTTATCTTTTTAATAGAAAGAGTGCAGTTCAATTAACATAAGCAAACTTGTTATTATAAATGTATTACGCGGAACTTTTTATTTTCTTTATATTTAATCAATTTATGTGATTTTAAGTAAATGTTAAAGTTTAACAAAAATTAATGAAATATTTTAATTT
Source organism: Anastatus disparis (assembly GCA_017163975.1). Taxonomy (NCBI): domain Eukaryota; kingdom Metazoa; phylum Arthropoda; class Insecta; order Hymenoptera; family Eupelmidae; genus Anastatus; species Anastatus disparis. Next base: position 6,549,460 of record JAFFSR010000251.1, read on the forward strand.
TTTAAATAAATTTTCATTAATATGTGAAAATTTATCGTTAAGTATATATAAATTAATACTTCAAATGTCGTTATATTAGAATTTCATTTTATTTATGAAACTTAATTTAATAGTATCAATAGAAAACTGTAAACAAGATTCCGTGATATTCTATTTCGTGATAATCAACATAAACATGACAAATTACCAATAAAAAAAAGACATTCAGTAAGAAATAATAACGTTACAAAATGTCAATCAAATAAAAAATCTATTTATAAACTCAAGAGTCTAGTCTAATTAACATAAACATAAAATATTTTTTTATTTAAAAAATGAAAAATAAAATTTCTTATTGTACCTGAAAATTGAAGTTCTACGTAAATTTCAGCAGAAAAGCTGTTGAATCAGTCAAAATATAAAATTATTATCAAAATTTATATGTACATTACTTACAACGTCGCTACTAATTAGCCAACTCAAATTAATTATTATATTCTAAATAAATTTTTTGAAATCCTAAACCATAAACTGATTAGCTCATTAATCATTTTTGTGTTGATTTTAATATCATTAAATGTCATAATTTGATATCTATAATGATACTTTTTTCTCGAAAAAAAAAAGATTGTTCTTTTCCCTTCCAATATATAATACTAAAAATCCCCACTACATGAAGCATCGAACACGAACACCTGCGCGCGCGAGAAGAAGAAAAGAACACATAAAGAGAGAAAGATAGAGAGCAGAAGAGAACTAAAGGCAAAATGTTAGCCGACGTGCCTACACATTACCTGATCGACCTGCGCGTTACACACACGTGTATTTTATACGCGCTTTTTTTATTTTTATTTTCTATAATAAAATGCTTGACCTATTGTATCTTGGATATTTAGTCGAGCTGTTAGTTCATTATTCAAACATGTAATGTTCATCGTGATAGTTCAATTTATAAAAAAAAGAAGAGAGTTTGTTATTTGAACATAGATTTTTTCCTATATAATTTATATAGTATTTAAAAGTCGTTAAATAAAAATTTGAAAATATAGATTCATCTATCTACGCTTCAAACATTAATTACATTGTGTATATTATTAGAAAATTCTAAAAAAAGAGAAAAAAAAAATTAATAGCGAAAATACACGTTATCATAAAAATACAAAAAAAAACCTTGCAGTAACTGATAAAGAATACAAAAGAAAAATACTTAATATTTGTTTAATAATGTGACGCGTAACATTTTAATTTTCTTCAATCACACAAGTGTGCGCATTTATAAAAAAATTTATTCATCACTAAAGATAGTATAAGTCGGTGCAGACTGGGAATCACAGCGAAAGTACATGTGTGCATGGCGTTTGGTGTATCAAAGTTTTTCTAGTGATTTTTTTTGTTTTTTTAACAAGAACTGACAAAGTGTATTAACTAGAGCGCCAAAAATGTACATAAAGTTTCTGGTGCATTGTGTTTAATTGTATGAAAAGAATAATTGATCTGGTATATAGGCGTGGTTATACTTTTTTCATTTAATTTACTTTTATTTCAAATGTTCTCGATCATCGTTCAAACCGAAATTTTGCTATAAAGACGAATTAAAATATAAATTATTGAATTTTATGCAAATTGTAAAATTATTAGTGACTGATTTGTGAATTCCTTTGACTGATAAGTGTGACATTTGAAAAATGTTTTTCTAACTAATTGAAAAAATAAAGGAAAATAATATATAGTGACATTCTGTAGAAAATATTCTTACGCTTCGATAAAAGTGAGAATTAATCATAAAATTCCACCAGGAAACAAAAACAAAATTACTTTACGGATAAGAGAAAAAAAAAATAAAAAAAAAAAAATAAAGTGACCAAAATTCAATCATTATTCCTTTTTAAAAAGTATCGAATGAACAGTTTGCCATCACCTTGAAATTTACTACAATGACGTACGTAGTGCAATGCGCGACGAATTTAATACGATAACGTGTGACAAGAAAACCAGTTTGTAAAATAATTAAAAAAAAACAAGCATTGACAATTCGAAAATATCAATTACTGTGATACCTTGTAATTTGAGTTTGACCTGACCGATGTACGTTAATTATATATAAACTTTAAAATTCATGTCACTAGTGATGTTACAATTGACGGCAGCTTTAATTGTAAACTACGATAATGTTCTTTGTAGATTTCTAATTAATAAAACATTTAAATATGCCTAGTTTTAATATCTTCTTTCAAATATTCAAATAATATAAACACAAATAATCTATATAATATATATTTTTATAATATTTTGAAATGATCTAGTTTTCTTCTTATAATGTAGTATATTATAATTATAAATACTATTATAATTTTAATTGAAATAATATATGAAAAAAGACATTTATTAATAAATGGTCTTTAATAATATCAAAACGTGCTAATTAACTACAATTAAATTTAAAGAATATATTAATTAGCAATTATTCATGAACTATAAACATTGAATCTTCAATATCACAATAAATAAAAAATAATCAAAAGAAGAAAATTTCACTAAAGAAAAAAGAACTTAAACTTAAACTTCAACTAACATTTATAAATCATCAGTCAATCAATCAGAAAATCGCAAGATAGAAAGAAGAGAAAAAAAAACAGAACAGACAGAGTGAGAGAGAAAAGTTTGATACCTTAACGCTTGAGTCGCCGGTAAGCGACTGATATTACGCTCCTATTGCCACCAGACAGTCTGGGTAAAGCTTTGTACCTTATAGTATATATATTAAAACACGTGAGCTCGCGACCCTGCCACCTCCTCCTTCCTACTAATATATATACATGTATATAATACTACTTCTTCTTCTTCTTCTCTTTTAACTCTCTTGGAAAAACAACTAAAAAAAAGAAGAAAAAAAAAAGAAACGGCCACCTGAACGAGAGAAGAGAGGTGGGACAATTTATAAAGGTATAGCAGTGTAATATTTTCTACTCAAAAGTCACTGACTATAAAGAGAAGTCAGTCTTGTCTTTAAAGTTCGTCTATGTTAACGTTATATATGCATAACTATATGTAACTGAAGTTAAATCAACCTTATATTTTCATACACAAAAGAAATATTACATGGTTACAACAAAAAGGATTATATACAATCATTGTCGTTAAAGTCGCTGTACGAAGAGGTATTCATATATAGTCGCTTTTATGATACTTTTTTGAGCAATTATTATGACAGTTGTCAAGTTTTTTTGCAAATTCAAAAGTAATGAGTTCGACAGTTCGGCTTTTTGGATGTTTCACTTGTGAACTTACAGCGATTTGTACTTAGTGATTGTTTTATTGATTTTTTTCTTTATTTTTGAAATTTTCATCGTAACTCCAAGTGTTGAGTTTTATGAAGAATTTGAATTTTTTGTTTTTTAATTTTACGATTAGCTCTTATGCTAATCGTTATTTATTAAATAACAACTGATGATGAAGTTATAAGTGTATAATAATTGTATGATAATTTTGAAAATTGTGATAAAGTGAGAGGATAATTTTATGAAGCGAGAAGATTGAGAATGAGCTTGAAAGTCGTTGTTACTGAATATAACGAGATGGACCCTAAGGATCGTTATGTTATCGAAGGAATTGGTAAGTTTTAATTTTTTTTTTTTGTATTAAAGTAAGTTTTAATTAGAAAATTACTTTATTTTTAATTTTAATTTATGCGTTTACATTTTAATTAATAACCCACGTTGAAATTTCTTCCTTGGATTTGTTTATGTTTATAATTTTACATTCCTTAAATGATTTGATTTGACAATATATTTATTTAGTCATGGGGTAAAACCGAGCGTGACTCAAAATGCACTGAAAGCGAGAGAGACGGGTTTGTTGTTATTTTTTTTTAATGGAATTTTGTATGCACTGCATAAAAGAGAGACTGCCTGAAATTTGTATTTTCTAAATATAGAGAAAATATCATTAAATCAATGCAGTTCAAATATTAAAATAAAATTTATTAAATTCATGTATTCGGAAATAATATTAAAATTTTATTCCAAAAACTTTTTTAAATTTAATTGTTCAATAATATTTGAAAACTAAATAATTTTTAAACGTTTATTGTTAAAAACATTTCTCGTAAAAATTCATTATATCTTACTGTTCATCAAACAATTTAAAAGTAAGATTAAATTTTTAATTGCTGAAATAAAGAATTTTTATAATATAGACTTCTTTAATACTAATAAATATCTAAAAAAATGTTTAAATTTTTTTCGCAAAAGATACTTTAGTGCCAATAGTAAATATAAAAAATTACAAAAAATTATTTTTTCTTTCAAATCATTTAATAATATTTCTTTCAATACAAGAAGTATTCCTTGTTCAACTCTAAAAACATATACGATAATAGATAAACAATAAAACATTATTGATGCATACAAAATAGCTCATTATGTTAAAAAAAAAATTAAAGATATTATTAGAAATATCATTTAATTTCAAACGGTTAAAGATAGAGAAAAAATTCTTCAATTATATAAGCTTCCTGTATAAACCAGGATTATCTTGTATCGTATTCGAGTTCGAAGACTGACAGGTATAACCAAGGAAATGATTAAAAAAATTTTCGTTTAACAAGATAAAACAAAAGATTATAAATTCTTGAGTTATTGCATTATTGCTAATTTAACTAAAGATAGAATTACATGTTAAATTATTTTTTTCTACAAATTTTTGTTAACATTTCGATTGTTTTAATTTCTTAATAATTTATCAAAAACTTAGACTAATAAAAAGACAGATGATATAATCAACGAGTACTGGCCTTTAATCTAGAAAAATCACGAAAACCGGTGCATGAATATTTTTTTTTGCATATCATTACCTCGAAAATAAATGAAAAAAAAAAGAATAAAGATGCTGGAATAGCACAAGTCATACATCATGTGTAGTATATAAAAAGAATTGATTTTAAAATCAATCAGCAATTACATATCGCCGTATCTTTTTCTCGAATCCTGTATTCGTTAATTTTTTTTTTCTTCTTTTTTTTCTAGTAACCAGCGACAATCGCGCAACGAATATACAACATATTTTTTTTTCTTTTTTATTTCTAATGTTCCGATATAACTGTCTTACACTTAATGCGGCATTATGCAACTTACGAACGTTGGGATTATGATTTTCTTGAAAAACGGATTTGATCATGAAAATTTTGCTGTATAATTTTTCTTTTTATTGTCAATTTATTCTTGGAATATCCTTCCAATAGTCGTTGAATTATTTTTTCTTTTATCCTTTATTTCTCATTCTGGTAATCCAATTATTATTAACATTTTTAAATCCTTAAGTGATTCATATTAAATGATCTGAATTGTTTTTCATGTAACAATATAAATGTGATACAAGGTAATTTGAAATTATTTTATTTCGTTCTTTATTCTAATAATGATTAATCCATTTATGATTACCTCTCGAAATAATTATAGTTGATATCTCAATAAATTAGAAATAAATCTTCATTAATAACGCTTTTATCTTTGCAATTTAATGTTTTTGATCAACGTTTTTTTTAAACATTTTTATGTAACAAAGTCGATTTTTTGAGTTTTAATTAAATTATCAAAAAGCTAAATCTTTGATAAACCAACAAAAAGCTTATTAAATCATTTCGCAAAGATTTTTTCAGGATGTAACCGCTAACAATGCGAATAATTTTTAAATGCAGGTATTGTGTTTAAATTTTTTAGTACACGGAAACTAAAAAGATATACATTTCGTCGCATCCTGCGCGTAATAATACTTGCTGGAATATTTCAGCAAAATTTTTTTTTTTAATTTCAATTTGAGATGAAAAAAAAAAATTGAATTTGCATCCCAACGTTTTTAATGTAATCTTAATAGCAATCTTTAATTAGATTTTAATTATCAATACAAAGTAGTTTGTAGTAAGCTTCACAATCGATAAAAATTATTGCAAGGCATAAAATATTTCTTTCTTTTTTTTAAGAATAAAAATTTTAATTTTCTTCGTTTATACATGATAAAACGAAATTATAAACCATAGTCATATATCTATTAAATTAACAAAGAATTAATTTCCCATGAAAGAACTGCCAGCTTTGAATTAACGGCCTGATAATGGCTAAATATTGGTCACCGTCCTACGTATGCCCGGTACTGAAACAAGCTTGTATCCAATATCGAAATGATAATATCGGACCAAATAATATAGAAAGGTATCGTTCCAATATCGTTTGCCAGATTCTATCGATAGAATATTATTATAGTATTGCTCCAGTACCGTTTGCCGTTGTTGTCGTTGCTAAGCAAGTACTTGCAATGACATAATATTTGTTTGAATATAACCTCATTATAACCTAATAATTTTATACGTACATGTGCACAATACGCGCTATAAAAAAATGTATAAAAGAGTAGTTATTATTTGAAAAAACAAGAAGCATTGAAGAAATTTAATTTGTCAGCATTGTAAAAAACATCTGTAAAGTCTGTAGTCGATTCTTTAAGCTTCGAGAAAAAAACTGATTTAAATAAAAATACAAATTAAGGCGCAATAATAGGAAAATTGGTTAAGTTTATTTTCAAAATTAATGGATTATGGTCGTATAATGAACAGCGATTTATTGATTTCAAAAGTGTTTTTATTCCAAAAAATTTTGTAAGAAAAAGATGATTTATTTATTTAAATAAATAATACTTAATTATATAAATTAAATGATAAATTATTCGATGACTGGTAAATACTGGTAATCAGTATTGTGCCTGCATTGGCATTGATAGTTCGGTCCTATATTATCATTTAAATATTAAACGGATACCGAACCAGCATTGGGAATCAGTACTGGAATCACGGGCACCAGTACCGTACCAAATCCAGTCCGGAATTGCCTTCTTCCATGGGTTGTAAGTTTAACGTCGCTGATATGTATTGCTATCATTAAGATACTAATTAGCGACGGAGATCATCAGTGTGTTTTCGAACAAAGCACACTGATGATCTTAACGTAAAGTGGTGCTCATATAAATCAGCTGAGAGTGGGATTCGAATTCGGGACCTCGAGATTACGAATCCATCGTTCTACCGACTGAGCCATTGAAGAGCTCTTAAAATCATGAATAAATTAATCATTTATTATGTAAGTGATCCAAGATACTGCTAGTCTTTTATTTTAAAACATAAAAAATTCACACCCAAAAAAGGTTAAAAATCTCATAATATTCCTTTTATTTACATACATGATTTTTTTTTATAGAACGAATTCATTTTAAATTCAGTTTACACTTCCTACCTCATGTTACGTGCATCTGTAAAACAAAAAGAACTTATTTTTTTTTTTACTGTTTTACTTCTCTACCATCGATAAATTATAAGAATATATAATATATCTCCCTTCAATCATCATAATATGTATCGCGTGATTCAGATACAAAAAACCGAGCCAGTATAATTTACTGATTGACAAGACAAAACTTTTAACGACGAGACTTATTGCATATATATATATATATATATATATATATATATATATATATATATATATATATATATATATATGCGAAAAATTTACTTTTTCGCGCATACTTTTTCTTTTTGATCTTTAGTAAAAAACAGGTTCTTTCAGAAAAGAGAAAGAAAATAAAAAAAAAAGAGAGTATAAAGGGTCCAAAGTCCAATATCCTTTCGTCGATGTTACATCGTTCGACTTACTTTTTTTTTTTTTAATGAATTTCGAGTGATGCGATTTTCGTGGGATTTCATCATCGGATGTTCTCGATCGGATGTTTCGATGTTTTACAAGTAATAAGAAAAAAAAGGGTGGTTAAAAAGAGATAAGCGAAATTCACTTCTGGTTATTATCCTTTTATATGAAGTGCGGCGTTGAAAAATTTTAACAATTGATTGATGAACATTTTTTTAATCAATATCTATACATAATTACTGGGAATCGTATGGACTAATATAGTACATTAGAATAAAAAATTAATTATTATAACCCAATAACAGTAAGTCTTCATTGATCATTTGAATAAGTAAACAACTATTTATTATTTACTAAAAATAAAATACAGTAAATAAAAAACAGTCATGTTATTGATCGGATTAGTTTATTTATTTTTTACGGTTTCATTAAATAAAATTTTTTTTCTTTTTGAAATTTAAACAACTGTCAAAGTTAATTTGAAATTCTTTCAAATTTAAAAGAAAGTTCATTCACCTTCGGTAATATTATACACTTCTTACCCCCGAAAACTAATTCACTAAAATTATCCATCAAAAAATTTGGAAAAAAAGAAATAATTTTCAAAAACTCGGGTCGAACAATCAATAAAATCTTGTCTACACTACTACATAATTAACCGATTTACTCAAAATTTCATTGCATAAGCTGCAGACAGTAGAGATTTTGTACGAAAAAAAGGAAAAAAAAGAGAAAAAAAAGTAAGAAGAAAAGGATAAAGAAAGGTTTGGCCTTCAGGTATATATCCGTGCTTCCTTATAATACGAAAGAGAAAGATGCGCGCTTTTATCATTACTGTTATTAAATCGGTCGGCTTATATAGTCTATATACGTGTACGTACAAAGTTTTTTCGAAGAAAAGAATATGAAGAAGTTTAGGCGAGTGAATGCACGAGACTGGAATGCAAACGTGATTTTTTTTTTTACATTTTTTTTTTTTTTTAACATTTTTAGTTTTTTTGAAAAAGGGTCTGTAATTTTGCAGAAGGTGTAGAAATTCATTCTTTTTCATTGTTTTCTTTTTAATAAAATTAAATTGTTCCTTTGTTAAATTTTGAGAACAGTTTTGGAGTGAACGAGAGATTAAGATAAAAAAAAATGGATTTTTGTGGACTTTTTAAATTAATTTATAAAATAAAATTATTTTTTTATTGAATAATTCCACGAAAAATGCCAAGAACCGTATACAGTCGTTATCTAAGCAATTATCTATAAAAAAACCAAAATGTCAGAAAGTAATTATATTGTAATCATCTAATACCTATTAAACCAACTGTATATATCTTTTTCCATAAATTAACGCTAATAATCAATCTTGGCAATGATTTCAAAGGTCACAGATATTAATTTAATGTAAGAGAAAAAGAGTATGTAATGTGGATAATATACATTTCTCATGATGAGATATACACTTTTTATTTTGGACTTTGTTTCGTATACACATAAACTTTGGGGCGTTGTTTATATATTATATCATCGTTCGTGGTATTATACCGTGGCAGATATGATGAGAGTCCGTGTGTAGCGTTACGGTATGATTGAATATATCCCGTATGCGTAACTGCTGCTGATTTCATGAATTATTTTATTCGTGTCGTATGCTTTGTATGATTTATAAACAAAATTTTTTTATTGAGCTTATGCGTTTAAATTCAGTAGCGATACTCTTTTAATCTTTTTTTTTCAAAAATAAACTGAGTAATTCATTTGTTATTGGGATTTTCTTTTTGCAATTTTGGATAAATGAAATATTTAAAAATATTTACTCTTCGTTTAATTTATTTTACGATTCCTATGTAATATCACTTAATTAATGAGAATCCCCATTAAATTAATTTACTTTTAATTAGTTATGAAAAAATTAAACTGAAGATAATTAAGAGAAAAATGTTTTGAATTATTATTTCGTGATAGTTCGATATAATGGCATTACGTGAATTTTAAAAATATGCAACTTTAATGAATTACGATATTTTCTTTTCATCCTTATTAACGCAATGTTCAATAAGCATTATATCATCTAAAAAAAAACGACTTACGTTATTTACAATAATATTTCATGGACAAATAACGCTTGAATCACCGTGAATTTCAATGACCGCTTTTAGAAACATTGTACATATATACCATAATAATAAAAGAGACGATCAAACTTGCATCGTCGTTAAATTTTCTTCGATTCGCATGAAAAAAAAATAAAGTATTCCTTATTTTTTTTTTATTTTAGTAATGATAAAATGTCATTAATATTATTCATATACTCCTTGAGAAAATTAAATTATTATTATTTCTTTTTTGTCACGTGCACATTTTTATGGTTCAAAGTATCGTTCGCACACGTGTATCGCACTTCACGTTTGAAATTATTTATTTCGCCAGTCGAGCGGAAGACTCATTGCTTGTAATCTTTTTTTTTGCAAAAATCTTGAGTTCTTTTATTTTTCCTCAAACTTTTACGCATTTTAGAGAATAACGAAAGACTTTATTATTTACCTTGTTCATTGAGTTGATTCATTTTTTTTTTAAACTATTCACATTAATGTCAAGAATTTATTCATGTTTTTCTTTTCAATGCTCGTTGATTTAAGGTGTTTTCATTATCTTTTCTTTTTATGAATTTGTTGATTCAAAGGATGTAAGTCTTGAAAATCATAACCATATATATTTTTAAATTTAGTGATAATTTATTAAATTTTATTATTTATAACAAATGTAAAAATATAATCGGCACTTTTTTCATCTTTCAACAAATACTACAAATTACAAATTACGGTTATTAAACACTTATCTTGGACGGAAAACGTCATAAAATAGTCAAAGCTTTTTCCTCTCCTTGAGCATTGTATTATCAAAGTTCCTTCTAAATTATAATTTAATGACGTTTATGTATTCAGTTCGATGATCATTCTCAATATTTAGACTGCGTGGACTTTGTATCTAACAGGTAGCGTAGTGTAAAAGAATGATGAGTTCACGGACAAGTGAACGGACACGTCATGCCGCTGCTTCCTTTTCCTTTTTTTTTTGAACTTGAAACTTTGTACCTTAGTGATAGTTTGAAAATTGGTACGTCATGCGAGCGTATTTTGGTGATTCAACAGAAATTTTTCTTTTGATTAATGAGAGATTGTTTTTATGTAGAATATATAAAAAGAAATAAAAGGGACTTCTGAGAAACTTGATCAGACATGTATTTTTTCAGACGGTAAATATAGCCGAGTTCGCAAATTGATAGTAAGGATTGTTTTTTCTTTTATGTGTAATGATGTTTTAATTGCAGTTGAGAATAACGCGGATTGCGGTGATTGAATTGTAAGTGATGATGCTAAGTGAATTTATTTGTACAATAATACACAGAGAAAATATCTTTGTTATAATTACCATTAAAATCATGATAAAGGATAAAATGACTTTCAAAAATCTTTTACAAACGGTTTTTTTTAAAATTTATTCTGTGTTACACTAAAATATTTTTTATATTGTTTATAAGTTTTAGCTTCACATTTAATGAAAACTTCGGTTAATAATTTTCACAAGAAATCGATGAAAATTTGAAAGGATATTAAGTAATTTTTACCACTACTAGTAATTTTGATTTTACTTTGGTGTACAATTTATCTTGAAGTCAATCGTGAGAGAATTGTATTGATTTGTTATCTGATCGATAATTCAAAACTTGCGTGCATTAGTTTTAAACAAATTTTTTTAGTTATTTTTTACGTATTTTTGTAACTAGTAATTTTTTACTCTTTTTACACGTTCAGAATTTTTATAATAATGTTTGTTAAATATTCTCTAATCTCACTTCATCCTAAGATTACTGATTACTGATTTTACGGTGATTTCTTTTAACGGCATTTTCATAAGATATACATTTTTTTATTTTGAATTGATGATTCAAATGATAATAATGACGTACGTACTTTTAGTATCACTGAGTTTTGACGATAAGAATAGCATTAAAGTTTTGAGATATTATGTAACCGGAAGAGCGACAAATATAAGATAAAATCTTGACAAATATGAAAAGGATTTTAAGTTGTTTAATACAGTAGCCATTTAGTGCAATTTAGGAAAACCTTGAATTTTTATTTTAGTACGACCAAAATTTGTACTAAAAATACAGTATTTAACTTTTTTTATGTACGTTCTGATAAAAATATTTTCCATCCAGTTTTTTTTTTCAAAATTTGAAAAAAAAATTTGAATTTAAGACATTTATTATTCTTTAATTGTGGATTTTAATTTAATCATACAATTTAATTTCTATATGTGATGAATTTTTTTATTTTTGTTTACATGCCATTGTGAAAAAGATTATCGTGCGAGAAAACTAAAAGATTTTAGACAAAACTTCACACTTAAAGCAATTTTAATGGGAGAAGTTATACTTGTCACGGAAAAGTTGAAACAATGCAGCAACGCAAATTATTTTGTAGTTTTATCTCTTCCGTATTATTCGATCACACCTCTTATATACATATATTTCACTTCCTATTGCGCAATTCGCGTAATTTTTTTCTTCACGTCACGTCAGTAATATGCGCTAAAAGAACTTTAAATCCTGCATATTTTTTTTCCTTCCTACTGTACTTTGATGTTAGCGAAAATTGTTTATCGTTAGATTATAATCAATGTTGTTTTCAAGACTAATTGTTTTTCGTTTTTAAGTATGTGTAACTTAATAGTCGCGAGAAACGAAAAGTTAAAAAAAAAATAGTGTTAGTTTTAATTTAGGAAGTTATTTGTGATTTTAAGTTGCAATGTCCTGTGGATTTTTTGTATTGGTAATTGTAGTTGAAAGAAAAATTATAAAGAAATTTTAAATTGTTTCCTGCTTGAAATTTTGATTGTTATATCAATTGAAAAATAAGTTTAAACGAACTACCTTGAAGTTTATACTGTTTAACAAGCACTTCTTCAGTATACTATAGTTCTTAAATAAATAATAAAAATTATATTTGAAGACAAATTTAATAGTTTAATCAAATAAATGTTTAGTGACTAAGTGTTATTTCTAATGTTTGCAGTAACAATTTTTTTTTAATTTGATACTATATTTATCTCAATTTTTGTTCTTATTATTACATACTATTACATATTTCTTCAGAATGATTTTTAATTTATAATTTTTGTATGGTATGAAAGATTTTTTATGCACTTACAAAAATGATAAAACATAATTTTTTAATTACTTGAACGTGTAAATTTTTTTTCAAATATTTTTTAAAGGAGGATAATATTTTTACACGAATTAAAGTACAATAAAATAATAAATTTTTGCATTTTGACGTTACGAAATAATTAAATAAGGAAACCAGTAAACCAATAAATAACAGCATAATCCAGCAAAATCATAAAAATTTTAATTCGCTTTTTCCATCTGATAAAAAAAAATAATTTTTTTTAATTAATCATTTCGTAACTAGCATTTTGGTTAAGATCATGCATGCAGATTAACCGCTGTTGGTTTTCCTAACACGAAATATCGAAGCAAAATCTTTGATAAAAGTTTTGCTTCATAATGTAGCAAATAAGTAAGGTATTTAACATATTTACTTTATTACTTTTACAAGTAGATTTATAACGTTTGCGTGACTTAAATAAAATAAGATACAATATTGACAAATATTATTATTTTCCTCTTTTTATCTTGAAGCAAACATTGTTTAAAAATTTTTGAAATTTGATTGTGAAAATTAAAAAGAAATTTACCTTTGTCTTATCTTTTTTCAAGTTCAAGAATACAATAGCACGTAACATATTAAAAATAAAAGAAATTACCTTTAAGAAATACCTTTAATAATAATCTTTGTACAAATTTATTTTTTTTTAACATCGCTATATTTATGGTATGCTAATAAGCGACGGAGCTCGTAAGTGTGTTTGTGATCAAAGCACATGTAACGTACAGTGGTGCTTGCATCAATCGGCTTCCGAGAGCGGGATTCGAACTCAGAACCCCGAGATTACGAATCCAACGTTCTACCGAATGAGCCACAGACCGACTCTGTAAAAATTTATATTATATATATTAGTTAAATTTTTGTATGTAAAAAAGTAAAAAATTATTCTTATCTTTTGAGCTAGCAATGCCTTAAAGATAAAAAAAATTGATTGACTTTTATTTCATAAATATATTTTCTAATTTCATCATCATGTCAACTTATTTTTTAAAGTCATATTTGTGTATCTTTAACGCACATATTTAAAATTTTTACTTTTCGTCAAAACGTCACTTTATCTTCATTGCTCTATTTATCGAGCTTATCTTAATATTTATAAATTATTTATAAGATATACATCCAAGTAAATTTTAAAAAATTTTATTAATATTAGATAATATTTTTTAGAGTGTAAAATGGAGAGTTCAAAATATTCTTGGTAACTGATATAAAATACAATCAAATTTGATGCAGTTTTTTGTTGTCATTTTATTTTTATTCATATTTATTTCTTTATTTATAATGATATTGATAATTGAATTTTTTTATAAATGTAAAGTATCAAAGTTTTAAAAAATCACGTTGATGTCATAAAGCATACAATTTAAGTATAACACAGATTATTGTATGATTATTATTTAGATTTTTTACTGTTATAACTACAAATTTAAATTACTACAAAACAATTCAAGAATTGCGAAAATTTGATTTTTATTAAAAAACAGTTCTACTATTCTAGAAAATAAAAATCTTCTTCATAATAATAAGTTGATTTCATATCTTTGAATTTTATTAAAATGAATTAAAATTAATATAATTATGTTAATTTTCATTATTAAAATTTCCATTAAATTTATTTTTGCTTTTTTTTAACATTTTTGTCAAAATATTAATCAGATTAGCTTATTACAGTTAAAATGACATTACGATTCGTGTAGACAGGCCAATGTTAAAAAAAGCGTTTGTGAAATAATTCGTCATTTGATTAGTCAAAGCCAAAAGTCCAAAGTCTAAAATATTATTTTTTTTCACCGAATAATTAGCATAAAACAGTCTGTATAAAAACACATTTACAATATGATGTATAGAAGTAAGCCTTTTTACGAATGTATATCCACTTATATAGCAAACAGTAAACTAAGCTAAACTTTCGCTAAATGCGTCGTGCACACACACGGCAGGAAACATAATAAACTGAATAATTTCGTGCGTCAAAAGTACGTTGACTTAAAAAGGAGTTAACACACGTCATTCCTTGATCTAATGTTAAAAGGCTATTAAAAATAATAAAAAAGTGTTTCGTACATATAATGGAGGCTAATCGGCAAGTTTATCCTCGTGTATATTCTACGTCATTTAAATTGATTCTAATGTCTACACCTTAAAAAGCACAAATTTTACCGTCACCTATGTTTTATCAATTGATCAATCTAAGATTCTTGTTACGAATAGAAAATTATGTTGTTATCATTATTTCGAAGGTTCTTTTTTTCAATGACTTGAACAATATGAATATTCTACACACGTGAATACTTTTACAAAATAATTGAGCTTCAAAAATTTATGAACTTTAATATTCCATAATGCTTCTAAATTGTGAATCATAATTTTTTTTCGTGATTATCCTGTTAAGAAAAAAACATTGAGAAAAAGTTACTATACATAATGATTCATAAACCAATTGTACATTGACAAAAAGAAAAATCCTCACTTAAAAATATTAATGTTCTCATCAGTATTCTAATTTCTTCTCTTTTTTTTCAAAAAGCGCTTAAATACACACTTTTAGCCTTTCAAATCATAGCTGTTTCTTAGAATTTTTATTCCACAAACTAATTAAACAATCCTATAATCTTAACCAGCAATTTAAAACTAATCATACTGTTTTTTTTAATTTTTATAATTTAAAAAAAAAAGAAAATAAAAAACAATATAAAATATTTCTCTTAACGAGTTAAAACACTCTCGGTCGTTTAATCTTTGTCGTTCTGCGTTAAAAGACTCGGGTTGATATCTTACTCTCAATAGACAGGAAATCTCATTAGTTGGATCATGTAGCACATTTTGTCTTGGCCAGAGATATTCTAGCAAGGAAATTTTATATTAAAATCTTAGCTTGCGGTATAACGTGGCTATAATAGAGTTGCTTATTTTTATATGATTTAAAGTTTTATTATAATGTAATAATTCATCCGCGATGATAGTTTATTTATTGAAAATGCATAATAAATTTTTTGTGTTTATTTTTATCACAATTTATGATACTAAAATTACATTGATAAACTATAACATCTCTTAGTGCAAAACAAAAGTGAGGAAAATTTAAGTTTAAAATATCCAGAAATAAAAAAAATAATGTTATTAAACCAATTAAAGTGTCTCCTATAGGTATGACTATTATCATATAACTACGATCTCAAGTGCAATGCAAAATAGCTAAGGAATTACAACTGATCTGAGATTAAGTTGTTTCATCAGTTGCGACCTTGTGGGTTATATGTCGTGATTGTAAAAGATCAACTTAACCTGGAGCAAAGAAAGACAATGAATGTAAATGCCCAATGGGGATGCAAATTTTACGAATTAATTTTCTTTTCTAATTCTCATTCTCTTAAGACTAATTCACATTTGTGTTTATGTATTTGTTGGATATCTTGTTTATGCACGTTGTAAGTTAATGGAAGTAATAAAAAGTTTAAAACTGAAATTTAACCTATGAAAATTAAAAAAATGAAATTTATAAGTGATGATAGAAAAATATTCATTACAACCATTTTTTATTTTTATTTTATTTAACGTCGTTGTATTTATGCTATCATTACGATACTAATTAGCGACGGAGGTTTCTTAGCGTATTTGTGAACTTCAGCACATGTATTGTATACAGTGATGCTTGTTTCAATCGATTGCCGTGAGTGGGATTCGAACTCGGAACCTCGAGATTATGAATCCATCGCTCTATCGACTAAGCCACTGACGACCTCTAATGTCATATTCTAAAAATAAGTGTTAACTAATTTAATTAAATATAAATTTGACTTAAATAAATGAGAAATACCACATTTAATGAGAGTGCAATACTCAATATCTGTCGACGTTTCGATTTATTTATTTTCAATAAATTTAATTATTATTTAAACTAAAAGTTCCTTGTTGCAATCAATCGAGTCTTATATCCTTATAAATACGAAAGAGCGAGCAATCTAGACATATTAATAACATGATTGAATTTAACATCAGTATAATGAGATTTACTATACTGAAAATTACCTATTTTAAGTTAAAATGATCTGCTTTAAAAGGATTGGAAATTAACAATAGAGTAAATGCTTTAAAAAAATACATAAATTTTGCACGTTTATTATGTAAGCAAATGTACCAACTTATATAAACTTTTATTTTATTTTTTTTCCTATCAAGAAGATAACGTTTTTCATATAATATTGCATTATTATACTCATCTGTATTTACAATGCTTACATTATTCATTATTATCATTATTATTATATTAAGTTATGAAAATATTTTTTATGTTCAAAAGTAATAAAATCAAATTATAGCACTATTGAATCCAAAGGAAATTTACCGCGTGTCAGAGTTACTTCAAAAGATTGAATAGAGGAAATTTCATTAGGCTTGACAGTGAGATGTATTAGGACGTTTAAAAAAAACAACCTAATTCGATGAAAAGTAATCGGAAAGTTACAATGTTTATTAAGATGATTTTTATTAGAGAATAAATGCTATAATAAACCTACTTTTTAAAGAAATAATTTTTGTTGTTGATTGCTTGAAAAATATAAATAATCTTCTGTCGAATAAGTAGGTTGTATTTATTATTTTGTTGATGAGCAGTATCTATTAACCATAAACGAGAAAATTAAAGAAAAAAAAACAGTTCAAAAACTTAAAATAGCTGAAAACAACATTAAAAAAAATTTTTGTATTTAGCATGTTATAAAAATTTTAAACTAGAAAAAATACTTGTCATTATATTTATTTTTTCTCAACATATGTTTCTTGTTATCTTAGCTTTTATCTGTATACTGTTTACTTACAAAAAACTTCTTTTAATAATAATTTTTAATTGCATAATAATGATATGCAAATAAATTTAAGCTTTTTCTTAAACATTTTTAGATAATTATTCTAATAGCCATTATTTCATTCATTCTATTTTTAAAATATTTTTCATCCCGTTGTTAATTAGTACAACTTAATAGCTTCTTCGAAAATTTTAACAATGAAATTGAAGCATAACTTTAGTTTTATTTTATTTTATAATAACCAAACTGAATCTTCCTTTCAACCACATGTACAATCATATCTACAAAGACAAAAAATTTTATATGTGTACATTGTACACAAATTGTTTTTCGTGTACAATATAAACATTATAATAACACTTGATTACGCAAAGCCTTGATTCGTAGATTGCAAAAAAAGGAACAAGAGAAGCCAACTTTAACAATCGTCTCCTCTTACTATCGTTCAAACTTACAATGCTAATGAAAGAGCCAAGTTCAGGGTCGTTATGCTTTACGCTTAATGTACGAATTCATTGGATCTTCTTAATAAACTATTTTCCATTTTATAATGGTGTACTCTATTTAATTGACAAATGCAATATCACTGAAAAAAAGATGATTATTTTATTTTTTTCTTCTCTTTTTGATTACT
The DNA here is from genome assembly GCA_017163975.1 of Anastatus disparis. Taxonomy (NCBI): domain Eukaryota; kingdom Metazoa; phylum Arthropoda; class Insecta; order Hymenoptera; family Eupelmidae; genus Anastatus; species Anastatus disparis. The sequence continues at coordinate 6,567,794 of JAFFSR010000251.1, forward strand.
TCCTACGCAAGGTCGTCGGACTTGGGTATTAATTCCAATTGCGTATTAAGCATATATTGTAACTGAATGTACTTTGTTTTTTTTTATAGTAAAAGATGCGAATTTGTTTATACACCTTGATGTCAAGTTTGTTGAAATTATACGTTACTTTCTTGTAATGTTTATATGTTTTTTTTTATTTTATTTTAAAGAGAAAAATTAAATGGTACGATGAGTAACAAAAGATAATATTAATTTATTGCTTGGGGGAAGGTCGAAGATTATGTGTATAATATAATTTTTCAGACATGTTTTTTTACAATGGAATTTTTTTCCCCGATTAAATTTAATTTGTTTTATATGATTAAGAAAGAGATTAAACGTTTGAGATATTGTCTTAACAATAAATTATATTCAGAATTATTGTATTAAATTTTTAAAATCATATTTTTGAAATATTAATTAAAATAAAATTTATGCAGAACTAGCCAACCTTAGCTTTTATTTCAACAAAACGTTCATGACATTGCCTATGATTACATGGCTTCGAAAGATCTAAGCTATTCACACACACACACACACACACACACACACACACATACGCCCGTGAACATACGCATTCAATTAACATCAAAATTTATTAAAATTTAAATTATATCAAACATATTATTCATCAGATATAAAAAATGTAAATTATTAGTATATAATTTTTGCATAGTGATTACAGTGAATATGACAGATAATCTCATTACTGATTTCATGCAAAGTTCATACAAACAGTAATTGAAAGAAAATTAACATTTTAAATATTTGTAATTTTTTTCACAATTTTTAAAATTAGCAAACAATGAAAATCACAGCGATACCACTTAATTTCTTAATTAATAAAAATATGCACTATTAAAAGTTTAAAAATTTGTAATTAAAAGGTCGGCATATGTCTTTTAAAAGTTCAAAATTTTCATGTGAGAATATTAGCACTAATATGAATTATAAGTTTCCAATATAATTATTAAGAGTGGTCGTCATTGGCTCATTCGGTAGAGCAATGGATTCGTAATCTTGAGGTACCGAGTTCGAATCCCGCTCTCGGCCGATTGATACAAGCACCACTGTACTTTATATGTGCTGAAGTTCACAAACACACTTGACGATCTTCGTCGCTAATTAGCATCGCAATGATAGCTGAAATACAGTGACGTTAAATAAAAAAATAAAATGAGTTTAAAAAAATTATTTACTATACCGTATCTTCAATGTGTACGACTTATTTTTTTATTGTACCTATTGGGTGAGAATATCCATTTACCTTGACAATGCCACAGCTCATTGGCCTTTGCGCGATAAGAATTGATTAGTATTGTATAGCAACGTGTATATTTTTACAATTAAATTCTTTTTCCTTTTTCTTTTTTCATCTGACGTTTAATTTTCACCTTCAGTGAATATATGTTTTACGAGGAAAAATTTATTACGTTCGTATTTAAAACTTTATTTGAGTTTTAATAAAAATAATGTTTTTTACCGAATAAAATTAATACTGTGACTAAAATTATTTTTTTATAATATCGCTAAGTGTTTTATTTTTTGTATTGAATGACTAAATTTGTTAATTGCTAAAAAACATTTAGACATCAAAACAACAGTCTTCTAAAATTGTTCAACTTAACAATATACTTATTATCTATGTAATTATTTCATATAATTATTTCATCAATGAACTTCATAGAAGAACGTTCATTTAAAACAGTACAAAATATCAATGCTATGAATACTTACTAGGAAAGTGCATTGCATTTGAGTTTCTTCTTCTAAAATTGAGATATTTTTTTTATAATTTGATGTAAGAAAATACATCCTTAAATTAAAAAAAAAACCGAGATCCAAATGTAATGCTCTCTTCTTATTAGTGGATTTTTATGGAATGCATAGAGAATTGAAATGGAGTATTGATGCGCATAATAAAAATTGACTTGTTTTGGAAAATCGTTTATATTTATTAAGTTTACAATAGGTGTAACTAATATTTAAATTGTTAAAAAGTTGTATAATATTTTAATTATTAAAAAATTAATATTGGATCCAAGAATTTTTTCTAATTGATAAATTATAAATTTATATCATAAAGATTAATATTTTTTCCTAATTATATTCATTTATACAGACACCAAAAGATTATAATTTGGAAAAGTACTGTACGATATTGTTAATACTAATTGTGGTAACCTCTAATGATCCTTTAATAATAAGCGGAAAACAATGGTCAATTTTTTCTTCATTCATAGTATATTGCGTTGTATTTTAAGACTGGCATTTATAAAACTTTGGAAAATAATAAGTTTTTGATGATTTATCTTTTTTATTCGTTATTATATATTTTTTTACATAAAATAAAATACGTTGGATATTCAGAGATCAATTAATAGATATAATGATGAATAGCCTGGGAATGTTGCAATTGTTACAATGAATCTTTATTATTGTGTTTATTTATATGTAAATATATAAGATCGAAGAAGTTGTAAATATTATTATGGCTATCAATATCTTAAACTTCCTTAAGGTGGCTCAAGCGCTTGGTGCCGTATCAAGCGGGGCCCTGTCTGCGACATCAAAATGTTTTTATTGATAGAGCTATTATAACTAATTAAATAGTATTATTGATTATTTCTTATGATAAGAAAACAATTTTAAGTAATCAAAAGTAATAAAAAAGAAAAAAAATTTTTTGTTTTGCTTCTCATTACAAGTTTTACTATGGTACGTCCCTGCTGTTTTGTTGGTTTCGAGCACTCTGAATGCACGTTAGCTTTACGTATGGCGTCTGTATCTGACGCGCATGCGCAGAAGCTGCCATTATGTGTAGCAAATTCTATTTCGCATTCTTTTAGATTTATTTTCTCTTGTATTTCTTCGTCAAGTCCTTTTCTTCTTCTTGAAAAATGATCTCCGTGAAACAAACTATAAGTGTATAATTTTTATTTTAACTTGTACTTTTTTATATTAGCGTAAAACCTAATTTATGATTCAGTCCCATAAGAGCACATGTATTAATTACAATTATTAAAACACCTTTTTCTTTAAAAATAGTTCGTCGACCTCTATTTTTCAAAATAAATATCGAAATATTACGATATAAAGAATATTTTAATACAAATTTTGGATAGTTTCACTTTTTTAGAAAAAATCGCTTGAGCCACCTTAAAATAGAATATTTAATGTACTACCTGAATTGCTGTGGTGGTTTGTTAATGCCAGTCAAATTATTTTAAAAATAAGGAAACTTTGTTTAGAAGATTATATTATCATTAATTTAACACCAATGTGTACTTTAATTTCTGGATTTCAAATAGGACTAAAAGCTTGATAATTAACTATCAAGATAAAAAAACATCAAATAATAATAAGGAAGTGAATTTAACGTTACGTAACAAATATTATATTTACAAATTAATTTCCTAGTATGGTTGCAAATTAGAAATCCCTAATGCCTATAACGGTTGACTTTGACATTGGAACAGTAGTTTTTGATCCTAGATCGTTAAATTTTTTTATTTTTTTTATTCAAGGACGCTAAATATTCACGAGGCCGTCACGTGTTCATAAAATACGAACTTTAAGAACACGAGTATCAAAAAATTTTTTTATACATATAAAAATGTGTTTACATCATAACAAAATTAATGATGATACTAAAACGATGTTTATATTTGCACTATTGCAACGTCACGTATCCGAATCGATAAAGAACTATAAAAAAAATTGGATTAGAAAAAAAAGTAGATGAAAAAACATGACGTCACGTGTAAGTCTACGCAAAAGGTTAAAGGTATAAAAATCGATGAAGAGACCATCCCTTTATCCAATATTAAAGATACGATGATACATAACTAATGATATGAAACATATAATATTGTGACGTTGCAAATAGAGGGTGGATAAAAAAAGTCTATGGATAAAAGAGCTGACGTACAATGTGTGTCCTACGTATATATGGAACACCTTTTTTTGTTGACCTATTAGTATTGTATCGAATTTCGATAAATTTACTCGGAAAACTCTATGGGTCATCGTTTTATCGATGTGACGTAGTTTTGACGTTGAATTAGTGTTTTTATAGTTTAGTCGTTAATTCTTAAGCTTGACGTTATTTAATATCTTCTGTAATTTAGATAAATGCTCATTATTGATTAGAAAAATTGTTTTCGAATAAGAATTAAATAAGCTTATCGAATTTTGATAATGATAATTGCATTGTCATGTAGGGGGTTTTATGCAGGAAAACATTATTAAAATAAAAAACATTAATGGAAGTATGTTCTATATGAATTGTCGTTTGTATTTGAGTGTGTGTCTGCGTACCTTTATTTTACGAGTATACAGGAAAATATTATTTTTCTAACAAACGTTTTAATGGGTTATTACTATAATTATAATTCGATTAAATTTCCACAAATGATTAATCACTTTTAAATTTAACGAAGATACAATATTTTAATATATTGGATGAGTTCATTGAACAATTTGTGAGGTTCATTAGTTTTAGAGATAGTCAAGATTATGCTTTTATTTAAATATTTTTTCAATGCTTACACCTCACTGATTAATTTATATTTTTTTACACTTCCAAGATATCTTTTTTTTAATTTTTTAAAAATTCAACATTGTTTCCAAAATTTTTTTATATTTTATTGAAAAAAATTGAAATATTTGAAAAATTGAAATTTGTTTCCATTATTTATAAACACTTTTAAACTTTTCATAAATTTTAGTACACAATATAATATATTTTACTTTAAAAAAATTATAAATAAATTTATAAAACAAATACAGAAATACAGAAATAAAAATTGATTGTATTCATCTTCAGGCAACGTCACCAATGAAATCAAAACATTTTCATGAAAAAAATGCATGGATGGAATTTGTTATTATTTTCAGAAAAACTAATACTTGATAAAGTCTATACACATACACAAGACAGATGTATAAAAAGTTTGTGCCAGTAAATTGACCATTGTTTTTATTTCGACTTATGCAATTTTACAATTACATATTTAACATTTTTTGTTTAAATATTATTAATAATATTCTATAACAAAGAAATTATAATTTAATTTATTATATAATGTAAATAAACTTTCGCTAAATTCATGAAGATTTGTTATATAGAAAGCTAAAAAATAAACATAAACTCAAATTTCTTATTCAAAGAATATCAATTTGATAAAATTAGTTCTTGAAGCACCAAAAAAATTTATCAAATAATACAGTAATTTTTAATCAACAAATGATGTAAAAAATTAATATTTATTGAAATAAAATAATCATTGGCATAATTTGATAAACTTTAAATTATTTATGCTTAAAAACAATTTCTCTAATAAATAATAAGTATTTCCTACTTAAATTACATAATTCATTAAGATTGAATTTAACTATTAATAACTTAGGCTGTTGGAGCATCATCGTTAATATTATAAAATATCTTGTGCCTTTGATTGTCCAATGCAATTAATTTTCAAATAATATTTTTTTTTTTTCAATTAACTTATTTTTTGACCAAATTGCTAATGTTTAATACATTACCTAACATCTCTCTTGCAAGTTTTGTTATATACATTTTTCCGAGTGCTACGAAGAATTTAATTCCAGTCTTTCGAGTTTATAACCTCTCGTGTGTTCCGCACGTGTGTGAGTCTGTGTGCGGGCGGTCAGGTCAGACAATTATTACATGAAAATTGAACGGAAGCCTGCAATTTGTCATCTGTATATGTGCGTTTCTCATACTTGGTAATTTTATCTTGTGCAGCTTTTTATTGAACTCAACTAAATTTTTAATAATATTTTATTTTATTTTTTTGGATATCAAATCACAAGACTATTGGAAAATAATTTGCATTTAATTCTGAATTTTGCACTGGTTTTTTTTGCAGTTACATAATTTTTTATTTAATAATTTTCAAAAATAGTAAATTTTAAACTAATTTATATAATAAATGATCATGCAAAAAAAATAGAAATATAACTTTTTAAAAAATATAAATTATATATTTTAAAAGCTATTAATTCTGATTGAAGGATTAATATTTATTTTTATGTCTACGTAAAATTTTCCACAAAATTTAATTTAATTTATAACTCACACTAACTTAGTTGAATTTATTTTAAAAAGTTTTCAAGTCAAATAACGATAAAATTCTATAGTAAATATTTAAAAAGTACGTAAAAATATGAAGGAACGAGTAATGGCTTAATTGTTGTCACCAACTAATGATAAATTGACTCTAATGATTGGGAATTAATAATAATCGCTTTATTGTCGAATAAAATATAAAATGCAATAATACTAACTTGAAAATCACGGAACAGCCATATAATGACGACAAAAAATATATTATTGTGCTCTTTGGTTTTCAAGGATCAGCGATTTTTCCGGACCGATAGTTCGTGTAACCCGCAGCTAATTTGTGATGACCTTCAGATTACCTAGTTATTTTATTAAAAAATTTATTATTGTCATTTAATTTAATTGTTTTAATGTCTGAATAATATAAAATGACAGTTATAAATTTTACTTGAGCAATAAAATTATATAATTAACTACCGCTAAAAATTTTTTTTTAATGTATTTTTATATTAACATTTATATTTTGTTAAAATGAATGTTCATTAATTGTATTTTTCGCATTATGAGTAAATTATAATGAAATTGAACATCAATCATCAATGTCTGAATAAATAACAATAATTTCGTTCTATTATAAATCAGAAATATTCAATTCTATTACATTATTTAAGTTGAAAAATTTATAGAATTTGACACTTTTAATACGGTCTATTAATTTCAAAGACCCTTGAAAAGTAAAACCTTGTAAGTTAAAATTTACGCACATTTCGTGAAGTTTTAAATCCCCTTTTTTAATATCAAAATTTTCTGCAAATATCGATTTATTGTGCACAAAGGTAATCAGATGTTTTTATCTAAAACGCTGACAGATAAACAATTTTAATTGATAGTTTATGTCATTGGACTAAGCATTCATACATTCTTTTAAATAAAAATTTTTTTTCAGTAGTTTTAGAAAAAAATTTAAAGAATTAATATCTTTCCGGTATAATATAAATTATGCTATCATTGTGAGACTAAAGTTACTCAAGAACAATGAGCCACTATTTTATTATTCTATTAATATATTTTGAAATTCATTTTATTTCACACGAAAAGGAATCCTGTAGGTAAAATTACTGTATTTAATTTAAACTGTGAGCAGGTTTGATTAATTTTAAAAATTAATATGATCATTGTAAAAATTAATATATTTGCTGTAAAATTAACTTTGTATATATATGGAATGTTTCTTATGTATGTAGCACTTTTTACTTTTTTTATACTTTTTGATTTTTATGGAAAATCAAGTCTGTCCTACAGTTACCATGAAATATAGTATTTTTATCTATAGAATTGCTTTCTGTATATCTATTAGGAAAATAAAAATTGTAAAAATATGACAATGAATATTATAACAAACAATCAACAATCAATAAAACTTTAATACCTTTGAAACAAGAATATTTTTATGTGAACATTGTTCATAAAATAGCCTAACGATAAACATTAATTTTTATAACATTATTCTGTTATTTTTTTCATAATTATTTGAACCGTTAAAAAAAAGGATTATACAATCTGAAGTTAATTAGAATATACTCCTGAATAAAAAATAAAATTATTGCTTGACGAGCCGGAAATTGATAAGGTCTTGTTCCTATAGTTGTAAACAACGCGATTTGCAGTTACATTTTAACAGTAGTTATAATCTTATTACGTTCAAAGTATCGTAAGATTATTATTGTAATAATGTCAGTTATTGCAGATATTTGCTAATAGGTCAGAGTATTTAAATGTATATTGTTAATTTTTATGATGATTACCGATAAATATTAACGTTACAATCAAATGTGCTGCTTTTATTATACAAAGAAATCTTACATAATTAAAAAAAGAAAAAAAACTCAATTATTTGTGAAATTTGTAAATTTCAAATATTTTAAAAATTTCAACAAATTTTTCTCAATGCGCAATTGTTAATTACACTTTTTTAACTTAAAATTGACAATGTATATAAAAAAAATCGAATGCGTATGTATTCATTGTCTGTTGAAACATGCCTCATAAAAAAAATTAGTTTCGTTATTTCGTATCCTGCATCGTCTGCCGGAACTGGTTGGATCGCATTATTCTTTGCCCTGTTACTTGTGTTCCACGAAGACTATGATGAGTGAAAAAGAACAAAAACAGAAAAGTGAAGAATGCGTACACATACATTCACTTATATTAGTTTAAAAATCGAGTTCACCCACTTTTAAATCTGTTCTCGCTCCTGATTGATATTAGTACAGTAAAAAGACTTTGAAATTATTGCTGCTTATTTTTCACTCATGATTTTGATAGAATTACTAATTTGTAATTAAAATTGTTCATTTTAAATAGTTATACATATTTTTAAAAATAAAAATTTCTTTTTTTGGTTTAAAATTAAATCCAAATTTTTAAAATACAAAACAATTATAATATATATATAATGACATGAAAAAATTTTTTAAATTTTCAAAAACTTATATTCAAGACGGAGATCTTTTAAAAGCTTAATGACAAGTAAAGAATTTTTGCGTATTTTTTTATTTGTTGTTACAAAGTGAAATCTTTTCTATATGTTCCAAAGTAAGTCGTAGAAATAATTGAAAGTTTTTTTTAACTGAAATTTCTAAGTTTTTAGGGTATAATTACTATTTTAATTGGAAAAAAATGATAAATCTTTTTAATACTAATAATTTGCAAAGTTTGGTAGCTCAGTCGGCTGAAAAGCTGGTTTGATCTCTGGTTTGGTCACTTTTTCATCGACTCCATTGTAGAGTGACACCACAGTTAAACAATATGTCAAATATAAATACCTAACTAAAACTTGTAAAAAGTAAATATTGTCTGTAGACGTAAGATCATCTCAATCAATTAATAATAGTCTATTTTTTACTTCTATATGTGTATCTTTTGTTAGAAATATTTTTTTTAATTACTACTTTAAAAATTGCTAAATTATGTTCGACAAATATAGATATTTACATTTTTCAATTGTTAATTACGAAAATTGAATCTTAATATGATGTGTAAAATCACATTAAAGAATTACAAATGCAAGTCAAAATATAACTTTCTTGAAAGTGAAGAAATATTTTAAAATTAATTTTCTTTAAATGAAATGATAAAGCATAGTTTATCAGAGGTGTTCAGTGGCTCACTCGGTAGAGCGATGGACTTGTAAGCCGGAGGCTCGAGATCGAATCTCGCTCTCAGCTGATTTATGCAAGCACCACTGTACCATACATGTATTTTGTTAACAACAAACTGAAAAATCTCCGTCGCTAATTAACATTGCAATGATAGCTTAAATAAAGTGACGTTAAAAAAAAAGCACAATTCATTCATTCCTTGCTTTCCATAGTTGTTTGTTTATTTTTTAACTGAGAAATTAACAGATTTATAAAGATAACGATTAATTTTTTTATTTGAATGATACAAATGTGCACGCTTTGTCATTTTTCATGTATCAGTAAAAACAAATGTACAAAGTAATTAGTTACATTGATAAAAATTGGTTATACTTATTTAAATACACGATATAATTATAACTATAAAAAAAATTACATGTTATAAATTTAAATTATATTAAAAAAAAGGTATTATCATCTGGAATATAAAGTTAAAAAATTAAAACTTGTGGTTTGTTATTTTTGAATTATAAATTCCAATATAGATATTGATGATTTTCTATCGGTTTGCAATAATTAGGATTCTAATTACATGTATAAAAATAGAATTTTGGACCAAGAGCGCAGGTTTGATAGTGCCGTAGTCCTTAAATTAAAAAGAAATAAAAACATTCTGTGTAATTTATATGCAACATGGGAGTAAATCAAGAATGCCCTGAATCGTATGTTTATCATTACCGCCTTTGACTCGAATAACAATTTACGTATAGATTTGAGATTTTCTTTACTACTACTACTCGCTAAATGCAAAATCTACTATTTTATATCAACATAAAATAATTTAATTATATATACCATAATTTATTACATTTATTGGAAATTAACATCAATTTATTAATGAAATTGAACAAAAAATATAAAAAAATTATTCACACTTTTATCATATAAAAAATGACCATCTTATAAATTAAAACCAAAATAAAAGCTTTTTTTTTTAAAGTCAATACGTATCAACAATGTCATAGTAATTTTCCGTTGTAATTCTAATTACCTTTTTTGCGTTAATATTTTTACTATATATTTATATATTTGCTTATATTGTACGTTAAGACTTGTCTCTCCATCTCTATAATCAATGTTCGTTTTTACGCAACTATTATCGCGTGCTTTTGTCCACTCACCAAATGAATAGACACCACACACGCACACGCACGCACATTCTTATCGGTTTAAGAACTTGTTGCTATATTGATCCTTACATAAATATTTTTTATTCGTAATTAAAAATTTTTTTTTTAAGATTTGCTTGAAGTCTAAAATCAAGTTCTAAAAATAATGATTCTATTACAACTTGTATGCAAGTTGAAGAAATCCCAAATGATAATTTTAAAAAATACGTAGTGGAAGTAAGGTATTTGATGTTTAATTTGTTAAAATTATCAAATGTTTATAAGTTCTGTAAAATTTTTATATATTTCGTGGTTATAGATATATTTTTGGATAGCAATCTACAAAAAAATCTTTTGAATGCTTGATCTATAAAATAAGTTTTTATTGAGCTACTAGAAAATGATTTGACTACGAAATATTGAGTAGTCACAGAAAAAAAGAGATAGAACTATTTTGGTCTCTCAAAATCCCAAAATTAAAAATAACTAAAAAATAATATTGATACATTATAAAAACACATATATTAAAATTTCATTTAATTATAATACTTAGCATGCTAAAGACGATTTTCAAAAGCTAAAATCCAAAAATATAAATTGGAAGTGTAATAAAAAATAATTTTAATACTCGTATATCTCTTTAAATACTCTAAACTTTGTCCATATAAGTTTATCTATGAAAAATACAGTTTTAACGGCTCGAAATAAATTTAAATTAATAATAAAGATTATCGGAAAGAAGTAAAAAAAAAACAGCTTTTAGATTTTAATTCTTTCACGTCCGACGTTTCTTTATACTGACAACTGATATATAAATCACATTGACCAAAGCGATCCGAAGATAAAAGCAGCTTTAACACGTTTGTTACCACCTGATCGTCTCGTGGTACATCATAACGCATTGCAACTATACATTGACTGAGTTTTTCTTCTTCTTCAATGACGTATTTATGTACAGATGTTCAATACATCGATAATTGAATGTAATTTACTCTTACTGATCAAAATCTCGCGTGAAATATCAAGCAGATTTTTTTACCTCGATTGAAAAGAACGAATTAACATATCTAAATGTTATGACTTAATTGATTTTACGGTAGAAAAATCAATTTTTGATTTTTAGATAGATCTTATGGAAATTAAAATAAAAAATTGTATAAATTCTTTGTGTGTAATTTTTACTTTTAATTTCTGTCTTTATTTAACAATGATGATTGCGTTTTTAATTATCAAAGCTTTTGTAGTAGAAATTCGAAGAAATGTAATAATCCTAAGTCATGGCTATTAACGTTAAAAAATAATATTCCTAATTAACACATTGATTTTTTTTCTATGTTATAACAGAGCAATTCATCTTTTGCTATTTTAATAACTGTGTATTATGCTATACAAACTATACGTATTCTGTTTATATAACCTTCTAAAACATTCGATTAATACTTTTTTTTTCATATTCCAGAAAATGTTTTAGTTTAAAATTCTAAATTTCTTTTATTTAAATAGCGTAACTATACCATAAGCAAGTTGTATGATTGATGATAATTGAAACTGATATTGTAATTTTAGCTTCAAAATTGTTTTATCATTAACAATATTAGAATCCGAATTATTACAATGAATTTCAATTGCTTTGATGTCTACAGGGTAACATTTGAGCTTTGTACACATTTAATGAAAAATTTTATTAAGATAGGTGTAAAAAAAGATAAAATTTGTTGGTCTTTTTGTATCAATTAATTATCATAATTATTTTTAATAATGTTTTTATAAATGATGATTTTTCAAATATAATAGATGTAGATTTTTTTATTAATTAACCTTCATTTCTATTCATAAATTTCGAATGCAAGTTTTACTCGATGGAAATTTAAAAACTCCTCTGTATATCATTCCGATCGATCGTCACGTCGTTGTCTTGAATTTATCTTGCATTTACTCTCACATATGATTTCTCTTTAATTGAAATTCGATACAGTTGTGCACGAAAGAAAAAGATAATTAAACTACGATAAGTTTTTCCATTATCAATCACAACGAAAATTTCATCAATTCATTTCTTACATAATGGAATTTTTTACTCAACTTTCAAGAATTTAAAAAAAAAAGGTTTTATGTTATATCTATTTTACATCTGTTGATTGATTGTATACAATTAATTATACTAAATAGAAATTAAATTAAATATGATATATTTAATTGTAAAAGGATAAAATCTAGGACATTCTAAAATTTATGACATTTAATATAACACACTTTCACTACATATAAGAACAAAATGACAAGTCAAAAGTCTTATCAGTACAAACAATGCATTTAATGACGTTTTACAACGATTCCTACAGAAATGCACCAAAAATATATATATTTTGATGACTTTTAAGATATGTATGTTAATAGATTAACTGGTTTTCGCCGGTTCTTGGCAGTTGTTTCAAAATCACTTGGCATGTGATGTATTTCAGAGCAAATTAAACAAACTCTTGTTTTTAATATCTTTTTTTTTTCTTTTTGAGCTTTCTCCGTTAAAAATTTTTGTTAAACTTTAATTGTTGCTAAAGAAGCTCGTGATCATAAGCTCGTGATTTTATGAAAAACACGAGATCTTATAAAATATATATAATTTTCTCTTTTTAAATGAATAAATATACAAATATATTTTTTTATTTACATAAGTACTTAAAATTAGTTGCAAACGAAATTTAATTTTTATTTTTAAAGTATAAGTATATTCTATATCTAATCATGTTATTTTGTTTTTTTGTTACAGGTAAGTTTAGAGCTTATATCACATGTTCTATGAAGCACGTAAGTTAAAATACGTAATAAATTATTTTTATTACTTTTAGTAAAGTGAATTCATAACAAAAATTTATTTTCTTTGATTCGATGTTAATTTAATTTAGTGTCAATATTTCAAATATTTTTTGTATAAAAATAATACTTTATTACTAAATAAATTGCTAATAATCATATTCTTAAAATAATGATAAATTTAACAATTTATTACATATTATAAGCAAATCGATAGTTATATGCTAATTTAAAAAAAAAAAGCAACAAAGGCACAGTCGGAAGTAAAAATAAAAAAAAGAACGTAGCGCACATCCTCATAACTTTCGCGAAGGTGAGATACACGAATACGTGTTTGGATTGATAATAATGCCTACAATCGTGTCAACCTTCATAAATACATGTATATATGAAATATATATATTAAATAAAGGTTCCTTCTATTTGTCAAGACCTTGGCCGCTGTCGCTTGTTATGACTTACTTTAATATTATTGATTTATGTATAGGTATGAATATACAATGACATTTTCAGTTTTTAGACTTTTTTTGTAATATAATGTTAACGAAGGTTGTACAAATATAATTAAAGTTTGGTAAATTTTCGGTAATTTTGTCGCTTCAATAAATCTCTGTGGTTTGCGAGTTTTTAATAATGTGATTTTCCGACTGGATTGTTTTTAGTGGACCAGTGGTTTCTGTGGTAAGCTTTTTTTTAAGAAGGGTCTGATTTTTGTCATTGGTAAATACCTTGATCATCGTTTGTTGTTGTTTTTTTAATATCGCGGAAGTAAATACATAAACTAGACAATAATAAATAAGTTTATTTATTTATTATTTTTTATTTATTATTTAATTATAAAGATTAAAAAGAGCTTTAATAAAAAAAATACTGTCATAAATTTAATTCAAGGATGTCACATTGTTTTGAAAAGAAATAATGTTAAAAGGTATAGTTTTTAAATTAAAAAGTGAAAATGTATTTAAAATTTTGGTAATTTTTGAAAATCTTGTGGAATGATTTGCAATTTTTCAAAACTTAACGAGAATTAAAAAAATGTGTTTTTATAAAAATTTGTAATCAATATACTGGAATATTTACAGTCCAAAGCTCAAAATAAAAGTTATTAACCATTGTATAAATATGTTTTTCGAGCATCTTGTTGTTATGCACTCTGCATTAAAACTCTTATAGATATTTTAGGAATACGAGTGCATTGGCTTTGAAATTTTGAGTTCATCGTCGATTTTCTACGAATAGCCATATTAACATCAATGGCAAATACATAAAAGTATCATTTAGCACGATTTCCATAAACATTGTTCGTAATGTTTGGAAACTCTAAAAATACTTTCAATTTTAATATTTTGTACAGCGTAAACTGTTTTCTATTTCGATGCTTCTAAAAAATTGTATTCAAATGCTTTAATGTAATTTAAAAATACCTGTACTTTATTAAAAAAAAATTTTTCTAATTAAAACAATATTTCATGCTTTACAAAGTTCATATACCTTTGCGTCCTCTAATTACACTTATGTGACTCATAAAATGGTATAACCTCGACTTTTTACGATCTATAACCTTTTAGTCTCAGTCTCGTATATATAGTTCAGATCAACCCCAAAAAAGAAGAAAAAAAAGAGAGAAGATTGTCGCAAACGTATATATAACTTTAGCGTATGTCAGACGCCAAATTGCACTAAAGGTATACAGAAAAAGTCAATGACCCTCGTATATATTCTTTTTATATATAAAAGTTCTCTAAGTTACAATTTGGTAGAGTTCGCAAACATAGAGCTCCGGATGTTTCATTATCGGTCGTTCTCTTTATTTATCCTTACTTTCTTTTATATCTCCTTTTCTTATAGACGTTATATGTTTACACGTACAACTTTTTTTTTCTAATGATTGATGTATAAGACGTAATATGTTTATGCATGAAAACATATGTTATTAGTTTCTTTTTAGGTTTCGTAGGAAAATTTTTGGTTGTATATTTTAATTTTTATAGAATTTTTTTTGCAATTTGTATATAATGATTTCTAGATTTTCAATAACATTTTTATCGCTTTCATAATGTGAAGTAAATTTTTTATTACATGTTAAAAAAATTTACATTTATAAGTTTACTCACAAAATATACAATTATAAGTTATTCGAAATTAATAACAATTTTCTGGACATAAAACTGATCAAATCAATATTCATACAATAAAATAGATCTTCATATTTATATTTAAATTATTGAGTCCATCATAAAAATTAATATGATAATTTCGATCAATCATATAATATTTAATTTCCATTTTAACCAATTACAAAGGACTCTCATTTTTTTCACTAACTAATGCGTACCAGCAGCTTAGAAAAATAAAAAAAAAAGTCGAGACTCACGCGACGTGTTGGTAGTAGTAATAAACTCGTGCGTGAAGTCGCGTGCTTAGCGAATAGAAGTTATTGTGTTATAATGTAATTTTCTTAAAGTCACGAGTTAACTTCTCACTTTCACTGAACAAAACCATCGAGTCCAGGCATATTGTTATTTTTATATACGCCGTCATTATTGTCTCGTCACGTGCAAATTTTCCTGCACGATTTCATTAATTTTTCTCTTTTTTTTTTAAATGATGACCTTAGTTCTAAAAAAATCAATTAATAACTTAGTTGTCAAAATCTATTTGAATAATTAAATGTAGTTTTTACTTATTTTTAATATTTATTTTAATGTTTGTTTATGTAAGCTAAAATTGAAATTTATGAGTAGATACCGGAATAATTTTGTAAATCAAATTATCTAATTTCGAATTTAACAAATTGAAGAAACTGTAGTATCGCACCTAGCATACAAAAAAATATTTTAAAAAAGCTTATTTAAATCTAAAATAAAAAGAAAATGAACGATTTACAAACAGTCGCACTTGTTCATGCATATTCAAAGCTTGTCATAAAGTGAAACGCACTGCAATTGTTAAACGCATTTGTAAATAAAGATTTCTTTGTAGGTATACTTGTGAACAACTACTGAATTTAGAAACAAAAAATTCAATGCATTTTTTTTAGTTCCATTATTATTTACTTGAATTTAAATTTATTTGTCGTAACAATTATTCAAAAAAGATAATCTTATTAAAATGTTTAATAAAAAAAAAAGAATCAAAAGCATTTGAATAGGAAAAAAGTTAATGCTAACCTGCTGATAATTTATGTTAATTGAGAAGTCAACGGTAAAATATGGAGAATAGTTAAGTAAATTGGTAACTTTCACATTGAATTAATACATATTATATTTTTATGTGATTTATGTTAGCAACATTAAGGTATTTATAATAAAGTATTTTCGTTTATTCAAATATCAAAGATTATAATGGCAACTTTTTTGTATTTAAAAAATTTTATTTGCAATATGTAAATTTTTTTTTTATTAAAAAAAAATGTTAAAGCATTAAAATATGCACCAAAAAAACTTAGTGACTGTTTCTACGATTATTAAAAAAAAAAAAAACTATAAAGCTACGCGATACATTAGTATAATTGCTTATGGAATTAGTTTTACATACCCTGCAGTCATGCATACAAGCATATATACCCATAGAAAATAAGAATAAGGAAGTGTAATCTTCGACTGGAAATTTTTTACACTCAATACTTACTTTGTTTACGGCAGAGAGTGAGATGAAAAGAGAGAGAGAAAGGCTATAACAAGGCCAAATCATTAATCCTGGCATACTATCGATCTCTTTTGCCTTGTCATTGAATGTAGTAGCGGCTCTTGGCTTTTTATTTCTTTTTTTTTCTCGCTGTTAAAGATCAAAGATGCAAGTTAAGAAAGAAAGAAAGAGAAATTTTATTTTATTGTCGTGTACATAACTTTTTTTTTATATATCTGTCTATGTATGTTTTTATCAGAAAAGTTAGATACATATTCTATGACAGCGTTTATATGACTAAAGTTGAGATATTAATCGGTAACAAATCATCATTTGGAAAATTTTTTCTTTCTAATTTTCATTCTTTTTATTGATTAAGGCATTCATATACAATCTTATTTGAAAAATGATTAATATTTTTCGAGTTGATTGCAAATCATAAGTTTTAATATGAAATAGAAGTTATATATTGAGTAGATTTTAATTTAACTATATTAACTAAAGATTTCTAGTAATAATTTTATTGAAACAACTATTATGATTTGGCAACAATTTTTTTCTTTTGATCAAGAAGTATTGTTACCGTATTAAAGAAAAGATTTTCTTGTTGTTAGCTAAACGGTAATTATTATATTATTATAACAAGAAACGAACGTTTTATATAATGCGAAAACTCAAAATGTTTATTAAATTTGGTTGGCCTTGTAAGTTACTGTAATTCCTGTAAGAAAATTTTTGTTTAATCTATAGTAACGTAAATAAGTTTTGTAATAAGTATATTTTTAAAAATTTTATATGCTTTTAATGTTTTTCTTTTTTTTTAAGAACATCGTAAAATGTTTTTTAAAGTTTTATATCCACCATATGACTCATAAATTGAAAAAATTAAAAATAAAGTTGTTTACTTTTTTTTTAAATATTAAAATAAAAATTTATTCATAAATTTTCGTATTATAAGATATAAGAATGATGAATAAAAACCCTATAGATTCTGTTTACAAATCATAATATAATAAGTGATACTTTATTAATTGCATTATTTTTTAACTTGAAAGTTTAATGAATTTTTCAAATTTTTCATGACTTTCGTTGATATTTTAATAAACAATAATTTACAACATTAAATTTTTACTATCAAATTAAAAAAATTATATAACATACGTTTGTATGTTTCATAAAACAAATTATACATTGTCACAGTCAATATTTAATTAGAATGAAAGTCATTTAATATTTATAAAAAAATTAAAGCCGCTCATAAATTCTGAATATAAATTTTTTGTTTTCAGCCAAATATTTTTTTTTTATTTGTCCTCATAAAAAAAGTAAACATTTTTGACATTGACAGATATTTTTTCAATGACGAAAAAAAAATGAAATAAAGAATAACAATGTTCTAAACATTTTTGAAAAACGTGATAATTTGCATGTTTTTATTCATCTTATCGAAAATTTCTAAATTACGCGAGTAATAGCATGTACTTGTTATAGCAAGAATTTTTGCTTTCCTGACGTCCGGAAATGTCATTTTTTTTTGTTGTTGCCAGCAATCATAAAGTGGTTAATTTTTATTTAGACGGCTTATCAAGTATTAACGGATGCAAGTTAAACTGTCTAGGTTTATTATCCATCTAATACGAGATGACAGACTGATGGTTTAGAAAAAAAAATATTCGATCATAGTGGGTCTTACACTGTTTACGTAACGTATGTATTTTTTTATTGTAAACAAAATACTAACAAGGCGAATGCTAACATCAAGTGCAATGGTAATCATACTTCATATACTTTATGATCAAAATGATGGAACTCATGTTTCAAGTTTTATTTTAATAAACCTGTTTTGAGAAGAATGAAATTCAGCTAAACTAATTTGATTATTATTTGAAATAATATAAATAACTAAGTGGTGGTTGAAACAAAAAAAAATAATGAAATTCAGTAAAATTTAAATTGATTGGCAAAAAGACGTAAAATATAATAAAAGACAAATACCGCAGACTTAAATCGCCAAAAATCATGAAACAATGACTCGTTGGTAGTGCTTCACTTTGGCCCACAGTGAAAGAATCTCTAAGTGCAGCAGTTGCATCATTTGTTTAAAGTTGTTGCACTAAAAAATTTGAGAAAGCAAGCATTTTTAATTATTGATAAAGCAGTTTTATTGGGAGTCAAACGCAAATAATATTAGCGGTCAATAGCCTTGGACTTCATGTAGATTTCTAATGCACGTAAGTTCACTTGCACCGAAAGTAAACGTACGATATTATACTTCAACACACTCGTATCGAGGCATTTAAGCTTGCTAAGCTAGTTACGTGATTAGCGAAAGAATATGTCAATTCTGAGGTCTCACGGAAATGAAATAAATAAAATACAGTGTTAATGAGATAAATTCTGTATAGCCCTACTGATGAGCCCAATAGCTGATCTTTGGGTGAAATGCACTACGTATAAGACTTATTTGGAGTTTTGTACAATAAGCTCCTGCTTTTGAAAAAAAAAAAATCTTAACTTTTGCATCTTTTAATCTTTAAATCTACGTTTTTTAAATTTTATTTAACGTCGCTGTGTTTAAACTATCATTTCGTTGCTAATTAGCGACGGAGGTTTTTAGTGTTCGTGAACAAAGCACATGTAACGTACAGTGGTGCTTGTATCAATCGGCCGCCGAGAGCGGGATTCGAACTCGGATCCTCGAGATTATGAATCCATCGCTCTACCGAATAAGCCACTGACAACCTCATATAAATCTATTTTGAATTAAATTAATAACAATAAGTGGATGTCGCCAAATTAAGACCGATTAGAATAATTTCTGAAACATTATTTTGATTATAAAAAAAATATACGCAGTATTCATACTCTCCTTATGAGTATTAAAATTATGTAAGCTTTATACGTATGTAATATTCAAAGATAATTGTAAAAATTTTAAATGCATTGATTATTATTTAAATACATTTTGTTTTATTCAAAAATTTTATTATCTTATGCTAAATTTTTATTATTTTTAAATACAATGATTAAAAATATATCATTGAAGGTAAATATGTAAAGGCCTATACAGTCTGTTAAATCCTCAGTGATAACTTATCATAAAAAAATTAACCTTCCAATTTGCACTTTTGTCCATTAAAATAATACGTTCAATGGTAATTGCTTGTTAAAACATTGTATTCCATTGTAGCGAAATTTAATCGGCAAATATTTGTTGATTTCGTACGAACAAGTTAAGTGAAATTCCGCATGTTGCATTTATTTGCTTTTTTATCAACGTGATTGCATTATAAAAGTAAACCTCGAGATTCAAAATGAAAAAAATGAAAAAAAAACAATCCAATTTTATTACTTATCTTCCATTTTTTTATTATATAAATCTTATTTAATATAATTTGCGAATATTATTTTATATTTTGTTTAAATTTAAAACATGCATACTTCATAAAGTTATTTGAAATGAATTGTTTAAATTATTACATTGATTCAAATAATTTGCTTTTTTTTAAATTTATTTGCTCAAAATTTAAGTTTTTGCGTAGTAGTATAACTCACGCAAATAAAAAATCTTGATTTCAATGAAAGAAAATTATTTTTAACATTTAAAAAAAATTTATTATTCGCAAACGCATTATTCAAAATTTGTATGTATCTAATTTAAAATGATCTATAAATCTTTGATAATATTTAAATCATAAATTATGTGTAAATCATAAACTTTCGTAACAATGATGAAATATTTTATTAAATTAATTAAACAAATTTATGTGTCGTTAAATATTATCATAGCAAATTAATTTTAAACATTTAATAATTTAGACAATTTAATAAAAATGTATTTTTATAATTTTTCACATTATATGCAAAAATATATTTATTTATTAAAAAAATAATTGTTGTCCTATTGATAAAAAAAGAATTATGGGCTAATTAAAACTAAAAAGAAAGATTACTTTCACTTTCACGTATACGTCGAGCAAATATCGAGCTATAATAGGAGGCCAATGATTTGTACGCATGTATAATAAAGCAATGCCTTTTTGGCAAGAATACTAAATACAATTGAGTATAACGTGGTTTGTTTTCTTTGGATGTCGTTTTTGCTTTCAGGAACGTAAGCATACTAAATTTACAAACGCATAAATTTCTCACTTCAATGAAAAAAAAAGAACTTTTTTTTCTTCTTTATTTCTGTTTGGTTTAATTTTAAAGACATAAGAGACTTTGTTAAACAGACTTTTATTATTATCGTTTTTGGTATAATGCAGTGGTTTGAAGTGCTCTTGCATTAAATTTCAGTTGATTTTTCAATGGAATTTTTTAAATACATATAGATAACAAAAAACTGAATGGTGTACATACAAAAACATAATAAACATGCAGACAAAAATTTGTTATTAAAATCATTTTATTCATTTCAATGTTATTTAAATAATAAAATATTATTAGCTTACAATAATATTTGATAGAATATAAAAAAATTTGAAAAATAAAAACAAAATACTATTTTTATATAATTTCATTTTTTTTTTATTTTTAACGACTAAAATTTTCAGGAACTAATTTCAACGTTTGGACAGAAATAAAAATTTTAGCTATTTTTTTTAAGTTTTTGTGTGCTACCGGATGTGTTGAAATTCAAACATTTCGTACATAATCCTATGGAAACGTACAATAACACAGGCGTTTCGAATTAGTAAGTTCTTTTATGTTTCCGTAAATGCTCTTATAATTTTCACTCCGTTTCTGTATACTTTCTTGAATTTTTCTAGATTTTCTAAAATTTTGAGTATATTGAATTCAAGTAACGTACGCTTAACAACTATTTTTTTTTGTTCGAACTCATAAGAAAATACTCTCTCATGTATGAGGTGATGAGAAATAGATATAGTCCTATTTTTTTATTCTTTTATTTTTTAATAAAAATATTCAAAAATAATAACTTTTTCATTGGTTTCAAAATAAAAAAAATATATATAAATTTACACTTTTATACATTTTTTTATAAACTTCTGTTGTTTCATTTAATGATTCATATGAACTTTAAAAATTAAATAACGGTTTGCTAAACTTATCAAGAATTGCGTGATGTGTTGAATTTATCCTTTCTGGAAAGTTTTTAATTTTTGCAGAAAAATTGACTTAATTATTTATCTCCACACGTCAACATAAAAATAAAAATAATAACAATTTTATATGTTTAAACAAAATATTAAATTTACAATTGTGTTCATTGGCTCGCTACTGTCATTAAGAACATGATTGACCAAATGCGTGACAGTTTAATCGGATCATCAAAGAAGTTTTAAATCTACTAATTTTTGCTATGAAAGTTGGTGAAAGTTGGTATTACAAGATATTTAATGAAAAACATTATAAAACAAATTTTTAAATGATTTCTAATTAGTTTCTACTTAATGTAACATTTATCAAAGGTCAAAAGGTAATTTCACTTCTTTATTTAATTCTCTTGAAAGAGAAGATTACATACATAAAAGTAAAAAATGTTAAAATATTAATCTTTATTCATTGCTTTTTATGTTACTTAATGCAAAATCTAATGAACTTAATGAATAAATTACTAAAAAAACGAATGACAAATATCTTAAAAATTTGATCAGTACTATTTTTAAATTATTGATAATATTTTTTAATTAGTTAATACATTTTAAATGCGCCACCGCTTGAAATGAAATCGTTAACTCTAATTTTATTAATTGCGTCCTTAATTTCAGCAAGTAATTTGGAATGATACAGAAAAATTTCGATGTATCTATATATAACACGTGCATTTTGATTCATACGATACTTCGATTTAGCGAAAGTAATAATTACGTATGAAAGTACAACATCCTGTAAACAAAAGATAAGAGATTCGATATTGTTTCTATTTCGTTATTTCCAATGACAATTCATTCATGAACAGGTAATTCGAATTTAATATTTTCCTTATAAAATTCATATTATTATCTAAATGAGTGATTAAATGAACGATTGATTCATTAAAATAGGATTAAAGTGTTTATTACCAAAAACGGAAATGATGATTTTGAAGAAACGGAAAAAAAGCACATATTATCTCAAATCTGTCGTAAAACTTATTATTCGAAAGAAAAAAACAGATCAGGTTCTTTACATAACAAAAAAAAATTCCAATATAGTATCTTTGAATTTTGAAACTCGTGATTCTGACTCCTTTTTTTATTGACACCTTAAAACATCTTGAAAATGTTTTTGTTAAAAATGTCCATAATAAAAGAAATGAAAACAGATATAACAAACATGAACGTTTTTATTATAATATTTTATAATAATATTTACTATTTAAAAAAAAAAAATAAATTTTTAAGTTTTTAACAAGAATCTAAACAAAAGAAAAATATCTTAAAAAAAACAAAATTTTCAATAAGTCAAAATATTTTTACAATGTTTTAAAATTTTTTTATAAAGTTTTCTTTTTTTTTCTTTTAAATGTCATATGTATATAATAAATATGATATTTAAAAATCCTATTATGCTTTATTTTAAAATATTTGATGTCCCACTTAGACCGTAGAAAATTCCATTACCTCATCATCTCTTTATCATCGATAAACTTATAATCTAGACACCACCGGAGACAATCAGGCAGCAGCCAACTGCCTTTTATTTGTCTCGCGAACGACTTTTCATTTCCAATAACATAACTTTGTGGGATTTTTTATTTTTTCTCACAATGAAATCTGATATATTCCCAGTGCCATGGCCAAGTCGCAAAAAAAGCATCGAGTCTAGCACAAGTCTGGCTTATTTCCAAAGTCCGCCCGCACTGTTTATTTTTGATTATTTTAAAATGGAAATTTAAGAAAATGAAGTTTCAGATTAGCCATTTATATACTCTCTTCCGTGTTTTATAGCTCTCACATTTTCTATCGACTATATATTGATTATTTTCTTCTCTTTTTTTGTTTTGCGAATCGGAGATTTAAAATTAGATATTTTAATTACTTTCTAATGGTTTTCGTTTTTGAGTTGACCATCGAATAAATAGAAAATGATTTTGAGAATTCTAAATATAATTCTTTTACGAGACTATATGTTTTGTATAGGTATATATACATGACAAAAGAGCATGAGTCAAAATTGATATTTTAAGAAGTGGAAATTTTTATGACAATGTTGAAAATACGTATATGTCACCAAAAATACTGTATAATAAAATAAAGACATTTGGATAAATTAATAAATAATTTTAATATTCGAAAATTGAATAAAATGTTTGTCGTTCCAACAGTATAATATGAATAAAAATGAATTTTTTCACATCTTTGAATTTACGAAATTTAATGACTGCTCTGGAGCAGCAGGATATATTTTGAAAACTATTTTTAATTTCATTAAAAAATTTATAAGTTATTTATTACAGATATTTGAGTAGCTTTTAAAAATTTTTAATGAAAGTATTCATAAGTCAATTATAATTGATAAGATAGTAGAACTAAAGCTAACATAGATAATTATTTTTAGAAAAAATGTAATACTAACTTTAGTGAAATGTAATTATTTATACTGTTTATTTACATTGGTTTAAATAAAAACAAATGATAAACTAGGGATGAATAAAGTTTAAACCCTTCAATTTTTTAATAGTAAAAAATATTCAATGAAATTATTTAATTAGACTAATAACAAATAAATTTTATAGATATTCGTGTGATCATCTATATTCAATCATTTTTATTAATAGATATTTACTATATAGAAATTATAGTTATTCTCAATCTAAGAAATCGTTGAAAATTTGGCATCAGGGTAGAGTATAAAAGTATTAATCACAAACGAGAATAAAAATTTTCATCATATACTAAAGTTATACTCAATGATTTATTCATTGATTCACGTGAAATTTCATTTTATTAATTTTAAACAAACAGTATCCATTAATTTCGAGTGAATAGATTCTTTAAAAAATTTTGTTTTATGCGAATTTCAATTCAAGCACGTTAATAAATTAAAACTTAAATTATAACTTAAAATAAATTAAACCAATCAAAATAAAAAATAATTTTTTTCAAGCAAAATTTTCTCGTGCTATGACAAATATTTTTACCTGACTGACAATAACGCAATCAAAACAAACATTTAAAAATTTTTAAATTTCACAGAACTCAAAACGCATAAAATATTTTGGCTCTTGCAACAAAAACGCGTCACATTATCTTATTTCCCAATATCTCGTGACGATTTCTGACGCTTCATATTGCGCCGCGTCAATCTCGTAGAGTCGCAGATGTGATACGTAACAAGATGTTCTTGAAAAAAAAAAAGTAAGCTTTTTTAGATTTTATTTCTTTTGCATTCTTTTGGACAAGAGAGAAGGAGAAAGATATATAGAATTCCCAGAAATACCACTATGTAATCATTAAGTTTGTAAATAATACAGGATCAACCAGCCGGTACGTGAACATCGAACAGAAACCAACGAGATGAGATTTTTGGTGCTGTTCATTCGGTAGAGCGATGGATTCGCAATTCATAGGTTCAAGTTTAAATCCCGGGCTCGATCTATTGATACAAGCAGCTCTGTGCATAACATGTGCTTTGTTTACAAACACGCTGAAAAACCTTTTGTCGCTAATTAGCATTGCAATGATAGCACAAATACATCAACGTTTAAAAAATTTATCAATTCGTTGTTTTACGTCACTTTTCGTCATTCAAATTAATTACTTTTAATTTTGAAAAGGGTTCAAATAAATCTTATTTGTATTTTTAAAATAAATATCAAGGTCTATTAAGAGCTTACAAATTTTAATAAGGTGTAGTCTAACATTTTTTTAACTGCCCATTCCTCATTGGTTGATCCTATATGTTCATGGCAAGGTTTTTTTGGCACGTATCGAGAGCTTAAATATTAATGTTACAGAATATTGATGATTTCAGAAGTGAGTTTCAAAGATGCTAAATGAATTTTTCAATATATAAAGAATGGGAATGTATAATTTTGCTTTTATTACTTATAGTCAATTGGATCTTATCCGAGTTATAAATGTAACATTTTTGGTTTTGTTGTGCCAGCTGTTACGCTAACATTTTAGAATATTCTTGAGCTTTTTCTTACTTTTGCAATGTTTTGAAACAGTTTATTTTATATTAATACGTAATAACACGTTATGTTATTATTATTGTTTGCAAAAAATTTTTTGCTAAACTAGATGGCACTAGTTTTGCTGATACCAAATAATAACAAAAGTATTTTCATTTATTTAAAATGTATATGCACTCTTTTACTAAAATTTTGAAAAAAATATTTACAAAAACTGTTCACAGTATTTAAAATCAATGATCTTAAACATTACATTTACAAAATAAAATAATAGTTAGCGAGAAATTTAGCTTTGGAAAATTATTAATTATATAGATGTAGTGATAAGTGATAATTATAATCTTGTTAGTCACCAAATTACAGTACGGTATGTTTGCTTTTTTTATACACACATAATAAAGCGCAAAATCATGCAGCAAATAATTCTTTTCTCATTATATTGTTATAAAAAAATTTTTTTTTTCGTTGCATATTATTGTATAATTTTAATTTATATCCAATTATAATTTACAACTTATAACAAAATAAATAGTAATGTTAATTAAATAATTAAATAAAACAATTAGCAAAGGTCAACTTATTAGTTTTCTTCTGAAAATTTTCAAATGTTTTAATTCTTTTTTCTTATTCTAGTATACATGTACGTACGTTTCACAAACTATCAACCTTTACTCCAAAGCCCGCTCACATATACACATTCTTTTCAGTACATTGTATTATTACGCAAGAAGAGCAATAGTCTCTGCTAAATAGCGTGTAAACATATAACAACACTTATACATATATATACTTTACATGTATATAAGTACTATGTGTACTTAGAAAATTTGAGCTCACGACCTGAAAAACATCTCTTCTAAGCCGCAATGCAAATAATAATTTTTCTTGTATTTCTCTTTTTTTGCGCTTGCTATCGCATCTGTGGTGAAAAAAAAACGAGAGAAAAAAAATATATATTTACAAGCACTAAAGAATTTCAGACAAACTATCTAATACATTTTATGGTATTCTAACGAGCTTGTGGATTTAACAAAAAGAAAATGATAAAAATTTGTTAAACTGGTTTTTTTCTTATCGGATTGTTGTTTGTTAAATGTAATGTGAAAGAATTTTGTTTTAAATATTTAGTTCTTTACTTTTTAATAAATTATTAATCGAATTTAACCGATTAAATCAAATCAATTATTCTAATAAAGCTTATAGTAAAATACTTTCTAGTTTTTTTAGCAGTAACCAATAATTTAACTGTATTTTCTTGAAAAAAAATATCATGATTTTCATGTTATTTATACACTGACTAGTCTGATCCTTATATAATGCATTATATAAAAATCTATAAATAATATATAGATCAATCAACAACAACAAATACAGTCAATAGGCACATAAAATTGTAAAAATCAGCCATAAATAAAAATAGAATAATCGTCGCAGAAAGCCATGTATCTTTTAACAGACGGTAAAAATAATCGTAATCAATGAAATTTTAAATACTAAGTTGACATGAAAAAAACAATTGCACGACGCATTGGCCGCCTATATGGCATACCGATAAATCTCCCGCGTATATATAATACGAAAAAGAAGAAAAAAAATCGAAGGAAGGGGGAAAACATAAGTGCATAATAATACACAAACGAATTTCATGAATTTTAGTTATCGAATGAGAAAAAATATATATATCGAGTGCATTTGTCTGTGCTTCGATTCGTGATTTATCATTCATTGAAAATGTATACACGCGACGTGTAGTTATAATAAAAAAAAACGTATATAATATTAAGTTAAAAAAAGTAAATTGGTATATAAGCTTGGAATTTCAACGTATGAAAAAAGGAGATGCGAATAAAATAATCGATTTAGCGTTATATAAAATAATAAAAAATTATGATCGTTCCTTTTTTTTTCTTCTTTTGTAATTACAAAGTTTTCTATATATTAAGGAAAATAAAAGTTGCATAAAATTTAATTGTTAGCAGTATAAATTAAGCTATCAGAAACTTATTAGACTTTGTTCGAGTGATCCATTTCAACAATGATAAATTTTATTTTTATTATCTTTAATGAAAATCATAAATTATTTAAGTGATGATTCGTATGAAATTTTTTTGCTTAAAAAAAGATTACTAATGTATATATCCTATCGTACCTCGTGATGTAAAGTAAAAAGATAAAAGAAAAAATATTGAAACTATCAATAAAGTATTCTAAGAAATCACATGTATTTGTATTAATTTATATTTTGAAATAATACGTGTTATTTATTTGTTTTTATAGACAACATCACGTCTCGTTATATTCAACATGATAATTAATACTGTATCGAATGATAGAAGTTTCGAAGAAAATCAAATTTATTACATATATTATTATTCATTTGCACTCGGAGAAGAATGTTTTAGTAAAAATTATAATAGTTTTAGTAAAAATGACAATAGTTTCTAGTGAAGATATCACAGATTGCTATTATGATAAAAAATTATCATAGTTTACTATTAAATTTGCTGGAAATACAGGCATTTTTAGTAATTTTTATTATAGAATTATTGTCATTTTACACTACGACATTTTTTTAGCACGTTTTGAGTTTATAAATGTTATTGCACTTTACGAGTAAAATATTAAAAAAATGAAATGATACATGGAATTAAATAATATAAATAATAAATGCAGAAGATTTATTTTTATAAAAAAAATCATAAACGTTCAGTGGGACAGTAAAAAAATGAAAATAAAAAAAGGCCATTCGTTACGCACATCAAGCAGTTATTTTTGGTTAAGGAAGGGAATAGTGATTTTTTATAGCATCAGAAGTTTCTAAAGTTTTTAGAACGAGGCATTCTTTTTATAAAAACAAAATGAATTTAAATTGTCTACCTAATGAATGGAATAAAAAAATCAGTTCCATGTCCTAAATGAAACTATACAAAATTAATGTTTGTAAATAATCGTGCACTCGCGTGTATTTAAAAAAAATTAATCGCAAGTTCTCTTTTATGCTCCAAATGTATAAAAAAATTTGAGGTCTTCAGTGGCTCACTTGGTAGAGCGATAGATTTGTAAGCTGAGGGCTCAAGTTCGACTCCCGCTCTCGGCTAATTTATAAAAGCACCACTGTATCTTACATGTGCTTTGTTGACAACATATTGAAATCCTCCATCGCTAATTAGCATCGCAATCACAGCATAAATACGGCGACGTTAAATAAATGCAAAAAAAATAAATACATTAATCTGGTTTCACTAATTAGTTTTTTTTAATTAAATATAAATAATATAATTATTTCCTTTGATAAAATATATAAAAAATTTCGATTCGATTCGAAAATAGATAAAAAATTCAAGTTCGATTTTCATTAAAAATTATCATGCAAATTATTTTTTTTAAATGAAAATAAATCAGAAAAACTTACATAATGAAGAAGAATTTTTAACATTTTTTCTTTACTTTGTTTTAATAAAAACTATTAATTTAGTTTAAAAATGAATTCGAGCTTCATCTGGGTGGAGAAAAATTAGCCAAATTGAAAAATATTAAATTAATTGAAAATGCATAACAGATAAAAATTAAAAAATCCATAAAAATTTATAAATAAAAAAAACTGACTTCATAGCGCTCTACTTTGGTGAAAAATATTTCAAAGTTGTGCGTCAGCAATCAATCTTTATCTCTTTTATTCCATCTTTCATTAAGATCTATACATATTGCAAAGACGAACATCTGCATAAACGCAAGTTATCTTTGAAGAATATGAAATGAGAAACGAAAATTCGCGACGTTTTGTAAAAGCGCGACATTGGCCGATTTCCAAAAGCACAAAGGAGATAGCGGTATATTTCAAATCATTCACAGTTACTCTTTCTTTATTTATTTATTTTTCTTTTTTGCCAAAATACTTTAAAACACATTCGTTTGTTATGATCGCGGGAAAAACGTAAAAACTAAATTTTAAGCTTTGATGCGTGAAAGAAAGATTCTTTTTTTTCCTTAAATTAATGTTTGTTCAGACATTGATGAGATTATACATAGTTGGAAAGTTCGAGAAAATGTAAAATAACATAAAAACATATTTGTAAGCATTACAATAACAATGTTACCATTCATGCGCAAGGCCGACATTAATTTTGTACACAGTATAAAAAAAATGTTTAATTATCGAATTACATTTCTGATAATCCTATTAAGTTTATTCATTTTAAAGATGGAATAAATATATCATTATTATATTCAAACTATATCTTTTTAAACAATTAAACGAATAATCTTATTCAACTAAAGCATGCAATGGAATTATCAAAACAATAATCTTAAATACCTAATATAAAGTTAAATTAAATCGTACATGTACAATGTTATTAAATCCGAACAACTTAATAAGGTCTATGCACTTAAAGCGAGATTAAATTTTTCTCTTTTTTTTTTTATCGAATAGATATAATAGCGCAAGATCTTGAATTTACCTGAATAATGTACAATTTGTATTATCTAAAATAATAATCATCCTTGTACTAAATGCATCAATTCGAGGTGATACGTTAATAATCGAGCGAACGTGTAATATTCAAACTGTCATTTTAAAACGCATCAACCTCGCTTTCATATATAATCTTCACATATAATTTTTTTTTCTAATGTACGGTCCGCTTCCTAGTAATACTTCATTTACACTTTGACGGCTTATCAAG
Source organism: Anastatus disparis (assembly GCA_017163975.1). Taxonomy (NCBI): domain Eukaryota; kingdom Metazoa; phylum Arthropoda; class Insecta; order Hymenoptera; family Eupelmidae; genus Anastatus; species Anastatus disparis. The sequence continues at coordinate 6,598,420 of JAFFSR010000251.1, forward strand.
ATTTTTTTCTTTATTTTATTATTTTCAAGTTTGCAAATGTTTGATTTATTTGTAGTAATAGTGCGCTTGATACGGAATGAAATTATTAATCTGATAAAACATTTTAAATCAAAAGAAAATTAAAATAAATCATGTCGTATATTCATGCATTTATAGAATAAAATAAAATTTTTTTATTGAAAAATTTATTTTATAAAATTTATAAGAAAAACTACTTTGTTTATCATCAATTTTAAATGTTTCAATAAGGATTAGAATCCAATTAATTAGAAGGAATCCGTATGACAAAAAACGTAGCTGATTATTGGAAAATTTTACTTGCGCACGTGAAATTCTTGTTAAGATGAAATAACAGGTACATTAGTTTTAAACGATATTGAAGTAATGAACATATTTTCGTTCACAATCGTAGATCAAAACTTTTTCACGTGATTCACAGGCACATTCGTACGTATTTTTATATTTCGTTACAAACCATCTTTTAAAATTTTATTTGACTTCTAAGTACTCGTAAAACGCATACATGCATGCATGCAGACACGTTATGCATATCATTATATATCATGAAAGTGTTACTCAAATGAATCGCAACCTTTCATTAACTTAATATGCTTTTGTGATCTTTAAGTACATCTATTTCCTCATAGGTTTTAATTTTTTTTAGTAATTTCGTTAAAAATGTTTGCTCTACTTTATGTGAGCAATTCTTTTTTTTAAATTTTTATATTTACATGTTTTTGTAAGCTACAATTTTATTTTTACATTAATGATTTTCTTTTTTGCTTCAACTAATATAACAAGTAACGATATTTTTACTGTGGTCTCTAAAAGATTATTAAATTTTACTTTAAATAATGAATTCCAAATAAAATTTAAAATTTTGTGCTTTTGAGGTGTTTAAAATACTGGAAATGAAATGATAAGTCGAAAAAAGTTTTTTGAAAATGACTTATTTTTTTTTCTCAACATTTATTTTTGGATACGAATTAAAAATACTTGTTTGCATTAATCAGTTACGATTAATAATTTAATCTTTATATTTACGGAATTTATTTAAATTTCAGGAAGCTGTATAGCATAAAATGTTGAAAATTTAATTGAAATAACACGTTTTTAAAACTTTCAAATATTAAAAAAAGATTATTACTATGATCATGACTGTATAATGACATACAATTTTATCGATAGTTTATGTAAATTTGGGATTAAAATAAAAATTTAGAATAAACTGACTTGTCAAACAAAATTATTTAATCAGTGTGATTTTATGGTACTAAAAAAATTTTAGAACAAACATTCTCATATTTTAAAATTTATAATATGCAAATCATTAAAAAAAATGTGCTGCAAAATTATTTTTCGATATTCTAAAGGTTGTTAATTTTATCAAATGATGTATCTAAAATTCAACGAATACTCACTCATGAGTAATGAAACGAAAATAATTTTTAAAAACTATGCAATATAAAAATAAAAATTCATTCACGTTCCTTTTTAACGTTAGTTATTCAGATCCTATTGACACAGATCGAATGATGCATGTATATATTTTAATCACGTGCTTCACATACATATATATCAAAACTGCACTTGAAGAAGCTATTCTTGTAGTTACAATGTACGCGACGGTAAATAATTACGTTTAGATGTATAATAACACTATATCCTGATAATAACGACTGAGCTCAACAATTGCGCAAACATTGCACAATCCTGGACATTAAATTAGCATTTTTTTTTTTTGGAATTTTCTAATTCTCGTTTTTTTCTTTTACCTAGATGTATTTTTTGCGGTAGGCTGACGCAGTGTATGATTTGAAAAAAGCAAGTTTTGAGCTCGTTGACGTGAACAAAAAAACATTACCTTGATAAGATCTCTGGTATGTGACACAACTCTAAGTATGTAGATGATTTTACGCTAATTTTCTATTGTTTTGCCGGTCAGGATGAAAACAGGAATGCGAACGTATTTTTCATATTTTTCTAATGACACTAAATAAATTAGTTATTGTTAACGTATTTCGTAACTTTAATTCAAAATAATTTTCTTTTTTTTGTAATTGTTGATGCTAGTAAAGATACCTCAGCATTGAAAACTTAAAATCAAACATCATTTCCACTTAATTTTCATAAGTTTTAATATTTAAAATTTTTATACTTAAACGTTCTTTAGAAAATTATTAAAATAACTATATTTTAAGTAAAAGGAATAACATGTAATAATCATAAGCAGCTAAAAAACAAAACAAAATGTAGTTAATCGCAAGAATTTGAGTGATTGAACTTCGCAGTCACTGCGTCATTTGATTTATTTTTTGCTGGTATCCGATCATTAATTAAGAGTAATTCTATATGCAGTTAATTGATAACATTGGCAATTAATAACTCCATTGATTCAATGATGATTTTTAGGCTTACAATTTTCAAGAATTAATGGATATATATTAATTCTATTATTTAATCAATAAGAGTTATTAGACATTTAAGCTTAAATGTCATAATAATTATTATTGATACTAGTATATATTGGAATAAAACTAATCATAATCACTCAATCATCGTATCAACTTAATCCGCTGTAAATTGTAAAAGAACCCTGGTAGAAAATTAAACATAATTTCTGCTCACTTGACTAACTTCTGCCCAGAAAATTATGTTGAACGATTGTCATCAATCGATTTATAACCTTAAGTAAACAAACTTTAATGTTTTAAATCAATTAATGATAATTATTGAGACCGATCAGAAATACTTAATTTAAAAATAATTTTTTTTAAATGTCACCGAATTAATTTTATAAACCAAAAAAAAACCTTCAAATATAATATCAAGCGCAATATATTAAGCTTTCATGGTTAAAGAAAAAAATAATAGCTATTATATCTCGAACAAACAAATGAGTGTGCATGATTTTCTTTCTCTCTTTCTCCTACGTAGCGAAATAGGAAAAAATAACCTCGAATCAATTTTATTTGACTTATAACATGATTTCAGCAGATTCTGCCCAGAAAATGTCGCCAGTACGTAGGGTTTCTGGGCAGAATATATCAACAGAATCTGCCCACTGAGCAGAAAATTTAAGGTATTCTGGGCAGATTAATGTTCAATTTTCTACCAGGGAATATATTGATATTAACGGAATATAATTGTATATATCTATAGAACTATTTTATGAAGAAAAATTTCAAATGAAAATTTGAAATTTCAAATGAAAAGAATATTGCTTAAAAGTACGTAAGACGAGTTATCAATTACATTATTGATGGCATTCCGTCAGTTTGTATACTTTTACTTAGAAAATAAAAAGTACAATGTTACATTTTGTTTGTAATCCTTTTATTGCTATAACCTTTCAGTGGCACTTATCCGCTGGGTAGAAATAAAACTTTAATGTTAGTAGAGCAGAGTAACAATGACCCGTTGACACGAAAACTTACTTTTTCCTCTCTTATCTACACGAAAAATCACGCACAAATGCAGTCGATCGGTGGCAAATTGTTCGTGTCTGAGTTTATGTATTTTTCATCTTTTTGTTTTTTTTATTTGTTGCATCAATGATTAATTTATATTTCTTGCTCTTTCCAATGCCTATTTGCGTCAGAAGTGTAGTATATAAAAAGTTGAAGTAAAGAAAAAAAATTAATTTATTATTTTATTGGTAATTTTATAGGAATTTTTTCATTAATTAATTTTAAATTATCGTTATAATAAACTTTTTTCCCCTTTAGAATAAAAATATTATAATTTTTTTAAGATCAAACTTTTGATTATTAATAACGTTATTAGTCAAAACAAACGAAGAAAATTTATAAATGATAAATATTTGATCATATATTTCGATTAAATTTTTGTACACGTGAAAATAATCTGAATAATCATCCTACTTCAAAATTTGAATGTAATGGAAAATATAAAAGATGTTTTACTTACGTATTCAATATAATATTAAATAATCTTTGAAAAACTGAAATTCGTATTTGAAAAGTTCCTCTCGTTAGTCACACTTATATAAAGTTTGCAAAAGGAAATTGAGTCTGATTAAATTTGAATGAACGTAGAAAGTCCCCGAAATAAGTGAATTTGCGATATCATAATAAAAGATAAGTATACGTTCAATCGAATAAAGAATTTCGATGTTATCGTTTTAATATAATCTGCTACATAGACACATCGTAGGGGGTAAACACATTGTTTTAAAAAAAAATGTCGGTATTTATCATGCATATCATACGTGTAATAACGATGATAAATTTATTTTAAAAGTCTAAATATTATTGTGAAAAAAATAATTGTCGTAGTATAAATGTTGCTTTTGTTATTATTATTATATGTATGTATATTTTCTCTTATCGATAATAAATACATCAAATTTTTCATTTATGTTTATCCGGAATTCTTTTGCTTTTTTTAATTTATTGAATAAATAAAATGCTTTTCCTATCTTTTAAAAGTAGTGCAAAAAGTTTACAATATCAATCGGATTATGTACTTAATAAACATTAATTTATTAGCGATGAAAAATTTTATTTAAATTTTCATTATTGCACTGTTTTTATTGACGTAAATATTGATGTTTTGTCGAACGTCTTTATAGTGTATTTATTATTCTGTTTAATACTTGGAATATTTTTATTATTATTACATCACAGGACTTTAAGATCACAAATTGCTTATAAAACACCTAATAATAATATTTAATCAATATTTAATATTTGTCTTTTGTTAAAATAACATTAAAACATAAAAAAAGTTCATTATCATCGAAAGTTTCACCTTTGAAAAGAAGTTAACGTAACTTTAATTCGTTAATAATATTATCTTTATTTACATTCATAAATAAAAATAATATCTTAAGAGCATCCAGTTTAATCTGGTAAGGCAATCTGGATTTTCTAACAAATATTCCATATGAAATTTTAAATATTGCAAAATTTTTACGACTTATTGAAAAAGAAAAGGTAACTTAACGTCGTGTGTTTGGTTTGAATTTCATTTAAATTATCGTGATAAGTAGCTAATATTGATTTAGAAATTTCGAGCTCATTATTCATGTATTATTTTCGTGAAATATGGCGCTTGAGTAATTAAGCAAATTCCGCAAGTCGTAATTTTTAAAAGTCAGACACGTATAATCATTATCTCAATTGATATAAATATAGATTTGATAAGTAAATTTAATTTTCAGCTCTCTTAAGCACAGAATAAAAAAGTTTCCCACGTTATTTATTCTTAAAAGTTCTTCTATCGAGCATAAAAAAATTTGATGCACAATGATAATATCACTCAATTCAGTGTATTTATCTAGTACTAAAAAAGCAAAATTAAAAAAAAACATTCCTTTTTCCTCTTTTTCGTCATCAAGCTTAATTTCAGTAAAGTACATACGTACTATTACTTCATTATACGATTTTAATCAATTTTCTGAATAAATGTCTCATAAGCAATGCAGCCGTAAAGTCGCCATATCGTAAACTCTAATGAAACGAGCCTCCTTTTTCTATCTCTCTTTATTCTCTCATTTCTTTTTTTCATAACTTTACCTGTATGATAAGAATCTAATCGTCTTGAAAATTCATAGCGATAAGTTCGATGAAAGAAAAAAAAAGGAATATTCGAGGTAGTAGATTCAGTGTTGATTGAGTTCTCAACACTCGCACTTGTATTCTTATCCTTCGTCCATGTTTTTATGCATAACAAAGTTGTTGTAGACATTAAATAAAATAAAAGGTATCGCGGAACTTAGTTTTTTTCTTCTTTATTAAATAATAGACATACGTGTTTTTTTGATAAAATGCATTATTTGGTGATCAGTGAAACTAACAATGACGAATTCTTAAATGCGACGTACAAATTTATCAGAGTGTTGAAATATGAAAAATTTATGACATTTGTTATAGCAGTTTAATACTTCGCACGGCTTGCACTGCAATCTTCTTTTATTTTTATTTATTTTTATCGTTTGAATAATTATAAAGTACGCGACAATGCAAGCAACAATAATATAGTTGAAAGAAGTCTGATCGACTACAAAGAAAATTTATTCATTGCTTATCAAAAATTTATGCACGTTTATGAAGTTAAAAAAAGAAAAGTCTTAAACCGTAACGTCAAAATAATTTTTCGAATAATAGAAATGAAAATCACGGCTGTAAGAGAAGAAATTTTAGTAGAGATCATCAGATCACCGTTACAGTTTAATTTTAAGTATCAATTTAATTATAAATCATTAAATAACCTGTAAGAAAAAAAATTCTACCTGGCAATGTTATTAGAGGGCAAAGTAAAGCGGTAAACACGGATCATTAAGATTCTAAGAGGAAAACCATTTTAACACACCGCCTACTCTCGTCTCGTCTTCATAAAACAAAAATAATGTACATCAGGTAAATCCTGTCTTGTTTGAAGTACGGAAGCAAAGAGGGAGGCAGCATAAGAAATGAAAAAGCCGAGTGTAAAGGTTTTCCGATATTGTGTATAAGTCAATCCATACCGGTGCGTTATATGAGACATACGCTCAATTCTTAAGTTCGAAAATGAAATATATTTTATATATTTCGAAATATTTTCGAAAATATTGTATAATATTTTTGTGAAAATTAAATTGTGATATGGTGTTTGTATAAATCGTGATGATTTTCTTTAGTGAAAATTAATGCACGATTCTTAAGAAGTGAAAGAAAATATTGTGGATTTAATAACAAGTGGTTCCAGTTACGTTTTATATTAAAACGTCAATTTTTGTGATTATCCCTCTTTTTTTTATCACAGCTGCTAAACTGAGAGCTACCGTCACGATGTTGAATCAATCGCCGTATTCTTCTCCGATCGGTATGTAAAGAATTATGAGATTTTTTGACTTTTTAAATGGATTACGTTGGTGCATTTGTTCCTTTTCATGACGACAATGCAGAATCATATTGATTGAACATTAAATATTATTGAAAAAAAAGAAACCATATTTATAAAACATGCATTTTTCCTTGATCATTAAAAATGGGGTCAAGTTAATTTTAAAAATCAGTTGACAATTACAGCAACATTTTTTTTGTCATTGCGTAATTTACGTGAGAATAAATTTTAACGCTCACATTACTTATATAATATCAATTTATTTTTCTTTATTAAAATACCTTTAAAATGTTATGATACGTCATTTGTTTTCAATAAGATGGAATATTCGCATTAATTCGTAATAAACGCAAATTTTTATTAATCAAATGCTGATTGTAAATTTAATTTTTATAGTGAATGAAATTTGTGTGTATAATGAGTATAGTGCAACAGATAGCAAGTTATTAATTTTTCATGTATTTAAACTGCAAATACAAAAATTACAATAGAAAATAAAATTATTATTCTAATCGATTATTAAATTGTTTTTCTCAAATACTTTACGAGAATTCAATTGCGATAATTAATTACAAATTATGTTATTAAAGTTACAACATTTTCTTATAAAAATATTAGTTCTTTTAGAAATTTCATAAACAAAGTACTAAATATTTTCATAACAGGTTTGGAACTATAAAAAAAGTATCACTTGTTTTTTTCATAACTTTTCATTAAAAATCAGATCAAAGCAAAAAAAAAAATTGTCTCGATTACGTGTTGTTTAAACATAAACATATTTTATTCTTGTTTTAAATGACTTTATTTTAATACACCACAATCAGTTCAATGCTGTTCATTGTTATTAAACGTCACAGCTCTCCTCGACCAGAATCATCGAACGTTTAAATAACAAAAAAAAAGAGTTCGTAACTTTTTTTTACATTTTAAGTATTTGTTTTCGTTTTTTTTTCTTTTTTTAAACTCATTTCTCGCGATACGATTGGATTATCTCGATCGATTTGTTGCCTTATGCGGAATTTGAATAATGTTGTACGCATGCAATAATGTGATAACGAAACAGTACTAATATTATAAGCATACTTAATTTTCCTTTTATGACGTTTCACGAAAAGTTTATAATTTAACGAAATTTTCTTTTTTTATGAAACAATACTTTCCATTTTTTCTTTTCAATATCAAAATCTTGCGTCAAATCAAATACTTTAATTCTTGGTTATACTGTGTGAGATGATAACTTTCATTTGATAATCATATCGGTCAAGTATTATTGTTCTGTAAGATCTCGATTTTATCGGACTGTTTTCTTCCTTTTTTACTTTATTAGATGATTGTTTATCGATTTTTAAATTAGATGAAAAAAAAGCTGTCGCTAATTAAAGATAAAATGTAAACATTATTGTTGCTTGACTCGAGGATTTAATATGGAATCAATAATGAAAATTATTGTAATGTTTGGAAAACTAATCGTGTGATTGTACCTGCAGTTAAAAATTTATGCCTTAGATTATAATATTTTATGACGTTTTAATTTTATTGATAAAAATGAGGGATCAAATATTAACTGTAATAATTATATAATGAAAGGAATCTATTGATCTTCACGAAAATTTCTGAAAGTGTATAGACAGGTTCTTTTTTTAGGATCATCATAGATATTAATGATAATAATATACTATATTGAATAATAGTTTAAGATTGATTTTATCAATTACATTGTAATCGTTAACTTAAGCTTTTTATTATATAAAAAGCAATCAAGAAATCACGGTGAATAATAAAATTGTTGAATTAATAAAATTTAATCAGTCTGAAAACTTACACTTAACACAATTTATAACTTATTTATTCAGATTATAAAAAATGTAAATGATACTTATCAAAGTTATGCTGATTACTATTTTTAGTTTGAAATTTAAATAACGTGAATAAAAAAAAGAGCCTCATAAACGATAATGAAATAAAATTGATTCGTGGAAATTTTTAATTTAAATAATTATAATGATATTCAAGTGAGCGTATTATTATCTGTATTGGAAACAATTACAGCATACACGTGCTTTACCACCTTGTTAACTAATCATCATTACTTCTTATCATTACAAGACAAAACGGTAAACACGAAACTTTAAGTAACCTTATTTGCGATTATAGTGCCAAATTACTTGTAAAAAATAGTATATATATGTAGGTATTTACATTCGTAGCGTGTGAAAGATCATCGAAGACACGTGGCTGTTACGTAGATTTCGTCATCTGATGGTGGCTGTTTTTTTCTTTCGTTGAGTTCAGCAACATTTCGTTGAAAATCGGGTCGAGAATTCGTAACCGGTCGTTTCAGCAGTATATACAAATTTATTGCAAACAATCACACATGTGTTTTTTTTCGTCTTTCGTATATTTTGAAATAAAAAATTGTACCATTAACTTTTTAATTGCTAGCTGAGGAGTTTATTTCTTTTTTTATTTTCGATGAGAGACGCTTCAGGTTTTTGTAGAAAGTTTTTTTTGCACAGATGAGTCATAGATTAATGCAGGACTATATTTTGTTGATGTCTAGAAAAACAAACCTGAATGTTTTATATAATTAATATATTTCTTTTTTTTTTCAAATTTAAAAACAAATTTTAATATTTAATACATCATTATCAAATTAGTGTAAATATATTATTACTTACTTTTACACTAACTAAATTATCTATAATATTTGAATATTTTCAATAATTGGAACAAATAATTTTTGCATGCATAATTTTTATAATAAAATGTGAAATTATATTGCGTAACAACAATTAGCAAACAAGTGCATGTCGTTAACTGTTAAAGGTCAAGTTTATACTCGCGTGAAATTTTTAATTATCATATAAGGAAATTTTCTTTTAATAATTGATTACAAATTTTAACAGCTAATTGTTTTTTTAACAATTCAGTGCCAACTCAATTTTGTAAGATACCGATTAGTTAATTTAAAATTTAAATATATTTAATTACCATAAACGTATCTGTAATAAGAAAATACGTTTAATTGTTCTTTCGAAAAAACACCTAACTTTGGTATCACTTCCTATGTTAAACATTATTTCAACACTTCCTCAATACAAACAATCATTTGGTGTTCAGAATACCTGATTGAGTGTTTTTTAGTATTTACAGATTTACTATATAACATCTTATATTTTTATTGGGAAAATTCAATAAATTTTATTTAAATAATTATTAATAAATATGTTCATTCAAGTTGAAAACAGTATAAAATAATTTTGTATATTTTATATGTAAAGGAGACAAAAAAATATTTGAATAATCTCAACTTTTTGAAACTTTAAATGAAATACCAATATTTTTCTTTATGATAAATGTAATTGCAAAAATGTTATATGATTCATAAATTGCATTTTAAGTTGTGAGAATCTCTGTACTTTATAAAATAAAAAAAAGCTTTTTAAAAAAAATGTTATAATTACGTCAATCAAAATGGTAATTTTAAAAGCGTAAAGTTTAGTAATAAGTTTACAGACTATGAATTTAAAAGAAGTAAATCTATCATGTTTTTCAAATCATCTGATGTCAATATTCAACTGATTAATCAATGAATCGAAAACATTAGTCAAATCAATAAGTTATTCGTTCATGACTAGAATTCTAAAGTCATTAAATCTCGTAAATATGTTTAAAGTCCGGTTATTCTAGATTTTTTTCTTCTTTTTGCGTATTGATTTTTCCACGAATTTTCATGTTTTCATGAAAATTTAAATATTTAGTATAGACAACTTATTACACGATAGTTTCCTATTAATGTGCAAATTTTTTGTTTGAATTTATCGTTATAAATAATAACTTTATTAAACTTTTCCCTTTTTCTTGATCTTTTTTCATTGTATTTTCTGTGCAATGAATTATCAGTTTTAATATACAATTTTACAATATACGAATTTCTTTCTTCAAATTTTATGATTAGCGATTAATTTTATCTTAATTAACACCTGGATATGCTTGAGATAATTACAAATGTAAATGGTAAAAAAAGTCATTGATTTATACAGGATATATTTATACATTTTAATAGTGATAATAAGTGACAACTGTACAAGTGTACAAGTTATATTTTATTTATAAAAAAAATTAAATCTTTTAATAATATATGACGAAGAATTATTAATATATTTTTTATTTTTAATTTACCTTAATAAGATTATACCGACTTATAATAAATTATTTATAAATTTTAGTCTACAATTTAAAAATGTATTACATTTTTTATTGTATAATATTATTTAAAATTTTAAAATATTTAACACAATCTATATTTTTTTTGTTTCAGCTTTATCCACAGCACCTGAAGATGTGGGGGAAGGAATACAATCACCAGAAAATGATACAAGTGAGTAAATTTAATAGTAAATTAACTTTATAACTAATAAAAAATTAGTTAATTCCAAAAATATGAATTGTTCGATTTATTTTATTTGATCTTATTGTTTAAAAATCTTGCTATGAAAAAATCAATTTTTCATAATAATCTTTTTCTAAAATTTTTTTATAATACTATATCATTTATTGCTTAAATTATTTTATTAATTAGAAAAATTATGATTTTAAAAATATGCGCATTAAAGTATAAAACAAATAAGTAAATTATTGTTATTTAAAAATACATCAACGAAAGTTTCAGCGAAGCGATTCATAACAAGTGCCTATACGCATCAATAATCGGTAAAACAGATATTTTCAATTTATTCCAAGTATGTTACCGTGCAGTAATTTTATACCATATAAGGAAATGTATTTCACTTATCGCTTAGAGCTAAAGCAGGCTATGATAAAACAGGTTACTGCTTATCCAATGCTGCTGGCACTTGTGATACCTGCTGCGATAAATATTACATTCATTTACCTGTCTCTTCTTACCTGTTCAATATCTTACCTGATAAATTAAACACCTGCCGAGGTCGTCGGATCAGCCGATGATTTACCGATCGTCGAAGAAATAGAATTTTTATTTTAAAAAAATCATCGATACACTATTTTTAGGATGCTGAGATATTAAAAATATTGTAAATTATATTAAAAATTTTAATTTTTACGAAAAACTTTTTTTATGACTTTTGTTTAGATTTATGATTTTTTTTTTGTATTAAATATATTGGAAATTTAGTCATATACTAAATATTTTTGAAGATTAAAATATTAACAAGAGAAATGATTTCTAAATTTAGTTTACTAGCATCTAAAAAATAATAATTGAAAAAAAACGTTTGATTATACTTTAGGATTATACATTTCCAAATAACTAAAGCATAGAAAAAAAAATTTTTCATTAACGATAAGATTTATTAATCATTAAATGTATGAACCACGTATGCATTCGATTTAATTTACGACTTTAATTCAATAATCCTTTAATTGACAATTCAAATGTGATGCAACTTCAGTTGCAATGGCATCATCTTTGAGAAAATTCTTTATGTTAATTTGTAATTAAAAAGTTTACATGTTTATATCTACAAAATCTCTTTAATTTTCTCAAAAGTTTACGCAAATTATACATTAAACTTGCTATTTTATTAATTAGTACTGCATTCTCATGACAATTTTAAGAAAAGAAACTTTTTTTCATATTTAATTTTTTCTCTTACCATAAATTTAACATAATATCAGTATACGCAAACATGTTGTCAAAATCATCATCGCACCAACAACGTAGTTTAGACTTTGTTTTCTCACTTATGTGAACAAATCAAGACCCCCTGTTGCAAATAAAAATGAAAGAAAAAAGAATAGTACTATTGCGCGCAATGTCGCATTGAAATTTATCAATATTAAATGGCGAGGTTCAATTGACAGTTGACCTTTGCGTGTTCTTTTAACGCGACAATATTTTAACCATTAGTTTTAGTTTATTATTACGACTTAAAGATGTTTCTTGAATTTATTAGCGTTATTTTAACTCATTTTACGCGTAAAGATTGTCTCTGAAAAAGAAACAAATCGTCGAATATTTTTACTGCAGGATTTAATGAACATAAAGTTAAAATTCTTGAAACGATGAAAAAATTTTTTATTCTACTCACATAGTATGATATTTTGATTGACTTTAACACTAATAATTTTAAAATGAGATGTAAGGATGAATTTTAAAAATTTGAGTTGATAAGACTTAAAAATTTGTTTTTACTCTAAAGGGTTTAACATACTTATAAAAAAATATTATATTATATCCAGCAATACTTTATTACGTATATCCTTATTACCTTATTAGATATGTAACTAAAATCGCCATTTACTTCGTTTGATTACTGAATCTTTAGATTTAGTAAATCATCAATTTGATAATGGTCAATTGATAAATAATCGATGTTCAAATGATGTAGGGAAATGGCATTTCAATAGTATTAATAATGATTTCATCACGAACATTTTGTTTTTACTAATAATATTTATTTTTAAATAATATTTGAAAATTTTTTTTATTTATAATAAAATAATTGAAAAAAAGTAAATACATAAACAATTTTACGAAAATAAAGATAAAAAAATGTGAATAAAAAAAATGAACATGATCATTGCTATTAGTATAATCATTCAAAGTTGAGTATATAGAAAAATATTTATTTTAACAGTTCGTAAGTTACATAAAATAGTATAACAGTATATAACTAGATTATTAATAACTTAGATAACAGTTATCTAAAGTATTTGTTTTAGTTCAAAGTTGTTTCCTGCTGTCAGAATTACAATGATTCTATTTGTTTTTTTTTGTTTTAAAGAAAATAATTATATTTATAGCCATTACATTTTTGAATTTCTGTTTTCTTTTATTTGTAAATACAGATTTACTTCAAAAATTACTATAGAATTTATAATTGTAAAAAATCCCGATGATACATATAATAATAATGTTTTATCTAATCAACTTCATTGGAATTTCTTAAAAACAAAAGAAAAAAAATCTTCTCAAGAAGAAAACAAAATTTTTATTGTGGTTTGAACAGTACACATCCCATTTATTATTATTGTTTGCTTAGATCATTTTGTGCTCCTTAAAAAATCAATCGTAAATATAATTTTATCATTGATCTTATGTCCTATTCACGTCAATAATTCACAATTGATATAAATCAACTCAAACTAATTAACATCGATAATTCCTTATTGTGAATTCGCATTTTCAATTCAATTCTACTAACAGTACTATTCTACTTCTATAATCTCACAGCTTTTAAGCTACTTCGTATTGTTTCTTTTTTTTCTAATTCTTTATTCATTTTGATTATATCAGAAGCACATGTAAATGATTAAATTCCGTTTAACACACCGTTAGAAATGTGCGACTATCGCAAAGTTATGTTTTTCTTTTTTTTTTTTTTTTAAAGAAAGAAGTTTAGTCATGCTAGAATTAAGTAATTAATGGCAATTAAAACCCTTGATTCCGAAAGCAGCGTCATACATCCTTCATTGGTACCGAGCAGAAAAAAATTGACGTCATGATAATGCAAGGCCTGATCTGCATCATATTACGCTAGTTTTGCATACAAGATTATTTTTTATTTTATTTTTTTTAAACGAGACTTTACGACGTTCAATTTTTTTTTTAGATAAAAAAATCTTGTAAGCCTTGATTGTGAGACCTTATCAGAATATTGATTGTGATATATAGAAGGAATTTTTGGGTGAATTTATAAATTAACGTAGATGCTTGGAATTTCGAGTGAATAACCAATCGATCGATGGGATTACCCGTGTAAACATGAACTATTCAGATATTCTACGTTCTATTGATGACGTCTGTAATAATAAGATTATTAAACCCGAATTAGTATTATATGACAAATGTTATGTAAGATAATCATAAGATGCTTACAGTAATGATAATATTTGATAGCTCCGAATTTCATTTTTTCAAAAACAAAATACTATTTAGAATGATAATTTTTACAAAGTAGATAATATAAAGCAATAGTATGAGATTTGAAATTTTTTAAAATTTTTATTTCATTATTAAAAAACAAATAAATTAGAATAATTTTATTTGTTTCTTAATAGAGAAAATTATTAATTTTTAGAATTTTCTGTCGAAATATTAAAAATGAAAATTTTACTAGACATTAATCATTACCTTATTATTATTGTTGTTTTGAAATAACTTCATTTTTTGTCATATTTAAAATAACTAATATAACAATCACTTATAAATTTTCACATTAATTATACCAACATAAAAATGAGATAATATAAAATTTACAAAACAATCGATAAACTTTATAAATTTTAAATATTTTAACAGAAATGCTGTAGTATAGATACTTCAGACAATATGAAATTCGAAATGCGCATAAAGTCGTCAGGCAACAAGCTAATTTACAATGGACCTTTGTTAAGTCTGTCTCGTACAGTGTTTACTATATCTGTATGTATATCCCTGAGATTTTATAAAGAAACTTGTGTATATAACGGTCGAACGGGGAGAGAGATCGAGCCTAGCAACAAGTTTTAAATGAAAAGAAAAGATGGAAATCACCAATACTTGATCTTTCACATTCTTTTATTTTCTTTGTGGACTATATACACATGCGCATGTGTTTTTGTGTGTATGTTACGTATCGCTTAACACGTTTAAGAGTAAAAATTTACACACTAAAATGGTTTATTAGGCAAAAGTGTCCCATTTGCAAGCATAAATACAATAATTGTTTATGATAAGGAGACAAATCTTTTCTTAAACTTTATAATCAATATTATTAGTGAAAATAAAATTTTTAATCCTGTAGGTATAATAAGACGCAGTAAAACGAAGTTTCCTCGGTCTGCAATTTTCTTTCTATTACAAAACATATTGATTACTGTATAAAACACAATTTATTACTGTTTTTATTCAATTGTTGAGTATATTATTATTATCATTATTAACCGTCATAATGAACATTAAGTAACGATAATTTAATAGTTTTTTTATTAAAATTTTAACAGAAATTTGTATGAACATAAGCAGTATTAATATAAAATATGAGTAAAATAATAATTAAGCATGTACGTGTATCTAAATCCTAATAGAAAAAATGAATGATTTTAATAAAATAGCTTTTTTAATGCTTAATACACTTTTTAAAATTTTATTTTATTGTACATATTTTATTTATACGCGTTAGCCACAAAATTTAACATATTAGACTGTCTGAATTTGATGAGCTTTATAGAGTCAAATGTTTCGTTTGTAGCTCATAAGAATATTATACAATGTATTTTATAATTGTATTATATGCAAAATTTTGATAAAAAGTAAAGCTCCTATAAAATTTCATAAAAAAAATCTAAAATTATATACGTAAAAGAAAAAAAAAAGATCATGTAGTACGGCTATCGGCGTTTGCAAAATTTATCGTCCATGAAACATTATCTCTAAAGTTTATCACGTGCAAAAAAAAGAATGAAAAGTGAGCCTCTCGCACAATTCACACATAAAAAGTATTCAAGGGTGAACGTTAAAAGATTCCGATGACCTTTATTAGAGTGATATTGTGGAAAAAATTATTTTTCATGTATATATTTTAAAAATAAAATTTATGTTACAATAATTCTTGGAACAGCCTATAGAACTTCTTTTTACTTTAATTTTAATCGGTTGTTTTAATAAATTCTTGTTACGCTCTTGAAGGTATTAGATGCTAAACGATTTCTTTGTTGCAAAACGATGTTATTACATCTCGTTTGTTTAATAATTTAAGCTTAACTTCTCGGTTATCAAACAAGTTTCTTTTATTAATTTATTAGTTTAATTTCATTCAACAATAATTGATGTTATTGAGGCAATTTTTCATATGACATCATCTTTTATATTAATTTAACATTGCTCCGTACTAAAAAGAAATCTTAATACCAACTATCATATATACATCCCTTAAGTGTCCTCAATGTCGTCATAATTCATTTCTTGATTTTCAAAGCGACCAGTGCATAGCATAAAAGAAAATTTTACTACCTTAAAAAGTAGATTTGAAATATCATTCTCTTTTTTTTTTCTTTTCAATCTTATTCAATCGGATAAATTATCAATTGGTATATCCTTAGACGTGATCATTAATTAATAGTTAGCTATGTACGACCTTCGCTAAAGGAAATGCCGCGTAGTTTTTTAGAAATTGCGTCGATGTATGCTTTACGCATAAATTTCGGTGCAGATGTGTATTTTTAATGAACAGAATCGTATACCAGTATTAACCGGTATACTTTGAAGATTATAATCATAGTTGCCGGCAACAAAACATACTAAACATTGTGTTCTTGTTGCCGATAGTATGAAAAAAATCGATATGTATTTATTGTGCAGCTATTTGAAAATATATTATTATATATAAAAAAGCAATATTAACGTTGGGAGAAAAATAAAAAAGAATTTTTTAATTTTTATCAAAAAATTTTTCGATTTAAAAACTAAAACAATCGATTACTTCATTTTTTTGTAAGATTAAATTTTTTGTTCTCATTTTTCATTATGCATAATATAATACTATTTGCTATTATTAATTATGAGTTATTAATTTTTACGATCACAAGCCACGGTATGGCGGAAGTGCGTTTTTTCCCTTATTGACATTGAAAATGGAAAAAAAAATAAACGTTCCTGCGTCATTCTTATATTATACACGAAAATCGCTTCCTCAAGTTGACCAAATTTTTAAAACGTCATCGAGTGAAAGAAAAACAAAAAAATAAAAGAATAAAACAAGGAGTCTAATCGAATAATCTTAGGATTAAATTTTGTATGAAGGTCAATATGAACATTCAAGGTTTCATACAGTCAAGTTATACGTTTATCACGGAAGAAGAAATGTTGGCTTAGGGCAAATACGTGTTAGTCCGGATATTTACTTGATGATGATCAATTGATTGAAATAATGAATAAATTATCAAAGGACTTTCACCAAAATATAGTAAATTATTCGATAGGTATACAAGATTACAAAAGAAATAGTGTAAGTTTTATAAAGTTCAAAAGGTTAAAAGGTTGTTTTTATTTTGGGAAATGCTATGATTAATTTATAAATTTATATAAATACGTTTTTTATGTAATTATAGTAAATGTAACAATTAAAAAGGTATTTTAAATAGTTTATAATTTCAAAGATTTCAAGTCCTTTTTTAAATGGTTTAATTAATTGTTATTAAAAATTATTAGTAATAAACTTTTTTTTATTATATAACGTAGTATATGAATATAATTTAAGCCAATTTTTTTATTTTCCAATTATTTTTACAATACATTGAATATATTTTAAGATATACTTGAACTATAATTAACGTAAAGTAAATTTCCACCCTTGTGACTTGAAACTTATGTTTACTATCAAATACTATGATTGAATAATTCTTTAATAAAATAAACATGACCCATTACCTATTCGTTGAATAAGAAGCAATTCTATTTTTTCATAAATTCCCATATGATATAATGTACATAACACCGTTAACAGACTATAAAGTTAATTTCGAGTAATTGGTGAAAGGATCGACTTAATTAAAAAAAAAAATACTTTAATTATGTATGCTTAATAATACTGTGTTTAAAACGGCTAAATTTTAATAAACATTAAAAGAATTAACATTCATAATTTATAGTCTCCAAATTCTAATGCGGAGTGTAAACAATGTTAATTAAAATTTCTAATAAATCATGCATTGTAAAACGAATTTTTGACATATGTATTTACTATCTCGATACTGTGTTTATAAAATTTTTAATTGTAATTAGAAATTTTTCAACATACATTTGTTTACATTACGTCGATAGATAATATTTATCATTAATAAAATTTAAATTAAGATCTACAATCATTAACGGAGCACGTGCATATAATAAATTATCATATTACGTTACAAATTTATTTCATTTTAAAGAAAAGTTGAGTAATTTGATACTTTTGTTTGAGAATTTAGAAAATTAAATTTTTTTTTTTTTTACAAACTATCTAAATAAAAGTTTTAGCTTTGTAAATTATATTAATATTGTATTTTGACATTCAAATATAACTATCTTAAAAGATACAATTTTTTTAAAAATACGCTTCAGTAAATTCCCCAAACAGTTGACCATTAAAAGTTTGAAAAACATGTTTACTTCTAACGAAATGTTATTATTCGTTAAAAAAACCATTAACTAAATCCGAGAAAAACAATTTTTCGATCTACATTTTAACAATAAAATTGATTATAAATCCATAAAAATAAACTACTTGCTAAGCAAAACAAACATCAAAAGTCGTTAACATTATATAGTTCGTCGCGCATATATAGATATACACATTCACATTCGTTATCGAATTGTTACCGAAGCAAGCGTTGTCAAGGGCTACGGTCAAGGAATTTCTTTTTTTTTTTTTTTGTTATACGAACATATACATTTTGCTCAGGTTGATTTACTATACAGGTATACAATACGATATTACCAACTGTATAGCATATATATACATAAATATATATATTTCGTATATAACGGGTGTATCGACCGCAAATGACATTGCACTTCATCCCAGTGTGATTATCAAGGACTCGATTAAAAAAGAAAAAAAAATATAAGGCCTCGATTGTTGTTTTGCTTTTAAGCTAATGAATGTATGGTTAAAGAAATTAAATTGATTGATATACACAATGTCCTTTTTCTTAATAATTTATCTCACATTGTGATATTAGTTATATTAAGTAAGCCTTTGAATTTTTTATGAATAAATTAATACTAAAAAAATTTGGATTATTGAGCTGGAAATTCTTCTATTTCAAGAATTACATTTAGGGTCTTTTTAATAAACTCTTGTTTAAGGCTAAAATTTTTATTATATCGATGGTTTGGAAAAATTTTTTACTTTTAAACGTGACGATAAAAAATTTTTTACAAATCAACTTTTTTAAATAATCAATCAAAAATATCGAAATACTGTTTAAACAATACGAAAAAAAACTGTTTTGCCTTGTGAATAAGCATATATATAATTATAAAAAAGTACCAAAATAATATATTATATATCCCGTATAAATTAATAGACGCGCATTTGCAAATTGATGATTCACCTATATGATTTCATACTCAAGTTCAATGTTTACATTTAAAAATAGAATAATAAATGAATTTTTTTCATTAATATCATTTTTTTATTCTTATTACGCATTAAGCTTATCACACTCGTCTATTATTGTTGAAAGTCAACCAATAATTTTTCGTACTACAATTCATTCAATAACATTGTTATCATACGAAAAATATACATTTGATAAAATTTATACTATTACAAATTTAAAAATTGATAGTCTTACAGCCAAATTTCAATACTCCTGTTTGCACACTTGTGTTTTATTTTAGCAAAAAGTCGTTCGCACATGACCAATTTAAATGAACAAAGTGTATTCTATTTATCAAAAAGGAAATGTAATATTTGCCAATATTATTTTTTGCCTATATACGTTGAATTGAATATTTTTTGGCATTTAGTTATAAAATTTAACATGTTATTAATTAAAAAATACACTCAAGTGATACAATAATTTAATTTATCAAAATATTGATATAATATATAAATTTTAACAATTTGTTGTCATAAACTAAATTTTTTATAAAATTAAAAAGTTAATATAAAAAAATATTAGTAGCAGTTTCTCACATTAATAAAAAATGGTTTTAAAAATTCCAATCGCGTGATTCTGTAGAATTTTGTCATATAGACAGATCCACATGTGTAACGTTAAGTATCACAAGGCATCATCTGTTTTATCTTTTTCCTTAAACATATTTAACATCTCAATTGAGAGCAAGCTAGAGAAAAACGAGTGATCAAGGCATTTTATACATGACGCAATAAAGTTTGTAAATATATATATATTCTATATATGTGTTGTAGGAAAATGCCAAAAGACCCCCAGCAAATGAATCTCGCGCAATATTAAGAAACATCTGTACGTTCATACAGATATTGCGTTTACAATAATATTTTTCAACATTAATTAGTTGTTATTTGATTTATTTTACGCGTGATTTTACGTTACGATATGGTGATTATCAACAAATTTGTATCTCAATGGGGAATAACAGATTTATATAGATGCTTGTTTTATTTTTTGGCAAACTTATTTAAAAATTTTTTTATAAGGAAAACTTTATTAGAGTTTGATTTAATTTATATATTAATTTATGTATGCGTGTTACCAAGCTTTTGATTAAATAGATAACATTTTCCTATTTTTCGCAGTCCTAAAATGTTTTTCAAAATATTTTTAATCTAATTAAGATTATTAAATTTCAAAAAGATGTAATAAAATTGGCTTTAGTTTCGCTTAAAAATATTTTTAACGTTATTGTTTTGATGCTCAATTGTTTGGACTGATTAAAAATTTTAGCATTATACAAACATGTATTTTTTCCATTATCGCGTGTATTAGGACTATTTGTACGTTAAATTTTTTACATTCGTGACTAATGATATTTCAATTATTATTTTATATAGTTTTCTTAAGTTTTTTTTTATGTTTCTAGAGTTTTCTGATTTATACAGTAACTTTGTTAAATAAAGTAGCTTTTAGATTTATTAAAAAAAAGAAAAAAAATAGACGCAATAAAATAGTTTAATTTTTAAAATTGCAGGAAGTTTTATCATACTGCAGCAATACTATTTTATTTAAATACATCATTCCAGAAATAAATTACCAATACTTTATTTATATAAATTTTTAAGCAATCGATTTTTTTAAAGCAATATTCTCAAATAAAATTAATTATGAACATATCTAAACAAAGTAACATCTATTAGAGATCTTAGTGGCTCACTCGGTAGAGCGATGAATTCGTAATCTTGAGGTCTCGAGTTCGAATCCCACTCTCGGCAACCGATTGATACAAGCACCACTGTACATTACATGTGCTTTTTTCATAAACACACTGATGATCTCCGTCGCTAATTAGCATCGAAATGATAGCTGAAATACAGCGACTTTAAATAATATAAAAAAAACGCTGCCAAGTGCTTTGGCGGAATGCTTTCTCATAGAGTTCTTTGAGTTTCATTAATTTTTTTATATTTATTTATATGTGATTTTAATATTAAAAAATTGTCTAACATTAATATTTACTCATATTGTGCTTTATAAATTTCGAACACATATGCTAGCTGTTTGCTTTTTCAACATTTATAATTTATTTTAAATCATCAAGTAATACAAAAAAATTTGTTCTATTGAAAAATGATATAATGTAGTAATAAAAAGAATGATGACAACAAAATTTCTAATCTTTATAAAATGCAATCATATTTATATATAAATACAGTTCATGTTTATGGCTCTATAAAAAAAACTACTCTATGAATACCAATTTTCAATAGCTTCCCGTCTAGTTATACAAAAACATAGATGGTATACAAAATTTGAAGCAAATCCATCGAGTAATTTTCGAGATCTAACTGGTTAAATAAATAACATTTTCTTTTCAAAATTTCTTTTTCAAAATTTTAAAAATTCTCTAAAATTAAAACTACGCTATGAAAATCAATTTTTGAAAATTTCCCTTCTTTTGGCAGTCGCAAATAATTTCCCTGCAATTTTTAGAACAAATCTATCGAGTACTTTACGTAGAATAAAAAAAATAAGAAAAGAAGAATCGAATTTTTTTTTAAATCTTTAAAATTCTCTAAAATTGCAACCACGCTAAGAAAATTAGTTTTCAAAAGCTTATGTTTTTCAGACAACAGCGAATTAATTGTATAAAAATTTTGGAGAAAATTTATAGTATGGTTTACGCAAAATAGAAAATAAATGAAAAATAAAAATTTTTTTGAAAATTTTCAAAGTGCTCTAAAATTAAAACTGCACTGAGAAAATTAATTTTCCAAAGCTTGTTTTCTTCAGACAGTAGCGAATAAATTGCATACAAATTTTGGAGCAAATCTATCAAATGGTTTTCGTAAAATAGAAAAAATTAAAAATAAAAATTTTTTTAAAAATTTTAAAAATGCTCTAAAATTAAAAGTGCGCTAAGAAAATTAGTTTACAAAATTTTTTATACTTTTGGCAGTCGAAATTAAGTTCCATACAAATTTTCGAACAAATTCTTCGAGTAGTTTACGTAAAATACAAAAAAAATGAAAAATCGAAATTTTTTAAAAATTCTTAAAATGATTCTAAAAAAAAACTGCGCTAAGAAAACCAATTCCCAATAGCTTCCGCACCAGTTCATCAAAAAATTGAATTGTATGGAAAATTTGAAGTAAATCCATCGAGTAGTTTTTAAGATTTTATTGGCTTAATAAATAGAAACATTTTTTTCAAAAATTTCAAAATGCTCTAAAATTAAAACTGAGCTAAGAAAATCAGTTTTTAAAAATTTATTTTATCCGGGCAATCAGAAATAAATTCCATGCAAATTTTGAAGCAAATTCATCGAGTAGTAAACAAAAAAAAACCAAAAAACGAAAAATCGAATTTTTTTTTTATTTTTTAAAAAAACTTTAAAATGAAAACTACGGTGGAAGAACCAAATTATCAATAGCTTCCCAGCAAGTTAATCACAAAACTAAATTCCATGCAAAATTAGAAGCAAATCCATCGAGTAGTTCTCGAGATACAGCTTACTAACTGAATTCATACATACACACACACACACACACACACACATACATACAGACATTTTCTGAAACCACTTTTTTCGACTCACTGAGTTCAAATATGTACAAATTAATGAAAAAATAGAAAAAAATTTTTTTTACCGATACAATGCTTTCTCTATGAGAAAGCAAAAGAAGAAAAAATTTATTTGATTAAATACAATTAAAAAAAAATACATTTGATTTTTTAATGTTATGTTTGAATTGCATTTGAACAAAAATATTTGAATGAGAATTTTTGAAAATTATATGTAACACAAAAATGATTTTTTTTAAATTTACGTATGAAATTAAAATCGAACAAAAATAATTTTTATTACTTACGTGCAAAGAAGAAATTTATCATTTGTAATTTCAACAAAAGATTTAAAAAAAAGAAGAAATTATCAAAATGAAATTCGCAATAATCAAACATCGTCTTATCTTCATACTTCAATTATATTCTAAACTTTGACTTTATAAACGTTACGATTAATATCTTTAGTAGAAATGAATCTTTCATGAATGAGATCAGCATAAAAAGAATATGTCAAGGTTAATTTCTTTCTTATTCTTATTTTTCTTTTTTAAATTATACATACTATCGCTACTTTTTTACAATATCATCTTTAAATGAGCTCCGTTTCTGTGACTAATTTAACTTATCTAATAATAAAATTGCGCAATATAGGCTTTTAAAATGATATTTTGCATATATTTTCATGATGATTTTGGAGGAAGAAAATAAAAAGAAAAAATAAGAATCGCAAAGGAAATGATATCGATAAAATTGTCTACGATCATATAATTAATTTTAAATAATTTTAACTTTAAGGTCGTCGCTTATTCACAAAAGCAAAAATATAACGTTTTGTGTTTATAAAAGCATCTGTACAAACCAACTTATATTTAATGTGATTTTATTTCGGTTGATTTGCTTGCACACTCACATAATTTAGCGTTATTTTATTTTCTATATAATTGAAATAATTAAAACATTAAGAAACGAGTGCATAATTTTAGATACAAAAATTATTCGGCAAATAAATTTTTCTTTTTTTTTCTTTTTTTACATTGAGCATAAAAAAAATAATAACGAACATTGGAAAATCGATAATCAATCCAATAATTTCAATTAATCCAAATACCAATCAAATTTAATTTATCTTTCTTAACAAAGATATAATTCTTAATTGAACTGAAAATCCTCCATAAAACCTCTAATCTAATCCACATTTGCGTTTCTAAAAAAAAAGGAAAAGCTTATTCTTTGGTTTAAAAGCTTAACTTTTAGCTATAGCTATCTTCTGTATTAGCCAAATATACGTAACAAGTTAAAATCCAGATATCACGAATGTCCACGTGTGTGTATAATGTACAATATGTTATATACAAAATGGGCCTTGACGCTGTCTAATACTTCTTACCTAATATCCGCAATGCATATATATACACACATATACAGATATAGGATACTAGTAAAAGAAGAAGGAAAGAAAGAAAAAAAAGGAAAATAAGAATATAAGAGAAAAGTCGAAGCCACATACTTATAATGCATTATACATTACTTTTTTTTAACTTTTTATATACTCATCTAGGACGTGAGAAGACAGACGCTGAAAATAATTTCAACTATGAAATATTCATTTAATGTTGTCAAGGAGAGTTTTTGATAATTTATTGATAGTAATGTTCAACGTATTTTTAACCTTTATTGAGGATAAAATTCATTCCAATTTACGACATTTCTTATGAATTTTCATTGTTTTCGATGTACTGTATTTTTGTTATAGAGTTTATTTATTATTTTGGTACAAAACACAAAATTATTGATGATACGGTTTAATAAAATATAAAGATAGTTTTGTAAATATTTCAGAATTTTCTGATATTTTCAAAAAAGGAGGATATTTACGTTAATCTCAAGCGACGTGTAAATAAATAAATACATAAATAAATCAAAGCTTCTAAACAAGGAAGAGACATTATTTAACTTATCGTTTTGATAACAATTGAAAAAAAAAAACATGACAAAACGCCTTGAAAATTTAGCAAGAAGGACGAAATAATTAACGGAATTTTTGCATTATCAATGAAAATATTATGCGCTAAAAATAAAGCATCGCGATAAATGAAAGTATTTTAAAATACCATTATCCTGCACATAACACGTGCTAAAATTGTATTTACTACGCGAAGCTAAATAAAATCTCTAACAAATAGAATTACGATTTCAAAAGTTTTCTTTCATCTATTAATAAACGTCATGTAAAGTGATAAATTTTACAAAATACAGTAAATATTATGTTAATAATTTATCCAAATACTTTAGTAACTTACGTTGTTTCTAAAAATATGATACATGAAAAATGTTCTACCTATGATTATATAGAGCCAATATTAATGTAGCTTATTATGCTTGAAAAAAGCTAAAATTAATAAAAACAAACGTATATTTTCATTCCATATTAACCTGATTTCCACGGTCTAACGATCCAAAAGCTTTTTTACCACACCCATGAGTCCATCATCGCGACCTGCATTTGATCTTCCTCCTCTTTCTCTCTTTCATTTAGTTATATCTTCGTAATGCCGAAAAGTTACTTCCTATATATAACACGGCCAAAGTAGAGCAGTCTACCCTCGAGCGCATTGAAAGGAACAACGAAAAAAAAGAAAGAAAGAAAGCGAAAAAAAAATAAAGAAATCAGACTCAGCTCGTGCGTCAGAAGCTACCTCGATGTGTAAAAAGCTTACACCTTGATAAATAAAGCTACTAACATCAGATACATAAGCTATTTTAACCTGTGCTCTGAATTATGTTGAGAAAGAAAGTTGCTTTTTTCCCCTTTTCTTCTTTTTTGATTTATTAAGTTCATGAAAGTTGGATTAGATGAGGGAATAGAGACAAAAAGAAACGTAACATGTACATTTGTGAGTGAGTAGGAGATAGGTTGTTTTCGATGAATTTATTTTTGTAATAAACTAAAAATTTGATAGATTGGTTGATGACGTTGAGTTCTTATTCATGGTCTTTTGAATGTTTTTTAAGATAAATGAACAAAAATATGAAAAAAACATATTTTTTTTATACTATTATGATGTTTACTTGAGAAATGATCTGAAATTCCACCCTAATTTTTAATTCTCATAGTCTTTCGCAAAAATAAAATATTTTTTAATATGATTCTTTTAATTAATGATCCCTCAATGTTTGGTCTTTTAAAAATTTTTTTTTTTCAAAAATTTCATTTTATTGTAGATTTATAGTTGTAACTACAATTACACGTGTTATTTCAACTTAAAACAGCTTCTAAAAGTCAATAGGTCAAAACTTATGTTATTCATTGCCGTCGAAGCTCCGAACGTAATTAAAGACAAGATACATATGCCAACTTTAATTTTCACAAACTTTCAACATGTCTATAAGTATAACTTCGACATTCTTGAGTTAAAGTTAACATATATACAGGTGAATAAGTGTATTCTGGTAATTTCTGACTATCTTTACCACCTATAATAACAATGTAAAGATTAATTATAATGTTAGCATTAGAGCTTTTTTGTGTGTTTTTATTTTAAATGACTAATATGCAAAATATATCAAATTTTTGTGACGTTAAAGATACAATGATATATTAAAAATTGAATGAATGAAGACAAAAAAAAACTAATATAATAAAATATGTTAAAGAAACTCCATTCTCAATAAGTGACAAAGAAAATTATGAAAACATAGAAAATTTATTAATAGAATAATGATTTCTGAGAAACGATCGTCGAAAATAGTGCAGGGGCAATCGATAATGAACTTGAATGCGTCCAAGCATTATCATTAACTTTATCATGACGTATACATACTACTTTATATGTATATGCACACACATTTTTTTGTTATATTTTTTTCTCATGCTTATTTTAATCTGATAAAACACATAACAAATTGAGCATCAAATTGTTTTTTTTCTATTTATTTTTAAAGGATAATAAAGAAAATAAATTTCAAATAAAATTATTCGTTAGATAAGGTCGTGCAAAAGATTAATCATATTTATTTTATTGTTTCAGATTCCTTGCAATCGTTGTCATATCTCGGTGAGTCTTTTTCTAAGACAAAGGAAACGTTTATTCCATTAATAACAAAACTAACCCAATAATACTTTGCATCATATTCATTAATCGATTAATTAATAATAAAAAATAAAAGGAAATTCATTTTATTCAAATTTTCAAAGGAGACATGATTAATACTAACGCTCATCATAATCAACATTTTCATCAAGAAAAAAGAAACATAATTAATCATCCATTCATTACACTTCATTTAATTTTATTTCACGGCAAATGTTGAATCAACGGTTAATTTTAGAAATGGGAAAAAGGTGCATGTTATACATTAATAAATGATTAAAAATTCGATCACGTACTATAGAGAAAAGTTTTTGCTTACGCAAAGAATTGTTTTGATAATAGCAATAAAAAAACTTTCTTGCTCGCAAGCTCAATATTTATAACCGCAAGCTCAATATTCTGCTGTTACGAACAGACGTATTTAGAAAGCTTGTAATAAACTTTATGAATTACGTTTGTTATTTTTTATATTGTTCTGCATTTTTTTAGGATTATAAATTACCCGATACACGAAAGGAATGTCTTATTAATTTTTGCCATTAAACGTTCAATTAATTTTCGGTTTCAATTATCTCAGTTGACAAAATACATGCATAAAAAGTCAATTGCTTTTTAATTGTTAAGATCATAAATTTTGCAATTAAATACAAGAAACAATAGGATAAACATTGATTACGGAAAAAAACAAAATAATTGATTTAATCATTAATTTATCAATCGCATAGTTTATTGATATAAAATATTTCTAAGTATCAGTCAATCGAATCGATCAACGAAAACGTTAATGTAGGCATAAATGAAAAAAATAATAATCAAATTTAATCTTTATCTTTATTACAATTTTATAGTTTTATTCCATTCGCGAAGAATAAATCTTTAAAATACGATCTACCGATATCTTTTTTTTGTGATGAAATTTTTTATTAAGTCATTACATTGCAATAAGATTTGTTCATCAATACTAAAAATAAGCATAATCTGTTAATGGAAATTCCTTAATTATTATTTATTCATTTCTTCTTTATCTAATGAAGAAACAATCAATGATTTAAAATTGAAAGATATTGTACTGTATTTATCAAACATATTTCTTTTATCAAATTACATTAAGACAAATATTTCGTCACGTGGCAGTTATTTATGCTTTGCTTGAAAAAAAAAGAAAAAATGATTACACGGAGAATTGAAATGGCCCAGTTTAATGTAGAAATGATATTTGTCACGTGGATTAACAATTTTTATTACCAAAGTTATAAACCAAGTAGCAATAGAGACTTGCTTTATATGTACACTGAAAAAAGTACGGGAACTCTCCGTTACCGTAGCGTAGTGTCGCTGTACGAAACGCACATTCGTCTGTATGTTTTAAAATTTAGGACCGTTGATATACCTTTTTAAGCGAGTATATGTATAAACAACTGAAACGCGACGACGTACCGGCCTTTGAGAAGTCTGCTGTTAGAATTTAGGAAAGCAGACGACCTACGGCGTATAGTTGTCATCTTAACAGTGTATATTAGATTTCCCTCTTAAGCGTACGCGCTCTCGCTTTAATTTTTGAGATGGCAGACTTCCCAAAAACGTAGCAAGGATCTCTGTTATGCGTAAGACGGCTGCGCGTTGGCATTTAGTACAACTGTTATCCCCAACTTTTTTCAGTGTACATTTGAAATGTCTTAGGCACACGGGTTGTTTATGTACGTAAGATAAAGATAGAATGGGAGAAAGAAAGAGAGAAAAAGAAATGTGGATGAAATTTCACGCGTGACCTAATTGCTTATTGAAGTTTCAACCCTCTTGCGTATTTATATATAACGAGAATTATCGATTTAAAAAGATCTTTTTGCAATGAGTATTCAAACAATAATAATAATAAAAGTTAATTTATAAATAGAAAAAGTATCTGATATTGTTAGTTTGTTTAATTTGCTACTATACACGAATTCTTTAAAAATAATTTATATCTTTAGAAGCGACAATGTCAGACTAAGATTTGTTATATTTTCGCATGATAATATGATAGTTGACATGTTTATTTTGAGTGCGATAATATAAGCGTTTAATTAACTTCGCATTATCTAAATCTTAATGAAGTTTTTTCGATTTGACTGTTGTTTTTACTTTATTTTTATAATTCATCAAAAATTAATAATGACAATAACGATTTTTTTTTATTACTCATTAAGAATTGGTAGTATTAAAATTGTTACATAAAGTTTCAAAGTTAACAATGAATAATTTTATTTATAAGTTAAAAAAAAAAATTTATTAAATTTTTGTTAAATATTAAGTTAATACTGTCGATACTAGGCAAAAACTTTCTAAACCTAAACATATTCGTATTGACTTAAGTGATACTTTAATGTGGCATCGTCGCATGGTTCTCCTGACCCTTTTTAGGACAGACAAAAAACAAATATTAGATTATAATGTAAGCCAGGGCAATTATGTTTAACGGCGCGTGTGCTTGAGAATGGACAGTGTTGCCATGTTTTGTGAACAACAATAATCTGATTATTAAAATAGAAAGTTACAGACATAAATTCGATTACTCAAATAGTACTTTAAGTGAATAGAATCGATCCATGAGAATTCTTTTTCGTGTCCGTTAACTTTTATTAAAATCTGAATATTATTTATTTTACGATATACAATTCGCATAAGACTCCGTGTTAAATTTTAAATTAAATTTTATGAAAAACTGTCCGATTATTTTATTACCGTCAATACTACCTTAATCATGACAATTGATACAAAAAAAATCTATCTTGAAGTCATTGTTCGACGAGCTTTATCTGCTTATATTTCACTGGCATAGCATTTTCTTGTCGCGCGTGTGGGGTATATTCGTCAGAAAATACATATATCAGCTACGCGCGGACGAATCAGCGATATATTTTTTGCTTTCGTCAAATTAACTCTTCTGATAATATGTATTTCATATTGAGATCGATTGACATTAAAAATAAAAGAGATGAAAAGAATATTTTTGAAGCTTCACGCATAAAATTCAACATATTTTGCATTTTTCATGATAATTAAATTAAATATAAGCTCTTATTTGGTCTTCTTGTGCTAAAAATCTTACGATTAACAAACCTCATTCGCGATTATTATTTTATCTTCTAAGGATATATTAGGTAACGGCAAAAGCACGTGGAGCTCATTTATTATTTGCACGGTACAACAACCATAAATCATTTAAGCAATAATCCGCAAGTTATTGTATTTTATTTTTTATTTTACAATAGCTTTTTTGTAACGTGTGCCTTGAGTCATTTCCATTTTTTTTTATTTCAACTAATAATTCAAGTGATTTATTAATTTTTTAATTTTTCTTGTATTATCATTTTTTTGACCTGATTAGAAATTTATGATTGGGAAATTGTTTATGTGAGATTAAAAAAATTATTGTAAGAAAATATTTCAAATTCAAAAATAAATTGAAGAAATAAATTTGACATTGTTTCTATTTGATAATTTAAGATGAAATTTCTTCAGAAGTAACAGATCTGATTAAGTAGTGTCAATGCATTCAACGCAAATGAACTTTAGAAACAGTTTGAAATTCTTAGAAAAAAATTGCCACACGCTTACTTGTTGATCTGTGAACCGAGCTATATGAAATTTCAGTTGATATCGCGTACCTCATGCAAATAAGGCATATGGGCTATATATATACACGAACGTTTCTCGTCTTTTTTTTTAAGTCCACGTGTATACGCGTTAGCGCAAAATAAATAATAAAAATAAAAAATACACGTGGACGCTTTTTTCTTTTCATTATTTGCTTTGGATTAATATTTACTCTTTGGGAAATGTTATATACGATGAAATATCGGAAAAAAAGCATTTGATACATTTTTGATGAGTTGATTGGATTCCCCGATGAATTTCGTCTGTCAGTTAATGTTATAAGAATCAATAAATAACAATATATATATTTGAATTATGATTAATAACATTGCTTATTGGTATTGTAAATATTATTATCCTCATTTAATCTTACTCTATTATCGGTTTGTAATCTACGAAATTCCCAACTACAAATTTATAACTAGTAAAATATTTTTTTTTATACTTCTAACATAAATAACATTTGCAAAATATATACAAGTGTCATCATGATTCTACGCAGCATCCTTGATTTAGTATGACAAGGTATAATTTTTATTTATTGATTGTCATTAATAATAATAACTTATGTTAGTCAAAGAATTTTTCAAGATTTATTAATATTAAATTTTTTTTTTTATTTCCCACAAGCAAATGTTTGAAGTAAGCATTGAAATACGCAACCGTACGTTGACATTTGAATGATTAAACGTCACGTGAATTTAAGTACTATGAACTCTTTGTATCAACTTTTATCATTTATACGTCAATTTACCTTTTTAAGCTATTTGACACCCAAGTAAAAGCTTTAAAGTGCTTAATTGCTAAAGAATATATACGAACTCGAGCAAGCCAGTAACAAATGCTTTGATAAGTCTCTTGAGAAACTGTAGGTACGTATGCACTTATTGCACGTGACTAATAATTTTTTTATTTATTAAAAAATAAAATAATATTTTAATAAATTTCGACATTTTTATGATTTTTTTTTTAACTATTTCAAAGAAAATTTTTTCGAAAATTATTATGACAGAATAAGAAAATTTTAGAATTTTCAAGAAGCTTTTTTTTTAAATAATTTATTAAGACGTGCCATTTTAGTTGAAAAGAAAATTCTTTTTGTAAATATCAAGTAAAATTAAATAAATCAACTGTCCACTGGTTTTCCATCAATTTTCAATGTGACGTCAATTTAACTATTATGCAACACCTCGTAACTTTGTCGAGTATATTCGCTCATCGTAATCCAGATTTTTCTTTTGCGATGAACGTTGGCGTTACAGTTTGTATTTCTATCTTTTATAAGCATTTAATAATCCGCTATTCATTAAACGTAAAAAAAAGTTCATAAGTCATGATTATTAAAGAGACAATTTAAATTAATTATTCATAATAAAAATTTTAATGGAATTTATGAAAAAGTTATCTAACCATTGATTATTTAAACTTTTAGTAAAGTTTTAATAAAAATTTTTAATGCCTTTATAGTTTTTATAGATAAATTAAAGATGCATTATTCGAACATTAAAAACTTATGTAAAAAATATGAAAAATCCGATTGTTAAAGTGGTCACGTGTAGCTTAAGATTGTGAACATGCGTATCTTTTATTTTCATTACTTAGTAATTCTAAGTATAATGTTTCAGCTCTTATCGAATGATTCGGCACCTACGTGAATCCCTAAAAGTGTTATATTGTTTCTAAAATTATAATGTGAACTTCAGCATTCAATTTATAATTTGCTACTTTGCTAAGATTTCGATCACGCGACAATCTTAACACGTGATGTTGGCTAAAGTTTTTTTTTCATCTAATTTAATTAAACTTTCATAAAAAATATGATTTAAAAAATGTTTCCCTTTTTTTCTCGGAAACGTTACAAAATAAATTAATGTGACAAATGATTCAATAGAATTACCTCAATCGTATAAACGAGAGACACTAATGATCAAATATTTGTACCTACGCTACATAAGGGGGTTGCATAATTGAAGCTTTGCGTCAGCTAAAAATCGATAACAGATTTAACGTATGTTTTATGTTAAAGAGTATTTACATATAGAGCTTTAAAGCAATTGTCACTATTGTGGAATTTCATTCAAGGATTCATTTTTTTAAATGCGTAATTTAAATTTTTAAAATTATTATATTTAATTTTTGAATAGCAATAGATTAAAAATTTATTGCATATTCAAATAGACAACAAGATTGTATATTGTAAAAAAGTCGAGTAATAATTGTAAATTTTTTAAAATGTAAATTTCAATGTTATGGAAAAAGACAAAAAATATGTCGAAATAAAAGTAAATCACGTGCCATTAGTATAAGATGCATTTGACTCGACATTTAAATATTTTTTTAAATTACTTTTCAGCGTTAGATATTTGAAAGTCACGTAGCTTTTTTTCTAAACTCACGTGAGTGTTAAATAGCCTTAAGAAAATGCGTGATCAAAAGCGTGATCAAATAAAACGACATCATAAGACGCACGTGGATATTTTTAATTGCCGAAATGTCAATGATCTGAATATCATCTGAAACATATCTTTGGAAATTTCTTTTCAAGAAAAAAATAACTATTTTCTAAAACGTGAGCTTTACCTGCCTTTTTTATACGTTTTTTGAGTATGTAATTTTCTTAAAAATTATTGTTTGTACATTTAAAAAAAAGTAAATGTTAAATAAAGTTCATTCAAGTAATTACAAATTTAACGTCAGATGTTTTTTCTTTTAAAGGCTGAGGAAATATTTTTGTTTTAATTAACAAATATTAATTAAATTGCATAAGAAATTAATGCTTATCCACAAGTAACATCATTTTTCGATAAATAAATATATATCACTTGTAATTAAATTGAACGCAAATGTTTCGTACACAATCAATCGAAAGAAGAAACTTGAAAAGTCAAAGCAAAAAAAGGTATAATGGTACTAAGGCGCCACACTTGCTGCATTATAATTTAACATGCTTAGGCAATTAGCCAAATGTTATGAGATCTGGCGTTCATCCAACCAATAAGACGCCGTAATTCTTAACAATTCTTGCAATTTTTTTTTCTTCTTTTTGTTTTTCAATTTCTTTTTCTATCGATATTGTCTTCTCTTCGTCGTCGTTTTGTTCTTGCCTGCAATATTGATCTTTTAACAATTAGCCAACTGTTCTTAATGTTGACCGTGAAATATTTGCATTGTCGTCGACATTGTTACTGTCATTGTTGCAATAGACAAAGTTTCGTATATCTATCGTCATTTGCAGATGGTTAATATACAATGACTCGTTCATCTTGACGCAATAAGCTCGAATGAAATCTGTTAAATTGATTGTTTAACGTGTGATTTAAATACACATTAAGAAAAAAAATTTTATTAATGCCAATAATGACTGTGTATCTGTAATATCAGATTAGTCTTAATAATTGGCCAAATTTAGTTGTACTTTTTCTATATTGATTTTATGAATTTATTTACAACTATTTATTTAACATATAATCAATAACGTCTACAGAATTTTAGTAAGAAATAGTTAAATTTTTGTTAATTCTAAGTTATTACTACTATATCAAATTTTATAATACAAAAATTTAATGAAAAAATATTTAGTTAAAAATAAAAAAAAAAACTTGTTATAAATTATTGAATATGTAAGGAGACTTTATCAATGTTTTTGAATTATGAAGAGAAGAAAATGTTGGGCTTTACAGAATTCACCAAATAAGATTAAAAATTAGCTGCCTTCGTTTTAAAAACGAATTAATTAATGCAAATATTGTATATTTGTGCTTAAGAATAAGTCAGACAAAAAGATAAATGTTATGACGTAGGATATATCGTGTTGCGGATAAAACGATATACTAATTTAGCAGTTTGATATTCTGAATTTTTTCATTTTAGCCCAGACTTTGAGAAACGATTGTCTTACAATAATTGATGAATCGATTATTTTGTCTGTTTAAAATTTTATTGAGTTATAATTGATGTTGAAAAAAATATTATTTTGAAATTATTTCTTTTATTTAGTTTCCACATTTTTAACTTGAATTAATAAAACATAAAGTAATTAATATATTTTATGAATTATATTTTCACGAGAAAACCGATAAATTGTACTTGGAAATGAAATAACATTTTGATATGATCTCGATTGATATTTTGACAAGTGTTAATTGAAAGATAATAATCATTTTCACCATTAAAGTACTGAGAAAATATTATGATTCCTGAAAATTGTTAAAAAAATTTATTTATCAAGTAAAACAAATTCTTATTTCTTCTATATTATATCAATTTTTCTTATTTCTTGGATTAATTTTTTTTTTCATAAGAATACTATTAGTTGCATAACAACTTTAAAAAGGAAAAAGAATCAGTAAACCAGATTGTCTAAACGAATCAGTTTCATATCCAAGGCCAATTTCTGTCTGGCATCATAATATCATTTCATGAAAAAAAAATAATATTATCTCAAAATCCGTCTAGCCGTCTAAAAATCTCATCGTCATCAGCAGCAGCATCATTTGGAGAATCTTAAAAAGTATCGGGAGCATCAACAAAAACTAAGCTTCTAAAATTTCTTTTATTTTACAACACAAGTCTTCTTAGTCTGTTTCTCTCTACGTTTCGTCAATGTTTTAATGATGTTTCTTGTATACCTTATGCACGTAGCAAAAGATTATATGACTTCGTAGAATAAGACGCGAACGACGACGATACGAATGCAATAAAATAAGATAAACGAAAAATTTAATGCCTGCCATACAGATGCTTTTTAGTATCCTAATATAACGTCCTTTTATATTTCAAATACATCAATACGAAGAAGTCTCTATGATAAAGTTATAAATGCAATATCTTTGTATCGCGTATATTTTGACGTCAATCTAAGCATGCCATTGATAAGTAAGCAAAAAAAAATTTTTTTAGTCATCACATTATATTATTACCCCATTGAAAGGACCATGATATACGATATTCCATTGTATGACGTAGTTTATTAAAAAGAATGTGGTGTGCGTCGCTTTTTTTTCTTCTTTTACGTTTATAACTATTAGTAATCAATAAAGTTAAACTAAATTTAGATTAAAACATATAATAGAATTCTATATAACGATGCTAATAACATTATGCATATGCTATAAGAGTGTCAGACTTTGAACGTATATTATGAATCGATTGACTATCGGTGCTATTATTGACTTGCTCATTTGCATAGAAAGTTCACTGTTATATGATATAGGGATTGATGCGAAAGTTCTTTTTTTGTCAATATGAATGACGATAATACGTTAATTACTCTTTAGTCAACTTATGGCGCATATGAGTTTTTTTTCTAAATTAAAGTATATTAGAATAGTTACTCCTACTTTGTTTATAAACGGAATAAAGTTACTTTTGCGTTTAGCAGCACATATGTAGTAAAAAAATAAAAAAATATTCACTTAGGAATAATCTAGCTTATTCTTATACTGTGCCTATAACTACGTGAGAAATTGATTTAAAGAAAGAAAAGAAACATTTTCAATATGTATTATTCGAAGTGTGAATATTAGTTTGAAAATAAAAAAAAATCTATTCAATATTTGAAAATAATAGAGAAAGATAAAGAAATTAAACAATTACTTTCTTCCATAATTAGCGCAAAACGTGCTACTTCATTCCCTGCTCAAGAATAAAAGAGAAACATCACTTTTATCATATTATTATTGAATTAAAAAAAAATTTATTCAACTTGGTAAAATACATTGTTTAATAAATAAATTATAGAACAATAATTTTTCTTCAATTTTGAATGTACAAAAATTTGTTGATAGTTAAAATATTATTATAATTAAATTAAAAACTACATCATACTAAACTTTTAACAAAAATCATAATCGCTATTTTACTATTTTAGAACTCATGCGGTAAGTCTGACTGATATTTTATATGCGCATGAATTCTAATCGCATTATTTAAATAAATAATTTAATTAAAGCGATTAATCATCGCGTACTGTACAAAGGAAAATCAATATTCATTAATTTTTATAAGATTTTATTATACGTTAGATTCAAGGATAACGTGAAAATAAAAATTCATTCATCAAGTCCTTTCAAATGATTAAGTGATTAATAATGAGAATACAATTAAAATGATAAAATGATTAACAATGTATGTAAAATAGATAAAAACTGATCAAATTCAAGTCTTTTTTTTTAAGCATGTATATTCATTAATTTTTAGCTTTTACATTTATTAAATTTCATGAAAAACCCGCATGAAAAATTCACGATTAATAAACGCGCGTGTAGCTTTAATAAAAATTCATGTAAATTATAAGAATTAATTTCAAGGGTTAAAAATGAAGGTGACTTTATGTCGTGACATGCTCTCCTTTGTATCTCGGAGAAAAATTTTCATTTTCATAACAAAGCCTTAATATAATGCCTGACTAATTGTTCGATAAGTTCAAGGTGCTCTGTTGCTTTTAATTTACATTTCATTGCGCAAACGTTCTTTTTTCACCTTTTTTATCATAAGGACTTTTATTTTATAACTATTAATAATCATATTTTTCATATTATAAAAAGATAAAAAATCACAAATCATTTTCATCATAACCGATATTATACTATACTGAATAATCGCGAAACAGCTCGAAGCATTTGATGAATCTACATGCGTTTAATTGACATGAAGGATTTGTAGAAACTCATAGAATCAGTTAAATATTAAATTATGCAACGTTACATTGTAGGCTGAATTGCATAACAGTAGCATAATTAGTTATAATTATCCTCATATGTGAAACCAAATGTGTAATTATGAATGTCGCTTCGTTTAACGTTATGCTTAATTAGAAATTTTCTGCTATTATAGATAAACCTTTTTTTAATTTATAAACTTCGTAACTGAATTTCATATATAATTATTATGTGAGCAATCATTTGTTATAAATGGATTTTCTATTATCATCATTATAAATGCGTAACAAATTGCTTGTTGCACGAATTTAAAAAATTTTAATTCTAAATAAGGTATTGAGATGAAAATTTAACTTTTTAACAATTTTGCACGCATTTATAATCAAAACTGCAAAAAAATATTCGATTTATCAGTATTAAGGTTAGGAGCATCCAAAATCAAAGATAAAACATGAATTCGTTACTAAGCGCTTTGATTTATCCATGAGTAAGAAATTTTGTCTTACTTTTTTAATTTGTCCTTGCTCAATCAAAGCCACTAACTAACATAGCAGCACAATTCAATTGATGTGACATTCGCAAATTACTTATAAAATGACGCAAATAAAGGCATTGAACTGACCAAGGAGCTTGGAATTTCATATGTTGCTCCAAGAGTATTTCGAAAAAATTTTTTTGCATCCGCAAGTTGAGTGACTCTTTGAATGCCAAATGCATCGTTAACTTCATTTAATTTCTTTAAAATTCTAATCAAATACCATAGAGCGAAACTTTTTAGACATTATGTTTCCTGTTTCGTTAGTTGCGATTGTTTTGATAAACAAAGAATGTCATTAGATGTTTATGATATATAATATAATGAAGACGGTGTTAAATAAACAAAGGAATAAATCAATTGAAAATCTGATGAGGTCGTCAGTGGCTCACTCGTTATGAGCAATGGATTCGTAATCTCGAGGTTTCGAGTTCGAATCTCACTCTCAGCCGATTTATACAAACACCACTGTACGTTACACGTGTTTTACACAAAGATATTGACGACCTCCGTTGCTAATTAACATCTTAATTATATAGCATAAATACAGCAACGTTAAATAAAATTTTAAAAAAATTTAAAATCTGTAAGTCCTTAATTTATCAGTTTTTTTTTATTTTACTTTAATCAAAGAATTTTTGTAAAGTAGATAAAATAATATGCAGATTTCCGATTAAGTTATACTCATGTTATTCAGTATATTTTTTTTTATTGAAAATGAAGAATATTAGCATTAATTGATAAATATTCATTCAAGCTTAATACTAGTAGTAAAAAAGATTAATTAAAATTAATTTTATTCTTATGAAAATTCATAATTACGGAAAATTCCATTTTAACAAAATAAAGATAATGTATGATTAGAGATTCGATAGATTTGCATGAAAATATCACTATATACTCTATTTGCGATCCAGATAATCACATGAAAAATAATTTAAAGTTAAAAAAAAACAACATGATGAGATTTATCAATGAAAAGTTCCATTAAACTAACTCAAAGCAAATGGCGCCTTATTTTATCGTCTTATTCTTATCAAATATTGAGTTATAACGTGCTTAAAAATAAAAAATATCGTAGATCCGGTTAAAATTGAAGTTATAATCTCGTGAAATATATGTGTCGCGTGAATATCAAACGTGAACGTGTATTTTATCATCAATTCTTCTTTTATCAATTAACAAATTTGCAAAAATACTTTGATAAAATATTTGTCTTTTTCATTTATCCAGTAGCATTTTATGAAACTAGGAAGAAAATGCTATTTAGTACTTATTCTTATTCTAATAGTCGTTTTATTAACTTGAAAAATTAGAATTTAAAATTCGAATTGAAAATTTCTATAAAATAATTTTTTATTTACTTCTATTATTTTCTATTCTAGCGGACAACAAATAGACTCATCAATGCTCGTTAATTTTAAGATAATAACGTCTCACTTTCGGACTACTTTTCGAGTTGATAAAAGCTCTATTAAAATAAATACGATATTACTCATGAAGCGCTTTTAAAAATTAGATATTGGTTAGGCTTGAATTTATATCAGTGTAGCTCAGAATTTATTTTTTAATATTGAATATTCCATTCATATTATACAAGAATTGAATGTTGAACAAAAATTCTAAATTCACATTTGAATATAAATTGACTCGAATATCATGAATTCACTAGCTGGTAGGAAAAGTAATTTTTAAAAAAATGAATAATCAATGTTTTAATCAATAAAAGTAAATTACACATCCCTTTACATGTCTATGTTTAATATCTAAATATATCCAACATTTTCATTAAATTTCTACTCAGGTTAAGATAACATCAAGTTTATTAATAAGATTTCGATCAGCGCATCCGTAACTGTAAAGCACGTTTTTCAAAGCATGTCACATTTCTATATCTGTAAGACATAGACGTCCTTTATTTAGTACATCTATAAATAAAATCTACTTACAATAATCGTGTTTTAATATAACGCGATTAAAACGTGTTCCATTGTTCCATAATCAATTGTTATGTCTAAAAATATCCCCTAAGTAAGTAAGTAAGAAATATTATTTCTCAAATATTGGTTATTAATATCCCTTAGCGTTTCTATAAATACATCAAAAAAGCCCTTATACACCGTATAATATAATTATTACTATTATTATACGGCGCCACAAGTCATGTTTCTTACCTTATATCCATGTGCATTTGAGCACATTCTATTCTTAGTATGTACAGTCGTTAAAGCTTTCAGAAGATTCATTTAATTTCTGATAATAGAAGAAGCAATATGGACAGAGAGAAAAAGACATTAGGTAAGAAGGAAAAAAAAGGAAAAAACAGAAAAGAAAAAGATGATGGTAAAATACGTAGCTATTTCTAGCATGGTCAATTTATACACAGGTCGGTTAATTCTCTATAACAACTTATGGCTATTTATAGAAAAGCTTATGTACAAGTTGCTTTAATGGCATACACACATCGCATGCAGGTTTTACTTGCGTGCACACACCGTATTGCTTTATACTGCTTGATTTTTCAATTTTAAAAGAGACTCTACCTATACCTTTATAAGGATACGATGTTAATGCTAATTTATTTTTCATTTTATATGATATTGAAGCTTCGTCTTCGTTTTTTTGCTTCATTCAATTTATTGTTTTGTAAAAGAAAAAAGAGGATTTATTAAGCAAATTACATTTTGTGCTTTTATGTTTAGTTGTATATTGAAAAAAATAGTTTGCCATCATAAAATTAATAGATGATGGATCTATTTAATTCATAAAATGCAAACAGTTATTATTAGACACATGTATATGGAAAACAACTTTTCCAATAAAAAATTGTAACGTTATAGGAAAAAATTTAATGTCGCTGTCAACATACTTACTAAATATAGAAGATAAACGTAATCAGTTACTGAAAGGTAACTGACTGATACCTCTAATCTTTTGAAATATGGATCTATAAATACATATGCAAGCCCGAGTTTTAAAAATCTTTTCTAACAATATAAAGTTCCAATAAAAATCAAGCAGCTTCTTGAAATAATTAAATGAAAAACAAAATTTCTCAATAACATAAACATAAGTAATCTATCGTCAAAAGTAGTAATATAAGCTTGCTTTGTTATGTTTGTTGCTTGCATGTCGGCGACCTGAAAGTTTATACACGATGTAATGATCATGGGGAAGGAGGGAAAAACTGGTTTTTCAACGTTTGTTTTTCTTCTTACTGCAAACGCATTTATCAGGTCGATGGCTGCGTATGATGGTAGCTTATAGTTTTGGGAAAAAAAGAAAGAAATAAGTTTAATGACACATGAACGCCGGTGTAATTGATACATCCGTGATGCTGCTAACATTACCATTAACTTCTTCTTCTTCTTTTTTATTTCATTTTAATAACTTTAATTATTTGAGCAACATTGAGATGCTTTGTGATGTTGAATATCTTTTTATCAGAATGGCTAATTGAGCTTATTGTCAATTATTCAAGAAATAAAAAAAATTCATTTTTAGAATAATTTTAAATATGTAATAATGTGTAATGAATAATACTCTAATCATGAAAGAAATAATGCATATATTCATTGAATTACTTATTGAGA
Source organism: Anastatus disparis (assembly GCA_017163975.1). Taxonomy (NCBI): domain Eukaryota; kingdom Metazoa; phylum Arthropoda; class Insecta; order Hymenoptera; family Eupelmidae; genus Anastatus; species Anastatus disparis. The sequence continues at coordinate 6,640,439 of JAFFSR010000251.1, forward strand.
AAAGTAAATAGTGCATTTAATAATCTGTTAAAAATTCTAATATCAGTTTTGTACCTTAAAAAGCTCTAAAACTACGTGAGTTTGAACGGAAATGTCAACGTCACACTTTAAAACGTTTCAATGTCTACCTTTGAAAAAAAATGACTTTTCTTATTGACCTCCATGAAAAAATAACCCAAGAGACAGAAAATAAATCGATACATTTAGCTTTAAAAGAAAATTTTGTAAAGCTCCGCACTTGTACTTATCATGAACCTACGTGCCGGCGATTTATCAGAAAGCTCAAAGCCTCGAGGCTACCTCTGACGTATATTCGAACAAAGTTTGTATCTCCAAAAATAAAAGCTAACGGTGATGCCTGCTTCACAATATATCGTAACGTAAGAAAAAACCAACTGTAATTTTTCAACTCTAAACAGATAAATTGTATGCTAAAGGTATAGGTGTGGGCGAAGAGGGATGTTCAATCACAGTTTCTTGATAGGAAGCTTCATTTTTCTATACACACACACACGTACACACATATATATACACACACACACACACACACACACATACATTGTATGTACATATATACTTACATACATTTGTATTGATTACTCAAAATAGTAAAAAAATCGCAAATTGATTTTTTATTTTTTAGTATTTACATTATTTATTTTATTTTATCAATTATTCTATGAAAAATAGATTGTAATAATTCAATTTTGCAATTTTTGGCCGATTTAAAAATTTGTATTTTTAATAAAAAATGAAAATATTCCAATAGCGCTTAAAATAAAAATTATTTTTAAAATGAATGTTGTATGTAACTGTCTAAATCGTAATAATTGTAATATAGTAATAATAATTTAAAGTAATATGATTGTAGTTTTATTCGTATTTCATTAAATTTCATCTTACACAGCACACAGTTAAATTTAGAATCTTCAACTGATTATAGGAAACTTTTAATTGGGTATGAAATTTACCATCTGTATCGATCATATTTATATCCACATAAGCAAAGAGAAAACCCCTTCTCAATAGCTTTAACATTTCGTAACTAGAGCAAGGATAAAATTGTTTCTCTCTCTTAAACTGACTTTTGTATTTAAATTCCACAGGAGTTGTTTTTATCAGCACGTGATCATTACATGCTTCTAAAACCTCCCTTACGTATATATAACCATGGAATACGCCAAACGAAAGGAACTTTACGGCTAATTCAATCATCATCATCCATCGCGCTAAGCGTCGTCACCTTCTATTACAAAACTAATCGAAAGGTTTCTTTTTCAACCCTCAACACTTGTAGATGGAAAATTTTTCTATTTATTACTACCACGATCGAGTGATCTCTCTCTCTCTCTTTTTAGAATGAAACTTTCCAATATACATTTTTATTTTTATTGAAGCTATGCTTCTTACGCGACGTTACGGCAGGGGCACTAAATGTATAAAAATCGACAGTCCCAAATGTCACCCAGCGTGAATGAACGAATACGGCACAGGATGCCATTATTGCTATCAACATACAAATATTCTTTTTTCTCTTTCTTTCTTTCCCTCTCTCCCATTTCGCTTAAGAATATGCATGTATATACATATAAGAAAGATAAAGAAAAAGAGACTGCCTTGTTGTAACCGGCAAAGAAGGCTAGACATAGCCCCCTCCATTCGCGGCTACCTTTATTGTACATATAAGAGAAAGAAAGAGAGAGGGAGAGAGTCAATTCTTAAAGCCGGCGGACAGAGAAGGATAGACGCAACCCTCTCTATTCTTTATGAAAAACAAAGAGAGAGGGAGAGAGTCAATTCTTAAAGCCGGCGGACAGAGAAGGATAGACGTAGAATACGATGATTAAATAAATAAATTATGTAAATAATATTTATTTAATTTAAATTTTAAAATTAGTATACGTATGAAAATATGCGTTTGTATTTATAATATTATAATCTTAATATATTTTTTTGGCAAGAATTTTTTTATTTTCTCTTATTATCTTCCTCCGTTTATTAATATGTGTATATTTATATAGTTGTTATTAATTACTACATTAATAACAAAAAATGAAAATTTAATAAAATTTAATAAAATTTTTGTATTTTTCTGTTTACAATGCACATGACGAAAATTACGTTTACCTAAATATATGTTTTTTTAATAATTGATATTAATAAAAAACTACATTATTAATATATTTTTAAATACATAATACATCGAATGAAAAATAACGTTTTCACTAAAAAATTAATTATAATTTTGCAAATGTCACACTTCCTAATTTCTATGTATATATACTGGAAGCATAGCTTCTGTCGGCCAGTCCCCACGACTGCCACTCCTGTTTTTTCTCTTTTTCAGTTTATTTCCTTTATATAGCAAACGCTGATTACGAGGGCACGTGAAAAGTAATGCAATTGTCGTGCTATAAAATAGAAAGTCTAGGCTAGTAGAAAATTTACTTAAGGTTAAATCTTTTTACGCTTTAAATTAATGGATAAGTTGTATTGAAATGAAAAAAATTATCATGCAACATAATATAAAAAGAAAAATAATTAATCGATATGAAAAAAATCATGAAATTACTGAGTTGAGACTCAACTTCTAGATTTATGTCTTGATGAATTAATGTCATACTTTTAGCCTTTGATTTTGATCCGAATAATTTCATTGACACCAATTTATAATTACTACTGAACTTATCAACATCTATAAGCTTTCTATTAATTCGTTATTATTATGTGTACTAATAAAAACTCAATGTTCTGGCAAAGTCTTTTATTTTCTTTCCCAATCGTTTTATTGTTTATTTTATTTATTTATTGGGTAATATATCTATCTTAAACGTATTTTATTAAGCGATTGCTTAATAAAAAATAAAATTATTGTCTGCACTTGAAAATACAAAATTTAATCGTCAACAATACGTTCAAAGGTATATAATCCTTGAGAAAATGTTATTTCAACGTACAATCAAACGCTTATCTCGTTATTTTTTAATAATTCAACGTTTGTTCTTATCCTATATACTTTATGCAAATAAAATCAATAAACTTGCACAAGATTTGAATTTTCTTCTTCTTTTTTTTTTACAAATGAGCAATTTGAAATTGTGATTAAACGCATCTGCCTTATCTTATCAATGTTAATTGCAAACTTACGTTTTAAACAATTGCAGTGACCTTAATTATTTAATAAGATAGTGTTAAGGAGGATGAAGTTCGGTTATGATTATATTAAATTTTTTTTTTAATTAGTTAATATTATAGAAATTATATGTTATTTTATGTTTTCAAACAACATATTCTACGATTTTATTGAGCTGAATTTTTATATTGACAGAACTGTAATTCATCTCCATAAGAATTGTTTTGAATTTTAATGAAAATACATGTATATTATTCATACAATACGTTTAAAAATGTTCTTTATTGATAATTCGATAAATATTTCAAATATTTTGATATCATTTGTTCTCTTTTTTATTATATATATTCAAGTTACGTAAAGGTGATTTTCGGTTTTCAAAAGTACACGTGCGTTAAAATTTTTGCCGGAAAACCTTTTCTTATGCCAAATAATCTTCTGGTGTATGGGGAAAAACCTTTTCTTTTTTAAATCTTATAAAAATAACCGAACCATTTTAACTCGGTATTATTATACAAAATGAATTGTGAAAAAAAAGAAAAGGGGGCACGTGCCGTAAAATCTCATTTCAGTAATGTAAACAAAAGTTTGGACGTCAGGCACGTGTACTTTTTCTGTTCTAAAATTGGTGGATAGGAAAATTAAATTTTATGCAGGATACATTAAAATCACGAACAAATAGACCATTCTATCTTTTTCTCTCATTTCCTGTGTTCCTAGGTTACATATATGTGGGTATACAAAAGTTTTTCTATTATTTTCTCTAAAAATTGAAAAGTTTCGTATATTAAACAATAAAAGTTTGATACTAAAAGTTATATTTGCTTATCTTATATATTATTTTTTTATTGGAAAAAAAATGTTTATTTTTTAGATTTGATCTTAAAATTGTTTAAGAAGTTATTTAGCTTTAATGGAGCTTATAAGATGAAAATGTGAAATGTTAACATGGCGTTTAAAGTGATAATTACTTGTTCAATGACTTTTAAAATGTTTAATTGATGTTCTAATAGTCTGCTCATAAGTTTACTTTCATTTATTAATTGATGTTTAATTTTAAACTTTCATTTAGCCTACTTATATATGATGAAAGAATCCTTATTTTAAGTCACTTTCTCATTACTTTCAGTTCCAAATTTCTTATACAAATTATTCGATTACCTTTCATTTTGAAGATACCCTTACAAAATGAAAATTAAGCTTAGTGCTAATAATTTTATTAAAAATATAATTATTTTATTCTTAATCAATACAAATACAAGTATATAATCATGGAATAATCTTTTTATTTAACGTCATTGTGTTTGTGCTATCATTGCGATGCTATTAATGACGGAGGTTTTCAGTGTGTTTGTGAATAAAGCACATGTAAGAAACAGTGGTACTTGTATAAATTAGTCGAGAGTGGGATTCGAACTCGAGCCTTTGGGTTACGAATCCATCGTTCTACCGACTGAGCCACTGAACACCTCAAAACTGGTTCCCTATTTGATGACTTAATAATTTTTAAAACATTACACTTATTTATTTTATTGTTAGAAATAAGCATATGCAGTTTTTGCAGAATTGGTTATTTAATGCTTCAATTTTTATAAAAGAATTAAGTATTAGGTTGATTAAACGACACAAGTTTAAAAATTTATTAAAATAAAATTCATTATTGTGGAAAAAAATGTATTTTAAATCAAATGATTGTTCTTGGCTACGCAATAAGAAATAATTATATTTAATAATGACATTTACAGATATATAACAGATTTTTTTAAGAATAAACCATTAAATTTTATCTTTCAATAATAATTAGCAAAAAAGTAAATGCAAAATATATTAAAAACGAATATGAAGTATAAGTATAAAAAAAAGGGAATAATAAAATACTAGTCCAATATATGCAGGATACGTTATAAAGATCCCTAAGAAAGATTGTGTGAACGGTAAACTTTTTCTTTCCAAATGTAGTTAGTTCTGGATGTACCATACATAAAATTTTTTTATTAATCGAATATCCTTTCTCGTTAACAGTTTTGTCTGTCATAAGCAATTGACATTTTATTTTTCCAAAAAAAAATTTATATCATTAAAATCTGAAATAAAAATTTACGGTTGAAAGGTTTGTTAAATATTAAAATTTATTTTACAATAATCAAGCCATTTATTACAATCATATAATAATAAAATTTAATTAAGTTTAATTCTATTATTCAATAAAATTGAAAATAATTCATTGATATATTTTCAAATTTTCAAAGAGGATGAAAACACAAAATGAAATTCATAAAGTCAAATAGAACATTGTTGTATTATTTTACGAAAATTAATCTTATTTTAGGTAAAATTTCTAGTCAACTGTAAGTTAGAATAATATTTATCTAAAAATTTTGTTCAAAGAATTTTTCGAACTTCTAGATAACTGTCATTTTAACTGTCGCTGAGCAAAAATACTACCCAAAATATGGTCATTTTTCTACCAGGGAAATCAATTGGAATTTGTTGAATCGAAAGTTCTATATAAAGAAAAGTCGCTTATACAGTCAAATGAAGATTGGGTTATAGCATTTTGAACTTCTAAAAGGGAAGAGGGTCGATCGCTACTACCAAAAAAGAAAAAAGAGAACATAAAGATGCTGGCCTGGCAACATGTTATTCTTTCGTGAGAAATTCTCACTGAAAAATCCATCGGGCTTACTTTGTATACGTATATCCTTATAGTAACGGAATCCTGTTTCTTTCTGTAAAGTTTCTTTATGTATACATATGCGTGTAAGTGTGCATGTGTGCTAAACTCTGTTGCTAAGGCTATACAGGGTTTTGAAAATTTTTGTTCGATTTTTTTTTATCGACGACGAATATATACGGATTTGGTGAAGGATCGGAATTTCCGGTAGAATGAGTAACTTAAGGATGTGCTTTATTTTAAATGTTAAAAGAGATTCAGGATAAATTATATGATTTTTTGTTAATTTTAAACGGAATTTTTTTTGGTTTTAAAATTTATGATATAATTTGTTGACGTATATTTAGTTTGTAATGACGAATTGTTATAAAAACACATTATTCATAATTTCTTCCGTCTGAGATAACATTATTTTTAACATTTGGTAGATTAATTTTGAAATTTCAATTCTTTGTTGTCGTATTATATGTACGTGGGTACATAAATTTTGATTTTGATTTAATTTTATTATTTTTCGTAAAATTTATGTATATTAGTTTTTAAAGCGAGTTTCAATTTAAAAAAAAATATTTGTGTTGTTTCGTCACAAATATAAAAGCTTACTTTCCGTTTTGGAAATTTTTCGTCCACTAAATAAACTTTTTTTTAAATGTTTATGGTCTGATCTGGTTCAGTGATAAATTAATGTAATATTTTATCTATAATGTATTTTTATACAGTTTGTTACTATTCAGGAATTCTATATTAAATATTTACTAATTTTTTGTATTTTAGTAGTAAAATGAGATTTTTTAATAGTCTATACGTAATATAAAAAAAATTTTTATGAAAATGCATAGTGTAAAAATAGTTGACATCGTCTTTTTTTTCTTACCAAACGTTAAAAAATTCTAGCTAGCACAATAAGCCTATATTATTTTGTCCATCGCACGACTGAAATATTGAATCATCGCGTGTCTCGTCTTTCACGCTAATTTTAAAATATAATTCGGAGCAAAAAGTTATATACGCTCGAGTTTATATTTGACCTCTTGATAATTCATCGCGTATATGCAATATTGTAAAAAGAAGCGCGACAAATGATCATCCGCGCTGTACATGATACCGAGGAAAAAACTAAAGAAAAAAAAGGATGAGATATTATATTGAAGATAATGAAAGAAAAAAGGAATCGTTAAATTGTGTAATACGCGAAGTGAGTAATCTAATGAATCGTAAAATTACATCAAGGTGAAAAATGTAAGCTATAAATTTTTGGATACTCGTAATGCAATGACAATATGTTGATGATATTTTTTATCTTTCTATTGTTTCTTTTTTGCGCGTAAATTTTTATGCAATTTTTAAGATGAGTTAAAATAATTAGTCTATTATAAATACAAATTATCGATCACTATGTTATTGTTGTAGTTTTTTTCCTCATAGATTTTTCTCAAACGATAAAGGGTATTTCTTACGTTAATTTTTTTATTTTAGTTGCTTGAATATAAATTTGGTTTTCCCATTTAAAATAGATAAACTCGAAGTGATATGTTACCGAAAAATACAAATTTTGAGTTCATACATTATAATGGAATATCAGACCATGTTATTGAGCCTGACTCATATCTTATATAATATAATTTTACTATTGATAATTTATCAACAAACATACTGTTGTTTATGGTAATATCAAAATTAGCAAAATGGAAAATACAGTATATAATTAGACACTTTTTTTTTCAAAATGTTGGGCGATGAATCAGTAGAAATTTTTCCTTGATCAATATCATTTTACTTCAAATAAATTAATAGTTATTATAACATAAATGAAATAAAAGTAGTTTACTATTACATTACAAAATTTCATAAAAAATAAAAAAATCAGAAATTTAAAAAAAATAAAGAAATTAAAGTAACGTAATACAAATTTCTATACGATATAGCACGTAACTCGGCAAAATAATTGAAATACCGGTTTATATTCCAAGAAACTACAAATAGGATACTGCAATTTTAAACTTTTCTTGCATTGATATGTGTGCAATAAAAATCAAGATAATATTACAGCGCGTGCGCGCAACTTCTCATGAGTGTGTATATAGTATTAACTAAGACAGCATTTTCTGCAATTCTAATAACTATAAAAAAAAGGAAAAAAAAATAAACTGCTGTACTAATAAATCAAGCCTAAGGTATAATGTAATCCGATACATCCTAATGTTTTCTACCTCTTTTACACATAATAAACGCTAGACCGTTAATCGAACAAAGTATTTATTTTCACCTCCTTATCATTTCTCGCAATTAATTTCTTCTCCTATAATCTTTTATGTTCTTATTTCTTGACCTTGCTTACTATATACTTAATAGTAAACTATTAACATATATGATAACTTAAATATATTCAAAAATGAGAAATTAATGATTTTCATTTGCTAAATTAATTGTTACGTTAAATAATTTAATCTTATTGGAACTTGAGGTGATGGCATTGAGCTTTAAATTTTTAAATGTTAGACAATGTTTTCTACAACAGCTTTTAAAAAATGTTTCCAAATATATTACTTTTATAATTTAACCGTTCGCAAAACGCAAACCAAATCGAACGTTCTTTGTTGCTTTTCATACAAAAGAAAAACAACTAATCTCTTCTTATAAAAATTATTCATCGGTCCGCGTGATGTTAACAGTTTATTAAAAATAAATCCAAAAACGTACATTATTTATTGGCATCAACATTAAATAATGTAAATTATTTAATGTACTGATAAATAACGTTTTATCATTTTATTCATCAATGATTTAAGGCCAAATCATAATCAGTGTACCATACTAATTTATCAATAAAATGTTCTTCGAAGAATGAATGCAATTTTAAAATTGAATGTGTACTTCACCTTATATCATAAGTATATCTATATGACGAGACATGTCGTAAAGAAACTAAATAAACATTGGAGCAATTTTGATGTATCAGTGTATGCATGAAAGTTGACCAATTAGAGATATGAATATTTTGAATATATATGTAAGACTATGCGTTTACTCGCCAACTATTACGAATATGTTTCAAAGTCCCTTGTATTATACAACTTTAGATTCAATAATATCAAAACTGATTTGAATAGCATGTCCTTTAGTTTTATTTATTTTGAGCTTGATTTTTCTTGATTAATTTATTAAACTTTTGAAAAATATATTGAGCATTTTTTACTTAATAAATTTTATGTTATTTATGTTGATGACTCACTTATTGCAATTATCTACTAGAATAATTGAGTTATCAAAAATACTTCGTTCCTGCATTTATCAAACTAAAATAACTCTTTTAATTTTAACGAAATCTTAAATTATTTTATTCGTTATTATTAAGGTATGTTATACTAAATAATGAATTACAATTACAATAATTCACTTAATGAAAACCATAAATATTTTTATTTTTGGAATTTCACAAAGCAAAAACAATTTTCATTTCCTTAAATTTCTACCACCTTGGCATGAAAAAAGAAATACTACGTAACTAAACTTTGAAGAGAACAGCCTCAGTTTGCATTTCAAGCATCGGAAATAAGGTTATAAGTTAAACTTCTAAATCTGAATGTCACTGGATACAATAAGCTCGTAAAATCGAGAGGAAAAAGTGACGTACTTCCTCGTACGTCAAAACTTTGACAAGTAGTTCTGCCACACGTAATGTATATGACAAATGATAAATTCTCGTAACGCGTTATGTCGCATAAATCAAACAATACCAAACTCGACCATCAAAACTTTAATTTTCACGGTCTTGTATATTTTTATTATTTATATGTTATAAGCTTATGTAAAAGTTACGGGAAAAATTTTTTTCGTTTTTGTTGACCTTCTGCTCATCCTGTGCCGAGTTCTTGTCTCGAGTTCGTTGATCCTTTTTTTAAACTTGTACGTTTAATATATTTTTAATTATTTGGATAAGTGTTTGTTAAACACGTGGAGAATGTTACTTTCTATTCATGAAAATTACCATTCGAATTTTGGCTTTTTAAGAATCATAAAACATTTTATACTTTTTATAATATATCAATCTACTTTTCAAGTAAATAATTTTAATAAATGATTTGAATTAGTAATTTAATCATTTATAGAAATTCCATTGAAATAGTTTTGCAATTGAAAAATAAAAAATCATTTTTTAATTACATATATTAACATAATAGATAATAGAATTTCTTAAAATATTGTATTACTTTTTCTTGGATGAAACGAAATATCTCGAAGAAAATTATAAAGTTAAAAAATCACGCTAGAACAAAAATTCACACACCAAGTCAGCTGATCTCATCAATCTTTCCCACCTCTAAAAATTCTTCGTTTCTAAATAAAAGTATAGTTAGCTTTGTAAAATTCGCTTCCTCTCAACTAAATATTTCGTCTCTCTCTTTACCCGCATCCTTTATCCATCTAGTTAAAATATTTATACTGGCAAGATTTTGCATGTGGCGCGTATAATGTATATGTGTATGTGTGCACTCGTATATATATGCATGTGCATTATTGTTAAGAGAAAGACAGAAAATATATAGTTAGAACCTTCGAAAATACATAGTACGCGCCGCATTGCGCTAACGGAAATAGATAGTTCGTATATGGTGGGAGAGTAGGAGAGAGAAAGAAAACGTTTCGTTTTTTTTTGCATGTCTGGGGCTTTTAGGATGGAGTATAGGTATATGATGACAAGCAAATCTAAAAGAGAGAGAGAGAGAAAAAATGCAATTTCAAGCCAAAATAACTGATTTTTTTTTAAAGACTAGTGGAAAGAGTAACTGTAGAGTCTTTTAGAGTAGGACGTTAATAGAATTAGTTTTGTTTTATACGAAGTAACGGTTTGGTAGTTTTGAACTGGATACTATGATAAAATTAGAAATGATTGAAAAATGCTTGATTTTATAATAGAGAACTTTTTTGTTCTATAAGAGTTAAAGATTTTTAAAGAAACTTTACAAAAAGATTCAATGTGGAAGGCAAATTGAATTGTGTTTTTAAAATTAATGAAAATAAGATGATACACTGAGATTTAAATAATTAGTCTTTATTTAAACAATTTAAAACAGTAGATAATTGTATATATATTTTTTAATAGATTAACAACCTTTAATAAGATTAATAAAAATAAATTGATTCTATGAAGCGCGATATTAGCTAATAAAATTGACAAAATTTCCCTAACATTTTATTCAGATCATTTAAGGCGCCCCTATGATACTTTTAGGAATAGTTGAATCATAGCTCTGAGAAACTAAAAAGTTGTCTAGACGAACGAAGCATCAACCATTAGAGAAATAAATTTAGAAAATAAAAAAACATTGTCTCATGGATATTTTTGTCTTTTTCAACGTCAAATGACAGATGAATGAGATTAGCCTGTAGAACGAAGCAAAGTGTGATGGGTCTTTTTCTTTCGCAAATATAGCAATCCAATGTAGATTTGATCTTCATACTAAGAAATGCTTTGAAAACCAGTTCTTTCTGATAATATAAAGTAATTCATGGAATATTATGTTAAATTGACGTATTAGATTCTTTTTAAAATGGCAATTAACTGATTACCTAACTATTTATTTAGTGAAAATTTTTTATTCAGTTCTTGTGATTTATTTTTTTTCCATGTATTTAGAATTTTTGCATGAAAAAAGGAATACCACACATTAGAGTTCACACAATTGTTTCTCTGTATACATTGATGCACGCCATTTCTGCTTTCGTGCAAGAACCCTTAGACGCACCCAACAGATAATTTAAAAATCAATAAATATTTCTTAGATAATTTTCTTTTATAAAATTAATTATACTTAAATAATTCATCATCAATTATTTAGAAGAAAATGCAATTCTTTATAAGATACTGAGCTGAAACTGTAGCTGTAAATGTTCATTTTTCTCTCTCACAAATTTTTTAAACTTTTAGAAATTTAATTGAGTTATTATTAGATATTAATCAAGTCTTATTTTAATTTTCCATCATCAATTCTATTTACGATACAACTCCCTGAATGAAAATAATTATCAGATGAACAAATAGCTTCCCAACCAATTCAATAAGTCACTTTAAATCCATTGAGTTTCAAATTGAGATTGACATTGAGAAAAAAAAGAAAACTTAAATTTAGCAAAGAATTTATGAAAGTAGACCGTCGGGATTAAAACGAATTTTATAGATTTAAATTGAAAAATAGTAGAAAAGTATTCCATTGACAAGAAATTTCTTCGCCATTATAAATATTGCAATTCTTTTGAATCAAGGCAATTCGACAAACTGAACCTTGAGCTTTTGTATTTTATGCTTCGCAAGTTATGTATGAGATTTAAAAAGAAAATAGGTTTAATTTTATGTTATGGCATATATTTTATAACAAATAATGTTCGATGCAGTCAAAGTTACGTAAATTTAGTATATATTATTTTTTTAATGTTATATAAAGTTCTTGAAAATATTCATTTTTTTAGAATTTTATCATATGTAATGTTTGTGATAAAAAGCGAATGAAGTTTTAGGAAATTATTCAATACAATCTATTCTTTTTTTATAACATCTAAATCCAAGAAGTAATATCTACAAAAAATACCACAAAAGTTTTTGACATAATATACATCTCTTTTAATTTCTTTTCAATAAAATTTGAAGAAAGAAATTCTCTAACCTAAGTTACGAACGTATTTCTTGAACACTATAGATATATCTGTGTATCATAAGCCCACCACTGAGTAAGCTTTAGATCTACCAAGGTTCGTCGCTCCTCCTTCTAAAGCATCTCATCAAACAGCAATAACTCGAGCCCAAAATTGCAACTAACTGAAAGAAAAAAAAACGAATTCCAACGAAAGAGAAGAATTTGCCCCTAAAAGATTAAAAAAAAAAAGTTTTAACATACACGCGAGCATAGTCTGCGGTTTTCAAACCTATATACACACTGTATATGTATAAAAGACCGACAGAGAGAGAAAAAAAGAAGGCGTGCAGGTGTTAGTCGCGCCAAGCAACAGCTTCCACTCGGGCTCTAGCCTCTTTCTTTTTATTATTATTTTTTTTTTATTTTTATATTTTATTTTTATTCCTTTTTGTTCTTTCGCTAAGAAAAAGAGAGAAAGAGAAGCAACTCGCTTTCATCCCTGCCGTGTCGTCGAACTCGAAAGGCCGTCGACTTTTTCCTTTAAGCAGTAGAAGTAGCTTGGTATATAGTTTCTGTCTTCAAAAAAAAAAAGAAAAAAAGATGAAGACAAGCATATATAAATGTATGGTATATACATACGCACATGCGTGTGTGTATGTGTGTGACCTTCGCCAGTTGCTCTCTGAGAATGGTCATTAGTTCGTTAGCCCCTTCTATAAGGGGCCTTGGTCTGAACATTTTACCAGTCTTATATTAAGATGAGAAATTAACAGTTATCATATTAATACATGGATATAGTTGAAAAAAAAAAAATAGAAATTTATTCATATACATACATATGTGGGAATGTAACAAAAGATATGGGAAATTATTAACCTTCTTTGTCCTACTGATCTATATATGTAGAATTTTTGGGTGTCTAAATGTTTTGGGTCAACCTTTTTCCTTAATCTTTTATTCAAAATAGTTTGGTCGTCTGGTTTCAGACTTTACAAATATACTGAAAACATTTAAGATTTAAATTTTTAGTTTTATTGTACAATTTTAATGATACTTCAGACTATTTTCTTTCCTTTAGTAATTTTGTATTATTCAATCCAAAAATTAAAGTTTCATAAGAAATTTGATGAAATTCCTTATTTGCAACCAACTTAAACCTCTTATACCTTCACTTGAAAATTACAGCTTTACTTCAAATCAATTACAAACAATTGAAAATAACCTCTATCAATTTATCATTATTAAGCTTATGTACAAATTAATAGTCTCTTAATATGTCATTGCTCCTAATTCAATTAAAATAAGAAAAAAAGGAGAGAGGAACAGAAATGATGAACCCAAAAAAAAGAAGAAAAAGAAAGATAAAAAGAACGCGATATCATCAACAAATCAATCGAGAATGACATAAAATCAAGATTGGTGACAATTGTTACACGCTGTAGTACACGTGACCATAGCGATACACATGTGTTTTCACGACCTTAATAATACATTCTGAGTACACAGTCCAAAATAATTATTCGATATAAGATTAAATCAAAGTCTTCCTTTCCTCGAACAGGAAATTTCCCAGGTGACCAGTTTCAATTTTATACAATTACATTTTTATTTTTTTATTTTTGTCAGCAAACACTGAAAACACATTGTGTGTTCGTTGACTCATTGATTGTGCCAGTAGTTATTATTTAATCAAAAACATTCATACCAAGAATAGGCTTTTTTTTCAAAGCTTGATTATAGACAATAGTTCTGAGTATAAAGAATCATCGATCTACGTTGTTGTTTCAATTTTTTTATAACCATTATTATGTTTGTAAAGTACGTATAAATTTTAAAAGAATATTAGAAGGATGAAAAGAATTATAGCAGTAATGTTCACTAGAATCTTACAGCAAAAAATATATATTGCTAATAATGACTTGATGACGATAAAAAAAGGCAATAAAAACTTCATGTAAAATTATTAAGACAAATGCCAATGGATTTTAAATTAATGATATTAAATTTTTAGATATTGGAATTAAAAGATTGACTATTACATTTCGAAGGAAGGAAATGAGATAAAACGAAAGCATTGTCTATTAATAACAGTGAGCAAGTCCAAATCAATTATTTTTATAAGTACTTCCCCGTTCACGTGGAGATAATATAAGATAATTATTAAAAAAATAAACAATCGATAATAAAACTCGATGTATCATAGAAAAACCACTTGTAAAAGAAAAAGATGGGTTTTCTTGCTTGTATTTGTATTTCACAATGAAAAGTATACAATGCTTCAAACATCAAATGTATTTAACTTGGGTTTCAAAATAAATGTCGAAGAGGAAAATGTCAGAAGTTGCACTTTGAATAATTTTCTAATTGTTTGTAAACATCAAATTACTATCACATAATTAATAACCACCTTACTATATAAAAGATAAGCAAATAATTTTCAACATCTAAAAAAGATATGTTGATTAGAAATCGAAGATTCGAAAGAAAAAAAAAACAAGAAAACTTGTATAGTCTTCTTCATATAACATATTAAATTAGCATCTTCGGATGATGCAGCGTAACCGTTTCGCTTATGGAATTATCATTAATAAAATCTGGATTCAACCGGCTTCGTTTCATTAAAATGTTTCCAGTATTAAATTTTGCTACTTCAAAACGATTTCTTGAGTAGAGAGAAAAAAAGCGTTGATTTTTAACTATTAATATTGAAACTTTTCATTCGGTATCTTGATGAAAAAGGATTCGAGAAATTATATTTTTTTAATAATATTTTTTTACTGATTAAATAACAGTTATGATGATAATGAATGTGAATCACCGTAATATCGGTTGCATTAATTAAAGTATAGGAGATTCATTAATGATCCACTTCAAACTAAAAAATAATATAAATCGAAAAAACAATATAAGCGCTAGAATTTAGATAAATTAACTTTATCAAGATTGAGTATAATTTTTTTATGCTCCACATAATGTAAAAAATCAATACTATCTAAAAATAATTGAAAATATTAAAAGTTATATATTAGTTTTAATTTAAGAACATTTAATTAAGTTAATCGTTATGAATTTAATACTGGATAGCCTACAAAGTGTATAATATTTAAAAAAAATTCATCATTTCATAAAATTTCAACCATATATGAATTCTATGGAAGAGAAAGTACGAGGTCGTCAGTGGTTCACTCGTCAAAGCGATAGATTCATAATCTTGAGGTCCCGAGTTCAAATCCCGCTCTCGGCTGCCGATTGATACAAGCACCACTGTACGTTACATGTGCTTTTTTCACAAATATATTGACGACCTTCGTCGCTTATTAGTATCGAAATGATGGCATAAATATAGCGACTTTAAATAATATAAAAAAAAGAAGAAAAAATTTGGACTGCGAAATTCTTAAATTATTTTTGCAATAATCATTTTTAAGATAGTAAAACCTTTATCATTTAAAAAAATTTTTTGCGCATTCCTTAAATGCTAATACTCTAGTATCTCATTGATTTTGATTGCAAACAATTAAGATTAACTTAAAATCATTAATATCAATGATCGCATGGCGTCATTATTATTTTTAAACCAGTCCGCTGAAGTTTTATTGAAAAAAGCTCATAAAATAAATTTCAATTAGTTGTTTCTTTACACGCTGATTAAGAAAAGATTTAAGCGACAATTGTTTTATAATTCTTTATCTTTTACAATGGCTAAAATCTTTTAAATTACGTAACTATTAAAAAATTACTCACCAAGTATTTTTTAACGAGCAATTGCGATGTAAACAAAAATCTTTTAAACACTTTTCCCTGTGAGCTTTTCTGTTTGATATTTCGTATGCGCTCCAGATAGGCATCGTAGAAGCGCGTTTAAAGAAAGCTCTCACATGAAATGACGTCAAGAAAGACGGAGTGCATGGTTTTTCGTGGAAATAAACGAAAGTTATAGGTATACGTGCATTCTATGAAGGAAGCCAAATTTAAATGATTTTATCGTACATGTTACTATTACGCCAAATCTCTCCACAAGCAATATATTTATAAACATATACGTACATATTGATTTAATATAGTTCTCGTTGCATCTATTTTCGAATGTAAACTTTGAATTCTGAAGAATGAAATAAGGAAACTCAAGAAAAATTTAGATATTCTAATATATATAATTTCATTTTTATTAACTTAACATAAACCTTTTGATATTGACCGTTACATAATGAAATATTTACAGGAAATAACATAAGTTTTGTGAGTAATGATGTTCTGATATCTTTCTTTTCAGTAAACTCACTTTTCTTTATATTTTCGCAAAATTCTTGCATCCTCGACGCAGAAAATCGAATTTTCAATAACTATAATGTTGTGAAACAATGCAAAAAATAAATCGAGTTTCAATTACTGTATTATTGAGCAAAAAATAATACAAACAAGGAAAAGCAGAAAAAAATTCATAAGAATTACAAATATCAAAATCATACTTATTTACACTTCGTATATTGATTCATTAAACAAAATCAAAAAGAGATAAAAAAAAGTTATCGGGAAATATCTTATATAATTGTAAAAAATAAATCTAAACCAATCCAAACAAACACAAATATATGATTATAATTTTTAAATAGTTTCCTTTCCTAATAAAGAATCTTAAAAAAAAGTCAAGGAAAATCCATGTTCGAAACTTCTTAAGAAATAATTTGCATCTTACGAAAAATTTGACGTGCGAAAATGTCAATTTCCAAGTATCATTGATGTAAAAATCTTCCACGTAACAAAAGAGAGAGAAAACTGAAAGAGAAAGAAATATCCTTACGACATAAACTTAGCGTGTAAAAACTTTCTTAAGATTACGCTGGCGCCTTATAACTGGCGCGAACATATATATATACGTTGTATGTGGGACACGGACAAAGCTTGAATCATATACCCCGTTCCCTTGTGCCAAAGAGCCATAGAACGTTAAACGAAAGTAGACTGTCACTTATTATATACCTTACAAAGAAAAAAATCTCCGTTTCTTTTTCTTATGATGATGTCAAGTTGATGAAAAAGTTTGATAATGAAAGTTGTACCGTTTTTTTTTTGCTTAATGTCATAAAGGTGAAAATATATACTTTATATGGTTTCCGAAGATTTAATCGTGAAGTATGATTGAAAGATTTCAATTTAAATTTATATAAAATCAACATTTATTAGAAATAAATATGTAAAATGGTTACTGATGATGATACTGATAACCAGTATGAAATATTGGTTCATACTACTTTAAAAACTTTGACAAATTTATGTAAAATAAAATTGCATTGAAAAATTGCTATTTTTATCATTTAATTTATAATCTGTTATTATTGTGCAAACTATAATATTATTTTCATTTAAATATAAAAGTTATTTTTACTAATTTTTATTACTAAATGTCAGAATAACACAATTCTGTAAAACGTTGTTGCGATAATGAATCTCGTTTATTTCAAAAGGAAAGCAAAGTCACGACTGAAATACAATATAATTAATAAATATGCTAAGTCAGGCGATTAACTTTTATTGTTAAACATTTAATTATCAACAATTAAATCCTAAGCACGAAAAATAATAATACACGTGTCACAAAAAAGCAACAATAAGTTTACAATCTTATCCTGTAATAAGTTAAATAAGGAAAATGGATATCTGCCAGAAATTTCAATTTATTTACGTCAATAACATCAAGGATTAACCCATATAGCAATAATATTTTCGTTATTTCTTTTATGTGAAAGTCAGATACTTTTTTTTAACAAAATGGTAACACATTTTTCATAAAAAATCAAAGATTTTATGTGTCAAATGTGTCGGTACATAGAAAATTATCCTGTTCCAATAGTTTAGTTTTAGCTATGAAAACGGTACCCACATGTTGTCATTGAAGTTATTATAATTTTGAATTGCTTTTCCGATTTTCTTTTCTTTTTTTTATTATTAAATAAAACTGCATTCGTGCTTTATATATCTGACATTGAAAAATAAGTACAATAACTGATCTTATTGCTTTGCTGCATGAAAGACAAATCCTGAGAAATATAGATGAATAGAAGCATTTGTCCAGAATATATTCTTGCTGTCCATAGTAAAACATTAGAATAATACATATATTTGATATCTAGTTATTTTAATTATTGCGATTAATAAAGCTATTAAAAAGAATTAGTAAATGAAGTAATCAAATCCAATAGAAGCATCAATTTTACTTCCAAACGATGAATCCTTTGATTTTAATAATAATCTTTCTTTTCTTTTGTATTATTACAAATGTGTCCTATCATAAAATTACATTATTAAATATCTCCTCCTGACTATTCAAATAATTCTCGTTCGTTCTAAAACATTCTTTACGTACGTCATAAGCCTCAATAAAGTCTTTAGAATTAAGCTCCAACAAATCGAAACGTTTGATCCAACTAACGAATGAAAAAAAATATCATTCCACGTCTAATTTTTTTTTTCTCTCTACACATTCTATGTACACTATATACCATTAAAAAAAAAATCTGCACGTTATATGTGCAACGTGAACAAGAAGTAAGTTAAAAGGAGTGACGTCAGATTTTATTCGAATGCGCTTTGGTCTCTAAATACGCGCGTTTCACGCTTCTTTCGCGTGATCGACAATGTAAGTATAAAACTTTACAATAGTATACATGCACACACATATAACCAGCATTGACTGTCACAAAAGAGGCTAAGCTTAGATTGCCGTCACGTTTTTCACGTGTATTTTATATTGAAATGAAAATATTTTTCCTTGAGATACAATACAATTTTTTCTTAATGATTAAAAGAAGATGATTTTACTTTGGATCCGATTCAGTGATTGATCTTAATTTGTTTGAAAAGCTGTTGAACTATGCAATGATGTGAAATTGTAGGTCCAAGAGTCGGTAAATATTTAATGATAATTTAAAATACTTTATCGAAAGTGGTTAAAAATGTTGTATTCAAGATATGGGTCATTTGGATTAAATTGGATTGTTAGAAAGCTCCACTATTGCTCTATTAGGAAATTGAAAAATTTAAGTTCGTACGACTTCATTGTATTAAGTTGAAATGCATCATTCCAATGATATTAATTTTTTTATAATATTCACATGTCAAAAATTAAAAAACTAATTGGCATTTCAAGTAATTCCTATCCACAAATAAATTATCAAGAATCGTTCAAATTATAATAATAAAATTACTGAATTCTTCAAAATATAGAATACTTACCAATAATTCAAATTCAATGTACAAGATATTAGCATGATTACTATAGTAGTTTTTCTATAAAAATGCATAATAATTTTATTATTAACTTAACGAAAAGTAATTGAAGCTTGAAAATAGAACACATAAAAAAATTCATCCCAAATTTGTATAAAACTATTCGCTATAAGGACTCACGCCAATTTCAAATGTCAAAACTTCTGTTGTTCTCATTTTCAATGGAATTACTTTACTCCTCTATTTCTCATGCCCTCTCTCTATTTTGTAGTCTCGTTGCTTTTGTAATACGTTTGTTGTTTCCGTAGCTTACGCAAAGTTAGCTGCAATTATGTCGTGCAAGGCTGTACGTTTCCCTTTTGTGTTGTACATCAAAAGTACATATTTGTTCTATTTTTTTCAATATTTTCCGTTAACCTTTTAAAGTTAAGTTGGGAAAAATTTTGTGTTGGAAATTTTAACTAAGATATAGTTAATTTTATTTTAGGCTTCAAATAGATCGTGATTTGAGATCTTGGTGATTAATTTTACAATAAAATATTATTTAGTCATTTTGTAATCATTGATTGATTTGGATAACATGATTACATAATAAAATAAAAAATAGAATTCGTCTAATAAAATCCATTTGACTAATGAATAAAGCTTATGAAATTTGTTTAATTTGCATAATTAAGTCCATTAAAATTTAGAATTTCTAATGCGCAATGATATTAGTACATCAATCATGAGAGCTACCAAAATATTTAAGAAAATTAAATTTTACAAATCAATTTCTTCATACGAAGTTTCAAAGGTGTAAAAATACTTTGTAAAGAATAATTAATTTTTTTTTTTTAAATATTTATTTACTGTCTATATGTGTACCAACACATTGAAAAACTTAAAATACAGAGCAAACAGCTAAGAAAAAAATGTTTTTCAAAAAAAGGTATTTTTTAAAATTTATTAGTAAATATTTTTGAAATAATAATAACAATTTTTATTTTATAATGCCTGTAATTTTACAAACAGCCAGCTACTATTTGTAAATAAGTACATGTAAAATTGACTGTATTTTTTTCTAAGAACTCACAAGTACTCAATTTCCGTTCCACATAAAACTTCGCCTTCATACACACGACCTATTTTAAAAATCGAATTTAACGTCTGTATGTAGAATTTTCTTATTTTTCAAGAAAAATAAAAATGAAAATAAACAAAGATTACTTACGTTTATTATAACGAAAAAAAAATATTTTTTATTTCTAATTGATAATAACTGATTTCCTGAAAAACCAGTTTTTACTACTACCCTTTTTTCTTTCGCACGCGATGCCTTATTACTCATTTTACATATAATTGAATTTATAACTAAAGAGAAAAAAATAAAAAATTTTTTATTTTATCATTTATGATTCTAGATCCACCAGTGGACAGTATTTACATGATATGCGGTGTATTGATTGCTATGGTCCTAGTTGGCGTCATCATTGTCCTTCTCGCCGTCACAATCAGGTAAAATTTCAATAACTGATAAAATTCTATTTACCTTCGTATGAAGTTTAAATTTAGAATCATATATACTGATGTGAATAGTTTTTTTTCTACCTGCAATTCTTGTTTATTTTTTAATATTCAATTTTTCTCTTTTTATTACGCTGAAGAAACGATATTGAAAATCCTTTTTTCGATTTAATTGAAAATTATCAAAGATTATAAAATCAATGCATAATATATGATAATTCGAATGTAATTTATTATATTTTGAATATGAAAATTATTTGTTTATAAATTTTAATTAATAAATGTTTCTAGAAAAAACGGTTTCTGCATTTTTGCGTAGCTTTTTTATGTAATTAATTAAAGATCAATTGAAGAAATAGTCAGTACTGAAATATTTGATAAAAAATATTATTTAAAAACTATTCACTTCAACTGAACAATTTTTGATAATTCAAAATTTTTTATTAATATTATTTTTTTAAAAATAATTTGATAACAATGAATAAAATTAAATGAAGATATTAAGAGAAATATATACAATTTTTCCAATAGTTAGTATACAAATGGTCGGTAAAGCAACTTCCTCATTAAAAAATTCTCTATAAAGCTTAGCTAATTAGAAGTCCATAAATCAAAATTATAAAGACCTATTCTATTCAATTAATTAAAATGCAATGCACGACAATAAAAAAAAAAGAACGATGAAAGAATTTGCTTTACAGACCACCATTGTATATAAAATTAATTTATAATAAAATAGTCCTTCAAGGAAAACAAAAACAGCCTCGTAAGCTTTGTAAGAAACAAAAAGCAGCCTTGAAATTATCGAATAACTAATTGAATAATTTTTTTTGTGGAAAAATTATCAGTCGTTAGTTATTTATTTACACATCGAGCACTGAAACAATTTCAAAATTTAGGATTTTAGTATACATTTTTATTATTATCAAATTAAAAAATTGTTTGCAAAAAGTCTTAAATGCACACTAAGCGTATTAATGTTTAAACGTCAGTGAATTAAGGACAGTCAACGGAACGGATCAGCATCTGGTACAAACTAGCCTTTACAAGAAGTTGGTTTGATGAACGAATTATTAATTAAGATGACATATATTATCTAGTCTGTTTTTCGCGCACGTGGCTTATGGATTGCGACTCATAAATTTTCATCAATACAGTATGAGTAAGGGTATTTGCTGGGTTCGTTATTTTATTGTTACGAAAACCTTTTACGTGTTTTAGATTATATATTAGTAGAACGTGTATAATAATAAGAACGGAATGTTAGTTTGTTATTGGTCAAGTTTAAATATGAAAAATTAATATGTGATTTATCAAATTTAAAATGATTTAAAATAGCCATGCGATCATTGCTGCAAAAAATCAAAATACTAATAATAAGAATGGAAAAATAAATGGAAAGTTAATACAAAATATTTAAACCAAAATACAATGAAAAATAATTTTAAAGATTATGTAGATGATAATTGTATTTTTCAGTAAGTATGTACTAATTAGCGAAGTCCACATATGTATTTGTCATTTAAAACATTGTGGGAATTCCATGAAAAATTAGTGTACAATTTAGTGCTTCCAGTCACCCAATAAATGACACTAATTGCTTAATTCAATTATTCCATCTAAATGTCGTAATGCGGAAAACTTCAATACAACATATCTGCAAGCCACGTGTCTTTATATTATGGAAAATTTTTTTTACTCTTTTCTTTTGTCATTTCGGCATCCATTTATCTCGTGGTTTAGTAAAAGCACGTTATACTTAAATTATCTTAAAAAAAAAACACTAAATATACGCAGGAACATATTTACGGCAACAATGAAACAATATTCATAAGGCAGTTGATTTTTTTGTTATCGTTTATTATTAACCTTTTTGATCGAAGCGTGAAATAAATAAAGAAAAAAAAATTTTTGTCCGATCAGTTTAACTTGGCTTTGTTACGGAAGATAAAAGAACATTCTTGAATTAGAAAAATTTTTGTGCATGCAGAATATGACCTCATGATTTTTATACACGAAATGCATGATCAATCTTTTTTGTCACTCGTAAATTCAAATATTAAAAAAGTGCAATAAAAAAAGCTTAACGTGATGATAAAAAGTGTATATATAGTTGCACGTAAGGTGTAGTCATACCTTAAATAAAATCGGTGAATTATTGACTGAAATTTAAACTTTGCGAATAATTGTATACCGTTTTATAAGACATTAATCATAAATAAAATAAAAATAATTGACAAGAAAAAATTTAATTTTTTTATTATAAATGAATAATGTTCGTAGAACTTACTGTAATAAATTTGATTATAAAATTTTTAATTAATTACTTTAATTAAAACATTACATTCAATAAAATATTATAAAAAATTTAATTAAATGATTGAATATGTATAAAACAAATATAATAAACAAAGTAATTAACATTTAAAAAATCCAAAGAATAAAAAAAAATAATTACTATTAAAAACAAAATTTCCATGAAACTTGGTTTCTTTCTTCGTTTAACATCTAAAAGCCGATAACCTCATCTCTCTGACTCACGCCTGTCATAACGGATATTCAAAGAGTCAATCGTCGGTCTCGGTTTTTACTTAGATAATTCATTTGACGGCTATAAGTTTTCCCCCTACCTTTAAAAGTAATAACAAAAAAGAGGAAACAATGTTTTCGAACGAGAAGCAAAAGCGCGTGACTTTTTAACATATACACACATATACTTATGCACATATATATATATATAAAAGTCAAGGGATTACGTGAATGAGCTTTTAATGAGATTTTAAGATAAATCCGATGTCGTAGCATGTGCTTAACTTACGATCGATTCTAGTTTAAAGTGTAATAGAATTTAGATTTTATTTTATTATTTAAAGATATGCATGAAAAATAAGAATTTCACGAAAAATATAAATTAAGTGTTAATTGAAATGACAAAAATATAAAACTTTTATTTTTAATTTTTGAAATTTGAAAGATTGTCTCAAGTTCAATATCTATGAAATTTTTAGATGTGACATCACTCTTGCTTAAAGATTACTCTTCTTTGCTAATAACCATTCTTCTTGTAAAAAAAATATGATTAATGGATTTCTAGCTTAATTTAAAAATCTTTTTAAAACTTTTTAATTGATTTTCTTGAATAAAAAAATATGATTAATGAATTTTAAATTTAATTTTAAAGTTTTTTTTTAAACTTTCAAATTAAAAAAAATGAAATACAAAAAATATTTTTTGTAAATCATTTACGTAATTAGAAAATAAATAATTTTTTTGATGAAGAAAAAATCTAAGCACATTTCATCATGATAAAATTTATCAACCATCCAGAGAACAAAACTGCATTGCAGTACAATCGAAATTATTCTAGAAGCAATATATAAATCGATTATAAAAAGAAGTTTAAAAATAAAAAGACTCGTGCCTTCTACAAAGCAAAATTCAAATAAATTTTAACATTCTATGGCTAGCTACGAGGCTAAATTAATTGTGCCTTTTTTAACACATTACATACATATGTATACATACATAACACACTAGCTTCCGTATATAGTGATTTGCAAATTTTTTTATTAGTCTCAAGTGTACGGAATACTCAAAGAGTTTTATGCAGCGTGTACAGTCTTACAATACCGATATATCAGCTAATTTTGCTGTTTGCAAACAATTCAATATTTTAATCTTTAAAATAGTAACGTCTATGATTGCATTGTCTTTTAACAAATATTATTTTTACAGTATTCTTGTTATTTAGCTTATTGTTGATAAAGTTATTTATGCTTAAATATTTTATTTATCGCGATTTTTTCTTCTTTTCTTGCTTTACAATAATAAGATTTTATTCTATCATATAAAAGTTTTATATCTGTTCAAAGCGCACTTATATATGAAATTCGATTATTGCACCTGGATTTATTACATAATGTAGACAAAGTAGTAAACACTTCATAGTATTCACTTGAATTCTTCAAATGTAATCTTTTTTCCAAGTGTACAAGTTATTCTCAATTGTTTAATAATATGTTTAAGTGCATGACTGTAAATATTATTAAGAAATGTTTGTTTTTAAATGCGCGATAAGTTGTAAATTTATTAAAAACATTAAGCTATTGTGATCGGCAGTATTAATTGAAAGACTATGATTCATCGTTGCCTTTTTTATTTTTAAATTAACATTGAATTATATAAGAAATACAAGTGGGTGAATACGTATTAGCAAGGATATAAGAACAAAAGAACTCCAGAATTTTCTGTTCACATTCTAAACTTCTTCCTTCTTGCCAAAAAAAACAATTGCACTGAAGTTTATTTACCTGTAATATTACCTTGAGATGCATCCTTGTGTCTCCTCGTCAAACTAAACGTGTACATCGTGCACACCGAAAAAATAAAAAAGAGAAGGTATCCTCGTTTTTTTCCACGAGCTAACGTCGTCAAAAAATTTCTAGAAAAGAAATGAAAACGAAAAAAAGAAACCAAGAAGTATTACATAAATATAAAAAAAACTGCAACGTATACGTTTATAAATTGGTATAGTCTTATTTTTTTGTCCACCTAATCCTACAATTCAAAACACGTAAACGATAAAATTTAATTTAGATAAAAAATTTTTTATGTCATTAATGTATATTAATTTAAGTTTCATTAAAAGGATATAAAATAAAATAATTACAATTTTCATCAATTCTTTCGCCTTTAAGTATATACATAGATAAATATAAATTAATATTTAAATTACATAGTGATTCAAGACGCTCCTTCCCCTTTCACGTTGTTCTCACCTTTTTTTTCTTCTTAGACATATTTTCTCTTATTAAATATGATTTTCCTTTCATAACCTTCGATGTCATTAGTGTTTGAAGTATCGTTAATTTGACGCATCATTTATTATTTTCTTATTTTATTTCAATAACGTTGAAGAAACTATTTTTCTTTATTACATTTACAAGTTTCATAGGATTTTTCTTTTCTTTCTTCAAATTGATCCTTGAATAAAAGGTAAAATTATTAATCATCATATCATTGAATTTTTAATGTTTTTCGTGCAGTAATAGTTAAATTTTAACATTAAATTCAATGATCACCGTTTAATGTTTTATTATAAATAAAATATTAATTGAAAAGAAAAAATTTGTTTTCTTGCAGAAACTTGTTTACTAATGTTATTCAACGTATTTTATGTTATTTAATTTAATCGCTACTACATTATCAAGATTTTCATATCCATTATCAATATTACAATAAAATGAAAATGAACAAGGTACTTGAAAAAACTAGAAACTAATTGAACAACTTGATACTTTTTTTACGTAATAAGCAATTCGCATTCTGTCGATGATAATGCACAAGTTGAATAAAATAAAAGACGTGCAAAACATTGATTAAGCGCTCTTTTCATTTTTTTACAAAAAGAATACTAAATTGTCAAACAATAAAAGTAATAATTACACTAAAAGAAAGAAATGACATTGTTGAGAAGTATGGCAGCACGTGATGGTGAATTCACGTTCACGTGAATGTTAGTTCATTTATCACAGAATTCAGATGTAAATTTTCGAACAATACGACTTGAAACGATAATTTTTTAATTGTATGAAGTTTCAAGAAACATTCTCGAAAGTATTGCGTTTTCTCGTTTTTAAAAAGTCAAAACAAAAGACAAAATTTTGCGCAGTATTTTTGAGAAAAAAATAGGATGTTATTTATCAAAACGAAAAATAATGATTGAATTGTTTAAGAAATCGTTTAACATCATTGAGAATTTCAACCAAAGTTTTTCGCTTGAAAACTTTGAGTTAACTTTTTATATTTTTTTCTTCTTTTAACAGAGAAAAAAACAAACAAGTGTGTTTGTTTTCTCTGATTTTTTCGCTGTTGTTTTGCGTGCTTTAAAAATTTACGTTTTATTCAAATCAAGAATTTAAAATATATTTTGAATTATCTTATATCCACTCAAATAAATATATATGGTTTAGCTTTATTAAACAGTACACGTAAATTCCATATTTCCTTAAAAATTTATGTTCAATATAAAATCTTTGAATTTTTATTGCTCGAAATTTCCTTAAATTAGTATTGATAAACATAGAAAAATAAAGATTTTATCATCCTACGTAAGTTTAATCGGTGGTTCTATCCCCCGTGGTATAAACTTAAACGGATTCTGAAGCAAACTCCCTGCTGGGTTCAATCTACGTAAATTCATTAGTCATTAGTAAACAGAGCAGTTCTTTAGACAAAAGTAAACTATCTTGATCATACGCTCGAATAAAATAATATATTTTTTCTAATTTTTTTTTCAAACTGTGTATTTCTGGACTTTAGAATCATTTGTTTAAAGTGATAAATTTTACTCGGCTGTTACGAAACAAGCGTAAATGTATTTTAAAAGTAGCTCTTACATAAATTAATCACAATTGAAAGTTTGTTTTCAATTGTTTATTTAATGCTAAATAAAATAAAATTAAATTTTTAGCTCTCGTTTCAAGTTTAGAGTCATTTTTCACTCTCATCTTGAAGTGTTGATGTCGTGTTTGTTATACACGCAAGTATGCTTATAAATATTATACGTGATTAACTTGAACGAAAAACGATTTAAAAAAGTTTCACTTCCCTCCCTCATTATACGAAAATTTCAATTTTGAAATATCACCTTCATTTTCAATTGATCACGTTGATCATATTCAATAAAACACGTTGTACGTAATCAGGTAAATTAGTATTTTTACGAGCATTTGATTAAAAATTTTAACGGAAAGCAATGACTCATTGTAACTATAACATTATCAGCATATGCACACATCATGTATTTTCCAGCATTTCGTAAATCCAGTACAACATTTCGCCGAAAGATCGTGACCGCATGAATGCAATTGGTTTCTCCTACCACTATATAATTGTATATTTACTCAAATGCAATCGCGACCGTTTTACTAGAATAACATGAATATTTTTAAGTTAATTCACATTAAAAATCTATTTATTTATCTTTTTTTCTTGGTACTGAGCTCGTCATCCGAGTTATAAATTTAATAACCAAGATGATATAAGTGCAAGTGACTAATTATGCACGTTAATGATTTACACGATGTGTCACTATTTGTCAAATCATTTTATTATTATTGTTTTTTTTTTTTCATTTTCTAAATCTTTTTTCTTTTAAATTTTTTTTTTAATTCATACATAGAATTTTATTTTTATGTGGAAAAACTTATTGATTTATGCTGAAATGCATTATAAAATTACTCAATTAATCAAGCAGCAATTTAATTTTTTGCGATTTCTTAAATAATTTAAAGTAATTCTGTTTTGAAGATAATTAAGGTTGATTAAAAACCAAGTCTAATTTGTTTCAGTTTTTCTGACAAATGTTTTGAACTAAAAGAAATAAGTCGTTTCTCACATAATATGGCATGTCTTTTATAAGTAGTTACACGAAAAAGTTATTTCAACGGAAGTTACACATTATTATCAATACGTTTTGAAATATAAATATCGAATTTCTCATAAATATAATGTGAAGAAAATTATGACATTAAGAAGCAATAATTTTGTAATCATTAACTTTTTTTTAAGATAAAAAATTAAAAATATGTAAATATTTGTTAAAATATTCTTATACTACTTATAAACAAAATTTTCAATCTTTCACCAACGTCAATCTCGACTTTTCTGTTTTCTCAATTCTAAACAAATAAAGGGAAATTCCATGCTAAATGTTAGCAAACTTACTCGTACTATCAGCTTTACTTTGCCATTTCTTTTTTATTCTTATTTTACATCAACCTCCAGCAAGCATCTTCAGAGATTCGATAATCGGCAAATAATATTATTATTTTTTCTTTCTCTATAATTATCTATTAAACGAGCATTTAAAATATTTTTTATTCGTAGTATATAGAGATTGCACTTTAAAATGCAATTATTACAGTCTAAGATACGCGAATCAATTTTTTTTTTCGTTGCAAGAAAAATATTGTGAGTAACTAAAGTTTTTTTTTACTTTATTAATCGATTGCTGTTATGCGACCGATAAGCTTTTTAATAGCACAACATTTATAAAACAATTACGACATTTTACGGTACGATATTAATCTCATTGCGTAGAACGGATGAAGTCAATTGAGCTTTTATCGATAAATCTCTGATTCCATCCGCTAATTTAATACCTTTCTACTAATGATTGTAAAAGTATCTTCTGAAGGCATATTTTAGTGGTAATAATAACAAAATTTTATTAATTTTCGTATTAATATGGATTGCACCTGGGAAATTTAGTGATACACATGAGGGTTGATTATAAAGGTTTATTTATGTCAATAAAAATTATTAAATCAACTCGAAAATTACAAACAGATAAATTTAATTTTAAGAAATTCTTTATACTTAATTAACAATAATAAAAATACTATATTTTATTGATTCTGCTTATTTATGGAAAAATTAATCAAACATGAACTGTTTTAATGTTTGATATATAAAAGGAAGCCTTATAGTTTTAAATTGCTATCGCAATCAGCATAAAATATGAAACATAAGCAAATTGCCGATGTTATTTCTGTTCGTGCCTTTAACATACATTATATTATTTCTTTCCTTAATAATTTTTTAGAAAATTTTATGTAAAAGATGATATTATTTTTCTCTTTTATAAAAACGTAAAAGTAAAACTCGAAATAATCAAATTGACCGCAACCTCAATGATATAATATCTTCTTAAACAAAAAATGTAAAAAATTTTTTTTACACATACTTTTAAACTTGTTTTTTTATTATTTTTTTTATATTAAAAAACTAAATTAAAAAAATTAATTGATTGCTAGGCAAATTCCATTTACTCTAAACTTACTTGACAAAAAAAAACTTATTAGTTTTTCATTCAAATAGTCTTTCATTGTTAACATATAAAACTATACGAATGACGTTAGCCAATCTTTTTTTATCTACTAATTTCCTATCCAATTTACCTGTCTTATAAATATTTGATCTCACATATATAATATGATCCTCGCTTGAATTCATAGTTCGTATCAATGTACGATACATTCACATATGTATATAAAATAATCAATTAAACGTATATACTCTCAAGAGAACTTTCAAGCTCCAAATGCGCACGTACGTAGAATCATAAAATCACCGAAGTTTCTAATATCTCGCACGCGTTTGAAAAAAATTGCGAATCACTTAACGTCATAATGAAAGAAAAAAAATTCTGTTTCCTCTTTTGCATGATTCTATAAATAAAATAGACACGCCTTATTGAATTTATCGATGAGAATTTGATATTGGAAGCGTATGCGTGCGATGACGTTTTCAGTATACACGTGTTTTTAATATATATGGAAAATAGGATGTTTGATTATTAGAATATTATTCGTTCGTCAATAATAATAAGATTCGTATTTTTGAAACATATACAAAATTTACTTTCTAAATATTGGACCCTTCTCTTACATACGTAATGCGTGAGTATATCGATTAGGTTTTCCATTAAAATTCATTAGCATAAAATTTGTAAAGACCATGATTTGAGCTTTATTTTAAGCACTAGATTTATACTAAAAATAAGCGAGGAAAAATTGTATACAACTAACGCGCCACGTGCCAATACGTTTATCTTTTATGTAAATGGCGTCTATATTTAATTGCAGGGAAAAACCAATATGGATTTCTTTATATTTTGATTTTATGCTTCCTTTAATTATTGAAATTTACTAATGGACCTAAGAGGATAATGAAGATTTCAAAATTTTAGTTTGATTTTTATTAATGTGATATAAATAACTAATTTAGAAACAAACAAATTTTATCAAGAATAAATTAAATTTTTTATTAAAAATAAATTTAAGTAATTGCTTTTCAATGTAGATTTCAACATTTTTATGTTATTCTAGTCTAAGTGGTACTATAT
The DNA here is from genome assembly GCA_017163975.1 of Anastatus disparis. Taxonomy (NCBI): domain Eukaryota; kingdom Metazoa; phylum Arthropoda; class Insecta; order Hymenoptera; family Eupelmidae; genus Anastatus; species Anastatus disparis. Next base: position 6,671,521 of record JAFFSR010000251.1, read on the forward strand.
TTAGATTAATTTTAATTATGTTATGATAGAAAAATAAGAAAAAATTTTGTTTTTCATTTAAATCATCTTATCAAAAATTTGATTTTAAGAAGCAATTAACATTTCAATTTGACGTGTTATACGTGAAAAATATGCTATCATCTATCCCGAAACAACTGCGCAATGTTTTTCATTTGAATCGTATTTTCAATAATGTATTGACGTGTTCATCGTGTTTGTAACGAAAAGTTAAAAAAACTACATATTTTCATTTGCGTTCGTATACGAGCCGCGTGATTTTACTCACGTACATTTTGTTATTACATTGTTATTAAGGGCGAGGTAATAACTGATTAGATTACTCGTAAACATATTATTCTCTCGATGTTCTCAATGTTTTGCTAAAGAAATTCTTGAATTTTATTAATCGTGGCAAAATGATACATTTACACCTGAACAATTGATCTGAGCTTTAATGCTCTGACGTACTTGTGAAAATATATAGCGTTTTACGTGATTCATAGCAGCGGATGTAGATGATTGATACCAGGTCATGAATTGAAATGACGAAATTTTCTAAGTTATTTTATGAAAGATTGTGAACTTGACAAATATTTTTGACTTGCGTTGATAAAGATATTCTGATAAGTGGTATCAAGGTAGAAAATATATCTTTGATTTTTTAAATTCATGTTAGTTCAGATTTTATCGCTTTCTAGAAATTTTAATTTAGTCAAACATGTATTTGATAAATTTTTAAATTTTTATTTAATAACATTGACGTATAATTTAATTAGTTTTAATAATTTCTGACAAATATTTTTTTTTTATCAATATAATAAATTTATATATATTGATAATCGAAAAACTACCGAGATAAAGTCAAATTTTTTTATTTAAATATTTTTTCATTAAAAAGAAACTGCGCAAAATCTATTAATAAAATCCACTTATTTTTACAGTTAATAACGATAAGAAGCAATATTTTTATCAACGCAATATCAATAGATAGTTCATCATTTCATTACATATAGTTCCAAGTAATATCGTTGCATCGATAAAAAAAATCACACCGGTTGATGATCTTTTCATTAGAAAATCTGAACTTGAATGGATGAATTAAGGTTCAAGTATCTGATTCATTTTTATCTAGTGATGGATATTATTGATATTTAAGATTAAGTTAATTATAGATGATATTGTCCCGATAAAATATTTAATTTTAAATGATTGTATCTTTTAACACTATATTAGCCACGTGTCATATGATATTTAATCATAAAAACGTTTGGAATACTTAAAAAATTTTTTTTGAAAAAGAGAATAGATTCATGATAATGATTGAAATAATTAAAAAATATTACAAAAATTAAAAACACGTTAAAAAATTTTGTTAAGATAATGAAAATAGAATTACTAACATACCAATCTTTTTTTTTCATTTTATTTAACGTCGTTGTGTTTATGCTATGATTGCAATGCTAATCAGCGACGGAGGTTTGCAGCGGTTTGTAAACAAAGCACATGTAGCGTACAGTGGTGGTTGTTATCAATCGGCGGCCTAGAGCGGGATTCGAACTCGGAATCTCGAGAATATGAATCCATCGCTCTACCGATTGAGCCACTGAGTGCCCTCGTAGCAATCTTCAAACGTTTGTGCTTTTCTTCCATGTTTACAATTCACTTTATATTATATACATCATTCCAACAATATTTTGGCAAAGCGCATTAATTAAAATTCACCGCAGACATTATAAAGTTTTTTTCCATTCGTCTAATATCTATAATAAAATAGAAAATCTTTCTTAACGCTCTATTTTAGGCAATCGTTATAAATCGACAATATGGTTTAAACTAAAACTAAAAGCTAAAATGAAAATCTACACATAATACACTATTTTTAAACAAAGCACCAAAATCTTTGAATTCTTGGCAGATTTTCATTGGCTTCTTTCTGTTTTCTTTTTTTTTATTCATGATTTTATTAAAATCTGCCAAATTTTGCTCCTTTACAATTTTGAAATTTTCTTCTTGTAAAACGTACAAAGACAACATTATTTTTCAAATTTATTCAATCTTCATCGCCGCACGTTATAATGGAGATGAAAGAATGAAAGACTACTTTATGTTAATAAAAGTTTAATCTTTTGTTATATACCTTTTCGTATAATGAAATCTTCTTTTTCTCTCTTTATTTCTTCTTTGCTTTTTTAAACGTGCTTTTGAAAATGTACGTGTATTTTAGGAAGTCATTATTTTTATACTAAATTGTTTAAAAGATCTTTTGTGCTTGAAAGTATAAAATTTAATGACGTAGGTACTCTTGTTGGTTTAAAGTTAACCGATACTATAAACTATACTTATAAAAACTCTGTAGCTTTTATGGCACTTTTTTAACAATTAAATTTTCAATTATTTTATATTACATACGTATTCGAATATCTTTGATCTCAAAATACTATTTTCAGAAAAATTTCAAAAATAGTTCAAACTGTAATAATTAAATTATAAAAAAAATTACATATCTTACACAATTTAAAATAAACTATATATTATATTTATATATTGAATCTTTTTTATTTAATTTAAAACAATGTCGCAGTTTTTCTTTTCCTATCGTAAACAATACCGATGCTTGTTTGTAAAGAAAAGTCTCGTACAGATCGATAAAGCACGTTATAAACTTTAAAAATGAAAAGATCTTGCTGGAAGGTATGCTTTTTTATTTTTTTTTATTTATATACCTTGCTGATAATTCGACGATAGCTTTATTCCTTTCTTCTTTTCTTTTGTATTATTGCTTTAGTTTTCTTTTTATTTTTTTCTTAGTTTTTGAGCTTTAAATCAACTTGTTTTGATGTTTGTTTTAGTTTAGGCTTTCAGGTATTAAGATTAATGCGGTTATATAGCGATTCGATTGATTTCTTTGTTTCGTTTATTATAACTCGAAGTTGGAAATCAAACAAATTAAATGAGAATCGAGTTTTAGTGATTCAGCCTAAAAAATAATATTTTTTATAAGTTTATATTTTCATCGTAAAAAAATTAGCTTGAATTTAATATCTTTAACACTATAACTATAGAGTTAAGAATAAAAATAAAATAGACAAAATACACGGATTTATTTTTGGATATTTTTTTTTTTTTCAAAAGTGGAATCCGGTTCGATCCAGTTCAAGATTATTTTTCTTAAACCTATAGCGCGAAGAAAAGAGAGAAAATTAAAATATAAAAATAAAATCTGAAAATCAATAAATGTAAATGGAAAATTTCCTTTTTTTTCTCTTTACTTTTTTCTTAATTATAACTTGAATGTATGAATTTTGATTATAGGTCGTTCAACCGAATAACGCGGGGTATCTCATATAGGGGGTCCAATTAATATTCTAATCATAAGCTTTTCATTCGTTTTATCATCATCTTCTTTTTTTCTTTAAGATTACATAATATCCGTTTATTCAGCAAACACAAGAAGCTTCTTGTGAAAAACATCAATTTCGTATAAATATTAGTTGTGTAGTTACAAGAAATCTAGACTTGTAAAGAGTTTGGACTACGAGATAACGATTATCATTTAGAAGATTGATAGTTTTCAAACTAATAAGTTGAAGAATTTTTCTAGAATGTGTCTTCTTTAAAATTACACAGTTGTCAAATGATCTTTTATTTGATTCTTGTACATACAATTGAACACAAAGTATCAAATCATTTTTTCTTTTTGTTCAAGTGCGTGGAATATAAGATTCTGCACTTGTTTACAGTTTGCAAAGCATCCGATTTTTGCATCTTTAACAATTAGGGCGTAATGCTAAATTTCTTGTGAACTGGATACTGTCTATGGACGGAATAATATATAAAGTACTTCATTTTTCTGTAAAGTCTTCATTTTCCATTATTTATCTAAATTATATCATAGGATTTAACGTATATTTCAAAAAGTATGACCAAACATGTTCCAGAATCTTACCATAATATTATACAAAACTGACCAATGACGAAAGACTTTAGATCAATAAATTACGTTTATACGTAGCTAAAGATATTACAATAACGATTATTACATGGCGAAGACAGTTAACGTCATAAAATTTTTAAAGAGCCATTAATATATCGTAACAATTGAATAATTTTGCGCAATTACGATCCAAGATTCAATCCTATTCAATCTTCCCTTGACGTACATCCCTCAAGGTAAAAAAAGAAGAAGAACAAGGGTTATGCTTGATTACGCACTGTAAAAAGCATTGATTCTGTGTAATATACCAGCAATATCTTCTGAATCTTATACCACGAAGGAGAAATATATATTGTATATATATCTTATAAGGAATGAGAAGAGGAAACTCTTTGAGAAAGATAGAGAATAGTTGGTCCTTGAAAAGATGAATGACCTTTATATTCAAGCAAAATCTGCTGGGATATATAATGCGTGATTCTCAGAAATGCTTTCGTTATGTCGTTCAGGTTTACTTTGGTATAGACCTTTTACTTCTTCTTCTTCTTCTTTTTTTGCCTTTCTTTTTTCTTCCTTTCTCTCTTTTTTTTCCATTTTTGCATAGAGGTAGGCGTGCGAAACTTGAGAAAAAAGGAAGCGACCCGCGCTCTTGACCGTTTGAAGATATATAACTTGGCGATGGTATATCGAAGCCACTTTCATTTCTTTTTATATTATAGATTAAATTTATATTTAGAATAGGTTAAGATTATTTTTTACCAATAAATGCTTTTCAATTTCATATGCGTATTGTTAAAATTTTACGTAAGCGGTTATATTATTAGAAAAAAATACTACTGAAATTAATTGTTTTTAAATTGCATAACGTTTTTAATTTTTTTCTTTCATCTCACAAATTTGAAAAATTTTAAAGTTTTCCTTGTAATTATTATGTAAGAATATGTAAAATCATATCTTTTTTTAAAGTTAGATAAAACTATTCTTAGCCACCTTAACAGAGGTTACGTATATAGTTAACATTCTTTTCTTTACGAAATTCGCTATTAAATTCGTTATACACAAAAAAAAGATTTAACTCAGCTGTATTTTTAAAAATAAAAAAAAAATTTCAGACAACTAGAAAATTAAACTTAGAAAAAGAAGCGAAAACGAAACAAAATGAAAAAAAAACTTTAAGAAGATCTTTCATCTATAAGCACAAAGTATACGTAATTATTACCCTTGAACCCTGAAGTTTAAAATTGAATCTAAAATATATTTAACACAAAAAGTCTTAAGCTTTAATGTTCTATTCTTGGTCCTATTTATAAAAATCGAAAAATACAAAACCCGGTAGAAAAGCTAAGTGTAAATGGCCTCCAATGAGCTTTTCAACGCGATTAGTTAAAAAAGGATAAAAGATTTGATTTTGCTAAGCTTTGCCAGACACTATGTACGTATTTGAACAAACATCGTGATGTGTACGTGCAGCCTTTATTAACATGCTGATTTGCCAGATTCATAAATATGTTTGCTTTTATGCTTTCTGTTTGATGTGTACTTCGATTTATAAATTATGTAAATTATTCTTTTTTTGTTATTATCTAGAAGAGGACCTCCCGGTTACTATGTTTAAATCTAATACTGTGCTTCACTTACATTTTAAATAAAAAGCACGTAATTATATTCAGATACAATAATCGGGGATTTTACACTATCAGATTTTTTTGCGTATGTTTTGTTAAAAATGATTATTTTTTCCGTCAATTTAAGATGATAGTTAACGTCATAAGCGCTATTGTTAGAAATACCGTAATGAAATTGGTAATTAAAATTTTAATGAGTGTATTTGTTTGGATTTTGAAGACGTCAAAAAGAATAATATGAATGTTTGATCATTTCTGTAGAAGAAAATTATAAAAAAATTAAATTTTGTTTTTAGAAAAATCAATTTAAGTGAAACTTTATTATTATGTATAAAATTTTTTTATCTTAATTTTTTTTTTCATTTGAAAACACGCTGAAATCTATAAATTTGATTTCTAATAAATTTCTTATTTATATTTCATGAATTTCTAATCATATGTATAATTATAGTTATCTGTTCGCTTATTTAAATTGGAAAGTTGAATTACTCCATGACATCAGTTATTTAAAAATATTCATCAATAAATTAATGAACTTTGGTTTATTTATAAACGAATGAAAATAATTAATAATCCATATAACATTGTGTATATATACTAGTATGTCCAATCAGATTGCATAAAATAATCAGAATAGATTGCATTCATATAAGACTATATGTGTCGATAACATCATTAGTTACGTGTATTAACAGTTGTGATATCATCATTATACACGCATATACGATTGTCGCATATTACAAAATAGAGGTAATTTTCATTCTATTTAATCAGTATCTGTACACGTAATGTGTGTAACTTCTTTTTAATTTTTTATTTTCTTTTCCATAAAATCTGAAAATAGACGATGATTAAAGCGAGTTTTATTTTGCAAATTAAAAGTAAGTTTGTATAGTGAAACTATCGATCACGGCAGGTATAGATTCGTAGAATCGTACTATAACATTGTGCAACTACTGCATTAAGGGAGGGTTAACACGTAGTTTATATTTTCGTTAAATTTTTAAGGATTTTTATTCATTTGAAATTAAATTTTTTAAATTCATTTTACAATTAGTTAAGAGTTCACTTTTGTTCTCTGAAAATTGAATTATATTGTTTGATACACGTTTCTCACGAAATGCACGTAACTTTTTTTGATAAAAGTTTTCCTTAATTTTTGTAATGCAAGCTATTCTAATGGATTAAAGTAAAAGCGAGTTTTTTAATGGAACAGTGCGTAGTTGAGACGAGGATAACGTATTAACCGATAAATAATAATCATTTGAAATTAGTTTGTGGTAATGATTTTTTTCTCACATGATTTATTCTTTTTTTTAATATACAAGGAAAATGTCAAGATTTTCTTTTTCAAAAAGATTACTTCATTTCTATAACTATCATATAAAATTATAATTATTAAAAAATATGCATAAAGCATCTAAAAAAATTAAATAATCAATTAATTAATCCAAGCTGTATTCTAATTAATGTGAAAGTTTTCATTTTTAAATAAATTTTTTTTCAAAACAAAAAATTTTATATCGCGTGCAGGCGACAGACAATTATAGCGCTAAGTAAATTAAATTTTACTTAATTTAATTATTGATTTTTCAATTATTCTTTAATTATAATGGTATTTGTTATTATTTTTGTTATCCGTTAAAAGCTCGTCTATTTTTATGTCATTTTAATGTCATTAAGACGTCCAAACGAAAAATAATTAAAATCTTTTTTTAAACAAATAAAGTTTTCGTTAATAATATTTTGTATTAAATAATTTAGTAGATTATAATTTGAGTTTTGTTTATATAATTACGATAAAATAATATTATTAAATTGTTGATTTGAAAGTTTGTGGTACTAACGAAAAAAAGTTTTTAATAAAATTAGCAGAAATATGATGATAAATGTGTATTTTAAAAAATTCATTTTATAAGAATTTTTTCAAAATAAATTTATTGGCGTATTCATTTGAATAAAGTTGAGTTTAGAACAATTTGAAAGGTTACAGCAAAATTTTTCTTCGAATAATCCAAAAATATTTTGCTCTCGAAAAAAGCATCCAAACCAAAAAATAAAAAAAAAATGAGGACAGTATTTGTACTAAAATATGTCATTTGGACAATTGAAATTAATTTCTTTCTTTCTCGAAATGGTAGATCAATTAATTTTAACAACCGTTAATTCGTGTACATCGACAAAATCATCATTTTCGTCTTCGTAAACGGCCACTTAAATATCTTATACGCGAAACAAAGAAAACGGAGTGTATATTATCAAACATAAATCATCGCTGCTGTTATGACAAAAGTCTGTCTCCTTTTTTTTCTTCTTTTTTTTTGTTTCCATCGCGACAGTCGAACCGGAGGAAACAGACGCAAAAGAGACAACGTTGAGCAGAGAAAAAAGAAAATTATTACAATGAAAAATATATAAGAAATGAAGGCATAAGTAGTGTTATGTATTTCTTAAATTTAAATAAGAATTTATTCAATTTTTTACAATTTTTTTATAATTTAAAAACTTATTATAGGTAAAAATTATTCCTTAAAGTTATTGGTATTTTAAATACTGACAGTAAATATTTTAGATTTTGATATATTGTTCCTACAAATATATTTTATAATATAATTGAACAGTAAAAGTTTTATTTTAATTATTAATTAAGTACTTGCTATTCATACAAAATTCATAATTAATTGTAATATCTCATTAAATTGATTTCTCAAATAACATCAAAATTATTAAAGCACTTATCAATATTGAAAATGACATATATTTTTTTGCTAATATTAAACGTTTGGATTAAATTATTAAATTCAATTATTAATCAAAATGATTAGATCTTATTATAACAAAATAATCCAAGAATATCACTTTTTATATAAAAAATATACGTAAAAAAAGTTATAATTTTTTTCTAACATGTAAACATTTTATCTCCCTTTAATGTTTCACTACATAGAATATTGTATGAAAATCCAATATGTAAACCAATTATACCTTTTATGTTAGCGATAAATTAAAGGGATACAGAAATAGAACCTATTAATTTTTAAGTATGCTTTTTGGTATAGTGAGTGTATGAAAAGTTTATATGTAATAATATACTTCTAAAATAATGATTTTCTTCAAGTTTTAACTCAAATTAACACGTTCCCTACTTCAGTTTATGTGTAGAATCAAATTATATATTTTGTCAATATTTTTATGGATAGTATAATCGATTTTTTTTTCTAATACAAACACATTAAAATTGGAGTAAAACAAATAACAAAGTTTATAGTAATCTATTAATAAAAAACATAATGTAACAAATACCCAAGTATAATCTTACTAATACTAAATACAAATAAATAAAATAATCGAACAAATCAAGTTAAATGAAAGGTTAATAAAAAGTCCAAAAAATTTTTTAATCGTGCGAAAAATTCCTAATTTTTTTAACTACGTTCAACGTCAATGTAGAAAAACTACAAACTTTTTAAATAATTTTTTATTTGCTAAATTCCTACAAAAGTAAAATTTAAAATAATCTCCCAAGTATAATACAAACATAATACAAGATATACAGCACATATTGTACAGGTTATAGAAACGTAAAGGGGAAAAACTTATATTTTTTTTTATCTCAAACATTCAGTTATATTCTCGCGCGCGAGTGCCTGGTTACCCACACATACAGACAGAGACGTATAATACACATAGATATAATAATACAAATTCATTGGCGTGCGACTTGATAGTTTGAGAGGGCACGCGCAGTAATGGTGACGTCAAAAGCCCCGCTTGGCGGCGGCAGTAGCGTATGGGTATAAGAACGTTGCTCGCTCGTAACAACGACTCAGAGAGATTTGTAAGAGCAAGCAGTTTAGTTGCGAGCGGCTTACACTTTTTTTTTTAAAAAAAAGGTAGCAGCTCAACTTTTCATCGTAGAGAAAAAAATTGCATAAACAAAAAATCCTTATTTATACATTCATCTTGAAGGGATGAGTGAAAAGGGATTATAGTTTTCATTAAAAAATCACAAAATAAGCATTGTTTCCGATGTGACGAAAGGGGATAATATTCTTCTTCTTCGGTTGTACGGTATTTTCGGCTTCGGCAGTTTGTTGAATTTTCAAAGAAGAAAAGTCTCGATTATCAATTTTCCGCAAGCCAAAATATCAATAAATAGAAAGGAGAAGATAATAAATATAAAACGAAGCTAGTCAAATTTTATTGATTGTTAAGTAGTTATTTAATGATTGAAGATTATAGCTAAAAGAGGATCGATTTCTTAGTTAACAAGTTTAACAAGTGCAAGCGGTGATATAAAATAATAAAAGTGTTTGATTAAAGAAAAGTTCCTTATATTATCCGAAATAAAAAAAATTAGTAACCAGTGATAGAGTGGTGCCGTTACAAAACTTGAAAGTTTCACTAGTTGTATTAGAAACATATACATTTGTTAGAATCGTTAGAACTTGCTATACAATAATTGTTTGAGTGCTCGATTAAACGAAAATTAATAAAATGGAAATCAGTTAAACGAACTAATAAGACGGGACTAAAACAATAAAAACCGAGTTAAAGAAAAACATTTAGTTTTAAGAAAACTTTAATTAGTTTTTTTTTTTTCATTTTTTTCGTAAGCGCAAAGAGTCCTTGTTCCTTTAAAGGGAACAAGAACAAATAGCGCTAATAAAACCGGCATCAAAATTCCCGCAAACGCTGCTAAAAAGCTTACGAGGCTGTACTTGAAGTACAAAAGAATGGTTGGGAGCAACGGCACTATGATAGCCATACGGCTTGTTCGCAGTAAGCTACGCAAACGCGAGGAGCACAACCAACATCATACGAATTCCGTGCATCCAGAGCAAGTGCAATGTACAACGACAACGACAACGATGCCAACAAATCCAACAACGATAACAACAACAACAAACGATGGTGGCATTATCAATCAGGCAATGTCAACCAGTACAACAACTGTTGATTCTTGTTGCGTTGGCGCACAGTCGACCATCGTTGCTGCACTTGGTAATGGTTGTAATAATTCGAGCGTTACTACTGATAATGGTAGTACCATGATTTACACGACCAACAATACTACTGCTGAACAATTTATTTGGCAATTTCCGCCGCCTTATCCACCGCCCAATACACCTCCGCCACAGTATACGTTGTATAATGACCAGGTTAGTTTTCATTTACCTTTTTATCTATTACATTTTAAATATGCTAAAGAACAATCTTTCAAGTTGAGAAATTTTTAATTTAAATGTTAGATCAGTTTTTACATTAAAAATGTCATAAAATTTTTAATATTAATCTTTCTTTCTTTAAGATTGTTTTTTATGCATTTATATGAATCTGAAAATAATAATAAAAAAATTCTAGAAATAATAAGAAAATATATGATTTTCTTTCAAAACTGTTAATTTCAGAATCATATTTTAATATAAAATATATATCAGTGTATTTAAAAAATAAGATAAAATTTTTATTTTCTATGAGACTTGATTAGTTTAATGAAAATACAGTTTAAAAACTATCAAAATAAAGCGTGGTTTGTTTCATAATTTAACTCAAATATTTGCTGCCAATTAGTTTTCAACTTATAAACATTAAATGCTCAGCAAAACAAACTCAACTGTAAATCTGTAAATAACTTTGACCGTCGTCTTTGTACATTTCAATACAAAAATAATATTTTAAAATTTTTCCCAATTCATCAATTTGTTATATTATTCAAAAGATTTTATTGTCATTGATTAAATAATAACCGAACTTACGAATCTCCGTGATTCAATGAGCAAATCGAAACAGAAAAATTCAGGCAAACGGTTTCTTTATCACAAAAACTTATTTTAAATCCCCGTTACAAACAAGAATGAAAGACAATCGAAAAACTTCAAAGGAAGAAGAAAACGGTTTGTCGGCCCGTATACATATATTTATATATACAACTAAAACATTTAAATCGCCATTTTTACTAAAGAGTAGCACATCTCGTTTTTTAAGATGACCAAATTCAAATCATCCTCCGAAGACCATAGCACTTCTCAACGCTATTCCTAAACAATAACATATTTTAACGATATCCTTTGATGATTAAATAGCCGAAATATGCTAGTATTCGTGAAAGCTTTTAGAATGTATTATGCTAGTTTTTGCGGTGCGAAATGAAATATATTATTTTACGTTAGAAGCGATGATGTACATGGCAATATAAACAGTACGAGAGCTTTGATTTTTGCAAAAGAAAAACAAATTTATGTCTATATAATGAATTTTAATTCCTCCCAAGTTCAATGACTTTTCACGATAATATTTAAAGTAAAAATAAATAAATAAAACTCGATCGAATGATGCTCGAAACTTCTTAGAATAATTTCTGCAAAAATATATGTATATAAAAAGAAAACGTTAATGATTTTATTAAACATAATATCGAGGTCTTGTTTAAAAAAAAAAGGTACGTTAATAAAAAAGAAAAGGAAAGAAAAAAGAATAATAAACGACGATCATAATACTAGGTCACGCTAGTTCTATATTTCGTAAGCCCCAGCTTGTCGGTCACGAAACGAGGAGAAAGAGAAAGAGAGAATTATACGTATATATATATATATATATTTCGTCGTCGTAGTCGTCATGTTGCCAGCTGAGGAAATAACGTGACGCTGACTTTTAACTTAACTAAATAATTGCCGATAAATTGAAAATTGCGAAAATATTTTTTACTTTTTATTACTTTTTTATTTAATAATGTAATATATGGATATTTTTACCTAAATACACGATAAATAAAGTTTAAGCCGTACATCATATACTTATGATACATTACATATTTAATAGTTTCCGATCGATTTCTTAAGCTTTGAAACAAAGATAAAACCTTTTGTTTAATATACAACGTTGGTTTGTATATTGCGAGCACATAACACACACGTGTACATATAAATGTTGCTTTTTTTTCCTTTTCATTCTTTTGTGATACTGAGCTCTTTTGCGTAATAGTTGTAGCATATAGTGGGGAAAATCGCGAACACGGCTTTTATCTTATCGCCGAGAGAGAGAAGAGAGAGGCACGCGCGCGCCAACGTTTTATTTCAAATTTACCGCGCGACTTGCGCTTGCGCGGTTCACTTGGCAACTGGTTCAAGTTTAAATTTCAAAAAATCTCGAGTGTTGCAGTTTGATGTTTAGTAATTGAATAAAGAAAAAAAATAAACTATCAAATCTTTTTGATTTAACTTGCTTCTCATAATTCATTGAATAAAAAATTTTTTAAGCTATGCGCTTAAGATTAGCAAGTTACTTTCGAACGGTTTATTTTTAAATTCGAAATCGGTTTGTAATTTGTGCTACTTTTTCGTTTCTGGCCTACATTAAAATTTCATTGGCAAAAAACGGTTTCACTCGTAAGGCAAAAAAAAATTCGTGCCCGAAAAGAGAGAAAAAAAAATATTTGCTTAAAGGAAAAAGGAAAGAGAGAGAGGGAGAGAAACGAGAGTGAGAGTCTCGTAACACGGAATTTTGTAATATCACTTTACCCACAATAAGACGAATCGGAAATCACGGAAGCCAAGATATAAAAGATCTTTTTTTTCTTTTAGTATGAGAACATAAGCTCTCGTTGCTTTCTAATCTTTAATGTATATATTTTATATTGAGATGTGTGTGGGTTAGCGTGTGTAGATATTATTTCAAATTTTCGTTTAAAACTTCAATTTATAAGGACAATTATCTCTGAATATAACGTCTGTTAATTTATGTAACTGTAAAAGTTTGTATGTTTATATAACTTAAAAACGTCTTATTCTATATATCCCAATGCAAACAATGGAATTAACATAAAACGGTATATAATAACATCAAACAAAAGCAAAAAATATACGAAAATTTATTAGCGTACACGTAAAGTTCTTCTGAAATTGAACACGATGAGAAAAAAAAATAATCCACGTGCAATATGCGTATATTGATGTTTGTTATCTCACGGTATAAAAGCTTATAAAGTACTCCTAATCAAGCATTTGTTTTACTATCTTTTTATTGTGATGACCATATTGGTAAACTCATGTATTATATACAAAATCTATCGATTAGCGTCGCATGTTCCTGTGTTTATTATCATTACATTTTTGGAACTTAATTCTGACTCTTTTGTTTGATTAAAAACTTGATAAGTCTCTTCTTTCTAAAAGTTTTTTTGGAGACAGTCCTCAACTTTCAAGCATTTTAAAGAATATTAAGTAAATTTATTAAATGTAATAAATGTCTCATTTATAGAAAAAGAAACGGTATTCTTAAATTTTTTATATTCTGGTTATCTTTCGCTTCATTATTTATTAACTGTCGTTTTAAAAATTATCAGACTCACTTCCTGTCTTTTAATTATCATATTCATTATTCATAGATAAAAAAGTTTATTCAAATGTTATAATGAAACATCAATAAATCAAACAATACTTTTTTTACGCACATAATTTTTTTATAAAATTTAAGCTTTCTTTTTATACTCTCAATTTAATACCGCTTCTTAATAACGTAATTCAATTTTTAGTTATAATTATGTTTGGACAAAAAACTAAAATTAAATAGTTGTTTCTTACAGTTACAGTATTAAAGTAAAATAAAATATGAAGCTAAATTAAAAAAAATATTTTAAAACGAAAATACAAAAGTCATGTAATATCAATTTCATTTTTTCTCATACACGTTTTAACCATTCAGCAGTTAACTCGTAAGTCTTAAGGTCATTCTTGGATCACGAAAAAAAAATCTCAAACAATAACCAATACGCGACACGACTTTGTCATTCTTTTTTTTAATGTCTCCTTTTAATCATACATGCACGTAACATATAATGATGTAGCTAAGAAGATATTATGAATAACTTATGCATATAATATATATGTTATAAGTAAATTCTTTCACTCTCACTTAGTCGTCTTCTGTCGTCGAGAGTCACTTGTATTATAATATGTGACATCGTTTCATAGCTTTTTTTTTATGCTCCACTTACTTTCTCGTTATATGCTTCCAAGAGAATCGCACAATTTGTCCTCGATCTTTGCTCTATACCTTATTTTATTCAAAACTTCACCCCCTTTGTCAAAGAAAATAAAATAATAAAACAAGATTTGTAGAAGAACAATAGTTGTATGTATAAGAAACAAATTGAACGGTAAAATTTATCTGTACAGGTACGAATTGTATAATAAATTAATTATTAACAAGATTTATTGTTTATTATTAATTAATTCAATAATAATATCCTTGAGTTAGAAAATTTGAATTATCAATTGCATGAAATTAAAAAAAGGTTTGAATTCAATGACACACTTTTTATAAAATTAAGTACCTTTTAAAAATCTTTCAATTTTAGTAACTGTATATTTTTTCATAAAACTTACAGTTTCTATTTTATAGAAGAAAAAATTCTAATTATTAACATACAAAAAAGACCAAATATTAACCTTATATCAAAACCAAGCAACGAAGCGAGTCCAAGGAAAAGCTCAAAGGTAGACAATTTTTTATCAAAGCAGGACAAGCGCACCTTAAAATTTTTTCGAGGATATTTGCTATCGTTTATTTTTTTGTTACTTATATGAAAATGTCCATGGTTTATGATCGTAGCTAAAAGATTATATGTATTTACACAGCAAAGCTATCATAAGAGTTCAAGTTCAGTCAAAAATAGTATTAGACTAATGGTATCGTTTACAAGGTGTGCTTAATACTAGGTTAATGGGTTATTATCAAAATTTAGTACACGAATAAGGGCTTGTATGTAATCCATCATAATTACTTTGTAAATTATATATTTTTTTAAATAGTAAATCATTTTAATTTTCCATAAACTAATAAAATAATAAAATTATCTTGTAAATTATAAAATTTTAAAAATAAATCCAATCTTGATTCTTTTATAATAGGAAAAAGAAAATTTGCAATTTTGCTCGTATTACAGATAAGGAAGTAGAAATCTGTCGACGTTTAAAATCTCATTTTGAGCTTAAACCCAGTTTTTTCATTTGTATTTTATCCAGGTTTTTATATTATTTTTCAACAATCTACACACATACATACGAACTTCTATAAACAATATAATCGGAGTTAACAAAAACGGGCCGCGAGGATATCGAGCGCTCTCATGCTCGTCATCATCATTGTATACACACACATGTACAACAAACGACCCAAATGAAGTAGGCACGAACAACTTTCGATTTTTTTTAACTGTTTCACATATCTCATTTTTATTTTTATAAAACGTAAGTCACGTATATTGTGGATTATTTATGCATAAAAAAAGCTTTTTTTTTATTATAAGGAAAAATTATACAAAACGCTGACAGATTCCATATTAATATACAAATTTTATATCGTTTTATTATCGCTTTAATATTCGAAGAACTTTGCGCTCGTCTGTAATTTACACAATGATTATTGCGTTGTTACAGCAATGTATGATTGTGTGGGTTCATTAAAAAAAGAAAATAAATAATAAAAAAAAATGATGCCGGTTGCGTATATCGAGCGAGGAAAACTGCTTATTGAAAGCTCGGAAACGATCGATTTATCTGTGGAAAAAAACATGAAATCGTATATATTTGATGATGAAAAGTATATTCATAGAAAAAAAAAATTTCTTTTCTTCTAGTCTCTTCTCTTTTATCGCGTAAAAATCAAATTTAAAACCAAATTACAAGAAAAAGGATCTTTATCGTAGATGTCTTAATGATTTAATGTAAACTTTAATCCTTTCTTTTCGTTTACCCATAGAATAATTATAAAATGTACTATAAAAGTACCTTCATACCCATGACCCAATGAAAATCGAGGTTCATGATATCTTTTTGAGAAAAAAAAGGAAAAAAAAATACAAAGAGCAACGACGATATATAAGTAATATCAAATACACGCGCGTCCTCGAAAATGACATGTATATACACTTTGAAAAAGACGAGGGCAAAGCCTGCACACACAACTTGGGTATACACATATATGAAATACATCGAAGAGCGCAAGAGAGTTAACGTTTTACCGAACGCTCAAGCGCACGCGTCTCATACAGTAGTCTTGATGGCTATTTATAGTTGAGCTACGTTATTTTTACTTATGCGTGCCGTAAGTTATTGTATATACATATACATAATACACATTTGTAAATTAGATTTTAATAGCGTATTGGTTTTCTAGTTTATGTATTAAGTACAACCGGAAGATATTTTTTTTTCCTTTTGAAACGAGGTCTGCCTTAAAAAATTATATCTGTAATGTATTAAAATTTGATTTTTTAGATAATAATAATAATAAATGAATAAATATGCTTAAAATTTAGTTTAAATAAAATAAATTATTTAAAATAAAAATGTAATTTAACAAAAAGCAACGAATATTGAAGAGAACCGTTATTAAAACTAAAATCCGATTTTATTTAAACCGGAGAGGAAAAATAAAAGGAAGAAGACCGGTTTGTCATGGCATCGTATGTATTATGCTTGATTCGTTACACAATATTGCAGTTATTTGCACGACATTATTATTATTATACACAGATTCCTACACGCATTGTCTTAGAATAACGTTTCCCCTCTTTTTTTGGTAAATTTAAAAATTGAAATTCGCTAATTCATCGCGAATGAAAACGTTCTCTTATTCTTTTTTATAAGCAGTTAGTGGTGCGTACTATTATATACATACACACATACACACATATATATAAAAAAGAAAAAAAGCTCGGACTCTAAAATTAGTGTAGGTGGGGTAGAAATGTTAATAGGCCCTCGGGCTGTCTGCCAGGTCGTCGTTTTATTTTTATATATACATATATATACAGAATAACAGTTCGTTCGTTTTTGCTTATAGTATTATGCTTTTTTTTTTCTTTTTACTATCTCGCTCTTTTTTCTGCGGTTGTCTAGTTTATTCTGCCTGGCAGCTGTTTTGCCTGTATGTGTGTATACGCTTGCGTCTTCCTTATGCTTTTTAAGTTCAGACAAACGTTTTGTCGGTTATTTCAAATCTAGAGGATGGATGAATCGTCTGTTGATTTTTTTTCTTTCTTTACAGTTCTTAAAAAAGATAGAAGGTTAATTTTTTATTTAAAAACTAAATTCAAACCTAATAGTTTAGAATTAAATCTATAATAAGCTTTATCTAAAAATTTATTTCGAGAACAACTGCAAAAAATAACGTAAAAAGTCTGCGCGATACCATTACGACATTACGTTGATGGTATATAGATATATACATATGCAATATAATAAATGCATCGAGAGCATTTACAATCGGCTTTGCACGTTGGACTTTTTAGCATAAAATATATGTATACAGATATATTTATATATATATATATATATATGTGTAAGTTCGACCGATTATATGTCGCTTTGACTCTATACACCACTGCAGACTATAAATTCATGCCCCCCCGACGACTTCCGGCTCAACTGGCGCGGCGTGCCACCGCCTTTTCTTGGTATTTCTGTCTTTCCTTTTTTTTCCTTCATTTCTATCTTTCTCTTTTTTTTTCATTTTCTCTCTCTCTTTCTTTTTCTCTCCTGCATATCTGAGTGGGTAGTTTCGTGTCAGGTCGACAACGAGAAACTGAAGTACCGTTTTACACTGTATGTTAAAGATAAAATTTTAGTATGTGTATAAAAAAATACGGGTTTAAATTGCTTCTTAAATTACTGATTAAATAATGTAATATTAATAAGAAACAGAAAAAATTAATAAAAATATTATTTTTTTACTGCATTTCAAACTTCCTATGTTTGACCAACTTCCTGATATTCATATGCATTGCAAATAAAAATAAAAGCATTATGAAACGCTTGCAGAGACACAGACGTTTAAATTAAATGAAAAGTTTGTATACGAGAATATGTAGTAGCTAAAATTTTCTCTTTGCTTGTGACAAATGCATTGCTATATATTACCAAAGTTATGAGATTAATATAGAACAAATGTATAAAGGTCGATTTTTCTTTCCCTTTCTTTTCATGCTTACACGTTCCACGTTTTATTTTCCCTCAGCAACAGCAGTAGAAGCACATTACACAAAGCTTCACAGAAACTGAATGTAAGGCGCTTAAAACGTGGAAAAAAAAATTTTTTATTTCTTTTTATGTGGTTCTTTTTATTATGATCGTGATAAATTTTATTGCAATAATTATTTTAAAAAATACATAATTATCGGTCGATTAAAAAGCTTTTAAGCCGAAGAGTAGAAAAAAAATAAAGTAAAAACTCGAGTTTTATTACAAGCAGTCTATACAGAGAAAAAAGAAATAGATATATACAGAAAGAAATGCCGGTTTCTCTAGTCTCACGCGCGGTGTGTAAAAAGGATCGATGAGAAGAAAAGAAGCGTAGCGTAAGCAAGTATAGACTCCGGTGAAAAAAAAGGGACAGGAGGGAAGTAAAGTTATACATACATATAGATATATATAAGGGATAGAATGTATACGGTTAGGGCGCCTATATATGCACTCTACAACGTCGGTTCAATGACCAAAATGAGAAGGCTTGCACACACTAATACACGTATACATAAATATATCTATAGATCCACCGCAGTGTAAAAAGAGAAAGAGACAGAAAGAAAGTGCTTTTCTCTCATACTGTTTTATCGATCAACCCATGAGTTTCTCTCTTCTTGTAATACTTCAATCCTCTTTCTCTCTCTCTCTCTCTCTTTGGGCTTTACACACGCATCGTTATTATAAGGGTGAGGTTCTCTCACGCTTATACATGGACTGGGCTCGCGTTTCCGTCCCTCGTAACATATATACATGTAGGGTGTAGAAAATTGTATAGTCTGTCTGATGCTCTACTCTCTTGTAATTTTCTACCCTCTGTATTGAACTCTGTTCTATCTTTTTTAAAATCATGGGATATTTTGTACTTTTATTTATAACGAAATTATAAGTTTTGTTTTGTTAAATATATAAACAAATCAGTTATAAAAATAAAGAATCAGTTAAGGGTATTGACTTAAAAAAATAAAATAATTATCAAAATTTTCTGGTTTAAAGTTACAAGCATTCAACCTCATTTCCGGTGATTTTTCAAATCCTTATTTTTTTTGTTGTATTACAAAACTATACAAGACAAATAAAAGACACATGCTGAGTCTTTTATTTGTCTAGTCATTGCTGAAAATACAGCGAGAGTCCCAACATTAAAAATTATATTGACCCTCATAGTAAGCTGTCCAAGATCTTTTCTTCTTAAAAGATGGTTAATAACTTTAAAATAGTGGAAATACTAGCGTGAGCCCTGAAAAAGGCCGCCTTGACAAAAGAGCTATACTTTCTTGCAAGAGCCTCTTTCTTCTTCTATAAAGATTTATCTTTATTTTTTTCCTTTTTCAAAAAAAAATTTTTTTTCAGTTAATTGTTGAAATTTTCAAGTATTTCTAAGAATTTTTTAAACAACCTATAGAGAAAAAAACTAATATTAATCCAATGAAATTTAATTATAAAACAATGAAATTAAATTTAATCAAGTCTCAATACAAGTTAAATTATAAAAGTATAAAAAAAATTGTTTAAAAAAAATAAAATAAGCTAACATCATATTCATCTTTATGTTTTACAGGATACACTAGTGCACGGGCTACAATCGGATAGGCAAGGTTTTGCCAAGGGTTTCCGTAAAAATTTAGGTGGACGCTGGCGTCGTCTAGTCAAAAGGAAACCAGAATCAGAAACATGTGCTATACCACCAGAACTTAAAGATCAGCTCAAAACCATTTACGTCTATTGACGAGCCTCAAAAAAGAAGTTTTCATTTAAAAAAAACAGAACGAGCTTATTTAAAACAATGAAACGATACACATAGAGGAAAAAGGTGCTTATCAAGTTATTTGGGGAACGAAGAAAGAAGCTACAAAAAAGAAAAAGATGAAAATCAAACGACAAAATGAATATTGACAACGAAAGCTGATTTTGGATTTCCCTTGATATACTTCAATCAATGCACCTTCGATGAACGACTAGAATTAAAAGAAAAATGTTGCTTTTTCCCGTATTAAAAGAAAGAAGAAATCGTATTTATAATTAATGATAAAAAAAATACCAATTTTTAGTCAAATAAATAGGCGACAACATTGATTATAATGATTGTGTGATATGAGATTTTTTTCTAAGAGCGAATGACGTGATTTAATTTTTTTTTTCTAAATATACAATATTTTTAGCTTTTTTGCGTATTAATTATTTTGTTTGTTGACCGATACGTTACTTTTAAAATAAATTTTGTTTTTTTTTCTAAGCGTGAATGCAATTACGAGAGACTGCGAAAAAAAATATGACCGTTTTATGCGTTATTAATTAAATTGTAGCGAGATATAGAGACAAAATTTGATGTAAAAATATTAATTAAATTATGGTAATTAGTGTAGCTTGGGATAAAGTTATATCATTGTTCACGAACGACCAACGAATGATTGTCTGGAAGCCGAATACAATATACGACGTGCCTGCGTTGATAAAAAAATATCTTTTTCAGTTGAAATCAACTTGTAATAATAATTAAATATCTTTTTTTCTAGTAAATCATTTGAAACTATGAAAAACAATGAACACCAATATAAGCTGGAAAAGATTTTTTTTCTTAGCAATCGAGCAAGAAAGAAGATCGTGAAAGTGCCTTTTTTCTTCTCCATGTAGTAAAAGCAGGCGCACGTGTCATCGCGTGAATGAAAGTGTTTTACTTTTTTTTTTATAATTATATATAACGCACATATCTAGAAAAGTCTACATGTCAGGGAAATCGTTCGGCGAATTGCTTGTAAAATTTTCCATTCTTTATAGTCGACAAAAAATGGCTCTAAGATGCATTTGATGCGCGTTCATTAATCGCCATTGGCTTATCAGACGAAGTTTTATTGTGTAACATGACATTCTTTTGAATTTTATTTTGAAAATTTTGTTTAAAGTTATAAAAAATTTAAAAAATAACATAAAAGAAAATTCGCTCAAAATAAGATTCTATTAGAGTTGACTTAAAACAAATTATCATTGACTAAATTTTCATGACGATTTTAAATGCGACATTTGAATGAGATACACAAGTAATTCGCTTTATGATTAACCCTGTCGACTTTTGCCTTCCGAAATAAAATGACCAGAAAAAACAATGCAAGCGTATCAAATTTTTAAAAAATGATACAGCGCGAACGATTTAGAAAGATAAAAAAGATTAACCGCCAAAGCATTATTAGATAGTGAAAGAAAATGTCTAATCGACAAGATAATGTTTGTTTAAAAAGAAAAGTTCTTTGGGGGAGACGATGCGTTGCGCAAAAATGATTTGAAATTGAAAGAAAAAAGAAAAAAAAAAAGAAAACCAAGCCTTAATGAGACTGAAAAAGTGTAAAAGAGTATACGCGACAAGGCTTCTTGTATGTGTGTACGTATTTTACGCATCCCCCATTTACGATAATTGTAGCTTTTATCTCACAATTAATTAAGAAAAAATAAATTGTCAGCGTGCACGTCGTAAAAAAGGAATAATCAACCTTCGTTCGACTTGAGTAAAAAAAGAAACAAATAATCAAACATATCTACTTCTCTCAATAATATATATTTTTTTTCATAAAGTACTTGAAAAATATTTTATGAAAAAGAAATTATTAAAACGAGCTCTGAAAAATTATATTTATTGATTTCAAACGAATCTCAATTTGTTTAAAACAAATGAATTTTTTTATTCAGAGTTATAGTTTATAGATCATTGTTGTTTTACACGGCTTTTTTTACTCTAGTGCGTCACATAGTATTATACTGTAAATCGAAATAAACGAAAATAATGAAAATTTAAAAAAAAAAAAAAGAAATGATTAATGTAAAGGAAGAAGAAAATGTGACTTTCGGCGCTGCCCTTCCAGACTTTCGTTACAAATAATTATATAAAACGTCTCGATGCTATACGTTTCCTGTTTTGATTAAAAGAAAAAAGGAAACATTAAGAATAATAAGAAAAGAAAATGTTATACGCTCGTATCTCGGCAGCTCCGTCTCACACGATCTTTTCTATTGAATATTTTTTTTTGTTGTAAATAGATGTAAAAAGGAAGCAATAAGGCGCGTAATAAGAATGTTTTTTTTTCTTTTTTTGTAAAAGTCTTGTATACTATTTTTAAGGCGAGCTCTAGCGTAGTTGGTCCTAATTCATTCTTCTTGGCCTATCGTCGTTTGTGGAACGTCCTCAAATTGTACTTTTTTTTTTTAAATTTTTTTCAATTTTGAGCGACGATAATCATAAAACATAAAAATACAAAAAAAAATGTTAAAAAAAAGTGTACGAAGCGTATCTAATTATCCCACGACGATATTGCCGACAAGAAAAATTCGTAACGGGCCAACTTTTTGAGACTCTCTAACTCAATTACGGACGGCTCATATTGAGCTCACAACTACATACTAACCCCAATACTTTTCCCCTCCGTCAAAGGTATTTTAATTGAATTGTTGTATTATGTAATTTATAATGAAATATTAAAAAAAAGATGTAAGTGGTCGATCGGTCTTAAACTACAAGATGTGCCGTTAGTTTTATTTTTTATGCTCGCCGTATGAACTTCCAACTTTTGAAAATCTGTACTGGGAATATCTATTTTTTTATCAAAACAATGTATATTTTCCAAATTATATTTTTCTATAAAAAGAAAAAAATTTCAAATATAATTATATTTTTTTATCAGTATTGTCGCGAAAAGATTGTAAAAATTGATATCACCATTAATTTTGTGCACCAAAATGTTAAAAATTAGCATAATAGAAAATTTATATTTTCGTATAGATTTTCAGATAGTACAAATAGCGAAACACTCCGAAACATCGATTTTTTCCATAAGATCTTAGAAAAAAAAGTTGTAAGAATCACTGTTATCGAAGAAATAAAACTTGTCGTTTAACCAACTGTGACCGTTTCAAACATTTATTATTAAAATATTAGCATTTTTTGCACATTCGATCAGAGGATATAACAACGCCGATCAACCTGTAATATCCTCTCTTGTATTACGATTAATTAAATTGTTTTTATTTTTAATCAAATAAATCTACAGGCAGCATAATGTTATTATTTTTGTTTTCTTTTTTTACAAGCTATACAAAGATAAACGGCAAAGTGATTAGTTGAAGATCCTAAAGCGGTGTGTATCTAAATAACACATTGTGCATATGTAATAGAATAAAACAAAAAAAGAAGCAAGACGAAGTAGCCGTATCTTAGTTTTATGTAAAATTTACAATAATTTATTTAAGATTAAAGCTGCGCTCTTTTATTTCCTAGTCACTTTATAATACATGCGAAATTTTTTTTCAAACTTGTATTTTGTTAGTTTATACGCCTCTACGCAGCTTTATGTTCGTTTTATTTTTTTCAATGTTCGAATACAACAATATCAAATAAAGTATTTCAAACGTAATCAAAACTTGTTATTATAATTGTCTTAAAACCATCCTTTCCTTTTACTTTGTTAATTTTATTTTTTTGGTTAAATATTTAGATGAAATTAATATATTTTTATAATTCCAAAGTTCAGAAAGAATTGATTATATCAATGCTTAATTAACAATATTTATTTATTACAATTATTGTAAGTAATTAAAAAACATGATAGAATAATTACATTTTGATAGATATTCCTATCAATTTGATGCATATTTACAGATTTAAAGTTTTGAAATATTATAATATTTTTTAAGTAAAAAATATAATCAAAGTTTTATAAAAGATTAATTAAAATAGATTTTAAAACAAAATTATTATACTAATAAATGAGAATAAATTAATTCAATTATAAATAAAAAAATTAATATTCACTATGATTTTATTTATCAATGTCAATTTAAAATTTAATGTAAAAAGTATGAACATTAATTTTATATCTTTTTAAAATTACATATATTTTACGCAGACGCAAAGTATCACGTGATGAATGGCTGAAAAGTCGGCTGCTGTTATAAATCAAAATCACAGATTGTTATTGTAAATAGATAGTTAAGCAGCGCTTAAATAAATAGCAAATTTTGCTGGCAGTTATACTTGTCATCTAGAAAGAACCGGCTATTCGGTTTTTTTTCTTCTATTTCGAAGGGTATCAAAAATATTTGTAAATGTTAAGATTCTTGGCTCAAAAATTACCAGGTGAGCAATTGTAAACAAGCAATGTGCAACAAAATATTTAACATTTTTGAAAGTCATATGTTCAAGAAATTCTAGCTCTTTCTAAAATTTTGACAAATTTCGATATAAATTGTTTAAATTTTTTTAATTGATTGCAATCTAATGCCAATTAATAATTATGAATTATAGGTTATAACTGTAGTTTCAACTTCATATTTCGCAATATGACTGATATAGCAAATAAACCAGTGGAATCATCGATAAGAAAAAAATTAAAAGAAACTTTTTTACCTGTTCATATGGATGTTTTAAATGAATCTTATATGCATAATGTTCCAAAAGGTTCAGAAACACATTTTAAAGTTGTAGTTGTATCGGATGTGTTTACTGATGTTCCTTTAATTAAGGTACAATTATCTTAACAATATATTTAATTTTTAGAATATTTTAATTTTTAAAAGGAATAAATAATAAAAGTTTTTTTTTGTATAGCGACATCGAATGGTTATGGATTTATTGAGCGATGAATTACAGAATGGAGTTCACGCACTTTCTATCGTAGTAAGTATTTCTTTTAAATATTTTATTAAATTTGAGTCTGATTCGTATTGAAATTACAATTTTTATTTATTAAAGGCGAAAACACCAAGTCAATGGGATGACAGTGACAAAAATGTTAAGCCTAGTCCTAATTGCAGAGGTGGTTTTGGTAAATAAATTATGAAAACATCGAACTGTACATACATCATATACAAATCATTAAAAGATCTTATTGTCGATGCTATAAAATTTTAACACAGAAGCATATATGTATAATATAGAAAGATTGTATTTTATCACACTTTCTTTTAAGTAAAGTATATGATATTTTTAATTTATTACATTTGTAAATATAATAAGAAATTTGATATTACTACTTACATCTTTTTACAATAGTTTGAAAACTTTTTTTTTAAATAACATTTTCAAATTTTTCTAAACAAAATGTACTTATTTTTAAGTTACTATATAATATTAATGGACTGATTTGACAAGATGATGATATAATATAATGAATTAAATTTACAAAATAAAGATAAAACAAAACAAAAATGGGTTTACTAATGTCATAATGTGAAAGTGTCTAGTCTTAATTTCCCCTCGTTTTCAGTAAAGTAAAGCATATCTGCCATTGATTGTTCAGCTATTGCTTCTTCTGCTTTTTCATATATCTATAAAATTTTTTATTTTTAATGGAAAATAATAAAAATTACATGTTAATGTAATAAAGTTTATACTTTATAATTTTGAAAATTCAATGAAATTTGATAAATTGATTATTTTAATATTTATTGCAATAAGTATTTATTTCATTAAATTTATCAGTAAATGATAGCATAAATCATATTTAAAATCATGTTGAAGTTACTTACCCCTCTAAAAGTTATGTCTTTGGGAGGATGTTTGAAATGTGGTCCAAAATTCACAGAAACCGTCGCACTTTTGTGAATAGAAACAGATGGATAATAAGCACCATTAAAAATGTCTGTAAATGCATCACCTTGAGAGACTCCATTTTTAAAAAATGTAATTTTACTCCCTACAAGAGGTTTTAGAGTTTTGACTGCTTCAGGAACTTGATCCTTTTCTTCATAGTATAAATGACTTTTAAATTTTACTAATGGCTAAAATAAAAATTTTTATTAATTTCTATTCTACATTTGTCTATTCTGAGAATTTATTATTTTAGGGTAAAATTACTAATCACTGACAAAATTAAATCTTTGAAAATCTGCTCAACATTTCAATTTTTATTTTTGAATAAATAAAAAATAATAAATAAAAATTTTTTAGCACCCAAGGAGGATTTGCAGATAGAAAATCGAAACGTTAAACGAATTCTTTCAAGAATTAATTTTGTTTATGATTAATTAATTAATTTTATAGCACTGCGTGAGCTAAATTCGCGTTTTCTACACCATTTAGCGGGAGCTAAATACAACTTTTTTGAACTGTGTAAAAAAGTACTACCGTCAGAAATTTCGCACTTTATTATACTGTTCAAAAAAGTGATATCGAAATCACGCATCACAATCACTCTTTGTATATATATTAATACGTAGAAATGTCTTTTCACACATGATAATACGTAGAAAATCAATCAAAAAATATAAATACTTTAATAAAGAATTGAAAACATCAAGAAAATCAAAACTATAGTTTATAAATTACTGTTGTGCCGTGAGTTGTCGAAACAAAACATCTGTGAGCGGCGCGCATGCGTGTACAGTGTGTACGGCCTAAGAATGAGAAAGAAAGAGATAGCTGTACGAACAATAAACTAGATGCTTTGCTTTGTCTGACCTGTGTATACATAAATCTAAATAATCGGCAAGTTCTCTTTTTATCATATTGTATTTAATTAATAAAATATCACTGACATCAATACTTATTTGATATAATTTCTCAATCTAAGAATATTTTTGATATCGTTTTTGCTTTTTTTTGTTTGCGATGGGTCTATCATTGATAATAAATAGTTTTACTTTTTTTCGATTTATCATTCGTGGTGTGCATAGTTTTGCTGATGTATAGAATTCGTTTTTATTTACGAATTATCATTCGTGGTGTGTATAGTTTTTGATAATATTGATTTTCTGGGGTATTAATTACGTGTGGCGAATTTATCTCACACGTGCTATAAAATTATATACGATACGTGTGCTCGAAGTGGTCCTCTTACACGACGTGCATAGCACCCTCGCTGCGCTCGGGCGCTAACTGCACGCCGTGTAAAAAAGGACCACTTAGAGCACGTGTATCGTAATGTACTATTATTAAGATTTTATTTAGTATTGTTTTATTTGAGAAACGTTTTTAAAATACGTACTCGATCCTTATAAGTATTGGGAATATGACTTGGACTATGTATATCGGGTAAAACTACTAAAAATCCTAATGTATCACCTTCTCCATAACCATTACTGTAATGTTTTCCTCTACTTTCATGAAAACGAGTACCTTTCCTAAAATTTCATTTTAATAAAATTAACAAAAATAGATAATTTAGAATTACATATTTCATATTAATTTTTACCTAGAACGCCACGAATAGCCAAATTTATCATATCCTAAAGGAGCTTGTAAATTAGCATATTCTTGACCATAACCAAGTCTTGTTGCTGAGCCTTCAGGCATTTCTTCTATAGTTGCTTCCCAGTACCAAGTGCCTTTACACACAGCTATTAAAAAAATGTTTCATTCAAATTTTATAAAAAATATTAAGCCAGTTGTAATTATACTATAGTAAGATTTTGAAACATACAGTGGGTAGCTCGAATCATACAATATCCTTTTTCACCGGTGACTGCCAATCTATCTTCTGAAACTTTTAATTGTGGTGCCCTATCGTGTAAAGCAAGAAGTACAACACTTGGACTTAAAGGTCTGTACAACCAACCTGGAATGGGTTTGCCAGCCCAATCACTGCTCTCATCAAATTCCTAGTACAAACATACATATATTTATAATCATATATCAATGTACCAAATCATCTTATTTTGCAAGTAAATAATGAAATATTTTTAAAAAGATAAATATTTTGATAGAGAATGTTGAATTAATGAATCGTGATGAATAACTTACTTGTCTAAAAGGTGCATGTGGATCAGGTTCAGCTAAAATATACCTGTAACCATCTTTATTGAAAGGATGCTCCAATGGATATCCATGTGCAGGTAACTTTGGTGCTGTCATGTCTGAACCTCTACCTTTTTTACCGGGACCAGTGCCAGTTCCTTCACCAGGAAGTTTTCGCTTGGCATTTCGCCCTCGAATCCCACCAGCAATTGGTGCTATAATTTCCATTATAGTTATTATAGCAATATTATATTATGAAAATGAAAAAGAAAGCACATTATTTGTTTGGTAAGCATTAGGCAATCGGAAACTGTTTTGTTAGTTTACCCATATATAAAATAAAAAATTTTTTGAATTAAAGATTTGTTGTATTAAAAAGTAAAATATTTGAACAAAAAATTTATCTCATAATTTCTATTAAAAATGGTATATTTTTAATAGAAACAAATATAAGTTCTTGATAAGTTACATGAACCTTGTCCTAATCATTTTAAAACCAAGCAGAAAGTGGTAATAAAATAATGTTCAAAATTTTTTTAATTTAATAACAACTCTTAATAAAATTACAGTTTCAAAAGCAGCATAAGCACATATTGCCTGATTTGTACGTACCAACTTGTTGTATTCCCATTTCAGTAATTTTCAACGTACCTCCTTTAATCATTGCTTCATAATTTGGTTTAATTGTTATTAAATCCGAGCTTACAAGTCCATAAAGTTGACCTTCACTTGTCGATTCGTCCATCATAAAAAGGGTTCCAAGATCTTTTGTCAAAGCTTTGTGTATCTTTAAATGACAATAAATCTTTAACTTTTATTCAAATGCAATATCAAATTATAAGAATTGCTTGATTTTGTAGATAGATATAATATTTTTCTATAAATAAAAAAATTATTCAAGAATTGATAATTTATTGAAATAAATTTATAAAATACTAACTCTTGAATGCCAAGACTGAGTTACTCTTCGAGGCATTGTTGTCATGCTTTCCCAATGACATTCTATAAATGGAATAATATCTCTGTCTTTATGAAATAATGTCCTATTACTGTTTTCCTTTTGACAAGTTTGAATTAAATTTGCAATAGCAGTGACACACATTTGTGGAAATTCTATACATTAAAAATATATTAGTTCATTTCAATGGGTAAAACAAATTAAAAAGAATGAAATAAAAAAATATCAACTTACGAGCTACATTTTTTTTAAAGCTTTCTAGACCAGTATTAGAACAATTCTTACACATAAATACATAATTTGTCATAAAAGGTACTAATTTTCCCAATTGATAACCAATGCAAGATTCATGAAACCACCTTGTACAACTTGCACACAATAATTCCGCAATATTTAAATTTCTATCTTTTCCACTGTAAAGTTAAATGTAGATGATTATGTGAACAAATAGAGTAAGCATTAAAAAATTTTATTGTGTAATTTACCAGTAACAATTTCCAATTTCACCAATTGTACGTCCATTTGGTTTTTCTAGAATTTGTTCTTCTATTTTGATTTCTGTTTTAATTATTTCTTTATCTTTATCAATTTCTCCTTCTTCAATGATATTATTGTCCACATTTTCAACACCATCCAGTGTAGTGCTGTAAAAATTGATAAATTTACTTATTATTTTAAATATTAACAATATTTAAACTTTTGTTTATAACCTTAAACTTAATTTGAGATTGATTAAAATAATTTTTATTATTCATAATTATGTTAAGTTAAAAAGTTATTTAATGAAATTTTTCATAGGAAATTAATTGAAAATCTCGTTTTGTTACCTTTCTACTTTTTCAATCGACATGCTGAATGCAAATTGTAAACAAGATAAAAATCTATTTTGCAATAGCAGAGTAGTGTATACATATATCAGCGGCTTTTTTACTTTAGTTGGCAAACTTGAGGACCGCGCCGGCTTTACAGTTGGTAACCAGTCCTGGTGTCTTCATGTCGCATGAAATAATAATAAGTCACAAAAAAATGACCATTTTTTCAGGAAAAGTACTGTGACCTGGCGGTAACGTTTAAAATATTCAAATCTATAGTTTGTTTTAACCCTTTCAGACCTGAATTTTTGTTTCTGTTCTAATGATCGTTTATGAGATGACTTTTTTTTAAGTTTTCTCAATTTCTAGCACCCATATAATAACTTAGACTATCAGTTTCAGATAGGAAACAACCTTCAAGTTTATGGTAATCCGTATATTTATTTTAAAAAATTTTAAGTAACTTTTGTAAAATTGAAAAAAAAACTAAAAATCATCAATGTATGTATACATGGTACTGTAGAGTCTGAAAAGATTAATTTATATATGATTGTTTAGAAAAATAATTACATATAATTACAATTTTTAAGTTTCTCTATTAACATTTTCTTTATATGATTGTATAAAATAATTTTGAAACCAACAATATATAAAAATGCAAATAAACGCCTGATAATACAGAGTAAGCAATAGAGTAATACCATTTTCATTTACAAAAACGAGAAGCAAAATTGTTTGAAATAAAATTTAAATCAATATTTTTCTAATAAAAATAACATAAAGAACAAAATCTTTTTAAAAATACTTTTATTAAATAATTTTAAAATACATTTAATAAAACATTCATTGAAGAAAATTTTTTCAAAATCTATTTTCTCAATGAAAAATATATGTATATAAAAAGTTTAGTAAAAAAAATTTTGTGTAGTGTTAATACATTATCGTATGATCCAACATATAATATAAGGCTACAGCACATATAATATATGTAATGTCATGAACACATAATTTAATTTAATTTATGGCTTAAAATGTAAGTATGATTTTACTTCAATAAATATATATATCAAACACATACAATATAAGTGATGTATATATTCCAAAATTTTTTCTTTTTTTTTATAAATTTTCTGTTTTCTTTATATAAACAAATAAAATTTTAATGCTAATAACATGATGTACAAAATAAAATTTTTATCGATTTATTCAGACTTTGGTTTATCATCTTTCTTTTCTGTCGTTGGGCTGGTAGCAGCTTCGGAATTTTGATTTTCTTTCTGTCCTACATTTAAAAAGTTAGCAAGATGAAGAATTGAAACGACATTGGACATGTAATTTGTGACATCTTCTTTCTTCACAGTTCTCAATTGAGCGACTACAGAATGATAAATTCTATTGGCAGTTTTGGAAGATAATTGACCAATCGTCTGTACTGCGTGCAATACTTTGTTCTCGTCAGACGATACTGGAGCTAAAAATTTATTGTTTTTTTAAAAATAAAATACTAAATTTAAACATTTTATATTATAATAGTCTAAAATTTTTACAAAAAGAAGACTTTTTAAGATATTAATTTTATAAAATTCTAAATAAAAAATTTCGATCTCGAAAGTTTAATTTAAATAACACCTCGAAATACTTTTGCAAATAAAAATTACCTGGTTGTTCTTGTTCATTTTCAACTGGTGGGAAATAGTGGTCTAATAAACGATTGATAAGAACGCTTGTATTATCAACACCTTGAACTGCCAAAGCACCATATTGGGTGCTAAGAATTTCATTAGCCTTAGCAACACTGATATCTTTCAAAGCTGTAGCTTGATTTGAAGCGGATTCTTTTGCAGCTGTGAGTTTTTCAATCGTTGGTTGAAGTGAGCTGTTCATTACGTTTTTAGCTGCATCGTAAATCTGATAAAACAAAGATATCAAATTTTAATTTTAGAATTATAAGTGAAAACAGTTTAAATTGTAAGTTTTCTTTTACTGATTATTTTTTTTCTGTATTCATAACGTAGTTAAATTAAATTTAGCAAGTAAAAAATGTACAAAAAAAAAAATAAATCGAATTAAAACGTAAATTTAATAATTTTCACCATACAGTGAACATTTTTATTTAAAAATTTTTAAGGAACACTTAACAAACATTTGACGTATGATATAAGACGTTATAAATAGATGTCGTCATTTCAAAAGAGTTTTAAATTGATTCTATTGCATAATGAATAAAGACTCGTGAAATTGTCATTATTTTCTTATCAATATTTATCACAATCAAAGTTTTCTTAACACAAAATAATTGATTTCAAACATTCAATTTTAAAAATTTTTTAATACTTTGTATTAATGCAATATTTAGTTTCTTGAAGCTTTTTACATATATGCATTTAAGTATTTTACTAATATTGATATTTTAAATTACATAAAGTTCTAATATTTATTCAGTTTTGTTTAACTTCGTTTTAGTAAAATCAATAGTTAAAATTTATAGTAAATTTTAATAATAAAACAAAATTATAACTTTATGCTTTCAGTTTATTAATTTTGGCTATTTTTTTCTTAATTACCTATTGATTTTAAATAATAATTTAAAACTTGATACACTATAAACTATTAAAATTAAAATTACAAAATTTTTCATTCATTTAAAATTTTTCAAATAATATTCAGATTGCGTAAATCAATATTCGATTATACACTAATAAATTTTTTATCTCGTACATTGTAAAATTATCTTTTTTTCGACATGATGCTTAATAATCAATAAATATAAATAAGAAAAAAAAATTCACCTGTTGTGGAGGCTGTTTAACCATTGGTACTTTTTGCTCAACAATATCCAAACCTTGGCATAATTTTTGATCAACCGTACTAATAGGTCCTTCTAATTTTTTGGCTGCTTGCGCGGCAAGTGGTGCTGCTGTTGCTGTGGCACAATGTAAACCAGCTTCGGCAAGATTCAACGCCCAGTTAATAAGATGATGAGAATCTTTTACGTAGGAATATGTTGATGCAGTTTTTTCAACAGCCGATTGCACGACCGGTATATTACAGACGCGATCGAATACTTCAAGATGCGGACCTCCTTGCACTTGTTCTTGAGGTGGAATACCTGTTTGATCTGCCATTATGTGATGAATAATCTATAAAAAAAAATGAGTTTTTTTTTAGTTTTAAAGTCGTTATTTTTTTTCTTTTGGATGAATCGTTAATAATCATTAAACAAATTGTACTTGAGAAGGATAAGATGTTTAGCTGATTTTCAAATAGTTATTTTAAATAGCAAAACGAAAGAATATTTTTCAAATAGATTAATATATTAAAATTAAATTAAATTTATGTAATAATAGATTACACATGAACATTATTTTTCTTTTTTTTAATAAAAAAAATATACGTTTATGTTTGGTATTTACGATAAAAAAAGTAATCGGCTCCAGATCTGTCGAGATAGTACTTTTAACAAGGTGAAAACACATATGACGCGTGAAAGTTACGATCACTTATAAATATTGATTCATCGTACGTTTTATTTTATCAGCTTAGTTGTATTGTTTGGATACATGTATAAGAAAAAAAGAAACACTGTACGTCAGTAAATTTTTTTAATTTAAAATGAAAAAAAAAACATTTTATGTGTTAAAAATATTTTTAACGGGTGCGCAGTAGCTCGATAGTTTCCGCTACTTATGACTAATAATAACGCGGCATCGTTTATATCGTTACTATTTCAATTTAAGAGGTTTATAATGGAAAGTTAAAATACGGCAAAGACAATATTTTAACTATTCTTTGATTTTTTTATGCTACAGTGGGAATAGAAAAAACAAAAATTTTAACTGATGGAAAAGTTTAATAATTATTAAACTTATTATTTTAATTATTCTTTCGTAATATTTATTCAAAGAAAATACGTTTATACTTTGTACCTTAAGTTAACAAATCAAGACCAATGAGTCATTCCAATAAGTTACGTTCTTATAAAAACTTAATTTAGTGAATTTTTTTATATTTACGGGTTCTTTATTGTATGAAAATATATAGTAACTTAAACATAATTTAAGGCATAAAGCGTAAATATCTTGAGATTATAAAAATACAACTCACGATTGCCAGAATTAATTTTTTTTTTACTAAATATTTCCATAGTAATCTAGTAAATCGTAAAAATAATTTTCAATTAAAAATGTACATAAAAACAAACTTCGTACTCTTTTTTGGATGATGCAACATTGTGTTCATTTTTTCAAATGAAGATAAAAACCTAGTCTTTCTTGTATCTAGTAAAATGATTAATTTTTCAATGAAAATACTTTTATCGGCATGAATAGTTTAATGAATCAAATTACAGAATAAACGTTATTTAATGTTGCATTTTTTTATAATTTTGTCGCCATTGAGTCTGTAAAATATTTTTATTTTCAAATTAATTTTATACAAATCTTATATGTGAACGTATAATTAAAGAAAAAAAAAGTAAACCTTGGTCGGTATAAATTGGTGTTATTAAAGTTCATAAATATACTTATTAAAAATGATTGTCATTTTCTCAGAAAAAAATGTGTACACTATATTACTAATTTTCACATAAATTGTAATTAAAATTAAAAACTACGTATAATAATAACTATCTACCATCGTATCACAAATTTTTGCTTTTTTGTGTCAATAAATAAATTTTGCAGACAATATTAATATTTTGACAAAAATATAAAGTGACATATATACTAGTACTTTCACTGTTTTCTTTTCCTAGCTAGATTGATTATATGTACAGTGATATCAATGAGTGAAAGTTAAAAGTCTACAAAAATTATGAGAGAAATGTCTAGACTACAAAAATGACGAGAAAGAAATTTAAAAATTTTAAAAATCACTATGGGAATGTGTTGACCGGTCTGTAAATTTATTTTTATATATTTATTAATATTATCTATAGTAAAATTTGATTAAAATAATCTTTCTAACGTATTTTTTATCTAAAATCAATAAATTAACGATATTTATAATCTATTAATCATTATCTCCAAACACATTAACTAAAATGAAACTTATACACTTGAAAGTTTTGTAACGAACCAAAGAATCAAAGTTCAAGTTTTAATTCTATAATAGGTTATGTGACATGCAATTTATCAATGAATTTTTTTTTTCCTCCAAAATATATCACGTAATCTGGGTGTGCATGAATAATACACATAATCACTTTTTAGATACGAATGCACATTTGTGTACGTCTGTATTGGTTACGTTGAACGACGTTTCAGAAAGCAAACACATTGTATTAATAACGATAGATCGACAAGATGCCGGCACGTATACTACGTATCATCTACTATTTATTTTTCAAATATTTCAAGTTTGTAAAACAGATACTAAAAGAAAATTTTAATGTTATCAATAATAATTTAATGTAATTTATTTCCTACCTGTACTTAATTAAAATTTAATGTTGATTTCGTCGGTGTAAACGTCACACGTAATTTTAAATAAAAGCGTCAATCTGGTGTCTTTTTCTATACTGTTATATATATGTAGTTCAGCTTGTTGCTTTCTGCTGATATGATTCAATTACAAGAATGATTACTACAGTAAGGCAAGTATACAACTAACCTGACCAACTCTTCTTTGGTTGGGATGTAATATAGTCGGGAGCATCAAGTTCTTTTTTCCCCCTCACACACTCTCTTCGGTAAACTGACTCAGGGACGTATGCATTCGATTAAGAACCTGTACTTTTTTCTAAGGAAACAATGTTGAAAGAAAATAATGGGATTTTCACTTAATAATTTTGTTGAATTTGTGTAAACATTATATTTTGTTTTATATTATAAATCGTGTGAATTTAAATTCGATAATTTTTTAAAAATATCTCATTATCATTTGATATTGGTACTTTAATGATTTGTATTAACTTTAGTTTTGGTATTTCAGAATTATTGACATACATAAATTTTATGTTAAACATTATAGAAATCTTTATTCTAATTTTTTATTAATAAAAAGAGTGGAATTTTTCAAATCATGAATATAAGAAAATAATACGCTTAAAATCCTTCCTAGAAATTTATTCAACGATTAAATTTTAAGAACTAAATTTAAATAATTTATCAATTTATATATGATGCATATTTTCAAAATTTTTTAATTTAGAACATATAAAATAAGACGCTACTGTAACCGGCAGATGTGTTATGACGTGGGGGTCGTTGAATTGGAACTTTGAGATTCGTTTACTCATCGACAGAGTCATATACACAATGACTATTCGAGCAAAGTGAAATCTCGCGCAATACTCTTAAATTTGTTAGAAATGTTATTTTCAGATGGTAATGACGATCGCATAATGAGTATATGTAAAAAATTATTAAAACAGTAAAAAAATCTAAATTCTTCTCGATGATACTATTTTAAGCTCAAAGTACACGTAATCCTACTTTATCAAGACGAAAAACTACTTTGTTTAAGATCACCTACTTTATTAAAATAAAAAAAATAAAAGTTTGAAAATCATATAAATATAATTCTATAAATCGTTTTTAAATTTCATTATGAATTTTTAATAAAAAATAACGGAAATTTCGAAAATAAAATTTTTTTTATAAGCCTTGACTTACAAATTGCATTATTGATGAAATACAGATCTTGGACTTTGATCCTCGTACGAGAAAGTGGTGTGATGAACATTCGAGGAAACGTATTTTGTATTTAATATTAGTATGCTATTAATTGGTATTGAAATTTTTTAACAGGTATCAAAGTTCAAAATTTTGATTTTATCACTATGACGATTGGGTATGTAATGATTCATGATAATTATAACTCCATACGAACTATTCAAAGGTGGAAATATTTTGTATATTAAAAATTTATTTTGAATGGAATATTTTTAAAGATATTGCAGAACTTAAACTTGATTTGTTACTGATACAATAAAATATTTGATTAACCATTGTTTATAACTAAACATTATTTTTCTGAATTTAATTAATATTATTATTGTTCAAATATTTTAATTTAAAAAATGAAATGCTGCTTAAGAAAAGAATTTCATACATTAATTTAAAATGAATATATTTGAAATGTAAAAAATGCATTGAAATAATTATTTGATTAATAATTATTTTACAGCTTAAATTTTAAAATTCAATAATTTATATTGAACCAT
This sequence comes from Anastatus disparis, assembly GCA_017163975.1. NCBI lineage: Eukaryota > Metazoa > Arthropoda > Insecta > Hymenoptera > Eupelmidae > Anastatus > Anastatus disparis. The sequence continues at coordinate 6,708,758 of JAFFSR010000251.1, forward strand.
TTATTTATCTACAGAAACAGGTTTTGTTTTTTTTAATAATAAATATCATGAATATTAGAAAAATCTTTTTATTATTGTAATGTATGAATAAATCAAGTTCTTAACATTAGCCTGAGTACACATTGTTAAATAAAAAAACTAATTAATCTATTTACTTACGCAATTATAATTTAACAATATAATTAGAATACGCTTACAAAACATCGATGATTCAATTTACAATTACAATTTCAAATAATTACACATATTCATACCGATATAACACGACTATTTTTTTCTTAAACTTTACAAGTCACTGACTATATCAATATTGTAATTTTATTATTTCTAAACATTTTTTAAATGCTGTTTTTTTAAAACTTTTATTTATTATATCGTACGGCATTATTTTGGTGATTAAGTTTTCATATTTGGATACTAAAAGAACCATTATATATAGTTAATTGATTTTGAACTTTTTAATTTTAAACTTTTTAATCAATAAACTCTTATATTCATCGAATCGTAAAGAATACAAACTAGAAGAATAATATGAAAACTAAATACAACAAAATAATAGTTTTTTTTAAAATTAGTTGATATACAAAAAAATAAGCACATAAAAAAGACGAATTATTAAATAAAAAAGAACATAATATAATGACATAAAATAATCTAAGAATACCATCAAAAATCTCTTTTTCGATTAGCGAACGAATCGGTTAAAGTAAGTTCGCCGTTAAGCCTTGCTTGATTATGCGATTGGCACAATTTTAATCCACGACGTTGCTCCGAAACAAGCAGCAGTAAGACAAAATGAAGTAAAACGTATAATATAAAGCAAACATCAAGCGCATAAATAATCAAAAAATAATAAAAATTCGATGTTGGTCTACGAAGTCGGTAGTATTGTTGATGCTGTAGTTGCTGCTGATGTTGATGATAAAAATTTTGAAAACGATTACGACGAATTATCTGTTGCTGATGCTGACTTATTATTGGCCTGCGATGAATTCTGTGCAGTTGTAACTTTTGATGAGGTTGTAATTTTACCATTGATTGCATTGACGTAATGAGCAATCTGAAGAAATTCCACCAAACTGTTGAGATATGTTTTTAAATTATCTGCATTTAACGTGCGCAATTGATGTATAACATGAGAAAATACACGACGTGCTGTTTTATTCGACAAACGTCCAACTGTTTGTAGTGTGTGCAATAATTTGTCTTCTTCAATGGAAACTGATTCTGAAATTTTAGTGAGACGAATGGTTAATTAAATGATTTTTTTAAACATATTTTATTGAGATATTTTTATTTTAGTAGCACGTTAAATCTCTGTAAAATACAATTTAAATAAACTTCGGTTTTAGTTAATGTTTAGTAATTATAGTTGTTGTAAAAATAATATTTTTTCATTAATAAATTTATATTTGAAAAAGTTACAATATAAAATAAAAATTTTGCCGTACCATGCTTATCTGATTTTACTTAATAACTATTTTATGATTTTACAATAAAAATGTTATTATTCTAATTTTACTATAAAAGATTCACAAACCTTAATAAGATTTTTTTTAAATTTTGAATTTTTCGAGCTTTTAAATTTATAAATTTCCATTCGTGATTTCTCATTATTATTGAAAATTGAATGTAAAAAATTTAACAAACCTGAAAATTTTTCTTCGCCTATAGGTGGAAAATATTTGTCGATAAGCATCTCAATAAGAAAAGCAGTATTGTCAAGACTGTTGACAGCCACAGTACCGTAACGAGTACTTAATATTTGATTCATCTTATTCCAACTGATATTTTTAATGTTAGTAGCTTGACTGCTTACAAAATCATTAGCGTAAGAGATAGTCGCAACGGCTGGTCTCATAGTCTCCAAAGCTAACATGTAAGCGTTCTCTAAAAGCTGAAGAAAAAACAAAAATTTATTGTTAAAATATAGATATTACTTATTATTAATTTTCAGTATTTTAATAGTTTATTTTTGAAAATGTTCAATTGATTATTAATGTTGATCTTCAAGTGAAATACAAAAAGAATAGTATTAATTTAAAGAGATGCTATATTTAATACTATTCATTTTGCATATCACAAAATTTCACCATTGATAATTAATTACTAATTTTTTAAAATAAACGATTAAATAGTGAGATGATTGGACATCTGCATATACTAAATAAGTGTAAAAAAATCAAACTTTGTTCACGCATTTCCTAATTGACAAAAATACAGAGTATTTAATTTATGCGCATTGGTGAATCTCGGAAGAATTTTTTTTTCGTTACACGGAAAAAAACTTTTGATTTATGTTAATTCAATACAATTTTTTATCTTTGACCATCCCAAAATAGAAATAAGATACTATAATTTCCATGCGAGTTTTGTAAAGTTCTAAATTGGAATTCAAAAATTTCTGATTAACATTTGAACTGCTGCAACTCCAACATTGGAACAGAGAGATTCCAAAAATTAGAATAGGCTCTTTGTAGCGTTATTTACATATAAAAACTCCTACGCTTCCAACGCTAGAGTTGTAATAGTTCTTCTATAAACCAGTCCAATTTTATATTCAAACTCAAAAGTTGCACGTGGTATATAAAAAAACTATTTTATTGAGCTTTATCAATACCATTTTGGAATCGTTGCTTTCAGTAATTTGCATTAATTTAGTACAAATTTTTTATTAAATATTTTTAGCATTTTGATTTTGTAGTATTTGCTTATTAATTAAAAAAAAATAAAATTTTTAATTAAAAATTAAATTTTTATTGAACTAAAAAAATAAAAATTAAAAAATTACCAATTCCGGTTGTTCTTTGACAAAAGGTACTTTTTTCTCGATTTCGTCAAGACCCCAGCATAGCGTATGATCAACATAACTAAGAGGCGTTTCAAATTTCTTCGCCAAAGGCGCAGCTTGTCTTGTAGCCGATGATAATGATGATTCAGCAGTTGATAACGCCCAATAAACTAACTGATGAGAATCTTTAACACGCGAATATGTTTTGACAGATTGCATTAAAGCCAGTTGAACTAATGGCAATTCGAGCATACGATTAACAAGCTCGAGATGTGGCATTTCTTGTACTGCACTTGACATTTTTAAAAATTAAAATGTGATTTCTTTAGACGTTGATAATTAGCTGAAATTAAAAAAAAAAGTATTTATGTTAATTTTATTTTAATGATATAGACATAAAAATAATATGTAAATTGCTGATGTAGAAATTATATTCAAGGACAAAAAATTTGAGATCATCATTTTAACTATCTTTCTATATTTTCAAAAACAAATATTATAGAGCATCATCTAAGGAAAAAACCCTGAAATATTCCAATATAAAAGTAAAAAATTATTTTTTTTTCCCGTAGCATTACAAGACATGCAAAATCATGATTCGGGGCAAAAATTTTTAATCTGATCATTAAAAAATTATTCAAAAATGTGATTACAAAAGGATGATCAAGCATTAAATTGAAATAGCATATAAAACAGAATTAAACGTGATTCAAATAACTATTATTGAAATAGTGTGTGTATGTTTACTAAAAATTTAAATTACTCCAAATATATTCCATGTATTTTTCAAATATTATATTTAACCTCTGCACTTAAATTCAAGTTCAAAGAGACTATTTATATACAAGTTTTGTAAAGAAGCAATTTACGTCTAATAATAGATATAATACGCTTTCTCGTAGATTCTTTACTTTGTACCATAAATTTATGTCATCAAAATAAATAATTTATCAAAAAAGTTTAAAGTTCGAATAGTATTCATTTAAAATTCCTTATAGTCACTCATTATGTAAATAATAAATATTTAATATTCTAATAATGTTGATTTTATTTTAGTATAAATATTATATATACATATTTAGTATAAATATGATATAGAGAATAAATTAATAGAAGGGGAAGAAATTTGATTAATAAAAAGTTATAAGTATTTGAATATCTTGTGCACCCCTTATAAAGACTCAAGCAATTCATAAACAAAGCAAATATTTTTGAAATTTTAATTATAATCACGTATGCCGTAAATAATATGGTACGTTTTAATTTGATCAACATTCTTTTATCTTGAGAATCTAAACAGTGTATCAATAACAAATGAAGACTCATACATTTTCAGGTTGACTGTATCAATGTTATTTTACTTTGATGAAATTGTTTTGTGATGTGATATTAAATAGATTTCAGTGGGTAGATTTAGATTATTTTTGAATTATAATATTTTTTTTTAAATTATTATATTATTTTCAATTTTAATAAAATTATAAGCGCAAAATTAATTTTTTTTTATCTACTGCACATTTATTAAACCTAGATATTATTTTTTTTTTTTTAAATTAATGTTATAATAGTGCAAACATTTTGTATTACTGTCTATTAAAAATATAAGTGCAATAGACGTACTAATTTACACGGAAGTTGAATGACTTACATAAAAGCCGGTAACATATTAACGGATGAATGTTAATTATTGGTTACATGAAAATATATGGGCTCTTTAATTTGCTAAAAAAAAACTTTTAACCTTATGTTTTTTTTCATTAAACTTTGTAAATGATAATAAAAAAAAGAATTTGCAGAATAAACAGATAAAATGATTTCTAAAACGATGATAAATGAATTTTATTTTCTTGAAGAGTAGAAATTAAAACAAGTCAATTTGTTAGAAATGTTTATCGTTATATTATTTACTGTTACGTAAAATTGATATTTTGAAATGATTGATTTTTCATATTCGTTTATAAGATGATTTTCCATTATCTTAAACCTCAAATTCTACAGATTTTAGTTTTTAATAATAACGATATATATGGTTTTTGTAAAAATTCTCAACTATATTAAGAAACTGGCATATTTAAAGCTTATTTTGCAGGATGTGTAAATTAAATATAACAAAATTTATCGCATATTTATCATGTTAAATAAACTGCTGATATGACTTCTTCAATATTATACTGTTATATTCAAGTTACAAACATACATTGTTGTGACAAATTATACTTAAATTAACCAAGAGTTTTACTTTATCTAACGGAATTTGTGTAACATTTTATTATTAACTGTAATGATCACGAATATATTATATATATTTAAAAAAAAAATACAATTTATATCTTATAAATCAGATCATTCAAATTTTTGCGAAATTTCAACAGTTGTCATACTTTATTTATTTGTTAGAATTAAATTACAATTTATAATCATTATTTTTTTATTATTAATTAAGTTAATTATTGAACGGTTCAATTTATACGTAAACTGACAATTCAATTAACCTCGTTAAACTGTTCATAATGTAAAATTAAAAAAAAAAAATATTTTAATTCTAAATTTAAAAAAACTCTAACTTTTTATAATATAAATAATAATAAATAAATCTTTTTAATAAAGTTTTTACGTACCAATAAAGTAATGGGTTTTAATATCCACTCGACGTACAAGCGGGTTGTCACGTTGTCGCGTCGTTGCTTCGTCTAAGTTCTCTGTTCTTCTCTTGTTTCTCTTCTTATTCTTCTTTCTTTTTCTTTCGTCTCCCTATTCTCGATGGTGCGTGCGACGAATAAGCACATATACAACTAAATACTATATACTTGGTAAATACTTATGTTTGACAAGTTTTGCTTTCTATACATACGGTGGGAGAAATTGCAGAACTATACAGAGAGAGAGAGAGAGAGAGAGAGAAAAAAAGAGAGAGAGAGAAAGAAAGAAGGAAAAGATAGCGAATTGGGAGCATGTATATGAATCGTTTTACAGAGGCGAAAGTACGAAGCCTGAACAAAGTCCAAACGTAGAATGGACTTGAGAGTTGAGGACACCCGGCGTCACGTAGGCGCTTTTTTAAAAAACAAAAAGAGAGAGAAAGAGAAAAGTTTTTTAAACCTCATCGTGTGCAAGCGGTTAACCGGTAATTTTTCTCAAGCTAAAGGAAATGTCAGTATTTCTCATATATGCTTGTTGGTTATGTTGATCTGTTATAAACCATTTGAATCAGTTTTTGTTTTTTTTTTTATTTTACATTATTAGACAAAAAATAATAAGTATCATTATTGTCTTTTTTATTTATTGGGCATTAAAATTTGAGAAATCATTTTAAAATCATAATTTTTTTAACATAGGAAAAAGAATGAATAAACATATTAAAAGTTTAATAATTATTATGGAAAAATATATTGATAATTTTAAATTTTATATTTTGCATAAAATTACGTAAAATTATAGAATTATTAATTTGTAAAATTATTTTATTAACATAAATCATCTTTTTGTCTAACCATACGAATCTTTTTCTACTTATATATCTTTCAAATATCATTATGACATTTTATTGAACATTAATTTTTCTTGAACATTAATGTTTTTTCCTTAAGAGGAAACTTTTTAGCTTTAAATTATAAAAAAAATGATCACTTTTATTAATCAAATTTGTAATTTCATTATCTATTATCAATAATGTTCTGAGTGCATAGACCAATGTTAATAATTCATATTACAACAGTATGAAGATTTTCATAACTTTTCAATAAGATAACATGATGTTTGTTATGTTTTTTTCCACAAACATTGTTACTAACTGAATCTTTAATTTTTAATGTCTATACTAAGAAAAAAAGGCAAAAATATTTCCCAAGAACACAAACAAATATTATAAGCAATGGTTTATTTCCAATGTCTTTCATTAAGCTATTATCTTACAATAATACTTACTAATTTTTTTTTCCTTTCTGCGCCAATTTGTAGTCAAATCTCCAGACAAAATAAAAGCAAAACTAGCAAAACTACCGATTATTTAACGCATACCATTATTCACGTATTAATTTTTGTACGCGTGCATGCATTTGCGCGGCTATTCTATACAGTCACTTTTTGTACACGTGCTTAAAGCGTGTATCATTCATGCGCCATAGATCACTATGATATATATCTATATACGTATACACATGTACCGTATTGCGGTGTGGAGAACCCTACGCGTTATATTATATATCATATCTGGTTGTCTGGAAAAATAGAGAATTTTAAGTCTGAATCATCGTTAACTCTTGTATACAAAAGAAAAAAAAGAAAAAAATTCCCTTTTAATATTATGATAACGTTTTAATAGTCACGTAGTTAGAGATAAACTTGTGAACTATCGTTAAAGGATTGATAAAATTTATATATATTTGTATATCTATGTAAATAGTAGTTTGTGATTTAATGTTTTTATTTAGAATGAAAAAGTGTTAGTTTCTACTATCGTCTATCGACAGTCTAGACTTGAGAGTCAGCAAACCTCTCGAGGCCAGAATTTATTATCATTACAGAATTTTCGAATTTCGGTAATTGATAAGATTTGCACTATATTTATTAATTAATTGTATTTTAGGAATTTTTTATGAATGATGAAAATTTTTAATTTGATTGATGTGTTACTGTCAGAACTTTTTTTTACGCACGTGTTAGATTATGATTTAAATCATGATAACATTAAAGTTTTGAAAACAATTTTTATTTTGATAAACTTGTATAAGGAATAGAATTCATTATTCAATTACTGTAATAAATAAACTACTCCTTTAAAAAATGAAAAATATTTATTTTAAGCAGTCTTTTGTTTAAGGTGATTGATGGATACTAACTAAAGTGATTAATTACTGTCTGATTATAATATTATTATTTATTCAATAATTTTATTTACAATAAAAATAAAATAACATTTTTCTTATTTTATTTATTACACAACTTTTTTGATTTTACAAAGTAAGCAGAGTTCTTTTACTGAAATCAAGTATAATAATTACAAACTGAAATCATTAATAATTATGACATAAACTAAAATATTTAGTGTATTAGATTTGTATAAGTAAACTTTATAATTATATTTAAAATATAATAATAATAGTAATAATAAAAAGAATATTATTAATTATATGATTCATAATAGATTTGAGCATCATATTATTTAGTTTTTTACATTCTGATGAATAAGATTAAGTATTATGTGATGTAATAAAATCTTAATAAAGAATATTATCAATCTTATCACTTAATTTTTGTTTTTTTTCTTTATCAAAGTCCAATATTTTAATCAGCCTTGAGACAATTGCATAAAATAGAATTAAAGATTCATAGCTTTTTAATGTTCAGATACATAAAACACTATCTTATTTAAACTTCTTATTCAGAAAATTTATTTTACCCTTAGAAGTGATCAATTATTATTTTTGCTAAATGTACTAAACGTTTGTTAATTCTTAACGTGATTGTACAATTTTCTTTAAAAAAACTTAATTCAATAAAATACAAGATCATAAGTTTAAATATTTCTGATTTTTTTTGTATGACATGTGCAACACCATCCATGATTATTCGTTCAAAACTGGTGAATCAATGAGAGCCAATTATTATTACTTTTTTTTTTATTTTCCTTCCACTATTTTATTTTGTGATTAGGAAAATGTAATTGGTCGATGTTATTCAATTCCATTTACCGGTGTAGTTATCGTATTTGTCATGTGATTGTTGTGGTTTACTTGACGATAAGATTGATGCGTTTTTTTGACTTTTGGACGTCCAGCTAAAAAGGCTGCTAGTTGCTCCTAAAAAAGCGTAGAAAATTTAAAACAAAATAAAAATGAATCAATATATTAACTTATTTAATATCCCTGATAAGTAAACCTAGAATTAGCTAAAAACCCGTTAAAAATGTCTAAATTAGCTGGTTTTTAGCTAATTTTTAGTTAAATTTCTATGTGGGATTGTTTAATTAATTAAAATGATATGTTACGTACCAGAAACTGATTTGTAGAAGAGTTAAGCCTGTAGATAGCAACGCGTAAAGCATTCATTTGTGCAGTGGTAACATCACGCTTTCCTTTAATAGGTACCATCTGTAAGATAGAACAAACGTATCCGTGTAAACCATTAGACGGTTGGGATTTTTAAGTATTAGTTGCTTTTTATTTATTAATAGTTTTGTTTTAAGGAAATGACAAGACAAATGAATCGCATTAAAATTATTTATTAAACAAATATAAGTATGGAGGTTATAAAAAAGTACAATAAAACTGCTCAAAAGGAAAAATAAAAAAAAATGTCTTTACAATATTCTGTAAGATATGCGTAAAATGGTTATTTGATAACGATTAGAATTTAATAGTTTAAAATAAAACCTCTATCAATATTATTACTAAAACTTTAATCATTACAACATGAAATATATACATGTTATATTGTCATAATAAACGTTCTACATAAAATAGATGATTTCTAATCAGATCATGCGCATAAAATAAGCTTAATTATACGTAATTAGTATATTTTATACTATATCAATGCAAGTAGTATTAGTGCTTTGATATGATTTTTATATTGACAGAATTGAATGAATGAAATTTTTTTATTCAACAATAAATAATATTTTTTTTTGTTTCTTTCAACATGCATTAATGTAGAAATTGTATATAACTATTCAATGTTTAAACTTTTAACGATATAAGTTTTACATATGATTTGTACTTTTTAAAATAACTATGAGGAAATCATGATTTATCAATTGCTAATGAAAAAAATGATTACATAACTCTTCATTTGCTTAATTTGCTTTAGTGAGTTCAATAATTTCTACATCAAATAGAATTTTATTTTCTTCATCATTTCTTCATAAATATTATTTATGTTTTATATTAAAAATTTAGTTACAACCTAGCTCTTTAAAATAATCTGAAATTTCTGTTTCAATCGTTGTAAAATTTTACATCTAATTATTTGATTAATCAACATATAGAACAAAACTATTGAAAGTATTCAAATTCATATAAGATTTCTAAAAGTCATATGTTTGACAATTGTTCTTTTAAGTTATTATTTAAAATTAAAAACATAAAACATTATCCTTTTAACCAAATCAAATATAAACAAAATTATTTTTTATTTCGAAAGTAAGGATTCAAAACATACTTTAAAGAAAAAGTAAAAGAACAAGTTATATAAAATTAACAAGTTATTATTTCTGTACGATTGACGTCATTGGTTTGATATTTGTGAATAAGGGTATCTTCTTATCAGCACGTTTATTACCTTTCAATAACATCGAATCTCCATTATAAGTGAAACTTTTAACCGGTAATTTCCTTGACCTATCAAAAATCGAACGCATTGCCGTATGATTCTTCTTTGAATCATTAATCGAATTAACAATAGTTTTGTTTAACTCTTCAAGATTTTCATCCTTAATAACTAATTTTTTACTTTCCACATCGTCATCTTCGTCTCCAGTTTGTATTTCTTCAATAATAGACTTTGATGACGATTTTGGAACTAGCCGTGGTAATGGTACAATATTAATTTTAGCAATTAAAGACAAGCAGTTACCAGTTAAACCATTATCACCACTAGTACCAGTACCAGTAACAACAGTATTGTTAAAACCTCCATTAAAATTTCCATTTGTTTGGAAATGAAGTTTAGGTTTTGAATGAGAAGATGATACTTGTTGTGACTGGTATATGGAAGCGCTAACCAAAAGGACGTTAGCTAGAAGATTGCAAATCGATTCATTGATAACCTTGAAAGCCTGTTCAGAAATGGTGATCAAACTATGAGAGATCCTAAGTAAAGCTCGTGCCAAACGACGTGGTGTTCGTGCTGCGAGATTAGCTGTACCATTAACCAAATGAACGATACGACGCGCTGTCTCACGTGTGAATAAAACCAATAATTGCTCAAGAGTTGCTGGTCTGGCTTGATTTTCTGGTTCTGGTAAGCTTAATGATGCCCATAATTCCTTGGCCTTTTGCATTGCTAGTTTTGGATCTGTAGCCAGCTAAAAATTGGATATGGATTCGGATTTTTATTATTTGGTGGATGCATAGATATAAAAAATAATAATAATAATCAAAGACATATCAAGATTCAAAATACTTCTTATCAGATTAGAATTAATTTAGTGGAATTAGGCAAGCTTTGATTATCAAAATGCTTTTTCCATTTTTTCAAAAACTTTCGACTTCCGAATTTTGAAATTTGTAGATTGATTATTAGAATTAAAGTAATTCCAACAAGTTGAAATCTAAATATTCCAAAAAATATTGTTTGAATTACGAAATTTAATTTTAAATTAAGAGATTAAGATTAAAATGTGCTAAATCGAATAAAATGGGCTTAAATTTTGAAAAACTCAGTTTTATTAAAGATTAGTAAAAGAGGAGAGGTTTAATATGATAAGATTTCATTGGACATTCAAAAGACATATACTAATACCAAAAAGACAAATCATGGAGGTCAAATTAAGCATAAATGAAATTTAAATATGCAAATTAAAGGCATAAAAAAAACCTTCAGTCATTTGCAGAAAAAATGCTGCACGCAATGTGGATTTAAAAGCTATTTCAGATTTGGATAAGATGTTTAACATTTGCTATATATCTCGGAGGGCTTTAGTGTCCTTGATAAAAAAACATGTTGAATATCTAATCCTCTCCTATGATAGCTCATTTTTATCATTTATTTAGAATTGAAATAGTAAAAAATATTTGATCAATCTAAAATATTAAAGTAAAAAATTAAAAAATTTTGAATTAAATTCTCATTTAGAGATTTTTAAATTTAATAAAAATTATCTCAAATTCAGTTAGAATTTTGCTTCATTTATTGTAAATCTTTTATGAAATATATCAAACTTTTTTTATATATTAAATTTTTTCTAATAATAATATCAAATTAAATTCAGAATTGATCTAAATAAAGATTTTGATTTCTCAAATTCATGCATGGTACTTTTTTATACTAGTGCGTTGGATTATCTTTGGTTACTCGTGTAATTGCAATGACACTCAGGCACGTAGCAAAAAAGTATTTTTAACATTTTCCCTCAATCTTAATTTTCTCTACTATTATTTTCATTTAAAAATAATATTCAATTACTAAATAAGTGCAAATGTCATATATCATAATTTTGTATACCATGATAACTAATTTATCACGGAGACAAAAATAAAAGACATCATGCATAAACTAAAAGCAAAGATAATTAAATATATTTCTATCGTCAAAAGTTAATATTAATATTAATATAGTAATATTGATAAAATGTAACTATGTCCAAGCAAATAAAATTTATAACGCAAAAATATCTTAATACTAATTAGATTTGTGAATGAAATGATAATTTAAAATAAAAAAAAAAATAATAAAAAATATATGAACATATTTTAATATTACCAATTCGACAACGTAAAGTAGTACATGGATGCATTCTGTTCCTTGTTCTTTAAGTGCCCGAGCTTCAGCCAGTGTGCGTCGTGTTAATCTTCTTTGAAGTTTACGTGAAAATCTGGCACCGTGCTCAATTGTACGTGCTGCCTTACTGCTACTACTGCATTTCTCATCACTCTTTGCAGAATCTGTGCACGCTAGCATGATTACGATAAAAACAGAAACACACAAAAGCCCAACTCATATATATTTATATATACGAATATTTTTATTCTTAATTTATGAAACTGAACTTTCTCGTACATTTAATGTTGTTTATTTTTACCAACTTTTAATCAATGTATAATTTGCTTTGATCATTAAATGGACCAGACAATAAGTTAATTATGTATTATTCGAATTAAAAAAATTTTTTTTATGAGAAAAGAATTATAAAATTTTATTATTCTATAAATATATAATTATTATTAATGAATAAAATAATAAAAATGACAACTGTTGCTTAAATATAAATTTTGTTTAAAGTTTGTGATTGTATTAGTTTTTTAATGATTGATTTTTAAATAACATTAAGTTCTTCATCACTTAAATATTGATTTAAAACTTTTCAAATTAATTTTTTTACTTTAAGGTGACTTTGGAGATTAAGTTAGGTCTCATTTCTATGTTTAAAAATCATACTTTTATCGTATTTTTTTGAAACCTATAGAATGGTGGAAAACTCAAAAATCCACGAAATGGAATTTAACCAAACCTCTGAAGTCACCTTAAAAAATAACGAAATATCTTTACTTAAAGCAAGTTGAAATTTCAAATATTTATCACGTAATTAATTAAACTAGTAACTTAAAGCTAATTTATTAATATGTGCATCTTACTTTCAGCAATTTTGTCAGCTGGATCAGCAGGTAAATAATGATCGACGTATTGATCAGCAACATTAATAGCACCAACCAACCTTTCAACAGCAGCATTAGCAGCTTTATTGCCAATAATTTTTAGACTATCCGCCCTTATCAGAACTGGTTTCACAAATTTATTGTTTACGTATTCTCGTGTGTTCCAATACATCTGCAGAAACATTTTTATTTCTTTCTTTTTTACTTTCTTATTTTGCGATTTCAATTGTAATAATCATTATAAGAAAAAACTTAAAATTTTGGCTTTGTAAATGATTATTTGTAATATGTGAAAAAGTATTGTTAGAAAGGGAATTAAAAATATTTATATCACACATTAGAATATGGGTGAATTCCGTGATATTTTAATGTTTTTTAAATTCATATTAAAATTGTTCATAACTTTTACAATAATGCAAGCACACTCTTTCATGAAACATTATTGGCTTCTGCTGCCCTAATGCTACATTCGGACATAAAATTATCAAACTGAAATGTTGAAAATCTTATTGATATTCTAGCTTAGAAATCGCTCATTTATCATATAATAATGTTAATTTTGGTCTTAAATTAGTGCGCAGACTAGTAAAATAATCATTATATTACTTAAATATATAAATCATTCAAATGAATATAAATTTTAATTCATAAATACTATTGTATTTATATGTTTATAATAGACACATGTTATTAATAAAAATTCGTTCATAATCTTCTGAAAGAAAAATATAGTTAAAATTTTTTTTTTCCTCTTCACTTGTACCGAGAAATAAACAAGATTGGTTAATTAAAAATAATTATGGCTGAAGTTGAAGACAATGAACCGATAAAGCCTTACGTTACCTATATTACTTCAGTAGATTTAATAAAAGTTGTTATTTTTATAACATGAATCATTTTTATACTTTGCCATAATAATTAGGTTAAATTACAATTTGAGACTGGATAAAAAAACGATCGTTTAAATATATTATCAATATTGTCGTAACATTTATTGATTTTATCGTCTTATAATATATTTATGGAGATTATTTGATTATTACGTTGTTGTCAGAAATTAAGTTTAAATTAATTTTCTATTTTTGTTAATGAATCATAATTTTTTCAAAATCATAAAAATTTTCTAATTTTGAAAATAAAGTTTGGAATGTTATTGCGAAATGGATAATTTTATGAATGAATTACTTACGAGATGTGGAGGAAGATTTACAGCTGGTACACGTTGTTCAACAATGTCAATACCTTTGCAAAGTAAATGATCGATTGTCATAATTGGCATATTAAATGCCAGCATTGCTGGAATTGCTGTTTGTGTAGCCAAAGCAAGAGATTGTTCAGCGGTGTCAAGACCCCAGCCCATCAATGAATTTGAGCGCTAAAAATAAAATAACGTAAATACAATCTTTTTTATCAAATACAAAAAATATTCAATTTTGCTCATAAAAAAAATTCATTTTTCTTTTCTTTTCTCTTAAATCAAAATTCGTTTGGCAATTTGGTAACGTATCTTTGAAATGACAACATTTAAATTTAGAATGAATTCTTATTTCATTAATTGTATTATCAAGGATGCTGTTATCAAACTATGAACAATGTGAATAATTTTATACTTTTGAATATATTTCTCATTTTAATAATATGAAATAATTTAATATTTTTCGATGAATTAGATATTTTTAATTGATTTAAAAAATATAATTTATAATACACCCCGTATTCTAAATTTTTATCATGTACTTTATATATTTTAACTTGAGAAACAATTAAATTATAGACACTCGACCAAATAATAATAATTAAAAATACTCAATTCTAAAAATTATCCACATATTGCAATGTTTACTTGGTGAACGGTTTATTCAACTCGCAAACAATAACTGATTAGAGCTCGTCAAATGTACATTAGATATGGTTTATTATTTCTTTTTATTTTTCATCAAATATTTAAACAATAATTCAAAGTTTATTTGAAAAAAACAGGCGACTTAAATTAATTTAGTTCTTAAAGAATAATATTGCTTTGAATTAATATTTGTATTTTGCATTTTTCTTTAATAAATTATAAAGATACACCGAGTTAAGACGTATATTACGATAAACGTTCTATTAACGTTAATTTATTTATATCGCATTTTTGATAACAGCATTATCCTGGTTTTATATTTGAATTCACGAAGATTCGCTAAAGTTTTTAAACTTGAATTGCGATGAAATATTTGGAAAAAATAATTGAAATTTAAATAAATGAAAATTATTATAATTGCTTTCAACATATTAAAATTTGAAAGCAAACTTTTGATTAATAAACTATTTTTTATGACTTGAATTTTTTTTAAATTTATATTTATACTCTATGTACCTTTATTTTTGCGTAGACATTGCCGGCTATATAGATGCTACTTTCCACAATTGGAAAACTGGAGATCCTTGCCACGGACTCTAGCTGGAGATCCGTGTGCCGCCTTTTAATTATTGGCGGCGCCATATTTAATTTACTTTTTTTCTTCTTTTTTTTCAAAATAATACTTTAAATATATAATCTTATTTTTTTTATAAATAACACACAGTATCTCGTTCTTTCAGTTAAAAGTGAAACAACAACTGAAATGCGCACGCAAAGCGCGCAAGTTAAAATAATATCAAGAAGTAATGCGGGGGGATGGAGTTTTCTGTCGCTTTGCACGAAGAACTTAATCCCAACAACTTTAATGATGTGTGTTGACCAGTTTGTCGGTTTCAGTTATATGTTTTCTTTACCCCGCCCTCCACTTCCACTTTGATTTTATTCTTCTTTTTTTTCTTTCTTTCTTTTAACAACTGACTTTACTCTCTTCTTCTTCTGCTTCTTTCTCTCTCTTCTCTTTTTCTCTCAACGACGCGAATTCAATGCACTGTAACATACGCTTTATAGAGCGAAGAAGATATATATGTATACATATACATGTGATGGTTGTCGCAACGTCGGGGGGATTCATGAGATGAAGAGTTTTATTTATTTTTAATGAAATAGTCTGTGCTTTTTCAGGAATAGAATTTAAATGAATGGAATGGATATAGAGAGTTAAGAAATACTTTGGCTCAAGTATTTCAAAATTTAATTAAATTATAATTTAAGTTCATTCTTTCTTTCAAATATATAATTAATTATTATAGTATAACAAAATTACTTAACTAATAAGATTATTTTAAATAGAATTTTCAAAATTAAATAATTAAAATACTTCTGAAGATATCTTAAAGATCGTGGACAAGACATCTAACTCTTTAAATTTAATTATGAATATATCATTACAAATTATAAAATTTTTTATATTTTTACTAAATTGTATCATTTACTGTATATGTTTCATAATAAATTTTACATTTAAAAAAATTTTATAGTTCAATTGGTAAAAGTACATTTAATTTAGATTTCCATAAAAACATAAAATTTAAAAGTGTGATATACGTTGTATTTTTAAGGTTTTATAGCAATATACAAAAAGCTTTACATAGTTAATATCCACAATATGTTTTTAACAATTTTTCAAAATAAACTAACCAGGAGAATATCAGGGTACTAAATCACCGATTTTTCTCAAATTTTGAGATATGATTTTGGATGCAGAAATATGAAGACAAGGAAAATTTTAGAACCCAATGCTTGATATTTCCCTAGTTATAGGCAATAAAAGAATGCCACTGAAAAAGTTACTAGATTTTTAAACGCTTATAGTTCTTTAGCATTAATAGCCAGAAGCTTAAAACTTTTTTAAATAAAAGCTGAGCTTAAATCTCTTAAAAATAGCACTTACCAGAAGAGGTTATGACCTTAAGGTCACAGATCTTGATGAAACTTTGAGATATGTTTTTAGGTACCAAAATATGAGTAAACACAGAGTGGTACAGTCTAACGCTTCGAAAAACTGAAGTTATGAACATTTTACAGTCTTATTTTCAGAAAAGAGCCCCTAATTGATGTGTAAATAATTCTGTCTATGAATACCTTTAATAAATTTACAATAACTAAAATAAAGGAAGAGAAGCAAGCTTTAATTTACTGCTTTTAGAATTGAGAAATAATAATTAGAACCAACGTTTTGCTTATTTAAAGAGTACCAAAAACACCGTCCTTCAGAAATGCCGTTGAGACTTTACTCATATTTTAATACCTAAAAACTTATCTCAAAGTTTCATCAAGATCTGTAACCCAAAAGTTATAATCTCTCCTGGTAAGACTATTTCAAAAAGATTTGAGCTCAGCTTTCATTTAAAAAAAGTTTTAAGTTTCTGGCTAACAATGCTTAAGAACTATAAGATTTGAAAATCTAGTAACTTTTTTAGTGACATTTTTTTATTGCCTGTAACTACGGAAATATCGAGCATTATGGTCTAAAATTTCCATTTTCTTTATATTTCTGTATCCAAAATCGTCTCTCAAAATTCGAACAAAATCGGTGGTCCGAAATCTTGACACTCTTCTGGTAAGTTTATTTATTATTTATATAATGAAATATTTTATAGTAAAATATTTTTCAAACCCAAAAGTAAATATACAGTGTTTTTAGAATTAACAATAAAAATTTTTTTTTTAAATATACAATATACTGGAATAATGAAGACAGCCAGTAATATAGGTGTCAAATTTAAAAATCTGTAGTAGAACGTATACGTTCTATTCCTGAAATTTGCAAATTGAGCTTTACACAAAAAAGGAAACCAATCCTCTCAGGGACATAATCTTTAATCTTAAACAGGGGTATTTTTATTTTTTATTATAAATATATAAATTAATATAATATAGGTTAAATACATAACAAATATCATAAATAAATGCAAATGATTTAATAACATTATCATATTTAATCAATAATCTCAGTGCATCTGTGTTCCATTAATAATTCAATTTTTTGCTTATCCCATGCTTACTGTATTTTACCTTCTTAAATTTATCTTTTAAAGCCGTATTGACCAGATATTGAATAATGAAAATAACATTAATTATTCAATTAAACATCCTTTTACGTCAATGAAAAAAAAATCTATCACAAATTGAAAATTTATTAATTCAATCAAACATTAAAATCAATATTTTCAAGTAATAATTTTTAATCAATATTAATAAATTATTATCAAACATAAATAATTACATTGAATTATCAATCTGTCTTGACATTTTTTTATGTTAGTGAAAGTTTTCATACTATTTTATTACCCCATCCTAAGAATTCAATTTAATATTCTTATCTGTCAACTATCATTGTCCTACATCAATTAATTTAATAATTTATTAATTTATTATATCTATTTGGCTTACTTTTATAAAAGTTTTACGTCAATGGACCACCATATTGTATAGAAAAAGAATAAAAAAAGAAAACGAAGGAGAAGTAGAAAGATGTGTATGACAGCACGTGTTTACACATAATTATGCATAAATTTCGTTTGTGTATGTGTATATACATATATAGATTGAAAAGAGTTTATTAATGCTTACTTCGTGCGCCGAGAGAAGACCGACGATAAGAAAGGTTATAATGTCATGCTGCAGGATGTCGTTCGGCAAATGGTGGTTAATGTCGAGGCTAACATGTATAACGCATGCATATACATACACATACTTGTATGACCGGTACACTCCATATTTTTTAACTAATCTTTCTTTTAGTACAATGGTTCAAATATTATTCAAATCTTTTCATATTAAAATAATCATACCGGTTTATGAATCATTATGTTACTGGTACAGTTTTGGTATTAGAAAGCATAAATCACGTAATATTGATATTACAGGCATTTTTTTTAATCAATACAAATTAGTGAAATTTTTTGATTTTAGGACCAATTACCTGTTTAAATGAATTCTAATAAATTGATAATTTTACCTCATGGGTCACATTTATAAAAAAATATTATCATTTAAAAATAAAAAAAACGATTAAGCGGAAATATAATAGCTAATGATATGTTCCGGAAGAAATTTGTATACAAATAATTGAGTAACGAATTTAATTAATATAAAAGATTTCATGTAAAAAAGAATTAATACAAAAGTATTTGTATTAATTCGTTAATCTGTATACAAAGATTCTTTAATAAAATTACTCTATAAGATCTACACTGTTAAAAAAAATAGAATTTTGCTTCCAGTACATTTATGAAAGTTTTATTTTTACTTTAAATTTCATGCAATCGTACAGTAAAATTACGGTAAAATTATTAATTTTCATGGACAGACTTGAAGCGAGCTTCCAGTTTTGCATTAAATTTGCATTAAATTTCATGTTTCTTTTTAACAGTGTAGATATTTTCTAATACCGATGCTACTTCCACATTTAAATCTCTACCATGTAACCCATCAGTAGTTATTAAGTTTGCATGTTTATTTTTATCATCAAAAAAGTTTTGCTTTGCAAAATGATAAAAACTTTTCTGTATTCCATTTTATCTTATTTGATTTCTAAATGATAATATTGTTGCATGAATGGATTGCAGATTTAATGCATAAATTAAACAGAAATCCTAACATAAAATTTTGAATTTTGCAAGATTCATAAAATATATCAGTGTTATAAATTATCAGTGCTATAAATTTCTTGTAGGTGAGAGCCTACAATAACAAAATATTACAATATTAACAAATTTAAAAAAAAAATTTGTAGCGTTCCTGTATGATTTTTTTTCAAAATATTTTGCAAAATTTTCTTCAATTAAAGAAAATAAAAAAAATATAGGTGAAATATAAATGAAAATAAAACAATAACATATTTAAAAAGCTTTGTATACAATAAATGATTAAAATTATGAAATTACTTTATATAAACGTAGCAATTTCGATAAGGCTAATCTCATAGACACCTCTGCTTAGGTGCAAAGTTCTCTTGATGTATTATCTAATAAGATAAGATTGTTCGGCCAGGCAATTTTGTCAAGGTTTTTCTTTTCGTGTATTTTGATTATTAATAAAAAAGGCATTTAAACCGAACAAATCAATTCTCATGTTTACTAAAAACAAATAAAAATTCGATTTAATTAAATTTGTTTAATCATTTATTTTGACAAATAAGGACAAAAAGAAAACAACGGAAAAAATAAATAATGATAATTCTAAAACATTAATTGATAAAAGCTTAACTCTACTAGAGAACATACAGAAAATCACTAATTAGATGATTAAATGTCTTGGTGACCGAAAAGATTCCATAATGTTATTTACAACAACTTGCTGCTTTCTCTCTTTATTGATACTTTACATATACTTTCTTTATTTTTTTTTCATTTCCTTTATTTTTTCTGTTGCTTTCTTTAACGATTAAAACTATCAATTAATGTGTGCAAGAGAATCTATTTTCTTACATATTGAATTATTAAAAGGGAAAAATATGTGCAGTAGTTGAGCACTAATTAATTACCTCTTTTGCAGCTCTTTATTTTTCTTTATTTTTACGTTATCAAGACTTTTAAATGTCGTCTGTGACAAACAAATAAATGACTCATTTGCTAAAAATTCATCATTGAAACCACCATACGTTACGTTCATAATAAAAAAAAAGAAACACACGTTAATATTACGCTTTGTTATGAAAAATTTTTTGTTATTTCATAAACAATAATGTCTATGAGGAATCAAAAGAATCGAGATGCATTTATTATTGATTTTTATTATAGGGTGAAATTTTGATTCTCAAAACCAAATTTACTATTTAATGTTAGCTTATAAAATATACTTATTAATTTCTTAAATATTAGTTGTACAAAATTATCTTTTTGATTTTTGTCTGATTACCAAAGATTGTATGATCTATATCAGAATATTAAAAATTTTATAAATGTTTTTTTATGTTTTTCAATAAAATATTTAGGTTTTATTAAATTAACATGTTCTATTAAATACTAAACTAAATTTTACTAAAAATGGAATATTTGAATTGGTAAAGCACTTTTAATTTAATATCTATTATTAATTGAAGAAGAACTAAGCCTAATGAAAAATCAACGATGAATTGAATATAACTTAAAATAAAATTATGAAAAAACTAAAAAATTTAAAGAATAGTTAAAGAACATTAAAAAGAACATTCGATATCATTATGGAAACATTCAGATCCATTAATGCACCAATGACCAGAATGTTTGCTTCGATAGCGTGTATATATGAGGTTTGATAAACATACAAATTTATCTTTTACATACAAGATCCTATAGCTTTTTTTCAGAGGATTATTTACTATTGTTGATAGCGTTAAAGTATGACAGATAAGAAAAAAGAAAGTAGAGAAAAAAATTATAGTTATTATGAACTCTCGGGAAGGTTGTGATGAATGTTAGATTTGAAGGATTTTCAATAAAGAATGGTCCTTAATCTGTGACTTATAAATTAAGGATAAATCTAAGTTTAATAAAAAGACATTACCTTTTTCTTTCTTTCATTAAAGTTTGACGCTTCGAAAGACCCTTTTTTGTTGCAAAAAAAAGAAGATGCGTTAATTACGCAATATGCAAAGTCTTTCTGTCTTTCTCTTATTAAAGCACACGATCCCAATCGTTTGGCGCTGTTTCAGTTGAAAAACACGTTGTCGACTGCGCCTTGATGCGCGCGACCGTTGACGACGGCAAAATATCTCATCTGCTTTGACCTATGACACATCGATTACGTTGCGTTTTCAAACTTTCTCTCTCTCTCTCTTTCTTTTTTCTTATTACTTTTTTCTTCTCTTGCAATAAGATGTTAATTGTATCTTTATAATGTGAAACCGCTCTCAAAACAAGTAAAATGAAATTTCTCTCTCTCTTCTTCTTTCTTTCTTACATTAAACTTTCGTTTGTTTAGCATAAAAGCTTAACATGTATAGGTATATACATATGCAATTTTAAATCGCAAAGAAGTAATAAAAGAGAAAAACGGAGAAGGCGACGCTATAAACGTAAAACCGTTCCAAGACTTTCTTTAGAAGAAACTGCACAAGCAATATTGAGTCTTGCATATAACAAGCCGAAGCTTCCACCACCCCTTTTAGTTAACAAGTATATCTTTGATTTCTGATATATGCTGTACATATATATTTATTTTTCATTTTTTTTTCTCTCTACCTTTTATAAATGTGTACGTGCATGTTATGGATATACGCGCAAATATGAAAAGTATATCAGTGCATTTGCAATTGTGTTCATGCATGTGTAAAATGTGATTGATAATGAAAACATATAATTTCAAAATGTTGGATTATTAATTTTATTACAATGAAGAAAAATTATCGGTCATTTATTTTTCTATTATTTTTTTTTGTTTATTTGTTTTAATAAAAATAATTGCGTAAGTTTTTAATCTGACAATAATGTTATCAATAGCGTGCTTTCTATTATTATTTTAAAAAGTAAATAACCCAGAATTTCAAGTTAATAATTGTTACTTAATTTAAGAGATTTAAGGAAATAAGAATATAATTGTATTAAAAGATTAATGTGAACGTTTAATAAATGTTCTAAAAAGAATTATAAACGTTTATAAATCAATTACTAACTTTATTCTTTATTTAATATTATAATAAAACATGTGCACGTTTCCCTCATAACAACAACATTTAATTATTAATTCTGTCCTGATGTAAAGCCAGGACTTCACATATAAATAAAGTTTGCAATTCATGTTGGTTTAGTATTATTTTTCATGGGACAAATTTTGAATGATTAAAGTGAAATAAATTACATTCTCTTATTTTGCAGATTATATGGAATAAAGTATATAACAGTAGATGAAAGCTCCATTATAAAAAAAAAGAATTTTTAAATATTCTATCTATGTGACATAAAGTTACAATAAACTTAATAGTGAACAAGAAAAAAAATTTTTAGATTGATTCTTAATATCATTTTCTTGAAATAATTTGACAAATATTTATTAAATTTTGATTAAATTAATTTTAAAACAATCCGCAACAATTATATTAGTCTAGACTCAGTTGATGATAATTTGCACTCATTAAATGACTGAGTTAAAGTTAATGAATGACAATTGGTAAAATAAAATTAAATGAACAGTAAAGTAATTGCATGATGTTGTGCGTGTTATAAATAATTTATGTAAATCAGAATACATTATTGAAGTTTTTATAGTGACTCAAGTAGCTTTTGATAAAAATAAGATATGTAGTTAAAAATATCAAGAAAAGTGTGTAATAC
The DNA here is from genome assembly GCA_017163975.1 of Anastatus disparis. Lineage (NCBI taxonomy): Eukaryota > Metazoa > Arthropoda > Insecta > Hymenoptera > Eupelmidae > Anastatus > Anastatus disparis. The sequence continues at coordinate 6,732,020 of JAFFSR010000251.1, forward strand.
AAGCTTTTCATAGCATTTTTAAAAATATATAAGGTCATCGACCAAATTAAAGAGAAAAAATGAAAGATATTTCAAAATTTAAGATAAGCTATTATGGCAAAAATAGCATTCATCCTCATAACTTAATAAAATAATTATATTTTTTTATGAAACAAAAATTAAATTGTGGATTTTCTGATCAAGGATTGAAATTAATCAAAAATATGCCACGTGATTGATTATGTTACGACCGGATTTGGTTCGGTCGTTGAGTTCACAAAAAGGAATAAATTTCTTTTTATTGGGAACCAGTTTGTAGTCCCAGGACTTATCTGTCACCTTTTAATTAAATATTTATTAAAATTAAATTTTTATTTAGTTTTAAAATAATCAAATTTTTATAAAAAGTTAATAACAAGTTTTAATTACTTAAATAAATTCCTCTTTTTGTATTTTCTTTTATTTTTAATTTAATAATTAATACACGTGCTATTTATTATATATAATAATTTTCCTTACGATTAAATATTCCAAGAAGAGAAGGAGAAGATATATAAATGTATCCCTTGAAGTTCCGTCCTTTAATCTCCGCTTAGATTAACTTATTCCTACACGGTTAAGTTATCCGTGGCCAGATTAGTTTAGATTCTTGAACTCTCGGTCGTCCAGCGCTCAGCTACTTTATACGTTTACGTCGTCACTTGCACTTGTTTGTCTTTTTTTTTTCACTAAATATTTACTGATTTAATTTTTGCAAAAATATTTATTTGTTTAAATGCAAAAATTGTAGTTTTATATTTTCTATACTATAATTTTTCTTTCTATTAGCGAAGTAGGTTTCTAAGCTACTTCCTAATGAATTTTATGATAAATAAAATTGATTCAGAAAAAAACTAACACTGACTTTATCTCAGAGGGCCAGCAGAGCCGACTTTAGCGGTTGCTATCGTATTATGACAAAAGGCGAAGAGTGACGTAGGGGGCTGTTTTTATTGCCTTGCGCCGGGCGATCGAGAGATGGGAAATCCAATCAAAACCTGACATGCAGCTGAAATTTCTAGGACAGAAAATCATTCGATTGTTTTAGAGTTCATTGGCTTGCTTACCAATGAATTCTTGTACCTTCTTCTCCGTCTCTTCTTTACATTTGAAGTTTGCGCAATTTTTAAGAATGCTGACTCGGGACATCGCATGGAACTACTTTTTGTTTGAATTGAAAAAAAATAGATTAATGAATAATTCCAATCTTTAATATAATTTATTTAACAATTTATAAGGGTTTAGTTCCATGGGATGTCACACCTTCCCCTCAGGTCGATTGTCGTCCCGACAATCAGCGTGAGAGTTGTAGAACGGACCGAATGTTACAGATGTAGTACATATAAACAAAAAACGATTTTCGAGATATTTGGGAATTGAGTCATAAATTGGCTGTTTTATTTTGGTTACCCTATAACTATAGTTTCTATAATAAAAAAATACATTGGTTAAATATGGATGTATAGGTAGTAGTATTTATATATTTTTTTTTTCTTCTTTTTTTTTGTAATTGTTAAATTAAAATTATATACATCGGTTGGAAACAATTTTAATATTGTATTTGTTTCAGTAGAAAAGAAGTAAATTGAAGATGAGAAAAATTTTTTAAAATAAATGTAATAATTGCAAAAAAATTTTTTTTTTTTTTGTTTGTATAGGTCACTGAAAGAAATACACTATTAATTACAAGAAAATATACCATTCAATTATTTTATAATTATTTTGATTTTAGATTGTCGTTAATTTGTAAGGTTTTGGAATGTATATAGTATCGGTGCTTATAATATTACAAAACTTCATGTGAGTTAAACTAAAAAAAGAAATATTGTTATAGTATATAAATTATTAAATTTAATGTTTCAAGTTAATGATTTAAGTTCTTGAATGTTTATTTGAAATCTTCCTTGAAAAGTGATGATTGAATCGTTACGTGGTTGCTTCTATTAAGGTCAGGCGTAGGTGATGTTTTGCAGTGGTAAATCAGCATCCAGGGAGGCTGCAGAGAAAGATCGTTCTAGAGTTCGATTTTCATGAGGTGTGACTTCTGTGTTTTGATTGCACAGGTTAGAAAGTTCGGAGATTTCCAGTATCTGATGGTTGGAGTGGTTTTGTTAAAGAGGTTGTAAGGTCACGTAAGTACTATGGCGATTTGATTCTGGTTGCTTTAAAGAATATTCTTGCAATTCTATACTACTTATTTTTCGATTGTGTTTAGTTCGTTGTTTACATTTCAAGGATTTACATTTCCAGATGAGAATGAATATTGATGTTCCTATTATTAAGTTTGTAAAAAAAAAATCCTGTGGCTATGTATGTGTAAGTACGGTTCCGTTCGTGGTGACGTGTGGCTATTTCTTTAAATTTTGTTTCTATTTCCTTTTGTGAAATTATGTCGTTATTTTGTGTTGATTTCTTCAATTCAATAGTGGTTTCTGAATCTAATTCCTTGGATAGTGTGAAGAAGGTATTCACAAGTTGAGGTATTTGAAGATGAAGATATCAGGAAAGCATAGGAGTGTTTTCTTATTCGAATTACTATTTGTTTAATCCATATGATAATAATTAGTTTATTATTATAAAGACTCGTTCTAAAATGTTGTTAATTATACAAGTTTACTCATATATATAAACATATACATACATGTGCGTTTAAATGTATACGCATATATATTGTATTCTATTTCTTCAGCAATAATAAAAAAAAAAAATTGTTGTTTTATTAAAACAATTAAATTTGTTAAGTTTGATGATCATCTGGTTAATCTCAACTTGAGTTATGAGTAAATTTAGTTTAATCAATACACAAAGGATTTAGTTCAGTATTTGTTTTAATCGAAGGAAAATTATTGTCCTAATGTTTCAATTTATTTTGACTTGAAAAATAAAAATCTTAGAATAATAATTTATTATTTACTAGAATGAAAATAATAAATAATAAAAATTTAGCATATTTACTTTAAAAATAACTATTAAAATTACAAAATGCTTTTCTACTATATATATTTATATAATAAAATTGTGTTTTGAGCTAAGTATCAGATTGATTTTGACAAGTTAATTTTTGTAAAATTAACTTGTCAATTACTCAACAAATTACTTGAAATTAAGTAAAATTAAAGTCATACTAGTACTATTGTAGAATAAAGAAAAGAAATTTAGGATGTCATTGAGTAAATAATTACTTACTATTGTTAGTTAATGAATCATGCAAATATTCATATATTTTATATCAAACCAATAATTTGTTAAAATCTGTATATTGATGATTAATAGTGAGGATAATACAAAGATATGAGTTTTGCATCAAGAAATTACTCTTTAACATGATAAAACAAGTTCACGATTTATGATTAAAAATTCTATTTTATTAAATTTAATTTCTACTTATGTCCAAGAACAACCCAAAATAAAGAATTTTAAAACAAAAAGAGTTCTGGAAAAGAAAATCATAAATTTTACACAATTAATTTTTATTAAAATTTGCAATAAAATAATTAAATCTAACTTTCATTATATCAGATTTAATAATTTTTGAATTTAAAAATTTTATTTAAATATATTATATTTTGCAACAATCATATTAAATGAATTTCTATTTTATATGACTATCTCATGTATGTATAAGTGAAAGTATATACGTATATGACAGAGTTAGATTTTATGAAAAAAAAAATAAAGGATTTCAAATGAATTATTTTTATTAAGAAATTAATTGTCGATGCAGTAGGTTGTGCTATTAAAATCGAACTCCTTGACTGCAATCTATTGTCTGCTTTTGTTTACGTCCAAGAGGAAAAAAAAATTGATGAATATATTCTGATTATATTAAGAAAAATATTGATTTCTCAAATAATTTAATAAGCAGATTAAAATTAAATTTAAAATATATGACCATAACCTTAGTATAAAATAGTAGTATTGATGATGAAGCGTTAGTCTTAAGAGTGTAATATTTTAATCATAGGGGAGGGAAAAATTATTTGTAATCTATGTTTAACCCTTTGTTTATACCCATAAGTAATTATGTATATCTCACATACAAAGACCCTATATATATATAATTTTATATTTATATGCATAAAATCTTTGTTAAGTATACCATCAAAAATATAAAAGAATTATTTTAGTAAAATAACAGAGATTATAAAAAAAACTTCACGTTATTCAGAATAAAATCTATGCTAAAGTGATTTTTGTATATTCTTAAAACATAATTTAAAATAAAATTAGACATTTCAAAATTACGAATAAATAATAAATTTAAAATAAAAAAATGAAATTATGCAATTTGAGGTTCAACGTATTAATAAAAGGTTAATAAATGAGTGAGATGGCTATTCTCCAATCACAGGCCATACGATTGATGTTGTATTTTACAAATGAGATGTATGGTAGTATTTTTGTTAATCCCGTTAGTGTTGGGCGAGTTTTTAATATCCTTCTGTATTTTTCCTCATCTTGCATCTCAAGAGACTCTACTTCGTTGACATTTTTCCTTAAAAAGAGAGAAGTATTTTCTTGAGGGTTTTCGAAATGTATAGTACTATTTGTTTCTTTCAGCGTCAAGTAAAGCTTGTATTTTATCTTGTTGTCTGTTGAATCGATGAAGGCGAGTTGATAGTTATTCCATTCGGAGTGTTCAATTTCGTATTCTCTCTGCCTTCCCCTCAGGTTTTCGGTAAAATTCTAAATAGGTTTTAAAACCATTTTTTTGACTCATATAAGGAAATTTTGATATTTCGTGGCCTGAGTTTGATGTTTCCAAGGAGTCTGATAGTCTTTCAGAGGCCGTGGGTTCGGCTTGACCGGACCTGGTACATTTTTCCTTATAGACTGGTTTTGAACTCACGTAATTGGTTCTTCGGTCCTTAAGTAAACTCTTTAATTTTAGTAAATTTAACCGACAATTAATTATATTGCGCTTATGAACGTTTTTTGATATAATTTTAATTTTATTAAGGTTATTTTTAGTTTTAATTATTCTTTTAATGGTAAAAGATTTTATAATTCTGGTCGGAAATTTTTGGTTGACATCTTTGTATTTAAAAAATTTTTTTAATTTATTATGAGTTTTCAGGCCAATTTTTAAGCATGCGCTAAATTTTGAATTAGTTGAAATTTTTAATTTTTCTAATATTTGAGGTTGCATGAATTGGATAGTAGTATCATCGGCAACATTCGCGTAATGTACTTCTGCGCTCTTCAGATCTTCTGTTTCAGTAATGTTTTCTATACGTTCAAAATCACGATCAGATACATAAAATATTTCCGTTGTTTCATATTGTATCTGAGATTCTTGTGCAGACCTTACTATAAATGTATCGTTTAATAAATTAGCTGATTTTTTGTTGATTACCTTATAATTCTTTAGTTTTTCTGAATAATATGTCAGGGCTTTCTGTTCTTTTGAATCAGAACAATTGCAGAAAGTTTCTATGTCTTCATAATTCAATTGGGATTCGTGCGTAAAATTTATTTGTGGTTTTATTATCTTTACCTTTCTTCGTTTGGTATCGGTGTCAGTTTGTGTTACACAAGAATTTCGGTTTTTAATTTCTCCCATGCGCTTGTTATCAAACTGTAATTGGGTTCCTTCGAGGAAAGGTATTGGATCAATCGGACTGCTATTTATTATGAGAGTTCTAGATCTGTAGCAAATCGCGGGACGTTCCTTTTCGAAATATGGTAAGCCCAGTATGGCATGTTGTGAGAATGATGTTGTAGGTGGTAAGACGTGAAATACATGGATAAATCCGAGTATTTCTAATTCTACAGTGCCTAGTGTTTCTATAGGTGTTGAAGATATATCTGATACTGTTGTTGCCTTTTTGGAGTTGATGATAATGTTATCCTTAAGAGCACTACCTTTTACGGCGTTGATACTAGCAGCCGAGTATAGTGCGAAGGTTCCTTCTTCGTTCTTTAGAGCTGAGACTTTTAAACATATTACAGGACGTATAGATTTCTGTACACGGTGTGCGCTTTTGTTTCCGTACATAGAACTTTTGTTCGTTGAATCGATTAGATATTTTTCATCGATACGTTCTCTTTGCGAGCATTTATAACTTAGGTTACTCTCGTGATGGTACGATTGTTGGGTTGTAAGTAAATCTTCAGAGTCGTAAGTTTGTGATTGATAGGTATTCGATACTTCGGATAGAATTTTAGGACTTATTGGATAAGGAGGATAAATTGGATAAGGAGGATAATAAGGAAACCTAGGAGGATAGAAATAAGGTTGAGGTGATAGAAATTGTTGATGTCCGAATGGGTACGGAAAATTGATGTTATTCAAATCTTGGTAATAGGCCATGTTTCGATTCTGAATAATTTCTATTCATGCATTTCGTTGATTCTTTTACCCTATTTTCCCATTCATAGAATTTGGAAGTAGTTAATTGAAATGATTAAATATCTTTCTCCAGAGGCTTGAATTTCCATTATCTCTTGCTTATTTGTCATGATGAAAATTTTGATTATTGTATCGCGTAATTTTAATTATTTAGTCGACCGATTTGAATATCAATTTGTTTAATTTTTCTTACTTATATTAGAGATATTGTATAAATATTATTGTTTATTATTATAAAATATTTATTTATTAAATTTTTGATAATATTATCTGCAATAATTTATACAAATAGAAATTTTATAAGGGAAATTTAGTTTGAGGTACAAAAGCTATAGTTTAATAGGAATGAATTTTTTTATAATTTATTAGTGTTATAATTTATTATAATTATAAAAAATTTTTTTTATATATATATACATATAAAAGGGATTAAATGTTTATTAATTGAATTCATTTATTTTATGAAACCTTTCCTTATCGTCAATACCCTTTTCTTACCTTTCGGCAATTAAGGCATTTATAAGTTCAGCCTTGCAGCTAGAAATCTTATAAATGTTGACTCAAAAGAAAGGAAATCTAGAATTTTGGATGCTAATAAACTTTTCGTGCCTTTCGGCGCTCCAAGTATTTCATAAATGTAGCCTTTCAGCTATATAATTTATGAATTTAGCCAAAAATTCGGATTGATTCATAAAAGGTTATTATTTTATTAAAGTTTGATAAAAATTCCGTCAAAAGAATTTTTATTCAAGTTACTTATGAATCTGGGTCAGTGAAACGCTGACTTAGCGTTTTGCTGTTTGACTTTTTACGTCGAAGTCGTACGTATGTAATTTTTTTATTTGTAGTATCTGTTATAAATTTCGAGTTATAATAATAAAAAAAACACATTAGAGTTAGTTATTAATTATTAAAATATCAAGTTTATTAAATTAAATGTTTTAAAAGATTTTAGTTTTATTAAAAAGGAAACGAAAATTTACTTTATTAATTTAAAGGTAAACGATAGAAACACACAAGTTGTAAGATTATGCTGACTCTTAACTTTTGACTTGTAGACGGTCGTTGACCGTACAATTGAAACAAAATGTTTTATTATTATTTTATATATTTTAATATTGAATTTCTTTATTTTATGAAACCTTTCTTTATCCTCAATACCCTTTTCTTACCTTTCGGCAATTAAGGCATTTATAAGTACAGCCTTGCAGCTAGAAATCTTATAAATGTTGATTCAAAAGAAAGGATATCCAGAATTTTGGATGCTAATAAACTTTTCATGCCTTGCAGCGCTCCAAGTATTTCATAAATGTAGCCTTTCAGCTATATAATTTATGAATTTAGCCAAAAATTCGGATTGATTCATAAAAAGAAAAAATTTTCAAAAGAAATAATAATGTATATAGATTTTTTTTAAATATATATAACTTGTTATTTCTTTATTTTATATTTTTATATTATATTATTTATAGAAATTTATTTATCTATTATGATAATTACCTATTATTATCAAGAATGAATTATTAATAAATATAATCAGAAATAAATTATAAATTGTTAAATAATGCGTATAATAATGATATCCAGGTCACAATAAAAATTTTGATGATTCAGCGGTCGTTGACCGAAATTGATCGTTTATTAAAGAAATTTAGATATTAACGATATTTATTGAAATTGTTTTTATTTAATTATTTAAAATGATAATGTTTCAATAATAAATTATTTATATACTTATATAATGCCTTAAAAATCTAACTACTTTATGGTAGTGCAAATTTTATTTTAAATATAATAATAATGTATTTTTTTAAACTATATATCTTGTTATTTCTTCATATAACAAGTTATATAAGGCGCAATTATAAAATTTTATTAACAGGTGAAAGGTCTTACTGGTTCCCCACAAGGGATGCCATTTGTTACGACCGGATTTGGTTCGGTCGTTGAGTTCACAAAAAGGAATAAATTTCTTTTTATTGGGAACCAGTTTGTAGTCCCAGGACTTACCTGTCACCTTTTAATTAAATATTTATTAAAATTAAATTTTTATTTAGTTTTAAAATAATCAAATTTTTATAAAAAGTTAATAACAAGTTTTAATTACTTAAATAAATTCCTCTTTTTGTATTTTCTTTTATTTTTAATTTAATAATTAATACACGTGCTATTTATTATATATAATAATTTTCCTTACGATTAAATATTCCAAGAAGAGAAGGAGAAGATATATAAATGTATCCCTTGAAGTTCCGTCCTTTAATCTCCGCTTAGATTAACTTATTCCTACACGGTTAAGTTATCCGTGGCCAGATTAGTTTAGATTCTTGAACTCTCGGTCGTCCAGCGCTCAGCTACTTTATACGTTTACGTCGTCACTTGCACTTGTTTGTCTTTTTTTTTTCACTAAATATTTACTGATTTAATTTTTTGCAAAAATATTTATTTGTTTAAATGCAAAAATTGTAGTTTTATATTTTCTATACTATAATTTTTCTTTCTATTAGCGAAGTAGGTTTCTAAGCTACTTCCTAATGAATTTTATGATAAATAAAATTGATTCAGAAAAAAACTAACACTGACTTTATCTCAGAGGGCCAGCAGAGCCGACTTTAGCGGTTGCTATCGTATTATGACAAAAGGCGAAGAGTGACGTAGGGGGCTGTTTTTATTGCCTTGCGCCGGGCGATCGAGAGATGGGAAATCCAATCAAAACCTGACATGCAGCTGAAATTTCTAGGACAGAAAATCATTCGATTGTTTTAGAGTTCATTGGCTTGCTTACCAATGAATTCTTGTACCTTCTTCTCCGTCTCTTCTTTACATTTGAAGTTTGCGCAATTTTTAAGAATGCTGACTCGGGACATCGCATGGAACTACTTTTTGTTTGAATTGAAAAAAAATAGATTAATGAATAATTCCAATCTTTAATATAATTTATTTAACAATTTATAAGGGTTTAGTTCCATGGGATGTCACAATTATATAAAAAAAATATTTTAAAAATTGATTTCAATTGATACGATTAGCATTGTAATGAACGTAAAATGCAGATATTTTTTGAGAAATAATAAAAGAAAATGTTGAATAATTACAAGAATAATTACTAAGAAACGTAAAATAATTAGAAATATAGTGATTAATAATAAACAATTTTCATAAAAATTATTTAAGAAAAAATGTACTTTTTCGCCGAACTTCTACTAATCTTTAAAATATTGTCCAAATCAAGATAGTAATTATTATATTTTTTAGATGAATATTTTCGTTTTATTATTAACGTATTCAATAAATAAATTTACGTTCATTAGGTATTCCATACAGTTTTTGTTCGTAAAGAACATGATAATCTATGGAATTAGCTGTTCACAGGACACCACGTTTATTCATGAATTGCAGAGATTGTAAGTAATGTAATAAATATTAGGAAATCATATATTTTTCCACTTCAATGAGAGCGCGGTGGCGAATGAGAGCGCGGTGGCGAATGAGAGCGCGGTGGCGAATGAGAGCGCGGTGGCGTAATGGATAGAGCTCTTGCCTTCAACGCGGAGGGCATGGGTTCGAATCCTGGCCAGGTACCTCTAACTTTTTTTTCAAAAGAAAATTTGTGTATGTGCCATTTATATCGCGACTCTTAAAAAAAATCCGACCTCATTGAGTATTGGTTGATTGTTGGTCACAAAAGTGGGTTGCCATCCATCGGTAGTCAAAGTTTTCGGTATGGTGGGTCTGACAGTCTAGCCTGATGTAATGTGTTAAACGGTTCCGGGCTGGACTCCCTCGACTTCACCATGGAAAAAGGTTAATCATATAGAGGACAATATCCTTTATATATTAATCTTTTTTAAAAAAAAAAAAAAAAAAAAAAAAAAAAAAAAATATATTTTTCCACTTTACTAAATTCCACTAAAACTATTATTAATTAAGATAAATTTATCAATTTTAAATGAAATATTAAATATTTTATAACAGTTTACTTGCAAAAATTCAGAAAGTTTTCTTATTTCAATCAATACTCAGATTTTTATCATATATTTTAAAAACATTTAATTGCTAACAAAGTTCGTAATGGGCAATAATTAAATTTTATATATTTATATTGCTATGGACAATAAAACCTATTGCATTTATGCCTTATGAATCAATCTTTCATTAGAAAAATTATTTTCTTATAGATATTGTACATATGAGGGTTGGGAAATAAAAAGAGCACATATAGCCAATGTTAGCGAATGTTATTTAAATGGGCTATGTGCCCTTTTTATTTTTGAACCCTCATATACGTGCTGATTAAGCACTGGGTTTTCTTATTTTGCACGATGTTTAATAATTATAATAAAATTATTTTTGTTTGTTTTCACGTTATTCCTTGTGTACTAAATAAAAAATTTAAACAATAATCGGAATAAGGGGTTAATTTTTCAAAGTTCATAAAGTTTCATCAAAATTATTCATGTATAAGTATTAAGTTATTAAATTTTTTTCTATTATATATTAAATCTGACTTTTTCAACTTAATCGGTAACTAACCTTATTCCGAATAGTCCCTCAATTGTGGTTTTCTCCTTTTCCTTTATTGTAAATATTACATTTATCGTATCAATATTAATTATGAAGAATCATTATATAATGATCAAATTTATAGCTTTTAAATATTATAAATTATGTTCTTTTGTTTTTTAAATTTCGTACTATAAAAATATATGAAAATATATTGATTGACTGTTAATGAATCCAAATGTGTCAACTGCTATTATGTTATATTTTAAAATTAATACTTATTACATTTTATATTAAAAGCAAGTCTATGACAAAATGTAAATAAAAACGATGTAGAATTTTATTTAAAAAGGTTTCGTTGCTTTCAAAAAATTTAAAAAAATTCAATAAAACACTTATTTTAAAGGACAATTTAATAAAAAGCTGTATATAAGATTAACTTTACAAGCATCAATTACATTTTTTTAAACTGAAAATAAACAGAATTGTGAAGCAATAGCTTGCATTAACACATTCTCTTGTAATTCAGCAAAATTGACATATCCTTTTCATATTTCTATTAATATCAAATCTATATTGATTGTTGGAAACTTTGCTCATTTACTTAATGAGGAATGTCACATAAAAAATCAAATTAAGTTCATCCTCAAATTATCAAAACATATTTTATTAAAAATTGAATCACAAGGATTACAAAGTTATTTGTAAAATTAATCTTTAGAATTTAGCTCTTTTTAAAATTAATTTTTGGCAACTTGGCCTTTCGTTAAATTAATTTTCGATAGTTAGTTCGATTTCTAATGAAAGCTCTATATTTTTTAAGTTGTGGGCTATTTTACGCAAGTTTTAAGGCTTTTTTACTCTTCTTGTTAATTGAAGTATGATTTTAGTTAATATTTCATATTTTTAAATCAGTTTCCGGCATCAGCTCGAGGACTTTTAGACTTTTGAACGAAAATTCAATCAACATCACTATAGAGAGATATAATTTTCGAAAAAAAATTAAATTAAATAATGAATCATATTTAAATTTAAATTAAATATCATTTCGATTTTAAATTCTAGTTCCTGAATCATCATTAGAGTCATTACAATAGTTCGGTCCATAACAGAATAATTAGCGTCATTATATCTCTTAAGATATGTGCAATAAAATGTAATAATTGTCACCGAATGGAAAACAATTTAAATCATCATTATAGAAAGTGATAATTTAAATTAAAAATGCGGCGAACTTTAATGATAGAATAACCAACAAAAACATTTTTTAACCATTACTTTTCTTTTATAATTAAAAAAATTTATTTCATTATTTAAAAATTCGTATTATCCATGTGAAATATCAGCAAATAAATTAGAGAATTGGAAAAACAAAATATTACATTAGAATACTGTTAGGATTGATAGATTTATTGGACGTAGAACTATATATGTTCAAACATACATTTTAATCGTTTCACATAAGAAATATATTCTATTATCGATTCTTTATGAAATAATTTAGGAAAATTGATTAAAAAATAAGGTTATTGAGAGGTTTAAATTTGTTGGCACGATACCAAAAAATCAATATTTAGCAAAGGATCAAATATTGAAAAAAAAGTGTAGTAGACATAAAGTTATATTCGAAAGTATTTGTAAAGTTAGCAAACAGTTTTTCCACTTGTTGATTTAATTGACGATGATAATTTTATTGGCCATAAGAACTTCCGATGCACTCGTCGATTAATTCGACATGTTATTAACTCTTTAACGTAAGATAAAAGTTTCATTCATACTCGGGACAGAAAAATATGATTTTTAATATACTATAGCGATCAAAGAACATTTCTTTCAAAGCTTATTCTTTTTTCTTGTCTTTTAATCTAAACATTAATGATAATTATTTTAGAATTAAAATTAGTCAAAAATATTTTTTCTTTGGCTTATAACTCCTTATTTACGTATGTGTCGTGTATGGTACATAATTTTTTATGATTTAAGTAAAATATAACATAATAAATAGGAGAAATTGGGGCAAAACGGCATACTTTTTGGAAATCGTTTGATAAAAACTAGATAAATTAATATTCATACCATTAAATAACATATTTATTTGTAATTTACAACTTGACAACTAAAAGTTAAGCAAGTTAATAAAAAAACATTTACAAAGAACGTTATTAAAAATTTATCGAAAGTCCATTTTACCCCATAAAAAAAAGTAGGGGTAAAACGGAATATTTTTTTCAAAATGAATTTTGAGCGATTTTTGACGCTCTAAACGTAATAAAAAAATTTTTAAATGTTGTTTACTAAAGAAAGTTTTATTGAAAATTCTAAATTAACGTTCTTATTACATAAATTAATACATTTTACATATTTTTTACTTTTTCCATCTCGTGAAAGATAAAATTTTTTGTCTCTTTTACTCTGTCTTAGTATATTATACTAATCAGTAAGTCTTATCAATTGAAACTTTTCATTTACAAATTATTTAATGATCGCAGATTTTATCATTAAATTAAAAAAAAACATGAAAATTATAAAATATTTCATTTTGCTCCAAGGTGAAGAAAAAAGTTACATGCTTCTTAGGGAAAAATTGCACGCACTATGACTACTACCGGCGATCCATTGTTCACAATCATGTAGAAAATGATAAAAAGGATATTTTCAAAGAAATTATATGAATATTTTATAGATGATATTAGTAGCAGCCGAAAAATTGGGCTATCTCGTTTTACTCCGCTATGCCGTTTAGCCTCAATTTCCTCTACGTTAGTTAGATCAAAGTTGACTATTTCCGATCTGAATCTAGAGACCTGAAATAGTTTTGATGCATTAATATTCCAGAAAATTAAAAAAAAAGAAAAAAGTATAAATTGTAGAAATCCCTTATTTGAAGGCTAAAATATATTTCCCAAGTAATTTGAATAAAATTTTTCACTTTTTATGGTATTGGATTGGATTCAACGGGATAAGAAATACGATATATTTAAAATATAATGTAAATATAAGTACAATTTATACACGATTTTCAATAATTATTTTACATGTGAAATTTGTTGTATATAATTACATAAAATTAATTGTATATAATATTGCCTTCGAGGGCGCTGCTGTGCCCCTTGATGCGCAGAATGATGATCACTCAGACTTATTTGGACTTATCTAATGTAAAAACGAATATTTATTTTTAAAATGATCTTTTTTTCAATTTTCTTGTATTAATCATATAAATGAAAACTTTAAATATAATATACCAAGCGGAATATACTAACTAGGAGAGTGTCACATCTCCGGATCATTGATTTTACTCAAACTTCAGGATAAGTTTTCAGATGATAAAATATGGAAAAAGCTAAAGTTATAGTCACAAACGCTTAATATTTCCCTTGTTACAGGCAATTAAAGAAAATCACTAAAAAAGTTATTATATTTTTAAACGCATATAGTTCCTTAGCATTGCTAGCTAGAAGCTTGAAACTTTTTTTAAATTAAAGCTGAACTCAAATTCTTTCGAAACAATAGTTATAGCATATCAAAATATTATTTTTTCCCAAAGTTATAGCGTAATAAAGATTGGACCTAATTTCAAATTTTATTATTAATTAATGTTTTAAAAAGAAAATTCAGTTCCAATCTTTATTACGCTATAACTTTTGAAAAAAATAATAATTCGATATGCTGTAACTACCATTTCGAAAGGATTTAGGCTCAGCTTTAATTTAAAAAAAGTTTCAAGCTTATAACTATCAATGGTTAAAAGCTATAAGTGTTTAAGAATCTAGTAATTTTTTTTAGTGATTTTATTTAATTGCCTGTAACTAGGGAAATATTGAGTATTTGTGACTATAACTTTTTTCATATTTTGTCATCTGAAAACTTATCCCGAAGTTTGAGCAAAATCCGTGATCTGGAGATGTAACACTCTCTTAGTAAGCTTACATATGATTAAAGCAAAAAATGATAGTTTACTATATTTTTAACAGACAGATGAGCGCGTATGACAAACACATAACCTTACATAAACCTTATTTGACTATAAATAGAATCTGAGCATAATCTGCCCAGAAAACGTCGCTAATACAGAAGCTTTCAAGACAAATTATGCCAACAGAATCTGCTCACTGAACAGAAAATTTAAGATATTCTGGGCACATACCCTGAATTTTCTTACTGGGATTAAAGCTTATAATAGCACAAATTCAATATTAAAATTGATATTGTCACTTCAACAATGTTAAATGTGCATAATTTACTTTATTAATTCTAAGTAAGACCGAGTTCTTTGACATTGAATGTATTCTCTAAATAGAAAATTGTCATTGTTAATCTACGAGATCAAGTTCAGAGGGACTTTTTCATTATTACGAGACGCTTTTCAATTTTAATTTTAATAAAGTTTAATTTTATCAAAAAACTTTCAATGTCAAGTGTTTAATATTAAAATTTTTATAAATATTTATTTTATTATGATTCCTGCAATTTCATGAAAGAAATATATAAGTAAACATATTCTTATTTTCTTATCTGTTTTTTAATCTTTATTCGATAACGCATTAATTAAAAATGATTCAATATTTACGTGAAAATTTATATCGTACTGTCGCGTAACTGAAGTGAAATTTAATACTGTTGCTCGAAAAAATTGCGTTTTAATACTCGAATTAAATTGTTACATCACAGTTGTGATCTCATTCAATTATTGTCGATAAAAAATGATTAAATTTGTTTGCCATAAATAACATATTCAAAAACCAAGCACACGTATTATTGTTGAAAATTTTTATTAAAAGAAAGTAGCTTTTATTTTATTTTCTATAAAAATGTAATATTTCAAAAGTTTACAAGTAAACAATTATAAAATGTCATTATATTTAAAAAATTAAAAATATTTTATAATAAAACTATTATTAAAAAATAAATAACATAACATAATTTGTATGAGAAAAAAAATCTTTAAAATATTTGAAAATTTAAATTTTCTTATATCTGAATATAAAATAAATTGACATGATTCACAATGAACTTCAATAAACTTATTCTCTATGTTTAAGTGCTATAAAAATTGTTACCACACATTCGCTCTATCTAATATTAGCATCAATCTTATGAACAATAATTGCTTGCTTATTGTAACTGCCATTTGTCTCTGTAAAATTTACACGTGATTCAGTTAAATTGCAGCTGCATTGCCCTTCGCTAACATATAAAAGACTCTTGAACTTGAACCTGAGCTTTATTTCGTCCTGGTAGCGTTACTAAAACGCACAGGAATTTTTATTTTAAGTTTTGTTTTTTTTTGTTTTTTAGTGAATATTGTTATCAAATTGAAATTTTGTATCAAGCCTATTAATATTGAATTTAGTATTTGAAGTTGATGAAGTAAGTAGAGTTTATGTATTATTTTCATTTGCATTTAAAATTTAGTTATTTTGAATAAAAATGTAAGTTTAATTAATTTTTGGTAATATAAAAAAATCAAAATTTTTTTTTAAATGACTTTGATATTTATAGAATATACCCATTAATATTCTTAATATTAACGTAAAATTTTTAAACTATATTCAAAATTGATTTCATTCCTTTTTTTGATTTTCCATTAAAAATTAATCATAAATATTACATTAATTTTTACATTCATAGGAACATTCTCTTATTAGAAAAAATATTAAATATAATATCTTTTAGAAACATGAATAATTTATATTTAATATTACTGGATGTATTTAAATACATTGCGAAGATCATGAAATATTTAATTACCGTGAAATTGTATACTCTACAAGGTTAAAAATATTCGTGTGGTTTCTTAACATTTGTTTTCTTTTGCGGAATGTCTGTTAAATTAACAGACACAAGTATGTCGATTTGACATGCATATTAAATTCTTCGCGGATATTTTGTTTGTTATTAAAGTAACAGGCCAATTTCAATACATTGTCTGTTAATATTTTCAATTGTGTATTCCTCGATCGCTTATAAATTGCAACTATTAGAACATAAAATTTGATACTAAAATTATTTATTTGTCACATTATTTGTTTAATAATAAAAAAATATTTTTTTTAATTTTATGTTTTATAGATTTTAATAAATTATTTGGCATACTCCAACTGACTTCAATAACAAAATTACAAAAAAATCAAGAAAAATTTCTTAATTATAATAATAAAAATGCGCAATCCACAATCACAAAAGATCCTCGAAGACGAGGATTGCTATGCAATAATTCATAAAAAATTACGCCAAGAATCAATGGATAATTATAAACTAATAAGTTACGAAGTAATACCATTACCGGCTGTCAACGGCTTCATGGGTCAATATTTTAGTTTAAGGGCAGTTGTTGCTAGTCCACAATCACCATACGAGAAGCATAATATTAATTTTTTCACAAAATTACCACCCTGCGAAAGTAGTCCGCAATACCATTTCAATGAAGAGATGGGCAGTTTTAAAAAAGAGGTTGCACTTTATACAACTGTATTTCCAGAAGTTTTAGCTGGACTTGATAAAAGATGCATACCGCAATGTTTTCTAGGACTGGAAAATACGATTATCGTATTGGAAGATATGGCACACAGTGGATTTAAAATGGCAAATAAACATCAGCCATTTGATTATGAACATTGCGCCGTTTTGATGAAAACAATCGGCAAATTTCATGCTAAATCAATGATATTTGAAGAATTGGAAAATAAGTGCCTGCACGACGAGTTCTCTCATTGCATGCATGAGACACTTTGGCCAACCAACAGGGTATGTATCATAAATATTACATTTTGTTTTACTAGTTTTTAATAGTCTCATTGATTAATTAAAATCAAAATCATAATATTAATTTATTAAACTTTAGTTTACTTTTTATTATTTGTTGCTTTATTTTGAAGTCTACTTTATAAACTATGAAGTTAAATATATTGGAAACCTTCATCCATTTCGATTATTCAAATATTTATTAAAGAGGTATTAATTATAACAAAAAGATATTGATGAAAAAATAGATATAGGCTAATTAATACAGTCAAAATCTTCTATTATATTTTTAAATACTCTGAGTACCTTGTCGATGAAATGATAATAATAGCCATGCCATAATTCTTGCCGTATCACGTGCTATTTGAAATTTATTTAAATATATAGTGATATGATACCGTTATCTTATGTGACTCGATGATTACCGACTATAAAATAAAGTATAAACAAAACAAATATAATAATAAATTTAATAAAAAATATATAAAATATCTTTTAAGAAACTGTTTACTTAAGTCAACAATAAGTCTGCGCTTATTTTATTTTGACTTCCTAAGTACCTGACCAATTTTCTTAATATTTGTAGATGTTTAGTTACTTTTTACTAATGTTTTATTAATATATTTCTCAATTATACTCTCTTAGCCTGGTTATAGACGTTTTAAGAAAATTTAAATTGATTTCTACATCAATAATTATTTTTCATTTCAGAATCGAGCTGTCACAATGTTTGATGCAGCTGTGAAAGGTGTAATTTCAATGGTCGATTTAGTAAGTGATTTAAATGAAGAAGAAAAGGCAAAACTTAAAGAGAAAATTTCCAGTTTATCAGCAGATCATGCAATTAAACTATTACCTTCTAAAAAATATAGAAACGTACTTTGTCATGGAGATTTATGGGCAAATAATATTTTATACAAATATAATAGTGATGGTCAACCAATAGCCTGTTGTTTAATTGACTTCCAGCTTGCCAGGTAAATTTAAATTAAAATTTTATCAGTTTTAACGCAATTTTTAAATGTTATGATTCATCTAAGCACGACTATTCACAAATTATATTAAACAATATTAATCGAAAAATAGAAAATAATAATTTTGTATTTATACTTACCTACGTAAATCTTCTTTTGAAAGAAGAAATTATTATTGAAAAATTTTAAATTTTGAAAAGAATACTAATTACAAGCTAGTAAAAAATCTCTTTTTAGACATTCTAACTCTTTTAATAAAATTTCTTCTATAGGTATAATCCACCGGCACACGACATAATGTGTTTTTTGCAATTTTCAACGACAAGAACATTACGTAAAGATCATTTAAAAGACCTGTTACATATATATCATGATAGTGTAACAGAATCACTTAAAGAATCATCATTGGATGCAGAAAAAGTATTTCCTTGGAAAGAATTAGAAAATTCAGTTGCCGATCTTCGTACTATGTGCATGATGCACGGAACACTTAATGTTCCAATAATGTTATTAAACGATGATGCTGTGAGTAAATATTTTATCGATGAACCTGAAAGACTTGAAGAAGTACTTTACGTTGATAGGACACCTCTTGTTTGTGGGCAGTACTGTAATGTACCAGCTTACAGAGAACGTATGCGCGATGCTTTGCTCGAGCTCCATGACCATATTTTTAATTAAAAAATAAATTTTCGTTTCTTTTTCTCAATTTTTTATGTACAATATAAAAGATATATTTTTTATTTTCTATTGTATTTTAATATTTTTTATTAGAGTACTAGATAAAATCGATAATGGGATTTAAAATAGTCTGTAAATTTGTAAATTTATGTATGTAATAAAATTCATGTAATTCTTATGTAACTTTTTATATAAATATACAGAGTTTCAAATGTTTTTTTCAACTCAAAATAAATCGAAATTCTATTATTTCTTAAATAGCTTATAGTTCTCCCTATTGATTGAATTTAATATTCGAGCTTACATAGCATAATTCTGTTTAATGAAAATAAAAAAAAAATTTGATCATATCCATACGAATTTTTAAATTTTATAAATGTTTGAATCACGGGATATTGAGATGTAGTTGATAATATTTTTACAAATTTTTGTATATGATACTTAAATATAAATGTTTGTAAATGTATCGTGTCACCAGAAATACGAGATATATATTTTTTATATAAGGATATTAAATTTCAGTTATTGATAAAATAAAAACATTGAAGTACAAAAAAGATATTGTCATAATATAATTTTAAAATAAATTCTAATCTAGAAATCAAAATTTAAATGCATTTTTAATTACATCAAAATTATAAAGTAAAGAAAAATTATGAATATATTATTTATATTTTTAAACACAGGTAAGTTTTGTACTTCTGTTACAAAATAAACAAATATCTATCTATCTATCTAATTCTTTCTTTCTTTTTTTAAGTTTAATAAACTAAAATAGGTATTTTTTTAAATATTAATAATAAACGTAATATTCTAAGACATTTAACAACTAAAAATATTCAAAGAAAAATACTAATAAACTAATAATAAATAAATGAATAAATAAAAGTTGTTATCTATTAAAAATGGTTAACGGTATATAATACGAAAAAAAGAGGCTGAAAGACATTGATTTTTTTTACGTAAAACTCATACTTATCACTTTAATGTAGATTCAATTACACAATAGGGATCACATTAGACATTGTCATGGGGGGTTTTTTCTGGTGTTTAATGGCTTTGAAGGTTTTTTTTTCTTTAGGAGAGAGGATCTCTCGACGGCTGTGTTAAAAGAGGAACCATTTAACGGTCTCGTTATTCTCACAGGTTGTTTTTCTTTTTCGTCGTTTTTTTTCAAGTGGGAGAACTGCATTGCTTCATGTTTTTTTTTTGCATTTGTATGAAAACGCGCACGCACGCTTATGTATGTATTTTAATGTGGGGTTTATTCTTCATTTTGTATTTCATATATAAAAAAACTTTTTTTGACAGTGTCTTTTGTGTTGTGTGTATGCGTGCGCGTGTTTATTTTATATATTTTTTTTTATTTGTAATGTATAATGTGAAAACACGGATTTTATAACACGGGAATGATGACATTATTCTTATTATTCACTTTTTTGTTTTCACTTTTTTTTTCTCTTTATGTATATAATTATTTATATCATCAATTATAATGAATATAGTTATGTACAATATTGAATCTCATTCTTTAACAATAACATCAACAACATGATTAAACAACGTTCCTCATTGGTACACAAATTGTAAATGTACAGATAAAAAAGCATTAGATGAGGTTCAATGAGGCATTTAAAGGTGGCGTACGCTCTGCGCGCCTTTTTTTCTTTTTTTTTTTTAATAATTCTTCACGTATTACATTTTTTTTCTCTCATAATACTCATCCATTATGTTCCATTCTTTTGTTTAGCGTTTCTGCATATCTTTTCCAACGATCATATTACATTCCTAAACATTGAGTTACAATCGAATCACTGCCGATTTATAATATCTTAACGTGACCCTCAATTGAGCGACTTTTATTTATTTTCCATTTTTCTTTCTTTACTCACGTGATTTCTATTACACTGTAGTCACCTTCTACTTAGTGTACGCCTCCATCATTTTTTTTATTTTTTATTTTCACATTTCGTTTGTTTTTTTTTCCACTCGTTTACAATTATATAATATTACGCAATTTTTCATTTCAATTAATTTTAATTTTTTTTTTCAAAATGTTGCTCTTATTTCGCCTTAATTTAATATTACATACGATCCACATACATGCAAAACGCTTACCACGATAGAGATTAACATCCACGTAGTATGCACGATATTTTATTTTTTATTTATTTTATTTTTTTTTATATATTTTTATTTTCGTAAATGAGATGAATGAATTGATTTAATTTGGTGCATGATTTAATTATTTAAAGAGAGTGCGCGAGTAACCCGCGCCTCGTAACTAATCGACAATCCCTTTTCTAATATTAGCTCCATCATTCATTTTCCATTTTCTATAATTCAAGTGGTATTTAACTTATTAATTACATTTATTAAAAAATGATAAAGTATAAAGTGTGCGGGAGGAATTGAACTGTGATAATAAACATGATGGTTAAATTTTTATAATAAATTTTCGTATTATAATTTATGCTGTAAAGTATAGAGAATCGAAGTTGATTTGAAATTGTAATATTTAAAAAAAAGTTAAGAGCTTAATTATATTTTAATTATAAGATATTTGTAAAAAATATTATACAACATGAGATATAATTTATAAATATATAAATTATTTGTGAAAAAATTTTATTCGAAAAGCTAAATTTAAAGAAGCGTAGACATTAAAAAAATGAATTATCAAGGCATTTGTTTAAGTTTGAGTTGAGCGTTGGAAATATAACAGAGGAACATTTTAATATTTACAAAAATTGTGTATTTCGTTATATCAAGATAACAGTGGTTAATTTATAATTATTTCTTTTAAATATACTTGTAACTTTATTTTTTTGTGGAAGAAGTGAAAGATAAATAGCAATTGAGTGAACATTTATAAATTCATTTTTTATATTTAAACAAAAAAAAAGAAGACAATTAATATTCGCTATTTATAAATCAATAATTAACAAAACTGAACATTTTATACGCTATTGCTTAAATTAATTCTTATCACGCTACATTTTTTTTCAATTTTTATACAATTTTAATTTTTAAACTTTTTGAGTAATATACATACATGACTCGCAAATATTTTCGCACACTTTTAAACAAATAAAAGTAAAACAAGATTAACATAAACAGAAATAAAAATTGACAAGTACAATGTAATTAAAGAAAAAAAGAAATTATAAAGAGAGCACGCAACGAGGGATCGTCGAACATAGTCAGCGAGGCGAAAACACGATCTTTTTTTTCTAATAAACTACACAAGGCTTTCACGATTTAATGAACGACTTGCACGAATTCTAATGCACGAATTTGTAATTTTTTTTTCGTTATAACTTAATTCATCGAGGCGAGCAAGGTTTGGATTTCGGAGTGTTTTGTTTTATTTATTAAAACTTTTTTTTTTTATTTTCATACAGCCTTTGGACAAAGGAGAATGATAGAGATTATAGTTAAAGGATAAATCGAGAGACGAATCTTTATATATATTTATATTGTATATATTTATATTTTTTTTTCATATATCTCTTTCGACGATGTGCACGACGCGATTTGTATTTTTTTTTTCTTACTTATGTTTACATATTTATATATTTAAGATTTTGCCGATTCCAAATGATCGACAGATTAACGCGCGCATTATCTACGAGTTATGATCGAGTTTGCAAAAAAATTCTCTTATTTATTTTTTATTTATTTTATTTTTTTTTTATTTTCAACGTTTAACGTATATATTTTTTTAATCAGCAGTCTTTAGTTCCCCGATGGCTGCTCGGCGAATGGATTTAATCTTATTAGTTTTTTTTTCTTTAAATTCTTTTTCTGCATTTTTAAGTGTCCTTCGACAAAAAGTTTCCTTTTGATTGTTGGAAAATCGACGAAACACATTTGACACATCATATATAAATAAAATATCTTTTTCATATAATTATTCGTTTATAAAATAAAAATATTTCGTTTGGCAGATAAAACATTGTTGAAAAATCAGATTTCATCAAATATCAAAGCAAAATGGTGTTTCGAAAATTTTTCAATACATAAGGATGTAATAAAGTTGATTTGTATAAAAAAGTTTAAATTAGATTGCAGTGATTGATAAGAAGAATTCAGATTTATACATGATTTAATTAAAATATTCAGAAATTGCAATGATTATGAAATACGTCGAGGAACACGTAAAAACGATTGGTAAAAAAAGTTATCTCTGAATTCGATCCTGCTAATTCTATCCAATATTCAAAAGTAATGTATAAAATTCTTATCAGGAATATAATATATTGTAACAATAATATGATAAATTATTGAACGAAAAATAAGTGAGAAAATAAAATGTTTAGATTTTTAAAAAGGAACATCGCATATATAAGTAAGTTGATATGAAAACCGCAAAGAAAATTCTAGGGATCAACCACTGGGGTATAAAATTCAGAGCTCACAATATTACGAGATTAAGTGAAGAGAAATATATTAGTTAGAGTGAGATAGTAAGAGGTAAAAGAGCGAGAGAAAGATATAAGATATAGATATATATGAAACTCGATCGACCGCGAAATGATTATCCGTTTCATTTCCGTTGTTAAACCAAACCTTCTCGCCACGATGCTTTATAGCTTTGATATAATGTGTATTTTATTTTTCGTGTAAGTGTAGAATCTTTGTCTCTTCATTTTTTCTTTTAAATCTTTTTAATGTTAACATGTCTGTATGTATGTGTATATGTAAAGGTATAACTTTTTTTAAATATATTTATATATATGTTTAAATAACACGAACTGCGGTGGCAGTGAACAGTGCACGTGGATATTGCAACAGCAGCAACAGTAGCAGCAGCGGCTTTTTTTTCATTTTTTTTAATATACACCCTTTTTTTTAAAACTTTTTTATGCGCTTTTTTTTAATTGTTTTTTTCTTAATGCATGTAACAAACGCGACAGCCTCTACCACAGCTAGTGTTTCCTTTTCCTTTATTTTTTTTTCTTATTTATTAACTTTTTTATGTTTATCATAGGGATTTTATATTTCGTTTCCCTTTTTTTTTATCTTTCTGCATGATCGCGTGAAAACGATCACATTAGCTTGCGTTCTTTCATACTTTCGTTTGCTTTAGAAAGAGAGAGAAGAAATTGATCGGAATCGTAGATAACTAAGCTTATTTTTTTGACAATTTGAAATTTTTCTAAACTTTGGCTGTATACTCGTTTAATTCTTTTTTTTTCGTTCAAGTAACATCATCTCCAATCAAAGCAATTTATTATTGATTAATAATAAATATTTATCAACAGTTATTATTATCTATGTACATCAATTTTTATATTCTAATGATTAAATATTTTAATTCACACAATATTTTAGAAATATATTTTAATATTCTACATTCATTAATTTTGATATAATTATTTTTTTATAACCAAAAATTATAATTTTTATTATATAATAATATGAAATTAATGAAAAACAATGACAAATTATTACATTTATCCAAAAGCATAATTATATAATTTTTATCTATACAAACTTTAAATATTTTATCATCTACTTAAAATTAACACTGCCATAAGCAACATCATTTTTTATTTTCTACTGTTCAGAGTTGCATTTCTTTTTGTCAAGCATCGTATTTCTAAATAGTACACAGTTAAAACAAATAATATATATCTAGAGATTACCGATGAAATTTCTTTCCTTTCTTTTATTATTTCTTATTTTAAAAGCATAGCACCTGACCGTACCCTACTTTAGTCACTTGTTATTACATTGCACGCTTTTGACTTTGGTGATTAGTGTGTTGTTTTGTGTGTGTATAATATGTTGCTTTGTCGCTGCAGTTGTCGCGCGCAAAAGTAGATACTAACAGCTTATGTCATTCCGAAATTCATTTTTTTTAAATATTCATATAAAAAGAAAAAATTTTCTGAATATTTGCAGCTGTAAATTTAAAATAAAAATATTAAAATTATAGGAAAAGATCATTTCAATATGACATAAGGTAAGATCTGTTTCGCAGTTAATGCGCCGCTCGTTGTTACAAATAGACCTGCTCGCGTGTTTAAATATATTCTTTTTTAAATTTTTTGTTAAAATTTTTTCATTTTTTTTTCTTGTTCTGTTTTGGCTACACTCCATTTCGTGTTTTCCTCATACATGACTTAATAATTAAAGATATACGCATAATGTAATTTGTATTTTTTTTTTTATCGTCGCATATAATAATAATGAACGTCCGTATATATACACACGTGAGTTTCACAAAAATATATAAAAGAGAGAGTGTCTATGTATACATATATTAATGTATATACGATGTGTGTGCATATATATTTTATGCCGCATATATACCGATATACAACCGATTTCTTTTTTTTTTTTATTTATTTATTTATCATTTATACGCAAAATCGTGTGGAAAAGGGTGTCTTTTTTTTGTCTTAACCATTACGTTTTTATCATTTTTTTTCTTAATTTCTTCTTATTTATAATAATCATTTGTATGTATAATATGTATATAGAACCTGTACAAAGTGCTTGATTGAGAGTCTTCATTTAGTCCTAGACAAGACACACGAGGTAAAGATTTTTTTTTATAATCTTATTTTTTTTTGTTTTATAAGTATCTTTCACTTTCGCATGCTCGTTCCTGAATTGAACGATTGATTCTATATGATCGTGCTTAATTTGCCGATTCATACATTATTTTGTCTCGTTTTTATTTACCTTGAAAGTTTTGCATTTCTTTACTCTCGTTTGTCGCGCGCTTTACGTATATATTTTCATGTTTTATTTTATTTATTTATTTATTTTTTTTTTATTTTTATTTGGTTTTGAACGCAAAAAAAGGGAAACTTATTTTTATCTTCGTTTTCTCGAACGATTATATTATATATTAGCATTTAAGAGTGAGCAGTTGAAGCACTTCGAAGCTTCTTCGCGCGGTCACGCTTTTTATATTTTTTGTTTTTACATCGTTTCTAAGTCGTTTTTATTTTTATTATTTATTAATTTCATTATTTTTTTTTATTTATGTAATCTCTTCTCTCTTTGAGTTCGTTTTTATTTAACTAAGAAATGACAAGAAACGCCGTCGAAGCACGTTCATTCCGCCAGTGTCAATTCCACGGCATTACATTATATATTTATTTTATTTATTTATTTGCTTTTTTTTAAATATTTTTTTATAATGACGCGTGCATTAGTGTATAAGCACACGTTTATGATCGTATGTTAAAACTAAAGCAGCGTAACATACATAATAGAATAAGCTTGTACGTTTGAATTACGGAAAGTAAAACATATTTTTTTTTGTTATTTTCTTTCCATTTTTTTGCTTTATCGTTTACTTAACTGCACTCAACGAAATATTAACGTGTCATTTCTAAGGCGTTTCTCGCTTTCTTTGCATTTTATAATCGGTTATTTTTTTTTCATTATTCATTTTAGTTTCATTTTGTTTATCTTTTGTTGGCCATTTCGACTTTGCCTTTATCTTACTCACGCTCTTGCATTGTTGCTTAGCATGAGTCTTTTAGTGTTTTTTTTTTCTTTATTTTTATATTTTTTCTTACTTATAGATGCGCTTGTTTATAATGTTTATATTATTTATACTTATATAAGAATTTGACGATCCATATCGAAAGCCTTTGGATAAACTTTAATTTGTTTAATGACTAAAAAGCCATCACGATCAATTTTTAAATTTTCTATTTCGCATTGATCATAAAATAAGCTTCATACAAATCGTTGAGCATTCAGGTGTCTCGAAACATGCGAGTATTGTGTAAAAAATTTATTAAATGATTTAAGTGAACGTTAGGTTGCTTTTTTTATAAATACGTGATTGATATTTGAGCAAAACGAAATATTGGTTTCGTTTAAAAACAAATACTATCATTATTTTTCCAGTTTAACGTGTCGATAACTTGCGTGAGATGACGTGATATTTTGAATACAATTTTTCAATCATTATAATATGCTTTTAACAAAAAAAATAAATCGAAAAATTGTTCTCAAAATATTTGATTGATAAACGAGATACGAATAAACTGGACGCGCTATATCATACTCTATTCTACTATCTTAGTTTCCTTCATTGAATAATTCATTTTTTTTTTTTCATGTCAATACGAACGTTTAAATTCTATTATTTTTTTTTCTTTAAATTCAAAAATTTTAGTTCTGAAATAATTATATCGCAGCTTACATTCCTGTGTAAAACTTTATGTTACAGATTATTAGAAACGTTATTTCTTGTTTATTATAAATATTATTCTTAGTCTTTTTTTATTTATTTTTCACTAACTGCTTAATTTTTACTCTCCGTTTAAACATCTACGTTTCTTTATTAATTCGCTAACGTTTACTTCATTAAAGAATTTTTTTTTTCGTATTTCGTATATTTTATGCAAAACTTCCTTTTTTATCCACCGAATAAATTTCGAAATTATCCGATGAACGCGAGGGTAGACGTCGAGAACATATGAAATTGCTGCAACGATTTGTATTTTTTTTTCTGTTATCAGTTGTATTAAATTAACGAGCCTTAAGATTTCCAAAGTTTTTCGAAATGCGAGCGTACGCTTAAGTTATTCTTCATCGTTTTTCTACATGCAGATTTCTTATTTTTTTTCGTTCTTCCATAAATCTTCTTTCGGATTATTGATCAACTTATGCGATACATTAATCGAAGCGAAAATTTACATTACAATTTATATATTGGCGTTCATAATTCTTTCTTTATTTTTTTCGTTTTCTTTTAAATTTTACGTGTAGCAGCCCTTGGACCAATGTAACAAATTATCGTGCCGCTTTCTCGTATTCATTTACGCGATTATTCGCGCTCTCGTTTCGGTAAGAAGTTTACGTGCACATTAAGATGTCTTGATATTCTTATACATCATTGTATTTTCTACTATTGTTTATATCGTTTATCATTCTTCGTTTCTACCCTCATTACACAATAATCTGCTCTTAATTTTTGTGCGCGTGTGCGTCATTTTTCCTCTTTTTCTTTACTTTACGATTTCTATTATTTTTGCTTGAAATTTAAGCTGTGTGTTTGCGTAAATCATGCGAGCTTTATAAGTTTTTTTTTCTATGTGAAACTAGCTATGTGACAACAGCGCAACAACGAATCGCCGTATATTAAAGAAGAAAAAGAGAAGTTTAACGAAAAAATTAAGGGTAAAAATAACAATTGCATAAATGTTATACAAGACTATACACGTATTTATAAATAATATAAATAAAATTACAAAAGCTCGTATTTTTTTGCATATTAGCTTTATATACGATATGGATTTCGTTTAATCCATAAGAGATTCATATAGAAAGAGATTATTTATTAGCGAAAGTTATTATTAACTAGCTAAACATTATCATTCGATATACAAAGTTTTTTCTCTTTATTTTTTATTTTCTTTATATATCGCTAATTGGTATACGTGTAGTTAAAAAAGTGTACATATTATTTGAGCTCCGTTTGAGAAGTGTATTTCGAAGTGTCGAAATAGACGACAATAGAGAAACGAGAAAAAGGATAACGAAAATTTAGATAATCGAGTGCACAAAAAGCTAGAGGATAAATATCGTTCTGATCCTATAGGCCTTTCTAATTATACTTTTTTTTTTATTTCGTTTACTTTAGGCGGACACACTATGTGAGAGAGAGAGAGAGAAAGAAAGGCCAAGTATATTAATGGATATACGTGTATATCATAGACAACGTCATTCATTTATGTCATTTGTTTGTGTACTTTTTTTGTATTTATACTTTTTTCTTTCAATACTAGACCTCGTTCTTTTCTTTTTGTATTTGCAACTTCAAGAGCGATTCATGATATTTAAGGGTAGGACGATGAATTAAATATACGATTCCTTTTTAGTTTCCTTCGTTTGCTTTTAAACAGTGACATTTGATTTTAGAAGATGGCGGCACGATGCTGTTGTGATGTTACAATTCATACATCCTACGATTGGTATACAGTCAATTTTTTTTTGCTTTCTTTTACATTTTATTTTGACTGTAATACTTTAGATGTAGGAGTAAGGTCCGTCGGTGAGGGCGCTACACAGCAACAGTCAGGAGGCGTCGTCTTTCCCTCGTGCACCGCGGCTTGGTCTGTACTCAAGGCCTGGATCGAATTGCATCAGTACGAAACACTGGAAAATACAAATTTATTATTACTATTTGTCAGTTTATTTATTATTAAAAAAAAATATAAAATTTAAGAAATCTCCGATACCTTTTTATTGAGATATATACTTATGAAAAATAAATTAATCTTTGATCATAAAAAAATTTGGAAGATTTTAAACATGATGGTAAAATTATTGAATTAGCAAAAATAATTCTAGGATTACTATGTAAAAAGTTCAATTTTTAGTTCGACTCACATATTTAGTTATGTTATCCATAAAGAAAAATATAAGTTCACCCTGTAAACCTTCATTCTTGTAATAATCATAACTTAGAAATTTACATTAAATTTCATAATAAACTTTGGAACTTCATGGACCTAAAATAATAAGTATCAAAGAAAATATAACTGTAGAACACAAATTCTAATTTTGAAGATTCCAAAAAAGTCAATAACTTTTTTCGTTTGAAAGTTGAGAAACAAAGACAGATTTTTGAAAATAAATAAAAAATAGTAATATTCTAAATTAAATTCTACTTAATTTGAATAAGTCTATTTTTTAAGTTATTATGAACTACTATTTATACAATCTCAAATTTTTTTTTGTATTTAACGCTGTATTTATGTTATCATTACAATGCTAATCAACGATGGAAGTTTTTTGTAAACAAAGCATATGTAATCAATTGGTCGCCGAGAACAGGATTCGAACTCAAGTCCTCGAGATTATGAATCC
Organism: Anastatus disparis; assembly: GCA_017163975.1. Classification (NCBI taxonomy): domain Eukaryota; kingdom Metazoa; phylum Arthropoda; class Insecta; order Hymenoptera; family Eupelmidae; genus Anastatus; species Anastatus disparis. The sequence continues at coordinate 6,762,143 of JAFFSR010000251.1, forward strand.
ATCGCTCTACCCAATAAGCCACTCACAACCTCAATCTTAAAAATCAAAGCTTACGTATTGTACATTGATTTTAATTTTTTTTATAATTGTTCTAAATCTCATGAGTGTAAAATTATAAAGTTCCAAAGTTTAGTATAAAGTTTAACATAAATTTTTGGAATCATGATTATCATACGAATAAAGGCTTACGGGTACTTTTCTTTATTTTTCATTCACTATAAAACTATCCTTAAAGTTTCATTTGAATCCCTGACCTAGAGACTCGAGTCTCCTCTTACTAGTTATAGTTATTAATTTGAAGAGTATTATCAGTAATATGTCGAAAATAGATCGCATTATAATTTTAATGTAATTGAAAATTAATATCGTTGAAGTGATCTTCAAACGTATAACAAGGTAAATATTAAAGTTTGAGCAAGTGATAATCTAGGATCAAAATTAATTGTTTTGTGTTGCAATAAGATGATAAGACCGCTAAAATTTTATCTTATAGAAGTATGAAAATTAAAGCTGGTTTATATTTAATAGCTTGAATTGAATTGAAAATTTTACTTTGTACTAAATTTTAATTTGAGCATATTGGAAACATATGAAGTCGAAGTATGAAATGGCTAAATATTTAATTAATAGTAAAAAAAACATTTTTAAATGTTAAAAAATTATAAATAATTATCATGTTATAATTAAAAAATGATTTCCAATCATCATTTAGATAAACTTTGTAGTTTTTAAGGATATTACTGCTATATTATAACTAGTATAATGTTAAAGTTTATATTTAAACATTTCAATATTTAAAGTTGGAGTTTAAGAAATGCGTTTAGTTTACTACATTATTATTTTTTAGTAAGTATAATGTATGTTTTTAAAAATATCTACATTTGATGTATATCAATTGCTAGTTTATGAGAATATAGTATATTCGTCGATCATGACATGGATTTTTCTCACAATGCTGTGAGATAGCAAATACGTACTCATGACACATTTTCAAATCATAAATATATCATTATTTAAATTCTAACAAAATATTAGAAAGAAAAATTAGAAGTACAAGCTGGATTTGAATCAACGATCATCCACTCTTTACATGATTGCGTTGTCAATTATATATGCTGGCAAAAAATTGTCAATTCAATTCTTTCTTAAATTTTTACTTGAATTTAAATGTGACATAAATTTGCAGTTCTTATCTAACGGCGAAGTAAAAAAAATACATGCTTATATTTATAATAAATATGGATGAAAAAAATTGATTTTCCAATTTCTATTTTTATTTTAAAACAAAGCTTTTCATTTCTAATATACATAAATATCTAATATCGGAGATATCCTTTTATTAAAAAGTTAGCCTAAAGGAATTTTTAATTAAATCTAAACTATCCACAATAATTTGGTTTCGAAGATATCTATTACCTGATCGGTTGGTAGTAGCGTGAAGTCATCAGGAGGATTTGTAATGACGTATCGTTTCGAGGACGCGTCACACGATGAGCTCGTATCGCGAAATCTAAAACATCGTTTAAAAATCATATTAATTTAACGTTCGACGTTCAATCATTCAAGCTTTTACAACACATATACACCTATAATTTTATCTGTTAGTAGATATTTATTTTTTTTTGTTTGTTAAAATTTTAGCCAAAGCCGTAACTAAACAAATATGTTATAGCTAGAAACTAAATACTATGCGCCAGCGAACTAAACGCTAAATAAACATGGTGACAATAGACATAGGATAGTGAGTTTTATTTAATTAATGTGAGATTTAAAAAAGACAGTGTGACAATAGAAAGTAAAATAGAGATAGAAGGTAAGAAAAGAAAGAAAGAGAGAGAGAGAGATAGAGGTAGAGATAGATAGAGACAAAGACAAAAAAATGTTCAAAAATGATATTTTTTGGATGGAGAAACTTACTGCGCGTAATTCACAAATTGATTCATCGCACTCATGTTAACTCAAATTTCTTTTCTTTTTTTTTTGTCAAAAAAAAATCTTTCATATAACTTTGATTTTTGTGATGCAAAAACGCAAAATGCAAAAGTGGTGCGGCAAAAAATTAAAAAATCATAGAGCAATTATAGATTTGCGACGTAAGAGGGACGATACATAGTGGTATATAAAATATGAATAATAATAATAATAATAATAATAATCATGATATAAGAATAATGATAATAAATAGTAACAATAATAATAATAATAAAGACAAACGGCACGCAGGCCTATGTATTATTTTGCTTATTTTTTATCAAACGGGGAAATCCAATAAATACCATCGAAGGAAAGAAAGTCCGATACCTGTACCTGTACAGACCAATGCACAGCATTCCATACGATTTTAACGCCGCGACAAAGAGATCGCCGTACTTGCCTCCTTCGCCATACTGAGCCAATGGCCCATCGTAAAGCGATATTTGACCTACCCTGCACCTATCCCGATTCGCTAAACTATCCGCGGTGCTGAAAAACAAATTAATATTTTAATCCAAAGAAAAATAATTATTTACAATATTTTATAACCCCGCGTAAAAATTGAACCATTGCTAATATATTGCCAATATATTGCCAAGATAGTTGCTTATCTTGGCAATATATTGGCAATGGTTTAATTTTTACGCGGGAACATTTTATTCTGATATTAATTTTCAAATTTTTTTATATAATTTAATTAAAAATAATTAATTTAACAATTAATGTTGTTGCACAACTGTAAATTAATAAGAATATGTTTTAATTTCGCGATGATATAAATTGCATTTTAAATTTCACAAATCTGAATGAAAAATGAAAAGTTAACTTTTAATTACAGAGAAATATAATTATTAATTGTTTACAAAACTGAATATATAATTAAATAATTATAATTGTGTAATAATATAATGATATAATTTACCTATAACCACCCCTTAATCCGGCACCTTCGGCTAAGATTAATTCGAGTTCCGGCGTCGCTCCGCCAGTAATTAAAGATCTTATCAAAGTCAGTGCGTTTTGGTTAAAGTATGTCTAAAAATTATAAATAATTATTAGATTTAAAATTTTTTATGTTAATATTTACGAAAAAGAAGAGAAACTAACCGTCGACATTAGAGAATCCAGCACACTAACAGCAAAGGCAGTGCCACAAGCAAACGGTTGTGTGAGGTAGAGTTCCGTGTCCGGGTCATCGTCGTCGTCTTGGTCGAGAAACTGAACGTTGCTATCATTAACAAGTTCTGTAAAACATTATTGTTAATTATTATCTCATCATATTTATTTTAAAATATTATTAATTTTTATGTTACAAACCAGTTATCATCGGTACGTTTGCCCCGTAAACGGACCCTCTTCTTTGAAGAACAATAGGACTTCCAACTAAAATTTTAATAAAAACTTTGCAATTTTTGTAATATTTAAAATTTTCTTCGCAATATATTATATTAATAAATCATTATTGGTTTAATTATTGAAATTCTAGATTAATTAAAGGAACCTTGACTCAGAACGCCAATTGTGTCGTCAAACGTCATAGCCTTGATGTTGAGGGACGCGAGGATGGCCTCCTTGTCGGCGAGGGTGGGGTCATCGTTGCTAGGCACTTTTGCCGACAGGATGCAACACATGTCGCATAGATTTACGTTAACGGCACGTAAATCTGCTCTGCTAAGCGGTGAACCCTAATTACGATATTAATTTTTGTTAATTTTATTTATCAATATCAATATTATCTTTATTTTTTATTTACTCTATTCAGATAAAAATGATCTTGGAGAGAATCAGTTTTAATTAAAAATATTAACTCGAAGAATCTATCAACAAAATTTATGTAATCGGTGAGTAAAACTTGATTAATCTAAAGTAAATCTCAATCATTAAAAATAATATCTTAGTCGAAATTTAAAAATGATGTTATTTTACGTTCAGGATATATTTAGTATAGGAAATAATAAAATAGTAAAATATTTGCTTACATTTAAGACTGAAATCTTAGGTAGATTCTGAAGCATCTTCCATTCGCGTCTAATATAATCCACGGATCCAACTATAACTACATGTTTAAGCTCGTGGTAATGGAAATTGGAAGCCCTCAGTGGCATTACAAGATTTCTCAGTCCAATAAGAGGTGAGTCAGGATCAGCAAACAAGCATACAACAACATGACCATTTAATACAGTCATAGCCGCTTGATTACGATCTAATATACAGTCTTCGAGATTACGGGCTGGACTCCAATGGAACATACCCGTTGAATCGTACTTCATTTCCGTTTTTTCGAAATCAAAGTCTTTGGCTTGATCGTCGGCGATGCCAATTTGAAGTCCACCGTTGTTGTTGACATTTGAACCGCCGGATGCCCGATTCGTTGGCCTATGTCGATTTATTTCACGTAATCGACCGGAAGAGAAAAAAAAAGAGGAGGCGCGTATGCGAAGAAAATTATTAAGTGTTAGATGTAATCGATAAGTGTATGGATAATTTGATCTTAACTTTTTATTTATTTTAGACATTTCAAAATTGTTTCAATGGGATTCATTATTTTTTTTTAATAAAAGTTTTTTTTCAGTGTCATATTGAATTTGAGACTAAACGGTGATAAGTTTGTCAAATTTATAGATTTTAAGTTTATTAATATTTAAAAATTTAAGGAATAAAATTTTCAAAATTTATACTGTATATTTGATGTGTAATAAATTGATTTTTTTAAAGTTAAGACCAAACAAATTTTTAACGAACATTCACACAAATGTACAGTTTATTTTAATAATATTTATAACCATTCAGATAGGATATGATAAGAAGATATGAAGCTGATAATAATGTTAAAATATTGTTAATTATTTTACAAAAACATTGAAAATTGTTCAGCCAATTCCAAATATTTGTAATGATGGATGTCCTTGATTTTAACCTAATGAGAATAAATTTCAATTCCATAATTTATAGATTAAGTAATCAATTTGTATTCTGTAATATATACAAAATACAATCAAGATGGATATAAGTGATATTTTTATCATTTAAATCCAAACTAAAAATGGTGTGCTTAAAAACTTTTTTTTTCTCAAAGACGATTCACCATTACTATGGTTAAAGTAATGCAATGCAATGCTATCGATCAATGTATATTCGCGTCATTCGATTAATTTTTTGCTAAAAATAAAAGAAAAAATATACATATAGCTGCATCCTAGCGATTTAATATTTTTTTTACTTAATAAGCGATGCTTTGCGTTCATTAACATTAGTTAATAGTTTATTGTAAGTCATTGCGCTAAAAGCAGAAGCAATTATGGACTACACAATCATTAAATTATGAAGTTTTATCAGAGAATAATAAATTTGTAAACTAATAGTAATATGAACTAAAAAATGAAATATAAACTATCGTCTAATTAAAGAGTAATCTTGTAAAAAAAAATTCTTTCTACAACAATTATCCTTAACTAAAGTTTAATATAATTTTCTGACTAAATTAGTAAAGCATTCTACACTAATTTATATTCAGTTGAGAAGAAGATACTTGTTACCTTTAACAATAAATATTATTATTTATCAAAAATGTTCTAAAGAGAAATAACAATATCATCATTTTTTAGGCTAATCTAAAATTGTTATATAAAAATGAATGATGATGAAATAAACGTTCCTCTTCTTTCAATGAATATCCAATTCTCAAATGATTTTTAATTAATCGCGAGATTAAAAGCAATATTGCCGCGATATAAATAACTACTCGCTAATTAAAGTGTTATTAAAACCTCATAACGCGTTCGTTGAACATAAATTTGCTTTTCTTTTTTATCTTTTGCTTTTTATTTATTTCAAGTCCGCGCGAGAGCAATTTTACAAAGTGCATATATGGGAGAGGCAGTAGATGAAAAATTCTTTTATTCTTTATCTATAAATTCTAGAGAACATGCAGGCTTTCACACATCGAGAATATAATTAAATTTGAAGAAAAAAAATTATTAAAAAATTAAAAAATTAACAAAGAATAGAAAAGTGTGGTATAAACGGCTTTGTAAGCGTACATGAGTTTTTTCACTTCGTAGGCGAGATGGTAGCCAGCGTATGCGGACTCCTCTTGTTGCGATCTGGAAAATTACAAGGTGAGCGTACGTTGGTTCCAGCTCTTATTTAACTTTTTTTTTTATTTTGAATTTTTTATAAGTTTTGGCACTATAGTTATTAAATTTTGATATCTTTAGTATGTTTTTATAATGGTTTAATGATTCGTTGAATAGATGAAAGTGAACTCTTACTTGATACAAATATATTTAAAAAAAAAAATTAAAAAAAAAGTATGTTTGAAATACTTTGAAACTAAATTTGAAATACTTCATGCAAAACTTTCGTAACAAGGATAGATTTTAATATAATAACAAATAGTAGAAAGAGTTCTTAATCAGATATTTAATATTTTCAACGCATCACAGTTTCTAATTATTACAAAATATATAAGATAGAATATAAATTAGGATTTTATATTTTTAATAAATTTAAGTTTAAATAGTTCTTAGAGAAAGTACAAATGGTTTATTATTGTTTTTTATATTTTAATAATATGCGTGCAATTACTATAAAATTACTAGAGAAAACAGTTTTTATAAAATGTTTCTTTAAAGGGAAATGATAATGATATTTTAAAGTCTTTTTTTTTAAATCTATTCTTATTTTTATATATAACAAAACTATACGATATGTGGAACTTTAAGTGGGATTAAGAGTGAAAAGAATGACTTTTTATGATGATGAGACGCGCCTAAAGTTTTTAAACGTGTTTCTTTCTCAATTACCCCTAATTGTACCGTCGTCGAAAAGTCGGCATGAGTAAAAAATGTGTTATACATGTATGTACGCACGCAGAAAAAAAAAGAAGAAAAAATTAATAACGGGTCGCGTGACGAGTGCCATGGGTGAAAATGCGAGAAATATGCGTGATGTCGGGAGGTGTCTGACACGACGGTGAAACAACAAAAATTGCAGGCGCTAGAGCTTGCGTTCCAGAGACGTAAATTTTTTAGTTTTAAATTTTTTTAATTTTTTACATTTTTTAAAAATAAAAAAATTATTTTGTGCTTATAACGTAGAAAAAAGACTTGTTTTATACAATTAAAGGCACTTTACATTTATTTATATAAATTTTTAACGAGTTCACGTTTAAAAGTAATTAAAAAGTTTCTTTTTTAATTTCAAGATTATACAATACAAATAAATAAAAGATAAAAGTTACAGGTAATAACAATTATATAACTTGTTTATTTTAATTAACAACACGTATATATTTTAATTAAATATTAAAACTTTATCCTTGCAAAAAAGAAAAAAACTTTTTTTAACAATTTAAGCCAGAAGCCAAGAAAAAAAGTTCAGATCGATAGAATTTTTTAAAAATGGCGAGCTTGGATACCAAAAAAAAATTGTTTCACCACAGTGTCCTATATAATCCCAATGCGTGACAATACGATGTAGACAAAAAAAGAAATGAAAAAAATTTCAGAAATATGGAATCAGTCAGTTGGTAAATGAACTCTTAAGACTCGTAAATGGACAATTTTTTAAGTCTTTTTAAATCAATAATATAACAATAACTTTAAAGTTTATTGCGCTAATATTGTAATGTAATTACTGTATATGTCGAAAATTTGTAATCAAGAATTATTTTTAATATTGTCCAGCTACCAGCTGGTGTCCAAGTACCAGCTGATCGACCCTAATAAAAAATGTACGAATGTGACGAAATTTCGAAAGTGCAAAGAAGTATGAAAAGCACGGTAGTTATTAGATACATTTTGATTTATATACAACGTGTAGATTTTCATCTGCAATTTTTTTCCCTTTTATAGACTTATTCAGAAATCATGAATATGTATGTATAAGGAGAAAGATATAATTTTTAAATAATTTTATTATTTTGCGTGTTTTAAAATACCTCTGATTATATGGTTGTTGTGGGCTCGATAAGCCGTCATTGGCAGTCCTATTTACGTTTGGTTTCACCTTATTGACTTGCTTCGTCGAATTCATTGTCGTCATTCCTACGGAATTTCGATGATTACGCATTGCTGTAATACAAAGTACAATTTAACTTTAATAAATTTATAACATAAATTATTTTTAATAAAGTAATTAAATTAGTACATGACAAATTATTTCATTTGCTACTTTATTTTTATAAAATTTCAAAACTACAATAAAAAAACGTAATAAATAAAACTTACCGTTCGGATCATCTCGATCGCGACTGATTTCACCTAAAAACGTCAATGAAGTCATTAGTACAAAGGAAAAAAATTATCATTTAAAAATTCCAAGCTTTTCATATCCAATCACTAAATAAGACAATGATAAATAAAATATACATATATAAAAGAGATTTGTGAAAAAAAAAAATTATATAATAATTCGTGACACTGACAATATATAATATATAAATATATAACTCTGCATGTGGCATTATAATAAAAAGAAACTCCCCCCGTACTGCGCAATGCTTCATAACAAATGTTGTGTTATTATTTAATATTATATTTCAGTGTATACATATAACACGTATAATTCGTCGACCTGCAATCCTTCCCCATGCTTACACGCTCGCAATATATGACATGCATACCGTGTTTGTGTTTATTTTATCAGCTGCTGATTTTTAACACTTATATCATCTCTTTTTCAAAAAAAATTTACCTTGATGAGTCACTTAATTTTTTTTTAATCGTCAACGTCAGCTAAATCATTTATGAACTTTAGAAATATATAAATTTTATGCTTTTTTTAAAGAAATTTTTATTCCATTATTTTTATACTATAATTTTTTGGTAAACATTGCTGTGCAGACAATTTTTCAAATAACAAGATTAGCGGAATATAAAACATGATATGATTAAATAATAAATATCCCGAGTAACCTTTTCACTTCGGCGTGCAGAGGGCCCGAAGTCGGTGCCGAATCACCCTCAGTGGCACCGAAACTCTTGCCGAATTGTCGCCACAGTGGCACCACATCGGCGTGAGGCGTGGCGGCGAAACGGGGCCCTGAGAGGGCAGCCGAATCTAGCTTATAAAATCATAGAATTGAACGTAATTTATGTACAATTATTTATATAAAAAAACAGCTGATTTCCAATAGTAACCGATCGATTGATTGTTAAAGCAACTGTCTACTTTTTAAAATAGTTTTCATTAGTAAAAAAATTTAATTAACTCGAGTTATTCAAATGATTCGAATTATTCGAGTAACACTAGTTATTCGAGTTCATATTTTTGTCGAGTACCTAACTCGAACTTGAAGAAAAAATTACTCGCGAGTACTCGACAATCGAGTATTCACACTTGAAGGCGTATTCGAGTTTTCATTCCAAGTACTCGAAAAAAATATGAATTACTCGAATTACTCGAGTACTCGAAAAAAATATGAATTTCTCAATTCACTTGAGTACTCAAAAAAATATGAATTGATCGAATAAATCGAGTATTCGAAAAAATATAAATTACTTGAGTATTCGAAAAATATAAATTACTCGAGTACTCGAGAAAATCTAAATTACTCGACAAAATATGAAGAACTTGAGTTACTCGAATAACTAGTTAATTTATCAATTATATTATCTGTGGTAATTAGTTCTCATTTCCACGAGAATAATCAGTTTTTTATTATGTTTTTATCAATTGGTTTTAGGTTGTATTTGTCCGTGTATGCGGGCGGAATTTCGGAATCAATTTTTAACGAGTTCAGGTCGAGTCCAAAGAAAATCATTTTTATTAATTCAATCACTCATTTTTAATTTTCAATTAAAAAAAAGTTTTACCATAGCATGAAAATACAATAATGAATATTTCGAGGTTATGTAAGATACACATCGATATTATGACAAAATCTATACGATTTTCGGCTAGCCATCATAGGACCACGCTCGCCACCACGCCTCACCCATTCGGTGGCCCGACTTCGGCAGCCGAAGGTGGCCCAACTGAGAGAAGTTGGTTGCCGTAATAAAAAGGTTACTCGGGATGTTAAATTTATAAAATATTAGCTATACAAGAAAAATATTTAGTTCAAAGCTAAATTTTGAAAAAATATATAAATTTCAATTTGCTTAATTAATTCAATATTTATTCCATATTTTTGTAACAGTAACCTTTAGTTTAAAATTGATTAAATAATAATTAATTAAATAAAATTGATTAATTAATTCAATATTTATTCCATATTTTTGTAACAGTAACCTTTAGTTTAAAATTGATTAAATAAAACGTTACACTAAATATCGTACTATGGTATTTACATAATTTCGATTTTGTTGACGATAACATTAAAAAATTATTTACCAAAAAAACGTTATTTTTATAATTCTTTAAGAAACCGTCTAGTTTTTCGTATTTTAGAAGAAATGAAAAATAGGTTATTTTAATCTACTTTTAAATGTTTCAGTGTGTGATAGACTTTTATTATTACAAAATAAATGGAGCATGCGACAGTATCGGGGAAAATTGACTTGTATTTTCTTTCTAAAATAGAGTAAAATATTATAGTGTATTCGAAAATTTTATAAACATCATACTTACGAATTAAGATAAAGAAACAAAAAATATTAAGAATACACTAACTAAACTATTAAATTATTTCTATTTTTATAGAATAGCTAATATAGTAGAAAAATTATTGCTAATTCTACAAAATAAAGATACTAAAACTATAAATAAAACTAAAACAAAAAATAAATTTAATTATAGAAACAACGTTTAATGTTGTTGGAGTATATATGTGATATTTTATGTGATTTTTTGGATATGAAAATCATTATTAAATAAATTAAAATAAATTTTTTGTTTCAAATACAAAATTTTTATATTTAAAAGTTTTTAAAAATATTATATAATATGTTAGTACGTATTGATTTGAATAAGTAATTGTTATTGTAAACGAAAAAAAAGTTATCAGTTTACTGTCAATAATGTAAACTTGCTTTTAAAGTCATAAAATTTTAATTAAAAAAATAAAAGAAATGATCAAAAAAAGTTTTAGCCTTTTGTAAACCAAATTCAAAATTAAATGTCTTTATATCAGACCTTTCAAAAATTAACTCAACACAATCTTTAAATTTTTAAAAGTATTATAATAACGTAGTATTTTGTGAAATGAAATTGAAAAAAATGCAAATAAAATGTAAACAAAATAAATAAAAAAATATTTTAATAATTAGCAGTTTTATCAATCGATTGTTTAATTTTTTTTGTATTTAAAAAACATATAGAAAAAATACAGATAGGATAGAAAAGAAGCGAAATTGCAAGATTGAAGCATGGTTTGATTGAGGCTATTTCTTTTTTTTCTTTATTTTTTTTGCTTTGAAAACTGTACCTCTCACGTGAACCATCTTGGGCAGTTCTGGCGGGGTGAATGTAGGGGGAGGATGGTGGTCGTCTGTAACAAATTACTACACATGTTAGCTACCCCTAAACTAAAATTATCTATTGCCTAAATAAGGTGTAACTAAAGTACTACTAAATATAGTGCTAATTCTATATAAATATGATATATTTAACTATATTACTAATCTATAAACTACTATACTTGCATTACACCAGATGAATAAGCTAACTTTTATTTTAGATGTATTTTTTTCCTTCTCTATTAAAAATTTTAAAAATTCTTGATTTTCCATTTTTAAAAAGTTAGCTTATTAAACGAGTAAAAATATTTATATAAACCAATCATGTACATAGACTATATAAATTTGAAATAATATACTATAATTAGAGCATACGCTTTCAGTATATACGTGATTTTGTCTCTACATAAATTTCAACATTTTCTTTTTTCATATACGAACAACCTATCAATACAGATATAATTTCATTAGCCTTTTTCTCATTCAAATTGATACGATGTATATTGAAAGCGTTGAAATTATATTTCCAGCTCATTCTATACTATATATATATTGTATATACGTGAGCATGCAACGTGCATAAACGAAAAAGAGCTGCTGGTGATTGATCGAATTCCTCGAAAATTGAACGCACTTTTATTGATAGCGTTAAAATAAAAGTTATGAAAGCCGAATTCTTTCGCAAAGTAATTAAAAAAGAATTTTTTTTTTTTTGATTAATTTAAATTTGATGGATACAAGTTTTGAAAAAAAATGCCAATAAAATCCGTTATTTGTCTTTTCAATCATCAATGAATTCGAAATCACTCTTATACCAACTATTTACCATACCCTTATACCTTTAAATAAAAACCAAAGTGATGCTATAATAAAAATATTTCATTCTCAACTACAATAAGATAAGTAAATATATGAAAATAAAATGGTGTATATTAGCATTACGCGTGAGAGAGATATATTTGCATTATTTGTGTATTTAATCATATAAAATGTGCGCGTTTTATTTAAGTAAAAAAAAAAAGATTGTTTTATTTTTTAATCTTTATTTCTACTGCATTCGAAATATCGAAAGTGGTTTTGATAGATATACGCAAGTGAAGATAATAACTTTTTTTTTAATAATAATGGTTTATTATCATGCACGGATATATCGTGCGAAAAAAGCATTTTGGAATAAATAATGATATGATAATAATAAAACGGTTACTTTTAATATTGAATTTTTCATGAGAGTAAAAAAAAAAGATATTAACTAAAATATATAGTGCAGAAAAAAGATATAGAGAAGAAATGGAGAAATAAAGTTTAAGAGAAGATAGAATAAGGAAGTGAAATAATCTGCGTTTTCGGAATTATTACAATGTAGAACATTAATTTGCGATGTGATAAGTAAATTATTTTTTGCGTGTATTGATATGATCGCCAGCTTGGTGAAAATAAAATATATATCATTCGAATTGCAATGTTAATAATCAACGATAATAATTTACGCATGTATGATTTAGAATTTCATATGCAAAATTTTTGAAAGCCGATCATCAAGCGCGCGCGTGCTTTAATATTTTCAATTTTGAGCTTTTTTCAAAAGAGAAAGAGGCTTTTATACAAAAGTATTGGCAAAGCAAAGGCAATGGAAAATATATAATAAAGTTTAAAAAATATTATGAATTAAAATTAAAAAAAAATATTTTTAAAAGCAAAATTTCAAAGCTTTTTCAAAAAAGCGTGTATAAAATTTTTGAAAGGTACGTATTAAAATAATTGAAAAAAAAAATAAAAATATAAATTTGAAAATTTTACTTTTATATTTAAATATACATAATATGACGAAAATTAGTTTTAGTACCTTCAAAATTTTCACACATAATTTTACAAAATACAAAATTTAATCGAAAATTAAGCAATATAAACTTAAATAATAAGTAAATATTATATTGAGAATAACAATAAATAAATATAATAATTTAAATACTAAAAAGCCTGAGCTTAACAACAAATAAGCGTGATAAGTACGTAAAGAAAAATAAAACTAAAAATAAAATGAATACGAAATATACTTTCGAAAGCCATAACGTGTATTCCGGCGTTTATACTATTACTTGTATAAGATAGCACAAAAAAGCACTTTGGTATATATAATAACGAAAATGGTTCTCGCATTTCTAGCATTGTGAAAAAACGAATAAAATATGCAACCGTTTTTATAATTAATGAAAAAAAAAAAAAAAAAAAAAAGAATAGCGTTTTACTGATAAGTCATAAAATACTGGCGACGACTGGCACGAATGGACCCAATAAAATACATCTGCGATCCTACAGCCAAATATGTGTGATTATTTATAATAATAGCGTCAGTACATAGCGTACAAATTATGCTAGGCGCCGAAATGTTTTTATTCTTTGTTTATTTTTACAACACAAGTCTTGTATTAGAATAAAATACAGCATTTTATTTGCGCGAAGGCTGCTTGTATAGTAAAAGTTTTATTCTATCGTATATATCTGGCGACAATATATATATATGTGTGTGTATATATATTGCGTTTATATTAATATCTACAGTATATTGCTGTACACATAGCAAAATACTACAGATGCGTGTTAAATATCTGTCATAGATGTATAGAGTGTATATATAAATAAAAGAATAATATATATATAAAATTATATATTATGACTGGATATACCCTTTTTCCAAGACTTTATTTTTTTTTAATTTTAAATTATGCATGTTTTTTTTTTACTTTGCAAACTTACTTGCGTACGAGAAGTCGTCACCTGCGTGAGTTTGTGTGCAATCACGAAGAGAAGTTGAGAACATTATGAAGAAGAGCGAATAGAAGAAGAGTGACAGAGAGAGACAGACACACAGACACATAGAGAAATAGTTAGTTTTCAGTATTACAACATTTTTAATTTACAGATTTTTTTTTTTAAATTTGATTTTTTTTCTCGACGAGTTCGCGTTATGTGTATACATATACGATGTGTATTTATATATGTTCATGTGTACACGTATATATATATATTTGATGCTTACATATAAAGGTATGTACGTGAATGTATACGGATAATGATGGAGTGAAAGGATTTTGTTAATATTAAGTATCGCACTTATTGATAATATTTCTATATACCAGATGTGTTTCTGCAAAGGGTACTATTATGGACTTGTATTGGTATAAACGAAAATGTATATGCATGAGTTTCGGAATGTGTCATGATTTCAGTGAGATGCTGTGATTTTATCCCTTTACTATAAGGATTATAGTATTACACGTATTGCGTTTGAATATGCAAACGGATTCAGTAATTTTCAATGAATTGTTGATTATATTATTCATGAATTAGTTGTAAAATTTGATCAAATGTCTATATAAGCTTTATTAAATTCTGTAGACTTTTAAAATTAAAAAAATATATATATATAAATTATACATATAGAAAATTCAAAGTTTAAAATAACAATAATTGCTTATGAAATGTCTTAAAATTTAAAATAACTTTGAAAATTGAGATAACTTATATAAAGAAACCATTTTTATTGTTTGAACATATTAAATACTGAATTTACGCATATTTAATGGATATTCTTATTTTTATCAATATTATTAATCTTAATATTATTATTATAAAATGAATAATTTGTTATGTTTACTGTAATGCTTTAATGTAGAATTAAAAAGTCATTAGATGTGATGTTTAGATAAGACTAATTAGGTTAATGAAATTCGTCATTACTGGGTTAAATAATTTCACTCGAGTTGAAGAAAATGTGTAAATGTGTTTTAGCTTTGAATAAAAAAATATATGAATGTAAATTTGTATAAGTACATATTTTATATTAGAATACACGCACGAATATGTCAAATAAAAATTTATTGAACTTTAGCTTTTAAAAGTTAGAATATACAATTTCATGTAAACTGAAAAAAATGTTATTATAGTTTTTTTATTAAAACTTCGCATGTCAAATATTAAAGAAATATCAATGTATGTTTAGAAACAAAAAAAAATACAAATAAAAAACATGTAAAAACTTCACGAATTAGTTACACAATAAGGTTCACACATGTACGTTTATGCAAATATAAAAAGATCAAAAAAATACATATTTGCCGTTTATAAATAATTCACTCTTTGAAAATAATAAAAAAATAAAATACACTGATGCATATTTTAATGAACAATACACGTATACACGTACGCAATATAAAGTACTGTTTATCCATTTACAGCATCTCAACAATATGAACTTCATGAGGTTTTTTATTAAGTTCAAAATTAACCAACAATAACCATTGAAAACACATAACTTTATTTATATATAATAAAAATAACTACATTCCTTACGACATTGATGTATTAGGTATATAAAGTGACGTAATATGTATACATAAAATCATTGGGTTGCAAATGATCAGGAAAAAAAACACCACAACGATGATAAGGTTTTCAAAATAACTAATTCAAAAATGGGTATTCTACTTTGGATTCAATTGGTGATTATGATTTGGAATGTTTGTTTTTCTTAATCCAAATCAACAATTTACTATATTTTTAAAAAATTATTGATTTATTATTGAATTTATAGAAAGCTTAGTGATTTTATTTATGTTGATTTGTCTTAATATTAAAAATGTGGTTTATGACTAGTTTTGACTTATTACGTCCCTTACTTTTTATCCCATGATTAATATTTTTAAAACAAATTTCTTAGTGTACAAAACGTTTTTTTTCAACACAATGAAACCAAATTTAGATGATTTTTTTGTATGTTCGTGTGTATGTAAGTCGAGCGTTCGCATGAATAATCAGATTAGAGTTACAGTATAAAATACGCCTTTTTGTAATATTCTTTACTGTTACTAATTCAAAATTTACCAACGTAGTAATTTAAGAAAATTTCTATGCGGAGTTAGTAATATAACTGTAACTCTGCTCCGAAATGAATTATGACCTATGCCATCATAGAAAAAGCAGTTGCAGTTTATAATTTCATATAATGGCTCCAAAAATGTAATTTTCCATAATCATAAATATAAAAAAAAAGTTATTATGAAAAAAAAACAATTTTATGCATCTGCTTTATCATCGATGGATATCAATAATAATATAATATTAATTATAAATTTAATTAAGAAACGACAATTATGGTTAGGATAATAAATCAGGAATTAGAAGTGGATATATCGATTTTAACGTATACACGTTGTTATGAGAGTGAAATATGATTGGAAGAAAGGAGGAAGGATGAAAAGAAGAAGAAAAAAAAATATATGACGAAGGATGATCTGTGTATATTTATGTGCTTGGCCGAGAAAAGCTTTGGTCTTCGATCGGAAGTTTTGGACTATTTGTTGCTATATACGTACGTAAAGCAATAAATTCCGACGAAGACTGAAATAACGCAACCGTTTGCTCTACTTTACTATATTTGAAATTTTAGCGGGATATAATTCGATAAAAAAAAGGTCACTGGCTTATGACTTTTACAAAAATATTTTAAAAAGAACTTTTCGATTTTTCATATTTTTGTCGCGTAGAAATTAAATCAGCGAGCCTTAATTTACGCTCGATTAAAGTTAACCATTACCTCGTTAATATCATTGATTTTTCGTATTGCTAAATTTGAAAGGTTGAAATTTCAGATTACGTAATGTTAATTTAAAACTTTCTGTAAAGGTATAAACTTAATTAAAAAATTATTAAGCCTAATGATGAAATATAAAGCTAATCTCTCAAAATACATTGGTGCTTTGTGTAATTTATTTTCAGCAATTAATTTTGCAAAACGTGTAAATTTTGTGGTCACAGTTTATTTTATTAGATGAATAGAATTACAAAGTTTTAATCATTTTACTCAATAAAAAAATTAAAAGATTTTTCTTTAATTAAGAATAAATCAGTACTTTGATTTGACTAAAATTATAATAAGATTTTTATTCATTTCATTTACATGAAATACTAATTTTGATATAATTACAACTTTCATATTTTTGATTCCATTTTTTCGCAATATTTACAAGTACATTAAGTATTAATCAACAAGTGACCATAAAACATTTGGTTTCTTAATTTAAAACGTGTTAACACTTCGAACATGTCTACCAGTGAATTAATACCATCAAACTACAGTAGTGTATCACCCATTACAATTTTTCAAAATGTTTAATTAAGCTTATACTTTTACAGATACGTCCAATGAACGTAACAAAATCGAAAACCATATTCTCGGCTGATGGAATGTTTTGTACGTAAGGATTATTTTTTGAAGGAAATAAAAATGATAAATGAAATATAAATGTCATATGACGTAATAGGGTACAATGATTGATAAATAGGTGAAACAATCTACTCTCAGGGGGATACGTACTTGCTCTTCCAACCATCTGAACAGCCCGCACGCCTTTCCGGAATGTGGCCACTGATCGAAAGGGAGAAGAGAACCATAGCTGTTAGTCTTGATTAATTTTTAAAAATGTGGATCGGACATAATGGGCATCTTTTGGGGGGTTAGAATATCGTTTTTTTTCCGAAAGGATAATAGATCCGTGAAAAATATATTATTATGGTTTGAACGTCATGTTTCGAGTTATTATTTTTTTGATAGAAAATTTTTATTTGACAATTTGATAGATCGATTAATAATTTTTAACTGAAAAGTTTAAATATTAATAAATGATTCTATTAGCAGTTCTAATTTATTAAATAATCATTTAACAATCATTCAATAGATTTTATTATTTGATGATTGCAAGTTAATTTTGGTTTATTGAAATATTTCTTCGTTCTTGGCTGATTTCAAATTTAATTCAGCCACAGTTCTCTCCGATAAATAGGTGATTTCATTCAATGATAATGAAATCGTGTAAGGTTCTATGAATATGAATACATGTCAATGTAAGATTTTTTTTAAAATATTTTTTTTTTAAGTTTTAGTAAAATAATATGGTTAATGCTGATATTAAAAATGAAACAAAGTTTATGATCCTCTAAAGTATCGTAAGTGTGGCAGCATATTACTCACAATTTTCTTTTTAATTTTACTTGTTGTGTCGTGGTAGTTACAATTCTACTTATGTATAAGCAGAACAGCAGTAATCGATTGGTCGTCAACTGTTTTGAAATAATCCAAAACATTAGTGGAATTTTAGATGCTGCGTTTGGCCCATCATTAAATATTAAAACGAATATACCATTATAGAATATTACGTTTAGTTTCATCGATGTATAATAGCCTAATTTCAAATTGAAAGTTTTATCTAGATGAATATCGATGTTGTTGACGAATTATAAGAGCAATTAAGGAGATCAATAACTAATTTCTGCATCGAGTATGTATGTGTCCATGTATGTTAACGCACGTGCATGTGTGGGTGCATGTTTGCATGTGTATGGAGAATATCGTACTACATAAAACGAATGTAGGAACTATTGAAATTAGTCGAAATCCAGCCTAATTTTATTTTTCATTGAAAATAATAAGTATTAGTGTCGAGTGTGCTTAAAATATGTATCTATGAGTTTATAGGCATCATATTAAAAATACATTATCCGGGTTTTAAGTAGAGGCAATCAAAAAGCACTCTAATCATCAAGTACTTTTATCAACACTTGATTATGATTCACAAACTGAAATTAACTCGCATTTCCGTTATCTTTAGTTTCAAGAAGTAATTAATTTATTGAAAATTATTAATTTTATTTTAATTCAACTAATCGCCAAAAAGGTTTGAAATTTCGAATATGATCATTTGTACTATAAAAAAGGATAAAATGTTATTAATCATTAAATTTTAAAGATTATTTAAATAAGAATGTTTCCACAACAAATAAAAGTGTATAGTTATATTGATGATTTAACGTTTCGAAATAATGTTATTGCAAAGGTGCAAAATAGTTAGTGAACATAAATACAGATACCTGATTGATCCGAGTGTTTTCTGCTCGCCTCTTCTCAATAAGAATTAAAGATACTTTATTGCCAATAATTTACTGTGGATATCAGTTCAGGTAAACCCTGGGCATCAATCAGTTGGACACACCAAAATAGTTGTTTCGTAACCAATTATATAAAAGCTACAGTTTTTTTTTTATTATCATTCTAATATATTAGTCTACAAGATTAATTAGAATTGATGGTTCTGGGTAAACGGGTAATTTTGCAGGGAACAGCGACAAACCTCAGCTATAATTTTAAAGCTCAATGTAAAAGCTTTCATGGGTATACGTATATAGCTTTCACAAAATTCCAACCCTGTGAAATTGCCGAGCTTCGTTAAGTATGTGGGTCCGTAGACTAAATTCCCATTGGAATCCGAGTTGTAGGAATGAGGTTTCTCTAATATGGACGAACCTATTATGTATGCAGGCGCTCGCCACAAAAGGTAAAAACTGACCTTCCTTCATTTAAATTTTCATTAAAATGTTTATTCTTTTTTTTCTCTTTCACAAACTTTAAATCACAACTTTGGATTTTACATTTAATCAAAATTTCATTAAAATAAACTTTAGCAAACAATTTTAAAAGCAATTATTTTATTTTTTCAAATTAAAAATATATTTTCAAATTTCTCTTGTCAAAAGTCAGATTTTACTGCTGAAATAGAAATAAATTGATAGAATTATTATTGCAGCAATGCGCATTAACATCAGCAACAACGCGCGTCTCGTAAATTTAATTTTTTCAAAAAATAATCAATCCTTGCATAGCAGCCATAATAAATGTGTGTTTTATTATTTTTTTCTCATTGTACCGCAATGTATTACATGTGTAAATAAATTTTGTATTTGAACAAGGTATATCTGTATACTTTTCACGCAAGCTTAACGTAACAGCAATTAATTGTATAATATTAAAAAAAAAAAAATTTGTGCACATAATAAATTTATATTGTAATAAAAATAAAAGCCACATTTTCATATTTATAACTAAAAATAAATGTCAAACACACTTTAAATAAACAATTATATAACTTAGATACTTTCAAAGAACAAAACATAAAAAAAATATATATATATATATATATAGTTTCACGTATATCCAACACTGTACGACACATTTATTTTAATACGGTAACATTATGTTTAACGTGCGTAAAACGAGAAGATACATTACATCCTTATATTATTTTTTTTATTGCGAAGCTGTTGCACAGCAATTTATATAATAATTCTCATCGGCTGTGAGAAACCAAGTCACGTGAACAGATAGAAAAAAAAGGTGTAAAAAATTGTAATAAGAATAAAAAAAAATGCCAATTAATTGAAGAACAAAAAAAAAGTGTTGTTGTTGTTTTCTTTTTTTGCTTGAGTGTCATGTATAAAAAAGATAACATTGATTTCGCGAACGATAAATTCGAAAAGCGACGACGTTAATGCTGCATCGTGGCGATAGCTAAAAAAAAAAAGCTCTCAACCTTTTACAGCTCCAACGAAAAAGCTCTTTAAACGATAACATTGTGTATACATATTGGAGAAAGGATTTAAGGTGGTCTTAATTAGAAAACACGAGGAACTTCACGAGGATTTTAATAAGATTCATTGAATAAAGGAAATCAAAATATAAATGTAAATAGTTATTTTGAACTTATTGAGGTATAAGATTTTCTAGTTTAAAAAAAATATTATTTACTCTAGAAAATATTTAAATATATATTTCATCGTGAAAATTCCTCTGAGGAGATGAAGGTTGAAAGGATTAATATTAATCGGTAGATTTATACTCTTTAGAAATGGACTCTGGTGTTAGTGTTACATTTTGTGATTACAATATATAAATTTATTTTAAAGGTGTTAAAAATTGTAAAAATTTATTTTGAAGGTGTTAAAAATTGTAAGAAAATCACGAATGCCATGCTGTTGATTGTCAAAAAAAGAAAAAAATTACATTAAAATATTTCACAATTTAAAGGATTTTTCAATCAATCGCTTTAACATAAAAAAAAGGAAAACATTTGTTTATGGATTTTATCAAACTGCACAATCATTTTAGGATTGAAAAATAAAAATATGATTCAAAATTTTATCAAATCACTCAAAATCAAATAATTGCAATCTGTTAATTATGTAAATCATTCATATTTTTGACGATCAATGACATTTGTCCACTTCAGTTATAAATCCAACCTTTTAAAATAAAAAAAAATATCAATAAATATATATAAATTTTGGTGGAAAAAAAAATATTTTGGTGGATGGTGTTGTGAAAGCAGAGAACGGAAAATAGGCGTACCGTCAAGGTATCTCTGGAAGACGCTCGCCTTCACCATACCAGACTGCATCATCATCATTCCAACATCTGTAAAAATTCAACTATCAGCCGAAAAGCGCTTTGTAATGAGATCTACTTACGCAGTACCATATTCACAAGATCGTACACCCCAGAACAATAATGTGACAATTCAATTTTTTTTTTTAATTTCTTCATCTTATTTTTTTAATATTTATTTATTATTTTATAAGTAATGATAATTTAACGAGATATCTATTTTAATTTACTTTGAATAGTAATATTTTTAAAAATATGTAATTAAATATGAATAAAATAAAATTGATATTGTATATATTTGTCACTAAAATAGCAATGAAATATCACAGAAAAAATAGATGACTCATAAAATATTATATACAAAAAGTTTATTCTTCTGTATCATATGTACTATGTACAAAATAATCATGAAAATTGAAATATCTTGAATTATTACAGTACTGTCGTGACGGTGCAAAGAATATGGGCAAACTATGTAACTATAAATCCAATATGATATATATAAAAAAGCTAATTTTTGAGCTTTTGTTACCCCTATATTCTCCAAACTTCTCCATCTACATATTTTAAATGAAATAATTTCCTTTTTCTCTTCATGTGCACATAATTATTCTATTGTTGAGATATCAGCTGGTCGTTTAAAGCTACATTCAAATTTAAATATCGTAATATGGCAAAAAAATATTAAAAAATATAATTCGTAGTATGTCAGTTATCACATGGGGATTCAATACTGAAATTGAAATTTGGGAAGATAAAAAAAAGAATAAAATTCATTATATTCATTGATTTTTTATGATTAGTGATTACTTTGTTATGATTTAAGGGTTATCAATAGTCACGTCTCGTTCTGCATATATTTGTCCTGCTGTCTTGATTAGTAATTATGGAAGACTCTAAAGCTTTTTGTTAATAAAAGCTCTGATATAATATAAGCTCTTTAGAAAAAATTTTTTCTTCTACATGAATGAGTTGTGACAAAGATGAAAGGAAAATATACTTAGTTTTTAAAAATATCTTCCTTTCGTTATATAATGAATTTAGCAAATAATTTAATGAATGAAGAATATCGAGCACTGATATATATGTCTTGAAAACCAATTCATTAATAATTATTTTTAATAACTAATGTACTAACAGAAAAACAAAATTTAATTCAGAATTATTTAATCAATTAATATTTATTAGTGCTCTGCTTTATGTAATGAAAAATTAAAATTAAAAAAAAGTATTTGTTAAATCAATAATTTTTTTTCTTTGCCCAGGGTTTATATGTACAATTATTTTTGAAATTCAAGTGTAAAGTGTAACGTTGAGTAGTGTAAGTCGACTAATTGTATATTTTCTTGTTTCGTGAGGAAAAAATAAATATCCTAAATATAATCCTTGTTAACACCAGTGGACCCTAGAGCAGTCAATATTATCCGTAAAAAACGAATATGCTGCTTGATAGCAAATGGTAAATTTTATGAAAAATAATTTTGGTCATTGAAAGATTAATCTTCGAAAAGAGAACTGGATAATGTTTAAATAAAAAAAAATAACGAAAAAAAAAATAAAAAAATAATGGTAAAAGTCAATGATTATCTTATTTCAAGTGACGCAAACTCTCGCAGAGATAAAAAGTTTGCAGAAAATAATAAAACAACGGGAAGTCTCGAAACACACGAGCTTTTTTTTATGTATGTTGTCAACGTTTCCCAAATGAAACCTTTTTTTCGAATTGAGAGATAAAATAAATATAGAAAAAAAAAGATTAAAAAAAAGGAAACGAGTAGAATCTCTTGAGAGCGTTGCGATGTGATAAAGCTGCAGAATTGGTGCTTATCATTCGATTTCACCAAGTTCAGAAAGTATAAGAATGTCAACAATTATAAAATAGATAAACATATGATCACCTTTATTCTTAATAATAATTATTTTATACGTGTTTACGCTTGAATTAAAAGAATAAAATAATTAAATTAAAGTATTTTAAAGTACACAAAAATCTAAAAAATGTAAATTCATAAATATATTATGAAATTTTTATTAAAAAATTAATTTTTTTTAAATTGAAGTTAATGATTCATTTAACAAGTTAGGAAATTTTCAAGAAAATAAAAAATAGTTCAAAAGAAAACTAATGTCATTTATATTAATTTTCAAAATCTATGATATTAATTAAAAAAAAGTAACACAAAACTTTATTATTTATAAAAGTGATCATTTCTGAATGAGATAAAGATGACAGATAGAATAAGGTAATAAAGATTGCATTGAAAAAAAAAAAAATTTGTTTACGCAATGACAGCTGGCACGCGTTCATGTCAATCGCGTTACCGAAATCCGACTTCGATGACAATGAACAAAAAGAGAGAAATAGAATAAAAGCAACAAAGAGAATGTGAAAGAGTGAGAGACAGAGAGAGAGAGAGAGAAAGATAGATAAGAGTCAGTTGCAAATACTGACGGCTATTTCGTGCATGCAGAAGACGAGACGATCATTAAGAAAGAATAGATAGAGATAGATTAAGAAAGAGAGAGAGAGTTAGGAGAGAATACGTGAGTCACTAGAGTGCAGACTAGTTTTATAAAAACAAGTTCCCTTGGTATTTGGATAAAAAAAAACAAAACAAAATAATAAGGGCATCGGTCAGGTGGGCATGCGCCAGCTGACTGAAAATTTTCTAGGGTTTAAGTGATAAATAACTTTAAATTTTTTGAAGTTATATTTATTTATGTTCTGATATTATTTTATATTACAGATATTTTAATGATGAAAAAAATATACATTATTTTAATTTTTTGAATATTTTAAAATGTTTAATTTAATTATTTTTATGAAATTATAAACAATTATTATTTAATCAACTTCAAAATGATAACTCCAATAAATTTTAAGTTCATTTAAAGGCAGAGTTAAACGGTCAGTGGAACAAATTAAAAAAAAAAAAAATAAGTGTAGCATGTTCATCTCAGAAACGACGTTTCGTTTTTGGCGAGTTTTTACCATTTTTCAAGCGCTCGGTAGTTTATTTGTATTGGAAAACACGTTCCAAGAAATTTATCACCCACGTTTCATATAAAGCAAACGAGAAAGTTGCATTTTAAAACAGAAAAATAGAGATAAAAAAAAACGAAACGTCATCCGAGCCGCATTCCAGTGTTTTTGTCTAGCTCGGGTGTTGATCGAAAAAAGAGGAAAAAATAATACAGTAAAATAAAACCAAAAAAATGATAATAAATTGATAATAGAGGGCTGGGGATTGAATGCAGAGCGCTTTAATCGCTATCATCATAATCATCATATAAATCGCCATAATATCATCGCCATGACGAATGCAAAATAATTTATAATATATATATAAAAAATGGAAATTACAAGAAAAAACTCTTATACAAAGTGGTGCGAGCAAAAAAGTTCGCAAACTGCAAATGGTGATTTTGTATAATTTAACAAGTAAAAAAAGAGAGCGAGAGAAGAATGATAGAAAGAAAAAATGAAAATTTTAAAGTTAGTACGGTTAAGGACAAAGAGCAGAACTTTAGAAAATTAATAAAATGAAGACCGACAAATAGAAGAGTTAATTTAATAAAAATAAATGGAAAACTGAATAAAAAGGAAAGAAAAATTATTTAGCAAGTTTGTTAAAGCCAACTCAAGGGGCAAAAATGACCAACAGTAATTATTGAGAGCTGCTTAAACAAAATGAGCAATAAATGAAGACAAAAAAATTAGAGCTTTCATAGATACATTAAAAAAATAATAAAGAGTAAGATATATAATATAATTAAAGAAATTGGCAAGTAAAAAAATTGATAATTGGTTTCAGAGATAGAAAGATAGTAGATAAATAAAAAGAAGAAATAGAAGTGAGAATAGAAGTTGTAAAAGAAAAAATTAAAAAAAAAGATATTAGATTTCAAACGAGCGAGTGAGAGACGTTACCTAAGTCCCGGCCCCAGGAGCGCTGCTGCTGCCCCACTAGATCAATATATTACAATAATAATTGTCACAACCATGTCATTCTCTTTTTTTTTTCTAAATCATTTGTCGCAATTATTTCTCTTAGGGTATCTATTTTCACTAATTTATTATTATTTTTTGTTACTTTTTGGTATTGCGATCTGAATTTTCAATTGTTCTAATCAGGATAAAACTTACTAGATGGACTCTAAAAAACTTTACTTTTATTTTTCTAATTCACACTAATGGATTTCTTTTGTTTTAGTTGAACTGGTTTATTTTTTTATTTTCTTTTTTTTATTATAAATAGTCTCTATTGCGAGCCACGAGTACATATTATTTTTATCTGAAATTCATTGTTAATATATTCATTTTTGTATATAAAAATTAAAAAAATAATTTGCTAAAAGCTATTTTAAATGTTTCAAATATGGAAAATAATTTTTCGTTACTTCAAATGTTATTAATATTCAATCATACATTAAATAAATTTATATTAATAAAATAATAAATATTTATGTAAAAAACTTTTAAAATAAATGAACGTATGACTCGCATTATTTTTAAAATAAACTATAAAATATTTTTGATTTTACGGATTCTACACGATTTTAATCTTATTTTGGGTAAGGGACAATTAAAAAAAAGAAAAAGAATTAATTATTTATAGATTATTGGAGAGAGACTCAATTAGATTAATTATTAAAAAAATTTTTTTCATTAAAATTTTTGGTTAGTATGATTGGAAAGACTTACAGTTTTTGCATTTGCACTTCTTGATTAAAGTCTCGTCCTTGATGTCTTCGTGACAGGCTTTACAATAGAACCAGGCACTAAAAAAAGAAAACAGAAATGTAACTTAATTTTTTTAAATTTAAAATAACTATATTTTTAAATATTTTAATTAAAATATCTATTATTAATATCAAAGTTATATAAAATTTAATCAACAAAAGATTTTTTCTTCTATGTTGCTGTGACATGATAGAAAAAGTACATTTTTTCATCATATCAAAATCATATAAGTAGAAATACACTAGTCTAGCCAGACCACATTTTAATAGATTTAAAAAAAATAAATTTAAACAACGTAAATATTTTAAAGTATTTGCTCTAATTAAAAGCTATTCAAAATTATTATTTTAATTATAAATAAGTTAACTAAAAACAAAAGAATAATTATTTAACCATTTGATTATACTAACCGCTTAACTTCGTCGGCTGATTGGGCAATAAAGAATCCCTGAGTATTGGCGGCAATTTTGGCACCACGTGGATTAATCGAGATTTTACTATCAGAACCGCCTTCACCTTTTATTTCGATTGCCAAAAGTAGTAGCTTCAATTTCGTAAAGCACAACCTAGCAAATACACAATGCACAAACGTAATATCGATACTAATTTTTTTATCGTATCTTGGAATATATCTATTGTGTGCGTGTACTTATTTTTTTTGTGATTGAAATAGTATTTAATAGATTGCATTTGCTAAGGATGTGTTATTTCATTAGTATGACAAAGGTGAACGAATGTAACGAGATAAGGAAATCAAATTTTACATGCAATTATTTATTTGTCTAATATTTGAATTATTTAAATGATTATAAAAATATTAAAGTGGTCTATTTGTTAAATACTTTTTAAATATCAATAGACAAATTTTATTTCATAATAATTATTTTGATTTCCTTATTGTTGCATCGTAATTTACAAAGGATCAAATGGTTTATAAATAATATATCAAATTATTATGAACAATATTTCATTAGCTATATCAAAATTATTATAAATATACCATTTGATTCTTAACAATTCAAAGAAATAGTTTTGCTTTGATGGAGAAAACAAGAATGTATACAGGATATTTACATAAAACATACACAATAATCGTATAAAAGTCGATGGTGCATTCAAATAAAAGTGCAACTATTAAACCGCATTCATCGCAAAATATTTCAAATCTCAAGAATATTGTTATAAAGTTTCTAACTTACCATAATATTATAAAATGTTGGATGTTCAAAAATTTTGAAAATTAATTTCATTCTAATTAATTGAACTGATAATAGTTTCCATTTATTTATACATAATATATAAATGGATACATTAGTAAATGTGATATTTAAAAGCTAGTGCCGATAATAAATTATTTGTGACTATAATGAATTTTTGTTATTAAAATGAATCTTTGAAGTTGTGATGATGCACTATCGACTTCTATTATGTTGATGCAAAATTAATCACATGCTGCAATAGCACAATTCACATAAATATGGCAAAAGCTTAACGAAAATAATAAATTAATATCGATAATTCAATACTTCAACATTATTATTACAATTTGTGAATTAAAAAATTATTCATTGATTTCTTTGTTTCAGTTAAATATATAGATATATGTTCGAAGTATCGATATTAAAAGCACACAAAGATGATAGATCATTAAAATGAAATTAGTAATGTTAATGAATATTGCATGCTTTAAGAGCTGTACACGTTCTAATGTTTAATTATTCTGTTCTAACCTTTTTTTTAAACTAAACTACAATAGTTAAAGAAAAAAAAAATTAGTTACACTAATAAAATACTAAGAGAGATACTATGTAATATAAATTACTTCGTTTTACAGGACTATGAACTAAAGTCTAATAAACATACTATATAATCGCATATAAATAGAAATAAAGGGCAAAAAAAAATTATATTTTTTTTTATTTTTGTATACAGTCGTGAGTATACAGCATAAGAGGCTTCCTCTATAAGGAAGTGTAAAGATAAATATATAATATAGTAAGATATATTTATATAAAATATATATAAATGTAATGTATATAAAAGAACTAATATCTAAGTAAGAAGGACTGTATATCATAAATATTACTAGACTCCCACACACGCAAACGATAGAAAATAGTGATAAGTATGACAGTAAGATTAAAGCTAAATAAAAAATTGAAGAAAAATTATAACTGGTTTGAAAAAAGAAAATAATGTTAATTTATTGACAGAAACAAAAAAAAAATTAGTGCTGAGATTACTTTGCATAAAAAAATTAATAGATTTATTTTGTTCTAATTTAAACCCAAAATAGATAACTAATAAAAAAGAAAGACCAAAGATTCTCTATAGAATGATATATCTGGCTTTAAAAAAGTCTGCAAAGTATTCAAAATGTAGATATCTACAATCAAAGTTTTTACGTTCTGCAATAATGTAAAAAAAAACAAAAATTAAAAAATTATAACAAGCCTAAAAATAAAAAATCTAAGTAAAAAGTAGTAATATAAAAATGCTTTTGAAATTTGACTTTACAATATGTCAAAAAACTGGTGAATGCGCGTATTAAAAAAGGACATAATAGTTAAAAACACGTCAGTAAAAATATTCTTAAAATAATAAATACAATAATTTTTGAAAAATTTTAATCACGCGTACAAAAATTTTATAAATAGCTTTTTCGAGAAGTAACACTTGTTATTTTATTATAAATTCAATAAAATATTTCTAATCATTATTTATTTTTCAATTAAAACTTTTTTTGAAATGTTAATTAAAATTTTAAATATTAAGATTATTAAATCTCAATTGAACAATGAAACAATTTTCACTTAAAAATAAAAATTATAATTTTCAATGTGCTTTTTAATAGAATTGAGTAAAAACGTACAATCAAACTAAAACACATAAATGATATTTTTCTTCACTGACAATACAAAAGTAGAGAATGTATGTATGGAAAATTAGATTGAGAAACCGCTCTGTTCTGCTTAGTTTTTTTACCACATCATATCAACCGCGAGTATAACAAAGCCATTCAGAACTCGTAGTATAACAGTTCGTATGAATTGGGAAAACTATAGAATAGCGTATATACATGTATATACGAAAAGCGAACTTTGAAACCATACACGATATGTATATGTACATTATGTACAGAATACAAGATAAATCAGTCGCATACAACGCCTTTCTGATCATTTACCAGATTGAATGACTCTTTCAAAGTATCACAAATAATACGTTTTAATTTTTAATTTTATAAAAATTGTTAAATTTAAAAATTAACAAATTTTACACGCAACTGCACTCGATGATCTTTTTTTTAAAATATTAAACATAAAATATTTATTTTTGTAAGTAACTGAATTAAATTCATGAATTTTTTCGTCTTTAATTTTTTATTTTATAATTTTTCTAAAAATTTAAAGAATTTATTCTATATGGAAATAGTAAATATTTGTTCAAAAAATTTATCTTAAAATTTCATACACGAATAAATTAAAAGTAGAAAAGAAAAGTAAGAAAATAATAGCTACGATTGAGTAACAAATAATACGAAAATATATAAGAAATTAACAACAAAAATAAGAAGCCATTATGAATGACCGAAAATCCTACATGAAAAAATGAAAATTACCACAATTAACAAATAAAAAGTATTATTATGGCATTGTGCACATGTACCTAAAATAACGTGAACAAAAATGAGTTTTCAATTACATTAAGAGAAAAAAATTTTACAAAATGCAAAATCATATACACATGTTCGTTTACTGACTGACGAATATTTTTTTCTTTAATAAAATTCATAACAGTCAAATTCGTACAGACAGATATACGAACTTTATAACAAAAATAGTTAGGACAAAAAAAAATTCGAGTGCTAGACAAACGGAAAGTATTTTTACATAAAACAAAAATATGTGACGTACAAAATAAGGAAAAGAGATTATTTTTATAAAGGATTTAATAGTCATGGAAGTGTAAAGGAAATAGATGGAAAACATCGATACGTACCCAGAAAAAAAAAAGAATAAATAAAAAAGAAAGATAAAAATGTGCATA
This sequence comes from Anastatus disparis, assembly GCA_017163975.1. Taxonomy (NCBI): domain Eukaryota; kingdom Metazoa; phylum Arthropoda; class Insecta; order Hymenoptera; family Eupelmidae; genus Anastatus; species Anastatus disparis. Next base: position 6,792,585 of record JAFFSR010000251.1, read on the forward strand.
GTATATATTGTTTGATGACGTAGAAGAAAATTGTGATAATGTTGAGACAGTATTATAAAGTGACAGTTATAAGACAGAGAAATGTAGAATTAGAAGACATATTAGACACAAATTGAAAAAAAAGAACATAGAAATTAGTCACAGAAATAGAAGGTGTAACATATTACAAATAAATCATAATTCGTTAAAAATATAAAAACTTTTTTTTCAGTTACTATATCTAAGAAATGAAAAAAAATATACTCATTTCTTTCGAATGATAATTTATTTGTAAAATATATGTACAGAAAGAAAAATATAGACAGTATTAGAATAATAGGTAGACTGAGTAATATAGAGATAGAAAGTTAGAAAAAGATAGGCAGAAAGAGAGAAAGAGAGAGAAAGTAAGAAACGTGAAGTTTGAAGTGTAATTTTGAGTTTGCATGTGTGGCAGCTGTTGGCAGCGAGCAACTTACTCGCTGGCTTGGGGAAATGTCATCCCGGTAAAGGACGGGGAGAGGGTTTCCGTGTACATCTCGCAGCCCGTTCCCTGCAGGTAATCATTCTGCCACGCCTGAGTGTCCGGTGACTGAAACACCAACCAACCAATAGCTCCACGTCATCACCAACGTACGGAAAAATTTTTTTTTTTTTTACGACATTTTTTTTTTTTTTTTGCAATATCGATTGTTTTTTTTCAAAATGTTTAAAAAATTTTGACTTTCCCAATCACGAGAAGAAACTGGACAAAAGTAAGGACACTTGAATTGTCATTATTCAAGTTTAAAAAAACTATATTCTTCATTTAAAAATATAAATATTTCATTTAGAAACATTTGAATTAAAAAAAATACAAAATTGGGAGTTAAAAAATTTGTAATTTTCAAGAAAATAATTACATGCTTTTGAGGCGCGACGCGCGCCTCTTGATAAAATAAAAACACAAAAATTAAAAATCGCTTCTTCTCGTAGATGGGATTAAGAAAATGTTCAGCTTGTTTCTTCATAATGTAAAAATTAATTATTTACTCCATCCATTTATGGGCAATAATGAGATTTTTTTATTTTATATATTTTTTAAAATAATTCTATACATCCTACGTTTATTTAAAATTTAAATATTTTAGATTAATGTTTTAGCCCATGCCTGGATTCATAAAAGTTTAGTCAATGCTGTTTTTCGTCGTTGTAATTAGATATTAAAAAACATTTATTTTTAAAATTCAAAAAATTATATCCAAAAAAACAAAAATTGTTCTCTAGATTATTTGAAAAATAACATCGACATACATAATTTAAAATTCTATTTAAAAAAATATCACTACGAGAAGAAAAAAATCAAAAATAAATTCTAAAAAAATCAGTTATAAAACTAATTGATTGAGATTCTTCTCGTAGGTAAAATTCGCAAAATATTGGCGCATATTTTCTCTACCTAAGTAAAATACTACGGTAAATTTTTACTAAGAAAAAAGGAAATAATAAGTTTCGCTACAGATTCCGCATATTTTAATATAAAAAATATATGATTCATGATAAAATAAAAATAAAAATTCAAGCGATAAACAGTAAAAATCCATTTGTCTTGTACGTAGAACGCATATCTGTATACACAAGAATAGTTAAACCTACAAGTACTGTACTTGATCAATTCTCCAAAAGAATCAATTACGAAAAATTATTAAAAAAAGATTTAAAAATAAAAAATTTTGAAAAAGCATATTCAAAAGATTGACAATCTTGTTGACATATTTCTTGTTTTATTTGTAAAAAAAACCATATCTCAATAAAAACAAAAATTTGTCTTATGATTATTTTTCATTCTTTGTATTAATTTTCTTGTGTTAACTGTACTTAATAATGCAATTTGATTTAAATGCTAATTTAAATCATTTTCATTCAGTCGCCCTGTTTAAAAATAGAAAAATAATTGAAATTATGATGAATAAAATTTCTGAATAAAATAAAAAGAAATTAATTAACTTCGATAGAGAAATTTATTATGAATTTTATAATATTAATTAGAATTTTCACTTGCATTTTTCAATCAGATTTTGGCATGTATGACGAAAATGGAGGAATTTCACGATTTTTAATATTTAGCATAATATTTGTTCTGGAATTCATAAAAGAATAAAATACTTTTCAACATGTATCCTACCTTATCAACTAATAAACTATTATGTTAATAATCACTAGTGAAGTAGTAATTTTCCAAAACAAAATAAGTTAGCTTGTAACATGACCTCTGAATATCATTCAATTAAATTTTCAAACAAGTTTCTTGATTAGTCTTGGAAATTTTCTGGTTATCAGATTAGAATAATATTTTAAGAGCATTGACTTATTAGAAATTGAAAAATTTTATTTTATTCGGGAATCCGAAGTTCTTCCTGATTAACGAATAAATTTGCTTGAAAATTCAACTAAATAATGTTCATAGATTATATTAAAAGCTAATGTATTTTGTTCTTCAAAATGTTTGCTCCAATTGTAATTATAAATATAATTGGTTGACTGTCGATTAGGTATGATCTTTATATATACCTTTATAAATCGGTTTAACGTCGCAACACATACGTTTAATATGAATACAGAATTTTCATCAGTTTAATGCAATTGGAATTATTTCCAATTAAGAAACTGTCTTAATAATATATATTTCCTATTAAATCATAAAATATTGTACTTATCCTCTTAGTTTAAATTAGTTCAAGTGAAAAATTTGAGGTGTATACGTGTGCTATCTCAAGATATTTATTAAAAGTGTTTTTTTATGCTTACAAATAACAACATTATTAGTTTAACCTTTTCTTGATTATTGATTTTAATTTCACATAAATTTAAGCATTCTATTTAACAGCCTTTATTTTGTATTAATTTGTTAAAACAAATGATTGGATGTTATATTAATTTTCTTAGTTGTGCAAATGATATGAAAGAATAGTACATTACGCAACTAGTGTGAGAACAGCGCGACTATTGTACGCGTGGAGCAGCAAATCTCCACGAGTGCAATATTCGTGCTTCATATGTGTTGCGTATGTTATTTTTTAAAACAAGTGCGAGAAATTCAATCAAATATAAAATTATAAATCATTCGTGATAACTATATAAAATTATACATGAAATTATATAAAATTATAATAATTATCATTTCTATTTATTGTTTATTAAACTATAAAAAATGATGAACAAAATGCGTGATTGTTAATGCCGTCAAATTACTGCTCTGCACGCAGTTGCGTAGTAGTTTACTGACTGGGAGAGTCATCCTTGTTCTGTTCACTGGTTTTCTGAAACTGTGAGATATGGCTTATCTCATCTAAAAAACATGCTCTAAGAAGCTGTACAATCTAATGCTTTGAAAGTCCAAAGACGTTGTATTTACGTGATTTTAAATTTTGCTATTTTTTATGAAAAATTCCACTTTTTCAACAGTTGAACCATCAGTCTCATGCTGATCATTTTGCTAATTAAACATGCTATTGATCATGTTGCTATAATAAATTATTCGCACATTTCACCTAAATTAAGAAAACCGTAACTTTAATGGGATTCCTATGTAGTTAATTAAACTTTGGACAACAGATTTTAATACTACAAATTCAATTTGTTAAGTCACCTAGAATATGAAAATAATTTGCAGCACTATTGTTGATGCACAACTGTTTTCATATTTCATTCACATAAATTATTTTCATATTCTTCTAGGTAAAATAACAGATTACTTTATATTGGCATCAAAATATGCTAATAATTTATTTGATTATTTTTTAGACGTTAGCAGTATGATCAGTATAATATCAGTTTGATTGATGGAAATGTGGAGTTCTTCATAAAAAGTGCAAAATTCAAGATCTAGTGAACGCAATATCTTTAGATTTTTAAAGCATTAAACTGTACAACTCTGCAAAATATATTTTTCAGGTGAGATTAAGTTAATATCACAGTTTCATCGAGTTAGGTGACCTGAACATGGGTTATTATTATAGCGTTACTTAATACACGCAATAGGTGAATGAGATCTCGAACTTCTCGCACGGAGTTCTAAAAAATATGTCTATACAATTGGTTGTGTCACGCGATAAAATAAAACGTGATTACAGCAATGATTGATTTTATGTGATCTTACAATAACAGCAACAGTTAAAAATTGACTTGTTCATTGATAATCATTGTTATTGAATATTTGCGACAGAAACAATGTTTTAACCAAAAATAAAAGATTTCACAATAAAAATTAAAACGATGAAGAAAAATAAAACAACAAAAGGAGAACATCGTTGAAAGTAGAGAAAAGTGAGATAGTACACGATGTTACTCAAAGCAATGAAGGGTGGTTTCACATTTATTTAGGTGTGTAGCACAAATATTTTGTCATTTCGTCTTTATACACCGTTGACATATTCATATATAATATGTATAATATATATAGATATTAAAAGATAATTTAACAGAGAAAAGGATAAAGATCACAAAAAAATAACAGAAATTGTAATGAAGAGTTAGATATATAGATATATAGCGGAGTGTGGAGCGTAGTGAAAAATACATAGGCGACAGGCGAAGCTTCATATTCCTTTTTTTTTTAATTCCGATTCAAGAGACTGACCCTTTGACAAACACGCAATGTGTTTTTATGTCACATCTTTGACTTGCGCATCGACTGTTACATTACAAATACTCGTGAAAATGAAAAAAAAAGTTTTTCATTTTAGCTTTGATCAATGCATGTTTGAAATATGAAATTTAATATTATACATTTATTAATATTTGAGAGAACATCTAAAAAATAACCAAAAGTATACTTGTATTTATATTTCAATAATTAACATATATTAATAAGTTTATGGAATTTTGTAAATAAAGAAATCTTAATTAATTCTTTTATTTATTAACCCCTTGAATGTCAGGACAAAGATTATTGTATGCATGGAAATTTTGTAATGGGGCAACATCAAAATTCATATGTGTCTCGTGAGTTACCGTATTAAAATCTTTGTTCTGGCATTTAAGGGGTTAATCTAGTTTTAGAATAACATATTAAAAATTTTATCCTCAAGTTATTAATGTAAATAATAAAACAAGTTTAGAGAAAAAAAATTTTAATATGATAAAATCATCAAACATATCTTAAAATAAATGTAAATTGAATTTGACTTTTCTGAATCATAATAAACATGATGTATAAAGAAATAAATCGAAAAAACAAACAATTACTAAAGTCGAGTCTCTTAAATTGGTGTTAGTATTACATAATTAGCTCAAATGAATTCTGCATTATCGTTATTTGTCAATCTTATTATATTTTAATCTTTTTTTTTTTTAAAGATAAGTGGTTATTTTTTTGCTTTGATGATGGAGGCCGACTTACTCAGTGGCTTTTGCAAAGGGCATTCCAATGAAGGTAGGGCTCAGTGTCTCGGTGTACATCTCCATGCCAGTTCCACGCAGGTAGTCATTCTGCCAAGCCTGCATTTATGGGCGACTAATACCAATCAACCAACTATTTTTTTCTAAGATTATCACGCTCCTATGCATGTATTTTGTTTCAAAGTGTATGTGTATGTCACAATTGACGCACGTGTTAATTTTGTTTTGGATTTTTCTTTTTTCTTTCTTTCTTTCGTGACATTTTGTCAAATCATGTTTCGATGCGCAATTGAAATAAATTTTGCGCTTTGCTTTTTTCAATTAATTTAACACAAAAGTAGAGGGAAAAAATTCTAAAGACTGAAATAAGTTTTTTAAAAGCAAATAATTTAATCAGCTGCAATGTGTCAAAGAGAATATTCTCCCTCTTCTTTTTTTTTTAGAAAGAAGAGTGTTAATAATGAAATACGCTTTCATCATTTATACATAATTTATTGCCAACAAAGTAGAATTTTTCAAGTTCATAAACAAATTAACTTAGAATTTCTTTTAATTGTCTATGAATTTAAAATTGAAAATTCATATATTTCAATACAAAATTAAATGTAAAACAATTTCTATAAATAATATATCTGGAACATAATTGTACTATGTTGGCAAGTAGAATAAGTTTTTTTACTGTTTTTAACCAAAAAATGAAAACAAAATTATATACATATATAAATTGTATGCGAAAAATAAATAAACATGAATGATGTTATATAATACTTAAAAATGTTTCTGATAGAACTAAACAAATCTGTGCTTTCTGAAACAAAATTTTACCAGAAATATCCTAATATATGCGCCGCGAAAAATTTTGAACATGCATAGTTTTTGTTTTATTAATATAAATATTTAGATTTTTTTTAACTAGATAAGACGTTATAAAAAAAAATTACTGTAATAATATTACGCAATGTCAAATGAACAAAATTTACTGACCGTTTTGAAGGAGCGCATAGCAAAGAGATTGGCCATCATTGTACTGAATCCCGGCGCCAAACAAGACTGGGCTATGAAACCCAGTTTTAATTCCGCCAAGCAAATTACGTCATCACCTTGTTTCCAATCCCACGATGGAATGTTTAATAAGTAGGCCTATCAACAATAAATTTATTTTCTGTTAATACAAACTTTAAATTAAAAAAATATATATAAATTTTGAATAAATATATCATAAGTTTATTATTCTAATCTCTAATATTTTACATTTCGGAATAATTATTTTAAAGATATAATACACACCATTTATGATTACCTAGTGTTACAATAGTTATTTGTCAACATAATCGAAAAATATATAAAAAATCTAAAGAAATAAACGAGTGTATGAACAATATTTTTATCAAAATAAAAATAAATCTTACCTTATTGTGATATTGCATCAACTGTATAATAACGCGTATATCATCCGAGTAGTTTTTGATAGAGATGACACGCATAATGTTTGCCGCATCCTCGGCGTCTGGATCCTGACAATATTTGTTGGCCAGAACCAAACACGCGTCAGCTTCATGGACCTAAAAATTTTAGTTGAGTTAATGTTTTTATTTGTTTTTTTTTTTCTTAATACTTAGCTCTATATATTTTTTATCATTATTACTGGGCTAAAATGTGCCATATGTACATGAAATGAATTCAATCGAGGGTATGTAAATAGGTAAGGTTAAAAACAGTGTGTATTGATAAATGAAAGTTGAAGGATAAAGTACGATCGATTCTTCAGGGAAATTTTGTATTTCTTTGTACAGGAGCTCACAATTTGAAAACAGAGCATTAGTTTAAAATAATGTGTACTATGAATCGTATGTATTTTTAGAATTCTATAAACTTATTTAGTAATCATAAAAATATATTTTTTTATTTATTGTTAAATATAATCATGATACATACTGACTAAAATCGAACTTTGGATCAAGAGTACAGATCTTCTTGCGCTATAACTTTTAAATAAAATAGAAATAATTTTGAATGTAACAGAAGTCTGCTTAATTAAAAATTTTTATAATTTTGCTTTTACTAGGAGAGTATCAGACCTTCGGATCACGGATTCTGCTCAAAGTTTGGTATAAATTTTTAGATTTCAATATATGGAAAAATAGTACATTATGTACCAAGGGCTTGAGATAGGGGATTTTGGCTGGAGTGTAAGTTTGTCGCCTGAGCGAAGCAAAGGCGCCAAATTTACACACGGAGAAAAAAAAACAGTTGCGCTTACTGAAGACTTCAGTAAATTTAACCTAAGTACATCAGGAACAAGGAGTTCAGTAAATCTAACTGAAGTAATTACGTTGTTCCAACTGAACTAACAGTTCAGTAGAACCTATATAAGTTAAATTAACTGAAATCTTCAGTAGCTGTAACTGAGGAAGCGCCCTCTTAAGGTTACTGAACTGAGTACAGTAAACGCAACGGTTTTTTTTTCTCAGTGCACAAGAGACACAAATCCCCGTTGCGCCCGTGGTCCATATACTATTTCTTAACCCAAGGGACGAGAAATACGTATTTTCTGGTCCGTAAAAAGCGAACCAGAATGTACTATTTTGTGCTCGTAAAAGCGAGCTGAAAATACATATTTCACGCTCAAAGGGTTAAAAAACAGCATTTTAGACCCTAACGCTTAATATTGCCCAAATTACAGGTAATTAAGGAATGTTACTGGAAAAGTTACTAGATTTTCAAACGCTCATAATTTGTCATCATTGATAATTAGGAGCTTGAAACTTTTTTAAACGAAAGCTGAGTTCGAATCCTTTCGAAATAGTACTTGCAATGTATCAAAATATTTATTTTCCCAAAATTATAGCGTACTGAAAATTAAACCTGAATTTTCTTTTTGAAATATTAATTAACAATAAAAGTTGAAATTTGGTCCAATCTTAATTATGCTATAATTTTGGGAAAATAGTATATTACACATCTAGCTAAGTAAGGAATTGGTAAGTTCATAGCACATATGAATTGTCACCCAAGCCGAAGGGTGGCAAATATCTGCTATGAGCTCGCCTTTTTACCTCCCGTAATGTGTGTACTATTTTTTTGCCTAACGAGGCCGAAAATGTAACTTTTGCGATCGAGCACAGTGAGCGAAAGTGGCACTTTCAGTCACGCTAGACAAAAAAATGATATTTTGATATACTGTAAGTGCTAATTCAAAAGAATTTGAGCTCAAATTTCATTTAAAAAAGTTTCAAGCTTCTAGCTATTAATGCTAAAAAAATGTGTTTAAAAATCTAGTAGCTTTTCAAATAACATTCTTTAATTGTCTGTAACTAGGGAAATGTTGAGCGTTGAGGTCTAAAATTCTGGTTTTTTTCATATGTGTTGATATCTGAAAACTTATCCCAAATTTTTAGCAAAATCCGCGATCTAGAGATCTAATACCCTCCTAGTTAGTAGAAAACTTTAATTTATAAAATAAATTTATTATAATTAAGAAAATGTATTTTCATTCATCAAATTAATTTGATATTAACACTATCTCAAATGCACGATTCTATTTTTTAAACAGATTTGTGCTAGAACCAAACTGGAATATGTTTAATTTAATAGATATATATTAGGCAGATTTTATTTTTAAATCAAATTCTATTATATTAGATAAAAAGATAGTCTTTTTAAATTTAAAGGGTTCTGCTTAATTAAAAATTCCATTTTTTGTCAATGTAAGATTTAAAAAGAAAAATCATGTTTAAGCTCTGTTCTCTTTTAGTTATAAATGTATATCTAATACTATACGTTAAATGCCAAGTGGATAAACCTAATTAGAAATCTATTTTATTCTATAACGTAAATAAGCATAAACATGCAATCGCATATAGTATGTTTTTTGTTTAGTCAAATCAATTATTCGTCAATAATAAAGTGTAACTACTTTTATAAAGCTTCAAATAATAAAATATAGCCAATTATGTTAATATACTTTGGTTTATTAGTACAGACTTAGTTCTAATAGATATTACATTATCTAAGCTATTTTATCTAAGAGTTTCATAACATTATGCCGTTTATTATCATAAAAAAGCAAAGCATATATAGCTAGGTTAATAACATTTATACCCATTTATCACCATCTTCCATTGATTAATCATCTGCAACTTTTGATTTATAGTTTATTTTCTCTTCGTACCAAATGAAAATTATCTATTCTAAGTACAATAAAATGTGTATTTTTAAAAGCTTATTATATCATTAAGATCCACTAACATATTTTCAAAGTTATATTTTGTCGATTCCGAAATATTTAACATATTAAATAAACATACACGGTTAAAAACATTTGTGTATAATCTGTTAACTTTTTTCGTCTGTTACTTAATGTCTGTTAAATCAACAGACACTAGTATGTCAATTTAAAATGTATATTACATTTTTCACGGACAATTTGTCTGTTAAAATAACAGACATTTTTGTATGTAAACAGTTTTTAACAGACGTGTCTGTTAATATTTCTAACCGTGTATATTTACTGCAACATTTTATCGTAAAGTTTCTAGTTCATTAAAATAAAATAAAAATGTATTCAATACTTTTCAAAAAGTTTATTGAAAATAAAAATAAATAAAAGGTAGTGGATCTTTAGTTTTTATAATACCTTGAGTTTTTGTTATGCAGTGACATTATATTTTTAAAAAATTTGACTAATTGAATTTAAGTGCTGTAATGTTTTATGTATAATATAATACTAATTAAAAGTATAAAAAGACATGTAAAATATAAGAGAATATATTTTAAAAAATTGGATTTATACTTAAAGGGCCCTTCACCACTCGTATAAGCTTTTTGTTTCCGATAAAATTTTGTAAAAATGCAGTACATAATCTTGTTATCCCACCTAATCAAGCATTTTTCTAGGATCTAGATCTTAAAATTACATAATGAAGAATTCAGAAGTTTCGATTAAAGTCATTATCATCTGATTTTATTGCTAATCAAAATGCAATAGTCAGCAAGCTTTCTATATAAATATAGAACGTAAGTTAATGTGCTTTATGTTAAAGCTTAGAGATTCAATAATCGAATTACAGTAAATAAAAGCATGTATTTATATGGTAACAAAACAAAAATATCGGATAAGCTTTATAAATACAATAAGAGAGATTTATTGTATTAGCAAAAAATGTATTTTATTTTAAATAAATAATTTATAAAAATTTTAAAGAATGTCAAAATTTTTTTGTTATTTTAACTGTAGCAACTATATCAACGGTTGCGGTCGAAAAGAGATGTTATTTCATTTTGAACTGAAAAGAGATGTCATTTCATTTTGAGTCAAAGAAAGGTGATATTTCATTTTCTGCTGAAAAGATATATCATTTATTTATTTATTAAATTTATTTTAATTTTTTAGGGTTATCACTAAATAATAATGTAAAAAAAATTTCATTTGAAATAAGACTTTTTTTCGATTTAAAATAGAAGGACACCTCTTATTAGTTGGAAATGAAATAACACCTTTCTTTAACTCAAAATTAAATGACATCCCTTTTCAGCTCAAAATAAAATAACACCTCTCTTCAATCAAAAATAAAATGATACCTTCTTCCTCGCAATCGTCAATATACAAATGATAACATGCATTTATTTTATATTTAAGAGTACAATTGCATATGCATCTTTTTGAATGTATTCGCGTATTATTCTAAGTACGCGCGCGTATGTGTGTATGTGTACTTGTGTTCACGGCTCAAATTAAAATCTTTAGGTTTTTTGTTTAGTCCTGTTCAGTATTTCCCTCAAATGTCACTCGTGCACTTATGTATAATACATATTCGCTCACATCTTCCTGTATTCATGCTCGCTACGCATGCACCCACATTCCTGCGCGTGAGCATACTGTAGCGTCAAACCAAAAAATTTAATCATTCACACGAACAAATATTTCTACAGGATTTGTCGGATGGTTGTATCTAGATTCCTAATAAGACTATGTGATAATGGCTAATACGAAACTTCTAATTTAAAATACCATCATTATATTTTTCCAAATTTTTTATTCTTTATTTTAAAGTTTCAAAAATATCTTTATATTATATCCTTCCTCTTCAATTAATAAATAGCATTACATAGAGATATTTCAAAAAATTTTTGTGCAAAGATAAGTCCGAGAACCTAAGTCTCATGAAGTTTTCCAATCTTAAATACTGCATATTTTCACGAAATATGTCTGGAAATAAAAATTTATGTGGTTGGTGTGGGGTCCTTTTCCTATACTCGCTACTACCTTTTCTAAAGTTATTGGCTGTCAAACACTCAAATCACGTATGCGTGATGAAACCGATCTGTAAACTTACCCATCATCAGCTGAGTCGATTATGCGTAGTCTGTTTTTTGAGCAAATATTTTTCCTCAAGATGTACTTTACTATATTTTTTTTTTCAATCAAATCTTGCTGTGTATCTTTGTATGTAAACCAAATGTGTTTGTCTTAATGTGAACAAAAAAAAGAAAACGTGCTTTCGTCTCGTAGACAGTCAAGTGTAGATTTATTTTTTGTAGAAATAGATATACGAATTAACCGATATATACATCGTGATAAAAAAAAGGTAACGCATTCTGAATTAATAATTTCTTGTTTAAATATTATTTATATTTCAATAAAATTATTACTAAAAATATACAATTAATTATAATGTAGTAAATATACTGAAATTACACAATTTTATGAGCGTTTTAACCTATCCATTTAGTTAAATGATTACAATTGCGTGAAAGTGTTAATATTACTTCAGAATGATATTACTTTTTTTTTGTTCGGAATACACAAAATGGATTATTTTCCGGAAATCAGTACACGAACGTGCTATACTTATTGATACAAAATCAAATGCGCATACATTCACATAATGAAGTCAGAAGCGGCAAAAACTTTTTTGTACTTTCAGCATTCATAAAAAAAAATTTAATATACAATAAACGATAAAGCTCAAATAGAGCTTAATAATATTCACGACAGGACAAAGATCTATATAAAACACAAATATATACTGACAAAAGAAGGCTCATCGCGTAAACTGTATCTATACCCAAGAAGCACGCGAGGTTTAAAAAAAAAGTAGAAGAAAAAGAAAAGAAGAGTTTTATAGAGGGGGTTGGTGCAAGGAAAGTCTCGAGAGTGTTTTTGAGACGAGGACGCTGTGTGCCGATTATGATGGATCACTTGTATATGTATAAAAGACAAGAGAGAAAAATACAAAAGAGACAGACATCTAAAGATGAAGTCTTTGTGGAGTTGTTTGAGAAAAGAAAAGAAAAAGCTAAGATACAGATAAAAGATAGAAGCATTAACACACCAACCAACAATTATTGTTCAAGAGCAACAGCAATTTTTCGTCTCTCCTAATTACGCGTTATAAAATGTTTAAAAATTAAAATTTCCTTAACGTTTTTAAATCGATTTTTTTATCTTAATTTGTGTAAAATCACTTGTAGTAATCATATCAAATTCAAATAAATCAATTTCTGTCAAATTTATTGCAATACAAAGAATTATAAATTTTTTATTTAATAATTTGATTTATGGTCATAATATTGAAAATTTCAAATTATAAAAACCTTAAAAATTTGTAGGATGCCTAATATAAATTAATGATTTTTATTATACTTTAAAAAATTAATGGTCAATAGAAATTACTGGCTAATAATCAAAATTTATAAAAAAAACATATTTTACACGTTTCAAGAATTTCTGAAATTTTAAAATTTTAGTCTGAATTTTTGCAATTTCATAAGATGAATATAAGAAGAAACCTCCTAATAAAGATAAAGATAAAAACTAGATTATTGAGCTAATAAATTTAAAATTAGCAGTCTTCTTAAGATTAAAAAATTTTTAAGAACTCAAATGATAAGTAAAGAAGTTTAATTGTTTGAAATGATCAGAAGAAAATTCTAACACGCAAATCAAGTCTTTGAAATTGAAATAAAGTTGACTTTTTAATCTTTGAAAAACAGAACTTATTATTTAATTTATATAATAATAAAAGAATAAATTAAATTAAAAGTTATTAGTCCCTAATACCTTAACAGAAAATGCGATAAAATTATACGAAAGAAAAAAGAAGTGATTCTTCAAATCAAATTATTAAATTTTTTTAGTGGTTATTTATGATAGAAGATTAATATATTTCATTAATAATTTTAAATTTACACACAGCATTAAATAAACAAAATTGTTAAGTTTTTAATTTTTCGTTTGACTGATTATCTATTTTACCGGCTATTGATAATAAAATTTTTAAATAAAATTAATATGAAGTGTTCTTAAAAAAATAACACTGCATTTCAATATTATCGTAATAATATATATGATCTATGTATCAAAAATTTTAGATTAAAGACTACAAATGAAAGAATTCCGTCGGTAAAACAGTAAATCGATTTTTTCAAACGCAGTATTAACATCGGCAATAGTCTATAAAACATAGACTAGACATTACACTCACACATATCAGACATTGCATATCCACAATAAATTACGTATATCATATGTATTGAATCAGTATATCCTAATGGCATGTTAGTTTTGTTGCGATGCATGTCTTTTTTGGTTGAATTTTCTGATTGTGAAGGTGTACTCACCTTGACCCGTTGCAGATCAATTGGGTTCATGATGGTGCCTTGAAAAAACTCCACGGTGGTGAAGTGCCGCTTGAACAGTCCTTCCAACTCGAGATCAGGTGGCTTCCTATTATGACCCGAGACAAAATTACAGATTTTTTCTGTTATAATATTATTATAAGTCAACAATTGTCACCTTTACTTGTTGGCTCAGCTTACGAACGCCCATGGCGACTCAATTACTCTTTGTAATAATTTTTTTTTTCGTTTTATTCTAATTTAATTATTAAAATACTAATAAATGTTTCTTTAAAGAGAATAAAAATAAAAAAGCGACGAACCAAAAAACTCTTTTGTTATCTAATGTAAAAAAATACTTGCTAAAAGTGTTTGTATATATACATAGCGTTCAGAAAACATTAACATCTGAATAAAAGTGCTTATCGTAAATTTTTTAAAATTAACCTCCAAAAAACTAACTAAGAGAGTATCACAACTCTGGATCACGGATTTTGCTCAAACTTTGGAATAAGTTTTCAGATGACAAAATATGGAAAAGTTATAGTCACAAACGCTCAATATTTCCCTAGTTACAAGCAATCAAAGAAAATCACTAAAAAAGTTACTAAATTTTTAAACGCATATAGTTCTTTAAGATTGATAGCTAGGAGCTTGAAACATATTTTTTAAATGAAAGCTGAACTCAAATCCTTTCGAAATAATAGTTAGAGCATATCAAAATATTATTTTTTCCCAAAGTTATAGCGTGATAAAGATTGAACCTGAATTTCATTTTTAAAACATTAATAACAAAAGCTGAAATTGGGTCCAATCTTTATTACGTTATAACTTTGGGAAAAAATAATATTTTGATAGGGTAAATGTGCCAGTTACCGTGGGTTTAACGTAACCTCTTACAGATTTTATCAAATTAAACAGATTTTTCTATTAATGCTTGATAACTATTGACATCAGTTATAAACGTTGAAGCATCTTTTATTTAATAAGCATGATTGATTAATTATGTATAGAAAAATATTTGAAATATTATTAAAAATATAAGAATAGATGCATGCGTCAAATACCGTGTTGCTCAATTTTCAGATTTTTATATACCGTGTGTCAGTTTCCGCGCCCCCAACTAAATGCGTTTTGTCAGTAAGCAAGCCCTCGACCAAATATCGAGCGTCGAATACCGTGCATTTTTCGTCGATTTATCTTTTTTTGAGGTTATGTTTTCTTCGATGCTCACATGTTAGAGGGCACGATAACTAAGATTATACAAAAAAATTGGTTTAGTTATCGTGCACGATAATTGAATCATATGCTTAAATCTGTTCCAGTTACTATATTTTATAAATAAATAATAAAAAATAATTTAAAAACACAAATTGTAAGTTTTTTCGAAATTTGTAAGTATTTTAATATAGTAAAATGCATATATATATTATTAATATACATTTTTTAATACTTTAAATGATTGAATTAAACATGCAATCCTTAAGCTTTTTGATAACGCGCGCACTAAAAACGCATAAATCACGTTACAAAAATTTCAAACATTATGTATACAATATAAAACGTTGATAAATTAAATTTTTATTTTTATAATAGTTAAATTATACTTCAAAAATATTAAAAAAATTTTTTTGTATTATTGATTAAGGCTTAAACCTATCTTAATGTATTAAAATATCGAAGGGGCACGGTAGTCGGGGGGGCAACGATAACTGGCACACTTACCCTATGCTCATCCTATTATTTTGAAAGGATTTGAGCTCAGCTTTCATTTAAAAAATATGTTTCAAGCTTCTAGCTATCAATCCTAAAGAGCTATATGCGTTTAAAAACCTAGTAACTTTTTTAGTGATTTTCTTTAATTACCTGTAACTAGAGAAATATTCAGCGTTTGTGACTATAACTTTAGCTTTTTCCATATTTAGTGATCTAAAAACTTATCCCAAAGTTTGAACAAAATACATGACCTGTAGTTGTGATACTCTCCTGGTAAGTTTTTTAAGCAATAAAATGATTATAATGCAGATATAATTTTCTACACGCAATGTATCCATTATTATAATAAAATTAAAGTGTCTTAATAAACTAATGGTAATGATAAATAGTAAAGATAATAATATTAAAAATTCTAAAAATAAATCTACTGCACGCTGATCCTGTTTTCATAGCTCAATACAGCATAACCCATGCATTTTTATCGCAGGCGCTTTACTAATGTATCTACGCAATTGACTCCTCTCGATGCGCTCGCATTTGCAATACTTATTGATAAATTTTTAATCGCTTTTATTTATTTTTTTGTACTTAAAACACTCGATATATTAATTTTTCGAGTCATTTATTTGTAATGGAAAAAATTCCAAAGCGAGAAATACGAGAGTCAGTCATAAAAATATTTATAGCTATTATGTGAATAATAATAAAATTTAGAAGATAAATTTTTAAAAAAATGGCATAGAAAAATTTCTATAAACTATATATGTGAAAATTAGTGAACGTATAATTAATTATGCAGAAGGTAATCTTTTTGATTGCTGATATTACTTTAATATATTTTTAGTCACTTAAATACTCTATAAGATTATTTTTGTATTTATTCAAATAAGTTTTAAAAAATTTGAATTAAGTCTACTAACAAGAAAAACTTATGTACTGTTTATATATAGATACATAAATTTAGATGATTCGAGCTAATTATCAACAATCTGAAATATTACAATCATGCGTTAAAGGTATTGATTTCCTTAATCAATGACTTCAGTTACATACGCAACACGTACGTAACAATGCATTTTAATGTCTAATGTATAAATATATAAATATGCATAATAAAAATTAACTATATAAATACTATATCTTTTAAAAATATATATATATATATATATATATATATATACGTTCTATAATTAATAATCGCAAGAACATAACTGTGCGCTATCCTACGCATTTTCGCAATTATATAAAATTATATTTCAGCTATACAAAGTTTTGAGTATCAATAAGTATAAAAAAATACTCAAATGGTATTATTAACCCTTTAAGTCACATGGTGAGTATTTTTAACACCTATTTCATATCCATTCATTCGATATTTAAAAGACGTCTCAAGATAATTCAATGAATTTTTCTCCGTTTTTTATAGAATATCAATAGGTTTTTAAAATCCAAGAGTAATCATTGTTATATGTAGTTTATTATTACTCTTATAAAAAAATTATTTAAAAAAACATAAAAATTCAAGAAATTATGATTCAAAGGGTTAAAATACTGCTTACAAATAAAAGAAGAGAAGACTATATAAAAATAATTTAGTCTAAAAGATAGAAAATTTTATTTTAAAACTATATATAAGTGTGTGTACGTATATATATAAACGAACGAGTAAAACCGATCGATTGAACCAGAAAGCGCGCTAAAATTGTGGGTATGTATATATATATGTATACATATATGGAAGTGAAAAGTAGTTAGATATTAAGGTATAAAGGGTGTAGTATCATCGATCGACACTTTTGCAGAGTTATTCATTATCCAACAGTCGAATATGTCGTTAATGACCTACAGAAAGCGGTATAAAGCGTATATATGAGAATAGATTGTGTACATGTGCGTGTGAGCTGCTGTTGTTCGAGTTTTCTCTATTGCTGCTAGATATGTGAATAGGACGCTTAGGTTGTGAGATTATGTATGTATGTAAAGAGAGATTTAGTGGTAGTTAGCTATGATATAAGAGTAAATCGATTTTAAACTGCAAGATAAAAGACGTAATGTGCGTAACTAAAACGTTATTTCATTGTTTACTTAATACCAAATAAATATTTTTAATATTTTTATTATATTCAATAAATTATATATTTTATAGTCAATAAATTATATTTTTAAGTTAAAATATATTTTTTTAAGTTTCTATATAATCTAAAGTGTAAACAAAATTTCGAAAATAGAAAGTTTAGAGATTCATTTCAGAATTGACATTATTAATTATTTAAAATTTGATAACGAGAATCATATACTCTTTGAAAACTAAGAGGATTGATTTTTAAGATTTTGTAATGATTGAAAATAAAAATAAGCATGATGCTAATTTAAAAAAAAATAACTTTTTTATGTAAACCCATAATTACAATTAAAGAAGTGTACCACATATAGACATTATAAGACTAATAATAAAGCTTACAATATTTTTTAATATAATATCTAGATTAATGTAATGAAACGCACTTTTATCTATTTGTTAAATGGAACATTTTTGATGATGAATTGTGAAATATATAAAATGTTAGGTAAGAGGAATTTCAAATGATATGTGTGACTATGGATATGATAGGATAATTGTTGATATTGTCAGGGGATGAAAGGAGGAGGGGCATAATCGAGGGTACCTTGACGCGTTCCAGATCCACAGCATTCATCATGGTGCCCTGAAAAAACTCCACGGTCGTGTAATGCCTTTTGAGGAGACCCTCCAATTCAAGATCGGGCTCCTTCCTGTAAAAACAGGTCAACTATCCTTTAAAACAACTGAAAGAGCTAATTAATTTCTTCTTTCCATCATTTTTCCGTAATAACTTGTTGTTTTTGTAATTATATGATCTTTCATTATTTGTAAATGTTTCAATTTCATTTGTGAAACATTTCAATAGTGTAGTTATGGTGTATTTGGTGGTATTTATATAACAATTTGCTTACGATAGTAATATAATAATACGTAATTACAGAAATCATGTGTGATTATTCAGTTGTATAGTGATGCGAAGAGGGCATTGTTACAATCTACATTAATCGATACGTATTCAAACTGATATTAATCGATACGTATTGTACTGAATTTATAGCTGTATATGTATTAACGAGGAAAATATCAAACCTGTAAAATTCGGATTTTGAATATATTGCAATATATATATTTTTTCTGAATTTCCGGATCTACTTTAATGAATGTTTCTTTTGTAGTTATTAATTTATTTTCAAATCTATAATGTATGTCAATATCTATAATTTTCATTATATATTAACAATTTATACAAACAATATCAATAACAATGGGTGAATGAATAAAAAATTATCAATTCGACTGTGAAAATTTATATTACAAGGTAGTCAAATTCTGAACTTCGCAGTTAATGTTTTTCTAAAATTTATAAATCTAAAAGGTATAAATAATTTTTACTAAAATAAATTAATTTTATTATTTAATTTAAACTTTCTAAACCCTGGTAGAAATATGAACATAAAAAATAGTGTATGATATATTTCATGAACATTATTAATAGTAGTATTTTGTCATGTTAATATTGACTAATAAATAGTTAATTTTTGCCGAATCTGCAAAGCCTAAATTTTTTGTATGGACAAAAAATGCTAATAGAAATATGTTATCCATAAAGTGGGTATTTTAAATACCTAGAAATATCCTAACCTATAAATCCAATACATCTTTACATTCACGTTTAAATATGTTTAATGAATATGAAAAAATGAAAAAATAAATCGTTTCAAAGACAAATAATTGTGAAGATTTATATATGAGTATATTTTCTGTTTTTAAGATTCATATTTTAATCCTCGAAAATGCGTATAACATGTTAGTGGTATATAGGTAAAAAAACATTTCATATTGGTTAAAATAATGGCTATAAAAAATTCCCATTTTCAGCTCTTCATTTCAAAGCAATGGTCATAAAATGGTAAAAAAATCGTTTCAATTTCTACCAGAGAATTAATAAATTGATTAACTCATTATTATCATAAATTTCGCCGTGTTATGGTTAAAATAATAAAATAATTTGATTTAAATAGATTCGAATTGAATCATATTACTATTTGATTATAACAAATGACATCCAAAAAAAATGTTATTAATTTTAAAACTAATATTGGAAACATAATTAAAGATATTTTAAATAGTGTATTATATCATTGTACAATTGGTTTATAAAAATCGATTTTGTAAAAAACAAACCACAATTCTTAATCCAATATGAAAATCAAAAACACTATTTTCTTCACTTTATTGTTACAAAGTTAACTTACAAAACAACTTTATTGAATAATGGAGAAAGTATTAAACACAATTTAATTGAAAATAAACATAAATTTTAATAAAATTAAATAACAGTAATAATTTTATCCTACAATATTCGTTAAATAAATTCTGATTGTTTTAAAAGTGACATTGACATAGCAGCCAAATGACACGCACAAGTTACTCGACTTTGTAGCACTTTCCCGATTTAAACATAAACGTGAATAATGCGCATGTATGTATATATACGTTAGAGATATTTGATATCGACAAGTGATATTACAAAATATAAATTCTTGAAACTCTCGGCTTGAGTTGTATTTTAGGCTTAAATATTTCCAATTTAGAAACAAAATTTTTGAAGTACAAAATCAAAATGATCAAAATTTATACATCATTGAAATACTTGGTTTGATGCATCATGATTATTTACAATATATTGGATCTACATGTGTGCATGTACACATTCAGTTAAATTCAATGTATCGTAAATAATTATTATGTATATAATCAAGTATTTCAATAATATACAAGTTTTGATCATTGTGATATATAGCTGTATCCATAGAACTTTAGATTTGTATGTGATTTTTTTCAAACCATTTTTAAGAAGTTACTATTCAGTTACATTAAAACGTGCATAACTGCATTTGGCTTCAAAATGTCTGATTCAAATTTAAAAATCAAACACCACTTTTTCGTAAAGCTATATTAAACGACCTTGAAAATTTACTTAAGAGTATCAAATTTTTTTACAAAAAATTGCGGTTTATCCATAAACAGTATAAAATAGAGCAAAATCTTTTAAGTCTTAAGGAAATATAAATTATGACGTTTAAATAATCTTTAAACAACTGTAGGATTATTTTCTTAACTTAAAAATAAAAAATTTAAACCCGAGTAGAGCCATGTGCAGCATTGAACAACTGAGCAAAACAATTCACAATTTATATATTGTCTTAGAACAAAGATTGCTATTATCAAAGCTATTCGAAGTTGCACATGACTTTATTCACTTCAAAATTTTGAGAGAATAAAAAGTGAATTTTCTTAAAAGATTTGATACTTTTGCGAAAATTTTGAAGGCGCCGTTAAATACAGTACCAACCAATAATTCTGAATAGGTAATGAAATTTTTGTTTCCACTTTGAGAGAGCATATCTCCTTCAATTTTGATCCTAGAAAAATTCTGAGAAGAACATTTTAAAATATTCTTCAAAAGCTTTCTTTTCGGTTAACTTTTAAATTGTTTTAATATCTTCACAGAAATATAACGGCGTAGGTAGTTTCAAATTTTTTTTTATTTTTTCGTTTTTGTTCAATCAACTGTAGTTTTTTTAAATATTACAGCTAGGGAAAAGATCTAAAAAAAGATTCGTAAAGAGCCATTATTCTTTTTGAAAACATCATTTAAAAATGTAAGTTAGCCGAAAAGAAAGCTTTTGAAGAATACTTTGAAATAATCTTCTGAAATTTTTCTGAAATTTTTATATGCTTCTTCAAAGTTAGAGCAAAAATTTGATTATCTGTTTATAATTATTGACAGGTACTGTATAGCTTCACGAAAAAGAGGAGTTTATTTCTTAAATTTGAAACGAACAATTCGAGACTAAATAAAATTGTGTGCATTTTAACATAATAGAATGTACTTGAGAATTGTTTGAAAAAAGTCACGTACAAATCTAAAAGTTCTGTGGATTTGCCCATGTATGTAATATAATTTTGAATACTTAATCTTGACCTTAAAATTTCTTTTGTATTTTAAATTTTAGATGAAATATATTTTTTAAGTTTCAACTAACTCCACATTTCGACTTTTTAAGTTGATGTGAAATGTCGCATGTATATATACATACGTAGGTCGGCGATTCTAACAGTCGTGCAAAAAGCGTGAGAAAATTTAATCTGTAGCACAGAGAAAAAGTATTCTTTTTATATCTCAAGTGTGGAAATGAGAATAAAAGAGTCGAGGTTCGCAGATAATATTAAGTTTATTTAATAATGACGAGACATTATGTCGAGATGTATATGCCATTTTTTTCATTTAACTTTTTATTGAAGTTTTATTTTTTGTATTATTTTGATTTGTAGGTTCGATTTTCCTTAAATAGAAAATGCGTCATAAATATTTTTTGCGAAATATCGTTTTTACGTGATTGACATTTATTCCTTAATTGTGTTATATAAATGAATTCAAATAAAGAGATTTTATTTATTTATGTTCAAGATCTGTGCAGTACCTACAATTTATTTTCACTTACCTTCAAAATTTTATATGAGTAATAAATTAATCATATGTCACCAAATTATATCTTACTCGAAAAAACAAGAGTAAAAAGGTAACTAGATTTTCTTTTATCTAGAAACCTCTAAAATATTTATACAATAAATTTTTGAGAGTTCAAAAATGTAACAGACAATAGTTATCAAGTATATAAATGTCGGGAATATTTTTTAAAATGATTATATCATTAAAATCTTAGAATTTTCTTAATTGAACGCTGAAAATTTAAGTTTCCGATCTTTAATGATTTAACATATTAAAATTTAGTTTATATCTTCAAACTATCGTGATTTTATGAGTTTTAATCTCCTTGAATATTCTCCAAATAATGTGCTTAGATTTTATATCTAACCTATGCAAATTCAGACGTAGATCCCGATCACCCATAAAGTTCATATTTAGATTTAACGGAAGTTCAAAGGTTAAAGTATGGCTTATTCTAACAGCTTTAAATGTCGTGCATTTGCATTTTAAATCCTCTGAAAATGTATTGAATTAATATTTATACTTTCAATTCTTAAGCTTTTAATAAACGTTAAAATATGAATTCAAATTATTAAATTAAAAAATTTTTAATTCTTAACTCCTAAATCTTGCATTTTTATGCTTTGAACCTTAAATTAATAATCATAATTATCACTAAGTTTCTATACTTCAAACTTTTGACATTTTTTCAATAATACATTTTTTTTCAGTTGCGAAACTTAAATTTAAAACTTTAATAAATGAGACTTATATCCATATATTTTAAACTTGAAAGTTTGAATCTAAAAATAATAAATTTTATCTTCAAAGTTTTAAAAATAAAATTTTTTGATCTTGAATATAGAATTAAAGATGCTAAAGATTTAAAAAACATGCCTCCAAAGAATTTTTTTAATTTTATTTAACTTGTATGTGTGCTATCATTTTAATGCTAATGAGCGACGGAGTTCATCAGTATGTTTGTAAACAGCATATGTAACAACAGTGGTGCTTGTATCAGTTGGCCGAAAGCGGGATTCGAACTTGGAACCCTGAGATTACGAACCCATCGCTCTATCAAGTGAGCCATTGAAACCTCTTACAAAAAATATTCAAAAAATTGAATTTCAAAAGAGTTTAGAATTCAGGTTTGAAAGTTTTAATCTTAAAAACTTAATACTTAGCTCTATCCTCATACAATGAATTCTTTTAGGATTTCAAAGATATAATCTTTTTTTAAATATTCCTTTTGAAAATTTAGTTTAATTAATATTATCTTCTACATTTGTAAAGACTCAAATTTTGCGTATAACTGGAGGTTTCCTCATGGGGCAGGATTAACATTCTACTCTTTTAACTCTCAATACAATACGAGTACGTGTTTCTATTTTTATTTGTAACGCAATAACGTGGATAGTTTTTATTTACCAAAATAAACGCATTTTCAATTTTTTATTTTCGCAAAAATAATTTAATCAAATATATTAACATACCTGTGCAAGAAAACAACTTCCACATCAACGTCTTCTCTGTCCTCGTGCAAGAAGTCCTTAAGAAAGTGCGAGACGGACTCGTAGGTGATATGGCCGCACACAACAATGTGTCTGGCAAACACAAAATACATGTTAGATCATATTTTTTAAATTTTAATAATCAACGGGGTGTATTTCATTTGATTTTAATCAAAGTATTTTTTTTATTTTTCAAATTAGTTTATATTAGAAATATTCTTTGGAAAAAAAATTATTTAAACAAGCCACTACAATTGGAACTTAAATCTTCACTAATGAAAATTGTGTGTAGTTGTCATTGGAAATTAAATTTATCTCTGTATCTTATTTTAGAAATTCACAATTTTAAAAGCATTTTGCTTGTCTTTATTATTGCACTGAAAGAATATATTCTATTATAATTATTTCAAAAATATACAAGTTTTTAAAATCGAATAATAACAGAAATATATTAATCTATAGTTTACCTATTAATGTAAATTTTGTTCAAATTATTATATTTTTCTCTCCAAATATGAAATTGTAAAATATTGAAACAATTTTTTTTTTAATTCTGTCAGTGCAAAATATTAAAAAGTTATTTATTATAATTCTAAAATCAATTAAGGTAAGCAAACTACACAAATATTAAAATTAATTAATTACTTTGTAAAACTTTTTCTACGCGATTTACTTTGTATATTTAATAATTTTATAATTTTATCTTTATCTTTTCTTTATTCCATAAACTAATAGAAGTAAGACTGGGTTAGACAACAATTAATAGATGGAGAAAAGATAGAGAGAAAAAAGTTTGAAAAATTTAAGAAGAGATAGAGAGAAATAGAAAGAGCTAGAGAGAGACAGATAAAGAAAGAGACATAGAAAGTTAGTATTGAAAGAATGCACACAAATTTGGGAAATTTACTTGTTACCATTTTAGTCTGCTCTCTCAATACAAAAATAGCATATTAATCGTCTTTTTACATTTCATTATAAATATTGATTTTTTTCTGATAAATTTTAAAACCAATAGACATGTCTTTATTACAAAAGAAAATTTTGTAAAGTTGTGACTTTTCTATAAATTAAGATTACAGATTCACCTTGAGATTTTATTTTTTATTGAGATATTATAAATCACTTCTTGTTGGTATCTCAATAAAAAAAAAAGGTTTAACAAATACGCGGAGAAAAATAAATAGACATTAAAATTATTATTTTAAATGATAATTATGTAATTATAATAATTTCTTTAGAGAAAAAATATTTTTCTCCACGTACATAGGATATTATACTCAATCGATGACTAAACTTACCGGGAAAACGATAGGATATTTGGAGTGAGTCGTATTAGTATCGACTACTTGTTAATCGAACAACTAAGGTGGCACCTAATGTGACTATTCTACTTACATACAGGTTAAAATTGGTAATTTTTTTTATGGTGACATACGTAAAGAATCATAGAAAAAATTTCATACAAATACAATATATAAATAACAAATTTGATTAAAAAATGTGAAAATTCAGCGAATATTAGAGATTGAAACAGATAAAAAAAAATAATAACATGTGATTCATAATAAAAATGAGTGCAGGCTCGTTCTTTTGTGTACTGAAATATCAGGCAATGTACATAAAAAAAAATTAAAAATGTAACAAATAGTAAATAATTAAATCTACGTAAATACTTCGAATTCGCTTTCTATATATGATCAATAATGAATATAATATATATAATAAATACTAAGCGAGTCCTCTAAGAGCTTACAAAAAAAGTTTCAATGTCTTAGCGAATCTACTTCTCTTTACTTTTTTTTTGTCATTTGTTTTTTTTTTATTGCGGATGATCACGAGTGGAGGAAAGAGCAAAGAAAGGGTGGCACTGTGGGTGCTTGATATATAATATATAATGAGTTGTAATTATATATATTATTATCATCTACAACTACTAATTAATGATGAAAAAAAAGTAAATAACAATATATACGCTTCGCTTTGATTATTAAAAAAAAAGTAAAAAAAAAAATAAAGAAAAGACATACGCTTTTCATTCCATGCTGCCTGCTCTACTTCTTGTGAATGTGTGTGCGCGCGATAGATTCGTCGGTTTTTCGATTTTCTTTCTCTCGCAATAGTACGCGGTCGAAAATATAAAAAAAGAAAGGAGGAGAAGAAGAAAAGCTATCGTGGATATAGAACTTAAAAAAAATATCGGTACAGCTCATCGTTTTCGGAGAAAAAAGACTAAATAGAGAGAAAAAAAAACAAGAAATCGGTTCGATATAACTACAAACAAAATGGGCGGATCAACGTGTTTGCTCGTTTTCTTTCCGACGAATAGCTACAATATGGAAAAAAAAGAAAGATAAAGATAGAAAAATATAAAGGAAAAAATAAATAAAGAATGATACGTATAAAAAAAAAGGGGAAAAGGCGCACGCGAGCAATCGATCGCGAAAATTTAAGAAAGCTCGATCAAAAGCTCGATTTTTATATCCAAGATGTATCATAAATTTACATAAGTAAATTCCGCAAAACGCTCATATTTTTCGATTTACACAAAAGGATAAATTTCTTTAAACAAATAAAACTAAAAGTAAAGAAATAAAGAAAAGAAGATAGAAATTTCACGGAATCCTGTATTATTTTAGGTTTACACATGCTCAGCGCGTGTCTCGTATTCTAAACCGAATGCTTTCACGCGCGATTCGTCTGGATGTCTTTAGGCTCTCTGCAATGTATGCTATATACGCGCGAGTAAGTAATGTCAATGCGACACGGATCCCTAATGTGTGTATATAAGATGTTTCTGTTTATTCTTTATTTTCTTCTTGTTTACTCGTTTTTTTTTATTTCCTTGTACATTTACTTTTTTCTTATCTTTTCATTATATCTGTACACCGCTCGACCTACTATATTTAAATCTAAATCCAATCATATTAGAAACCTAATTAAAAAAATTTATAGAAACCTAATTAAAAAAAATTTTGTTTTTCTACATTGTTTTATTATTTGTTTTGTTGAAATAGATTATGTGTAAATTGAATGGAAAAAAAGTTCATATATGTGTAAAACTGTGCATAAGTATAAAGAGAATAAAAAGAAACGTACAATGACATTCATATGTATATATAATGAAGAAAAAATAGTTAAGTTAGTATAAGAGCCGGTGTACAATTTTTAATAGCGCTCTCGCGTTTTTTCTTTTTTTTTAAATAAATTATGTAATAGGTATGATAGATTAGTTATAGGTTGTATTGTTTTTTGTTAAAATATCAAAGCTAACGATGACAACGGGATGGTTCTAGTGATTTTTAAATTTCCATTAAATATATATATTTTTCCTCGCTGCCCTAAATATAATTGACATAATATGCTGTTGATATAGCAGTTCAATTGATAAACTCGACTGCAGATCTGTATTTTTAAGGAACAATTATATAATGCACGGTACATGATATCTTAATTGTAATAATAATATAACAATAGTACAATAGCAAACCCACAATATACGTAGGCTGTTCTAAAAAAAAAAACACAAAAAAATTTAAAAAAAAGACAATAAAAGTCTAAGAGTATATCGATGACCTACGTTACAATCAAAAGAGACTCTTTTAATTTGTTAATTAATATTATGGGTTTTTAGGACTCGCACACGATGATATCAAATGCCGTCTAAAAACACCAAGGAATAATTATAACATAGATTTTTCTTATTATTATTTTTTTTTTGTTAATAAACGCTGACGTGATTACAACAATATATATAATATAAATCGATTGATGCATTCAATGTTTTATTTTTTGGAGTTTTATATTTATTATGCAGGATGGCATGCTGGACATTGAGAGTTTACCGAATAGCTCAAGAGATCAATATCACTTTGAATTTAATATGAAAATTTAAAAGTAATTAATTATTTACAGACGCAAGTACAGTACAGTAATTAAAAAATAAATAGCAAGTTGAAAAAAAGAACAAAGTGACATTTGTCTGAAACTAGAGCGGTATAACAGATGTACATGTATATATACGTGTTAGTAGTGAGTATGAAACAAACAAGCGAAACACCAGTTGCTGAGTGGACATTTTTTTTAGTATACATATGTATAAATTAGATGTATAAATATGTGTGTGATTAATCTTGTATAGTAGTGGATAATAACGAATGCACAACAGCGAGTTACCGACATGAGGCATAAAGTGAAATTATAGATTAGGATTATTGATGGAAAAATATAAGTTATTTGAATATTTAAAATTTCTAAGGATTAGTTTTTTAAACGGTGATTAAGTGTTTTGAAGGATTACAGTGTTCGTTGGTCTCTTTAACAATGATATTGCTTATAGGCTAAGTGATTGTATATAGCACGTGTAAATTCACACACATACACACACAAATAACAATAGAATCATATGTATCATCAGGTTCAGATAATATTGACTATCATTGTTGAACAATTAAAATAATGGTATTTTTAAATTTAATTGTAGTATTATAAAATAATGATTAAGCGTGTAATTGGACCTGATAATACATTCGATTTTAACTGATATAGGATATGGTAGAGTTTCAGGAAAGTGATACTGTTGAAAATTACTAATTTATCAAGTATTTGAAATTTGTCAGTATTTGCTGTTTAATATTTCAAAATATTTAAAATTTTCATTCTTTTGAAGTATCTTGAAATGACTATCATGATATTAAAAATACTAATATATTTTAATATCTTTTACAAATAGTCATAAGAAATTTGCCCAAAATTCATTTGAAATCAATATAATATTTAATCTACAAGATTACATTTTGAAGATCTAACCTCTATGCATTTGCCATTATAGAATATCTATTATTATTCAACTTAGTTCATCAATACAAATTACTAATACATAATCAATTTTCAACAGCAACATATAGATACATAGGATATTTAATAAAGGATTTCACTAATGCCAAACTAGTGCACTCGCGGCTCATGAGTCGGCTCAATAATATTCAGCGAATTTGAGCGATGCTAAAATCACCGTCCACTATAATATACGCAACACATTTAAAAAAAATATATATGTATATATATAGATATATAAACCATAGAGCTGACAAACAGGTGAATATCGATTGTTTGTAGTAATATGATGAAATATAATTTTAATAATAAGGACACGTTTAATGACTAGGATAACAATAAAGAAAGGTGTAAAACACTCAATAAAGGTGACAAAATGTTAGTGATCTTATAAAAAAAAAATTATGAATATATATATAATGATAATAATGACAATAATGTACGTAGTGTATTAACGAATAAATTTTTTTAAGAAAAGACACATCAGGCACACAAATAATGTTCGATATACAGGAAAATTTTCCTCGACACGTGTTACGGCCGTGCCTCGAGGTGTTTTTTTTTTTTTTTTTTTTATTATTTTTTAAATGATGATTTGGTAATTTGAAATTTAAAGGAGAGCTAATAGAGAAAAGAAATAGAGATAGAGAAAGAGAAAGAATATTGAGAATAAAGGAGTTTAGGATGCGGATAAATATATAATCATTATTTTTTTTTTCTTAAAACGTGAATGAGGGAATTGATAATGTAAAAAACTCATGGGATAGCTATTTTGGCTTTTTTTGTGTCTCACCTGCGACCTCGCTCGTTCTTCAAAGTGCCGCCATACTTGTTTCGCGTCCCGATCAGGTCAATAATCTCGGGGATACAACTGGCGAATATGGCCTACACCACGTGATAGAAAAAAACAGAATAACAACACTCGCATCAATACACTTAACAGTGGGCATTATCGTTGTTTATTTATTTATCATTATTATTAGTTTTTTTTAAATAAATTAATTATTATTTTTAACTATCCTTTATAAATTATATAACTGGACGATCTGTAATTAAAATCAATTCTATTCATAAACATTTATCGCAATTGTTATAAGTATATAATATAATTATAAAAGAACTTTAGGTTAAGGTTCATTTTACAAGTCTAAACATATAAAGACTCGATAAAGTTATAAGGTCACGGTATAAACGGCAACGCATTATAAACGAAAATCGTTTATATATTATTATTTTTTGTTTTATCATTCTTTTCTCTTTTTTTTATATCGCGAATGTGTATATATAAATAACTAGATAGGATATAAAGGATATCGCGATATCTGTTATAAATAATGATAACGTTTTCTCGCGATTCAGCAGCTATATAAGGCAGCGCGGCAACTCATAGAGACACGATATAAACAGTGCTGTACCACTATGCGTGCCACGACCTAAATAATAACATCTCTCGTGTGTGCTTTGTGTTATTAGAAATATTAATTCATTTGTAAATATTGAACAAAACATATTGAAAAAAAATGTATATGTATCACAAAAAAAAAAGAAAATAATTAAGAAATTTGACAAAAAACCTAAATTATAGTAATAATAATAACAACAATAAAGTTATCGAGTTTATTAAAAATGGGTTTGTGTTTTGAAAAAGGGGGTGGTCAGGGGTGAATAGAGAAAACATTTAAAAATTTTCATTTGATAATTATTGAAATTATATGTGTATATAGAAACACAAAGGGCGTGGTGAATTATAATTTTTGGTTGAGACTATACCTAATAAAAAAAAATACCTAAACACCTACATACTCATCCTATGCCTAAATTTAAGGGGTAAAAAAAATAATTTAAAAAATAAAACCTAAAGAAAAATAAAACGGCGTGCTACACGTGCCAACACGTCTATCCTAAATGTTTATATAGGCAGGTTATGGGTACACACGGTACACAGCGTTGTCGTTGACTCGTTAGCATTTTTTTTTTTATTATATCTTTTTTTTAATTTATTTTTCTAACTTTTATTGAATTTCTCTTTTTTATTCATGAACTACCTTTGATATTTTTTGGACTTGAACCCTTTAAAAAATTCTTTTTCATTTAATTTTCTTTGTTTCCGAGAGCGTTTACCTTGGTCTTTGCCAATTACACTCGCGTCGTCTTCTATCCTACATTTGCTTCAAGAGCGTAGATCTACTTTTTAGTAGTTTTAGTTACTGCCGCGTATGCGTATACATATATATTTATTTTCATTGCACATAAAAAGAATGCGTGCTCTTTTTTTTTCTCTCGCGTATTTCCCTAACTTCTCATTTAAAGCATTCAAATGTTAAAGCCAACGCCTTTTTTCATTTTTTTTAAATATACTCTAATTATACGTGTACGTCCATATAAATGCGATGAAACAAGTTTAAACTGGAGTACAATTTTTTTTTTCATATATTTTATTTTTATGATTTTTTTAATATTATACGCAATTCAGCATTACTTGAATCTTTAATTTTTTAATGTTTGCATCTGCCAGTACAGTTCGGCCTATTGTATTTATTGCTTATTCTTTTTTTTTAAATAGAAAATTTAGGGGATTCGAAAAAATGTCACGATATTATTACGTAAGATATTATAATTCGATAACGCATAAAATTCTACAAAGGACTATCGATTTTATGTGGAAGTGCACATTACTGACAATTGATTAAAGAATAAAAGAGTTAATCATTGTGTTCCTAAACGATTTAATGAATCTATCTCATGCATTCGATACACGAATTGGTTATACTATATGTGTACGGTTCTACAGAAGAGCTTATAGAAATTACTTTGGGTGATGATTCGACGACTTTTGAGATAACATATTGATAAAGATTTCTATTTTAAATATTTTTCATTCTTAGACTTCAATTAATTTTGCATTTTATTGTATTTTAACTCTGTTTTAGCTTGTTTGCGTCTTTTCCAATTTTTATTTATTTTTTTACTATTTTATTTTATTTGTTGAAAAAAAGATTAAGTGCAAACAATTTTAATTTAATGGTAGGAAGTTAAAAATTAAACAAACATTTATACTATTAGTAAGCTTTATATATTGAATTTATTAATCAATAAAATATCTGTAATATTTCTATTTCCAACTCGTCTAGACTACGTCAATCAAATACTATGAATAAAATTTTAATAAATATTTATAAATTGATTAGTTTCAATTTTATCAATAAGTCTGATTTAAACTTTTTCAACATTTTCAAGTAAATTTGTGAAATAAAAGATGCATGATAAAGCTAAAACTGAGAAAATAATTTTGATCCTTTTTTATTAAAGATCTTTTGGGTTCTTTAACGTACGTGCAACTAATACAGACTCTGCAGATTGAGCCGTAAATTTCATTGTTAACGTCAGAGAATATAATACAATCAGAATAGTTTAGTTAGATAGACAAATTTCGCATGATTCAGCGCTATGACGATTATATAAACCCGTTGTCATAAACGCATGACAGATATGTTTTCTCCGACGACGAGAGCTTTTGATGATACATTAATTTATTTCAACAACTTCCTCTTGTGATTATTATTTTTACATAATTTTTACATTTTTTTAAATGTATATATACATATGTACAGAACGTATGATTTAAAACAAAATAATATAATGAAGATAAATTTGATAAAATATATACGATTAATAAACGACACAACATAACTTGGTTGTGCTAAATATAATTTATAAGAAATTTAAATGCGAGCTAAATGATCTAAATTTATTGGCTACATTTTTTTCCTTTTTTTTTTAATAATATAACGCGCAATGACGAACGCAGTGAGAAAGAGAACATATAAAAAAAAGAAGAAAACGAGAGCACATTCTCTTTAATGAGAATTCTCCGAGGACTTTTCTTACACGTTAAAGAATGGAGAAAAAGTTACAACGCCGCAGCTAATTAACCGTTATGGCAAAACTGACTACGCTAAGCGAAAAAGTAGGCCGGTACGGTTAAATATTAATCAGTTGAACGCGAAAAGAAAAAAATAAAAGAAAGACTTTAGAATATTGAAATTCTTTTATACTTGTGAACGGATAAGGGTAAATTATTTATATATTCGTTATTCAATTTTTTCTAGTAGAATAGAGTTTGAAGAGTCAAAATATTTTTTATTCGACTATTATATATTTTAAATATTTCAATGATTTATTTTAAAATAAGATCTTTCTATGTTTTTAATTAATTATATGGGCATATATCTGTTTGCTAAATATTATGATAAAATGAAAGAAAAAAACATATAAAATATTAAATCAGGTTTATAAGTTTGATGATTGTTAACAAAAAATCTGAGAAACATTATTTTTTGATGCTGCAAAAAAATAATTTGTAAAAGTATGTTTAAAAAAAGATATTTTTTTTTATTTCACATTTAATTAAAACAAATTTCACAATTTCACACTGCCTTCGTCAATACGCTGTAACTACGCATCATTTCGACATTTCGTCATTATCATTAATTATATGTAAAAATTAACATATAGATTTAAAAAAAGTAGCTTCTACGCCTGCACCCCAACTACTGGCAAAAAATAAAGTATGACAGTTGTTAAAAAGATCATAATCATCATCATTATTTTATTTTTCTGACTTACACTACAAATTTTCTTATTAAATCATGATTATCTGTATTAATAACGTGTTTGTGTTCGTGTGGATGTGTATGCGTGTGTAGAGTTAAGCGCATAAATATAAAAAAATTTCGCTTTTCCTTGAGCAAAAATTATATGACACAAAAGAAAGAAACGAAAAAATAAAACATAGTTATACATGTATATATGTTTCACGACGCAGTAGAGCGAATCCGTATACGGTCGGACGCGCGACTTCTTTTTTATCATTATATATTTTTTTTCCTTTTTTTTTCTTGTATACGAACGAGAAAGTAAAAGATATACAACATGAAACCTGTTGAGATTGTTCGCGAATTCAAAAGGATCGTACGAGTTTCTTTTTTTCTTCTCTAACAATACTATTTATATACGTGTGCGTATAAATATATGTATAATAAAAACGGACGATAAGTTTCGCGTAGAGAACAAGAAAAAAAAAATAACAAACGGGATGTAAATCTATTAAAATAGAAACGAAAAAAAAAAGTGATTTTTTCCTTTATTTTTGTTCGAATCTTCATACCTTGGCACACACCATCAATTTCACATTCGCGAGAATGTATCGCATGCTGTAGCATATATAGTCTTTTTATACTATTAACTATGGAGAAAAATATAGAGATAGAATATAGAGAGATAGAGAAATAGATAATAGACGAGAAGTAGATATATATGTATATATAATAGTAAAAGAGATAGAGAGAGCAAGTAAAAGAATAATAGAGATAGAATGTAACAAGAGACAAACGCTTATATAATTTCTTATGCGATATATAACTTTCTGAATAATAAATATTTATAATAAATATATACCAAGTGAACCGAAAAACCAAAAAAATATCAAATAATATATTATTCTTCAGTTTATTTTTAAACTACGATAAAACTTTTCTATGTGTTTACGTAAGTAGAGAGATAGTATAAATAAAAATAAAAATATGTATATATATGTAATCGTACTATGACTACTATAAAACTGCAATAATAATAATATATGAACGAGTATTTACGCAGACCCGTGCGCGGCTCAATAATAATTATTGTAATATGGCATGCGAAGCGGACGTTACACTTGTGGCCCTACTGTATATATATAATATATAATATAATATTGTTCTCGTGTTCATTTTAGATTTTTTTTATATAAAAAAAAAGAAATTTTTTTCTTATATATATTGCTCGGCTCGGTGGTGGAGAAGAGGAGAAAAAAGAGAGAAAAAAAGTGACTTAGATGTATTAATAAAGAAGATAATTGGATTGTAAAAATAAAAGGAAAAAAGTTATGTTTTTGTAGCAATTAGTAAATATGTTTTCAAAGAATCACATTTTTAAAGTGTTATAATTAATTTGGAGAATCAGAATTTTTAATAAATGTTTAGAAATGTTTTTTAAAAATGAAAGAAAGTAATTACATTAATTTATCTGTAAATGAATAATAAAAAAAGTATTAAAAATAAAATTAATATAAACTTAGGAAATAAAAATACAAATCCGCATGATTAAATTTAATGTGATTCTTTAATAGTAATTCTTGTGCAATAATAAAAAACGGCGTGTTTTCGGCGCAACAGAAAATATATAATGTGCTCAAAAGTTAACGACGTGCGGGTAGAAAATTTTTTATGCGAAGCGCGAAGTAGCAATGATTCTATTCAATATTCAATTTAATTTTTTAAGAAATCGAAAAAGCTTTTGAATAATGATAAGATATTAAACTGTTGATGGTGGTTCGATTGATTATTGTAATTTTTTATAATGCATTTAAAAGAATTAAAATTAAAAAAATAATTAAAAAGTGGAATTTTTGAAATTTCCATTTTATGAAATTTACAATTAAAAATTTGAATTATAATTTATAAATTAGATTTAATTTAATAAATCTTTGATACAACGAATAATCGTAATTATTTACAGTGATGTTGAACTGAAAATAAAATTTGTTTGTGATAACTTTGTGAAAAAAGCCTTGTTTTTTAATTAATAATGAGCATTAGCAAATGTTAAATGAATACGTTTTTCTTTATAACTAATTAATTTCGAATTCAATCGACCTTAAATTGTACATTTTAATTTTAAAGCCAGCGCTAGAAACGAATAAAATTTTATCGATTTTTTTACCAACAACTAGCAATAAAATTTTAACAATGTAAATTTAATTGATTTTTTGCTCCACTACTTTCTGAAGAAAAAAGAATAATCTAAAAGAATGTTAATATAAAAATTTTAAATGAGTTTAAATATTTAGTTTGGTATTTTATTTCAACGAATCAGTATAAAAATAAACAGCCGAAAAAAAACAAGTTTTTCGCACGTCGTTAGCGATTGCGTTTCCCTAAAGATATAAAAGGAAGAATTTAAAAAACAGAAAAGGTACCGATAGAGTGAAAGAAAAAAATAGAACACAATGAAAGAGAAAAAATAACCCAGAAAAAATTCAAAACAAAGGAAACTCGAAAAAGGGAAAATAAAAAAAGATATAATTTTTCTTTTTTCGTCGTAAGAATTCTCATAACAAAAATAAAATTGAATGTCGTATAAAGAGTCATAAGAGATTGTGCAATGTTATTACTTTTCGAGATTTTGTTGATATAAAAATTCTTTCTTTTGAGATTTTATTTACGATTATTTTCTTAATTCTTTTACAAACGACTATTCTAGATTTTTCTATTAAATTCATAGTTTTGATAAAAACAAAAAATTCTTATGAAAAATTTTATTAAAAAACAAAAGAAAAATATATATTAAAAAATACCAATAAAAATTTTTCTAATTTTAGTATATTGTTTTAAAAAAAAAATAATGTAAGTTAAGTAAAAGTTAATGAATTAACAAATGAAATATTCATATATTCAAATTTAAAACTTTGCATAA
The DNA here is from genome assembly GCA_017163975.1 of Anastatus disparis. Taxonomy (NCBI): domain Eukaryota; kingdom Metazoa; phylum Arthropoda; class Insecta; order Hymenoptera; family Eupelmidae; genus Anastatus; species Anastatus disparis. The sequence continues at coordinate 6,828,694 of JAFFSR010000251.1, forward strand.
TCCCAAATAACTCAGCTAAATTTTATTTTTCTGCGAAAAAGAAAAAAATTGAAACGAAGGAAGAAACCAATCAATACGCGTTCAACTTGAAGTAAATGTTGAGAAAAAAAATCATTAGGAATGGAAGATGTTTTTAACTTGTATACATATCGTGTACATTATCTATACGTGTACATCGAGTGCGACATACTCTAAATTCGCTTTAATATTGTCACTATACGCCATGTATGTTTATATATATACGTTTACAAGTGTATGTTTGCGTTTGTTCAATAAGTGTTTTCGAGTGATTTTAAACTTTTATTTGAAATGTGAGAACACGAGTGTGTTCATGCGCGTACATGTGTGTATATGCGTGAGTGCGCGCTTGTGTATATCTGTGTGTATATCTAAGTACATTTATTTTTGAGTTCATAAACTTTGCTATTGTTTGTTTATCAAATTTATATTATTTTTTTTACATGTGATTTGTTTATCGCTTTGTGGGTTGTGCAGTAGGGTTTTATTTTATACTAAACACGGTATCAGTGTATATGTATAGTATATATATCTATATATGCGTAAAAATAAGGTTTTTTTTAGATCATATGTAATTCAAAATATACGTTTTAATGGTCGTTAGGAAAAAATAAACGACTTTGTGTGCTGCATAATAATGAATTATATTTTTTCGCAAAAAAAGTTCAAGCAAAGTACCAGCACGTGTTTTGTATATGTATATATACATATATATGTAGATATTAAATGTATTCACTAATCGTTTTCTTTGCATTTAAAACTAAATTGGTTATCTATAACATATATATGTACATATTTTTAAAAAAAGTGAGAAAAAGAAGCAGTGATTCAGCGCATGGGCTTAAAAAAATGTATTTATATATATATAAGGGGCGAAGGTCAGAAGTACTGTTGGTATAAAAAATAATATTAACAATAATATAAAAATAAAAAAAATTGTGTGTAAGGGCATTTGTATATAAAAATTTCCGGAATGCGATCTTTCTAATACATTTCTTAGGTTAAAAAGCTTTACACTAGTCATTGAGCGAGAATTGCGGATAGCATCTGTGGCGACAATATTTTTTTACATTTTTTAACGCGAATGTTATTATAATTCCAAATATAAGTTTTTCAGGATTTCTTTTTTCAATTATTCCATTACAAAAATAATAATAAAAATAAATCCATGCAAAATTTTAAAAATTATTATTATTATACATTTTGTTACATTCTAAAATTAAATAAAGTTTTTTTATTTTAAAAATTTACAAAAATTTTATCTAAACAGTTTAGAAAATTTTTATGACATTTAAAATTTAATTAATTATATTCATTTGTAAATAAATAATTAATTTTTAATGTTTTAATAGAGGTATTTCATCTTTTTTTAAATCTTCATTATTCTTACAAATTATTGAATTCTTATATTAACTTGGGAATGTTTATCCTTGAAACGAATTTTATTATCTACTCAAGAATAAAGGCTTCGTAATAAGCTTCGAATTTTATTTTAATTTCAAGAGATTTTACATTCATGTGAAACAAAAGTGAAAATTATCAATTTAAGGAATAACAAAGCAAGTTTATAATATAAAATTCAGAATCTTCATTGTAAAAAGAAAAAGAAAGAAAATTGAGAATCTTTAAATATCTTCTGGGATTAAAGTACGCTCTTGAAAATTGAAAGACAAAAAATTCATGAAAAAAAATTTGAAAAAAAATTTCATCCGCACTGCACCTTTTCCTATCAATGGCAAACGATTGAACGCCAAAGAGCCAAGAGATGTGAAAACTATATAATATACATACATAATATAGAAGGAGAAAAGATAAAGAGAGGAAAAGATGAAAAGAGAAAAAGACAAAAGTCGAACAATGACGTCGATGCGAAATTAAACGTTTTCGCGTTTCTACAGAAACCTTTGGGTTCTTTATCGTTTTGTCTTTCTCTCTATACAAAGTAGGTTACACGCTTGGCGGCACTGCGGAATCATTTACGCGTCGTTATGTAGCACCGGCCCATTGAATTTTAGAATGAAAGTGCGCAAAAAAATGCGGCTTTACTGCATTCTTTTCTAATCCTCTCTATTTTTTTTTACTTTTTAATTGTTTTATTTAAGGTTTTTAGGGTTTTTTTTTTCAAATACGGTTGACTCGTTTTTAGGTATTTAAATGGGTATATGATTATTATTATTAAATATTAATCGAATTTTTCGTTCATTTTAAATGAATCGTAAGATTTCTATATAATTATAAAGTACACAGATAAATTATGACACTAGCTTTGTTTCATGTGAAGAATTGATACTTTCGGTATGAATACATTATATATTTTGAGGGATGTCTTCTTACAATTATAAATTTGCGAATTCAAAGAAATAAATTAATTAATTTATATTTAGAGTTTTAATAATAATTATCGAAATTTTTTCTATATTAAAACAAATTGATTTTGCTCTATCTTTAAAATATATATTTTAAAATATGAGTTAAAAATAAAAAGTACATTAAAATGAGATGATTTAAAATTATTTCTACATTGCGTCAAACTTAAAAATAACGCAATTATCGCGTGTATATTTTACATAAAAAATTGTCAGTATTCGTGGTATTTATATTTTTTACATTATCATGTTTCTTAGTTATAATTAAAATATTTTTTGATATACAACTTTTTTACAAATTAAAAATCAAGGTTTACTCTTATTAAAAGCGAAACTTTTTTAATACTTTAAGCACGAAATACTTATAAATTTTAAATTAATTCTGATATATTTGTTAAAAATAAATTATTCTTTATCCACTATATTAGCGTAAATAAAATTTTTGATGGATTTGTTCGGGATGAAAAAATTCATTTACAAAAATTTAGATAATTATCAATTAATTCATAGAAACTTGAAAGCAATGACTAATATATTTTTTAAAATTTATTTAACGTCACTGTGTTTATGCTATCATTGCCATGCTAATTAGCGACTGAGGTCATTTCAGTGTGTTTGTAAAACAAAGCCCGTGTATCGTTAGAGGTGCTTATATCAATCGGTCGCTGAGAGCGGGATTTGAACTCGAGTCCTCGAGAATATGAATCCAACGCTCTACCGAATGAGCCACTGAGACCTCACATCTACTATATTGTTAAAAAACAGTGATGAAACAATTATTTTTAAAAAAAGTTAAAATTTCCGAAAAAATTAGAAAAAAAAACTTAAATGAACGAGTAAAGTTCTCACCACTTTGCTATCCACCGCGATTACTCGCTTCTAAATTATGTGTATGTGATTGACTACTATTATAGACAATGAGGATTTAATTGGAGAACTATATATATAGAATAAAAATTATAGAAAAAATCAAAAACAAAAAAAGGGTAGGTGAAAAATTGGGTAATATTTATATAATTCAGGGAATTTGAAAAAAAAAGAAAATTATTCTGCCTCTATTGTTTTAAATATAATCGTTTAATTTGATATTATGATTTGGCCCGCCGGGTTTGGGTGTTAATCCGGCGGACGCTTTGTAATACTGGGGGGTACCTGCGTCCACGCTCGCGCTTGTACTGGCCACCGTACTTGCAGCGGTTCGCGGCTAGCTCCGTGATCTCGGGTATCCAGCTGGCGAACACCGCCTACACATCCCACAATCACATCCAATGCCGTCAGATCAAGAAGGAAAATTTTTTTTTCAGAGAAATAGAGGAAGAGAGAAGACCACACCCCTAACGGCTCTCGTGTCGCATTATTTTTATTTTGAATTTTTTTTTTTTAATATTTATTCGTTTCTTTTTGTTTGTATATTTGTGCATTTATTATTTTTTTTTTCGTCAATTTCATTATGCTATACGACGGCATAAAATATTATTTCGCATTAGCCGTCAGTTATAAAATTTTCTGTTTTTTTTTAATATATAAATGATAACGTTTCGCTATGGCCTCGTGTGTGCCGCTTTTTTTCTTTCATTTATACATATAGACGCTTGTGTGTACTTTTGCTCTGTTTTGTTTATTCACTTTTGCTACTGAGTAGAGTAAACAATGCATACAAATGTAAAAGTAGCACGTATACATCTTGATTGTTAAAAGAAAAACTAATATTCCACAAATGTAAAACGTTCAATGTGGACAGATAATGTTTTAAAGTATTATGAAAAAAATTTATTTTTTATACAGAAAAATAACACTTTTACAATTAATAATATTAATATACCAAATTATTAGAATATATATGAATTTCAATAACTATTATCGATAGTGATATAGTAATATTAAATATATATCTGTTAATTATATTAATGAATAAAATATTAAATTTTAAAATTTTACATTTGTTTGCATTGCACTGATAAAATATATCTCTCGTCTCGTCCTAACATTGCGTATTTATTTGTTGCTGCTGCTGTATACAATGCGCGCTTGTTTCGCGAACGGATTTTTTAAATATATATTTTTTTCTTTTATTTTAACAAATGATAAAAAATATCGGGGATTTGGGTATACATATACATATGTAAATATACTAATTTTCGAGAAACGAATAAATTCAAAGCGATAGGTAAATAGTTCATTCGATACGTGAATTTTTAATTTTTTTTTTTTATGTAGGATATAACAAAACGCGCGCGATCAAATGAATGTATATGGAGATCAGGTTATTTTTTTTTTTGGTTTGGCACGCGGGATTATAAAAAAAATTTTGAGAATTAGATAGTGTTACGATATTTATAGGGTATCGAGAAAAATTTTTTGTTTTTTATTTACGAAATAGAAAATCTATTAATTAACAAGTTTATCTATACATAATAAGTATAATTTAAGGACAGCACAGTAAAAAGTCTCATAAGCACAATAAGAGATAATCTACTAAAGAGTTTTCCTTTAATCTAATCTACATTTTTAAAAAACCTAAAGAGAAATGTTTGAAATATAATATAATATCAATTGTGTTGGCATACAGAAAAAACGGATAATAAAAAATGTAAATAAAATTACTCTTTTAACTATATAGACATAAGATTTACAATGTAATTTGTTTTCTTTTTGTTTTGGTATTTTTTTTAAGTTTTTTTTTTTACTTTTTCTTGTAACCGTAATTAAAATTAAATTATAAATTATATAAGAAAATTAATATAAGGAGGATGCCCACGGGTGTAGATGGTGTGATATCAACGCCTAATCAGTCCGCAGCCTGTATCAAAACCAATATGATTGAAGAACATAAATTATTTATTTAAAGAATCACAGGTATCTTTAAACGAAATTTAGAACTCCACTGATCTAATGGAAAAAAATTGAAAAAAATCGATAATTTTTAGTGTCGAAGTTCGAAAGACACTGACGAATGGCATATAATGTTGATACAATGAAAACGATAATTTTTAAAAATGATTCTTTCATTTAATGTTAAATTAACAATGTTAATAAATGGCAACTCAAATGTTCAAATTTATGTTCAAATATCTTAATCTAACTTTTTATTTAAAAATATTTCAATTAAAACCTTTACATTTTAAACAGTATAGAATATGAATATTATATGAATTATTTTTTTCCGTAAATTTAATTTAAAAGAAAAAAAAAATCATTAGTTTTTTTTATCGATTGTATAACCCATATACTATCCTGCAGTATTTCGCGAACTTCGCGCGAGTACCGTTCTTTTTTTCATATTTTTTTCCGTAAGATAAAATATTCTAAATTTCAAGATATTCCGTGTTCTAGAACTCGGTATGACACATTGGTTTTTTTTTTAGTAATATAGGCTGTGCACCGGGCGTCGATATTAAACTTTTCGAAACTTAAAAAATTTTAAATCGTGATGTATCCAGTATTTGCTTCAGTTATATCGGTGTTGGTTGATTTATGTTTTTCAAACATAAATCGGTGGACAGGTATCTGCATCGTATTATTAATTTTTTTTTTCAAAATATATATATTTTTACCTGAATGTAATAAATGAAAGTAAGAAGAAAATGTATTTATAAAAGTTGAATAAAAAAAGGAGATGAATTAAAAAAAATATTATTCAAAGAAAAAAAATATAATGTATGAAAAATGGTGTTAGTATCACACGCACACAAATGTCAGGAAATTTCACAAACACTCGAGGATTCATTAAAATTATTAAACACAATCCAGCATGTATACGTACGTGCATACGTTAACGGCAAATCTCGATGTATCCTTTTATTTTAAAATAAACATAATTAGAGGTTCTTATAATCTTCAAATAATTTTGAAGAAACTTATAAAAAGAAGGAGAATCATTGTTGAAAATATAAATTTTTCTATCCTCTAAATGAAAAACAATTAATCTAATATGAGAAGCTATTTATGATTTAATTACCTTCTAAAAACAGATGATCAAAACGCGATTACAAATATCACTCATGACAATCATTTCCTGATAAACTTTCAAATAATAAAAAAGATAGTTTGCGACCCTATTATTTAATATACGTTCATTCATACAAGTAAATAAAAAAGAAAGAGAAAAAAAGGATTAAATAGTCACTTGGACAAATTCGAAGCACAATGCGCACGGTTTTCTTTTTAAATATATTTTCCCTGCGCCTCGTGTAAATCATGCGCTTGGTTACAACGTTCCATATTTTCACTAAAGCCACGCCTTATCTAGTATCGCTTTCGATTGATATAAGATACCTAACGTATAAATGTATATATCTATATTTATGCATTTAAAAGGGGGACGAGTGCGACTTATGTTTTTGATGCTTTGTACTATGTATGTGATGAGCATTTATGAATTACTTATAAAATAATTTTTAAATCTATAAGCACGAGTGCACATGTGTGTTGTAAGTATGTTTTGAAAGACATATTTCGGGCGGGCTATATTTGTGTGGCAGATGAAATTAGTATTGATTTCTTTTGTAAGTGTATTAAATTTTTTTTATGACTAAACTTTCAAAGATTACTTTTACACTGCAGATAGGAGTTGGAAAAATGCACGTTTTTTTTTTGTTATCCACTGGTTGGAAATATAGAATTTCATAAATTTTTGAGGAGGTTAAAAAGTTATAAATAAAATGTACAATAAAAATTTTTCAAGAAATTAAAAATTATTTTTAATGTACATTTTTGAGACTAGTTGATTACTTATTTTACATGTTGCAAAATAAGGTTATTATTCTTTTCAATTTAAAAATTTTCCTTACAGTTATTATACGAAGAAAAATTTTCTAAATAAAATTACTATATTTTATTTCTCTTGTAATATATATTTAATTAAATATAAAAATTACTATGTTGGCGATAAAAATTAATATAAACATCAAGTAAAAATTAAAATGTAATATATGATACAATTTATATTGTGAATAAATAAGATTTAATGGATAAGTAACATCTTTTACCAACATATTTATATATATAGTAATTTTTATAGAAAATCGAATGTACTCTAAAAGTTGAAATAAAATATAATAATTTTATTCGCAGAATTGACTTCTTTGCAAAATTTGATAGATAATATATCAACCACATTAGTAATAAATATTTTGAATAATTATAGATACGAATAATAGAATACAGTACCTTAATGTAATAAATATTTCTTTGCTGTATAAAATATTAAGTTTGCATTAATATGTATTCTTTACAAAGAATATAATGTACTGGAATTTCTTCGCAAAGAAATATTTACAATATTTTAGGTTAATATCTTACTAATAAAGATAAAAACAATAAAGATTATTAATATTGGAAAATTTTCAAAAGCGTTATTGTGCTTACAATAAAACTATTTTAACGAAAATGGTGTTTGCGTTTTTAGCATTTTACTTGTAAATTTTCAAGCACGATTGTCTATCGTGTAAATTTGTTAAAAAAAATATAACTAAAATTCAAGTTGCTATGAAATCTGAAATCTACGAATAAAGTTGCATGTGCTACTAAAAAAGCACACAAACAGTGAGAATCGCCCGTTGATTTTGTTGCTTGTTGCTGTTGTTCTTGTTGTTCTTGCTGTTTGACTGTGATCTTGTGTTGTTAATGAACGTTGGACGATGTTTGAGCAGCAGACTAAAATTGGTTATTTACTTGGGATATGATTGTAAAGCATTTTATTTGTGTATGCAAGTGTCCGTGTTAATGTTATATTTTGTTCACAAGCAAAATCTTTGAAACAAAATTTTTTTTACTTAATTTTTTAATTTACCAGAAAAATAAATATTATTATAATATTGAAATAGATTTAGAAAAAAATTGACATTCTAAAATATATTAAAATAATAGAGATTAGTTGCTTTAAATTATTGCAAAATAAAAAAAAAGAAAGAAGAAATTTAAAATAAGAAAGTGTAATGTGTTTCTATATAAATGTGTATATGTGTTTATGCAGTGCTTATGTAAATGAGTTTGTGCGCTTGTGCAATTAAGTGCATCGCATGAACGGTATGCAAAAATTTTCGATGGCTTTATTGAAAAAAATCCTATATGGTTGAATATTCCATCTCTATTCAAATAAAGATAACATTTTATCTTAAAAAATAAGTCTAAGGTAATCTATAAAGCTTTTTTCTTGCAATACTTTTAGAAAAAAATTTTATCAAAATCAAATTTTTTTTTTCAATCTAATAAAATGTCTTGTTTACTTAGATACTGTGATATAGGCAAATTCACAAAACTTTTAATTTACTGAGACGAATCATTTTGCAGTTGCTAGTGAATTGCCACATAATGCACACTATTTAAACTGGATTCACACCTTTTGTGCAATCATATGGCTCTATTTCTGATGGATTAATTAAATGTGTCACCAACGGTGTAGTAGATATTTCTATAAACGTAAATTTTGACATAAATAAAATCATGGTCATTTTTTAAAATTTTCTACTTCACTATTGGTGACTCAGTCAATAAATCCATAAAAAATAAAGGTTTTACATTACAGAGATATATCCCTACTAAAAAAAGTCAGATGAGATCTCACCTGATTTCTCATCTGAGATCTCCCGCCAAAATCGCAGATGAGATCTCATCTAATTTCTCATCTGTCGATACTTATAAAAAAAAACTTAAGTTCCATCAGCTTAAATTTTTCTAAGTTTTTTAAAATTTTATTTAACGTTGCTGTATTCATGTTATCATTACGATATAATTAGTGACGGAGGTCGTCGATATGTTTGTGGACAAAGCACATGTGACGAGTACAGTGGTGCTTGTATAAATGAGCCGAGAGCGGGATTTGAACTCGGTACCTCGAGATCACGAATCCATTGCTCTACCGACTGAACGACTGACGACCTCTAGTGAACCCAGTTTGAATAGTATGCATGATGCGACAACTCATTAGTAATTGTAAAAGAACTTTTCAAAAACATCAAAAAAAATTCAAAAATTCTATAGACTTCCCCAAATAGTTAATAAATTGAATATACAAGTCTATAATTAAAAGCTACTTAATTAAATCAAGATATAGAATTTTACTTATTTTAATAAGCTGGCTGATTTTTTACATAAATTATGCAATAAAATGTAAAATTATCACAAAAAATATCAGTGCATGGATATTAATTTCATAAATACATTTCTGCAAAGTTCAAATGTATTTTATAATCTTACATATTGCAATATTGGTTTATTTAATACCTTTAAATAAGAAAAATCTAAAAGAAATTAATGTAAACAAAATGAATAGTGCATGAACAAGTATAACTATTTATAAACTTTTGAGGCACAAATTCAGAATGTTTATTAGCAGACAAAAATCGATATTGTAAATTTCACAAAGTTATATGGAATAGCTTTAAGTTGAAATGTTACACTGCTTTAGGTTTATCGTATCTCTGTCATACAAATGCCATGAAAGGACCTTTCTCAGTTGACGTAATAGGGAGTTACATTGCAACCCGAGAACTTTATTATCACGTATCTCGTTAATAATATAACTTTCATAACTTAGATGTACGAAGACTAAGTTAGTAATAAGTTATGTTTATAATTCGAAAAAATCAATAAATTAAACATTAATATTTTTAATATATTCTGTTAAAAAAAAATTATGCTCAAACTTATTGAAAAATTGATAAATTTATGCGTTATTAATTTTCAGTGAAGTTTTTTTATAACAATAACAAATAAAAAATTTGGTATTTTATATTATCAAAAATATATATTTTCTTTCTAAAATTAGAAAAATAATGAACTGTTTTTGTAAATAAGATTATAATTATTACTTAAAAAATAATTTTTGTGCATTTTATAAGAATTTCAGTTTTATTTGTTAATAAAATAATAAAAAGCTCTAAAATGAAGGTTTTTTTTTTAAATGTAATTATAAAACGATTTATTTTTCTCTTCTCAATTGAATGCACCGCACGAATCTTGGTTATTTCACTAGATAGCTTGGCACTCCAAATAAAATCGCTCCGACGACCCTTTCGAGAATTTCTTTTCTCGATTGACTTCAGCGGCAATCTTCTTTTTGACTGCCTGCTTCGATTCGTTTATTTCGCTTGCAAACGTCGTTCTTTTTTATCGACTTAAAAGGAGAAAGCCAAGCCAAGCGCACCCTCCCAAACGCTCTAAGAAAAATAATAGAACTTACTATCGGCGAATAACAGTTCAGTCATCGAAATCAATTTCGTTTCTATTTTATTTTTTTTTCTTCTAACTAAATAAATACGGTTTCCATTTCATTTTATAGAAATTGTTAAGATTTTCAAGCTATTTATGGTTTATATACAATATAATATTTTTCTATTAAAGTTAACAAATTTTTTCTAATAATTGAAAAAAATTTTATGAATGATGAAAAAAAAGTTTTATTAATTTACGTTTTTGTTGTTTGAATCATTATTTTATTTGTGTATACAAAATAATCATGATTATGGTGCAAAATAAAATTGTTTTAAATTTTTTAAGCTTTACTGAGTATCGATGAAAAAATTGTAATTCATTAACAATTAATTAACTATTATTTAGTGTGTAAACGAGTAAAACTCGATAATCTCGCGCCTCAGGTAAAAAAATCCATTAAGTCTTATTTAATTTCTATTTTAAATGAGAATTTACCCGATTCGCTAATGGAGTTTTTAAGCATCTTAAAAAAAAGGAATTAAATAGAATTTAATTGAATTTTTTTTATTATAAGAAATTTAATATTTTTTTTTTTAAGAAAGTTGTTATTATTGTAAATTATAAATAAAATAGTAAAAAAACAGACAATTTTATTAAAATAACTTGATAAACATACGATATTAAATCAGAATATATTAGTTCTATATTTTCAAAAATTTCATTTTCAAGTAAGAAGAGAAAAAAATAAAATTGTATTAAAAAGTAGAAATCTAAGATAGAATTCCTATTTTTGCTGATTCTAAATAAGATATTGTAAAGTTGCGCGTGCGTTTTCGGCATCTGTAGGTGCGCAACTGTGCGCACGTCAAAATCAATAGCTCAACTTGGCCAAGTGGCGCACGCACACGCAGGTTAAAATAAAGGCGCGGTTGTTATATACTTCTAATATACGATTATTTGTCAAAATTAAACTTTTATTTTATTTTCAAAGAAAAAATAATTCATAAGAGAAAAATATTGTTAATAAATAATTCAAAATTTAATCTAGAGTACAAGTAATATTTTAACATTTTAAATCGATTTTTCTTTGTGAAAAAAGAAAAAAAATGTATAGGTCAATGACCTAGATAAAAAAAAAATTTTTAACGAGTAGGTAGAAGTTCGATCGTTAACACGTTTTTTTTTATGCGAGTTGTAACCATATACTTGTTCATCGCGTGACACGAATAGCATGTGCGTGTCCACCAGTTGATCAAGTACGGGATATTGACTTTAGTTTGTGTGCTTTTAACGGACCTTCCATGGAGTATGTTTTATGCGTTAAAATCTAATGAAGTTCGTGGACATATTTTTTTCATTACTTGATGACTACTATTCCATTTTTTAAAAATTAATTTATTTTTAATAAATATTGCAGTTGTATAAAATATTTTATTAATACTGAATGATAAAATACTTTATCATTCAGTCATTATCAAGCAAAAATTATTTTATCTATAAAACTAATATAAATAAACTTTTGTTTAATTGTTTTGGAGTGAATTCAATAATTAAGTTTTAGATATCAATAAAATAATCGTCATAATAATATTAAATTCATGCAAAATATATTCTACTACTTGTTCATGTACATTTTTATTATATTTAACTTTTTTTGTTAAAGAATTATTTATAAATCCTTGAAAATAATACTGAATAAAAGCGAATTAAAAGTTACGCTACATTGACTTCATTTTGAACAATGATAAAAGTTAGTTAAGCTTTATATAATAAAAAAAGAAAGAAAGAAAGTTTACGCTACTCGGGTATTTTTAACGTATATATATGTACGAGCTTTTATAATGCACGCATGCACATAAAAGTGAAATAAATTTAATTTTAAAAACTCGGTCATTGATATGAAGCTTGTGTTCATTTAGTTCGTTCGTTTCGTTTATTTGACACTTAAATCTCATAATTTTTGTCATTTACACTTGCATCGACGTGTATATCTGTTTATTTGTTGTGTATGTTTGTGTGTACGTGTTTTTGCATTGTTTATATGTATTAGCGTTTAAGGTAGAATTATTTTCTAGCATATAGCAGTAAAGCGTAAAAATAATAGAAACATAAAGTGTTCAAAGTGTTATTGAATAGAGTTAGTAGAGAGGAGAGTAAGTTAGCCTGAGTAAACAAATTTTGTGTGCTTAAAAAATAAAAAAAAAATATAATACGTATATTTATAGTGTTAAGTGATAATTGTAAAAGTAATAAGTTTCAAAAATGTGTTTCAAGTGTACAAAAATTACGAGAATAGCAATTTCATATGATGCAGAGGATCAACTTAATATTCTTAATCATAATTATTTCAATTTTATTAATATTCAAACTATAGCTAAATTAAATTCATCGATTAAATTAGTTCGCTAGCTTTATTAGAAAATTTTAAAAGTTCGATGTTAACAAACCTTTTTATATTATAATAGAAAAGTGCGATTTCGCTTAACAAAAAAAAAAACCAACAAAACCAGACAGTACAGCGCAAAATTTGTTTACTTACAGTAAATAGCATATTGTCGTGGCAATATGATAGTCGTATAAAATTTGACATACTAAAAAAAAATACCTCTTTCCGTGCTCTCGTTTGTATTCACCGCTGTACTTGGACCTATTGCCTACGAGCTCTATAATCTCGGGTATGCTACTAGCAAACATGGCCTGTAAATATATAAAATTTGGATAACTGAAGAAGATAAAACCAATCAATTTCATTGTAGATTTTCCTTATTCCGAATCTTTTATTAACGGTATGCTGCGCCAGATAGAAGTGAAAGGAGAAAAAATATACCGATTTTTGGCTGTAAGGCTGCCGTTAAAATAAAAAAAAAATAATGTAAAAAAGTTTTTTTTTCTAATGCACGTATTTTATACGTACAGTTAATCCTCGTTATAATGTACTTTATCTCTTTTCAAATGAGATTGAAGAAAATTGAATGCTTTCGGTTACGATCCTCCAAGGATTCTTCTTCAGAGTAACCAATAAAGGCCGACAAATTTTATTTCATGCTTGATTTAAAACGTAATGGATAAATAATGTGGAAACGACACACTGATAAATTGTTACTTTATTTTAGCAATTTCTTTTTGTTACATCTTTAGTTTGATTTAAAATATTGTTTTCATCTAAATAATATACATGATATATTAATTTTACGATAAATTAAAAAGTTTTATAAAGTATCATTTGTTCAGTGTGAAACAATTTCCAATAAATGCAACTAATGAATATATTACAAGAATAGAATAAAGCGAAAAATGCCGATTTTTAAAAAATAATTTAAATTTTAATAATCGTTACGCTTTTAATTGGAATATTTGATATTAAAATGAGAAATAATTTTCTTATATTAAAAATGAGCAATTTGTGTTAATCATGTCTAACAGAAGTGTCGAAATACTATGCAGAGGAAGATTATCGATTATATGCTCTTGCAAATTCAATCGCGTGAAACGTATGGCCATAGATATATAAGCGTCGACATCGATTTATCAGTGCCAAATGCATCCTTTCATTTGTTCCCCAGTTACATACATATATCTATATACCACAATACCAAAGAGGGACATTCGTGTGAATTCATATAGTTATATGTGCTAAAGTCCATTTAAAGCCGATTAGCTATTATATTCTTACGAAAATTTAATATTTTTACCTTACCGTCGATTATTTTTTTTTTATATTAATTTTTATATTATCCAAGTTAGATAATTGGATGAAAATTCAGATTTCTTTATAAACTTTGAACTATAAGCTCATTATAATTTTAAGTAGCTTATGCTTGTAAATTTAAAATGATTTTTATACTTGTAATATTTTAAAACTTATTTATTACTAAATCAGCTTTTGTTACTGTAATATTAATAACTATCAATTTTACTGCATAAATAATTTTTAATCGTATTCAACAAAATTTCACAATCTTTGAATTTGGCATTTTTCGCGTTACAACATAAAAAAAAGAAAAAATTTTTTCAAGGGACATAATGTATTGCAAAATTTATGAAATAAATGTCACTGGTGCTACCATAAGTAATATAGATATCTTAAAAAATGTTGTTTTTGTATTATGCCTAATTTATAGAAGAATAAAATAGCGGCCAGTAAGCATATATAGTTCGTATAATAAAGACAATAGCAAAAGCTTTGGCTTACATTACTCAGCAAAGCATCAGCAGAAATGTAAAAATAATAACATAAATAAATGTAATTTATATTTAAAATTTATTTATTTTAACAATCAGTTTGAATGCAAGATTGAAATGTAAATATTACGTATTGAGAAATTATTATAAAAATGATTAATCAAAGTAATTAGAAAACAGAATATAAAACATTAAGGGAATGAATTAAAGCTATAGAATAAACGGAAATTGAGAAAATAATTAGCAAAATTTAGTATTATCTAGATATTTTTATAAATAATTTAAAGTTTGATTTGATATTCAAAGCAGAATATAGAAAAATTTAATGAAATAAAATTTTAAAAAATATTAATTGATTGATAAAAGTTTGATGGATTGTTTTAAAATAATTTTTAATTGTTTATTTTAAAGTTTATTGTTTATTCAACATGCATACTATAAAATTTGTTATAAACGGAATTTAAATATATATTTTATATTATTTTTATTGGTATAGAATTAACAAAGGTATAAAAACCATTAAAAAACTAGATCATTCTTTCTACTAATAAAAAAAAATTTGTATGATTCATAATAAATATGAAAGAAGCAGGTAATAAGTAAAAAAAGCAAATAAATAAAAATGTATAAATTAATAATTAAAATTGAAACTGGTCTCAAGAGTAATTAACTTTGGCCGAGCTTGTGATTGCTCAACGACTTCCTTGTTAGTCACCAATTGAAAACTTCTTTTACTCTGGAGAATTGTTTATTCTTTTTTATTTTTTCATTGCTAATTGAAAACGTACATTTTTTTCTCCTGCAGTTTAACAAAAAAATAACAGAAAAAATATAGCTTTTAATTATTTTTCATTTTTACGTGAGCGTGTAAAACGAGTATAATATATGTAGTGTAATGGGTAGCAGACGAAAAAAAGTGTATATTTTTCAACATATACTTGTTTGTAATTTTAAAGTATGCACTAAACGTTTTTGTAAAAAAGAATAATTGGTTATAAAATCAAAAAATATATTTCTCTGTTAAAGTAATATTATTTCGTTGAATTAAAATATTGATAACGTAAATTGAAGGCATTTTTCTTTTACTGCGTAATCATAGTTGTATAGTAGTATCAGCATATTAGTTTATAGGAGTAGCAAGAGTTGTAGTAGTAGACGTAGTAAATGTAGTAAATAGCTGTGCTAGTGCAATTTTGCAAGCAATAAATTTCGGCCCGTGCTATATTATAAATCATCAATTGTACGTGTGATTCGTGTAAAGTGATATCTAGTTTTTTTTATTATGAATATGAAAGACTTTCAGTTCAGTAACTTAACGAATGATTAAAACAGTCAGTTTATTTATGGTTTTTTTCTTGCTAACGTGCAATAACCCATTATTTACAGATTTATGTTTTATATGTAGCACATGAATATTTATAAAAGTTATAAGAGTAAAATAAAAAAAGTTATTTGTGTATCGTTTAAACTGTTAATTTTTCTCAAAAATAAGAAAATTTAAAAAAATCGATTATTTTTGTGATATAATAATGAAGTGTTAGTAATAATTGATAGAAATAGCAAGCGATTAGAAAATTGCTTAGATCAGATTGTTAGTTGCGACGATTTACCAGCAGCACTTATATATAGATATATAGATATGATTTTCTTTCAGCATAACGCAGTGAAAACACAAACAGACACACAAATAAATAGAAACAATCAAGAATCAAGCTCGCTCAAGACTTCACAGCTCCTCGCTGAAATTTAATTTTAAAAAAAATAAAAATGTCATGATTATTTCGATAGTTTTTTCAAACCTTATTATTATTTTTGTACTTTCATATATTTTTTTGAACTTTAAAAATTGTTCTTATTCATGAGAAATAGAAAAGCTACAACATATTCAAAGTTATCGAGTTTATATAAAATGCAGCAAATGCAATCAGTGATTACGTAAGTTCATGAAATTTATGTTGCCAAAGTTTTATCATTAAAGTTTCAAAGTCTTATATAGTAATTTCTTATACGTCAAAAGTTATATCCCTTTTCATAGTTTAGTTTTAAAAAAAATTTAAGTAAAAAACTATTTTATAGCATAAATAGCGCTTGAGTGTTATTGAAATTTTCAAGTGAAATTCAATTATAGAATAAATCCATATATTGAGTTATTTATTCTAATAACACTGTGAAATTCTATAATTATTTCGTATTATTAAAAAAATTATTATTGCTGGTTAAAGTTGAAGTAATTATATGAAATCAATAGAAATTTGTTAGACTTACAGATTTGTAGCAATGTTGCTAAAATTTACATTTTTTTTAAAGTTTACTAATACTGATTCTCTTATTGATTCTTTCTTCTACCACATAATAAATAAATTTATTTTCTCATTCGCACGTCAAACACTTTAATTTCAATGTCATTATAATCCTAATTTCAAATGAACAAATCCAATTCTAAA
Source organism: Anastatus disparis (assembly GCA_017163975.1). Classification (NCBI taxonomy): domain Eukaryota; kingdom Metazoa; phylum Arthropoda; class Insecta; order Hymenoptera; family Eupelmidae; genus Anastatus; species Anastatus disparis. The sequence goes on from JAFFSR010000251.1 coordinate 6,845,858, forward strand.
AGTATGCCAAATATGAAAATACAAAATTTTGTAACCCTATGTCGCGTGGCTCTATTGACAAAAAAAATAAACAAAACATTATTATTACTTCACGTGTTTGTATACTACAAATTACTTTATTTAACTTCCATTTACATTTTTTAATTGAGTTTTTAATTATATATAATATTGGTGAAATTTTTAAACTTTTGCATGCAATCTAAAGAAAAAAAAATGTAAAAAGTTGCTTTAAATAGTTCTGTAACAATTAAAAAAAATGTAATATTTTGAAGTAAAAATAAAGTAAAGTATGTTACAATTATAATTTTTTTACGTATTTTCTATAAAACTTTTATAAAACCTTAAAGGGCAACCCTTTTGTTGATATTATTCACATTTCTCCATTACAATCTTTAAAACTTTACTACTACCTTAAAAAAAAAAATTAATAAAACTTTAAAGCAAAAAAAAAAAAGAAAAATATTATTTTTAGTTGCTTGTACGTAATTCTTTTTGTTTTAATCAAGCGCGCAACATCATAACGAACTTGTTAATCCAGAACAATGTAAACTTTGATAATACATTCATGAAAATAACAAAGACACTATTTGGCATGGATTTACATTTTGGCGTAGTTTTAATAGTTTAAAAAAAAAATATTATAAATTCGCAAAGTTCATTGTTTTCTCATACATAAATCTAAACATTTGCAATTTAATTATAAAGTATACAAATTTTCAAATGCATTGCTCGGAATTTGTCCATGAATTAAGAAAGACGCTCTAAGCACTTATTACAAAATTAATAGTGAAAATTAAAATATAATAGAGATAGGAGTATCAAAGAAAAGAGATAAAAGTAAAAAAAAAAGGAAATTAATTACACAAAATACGAAAGGGGGCAGAATTACACGATATAACGTCACACAAGTATACAGTGGTTGAGGCTTGCGCATAAGAATTATATTTTTTTTTTCAAGAAAAGAAAAGAGTACATATATATTTAAAAAAAAGAGAAAAAAAAAACAAATTTCTAATAGTATGTATATGTTTTTCTGTGTATTATTTTTTGTATATGCGAGTAAATGAAAGAAACGAAAGGTTTTAATGGTTAGAGAAGACATTTAAAAAAAAAGAATATAGAAACTATAGAATAGAGCAACTTTTCTATACAAAAGTTCGTGAGGAAAAACGGAGAGCGAGAAAGACAGAGATAGAGAATAAAGTAGAAAGAGAAAGAGAGAGGAGCATGTCATATATGTATATTATAACATTATAAATGTAAAAAAGAAAACGTCTCTTGATTGTCTTGTGAGCTGTGAAGGTTTTTTTATATCTTTTTTTTTGTTTACGATGTATATATAAAGAAAGGTATAGAAACAGAGAGATATATAAAAGATGAAAGAGAAAGAGAGTATATAAGGCATATATTTTTTCTAGAGAGGTACGAGTATATATAATAACGAATATACAGGTCGGTACATAAAACTTTTCTTTTTTTTATATAAATATTATAGGAGTTTAGCGTGCTGGCTGCTCCGTATTCAATGTCGCGCGTAATACAATATGTGCGAGAGGAGAGAAAGAGAGAGAGAGAGAGACAGAGAGGAAAAGTAAAGAGAAAAGCTTTCCTTAAAATAATGCAAAGCTCTGTCAATATAATTATTTATACATTCAGCTTTTCACGTGGATTTCATAAATTTAAGTTGAAAATTACTGCGATGATGAAAATTGTAATTTTTAAATATCGAGCAAGTGTATTTTTTCTTTTTTAATAATTTAAAAGATAAAAAATAAATTTGGAATAAAAATGCCATGAGATATCATTTTTTTTTTAAATTTTATTTAACGTCACTGTATTTATGCTATCATTACAATGCAAATTAGCGACAGAGGTCATTTCAGTGTGTTTGTAAGCAAAGCACATGCATCGTATACAGTGATGCTTGTATCAATCAGCCGCCGAGACTGAGAATCGAACTCGAATCCTCGAGATTATGAATCCAACGCTCTACCGACCGAGCCTCTGACGATCTCTCTAAAATATAGCTGTGTTTAATTCTTTACTAAGTTTTTATATTAATTTAGTTATGTTGATTTTTCAGCTATAAAATTTTTACTGCATAATAAAAAAATTTACTAAAAAACGTTAAACTTTATCATTACTAACAGAACTTGAATTTAAAAAAAATGTTATACCAAATACATTTATTCATAATAACATATGACAAAATGATAATTAAGATTTAATTAAAAACAATCATTTGTAAATATCCGGTATGGAAAGCTTCATGTAAAATACTTATTTAGTTTATATTTTTTTTATCTGTATATATAAGCTGGATCGTAGCCAGAAAAAAGAAGAGCGGTTAGTATATGGCCCAGCGCCATGTCATTTTACGCTATCAATGAATCCTTTTAAAAGGGCTACAGCAATTTTTTTCTTTACTTTTTCTTTCCAATAAAACTTTCTCCATTTTTATTTTTTTTTGTCACTCCTCTTATAAAACTAAAAGCAGAAGGAGCTTCGCGTGCACCGTAAAAAAATGAGAGAAATAATAAAGATTTTTTTACTTGACTTTTTTTTATATAATTGTAAATATCTTGGAATTTCCTTTTAACTTTTACTACTAATGAAGATGCAATTTGTTTTTTCAATTATGTAAATATGGTAAAGTTTTAATTCCATTGTTTATATTATATTAAATTAAATTAAGAGTTTTCATGAAAGCAAAAAAAAAAGAAAATAATTGAAATTGAAAACTGTTTTATCGCATATAACGTCATTTATTACTTGTTTGGATAGAAACGAATAACTTGTTCATGAATGAATTATTTTTATATATTAAAATAAAATTTAATGAAAACAAGCAATTTTTTTACGGTGCAACGAAATGTACAAAGTTTAATTTTAAAATAAACAAAGTAATTGTATAATGAAGAGAAAAAAGGCAAAATTATCACGTTATACAATTATAAATGCATTGCCATCACATTATAAAGTAGCTTCGAAAATATGTATATATATATATTAATAAATATATATAAAAGCAATACGTAAAATATGGAAACAAAAGAGAAGATAAACACAAAAGCATCAAGAACGAGTAAACAGTTGTTTTCCAATAACGGAAAATCGAATACGAAGCAGCCATGAAAAAAAAATTTTTTTTAAATACCGACCACGGCTGCATAGAGGTATAGGCATATATAATAATTAAGGCAGAGGTAGCCAGTGATGACTTTATTTTAGTTTTGTTCATTACTTTTCTATCAAAGAACATCAGGGAAAACGGAAAAAAACTTATGGAGGGTTTGCATATATTGTAACAGCGTCATAGCCGTTAACAAAAGTTAAAAAAAAATTCAAAAATAAAATTTTAATAATCGCATTTATCTACTTTGCGATAAACAGAAAAAAAAATATAAAGAAAAAAACTTTGTTGTACACGTCTACGATGACAATGTATTTTTCATTTTTCGAGTCGTGCGCGAAATTAAATACACGAGAGAGACAATTGTGATAAAATATATGCTTTTTATTTTTATTTATTTATATGAAAATTAAAAAAATTTGTATGAATATTAAAAAAAAAATTGTCGATGTGTCGCGTAATGTGTTGCACTTTCGTGCTCATTCTAAGCGTACAAAAAAAGGATATGATCGGAAGTTGAATATATTTAACGATAAATTTGTGTCTTGTTTAATGTAATAAAAATGATCGCGGGTACGCGCGTACCTTGCATAATACATGAAATTTGTTTTTGTTAATGTTCTCGTCGATTATGCGGGGCGGGATAGCAGCAGGGGGACGAGATGATTACGGTTTTGTTTTTGTATTTTTTTTTTTTTAGTAAAGAGGGCGTTTTAATTACGACTATATGTAAGAGTAGAAGGTGAAGCTTTTTTTCGGTAAATGCTTTTTTCTTTTATAAAAGCTTAGATTTCTGAGTAATTATTCGTCTTGAAAGCTTTATTTTAAACATCATTTTATAGAACATTTTAGGATTGTTTTAATTATTTCATTTATTATTAAAATTAGGATACATTATTTTATATATTTTAAATTTAATTTAACAGTGTTCATTAAAATATGATTTTAAATAATCATTAAAAAATAAAATAAAGCTTTCAAGTTTCCGCTCTTCATTTAGTTAAAACGCATACGCAATGTTCCATTCACGAATGAAATCTTATTTAATCTTTTAACTTTTTCATGTATCAACTTAGATTTTATAAAACATTGCGACGCGTTTATTTGCGCGAGAGCGTTCATTAAAGCAAAAGCTTTGATTCGAGCTTTAACTTGAAAATTGTACAGTTCAATAATTTTGTTAGCGAAAAACACAAATAATGTGCTTGTATGAAAAAAATAATTAAATTGTACCTTTTTAATTAAATTATTAAATTTTATGTCAAACACTTTGTTATTCGAATGAAAACTTTTGCTTTATGTATATATCGATGATTTTTTTTCGTATGCCGTTTTAGCGCGCATTTGAATTCTCTGCTGACTCTTGTTTTCATATTTTTTGTTTTCATTAATTAATTTATCGATTTATAATGATTTTCTGATTACGCCTAATAAGTAATTAAATACGAGCTTTTTTGGAATCAAATGCGCGCTGCAAATTGTCGGCTCGTTTCTTTTGATAATTCGATAATCGAAAATTCCACGTCGCATAATTGCTATTTTGTTTTATTGGAATCGATAAAAATTCAATGAAATAATACTACATCGGTTACTTTGGCAAAAAATTAAATTTAAATATTTCACGAGGAATCTAAATTATGAAATCAATAGCAATTACTAACGTGTAGCGTGAATTTTGTCAAAACGTACGAATCAAATAAAAGTATTAACTTACATGAATTGTTTAGTTTAATGATTTTGTAATGTTTATTTATTTCGCACGTTTTTTTTTTAAATTCTAGTCACCCGAGAATTTCGAAAAATCGTATTTGAAAAATTAAAAGAATTCTATTAATAACAACCTAGTTATGAACAAAAAATTCTTATTTATTTGAAAAAATTCCTACTGAAAACTTTTGAATTTGCTTTCGAAATTCTCGAGAGCTTCACCTAGAAAAAAAAAAATTAGCGCATTTACATCGCGGCGCACGTATATATAATTTTAATCAGTCCGTTAGAAAAAAAAGCTCGGATCATAGTAAAAAAAAAAGATTTGCAATCATATATTCATCATTCGGCAAATATGAAAAGTCGAGATTATAATTAAAAACTAAAATTAATAAAAATAGGCGATATTTATAGTATATATATATAGAAGGCGTATATTTATTTATTTTTTTTGTTTTGTTAGTAAATGCATAGAATGAGGTGGGCTTACCAAGCCGACGAGTAGAAAAAATACTAGGAATGTGCGGCCAAGTATCGTCTGGCAGTAAACGTCGCCATAGCCCACTGTAGACATTGTCACGATCAGGAAGTAAACACAGGTCCAATATGATAACTGTTGAGGATTCTTGAACTCGAAAGGGTCCCCTGAGTTTTCAAGCTGGCGTATTCACATTTTCGCACAACACAGCGCATTTCGTTTGGTTTTTTTTTTTTAATTTTTCGTTTTTTTTAGTAGGTCAGGAAGAAGTAGGCGAGAGGCGAGAAAAAGAAAGAAAAACACGAAATATCGTGGTCGTTAGGTTGATACGTTGAAATCCTTTTTCCTTGTTATGTATTCCGTTTCCTCATATATTTTATTATTAAATTTTTTTTTTTTCGTTTTTTTTTTCAATTATTTTTAAGAGCTTTGATGTGTTATAATAAATAATACGTACATATTTGTAGATTTAGTGTGAACCCTTGCATTGCCAATAGATATTGTTACACATATTTGCGAAGGATTAGAAAAGTAAGGTGCAAATAGCAAGAGGATTAAATAATCTAAATGTTTTCTCTAGTCGCATTTACATAATAGTCCCTTAGATTAAATATTTCAGTTTAAACTTTAAGTTTCGCTTCTACTAAGGTTATAAAACTTGTGATTGAAAAGTTAGACTGCAAGTAAACGTTTTTTTTCAGAAAAATATGTATACATTTAAAAAATAATTGTCAATTAATTGCCATTTTTAACTTTTCAATATCAACAAATTTTCAAGCTATAAAAAAATCTATGTGGTGAAACTCTAATAGTATAGGATGTATATTTGAAGAAAATCCATTACAGTGCAAAACTACTTTGCTATACTATGACTTTTAATATCACTACAAATTAAATTTTGCACGAATCCCTCGAAAAGTTTTGGCAATGCAAAAGTCGTAAGAGCGCGTTTATGGAAACATTTTTTTTAGCTAAACCTGAAGAAAATATAAAAATAATTGTGATATAAATAATTTAAAAATATTTTACATTTTTTATAAGATTTAGTAAATATTAAATAAGCATAACTGAATTATTTGATTGAATATTTAATACATTCATATATCAAGATAAATTTTAAATGTGTGGATGTGTTTTTGTATGATTGACGTAATACTCAACCCAAATAATGTTAATAAAATTTTAAAAGGCATATTTACTTTTTTTTTTTTTTCATAAATTGGGAATTTCAAATGTCAATATTATATCGTTAAAATTTATCTAAATATTTTTTCAGGTTTAGTTGCTGATTTAAGGATAAAATATTTCTGTCAAATGAAAATTGCCCATTTCCAACAACGCGCTCTTTTTTCCATTCTTCGAAAGTCTGAAAAGTAAAGTTCTTTGAAGTATAAATAATACTACAAAACTAAACAAAAAGTATAATTGAAATTTTTAATTCTTTTCTTAAACAAAAAAAAAAAAATAAAATAAAATAATTAAATTAAAATGGTTTTAATCATTACTACTTAAATTTCTTAATTCCCCCATATAAGCCGAAATTCGTTAATTCAAATTAAAAATGAACGCAATGTAAAAGAAAGTGTAAAATTTATTGTATATAAGAAAGTAGATGATTTTGAATAAGAAAGTTAATGTATTTACGTACCAAATGAATGATACCAGCAGCGGTTAACCATACCGAGATGAAAATGGAGACGAGTTGAGCTAAACGAATGGAGCTCGATGTCTTTAGAATGTTTAGGTACTGGAGGATATCAGGGACCGTCATCAGTCGTAGAGCTCGAAGGAACCTCAGTCCGATCCACGTCCGATCTAAATAAATCGAGACAAAAGACGGTGGTATCGTAAAGTAGTCCACGAATGAATACATCTCCAGCATGAACCACAGCTTGTCACTGGCGGCGATAAACTACATATTTTACATTAAAAAAACAATTAGTTTTTAGAAAATTATAATATTATTACAGTATATTAAAATTAACAACTTTATCCTATACCATTCTTAACTTTTACCAATGCATTTATTTTTCAAAGTAAAAATAATTATATAAACATATATATTTTTTAAATTTATATTGCTCAAGATATTTATTCATAATATATTTATTGTCAAATTTCATCGGAAGATACTCGAAAGTAGAAAATTTATAATCTATCGAAATTTAACGAAAAATTTCATAACAATTGTTTTATCTGTTTGAAATATTTTCAAGCTTATTTCTACAATAAATTAAATACAAATATAGCTGCAAATAAACCCTTTAAAAAAAGAAAAAAGAAGAGATTTTAATAAATTATACGATATCGCTTATGAAAGCATATTCATATATATCTATAATAAAGTGTAATCATGCTATAATAATAAACATAATTAAGCCTGCAATATAAAAATACTTTAATTTTACGAGGTATCGTTAAATTTCGCAAAATCAATTAATGTGCGCCGTTCTATATACATACGAAGTTTAAATTCATTAAAATCTTTTTCCTTCATAATGGTTATTCAGTTAATGATTGAGAGATATTTTAGAAACATATTTATTATTATTATTGAGTTCAACGTACGTTATAATGCATTATAATTATTTTTATTGATATTTTAGTGGAGCATTAATTTATTTAACCATTAAATTGTCCCATGAATTACAACTTTATTGCCCATTATAACTGCAACATTATCATTCCCCCAATAAAAAAGCTCATTTGATGAAAAAAAAATAACAAAAAAAGACTATAACTTCAATCTCAAAACGATTAATATTTAATGAATTTTTTAAAATCAAAATTACACGCAATAAAAAATAAAAAACAAAATTTTTTCTCTTTCGCTATGAAAAATAATATGCAGTAGGCAGATGTACATCTTATATTGTACATTCCTCATCAGATTTGCACTGTTTCTTTCTTTTTTCATACATCTAAAAGAAAGACGTCTTTTTCGTCGTTGTAATAAAGCTCAAAGATGCTGTATATATACACATACATAAAAAGAAGAAGAAGAAAAAAATCTCACGTCATATCTGAGAGCAATATACTTACGCGTATAAAAAAGTAGACCATAAAAAATATATTGAAAGCTAAGTCTATCTGCTGAGTAATGTTGTTGCTCCACTTCTGGCAACGCTCCACCTCCTCACTGTAATATAAAACAAAGACAAGCAAATTTTTTTTTTGTTTATTTTTTTTTTATTATTGCCTGTAAAAGACATTGGCATAACGTGCTTAAATATTCGTACATTTGGGTATAAAATTTAAACTGTATAATATTTTTTCGTAAAAATATCACTATCAGGAATATGAGTGATGTAAAAAGAAAAGAATTGTGATTTAAATTGAGAAATCTATGCGTTTACAATTTATTTAATTTCCTAATTCTATTTTGAGATAATTCGAATATAATTTCATGATTATTGCACATTTTAATGCAAACTTTGTTAATTTTGATGAAACTGTGGATTAAATAACGTAACTATTGAAAGCTTCAAAGCATTGCGTTTCGATTAATTGAGACTACGTAAAATAGCAAGTACATGAAAAATATAAACTTGATATATATTTTGGAATAATATAAAAATAAGTTCTATTTGAATTTTTTTCAAAGTAATATTAATAAATGAAACGAAGCTTTCGGAAAATTCATAAGTCACTTTTATTATAAAAATGACTTTGAACATAATTCTGTCATTGTAAACTTTTATTCGACATTGAAATTTATACTTAATTTTACAAGTGAATCACTTCATCTAAAATGATCAATTGTATAAAAACTAATACACTATCGATCTTGTCATCGAAGCTTTGGCAAGCAAACAGTTTTTCTTTTTAAATGAACGTAGAAAAAAAACACTCTATACACTTTAGCTGAAGCGATCAGTCTTGTCGCAAAAAACAACGAAAATTAATTTGACCACAAGAATAAAAAAAACACTAAAAAAATGGAAGTTTATCGTTGATGAAGTACCATATTGTTGGATAGTTTACACAAAAAAATAACCCAACTGTGTAATTAAAAATAATTAGCTAGACTCTTTGAACAATTTAATTAAATTTTTTAAAAATAAAATTAAGAATTTTATAAAAAAATAAAATAAAATAATTTGTTAGTTCAAAGAATTTTTAATTTATAAAGATTATAAAGAAAATTGTTTTTTAATAAAATTAATAAAAAGTAGTAATTGTATAAAAATTGTCTTTTAATCGATCATCATTTACGACAGAAGGATTAACAAGAGCTCGTTCTCACGCTACTACAATAAAGCCCAGAAATTCAGCAATGTGTACACATTTACTATAGAAACATATCAATGTGACCTCACGTGTGTAAAGCATAACTCAAATGGTTTGCAATCGAATTAGGCGTCGAGAGCGAACGACGCGATTAACGATGCCAACGTGCATCATACATCCCCAAGAGAAACGTTTATTACGTATATCACGAGCATATGAGAACACGCGTTGTAAGAGCATTTTTTTATTGTTACACTTGATGATAGGTCGTTTAATGATTTTTAATTACTTTAGATGATGAATATAATTTTGATATGAAACTCTAATTATTGAAATATTACATTCTTTTTTATATTAGATTTTGAAGAAATTCACAAAATTTCAATTGATATATTATGATATACTTTTTAAAATTATTTTTTACAATATATCTTACATTAAATAAAATAAAATCTGTAATGTAATAATCTCAATTTAAGATATTAAAAGGATATGGAATAGAAAAAAACGTTATTTTTAACAAAAGTGAATATTTCTTGATAAAAAGTTTAAATAAAATTTTAAATGAAAGCAAAATTAAAGATATTTTTTATATTTTTACACATTAATTCTTGTTTAAATAATTTTTAATTTTTTCTTAATAACTCTCTAAATACCACAAATAGAATATTTTAAATCTTTATCTTATTTATCTAATTTTTTTATTAAATATGAAGTAATAAAGAGTTCAGAACGAAACTTAAAAACAATATTTTAATTTGATGAAATTATTTTTTAGAATTATTTATTTAAAGTAAGACGGAATAAGAAAAAAGTAAACTGTGTTTAAGTATCAAACTTAATGCGTTTTCATAACAATTATACAATAAATACTCATTAATATAAGTAAAATTTTTACCTGGAGGCATCGATGAAATATATTATAAGCGATGCTATGCTAAGGATGAAAACTAGCACCACCTGCAACACAAAAAATAGTAATAATTTAGTTTATGTATCAGATGTTGAAATATTTATATGTATTAGTTGTCAAAAAGACATTGCATAAATAAATATATTTCTTAAAATTTAAAAGTTATTAAATTAATATTAATCATTAATTTCGAACAAATTGCTTTTAAAACAGTTCGCAATCCTATTAGTGAACCTAAAGATGTTTGAATAACTTTAAACTTAAATTAATATTAATGAAAAAGTTCATTTGTTTAAACATTTTAGCTTAAACATTTTTCATTTAAAATATTAATTACGCAAACTCTTATGATTATAAAGATTTTCCAGTTTTAAAAAATGTTCTAAATATTTTTTTTATACTTTATTACTTAAATTTTGTATATAGAAGCTTAAAAAGTAGAATGAACCATAGTTAAAAAAACAATATTTTTTACATGACCAGACAGATAGACAGATATATTTAACTTTGTCAACTTTAATCAAAATTTTCCACAAGAATTTAAAAAAACATAAAAATCTACTTTAAAAATCTTTCAATTCAAAATTAATTTATCATTAGGTTTAGTTAAAAATTAAAAAAATCATTTTCTAAATTATTACGAAACGTATTGTATTTAATATAAATTATGTATTTAGAGAAATTTTGAATATAAACATTCTAACGTTAAGGGATACAAAAATAAAATTTTAACAGATTCTTTTGCTATGTCATGCGTTTTAAAAATATCTACTTTGAATCTAATTATCACCACTTTAAAATTCTAATTTTCATTGGATTAGCGCCAATATTTAGATCATAAACAAAAATTTTTTATTTTTTTCATTCTTAATGTATAATATGACTTAATATATTTTACTGTTTTATTTTTCATTTGATCATATAATACAAAGTTAAAGATACATAATAATTTTCATTTTTCAAATCAATGAACTGTAACACTTTTTATTTATTTAAGAAACATAGTTACGTAAAACGGTTCAAACAACAATTCACGTCACGTATTTAAATTGTTTGACCAACATTTTTTTGTTCCCGATTTTTCATATACATTCGTCAAGCTAAAGTTTTTCAATTGCCTTCAGCCACGTTACTTGTTTAAAAATTACGTGAGGTCATGCGTGCAACAACAAAGACGGTAATAATCCGACAACGACCCGTGACATGTAAATGGAACTTAATGTTTGCCAAACTTTAACTGATTACCATCAGTTACTTAAATTCATTTAATCTACTCATAAATGAATGCATTATTAAAAATTATGCATTTGTCTACATGAAAAAACTTAACGAATTTTAATGCACTTCCAGCATCCGAACTTAATTTTAGGATTCTAAACTTAAACTCACGCCTATAAGCTAGAATACCTCTGTTAATTTTTTTCAATATTTCCTCGTAAGGACTATTTGTCAAAAAATTGACTTCTCCTTTTTATTTAGAAATATTTATGAGTAATAAATAAAATGAGAGAAATGAAAAGGCGAAGCAAAGATAAAAAAGGCAACTCATCTTTTTATGATTGTTCTGTTTTTTAGTTTTATTGAGAAGTAATAAATAACCTTGCACTTCCTCAATAGATTTTAGACAAAAAAAAGGTTGTTCTCATTTTTCGATGACTGTTTCTTCTTTTGGCGTTTTTATTGAGAAATTATTCACTTATATTAGATAAGTTGTGCCTTCTCAAGAAAACGTAAAGTGACTAATCTCGTTTTTTATCAATTATTTATTCCTTTTTTTGGTTGTACGAGAGGTTATTTATTTATGCAAAATAATTTTATATATACTTATACTTGAATTTTTAGTTTCGAATAATTATAGTTGCCAAAAAACTAGGCTATAATTATTTTAAACTTCTTTTTTTTTAAACATTATTAATAAAACTAAAAAAAGCAATTGTTTTGCTTTTTCCGATGAGTTTTTTTAAAATCATATATATTTTTTCTTTTTATGATTTCATGACATTAAGAGAACGGTTTAATCAATCAAAAACTATAATTTGATATACACACAGACACATAAATACACACACAAATTTTTAAACTCACGCACCCATTCATTTATATATATACAGATATATATACACATACCAACACATACATACACACAGATTTAAAAAAAAATTATTTTTTTCATTTCTCCAAACTTAAATATAGACTTCAACAATTGAATGAAATTTTTATTAATATAATACAATATGTATAATTTTTTAATAAAATTTATGTAAATTAAAACAAAAATGTATTATTTTTTATTTTGCTACATCTAGCACGGAACGGTATTTGTTTTATTTTATTAAAATTAATTACCTTTTAAATAAATGACGAAATATGCGATTAAATCAAGACAAAAAATTTCGTTTTAAATTTAAATTTATATGATTTGAATATTCCATGAGTAAAGTTCAAGAATTTAAAATTTTCAATTTTATTTAAAGTTAAATATAAAGAATTCCAAATTTTAAGATTTTTGAAATTTACGGAATCAAGTTTTTTAATTAGAAGTTTGAACTTCATAATTTCGTTTAGGATTTGAGAATTGAATTTAAAATTTAAAAGTTAAAAACGTATTAAATTAAAAAAATATAAGATTTCAAATTTCGATGCAGAGATTCATTAGTTTGAGACTAAATATCTTGAGTTGAAAATTGAATAATTTGATTCAAGTGTTAAAAATTAAAAAAATTTCAAATCTTGAAGATTGAAAAATTAGAATTGGAATTGAAAATTCAAAAAATAATATAAGATAAATTTAATAATTCAAGATAAATTTATGATTGAAAAGTTGAGAATTAGAAATTACGTTTGTTTATTATTTAAAGTTTTGTAAATTATAATAATGAATTAAATTTTTAAAAACGTCACGTTTATAAATCAGTATATAATAATATCCTTACGAATATGTCAATAAATAGAATAATTAAACCTGAAATATTTTTTATGATTTAACAATAAATTATTAAAGTATTTGTACAAATTAAAAAAAAATGTTCCCAGTACCCTCCCGAAAACACGGCATAGAAATTACTACATCAACGCCAAAGTTCTAAAGTTTTTTTAAATTTATTTAACGTTACTATATTTATGCTATCATTGCAATGCTAATTAGAGACGGAGCTCGTCAGTGTTTTTGTGAATAAAGCACATGTAATGTTCAGTAGTGTTTGCATAAATCGGCCGAGAGCAGGATTCGAACTCGAAACCTCAAGATTATGATCGCTCTACCGACTGAGCCACAATTTAGACCTCTAGAAGGAAATTAAGTCTGTCCTATTTTATTTGTCAATTTTAACTACTGTATAAGCATTACGACTAAAAATAAGTAAGCATTAAGACATTAACTTAAAAATTAAGAATATTTCTAAAATTTAAAATCTATTAAATTGAAAAAACCTTTTATCTCTAATTATCTTTTTGCCATTCTAACCCCAAAATCTCAACTTCATTGCTCTTTCTTGGCTCTCATGGCAAAAAATACGGTTTGCAACTGGTATGAAAAGGCTTTATTTACGAAACGAGAAGTTTACGGCCCGAGCCGAAGGCGAGGGTCGTAACGAGTTTCGTAAAAAAGCCTTTTCATACCAGTTGCAAACCGTATTTTTTGCCATGAGAGCCAAGAAAGAGCAATGAAGTTGAGATTTTGGGGTTAGAATGGCAAAAAGATAATTAGAGATAAAAGGTTTTTTCAATTTAATAGATTTTAAATTTTAGAAATATTCTTAATTTTTAAGTTAATGTCTTAATGCTTACTTATTTTTAGTCGTAATGCTTATACAGTAGTTAAAATTGACAAATAAAATAGGACAGACTTAATTTCCTTCTAGAGGTCTAAATTGTGGCTCAGTCGGTAGAGCGATCATAATCTTGAGGTTTCGAGTTCGAATCCTGCTCTCGGCCGATTTATGCAAACACTACTGAACATTACATGTGCTTTATTCACAAAAACACTGACGAGCTCCGTCTCTAATTAGCATTGCAATGATAGCATAAATATAGTAACGTTAAATAAATTTAAAAAAACTTTAGAACTTTGGCGTTGATGTAGTAATTTCTATGCCGTGTTTTCGGGAGGGTACTGGGAACATTTTTTTTTAATTTGTACAAATACTTTAATAATTTATTGTTAAATCATAAAAATATTTCAGGTTTAATTATTCTATTTATTGACATATTCGTAAGGATATTATTATATACTGATTTATAAACGTGACGTTTTTAAAAATTTAATTCATTATTATAATTTACAAAACTTTAAATAATAAACAAACGTAATTTCTAATTCTCAACTTTTCAATCATAAATTTATCTTGAATTATTAAATTTATCTTATATTATTTTTTGAATTTTCAATTCCAATTCTAATTTTTCAATCTTCAAGATTTGAAATTTTTTTAATTTTTAACACTTGAATCAAATTATTCAATTTTCAACTCAAGATATTTAGTCTCAAACTAATGAATCTCTGCATCGAAATTTGAAATCTTATATTTTTTTAATTTAATACGTTTTTAACTTTTAAATTTTAAATTCAATTCTCAAATCCTAAACGAAATTATGAAGTTCAAACTTCTAATTAAAAAACTTGATTCCGTAAATTTCAAAAATCTTAAAAATTTGGAATTCTTTATATTTAACTTTAAATAAAATTGAAAATTTTAAATTCTTGAACTTTACTCATGGAATATTCAAATCATATAAATTTAAATTTAAAACGAAATTTTTTGTCTTGATTTAATCGCATATTTCGTCATTTATTTAAAAGGTAATTAATTTTAATAAAATAAAACAAATACCGTTCCGTGCTAGATGTAGCAAAATAAAAAATAATACATTTTTGTTTTAATTTACATAAATTTTATTAAAAAATTATACATATTGTATTATATTAATAAAAATTTCATTCAATTGTTGAAGTCTATATTTAAGTTTGGAGAAATGAAAAAAATAATTTTTTTTTAAATCTGTGTGTATGTATGTGTTGGTATTGTATATATATCTGTATATATATAAATGAATGGGTGCGTGAGTTTAAAAATTTGTGTGTGTATTTATGTGTCTGTGTGTATATCAAATTATAGTTTTTGATTGATTAAACCGTTCTCTTAATGTCATGAAATCATAAAAAGAAAAAATATATATGATTTTAAAAAAACTCATCGGAAAAAGCAAAACAATTGCTTTTTTTAGTTTTATTAATAATGTTTAAAAAAAAAGAAGTTTAAAATAATTATAGCCTAGTTTTTTGGCAACTATAATTATTCGAAACTAAAAATTCAAGTATAAGTATATATAAAATTATTTTGCATAAATAAATAACCTCTCGTACAACCAAAAAAAGGAATAAATAATTGATAAAAAACGAGATTAGTCACTTTACGTTTTCTTGAGAAGGCACAACTTATCTAATATAAGTGAATAATTTCTCAATAAAAACGCCAAAAGAAGAAACAGTCATCGAAAAATGAGAACAACCTTTTTTTTGTCTAAAATCTATTGAGGAAGTGCAAGGTTATTTATTACTTCTCAATAAAACTAACGACGAACTTTTACTAACTTTTACGAAACTCGTTACGACCCTCGCCTTCGGCTCGGGCCGTAAACTTCTCGTTTCGTAAATAAAGCCTTTTCATACCCGTTACAAAATGTACTATTTTTTAATTGAATAAAAAGAAGTTCAATAAAATTATCAATAATAACAATACTGAAATTGCAATTCTAATACTATATGTTCGAACTTTAGAATTGCAATTTTAGTATTTAGGGACTGCAATTCAAAAGTATTATGCGTAAAAGTTTGAGTTCTTGACAAGATAAGGAATTTCAAAATTTGAAGTTCAGAAATCTAAGTTTAATACATTGTGAATTTATTGATTAATAAATTTCAATGCAAAAATTTCGAAAGAAGTTTGGAAATTGTGTATTATTAAAAAATAAAGTTCGAATTTCATATTTGTTATTTGAAATAAAAATTAAGACGTTATTGTACGTGTTATTGTTATGGATTTATTTATTTAAAAAATATAATTAAATACCCTCACGATAAATTCATTAATCTTGTTGTTGTATATGCTACAACTTGATTAACGACTTTTTTCACAAGCATTGTTAATTCTGCTCTCCTAAGAAAAATATCCTATCTACATTTTTTGAAATTTTTTATTTTTGTACATTTATGAAAAGATAAATATGATGTGCAATAATTGCCATATGCAAAATACTCAAAATGTTCTTTAATTTCTTAAAAAACGCTAAGATAGTTTGCCCTATCTACAAAAAAGCACCTTTTCTAATAAGCTAAAATACATAACGTACCATTTAAGAAATCTTAATTTTCTCGATGTCAAAATTTTGTATGATAGGACGTTCTTTCTTGGAAGAACAGAATAGCAATCATACAGACAAATTATTGAAAGTTATTAAAATTTTTCGTTTTTACATTATTGAAAAAATAAATTATTTGATACAAATTGAACGAAGCGTTTCTCGTAATATTATATTTTCTTTAATCGTGAAAATTTTGAAAATCCTATTGACGTATCTCTAGAAAAAAAATATTGGACAAACTTAGATTTTGTCAACCTTGTGATATGTTAAAAAAAATTTCTCCTGCATACATATAAATGATAGCAATATATTTTACTTATAAAAAGAATAAGAAGGTAACCCAAAAATATTAACCATATATATAAAAATATACTGTTGAAATATATTTGAAATTCGTAAAAATCAATAAAAGCTAGACCACAATTTTTCGAGTACACAAATGTAGAGTATGCTCTTTTCGGGCTCTAATATTTTGTTTCTTAAAGTAGAGGTAAAACACAAGAGAATAAGCGCCGTAAAGCTGAAATCGATCGAAATGTAAGCTCAAGAGATTTTGAAAAGAGCCTAAAATATCCAAACGTATTTTTTCCGACGATTTCTCCGACCTTGAAGAACTATTCTGAGCCACCCTACTTCACCGATTGAGCTGAAAAATTGTACAGAATATTTTTTTATAGAGTGCTTCCAGATTATAAACTAAAAAGTTGAATTTTAAAACCTCTATTTCCAATATTTATGTATATGTATATATATAAATCTACGCGATTGTGTACATAAATTGGTTCTTAATGCTAATAATTTATCCGGAACATTACTGATTTATTTTAAATAAATTTATCATGTATAATATAATAAAAATACTTATACATATAAATATATCAGGCAATCAACAAATAATTATGGCTAGTTATTTTAAATATAAGTAAATAGGTTAATTAAGTTTCTCAATTAAGTGCAGTATAATGCCCAATGTTAATGGTTAAAATTTATGAAGTATTTGCAAATATTTTGTTATTGAATTAAAAAAAGAAAATATTCAATAAACTTTAATTCTTTAATTTTAATATTAATCACACCCACTACCCACAAAGATAATGAATTGATGCATGAACACGTTTGAAAGTAAAATATAAATAATCTTTAAATTTATTGTATCGTTTAACATTTAATAAGTTTATTAATTTGCATTTTTCTTGTTTACATGTTATCAAGTCAAAAATTTGTACTGATCTTTACAGAATGTTAATTAATAAATAATTGAAGCTTAATAATTT
This sequence comes from Anastatus disparis, assembly GCA_017163975.1. NCBI lineage: Eukaryota > Metazoa > Arthropoda > Insecta > Hymenoptera > Eupelmidae > Anastatus > Anastatus disparis. Next base: position 6,863,953 of record JAFFSR010000251.1, read on the forward strand.
CTAAATATCGCTTACTAAAATTGTTTACTGTAGATAATGGTGAAATTCTAAGGTATGAATTTACTGCGTATGAGCATTTGCACACAGAACCACATGTTGCTAATGCGCGTATAAAGATGTATGCTTGGATGAGTGACCGCTCATTCGGGTAAAACTGTTCTTCTGTCGAAGGACGCCCATACATCGTATTTGTTACACTTCTCCCTCGCATTGTCGAGTGGTCAGCTTGGCCGAACGACCATCACACAAAGCAAGTCAACTCGAGCACGGTTTTACCTGAACAAGTGGTCACCTATCCAAGTATGCACTTTCATATGCGAAATCACAAAATGTAGCTCTATGTGTTATTGCTTAAGCTTAGCAAAATTTGAAATAAGAATTATTCTAAATTAACACTTTTTGAGGATTAGCACAAATTTTTCATTAAATAACTAGAAAGCAAATGAAACACAATTTAATAAACTTATTAAAAATCAATCATATATATTTAAAGATAATTTATGTTTCAATTTAAAACGTATATGAATTCAAATGAATTCATTTGTGAGTATAGTCATTATGGATATGAGGTATGATATGTTAAACTATATAAATGCATTAAATATTTTTTCAGAAATTCAATAACAAAATATTTGCAACAGTTAATACATTTCCCGTTTAAAAAGTCAAGTGATCAGTTTGCCTGAATGACTGACCCACCTTCATTAACCCCTTAACTGGCTATGTAACATATATGTACAAAAAAGGGCGTGCCAAAACTGGCTATGTATCATATATGCACATATTTGGGTAGCTTTGATATTTCGTAATAAATTTAAACCAAATTTGGTTTACAACTATTTTTAAGGTTACTGAATCTAAATCTGTTTTTTTTTTTTTTAAAGTTAATTTTATAGAGGATATTGTCCTCTATATAATAAACTTTTTTTCATATGATGATATCAGATAGATTCTAGCCCGTTTCCCGTTTAACACATTACATCAGGTTAGCCCATCTGACACACCATACCGAAATCTTTGACTACCGATCAATGGTCAGTCATTTTTGTGACCAACAATCAACCGATATCCAATGAGATCGGATTTTTTTAAGAGTCACGCGATATTATTAACACATACACTAATTTTTCTTTTGAAAAAAAAGTCAGAGGTACCTGGCCAGGATTCGAACCCATACCCACCACATTGAAGGCAAGAGCTCTATCCGTTACACCACCGCACTCTTATCCAAATCTGGTATTAGAATTGAATAAATCCAAAATGCCAACCTCAAAATGACGTCTTTCAACCCTCGACTAACGAAACTTCCATAAAATTTTTTGACAAATCTGGTATCCGCTAATACTATACATAATTACTCATGAAGTTGTAACAAGATAGTCTTTATAGGAGTTTCTAAAAAAAATAAAAATTTACCCCCTTCAATACCTTTTTTCAACCCTTTTTATTGTGAAAATAATTATGGGAATATAATCAGCGTGCCTGAAAACCCCTAAAAACAATATTTTTTCATATCTAAACATAGTATTTGTATCTATCAGTTTTGGCACGAAAAGTTATAAAAGCCTTACCAGTTAAGGGGTTAACAGGATGTCGGAGCTGCTGGACATAATTTTTGCTTTTATTATTTTATTGATATCTTTTTAAAATCGTAATTTAAAAAATTGCAATGACTTATCCGCACTAAAGCTATGTTACCACAATAATTTTTGTTAAAATAAAAAATGATTTGGACTTGTTATTTTTTCATAAGTTTGGAATGGAATGCTCGATAAACCTAACCTCAAAATACTATATATCGAAAAATTGTTTATAACTTTTTATTTATAGTGTTTTGATGAATTCTGTAAGTTGTCCGCACTCAAGTTTAATCATAAAAATTTTCTTATTGTAATGAAAGAACTCGATCTAACGTACCGTTTAATTGTGGACTTGGAATTAAAATATTTTTGAATTATTTTAGAAGGTAACCATACACCATTCATTCTGGGGAAGGTTTCCTTTTAGAGAATGTAAAATACAGACATTACTGTTTTCCATATTTTTTATTATTTATCAAAAAGTTTTTAAGAATATCTCTATATTAAAACCTTTCCACTTTAACTAATAAAAAGCATGATATAGAGGTATTAAAAAAAATTTGAATACAGATGAAAAATTCGGAAAATTGCGGTATTTATACATATCGGTAATGTTTCAATCATGGCTATATGTATAAATCAAATACTCTGTTGCATAACTATAAAAATGTATCCTATCAGATTTGCCTACCAGGTTTTTTCTCCGCATACAGACACATTGTTGATGTATGCGGAATGGTGTATGTTTAATATTGAGGGTTAACACATTGCACCCTTCGATGTAATATTATAAACAGTTTCGAAAAACTAAACTCTCAATGGAAAAAAAGAGGAACAAAAAAGGAGACTACAATGAACATTTATCAATTTAAAATTATTTTTTTTATTCAACGTCGCTGTATTTATGCTATAATTGCGATGCTAATTAGCGACGGAGGTTTTTCAGTGTGTCTGTAAATAAAGCACATGTAACGTACAGTGGTGCTTGTATAAACTGGCCGAGAACGGGAATCGAACTCGGGACCTCGAGATTACGAATCCATTTTTTTTTTTTTTTTCAAATTCCATTTATTGCTTTAACTTTTTAACATTTACATAGTTTTGTTTTCATGATATAAATGGCATCATGTTACAGTGTTTGTGATAATATTGAACATACATATCTGAATCGATTTCGCAGTTCTTACAATATTTTTAATTTTTTAATTTTTTTTAATTATGTTTGTAATTTTTTTTTCGGCATATACATTTTCTTGATCTTTTCTAATGGATTAGAAAGGAGAAGGGATATATGCTATACTCTGTATTTGTTTGATAGCATGGAAAAAGGAGTGAGGAAAAAACCATGCTTCACAATGTATTAATAGGATAGGGTAGGTTGCTGGGTGAAGGTGTTTGTGTGCTTATTTACAAATATTTACAAAAATGTGTTACATGAAAACTAAATGTCTTTAAGATTTATATATTTACGTTAATTGTTGGTGTTCACAATAAGCTTCTTCTTTCTTTTACTCCTTCTTCTGATTTCCTCAAGGATTTTATTATCTTCTTTCAGCCACCAGTATTTTTTTTTTAATTCGTGTGATGTCCTTTGAGTCCACAGGTGGGATTGCAGGAGAATATTTAAATATTCTTTTATGTGTACTATATTGTACATTCATGGGTACATTGATACTTTTGTTTCCGTAGTTCCTGGGCCAGTGGTAAAATATAGGTCGTTTCTGATTATATTATACTCAGTGAATGCCAGGGCATGGCTTTTATTTAATTTAGTTTCGCATAACAAGGTTATGTCTGGGTTATGCTCGTCCAAAAATTTTTTCAAGTTGTATCTCCTGTTGTTTCTTATGATCGAATTCACGTCGACTGAGATTATTTTCAAATTATTAATTTTTATTCCCATTCTAGCTTTAGGTGCTGTGCGATTTTATTAATTTTCATTGTGTTGTTGTTTACCTTGCATGCAACGATATCAATTTTATAGTTGATTGCATTTATGATTTCTGTTTTAAATTTCTCTAATATATTATCTAAATTATTATTTAAATTATTGTTTATTGCACTGGCTGAGTTTTGGGAATCACTATTGTCATTTTTTAGGTTAGTTGTGCTGTAATTTATATGGTATTGTTGATTATTTACACTGTCGTCATTTTGATTGCTAAGGACCTGTGCAAAAGATATATTAGGGTTGACAGCTTGGGAGATGCGATTTATTTTTTCGAGTTTTTTTTCTTTGTCGTTTTTCTTCCTTTCATTTACTACGCTCTGTGCAATTTTTAAATATTCGCAACCACGATAATTAGCTGGATGCCCTGTTTTACCACAGTTAACACACTCAACATTGTTGTTGTCTTTTTCTTTTCTTTTAAATTCACCCGGGCAGTGACTTTCTAAACATTTTACGCATCTATACCCTAGGTGACAGTTTTTACTGGAATGTCCTAGTCTCTGACAGTTTCTGCATTGGAACACCTTATTCTTGCGATATGGCTCCCATTTCACTGCTTGAAATGCTATTCTTTTTATTTTTGTTAGGTTATTAACGATACTATTCGGTGATAATTGCAGAAAAAAATATTCTTGGGCATTTTCTCTTTGACTCAGTTTAGTTTTAGAAATTTTTGTTATTTCTATATTAGGAATGTTTAGATCCCTTATTTCGTTTAATATATCTGCTTCATTAAAATCACCATTAATACCTTTGAGAATTAATGATTTTGGCTTTTCGTTTCTGGGGGTATAAGTATAAAATTTTATTTTTTTACTTTCTAGTGTATTTTTAATTAGGTTATATGTGTTCATATCCTTTACATTTACTTGTATCTCATACTGATTCAATTCCTTGAGTGTGAGATCACTTCTTTTTACATCCTTAGATATTAGTAAAATTAAGTCTTTTAGTTTATAATCATAACAGTAAAGTGGTGGTGGTCTGTTGCTAGATATTTTTTTATTTTCTGCTATCAGTGGTTTTTTGTCTTTGTCGCTTGCATCAGCGCTTGCGGTGCCGTTTAGTTCGTTTGGGTTTGTTTCCATCTCGTCGGTGGTGTCATCTGTTGACTCTTGTGTGAACGCAGAGTACAGGTTTGATGTTTCTATCTCAATGTTGCCCATGATCAATTTTTTTGGGCTAAATGTCTTTTTTGGTTCAATCCATTCACCCTGGTCCTTAAGAACGTCTATTTCCTTTAATTCATCTACTTTACTTTCGCTAAAATTCAGTAACAGATTTTCTTTTTTTATGCTTTTTTCACTTGCGTTTTTGAAATGTTCAATTTGCTTTCTCTCTTGCTCCTTCGCGGCTATCGTTTTTAGTGCTTTTTTATATATTGCGTCGCATGCGCCTGTGATTGGCTGCTGTGAACTTCTTTTTCTGTTTTTTAATATAGGAACTCTGCTTATCTGATTTATGTTGTTGATCTCCGACTTTTTAACTTGCGTTATGGGCCTTGTCGGTTGTGAGTTTGACGGCGCCATGCTGGCGCTTCCAGCGCGCATGGCGTCGATGTTTCGCCAATCTTTATTTGCGATTTTGTTTGTTTTTTTTTTCTTAATTTCTATTTAGAAAACTGTAACTTTTATATTTACTCACTGACAATATAATTCAATTGCCCATTGCGCTAGAATTAATGATTTATGCACTTTATCTCATTAAAAATGTCCTTTTTGTATCTGGAAGGAAGAGCGATGCTCACGCCTCCAGTGCCATCGAGCAACTCCTCACGCCTCCAGTGCCATCGAGCAACTCCTGATTACGAATCCATCGCTCTACCGACTGTGCCACTGAAACCTGTCTTGTACTTGGAATTTAAATGATGATGAACAAGCCATAAATTTTAACTCCTCGGTAACAAATTATATTTGAATATTTAAATCAGTTTCAGATAATTTTAATGATAATGGATTGGTAAGTTTAAATTTGTGTAAATAATGATAGATTAAAAAAAAAGTTTTTTAATAAATTTTATTTCAATTTAGTTATAGTGCACAAAGAAAACAAGAATAAGCCCTTTTTTAGTTATTGTTGAAGTAATTATAACTAGTTTTCTAAAAGTTAATCAAACCTATTTAAATAATGTAAATCAGAGATAAAATTTACAGATAAATTTGATTTTAAGATAACTGATGTTTAAACTTTTAGATTTTATGTGAATTTATTTTTTCCATTTTTTTAGCTTTAAATGATCGGTGTTTGCGTAGTAGAATATTATACCTTTAAAAAAAAATAATTCAAAATCTCTGTTGCTAAAAAAGATTTGATATCTCTTAATATTTTAATGTTATTAATGATTATAATCACACTATAGTGTTCGTTGCTTAGAAAATTATTGCAAGATTGCTTTTGATGTAAAAAGTTACTTTATGTTTATTTTATCTTAGGTAATAATGTTCTCGCATTAAATTATATTCATTATAATAATGGTAACTTAAGTGAAATGCTGAAATAGATATAAAAATTGAAAAAGGGAAACGAGAATATTATTGAAACTTTAGCGATGGAAGACTTCATTGAGTACAAAACATGGCAAGATGTATTCCAATATTCTACTGCAGAAATATTGTAAGTTTAAAAGGATGAGTATTATTTATAAAAATTGGAATTGTATTCCACACTGGCGTTTTGCTTCCGCTTTACCTTATATCTTTGAAATCAAAATAACGAAGAACGTATTTCAAAATTCATTCTAATTTGTGTTCTATATGTGCACGCATCTTAAATATACAATGTATTTAGAGTTAATAACAATAGTTATATTTCGAAATTTAAGATCCATTAGAACGAACTTTAAAGCACAGATTTTTTTGTGTTAGCTACAAAACATATACTTATAAGTAAAACGTGGGTTCTTTAAAGTTGATGTTCTCCTTGTTAGCTTCAATTTCGAATTCAATGTAAATACTTTATAAATTTATTATTTCATCATTTTTTATTTATTTATAATATAACGATAGTTCATGTCAAAATTTTAAGAAGTTTGACGATAGTAAAGCAAAAAACATAAATGAAAAAAAAAATAATTACTCAACTTGATCCAATATGTAACGAATCTAAAACTAACGACAATTTATCGAAATCGTGAAAAAAAATTTTATATGCAACCCTATGAAATACTAATAAAATGTAATAGTGGAGATTGATTAATAAATTACCTCTATTGTATGATTAAAAAACTATATCATGTATTTTTTATATAAAAATATATAATAGGTCTATCGGTATCTACAGTGTACTGTTTTACTACTCTTAAATACGTATTAAGTTTTCTGTTCGTTGTAAATTTGTAACACTGTAGATTAAATTTTGTTTTTTATTTTCGTCCCTTGAATTAGATTTTCTATTATCCTTTAAAGTTCTTAAAAGCCACAAGAAAGGTTATACTAAAACTTGAATGTTACGACTACTTTATAGTTTTTGAAACACAAATTAAACACAAACTCATATACGAAAACGTTGTCTTTTTTTCAAACTTTTGATGAGAATACATTACTGTCAAGTGTATTTTATACAATCCTTTTATTTTATCATCAATATTTTTCAATTCATTTTGGTGCATCTTAGAAATTGATAAAAAAACTAATAAACATTTTTATTAAAAATTATTAGGATGAAGAGATTATTGAATTTTCTTAAAAGATGAAAAGAGATAAAATTTTCTTAGACTATGATTTATTCTTGAATTGACTTTTAATATTTCACTTCCATGTCAAACGTTTCATGTGAATGCTCGATGTGCTCGTATGTTGCTTCACCAGCCGCAATTTTAATTAAACTTGAAATTCAAACTCATGCTGTACGAATGAGCGCATGAAAATTATTAAAAGAATTTTTTCTCTCTCTTTTTTGTTATAATATAATATGACGTAAAAATTTTTCATTGAGATATTTGATTTTTAATAATTGATGATGAAGATAAAAACAAGAGAAATGAATGTGAAAATTATTGATCAATAAGGAATGCACATATTCATTTTAAGAACTATATATATACGGTAATAACAAAGCTGCTGACGTTGGCAATGTAGTTTAATCCTTTGGTGACCGAGTTTTCTTTTGTTTTTTTTTGGTACGCTTGCATTATTTCTGGATTCATCAGAATTCTGTGATTTGAGAAAAATTATTGAAAATCATATGTACTAGTTCATTTAATTTTGGAATACTATCTTTTTATAATTTTTCTTTTCGTTCAATTATATTTTTTATTTTCTTTAGTAATAAATATAATGAAAAATCCGCAATTGACGAACTGCTTTTAACAAAAGTAGACAATAAGTAATATTAAAGCTATTATAAAATTCAAAAAATTGTTCTTTTAAAAAACCAAGTACGTGAAAACAAAGCTTAGAAGGTTATTTCATTCCAATTTATATTTCGCTTGATTAAATCAAGGAAAATCTATTTCAATGCTATTCAAGACATAATAAAAATCCTTACTATAAACTTAGAATTTAAATTTTTCAAGGACGATCCCTGTCATAGCCACTCCTATTTTTTGTTTTCTATTTATTTCCTGTGCATAAAGCAAAAGAAAAAAAACATCTTATCTATACGACTTTTGCTTATCTCGCACGAGCTTAATAAATCAAGAACCTATATTAGTTTCCACCTTGACTGCAATACAACAGACTTTTAACTATAATCTTGCGATAATCTGTGTAAGGATGAACCTATGGGTTATCTTTTGTTTTAGCAAGGATACTTCCTTGAAAGCTTGACAGCTTATGTTCTTGGCTCTATGTATTTATACAAGCTTCTAAAATTACGTAAGTGAATGCAAGGTTTATTTTTCACTTAAAAAGTAAGGAAAAAATAGAGCTATTGCATTTTAAGATTTGTGAAATAAAAAACAGAAATGATAAATAAATGTTTATATATAAATGAATATTTCGAAATGATCGCAATCAATTCCCAGTTTTTTAATCAACCATTTATACGACTAGTTTAAAAAATGTTATTTTATTTATATATAGGCATTAATATTTCAAAATTTCAGATGACCTGAATAAACTTTCCTCAATTTCAAAATTTTTGTGAAATAAATATATTGAAATCAATCATTAGATAAAATCTGGGAGTCATATTTATAAAAAAAAATATTTTATCTGGTTTTTATATTTAAATAATAAAATAAGAGTTAAAAATACTTCTTTCTTTGCAACTTTATTTTTACCATTTTCAAAAAATACAGTATAGATAATAAAGAATTTGTTTAATAGCATTAATAATTATTCTCGGAATCATATTTGGAAAGATAGAATTTTAATATTTTATTCTAATCAATTAATTTTTATTTCATCAGTTTATCGGGTATTATTTAGTTATTCAAAGAGTAAACCTATTTTTTTAAGGTATTAAACTTGAAAATGATATTAATCAATAGTCACAAGATACGAATAAATTAATATTCAACATAATCTTTTTAAAAACATAATTTTAAAAACCGCTCCTCTACAGCAATATAATTAAAATCGCGTATTTATATTATGATTTGTCCCCGACCTCGGCCTTTTCCTTTACTCACATTGTACATCAATTGTATATATGTATACATACATAATCTAAAAATTGCGCACAACCAAAGCATAGCGCTTCGCAAGAAAATCTTTGCGCAAGCTTATAATACGTGCATCATCGTCGCCGTGCTGCTTGCGAGAACGAGGCACAAGCATAAAAAAACTACGACAAGCGCGACATATACCCACAGCGCTTAGTATATTCTTGGCTATCTGAACGCCTCGACTTCTCATAAGAATTAATTCTAAAAATAAATGCTGTACAAAAATAACTTTTCGTATGGTATGTATACTGTTCTTAAGATGAAGATTTCGAACGACTATGTTTATCAAATGTAGTTAGTTTCAAGTTTGTAAGCAAAGTATCAGAGATTTCTTTATATCATATTTTTATTATTACTTTTCTTTCTTTTTTATTGATTATGGATTTTTAAACAATTTTCATAAGGTGAAATCGAAAAACATATTTTTAGACTATGGTTAAAATTTTAAAGATGGTAATATTGGTAAATATAAAATATTTGTATAATATTGAAGAAGGTCATACATTTTAATCTTTTTATGTTAACTTTTTTTTAGATGATCAAAGTGAAATTTTATAAAATCGATTAACAAGTTACGATGTAAAGGTTTGAAAATAAATTCAGTTTCATCGTGATATGAACGGTAAAATTTTTTTAAACATAAATAGGACGAGATACATAATATCAAATTTTTTGATAATGTTTAAAATAAAAAGAAATTTCAAAATTATTATCTACAAAATATTAGTTATTGTAGATAGAATCAAATTTGAAAATAGTTCTACGAGGTCACATTATAGAGTGAAAATTAATAATCTAAATTTAGAATATTAAGATGGTATTAAGAAAAAAGCATCATTTGTAATAACTATAAAAAAAATATTGCTATCTTGACAACATTTAAAAAAAATTGATCCGAATATAATATTTCCTAAACGGAAAAAATTTATCTTTGATGCAATGATAAAAATTATTTACTTGTACACCTTTAAATATCAAACAAAAAAAAAACACAATTGTCATCCATCGATCTGTAAAGATTTAAGAGATCCTTTCATGATTGTCGATTCTTCAATAAACATCGACGTCAGTCAATTATTTTTAAACCTTCTAGCTGCGTTCAAAGGGCACGCCGAAAATGCGATGACGAAAAACAATAAACAAAAAAAAAGTGATGCACCTGCGTGTTATTCGTGCGCTCTCAATCGATGGTTCAGGGTCAGGGCTGTTTAAAGCCAAGTGAAACAGAGAAAGAAAGAGATAAAGAGAGCGAAAAAAAAGGAACAAGAGAAAAAGAACGAGAGAGAGAAAGAAAGAAATAGAGATATCTACAAGAGGCAGTAGAACAAAAAAAAAACGAACGAACGAGCTTCGCGCTTGCGCTCGCGTTCACATGCCACTGAACTCCGGGCTCTTATACTACTGCGATCGATTTGCTACACAACTACTTCACTTAATGTTATACTTATATCTGTACGTTTATGTATATACATATGTATTGTAGGCGTGCGCGCAAACAGTTTCTTATCGCTGCCTGACTAGATATGGTCTTGATCTACTTGTCACGATATGAAATGCATACTGTACAATCTAAAATTATAGTTTTGTGAATATTTTCTTAATTATAGTTAATATAAATACTTCCACTTGAAAAATAATTAATTATTTTAATTTTATGTATATTAACATTCATGAAGCATTCTGTTTAATTTTTATTCATTGACATTGTTATCTTAATTTTTCATTCATTCTGGAATATGATATTGTAAAATAAACGTTATTTTTTCAGGAATTCAAAAACCTTGTTGTTTTTTTGTCATCGGATACGAACAATTGGACTAAGCTGATATTTTGATTTGTAACAAAATATTGAAACTTTTGAAATGTAATACATTTGAAACATAGTACAAGTGTCTTTTAATTCTTCACCAAGTCACGTGTATTTTGTACTATTGCATCAATTCGTTTGTATTTAGAATTTAGCAAAAAAAAAAAACAACTGGTATATAATGTTTCTGATGTAAAATGTAATTTGAATAATAAACGTTTAGTCCAAATTTAACTGTTCTACATAGATAAGATTAGTTTTGTATTTATACCTTTAGGTCTGTTATATTTAGATGCTAATGACCCAATCTACATAAATGGATTTAATGTACGAATGGATCAAGAGGAAGAAAAGACTTTTTAAAACTTTTGAAAAAATAAAAACAAAAATGAAAAAGAAGAATCTTTAAATTCACGTTTCAGAATTAATTTAAATAAATTTTTTGTGATTTCTTTTTCTATGAATATTATTGTTATAAATTTAGCATTTTAATTTGAAAAGTTATTATAAATTTAATTATATTTAAATTAATATGTCATGACTGTAAAGTAGATTAATTTTTTTTATTCTCATGCTATTACTGCTATATAATATTATTTATGATAAAAATTCACAAAGAATAATTGAATAATTTCAGACGTAAAAATTGTAAATAAATTATAATATGAATAAAAGATAATAAATTAAAAATCAACTATAATAAACATTTTTAAATAAAAATTAATGTGTTTGCATATAATTCACATTATCTAAACAATATCTTATCGTAATCAAAAAACAATAACTAAATCTTTTCTTTAATCACATTTAAAATCGGCGATTTTTAAGCAGGCATTTCCGTGCGTGACTTAATAATCACTTGCTAGAATCGACGACGAAATTGAGCAATTATTTAATGGAGGTTTGGTTATATACGTTGACGCGATAAAGCTATTATTTTCATGATGATCTTGAGAAATAGTTAGTTTACAATTAATTTGAAAGAAAAGTAATTACATTCTTATATTCAAAAATATACAATCAATTACGTTCAATTAAAAGATTGGTTCCTATTAAAAGAGTTTCTTCGGTATTCATAAAATTTGTGACAATTAGAAATTAAATTTATTCAAGTTTATATAGTTTTGAAGAATATATATTTACCTTAAGTAATATTATTGAATCGAATGAAAAAATTTAATAACTTAATTAATACTTCAATATTGTGTTCAAACTTTAACAAAATACTTCGTTACATATAAAACTTTATCATAAAAACATTTTGATAAAAAAATCATATGTTTAATATATCTGATTTTAAAATATTTTTCATTAACAATTTCTTATTGATGGATAAATTATTTTTTTTCATAGCGACGCCAATATTCTGTGAAATTTAATAATGTAGAATTAAATTTCGTTATTCCAAGGCTGAATGAAAAGAAAATTTCTCGAGTGATGAAATTGAAATTCTGAACTTTTTTATTCGATTAACACTGAACAAATGGAGAGCTAAAAGCTGCTCTACAATGCTTAGATAAACATCACAAAAAAGAGCAAGTTTTGTGGAACTTTTTATCATGAGTTTTTAGAGCTTTCTTTGAAATAACAAAAAAGTTTATCAATAATTAGATAACAAAAAAAAAATTTTTGTACGCATCAAAATAATAGAAAGATATAATTTAAGATATCTAAAAAAACGTAAAACGTATTTAAAAACTTTTTAGTTTATTATTTTAAATTGTGATAAAAAATAAAACAGCAATTTCGTTGTGAACAGTTGATGAAAAATAATGTTCACCTTGAATAAAATAATATTATTCGAAAATGTAAGTTATTCTCAAAAATTTAATGTCTCTTCCGCGATTATAAAATAGCTTGAATAAAACTACAAAAAAATAGTAGCGGTAGATTTTCTAATGACGTGATATTATTTATTTATTTTTTTATTTTATTTAACATCGCTGTATTTATGCTATCATTACGATGCTAATTAGCGATGGAAATCGTCAGTGTGTTTGTAAACAAAGCACATGTAAGGTATAGTGGTGCTTGTATAAATCAGCCGAGAGCGAGATTCAAACTCGTACCTTCGGGTTACCAGTCCATCGCTCTACCGAATGAGCCACTGAAGACTTTATTATAATCTATTCAAATTGAAATGTATAATTATGATTTCGCTACATAAAAAAAAATTCCTACAAATATTACAATGAAGCATCTTTCAAAATACAAGTCCACGACAAATCTAACGAAAATATTTTTAAATGGCAATTAAAAAAAAGCAATATTAGTATTTTAATTAATTATTATTCTACTCTATTTTTATTTGAAAATCAATTTTATTAATGTAATTTTAAAATAAATTTAACTAATATATCACCCTCTTAATTAAAATTTAATGTATACGCGTACATCTAAAACTCGTATACGCAAGTATCGACAATGTCCTCGATTCTACGTGTTAGGTATTATCATTTCTATTCGAGCGTCAGAGACGTTTTTGCGTATACATAAAGTATAGATATATGTATGCCCTTGACGACGCGTCGCGTATACTCTGTATGTTTTTTTTTCTTTGAAGGCTTTGCTAAGCGTGTGGCTTTTGCTTTTTCTTTATTTTCTTTATTCATTCATTCTATGCTTTTAGTAACGTAATATACCCTTTTAACATTTTACGATCGAAAAGGATGAAAAAATAGAAAATTTCTTTTTAAAATGGGAGGGTTGAACAGTCAATATTTGAAAACTTCGATAGTTATAAGATTTTCTGCACTACAAAACGTATTTTATACGTGCGCGTATCAAGAATAAAGAGATCTTAAAAGTGATTTCGAAGTATGTAGAAAGATTTTGAAAATCGTATGTAATAAATTATTCGAGTTTACTTATATAAATGTGTTTATCAAATTTAAATTTGGAAATGAAAATGGTCAGAAGATTTGTTTTCTATTTTGAGAGATCGATGTTTAGTAACAGAGAATATTTGTAGTAACTTGAGTGTTTTTTAATATTCTAAATAAGATTTTTTTTTCAAATGTTAATGCGGATCATTAATAATAATACAAAAATACTTTTCAATGAAATTATATGCTTGGTTTAAAATCATACGTAAACAAACATTAAAAGCTAGAAAATTTTTGAAAATCAGATTTTTCTATGCTAAGAATATTAAAATATTAATTTTACCAAAGCTAAGATCTTTGTTTATTCGTAACTGAAATGGATTATTAATTGCAACTTATAAAATTTTAATCTTAACCAAAAAGTGAGAAATTCATTTGAAAAAAAATTTTAAAGCAACTAATCAGATATCTGAAAAATTTAATTAAAATGTTTCTTGTATCACAATCTTTTTAAATCGTCTATAAATTCTGTAGTAATTTCTACTAGAAAACAAAAACAAGATAATATACAAGTTCTTTCTTTCGATAGCCAAAAAAAGCCATCTTCGTATAATTTTTTTCTTTTTTATATTATATACATCGAGTTCTCACAACATATGCTCGAAAAGAACTTTTGGCAAGAGTAAACGGTCGTCGCCGTTTTGGCTCCTAGGGAAAATAGACACGAAGTAGCGGGGTTATTTAAAAATAGAATATTCACAAGAGCGCGCGCGCAAACCATCGCACGATCATTTTGTCTCTTCTTTTATGATGTTTTATATATATACATAGGTATATATGTATACTGAACTTGTGAATATAATGGTGTTGTGAGTGTATATAAAGAAAGGCGATAAAAGTGATGACTTAAGAAACATTTTTAATTCTTTTGAAAACAAAGAATCATATAAGAGATTATAAACTGAATTTTTTTTAATCATTTCAGATTCATTGTAATTTATAAAGATTTAGAATATATAAATTTTCATATTTTATTTTCTTTGTTTGCACAGGTTTTAGAATCAAATGAAATTTCAATAATTTAAATTAAAACTTTTGATTTTATCCATATGTTTTCAATTTACTTCTAAACACATTTGATTATAAATTTATTGTAAATTAATAATTGAAAAAAAAGTGTAAAAATAAAAATACAAAAAAAAATTTTCCAATAAAAATTCCATTACTTAAAAAGGGTGAAATAGAAAAAACCATAAGCTCCACCCTGCATTATCTTAAAAAATTTAATACTTTCGCCAGAGGGCACTGTTAGTTGTATTGCTGCGCACAACGCAGTAGAAAACCCGACGCGCGGGTAAATAAATAAAAAGGCATTGCTTCTATGTATATATATCTATATACTTATATAGTTTTGCTTCTAACAGTCAGATCGATTTCGTGTCGACCCTGTTTTTTTTTAACGTATCCAGAAATGGATGTGCATTATATTTTCAATGATATATTATAAATCATTGAGATAGTGATCGTTTGTAAGTTTGTATCAGTTATTAGGATCAGGAAATCAGATGATGTATATTTTGAAATCAAATTTTAAGAATGAATTTAATCAAATTTCAGAGAAAAGTTTGTTGGAAAAATAAACACGTAAAAAAGTAATTAAATTTTGGGTATTTATTTATTATTGAACATCTTGTTGACAATTATACCTATTATATTGTTAATTTGTCTGACGAATTAATCTTGATAAAAAATGACTTTTTTCCAATCCAATAAGGAACTGTGTTGCGATCATCATTAGTTTTCTAATTAAATTCTTTTAAGTTTAAATTAAAATATTATGGTATATAATGCAATTAACATTAAAAGATTCAAATCATACTTTTGTTTACACTATAAAAAATGTAACAAAATCAGTATTTAGAGTAAGATTATTAATTTAAAATCTATATTTTTTAGAAAATATTCATTCTTACCAAAATTAATTATTTAAGTAAAAAAATAGAAATTATTTTACGCCTTTGTTTCACGTATATTAAAGCACATAATATTTGAAAGCTTTATTGTTACATTTATTTCAGAATTGTTGAGAAGGAAATCTTAAGCGAAAAATTTATGTATACATTATGAAAAATTTTTTTTCCATTGTTTTCAATCCCTTTTTTTCTCTCTTCTCCTTTCATAAGGTAAACATTGAAAGATATATACTTAAAAATGTACTAAACCCAACAGAACAACGAAATATCACGAAGTAAACAGAAGGAAGTTTTCAAAAAATATGTGTCTACATACTACACAGCTTTAGGAATGCGCTTTGAAATTCTTTTCCCTTGTATAGAAACTTGTTCTTTGAACGAATTCAAATTCCACATTAGAGTAGAAATTTTTTACTTTGAATAAATCTTTTTCGACGTATCAGCTTTAGTTTTTGGTTTTTTCAAAATTTATCTTGGATTTCAGGAAGTAATAAAATTTTTCTATAGTTTGTTTTAGGAATACTATATTTTTCAATGAACAATTTTAAAAAGCGAATTCTCTAATTTATTTTAGAATATTGAGAATTTTGGATTCTGTTAATCTGATATAAATCTAATTTAATTTTTAAATTTTTAAATATTTTTGATTTTCCTAAAAATTATGAAAAGGGCTTTTTCATTAAAGGTTTACAATGAAGCTTTATATGATGGATATGTCAATCTGTTGATAAACTTGCATAAAAGTTTGTACGACACAGTGGCTAACACATTATAACCGTTAATTAGTTTTCATGTAGATATATACTAAAAAGTATAAACAATAAAGTTAATTTAAACGTCTACGAACAATAAATTGAATTAGCTCGAATTTTTAATAGAATTATATTTGTGTTAAAGTTCATACTTTTTTTTAACACAATTAGTGACGTATACGGATTTAAATAAAAATAGCGCGATATTCTATTCCGGTTTTAAATCTGTTGTCTATTTTAAGTAGAACACGTACATTATCTTGTAAACTTACTTCAATTCTAGTTACTTTTACCTATAGTCATTAAAATGTCGAACAGGTATGACGTCATAATCTTATTAAACTGGAACTATATGACTATGTATTCAAGCTTTATTACTATTTTGTATGTAGTGCGAGTTCACTGACGTTTACAAACTTCTTAACATAGTTTTATTTTTTCAAATTTAACTAACATAGTGTATATTTTTTTTTTCAAATGTATGACACTTTAATAAAAAAAAAAAAGGTTTTGCGCTATTGAATTATTCAATCAAAACTTTTTATATTAAAGTTTAACCCAAACATTCATTTCATTATGAATGTAAAGAAATATATTAAAGGATGTTAAAAATCTCTCCAATAGTAAAATAATCATAGTATCTTTTCATTACTGCATCCAACCAACATATTTTTTTAAATATCGTATAAACTAAAATGAAAAAAAAACCAGACACTCATTGCAGGGCTATTATAAAATAATAAGAAAAAAATGTAATGACAAGGAAGAAAAAAGTATAGACAACGACAACAACGACGACAACAACAACAACAACAAAGAAGAAGGAGAATAAGAAGATATAGTATAATATAAAGAGTTTTAGGTCGAGTCAAGTCTCAAAGATAATGAGCGCATACTTTTGTCTAACAATAAGTAGGAAGAGGGGAAAAACGTTTAAGTGCATGCGAACGAGCATCAGTTCGTTCAAGTTAAAGTAGCATATAGTCAAAAATGTTATAAGCATACAGCTGCTGCAGAGCCATATACCACTACTACCAATACCCTTTTTTTGCTTATATATACATATATATGTATATATACAGCTTATCTAGGTCACTGGGTTATCGCCTCTATTTGTCCTCCCACGCTGCTAAGCTAAGAGAAAGAGAGAAAGAAAGAGGGGTTAAAGTAGTAGCAACTGCTACTGCTAATAAGTATAAGGGAGAAGAATGGAACTAGCTTGCTGGGGTTATAATACTCTTCTTTCGATTAAATAAAGGTCATTAAGTTAAGATATTCTTATGATTGGTTTTTGTTTTCATTATTTCGGTTAGTATTGGTTAATTTCAATTTTTTATAATGATCAATCATTAATTGCATTTTAAAAATTACAAAAGAATTGTTAATATAATGCAAACAATTAAAATAAACTGTTAGTAATTGAAAGAAAACGGAACTTATTACTTGTTTTCTCTAAATTTTTAAAAATTCATACAAATTCACCGACAAAAATAAGCTCTTGGAGCAAGATTCTTCTACCCCCCCGAAGGCAATCTTTAACAACTCAATACAAAATAAAATCCATATCATGCATGTCTATTTTACTCGATCATATTTTTACTTGGTCTTAACAGAAACCAATTTTAAAAATGAAATTATGCGATGGAGGTAATATCAAATTAATTTCATAAGCGAAATGATATTCTATTTACTTCTAAAGATATTTTTTATAAATCGAAAGATTTTCTATCGGAAACAAAATTATAAAATTTTTGGAATAAACAGACTTTTGTCACGCACAAAATTATTTCTGTTTTATTAAGTCAGTGTGGTAATTAATAACTGAAAATGAGTACAGATAATTGAAAATTGTAACTAGACAGAATCAAAATTTAATAGTAAATTTTCACTTGGATAGATAAGAATTAAGCATGGTAAAGATGCATGATTGTCTTGCTATGTTAAGTAGAAAACGGTTGGATCCAGTAAGACGCGCAGTTTTTGTATCTATATTTTTAATTAGTTCATCAATAGACTTTAATTGTTACATTGGCGTATATAAAAGTAAAAATAAATAACATCATATTAAATAAATAATAAGGGTTTAAAATATTAACACAGTCTAACCCTTAAATACATATATTTTTGTGGCATATACTGAAAAAATTCTTTCAAGATTTTCTAAAAATATTTAATAAGAGGCTTGTCTGTTCTTTATTTTCAAGGTGAAATTTAAATTTTCAACTGAACAAAGCGTATTAATATTTAAGAAAGAATTAGCAAAGGATAAAACTGATTAGAAAGAATCTTGATACGATCCTCTTAGTTGCAATGAAACAATGCGTATATGCACATATATAAAAGTAAAAAAAGAACTTTAGCTCTTTATTCAGATACTGAAGTATGTGAACATAACAATCGATTATAAAGCTTTCTAAGTTTGAAAATTATTTAAAGAAAAAAAGGGTAACCTCTTTTTTAAATAGATGAAATGATGTTATGGACGTTCCGAAAATTATCAAGGATTTCAAACAAAGAAAAGGAAAGATTATAATTAGAAATATTTAACAATAAAAAACTTTTAATCACCAAAGATAGAACAGTAGTTCTTTTAAAACGAGAATTTTTTATGATTTATCGTGTAAATGATATTGAACAAAAATTTTTATCTGCAATAGAATATTTTTTGTAAATTTTTTTCACCAATTGCTAATGAATTGCGTGTATAAATGTAATTTAGGTATTTTTAATAAAAGATAAATATAAAAATGTTTTGATGATAAATCGTATAATGAAGCAAAATTATTTAAAATGGGATTCGCTAAATTTAATCACGTGGTATGTATATTTGTTAAATACAAACAATTGAACAATGACCTTAAAATTAAGCATAAAGTACACTAAATATACTTTCATTGTAAAAAAAAAATAGTGAAGCAATGATAAATTTTATATGGTCAATGTCCCAATTGCTACTCACGAACCTATTACTAGCCGTTCATTGTTAAAAATTTTTTTTTGTATCTAAATAACATTGAGCGGTTAGTAATAGGTTCATTTCTAACAGCGAGTAGCAATTGGGACATTGACCATACAGCCTTTTCTTTTCTAACTTCAATAATACTCTATCGTGAAAATTTAGTGCTACAAGTGCAAACTACAGACCCATGGGAAATTTTCAAATTTGATAGGATATTGGAAATTTTTATTATATTATTTACATTGAATCCGTAAAAAACAAGGCAGTGTAAAATTTTCATGCCATCCAATTTATAACATTGAAAGCTAAAAATTGAGATAAATTCAAAGTAATTCAAATTAATTTAGTTTAAAAAAAAATTTTTTTCTCAAAACGCACGTGTATTTTCTTTAGAATAGCGATAGTATAAAAACGTAGTTTGCTTTTTTTTTACACTGATCACAAGAGAGGCTATGAGCTTCGGGTCACAGATCTTGATGAAACTTTGGGATATGTTTTTG
The DNA here is from genome assembly GCA_017163975.1 of Anastatus disparis. Classification (NCBI taxonomy): domain Eukaryota; kingdom Metazoa; phylum Arthropoda; class Insecta; order Hymenoptera; family Eupelmidae; genus Anastatus; species Anastatus disparis. The sequence continues at coordinate 6,883,908 of JAFFSR010000251.1, forward strand.
GATACCAAAATATGAGTAAAGCCAGAGTGGTACGGTCTAACGCTTCGAAAAACTGAAATTATAGAAGTTTCTAGTCTTATTTTAAAAAAAATGTAAAAAAAAGCTCCTAATTGAAGTGTGAATAATTCAGTCTATAAATGTCTTTAATAAATTAACAGGAACTAAAATAAAAGTACAGAAAGCAAGCTTTAATTTACCGTTTTCAGAATTGAGAAATAATAATTAGAACCAGATATGTTTGTTCAAAGTTGAGCAGCAAGAAAGTATCAAAAATCATCTGAATTCTGAAGGACAGTGATAAAAAAAACATTATAGAGAAAGAAAAAAAAAAGAAAACGCAAGACGTTATTGCTTTTTTAATTTATTTAGATATGTATTACATGTAAGGTATGCATGTATACATATAATATATCTTTATGTTTGAGATCAAGTCAGTCTTGCGAGTTTTTCTTTATATGTATTCAGTGCCTTGATCTGCCGTCAAAGCGTGCATGCGCCTCCTATATATACACTTCCGTTTCATTAGTTCCGTTGCATGTACCGTTACGAAATCAATTCACTCCCGTATAATTTTTTTTACACATCTCTTATGGAAGGCGTATATACCGTTGGTAAAGAAGTTTCACTTTAAAATTTCCCAAACAAAAAATAGAAGATTCCCAGGAAAGGTGTTAGCTCACCTATTTCCTAAAACAAAACGAGTGTATGCGCATACACTTACTAAAAAAGGATTGTCGTATTTATTAACTTAAATAAGACAATCAAGTCCATAGCACTCGCGGTAAATTCGTTTGTCGTGGACGGTTTGGACGTTTCAAAGGTATAATAGTAAAAAGAGATTGCTCTTGCCGAATGAATATTCATCACGTTGAGTCACATTAATTTTTACTGAGCCGCAGGGGTAATTTTTGTTAAAATCCTCAAGGTCTCAGAATAACCGTAAATCTCGCGTTAATTTTCATAACGGAACTCTTTTCGTTGAAAGGAAGAAAAAATATATAAAAACTTGATAAGTAATTAAAAATCTTAATATTAAATAAAGCTATGAACTTATTTTTAATGAAAAAAAGTTAAATAGTCATTTATTTTTCTAATAAATTATAAACCTCACATTTAATTATCAAAAATAGTAATTTATTTCTATTTTTACTAGAAAAAAAATTAAAATACGTAGAAAAAATGAAAACATAAACGAAATTTCTCGCATACCATTTCGAGATATTATCCTCATTGTGTTTATATTTAGTAAGGGCGAATTAACTGTGAAGTAGATCTTGGACTACATGATGTGTCGTTCCATTAGCTATTTTTAATGATTCACTTACAAGGAGAGTATCACTTCTTTGGGTCATGGATCTTGCTGTAACTTACAGATATGTTTTTATACATAAAATCGTAAAAAAAGCCGCGAGCATTCGGTCTAACGCTCGATCATTCCAAGATTATGAGCTATTTTATTCAATTTCTTCGAAAAATCATTGTTCACAATATTGAATATTACTCCCCAATGAGAGCTTTTAAGTGCATTCTGCAAAATTCTAGTAAAAGTTGAGATTGAATCCTTTTGATTAAAAAAAAAACGTGTTCAAAAAGCTGAACCCATTCAAGAGTTATGGAGAAATAAAAATTGTTATAAAAATTGTTATAAAAATTAGCATAAAATTAAACTTTTATTTTGATAAAAATATTGTGCATGTTTTTTTATTTGGCTATAACTTTTGAACGGGTTGAGCTTTTTGTACACGTTTTTTTTTTAATCAAAAGGATTTAATCTCAACTTTTACTAGAATTTAATAGAAAGAACTTAGAAGCTCCCATTGGAGCGTAGTATTCAATATTATAAACACTGATTTTTCAAAGAAATTGAACAAAATAGCTCATAATCTTGGAATGATCGAGTGTTAGATCAAATGCCTGCGGCTTTTTTCATAATTTTATGTGTAAAAACATATCCGCAAATTACAACAAGATCCGTGACCCAAAGAAGTGATACCCTCCTTGTTAGTGGTCGACGCACATAAACCTCTATTTACATACACTGTTTCACTATAAATGTTCTAAAATACTTCTAAACAATTTTGCACTTGCACCTCATTTAATTGAAAGTTTTGACGATGCGAGTATTACCCACACTTTTTACCACAATTACGTTGATATCATGAAATATATTTATATACTTTGTATAAAACAAGTTTATTAAAAAAATACATATTTTTAACCAATGATTTAATTTTATATTTTTCAAAAATAAATTAAAGATATATTATTTATAAATTTTAATTATTTTTTATAAGAAACAATTTCATAATCATAAAGTTCCTCTATATTTATGTTTTTTAATTAAACAATGTATTTTATGTTTCAAAATAAAAATTTAACAATAATTGAAAAAATAAATTTCATATATTAAGTTGTTAGTTTGATTCAATATATCTTTATTTTAAACAATAGAATTTTAACATATACGATTATTTTACTATCACCGTAATGACTTTAGAAACTTTTTTTGTTTTTTTATCAAATAAAACTGGAAATGTAAAAAATCAATAGTACAATCTAACTTTTTTGATAGTCAATTGAAAGTTTGACTTTGGCAAACTGTCGTTACCTTAGAATTTTGAAAAAAGAAGAAATAGGATCATGCTATATACTTTCTTCGCGTTAATTTCAACTTGAAATAAACTTTTTCAAAGTACTTGGCGCAAAGCGTACCAGATAAGCAAAGTGTTAGAAAAGAATGAGATAGAAAACAGTTTAGTCTGGTATATACCTGACTAAAAGAAAAAGGTGAGTCGGATACTTTTATATAAAGAGACACGAAAAAAAGAAGTAAAGGATCAAAAGTCCAACGTTTTCTTGCAACAGGAAGCAAAGCAATAAACGAACCTTTTTACTACAATCTCACGAGCATTTACTTTTACCACTTACTTTCTTCGTGCACAGGATAAACTTCACAGATTATATATATACATATTTCGCTGAACTGAATAAGATTGTATCTGCTAAAAGAAAAGAGACTCATTGATTTTCGACAGAAGTAAATTCTTGTTTAAAATTTATTTTATTAGTTTATGTTTAGTTTTTTTTTCTTTTGTTTTTAACTAACATTTCTTTATTGGTTGGTTTAATGATGAAAATGTTTATCGACTAGAATTATTGATGTTTTTTATGAAACATTTCTGACAGAAATTTATGATATGATGAACTACAAAATAATGAAGTTTAATCTAATGTAAATTTGATATTTTAGTTTATAAAGCATAAAACGAATATTAAATTTTACTTGATAATAATGAAAGTTAAAGGGGGGGGGGTACAAGTAAAATCTTGTTTTTCAATAAAAAAATGACCGTTTTTATTTTTAATTTTTGATCTATACAATATAATCCATGCGTGATGTTGTTCAAAATTATCCGAAGCATCTATAAAAAAATCTTTAGATGATTTTGAACAACATTACGCATGGATTATGTTGTAGATGCTATACGTCAAAAATTAAAAATAAATACAAAACGTCATTTTTTTATTGAAAAACTAGATTTCACTTGTAACCCTCCCCCCCCCCCCCTTAATCGTAGGAAACTAATATATTTTATAAAGTATCATATTGTTTAATTATGAAAAATTATTATGTTTCATAAAAAGTTATACCAAGGCTTTTCAGAAACCTAAAGACAGTGTAAAATCATACTATTTAAATTATAAAAATTGAAGTCTCAGTGGCTCAGTCGGTAGAGCGATGGATTCATAATCTCGAGTATTCCAGTTCGAATCCCACTCGCGGCCGATTGATACAAGCACCGCTGTACGTTACATGTGCTTTGTTCACAAACACACTCATAACTTCTGTCGCTATTTAGGATCGCATTGATAGCATAAATACAGCGACGTTAAATAATTGAAAAAAAAATTTATGGATGATAATTCTACTATTTTTTTTTTTTAATTTTATTTTTTTTAATTTAGAAATGCGTTGTAATTGTCATGTCGAATTCATAAAAGATTCAGCTATAGAGCTATGTCTTCCTCTTTTTGTAGCGCTTTCGATGATTATTAATATTTTTCAAATATTTAATTTTACTTTGTACAACATATATATTATTTTCTGCAATATTCCAAAACTTCATCGTAAATAAGATTAAAAGTTTTTTCTCTAAATATATAGTCATATTTAAAATCTATTTTTTGAAATATATAAAATATTAACATTACGATTGAAAACAAAATTTGTCGCATTTATTCAGTAGCGTGGAATAAAATATTTGTACTTTTGGGCCAAGCATTTCTAAACATGTATTCAAAAAGGCCAATAAAACAGTTTGAAACATTTGCTCTACATAAAAGCAGCCATAGCCAAGCTTTATATGTATATACAAAAGTATAGAAAAGCAAACGGATGACGAATTAAAGTGCACAAGCTGTGTGTGGCTCTCGTAAAAACGTACACAATAATACATTTGAAAAAGTGTATATATACGTATATATATATGCATGTTTTAAGTGCGTTTAACGACACGAATTTAATAGTTCAGTAAGTCTTATGCGAGCGCGCGCTTTATAAGCTGTGGGAAAAACGATTAGTAAAAAGTAATCGTCTCATTGCTATGTAGTCATGGAATAATATACAAAACTTTTATGACTTGTGATTGCTTTGCTCTTTATTTTATTTTTTTTTTGTTTTTTGCTTTTATAATGTCTTAGTATTCATTGCCACCGCGTTTTTTAATACTTTAACGTTCGCGTATAGAAAGGTTGTAAAGAGCTTTTATTGTTGTATTTTATGGTCATGATTATTAGAATTCAATGTTTTGATCTATTCTATTTTTAGTATTTCATGTTTAAGACTAAGAAAATAAAAAATTTCAATGATAATATTATTCAAGATGAAAGTAACTGTACTTTATTATAGAGGGGACATCACTTATGCCAATTCTAAATATTAAAATTTTTACATGAGTTTTATATCTATACATTTAAATAAATTATGAGATATCACTTTGGAAAATTAAATATTTTGTTCCAATCATAAATTTAAAATTGAAAAATTGTCATTTTTATGAAACAAAAAGAATTGATTTTGTTAAACAAATTGCTTTTTTTGTTACTTTCTATTAGAAATAATTATTTTTAAGTAAGAATTTTTTATACTTTGCAAATATCATCTTAATCTCACAAGAAATTATAAACTGTTTTGGTTGATTTTGATTGTAATAATAATTTTAATCCTAAAATTGCATATAAAACTGTCAAAAACTTTCCTAAATTACAATTCTAATAATACATTTAATAAATTAACTCCCCTATATAAAGTTAGCCTTTAGCTTACATCAAGTAAAAAAATAGCATAATTTACCAGCTCGATTACCGAAAAAATTCCACCCTTAAATACGCCTCATAAATAAAAGTATAAGCATACTTCAGCAAACGACTTTGGATCCCAAAAATAATCATAAACGATAAAAAACGTCAGCAGAAAAAGAAGAAAATAAATGAAAAAGAAAAGTCAAACATATCGCAGAAGTGTATATAGCAAAAATCAACCTACGCTAAAATTTTCTTTTCCCTTTGGCGACCAAAAAAAAGATAAAGAAAAACAGAAAAAGATGCAAAAAGATTCGTTTTGGATTTTTATCTAAATTGAAGTAGAACAGTAAACAGACAAATCACACAGGGTAAAGAAAATAAAAGAACAAATAAAGAAAGAAAAAAGGCTGAGTCTTCCAAAAACATCGAATTTTATTGTATATATATGTGTGTGTAAACGATATATTTATAAAACGTGGCGCCAGCTTGTAAGACATAAAAGACTCAAGTTAAAGATAGGGTGGAATTACCCTCGGCAAAGTAGAAAAGGATACGATGAACTTCCGTCAACGTAAACTATTTTATACTACTCATAATACATCTTAGATGTTTTCTCCTATCTTTTCTTATTTTTTTTATTCAGTCTTTTCGTACACTTTTCTTAATATTTGTGTTTATCGTGGATGAAAAAAGTAAAGCTTTTTGACTATGTATAGTTTGTTTTAGCATTTACGAGAGTAAGTTAATGACACCAACTTTTTTTAAGAACTTTAAGGATATCCTTCACTTTCAAAGAAAATTGGAATGAAATATAAATAACAATATTTTACGATTTATAAAAGTAACTAGTATACTAAACTTGATCATATGGTAAAAATTTTTTTATTAATTATATTTTATTTAAAAAATTATAAATTAAAGTCATTAAAATAATGATATTAAAAAAATCTTAACATTCATTTCTTTTTTATAATTTACTAAGGTATTATGTCCTATAAAGAATAGAAAATCTTTTATTAAAGACTCTTATCGAACGAAAAATCCGAAGCTCTTGACAAATCCTTCAAGATCCTTGTCTTTTCAAAGTTTTTTTTTCACATTATTTTTTTTGCCCCTTATCTTATAAAGTCAATGCCTTATCGAACATCCGAGTTTTCTTTGTTCAATCGCAACCAAGATAAAAACATTTTCTTATATAAAATCAAAGTATAAAAAAAAGGATAAAGTGAGCAATTACAAAAAAACACGTTTTTTTCAGAAATCGTTCAGTTTAAATATATAGTAATAGAATTGCTTTGGAAACTTTACTTATACAACGCTTGACTACTAAAGAATTCAAAACTAATTGCTTTCACTTTCAATTTATTCAGAGCAAGAAATAAAGTGACTTTAAACTTAGGAATGGCATTGTATTCTAATTAATGACAAATATTGTTCTGTATATTTGAATATTCAATTGGAATCATGACTAATTGATCGAATAAATTTAATTTTATTTGATTTTAATAAAAGAGATAAATCTGATGTTTTTAGGAGCAATTTACGAAAGTCTTACGAACGAGAAATAAAAAAAGAGGAACGCGAACGATGTATATCTGTAAATGAAATAGATTTGTAATTTAAATTATTTACAGTATATTTTTGCATGCCATTTAAATACCAAATGTAAAATCAAAATTTCAATCGAGATTCCTTATTTTCATAAAATAACTTCTAGCATTCAGGACTTTTCAATTATAAAGTTTTCGTTATTATTATTCTAATTACTATCCTATTTGACTAAATATATAATAATAAGAGACTTCGCTTTTTTTATTAGGTACTAGAGGAACAAAGAATATTTCGTGCGCCTTGCTTTTATTGCCGAACTTTTGTAATTTTGACATTTGTATGCCGAAAACAAAATAATACGAATCGATCGATGAAGTCAGATCGTCTTTGCGATATATCAGCATACAGAATTTTCAAAGAAAGACACTTCTGTTATTCTATATTAAATTTAAAAATTGAAAAAAAAATATATTAATATTCTTTGGCATTAAATAATATTTGATGAAAATGTGAAATCTGGCATATATTAATCTGTACAATGACGCATGCAATATCCGTTACATACTTGTATATAGTCAATACCAAGGACAATCAGATTTCCTGATGGATTGTCAATGTTATACCTATATTTTTGTATATTCATGCATGTTTCTTCAGTGTAAAACAGGCTTAACGGAAATAGTCCTTGGCACAGTAGATATTCGTGTCAGTTGGACATATAAGAGCGTGAGAAACATGGATGCCTAACATTACACTATATGTAATGTGTATAGGAAGAAGGTAAATGTGATTATTTATCTCACTCTATCTATCTTTCCTCCTTCTTCTTCTTATACTATATATCCTTACAGCTTTAGCTTTTGATACGTATATAGACATGACAAATCTGTTACATTCTTGGATACGGATACTGGCTTTATGCCAAAGCACTGTTAACGACTTTTCTTCCAAATATGATCTATGCTTTTGATATTCTCCATTCCAGGCTACATAGATACTCAATTTCCTCATTCCAAATCCTTTTGTTTTAAATGTCTAAGTTGTTTCATTATTTTTCTTCCTTTTTTTTCTTAAATTGATTTTTTGACAGTAAAATTAATTGATAGAAAAATTATGGCTTCTGGATAAATAATATAATAGTTGTTTCAAATTATATTAATGTATTAATATAAGTCTGTAACTTTTAATCAATGGTCGAAGATAAAACAAGGTTTTATCATTCTGATCTTATGAAGTTTCAGCTATAAAGTTTATTTTTCAAATATGAACCAGTAAAATAAAGAAATTTTAGTTTAGAAATACTGAAAAATAATATAATAAACCTAAATATTATTAAATTGTAAATAGAAAAATTGATAGCAGAAAGTGGTGAGTTAATGTAGTAACGTAAATAATTCTAAAAAAAAACTATTATTATGAATAAAACATTAATGAAGAAAAAAAGCAGAAATTCTTTTTTAAATTAACAGTAAGATGAAATTAAACGCTGTCAGCTTTCTGCATTTCTCGTACAGTGATTGTACATAACGTCTAGAATGTCAGTAATTGGTATTTTTAACTTAATAACTGTTATAACTAAAAAGTTGCCTCTCTTATCTCGCTACCAGCTTTAGTCCTTCCTTCTACTTTTCTTCTTATATAAGAAAGCTAAATTCCACTAGTTTTCTTTCTTTATGACGTTAAAGTTCTCGCTCTAGTCGTAATTGCCCTCAAACGATCTAATTTATAATACGCTTCGACATCCCTGGAAATTTCTATGCCAACTTAAGAAATCTGGGTTGCACTTACAGGATGTATTCCAATAAAGTATACCAGGTTAAAATAACTGATTTACTTGATAAATATTCTTTTAATGGAATTATTCCTATCAGGATGAAGATCAAATTTAAGATAATTAAATTGAACTACATAGAAAGGTTAAGCAAATTATTATGAAATAATATAATTTATTTTTAAAAAAAAACATCGATTCTATCAATATCGTCTGAATTAAATATTATTAAATATTAAAAAATTATAAATTTAAATTAAGAACGTAGTCTCTGAGGAGCTTCAATTATTATTATTAGTAAAGATTCGAATTTAATGAAATTGGTGTTCTCGAGAGTGTATGTTTTAAAATTATGTCAACAGATATTATTACGTGCATTACGATACTGTCAACATAAATAGCCAATTATGTCACGGTGAAGCTAGCGATAATTAATATCATCTCGCTTAAATCAAAAGTTTCGTACACTATTTTAGATTAAGTGTAATATAAATTTGTCGAAATTTAATGTACTCTTCGTAATCAATAAAAACTAAAACTAGGCACTTCAAAAATACGAAATCAAAAAACAAAAATTAAAACTATTATTTTATAATTAAGAGGTGCGGTCGCGCCTTGATGGCAAGTTACGTAGATATTACATTTAGATACATTTAAATGTCATTGAATATCACGTCGCGAATTGACAAAGCTTACTATTTACATTGATGAAAATAGACTTCTTAAGTAAGTAGAATCTTTTCACTTCTAGTACACAATCTTTTTATTTAACGATTTATAACAATTAATTTTTTATTGAAAAATAAAATCCGCTTAATGCATGCTTATTTAATTTATTGTACATTATGCGAAGGGTGTGTAAAGGCTTTATTTACTAAACGAGAAGTTTACAGCCCTCGCCTTCGGCTGTAACGATTTTCGTGAAAAAAAACCTTGCACACCCGTTTCATGATGTATTTTATACAAGCCGAATGATCATATTAAAGTTATGATTTTGAGGTTAAAATGGTATAAAAGTAGTATTTTTTGAGTTTTTGCAAAGTTTTATTTGTTTTTATGTTTATTTTTATATTTAAGAATATATTTAATAGTAATTACGGTACTCAATCCAGCAGTGTCGTAATCGATTAATTATGAAATCGAAAAGCGTGTTGTAAATACGAATTCATGCCACGCAATGATATTAAATTTATTTTTTTCAAGATTAAAATAATTGGTAAGATTTGTAAAAAGCTTTAAAAAATATTAAGTTGCAGTGCAAATGCACATAATATATTACATTGATTGCTTTTAAAGCGGAAACTCGGCCACGTCTTCAGATGAAATAAAAACAGATCGAGTACAAAGGTCAAGCATCAATATTAACAGATTCCGTCAAATCCTAGAGTTAAAAGTTTTCACTTAATACGTACACATATCCAAGAAAAATCGAACTTTTAATCGTATTCTAAAAGCAACAAAAGTACCTCGTCTTTTTTAATCTTTCAACCTAATCTTTTGTCGCGAATAAGTTTAAAATAAAAGTTTAAAACAAAAAAATATTATAATTTAATATGCTTAAAAAAATATTGTATTTTTTGAATTCCATTAATTTTTGAAAGATTATAATCGATGTTTTCATATACGTATTGTGTATAATACAACAGAAATCCAGCTGAGCTTTAGAATATTTTGGCTTTTATGTAGGTCGATATGCTTGAATTCGTGCAAAGTAAAAATGTCCAAAGCGGCCAAAGGTTCAATGCGAGGGTGTGTGTAAATGTATGTATTTATCGTTGCGCTGGTACTTATCGATTCTATCCTAAAAACGAACTGCTTACTGTTTAATATATTTAGAGAAATTTGTTATCTCGGTTAAACTTTTTTTTTACCTCTTTTGCTTTTTCTGCCTTTGCTCGTTATTTTGAAACGATGCTCGATAATTAATTTTTGTAAAAGAAAAAATTTCGTTTGCCATCGTAAAGAGTTTGTTTCTCATCAAGTATTGAAGAAATGTTATTAAAACATTTTTTTCTTTGTAAAGAAAATATTGCAGGAAGAGGGAATTTAATTAACAAATCAATTTACTTACAACAAAACTTAAAACGAATAATTATTTATTTCGTCATTCATATCATTAAATATAATTATTATTAATATCAATATAATTTAAGTCATACATCTTAACAGAACAATCATAATCATAATTATATATTTTAATTACTTTGTGGTACATGTTTTAGCCAAAATAATGAAACTTGTTAGAAAATTTATTCTAATGGGCTTTAATATATACACTGTATGCATAAAATCAATAACAATGGGTTAATATTTAAGAAAAGAGCTATTAAAATAAATTCTGAAAAACGGGTTCTATTATTTAGATAATAAAAACTTATACTATAAGGTAGTTAAAATCTGAGCTCCACAAAATTTGATGTTCTGCTTGTTAATTTTGCATAATTTTTACACATAAAGTAAGAACAATTTTTATACACTTTCACAAATGATGTTCATAAAATTTTTCAAAGCTGTATACACTCTTCCTGTATATTATTCAAAATATTAAAAATAATGTAAAAAATTTTATAGTATTTTGTAATTTATCTGGTTAATAAATACATAATCTGTTCCCATCGGAATAATATCAAGTTAATCAAATACCATCTTATAATGCTTATGAATAACAGCTTCCTCATTGTGTCCAATCACACCAAAGTCGAGAAGGTTCATATCGTAAGCCCACTCAAGAAAGTAAAATACAAAGAGAGCAAAGTTCAAGCTGACCCTGACTAATTGTTCATCGCCCCTGTTCTCTTTCTCTCTCGCTCTCTTGCGTAAGATGGAAATGTAATTACCATCGGTATAATTATAGTTCGTCCTTCTAATCTATCTCTCTCTCCTTTTCTCATTTCTACTTGTACATACATCCTATTCAACAATATTATACCACTGGGATTTGTGTCTTGTTCATTAAAGCTTATATAGCTTGTTCTAACTTTATTTCTTTCAAGCATATTTCGAGCAAGGTTTAGCAGTAGGATTTTTATTGTTATGGAAAATGACCTTTTATATTAAGTTGGCTAGCTAACCATTGTTTATTGGAATATTTTCTCCATTAGAAAGTTGATTAATAAAAATTTGTTACCAAAAGTAATGTAAAAATTGAGTTTGTTAAAAAAAGAAGAAATAAAATTGAAGCTTTTTTCGAAGTAAGAAATTTTTTTATAGTAAGTTCAAAACTTTATTTTCAAAAGAATCTTCATACAATTCATCGAAATCAGCAGAAAAATTGAAGAAAATTATATCAAATATTCTTAAAAAATATATTAAATATTTTTTAAAATATAAAAATTATATTTAAAAAATATTCTACATTTGAAATTCAAGACGAAATACTAAAAAAATGGTAACAAAGACAAAATAAACATATCACAAGTACAACATAAATCATTGGTAAAATCGATGAGCCCATTGAGTTCAGAAACAGTACAATATATATATGTACATAAGAAAAGTAGAATATACCGTATACCGAAAAGCCAAACAAAAGACTTTGCACACTTGCCACTCACGCGTACATAACAAACGAAACACGAACTTTCAATTTTCTATGTACATTAGGTAAATATACACACACATACAATCTAGCGTCAGTTCAAATGTAGCATGATAAGCGAATTTTGCAAGCGTGTTTAAAGATAAAATTTAAAATTGATCTACGATCTTTGAGCTTTTATCTTTTTTACTTTTGCATTCGATTGTTTTAACTTATACGATTTTTAAGATTTATTTCTTACACGTTATTTATCAGTGTCAGTTTGTTTAAAAATAAAACATCGTGATTACTCGTTGCAATTTCATAAATGTATAGTATTTTTTTACGGAAATGTTTTTATATGAGTAAAAAAATACTAATATGAATTATTAATATTTCAAGATTGCAACTTGTTTGTCTTTTAAAGTAACGTAAAAAAAAGAGATAGAAAGAAAGAGAGAATTTTGCCATGGCTTAGAGCAACTCCAGAAAGTTAGAGACTTAAAAGTGATTTACATTTCTAAAAGTACCACAGTTGTATTTCATTTTAACTATACAAGTCTTAAGTTACAACTGTTTTTCTTTTTCTTTCTTTATTGAGTTAGTTTTATAAAACTAACTTATATCACACTTCTTTGTTTATTATATAGTACAAGCTGTAAAAGATATATATATTAAATACTTTAATTTTATTTGAATTTAAGAGAAAAAATACAGAAAAGTGAATTCATTAATTACTATTTAACAATATAATATATTAAACATAATTTCGTTATAAATTTAATATTTATCCAATTGTAAAAGCCGCACGATTGACCAATATGCACCTTATGTATTATATTATACGCGACAGTTCTATGATTGCTTTGCATAACCATTTGCGCGGCACAATTGTTATTATTGCTATCGTTTATGTGCTGCATAAATGCAAAAGCCTCCTTCTCGTTAATATTTTGATAAAATCTACACCTGGGGTCTACTTTGGAAATCCAAAATTCATGATAAGCTATAGAGTTGAAATATTGAACAAGTAGTAACGGGTATGTTATGGCTGGACAATGCGTCAACTTTTTTTTTATTAAGGTGCGTTATGTTGTTAAAAGAGACTTATTGTTTTATATATATATATATATATTTAAAGTATTACTTTGTTTTATTCAAATAAATTGCTTGAAAATTATCATGATTATAAGAGTTGCTTTTAGTATTGATGTATGTATAGAAAATTACAAATTCTGTATGTAATTTGAATTTTCCTTTTGTATAAAAGCTTTGTTTACAGAAAAATGTTGATTTTGTCTTCTTCGAATTTGAAGTCTGGTAGAATATTAATAAAAGTTGCTGTTGTAATAGTTTTGCAAAAACAAAAGAACGTATACATGATGATTTTAAATTATTAGACGAATGGTAACGAAATTTTTCGCAAAAATATTAAAAAAGAAGAAGGAAAAGAAAGCTTGAATATTCGTTTGAATATCTAGTACACAAATTCAAATAACTTAGAAGTATTCATTATTTGTTATGCTAGTGCGTAAATCACAATGCTTTGGTTTTATTTTAATTTACAAGGAGAGTCTTTTGACCTTCGGGTCTCGAATTTTCTTTTAATTCTGGGATGTTTTCTTACATGAATTGGTAAAAATAAAGCTGCGTTCATTTAGTCTAATGATTGATTTTTTCAATTTCATAAACAATATTCTCCAAACTTTAAAGATTATTTAAAACATTTTTATCTGCTTGAAGATTTAATTCGCGTAAGAAAACATGTTTTAATCAAAGTAACCATAAAAATATTCACACCCCTCTCACAATTTTAAATAATGTATAATTATGCTAAATAACATTGTATTTTAAAATTCTATTATGATGATTTTTTTTTCATAAATCATTGATAAGTTAAAATAAAGATTAAGAAATTTTTTATGTTTGTATACAGTGCCAATTAATCTATTTTATTTAAATAAATTATTTACGAATCAATTGAGAGCTTTATAATTAAATTGAATTTTTTTAATTTAAAATTCATATGAAAGTAAACATATTTCACAAGTGCAACCTTTAGGCAATAAATTTTTAATCGAATTTTTTTTTTACGCCATAATTTAATCGTATGACGCAAAGCAAATTTTTTAATAGATATATGATATATCTAGTTGTTGACGCAATTTTGCCAATAAAGATAATAGCTATAATCGACAAAATCCTAAATATAACTAATAAAAAAAAACTGAAAAAAAATTTCTAAAAATCGTTGAATTTAAGTTAATAATTCAATATTTTTGTGTTGGTTGCTTTTGATTACTGCTTCTGTACTAGCAGTCATGTGATTTCCGTATAACGTTTTGTGAAATTGGCCGGCTAGGCGAGTGCGGAAATTACTCGCGAATCACCATTAATTTCTTGGCAATTTTAGTAAGCTCGCTGTGTGTGATATATATCATTGAGAATGTAGTGCAATGTTAGAAGGACCGGCTATAAATTCAACAATATTAAGAAAAATATACGTTGAAAAAGTGATTAAGTTATTGTTTTTTTTTGTTCCAAGAAATGAGAAATATAAATCATGATAAATAGAAAGACATATAGAAAGAGAATTCATGAACTTGGATTGATAACAAAAGCTTGCAAATAGAAAGTAAGTTGAATAAATTTCCACATAATACAATTATAACAAACAAATTACGGAATCAAAAATTTTTTTTTGTACGTTATAATGTCTAAAAAACGTTATATTGTCTAAAAAAAGTATCTATAGTCTTATGAAAGACCAAGAGACTTACTGAATACAAATAAAAATGTATTTTAATGATATTTTGTCATGAGGTTAAAAAAATTAAATAAAGATAATTTACTTTCTAAAAACAATAATTAATACTATTCTATATTTTAACATATCCATCGTTTGTTAATAATTCAAACGAAATGGTTAATTTATTGTGTGATAATGTCAAATATTTGATTCAATTATTTTGATTTTTCAAAAGTCATCAAAATAATTTTCGATCTTACTGCAAAAACTACAAATAGAAAATCAAGATTCGAATAAATTTACGAAATTCCATTAGTTATTGTTCAGCCGGTAATTAAGGCTTCATTAACTAAAATTTAGTAAGCTTACTACTCTACATTCGATCAGCCTAATGAATAGAAGATACATGATTATTCTGTTTTCCACGAGAAATAACCAAAAGAGAAAATAAAAGGCGAAAACAGAGAATACAGTCGTCGCCCACTGTCAGTGATAAAAGTAGGTTGGCACCACGCTCTACATTACTATTATAGACTATATCTATAAACCAAATTGACGTACGTTAAACCAAAATTTGGATCATCGATACGTAACTTACTTTATATTTTGTTCAACAATTTACTTGTAACATTACTTTTTTGATTTTTTTTTTCAAATCATAAATTTGGATGCGGTAATTGAATAAAGTAAATTTTGCTTGTTAATGACTACTGTAAAGTTTATAATAGTTTTTTGTCATGCAAGAAGAGATGTTCAACGAAAACGAATGTTTTATTAACTTTTAAAGTCGAATCGATGTAACTGAAATATTTATAAAAGTAAAGAAAAAGTAATTATTGTAAAGAAATTGACCTCTTTTACATAATTTATAAAAAATAAATTTGCTCTACATTTAACTATTGAATTTCATTTTACAATATTTAACATTATTTTTAAATATGCATAATGCGGAATTAATTTACAAAAGAAAAGTTTTAATTAGATTTCATTTAGCATATTATAACTAATCTGAAAATCAGTTTTTCAAAAGATAATTAAGAAAAAAATTGATTAAATCCTATTTTCAGAAATGATTGATTAAACAAAGCCATTGACAAAATCAAGCAGTCATTTCACGCTGTGCTGAGGCCAGCGTTAAACCCAAAATCGATTTGTCTAATCAGTTATTTCGTATACTGTAGTATACATACCCTGTATGTATGCGCACGCAACCTTGTTTTAGATCTCCGCAGTGTGTATGTATATGTACAAATAGGCGACACAAAGACGCGAATGTCCAGATTTAGGCGTATATATACGAGTTAACTCACCATTACAATTATCGCGTATATATACCTACGTTTTGGTGAATTCATCGGAAAATTGACCTTTGACATATCGCGCACTAAAGTCTGCCAAGTTTTTACCAGTTTGAAAATTGGTATGTCGCCAGTATCTTTTCCACTGCGACCAAGTGTATTATAGGAATTTATGTGCAACTTTATCCTTTCCGAGCAAATAGAACAATATTCCGAACAATTTTTTTTTCGCGTACTTTTTTTTTATGCTTTTTTCAAAACTTTACTTACATACATTTTCCATTACGTAATCTTTTAGGTGGTAATTATTCCTGAAATATTAAGAATTTTTAATGTACATTTCTACTGTAACGTTTTAAAGAAGCGTATTCATTAATGGACGTGTTTTTATATTATTAATTGCAATGCATAAGCTATTAATAAAAAGTTTCATTAACGTCTGGGTCAACGTTGCGTTTACTTCATAATGTATTTTTTTCAGATTTTATAATAAAAATGCAGAAAATATATTTGTGAAATTCAAATTTTTTAAAATTATCATCGAAAAATCTTTTAATTTATTACATCGTTAATTGCTTGTAAATTTGCAAATAACTAACTAGCACAATTTTTTCGTGAATTAGAAATATGAAAAAATTCAAATAAAATTAGATAAACTTTTAAATTGAAGAAGCCTTATGATTTTTTCAACGAAATTTCACAGATTCTAAAGCAATCTCGTCAAAATAAACTTACAACGAGCATGCTTTGCATTTTACATATGCATAAATTTTGACGAGCTTAAGGAGAGACTTGTTATGTCGTTCAAAAAGTTGACTGTATACATTAGCCTGATAAATATTTATGTTTATCCTTACTAAAGCGAGTGCAACTTCTTGCAAAAAAAAGAGATAAATAAAAAAAAAGATTCACTTAATTAACAAAACAACAAAAATCTTTTAACGGAATATGAGTATGAACGAGTACATGACTATGAATGCACCGCAAAAAAATAAATGCGTAAAATTTTCATACTATTTACACAGAATTGGAAAAAGTTTTTAAATGTAATGACCCTTTTTTTACACACGATTTAACATGGAAAAATTCATAAAAATTTTTTATGAGCTTTTTATTTGAGCAATAATTTTAATTTTTTATTCGATTTTTTTGTTTTTTAAATATTATTAAAGTCGAAGAATTGAATAAAGCAACTTACGTATTTTCAAACTTTGTGCCTTTAAAACTATTAATGAATGTATTTACGAGGAGTGAAGAGTTGCCAACTTTTAACATCGAAGTGCATACTCTTTTTTTTTTAAATACAAAGTTAAGACGAAAAGGAAAAATAAAAGAAGAAAATAAAAAATTTCAAACCTAATTTCACCCTGACGCTTGAAAAATTTGTGTCTTGTGACGAAGGGAAAAAAAAGAACGAAGTAATAAAAAAAAAAGAAAAGCACAGGGAAATGCTTGACCTAATTAAACGATAAGCAGACTTTCGTTCGTTCTTTGGAAGGCAAGCATATCGACAAGTATCGGCATGTTTATCGGTTTTTCTTACCCTATCCTTTCTCTTCTTTTATTTTTTGTGCTGTGTCGTGACCAGTTAAACAGAAAATCTCTAGGCTTAATATTGAAATTCTCAAATGAAGATTGATTATTGTTCGTAATTGACATTTTGTTTATGGATAGAAAAATTGTACAAGCATATAAAAACATAATGCGAAAAGGCATTTAATAAATATTAAAAAAAAATTTATAACAATTATAGAATTGAATAAAATAAAAATAAAGTTAATTAAGCTCAGTTAAATAAAATGAGAATAAGAAAATAAAAATAATTTAATGGCTGCGCATTGCAATCTTTTAATCCATAAAACAAAGTAAATCTCATCATCTTTTGCAATTATGCAATTCGATAAGCACTATAGACGTATAAGCCTTAATAGGCCGGCGCTAACCTAGTTTATATAGACGAACAAGAGAATAAAGTCCATTCGAAAAGAAAAAAAAAAGAGCTAGAAAGAGAGAACATTGATGCCAGTATACTGGAGGGTTTCCTTGTCGAAGCCGTTACGATTTTCAGTTGGTCGATCGGTTCGGTCGAGGATTAAGGCTTTAGATACGTTAGTGGGATAAATAGAAAATAGAAAGAGAAAGAGAGAGAGAGAAAGGTAAGGTGAATCCGCGCAAACGAAGCTCTTTAACACCTGAGTACGTGAAATGGTATTAAAATAAAGAGAAAAAAAAAGCAAAAAGAAAAATAATTTACGTTATTCAATAACGTGAATACGTATAGGGAGTCCTTTCTCCGCAATATATGTATATAATAGTTTTTCTTTTTCTCTCTCATTTTTTCGTTTAACGATGAATGAAAAATGGTAAGAACCACGATAAACTAGGTCACAGCATTAAAAAGAAATATACCCAATAAAAACGAGAGAAAGAGAGAAGAGAACACATTATGTATATACGTATATATAAGTTACCCAAGCGAGCGGAAAAATGATTTACAAGTTTGAAGTTAAGAAGAAAAAAACTTAGCACGCGAGCTTTGTTAAAGTTGTAAATATAATTGTAACGTTGGTAAATATTGTTATTTTAATTTCATTTAATTAAAATCGAATTGGGAAGACAATTAAAAATTTTATAAACTGTTAATTAGGCAAACGATATATTTGATCCGATTTAACTTAATAAGTTCAGAGCAAAGAAAATCTTTGAGTTTAAAAGAAGCCTTATTTGGATTATTCAGGATTATAGTTATCAAGCCAGGAAAAAAGTAATTGTAATTTTTAATTAATTATTTTCACAAAAAGTTTTAAATTGATTATAAAATAATTAATAAAAATTTATGTCCAGCGGACCGTTCTTATCTTCTCGTGACCAGAGATGTTGAGGTGGAAAATTTTTAGAAGTAGCAATATCCAGACGTCTCCCTCCATTAATCTTTAAATCTCATACACAAGGATAGTCTGTGGCTCGAGATTTAAAATTTACTTTATAAATTTTTTATTTTCAAAAATATAACACTTCATTGTATAGCTAATAATACTACATTTTATTTTGAAAACGTCATTTGTAATATCCCTTACTCCTTAAAAATTTTCAATTTATCTTTGATGCTAAAATTTTTTAGTATTTACTAAAAAATTATACTAATTATACTAGTATTTATGCTTTATACATTGTTAGTAATATTTGCTAAAAATCAAGTGCGTATTAATACTGAATCTTCAGTAATTGGTTTCTATTTATGTGCTGATCGCTATTAGTCTACCAAGTAAAGAAAGAAAATGAAAGAGAAAAATAATAACACATGACTCTACATTTCTTTACGGCGCGTTCAATGGAAGTAAAATGATAGTGATATTTGTAAAATTCTTCATGAAAGAGAAACGACTTCCAGAGCAAAGCTAAAATATAAGGAGGGTTCACTGCATAACATTAGATTAATAATAACGAAATACTTCTAAAACTATAGATTTTAAAATTTCACTTGATGTACATTTTTTATATGAAATAAAGTTATAACTGCCCATTGCACGTACAATTTCCATATATATATATTGTTATCATTATTATATGTATACATGTATACCAGACTTACGAAGGATCAACCTGGGAATAAAGTGGAAAAATTCCAAACACGAAAATTCTAAATCCGTATGAAAAACACATACGCATTCGAAGCTCGATATCCAATTGATCGTTTATATTGCGTTCGATCTCATCTTTTATTCTCTCTAACCAAAGCATTTTGAATAAAATCCCTTACCCATACATACAGATGTGGAAATACATATAAATCTTAAAAGCCACATGATCCGCCTACCACTGAAAGATTGTATCTGTAATACAGAAGCTAGAAAAAAAAGACGAGAAAAGAAAAAAAGAGGGACAGTGATGGGTTAAGGAAATTACAAAAACGATCTTCTTGTACGTTTTACGTGCGTATCTGCTCGGATGTGTATATTCGAAGATAAACGATGGATGAAGATGATAACAGAAAACTCTCCACTTGGAGATTCGTAAAGCTAAAGGGCTTCGGATTGATACAGGGTCTGTCGTTTAGAATTGTGGATGAAAATATAAAAATTTGATGAATGGTTGGGAATTTAGGTACTATACCTTTTTAATATTTGATTAGCTAATATATAATGTAACAAGGTGTGATATAAATAGTATAACGTCTTAAGGTTTTTTGACCTTTACTGGAGCATCAAAATCATTAATGCAATTATTAATTTATTTCAAATAGAATACTATAATTAATTGTGTTGATCTTTAAAATACAATCTTTCTATATGAATTTTACTCAAAGTTTTTTAATCAATTCCAAATAGATGTAATTATTAGTTAATTTTTTACAATGAACTTTTTGATTTCTCATGAACAAATAAGCTCGAGTTCGAATCTCGCTATCAGTCCATTGATACAAGCACCACTATACGCTACATGGGCTTTGTTTACGAACATACTGAGAAACCTCTGTCGCTAATTAGCATCGTAACGATAGCATAAATGGCAACGATAATTATTATTGAAATAATTAACTAGAATGTAAAATCAATCAATAATTTATTTTTAACGCAAAGAAAATACAACGTAAAATTCAACATTATAATAAAAGTACCTAATTACTATGTTTACAAAAAAATATTCCCTCCGAGCTAACTTAATCACAAGCAATCATTTGTATTGATTAAACGATATTCGACCGACCTCAAATTCAAAAAGACTAACTATCATCTTTAATTACGAAAATTTTCTGTTTCAACGAATTTCCACTTTCGCATCGGTCAACGCTCCTTGACCGCTGTTATTCATATTATCCTATTTTTAGATCAAACTTGCATCAATGTGTATTTTTTTTCTTCGTTATTTTAAATTTAATTCATAATTCAAATTTTTAAATCTTTTTTTAAAAAGAGGTCAGTCTTATGAAAATAAAAAATTCAAATTAAATTTATATGTTCATATCGCGTGTAAATAAATAGATTTCATTTTTATTAAAAAATTTGAACTTTTCATCAGTTAAACTTTGACCTCATTAAAAATTTTATTTTTCTTTCATCAAAGGCATACGGGATCATTTTTTCTGGCGAGTCACGGAATAAATTACGTCATAAATTCACTAAATATCATCTATTGATCAGTAAAATTTACATTTCTTTTATCCTGTGAAAACATATTATTAAAAACTCTTATGACAAGTGAATGAATCCAAATCCACCGAAATATTTGAATTCTTATGAGGAAGTGCTTCTTATCGTAAATATCAACATCATTAATCAACAAGGGACATTATGAGTAGCAAGTAAGTATTAGAAAGAATTGGGGGGTTACATTGGTTCAATTTTTTTTTCAGTATGTCCTTTCTTTAATAAAACTTACTCACTGCGTAGAAAAGGTTAAAAAGCTTATTTATATATAAATTTTCTTCTCTGGTATATAAGATTCACGTATAAAAGTCACTAGGTCCGAGCCAGAGAAGTAAAGAGAAACCAGGTCATAGCGTTCGTTCGTATTTCTCGACTAGTTATATGTGTGTGCATATATGTGAGGGAGTAAATATGCATGTGTGTGTATGTCTACATATATGTATGTGTCGAAAACTCACGAGGGCGCGCACGAGCTAAACGATCGCGCAAGCGTCGTTCTTGTGTATAACTGTCTTTTACTCTTGGTAATATAACTCGAATGTGCAATGACTGGGATGATTTTTTTTTCTTATACATTTGTCATAAATAGAAAATTTCAGAAGCTTTTGAATTTTCTTTTTTTATTATTTTCAATAGAATGACAGATTTTTGGTACGCTCGACAATAAAAATCAATAAGAATTTCATCCACAATATATTGATTAAAAATATTTCGAAAATTTTCGTTATTTACTATTGCAAATAAATGAAAAAGAAAATTTCATAATATTTCATTATACTTTTGTTGTTTCATTAATCTTTATCTCAATCTTTTATTTTATTTAACGTCGCTGTACTTATGCTATCATTTCAACGCTGATTAGCGACGGAGGTCGTCAATGTGTTTGTAAACTTTAGCACATGCAACATACAGTGGTGCTTGTATCAATCGGCTGCCGAGAGCAGGATTCGAACTCGAGACCTCGAGATTACGAATCCATCGTTTTACCGAGTGAGCCACTGACGACCTCAATTGGATAATCTTAAAATAAATATTAACTTTAAAAAAGTTTTTCTTTTAAAATGTCTCAATGCTCAATGAATAATCTACTGATTATACTACCGTTATAAGAAGCATTATTTAAAAAATAAAAAAAAATCGAAAAAATAAAAATAAAGTTAACATTTTTAGAAAGAAATTAACCATAAATGACGCATCAGCTAAAGTTCGTATATAAGTTTTTTCGAGCATAAGGAGACACGAGGCACGAAACACACTAGAGCGACGCCTTGACCCTATAAATAATATCGTTTCGAAAACGCTTCTGAAGTAGGCGAGCGCGATCAGCGAAATATCGAAAGCATGCGAAAGCCTTTAATGATCAAGTGTCTCATCTTCAGCTTCTCTTTCTTCCTTCTCTCTTACATTCTTTCTCTCACTCCCTAGTTTCTCTAAAGGCGATACTTGCCGTGATCGACTTGCTTTTATGATGCGAGAACAAAATAAAAATTCTCAGGCGATAACAAACAAGATTGAATTTGATTAGGTTTAAGATTTTTTTTATTACTTTGATGCTGGCAAATTGATAAAGTTTAAAAGTTTTGTTGTTGTAATGGTATTAATTGTACTTTTAATTAGTAAAATATTATGTACAAAGTAGTCTTGTGTGTAAAGAAATTTTAAAAATTAATAAACCATTTTTAATGACGTAAAAATTTCAAAGTTAATATCAAATTTTTGCCTCTATAGTATAATTATTTCTCTGTAAATAAATCATAAAAATTAATTTAATAAATATTTAGAATAAAGTATTGATTAAATATTAAATTTTTATATTTTATGTTTTGAACTTAACATATTTTGAACAAAACATAAATTTTAATATTTCAGTAATTTATCCGATTAGAAAGTTTAATATTTAAATTGAAACTTTTTAAAGTGATCACAACTCATTATCTTGATTAAATTTGATTTCTTTTTTATTTGTTATTTAAGATGAAAGATCCATTAAAATAAAAAATTGTATATTAATTTACATGAATTTGTTTTTTAAATATATACTAATTAAATTGAAATATTGAAAATCCAAGCTTCATTAGTTTTATTCTACAAAAAGCATAGTAAGTAAAGTTTAAACGTTAACCTCCAGAGCAATATAAGTTTGGTTTACTTGAGCTGGATTTTAGATCTTTAGGCGCTCATTAAGTTTTCCATGTGTAAGTACATGTGTATAGGTAGGGTAGTAGATATATAACGCCTTGCGGGAGGAAAGATAGGTACAGACCTCATTAAAGTTTGTCATTGACGCGCGTAGGAATCCAACGATGTCATTAGATTCTTCTTGTTCTCTTCCTCTTCCCCTTTATTTGTCGATTCAAAATGGGTAATAAGACGAAAGAGGTATCAAATTAAGCCCTCGGGGGGCTTGATTTTCGATTGATTAAACAGATTTTTTTGTTTTTTGTTTTAATTTGCTATTTTCATTTTAACCTATGTAGATTTAAAATATTGTTATTTTATTTATTAATATTATCTTAAAATTGAAGGAATAAGTTTAATAACTATTGATTTTTTTAAGGTTCACCCTATCAGTTAGATTAATTTATTATTTCTAAAAGTTATTTTAAATATTTGCATATATATTTGCATATTTACATACATATTACCTAATTGTTTTTTTAAGCTTTTAAGTATTTGAATATATTATATTTTAAAAGGCAAATTATGAAGCTTTTTAACATATTTTATTATATGTAAACTATGAATATTACACGAAACGTTAAGAAATATTCTTTTAATGAAATTCCACTGTTTAAAAAATAATTCAACAAATAATATCATTATTTATCTACTTGATTATTTTTTATGTTACACACTATTTCGATGAAATCATATAATGAAATTTTTTAAATAAACCTTAATTATTAAAAATATTTCATTACTAATTAAGAGAATATCTGAGCTTCGGATAACGATGTTTTTTGAAAATATCGGAGATTTTTTATTGAGTCTAAATATGAGAAATTCCAAAGTTATAGATTTTCATGTAGTAGTTTTTTTTTATTATTCCCTTTTAAAAATATGGTTTTATCGAGCCTCTTAACCATTAAGTAAGGTATTTAGATTATAAACTGGGATACTAGATTAAATTACTAGTTTAGTAGGTAACACAATGATTTTAAACAAAGTGAAATATCAAGCTACAATAATTTAATATGTATTTACTTCAGAATAATCAACTAGATTATGCAAAAAGTTACAAAAATTTTTAGCGTTAAAGTAATGTTAATATGTTCAAAAACTATTGACTATTAATTATGAAAATTAAAAATACCTTATTATATTCTATTACATGTCAAATTATCGCGAATTTGCTTTAAATTTGCATATTTGATCATTGATAATTTTTAAACTAATCAAGATCGTTTTATTTGATAAGTTGATAACCACCCGCATAATATGAAATATGAGTGTTATAAATTGAAATGTTAAGAATTATTTTTTTTAGTTTACCTCACGGTTTAATATTTTCAAAGATGAGAAAATTAAATTTTTTGAGTGACTATGCATGATTAATCATATTTGAAATTCTAAATGATCCACTTTTTCTGATAATCACTTTTTAATAAGATAATTTTGCTGATTCATGTATAACAAAGAAACTTTTTAGAAATCTTTTTAAATAGATTTTAAAAATAATGATTTATATGTACACATACGTGCTAAATTATGTCAATTTAAAGAAATACTATTTTCAACATATACATTTTGATATATCTACTACAGTTTACTCTATTACAGTTTTTATAACACTTTTAGGTTCATTGTATGATTTACACAGATCAAAAAGATTAAACGTGGAATTATTTAAAGGAAAAAATTTAAGAATTGATAAAATAAATTTTTTTAAATGTGTACAATTTTTTTTTAATAGAACTATATGAATACTTAATTGTATCAGTATAATTTTTAATGAATAACGTCATAATTACAAAAATAAATGAGTTCATATATTTTTCAAATAATCGAGAATTTCTCAACATCTTTAAAATCATTCAATTAGCAGCTAATAATCCTTTCATCCAAATTAAAACTACA
This sequence comes from Anastatus disparis, assembly GCA_017163975.1. NCBI lineage: Eukaryota > Metazoa > Arthropoda > Insecta > Hymenoptera > Eupelmidae > Anastatus > Anastatus disparis. Next base: position 6,909,322 of record JAFFSR010000251.1, read on the forward strand.
ATGGAAGATTCAGAACTCTTGCTGAGAAGAAAAATAAGCAAGCCATTGATGTATTCCAATGAGCAAACAAACAACGAAGATTAAAGCCCGTCCTATCAATTCAAAAAACCCATTTGTCTAAATTTAATCATTTTAAGTGCTTTTAGAGAAAAACAAATCGAATATAGACTCACGAGCTATACGATGACGCGCCCTAATGATCTTTTTTTCTTTTCATCTATCATATTAAAAACAAAGAAAATGTAAAAATGAATAAAATATTTAATTTTTAATTTTTTTCAAAGTATATAACTTTAGTATGAATAATTTTTCATCGATTTTTATTATTTAATCAAGCATTTTATTTTTCGTCTCTTGATTCATTCTCTATCGACTATCCAAAAATAATATTTGCTTTTATTGATACAACTACTTCGTTTTGATTTTCAAATATACTTCGTATAACTGCGAGCTCTTATATATACTCAAGTATAAGAGAGAGATTGTTTACGTTTTGGTTTTGTGTATATTTTATAACTATACGCCTCAACGACTAGATCAACCGTAACCGCAGAAAAGATTTTTCGAAAGCTCATAAGATGAAAAGATATGTGCTTTTGATGAAGTTTTCTAATGACATAAGAATTTTTATAGTGTCGTTGTTGTGTTATTGGTAAAAGGAATTTTGAAATTATTTAAAACTTTAAATAATTTTATGAATATTTAATATTTCTTTGTTAATAAATTATTTGATATTGTAAATATTACTTTAAAGAATACATTTTATTTAAATCTATCTTTCATATTTATCAATTTTCTGTAATTTCGCTTAAAACTTTTGAACTCGGTGAAAATAATAATTATGTATGACTATAAATAATAAATCAATTATTTCATTTTACATGGTATAAAAACTTATTAAGGCAGCAAGCACAACAACATAATATTTACGGTAAATATGAATTAATTTTATTGAATGGTCATTCTATATTGTATAATAAAATATTGAATAGTCACATGAAAGTAATAACAAGTAAAAGATCAATGAAAAGTTTTTTTCACATATTATAAATTTCTATAAATATGTTATTGAAAAGTTATAAATATACATTATAGTGAAATCAAAGTAAACAAAACTGTAATTTCAATAAATTATACGAGTTTCGCAAGAGCTTTTCAAAATTTCTATTTTTATGAGAAAAAAAATCCGACATCCGACAAAAAATAACTTACTTTAACGTTTAGAATATGTCTCAAGTATTTTTTTCACAATCATTTTATAAATAATGATTTATTTACGTTTTTTTTATTTTAAACTACATAAAGTAAAGATGTCATTGACATTGATTGAGTGAAAGATATTCAGGATATTATAACGTGGAAGATTGAAGATAAAGCAACTTGGCTGGTATTCATTATTTTACGAAATAAAATATTTATAATTCTATAGAGAATACTAGATTTTAATTTATTTCAAAATAGTAGCGTTATAACGTATTCAGATCTAAATGCTAAATATTAATTGAAAAATGTAGTTTTTCATTGTTTCCTTAAGTTTCTTTATTACACTTGACGTACATTTTGAGTAAAAATATTTTTAACGCTTAACGACATCATTAGCAAAATGGTTGATTTTTAATAAAGTTTTAAGTGTACTTAAAATTCTTAATATCAAAGTTAGAAATTAAAAATTCATAATAGCTGTAAAAATATTTTCTTCGCGAAATTAAGAGCTTTATTTCAACAGCATTTTAAATTTTCTAATTACTGTATAGTTAAAGAACTTGAGAAAATCAAATAATAAAGTAAGAACAGTAAAAGAAAACAGTAAAAATAAGTAAGAAATAAATGAAATACAACTATTTGACAAATTTTAACATACTCTCTATCTTGGACGTAACAGCTTACAAAGAGATACGTCGAGATTTTCGAGAGGTCGGAAATTTAGTAAGAAATAAATGTTTTTTTTTTAAATCAATCTATTGAGATAATCGATATATTAATTTCTCTTGACCTTAAATAATAAAATATAAGGCATATTTTAATTTGAAATCCAAAGGAAATACGTAATAATGTTACTTACGAGGATGCGTCCAGTGGTGGTCTGTCCGGATATAAGCTCGCCGGCCCAGTCTTTGGCTTCGGTCATAAAAGTTCCCTCGAATTCTTTCCCTTGCCTTGCGGCCTTCTGCTCTTTTTGCTTGGGGTCATTTGGCGCAAATTCGGGTTCTTTGCGACAACATAGAAAAGCAAAAGCCCTCCATAGTAAAACGATTAGTAATCCAGCGAGGAAGGTGAATATGCTCGATAATATGAAGCACCACCATTTCCTCACTTTTAGACACTCTTCGTCTACCGGGGGCTGCTCGCTCGTTTCGTCGCACGACGTCATTGTTATTGTCGTCGTTTAATTTATATCTCTTCTTTCTCTTCGTCTTCTTCTTTATTTTTTCTTCCTCTAAATAATTTTGCTGCTGCTGTTGGTTTAGCTGTTGCTGCTGCTGTTGTTGTTTTAGAAATTGATGGTATGTTGGCCGCTGCAGGTGGCCTAGCGCTGCAGCCGTAGTAAGCACGGCCAGCACAGCAGCAGCTATTGCTGCTGCGGCCGCAGCTCCCGACGATGCTGCTGCTCCTGCAACCGCCGCCCCCGGATCGCACATTCACCGTTTCAGCTGTTTCAGCTGATAATCAGCTAATAAATTGCCTTTTATTAAACTACCACCGCCCCACCTATTGCTACACTTATTCAGCAAACAATTGCCGCTCAAGAGAATTATTACTCCTGAGCTGCTGCCTTTCCTTACGCTGCTAATTTTAAAGCTAATGCTACTACTTTGACGGCTACCTCTGCTTCTGCTGCTGCTTCTGCTTCTGCGATCGCTCTTCATGCGCTTCATAATTAACGGTTAATTGTATGGACACCCGGCACGGCGGCCTTTGAGATTTATTTTCTTTTTAATCTTTATTTTTTCTTTTCTTGTTCCCCTCTTATTGCGTCTTACTCAAACACCATCACTTCGATTATCAATTTCTTCCTCTTTGACTTTTTCTTTTATTTTTTTCTCATCCGTCGGCTACACGAGATTTCGACTTTTTTCTTATCACAGTTACACTGATGGTGGCCGTCGGGTATAGGATTATAGGCTGACCGTTCCGTGCCTGTTACTACTGCAGCAGCCGCAGCTGGCTGCTGCTGCTGCCGTTGATGTATTTACTACTGCTGCACACTTATCTCTTTCTCTCTCTCACTCTCTCTTTCTCTATCTCCTTCTCTTTAAAGTTGACCTATTCCCACGATGGGAAGAATAAAAAAAAATTTAAGAGAGAGAGAAAGGAAATTTGCTTCCTCTTGTACGCGCGCGCACTGAAACACACATACATACATAGATATATAAAGATTTTACATGAAGATTTTATACATCACTCGCGCACTTGCTATTTTCAAAAAAATCCACCACTTTGTTAATAAATGAAGGAAAAAAAAAGAAAAGAGAAAATAACAAGAAAACCTTTTTTCTTTTCTTCTGTTCTTATTTTATTTCTCTCTATCTTTCTTTTTCCTTTTAAAACAAAACTATATAAACGTTCAAACTTATATACCTCGTCCACAGGGCGACTTTCCCATTCGACAATCTTAGCGCACCATTTTCATATTTTAGTGTGTCATTCCTTTCTTTCCCTTCTTCTCTTCCTTCCTTCCTTCTTTTATGTCATTCAAGCATTTGTAATCTAAGATATACAACAATAATATAACAAACAATACAAAATACGACTTCGAGACTCACACGCACCTTCTCTGCGAGTGCGCGTCTCTCTAATTCCCTTTTGAAATCAATTTTTGTTTCTTTTTTCTTACATTAAAGGAAGCAAAATTACCAAGTCCATATGCGCGAATCAGCCACTATTTGAACGATAAATTTTACTACTTGTACATAAGCAGATACATGTTTATCTTTTAGTGAAGCTTTTTATTTTCACAGAAGCTTTCAGCTGGCCAACGACACAGAAGAATCGAGCTTTAGTTACTACGGCCACTCGCGAATACGAACTACGACACGTTATTTCGTTTCATATTATTCCTAGCTCTCGTTTTCACATTTCAACGTATACATAGTTATATACGTGCACAGTTATGTGTTAGTGTATATAAAGAAGCGCGAAGACGCACGCGCGTGCGCGAGGACAATCGCGCTCTACTCACGCACGTTTTAAGTACGGACGAACTCACAAATTTCAGCTTAATGTCGTTAATTTATAAATTATTCATATATATTACGCACACTATATACCCACGCACCAAAGTTACACGCACAACGAAGAGAAAAAAAAGGGAGCTGAGCGTGTACTTGTTCTTCTTTCATAAAATAAAAGGAAAAAAATTCTTTTTTACTTTATGTTCACTCAAATATTGTTTGATATACGATTAGAAAAAAATTTAAGCACAACCAGTCTTTAAATATGTTTGTCCTTCATTTCTTTTTGGGTTTTAAAGATGAGTGTCAATTTTTGGCTTTTCTCAAAGCACTCGGTTTTACTATTTAAGTAAAAACTTCTTTGTTGACCCGTGCCACTGGACGACGGCAACGACGACGACGACGACCCGTATATATGTTGTGCGCACATAAAGGGCGCTCACTCATATGTGCGCGCGCGCTCTCTCTCTCTATATTCACACAGTTAGTAATATATATAAAGTTATATGTATATTACTAGCGTTGTGTTGCCGCCGTAACCGCTAACGGCGCTTCGACTATAATGCGCGCGCGCTCCCGTTCACTCTGTTTTTTTTTTCGTTTGCTTTCTCTCTTGCTTTCTCTTTCTTCCTCTTTTCCTCTCTCTCCTTCTCCACTAGCTCGGCAATCAATACGCAACAATGGACCGGGACCAATAAGCTCGTCGGAGCTTTTCCCCTGACGTGGAAAACGCAAGCGCTCTGTTCCCCGTGCGCTATACTTGCTGCGCTTTTCTCCAATTCTTTTACTATTTCTTTTTTTTTGGGCTTTCTTATTTACTTTTTTTAAAAGCTCTATTTCTGACACTCTTTCTTTTTTTTTATAGAATTACATCTTTGGGACTAGAGAACACAGAATTATGATTTTCTTGCATATATATATTCATAAATATTTATATATGAACTGTTTTAATTGTATAAAAGTTTAAAAAATCACAATTTTGCTATTAATAAAACATGGACTAGCTACATCAAAGGAATTTCGTTGAAATTTACTCTACTTTGCGTTGAATTATTTATACAACGATAATCGTAGAAGACATTTTCTTCGAGCTAGCGAAGGAAATAAATACATATTAACGTTCTCATGTACATATAAACATATTGAGCGTCGAATGTATATTTGTACATGTACACAGGAAAAAAGAAACAGAAAATTAAAGAAGGTGCTAAGCGAAGAGTTTCTCGACAATGTTCGGCAAAAGCTCATAGCGTAAAAGGGGCATTACTCTATTTCCGTTTCTCACGCTATCTATATACATCTTTCTTTACTTTTTTTTCTCCTCAGTCCTTCTTTCCTACTTTCTCTCTATCTTCTTTTAATTTTATAGGTAAAAAAGGGCGGCCACGTCTAAAGCTTTCGAGAGAAAGAGAGAAAGAAAAATTGTCGTGTACATAACGGCGATATGCGCCGGCGTCCCTGGGTTCATGACGATTCTGCGCGTTAAGCTAAGATATTACATATCTTTTTCTATATATATATATAAGTGAGTATACGTTAAGATGTTTATATATCTGTATGTAAGTTATATTGCTTGTTACATATATACGTTTACACGAGAGTTTATAAACTCGCGTTTAAATGCACGAAGAGCCCAATAACGATACTCGTATATGAGCTTTTCTTGCTGTATACGTATGCTTTTCCTACTTTCTTTCTTACAAAGTCTTTTTTTTCCTGTAGGGTGATTTTCCGAGCGCGTGCATATGACATACCGGGTAATTTTTATCTTATTCTGCCCTTTTCGTCTTTCTTTATCTCATATTTATTTTTTCTTATTTCTCTATCATATTTTTAATCACATCTTATTGTATACAAGTTAGCTTCGTTTTTCTAGAATTTTTACGCGCAACAACGCAAGAGGGTTCGCTTATGTAGTTCCGTTTAGGGGGTCAAACGGATACAAATACTATATATGTTTGTATAAAATGTATATAAAAATACAAGCTTTCGAGCTTAACGTTTGTACATACATATATATGTATTACGTAGGATTAAACCTAAACTTACTAGGGTAGTATACGTGTGCTGTTTAATTATGTGGGTGGATATGTGGTTTTGTTATGGATGAGTTTTGTACGTGTTTTAAGAAAGAATATTATTGTATACAATAGCTATTTACAATTAACGATAGCAGTTTGTCTTGCTTAAGAAAAATTTTTACGATCAATCAGAATTGTTGATTAATACTTTATTTATCATGTGAAATTAAAAAGAAAATATTAAATATATTTATATCGTACAATAATAATTGTGAATAAAATTCAAGTTTATATGAAACATCTAGAGTAACATAAAAAATTTCATTGTAAAACAATGAGAGATATTTTGAGCTATTATTGATATCTCTTCTGCATGATTTATAACTCAAGTGGAAAGATATTGAATTGAAAAAAAAATGAAGAAGATTAAACTTATTCATGCAATACAACCATCAATCCAATTATAGAATATCGCACTATTGGACGCTTTGAAAGTAAACCTCGAAGGATTTGTTGTGTACAATTGATCAATAATACACTTAAATACTTACGTACTTAATATTTACTAAGCGCCATTAATTTAAAATAAAAAATTTAAGAGATATTTCATATTGATAATTTTGTTAGAAATATTTTGAAATTCATGTAAGAAAAATTTTTGAATTTCAACAGACGATTACCGTTGACAGTATATTATTATATTTTTCTAAATATTAGCTTTCTTGTTTATTTACTAATTCACAAATGGTAAGCCAAGAAAATGAACAATATTCAAAATTTTATTGATTCTATAGTTTTTTTTTAACTTATTAAATAAAATATTTTTAATTTATTTATAAATTTATCGATAGTTTTATTAGAACTAATTAAACTTTTTTAATTATACGTTTATTCTTTGTCAATAAATTACGTTAAAATGATGACGGTGATATTTGAAATTGATCAAGAAAAAAATAAATCACAATTGATTCAGATATAAATGTCATTCATAAATATTGTAATCTATGAAATACGATGAAAATAACTATATTTTAAAACCGTGTAATTAAGACTATGAATTGTCGATAAATCATAAGTAAATACGCATTTTATGTTACTTTAAATAGAACATATTTATCATGATATTTTTAATATCAATTATATAAGCTATTATTTAAGAATAATTGATACAATAAAGAAAAATATTGATGAAATTAACGTATACTTATAGTTGTAAAAAATTATATTTTATTTAATTTATTATTTAATAAAATCTTTAATGATCAATTGATTATATCGATATTCAATTCTTCAACTCAATATTTTTTCCCTCAAAAATAATACTAAAATTTAATAAAAATAATTTTGTGTATCAGAATTTAATGTGATCTTTAATAGTAATATATAGTATTTTTGATAGATTTAATGTCGATATTATTTATAAATAAAACAAGATAAAATAAATGTTATAAAATATTACATTTATATACATAAACATTGTTAGTTATATATTCAATAGAAATCAATGTTGTTCTAATAAAAGAATACTATTCTTTGAACAATTTCAGAAGCATAAATAAAATTTAAGAATAATCATTGTAGTAGTAATATAAATATATTTAATATGTCATAAACTCTAATAATGATAATAACAGTTTACATGAAAATTTTGTTTGTGAGTTAAATGTAATAATAACAATCTCACAGAGCATATAATAATTCGTTTACGAGAAAATATTTTTTTAACTGCTTACAAAGTATAAAATATTTTCATTTTATATTTTTAGTGTTTATGGTACATTATACATTATAAAATATAATTTATTTTAAGTCTTAAAAAAACAAATTGTAAAATGACGAATTCATCAAACAGATGAATGAAATTTTACACGAATATACATTTTTAACATAAATTGAAAGAAAATATTTAATTTTATATATTAAAATAAAATAAAATTTAATTTAATGAATTTTAAAGCCGATATGTATGACAGTAACAATAAAGCCAAGGCAATCCAAATAACGATATAAATAGATTTTAAATATATAACCGGCTTTCGCTAGTTAAGACTGGACGGAACTACACAAATTATATCTATAGTTTGTTTAATTTCGTAATTTTTGAAAAGTGTCTCTTGTAAAATTTTGCAATTGATTTCTTGCGCAATCAATTAATTAATTAATAGAAAGGGTCTTTACTTTATTTCCATTTATTTTTTGATTTCAAGATTTTTTTACAAGAAAAAAAATTTGAATCAATTAAATTATGTATAAATAACTCATCGAATGTTGTTAAAAAAATATTTCTTTCTTTGGGTTTAATAGTAACAAATAATTATTTATAAATTATAAATTAATGATTAAAATTTATTAATGTTGATAGTATTTATAGGTACAGAATATTACACAAAAGTATCTGGTGATTTGAAAAGATTTTCAAAAATTTAGTGTAAACATTGAATGCCGATGTCAGCAGTTTCCAATCACACCTCAACCTCCTCCCTCTCTCCTCCGGAAGCATATGGTGCGGCAGCATAACAACAGCAACCGGGCGACGTTCATACAACATCGTTCTGACGTCAATTATAGGTCAATGTGACGAAAACGTGCTCGTACCGAGAAAATCCCCAATGTAGTACGGCGCTGATGGGCAAGCACTGTGCTTCAATCAGTGGCGGCATTTTAATAGCAAGTTTACAAAATTAAAAATTTTTCGTACTTTTGTTGATAGGCGCACGAAACCTATAAATAAATTTTTAACATAAATTATAAACTGGATCAAAATTTTCAAATATGTATTAAAATTAAATATGTATCATTTAAAAATATTAACGTAAATTTAAAAAATAATTTAAAAAGCAAATAAAAAATAATAGTAAAAACTAATTAATTTTTTCTTCTTCCGCTACTTTTTTCTTCAGGGCTTTTCAAATGCTCTATTGGTTCTATTATTTTGACTATTATACTATTATACTACAATTCTTGTTACTATTATTTTGACAAATATAAGCCAACTTATTAAAAAAAATAAAGTTAATAAAATATTGATTGGTAGATGAAAAATACTATTCACGTGAATAATCTATGTAGATTTTTTCGGCAGGAAAATGAGTTCAATTTCTGAGTTCTATTGTAATTATATGTATAGAAAGCTATAATTTAAATTATTAAATTAATTACATTGTTTAGTATAGACTTAGATGAAAGGTATCATAATAATATATTTTTATATCTTAAACTATTCATTAGGCACAAGTATAAGTTTCAAGGTAAATTTTCAAATAGAAAAAACATAGGAAAACCAAGATAGTTTTACAATAAATTTTTACTTATGTATACAGAATTCGATTCATCTATTTATAATCGAAAAAAAATTACAAGTTAAGCAAATATTCAGGAAACCAATTTCATGACTATGGTTACAACTAATATAATAAACTGCTTAAAGTCTAGAATTTAGTGTAAATATTTAAAAAATCATTTGGAAACTATCTACTTTGGTTGATATTACTTAACTTATTCAGTTATTATATTTACCTAGTGACCTAAACTTCTTTCTACTTTTATGGAAAGATATTATCCAAGTCTCAACCTCTATCTTCGTTCGCTCGGACGCTAATTGCACGCCGTCCAAAAAAGGACCACTTACCAGGAGAGGTTATGACCTACGGGTCACAGATCTTGATGAAACTTTGGGATATGTTTTAGGTACCAAAATATGAGTAAAGCCAGAGTGGTACGGTCTAACACTTCGAAATACTAAAATTATGGACTTTTACAGTTTTATTGTAAGAAAAATGTATGATTTTAAGAAATGTGAATAATTCAGTCTATATATGTCTTTGATGAATTAACAAGGACTAAAATAAAAGTAGAGATAGCAAGCTTCAATTTGCTCTTTTCAGAATTGAGAAATAATAATTAGAACTAAGCTCTACTAACATCTAAATTCTGAAAGACAGTGATTTTTAGTAATTTTTTGCTGCTCAACTTTAAACAAGCATAACAAGTTCTAATTATTATTTCTCAATTCTGAAAACAGCAAATTGAAGCTTGCTTTCTCTACTTTTATTTTAGTTCGTGTTAATTCATCAAAGACATTTATGGACTGAATTATTATCATTTTATTATAACATGATATCGTTATAACCAGGTAATCTTACTATTAAAATTTTATAATGCTTAAAATTAATTTCGTAGTTTATTGAATAAAAAGGTGTTTTTCGTATAAAATAGAGAAAATTTAATGAAAATGAATTATTAGTTTCATCGTTTTAAAAATTTTAAAATGATTTTAGCCATTATATATTAATTTCAAATTCTTCCGTCGTTAGTTCTACACATATGTCCAAGTTAATCAACTGACTTTCGTATTCTAGTTTGTACAGTTTTGTTCATATCGTGTTTATAAAATTTTCGTTTGCCGGTATTTGTGTGCGCAAGGAATTATCATTCGCGGATGAGTGTTGTGAATTAATATTTGTGCAGGATAAAGAATTTTTCATTTGAAAATTTTTTTACACACTTTCCGCGCAGTGAAGTGAAAATTAGTATATACACCTGGAGAGTGAAATAAGCAAAGCATACCCTGTATGTATGACGCCCTCACTACGCTCGAACCTCAACTAACACACGACGTTCTTTACTTATTGTACTCCCTCGGTGTATAATTATAATCTTCAAAAAATAATAATCATTTCATTAAATCATGGGATTAAAGTTTATTGTTTTCATGAAAAAAATGTATTATATATCATTCTATTAACAGGACCAAGTATAAAATCAGCAGCATACTTCCTCTAGAAAAGGCTGCCCGATGAGATATTTTGTACTATTTTTAGCTACGTTACGGAACAAGATTTATAGGCTATCACAGGTTTGCAAACGTTTTCAAGCAATAGATAATGATTTAGAACTTTGGAAATCCCTTTATCAAAAAGACTACGAATATGATTTGCCTCTTTTTGATATCGCACCTTGCAAGTTTGGATTTGTCCGTCCGGAAAATTAAAATATCCTAAGCCATGAAAAGAAAGTTTTAGATAGCTTTATCGAGGCATACATGTACAATTCGGCTACAAACATGTTAAGCAGGAAGGTATAAGTTCACGATACTTTGATTCTGTCAAACAGGCCTTGGAATATTTTTGTTGCGAGATTTACGACCACTCTCGGAGAACAACTACCAGGCTTAGCGACTCAACAACATCATTGCAAGTATGGCTTTTTCCTCCAAGGATATCATCTTCTAACGCTTCGCTCTCTATCTCCAGGACATCTTTCCCGAGCCTAAGCGAACAACATCTCGCAGACCCTGGACGCAACAAAATCAGTTGTCACGTAGATAGGCTTAGAAGAGAGAATACGCCACAATCCAGAGGCACTGGAGGAGGAATCGAAAGAGATTTATTAAAGACATTCTCAACCACATCGAGGACGCCCAATGGCCGTCATAGTAGATCATGGGGACTTATTGGTCGGTGATCTTCACGAAGTCGGCAAACAACACCTTTCTCGTCCTAGTCTTGCCATGTCACCTGGCCCTGACGGACTGAAGACTGGCCAGCTTAGAGCAGTACCATTCTCTATTCTGATGCGCATCTTTAAGATCTTCATGTGGTGCAAAAGGCTGCCTAGCCATCTGATGGATTCGGCTACGACCTTCATTCCTAAGAACGCCCTCGATCCTGGTGATTTTAGGCTAATTTCCATCTCTTCGGTGATGACGAGAATCTTTCATAAGATTTTTTCTCATCGGATTTATACCAACATTATGCAAAATCATCAGCAAAGGGCGTTCTAAGCGGGAATCGATGGCTGCCGTTTTTTAAGTTTTGATCCCTTATACAAATTTCAAATACATGCAGATATATAAGGCCAAAACACTCTCAGTTGAATCGTAGAAGTTCTTCATTTTTCAGAAACTTAAATCTACTAGGTTCATCTCGTTTTTGGTCTTTCCTTTGAATAGGAAATGAATACTATACTCAAATATATAAATTAGTTTGTATAGCAATGGACACTAACACTTATACTCATAAATATTGATTCTCTTTCCATTTTATTGCAAAATTTTCGATAAAGAAATGCATTAGCTTGTAGTATGTACAATAAAGATTATTCAGTTAAATTTTTAAATAAATATATTTATTTGTTATTGAGAATTGTGGGTTCCAAAATTCCAAATTTTTCAATTTTTTACCAGAGTCAAAATATCTTAAAAAACTAATGAATAAATTTATTTGAAAATTTAACTAAATATTCATCGTGGTACATACTATAAGCTAATGAATTTCTTTTCTGGAAATTCAACAATAAAATGAAAAGGCAGTTAATATTTATGAGTACAGGTGTAATGTCCGTTTTACACCTCCTTAAAATTTAAAATTAATATTGAGCTGTAAGTTATGACTGAGCATAAAAGATATTATACGCGTTTATACAATTTAAAAATTTTGATTAGTTTAAGTTCATTTACGTGAGTAGGTGGAGCATAGGTCCAGCACATGCAAATAATAAATAAAAATATTACTGAATACTTAATCATTCAATGTATTAATGTATCAGGATTTCTATTTTTACTTTTATTTAACGACAATTTATGAACTTGTTCCTACATACAAATCAGTTGCTTGATTAAATTAATACTTTTCTTTATTGTTTTATAAAAATTTAAATAGTTTATATACCGTGCAAAATAACTATTCAATCTCTTTTATAATCTAACTTCTATTTCATCTTTTTTTATTTAATATTATATATAGAGAAAAATACCTCACTTCTAATGTCGACTTATAAATTTTTATATTATAGTTTTGTAAGTAATTTAATTTTTGTATTTCTATAAAAAAGGATTAATTAAAGTTGAAATATGTATAAAATTTGTTTAAATACAAATCATATCATTATGATAAATTTGAAATTTATTTTACACGGAGAAACTTTTTGAGGCGAGAGACCTTAGTTAATCTTGAGGGGTGAGACCTTTATTAATGGAGCGATTCGATGAGGCGTCGTGCCTTGCGTATAAAGGTCTGAGACCTTTATTTTGAAGACTGAAGGCATAAAGCCAGGAAAAACCGAATCCATGTATACATCAGCCGAACGTAATAAACGTACGGCCTCGGTGACAAAGGTCTCAGACCTTTATGCTCAAGATGGGACGACTCATTTACTTTATACACGGAGCGAACAAATCGGGAATACTTCCTTGCGCCCTCTACTGCAATAGTTCCGTACACATGTTTTTGGAAATAGACCTTGTGTATAAGCAACGATTCCATAACCCATCGGGAAAAAGTCCGAACGCTTATAGAGCGTTCGGACTTTTTCCCGATGCCTTATGGAATCGTTGCTTGTACGCAAGGCCTATTTCCAAAAACGTGCGTACGGATGTGTAGCAGTAGAGGGCGCAAGGAAGTATTCCCGATTTGTTCGCTCCGTGTAGAGGCGCCTGGCCCTACACTACAGAGGTCTCTCGCCCCAAAAAGTTTCTCGGTGTACTAAATTCTACTTATCAATAATTTTATGTAAAAGTAAAAATTCTACTAGGCATTGTAAATTGAAGGTCCGGATGCAGGAAAGGAGTATGCGCTCAAAAACGTGTAATCTTATTAAAAAAAATATACGTATTTTTTACATATTAAAATTAGGGGTGTGCGAGTAGCTCGAACTACGAGTAACTCGAACAAATTACTCGACTCGACTCGAGCTCGTCCGAATCGAGTATTAACTCGAACTTTTCGAGTTATTCGAAAAAATATGAACTACTCGAATAACTCGAAGAAATATGAACTACTCGAAAAACTCGAAGAAATATGAACTACTCGAATAACTCGAGTCACTCGAAAAAAATATGAACTACTCGAATAACTTGAGCTACTCGAATAACTCGAACAACTAGATTATATTATTATGTAGTAATTAGTTCTTTTTCATACGAAAAAAATTATTTTTTTACTCTTTTTTTCATTAACTTGCTGTGAATTCTGTTTATCCGTCTATTTAGAAAGAATATTGGAAAAACTTTTAAACTAACTTCGAGTCGAGTCGAGTATTATATTCGAGTTACTCGAACTTTTCGGGTTACTCGAATCTATCGAGTAACTTGAACCATCCAAGTTACTCGAATCCATCGAGTAACTCGAGCCATCCGAGTAATTCATATTTTTTCGAGTACTTAAGGATCTCGAGTACTCGACTCGAACTCGATTATTCGAGTATTTGCACACCCCTAATTAAAATATGCGTGTTTTTCATGTATTTTTTAATGCGTTTTCTCACGTAGAAAGCTACGCGTTTCTCCATGAATGAACTTTTTATTATGGCTTGTCATATTCTTTTTATTATGATAAAAATGTCTAATAAAGAGTTAAATATGATAATTTTATTTAAAAATTAAGAATACAATAGAATAAACATTTATTTAAAAAATTTTTTTTTTTCATAAATTTTTTCTTACGTTTGTTTATGCATTTATTTCACGTGTAAAAAAATACGTGAAAAATTTATGAAATAATATATTTAAAAAATAAATTTTCATTCTATTACATTCTCAATTTTTATATAAAATTATAATATTTAACTCCTTATTAGAAATTTTTGTTGTAACAAAAAGAATATGATAAGCCATAGTAAAAAGTAAGGGTGTGCGAGTAGCTCGAACTACGAGTATCTCGAACAAATTACTCGACTAGACGAACTCGAGTCGAGTTGAGGATTAACTCGAACTTTCCGAGTTACTCGAATTTATCGAGTTACTCAGAAAAATGTGAACTACTCGAATAACTAGATTATATTATTCTGTGGTAATTAGTTCTTTTTTATACGAAAAAAATTGTTTTTTTACTATTTTTTTCATTAACTTGCTGTGAGTTTTGTCTAACCGTCTATTCAGAAGGAATATTGGAACAACTTTTAAACTAACTTCGAGTCGAGTATTAAACTCGAATTACTCGAGTAATACATATTTTTTCGAGTATTTAAGGATCTCGAACTGGAAGAAAAAACTCGACTTGACTCGAACTATTCGAGTATTTGCACAACCCTAGTAAAAAGTTTATTTATGAAAAAACGCATAATTTCTTAAATAGAAAAATCTTACATAGAAAAACACGTGAAAAAAATAGAAGAGAAAACACGCAAATTTAACATGTAAAAAACACGTATTTTCACTTGTTTTTTACAAATGCATAAAACATGTATTTTTTTCAATAGGGAACATAACCTGTATTTTATTTTAAAATTATTTCTTGAAAAAGAATATCAATACTTATATTTGTAGTATGTTTGCCTTATTTTATTTTTTACATTGAACTATTATCAATTTTCGTATTTATTTCAATTTAAATTTTAAATAAATAATACATACGACTGCAGTGATGACAACTCATTTCAAATATAATCGATAATATAGATATTTTCAGTACCATCCAAGTGATATAAGTTCTTGCAATTTTCTACATTCACATAATAGCGCTGCTTGTCCATGGTATATAATCTTCAAGTGGACTTTTTCTCTTGCAACATGTAATGTATAGTGTGTTGTGGAGGATGGGGAGTTGAAGAAAGTGTGAGTGAGGTAGACAAATTGAAAAAAAAGAAAGATGAGAAAACTGAACATTTTTGTTAGAAAAATTTTGTTGGAAACTTACATTGAATAGTGCGCGTCTTTCCTATTTCCCTCTCCAAAATATATAAAACGCTTTCTTCCCCTGTAAAAGAGAGAGAGCACATCCTTTTCTTTCTTTTCCGTTTTCGTACGGAAAGTGGAAGTATAAGTAGAAGTTTAATAATATATACATATATACACGTATTACTTTTTTTTAGTATAGAAAAGCTTGTGCAAGAGAGATTTTTACCTTAATAACCTTGATTGTTTGTTGTTTATTTTTTAAAATCATTTTTCACTTTACCTACATGTTATCTTCAGCTGCTGTTGTTGCTGTTACAGAGCTGCATTATTATTATTTCCAAAGCAAATGACAGTGGCAAGAAGT
This sequence comes from Anastatus disparis, assembly GCA_017163975.1. NCBI lineage: Eukaryota > Metazoa > Arthropoda > Insecta > Hymenoptera > Eupelmidae > Anastatus > Anastatus disparis. Next base: position 6,925,492 of record JAFFSR010000251.1, read on the forward strand.
ACGATGCGACTGCAGGAACAGTATACACGACATCACCTGATGATTTCGTCGATGGTGTAAGATATTATATATAAGGCGAAACAAAGAGAAATAAGGATCTTTTATTTTTTTTTTTTATTTTTTTTTGAAAAAGATATCTTTTTCTAAAAAAATAAATAGTGCAGAAGAAGAAATTTTATTAATGCAGTTTCTAGCACAAAAGCTTCGTACGGGATGCCTTGAACGAGGCTACCGAACTGTCACAAGTCTCAAGATCTTTCATAACAATAAGGTATTTTATAATTTTAAAAATTTTTCTTCATTTAATTTTTCATTTTTGTTTATATTTATAGTCATGTCTTTGAAACTTTTATTATTATAATGTTTATTAATTTTATTGGTTATGATAAAACGTAATTTTGTGTTAACCTAATATTTAGAAAGTTTTTGAAAAATGTTATAAAAGTGATATTTTAATAATTTAAAAAACTAAAGTACTGTAATCAATGATTACAGTAAAATTTTGTAAATTTAATTTGTTGAAATAATTTAAACTTTGTTTCTATTTTCATTTATTAAAATCTTAACCTTCTCAACTCATAATTATACAGTAGTCTGTAATTTTTGTTGTTATCAATAGTTTGTATGAGCTGATTTTGTTAATTTCAATGAATATTTTAAATTGTAAAGTCGGTACATTAAAAATTTAGAATTTGTTGGATTATATTGATTTTTTAATAATATCTAACACAATCTGTCCCGTATAAAAAAAACAAAGATTTATTTCATTTATATCAATTCCATTTTATTGTGAAATGTTTGAAAACAATAAAAGATAAATATTTTAAAAATACTTGATTCTTTTAAATCTATATTTGAAATGGTAACGTAATTAAAAATGTAAACATTTTCTTTATTAACAATTTATTAAAATAATTTGGAAACTGTTTATAAAATAACAATTATTTTTAGCTTTTGATTAAGACTGCCAAATTAAGACTGAACCACTGATGCAAGGGACAGCTGCTATCATTGCACACAGACAGCATCAATGGGAAACTGTTTTTCATGTTTTAAGGTGTCTCCTCCACCATCTGCAACAAATCAGTCAACTGTTTTGGAGCATAAAGATGGTAATTCACTTTTAATCAAATTGATTGTATAAGTTATAGAAAATTGAGTTTTTCTTATATTATTTTAAATTAGATTACATTTTTCCATAACATTTATGAGTTTTATTGCTTTTTAAGTTTTATGGACCACTAATATCTTAAAATTTATTTTGTTTTTTAATTAGTAAATTACGTTTTTATTCAAAAAATTAATTTATCATTAAAATTCATTTAGAAACTATGGAGTTACGCTCTTTATTTCCACAAAATGCAATTCAAAATCATCCGCACACAACTATAGAATCTCATGCCAATGGAAATAAAAAATCATCATTAAGTACAATGTCAACATTTAATGGTGTAGGCTCAGATAATTGTGGTTCTGTACCAATGGTTCAGAACAATTTGCGTTCATCTCGTGGCTTTTACTCACGGTTACCGCCATTAGGGAAATCAGGAACGAATTCTGGCCTCAATGCAACGACTGATAATAAGCAACAAAAAGAACCTTCAGAAAACAAAATCAATTCCTTGTTTGAACAGTATAAGGTAATAATAATCGTATTTCTTTAAAAAAAAGTAGATAATTGGTATTTATTAATTTAGTCACATATATTTAAATTAATAATATTACGTTGAGATATATTGTAATAATACTTTCACCTAATATTTTTAATACGTATATTTTAAGACTTGTTAATGTAACAATTCATTTATATTATATTAGCAAATTAAATATATTAGGATATTTTCACGTTTTTTATTATAATCATGACAATCAATTAATTTATAATTTTAATCAAGTAAATGATTTATCTAATACCCAACATATATTTTAAATAAACTTTGATCAATTTTATTATTCAAAAGTAAAATATGTTTATTTATTAGATTCAAGAATTTTTAATAATTATAATGTTTCTGTTAACTTCAGCTTATTTATTGAATTATTGATATTTTAAAATTTTGTATATAAAGGATCCTCATGAAGATACTATATTGGCTGATGGGATTGAACGGCTTTGTGATGACCTTCAGTTATCTCCAGATGAATTTAAAGTGCTTGTGCTTGCTTGGAAGTTAAATGCTGAGCAGATGTGCCAGTTTACACGTAACGAATTTGTTGAAGGCTTAAAATCAATGAAGGTAGATAGTATACGAGGTGTTCAGCAACAGTTACCCGAAATTGTTCATGAATTAACAGCGAATAGCGAGTTGTTTAAAGACCTATACAGATTTACATTCCGCTTCGGGCTTGATGTAAGCTCAGGCCAGCGTATTCTACCTGCTGATATGGCTATCGTTCTTTGGAGGCTCGTATTCACAATTCGTGAGCCACCACTTTTGGATAGATGGCTGAAGTTTCTCGAGTGCCATCATGTCCGCGGTATCCCAAGAGATACTTGGAACATGTTCCTGAATTTTGCAGAAAGTATCGGTGATGATCTTGGAGCTTATGACGACGCAGAAGCCTGGCCGAGCTTGTTTGATGATTTTGTTGAGTATGAGAATGATCAGATGAATCAGAACATTACCAAGGATGAATTTATCAAGGACTCATCAATCGAAAATGATTAGTCACACGGTGATTTTTTAAGAAGCGTTCTATATATTTTTTTAGATTTTTTTTTTCAAAAAAATGTTTTATTATTATTGAGTATGAAAAACGAGTTTATCTTGAAGCAGAAAATAATATATACATACGCAATGTACGGAAGAAATTTTACTCAACTTGTCATTACATTGAAAATGAATTTTAATTCTTCATGTCAATATCAGTCATATTTTAAGTATAAATTATTCAAAGAGATTATAACAAAATTACTTTCAGATGTGCAATGGTTTGTTGAATTAAAATATAAATTTTTATATTTTAGATTTATTGATTTTTTCTTTATTGTTTCGTTATAATTTTAACTTATGTTTTAAATATCGAACTTACTAATTATACAGTATTTTAATAAATTAATTATTCAAATATTAAGTATTTAAATTTTAAATATTGATTTTTTAAATGTTTTATGAAAATACTCAAAGGTCATAAAAATGTATGATCAGTTTAAAAGTAATTTAATATGAAAAAAAATTCAATTTATTTAATGAAAATAATGTAATTTAATTCATTATTAGTATTTAATACAGATTAATTAAAAATAATTTTTTATTTAACACAACTTAAAAATGATGGAAAAGGGATTGTAATAAAATTTATAAACATAATTCATCAACTTCTACACGTAATGATACAAGAATAAGATGATATTTTAATTATAATATTTAAGACATTACTTAACAAACTTTTCATAAAAAATAAATATATTTGGAATGGACCAATGACAATTAAATTAAAAAATATTTTTTCAAAGCAGAATTGTAGATGTACTCGTTTTTCAAATTCAATAGTGTGGCATTCCCTGCAGTCACAACTTAAATGCAAGCTTAGAATAGAATTTTTATAATGTTTTTAGCTTAGCTTGCGATCTCTTCGTTCTTCTTTATTTTAGGACTGTTTTTTTTTTTAAGAACGATTTTACGATATATTTTCTAGCAATTTGATAATCGTGATATATTAAATACTAACAAATGAATTTTATTTACCTTAATGACGCTGTCCAATAATGACAATGTGTATGTGTTAGATAGTTAATTGCGCGAAATATAGTATCGATGCCTGCTGTTTAAATTTAAAGCATTATAAATAAAATATTCTTAAAAAGGGTTTAATTTAAGGCAGCGAGAAAAGCGTGACTTTATTGAAGAGAAACATTTAATTAAATAATAGTGTATGTACAAGATGTACGTGCTTATTACACATGCACACATATATGTATATGTGAAATGGAGATTTAGCAAAAGATATTTTGAGTGTAATAAGTATTTTTTCTTTTTTTTTAGAATTGTTATTGATATTTAACTAAAAACGTGAATTTGATGTGTGATTTGTGTTTGTTGTGTTTAATATTATGCATATTGAATTCAATAATTTAGCTTTTTATTAGCTGTATTTTGTCTTTCCATCAATATTTACTATATAAAATACTTCCAGTCCGTAATTATATATACATTTATGTACAATATATATCCATATGCATATGTGTGTGCGTATGCATATATATGTATATATAGAACAGTGCAGATATTTAAATTAATGTAACACGGATCCAAACTTGTGATACGCGTATGCTCGAATACATTATCATTCACTTACTGTCTCTAAAATGTAAGGTAGATTAAAAAAAAGAAAATTAGTTGAAAGCTGTATAGAAGAAAGTCCAGTGATTTGTAGTATTTTGTATAAAAGGACTAGCTCAATTAGCTAATTGATTCCTAATATGTGTTTGAATGACTTTTATGGTTATTACAACAAGCTTCAGAAATAATTCATATAAAAGAAAATTCTTTTTATTATCTAATCTTCCGAATCAATATATTAACCTTTTAATCATTGTGATTTTTTTAAAAATGAATAATTTTAACCGACTGAATGTAAAACTAATTTTGAAAATTAAAAGTCAGATTCACTCATAGTTTTTCTTAACTTTTTACTAGTCATTATATTATTTATTGAGCAGAGTATCGACGTTTTATAATTGTTAGTTTTCAATGAAATTCCCTAAGTGAGAATTGGTGATAAAAAATTTGTTTTTTTAATAAAATAAATATCTGAATATTATCATATTATTTGAAAGGGTTAATTTGTTGATTCAATAAATTTATTATCAGTATAACATTTTTTTCATCTAGCTTTGATTATAGCTTCAATTATGCTAACAAAGAATTATTTGTACGATGATAACTTAGATAATCAATTTATTTAGTGAGGTGCTACCATGAACTGGCCTTAACTTCAGTATAACTTAATATCATGTACCTAAGATTATTCTATCTTTAACATATATCAAAATCTTTATAAAAAAAAATTAAGGAAAAGAAAAGCGAAACATTTTTCTACTGCCACAAAAGAAAATAAAACAATATATTCAGATTGCGATATGCCCAAGAATGCAATGAAGAACCTATAAAAATTTTCTTGCCAAATGAAAAAAGAAATTTTTAATGGTTCTTAGTTTCTAGGGCCAATTAAATTTTATCATGGTTATCTTTGTTTTTGATCTCACATAATGACATTTAACAGTCATTCTTTTTTGTTAACTAATTTAAAAAATGTGTATTTTAAATTGATTTGTTACATATTATTAACACAATAAAAAACGCACTGCTTAAATTTATTCTCAGCTTTGCGCATATTTTATAAAGCCAATAGTATATAGTGCATTCTGAAATAAATAGTATTGTAAATGAAATAAATATGTGCAACTAAAGATTTCAGGCTTACTGACTTAGTATAAAAAAATATACTGAAGAAAAAAGTTTTTATATGAATCAAAATTGAATAAATGATTTTGATAGTATAAAATTGTTATTATAATGCAATTCAGTTAAAATTTATATTTCAATGTAAAATCATTTTTTAAGAGCGCTTTTTAAATTTTCAATCTTTATGCGTATGCTCGAAAAATGTTTTTAAACTATTAAATTATAAATGAAGATTATCATCAAAATTTTATACACCTCTTATCAAGATTTTAGCAATTAAACGTTGAATAAATAAATGAACGACTATGTGATAAAAAATAAACGAGAAATATATTAACTGCATTAGGTAAATATTCAATTTTCATAAAAGAAAGAAAATAATACATAAACATTGCGCGTAAGAAAATGTTTAGACAATTTATCATATTAAATAAGCATAAATATTTAAGCAAAAAAAATTTTTTTATTCCCTTGTGCAGGGATTGCCTAAATAATGTAAAAAATAACTTTTTAACTGCAACTTCCATTAGCTCAAATCTAATGGCATTACATTTAATTTGATATTCTTTTTAACTTTTAATTACACACGGTAAAAGTTTTTGTACTCTTAAATGATACTTTTTATACATTACATTTTAAAATGAGATATTTTAGTTTCTAAATAATAATGACGACTTTTAAGTACTGCGTTAAGTGAATTTTGTTGACAAAAATTTTAGTGCAATTATTTAAATATTATACATAATTTGACGTATATTGTAAAATTAATTCAACCGATGTTATATACATACAATTATCTATAATGAATTTTATAAAAAAAACAGCTTGAAGACTTATAGAAATTTAAATTTGTACATTTTTAGTTATAAAAAACACTATAAATATATTATACATATGCAACTAAATACACAAGCTTCTGTGTAAATAAACATATTTCACTATGGGATTATAAAAACTTTTACTGCATAGAAATCGTTTGATTAACAAAAGAAACATTTTAAAATATCACATTAGTTTTAAATCCCAATATTTTAATGAAATACAAAAAAAAATCGTCATAAACTTTCTTCTTTACAAAACATTTGTGGCCTTTTATCATCACAGATTTATAAATAAAAATGTATGTGCGAAATGAAAATAAGTAGAGAGCGAAAAAAAAGGAATGAGACGTGTCGGGCAAAGAGAGCTGTATTATTATTATAAGTATACATAAATATATAAATATATATAAATAATTATATTATAAAAAGAAAAAAAAAAAAAAATCTTAAAAGTTTTACAATTAAAAAAAAAGCGTACCAATTTAGCTTGAAGGTTCTTCGCGTGTATAAAATTAATTCGTTATATGAAGAACTATATCGAGAGACAAGAATCATTTAAATGGAGCACAAAAAGATAATTGTATATTCACATCCTATTACGGAAAGTGCCAACGAGCTGAATAAAATTAAAAAAAAAAAAAGAATTTTAATATTAAGCCTACAGAGCGATGTGTGCTTACTAATTAATATATATTATATAATACATGTGTATTTATAAAAAAAATTGAGTACTTCATTTTCATACCTTTTAATATTTATGTTTTTCTTTTCATTATAATCACTCAGCAAAAATTTTAAATAATTGTTTTTGTCTTTGATATTATAAAAAGTTAAAACAAACCACAGTTTATTCATATTTTTACTTTATTCATAGTTAACAAGTAGGTTTAAATTTTTATTTGAAAAATTTTTTGGTCCTTGCATGTTAGAGTGTTTATTCAATAATCTTACACAATATATATTTCTTCTTGTTTGAAAATTCAAGGTTGAAATAAACAAAAAAACAAGAAACACTTTTTTTTAACACAATAAATAATAACATTTATTTGCAGTTTTTTTAAGTATAGGTTCTGACATCACCATTTATAATACAGTTTAATTGTCAGGATATTCAAAGAAATAATGATTTTACAATTTTCTTTTCTTTTTTTTATGAACAATCAATTGAATTAATTCAATCAAGAATTTTTAATGACTATCGTGCATCCAAATTTACAGACTGCTGAATTCCGCAATATTGCTTGATAATTTACATTCATTGTTATTTCGGCGGTTCGAGTTGCAGCCCGTTTTTCCTTTATTTTTTATATTTCAATATTACGTAAGCCTCGATATCATTTATAGGATGGATTATCGTTGCCTTGACTTGTATTGCAGATTTTATTTATATTTGTTCAATCAATTAAATTATTGATATATGTCGTTGTTTCAAAGTAAAACAATAAATGAAGAAAAAAATTTTTTTTCTGAAAAAATAATATTTTTTTAATTTACATCAGGTATATAGCATTGGTATTGCAATATCGGAGAATGAAAATTTAAATAAATCCACAATAACATTCGAGTGCACAATTTGTTTACATCTCATAAATGTGCGCGCTTCTATATAATGATACAACATAAACTTTATAAAAAATACAAATATGTTTCACTTTATCATAATAGAAATTCCATAGCCCAACAATATTTTAAAATTACAGCAATTAAAATTGATCCTAGAGGAGCCATTGATGTGGCTGTGGATTTTCCTTCAATAATTTTGGGCATGCTACATATAAGTTAATCAACTTAAAAATGTGATTAGAGTTCCGTTTTTTGTTCTTAAATTCCCTTTTCTTTCAATAAATGATCATTATTATAAATCATACATAGACTAGACTAGGATTGTATGTAAACATTGAGATCTCTGCGCTACACAGGTTCATCTCTTAAAGAACTAGAATAAATGCGTGTTGGCTACATTAATAAGTATATTCTTCTTTTTTTTTCATTTTTATAAATTACTTTTATCGCTTTGATAGACGTTTCAAGATTTCTTCTTTTTTTTTCTTCATTTGTTTTATACATGCTACATCAGTAATGTCCGTTACAATATCTATAATTTTTTTCACAGGCTCAAAATTTTTGTATTTAAGTCGTTTTTAAACTCTTCTCTAGTTAGAAAATTTTATTGACAAAATAAATTCATTTATTTAGATAGTAAATTATTATTATTATATATTAATAAATGCTGAATTCCGAATGTTTTTCAAGATTGTGTACATGGAAGATAAATTAAAGAACATTCGGATAAATTTTCTTTTTTTTTCTTCAGAATATACACACATTATATAATTAATTTGTTACTACGATCAAACTTTTACTACTCTACTAGTATTTCTACTTTAAATACGACACCTATTGATGTTACATCCGGTATCTATGGCTCGTCTTAATCTTGAAATTTTTTATTAGCAGGTGTAACATCATCGATTCAAATGATTACATCTAAAGTTTTTTCTTTTTCACTAGTTGTATATAATTAAATATATATTCAAGAATATGCTTATAATTCATTTTTTTCCTTATCTCTATTTCTTAACAAATAATAAATTTATTTTATCAATAATATTTTTTTACTAGAATAGAGTTTAATAACCACATTAATTACGATATTTGAACTGGTTCCTTTTTTTTTAATTTTTATTTTAACTTAACAAGACGCAACCGTTGTATATTTTAAATGACTTGAGATTATAATACTATACCTCCTATCCACAAAACCACATATTGTTTTCAATCAGTAGACTAATCAAGAAGCACTTCTAATGCTTTTTATAACGTTTGGTAATTCTTTTAAAAATTTTAATTAAAATTTTTTAATCGATTTTAATGTTTAATAAACTTGTATGAACATAAATTGTTTATTCGATGTTGTGCAAAGCAAAACAACCAATTAAGCAAAATTCAGAGTAAAATTTCATTCTTTAATTTTACATAACAATATAAATATTATTAATTTACTTTTATCTTTTAATTCATCTAAACGGAAAAAAAATGTATAAATAAATTAATATTTATTGATTATAAAGTACTTATAAGTAAATAAATTTTGATTGATTTTAATTTTGTCAGTATCAATTCCATTAAAAATTAAAAAGTCACTTTAAACGAACATAAATATTTATATTGCTATATGAAATTAAAAAATTATTTTGGCAATAGTTTCACTCATTATCTCTCATAATAAATAATCCTTTAATAAATTAAATAAAAAAAAAACTAATTAATTAGCGTTATTTTAACGACGCAGGATATGTGCATTTTAAGCAGGCTTTTTTTTAACAACCACTTTCGTTGACTTTAAATATCACGCGGTATTAATTTAATATATCTCGCTTGCAAATATTATGAACACGTCACGACATTAACATATACATAACTGGTGCGTGTATTAACATACAATATCAATACATGCGCATTATCATTGTTCATTATGAGATCTGATATACTTATTTTTTTTCTTTTTTCTTTTATTAGCTGAGAAATGGTCGTAATTTTTTTTTTTAAATAGTGCCTCACATGGTTCGTCTCAATTACATCCTATCCTTTTTTTCTTCCAGACATACAATTAAGTACAACTTACAAGTGGACAATAATTACTGCCACTTGTCAACAAACAGTTTTTTTTTTATTTCTTCTTTATTCTCTCGTATTTTGCTACGCAAACTTAGTTTAAGACCAATATTTATAGCGATCTATCAGCGACAGGAGTAATTCACTTCATATGAACAAATAAGCTCTTGTGTGAGGCCATTTTAAAGATCAGCTAATGCGAAATGCTGTGGAGACAGTTACCTTTTGTCACTATTTTGTTGATTTATACATTTTTTAAAACTGTTTTTGATTATATAATCAAATTTTTGCTAATTACAGAATTAAAAACATATTGAATCTAAAATTATAAAATTTTTGTTAAATTTAAATAAATTAGTTTTCTTTTAAGATTCTACACTTCAACAATATAATTATGTGTATTGAACAAAACAAGAATTAAATTACTTTTAAAGTCTCTTTAGTAATAGTAATAAAAGGTATCCTATGCCCAGACTTAACTATATGAAGTTAATATACATGTAGACGATTTGACGGAAGATTGATGGCGAGAAAGTAAGCGAGTTCATGTAAAATACTAATACTTTTTGTTTAAGATCACGATACGCGATAGTATGAGATTTGTGTTGCAGTTTGTTTGTTTGTTGGTTTTTTTAAACGCAAGATTATAATAATTTAACAAATAAACTCCTATCATTATTAGTTCGCTGCAGTGGCCTTGGAATATACATTATTTTATATAACGACTATGGATGACTTTTAATAAGCTGGTGCTTGGAAGTCACCCATTCCCCTTTGTTGTTGTTGCTGAGCGAATGGAGGATCTTGATAAGCAGCATCTGTAGCATCTGGATAACTCGTGTAACCTTGCCCTCCGCTAGGATCTGCTTCGTAACTCGGAGCAAAGGCTGCATCGGTTCCTTGTTTAAATCTTTGGAATGCAAACCATGCGCATCCCGCCTATGAAAAATCAAATATTTTTTTATTTAATCATTCGTTAAATTTGATTTTTTTCACTATTGACTTTGTTTATTTTAGAATTTTTACAAATACCAAATATTTAACAATATTGGACTTACCCAAGTAAATATAGAAAAGAAACAAAATACAATGGCTGCTTGCACATTATTTACACCATAGCCGTCTGGAGGAGAATCAGCTTTGCCCCATGCGTTGGACAAATAGCAAAATCCCACGAAATAAAGGAATGCCCAAAAACCAGAAAAACTGCAAACATTTCGATATAACAAATAAATATTATATATTTTGTTTTTAAAAGTACGTTTAATAAGTATTTGCCTTCATACGTACCCAATATCACCTAGCACATAATGTTTTCGAGTTTTAACAGAGACCATTTGATCGAAATAAAATTCGCCTCCTAAAAGAGCGATACTAGCCAAAAGGCCAATCATACTGACTGTCTTGCCATAGCCACATGCACTGTCATCTTTATTATATAGGCAGATTTCTTTTCCTTCCACTTCCATATATCCTTTGCTGCTGATGCATCCAAAAACTATTAGTGCAAAAAGCTGAAAAATCAAATTTGTTAATTTTCATATTTAATATTTATAAATAAAAATCTTATTTTATGCCATTATAAAAATTGAATAAAAAAATCAATTAAGCATATTTTTATTTATTCTATATAAAATTTTTTCCAGAATATACGTTAATTGTTTTCTATTATTTATATTTTGAAATTCCACGTTTGACTCTCAAAGATAAAGTGTAGGTAAATTGTAATCAATAATTTATACATAATGTAAGAAATTTAACAATACTATAGTTTGTATTTAAATAAATCATTGTACAACAAAGAAATAACATGTGAATGTAAGACTGAATGATAAATGAAAATTTATAGTGACATTTCAATTTTCGGCATTCAATTGGTCAATCCCATCATATGTCATATAATTAATTAGATTGATTCTACTTGGTTTTTATTTAAGTATATATAAAATAGAAAATTTTTACGTAAAAAAATAAAACACTTAGTCACTACTGTACATATACATATAAATTAAATTAATATTAATATTTAACGATGATAATCTAAGCGTGACATATATTTTGTCTTTTCATTCTTTTATAATAAAATTTTAAACTTTTTTAATGACATAAATAATCTATCGATTGTTTAGAATTAAATTTATCGATTTTACAATGACGATCGTCGATCAATTAGAATTAATTAGTTAACTAGTTAGAAATAATAATCTAAAATGTATTTTTAGTTTAATTTATAACATTAATGAAATCATAAAACAAGCTTAGTTTTAGGTGATAAAAAGTGCAGATCAATAACTCAACCTTCTTTAAATTTAAGTGAATGAGATTTTTATTCTTGCCAGTTAATAAAATACATTTTATGATATTTTTGAATCGTAAATTAAAAATAAATTTAATGTTATTTTTTTAGGAAAGTAATATTGTTAACCAAGTATTTCTAGAACAGAAACATCAATCAATACTCAAAGGACAGTCATCAATATTTTAAAATAACTTACACTCAAATGTCAGCTAGAGATATTGAAAAATTAATAACCAAATAAATTATAAATTCTATATTTTTCTTAATTTTCACGTAATAAATTTTTTCTTATCTAATAAAATCACGTTGCAAAATAAAAATGAAAAAATTGTATTCATGTCACAAAGTAATAAAATTCTATGATCATAAAATGCTAAATGGATAAATAACAAGGTGATTTCAGTGTCAACATATGCAAATTTTTAAAAATTTATTTGCAAATAAATAGATGGAACAATCACTGGGAGAGTAGGTCAAAACTTGGTGGCCTTCTCTCTCAGTGATTCTTTCTTTTATTTATTTATTTACATATTTTCTTGAGATTATACACCGATATAAACAAAAATGTATTTGTTATAAATTTATATGCCGAAATAAAATACAATTAATTCCATGTTTCTAACATGTATTTAAAAAAAATTTTTTTATTTTTTAATATTTAAAAAATTAAAAATAAGGTTTGTCAAATTCATAGAAGAAAATTGAGTATTAATCAATACTGAATAGTAAAGTCAGAAACCACATTCTTCAATGTTTCCCCTTGAGACAACCCCCCTTTTTTTTCGAGCGTCAATATTAATTCTCAAGCGTGAGTGCAAAGTAGGACTTTTGCGTAGTTTCTTTGAAATTACGAGAAGAAAATCCAGAATTCCTGACATATTAAACTTTTCTTTTCATAAAAGTTAAAAGAGAAAAAAATGTCCTCAAATAAGTAAGTCGAAGAAAGAGAAGAATGCGTAAAAGAACGAATTGTGGAACAATATATTCCAATGTTTAGAGATGATTTATTATAATAATAAATCAAGGGACAAGAAAGAGATAAGATAAAAAAATGAGAACTCTGCTTCTTCTTTTCTTTCTCATTCTCAAGGATCTTTTTATCTCACCCTTGGAATGTCAACTCGTTGCGTTCGATCGTACGCGCGTCCTGGAGGGCGAGGCTATACAATGCGCGAATCATTAATTTTTCTTACGAAGTGAAGAAAAGAAAAAAGTGGGAAGAAAATAATCTTTTCCTTCGTTCAAAACTCTACTAATTCCCTTTTTACGATGGGGAAAGTAGAATAGGGATAAAATAGCACGGTTTTGGTATAAATTCACAAGGAAAATCAATAGGGAACAACCCCATCAACGGTCACGGCGCCTGCTTCGCGCGCGCCGCGACACTTTGCCTTGTACAATACACCTACACAGGCACACGTATTCTGTATACATACGAAAATTATACGAAAGAGAGAAGTAAGGAGGGGTTCCGTCAAAATCAATGTCCCCGCGCAAATACGTTCGCCGTTTACTACGTGTGTACGGAAAAATAAAACTCTAATAATTGAAGTTTTAATAATTAAATATTAAAATAAATAAATAAACACGATAACTTACCAAACATAACGCCCTAAGTATGACCTGTGGCCTCTGTACAAAGGCAATCGGATCAAATGGGGCTCCAGCCTTACCACCGCCGTAAGCTCCACCGCCGTCCATCTTAACACGACTGACGGACTAAAAGCAAAAATTTTATAAAGCTCACTAAGAGAGGGAGCTTCGTATGCTTTTGCACTTATACACGTACACATCGATGGCAAATATTTTACTCACGTATATTGTTACAAGCGAGAGATGCGACGCATGCTTTTTACCTTTAATTGTTTTTTCTCAGTATTTTTATTGGCTAATACAATGTCAGGGCTACCACTGAATATTTACTTTTATCACAAAATTAATGTGGCTTCGACATTTTATTTTATGAAAGAAAAAATTTCATAAAAAATATTGAGAAAAGTAAAAGTGGCAAGCTTTTTATAGAACTTTAAAAATGTGAAAAATTTTAAAATAAAAAGATGGGTTGTTATGGGCAAAATGGCATTCATGCTTGAAACTTGGTAATGAAAACAGTTTTGAATGAATCAAAATTGGAATTATTGATTATGTTATGAATTTGAATCAATAGAAAATGCTGTGTTAACGATAAATAAAAAAGATATTTAAAAAATTGATTAAAACGTTATTAATGATGAATTTCAGATATATTTAGTTAAATAATAAAATACAATAGAAAATTACAAAAATAATAATTATAAACATTTTTATTAAAATTATTTAAGAGAGACGAAAAATATTTTGTCTTTTTTTGCAAGACTCTGATTAAATAGGGCCCTAAGCGTCGCAGTCACTAATGACCTAAAATGTTAATTTAGAGCCATCAATTGGAATTAAAGTTATATTTTTAATAAAGGTCTCTCAAATACATTTTAATCAGTGAAATAAATAATTTATTTTCATTTTGAGAATAGCGAATCAAATAAAATATTTATATTGCAATTTTATTTAATTAAATAGACACCACGTTACCGAATTAGAGATAAGAAAGAAGATTTTTATGAGAATTCCGAACTTGCGCACAAATTAAAACATTGAGTAATAAATTTTCTTGCACGTGTTTAGGATTACGATATTTTTTTTGACTGTTGTTCCTTACTTTTGAATTTTTTTTTCAAGTTATATCATAATTATAATATTAAAATTAAAAAATAATTGAAGATGGTAAGATTATTCACTTATTTAAAATGAAAATGTATTCATATTGTTATGAATATGAAATTATTATATTGACCAATATTACTGCAACAAACTTTAAGTTCGTTGCAGTGATTTTGCAGCTAAAGTTATTTTTTAATTTTATCAAATTTTAAAGTTAAAGTTGATAATTTTTCAAATTTATAAATGAAAAAAATTATTGATTAAATAATAAAATAATAGCTTATTATAACATTGAAAAAATTTTAAAAAAATTTCCATAAATGTTTAAAAACTTTTAATAAAATAAAGAAAAATTATTTGATGATATTATAAATAAAAATAAAATGAAGTATAATAAATAATATATTGAATCACATGCTTTGATTAAGAAGAATAACATATAATCAAAATCCAAGAAAAACAACAATTTAAGATTAATGCGATTCGTCAGCTAAGAGATTATAATTTTTTTCTTCTCTTTTAAATATTTTTAATGAATTACGAGGATGATAAAGTGTTGTAATAAATTAATCCACCACCTGATAAGATTAAAATGCTTAAATCTTACAAATTTCAGTTAAAATTAGCGCTACAAAGTTTGCAAAGCAGAAACCCAGTGTTACCACTAGTAAAATAGAACAAGTTACTTGCAGTGCTATCTTCATTTCAAATGGAAGATTGTAGTCGTAGTGAGGTTAAGTAGATTCAAACATCGATGTGTACATTATATTTATTTATTTATTTGTAACAACAATGATTTAATAAATTAATTTAACTAATCAATTTAAAAATTGAAGTGATAATTACAAGCATAATGAATAAGTTAATTCATAAAAATTTAAATAAATTCATTCATAAAAATCCTTGAATATAAACATAATTTAAATATTTGGATTTGTCATGATTTTTTGTACTTTGGATCCTAGTACAATGATGTAATTTACTAAAAAAAAGTAACATAATATTAACGATAGAGATAGCCTATCTTATCAAATGCGAAATAACGGCACATTCAAAATCTGAATTATTTTTTATCATTAAAATTTTATGAAGTCGACGATTTATTACAGAAAAACATGTTTTCATTGATTTCGAGTATGATTCAACAAATTCATGAAAAATGGTTCAATGTTCAGAAGAAAACAACAGAAGGAGTGCAATCGGCTAAAGATGCTGTTTTTCGCGGTGGACTTATTATAATAACTGGTATTGTTATAGTATGGGTATCGATATTTCTATATACTGCTTTTTATTATGCTTACATGCCAAGCATGACCTATGTAAGACCGGTTCATTTACAATTTAAGTAAGTATTATATTTTTATTTTCTTATGATTTTTAAATATATATTGATGAATAAAAATATTTTTTGTATCTTTAGATCATGTGATCAAGAAAAAGGAGTTTGTAGTTTTCCATCAGCTTACGTCCAGCTAACAAAAAAGCAACAACTTTTAATGGTCGGTCAACCTTACAAAGTTAATTTGCATTTGGAAATGCCTGAATCTCCAGCTAATCGAGAACTAGGTAATTATCTTGTACTTTTATTTGTGCTTACTCCAGTTATATTTATATTCTTTCTCATAACATAAGAGTATATTGTACCTGTTCTTATATAAATTAACCAAAATAAGACAAAAAGTATTTATTATTTTATCATTATTTCATAGGAATGTTTATGGTCTGTGCTCAATTACGCAGTCGAGATGGGGTGCTTGTTCAACATGCATGTCGATCAGCCATGTTGCACTATCGTAGTCAATTATTGCATACATTGACAACCCTTACATATTCTCCTATGATGATATTTGGAACTTCTGAAGAGAAACAAGATATCGTTCTTGAATTATTTGGTAATTTTGAAGAAGATCAAGTTAGTAAAAAGCTATTTAAATTACATTTAATTCAATGTTTCAATGAAAATTTGAAGCATAAAACATAAAAAATTTAGTATTTAAATATAATTATAATGAATTCATTTTTCAGAGTCATCCTGTAACAATAGTTTATGTTGAAATTCAATCTCGACACATTGAATTTTATTCTGCTACGATAATGATAAATGCTCATCTATCAGGACTACGCTATTTGATGTTTCACTGGCCCATTTTGTCGGCCGTTGTTGGCATTGGTACCAACTTGTTTTTCATAGTACTTATATTCATATTATCATATTTACATTTTGCCACTGAAGAAGAGAATCCTGACGAAAGCTTCAGTTATGAAAAAGGCGAAACAGAAGAAGAAAAGGACCTAAAATTACTCAATGACTGTAAATATATATATTGTTTAACATAAAATATTATTTTTAAGCATCTATTTATTTTTATAATATTAAATTTTTTAGTAGGTTCAGATACTTCTTCAGTTGAAGACACATCATTGCTAGATGACATTCCAAAATCTCAAGATGACAGTCCATCTCTTTCTTCGACTGATCCAGTTTTAAGTAAATCAAGTTATATACAAGAAATTTCTTCGTTGATAGAAGAATCAAGAAAATAAATAAGTTACATTCCTTGTGTTATGTTGTTCATACATACTGAAGGAAGTTATAAAAAAATCTAGACAATCGCAATTATACTGACATTATGTAGGAATATATGACATTTATACTCTATTGATGCTGTGCTAAGTTGACAGTTTGTGATATTTATTTATACAGAGTGCCTTTATTCTTTTTTCTACATTTTTTAATACATGTGTAGTAATTTTTTAATTTTTAATACTTGATCAATTTTCATGATTATAATTCAATTTGTATAAAGTGTAATGATAAAGTAGGTGAGAGTTTATTTTTTAAAAATATATATAATTATTTTCCAATAATTATAAATATTTTTTGAAAATGCTTTTGATCATTTTTATTTTTTGATATATAATTCCTAATCTTTGATTTGATTTAATTTTTTATGATCTTATTTATAATCCTTCAGAAAACAAAAATTAAATTATGTTTTTAAGTTACATTATTTTAAAACAAATTTGAAATAAATATAAATAATTATTCATAATGTTCGAATTAGATCTAAATAAAAATTTAAAAATAAAGAATTAATGAAATACTTTTATGAAGTTCATGCATTAAAAAGTAAAATAATTAATAAATCAAATCAAGTGGAATTATTAAGCAGTTGACATGTGTTTTTCACGACGATCCAAGTATAAATAGTCATTTCTATAATATATTAAAATATTGTTATCTATATAAATTATTTTTTTATTTGATTATTTTATTGTACATTATTTACATAATTAAAATAAAAGCAACAATTAAATATATTAAATAGATATAGTCTTGTATAGCCAGACTCAACTTTTAGACCAAAGAAAGTATTTTTTCTTTGATATTTTTTCCTCAATGAGATTCGATATTTCTTGATCTGTATTGTATATAGAAACGTTTACAGTTGCATACTGTTTATTTTTAATTAAAAAAAAATAATGTACATAATTTTAAAAAAAAATTCAGGACGTAGGGATTGTAACAGGGTAAAATACGATATTGTTGCGGGCATAGATATTACTGCGGTATATTAAAAATACATGTTCATTTTTTAAATAAAGAATGTACGAAAAATAAAACAAGTCTATGTTTGCTAATTAATGATCACAATAATTATTTACGTCAATCAATTAATCGTAAAAAATTTATAAAATTTGAAGTTGTAGATTTCAACAAAAAAATATGAAATGACATCCGTACATGCTTCAGAACAAGATGTCGAAATATTTATTTTTAAATCAGAATATTGAATTTTTTAATAAATTAAAAGTTTTTTTTTTAATTTGGAAAATTATAATTTATATTAGAAAATAATAAAAAAATCCTATTGTTTAACATTATGTTTTGTACATTCTTCAATTTATTTTTTTTAATTTTTTTAAGATTAAATTGAAAAGATAGTGAAACTGTAAACAAAAATAAATGAAACATAAGTTCCAAAAGAAACATAATGCAACTTCAAATAGAATAAATGATTAAAAAATGGTTGCAAATATTTTTTAATACCTTATGATTGTTTTGATTGTAAAGTCAGTCTCGATCAGCTGAACTAATTCTTAAATATATTTAAGAACTAGTATACTATTAGTATGCTATTCACGAATACTATTCAAGAATTAGTTAGGTGGATTTGCGTATTTCGAAGATTGGTATTTTCACTTGCAAAATCACATTCATAGCAACAATATATTCTTTTTAAAAATAATTTACATAAAATAAAATCGTTCAACTTATAAAATATTATAATGATTTTTTCTTTTAAATTATTTATCGTAAAATGAATATAATTTGTGGTATATAATTATATTATTATATAATTTGTGGTTCTTTTAAATAGAAAGTTAAGAATAAAGAAATGTATTAATACAATTCACACAATAAATGTATAGCATTCTAATACTCTTAAAACCGCCAGTAATGGCAAAATTTTTATTTTTATTTAACATTTTAAATATATAATTTGTTTCTTGGCTGTTAAGGTTCGCGGACTATAAAAATCGAAATGATACTTCTTTTTATATCCCTGTAACGAAATATACTATTTTTAGATTTCAATCACTTGTAAATAAAAATTAAGCATACACTATCTTAATGATATTCTGAAGAAAGAGGTCTTCAGTGACTCACTTGGTAGAGTAATGGTTTCGTAGCTCGAGAGTCTGAGTTCGAATCCCGGTCTCGACCAATTAATACGAGCACCACTGTACACGATCCATGTGTTTTTTCCCAAACATACTGATAATCTCCGTCGCTTATTAACATTACAACGATAGCATAAATACAGTGACGTTAAATAAAATTTAAAAGAAAAAGAGAAATTTAAAAGAACCTTCAATTTTTACCTAGAAATTTTTAATTTTGTTTTTGATATATTACATCATGTCAGAGCGTAAACTTATTTTTTCAAACCTTTATTTTTTATTTTATTTAACATCGCTAAATTTATGCTAGCTTTTATGTATCATTGCTATACTACTTAAAGAATATTTCAGTGCATTTGTAAACAAAGTACATCCAATATACAGTGTTCATTGTATAGATCTGAATGATGAATTACGAATCTGTCAAATCTACCGAATGGTCACTCAAAAACTCTTTCAAAACTACCTTAATTATTGTAAAATTTTAATTTTTCAAAAAACTTATCTCAATTAACAAAAAATTCAGTCTAAAAATTTTTAAGAAACTTTTTTATAAAAATGTATAAAACAAATTTATTTAATGCTATGAAGATTGCGTATTATTTAAAGTTATCACAAAAATTATTCGATATAATTATTTATGGCACTATTATTTTAAAACCAGCTCCTGAATTTTGCAATAGCAACTAATAAAAAATTTATAGTAAAGAAATTTTAGCTTATCATATTTTAATCTTTGAAAAATCGAAAATTGAAAACATCCAGTTTTATTAGAATTAGATTAAAAATTTATTTAAAAACAGTATATAAAACATCACAATGTTCTGCGTAAATGTTAATCTAGATCTATAAAATCTTTATTCTTTTTACAAATTTTATTAACTTTTTCAGCATCATTAGGTACAGTAATCTTTAATGTCTTCAACTTTATATTTTATACACATGCATTGTAATACCCACACACACTTCCACACATCAACATGCGCACTCGCCACGCGTGCACACGCACAAACCTCACAAAGCTATATTAAACAGTTACATAATAACGTAATACTAATAATTTATCTAAATTATCTAATTAAAAAGTTAAATCTTTCCTAACAAGACTCGAAAATCAAGTTTTATTTTAAATACAAATAAGCCGCGTTATCATTCGAAGCGTAGCGGTATAAGATTATTTTTCACTATAATTTAGAAAAGAAAAATAGTAAGAGAGTTAAACATAATTAAACTAAGCTATTTCTTATTTTGTAATAGACGATGTATTAAAAAGGTAGGATATAACGAGTCTCGTTTTATGATCTCGTCACTGAGAAAAAATAATTAAATATATAATGGACATGGAAAACATTTTTATAACTTTTCATAAAGTTGATTTTATATAAAATGAGCACGCCATATTGTATTTGTTTAGATTTTATGATTAAATAAAGATTATATTTATTCAATAAAAGTAAATATTTATCGTTGTAAATGTTTATAAATTTTTAATAAATTGAGCTAAGTTTAAAAATTTAATACTTTTGAAGCGAAAATAATATTTTAAAATTTATTATTTTAAATAAATTAATATTTATTAATGTAGTTATGAAAGTTTTGTTTTATGAATAAAAAATTTAATCATTGTAAAAGTTAATTTTTAAAAAAATTACATCTGGGAAATCATATAAATTTTGTTTGAGCCGTGCTTGAAAAAAATTTTTGAAAAACGGGGTAAACGCAAGTGAATGTGAAAGACAGGTGCTATTTATTTGAATTCCAAGTAAGTTTTCAGGTGAGAATTCTTTTGATTTTTACGTGAGCATTTATGATCAGTTAAATTCGACCGCAATAAGGATCATTTATTTGTTTGAAGATTTTCACCGCATAATACAAGTACCTAAATTGTGTATACATGTATGGTAATTACATTAACCGTTAATTTAACAGTTAATAAGACAACTAAAATAAATCATTTCCAGAAATTATTTTCATCTACATCTTTTAGCCTTAACGAAAATAAAGAGAGAAAAAAAAATTGCGTACGTGCCGTTTTTATTTAAATGTTTGTACACGATGAAAATAGTAAATATTCATACGTACGCGCGAATAGAAAAAAACAAAAATAAAAGTGTTCCTACAATTAAGTGAAAATAAAAACAAAACAATAAAAAATGGTAACACATTCCGTATACGATATCGCATATACGTATCGTATATTGAATGCACAGTGTCGTACAAATCTCAACCCCCCCTTCTATTGTTATATGAATTTTTTTTTCATAACACATTGGTATGCAACACCCTCGCCTTTTTTTTAGTATTCCATACACGTATAATAGATAGTTTTTTGCTGATACAAAAGTCACACCAATCACGTGGTTTTTACAATGTGCATTAATTGTTATAATGTTCGTGCGTGTTTCACGTTTACATTGTCATTGCCTTTTTTTTATCTCGCCTTTGCTTTATCTGCTACCTTTTAAACTCATAAGCCATATTCCTTGCTTGAACGAATTCTCACGCATACCATGGAGAGAGCTACCGGTGCCTGAAGGATATTATTTTTTTTTTTCTCTGAACCACTTGTTTATACATAAAATATACACGTGTGTGCAAATATATGTATATATAGTGTGTGTATGTGTAGCTTTGGTTCGCTCGATTGCACTTTTAGTGGGCCTCAACAAAGAAAATGTGTATGGTATATATGTACACCTATATAGAATTTATAAAAGCAAGCGAAAGGAAACCTTATTTATTTATCCTTGCGCGTTCATATATATACGCGTGTGGTGTGCTTTCTGATCTAAAAACCGGTTATACATACTTCTTTTACAACCCAGCAGCTGGAGCAGTTCTTTTCTTCTCGCGCGCATATACACACAGAAACACGCACGCACAGTTTTAACCTGTGCCGCACACTTCTCGCTTGACTTTTAAGAAAAAAAATGAAAAAGAAACTTTAGACTTTCTTTATTCAAAAGATGATCCTTTAGCTGTCAAGATGATATTTGGGATTATTACATGCGCTTTAAATGTTGATTCGAATGTTATGGAATGATCCGTATATATGCAATGTACACATAGTTTGTAGATGTAGCACATAGTTTATGAAGAAACATATTATTGTTGGAATTTTTAAAATGCTTGATATATTTTATATGGAAGTCGAGATGTTATTTTCTTTGTAAACTTATTAAAATTCTTCAGCATCTTGATCACCGAAGAATGTTGGAATGACATAGATAGCTTCGAGATGTAATCTATGATTTTTTTTAACGTTTTAATTATGACCTATTTTTTATAAAGAAATAGAGATGCGAAGAGCAATAAAGTATAACCATCTAAAATGTTGTATACAGAGATAACATTGGAAGTTTTGAAATTTATTTAATCTTATTTTAATTTGCCTAAAAATAATATCATTTCCTCATTTAATGCTAATGTAATTTAGTTAACTCAAAAATGTATCAACTAAATTATTATTAAAGCAAAAGTAGAGTAAAATAATACAGTCGAAGAAAAATATTTATAAAAAAAGAAATTAAAGTCAATAAATCACTTGTGAATCATTTTTAGAAATCAAACAATAAAGCAAAGTTTAAATTGTGAAAATTGTAAAAAAAAAGAAACAATTCCCACAAGCTCCTTAACACTCTGAAATCAAGTCTCGAATACAATTGCGCCGAATCGACAGAAAATGAAACCACTCAAACAATCTCAAGTGAAAAATCAGTATAGTTGTACCTTTACATTATACAAAAGATATATATACCTATATGTGTATGTCGTTTTAAAGTGCTTCATCTCTTCGTATATACCAGTGTGAATCCGTGCCTTCTTTCTCGTATATATATAATATACTGGCTATGTTCTTATTCTTCCTCTCTCTCTCTCTCTTTCGTTTTCAAGCCCCTCGTTATACTCGAGATTCAGACAGGTGTTCCTTTGCCTGTTTTAAACTCCTCCTCCTCCTCCAATCTCTTACTTTTTCTCTCATTTTTTTTTCTCTTCTTCTTCTTTTTTTTTGGTGTCGGGGCTTCTCTCCTGGGTATTTCAAAGTAGAAATGCGCCGCTCTTTTTTCTTAACTTGTATAAGCGCACACGTGTTGAGTAATTAACATACAATAATGCCCAAGGACGTTACGTGGATTTATAAAATTTAAGCTTTAACGTCGTTGGGGTTGGGAATTTTTTAAATTAAATGCTGATCATTATATTGAGTTAAATTTTATTTTTTTCCGTTTCACGATTATTTATTGTTTACATTTAGAATGTTGTTAAACGTACTTAAACTGTACTAAAATAGGAAAGACATTAAATTTTCTAAATGTAAGTCATGAATATTATTTACATAAACTTATGGTAAAAATTATCTTAAAGACCTTTAAATATGTTGATAATACAATTAACGAAGTAAATAAAATTTATAACGTTTAATTAAATCACAAGTAGTAACGATTGAATATTTTTTTTATAATTCATTGAAATTAAATTGATAGAAAAAAGTTGAAAATTCTAGAAAAGATATTATGTATTTTATCGATTTTTCACCATTTATATATTCATATATTATACATAGAAAATTTTCATAAATAATTTTGTTTTGATTTCACAATGAATAAATTAAAAGCTTGACCATCCATGAAATATTAAAATAGCCATAAAATCAAAACACGAAATAAAACTTCTATCATTAATTTTATATGATAATCATATTTTTCAAAATTCATAATCATCACAATGCTTGAAAAACATCAGATCTTCAAAATCAATTCGTCATATGATAATTACAAAACATAAACCTCGGTAATCAAAACTTTCACAATCATTGATCGACTCAAAATAGGTGTATAAAAAAGAAAATAAATACATATAAAGCTACATTATAGCGAGTCTTACAATATAAATAATATTTTTTCTCATATTCTTCATATTCTCTCAATATCAAATGACATTAATCAAAAGTTGAATTCACAGTTATCATGCTGATTGCTCTGTGATAATTGCCGTACAAAACAAAAAACTTTAAATTTGAAATCCATCAGCACTTTCGTATGTTATGTAATCAAGATTACAAGGATTGATTTACAGCGTATGTGTATAGCCTAAGGATATATTGTGACATTATCCTCTTATTGAAATAATATCGTAATTTTATTTTTAACGAGTTATTAGAGTTCAATTATGTCTTGTGTTTTACATTGCTTTGAATCTATTAATATTTATATATTAACAATATACGTTCACAATATTTTCCTTTTACAATTAAATTTAATAGTCATCGACTTAAAAGAGAAATAAATCTTTTTTTTTCTCGAGAATAACACTGAAAGTTAATGATTCGAAATTTACTTTAGGTGAAATTTATTTTTGTAGTATTTATTAGACGATTTTTTTGTCCATCCATAAATTATAGCATTCTCCCATATATGAACTCGGAATTTATTTGAATTTGTCGGTTATTCAAAGTCTACTTTTTTTTTGTAAACTCATTAAATTTGCTAATAACTGCTATTGAAAGCTAAAGTTATAATTTTATGAGGCATTTTTAAAATTATTTTTTAATATTCTTCATTAAATATTCCTTCTGCAAATAAATAGAAAAAATATTCCATCTAACTTATTAAAGTTATGATACAGGTATTAATTAAATATTCGAATTTAAGCAGATAATAAAATTTAAAGTATTTAAAAAATATCTTAAATTTGATGAATAACTCTAAACTCATCACTGAAATGTTTCTTCGGATTAATAATTTTTTATTGCTTATAAATAAAAAAGCATGAATTTCAAAATAATAATTATAATTTTTGAAAAACTGTAATTTTTTCATTGAAAAATAAGAAAAAAAAGCAAAACAAATATAAAACATCATAGGAAGACCGGCTAAAGTAATAAATAAGTAAAAGCTAGGGACGCTGAAATATGTTTCCCCAGACATCTTTCCTAAAGGGGGTATATACACATTTTCTCTCTGAACCCTTTCCTTTTATTCCTCTCTCTTTCCTCGTTGAAGTTACAACGCTTTTACAATGAGTCGACCTGTCTGCAAGGCATCTCTCAAAACGACACAAAAGGTCCGGATGCTCCAAGTCGCATAGGAATCTCTGGAATTAACAATTCCATTTAACAAAAGAGGAGAGCGAGAGAGAGAGAGAGAGTGAGAGGGTGTAAGGGTTTTAAGCTTTTCCTTAATCCTGCTCTATTATACAAAATATGTAAAAGCCTCGTTTAACGTTTTGTCGCTCTTTTATAATTCCATATAATAAGAACTATTATAATATTAAACATTTTATTGTTTGATATACTAATAGATACAGAAGATGTTATGCACATTTACATTATGCATTGATATCTAGGAGCACATACATTAACAACGAAACGGAAGCAAAGCCGTTAGACCGCTACGTTATTCGTGTGTGTATATATATAAGATTAAACTGCTTACTGAGATTAATATTTCAGTATATACGAGTCCAGTGTACAACCAATATTTTTTACCCTTTTTCAACGTCGCTTCCTGTATACAGCGCACATGGTATGTGAAAGTCTATCCGCCTTTCAATATGTATACAGTTACGTTGATGATATTTTTCTTTTTTTCTGTGTGTGTGTCGTTAAAAGATCTGGATTACTTAGCGCAGTTCTGCGTGTAAATGATTTTCTTAATTCTATGATTAATATATAAATTCGATCAGTTTAAGAAGACAGGAGACGTAAAGATCTAGAAAAGTATCTTGTTAAAAATGGAAAAAAATATGTTTTCGAATATACGATCAAATAATAACATAACAGTATAAACAAGTTGGATTTTGACTGATCGTGAATTTCATATCAATGTTGTCCTACTTTTAGAACTGACATTTTGGTATTTAAATTAGCGAATTTTTTAGTATTTTATATCCAACCAATTTGATAAACCTAAACTTCACAATTTATTTTAACCTCGTTTATTAGAGGTGTGAATTATGTAGGTGCGCATAAACTAAAATGTTGATGGGTATGTAAAATAAATAATAAATAATAATGAATAATATTCGAAGCTAATGGAATGAAATAAATAAAATAAATAAGATGTAAATTATTTAAAATGTAATAATTAGCGAGTTAAAGTAAAATAAACACGCAAATAAAGATAAACAAGCAATTTTTCTTTGAATTTTTATTTTGTTTATATGATTCACAACTATGTTTATCATACGGTAATTTAAATTTTTTATTATTCATCACAGCTTTTGAATATATTTCAAAATTGAAACTACTAATTAGATGACCAATTAAGACGAAACTTTCATCAGCGCCGTAAGTTAGAAGGATAACAAGTTTATCTTGAATTTTGTAAAATTCGCATTAAATTAGCTCTTACATGAATAGTAATGAAATTATGGGAATTCTCTGAATTGCCCATTTAAATTTTGTCATAAATTTAATTAATTATTTTTTTTCTATTTTCATTATCTGCTTACGATAATTTATCTTGTTAATTATATTATTTCGCTTTTGCTGTGAATGTAATATTTATGAAATTATTAAAAGTATTTAAGCAAATTCCATTTTCGTCGCAAAATATATATTGCGAATATTTAAATTAAGAAATTGAAACAAAGTGCTAAAACGTTCACTTTTTTCGCATTTTTTTGTTATACCGTATTTTTTAATGTGTGTCAAAACATTAATCAAGTCATACTTGCATCATTTATTTTAAAAATTATAATAACTTCAAATGCTTAAAATTTTAAGCTACATTGACATTTTAGTATCAATCAAGTTTACACCCTTTAGAAAAAACTTTGATCACTTGAAAAGTATTTTATCGAAGAAATTCTTTCAGAAAAGCATACTATCAATATTGAAATATTTTTTGTTGAATCAATAATTATTATCAAATATTAATATTTTAAAATTTGATTTATTATTTTTTGATTGATCAAGTTAATTTAATTAAATTATCTATTTTATTAAAAAAAATCTGTTTCAATATCGAAAATTTAAATTAAATGAAGTAAATAATAAATACATAAAATGAAAAAGGTAACTTATAACTAAATTAAAATGAAGCTCTTCAATTTTTACAAAATATAAGTTTATAAAGTCGTTTAATTAATCGATTAAAAAAGAAGAGTCAGAAAGTCTTCGATAAAAAAAAGTATATAAGTGCTGTTTTCGTTTAAACTAGCCCTTCGAAGATATTTGATCTTTCTTAGGCCTCAAGGGACTTGGAAAAAAAGGTATACATTAAAAGACGAAGAGAAAAAAAACAATGCAGCACATTGAAGTGTACAAGGGAGCAGACAAAATTTCGCACAACTCGTCGATGCGTACACGAAAACTTGGATGTTATTGGATCTTAATTCGTGTCTACCATATATTGTATAAATATATAAACAGCTTCAAATCACGTTGATCGAACTTATAGTGCTTCTTTATCCTTCTGTTAAGGCATATTTTTTTTTTAAACTTTTTTTAAGTAGCCTTATATTTTGAAATTAAACTTTTTTGCTTTGATAAGTGAACACATAAATTATTCAAATCTTTACTTAACAATATTCATATTTCATATTATTTCATATTTAAAATTTATATTTTAATTGGTGAAAATATGACCATTAAAATATAGTAATATATGCACAGTTTTATGGTATATTTTAACAAAAATTTAAATAATAAGAATTTTAACAAAAAAAAAAAATAAATAAAAATAAAATGCAAGGTTATAATTTTAATATTTTAAAAGGAGAAGTATATTCTATGACAAGATGAATAATGAATCCATTGGGTTCAAATTATTAGATTCGATTTTAAGATATTTGAATATACCTGGATGACTTAGATAATTTTTTCTCTGAATAAATTAATGATTTAAAATTCCTCTTTCTTAAGATTCCAGATAAAATTTTATCTTAATGTTTTTATAATGCTTATAACGATATCCGATAAAATTAGTATGTGGCTTGTTTATCAAAATATTCGTTAATTTGAAGTTTACGAGTTATGTAATTTTTTTTTGTAAGCACGTAATTTCATTAAACTTCCATGATTGATGTTAAAATAATAAATTTATAAATATTTATTAAACTTATACAAAATTATAATAGCCTCAGAATAATGTTAATTTAAAGTTGATTGACATTCAAACAAAAATTATAACAATCGTTAATAAAATGTCAATGAAAAATTTTATCAAATTATTTTGAAAGCAAATCCTTAATTATGATAACTTTATAAAAATGTACAAGAAGAATATTCATTTCATTATAATAGAATATTTACGATATGATGATAGAACACACAAATATCTCACCCTTTACAATGTATATATTTATATATTTTTTTTGCTTAACCATACAAAGGTTCGTAATCTGAAACCCTGTTGCCTTGTTCAGCATATTGAAAATGTATACGCTGTGAAGCAAGGTTATATCTATAGAAAAACCTTTTTTTTTAATATTTTTTCTAGAAACTATTGTAAATTTTAAAAATGAAAAAAATATTAAAAAATATTTTTTTTAATGAATACCTTTTTATCCTTTAAAATAAACATTCATTTTGCGAAAAAATGATGTAGATGGATAACGTGTACTAACATTTAAAAACTTTTCGTTTTTAATTGTATAATAAAAAGTTTATTTTGTAAAAAGAGTTATGAACAGAGCAGTTATAATAAAACTATTAAATGACCAGTCATACTAAAATTATCAATTTCAAATTACTACACAAACTAGCTTTGATATTAAATATGGCTTAATAAGATTACTGAGTTTTTTCCTGTACAATAAGATCAAATAAGTATCGAACAAGTAGTAAAAATGCTTATCCCGTAATGTATACGAATTCTGGTATTACCTACTTTTAAGTGGCTATCTTAAAGAAGAAAATAAGCCCAAAACTTATATGCATAATATATCGCTTATACGCCCAAATTGGATGCGTGAGAATCGGTAAAGATGTGACCTCGAGAAAAGAGCGAGAAGGAAAGAAGAGAGAAAAAAAAGAGAACGATGCATACATGGTGTTTATACAAGGTTTATATATCGGATTTCTTGTTAACGAGGATCCCCTCGAATCCTCTCTCTTTCTCTCGCGAATCGGTGCGCATCTGCTTCGCATATGGTCATTATAAAGATTAGGATATAGCTGTATACATAAGTGTTTATGTGTCTATTATAGAACGATAATTTTCTACACGTACTTTTGCACGTTTTTAGAAAAACAGAGTATAGAAATGATTTTTTTTTACTTTAATATTCTATATTTTAATATTTTTTTCTTGTATTTTGATTGCTCATGATAACAATTTTTATCAAGAGGATTTTTAAAAAAATTACCAATTTAATTTTACAAAAATAAAATTAGTGATTTTTATAATTTTTTATAAAAATCATTTAATGAAAAATAAATCTATTATTATGTCAAAAAATGTATATAAAATTATTTTAAAAAAATATACTTATAATTTACATTAATTAAATAAACTTTTTAAAACGAAATTCTGCTTCATTCATTAAAAAAAAAATAAAGTTAGCTAAAGTTAAATAGAGTTTGAGTAGTTTAAAAAGTTTGAGATTCACATTTTATGATACCCGCTAATTTGTAACAAACCAAACGAACTCTAAATCTGCTTAACCGATCTGAAACTTTGTAAAAAGGAAGGCAAGTGTAATTAAAATATGTTAAATTCATTGCAACGAAATTTAACGACGTATTTATTAAAAAATTTTTTATTCAATACTTCATAAACTTTACAGGATTGTCATTAAATTTTAAATATTTATTATCGCTTGAGGAATTTCATATGTCAGAATGAAAACATAAGGAATTAAATAAAATTGACGTGATATAAATGTTTAGTATATGTAGTTATCAAGAAGTTTCTTTTATATTGTCAAATTAGTTTTTAAAAAAATCAATATTCTAAGTTTGAGTAAAATGACAAGGACTCTTACGGAAAATAGTTAGTTTTCAGTCGGTTATCTTTGGTATCTTAACATAAAACGTACAAAATTTAAAAATTCAAGTTCCATGGTACATTTTTAATAAAAAAATTTAAGCCCAACAAACAATAATTCATGAAACATGTAGGTAAGTAATTATAACTACTTGAATTTTTTCAATATTACAAAATTCATAACAACCGTGTCTTAATTTGGTATCGTCGCAATGTACACATCTAAGTTGTACTGAGAAATTATTGAGAATGAAGTAAATATATATACAAACCATTTGATTTTTCTATCATACTGTTATATACTATTTTTATAAATTTTCTTTTCCATTGATAAAGCTCAGATAATGCTGTACATGTTTTGTACCTGTTTAGCTTAAAGTCCCATCAGTAACTGCTGCATTTAAAACAGTTAGGTTATGAAATAATGTCTACTATAATTTATAATGTTATGCATAAATTAATATCAAAAACATCAACTCGCAAAATATTGTGCTGTTGTCACGTTTTTTTTTGTTTAATTTTGCTTAAAAATAAGTAGAAAACTCGATAAATAATTATTTATTGGCAATGCATTTACAAAGAAAACTTATTAATGTTTCATTTTAATATTATTTTCTTAAGTTGTTTCGATCCACTATAACTATTCAAGTATTGAATTTTGAGGTGTTCAGTGGCTCGTTCGGTAGAGCGATGGATTCATATTCTCGAGGTCCCAAGTTTGAATCCCGCTGTCGGCTAATTTATACAAGCACCACTGTTCCTTGCATGTGCTTTCTTTATAAGCTCACTGAAATGACTTCCGTCGTTAATTAGCATCGTAATGATAGCATGAATACAGCGACGTTAAATAATAATAAATAAAAAACTATCAATAATTCTGTTGCGTTAATTTTTCACTTTTTAAAGATAGGAGATTACTCTTACAAATCACTCATTCTCTCTACGCTTATGAGACTCCTTATATTTTTTTTATTAATTTTTATACTATAAGAAATCCTATTATTACAATATTTGATAAGAATGATTATTTTACAATAAAACATATATAAAATTAATATTATAATTTTCTAAATTTATAATGAGATTTTTAACTTTATCATAAGATTCAAAATTAAATAAGATGAATGCCTTTGCGGTACTTCTGCTCTCTTTGGTAATTTGAAATATAAAAGTTATAATGATGATTGATTGATATCAAATAATCTCATTCGATTTACCATTCAGTTTGTAGGGAAAAAAATAAAAATTCTAAAAACTTTTCCTTTTTAAGATTTTTACCTACAATCAATCATACTCAGCGTTTACGTTTTCATTTTTTCACTCAAACTTTCGAATGAGAACAATTTTTCGTAATTCATTTTTTTTTAAGTTATATTTTAACAATACGAATAAGATCGTTAATTAGCGAATTTCCAAACTGAAAATTATATCTGTTTTTACTAAACCTATGTTAACGTTAGAGTTTCTTATACTAAATTAGAAATAAACTTTAATGGTCAATTTATTCTAACGTTATCAAAACATTTAAATTTAATTAAAATTTTTAATTTCTTGCTCTACACTAAAAGCCTTTTTGGTATGAAGTAAATATTAAAAATACGACCACCATGTTAGCATTTTTGTTTTCATAAATATCGTTTGAGGAAATAACTTTCTTATACTATTTACCTGAATAGTTTCGAATAAAAATAATAATAATCTTCATTTGCTCAATATATATATATATATATATATATATATATATATATATATATATATATAAGAGAAAAGAGACGAATAATTTATCGAACGATCATGCTAATGCCATGTCTCGCCAAAGTTTGCGGCGCTTATCGAGAAACCGTCAGCGATGATTATATATCCATCGAAATCTATACTTCTCTCTCTCTCTCTCTCTTTCTATTTTACACTTTGCATATGTATACCTTAGATTGAAGACTTAATCTTTCTTTTGGATTATTACGTTATGAGAATCATGCAATATGTTAACGTTTGATCGAAGCGACTTTTCTAAGCAAAGACATTAATTCAACGCTTATAACCTGTCGGCTTTTGGTGATTTATATATATATGTGTGTACATAGATGTGTATATATAAAAATACAAAAATAGCAAAAAAGTATAATAACGGTAGAGCATATATACGGTTTTCTGCTGTCAAGATGAGATTTGATTTCTTGTCGTATATAATATGAGCATACCAGAGTTTTGTGGTAAATGAGGGTCAAGCGCTATAACGGTCATATTATATCGTTGGTTAAAAAATTTTTTATCCTCTTTTTTGGCTTCTTATATTTTTTCTTCTCTCTTTCTTAATAATTTTTTTTATCTCTTTAAGATTAATTTCAGAAAACGAGAAAAGAAATAAAAGCGTAGTTTTGTATTAATATATAAATAATTGCTATGTAGATTACTTTTAAAAAAATCACTTATTCTGAATTATAAAATTTTGGAATCATTAAAACATGTTTTATAAAATATTAATTTTTATTGTTGACACGAATTCATTTTTAAATTTTCTTCAATGAATATATAGTAGATGATTAGTATTCATATTTAAGTCATGAATTTTGTAGAAATTTGAAAATATCGATAAAATCATTGTTAGATTAAAATTTATGCACATTTGTACGTTATGATTATTCGAGTATCGTGTCAAACGGATCAAAATTAAAATTTTATACGGTAAAAAATATTCTGTGGCTCTATTAAAATTGATGCGGTATTTGCTTAACATTCAAAGTGTTTTATTATGCTCACATAGAGAAATTAAGATTTTACTGTATCGATAAAAGTTTTTAATGCTAAAGATACAATTTTATAACCAGACTGGAAATTATTTATTGCCGTTTAAATTAAATTTAAAACTCAATCAATCTAAAGATAAATTCTGTTTTCATAAAAATTAGGTAAAATTAAAATTTTTATTTACAAAAAGTATCAATAACCAAAATTAGCTTTTTAAATTTTTATTCAAAAGTCTTTTGAATGTTTTTTAATAATTTTTTATAATATTTTAGAGTTTGAGTATTAAATTATAGAAAAATAAGCATTAAATATTAAATTCTTGTCAATTGAGAATTTTTTTTTATATTTTGATTTGAAGATACGATCTTCAGGTTATCACTGAAGGTTCCAGTGGCTAACTTGATAGATCGATAGATTCGTAACTCCATGGCCCGAGTTCAAATCCCGTTAACACCTGATTGATATAAACACCACTGTACGTTACATGTGCTTTACTCACGAACACGCAAAAAGCTTCATTGCTAATTAGTATCGCAATGATAATATAAATACAGCGATATTAAATAAAATGATAGAAAAACATGATATCATACGTATTATTAACATAACTATTATCGATGCTGAATATCCAGAAAAAAATTTTCAACGTCATTTAATAATATTAACAACATTGCATCGATAATCGAATAAATTTAATAATTTTTTCCAAACTAAATAAATTAAAATAATAAATTAAACTTTTTTTTCAACATAATTAAAATAAATAAAGATCTTATATAGGTTTTGCAATTAGCGTTAGAGAATAATCTAGAGTTTGCGATAAATTAATGATATTTTATCACACTCGTAATACATTACATTAATCGTTATGAATCTGTACGTAGATAACTAATGATGCGAACTAGTTTTTACTTTTAAATAAAATGGAGTTTATTTATTTTGAAAATATTCGTATCGCATTATTTATGAAATGTGCAAAAACGAGTATTGAGAAAAACATGATCATTAATTTGCTATACATGTGAATTTATATAAATGTTAAGTTGAATGTATAATAGCTTGGGTGTAAGATTTTAAAAGTATCTTTATAAAATTTAAAAAAAGAAAAATTGAAATACTTTGATTTAACTTTTGGTAAATTGAAAATTATGTAATTGCAAAAATAACATTTCCTTAAACATCGCATTAATGTATGCATTGATTAAATAAAAATTTAAAAATTAATTGCGTACATAGTTAAGAATCGAATGTTAAAAATGACACATATATTTATCATATTATAAAGTGATATATTTTTTAAATAATATAATATTTAAAATATTTATAAACAAGTTATTTTTTTCCTGTAATTTTTGAATAAATAAAATATTAGTCTTGATGAAATCTATTTTAGGAAATAACTGATTAATTAAAGTTATATTATAATAGTATATGATCTACTTGTGTATTATAGTATAAGCGGATTCTCCGTTCAAGGCATTACTTTGGGTGTATCACTTTAATATGAAAAGGGTCTTCTCTTAATATTAATTGTTTTACTTTTAAGTAAAATCTGTTTAGTTAAATTTTCCAAAATGTTCCAAAATACAAAATGCTAATGGATTAAATTAATTATTCCAGCATGATTAATATGTTTATACTCTACAATACAAAATAAATATTATGGCGATAATGAAATTATAGTAACAATAAAAAAGAAGCACGATCGGAATATTTGCAATATTATGATTAATACTGTATATAATTATATATGAAAGATTGGATTGATATATTAGTAAGAAAATAATTAAGATTTTTCATACATCAAACTTTACCTTTATGAGAAAATATATCTTTGATGAATCAGTCGTGGACTGACATCACATTAAATTACATGTTATCTTCGCAACAGTGTTATCTTATGAATCTTTATAAGAGGCAAATTCGTCAGTGGAAATAAAATTGAAAAAAATATTATCTGCGTGATGATAATTAACGAACTAATTTCAGAGGTCGTCAGTGGCTCATTCGGTAGAGCGATGGATTCGTAATCTTCGAGATCTCGAGTTCGAATCTTGCTCTCGGTTCAAGCACCACTGTACTCGTCACATGTGTTTTTTCCACAAATATATTGACGACCGTCGTCGCTAATTAGCATATCAATTATATAGCATAAATACAGCGACGTTAAATAAAAAAAAAAATAATTAATGAACATTAGCTCTCAGAGGTGTAGCTATCAAAAAGTATTATAACTGAATAATATCCTTAAAAGTTTAATTTTTTCAAGCAAAATAGAGTGATTCAAAGCTTGCAATTTCAATTACTTTTTGGAATACATTAAAAACACCAGTAAATAACATGTTTATAATTGTATAAAAAATAGAATTGTAAGGAAATCATCAAAATTTTTCATGCATCGGCTTTTATTTTAATGAATAAATTCATTATTCAAATAATGATGGTAATGGATTAATTACTTTATATATATATATATAAAGGTGTACCTTTTATGAAACCGACGAGCTAAAATATCATAAGTCGGAGAATAAAATCATCTTTAATATATTAACGTGTTAATTATTTATTTCATTTTTTTCTATATATTCATAAAAAAATCGGAAAAATGATTGAAGTATAAAATCCATACCTATCAACACTTGTATCCATCTTTTTATGAGCATTATACATAAAGTAATTTTATATTTATATATATATATATATATATATATATATATATAAATATATAATTACAGTAATTATAATTTCTGTATAAGAGCTTGACAAAATTTAATCTATTAAAATTATGCTCACAAGCTCTGCGATCTCTGATGCGCGTAAGCTTCTATTGATATTATACCGAGCGTGTATAACAGCACTTAGTAATCGAACAATAACGTCGAATTACGCGTAAAAGCTTTGCGCAACGCCTATCTCGGCTCATATACATATATACATGCACACACCCACGTGCATACATGTACAATTGACATCGTATTGCACTCGTCGAAAATAGGATCAAAGAGAAAGAAAGAGAGGGAAAGGAATAAACTACTGTTCTCTGCTTTGTTCTAATTCCCCAATTATAGATCCATATATAATGAATGCAAGAGAAGAAGTCTACATCGGGTACAAATTGAGCGGATAATGTACCCTTTATTAAATATCGATTGTTGCCCAGGAGAAAGCCAAAATTAACAAAATCTCCTATTACATCTGGCTAATATAATGTGCTTTAATAATTCTTGTTTAAGGCTAGAGAAAACACCGCGTACTTCGTCATATGATATTCTATGTTTCATGATACGTTAAGTCCACCATTTAGATCAAGATATCTGACACTTATTTCTATGAAAAGTTAATAATGAAAATAAGTTTTTTTTTAAATAAATGTTAAAATAATTAATTATTTATTTTATTTAAAGTTATGAAACGACTTTGTAATTTTTATAGTTTTATAATTTTAGATATAAAACTGGAAAATATAATTTAATATCGAACGATATATAAAGCCAAACCAATAAAATAATGCATTGGCAAGTAAAAAAGAAGACTTGAATTATTTTTCAAACTTTTGCACAATAAAAAAGAATCTGATAAAATCAATAATACATAGCATCCGAAAAATTAAAATTTCAAACTTTTCTCTGGCAACTTTGAACTTTGGTCAAAATTTCATTTTACACTTTCGATTCGCGTCTACATATACACACTATAACCAAAAACAAGAAAAGATATCGAAAACTACAACCCATGAGTCCACCACTGTTATTTTATTGTATAACGCGAGAGAGAAAGATAGAAAAAAAAGTAAAGAAATTGAGGTTTTGAAGAATATTTTCAATAAGCTAAATAATGTTGGCACAAAAAAAAAGTTTTTCAAACCGGCTTGTAAAGCACAGATTGTGCTTGCAAGCTATGAGATTTTTCTCTTAGCTTATATAGTATGGTCTATACACGTGTATTTTCTCTGTTGCCACCCACTATTCTACTTCGTTTTATACGGAATGCAATAACAGCTCCTGCAACTCTTGTTGAAATGAGTTTTACAGGTCCTTTTTTCGTTCGAACTCTTTCGCACGTAGTATGTATAAGAGGCAAAAAGTAAATTCATTTCGAAAACTTTCTTGATCTTCCTTCGAGCTTCTTCTTTCTTTTCCCTTTTTTTTTAAATATAGATATTTCTTCTATCCATTGCACATTTCGACCTATATTGTTGAAATATGATTATTATGAAACAATATGGAAACTCGAAGTAAATTTAATAACCGCAAAATTAACTTATTTAGAAAAAAAGTAAATTAATAAGTTAATAAAGTTTTGCATACATTTTTCATAAGTTATAGGGTCGAGAAGTTTGGATCTCAAATTTTAATGAAACTTTGCTAGCTGGTTTATTTTTTGAAAAAGGAGATTTTGCAAGACTTTTTTATAAGATTAAAATTTTCATCCTAGCATACAGCATTAAAAGTTTTAAAAATCTTATTGTTATTATTTATTTATTGAATTTTCAATAATATTATCATTCAACTTTACACTTATCACTTAATAATTTTCATTCACTTCTATGCAAGTTTTAATATAAAAAATAATTGAACGAATAATTTACTTGAAAAATATCAAGAGATTGAATGATTGTTTATTAATTAATAAGCATAAATTTAACAGTGGATATATCAGTGTTAATTAAATAATTAACAACTGAAATTTCAAACATTCCATTGTTACATGTTTTGATAAAGATTTAATGATGAAAAATTTTAAAGATCCACTTGTTGAAGATTTATTAAAATTTGATATTCAGAATTCTCGACTATCAGTTTTTGTAAAGTTGTAAATCACATCGATTATTTGGTCCACAACTTGCATTGTAAAAAATGCAAAAACATAGTTTAAATTTTAAAGATGTTTTTGTAATTTTTATTGTCAACTTTGAATTTATTTTAAGAGCTTCACACCTAATGGCCCCGCATTAAATGAAAATAATTTTTTTCTTTTTATTTTACTTTGTTTTACAAGTCATAATAACAAAATTACTATAATTATTATACTCTTATCCAATATCAACAATTTCATTAAAATATTCAACGTTATTTAATTAAAATAATAGTTACAAGAGAAATTAATTAAAATAACAATATCTTAAATGGTTTTAAAATATTTAGTTGGCTACACATTTCTCTTAAATTAAACCCAAAGTTAAATCCTTATACTCTTTTATACGATAAACAACTCAAGCATTATGTGGCGTGCTTAAAGAACCGCAAACTTTTCGAATACCTTTTCAAAACAATGCCAACGTTTGTGATAAAAATACCAGAGACATTGGTGCATACAAGCTGTTTGCATAACAGATTAGGGCTGCTTGGATATAAAAGGTAGGCAATTTATATAGAAATTTTATAGTCAAGCCTTACCGTATTTTGATCGGCACGTATTGGATTTTTCTTCCTTTTTTTCGACCTAGTGGTTTAGAAGTCGAACGAGAAACTATAATACGTACAAAGTTCATGACGAAATTTAAGATATTTTCTATTATAAATTATTATTAGTTTAAAATTTATTAAAATTTCTATCAAAAAACTATTAATTATGTGTTTTTGACATAAATATCCCTAATAGTAATTGATTATTTCGAAGTTACATATTTTAAAAATATTGTTTTTTCAACAGAATCTAGACAATGTTTAATTTCCGCAAAGATGAATAATTTCGACATGCTTGAAATCTTTTATTCAAGAATAGTTAAAATAACTTCTGTAAAGGAGATCGTTAGTGGCTCAGTCGGTAGAGCGATGGATTCATAATCTCGAGAACTCGAGTTCGAATCCCGCTCTCGGCGACCGATTGACACAAGCACCATTGACAATCTGCGTCGCTAATTAGCATCGTATTGATAGCATAAATATAGAGACGTTAAATGAATTTAAAAAAAAACTTCTGTAAAGCTCACATTTGATACATTTTTTACTAAAAATATACACATTGATAGTTGAAAATATTATTAATGTTTCGATTTTGGTTGAAAAAAGGTGCTATCCCGTTTCTTTTGTTTAAGAAAAGAGTTATCATATTTTTGATTGAA
Organism: Anastatus disparis; assembly: GCA_017163975.1. Taxonomy (NCBI): domain Eukaryota; kingdom Metazoa; phylum Arthropoda; class Insecta; order Hymenoptera; family Eupelmidae; genus Anastatus; species Anastatus disparis. The sequence goes on from JAFFSR010000251.1 coordinate 6,964,761, forward strand.
GAAGGATGCTATTTTATGTTTAGTTGAAAAAAATGCTATTTCGGAAGAAATTTTTAGTCTGAAATTTTATAGCGATAGTTCTATAGCTTGTTCGATATTTTGCATATAGTTCTTATCTATGTATGAATTACGATGCACTTTATGTGCCATAGGCATAAAAGTGATATGTAATACCTAATATTTAAATTAAAACTAAATGAAAAGTACAATTTTTTTATTTTACTTTATGGTTATATTACAATGTCAATTGAATGTTTGAAATCGTTTTAAAATTATTAATTAAAATTTTATTTAACTTTACTTTAATTGAAATTTTGTGATGATTAAAATATTATAAATTTAATATTTGATCATATTTTGTTTCATTCGTCAAAATCTATCTAAAAAAAAACCATAAATATTAGTATTTAAGTTAAGATTTTTAAAAATTTATTTGAGATTGTTATTTTTCTACCCCGTTTAGGCAGTTTGCTACGCAAGCTCAGAGTAGGTGGCGTCCTGAGCTCTAGCGCTGTCATGGCGGCACACTCCACGTATGTGTGCATGGATGAGCATATACGTGTAGCTGTGTGCGTGCAACGTCGCGCAACGCGCTGCTATTACAGAAAGGGCTTCCCCCACTACTTTCAGATGTGACGTCATTGAATATACACAGATAGACTCATGAATACACTTATACATGTTAACATGGCAAGATTGTCGTAGTGTGATCGCCATGACAGCGCTAGAGCTCAGAACGCCACCTGCTTCGAGCTTGCATAGCAAACTGCCTAATAGAGAACAATTTTAATTTACGTTTAGGTTTATTTTTATTATGACGTAAAAAGACATTTAATATTATTAAGGAATGTGTTTGAGTCTGTCATAAAATTAAGAATGACCAAACAATATTTGAAGATCAATTTAACGTAACTGCTTTAAGATACTAATAAATCAAATAAAATCATGATTGGTAAAGGTATAAAGTCGTGTGTTCTCTTTAAAAGTAATTTTATAAGTAATTTAATAAGGAAACAATTTTTTATATAATCTTTTTTATCAAAAATATATTTTCGACTTTTATAATAACAAATAAACTTTTTTTAAAATATTATTCATTTTTAAAACATTTGGATTTTTTGTTAAATTTAGAAATAAAAATTATTAAACCGAAAATGTAATCTAATAAAATAAAGAATTTCAAATGAAGAATTCTGAATAAAATAAAAAGATTAATTTGCCTAATAGAAAACAGATTTGTATCATAATATCTAGTGCAATTGTTTTAATCACATAATTTCCTCCACATTACCAATTCACTCTTATTTTTCGAAAGAATTAAATCATTAACAAAATTAGTATTAAACATAAATTAATCTTTCATATTAAATAAATGTAATTTATTACTAAAATTATTTGAATTAGCAATAGAATTTAGAAAATATTTCATTAAATATTTTAAAAAAAAATACATTATTTTTTTTATAAATTAAAAAATTTTTATTAAAAAGCTTTCGTCCAAAATTATACTTTGATTATTATGAAACAATCGCAAAAAAAACATTCGTATTAAGATTTGTTTACAGATTACTAAAAGTGACGCATGTATATAGTAGTCATTAACCGATTAATTGAAACCGCATCTTGATTTCTGTTCTCGTTTTCTCTCGCTTGGTGCTTGCAATGTAGCGTAACGTAGCGTTAAAAAGCTTTCTAGTGTTTATATGTATGTGTATATGAAGATGAAAGGAAGGCAACCATACACGCAATCTTTATTCTATATAAGCAATACCAAGCGCATCTTTCTTACATTTCCCTTTATCACTGCATAAATTCATGCTTTATCGCGTACGTATATGAAGAAGGAAAAAAGAGAAAAGTTATGTATAAGCATATCTGCGACATAAAGGCGACGCTTCTCACCTTCGTTATATTAAAGCTTTTTATATGCTTACTTAAAAAAAATACTTTTTCACAAGTTTAATAGAATATTAATATAAAATTATAATAATAAACAATTTTTCATTTAAACTTAAACTATGTTATTTATCAGTCAAATATATCTATTAATTAAAAATTTTAATTACTTGATAATAATTTTCAATGTTTACATTGAATTTTGTTTATTTTATTTGTAATCTAGGTCAAAAATTGAAAAAAATTAATTTTTATGAAAAATTTTGATTGAAAATATAATAAATAATTTCACACGAACTAAACATGTGCGTGCATAATTCTTCAAATTATGTCTGTACGTGTAAAAATTCCATTCGCGGTTGAAACATAATCATGCGTACACACATAATGATAAAACGACTCCCTTCGTCTTGTTAAAAGGAGTAAAAAGAAAACTTTTTTTTCTTCTTTCGTTGTGGCACGAGCCGACGATGACGACAACGACGATACGTTAGCGTTGCATTAAAGGATCCTCGTTAACGAAGCTGCGATATCTTCAACCAAGAGAAAACACTTCTTCTTCTTCTTTTTCTCCCTCATCTTGTTGAGTTCTTTATACTTAGTAGACATAAAGAGTTTCGCTACTGTCCGCAATGTTGTATTACTTGTCGTCGTCTGATTGTTTTTATGGAAAACAAGCAGCATAAGCCATCCCTTTTCCCTGGTCTTTTATTTTTATTTTTCTTAAGTCTTCCTCTGTAACATTTGTCCTCTCTTTATTTTTGTTGGAACTACTATAAACAAGTACATTTTATTCACCAATGTGCCTTCGAATTGCAATAAAGAAATGGCTCTGATAAATTTGCAATAAACACAACCGACTGAAATGCAAATGAAATATAACGGTTAAGGTATATCCTCTTTTTAATCCTGAGCTTCTTAAATATTTTATTTAGTTTATTCTTCTTGCAAGTGTAAGGAAAAGAAAAAAATGAAAAATTGTAAATGCTTCACTTGATTGTTTCAAGTTTTATATCATTGCTCTTATTTTTGAAAATTGTTTAAATAGTTCTGTATGAATAAATTGGAATTTATATTATAGCAATACTAATAATGTGTTATTCTTTGTTTCCTGATATTAAAGTTAAATGAACTAGTTATTTAAAATTTATACAATTGATTAGTCAATTTATTTAACAATTTATGTTTTTTTTTTAATATTTGAGCATTTCCAGACTTGACCGAGTCTAACTTCTGCTTTACAATTTATTTAATTGAGAAAATAATTATTAAATTTTTGTATTTATAAAACAAATTTAATCTAAAACTTAAAAATTTTTAATTCTTTTTAAATTTTAATAATTTTATAAAACTAATGAAAAATTGTTTTCGAACAATGAAAACAAATGTAAGTAAACAAGTCAAATTAATTTCAAAATTTTAAAAAAATATATGAACCTTTTCTTTGCAATACATTTTTAAAACCAATTACTTAATTGCATCAAAAGATAAAATAAATGGACTTCCTCATTTTCAAAAGTAGATATTTTATTTTATAATGAGGTATGTATTTAATTAGTATTAACTTGCTACAATAACATAATATAGTTTAACATTTAATAACTTTTTCTCTCTCGCAGCTAACACATAATGTGGATTGATGTCCAATAAAATATTTTAAGAAATTCCTTAAATAAAAATAGCTATGAAAAAAAAGATTTGATGAAGTGTAGTTAAAAACCGATCATTTTTTAATCGTATCGCTCAGTGATGGTGACTTTTTTAAAACAACATGATTTTTTAATCATGGGAGATGTGTTTTCGTGCATCAATGCATTTATTTTGATTATCTTTAAAATACACAATCTTATATAAACAAATTAGAAAACTTGAAAATTATTTTAATTACGAAAAAATTAGATTTTCGTTTTTGTAAAGTGGCGATTACTTTTTTTATGATAAATAAAAATGATTTCCAATAGGAGTTTAAACAATTATTAAATAAGGATCAAATACAGTTTTCTGCTGCAATTTGACTATTTTGGTAATCTATAAATTTGCTATCATTCGTATCTATTCTAATAGCTTGATAGATTTTTAAGAGCACATGTATATTCACTGTTAAAAAAAATTAAATTTTGCTTCCAGTACATTTATGAAATTTCTATTGAAATTTGAAGCAAGCTTCCAGTTTTGCATTAAATTCATGTTTTTTTTAACAGTGTTATTATAAGAATCAGCAGTTTTGATTATAATAACACATTTTTCTGTGGTATCTTTTTTGTAGATCTACTCACATATTTTATACGAAGTACAATTTTTTTAAATACAGGATATTTATTTGTAAGGAAGTAATTAAATACATAATTAATAACATTAACGCTTTGAATAAATGAAGCATATTAATGAAATTATGCATAAATTGATTGATGCGAAGTTTCTATATACACTAATCAATTAATTGTAGTACAACAATATAATTTGATTAGAAACAAAACGTTATGGCAAGTCCCTAACGTCACTGCGTAAACGATTAAATCAAAGCTAACCAAATCTAATGAGAGAAATTATTATGAAACTCTCTTTGTGTACAAAGTATCAATATTCATCAAAATATTTAGCATTACTTAATTTAATATCACTTTCTAAAATGATTTACTAATTAATCTAATTTTAAAATATTATCCAGATGAAGAAGAGCAATATGCCATTCTTGAGGGAATATTTCCAATATCTACAAAAATTAAGTTGACTAATTTTAAATAATTTAATTTAATTAAGAACATAATAATCTATTCAATATATATAATAAATGTTTTGAAGAGAGCCAAAACTTTAGGCCTCTAACTCTAAATATTTTCCTAATTATAGATAATTAAAGAATGTCACTATATATGTTACTAGATTTTCTAAACACTTATAGTTCATCAGCGTTAATAATTAGAACCTTAAAACTTGTTTCCAAATAAAAGCTGAGCTCAAATCCTTTCGAAATAATAGTTTATAGCTTATCAAAATATTGTTTTTTTCCAATGTTACGGAGCAATCAGTAAACTTTTATGATTAATTAGTGTTTGAAAAAAAATTCTGTAACTTAAGAAAAAAATAATATTTTGATATACTATAATTACTATTTTGATAGAATTCGAGCTCAGCTTTCATTTAGAAAGTGTTTTTTAAGCTTCTAGCTGCTAAGGCTGAAGAACTATGAGCGTTTGAAAATTTAGTAACTTTCCCAGTGACATTCTGTAACAGCCTGTAACTAGGAACATATTGAGAGTTGAAGTATTGAATTTTGTCTTTATGTTTCTGCATCCAGAATCATCTCTCAAAAGTCAGGCGAAATTGGTGACCTGGAACTCTGACACTCTCCTGGTCAGTACATTTATACTTATCTATCCACTTATTATACAATATTTTTAATTGATGCAAAAAGATAAAATTCAAAAATAAAGGTTGAAGTTATTGAAAATTTTAAATTGACATCAACTAAATTTAACTATTTTCGAAAACGAACTGAGAATAAAGTCCGAATATTAATATTTTGGCGAGATAATAAGTTCTAAAATGGAACCCATATTATCATCCGTTTATAGAAAATTACAATAATCAAAATTTATTTTCAATATTTATTGCAGAATACAAGCGCCCTATAATATGTTATAAATTATTGCGCTGAATGTAAAACTAAGCCAATCAAAATGTTCAATGGTTTCACATTTAACTTTTTTACTATTTATATAGGATTTTACTTTTTATACGTCATTAAAAATTTTGAAATTCGTTACTCACGCAAACCATATAAAATTTTTTTTTGATTAGGCATATATTTTATAAACTTACCCTCGTAACGTTGGGTAATTTTAAGCAAATTTTTCGAGGCACATTATACGTTTACAGAAAATACAAAAAGCATCCTTATAGCTTTTCTAAATAACAAACCTTAATCTCTAACAAAATTTTAATGCATAATACATAGGACATATCCTTGTTTAAAGTCTTCTCTTGAAAATTATTTTAATATATACATAAACTCTCATAATAGATATCCTCTTATTTCCAAGCCTTCACGCGAATTAATTTTCAAGATATATTCTCTCGCTCTCTCTCTCATTTTTTTTCTCTCTTCCTAACCAACTAACTTTACGACGTTGGCGATAATTTATGAATTTTCATTAAACAACAATGGGACTTTGCGTAAAAAAAATAATAATGTTCTCATATAACCAAGATGTTACACTTTATTATATAAAAAGTGAAATTACTTTGCTTATATTATATGAAAAAAAAGAAATAGGAGCTACAGAAGAGCTTACTATCTCTCTTGGATAAAGACCTATATTATATAGGCAACGGTAATAGCTACTAGAATAATATTATGAAGAACAAGAGAAGAACATAATACATCTATATGTAATGTACACAAATAACAAGTTTATGCGAAATATATATAAAATCACACAACCCATATATAAACGCGCACGCACCCGCACACAAATTCTCTGGATATAAAAATTTTTTTTTATTCTTACAAAAACTGCTTCGCTACATAATGAGTTTCACTGCGTTTCTTTATTAGAGCAAAAATCTGTACGTTGGCACTTTTAAAGCCATTATATAACTTTTATATGCTTTAATATTATATATATATATACATATATGTGACTTGATGCTACCGAAATGTTTTGTAATAAAATATAAACAAGATTGGAGGTTCATTTACTCTTGGATATTTTCATATTTTCAGTTTCATTACGATAGTATTGTTACTTTCATATTTTATCATTTTCTTTTTGTGAAGAAAGTTTGAAAATATAAGATATATTATTAATATATTTTTAATCAAAATTCGTTAAATGAATGGAATAAATTTACTACAAGTAATAGCAAGTTTTTATTGGATTTGCCTAATTATCAACGCAATGATTTATCTTGGTCAGTATTTTAACACCATAATACTAATTTTTGCTAGTTACTAGTTTTGTACATTTCCAAATTAGTTTGTTATTAGAATAATCAATAAAAGAAGTGAAAATGAATGTTTCACTTGAAGTCCTATTGACAGGTATTTCTAATTGAGAACACCCGTATACTTTTTTGATTACATAAACAATTTATCACTAATCAATAAAATAAACATTAAATAGATTAAAATACATTCCATTTTTTATTGGAAATTTAATATTCAATCAGTTGCATTTGTTTTATTTCTACAAATTATTGAAATATTCATATTGTTGGTAAACAATAATAACTGAGAAATAGATTGAACATAAATGTAGCACATAGTTGACATTGTAAAAGCAAATAGTTTAAAACTTTCAAAATAATCATTATCAAAACAAGTCTATTGGAATTTTCAATATTAATAATGATGCATTGTTTCGAACGCGATACGTAATTCAACTTTTCATTTTCATTTCTCCTATTAAATTTTGTAATTATTCTACAAACAGTAGCTAAAAAACTCGAATAAAAGAAATTACGGTATAGCATATTCCATAAAATGTATTTATCATTAATAGCGAGCGAAATTCATCTTTTCATTTTTTTTTTTTTTTTAGAGAAATTTATTTTGTTGGAAATCAAGAGTATCCGTCCAGTCGATGACTGGTTTATAACTACATTCTTAAAGTAAACTCGTTCGACAAGCCTTATAAATTTAAAGCTGGAAGAATTTACTGGCAATTTTCAACAAAACTCTACTTCTAATGATCCTTCAAATGAAAGAAAATTTAAAAAAAAAAGAAACTATTCAACTTTGCAATCTTGACAAAGAATGTTTAAAGTTTTCAAAAATCTCAAATACATAATTGTCCATGGTTGGTTAAATAAAAGTTAAAAAAAGTAACGATCTTATAAAAAATGGTTTATACTTCAGAGAATCCTTAAAAGTGGAATAAAACGAAAAGGTTCCTTTTGTGCATCGAAAATTGGTAAAAAAATTAAAAATAAAAGAGTATAGAATAATTTAGAAGAGAAGATTTTCTGGAATAATCAAACGAACAAGCATTTCTTGTTAAATTGGCGCTTAGCCACTAATTGCACGCTTTAGCGCCATAGCTTACATACAAATCGGTTCTCTTCATCACTGTATATACCTTCATTCTTGCGCAAGTTGATCTTCTTACCCTCTCTCTTTCTTATTCTCTCTTACTAAATCGAAATGTACATTCCTAAGTAAGACACAGAGAAACGCGTGTCACATGGACAAGATTGAAATTGTGCAAGTGTGCTGAATTTAATGGACTTATGGGCATGAATGAAAGATGGGATATATAGGGCGAATCGTTGATCAGTGGTAAGGGAAGAAATTATTTTATACCAGATGACGACAAGCAATTTGTTGATGGTCACGAGAAATAATGTTTTACCCTGCATATAATCATATCGAAGGGAAAATTTCATAATACATTGGAAAGGATGATACATAGATGCGGTAAACTATCGAGGATACAGATGTGATAAATATTTTTAATTAATGTACTGTAAATTTTTTTATAATTATATACAATTTTTTAAAATATTGATTCTATTTGATATTATTATTTTAATAACTAAAAGATATCAATTTTATTTAATTTTAGAATGGGTCATATAAGTATGAATAATTTATGCTAACCTACATTAATTTTGCCTTGTAATATTGATTATAAATTGAATATGGTTATTATTTATTACTAAAAACATATGGTGTCATAAATTAAAATAAAATATGAACTCATAGATAACTTAGACATTTGCTTACGTATCTCTACCATGAAAAGCTTTAAAAAAATTATTTTGAAAAGCTTATACAAAAATTTTTGATTAAGGTAGTTTAATACAGCATATGATTTTTAATTATCGACATTGCAGTTTTACGAATTTTTTATCTTTAAAAATTATTTAAAATATCTCCTTGTCGTACTTTTTATAAGTTAAAACGGAAAAATATAATATCTAATTAGAGTCGGTGAGTGGCACAGTGGATTCGTAATCTCGGGGTTCTGAGTTCGAATCCCGCTCTCGGTAGCCGATTGATAGAAGCATTGCTGTACGTTACATGTGTTTTGTTTACAAACACATTTACGAGCTCCGTCGCTGATTAGCAATAAAAAAATAGCATATATAACGACGTTAAAAAAGAATAAAAAAAATAGTATCCAAATATTTGTAAAATTTTTTTAATAGAAATTGAAAATTTGGATAACTGTAATGTCAGTACTTTACATAACTTTTAATATTTTTAAAATTTAAAATACTTTAATATTTTTTCCGATGGATATAAAGACAGTATGCTGATACCCCAGTACAAAACCGAGAACATCAGTCTGAAACTGTGTTAACGTTATTTCATCCTGGTTTTAACTTCTTCCATTTCTTTCCGTTTGTCTTCGAATAGTGTATTGTTTTATTACATTCTCTTTACTTCAATCTACGAATTTCTGTATCTTTATTGATTGCAGTACATATTGTTTACTACTATTGGCATGATCCTGACTGACAACATTCGGGTCGTATGATTTTTTAACAAGGACATGTCTACTCATTAGGGTAAGTCTATAATTGTTTATTGATAACGAAGTGGTGTTTATTTTGCTATCAACTAGTACTCATTTGCTGATCTCCCATTTGAGTAAAAATTAGATACTTCTATTCATTACATAAAAATGATTTCAGAAAAAGTTTGGAGTTTGAAATAATTTAATTCAAAAGTTTATCAAAACATTTATCATTAACCTTTTGGAAAAATTAAAATTCATATGGACGAATAACTATTTTCAAAATAGAAATTAATAAAGAATGCATTGGAAGCATCAATAAGTTAAGACTGAAGTTTTAACTTTTGTCTAATACTACTTTCCATGAATGTTTTTAGATTTTTTACAGTTGTGCATACAGTATACCAAAAAATACGGTGGATTTTGACGGTTAATAAAAACAACTATAATGATATTAAGTATTTTTTGTTTTTAGTTAATATTTTTCATGAAATTTTTCGGGATGATGTCATAAACAAAATACAAATAGATGTTTTTCAAATTTTATCAAATATTTATATAATTAATAAATAACGAAATATTATGATCAACTTTAATAATAAATTTTATATAAAAAAATAAATAGAATTAGATAAAGTTAAATTTAATAAAATTAATGTTTTGTATGTGGAGATAAGATGAATAGTTACTATTTTACATTCAATTTGAAAATGTATAAAAATAATTAACAAAAAGCATGCACATGTTAATAATAACTATATATAATTCCGGTGCTTTTATAATAAATGCTTTCCTAGTTTTTTCAAAGAAGCGGCTTTGAAAATGTAGGAATTACATAAAGTATAATATTATTCAAATGACTATAATTTGAGAAAAAAAATTTTGTTTCTTGAAAAAACATATTACTTTCATAAGCAAAATTACACTTTAACAGTAAATTTTTTCGTCATTTCTCGGCATTTCAAACATTATTATATAAATATTATTTTATTTTAATAATATCAAATTTTTTCTTTTTATGTTTTAATGACGTGTCATTTGTATGCATAATTATTTCTTTTTTTTTAACATTCTTTTTTTATTTTTAATTAAAATTAAATAAATTTAATCCTTAAAAAGTTCTCTACTTTGCTGCTAAAGTAGATCAAAGGTTATTAAAAGTAATTTCTTATGGGAATGATAATTCATAGAAGGAATATTCTAGCGATATTAACTTTAGTATCTAAGACTTTCATATTTTTTTGGAAGGAATTTCAAGTAGTTTCTTTAAAGAACTTGGTTAATCCTATGACGGTATATAAAGTTATATAATAAGATCTATAAAAATTTTTTTACCCAATTTTATATTAAATATTAAAATTAATTTTTATGTTAACGATATTATGAAGTTGAATGTAATAGTTATATTATTACATAAATTTCATTGAAATTCAAGTATATATTTATTAACTGTAGAACAATGTTTGTACAATATTTAATATTTAATCATTGTGTATTTTACATTACACGTTAAATTTGTTAACATAATATAATTATATAATGAGCAATCATTGATTAAAATTCATACCAAAGTAAATATTTATGAAAATTATTTATCATTAATAAATAAATATTTTGTAAATTATATTAAAATAAATTTAAGATTCTGTAGCATATATTTGTTCATAAGGAAAAAAGCTTCTCTGTATAGTACATGTTTCAGCTGCCATCCAATAGAGGGAGTTAGTTTATGTATTATCAATCGAAATCTTATTTGTATTTTGGATAATTTTCATTTTAATAAATACAAATAATGATTATTGGTATCACAGATTATTAATGCTAGAAATATATTATTGTTTTTTTAATGTAAATAATTAAATTGCTTTTTAAAAATATTTTTAATTTTTAGCTAAATTTAAAAAAATATAAAAATATAATCAGTATCTATATTAACATTATACATTGCAAATTTCACAAATGAAAATAAAATTTAAACAATCATGATTGCACATTACATCAACAATAACAAGATGTAACATATCATGTATCTAGATATTAACCAGCCTGTATCTCATATTTCTCTTTTCCTTCATTTTTTTTTCGCAAATAAAAAAAAAGAGAAAAGAAAGAATAACAACAATGTTTAGTAAAGCCCATAAATAAAATCATCCATCCAATCCAATTCAATACACCTGCGTATACGCTTCTATATACCTGCGTTCTATGTGTGCTTCTTTTCAACTCGCAGCATCACAAGCTATATATCCTCTTCTGTTCTCTCTTTCTCTCTCTTTCGTGGTTAAAAGTAGAGCGAACGAACACACATTACTTGCCTAAGAGAAAGATAGAGAAAGAAAGAGAATTATATAGGAGAGCTTGCTGTGTATGTATGTGCGGTGGTAAAACTGGCAAAGAACGAAGGTTTATATTACGCACTTTATGTAGTCATAGAGAACACCTATACGTTCCTTTACTTTTATCTGCTTTCTTTTGATTTTTTTTTTCTTTTTTACTTGGCTTTATATTCTTATTTGTTTACTTTTTCAAAACGTTATCGAGATCATTTTTTTAATATTAAAATATTTATTTGGTTGGCATTTTACTATGATTGAAATTATTAGAAATGTATGCTTGAGATTTTTAACTCTTTTTTTCAAAAGTTGAAAAAGAATACGTAAAAAAAGAGTATATTTTTATTTGTTTATTTTAGATATTGAAAGATATAAGATTTCTTTTAGTTATAAAACATAATGGGCACATCACGGCGATTAAAATCTAATAATATCGATTAAAAGCCATGGAATGCGATCGATCATTTGATATATATAAAAGTGTGTATTTAGATTTACAATTTTTAATTCATAACACTGTCTAATGCTGATTCAGCATTTTTATATCTGTAACATATTGAATATTGTTTTACGATCGTCATAAAAAATATTGATATCATTATGTAAAAAAATTCCTAATACTATTAATGAAAATGAAAAAAAAAAATGAAAATTAAATTAAACTAAAACAATATTATATCGCTTCAATCCATAACTCTTTACATCCTTATTAAAAGAAAATTTACGCTGTCGATAATACTTCAAAGAGATAACTTTTAAGATTTCAACCTCGTAACTATATATAATATCAAAAACACTATATTCTCAACATATATATATATACGCACTCTCCTATTCTCAAATGACTATTTAATTTTCAAGTTGAGCGCTCTTATTATTTGATGGCGTCATGTGTTCTAACGCCTAATTCATCCACAAAAGTCATTATCCTTTAGGTATATTAAATATATACCTATCGTTATATATAAAAAAAAAGATAATGACTGCAAGGGAATAAAGGATAATATAGAATAAAACAGGTTGATAACCACTGAACTTATACGTAAGTGTGTACACACGCACAGCCCCGGATTCCATGGACCGGTTATACAGCAGCATCTCTCTTTCTCCTTTTACTATTATATACGCAAGTGAAGAAGAAGAAGAAGAAGAAGAAGAAGGAAAGAGAGAAAGACAGTTTTCTTTTTTTTTATTTACCTTCCTTCTCTTGTCTCTTTCTATCTCTCTCATTTGCTACTTAAGCGGCTCGTAAATCCTGTTCTGTCTCTCTCGCTTATGAGTGAGATCAGTAAGCTATATCTCTTTTTCTTTCTTCTTTTATGTGTATACCTGGTAAAAGGAAGATGGTAGGGGAGCTGTAGCCACACGACAGGTGCCAGTGGCGTACGCTCCTTTGCTCTCCTTCTCTTTATCTCTTTTTATCTTTTTCTCATTCTCTCTCTTTACCTCTCTCTCTCTCTCTCTCTCTCTCTCTCTCTCTCTCTCTCTCTCTCTCTTTTCTCCGAGTAATGACCGACGATATTTATAGAATGCTCTACAAGTTCTCTTCAACTTGCAGCTTCTCTTATACACGCTGCGTGAAACGACAAAATCTTAACATTATCCTAGAAAATGATGTTAATTTTTATCGCTTTGTCTCCTCTTAAATACAGGTGCATACTATTCTAATGGCTGTACACGTCTATATAGATTTCTGTTGTTTTTTTGGATTAAGAAGAGAATTTTTTTTGAGTTATACCTGTGGTAATCGTTCTTTTTTTTCAAGTTTTTGTAAGGATAGGCATGGGAAAAAAAGGTATAGATACCGTAGTTGGATTGCTTTTTTTTTCTTGACGGATGTTGGTTTTCTAGAGTTTGATGAGAAATGCCTCTATATTTACAGAAGGATTTTGAATTACTCCTTAAATTTTTAGATACGGTTTACGTAATTTACTTATTTAAGTAGCTAGACTTTTTAAATTCAGAATATTGGATTTTATAAGTATACTATATTATTGATATTTAGTATTAACAAAATTAATGAATCACTTTAAATATAAACAAAATCACTGTATGTTTTTGATATAATTAAAATTGTGTTCGATATAAATCGTTTTAAAAAAATTTTTTTCACAAATAATATGCGCTGTGAGATAATTACATTAAGAGAAACGTAAACAGCTTATGATAAGATTAATTTTTCATTTTAATACTTTATTTATAAAATTTTAAAATGATTAATCAATGCATCTACTGAAGACAATTATATCAGCGTTTCAATTAATAAAATAATATCTCACATCATATGATTACAAATAATATTGTTAAAGAAAATTATTTTATATGGAAATCAATTATTTTTAAAAATAATTTATAAAAGATCTGATTTTAGCGATTAAATTATATCACGTGATATCTTTTATGCTCTTTTAATCAAAAACTTAACTCGTGAATTTTCTCACAAAGAAATTTATTCGCTTACTTTAATGCGTAAGAATATTATAGGTTTACTCGAAATTCTCCAAGTTATATTTCCTTTTTCATTTCTCTTTCTTTTTCTCATTATCGGATCCTATCTTTCACTATATACTTTTTATTCTCAATAGTATTTCCTTTTTCTTTCTTTCTATAACAAATCGAAGAAGCCTCCAAAATTGTAGACTCTTTGTTATCAGCGACGCGACACTAAAAAGAAAGAAAAAAAAAATTTTGTTCCGAAAGAGAAAGAAAAGAAAAAGAATATTTTTATGCACCATTGATCAGAGGAAAGAGTTGCATTATTGGCCATGGTTCAATGCTTCATCTCATATCCAGATATACATCTATATTCCCTTGAAAAAAAAAAAAAATTCTTCTGATTCTTCTTCACTTTGAGAATTTCATTTCCTTCGTAGCAAACAAATATATCATATATCCTTACATACATTTATACCTCGTGTATTATATATTTCTTTCACGAATGTTTGATAAAAAAAAGTCATGTATAAGAAGCAAAGGTGAAAATTCGAGAGAGAAAAATGTATATATATCAACAAGGAAAGGAATACGTAAAATTTCTATAGTATAGGATATCTCGACAATTTGATTGAGTATATATGCCAATAAATTTTAGTTTATTTTTTTCACTTCAATAAAAACCATTCTCCCTTAGGCTGGTTATACACAAACTTACGTTGCGTATATGCGAGAAATGTCTTCTGATGAAAAACAAGAATAAACCTTTGAGGTCACCAGTGGCTCAGTTGTTAGAGCGATGGGTTCATAATCTGAAGGATCCGAGTTCGATTCCCGGCCTCGGCTGATTTATACAAGCACCACTGTACGTTACATGTGCTTTGTTCGCAAACATACTCTTAATCTCCGTCGATAATTAGCATCGCAATGACAGCATAAAATGCCGCGACGTTAAATAAAATAAAAAATTTAAAAAATGCTGCTTGGGTTGAAACATTGGGGAAAGCTATTCTGAGAGTCGCCATGTTAATTAAGTAATGGTAATACAATAGTTATTATATTTTTGCTCAATTTAAAAAAATAAAACGTATCGGTATAAACTAACAGTTATTTTTAGTACATAACAACGATACGTTTAACTTTTTTAAATCTTGCAAAAAGGTTCATCAATCATGAAAAAGGTTTTATATTAACTTATATATAATTCTTGTAGAATCTTTTATAGAAGTGCTGGTTTAATCTTGCCTTTTTTTTCTTTTTTGTGCATTACAGTTAGGTAAGCATTCGTGCGCTGTGATAAAAAAAATTTAAATATCGCACAGTATATACTAAAGATTTTATGATATTAAATCTGAAATATCATTCGGTGAAATTTGTCCTTTTTTACATAAGCAGAAAACAGTTATGATTATAAATTATGCATCATTTTTATGTAAATAATTCTCGTTTGTAAACTTTTAATATAAAAAAATATGATTCAGTTTTTACAATGAAATTTTCGTAAAACATAATTATTACGACTAAATATTTTATTGATTCAAAAAAAATTTAACTCTGATAAAAAAATCGTTTCGTTAATAGATGATTTTAATTTTGTTAATAATACTTTAATTAATAAAGTTTTTGTTTATAATAAAATAAATTGTTTTATAAAAATTATAATAAATTATTTGTATAATCTATAATATGTTTTTATGATGAGATATTAGACTTAAATAAAATTATAACATTTGATAACGTATAAATAATATTCAGTAAGAATATTTAAAGTTAAGCTGAGGTCGTATTTCTATGTTTAATACACTTTTGCCTAATAAGATTAAATTATTCATTATTAAAATTTAATATAAGCAAAATATAGATTTATTGTGATAATAAATTATACATTTTATTAGAACTCATAATAAATAATTTTCGTACTAATTTTTCCTTATAAAAAAATCATAATTCACGTATTTTCCGTATAAAATCAATAATGGTTAAACTGATATTTATTTAAAAATTAACGGTACAAAATACGTGATCCGAGATTTGATCGATATATTTTTAGGTATCTCAACGCGTTCGTTTTCAAGTTCGTGTTAGTCAGATCGCTGTGTTCAGCGGTCCTTCTTTTTTTAATGGCTCAATTTTCGAAAGACTTGTTTATCGAAAAAAAGGAGAAAGAAGAAAATCCAAGAACGATGCAATGGATATACAAGATTTAAAGTGACGTTGAAAGAGAAGGGGAGTGAAAAGAGTTTAATACAAATATACCGAAACGAGTTTCTAATACGAACTCCTTGTATTCTTATACATTATAAAAAGTTAGCAGTACCTGTGATTTTTGTAGGCTTCATAAAACAAAAATACAAAAAATTTAGAAAAAATCAAATAACTCAAAAATTATTAAAACAATAAGCAGTAGAATGAAATCGGTATGATTAAAATCCTAATTAAAATAATATAATTTTTACACTAAATCTTGATCAATAATAGATAAAAGAACATAGAAAAAAATTAGATTGAGTATATGAGAATAGAGCACAGGAATAAACAAATTAACTAAAAAGAAACCAATTATTAGTAATGTAAAACTACCTATGCTGAGATGATTGTAGAACGTGAACAATATGTGAACGATGTTTTTAAACATATTTTACCTATTTGTACAAAGAAAAATACATTTATAATTTTTTTTTAATGTTCAAAAAGAAAGTTGAAAAAAATCACAATAAACTGAAAAATTCAAGTTTTTTATTATTTTATTCAATAATAATTATTATACGTTGCTGTGCTAAATAAGATTCCTTTGAAGGATATTTAATCTCGCTGCCTTGAATTATTTATATCAAAATAACTTATTTGAGCAAAATTGATAAGAAAAAAACTATTGAAACGTAACTTTAAGTTAATTGTCAAACTTGAGGTTTAACAACTCAATAGGTAGAATAATAAATTTTTAATTGGTTGACCTGAGTTCGAATTCTTGCTTCTGTCGAATGGATCTATGTACTATTGTGCATTACGTTTATCCTTCCGAGATAAGCACACTGAAGATCTTCTCCTTTAATTAACAATAAAGTGATATCACTAATATAGTGATGTTAAGGAAAATAATCACTGTCAAATCTCTAATGGACGTGAATGTTCTAAGTACACAGAGAGATCTAAATTAGAACCATCAAACTAGATTCATATTTAAATAGTTATTTAACTTCAAATATACTTCCAAACTTTATTTAAACATAAGAAACTTAATTTGATTGAAAAGGCAAATTTAAGTTCAATTGTTAAATTATCCATACTATAAAAGGTATTCAACCCACTCTGTAATCAAACTGTATATGTCATATAAATATTTCTCTATATTTGCAAAACCAATTAATTATTATAAATTATTAATTGTAAAACCGATGCTCGGACAGTAGTCGCCAATAAAAATAAAATTGATGCGTCCATAAATAAAGAATATAAAAAAAAGGGAGGTCTAGCAACAATGTAATATATACAAGATTTAGAGTGACGTTGAAAGGGGAAGAATGAAAAAGAGTATAATACAAATATCCCAAAACGAGTTTCTAATACGAAGAACACCTGTGCTCTCTCTTCTCGCATGGGTATATATATACAAGTGTAAAAGTCAGCGGTGCCTGTCGTTTTTATAGCCTTTAACAAAAGTCCGTTCGAGCGTAAATTAAACTTGTCAGATTTCAAGTATTCTTTAACGATGAAAATTTTCGAGATTATTTAATGTTTAATTTTTCTTTAACTTCCCACGGACAACTCTTTTGAAGCTCTCTTGTTTACAGAACCTATATATTTTATCATTAGAAAAATTATGATTTATCATTTTTCATTTCGTTTTAACGTCTACATTAAATGGTTTGATTAGGAAATAAAGTTTCTTACTATCACAATAAAAGAATGAAAAATTACTTCATTAAATTCACACCTTTATTTATTAGTCATAGATACACTTTCTAAGTTATTCAAAATGAAATCATTAATCATATTAAATTTGAATTTGAATAAACATCTTGATACCAAACAAATATTGAGCAACTTGAATTTTTATGATTTTTAAAATCTACTTTTTATTTTCGATTACAAGGTATATCTTCAATATTTCGTATTTTTTTCCAAGATTCATCTTACAGTATTGAATTATCAAAAAAGCCAATGTGAAATTCAAGTATCATTGATCATTTTATTGCATTCTTGTTTAAATCGATATTTTTAAAATAAAAAAGAGAGAAAACGTGGCATTACGTGGTTGGAAAATGATATGTCTGTAATGTAATCGATACAATTTACTCGTATACACCGCACTGTTGAGCAGCTTAATTCATACATATAAATTAAAATTGATTAAAAAAAGTGCTACATATACATCAGAATTTTATTTTTAATAAATTCTTTAATTAAAAAGAATAATTATTATAAAAATTAATTAAAAATTGAGAGTCATATTGATATTTAGCTAATTGATAAGTTAATAAGTACTTTAATAAAATATCATTTTGTAGACTTTACAAGATTGTATTT
Organism: Anastatus disparis; assembly: GCA_017163975.1. NCBI lineage: Eukaryota > Metazoa > Arthropoda > Insecta > Hymenoptera > Eupelmidae > Anastatus > Anastatus disparis. The sequence continues at coordinate 6,983,413 of JAFFSR010000251.1, forward strand.
GCAAGTGGTTAAGCGTGTAAATATTTGAAGAAAACCTTTTCAACTTTGGTAAACTGTAAGTTATCAAAGTGAACTTTAGTTAGTTTATAGAACATGAATCACGTAATTTTCCACTTCAAAACAAAGATTTCTATCTTCTACAATCAAGATATTCACTTTGATCTTAGAAACTTTAATCAGTTATATATCTAAAAATCATATTATATTTAAAATCATCCGAGATTAAGTAAATTTACAATCCAATCGAATTATAATTTATACATAATGAAAACATATTTCCGTGTAACTGTTTAAAAATTCTTCAACATTTCTATTTTTATTTTCTCTTAAAAATATTTTTTTTTCTTCTTAACATCATCATCATCATCATCATCATGAATATCAGCAGATGCGCAGTAGCAAAACGGTATCATCAACATTGCGTGTATATATATATAGATATACATAAAACTCGAATCACCTTTCTATATACGATTCTGCCATTACAAGTCTATCCGTTGCTTATTTTATTACCCTTTTGGCTTTTAGAAAAGAGTCATAGAAAAGATGCTCGTAAACATTGCTAACTGGAAATACGAGGAGGCATAATGCCATGCTTTCCTTTTTCATTATTTTTTTTCTTTTCTATTATATCGAACTCATCTCCGGTGAAATATAAAATAGAAAAAAAATGTTTTCGACAGGATTTCATTGAAAATGCGGTTGTACGCCTCGCGTTACCATTTTACCATAATGTTTATAAATGCATCTCTCTCATGTGTGAAATTTGAGTTTTAATACAGTTGAGAAAAAGCGACTGATCATATTAAATACACATATACATATTTAATACGTATAAAGAGTTTTATAAACAGAGCTTACCTTTAGGATACATTTATATTATGCGTATGTATAAAGTTTGTGTATAACCGCGAGCCACGAGAACTAGTTTAATGGTTTAGAAAGTCGCCTACAATTACTAAGCGTGCATATGGACCTGCTTTTATGTAATTAAAACGGGTAACCAATGGCTTTAGAAGTCTATATACCTATGAGTGTTGATGTATTTTTTTTCTATCTATTCATTGGTTTTTCGTTTCATATAGCGGCATCAAATATATTGGAATGGAAAAAAAAATTGGCTTATCTAGGCACGGTGATCGGTTGCGGTCAATTGGTTGAGAAATGATTCGTTTACCAAGGAATATATGGGATATTAATTTGTACACTCGATATAATTGTTTTATTTAATTTTTTTTTTCTGCTAGATGACCAACATGAGTTATTTGTTTTAAATGAAAAGTCATGCGGGTAAAATTTTAGTGAAGAGGAAATTGAATTTTGTTTTTGTAAAGGATCATATGAATTTCGTAATATTATGAAGTATCTGCTATAATGAGGATTATAGAAATCATAATTATACGTTTAATAGAATAAAGAAACATGATTAATTACACAACTTAGTCATACATGAGTCAATTTATTTGTTTTTTTACTTCTTTTATTGATTGATAATAGCAGGAAATGAAATTTCCTTCAGGTTGACATTTGTAATGATATAAATGCTGCGTAATCTTTAATGATTCAAATATAAAATTCTTGCATGGCGTTTACTCAGTTTTATATAATAACATGTTCATTAACTGTAATGATTATCTGAGAATTTTAATATAATTTGCAAAGTTATAAACAAAAAGTTAAAATAATCAATTCAAAATTTTAGAATTATCACAATAAATAGATATTTAAAATAACAAGAGAAATATAAAAGCTTATTTAATAAATGAAGAAACATAAAAAAATATCTCTCTGATATTAATCATTTTAACTTTATTTCTGCAACAATAAAAAATGTTTTCTCTAAATTAAAAAATTTTACTACCAAAATGAAGAAAATGAACTACGATTTTATTATTTTATTTATTTATTTAACGTCACTGTAATTATGCTACCATGACTATGCTAATTAGCGACGGAGATTGTCAGCGTGTTTGTGTGAAAGCACATGTAACGTACAGTGGTGCTTGTATAAATTAACCGAGAGCGGGATTCGAACTCGAGTCCTCGAGATTACGAATCCACCACTCTACTGATTGAGCCACTGACGATCTCTGTAGTAAAATATAGATATTACCAATTTAAATGTTATGTACAATTTTAATAAATTTTATTTGGAAAAATGCTAAAATTTATCAAGTGAATCCATATTTTTTCCTGTTTTGATAAAAGTACCGTCATAATCACGATAATTGTTATTAGATCATTTCCTTCCGTATGTACAATATCATTTTTCATGTGTAAAATTTTAAGATTACAATCATATATAAATGCAAAATAAATTGAAAAATTGTCATATTAAGAATATAAAAGATTTATTGTACCATCCAGTTCGATTAAACTGTGAAAATCAATTTTTAAATGCTACTTCCATATGACATTTATAATTTTAATTCAAGCGATTCAAAAGTTATTAAATTTTAAAAAATCCATTTTATTTTTAATTACAAGAGAAATCTGCTATTTTCTTCAGCAATAACCGCTAGAAAGATGAGAAATGGCTTCCTGGAAAGTGTAGTAAAAGTATTATAGATTGGTAATATGAGAATCAGTACAACTCATAAGTCAAGATATTTTTTGTTGTATTTCGCATATGGTAAGTGTAACAATGTGATAATAAAAAGGTAGACTTTTTCTTATTATTTAAAAACAGTTACAAGCATTCTGGACTGTAAATATAATCAATTTCATCTGAGTCTTATATTTTTATTTTAAAATTTGCTCTTTTTAGATTAGCAGTACGTATTATAGATGTATGTATTGCTATGTTAAACACTAACTTCCTCGTGCATAAGTATGTTCACTGACACTGCATATTAAGATTATTAATCGTGTATATTCTAATGTAAGTATACGAGATTAGATGAATTATGAATCTTAATTGAAAAATTAATTATTAATACTTTTGTAACTCAATAAATTATATATTAAGAACGACTTTTCTATCAGATTTGTTACGTGAAAAGAGGCTGTTTTTAATATTAATACCTATATTATAATAATGATATAATAGAATTTCATAAGAAAATAAAACTATACACGCGCGATCAATGAAAATAAATTTCTGGACAGGAAACCGTGCCATGTGTTTTACAATCGATGAAATAAAAAAAAAGGTGCACCCGTTCTCGATCTTTGCATATTCTAGCTTAAATTAACTAGCGCTACTTACTGCCTACCGGTGAAATCAACGAAATAACACGAGTAAAAAGAAAAAGAATGAGAAAACGAAAACAAATAAAAGCGCCAGAGAGTTTCAAGATCGAAAACAAGAACAGGAGCCCCCGTGTACATTCTCTCCTATATAATCCAGCTAATCAAGCACTTATGAAAGAATTTATCCCTCCCTATCTTCCTCTCTCTCTCTCTCCTTCTCTCTATTCTGGTTTTACATAATGACTTCATAATTGCAAATAATTCAATCTCTTTTCCTTCCTTAGTGATTGATTTGTAAAATACATCGCGCACAGGGTTGAGTAAAAGCGAATGGTGTATATAGAGAGAACTCGGCAGCAGGTCTCATTACACTTTTTAAAAAAATGAACTAAAACCAAAGAAGAGTCACAAGGAGTAATATAACAACAGTGGAAGCAGCAGCAGTAACAGCTCTGCATTCTCCGATCTGTATGGTATTATACCACATCGAAGTCTGATGAGAGAATCTTTTGCCATATAAAATCCACAGTAAAGTTTGATTTTTTTCCCTTCTTCCTTTCTTTCTTTCTCTTTCCTTTACTACATTCCAGAATAAGTGCGTATCTGAGCAGTACTTATATATCCCTTCCCTATTACTCCTCACTTCGGTGCATTATAGTAAAAGAGGAATAGATGCCAAACAAGTAAATAATAAAAGATTAAAAAATAATGAAATATACCGAAGCTAAATTCCAGTGTATAACACTCGGCTTTTTCCAGTATTTCCAGTCTTTTCTGATACGTTTACGCGTATATGGATATATGTGTGTTTTACATGTTGCGTATGTATGCGTATGTATGATCATTAATAGGGGTTTCCGCATCTTATCTTTGCGCGTCCTGTGTCTATGGGGCCCGATTCCTAAGAGTAAGAACATTAATGGTGATATAACCTAAGCTTCATTTCTCGTGAGTTTATAAGAAGGACGTTTATATGGCTTCTTGATGCCTGTAATAATGATTTAAAGTGTGATTATGGATTTTCTTTTTTCATACATTTTTTTTCTTTTATTTCGATTTTCAATATTTTTTAACAAAGGTGTCTGGGCTTTTTGTAAACGTTATAAAGATAATAGCATTTCGATGTAATTATTTTAATAAAGCCTTCAATATTTATAAATTCAATAATTAACAATAATTGATATTTAATTGCATCACAATTTTCGTTTTGCTTTAACTCTTTTCAGATAGATAATTAATATTGACTTTTGTAAATAATATTAACAATATAATTAAAACAAATTAAGTATTATTAAAATGTCATTTATTTTGAAAACTGGAATAAAATTCAATAATTTTTATGAAATTTTCCAAATTTACCTTTTTAAGGAGTCACATGTAACTCATTTGACTTATTAAAAAGTGTATAATTAAGTTTGACACTCGTTCATAAAAAAGTATCTTTTCTTTCAACTGATCTTAATCCAGAAAAAGTATTTATAGGTGCAGTTCATGTTATTAAAATTTACACAAAAGCCAAATTATTTAGAAATATTCAATAACGGCAAGTAAAGTCAATATTAAATATTAAACCATTCAAGGAACTTGCTGAAACTATATTTTATACAAAATATATCTAACAATTGCTTATTTTAATAATTTAAATTAAAAAAAAATACGAATTTTTATTTCAAGTAAAGTGGAGCAAGATACCATGAAAAAATTTTTAATTAGGAACCATAGAAATTACGTGAACCAAATATATATAACTTAATTTAGTATATAAAATATGTTTCGATTTGCAACGTAATTCAAATATAAACTTTGATTGTTTTATAATATTGATCATTACTTTAATATAATTTTTTAAAAACTTCAAAAGATCAAAATTTTATTTATTTTTATAAAAAATCATATTTATTATTTTTACGCTGTTAAATTATATTTCAGTTCGTTTAACATTTCAATCAAATTATTAATTTAAAATTCAATCTATTGCACCTTATACGCAGTCGACGTGTATTGAAATCAATGTAATGAAACGTTCTACTGATAATTAAGATTACAACTTCTATAAGAGAAATTAATGTTAATATGAATTTCAGTAAGTTATGCATGTTTACATATGCACAGATTCTTAATTTTTATTTTCATCAAAAAAGTACTACCTATGCATATTTTCTATGCAATATGTGCAAATTTAACTAAATTACAAACAATATATTTATCATGTACATAAACAATTTTTTAACTAAATGAAATTTACTTAAAGTTAAAAATTTAATTATAAATAAAGGAGATAGAAATATACGTATATATATATTTATATCAAAATGTCTAAAAGTCTTAACGCTGTAATTTCCCGCTAAAGTTTATTTAGAACTGCAATGGAGCTTTCCGACAATTAACTATGAAATTTCTACTCTAGTTACTGAATTTTCACTAAACTTTAACAGTATGTTGATTTAATGAAATGTGTCTGAAAATTTGTATGAAATATTATGTCACAATGTATGCGAGTTTTGCAAGATATAATTCTTATTATTTGAAAGGATTTAAGATCTCTAAAACAAAAACAAAAGAAATTTATTTTTAAAATAATATTAAACAGAAGAAGAGTAAACAAATATTTATAGTAAGACGAGATTTTAACAGAAGTCTGACATGCGAATTCAGCTGAAAATTGGAGAGGAAATCAAAAGGTATTCGTAAATGCATTTGGAGTAATAATACAATCTACAATAGATTATTATTCAACGGCTTATGGATCAGCTAAACAACAAGCACCAAAAAAATTAAGATCAATATTAATTCATGCAAGAGAATTATTGCACAAGTCTTCAAAATAAGGCCAATTAAAAGATAACTTAGTAAAAGTGATGTGATGTCTACATAAAAGATCTTAACAAAGAATGTAAAAAAAAAACAGAACAATGTTCCCATTGCATACGAAATTTGTGAAAAAACTAGCCAATGATCTAAATTTTACATCTTCACTAAAGAAAATCAAACAACGGCAGTCTTCCAAAAACAATTAAATACGTTTTAATTGATTGTCTGAAATTTCGTAATGAACGAAACAAATTTTAAATAAGAAATCAAATTGCAAAAATTTTAAACAACGACGAAAAGTGTAGAAATTTAATTCATTTCATGGAATCAATTAGCATTTGATATAGTTTTATGAACATTAATTTCTATTTAACTTATTTAATGATTATGTATCCAACTGTTATTAATATATTAAAAAATGTGATTATAGTATGATGTAAAATCACTACTCTTTAAAACGAAAAATGTAAATAGTATTATTAAACCATGTAATATGTTTGTCACTAATACCCGTTATGGAAGACGCGACGTTAAAAAAATAAATGAAAAAAATTCTTATGATTTATTGCTATTGTATTTTCATATTTTTAATTTCCTAAAGTTGTTTATTTACTTATTTTCATAATTGTTTGTCTACGTGAATTATAAAGTAAGCAATGTAATCTGGAAATACAGTGTAATAAATGTATATTACATTTTATTATTGTTAAGATTTCGTATTTATTTTCTTTAGATTGTGATACATATAATCCCAAAAAATGTATTGAATAATGGTTGAATCACTTTAAAATATAATGATTTTAATCATTGCAATGTTATTTTAAATTACAATAGCTTACGTTGTAAAAATAAAAAACAATTTTGATTTTTAAATCGAACGTATATTTTTCAGAAAGTATTGAATAAAACCCAATTAGTTAAAAATACGTATATACGTTGAAAATGGAAAAATATGTTTTAACAATTTCCTTTGAAATTCGACATTTATCTGGCAAATAATATTCTCCATCAAAATTAGCAATGAAAATAAAAAAAAAATTTTCTCTACAAAAAAAATGGATAACTGACAATTTTTGTTTCAAAATTATCGATACGTTTTGTTTCGTTACAAACGTTCATCGAATCAAAGCTCACCAAAATAACGATCGACATAGCCCGATGCAAGTAGATCATAGGCATGACTTTAAAAAAAAAATGAAAATAAAAAAAACAAAAAATTTCAAAACAAAAATTGGACATGTATAGTAGCATCGAAGGATATAGATTTTAGTGTTTTGAACGAACAAACAATATATTTTTGCCTTTACTAAAGCCAAATCATTTTGACATGAGCTTTCGTTGTACGCATATTACACTTATAGAAATATCTATATATAGATACCTACATAAAAGCTTATTGTGGATGTTATACCTAAAGCAATATTCGTCCCGTCATCGTCGTAAGTATATTTCAAACTCGTTGACAATCCTAAAGCTAAAATTTAGTTCTAACGACGCCCATCGGCTGTATATTTCGCTTCCCACAAATTTTTTTATTTTTTTTGCACCTCAAACCAACTATATAATATCGTCGTGCTTGGGAAAATGTCATCGATGCCCTCATATATATGCATACATATATACACGACCTCGTTTTTAGCTCTTTTCTCTGCCAGCGACGTTTTGCGAATATAGTTTGTAATTACAGATGTACGCTTGCGGCGTGAGCGCGAAATCATTTACCTTTTATTTTTCTAAATAATTTTTTTATTCTTTTTATCTCTGTTCGTACTTCCTATTTTTTTATGTTATGAGGGTTAATAAATGTATATGCGATATCAACGAGAAAATTATTTTCTTTTATTCGTTTTTTTTTCTCATTTCTACACACGTTTTCTCTCTTGCGCATTTTTGCATTTCTCATTCTATCTTTTTTCTGTCGTGCGAGCAATTTCGCGCGCTCTTCTTTCATTTTATCTAGCGTAATACGTGACTATTGTTGTATAAAGATTGACGCTACGTTCATTCGTATATCTATTTATATATATGACCATTTAATATTCATATACGTTGCGTTTCTAGTTTTTATACATTTTATAAAATTTTAATAGACGTTGAAATTACAAAACGAGTGTGAAAATCGTTTGTTCGTTTGGTGAATTGAGAGAATATATCCATATATATTCTCAATCTCAAGTTCAAATCCCAGTCTCGGCCAATTGATATAAGCATAACTGCACGTTGCATTTACTTTGTTCACAAACACACTGACGATCTCTATTGCTAATTAAGCTCTATAGCATCGCAATCATAGCATATGCACATAACTTGATTAATTGATGCATAACATTTCTATTAAAAAATTATTTCATAAGTAATTATAATAAAGTAAATTTTTTGTACCACCCGTTCAATAAGTTTATTTGTATGGTAGTAAATATTTTCTGAATTGTTATACAAAAAGAAAGTTATTATTCATGGCACATGGTACATGGAAAATAAAAACTTTTGAACTTATTGACAATGAAATGTATTCCTACATTACTTATTACATTGAACTTGTTATTTGACTTCTAAATATAACATAATTGTGTTGCTCTCCTAAAAAGGAATTAGAATTCTTGACCATTTTACAATATAAGAATACTTGTTAAGTATTTTTATGTTGTTTTTCTTTCAAAAAACGTATTTAAAATTGTTTTTAACTTTATCATAACGTGAATCGTTCATACTTCTTCCAATCTTTATAATTATTTTTTAATAAATCAAACTCATCATATTACAAATAGATATTTTTTACTGTCATTGAAATATAAAACTGGTATGCAACACGACAAATCAACATACATAACACAGTTTTCAAAAATTAAAAAAAAAATTGACATTAGTCAATAAACTAAATTTAATAAAACTGATAAGTAATTCTTCTTAAAAGTGATATCACAGGCAACCAAAATACATACAGTAATATAATAATAATACTGTCAAAAAATATCTATCAGTCAAGTAATAGATATTTACTTGAGTAATAAAATTAATGTAAATACAACTTAATATAAATTAAGAACAAAAATTATTATAATACAAAAATATAATTTATAAATATTTAAAATCTAAATAATTTATGAATCAGAACACTTTCCGTGTGATTTTTTTCTTGAAGAGTAAAAATTATGTAATTTCGAGTAAGAAATAAAACCATATTTATGTTATGTACCAACTACATTATTTGAAACTACGCCATACTTAACCATTTTTTTTTTATTTAACGTCGTTGTATTTTAGCTATCATTACGATGCTAATTAGTGACGGAGATCGTCAGTGCGTTTTTGAACAAAGCACATATATCGTAAACAGTGGTGCTTGTATGACTCAACAACCGAGAGAAGGATTCGAACTCGGATTCTCGAAATTATGAATCTATCGCTCTACCGACTGAGCCACTGACGAGCTCAATAGAAATATTAAAAAGATAAACTTAAGTTGTTACTTTAAGCTTTGTTTATCACCGCCATTCATCATACAATAGTAATACTAACGCGTACACATAGCACCCAAAATGCTGTCTGTTTATGCTTGATGACTTTATTAAAATCTTTATTTTGATATTTTGATATCAATTGTAAGTTACATATCTAAATTTAAATTTTAAGGGTTTAAATTTTAATAATACGAAATTTTTATTTTTAATTGTTAATAATTTAATTGTTAAAAGTGTTGATTTTTTATATAGTACAACACACACATAAGGTTTTTTTCGTATTGACCGATAGTATACACCGGTATAGAAAAAATAAGAATAAAAAATTATCATTTTTTCTATTTGAATTAAACAAGTTGCTAAGCTCGGACGGATTTACAACAAACTTTTTTGAATTAAGAGTCAAAAACTACCCAAAATTACGTCATTTTTATCCTTTGAGTTCCCTAAAATACCCTAGCTCCCAAATTCAGAATATGAAAATTAACATTGCGTTATTACATTTTTCAAAAAAACATATAATTTTTTGAAATACGCACTTGCATGTTCTATTTGTTTTCGGAAAATTTTAAATTTAAGTTAAAAAAAAGAGTACAAGGGATAGAAATATCTTTTCTAGAAAAAAATTTCGTTTTTCATAATTTAATAAACGGAAATGTAACGTTGGAAACAGTCAAATAATACGGCTTTGCTCAAAGTTTATATTTACTTAAAGATAAGTATGCACTTGGAAAAAAAGCTTCTTCTGTGTAATTCTGGAAAAAAGTTTTCATTCAACTTAAACTATATACGAGTCTATATATTCTTCATAACAATTTCATAATAGGTCAGAAAATTTTTTTCGGAAAATTAAATTGCATCACTTAAAAACTTTTCAAACACTTGGTAAATATATATGCTCCAATTTTTTTTAATATGGAAAAAAATAGTATTCCGCATGATTGACTGTTGAAGTTTTTTAAAAAATTCGTTAGTCGAACAAACTAAAAGAGGAATCTCCAAGAGTTTAAAAAAATAAAAAATAAATGTTACAATACGACTTAAAAAGTTAGGAAAGCATTAATTGTAAAGTGTCTATTAATTATCGTTGGAATTAATGGTTTTCTCAACGTCAAACACTTGATAGTATGTATATATATATCTATATACAGCAGAGAGTTTGCACCTTTAACGTAAAAGCGGTGTCAAAAGAAAAAGACTAATGAATTGCATGTTAGAGAAAGAGCCTTGGCTTTTCAATTCAAAAAGCTTATATACGGCACCAGCTTATATACGCTTTATACGCATAGAAGAGAACGTTTTACAAAAGAAGAAAATCTCTTTCTCTTTCTTTTCTCTCTCTCTCTCTTACTTTCTCTTTTGCGCTTGGAAGCATGAAGCTCTTGTAAATTAATGATCGTCCCACAGTATATACTACAAACTCCAACGCTTTCATACAATTCCTATATTGATGTTAAATCCACCCTATATATGATTGTTGAATTTTCCGCAGCCTACGTATATACATACAGTATTCACATACATATATACGTATATATCGCCAAAGGGGTTAATTAAAAAGCTATAATCGATTTTGAACGCTTGTTCGAGGATTATCTGGGAATTCAGTGTGGTGTAGAGTTGAATTGTTTTGTTATTTTATGATGGATAATGTATAAAACCGTAATAAGTCTTTTATATGCTTTAAATTTCTTTTAAAATTATTATCATAACGTATAATCAGTGTCAAAGGCAAAATTGATATACATTATTAAATTTCATTGTAAACATAACCTAAAATATATCATAAATTTATAATCCTGACTAGTAAGATATTCATTTTTTCAATATTATTTTTTTCTTTTAATCTCAATTGTATGAAATCCATTAAAGTCATTATAAACGCAAGTTGATTATCCATTTTCTCAAGAATAACGTCATAGCTCTTCATTTATAAATATATATATATATATATATATATGCATATACACATATATTCGCGACCTCGAATATAAGACTCGACTTCCGTAGTTTTCTCTTACTTTATAATACGTTACACAGTATATATACATAATGTATAAGAATCTCACATAGTCGTCGATTCATCAGAGTGCAGGATGCAACGTTATATGATCGATCGTGCGCGTGAATACTCCGCTATGTGCCTAAGGTGCTTCTTCTATGCATGTAACTATATCTATCTTAGATAAGAATCCTTTAAGGTCGTCTTTTTTCGCCAACAAGACAAAAAAGAAAAGATCCACGTTTACTCTTCAAATTTAAATACAGTAGACTTTCTTAATAAGACTGCACGTAGGATTCTAGGGGAAGATTTACTATTTTAAAATTGTGATTAATTTACATTGATTGGAATATTTTTTTAATTCACTTCTTTAATAATTATTTAGTACGAGTGATCATGAAATAACAATAGTGAATTCAAAATTTTATTTTTATAATATTGTGTGAGGTATAATTAAGAGATTGTTCTGTATCTAAAATGTCTATTGATCAAGTATAATCACTCATATTTCACAGTTCAAATTTAACATTTTATAATTAATTTATATTTGAATTATTCAATTGATATTTTAAAGATTAATTAGGTACTAATATGCTTAAAGAATTATTTTAACAAAAAAGTAAATGTAAAATGCAGTATTGGAAATTTATATAAAATCGAATTTCGTTTAGTGTGTGATCAAAAAACGTTAAATTTTAATTACATTATGAATTTTCGTAAATCTTTAAATATCAATATTCGGTAAATTATGTTTACACAGCATGTATTATATCGTTTTTTATGCAATTTATTAAGCGTAAAATTTAAGATATATAATACAAAAAGTAATTGTAAATTTACTTCAAAAACAATATAATTAATATGTAATTTTTTTAAATTTTAAAATCAAGCAATTTTCATATTTATTTATATACATAAAAATAAAATTTCGAATAATAGCTATTGTAGATTAAAAAAGAATTAAAAGAACTCTAATGATATGATAATTGTAAATTTTAATATAAAATTCAAATATTCTGAAATAATTCTGTTATGTAAAGGATGTTTTCTGCGTAAAGTATTCCGTGCAATTCACAAGCAAAATACAAAAATATCTCATCTTTCTCGTAAACGTCAATCTTGCGTAAATCGGCTTATACGCCCTTAACATTATCATATACGTCTCTCTACATCACCAGAATTCTTGAAAAGTCTCTTGACGTGTATATATATAGATAACAATGCAAATTGTATAATAATAATACAATGCTCATCAAGAGCAGCTCTAATACATTATTTTTATACAATAGACTTAACTAAGCGTCATTAGCATTAAATGGTTCAATTTCCTTGAAAGCAATTAGACGACGACGATTCCATGAAAAAAAAAGAATAAACTTCATTTTCAAATACAAAGGGAGATATCATTTTAGTTGATTTAATTTTATCAGTTTGCTGCAATTGAATATTATAAAATTGAATTTTAATATTTAATTTTATACACAATGACAGAAATTTAATTAAATTATTAATTTATTTACTTAGCTATTGAAAAGATGATTTAATTTAACATTTCATGCAATTTATTCATATTCCATGCCATATAATGACTTTATAATAATGATTTTAAATTTGATAACCAGTGAAGAAAATGGTATAAAAATTTCTTTTTTTTTTATTATTAAAATAATTAATTTAATTAAAATTATTTTTTATTCTCTAATTTTATAAATTCCTTTTTTTCAAATGATCGTTTTTTTATCAATCTCATCGAATGTTTATTAATGAAATTATTTTTATTTATCTATTTTTATACCGAAATTATTGATTTTTTCAATTAAGAAGACTGAATAAATTACTGCGAAAAAATCATTCAATCCAAGGTATAGACATAAGTATCATCTTCTCATTTGCTTACAAAAGATCATTAATCGAAGAAAAGTTACAAAAAGGAAACAACGTGAGTGGTCCCTCACGCCCTTTCATTAAATCTACCAAGCTCATCAGTTGGTATGCATTGAATCAACATCTTGTTCTTTCCTTTTCTTGATGAAATACTTAGGTATACGGATACAATATCCTCAAAAGTAACGGAAATAATTCGTTAAAGCAATTAAGGGAATCTCAGTAAATTGAAAAAAATAATAAAAAGAACGTATTTCGTTATCTACAGATTTAATTAATTTACTTATTGATGGATTTTATACTGATTTTTAATAAATAAGATGTTTATAAATTTGCATAAGATTTTAAAATTTATTTTATGAAAATTTAAAAAAATATTGTATGATCACATGTATTTACAATTTTTATTAAAACGAAAGTTATTATAAAATTTATAAATTTTTAGTAGTACATTATTAATGTACGCATTTCAATTTAAATTAATTTTAAGTCTTTCATAATAAAATATATTCTGAATTATATATTAAAAAAAGATCGTATATTTTCAACAGCAGACCTTTTTTTTAAGTATCTGATACAAATTTCTTTCAGATAAGTTCTTATTTATATGCGAATGACAGTTTTATGATAAATATAAACCAAACGTTTGTAAAATTGAGCTCGTATATCTAAAATTCAAGATAAAAAGAATAGTTACGTCAAAGTAATCTATTTTATCATACAAATTTTTAAGTCACTTGCAGTGACATTTTTGTAGACAATAAAATCTAAATTTTTATAAAAAAAAGGAAATTTCATATATTTTATGGACTTGAAAACAAATTACAGCGTAAGTAACCATTACAGAAATAAAAGTAATTAATTAAAAAAATCTTCATTCTTTCACTTCAATAAAATTTAATTTAAATTACACTAATTAAATGTTTTCCCCTACATCAATCTTACAAACTAAATCCCCTTATAACGATATACGTATACACACATAGAAACGTACACATACACACATTTTTTTTCCTTAACCCCTTCATCCCTCTTACTCGACGCGACATTGCGAGTAAAAGTCTACCGCGAAAGTAAACGTTTATTTAAAAGATAACATCTTCACGGCTACCTAGCTATAGTGTTTCGGTAGACCCTACTCTTTCTTTTACTTAGTTTTTCTCTTCTCTCTTTTTTTTTTTAACTTTGCCGCTTACCTCGGTTTTTTCCGTATTTTTTTTTATTTTCTTCTCTTCTTGACGCGCGCGCCCGCGCGACCCCTAAGGTAATCTAGGCCAAAGTGGTGTTTACTATACCGTGCGACTTGCGATCGGAGATTGCATTTAATGCGCGTATATGCACCGTAAAGAATATCGTGTCACGTTGGGAAACTCTGTTTTTCTCCAGCACTCTTCCTCCCTCTCTTTTTTTTAGCCTTTTTAACAGATATTCTTTTTCTTCTTCGTTTTTTTTTCGAGCTTTAAAATATGAATAGACGAGAGATGAGAAATCTACGGAGACTTTGGAATGTGCCACTTGTTCGGTCATTGTAAATGACGATAAAGACAGTCTTTTAAGGCTACTTATGTGTATACTTTAAAATCATTGCGCGAAATCTTGATTATTGAATGCTTTTGAAAAATTTTATATTGAGAAAATCAAATTTTTATACGTAATTGCATACTTTTGATTAAAAAAGCTTAGTGTTCAATAATTTAAATATAATATCAACATGAAAATTTTTTAATTTTTTTAATTTTGAAATCGGGGATTTGGATCTATTAAAAACTAATTTACCTACCATATACGAATATATTTTAAAAAATCTTTAAAAAATATTATTGTTTATTTATTTAAAAACGTTTTGATGGACTTTTGATAGATCTCATGTATACGTAACGTATAAAAATACAAAACTTCTAAAATATACAAAATTTGTAATATGATTTCAAGAAAGCAATATACATAAAGTCCTTTTCATACTTTAAATGTTGATTTTCTTCTCAGCGAAACACGTTCAAGAGTTTTAAAAATTTGAACAATTACTTTTAGGAAAATTTGCGTTGCTGAACTGCATTTTTCAAAAGAACCCATAGTAAAGAATACCAAACATACTCCTATTCTTTCTTGCTTTTGTCGGTTTTTTTTTATTCCGTATATATCCTTCACGGATTTTGAAATATTTGCTGAAAAGAAAGCGAGGTTACGTTTTGTACTTGAGATCTAGTACAATGGTAAAAGTTTTCTTTTCTCATTTTTTGATATTTCATATATAAAGTTTAGTTTTAAAACGCATTACATTTATTTCACCTAAAATATTTTTTTCAATTATTTTATTTAATGATAAATTTTATTTTTTCATTATTAAATTTCATTTATTCAGCACTTATGCTTAATTAAAAATTATACTTTTAATTAAAAATATACAATTTCTCTTGCTTTTTTCGCAAAATTCGTAAATAAAGCACATACATTCGTCTAAGTTTTGGTTATCAAGTTGTTCGTGATACAAATTCTAATATAGTTTAAAATTATTATTCAAAATTTTAAAATTTAATACTCATGAAAAAAATTCGTGTGTTGATTAATTTCAAAATTTAACTGATTTCTAACTAAAATTGATCTTATTTAAAAAATTTCAATTTATGAATAGTTTAAAATGTAAAAAAAAACGGATTTCAATAATGGGTTTCCATTCTAACTTTTAAAGGATTTTAGTATTTATAGAACTTATTTCCTTAATGTCTTTATTTTTAGAAAGACTTGAAATACAATATTGACAATAAAATAAATAAAAATTGGTCATTTGCTCATGCTGAATCAATACATTACCTTTTATAAAATCAATTATGTACGAGCAATGGTTAAATTATAATAAAAAATAAACAAAACATCTAACCTAATGATTATTTTCTTGCTTATTTATCCATTTGGCTTTTCATTACTGAAATTATTTGGAATAATAAAAATGATGTCTTTAATGTGTAAGTATCCTTAATATAATAAATAAAAAGTTAAAATTATGACAAAATATGAAGGAAAGGAATATTTATTCTTATCTTAATGATAATGGCCATTTTATTAACTCGAAAAACGGGTCAAAAGCGAAACATTTCTTCTTATTAAAATTAGCGGACATTTATACAGCACATTATTTCTTGCTAAAATTAAAGAAAATATAATTGAATTAATTAAATGATAATGAAATAAGGCAAAACAGGTCCAGCAGTTATACTAAAGGGAAAATTTAAAATAAAAATTATTGAAATTAAGTAAACCAAATTTATATAACTTAATTTTGTAAAGAACATACTGATTTTTAAATATATATGATAAGGTATGTATCAATTTAATTAGTTAATAATTAATAACAATGAACAAATGACATGTTGAAATGGCAAATTCGTCACATGTATAACGAAATGCTACAAAATTAATTTTAGAAAAAACTGAATAAGAAAAAATTACGCATTTTATAAAAGTAATAAGAGTATTATGCTTTAATGTACATTTACATAAAAAAATAATTAATTTTAAGATAAATATCTCTTATGCAACAATACTTGTACATCCACACCTTTCAGTCCTTACATTGGATTCAATCAAATTTATTGATCCCATTTGATTATGAGATTTCGTTTTTACTATCCATAAAAAACAAAATAAGATATAAATTAAAAAATTGTTATTATTATTATTAAAAAATAATACCATCACAAATTATTTGTTGTTACTTATTATTTATTCACAAAATTATTTATCAATATAGAGGAGGAGAACTTAAATTAAAGGTTAAACAAATTGGACATTTTATATTGGTAAGAACTAAATTCACCTTTAATTCGAAAGTTAACTGAATAAAGTCAGAATAATATAATGAATTGGTGAGATAATGCACTAATTATAATAAAGTCTAAAATTCATCTCTCGTCGACATTTTTATATAAACTTGAAGAATGTAGCCTTTGGAGTTTTCCCTATGCTGCCATTTAAATTGCTTTACTTGATTAATTTCAATTCAAATATAAATTTTCATTTTTTTAAGTTAATAAAGTGATCACATTCTAAATATAAAAGTAAAGCGTTATGTTTACGATAAAGGAGCAAAGTGTATTTATTTCTCTTGTGATCCCGACCTTCAAGAGAAATCCATAACTTTAGTCCCTACTTTAATAACGCATACTGCTAATTTAAATCAATAGCTTAAACACATCCATCCGAAATATTATCGTCCATCAGCAAAGTTAACATGTACAGTCATCTAATTTGACTCAAATTTTAATCTACATATTAAAAACCTAAATTATACAGTTGACCAAACCCCATAATTGACAGCTGAGATGTTAAAGCATTAAAAACCATCATTTTATCTGACACTTTACTAAGACAGATAATTTAACGATTGATTTCATGATTTATAATAGCCTAATATAACGTGAATATTGATTTCGCAAGAAAAAATAAATTATAATATTAACCGCTGTATATATTCGTCATATTGTCTTACACCAAGAACTCTGAGTTTTTAATAAAAGAATTAATTGAATTTTTTAATTAAAAATTTTAACTTTTTTTGTGTATTTAGCTAATTACATTAATGAAGTATAAACCTTAATTACATTAAATAATTAATCGTATTTAAAGGGAGTTAATTAATTAATGAGTTCTTAGAAAAAGTTTTACAATAGCCGCAAATATTTCGTTAATTTTGTACACTTTTAAAATAAGCAACTTTATGCAGCATCGACCTTTCGATACTGAACTTTTTACCTCGAATGCGCCTTGATTAAAGCAATAAACTAAGTTAACTAAGTAATTTTCACCGTAGTCGTAACGTACAAAGCCATTTCTTTACTTGTTTACTTGAACGTGAAAGAGGTAAAGAGAGAGAAAAAAAGGCAAAGAGAAGGTTTAGAGAGAAAGAGAGTAAGAGAGAAAGTCACCCTCAAGAGCTCTATAAAATTTAGCAATAAAAAGCAATAAAGTTACATGTTATAGAGCGTAAGCCAAAAAGGTGATATACATTTTAAACAAAAGCTTGTATACGCTTACACCCAACTATTGCGACACACACACTTGATATCCTTTTGCTTACACAATTTTCATTGTTAATTGTTGAAAAAACAGAGACAGACAGAGAGAGAGAGATAGAGAAAGTGAAACAAAATGAATATACGACGGATAAAAAATAAAAATATGTTGTACAGTATTTCCTTTTATAACAGAATTTCTAATAATTAATGCGCATAAATTAGCCTTTGAACTATGTTTTTTTTACATCTATACAGAATTTGTTGTAAATTCAAACTATATATTTTGTACTTGTATGTAATATAGATATATAGGCATATTAAGAAGAATCTATCAAAGGAGAAATAATACAGTATAGAATAGAGTTGTCCTCTTATTGCCTTCTTAAAGTAGTTATTACGTTATTTCGCATTAACTGATACTCTGATTTCGACAACCTTTCTGTTACATGAAGAAATATATATATATATGATTAAGAAGAAGGCGGAGGTTGAAAGAAAACGATAAAGCAATGATATTTGAAGAAAGAAACTGGTTTGTGAGGTTGGTACGGATATTTGTAATATTTTACTTTTGTAATTCTTTAATATTCTTCTTCTTTTTCTTTTCATTTTTAACATCTGTATATTTTTTTCTCTTCGATTCTACATTCATTTAGCCTCCAGTAAAAAAAGAAGTGCATTATTAAAAGTCTGATATCGGAACTCAATTATTTTATAAATATAGACGTCTAATAATAAAGATAAGGAGAAGAAATTCATAAAAAATATTCAAGGGATTAAAAATATTTGTCAGCCGTCTATGAGGATCCTTTTAACGTTTTAATAGCTGCTGGATAGTTCTTTTTTTTCTTCTAAATTTATACACTTTTTTTTTAAACGTGCAACGCCCTTGCATTTGCATGAAATTGATTTCGAATGCGAAATGAAAAATTTTAAATTCAACATGGTTGATCTCACGACTAACGCGACAGGAATAAAAGAGGAAACAAGTGTTTTTGTAAATAAAAAAAAATTGGAAAAATTGTTAAAAAAAAAGTTTAAAAAATATTTTTTTTAAAGCAAATATAGGTTAAATTGTAAAATAATTTAAATAAAATAAACAAATCGAACAATGCTACATGGATAACATTATTAACTTTTATTATTATAGAACAATATTACTTTAACTCAAACGTTCATTAAACTTAAAAATAATTAAAAATTTTAAGCTTACGATAATTAAACATTATTATTCAATTAGTTTATTTGATAGTTTATTATATTTAATAATCGCGAGAATTGCGCGAATCAATTAAAATCATAAATGACTATTAATTAAACATCGATTATTGAATAAAAGACTACCAAAAGCATTAATATTTTTGATAACGGTCTTAACAAGAGATAATCCATGAAAGTAAATGAAATCTGACGTCCGTTGCTGTCCCCCTGAACACAATTAAATTCAATCTCTTTGCCAATCAATCGTTTCAATTATAAAACCCTGAATTATATAATTATACTGTTCTGAATTTAAAAAAAAAGAAAACTAAAATACTAAATTAAGATCGCGCGACCAGTTTATTTGTACGTCGTATTTTACCATCCTAAAGATTTGTACAAAAAGTAAAAAAAAAAAGATCAAAGAAAAGAATGAGTAAAAAAAACGAGTTTTGTTTTAGCGAAGATGACGAAGTATAAGACAAGGACACTGAATACAAAGGCATTTTTTTGGCCCTCATCTTTATTTTTTTCAAATTACTTTCTTTCTTTTCTTTATTTTATTATCTCATTTGCAGTTACGAATATTCACTTCCGGTCACAAGTTGCTTGGTATTAATTGTGACTTTGTTTTTGAACAGAATAGCTTTGTTTTACTCGACTGTAAAAGTTCACAAAAAAAGTACTTCTTACCAAGCATAAAAAAAAGGGAGTGCGGCGAAAAAATGCTGAGGCCTCGGGGAATTGAATAATACCCAAGTGTACACGTGATTTTGGTCCAATTAAAGACACGAGCTTCTCTTTTTTTGTTTACAAGGATTACTTGGGGCTATACGTGTGGAGATTGTATTTTTGCTACTTTCAAATTAAGGAAGATAAAAGAGCTGAAATGTGTTTATTTGATTTTAAATATTTAAAAACTTTTTGTCATATTAACGATGACGGATATACGTAATATTTATTAATTATGTAATAATATATAACTGTACATTTCGAGTTTTGGTTAAATAATTAAATAAATAATGTTATACTGCAGTTTATTGTAAATATCAACTTTTTATAACATTATTTTTAATGTCAATAGAAATTTAAAACTAAATTTCATAAAGCTACAGGAAATATTAATATCGTGTACAAAATTACAGCATTAACTTCTTCTTACTTTTATTATAAATATAAATATTTAGAATATAAAAAAATTAAAAAAAAAAACATTTTATGTTAAAAAAAACAAAATGGATGTTTCTCGTTGACCGAAATAAGCCAGTTCTTTTTTTTTGGTTTTGAAAATTTAATGCATGAAAGTTATAAAATGTTTTAATAGCACTTATAATGTTATTTATGGTAAAATGTGTAAGGCCATTACTTTTAACGAGAAATCATTTGCCAACATTAAATTTTAGATCGTATGACAAATTTAATCCAAATAAGTCTCGAATAAAGTTTATTCAAGCTTGTCTATGTTCTTTTTTGTATTTTACATCTTAAAACGTGTATGATTTGTTTGTTATTATTATGATTATAATTATTATTATTATTTTTCATTCAGTTATTATTTATTAACATCATATTTGTTAATATCAATTTTAATTTTATTTTAATTCTCAATATTGAAATTAATTATCAGTGTAAGGTCATAATTCGTTTAAGCATAATTCGTGTTTGATTTTATATACTTATTTAAAATTTGAGAACAACAAATAATTCCTTAAAGCAAATTTACACAATAATAAAGTATTCTCCTACTATGAATAACTTTAGAAAAGTTTTTTAATCATTTACTAATTTTTTCATAATTTTTCAGATTTTTAAATTTTTATCTGTGCATACTGATGTTTTTAGTAATAAAAAAAGTACTTTCGAAGTGTATTCTGATTGGTATAATATCTTTGTTATAATAATTTGCAATAAAGTTTAGACGATTGATTTTGATTACGCAAGAATATATATTAACCTATAATAATTTTTTTATAGAAGAATATTTGTTTTGTTATAAAATAATTTTTTAAATAAAATTATAAAACTATACTTTGAGATAAAAGAGATCAAAATATAAAATTTTTCAGATAATACCTGTTTTTGTATGTGCATGCGAATGTGTAAGTGAATATGTATGATTTAGCAATCGTAACTTGAGAATGGATAAAACTTAAATTAGTAATGGTTCATTTTATGTTTTTTTTACGATAGGATAGCGATTGGATTGTATTTTTTTATTTGATGAATGCATTTCCATATAGATTTTTTGATACTTGAAAATTTATTATTTTTAACTTTTTGAGTTTAGGTAAATGTATTTAAACAAAATATCTGTTTATAAATAATCTACCTCCACAATATTGAAGATACCTTTGATATTGCTTTCAAACGATATAAAATAAAATAACGAAATTTTAATAAGTTTTTAAGAATAATAAGTGCTTTATTTCATGAAATTTTTAAATCGATATCAATATTGATATCAAATAAATCGATAATATAGTAGATTTATTATTTTTTAAACTATATTTTCTCAAGTTATTTTTTAAGTTTTCATTTCATTAACAACTTAATATTTTATTTAAAATGGCTTACTTTTTCTTTTTATTTGATCAGTATTTTAAAATGAAAAAAGTTATTCGGCATTAAGCTACAGAAAAACGAAATCATATTAATTAATATTATAAGTCATTTCTTTAAAGTTAATTGATGAAACTAACTGTGAAAGTATTATTTAACTTATATACAACTGATAACAGGTTTTATTTAAAAAGTTTGTTTCATACACTTAAAAATTTAAAGAAATATTAGCATCAGTCATTGAGTAGTACATATTCAAACGCTAATACTATTTAAACATGAAGAGGTTGTTAGTGGCTCAGTCGGTAGAGCGATGGATTCATAATCTCGAGGATCCGAGTTCGAATCCCGCTCTTGGCGACCGATTGATACAAGCACCACTGTATACGATACATGTGCTGAAGTTCACAAGCACTACAAACCTCCGTTGCTAATTAGCATTGTAATGATAAAATAAATACAGCAACGTTAAATAAATGAAAAAAAATAAATGAATTTTTAATGAAGGGCATGGTGAAAGACACAACTGATCTGACCAAAATTACAAGATTTAAAGTTTAATTTTGCAATAAATAAAAACTCCTGGTGATCATGAAAAAAAATAAAATCTTTTTTTTGCGTTGTAAAAATAAGGTTCTTGAATAATCATAAGAAAGGAATCTGATTTATCTGTTTATTATAAGAAATCTTTTATTTAATTATATTAGTATTGATAATATAATAATTCAAAATAAGAAATTTTAAAATAAATTGCAAGAATAATCTAACATCGAGCCATTATGTACATTATCTAAAATAAGCTGATTTTTCATAAGAGACTACCAATTAAACATCATAATCAAATGACAAAGCTTGATAATTAACGAAACTGATATTCCTTGATCGACATCTTAATTCCACAAAATTACAACGGTGGAATTAAAAATAAAATGTGAAAGGAAAGAGAGAGGGATAAAAAAAGTGTAAAATCCAAGCGCCTCATATTTATAAAAACAGCACTATATAGCATGTCTTGGTTTGCTTTTAAAACGTTTTCTTTACGTTCTCATTTCATCTTATTTTTTTTTGTTTTGGGTCTTTTTGCTTGTTGCTTGCTTCAACAACATCCTATACCAATCGATCCTTCTGCATTACCCTTTTATATACAATACGGCGCGAGTCGAGTGAAGCAAGCGAAAGCGCTAACGTAGAAGCCAGCCGGTCATTAATTCCGAAACATGGGAACAAAGGTTCTCTCTACCTGGATACATATAACTAACCATAGCTTCGTTCGTTCGTTCGTTGTGTATATACAACACATATATATCTTTGTTTCTCTCTGTTTCAGAGCTTCTCTTTTCGTGTCTTCATCTTTCCATCGTGCTCTTTCTTGGTATTACCACTACCATTATACTACTCTCTTCCCTTTAAACCGCCCATTCGTTCGAACGGCATATATCCTTGCTCTCTTTCTATACATAACACCATTGGTACCACAAGCCTCTACCACTAAAGCAAACGAGAAGATCAAAGAAAGACAGAATAAAAAAGAGAAAGAAAGAACGAACGAAGGAGAAGAGAAGAGGCTGCGGTAAACGCCTTGCAACCTGTTCTGCCTGCGGCTTAGTTCCTCTTTTCCCGCGGTAGCATCAGCCTTTCCTTATCATATATAGTTGCCTCTCTCTTTCTCTCTCGCTTATTCTTGATACGCATGTTAAGAGAGAAAGAGAAGGAAAGGAAGAAAGAGAACGGCTGCATCTCGCGCCTCGAGAGGAAACGAGCTGCTGCTGTTACTGCTGCTGCTGCTGCGTAAAGCAAGAGAACAACTGACTTGGAGCTATATAACATGAGAAACAGAATGAGAGAGAAGAAGAAGAGTAGCCACGCTGATGTACTTCTCTTATGCTTGCTTACTTGTTTCTTCTTCTTCTTTTTTTTTCATTATTTTTTTTTCTTCTCTCAACTTGTTTTCTCTTTCTCTTGCTAGCTTCGCGCATTGACATTAATATTCCCTCGTAAAAGTCGGACTGTATTCGCATCTTTAGGCGTGGTCAGTATATAACGCGTACACACAGTATGCTGTATTATAAAAATTGCATATATATGTATATGAAACCTTTCCCTTTATTATTCCGCGCTTTTACCTTCCTTTCTTATATATGCTTATATGCAATGTGTACAAAAGATATGCAGACGCGTGCCTCTTTCTTTTCTTATGGCTGAATAAGATTTTATATGCACTATCTTTATTTTTTATAAATATTAAGATTATTCGAAATATAATTCAAAGTATTATTTTATTGAATACGCTAAGGAGTAAATTCTTGCTTTTTAATAACGATCGTCAGTAGAACAGGTCAATCAATAGCCAGACAGTTTGTTTATTATATTCATATATATTCGAATTTTTATTTCAAGTTTATACATAAAAGTGTCGTTATTAATATTTATAATTTTCTTTGGATAATAGTAGAAATGAAATACCTAATCAATATAAAATGATAAAGTGTTTTAGATGCCACTTTCATATTTTTTACCCACATGTGGCACTTGAACTTTTTAAATGATTCTAAACTCACGCAAGCCTGATCTGTTATTTTTCTTCCTTCGTACTTCCATGATTTTTCAAAATCTTTGACATTAATTAATTGTTAAAAATAGATTTATGATTAATTGCAAATTTATGAGTATATTAATCATACAGAAAATCATATGATATTTACTTTAATTGTTTGCAATAGAAATATAATAAATTAAAATCAATGATAATTGTTACAATTATTATTGTATTTATTCATATTCATTAGATTACTTTTAAATTTGTTAATTAAACCTTTAAAGATTATTAATTTTTATATTTTAGATTATTTATAAAAGTATAGACTTAAAAAAAAACTTTAAAATTAAAATACCTTTATAAAAAAATTAATTGAATAACTTTTTCATATCACATATATATTTTTTTTATATTGCGCATGATTCATCAATAAATGTCAGAATGATTTTTGATTTTTCGAATATGATTTTTTTTGTTTCACATATAAATCCTTCTCAAATGATTGATAAAGAATTTTTTATTAAAAAAATTTCAATTCCTCCTGTAATAAATTTATTGCAAAACCTTATAAAATAATTTTAATGGTCGATATGCAAATTTATAAATATTAAAGTCTCAAAGAATTTATTTACGAAGAAAATAAACAGAGGGAGATGAAAGTCTGTTTGATCGTTACTGCTGAATCATGTGTATAATGGAAAAAAAAAAATTTTCATGCTTACAAAACCATTGAATCATCTAACACTTACGATTTTTTTATATTTTTTATATATTTATATATATTTTTATATATATTTATAAAAAGCTGAATGGTATTTTAATATTTACTCAAAACCGTGTATATCAATTAATCGTTTGTAATTAAAAAAAAAACAAATGGAAATATAATTTAAAAGAAAAAAAAAACAATTTCAAATATTAATATATTTTTCATTTCAGTTTTCTAGCATATTTATTCTCGTCTGGTTATATTCGTATGAGTGCACGAAGAAGTAAATATTTTGCACGTAGCCCAGATGAATATTACTCTACAAAATACGGAAATGTAAAAAAGTTTCTACACGATATACCAAAACTTTTTAACATTTTAAGCGAGAAGTTAAAATTAATGTTTAGAACTCACAGTCATATTACATTGGCCTATATCATCCACGAATTAAGTAATTTCTTTATATACTTAGATTCAATTTTAGATATTTTATTATTATGACGATCAATAGCGATTACATCTATTAAAGGGCTTCAATACAAATTCGTTTGCTTGTTGAACTCGTAAAGCAAATTAAGCGACTTTTAGATACATACATTTTAATTATTTTTTTTTGTCCAGCGTGAAGACAGAAAAATTTTATTAAATTGTTTTTTAGATTTGTTTAGCTAGAGCGAAACATGGTTATTATGTACTTTCATTTACATCGAACGTGCAAATAAAAAATACAAAATTTATAATTAACGTTTACTCACTTGTAAAAAAAAATTAACTTTATTCCTTAATAAATTTAACCCTAAAAAAATATAAGAATTATAATAGATCAAGTCATTTCCTGCAAAATTAATAATCAAACTCAAGCCCATTGCAAATAATCTAAACTTCGTTAATAAATTATTTTCTTGCAAGCATTAAAATAGAAAAGCCATTCTCCTATCTTTCTTCTTCATCCACACATCCTTTCTTGTTTTTCTTTTATTCTTTATGTTTCTTTTTTATCTCTCTCCCTTTCCTTCTTTTTATCTTTCTTCTCTTCTTATTGCCTTTACGTACCGCACGCGCGCGTTTTCTCGCTGAACGCGCGTACACGCGCCTGATTCTCCCCACCCTTTCGCATCAATATAATCCTTGGGATGTTGCTCTTGCTTGCTTCTCTTTTATCTTTCTTTATTTTTTCACTTCTTTTTCTTATCCTTCTCTTTTACGTTTTCTTATTGTTTTTTTTTTCTCTTTTAACTGGTGTATACAGCAAGGATTTAGCCTTTCTTGCGTGTGCCGTACGCATATACAGAGGTATATACATTATACACTTGTATGTATACGAGTCCAAAGAAAGAAAAAGGGAGTGAGCAAAAGAGAGAGACAGTAGAATTCATGAAATTGCTTAAGAAGACTCCGGAGCTTTAGAGTGCGTCGCTCTTTACTCCCAAGAAGTCGACTTTATATTGCTCACGCAAAGGAGAGCAGATGCAAGTATGTATGCGTGCACATGTATGCGTGTATGAGAATGTTGCTGTATGCAGTTTTTGCCACAATCCAGAAATTATTATCTGACCGAGTGTGTGGGCTTTAAGTCTCTTTGGGCCGTGACTTTCGGACTAACGCGTTTTTTATAATCTTCGTCGAGTTTTTGATTGAGCTTTGCCTATTTTTTTCTTTTAGAGAGGGGAGAAAAGGGAGAGAAAGGGAACTTATTCTATTTGTTCTGCAAGTATAACTTCGTTTTGAGAAATAAATATTATGTAGTTGAAAGATGTATAATCGATATGAAATAAAATTATGTTTTAAAACTTTTTTGTTTCACTGAATAATTGCAACAATTTGTAAAGTACGATAAACATGTGTTCAACGTTTGAAATAAATTGTTACTGCAAAATTGCAAACGCAATCAAGTTGAATTTTCAAAATTAAACTTAATTCTAATTGAAATGAATTTACGCTATAATTCAACGTAATTATAAATTAATTTCAGTCTTGTTTATTAAATAATCATAACGTTAAAAAATACTTAAAATAAATACAAAACATATAATATATCGAATATATTAAATTCATATTGCGTATAAATATTCACGTTAGTTTAATTCATACGTACAATGATGAAATTATTTTGTAAATAATTTGTTTTATCAAAAATAGCAATTAGCGTGATTCGTATAAAGTTTATTAAAATTTATCTTCGTACATAATTTCAATAAACGCCGGGCGCATATTAATGTTTATTTATAGTCATACTTTTCGCCGACTGAGATTTTGATTATATTGGACAGTATATATGAGTTTATGAATATTATTTCAGGATAACTAAATATTATCAAATCAAATTAAATTTTATTAGATGAAATTCGGAATAAATTAGATAAAATTCGTTTTAATTATATGAATTTTACTTATTAAAATTATTAATTAATGTTTCGAATTAAATATAAGATTATTGATGAATAAGTGAAGAACAAATTTGTTATTAAAATACGATGTTCAAAACGAATATAACATTATTACATGAAAATACTCTTGAAAACTCATAGCGTACTTACTTTGGTAAAAGTATCGAGTAATTTAAAGTACCGCTATATCTTGTCGCATTAATTATCATTTTACTTCAACTTACAGTTCATCAAAAAGCATAAAATATGTTAAAGGTTTGCGTGTGCAAAGCCGTTGCGACAAGAAGTCAGATTTTTGTATTTATAAAAAGTTTCGATTTCCGTTATATCTTATCTGGTAATCGTTTTAATTTCATTTTTTTTTAATTAAATTTTTATTTGTAAACAAAGTCAAAAGATATTTATTTACAAGAATAAATATTGAAAAGGAAAATGAGCATCTGTATCGATCGATAAAGTATATGAGGATGATTTTGAGGAGGTGAATTGTAAAAATATTGTTGGAAAGAAAAAAAAACTATGAGCGATATAAAATACTTATATAAACGATAAAATCATGTCTTTTTACAAAGTGCCAAATTATCGTAGGTCTTTTTTGTACGAAGCAGACGATTCTTTTCAAAAGAATAATCAAACAATAAACACATCGAGGTCTAGCAAGCATTAAATTTTTATAATACATTTTTTTTTAAGTTTGAGTAAAGCTTGAATAAGAACCGTTTTTTCTTTGAGTAAAATTTTAAAACTACTTGCGTCATTAACTCTAATTGTAGTATGTTGTTACGTATTATTTTCTTAGTATAATTGGCTCCAATGTACATCTTTACAAAGGAAATTGTTATAAGATGAAAAAAGAAAAATAACAAGAGAGAGAGAGAGAAAAAGAAAATTTTTCTTATAAAAGTACACACATGAATGCTCATGTTCGTGTTGTTCATGAAAAAGATTTTAAATTATTTTGACTCATCAGTATAATTTTAAGTTTGTAACGGACCCGAGGCTAAAATGTGTTAATAATTAGTAGGGATGTAATGATTTATATTTATGGAATTTAAGTTACGAAACATGCTCTTGATTTTAAGGTAAATTGACTTATTAATGTTCATAAAAATTTTATTTTGTTAATGCAATAGAAATATTAAAAAAACAATGCTGATATTGAATTGAAAATTGCAATTTCAATTGATAATGTAAAACTAGTTCAGAAAATACTAAAACTTTATTTTTTTATAAAATTTTAACTGATTTTTCAAATAACTGAAAAGTGAAAATGATAAAAATCCCGATGGAGTCAAAAATGGAGTTTATGCCAAGCATCGTTATACAAATGGGCCATTTCTGACACGCTTCTACTTTAGAGACACTCTCAGTTTAAAATATAAAAAAAAACTTCATATATCCAGAGAGAATATACACTCTGCACTTTCAAGTCTCACAATTTTTTTATACGGTTAGTTGAAATTCAAATATTTTTTAATAAATAAACTTTCCCAAAATAAAATTATAATAAAAATAATTCTCAACATTAAAAATTTTTAATACCAATATCCCAATTGCCTTGCTTGTATATCTTATAATATAAACACTTTTAAAAATTGAAAAGAAATAATTCAAAATATCAATTAACACCCCTAATATCAATAAATTAAATAAACTTGGTTTTACAAGTCAATAAAAATAATTAAATAATAATTATATATATATATATATATATATATATATATATATATATATATATATATATATACGCGAGAGCTATTGAAGAATCTATAGTATTGTACACAGCTATGAGCTTGACTTTGCCATTGGAATTCGTATCAGTTGAACTATGAGCAAGCTGTTGCTACATACCGTTTTGCTTTTGCTATGATACTATTATACCGCTTCTACTATATAACTAAAGTGATAAGCGAAATCTTCTGATGGTCTATATACAATGTGGGCCGTTACGCTCCGTAGGATTTTCAAGCGAAAAATATATCATAAGGATTGCAGCTTGTAATTTTATTTTTTTTTATCTTAGTTTTCGCTGAGCTGAAACTTTTATTTATATACTAGTTTTATGACTCATTTATCCGTTTCGAATTTCCTTGATTATTTGGTTTGACATGTTAAGTGGAATGCAAATTTTATTTTAATGAGTGATAATGCGTGAGAATATTAATTTCATATAAATATTTAGTATTATTATTTATTGTATGGTTTTAATATTATCGAAGTATTTGTAAATAAAATTTAGCCTCATATTGTTTTTCTTCCAATCAAAGTTTCTATTTTATTAAAAATACATAATAAAACTACACTCTGCATTATTAAAGTGTTTGAAATTATTTTTTATCTACAAATTTATGTTTTTTTTTGGATGATATAGTATAAATAATTTAAATAGATGCAATTAATGTTACTTTGCTTACTATTCGTTACATTCAAATAACTTACGTAAATGCTAAATGTTAATTATACTTGCAAATCAAATACTTTACTTGTTTTGTTGAAACTGAACCAGCAATTAGCTGAAAACGTCTAAATTAGCTAGTTTCTAGCTAATTTTAAGTTAAGTTTCTATCAGAGTTGATATAATTAAAAATCAGTATGTTCATAATTTTCAATATCATTTAATCTAGATATTTTCTACTTAAGTTTTCATTAAAAAGTGCAAGTACACGAAAAGCATTTTCCAGGTATAAGAATTGCTAAATATTTCATTGTTTTAAGAAAGATTTCTTAAAGCATAAGTCATATAAATCCATTAAAATCTCACCGCAGAACGATGAATTTTGCAGGTTAAAACTATAAAAATAATGTATTATTAAGTGCCCGTATAGCAGTAAGAAAAGTATGCTCGCACTTGTACAGACGTTTATACGAGAGGCCGTCACTGGGCTATAAAGAATCGAGAAAGAAAATGAATGCAAGTTTTACGCATAATATAAAAAGCCAAAGCTACCGGTAAAACGTTCATGGATTCTTTTACGATAATGGTATAGCAACTTACCATTTATCGGCTTCAATAGTGCTTTGTTTATGTATACGTACACATACATACAAACATAAATACACATACGCGAGCGCAAGCGAATCTGTGAATTTTGTTGAGTATAGGATATTTCGATGTACGTATTTTAT
This sequence comes from Anastatus disparis, assembly GCA_017163975.1. Taxonomy (NCBI): domain Eukaryota; kingdom Metazoa; phylum Arthropoda; class Insecta; order Hymenoptera; family Eupelmidae; genus Anastatus; species Anastatus disparis. Next base: position 7,014,292 of record JAFFSR010000251.1, read on the forward strand.
TATCATTGATTCAGTTTTCATCGATAATTTTTTGTATTGTGATGGTAATATCACTGCAACTATTATGTTTTTCTATATTGATTTAGTATTTATTAATAAAAATTGTTAATTTTTTTATTCTTTAGTTTCATAAATCAAGTATCATATAAATTATTTAGAGAAAAAATTTAATACTTGTATTCTATTCCATTCTATTGAGAGTAACATAAAACCACATATGAGGAATTTTATATAGTGTAGCAAAATTTGAAAAGAGCTTACGATCGACGTCATTTTCAATCTTCCTGATTCAAGGTAAAATTGGAAATGGATTTTTCTTTTATAAGTACATATATATACACACATATTCATTTAGAGTATTTCTCAATTTTCAAATAGATTTTATGTAAGTGAAAATAAACAGTACTATACATACAGTTCTTATACATAAAAATGTTAATGATAATTTCAAAAATTTTATTATTTCACCATAATTTAACAATAAAAATAATTTAGATCATATTCACGATATTGTATAAAAATGTTAAAATAACTGCGGCTTAAATATGGATTGTTACGAAACCCAGCATAAACTCAAGACAAAACGAAATATTACTAAAGCCTTTTTTCCATAATTTTACTCAAATATAATAAAAATAATATCATTATATAAGAAAAAGAACATCATTATATATAAGTTATTACTTTTTCAATTTATACCTGCATTTATTAAGATCATTGCTAAATTATCAACAATATTGTAAAAAATTTTGGATGTATGATAATCTAATAATTAAATCAAATGTAAATAAAATATTAACTTACAATGTCAATGAATTTAATATAAATTATGATATTTGAAAGAAAATACTTTTTAGTAATAAACCTACTTTGTAGATTAGATGCACTAAATACTGTGAACTGTAATGATTTAACCTTTAAGAATACCTTAGAGATTCATTATACTCTTGCTAATTTCAAATGGTATTTTTGGTTGGTAAATAGTTTAAGATTGACATTGCATTTGTATTTGAACTAAATACAAATAGAAGCCATTACTGATGCTCGTTCAATGTTTCGAAGTTCGGAGGATACTTTGAATAACATCGAGTTGATCGTTGAGGTTTAATTAATCTCTAGCGTATTAAGCATTGATTTTTCAATTATTGTTTAAATATCATTTATTTAAGCATGCGCATTAAAATTATATTTTTTAAAAATATTTTAAGAACATGAAGCAAAAAGTAATAAAAACTTTATCAATATAATTTTTTAATCTAATAATTTTTTTTATTTCTTTCTAAATTTTATCAAAAATTTTTGTTAAAATAAATAATTGCAAATTTTTCTTATATCTTCGTTGTTTTGATCTTTATTATTAAAAAGTAAACCATAAAAAAATTTTTAGTTATATTTATTACATCTTTTATTCCCCTTGAGCACATTAAATTTTTAAAAAATATATAGTGAGCTTAAAATTTTAAATAAAAAAATAAAGTTATCTGGGTCGAATTGATAAATAAGCAAAAACTTTACATCCAAACTAAATTATATAAAAAAGAGTGAAGAAAAAAATATCATCGATTTCCTGTAACTCTCGATACGTGTCTATAGTTTTAGATCGAATGCTTTTCTGTTAAATTTCTGAGAATTTACGAAGCGAAACTCTCTCTCTTTTAAGTTCGGTCAACAAATAAAAGGGTCTCAAAGTTGTTTGTGCGCCCTCGTAACGTAGTAAGAAAAAAAAATATATGCTTTTAGAGAGAACGTCAAGATGTGCCTTTAATTGAACGGAATCACGGTGGTTCCTTTCGGTTTTCTGAAGGTTGTATCACTTTGGTTATGGTCTTTTTCTTCTTTTTTTTTTGTGCAACGCATCAATTCAAGATCAAACAAATCGTATGCTTGATTAAATTGATGGACTTAGCGTTTTTTTTTAAGATTGAGTTACCTGATTGTTGGTTTTGATTGTATGGGGTGTTTAGAAAATTTTTTTCGAGCAAAAAAAATTGAATGAAAAATTATAATACTACCATAATAATATCACGATGAAAAAAATTGTTTTTTAATTTTATAAAATAAATTGTAATTGATTGATTATATTTTTATTTTTAAATATAAAAAATGAAGAGAAATTGTATTATACATTTATATTTCAAAAACAGGATATTATTTAACATAAAAAATGCACTTGCATTCAAGTCATGAACATTGGAATAAAGTTTCCTATAGCGAGCTCACACAACGAGCTAACTTAAAAAAAACTAATTCTTGAAGTTTCATTCATTTAAACATTACAAAGAAGTAAAAATCAAAATTGGAACTTCATAAATCAAATTTTTTTATAATTTATTCTTCTTATCAATAAAAGTCTCCTTGAATGAATTAAGCTTATTAGAGACAAAATATGAAATTATAAAAACTATTTGAAAGAAGTACTTTTCTTGATCATTTATATGACAATTTTTTTTACAACATTCCTTTGATCTTCAATACGCGATCATTAAATGACTTAAGTCTTAGAATTAAGGTTCTCTATAGTTTGCCGATGGCAAATATACAAGTATTTTTTAAAAATTTTTCACCATACGCAATAATTCTAAAAATCGCTTTCTTTTTTTGTCAAGAAAAAATAATCAAAGCTTGTACATATAGATTATTTCGATCTGTAACACGAAAGTCATAATCTCAATAATGATGTAAGAATGCTCACGCAACACTGATTATCTTTTTAATGACAATGATTTTTCTCGGGCTGTAAAGAAATCGTAATAGCAATAATGATTGTAATGATATTTTATGTAAAAAAAAGGAGAGTCAGGCTTTTAGTAGTTTGGTAACGTAATGTATGCTTTGAATTTTTTTTCATTAAGGAGATGTAAAACGGACACTACACCTGTACTTATAGATATTAGCTTCCTTTCCATTTTATTGCAAAATTTCAAAAAAAGAAATGCATTAGCTTGTAGTATGTACCATGATGATTATTTAGATAAATTTTCAAATAAATTCATTCATTAGCTTTTAAGATATTTGGATTCCTGTACAAAATTGAAAAATTTTAGTAAATAATTTTGGAACCCAAAAATCTCAATAACTAATGAATGAATTTATTTAAAAATTTAACCGAATAATCTTCATGGTACATACTACAAGCTAATGCATATTTTTCTTGAAAATTTTGTAATAAAATGTAAAGATAGTGAATACTTATGAGTACAGGTGTAGTGTCCATTTTACATCCCCTTAAGTCAATTTGAGAACATACGAAATTTAGCTCTCAGGTATCACAATTATCATCATTAGATCAATTTTTTTATATATAATTTTTGAAATTTTAGGAAATATTAGTTCAGTTTTGATAGAAAAAAATTAAATTCACTTTCATGTTATTTTAAATTTGTTGTGCGACCATTATATAAAAGTGAAATAGCAGGCTTTGATTGCAAAAACATCAAATATTCAATATAATAAACCATTTAAAATACAAAAAAAACGATCAAAATTAAAGGAAATAAGTGCATAGCCTTAAGATATACAAATATTATAATATATTATAATATGATATATTGTAATATGCATAATCAAATAGAGTTTCATTGAATGTAGGGGGAACTTGGTTAAAACCACATAATGGGGTAAAACCGGATGGCTCAATTTATCGACAACTACTAGTGTTATTTATATATATAATAGCTATAGAATTCCTTTGAAAATATTCCTATTATCATTTTGTATATAATTGATATGTCAACAATGGTCTCATGTTTACTTTAACAGAGGTAAAAATTTTTTTATTTTTCAAGATCGTGATTATCGCAACAGTCATGAGTGCGTGTAATGTTTATGTAAGCAACATATTTTTTTTTTACCTCGGGGTAAAACCGAATACTTAATATTGGTGTAAAATTGGTTTGTTCTTTTTTTTTAATCTAATGATAAAATCTGCGACCATTGAAAATGTTATAAATGAAAAGTTTGGTTTGAAAAGGGCTTCTTATCTGTATAATATACTAAATTGATAATTATTATTAAAAGTTTCTTTATTAAACAACGTTTTAATATTTTATTATGTCAAAGGTGTCAAAAAACGCTTGAAATTCATTTTAAAAACAAATAAAATACCCGGTTTTATGCTAACATTCTTTTTACAGGGTAAAAACGACTACTTTCGTAAATCTTTAATAACATTTTCAGTAAATTAATGTTTTTTTGATTAATTCAATTGATATTCAGTTATGTACATATAAATACAAAAAGTATGCGGTTTCATCCCAGTCTCTCCTACTAAATTAAAATAATATTAATTTTGATTAGATGATCATGAATATATTTTTGTTCAATAATTAATTATTCAAGAAAATTTTAATTTTAATTTATTTATCAATATTTAATGTACTATCAAAAAGTTTTAATAATTATTATTAAATATTACAGATCAATCATTTATTATTTTTGAATAAATAAGTGATGTTATCTATTAATATTTGAAACATTTTTCAAAAGCATTTTATATCTTAAAAACTATTTTCATTACTATTAATGTACCACTTTTCTTTTGTTAATATGAACCAGGTGAAATGGTTCATTTTCAAGACAATACAACAACCGTTACTATTGATTTGAATGAAAGACAACTTTGTGAAAAACGTAGATAAACTAAAAAGTTAATTATTTGAATTATTAATATAAAAAAAAATCAAAGAATATGGATTGGCTTTTTTTTTCAAATATTAAGCTGATGTAATAGGATATATGATTTATTCATAGTTACCTACATTGCAGTTTTCTAGATTTTTTATTTTCATTCAAAATTAAAAAAGGAATTTTTATGCTTTTTATTAGTCAGAATGGAGAGGTATTTTAAAAACTTTTTGATTAAGAATCAAAAATTTAGATAACTATGTCGATATTTTACATCCCCTTAATGGAAAAAGGAAAAAATATCGAATTGAATAAAAGATATATAGAGCCGTTAATAAAAAACAAGAATTAAAAGAAATGACATAAAAATTACCAACGGTGAAAATAATAGTTCTTATAAGCTGCCCAAAGAATTCGATTTGAATATTTAAAAAAGTTATCTTCCTGAAAATTTTCAGATCAATTACTTTTAATTCATTTTAGTTACCTCGCAGAAAAGTAAATCGATTTTTTCCATTAAATTTATATTTTTTCGAAAAATTTTTGAAATAAAAGTTTCAAAATTTAATTGAATTAATATATTATTTCTGACAGCTTATAAAAAATTCTATCAAATTATCTTGTATGATTTTAAAGTTATAACCGCGTAAATAAAAAAAATATTCTTAATCCAAAAATGAACAAGGATAGCACATTTTTTCATGATAGTTTTTTTTTGTTAACTTAACGTCGCTGTATTTTTGCTATCATTAAGATGCTAATTAGCAACGGAGGTCGTCAGTGTGTTTGTGAACAAAGCGCATGTAATGTGCAGTAATGCTTGTATCAATCGGCCGAGATCGAGAATCGAACTCGGGACTTCGAGATTACGAATCCATCGTTCTACTGAATGAGCCACTGACGACCTATATTGATGACAGTTATTTATAATAAATATCATAAAATTAGTGTTTTAAAGTTCATTATTTAATTGTGATTACCTCTTATACTGATTCCTTATTGATCAAATCAGTTGAGAGAATGCTTTGCACTAGTGAACATGAACACTTGTGCAAGCGCACATGCATACATATCAATTCACATATTCGCACGCACGTACGCACAAATATGTATAAAAATAATAAATTTTATAATTCTTCACCAAAAATATGTTAATTTAAATTATTATCTTATCATCATAAAGCTTTCTTTGTAAAAAAGTAGAAAAAGTTCGATATCCCTTGTACCAGCGATAGAGAGAAAAAAAATACATTCAACAAACTATAAAAACGATAAAACTTATACGCTTGGTTAGAGCGTCACCTTAACTTCTTCCTCTTTCACACAGGACGTACATTTAATTGCTCTCTTCTGCAATTTTTCGTTGAAAAGAGTAAGAGAAAGATAGGGATTAAAAATAAAAAAAGGAAAGAAAGTCTACGCGTGTTTCTTTGTGCTAGCCTCTCGTGAGCAATTCAATTACTAGATTCTTCCTCTTTCTCCCTTTCCCCGCCTCTTATTACTTTTATTCCTTTTTATTCTCACGGATGCAAGGGAGCGAAAATAAATCAGGAAAGAGGGGGTGTAGCACAAGATACGGGTGACTTTTATACAAAGTCCAATAGCACCTTTTGTTTGATTCTTTAGCCACTTGAAAACAAAACGCGTAACTTATTAGTTAGCGCGAACATGGAAATGAAAAAGAGAAAAAAAAAATGAAAAAAAATTTTACTCTTGATATGAACTGGTTAAAGATCAAAAAAAGCTTGTGATCCTTTTTATATATTTAGTTCCTTGTTGAAACAAGTTTGTAAATATTGTAAATTACAAATGAAAAGTTTACTTTTTACTGTACGAATGAGATTGACTCAAAGAAAGTCTTCTTTTTTTTTCAAGATGAAAGGAAAATATTGGTTCTCTTTTAAAACTTTATGTGCGGACGGTAATTTTGTGGATAGAATTACTACATTTTATTTAAACCGTCAGTTGTATTTGATATTTAAAAATTACTATATAAAAATAATGAAAATATTTATATGTGAAGTAAAGATTCTATCCATATATTTGAAGTGAAATTCATCATTAATATGTTAATTTTTACAATAATATATAAATTATTGTAATAGTATATTACGTTCCGAGGTACGAAACAGGCTCATTACATGCGCGTGTAAGTTTGCTTTGCGAGGCGTCAGCCGAGCAAAGCAAAACACGCGCATATGATGAGCCTTTTTCGTGCCGAGGAGCGTATACGATTTTCCTTCATGCCCGGCCGGAACTTCGCCATCCCAAAAAGATAAAAATTCATTTTTAAGTAAAAAAATACATCGAAAACGACTTCTAGTGAAAAGTCATTTGATGCTTTAGTTTGTTGTAGCGCGCATGCGCAAGCAACTATAGTATACGTTGAGAGCGTGAAAGAGAGAGAGAATCGCAAATAAAAGTCCTATAGCGGTTAACATAGGATGAACAATTCGTTTTATTTAACAATTCAAATAAATAAAACGTGTAAAGAAACAAAAAAAGAACATAAATATTCAATTATTTTATTGTATTTTTATTTTTTAAGTGTCTAAAAGCGTGTTGTGAGTGTCGTGAAAAAAATATCGCGAGTTAAAAAAAAATTGTGTATGCATGAAAAAAATGTGAAAAAACGGAACATGTGTATCCTATAGCTGATAACATAGGATATACAGTAAATATTCTAATGATAATTCATATAAAAAAAACGTGTGTAATTATCATGTGTGTGTGTATTTCATAATTTTAACAGTCATGTCTAACGATGTTTGATGTATAATAACAGAGGTTAGACATACTGAGTATATACAGATATAGTCGGAACATGCAGCAGACAGTGAAGCGACCGAAACTGTTGTAGTATGAAGGTGCGCAGTGGCTTCTGAGCATGTGACTGTAAAGAAAATCACAAATGTAATTTGCCCGTTCCCTGCCGCACGAGAGGCACTTTTAGGCGAAGTTCCGGCACGGGTATGAAGGAAAATATATATATATATATATATATATATATATATATATATATATATATATATATATGAAAGATATATCTTACAGTAAGATGTAGTTATCTATTGATTTTTCACAATTTTTCATCCAAACGAACTAAAAATGTTATTATTACTTTGACTTAAATATGTAATAAATAAACAGGAATAAATTTCATTATCATTTTCTCCAAAAGAATCTTTGAACCATGTGTAAAACAATTTAATATAAGCTTTAAATTAATATAATAATGCAAACTATTTAAAGTCATCGTCTTTATTAGATAGACTTTATAAATCCCAAATGTCGTTATTAATGGGATTATTTTATTAAATTTCTTTTGTAAAGTAAATGATAAAAAAATTATAATTGATATAAAATTTAAAATAATAAAATCCTTTTTAATTTTGTAATTTCAGTATTTATACTTTTCTTAAACGTTCTCTTTCATGATCTGTATTTGATAATATTATTTCATTATATTTGATAAAATAATATACAGATTGGAATAAAAACAATTTTTTTTCAGAATTTTTCTTTTTTATCTCTAAATTAATGAATTAGTAAGGTATTATAATTGGTTAGACAAAACTTAATTTTATAAGTACACATTTCTTATCCATTAATTAATTTTGTCAAAAGATATATTTAAATTATGTCAGAATTTAATTGTAATAGAGAAAATCTAGAACATGAAATTTCTTTTATTTTTCAAGAAATGCGATTATATAAATGTAAAAATATAAGAATTTTTAAATCAAATGAATAAATTTTTTTCATTTGATTTCAACATTATTAAATTTCGTGATACAATCTAATTTATTGATAATGATCAATCTTCAGTCTTAAAATGAAAAAACCTTACATATAAGCAATACTATGCATGAAATATTGTAATTTAATAAATATCTTTTTTTTTTTAAGAAACTCAAAATCTTACTTTAATATTCCCATAACATTTTTCAAACAAAAATAAAATTACAAAATCATCAATAACACATTATCATTAAAAAAATAATAGTTGAGAGAGATATTGAAAAATATATATTTTCCTGTTAAAAAATTGCTCTAATTGTAGGTACAATTTTAATACTTAAAGTCTCAAGCTGTTTTAAAGTGGCGCATCTATATAAGCATTTGAGTATATAGGAACGACTTCTTCGCTGTAATCTCACGTCTCCTTTCCCTTCGATACTTATAACCTTAGAGAAGAGTAAAAGCATATAGTATATATAAAATTCAAGCAGGTGCAACAGCTTCTCGTTCTCTTCTCGATGCGTATATGTATATGTTATACGTATATATATATTTTGACGATTAGTTCTGGACTTGCGGCTTGCATCTCTTCTTTCTCTTTCTCTCCGTAAGATAAAGGCGCGTGCAAGACGCGCTCTTTTCCCTTGATTTCTTTTTTAATCTTATTCCCTTTAACTTTTATTTTTTATTTCTTTTTACTCATCTGCAACTTGCTCTCGCGCATATAACATCCTCTCTCTTTCGAAGTCTTTACTCCTCCTGAAATCTTTTTGTTGTTTTCTTTATGTACGCAGGCAGCAGCAACAGCAGCTCTCAAGCCAAGCAATTATTACTTCTTTCTCTCCCTCTCTCTCTCTCTTTTCTTACTTCCTTTCCTCTTTATTTTTTCTTTCTTATACGATGTTACGAGCCAGAAAAAATAAGAGAGGGAGAGAGAGAATAAGGGATCTTTTATGTTGCTAGCGACGCGCCAGACTCTTCTCTTTCTCTCTGCAGTCATTTCTTCTTCGTTCCAAGAGAGCAAAATAAAGAAAAAAAAAGTCAGAGAGGGAGAGAGAGAGATCTAGAGAAAGGATGATGCACAAGTGCAGCAGCAGCAATATAGCAGCGGAGGTAGACGGCCCCGACCTTGGGTGCGTTCGAAGTGCGCGTGGTTCTCGCGTGCCCGACAATAGCCGAACCTCTACCGAGCGTACACGAACGTTGGCACGGCGCGCGCGCGCCTCAACTTACTCTTCTTTCTTTCTTCATTTTCTATATACTTCTATATCTTCTCCTCCTTCTTCTTCTTTATCTTTTCTTTTTTTTTTATTTTTTTATTTTATTATTTTTCTTTTCTTTTAAACTTGGCTTCGAACGATGGGAAAAATGTATACGCGCAAAGCATTTCTTTTATACGTATTATAAACACATACATACACACGTATAAGCTCGTTCTTGACTGGACCTACAGCTTTCTTACTTTAGCTTGTATATGTGAATACGTGATATAGTTTTTTTCCTTTTTTTTTCGACTTGACTATATGGCTCTTTTTATTTTTCATTTTTGCTTTTTTAACTTTGTTAGACAGCTTGCCGAAGGCAAAAAAGTATATATATACCTCTTGCGCGTTGGATGTTTACAGGTGTGTGCACCTATATAAGAGAAAAGATGGATAGAGTATTGCGGAAGCTACACTTTTCTATACTATAAGTATAAGAAAGATAGAATAAGAGAGTAGAGAGAAGAGAGGATGGGGATGGGGGGACTGGTTATTCGTTTTTTTAAGACAAGAGTTTATAAGAGGAGGCAAGGCCTCATGGGAGTGAAAAAGGGAACCGGTTGCAATATACAAGACGGGATGTACTTATATATATACACACACTATAAGAGTTAGAGAAGTTAAGTATTCGTTCTATACACGCAGTGACGCTCATCTTGGACTCGTCCTATCTTACATATACTTCATTTCATATATTTTATTAAATTTCATCTATGATTCTTATTTAAAATTTACTTCGAGACATTAAATCATAAAAGATATATATTTTATAATATTAAGATGATGAATTTTTTATTCCAATCTATCGTGATGAATAAATAATTCAAATTTTTTGTTTCTATGCATTATAAATTACAATATTAATCATTAATTTTAAAATTATTTAAGAAAAAGACAATATTTTTAAAAATTATTGTTTAATAATGATACAAAGTTTTATTTAAAATCCAAGAAAAAAAATAAACTAAGAAGATTCCAGAATTAATAATTTCAATTTCGAAGTAGCGAAGCTACTTTAGAAGTTTCAGAAATTGCTTTTTTTCCTTCATTTTATTCTTTAAAAAGAAGGTCAGTAATTGAATTTACACATATATCGTACTTTCAATAGAAGAGACTCTACCAATAAAGCGAAAATTCTTCTTTTGGAAAATCAATTTTTTAAAGGAAAAATTCCTTAAAAGGAAAACCTACTTATTTATTTTAAATATATATTACATTTTTATTTTATCGAAATAAATCATCGTCATATTTAAATAATTATTAATAATTTCTTTATTTTAATTACCAAAATATTTAGTTATTGTAAACATTCTCTCATTACTTAAAATAAATAGTATTTTAATTTTATTTAACGTCGCTGTATTTGTATTAACATTGCAATGCTAATTAGCGACGAAGATTTCTCAGTAGGTTTGTGAACTACAGCACATGTATCGTATACAGTGGTGTATCAATCGGCCGCTGTGAGCGGGATTCGAACTCGGGTCCTCGAGTTTATGAATCCATCGCTCTACCGACTCAGCCACTGAGGACCTCTAGTATCATATATCATCAATTTAACTTTTCAACATTAATTATTAATAGGTTAATTATGTCAATATCAGTTTCTTTATATCAATAGTAATTAAAGTAGTCAGATTTATCCTGAATTAGATAATACAAATTAGAATAATAAAAGGTTTTAGTTTGAAATAAATGTAATGTGAATTATCGAACGAGAAACAAATCTTGACAAAGAATACATATCTTTTGATAAATCATAGGAATTACTTGAACATATATACTATTGATGCTTAGAGAGCTGGAAAATAACTCGGATTATTTAATTGTTAAGGTAGTTACTGAACCTGCTACCTGTAAACATAAAATCAGTGAAAATTCCATTCTCTCTTTTTCTCTTTTCATTTTCTCCCTCTTTCTTTCTCAATCATTTTCATCTACACATAGGCATTTATATATATGTATCCATGGGAAAGATAGATCTTTGTCTTGAACTAACTACATACATATATATAGGCATCGGCAAGTCGAAGTGAATTATATGCTTTGTATATAATACGGTAGGTCGAGGTGACTTGAGATGTATATAAGTATACACATATATATATGTATATATAATATACCCCAATGCACCTGCAACAGTGGCGGCATTATTGTAGCTAAAGAGAATGAAAAGGAAACTTTTAATGGGGGAGATTTTAAATGATGAGTGAATTACACTGCTGACGGATTTCATGTATAAGTATACAACATGCGCTCGGCAATGATGAAAAATTTAAAGAGAAACTCTCTTCCTTGGCCTTAATTTTTTCCTCTTTTTTTTGAGAGAGGTTATGGTTAAAGAAGTAAAAAACGAAGCTCATGTATACGATGAGTTGTATCAAACATTGAATTAAGTGGCGTGGCAAGTGCAGGTGTTTCTGTGGTATATTTATAGGGTTAGTTATGAATAACTCCGAAAAATCATGTAATCTTATCGAAAGTTTTGATTATGCTAATCTCTTTAGCTTTTAATGATTAAATATTGACATTTAAAAGAAAAAAATATCATAGAAGCGTTTTAAATAACAAAATTAAATCTCTATGAATTATGAATTTTATGTTAATTTAATATTTAAAGTTGAATTTTTCCACAATTATGTGTTTCTTAAAAAAAAAAAAAAAAAGTAAGCTTAATTGAACAAATTAATATTCAGTTTGATTTACGTGACTTTCATTTTTTTCATAAAAAAAACTTTGTTTCTCTAGGTGAGACTCTTGAGAAAAGTAATTATTCGGAATTTTAATACTCAAGTAAAACTTTCGAATGACCTCCTCGGATAATAGATTAGTTTTTCTTAAAACTTTTTAGTTGGATTGAATAAGTAAATTAAAAAAAAAATTTATTTTAAATTCACAATTTCTTACTTGTATCTTTATTTAAATTATTATTTTTTTTATCTACAAGAAATTTTTCATAAATGAGAAAAGTCTTTTAAAAATGAATAAGAAATATTATTCAATATTCTTTTCGCGAAAAAAATAATTGCACTTTTTCCATCTAAAGAATATATAAGATATATTTTAATAATAAATGCAAATAAAAGAGTACAATTTTTAAAGTAAATTTTCATTAAAAAATTTCAACAAAAAGATGAATTTTATTTAAAATTTTTTTTAATTGTAAGCATAATGCTGAGCTCTTAAATTTATCGGAATGAAAATATGAGCTCACCTCTAATTTAAAAACGATAAATTATCTTCTTTGTCAAACGTGTCATTAATGTCGCCTTACGACACAAAAATAGAAAATCTAATTTCTTCGATTCCAAAATACACAATGCTATCTTTTTCATTCCTCGAAGAAAACGTTCGTCAGTTACTTTTTCTTCAGCAGTAATGCCATCGTCAGCAGCGTTAGTATAGCAGTAGCAGTAATAGTAGCACACCGAAAAAGCGAATTTCGCTAAAGTTGTTTTTTTTTTCACTGTGCTGGCTTTTGATAACGGCTATCAATCAGCTTAGTGCCAATGGAAAAGGATTGCCCTGTCGAAGAGCATTAGAAAGAAGGTAGTCAACTAATGCAACTAAACTAAAAAATATTTTAAAAAAAAGTGTATATATATATATATATATATATATATATATATATGTATATAGAGCATAAAAAAATGACGGACTTTTGTAGATAATGGGAATTTAAACGTCGGGATAAAAAGAGGAGAAAACATTTGGTAGGAGAGGAGAATGTTTTTTTTTCTACTTTGGTCTGAAAGGGAGGAGGACATCTAATGGCTTAATAATGCTTACGTTTCTTTGACTAACACGTCATTTGATGTGCCGACAATGGAAAGAATAGCATTTTAGTTTAACAATTTCCGGTTACATGATTTTATTACATTGTCTTGAATCTGATAAATCGACGTTCTTTCTTATCATTTCTTTCATTCAAGTTTATATTAAATTATATATGATTGATAAAAATAAATGTTCTGTATACGAATATAAATTTTTTGTTTGGATTTTTTCATTAAAATTTAAATTTACGTAAATATACTAGGTTCAAACTTTTCCTCTGACCTTTTTGTATGTACTTAGTTTTATTACGTTTATTCATTTGGTACCGTGTGGTATTTCGTAAATTAAACGTTTTTTTTCTTCTTTTACAGTATTTTTAAATAGTTTTCGGTCAAAAGAATTGCTTAGTCATTTATTTTTTTATGTATAAATATCACGCTTTATAATATAGTAAAGTCAAAAAAATAAATTAAGTTATACAGTTAATTACAGAATTTTATTTTTACTGGGTTGAAAAATACGAAAATTTGGTCAATACATCTCAATTTTGTTAGTTTAAAGTTAATAAAATTTTTTTTGGTATATTGAAATGTATTTGATTTTAAATTTTTTCTACATTCACATTATTTTAAATTATTTTTTTTCCGGATACATGAAAAAATGTAATTTAGTTTTATTTTAGTTTTCAAAAAGTTTTATGTAATAAAACGATTCCAAACGTGTACAATAAAAAAAATTTTTTCAACTTTTATGTATACAAAAAACTTTATTATATTAGAATTCATTACATCAAATACGTAGAATGAAAAATTTGTAAAATAAAATAACTCTATGAACAGAAATTAATTTAGAATTCATTTTTAATAAAAAAATAAGAGAAAAAATAAATTGATTCTTGAATTTAGAAAAATCCCAGTGGACAAACACAATAATGAAATTTTAAATACCTTAATCAAACAAACTGTTTTCTTCTCAAACTTGTCACACTCTCATTAATAATCATTGAACCCATGTCGCACACTTAAAAAATAAAAACTACGCTTTAAAGTTTGACATTTCTCAAAAACGTGTACTACTCCCTTGCGCACAGATACAAATTTTAGATATAAGTTTTTGTTTTCTTTCTCTTTTTGAATTTTTTTTTTCATTTATTTATTTTTCATATTTTTCTTGTTGGATGTCGCTAAGTCCACATAGTGTGCGCATACATGTTGTAAAGAAAGGATTGCTAAGGGAGATAAGACTTGTCTGATACCTTATTTCGATTAAAGTAAAATATATGCTGTTGCCTTTGTATTTTTTGTTGAATTTAATTTTTCTTTTTATAGTTTTTTAAGTGTGAGTTGGGACACTTTTATTTTGGTTAATGATTCTTTTGTATTTTCGAAAATTGAATGGCAAGGTAAACGGAGGATGATAGATGGTAAAAAGAGAAAAAAATACGTGAACGAAAAAAAATACTAAACGAAAAAAAGAAATTACCATTCTGTTCTTCGCACAGTAAGATTATCAAGAGATATTAATTAGAATCATCGTGCGTGACTGATTTTATAATATTCATTGAATTAGTTTTTAAAATCAAGTTCTGCTATTTTCTTCATTATTATTTACTATACAAGAACAGATGTAAGTTAAAAAAATTATTCGTGAAATATAATGTTTTTACAGAATTTAAAATATTTATTTTAATGCATAATTAAATATAAATTAAGTTTTCACATTTGGATAAATAAATTTATCTGATAAAATAACTGTAAAACCAAATAATTTGAAATAAAGTCAAAGCTAATAATCAACTGTACCAAAATCACTCTTGGATAAATACATTAAAAAATTGAACGTGACTTTTGAGCTTGGATCATTTCATCAAAATCTCCTGTATGAAATTGCGAAAGGGATTTTTCATTCCAGCGTTACATCCATCTGTGCACATCTGCCAAGCGCCATCAATAAAACTGATTAGCTGGTTAGCATGACTAAAATAAAAAAGAAATAAAAAAAAATATACAACCTTGCCTTCAGTTTCCTAACTCTTGCACGATTTTATGAAATTTCTCACGAGAAAGCTTCAACATACACGAAAAAAAAAGAATCCAGCACTGCGATTATACAGCTCGCTCCCTTTTTTTCATCCTTTTATTTGAGTCTTTTTTTTTTCATTTTTTTCTTTACTCTCTTACGATGGCTTAGCAAGAGGGCGATGCGCTCTACAGATGTGCGTTTCTTCGAGGATTACGAAGACTAAGAAAGATCATGGAGTATATGAGTATATATCCACTTGGAGAACCGGTATCGGACAAGACGTCCGGCTTCTTCCCGATTTTACAGAGCTAGAACATGACCGATCCCTTGAATATAGCTGCTTGACGACGAGTTTGTTATACACTTTATAAAGATACGATTTATAGAGGATGAAGGAATGGAAGCAAATACGAAAATTTACTATTAGACGTCTTACTTGTGTATATACTAAATTTATATTATATTTTATTCAAGACTATTTAAATTAGGTAAATAATAAGTTTAGTTGAAAAATTAGTTAAAATTATAACTACTTGTGTTCTCAATTATTTCTACATTTTTAATCAAATTGAGTTTATCATTATGTTTTATCTTTACGTTGAATACCTGATGCAAATGCATTTAATTTCTTAACTATCTAAGAAATTATAGAATACTGAATCATGAATTTTTTTTGAAACTTTGGAATATGTTTTCTTTTATACAAATTTAAAATAAGATTCACTTGTAGAGTTCAACGCATAATTTTGATGTTAAAAGATATGGTATTTATTGTATACAATATATGAAAAATTAGCAATATATCGAGTTACCACAACTTTGGCTCACACAGTTTAATAAAATTTTGAAAAAACTAAAAATAAACCATTCAAGTCTTGTTGCGTTAAAAAATATTAATCTTTTTCAAAATTATCGATAGTTGAAGATGAAGAAACAAAATGTTTAAAAACTTTGGTAAAAAATTTATCATGATTTCTGCCTACTTGACTAACTAATGTCTGAATATTTTAACGTAATTTGCCTAGGTAGTTTACCATGATATGTTCAAAGTTCAGTACATTCAGACTAATTCAGACTTATTTAATGTGATTACAAATATTTATTTTAAAAATAGACTTTTTGCAATATCTCTGCATTAATTATATAAATAAAAACGTTCTTTAAATATAATGTGCCATGCTTAAGGGGATATAACTACCAAAAAGGATTCTACTTTATTAACTTACTCAAATAATTTTTAAGCAATGTCATCCATTAATCTTGGAGGATTCAGGATTCCCGAATTAAATAACATTTATCAAATCCCAATAAGTCAATGCTTTTAGAATATACTATTTAAATACAAGAATCTAAAATTCACTGAAATCAATACAAAAATTTGCTTGAAAATTTAACTTGTTTATGTTTATAAGTCATATTGAAAGATAATGTATTCTGTTTTCTAAAATTATTGCTTTCATTATAATTAATAATGTAATCGAATATTTGCCGATAAAGTAGGATCCTTCTATGTTGTTACATCGCCTTAATTAAGATATCAGATTCGCGACACTCGCATATTCATGCCATTTAATTAATTAATTAATTAATTAAGAACATTTGCACTCATTCATGCATTAACCGAGGCATCTATTAAATGGTATGAGCTTAATTATATTACTTGTTTAAGGTAAATAGCATGATTTGTTATTGTAGCTCCCCATCGATGACTTTATTAATTATATAATTAAAATTGGCAAATAGAAAGAAAATTAATGTTCTTATTGCTTATATGGTAGGATCTTTCTATACAGTTACATTTCCATGTAAAATTTTGACTGTGATGTAAACAAATGTGAAATTTTCAAAAATCACGTTTTAACTTTATACTTTTAAAGTAAATACTTCTGTATCATTACCAGAAGTACATAACTTTATAACTTCTTTTGTTTAAAGTTTCTTTTTATTTCATGTAATATCCTTTATATAACGCCGCTATTAATCAATTTATGAAAAAATCTAAAGTTATGATTTTCGAATAATAATTGGTATAATTTGTTCAATTTAGTTTAATTATACTGTGATTTGTGACAGCCTACTTAAACATGAGAAGATATTATTGAAAAAATGATTATGAGAAGATATTATCTATTTTACGCTGAATGGAAAGTTTTGATGATTGTCAATTACTATTTGAAAGTTTTCTAATTTCTAAAAACTAAATATTCCCAAAAATAGTTCGTGAATTTTTATTGTATGTAGTTTTTAACATAATTAGGCGTTATTAGAGACAAGAAACTAAAACTTTAATTGAAATCATTTTCTGTTAATTCATCAAAAAATTAGAAATATTCAGTTTCTTACATGTCGTTTATTAATTGATAGTAGACTGACTTTCTCTTCTTATAAAGAAACAAAATTACATTTCACATTTATTATTCCATTAATAAACTCTTTAAACTCAAACGTTAATTTTCTATTGCGTTACAACAGTGATGTTGTATTAAAATTAAGTTTCGTATTTTTAACCATCATTTTTTTACTTCGTTAATTAACAATGCTTTTGAAAAATTTTTTTTAACTAGGATTTCTTTACTAAAAATTTAATTTATTTTTTACAGAAATTACATTCATTTAAAGTAGATTTTCCTGTTTTAAAAGCGTTTAATACTTAATTTCAGTTTACTTGTTTCATTTGCTTTTTTTATGTTAAAAGTATATACTGTATTGATTACAGCAAGGCGTCGGATGTTATCTTACATTATAATTTTAAGTTTTCTGACTGATCTAGGTTATCTTCGCTATTGATTTATTCATTTGTTCAAAACTTTTATTAATACTTATGACTATAATTTTATACTTTCAGAAAAGTAAGAAAGTCTAAAAGTTCAAATATTTAATGAAATTTCATTTTAAGTAAGTAGAAAATGTTAGTTTAATGCTAAATTTTGTTCAAACTTCCATTCATCTAAACTGAATAAGCTTCTTTTAAAAAGGTAAGAATATAATTTGTAATCTTATTAAAATACCTACAATTTGTGTATATATATAGATAATAATAAAATAGTCACAGTTCAATAGAAAAGTTTTTTGTATTAATCATATAAAAAGTGTATAAAACTCATGTAAGCAAAAAAAAGCTCGTTATTTTATATCGACATCGACACTTGCGAACGTGAACTTTCTTCTTTAGGTTTTTTTTCTACCCTTAGCCAGCGCAGCGATTATCATGTGCATGCAAGGGAAGAACCACGACGTCTTTTTCTCCGACTCGTGGATCCATCCGATCGAATTACTAAGTTTCGCAGGCATTTTTCAGGACATCGAGATCACGAGGGAAGGAGGGCCGTTGCTGCTGCTTTAACGATTCTGGGATAAATGGAATGAAGTTTCGAATTCGGGTGAAAGAGAAAGATAGAGAAAGAGAGAGAAGCTTCTTAAAGTTCAGAGTGGAATATCGAGATAACTATGTAAGGCATTTTTAACTTTTGACGTGCATTCAGGGAAATTGCGCACAAGTCTGGGGAACGAGTGAACAAACTTTTGTTAAGTAAAACGCATTTGATTTATGAACGTGAGTACATAGAAAAAGAGAAAGCTTATGCATATTAATAATCATCTCTTCTTTTTTATAGTTTTGATATTTTTTTTTAAATTTAAAATTATTCAGTATTTTAAACGAAAAGGCGAATTTTTTATATTTTTGTATGAATTAGACTTGTTTTAAATAAAATACATGATTCAAAGTAATAGTATATTTACATTTTTTCAACATTAAAATTTAATCTATTTTAAATTAATACAAATAAATCTTTAAAAAAATTTCATATAACAGTGCTTTCCTTCTGCAATCCAGCAGAAAAGCTTCATAGTTAATTTCGAGCAGCAAATCCTCTAAATTCGAGTAGAGATACTTGAAATATATCGCTATAATCAAATTACAACAGTTTCTCTTTGTCGGTGACTTGTTCTTCGATAAGAGAACAGTAGCACCTCAAACGTTAAGTGTAATAGCTCTCGAGCGTTTCGTGCTGTCGCCCTTTACGGATCGGAGAAACACTTTTAGATAACTTTTATCAATGGATATTCAACATATTTTTTTTCCGAGATGAATGAAAAGATGATTTACTATTTAAAATAATTTATTCACAAATCAAATGTAATGGCTACTTTATTGACCTAAAAAGTTGAATAGAAATTACACTTATTTTCCTCTTACTCTTGAGTAGGGAATAAAGTGATATCTATTTTATCTTCATTGAATGTTAAAAAAAAATTAATTTGCAAAAATTAAGTAATTTTTCGAATCTCTTAATTTTTATATTAATTAATTTTTTGTTTTGTTTTATTTTTTATTATAAAAAATTTTATTTAAAAAATGATCCCACTTCTTAAGTCAACAAAGTAGCCACATTGAACCGAGACTAAAGTATCATTTCTATACAACATAGGAATAAGGTCGATTATTTTTTGAGATAATCTCTGCTTTTGAAAATAATTTGTTATGTGCACTCGCTTGTTGCTTAACGTAATTATTACTCTTGGATATTTCAAATCTTATATCATAAAATTATAGAAATAACAATATTTTCTCAATGATACTAAAAGAAAATAAAGATTTAAATTAAGTCATTAAATACAAAGGGTCAAGAGTGAGTCTGTATAGATATGCCATTGAATGTGAAACTTGAGGAGTAACGAAGTCATTCGCGCTAATTAAATGTTGAGCTAGGAGCTAGTGTACTTAGCTATCAACGATCAATCGATATTTGCCTATTGTCTCTTAAGATTATACGATAGGAAGGAGGATTTCCAAATCCCCACGGGTGTACTACATATAACAGATACAGCAAGACATACAAGTAAGTTGAATTAGCTTAAGTGATTCTGCTAGAACAAATTGCTCTATAACATTACTAGCAAACATCTGTATATACAACACACACTATTGCACCCAGGAAGTAATTTCAGTATTATTGCATAATGACCTATTAACTTTGTTCTTACTTTATCCATTCTTTTATAATGTGTTACTTCAAATTAAGGAAATTCGTTAATTCCAAAATATCATCCATATAAATTGCTTTAAAATATACTAATTTTTACTATTGATTTATTTTAATCCAGTGCTGTATATATTATAGTTTTACTCTAACATATACAGTTTTAACAAATCCACGTGAAATATTAATATATTTTAAATATACAAATACTGTATGAAAAAACTGTTAGAATTTGAATAGAATTTAATTATTTTTGATTAATTATATAGAAATCTCGAAACATTAACATAATTTTAAATTTAATCAGTGGTGTTTCTTCGTAATCTTAATATATTCAAATCGTATACACATACGAACCACAAGTCTACGACAAATGCCTTATGTTTATTTGTTTACATTAAAGCACATAAACACAACGAAATAACTAAAGTAGCTTATGAAATGTAAATGTTCTATTTTAACGAATGTATATATATTTATATGTATATAAATTTTCTATACACCTTTAGAAATAACTATCGTTGTTGTTTCGTTAGCTTCAATCGTATCTCTTTTCTTTTATCTTGACTCTTCTTGGTAAACTTCAACCATCATCCCCTTTTACAACTAGCTCTCGGTTTCTA
Organism: Anastatus disparis; assembly: GCA_017163975.1. Lineage (NCBI taxonomy): Eukaryota > Metazoa > Arthropoda > Insecta > Hymenoptera > Eupelmidae > Anastatus > Anastatus disparis. The sequence goes on from JAFFSR010000251.1 coordinate 7,035,322, forward strand.
TAGTCCAAATGCAATTCAAGTTTTGTTGTACGCGCTCTTTCTCTCTTCTTGTCTCCGAGAAAGGGAGAGAAACGAACGAAGAAGAAGCACATCTGAATGCATCAGTTGATACGAACTCAAGTACCTCCTGTGGTGTAACATCTTGCGCTTGTAAAAGGAACTATATACTTAGACACTTTATAGTTCATTGTGCATCAATATGTGCATATATATACGAGCTAACTTGTTTTCAAGATGCTGGCTTTATACACTTTTTCTTAATAGGTATTAAAGTAATGCTTGAAGCTATCTTATTTGGAATTTTTAATTGTTCTTAAAAGCCAGATTGAAGTATAAAGAAATAAAAATATCTTAGCTACTTCCCTTTTTGAAAATAAGCTTTTTTTTATGAGATTCAGTTCCGAGATATCGGCTAATATGGATTTGCAAATGTTCTTACGACCATATAAAGATTGAAGAGAGCACAAGACGACATTAATATTGAAATGTCTTCTTCTTCTTCTTCTTGTGATATACATGATGTGAATTTTCAGACATAATTTCTTGAATAGTATGAATTTTTTATTTCAATGATTTTTGTATTCATAGTATGTAGAATAGTAAAAAAATATACATATGTTAATATTTCCACGAATACTCATATCACAAAAACTTTAAGTTGATAATTACTCATTTGTTATTTTATCCATTAAATACACCAATCCATAATACTCTATTTTTCAAAGTCAATACAAAGCTCAAAATTATGGTAATTTCATATTCCAGATTGATAATTTTAAAAATAAAAAAAAGATATACGACAATAGATCTTGGTTATAATCCGATGCTTTCTCAACATCAGTTTAACACATTACCATAGCAGTCATCAAAGTGGTAAGCTAATTCTACTAGATGGATAGTCGGTATAATCGTGTTGTTCATACGTTTGAAGCTATACATATTGTCTCCATCAAGTATAATGTGACAATTAAAGCTGAAACTGTCCAAGAGATATGTCAAGGGGAGTTGGAGTAAAACATGTCTTTGTCCTTTGATCTTAACATACTTAAACATAAGATATCATGTGTTACGAATGGATATATCAATTATTCAATTATGGTAAGTTGGGATGGCTAGTATGAGTTAGAACGAGGTTGAACAAATTAAAGGACTCTTTGTAAGGATTAATTTCTAAAGTGCTGAAAAGGGATACTTTTGTGTGATTAAAACTATGTTAATTTTATCCCATAGATTACTTAATTATGATTCAATTACTGCTTGAATACAATTAATAATAACAGCAATGTTTTTCATATTACATTTTAATTTCGAATATTTGGCTGATAAATCACAAAGAAAATGGATGCCTTTAAAAAGTAGTTATACTTACTATTTACCCTCTGATATTTTAACTTTTGATTTATTATCAATTTTTATTATTTATGAACTTATAAAATAATGTGAGAATGAGATATTTTACATTTATTTGAAATAAATTTGAAAAAAATATAATTTGAATTAATTAAAAGTCACATACAATTGATATATTTTAGAATCAATATCTTTTTATAGAAAAAATATTTAATTTTATTTTATGTATTGCTTAAAATAAAATCAATAAAGTATTAATCAATTTGATAAAAATAGTTAACTTTAAAACTAAAAATAATTTCATAATTAATCCTTTTTTCATCAGATTAAATGGTAAGTTTTATAAAACATTGATCTTATGAAATATATAAAATGTATCATATACCTTTGAAAACACGTTTACTTTCCAAAATATCGATAAATACTAGTGATTGTCTCAGTGGCCGATCTTGTAACATTAGTCAATACCCCCATGTTATAGGTACCTTTAACTGTCGTTATCTATGCCGATTTAATGCATTAAATCTCCATTGTCACGTTAATATATTTTCAACACACAGATACACGCTCGAAATCAGTATGGACTATCAGTCGTCATTTATTCTGTGTTCGCATGTTTTGGTACGCTTATTTTCATTAAGTAATTGAGAGAAGTGCCGAGAAAGAGAGAAAGATAAAGAAAGAGAGAGAAAGAGTCATGAAGAAAAAAGCAGAAAGAGGAAAAGAGAGAGAGAGAGAGAGAGAGAATAAAGAACCCAACCGATTGCAATCATCGCATACCCAATAAGCAGCTGCACGTTTCGAGCCGTGGGATATTTTGCTTCGACTCTGAGGTTTCTCTCTCCCTCCATTACGAAATTTAGGCTGGAGATCGACCTTCTTTTAAATAACGCTTTAAAACATGTTTTCTCATATAAACTTTCTCTTCGAATTCTCATTTTTTTTACTGACGTTTTTCACTTTTTTTCTGTTTTTTATCTTGAATTATTATCGTTTTGCGTTCATAAAAAGAATAATATTTTAGTCTTGAGATTGATTTTGAGAAGATATTAAATACTATTTCGTACATTTTATCTTATGAACAAATTTTCATGTAAATATTCTATAATATTGTACAATTATAAATTTTTTATGTTATTAATATATGATAAACTTATACTTCAAAGAATAAATTTATAAATAAAATTTATTTTACGAAAAAGGATAAAAATGGATAAAAAAAAGTATTCAATTTTTTTGAATATTCGGTTGGATTTTTACCAAAAGCTGGAAAATTTCGAGCTCAGTTAAATTTTCTTGCGGTTTTTCTTTCCACGTTTTTTTTATTAAAGGTCCAGTAAAACTTTTTATATTACTATATGGAGTAGAGCTACCGAATTTCGTCTATATAATTTTTAAAACTATAAAAAGTGGTCAAATAATTTGCAGTGAACTTTTAAATAATTAGAATAATTGTTTCAACAAACCCTTAACAAGCTTCATGTCAATGAAAAAAAAAACGTACTTACGTATTCGGTTTGAGATAAAAAATTTTTTCATGTTTTGCATTAGTAATAATCAAGATTAGCGAAACCTATGATTAAAGATTACTCTTAATAAAAAATGAATTTAAAATTTTTAGATATCCATAAGTAATAATGCGTTTTTTTCACTTACGTCTAAATAATACATTTAATTAAAATATCTTAAAAATAATTATTATTTCTTGTTGTTATGAGCCTCAAAAAATTATCACCAAAAAAAACAATAAACTTTAAAAGCACGAGGAGAGTTAGATTGAAAACGTCCGATAATTGTCTTTGATTTTTTTTTGCAAACATATAGCTTTACATATACATATACATCTACGCAAGAAGCGAGCAGGTGCTAGCGCAAGGTCGCTGTATACAATAAAAAGCTCGACGAACCCGAGAGAGAGAGAAAGAGATTTGCGTGCGGGAGGCGGATTGCCTACTCTTGGTACTTGGCTATTTCTCGTTTTTATTTTTTCTCTCTCTTTTATTTTCCCTCATATCTAACCTCAAGCGCATTCTTTTCCTCGTTTTACAAAAAGAATAATGATATAGTTTTAACTTTTTTTATCATAATAATAATTAATTAAAACTGATTTTTTCTATTATTTTCAACTTCTCTTTAACGAGGTACTAATAAGTTATAATTAAAATATCTTAATAACAGGTTATATTTATAAAAAAGTATATTATTTTAAAAATTATTTAATCTTTTTAAATAAAAATATTTGTTTCAATTGTTTTTTAATTTTTCTATTTGTTAATAAAAACTTGATAATGTTCTGTTAATTTGCAATGTAATATTTTATTAATAATTATTATTGTTTTTCGATACAAATAAAATAATATTAAATAAAAAAATGATAAGTTGATAAAAGAATTTTCATATAACCTGTTTGAAAGATTTTTGCATCTTATATTTTATTTAAAAAGCTGAAGAAATTCATGTTATTAAAACATTATTAGCTAATTCATCGTATTTAAAATATTATATGTTATTTTTTGTTAAAAAATGTAAAAAGATGCAATTTAAAAAATAAATAAATGAATAAAAAAATATTTAAGATATGTACAAAAAGTCAAGTTTATATTTACAACAAATATAAACGAGTACCAGTTACAGATGTTTACGTCCGACAATGTCTGCTTGTTTTTACATCTTATGTGTGAGCTATAATATTTTTTCAGTACATGCTATTTCATTAATTTCAATTGCAGCTTAGATAAATCAGACCGTTAGCTCTGATAATAAATCGAAATTGGAAATTCAATATTATCATGACGTACAAGAGTATATAAAGATCTTATAAACGCGTTCAGTTTTTTGCGTTCATGTATTTTATAGTCTTTTCGTAAAGCATAGATTTTGTGCGTATATGTGTAAGGTGTATATATATATTGTTTTTATTTATTTTAATTTTATTCAGCAATCGTATAACTTGATCTTAAACAGGTTATGGTAAAATTGGACAACATTTTGTAAGTGCATTTTCTCTTACGTTTTAAGTAGTTTGATCTGATTAAACCTTGATTGGGATTTAAAAATTATTATAAAATCTTTCAACTGTCTTGAACTTTTACTTTTTACTCTTTAAAAGTATAAAATTTTTAGATATTTTATATTTTGAATAATTTTTAAAATTTATTTTAAGAATATATATTTTTTCCAAAAATAATAATCAAGTACATTTTTTTCTGTGTACACTCATCAACTTTTCTTCATCAAACTTTCTGACAAACTTTCTATAGGGACAACGATGGTTTTTCTTTTTTTTTGAAAAAGAAGCATATTTCAGTATATACGGTGCATCAACTCTTGAGTTCTCTTTTTACCACTTGACTTTGAAAGGCCTTCGAAATGACTCAAGTTACGTCTCTCTTTCTCTTACCCTTTTTCCCTTTACATGCTTGTGGTTTAAAAGCAGACACAAGAATCGAAAATGCTTCGCGTGCGTGAAATACATCTCCCTTTTCATATACGCGCTCTCGTCGACATACTGGTTCTCCGGTATCTACTACAGTACGTATGTATACAATAGCATAGTGTTATATAGTTTAAAATTCCTCCGAGAACGGGAAGATTTATCTTAAAATAAAAAAAAAGACCAGACTCAAAAAGGTATATTAGCATGCATACGATAGATCTGGGTTATAAGGAGTTTAAATGTTGTGTGAAATATTTTGCCCATGGTTAAAGAGATACATGGTTTATTGCTTTTAGAACTTCAATTGGTAGTTTAGTAGTTTTCTGCAGTAAGTGGCTTTATGATTGATGTTCCAAGAGTAAGAGCCCAAAGTATCTTATAATAGAAGTTGGAAGAACTTAAAATTTACGTAATGAAAATTTTCTGCGAATGTTTAAAGAGGAAGCGTTTCACGTTTAAATGCTTTTAAAAATTCAAATTTTATTTTAATCTTTTTTCGCAATATTTTTTTAATTGTTGGCATAATTTTGTACTGTTGAAAAATTTTTTAAAACTTGTCAGCATTAATTTTAGCATAAAATTTTAATTTTTCAAGATTTTTTTTAATTATTTTTTTTTTAGTTTAACTCAACTTGGTGAACTTTTGAAACGTTGTTATTAAAAAATTTAATTTTAAAACAAAATTATAAAAATGAATTGTATACTTTTAAATCTGATTTCCTTCTATGGAATTTTAACAACTTACTTCCTTGCGCTCTGATCGATTACATATTTGATATGCCACTAGTTGCCAAGATATTTTATTACTTGTAGTTTTGTAGTAAATTCAAAACTCTCACGGAAGACTTTTAATACTTTAGGATTTATCGATTCTTCTAACATATCATTCCGTTCTACGATTTTATTTTCTTTAAAATCCTTTATTTTTTTTTAAGTAGTGAAAAAAAGCTTCGATTTAATTTGTAAAATTGAACCAATTTTACCTTCCAATTATAAGAAAATTTAAAACAAAATTTTCAATGGTATCCATTAACTATAACAACCTTGTCCATACATCCGTATAATTCACTGCTCTACAATATAACTACTTCTCTTTTTTTTATTTCGTAAAAATTCAATGAAACTTTATTGACGTGTATATTTCTTCGAAGTTGAAAAAATAAAAAATCAGAAAAAAAAATCTTTTTAAAGGTTTGTTCATTCTTTGGCCTTACCAATCCGGTAGTTTCCCTTCATTTATACTCTTCATCATTTATAGGCAATTTACCTTTTACACTCTTTCAGGCTATTAAAACCAGAGTGAGATTCTTGTAAAACCAACAGTACTGCTTACTTGGCAAAGTTACAAGAGAAGCTATGGTCTAAAATGGTGTCTTGGTTACTCAAGACTATATTAGACAAACTTTAACCAAGCACTTTAGCTTCACTTAAAAACTTTTCTTTTTTTTTCTTCTTCTTTCAAAAAAAATACGACCTTCAAGATGTATTGACCCACTAAAGTCTTTCAACGTTTACTTTTTTTTTCTTTTAAATGCTTTCCGTCTTGCATGTATTTTTCTTTTTGTTCTTTTTTTCAACATTTTCATGCAGAGCCTAATATATACAGCGAAATATGTGTTTAATGTATATGAAAAGAGATAAGAATGTATGAAAGGCTTATTAAATAGCATGCGAATTCTTTCGTTCATTTTCATATATTTTCGTATTTAACAAGAAAACGAGAGAGAAAAGAAAAATTTTTTTTATTCGTTTCGTACTTTTTTTTTGTTAAAGAAAAGGGCGTACATATACATTCGCTCACGAAATAAGCGACAATATAATGTATCATAATGAACCGAGAGCACGCGATTTCAAAGTTGATTTTGTTCTCTCTGCAAAAGTTTACTTATTTGCAAGGCATTTCATATACAAATATGTATTTATACCTATATATATAAATAAATGTTTTCACTATTATTGCTTTTTATATTGCCCAAGGCATATTAATATTCAGATTCATATATATGAAGCGAGAAACAATTGGCCAAGATTATAATTATTTTCGACTGTTTGTTTTTATTTTTTTATTTCTGAGATTTTTTATTCTCACTTTCGAATTTATGTATCAAGAGAGATGAAAGGAAAAATGAAACTCGTATGTGTTTTAGATGAGTGAAGTTGTACGCACACAAAAAAGTATCATGCGGTTACTAGATATTTTGTTTTCTTTTGCTTTCTAGTTCGACGGTAACTGAGATTTTATATAGTTTCCTTTGAAGCATAAATTTTACTAGATTTGCCTGGATACAAGGTACGTAGTGTTGAAATAATATTTTTTTTCTTGCTGTTTTTTTTTGCAGATTTATTGTGAAAAATGTTTTTGTAATGGTAACAGTTATTTGAATATATCAATGATTTTTAAAGGTTTACACTGAATTATAAAGAATTTATGATCTTTTTATTATTAAATTTAAGAAAAATTAATGTAATCTTGTGCTTTTATTACTTTTTAATATTTTTTAATATGTTTTCTTTGATATTATAGAAATGAAATGATTAATATTTGTAATCTTGTACTTTACCAATTTTTCAATACTTTTAGCAAAAAAATGAGATTTATTGACATTTTATATAGAATTATTATTTATATTTTTTCTATACTTTGATTTGTTTGAATGCATTTTAATACGGAGGGTTAAAAAACGGTTTGCAAAAAATGTCTATTTTTATTGATAAAGTTATTATTTATAAGTTATTCGATGTATTTGTTCAAACTTCCGTACATTTATTGCATTTACCTGTCGTAAATTCATTATAAATTTTTTAATTCCTATTAGCTCTATAAGTAGTGACAAAGCAATTAACAGCGTCTTTTCATTAAAATTGAATGATGAAAATAAACTGTTTTTTCTTTAAGTTATCATTATCATATTAAAGAAAAATAATGATTTTCAAGGCTTACATAATTTCGACTTTTTACGATAATACACTGAAAAAAATAGAATCTAGGAGTAAGAGGAAAGATCTATTTGATTCTTAGTTCTTGAATCAAATAGAAATCTAGTTGTACCTAATAACTATAATCAAGATGAATATTCATCATATTAAAGTTTAGTTGCTTCAAAAATATTTCTGCTAGGTGGTAGCAGAATATCTATTAAAAGGAAGTCGATATCATTGAAGCAGATTTTCCTCTAGAGTCAAGCGGAATTCTACTATGGCTTAAAACAAAACGAAAATCTTCTACCACCAAGCGGATTCTCATTGGTTCTAGATTATATTTTTTTCAGTGTACATATAATTACGATGATTGCATTCATTAAAAAGTTGTCTATCTATTAGAATATTTATATCAAATATATAACTTTAATTGATAAACCCTTTTTAGAAAATTACTATAAAAATATTTTTATTTTCATAATAAATTTTATATTGTAAAATAGTTACAAAAAATTGAGAACTTTTACCAGGAAATAAATTGATATAACAATCTCATGGTCCATGTTTATTATTTATTCTTGGATTTTAAAAGTTTTTATTCTAATTATTAAAATATTTACATTTCATTTAATCTCAGGAATATTTAAACCATATTTTTCTACAAATATTTAGATTTGATTCTGGAAAATTCACAACATATTTAGAATTTTTTAAATACAACGACCGTTTTAAATATTTTTCTGGCCTTGCAAACTCTACGTATAATATGCCATTTTTTAAACGTTTAAGGTTCAAGAATACTCGACGAGAAAAATAACATCTTTATTTATAATAATAACATTACAAACACTTCAGAGATTATTCATATTTATTAATTTAAAAAATTATATTAAAAAAATTTTCGGCCTATTTTTTAAATAAATTATATAAATTTCATCTAAAAATATATATTTGATTATTTATGTTTTCTTGGATATATTTTTGGTTTTATAGTAGTTTTCAATGAAAAGCAACATTTGCTTGAAAAATTTTGTAAAAATAAACTTTTAACTTTTTTTGGATGTTTTAAAAAGTATACATTTGAAGGTTCTTTTCAAATTAATTCAATACGTAAAGAAATATTTAAAAAGCTTTTGGGAATAAAACTTCTTTTTTTTAAATTATTAAATAAAGTTATTTCGTCAAGTATAGTTAATATCTAGTTTTAAATTTAATACATTTGTAAGTTTAAAAAAGTTATAATGAAGTTGTTTTTATAAAATCAAGGAATCCCATGTTATTAAGAAATGAAAAATAAATGGATATGATACGTGAGTAGCTTGTGTGCCCTTGGAAAATGATAAAAATCAAATAAAATTCATACTTTTTTTTATAGAAGCTGGTGAATTTAAAAAGGCTTACGTTTTAGGTTGCTTGGATATTGAAAGGTTTAAATTTGAGTTATAAAAGTTGGGGTATTACGAACTTATATTTGAACATCTCTTAATTTTAAGCCAAGATACTGATAATGTCTTTATCATCAATTGATTATTAGACTAAAATTTTATATTTTCATTTCTTTTAAATAAAAACGTTCATAATTTTCAATTCAACAAGGATCAAAGATACTTAAGATACATTTCAGAAAAAACATTTATATAATTACTTAAAAACTAAAGAGCATTTCTAAAAAGGATAAAAGAAAATTTTTCTTTAAAAAAATATTAATTTTAGGAGCAACGTATTCATTCACTTACATTCGCATACATTTGTGCCGAAAGAATTATAATTCTATTACTACTTGACTACAAAAGACAGAAAAAAAGAAGAAAAAACGAAAAAAAGAGAAAAAAAAAGGTAACGATTCACGTAAAAATTCATTCGATTCACGTATACAATGTAACAAACGGTCAACGACGAGAAGCCAACTCTCCTCTGGCAATCGTGAAATGTTAGATGGAAAAGACAAGACAAAACAAAAAAAAGGCAAAAAAAACGAAAGAAACGTACCATAAAACGAAGGTAGTATCGTAAAAGCTCGTCGCGTTGCGATTCTTGAAAAAGAAAAAGAACGTGGAGCAATAGTAATAGTAGTGTAGTAAAGATAGAAAGAGAAAACAAGTATTACCTATATAGGATATACGAAGTATCCAAAGGAAGATAAAAAAAAGGAAGAAGAGAAAGAAGGGATTCCCAGAAGAAAGAAGCTTCGTTCGTATGTGTATGGAATGTCGATCACACATAGGTGACATAAGGTTTTCTTCAATCGAAGCTTTTATATATATATATGTTGTCAAACTGCTGATACTATTTTATAATTGCAGAGCGGTTAGTCTTTTGTATGAGAAATCGATAAGAACAATTTTCCCTTTATGCGAAGATGAAATAAAAGCCTTTTGATGATTTGCGCGCGACATTCATACTTTTCTTACTTATTTCCCCTTTTTTATTTTTCTCTCAAGATCAATGATTACCGATTACCGATCATTGATACATACATACATACAAACATGCATACATATATATATATATATAAAGTATTTTTTTGAAGATTCGAAAGAAGATATTTTAAAGTTTTAAATTACGAGGCGATAAATTATTTTTGTTGTTAATCTTGTTTATGCAAAACTGGTTTTTACATATAAGTGTACTAATAGATGTAACTTTAAATTTTAATATGTTATCATTAGTTAAAAATAAAGATAAAAAATAAAAATTTATAGGAAGATTGCTGATAATTGACTATCATCGTATCAAGTTTGAAAAATGTAAAAATTTTTAATAAAATATTTTCCCACGAAAACTATTATGAGTCTGTTAACACGACTAATATTAAAAACGAATTGAAAATCAATAATTAAATAAAATTTTTCTTCTTCATGATTCATGTGTTATTAAATTTTGAATGATTTATATATTTAACATAAAGAGGTTAGTGATTCACTTGGTAGAGTGATGGATTCATAATTTTGAGGACTCGAGTTTAAATCCCGCTTTTGGCGGTAAATTGATACAAGCACCACTGTATAATACATGTGCTTTGTTCACAAACACACCAAAAACCTCTGTCGCTAATTAGAATCGTAACGATAGTATAAATACAGCGACTTTAAATAAAATTAAAATATTTAACATAAATATCATAATTAATATATCATTCACAAGGATTGATTCTGAGTTTTTAAAAAAAACCAAAGCTTTCTTTAAAACGTTATAGTTTGTTTTTTAAATAGGGTATCTGTTACAAATAGATATAAAACTTTTAGGTCATAACCCAGATATATACTTGGGACATCTCAGTGTTTATCTATATATTAACTACATAAATTATTGTCCAATGTAAGGAAGTGAATTGATATCTAAAGTAAATATGAAGAGAAACCATAACAAAGTAAAAGTTGAATTATTATTGTCTTATCACAAACTCCAAAACTTTCATAACATCTTCTTGTCTCTATCAGTACAAGGAATTCTTAACACAAAGCCTTAGAAATTATTTCATTGTAGTATTTATATATATATATGCGTATCTCATACTTTTTCTTATTTTCGCAAGCTTGTTAGTTTGGGCTTTGTTGTCATCTGTTACGTGAAACAGACGACGACTATTGTAACTTTTCTTTCTTTCATATTTTTATATTTTCTCTTGGGAGACAAACGTGAAGCTTTCGTCAAGCTTTCGTATTTTTCTTTATTTTTTTTTTTTTTTTTACTTTTTTCCTCGAGATTTACGACATCCATTGGAATTTTATATGAAGGAACAAAGCTTTTCTATTTATCGAGAAAGAAGGTTACGGATAAATTTTTTATTTTATTAGCAATACAATCGATTATTTGAAGAAAGATTGCCGCTCATTTTGTATTTGTGTTGATAGAATAAAATATGGTTATAATGAGTAACATTTCTTTTTGAGTTTAAAAAGAATTTATTGTTTATACAATATTTATAGTAGTGAGTTGTCAATTTATAATAAATTATTTTCTGATAGGAAATTACTTTTCTAGGGTAATAAAAATACTACTAAAAATAGTGGCATTTCAATAAAAATTTTATTTAATGTCACATCAATCTAATTTAATTGATGGAAAGCTAATTTTTTTAATAAAAAGTTTCTTAATAATCCATTTAATTATAAATTTAAAAAATCTTTTTAAATTTTAATTTCTTAATATAAAGTAAAGTAAGAAAAAAGTACAGATTAAAAAGGCATTATCCTATTTAAAAGAAGAACTCATTTAAGAAAATACTTAATATTCATTTAACAAAGAAACATCTTAAAATTTTATTTTTACTTAAAATAGAATATTGAAAAATGTTTCGAATAATTAAATCCATGAATTAACAATGCTATTGATCACGTGCATTAAACAACGAAACTTAAACAAGAAATGCATGTTCAACAATAACAAACAATTAAAGTTTACGAAACTAAAGTACTTTATAATCAAACATGTTAGAGAACTGCAATCGTTCATAAGTGTATTTTAACTTTTGTACATAACCTATAAAGCGTATAGTGTAAGAGAAGGACCCTATGCACTTATGCACGAAAACAGTCAGGAAATTCATTAGCAGCCTCTCACCCATGCCGAGAAACCAAGCAACATATACAACGCATTCGGCTCGTACTGCTGTACGCCAGTTTAACTTCTCTCTCCCTCTCTTTATCTATCTATCTTTGTCTTTCTTACACTCTTGCCTAAAACGTCACGTCTGCGGTTATACCGTTGCGGTGAATTCATGGCAAATTTTGCGAGCAGGACTTTACGCAAAATAATTAAAAAATTCATCTTTTGCGTGTGGTTTTCAGTATGTTCAACAAAGTTCTAAACTTGAGCGTTTTTAATGCTTGACGCGCAAAAAATAATTTTTATGATTGATGCCCAACTAAATCGTATAATTCGTATTTACAAAGCCAATAATTAATAATCAATTTTGTTTGTTTTTTCAATACTCAAAAATAATGCTAATGTTTTTTATCATTGAAATAAGAAAGAATATTTACAACCCGCCAAGCATACTTTTTTTCTCAATGTATCAATTTATCGGTAACTATATCATTCTTTTGATATATTGATTGTAATGTAAATAATCATATAGTTTTTACATTACTTTTTTATCGAATAAATCATTTTGAGGATTTTGAACGCACAACCCTTCAATTTTTGAGCGAATTCTTTGTACGCGAAGCTTAAGTTCACAATATTTTTTATTTTTCTATTAGTCCATACAAACGATAGCAAATCATACTTCGAGTTCAAATTTAGCGCCTCATAATAATAAACATCTGTGTCAATGTTATTAAACTATTATGAATCTAATTAAGACGAGTATAATATTAAAAAAGGAATTAAAAATTTTTCTACTTAATGATTCACGTGTTATTAAATTTTGAATGATTTATATATTTAACATGAAGAGGTCGTCAGTGGCTCAATCGGTAGAGCGATGGATTCGTAATCTTGAGAACCTGAGTTCGAATCCCGCTCTTGGCCGATTGATACAAGCACCTCTGTACGTTATATATGCTTTGTTCACAAACCCACTATGACCTTCGTCGCTAATTAGCATTGCAATGATAGCATAAATACAACGACGTTAAATAAAATAAAAATAAATGTTTACATGTTTCTGAGAAGTCGTATAATTTGGTGCACGTTTTTTTTTGTATCGCGAGGTGTACACTTACCAAATTCAAAAAGAAAAAAAAACAGGAATGTTGGCATTTATTTTATAAATTGAATTTTATGATGAATTTAATTTTTTTGATGTTACGCAATGATAAAAAAAAATATATGATATCGCAAATAATTGTAAAATAATAACTACAACTTAATAGAATTAGTATTTTGATCTTTTTTATTAGTTTGATGAAAGAAAAAGTTGAAGAGTTTCAGTAGAAGTTTTAATTGAGTATTGATTTTAACTCTGTACTCTTTGAGATTTGATGGTTTTGTTTATTTTGGAGATTGGTGAGGTAAAATGTGGCTTGGAAGGGTAAAAAAGCTGTATCCCTATTTTGCTTTTTTATCCAATTATGTACTAACTACCAGTGCCAAAATCGACTTTCGATAAATACTCAGTCCAAGCACGATTTTTGTCAATTTTTTTTTCTTTTTTTTTTCATTTCAAACCACTGAACTACGCCGGGTCCCTGAGTGTCGTGATTACACGCAGCCGGAAATAGTACGCTGGTACACGATGAAGTTGGTATGAAATTCGGGTTTACACGATGTTTTACCGGGCGTCAGATGTGATTAAAACGTGTTTGAAATAAAAAGATTTGCTAAAATCTTTTTTCGAATTTACTTTATCTTACTCACACGAGGGTATGAAATCACATTTTACATCTATCGATCTGCTGTAGCAAAAAAAAAAAATATTATGTGTTAAGGGTGATGAATGAGCAATACAATCATTCATATTAAGATTTTGTTTTTTTTCAATTTTGATATAAAAAATATATATTATGTACTAAAATATAATTTGTTAGTATATATTAGAATGAATGAAAAAATAATAGATGGATCATAATTCAAATAATTAATAATTTCAAAATATTTTTAAATAAAATCAAAAAATTAATAATCATAATCGGAATTGATATACTGTTGGTTTTAATAAGGAAATATTTTTGTACATGCAAAAATCTAAAAACCAAATCTAATCATCAAATGCTTTAAAAATTAATGAAATAAAATTTAATGAAAAATATTGAATATTAAAAATTAAATAAATATTTATTCACATATGAAATGCAAAACTTAAACTTAAAGGTATTTTCGGTGTGTTTGTTTTCAAGTTCTATACTGTAAAAGATTAATAGTTATTTAAAAATCCTTATATTTCTTTATTATGTACAATTACGATAATTATTAAAATTACATTCCATATATTTATACGTTTCATAACATTCATGGGAAAATATATTCTTAATCATGGTTAGCTAATTATATGGTACGTTGCGAAAAGTTTTTCCCAAGTGTTCGTCCGTTAAATAAAAAACTTAAAATTTCAAAATTTTTTTTTAAAATGAAGATAACAACAAAGTAGATATAAAAAACATCCGGGGAAGAGAAAATACGTAAATTTTTTTTTTTATGTCGTTAACGTTGCAACTACATATAATAACTAGTGCAACTTAGCAAAAAAAAGTTCTTTACCCTTAAACCTTAAGTATAAAGTTTTTCTCATCTTTCAAACGAGCTCCATATACTTTTAGGGAAAACAAGCTCGATAACCTTAAGAGAAGCTTGATAACACTCTTTTGTAACTTAAACGTCACTTAAGCTCTGTTGCGGTTAAAAGTATATCGAGCTCTAATTTAACTCCTCTCTGACGTGGTTTTCTCTTTCGGTTCGCACCTAAGGTCCAAAAAGCACCTGCTAATTGTAATTTAATTATTTTATAATTAATTATTTGGATACCGTGCATATATGGTCTTCTGTAAATTGATCTTATTATCAAAAGATAAATAAAAGAAGAAAAGAAAAATGATATTGAGTTTCTCCTACCGAGGAAGGTTTCGGTTGAAGAGACGTATAGGATAAACTTTTGCTTATAGAGAGGGATTCGCAACTTTGCTTTTAGTGGTTTCTAGGACCAAAACTATGCCGCATGAAAATTATCATCAAGGCATAAAGATTCGTTAAAGTTTAACCCTGGAAAATTTCATGTTAATGCGAGGGGCTTTATACGAGATAATAAAAGAAAGAATTTGATATAAGGATTAACGTGGTGGCTAATTTTTTGTTGCTAACAGATTTCAAAGTTGTTGTGATAATTAAAAAAGCTTGATGGTGATGTTAATGTGCAGATTTATTTTCATTTTAGATTTCCTTAATATCATAAATGTAAAGTATTCGGTATAAAGAAATAAAATATTTTTATTTTATAAAAGCTTAAAGCTCATTACAGATTTCGATATTATAGTAATAAATATTAATTGTACAATATCTAAAAAATATTTAATATAATAAAATAGATAATTTATAAATAATAATTGTATGTAAAAATATAGAAAAATCATATACGAAAGACTATAAAAATTGTATCATATGAAAAGTTTGAAGCTACAAATTTCGATACATGAATTATAAAATACAAAGGAGATTGAATATTCAAATTTATTACACTTAGATTAGAATTTATTTTATTATAACCTAATTTTTTTATTAAATTTCCAAAACATAACATAAAATTTTTGCTTTTTAATAATTTATACATGATAAAATATATAATAGTTACAAGTTTTTCTTCATAAATTATGAATTTCATTTATTTTTCATGATTCACTTGAACCATTGCTTATCAATAAAAAAAGTATTGATTTCATTAAGTTTTGAAATCATTCAGATAATAAATATTCTCATTTTGAATTTTTTATTCTTATAAGAAGAAAAAAGAAATAAGGAAAAAATAAGACAATATATTTGAAAAATAGTTGAATCGTAAAACGTATAGCATCGATCGGTCAGTTTTAGTAGAGAAACTCGAGACATTCTGGTTCTCGTAGTTGCGCAAATAGCTTGTCGGTCCATATAGATCTATAGTATACGTATATATATATATATAGTGCTGTTCCACATGTAGTGTGCAGTTCTCTCCTCTTGAATGTTTCATTTGTACGCTCGCTTTGGCACGATTGTAAACTTCTACAACTGTTAGCTCATACAACTACCACTACTGCTGTTACTACGACTACTACGACTACTAGCCCTACGGCTTGATTGACTTAGCTTGAATAATCTTTGAATTTTCACTGTTGGTATTGTGTAAAGCTCAAAACTTTCATAGATACCTTACAGAATGTTGCTTGCTACTGTGTTTAGTAAATTTAGATAGAAATCAAATTTGAATTTGATTCGCAATATCGATACTTTTTATAAAGACATTTATGTAGATAAGTTTGTGAACAAAAAAATCAATATGTCAATTAAGTTTGATTTATGAATTAATTATTAATGATTTGCATTTATCAAAAAAAAATATTATTTTGATCGATGCGGATTATTTTGTATAGTTACAATAGAATAAACCTTGATTTTAATCAGATTATTTGTAAATCAATTTGTAAGACAATACAACATTTCAAATAAAAGTCCACGATGAATAATTTATATTTAAAAAGCTATTTTAATTTATTTTAAATTAATTTTTTTTACAATACATCGTTTATAAGAGAAAAAAAGATCTAACTTAAGCTATTTATTTATAATAGAAAAAAAAGTCATTAAAAAGCAAATTTAACATGGGTGGACTTTTTGGATATATTAAATTGTATTTTTCCATCCATCAGATAAGATCTGCATATTATAATTTGTTAAAATTGATCTGCGATATTTTTTAAAAATAAGAACTTACTTATTTAGTATTATTAGTTCCAGTTGATTGATTGCGATATCAATTTTATGGGTAATATTTATTTAAAATTTTATGTAACAGGTATGCCTTTTTACATTTTATTATAAATCTATCTATTCATCAAATAATTAGATATATTTTCTATGACATTTCTAGTATAGAATTTTGTTAACTTTTCACTAAAATTTGATAATTTCCTAGTAAAAAATTCATTTAAAACTTGATTCAGCAAAAAGATTAGTTAAAATTATGATTTTCTACGTTTCATAACTTTTGGTTATTTTAATCTTGATCTTTTAAAATATTTTTACTTTTTTTGAATACCAAATGAGATATATTTTCAGATTTAACGATTTTTAATTTTTTAACGTGCCTATCGATGTAAATATCCCAAATATATACGAATATTAAGTAAATAATAAAAGTAATAAACATCAATACATTATTTATAGCTCATAAATTTCTAAAAACAAATACAAAAGAATTTGATATAAAAATAATATTTTAAGAATTAAATACCTTAAATTAAAAAAAAAATTATGTATCACTTCTATTTCCAAGAAAAATATATCAAACGAAATACCTTAACACGACCATTCCCACAATTCATATTCATTCGATATTAACTGTCCAAAATTGTAATAAGATCTCATGTATTATAAAGGCACAAGAAATCGTCGTTGTAGGTCATTGAACTACAGTAGAGAGTGCGAGAATAATTTAAAAGCACTTATGCGTGTATATATATATATACGTGTGGTTCTCTAAGGCGGTCCAAGGAAGATCTATACATACTCATGAAACCTGTCTTTAAGATCGTTAAAGTACATTAGCACTTTTTCTATTTCTTCGTTTTTTTATACGCGTATATGTATATCCTTACCTTTATCTTATGTGTCATTAAATACATAAATTAAAACGTTAAGAAAAAGGTTTTCAAGTATTTTACGTCCATGTAAAGCTGCTAATTCATTTGAACTCTCTGAACGTTTTATTTTTATTGAATTTTACAATGTTTACTTTGGTAATTGTAAAATCAATTGTGCCAATGTGCGAGAATTGGTACGAAAACAACGTATTTGTATCTTACAGTATAAGTTGAAAATTTTTCTATTTCAACTGTCAAAAACACTAATTAATATATCTACTAATAACATAAAAATACAGAAAATAAATTGTGCCGGTGAACATTTAATATAAATAAAAGGTATTGTTACTTTTCGTACTATTATTTTGTTATCTCAAAGAAAAAAGATTGCACAGTTTGTTTTGTTAAACTAGAAAAATTGAGTATCTCTTTTCAGAATCTTTAAAAACAATTGTATTTTGTTTTAGTTACAATGACATTTGAGGAAAGTTTAAAGATATTGTTTGTTCTTTTATACTTTTAAAGTAAATAATGTTTTTTGTTTTAATAAAATAATTATAGGAAATGGTTTATTTTTGTTATCAATAAACTTTTGGACATTCATAAATAATGATCTAATTAAATTTTTTTTTAAATACTTAAACAGACTAAACTATTTAAAAAAATACAAAAGATCTTTTTTCATAAATACAATTAAATTTGAATTAAATTTATTTTCAGTTTCTTTCATAATCATATAATTTCGAATAAAACCAAGCTTTGCTATACTAAAAATCTTACAACAAAGAATAATCTAATGATAAAAGAAAATCCATTTATTCTTCACAAAAACCAATTCAATTACTTTGCCTTTACATCTTGTAACACGATATGCATATACAAACAAGCAGCACGTATACACGCATTAGAAATAAATAAATGACTTGGCTAACAGTGAGCCAAAGAACGGAAGGAAAAAAAAGTATGTAATACGTAAAGAAATACGAATAAGTGCGGAAAAAGGGAGAAAATATAAGGATAAACATAATCCTAATAAGATTCATTTTCCGCAGAAAATTTCACCACGCGTGTATTTTCAGTTATTCATAATCAAGATAAAACGTAACTTCTTTTCTACCTCCACCCTATTTTTCCATGGTATTTTCTTCTTTTTTTTTCTTTCACTTTTTTTTCATTTCTTTTACACGCATCTGTACCGTAACCTTCTTCCACACATATATATCGAATAATACAAGTCACGAAAGCGCAAATTTTCTCACCAACTACTATTGCCTAATGTACGTACATGAAACTAAAGTATAGTATACATTTCTGTATATACTGAGTATAGAATATAAAGTTTGTATATATTTTAAAGCGAATATTCTCCGGAGGGCTTTGAAAAAAGAGAGAGACTGAGTCTGGGTCAAAAGTCGACTATTTTCAAAGTGGCGCTTAACACGCAAAGATTCTTTGCTGATAATTCTATACTACAAAATATAGTATTTGGAATTTTTTTGTTTATTTTCTTCTTATTTTTCTATCGTAATTTAATATATTATTCGAAATTCGATTTCACTTAAATTTAAGTACAAATTTTTAATCAGTTAGTATTACGTGCGAATACTAAGATTTAAAAGATACAAGATTTAAATAAAGTGATATTTTTTTGTTTCATTATTGATTTCCTATAATTTTTTATTCAGGGTAGGAAATTATTGTCGATACTAGAGTGACAATTTTCATCACCATTTAATAAATATATTTTAATCAATTTTATAATTTTTTATATAAGTTTAGATATTATTAAAAGTAGTTATTTTTATGATTAAAATTTATCTCTCTTTCCAAAATTTTAATTTTCTTACAAAAATAAATTTTTTAAAATTTTGTTAGTAATATTATTTAATATTGTAATTAACAAAAAAAATAAAAAATTATTACGCAAACCAAATTCTTCATTTTATCAACAACAATTCATCCCACTTATAAAATTTACTTAATTATTATAATTTTATGATTTTTAATAATTTATGATTAAAAAAATTTTTTTTCATAAAACTACAACCAGGAAGAAATTACAAGACTGCCATACTTAACGAGAATCACCCACTTTATTAACTCCCACGCGTATTGCTCTATTCAATTATTTTCTCTCTCCCAAGGTATATCTCCATCCACCTACATGGTTACCATGGACACATACGCACACGCACATATACGGAAAGGCATGCAAATATGACAAGCACGCACACCAAAAGCCGAAATATCATTTAGAAAATGCGTAATAGCGAGTCGAGTGAGGATAAATGCACGTTCTCGAAAAAAATAAAAAAAAAAAGGAAAGAAAACATTAAAATAGGAGAATTGTGTATACTATAGTAATACGTGCGAATAAGAGTGAAAGAATGAGGAAAAAAAAGAGAAGAGTGCGACAAGGTGCCCAGAGAGAAGAGTGTAAAAAAATTGCAGGTATAACGAGCGGAGCACGAACGAGAAAGAAGAAGTAGAAAAAAAAAATAAAAATGGTTAAAAAAAAGAGAAAAAATTCAGAGGCATATCAGGCGTGGAAAGGACGAGATTTTTTTCGAAAATTAATTTTAAGAATGAGTCTGCGCAGGCGGCTAGCGTCAAGTTTGTGGAATTTTAAGGCGAATTTAGAATACGGCTTCTTTGAAGTTTCTTTATTGCAAGTTGGCTTCTGAAAAGATTTTAGTCAATTTTTTTCCATAGTAATAAAGATCATTTACTTAACGAAAATTTTGATTATTAATTTATATTCTATGAATCTCTTTCCTTCTTTCTATTTACAGTATTAAGTATACTTTTTTTATACATAA
This sequence comes from Anastatus disparis, assembly GCA_017163975.1. NCBI lineage: Eukaryota > Metazoa > Arthropoda > Insecta > Hymenoptera > Eupelmidae > Anastatus > Anastatus disparis. The sequence continues at coordinate 7,056,057 of JAFFSR010000251.1, forward strand.
ACGTCATTATTTTAATGCGATATTTTACTTTACCGTATAATTACCGTAAAAATTTTCAAAAGCAAATCAGGATAAAAACGGGTAGAGGAAAAAATGTCGGAAAAAAGGAGAAATATATTACAGTGAATGTAATTAAAAATAAAAACTCAAAATGAACATCGTATTTGTACTTGGCTGAAAAATTTAAATGCTTGTCAGGCATATTTTTAAATTTTGGTTTATTTAAATTGAAAATAAAAAAAATCGCAGTTTTGAATCACCTAATGAGAAAAGTTTTTTGCGCTTTGAAATGTATTTCATGAATTTAGAGAAATGTAAATTAAAAATTTGTTAGCGACATTTTTCACGTGTATTAAGTTAAAAATCGTACATAGGAATTAATAAAATATACATTTATAATATAAATTAAAAAAAAATGTTTCTGGAAATAAAAGACATATTTTTTTATAAAGAAATATAATCATAACGTATAAAATAAAAAAAAAGAAATAAATATGAAGAATCTGAATAAGGAAGAAGAAAAAGTAGACTATGAAGAGAGTCGTCCAGGGTAGAAAGGATGCAAACAATGTATGAATGTAACGACAACGACAAGGCAGTGTATAAAAAAAAAGATAGAGACAGAGGGAGAGAGAGGAAGAGAGGAATAAAAAGAAAGAGACAGCAGAGAAATGAGTGGATGCAAAGGTAGACAAAGCTTGGCGTGTCGAGGAATAATTACCACGGGAGCCAAGTACGGGCTATTCTAAAGCTTCACTTTTTTTTTACTCTCTTTCTCTCTTTGCAAAGAAGGTCATCGACTTTGTTAGTCTGACATTTTCCCTAGTGATTTTCTCTGTCTTTTACTTTTATCCTTTCTATTTTGCATTTTCTTCCTTTATTAGTTTTATAAGTTCAATTTTACTTGTTGTCTGTATATACGCGCATGTGTATGCTTACTTTTATCCTTTACCCTCATTTGTTTTTTTGTTTTCTAACCGATCCTACACAACGTGTCTATGTGTATATGTACATTTATAAATGCCATTCGAACTCGATTCCCATGAGAACTACGATGCTAGCAAGCGCCATACGTATATACACTTGTACCTTTTTTCACGCACGAAAAAACACAAAATACACTTAGCCTTTTATATAATCACACAGTTTAAGTCATCACGGGGCTTGTATAAACTAGTATATATACCATTTGTGTATCTATGTATATATGGGATTGTCTTGTATACATATTGTCACAATCAAGCAATGTCGTATATCATAGCACTTCTGGTTTGTTGCTTGGAGTAGTAGGAGGCTCGTAAATCGGTTGCCTCGACCTTAATGATCGCGTATATATATACATAACAATGACGTACGAGACAAACGTGCTGAGATGAGAGGATTGAGTTGCTCACGGGCTCTTTCAATATAAGATTGATATGATGTGTAAATTATGGTTATTGTATTTTCATTTTTTTATATCAACTGTATATTGTTATTATATTGGAAAAATTGATTATTCATTTAAAAGATTAAATTTTCATTTTATATGTGACTCAATAGTAGCATGGCTTAAAAAAATCAATAGATTACACCGTATTAAACTAGCACCTACCAAATTAAAGTCTTTCATATACCACAAATGTAAATCTTATTAACAATTCTTTTAATAATTTTTACTAAAACATTGTTTATAAATATCATTAGAAATTATGTAAGCTCTAGACAATCATTATTCTCTCAAATTTCATTGAATTTCAATTATATTTTCCGCGAAACATTATCCTAGCAGAAAATACACGTTTTTACGTTGGGATGTTCATTAAATTTCGAAGAAAGTTTAAATTGACTTCGTGTAACTTAGTAAAATTATAAGATCCCCTCCCTATGCTCGGTGCAATAACAAAGTAAACATTAGCGTTTACGATCATTAAAATACAAGCTGCCTAGCCACTTTTACTAATGAGTTAAATTCGAAAATTTTGCATGCTCATACATTCATTAGTTTTCTTGTATACGCGCAAAAAGAATAATTATAAGAGTTTTCCGTTTTCCTTAAAATATAGAAAGGTATCTTTAGCATCGAATTTTCGAAGCAGAGGGGTTACCGTATGAACTTTCTTTGCTCTTCTTCTCTTTTTAGCCCCCGTACCCTTTTTCATATATAAGAAAATGCTAATGAAAATGAAAGAACGTTAAGAGGTTGGTAGCGGGATCGTAGCTGGAATAAGAGAGCCGTATGAAGGTTATAAGGTCGCCTACTTCATTACATCTTATAGCTAACGAAAGTTTCTATAAGACTAGTGCTTGGGTAAGAGTATATACGTATATACTATATATTTCCTTTTCATTCCCAAGTACAGTGGGTGCTTGTGTGTATATAGACTTTCTCGCTTAGTTTTGATGTTCAAGTAAGAATGGCTAAGAGAGAGAGAGAGAAAGCCAGAGTGAGAGAAGGAATGTGCAAAATGCACTTTCCGTTCTAAATGGCTTTTGTTTGCCACTCGTCGCTTCTATGTTTGCCAGCGTAATCAATTTTAAGTTTGGAAGACACTCCTTGCGAAAGGAAAATGATGGCGTTGAGAAGATTTAAAGAGAAAATATAAATTTTCCTATTTATATGGCTTATTGCTAGAAAATTATGAATTATGTATATTAATTGTTTTTATATTTTAATTGATGTATGGTTATGAGTTGATTAATTCTTCATTAGCTGAATTTTAATGTCAAATTTATATATTGAAAATAACTATTAAATCAACAAATGCTTATTGGTCATTTTTGTGATATTATAATATTGTATATAGCTATTAAGTAAACAAATATTTATTTACTATTTTAGCAATATTATTATAAATAAATAATATTCACTTTAAGATAAAAATTAAAAAATATGGAATAAATTTTAAAGCAACAATTTCATGAAAACCAAGTTAAATGTTAAAAAAAAAGTATTCCTACAATTCAACGAGATTGTCAATTCAAGCGTGAAGAAAAAAATTGTTTAAGCGAGAATGCATTTCTGATATATTTGTACAACTCTTAAAATATACTTAAAAAATCATTCCTGGTAAACGAAGGCAAGAGAGAGAGGAAGAAGAAGAAAAAAAAGCATAACCACAACGAATAAAAAAGCACCCGATACGCTGCTCGCTATAAATCGAATTTTCGCTTGAGGCAACATTCTTTTACCTTCTTAACTTTCAGACGGCACCTTGTGTCGTTCATGATTTTATAATGTTTCTTTACATGACTTGTAATTTTAGACGTTTATATAACACAAACGTCTTTATATAGGATGTTGGAAATTAATGTAAATCTTGCAAATAGTTGCTAATATTTTTTTTCATCAATTTTCAAGATTGTTGAATATTAATCGTTAAAAATATACATTTCTTAAATTTTAAGTTTTCATTTTATGTGTCTTTAAATTTGAATATACAGTTTTCTTCTATTTTAACTTTATATATAGATTCCTTACTATCATTTTTCATTTTAAAATTGTCTTTCATCTTTAATATTAAGATAAAATTTATGAATTCGTAATAAAATTACGAATTCATACGATTATTGTGATTATTTAAGAGATTATCCGTTCATAATATAAACATCAAGCAGCAAAACTTTCTTCTTTTAGAAAAAAAAGAGAAGAAAAGAAAAAAATAAAAGTCCAAGTGCTCAAAGAACGTGAGACGGGTCATTTCTTAGCGCGAACGAGGAAGCAAACTCGTGAGAGTTTATGATTTCTCTTAGTCCGCTTTTCTTCTCTTTCCTCCTCTGCTTCAGGATTTTTTTTTCTTTCTTATGCTAAACAAAAGAGGAAAAGTTTGTCCAAGGATTCATTGTATCAGCACGTGGTGTGAACGCGTCGTTATTTAAGGACCTTACGTCCGTAACAAAAAAATAAGGAGAAAAAGAAAAAGACGTAAAGAAAGAAGACTAAAGAAAAAGAAGAAGGACATAAAGAATCTTAAGAGAGCAAGCTCAAGCAAGCGTGTAAGGTGAAAAAGAAAGATGCGAACGAAAAATCCTTTTATTTGCTTCATAGTGTGAGAGAGAGAAAGAGGAAAATAAAAAGTGAGAGAGAAGGAAAAGGAAAGAGAGAGAGAGAGAGAGAGAGAAAGAGGTTGAAAAAGTTTTGCCCTCTCTTCCATAATAGTTAAAAAACGATTCCAACGTCCTTCGGAACGACTTTGTGCCTTGTATAAAGCCGGTCGTCGTCGCTTATATTCCTTTCAAGCTATCAGCTCACCACTACTATTTCTTTCTTCCATGCAAGCAAGCAAGCAAGCAAGCAGCATTGCAGTCTTCCTTCTCCACTCACTTCTTATAGCATTGCATCATCTATCTCTCTTCATCCTCTGCTTCTCATCGTCCTTTCCTATTTTTTAAACGTCATTACACGTAATAGCGCAATTTGTGTAATGGCTGAGAAAGATAGAGTAAGGCAGAGAGAGAAATACAAGAAGAAGAAGAGAATCTTGTCTCAGGATATATACAGTAAATGTAGTAAAGTAAGAGAAAGAGAGAAAATTTATTCGGATATTTCCGTGAGCTCTCGGATATATTCGGCCACGCGAACAACACGCGATCCTTACCCCTACTCTTGACTTACTCGCGCGCGCTTCTCTTCTTCCCCTATCCCTTTTCCCTTCACTTCGTGTTGTGTGTGTTCATCTACATATATACACATACAGAGACGTTTATATCTATCCTATCCCTTCATGGAGGTTATAAGTCCAAGAGATACCTGTTGGACCGGTTGCAGGATGCAACAGAGAAAAGAGACTCGGGCGCGCGCGCTCAAACCAACGTTCTTGCTTTATATCCTTCGTGCAACTTCTTTTACTACTTCTTCCTTTTTTTTCCTACCTTCTGGCAACCTTTCATTATTATTATTTTTCCTTTGATTTCTTTTTATATTTATTTGAAAATACTCGATGGTAGGCTATATGTCTTTCTTTCTTACTTTAAAAGCAAGGGAAGAGAGAGAGAGAAAGAGATGGTAAGAAAACAGGAGGATACGAAGAAGAAAGAGCGTGATAAAATGAGAACGGATGCAGCTTACAACAGCTAGCATATGTTCATAAAGGAAGAAGAGAGATAGAAGAGAAGGTAGATATTCCCAATGATGATGATGATGATGATGACGATGATGATGATAAGGGAGAGAGAGAAAGAGGAAAATCTGACCCTGCGAAGAATCTTGCATTTGCTTGCCTCTATACATATATATACACGTCTTTGACAGAAACTTGCTCCTGGGCTCTTTTCTTAAGTGTGCTGCGCTCACTTGTGGACGCACGCTCGCGCACGCCGACTAATTTACTATATACGAAGATCTTCTCTAACTACATGCGCGCGTGTGCATCTTCCCCTCCTTCTTCCGATGAAAGACTGCTGTGGAAATAAATGAAAAGAAAAATAATGAACGATAAAATGCAATGGAGAAGAAAGGAACTAAAAGTGTAGGTAGATTTACATTTAGATTTCAATTTATTTACAAGCTACCATAAGAATTCATGTGATATTAGAGAAATGCTTATAGTTATTTAGTATAAGCCATTTTATAATATGTCTACGTTAATACATATTGGTAACTTTATACGCTTAATGATCATTGAGCACGGCTTTAGAGACTTGTTTAGCTAGATTGGAATTATTAAGCTTTGCGAATCGATTATAGTTGTTATGAGTTTGAAATTCCTTGAAATCGAAATAATTTAATTTGTTAATTTTTATATTTTTATGGCGAAAATTGATATACGTCTTTGTAAATTAAAAAAAAAGTTAATGATATTACAACTCATAATTATATAATGGGATAGTTTTAGATTTTTTATGTCTGACTAAATCTAACTATTATCTACTGATTCACGAGTATGCGACTTATAATACTGTTAATGAAAATCACGTATTCTTGTAAAAACACTGTTTTTTTTATCAGTATTTATTGTTATTATAAAATTTCATTTTCTTCAGTATTCTACGTTCGAATCAATAAAAGTAAACTTTTAATTAATGGTACTTATATAAACAGTTCACGATCAATTTTTTTCTGGAAACATGATGCAACATGGAGATTAACATTATCTTATTTTCTATTTTATAGGGTGAGGAGCAATAGTTTTCTAATTTAAAGAATATAAATTTTTTCTTTTAAATTACCTGTGTTACATTTATTTATTATCATTTTAATTCAATATTTGCGAATAAATGAAAAATAACTTATTTTAAGTTACATAATTTTAGAATAAAAGAAATGTGTTGGGTTGAGAATTCATAAACGAAAAGAAAAAATCTAACATATCTCAAAATCCTAACATCGATTATTTTATTTTAAGCCAATCAGCTTTTTCTTTATATTTAAAAACCTTGCTTTTAAAATAATTCTTCTTTATTGGTTAGAATTCAATGTTTTTAATAATTAAAAAGTATCAAATGTCAGCATTTCTTTTTATATCGTATAAAAATAATATTCTATACATATATTTTTTTATATTATATTTTACACATTTAACACGCTTTGCGCGTCTTTAATTAGGTTTTATTGTACAAATACATATTATCTTTACAAGTTCATTTTTTGACAAAAAAATTTAATTTTTTTTAAATTTTGTATATTGTATAAAAGTAATTTTAAAAAATTTATCAATATTATTTAAATATCAATCAGAAAATATTTTTCACTTTAGAAAACATTTATTTTAAAATAGGATGAAAATATTTTCATGATATTATTCTAAAATAATAAATTAGCTATTATAAAAGGCGTGAACGTATATACTAAAGTTACAATAAAGAATCATTAAATAAGGATAAAAATCTGGGACACTTTTTTTTACACATATTTATAACTGCATTTGGAAGCTAACGATTTTGGAGAAAGTTGATTAAACCGGTCCGTGTAATGTGGAACAGTCAAATTTTTTTAAGGTTTATGGTTTTTTAATGAAATGCTTTAGTAAATTTAAAATCATTTTAGCTATTTAAAATATGATTTTAATATATTTTTAATTTACAAAATTATGTCGAAATTTAATCTTATTAATAATATATTTTTTTCAATAATAATGTGTGTATGAATACTTTTAATTTTATAAAAATTAGATATAGCACCATTTTTTATATTAAATTTAAAATTCCGTTATTTGTGGTGTTAGTAATTATAAATAATATTAAATTACTAAAGTTCAGAAAAAGAAAATTCATAAAAAAGCACGAAAAAAATGATAAAAATTTCATTTTTTTCTTTTTCGTTTTTAAAAGTCGAGAAAAATCCGAACAAAGTTTATTACACAATTTTATACTTATTACGTACATCCGCCTTATCATAGTTGACTTTTTCTACTATATGCCTTAAGGTACACTTGTTATATGAAATTTTATTTTATATAGCAAAAATTTTTTTCACGATAAAAATATTCAATGTTTCGCTTGAGTCAATATTTGCAAATATTCAGTGTGTGCAATAACGTGATAAATTCTATATAATCAACAATCTCAATATTTCAAAACACAGCTATAGATTTTATTTTCTTATTCGCAGACAAATCAAATTAAAGCTCAAGCATACTTATTTAAGCGACGTAATTGAAATAGTCGTTAAATCCGTGCTGTATGACAGCGAGATTTAATTAAAATTCTTCGATTCTCTTTTTCTCAAAACATACACTTAAACAAATGTATTTTTTACCATAAGAGAATAAAGTAAAAAAAAGAAATAAAGAAAAGAAATTAGCATTCGTTTTGCGCAAACAATAAATAAGAGAAAAGAAAGAAACAGTTAAAAATAAAAGTATCTCACTAAAGCCGAAGGATTTTATGTAGGAAGACAGACGTATTGAGAAAGGAAGGAGATACTTAAGGTATCTTGATTTTGATTGACGTTCAAGTGGCTTGGTTAACAGTTAGAAGAACTTCTTGAAATAATGGCTCCACATATCATGATTTAAGTTGATGTACCATATACGAGGGAACATCATTAAAATTTTTTGATCTATTAGAATACTTGTCAATGTTAAATCAGGTATTGTCTATTTTTTTCTATTGGTAATGATTTCTTTTATTTAAAATAAAAGAATTCGTGTTGAAAATCTTTTTGTTTGATTTAATTTGAGGGTTTTTTTTTGTTAGACGAAAAGAATGAATGTAAAAAAAGCAATTATTTTTCGAAACTTAGACATTGATAGATGAGGATATTTATAGGTTTTGTAATTGTCTGACAAAATATAAGTAAATATTTTTGTGTATGTATGTGGAACATTAATTAATTGTAAAAAATTATCTATCAATGTAATTTAGAATAATGTGATACTATAAATATTTATGAAAAAGAAAAATATTTCTGAAATTAGATTACCATTATAGTAAATATTTAAAGCTAAAAATCAATTAGACTTATTTTTTTATAAGAGTAATATTTATAATCATTATCCTAATAAATTTTCCATAAGAATCGTTACAATATTAAAATACATTACCTAATTAGTTGATTATCGACATAAAGAAAGGAAGAAAAAAGAGAGAGAATAAAATAAATGGAAATAAAAAGAATAATTCTTTCCATTACCTTGAACCCAAAATGATCGACATTTATTTGAACTTTTATTTGAGAAAAAACGAGAGATTAAATGAATTATAACGAAAGAAAGGGCAGAGTGACTCGGTACATCGAATTCACAATGTCATGAAGTTAACATCTGGCTAACTTGCAGGATAAAATATACGAGCATTATACGTTATCGGGTTTTAGTACGGCGCGGCGCAAGCGCATTAGAATCATTAAATACGTTACGAAACCTTATAATGTTATAAGAGGGACAGATAAAGAGAGAGAAAAAGGGTAAGACTGAGAGAAAGAGAGAAATGAGCTCATTGATATTCCGTTAAAGACTCATCTTTGCAATTCAATTATTATCCCTTCCTCTCTCTCTCTCTCTCTTATAGCTATATCTAACAGATAAAACAGATCGGACCCAAAAGACCTTTTCTCTAACCTATTGAAATGTATGGCACGATAGAGAATGAATAAGATAGCGGACAATTCTAGATATTGTAGTAGTATATACGTATATATAGAGAGTTAAAAGATAGAGGATAGAGATGAAGGAAGCAAATATCTGAAAAGCCTTTATTCTAGTGAAAAGGGATTTTCGTATATAGCCGCTTAAATAATGGCTACAGAATTGTACAGGTTATACACAGCTCTTACCCTCGTTTACCTTTCTATCTCTCGCATTCTCTTTCTCTTTTTATCTCTATCACTCATTTACTATCCCCCTTTGTTCAAGGGGAAACGGCCGTACGCGCACCCGCGCCCGCGCGACCAGGGCGTTAATATCCCGAGGTATGTTGCTGCGGTTCTGCTCTCCCTCTCTCGCTTTCTCTCTCTATCTGTGTCTACTCTGTACGCAAAATGTTGAGAGAAAGGAAGAGAGGAACCTGTATACATATATATACATATATAGAGGAAGAGCTGTGGAAATTGCTGTTTCGAGAACTCGGACGAACGGATACGCTATCTCCTCCTGGCAATAGCTCTGTGTGAATGTGCTTATATATATATATGTCTACGTGTGTATATCCTTGTGTATAGAGTGTTTCATGACCGGTTGGCTTGATGCTTGAAAATTTTGAATTGTTGCCGACAGTTTTCAAGAACTTTGATGAGAGAAGAATGTTAAACTGTTGTAAAGCAATTACACGCTTTTCAAGCTATTGTTGTTCAACTCAATTTTTTTTCTTTCATTTTTTTTTTTTACACGTCATTATAAATAAGCAGTTTTATGATTTTCCATTACATTATTATATTTTTATTTATTGATTTTTATCATTTATTTTCTTTAATTAAATATATTTACTTTGGTATTTTTACTGATCCGATCACAATAAAAATAATAACATATCTATAATTTATGATGACATTTAATTAACGATTAACGTATATTAAAAATAACAAACATAATAACGTTAGCATCTAACGATCAATATTTTTGCAACGTTACTGAACACAATCTCAATGAAAAATAACAAAAAAACAAAGTTTCAATAAAAATCGACGTTTAACATTCTATTAGCGTCTAAAAATGAAATAGTCAGTTTTTTCCAAGAGTTATCTGTACACTATATCAAGCGTGTCAACGAAACCTCAATCATTTACAAAATATATATTCTTCATGTATAGATGTATGAAAAGCTTGATATACAAGTTATACGTGCGTGTCTATCGGATACTCAACAATTGCAAATAGCACAGGGCAGTACGAAGTCCAACAAATGTTCGATGACAGTAGCATATTGGATATATATGTGCGGACACATATACGACTGGCCGCGAATACACAGAGATATATAGGTATGTGTGTAATATACATAGAACATGGACAACGGATGATTAAAGCCTTGGCTTTTAATGGCCAAGCCGCGCGTTGAAAAGCAGATGGTAATTGCTTCGATCACCAAGGCTTGGAATATATACACATTCAAAGTTACAATACGTCTATATGTATACGTAAATATATGTATATGGAGCTATCGTGTGCAGTTGTGGTCTACTTTTTGTTTCACTTTTTTTTTCCTTTTCCTCTTCTTCAATCTAGTGGCCGTAGGGAGAGAAAGAGAAAAATTACGCTAATTCGGGTACCGATTGGCAATTCTATCTCTTTCTTTTTGTTGTACTCTATTAATGGCTTTTAAGATGAATTCTTAAGCAGGATAGGATAACGATTCATCGATTGATTTCGGATACGTACTTTACGTTATCTTCCTTTTTTTTCTTATTCCCTTTTTTTTTTTCGCTGAGGAGGCGAATCATTGTGTAGTTTTTTGTTACATTCGGATAAAATCGTTAGTTGTTGAACTAATTGGCACTTAAAGAATCAAGTGATAAGTATCGAGTAACACATTCTTAAAGTACAAAATTAATTTTATCGAAATTTTTTTTCAAATTTTTTTTCAAATTTTCATGTATACTTCATTGATTAGAATTTTTATTTACATTCATATTTTTAATAACTAAGTCCTCGGATGCTATATGTTTAATAAAATAGGAAAATATAATAAAAATTTTGCTAAATTTAATACAAGAGTCAATTAAAAATCTCACATAATTTGTAACACAGTTTCAGTCAATAAAAACAATTAACAATTGGCCATGTAATTCAACATAACGAGATTTCGACGCTTTCTCACAGATAAATAATTTCCCTTATTTTTTTCCAGTAGTAGTAGTAGTAGTAGTAGTAGTAGTAGTAGTAGTAGTTAAAGGGCCAAAATGAACCGCACGAAGCAAGTAAACAACGTACGAGTTTCTACCCTCAAAGTGTTTTAAAACTTTTTCGCTTTCCGAGTATCGCACGGCCCTTAAATCCACAAAACAATCTCGACTGCGCACCGCAGTGCACACACACACATACACATAAATATATATACACAAGTTCGTATACTACATTCAGTTTTCCACGTAACTCACTAGGGGATAAGACGTTAAATTTGTTTCTACGCTCGAAAAGCCTAGAATCAGGAGATAAAGAAAACATAATTTCGGTAAAAAACGAAAGAGAAAACAAGAAAAGTAAAACAACAGAAATTTTTATTCATTTCAAAATAATAATTTAATCAATTGATTTTTCTTCAACAATTTCGTATGTATCAAAGTTTGGAATAACGAAAGGAGAACACCTGTGTACACACTGTATAACATATATATCCAACTCTAGATTATACTTACATTTATCTATACAGACAAAGTAAAAGTATCAGTAAAGAACTACACGCAACAGTGTTTATTTGCTTTTTCTCTTATTCCCCTCTGTAGCGGGTGCAATGTTGAGCGTTCAAAAAGAGAGTTCTATACATAAAGCGAAAGTCCGTATAATTAAAACACGCAACTTGAGTTTTCTTTTTATTTTTTAACATTTCTTCTTCTTCTTTTATTATTTTATTTTCAATGTCTTGTTGTCTATACAAAGTGACTACCATATTCGTGGGGGTTTGTCCATTGCTTGTGAATTTTTTACTTTAATTCATTAAAACTTTACGCACGAAGGTTTTCGGATATTTACCTTGCTTGCTTGACTCTTCAGTCGTTTCATGTATTTTTACCTTTAACCACTGCCAGGAAAAATAGAAGAAGAGCGAAGAAAGGCAGAGAAAAAAAGAGAAAAGAAGGTAAAAAAAAGGATGGACAAGAAAAGAAAAAAGAAAAGCAAGAAAGCTGAACAGCTTTTGTTTAGAAGGTCTCCCTCCATCTTTAGCGAGGTCACGTCAACATTTCACAAACTGAATGTGTATATACGTTAAAGCTTTAGCCGCATCGCCGCGTGACCTGCTGAACTTTTACTTGAAGAGAGAAAAAGAAGGAAGATAAGAGTAAGGAGAAGGAAGAAAAAGAAAAAAAAATTCTAACTGAAAGAGTCTGAACTTTCAAGAGCTTTCCCTTCGCCGCAGGATCGCTTTTTTTCCTTTTCTTCTTTTTCTTCTTCTTCTTCTCTCTTTCTTTTTTTTCCTCCCTTGACGCAACGTCGAGCTTTATAACGCTGTACGTATATATATCGGTTTGAAGAAAAGTCGTGATCTGATTTTTCAAGAGCGAGATTAGGCGTAATTTGAATTGAAATTCGATCCACAAGTAGCGCAGTGCACTAGCTATATAACCTTCTTTACCGAAAATGCGGCAAATGAGAAATCTTGAGTGCAGTCTATAGGTAATTGTGCGTGTTTGAAAAACTTTACTTAAATAAAACTTAAACTTTTAAACAACGTATTAAAATAGACTTTAAAACAAATTTTCAAATTTATTTAACTGAAATAAACAAAGAAACGTTCTCTATATAAAAAAAATAAAATTCATTGTTACACAACTCTATATTTATTAAGTACCCGCATATACGCTCGTGTATACATTTGATACCTGATGCTCAAAAGATAAACTTTTGTAACCAATATATATTATATTCAAATTCCATGTGAATATGTATGCGTTTATGCAAATTAACGTGTCCGTGAGAATTGTGAAATATTTATTTATGCGCTCGTTTGTGCGTGCAAACTATTTTACTTGATTGTTTAATTAGAAAATAACTGCGAAAGGAATTTTGATTGACGGACAACGATTTTTCGAAAATATTTATTTTTTCGTCTACAAATCATTTGTCATTCTTTCAGCCTTATTTTTCTTTAAACAAAATATATTTCATTTGTGTAATTATCTTCTATACAAAGAAGATTACTAATTTCTTTTTATATAACAAAATTCATTCTCTCTTACTCGATTAACAAATTAATTGAAGCCACTTGAACATACGAAGAGACGTAGATGTTGGCGTTTGTAAAAAAAAACTGAAATTCGTTATATACGTATATTCTATTCGTATTGAAAAGTTAATGGGCTTTTAAATGGCTGTAGTTATAGGGTAAGTATATATATATACATACGCGTATGATGAAAATCGAATAAAAGTGGATGAGACAAGGACGAAAGCGCGTATATCAGAGATGCTTGCATGCATGTATGAATCTACGAGTGGCTATACTTTTGTTTTTCGATACATAGTTACATTACTCTACGTTTGTTAGAATAACAAACATAAAAAATATAAATGAAATAACAATGGATGTGTAGAAGTGAATGCATTTTTAGGATATTTGGTTATGGAATGTAATTATATAATACTTTCTTTTTAAATGATGTTTCTAATTAATTTTTTTTCTTAATGATGCAGCATGTTCATTGCACAGAAAAAAGTATTTGTCTATATTATTTTAAATTAAAAACTATAATTGTAAAATAATAATTTTAAAAAATATTGTAATATCGAGTTATTTCGTAAAACACTTATTATTTATTACATAATATTTTAAGAAATCAGATTTTTCTTAATGCAATAATAAACTTTTTATCAAGTTTATGTAAACGATATAAACAGAAGATTAACAATTTAATAATATTAGTATAATTTTCAAGTTCGATGATGCACTATTGAATTAAAGCTATTATTCAAGAACAGAAACCTACTTATCTTAAGGGTATGAAATATTACCCCAAAAAATCTAAAGAGAAATTTGATGTTCAATATTTTTCAAGATAAGAGTTTCCTTTCTCCAAAATTATTTCCTAACAGATGTTCTACGAATATTTTTCACGATGTATAAGTGAAGTTTAAGAAGCTTTTTTTTTTTTTTTAAAAAAAAAAGAAAAATAATTCTATGATTTATCGTTTGTAAGTCTGTGAAATTTCTTAAACATTCAATATAGCATAAATTCAAGCTTCTTCAATAATAATGAAAATTTAAGGAGCAAAATCGAAACTGATCTAAGAGTTTAACAATAAATAAAATAAATCGAACAAAAAGAAATATCAGCTATAACAAATACATAAAATTTATTTATTAAATTCATGGTATTAATCTTTGTTGAGTTCTTTCGTTTAAATAAACTTGAATTCAAAGCGGTGAAAATCAAAAATTAACTAGAAAGTAAAATAATATACTTTTTTACGCTCGGTAATCAGCTGTAAAATCGATAAGCCGTTCTCTTTCATAAAAGGAAAAAATAAAAAAAAAAATAGTATAAAATAAAAAAGAAAGGAAAAAAAATCCAATTCGAGGTATTTTGTAAGCCAGCGGAAAAAGCTCTCGGCACGCGTGGATCAAAGGAAAAGGGAAACCCCTGACGATATATGAAACTCAGAGAAATGCCGGAAGCTTGAGAGAGAGAGAGAGAGAGAGAGAGAGAGAGAGAGAGAGAGAGAGAGAGAGAGCTTTATCGCTAGTTTGCTCGAGTACCAGAATAATTCTCAGCACGTATCGGCCAAACCGTACACACAGAGAGACAAACTTACATAGATATACATAAAGTTTTATTCTTTAATCTCTTTAGTAGTAAAAGAGGAAAAAAAATAATAAAAGTTATTACAAAATTAAGCAGCTTTGCAACTACGAAACTAGACTAAGACGTCTCATTTTAATTAAAAGCTAAAACAAGGATATGATAAAAGTAAAAAAGAAGAAGAAAAAAAAAGAAGAGGTGTGAAATAGACTATATGCATAGAGAAGAGATTAAAGTGGTATGCCTGGTCATATCATTCGAGAGTGTAAAGATTGTTGAGCAAAGCAAGAGGCTCAGTTAGTCGCGAGATGATAAAACGTGGATAAATGGGTCTCTGTATATATGTATATAATATGAACTTTAAGTGAGAGACAGAGGGGGAAGAGTTTGGGTAGGTTAGTTTCGTTAACCAGGCTAAAATCGTAAAAGTTAGGGCCAAGTTCCGCTCGCTTAGCGTCGTCGTTACTACCACCTGTTCTATTTCTCTCTTTCTATACTTGCTCTTACTCTTTAAGCACTGAATGTGTTGGTTACTGTATATACTTCCTCCATGAGATGCGAGTTACTTGCTGTTTTCCGAGGCGACCATTAAGTCATCGTTTCCAGACCTTACCTTTATATATATATACACGTACATGTGTATGTGTATAAAAGCTCGCGATGTGTACCCACACTGTGAGTTTTCAGTGAGGCACTTCAAAGTTTCCGAAAACGCAGCTCTCTTGGCCTGTTTATATTCACCGCAAAAGAGAAAGAGAGAGAGACGGGGGAGTCCATGTTCATGTATATATATTGCACATACCTAGCCTCTTTATACGCAGGTATGCAAAAGGCTTGTCGTCCGCTCTCTTGCCGAAAGCTGCGACGTTGGCAAGTTTGTACGGGCCATGCAAACCTTCAGCACTTATCCCTCTCTACTACTACTACTACTAAGTCTACTATTACTATTTCTTGCATTTTATTTCTTACATTGTACACATAATGTGGCAAGCAATGCAGATAGCAGAATAATCTCTGTAAAATTCGACACAAGAGAAAAAAAATATAATTATTTTATTTTCAAATTTTCTATTGTGAGTTTTTTTTATTTTTATTTTATTTAACATCGCTGTAATTTATGTCTATCATTGCGATACTGATTAGCGATGGAAATCGTCAGTGTGTTTGTGAACAAAGCACATGTAACATACAGTGGTACTTTTATAAATTGGCCGAGAGCGGGGTTCGAACTCGGGACCCCGAGATTGCGAATCTATCATTCTACTTTTTTTTTTTTTTTTGAATATTTGTTTATTGAAAATATAATTTACATTGACAAGTTCTTTTGTTACAAAAACAAATAAAACTTAACATTAATACATTTTGACTTGAAACGCAGTTTACATTTAAATTATCATGTTGGCTTATACAAGTAAGCGCTCGTAGATATAATATGATTGTAGTTAGTAATCTATCACTCTACCGACTGAGCCACTGATGACTTCTGAATAAAGTTTCTTTTTCCATATGGTATTGGGAGAATGAACTTTTGAAAAATATAAGTGAAAATTATTGAAGTTCAGATTCTTTTTCGGAAACTAGAGACATTTTGATACTTTTTTGGTGAATATAAATTATATCCAAAAAAACTTTTATCTTTTTGTTGAAGATTTCATTAACAATTTTAAATAGTTACTATTCTTTTGCATTAAAACGCACATAACATTATTTAGCCTTAAATTTCCTGTTTCTAATTGAAAAATAAACATTTTAATTTTATTATAAAGCTATCTGTACTATGCCTTAAATATTTTTTTAAAAGCAAAAAATTTTTTATGAAACATTGCAGCTTTACATGAGCATTTTATAAAATGAGTAGAATTTTTAAAGTCTTAAGGAAATATAAATTATAAAGTTCAAATAAGCTTTGAAAAAACTATCGGACCTTTTTGTTAATCTAAGAACAAAACATTTGAGTTTAAGTAGAATCTTTGCAACTTCGAATAACTGAATAATAATCATTGAAAATTTATATTTAGTTTTTAAACAAAAATTGCTATTTGCAAAGCTATTTGAAGTTGCATAAGACTTTATTTAAGTAAATTTTTTGTTTGGTAGTTAAGAAAATAGTTCAATAATTTTTTTTAAGATTTTTCCAATAACATAATTTATACTTCCTTAAAACTTTAAAAATTTAGCTCTTTTTATAAAATGTTTATGTAAAACTGCAATTTTACGAAAAAATTTTAAACCCCAAAGCAAATATGTAAGTTGTAAAAAAACTGAAGCTTTTTTCAGATTAAAAAAGAAAAATATAAGGCAATAGAATGGTGCGTATTTTATATATAATAACAGCTATTTAAAAATTGTTGAAAAAAAAACTTGCATAAGAAATTAAAAGTATTGCCCATATACACATTTTTAAAAAAATTACTATTTTTTTAAAAAAATTTTAAAATCTATTAAAGTCGGCTTATTTTTAAAAATAACAAATGATGTTATTAAAAAGATAAAAGCACAATTCTAAATTTATTTAAATCATGGAGTCAACATTTTTTATTTGTTTTATTTCATAAATAAACTTTTGTTTTAATATATAAACTAAAACTTTATTTTTATTATGAAATTTACGATTACAAGTAATTTCAAAATTTATCTTGTTAAAAAAATACAAAAAATTGAAAAAAAAGTTATTGAAAAGTAATCCGATTAAAAAATGGTTTATATAAAATCATATATATATATATATTTATATATGAGGGGTCATACGTGATTATATTTGACTCAAGATTCTATATAATCATCTATAATTATATGCACGACTGTGTGTACTTTCGAAGAATTATATGCAATAATGTAGAACAAAAACTAATAAACAATATAAAAATATATGAAGGCTATTTAATTTTAAAAGAATGATCACTTAAGTAGAAATTTTACCGAAAATCAAATGCTTGGTAAAAACATTAAACCTATATACAAAAACTTTAAAATGAAAATTATAATATTAACAATACACAATTTTTTTAAGTTTGTGCTACAATATGCTGGTTAAAAATCTATAAAATATTAAAAACAAATGCCTATCGCGTTAAATAACAAAGAAATATAAATTTACTTGACCATAAAACAAAAACGTTCAAGTATTTAATGTAACATTAGAAAGAATGATAATATATTTTAAATTTATAATTTTATTAAAAAATATAGTTTTATTAAGTAATATACTCAACGAAGAGTAAGAGCATGTCTAAAAAGATTGTAAAAGTCTTTGAAAACTTTTCGAAAGATTGGAGACGCTAAAGGTATCGAACTTTCACAATTTTGTCTTCTCTTTTAGAAAGAACTTTGATTTTCGGCGTACCGGTAACTTCTTTAGTTGTCGTTTCTTCTTCAAAGAAAACTTTTAGCCTTTTTACGCTAAGATCATGAATTACATAAGATAAGCGAAGTTAAAGAAGAAAAAAAATAACATTAAGTAATTGAAAATAATGACTAAAGCTTGTACGTACAGTAATCATTTTTAAAGTCGATTTTGGACTTATTGAGTACGTAAAGTTCTGTAAACTGAGCAATTAAGATGTCTACTACAAGCAATTAAATTTGATATAATTTAGTTGTACTCGAACAAAGTTCATAATTCCTTTTAACAAGGTTCATTGAAAATGTGTTATTATAGTTTCTTTTTGTTATTCTTTTTATAACTATAATACTTTGAAATATTGTTACAGAGTTTATTTATGTTTTTAATACAATATTGTTTACTTTGAGCTAGTAACAAAGGATGATTAATTACTATTATCTTCTTAGGGATCCCCTTACTGTGACAAATATTAAGCAATATATCTTTGCAAAGTAAATTGCAGTATTGGTATATAGCAGAACTGTTTCCAAAACAGTCAAAGTTTAAATTTCCTTAAATTTTTTTTAACAAATGATATTTATTTATTTATTTTATTTTATTATTCACTTTATTTTTTAAATCTTGAATTTATTCTTATTTCTTGATAATTTAAGATTAAAGAAAAGAGAAACAGTCAGACGTTTTGAAAGTAAAGTTTATTGTTACAAACTGAACTTGCAGACATACGTTCAGTTCACACGGTAGTAATTAAACAGTAGAACAGTGGTTACCACTTGAAGAGAAACTTAGTTAACTTATGGACAAGTGTCTCATGCCGACAAAGACAGTGACAATGACAAGCGTAAACCACATTTCCAATCTCTTCAAGTTATTATGTAACATTTACTTTAAACCATTAAATCTTTCCTTAAACTAATCTTACATTAATATAAGATCAATTTTTCTTAATACATTCATAAACGCATGCACATATATATATATACATACGTATATTTTGAATTAGATTTTCGTGACAGTGTTCGAGTGGTTAATTCACGCGAAACTCGTAAAATGAAATAAACGGGCAAGCAGTTTAAGCACCAAACCTCTTTGCAAGCAATAACACTTTATCAGATATTCACGCGCTTTATTCGGACAATTCGTTTGCTCTTCACCGAGAAATACTTGGGTCTGTATATGTACCGTGGGATTTATACGTACGGTATAGTCCGCTTTGCCTGTTGAAAATTTAAATTACAAAAGAAGAGATTGGATTTTAATTATTTTACAAGGAATAATTTTAATAAATATTAAATTATTGTAATTGGCTATGGTAAAGTAATATCAAAGCTCAAATGTAATTTGATTTTGGATTTACTTTATCCAATATACTTATTCTATTAGATGATTGTAAAATAATTTATCCCTAGTAATTATTTTATAATTTTCTAATTGAATTATTGTACAAAATAATTTTCTTCATTCTCCGAATAATCTCAATCATCCAAGAGAAATTCAGAAGACAGTGCAATGTATGATAATTCAATTAGGAATAATCTAAAATTGTACGGGGAGAAAAAATTTTTACTTATTGAGATGAATTTTTATCGTTCAATTTTCAAAATGAATTTTTAAAGATTTTTTAAATTTTTTATGAAAAGAATATCTTATTTTGAATTACTAATTTTAGGTATTATAATTGATTGACTTTTATTGTTAGCCTTCAAAAATGGGTATTTAAAATGTTATGCAGTTTCTACGGAGCTTTAAAAGGGGATTTCTTTCAAAGAAAAATCATCTCTATTTTTATCCCTCCCTAGTTCGTTTTTTAACATTTGATTGAGGGTCACACCGAATACGCGCCTACAAACACAAATCGACATTTAACCTTAACTATATTTCATACTTTGCATAAAATCTATAAATAACATTTTTTAAATTTTAATAGAACTACATAAAGTGATATTTTTTTGGTAAGATATTGTATTTTGCAATAAGTCTTGTAAAATGTATGAAATATTTACATTAATTTTAATTTTTTAATATTAATTTAAAAAAAACTATCAAACCACTTTAGAATTTTACATGAAGTAACTTTTTTTAAATTTTATTTAACGTCGCTACATTTATGCTATCATTCCGATGCTAATTAGTGACGGAGGTCGTCAGTATAAAGCACATGTAACGTACAGTGATGCTTGTATAAATTAGCCGAGACCGGAATTCGAACTCAGGACCTCGAGATTACGAATCTATCGCTCTACCAAATAAGCCACTGACGATCTCGAGAGGTAACTTCAATGCTGATAAAAATAAAAATAGTTTTAAAGTTGAATAAAAAGAAAATATTGATCACTTTAACTTTTTATCTTCCTCAATAAATATCAAATTGATCCGATAGGTTTGATATTTGAAAATTATATTAAAATAATAAGAAAATATTTTCAAACATAAGTGATTATTAATCAAAACACGTCAGTTTTTAAAAAGTATTTGTATATGTCTATGCGCTCGTATGTTTTTATTTTTTTTCTTTCGACGAGATTCTAGCTTTCGGCTATTCAATATACACAAATAAAGTTATGTTATTTTTTTTATCACCTTCAGCAAGAATTTTTTTGATAGCTATTATCGTTCTATTGTTGAACATAAAAACGTTATAAATCGCTATTCTTTGAAAAATATTTTTAAAACAGTAATTTTCTTTAATTTGATTAATCAAATATTTAGTTATTTTGACTGAATCAGGATTTTAAATATAAAAATTAATGATTTAACTAATACGATTTGTAAAGAAAATTTTCTTTAATTTAATTGATCAAATATTTAGTGACTTTAGCTAGATATAGATACTTTTCAATGTAATCAATTTAAAAAATTAGAAATCTAATTAATACAATGCTTACAGAGATAACAAGCGCAGGTGTTGCAAATAAACCATGAAATTAACATTAACATAAATATATTGTTACTATGATTAATTGTTTTTTTGTTTTAATTAAATTAATTTTAATTGTTTTTCTTATTGTTACAATACTTTTATTTAGGTACTTTGACAGTCACATTTTTTTTAAAGTGAACGATTCATGAGGTGAATTCGGTTAGCTTATGTATATAAACGAATGCGTGTGATTGTACTTGCATGAGAAACGTTTTACACTTGTCTAAACAGAATTTTGAATTTTCCTTTTGAATTCTCAAAACATCAATATTTCATCAAATCAATTACCAGTGTATCTATTATTAGATTAATAGATTATAATTAGATCGTTTAATGTAATATTTAAAATAAATTTAGAATAGTACAATTCAGCGCCCAAATGCAAGTAAATAAAAAATTAGACTATAGTTTTTATTTTGAAGAATTCAGTATACGTAACAATTTTCTCAGTGGATGCACTTGTCCGAGTCTGTAGTCTTGATTTACGAATACAGTATAACGTTAGATTATTCGTCTAGTATAGTTGTTCCAATAGAGGCACACGCGCTTAGAATACAATGATTCGTCTATAGAATCTCTGAAGTGAAAAAGCTTGGTAAAGAAGGTGCGCAAACCTTAGCGAGAGAGAGATTCTTCTTTTTTTTTCTTCTAAAAAAAAAAGCTTGAAAAAAAAGAAAAGCTATACTTGCAACTGGCAGTGATTCATCGCACGTACGTGTTACGCGTAGAGGAAGAAAAGCTCTGTGCGCACCCGCATCTTTATACCTTAGGGGATTTTGGTAACTCACCAATGTAAACGAAGTTCCTCTGAGCGGCTCTCTCTCCAGGAATATATCCACAAGAGACTTGTCACTACGTGGCGATGCATCTCATTGAGAGAAAGAGAGTAAGATAAAGGAAAAGCTTATATACGTATAGTCGTTTGTTGGGACAATTCTAACAGAGATAGTTAAAGGAGAGATGAGAAAGATAGAAAGTCTGATGCTTATTCTAGGATTCACAACAGGAAGAAACATTGCTACAATCGTATGACAGAACAATGTGCAAGGATTGCTTTGTACTACTTGTTTTTACAAGCGCAGAAGAAAATTCAAGAACTATATTAAATTTTATTATTAATCTTCATTAAATCTCATTAGTATTCATTTTTTAATGCATACGATAAATGTTAAAATATCAAACGTTTTATTAAATGAAATACGTATTGAAAACTGAAGTATTTAAATTATTGAATTCATCAATATTAATTAATTGAATATCTTTTAGAAAAATATTTGGCTAACATTTATTTTATTTTATTGAAGATTATATATATTCTGTAATAACTTTGTGAAAGGAATCAATAAAGTACTTTAAATTTTATATAAATAATACATATGCGAAATACATATGTAAGTATAGTTTGGAACTATAATAGCGTTTTTTAGTCGCTTACTTTTTTATTTTGCTTTTTAACTCTGTGAGTTTTAAGATGTTTGCAATTTTATAATACATGTGCATTTTAAGATTAAAAAATTTTTTAAGGAAAATTGAAGTAAAGTCAGATATGTGGATTAAATGAAGTATTCAATCTTTTTCATTGTTAAATATTAAAAAAAATTGAATTGTATTATATAATAAGTTTAAAAAATTGGGTACCAAATTTGACCGGATATCGGATTTTCATCCAGTATTTTCTATTGTGTTAATATTTGTAAAAAAATGTCAAAAGAGCTCTAGATAGTAAAGGAAAAATCAAGAATTAGTATTTTTATTTCAAATTGTTATTGTTTTAAAAATAAAAAATTCTAAATAGAAAAAGTATGAATAAAAAAATTTTATTTCTAAATAAAAAAAATTTTTTGTAAAATATTTTTA
Source organism: Anastatus disparis (assembly GCA_017163975.1). Classification (NCBI taxonomy): domain Eukaryota; kingdom Metazoa; phylum Arthropoda; class Insecta; order Hymenoptera; family Eupelmidae; genus Anastatus; species Anastatus disparis. The sequence continues at coordinate 7,078,986 of JAFFSR010000251.1, forward strand.
TTAAAATGATTTACTTTGTAATTTTTTACGGGAATTCATATTTGTTCTTTTAGATTTGCTTTTAATATTTTCCCTAGTATAAAAGCACCCGCTTTTATACTAGAATTTAAACATGAAAAATTTTAACTAATTAATTAGGTGAATTAAAACTTAAGATTGTGTAATATTAAAAAATGCAACATTAAAAACTTTTATTGCAATTTATTCTCAATAAAGACAAAGATTAATTTTATACTATAAGATAAAAAAATTTCGGTAAATATAATTTTAGCGAAATATAGCAAAAGCTATGATTTTCTATCGTGGAGAAAAGAGCTAAAATGAATTACTTGAAATTTCAATATAACATTATAAATATGTAGATAAAATTTTAAGACAGCTAGTGGTTCCAAAATTGTCTTATATAACTTTAAACTTTTAATTTTCATGTAAGAAAAATCATTAAAATTACAACTTTCCTTACATGTTGTGAATTAATCAAAATTAGGTATTTTAAAATTAAATTAAAAATTCTAATATTGTAAATTAGTAATTAAAATTTTATAATGAATATCGGTAACTTAATTACAATATAAATTTATAAAGTTTTAATCTTAATGATTCTTATTATATAAGAATTAAAATTTAAAAGTTCGTTATTAATAATTGAACTTACGTTATATGAAAATAACACTAAAATATAATATTAGTTTAACTATCTTAATTATGTGTACACGTTAAAGTATTATAGGAGAATCGGAAAATTGTCGTTACATTTTCACATTAAATCTGTAAAGTTGATATCCAAAAAATTTATGATTATAGATTCAATTGCATCGATTAAAGTTTTGAAATGGGGTGACCAAATTATTGAAGCATAATTTGAAATTAATAAAATAGTTTTAAGTGAAATTGATGTTTCAAAGTTATTAAAAGAATTAGTATCTTTCAGGATATGTAAAATACCGAAATAACACTTTTCCAAATTTTTGATTCTTAATTCAAAAGTTTTAAAAGTATCTTTATATTATACCCTTTCACGTTAATAATTAACAAGAAGCATAATTTAGAGATATTTCAAAAATTTTCAAATGAAGATAAAATAATCCAGGAAAATATCCAGGCGACTATCAAATCCTACTTTTAGAGTTTGTGCAATTCTAATATAATACTATATGGATACATTTAAAAAATTCTAGAGATATTACTAAATATTTAAAAACAACTTTAATTTAGCATTTTTAGTAACTTTAGATGAGTCTAATAGTAATATTTAATCATTCGAAATTTCAAATTAATTTTTTTTAAAAACATTCAAACTATGATTAAAAAAGTATTTAATTTGGAATTTTAGGAATTTTAGAAAGAATACATAACCATTATTATCATAAATTGCATTTCCAACGATTATTTACGTCGGCATTATTATCATCATTAAAAGAGCAAGCGCAATAAAGTAATATTCAGTCAAAATTGCTGGTACTATTTAAAGCGTCGAGTGAAATGTAAAGTTTTTTCTTAGAAACAAAATTATACGCACACGAGTTATGTAAAAACGTCATTCAGTTGAATGAGCCTTGTCGTCGTCTTTCTGGACGACGGGAAAACTTGAAGCATAGCTCTATGCAGTAATATGCACGCACTTCTAACCCTCCCTTTTTTTATTTTCAAACTTTCTACCTCTCTCTTTATTTTTTTATGTTCTTCCTTCTTATAATAACGTTTCTTTGTCTTTCAAGGCAAGTAATAGCTCTTCCTTTTCTCTTTTTCACGTTTTTCTACTTGCATTCACTTACACCCCTTTATAACTTTATATATACACGTACACATATATACAAACATAGGAAACGACAGTGTTTACGTTACTTGGTAAAGCTACCGACAGAGTCGCACTACTAAAAATGCTTTCAGGCCGATTAGTCTGGTTTTGCGCGAGTTTTCTTTTTTTTTTTCTTCTCTCCACCCTGCGCGAATCCGCAACTTTTCGAAGGCTTTTTTTCTTACTTACTATAGTTATATAGGTAGGTTTTGTCGCATCAAATAAAGATAGGGTATGTATTTTATTCTTTTTTTTTTATATTTATACTTTTTGCTCGCTAAGGGCAAATTGAATGTTTTTCTTCGAGAACGACCTCAAAGGCTTCTTAGACATATTCCTTCTAATAAATTGTCAGGCGCAAATAACATAGAGCAAAAAAGAAGAGTGAGAGGTGGGGTAAGTGAGCGAGAAAGATGCTTGTTGTTTCCTATGAAAATGAAGAATTATCGTGATGAGAAAGCAAAATTCTCTTTTTTTTTCTTTTTTTGCGTGACCACGGTGAAAAAGCATGTTTTCTTCGTATTAAGAAATAAGCGTGTTATGAAAGGATATTATTATATTACAGTATAATTTATACGAAATTGTTAGCGATAATTTACATTTCAAATAAAATCCGATTTTTCATTCAAATAATTCGAAAATATGTCATTTATTCGAATCTTTAATGATTGATTCGTAAACTCTGATACGTAAATAAAAATCCGTTGAAATAACTTACCGAAACATTGAATTTCGTTTCGCCAGTGCGTTTGATTTTATTTATTACTTTTTCAAAATCTGCACCATCTGTATACGTATAAAAAAAACATATGTCTCTAGTGACTAATGGATGAAATAACAGTATGATTCGCAAACAAGAAAATAAAAAAAAAAACGAGAGAGATCATAATACATTTATGATAAAAATTACTTTTTCTCTGGAAAAAAAAAGAGCTTGCGATAAAAGTTTAATTTTCTTTATTGTTACGAGCGCAGCGATGTTGTTCATTATTAACGTCAGATCAAGCTCATGAATATCACAAAGCGGCGTATGGTATATATTATAGCATATCAGTAATAATATTGTACGGGATTTTTCATTCGATGCCCTTTTTGACACAAATTCATAATTTTAGCATCATTCAGGTTGGATTAAAGCGCCTCGCCAAATGAAGCTTCACCAAAACCATCGTAAATTGACAAGTGGAAACGCATATACCATGTACGCATGTGCGTGTATGTGTGTGGGTTCGTGTAGTATCGTATAGTGTTGAAGCGGAAATTTTACGCAATATTGTGCTCCGTGAGCGCCTCATGAACTAAAAACAGAAAGACTTTGTGCAAACGAAATTTTCATTGAATCATTGATCAATGCCTATTATACCTTTGCAACACGACTAAACGCGTGGGTGTTCATGCAAGTTTATGTCTATGCAAGCGTGAAATAGTAACACAAAAAAAAAATAAGTAGAAAAATAGTGTAGTATACTGAGAAATTGCATCGGCTGAACTCTTATTATTATGTGATTCTATTTTTATTAATTGCTAACATAATATTGTCGATCGTAAATGACGAGATGTTTTTGCTCTTTTTACGGAATAAACTTTTATGAACATTAAAAATAATAGAATTAGTTTAAATTTTTCATTGTAAACCATTTTAGATGATCGAAAATAGTAAAAGTTAAAATTCACGCTTGAGAAAGGGTTCACCAATATATTTAAAATAAAATCATGTAAATTTTAGAATATCTTTTATTTATTTTGAAAAGATATATTTTGAGTAAGGTTTATAAAAAATTACTCAACTGTGTTGATATTCAAATGCTTTAATCTCTATTTTGATTGGTTTAAATAAAATATGTGACGAATGAGTAGTGTAGGAACTTTAGATTTTAAATTTAGAAGAATAATGAATAAGTCATAAAATACAATTTGGTTATGGTCATTAAAATTATTGATTTTGAAATACAATTATTTAAAACTTAATATTTTAATTTAGATATTGCTTTCCCTCAAACAAGTAATTGTATTTTGCAATATATAAAGCTTTCGTGATTTCATTTATAAACACGTTCTAATTTGATGACGATTATTGACTAATAATCACAATGAATTCAATTTAATATGTTTTAAAAATTTAATATAACCTTATATAGGTAATAATATAAAATTTAATACATACAAGATGTTATTGTGTAAAATGCCAAATAAAATATTATTATTTGAATTTGAAAAATGTAAACTTAACTTTAAGTAAAATAATAACACGAATAATAAAATAAAGATGAAAAAGAATCGATGTCTAAATGAGAATTAGCTCATGCATACGAGTTTAGTGACTTACAGATTTGCTCTATTGATCTTTCACTGGAGTGTCCTGAACGAGATTAATTTTTTATGTAAATTTTTAAAATATTGATATCACATAAGAAATATTTTAAAATAATGAATTTAAAACTTCTAAGAATCCATAATATTATATGTATTGAAAAGTATTGGAAGATTTAAATAGTTCATCTAAAAGAAACAAAAAATAAAGTAATTTATTTTATTTAAAAATAAATTTTAACTAAATTTTATAATTAAAAAATATTTGTCAAAATAATTATCAGATAAATTCTAAATATATTTTTTTACAGTTGCTTTCAAATACAACTGGGATTCTGCAAATTCTAAAAATTAATTTTCAGACAATAAGTCAAAATAAATTTTTATCAAAACAATTCATGACGTAATTCATTAATGTAAGACGTTTATTAACCTAATTAAAGTAAAAGATGCGTATGTTAGTTATTTATTTTTTCTTTTCTTTTAAAAGAAAAAAGGATTATATCTGTCAGCGTCCAATTTCCATATAAGAATCGTGGATCAACTTGTCTTTATTTTTTTTTATTTTTTGAGCTATGACGTTAATATCTTTTCCTTCTCTTTCGTGAAGCTTGAATTTTTCCATTTTCTAGCTTTTCTAGTAGCGTGCACTTAGTGACATATTCTCTCAACGCCTTTTTTAAGAAGCAGCTGCGCAAGCATAGCTGCGCTACATGGTTTTCTATTTTTTTTTTTTTAAATTATACCTCTACTCTCCCAACGACAAACAAATGCCACGCATTTACGTGCGAATTTTCACGCTTTAGCTTTTACTCTCATCTATCTCTTATTTTATTTCTTTCTATTTTTATCCTCAATTCTTTTCACTCGTTTGTATATTACTTATTCTTTTAAAATGTTATATTTGAAAAAGGTATGAAATTTTCAAGTTTGTTTATTAAATAATTTTCATTTAGTTAAAAGCTTAATGAAATATTTATTGTATAACTGAAATTTTATTTTTTAAAATTTCATTAACTTATTTTGTTTTTTTAAATTTTTTATATTACCAAGAATCTTTTTATTTATTTAATTTATCAATGGATAACTAACTATTTTTGCTCTTTCAATTCAATTTTTATAATTATTCAAATGTTTTATAAACAATTAAATGTGTACGACACATTGATTAATTTATAGTTTTGTTTAAAATAAATTTAATTTTTTATTTATTAAAAAATAAAATCTAATCAACGATTAAAAAAACGAATTTACCATGATCGTCTAAGTAATTTTATTATTTTTTTTTTATTTTATTCAATGTCGCTGTATTTGTGCTATCATTACGATGCCAATTAGCGACGGAGGTAGTCAGTGTGCTTGTGAACTTCAGCACATGTAACGTACATTGGTGCTAGTATCAATCGGCCGCTGAGAGCGGGATTCGAACTCGGGACCTCAAGACTGTGAATCCATCACTCTACCTATTGAGCCACTGACGACCTCAAATTCATTATATTATTTAGAACTATTGTGTGTAATTATTTATGCGTCAATTATGGTAAAATTACAATTTTCTTTTAAGAAATATTTTCTATAATAAAAAAAGTCATCTTGTGATTGGGAGACATGTGGTATACATGATTAAGTTGTTAAGATTAGGAATGATAAGCTACATGGTTGAAAATGTAAAACATGTAGAAAATAATATTCAAGTAAATTACACTTTTAATATTAAAATTCTTGTAATAAGAACATTAAAAATCTTTTTATTTAAATTTATTATCAATAAAATTTGCAACATAGTATTAAACATAATTATAACTTGTAAGTCACATTTATTATTCATTAAAAATAATTTTAATATCCATCAGTCTCGTAATTTTCAAATGTAAATATTTTCTTAACATTTTTCCTGAAAATAGCATGAAATGATCACTCTTACTGAAAGAAGAAGTAGAAGAAGAAGAAAAAAAACAGCATTGTAACTCAGACACATTTTCTCCTTATTGTCTCGTGCACGTTATACCTCCTTTTTTTTCAAGCCTCTTCATACATCTTATCTTTGTGGATATCCGTTGCGCACTTTAACTCAACCATACCCTCTTTTGCTTTTCTTTCCTAACACTGCGTGATTTTCTCTCCTTTCTCTCTAACCGGTGCTCTCGTCGGAAACTTTTGATGGATCTGTTTTCATCCCACCCTATACTCCTTAACTCTTAAGTCTTTTTTTTCTCTATCTCACTCGCTTTCTTCCCACGAGATTGATATTTCTACAATATAATTTCTGTAAATTATTCTTTTACTCTCTATTTTTTTATTATTAAATGTATGTTTTTTGTTTTTTTTTACAGATTTATTTGTGCCCAAGCAACTAAGATCGACGAAGAAAATTTATAATGATTTTTTTGTTTTTCTAAATGTTGTAACAATATAATTATATTTCTTTGGGATTATTTAAAATAATGATAATGATTGTAACATAAAACCAGAAAGTTTACTGTAATAATTAGAAAACCTGAAGGTTCAGTTTATCCAAGTGTTTATGTTTTTAATTTTGTTCAAACTTATTGTATATTTTTTAATTTTCGCTGCAAATAATAGTGTAAAATTGAATGTGGGATTTGAAAATAACACATAATTAAGATTGAAAATTTGTGTGAAAAGAAAAGTTATGCATGGATTGTGTAGAAATAAATTTTATACAGCAGAAAATTTAAAATTAATATCAATTTAATTCTATAAATAAAATATTACGTGTTCTCATATAAATCACGTGCTTAAAATTTTTATCAATTTAATACGTAAGTTAAGATTTTTAAAAATATTCAAGAAGAAAAAAACTTTGCCCCTCGAACTGGATTCATCTATCAAATAATAATTTCGATAAGCTTAAAAAAAAATAAATTCAAAAGTTTTTACACTACAGTTCCTTGCAAATAATCAAAATCTATCAAATTCTCTTCAAAACTTTCATTCACAGCTCCTTCTCAAAGAAAGAAAAAAAGAAAAGGAATAAACAAAAAGTGTTCGGAATATCAAGATAAAAATCGTTGCGATAAATTTTCCAACAAAAACTTTCTAACTTAAGAAGATTATAAACACATCGGATATAAAGCCTAAACAAAAAGAAAAGGGAAAAAGAAGTAGAAAAAAATAAGAAAAGAAAAAGATAGAAATCCAGTTTTTAACCCCTCTCTACCCAAATTCCCAAGACGTTAAATAAGTATTGCTTTTCTCGTTCGCGTGGCACGCAAGACAAAATACACGCGCTCTCCGCACCAGCATTAGCAAAAGAACCAGCGGTATATATAGCAAATGTTTTTCCAAGTGATAAATGATCAGTTGAGAATCAGTGTTACTACTACCATTACTACTATTAAAGGAAAGAAAACTAACTTATACAATTTTTCTTTTCCTTTTTTTTCTTTTTCCTTTTTTTTTGTTTTTACATGCGTAAGTAAACTATACAAAATTGTTGTATAGTCACTTTTACATCGATCGATGGCTATATTTGGTTAAAGAGAATGAAGAGAGATTCTTCATTCGCACGTGTTTACTATATATACACATTATTACATGTATCGATCTTATTTGTTTTTTTCTTTTGCTTCTCTTCTTTTTTTTCAAAACTATGCTTGAGAATGAAGGAATTTTTAGTTCTTATTAATTCTAACTTGCTAAATCACACCACTGGAATTTCAAGCTACAAGTTTAATTTCTTTGTGTTTTCTGGTTTTCACGAGGTTATTTTTTTTTCTTTCTTATTTTTTTCTCTGTTTTATTTTACAGTGCTACTTTTTTTCTCATTACCGTACCAAGGAAACATTTTTTTAACTAAAAGAGGGTAGAAAATCTGTTTAGAGGTATGCAAGGTAGTTTTTAGGTAAGATTTACACGCATTTTTTGAATTACGAATAATGAACATTATTTTTTGCTTTCCTCTTTTTTTAGATTGTTAAAATAGTATGGTAGGTAATGAAGTTGATTTAGTTTAAAAGTTTTTTAATCATGGCATTTATAATGATAATTATACTTTATCATTCACCGCAACGTTGCAATATTTTTGTATTATTTCATATTTTTTAAAGTTAAAGATTCTTATTGAACTTTCTCAGTTTCTCGCCACTTTTAAATATGTTAGTTTATGTATATTTTTGTTATATAATTATTTTATAATTTTCTGACTGGAATATTTTACGTTATAATTTTCATAAGTGATTATTTATATTTATTTTATAAATATTTTCTTTAATTATTTATTGTTTGAAAATTCTTTTTTATATTTAAATAATAACTTGTATAGTAGAACAATTAAATATTATTTTTCTTTAAACATTTTTAAAAATTCATTTTGTATACTGTATATTTATTCATGTTTAAGAGAGCTCAAAAAAGCTATATAATATAAATAACATTCTTGAAAATTTATAAATTTTAATTAATAAAAAGAAAAAATAACATTTTTTTTTAGAAAAAAAATATTTTTAAGATTTTGTGTATTATCTATATAACATATCTATATATCATTATATCGATATTTTTTTGTTTTATTTAACATCGCTATATTTATGGTATTATTCTGATGTTAATTAGCGACAGAGGTTCCTCAGTATGTTTGTGAACTTCAGCACATATAACATAGAGCGGTGCTTGTATCAATAGGTAGAGATCGGGAATCGAACTCGGGTCCTCGAGATTACGAATCCATCGCTCTGCCGAGTGAGCCACTGACGACCTCATACATCGATATTTTAACATCTCCATTTATATCTTAAACATAAAAGAAAGAAAAAAAAGTAAATAAGCAAAAACTTGTAGAGCTTTACGCTTGGCATTCTTTCACAGGATAAAATTACTTTTGTGCATTATCCCACACACGCATACGTGCATCTATACGCAAATATGTAGACGCACATTTTCAAATGAAGGTGAAAAACGATATCTTAAGAAAAGAAAGAAAACTGATAAATCCTTTAGCTTATATAGACGAAGAAAAAGTATTCCATGTATATACGTATAACGAAGAATGTTCTATAGAAAGAAAATATTTCAATACACATAATCATCGCCGACACAGCGAATTTTTCTTAGTTTGATTTTTTCATCATCATAAGGATCCTTATGAATATTAAAAATTCTAACCCAATATCCTTTATCAAGAAAAGAACGTTACATAGTCCTTCTTTTAAAGAAAGAAAAAAAAGAGAAGCTTCTTATACATAAAAGGTCAGTTCTTTTGACGACGTGCAATAGAAGAAAAAGAATAAGAAGAAAAAAAAGATTAAGCAAAACGATGAAAAAGGAATTTCTTTTATCATAAATCTATAGAAAGTCGAACCGTTCAGTTTAGCCCTTTTTTCCCTTTTTTGCTTTTCACATTCGTGACTCGACACAATAGTTGGCGCTATTGGCTAGTCCTTTTATAACGCAGGAAACACTTGGTAATTGATCTATATACCATCGTATGGTGACACATACACCTATACATAATAAATATATATATGTTTAAGAAATACCTTGGTCGTTATGTTGTTGTACTCTCCTGTGCCGGAGCTAAGAAAATTCAATTATATTTGATTAATCGGCCTAAGCGAAGACGATCATTCAATACGATACGTATATGACTTATAACAACCAAGTTATAATAGAATAAAAAAACGAAAAAAAGAAGCTAGTTCATACTCATTGGAATATTTATCAACGGATATTGTTGTTGTTGTTGTGTATACATATGCATAATATATTAGAATGAAAACGAGAAAAAAAGAGCGGGTGAAGAAAACTTTATGTACATAACTTTTATCGTAGAGTGTTCTTCGATCGGAAGATATCGCAAAGTTAAAAGACAAAATTTTAATCGTTTTTAGTCTCGTGAGAAAAAATGACGTTTTCAAAATTAACCATTCATGCGTTGAATCGATATCTATAGTTGCTTTTAAATTTTTTTTAGGCAATTTTTATGATGGGATTCTTAAATTTTTTGTAATATATGTGTACATCGTAACCAAAAGGCTTTTTTTCAATTTTGATGATTAGTTATAAGGTCCAAATTATTGATTCAGAAAAAAAATAGTTTTAAAAGTGGATATTTAATATATCATTAATTTACATTAACAAAGCATGAACGAACATCTTTTTAAAAATATTCAAAATTATCGCTCATTTAATTTTTTTGAAAATGATAAACTGTTTAAAATTTAAACTTATCTATGAAAAAAAAGATTACATGTAAATCATGGGTCACGGAACCTTTGTATTAACTAAATACAGAATAAGAATATTTTAACAATACAAAAAAAATAAGAAAGAGGAAAAGATGAGAATTGTACGGGATAGATCTTTTAGGTACTTTGACGCATATAATCTTAAGCGTATACTTTAGGTTTCAGAGGTTCTATACCTATTGATCGGTTATGTATGTATAGATAACGTCAAGAGAAGAAAAAAAGGGATCGTTTTATATAAAGTTTAAGAAAAAAAGATAAAAAAAATGAAAGGGGAACAAAGGACTTTTGGAAGCTCTCTTAAGTGCAGATCTCTCCACATTTCAATTACAAAGTATTTTGGTGATCCGTAGGATCGGAGCTCTAACTTGAGTATTGCTTTTCTTTTTGTCGAGATGTATTGTTTACTTTTAAAGAATAAAATACTTTATTTATTTATCTTATGCGGCTAGCGAGAAAAGAGACGAAGAATAAATTTTAATTTTAAATGTCTTTTAACATAATGAAATTTTACAGATTGATTTGATGTTTAATCTTGTATTTCAATATGTAAATTTTGTTGCTATTGTATAATCCTTATCGAAGATATGTAATAATTTTATCAACAAAAAAAAGGATTTAATTAATCAACTTTGTAAATGAAAAAGTAAAATATTATCTTTTATTTTGAAAATTTTTCAATAGTTAATAAAATTATGACAACATCTAATAATGTAAGATGTTTTGTAAATTAACAAGATGCCTATTAAGCAGGATATTATAATTAATAATTTAAATTTCTAATTACTTGCGTGAGTATGAAAGTTTAAATTAACATTAAACATAACGTCCATAAGTTTTCCTCCGTGACAACTTTGATATTACAATATGTCCTGCAATGTAATGTAACAATTTTATTTTTACTTCTTCCTGCAATTAAGAATCGTCTCTGAGAATGAAAAAAAAATTTTCCTCGTACTTAAAGTTTTCTTACAAGATAAAAATAAGGGCAAAATGTATTTAATTATTTATAAATATGTATGATTACACGTGTGCAAGTGGATAGCTCGGGGTATAATTAAGAAAAAAAAAAGAAAAGGGAAAAACTATTCACATCAAATACCATTGCCGGAGAATGCACGCAATGACACAAGTTTGCCGTCTTGTTGACTGTCTGTTATTAAATGTACTTGAATATGTGAAAATTTCAATCGATTTGATGTAGCGATCAAAGATATTTGTCGTTTTACCATTATCAAAACCTAACTTTAATTTTATTTCATTTTTGTTTGAAAAAAATGTGATTCTTATCTTAGAACTTAAAAAAATAAAAGAACTTTAATTTTCCTTTTAAATATTCAATAAAGTAAGAAAATATTATCTTTTCTAAATTTTATGAACATTTAGCGAAGATATAATAGTAATTGGTTTAATTTTTGCGAAAACAGAAAGAATTTTCTCTTTCGTTGACATTGAAAAAAATAATAATGAATTAAATACACCCTCGATTAATTTATTTTATTATCGTAGTTAATATTTTTCTTCCTCTCGCTTGTAACGATTAGAGCTCTAAGAATGACGGAAATGTATAAAAAAATTAAAGGGATGGTTAGAAAGAAAGAGGAGATCAATAGAGAAAATAATAAAAAGTGACAAGAACGAAAGTGGCAAAGTCTCTATGGCAATGCTCGTAGTGAAAATAAGAGAAAACACAAACGTTCGATCTAACATATACTATGTGTAAGTTTTACTTATATAAAAGTGATAGAAAGAAAGAGAGAGAGATGGATAGAAAGAAAAGAGAAAGATCATGCTGTACTCTTGGGGCAATTTACATTCTTTTCTAAGCCAGTTCTGCAACTATATGTACAGGTTTCTCCAAAGGGTGTTGATCGCGATCAATTGCACGAGAATAGAGAAAGAAAATCAGTAAGAGAGAGAGAAGGAAAGAGCAAGGGTATGCTAAGAAGACAGAGATGAAGAGTAAGATAGCGAAAACGAAGTAGAAAAAAATAAAATGAAAAGAAAAAGAAAAGGAAAAATCTCAAGGGACGTGTGCCGCCCCATAAGAGGATCCTCGACTACTTGCTCCCTCCCCACTCGATTTTATATTTCTTTTACCTATCTTACATCTTTCCATCTTGCGTATTGAAACAGGTACTATATGAGTTCTGCGTACATGTGTGCTGTACGTACGTATAAAATGTACGAATGTATATACGTATATATAACATTAGCGTTTATACATGGATGAGCAAGATGTACACTTGGGGGACCTTACGATATAGATATATGTATACATATACACGTACAGAGAGAAACTTGTCACGCGTAAACGATTTTCAAAAAGGTTGCACGATACTTTGAAAAGTGGTCGTGTAAGATGTATAGAGATAGAAAGAGAAAGAACGTTGAAGGTTGTTGAACGTTGAAAGTATACTTTTTTGCTTTGCTAAATCTACTCGTATGACTTGTATATATATTTCTTTTTTTTTTTCTTTATTCTTTGTCGAGTATTTAAAGCTTTTGCACAATTTATATTACTGTTTAATTGGACAGTTTTCTCGAAATGGTTAAGTGGTTGGAAAAATAGTTGAGTTTTTCTTTTTTCTTTTTTCTTTTTTTTTTCTTTATTCGGTTTAATCCTTTTACATTGACTGCGATGAAGTAATTGTGATTAAAATAAAAGTATTAAAATCTGATAAGCTCGTATGTAAATTAGAAAGTAAACTTTATTGTTTTTGCCATAGTTTAAAAAAAAAGCAAGCTATATAGTTTTATTTCTTCTTATCATGCCATACTTATATGTAAATTAAATTAATTTTATAATTAAACTTTTTTATCCGTACTTTTTTTTCCGTTCTCAATAAATCAATAATCCTTGCTGACTTTCAACTAGATTAATTTAAAATCAGGCCATTAATGTTTTTAATAGTTCGAATAATTTCAAACAATTATGCATCGATAAAATGAGGCATTAAATTCTTTTTCATTTCTCTATAATATTCACCTAAAAGTCATTTTATCCTTTCATCTGACCATCCTAAAAAAAAAAGAGAGAAAATCTTTCTACTCGATGCGTTCTCTTTATACTTCCTTTACATATACGTTTGTTAGAGTTGCAAGCATAAGCAAAATAAAGCACGTTTACCGCAAAAGAAAAATACACAGCATCCGTGTGTTTGTGTTATGTACGATACATACTCTCTTCTATGGCTGTACAGGAAAAGCAATACATATATATACATATACTAGCAATAACAGCTGCACCTGCCTGCCTGGAAGCTAAACCTATAATGGTTAGCCTCTCTTTCTCGCTCCTCTCTTTTTCTCTCTTGTTCTAAGCTAATATAAGCAACGGCAATAGAGTAACGCCAGGTATCCATTTTATCGTGATCTAGTTACCTGTGGCTGTATAGTTGCAAATTCATTCTATATAGTTATATGCTAAAGCCTTTGATTTTTTTACGTTTTTTGTGTTCTTTATTTTCTTTTTTTTTTTGCTTTTTTCTGGAGAGAAAGGGAGATTGAGATACTTTGCGCACAAAGAAAAGAAAGAGTTAACGCAAGTGTTAAGATTTTTCAGGATATTGAAATGTCCAGTGGCACTGTCGTTGGAATGCACTTGACCAGTGCGTTAACACCTCGGTGTTTATGCTCAACTTGGTGCACGATGGGATCATTAACATGGCTTTTTCCTTATTTAGATAATCGAAACTAAAGACTTTTATAAGTTTTCTTTGTTTTTTTCTTTCTCACTATTATATTATGAGGTTAAAAAAGTGATTAAATATTTTGCATAAAATAATAATTTTTTAATTTATTCTTACAATTTTTATTGTGATAATAAAAATAAAATTTGGAAATAAATTCAACATTTATCAAATAATATTTAATTTTATATTTTTTTTTATTTCGAAAAATATTTCACTAATGAGAATTCCACTGTACATTATAAATTTATATAAAACAATGTTCAACAAATTTATACGATTTTTTCATATTCCCTTTATCTAATCTTATTTTAACATTTATTCTACAAATGCTTATAGTATATAAATTGGATTATTATAGATCTAATGAAATGGACAAGATTTAATAGCAAATAAAATAAGTTTAGAATAAAAATAAAAAAAAATTTCTGATCAATACAGATCAAACATAAAATACTGTAATCTAAATTCAAGGACTCAATTTCCAAAATTAATCATTTCTCATACGGAATCGACACACATCTCAAGTAAAAAAAATATTCTAAAATAATTAAAAAATTACGAAAATTTAAAGTGATTTGTTGAAAATAAAAATTACTCTCTTAATAATATTTATAATTATTATGAAAAATAGTTGAAATAATCAATAAATTGATGCATATACGTTTATTTTTCATAAAGACACTAGCCTCTTTGCAAATACCGCTACCACAAGAACCTTTCAAATGAGCCTCTCTTTCTTTCTCCGTGCCATACTTATTTATCTTTCGCTCGTGTTCTTTGCCGTATTTTCTATTTTTTTTTTCTTTAAACTTCTAACAGCACGTAGGTTATTTACTTATTAATTCATTCGAGTTTATGGCGGATCGTTATCGGCCGCGCCTTAGAAAACTCGTACGACCAGTGAAGTTAAACAGCATGCTAGCGAGAAATTGGTTTACAATTTTTCTTTTCTTTTTCCTTTTTTTTTATTCTTTTGTTAAGGATGAATTGTAATTATCTTACAAGATAATAGTTGCAATACGGTAAAAAATTATACGTGATGAAAGAAATGGCGTGTTAAAAATTACTGAAAATTTTTGACGAAGACAACCAAGGTACTTCCAATTTGTACGTGTATTGAGTTCTTTTTTTTAAATTAATCTGCAATTTTATTCTAATAGGTTTAATCATTCATCCATAAATTTCAGTAATTTTAAATTCAATAACTAATTTTGAATTTTATTTGAACAATGATATTCGTATTTGTACAATATATTTTACCAACAATAACAATAGCGGTAATAAAAAATGGTAAAAAAATTTAATAACTGTTTGTTTCAAAGGATGCAACGAATATCTTTTTATTTGAAAGCTACAGTAATTCTAGCCGCAGCCACAAATTTTTTTTAACACTAAGATACGGCTTTTTATGGGCTCGTAAAGTGATCTTAAAAGATTTGTATTGAAAAATACAATGCGCATCTTTTTATGTATCGTATATATAGTATTAGTGACATTAACATTCAAACGAAATATATACATAAAATTTTATTATATGATTTTAAACATTTATTTAACCGGATTCAGCCAAATAAACCAACAATACTTTTAAACAATTTAACTTTATTTTACAATTTGAGTATATTTTACTATTTGAAATGCATATACTTTTTGTTTGTGTTAAAACGTGGGTACGTTAGAAAAAAGAGAGAGAGAATGCTGACATTTCAAAGACAAATTGACATGAACGATGCAGACTGCATACTTATTTCCATTTTTGCACTGATCCGTCTAGGTTTGCTACTTTCGTTCAAAAATGTAGTATTGACAATTTTTCGGGTCACTTGTCAATTTTCTGTACTTCTATACTTATTTTTTTTCTCTCTTCTTGCTCTTACTTTTTCTTTCGCGTACATTGCATGTGCTACTTTTCGTTCGGTCTCGTAAAACAAATATTTTAAATTGAAAACGAGTTTACAATGTTTTGGTTTTTAGTTTACTTTATTTTATCAAGCATGAAATTTTTATTAATTTTTTCATATTATATTTTTCAATAATAACGCGTTAAATTTATTTAAATTAAAGTTATTTAATTTCCGTTTGAATTTTAATTATTGAATAATAAATTTATATATCGTTTGCATAATGCTGAATACTTGATGCGACATAGTAGGAAAGTCGAGTAAAAATTATAATTTTTTATTATAAAGTTGCCGCAGACTGGCATTACGGCCAAAAATTACTATGCCTCATTACGATACAACATTACCATGCATGACGTGTATTAAAAAACTTTCTCGCCAATTTAATTTCTGGCAATATTATTTAACTAACTTATGTAATTCTACTCTGCATTATTTTATCATTTTATATCACGTATTATTTCAAAGAAAAAACTGGTTGCGATAGAAAAATCTTAGATGCTGTTTAACAGGTTATTTTAATTGAAGATTAAACTTAGATTCAATTATGCAAATTTTAAAATAAGTTAAAAAATTTTTCTAATTATTTTTAAATGTAATTACACATAATAAAAACGTTTTCTAAGTTTTCTTGCTTTTTAGTTTAATTCGTTATACTTTATTATGGTTCATTGAAAAATATAAAATCTTGATTTTACTGTAAATGCAACTTTAGAAAAATAAAAATTGTAAATTTATCTGATTAGAGATTTTCATGTTTAAAATTTTTTTATTAATAATCTCTTAAATTAAAAAAAAATGTATTGCAAAAAATTGTTTCAATCATTTACTGCTAACCATAGAAAAAACAATCTACCTTTTTTTGTCTGTTTATCAAAATATTAAAAATAATATATGGTATATAACACGTGTCAAATACCGTAATAAAAATATATGATAATCACTCAATAACATGATGGAAGCTTAATACATATAATAGTTTCAAAACAACCGCGAAATATCAGGGCCCAACCCAGTAGATCGCTGGTTATTATTTGCTGATTCTCTTGTTTTTTTTTGTTTTTTTTTCGTTCCGTTAAACGGATGTTTTCTTTCTCTCTTCGTTTATCCCCTCACCTTTTTTTTTTCATCTACCTATCCACTTCTAGTTTATTATCCCCCGAGTATTAAACGAACTCGTAAATCTTTTGCTTTTCGAAGAGTATAGGTTGTCGTCGACTATCTTGCGTGACGACGAATCAACAGCGCGGAAAAAGAGAGCGTTCAAAAAAAATGTTTGCTTCCTTTTTTTTTCGTACGTACATTCAATCTTTTATATTAATTTTTAGCTAAAGCAGATAAATAGTTCAATGTTAAAGGTATCCTTGAAAATAAAATTTTATTATGAATTGTGAATTATGTGTATTTAACTATTTTAAATGCTCATACTTTTGCATAAAAAATAAAATAATACAGACTCTTTTATTACGTAAAAACTAAAGTAATTTATTAATGGGGCGGAATAGCTAAGTGTACTATATGGCATAATTTCTGAATTTTGTATAAAAGTAAATTCGTGAGAAGTCGTAGTTGAAAGTTAGGATACGGTCAAAAGCTTTTGAATATGTGCTGACTGTAATGTACGATAAAGATTGCTGATTAGATAAGATTATATCGATATGTTGAATGCTGATGTTAATTAATCCTTCGGAAACTGAGTATTAAATTTGCAAAATTAGTTCCGTACTTTACTATTACAGTTATGATATTTTCTTCTAGATAAGTGCTTTTCGTGTCTAAGTGATTTCTTATAGATAAGTGATGTTTTTAGATCCTGAATATTACTTATCAATGTTTATATAAAAATATGAATTATGTTTTAAGAAATTGAAAATTTTGAGAAAAAATAAGTAATATTTTTTCAATTATTAATAAAGCATAAGTGATAATATATTATAAAAATATTTATGAATTATGAAAGTTTTGTTTTTTAATCATTGTTGAAATAATTATAGCTTTATAATTATTATTGAAACAATACGTGTGCGGATTTATTTTACAACCCGATGTATCACTGAACAATTACGCTAACAAATTTGAGTTTTGTGAAGTTTAGACAAGGGTGAAAATCAAGATCTCATCGTAACTACTAGAAAACTTTTATTAAAATCAAGGAAAAAATAAGAAAGTAAGATTTCAGAGGTTTTTTTTAAAACTGTAAGCATGAGTTTATTTATGTAACTTGTTTTGGATAAATAGCATGAATTGTTATTATAGCTCATCGATGATTCTGTTAATTACGTGATTAAAATTATTTAATTGAAAGAAAATTAATGTCCTGAAAAAGAAGAAAAAATTTTTTCGTAATTGCAATTTTAAAATCGCAATTTTGTAGCTCTTTTTGACTCTCATGACGAAAAACATGATCCGTGACTGGCGGGCAAAAGCTTCTTTTACAAAGTTCATTACAGTCTTAGCCTGAAACTTTTCGCTTTGGAAAGAAAGCCTTTCCATAACTGTTACAAAATGACTATTTTGGTTATTAATATAGTTTAGGAAGTTTAAATAAAAGGATATTTTGATTGAAATCAGAATTTAGTATTTTTAAGAAATAATGTAAGTTATGTCTCTTAGTTTTTAATCACAATCTATAATAAATATATCATTAAATACGAAATTCATGGCAATTATTAAATAAAAATAAATTACATTTCCTTTCCTTATTTATTTAATTAATAAATAAAAATAAATTATATTTCCTTAGTAAGCATTCACAAATAATGTTCCGGAAATTTTGATTTCCACATTTTTCCGAGGATATACATTAGGATCGAAATCTCTCCCAACCCTAAATACGTGATCTAATGCATGAGTAATACTTTGAACTATTAGCATTCAATTCTTTATCTTTTGAATATAGTAAAATGCATTATTTAGTTTATAAAATAATAAAATTTCATTACTTAAAATCTTAATGAAATTAAAATAAAATTTTTTCTCCGAGAAATCGCTATAACTTAAATACGATTTAGATCATATTTTGATTACATTATATTTTTATGTATTTTTTTAGAGTCTTTATTTGAATAAAAATTCCTCATTTATTATGTATAAATATGATTAATCTAATTATAATTTTTTGAGTAATATTATTTTGTATTATTCAATATGTATTATTGCTTGTATATACAGGTTTATACATAATAGGTTATCAGGCAGCAAATCATTTTGAATTCTATTGCGATTTTGCTGTAATTTTTTTAATCGGTAGTGAAATTGGTGCTCAGAGTACACCGCCCATTTTCTTAGAATTTTAGATATTTACCGTTTGATAATTAGCGTATAATCAAAACACAAGGATTGCAGTATATTTACAGTAATAGAAGTGTTTGTGCAATAAACAATTATAAGTGTAGCTTAATAACAGAATTGAAACCTACGACAAAGTGCAATATAGGGGTTGATATTTTGTAATCTCAAATCGCAGCAAGCCATTTAAAGTCATTTAAATGGTAAATGAATCCCTTTAGAAGTGCTGTAGCCAGTGCGAAACTATCATGCTGGACATTTTCACGCGTATGTATAGGTTGTGATTATAGTTGGTATGATACGATTAACCAATCGCTAATCATGAACATAGAAAATTATGGGAACTTCTTAGTGCTATCTGAGCAGCATGTGTGTTTGTGGTCAAAGTCATGCATATGCACAGGTGTAGGTTATTTTTACCACAAACACATATGCTAGTCAAATGATACTTAGGACCTTCCTTGGGAGAGGGAAGCACATGGTACAGTATGTAAAGAGTTCTTAAGATTGCGCTTTGAACGACTCCTAAATTGTGGCACAATGAAGTCTTGTTAGTGCCCTAAGTCGTAGACGGAGAAGGAAATGAAAAATTGAATGATTTTCGCACTTTGTCATTTCGCAATTGGGATTTCCATGATTGCCACGTTTCACATCTAAAATGAAAACTTCTTACCTCTACAAGGTGAGAAATCTTAAAACTTTTATCTTCTATTTACAAGGAGAGTAAATCTGTGGACCTTGAATTTTAACTATCTCATAATATATATTTTTATAACCAAAAAATCAATCACGTGTTTTAAAATTTATTCTCATGAGTATCAATTTGTAAAATACCAGTATACATTTATTTGCATTATCTGGAAATTAAGCGAATATCTAAAGATAAAAAAATTGATTTTTTAAGTAAATTTTTGTTGATTCCAACTCTAATTTTTACCATATTATAGAATGTACTTCTTTTGTATTAAACGTAATCAATAAAAAAAGTTATTTTTTTACCAAAAATGTATTTGATTACTTTATTTCATATTTAATAATAAGAAGCTTTTGAAATATACAAATATGAGACTGTAATATCTTTCGAAAATTTAGTATAATACTTTGTCAATATTTTAATGCCATTTTCTGCATTTAATTTAATATCAATATGATGTTCTTATAATAAGTATAACCGTTACACTCCGATGTTCTTTACTCTGTTTATTGGAAATTCCATCGGTGTATTGATGTCATTTACTGCTTTTAATTAAATAAAGCAAAATAACAAATGATAATATGGAATGCATAATTGGATCGGGTATTTTAAATGAAATTTATTTTACAATTTCATAATCCTTAAAATGAAATAAAATTTTTTTATATAATATTGTGAATCGAACAACCGGTCCATAAATTATTTGTCTTTACTGTTAAATAATCTATGTATTTTCAATGATTTATTAAGCATACATATTTAAATAAGGTAAATCAATATCTTACCTAAATTCAACAACTTTTTTTTTATATTCAAGTATATCTTCAAGCTCGAATGCAAGCGATTTATGTTTCTTTGCACAAGAAATCCGAATTCGCAAGATAATTTCGCGCATACAAATAGACATTTGAAAGAAAAAAAAATGGGGAAGGAAGTAAAAGAAAAATAAGAAAAAAAAATAAAACTTAAGAAATTCGATAACGAGTGAAATTTCCGTAATACTATAGATCAGTGTTTGGTCTTGCGTTCGACACACATAACGTCTCTAAAACTCTTCGTATCTCTCGCCTATTCGATATATACATACATATCTTGAACAACTTTGACGTGGTCGAAAGGATATATAAGAGAACGAAACTAAAGGAGTAAAGGCCCGCATATGTCCTCCATACGTCGTTCTTCGCTGACGTGTGCATATAGTAGAATATAGGCAAAAGACTAAAGCTATATATTCACCTTCCCTCTAGTAGTAGCAGCATTGCTAGTAGTAGTAGTAGTAATAGGAGTTAGCATCTTAGTTTGAGAAACTTTCATCCGCAAATATGTAAAATGTCGAGGGATAGAGAGACGGTTATAGGGAAGGAGGTAGAAATTTCAAGCCTCGAAAACTAGTCTCTTCACTGTTATAGATGTATAGAAGAACGAAACTCTCTATCTCTCTCTCTCTCTTTCTGTGCAATGTTATATACATGTATCTATATAACAACTTATATCTGCGTGAGACCCGCCTGGCAAACGTAAAATTTCTTATGCCGAAAAACTTTTCGATACATGTATATATGTATATATATTGTCATAGTATGCACCTTGGGATTCTTGTGCTCGACAAATTGCCAAAGCCTTTTCTTGAGACTAGCTATGTCTTTTACGTATGTTACATATTTTTTTTCTTCTTTTCCTTTTACTTTTTTTTTTACTTGGGTAGAATATGTACGGAAAAGCTAGAAAGAAAAACTCGAGTTGTACACGCTGCCGTTGATGCTATGTGCCCAACTGCAAAAGGGTATGATAATAAAGATGAGAAAGTTTCATGTTATTCGTGGTATTAAAAAGTTTTAATGCTCTTACATTTTCTGGTGTATATTTTTTTTTTCTTCGCAAGATAAGCTTTTTTTTCTAAGTCACACATAAGTACGAGCAAGCTTTCGAAACGAATTTTCTTGCTATTGCTCACATAGACATAGTTTAAGAGAAAAATAAATTGTTTTGCATGCAAAACTATTATTCGCTATTCAATTGGCTTTATGCAACTTTTTTTTGTCGCGCAAAATTTATGCAAAAAGAACGACTATTTTTTCTAGAAAAATTCGATTTATAAAAACATAAATAATTTATTTTTCTTTTAGAAGGAATTAAAAACTATTATAAAATATTCATTCCTTTAGTATTTCTTATTAAATAATAAAATAAAATCAGTTATTGATTAGAGAGATTAATGGAAAAACTTAATTATTGTAATATTTTTTATAAAATTTTTTTTCATCGATCTTCATGAAATTTTGATGAAATAATAAAA
The DNA here is from genome assembly GCA_017163975.1 of Anastatus disparis. NCBI lineage: Eukaryota > Metazoa > Arthropoda > Insecta > Hymenoptera > Eupelmidae > Anastatus > Anastatus disparis. The sequence goes on from JAFFSR010000251.1 coordinate 7,101,174, forward strand.
TGCGGAAAGTTACTTTTTCTCAAGAGACTTTTAAATTATATTGAAATCATAAATGGATAATTTGAAAAAGTTGAAGACAGTCTGGGTGCCATGCGATTCATAAATTAATTCACAAAGTATAGCATACTCTAACATAAAAGTTAATTTAAAATTCTTTCAATATCTCCTTATTGCATACGCGACATTTGTAAAAAATAAATGAAATATTTAAACTTCCTTTTTTAATGAATATAATTATTTAAAAGAAAGTAAAAACGATCAAATTTTTTTGATAAAATGGAGCGTAATTTCAACGTATGCCACGTATCGATAAACTTGCCGATTTGCCGAACATATAACACAGAAAAAGGAAAATCTAATCCAACGAGGCGTGAAATGCGCGCATTGTTGGAGAACAAAATAACGTGGTAAGATTTCAAGATCGAAGCATAACCCAATATACTATCTATATCTGCGATAGTAAATGAAAATGTGTAAATATATATATATATATAGAAAAATGTAAAAAAATCGAGTCCATTATAAGTATTGGAAAAATCCTTGCTATATATTTTCAAGATGGTATTCCAGAAAGACTTATGGGATTAAATCATTGTAAAAGGAGGAGAAGTGCGATCACAAGAACAGGTCAATAGGCGTTTTGAACATGTTGGGACCAACTGTAGCGTAAAAAAAGGGAATGTATGTGTGCTCTAAAGTCTTATGTACGTACATATATATATATATATATATATATATCTTTATATATAGTATGTATTTTCAAGGTAGTCGAATCACGTCGTCAGTCTCCCCGACCACACTCGCATTCCATATTTTTCTAAAGGCTCTCAATTACTTTTGACAGATCGATCACATATACGCCAAGCAAATAATACCGATATATCTGGCGATACCAGTTTTTTTTTCTTTTGTTATTTCAGCAAGGATCTTTTTTTAGTAACCAATAAATCACACGACTTAAACTTACAGTTTTATGTATGTGTACGTATACATATGATAAAGAAATCGATAGTGTGGTATTGATGTGCGTATTGATGAATATATAGAATGTGGAAGGTTTTAATAAGGACTATTCCTCACTGTTGCTTAGATATTATATCTGTGGTGTATATAAACCAAGCTGTTGGCGTTACTAGAATCTTAAATCGTGTGTTATACGTGTCCAAATTTGTTGAGAATTCACGCTTGTAGAAAAATATTGAGCGCGAGAGCAAGTTGTTTATGACTGTATCAGGTGGAAAAGACATACGTGACTGATGGATCGCAAAATTTTTTTTTTAACAAGAAAGTCTTTGAGTTCTGGAGTGTATTTAAATATAAAAAATAACTTCTGTATTATGGTTTTGCTGTAAAAAATGTAATAAAGAAAAATAATTTTCTTATTGTCTATTTGAAATAGGATATATGTAAATAAAATGAAATTTTTTTTTTTAGATTGGTTGTAACCTCAGCGTAAATATATATTTTGGTCACAAAATATATTTCATTTATCATTGTTGTAAAAACTTAAAAACTTTGATAAATTTTATGCAAATATTGTTATGTTTAAAAAATGTTGTAACTTTTACGGTCAAAAGTTTTTAAGTTTGATAAAAAAAAAAATTCGATAATAAAACATTATTTTTTCAAAGAATCATCAATGTTTTAATACGCCGCTTTTTATAGTTTTTAATGTCAAAAACCTTATGTGCTTTCACTTTACTACTGTGAATATATAAAAGTCATAAGTGAACTATCGATTATAACATAAACTTTAAATAATACTTAAACACTATATCGAACCTTCAAACGTTATTAGAAATAAAAATTTTTTTTCATTTATAAATATACTGTTCTTTAGAGTAACTGAAAAGTAATTTAAATCAACTATAACTATTACAGAATACCTTTTAATTATTTTTTAAAAATGAATATCTATTTTTTATCCTACCGTATTTTAAATAGATAATTGACATTCGTTTTCTATATTCCACAAATTTCAATAAACATTGTCATATTATATAATATTAAATCAATAAATTTAGAATATCAAACATTTTCATAAGGCATTAAAAATCTTTTGCATAAAAAATAAGCTATATACATTTGACTAAATATCTTTTATAGCAAAGATTTGTACATGCTATGCGAAAAGCTTTAACGGAGGAATACGGAAGACACGTCTTTTTTCCCCCATTCGTCGTAGTAAAGAAAAGAAAGTAGAAAAAAAAGAGAGAGGGGAAGGTGGAGGGTAGAAAATATGTGCAATGGTATGTAGCTTTTTCAAGAAGCTCGGAAGACGCGAGACATCGCGTTATATGCTAAGAGAGGTAAGAGTTTTCACTTTCGAAAATAGAAGTCGTGAAGGGACTGTTGGGTGGTATACGGAAGCCTCAATTTCCGTAGAATATTTGCTCTCTCTCTTTCTCATAGATGAAAACGGGGCTGAGGAAAAGCAAGGGGGTACACTGTAAAGTTGTTGAAGACTTGGATAGTACATTTACACATACAAAACACAGTGCAAATATTTACGGACTTTGCAAGATGTTGCTACATTATTCTTCTTTTTATCTCTCTTTTCTCCTAAGAATTTGCTTTCAAGAGTCGCAGTATACGTAAAGACAAATATTTTGTCCAAATACTGTTTATAATCTCTCATCTTTTAAATACATGGCATATATATATATATATATATATAAATTTTCGACTGTTGGTCAATATTTTATACTTTATTATAAAGTATATTTGCGAAGTTTTTGGAATTTAAAGTTTCTAAAGCGGCTCAGTTCCTTTTGCATAATACAGTTAAGTACTAAAGCTTATACTGTCCGTTACGCCTCGTAAATCATAAATACTTTTCTATGTACAAGTAAAAAAATATTGCTCAAATTGTAACAATCATTTTATAAACGTAGTTCTTGATTGTTGATTTTGAAATTTCATTTACTATTCTATGTTCTCTCTATTTTTAAGTGTTTGTTTGCATCGCCTTGTTTTAACATCTTGACATGCAAAATCTCATTATCTTGAATTTCTGTATCTTAAGAGTCACGCGCTTAGTTAAAAATTCCGTGATAAGTTGTTTTTTAAAAACTAAAATTGTACGTTTAATGATTTATGTAACTTTTAAGAATTTAGCATTTTAAGTAATTTGAAAAATTCAAGATTTCAAATATATTCTATTAGGCGAAAAAGGCAGAACTACTTACTTTATATAAAGACAGAAAAAATGGAAAATATATAATTTTGTAAATAATAAGTTTAATGTTTGAACTGTTATTTAATAAACTGAAAGTTGATAATGAGTAAATCTAGTGGTAGAAACCTCCACTAATATTTGATTGAGAGGGATTGTTTTATTTATTAGATAAACTTGAGTATAATTATTTATTTATTTTGTATAAGATAAAATAAATCTAGGTAGAGAAAACCTTGGTTATTGACATTATGTTCATAATTTCCATAAAATGAAATAAGAATCCATACACATTTGAAAATTATTTATTTTTATAATCAACAATAATATTTTTGATACTGTGCTAGTACCGAAATTTATTATTATAAATTATTTTTTAGAACAATATAATTTTTTTACATAAGTCTTATTTATAAAGTTGCAGTCAATCTTTTGACATTACTTAGTATATCACTTAAATAGACTACTCAAAAAGCTCAGTCTTAATTGATTTTTCTGTCTTGCATTAATCATTAAAGCTGGAGAGCAAATACATTGTTCGTATGAAGAATACAAACTTTACAAGTTATATTTTACTTCAAAAGTTAATTTTGTATTAATGTAAATTAATAAGACATTTTAAAATTAAATTTAGTACTCACATACTTATTAAAATATCAATTAATTAATTAATCAACGACTTTTAGCTCTTCACTCTTCAACTATAACTTTATTTTTAACGCAGTCGCATTTACAGTTAGCAAATACCACATTATTATATATTGCTATAGATGTATAATAATTTCACTAATGGAACTTTAGTACCACATTCGCGCGTCTATATTTAAAGTTTATAGCAAGATTTGGTTAGATTAAGATATCGAATTCAAAGCCATCGTGCATTAGTTATGTCAGAAAACTAGTTTATTTTTAATAAAAATTATTTTTAATTGAAATTTGAAGAGTATTAAGTAAAAATATAGATAAAAAGAGAGTAGAGAAGATTTACAATCAAAGTTAAACTTATTTCATTATAAACTCAAATTTCTTAATTGTAATTTCGTGCATAAATTATACATAAATTTACAAACATTTTATAGCGATTATCATTTTCCATCAGAGAGTTTGGTAGTGGATACCAGAATTTCAAATTTGTTAGCTTGGCAGAGTCTTGATGTTTTACTTGGATTTGAAAAGATTTTTTCTTTTTTTTTAAATCTTTGCGTGACACTGTCATTGTGCTTTAATGTCATTAATATTTAAATATAAATAATAATATTAATTTTAGAACACTATATTTTTTATCATCAAAATCAATTAATATTATGGTCAATTCATGATGAAAATTGTGTATGTAATTACATTATACTAATTTGACCATATATTGGTGAAACATTCACATCTTATACTAAACTTTCTACCATTCTTTATTTTTGTTTGTTAAAGTGAAAACTGCTGAATATGTGCAGACAAATAGTAAGAAAATGAATGAACTTGTATTCAATTATCTATAATTGTAAATTTTATATTCACTGGCAATTTTCAGTACATAATATTGTATTATGATGTAATGCATTATTAGTTTCGATACGTATATAAATTTATAAATTGCATAAGTACGAATATAATAAGATATATAAACGGCATTTTTCAAAGTGCTAATTTTGAAAGTGCATCAAAATAAATAATATAAATTTAATTTCTTAAAAAATTTTCGAAAAAAGCTTTACCACTTAAAATTTTGAGATTTCTAACATGTTTCCAAGTTAAAAAATACTTTTCAACACAAAATGCGTAGAGTTTAATTTCTCATGTGTACGTAAACATTTTGCGTACTCAATGAAGAAAGTGATATTGCGCATATTCTAGCTCATACTTGCGGGACGCATCATTCATAACGCATTCGTAATGAAAAATTACCACATTGTACTGTTACTACAAGTAAAAAAGTTAAATATTATCATATACCAAATAAATGTGAGAAAATCAAACTCCACTCATGCACTTAAAAAAATAGTGTACACAACTTAAGTTAAAATTATATATTTTGCACACTTTCCGCATACTATGCTATTATTGTTTATTATTTATTTAGTTGATATTAATTTTTTAAAATTCTTTTGAACTATAATTCTATTTACAAAATCATAACAAGTAGAGCTTTTCATTATAATAATTTTAATGATTACTTTTATCTAAAATTTTATAAGGCATTCAAATATTTTATGATTTCCAAGTATAACCCTCACTCTTTTTTCTTCACTGGTGATGTAAGACGAAGAAAAGGTTTTTAAAAAGTAGATCGTTAGTTGCTGCCATATGTTGCTGACAGCTCTTTCTCGTATACGACTACTTGTTGGAAAGAAAAGAATAGAAAGCTGAAGAAATAAAGTAGGATGAGGTGGAGAAAAAAAGAAGTAAGAATCAAATTGCTTTTTTACGTACTCATTCCATTTCTATTTTAATACACTTTAAGTGAATGCCATACATTAATGCTGCTAACATAATGTGACACCAAAAGCAAAATTGTTTGAAACAGAAATTTATTGATTCTCATTTATAAATACTCGTAAAATAGGCAAGTGAAAGGTATGAAATCAAATACAGAATAATAATAGATATTATTTATTTCAAAAATGTATTCATGATTCTTATATTTTGCTTGTTGAAAATGTAAGCCAACAATGAGTTCTAACATAAAATGCTTATGAAATTACAAAATTAAAATTAATGGCCTATAATATCTGAAAAAAAGTTTTCCAAAATATTGTTTGAAACGTTGCAAAACTGTTGCATTAACATTGTAAACCATCTTTATGTCCACCTTTTGTTGGATCTGTAACGTTTTTATAACATCGTTACATGTAGCAGTATTTATTAGTAAATTGTCGTAAGGGTTGTAACAACAACGTAACTGGAAAATTCAATTATATTGTCTTTACAACGTTAGTACAACATTTCTACCACATTGAAATGACAACCTTATGTGTTTGGCATTTGACAAGTTCTAAAGATATTATAAAAAACATTATAATCGAACAAAACGCGGACTTTTGCAACGTTGATGCAACATTTTTAAAACTTTTTTACAACTTTAAGTTACAACATTGTAAAGTTATTTGTCCCTTATGGCAACGTTATTTGAACGTTACGTGCTTTTTCTGAAAATTTTATTATTAAATTATTTACAGAACTCTTAAAATTTGAACTTACAATAACTGATACTTTTGTAAGTATCAAAAACAATAACCAAGAATTAATGAAATATTGAAGAAATAACCGCAAAATATTTGATTATTAGCTAAAAATAAATAACAACAAAGATTCGTAAATCAGAGAGTGAAGCATAAAAAATTCGATGCACGGAATGCGATCGAAAACGTATTAAAATTCCGCGAAGCTGCGACCGCATCGTTCTAGCGCGCGTTCAAGTTGTATTAAGCGAAAATGGAAGGGGAATGCAAGCCACAAATAAAAAAAAAAGAAAAAATAAAAAGAAGAAAAAAAATACTCTAGAGAAGAAAACTTAACGTTCTTGGTTTTGCTAACGATTCTCCAACGTGCCAAGCAGCCCGAGAAAAAAAAGTATAACGCATTGCACATAAATGTTTACTAATTCACTGTGCTATTACCATTTCTATGAGATACGTTTTGGTAAATTTATGATTCGATTGTATACAAACCCAAAGTTAGATTTTAATTCTTATAAACATCGAAAGTCTTGCAATATGTATATACTGAAGAGAAAAAAAAGTATCGTCCTTGCTGAATATCACGATTGAATGGGCATATAAAATATATGATTTCAAACTATTTGAGATACAAAATTATTCTTCGTTTAGTTATGCCGATCAGGATTTACTTTATGCGAAATTTGTTTATATTGGCAACAGAGACGATTTAATAATATTAAGAAAACTTTTTTTTTTTTGATAACACAAAATTCTATTATATTTACACGTTGGAACGTTTCACTCATCGTGAGTCAAAGATGAATGATTGATTTAATTTAAAAATGCTAGAAATAACATTTATAAGATCAAAATAATTATTATTTAAACCTAGACTGTTTTACTTAAACATAAGTGTTTAATAACTAATAAGAATTCTGATGACTTTAATTCTTAAAAACATGATGGTAAACCCATGTTACCGTTTTTATCAATTTAAATTTTGGTTACTTTATTTCAAATTGGTGCATTTATATCTGATCTTTCCTGTAATATTTATAATGAAAGAATGTAAAAATTAATTGAAACATCATTAATATTTAGTACATTAGCTGTACTAATGAACAAATATGAAAAAATGAAAATATTTTTGGATTTTGAAAATTTTGTAATTCTGAATTTTTTCTTGACAACTGTATATGCAATCAAAAAATTACATTTAATATTTTTTTAATCAAAATCTAGAGTAAAATACAATAGTTTCAGTTATTTATTTATTAATTTTTATACTACAGCTGTTAGGAATTTCAATTTCTCTTGATTTGCCAATATTGGCAATTTTGCTTAAAAAGGACTCCATATAGACCAAAACTTTGAAGACAGTAAATATATTTAGCTGCACATCCAAGGTTTTAGTGTTAATTATTTTATCAATCTACAATAGTATTTATTTTTTAAAATTATAAGTCTATTAATTGTAACTAATCAAAAAGAAATTCACTGGATCGTATTTTTTTAATTTCAAAAAATTAATAAAAGTTATTATTAAGTTTATTTATAAAATATTATTATATTGTTTTACAATAATAATATTATTAATAATAACAACAACAATAATTTCATAAATTAGTACGACTAGATCGATATTTTTTTTATATAACTTAAAATTTTTTCACTATTGATATATTTTACATGAATGAAAACAACATAAAATTTTTGAGGTCTTAGTGGTTCATTTAGTAGAGCAATGGATTCGTACACTTGGGGTCCCCAGTTCGAATCCCGCTCTTGGCTGATTGACGCAAGCACCACTGTATGTTACATGCGCTTTGTTCTCAAATACACTAAAACGACCTTCGTCGTTAATTAGCATCGAAGTGATAGCATAAGTACAGCGACGTTAAATAAAATAAAAAAACCTAAAATTACTGTTTGAGATAAAAGGTTAAAGCATATTTTATATGACAGCTATAAAATTTTTTTATGAGTCTTGAAAAAAAAACCTTTTTGGAAGTTATTGAAATTTTAACTAATATTTAATTTATCATGCAGTTATGTTTACTTTATATTATTGATTACATGAATATTTGCAAAAAAATAAAGAAAAAACTAAACTATGTATCAAATGACATCATTTTGTGGTACTTTGAAAAAATTAAGAAATCAACTTACAAAAGTTTTTCATTCTCTATTCACTTGGCACAAACTAAGCTTCTCTTTCCATAATTTTTAATCATCCAATGAACGTAGCTGTATAACTGCAGAACTTTCTCTTACAAAAAGAAAAAAAAATGAAAGAATGAAGCCGAGAAAAAACTTCAGCCTGGTGACTAGTGAATTTTTTTTTTCTTTTTTTTCTTAAGAAAACTTAGCAAACTAACGATCAATCAGTCTATCTTTGTACAAAATTTAACCAAGGGATTTTGGCTAATGTATATATATATATATATATATATATATATATATATATATATATATATATATATATATATATATATATACATATATATAGATAAACAGTACGAGTGATCATGTGCCTCATACTAATGAACAAACGCAACAAATTACTGATCCTGTCGTTTATATCACTTTATCGATAAACTAAACGAAATTCAGCTGTAACAGGCTCAAGAGAGGGTGGCAAAAGATTACTTTAACTTTTTTTTCCCTTACGTACACAGCATTTAGACCAAATGAAAAACCAATAACCTCTTTTTCTCTCCCTTCCAAAACGATATATCTAAACGATAGTAATAATAGTCTCTATACAGATAAAGAAAAGAAGTAATGATTCTTTTTTTTCTTGAATTATTTTTTTGCAGCTATAAAGACGAAAGGAAGTGTTAGAAAGAAGAAAAAAAGAGTAAAAGGGCATAAGAAAGAGCGTGACTAGTACAAATTTTATTTGCGCTGCCAGGAATCGACAGAAATTGCGTGAACAAACCGTTGGTCAAAAGATCGATTCTCCCATATTTTTTTTCCATGAGATTATATATATCGACGATGAAGATAAATTTTTAGTTTTGTTTCAATTATCTTTGATTTTTTGCCGGCTGTTGTTTACAATTTCTAAAGGATAAAGGAAGTTAACTTTTTTTTTCTGGTAAGAAAAAAAAATTCACATTTTATGAGTTTATATTGATTTTGTAATTAAATTAATATGTGCTCAAGTTATTTATTTTGAAACATTTTTAAGTTTATTGATTTATAAAAACTTGATTAATTTAATTAATAGTAACTTATTAAAATAAAAATGTAATAATTATTATTCATAATAATCGAAAGTGCACAAGGATAAAAAATAAAATAATTTGAATTGAATAGTTTATTAAAATCTGGTATTTATTCCTTAATATATTTACAATATTATTATATAATCATAGAATTATAAATATCAATAAAGCATTTTTTGAAATTGTGTTCTTGAATAATTTAATTAATCTTTAATGATTACAGCGCAAACATATACTTAAGTCGCGTGCTTAAATACAACTCTTTATATTTTGATCCAATTTCGGATTATAAAGTAATTATCAAAATATTTAAATGGTAAACATGCAGGGGTATTAAATTTTGCTAACATTATTACACAATGTTAAATATGTATAATTATTCGCTAATGTGATTATCGTTTAATGACCGCGTAATAGATTTCCCTATAAATAAAAAAAAAATCTAAATAGTTTGATGAAATATAAGTAAATAAAAAAGCATCATTATTATTTAAAACAAATTTTTTAATTGTGATTCATTTTCGAACACAAGCACAAAAAAACACTTTTAATACGCCTTTGTACATTTGAAAAATGATCCCGATAAACGTTCATTCAATTGAAAAGTTTCTTACTGATCTAATTAAACGCAGCTAGAATCTTTTATATAATACGAATTTTTACACATAAAAATCTATTATCTCCCAATGATTATACTAACTCTTGTAGCGTGATTTTCCGGTTATCGAAGATAAAGCAAGAGAGAGAAAGACAGAGAGAAGCGGTAAGGAAGGAGACTGGTATTATATTATAACTACTTCACGTAATGGCACGAATTTCCGATCGTGAGAAATCCATCGACTACTAAACTCTCGTGGCACGCTCTCTCTCTTGTTCTAGTATTTCTCTCTCTTTTGCTCATTCTTTTTTATTTCAAAATTTTATATTTCTTTTTTAAGTTCGTTTTTTTTGCATTTATTTGTGCTTGTTCATTCAGGAATAAGTTTTTACGCCGTTTCCTTTTCCGCGCGTTCTTAGCAATTAATTCCTTTGGCAGTATTTACTTAGACATTGAGTTATCGAAATAAATCACATCTCTTTTTAGTACGAATAACGGAAGTGAAAACCATAATTAGAAATAGAGAAAAAGAGAGAAATAAAAAGAGATAGGACATTGAACTTATAGCATATATACAATAAGTGATCTTTATTTTCCATTAGTCATTTTATTGGCAAATTATAAACTATTATGGTATACGTGTACTACAATTTTTTTCAAATATTTAACTCGTAGTTATATTAACTTTTGAGATTTGGTGTTTGATATAAGAAAAAAAAATCGTTAATGTATACTTAAAAAATGATATATATATCGAATCGCCAAAAACGTACAATTATATTCAAATTAACATGTGAATCAATCTACGTTCTCACATACATTTAGAACAGAATCAGCCTACTTTTATAGATGATGTTTCAATTTTTTTTTTTATGATTTATTTCTTTTAAGCAGTGATTATAACGTACTATTAATATTTAGTCTGTAAAGATTGATAATTAAATACGTCATGCTATTAGAAAGATAAAACATATACAAAATTTATAGTGAAATGATCATATATAAGTTTTTCAAGGTAAGTCATGGTTTTTGTAATTTTTAAAATAAAATATGTTTATTATAATTTAAATTGCGTTTTCTTATAAACTTATCCTAAGGAAAATGTTATTTCTTCTACTCTTTATAAAAATGACCTAAATAAATTTAATAACAAAGGTTTAAATGTTACGTTTTAATAAGTATGTTGCATAAGTTATAAGCGTAAATAAAATATTTAAAAATATTGAAAAACAAAACTTACGAAATCTTACAACATCCAATTTTTTATAATTATTCTCTGTAATATTTTTCTAATGAACTAAAACAAGTTTATGAAGAAAACAAAATATATATAATATTATCGATAATATATTCATTTAACTTTAAAAAGTAACGTCAACTCATAAGAAAACTTTGGGTACATGTCAAAACACATATTTTTACCCTATCGTTTACGCGAAAAAAATTCTCATTCCTTTTTTCTTAATTTTTTTTCTTTACTTTACGTTGAAAAAAAAGAAACTTGGCTGCTACGCGTTTCGCAAAGGAAAACTTTTTTCTTCGTGATTACATCGAAAAATTGATGGTCGAGGAGCTCCGGTTGTAGGAGGTTACCCAACGAAAGACTTGCACAGGTTTGCGCATAAAAAAAGAAAAAGAGAGAAAAAAAAGGGAACACAACATTTTCTTACTCTTCGTTAATAAACCAAAAGAAAACTCTATCCTTCCTTTCAATACTTCTTTTTTTTTCAATGACATAAGCGAGAAAAATTGTTAACTCAAACTCTTTTCTTAAGATAAAAAAAATTGAAAGTTCCAATTAAAATCCACTAATATTTTCTCTTCTTGGTTTAACGAAAAACTTTTCGTTAAATTTTCGTCCAACGACAAGATTAAAAAAAAAGACTACAAGATTTCAGACTCGAAGCACATCGATCTACGATAATAAGCAATCGTAAGGTCTTTAACAAATTATACGTTAGTTAGTTAAATGGATATACGGTTAATGAACTTAACTAACTTTGGCTTTTTGAAACTTTTATGAAGCTTGCGCTTTGCTCAATTCGATAGTTAAAACTTGCCTGTGAGTAATTTTCGATTCGATCGATTATTACAACGTTTAAAAACAAGTTTTCTAAAAAGCAATTTAAACATTTGTCACAAAATGCGTCGGTGTGACGTAAGTAATGAAACGTAAATCTTGAAGTATGGCTACGAAAGCTGTTGCACCCTACGCTCGAACTATAAAAAAACAAGATAAAAAACAAAAAAGTCAACGAACCGGAGAACGTTTCTTTCTCTTTGTCTTGACTCTTATTTTTTTTTTATTGAAAATCGGTAAAGTTTTGAAGTTTGAGTATTGGGCTATAGAAATCTTTGGATGTCGGTACATGATGTAGTTTATAGGAGGCAAAGTTTTGATATCGTCGTAATAAATTTGTTGAACGCTTCTTTTGAAGAAGTGGACGAGTTTCGCTTATGTACCTAATAAAAATGTTCATATTTTAGAAACATTTTTATAATAAAAAAATTATTTTTATCCTTAGAGATTTTTCCAAGGTCAAAAAATTATTTTGTTATAGTACTCAAATAAATGTTTATTATATTTCATGACAAAAAATTTGGTTTTTAGTATATTTTGTAAAAATAATTTTACTAAGATTGTATCTGTAGATATATTCAATATTTTCAATATTGTATGTGTGCATACTTGCCAAAAAGGATATTTTTATAAATTTTTTAATCGTTCTGTAACTATAATTTAAAATTACACAATTAAATCAAATCACTATGATTTTTTGCTCATTTTTATTAAAGAATTTTTAAATAACAGCCGATGAATAACTAAAAATATTTCTGCTTTATTTTGTAATAAATAAATAAATTGTCCTAAAGAAAATATGTTCTAATTGAATTTTAAATGTGATATCCATATTAAATAAAATAAAATAATAACTTGAAAACAAAAGTTCTAATTTTACGCTCAAGCACTATTATTTTAGCTTATTTAATAAAAATGCAATAATATATAGGTTTTTGTAATTTGCTTAATACAAATGAATCTTACAATGATCTTAGAAATAAGTTTAAACATTAAATTCAGTTAATATTAAATTCAGTTTCTTTAATTTCAGTAATTAAAATATATGCAAAACTAATCTTAATCATCCAATTTTTTTTAATTTAGTTATTTTTCATGAACTTCAATATCCTGATAAAATTAATAAATAAGTTAAAATTGAAAAAGCTGTAAAATATTTAAAATTTTTGATAAAAACTTTAGAATTTTTTATGGATTAAATAATAACAAATTATTTATTAAGAATCATTGTTATAAGTAATTCTTCTTTTATAAAATATTTGAAATGTATAAATAATAAATTTGTAATATTTTACAACGTACTTTATGAATTTTATTAAAATTTTAAATTGTTAATTTTCATCGATATTTTTCATTCATAAATTTTTAATTTTTTTATAAATTGAACAAAAAATTATTTTTTTATTTTTAATTTATTTGATTCAAGTTAAAATTTAAAAATTCATAGCTTATGAAAATTTATTATGAAATTTCTACAAAAAAATTTACCTTCACAACATTATTACTTTTTTAACAAGTTTGAAATATAATGTTCAATTGCACGTTAATGAAGAACGTACTTTAGTACTTCATTAGAAATTCAGTATGTATTATAGTTTAGAGATTAATATCTAAAAAATTTAAATACTTTTAGAAGTATCATTTTGAAAAAAATTGCATGTTATCAGCTACATCGTTATACGATGAAATATAGCTTCTCACTTAAAAGTTTCTATTCATCTTGATATCAAAAGCAATCCCAAGAGTCAATCAAACATCATCAACTGACACTTTGTTTTTAATCGAAAAACTTTTTTAGTCAAACTTTCTGCTACTCCAAATTTTTTTAAACTTTTTATATATATTTTTAATAATATTAATGTAATAATAAATAAGACAAAGTGAAAACTTTTTTTATTTAATTTTGTTTTTATTTAACTCTGAATAGTATGTTAAGCCGTCAAAATACTTGAAAAAAAAATAATCTTGATATCAATATTTGTAATATCTTTAAAATGCAAATGTGTTTGCTTTGATAGGATAAATGGAAAAAGCCCTTTTATACTGGTATTATAAGTTCAAGTTTTACTTTTGTTATGCTTTACATCCACCAAGAGAACATCGAATTCAGTAAATCTCGAATTCATTGAACGAGTTTAGACTGTGGCAATCCTTAACGAGGATCCTCTTCGAATGTTCTAAAGTTTTGGGATTCCGTTTGCTCATACCTGTACTGCAATGTTAGCAAATATAGATTATTTTAAATTACGAATATATATATAACACGTTTACATTTACCAACGTAACAATTGTTGTCTACATTGCAAAATTTGTTGTGTTATTTCAGTTGAATGCCAAAGAGATAGAACAAAAAGTAGAAGAATATTATGTTCATATCACTTTTATACTTTTAATAAATAAACTTTTTCAATCTTGAAAAATGTGTTCTTGTATTATTTTGAAATGAAATTAATAATTTGAAAAAAGTTTTTTTCATTTTTACATTTTCGTCCAGTAACTCGAAAAAAGTTTTTTACCTTTACATTTTTTTAGGTATTGATTTAGTTTCAAATAAACAATGGAAGGAGCTTGAAAAAAGTAGCTTTACGAATATTATGATTCTTTATTTAATTACATTGCACATAATTCATAATAAAAAAAATATTCATTTCTGGAAACTTTTTCAATGAAATTTAAATAATAATTTCTTTTTTGACTTTATTCCCATGATCAAAATTAAAAATTCTTATCATTTTGAAATTTTAAATTTGTAGGTCAACAAAGAAATTTAATACTGTCAGATTAATTTTTTTATTAAAACGATTAATTATGAAAAATTCAAGCGTTTTAAACAATATTATTTGCTCTATCATTTTTATTGTTTTATTAACTTAAAATTAAGCTAGAAAGTTGAAACGTTAAATCCAAATGTAGTATTTCACAGCTTATAGCCAATCTACCACTTACAATTTGAATTTTTTTGGGATTGGAAAAAACTTGGAAACCTAAAAAGTTGTAAATATCAGAAATCAACATAGACATTATTTTAAAACTTTTTTCAAAGTATTTGTAAATATTGAAAATTTTTATTAATAAAAAAAAAATTTTCATAATTTATAAAAAGATAATTAAATATCATGTTTTTATTGCTCATAAAAAACTCATTAACTTAAAATAATCGTAACCGATAAATAAAAGAGAAAAAAAGCGATACGAAAGTAAATTAGAACTCAAGCGGAAATAAGAAAATAAAAAAAAAACGAAGTAAATAAAATTCTACCGGTATATATTTATATTTGTTATCCTTAGCGCCTCGGATACCAAACTTGGTGAGATAACTTTGCTTGCTTGCTTACGTTCAGTAGAGGGATTCAAGTAAGAGGAAAACTGGTTAGGCTCTTAATGTAAGCGTGGTTTTCCATCGAATCGAGCCTGTGCACGCTTATGTGTATATACACACACACAGCAAGCGTTCGCGAAAAGTTAATACATAATTTAGTCTAGAGCACAGAGAGCGAGCGAGAGCAAGAGAGAGAAGATGAAGTAGAAGAAGAACAAGAGAAAGAGGAAATCGTTGGCTATAGGCGACGAATCCCTTGCAGTTAACCTCAGCTGTAAACTTTGTCGTCTATTTGTCCCAAGTTAAAGTGTCTACAAGTGCCTAACGCTTGAATTATCGGCTGCTGCATTCTCTCCTACTTTCTCGCTCTTTTTTTATTTACTATCTCTATCTATCTTTTCTATGCTTACGACAATCGATGTATCTGTAGCTTGCGCGTTACTTGTTGTTCTATTTATCTTCTTACGTAATATTCAGTAATTTTTCAAAATGATCAAACGAATAGAAATTTCATTTAGACAGGAAAAGAAAATTTTTTTGCTTAAAATTATTAATTTTTTGAAATTTTTCAATTTATTCATTAGTCATTTGCTTCATTCAATTTTAAATAAAATTTCATTTATTGTACTTGTTTTGGTTGATTTTTAGTTTTAAACTGTTAGTAGTGAAAATGTACTTTTTAACGATTTTTTAAAAAAATAAGTAACTACAAATAATTGGAACTTTTTTATACTTTATTGATTAATATAGAAACTTATAAACGTAGCGAGTATAAAATTTGTTTTATAAAGCTCTTATCTAACAGTAACTTCAATTTTTTTAAAAACTGATAACTGCATTTGCTTTTACAAAGAAGATTACGAAAATGATTCGTATAATTCAATAGTTTTTCTTTTTCTTGTATATCATCATTTGGTTTTATTGTACAAATTTAAAGGAAAATTAGTTATTGAATTTCCAGTTTATTTCTCTTGAATGTTCAAACAATGATATAGTATCTGTCCAAGATAAAGTTATTTATAATAAAAATTTTGCTAAAATGTTGCTAAACTAAATGACTCAATTTTTTAAAATAATGCAATTTTCAATAATTTGCTAGCAAAAATTGTTTGCAAACAATTAGCATTTTTTCAATTTATGCAAAGCAATTATTAACGTTTATGTCATGATTACTGATATGTTTGCTTCATTAATAATAATTTATAGTAAGTTCATACTTCATGACAAAGATATTGTTGATATGTTTGAATTAATTCCATTTATTGAGTTGTCGTAATAATTAATAGATATAATTAAATAAATTAAAGTACCAAATTACTTTGAATCATATATGTTTATTTTAATATATAAACTTTGCGCACATATATCGTGTTATTAAACAAGAAAAAAAGGTTTGTTTTATTTAAAAACTATGTTACATTTGCTTCATTTTTAAAATGTTTTCCATACATTCCTATATTGTTACTTTTTCCGCAAAAAGTAAACATTATCTGTACTAGACAAAATAGAGAATTAAAAAAAAAATTATTTTATATACACATTAGCGTGACTTGTCATTTACAGTCAACATCCAGAAATATTTTTTATGTATAATTGTTATGTTATCATTATAATATTGTGAATTTAAAAAAAACTCCTTAGAATTTAATATAATATAAATTATTTAAAATCAGAAAATTTCAATTGATTTTTAAAATACGATGCAATAGCCAGCAATGAAAACAGAACATTTTATTCGAAATAAAAAGATTAATCAATTTACTAATTAAATTATTCATGATAATCTGGGTAATGATTTCTGAAAATATCTATCAATCATTAACAAACTGTTCAAAAATTGGTTCATGTCATCCAATTACAAATCAATTGAAATATGTTAGCTTTGAGAATGTTTAAAAATCGCAATAGCTATAGCTTTTTCTAAATCTCAGTTTACATGTGAATCTAAAAAGATAAATCTGAAAAACTTCGAATTCAAATTTCCGATAATATCCCTCTAACGCATTATTTCTTTTCGATATATCATTCACGTAAAAAAAAAGTGAAACGAGGGGTAAAAAAAAGAGAAAGAGCTGGGGAATACGATTTCTTATCAGCAGCGCCCAATGGCACGGGAAGGAAACGATTTCAAAATTGGGATCTCTATTTTCAGTTAGGTACTGGGGCAAAGTATAAGAAGCTAAGAAGGGGAAGAAGAAGAAAAAAAAGTAAAGCGAAAGATAAACTTTTTTAAAAACTTTATTTACCCCTAGGGGTCTCTGAGCGACATGGGGCTTAAAACGAAAAGTAATGTAAATCTTAAAAAATAACTTCTTTATGACTTAGAAATTCAAATACGATAAAAAAAAAGTAGTATTACCCTTGCAATACGGATAAGAATTTAAAAACCTTTACATTTTTCATGTGTATGGGATTAAAATGAAATAAGTGTAATGTAAAGATAAATAATTTTTAAATTGTAATTCCAAATTTGTTGATTGATGTTTCGTGAAACGAAATAAAATTGAATTGAATTTTTATAATTGAGATAGTTTTTGCTTAATAATTGATAACAGGATGAAGGGTTTAAATACGAGCCATTTTTATAGAACATTGCGATTGTTTGTAATTCATGAAATTTTATCTGCTGAAAATAGTTAGATTAATTATATACAATTAAGCTGCTATTTTGATGACTATCGGTTGAATTTTTAAATTACGAAAGACGATTGTTTATTTTGAATTTAAAGCGTTATAGTATTAACAAAGTAAGCGTTAAGTATTACATATTCATGTTAATATAGTATGGGCACAAAATATTGCAGACAATAAATATAGTCATAAACTCATATTTTATTAGTTAAAAAATAGAAAAAGTACTATAATCTAGAATATAGTCTATATTTTTGATTCTTAATACGAACCAAATACAATTATTTTGTATATTTTTTATTTATATAATGCAATTTCCTTTGAAATTTCGTATTTATAAAATTTATAAGAAAGAATATTAATAGAATTGATAAAAGTGTTAACCTTGGATAATATTAGTATAAAAGGTCGAGATCGTTAGTGGCTCATTCGGTAGAGCTATAGATTCGTGATCTCGAGGTTCCGAGTTCGAATCTTGCTCTCGGACAATTAGCACCACTATATGTTACATGTGCCATGTTCACAAACACACTGACGAACTCCGTCGCTAATTAGCATCACAATGATAGCATAAATACAGCGACGTTAAATAAAATTTAAAAAAGTAAAAAAAAATTTCGACACAACCAATTTTCGTTTTTTTTTATATTATCTTTAAATATATATTTAATATTATATTTATTATATTATCATTAAAAAAAAACTTTTTAGATGATATTGAAATTCTAACTAGAATTTAATTTATCATGCAGTTATGTTTATTTTATATAGTTTATTACATAAACATTTGCAAAAAAAGAGAGAAAAAAATTAAATATGTATCAAATGTCATAAAAAAAGTATGAAAGGAGCATTTAATGTTGCTAAAAAAAAAAGAATACGTTTTAAGGCTAAAAGTTAAGCGTGTCAAAAATAACTTTGACTAAATTTTACGTATCTAAAAGTTAATGTTTTTTTAAATATTTTTTATGATTATTTATATCGATCCATATTAAGAGCATATTTTTCAAAATTGCTAGTATTTTTTTAATTTTTAATACATTTTTCTTTATTTTTCATTGTCTCTCTTTATAATTTCAATATGTTAATTTTGATTGTTTTCAATACCATTGAAATGTAACTAGGTTTAAAATTAATATTTTATTCGATTTTTCTATCAATTTGAATTTGCATGATCCCTATTGAGAGCCTTTATCCTATATGATGAAATTGCCTTTTAATCTCTGATGTTTCGCAATTCAAAATAAAATTAATTAATGCTCTGATATAACTTTAATTGTTAAAATATTCTAAGCATTTTCGAAATTGTAAAATTTCTTTTGTTTTTTTATTAGAAATTTGAAAATATTTCAAATCATTATTCGATGATTTTAATTTTATTTTAAAAAGTTGTAAAAAGTTAATTTTTATCTAAAACGAAATAAAATTTAATTTCATCATTATAAAACGTATAAATATACTTAATATGTGACATAGTCAGATAAGGCAATTGAAATATATTTCACTCCATAATTCGTTTTAATTTTCCAATAAAGCTTTTCATAAAATTTATTAGAACAATTCTCTTTTACTAATTAAATTTCTCCCAAAATTCAAAATGAAAAAGATTTTTTCAGTAAACATTTCAATTAATTCTGTATTGATTTTTCATATAATTTCATTCGCGTAAATTTTTTTTAGAATCATAAAAAATGTTACTGCTTTTATTGTTTAACGAAGAAACAATTAGCCTTAAGTGCTTTTTGTGAAAATTAATTTTATTACATTTTTTTTCTGAAAAGTGATATGAGATGAATTTAATTTTTCAAATTTTATTAAATGTAATTCACTTATTCCTTGATTCTATAATTGTATAGTTAAATAAAATAATAAGGTTAAATTTATTATAGAAGTTTTTATGAGACAAAAAAAATTGTTCAATATATTTCACGTTTATTCGCATTTTCAGAGAATCAAGAAAAAAAAAGGAAAGAAAAAAAAGAGAATTCCAATGGCATACAAAAGCTGAATAACACTATTTTCCAGCTCTGTGAGTTTTTCCACTAGCAAAAATGTACATATATTTCGATACATATCCCTCTGTAACTTTATTTTATCGAATCCTCGACCGACTGCTCTCTTGATTTTAGACTCCGAGAGACGTAAGCGCGCAATAGAGATGTAGATGTAGAGAGAGAGAGAGAGAGAGAAAAAAAAGAATAAAAGAGCTTATACACTCCACCCACATGCAATAGTATTTCCCCATACAAGTGAAGAGGGCAGCAGCAAAAAAGAAAAGAAAAAAAATAAAAAAAATAAAAGTAAAAGTTAGAAAGAAAAGAAAATGAGAAAGAGAAAAAGATAGTTTAAATCTCGCCTTTCGTTTTGGGGCTTCGATAGTCGGTGGCGGCTGCACAAGGGGGGTTTCGATTGAGGTGAACAAGTGTGTGTATATCTATACATTGATATATACAAAACCCTTAGCGAAGAGCCCATATCGGATCGGACTACTATATACGAGGTTAAAAAGGGGGAGGGATCTTTTGCTCGTTCACTGCAAAACTTTATAGTGTCGGGGAGTAAGGGTGACTCACGAGCTTGAGTAAAGTAACTCCCGATCTATTTTGCTGATAAAAAGCAATGAAGGAAGAAAGGAGGAAAAGAGATCGTTTTCTTTTCACTCTCTCTCTCTCTCGCTCGCTCTTCACATTTATAAAGACATTATCGTAAAGTTCTACAGACTCGATTCTGTCGCTGCTTGTTTCCTCTCTTTCACGCGTGCTCGCTTTAAATTAATGAAGAGCAAAACGAAAGGCGTGAAGGATTTGTATGTGTATACAAAGTAAAACATGTGATCAAGACGCTGTGGTATAGGTTACACTGTATAAAGATATTTTTTTTAACTGCATTGGCACATGTCGTTTCAAGAATTTTATTAATTTTGCTGAAAGACATCCGCTGCAATTAAGTTTAAATTATACAATGTTCCTTTGCTGTGCTATTAATTTTTTTTTCTGCCATATATGGTATGTGGATTGCTCCATGTCATCGAATGATGTTATCTACAAATTTCATACCACTCAACTGTTGACAAGTTTAATGCTTTTAAATAAAATGACCAAATAAAAATATTTTCATATAATTAAAAACTAATTTGTTTTGCAATTTGAAAAAACATGTACATACACAAGTGCACGTGTACATACATACACACGTGCCCGCATTCATTGAGCCGAATTCAATTTGATCAAAATAATCACTTGTGTTTTTATAACAAGTCTCAATGACATTATTCTGAAAACTAAAATTTTTATAGTGCAAACACTTAAATTAGAAATCATGAATATGGATCGCAAGATACTGTGTTACTGGAATTGCTTACATTTTTTCTAGAAAAATTACTAAAATATCAAATGTTTTTTTATGTCGACGTAGATAATCTTATGGTTATATTTTTATGAAGATTAAAAAAAATGTCTTTTTGCGTAGGGTACCTATTACGTGACGAAGATAAAAGAATTATACGACTGTTTACAAGTAAAAAAAGAAAATAAAACAATAATAAATGATCCGTGTGACAAGTAAACATACGATCGAATGTTCAAATGTCTTTCTGCGATTACAGATATTCTGATTACAATCTTAATATGTAACTTTGTTTCTGTGAAAACCAATAAAAGTATACGTCTTACGTAGAATAAGCGAAATTGTGCATGGAAAGTATATAGAGTTTATCTTATAAATTACGACGTCAATGTAAATTGGAGTAATAACTTTTTTTCTTAATAAATATATTGATATTTCACTTGATGGTTATTGACTGAAATATATTTACGCATATAGAAAATAAAGATAAAATTTTCCTTGCCTCATTTTTTAATCGTCAAATCTTTATAAGATTGCGTTAAAAATAAAAATTAATTTCTTTAATTCGATTTTTTCATATTTTTTCTTCTTATTTTCGGAACTTTGCAATACAATCATTTTTTGAAGTTACTTCCTGTTATTTTGAAAAAAGTATAATATATCAAAATAATGATTGATGATTGTAAATAAAATCAATTTATCAAAACATTTTAATTTCACTGACTGGAACAATGATTTAAGTTATTTCAATGGGAGATTTATAGTACTTCACTATTAAATTTTGAAGAAAAAAATATTTCATTTTTTAAAGAAAACTTACTAACAAATAAAATAAATGATCATTTTGATATTTTAAAATTGAAAAATTAAAAAAAAAAGCATGAACTATTCTTATTGAACGCTTACATGTACACCAAGTATGTCTACGTGCATTTCGTTCTCGTTGAGGCGTTCAACCAAGCATCGTCAACTTAAAGTCACGTAAAGTACGCCTATAAGCAACTGCGTGTATATATGTCTCTTTACTCATTTTGTTTTGTTGAACATTATTTTTTTTTCTTCTTTTTTTAAAACCCAGCTTTGCAGTCAACACCAACGTCGTACTTTCAAAGTCGATTGATCAAGTGTGTACGTTTTTTTTCCTTATTTTCTCGTTTCTTTTTTTCTATATTTTTTTTTGTTTTAGAACTGCCTGTTTCGTCGTGCCAGCACGTGCGCGTTGTTGTGATTTCGTCACACCGACTTCTCGCACCCTCTAGCAATACACAAATCATACAGATATGTACACGATCGTGTAGTTTAGTTTTTTAAGAGAAAAAAGTGAGAAAGAGCGAAAGAGAGAGAATAAAAAAGTTTTAGAGGCATATGCGCGTTATATTCCAAAGCTTTGGAATATAGTGGCTGTTTTAATTGCACCTCCAATTAGTGCACACACGCGCCCGATCGAGCACACTCTATCTTTTGCGGTTCGACGGATGACGAACGCGGGGGTGGAATGAAACACGTGTCCAATTATCAATTTATTTGCGCACTCCCTCTCTCTCTCTCTCTCTCGGTCTTTGCCTTTCGTGCATTTACTACTCAATGCATCTCTCTGCGTTATATACTATATAGATACATATATATGAATATAGGTATTATTACGTGACGCTTGATCCTCGACAATTGTCAAGCTGTGATACTATATACATCAAATGTATGTGCGTGGGTGTGGGTGTGTATATATATAATTTATCCCTCTCTAGCTTGCACTTTGATTTCCGTACGTGTTTCTAACATTTCTGTTTCTGCGTATATATGTATATGGATGTTATATATCGGACGCATGGCAGTAGCGCGAGAAATTCACGCACGGAATATTACGTTGCGTCAAGCGCCCCTCGAGCAACTATATAGGGGCAATGTCAATTTAACGTCAACGCTTACGATTTACAATGAGTCATCAACTTTTTCTCTCTCCTTTTCTTCTTTTCTCCATCAAAATATTGCGAGGAATATTTGTTTTCGCTATTATTTGAATAACGATGAGATATAGTTTCGAAATTTTATAAATTTATACTTATGGAGTTTTTCTCAAGACTGTGTTCTTTCATAAATACATTGTAATTAGCATATACTTTTTTAGTGTGAATTGAAATTTTCAAAATAATTTTAATCCCTTGACTTATTATACATATTTCATTTTAAAAAATAACAAAAGTAAACTATTCACTTTATTTTCTATCTTATACATGTAAAAAATATTATTTAAAAAATAAATCATGTTTTACTTTTTTCATAAATATTTCAAACTTCTTACAAAACTTATAACAAAAATTTATATTTTAACAAATATCTAAGTTTTTATTGATCTCCGATACTATTTTCACTTTCATATTAATAATTTAAAAAATAGAATAAGGCATATTTAATAATGAACGTTGAAAATTTTGTTGCTTTTATTCCTTTACATCTCGTGTATGTATGTAAAAGTTCCATTATGCATTTTGACACTTCACATTTTAAAAGTTTTCCGAAAAAAATACCCATTAGCCAATAAAAAGACTGGCCTGTAATTCTTTTTATTTAAAAAATAAGCAATGAAGAACGAAGAATTTCTCACGAAGAAACAAATCAATCGTTAGACACTTGAACTAGTGGTTCATCGATATTCGATACGCACTTGCACAAGTAGTTCATCGATATTCGATATACACTCAAACGAGCTGTCATTTTATTTAAAATATAAACACACTTACACGAGCTTTATTACATTCTTCTTGATAAATTACTCTTATTTTTGTTTTTTTTTTCATCCGATCGATTATTTAATTAAATTTTTAAATTAATATTTCCTAATACTTTAGAAATTTGAATATATACAAATATATTATCCTGATGTAATCTAATAACAAAGCATATCGTTACACGACGTTGTATACTATTGATAAATAACAGTGATATTCCAAAAAAGAGAGGTAAATTAATTTTCCAAATAAAATTGATTTTCTCCTAACATAAAGTCTACTATGACCTTTTCGAAAATAAGGCTGTACACCAGGAGTTTCTGAAATTCGTAATTCAGTTTACAGTGTAATAATTGCTTGTTACGTTGTTGGTGCAAACGTGATGCTGTTAAAATTTCCTTTAACGTAAAATTAATTTTAGAGTTGCCTTAAAGTGCTATCGACATTTCTAACCGATCGTTACGAAATTTTCATGCGTCTTATCGAAATAAGATTTCGATAGTGTAATTTTCGTTAAATTTCTTTGGAGTTTAATTGTTAAATTAAATCTTCTTATTATAATTAATGTTTCATATGAATATTGGCTTTCTTAATATTTTTTTCATTCTTTTGATAAAACAAATTTAAATAATGATGATATTTTTTTAAATATATTAAAATTTATGTGATTTAAAAAACAAAACCTTTATAAAATATATCTTTATATTATTATTATAATATAAAATTAAAACACAAAGCCGAATTGTTCCAAAAACAAGCGAGTTTGTCTTTTGTTAAAGTTTAAACTTTTGATTAAAAGCACGTCTGATATTTTTTAAACACGTATGTGTACATTAGAATCATCGAGTTACTCTCTATACAAAGCTGAATTTTCTACAAGAGAATAATGTAAGAGTATTAGACATGTACAAAACACGCGCGTTACGCCAAATTCATGTAACTTTTAACAAAGTCATCTAAAGATTCTCAAATGCGAAACTTTTTATCGATTTTGAATCATTTTATTGTGATAAAATTTGAATATTTTTTTTTAAAACTAATGGATGATTTATTAGAAACGTTATTTTTTATTGAGAATAATTATAATTATGAAAGAAATGGTTTACTTAATAAAGATATAAATTAAGCTTATTCATAAAACACAGTATTACCATGCAAATTACTCACAAATGAAGCGGTGTCAAGCTATTCTAGTGCCGCCTTCGCTAATTGTAATCAAAACTTTGGCGTTTCGCATGACATGCAATATACACATGTTACTCTTGCGCATTAGAGAGCAGAGGTATAGTCATGTTGACGTATCCATCTATATTGTTCCAGAAGCCAAATTGCTACACTTGTGATGTAGAACGTGTAAAATCTGAAAGCTAATGCTATATTATTAGTGTTACAATATTGTTACTCGGAAATTTCCTACTCTAAATTAATTTGAAATTTAATTTTCCATGTATGTTCACTTTTTTGCGTACCCGAACAACAATGGAATTTTCGTTGAAATAAAGTATTTCGTGTACTAGGAATTTTATGGTACATCGATTTAACTTTTTGTTTTAATTGTTTCTAAAATTATGTTTTTCTATAGTAACGCAATAACTTTTAGTTGTTTTCATATTACAATATAAAAAAAAATTTTAATTTACTTGATAATGATTAAAATTATTCTTGTTTAATTTTAAATATGAATTTGTACGTGATTACAAAATAATTATTAAAATTTTATTTCATCATTCTGCAAAATTTCAATTCAAATTTTACTAATTTTTTTGACTTCTTTAAATATTTTCTATTAAAATAGGAGGTGGTGTGAAGTAATTGTTAAGATCTTCACTTTTCCTAAATTATCTTCTTAAAAAGATGATAATGATTGTTTAAGGAAGGAATATTGTATTGTTATCCGACTTTATCATATATCATATAATCATATGGCTTTAAGTGTATTAAAAATAGATTAAAAATATTCACGACACAAAAAAAACAACGTACAGCAAGCTAAAGATAAACATTATAATATTTTTAATTTTTAATTTTAGAGATTTATAATTTTCATTAGCATAATTAAATGTTATATTTTACGAATACACTAATATATCTAAAATAATAAAATCAGTTACTAATAGTTGAGGTGTTCAGTGGCTCAGTCGGTAGAGTAATGGATTCGTAATCTCGAGGACCATAGTTCGAATCCCGCTCTAAGCGGACAAATTGATACGAGCACCTCTGTATGCGGTACATGTGCTTTTTTCACAAACACACTGAAAACCTCCGTCGCTAATTAACATCGCAATTATAGCATAAATACAGCGACGTTAAATAAAATAAAATAAAATAAAAATGTGATTATCTCCTGATTGTCGGGACTTAATTTTTTTATTCGTATTTTTGATAAATTAGAATTATTGTTTTTATTAACTTAATCTTAAATTTCAATTTTGAAAATACTAAGGAAAATCATAGCGCGCTTTCAAATAAATGGTATTAACTAAAGGCATCCGATATTATCATGACAAATAGAGACATCTACTTGCATCATCATTCAAATTCAGTTTATAACTACGTTAGCGGTTTATGTAAATATTAATATGATAAGTTAACTTGAATTAATAGTGAAGCAGATTGACGCAAACCACGCAAACTTGTAAAATGTTTAAATACAGTGCTAGAAATGTACCTTTTGGATGAAAATTCTTGATACCTCTAAAAATAATTATAAAGCTAATCATTATTTTTTTTTCTTATGCGTATAAAGAATATAATACCGTAAAAATAAAAATTCATTACCATTCTTTATTAAATTTATGTTATAAAGGTAATAATCCTGGTGCACTACAATGGTGTTTGTAAGCTGATGATATCCAAGGTTCCACCATGATTTTCTTCATGATTTTCATCCTCTAGGGCTAAATTTTTAAGCTGTTTTTTGTTATAGTGATACACAAAGATGTTATGAATAATTTCAATAATAATAAATAAAATTTAACATTTAATTTTTTCAAACGCCAATATGTTACAAAATACGTAGATAATATAAAATTAGTAATTACTGATATAAAATTTTAATTTTTATTGTAACCCTTCGATACAATTATCATTGTATTTCTTTTGATAATTATGTATCTTTTAATAAAAATAGAATGAATAACACAATTTTTATAGATCACTGTATTCATAATTGTTAATTATTTACATTTTATAAGCGTACTTAAATGAATTTTTACTTACAACATTGTCTTAATCAAAGATGATCCGTTCCATATAAATCAAATTTAAGTTGATTGGATTATGAATTTTAAAAGATATTACTTAGTTATTACATTTCCAATTTAAAAAAAAAACTAATTTAATAAAAAAAATATTACACCGCGAAAATTAAGTTATTGGAACATTTATTGTATTGTAATATTATTTAATTTTAGAAAGTTTTTATTGCATTAACAACAGACATTCATTTCATATACTTTAAGAATTTAAAATCGCTTTAATTCAATCGACTTATACATCCAACTTTAAATTTAATTTAATTTTCACGCAAACCGTTTTTTATATTCATGACATTGAAGACATCTACGATTTAGCACTTTTGTTGTTTTTTGTTATCTTGTTCAATTAAGGATTAAAGTTTTTGCGATCTAACGGTTCTAAAAAGTAACGAGATATATATCTAGCAAAGCTAAGACTCGCGCGAAATTGTAGTAATGTAGAAAGCCGGTTAATCGAAAATAGCTGAAAGGACTGCCGAGGTTTTTCCGACATTTTGAATCTCTAGATCAAAGTCAAAAACGGGTTCTTAGAGTCGATAAGAAGGTAAGGTTTAGTTTCTACATTGGGTTAATCGAGTCTTTCAACTTGTACATAGTACATTAAACGACAGTTTAGGTAGCACCTTTACGCAAGAATGAAAATGAGTGAGGCTGAGATAAAGACAAAAAGATAGAGGAGGAGAGAGAGAGAGAGAAAAGCTCTTCTTGGTTTGACGTTAACAAACGACTGTTCGAAAGGCTCCCTATAAGCTTTTGGTGCTGATGGCAAGGGTTTGCCAAGGGAGTTCCTATTACTCTCTTGGTTCTATTGTATACACAGGAAATTTTGGAGAATATCGAGTAGTTTAGGCGAAAGATAACATTGGTTAAATGTACATGTAACCTTAATGAGTTTGCGATTTTCTTGTCTGTTAATTTAAAAAAATTATCCTTTTTCTTATAAATGATGTAAACGTTATTCAACAAAGTTTATAACAACATTGCTTATTTATTTGAAAAAATTAAAAAAAATTAGTAATGAAAATTATAAAAATTTAAATAATTGTAAAGAATATTTTGACAAAATAATTCATTTGAATTTTCAGTATGTGTGTGCGTGTATGTATAAGTGTTTGTTTGTGTGTCAATATATGGTTTTTTTTAAATTTTCATAAATCACATAAAAATGGAAATATAATTATTTTTTAATTGAATTCATAAGCTTCTAAGTTGTGAGCTATCTCTTGGTTTCTTCAAAAAGATGAAAAATTCAATAAACATTGTATTTGAAGTTAAGAATAATGTAAGAAAATTCACTTTTAATAGTTTAGTAAAAACACTTGTTATTCTTGTAGAGAAGAAATATCAAGGTATAACAACGTCCTTAAGCGCTATTTAGCAAGGTAGCTCGTAGATAAATAGCACAGTAGACTTTCTCCCTTCTGCCTTTCTCCTTTTCTATGCTTTCCCTCTTTTACGTTAAAATCACGAGGTAGAAGCGCATACCTCAAGACTTGCCACTTGCCGGCTGGTGTGGCGCGCTTCTGTGTTATATGTATGTATGTATGTATGTACGTATGTATGTATGTACCTTAGGCAGGCACAAGCGCACCAGGCATGCAGTATAGTCGACTCCGCGGAAATCTCGACAAACTTTCGTCATAAATAAAGGGTAAACAACGAGCGTAGTACTCTTAGTATAGTACACATATATAAGCGCGCGTAACTCACTATATACGCGCTGCTTTTGCTGCTGCTGCAGTAACAGCAGTGCTGCAGAAGCTTCCCCCCTCTTTCCCCTCTTTTTGGCCTCTCTTCTCTATGTCCTCCTTACACTAAAGCATTTTACACACGTATATGCACATATGTATGTAGATTTACATAGATATATACATTCATACATATATACATACTCGCGTGATGTAGTAATAGTCTTGTCCTCTGCAGCTCCTTTGCGTTGAAGGTATTAAAGCTTAAGCGCGTCATCCTCATCCTCAGGATTTCAATCTTATACCATACTCTTATACGGTCTTATATGTACGAAAAGTCAAGACTTCTCTCTGCAGTCTCTGCATGTATATCTATATAAACTTGGAATATATATAGCTGTATTAAGGAGAGCAATCTGAGATGACGCGCATAGCTTGATCCTGCTAAGAATGAGATCCATACTGTGTAGGAGAATGAATTGCGCGAAAATTTACCCCCAGGCAAATATACTCGTATACTTGTGCTTGATTTCTCGAGAGCTGATATATGCTTCTTGGAAAAGTTTAGTAATCAGACAAAAATATATTATTTCAATTTTACAAAATTTAAACAAAACAACAACTAATATTTTCATATTTGTTATAAAAAAAAATTATTTTTTTTAATCATAATTTTTCATTTGTCAAAATTATAAAAATATAATGAATAAAGTTTCTAATATAATTTTAATTTATTTACCTAATTGCTTTTGATGTGAAAACTAATTTCATATCATTTATAATTATTATTGTAATTAAAAAAAAATACGCGATGCTGGCAAAAAAAAAATTAAAATTAAAAACTTCATATTTCCCTTTTAATTAAAATGTAATTTGACATAATTTTATAAATATATCAAAAGCCTTATACCCAGTAAAAGTTTTTAATATTAAAAAGATTTATTTTTATCAAAAAAGCGGAGCATTTGTTTCAAAGTTTGCTCTGTTTATTTCTTCGGGTAGGTGCGAAGATAAAAAATTAAAATTACACGGGTTTTCACTCGTAAAACGTTAACCTCATATTTATAACTGCAAAAAAAAAGCTGGACATAGGACGGTGCCATCATTTTTATTTAATGTGTACACGAGTGCAGTTCGAGCAATTAAATTTTTTGCTACACCTCGTGGCGTGAGTGAAAAATAAAAGAAGAAAAAAAATTAACTGTACTTTGAAGTTCTCGTGCGTTCTTTGTATGCGTGTATAAGTTGAACAAGAAACGGAAAAAGAGTTAAAAAGAAAATGGAAAAAAAATAGGTAGGTGTACGCGCACCTGTACGCACTTGAAAAACTAAAAATTCGCATCTGAGAATTCCTTCCGTTGAAAGCATTTCTCTCGAACATTTTTTTCGCAAGCCCAGCAAATATATATACATAATATTCCTCTATAATTTTTCTTCTTATTTTTTCTTTTACTTTTTTCGGCTTGCAAATGAGGTTGAATTCGTGAAAATGAAAATTGGTCTTTGCTGCTGCTTTATGCATAATTAAAAAATGTTTCGCTAAGTAGAAAAAGTATTGCTGCCTGTATATAACATTTTAATTGATAAAATTATTTACTTCATTAAACGATTATTCACTTTATCAAAAAATTGCGGATCAGACATTACTGTTTTGATTAAAAACTAATTATAATTTACACTTTTATGTAATCATATTTAGAATTTAGTGAACTAAAAAATTAATATTCTAAAAATATGGCATTTTAAAAAATTCATATATTTTTTTCATTATTTTGCCGTGAAATTTTCGCAGTTAAAGTATTTTGAAAATTCTGCATCTTTTTAACAATGTAAGTTGGTGGAGAGAAGCAGAAGTCATGCATAGTAAAAGTTACAGTAATCAAACATTCCAACATATCAACTATTCCAGACAAGGTTCTTTAAATAATTATTAGACTGAGTTTACCTATACGTTTCTTCTTTCTTAGGAAAGGGAAAAAATGGTGGTAGGATCAATATCTTAATGTCCAAAAAAGTGAATAGTAGATTTAACTAAAATTTTATGACAACTATTTTGATCAATAAAGTCATCATACTTGTATTATACAATTAAAATTTGCACAAATAAAATTACGATTTTCTTCTCAGATTAATTATTATGGATTTCAAATGCATTTATAAATTTACTTGAATATGAAAAAGTTTTTCATACTCCATCCATCGAAAATTTTCTCAAAATTTGTTCTAACTTAAAAATTTGACGTTAAAATTAAACTTTTCGATAGCTAAAAATTTTTTACCATCTAGCGTGAAAATTATTCTTTTTTATCTTTTGATAAACGACGAGGAGAATAGCGAGAGCAACAAAAAGAAAAGCAACAAGAAGAACAACAACGTGACGACAAGGCATTAAAAACTCATCGACAGCGAGAGAGGAGTTTCTCGTCGTTTCTCGTGCAATAAACCTAGATGATGACTATGGGTCTTTGGTGTATGTGTGTGTGTGCACTTGGCGTACATATGGTCACATCATACATAAAACCCTTTGAGATTCTCAACTTCCTTGGTCAATTTACTTTGTGTGCTCGTTGCATGAACATCTATCAATTTAAAGGCTTCTCATTCCACTTTTACGCTTCTCAAAGTAACGTTTTATCCTAAGCTGGACATTTTGTGACGCATATATGTATATAACATATACATACATGTATAAGTATGTATATATATATGCATGCTGTTTACTTTTTCAACTCTCTCTCTCTCTCTTTCTCTCTCGGCTCTCTTGGCAGACTTGATATGAGCCTCGAGGCTTGGTTCTAAAATCCTGCGGGGGTTCGTTTTGGCATAGAGCTTGGCTGCAAAACTCCTGAAAATCATGAATATGCATTGCACGTACCGGTAATTATGAATGTATACGTACTTCCATTATGCATGTATTAGCGAGTGTTACTTACAGAGAAAAGCCTTTTGTGTATCCAATGTAAATGTGCATCGTTGCACCTTCGCACTTTCTTTTCATTCTAACGTCCGGTGCTGCTTATTTTATTTTTATTTTTTACTTTTTTTTCTGACCCGCGAAACTATTTTCTTTTTTCCTCTTATTCTTTCTTTCTTGCTTTTTCTTCCTTTTTTTTGCGTTATACTACACATACAATTTCCTCTCTTGCATATACTTCTTCATATGTATATGCATTATACGTTATGCGAGAAATTTTCGCAGTACACGCAAAAGAATTTAACCAGTGTATGCGCAAAACGGAGTCTCTCTATACGTATATATACAGCCACGTATAATGACAACGATGATATGACTTTGCTAAGGTATACGTGACGAGACTGTTTTTGTTATATCTGTCCTATTTTAAGGTTACGAATTGAAATACCCTAGCCGTGAGCCAGTATTTTTATTCCTTTTTAAATTGCAAAAATAAAAAAAAAGGAACATTCTAATACAAATATTGTTGCACGCTATGAAAAGAAAATACAACTAGTGTTGAGATAGTAAACAGAATAATAAATTCTTTTTTTTTTCCTTTTTTTTCAAGCGTTGTTAATAAATAACTTCAACGTGTATTCTTTTTCATAAAAGTAAATTAAATTTAGCGAATGTTGAAAATTTTATGTAAATTGTTTTGATAAACAGGCAAATTATCAAGTTGATGTATGACTTATTATAACTGTAGAATATTAAATAAAAATATTTTAATATGTATAAAGAGACACTTAAATTTATCATTCAATCATTTCCAATTATTATGCAAAGTGCATTTTTAAATAAAATTAATAATTTTCGTTTCAACTGTGAAATAATTTTGATTTTAAATGAAAATTATAGTTTATATGGTAAAAAATTAATATATAGCTAAAACTGAAAATCTTAGTGCTATTGAGAGATGATCATTTTTTTATTTTTATTTAACGTCGTTGTATTTATGCTATCATTGTGATGCTAATACACGACGGAAGTTGTCAGTATGTTTGCGAACAAAGCACATGTAAGGTACAGTAGTGCTTGTATTAATCAGCCGTAAGCGGGATTCGAACTCGAAACCTTTAGATTACGAATCCATCGCTCTACCGAGTAAGCTACTGAGACCTCTGAAATGTATCTTATTTATAGTAATTTCTATCCAAAATCAAGTTTGTTCCGCAGTTAAAGTGAATCATAGTAATTTTACCTATATGATTTCTCTCTGCGTAATTTCATATATTATATGTAACAATATTATATATTTTAAAGGTATTTTAAAAGAATGTTACATCAAATTATGCTCAATATTCTAACCAAAATTAAAGTTTTAATTAAAAAGATGAATTCAATATAATTATAAATATTTACAATAATTTCTACAAATTTGAGATATTTATTCTGTATTCTAATAATCACAATAATGTACGGTATTTATAAAAATATTAAATACTTCTAATTAATTATTCACCATATTTTAAGGACTCTAAAGTACTTTAGATTCAGAAAACGAAAAGAAACTAAATCCCGAGGTCTGCTGACAAATCGACCAGATCTAAAAGCTAGTAGTTAGTCGAGATGGAAACAGATTAGCAAGTAAAGAAGAGCGCAATTTTTCTTTTGCAGCCGAAAAGCACGAGAAAATTGAGAGAAAACGAGCGTAATTAAGTGCGTACCTTCTGATAATTGGCATATCTCTTTTCACTGAATAACCTAATTAAACTTAACTTTACAGTGAAACATTTTACTTTATAAGGATATTAAGATGATTTTAACACAAAATTTAATTTTAAATTAATTAAACTCAAACGGTTATTAAATATTAGAAATATTATCGAATTGAAAAATGTTTCTTCTAGTACACAAAAATTTAATTTGACATTCTTAATGAGTTTTAAACACTTACGATCTTTTTGCAGCAAAAAAAAATAAATATTCTGAATAATGAAAAAATCAAATAGGTCTAAAAAGAAAAGTAATAAAAAAAACCATCTAAGTCAGAAGTCATGAGGAAAGCACAAAAAACGTACCTTTTCTTTCTTCTGTTTTTATCATTCCATCATCGATTTGAATTTAATCTTGCGCGTAACTTGCAAGCTATCTTTCGAAAATCAAATTTGTTTTTAGTATTCATACAAGTTTCTCTTTGTCTTTCTCACTCATTCTTTACGCCAGAACTTTTGATCTCAACCTTTTCGAGCCTCCAGGTTGGCATAGACTGTGGCTAAAGCGCCATTCCGATGACGGATAACAGGAAGAAGTAAGAAGACGTAGGAGGGTATATGTTACTATAAAGTAGGTGCTTATGTAGGTTGAAGGTCGAAGCCCCTAAAAGAAGTAAAAGAGTAAAGAGAAAAAGAGAGGGAGGAGGGGAGGAAGAGGAAATAGGGTGTTATACCTTTTGTGGATAGGGAAGGGCCAACGGGGTTACGGTATATCCTACAAGTGAAAAATGAGACTTCCAGCGGTCCGAAAACCCAGCAGATCATTCATGGTTGCCAGTGACGCTGTATAAGAAAGGAGAGGTTTTCGCGCATACCATCAACCTCTTGATCTTCTATCCCTCTTACTCTCTACTCTTACCTCAAACGAATTTCTCTTTAAAAACTATATATCCATCTTTCTTTCTAGAAATTTTGCTTATAGCTAACTCCTTTTTCATCACTCGGAAAAGCTTCACTGCATGATACACCATTTATACTCTTGTATATATATGTACATGCATACATATGTACATACATATATGTACTTTACTACTCACAGACAGAAGAGAAATGTAAATATGGAGACCGTTATTTTTACTCTGTTAGTTACATAAATACAAGGTTACTGCAAACATTTCTAGAGTAATATTACGGTTCGTTAAAGATGTTAAAGTTTTTCTATAGAACGTTGTTTTACACCTAGTTATTTATAAACTTGAGGCTTTTTTTTTCATTGCCATGCAAATTCAAGTAGTTTTTTTTCTACTACAATATTATTCAACGATAACCTTATACTAATGCAAAAAAACTCGATAATTTATGTAAATAAATTGTTATTCGTATCTTTTTAATTTATTAATGTAAAACTGACATTTCAAAATCAATCGCAAAGTCCTACTTTCCAAAGCGACAAGTTAAAATTTTAGTATTATTGTACGATGTGCTGATGTATGCAGAAATATCCCCTTTTGACATTTGAAGAGCATTCTATGTATACATCAAAAGATTAAACTTTAAATAGATACATCCTTAAATTATTAAAAAACAATATATAAATAATTCTGCGGATTCAAATTTATTTGGTACTTTAAAAAAAGAAAGCTATAACATTCCCAAAACGCCAGTATTGTATAAAAAATTAAATGATATAAAAAATTTTCTTACAGTATAAAACGATAGATTTTCTTTATTTATTAATTCCAAGAACAATCGATGTAGGAAATATTCATACCATCAATAACCTCATTTTTGTAGCCTCGATATAAAATGAATAAGACTTTAAAGTTAACTTCTGAAATCAAAATCTTTCGGAAAATCAATTAAATTCAATAACAGGCCAAGCTCTTTTTATTTCGTGTAAATGTGTTCACTGCAAAAGAAAAGAAATCAAACAAAAAAAAGGAGTAAACAAGAAAATTTAGGATAGAAAACGTTAGGTTGGTGAAAGATTGTATAGCGATGACTCAACAAGAGATGTGTTACATAAAGAAGAAAAAACAAAGTTAACTTCATTAATATTCTAGAAACGATGTGGTGCTATATATATAGATATATATACAGAATGAAAAGAGAGAAAAGTTTTGGTTCGAGAGGATAGTTAAGGCCGTTACAATTGAAATTTATTATTGGCTTATTGCTAAAATGTCTAAAAGGTTGTATACCCAATTTAATTGATTACGTCCGTTTGATAGAAGGGAAGTAAATTGTCTATATATCTATATAGTGTATAAGCCATACGCTTACCGCATAACTCTCTAGAGAATTTGAACGTTTAACTGATTTTCGTTTAGTAATTTATATTGCTTTATTCTAATACATCTTTGCTTAATAGAATATGTATTCTTTTATTACATTGTTAATTCTAATGATTGTAATTAAAAGAACTTGTCGTTTCAGTTTATAATACTTGTTAACATAAATGAAGTGAATTAATGAATTTATAATTAAATATTGTTTTAAAGTGACAAAACTTTTTAGATATGCTTTGCACAATTTTCAAATTTAATTTATTATAACATATTTAAAAAAAAACAATTAATTAGTTTTGATGAAAAGACAAATGAAAACACATTTAGAGAAAATAAATTTTTTAATGTATAATATTTCAATGATACGTGAAATCGATACGCATTTTAATCAAATAAATGGATTTTATAAAGGTAAAAATTATATTACAAAAAGAAATTAAAACGAAAATATAATTAAATTTATAAATTTCAACATACACACACTATTGAAATTAGAAATGAAATTATTTTCAATAAATAAAAAATAATTACATGAAATATTTCATCTTACTTGGTAAAAAAAAATGATATATTTTTATGATATGTATATACGTACATTATTTTAATAAACATAAAATTCGTAAACAACGAAACAAATGTGAAAAGTATGAAAAGTGTTAGAGTGAAGTTAAACAAAATTGCAAATATCAAAAGAGCATTGTTGACAAAAAAAAAAATTATCCGGAATGAAAATAAAAAATAAAATCTTTTGTAAAACAATACAAAAGCCATACAGCTTTAAAGTACATTACTTATACGGAACATTGTATATATAATAGACGTAAAAGTAGATTCATGCATCATATCACGTATACGCGACGAAATTGCGGAAAATATAATATATCGCTATTGTGAATGCAAGGGGTGGTACTCACGTGAAGTAAATGAGGGTGAGAAGAGGGAGATAGAAAAGAGAGAGAGAAGATGCAAACACTCAGCTAATGTGCATACATCAAGTAACGTTGCAGAGAGTAAACGAGAGAGAAACTATAGTAAAACAAGCTTGGCCCGTTGCAGAAACTTTCTCTCCCTCAAAACTATCATGCCCAAGAGAAACTAATTATGGTAAACTAACTGTCGTGTGTATGTACGGTTGAAGGCCTTGTGGCTGTCCTATATATATACATATAGTCTTCAAAACACTGTGGAAACCCTTCTTGCAAGATATAATATGTATAGAAATCCATATAACTTAAACGTAAGATGGATATTTGATTGAGGTTTTATTATAAAATTACTAAAATAATGATAATATATTTTATACTTGAAAGAAAGAACTTGTTAAACTAGTTTATCAATAAATTCATTATTACAGTATTGTAAATTTCAACTGTACTACAAGTGATTTTTTTTATGGTTGACTAAAAAAGAGTAATTTACTATTCAGACTGCTGGGAGTTACTTAAAGAGAATTTAGAAGAATTAGACGCAATATACCGAACTGGAATGAGGGATTCCATATTCGTTAACTTAGGATGTGAAAAAGGCTGTTCTTTTTAGCTCGATTTACTATCTCGGCATCTGCAATGCTAATTTTTAAATAGTTGATCTCTAACCACAAAATGAAAATAAAAAAATACAATTATTGTATAATAAAGATATAGACCGATATGGATACACCCCGGGTCTATTTATCACATCACTTCTAGGTGGTGGTATTTGATCTATTGGATCCTTTCTCTAGCGTGATATGCTTCTGAAATTAAAATGTGCACAAGAAACATAAGTTTGAAGAGGAGTTCAGTAGCTCTCCAGATAATGAAAGAGTGCCACATTTTCTTTGCAAAATATTTATGTCTAAGGAAGTGGCCTTTGGTTATCAAAAGGCATTGATATCCAAGTGTCTTATTACAAACCTTTGTCGATGCATCGTTGATCAATAAAGCAACTGCAGCCAGTGAACTGGCTCTGTAAAGGGAGGCCAAATCGATCAATTTTGTTTCTTCTTTCTTAATATTTTCAGACAAATGTACCGCGCTGAGCTAACTTATCTATCATCTTCTGCGAATATAGAGGGAGAGAACCCGACGGTACTGTCAGCTTTCATGACAGCAAAACCTCACGTTTTTGTTACCATTTTTTCCATCGTTCGAGTACATGAATGAATTACTTCAGTTAAGAAAAATCTTTATCGTTATCTTCGACTCCCACATTTACGTGTATAATCAGCTCAACTCTCGGCGTTTCATTCGTACTCTGATTGAATTTCCTATCTAATAAGAATAGGATGTTTTTTATTATATAAAATTATGAAAAAAGTCTCATCCATTCGGTCCATTGCTCAATTTTTTCACAGTTACGAATAGCTTTTTTTACAATTTTCAACAGAGCAAGCCCCATAAATACCTGGAATAAACGACATATTATTTAAAGTGAAATTTTGAAAAGCATTGGACTGAATGAATGCGGTTTATTTCATAATTTTATTTGAGAAAAAAGATTCTAAATTAGAAGAAATTCTGAGATCCAAAAACAACTTTTCTTGTAAGTACTCTTTCTTCTTTTCAAGGGATCTCTTAATAAAACGGACCATGGCATCCCACTTCTCTTCTACCGAGATCATATTGCTAATGATTGACTCTAGCGTTTGTTGTCTCACCAAATCTAGAATTTGGCTTCTTTCTTGGTTCTACCAACGATAAAAAAAAACATTGGCTACGTCCTGATCAGCGAGATAGAAGAAGACTCAGGCTCTGAACTTTTTCTATTTTACTGACATCGGAAGTAAAAGTGTCAGTAGTCACTGAGAAACTGGACGAGGTAATAATTGACATCTCCATTTTTTCTGTCTATCAGTATTAGTAATGTTAAAAGCAATCAAAGTGAGAATAGTTATGTGTATTGTTTCAATTTTCTTTGTTTTGAATTGGAATATTGTCGGTATTCAATGTGAATATGAATTCATAATAAAGAAAATATATAAATTAACAAATTCAAATGAAAATGTTAAAACGATGAATATTTTATTTTCTTTCGGATTTGGTCTTAATAACTGCAATATTGATGACTGCATAATAATCTAAATTTTAATAATATAAATTTATAAATCTCATATTAGGATTTTTAAGTTTTTAAGTAAAACACGTGAATCCTAATATTATAGTTTGAAATTATCCATAACTTTTCGTCTCCTAACTTAGAATCCTAAAACTTTGAATGGGCTAAAATTCTGATAGTTTCATAATTCATAACTTTGAAAATTGATTTTGATTAACACCAAAATCTTGTGATAATGGTTCTAATACAGTTATAATATCTGTAATTAGGAAGAGTAATGTTATGAGATTTGAAATCAGAATATTTAAGGTTATTCATTTCCGAATTGTAAATTTATTTAAAAGAAATTATACCTTAACTAGATAAAGTTATAGAGCTGAAGTAAAGAAGTCAATTTTTGTAGAGACTGCATGTAAAACTGATAATCAGAAGTCCATTTGAAAAAATTTTAATATCAGTGATGGATTTTATTTAAGTTGTTAAAAATAATAAAAATAATAAAAATAATAAATATGAAAAATTTGATAGTATTGGATAATCTTTTAACTTTATTCATAAGATAATATGACTTTTTAAATAAAATCATAAAAATTATCTAGAAAAAATTCTAGTCGAGGGAATTTTCTGTTTTTTATAAATTTAATGTACAATATAAAATCTTAATAAAAGATTCTAAAAAACTTGTACCATAAAATAATATATAATTATGTATATTTTATAGTTATATATATTATTGAAATTTTTTTAAAAATAAAATAGTTATAAATATAAATAAAAAAACAAGAGTAAACGCATATTAAAAAATAAAAGTAAGAGGAAGGAAATTTATTTACTCTGGCTAATGACTAGTTGTAGGATAATCGTGATCGTGCATAGCAGGTACTATGATAAAAAGGAAAAAATAAAAGAGATAAAAAAAGAGGGAAGAAAACGCCTTTGATGTAGGCCGTATACACGCGAGAGAGTGTAAAGTTCGCTAACATCGTAGACAAGCATATGATATTTGTTTTGAACGTTATTTGCGCTCATCCAATATATATATCATACTTCATAGTGTCGATCTCTTGGCTTTCCTCAACCCTCTCTTCATCTCATTCTCGTCCATTTTGCTCTCTATTGTCACAAATAATATTCCTCGGCTCTTTTATGTGCCAAGGAAATAATAATACAATGTTTTTCTATGTGGTAGACAAATAAGATAAAAAGAAAATATAAGAATAGAATCAAAGAGAAAAAAAAGATGAGTAAGTTGGCTGTCGGTATCCAGTAGTATATACTCAGTTAGGTTTTCCATTTCGCCAAGTAATTTTGCGTAAACGTAAGAGCTAGTTCTCGAGCATTAACACATGTATGTAATATATGTATATATAGACATGCGGTGTAAATACTCAATCTAATACATACATAAGTGTATGTATAAAAGGAAGATTACAAAGAGGTAAATGAAAACTTTGCTTTTTCTTTTTGTTTTCATCTTAAAGTTTTGCTCATCAGCTTAAGTTATATATACACACTTGTTTCAC
The DNA here is from genome assembly GCA_017163975.1 of Anastatus disparis. NCBI lineage: Eukaryota > Metazoa > Arthropoda > Insecta > Hymenoptera > Eupelmidae > Anastatus > Anastatus disparis. The sequence goes on from JAFFSR010000251.1 coordinate 7,141,833, forward strand.
GCTTCGTACTTCCTTTTGTGTATTTTACATTTAAAAAAAAAAAAGTACATTTAACACGTTCTTATAAGGTATTGTTCGTCCAACACATCAATCTAACTATCCCTTTTGTAATTAATGCGTGTGTATATATACGAGACTTGCAAGCGAAAAGAAAAAAAAAGAAGGGAGACTGAAAGTACTAGCTTAATCATAAGGTATTGAAAGAATGAAAAATGAAGACTGACAAAAATACAATGTATGGGTTAGGGAAGTTTGTTAAGCTCGTAGAGATTATTCATCAGAAGCATCAATTTCGTAGATGAAAATTTCTTTTAATTTTCTTTTTTCTTTATTATTTTTTTCGTGAGTAATAAGTTATTTTCAAGACTAATTTGAAATATATTTGCTTTTATACTAAAAATAATTGTTTGTTTTAAGTCAGAATTAGCAGTTTATTGTTTTTAACATTTTATTAAGTACCTCAATTTTATTTAATTAAAAATCTTGATTGTACAATAAAAAAACGCTAAGAAAATAATAAAATTAGCTAAGTATAAAAGTAAAATTTACCGGTTTGTTACATTTATGAATAAAATTATTTACCACTTGACAGCAGAAAATATTTCTCTAAACAGAAAAATATTAAAATTCTAAGGAATAGGAAGGCAGTCCACTTTTCAAATCAATAGATCTAGATTTTAATCATGAAAAATTTTTTTTAAACTTTTATTATAATAATATTTAAAGTGGTAATAGATAATGTATGAAAAAATTATACACAAAAAATGTCAATCCTTTTGAAATCAGATCTTTATTTTAATATATATTTAATGTAGGATAATAATAATATGGATAATGCGATTTGGATTTGGTAATCATGAAATGTCAACGTTGTTTATCTAAAACGAGGATTTAGTAGAAAAAAATGCGTTGTATTTATCAAAAAGAATATAGAAATAGAACTTGCTAAAATAGTATTTGTGCGTTCAATTGAGTAAAAATAAAGTCCGTGTCGATTATTTTTCGATATTCTTGCTGACAAGTCTAATGGAATTTTATTGAAAAGTTCTAATTAAAATTAATAAACAAGTATTTGTGCATCCCAGCCACATGCACACATGTATTTGTTCACACAATTTTCAAACATACATTTTATGATTAACATTTGGATGCATAGTGATATTTTCTAATTAAATAAACAAACCTTGTTATTTAAATAAATCCTCAAAGAGCAACGTAGAACATTTATAAAATTAAATATTTAAAGAAAAATTGATTTTATATTTTAAATAATCTATTATTTTTTAGATACTAGTCTCCTATAGGTTAATACAACCATAGCTCATAAAAGTTTGATGAAATTTTTATATATATAAGAATAAGAAATAGAACGAAACATGATATACATATTGTATTTATATAGATTCAGATTTTAGATTAATAAGAAGATTCATTAAACGATATAAAAAACGCTGCCAAGTGCTTTGGCGCAATGCTTTCTCATAGAGCTCATTGAGTTAGAGTAATTTGATTTTATTTTTCAAAATGTGATTTCAATGTAAAATACAATTTCCATTCAAGAAAAATTAGTGAATGTGAGAGAGTGATTAGGAAATAGGAAGAGAGAAGCAAGGATGAATGAAAATAGGGTAAAAATAAGGATTAATCTGAGATAGAAGGACAGAGGGGAAGTGAGGAAGTAAGAAAAGAGTTAGTGAAAGCGTTAAATCAGAAATCAAAAGAAGTGAACAAAAAGCTACACCAAGAAAATTATTTTTTAAAAACTTGTTTTATAAAGACAGTAGCAAATAACTTATATGCAAATTTTAGAGCAAATCTATCGAGTACTTTACGTAAAATGGAAAAATTTTCTAAAATTAAAACTACGGTAGGGAAATCGGTTTTTAAAAGTTATCCTTCTTTTGTCAGTTGCAAATAATTCCCTTGCAAATTTCTAAGCAAATTGATCAAGTATTTTACGTAAAATAATAATTCAAAATAAATGATAAATCGAAAATTTTTTTTTCTTATCCCCTGGCGAAAAGTACGTCGAAAGACGTCTACTTTCTGAGAGAGAAGTTAAGCATTATCTACGGCGGCTCGGCGCACTAGCGATGCGCAATCGTGTTGACGCTCTGTTTTTCACGGCAGTTAAGAATAGAGAGGGCTACGTCTATCCTTCTCTGTCCGCCGGCGTTAGACATTGACTCTCTCCCTCTCTCTTTCTTTTTCATACAGAATAGAGAGGGTTGCGTCTATCCTTCTCTGTCCGCCGGCTTTAAGAATTGACTCTCTCCCTCTCTCTTTCTTTCTCTTATATGTACAATAAAGGTAGCCGCGAATGGAGGGGGCTATGTCTAGCCTTCTTTGCCGGTTACAACAAGCAGTATATCTTTTTCTTTATTTTTCTTATATAGTAATTTTAAATATTTTATTATTAAAACCTAACTTGTTTTATTTTGTGAATTATAAATTGCAGTGTGTTATAAAGTGTGTAAATTATAAAATGTGAGTGAAATATTGATGGTTTATTTTAATGATTTATCATCAGTGGGAGAGGGGCAGAGAAGGATAGAGCATACTCGGTCAATAGCAGCAAGCGATTCATCGCGGTATTTTTATTTTAATGATTTATCATCAAAAACGAATTATCACAACGGGTAAGTTGGACGTACTTTTCGCCGGGAATAAGAAAAAATCGTATATTCACCTCGGGAGAGAAGTTGACCATCAATTGCTCGCGTATTTGCCCCCTCGCTGCGCTCGGGGGCAAATCTTACGCGAGCATTTAATGGTCAACTTCTCTCCCTAGGTTAATAATATACTATTAAAATACTTAAAATAAATACTTAAATTTATAAAATTAATTATTTTATGGGAATTTTAATTTTTTTTTTCAGATAACAGAAATATCAATTTTATATGTAACTTATATATAATAATTTACGTATAAATTATACATTATATATAAATTATATAAGTTTTTCACATGGGTTTCCATGGCAAAACTAACAATATCCTTCTACCATTGGTCTACCCTTTACAATTGTTCCGCAATATGTGGATGTTCTCAAAGAGCCATGATAGTTACCATTGGTACATGTATCAAAGCAAGTAATACAATAGTTTCACAGTCTTGAGATTGTAAGGCTACTGTTTTAACTAGAATATTATCTAAATACAAAATTGGATGGAACATTGTTTCAATGTGTATACCTTTAACTAAATGTCATTTTCCACCCTTTGAAATATGCGTTATTCAATGAATTTTAATTAAACTCAATTAAATATTATGAAATATGCAAAAATTCTTCCTAGAAGGAAAATATTAAATATTTTTTACTTGAATCTTATTATTTCTAACATAAATTCGTGAACATAAATATAAAAAAAAATATCTTTTAAGCAAATAACTAGTAGATATTGTCATTAGATATCTCGTGCAATGCTATAAGCATCGATCGTTTTCCTGTCTTTCACAAGGAACTTTTATTAAGTCTTATCTAAGCTGTCGGAGCGTATGTCGTGAAGGCGGATGGTCTCGTAGATACGTCTTCCGGCTAAACGTTGTCGTCGTCAGTCTTGCCTATATACAAGCTTTTCCCGCCCCCTCTTTTTCTTTCTATCTTTATACATATGCATATATGTATATATATATAAACGTGTATGGAGATATACACATACACTTATGCCTTTATGCACCACTGGATACTGGCCGTCTTTGGGGCAATGTCGTAAAATAAAGACGTTTAGATCCTTAGGCGTTTGGTTGCGACCGAGTTTTAACCTTATATAGATGTGTATGTGTGTGTGAGTGAGACACACGTAGAAGCGTATAGTACCCGTCTTGCTCGTCACCTCAAGGCATAGTGCCAGTATACGCGTTCTCTATATTGCCTTTGTATGTATACCAAAAGCTTCGGGTGCACACGAGCTAAGGCTTACGAGCAGCTTCCGACGTGGATTACGCCTATCTTAAAGGAAGGCAAACCGATGCTGTGTAATTGCTGAGACGAAGGAAGCCGAACAATATAAAAGGGAGTGAGGTGTATCAGGTATATAATGCGCATACTTCGCGTATATAGGTATATACTTATATGTAGGTGAATCCCGCGGGCGCTTCATTAATGAACGTTGCCTATATGTGTAACTTGCACGTGCTGCTGCTGCTGCCGCTGCTATACAAGAGTTATATGCTCTACTATAGTTACTTCCTCACAATCTTGATATTAGCGTACGCCATTGTGTACGCCAACCATCAAAAAATCCTCGTCTCATAATTGTCAGCTTGAAGAATGTCATCGTACACTTTAATATTACAAATTATATACAATAACTGACAATGCTTTTTTCATTTTTTTTCATGTCTGACATACGCGTACGCACGCACATACATCTACAAGCGCTTATCACACTTGCGTATACATATATAAATATATTGGAATACTGTTTTATAATAACAATAATAATAAGAAAAACGCTAGTCACATCTATGAGATAATGTTTTTCATAAAGATTATAAAATCCTCAAAAATGTACAAATTTATTATAATCTTGTATAGGATATTATATGCTCATCGATAAAAAAATATTAAAAAAATTATATAAAATATTAATAAACCTTAATTTTTTTTAATAAAAAAATACTTCAGGTGATGTAACAGGGTATATGATTTATACATTTACCAACATAGCAATTTTCTGAATTTTTAATCTTTATTCAAAAATTTTCCCAACTATTTCTATATTATACTTTTTATTAATTAAAATAGAAGAAATTATAATATAGAAAAAATTTGTGGATTAAAATAAAAAATGTGAAAAACTATAATGTTGATATTTTACATTTGCTTAATTAAAGTATTTTGAAACTATTAGTAATCTTACAAAGATATTTTCTGTATGAGAGATTACATAATCTTTTACTTAATTGAATATAAATTTTATATAAATTGCTATTGAGTCTCATTTTATTTCAAGAGTATAAAAAATTAATTAAGATACATAATTTTTAAATCTAACGAAAAAGCATTTTAGATTCAAGATTGTATCAATTTACACTTGAGTCAATAAAAATTTAAATGAAAAAATATAAAAATAAATTGTATAAAAGACTATATAAACCTTGATAAACCTTTATTTATTAGGAGATAAAAGATTTAATAACGATATAAATTTAAACTATTTCCTACAGAAATATATTTCAAAGAAAAAATTACGTCAATATTTCTTTATTCAACAGAAATTTTATTTAAAACTTGAACCAACTTCATTTCCTTTCGAAAATAAGTATACCATAAAATAATCTTTGAATGAAAGATTATGTCAAATGTTAATTAAATTAAAGAAAATTTAAGATAAAATATTCATTAATGTTTAAATATATAGAATTTATGATAGTACTTAAATGAAACACATAATTTTTTTATTGTTAAGGCGACTTCAGAAGTTAGGCTAAATATTCATATCGTAGTTTACAAATAACGTTTCAAGCTTATAAAATTTTTAGGATTTTCAAGTTTTCCACTATTTTGTAGGTTTCAAAAAATGGTGGAAAATTTTAAAATCTGAAAAATCTTATTATACCTAACCTAAACTCTGAGGTCGCCTTAAAACCTAATACAAATGTGTTTTTTAGGAAAGATACAACCAACATTAATTCAATTAAATAAGAACTTTAGATGAAATGACAATAAAACTCATTTTATTTTGAAAACATAAAAGACTTAAAAAATAAACTCAATTAAAATATATAATATTTTAACTTTGGATTGAAGATTTTGTCCGCTCAAAGAAGACTTTAACACCTTTGTGAGTGTACTTGAATAAGATATTAAATTTAAAAACTGTTGCAAATCTGATAAAAAAAATATTTTTAAATAGAAAAAATTAATATATCGTTTTAAATTTCATAAAAATACATTTAGGTATACTTTTTTTGTAATTCAATAAACATTGGATGTAAAAATCTTAATGTATTTAATTTTCATAGATACAATAGAATTAATTAATTTACTTGAATAAGGTATACAACGTTTAGATCGTTACAAAAATTATGAAAATACGTCAAACGTTAGTCAGATGAAAAAGAAATGACACATGAAATGTTGATGTTTACAAAATATAAAAGCAAACAAATTTTTTAATTTAAAAAAAATGTTGTTTTTGAAAATTTCAAGTATTTTTTAAATAATTGAGCTCAACTGTATGGAAAATTTGGAGTAAATCCATTAAGTACTTTTTAAGTAGTTGCAGACTACAGAAAAAAGAAACATAGATATTTTTTTTAATTACTTTTTTAAATACTCCATGTTTAAATATATACTTTTGAATAAAAATAGTATTTTTAATTTTCATAAAAACAAAGCTTTTTCTAAAAGTAAGTAATAAAATTGAAATATTTAAAAATTTTTCTGATTATTGAATTACTTTGTAAAAGTAAAAGACAACCATTTAGTTTTATCAAATTTCTACTGAAATCAACATTATTGTTCCATAAAGATAAAAAATTCATGCTAGTTTTAAGCTATTATTAATGTAACGAAAAATGTACCTGATAATAATTCCGATTATGACCTTAGATCAAGCGCTATAAAAGAGCTTACAATGAGCACTTCATACATAACAATATAAAAAGAGATGAATTTTTTTTAATAAATATTTAATGCCAATGATTTTTCCTCCTGATCTTTTAAAACTCAATTTTGATGAATGATATAGACTTTTAATATAAATTTGAAACTTGAGATTTGGGTTAATTAAATTTTTTTAACCATAACCGAAACAAAATAACGCTGAATTTCATGACTATTATTAAAGAAACCATCAAACTTGGAACTTAAGATAGCAAACTTTAAGTAAATCGAACCAAAGATAGTATAAATACAAAATTTAATGAAATAAAGATGTACGTTAACTTTAGTTGATACTTAAAGCAGATGTTACAGTAACCGAGTTAATTTTTTTGTATCATTTTTGTTATTATAGGTCGAATTCGAAAGTATTTTTTTCTAATTATAAGCTTTGTAACCTTTTCAGAGTGAAAAAACTTCCTTTATAAATAACAAGGAATTCATTAAATTGGAATGTCCAAGAATCCAGTAAACACTAATCTATGTTATGAATTTGTGTCTAAAACCTAAGTAAATGTATTACGTTGTAGTTAGCTATTTCATTAATTAATTAATTTTTCTAAAGCAACGGAGAGAACCTTTGACGTTTAAGATTTTTCGCACCAAAGATTCAAAAACTCCCTTTTTCTCGCAAAACTTCCGTAAAAACAAAGACTTTCCAAGCCGCAAGTCTATGTACTCCTTTAACGTTTCGTCGCTGCTTTTAGCCGATTACCGCGTGGTACTTCGCTGGTGTAGAAAAAAAGACTAAAAGAAAAAGAAAACCCCCACACACAAAACAACCAACAAAAATAAAAAAAAAGAGCAAAAAGAAAGAAGAAAGAAAAGAAAAACTTTGCACAGTCGTCGGCCTTGTTAAAATCACGAGAAGCTAGGCAAGAGCACAAGCTGCACTAGGAGTACAGAGCCTCCTCGTTTGAGGTCAGGCTTTTAAGCCCCGGGAGCTTACAAAACGAAAAGGCGCAGGCTTTTCGTTTTTCTATGTATATGTATATACATTTAGGAGTTTGAGAGATTGCATTGGGCTGGAGTGGAAAACAAGGCTGGTGGTCTAAAACAGGTTATAAAAGAGAGACAGTTATAGATATTGCTCTCTCTTTCTCTCTCAATAGAAAAGTACATAGAGAGAGAGAGAAGTGAAGCTTAAAACTAGGAAATGTGCGCTTGCGCATAGTCTCGAGGATGAGGTTTCAAGTGACAACGAGGCCACTTAGTATCCAAGAATGTAATTTGCAACCACTGATTCTCCTAGTTGCTGAACTAATATTATAGCCTGCCCGCTTTAGTTTCTACACCAAACCATTACGTATACCCTATTTATGTGGTATACATTAACATCTGTATCTACATCTATCGATAAAAAAATGCAGATTTATATGCTTTTATATATAAATACAAAAACATAAATGAACTATTTTGATCAATATACACATTATTCAGGGGAATGAATAGCTGAATTAACTGCAAAAGAGAGACTTTCCTTTCTGTAGTCGAAGAAGTAAAGCGCAATAGAAAGCATTTATATATACTTTAGAATAGAAAAGAGAATAAGGAAAGGAGGGTTGGAAGTCAGAGATAAAGAGAGCGGGCAATTGCCGGTTTCTGGCGTATACGACTCTCGGGAGCGGCACATACCAGCTACTACTACTACGACCGCGAGGACGACGACGCCCCTTTTAGCTTTATTCATTACAAAAGGAAAGAGAAGCGGGAGCTTTGCCACGGCGGCCGTTTCCGGTTTCGCGTTCACGGCCCTTTCAATGTGTACTGGTGAATTGCGAATTGTTGTATATGCACATTTCATATATCTATATATACACACGTATAGGTATAAGGCACCTCCTTCATAGCCGAACAATGCAAGCGTGAGTTTTAAAAAAAAAGAAAGAAAGGGATTATGTATAACGGGGGTGAATGCACAAAAGTCGTCCAAAAAGTTGCTTAAATTTTTTTTGTAAGAGGAACGATTCTTTTATTTCTTTCTTGTTTTACTTATTTATTTTAACGAGTCCTTAATTTGATGGCTTTATTATTTTGAAATATGGACAACTTTTTTTTTGTGTTGTTGCGCGTGCGTGCCTCCCTGAGGCAAAGATTTCTTTTTTACATCAGGGCATCAAGCATCCGTCATACAATAGTTATGGTTGATGCTATTCTTTTTTCTTTCTTTTTAAGAGATTCAAACAGAGCTTGCAAATAATTGGTAGGTTGATTGTGAAGGAGGAGGAAAAGTTAGTTTAGCAGTGTTCGCATTATGTCATTCAACTTCGTTGAAATAGCGACAAGTATCGTTGAATCATGTTATTTTTTTTTATACAGAACGAATGAAGTTAACGCTTTGTGGAAAACGTATAGGATATATCGGATTTGACAGTGATGAAGATAAAGCTTGAATATTGATAAAAAAAAGATACTCGAACGGAATTGTTGTCTCTTAAAACGTCAATATTAAGCTTTTTTCATTAAATTTTTTTATATTACATTTATGTTATTATTACAATACTAATCAACAACTGATATTTATAGTGTTATTGTGAATAAAATATATGTGTAATAATGCTGCTTGTGTTAATTGACAAAGATTAGGATTGGAACTCATGTCAGTGAATTATGGACCCATATTTCTAATGCCAACTGAGTTATCCTTTGATAGAAAACTAATTGAAATTAATCAAAAGCTAGCTGATTTGACTAAAAAATGCTAATTTTTAGTTTATTCTGGTTAATTTTAGGATAAGTAAATAATAATTTTGTAAATATTGCTTGTGGCATAGGTTGACAAAAGAAGAATATATGATAGTGTAAATTATTGTTTATTCAATTTTATTATTTTCTATTTTTGCAGATAAAATTTAAATGCTGTCCGTTAATTTTAAACGGAATAAATATTTTATAATCAGCCTGCTTTTCGAGTTAATAAAATGGTCATTACTGTGCGATATGAATAAATGCAATTATAATATGGTAACGAGACTATTTTCCTGTTCATTTTTTCGCACACACGCTTTCTTTTCAATTATATTATGATATTAATAACAATCCGTATGCTGAAGGTGTAATTTCTTGAGGAAATGCGCATTACTATATATAAATTATTCTATATACATCAGCGTGACTGACGTTAACCCCTTTCCTATTTAATTTCTCTCTAGTTTGCCTTTGTCAACTGTTCTTCTCTCTTTCATTGATTTACACCGGTCACGTGCATATAACCGAAAAGCCGTGCCTTGCTCGTTTGTTGGTACAAGGGAAAGAGGGAGAGAGAGAACTGACACTTCTAACGCTAGCTTTGCTTTTCCGGTTTATATACCATATACACGTGCATCTGTTTTCGTGGTGCAATTCAATTTTCCGAAAACTAGAAACTATTCTGTATACACGGGAATATGACACGCGGACTTATAGAGCAAAATTTTCGTCACCTTTAGAGGAAATTCTGTAGTCTTCGCGCGTACCTATATACCTACATTGAGTTCATAATAAGCTGTTCAAATTTGATTAATCAAACTTTAATTAATTTATTTAAGTTTTGTTGAAAAGGGCTTGTTCGAAAATTTAAGCAATAAATTTAGTGATTATTTTATATAGCTAGTAAAAGTTGTTAATAACTAAAATAGGTTTTACATAAATTCACTGAATAAAGTTTGAACGAATAGAATTTTAAAATATTGCGACATCTTTATAAAAATAAAACGATACTTGACTTAAAATGGTCCATGTGAAATCACATCTAATCATATATAACAGATCATACATAATTATGTTTTACTTAAGAATCTACTTGATTATCTATAATTATGTACAATTCAGAATTCTTAATATGATTATTTATAAATGGGATAAGAACTAATGAATGGTAAAAAAATATACATAGGCTACCTAATATTAAAAGATGAGTTTAATGACCTTTCAAGTACTTACTAATAACATATATATAAATAAATAAATATCTATATATATACATCTTCTGTTGAAAATCTGCTAAGAGAATTGTCAAAATCTTTTTGCCGTTAAATTAACACAACTATCGTTTATACTGACTCAAGTTTATATGTGTTCTGTTATTTAATTTGTTCACAGTGTTCAATTTCATTTATCGATTAATTTCATCTCAAATGTGTTTTGCTATTTTTACATATAGATAAATATATCGAATAAAGAATTTGTCTCAAAATTTGCATTAGAAATGAAATTTTGAGTACCAAATTCCTGAAAATATTAAAGGATCACAGAAAGAAATTTGTTTTTATATTCTCCATTGGAGTTTCATAATGTCAAAAAGCTTCGGAAATTATAGAAGAACACAGTTTGATTTATTTTAATTCCAATTGAAATTGAACTCCAACGAATTGTATGGAGTAAAAAAATTTGGAAACAATTTTAGTGAAAATTGGAACAAATTTAAATTTAGTTTGTATATGCAGAATGTTCAAATACCGTGGAGTATTTTAATGACTATCTTCACACTTCTCCAACTTGTTGTTGGACCTATGAAGGCTCCAATATCAAGATTTTATGTGCCCAAGATTTTCACAGTTATGCAAATACTAAACTACGTCTTCTTCGTTGTTTAACATCAAGTTAAGCGATACAATAGTTTATTTTCTATAAACTCTATAAATTTTTCTCGAATTTTACACCACTTCAGCTTAACGTTGAAATAACATAAGACATTGAGTTGTATTATTTATAATAATATTGGAGTAGTACTAATTTCAAATTTTTTTCTGTGAAGGCTTATGGTGAATCGACTTTATCAAAAGCACGAGATGTGGTGGAAAATCTGCCTCGCTCTGGTCAGCCATTAAAATCTTTAACCCTCCTGGGTGCAACCCCAAGATATCTCGTCCAAATGAGTTTATCTCAATGTGTGCAGTGACGAGATATCTCGTCATAACGTTTTCTTTTGTAACTTTAAATCAATCGACTAATATTAGTGTGACCATGCAGATGAAAGCTAACAATTTTTGCTTTTAGATAGGCATGGTAAGAGATCAATTTATTTTTTATTTTTATTGGAATTTCTTTTTAAAAAACTATACAAATTCGAGAAATATATCCAAGATACATCCGCTAAAAGAGAAACTAGTGAATTTCATAATAGCTTTCGTCTGAGATCTCCATACGTAGCAGGATTAACTAAAATCAGCATCGCTTAAATGAAGGAAATAGCAACAGAAAATCATCGTTCTAGTTTAAAACAAATTTTTTATCTTACGAATCAATTCACATTATTTAAACGATTTTTTAAGCATGAATCACGTTGCCGCTTGACTATTTCTGAAAGACCTAAATTTTGTTCAAAAACTCAATTGTGTAAAAACCGCTTAAGAATTGCTAGAACGAGTTAATGCTGTCCCCACAATCATAAATCGCATGGTGATTGATGATGAGACATCTGTTTACCAGTTTGAAACACAAACCAGTCAACAAGTTTTGGAATGATGTCTTTCAACTGAACCGAAACCAAAAAATGTCAAAGTCACGGTAATATTGACGGTTTTCTTTAATTATCGCGCTAGTGCGCACTCGGAATTCTTGTCAGTAAGTCAGAGAGTAAATTAAGAATATTATCTGAGCGTTATATGGCGTCTTAGAAAAAATTCATAGATTGTACATTACGATCATATCACTGTGAACTAAATTCTGGTTAAACACTCATCAAATATCATGGAACAATCTGATTTAGCTCTGGCTGACTTTTTTTTCTTTCCAAAACTCAAATTACCATTTTGAAAAATCCGTTTTTAGTTGATAGAAGACGATTTAGTTGAAGAAGAAATTTCCGATACCTTTTTGACAGATACTGATTTTACAGAAACGTTAAAATAATCATAATATAAATAATATACAATTTTCTTTTAAGAGTGATTATTTGTGGCACAATATATACGTAAAAAATTTATGAAATATTAAAAACGATTACCTACACTAAACCAATTACGGCGAATAAAAATAAAATCAAAGTAAATAAAACTTATTATAAATATAAAGATAAATCATATATTTGAAGTGACATAAAGAAGTTTCTTTTTCTATTGATATAATTTAATGTCAAATTGATTTTTCATTTTTATGCGTTTTGACAGAAGTGAAAATACTTTAGCTTTACGATATTACAACGTTACCCATAAAATTTTCCAAGAAGCTTTGTATTCTACCGAGAATACATAAAATGGACTTAACGTTATTAAACAATAGCTTAAAAGTACAAAGTAATCAATTTTCATTTTAATATTAATCTATGAAATATTTTCTATATGTTTTTTCTGCAGTACTTGATGCTCTTTTTATTTAAATATATCATGTATAACATATATTCAGATGGACTATTTAGACCCTCAGAATCTGCTCAAGGTTCATATCACTTATTTAATCACTTAATAAGCTTTTGTAAGCTTGATAGAATGTAAGAAGCTTTTATAGAAGTTGTTAAAATTTAATACTCTATAGTATAATATAGTAATCACCTGATCAGTGTAATATGATTTATTATTTTTTATTCGAGATTTACCTTTATAATAATTATAATGCATATTTAAACATGATAGATTATAAAAAAAAATAACTAATTGGAAGTTCAATTTTTCGTTAATAATATAAAATATATTGAACTAATAAACTGACTAAATTAATTTGTAATGAATCGAAAATATATTTTAATCGAATTTAAGAATACTAAATGATGGGTGAATAAAAAATAAACTAATATATTGGCAAAACTTATTAGCTATCGTTTTTAGATCAATAAATTTATTTAAATAAATCAAGTCTTCGTTTCTGTACATTGCAGGTTTCGCATGAATCTCCTTTCTTGAGAAAGTGAAGAAATAGACTTACGTAATATAATTCCTTTTAAAATTTAAGCCTGATCATATTTGTTTAGACAAACATCGTTAGCTACTTCTCTTATCTTTTCGTTATATAATGTGTTACGTTATCATCGTTCTTCTTCATCTTCTGCATTCATTTCATTTTCGTTAATAGAGTCAAAGTTAAGCTTTAATAAAATTGAAGATTCTAAGAAGGCAATTATAATTGTTGTACACAGTCATACTCAGGTATTAATGTTTGTAACTCATTTCAACGCACTTTTTAGTATATAATAATAAACATATTGTTGTCAAGAGGATAAAAGAAGTCGTAATGTATATTATATAGATAGAACCTCATACATCAAGTCGACGCAATTTTAAAACAAACTAGAAAATGGATTTCTTTCTCCTTTTTTTATGATTCTTCGTTTGTTTTCTCATTCGTTCTATATACACTTAAGTCAGTCTTGGAAGTAAATTCAAGGTATTGTTGTGTATATGTCGCTGATGCTGCTGTTCGATGCCACAATAAAAGAAGAAAAATAAGATAGAAAACCAGAGCATCTCGTCGAGTTGAAGCAATTTATATGTTATACATATATGAATGTAAAATAGTTTTGTGAACGTGTATAATATATGTATATATAATATTAAAGAAATGGTAAAGTAGTAATAAGGAATTGATAGTAAAAAGGTGACGCAAGGGTTGGAAGAAATAGGAAGAGGTGGGAGGGGGTGGGTGGGTGGGTGATAGGAGAAAGAAATAGAAAAGAAGAAAAGAAAGTGAGAAAGATAGAGAAAAAGAAAAGAGGTAGGGGTATAATTCTCGGTATAGCACCACTTAGTCCATGAATTTTTCATGAATTCCAAAGCTGTATGTATGCAAATCAGGCTATTTTCACGGTTCGAAATGCTTTAAACGCCTCAAATATACGATGGGATAGTGGAAGCAGTGCCCACGTAACACGGTTTCCCTCTAGCGACCATTAAGTTTTCACTTTACTAACGTAAAGAGAGAGAAAGGGAGACAGAGAGAGAGCAAAGAAAAAAGAGAACTAACAGATAGCGCGCGGTGCACCTTGATCAAATTATTACAGCTAGGGAAAATTATGACTTTTCACGTATTCAACTTTCTACGATTCAACATTCTGATTTGCTTTACTCGTATTAATACACTTTTAGAAATTCGTACCTGCTTTCTAATAACTTTAGCGAGAGTCCAAGACTAGTTTAAATTCGACAGAATATCTATTTTCAGTAGCTTATTTTATACAAAAGCTCTACATTTTCCATCATTATTATTATAAACTTATGAAAAAACTTAAATCAACTCCAATTCCATATAATTATTGTTTTATTAAGAGATGTAGACGTAAGTTTGATATACTAATTTAATTTAAAGTTAATAAAAAGTATTGGAGTTTGTATAAAAAGCGATGGAGACGTAAAATATTGTTGAAAAGGCTTTTTACTTTTCATTTATCAAAAATTTTAAAATTTTTCATTTTTTAAATAATTTTTTTTCTAAAAGTTTTAATGTTCACTAATGCATTATTTCTAGATAATTTTTCAATTTATTTTTCAAATTAATTTTTTAATCATCCAAGTTTTCCCAAGCTGTTACAGTTACTTATCTAATTAAACTTTCAATTAAAATAATTTAAACTTTTTGGATGGACTTTCTTTGAAAATACAATTTATGAAAATGAAAAAAAAAAAGTTTTTTTTTATAGAGAGTTCTTTTTTCGACATTTACAATAAAAGATCTCTTCTGCAAATAAAGCGTACTTTTAGGTAGAGCAAAAATGATGTATGGTACAATAAATTTCATCTGGAATTTACAGCAAAAGCTTATTTCACATCTATCTGATGCAAAAAATTTTTTTTATTATTGATTTGAATTGAAATATGATTTTACTAATAATGCAGTATAGATACGTCCATAGTAAATAATAAATATTAATGTGAACTTAATATTTAAAATAATTTTATTATTCATTACGTACTATTTTATAAAAATTAAAACTTAACAATATAATAAAAAAGAACAAAAACAAAAACTAATTTTCAATCAAACGATGAAATTTGTTTAATTTAAAACTTTAATTATTGAAGTGATTCTATATAGAAACCAATGAAACTTTTTTTTCTTTAACGTCGCATCAATTTGGAAATAAAATGAGCAATTAATTTTCTCTCATTTCATTTTGGCAATTAAAAGTTAAACGGGAAATAATACTTTTAATATAAGTAGGAAAAAGTTTAAAATTGTTTATAAATTTTAATTGAACCTCAGACAAATTCAATCAGTCTAGAATGAAAATCCTTCTTCATTCACTTAAAGCGCACGTATATACATATACTATGTATATATACACGCATCATTAAATTCGGGTAACGTGCACCAAAATTTGCGAAGCAGTTGAGAAGTTGAAAAGCTCATTTAGTTTGTCATCTCTCTAAACCTTTCTATACGTGAAATTGAAAATCCTGAGAATAAACATACAAAGTAAGGATTGAGAAAAAGATTGAAAAAACAAACATATGATAAGAGTATTGAAAGAAAAAAAAACATAATTTCGAAACCGATATAGAATCCATATAAATATTTTAAAATATATTCATAATCCTGTTTAGTTAATTAATTGTATTTTCAATATCTCTATTTATTTTTTTGGGAAAATATCCTCTTTATTTTTTTTTTTTTTTGTAACTTTATCTTTGAACTAGCAGTATCTCTTTTAAAAGATGTATGTTAGGTAGTATATAACCTAGTAACAAGGTGTGCCTTTATTTAGTGGTAAATTATTGTGTCTCTGAGCTTTTGTGTTATTTTGCATTTACAATTCAAGGGTGTTCGATGGGACTTTAATTGTTGTTTGAAACAACTTTACTACTTTAAGAAGGGATAAGAAGATAGATTATGTTTTTTTGCGTGATAAGAGTTTTTTATGGAAATAATATAGAAAAAAATGAGGAAATTGAATTTTTAAATCATTAATATTGGAATAAAAATATAAAAAGATTTATCAAATAATTATTTTTAGTATTGGTATTGACTGAAAAAGAAAAAGAAAAAAATTGTATTGAATAAAAAAGATATTGATAGTTAATCCAATGTAAACGTTCAAAAAACTAATTTGAATTGATTTAAAGTTTGGAGATGTTAAAGACCTATTATTTGCAAAATTTTCAATCGATTTTAATTAAATTAAAGAATTGAAAATTTAATGAAATAAAATAATTGTCATCACTATCAATCTATTCAACTTTCATTGAATTATATTTTACTGTTTGCAAGTATTAATTGACATACGAACGATTTGATGATAATAAATTCTATTTTGACTGAAAGTACAAAAAAGGTGTTATTTCAAAAAACATTTTTTTTTTGTTCAAAATTTATTATTATTATTACATCGATAATATTACTTAAAATTAGATAAAATTTATTTTTCTAAATTAATCTTTTAGAGCATCTCTTAAAGTAGACCATCTAACCACTCATACACATAAATATATATATATATACAAACTCACGCACACACATCGATGTATGCATACTCAAACGCACATATACGTACAATCGACAGTAATATATTCTTGACTGTGATTTTAAAATCACGCGACCTTTCTGGATGACTCCGTTGGTTCGTTCATTTTTATTGGGGAATTTTAAAATCGCAGCTAAAGAATAGACAAAGAATATATTACCGTCGGATATACATACATATTCTAAAAATAGCGTATTTCGATTATCTCAAAATTTGAACATTTTTTTCCTCCGCACAAAGGAAGCTTTGTGAAGAAGAAAAATTTATTAAAAGCAGTGACTCTTTGTAGAGATATTTTTTTTTTGATTTTTCATAAATTCATAAAAATCATCTTACCATACGTATATATTTGGGAAAAAAAAGAAACAAAGAGATACATTATTTTATGTCATTGCTTGCGACGATAACATTTTTCAAGATTATTTTTGGACGTGACATCGAGAAATAGTTTTCTGAAAGTTTAAGAAATGGAAAAAGCTTACAATATGGTGGAACGTGGTCAAATTTCTTGAGCATCACATTTTAGATATTTTTTTTTTTCATTTTGATTTTGTATGCTGAAAGTACCTTCTACATTTGCAATGTGTAAAGAAATTTAAAATTTAAACATAGTAGCTAAGTTATCGAATTGAAATTTGAATATTATAATCAAATTTAAAATACAACATATATATATATATATATTGTATTTTGAATTTGATATATATATTATACAGGTGTATTGTTACACTCAATATGGTGAAGTTATTTCAATTATTTTTAAATACTACACTTTGCAATTAATTGTAGTAATTACATTTAATTTGACAAATTTTCATTGTTGTTCGGTTTTTGAATGAGTAGAGCATGTGCATTTCAAATTTAATGATTATTTTCGTTTCTCAAAAAGTTTTACCGCAAAACCATGTTTCCATCTGGACTATTAAAAACGGCAATTTTTTTCTCAATTCAACTGTCATAAACTTTTTTTCATTTTTTAAAATTAATTTTTTCTAATAATTTAAATAATTTTTTTTATTATATCTACATTTGATCTCGTTGAAAATTTCATCATGATCGATATGTCTATAAAACGTTTCACATTTTACATGATTATTAAGGTAATTAAAATTTATTTAATTTATGTTATAATTGGTTTTATTGAATATTTATATTATAATTTCAACAATCGTAGACTAAATGTTCCACTTAGAAATTCAAATGTGTCAAGTAAAACTAATTTATACTTTGTAAATTATTGATAATAATTATATTTCTAAATGTAGAACATTAATAATCTTCATCATATATTCAGTTCATTATGATTTTTACTTTTTATAAAAATATATTAGAAAAAATGTTCTCTTGCACATAACAATAAGACGCTCGTGTTTTTGTCATAACTTTATTCTCAAATTAATTTAAAAATAACCTTATTCTACGTTCACAATAATAAACAATCTTTAGTTCGTTTATATAAAACAAACATTAAAGTCCTTTTTCCCCACGATCAAGTAGCTGTTTACAATTTGCGTGAAAATGCGATTATAAAACACAAAGCCGCACCTGCGAATAAAGGAAGTAGCAGTTGAATAAGAAACTAACCGCAAGTTAAGAATAAAAAAGTAAAAGAGAAAGAAAAAAAATATAAGAAACATAAGAAAAGTTAGGTAAGAAGAGTCAAAAAGCCGACAAGAGAAAGGCATTGAAGCACGTTAAAAGAGCAAGTACACTTCGTTTGACATTGACATTAAACGGATATTGGCCAGTCTGGTTACATAGACTTTAATAGTATATAACAGTGTTATTCTAGTATTTTGCTTTGAGCTAAGATTAAACATTAAAATTTTCGTAGTAGTAGTAGATGTTCGACGATAATTGTTTTAACGTTAGCTTTCTCACAGACAAGTTTCCGCGCTAGGTCAGATGTTAAAATGAATGATTTCGCGCATATTCTCTCTCTGTCTTTCTTTTCCTCTTACTCTTCGCGTCTCTAGGCAAAAGCATTTTCCCGCAAGTAGCGGCTTTTGCGGCAATCCGGACTTGCATTATAATTAATCCTATTGTTCAAGTGCTATG
The DNA here is from genome assembly GCA_017163975.1 of Anastatus disparis. Lineage (NCBI taxonomy): Eukaryota > Metazoa > Arthropoda > Insecta > Hymenoptera > Eupelmidae > Anastatus > Anastatus disparis. The sequence goes on from JAFFSR010000251.1 coordinate 7,160,871, forward strand.
CGCTTTATATGGGGCAATGGTGTGTGTATGTATGTGCTACTACTACCGTTTTCTCGCGCTTCACAAGTCGAAGGACAATCTAGTGTCGACAAGAGAGAATGTAAGAGCGTCCTTTGCTATGTGGCTGTGTCTGACTATATATTACAGAGAAGAAAAAGAGAGATAGAGAAAGCTGCACTTAATTATTGCGACCCGTTAAGCAACGACAGTAGGAAGAGATTTGCCCATTCACTGAACTATAGAATACAACGGCATATTTTCTCTCTTTCTTCCTTTATCTCCATATTCTTTTTTTCTCTTTTTTTTAATCTTTTTCTCTCTTTCTCTTTGTCTTCATCGTTTACGTTGTGAAGTATAATGCGCTTCAGATAAGGTATACCGTCAGAAGCTTGACGGAATTTCTAAAAGATTCTAAAATCTTTAATGGAGAGGATGAAATTTCCTCTAAAGAATAATGAGTAAGAACATAATTAGCACAAAAATACATTTTAAATATTCAACTTTAGAAAACTGTTTTCATAATGCTTATAACAATATTTAAAATTATTATGAGTTTTTTTAAAGAAAATTACTTCAGTTTTGTTCTTAAAAAATTATTAAATATAGTATTATCTGAGTATTGACTATGTAATTAATATTAATATTTATTAAATGCTGAAATATATAATTTATTTTATTAGAACGATTATTGAATATTGAATTCTGAATTATGAATTCTTGCTTTTTGATGTTCACGAGTTAAAAAATAATTTTTTTGAAAATTCGTTTTTCAAATTATGTTTGCAAATTTATTTTCAAACTTATCAATTTCTTAAATTTTCTTTTATTTCATTTAACGTCACTGTATTAATGCCATCATTATGATGCTAATTAGCTACGGAGATTGTCAGTGCGTTTGTGAACTTCAGCACATGTATCGTATACAGTGGTGCCTGTATCAATCGGCTGCCGAGAGCAGGATTCGAACTCAGGTTCTCGATATTATGAATCCATCACTCTACCGACTGAGCCAGTGACGACCTCGATCTTATTATATATTTTTAGAAATTCCAAGTATTGTATGTAAAATTTAAATACGCATTTCTGAAGAGCAGAAAATTTCCTTTGAATTTATCTATATATTTAAAACATTATTAAATATATATAAAAGTTTTAAAAAATGTAGTGTAGAGTAATGTAAATTTAAGTAATAATTCTTCAAAAATATACTAATTTTTACATTGTACTTTTACCCAAGTATGTGAATGTATGCAACGGAACATGTTTCGATTGTGATGATTATTTGATATTAAATTGATAAATATCTTAAAATAATTTAATGAATAACATAAAAAAATTTCATTATAAAAAACACTGGTTTTTAAAACTAAGAAAAATTTCAGTCTATAATAACTTACTTTGAATATGTTGAAGTATGTTGAAAAAATATTGATACAAGAAAAGAAGTTAATCGACCTTGATTCATCTTATTAAAGGTCATAAACTTGATACATACTCGTGTGAATTTAGATAATATGAAAATCATCCGATCAATTCTGGTGAAATTTCTCAGACTCAGATTCTCTTTGCAGGGAAAATAATTTTTTTCAAATTTCTCAATTAATTAAAATTGCTTATTACATATCAATTATTTTAGAAATTTAATAGCTTTACAAGAAAGTTGGAAATATTATTAATGAACGAATTGTTTTAACAAATTAAACATTATTAAATTTCAAGCATATAGTTTATTCATATATACATAATTACATATGTATTGTATATCAAAATATTAAAAATATATTTAATTATTCTCAAACTAGTCTGTTACGAAATTCGCACAAAGCGGTCGTAATTACAAAGAGCAAAAATGCGTTAAATCCACAACTTTCTTTCTCATCTTTATACCTCTATATATATATGATACTTATACCGTTGAGCGTATGGTCTGAACCAGATTGTTTTTATACAAACCTCAGAACGTTCACGCGTCATTCTTGACAAGTACAGCATGGGTTCTTTCTCTGCAAAGTCTTTCTCTCTTTCACCTTTTTCTAAAAAACAATCTCGGCTTCTTAACACCAGGGCACGTATTGCTGGGCGTGAAGAAGAATACCCTCCTACCGTTTTTCTCGTTGATGTATATATATACACACATATATAAATGTGTGAAGGGTTCTGAAAAGGCGCACAAGCCTTTCCTCCTCATTCTATTCTCCAAAGCGAGTAGACAGAGAAGAGAAATAGTAAAAGAGAATCGCATGCCAGAATCTCTTTTCTGTATGGTGTATATATATATATAAACTTTTTTAAGACGCAGCCCCTCATCACTCTTATTACTACGATTTGATCTTTGAAAAATAACAAGAAATTTTTTTTTTCAATAATTGGAATTCATTTACATAAATCTTTATTTTTACAGGATCAATTAACATGTATCTATCACTGGGTCGAAAAATTCAAATGAAACTTCCATGCAAAATACTCAAAAAAACAAAAAACAAAAAAAATGTATAGACTGAAATATTAAGATATTTATTTAAAATGTATTATTATTTGAATAAACATATATATATATATATATGTACATTCATACATATATACAGGCACGAGGCATAAGGAATAGAATGAGAATGAAAGGAAGTGCAGCGCGTGTGCGTGAGAATGAAAGATAGAAAATCACGTAATAAGGAGAATGTTTATATGTATATAAACGCACTAGTACGCGTGTATTTATGAAGAGGAAGAGAGGTATGTATGTACTGTTAAGAAGATTATGTAATGCATCTAATGAAGGTAAGCTTTTGTGTTGTTTACTTAAATGATTAAAACCTATACCAAGAAAAATGACTTACATTGTAATATTTTCTCAAAACAATGCAATTTAACAGATATTAAAAAATTGTAAATAATATCGGTTATTAAGTTTAATTGATTTAATGAAAAAAATAATCAATGATTAGTGGAAGGTAATTTAAAATAAATGTAATCAGTTAATCAAATATTTTTTAAGTTTTTACAATTAGTATTTAAATTTTAAAGGCTTAGAAAAATATGAAGATTTCTACAATATTAAAATATTAATCTAAAATTTACTCTTTCTTTCAAATACTTAGATAATTTAAAATATTTATTTTATAAATGTATGCTCTTTTTCAAATGCATAATTTATAAACTTGTATAAATAAATTAATTTACATGAATCAATTGTTTTAATTAATTATTTATAAAACCTAAATTATTTATTCAAACAAGCTAACACTAATGTAATTATCAATAAACACACGTGCACTTTTTTTCTTTCGACTTTTAAAAAATAATAGCACTATTTTGTACCATACAAAAAGTAGAATCGGATCGAAAGTTTTATTTAAAATTTTTCTCTTTTTTTCACGTTTTTTTTAATACTTTAGCGTACCGAATAAATATATAGTTATACAAAATTCTTTCTATTTTATTTACATAGTAGCTGCGCTAGAAAGGCTAATGCTATTCAACAATTTTTCTTTCTTTTTTATTTTTCGTTTGTAGAACAGAATGAAATTCCTGGGCTTTTGAAAGTGAGGCTATTCACAGTAGATTTAATTTAAAAGTATATTATATAATAAAGTACTACGTTTATTGCAGTTAGTTTATTTCTTATTAATTTACTTTACCTAAATTAGCGTTTCTATGTTAAAAAATTACTTTTTTACAATTTTTTTTTGTTCAAACAATAATTGAAGTAACCTTTTAGTTGAATTTTTTTTACAATTTAAAAAAAAATTTGATTTCATCCGTTAACTTTGAACTATATTTAAATTTAAATGCATATACATACATGAATAATAATTATTGCTTAAAAGTTAAAATAATTTGTAAAATTAATTTGTTAAATGGTAATCGATTTAATAACAGGCTGTAAATGGCAATTTTATTCCGAAAATGGAATACATTCAGATATTCAGTGTTATTACACACACCTATCTATAGTACTAATGTAATTATAATTGATATTCAATAGCAGTTCTCGTTTAGAATCAATAATAGCGCAATTATATTGTGAATAATAAATTTATTATCAAATTCTGATTTATTCGAATTGCACACGTTTGCAATAAATTACTCGTCAAAAATGTTTTATTTAACGATTCGTATTTTGTTTATTAACGTTTAAACCCTTTTTAAGAAATTTAAATTTTCTTCGAGGTATCATATTTAATGTTTTAAAACAGTTGGTTTTATATGTAATAATGATGATGTTGTATCATTATAAAGTGTTTATATAGTAAGTACTTCAGTTAACATATTTACAAACATAAATTAATATTGAGCGCATTTCTGCAATTCAAAAGGAAATAAGTTTTGATTAGTCATGCATTCTATATGGATTCCATCTCTGATTATGAACAGAAAATGAACTCTAAAAATCATAAAATTTCAATATCAATAGAATTACAAAATGATACAATAAATTATTATTGTTATTCTATTTTTGAAGTAATATTTATTTTTTTTATATATTTTATATTCAATATAAAATAATAGAATTATAATGTTCGTTTTGAAATATCAAGCCAAAGGCATCAAAGTCTTGAAAAAAAAATTGAAATGTAATGGTAAAAGAGGAAATTTCTATACTTTTCATCTGTATTTCGTGAAAAGTGAAATATAATTTGAATTCGATTGAATTTTTTTTTTTTCATTTTCGATATGCGTGTGAAGTCAAGTAAAATGAGGTCAATTGAAAAACAAAGATCAATAATCTACTTTAAAATGTAATTATGTGCCGTTAAGAGAAACCATGTATTTTATTTATTAAAAATATAATAAATAAATAAATTTACAAATAATTGCGATAACAATAAATACTTGGTAAATCAAATAATTATATGGAAATCATAATTATAACAAATAAATGAATTATTTCGATAAAAAGATTGATTAAAAAAAAAAACTAAATTCAATGGCAATTATATAATTTAGGATCAAAAGGTAGAAAATCTTTTATATAAAATAACTTCTAAAAGTTATTAAAGTTATAAACTTTTTTTTCATTTATTAAATCAATTTAATATTAAATATTTTACTCGAAGTGAAAAATTAACAAAAAGGAGAAATATATTATATTCTCAATTCCAATTTTTAATGAAAATGACTTTTTATTTCTATCTTTAATAATTGAATACTTATTTTTTGATAAACTTATAATTTCATCATAATATTTTTATTTCTAGAAAATTTCTTCTTCTTTCTTTCTCTCATAGTGTTCCGTCCTTGGGTTGCTCCTATTCTCTATCTATATAAACGACATGGCTGTTGATTTTCATTCTGATGTTCTTACACTGCTCTCGTGAGTGATCATGCAGTGCTTATTGTAAACTAGGTCTCGAAAAATCATCTAAAATTAAACGTAGACAAAATTAAAGCTGTAATCATTAACTCCTACTTCTATATATCTTCCCTGCCCATAATTAGTGTATCAATAAATGGTGCCATAATCAGATTTAAATTTTGTTCGTAGTCTGGGGTTGTGGTTAGATAGTAAGCTAAATTGAAAAGAACACCTTACTCACGTGTGTAATAAGTAATTTTTATTGCGCTGCAGGGTTAACTTTTTTAGAAGAAGCTCTACTTTTAAAAATGTTGTTATTTCCCCCCTCGGAGTAGAAAAAACTAATCTACTTGCAATTTTATGTGTGAAATTTTAACGTGCTCGCTAATCTATTCGTATTCCAGATACTTGTGGAATCAGCCTGTGGGCAAATTGAGGGGTGATGTGAAGCCTTTGACCATTCCTTTCTCGTCCATTGGATATCATCAAAAGTCATTCCTGGTCACTTCATCGCAATCATGGAATGATCTTGCTGCACTGCGAGAATCACATTCATTGGCTCAATATCTGATTCGAGAGTAGATGTTTGCTCTTTTCTAAATTATAATATATAACTTTACTATTCTTCAATTATTGTCTAATTTTGTATTTTCAAGACATAATGTTCATTTTAATAAAATTAAAATTCTATTGATATACTCTTATCTTTCCTTCTTTCTATTAAAACTTAGCAGGAATATATTTAAATTAAATATACAAGAATATATTCTATACAGAAGTAAAAGATTCTGCTTGCTCTTTGAATCTATTTTTGTTAATGTAGATTCCAATTTGATTACAAACATAATTTTGTAAATCATTAGAAGTTACAATAATGAAGTATTCAATTACGTTAATCAATTTATGATAAATTTAGAGATTTCAATACTTCATTTTCAAAATAGATTTTCATTATTAAAGCTTGAAAATTTGAAATGTAGCTTTTTAAGATATCAGCAATTACATTCTCTGTAAGTCAATGTTCTTCTGATTTCCAATAAATATTTGAATAGTTGATTCGTCTATAAAAAGATACCAGATGAATAAAATACAGATATTTAATAAAATGTATCTATAAAAAAATCAGAATATTTTATATATTATATTGAGTCGCACCAATATTTAATGATGTTATAATTAATATGCAGTTATTAGCAAAAGCGAACCTTACATTTGTAATAAAATAAATTCAATTTTTCGAAATCCGTCATATTAAATGATAAAATTACATTCACTCACATTTCCACATTTATCTCAATAAATACAGTTTTTTAAATATAATTTTTATTAAAAATATATTTTATTTTTAAATAATTAAGTTAATGGTATCATTTATTAGAATCGCGTATTTCACTGAATAATCATTATGAATAATAAAACGATCTCTTTTCATGGATCTCATTTTCAATATATGATATTTGCCTTCGAGGCAATCTCTTATGTAACAAAAAAAAAGAACGAAAGAGAAAGAGTGAGAAAAAAATTGGACGGCAAAAGAGTGAGTAGTGAACTGATGCGCGTTAAAAAAATTATGCCTCTATTCCTTTTGTCCTCCACTCCCTTTAGCGCTCAACTACCATATACCGAGGCGTTATTCACGCACTTGTGCGAGTAAAAAAAAGCATAACTTGTTCGCGCTCGGATCCATGTACTATGGCTATACATCCCAACGTCCTTAATCGTTCCTCGAAGCGTCTCATTTTTTTTTCTCTCTCTTCCTTTCTTTCTTCTCTTATATAACTTCTCTCTAGTGTATAAGGTAGAAGGCAATATCACTGGTCGCGTAAGAGAAGAAGGAAAAGGCTCGACTTCGTGAAAAGATAATGGAGTGTAAACGTAGACGCGTCATGGAATATCTATATAACTACTCTTTCTATCTTTCTCTTACTTTTCAGCTACTTATATTTTATACCATAGCTTGATGGTTATGGAAGAGTAAAAAAAAAAGAGTTGCTTGTAGTAGTAGTAGCCAAGTCATATAGCACAGTATATATGGAGCTACGAGAAAATGGAACTTAACCCTTTTGTTCGACGTTAGCAATCAGCGTTGAACGCGCGTGCAATTGTGTGTGTATACGTTTGTATGCCTGTGTGGGTGCATATACAATGCAAAAAAGAATGAAAATAAAAGAAAGAGTACTTTTGGTATTTTAATTATTTATGAAGATCGTATGGTACTTAGCTTGTAAGTAGAAAGTTATCTCTTTTTAGTTTTCAAAAAAATTAAAATGACCTCCAATTTTTAATAAATTTATTCATATACATATAATTAAAATAAAATTTTTTTTTTTTAAATAAAAAAGATTTTTTTTATTCTTGTAGATAAATGTTGCTAAAAAATAATGTGTGATACTTAAAAAATAGAAATTTTCTATTTTTATTATTAATTAAAGTATGAATTTATAGTAAATTTGAATTTTAAATCGACTTAAACGATTTAATAGTAGCTGTAAAATTTTGTTGAAAATATACGAAAAGCCGTAACACCTTTTGCATAATGGAATTTGCATGATGTGAAACAACAGGTATATTTATGTCTTTTAGAGGTGTAAATGTAGTAAAATGCCAATATTACTATTGTTTATAAAATATTGATATTTTGACGAGCGCATCCCCATTTAGGTTAAATAAAAATGGAATATTTACAACTTTTTACTAGAAGCTTTCTAAAGCAACATTTTGAAATGAACTAATGATGAAAATTTAAACATTTTATTATCGTAGTATCTAAACTTTAATTATAATAAATAACTTAAACCGTAAAATTAGCAAATAAATCAATAGAATTTTAACATCAATAAATTTCAAGCTTGATAAAAATATTCATGAAATAATAAATAAATTCAAACTTTATTTTCTTAACACGTAAACTATTATACTAATTATTGAATATATTAAAAGTATAAAATTTTCTTAATTCAATGGTTATGAAAATGAAATTAAATTTTCAGCGCTAAAATTACATTATTCCTTTAAATAAAAGCATATCATCACAAATTCTTAATCATCCACTCTCACAAGCTTCTCACTACTTAATCAAATTCCGTTCCATCTCGCTCATTCAAGTAGTACGGTAGGCATGTTTCTCGGCATTTGCACTACTATGTCTATATTTTATGCACACGCACATATATATATAGATGTGTGTATATATGTCTACACATACATGTCAACGAGTATTCCCGCAGACAGGATCTTTGGATGTACTATAAAGGTGGTATGCCACTGTTATGTGTAGGTGTGCAAGCAGCAAGTAGTATAGCAACGGAACCTCGGTAATGGAATCAACCACCGCATAGACTGCTACTACTTGCTTGCTTGCTTGCTAGGCTATATACTGATGCTGCTGCTGCTGTACCGAATCGTATATAAAGCTTTTCGCGTAAACTCTAGAGGGTTCTCATATAACTGCCAGATTCAACTTGTCACAAGAGCCGAACACGAGCTAGTCTCTTTTTTTTCTTTTTTTTCTCTCTCTTTTTTTGTCATTTATGTTCGTATGCACGTGTATTTGCCTGTGTATATCTTCATGTGTGTATGTCTGTGTATAAGTTCGGAGAAAAAAAAGAAATGCTTAGCACGGATATGGATCGCAGATGTTTGTATTGTGCAAATAAGGCGCGGTTTGCCCTAGTATTTCGGTATGCGTTTGCGGTAAAGCACAGAATTTACCTAGAGAATGAGGTCGGTTGAAAAAAAAAAGAAGATTAAGCTATTTAGTTTTGAAAAAAACATTGTTTATGTATATTTATGTACATTGCAAAGACGTTGAAATTTTCTTAATTCAATACTTTTATGCGTCAAGCTTTATTTATGTTAGCTTAGGTTAACTTTTTGAAAAAAAATAAGAGAGAAAAAGAAAAACTGAGAAAGAAATGTGAGCTTCAATTTAATTTATGTTAATTTAATAATTTAGAAGTTACGCTGGGACTGTTAACTGAACACGCTAATTACCAGTGGGTTTTCCAACTTTTACGCTCAGATGGCTCTCGTTAAGTTTTAGTCTTAATAGATCTTTTCAAGAAATTCTGAGATCTTTTATCAACTCATCGAGCACATCAAAATTAAAAGTTTCGAAGAAACATCAAAGAACATTAGATGAACCTATTCATTTTTATGACTTTGCTTTTTCTTTTAATTACGTTAAATCTATTTTATCACACCAATATAAATTGTCTTAGATACTTTACAATATGACTACTTTAATTCTTTTAATTAATTATTTTTTCAAATCTTAAAGTACTTAATTTCACCTTTCTGCAATTTTCTAAAAGAAATTTTTATCTCAATAAAATATCATTTCTTTCGTTATTCGATTTAGTTTCAAAGAAAAAGAATGAAAAAAAAATTTAATTTTCTAAATTATTTGATTCTTCTTTAAGCTTGCATTTAGTGAAAAGTTCATACGAACTCTATTATTACATAGTGTGATAATGAGAAATTAAAAATTGATTAAAATGTAAATTTAGCATCAGGATAAGAGACGAAATTTCCTCTTGACTTTAACCGAGATCGATAATACCCCCTCAAGTTATAAAGGAGTTAACGGTCCTTTCAGCAACGTTAACATTTCAAAGCCTTTAGAATCAACGAGGCTAAAGCTCGTCTTTTTTGAAGATGACATTTGAACTTAAGTATCCTATCGAAAATATCTATATATATGGACTAAACCAAATAGCAGAATCAAACTGGTGTATAAGCAATCAACACTAGACTCGTTTAATCGATCATAGCCGATAAAAGCTATTGAATTTGAACGTCTTTAAAATAGAACGCTCTATATATTATATCGCAAACGAGATGTTAACAATATTCACTAAGTAATGCATCCCCTTATAAATATATATATGAATAACGTTGTAAAAGCTCTTGCCTTTCTCTATCTCATTCTGTTTTGTGATATAATACACAATGAAATCGCTTGGCTCACTAACCCCCCATGGCAACATTGTGATTATGTTACTCTCATGTCTGTGTGCTCTGTATACATCGAAGCTATGGATATGAAGTTAGCGATAGTAAAGATCAGTGCCTGTATATGTGTGAGTCTGTATATATATAAAGCAAGAAAACGTGACTCAAGCTATCGTAAACTTTGCGCGTAACATCAGCTGCTCTTTATATGCATTGCCTTACCTCCTTAGTCATAACGCTCGTGTATATTTCGCTCGCTTGTGCGAATGAGTAAGTTTTACCCTTTTCCTGATGCACCAAAAGCGAGACTCTTTACGATCCAACTGTTTATTCGCACATATTTTTTCCCTCTTTTTTTTCTCTCTTTCTTACTTTTTTCTTCATTTTTTTATCTTTACTTTCTTCTTTCTTGTTTTCTGATTCGTTCTTCATATTTCTTTCTTGCTTAAAGGAATGTGCGTTCGCAAAAAATGAAATTGCAAGTCTGTCTCGAAATTACTGCAGACTCGATCGTAAATAAAACTGAATTAAAAGTTATGAAAAGAAAGAATTTTATCGCGAGCAATTTTATTCTTTCAAATGTTTATTATAATATTCATAAGCATTGGCTTGAAATTTTGAAAATTGTTCCAAATCTTTTTTTAAAGTACCAAAAATAAAATTTTCTTTTGATAAGGGACAAAAAACATTTACAACGTTTATTTAAATAACTTTTTCAAAGTCATGAAAAACAAAAATGTAATGGAAATTTGATATTTTTTATATTGTAACTAAATACAACTTCAAACCTAAAAGCGTCAACAGAGTTCAAGTTTATTATTTATATAAGTAAATACAAATTTACAAAACTTTGATAACTTTCTTAAGAGATATTGACATTTATTAAAACATTTACCTAACACAAATTTGAAATAAATTTCTTTCAACAAATATTTAGTTACTCTACGAAATTTAAATAAAGTCGTAATTAATGTGAAACATAAGATATAAGGTTGTGCTATGAAGTAATATTATTATAGCATTTGATATATTTAAATTAAATGGATCATTTGAAGAAATATAGTATATTCAATGTTTTTTATCAATGAAAAAAAAATAATTCAAAAATATAAAATTTATTCTTTCTAATTTCATTTTTGTATCCCATTAAATTATTGAAATTAATCACATTTTCCTTTTTCGGAAATCACGTCAAATCAAATTTTGTGTCGCGGTAGACAGTAAAAAAAAAGGAGATGAGGAAAAAAAAATATTCTTCCTGTGGAGCAACGGAATTGACAATTCCACGTACGAGATGTCAACGGCTACGACATCTAGGATATAATCATATATAGCATAAGAAATGCCTTGCGGGAGGTCGAATGTAAAATCGCATACACGAGTTTGTGTTAGTGACTATAAGCCGCGGTATTTTTATTTATAAAAGGAACAAAATAAATCGTTTCCTGCCCATAAATGCTTTGTTTCTATCTTTTTTCTCGTCTTCTTCCCTTCTTTTTTTTTTTTACTTACTTAAACGTGCGTGTGCGTGTCTTTCTTAACTTCCGGAGATAAAAATGTAGCATGTGAAACTTTACTCTCTTTCCCTCTCTCTCTCTCTCCCTCCTGCACACCAAATGACGCGGAAGGTCAACCCTCCTCCTTTCTCGTGTCATCAAAAATTTTTTTCTCTTTCTTCACTCATTTACTTCCTCTTCCCATTTAAACGTTGACAGAATTAAAGAAAAAATAGAGTAAGAAAAAATAAAAAGGAGATAGGAACATGAACAAGACATTATAAACGAACTATATAATATAGTCGGGATGAAAATTACTAAATAAATAGTGACTCGTAAACTATTTTAAATGCTACATACGAAACTTGTGAAAACATCGATGAATCATTGGTGTGAGAAAAATAAATAGACTTTAATTATATATACATTGGTTAGTTATACGAGCTTTTAAGTGTTGAAAATTTCAAATTAATGCAAAGTATGTGAGATTCTTCGTTTACTTAATAAAAACCCTTAAAAAGCCTCGAAAAAAAGTAGATAAACATAATAGTTTGCTTTAACAGTAAAGAAAAATGAAAGATAAAATAGTTTATAAGAGAGTAAAAAAAAGTAAGATAGACTTAAGGTCGCGCGTACCAAGCTTAGTATATACTTTATCGGATTACATAAATAATTATACGTTCATTGGATTTCTAAAAGTAAAGGAAGATGAGGAAGAAGGGGGAGGGGTAGGTGGGGAAATGGTATATAGGGGATTTAGTTAAAAGACGATTGAAATGTATAGCTGCACTTAACAGATTCTGCATTGGAAAATAGATTATAGCTTTCATGTACTACCTAAAGCTAGAGATATTTTTTTCCTCTTCTTTTTTTATTTCTACCCAATTCAGTATGGATTAGCAACTTACTTTGTTTTATGCTAATTCACAAATGATTAACACCATCATATAATTCCAAACCAAATTATTTATCTTCGTGGCAAATTAAGTATGATAATCATATTATGCTAACGTCATTTTAATGTAAGCTTTAGCATCAAAATCTGTTTTATTAGGCTTTGTTTAGCGCGCTTTTTTCAACATTGAAATAGGAAATATTTATAGGATTCATGAACATTATTTGTTACAAAATATAAGTATAGGAATTAATTGTTGTTTTATTGTAAAAATAAAAATAATATTAGTAATTCAAATTCAGTTGTACTGATTTCGTCCATAATCTCATATATTTCAAAAATATTATAAAATTGAATGTAAAAATTTAATCATATATAATCAATCATATTCATTCTTAAAAATAGTGTTACAACAGTAAGAAATAAACATATAAAAATAAATCTAATATTGATTAATTGCATACCAGTATTAAACAATGCTTTTTATTGTTTTTAAAATTAAATCATTAGACTATAAACTTGATTAGAACTTATTACATTCAAAAGCTAAAAGTTAAATTTGTCTTTCAATATCTAAATATATGAAAAGCATTTAAAAAAATACAGAGCATTAATTAAGAATTTAAGTCGTTTACTGGATTCTTCACTCTAGGTTAGTTACAAGAATTTTTTACAGTTATCTTTTGATATCTTTCTAAATGAGTAATTATAAATTATAAAAGATAAGGTAAAATTTCAGATGGATCGGTTATGTTAATCAATGGAAATATACATAAATAGAAACGCATACATTTATAAAATAATTTACTGTTCCAATTACATTACCGTGTAAATATAAAAAGAAAATATGAAAATTATTCCGTAAAAGTAAAATAATTAACAACATCTAATCTTTAAAAGTCAAGCATAAAAAATACCGTTAAACATGATGGTCATCCATTATCTTCTTATAATATTTCGTTTACAGTTCTTAATAAGTCGACCACTGAAATTTCAAATTAGAGAAGTTAATAACGAGTGTACCATTAAAGAGTAAGCTAATAAGATGAGCTTTAGGAGACCTTGTCTTCTTTCTCTCTTACTCTTTTTTTTTGTCCCTCTTTCCTTTCTGTATCTTATCGCGGAAACAATCTCCGGGGTTTATGTACAGTACTGATCTTTCTCAGTTTTTTTTTCTCTCCAAATATCATCGTAGCGCTTCTTGTGTTCCAATCGGATACGCTAATGAATGAACTCATAGACCGAGAAATTGACTTTTTACATTTTTTTTATTTGTTTTTTTTTATATCGTTATTAGTATTATTTATATTTCTTCCTCTTCCTTCTCTGGTTTAGTTGTATAACGCTATAGTTACGTCAAACAATTTTGAAGCTGAAAATAAGATTTTCTTTTTTGCAACGCATCCATGTCCATATTTATTAAATGCTAAATAAATGATAAATAAAGCAGACGATAAAATACGGTTATACATTTAGAATTCGATGTATATAAAGAAAAAAGTAAAACATGTGTATCAGCATATTATCGAAATTTCGTGTTTAATGTGGAATTATACGCGTTTCTTTATAACATATTTTAATCATATGTGAACCATACGTTTGATATAATTCATGTGTGCTATAGTGTTTTGTAGATTATTTTAAAAGAGAATGAATTTAAAATATTTATTTTATTTGTATTAAAACAACGCTTAATGTTATTATAAACTTTAGCTTTTGCTATTATTAAGTATGATTGTTCATGTTAAAATTATTATAAATTTAAAAAATGCTAAAATTAGACATGGAATGAAATAAAACTATATTGATTGAAATAAACTTATCAAATTCCTAATCCTTTATTAATAAGACAATATTGTTCATGACAATCATTTAATATAAAAATATAATTTAATAGAAAAATAAGAAAAAAAAACATAAAAAGTTTACGCAATGAAAAAGAGACAGTATATCTAAAAAGTAAGAAACACGTGAAAAACATGTAAATAAAAAGAAAAAAAAATAATGTACGCAAAAAAGTCACTTTTCCGCATCAATTTAAATGGTTTTCTTCTTTTTACACCGCGTAATAATAGTGTTCGCAAGTACAAGTTATGTAAAATAAAAATTTTTCAAGTCTCACACAATGCACGCGTACGTGTATGTGTGTCGAAGTTACTTGCTGGCTGTAGTAAAAAAACAGGCAATCGATATCTTGTGAATTCGAATACATACAGACATATATATATAAGAATGTATATATAACTAAAAAGATTTTGCGAAAGAGCAAGGGAATCAAAGTATAGAACGACAGTGAGACTTGTAGAGTTTGAGAAAGGGAGAGCAAAAAAAAAGAGAAAGAGAGAGAGAGAACAAGAAGTATAAGCACAAGTTGTGTGCGGGTGTGCACGTCTGGTGCACGACTGAGCAAACGTGTCAGTACCATCACTCATAGTTCTTCTCTCTCTCTCTTTCTCTTTTTCTCTCGATAAATTCTCAAAAAATCGTGCTGACGAAGAAACCATGGGTCTCTCTCTTACTCTCCCTACTTTTCGTTTCGTTCTTATTTCTTTTTCTTCTCTTCAACGACCCCTTGAGAAGAAAAGATGGATACCGAAGTAAAAGAGACGGAGATAGAAGGGAGAGGATAGAGAGAAGTTGAAAAACGCATACTTTGTCACGCAAGACACGCACGAATGTTAGAAATATAACTTTCTCTCTCTCTCTCTTTTCTCTCGATGCTTCTCTTCTGCTGGTACATTCAATTCGTACAAGAAGAAGAAATCAATTTTGATCAGAAGCTCGGCTGATTTATTTGCTAGTGTATATGCGAAGCAAAAAAGAAAAAAAATTAAAATTTGGATCGTGATAAAATTACCTTCTACGTTTTTTTTTTATTTTCATTTTTAACGAGTATAATGGAACATGGCTTATTGTACGTCCATATGGAATTATGTAGGTTTTTAAAAGCTCTATTCGTATGAATAAAGAGTTTTGCTTTAATACTACTTACAACTACTTTTCTTAAGATTAAACTTTCCTTTGAAACTTCAATACTCGCAAATGTATAAAATCTTTCAAAAATGTTTATATACATTGTTAAAATTTTATTCGTATGTGAAGTTAAAAAAAAACTTTTAATATATGAATTTATATTATATAGAAATAAAAAATGATATTTACTTCTTCGTTCAGTAAGATTATCTTATAAAAAGTGATGACCAAAATCAGTATTAGTTAAAAGTTTTTTATTAAAAAAATACATCAGATTCTAAAACGAAATTGATGTAAACAATTTGAATCGATGAATTTTCATTTTCATTCATACGAGAATGTAAATTAAAGCGTTCCAAATAATTTTGAGCGCGCTTAATGTACTAAAAAATGCTCTTGATGCAATTACGTACTTTGGTACTACATACGAGCAGTGATAATTCAAACATAGAGAGTTAATATTACATTATTTCACGTAGCATGTTTTTAATGACTATTATATTATCATAACATTACGATTTACAATATTGAAATGAAAAAAAGTAAAACTTTGAATAAAATTATATAAATTAACCCGATTACAAATTATATTATAAAGATTAATTCAGCGGTACGAATTTCGAATTTTGAACAGCTTAAAAGAATCCGTACATGTTTATAACAGAGAAACCAGCAAATTTTAGTGTAGAGTGCGCATGAAAATTAATATTAAATTAACAATCATATAAATAAAAGAATTTTAAATTTTCCTGATTTATTAAATTCAACATTAATTAAACTAAAAAGGAAATTATTTAAAAAGTTTTCATCCGTTAATAATTGGTATTAAATAAAAGTTCTTTTAAAATACCTCTTAACTAAATATGCAAATGAAAAATAAAAGACGAGTTAATGGCTTATTATGTTGTATATATAACGACATAAGTTTGTCTTTTTTGTGTACTCAATAAAATTATAAAGCCTTTGATATATAGATGGAAAATCTTTCGATAAAAAACTTTCCAGGAGCTTAACATGAAAAAGCCTCTTGAGTGGTATATATAAGTACGATAAATACTTAAAATTGTCATGATGTGCTCCAGAAAGGATCTTTTTTACAAAAAAATATAAATTTACAAGATTTTTACAAACTGTTATGGATATTTATATTTTATTTAATTCTTTTTTCATAAGGAATAATTTATGGATACCTTTTTTCGAATGACTATTACATTTTTGCTGAATAAAATCACAATTTTTTTCCTTGATCATTCATAATTTGATTTTCATACTAATTAATATCAACAGCTATACATCCCATTACTATCATCCACTGAATAATGAATTTTATCTTTCTAAAAAGACAGATTATTCAACAAAAAATAAAAAAAAACTTACTAAACACGCATCTGTTCATAATCTATAGAAAATTCTATCTGTAACATGTCTTTTATTATTACATTTCACTTTTCCTATTTGGGGAAAAAACAAATATCAAAGTGAATTTTTGCGTATCAACATTAAATGAGTTGTGATCTACAAACACACAAGGGTCAATATAAGCTTTGTACTTAATTTTTATCTATACGCTCACGAGAGATACCATCAAGAGTCACGCATTGCTTAACAAAATGCAACATCACTGATCTCGTTCCATTTATGTCAATCTTGTTTTCGTTTTTTCCTTTCTTTCTACTCGTGTCTCTTTGGGAATAGATTAAAGAATAGATCGAATCTCATATTTATTTTATTCACCCGCATGATATATACTTAATTCTTTTTATTTTCTTTCATGCGGGGGTTGTGTGGTTTGTCTATTTATTGGAAAGCTTATTACAAATGATTGAGATGTAATGTGTATTTATTAGATACAATCATATATGATTATTATATTTTCTTTATTTGGGGCTATAATGAATATTAAAAATGAAAAATGAATGATTCACTAATAAACAAATTTGACTAGTTAGAACTATAATCCATTAAGTATTTGTTGAATTTCTTTTGAGGATTGTCCCTACATAAGACTCTCTTTTAAATTTTATTTTTATAAAATCTTTATTAATTATGAAAAAAAATCATATCTTATGTAAGCTTTCTCAGGTGTATATCTATCTAAATCTTATATCTAAATTGAAATGATTTTTAAGTTAGATCAATAAAAAAATTTTTTCACCGACTATAGGTGTGTGATACAAGACGTTAAAATAAATTTAAAATGAATAAGAAACTTCTTTATTGCAGATCATGAAAAAAAGAAAAAAAATTATGTTTATTTTTATTGCAATCATTTTGAAGTGAATCATCTTAAGAATTTTGAAAATCTTGAAAAAAATTTTTTTGATTATTGAAGGGAAACTTCTAAATTTGAGATATAAATACAAAAATTGTTAATATCTATCAGATAACATGTATTCAAAGTTATTTAAAACACATAATAATTTACAAACTTTATCTAATATATTTTTTTGTTATGATAAAAATTATACAAAGCTTTTTTTACCAATGAACTTTCAATCAAAAAATGCAATGTATGGTTAGAAATATCAATTTTTAATTATTAATTTTATATAATTAAATTTTATATAATTAAATTATACATAAAATGGAACTCTAAAATTCTATACATTGAAATCTCTGAAAATAATTTATCTTCTCATCTCATAGTATTTAAAAATGATCAGAACGGATTCAAAACAGTAAGAAAATTAATAGGTATTTATAAAATATCGAATATACATTTGAATGGGAGTATTAATGTAAATTCAATAAATAATTATAGAAAATCACAAGAAGGCTTTACATAACCTCCATTTATAACGAAAGAAGCTACCGAGTAAAGTTTCATTAAAATTTTGAATTTGGACTCTTCAGCCTTTCCCCCTTTAGTCAATAAGTTTCTAGAACATCTATAATTCGCACGACGCTTAGTCTCTTTTTACAAGTTGTATTTGCCAGTTATTGATCAATGAAATTTCGATAAGAAGTATTTTCGTAGAATTTCTATTTATGAACCAAACATTAAATAATCCATTTCGATGAAGTACGTAGAGACACTAACTAGAGATTATTTCCTAGAAAAAAATTTAATTGGTTCATAACGACACTATAATAATTTTATAGAAAGCTTTGACCTTTTAAGTACGAAAATAATTAAATATGATTTACACAATTTTTGATAAAATATATGCAATATGCGAATGATAGAAAATAAAGTATTAATTAATTACATGTTTCATTAAAAAATATTTAATATTTACTATAATTAAAAAAAACATTTATACAAATTAAAATAATAGTGCGCTTTTTAAGTATTATTTATGCATGAAATACTATCAAACATAAAAGTTCTGACAAGCTAAAACCATTGAAATTGGTATTTTGTTGAAATGCTGCAAAAGGCAATTCAAATTCGACCTTTCAGTTTCTGTGCTATTCAAAATAAGAATGAGCCACGGCATTTCAAGTATTAAAAATATCACTAACTAAACGATTTTTATATATACGAAAAAAATTAAAAACATTCGTTTTAAAATAATTCATATAATATAGTGTAAACATTAATTTGTTTAAAAATTTTATACCAATTTTTTAATAATTATCTTAATTAAATTAAAATAATCAAATAAAAGAATAATAGTTTTGTAAAATTTGAAAATAAGCTGAAATTAATATAAGAAAATAATTAAAAATTATTTAGTTTAAAACTTTTTTCCTTAATATAATATCATGAAATTCGAATGATCTAAATTTCGCTTTCGCCGCGTACACGACAAGCGAAGCTTTAGCGGTCCTGGAGCAAAAGGAGAAAAGGGAAGGAGGAAAGTTGAACAGGATCGATACTACAGGTGGAAGCAGACGCGAGAGCTCAGCTCTCTTTCTATCTCTTTTCCTTTACCTTCTCGCTTTCTCTTGCATCCAACGATGTGCGCATATACGTGTGTATATATACACGTAGAAGTATATACTTGCATATGTATATATACTTGTTTGAACTCATTGAGCCCAGAATTGAAGAGGATATCCTCTTAGTTCAATTTGCATTTTCCTTTTCCTACGTGATAGAGACAATAAAATTAAACTCTAATGAAAAAAAATTTGATAAAATCTTTAGAATTTTCAAAAGTAATTCTCGATGACGTTTTTATTCAATAAATTCAAACTTCTTATTGGGATTATTTTTATTTTCTTGCAATTTAAAATTTTTAAGGTACTTCATTTCTATTGAATCTTGTTTTTGACTTTTCTCATAAAAGCTATTTAAATGTTTGATGATTTAATTTACACTATTGATTCAATTGTAAAAGCTGCTTAGCGTTCTCAATTTAATTATTTACAAAGGTAATGAAGATCTCATTGTTTTATAATAATACTGAAAAATTTCTTTGTAAATTGTAATTAAAGATCTTTTATATTATTAAAATATCAATTTAAGTATTACTAAAGTATAGAAATAAAATATTTAAAAAATTAGATTAAATATGCGTAATGAAATAATATAAAATCAATATAAATAAAATTTTAAAATCCAATTTCCGATTGCCAATTTTAAAGTGAGAAATATTAACTTTCAATCAATCTCTTATAAATGATATAAATAGGCAAAAGAATTAGATGTTATTATGCATTTGAACGATTAGATTGAATGATAATTCAACAGTATATCATATCTGCTGAAGTCTACTTTTCTCATAGAACATAACTATGATAACATATATCTAAACTGAAAATGTTCTATATCTATATGATAAGCGGACAAAACATACTATTTCGCTTGTATTCCGTCTCTATATATACATATAACGTCGAAGAATGTCTGAGCAAGATTTGCTTCACAGTTGTATAATACACAACACATTTCCACATGTACATATATAACTGGAGCTATGGTAAATCGATCGGAAATGGGATCTCGATTGAATGGAAATGACGTCGACATAGACACGTGTATATCTCCTCTCTCAAGCTTTGCTTTTCCTTCTCTCCCTTCTTCTCGTATCTCTCTTGCGTGCCAAATATTCTCACCACGATGCGTATGTACTACTAATTCCCTTTCTCTCTCTTTCTCTTTCTCTTTCTCGCTCAACTTCAGCATCACATGTACCATATGCCTCTCTTTAGAATTCTCGCGTATACGCGCATATATTGCATCACATCTACTGCTTTACTTATATATGTACATGTATCTATAAAGAGCATTCATGGCTTTCATTATGCCAACTGTAATTACGCGCCACGTCGAATCATCCAAACTATATGCTTTGCAAGGTGGAGAAGGGGAGGGGGGGTTTATATGAACTTTGGATTAATTTCTTGTTTATACATAACACCGGTGCGCTCATTCAACAGAAGAAATGACAGCAATTGTAAATTAATCAGAATCATTTTCGAATTAGCGAATAATCTATCGTTAATTTTTAATTATTTTACTTATTTTTTAAAATGATTGTTCAGAACAGTACGCAAGGTTCGAATTAAATAAGATACTCAAATTTAATTAAATATGGAGTTAAAAGAACTATTTAATTATAGTTTTAGAATGTTTTTAATATAATTTATATTTACATCGAATTATGCTGACTCATAATGCAAATGTACAGGTATCAAAAATTTACAAAAGGGAAGTAACATTGTAAAATTTATACGAAAGGAATATGCTTATGATTATATTTGTGTTTTAATAATAATTTTATTTTAAATTAATATTTAATTTAATTTATTCATGAACGAAATATTATTATAATTTATTACGAAATAGTTCAGCGAATATTTGGAAGTAAGATATTTAAAAAAATTTGTTATAAAAGAAAAAAAAGTACGTTGCATTAATAATAAATATGAAAACGTTTACATACCTACTTTAAAAGTTATATTTTTTCTAACAAATTTTAAAACGTCATACTTAACCCTTTTAGATTATATGTACAATGATGATTTTTTTTAAATTGTGAAAAATAGCTTAAAATTTTTTGGAAAAAGCGTATGGGTTAGCTTAAAGTAGGCTGTTTCCGATCTCAAACTGAGGACCTAAGTTATTGTATACGTGATAAAGATTGAGAAAATAATAAAAAAATTTTTACCGCGAAAATTGCTTAATAAATGAACACTAATCATCCTAGAACGGTTATCAGAACATTAAAAAAATAATAAAAATTCAGGTCTGAAAGAGTTAACAATAATAAAGCTTGAAAAGATAATCAAAAAAGAAAATGAAAACGGAGTCATCCAGCTTTAATTTGCAAGATCACAGAAATCAAAATCTCGATTTATTTAAAGGTGACAGAGTTTTGAAGACAAAATGGAATTCAACAAGTAAACTTTATGTTGAAAATAATTATACATTTTACGAGCTGAATTCTATCTCGTCTTCAAAAGTTTAATTTTGAAATAAGTAAAGATTTTGATTTTCGAGATTTTGCAAATTAAAGCTTTCTTGCTCATCTTTTTAAAGTTAATGATGATCAAAGTACGAAGCTTTAAAGTTATTCTATGCAATTTTCCATAAGTTTCTAAAATTATGATTGTTAAGGGAAGTAAGTTGAATTACGGATGTATTCATTTATCATTATATCCCAGAATATTATCCTTAAAGTTTTATTTAAATCCGTTATCCAAAGACCGCTATTTCTCTTTGCCAGTTTTTTTCTAATTTTTTTGATTTATCATGACTTCAATATTTAAATATTTAATACCAATTACTTATTACTAATTTAAAACAAATATTTATTTTTATAATAATGTTTAGTCATTTTTTTTTCATTTCTTTGTAGGTTCAATCAATTCGTCTATATAAGCAAAAAAAAGCCCTTAGTTCAAAAAAAGTCAATAAAAGAAGGAAAAAAAATCACTTCCCTAGCTGTGTAACTCAACCTCAGCAATATAACTTGGCAAACATCGGCAACCCTTAAAAGTCCCAGGCTTTTTTTTTTCAAAGCCAAGTAGCAACTCTTTTCTTATTCTTTTTTTTTCTTCTTCTTCCTCCTTCGATTTATCGGAGCTTCCAGCGTATTTCCGCCCACGAAGTCCAGCAACTGACCATTTAACACTATGCAGCACTTCTCTACTCCTCGTCGCAGCACTTCTTATCCCTATCTTACTCCTCAAAGGTTCTCTCCTTCTTGGTTTACTTTTTTCGTAACTTTAAAAGTATATAGCTATATACTTTTGAAGGATCTACATAAATAGTAAAATTTAAGGTAAATAAGGATGCTTAGCGAAGCGTAAATTGGCGCATCACACCAGGGACTTTATAAAAGAGACATAGGCTATAAAGGTTCTTTACTCCGTTTCTTGAAAGAGAAAGAGAGAGAAAGGAAAGGAAGGACACAGCTGCAATGGGTGTCGGCTTACTTGAAATCTTGAAGCTACGATATGGCCCTTGCCAACGCTTCGTTGATATACGCCTTTTATCCTGTCTCTTATACGTAACATGACAGCTGGGCGACGATACTTGCTCTATATAGTTTATATTAAGTGAGATAGATATATACGTCGTTTAAATAATGGATTTCCGTTGATTTTTCTTAATGGAATCTTTTTTTTTAATGGCTTTTCGTTAAAGTTATTTTTATTTTTTATTGATTTTCATTTAGCTTTGAATTGAAGGAATTTCATGAAATTACAAAAATTATATTAATGATGTGCTTTGAGTTTGAGAATTATTGACTTTCAGTTTCAATAAGAATGTTTGAAATTATAAAAATATTGTGCTTTATAAAATTAAAAAAATAAATTAATGAAATATCAAAATTTAAATATTTTAATAAAATTTAAAAACTAATTGAAATATCAAGATTAATGTTTATAACAAAACAAATTTTACAAGAACAAAATAGATTTGTTTAAAATTTATAAAATGAATTAAAATACACATTTTTTATAATTAAATTATACTCTCTGAAATGATTTAAAACGCAGATAGAAAGATTTTCATAAAAGATGCTTTTAATGTAGGTAAGCGTAAAATGTTCAAAAACAGAACATAAATTATTCGCTTTAATATTACAGTAATTTTCAAAGTGGAAAGATTCATTAATTACGTTCGTTAAACAAATGAAAATAAGAAATAATTTTGAAAAATATTATTGCAAGATTATGAACACGATAATGCTGTTAGAATGATAAAGTTACTGATTTATCGTATTATGTATCCTGCATTTTGAGCTTATTACCTGGTATTCGGGTTGCAGCAAAGAGACTCGGAAGCTGTACATTTATCCTGCTTTATTTTTATCATTGTATGATGAATTTTCGATCGATTTTAAAAATTTTTATTTTTCATTTTTATATTTTTTTCTGTATTTATTAATTTTTAACTAAACAGATGCAGAAGTGAATGTAAATTACAATATTTTTTACTAACACTGTGCTATTGTAGAGATTACGTAGTGTCCAACAAAAAATAAATAAATTATTGAAACATAAGCTGCGCAGCCAAAATATAATAGAATACTAAAAAAGATGAGCTGAACTATATGTATATATGTGCATATACTAGGATAATGCTCTTATCTAAATGCTAACTAATAATAATGTCTCAAGTAATTTCGTTTGAGTAATTACACTTTCACGAGATTCTCTCTCATACCCTCGACACGGGTATTTAAGTATTATATGAAGCTGACTGTGCTCGTTTACGCTACGTAGTTTGTAATACTCTCGAAACTAACGGTCTCTCTCTTTCTCTCTCTTTTTTACTCTTTTGCTCTCGCTATTTTTTCTCTTTTTGTATAGTCAAGTCTATAGCTTTCGGGGACGTTAAACGTTGCTAGAACAAGCTGAATATTATTGGGCTTTTGTCTATTTTTTCTTTTTTTTCATGCAAGCGAGAGAACTCAATGGTTAAATTAACAAACGAATACGTTACATCTAACTGACTGATAGTTAAAGCATTCTAAAATATTGTTTTTATATTAATAAATAAAGAAAATGACAAAACAGTTCAATAAATTTTATTAGATATTTTTGGTTTCTAGTATATCTATATTTTGAAAAGTTATAAAAATAAAAAATTATCTTTCTTTTCGCTGCAAGGAGAATTGAACTGGGGACTTTGAGAACTATTTCCGATTGAAGATGAACGTTACAGCAATCGGTGCTATTCTTTAGCGGTAGCGAACTGCGAATTTCGTGTATCCACAACAATCGATTGGAAAATGATTTTGGTACTTTAAAATATAGAACACATTTTTTGTTTCATATCGCAAACAATCAAAAGTTGTATACATTTTTTTTAAGTTTTTTTTATACAATCGTTAGAAATATAAGCTCTCAATATAAAATATGTTATGCTAATTATAACAGTTTTATCTTTTTAATGAAAAATTTTTATTTTTATATTTTTAAAAGAATTTATAAAATTTTGAAAATTATTATTTACAAGAATCCTGTTTTTTGTATTGAAAACGTTTCGAATGGTCATGTAAATCAATTATATATAAATAAAATTTTAAATGATTACAAACATTAATATTACACACAAATTCAAAATAAGTTGTATTATAAACTGGAACAATAAATGAAATATTTTTTAATAAAAAAAAAACACAATTCTAATATTTACCAATGTAAAAATAACTTTCATCATTCCAGTATGAATTGCAAATAAAAATATCTATTAAATTCTAAATATTGCAATAAATTACATCAAACAACAATAACAGAAATAGTTGCAGCGAAATGAAATAATTATATTACTTTTTAAATGAAAGAAAGAAAAATACACGATGGATAATAGAAACATTGCAGAGAGAAAAATGCACACGAGGAGAGAGAAAGAAAGTGAGATGTACTAGTGCATGTTGGTTTATTAAATGAATATTTAACTACCAATTGACAAAGATGTAGTTTAGTCACCGCTTAGTACATTTATGGTACATAAAAATCCGACATAAATTCACTCTTGTACATTCATACAAAAGATAATGAAATTAATTGAGCGATCTTCCCGTAGGATAATAAAGTTAAAATGTTTCTACATGCTTTTCTCTAAATTGCTGTGAATTGTATTTTTTTTAGTGTCATGGAATTTTGCGACCTATTTTGAACACACTTCTAGATGGCGTATGAAATTTTACAAGCTAAGTCGGATTCTATTGCTAAGCAATTATTACCGTCTATTTTTAAGGGGGAAGATTAGAAGGGTGTATTAAAAAAATAAAAATTAAAGAAAATATTCATAATGGTAATTTTGTAACAGTTTTACATCAACTACTATTCAAAAAGTGGTAAATTTTTAGATAAAAAAAATATAAACATTAATGAAAATTTTTATAGGGATTTTTGGGGTGTAATAGAATACAATTTTAATAACCATTTCATATCCTCTCCTATTTTAACAGAATTTTTTTTATAAAGGGGGTTAAAAAAATTAAAAATTAATAAGAAATGTATGCTTTGCGGCTCATGGAATAAGATTTTAACAATCGTTTTGTCATCACCCCTTATTTTGAAAGTATAATTTATATTGAGGGAGAAAGGAAATGAAAGTATAAAGAATGAATCAAAGTATTCTTATAGAGTTTTTTTTCTGAATAGTAGAATACGATTTAACAACCATTATGTCACCATCCATTAGTTTAAGTTTCATTTTTCAAATAAAAATATTTTTAGATGATTTATTGTTAATCTTTCACTAGGCCATTTCAGATAATGTTTTATAATAATTTGCTTAGATAATGACTATGAAGCAGAAAATAAAAAATATAAAAGAAAATTTCTTAAAAATTTTTTTAAATGAATCGTAAAAAGTAAGTAGTATATAGTCCTCAGTAAATATACATTTTGATAATATTCTATTTACTTAAGACTTGCAAAAAAGCATGGCACGTGCACACTTAGAACCCAAAGAATATATTTTTTTTTGAAGGCTCAATCACTGGATAGTATATAAAGTAATTGCATGAGTGTACGTATCATGCTTTTCTTTTAAATTTTCTCATATTATCAAAATATACCATAATATTATCGAAATTTCTTTTTGCAAAAAATTATTATTTAATATTTTTTAATAATGAAAAATTTATAATCAATCATGGATAATTAAGTAAACAAATATCAGTGCCAACGTGAAAAAAAAATTAACTTTTATATCCCCTGGTAGAAAATTAACCATCCGTTGGCAAAAAAATGGTTAATTTTGTAGAATTAACCATTTTTTGGCCAACGAATGGTTAAATTTCTACCAGGATCATTATTGTATAAACAAATTTCACCATTTTTTTTGTTGTAATTATAATTTTTTGATTCGATGTTATAATTGTGAATTTTTTTATTAAAATGATAATATATTAGACAAAATATAAAGATATTTTTGTTGATTAGAAACAAATATTATGACGTCCATCTTTTATTATAATGAAAAAATACACAAATTATTAATTACCAGTGTCAATTAAATTTAAATAATTATTTTTCATACTTTCATTTTAAATATTTTCATTCATATATTTATATTTTATAAGTTTAAAAAATAATATATATTAAAAATTTTTAATTTATTTTAAATAAATAGTTTCTTAGTGCAGTTTAAAAATAAATGAGAAACTTATTTGTGATAGTAAAAAACATTTAAATGTTACCTATCCCCTTAAAGGTACAAAAAAAAGAAGAAAAGAAATCGTCATGTTATCATCTATACGCATCGAGTTGAAAATCACCAAAAGGAAAGGGACCCATTTGTTTAAAAACGCTAGAGCATTTTTCCTCATTTATCCTATAATAATAATGCGGTGAAGTTTAAAAGAAGAAAAAAAAGTGTAGGGTGAATGTTACTACTAGATACTTTTCTTTTCTAAAATACATATATGTATATTTATACCTACCACATGATTTCTTTTCTTTTTTTTTCTCCACTGGCGCTTTCATAATGACTTTAAAGGTTTACCCACGCCTCATCATTTCAAAAAGGCGCTTCTTCTGTCTGTATGAGAGAGAGTGAAGAACCCGAAAACGACGTGTTGAATCTTTTCTATAACGACTTATCTCTTTCTTTTTCTTTCTTACTGTGGCGCGTAATAAAGATTCTCCGCCTTTTTTTTCTTCTTCTTTTCCAGACGCTTGGCGCTTATATTCTTTTTCTCTTTCTCGCACTCATTCACATCCGTCGCATCTGTGCATCAGTGTTCAATCTTTTTCTCTCACCCGTTTGGCCTTCCATCTCTTTTTTTTTCCCAAGCAACGATGGCACATTTTCGACCCTTCTATGAAATGTTTTTTTTTTTTAATATTTTTCTTTTTTTTGTCGTTCTTGATCTCTCATTTTGTAAGTATGTACACTCTCTTTTACGTTTTTTTCATTTCCGTTAAGACTTTTGCTTAATAAACAAAAATGTAATTAATTGTCAACGTGAATGGTGTAATATTTTTTTCGTATTTCAATTGATATAGTTTGACATTTTACTCAAACAATTTTTATACCATTTAAAATTTATACAATTAACAAATAGCTCTCTATTTTATCATTAAAATTATTTTAGCACTGATAATACAAAAAATTTAAAAATAATTAGTGAAAAATTTCTTCATTTATTAAGACAATAAGCTTTTAAGATTTGTCGACTGGGTAATAGAACTAGGAGAATAATTATAGAGTAGCGATAACTTTCAGGTTAAATTTTGCTGTCTCTAATTTTAGCGTTTCACCCAGGCAGTATAGTATATAGGCAATTAAGGGGTTCGAAAATTTACTAGTCGAAACCCATACTTTTCTATGAAGATTAGATGGGCTTCTCTAAAAGGGAAGTACAGATTTTAAAATATCAGGATGCAGTTTTCAGTTCGAATAATTATATTGTAGCTTTTCTCGAGACAAGTGTGGGAATACTTAAAAAACCATTAACTTTTTTTTAAAACTTTGTGCGACATAAAAAATTTAGTTTTTTTTTATTTAAACAGTTCATTAGCTTTATACATATTATAAAAACATTAAAAAAAATTATTTATTTAATAGATAGATAGATGGATAGATAGATAGATAGATAGATGTATATACATGCTGATTGGATAACATCGATACATATTTATATCATTGGATTCAGCGCAATAAGCTGACTCCGAAAAAAATGATAAGAATGTATTTTTAATTTGACCAATATATTGCTAATATATTGGAGGTATTAGAGAAAATTTTACCAACATGTTGCGAATATATTGGCAATATATTGGTAGAATTCCCTGGTAGAAAATTAAGGATAAGATATGCTCAGATAACTAACTGTTGGCTATATCTCGTCGCTACGCAGTCGCGATAAGTGACCGATAAATACACGATGATATATTAAAGATTACAGAGTTGATATAAAATATAATCACTAAAATAATTAAAATTTTTTTCTTCTGATTCGAAATAAATTATAAATATTATTATTACAATTCATATGAGTTGTAAATAATTTTGCAATTAAAATCGTTTATAGAAAGCGAATCTGTATATATACATGCTGCCCGCGATGGCGCCTGTTTGTACAATCGTAAAATATATCCTATAGTTGTGAATACTGAATGTTGGCTGCGCGCGCATCACTCGACGCTTCGTCTTCTATAAGCATCTATCTTCATCACTATATGTGCAGGTTAGATTGACTTGTCTTAACTTTAAAATTATTAAAGATGCATATACTCTTATTGTAATAGTGTCAACATTTTCTGTTCTTTATTGTATAACTTAAATTTATTTGCGAACATATACAGTATGATTATGAATAAAATATCCATGTAAAATCAGTGAGTGCGAGTGAGCGAGTGCATATGTAAACTTAGTGTGAGAGAATACACTGTAAAAGAAAATGGCGAGAAATCACGTCGTTGGTCGACGATTTCAATGCGACCATGCACCGTCGATGTTATTTAACATTGTTGAAGCGCAAAATCTAACTGATTTAATCTAAAAATCTTGTGTTCAGTTTACGTGAAATCACGCAAAGCACGTTAAAATGTCGCCGTTGAACGAAGTGAAATAACCTCGACGGTGCATGGTCGCATTGAAATCGTCGACCAACAACGTGATTTTCTGCTATTTTTTTTACAGTGTAAGACTGTCCGTTTAGGAACTGAAAAGGAAACAAGGAGTGAACAGCCTTTCTCTTTCTCACTAACTGCGTTCCCATATGCGTGCTCACTCACACTTTGTAATATGCTGTTTATGAATATAGTATAATTCAACATTGACCATATTCTTCCGATACCATCGCGATAATTCGTTAAGAGTAATGGAGGTTTATCGCGATATCTAAAAGCATATGATCGCGACTGCCCATAAAATACGGGATGATATACTGAAAATATGCTCAACTTTCTACCAGGGTTTAAAAAAATTTTATATTATTTATTTCGGGATCAGCTCATTGCGCTGAATCCAGCGATATATATATATATATATATATATATATATATATATATAAATATTTATTTTGTAACAGTTTACAAAAAGTGTGTAATACAAAAAATAATACATAATAAAATACAAAAAAGATAATACTATAACGTTACGTGTAAATATTGCACTCATGATATCACAGTCGATTTCCTAAAACTAATAATACCACATAAGCAAGTCACTTTTCAGAGTGATATCACAGATCATTACAATAATAAAATACACACATAAACATTAATAAAAATAAAAATAAATCTGTCGATTTAATATCTATCAGTCAAAACAATAAAAATTAAATTAATAATAATATATATTGTATGCACATGTAGTTAATAGCATATAAAAATAGTATCTTAATTAAGGGGTATTGATTTTCATAAATTTAATCAGTAATAACTGCTTAACCGAAATTAAATTTTTTTTAAATTTTATATTTTTGTATTATCCATGTCAACCAAATACTATATTTACCAGATGTAAAGTCGCTTTGTAACGTCATACGTATGTAACCATATTACATTACTACATATCGGATTCGATTCTCCTGTTTGTATCATCTGTAATTTTGAAGATTATAACTTTCTGAAAAAGTAAACGGAAATTCCGTTAAATAAATATAAATTATTTATAAAATTTGTAATAATTTAATAAATCAATATTACGGAATTTACATTAAATACTCATCCGATATCTTTTTGGCATATAAAATATTCGATATTTTAATGAAATTCTCATTCAGATATTTTAATTTGAAATTAATAACATTCATATTACTATAGACATAAATATCAGTATATTAATTTTTATCAAAATCAAATTTCTATTGAAATTTATCATAAAAACCGATAAATTATCATATGAATAAATATTGTTTTGGATGAAAATAAACTTTGTGAAAATAATCTGCGAGGTAAGTCGGTTCAAAAGCAATAGATATGCTCAATTAAAGCAGATTGTTATTAAGACATAAAACTAGAAAATTTCTGTTAAATGACCCCAAGTGGATTTTCTTTATTTCAAAATTGAATTTTTCTCAAGATATTTTTTGTAGTATAAAATTATGAAATAAGCCTCGCCCATTTAGTCCAACGTTCAACATTTTTAAAATAATAAGCAGTTTTGCCTAAATTTTAAAGCTTTTTAAAAAAAATTGCACCTGCTTTATAATCATAGAGATGTTTAATTGGCTGTTCTAGAAGGTCTTTTACTAGAAACATATTAAAGGTGAGATTAAAACTTTTTGATTAAAAAAAAAAAATTGTTCAATGTGCACAGATAAATAAATACTGCATTTATTTCAAAATTTCATCTTATCTTTCGTTCTTTTATTAATTTTTAGCTTGAACTTTTTGAACAATACTTGTTTTTGATTGAAAGGTTTTTATTTTAACTTTAATGCATTTATTATAATAATCCTTTGGGATAAATCATCAAAACATCGTGAGATAATAAAGTAGATGCAAACATTTAAAAAAAGTCTTGAAACCCAAACCAAACTGCTTATAACGTTGAAAAAATTGGGTGCTAGACTGAAGAAATGCGGCTGAAACGATATTCTGAAGTCAGAAGAAAATCTGAGATTCGAATGCAATGCAGTCTCCCTCTCTGCTAAAGAGATTCAAGAATTATATAAAATCCTAATAATTCGGCACCAATCACAAAAACTTCACAAACGATTCACTATAATCCTTTTCTTACTTTTGATATCAAGATAAGCTTCAAGGAATCTTTTACTAAAAATTACTCAATATTAGCTGCTAGAAATGCTGTAGGAAAACCTCTAATAATTTCTGTAGAATTTTCTGCAGGTTTACAGCATATATTTTATTTAAAATATTAATTGCAAGAATGTACTACAAATAGTAAACAATTCAGGAGATCAGTGGCGCATTTCGTAGAAGTAAAGATTATTATTGCACCAATAGTTGTTTCTATTGTATTCTGTACATTTTTCAGTTTGTAGGAACGAATGTTAATAATTAGTTTTAAGAATAGTGTACAATATCAAAGAATTTATATTATTCTTGTTTGCATGAACCTTTACATTAAAAATCTAATTAACAAAATTAATAAACATATTAATTTGTTAAATTTCAAGGATATTTTATAACATTCTTAACGTGATTTATAACAACATAACATGACCATTAAATTATATAAAATATAAGATCAAAGAATAATAAGAAAATTTGAATGAATGATGTATATGATTCACATAATTTGCTACTAACCCATCTTTTTAATTAAAATAAATGTTAAATCTCTTCTTTGACTCCTTGTTCTTGTTCCTTTTGTTATCTTGCTTCTCTACACATCGTAACATATAACTTTCTAGGAAAGTGCACAGTTCACTTATAATATATAGTAACAAGCCTCCTACGTAAAGGTACTTTATACACCTAGCATGCATTTACATAGAGTTTCATCTGCAGCTGACGTAGCTTGTCTCTAAATTTAAGCGGGTTTAAAAAAAAAAGAGTAAAGTAAAGAGAAGAAGCGTGTAAAGATAGAATGAGATGGTATTTTATATATGTGTTAAAAATTTTTTTCAGAAATAACATATATAGGCAACTACGTATATGCGAGTGTGATAATCTTTCTCTTATGTACCTGCAGGGATTTTATTTATTTTTGCAAGTGCGAATAATTCTTTTTTTTTTGTTTTAGCTTTTCTTTTTTTCGTACGTATATGTGTCGTGCTGTCGCGCCCGGACGACGTTTACGTAATTTTTGCCGTCCAGCACAGAGTGTCACCAAGTCACACTCGTGTGAAACAATTATTATCATTGAGGGGAAAAGAGTTAAAAAAAAAAATAAGAGAAAGGTGCTACTTTTATTCGTTCAGAGAATTTTAATGCTGTTAATGTAAATTTACATAAAAATGTATATATGCAGAACTTGAACTCAAGCGAATATGGACCTTTCTCTTTTTTTTTATCATTATTATACTTTTTGAAATGTAATTATGTACTTCAATCTTTAGTGGTAGTTTTATTATGTGAAATTGTTTCTTTTATTCTTTTCAATTTCTCACACGATAATAATAGACTTTTAACAATTGACTTGCGTAAATTTACCATTAAATATGTAAATTAATATATAATGTTTAAATTAAAAAAAAAAAATCTGAATTATTTTTAATAATAAAAAAATAATTATTATTATATTATTCAATTATTGTTAGTATAATGAATCTTTTCTCATCAATTATTCTAATTCTATTATGCATGATGTTTATCAATTTAGTTAATGCGTTCAAATCGATTTATACAAAATCCATTGCAATCTACGTATTAAATTTAATTAGTCTCAGGAATGTTATTGGTTATTAGAAATTCATAGATTATATAAATAAATAAATAAAGTAAAATTTAAAATATTTCAAATTTAAATGTAAATTTGTATTTACATATTATTCAACGTAATATTAAAGATTAATTGCTTTCATATTTATAATTAATGTTTTTTTTTTGCAGCTTTAATTGGAATATATGTGTATTCGCGCTAAGTACTATCATGACGATTGCTTCGCATATTAACATTATTAGATGATAAGATGATTATCTCATTAATATAATTACATACTAATGAGCATTTGAAGAAAAAAAATTGCTAATATTAAAAAGTATATTGCTCTTTATTCTTAATTACGAAAAAAGACGTAATTAGAAAAATAAATATATCGACGTTATTTTTTAATGTTTACGCTGGAATTTAGACAGAATAAAAATTTGCTTATACAATTTTGTAATTTAGTAAAAATATTGATAACAGCAAAATTGATACAGTAATAACAAGTCTGATACCTAAAGCCAACAACTAACAAAATTGATGAATTTAATTTTCATATACAATGTATAGACCTAGATAGAGGACGGTATACATAATAATAACAAATTGGTGCATGAAATTCGCTTTGAAAATCTAGGAAAATAACGTTTGAAAGACGAGATGCCATATGAGTTGTATATAACGCACCTCATACAAACTACTCTGATTTTCTCTCGTACTATTTTTTTTTCATTCTTCAGCGCAATGCGTCGTGCAACAAAAGGTCAAACTTTCCAAAAAAAAGAGAAGGAAAAAATAGATAGGCAGGAGTGAGTGGGCGCGTGCAACTCACCGTGAACGACAAAAGCGTCGAGAGAACAGAGAGACAGGTAAACATGTAAAGAGAGAAAAAAGAGAGAGACAGAAGAAGGAAAAGAGAGAGAAAGAGAGAAAGAAGAAGAGAAGTAGCGCAATAAAAATTGCTACTGCGGCACGGTTTACTCTAACGAGAAGACGAGGTCAGAGTGAAAGAGTGAGTGAGAGAAGAACGGCCCTCCCCGAATTGCCGTCGTGAACTTTAACCATTCGCAGGTTCAGTTAGTATTAGTAGTAGTAGCATGTACTATATACTATGTAGTAGTAGTAACAGCAGTAGCATGGATCGATTGAGCTCTGGTGCAAGCATACAAGTCCATACACACACCCACACACATATACATGCACATATACTCACATACACATACACATA
Organism: Anastatus disparis; assembly: GCA_017163975.1. Lineage (NCBI taxonomy): Eukaryota > Metazoa > Arthropoda > Insecta > Hymenoptera > Eupelmidae > Anastatus > Anastatus disparis. The sequence continues at coordinate 7,195,353 of JAFFSR010000251.1, forward strand.
CACACTCAAATATATATATATATATATATATCTTGTAATGTTATTTTATATGCCTTGAAGTCAAACAGATGATATGTCTTAAATGTTAATTCTTCCCTTTTTTTTCGTTTTCATTCTTTTTTTGGAAATCGATTAATTCATACTATTATAGTTTGTTGCATGTGTAAATTTGTGAATGTACAAAGCTTTTAATACAATGCATATGATAAAAATAAATTGAACATATAATTCGAAATAAGCATTTGGAGATATATTAGATGATATAATGTTTAATAAATGAATTTGAAATTAACATTATCTAAGTCTCCCTCTTATAGTAGATAAATATACCTGTATCAAACCTTAACTAGTTTCGTACTGTCTCAATGGAGACGATACACAAGGGAATTAAATTCGATTCTTCAATTATATTGTTAAAAATTCTATCAAAGAAATTATTTTCTTTGAAAAAAAAGAAGATAAAAATAAAAAATGAATAATCGTTAAAAAAATTTTTTTTACAAGACTCATGTTTTGAAAGATAACAATTTTTATTATCAAGTGATTAGTGATCTCTTCATGGAAATAAAGTGCCACGTGTATAAGCAATTACGCATTAAAATCCTGAGTCATGCACGTCAAGTCAAGGGTTAATCCCTGCGAGTGACGAAAAAGATTTTTCCTTGTGTTATACCCTTTATATACACATATATATACATTTAAAGGGAGAGCAATGCTACTAGCATCTAAAGGGTAGTAAGGGAAATACATTATCTATAGCGAGCTACTTTTTTTTGTTTACTCAAGGGAGTAAAAGAGAAACATATAGAAATAATAAAAGGAAATGGAAGGTAAATAGTCGTTTTCTTTTTTTTTTCAATGTTACTTACCGCACTTTAACCTTTCATCAAGCTTCCTTTTTTCTATTTTGTTTTTTCTGCAACTTGTAATACAAGACATTTTTTTTTATGACCTAGGTATTACTACGCTCGGCCTATATTTTTTCTGATGCTTTCAATGCACATACGCAGAACAGACGTTAATGTTTATCTATTTTTCTTTATTTTTTTTTTTATTATTTTTGCTTTTACGCGCTTCTTTTTTCAAGAAAACTAACGCGAAATTTTGTTTACTAAAAGAAGGATAATGCGGAAAGGCTCAAGGGGTGAATAAACGTTGAGATTATAAAGAAAACGCAATGAAAATTTTGTTTGAAAGGGTGATACAGATACTTTTGTAAATAGTTTCATATTGTGATTGTGAAGTGATGATAATGGAAGCGAAATTTATTGGATGGATCAGTTAAATTTGATGATTTTGATCTTTTGAAAGTGAACCTGTGTTCTCCTTTTATTTTTGTTTATTCAGCTTGCTAAGCATACAATTCAAGAAGAATATATATCAGATTACATATTTTTGCTTTTTGACAAAAAATTCTTATTTCACATTTTTGAAAATTCATTGACAGAAAGTTATTTATTCCATTTGCATTTTTACGCTTATGTCACATTTAATTTTGATAATATAAAGCTTAATAAAATTCATTCGATTTTAAAATTTCATATTTTGTTTTTAATCAACAAAATATTTACTGGCACAATAATTTAATTATCTTTATAATTAATACTAACCGTATATCGATTTGTACGCGTATTAATGTATTAATGTTTCCAACCACAATAAAACAAATATTATTAATGTTCAGATTAAATTATATTAAAAATTATAATGAAAATTTTATCAGCTTCAAAATATCAAACATCTCACCCATAAAAAAAATCAGATGAAAATTTAATATAAATCATAAGGTTGTAAGCTAATGAATGATTATAAATATTATAAATAATTGATATACTTATTTAATTGAATTTTATTCTTTTTCTATTTTAAGAGCAATAATTTTAAAAATTACAGACAATATAAAGATGAAAATCGAAACCAATATATGGTAATGCAATTTTATTACGCACACACATATAGCATTACAAAATGATTTTACAACTGGTAACATCTGGTACTCATGGATAATATTCACTTTCGAAATAGAAAAGAAAGAAAGGGAACAAAAAAAAAAGAAATAATCGACTCAACCATTTTCCCCTTCGATAAACGGATTCAGTTGTACGTTATATACTCGGGAGCTTATTCCACAAGTGAAGCTTTATACCAATTTAGTAAACTGTCCCTCTTTTTTCGATTTCCTGGAAAAAAGAGAGCGCAGAATAAAAAAGTATATGTCGTACAACCATCGGATACTATTCGGATGAAACTAATTTTTTTATACAAAAAAATTGCATGCGATAAATAATTTTACTTCTATACTTCAAATAAAAAGTGAAAAAAACGTATTACGATTTTTACAACTAAAAAATAAGAATTAAAAAATCAAACGAAATTAACAATATATGAAATAATATTATATGTGTATATATATATATGAAAGCTTTCTTTAGGCGAGTTTTGCAAGTGCAAAGAGTATAAAGCGAAAGTACATTCGAATGTACTTGTCAAGCTCGAGACAAGCATATCGCACCGCAATAAATTCCCTTCCCTTTTATAGGTCTAAGAAAGCGCATTCCCTTACCATTATAAAAGCGAGAGCTTTCGGCTTGTCGCACGATTACGGGAATGATTTAGTGGAACGCTCTCGAGCGCCGAAAATGTCGCACCAGCTATAGGGTAATTCATTCGCGCTTCCCTTAACTTTGCTACTATTACAGAAAGAGAGAGAAAGAGAGGGAATTTAAAACATAAGAGAAGAATTTGAACTGAAAGTAAGTCTTCAAAGTAAAGAGAGATACGGATACACACAGAGTGAGAGTAAAAGGTGAGATGTCTTTGTCTCGGGTTTGTTTCACGTGCCTTGTGGCACTTTGCAGGTGTCCATTGCCATTGAGACAGTTATATACATACATTGTCCAGTTCTTAAAGGGTATATATAACCTTTTATTTGCTTTTGTGGCTTTGTAAAACGAAACTCATTTGCTTGAGGATGCATTCGTAACGAGTTTTCCGAGCTATTCATTAGTTAGAGTGCACTATTTTAAACTTTTAAATTTGCCTCAATTTTTAATTGTTTAGAAATTTAAAAATAAATCAACAAATGATTTTTATAAATTATCAAATATCAACATTGCTAAAAATATCACCAAATGTTTTTAATTAATACGTCATTTATATTTATGAAAAATTATTGAACCTCTTGTTATTTAAATTTATGTAAATGAAATGATAAAAATGTAATATTCAATAATTCTATTGAATTTGTTTAAAACTAATCAAATTTCTGTTAACAAAACTTAATATTATGATGGATTTCTCATTTAAATTCTTGTCAGCTCTTCCTAAATTGATAATCCAATCTTATTTTGCTTTGTTCAACGAACCATGTACCTTAAATGTTTTATTACATTGAACTTCCATACTGTTATACATTATTATTTGAAAATATTTCAATAGTTTTCAAAAATGCAATATCAACTTTATCTTCTTAAAAACACAAAAAAAATTTTCTACTCGAACGAGCGAATAATTCAAAATGATTATCGATTAACATTATTTAGTTGTTCGCACGTACAAAAGCCAAAGTTTATGCAATATTATTAGTTCTTGCGATTTAATGTAACAGACTTCGATGTATCTAAAGTTAAAGTTATAACACAAACGATTTTAGTTGTTCAAAACTAAAATAACAGGAAATTGTATTATAACATAACTTACTTTAATTAGATATGACTATTATTAACAAACTTGGAAATCCTTTATAGAAGCATTTCTCCGATACCAGGAGAACCTTTTACGCACCAAAATTTTCGATAAGCAGAATAATAATTAATATAAGATGATAAATATCGTAATAAAGAAGTAGATGATATTGAACTAAAATTAAAATTGATTTTCAAATCCGTATATTTTACCTTTGATATTGATTTTTATGATTTGAAAAAGTACATCTTATTTCATTTCGTTAACTTCAATTCCATGTATTCAATAGTGAATCGAGTAAATCTTGCTTTTCTCAATTGCTCTGAAAGATAAAATTTAGTATATATATATTTATAATATTAATTTAAAAATACATTTGATAAATTAATATCTTAAAAATTAATTAAAATATATTTCCTTAACATTTTGCGCGCACTTAGCTAATTTTACTTCCCCACCTAAAAGGGTTAATGACGCGAAGTGAGTAGCAGACCGTTAAGAGATTATGAAAAGCGATAATAAGCGGAAAAGATGAAACGGACACAGACAAAGATAATAAATGAAGTATCGTAATAAAAAAAAATAAAGAGAGAGAGGGAAAAGATGTTATCGTTAAAATATTAATCAAATTATGAACATAATTAATGTACAAGTTCAAAGCATACGTGTCTACATTTGCACTGCTCATGTTCATAAAATAAATTAACACGTATATCTATCATTTGAAATAAAAATATATAAAATAATTCTAAGTTCAGCAGTTTGTGTGGTTCAAGTATTAGCTAAAAAATTATTGCTGTTAATCAGTAATGATATTTGATTTGGAGCTTAACATCCGAATTGTTTTCATAAACCATTTGCGATAAAACAAAGTTCATAAATTTAATTATAATTATAATACTCTTTTATAACATTATAAATATTTAATTTTTTTAAATGTAACATCTGCTATTATATTTTATCCTTCAAATGTAATGTAACATCTGTAATGATATAATCAAATTAAAAATAAAATAAACTATTAATTATTTTTATATAATAATTTGAAAATATTTTAAAGTGAATTGAAACTTAAATTAAAGCCAAATTATATCATATCATTCAGTAGTAGTGATGAACAAAATAAATCCGACAAACATAAAAAATTTGCGTTAATATCATCTAACATGATTGTTGACCTTTCTTTTACATTCATATTAACTCGCTGTAAGACAAAAATAGAAATGATTATAAACAAAGCTAAAATCTCCACAAAGTGGTATTATTTTCTAAATTTACAATTGAAATTTTCAGGAATTTTGAAAAATAACTTAAAAATTTGTATTTTTCTTGGTCCGATTATTTGCTTACAACTGTTTGCTTTGTATTGTTCGTTAAACATCGGCAACAATATTTCGATTATTTAAAATAGCTGTATTATTTAAATAAATCCAAACCACAATATTGTCTTGTTAAATAACAATTGTTTGATAAATACTCCAACGAACACAAAATATGTAACCGAAATAATACGGAATTCAATGTTGTTCAAGCAAAAATCTTTTATCTGTTATTTAACCTAATTCTAATGACATAATCTTAATAAAGACATCCTTTATTTCTATAAATAAGTCTATCTATATCAATCGCAAAAAAAGAAAAAGATGAAACAATTCATATAATCTCATCCTTTCCCCTTATATCTGACTTGGCCTTTCCTTGCTAAGGTAACTATATAACATCATAATCTCGTTAGGTTGTCTTCTTGGAAAAGGGATCTATATCGTGCATATAGCTCTGGCATATATATGTTTTTGCTTTACTAGCCGCAATGAGTGTGTCTCATCCCCCCGAACGTGTATATGCGGTAAACGGGCATACAACATCCATATATATATACACAAGACACAGGACCTAACAAACTAAGAGATATCGATTTAGTACTGGGTGACGGACATCCATGACTCACAAGCGACGTATGTTTCGTTACACATGACACGCAGACTGAATAAGAGAGAAGATATAGGAAAGGGAGTAAGAGGATAGAGATAGCTATAAGCTTGTCAGTGGACACTCAATGTGGACTACCGACTCTGTATTTAATACAATCAATATGCCAAAGTATACTGCATACACACATGCACACACTGACACACATATACACAGCTATAAGGGGCTGTTACATATCTTAATATTATCCCTATCTCGCTCTTGCAATTCTGAGTCAGAGGAGCTTTACGTCATGGTTTACGCTCTTTGCTGTTGACGCGCTCACTTTGCAAAATACATACGCTAGTGTACGCATTAGGCGCATATGTATTTACACATACGTATGTGTACATTATACGTATGTGCTGTTACTCACCTTTGATATTAAAGGGAACAAATGTACGCGTGTTTGTATCGCTTATTTGCGTGTTAGAGACCATTTAAATGAGGTAAAGTGGTAAATACGCGCGCGTCATATATGGAAATCAAAACATTTTATCCATCATGATATCGTTTAGGGAAAGAGAACAAAAGGTTTAGGTTCATTGATTGTGCCATTTACTTTATAATTAATATTGAAATCCCATTATGTTTACATCTTCTAATAATTTAATTGCCTTTAACTATAGAAAAGTTTTTAAAATTTGCTAAACAAACGAGTAAAAATAATTTGTCTATTGCATCGAGCTCATCATCATTGATTTTCTCAAGTTAGCTAATGATATTCGTAAATTAAGAATATCGACTTTAAATTAGAAAAATTCTGTATTTACCTGCAGATGCATGATAGGATTTGGATATACTTCAGGATATATATTTTCTTCAGGATTTATATTTTTAAGATTTTTTGTTAAAATAATGAATTTCATTATTTCCATTAATGCACCACGGTATTTTGCTAATAAACTCATCAGAATTTTCATAATGAAATGCATTTGTTTTAAATTTTACTTTTAAAGTTTAAATATATTTTGTTGCGAATTTTGTATTGATTTCTTAAAAATATTAATTTTTAATTATACATTTATATCCCTCATTCTTAATAGTATTAATACCATTTTGGAGATTTTGTAAACGTACATCTTAAATATAACTTAATAATACATTCTTATTTGAATTCAAAATAAATGATCAAAGTTTAAGCTTTTATATTTTCTAAATTAAATAAAAGTTTAAAAAGTGTCATTAAATTCATAAAAAATCATTCTTTTTATTCAAGATAGTTTTAGTAAGGTATTTTAGACACGAATAGCAGAAATAGCATTCACCTCGAGTTCTAGAGTGCACATAACGAAATGGAAATCAAGGCTTCCGTAGGAGATTCGCTTCGGAAAATCCAGGGTTAAGAAAATCCTCCAACGCTAAGCTTGCCACGACCTACTGAATTTCGCTTATAAACGTACACTATTATTTTTCCTCTGTACATCTACACACTTACACAAGTGTGTGTATATATATATATAACTCATGGCAAAACTTGAGTTACCCATTCGTCATAGTCAAGTGTGTGCATGACATCTCTGTAGTGACGCCACTTTAACCAATCGATACATTTCAGTCTATATGTGTTAAATTATTGTTTCATTGCATTGGTATCAAAATAAAAAAAGCAGTGGGGTAAAAATTTACTACAATAGATTGCCACTTATACTCAAGTAAACAGGCAATATTTTAAAAATTTGTAAATAGTATAAATTTGGCGTTTTATAAATAGTAAGCCTTATAATATTAATATTTACTGAAAAATTAAGTAATGTTATAATTTTTTCTACTTAAATTAGCCACAGCATCAATTCTCAATATATGATCGATCAAATCGATCTGATTTTTTAAATACTTTACTTAAAACAAAAAAACAAGCAATTTGTTGAAATAATGACAAAGTCAGGTAATTTTACTGTAAAAAGGATTTTGAAAGCCACGTGTTACTCAGCATTTCGAAAAGTTGTACGCGCCGAGTTTGCCTAATCTGCTTGGAAAGCCTCGAGAAAAGAGGATTGCTGAAAAAAACTCTGCCTTTGAGCTTAACGTTAGTGGTATCCATTACACTACTGTTGTAGTCTGCACAATGCTACTAACCTATTCCTAGACGTCGGTTAACTTTATACCATCGATCGAAATTCAGGATTTTTGCTATGGTTCAACTTCTTTATTCAAAACATTTCGACATTTAAAACGTCAATAGACTTTATTTAAGATAATTCCCATTTTATGTACTAAAAAATTTAGGACGTTCTTTTAGATTATGACAATGGATTTCTTTTATAATTAGAATTTTCAATATTACGGTTCAAATCTCCTAGATGTAAACTTTCAAATCTATGTTTGTTCGCCTATGTATGGATGAATGAACGAAACAATATATTTATGTTTTACATTTACTCATGGATAATGTTTAATGTTAAGCATAACTACATTTAGTGTGTGCAAGTGCATCTGATGCATATACTTGAATTGAATTTTAAAAAGAGCATATAGTATATTTTATGCAAAAAAATAGAGAATTTCCATAAACGTATCAGCTAATAATTATTTATTTGAAGGAGTATTAGTGAGTAAGATATTATTGCCAATTATTAAACTAATACTGTTTTGAGATTTTAGTGCCTCAGTCGGTAGAGCGATGGATTCATAATCTTGAGAATCCGAGTGAAAAGCGCCGTTGCTAATTAGCATCGCAATGATAGCATAAATACAAAAAAAAGGTAAAAATAAACTAATATTATTGAAGTGTTTATTAGAGTATAATCTTAAAATACTGTATAAGAGTATTTTTTATTTCCTACTTCAAAACAATTTCCTATTGTAATAACGCAATATTACAAAAAAGTTAGGTGTAATACTATGTTTCTGTTAAGATAAAATATTTATGAAAATTTTATTGGATGATAATCGAATACATTGCGTACCTAATGTTGATATATCATTAATTATTTATATTCATTGATATGAAACTATGAAATGATGGTAACAGTTATTTCTAATGTTCAACTGTTAATTGAATTTATGCTTTTATGTAATTTCATTAAAAGGAAAATTATTTGAATTTTATACGCTTTTGTTATGTGATACTATTGTTATTATTATGATGTAACAAAATAATCAAATGAATTTATTTGTATAATTATTTTCAATACGTTAGATATTGAGTCAAACTACAATTAACACTAAATACACTATTTAATTCATAATATGTCTAGCCAATCTATTTCTAATTATTAATCTGTATACTTAACGAGAATGTCATTCATGTTAACTTAATTCTCATCATCAGAAATTGAAGAATAAACGTCTCGACAAATTGTTTTTTGTTTTAAACCGTCTTGTCTCAGATGCAATTAAATTTTGAAGTCTACGTTATAATAATATTTACGAAAAATTATGGTTTGATATCAGTTATACAAATTAAGTTTCATCTGATCTAACTATAGTACAGTTGAATAAATTACATAATTAGCATATGGATTCAATTGACGCTTAGTTTCATAGTCAACAATAAGGTAAGAGAAACAGATGTAATTAATTTATAGCCTACTTGAGAAAATATTACAATCCATACGTTTAAAAAAGAATATCATTACCAATTTTTTCAGGAACTATTATTGGAATATGACTGGGCAAACTTTTGAAAGAAAAATGAACATGTTTTCTTCGCTATTTATATTTATTTCGTTTGTTTAAGTTTTCTCGGTTGATAATGTATCAAAATAGTTTTAGGCATTCATAACGAGATCAGAAACAGTCGACTTTCATCTAATGTATTTTGCTTACATAGTATAAAAATTTAAGAAAAACTAAAAACTACAATGTAACATATTTGCTACACTTGGCGCTAAAGGTTGAATAATCTGCAACATAACTTTTAAGAAAAAAAAAATTGTCCAACTATGTGGAATAATTTCTGAAAATATAAGTTTTCAAGCTTCCGAATTGAAATGTCCTCTTTGCAAATATTATTATGATAGTACTGATAATTAAATTTCATTTATCACTCCTTTGATATAAGTCACCAATGATTAATTAGCTTACTAGTATTTTAAAATAAATATTTTTTCTTTTTTAACCTACGTATAATTTGAAAAAGTTATTTTTAAATGGTTTTCATGTTTTCATTACATAGGATGATTAAATACAATTCAAAAGACATTGAATTTTCGCTTAAAATCTGATGTTTTTGAATCAACATTTCCAAATGAGTACATAATAGACCCAAGTATAACGCTTGACAAAACAAACCCGCATAGCCATACTCACGCGCATATATATTTGTATATATATACATACTCAACATGGATAGTATATGTGTGAACAATAATTGAAGCGAATTATTCGGAATTTAAATGCAGGTGTTCATTCTATACGCGAATCGGAATATTCATATTACTTTTATGTTATATTTAAAATTTAAATTATGCTCGTCATTATCGTCCTTTTATTTGAAAATTTGTTGACATTAGGATGAGAAAGAAAAATCATTTTTTTTTTAAATTTAGTATCTGTAATTCATAATAAATAACTAAAAAAGATTTTTAATCTAAATTATTATTTTTTATAAATTAATCCAAGATAATTAAAGTAGAATTAAAGTGATTTTAGGATCCATAATATTTATAACAATGGAGTCACATTATAAGGTGCATAGTAGTGTGTAATATAGATAAACAAAGGTGGAGAATAGTTATAATTTCTGCTGCATTGTTAATACCATTATAAAGTTAACTGATAAGTAATATTCTACAAATTAGTGATGATTTTAATCTTTTCAAATGAAATATTTTCTCTTGAGAAACACCAACTTACAGTTTTTGTTTTTCCCTGTAATAATCTATCGATTTTATTCCAGAGTATTTACTTTATTAAGTTTAAATTACCTTACTTTCGTAAGTAAATGCATTTCATTATTTAATTTTCATTATTACTTTTGTTTTCAAATATTTATTTTACACTGAAAAGAAAGTGGTGGACTACCAGTCCCACGAAGTACTTCTGCTTTACCAAACAGTAAGCATGCAAATCTTTTCTCTGGTGGTGAGTGTGATGCCCCACAGAAGAAGCTAACCGTTCTTTTTGCGGGGCTTCTCAGTTCCCACTCGCGTCAGATTGTGCTCTCTCCGATGTGAAGTGAAGCTCTTTTGCCACAGAGGCGCTACTGTTCTCTTGCAGCGAGACTCCATGTATACGAACTTAAGAGAGCGTGGTTCGACTACCGGTAGTTCAGCTACACTACCATTTATTTTTCAGTGTAGGATTCGATCGTATTTTACGAATTCGATCAATAATCAGTGTTTTTAAATACATCAGATGTATTAATGTCACTTATGCAGATTTACTGTGATTGATCAATACAGTGATATGTAATGACGAAATAAATGCTGTCATGGGGTGGGAAATTAGTTCGTTCGGGTAAAATATTTGCCTTCGGGGTTAGAGACTCGTTTCTCACCAAGAACGATTTTTCCTTTATTTTTTATAAATTAATTATATCTTTTAATTAAATAAAATATCATTGTTAAGTTTAATGTAAAATATTCATTTGATTATCTTGATCTTTCTTTTCATGCAAGATATCTGTTATAAGCGTAACGTAATTTAATTTTTATTGTTTACTTAAATTACAAATTAAGAATATTGAATAAATAAACAGAATTGAGAATATTTAAATTAAATTTAGAAAATAATTAAAATTTAAAATTAGTATTGGAATTTAAAGACATTATTTTACGGTACTACTTTGGTAAATCCTCACTAAATTTCACGCCTGTCACTCAACCAAGTTTACCATGTTTTTAGCATATATTTCGTATTTTCTTAAAATCTAAAAATTAAATACACATCGTGGTAAAAAAAGGCAAGAGCATTAAAAAATCAATCGCACACTTTTCTTTTTTTTTTATTCTTTTCGATGTACACATAGATAGCGAGCGAGCGCCTCTCTTTGAAGTATATAGTAGTTGCATCTAGAGATGCATATCGACCGGCATCGAAATAAGTCCGACGTTAAAACAAGGGATAAAAAAAACTTAACCGAATTATACAGCTTAAAAGAAAGGAAAAAAAGGCTCCAAAACTGGAAAAAGAATGAAATACAGAGAAAGAGAAATTTGGTTTGATCGCAAGATGCCGACTGGATGCACTATATACCGTTCTATTTCTGGACTTTTCAGAAAATACGAGTATAACAGAAAGCTTTAAAGGGTGTATATATATACATATATATGTGTGTGTGTGACAATGATGGTAAGAGAAGGCAAATGCATTCCTGGGGATTCCAAATGTCCCGACGCTCACCTTCTGTCTCGTTTCACATGCCTATTTCCCCTCTCCCTTTTAACTTTACTGTCTCGGCTTTTGCCTCTAAGCATTATGGGCCAACGCTTGCCTGCTTGCTGGCTTGCTTGGCTTGCACGGGTTCACTTTCCAGTTCGACGGAGTTTATTTTTCTTCTGCTCTCTCTTGTAGTCTCAACTTTACGGGCATTTCATTCCAGTAGTTATGTAGCTTGTGAAAATTTTCACGCGGATTCTCTTTTAGAGAAATGGAAGAATGAAGAAAAAAAGAAAAATAAAGAAGAGAAAAAGGTCATGGCCAAATATGATACAAATGAGTGATTTTTAGTGATGAAGAACTTTTAGAAAAGGCATTTTAAGGATCGAGATGTAGAATACTTTTACCCTTTTTTCAGTTTTAAAGCTTAAATCGATCGCAATTTTAAAAATAAAATCTTTTAAATATTAAATATGTATTTATAGGTTTATAAACAAATTATTAACAAGACGACTTCCCAAAAAAAGAAAGAATAAAAAACTTTTACAATTTTTAGTTTGTTATTAGTTTAAAATTAATTGTTTACATAATGCTACAGATATTTATACTTCTAGTCATTAGAAATTTAATAGATGTTATATCCAATAAATCAACAAATTTCAGTGAATTTGCAAATATATAAATTATATTAAAATGTCCTTAAACATTCTACAGAATTCTGCGATGTTTATTTAATAGTTCCTATATTTATTTGAACCTTTCAACAAATTTAATAAAGAATATTAAAAATTGAATAATATATATTTGGGTTAGAAATATTACTTGACTGCTTTGAAATTTTTAAAGTGTTCATCTGGTTTTATCACTTGTTCTGGAAATCATCATTTTAATGAATATATCTAATTCAATATAGATAATTTAAAGTGATTTAATTTTTATTGCAGAATCACATCAATATTTTAATAATAAAAATGGAATTTGGTATTTATTACTATAATTTCGTGTTAAATAACGAAATAAGTAAACGAAGGTATATTGCAATATTTCCAAACTATATTTAATAACGAATATTAGAGTAGGATATATAAAAATATTAAATCTTTTACGTTATAATTTTTTTTAGTTACATATACTATAGGAAGTTGTAACTTGTTGCTGACATTTTGCAAACAATGCAGTTTGCTTCATAACAATATTGCTCCACTCAGGTCCACCCTGATAAAGCGAGCTCAAATTTTCGCAAATGTCAACAACCAACAACTCTTCATAACGCAGTAAAATAAAAAAACTACATCATGAATATCAATCGTTGAATTCATTCCCGTTTATTAAAAATCCCTGCTATTAGACTTATTTTTCAAGAAAATATTTTTCTTGATTATAAATAATTATAAGGTGAAGGATTTAAAAAAGGTGATGTTCGAACAAAAATTATTATAAAATAGATTGAAAATCAGACTCTAAATATAAAAACTGTATTTTATTGACACGCCAGTATATATTATTAAATAATGTACTCAACATGGAAAATCAAATACAAAAAAGTTATTTTTACCAAATATGAATGTTGAGATTAAACGATAATAAATAATTGTGTACAAATTTTACATTTACATTAAACAAGAAATTTTATCACTTTGATGTAAATCACAATGATCAGAGATCATTTTTAGCTAAATTAACCCTTTTATAATATCTCAAATTCAATGTTTATAAAAAATCCTTTAGTTTTTCATGTTATGAAGAATGTTGCAAAATCAAGACTGCATATTTTTACGTTTCGTTTTATTTAGAAATGTTTCTAGGAAAAATAACATGGATTAAAAGGTCACTCTTGAGGTTCAAATGAGCGCAAGCTATTTTACGTCCCTTCGTTATACCAAGTATTATTCGGTAGAAAAGATATTGTCTGTCCCTTACTCCTATTTCTTCCTCCCTCTCTCCATTTTGTTGTATAGGTAGAAGAATAGCTGCAATAGTAGCTAAATAGGATTAAGCGTTTTATGTTAAAACCTTCCTCTGCGCTTTTAACATTCATTATTTAAAAAATATATATCGAAAATTTCTGTATTTTTTGTTTATTATCTTCATTTTAAACCCAATCAAATGATTTTTAAACAATTTTTTAATATAATTATTGAACAGAAACAAGACATTCTAATATTATGTGTAAGACGAATATGGTGATATCTTATTTTTGACCTAAAAAGTTCAAGTAAGGTGATACTTTGAAAAATAATTTTTTTCTATTCTTCAAACTGTCACCCTTAACTAAATTCAAACAACTTGATTTTCAAATTAATTCTATATCGTAGTTCGACAGTCTTATAAACAGTGGTTTAATTAATAACATACAATTAATGAAAATCTTGCTAGTTAGTAAAAAACTATGTTTAGAGTTATCTTTCTTGAAATATGAGCGAGATATCGCCATATTCGTCTCAACAAATGATATATGTTTTCTTGATACTTGTTACAGAAGAATAATTGTAATTGTCATTGTAATAGAATTTTAAACAAAAGTTAAAAGATATCATACATTCACTTTAAAACTGTGTAATCAAGAGCACGATTTTGTGATGATAATAAAATTTTAAAATGTCGATTAAAAATGTATGTACGTTCGTAAATGTTCGATAAATTTTTCAACAATATTTATAATTGACATTATAATGTTGTGTAACAGATCATATTCTCAACAAAAAAAAACAAATATAAAAATACCCTGTATTCAATCAAGAATGATATCGATTTCGTTTTCAATGCGTTGACAAAAAAACTAATTGATAATTATTTCGATTGATCCGTTTTAATTAGAAGTTTTCGATGTATTACCAAATATTGATTAAGTATTACAAAGCAAAAAAATGCATCAATTTTTATATCTCTCTACGTATTTTACAGTTCAACGAATAAATCAGATCTTTATTTATACTTTTATCTTATTTTTCAATACAATTCAAAATCTGATCATAAAAAAAGTATTATATAAAAACCGAATTTCAACATTTCTTTTTTTTTTGTTGAAGAATTTCTGAAATTTCTTTGTTTAATCAAGTTCAACAAACTCATTTGTTTTTATATGAATTTCGATAGAAGTGCTCAGGAGGATGGGCGTCAAATTCGTAATAGTCAGATAGTGGGTTACGCCGCCTCTCTGAGGAATCATATATAATACCAACAGAGCATAAACGAGCTCACGCACATATGTACACGTGGATATGTGTGTGTTTGACTTATTTGCTTTCAATATATATTTGAAAGAAATGCATGTGTAAGTACAATTCCACATTAAAATGAATAATTAAACCCCTTGATTTTTAATTGTCAATTATATTTGATTAATTTCAATATATTTCAAAAAAGATTCCCTGGTAGAAAATAAACCATTTTTTGGCCATTTTTGCTGGTTAACACATGTTAAAATGACACTTATCTAGAAATTCCGTACAAAGAGTTTCCAAAATTTCTAGATAAGTGCCATTTTAACATGCGTTGGCCAACAAAAATGGCCAAAAAATGGTTTATTTTCTACCAGGGTTTATTCAATAAATAAATTTGAACTTGCAAAATGTATAAATAATATAAAAAGTCAAATTACGAAAAATTATTTTACAATTCCAAAAATTGTAAAACTGAAGAAAAAGCTCATTGAAAAAAAGTTTTCAAAGCTTTAACTTTTTATTTCTATTCGTGTACATATCAGTCAGTCTACGTTTTTGTCGCATTAGCAATACTTAAAACAAAAACTCGTAGACTTAGCGTAATGCTCTTAACAAATGTATATTTTTGAAAATCCTCTCATCACTGAGACAGTACCAAAAAAGGGTCATATGATGCAGGAATAAAATTAAAAAAAAAAAAACGAAATTTCACTCCTTGAATAAGTCGAATATTCGCTTGTACACTAATCTATCGTCAAGCTTTTACTTACTCCGTCTACCTCTAATATAACGTACTCATTCTTTTCGTGTATACCAGACACATTTACACAGACGTATATACGTTTTTGCAGCCGTACAAAGTCTAAGAATAGAAACAGAATAGTATAGACTCTCTCCTCTCTACAAGCATCCAGGACACAAGTATAAAGTCTCGACGATTCTCTCCCCCGTATCCCACTATGGTAAAATAAAAAGTTTAAAGCCAGTATATGTCGCGTCGATATATAGTTGGCAAGGAAAGAAAAAAAAAGAGAGAAACGAAAGGTTAAGGGAGGAAGCTGAAACTCTAAAAGTATCAGTGAGTGTACATAAATGCCGGATGCAGCAACAGCAGTTGAGCTCTGCCAAAAAAGAGAGATTGAAGACCGAAAAAAGTAAAAAAAAAAGGAAAAAAAAATAAAGAAAGAAAGATATAGAAAGGGGGAGATTTCTCGTATCTCTTATATACGCTTTCTCTTAGTTTTAATGTTTAAGATTCTCTTTTACTCTCTCTCCTTTCTCTTTCTTTTACTTTCTTCCTCTTTCGCTTAAACTGTCCTCGAAAATGTTGGAGCTAAAATTAGTTTTAACCTTTAGAACGTGTTTCGACTCGTCTAAAATACGTACACACACGTGCAGACGATATCATTTAGAGTAATGCTCTCTCTCTCACATGGGGTATACATATAAGAAAGTATTTCACGCGGCATGCAAGAATCTTTTAAAGTCTTAGAAATGAATATTCGAAGCATTTCGAATGATAAATTTCCTAATTTGTGATTTGATAGTTGCATTTGTCAATGAAGCTACTTTTGCTTGCTAATTGGATTAAGAAAAAAATAGATTTTATATAAGGAGATTTATCTTGAATAGGGTAGCAAAAGCTATTTGAATCATAATTTGTGATGTTATTTAAATTTTCGTTTAAATACGATTATCATTGAGCAAAATAAAGTAATTTTTACTTTAAAAGTGAATCATTTAGAACAAAAGATATATTTTTGATTTATCAATCATCGTTATTTCGAGGAAAATCATTTGTTTGATCTTCAAATCAAGATTATATTTACAGTCAAAAATAACTTTTATTTAGAAATTAATTAAAGCGACTATAAGGGATTTAACGAGCTGTTGTATCTCCTGAAAATATATTTTTACTCTCGCACTTTTTCATATGAACGGATGATGCTAATTTGCTTTATTACATTGACATAAAAGAATTTCATGGGAATATAATTCAAAAGATGGAAAAAAATCCTAAAATATCTAAAATATTGAAATTTTGAAATGCTTAGCTAGAAAAAGTTATAAAAATATAAATTAAAGCTAAGAAAATATATCTCCAAATCATGGATTTTAAAAAATTTTTAATTTATGACTTGTATCATATAGTTACAGTATATAATGCTCGATAATTTTAGCTTTAGAAGATTTATTACATTTGTGATTATAATAAAAACTAATATTACCCTAAATTATCACAACTTAATTCATTTTGCCTTCACTTAATTTATTTAAACCAAATAAAAAATTAAATAGAATCTTTTAATTAGAGCTTTATTGCATTAGAAAATATTGATCGCTTCCAAATTTAGCAATAATCAGAAGTGGGGGTAAAATTGGCACTGTTTATAAAAATAATGAAATATTTCGCTTTTTAATAGTATATTTTTCATCTAGGAAAGAAAAGTAAAGAATGTCTTAAATCGTATATAAATTGTCATACGATTTAAGACATTCTTTATTCACTTGGGTGGTGAAAATACTATTTTTTTGCCTAGCGAGACTAAAAATGCAATCTTTGCGAACGGGCAAAGTAAGCGAAAGTTGCACTTTCGATTCGCTAGGCAAAAAATAGTACATTATGCAACTAGGGAGTAAAGTCCCATATTTCTCTCGCAAAATTTTAGAAGTTAGAAATATCTTTCTTTCGGCCCGCTTTTCGAGTTAATAAGGTGTCAATTACTGTTGAGGTAGGAATAAACTATATTTCCTCATCTTAAACTACTGATAACTTTGAAATAGATTAACGATGCAAGCTTTAAGTTTAATACCTTTCTCTTTGATTTTTTTTTGGATTTTACTTATCTGAGTAAAACCAAAATGTGTTGAATTTTGGTCATTTGAACTAATTCTAATATTTATTATATTACATATCATAAATAACGCTAATACTCTTAAGCTCTAGATTCTATAATTTTTCTAAATTTATTTAAAAGAATATATCCCAGAATTTTAACAAAATATATAATTTAAAGTTCTGATACTTTCCGAGTAAGTTGTTTCTGCTTGACATTTTCCGGTTAAGCCAGTATTAATAAAATACTAAAGAATTCTATTGTAGATCAAAATTATTTTTATTTCTTCGATATAAATATTTTCCACATTCTTTTTTATCCATGAGCATATAATAGTATATTATTAACCTAGGGAGAGAAGTTGACCATTAAATGCTCGCGTAAGATTTGCCCCCGAGCGCAGCGAGGGGGCAAATACGCGAGCAATTGATGGTCAACTTCTCTCCCGAGGTGAATATACGATTTTTTCTTATTCCCGGCGAAAAGTACGTCCAACTTACCCGTTGTGATAATTCGTTTTTGATGATAAATCATTAAAATAAAAATACCGCGATGAATCGCTTGCTGCTATTGACCGAGTATGCTCTATCCTTCTCTGTCCCTCTCCCACTGATGATAAATCATTAAAATAAACCATTAATATTTCACTCACATTTTATAATTTACACACTTTATAACACACTGCAATTTATAATTCACAAAATAAAACAAGTTAGGTTTTAATAATAAAATATTTAAAATTACTATATAAGAAAAATAAAGAAAAAGATATACTGCTTGTTGTAACCGGCAAAGAAGGCTAGACATAGCCCCCTCCATTCGCGGCTACCTTTATTGTACATATAAGAGAAAGAAAGAGAGAGGGAGAGAGTCAATTCTTAAAGCCGGCAGACAGAGAAGGATAGACGCAACCCTCTCTATTCTGTATGAAAAAGAAAGAGAGAGGGAGAGAGTCAATGTCTAACGCCGGCGGACAGAGAAGGATAGACGTAGCCCTCTCTATTCTTAACTGCCGTGAAAAACAGAGCGTCAACACGATTGCGCATCGCTAGTGCGCCGAGCCGCCGTAGATAATGCTTAACTTCTCTCTCAGAAAGTAGACGTCTTTCGACGTACTTTTCGCCAGGGGATAAGAAAAATATTTTTAAGCTATTTATAAAATAAAATTTAAAATAAATATATAATTTATTGCTTTTTTTCTGACCCATTACAACAGTTGATGTTAAAAATAATTTATGACATTTCATAAATCACACATAAATACAATTTCATTTGAAAAGTCAAATCAATTGACACATATTTATAGACATGTATAAAATTTTACAATTGATAATATTCAATTAAAATTCTTCATAATTTCATGGATGATTGATAATAGATGAGTTATTCTTGTCTAAGTACAATGCAAAATTTTCAACGTTGTTGTACTCGGTATGACGCACGCATTGTATAAAATTACAAGTCTCTAAAGTGTAGATCATATTTTTTTTTAAAAATACATTAACGATTCATAAACTCCCCATATACGCCTCTCACTTTTCTTGTGCATGAACTTTATCGAAGGTAGCAATCGTGTTTTAACATTTGCAAAGCATGATTCACACTTATCATGTACATAAATATATTTTCGGCTGAGGTGCCCGTAACCGTGCTTTCATGTATTGAGCACGCTAAATATGTAAAAAGATTGATTCCATCGGAGGACCGCTCCCCGACTATAATCACTCACTCCTTGACTATAATCATTCCTCCTCGGCCATAATCCTCATGAAAAGGTTGAGGAGGCCCGATACCCATTGATTTAAGCTACAGAAAAAGTGCAACAGAAAGAAAAAGGAGGGATAATGCTAGAATTTCCCCTCTGTGTAGATACAAAAGCGCCCACATACACTAATAAGTACAACGACAATATAGAGAAAAACAAAGCTTTCATTCACACCAACTATTGAGTCATGCATTTTTGAAAACAAATGCATGTATTGACGTGCCTATAACATCAGCAGTAAGAACAGAAATCATTCGCTGTTAGTACTGGCTGTTCTACACATGAAAATGGATTTTTCAAATATGTTCACGTTATTAGATAAAAATAAAAATTATATAAGTGATATTGAAAGTGATAATAATTGTGATGATAAAATATATCACAAAAAGTGTCGAAAAATACAACTGATTCTTCAACAAATAAAATACAAAAAGAAAAACCACTTTATATTTTTAACAATTGTAATATTAATATAATTAATCAATGATTTTTAAGTAATAATTTTTGTAATTTTTAATAGTTCGAAGTAATTAATAATTTTTTAAGTTTATGAAATAATGTACAAAAATTAATAAAATAAAATGAAATTTCTTATACGATGAAAGCCCGGATACGGACACCAGAGCCGAAAAATTGTTTATGCACCATGGCCAAGAGTCACTTGATATGTCTCGGATTGTTTGTAGTGAGAGGGGAATAGAATAGTCTCGGCCGCTGACGCGGCCTCGACTTTTCTATCCCCCTCTCCCTACAAATACCCCTCGACATAATCAAGTGACTCCCGCCCAAGGTGCTTAAATAACTAATACATTAAAGTTTTATAAGAATAATAGTCAAAGTAATGTCACCTATTAGCATTTGCGTGGGCTAATTAAAGAAACATGGTTCTTTTTCTTTGAGAATCAGATTACGTATTGTAAGTAAATTAAACAATGTTTGATGTATACGCGATGTCAATTGAATAGAAATAAAAAACAAATCAATACTTTTTAGTACTATTGTTTTTGCAGATACATGCTTATTATAGAAATTTTGTGAATGAACAATGCTATTATAATTTAACAAGTCTTTATGAATTTAAATTTATAAAATGGCTCTATAGTTGTCTATGAAATACAATATGAATACGTACAATTGTAAATTCACTATAATACGTCGATTCATTGCTTTCTCATGAAGAAAAATTTTTTGTTTGTTGTTTTTCAAAATTTTTTTATACGTTCATAAATTATTAATTAATATAAGATTTTATTTAAAATTGTATAGTCAATGTACCACGTTAAAAAAATGTTATTATATATACGCTTTTCACTAGCATAAATTCTAACTAAAATGCGATAACAATTAAAGAAAAACAAAGTATAAGATTAGATTTATTAATTAGATCAAGCTATTAATCATTAGATTAATTTTTTAATCTAAATCATTTTATAAATGAGTAATAAAAATTGCATTTTATTCCAAACTATTTAATATATTTATAATCTACTTTTTTATGGAAAAATATATTACATTTATTAAATCATTATCATAATAAATCACTTGCAATTCCCCAAAACATATACCATTAAATATAAGGGAATCTTACCGGTTGCTGACCTCTATTCATAAATCCAAACTTATTACAAATAAGCATTCTATAACTAACTGTTATGATTAACATTAATAAGCACTAAAATATTTGCAAATTCTAGAAACATTAGTGAATTGGAAATATATGTAAGTTCTAGAAACTATAAATGATTTATTTCCTAAAAATGACAGACAAAAATAACCTATTAGATAATTATTATTTATTTATCATTTTTAAATATTTAGAATTTTCATTGATATTTTCATTTGCAGAATAATTAGAATGTTTAATGAAATTGCTCAAAAAGGATATGAAAAGTAACGTTAATCTCCTTTTGTCTTTTAAAAATAATTTAAATACGTTAGTCTAAACTAAACTCAACGAGAAATAAAAAAAAAGTTATGAAGTTAATGAACGTTAAAACAAAAAATGAAAATGAATTGTAAAGAGTCGAGATTTCTTGAAGTAGCGTCTCTCTTGTACACGTCTGGTTTTATGTTACATATATACATCACGCTGAACAACAAGTGCCACAGCTGCTCCCTTTCTGAGGTCATCATTCCGCATCATCGAGTCAACGACTAAGAGTTTTAAATTTTTGCGGAAAAACACGTTATACTTTTAACGAGTAATGCTTCCGACCTTTTTGAGAGCATAACGGAATTATCTGATTAGAATAAGTTTTTCTCTTTTGGTATTATGTAAACGTTTAAATTTTTTAATTTACGTAAGACTGAAAAAGATTTTTGCAGTTAAGTAATTTCGATTTTTTTGAAAAATATAAAAATTTTAATTACATTAATAATAAAATCCACACATATTAAAATTATAAAATTATTCTTTTATTGATTCATCAAAATAAAAAGATTCATTTAATGAAACATTTATCACAGCTTTATTATTTATTCTTTTTTCCACGATAAAATATTGGATCCAAATCTAAAAATTATTATTAAGTTAGAAACCAGATGAAAATGAATAAGAAAAAAATCAATGCTGAAAAAAAAATTTCAAGCGAGGAAGTCAGGTATCCGTAGGCAAAAAGGCTTCATTCGTTGATAGTGCGAAAGCGCCTATGTATGTTCGCGTGAGTAACTCTCCAGAGAGCAAGAGAGAAAACCTCTTTTCGTTAAAAAAAAAAAAGAGGCGTCGACTTGTATTGGCAAAGAAAATTACGGGAGAGTGTGAGAGCGACGCCTGTGGTGATGATACATAAATATATATATTGGTAGTGGCTATAGGAAAGGTGCACCCCGTTGTTAATAGCATCCTGAATGAAAAAAAAAGAAAAAAAATATGAAAAAAATGCTTTGTAATAGCTTTACCGACGCATTTATCTTATCAATTAAGGATGCTTTGAACAGGTAGCTTCTCTTTCTAAAACACTTTTTATTAATAAAAAAAAGTTTGAGAAATTAAAATTAATAAAAAATATAGTTTCTTTGTATTATTAAATTCATAATAAACTATAAGAATAATGTTAGATTATTAAAATGAAATTTATCAGAATACGTAAAATGTTATATTGATTTTTCATATTGAATCTGCCAATAACAGTCAATGAAAAGCCGTTTGGGATATTACTATGGGATGTGAAAATTTTTATAACTCGATGCAAGAGACAGGAAGGAAGAATCAAATTTTCTTAGGAATTGAATTTTCCATTTCAGAATCTAGTAAACTAGGAGAATAAAAGATTATATATATTTTCCAATATAAAATTAAAATTAATTATTCGATTTAGATGTCGGAAGAAAAGTGAAAGAAATAAGTAAATAAATACAGAGGACACATGGAATATAAGTGCATCATTTGTATTACAGGAAATATCCAGAGGGCACGGAACGAGACATTTATCAAGTGAGAAAAGGAGAAATGACGGGAAAGAATTGTAAAATAAGGGAAGAATAAAAGGACAGTAACTATAAGTATTTTTAGAATATCTTTGACAGCTAAAAGGCTAGCATGTAGTATATATATACAAGAGTTTTTCCACTGATCGTTTTACTTTTACCGAACGATAAACTTGCCTTACGCGCACCGGCGTAGACTCATAGTCAGCAGATTTCATCCTTGAAAACTTGCACGCCTGTCTCTTTTCTTCTTTGTCTTTATATATATACTATGTCCTTTTTTTCCCCTACAGTTTATCTTATTTTTTTTGTCTCGGCTCCTTGTCCAGGTTTTTACGAATCTAGATAAATAAGAAAAAAAATCAATTCAAGCCTCTTTTGTTTTATCGTTTTATCAGTGTATTGAGTTGTGTGTATATATAATGAAAGAGTTAAGGAAGAATAAAAGAAAAAGATAAAGAACATCTAGAAATTACAGGATACTTGAGATTTTCTAGATTTGATGAATTCGCAGAAATAAAAAATGTTAATGCGTCTTATTTTTTTTAAATCTTAACTCCATTCGGATATAGTTTAAAACGGTAAAAAATTATAAACTTTCTGCACGTTTATTGTTAATTACATAATATTAACTTATTTCCGTTCATGCACTCATTCACAAAAGCTCCATCCTCATGTTATATGTTTTCACTAAAAAGTTGGTAAAACCTATTTATGGTCATAGTTATATTAATAATATGTTTAAAATGAATATTAACCACGTTTTCAAAGGTAATTAGTTATCTATTAAATGCCTTTGACAAGATTACATTAAAAGTTACCTTTGTTGTATCATATTTCTAAATAAATTTTAAAGGACATTAGTAGTTTAAAACTGGTATATGAGAATCGAAAGCACAATTATTTTTTTTTATTTGTGAAACCAAATTTTATGAATAAATTATCGGTTATAATACATGAAAGTTTAAAAAGATCATGAAAATATCCACTCAAAAGGAAATGGATTAAAATATTAAAATAGTGTTAATTAAACAGACATCAGTATATAAATATAATTCAGAATGATATTGGATTTTGAAAATTCTTATAATACACACTGTAAATTATATAATATAAACTCGTATCCGCTTAAGTTAAATATTCACTAAAGTTCTAACTTCCTGTCACTTGATTTCATTTGTAAGCTTACACAACTTATTTATGAACATGGTCAGATGAATAAAATTTTGAAAAGGTTAAAACCTTTACTTTTGAAATAATTTTTGGTTGATTAAAGATTTTGAGTAAACTTTTATATTAAAAGTAACAATTAACTTTAGATAAAGTACATATACGCAAGTCTTTCTGTTTCTTTGAAAAAAAATTTGGGGATTTAAGTGAAAACCGATGATAGGAATCAAAGATGCATAGATTTGTTCTTAATCCAGAAAATTAGTTTATATAAAGAAATTTCACTTGACCATAAAAATTTTCACAAGGAAGAAAATGGATTAAAATATTAAAATAACAATAGTAAAATAAAAAATAAACAAATCATTCTGAATTTATAATATTTTCTAATATCGTATTTTTTTTTGACGTCGCTTTTTTTATGCTATAATTGCGGTGCTAATTAGCGACAAAGGTAGTCAGTGTGTTTGTGAACTTCAGCACATGTAGCGTACAGTGGTGCTAGTATCAATCGGCCGCCGACAGCAGGAATCGAACTCGAAACCTCAAGATTACGAATCCATCGTTCTACCGACTGAGCCACTGACGACCTCCTTTAGATATTGTAAATTTATAATACAAATAAAATAATTCTTTTTATATCATCTATAAAATATTTTATTATTAATATTTTTAGTACACGAACAACTAATGCATATTTTAAATGTTTGAATACTATAAAGTTCATATTATATAAAAGGTTTGAAGGATAAAAAAAAAAAGAAATTTTGTAGCATTTATTGCCTAACCTATCAAAAATTGATGAGAAAAAGCTCGTATATATATAGAAGGCCTAAGCATAATTCCAATGCATTTGCATGCGCTGCACATGCTTAAAAATTTTTATCGCATCTTAAAACATACGATATCCTCCACCCCCACCCCCTCCAGAAGGTGAGCATAAATTTTGGTTAGTACGCCAGTCCGTAATCTACGGCAGATGTTACACATGGCGAGCGTTCCACTATCGGTAAATAAAAATGAAAGAGTGACAAGCTTTCGGTTATCATACTTTCATAGAATTTTTTATGCAAACTTTTTTTTATTAAAACTATACTGCTCTTTTTTTTTTAATTTCAACACAAAGAAATATTTAACAATACCGTGATTAATTATTGCTTACTGTTATTGTTGTCATTTTGCACTTGCTCGTAGTGGTGTATTATTAATTTCTAATTTGTAAATTCAAATCAACATGCTGTACGACATATTAAAGTATCAAGCAACAAAAAAAATTAATTTGCATATATTCAATAGCTCCTTTCATCAATCAACTAATTTATACTAAACGTTTGTTAACAAAGTATAAGCCTTCTACAATTCAACCTGCAAAAAAAAATTGAAACACATACCATAAAAACTATAAAAAAAAGCTGTAAACTTATGAAAAAAAAAGCGAAAATAACCTTTCACCATAGCCATACAAGCGTCAATTCATTTACATACAAACAGTCATAATTGAGCACTAGGCGCTTTAAGTTCTCTAAAGGCTAAAGTACTCGTGTGGAAATAAAAGCCGTGAAAATTATTTTTACAACCGACAAATGATATTCGCTCGTTAAAATTATTCAATTCTCCTAATAAATATCTTATCCGATTATAATTTATACTCTCCCCTTCGTTTTCTTTTGATATACGTAGACTCCTCTTATATAATTTGATTGTATATCTATAAAAATAACATTCGGACACATAAACGAAGCTTAGGGTGTGAGTACAACCACAAGTATGATAAGAATAAAAGCTAAGGGAAATTTCAATTTTAGTCCTTCGATAGTATATACAGTCACAAAGAGGGGAAAGAGAAAGAGAAGGATCGAGTAAAGCAGTAACACACAGCAGCAGTTCTTTCGATAAGATCGCGAATGACTTTAAATGCGTGCGCGCGACTAGCCTTTATGTATATATGTATGCGTGTATGTTACTGAAATGACTTTGCTTATACTCTTTTAGTACATACGTATACGTATAGATATGCTTTGGAAAATCGTTAGGATGAGTGTATAAGAGAGAGAAAATGTTAGTCGGTAATCGGTCCATTATGCAGCTCACGCTGCGCTTCGCGCCCAACCAGCAGCAACAGCAACAGCAGTGCTCAATGCTCTTTTCCTATACCCGTAATACCGTTATTTATGGCATTGATGCTACATGATCCTATGTGAGCATCTATTGCTGTCTTTTTGCAACCGTTATACATACATATAATGTATACACACACACACACACACACACACACACCTACGCAATAGCATAGAGAGATGATTCGCGTTCAAGTACTTATATAGTTCGTGATAACGAGTGGTATCGAAAAGACTATATACAATATAAACGCACATGTGCCGAGCTCATTGTTTAATATATTATATTACGATGTGTTGGTATGAAAAAGAGGATTTTACCAATGATTATGAATTTTCTAAATTTGCTTTTTAAAAAAAAAACTATTTTTCAATTTTTATTGTCAAATACGATTGCCTACATAATTTTATTTCCTATGTTGAACTTTTTTAATTTTGTAAAATTAATTTGCAAATTTTTATTGTGAGCGTTGTGATATTTATTTAAATTAGTTGATGGTAATAATGAATAAATTATAATATAATCAAATTTATCAATCAATAACATAGTATTCTTCTGTATATAAATTAAATTGTCGTCTAAATTTATTCTTAAGTTCAATGCAGTCACTGTTCGAGTTTTCTTGATTACAATATTTTATTTATAAAATTCTAAAAATTATATTTAACATTGTTCCCAAATGATTGATATTGACAGGAATAAAAATAAAATTTATCACATCGATTCCTCTATTATTAAATTGGTATAGACAATTTCCTTTAAGTATTTACATTTGTTTTACAAAAAAAGTGCATGAGAATTTTCTGTTTTTACAGATAAAAAAAACCGTCAATAACATCTTCTTTTCCATCCAATAAAGAGCTCATTAATCATAACTTTTTTAAACACTCGTTTTTATAAAGTAAAAGAAAAACAACGTTGCATATACATAAATGCAAGTCAACTTCTCTCAAGATCAAACAACAAAAGCATATTAAAAAAAAGTGAGAGAGAGAAAGAAAAAAAATGAAAAAAAACAAAGGCAAAGAACTCCCTTATTAAAAAAATCTGTATAGAGTAAAGCCGGCTTTTAAAGTTGAACGGCGTTGTTGTAAAACAAGGCGCGGTCTTTGGTGCACATGCCGTAAGGCAACTGTGTAAAACGGTACAAGGCCTATATAGTATAGGTGCTTGGATTAGAAAGATATCGAGGACAAGAGAGAAAGAGAAAGAAAATGCCCGATAGGTTTGGTGATTGTAACAGTTTGTGTGCTGCTCTCGCCAATCACCTATGTGGCGCGCACGTGACGCTCTTATTTTCCGGTATAACCAAAGACTTCTTCACGCATATATATATATATCGGATTATTTGCGGGTAAAACTTGTTTTTTTTATTTTTTCTTATTTTCTTTCATCTGTATATATATGTATACATACACAAGAGCAAGTTCTTCCTGATGGCGCAAAAGGAGTGGGCGTATCTTACACACGTTATTGCAGCGATTTTATTGAACTTTTTCACTCCTTATCGCAATATATTCGAGCTACCATTATAAACTAAAGGTTATCTATCTGCGCATTTGAATATTTTTATTCATCATTTTTTTTTCTTCTTTTACTTTCTTTACAATATTACAACCCTTTAGGCTTTTCCTTGGCACGATCAACACACTCTACATGCTTGAGAGATGTGTAAGAAATTTATATCGAAGTATACATGATTGTTAGCTTTAAATTATACTAGATATTGAGAAGGAAGAGACTTTACCGTTTATTGAGAGATCTTTTGCATAGGTTGTAGAGAGTGGAGCTTTCTAACGGATCTACTTTTTTTTATTCTATATGTATATATATTTATATATTTATAAGTATGTATATGAAGCACCATGTGATTTTATGGTATTTCTGTACAGTTTAAATGTATATTATTTAGATTTGAGGAAGATCACTGAATGTTTTTCAAATTTAATACGCACGTTGCGTTTGTTACTTTTATTCAGCTGTTAAAATTTAACATTTCTATTTATTTATACACCATAAATCGAGAATGTGAATTTTATAGCGAGTTTAAGTGATTTTTAATTGAAAGTTAACGAAAAATATTAGTCATTAAAATCAAAATTTAGATTTTATGGGAAAGCTTGATTTTTAAATACATTATTATTTCTTTCTTTGTTTTTCTAATAACTAAATGACTTAAAACAATTAGTAGACGTTAGAATTACTTTCAAAACTTAGTTTCACTATATATTTTCCAATATGAATACGCAAAAAATTTTCCAGTTTTAATTAATTGATGTGAAATAAATTTTTGTATATAAATAATTCTAATAATTTAAGTATAAAAAATTATGAAAAAATATCAAATACATTAATAACATGGAGTATTAATGAATGTACAACACCAAAGATGCACGATTTAGATATTTATATAATTTTTTTTAAATTTTATTTAACATTGCTGTATTTATGCTATAATTTCAATGCTAATTAGCGATGGAGATATGTCAGTGTGTTTGTTAACAAAGCACATGTAACATATAGTGGTGCTTGCATAAAACAGCCGAGAGCAGGATTCGAACTCGGTACCTCGAGATTACGAATCCATCGCTCTAGCGTCTGAGCCACTGGGACCTCAATTCTTATATAATGATTATTAATTATAAAAAATTTTAATTCTTTATGATTGGTTTTTACAAAAATTAATAATCTTACGTAACGAAATTTGAAAGTTATTTTATAAAATTGATTTTTTCCCTATAATTTACTTTTTCTAACGGCGTGTGCAAAATTCGATTTCATGTACTCGTTTGCGTACATAAAATATCATATTATGAGACGCATTTGTTTAACGTGCGTAAAATGAATCGAGCGTGCGTAAAATGATTTCAGCGTGCGTAAAATGATTTCAGCGTGCGTAAAATGATTTTAGCGTGCGTAAAATGATTTGAGCGTGCGTAAAATGATTTGAGCGTGCGTAAAATGATTTCAGCGTGCGTAAAATGATTTCAGCGTGCGTAAAATGATTTGAGCGTGCGTAAAATGATTTCAGCGTGCGTAAAATGATTTCATCTAAAAAAAATTTTTTTAATTTTTAAAGTGTTATATTTCAGGAACTATACATCATAACAGACATTTATACATCTCATTTGAAAGCTCTTGTGGTGCTCTTTTAAAGTGCTATGTACAATTTTTTTCGCGATACGTGAACTCTCTTATTAATTAATCTTAGAGTTAATCATTTAAATAATTTCTTATTTATTGTTTTAAAGAGGGGGGAGGAATTCTCAATTATTATTTTAATAATATATTTTCATGGAATTTTAATTTAAGAGCAGGCCGGATTCGCTGTCCTTGTCTAACTGAGATTTTTGTTATTTACTCAAGTATTAAACGGTGAATCTGCAAATTAAAAGCTGAGCGCAATAGATATTATTATTACAAATATTTATGCACAAGAAGAAAAAAATCTATCGCTTTGTTTTTGAGAAAAGTAAGTAACGCGAAAATATTATAAACATAAACTTTCACTTTGGCGTTACTTACTTTTCTCAAAAACAAATCGGTAGATTTTTTTTTTCTTGTGCATAGATGTTTATAATAATAATATCTATTGCGCTCAACTTTTAATTTGAAGATACACCGATTAATACTTGAGTAAATAACAAACAACTCAATTGTTACTCGGTCAATATCAGGTTTTACTCTGGCCTGCCGTTAATGGTTTTATTAATTTTATTTTTATGTAAGTAATATTATTTATTTTTTGGAGGGGGGGGCGCTGCCCCCTGATGAACCCCAGCAGGGGCTTCGCCCCTGCGCCCCACCAGGGCTCCGCCCCTGGACCCCGTCCTGCGCCCCGACCTTGACTACCTCTTACGATCTTGATAGCCTTCTAACAAGATTGTACATGCTATCACAGACGCAAGTTTGTCATTCTTAGAATTTTGCGCACTTGTTAGAAAAAATAATATACGCAACTAATGCGTAAAGTGATCATCGCACTCGTTGCGTAATATACTATTATTCTCTTCTTTAATTATAATAAAGTGTCATAACTTCCTTAGGATCCTAAATGTATTATTTTATTTCCGCTTACAATCAGTGGAAAGAATATTTCTATTTATTGTTAAGCTAAAAATGACGCAAAATTTTTGCAAACATCTTGACATTTACATTAAAAGTATTATAATAATTTAATTTTTTCATTTTATTCTTAATATAGCTTAAACTAAGTATATAAAAACTCTTGTTTTCCCAAGAGAGTAAAGAGCTTACTTTAATTTCCGTTTCGATTAAAGTAAAGAAACCTTGACAAAATTGCGCGCATTTCAAGTCATTTGTCAAAAGAAAATCTCAAAAATGAGAAAGAAACAATTTTACGTTTGCGCCGTAGTACGCTTCTTAACCCACAGCAAGAAAAAAAAAGTAAAACAATAACGTAATTTTCCCTAGTGTAATTGTCATGAAAGTTAATTACCCGCTAAAGAGAAAGGAGGTAAAGAATCAACGCAAGCTAGCCAAACCCTGCCGTACAAGAAAAGAGTAAAACTTTTTGACTATATGTGAGTTGAGGGTATGTGCGTGTGTGTGTGGGTGTGCTATTTTCTGGTTTCACTGGAAGAAAAAAAAATAAAAGAAAAAGATGAGTAGAAAAGACAACAAGCAGCCAAAAGGTTGCTTTTCTCGGTATAACCTAGCAAGTAACACACATGGGAGGAAGAAAAGGCTATACTTTGCTACAATGCGATCGTACAAATCTGTATGTGTATATATATATATATATATATATATATATATATATATATATATATATATATATATATAACAAATCCAAAGTGCGGTCTTACGGAAAGCTAAAGTTCGGCGAGCCACGCTAACGAGGTCCATTGGGGTAACCGATGTATTTTGACCTCCTAAATAGAAAAGAATTCACAAGTTAAAAGAATACATGTTCGAATGAATATTATAGCTATATATTACCAAATAATGAAAACAGAATTTTCTATTAGTTAAATCTTAGTAACGTAATTATCTTTTAATTATTTATTTTATTTTTAAAATAATTAAATTTTTAAACTTAAAAAAATGTTAAAAAAGAAAGCATAAAATCGCATCATAATTAATTTTAAAATAAGAAGATTAAATATTATTTATTTTTATACCACTCTAACCTCAAAATCATAACTTTAATATGATTATTCGGCTATCGTGGTATAAAATACATTATGGAATGGGTGTGTAAAGGCTTTTTTACGAAACTCGTTACAACCCTCGCCTTCGGCTCGGGCTGTAAACTTCTCGTTTCGTAAATAAAGCCTTTACCCACCCATTGAATAATGTACTGTTATATAATTTAAAGAACAATTAATATTCAAAAATAATTACGGTTAATTTCTTGATAAACGTATTTGAAAATAATAATTATTGAAAAAAATATTGTTATTTTTTATATAAAGCAATGTATTTGTAAAAACTTTTTTTTTATTTATAAGTATTCATATAAACTTAAAAAAATATTTTAAATAATTTTAAAAAATATGTGTTAAAGTTATTACTTAAAAAATACATCACAAGATTCAATTATTGAAAAATTTGAAGTTATTTACAAGTGTTTTTCATTTTTCATAGCGCACTTCAAACACAAAAATTACAGAAAGTTTTTTGTAAATATTGAAAACTCTATTCTTCTTTTATTTTTAATGAATGGTAACTTTTTATATATTTTTTTAAGGAATTTAAATAGTACTTAATCTAGTTTTTATTAAAAAAATACTTTATCGCGACGCATCATATTCGCGACGATTGAAAATATATAGTTTAAATACCAATATTATTATATTTTTTAAACAAAGTGAGATATGTCAACATTCTTTTTATTGTTATTTTAACTAGTATTTCATTAATTTTTCATTACAAAATTTGACATATTATCTTAATTTTTTTTTTAACTTGAAAATTATTTACTTTATTTAAGTTTGTTTATTAATTTCACCTTTTAAAGAAGAAAAAGAGTATGAGGAATCTTTATAAACTTATTAATTAGCATTTGATTTTATCAACCATGTAAAAGGTAATTTTTCAAATTTTTTAATTTGAACATTATATGGTTCTCTTATATTTTTGATTTATTATTAATATCGATTTAATATTAGTAATTTATGAATATTTAATTTCATTATTCAGCATTTGTTAATATATTTACAATAAATGTTTTGTATAATTACTAATCTTTCGATATTTTTAAAATACAAAGGGATATTAGATGTTATTTAAAATATTTGTTGACTTAAGTCGCATGGAACATAAAACTAAGAGGAAACATAATTGTTAAACATTGTCCTTTATTTAAAAGTTAGAAATTATTTCACAGTATTTATATTTTCCAAATGAATAAATGATATTTTTAGATTTTTAATACCCATCTTTTAAATAACAGAAATAATTATCCTTAAAATACCAGAAAAATTATTCACGTATAAAAATAAACAAGACTTATCAAAACTTAATTAAATTAGCACCTTCCTCAAACCAGGCAAAATAAATCCCCTCTTTTTTTTCACTCGTAATCTCATTTCTCCAATTCCGTCCAATCTCATTCTACGTGTTCGAAGTGCACAATTCCATTACGTATACAGACACCCATTCCACCCCTTTACAGTAAAAAAAAAATAGTAAAAACAAACCAAATTAAAAGCAAAAATGAAGGAGACAAAAAAAAATGATAGTGCATGTATATATAGAAGTGCATAAATGCGTTACAATGAGAACCACTGATCTTTGGACTTATACGCGCGCTCAGACGGTGAACGTTATCTTGCAATGCAGTCAATGACTCCTCTCTTTCTCTTTCGACTTTACTCTCGGTGTGTCCCGTTCTATATATACACACACATCTACGCATATATATATATATATATATATACTCATTGAGAGAAAAAAAACGAAAAAAGAGAATCATGCTTTTACGCAGAGTTTCATAAATTTGTCTCGCTCATTCTTTCTCTTTCTTTTATAGTTTTATATATATATATATATATATATATATATATATATATATATATATATATATATATATATATATATATAAAATTACGTTTTTATCAAAATTTCTCGTCTGCATGTTTTAGGAGAAAATAAGCAATCAAAAATTTGAAGTTTATATCTACTCTATTTAAACCCTTCTCCTTTTCTCTTTCTAAGTTGTACATTATAATATGCACTTGAACCAAAAACATTTTACTACTTCCTTACTCTCGTTATATCAATAGTTATTTCATCTTTATCTTTCTCTTTTTCCCTTCCTCTCTCTCTCTCTCTTTCTCTGGCCATATAATCTTTAGCTTATTCATGAAGTATATCCTCTAACGTGTCCCATGACTTTATCTTTACTTTTTCATTCCTTTCAATGAACTTTTCTGTATATACGTATTACCAGTTGAATATCTTTATATATGATTAAAACAAATCTCGACAGATTTATAACTGTTAATTGCATTTACCTCTAGAGCGATTAATTACAGTGAGCTGTTTGATATGAGAAAAATCCTTAGCTTTCGTCGTATGATATATGGATATAATATACGTAAAGGTCGATGCAATACAAAATTTATAAAATTTTATTTTAGATTCTCAGTGTTTTTTTAAGTAGAATCAAGGTAAAGAGGTATCCTATCTTTCAACTTTAATTTTACTTATTTCAATCTTTAGACGAGTAGAAAACTGATACTAGACTTAGAAATGCAGAAATACTTCTTTGCTATACATTAAATGAAAAAAAAAATTAATGATTTGGATTGTTTGTAAGCTTTCAATTTCTTTATTACAATCCAGCAAAGAAAGAAAATGCCATGTACTTTTTTCTGTACAGGTGTAATAATTATAGAAAATCATTCAGAAATATTTTATACTTTCTCGTTAAGAGATGTTGCCTTTTATGCGTGAGATAGTCTTGTTAAAATTATTCTCTTCTCTTGGCATTATAACTTGACATTTCACTTGACGACGATGTTGGTATCGTCATTAGTGAAGAATGAAAGTTAAATAAAATGAGATTTAACCTCATTTAATTAATTTCATCAATTGTCCTCGACAATGCTTCTGTCGGATTAAATAAACAATATTTTTTTTCTTTGCATTCTTTAATACGTTTCTTTTTTTAGCCATAATTTATTTTTTATAAATAATAATAATGGTATTATAAATATTTAAACAAATAGTTTTGTACTTTTTTATAATAAATCATAAAATTTCATATCTTTATGTAGATCCCTTTTTATGGAATGAAGAAAAGTGCATATATATGCATCATATATGCGAAAAGTAAAATATCATGAAATACTAAATTTGACTATATCAACTCGTGAAATCGTAAATGCGAGTAACTAAAATTTTCCGAAATTCCTGAATGAAAAGAGGTCAATAAAAACCTCTCACTCGACCGAACAAGTACCCATTGTATTATTTAAAAAAAAAATAAAAAGTATCAACTATCAATAGTAACATAACATGCAAATTGAAATCAATGAGTATACTTTTAGTATTCAATATTCTAAATATTATAGTCTATATTCACAATATCAATGAAGATGAGTATTAAGTTTGTTGTATACGAGATACACGTTTATAGGCGTACAAAATGAACACACAAAGACTTGCAGAGTTCACATATGCATATGTGCGCATAATTGTAATGCCGATGTTGGCACGAGCTGCGTCATTTGCGAAACAACTACCTTTATACGCCTGCTCATCTGTAAATGAAAAAAGAGATGGAGAGCAATAGGAAATGAGAAGTAATAAAGGAACCGAAATGTAAAACATTCAGAAAAGACATGAAAAGAAAATTTTTTTTAAGAAATAAGTAAGAAAATGTGTTTGAAAAAAAACGAACAAACGATTGAAATTATGAATAACCATTTTAGGTCAATGAATGAATAGAGATATTTTATATATTTTTTAGTTAAATATTTAAACAAAATATTATTAAAATTTAAATAAATAATTTGATAATTTTTTTTCTATTTGGAGAATTTGCAAATAGGAAAATATAAAAACATGTTACATATTTTACTTCAATATTTTTTAAAAAAGCATGTATTGATACAAAAAGCCAGAAATGTAATTGGTTCGTTTGTTATAAAATGTTTTGTGGTTCGAATAAAATAAATCAAAAATGACCATTCTGAAAACAACTATTTTAAAAACTAAAATTTTTTGATTAATCAAGAAAAACACACGCACGGATTTATTTTTCTTTTTATAAATACTTTGTTCTTCTTTTATAAAGAATCCATTCTACAATGTTTTTCTAACAAAGATTTTAAAAGTTCTGTTATTTAACGTAGAAATTTTTCAATATAGAAAAAAAAATAAACGAATAGAAAGAAAAAAAAAATCCATTTTCAGAAAACTTACTAAGCTCTTCTTTAAAATCTCAAAAAGCTTGCAAAACCAAAAAGCCGGTCGTATGATCGAGTTCCAAAATTCATCAATACAGTCCTCTATGATATTCATCTTCCATTCTATCTCTCTCTCTTTGAGATTTTTCAAAAGGAAAAACTTTTTCAAAAAAAACGAGTGTAATAGTAGAAAAGCATTGGATATACAGAGGAAAGAGATAAAAAGAGACGTCGACGAAGTATAATCTACAGTGGCTCGATTTTTTTCGTTGAAGCTTGGTATGTCTGATGGATCGACAGCTGGAGCTGCTGCGCGGGTGTCTCTTTCTCGTATACACAAAACTACATACACAGTGTTCCTTCTCAAATAACCCATTGAGTTATCCACCCACTCAGATATATACATATACACATATACAAGATATACATATATATACTAACTGTGTGGTTTTCACGTTGTTTCGATCGACCGTATTCGTATCATATATAGCTTATATGTATTGTATATGTACATGCTTGTTGTATATCAGACAATTCTTGAGGGACCAGTGACAAACGTAGATTGTCAGACCAGAGATTCAACTGCTTTTGTATACACAATTCTATATCTCTTTTTTCCTCTTTGTTGTTATGTATATGCACGCTGTTTCTTTTTTTTTTATGAATTTAGACGCGTATATGCGACCTACCAGGTGCAAATTCCTCCTCATTGTTGAACATGGATTCCTATATTTTCTATAGAATGCTATGGATACATTTCCTATTTTTTTATTTTTTTTTCAAAGTTCACAGATTTTTTTTCCAAAGGGTTACGGTTTGAATCGCGGGTATACCGCTGCTTTGGAATTTTTCAGTAACATAGATGACGCTTTTTATTTTCAAGCTTAGATGCACGTTTATATATATACAAAAACTTTTATTTTTGCAACACGACGTGATGTCACGCTTGATCGGTATCTCGTTGAAACACGTGTGAACCGAATTCAAATTGACTACAGTTTTTTTTTTTAATTTTTGTTCATTCATTCCCTCCTCTTTTTTTTCTAGTGGCTTCCTGTCGGCACGCGCTTTTATTTTTATTTTTTTTTACTTTAACGCTCTTAAAGCCAACGAGTTCATGCATCATACTATAGCTACGTAGAAAACGTATAAATATTTTATGCACGAAGTAATGCGCAAATGAGTTTTTCGGGAGATTAAAATAAATAGGGCAAATTTTATCGCTGAGTTATAATGAATTGGAATGTTATATAAAAATATAGTTGCTAAAGTGGCTTTAATGTTACGCTGTAAAAACTTAAAAAGATAATATTTCTTCTTTTTTTTATGATGCAAATTATTTTTTCAGGATGAAAATCACATTATAATAATAATATTCATAATGTAAGTTAAATAAATAATGAGATACATTTATGACATAATTTTTTCACACCAACAAAATATACATTCATTAAATATTTTTATTAATATCAGACACATAAATATAAATGTGTAATTTTGATATATTGGAAGTGCTGACTTAAATATGATCGCATAATGAAAATATCTGTAATATTTGATAAATTAATGGCTAATCGAGAGCTATGATTTTAGATCTGCTTAAAATAATGCAATAAACTTAACTGAATATCTAATGCGCGAAACAATACCAAATGCTCAAATGTGTGGATTAAGCACAATTATATGCAAATATCAAAACGAGGGATACAAATGCATCGTTTGATTAAATTTTCCGGAGAACAAATGTCTGTTACGTATATTTGTATTAGGGAGCCAGTGTTTAAATAAACGTTCAAATTCAATATACCTGTAGTTTCCGTCCAATAAATATTGCTCAAGATAAAATCCATTGATTTTCGCGTTACACAGATAAATACTAACATTTTTATTTCAATTTTTTCTTTTTTATCCAGATAAAAAATTTTCCATTTTTAGAATAAAGATTACAAAAATTTGGATTTCAAGGAAATTGCTAATTTATTATTGTAAGATTTTCATAATTAAATTTATTAGAACTGTACTTTTAAAAACTTACAAAAATTGTCATAAACAAAAATCAAGTGATTTTTGTTTATAACCCACATTGTAAAGATTAATATTTTTCAATTACTTTAAAAATTGTTTTAGATTATTATTTTCATTCATGTTTTTAAAAATACAATTTTTAAAAGCAGAGTTATATTATCCGGAGTTATCGATAAAATATTACTATGATTGTAAAAGTATTCAGTTCAAAGAAAATTTTTTGTTTTTCATATTTTTATAAATAAAAATTATTCGTTTTGAAAAGTCAAAAAGAAATTTACTGTTGTACGCAAATGTACTCGTATAATTAAAGGATTTATGTTATTTTAAAAAAGTCTTCATTACTTGGGCTATTTGGTTTAAAAATTAGTGTTTTCGAGCGACGCACTTAAATTACGCATCATGAGGGTCTTTTACTAATTATTCTTTATTTATAGAATTTTACAAAGCACTTTGTTTGGCGCTAACCAACATTTAACGTGAATTACGAGAGAAAAGCAGCTATCAAACGTTAAACCATTGTATATCAGACTAACAAGTTAATGTTAATTAAATGCGTACGTTTTTATGACGAAAAAATAACTTTTAAATCGAGTAATTTCATCCTCTTTTTCGTATTCGAAGCAATTAAAAGTGAAAAATTAATTTCAAGACTATTTTCCAAAAAAAAGAAAGGTTTGAAAATTTTTTAAAATTAAAAGTTAAAAGTTTGTCGGACTTACTCTAAAAATGAAAATTATTATTTCAAGTGCTTTTTAAAAAAATAAGACTAATTCTTTTATATTTCTATTTGATTGTACTTGAGATAAAGAATAAATGCATTAACCTAAAGGTTTTTCAACCTAAATCTTATTTATTATTCGAAAAGAGCTTTTAAAACATTACGCATATATAATAGACTTATAAAAATGTAAATGTATTAAATTTTATTTGAATTTTGAAATTGATTAATAATTGTAAATTTAGATGATTTATGTACTCGGCACAACAATGAGCGGACACCCTAAAATTTCTGAAATAGGAAATTTTTCAAACAGTCGTTAATTTTCATCGAAATAATTCCTTTTTTTCAAACTCAAGGGTGGAATTTCTGCTTCCTGACCATTGGGTCCAAAACATTGTTCAATCAATAAAGTTATAGATTTAATCATTACGGTAGATTGAAACTCAACGAGATGTTAGTAAATGCGATTAGGTAGATAAATAAGAAAAATATAGAAATTTAGTTGAAAGATCAATTTATTCGTATATTTATGTGCGAGAAAAAGATTTTCAAATTACAATTTTCTTGGATTAACTAGTTTATCTCAAAATATGCTGCGTCCTTCTTTACTTTATTCTCTCTTTGATACTCTCCTTACCGTATTTTAATTTCTTCAATGACCTACATTTGTAACTATCGTTTTCTACACATTGTTCCTCAGAATTTTCCCGATAGTAGGTAAAAAGTTAGAATATTACATTGTAATTTCACTGCCACTGCTGAAGTCATGCGTATTTCAAATTTTTACAGCATAATTCTGAAAAGATCAGCTTTCACCGCAAAATTATTGGTATTTTTAAGTGATGCTGATATTTGTAACTAGACTTTAATTACAAATTTGTGAAATAGCTTTGATTTAGCTCATATTCAATACTTTTTCACATCATGGAATTCATTAATTTTAGATTCATAATATGATGAAACATTTTTTAAAAAAAATTTTTGGATTTATAAAAAAGTTTGTAAGTAAACTAAATAATATTTGATAAAATTCAAAGTTTAATCAGTTTTATATTAGGAGATATTCAATAAGTTTTTAAAAATTCAATATACAAAATTTATATTCATTTAAAAAGTATAGTAAACGCGAAATTTTGCTACGTGCATATGCATTTATTGAAACACAAATTACTAAAAAATTTAAAATGATTTTGATTTGAAAAAACAGAGTCAAATCAAAGATAAATTAGTGATAAAATTTAAAAACCAAGAAAGAATTATAAGGACTATTTATCTTATTTTATACTGACAAATCTATTACCAATCGTTCAATTAACGAATAAAACCTAAATGAACAATGCAGTTTAAACACTTTTACCTCCTTCTCTTAATGAGCGCGCAATCTCGTTTTCTATACCCTTTGCGTAAGCCATAGTAAAAAAAAACCAACAACACAATGAAACTGCTTTTTAAGTATCAGCCAAACGGGGCTTTTTGCCTTGATTGTTGTTTCGTTGTTATTTTTATCCTTACTTCAACGATATACCTTTGGGTAAGCCGATCCGCGTAAACAGCTATTAGAAAAGAAAAAGAGCTTTTAACCAGGGGCAATTAATTCAATTTACAAATTAACTTTATACTCCTCTTATGGGTCTAAACACATAAATAATATCATGGTAAGATAATGATAAATTTAAAAAAAGGTGAAAAAATACAAAATTATAATTTTCGTACTTTTTTTTAACATACAAATGTTTTACATTACTCTATGTATAAGTGTAGAATATTTATAGATGCAAAAGTTTGACTCGCTTATCAGAGAAGGACACATGTGTAAGAAAAACTTGGCAAATGTTTCTTTTACGAAAGCCAGTAAGCGAGCCAAAAAACATCGTAAAAGTTTTAGATAAAAACAAGAAGCTGTTCATCTTCATGGCTCTCTTTTCTCTTTCTTATGCATTTATTTCTTTTTTTTCTCTCTCTCTCTCCGTCGTTCGTTTCTTTTTTTATTTTTCGTTCCTTTTTCTTTTTACTATTCTTAAAGATTTAAAAATTTTATCAAAGCAGCGTATAGCTAACGTAGCAGCTGTGAATAACGGAGTTTCGTCTTCTATGAGCATCCGGAATTAGTTGGAATCGTTAAAAAAAGTATTTCTTGTGAAACTATTAATCGTATGTTATGTCGCGAGCTCGGCGCTTTCTATTCCAAGATAATTGTGAGATTTGTGTGATTTTTCTCTCTGTTATTTGGTTCGAGTGATTATATTTGACATTTCTTTGAAGGAAACTTTTTCAATTCTTCTTTATTCTCACATTTAAATCTACTTTTTATTTGGAAGTTTCTATTGTTATTATCAATCTAATTTTTTTAATTCCGTTAAATTATATTCATATATAGTGTTGCATGTGAGCAAATTTTAATCACTTCTAAAAATTAATCGATTAAAATTCAAATTAATATTTTACCGACAATCGTCCTTTAAAAAAAAAAAAAAATAAATAATTAAGTGGATGATAATTTCTTTTTCTTTTGCTTAAATGTTATTACTTTTTTATGATTTTGAAGTTTCAATTGAAAATATGTGAAAGGACGTTAGCTTAAGTTAACATAAATTATGAAATATAAGTAATCTTTTTATCAGACGTAATTTCATTGTTTAATTCAGTATCTTTATATCGAAGGAAACTTTTATTCATATATGATTAAATAAAGTCTAAAAAAACTTTATTAAATTAAGTATCTTAATATCACTCTGCAAAAAACCTGATCGATTAATGCATCATATCGAATAAAACTTTTGTATATATATTATGAGATCAGATTTGGAAATAATTCAATTAAATACCATAACACAAAAAAATTATTGGTCAATAAAGTATAATTAGATTTTAAACAAGCAGTCCAATATAAATTTTATATTAAAATTTTTTATTATAGTCCAACATTGAAAATATAAAGTCAGTTTAGTTTTCTCTCATCAATAACCTATAGTGTCAATCAGTATCAATAAAGTTGTCTATGGTTTTGACAGTTACTATAACTTTTTGCGTTAAAATGGTGAGTATTCTAGTATTTTGTTATTCTAGCAACAACAAAAAAAATATCAACCGTTTCAAAATAACAAAGACATTTCTACCATACGCTTGCGTAAAAATAAAAATCAATTTCTTTTCTTGATTTTGTAGATTTTAGTTTATATTTTTATTGGATACTTACACAATGATATTAATTTTTTAATTTGTTTAATAAATTTCGTTTTATAATTTTAATACAATAAAATTCTTGTCGAAATTAGATTAAGTAATATTCTAACTCTGCAATCTTAATTCTATAATAGAAATAAATAATTTTTCTACAGAACTTTAATTTTCAAAGAAGAAAATTATAATTTTAGTTTTATGTTATTACATATATTAAGCCTAGGCAGTTATATGTAATAATTAACAATATTTAATGTTGATGTTGATGATATTTAATAACTTATTAATTACGTAGAGCCATCAAAAAGTTTTCAAATATAATTTAAAGTAAAGTAATAAGTTTCGTATTATTTGAAAGTTACAAATTACTCAAACTACTTCGAAATATATAATTTAGTCTATAAGAGAAATCTCATTATAATTTTCTATCAAAAAGATTTTACAAAACAGTCTTTAAAATATTAATAATCCATTTAATTAGAACTATCCTCAAAAGTTTCTTCTCATTTATTATTTTTTTTTGTCTTCAACCAAAAAGGGACATACAGAGATTTAAGGGCTGCGCAATGAATATTTAAGTTAATTATTTAACCATTTCTCATCGTATAAAGTTTGTATTTGCATATAAAAAAGAAAGGTTAAAGGATGTATATCTATACGCTCGTTGAGATCTAGAGAAAGAAAGAAGGAAAGAAGAAGAAGAGAAAACGACGCGACATCGGTGCTGAGCGTTAAGAACTTTAGCATTTAATTTATTACCGACGATCTAATTTCCTGCGGGCTCTACTCTTGTGACACTGTGGAAAAGGGAAAACTTATTTAGTCTCTTGAAACGTTTTGTTTTCTATCTTACTTGACATCCTTACTGTTTTTTTTTTCTTTTTTAAACATATATACATCTAACTACTGAGCGACTTTGCGCGAATTCTCTAGTGACGCAACTTCCTGTCTTTCCCTTTGAGGTATTCGAAGAAAACCAATTGCATTACTAGCGATTATTAGGCGCATGCAGTTCCTTCTATAGCGTTAAGGTATTTCCAAGTAATTTGTAAAAAAAATTGAAAGAAAAAAAAGTACCGCGGCACACACATATATACGCTATTTCTTAGTTGCTTTTTCCTATATTGGACAAAACTCTCCTTTTTTTTTATCGCTAAATGTACTTTATGTTTTTTTCTTTACGTTTATGTTTTATGGAAAAAGTGAGAAAGAGAGAAAAGTACAAACCTCTTGACGTATCGATTGCGCGGTTTTGTTAGGGACCCCAACCAAGTATTGAATATCGAGAGCTGTGTATTTTTCATTGAAGAAAAAAAATTTTTTTTTTAACTTGTCGACTAACGTTTCTGTCATGAAAAAATATTTTTAAATATAGTTATTTGTCAAATTTCAAAATTTGATCTTTTCATTTTTAATGGATGTAAAAATAAAGAATACGTTTTGAATAACAAATCAACTATAAGAGTTTTATTTTTTATTTTTTATAATATATTTAATTCGTTGAATAAAATAATCATAAAATTAAAAGCAATTAAAAATAAAATTTTATTGAATTTAAAGTTTAATAGCTTTTATTAACGATTTATCCAACTAATTATCCAAATCATTAGTCACTCTAATTATATATTTAAACATATTCCATAAATAAAATCTGTTCAATGAACACATAATCCTCTGATCCGTTATTATTTTTACATTCCAACAAAGAATACATTAGTCATTTACAAACTTTTATAAACATTTCAGACAAATTTAACTTAATGGAAAAATATTTGTAATTCAAAATTATTTAAAATTTGAAAAATATTTTTGAAAAATGAATGCATAAATAAAGCGGTTTGTTTTTGTAAAATTTCTTAAATATCTTTTCTCTCTCTTTTTTTTGTTAATAATGTATACAGGGTAGATTAAAAAGCTTTTAAATTTCAAGCCAAAGTCTGGTCGTCTGATCCAAAAGCGTTTATTCGTATTTATATTATTCATGTGAAAAATGTACCAGACGCTTCAATAAATCATGTTTCATGGATTTTTAATAAGGACATCTTGAACGTATACACGTAGCGCATAGTAAAAGCGAGAAAGGGGATAAAAAAAGAAGAGAATTCTGTGTAATGTAAACAAAAATGAGATGAGCAGATGAAAAAAAAGATAAAAAGTTGTAAATTTATTTTTAATAATCACTGTAA
Organism: Anastatus disparis; assembly: GCA_017163975.1. NCBI lineage: Eukaryota > Metazoa > Arthropoda > Insecta > Hymenoptera > Eupelmidae > Anastatus > Anastatus disparis. Next base: position 7,239,244 of record JAFFSR010000251.1, read on the forward strand.
AATAAATCAAATAAGAATAATTTAACTTTAATATCACTTTGTTGATTCTCAAAAAAAAATTTTGAAATAATAAAATAAGTTTTTTAAAATAACATTTTAATAATATATGAGTCTACAAATCAAAAGACATTATTTTTAGAACGTATGTATGTAAGTGTGAATGTCTGTCTGTGCGAAAATTGTTCTGTCAATTTTGGTTATAACGTTGAAATTTTTTTAATAAAAAAACTGACCTTTTACATAAAAAAAAAATTTATTACAAAATCTAACATACATTCTCTTTCGTTACATCGTATCGTACTAAAGTACTTTTAATTTAATTAGGGTTTCTGCTATAAATTTTCTCTAAACCTATATCTTTAGGCTATAACATCGATTTCGACTACCAAACTTGCTTCTCGTCTAGTATCATGTAACCTTTATTCTGGTCTGTATCAGAAATTTTGGGAAAAAAATTCGTAAACAAAATATGAACTTTGATCTAAGCTGAAATCCAATATCATGATTGATAAATCATTTAATGATTCGTAAATGAAAAAAAAGAATAAAAATTCATGAAGAACGCGCATAAATATAATAAAACCGATTTCTCATGGCGAGGAAAAGAAAAGAAAAACTGGACTCGATATTATATTCTCAAAGTTTGAGACCACAGACAGCTTTAATATTACAAGAGCCGAAAAGTGCCTAGAGGAACTGTGTATAAGGTAACTCTGCTGAGAAAAATGAATACAAAATATAGACGCGTTGGCAGTAGAAAAGACACGATGAAAAAGGGGGGAAGGAAAGCAAGGAAAATAGAATAGAAAAGAAAGATGTGAAGAATGGATAGGAGAATTGAAAGATGTACGATATAACCTAAGGACAAATATTTAGCTTTCAGTATTGGAGTTAAATCTTATATATTATACATATTTTTGTATTATGTATATTAAAGATTTAGATTTCGGTTTGCTCGCTCGTATATTTAGATATTCCGTTTATAAATACGTAGATTTTCATTTTGGTCTTATATTTATAGGGATCCCAGTTTAATTTATGTCCAAATAGTATCCTAAAAATGTCCCTGTTTTCTTTTTTATCAGAAAAATTATGTAATGCTTTCCACACTCGTATATTAAATTTCATCGTTGTATTAATAATTTTATATATTAATGCTTTATTTATTATAGCGCATTTAAGATATTAAAATAAATTATTGATTTCAATCAATAATTTATTTTAATATCTTCAATTTCTTTAGATTTTGAATACATTACGTTTGTTTTATTATATTAATGTAGTACAAATCATTTATAAATTTCTTATCAAACTCGTTTCATCACAACTTTTGCTTTAATGAATATTTTGAAAATTTTAAATTTCAAAAGTTTAATATTTACTAATAGCAAAACATAATAGTGACAAAAAATAAGATATGAAGATCTTTAATGCTTTTTATATTTTCTTTTTTCTCACATCTCATAATATAAATTCTTGTATTCCTAATTCAACAATAACGGCCATTTTATAAGAGGACCAAAAGTAAGATATTATTTACATTAAAAATTAGTGAGTATAATTCTTTATTCCGGTTAAATTACATATTAAACTAATTATTAAGTAAACTGGTAAAAAATATTAGAAAAGTATAAAATTTTAATAAAAATCGATATTTTCAAAAATTCATGAAATTGCATAATTAAAATTAAATTTTTTTTCCAATTGGGCTCTTTTTTTTTAAGTTAATAAAGTGGCCACGGTTGGGATAGGAATAAAGTTTATTATTCAATTTGGGAGTAAATTATATTTGTACCTCGGGTATAAATACCCTCTACCCTCGGAAGAAATATGCGACTTTACTCCCTAGTTGCATAATGTACTATTGTACATTTATAGCATTTTCTCATTCTATTTCTTACCCTTTCTCTTGTCATCATATTCTCATATTCTCGTTACAGGTTAAGTCTTTCTCAAGCTGAAGCTACTGTCACATATATAACCTTATGATGGGAGAGCTGTTGGGCATTGGGTTTATGCATAAATTGTACGATGGAAGAGAGACGATCCGCTGGGGCCAAACGACAGTAGAAGTACAGCATCTAGTTGTAATAACCTGCTCATTCTACGATCTCTCAAGGGATATATTTATGGAACGCGTTCTCTTTCTTTTACTGAAGAAAAGGTCCAACGAACCTCTTCCCACATTCTCTCGCTTTATAATGTCTCTTTTACGTTTTTTTCTCTATCGTATATATAAGTATACATAAAATGTAAAAATGTAGTCGACTTAGAAGTATTATTTCTTCTCCTTACCCTTCTTAGTTTTTCTCTTTAACATTACACGGGTATTGTGAAAATCTTTGGTCTTTAGCTCTTTGGTTTCTGTAGTGCGAGCAAGAGCTTGCGCAACTTTACTGTGCCTGTATACGTATATACTACAGGGTGAAAAGAAATCGGGGCGATTGAACCATCAGCCGGAAGTACGAAGGGTGACGCGCTACTATACTGAGGGTAAAAGACTACCACGACGACGGCTCAATTGCTCTAATGTTTCCCGAAAAAGAATATATATATATACACTCACCAGGGGATGTATGAGGGAAAGAGAATGGCAGCCGCAGCTAGAGACTTTACTCATTAATCGAGCGACAAGAATAAAAGAGAGAAAATAAAAAAAAAAGTTCAAATGACAGAGAGAGGGGAAGAGAAAGATGGTTCGAGAAAAAGTGAGAAAAAGAATGAGAAAAAATGAAGAAAGAAAGAGAGGTGAGATTCAGACTTGTAAGCTTTGTCGGTGGATCTTAAAAGCTTTTTTCGTATAAAGCATATATATATGTAATACATACATGCGTGTGCTTGTGTATATTTACGCATGTGTTAGAAAGAGGAACCGAGCGTGAGTCATTGTGATTTCGTTGATTTTACGTTTTATTTATGCGCTTCCGTTAAAGTCTGCCGATGCCAGCTGTAAGAAGTATACATGTACGTTTTAGCGAAAAGATAACTTTCATGTTTCATGATAAAATTGGCGTGAAGCCGATGTTTTAAAAAAGTTACGAGCTCTGATTAACTTTTTCTTTTTTCGTTTATTTTTCGAAAATTATTCTTTGCGCTTCTTGTGAATGAATTCAATTATAACTATATGCATATCTGCAGAATATTTATGCACATAAAATTTTTATTTAACACTAAAAGCAAATACATTATCATATTCTATTTGAATCGGTTAGTTTGTTCTAGTTGATATTAATTTTATTTTAAATAAGATGCATTCATAGTAATGAATACAACACAGTTTCTGTGCGTGTCAATGCTCGTTATTCTGAAGTACAGGCTCATTTAGATAAGATAAATTATTGGAAATAGCTATAGAGAAAAACTAGATTAAATTTTCCCTTTTAAAATCATATGTTGTAAGATATAATTAAATGTAGTCTTGAATTACAAAAACAATATTTATATATCAGACAAAGTACAATTTTTATTTTTCATTCAAGTTATTATTTAGAATAAAATTTACGTCAATAACGTCTTATTCAAACAAGTAGCATATTTACTAATAATTTTAATCGAATGATTTTAGTTCTACAAATAAAGTTATTTGTCTTTCTGTTATCATACGTTTCCATTAGCTTAAATCATTAATTTGAGTGACTATTACGACTAAAAATTTTCCTAATACCCTTTAATATAACATAGCAACCGATACTGAGTCGTAAAGTTATAATTAATTAGCAATATATTGTGATTATAGCAATTCAAAATGGACTTCAAACTAACTTAAAAATCTCTAAATGTTTGATTTATAAACATGATTAACTAATTCATATTAAATAAATGATTTTCAATTAATCTAAAATATTTTCTTAATTGTACAAAATATTAAAAAATATATTATTTTTAACATATCAATCAAGTAAAAAAGATTCAATAAATAATAAATTAAAAAGAAAATAGAAAAAAAAGTAAATTTTTGTCGAGCTTTTCGAACAATGAACAAGAGTAACGGATTTAACAGGAATGTCCCGGTACATAAATTTGGTACGCTTGCATTTACTATATAGTTAAACATTTTGGTATAGCTGAAGCCAAGCCAGTGTGCACGTGTTAAGGAATTCTCTACCCTTCATCGGGCTATATAGTAGTAGTGCATGTGTATGTTCAACATGCCAACAAGTCGCCAGCAGAAATCGCCAGCGTATTTAGTAGAGGCGCAACAATTTAGCATGAAATTAGATTACATTAAATACAATGAAAATACCATTGTACCAACCAATTTCAAATTGAATTTAAATTTTAGTTTTTTTGAAAAATTAAATTTGCGTTTCATTCTACATACTTTAAATTAATCGAGTTATATTATTCATTGCATTTTAACGATAAGCATTTTCGAAAATTAATAATAAAGCAGATACGTATGTAAGTTAATATTTAAGTTTTTTTAATTATTTATAAAACGACGCTTGTTACATCTCTTAGGCACCGTTCCAATTTTGCATACTAACGACGAACGTTAAAACTTAATTTTTCACATAATGTCTTTTAATGACTTACTTGTTATCTAAAAACTTTTTTATAACTTTACAAAATGTAACAATAATGTTTATTGTCAAACTCCATGAATTATGCAGTGAGAGAATAAAGTCATAATTTTCAGATTCTTGTTATCGCACTTTTTAATTGTTAATGAAATTTAATTTACTTACGATTTTAATCATCTATTCAATTTAATTTTTTTCTTCATTTTAAATTAAGAATATTAATAAACAATTAGCAGATAATTAATATTTCATAATTAAGAAAGAATTTATACAGTTCGTTTGAATAAACAATATATGCCGACTTAAAGATAACATTAAACTAAAAATAAAATATTTATATAAATGATTTCATATTATTATTATTTTATTATTTAAAATAATAAAGATTCGATGTTTATTTGTGTTTAGCAATGGGGTATGTCGTGACCACGACAACAGTGATTGAATGTACTTACGTTAAAAGGAGGGTGAATATATGTATGGTTAAACGAAACAAAATGATTCATAGTTCTATTACTTTGTTATGGCTTCATGCTGTCTCATCGTGGCGATTTTTTTTGCTTTCTTTTTCTTTCACGTCGATTTACGAATAAACATATATGAAATTTTAATAATTTAATCATAATAATTCATTTATTGTGTCTTCCGTGGTTCCAAGTATTCATGAATATCATATAATATTCAATATAATATATAATACATTCATTAAAAATAATTAAAATTTAATTAGTCAAGAATGCAAATAAATATTTAATAAGATTAATTCTGACAATATTCATTAAGTTCTTGCATCTAAAATTAAAAAAAGAAAGAAAAAAGAATTCAAAATATTAAATCTACAGTAATGCCTGTAAAAATAAGAAAAGAATCATTAATTATTCTGTACCAGATATAAAAAAAATCACTAAAGCTCTTAGCAGCTTTATAGGTTGAAAATTAAAAGCAAGAGAGAGAGAAAAAAAAGTAAAAGAAGAAGCAACGATGAGGCAGCACGAAAGGTACAAGCTAATAAAAATTATGAATCATTTTGTTCTGTTTAGACCCTCTTTCGCTGCTTTTATATACATTTACCACCCCTTGTATATACACATATACAGCCCCAAAAAGTAATCCTTAGACCATTGCTCTCTCATGACACGTGCCCTTTAAAAATAAAAAATTAAGCTCACATATAATCCACTTGAATCGATATCAAAGTTACAATCAATAAACCACTATTTATATAACCGGAAAATTTTAATTGAGATTTAATTATACTTAAATTTATTATGAACTATACGAAATTGTTAAGAGAAAAAGGTTTGTAAATTAAAAAAAAATTTTATTCCATTTAGACATTAGAGTATATATTTTAAAAAATATAACTTTAATTTTCTCTTGTTTTCCATCTGACTTATTCTTCCCCTTTTTAAAAGAATTTTAACCGCTTCTGGGGTTGACACTGCCGTTATTGGAAGGGAAGATTTAACAAGAGAAAGTAAGTGGGTGACGGTTCATGCAAAAAAATGTTGATTCGACGAGCGTTAATCGTTCGCAAAAAAGAAAAGGGACGAAAGATAATAACCCATTTAGACTGTCGACTTTTAGATGATGGAAGAAAATGCGCTGGAAGTCGAATAACTCCGGTATTTAAAGAATTAAAATGATGGTTAGGCTAGCGCTAATGTTGATTGTTACTAATAAACCAGTTTAGAATTTTAAGGTTACGAAAAAATCGTTATTTTCCGGACTATGGTAAGAATTTTCAATGAAAAATTAATAAAAATTTGTTATAAATCAAAACTGCTGCACGACGACTAATTGATCTGAAAAAAATTGTAAAGTAGATCAAGACGAGAAATTAATGTTGTTTGGAGATGATTTTTTCATAAAGATGTTAACTATTTGTAAAACCATAAAAAACGAAAGCGACTACGTGTTTTCTTAGCGAGTACTTTAAAAGGGAAGAGCTACTAACGTCTCTGCTTTTGAGCTTAAACAAACATTCTTAATTTTTTTTTCTCTCTTTGAATTCTCTTTGCGCTATAATTATCTATACTTGTGACAAATGACTCTGTTGAAAAGTCATAATGTAGATTTTTTTTTCTAGCACAAAACTAACAATCTTTTAAGATATAATAATGATTTAAAAATTTTTCGGTCCATTCTCTCTTGTTTTTACAAATACTGAAATTTTAAATAGTCTGTATTTCAACAACATTACTCAAATGTTTAGTGAAATGAGAAATAAAAAAAAAGTAAAATGAAAAAGAGGGAAAGGGAGGGAATAAGTAAAAGATTCAACAAACGATGGATTACTTGAGGGATTTACAGATAGAAAATTGTCAAAAAGGAAGGATAATTGCTCATGGCATGTCACAGCAAAGTACTTTCTCTCATTTTTTCAGCAGATTCTACGTGATAGTTCGAGTGGACCAAAAAGTATCCAGTCTGTTTCTCAGTTACGTGCAATATATGTATGTATATATATATATATATATATATATATATATATATATATATATATATATCAATTCCATTTCTTCCGTTGGGAACGTCAACGACGTTTGAAGACAGCTGCCTTGGTAGTATAGCGCCACACAAAAGAGCAATCCGGCTTCTGCGGCTGGCGTAATCCAAACCGCTTCGCGAGTAGAATACGAGGAAAACGGTCTTTTCTTCCTCTATCTTCTTGTCTCCTTTTTTTTTGCTCTGTACCTTTCTGGCTCTGTGTACGTTAGGAGACATCGTTGTCAGACGGAACGAAAAAGCCAAAAAACGACGAAATAGACATACGTAGACGTACTAAGAATAAGACCAAGGGAGAAAGAGAGAAAGAGTGAGAGAGAGTAAAAGAGAAAAATAAGAAAAAGGATAAAAGTGAAAGAGATAGAGAGAGAGAGGGTGAAAGTTATTGCCTTAACTTTTCATTAGAGTCATGTCTTTCGTTTCTTTTTGTGTTTTCTACGCTCTCATACCTATGTAACCTTCGAGTGAAAGTCACTGGACAAAGAAGTAAAGAGGAGTAGGATGAAGAGAGCAAAAATAAAGGAAAAAAAAAATTCGACACTCAAACACACTTTAAGAAGTCTAAAGAGATACCTAACATCTCTTTCTATATCTTTCTCTCTTTATTCTTTTTTTCTTTAAACCTTAGAAGATCGATGCCTGCCTTTTTCGAAGTGGGCCGTATTCCCTTAGGTAACTTAGAGCTACTTTAAAACTTTTTCCCTTTGATCCGCAAAGGTTGGTTTAATATCTTCATCTCGTTTTTTTTGTTACTTTTTTTGTAATGTAACTGTTATCCCCTTATAACGTATGTTTAGAGAATTTGGTAGCTGTTTGAAAAAGTATGCAAATATGTAAAAGAGATGACTAGTACAATTGAGCGATTATTTATACGCTTTTTTTAAGTCTTTGACAAATTTGTGGAAAATAAATATGGATAATGATTTCAAATTATTGAAATTTTCATTGTAAGTTCAAATTTTTTATTTTAATGTGTAATAAAATATTTCCGATTGTTTGGAAAAAGACTATGATTCAGAAATTCCATAATCTTCTTAAGATAAAAGTCATTTTTATACAAAAGTGTATTCTCCTATTATTAAAATATAATAATTTCTCTTTTTAATTTTATATATAAGGGCCAATTTAATGATACTTGAATGATTAGAATAGCTTCTGCTTGTAAACCTGTTTCTTAATATAATAAAAATATTAGTGCAGTAAATGTTTCCGTCACTGCAGTGACTTCTTGACTCTTCTTAGATTAATTAACGTTACATGTAATATTAATTAATCTAACAAGATTTAAAAAATTGTTCATCTGTAGGCTTAGGATGTTAATTTGCTAGCTGTTCGGCCTTAGTAAATGAATTAATCCAACTCTCAACTTTGAAGCATTTATTTTCAATTAAAAATTGTGTTTTAAATTAAGCACACTTGCAGTCAACTTCGCAATGATTTCGTACAATAACGTATGTAAAACCAAACAAAATAATCTATAAAAGTCAAAGCCTTGAAGTCCTCCTATAATGTGAAGCATTTTTCAAAGAAGACATGAAACAAACTTGTTCTTAAAAAAAAAAGAGCGAGAGAGAAAGATTCCACCTTGCACACACTTGTCAACATATCGCAACGTTCACAGGGTGTCTCAAGCGGCAATACGCCAGCGACTGTGAACGTATCCTAAGGGAGGGTTGTGAATAAGGGGCAAAGGGGGGGAAAGAGAGAGAGAGAGAGAGAAAAAAATAGAGGAGAGGTAGGGTTAGGATTGCACAAGTATAAGAAGCGTAGGGGCGGGTTTTTGAAGCCCGCGAGCAAGCGAACGAACGAACGGTGCTTCCACCGCCGCCACCGCCACCGCTCGCGGATCAAAGAAAAAGGTTTAAAGCAGCCTTACCGTTACCTAAGGGAATACCCCACTTCGAAAAGCATCGATCCTCTCTCGCTCTCACAAGGCTTTTGGCTGGTAGAAAGGTATCTCTTTAGACTTCTTAAAGAGTATTCGAGTGTGGGCGGTATCTTTTTTTTTCTTTTTCTCTTCTTTCAATACTTTATACATACATATAAAAAAAAACGTGTGTATGTACGTGTACGTGTGTCCTGATCTGTGTGTGTGTATTGCATGTGCATGTAAAAAGGTGCGAAAGAATAGTAAGATGAGAGCAGAAAGAAATATTCTCTTTTGCGCTGCTTGTCAAGTGCAATGTTTACTCAAACGAAGATTCCAAATGTTTGCACGAAAAGTGAAGGAGATGGAAGGCGATTTTAAAACATTTAAGAACGATTATCTTCGTCTCTCTTTCTCTTCCCTTCATCGAATTACAGCTCCGTAGTGTACGGCTACGTAAATAAGTGGTTTTAGCAAAATTAAGCGATCGAAAAGTTTATTTAAAGTTGACTTATTTTTTCTTTTATTTTCTCTTATCTTATTGTTACATTAAAATATTTATAATGGAGATATTTAAAGAACGTTTAACTTATTGAGGTTAAATCACAAAATATTTATGTAAAGGTCACACGGGATCCTTTGAACCCCAGGTCAAAAAAACGGATGCTATAAAAATTTATCTGAGCCTCATCGCTACCGTTCAATCTCTGTAGGGTTGTCTTTTAGTAACAACAAATACCAGTACTAGTTCAAATTCGAAGCGAACGTTCGAATTTTTAATGAGATCTTTTAGAACTTCTGTGACCGTGACGGTTTAATTATATATACATACGATTTTTTAGTAGTAAAATATATAAAAAATACGGTTCGCAATTGATATAAAATATACTATTATAATTCACTTTTAAGAATTTATTTTACAATTATTCAGCATAAATAAACAATTGCATTAAAAAAAAGGAAGAAATCATTTAATATTTCATTAACCGAGAAAATCGATTTTCCGAATTCAAACATGAATTTTAAATAAAAATCCTATCTATTTTTACAACAAGATTGTAGTATTTGAAAATTTGTAAAACCGAAATTACCATATCTTTTCTCAGCTATGTGCACCTAGTTCGATAATAATAGTCACTACCTTATTCAAGATTCACTTAACGTTATCGTATTTCTTTTATATAAATTAAAAAATTTTAATGTATTAAAATGATTTTCTTGTATTTGAAATTAAAAAATTTCCTTTCATATTAAAATTGGCTACTTAAAATATTGAGTAAGGTAATAAAAATAATAAAATGTCATTAGCTAGTTAATTATGTTAGGTACCTTACGTCGCAATGTCATTTACCAAAAGGATTTTGTACATTTCTATTATACTATTCAAAAGAGACTCGTAAATTATAAAAGAAGGAAAAATATGCTTTATTCAATAGTAATAATATTCCACGGTGTCCTTTTTTCATGCTTCCTTTTGCTTCTTATTCGCATTGATATCGCATAGTCACGCGCGCAGCACTTGAGCGTAAATAAGTGAATCATTGCTAGGTGCCCATAGTCACGTTCTTCCTTTTGCACCAAAAGATACGAGAATCAAAAAAAGAAAAAAGAAAAAGGAGTGAAAGAGAAAAGAAAAGTAAGAAGGTAAATGTGAAGAAGAATAGTAGAGAAAAGGTAAAGCTTAAGATTACGAAAAATTTATAGACGAAATGGAATGTTGCAAAAAAAGTAGAAAGAAAGAAAAATGAAGATGAACTTCTTGTATCTAAAAGCTGATAATCAATTAAAGTTGAATTTTTCACTAAAATTCCATTGTATTTCGATTATATCGACTGGAAAAGGATCAAACAATCACTTTATTTATTGTACTTTATTAAATTTTTTATTAATTAAATAATTGCTTTTTTCACAAAAAGGCATGCATGTGATGTGTGTTCTAAAATCATTGAGAATGTTATTGTTCGAAAGAATTTATAAATTGAAAATTTTTTGTAAAACTTGGTTTAATATTCTATCCAAGCCAACGATTTATTGTTTTAAAAAAATGTGAAAAAATTTTCTTATTAATAATACTTACTTTCATAAAATTCTTTGAATAAAAGTATATATAATAAAATATCGTTAACAATATAAACTTCATCAATAGTTTTATATTGACGATAACACAATGTGAAATTTTAAAACCATACAAAACGTAATGATTGAAAAATATTATGAATATTAATGTATAAAAAGATGAAATAACTTTAAAAAAAGGAAAATAGCAGCATCTAACAAATTTCTGAATAAACTTATTTTGCTCACGTTTTCATTTGAAAAGGAAAACTTCGTATAATATTAACTAATAAAAATGGAATTTTGTTTGAAAAATTTTATCAAATTTGCTAAAAAGATTTCGGAAAAATAATAGACATATATTTTTTCTTTTTAATAAAATATTTTTTATAAAAAAAATAAGAAGCTTGAAATTTTAAATGATGTGATAATACGTATGATACATACTATACATGTTAAATTGACCATTTATTTTGTTTTTGCTGAAAAGAAAAAAAAATAATATCAATAATCTTCGATATACTGAAAAAAATGTAATTATAACAAAATTTTTTGTCTAATACCCTCCAATAAACATGTTGTTAAAATTACTAAAATTTTTTTCAGTGTATTCTTTCTGAAAGATCCAATAAATTATATCATATAAAATCCGAGGTATATATAGATGATAATCATAAAAATAAACATTAAAATATGTATACATAAAATTTTTTTTCCTCATAGTAAGGAAATGAGATGAAAAATTCATAATAATAGAAAGCCTTAATCAAAGTATATAGTGAGAAAAGGATGCGGGCACAGGCCAATAAACATCATAGGGATTTATTCCCAGACCAATACTCAATTCAATTTACGTTCACATAACTCCAGTAGAAAAGGCGTAGATTTAACCGTGCGTTCTTCGTTGGCTTGGCAGATTGCCATTGCATTAGACTTTGCCTTTAGTTTTTACCAAAGAAGAGAACTTTAAACGCAATTCTTTCTGTGTATATATATACACTATATATATATATATATATGATTGTTTGAATTATCATTATTTAATTCTTTTATAAAGTTAATTTAAAGTAGTTACAGATGCTGCTAAATTTTCATATACATTAACTATTTAAAAACTCATGCAGAGTAGGTAAAAACAGTATAAAAATTTATTAAAAAAAATTAATTTGTTTTTCAGTATTTATTAATTGTAGTAGAAAGTATTTTAAATACTGTACACTTTCATGAACAATTATAAAAGCTCTACATGATCCATTTTTGTGCCCATTACAGTTAGTGAATTTATTTCAATAGAATAATATTATAATGGATATATTGTATTCAAATATAGAATAATGTATGTAAACAGTTAATTAAACAAGTAGAATTATGTTTATATGATTTTATAAAATAAAGTAGGTCATTTTTTGAAATTTTTCGTTAATACAGATGTATTGCATATATACCTGTAAAGTATGCTGCTTTATTTTCATTCTCTAAATTTGAATCAATTTTCAATATTTAATACAACACAGTACTGCGCCACTAAATTACCAGTTTTACTTTCGTACGAGAATTTGTCAATATCATTACTGAATATAGCAAACATCATTATATGACTTTTAATTACCTGACTTTTACAAAAAAATTTGATTAGATTATTAAGAAAGAACTTAGAAAAATAATTATCGCATATTTCTTTCTTTCTTTTTTTAATCAAATTTTTATCAATATTGTACTATTGTAGCATTTAAAATAGCCAATTTAATATTGATCAATAGCAACGTAATGAAACATGATACATCAATGTTATTTAATTGAAAAAAAACACATATCGACTATTTTTGTTCACTGGTCTAAAAATTTTTCTACACTAACTCCTAGTTTTTCGATTAATTTTAATTTTATGTACAAATGTGAATAATTGCAACTATTTTTTATGAATGTAAATCAATTTTTCTTTCATAATTCTATTACAATTTTGAATTCTTGTTTTGAATACATTGCTGTGATAACTGATTTTATTTAAAACTGCATACAAATATAAAATAATATAGTTTAATCTATAGCTATTTATTGATTTTCAATAATATACTTTTACTATCAATGAAAAATTATTTATTAATATACAATAAAACTTTACTGATTTAAATTTAGCTGATACAACTATTACGTCATATTTTACCTTCAAATATTAATATTTATAGATTTAAAAGTACTATTAAATGAAATTCAACTGTATATTATTGATAAATTTTCAAATCTACCCAATCGAAAATTATAAGACGGCAAACGATTGTAATAAAAGTAGGGAGGAGGAGGAAAAAAAACGTGGTATGAAAGTGAGAGAAAAGAGTTGAAGAAACTAACGAGAAAACTAGAAAATACGCAAACTCTAAGGCCATTTCAATTTCAATGGACAATAAAGCGAAGCCGCTTAGTTCACCATCTATATAGCTTTTTCCCCAAACCCCGCAAGCGTATTTCCTTTAGTTTGGTATAGAGCAAAGCGCAGCAACAGCAGTAGTAGCAGCAGCAGCCAGTAGCACATCGAAACTTTGGAACACGCACTGCTCTCTCTCTCTTTCTGAATCCCTTTTATTCTGTTTCAGCCTCTCTCTCTTGTGTGTGTGTGTGTGTGTCGAGTTTGTACCACACACCGAGAGAAAGAGAAAAGACAGAGATGAGAGTAACCGCTTTGCTCTTAACCATCCCTCAGCAACCGATTTCTCTATCTTTCTCATCCTATCTTGCATATAGACAAGTACGTTTCGCTTGCGTTCTAGCTCGTAAAAGTTAAGCTGGACCATTAGATTAGGTGGACGCGCGAGTGAACGTACAGTACTGCAACCGTCCCTATGGCGGCGCCAATGGCCTGGACTGCTTATATGCGAGTCAAGCCAAGTGAACGTAGCACATATACATCCATACATCTATACACCTATACCAGCCGACAGGGGGGAACAGAGAGAGAGAGAGAGAGAGAGAGAGAGAGAGAGAGAACGAATGAGTATGTGCTGCCGCGGGGGGATCTCGAATCCACGACATTAGTCCGGATTCGTGCTGCAGGTATATATACCACTATCTACCTATACTACCTTTCTCCATCCCACTCTTACGTATATACGCAGGCTGTATACACCGGAGTAAGTAAGAGAGACGTGAAGGTAGCGAGACAGTGAGGACATAGAAAGAGAGAAAGAAAGAGCGGAACGAGAAAAGAGAGCTGTAAGGTAAAAGAGGGGTTCGGCTCGCTTGCCTCTCACTCTTTCATGGTGCACGCTGGTGGCGGCGGCCTTCGGAAGCCCGCACTTTTCTCATCTCTCTTTCTCTCGCTCGCGTATATACACACACAAACTGTCTGCTAAAGTCTTTTTCTCTCTCCTATCTTTCTTTCACTCTTTCTCTTCTACTCTGGTGTTACTATCTCTCTTTTGGGTATTAAAACCCTCGCGGACGGATGAGAGAAAATGGGATCTAGTGCGCAAGCGTGCGGCCTGCGGCCAGCAGCAAGCAGCAGCAGCAACGGCAGCAGCAGCATCAGCATCAGCATAATAGTAGTAGTAGTAGTAGTAGTGCTAGTAGTAGTAGTACGATCTACTACAGACGTATATACAGATATATAAAGAGACACAAATACAGATAAAGCAAAGGCTTTTACCCTTATACTCCCACTCTATAACCAAAGCGCCACGCGACCTGTCATCCCTACTACTATACCGCGAGTGCGTGGCGCGCGTGGTGCCTTCGACCGAGTGGGGATACTAGACGCGTGGTGTTGGAGATATTTTAGTGGGGGAATACCTACGGTGCTGACGGCGCGGCGGCAGCAGCGGCAACGGCGGCTGCAGCTTGTTTCTACTTAAAAAAAAATTGGTGGGGGGCAGACGGAGTAAGAGAGAAAAAGAGGAAGAGGGAGATATTGAGGAAAAAAGGGGGGAGAATGTACTGTGTAGCGTCGGTAGTTCGGAAAGAGCAGCGCTCCCGGTAAGATCGTTCCTCTCGCAAGTCGTATAGTGTTTTTAATACTTGCGTGTTCGCGGCGTATATATTGTGTTTTGTGTTGTGTATGCTGGACCGCCAACAAAGTCAAAGAAAAAGAGTGAACCCGATTTTCGCGAGTGCTGCTTCATACGTTCGATAATTATTGAAAAAAGGAATAAACTGAAGAACTTTGAAAAATAAACTCTCGCGATAATGTTACGATTGCGAGTACGTTGATCTGGATTGCTAATATTACTCTATTGAATAAACATAAATGTATTAATGTATCCTGTTGTCGTCAATAACTGTCAGCATGGATACTAATAGACATGAAAGATTCATTGTCTGACATATGAGCTTTTAATTTAACGCAATAAATGAATGAAGTGAATAGAGGACAAAATAATTAGCGAGATTGTATTTTTTTCGTTTCGCTGAGTGAAAGTTGAAGAGTGCGAAGAAGCGCAGAGGAACAAGAAGAGGCAAAAAAGTAAATAAATAAATAAGTGGCTAGTCGGTCTGGCCGATGTTGACTTGTTCTACTAATACGTCGCTTGCGGCAGCTCTCCATGCATCAGCTTTTAGGTGCTTCATTCTCGTGCAGCTGGATAAAAATCAGTGCAACAATAACAGCAAAACTTGCACTAATCCAGGATAATAATAAGTACTCCTGACCCGAAGAAGTAAAGCTCATTAACGAGCGTAATACTAATGATAAAAAAGTTTTATTAATCATATCAAATGAATTTTCTATGATACATCGTTTGAGGTGATGTGTCGTTGGATTTTTATTAACAACATACAACTTTATGGCACCTGTAGATGCGCTTTATGTTACTTAATACATAGAACATAACAACTTGACCTGCAGTGCGTCTGTTATCGGATGTATTACGTCACGCGACTACTCGACTCGGTTCTATGCGGTGAATGAAGAGAGAAAGAGAAAAACAGAGAGGTCATTGTTTTTTTTCCTTCTTTTATTTTGCATATAGAAAGCATATATATCAATACGTAAATGCATACACACGAAGAGAAGGAGAGTGCATGAAAGGATCGATAAAGTTTAAATAGTGTTGTTTTCAAATGGTGATAGTAGTGATTTGATTAAATTTTATTTTTTCTGTTACTTAACATTGTGCTGAGAGAATAAGAAAAAAAAGGATATAAATACGTGTTTAAGAACGTGTGTTAACTAACTAGGTGTCGACTTTTATGATTTTTTTTTCCAGTTTTCTAAACCACCATTGCTTTTTCATTCACTTTGCATTTTTGTTTTTTGATTTTTGCTCGAAAGAGAGAAAAAAGGAATCTACAACTGTGCAATAAAAAATTCAGTGAAAAATTAAAGGCGAATGTTAAGCTGAAATTCGCATGTGTTTGTGTAACGAAATTAATAAATCACGGTGAATTTATTATTAGAATGTACGTTAAGTGGAAGTGGAACCACGGTGGCTCGTCGTGAACTTGCACACCCTGGAAAATACAAAACAACAACGACGTACGAAAGAAAGAAAAAAATAAGTGCATATTTTCTTTGTGCGCGTATTATATTTATTATATAAAAGTCTATGGTGCTCTGACGTAGATTTTTAAAAGTTACGTTATGAAGACGACGACGTGGCTCTCTGAGAGCATGCTTTTCGCCAGTTCTATTAGCAGGTAGGATAAAAAACAAAGAGATTTTTTCTCTTTTTTTTCATTTCTTCTTTATTCTTCTTTTTTTTTACTTTGACCTTTTGTTGAACGTGGCTGAGTTCATGGAGAGTAAAGCTTACTGAAAAATTCAAACTTGCCCTCGTGCGCTATAGTTTAGCTTATGCGTGGCTTGTACGCGTTTGTGCTAGTTAAATGATTTTTTAATAACTTTCAGGAGATTGAGCAAAAAAATTTGTTTTTTTATTAAAAATTATGTGCACAAGGGTAACAATTTACAATTAAATTGTTTACCCAGTTTATATTTTGCTATCTTTATTGTACGATAATTAAACCTTTTTGGAAAATTTATTACGAAAATAATTTTCTTAATCTATATAAAAAATTTATGGGTAGATTATTAAATTATTTTCTTGAAGAAAATTTTGAATTTCAATGCTTCATACAGATTTTAAAATAATATTATGAATTTTTGCTTTCAAAATAAAAGAAAATGTTTTAATTGAAATAATTTAATCACAAAGTTATTAACTAAAATTTAAAAATTTATTATTCACAGTAACTTTTTTTTATTAAAAATCTGTTTAAATTTTTAATGCGATAATTGATATTTACTTAAATAATTTAATATAATTCACCATCAAATAATTTTATAAATATTATATTAATATTAGTAATTTATTTCAATTAAAAATACTTCAACAATTATTTTCAATCTTATTTTCTAATATATAATGAAAATAAATTTTCCTCTTACTTTCATCATTAATTCTGAATTTTCGCCAATAGCGTAAATTAACAATGATTTTACTCGAATAATTTGAAATAAACAATAAATGAAATCAATCATTTCGAAGTTAAAGCTAATTAATATTCAGCATTTTAAATTTATTTTTTAATTTATTCATTTTTTAATATTTAAATGACCTTGTATTTCAAAATATATAAGTTGTTACAGCTTTCAACAGCAATACGTATTATCAATTTTCATTATTTCATATTTTCAATGTTAATAATTATTAATTGTTCTGAATATTTATTATATTAACAAATGTAATAACCGTAAAATCGTAAGCGTAATTATTTAATTAATAAAATTGCAGTAAAAACATGAAAGTTAAATTTGAATTTAATTAAAAAAGAATATATTTTACAATTGAACGATTGATGTTCTAATCGTAACTTTAAATAAACAAATGCATAATAATATAAACGATTAGTTTATTATAATCAAATCATGCCTGAATTTATAAGCAGTTCCTGAAGTGTGCTTCATTAACTTATCGATTTTCACCCCATAAGGTTGTTCATCGGATAGTCGAGGAAAATATAGAAAAAGAGAATAAAAAAAAAATAAAAAAGGAGAGACTGGCGCGCGAGCGTGGAAGTATAAAAGTTTTTTTTCTTTGGAGCAAAAAAAACGGTACGCTTAATCACGCTTCAATAATAATTGGTTCTGCCATCCCTCTCTTTTTTTTTATATTCTTCTCTCTTTTTCTATGTATATCTTTCTTCAATTTTTTTTATTATCTTCTCTTTTTTTTTATATTCTTGCAAAACTTTTCTTCCATTATTATCTTTATGCTAAGAAGCAACAGCCATTCAAGTTTAATAAATACGAGGTCGTCGCCTCTGTCTTTTCCCTACGTAGAGCAAAAGCACACACTTTATATCTTCTCTCTTTCTCTCTCTCGAGATTTTCAAACGTCTTTATTCGCTTTCTCGTTTCTCCCTTTTTCTTAACTTGCTTTTCCAACCCTTTAACACCTTTATCTTATATCTTTACTTAGTCGACCCTTTCTCTTCATCAACGTTCTTTAAACATCAAAATCAACGAGTTAACGTAAATATTGTATTTATAAAAGACAATTAATGGCGGTAATTAAGCTATTGCCCAATCAAGATTGTTAAGCCATTTTCTCTTTATTTTTTAATTAATGAGGAAATATTGAAAGCCAAAGGAATATTTAATTCAATTATATAATATAAAGTTATCGTAAAAATAAAGCTATTAAACTCAATTATGGTTAAGAAATTACATCAATATTTTTAAAATGTTTATTTATTTGAAAAAGTTAACAAAAGAAAAATAATTAAACTTTGGCTCGCTACGATAAATTAGTTTGGGTAATAACCGAAGTAATCAATTTACTTGGTTAATAAAGGCTCATTGAAGTTTCATTTTTATATTATATAATTTGAATATTTATCCTTTAAAACTTGGCTCGGCCTTAATACTAATAATAATAGTATTCTGGAACACTAATTGATCTGCGACATAGCAATGGAACTTGGAAAATTCCATTGTTCTTTTAAGTATAATCTGAAAGGGTGGTGCGAGGAAGAAAAAAATTTTTTTTTACTTTTTTCCTTTAATTCAAACTTTAAGCCGAGCAGCAAGAGTAACAGAACATTAATGCAGCAAGCAAGAAAAGAGCATCGTTTTTGTTAAAATTTGCTGTGCTACTTAAACTCTATAAACTCTATAATCTTTACATTTTGGTCAAAGTTTTCCTTACTAAAATAGCGTACAATAAACATTCAAAGACCAATTCAACGATTGAAGAGAAAATTCATTTATGTTTAAGTTTCAGAAAAGGTTCTTTATTTTTCATTCAGTTTACTTTGAATGAAAACAAAACTTTCCCTGTAAGAGATAACTTTTAAATGTCGTGGATACAGTTTAACATTACCGTAATTATAACTAGCTTATATTTATTCAGCTTTTTTTCTTAATTAAACTTTATTTTCATGTAATTTTTAAAATTTATGTTATTTGGTCTGTTTTTTGTTGATAATGAGAAAAAACTAAAGTAATAAAAAAAAACCATAAAAATAATGAAAATGTGACGATTGAGGGATTTTAATTGAGTTTATTTTTTATTCTTTTGTATTCGTTAAATATCGTTGATAATTAATTATACTTTATACACAATTTATAAAAATTCTTAAAATTTCACATAGCTATTTCAGACATTTCAAATATTTGAAATCCTTCCTTAATCAAAGCAAAACTCTCAAGCACTTCATTTACCGCATTCAAATACCATCGTACAATATTACATCAATTTAACCAACAATTTTCGCGTTATTAAAAAAAAAGAGTAGAGTAAAAACATCAAATTATATAATATTTCGAACTTTGAAATTGCAAAATTAGTTATGGTATCTAATTAAAGTAAAATCTGTAGCAATTAAAATAATTTAACACAGCCGTCTGTACATTTCTTCGTCAACCAAAAAATATTTTACTCCCTTTAAAAATCAAGCAAAAAACTAAACTCTTTCTTCTTTTTATTCTTTTTTTCCCTACCACCGTTTAATTTTTTTTTCCTCTCTAATTACGTACATCAAAGTTTATTAACGTCAATTTTCTACCGTAGTTCGTATATACTTGAGACCGTCAACTCTAACTTTATACGTATATATATAAACTCCCACTTTTTAGTCTATTCTACAAATACCTCCCTACCCTCTTCTCTTCTTTAGCAACTACTACTCGATCGATTCGCTAAAAGTAAATAAAATTCGCTTACCTAGCTTATATATACATATATATAGTTCTGAGCGCCCGGATCTCTGGTGAAAACTGCAGGTGACAATTCAATTAGCCGAGGCTTTTGAAATCTCTGTCGATATAAAGAGAGAAAAAAAAGCACCATAAAAAAAGATAAGGAAATAAAAAAAAAAATAAAGGAAAAAAGAAAGAAAAGTATAAAAAGGACTTGGTTCTCGGTTTAATTTAACACTGGATAATAATTAAGCAGATCCGTGAATTTGCTCTTAGTACTTTAAGGTGAGGATTGAGACTCGACCTAACGAGGCAAAGGCTACAATGTTTCGTAATCGCTGCTTTATTTTTTACGATTTTTCTTTTTTACGATTTCAAATTAAAATATACACAAACCAAAACACTAATAACTTTTTGAATAATAATTTCGTTAAAATTCTTCTTCAAAAAAGCAGAGAGTAAAATTTAATTAAAAAAAAAAATTATTCTAGTTTTGCGTTAAATTCTAGCAATATTTGAAAATTTCATTCATTCCTTTTGTACACATGATTTTTTTCTCATACTTTATAATCGAGAATAGTGCATGTAATAAATCTAATAATACTCATTATTTATTATATATTTTATTAACTATATTATGTAATGTAATTACAAAATAATTTATTTTTATAAATATTATTTTCATTTTACAATTAAAGCTTCTATTTTTTTAAATTTTTGATTCTAAGCATAAATTACATTGGATTTTTTTATCAACGTTTTAATAGAAAACCATCGAATTGTAACAATATATCAATTTTTATTAAAACCATAAAAATATGAATAGAAACAATTTTTTTCGAGTATCAATACTGTATTTTTACTAAAAAACAATATTTTTCATGAAAACCCATCTAAATCTGTTGCTGTGACGTAACCTTTTTCATTTCATGAAGTGCATTTGAAGTTCATTACTAAAAAGAATCTTTTTTTTTTTGATATACAAAAATATAACTTTTCATTCGTGAAAAATTTAAAAAAGTGCTTCCATTGTTGATTGCATTATCCATGATACTCGGCGAAGCTTATTCATTGAATTTTTCCACAAATCCGAAGCTACTCAATTCCACGCCTCGACTACTGATCCATTGTCGTCGATTATAGAAAGAGAAAGAAGGAGAACAAGAGAAAGAGAGAGAGAGAGATACACATATAAGCAAAGACGAGCTTTGAGTAATGGCGCGTGAAAATTTATCTCTTTCTCTATCATTTTCTCCTTCTGTCTTTCTTTCTCTTTCCTCTTGTACCCTTTAGCGGATATCGAAATATAACGAGGGATAATTAAACGATGAAAAGGTATTCGAGGGATTTTAAGTTCATGATGAAGAGATAATTTTCTTATTAAAGACAAAAAGATAAAATTCATAGTATCATTGATTTCGAATGTCGTTTGTTTTTTAACGATGGATAGAAAAGCCTATTATTATTATTAGATTATTGAAAGCTCGATGTCAAATCTTAAGTAGGGATAAATTAATACTTCACTGGCGACTGTTAATATTCTTTTCAATTAATTAGATAACTTTTGTTTTCCATTGAGTGTTCTTTAATGTATTTGACTAATTTTTTAATATTTGAAAAATTCATTTAAACTTTGTTGCTCAAAAAGCATCACGTAGGTGAAATAATTATATTTTCTTTAAGAACAAAAGATTCTGTGAATTTTTATGTTATGCAATTATTTATTCATTTATTCAATTAGTAATATTTTATTTCCACGTATTTAAATTTAAAAAAAAAACAATTTTTTTACTATAAATATATACTATAAACAGATTTTTTTAAAAAGAATTTAAATGAAAATGTAATATATTTATATTTTATAAATTTAGTATGATATTTAATATAAAGAAAAGTTAATATTCATTTCGACATAAACTATTTTTTGTAATTTTATAAATACAATGGATTAAAATAAGACTATTAACGCAAAAAATAAATTTTCATTGAGAAAATATACTATTAAAGTATTTAGCAGTGCTTTTAATTTGAACACGCTTGTTTCTGCTTAGTTTATATTTATAGATTGCTGTAATTTATAGTTCTTAATTTGATTAATGGCGAATAAATGAAAATTCATAAGCACTTCAGAATATCTGTATATATGGTGTTATTTACTACTATTATTATTTTTTCCTGCGATATGCATGCTATTCTTTTCAATTTACCTTATTTATTGTGACGCATGCTACTTCATGCCAGTTTTTTTTCTGTTTTTATTAATTTTTATTTCAATTACTTCAGTGATCCATTTAAAGAAATTTGTTTGAATTGAAATACACTTGAATCATTATATTAAATTAATACACATTACGAATATAAGCGAAAAAATTAGAGATTTAGAATAATTTATAAAAAACAAACGTTTAATAGAGAATTAACTTGAGCGTCCATATCAGTATCAACTTTTCAGGACAAATATATAATCCCGTATATTATTTCTCAAATTTAATTTGAATCTCATAAAAATTCATGATACATATTTTTATCATTTGATATCATAACTCAAATTATTTACTTTTGGTGCAAAATATAATATTAAAAATAACCCATCATATCGAAGCAGCAGTAATACAAAAGTTATTCCATATATTATATATATATAAACTGTATGATCGAACTTTCAGTTTTGCTAATGACTTTTCTTATTAACATTCGACTAAGTGATACAATTAATGGTACGAATTATGATGGCAATCACGTAAAAAAGACATAAGACATTAGTTGCGAAAAGATATTTCAATTAAAGCTCGTAACGAGAATGTTAACAATCTATTCAATTTTGAGATAATTGTTGTAATGTTTCTTCAATTATGAATTAGATTTATTTTGTCAAATTTTATTTTTATACATTGATAAATGATTCATATATCCATCATTAGAACCTATAAGCGTTTGGAAAAAAAATTGTACAACCTGGGCTATTTACATAAAAGTTCCATTGATCATTCAATTTAATAAATAGCTATTAATATTTTTAAAGTGACTTTTTGAATTAAAAATTGCCATTTTTGTTGTACATTAATGTTAAGTAGACAACGATTCTTTTTAGAAAGAGAAGTATAATAAGAAACACCTCATAAAACTATCAAATTTTGATAGTAGATAAAGTTACATGTTTGTAAATTTCTGGCTAATCCGACTAAATTAATTATTTTAATAACCAAATAATAATTTTCTTTTTTTATAACTTTTTTTTAATTGAAACTTCAGTAAAGAAATCTCAGAAAATGAATCTTAATTAAATAGCTAAAATAATGTTTCAAAGTGCCTTTTTGTCTCACTTTATTTTTATACAAAATAGTCCAACTATAACTATTTGAAAAACTATATTCTTCAATACGTAATACTATCATCATAAAAATGATTTCTTGATGAAAATTAAAATATAAAGAAACGCAAACTTTTTTTAAAATTTCCATCTGTACCTGAAACTAAGTACATTAAAATTAACGAATTCATACAAAATTTACATAAAGTACAAAGTTCGTGCAAGGAAATTTCTCTTCCGAGCTTAAAATATACACGTAATTAAAAGGCAATATGTAATCCTTTGTATTATACATTCTTCTCTATTCTAAATTTATAATTTTTCCACAAATAACTCATAACAAAAGATTACACGCATACATATTTCCATACTCACCAATATACGCACAAAGGAATCAATATTCAATACACCTAATTTTAAGCAAAAGATATTTCTCTTTTTTTGTTCTCTTTTGATTTTTAACCAGAAAAAAAAGAATAATCTTGAGCTGTGAAGGATCTCGTTATGCGATCGAGACACTTACTCAAACACTACTCATTCCAACGTTAACATTTTCTCTTGATATTTGCACGAACGATATTTTCTTATTCCGTATTCCGTTAATTTGAATACGTAACGAACCGGAAAACTCCGCATATAAAACAGTCTCGTATAGTTTTAGCTAGTGTACATATATATACATATACTTTTTAGGTTATACTTCATTCGACTGTAAAATGTATAAGAAGATCCATGTATGATTATGGAAGGTTGTGTATGTTTAAAAAAAAAAAATTTCACGTGTATCTGCATTCGTTTAATGTAAAAAAGGTGAAAATAGACTTTTTCAAATAAATATTTTAGTATGTGGCGGTATTTTATATTGATGTTAAATTTGCTTTAAAAAGAACGGCTCTTTTTTAAAGCTTTGAAAATTTCAAGAGTTACTTCCTTTTGTTGTTAAATTTCATCAAAATTCTTTTCTCTATGTGTATATATTTTTTACATCTTTCTTTTAATGGATTATTAAAAATGTTTTTATATTTCACACAAAGGGAATACATTTTTTACCCATTTTCATTATTTTATATTTTTGAACTCATATTCCAGTTTACAAGTCGACTTGATTGTATGATACATACAAATTTGGCTGAAGGATATTTCTTTGGATATTTTTTTTAATTTCTTTTTTTTTCAAATTTTGACCAGTGAAATTCAATAAAGTAAAAAAAAACACTTTAACACAAAAATTTTTTTAACCATACTTGATTCAATTTTCATTTTAAAAAGTTTATGGAATTTCAATAAACTACAGGATAAATGTTTCTTTTTTTTAGTGAAACATTTGTTTGAATAATATCAAATTTTATATTTTTTAAAGTTTACTATATTGTATAGTATATAAACTATTGGACGTAAAATTAAAGAAAACGAAAAGTAAAAAATTTTGATTCAATAAAGTTATGCAGATTTGAATTTTTCATTAAATTACAAAGTTTGACCTGCGCGTATTGCATAATTATAATGAAATATCGTCCGATTTAAAAGTTTCTTAATTGAAATAAATGCACATTTCACTCGATTAAAATTAATTAATTTAACGAAGGAGTTTGATTAATTTTACCAATGATAAAACAAAAGGAGAAAAAGAAAACGTAAGAAAAAAAAAGGAATTCGCAAATCATTTATTATTGCTCGTTTATGGACGTTTTATAAATGAACGAATAAAAATAATAAGTTTGAAATTTCGTAGATTATCGCGGATTTAACGGCTCGCTACTAATCGTTTGGTAGCACGCACTTCAGAAATTTTCGGGATTAAAAAATTCTTTCCTCCTCCGTCCCTCTCTCGTTCTCCTTTTCCCTCTTTTTATTTCATTTCACCCACGGGAGAGATGTTAGCCCAAGATAAAATACCTACTGATACATATTAATGAATCGGATTATTTCCACATGCAAAAAAAAGAGAGCTCATATATAAATATAATATATAATTTATTATGTAAAAAGAAGAAAAAAAATAAGGGAAAGATCCATATAATTGTTCACAAGCTTGTGGTAATCAGTGAAAAAGAAATTTTATAATATTTTTTCCCCACATACATGGCGAAAGAGAGCCAAGCGTGGGCAGAAAGTTGATGATGTGTAAAGGGGAAAAAAAATAAAGGTGACTCAGCTCTGTTTTACTTTTAAAACGATCATACATATATAAGTCTTAGACTAGTATTTACATTATTACGATCGGTTGGCCGATCATTAGATTGTCATTCAAACGGAAAATTACGAAACTATATGAGATACAAGCAAATGCGAGGGTAAAAATAAAAAGGAGGCAAAATAAAGATATAGTTCATATTTATATCTATTTTTATTATGTATATCGAATGTCATATACGCTTTATGAAACAAAAATACGATGTTCAATCAGGAATGTCAAATAAGCGTTAAATATATAAATAACATTTATATTAAAATACGTAGGAACTTTTTTTATCAACATTTATAAAATGTTATCGATAAAGGTTATTTGTTAAAATTACATTGTTATTGATGTTATCAAATTAACTTTCAATATAGCGCAATATTGATTATAATAAAAAAGTGTATGTCCTTTTCTGCAAGTGAGTTTTTATAAAAAAATCTTACATTCCACAGTTTTACAGTGATTTTTTTTTATCAAAAATCAGACAGATGCAGCTATTTTCTATTTTTGAATTTTAAAATTAATCTAAATCTAGTTATTCAGTTTAATAATGAACTAATACTATATTTATTCCAACGTATTTAATTTAAATTTTAAATTAAAGAATTTAATATTTAATTTTAAATAAAATACAACGTAAATTGAAATTTTCATCACGCACTCTATTTGATTGCGTAAAATTGTTTGATAAATTATTAATGAACCAAAATAGAAGTCCGTATCATTGCAAACGGTATAGTTTAAATAAAGCCGTTTGTTGAAAATATGGAGTGGCGAAATCAATGCTATTGCAAATAATAAATCGTTGATGAAAATATCCAAAGAAGATATCAAATTCATAGTTGAAACATTGAACAATAATATTTTGATCCAATGATAATCAACTAAATAATCTTATATTTCTATATCCTTAGATTATTCAAAGATAACACATACTCTATACAATTGATATATCTCATTTAATTTCAGAACCAAAGATATGAACGGTTACTTTAACAAATATCCTTCGACAAAGAAAAAGATAAAAATTTAAATCTTAAAAAATCAAGCATTTAATTCTAATATGACATGATGTGTATCTTTGTAGCAAATCGTTGCACAGAAGAGCTTTAATACGACAAAACGCTGGCCTATATACGTATATATACAAACCAAAAAGAAAAAAAAAAGTTAAAAAGGAAGAAGATAGCAGTAATAATAGTAGTAGGAGGGTTTGGCACAGTAATCGAGTCACGGATGAGAATCGGCAGGAAAAGGCAAGTGCGCTTAAAGCTCCACACACACACACATATATATACGTGTGTGTTCATGCACACATAAGTAAAAGACGACAAGAAAGGGCCTTGGTCATCGCTCTCGAATAATTGACTCCGATAATGTCTACTGATAAAACTGACTACGTGCCCCTAGCGAAAAGATCTGCGTGTGTGGGTAGGAGTACGTCTATATGTGTTTGTGTATTCATACATATATATATATGTACATATGTCTTTCTTTCTATCCTAAGTTAAGCGGCTATTTATCAAGATCGCCGTCGTCGTAGTCGTAGTCGTCGTCGCCGGCAGCAGCAGTGACACAAAATAGAGCGTGGAAAAGAAAGGGAAAAAGAGAAAGAGAGAGAGAGAGAGATCTCTTGAGAGCCACAAAACGTGCAACGTTCTAGATGAGGATAGAGAGAGAGAAACTTTTAAACACACATACACCTACACATGTTTTATATACATTTGATGTGCACATTTACCTCTTCTTTGCTGATCTTCAAGCTTCTCTTCACACCGTATACCCAACTCTTTTGTACGACAATTTTGCTGTCTTTTTTTTTCTCCTCCTCTTCTTTACTCTCTGACTATCTCTCTTGTCTTTTATTTTCACGTCCGCTTCAATACGTATATGCCTAGAGGGAAGTAAAAGAGGAGAAGAGAACAAGTAAAAGAATTTCCTCTTACTGTTTCTTATATACAGACAGACCCGTGATATTTCATTTTTTAGGTTTGGGACGTTCTCCTACCAACAGCATCCTGTATGTGTACGTGTGTCTGTATATATATATATATATATATATATATAAAGAGAGAGAGAGAGAGAAATAAGCGAAAAAAGCTACAAATGGTTACCTTATCGTCAGCAGCCACGAAACCTCGATAACCTGACGAGGGAGCGAGAGAAAGAAAAAAAATAAGAGAAAAGAGGACACATTCGAAAGAAAATCCTTAGCCCAATATGTTGCACGTCTTGGCAAAAATGATGTCTCGAAAGGGAACAAGAGAGAATAGCATGAGAGGTAGTACTAAAAAGGAGAAAAAAAAGTGCTTATATACGTGTTATCTATTTTTTTTTCGTTTCTTTTTTTGGACGTTATGTCATTTTAGTTCATCAACGGCTGATAATGCGTGACAGTATTTTGAAATAAGCTTTAATAAGCGTACGAGGTCATATTAAGCTGGCATTATATATTATACGTTGAAATAAAAGGGGGAGATCAAGTGAATGGTTGTGCGACCTCCATTTAAGAGAAAAAAAAATGAATGGTGTGTATATGTGCAACGTAAGCGTATCGCCTTTTTCGTGTAAATTGTAATTTTCTCTTTTTGTTTTTTTTTTCTCTACAAAAGATAAATGTTTGACTATATATTATTAAATAATTTCGTTATCAATGAATGAAGGCTTATGTTAAAAATTTATTTCAACATATGTCTAGGTATTTTTTTTTAAATCATATTATTATGCTAATTATTACTAATCTACGTATGATTTTAGTAAATTACGTATAAGCTTAAAATATTAAATACCCTTATAATTAGAGACAAAAAAAAATTGAATTAATTAACATTCCGTATTGATTTTCACATTATAGTGTTTACTTAATAGTATCCTAAATCTAATAAGACTAAGAATTTTTCCTTATTCCGAAAGATTAACATTGCGAATTGTTATAAATACATGAATTCATGAATTTAAAAAATCTAGCATTTCACACAATATGTTAGGAGACTTTACACATAGAACCAATTCAAAGTAAATAACAAAACGAAACGTTTTTTTATTATGAACGTTAGTTAGTACATAATATTAAAAGTAATTATGCGAGACCTTGAACGAAGCAATTCAATTTAGGTTACTTATGAATAGCAAGAAGCGAGCGATAAAGGTTGTCTGAAGGACTACAAATATTTTTGCTTCTACAAAGTTTATTAAAAAAACAAATTCAAGTTAATTAACTTAATGACATGGAAAATATATTATAAAATGTATAATTTACCGTTTTCACGTACTTTTTATGTATAATTTTATATTTTAATGCATCATTACATTTTGAATTTTAACAATATAGCTCTGTACATTAAACTTGACTTGAAATGACATCTTTCGAAGTAACATAAATTATTATTTAACGTATAATTGTTTCTAGAAAACGTCAAAGTAGAATTTAATAAAAATTTCATTTATGTCTATATATTTGAATAAAATATTTACAAATCGATATATAACCTTATCGAATTGAATAATGAGCGAGAAGGAGTTTAAGCTTGAAGAATAAAATTTCTTGTTCTAATTCACATACTGCTATAAGATAATGGAATGTCCTTATTTTGAACTTTATATTCAACGAATCTACATTTATTCGTCGAATGCCTCAATTGTACTACCTAATCTTTAATTTATATTAAAGTAGCTCTCAGAACAGCTGACAAGTTTAATCTTGCTGACTTGAATATATGAAAGGGTATTTTTAATTTATAACTTAAGAGGCGGTCGTATCATTCTGTCCTTGTCTAATCTAAATTTTCGTTATTATAAATAAATAAAATATTTTCATAGAAAAGTAAGACAACCGCCCAATAGAGCAAAAGACAAGCAAACAATTCTTTTCTATAAAAAAATATGAAATTTTGATTATTTTTCGAATGAAGTCTGAAACGAAAAAACAGTTCAATCAACTTAATCAAGTTCGATTGTTTTTCCGTTTCAGACTTCACTCGGAAAATAATAAAAATTTCATATTTTTTCATAGAAAAGAATCGTTTGCTTGTATTTTGCTCTATTGGGCGGTTGTCTTACTTTTCTATGAAAATATTTTATTTATTTATAATAACGAAAATTTAGATTAGACAAGGACAGAATGATACGGCCTCCTCTTAATCATGTTTATTTTATAATACGTCTAGGAAAAAGAAGTTTTGTTGTAATAATAAATTGTAATGTACTTGATAACATCATTTTAATTCATTTATTTAATTAATATTCTATCCAACCGAACTTTTATTAACAGTTCGACTTAACTTCTTTTTGACCGTATGAAAAAAAAATGGTCGATCAAAATCTTTTAGATAAAAACTTTTATTCTATATTCATATATGGATTACCGTTGTAGTAAAAAAGCTCCGTAGACATTGTTCAAATCTTTTTTTTTATTTCGTGTTCGAACGATTATCTGATCAAACGTATACTCACATACAATGCCATACAATGCAATCATTCAGTTAAAAAAAAAGAGGAAAAATTCTCACTAGTAGAAGAAGAAAAAACAGAAATAATTCCCATAAAAAGAATTTAAGTTTTTTCTTTTTATCAAACCAACAGATATAGCCTGTCAAATTAATTAATTCACCACGATCTCAACGCGCTAAGTACCTGATAATTATCATTCCAAATAAAATAGCATCGCGTTTGTAAAAATGATTTACCCTTTATACTGCAAACCGTTGAAACGACGAGTGTAGTTGCGCATTCATCTCATACTTTTGGCCCCCCCTATTATAAATAGGAGCAAATTGCAAAATCATCCAGTAGCTGGACACATTATTCGCTATATATTTGTACATATTCACGGGAAAATTCATTAAAACATGCGTGAATCGTAACGGGTTGCTCTTTCTCTCTCTCTCTCGATGACATTTTACCGCAAACCCGAGGCTTCATCCTCATTACGAGCATTATTCAAGGCAATAGAACCCTTTCTCCCTCTTGCACTAATTTATAAATCCCCCTTGATTTTCTATCTCTCTATTTCTCATTTCTCTCTTACTTTAACACCGTTGCTCATTGTGACGTTTATACAACACGGATATATGTATGTATATACATGATTTTGCGTCATTGTTTTACGCTAGCATTTGGTAATTGGTTAAAATTGTGTTAACCACCAAGTGATGACCAGGTATTCACATAACCTTTATGTATAATCGTGTAACACGTTAAAATGGAATTTAGACTAGGTTGGCAAAAAGAGCTATGTTGCGTTGTAATAGTATGCAATAATCAAAGGGTGGAGCTAATAACATGCATACATATATATACATACGTATATGTGTGTTTGTATATATATAGGCATTATTCATCGCTATTTTCCAACCACGTTACTCTAGCACTTCGACAAAGGCAAATGATGTGGTTGTACCGCTAACTCTATCTATTTTGAGAGTGCTTGCGCATGAGGTTTCATGTCTGCATCAACCTGCAAACTTTTCGTATATAACCTTTACAAGCGTGTGAGTGCACATATGCGTGTGCGCCTTTATGTATATATAGCTGACAAATGGTTGCTCTTTTTTTTTTTTAATCAAATGCCATTCTATTGTACGTTGTATGTAAACTTTTATTTTATGCTTCGTGGTTTTATTGAAAATGATGTGCTTGAAAAAAAATGTCAGCTACAATTTTAAATCGTCGTTATTTGACGAACATTAATTTAAATTAATCAACGTTAACGTATTACGTACAATAACGTATAAAAATAAAGCACGAAAATATCTGATTTTAAAACTTGTTCCACTTTTTTTTCTCTCTCGAAAGAATGGTAAAATAAATCTAAAGTTTTATAAAAAGTTTCTTCGAAAATTATTCTTTTTACTTTTAACAAAAATAAAATTGAACTTTTAAAAATTAATGTTGAAAGTTCAACTTTTAAAAATGAGTGAGAAATATTCTAATATCAATATTAAAATCATGGTTTGAAAAATATTCAAACCCTTGTTCCGTACAATTTTTTTATTATTTAGTTTGCATGAAAAAAATATAAATGTAATAAAAAAATTAGATTCAAAGTTTTTTTTTTTCAAACAAAGAAATTTGCACAGTATTAATCAACATATCACGATTTTTTAAATGTAACAAATCACAAAATAAAATAAATGGGCTGGAATAAAAAAATGATTTAGAAATATTTGAATATTTGCAGTAAACACAGTAACATGAAATTATTTGTTATTCGCTACAAAAGGACTATCTCTGGTTTTATGCATAAAATAGCTTCTCTTTCTCTCTTTTGCTCTCTTTGATCAACATAGTCTAGTAGTTCGATATTCTGATACCTTGCTGTTGGCTGTGGTCTCCGTGCTGTTGCTGTTACTGCAGCGAAACATCAATAACGCTCTGGGCTAAAGTTCATGTTCGCTTTTTTTTTTATTTTGTACAATCCGCTTTATTCCCTCTCTCCCTCTCTCGGTCCTATCATTATTAGTTCTTTGAAAAATATTTTTCTATGAAACTTTGCTGAATACGGCCTTTGGCATTTTTTTTATTCACTCGTTTAATACAAAGTATATAAGTGCGTAATGAAAAAACAGTAATTCTAAAGTGGTTTATATAAAAAAATTTTACGACTCTCGCTTATAGTATAAAATAATAATTTATACGAAAGTAAAGAAAATCTTAATTGAAACGACGTTCATAAATAATGTTTGAAATGCAATGTTATATTTAAAATGTATTTATATTGTAAATGCAATTCATCTGTCCTTTTGCAATACTTATTATCAATTAATGGAAAGTTTATCCGCTTAAAGAAATGTCACTGCTTAAAAGAAATCTACCTTATAATTAAAACAATATAATTTAAGAAACAAAAATACATTAGCTCGTAATGTGACCCATAAACATCATTCAATTAAATTTTCAAGCAAATTCATAAGTCCCTGAGAATTTCAGGTTCTCGTATTTTAATAATATTTTCAAAATATTGACTTATTGGAAATTGAAAAACGTTATCTTATTAGTGAACTCAAAGTTCTTCAATACGAATGAATAAATTTGGTTAAAAAGTAAGCGAATAATATTTATGGGTCATATTACAAATTAACGTTAATTAAATTAAAATCACTGATTGAGTATAATTTGAAAAAAGAAAAAATTTTTCAGGAAAAGGGCGGAAAAAAGAGATTTTTCATAATTAATTTACAAACGTTTGAAATAAAGGATCTTAATGGTTCAAGATTTAAACCAGCATAATTAAAATCTCATTCAAAGAAAAACAATTTAACATTACTTACAAAGCACATGTGAAATACTCACGATTATATTTGCTCAACACAAGATAAAGTGATGTGAAAGAAAGAAAAAATTAAAAGAGGGCGAATAATCAAGCTTTTACAAAAGGCGAGGCAAGATCCCCAATTTAATCGTTCTATTGTTTTCTGGACAATTTCACAAGTTACCATAGAGAAAGAAGAATGAGAGAAAACAGAAGATTGTCGACAAGAATTGTGGACTACAACCATTTGTAAGGTTATTATACATAAAACAAGAAAGAAAGAATAAAAAAAAGGTTATTTTATTTGCTTCAGAATTTAATGCTATACGGTAAATCTGGCCTCGTATTACAGCCTCTTAACTTGTTTAGAGAGACAAATGCAAATTCTCTCATAGCATCAAAAGGAACACCAGTTTTATAACAACAGGGAGAGAAAAAAAGGATGAGAAAAGAAGATAAAACAGTTTTGTGGATTAGGACACAACGAATTAATCCTTAGCTCCCTCACATTGTTTTTTTTTCCTTTTCTTTTACGTGAAAATCGCATGTTTCGTGAAATTTGCACCAGCGGATTTGCTAACTGCTTTTCTATCTACTTGGCCTAATTCCTTTTTATAAATTTTAAATTTACTCCAGTGTACTGACATGAATTTAATATACACATTACCAAGAAAATTTAATAATATATTCATTAATTTGTGAACAAACAAATTTTTTTTGAGGCATATAGTCATAATAATTTTGATTTATCAAAATGTAACTATAAAATTAAAATAATAAACTATTGATAATTAAATAATTAATTTTTTTAATTAAAAAAGTACGCATAATCTAATCAAAAATATGTTTTTTACTTTTACAAAAATAAAATAACATTATTATTTCATTCGTGAAAATTTTTTAAATTAAACTTGTAAAAAAAAATAATTAAAATTTTAATGTTTTTCTTTGCTTTAAAATTAAAATTTTTTTTATTTTTGTCTCTCAGTAAATTTACAAAAGCTCTCAAAAGGTTATTTTATTTATTTTTCACAACAAATGTCCACAACCTGATTATTCGTGTATAATGAAATAAAATACTTTACTTTCTTTACAAACGAAACCAATTACTTTTTCTACGAATAAAATGTCAATTTTCTATAAAAGAATAATGTATTTTAGCTATAAAAAAAACTTTATGCCACACAATGGAATTAATATAAAAATAAGATTACGTTGAGTTATTGTAATCATTAACTTTAAAGCTAAGTAGACTAAGTGTGATTTTAGTCAGACATACTTGACTACATATATATATACTTTAGGTATATATGTAGAAGATTTTGACCATTACTTTAGTATGTAATGCGCTCAATTTTATCTTTGTAAAAATATTATCTTATACACGTAAAAGAGTCTTGAGCGATCAGCGACTAAACCAATATTGAATATTTTCTTAACATTTTACTGTCTATCAAAAAAAGGAAGAAAAAGAAAGAGTCTTTTTAGGTCATTGTTTTAACTATTATTTATACACTTATATGTGTGGTTGAACATATTATTTCACGGTTAGACGGAATTCTTTTGTTTCTCTTTCATTTAACTTTAAAAACAAGCTAAAAAGTATATAACCAATTGGAGAATTTCATTTCTTTCTCTTTCATAGACAAACTAAATATTTCATTTTAAAAGAAGAAACTTCGTTTTAACATGAGGTATAGTTTGTATTGCATAACGTATGTGTAAGTACATACCTACGCTTTTCAGTCTCGTAGCGCAGTTATTCAAGTTAAATTACTAAATAAAAAGAAGAATTTTTGTATTTTTTTTATTTTGTAGTTTCCGTGACTTTTGAATACATGTATAAGACACATAAATACATAAATACGTTAATCTCGAGTCTGTACGTTGATCACGAATTTCATTAGTTGCTTTGGTTAAGGGTTTCATAGTTCCTATTCTTTCATTTTTTATTCTTTTTTTGCACTCTGTAATTTAACAATGGGACTTTTGTATAAAGGTACCACTTTAAAATTCTCTATGTTTTATAATAATATAGTCTATAAAAAGAATGAGTTTCACGGTTGTATGCTAAAGAGAAGGAGAGAAAGAATAAAAAAAATAAGAAGAAGTGAGATGGATAGATGTTAGCATGCTGGCTTTAACATGATAGAAGTTCATCACCTAGATTCTAAAACCGCTAATGTGACTGAGACACGTTATACAAACGAATCGATTTAGTGCTCAAGTGAGCGCGCGAAACTGAAAATAACTATAGGAATAAATGTTTGCAGGTGTTCTTCTTTACTGTTACATCGACGTATATACGTGTTAAAAATCTACAAATATAATATATATTACTTGAAGTTGAGACTTTTTATACTATTTGAAGAAAAAGAAGTACCAAATTAATTTTTAAAAATAACCTGTATTGTAAACTTACAGACTTTAATATTTAAATTCCAATTAAAATCAAGTTTTTTTTCTATTTTTAAAACCGAATATATTTAACTAAAATGAAATTCGGTCAATTTTACATATTTATTTTTAATAAATAATTTTTATAAACGATTCTACAGAATGTAAAAGTAATTGAAATACAATATTAAAAAAAATCAGATATTATTTAAATAAATAATGTTAACATCTATATTAACAAAAATATGATATGTAAAGAATAACCTCATCATTTGCAGCAAAAAAAATACTGTGATTAAAAAAAAAACAAGATTTCATATTTATGAAGAGATGTGTTTTACACGTTATTCTTTCATTAAAAGCTCGTCTGCACACATATATATTTATATTTATGTACACAAACACATGAAAACATAAAAATACACATATTTATACTTATATATATATGCATGTATTTATATTTATATATACATATATATAGCAAGCTTTTAACGTCTACATTACAAAATTACAAATTTCCATTTGCGTGATCCGACATAGTACGCATTATTTCTCTTTCGTTATGCTTGTTTCTCTTTTTCTGCCTCTCTTCGCCAAGCAACCCTCTAGCTTTAAACTATTTTCCTTCTTTCTCTTATTCTCTTTTGCCATCTTTCTCCCTTTCCCATCTTCTTCTCACCCTTACCCTTCCTTCTTTTTTTCCTCGCTTATCTTCGTTACCGACTGCTGTATTTTTTCATTCACATTACTTCGAATGGTTTTTCAATTCGCTATACTATAAGATAATGAAATGGGCTTACTTATAAGCCCCTTTACGGAGAAACTATATTCAGAGAAATAACTTGTTGTGTGTATATGTCTGTGTATGTATATATTTGTAACTGTAACGAAGAAAACGAATGGAGACTAGTGGATTTGTTGTTGCGAATAAAAAATTATTGGATGAGATTAAAATAAATGAAAATGAAATTCGAATCTAAGAACTCAACTTATTTGATTTATTCTTAGAGCTTATTTGTTTAATTAAAAAAAATGTTAATTCTTATTAAATTTACAATTTTTTATAATTCATTATTTTGTAGATAAATTTAAATAATTTAAAAACGCCGTGTCTGACATTACTTTTCTGTTTCTACTTTAATAAAAGATCACAGATAAAACAGATGCAACGCAAAACAAAAGCAAATATGTTTTAATTAGAATTGAAAAAAAGCATAGAAAATAATAATGTGAAATAAAGCGTGCATCAAGTCAGTAAAAAAGCTTAAAAAGTATAGTATTAATTTTCTCATTTAACAAAAGAAAAAAAAGAAATAAGAAAAAACATGATCTTCTTTATGATATGTGTAACAACCCGGTAGTTACATAAGATATTAGACTTAATTTTTGACACTAATTCGAGAATAGAAACATTCTCATTGATCTGACTTTATTTAAGCTTTTTTCGCGGAATAAGCTCAAAAGATCTCGTATGGTCATAAAGACTTAAGAAATCATTACGCTTATTTAAAATTTTAAACGAACCTAAGTAAACGCATAAAGTCAAGTAGTACGTAACGTCATGGTGTGCAATTAAAAGCTCACTGCGAACTCATTAAGTTACTACATTTTAAATGCTTGATATATATAAATACAAAAAGATTGTACTATGTATATGTATATATATACCCTGACATAATAAGCACGGAGGGTATCGAACTTTTGGCTCGTGTGACTTTTACTAGGATTTCTTAAATTTATTTCTCTCTAAGTTTAAACTTTCATACTGTGTGATGTTTTGTTATAAATATAATATCTTAAGCAATTCAATAATACGATAAATTTATTAATAGTAAGTTACATGTATATTTGCTGACATTTTCAAAACAAAAATAGAATAAAATCTTTATTAAAAATTTTTATTTTTAAATTTCCGCTGGTCATTAAATAAATAATTATTCGTTGAAAATTTGGGGAATACGTTTTGCATAACGAAAAAATACTAATTATGTAAAAATAATGACATGAGAAACATACTTAGTTATAAAGTTTTTTAAATGAACATTACAAATTGAGCTTTTTAAGGGGATATTTTTTACAATTTTAAAATGAAATTCTGAACAAGCAGTTTATTTTCATAGATGATAAATCTCCACCTAACAAGCTACGTTATTAAAAATGCATAATGCATAATGCTAGGTATTAATAAAATTGTCATTTTAAAATAACAAATAACTGATATTCAGCTCGAGAATATCGTATTTATTTGCTTATAAAATGACCATCGTTGTCGAATGATCCAATCAGATTTTTTATATAAAATAAAAAACAACATTTTAAAAAGTACGTACAATTTTTTCCATTTCAGTAAACATTTTTAGCTCTTTGATGTTGCATAATAGAATTTTTTCGAAACAGAATTTGCTTTAACGTGATATTATTTTAAAGTCAAAATGGTACAAATAATATTTGAAAAAATATTGTAAGCTTTTTAAAATGTTTAAATGAAAACTTTTTTACAAAGTTATCGCAAACCCTTTTAAGCTCTTTGAATATTACATTATAATTACTATGTTTTTAAAAAACTACTAATTTTTGAGCCTTTATGTAAATCAATAGTTGTAAAAAAGTACCAGCGATATTCATTAATATTCCACAATCAATAAACACAAATTTAGCAAAAAATTTATTTAAAATCAGCAATATTAACAGGTTTATCTCCCCAAGACGATTAAATAAAAGTTTATTAAATAAAATGGCCAAAAATATTATCTAACCTTTTTCCATTAAAAAAGAAGAGTAGGCATATATGAACACATAAAACGCATGATTTTCCAATAATCATACATACGTGAGCTTTATTAATATTTCAATAACTGCTTGGGCAAGCAATTTTCCTTTCTGTATCCCTAAAGGAATAGAAACTCCGTGCTCTTGTGTACTTTAGAGTCTTTGCTTACCACATACTACCCATTCACACGCTAATTATCTCAGACAATATAGTTGTTACTCATGTTACTCTCTACTATATCGACGCGTATATAACCGCACATATACATTAACACAATTTCACTTGGAGAACTAAAACAGAGAGAGAGAAATGGATAGACTCGTTATCTTCCTCGTAAGTATCTAGGGAATAGTTTATATGAAGTCTCGCTCTAATTTGGCCCGGGGTCAAATTCTATACATATAATATACATATATTTATTCTCGGACAATTTCTGCTTCTAGTAGGAAAATACGACAGTGTTATATTTTACTCAAGCTGCACCGCGATTCTTTCCTTTTCTTTTTATACTTTATGCGTGCATTACGTTAAGCTTACGTGCGTGTTACATTTCTATATTTTACATGCTACGTTACCTTTTCTTGTCTCTCTCGTAAAATGATATGCCCAGCTTGTGGCGTAAACTTTTCTTCCTTCTTTTTTTTCTTCTCTGTTTACAGGCGCATGTAAGCTTTTACGCACGTATTCTTAAAAAAAAATAAAAGCTACGCCAATTCGCTAGATCTTACGGCTTGCTTTTCGTTTCTTGCCTTTGCTTAGCCGTTTCTTTTACGCATCTCTTATTTTGCAAGTGTTATTCGAGCTCTTTTTTATGCTTTCTTTCCTTATTCATGTATATGCGTAAAAGAGGTTCCTTTAAGAATAAAAAAAAGGAAAAAAAGGAAAAATTTATGTACATTGCAAGGTTATCTTGTAACTAGGGAATTTCACTTGAATCGAGAGTAAATTGCATTGAATGGTTGATGCACATTCTCTGAACTAGGTGATGTATAGAGGCATATAGATATATTGTTGGAAGCATTGGAAATTCGACTTAATTTCACATCAGAGAATTCAGGAGATTCAAGGAAATTGTTTGGCTTGAGCTGTCTATGCAAAGATAATTATGTATTTATAGATTTTCAGAAAATATTTAAATTTATAAACTTTATCAAAATAATAAGAGTTTCCAGTTAATTGATATTCAAAATGCTTTACTACAAAAGTTTAAGATTGTGTTATTGTGAATATGAAAAAAATTTTTAATGTTTGCTATATATATTATACTTCTGAATTAAATTTTTTTTGCGACTCATACTTTTTATTGGTTATTTAGGATAAAATTATTTGCTTGTTTTAGACAAAGTCCTATTATTAAAAATTTTTTCGTATTGCCAAATTCTTTCAAACTTTCGACTTATTAAATTTTGAAAATATTAGATGCAAATATAAAAATAAACGATTAAAATATTACGTTCATCTGATTTCATCGATTGTTAACTCATTACAATTCAACTCGTAAATTTAGCAGCATAAAAATTTCTATTTTATACTGATTTACAATCTTTCATACAAATTTTCGTACTTTCGTATTTCCTTTTACACGAATTTACATCATTCAAAAGTATATACTTTATTTTTGTCTCTGCTTAAAAATTATATACAAATAAGAAAATTTAGGATTTATAAATATTAAAAATGTTCAGCAATATTTAAAATTTTTCATTTGCAAAATATGAGGAACGTTATTTTGTAAAGCCGTTATTTTCTTCTTTTTAATGGCACACCTCTGTTTGCATGTTTAATGTGGTTTTTTCGTGTAACATAGAATACATCACAAGTTTAGATTTTTTGCTTTAATACTTGAATTTGTAGCGAAAAAATTTTTCTAAGCGACAAACCGAATTTTTAATTTTTTATTACATTTATATATCATTCCTTATTTGAAAATATACCATATGTAAAACGTACTGAAACGTACACTTTTTTCAATTAATTTTTGTAAAAGTCATGTAAATTAAAACAAATATAAGAGATTATTAAATTTTACTTGTTTGATAAATTAGTACATAACATGAATTGATACATGACCGATACATGATAAATAAAATAATTTTTTATTACATTTACCATAAAACATTAAAAAATATTTGTAGATTTACGAATTTGTCGATACGCTCGAATTTCGCGCAACTAAATGAATAAAGCAATTATTTATAACCAATTATTATTTTATTAACTTGCTCGTTGTAAGCGAATGAAGTTTATTGTTTCAAATTATTAGTCATTCTGAAATGAATTCATTGACCGCACCTTTTATAAACAATAGAAGAAATTTTATTGATTTTTTTCTTATATACAGCAGCCATTGTTATTCCCTTAACATGATACAACAGTTTAACGAAACAATCGCTCAATTTTTCAGCTAGTATCAGAATATTCATGCATTGCATGAATGAGCTATATTCTCTCATTGTTGTTCAATGAATTGCTTCTTCAATACTTACACACAAAGACACACATAAACGCAAATATATGTGCACGGTGCTTTCTTCAACAAAAGCACCTTAAAACTTCTTTCCACTTCGCATACGCGAGACAAATGTACTTGACAGATAAGAATAAGAAAAGTGAAAGAATTTAAGTAAAAGAATGAAAAAAAAGAGAGAGAGAGAGAAATGGCAAGAATAAAATGAAGAGAGATAGAAGATGAAAAAAAGCAATGTTAGCGCGTTTCTCTTTTAAATCTGCTTGCGCGTGCCACTTACTTAAATTCCTTGTGTGTCAGTGTCCTCTTGATTATGCGCATCATTTGAAGCCACTTAAAAACTCATCTCTTACTCTTTTCTCTTTTTTTTTTACCCCTTTTATACTAACGACGACGCTTTGTAAAGTGTTCACGAGTTTTCTCCGATGACGCGACATATACATACATATATAACATATATATATACGCTTTAACGGCATTGATTTTTACTGCTTAGTTAGGATATATGGGTAGAGAAAAAGAAGAAGAAAATAAACGAGAAAAGAAAGAAAGAAAAAAAAAAGAACGAGAAATGAAGTTGAATTTATTTATAGTATATATGGCTCGCACTATATTACAGCACTATATTTTTTCATTTATCTTATTTTTCTCTCTATATTCTTTGCATCTCGTATATATTATCATGTGCTTTATTATTGAAATGTATTATGCGTAACACGTCAAATTGAGAATGTAATTTTGATATTGGCCGTAAGTGTTTTAATTGATATCGTTACGTTAATTTATTTGTGAATCATGATTGACTTGATAAACGATTCTTTGAAATTTATTTACTTTCAATATGAGGAGCATTTATTATTATAAGAGGGAGCGAAAATTCTTTGTTTGAGAATAATCAATCAAGATTCATTTTCGTTGTTTTTTAAAGAGTAGAGAAAGTTTTTAAATTAATCAATCAAATTTGTAGTTTGTATCTGAACTAAACTAATTGATTAATTTTCCAAATTAACATTTAAATAATTCTTATCGAAATTGAGATTTTTTTTTCAACTAAAAAAGTATTGAATTTTTTAGCCGATCGATTGTAATTTAATAAAATAATAAATCTTTTACATCGTTGCAAATAACATATTATATTGAAGAAAATTTAAAAAAAATGTAATATTGACTTTTATTTTATTTAAATTATGCTTCAATATTGCACAAGTGAATTTTTATTTTCTTTTTTAAATAAAAAGTCCCAGGTTTAAACAAATTTTTTAAAGCTTTTGCACTTTTTTTATAAATAAAGCGAAATATTCAAAAAGGTTCATGAGCAAAGCAAACATCAAAAGAATTTGCTTTTACGGCTATTAACGAAACTTCATTAAAAAAGATTTTTTTCTGTTTACTTTTTAATTAATGCCACCGAGTTAAATCAGTTCTTTTATTTTATGTTTAGTATACTTTACAGATTTATCCTGAATTTTCAAAATTTTTAATATTAAATGTTTATAAAAAAACGATTATTTTTCTTTAATCTAAAGGAATTTTTGAAAAAATGTATGTATTGTTGAAAATATATCTGCTCATTTTATTATTACTCAGAGCCATATTGAGACTTTGAATTTAACTTTCGAAATAAATTTAATGTACTCTAACGGTAAATATAATGCAAACCTATAATTACAAGACAACATACAAACATTATCTAAAAAACAGTATATGATTTAATGATTAAAAAATATATGAAAAATAATTTTAAATTTGAAAAAAACTAAGTATCTCAAACATTCTATGCACTCTTGATACAAAAGTGGTTTTAATTCGCTAGACCAAGGTACCGCAACCACAACAACAAGGGATAGGGTATATAATAGCATTGCGTATTATAAGCGAAATTTCACCTGGCTATATAGGTGCACTCGTGAGTCTGTGTGTGTGTATATACATTGCACATAAACGTGGGGGAGAGGAAAAAGCTTAGCTTAGCATAGTATAATTCTATCTTCCACACCACATAGCTTTAACTAAAAGGAGAAATCGATATCGTTTCTCTTCTCACTTTACTCTTTGTATATACGTATTGTTG
This sequence comes from Anastatus disparis, assembly GCA_017163975.1. Taxonomy (NCBI): domain Eukaryota; kingdom Metazoa; phylum Arthropoda; class Insecta; order Hymenoptera; family Eupelmidae; genus Anastatus; species Anastatus disparis. The sequence goes on from JAFFSR010000251.1 coordinate 7,281,773, forward strand.
TATGTGTATATACTTGCTCCACACAAATTCATTTAACGCGTATATGTATATTGGTTGCTTTAATATTTTCGAAAACACACTCCTCCTTCTCTTCTCTTGTTCGCTAATCTAAAGGATCGAAAGTTTAACTAATTTTGATAAATACTTTAACACTCATCTTTACTATTTCCACAAAGAGATAAAAAGTCTTAACCATTCCTATATTGTCTCAATTTTTCATGAAAAATCCAATTACAGAATTCAGATTTCGATGTAAAGTTTAGTTTGTAAGATATTTTTTATTGATTATTTATTAGTTTGAGAAAATTAACGATGTAATATTTTTTTTATTTGTATTTTTTATAAACTTAGAATTTAAAAAAAATGAATGATTAAAATTATCTAAACTTTTTCCAGAGAGGAAGCTTTGAGATGGCCTAATGAGTAATTTTAAAAATAACATAAAAACAGATTTGTAGATGTAAGAAATCAAAATACACTGTTTCTAGAAAATGTCTAACACGTGTGGGCGTGTGCCTGCAATTTAATATCTCAAAACCTAAATCAGCTCATTTATCTTTTTTTTTTTAATTTCAAGAAGATTGTTATTCAAAATGGCGTATGAATTTTTTATTTTAGTCGATGCATTTTTTCTTGCATACTTATCGATTTTTTAATGTATAAAAAAAATTTTTTTTTACAATATTAACTTTTTGAAATATTTACAAACAATTTTGAAAGTATTTTGTTAGCCTTTTAACTCAAACAAGAATTTTTCAAATAGTTTTTATTATGCTTCTATTATACAAGGAAATATTACTTTATTACAAAATTCTCAGTAAAATGAAATTGTTATTCAGTGTACAGTCTCTTTTGATCAAGTTTATGATTTTTTAATGCATAGAAATATGAGCTTGTATGTATCGCTATGTATGTATATTAAAATTTAATACAAAAAAGAACTAAAAACATTTGTATAAGCAGATGATTTTAAATGAATTTTTAATCTTATCAATTGAAAATGCAAAGCATTTCGTTCGCAATTTTTTTTTAATGAAACGACAGTAATACGAAATAAATCAAGTTGAAATTGAGAAAATCGATTTTTAACAGAACCTTCACTGGCGTCTAGACTATTGTGATGAGTTTATAATTTATAGACTGGTATACGCGTCTCAATGTTTCCGCTAAGCAATTTATTTGATTTTAATAAAAATAAAGAGAAGGAATATTTTTTTAATAATAAAAGCAAATAATTATTTTAAAATTCATGAGCACGGAAAATAATGAAATTGCGTAATGCATTATTATTCTTTTAATCAATAAATATACATATCAAATTTTGACTTATAGATCAAATTATAAAAATCATAATTACATTTTCGTTCTGTAACATAATAAATTTGATCAAATAATGTATACGTTAAAATAATTTTCATGTTATTTTATGATTTTTAACGATGCTGGTACGAAAATATTTTTCTTTTATAATGAATATTGATAATTATCCATCAATCAATTCCAACATAACATGCCGAAAAATATGAAAATTTTATTATTATTCCGGTTTTTTTATTGACTGACATTAAAAAGCAAAAAATATTCTTTTATATTTTAACAATGCTTTTTAACAATTCATTTTAATAATTATTTAAATTATTAAATAAAAGATATTCATTTTAAATAATTTATTTTTGAAAAAACTATTTTTTTCAAATTATGCATTTTTAAAAGTTATTGCTGCAAATCACAAAATACTCAATATAGAGAGAAAAAAAAATAAAAGTTCATACAATTAAAGGTGTAAAGCATTCTATTCTATACTAAAATATTAAAAAAAAAAAAAAAAAGGAATTCATATATACACAAAAATTCAAAACGAGAAAGCATGATGAAAAAAAAAGACATGCGTGTGCGGTGTGTCTGCAAAGCCAGCTGGCCTGGTCTGGGAAGGTTATAACGTAGTGCCTGCCATTCGCAAAAGCCAATAACGGTTCCCGAATGAAACTTTTCCCAGATCCGCGGAAGCGAAATTCAATTATAGCCCACCCGCGTTGTGGCTTGGTGCCTGGTATATAGAGAAAAAAATGTATATATATAAAACATAGAGAGAAAAAAAAGGAGATAAAGAGAAATATAGAGACCGAGAGAAAGAGAGAGAATTGTACGATGCGAGTATATAAAGCGCAATACGTGAAAAACTTTTTCGTGCATATCTCGATCGAACGCAAAAGCTTGCGTATTGCTTGTGAACTGATTTTTTTTTCTTCTCTTTTACTATACTATCTTCTTTCCTTTCTTTTTTTTATTCATATTATTTTTTCAATCGTATATATATACACATTATGCAATGTATCTTGTGAAATACATGTGTATTACGTAATTCTAGGTATATACGTTGAATTGTATACAAGTGGAGAATTATTGACTTTTGTTATAGAAAGTAACTCTTGCACATATTTCATATAAAGATATAATAAGAATTTTAAGCAAAACTGTAGATTTTAAATATTATTAATAAAGAATCACTCTATTAATAATACGTAAACTGATGATTTGATTAATTCTATGATCAATCATATATATTTTCGTAAAATAATTAAAATTAAAATTAATTTAACTGCGTGTAACATTTAATAATATAATCTAGATATATTTTGTTTATTTGCCATAGTTTCCATGAATAATTGGTTTATTCTCTCTCTCTTTCTTATATGTTTATACATGTATATTTACATGAATGTGTGTGTAATACGTTAGAGCATATGGCTGCTGAAGCTAGGTATACATAGACCAAATGTGCACATATACGTATGTTGTCTTGTATGCTCCTACTCATGTATACAAGTTTGTTTATAAACGTTTACATGTTACTGTTTACCTTTTACATACACAATGTAACCCTGGCTCATACACGAGCTACCCAACAAACATGTGTATAAACATCATTAATATGTGCATATCTATTTATACATATATGTATATTTGTAGCTTTTCAAGGTATATATTTTTGTTCAAGAGTCGTAAAAAAGAATTGCGAACAAATGTTTTTGCAAAGACGAAGCTTAGCCTAGCATTGGATCTAGGTTATTGATGTGTTTTTTTGCGTAAATAAATAGCTTTGTTGTTGCAGCGTTGCGTATACAGATGACAAAAGCCAAACTTGTAAAAGGTAACAAAATATACACATATATCTAAACGCTTTATTTCACTGTGATGTAATACCTCAGGAAAAAAAAGAAGGGCTTTTACGTTACTGTTTACCTATACATAAAGTATACATCTCTTTTTATACTGTGTGCTTAGGTGATGATAAAAGCTCCGGGAAATAATTTTTCCTTTTTTTTTGATGATAGAATATGATATTAATGGTAGTAATCAACGAAAAGTAAAAAAGGATAAAATGTCATTCATATTTTAAATTTTTCTTTTACCAATTGAATCATCTAAGTTTATAATTTTTTTTTAATTACGTCTGAATTTTGTTTTTAGAGATATGAATGGATATTACTATTAAGTTTAATTATTTTTGTTTTAAGTAGATCATATTTGTTTATTTTAAAAGTTTTAAAAAAATTTAGCAGTAGTTTTATGAAAATGGATGATGGTAAATAAAAAATATTATTTATATTTATCAGTATAAAAAAAATTCTGTGCTATTATATAAATTTTTTATAAATATTCATGTTTCATGGTATTTAAAATAATTCAAGCTGTCTTCGAAAATTTATAAAAATCAATTCTTGACCAGTTTATTCCATTTTTGTATATATATATATTTGGTACTACAAAGCTTAAACCACTACATTTTTCTTCCGCAACATCAATTATAAAAAGCCGATCAAAACAAGAATGAAAAAGAGCAAATATCGGTCAACTGTTTTTCAAACAAAAGAGAAAAAAAAATAAAGCAACCCAACCATTGGTCAGCATATATATTACAAAAAAAAATAAAAAAAAAACCTAAGCGACATAACCTTGTAGTTAATATCAGTTACCCTTAATAATCCCTTCTCGTCAAGATAAGGACTTGCAGTCACTTAAAGATTAAAATTTACACTCCTTAAAATTAAATGTTCCTCCTTTCCCCCTAAAACTACTTAGACCCTTTAACTTGCAACATGTAACGTATATACCCTTTTCCTCTTGCCTCTCAGTTTATAACCTTAAACATCGAAATATACGTTCGAGTGATGGATTGTCGTCGACATGACCGATAAAATTATATACATATATATACATAGCGCAGCATAGCCTTATAGCCAAGCGATTCGTGCACTTGATTTAACGAGTTTAAGAGAAAGATAGAAAGGCAACAATAGCAAAAGGGTAAACCCCTAAAGTAAAACAACGTAAATTTAACTTATATACATATACACTCCCTCCGTACATTAAATCATCTCGTGACTACCCTAATTAAAAAAAAAGCTCAAATGTCATCGACCTTGAATACACGTTACACCTTCAGCCCCCTATATTCTTTCTTATTTTCGTCTTTTCCTTCAGATCTTTTATAAAATGTATGCACACCGCTTGCTTGCATTACTTAAGAGGGGAAGAACGTGCAGAGAAATGTGCTTAATCACTCAAGCTATTTTCAAGAAACGAGAGATTGCTCACTTCTTTTTTCTTACTTTTTTTTCTTGAGTTTTTACATTTAGGGGAGGGAGCGAAATTTTTCAATCTATGTAGCGATTGTATAGTCTAAATAAAATTTAAAGTAGTTCTTGGAAGATGTATGCATGCTTAAGATGGTAATTGAAAAAAAAGCTTATTTAGTATATACTGAAGCTAAAAATAATGGAAGGAAATGGAAAAACTCAGAGATTTAAATGGAGGTTACTTTTTACAAACATTATACAATGCGAAGACTGCAAAAAAAGAATTTTAAATAAATTTATTTTCAAAATATACGTAACGTTATGTGTGATATTATCAGAGTGCTTATGTAATGTAAGAATAACTTTTACGTTATTCAAAAGTAAGATTTTTTGTACTTTTATTATATTGTTCAGGAGCAAATATATATTCAAAAGAATAATCTAAATGTAAATAAAAAGTCTAATTTTAAAAATTGTTACCATCAAAAGCCATTGTTCGTTTGCTTAACAATTTAAAGCACTACTCGTATTTCTTTTGAATTTAAAAAAAAATAAACGACTGTACGTTAAATAAGTTTAAAAAAAGAAGAAAAAAGTATGTTCTAAGCATTGTTTGCGAATTAATTTGAAACAGTGCAATGCTTTAATTCCGAAGATGGTATCCCTTGCATCAAACTAATTAAAAAATGTCTTTGTCAACTTGGTTTCTCTTATAATAGGAGAAAACTTTATTCGTTATGCATTTCTCTTCAAGAACCATTTTTTTATTATTACTGTAGAAAGACAATCATATAGTTTTTTTTTTAAGTAAGCGTAATACACGCCTACGCGTCCGTAAAGCTCATTTGTTCATTTCCGCTTGACTCTTCTCTTCTTCTGGTTTTTTTTCTCTATTTCTTTCTTTCTATTTGTAAAAACAACAGAACTTTCCTATTTACCCTTAAAGAAAGTTAACCCAGAAAACAACGGACAAATGTCGCAGTGAGTCAACTCTGCGACAAATCGTAAAAATTCAACGGACAAAACATACGCTAGAGACCAGGAATAAAAGGAGTCAAGAGAAACAAAAAAAGGACGAATAAAGAAAATAGAGAAAAAGATAGAAGGAAAGAAAAAAATCTTAGAATTTTTGTAAGAAAGTAACAAGAGAAGCAATGATTTTTCACCTTTTATCCTTTAGGTTTTCTCTTCTTGAAGCCCAACAGTAAGAGAAGGTTTGCTTGGCCAAGCTTTGCTGCAAGCTTTGTTCCCGGCAAATAGAAAGTAACATTTTCTTCTTCCCTTACCTCTAGCTATGAGTTTTTTAGCGAGTATTACGCGTCTTCAAGCTTTCTTTCTCTTTTTATTCACCTACTTTTCTTCCTTCGCTTTTTTTTTTTATTCTATTTTTTTTTATGTGTACGATTTCCAACCTAGTAACCCTTCTACCGAGCCGTGAAATCATAAAAATCACGCGGAGAGTTAGGGAAAGGAAGAAAGGGGGAAAAAAAATTAGTGTGAAAAAAAAAATTTTTTTTTCCTACCTCCCTGTAAAATAAATATTTGGAAGTGTATACATTGGACTTGATGCAAGTTTTGGCTTTTCTTAAAACCCAAGTTTATATATTTTTTCCTTTTATTCTCTTTGTTTACAGTGAATAAAGAATGGACATTTTTTCCCAATCTTCGTATACACTTTTGGTTGAATTTTTATTCTACGTGCACTGTTTACATTTATTAAAACATTTTTATACATTTTTATGTTTTAATAGTTGAGTTGTTTTTTGTAAAAAATGTAATTTAATTTTACAATATATACTTGTTGTGCTTTTCATAAATATATTTGAAATTTTATTGTTATGAAATAATATTTTTCAAATTTTTCAAATTAATGAGAAATTTTATTAAAACAAAAATAAAACAAAGTTTATCTTAATATAATAAAATAAATTTTTAAACGGAATTTAGATGAATATTATTTAAAAAAGTTTTTATATTTGATAAAAAATGCCGCATTTCTATTTATTTCGATAAAATCAAGTGTTGTTCTTTTGATTGAGAAATATAATGTTTAAAAAAATTCGTCCTATCTCAATTTGTAAAAAAATTAATTTCATCGATTATGGACGTATTTAATAGAATTATATAGAATTTTATTTAACGTCACTGTATTTATGCTATCATTACGATGCTAATTAGCGACGGAGGTTTTCAGCGTGCTTGTGAACAAAGCACATGTATTGTATACAGCGGTGCTTGTATCAATCGGCCGAGAGCGGGATTCGAACTCAGTTCCTCGAGTTTACAAATCCATCGCTCTACCAAGTAAGCCACTGAAGACCTCAAATAGTATATACAATTAATCTAAGAAAATATCTATAGATAAAATTAAAATAGACTATTCAAAATTTTTCATAAAAGTGTAACGATTTAGAAAAAAAAAACAAATCTTTTTAATTATAAAAATAATGATTTTCGAATCCTATTTTTAAAAAATTGAACCTTACTAAAAAAAGAAAAAAATTCGCGATCAGCATCTGCAGCTGTGTATATCGAGAATAAAAGAAAAAAATACATCAGCGGTTAGCTTGATACAGAGGTCACGCATATCGATTTCTATGCACGTAGTATTCTCTCTCTTTCTCTCTGTTTCTCTTTCGTTTACTGTCTTTCATGCTATAGGTGTACTTGTTCGCACAAATACAATCTATATACATACATTTACGGCTACGCATGAATATATACAAGACTATAGGTAAAGGGAGTCAATACTTATGTAGAAACGAGCTCGGGAACCAAGCTCCATGAGGGAATCTTCGTCATTAATAATCCAAATCCTTCTCCATATACTAAAGATATATACGCTCGCGTATGTGTATGTAAGGTATGTACATTTGTGTGCGCGTAGTCTCAATCTCCTTTTCTTAACCATTCGAACATATAAACTGGCTACGTGCTAAACCTGTATGTTGTGTGTATACAAAATTAAAGAAAAAGCTCAAGTAACCGTAAGCTCTATCTATATTGATCTTTTTATTTTTCTTATTGCGTTTGTATTCTACATTTTTGAAAAATATTGTGAATTGTGCGAATATTTCTATCGATATGAGAACCATAATTCAAAATTATAATAAATTTTATAGTCAAGAAAATTTATTGATTAAATAATACTTCAAACTCTATATTGCTTGTGAAAGATTAAAAATCCATTTTCAATCGTTTCATTTGAAATAAATTTTAATTAAATCTATTGGTTTGAAGGTTCGGGCAGAGTATTATGCTTTATTATTATTGATTTAAACGATTATATTTTAATAGATTAATATCCATAAGAGTTTTAAATATAACCAATTACATGATTAGGATTAACGTTTTATTGGCAATATGTTATTTTTAATGAAATTTAACAACATGGCTTTAAATGTAATTATGTTATGGAATTATTATTCGAGCCAGTTTAAACTACAACGAGTTTATTTTATATTTATTATTCAAATTCATGTGCAACGTGTTATAATTACGTTTATTTTGATTTAACTATTTCGTTAATAATAAATATTTAACTTTGCAGTCTCAAACATTATTAGATGGAAAGATTTTTTTCTAAAGAAATTATTGTAACCGTCATTATAATCGCAAAATATCATATTTATTATATAAATATACGCTTGTGAGTAGTATGAAATACGTGAACAAAATTCGAAATGAGATCAATAATTTTTCAGTACTGCTCTGTGAAATTGATGAGATATCATAAAAATAAGCAAGAAAAAATTATTGCTCTAATTTTTATGCAGGATTCCATTCGAAATTTTACAGAAATTATCTTCAGATTTTGTTTATTTAACTGTAATACGTTTTCCAATAGATCAATCTTTACGAAATGAGCTTCAAATTTATAATTATAAATAGCCTCCGTTTATGAACAAAAATATCCATATAATCTATGTTTAGAATTGTAAAAATTAACGTATAAGTAACTATAAATTTCAGACTTGCATAAAAATTGATATAAGCGCGAACGTCAATTGTAGTACTCAAGGGGTAACCGCGATCAAATAACCACAAGCATTTAACTTCCATTTCGTATGGTTAGGAAATTCTCCTTAAACTTCCTCCTTAGGATGAGGCTTTCAAGCTAAACACTGAAACTTTCTTCGTACCCTCTCCCTCTCTCTTTTTCCCTCACCCTCTGTTCTCTTTACTCTCTTATACTTATGAAAAAGAATCTCAATGAGAAATTTCGGCAAGATATAGACGCATGCATTATGCTAAAGGGCCAATGAGTTGGACTAAAAGTTTTAGTTGAAAGAAAAAAAAAAGTTTTTTTCTTTTTGCTTTTTGGCCTAACCAGTTTTTTCTTTCACTACTGCTCTCTATTGCCTTTTTTCTCTCTCTTTTTTTTTGAGCAAAAGAAATTTTTTAAAGTCTGCAAAAGCAATCGCAAGTTCTTTTGTTCAGCAGGAGGTTCGAGAGGATTTCATATCTAGATGACAAGACAGTTTTTTTTTTTATTTTTGGAGGCCGTGCGATGACTATCTGACTGCAGTAGAATAGAGAATAAGCCCAAAATGTGAGGATTAGGATTGATGATTCTGCACTTGTGACTGCGTTATTTGAAATAACCTAGCTTATATCTAGAATTTAAATTTCTTTTCGAAAACTAAAAAATGTCATTACTTGGCATGAAAAATAATAATTTCAATGAAAGTAATTCAACGGTCTAATTTTATATTTCATGCTTTACAAAATACAAAATTTTTATCAATAGTTTTTATAATACGATTGTTTAGTTATTTTATACACTAGCATATTTACGTAATCAACCATAAAACTTGTGCGTATACATAAAATTTCTTTTCGAAAACTAAAAAATGTCATTACTTGGCATGAAAAATAATAATTTCAATGAAAGTAATTCAACGGTCTAATTTTATATTTCATGCTTTACAAAATACAAAATTTTTATCAATAGTTTTTATAATACGATTGTTTAGTTATTTTATACACTAGCATATTTACGTAATCAACCATAAAACTTGTGCGTATACATAAAATTTTATAGCTGAAGTAGATGATATTTATGTACCTATAAAAATTTATACCATAGTACATCTTCTTTCTCTCTTTTTTTCTCTCTGGCATAAAAAAAATTTTTTTAGAATTAGATGGATTCATGAAAAATTGCACATTTACAGCACTATAAACTGCGCAAAACTGAATTGAAATTTTAAATAAAGTTGCCGGTATAAAGAAGAGAAAAAAAAATTGAACTACGTTGTAAACGAACTTTTGCCCACTCTATTGTATAGTGTAGTAAAAATAAAAAGGGGGCAAGACTGATTTGCGCTCTCTCTTGTGATAGTACCACCGAGGTAAAGGTTATATTTAACTACTAAACGATATCGTTTTAACTTTTTTTTTCTGCGTATACTGACACGGTGCTTTTTCTTTTTAACAAATAGGAAAGAAGTAAAGCATGAAAATAACAGACTGAAAATTTGTACGGTTTTGTATATTTGCTTTTTCGCAAAGTCAAATTTGTAAAAGCTGCTGTAAAAAATAAATATATTTATTTATAATTTAAAGATTGTAAATAAAAAAAATTAATTATTATTTAATATTTTTTATCATACAAAAAATTAGCAAGCTTAATATAATCAAGCTTTAAAGTAAACTTTATGTTTTTCATTAAATATTAATTTTTTTTTAATAGGTAGATTATGAAAAATTAAAAGAGTAATAAAATTAATTGACGTGTGACCTTACTTGACGCTTTAGTAAATTAAAATAAACGCTATTACTAAAAATTTTTTGTCTAAAAAAAATACTAAAATTACGTTTTAAATAGGTTTTTAGTCTCCTTAAATTTTAATAATTAATACTCAATACTTTTGAAATTAATGGATTGAATTTATATTTTTATGGAAATTTAATTATTAGATATTATTACGAGTGTTATTAAAATCAAATCATTGGTAAATTATGGATATAATAGAGAATATTATTTATCTATCTAAATTTTACGTTGAATTGATATGAATGGAAATTTGATTAATAGTTATTATGTTAACCCTCGAATATGAAACAATTCTTGAAACGATGAATTATTTTTTTTATTTTAACTACGAAATAATATCTGAGCTTTTTAATTTAAAAAAAAATATAAATCTTTCTAATTTTAATAAAGTATAAAGCTTTTAAAAGTACGGTAAAAATATTTTCAGATTTAGCGAAAACGTAAAAAAAATGTTCGAATTTTCAACAAAAATTCAGTGAGCAATTAAAATTTTCTGAAAATCTAAAAGTATTTGTAACGAAAATTAAAACTTTTTGTAATTTCCAAAGTTTGTAGTTGAAATTTAAGTGATGTTGAAAAAGAAAAAATATAAAAGTAAATTAGCTATTCAATTATAAGTAAAATTCATTAGCCTAATGTTCATAACAATCAGTAGTTTCTCGAAAACTCTTCATCAATCAATTTCGAGAATCCATCAACGTTAATATATTCGCTCAACTCCTACGAAGCAACCTGAACATAAATACCATAGCGTACTCCTAGCAAGTAGGGTAATAAAGTAAAATTTGGAATTTCAAGTCGGATGTGTAATAGGATATAGGGAAAAGAGAGAAGAGAGAGAGAGAGAGAGAGCGAGCGAGCGAGCGAGAGAAAGGCATGTTAGGAGTTACGATTCCTGGCGTATGTTTCCTTGTATTTACACTTTGATCCTCTCCTCTATATTCTATCTCTATCTTTCTGTCTGTCTCTCTTGGTTTTATCCTCATATGCATGATCCCTCCTTTACTGTATGAGGTATAACCCTTCCTGACTCCCTTCCCTTTTAACGCTATGCCGCATCGCTTGAATCTTACACCTAATACCTCTTGGCGTAATGCATCGCGTGTGTACGATAACATATGGCCTCTCTTTACTCCTACTCTTACTCTCTAGCTTTTACTTCTATGTCTACATTTATGTGTATATATGTATGTATGTAGGTACGTATGTCTGTTTCCTATGCATAGTCCAATCGATTCGTCATTCGCTCCTTTACTATACCTTGCCTGGGATACTAACCTAAGCTTTGCAGAAAGGAAAACTTAAAAAAAAAAGTAAGGAAAAGAAAACATGAGTGAAAAAGTAGATTGACAGGAAATTTATTACAATCAAAGGATGCGTTTAAAAATCAACAAAAATAGGCCATATTTTTGTTTTATTTTTCTTTAGGGATGAAAAAAAAAATAACTGATTTATTCACTATTTTTTAACATCGACTGTTGCTGAGTTTGCGTGTTTGCGCAGACTCGTTGTTAGCGTGTTTCATACAAAAGTGAGAGAGAGAAGGAGATAGGAGACAAAAAAAGAGAAAAAGAGAAACGATGAAAGAACGCATGATATATCGCACCAATTTTCGTGGAAATTTTCGAGGGATATTGGATTTTTTTTTCCTTTCCTTTCTAGCTTGTTTGCTAGGTATATATTCAGCGACATTTAAAGATATATGTACAAAAAGTTTGCTTTATGCTTGCGTGATTTTATTCTAACGAATATTTAATACCTAATCTGATATTATTGCTTATCTTTTGATTTTAATTTAACAACTACAATCACGTTTTTCGATTACCAACAGTTTACCTTGGCCAACAGTAAATTAACAAAATTTCATTAAATATAAGGAGAAAATAATGAATTAATTTTAAAACAGAAGGAAAATAATAAAAAAAAATAAATAAACATAATATTTTTACAAAATTAAATTATTTAAAGAAATTTTGTTTTGATTGGATGATTGATTGATAAAAAATATATTTTTAAAGTTTTATAAACGATTATAATGAATAAAAATAATTCAACTTCATGATGATATTATCAAAAATAAATTGATGAATAAAATAAATGAATCACAATAGTTTGAGGTTGTCAGTGGCTCAGTCGGTAGAGCGATGGATTTATAATCTCGAGGTTCCGAGTTCGAATCTCGCTCGCGCCCGATTGATCCAAGCACTACTGTATACGATACATGTGCTTTATTCATAAATACACTGACAATCTCCGTCGCTAATTAGTATCGAAATGATAGCATATAATTACAGCGACGTCAAATAAAAAAATAACAATAGTACATAGTATATTCTTCTCCGCCGTGAACTAATAGGAAACTTTTTTTTTGCCATTTTATGACCAGTAGAAATGGAAACGCTGATTCTAACATTTTATGGACATTTCTTTAGCATTATTATTACTAAAAATCTTAAATTTTTATATATACCATTTTTTATGTTCACATTTCTACCAGGGAAATGAATATCAAATGTAATATTCAAACAAATAAATTTATAATATAAAATTCCTTTTACAATTAAAAATTTTTTCAATCTATCAGTAGTAAGGTCAGGATATACATGAATATCCTTATGTACATTTAATAACGCAATCCCTGCTAGTCTATCTTCAATCATAGCTTGCCTAAGCCACGTTTGTAATTTTCGTAAACAAGAAAATAATTAAAGGTACAACAGATGAATTTCTATATAAAATGATTGAATTTAAAAAGAATTTAATTGAAATTTAAAACGGTTTGTAAACTGTAATCGTTTTATACTTTTTTTTATATCTTTATTTTTGATAGAATAAAAGTGCTTATTTGTGATTAATTATCTATTTCCTATAAATTCGCCTTAATTTAATGAAATTTCGGAGAATGAATTTTACTAAAATGTTATTTTAAGTTCGTTAGTAATTATTTTTAAATTAACAATCAATACGATTTTAAGAAAATTTTCTTAAAAATGGCTGTATTTTAAAATTTAAATAAATTAAATGTTTAACATTCAAAAGATTCGTTAGAAATTTAATAATGGTACAATGTTAAGCATTACTTTAGGTTAACTTGTTTTTTTTAATAAATGATAAGTAAGTTTTTGCGTTAATTGTATGGACATTCATCGTTTTGTCTTAAAGATTATTCTTATGAATAATTTATTCGAAATTGTGACTAATAAAAAATATTAAGATCAATATAATAATTTGGATATTTGCTATCGATTCGAATGAAAAAAAATTCATGTTTCAAATATTTTTGTAGCCATTTACTTTATAATATCTTTATAAATGTGCCACGTTATCATAATAGCCTTTCCAATGAATTAATCTAGCCTCATTTGAGAAAAAAAAGCACAATAAATGTTAAAATAATATTTTTGAGATGTTTATATTAATTTAAACAAAGATTTTATATTATAAAACGAAATTTCAAAGAAAATACTAAAAAACATACTTTTAGTAATTTTTCTTTAAATTATATAAAAAAAGTTAATATGTGTCAACATGTTTCCACATGATTAGCGAAAATAGAAAATTTTACTCAAATATTTGTGTCAGTATAATATTTTTTCAAATTATTTTAATAAATATTTGTGACAAATTGAATTATATGTTTAATAAAATTCAGTTGTAATTAAATCAAAGGTTTAAAAAGATTTTAATTAACAGTTAAAAACTGTGAAATTCATATTTAAAATAAACTCTCTTAAATTTTCAGTTAATAAAAATTTTAAAAAGAACGAGAAACAAAACTAAACTTTTATTATTTATTTTAAAAATACTCCGCAAGAGTGTCGCGTAATTTTTATCTTAATTTTAATTTACTTTCCATCTTAAAGTTTCGGGTGAAAAAATTTTTTTTTTTTTTATCTCAAATGAGAAAAGTTAGATAAGTTTTCCTTGACTTTTAAACTTGCGCTTGCGCGAGCTTATTCCATCTTTTTTTTTTACAACAGTTATCCCAAGTATGCTGTACAGCAATTAATAAAGATAAGTGAAATAACGTTGTATCTCGTGGAATTTCTTTTCATTTTTTTAATCTTTCCTTTTTACCCTTTTAACGTTCGATAATGAAAAATTAAAAAGTTTTATAGCAACATAAAACTTGACTCTTGTACGAAATAATTTTTTTTTTCATCCCTTACACCAATTTGCCAGACAAGGAAAAAGATTTTTTTTTCGTCGTCCATACGTTTCTTTAGCTCGTTATGGCAAAAGATTTTGAAATTCAAAATTCGACCAGCACGAATGAATAGCATACGAAGAAGAGAATTTTTAACAAGGAGCGCATGTTATAACGGCTTGTAACGGCCATTTTGTGAGTACGTAAAAGCAAAGAAAAAGAAGAGCCAGAGAAAACAGTTTCTCTTCTACGAAGACTTGGCACGGTAGTTGAGATTTTCTTCTCTTTTCTCTTTTTTTTTTTTTATTTAAATTCGCACCCCAGCCAAAGTGAGCTAATGTTGACCTACCTTAAAGTCTTCTATGTACTATTAGAATAGTTCTAACAATAGGACAAAAACTAGATAAGAGGAAAATTGTTAAACATTTTAGTCTTAGAGATTATTTCTTTTTTTTCGTAATTTGATATAACTTTTCGAATTAATTATTTAATTACGCTATTTTGTAAAAGTACAATAGACCTGCAGTTTAAATAAATTACGTCAAAATCAAATTACTCATTACCCGAACTATGAATTTTATTGCAAAATTAATTAAAATCCCGTTTTAGAGTATCTACCCTTCAAACTGAATACAAACTCGAATAATGATTGATGATATTATTAGTATTAACTTAACTAATAACGCATAAAATTATAAAATATGTTACGTTATTTCAGATAAATAATAATAATGGTAATAATAATAGAAATAATAAATAGAAATAATAATTTGAAGCTTTCATTGTTATTACTGTTATTATCACACAATAATTATTTTAATAATTCACGACCTTTTTCACGCTTTTTTTAGATTTATTTATAATAAAGATAAAAAGTATATTGATCACTACAGTAATGATATAGGTCGTTAGTGGCTCACTCGGTAGAGCGATGGATTCGTAATCTTGAGGATTCCAGTTTGAATCCCGCTCTCGGCAGCGGATTGATACGAGCATCACTGTATGTTATATGTGCTTTTTTCACAAACACACTGGAATGACCTCTGTTGTTAATTAGCATCGTAATGATAGCATAAATACACCGACGTTAAATAAATAAATAAAAAAACTACAGTAATGACAAAAAAAAAATTTTTTTCGCGAATTGAATTTGAAGGAGTAATTATATTAAATTTTTTATTACGCTGAAATATTTGATACAAGCTAAACAAATGAAAATAGCACAATCGATAGCAAAGCTCATTTATTATTAAGATTCATCTTTAAATAACATAAATAATTTTTGTAAATTAGTATTTAATAGATATTCGATGCGAGAGAACATTGATCTTTCGAACAGTTTTTTTTTTCTTAAATATAGAATGAAAAGTAGGTAGATAAAGTTTAAATATAGTGAAAGAATTGAAAAACTATAGAACAGTTCAATTACGGTTATTTGAACGATTTCTATAGATAATCGAGATGGACTAACTTCTTTTTTTTTGTCTCTCTTGGTATAAAATATATATACTCCTGCGATAAACGTCTTGCAATAATATCGTTTAATATTTGACCTGGTATCAAAATTATAGAAGAATCTATACAATAATAGTATCGTTTTAACAAGAATCTGTATAGCTTGAAATTGATTCCTTTCTTTTATACTTTTCCAGACGTTTTTTTTTCTCCCTTTCTTTCGTTTTTTATTCACTATTGTTAGAAAAATAAAATTTCTTTTTTTTTCAACAATGAATACCCGCGTATACTTTCTTTTTTAATTACTGATTTTTCTAGTAAAGAAACTATTGTTTTGCTTTATATATAGAGCAAATTCTCGTAATTAACAAACAAGAGAAAATTTAAAAAAAAAGAGGAAGTAATTAAAAAAAAAATCACGGAAAATAGGTTACAAAAAGGAACATTTGAAAAATTACTCAAAGTTTATAACGACGAAGTTTAACTAAATATTTTGAAATCAATATAAACGTATTTGTGTTTTTACGTATTCAACCATAATTCCTTCCAGTATGAAATCGATAATTACAAGCTAATGTTACTAATTACTTGAATAACTCAAATAGATACCTTCTAATACAACATTCGAATCGACATAAAAATAATATTTATACTTGCGTGCGCGAAATTATTCTAATTTCAAGTATTTAAATTTCTTTTTTATTGGCAAACAGCGCAAAATACATTGTAATTATATTTGAGGGACAAAATGTTAGCTCATCGCAAAATATAATTTTTTAACTATACATTTCGAACGATAAATTTCTTCTGGTTTAAATTTTTTTTTGTTAATCGATTTTTACTTTTTTTTCAATGAAAGATTATTTTGAAAAGATTCTTGAATCCTTAAATTTTGCAAGCGATGCAGTTGGTTATTTAGTTGGAACAATAGTTTATTCTCTTTCTTGGATTCTTGTCTGATTAACGAAAAAAAGGTATAAAAAGTGTACGAGATTTTAGGGAAGGCTGATCAAAACTTACAAAGCCAATTAATTTGATTTCTCAATTTAAGCTCTTCTTATTATACGATTCTTTAAAAATCTAAAAAACGTTCATTTACTCCAAGGTTAAAAAAAAATTTATTATTTTTTTTTCTTTCGGCTATACCCAATTTTTTTTTTCTTCTACTTTTCGTCGATTTTCCTTTTCTTTTGCTCTCTTTTTTTTCCTTGTTAGGCAGTACTCGATCTGGTTTTCTTCGCTTTTTTTTCTTTTATTAGTATACCTCTTTGTTCGCTAACATGGAGGCCATTGTAGGCAGATCGGTGATTATGGAATTACATTTCCAATTGACTGGAATTTGTGCTGTTCTCTCTCATTCTACTTTTGTCGATTATTCAATTGTCTTTTATAGGAGTTATATGATACCTTAATTCTTTTTTTTTCTTTCATCAAATTTTAATACATTTATTTTTGTTAAATTTAGCAACTTTAATATGAAATAATTTTAAAAAATTTTATTTTTACCCTGGTAGAAATTTGAACATTAAAAATGGTGTAAACAACAATTTATGACCATTTTCAATAGTAATATTTTGTCATGTCAATATTGGCGAATAAATGGCATTTTTTTGCTGAATCTGCAGAGCTAAAATTTTTCGGTATATTGGTTAGCATCTTATAGGCAAAAAATGCTAATATAAAAATGTTATTCAAAATTTTTGTATTTAGCCAAAAAAATACGCATTTTAAGTAAACGGAGAGAAAAAATCAGTAACAGCTATATAAAAATTAGGTAAACTGTGGAAAACTTTTTTTGACTAGTTATATAACTTTTTAGTAATGAGTCCTTAATTTTTCAGATCATAGGTAAAATCATAACCTCACTTTTGCCACGTGGCGAGAAAATATAGATTAGTATTTATTCACATTCCTTCATCAATGTTTATTTTTATTGGAATTTATAAAAATAAAAATAATATTAAATTTTCTTAAAATAAAAATATGAAACGCAGTACGAAACGAGTATAAAAATATCGTTTTTTAAAATAATAAATGGAAAATTTGATTAATCGTTTAAAAATAACCTCTAACAATCCGATCACAACTCAAAATATACGCGCGAATATATTAACAAAAGTGATTCTATTAATGATTAATGATAACTTTCAAGAAAAAACCTTAAATGATTCTTAATAGTAATCAATTAGAGCACAATTTGATAGACTCTACTGTTAACTATCTATATTCAAATAATAGTGGATCAGACTCAACATTTTATTAGCATTTTTTAGCACTATGAAGGTTGAAAAAAACGTTTCATATTAGTTCAAATAATGGCCATAAAACATTCCCATTTTCTGCTCTTCACTTTAAAGAAATGGCCATAAAATGGTAGAAAAAGCGTTTCATTTTCTACCAGGGTATGTTGAACCAATATTTAATGTAATTTAATGGTTGATTAATAAAATTGTGAATTTGGGTGGAATAAGGGCGTTAGCGTTCAAAAACGAGGACAATTATTGTAAAAGGATTAATATTTAAATTTTATAAAACGAATTTAAAAAAATATATTGCTACATAATATTTTACACAATTCATGAAGCTGGGTCTTTGTTTTAAATTTATACTTTCTTTATAAAATTATTTTTTTTTTTCGAAAAAAAGATTACAAATTTTTTCACGCTTTCGAATTCTAACGCCTTTATTATATCCGGCCCTTCAATTAATCTTAATTTAAAACCTTTAATTTTATTAAATCTTCAGTTAAATTAATACTATCGGATCAAATAAGAATTTATAAGCTTGATTACCTAAAACAAAAGATTAAATTCTATTGATTGACAAAATTACAAACAGAATTCAAAGATTTATTTGAAATAATGAAATTGCGGTCAATAATATTGTGGAATAATATAAAATTATAATAAAGTAATAAGATTTGTTGGTTATAACAATTGAACAATAGTATAATAAATACAATAAAATAACATAATTGTTATTTTAACAATTGAACAATAATACATAAAATATAATATAATTTTAGGGTTATTGTTTTGTCAAAAATATAATTACGATGTTAATTAAGAATTGAAAAAAAAAGTTTTTAATAAATTTCACAAGATTTTTTTATTATTTCATTTACAAAATCCTCCAGCCCCAGAGTCTTTTATATTACGAGTAAGATTTTGCATGAATTTAAAAGCGAAGCGCGCTTAAAAATACTTTTTAAGAAATTCTATTAACTCGCAAATACTTTATACCAACGTGTATACGAGAAATTTTATAGCGAGTTGTTCTATTAGCCTTAAAGAATTTTTTCTCTTTACTCTTATACTCTTTTTTTTCAATTTTTTTTCCCCCTTTTTTTGTTTTACTACGAAGCTGGTTGCAACATTTCTGTGTATATGTATATATACGTTTCAGCATTTCGCATCGTCACGTTAAAACTTGTATACTTTCAGCAGCGAGACGCTTGTTGTTTTCCGTGGTGACGTTATCTAACTGAGCTTAATTCGCGGACTTCGCATTAGCTACCTTTTATTTCTTTTTTCTTCCTCGCTGTTTTTTTTCTCTCTTTCTCTTATGTTTTGCCCCCGTGTAAAACTCGAAACATCGTAATGCTTACTTGGTTTTCCTTTCTCGAATTATTTTTTTTCTCTTTAGTCTTCGTGTTCTGAGATTCCTTTAGTTTTTATTCATTTTTTCTTTTTTTTTCTTTATTATTTGTTTTTCTTTTTTTTCTGCACTTTAGCTTTACGTACTTGAGCTTTTATCTTTTATAATAATATTGTTATTCCGCGAAATGCTCTGCTTCAAGATAAGCTTTTCACGATATAAGCGCTCTTTTTCTCTCTCCAATTGAACACAACTTGCGACTTTGTTTTTATTTTATCTTACTCTTGTTTCCTTATATTTGTACAAAGTTTTCGATTTTTAAAGCCTGAAATTTCTCGAAATAATAATAAATTATTAATATCTTATAAATACTATACTTTGTACTGTTATGACAGTATACTTATGGATTGTGATTTTTCTTTGTTTCAGGTTAGTAACAACATAATGACTGAGATATGCCCATACAATTTCATAAGAATCGACGATACGTTAAGCTATACGTAAGTTTGAAATATTTTTATAGTTCAAAACAAAAAAAAATATAAATAAATATAATATTTATCTTTTCAACAATTTTTTCATAAGATACCTTATTTTTATACTTTTTCCAATCAAATCTCTGTGTATTTGTTAAAAAATAGCAGAAAATACCATTGTATTTTTCAACTGCATTCCAATCGTATGATCTATAACTTCGTTAATTAAAAGTTTCATATAACGAATATTGAATTCGTATAAGTGCATTGGAATATTTGGAAAATCGAAAAGATATAGTTCCGTATTATATTTTTAAGCAAATTAAAGAATTCAATTTTTTATATTGCTTTATTAACTTCGATTTTAATAAAAAGAATTTTTCCGAATAATAACTTTTTATTTTCTTTGACGTGTATTTTTAACAAATAACCCATCAAATTATATAATATTCTATCTTGTTAGATGTTCAATTTGAAAACTGCTTTGATCAATATTAATACTATAATGAAGTTTCAATTTTCTTTTTATTTTATGATAAATTTATCTTTTATTTTTTTCTAAAAGAGATAATGGAAAAAAATTTTAAGTAAAAGCATATTCCATCATAAAAGTAAATTTTTGCAAAAGTTATCGCTAATTAAAATCTCTCAGTGATTCATTATAACTATCGTTAAATTAAAAAAAATTTAAGACTCTTAAAAATTGTATATACGAATACTATAAATATTTATTTAATTTTTATTCAATAAATTTTTCTTTAGAAAATTCGAATCTTAAAATGAAAATATATTTAATATTTTACAAATGTATAAAATATATTCGGTATTGGTACATCAACATTAATTCCTGTTAAAAAAACTAAATTAACATAGTCTAATAAGGTTTTTTTCTCATGTAAAAGTATAAAAATTTTTACATTCAAATGTCTTTAATTTTTAAATAAAGTGAGAGAAGTCGAGGTCTTCAGTGGCTCAGTCGGTAGAGTGATGGATTTGTAAGCCGAAGGCTCGAGTTCGAATCCCAGTCTCGACTGAATATAACAAGTACCACTGTACGTTTACATGTGCTTTGTTCACTAACACACTGAAAATCTCCGTCGTTTATTAGCATCGCAACGATAGCACAAATACAGCGACGTTAAATAAAAATTGAGAATCATGGGTATTTATGCGTGAAGAATTTCCATTGAAGAAATTTATATTTTTTTTTTATAAATAAAATTAAAATCCAAAATTTAATAGAAAAATCGAAATTTTTCAAAATACGAAATACTTAAACTATGCGCATGTATAAATGATCGAAATCCTCTTGAAAATTTTATTAAAATATATCTTGCCAAAAGTCGACGAAAATTTCGAACTAAGCTAGAAAAAAAGCAAATCTTATCCTATTCCGATCATCCTCAAGATAGAGCCAAATACAATTTTTCGTTTATGTCTATGTATTGAACAAAAAAAAAGGCTTCAAACGCTTAGATTTCAGTCCCTACGCGGATTGAGAAAAGGAGGGTTGCAAGGGCAAATAGCAAACAGTTCTTGCAATAAAGCGCGAACTCAAGTGATCTTCAAAAAAAAGGAAGATTTCAAGAGATAGATGAGAAGAAAAAGTCATGTTTTTCGATGGACGTTCGTATGTACTTTTCAATATGTTATCCGGAATGCTTTTTTTTGCAATTTGCTTTTTATTGGAAAAATACTAGCTATTTTACTTTAAAATAGTAAATTTATTTTTTATTGGAAAATAGTAGATATTAGATATTGAGAATTTAAAGCAATTACAGAATATTACGTATTTTTGTTTTGTGTAAAAGTTAACTATAGTTTATTTATTGATTATTTGAAATTGTGTTATTTATTTATTTATTTAACGTAATTTTTTTCTAAAAAGGATATCATTATTGAAGGTTGAAAAATCATACTGTTTAAAATGTTTATTCTGATAAAATTTCACAATTAATTTTAGTTTATAAAGAAAAGTATCATTTTTACTCTTTAATATGTAAATCTCAAAGATTTCATATACTTTTTTTCTGCATTTTAATGAAAATAAAAAATATCCGTTATTTATAAACTATATATATTCAAACCTTAAAAGTTAGAAGAGCAAAAAGTACTTACAAGATAAAGTAACATTCACGTAGTTCCCTTCTTTATTTTTCTCTTGACCCTTTTTCTCTCAGTTTCATCGTATCTCGTTACTTTTTTTTTACTTCTCCCTCGCATACACTTTTTGACATCTAAAAAATCTCAATAATAAAAATATAGCTCAATTTTTCGCACACGAATTCAATAAATATTGATAGCATTGTTTTATTTCAAATCAAATGAGAGTACTTTGTTTCTAAAAATTTTATAAATGCAAATTTCTAAATTAAAGAATTACTTGTGAATTATTTTACTAATATTAATTAAATATTTTTTTCGTATAAATAATATACTTTTAAAATATTCTATTAAATAAATAAAAATGTTGAGGCTGATCCATTCATTTTTTTTTCTTTCAATTTTCATCGTGGAAAGTAAAATATTTAATATTGAATGTATATAAAACACATATAAAAAAAGGAGCGGATAATTATTGTTTTTCATACTTGACATCGATATAAAGCTCCAATGTATAAATTAAAAGCAAGAAAAAGTATTGACAGTCGTGCCAGCTCAAACCAGCTTCTATTTAAATGCAGTAATTGCGAATGATCCAGACAGCAGAACCAAAAGTAGGTTATTCTTAAAGCTGCGCTGTAATAATATATATATCAAAGAAAAGTAATTGTAAAAATTTCAAATTATACATATAATCTGATTTTCTCGATTCACAAAGAAAAACAAGAAATTTTTTTTCCACTTTCCTCACGCGTAATTGTAACAAAAAAAAGTGTTACAATGCGATTAAGTGAATAAGACTTAAAAGTCTCGCTTTATTTACATGACAATATCGCGTGTTCCTATCACGAGGCCAATAGCTTGTGATTTCAAAAGAGCCCACGAGGAGCTGAAAAGCAAAAAAAAAGAGAAGAAAAAAGAAAATAAAGAGGAAGGGAGAGAAAGAGAATACAATGAATTATTTCGTTATACTATACTGATCGAATTATACGAAATTGGTATTGCGCTTACATTTGAATTTAATGGCTGTCGCAACAGGAACTCATAAAATAACGGCTGATTAATTATCATGATGAATACATATTTTTAATAGTGTTATCGATACTTTGCGAAGAGCTTGAAAAATTCAACGGCTAATTACACAGGCAAAAATCCATTGAAATAAATTTTTTTTTATTCATGATACATAAAAGCATAACGAATGATTTGGTCGTTTCAATTTTTATTAATAATAAATCGCTTTTAGTTTGTTTAAAATCGATGCACTGTATTATTTATTTTTCTTTTTTTTTATTTGTGGAGTTTATTTGATTTTACATATTTTTCCATGATATGCAGAATTTGAAAATTTATATTTTTTTTTAAATTTCCAAAAACTTTATACATGATATTGAAAAATGGAATAAAGCTTTTACGGATATTTTTTGAAATTGTAAATAAAGAGATGGAGAAAAAAAATAAAAACAAATTTTCCTTCGTTGCAGTTTTCAGTTTGCATAAGTTTCCACAAATATGAACTACAAAGTACGTCGTTTTATCGCGTGCCGTGCGATAAGAAGAGAAAGAAAACAACCAAAATAAAAAAAAAAGTTTTCGATCACGCAGTTTCGACGAATCGGTTGTCAAGCTTGTCGTTTCTAATGTACATTAGATTAAACTTAGCAAAAGTGTATATCTATACAAATGAATACGATATAGCCTTTAAGTTTACATAGTATATACAAGTTGGTAAAATTTCGAAAGTGTATGTGTGGCGTGTGCATGTGAGTGCATGTGTGCACTTGTTATATAGCTAAAACTTTTCACTCTAACGTCTGTAGCAAGTCAAAGTTTCCTATTACTATGTCCTTTGGAGTTATTTCTGTTCCATCTATAAACACTATTACGGATTACCTTTTACATTTTAAAGCCTGCTTAATGGATTTCCATTTTAATGGATATTAAAGTTTAATTGTAATAATGACTAAAAGCATATGATTTTTTTCGATAAATTTAATGATTCTGTATATCCAAGGTAATTAAAGTATATTTTAATTGTTGATATAATATTTCGAATGAAGAAAAAATTTCATACTTTTCAAAACAAAAACTTGTTATAAGAAACAATACAATTAGCAATAATTACTTTTAAAAAAAGTAGTATAAAAATACATTCCTGAAGAAGCGAATTTAAACAAAGAAATCACATATGAAACAAATTAATGATTACTATTTATCTGGCTGACATGCAGTCGAAACAAAAGAAAAATTTTAATTCTTTTGATAATTTTCAAAGTTTTAGAAAATATTTGAGTTTTAAATAAATACAATATAAATAAATAAATACAATATATTTATGTTTATAATTCAATGAAAATTAAAAAACAATTGAGTAATTAGACTGTTATTAAAATTTAATTATTATATTATATCCTATAAAAATTAAATGAATTTTCAATCGCAATCAATGATTGAGTTCCTGATAATATCTGTAAACTTAATTTTAAATAGTCAATTTTATTTGGAAAATCAAAATAAGATTTCAATTTGAAATAAAAATGGAATTTGAATTAAAAAATAAAATGAAAAATTAATTTTATAATGTAATGATTTAATCAGAATTCTACTTTTGAAAATTCATTTTTCTAATTTTCATGCTATTTAACCGATCCATTATGGCCATTTAAAATGCTAACTGATCGATAAGCGTATAAACGATCAGAATGGTAAAAGAAGAAAAAAAAAACACAACATTCAATAGAAACATACATATACATTGGATACGTGTCGTTACGCACGAGAGATCGTCCGATTAAATTGTGTGCGTGTCTGTGTGCGTCAAGTGATTTGCAACAGCCACTGTCGTAGACATCTCTTCACCGTTTTCAGAATTAAAAAAAAAACTAGGGAGCAGAGTATAACTGATAGCCCTTGATTCTCTTGGATGGATTCATTAATACCAGAAAAAAATCAATAGTAACCTATTACTTACTTTGCTTACATCAAATGAAACTTTTCAATTTCCTGTTTTATATATTTAAGCGTACAGCTAAATGTTGATTAATAGAGATACTTGGAAATGTGAAAAAAGAACGAGAAATAAAGTGAATAATATTACAAAAAAAGAATGTTGAAAGTTATTCAAATGAGTGCAATAAACGAAACAAAAGTATTCCACCTGCTAATGTTGTTAACATAAGTATGATTTTAGCATGCTGTTTTACCATTATTTTTTTTTTCAAGTACAAACATTCGAAAACAATGCACTTAAAAGAAAGTAAATAATGTACCGGCTTTGAGAGCTAAGTAAATTTACAATTGTTAATGCACGGTAATGCTTTTGGCTGTTAGTTATATATTTTAAAATTTATTTTCTACATAAACTCGGTAAGATCGGTAAAAGCTAGACAAATGTACAGATTAAAATGGTCTTAATAACAGATATATTTTATGGAATCATTTACTTATGCGTTTTCCAATAAATAAATCAAATCATATCAGAAGTAATTTTGATATTTTAATAAATCTCTATTAAAATTTATCATCTTTTTTAACTGTTTTATGAGATTTAATTTTTGCGCTTTTTTCATTAAAAATTAAATTAAATTTATACTCTTTAAGATATTATTTATGTTGAAATTAATGAAAGTGAATTATTGTTAAATTAAATCATGCAAAATGTTTGTCAAATATTTGTTGTATGAAGTGATTATGTCAATGAAATTAATTAAAACCTAATAATCCACTTTTCCGTTAATTTGAAACTTATTGGAATATAATATATAGATTTTAATTCTGGATTAATCTCAAATTAATTTCACCCATTGTTCGTAAATTATAAACTCTAAGCTAATAATAATTTCTATATGATGAATAATTTTGATAGTGTTCATTTCAAATTTTTAATCTCAAAATACAATTGTATAATGCAAAATTATATATTTATTGTATGCTTATCTAGAAAGTTTTAATAATCGATTAATTGAAATGCTTTTACGAATATTAAATTTATTATTTTGTTTAATTATTTTCAACAATACCAAAAATAATACATGAGTTTTAGAAATGTAAATAAATAAAAACTTTTAATATATCTGTTTTATATTAATAAAAACGATTTGTAGCGAAAAAGAAAAGATATAATCTAAAAATTAAAAGTTAAAATATTATGATATTACAAATAATCAAAATTCCTTTTCTCTTGTCGCGAAAATTTAACTCGGTTTAACGGTAAAGCGGAATAACATTAAACTATGTGTAGCCTTGCCACGTGACTTCATACATATTCTCTTCTAGTTCTTTCCCTTTCTTTTGTCTATTTCTCTGTAGACCAACTGTTAGAGAAAATAAAAGAAGAAAAAAGAGATAGAGAAAGAGAGTAAAAGAAAGAGAGAAAACTCTGTGGACTCTTTAGGTATCCGTAGAGATAAAACAGACCGTATATGCAAAAGATAGTGAGCTTTTATAAAAAAAGGAGAGATAAAAAGAGAAAGAGAGATAGTAAGAATCGTTTAGAAAGTAGGGTTTCAGCGTGGCAAGCTACAAGGGATATATAAACTCAGAACTTGCGTAAATATATATACATATATACACACACATAAGAGTAGGATGGTTATAAAGGGAGGAAGGGTTGTTACTGCCGCGTGTGTACTTCGCTCGATACCACTGCGGCGGTGCCGGCAGCAGACACGACGGCCAAAGTCGATCCTATGCACATTTATATGTATATATTATACGTACACACGGAAAGCACAAGTATTTTATGTAAGAATTGTAGATTCACGTACCCTCGCTTATACGTATGTAAAATTATACTTTAACATACTAAAATCTAATTATATATTTTTCATCAAGTAAGAGAGGATAAGAATTTAAATTTTCTCTAGCGTTAGTTATAGTAGAAAAGTAAGCTTAAATGATAGTTGAATATAAACGTGTCGTCATATTCGTCGAGCGTGAATCGTACGTGGAGATATATACGCGTGCTCGTTCTTTACGCGCAATATAACATTGTAAAAGCAATATTTCACTTTCTTTTCTCTTAAACTTATTTTTCATAAGATAAATATATATGCAGATAAGAGAGAAAGAGGGAAAGAGACAAAAGGGGCTGTATAATATTCAAATTTTCTAAGCACCATACGTTTAGGTTAAATGTTGTATTTATGCATTTATACATTTATGTTTATGGGCATAAGCTTGTTTTCGTTATACAGGATGGTTAATACGCGCCTCTTAACATTGTATGCGCTGGCGTATACGTTGTTAAACAAGGTATTTCTCAAATGGGTCCAACTTGATATGAGAATTCGTGGAATTTTCGTACATATATACCAAACAAAGCATTGCAGGATTAATTAAGATCTAACTTGTTACTATTTTCTTTTAGATTTTATTTCTTAAGCTTAAGTAAGGGATATTAATTGTTTATTTTATTTTATACAATTATTTGTCTTATTTTAATCTTATAGTATTTCATAACGAGGAGAGAAATCTTCATGACCTTATTTCTATTAGATTATGTAGAATTCATCGTGAGATATTTTTTTCTTTATTATTACATTTAATCACCGTGTATAAAAATCTTTAAAATATGTAAATTAAAATATTTTAAAATTTTATAATAAACATTAAATGACAGCCAAAACAAAAGACGTTAACGTTAAATTGTTAAATCGTTCCAATTTCATTCTCAATTTTCTTTCTACTGTACACTATTTATATATAGACGAAATAAGCTTACGTAAAATTTGCATTAACGAACATGTTCACCGTCTCTCTGAACATTAATCTGAGCGTTGTGATCGTTGATCCTCTTTTTTTTTGTCTTATTTTTCTTTTTCTTTCATCTTCTCTCTATTTCTCCTTACTTTTCCTTTATCTTCATTGTACTTTAAAGTACAATTTCTGCTTTGTCCTTCTTTGGACTCGAAGCTCTTCATTTAAAAGCTCTGTTTTCGCTTTTTGTTCATTCGCTATTATTTTTCTCACTTTCTCAACGTTAGATCTATCCTTAAAATCTAATCCTAAAGCTTGAGCTGAAGACTGAAATAACCAAGAGTCGAGAAAGCCCTGACTTTTGAGAAACATGACGTTGGATACAAGAACGGACGTAAAAGTTAAAAAAATAAAATAAAGGTAAAAGAGAAGTAAAGAAATAAAGTAAGTCGATCTCTCAAACAACTCAATTTTTGCGTGGCTTTAAATGGCTTTGCACAGGCGACATAAGGAAATAAGGGGTTGAATAGAACTTTACTATACCTAGGCTTTCTCTCCTTCTCTGTCTTCCTCTTTAGAATGAAATAGAATCGGTTTCGTTGAGAGAGAGAAAGAGAGAAAAAAAAAGAAAGCTTCTATACGCTCTTTGGCTTTGAGATGAAATAGCTCGAGTTACCCCAAGTCTACTTTATACCTATACGAATATAGAGATACGTTTATAAAGATGATTTCTTTTTTTTTCTCTCCGACCCGTAATGTGAAGAAGAGAACAAGATGAAGATGGAAAATAAACGTTGCACAGAACGATAGACGTTTACTTTGGCAATGCTTTAGTGTAATAGAAGTATTTTAAATGAATATCGATTGAGATGAACGCTGGTGTCTTTAAAGAAAAAAAAAACAAAAATAGATGAAAACTTTAGATGAAAACCTTAATATTTATGAAATTTCATATTATAACTCTATACTAGGCAATAAGGAGAGAGTACAATAAGAAGTATGTTATAAAAATATTTGCAGCATTTCATGTAATTGAAGTTTGTTAAATTTCGATAAACTTCTAGATTTTCATGTTGTTGAATCTAGAGCAGTAGTTTAAAAATACTTGGCAGTGTAAATTTCCTCGTTTCTTCAATAGAAATTCGATTAATTTAGTTATTTGGTTACCTTAAAGAAAAGAATTTCTTCTAATATAATTGATCAGCAATAGGAAAATACTAAAGCCAGTAATTTTTACAAATAATTCAATGAAAATTTTAATTAAAACCTTAATTAAAAAATGTACTGCTAGAGCAATTTCCGATTTCAATATCAATACTTTCACCTAGTTTTTTTTTGTTTTCTTTACGCTCCACGTATACAACATACTCGTCTGTATAATTAATCTTCAGAAGAGCATAAACAATAACAGTTTTTGCAAATGACTTTTTTTCCGCGGATACGTACAAGCTATAATGCATATAGTCACGTGGACGCAAAATATAAAAGAGCTGTCCTTTTCGCATTGTTCGCATATACTCGCAAGGGAATACTATTACATGTTGAACTTACATCTGTGTGTTTATATACATATATTTCTGTGCAATCCTGATGCATTCCGCAATTAAAATGTAAATTTCAGCACGTAGAAAGAGAAAGATAAAAAGAGAGAGAGAGAAAAAAAAGAGAGGAGGAAAGAGAGACAAGCAGTAGCAGCAACAGCACTTCATTCGTAAAAGTGGCAAGCTGAGAGCTTTTGCTCACTCATTGCTCTCCGAAGCGTCGCACATACAGACACATATACGGTCACATGCTCGTTTTATATATGTACACGCATACATGCGTTTCTTGTCACTCGTTGTTGTATATGTTTGTACGACAAGTTGTGGAAGAGCTACAAAAAATAAGAGAAAGAATAGTGAGCTTAAAAAAACCGTAAAAAATGAATTTTATATAATCATATATAATCAAATATGACTATTATAATATGAATATTACATTCAAGGAACATCTTTCGGGTGTTCCCCTTAGATTTCAACAATATTACATTATATAATGGTAGACTAAAAATAAAAGATAAATATTTATTGATTTTATCAACGGAAAAACACCTATAATGGATGGAACAATTTCTCAAATTTGAAGATGATTGGAGGTTATTTAATAGTTTCACATATCAAGACTTATTTTTTTAACCAAAGTAATTGGAAAATTTGTATTACCGTAAAAGATGAAAAATACCATTTGCTTCAAATATTAAAAATGTATCGACCTTGTATTAATATATAAAATTATAAATGACATTATTAAATTTAGTTTCTTTACTAAATTAAGATATGTTAATTTAAATCAGAGAAATAATATCACTAGGCTTCAATTATTGGTCCATAACTAATTAATTTTTCTGCAATACATAAATCTTTTTAAATATCTTGACAAAATAGCGAACATATTCATGAAAAATCAGAAAAATTTTTATTTCAAAGATTTTCACTAAAGTCATTGCAAAATTGAAGACCGAAGAAATGTTGCTGTAGTTCTTTCGAAGATTACCATTATTTTTCAAAATATGAAAAATAAATATAAAAATATTTTTAAAATAAATACAAAAGTTTTAGTTGTTATACGAAATATTTAGGTAACATTATTTTGTATTTAAAATAGAACACATATAAAAATAATATATGTAATATAATTAAGTTATTATTTTTGTCCAAAAAATTAAAGTATATTAATATTTTATAATATGCATTATTGGATTATTTAAAATATCTATATAACTCTTTTTAAAAATATGTTTTTAAAGAATATTATTTGTAAAAAAGTACATATAATATTTAAGCTAAAAAAAGTTACATATATAAAGTAGAAAAGTTGAAAATGAAAAAAAATTTCCCCCAATGAATATGAAAAATAAAATCGAAGAAACCTATTAAATTTATTTTAATATCATTTATAAAAAATTGGAAAAAATATTTCATAAATATCTAATAGTCATTTTCTTCAACTGAATTTATCTAATAATTTATTTTAATAATTTAATTTAATAATAAATAATTAATATTATATAACAATAATTTAATTTAATAAATACATTTTCAAGTTTTTTATGTTAGTATAAAAGGTAATTTTTTCTCGGAGTTCGATTAAAAAATCAAAAGCTTTTACAGCATGGATTTTTTTTATATTGTTAATAGTACATACATTATTTCTCTGTAATGTTAACTTTCGTGTTCAAAATTAGATAATAAGGTGGTTACTCCCTTTCAAAATCATTTCTTTTTCAAGACCCAAAAAATAAATCAGATTTTCTGTTATGTATGATATATATTTTATTTTTTATATTTTATTCCGAATAGATTATTTAATCATTTCAAGTAAATTACATTTTTTATTTATCTTGGTGATAAAAATTTTTCAAATGATTTGATAAAAAAATATCAAGTTATGCGAAACTATTAAATAACCTCTAATCATCTTCAAATTCGAGGGGATGTTTCTCCTCTTAAAAATATTTTCCAAGCGACAGAAAATATACAATTCGGAGAGGGGTACTTGAATGGTTTTCCTTGTTAGTCTTATAAAATTATGTTTAATCATGATTCCATATAAATTTATAAACTTACTATTTTGATAACTGAGTGTTCTGACTATGTAATCGATCATAGATATTAAATATTTTAAAATATTAACCCAGAAAATCAACTTTAAAAATACCTAAAGGAAATACTAGAAAGTTTTCTTCAGGGAATTCTATTAAAAATTTTAAAACATTTTTTCAGAAAAATTTTTTAAAAACTGCAATATTTGATAATATTGATTCATTTGCATTATTACCTACAGATTTTTCCATTGTTTCCTTCGCAGATAATCCTGCGTATTTTCCTTCAGATTTATATATAGTGAAGCTTGCTGATTTTTTTCATAAAAGTATATTTATAATAAATATGTATTACCATACTCATCTGTTTCTACTTAAACTCTCACTCTGAAAAACTAATTAAAAGTTTTATTGTTGGAACAATTAGATCGCTTATTTTGTTTTCACGCTCGCTTGAAAGTAAAAATGACTCTTTCGACATTTAAATATACTATTATTAAGCTTTTCTTTGTCAATTCAAACGTGTGTTTATGCAATTAGTATTCTTTTACAAAAACAATTTACAAATTGTTAAATTTCCATTGCCAAGCTTTACCGCATTATTTTGAACACTTTACTGTAAAGTTAATTCAGCGCACCTATTAGGTTATAATTTTTTAACTTTTTATTCACTCTCATATTACAATAGTTTGAAGCCTGGTGTAAATTATATAAAAATTACATTTTACACCCTTCACTTCATCAGCTATCACATTATCGTATAAGTACATTTCCCCGACGTTAAAAAACGCTTTACTCACAATAAACAGTAAAAATGAAAAATGAAAATTTCAAGATATTATTTGAGAAAATTTCTCTTTTGCTTATACATATAGTATTGCAATACACTTTTGAAATAAGCAAGAATGAAATATCTTTAAGTTATATAGCAATATATATACATGATCCAAATCATATAAAGTATTATTTGTTAAGTATAAGATCTTGGAGAAATGCCGAGACGTATTGATTTCTCTGAGTAAAGAGGGATTTATTGCTTAGGATAAAGGAAAAAAACAGCGAGCTCTAAGGTAACTACGTTGCACAAGAGGCAATGCAGAAGAACGAAAAAGCTCAAGAGTAGAGGAGAACTTGTCTTTAACTTGCTTCAAAGAAATTTCTTAGTTGGATTAACTGTGTTTACCGAACTGTATATAATGCTTTGGCCTTTTTCTTTCTCTTTTTATTTCATTCCCTTACTTTTTTCTTTTATTTCTCTTTATTTCGTCATTTTAAATGGTAGCCTCGTTTCTTTTTTCTATTTTGTATTTAGATGCAAGCTTTGATAAAAGAATAAATTAACGGAATTCGAGGTATAGCTTACCAAAAAATTTAGATAATGTGTAAAAGCTTAAAACTTTGAGGTTTAAAAATGCTTAAAATTCATAACATATTCTGGGAAAACTAATTTCAACTCCTTTTATTCTTATATTAACTAAAAATGCAATATAAATTTAAAAATAATTAATTTTAGTTTGAATTTAAATAGATTCATAGTTTAACGTTATAATTTCAAAGCACTTGTGCAAAAGAGCGTAAAAAAGATTAAAAAAGTTGAAAAAAGAAAAAAAAAATTGTAGGTTTACGCGATAACTAATAGCAATTCGACCGAGGCATCTAACCGTAACAAATGAGATTTTTAATTACAAACCAAGCGTGAAAAGCTCTTCGATTTCATGACACTTGACACACACTACTCTTCGGACTATTAGAACAAAAGGCTATGCGTGTACCAATTCTCTTTCCATCTCTCTCTTTTTTCCACATGTATATACCATTCTATATCCAACCTACACAATGATTCCTGTTGTATACGCATACAAGCGACATACGCTTTGTAATTATCATTCACATTCTTGTCATTTACTTGTTCTGACTTTTTTCTCTCTTCTCTTTTTTTTTACTCATCTATCTCGTTGAAACCGCCCACCATTGATTTGAGGACGTACTCATGAATGAACATTATGGATTCTTTTAAGGTTACAGTTCTATGAACTTTTCAAGTACTTTATTATTAAAATATTCAATTGAATGCTCATATACTTTTGAAACAGTAACTAAAATAAATGAACTGAAAATTATAATGGTTTCTCCAATTTTATTCTATTCTATTTTCTTCTTTATTTTCATTGCTTTATACTTTATTGTGGATATTAAGTTTGCGAAAATTCATATTAAGTTTTATTAACGTTTTAGTAGCAATAATTCGATGGATATCAATTCATGCAGATATATTTTTTCATTCCGTTTAATAATATTTTATTAAAAAAAGTAAATAAATCGGATTAAGTAGACCTTGCAGAAAATTATTAAAAGTTGCGACAGAGGTGATTTAGCCAGGATATTAGCCTTTAAGTATTATAATCATGTACATTAAGCCATTAATTATTGTCAGTAGGGCATAATTAATTCAGCCGTTTGAACTTAAGCTCGTAAAGCTGTCAGAGTTTTGCAGTTAGAAACGCGAAATGTGGTTAATTTTACTTTGCGAAATTCTGCCGTATACTTGCGCAGAGTATTTCATTGAAAAATTGGTAAAAAAAAAGAGAAATTTTTAAACTTTACTTCAACTATTTTTAGGAAGGATTATCAATTTATATTTTAGCACTTTTTTTCTTCTATTTATTCATAGTTTGATGAATACATAAAACAAAAATTAAGATGATAGCTTAAGTATTTAAATATGTTCCAGAAAAGACTCTAACTTCCATTTTTTAAATAATATATTTATTCAAAAATATGTGTATCCGAAATATGTTTAACGTGACATACATCACTTTTATAATTTAACAATACTAGAGAGCTTATTTTAACTTGAATTATATTTATACATTTTAATGGACATTGTCAGTTATGTATGATAAAAAATGTATTTTTAGCATTTTTACAATTCAGTTTTCTACCGTGCACTTTTAAAGTGCTATCAAAAAGAAAAAAAGAGAAAGAAAAGAAGGAATCTAGACAAAAGAAACATCCAATTTACGATAATGCATTTTACACTACTATACGATGCATCGCGTACAAAGCACATTAAAAAAAAAAACAAAAAAGCAAAAAAAAAGAAACAAAATAAAAGGGTCTCTGTGCGTTTCTCAATGGAAACATAGATTTAAACACAACAACTCGACAACAGCCCGAGCAACAGTAAAGTAAGAAACTAACATAATTACGGAGGGCGTAGATTAATTAGAGGGAACTAGAGTTGCTACTTTGAATCTCTATAAAACTTCATGTGTATATACATGTCAGTTTTCTGTTTTATTTTTTTTTGTTCTTTTTTTTGGGTTTATTTTCACAAACCAAAATCTACACACGCGTAAAAAAAAATTGTACAGTTAGATTAGCAAAAAATGTAAGTAATGTTTAATCTCGGGAGCGAAAAAAATTTGGAAAACCGCAGATGTATATATATGTATGTATACAACGCCCTTTTTCGTTGATTTTTATCACCTTTTTTTTATTGTCGTATATGGAATTCTACCAGTGATAAAACTGAATCTGTTGACAGCTGCTGTTGTAATCTAAAGCCAAATAATAAGAGTTGCGAGAATACATATTAACTACTAATTTTTTCAGTTTCGTGCTTTTTTTCATTTAGGAGAACAGACGCTATTATTAATGATTATGTGTACCGTAGTAGAATCATACATTGTTATAATACTGTAGGTTATTTTGCTGTGATTATTTTTGTTGAAATATTTTTTCTAATGACAATAACTTAAATTTGAATAAATTTTCAATAATTAAATTTTAATTATTTCGTACATATGCTATCATTTGTGTTTAATTCACATGTTACTTTGATATTTTGATATTTCATTATATACAAAAATGTTTTTCCTATTAATAATTACAAGCGTTTTATCAACATGATATTAATACAGAATCTTAAATTAAACATGAAATTTTGTACTTTCAAACAAAACTCACATATACAGTTTTTAACTCAATTATTGTGATCTTAATTTACTGAATTTTAGTTGATATTAAATTAAGGCTTTTCCAAAAGTAGTTAGCGTGCAAATTTGAATGCAGATAACTCTATTAATTACTTTCCCAAAGCGTTTGGTATTTCATAAAAGGGTAAAAAAAGAAAGAAATAAAGTTGCAATTTATAGTTTTAAAACTATCAAAGTTTTTGTAAAGAAAATTTTTCAAATAAGCAAAAACTTTCTTTTTCTTTCTTTTTAAAATCATACGTCACACGTATACAAACATAAAAAGCGTCATCTCATCTTACGAGCACATACATTTAAGATGAAGAAAAATATTAAAATGTAAAGTCATCTTTGAGTCCAACAAAATTTAAAACTACACACTGCTAAAAGGAAGAAGAAGAAGAAAAATAAAAAAAAGGAAAAAAATTAAAGAAATAAAGCACATGCATATATAAGCGTGTTAAAAAAATTTGCGCGGATAAACGTGTAAAAAGGATTTCTCTTACGTTAGCGTACATTAAAAAACTTTCTCATTAATTTATGTAAATGAAAACTTCAAACATCCTTTTTACTTCTTTTTCTCTTTCTCTGGGCTTACTCGTATCTTTCTTCTTTATTTTTCACACCATGTAGAATGTGCGAAATTGGTTATAATAGTTCCTTCATCTTGGCTTTCTTAATTCTTTCATTTCTAAAGTATCACGCGCGCTTGCACATACTTATGTGTATGTGTGTGTAAATTCATGTACAGATACATGTAAAAGCAAGAGTAAACAAGCACGAAAAGGTCAAAGAAAAGAGATAAGTTTAAAAGAAACGAATAAATCATTTAAAAAAAAGGAGAAGAAAGAAAAAAAAGCAAAACTTATGAGCAGTTCAGGTTGAAGAAATGCCTTATTCCTTTCCTCTAGTAGCACTTTAACTTTAGCACTGCTTTTCATTTCTCTTTCTCTCATTCCATTCGCGTATATAAATCTTTCAACTTCTTAACGTTCCTTCGCCAGTCATTTCAGTTAAGGGAGGAAAGCGTTTCTTTTTTTCTTCTTTCTCTCTCTTTCTTCTTCTTCTTCTTTATTCTTTTGTATATATACGTATAACGGGCCGCGAAAGCGAGAGACCGCAGTAATTTTAATAATCTGGTTGCTCCGTCGTATTTCGTATAACGAGGAAGAGCGCCAAAGCGGTTACCCACCGACAGTCTTAAGAACATTCTTTCTTTATTTTTTTCTTCTTTTTTCTTCTTTTTTTCATTTTTATATTTTACTCCTCGTCGACATCGTCGTTCTTCTTTTATTTTACGGTATACGATTCTTATACTTTTCTAAGATGAAAACTACGTGTTATTTTTTTTCTCTTCTTGTACTAAGCAAAAGTTATCTTTTCTAAAAGATTACGCGCGCACGAGCTATAGGTTACGCTCTTTTAATTTTCAGTCAAGTTCATTTATGATGCTTACCAGTAAAAAATGAAGATGTAATTTTGAACGTTGATAGTAAATTGACGTTTACTTATTATTGAAAAAATTCTTGATTACATTTTTATTCTTTAACTTTTTTTTTCTTGTTTAGGCTTTTAGTACAATTTGGTGAAATTTAACAATTCCAGGACCTGTTTCCCTTTAGCGTATACTGAAGCATTACTTCCCGCTCTGATGCGATGAAATTCAGTTGAGATAGAAAAGTATTGGAAATATTTCAATTTCAATTACTTATCGCGTAATTCACTTTTGCAAAATTTTACTTTAAACTCTACGAATTTAATTTTAAAAATAATAATTTTAAATATAATTAAATATTTTATTGTGTATGTTAATTATTGACAGAAAATATTTAAATTACATGAATATCCGATTTAATATAAATTTCAAATATTAATTTATTTATAATAATTAATTTTAAACGTATGTTACTTGTTAATTTCATTCAAGTTATCTTCGTTTGATTTTTTGAATTGTTTTTAAATAAGTTATACAAGATCATTTCAACTAAAAAAATAATTAAAATTTACGTTAATATACATTAAAACTTACATCAATATTCCATAATATATGTCAATATTCCATAATTCTTCATATATACCTCATACTACTAGTATGTAAAATAAAATTTAAATTCGATGCTTCTTACGAAAAAAAATCAAATATTTATTAGGCGTGTCTTTTTTACAATTCTATTGAAATTTCGAAAAATTTCATTTAAATTCCATACAAAATATGAAAAACAGGTGAAAGGTCAAACATCGATTTGCGAGGCAAACGTGTGTATATGGATGGGAGTGTATGTATATATACATACACTAAGGTGATGTCACGAGAATCGGTTTGCAAAGAAAAGATAAGTTTTCAAACTATTTAAGAGAACTAGAATTACTTTAATAACTTGCAAACTTGCTTTGAATTTAAAAGCAAACTAATTAACTCGAAGAGTTTATGAAAACAGTGCACAGTAAGGGAAGAAAAAAATTATACCTTCAAATGGTCTTATTCTTGACTAAAATAGCTGACAGAAAATTCTAAAGATAGTTAATCATAATGAACATTTAAAATAGATGCATACTATTTAAGTTAGAACTTATTTTTTTATAAGATTTTAAATTATAAATTATTTCAATTTAAAAAAAATCCATTGCTTGATGATTAATGTTTTCGCTATTTTTTTAGATTTTATTGATCCACTATGAGAAATTCTCTTTGAAATTAAATCTATTATTCAATTAAAAATTGTAATAAATTTATAAGATGGGTTAATATAATGGACTTTTTTCTACAAATTGAAAACAGTTATTTCTTTCTTCACGTCAATTTGTATATTCTTTGGAATAAAACTAAATCCATTAAAAATGTTAAGAAAAAAATGTATTTACTTTAAAACTCTTTTATGAAACGAATAAAGGTGAGCCCAAAGATGTTTATTAATGAGCAAGCTATGGCAGAAACCATATTCTCTATTGTATTTTCTTATAGCACTCAAAGGAAAAAAATACGAAAAGTAAGAAAAAAGAAGAAAAAATAAATAAATCCAATCCTCGCTATGAATGAACGATGAATCAAGGAGTAGGTAGCTTTTCTTTTTCTCCCTGTGTGCCAAGATAAAAGCGTCTCTCTACACTGCTGCAAAGAGAGAACCCCGCGGAATCGAATGAATTTCGCAAAAGATACGCGCTCATCCAGACATATAGACACACACACACACACACAGACATACACATCCCTTTTTCTCTCTCAGTTTTCCTTAAAAAGTACACGAAGTACCCCGATAAATAATGGCCAAGTATCGCGTATATCGATGCAGAAAAGAGGGAAAAAGATAGAAAAGAAGGAGAGGGAGAGAGTTAGAGACAGTTTGAAAAAGAGAAAGAGAAAGATGGGACACGAAATTTATTTATGCGCCCACGTTGGACGTAGGAGGAGGAGGAGGAGGAGGAGCGAGAAAATAAACTTGCTAGTGGCATTTTCCCTCGATCCGCTATTCGTCCTCTTCTTCTTTCTCACTCTCTTGTGTGACAGCTTTATGGCCGGGAAGTCCGTATATACTCTAGCACACGAGACCGATGAAAAGCTCATCCTTCACACACACACATACACACACGAATATACACCGGTATACATATACAGTATTTATACATATATAAACAAGATGCATTAAGATAAGTCTACGGGATTACATATTGGATGCTAGAGCGAGAGCGAGAAGGAGAGAGAAAGGGCCGAGCTTTATATTCATAATAATGAGAATACGGCGGAGGTTTATATTGGATCTATATATTGCTTTTGATCTGTCTTGTTGGTGACAATATTCATGAGATGGATACACTATATTGCATTGTTGTATCGAAACACTTTTTTATTTTTTTTTCCTAGTTTTTTGTATACATACAAGAGACATTGATTGTTACGGAAATGTAAAAGGATTCAAAAAAAGCATATCTATGTATTTGTCCCCTGTATAATATCTTTTATGCTGTACATGATTTAAGCGGATACCGTTTATTTTATTTCATAACGCGCATTTCTTTTATATTGTTTTTCAATTTTTTTTTTTTTTTTCGAGATGTTTGAAAAATTTTTATTTTTATGCATGGAGCTCTGTGAACGATGGTTTGATATTAATGCATTCTGTGTGTACCTGAAAATATAAATTATTAGATGATTGCTAATTTATATATGTGAATTTTTGTTTTCTGCTTTTTTCTCCTTTATCTTTTTGTTATTTAATATGCGCTGTGAGTGACCCTTTTCATGTAAATATTTAATACAGGGCTTACAAATGAATTGAATGTAAAAATGCAAGGTTGATTTACGTGACACGCTATAATTTAATGTCGAAATTCGAGACACATAAATCAACATACATTTTT
The DNA here is from genome assembly GCA_017163975.1 of Anastatus disparis. NCBI lineage: Eukaryota > Metazoa > Arthropoda > Insecta > Hymenoptera > Eupelmidae > Anastatus > Anastatus disparis. The sequence goes on from JAFFSR010000251.1 coordinate 7,321,520, forward strand.
TATGAAATTTTTCTGTTTTTTTTAATATTTTTAAATTGCATGGAACGTGTGATAAATTATACATAAATATCTGGAAATGTAAACAAAAAAAAGGATTGAGTTTTTCCAGGATAATGCCAATTTTATGTTATTTTGACGTTTATTTAAAATTCGAACATAGCAGTATTATATTATTTCATATTTAAAAATATTCGCGCATTACTAGTGCTTTTATTATGCTTTGTGTATCGTATCATATGACTGACTCTTGTTTAATTTTAATTTAATTTAAATATTAAATAATCAGAAATTTTACAAAATCAAAAGAATAACAATACCTTTTATTTTTGACTTGAATAAAAAAATAACAAAATTTTTCCATATATTTTCAAAGATTAAAAATCGAAAGATTACGAATAATCTAAAATCGAAAGCTTGCTCAATGTTTTAAAACTTAAAAAGGCTTTTAAAAGCAGTCTACGTATGCTATACACTCATGCGCTTCAAAACTCTTTATATATACACAAACACTGAGATCTTAGGGCATACTTTGCACCTTTCTAGCATCTCGTGTCTCGTCTTAACCACTTGAACGCTTCGAGGAGGCAAGCGCTACTCTAGTAAAATATATATATATATATATATATATATATATATATATATAAACTTCAGTTTTATCTTGATGACGATTTTGTCACTGTTAAAGCAGATAACAAAAACATTTTTTTGAAATTGAAAAAGAAAATAAAAAAATAAAAATATAATTGCAGACATTAATAGCAAGTTGATGGTAAGCTTTAAGAAAAACGTACAATAATGACAGACTGTTTGATAGTACGATGAATAGGAGGGTGGAAAATGAGTTTGTTGCTAAATATTTTTCGTTAAGTACAAAAGAGAAGAAAAAAAATGAAAGAGGGGGTGGTTTGAGAAAACTGACTAATGAGAGAACAGAGTGACTGGCAAGATATTTAAATGAGAAAGAAAATCATTCTTTTTTTTCTTTCTTCTCTGTCCCTTTCTTTTTTTCATTTATTACTTTCCCTTAGATTTTTTTGAATGTTTTTTCTTGAATAATTTTAAAAGAGATTAATTAAATTCAAAATCAGTAACAATCAGGGTTGAAATGAAGTGTTTCAAATTTAGAAAATAAATGTGGTTTTAACGATTGTTTTGTGTTACACCCATCCTTTTCTTTTTTATTCATTAATTATTATACTCAATCTCTGTTGTCATGAGCAATTGTTTATTTAACAGAATCTTTTTATTTTATTGCTATTGTTCATATAAAGAATTGATAAATATTGCTAATTTGAAAAAAATGATTATTAAATATTCCTCTAATTATTCTTTCCTTATTAATAAAAGTTTGTGGTAAAAAAAGTATAAAAATTACTTATGAATAAGAAGTATTTTTAGAAAACATGAGGATATTAAATCTTTTATAATCCATTGAAATGTAGTCGCTCTTATTAGATCCCAAGAATAAAAGCCATCTATAAAGATGTTTTTTTCATTGGTAATCCGTTATTCAAGATCACAAGGAGAAAAAAAAGGTCTCCACACATATCCATAAAGGATACACTTTACTTGATAGCACGAAGAAAAAGTTGGGTTTCGCAAAGAGCACATCAATTCTCTTTAAATTTTGATCCATTTCCCCCTTTTTTTTTATTTCTTTTTTTTTTTATTTTCATACACATGCCCACGTAAATACTTTTCTTCGTTCGAAAACTTAAATCTTCTCTTGTTACACAATATTTTAACTTTGAAATATATTATAACTAGTATTTCAATAAAAAAAGAATATATCAAAATAAATTCCAAAAAAGGGTGTGTTTACAATTTGTCGATTCCACGTGTAATGGTATACGTAATATTGCTTTTGGTTTAGTCAATTTTCACCAGAATCTTATAATACGTTACGGTATGAGAAATGACTTTATGGATTTTGACAAATAACAAAAAATAATTACATCTTGGGAAAATGATCGATCATGCGAAATGAGATTTCTCTTTTCTACACATCTGCTTTATTTTTTCCGGGCATATTCCACGTGTATTAGTTATATGTTATAAACAAGTTTTTTTTATATGTGAAAAAATCGTAAGATGTTATTTATAAATTTAAATATCTCGTAGGGCAAATTTAAAAATATAATATAATGAAAAAAAGTAATACGTATACATCAAAATGAAATTTAATTGTTTTTTGTTATAATATTTAGCCCTCAGAGAGGCAAACTAAAATCATGACATTAAGTAACAAGCCAGCCCTGAGAAGCCCGACTGAATTTCAAACTTCTTTCCGTTTTTAAAACTAAAAAAAAAACAGTTCATTTTCTTTTTCAATATTATTTTTATAATTATATGCTTTTCGAACAAAAATAATAATGATTTAGTATCAATGGAACATAATAATCATAAAATTAACAAGAAAATCGTAACCATCTGAGTCTCTGAGGTCCAAATTGCCACTTTAAGGGTTAATATCTTGAAAAAAAGATAGTGTTGTTTTGTCAGATAAAATTATGATGTCAAAACGTCATTCAGACAATATTCGCCAAAATTATCATTTGTTATGGTAATATTAACCTTTTTTTGGGCATTCGTAATGTGTAATTTGAAAATCTGTTTGATATTAATAAAACACAAAATTATATAATTAAATATAATAATTTTTTTTACCGTATTTTATATTTGAAGGTTAATATATTCAATTGTGAAGTATATATATATATATATATATATATATTTTATTATTAAGAAAATTGCATTTGCTAACCATTTAGAGAGAAAATGCACAAAGCACGATTAATTCAGACGGATTCAAGCAGGGTCATTATTTCTTGCATGCAATAGTCTCATAATAGTACGTTAAATTATAAGTACAAAATTGTGTATTGAATTGCACTTTTTTTTTCTTTTTTTTTCAAATTGTATTATTATTTAAGTAACAATAATAATTCCGTCTCTTCACTCAACCTAGATTCTTTTCTTGATTTTACGATGTACTTATCTCTTTTATTGAACTCAATTCATATAACAAATATTATTTTTATATAAAAAATTACAATTCATAAGATATTTATTATGAAATTTCATATTGAAATTTTAATATTAAACAAATGTGAAAAAATTTTCACATTATAAATGCTTATAGAATATCATTAAAAATCATATTATTATTGTAATTAAAAATATGTGAAAAAAGCAAACGTCTGATAATTACGTATAATGGTAAATTAATTATCGGAATTGCGCTCGCAACATTATTATTTAATTCATTATTGATAAAAAATGAACATATAATCATGGTTAAATTAATAAACTCCAAGTCATTTACAGAACATTTGATATTTCTGTAAAATCGAAAAATATATACGAGAGAAACAGAAATAAAGAAAAAATAAATGAACGTTATCGATGATTACATCAATGACATACAAAAAAAAGTGCTCGTAATTCATTTGCTGTTTAAGTATATAAGAAAAAAAAGAAAAAAGAAACGCAAAGTGATACCTGATCATCGCATTTATTTTCGTATATATAATAATAATAATCATAGTAATAACAATAACAATAACAATAGTATGTCAACAAAGAGAGAAAAGAAAAGAAATAAAATAAGTAAGCGTGGGAAGGGAAGAGAGAGAGGGGTTAAAGAAAAAGAGAAAGGAAGATAGGAAAGAGCTTCGGATCATTTATCGTACATAACATAGAAAATGGAACCATCAGGGAGCAAAGTATAGAAGTGAGAGAATGAAAAAAAAGGATGGGGGAGCGAAAAGAGAGAAAGTAGATAGCAAAACCGTTCTTACAGAACTAACAACGACTATATATTTTTTTGTAACCCGCAGTCACGATGGCTTGCCGTGCTTTAGCTCATTTTTTTTCTTCTTTCTCTCTTCCTTACTTACTCTCTCTTTTCACTCTTCAGAATGATCCCTTTTCTATCTCTTTTTTTTTATTTTTTTTTTTCGATGTCGAAGCAAGAGCTTTTCCTCTTACCGTATAAACGCGTTAAGCAATTCTTCTTCTAAAGCTACGCGTATAACTATATAATCTAAACAAAAAAAAGCTGTACCCCTATAATCTGAAAGTGCAAATTGTTACATAGGGTAGGAGAGGAGAAGAGAAAACAAATCAGTTACAGATTTCTAGTATACGTTTACTTTTAGTCTTGCGGAACTCTGTTAATTTGTTATACATTACCAAAACTTTTCTTATATATATATATATATATATATATATATATATATATATATATATATATGTATTTATAAATATATTGAAGGGAAATTAGATATATGTGTATACAGAGATTAAGGGGATAGATAAAAAATATTTTCATGACATTATTCATTTAGGCTTCTTATTCCGAAATTATGTGATTTTTTTAGATGACCACCATTAGATAAGGTTTTATGATTTCATTGCTGTCAATGATTTGGGTTTGATAAGAGGAAGCTTATGAATATACGGAAATGACTATTTTTGTATGCTTAACATTATATTTAGTATCTAAAATTTCGACTTGAAAATCTTCCACTACTTTCCAACGCATCCTATATTTATTAAAATAACATTTTTTATCGTACTGATCGTTAATATTTTATTTGAGTAATAAATATAAAGTCAATAAAACAATATCTTTTAAAAAAATCTCTCATTTTGCTTTTGCCATGAGATCAGCAATTAAATTTTTTATCTTCTTATTGTGATTCAACGATGCAAAAAAGTATCTACAACATATTTATAAAATGTCAATTATTTCACAATAATGAAAAAACCTTGTGTATAAAAATATATACATTTATTTGGCGATGCACTTCCATGAGCATTATTTACTAATGACTTTTAGTGTACTTTTTTTCTTCCTTTCTTTTACAGTGTACAACAACAAAAACACACACATACATGCCCACACAATATATGGGTGCGCGTATATGTACACACATGTTCGAAAATTTTTAACATCGCCTTTACTTTACAAAGATGTGCACATGCTTTAGGGAATAAAAGATTTTACTTGAGTGGAATGCTTTTTTTTTAATCAAAGAATGGAAATATTTAAAAATGAGATACTTCTAGAAATAAATACATGAAATGGAAGTATTTTTTTATTCTAAAGAATTTGTAATCATTCTATACGTAATTATTTTTTTTTAATTTGTGAAAATTTACAAAATATTTTAGAAAAATTTAATTCGGGAATCTATGATGGAATGTAATTAAATCTTTAACTAATATTACTTCATAAAATAGTTAATTTAATTATTTCTTAAATTTAATTTTTATTTAAAAGTGCTTAAAAATAATTTAAACAATTGAAAATTAAAAATCCAATATCCGATTGTGATTTTCATTGTTTATAAGCCGTTAAAAAGATATTAGATTCAAATAATTGATGCGATCAATCGGACTTTATCTTCTTTTTCGTTTCTGCATCACTATAATTTTCACGTCGAGTCTATTGTGCATGCAAACTCTCTAAAAAGAAAAAAAAAGAACTTTTACGAATTGCGCTGTTAGAAGCAGTTGTAAGCGCTCCAGTAAACTCGAGGTCGAATCGTTAGTGCACGTCATTATTCGTTAATTCAAGTTATTACACGAGTGCTAAAAAAAATAAAAAAAACTGATAATAATCAAATATACAAGTAAAAATTTTCTATAAAATTAACGAACGGAATAAAAAATTACGAATTAATCAGTTAATTTGTTTCTGATTGGAATTTTTTTATGAAACCAATAATTTTTTTAATTCAGTCTAACACTCAATTTTTTAAAAGCTATGAGCAGTTTTGTCTAAAGTTTAAGGATTTTTATAAAAAGTTTAATTCGTAAAAATCTTTTGTTCAATTTCTATTCTTTATTTTTATTCAATTTCATTTGTTTAAAACTTTTGCACAAATTGAGCTTTTTTGACAAATCTTGTTTTGAAACGAAAGATTTTGATTTCAAAATTTATATACTATTGGTGAAAATCTAATATAATAATTAATTCTATAATTTAACGATTTTAAAAGAAATGCGAATTATTTCAAAAAGTATAATAATTCGAATAAAATTGCCCATACTTGAAAAAATATCAAACGTCGGATCGAATAAATACGACTTTTTTTATCACTTTTAATGAAAAAAATATATCAGAGTTAAAAGAAAATCTTGAACCTAAAGATGAAATAGTCTCCTTATGAGTTCACAAAATAATAAAAAAAAGATTACGAAGATGATCTTTCTCTTATTGCTCTTTTCCATTAAAAATACAAATTGTGACTGATCACATTGTATATGCATTATGTTCTTTTCATATTTACATTAAAATTTATTTATTTATTATATTTATATTTTATATATATATATATATTCATTCAGTTATTATTAATATTAATAAAATAAATTTTTTTCTGTTTCAGGTCAGTATTATAATCTTTCAAATAAAATTGTCATTCAAACATGATAAGCATATCGGATAGAACATTGTAAGTGTACAAACAACTTTATGTTAAGACTAAAATGAAATCTGCATTGTTTTATAATATCATCTTTGTTTTGAAACAATAGAATTTTAATATTAATTTCAACTTGACTTCGAAAAATAATAAAAAATAATAAAAAATAGTGAAATATAACGTATTATGTTGTGTAACTTAATTTTAAATTACTGCACGTCTGGCTAATCCAGATTTTAACTACTTACAGAATTCGCTAAATCTAAAAATAATTTCCATAAGTTAAACTCCGAGAGCTTTATTTCAATGAAAATTGTAAAAATAATACGTATAGCTATTTCAAAATAGAAACTTTAGATTATTAATATTTTAAATAACTAAGACAAAATTATCTTCTCATCAAATGAAACAAGTTTCTGAAGCATTAATGACATTCATGAACTGACAAATCAATAAGTTATAATAATATAATCAACATATTCTTAAATAAAACTCTTTTTAAAATTAGAATAAATTTATGCATTATTAATCAATACTTATAAATTTATTTACAATAAATTTCATTCGACCTTATTAAAATAATTTGTACATATGAATTATTTAATTTGAATTAAAAAAAGAAAACTAGATTGACAAACGTTATTTTCTTTTTAAAAATAATTCATCATTTTATTAATGAAATGTATTTAGACTTTGGGAATGTTCATAAATTATTTTAATGATGCTATACATAAATTGTCTTTAAATTTAAGATTTCTCGTAATCAAACTTATATAATATCCACCTACAACGTTAACGTATATGGGTTACCTAATTTCTCTTTCACGTAGTTCGAAGAACCTCACCATCTTCAATCGAACACAAATGCGCGAGATCTCAAGATGTAACTTTGATTTCTCTCTCTCTCTTTCTTTATTTAATTCTCTCGCTCTCTGGCACTGCAGCTATAAGGTCTCGACGTTAATGTATGAACTCATGTATACGCACATGGACACACATACATAAGCGCGCATTGACTCTCATATAAGCGTCGTATTCCAAAGTGTTGACGACGATGACGACGACAGTAGCAGTAGGTAAACTTAGTATACGCGAGTGAATAGATGGTAAAAGGAGCGAGAGAGAAGATATGCTTTGCATAGTAGCATAACGTTACTTGCTAGTACAATTCTATTAAGGCTTGTCTACAATAGCTATGTACGCATACCATCTTAATTGTAATCTATTAGCTTTGATGTTAGGATTGATTAGATGTTAAACTAATTCTAAGATTGTACTAAGTTCGATTCTAAAGTCGATGTGTTAATTTAATTAAGATACATGTGAGGTTAAATTTACAAACTGCACTTAAAAAAATAATTTAATTATTCATCGAAAAAAAAAATTATTTTTGACCTACTTATTTGTTTTTATAAAATTTTATAAATATTTCGAAAACCACAATGAGATGACTTTTCACATATTTATTATGAGAACCCTATTAGAATAAGCTCTAAAAATACTAATTAATTGAAGTTCTTTATTAGCGTATAAAGGAAATGAGCAATTCTCTCAACGTCCCTAATAAAGTTATCAATTGTGATTCAATTAAAATTCATTCGATAACATCTTTATTTAATATCCTGTCAACTTAACAAAAAGCTCAGACATGGTAATACAAATGACGTTAAAAGATACGTACACACAGAGAAAAAAAAAGAAACATTTACAAGTTTACGGTCCGTATGTCAATTACATCAAAAGCTTTAATATAAACTGCACACACGAGCTATACACAAAATTAAACTAAGTGAACCATGAGCTTTTCTATCTCTATCCATCTTTTATATACAAAGTAACGAAAGCAAACACCATGTCACTTGGGACGATTGTACAGTATAGGTATAACCTTTATGTATATACATAAATAGTAAAGAGAGAATAGAACGAGAGAGAGAGAAAGCTCGGCTGCGCGCTTGCGCTACAGGCATATAACTAAGGGGATCTAGTTATCAACGACACCGATGCTTTAATAATGGCGTTATTCGCCGCTCTAAATTTGTCATTCGTTAATTTATACGTCGTCTCGCTTTCCTCTTTCTATCTTTCTCCCTCCACCCTTACTCTCTTGCTTTATAGTACGTGGACAGATATAGTTGGAACCCATACTTTGGAAAATGTATAATCACACATATATATATATGATATGGTTATGACCCTACGGTACTCTTGATAATATATACAAACTAGAGAGAAAAAGGATAGGGAAGTAAAAATATGATGCTTTTACATTCACTGCTTTTAATTAATCAATTAGTAATATTCGTATACGAAAAACGTTGATAAGCTCGAGGGACTGTAGAGTTTCAAGTTATCGTGTATTTATGTAAGAAATTTTTTAACTGAAATTTTTTAGTGTCTATCATAATACTATAATAAGCTTGATTGTTTTTTTTGGATTATAATGAGATATGCCTGATACTTGAGTTATGCTCCTCTCAAGCTTTAATCTTTAAATATGATACGTACATTGAAGATAAAGAAAGATTAAACATACTTTATTATTTTTTTTCTTAAATGTGGTATATTACTACTTGACTAAAATTTAAATTCTAACCTTTTGATACTAATTAGTGCATTATTTTTTTTAATATAATGAAGACGGTAAAGAACAAATTGTAAACATATTTTAAAGAAATGAGGAAATTATTTTGCACTTGATGAGAGAATATCTTCGTTAAAAGAAAAAAGAAACTATGTTATCATTAAAAGAAATAAGAATTCGCAATAAAAAATAACATTGATTTAATTAAATAAAAATACTTTTTTCCACAATCATTATAATTATAAATTAATTAAGGTACATAATTACAAAAGTTTATAACGCACTTAAAGAATTGAATAAATAATTTAAAAATATATCCCCGGCATATAAACGGCTAAAAAGTAAAAGAAACATTATCCTATAACTCCCGAAGCATTAAAGAGACAATTACTTGGGGACCCTCATAATTTAAAAGTTCCAAGAAAAAATTAATAGAAACATAATCCTTTTTAATGCCAAATATATATACGCAAACTTTTGAGTTTATCTCCCTCTCTCTCTTTTTCGTCTCTCGTATCTACAGCAACTCATTAATTAAAGTACATTAAGCTCTTTTGTCTGTACACTGCAGCATCCTTTCTATACAATTTGTCAGTTCACGCGTAGACAATCAAATTTGCCGCTTTCGTTACTTTGCTTTTCCGGATTGCTTACCACACAATATATATATAAACGCACAAACACACACACACACACACAGAAAAATATATATATGCATGATTTTAACATCCGGTTGACCAGGAAGTTTCGCGTGTGACTCTCTTGTGTAAAATAAAAAAAAAATACAGTAAAGTAAAGTAGAGGTGACCAAGTAGACGGAAAAACGTTAATTTTACGGGATTTCCGATAACGGCGTTAGATCGCACTTGTTCACTTACTAGCAAGTGAGCAAGAGGGAGAAAGGCAAAAAAGAGAGAAAGAAAGAGAGAGAGAAAACAACCCGTTAAAATTTACGACTCTTGTTGCTTGCACGCACCTATACATATATACAATAGCCTAAAGTGAAAGTCCAGAGTAATAAACAACAGAGGAGGGATATAAGCAGCTAATGTGAAATAATATAAGTGGCCAACTTTTACTTGCTCTTATACTCTCTTTCTACTTATTTTTTTTTTTGCGGCTGCGTAGTTATTTTTCTTTTTATACATTAAATAAGAGAAAGAGAGAGACTTATAAACGATCTTAATAGTATAAGAGAGAATGACCTTTCTTTTATGTGTCACGCCATACGGGTAGGGTAAGGGTTAAGAAGTTTCAGAGGATAAATGTATTACTGTATCATGAGATATACTTCTTATTTTTTTCAACATTATATGAGAAAATCATGTTGTTTTGGCAGCTAGTTTCTTTTCGAGTAAAACTTGCAAGAAATTAATTGATTCTTTTATAAATAGGTAATTGAATCATTAAGATGAATGAAAATTAAATTTTTATAATTTTATTATTTTAAAATACAACAAATATTTAAAAGTAAGTGTTAATTTACAAATTTACAACTTGCGCGAAAAAAATCTAAAACGTAGAATAAAAAGATTTTATTTAAAGAAAATAAAATTTCAATTTCAACAAAAATCGTAATAATAACCCTAAATAATACTTATTGTCACGATAAGAATAAAAATTTCGTACGAAACATTTTCCACTCTTGATATTAGCCGTTCAACCTCGTTTACTTTTTATATAGATCTATATACATATATGAACACAAAAGAGAGAAAGAAAGAGAGAGTGAAACAAGTAACCTAAAGCAAAAACTTATTAACTATTTGTATGAAATGGCACGTACATTCGTTTGTGTTAAGGTGCGCGTACCCATCTAAAAATGAGTTTTTTTCTTTTTTTTTTTTTCGTTATTGTCGAGAGAGGTGGGTATATACTTTTAGTATTGGAAAAAGAAAACGAGATACGCGGGTGATTATCTGTTATATATACGAGCGTAAAAGATCGTAAAAGGAAAACGAAAGAAGAAGGAGAAGAAAAAGGATAGAAAAATAAGAGCAAAAATGCTAAGGTATTTTTTTCGATAAAAAAAAATAAAAACAAAAGGTATATACTAGGGCAATAAAGATTGAAGGAACGCATATATGACGAGGGGGATAGAAAGAAATAACGTTTTTTAGTGTCTCAATTTGCTTTGATATATCGCTGATTACGATGTGTTAATACTTGGATATTTAGATGATACTTATAATAAAAAATAAAGTACGTCTGATTTCATGAAATTACCAGTTTTGTCAAGATTTTGCGATACTCCGTATTGTTCTTTTTTTTCTGGAAAAAGCAATAAGAAGTTACGACTAAAGATCATAAATTTTTTTTCATGTACGATGATTAATTTTAGTATTTATTTTTCTTTTTGCTGATAATACAAAATAAATTTTGTTATTTAAGGATTATAACTTTGACGTTTAAATTTCTATGATGAATATAATGGGATTTTATTTCACAAAGAAGATATTAAGTCGCTTCAAATGAATTGAAAGCTGTTTGTAAGTTATGAATGAACATTTTTTTAATAATAGTAAAAGCTCTTTGAGAACTTTTTAAAGCTTTTTTTATAATAAAGAAAATTCTAAGAAAACTAAGCGCACGCAAAAGAAATATTATTTTTTTTAAATATTAATAACAGTCAACTGTTTTACAAAAAAAAGCCCGAAACTAAAAAAGAAAAAATGAGAAATTAATCATTGAACTTTAAAATTACGTGTATTAAATTTGTTCAACGTCTATAAACGCGAACAAGAAATAGCTTCTTCTCATTCGCAGATTCAACAGCAATCATATGCTATTTGCACTTTAAAATTGAAAAATCGCGTGACAAAAATCTTAGTATCTCACTCTTGATATCTAAGAAAAAAATATATACATATACCGAGGTACACATTTTCTAATATTTATTTACCAAAAAGTCGAGCATTATGTAAAATTCAAGATTTTAAAGTATAGTTTCGAGAGAGCTAAAAGTAAAAAAAAGAAGAAAATAAAAGAATGTTATATATAAAAATTTGAAGTATGTATACTCTAAATTCTCGTCTACTTTTCACTCAAGTTAGATTCTGTTGGCATATAAAAGCTTTTGATGTATATATACCCCATTCGCAAAAGAATGAGATAGAGAAAGAGTACATATATATAAAAGAGGATATCAAGCCATGCGTAAGACTGTTGACACGCTTGATCGGATAAAGGATTCCTCAATGCTAGGAAAGAAGAGTAAGAGAGACAAGACGAGAGTGGAATAGTTAAATCTTAAAATGTAAGAGAAATAGAAAGTGGATGTCTGTGTGTGTGAGTATATTTTGTACATATATATGTGTGTAACGTGTGAATGTTTAAAGGTATGCATCATGTAGAAGCGTTCCATAACATGAAAAATTCACGGGCACGTCGTATCCGTTGCCACACGATGCCTTACGACAAAACGTCTACTTGTGCCGGGTGTATACGTATGCATGTATATATATGTACGATACGTCGAAGGCGCTGTATAAACGTGACGAGAAGCTTGAGACTTGAGACGAGTATGACGATGAAGTTTGCACGTCTTAGAGCGAAATTCCAATGCGCGTTAAGAAATTAAAGCACGAGCTGATTTTTAAATGGAATGTATATATATGATGCATCCTCCTGGCTTTACTATTCTTCCTTTTTTTATATACTTTTGTTTATATATGCAAGACACGATTTGCGAACATGATTCCATCGTAGAATTTAAGGCTTAAGCGAAGATCGTAACAATGAGTTGGCAGGATATATGGATTCTTATGCGTGGACAAATTTGTTGTTAATGGGATTTCAAGGAGCTGGGGTCAAGAATTCCAATTTTAATGAGAAAATAAAAGAGATTTTCTTATTTTGTAAGAAAATACATATAAGACAAGAATTTTGATTCTATGAAAAATTAATATTTATATAGCGAATTGTAGTAAATTAATGAATTATTAAAATAAAATTAATGAATCAAGTAGTTTGAGAAGAAAGAAGAAATATTATCGTTTAATAATTATTTATAGTCTGATGGACTATAAAGCATTGAAATTCTCTCCGGAGAAGTTGTAGGTAAATTAATTAGGTACGAAACATAAAGCTCATTTCTGGATGACGCCGACAGGCATTTTACACATGAACAAGTTATAATAATACTCATACTCTTGTATATTTTGTTCGTATTACGATGTATAAGTTAACTTTGCGCTTACTTCGACTTAACGTTTCTAAGTTCATATGCAATTTCAGTAACGAGAGATATTTACTTTTGTAAAATAACAACTTTTTTTTTCTTTGTTTTACATTGTTAAGTTTTGCATCTTGAGAAGAGGGAAAATTTTAAAGTTGATGCAAGAAAATTTGAACTTTTTATCTTGGACCTTTTATTAAGTCTGTTAAAATTTTTAAGTTTAAACTAACAAGAAAAGTGAATTGCGCATGAGTCTCAAATTTTCTTCTAACTTTGGGATATTTTTTCTTACATAAAATTGTAAAATAAGCCACGTTTATACTTTTTTCTAAATTTCATACTTTTTAAAAAAATTGGCATCTGTTTTGCAGTTATATAATTTTTAAACGAGTTAAAAAAAAAGTTCTGAAAACTTAAGTTGTTTAGAAATTATAAGAGAATAAAAATAATGCAAATATTTTGCTGTAAAAGGTTATGCTGTATTAAAATTTTTAATTTTTCATAACCTTTAACAACTTGAGCTTTTTGAGCAAAATTTGTTTTCAATTGAAAGATATTCATCTCAAATCTAATACATTTAATCTAAAAAATCAGTTAAAAATCTTTACAACTGTGCTCATAAATATCAATGAATTAAGCGTTTGACTGAAAAGACGCGAGTTATTCCATAATTTTAAGTAAGAAAAAGAATATTCTGTAATCAAAAGAAAATTTGAGACCCGAACGCAACGTACTCTCCTTGTAACTTATAAATTATAATTTATACTTTTTTTATTTAATATAAATTTAAATCTAAAATTAAAGAAATATTTTCCAAATCTTTGGTGAAATCGATAATTGAGAGTCATTTAATACCGTAAGTATTTTATAAGTTTTATTTGCTGTTCTTAAAAAATAGAAAAACTTTCTCCTATTTAAGAAAATGCGATTGCGGAGAAAGCACCCTCATGAATGACGTATTATTCAGATTTATCAATATAGACTTGTAACTTCTCAGCAAAGCCCTTATAGGCTTCCTTTGACGGCTACTGCTAAGATGTTCTAATGAGATGTTTTAATTGACGAACTTAGTTTAATGATGAAAAGGAGTATTAACTAATAATATGGTAGAAATTTTGCAATAATTTATACTACATATCGAATAATTATTGATAGGGATTCTTCTAAAATGTAATTTAAATAAGATAATACCACCAATCCATGAAGGCTAATACCAATTAAACAAAAATATATTTATATTTACATTTAACTTTGCCTTGCTTATTTCAGAGATATATTTCCAGTTGATGAGCAGAGTGTGATTCCCTTTTTGGAATTCTATGCTTATACTATACATGAGCACAGCTTAATTTGCGACAAATCTGCTCTTGCTCATCCTCTCGATATCGAAATTCAAAGCTCATCGATCATATAATTACGGGAAAAAAAACTGATTACGAAATACCTATACACACATAAACATATATTTATACATGCACACATTTATCATTATTATAATGTATTTCTTTTATAATCAATTACGATTAAGTTTAAAATTGCTTTGTGTTATCATTACTAGTTTTAGAAAGTAAAAATGATCTTTTAAATATTTTTACACAACCAAAATAACTTTAATTTCAAATTTTCTTATAAGAAATTTTTAATATTTAAATCATTTTCTGTAAAAAGTTCGATCGGTAACTTGTCGATTTTCATACAAATAACAATTTTGATCGACTAACCTTAAAAAAATATCACTAAAAACCAAGGCCTTCATCGCTTACATATCTATAAAAATTGTATCACAGGTGGTACATTTTATCGTTTTGGCGTTGGAAAAAAAAGAGTGCATACAGTATGAATTTCATAGAAAAAAAAATCCGCGATCATCCATGCTACATCCTATCCAATATTTGAACTTTTGTTATTGATTTTTAAGGTGTATAAACTGGAATATACCCAGCTAAAGTAGATAAAACGAAAGTGCTTGTGTTTAAAATTACAGATTAATGAGATCGATACTTTTGCAAAATAAATAAATAAATGAAAATCGTTATCGTGTATCTGTGTACACATACGTACAAAAGTTAACATTTAGCTATGTAATATGTAAGCCTCTCCTTTTTCTCTCTAGGGTTTAATCAAATTGTTGTATACGAAAAAGGGAAAAAGGGAAAATCGAAGTAGATAAAAAAAAATAGCTATCAACGATTACCGTCGTGAAATAGCCACGATAAATACCCGCAGAGTTGGAGGCTCTTAATTGCCAATGTAAATAAGTAGGATGATATACTGCAATTTTAATGCATCGAGTTGGGAATAAAAAAAACAAATTATAATGGGCTAATGGATCGCTAAAGCACAAATTATATGAAGAAAATAGATGCTTGGCGATGCGATCCTGTTTTTTAATGATATATCTTATAAAGTTTATTTATAACGTGCATTTTAAATGAAACGTAAAACAAAAATATCACGTCGGGTTTTATACCAATCGTTAATAAAAATTATAGTTTCAAGTGTTTCTATATACTATTTTTTAATCGATAATTAAAATGAAAGATTTTTTATTATATTCAGTTGATGATATTGAGTAAGAAGTTATACAAGAGTGATAGAATTTCTTTTTCGTAAATAACAAATTTTTTATTGTGCTTTGTACATTACATAATGATACTAACTGCGATGTTACTTCATCGCAGTTAGTATCATCATCATAGTACAATGTATAATCGTTTTTTATAATAAAATTTATGTTATTTTAAGTACATTATTATGTAAATTGTTGTCAAAATACTTAATGTAATACCTATAAGTAATACTATTATAATTTAAATACAGTAGATACATCGATAGTTAAAAAGTAAAGAATTCATCGATTCAAAGCTTCATTTTTCCAAGCTCAAACAATACGAACACCAAAATACAAGCAATTCAATTCACACGAATGATAAAGAATAATATTCTTTTGACGAAAAATTAATTATCCATGTTATTTATAGAAAAGCATGCGCATGAACAAACCATACCACTCGACCTATCGTAGAGAGAACAATAACAATTGATTAAAAAAAAAAAAGAGAAATAAAACATTGTGATTTTTTTTCGATCCATTGGTGTTACATTCTCCCTTCGGGAGAATAGCTGATATTACCTTTTGACAATTCGTGTATATACACCAATGAAAAACTCGTTTGTAGAAAAAAAAAAGAGCCACAGTATACAACTAACAGAAGCCAAGCTGCATTAATTGGGATTCCTAAGGGGACTACGTTTGTTAGACGCACTTTGTTTTCCTATATACCTTTGCGATGCTAGACTAACAACGAGACTAGAGTACCACACTCTCTTTTTACGTTTAAATTTTTTTATTCGGATATTTTAATATTTAAAAGTGTCTAAGAAATTTTTTAATTACAAAAGTTTTTCTTGATACCACTTTAGATCATTATTGCTCTATTAAATTTTTATTATATATTGTAATATTAAAATAAAAATATGTTAAGTGTAAAATTTAATTTTGCTTTAGTAATTAATTAATACTATTACGCACAATTTGTATTGATAATAAAAGGAAAATGAATTTTTAAAATATAATATTAAGAAAATTCAGAAAATATTTTTAAATAGTTTTTTATTGCGTTTATTTTATAACATTTCTATTTTATTAAAATATTTTTATACGCCAGAGATTTTTCTTCTTTTCAATATTTCTGTCTCGCGATACATCTTTTATGTATATACTCTCATATCATTTTCTATCTGGCATAGTTTTCCATTTTGCTAGAATTTTATCGTTTTTTAAAAATAAAAAAAGAATATTATATTTTATAAAATCCCTATAGAGAATCAGGATCAATTAGTGAATAATGTTTTTTTTAACGTCGCTGTATTTCAGCTATCATTGCGATGCTAATAAACGATCTAGGACTTCAGTGTGTTTATACACAAAGCACATGTAACGTACAGTGGTGCTTGTATCTATTGGCTGCCGAGAGCGGGAGTCGAACTCGGGACCTCGAGATTACGAAACCATCGCTCTACCGACTGAGCCGCTGAGACCTCTTGATGAGAATAGTATTTGAAATTTATACAATAAAAATATATTTTAATTGGAAAGAACGATTATTTGACTCTTTAGTCTAAACATGCATGTACATAAATTTTTATTAACGTTTAATGTTGAACCTTTGAAGTAAATTATTTAAAAATATTTCTCATTGTTTTTAATTTTTCCAACTTTATGATTCAAATATAATTTTATCATAACCAATCGGTGCAATTTTCATTTGAGCAAATATTTTTATACACGATAATATTTCAGTAAAAAGCACATTAAAAAATATCTCTTTTGAGAAGAACAAAATTGAGCATATTGCCATTAATCTATTTACTTACTATATGCACATAATGTATAGTGTAGATGTTTTCGATAAAGGTTATTTTCGCAATGTTAAATAAAGTTCATTTATACAAATTTTGTATAAATAAACCGCACACAAACATCGTATGTAAAGATTTTATTTATTTCTCTAATGTATAAATCTTTAATGTTTATACATTACTTGAAAATTTGTATCATCAATATCTACTTTACTCAAATAAAATCATACCACTTACAGCATTCGAAAACATAAATTTCCTTTTAAATATTTATTAAAGTCGCCAACGCGTAAATCATTTCAGTCGTTTTGAATTAATTTTATTTATCGATAATCAAAATTTTATCATTACCATCATTAAATTTTTTATTGCCATATTAACGCATCGGTGCAACACTTGTTCAAATAAAAAAATAAAAGAATATCATGTTCGATAAAGTTTATTTGAAGAATAAAAATTTGAGCGTTAACGTGGCTCGTGAAAACGTTGCGATTCGTTGATTAGAATCGTGCCTTATTCAAAATCCCTTAGCAAGTCTAGTTGGGTTTCCGTGACTAGTGACGCGATTTAAGGATAAGCAAGCCGTTTGATCATCTTATATACCAATGCAAACTTCTTGCGCTTATTGCTACTTTAGATACTTCAATAACCTTTTACTGTTTAGCAGCTTTAAGTCATTATTTTACTTTTACTTCTTCTTCTTTTCTCTCTTCTAAAGGAAATAGAAATTTCACGCTTGCTCAATGTTTGCTTGACTCTTTACTTCCTTATCTTTTTACACTCTGCTTTTTTTTTATTCTTTCTTTGAGATTTCTTGTTTGAGAGATCAGTGCTGTTAAGATTCGTTTATTATGAAATACGTGCTTTATAAGTCAGATTGTAAATAATTTAATTTTACAATAATTTATCTTAGAAAATCAATAATTTTAGAATAATTTTCTATTTACTCAGATCGTGTATTTATTATAACAATTTCAATTTATTAAAATTAAACGATAATTTTCGAGTAATAAAATAAAATGAATATTTTACAATTTTAATTCGAATAAAAAATTACAGAGCGTTTATTCGGATGATTCGATTTTATTAAAATAATGATGAAATGTTCATCGATAAAATTATAAAATTATTTCATAGCGAATAAAAAAGGACGAAATTCAACAATAATTTATATAGTTCAATTAAAATCCAGAAAATAAAGCTTTTTACCAACATGATTTTTGTCCTTTTTTTTATTATTCACTCAATTATCATTAAATCGATAGCAGTATGATTGTCAATCACTCTTTGCGAAATCAAATTTTCATACGTATATAATAAAAAAAAAAAAAATAAAGTTATATCCAATTAATTTAAAACTTCATTCGTTTTTTTTTACCTCCAACTCGACATAATTTTTTTTCTCTCATTTTATCATATTTGTCATGTTTTTCCAGCGATTAATAACTGACGCTTTAACCATATTTAGCTTTAAAATATATTCTCCGGATCGATAATGTAATATTTTCACATTTTTTCCTTCAACGATACGCAACCGAATCTCCATCGCGGTAACGTGCAAGCGAATCATTTCACGACCCATTGTTTTTTTTTAACTAAATCAAGCTAATTCAAAGCTTATAATACACAAATAGATATACAGCAGCATGGAAAAACAATAATCTTCTATAGATTATATAATACACGATTGTGTGGAAAATTGTGAGTGTGCAGCCGTTCAGTGAGTTAAATAATTTTCAGTGTTAAATAGTTTGCAGCCAAAACCAATAAATGTCAGGTAGTTTAATTTACAATTATTTCATTGCGTTTCTCAATTGATTGATTAATTTAACTAATTGTATAATTTATTCGGTTCATTATTAAATTTACTTTGGCCCATAGCTTATTACTTAATTAAATATAAATTGCGTATAATAAGAATAATTAATTGCAAATTGGTTATAAAAAAAATAATAACGGCTATTATATAATTATCAGTTAAAATCAATACAAAATTTTAACGATTCTACTGCGGACGCAAAGAAATCCACTATAATTCATAAAATAAATCTACGTTCAATTAATTAATAATTTTCATCAAATTTCCATTTATATTATTACAATTCATTATTTAGGCGACCGTCATTTATTTGATTTCATCGGCAAGGCAAAAAAAGAAAAACAAATCAAAAGCCAAAGATTAATCGACCAATACTAAAAATTAAAGCATTGCTATTCAATAAAAAAAAAATTTTCTCATCTAAAGCAAAGGCATCAAAGGTAAAAGATTTTCTTTTATGCCCGATAAAAGTAAAAAACGAAAGAAAGAGAAAAAGAATCGAATAGGAATAAGCTTTTCGCGGAGTATATAGATTCGCGTATAAAAGTAAAAGTTACGATAGTCAGCGGCAGTTTTAAAAAGCTTCTCTCTACTAGCCGTAGAGAGAAAAAAAAATCTAGAGTATAAAAAAGAAAAAGAAAGACAGAAGAAAAGGGCGCAAAGAAACTTTTTTTTTTTGCTTGCGATTGTTATCTTCTCGCCTGTAAAAAGAAAGCTCGGTAAGAGAAAGGCAAACGTTGTACACTTTAAATATCTTGTAGGCAAAAAAAAAGAAAAAAAAAATAAGAATACTTTTGAAATAACCTCATCTTTTCTTTTAACTTAGCCAAAAAAGAATTTTCGAATTTTTCGTACATTATAGCTCCTATTGTTAAAAGGTTTTGTCAAAAGCCTACTAGTGAAACGTACGCGCTTTTGTTTTGTCAAGTGGAGAGGAAACCTATAAAAGCCATTCCAAATGCGAATGTGTAAAAGCTCAAACGTGTCCTTGTAATAACAAAGAGTTTAAACTTGCATAAATAAAAGGCTTTCGAAGAAACACATCCTAGTAAATTCTATTTTCGGCTTGAAAATACTATGTTTAATTTAGAGTTTTGCTAGAAAAATCATATAAACATGCTCTTACGATCGTAAAACTTTCAATTTACTTTTCTCTTTGATGAAGATCTAAAAGAATACGGAGATAAAATTTTTTTTTTTCAATTTTTTTTTTGACTTGTTGGATTGAAAATTTTTTTTTACGTAACTTACTTTTTTGCGATGATGTAACAATGAAAATTTATGTTTGTTCAATAAGCCGTTATAGTCACTTTCAATGGCATAGTAAAATACACAATTTGAGAAAATTTGAAATTTCAATTTCGTATTGATTTTCTTTCATTTTATGTAAAGCTTATAGGAAACGTTTCTATGCGTATCTTAATAGAAAAGTCAAGTTTTTATGAATGAAAATAAGAAATAAATCGTTAAATGAAAATTTCTATTGAAAGAATGGAAAGGTCACATAAATTTTATGCAAATAAAAAAATTTTAAAAAATAAAATTAAAAAAGCTTAAAAAAATAGTAATGTTGTTCGACAAAAGAAATTCTGTATAAAAGAAAAATTGTAGCATCACAAACATTCGCTAAAGACTACTTATCAAAACGAAATATTTCATGTACAAGAATTCTGCAGCGTGAATATTTCAAGCAATTATAAAATATTTTAAGCCATACTTTTGTAGCATTACTAAATTAAAAATAGCTATAGTACAATAAGAATCATTTTAAAATTAATTAGCTAATTAAAGAGCCTTTCACGCAACGGAAAGAAAATCAACAAATAAAGGCATTAATTAACATCGATAGCAACCTCATTAAATATAAAAGTATACTTGAAAAAGTTTTTCTCGATTCCTCTCACCTTGATTAAGCAATACTAAAAATCAGACGATACTTTGAAAAAAAAATTTTTTTTTGCTTTATCTCAATAATTTTGAAATTCATAAATATACACTTTCTTTTTTTTGCAATATTCATATAAAGAGACTAAAGTGAAAATATTAAGACATTATTCTACGACTTATGTCTTTTAATCTTATCTCGTCTGCTTTACTATCTCCTTTGTTATTCCTTTTCATTTTCTTTACCCTTTTATTTCTTTTTCTTTTTTTTTTAATCTTTTTTTAATATTTCAGAAATGCAAATTCGCTAGGTGGTAGCATCTTTCCTCACTCCCTTGTGTTCCTTAATTTATCCTTGGCTATTCCCTAAGCGAGTTTCGTTTATTATTGCCACCTTTTCCTCTCATCCTTTCTCTCTCTCTCTCTCTCTCTGTTTCTCAACAACGTAAAGTAGAAAGCGTTTCGTCTTTATTACAGCAGAATAACTAGGCAAGACTTTGCAAATAATAACAAGTCAGCAAGTTTATTATCTCTCTTTTCTCTGTCTCCCTCTCTCTCTCTGGCTTGCATTTGCTCTCTTTCGCGAAAAGTATACGACATTCTCGCACATTTTCAAATTAGTATATTCTCTCTTTTCCTCTCTCTCTCTTCTTCTCTTTCTCTAATGCAACGCTGCGAAAGTCGCGCGAAATGAGATGGAGAGAATATAAGCTTCTCGTATATGCAAGTACCATTTTCTTTATACATATATATAAACGAAAAAAAAACCTTATAGCATACATACATAATCTACCCCAAGGACTGGTAAAATAAAAACAAAAGAAAAAAAAGAACTGAAGAATGTACACGAATTGTCGTGCTTATACACTATCTACCTCTTCTTTTTTATACTCATTTAAGTAGAAAAAGAAAATGATTGAAAAAAGAAACAAAACAAAAAAAATTGGAAAGAGGAATAGCTAAGACAAAAGACATTGCGATATAGTGTTGGAAAGAAAAAAAGAAACTATAGCATTTTTCACACTTTTAACGGTCAACTCTTCTTTTTTTTCTACCTTCAAGCCCTTTTCGCACAAGCAAGCAAGCAAGCACGAAAAGCTAGAAAAGGGAAAGAGAAGAGAGGAAAGGTGTACGAGGTAGGGGGTGTTATATACCTTCTTCCTCCCTTCGACTCCCTTTCTCTCTCTTTCTCCAAAACGAGGAAAGTTTCTCTTGGAACGGGTACAACGCGCAGGCTGTAGAACTTTTGGGATTTACAACTCTACGGAATTTCCAACTAGTAGCTCTTAACGAAAGTCCGTAAAATAACGAGAGATTCTGCGTCCTCGTATTCTTCTATAAACTATATATGTACATTGAATCAAGAAAAGAGGACGAAAAAAAAAATATATATATATATATATATATATATAAAAGGAAAGATAAGGAAACGTTTTGTTGTCGCATTGCATTGAAGAGTCCGGTATGCTGTGTGTCTCTTTTTAAGAAAATTCTTGGTGTAGATGTACCTGAATCGGTGTTACTACTAGAGCTTCTTTAGTAGGATTGTATCGTCTTCTGAGATATTCTCTTTCTTTTTACCCTTACTATCTTAAATTCTGTCTTTCTCTCTCCCTCTATCCATATATATCTATAGGGGCAAGCATTGGTATATAGGCGATGTTTCGTATATACATGCGAGTACACTAGATTCTATAAATGCTGGTCACGTACAGACAGCTTTCTCTCTCTCTCTTTTCTTAAAAAGGAGTATAGAAGGCAGATACCGTTGGATGTAAAAATGAAAAAAAAAATAGAAGAAGAAGAAATAGGAAAGAGGAGAAAAAGATAAAACTAAAGAGTGCGAAAAGGAGGGGACGAATGAAATAAAATAGTAAAGAATAGAGGATACCAAATGCGTAGGAGTTTCAAAAAGAAAAAGAAAGAGATGCAGAGGAAAAGAACACAATAGTTGAAGTAGAAAGGAACCAATGAAAAGCAAGAAATAAAAATAAAATAACAAAACGTACAAGAGAAAAGAGATAAAGAGAAAGAGATAAAAGAAAAACGTATTGTGAATAAAGAAAAAGACAGTATATAGATCGAATTGTAGATTAGATAAAAAAAAGAAAAAGTATATGAAAATTAAGATATAAATAAGTATGAAAATGAGTTTAGTGAGAAAAAGTAGAACAAATTTTTTTTTTTCAATCATTGAGAGATACGCTACTGTGAAAAAGTAAAACATCAGTTACACAAATGCATAAAATAAAAAGGAAAAGCTCTTTTATATTTGAATTAAAAGCTTCTATAGCCTTCAGAAAGTTTTACAAAATCCAAAAGTTGACTCGCTTCTCTTTATTCGAGATATATATATATATATATATATAAACCTATAGTACTTCATAGCCAGAAACTAACATTATAACCTGAATAAAATGCAGAATTCAAATCCCTTTAACCAACTAAGCATTGCTAGCAGAACGTCTCCCTGATATATTTAACGAAACATAAAGAAAGAAAAAGGAAGTTATATATAAGTACAATTTTCTCTTTGACCGTTTAATTCAAGCGCGTATATAATAAAAAGACCAAAAAAAGAGAAAAGGCCTCAAGGTCTTTTTGAAATAGATTTTCAAGCTTTTCTACTTCGGCATTCTTTTTTTTTCTCTTTCTTTTTTTTCTGCAGAGATATTTCAATAATCTCCGTGAAAAAGTCGAATGAGAGGGTAAAGCATTTATAAGGTCGTTATGAACTTGTTATACAGAAGTATATAAAAGCTCGCGCATCAGAGATTTCGTACAGATATTTTCACGGCCCAGATAATATATATATACATGTACATGGAATCTGTATTTTTTTATAAAGAATTTGATAAATAAGTGATAATGTTGAGATCATTGCTTGAATTGCATGTTATTTGCTGATGTAATGACTTTTCGTCTTTCTCTCTTTAACTAATTTTTTTCATTGCATGGAGAATTTTCTAATTAAATTGTATCCACCAACATAACTGAAATTTCATTGAATTCAAGAATATTTTTGTTTGAATAGTATTTTAATAAACAAACAAAATGTTTTCGTTTTACTTTTATTAAAGCTATTGTTTATTTATAATTTTCGTTCCCACTAGTAACTATATATTTAAAATAAAATTTTTAAAATAATCGCAAAAAATATTTCGAAATTCATGAATGCTATTGTTATACTTATATTGCTTAAGAGAAATAAAGAATCTCATCAACGATTAAAAATTTCTTCTAACAAGGACGTTTAATATTTCAAATGGAAATTTGTCAGAATCCGAAAACTCTGGATACATTTAATACGATAGTATATATCAAAGTCTTTTTTGAGATTTTTCACGAACAGACAGATAAATATAAATATTTCATGTCCTCTTCTATAATCAAAAAAACACGGCGTATTCCAAGCGTTATGCTGTATACAGCTTTTGATGCTAACGGTCATTAGTTCAACGTCACCGAGTTAAAAAAAAAGGAGTAAGAGTTTTTAGTTTCGTTGGCTAGAATTACAACTTTGTTGAGTTTTTTTTCCTCTTTTTGATTGTTATACCCTTTTTACGTGTCATCTCTTGGGAACAGAAAACATGCGCTTACTCTTATACTTTTTTTTCCTTTTCATGAAATCTCGACTCGACCAAAATATAGTAAAATTAAAAGCTTTATATTGAAATATTGATTTGAAATACAAAAAAAAATATAATTTAAAAGCAAAAAGAAATACACGACCATTGAAATATAAAATGTAATTTTTTGTTTGTATGAAACAGATATTGCTTGAATATCTTACACAGAGTACAATAATATTTTTATTTAAAAATAACCTTGCGTTTATCTGCAGGTTTAATAAAATTTTTAAATAAACTAAAATTAACAACTTTTTAAAAATGATGTTGAAAAAAGGGAAGAAAGAAAGAAAATAAAGGACACACAAAAGAGGATATATGATACAAGCGTATGCTTGTTAAATTTGAATTGCACGTAATCAAATATCAATAAAAAGCGTATATACAAGCCACAATACGATGCGTTTGTCCACTTTGCTCGTAGCTTTCGGACTTGCTTGCCAACTGGACCTAAAATTATTTGATATATTCGATTTCATTTCATTTTAGCAACGTCAATTTTATAGATTTCATAATTTCATCTCTCGTTATTTGTCGTGATATAATATTAGTTATAGCATGTGTATATGCGTGTGTGTGTGTTTTAGGAAATTTCATATTTGATGATATTAACATTATTCTTTTCTTTCTTTTTTCTCATGAAAAAGAGAATCTAGTAATAATAGCTATTTACTACAGCCGTTTACAAGGTCTACATCACGTTTAAAACTTCCATATATTCTCTCTACTGTTTGTGAGCTATCCCTTTTCCTTTTTTTTTGATAGCAAAAACTTTGCAGGTCAGTATTATCAATGAAAAAAAATTTTTTTTTTTGGATCCCCCTCTAATGTACATACGCACGCACGTAGAAAAAAAATGAGCTAATCTATTACTCAACCTCGAATGAAATTAGATTCTTGACTATGGTAGACTTATACAGACCAATGACTTCCCGGATATATTTCTTCTTTTTGCTGATTTATCAGTTAGGAAGAAACAACGCGACTATGACGAGGAACGTTTTGTTCCTGTACCGTCACTTACAAAGGAATCTTCTTTCCTTGATTTTTGCTTCCTTAATGCTTTTTTGTTATTTTTTCACTTTATTTCTAGTTCTGTAAATCTTTAATCATGCGAACTGTTAAGCATTGCTACAATCATGACTTATACGTTTATAACTTTCACTCATTTTAGACATAAATATAAGAAAATTACAAGGGACTACTTTAATAAAAAGAAATTGAAATGAAAATAGAATAGCTCTATGAAATCTTATTAATAGTAACAAAATTTAATCTATTTATAATAATATAGAAAATGAATAGATCAATCTTCTTCTTGTTACATAATCTTGTATCTATCTCAAAGACTACATTGCCGATCCTTAATTTATATTTTACTTCAATAATCTATTAATTCAAAAATATCTTACCCATTTCAAAAGTCACTATATTTTTCAATAAGCTTATAATCAAATATTTTTATCGGAAGTTATATTTAAACATCAAGGTAATAACGTATTTGTATTATACGATAAAGCAAACTATACTTACTTTATTACAAGGGTCTTTTATTGATGCTTATGGTTTAATTATCAAGACCTGTCAATAAGTACATTGTAAATTTATTAAATATTAATTAAGCCCATTAATAGTATTACGTTCTCAATGAAAATTTGAACAATGGCATCGTTATGTAGCGCATTGTAAATAATAAATTCTAATTGTTAATCTGTAAAATAATTATCTTAAAAGCTAAAATGCGCACAATACGTATGGTATTACATATTTTTATGAATATTACGTATTATATTATATTATACATATTTTTCGTGTAATATTACATATTACATTTTTTTATTATGGCTTTTTTGACGGGTATTCAAATGTCAATGTAAAAATAATATTACATGTATACTTTGTTGTTAAACACAATCCATTGCACTTTTTCAAAACCTTCAATTTTTAATGAAAAATGAGAAAACGAAAAATGGATACATTTAGTTACATTTAAACATATTTAATATTCACGATAATAATTTGCAGTTCATATTCACACGCTATATAACTAACTCTGTTACAACTCAAATAAAAATTCAATTATTTTGTTACAACTGGAATAATAACTTAATCAACATTTGTTACTGCTCAAATAAAATTAAATTAATATTTTAAACTAATTTCATTATTACATGTAGATGTACCAAATAACAATATCAAATCAATTTTAACTAGTTCATTAATTAAACGAAAATAAAAAACTAAAACTCAACTATAATATAGAAAAAATGTTGTCTTAATTACACAAATCAAATCTCGAATACAGATCAGTAATTCCATTGAACCTTCATAACGAACGATAATTATTGCAAAGCCAATTATTTCCTTTGTTTACAAAATCTCGGTAAAGACGTTAGTGGTTGAGATGTGTGTGTATATATATATACTCATCCCTTTAGAAGGAATTCCTAGCAAACGATAACCTCAGAAATTAACACTGGACTGTTGATGTGATATTGATCTATCGCTTTCTCTCTCTCTCTCTCTCTCTCTCTCTCTCTCTCTCTCTCTCTCTCTCTCTCTCTCTCTCTTTCTCTTTCTGTAAATTGCATAGCCAAGAGAATCTATTTGCGGCCATCTAACTCAGCGAAGAATAAGAGAGACATAGAAGAGAAAGAGAAAGAGCGATGCTAAGAGATAGAAAGAGAAAGAGTTACTTACTGAGTGAGTGAAGTGAATAGGGTTTCAGAATAATACAATATATACATGCAAGAAAGGGTTAAAAGCCTCAAAGCTTCTCATTTATGTTTATACATGTGTGAGTGTATGTACGTGTTTCTGTGTGCACATATGCACATTGAAAACATTGCAGAAACTAACAAACGTTCTTGTTTTTATATGTCTCTATCGTTTGACCTCTCATGTGTTCATTATTAATACTTCAATTACTGTACTTCAATGCTTTAATGATGTTATTGTTTAACTTGTAAACGTTTAGTTTCATATAACGTACATATATAAATTGAATATTTGCAAATTTCACGTGCGAGCAAACGTCTTTATTGTATGATTATTTTTGACTATTTCGAAAATTTGAATTAATGACATTATACGCTGAAATGAAAACAGTTGTATTTTGCATGAAAATATACCAACATTTTACAGTGGAATCTGAAATTTAGAAAGCAAAAACGGATTTTTTTTCACGTAAAAATAGTTTACGTAATCTAATTTGTGAACTGCAAAATTTTGACTGTATAAATATAGCTGAATTTATATTCAGTTACAAAAAAATAAAGAAAATCAACCAATAAATTGACATATTTTGAGTTATTTAAATTGAAACTAATATCATGAATTTTATAAGACACTTCGTTAAATTATACTACTAACAAAAATGTTCTTCTTGTTAAATGAAAAAACTTTTGGAAAAATTTGCTATTTTATCAAAAAAAGCTTGTTTTACGTAATTTAAATAGGCGTTTTCTCGCAGCACGTTTCATTAATAAAATAAAGTATGCACCTGATTCGTTGATTCATTTAAAATTTTAACCTTATTTTGTTACTTTGACCTGAGCAACTTCCTTCCATTCTCTCTTTATACTTTTATTATAGTCTTACTTTTAGATTCGTGAATCTATATATACAGGAAATCGAAACTTTTCCGTTTTCCATCAATATCCTATTGTAAATCAAGCTTAGCAAACTCTCTGCACAAACAAATCATACAATCTCATTACTCATGCACTTTGCAATCTATATAAACATTTATATAATTATTATTAAAATTCAAATAAGTTATAATGCGTTATTATATTTAATAATTTATAAATAATTCAAAATATATAAATCATTTTGGCCATTTATATTATATTTATTGTTACTGCATACGATTAATTTATGAAACTACGATATATTTGACATTCAATGTCGACACGTTTGCTAATTAGATACTATGTGGCATAGAATCCGAAATTCAAGTTAGCTTCCTAAAATCGTTAGTATTGCAAACTATGAGGGGTAAAGGGGTGAACATAATTTAATATTCTGTACTCGCTTTACATACACTTCTATGCATAGATATATACATACACACTTATATATATGTATTTGAATTATCGAGTATGTCAGTAGATATAGGATACATAGTACGGTAAAGTATACGCGGTATATTTAGGTAAAATGTTTCCGAGTATTAACATTTTCTTTACTCTGTCGAGAAATTTCATAAGTCATTTAACAAGCTTTCCACAGGTATGCTTATTAATTTTTTTTTATATAAATTAATATCAAGCGAGCCTGAATAGTGCTTCTTTTTCTTCTCTTTATTTCTATCTGCTTGCATTTATTTTAGGAATTTAGTATGAAATAAATTCATTACGCTACGGTTATTGGATTATTTTCACGCAGTTAAAAAACTATAATTTTTAATAACTAATTAAAATATTTTAATTATGCAGTTCAACGTATTTGATTATAAGTTATAATATTAAGATGTCTTTAACAACTTTTCATAAAAAATAGGACATTTAGTAAAAAAATATCAAGAAAAGTATAAGGTACTAGTGTTTCTGAGCCATTTTAAAAATATAAAGTCACCGACCAAATCGAAAAAAAAATGTGATATAAATTTTAAAACAGAATCTGGAATTTTACGGCAAAAATAGCATTTATGTTTATAACTTGGTAATAAAATTATAGTTTTTTATGAACTAAAAATGAAATTATTGATTTTTTGAGATAAATTTAAAAATTAATCGAAAATATGCCATGTCATCGATGAAATGAAAAAATTATTAAAAAAATTTATTGAAATTGATAAGATTAGAACGCTAACAGAAGTAAATTGCAGATATTTTTTGTGAAATAATAAAAAAATGGTCATTGATTATAAACATTTTTTATAAAAATCATATAAAAAAAAACTTTTGTTTTTTTTAATGAAATCCCCGCTTGATACAGCACTTGATATTAGATGTACAAATAAATAATTTTTTTAATATTCTTTAGTAACTACTTAAGATTTTTACGTGCTAAAATATTATCCTCATCAATTCTAGTTAGAAGTATAAAAATTTAAACTGATTCTCTTATTCAATCGTACTTAAAACGTATTTTTTCTTATAAAAATCGTAATAATTGAAAACTGTTGAAGCAAAAAGGAAGAAAAAAATGTAGAAAAAAAATGTGGTATGAGCACTATAACTTTTTCTTTGCATGCACTGCGCGCTCACGTACGATAGTGAATAGGAGGGTTTTACACTTTAGCTCTAGAAAGTCCTGTGGGTGAAACGCGTGCGGCCGTAGGTTTTGAATGCAGTGCACGGGATGCTTGAAAAGGAAATGGACCGCCATTCCTTTCATTCTGAACTAAAAGGAAAATTACTCTTGGTAGTTTAGACCAATTTTGTGTGTCAAAAAATATGTAGTTATCGCCCTTTACTTTTTTTTCTTTTATTTTAAAATTTTTTATTTTCTATTTTTTTACTTTTATTTAATTACACAATAATTAGTATTTTATTTAGCCCACGTGGGATATTAAATAATAAAACGGAGTATTATTTTATTGAAAAATGTATAACAATAGAAAGTCTTTTTTCTGTAATTATGAAGCTTTATAAATTAAATGTTTGATTCATAAAAAAAGTTTGTATTTATATTTAATTCAATACGATTATAAAAAAAATCGTATTGTTGAATAAAAAATCTGATATTTCGACTCGAATAAAAGTTTACATACCATTCTTTAAATCTGTATAAATCCTAAAAGTTTTTCAACTGAAAGCTGTTTGCCAAACATTCATAGAAAAACGTCAATCTGAGGTTAGCTTTATATCTCGCAGAATATACAGAAAAATCATCGTGCTAATCCGATAAAAAAATGTTCATCCATTTATATTTTATATATTCTTAGCTTGTCATTCAAAAAATACTCGAAAAATAAGTTCAACAATGATTCTGCAGTAGAAGTAAACAAAAGAGAGAAAAATTTTTATAAACAATGTGAGAAAATGAATATAAGAGAAAAGAAATCAGCGAAAAACCTTGATGTATTTTTGAAGCTTTTCGTACAAACACAAACGTGTGCATTTGTACACGTACAGCTTTTATCCGCTCGATCGTTTCGCATCACGTACTGCTCCACTTCTATAACCCTATTTGTTGCACACAGACACATATAAATACAAATCCTTTCATATATGCATGTATATAAAACTGTATATGTGTATTTGTCTTTTGTTAGTGGTCCAAAAGAGAGAAAACGTTTACGATTCTGACTGTTGTTGACTTGACCACGTGTAATAACAAAAGCATCACGGGTACAAGTAGTCCACAGCACTCTCGACTTTAAATTTTTGGCAGTGTACTTGTTCTACAAGGATTAGCTGTTTTTAATTCTCTCTCTCTCCCTCTCTGTCCCTCTTTCCTTTTTCTTTCTCCATTTTACTTCGTTTGCAGTTATGTGCATAATAATAACGAGCAAGAGAAAATAATTTCGTGAAATTTTCGAGTTTCGTATGTATATAAAATAGGGTGTTTGCGTGTTCAATTTAAATACAAACTCACATACACACAAGTATACGTTCTTTTCATGGGATAAACGTTTTGGAAAACGATAATAAGTACCTACCTGTAAAACTCAAGAAACGAGATGTTGTTTTCTTTTTTTTTTATTTTTACCTTCTTGTCTGCGGGAATGTTTGATATAATAAGCCTTAATTTATTTTAGCAGTATTGAAAAAATCTCACTATTTTCTGCCGCTTTTCTTTTTCAATAATAACCGTTCGGAGATAATTACATTATTTACACAAACGAATGTTATTTCTAATAATAACGAAAGTTCCAAATCGAAGTAAAAGAAAACAGCGTGAATACGAGTAATTGTTTTTTAAATACATATAAGTGATTGCAATCAACCTTTGTATCTATTTATTTATTCATTTCACCAGAGTCGTTCGTAATAATACAGGTAGTGGAGACATTTAGATATAGAGGTAATAATAGTTACCTTTGAATCTTAAACTAATTACTAAATTAACTTGCTATTAACCTGATTATTCCAAGATTGGTTGGATCCAGCTGCTAAAACCTAACCATTATGTCACAAATATAAAGTTTTAGAACATTAGTATTTATGCATTTCTTTTTTTTTTTTGTCATATCTAATTTTTTAAGATTCAGATTAGATTTAGGAAGACTTTGAATCACATTACTAAAATTATTTTTATCATTATTATTTCGAAGGCTCGAATATCTTATTATGCTATAGAAAAATGCGTAGTATATAATTTTAAGTATATCAGTTTGCATGTATTTAGGTAATATAATATATTTAATTTTCTTTATTAGATATTCAGTATGTTTATCCCATCTTAATTTATAATTCATAATAATCTCCAGGAATATGCAATATTCTACTCTGTTTAATTTATATCTGTCTATGTATATAAAAATCTATTTTGTGATGCTTTTACTTTCTATTTTTATGCGAAATCGTGTGCGTTTAACATTGCAAACCTAAAGATGAAAATTTCCTCTCTATTCCGAGATATATTTAAGTAAATAAGCATGGCTGAAGCATCAACCAAGAGTTAAATATCTAGGTCAAGCTTTTGCTCTCTTTCTTGCCCCTCCTTAAAAAAAAGAAGAAGGAGAAAAAAAGGATAAAGAGAAAATTCACAAAAAATGAAAATGTTTTTACGTGTGTTATTATTTTTCTTTTTATTTATATTTCTGTTTTTCTTCATTCAGTTTTTTTTTTCTTATGTAGTTTGCTTAAACTTAAGATTATGTTTATTATGCGTGGGAGAAGTGAAATTCTCTTTTTTACTTAGCTTTTTTATTTTTTTTTATTTTACCCAAATATAAGACAAGTTTATCGTAGGATATTATCGCAAAAGTTTTTTCATTTACATTTTAATAGATGAAGCCGACAACTAAAACGTTTTTACCTTTTATTCTTTTGTTTTTTTCTGTTGTTTTTTATGAATAGTTATATAAACGTCGGGTCGTAGAAACAGTTTTTATTCGTGAATTGTCTTTGGATTATGTGATAACGTTTAATCAAAATAAGATTATGATATAAGTAATTTTATAACTTTTCTTAAGTGCCAAGTCTTATACTAAACTTCATTATAAGCTGACTCTCGAATTATTCTTACATAAAAAAATATTGATTATTCTATAATAAAATAAATATAAGTTAATGTAATAAAATAAAAAGATTGATATAAATAATAGATTTTAATAAACTGATAAAACGGATGACCGTATATTTTTTACTCTCATGCAAGATTCAATTGTTGTAATTTAGTTTTTTTCCGATTTTCTGTATAATTTAATTATTTTTGGATTAAATAGAAATGGAACACATAGAATTTTTATGAATTCTTCTATTAAATATTATAAATATAGATTGATTTTTAAATTATTTAAATAAAATTGCACTTTGTAAAAAAGTAATACGATATTTTTGTAAAATTTTGTATGTCAATTTTTTTTTATTATATCAATGTATATTTATTCCTGCTGTATACAAAAATAATATAGCATGAAAAAATAGCTGAAAATATGAACTTTTAACTATTAAAAAAATTTTTTTTTAATAATTCAAAAACATAGATGTAATAAAACTAGGTCATACGTGTCGACTATAACTTTAACTCCTTTTTTTAATTATGTCATGAAGCACAGTAACAGATTTTATACAAAAAAATTCTATATATCTTTCATTTTGAAAGTTTAATACCTGATATATAGTACAAAAAATTGAATTTATAAACAAAAATAACGTAAATAACTGAAACCTTTTTTCAAAATAAATAGAACAAAATTGTTCAAATAAAAATTCTTTACTATTAAAATATTTGATTTAAAAAGTTAATTTGTAACAAACGTTTATTAACATTATTATTTAATCAAAATTTTGAATAAATATTTCATTACATCATCCTACGTTAATTTCAAAATCTCACTGTTCTATAATTGCATATCTACGTAAAACAAACTCTGCACTTTATTTATAACTATGAAATACCAGAATAATTATTAATTTTTAGCATAGTTCAAATAAACATTTCTAATAAAGCTATCAAAAGCCACATCGATTTCTCTTAGCATAACAAGCGTTCCTGTATATGTGAAATGCATTACGTCAAAGTAATTAGTCTAAAATTAATCAAAATAAATTGAACCGCAGAAGCATTAGTAAAAAAAAGAATATGAATATGTATATTTAGGATTTGTTTATTTATCGCTATTACTCTTAGTATACTCAATCACTAATGCCACCCAAAATGTCATTAAGGATAACCTCTCGAAGCTTCTAATACATACAATATAACAGACTTACACTCAAAAGCAAAGCCAGTTGAGACCAACGCATTTTCAATTCAATTTATAAAAATTCAAGTAGTACAAAACGGTATTTGCCACCTTAGAAAAAACCAAAAGCCATTTGTAGAAACATCCAATTTGCAGTAACGTGTTTTACATTAGATATCAGTACTCAAAGGAGGTACATAATTGTATTTTAAAGACAAACAACATTAATTGCTACGAGACTATGGGGTGTTACACTCGTACACACATAATTATAATTGTATTAAATATCGCTAACCAATAGAAATTAATGTTAATACTTACCGCACATATATAATTAAACGTGTTTTTATATTTAAATTAATAATTACAGTAAACATATTTTTATATTAAAATTTTAAACCTAAGCTTTGTCGAGTATTGGAATGGATTTAAATATTTTTTTCTTTATTCATTCTTTCACATCACAAAAAAAAGTTCTGCTGCAAAATACGGATAAACGAGTACTGAAATCTCATAAAACCAAACTGTACGGAAACTAAAATGATCGAATTTTATTTGCTTTTACTGGCTATTTACAATAGAAAAAAATAAAAAACGAGTAAAAACGTGAAATTTTGTTGATTTTTTTTTCTATACTAAAATTCATCAATATTATGCTTACAACTTTGTATGAAAATTTATGAATATTTATTTCAAACTCGTGCAAAATCGTAAATTTAAACCGATATAGTTTTAAAACTTATACAATAACTCATCAAACATGAAAACGAAAAACTTTGAACGGAATAAAATTTTATCATAAATATATTTAATTACAAAAATAACATTTCATTAAACTTACTCGTTATATTGAATAAAGATTTCATATTCAATTACACATCACTTATAAAAACGACAACAAACATTATCTATTTTACATTATTTTAAATATTACTTAGAAAAGAAAAAATGTATCTTTAATAACATAATATAGTTATATTAAAAGAATGAATCGATACATACCATTAAAGTTTTCAACGTATGTGGCTTCCGTATGATCTATATTTAAGGCTTAAAATGTCGTTGCCTTTTAAAACTGTTTATCGCTCTTACAACTTTTTTTGACGTATGAAGATGTCATTCATAATAGTTTGTTTATCATGTTTTCTTTTAAAATTATGAATATTCATTTTTTTTGTTTAAATAATGTTAATACAAAAGAAGTTTTTAATAATTTTTTAAAAAATAATACTGTAAAAAAATGTTTGTTCTTCAAAATTCTTATACCAAAAAGCTATTACAACTCGATGTTCATTTAGCGAAATAACCGTTAGATACAGTATTAGATAATATCTGTATATGCATTTCGTTTGTAATATCAAAAGCTTATAAACAGTATCTTAACAAGTAAATACAAATACGTAATCACGTATATACAAGTTAGAAACAGTGGTGCAGTTGCATTTCGATTTGCGTGTCCGCGCAAGCGCTCGTTAATACCTTCATTAATCACGTGTGGAATTCAGTGCTTGCAATGGGGTATACTCGATATTCTATGATGTGAACTATATATACATGTGCATACACATGCATACATATGTATATGTATATGAACGAGTAGCAAATGTCGTGGTGAGTATTCCAGCTAATTCGATGTCATAAGGGCTATAGAATACAATGGCAAAGCTCTCTCTGTAGAAACTGACCCTTGAGAGAAGAGAGAGAAAGATGGAGCGAGAGCCACATACGTATATATACACAAACATTCTCTAAAGGTAAAGCTTTAACTCTATGCTGTTCTCTCGCTCCTTCTCCTTCTCATCCTCTTTAAGTCATATAGTATATACTGTATATAAAGCTCGGGGTGTAACATCACAAATGCAAGTCCCGAGAGCCAATTCGATGCTGATCTCTCTCTCTATATCTAGTTCTCTCTTACTCATATGGTTGCTTGGTCCAATGGTGCTTTAACATACGTGCAACAATCGTCCGTGTCTAATGGTATAGATCTATATATGTATATATACATTATTACAATACACTCATATTAACAAGACTCATTACGTGTTTATGTGGGTAATACATGTTTTTATTAAAATTTATTTAATGGCGCACATTAGCATCATTGTAATGCTCATTAAATAAGCAACATTATATACTGCTGCAGTATAAACGAAATTTTATCGAGACACGAATATATATGTTTGTTAAATAAAATCTTAATCGATTAAAATTGGTAAGATAATGCGCAAATTTTATACTTTATATGTTATACAATGAATGTTTTCTCGGCCAATGCATAATATATTCTTGCATCAATATGCATTAGTAAATACATGCATACATATATGTATAGGCGTAAATATGTTATACACGGAGAGTAATACGTCTTACCTACCTCTATACATTTAACAAGTAAATATTAATGTACACCTTTATATTAATGTATACACGTGTGTGAGTTTACACATCCATATGTACATTTGTACATCAACAAACTTTTACAAAAGTATAAGTTTAACTGCACACTATGCAAAATAAATGTACAGTACCGCTCAAAAGTTTGATAACGCTATCCGAAAAACTAGAATGGTTTTTTCAAAATAGGAAGTTTTACTTGTACTATTATTCTCAACATTTATCCGTTGAAATTATCTAGATCAGATAGAAACTCTTTGAGAAAATTGTAAAACTTGATAACCTAAATGCCTGAAAAGTGACAAAGCGAGTCTGCCGTTAAAAAATTGGTAAAATAAAATTTATTTTCAAGCTAATTTTTCAACACGATGAAAAACTTTTTAAAAAATTTCATACGTTGGATTTAAAAAGTCTTAACAAATACTTCAGTATGCTTTTTTTAGAATTTCATTTCAATATCTCATTCGAAAGATATAATCCTTTTTTCCTAATCCTATTTTTTGCATAGTGTTATCAAACTTTTGAGGGGTACTGCAGTTAATATGTATATGTATGTATGGAATATTATAAGCAAAGCTTAACCGAATTTTCAAAATTTTGCTTTTAAGTAAGTTTCATTATGTTATTGGGAGACTTGGCTAACATACATGATGCTTTCATTTTCCCTTCTATATACACGCAACATAAACGCAATAAGCCCTTAGGAGTATGGTCAGAAACCACTATCCAACTGGGGAAACCTTTGTGCATTTAATTAATCAGTAGACTGCTATAAAGTCTTTGAGATATATACATATATATATATATCTTGCTCTCTCTCTCTCTCTCTCTTTGAAGAGAGTTTAGAAATTTCGTTCGTATATCGCGTGTTGTACAAAGGATGACAAATGATTTCAAATAGAATACATGATGTTCATTACCGAATATTAAGGGTTTTCAGCTAGGCTTTTACTTGAATTATCGCAGCTGTTACAAACTGTTCTGCTATTTTGTGATTTAATGCATAACCTGCAGTTAGTGATAAATTTATTTGATTTTAATTTATCTACTGTAATGACGCAATTTCTTTTGTTCATTCGAAACAATGGAAAATCTATTCATTAAATTAATATTATATGAAATTTTCAATTGTCAATAATTCTTTTATTTGTGTTAATTTAAAATATTTAATAATAACTTAGAGATAAAATTAAATGCAATTTTCGATTTTCAGCATGACGATTTCATTACTGACAATTAAACTTATCATTAGAAATTAACTTTGAATCAGATTTATGAATTGATTACTGAAGTGCAACCTAATACA
This sequence comes from Anastatus disparis, assembly GCA_017163975.1. Taxonomy (NCBI): domain Eukaryota; kingdom Metazoa; phylum Arthropoda; class Insecta; order Hymenoptera; family Eupelmidae; genus Anastatus; species Anastatus disparis. The sequence continues at coordinate 7,359,416 of JAFFSR010000251.1, forward strand.
AAGTCCGATTAATCCTCATTGTCCACTGGAAAAGGTTTAATGTACAAAATAATAGACATAAATGTAGTATAAAATAATTAACATAAATGCAATTTATTAGGCATTTTATTTTTTCAAATTTAAAAGAATTTAATGAGTTTTATTAATTTTTAATTACTAATAAATTAATAAAAATATTAATATCCGTATTATTATTCATTGAAAGAATAAAAAAAAAACAAACTCAACAAAGCGATAAAATATTTTATTTTATTTAATTTAACGTCACTGTATTTATGCTATCATTGCGATGTTAATTAGCGACAGAGACCGTCAGTGTGTTTGTGAAGAAAGCACATGTAACGTACAGAGGTGCTTGTATCAATCAACCGCCGAGAGCGGGAGTTGAACTCGGAACCCCGAGATTACGAATCCGTCACTCTACCGATTAAGCCACTGACGACCTCAACCAAATATTTAAAATAAAGTAATCAACTTCATGGCGATTTTTATTACCAGTTAGTTTAGTCAACGATCGACTTATAAAGTCAATAAATATATTATCATTTATTTTTTATAATATCATTGATTTTTATTTTGTTTTTGTAATTTAACGAGTTCGATATAGTCCGTAGCTAACTTACGCTTCAAATGCCAAGCGCGCGTTTGATTAAATAAAGTAAATCTAGTCGTTTTATAGTTTAGTTATGTGTAAAAGATTAGTTTATCAGTTTGAGTTGGAATTTGAAAGTTAAGCTTTTTTTTTGTGGGGTATAAGCTTATATTAGTTGAGCGATAGAATTTGATAACGCGCACATGATTCTTAATTTGTGCGTGACTAAAATTTTCTTTTACCTTAATTTTCAGTGAAAAAAAAAATAATACCTCGATGACATGATATTATTTTTGTTGACGTAAAACGAAAAATTAACGAAAACGATCTCCTAATAGCCTTCTTGCTTTACGCAAATTTATGTTAAAATTTTTAGTTTGAATAATTCATAAAGGTTTATCGAATTATGCCTAGATTGATAAAAGATTTATTTTTTGTTTTTTTAAATCACATAAACAAACCTAAAAAGTAAGTCAAATTAATGAATATTTATATATTTTTCAAAATAGAGATAAAATTGTTTTCTTTTAAATATTGCTTTATTAATATTGTAATATATAGCACGATTTAATAACGAAGTAATGACCTTGATTGATATATTTATCAAAAGTAAGATTAAATTGTAAAGTCAATGCTTTAAGTTACTTAGGTATGAATAACATTTCAATTTGAGGTCGTCAGTGGCTCAGTCGGTAGAGCGATGGATTCGTAATCTCGAGGTGTCCCGAGTTCGAATCCCGCTCTCAGCCGATTGATACAAGCACCGCTGTAAATACGATATATGTGCTTTGTTCACAAACGCACTGAGAAACCTTCGACGCTAATTAGCAACGCAATAATAGCATAAATACAGCGACGTTAAATAAAAAAAAAATAATAATAAGATTGAAAAAATAACGATAATTGTTTACAATTTAAATTAATGTATTATGATACTTATGAAATTTAATTAAACAATTATCTTCCATTTAAAAAAAAATTTTTTATTTTGTTAAATTTTTTACTGCTTATTATATTTATTGAAATTTATTTGAATTGAAAAAAATCGTGATTGAATTTTTTTTAATAAGAATATCACCGATATCTTGTGGTTTCTCAATATCATAAATGTTTTCAAATAATAATGCTATATAGACGATCCATTTTTACGATGAAATATATCAAAGGAATAAGAAAAATTATGCAATAACGTTTTATTGAAATTTCGTTCAAATAATTATTTTATTTCTCGAATTTTTCTAGAAATGCTAATAAGCTTATAAAAAGGATCATTCGATAATTAATGATTTCCATGAGAAAGGATTTTCAGAGAAACTAGAAATTTAGTAATTAAATTAATGAAAAATCTAAAAAATAAACTTAATACAAGAAATAAATAAATTTATATATTTTCATCATGAATTCAAATTCATAGTAATTTGACTTTATTAATTACTGATATCAAAAGCATAGTAAATAACACTATCATATTTTTATAAAAATCTAATGATGAACATTATAAAGTTTCAAAAGTTAATATTCAATTAAAAAAATAGGACCTAGAAAATATATCATAAAAGAGCAGTAGTCCAATTATCGTTATTATTCTTTAAACAGTTTCTTTTTTGCTCCTTCGTTCATTCAAAAAAATGCCTCTACCCACAGTAGAGTAAAGCAGGTTCAAACGACAAATGCCGCATCAACGTTATTATTCTATTGAGCTTGTAAGAAATGTCATCGACTGTTACTGGCGCAACGTCTTATTCGACAACAAGAAAGTATGAAGAGGGAATAGATAGAGAACGAGAAAGAGAGAGAGAGAAAGATTGAAAAACGACATCCTGTGTGTAGTGTGCTTGTAATATTACTGACTTGCGAGAAAATGAAAAGAATTGAATATGCTTTTTCGTATTCTTCTTTTTCTCATCGATTTTATTTAGTTTACTGGTATTCCTTTTTTTTTTGCTGTCGTATACTTATGATTGTATTAAGTTCACGTTTTATCACTTTACGGCACAAGATTAATATTATAATATTAAAGAATATTTTTTTATTGATTTGAAATAACATTTCTCGATACAACGAGATTTTATTTGTATTAAATAAATATTTATATTGTTTAATAGTAAAACGTGGGTTTTTAAACATACAAATATTTACTAAAATTTTATCGAATAAAATTTAAAAAATATTTTATTTGAGATCTCTATAATAAAATATTTATTTAATGAAAACAAACATTTTAAATGTAATCATTTTTTTACACGATATGATACATTAACAAAATTTTAATCATAAAATTCAATTTATGTCATTTATTGATGATTCTCGCAATCGCGATTTAAAATCGTAAAAACACAAAAACATTCCTGTTAAAATATTAAAGTGATTCGTTATTTTGAAACAAAAGAGCGTATAGATGTTTACTTATATTTTGTACAACACAAGAATATTGTTTACTTTAAAATATTTATCGTGTAATATTTTTAATTGATTATTTTTAATATTATTTACCAAAATATCACTACTTGTTAATTAAAATTATCTAATTTGATTAGCTTTCAATTTCTAATTAAGTACACGTATTTATGTGAGTAGAAAAATATTTAATTCATGATTTAGATCGTAGCAATTTTGATTTAATTTCACCCTCGAAATCTTTGAATTACCACATACCATCAGCAATTATAGCAATGAATCAACAGTTAAAACGAAATTTTCTCCCTCCCTCATAAATTAAATGATTGTATAGAAATATCTCCCATACCGTTTCCATTGTATAATGTTTAATTAAAGAATTTCAATATTTTCTTGTTACAGACGGCGATTTAAGCTCGGTCGATTTTTACTATTGTTGTTGCTACTTTCATTACCAATATGTACAAGATCAGCGGCGGCGCGTGGCTCAACGCTTGATATGGATGGCTTTACAACTTATAGACCATCTATGACAACAGAAATGGTTTATCAACGCTTTGCTATTGAACCTATGGATCAAACTGCAGTTATTGGCAGTAAAGTGACATTACCTTGTAGAGTATTAAATCAAAAGGGTTTAATACAATGGACCAAAGATGCTTTTGGTTTAGGTGCCATAAGAAATCTTACAGGATATGAGAGATACGCTATGATTGGTAGTGACGAGGAAGGTAAGTTTATTGTTTTATTTTATTTTTATACACTTTTAAAAAAGTTATTAATTACTTATAAATCGACATTTATTTCAACGATTCCCGTATGAAGACTTTTATTTACCGTCTAACTATTTCCAAATTATCTTAAATATACGATTATATTATTTTCCTTTATTTGAATTAAATGATACAAATAATTTATATTTTATTTTGATTAGAAACGTGTTAAAATCTCTCATTAAGTTACCTTTATTAGAACCGTCGAATAGATCAGATTTTAAAGCACCAGATGTAAGCATATCAATAGAAATATTTTGTTTTTATAAATCCATTAAAAATTCAAAAACAAAAGAATGAAACAAGATGAATTACCAAAATATTTTAAGCAGCAAGACAAAGTAATGATAAAATTTTTGCATTGCATTCTTATATTTGATAATTATGAGAATAAATTATGCTTATGGTTTATTCATATATATGGCTTCATAAATCATATATTATATACATATATAAATTTTGCGGAAGTATTGTAATATCTATTTTGTCAACATTCCAATTTTCACGAAATATTATTCATATACTAGTCACGCATAAAATGACGCAGATTGCGACCTAATTGTAGAAACAACTGACAACTAATTTCAAATTTATGTAAATACTTGTCTAATAATTGAGTTTGATAAAGAGAATTTTAATGAATATCATTAATATTTTATTTTAAAACATATACTAAATTCGTATGAATTTTAGTTATATAAATTTTACAATTTTCAAAATAAATTAACTTGTTTTATATGTTAATTAAACTTTATATACGAGCCATTTTAATTTTATTTTCTTAGATAATTTATTGAAATTATTAATTTATGGATTAATTCTATTGTATTTTCATTAATAAATTTAAAATTTTACGAAGAATTTTAATACTATATTAAATAGAATAGAAATATTTCATTAACTTTTAAGTAGATAAATCAATATTGAATAAGACAAAAATAAGATTGCTCTTTTCTGCGTTGATGAAACGTGTAAGAAAGAAAGAAAGAGAAAAAAATCGTAGGGACTGATAAAATAAGTTTCCAATAACTTTTCAGGTCCACTCGAATATTACTGCATGAGAGACATTTTTTTTTGCTTTTGACTCTATCTATTATATTTCTCTCCCTCTTATACCCTTTTTCTAACTCAACCAATTTTTAAGCATGTCACGATTTTGCCTTGTCATTTCCATTATTTTACTTTTATCGTTCTTATGAATACTTTAATCGTCGCGCCGAGCATAAGCTTGCTATACTAAAGTTTACGACGCAATTCTAACATTGTATTTTTCTCAACTTGATTATACACTTGCGTTTCATAAAACCTTTCCTTTCAAATCTTTGTCTCGTGCGTCATTGTATATAGAAAGAAAAAAAATAAACAAGTCCATTCAATTGCAGTGAATTTCTTCAAGCAATTAAGCCAATTTAAATATTAAACATAAAATTGGCTACTCGGCTGTGTTCGTACAAAGAAAAGTACAAATTTTAGGTTCACGTTTGATAGGGAGGGGAAAAAAATTGTCAAGGAAATTCATTACAGTAAAGTGCTTATTTTTAAATACGATAATAATATTAACATATTTATTTACAATTGTATTTTTGTTTTGTAAAAAATGATTTAGAAAAATAGCTACTTCATGAATTTTTATATCGATGTATCTGTAACTTTTAAATGAATTGAAAAAAAAATTTATTAAGTAACAATCGTGTGATAGGTAGTAACCATAAAAAATTCATGACAATTAATTTTTTTTTTTTTCATTTCATTTAACGTCGCTGTATTTATGCTATCATGACGATGCTAATTAGCGACGGAGACCGTCAGTGTGTTTGCGAACAAAGTACATGTAACGTACAGTGGTGCGTGTATCAATCGGTCGAGAGTGGGATTCGAACTCGGGACCTCGAGATTACGAATCCATCGCTCTACCGACTGAGACTCCAATATATCTTCATTCATTCAATGACAGAAGCAAAAAATCAGGATTTCATTCTCAACATAAAGCTTTTACATTTTTATTACTTAAAATTGCGTTCTCGAGTTTAAATTAGTTTTGGAACATTTACCAAGAGCTTGATGGCTCAGTCAATATGTATACACTATAATGCATCAACTTCTTAAATCTATACTTATAAAATTATATTATAAAATGAACATAGATTTTTGTAGTCAAGGGATTTTTAACGTATAATATGTAATAAAATGTTAATTGATTTACATATCAAATCTTTTAATCAAAAATGGTCAAAATTAAAAAAAAATGAAACGGTCGGTTAATGTATAAATTCTACTTTTCGGTGATTGATTTAATATTTTACAATAATTAAAATCCACGTGGATGACTTATAATTTATAAATATTTCATAATCCATTAAAACAGTATATAGTTATTATAAAACTAAAAATTTAAATACCTTAAAAGAAATTGAACCTTTTGATAAAGAGTCCTGTAGTTTATAGCTTATATCAACCTACAAAAGGATCTTATATTTTATTTTATTGTCAAGGCTAAATTATTCAATGAGATAAGGTGATACGGATATACATGATTTATCTAACTGATTATTTAACTAATTAAAGAAATGTGCTGAAAAGTTAATAGGCTTAAAAAAGATTATAATTTCAAATGCTTACGAATGAAATAATATTTATGATTATCAAGCTTTATGATAATTGTATGATTTTTACTTTTTTTTTTTATTAAATACAAATATATATGAATAAAAAACTAATACTGATACGAGTAATGATTTGCATCAAGTCAAACACGCGAGCGGACTTTAATAAAATTCAATTTACAGATACATATTTTGTTATTACTTTCATCTATAAAAAAATAAAATAAGATTGTAAAAAGATTCAATCGGTATGTATACAAATAATTACAATTATTAGAATAATATTAAATTTTTATTATACTTCAAGATATTTTTCTTGATTCGACAATAACAAATATACTACTCTCAGAATTTCGGTTTTTTTCATATTTTATTTATATAATAAATTCGAGTTCAATAAAAATTTTTTACATTTTAAATATCTTAAAATCTTTACATACTTAATGAATGAAGAAAATTTAATAAAAGAATAAATCAATAACGAATTGCATCCAATTTATTATTATCTTTAAAAAGTAATTTGTTAATGCAAATCAAATGAATCTCAGTCTAAAGCCATTTTGTCCTACTCACTAAGGAATTATTTTTAAAAACTTTTTTAAATTTTTCTTTAACGTTTTGACTTCTGAAATTTGAGTTATTAAAACATCTTTAAAAATTCACAAACTTGCATTTTTAATTACTTGCACAACATGTATCGATTATGTTCAAAGTTAAGAAATACCAACTTCTTGCCAGTCTACAAATTAATAAATATATCAAGTCATATGATAAATATAATGTGTCACTATCATATTTTCCATAAGTTAAAAATTATAAAATAAAACTTTTTAATTGCCATTTTACGAGTTAAACACAATTTTTTGTACTCAAAGTTAAAGTCTCCAGTCTTCTATTAATTTTTTTTTCAGTGATTGTAATTAAATTATAAAATTTTAAGAATTTTCCATATTAAATAATTCATAAAGTATTCGTATAGATTTTAATTTACATATTATTCTCGATAAAACATAATTTTTAAATTACTGTTAATTGATTGTGCAAAAATATTATCGGCAAAATTTCTGCGCATCGGAAGTACTTGTTATTCTATATAATCCATCTTCATGAATTATCATTGGAATTCGAAATGAAATTATAATAATATTAATTCGAATGTATGAACAAATTGATCAAAAAATTTTTAATTATTTTTTATGAGAGCTGTGATTAATAATAAAGTAATACGCTCATGAAATAATTAGAATTATTCGCTAAAATAATACTTTTTAATGCATCTCAATTTTTTTACAAATAATAATTTTCGAGATGAATTTTTTAATTAATTGATTAATATTTGAGGAAAATACTCAAAAATAAATTTCTTTGAAAACTGATTATAATTATTATATCTTCGAAAAATACTAATGAAAATCTTTTATTCAATTACGTATATTTTATAATTATATTCATTATTAAAAATTTTAAAAATATGTTCTTTTAATTTTCTTACTTTTCTCAATTTTATTGAAAGAAAAGGACACTGAAAATTGGAATAAATAAAAAAAAAGCAGTCGAAACCAATAATAAAATTAAACGCCCTGCAGAATGGCAGTGTACAAACAAAATAACTGCTGATACATAAAATTTAATCAATTAACTGTTACGCTATTATGTGTAATGTTGCGCCCATTATTTTTCATCGTCATCATTGTCGTCGTCTCATGGAAAATCCAGTGAAATTGCTTTTGCAAAATGTTTTCCACGTATATCAACGATTGAAATGTTATCATGAGTATTCAGCTAAAGCTTCATACCGTGTTCAATATTCGCTCATTCTCTCTTTCTCTCTCTCTTCCCCTTTTACTTTAACTTTTACTATACCTGTATATATTAAATGAATTAAGTTCTCTCGCTCATTCGCTCACTCATTCTAAGCTTGCAATGGATTGAACGTCACGACTGTCAAGAGCAATCGGCACCATGTGCTCACATATATATGTATATGCATGTAGAATATAGTAAGCGAGCATACGAAGATTGCATCGTGGTTTAGATTTTGCAGTTCAGTAATGATTTTCATTTTAATGCTCAACACAGCGGGCGCTTCATTTAGAAAATTATATAGTCGAGAGAGAAAAATTTTTTACGTTAAATAAATAATAACGTTTAATGAAAATTTATTCTTATTTAGTTTTAAAATTGCTGAATTAAGATTAATTCAGTTTTAAAAGTTTGAGTTAATTTTATTTAAAATAGCATGTATATAGCATTGTTCATGCTGTATCGTATCAAATTTGGTTAAGTCTTTAGTTAAATTTATTTAAATGCACAAGTACAATTCGCTTTATGTGGATACTCAACTTTTTAAGCAAATTTTACTTAAATTAAGCAATTTGAATTTAAGATTTAACTTTCGCATACGCTTGCTAACAGTAAATTACAAAAATTTAAAAAAAAAAAAGCTAACAAGGTTAACAGTAGTTAAGTTTGTGTGATTTGAACAATTTTTTTATCTTTCATTGCGTGATTTTACTCTCAAACTATTTTGTATTATCAAGTTTCATTGTACTAGCGACAGATTTTTATTTAAAATAAATCTTTAAAAGCGTTGAATTCATTCTTATTTCAAAAATATACATTAAAAATCAATTATTGTGAAAAATCAAAGCTATTTTTTAATAAAAACAAGCATATGTATTATGATAAAAAAGGAACATAAAACTTATTGTTTCATAAATTTCTTTAAAATGACGAAAAACTCATAGACCGTGTAAGAGATGAAAGAAGAGAAGGGGGAGGGGGTTATATAGCTCAACTATAATTCATGAGGTATTAACTTTAAACTATAAATTAAAGTGGGCTCTTCTAGCTGCTCGATTCTACTGCGTGTACTCACACTCATACTCTCTCTCTCTTTTAGTCTCTCATAGTCTTCTTGTACAATAAGTGAAGGAGAGAGAAAGAGAGAGAGAGACTTCTATCTTTAGAGTAAAGTTAAGTATAGGAGAGAAGGAAAAGTGAGGTTAGAGTAGAAAAGGTATAAGAGCTACAGGGCAGGAATGAACCTTTACCGAAGTTTCTACAAGCATGATACGATAACCGAAGTCATAAGAAAATTTGTACAACTTTCTGAGAATAAAGATGAATCTATTAATAAATTTCGGAGAATTTATTTTTCTTTTTTTTTTCATTAGCATAAATGAAACATTAAAAATATTTTTCTGGAATTTATTGTTTACTGATTAGTTCTTTAATATTTTAATAAATTCATGTTATGAATTAGATCCCTGTTTAGATTTTTTATAAAAAATCTAATTTTCTAATCATTCCTTTAATAATAACAAACATAAGTAGTTGAAAAATGGATGAAAATAACATTTACTAAAATGCAAATTTACTTTCGAAAACTATTTGATGATGCTGATAATTATGACGAGTCTGTTGGAAATAATAAATTTAGTTATCATTTCGACATAAAATCTTATGATTATTTATACAGCTTTTCATCTGATGGTAAATATTAGTGATAATGAAAATGAAGATAAACTTGTTTACAGCATCTCAAGAGGAGTCATATTTACTTTCGATTAATTATATCCTTAGCATAAGAACGGTTAGCAAAAAAATAATCTTTACAGTTTATAACGTTTTATCTGAAATACGAGTAATAAATATGTCATAGTAAGTAGCATTTTAAACATTTTTTTGAATAATTTTAACAAATCACAAAAGGGTCATCCTTTTATATGTTCGGACTTTACCAAATATAATATTTTATATATCTAAATTGAATTTTGTATAAGTTGAGATATGAATATTATTCCAGCAAAAAAATAAGAAAATAAATATAATAATAAGTATCCAGTTTACAAAACATTCGTGATCCTTGTAAATATTAATATTTCATTATCGCAACATCAAAGTATTAGTCGAAAAATTATTTTTACATTGGATTTTTATGGTTGCGCATGAGAAAAAAGACTAATAAAACAGTGATCAACGTGAATAACACTCCCTTCAGCCAACAAATCGTCAAGCCAAGTTTATCTGTAGAATATAAACGGTTAAGGATAAAAAAAAAGTCATCTATAGGGATTTTGGGTATAGATAACGTTAGAATTTCTGACGCGATGTTACGATCATCATGGTTGAAACGATCTTGCTAATCCGGCAATTACTTTTCGCTCTCCTTCCGCTTGCCGAAGCTTGTCGGTTTGACAATAGCTCACGTACTTCCTTTTTTTTTCTTTCTTTATCTCTCTCTTTTTTCTTTCTTTTTTCTTTCCCTTAACCCCTCATTGATGACGAACTTCGATGCGATGCGCATATGTTTATAAGGAAGAAGTTTTTCTTCATTCCAGAATACGAGAGGAGAGGGGAAAACGAATCTGTCTATATAAGCAGCTGTTTGCCGTATACACAAGCCTTATAAGTAATAATTTAAGATTACTCTATATGGAACTTACTTGAAATAACTTACTTCGTCTTTTTACCACAATGGGGGTACTATAAAATCTATTTTTAAGATGGATTACGTGCTTGATATGTTGTATTCTTGATGTCAAAATACTTTGGATACGTTTAATATAGATTCTTATAAACTGAAAAAATTTAATTATTTAAGATAAAATCAAAAGACCCATAATACAAAATTTTTAAAAATTAATGTATTTATAAAATCTTATAAGTAAATATTTTAAATATTATGGTAAATTTATTATTAAAATAATAATAAAAAGAAAAAAATCTTAGGAAAAGTAATTATTTTGAAAAGAATAAAAAGCAATTATTTATAAAAAGAAATTATTATAATACGACAAAAAATAATCATTAAAACAAAAAATTATTTGATTCTGAAAGTTAATCTCTCAAAAAATATATACTCCTATTCCTGTCTCGTATGGAGGAAAAAAAAAGAAAATTAACCTCATTAGATTAAGAATCAGACAATATTACTGAAGCTTAGAGAATGCCTTTTTAGAATTCGTCTCGTATCACCTACACATAACTGGAACAAAAGCTTCCAATTCAATATTTTTTTTTCTGTCTCCGGTCTTATTTTCCCTCTTCCTCAAAAAAAAAAACATTTTCATTCAAGCTTAGTATATCCCAGGCTTCTCAATAATTCTTCGTGGAAAAATCTCAGCTAGAAAAGTTATGAGAACGCGCTTAGACTCTTTAGTAGAGCATCGTAACCAAAGAAAATAATGAGTAAGAGAGAGATAGAGACATTTACGCACACACAACGCGTATATGCATAAAAGTAATTATCGGAAATACTTCATTTCACAGCCTGGTATATGGAACGACGTTATATGATGCAAGGAAAACGTGCATAAAAAATGTGGAAAAAAAAGTCGAGCTACGCTTACGAAAAAGGAAAAAAAAATAGCGAGAAGCTCACTCTCGTTAGGCACATACGTATATGTGTTAGTAGTATTGGAATAATAAAAGCCAACATTACAATAGATGTGCGGTAGAGCTTTTCACGCTTTAACCGTTAATTATTTTGTGAATTCAACAAGGTTCGTTAGTACAATTTAAACTAGCGCGTTATATATGTATACATATATATGTGTAAGCGTAATGTTTTTCGATCAAGTATAAGCAAGTGTTTATTATTATACCACTGAACGAGTTATACCTCAACCCAATATGTATGTATAGGTACATAGACAAGAGAGAAAGAGAGAAGCAAGAGAGAGAGAGGAAGTAGCGCGCAAGCATGAGCTTACATAGCTCTAACCGATACTAATTTCACAAGAGCGAGTTATGGCTGCTATTACATACCTTTAGCTAAGGGGGTAATTCCAAGCACGAAGCTTCGCTTGCTGCTGCTGCTGCCTGCCTGCCTGCCTCCATACAGCCAATGTTCTCTTACTCCCTTACTCTTGCTAGCACCACCAGCGTTATCGACGGCTTCTGATTTAGTATGGCAATAAACGAGACGTTAATTACGACGACGTTTCTCTTATGCTCGCTTTCTATCTCCCTCTCACTCGTTCGTTCTCTTCCTCTCACCTTTTCGGACAACCAAATGAGTGAGTAAACGCATTTGCGAATGCTATTGAGGAAGAAAGAGAATGCAAGAAGATATCTCTTTGGTAGTCGATACAATGTCGTACTTTTGTGAGAACCATGTTTCAGATATTATGGTGAAAAATTTAAACGATTAGATTCGTATAACCTTTCGTAAATCATTTTTTTCTTCATTTTTAATTATAGTATGGTTATGAAGATTGATTATAATGAGCTCAAGCGAATAAATAACAAGTAATAAATAACTTAAATAAATAACAATAAATATTAACACTTTTAAGCAAAAATTATAAAGTGACGAATAGCCCACTGAGACTCCTAAAAGGATCAATATATTTTATAGACACACATATTTATATATAAGCATACTTATAAAAAACAATATCTATTAAATTAAACGTTAAACTAAAAAATAATTTTAAATTCTTCCAATTTTGGAAAACGAATTCTAAAAAATTTTATCGTGTTTATGTTTAGTTATAGTTTTAATAAAAAAAAACTGATTGTTTTATATTTAGAATCATTTAGCACTTCTAAAAATAAATGAAAATTTCTTATTTATACTTTTAATAAGTTTTATTTCTGATTTTTTTTCTTAATATCATAATGGGAAAGGTAAAAATAGTCTCTTTTATTATATTATTGATTCCATTTTTATCATTTTTTATAATTAAAAAAACAGATAATAATTTAGATTTTTTTTATCAATGTAACAATAAAAAGTTATTGATTTCTAAAAGATAATATAATTATTATCTAAATTTGTACCTATTCAGCCAAAATACCATAAAATATGAATAATCTTAATAAAAATAAAATATAATAAATATAAAATTTTAATTAAAATAATGTTTTTGTATGTACAAATGTCATCAGCTACTTTTTCATTGTTATTCAATTCGTAAAATTGAATTTTAATCTGTATTATATTCGCATACATCGTTAAATTAATTAAGATAAACAAATATTATAAAAGCATACCACTTTTACAATTAATTTTAATAAAACACCTATGTAACATTTAGGAAGATAAAATGTTAGTAATGGTGGTTGCGTCTGCGTTAGTGGTGAAAAAAAAATTAATTAAAGCAACATTTTTGTTTGTCCTTTGCTTAGAGTTTGTTATTAAATTTTATTAAAAAAAATAATTCATAAAAAAGTTTTGTAAAATTATAATTAGAGTAAATTAATCTCAATTAATTTTATCAAAGCATATACAACCTGAGGTCACAAAATTTTGAATAATGTAATTTATGAAAAATTCAAAAATTTTGTACTTTTATTTATTATAATAAGTAAAAATTTTTATATATCTTTTAAATTGCAGAAATTTATTGTAAATTTTCTTTCTAGAAAAATGTTATTTTAATTTTTAATTATAACAATCTCCAAGTTTTATTAAATTTTTTTTTCATTTATAAATTTTATTTTAAACCTTAAATTAAATTTTCACAAAATAATTCATTATGTAAAATTGATTTTGTAAAACACGTGATGTATGAGTTCAGAAATTATTATCTTTTATTTTATTTAACTTCGCTGTATTTATGTTAATTGCAATGCTAATTAGCGATGGAGGTTTTCAATGTGTTAGTGAACTTCAGCACATGTAAACGTACAGTGGTGCTTGTATAAATCAGCTGAGTGCGGGATTCGAACTCGGGTCCTCGAGATTATGAATCCATTGCTCTGCTGACTGAACCACTGAGATTTCAGTTATTGTATTTAAATGAATGAAATTTAATAAAGAATTATCTTGATTATAATATTAGTAACCATTTTTTAAAAGTTGCTGATATTAGACAAGACTAATTTTGAATTTACTCAGTTACCTCTTAGACTACAGTATTCATAGAATCATATAAATCTTATAAATTCTTAAATTTCTCAATTCTTTTCAACAATTTTATAAGTTAGTGCCCAAACGATCTTGAAGTTCACATTAAAAATCAAGATGCTTCATCAAGCATTTAATTTAATTTTCTACATCTCTGTTGAAAAAAATGTTTATTAAAAATACATAAAGTTATTGATGGAGCCCGCTATTTATAAGATATCCTACATATCGTACCGACCTAATTAGGAAAATCAATACAACGAGACATGATAATAGCAATAACAATAATGAATATACATCAAATGTTTATAAAATTATGTTTAAAAGCCATCATATCATTCGAGAAACGATATGTGCTCGATACAAAACAATCTTTTCCTTTCCTCTTAGAACTATTGAACAAACTCGGTCAACGTATGAAATACTTTATCAAAGTCATTGACGTAACGAATGACAAGTAATGTACACTTGAATTACTTTCCTATTTGATATTATAGAGATATCATGCGAATGTACATACATTTGTTGATGTTATTATTGTTATTGCAGTTCATGAGAAAACAGCGCTAACAAAGCTTGAGATTTATACAGAGAAAGTATAGTATGTCATAGAGAAATAGGAATTTTTAAGAAATATATATAATAAGTGTAAAGTTTATTTTATATTTTTTATAATTATAGTTATTTAAAATGTTAAATGAATTATTAAATATCGGCGTGAAGTAATTTAGAATAATTGAATGTTAGTCCTGAAAAATAAATCTAAATTTAAACGAGAATAATAATAGATAATGAGTGTATTTAATTATGTCAGTCTAGACTGAAGAAAATTGTACAGAATGTAAAAAAAATTATTTGGTGGTTAATATTTAAAATGTTCTTAAATTTTTACACATTTGGCGTAAATTAAATATTTTAAAACAAAAAGAAATCAAGGATTTATTACATAAATACTAGAAATTTGAATTTTTTAAATTTTTAAAAAAATTTAATTTACTTTGAGGATTATATTTTAATGCATAAGAATGATTATAAAGAATTTTTCCAACTAAGATAATCAATTCCACTTTAAGATATGACAAACCATCCTAAATATTAGTTTGAATAATCGATTTTCAAATTTTATTCCGTCTTCAATCGTATGTAACTGTTGAGTAGGCTCTGACCTTTGGGAGGTCATAAATCGAAGCTTTTTTCTTGGTTTATTTGAAGACCTTTCTAAATTTTATGGTTGCCAAAATAAATTAAAAGTTACACACGAACTTTTTAATAAATTTTTGAAATCACGATTTTAAAGAGAAAAAGGATTCAATGATGAATTTCTATGTATTTTTATACACCAGAAAATAATCCTCAAAGTTTCATTTAAATCCGTGATCTCAATTCCATGATTTCTCTTTGTTGATACAGTTGTTTAATGATATCCAAATAAATATTTTCAATTATCGACCAAATTTCTAATCTTAACTTTGCTATGATTATCATGTATTTGTATCAGATGATAGGAATTCGAACAAAATATTGATAAAGTAGAGCAATTATGAAATTCAACGATCCAGTTTGATTGTTCTGTTTTG
The DNA here is from genome assembly GCA_017163975.1 of Anastatus disparis. Lineage (NCBI taxonomy): Eukaryota > Metazoa > Arthropoda > Insecta > Hymenoptera > Eupelmidae > Anastatus > Anastatus disparis. The sequence goes on from JAFFSR010000251.1 coordinate 7,375,216, forward strand.
TTTTAATTTTATTCATTCATTCTTGCAATCGATAAAAAAAATCATCAATCTATTGCGCAACAAAATTTTCAATGAAAACTTTATTGCATGATAAAATTATATTCTTTTGTATTCAATACCTAAAACTAAAATAAAAAAGGTAGTCAAAGTTATTTATATAACATGTTTAACTTGCATTTGTACATGTATATTTTTGTTTAACTAAATTACAACTCAAGAATTCTTTTTTTCTTTTTGAAAATATTAATAGAAAATGAGTATAAACATACCAACTCGGCATTAAAGTTACGCTATCAAAGAAGAGTTTTAAGCACCCCTATGAGTTTCCATTTTCTTCGAAACTTTAATAATTATAAAGATTTTGAATTTTGGGACATACTTACACATATAGATTACTTTTACCACTTTAGAGAATTTCCATGGAGAACAATTATTTATACGATACTTCAAACCCCTTGATGACAAGGGAAAACTTTGACCGATAAGTCGATTAAGCAAATTGCCAATTAATAGTTTGATTTAATAAAAGAGTCTCGAGCGACACATCGTTAAAGTATTTTCCATTCAGTAAATGTTAAGAGAGAAAGAGAGAGAAAGAAAAAGAAGAGGATGATATGTTTGAAGTGGAATCGATCTTTTTTTTTCAGTATAAGTTAACTGTATTTTTAATTGCATCGACGTCGCGACGATAAATAATGAAAAATGCAGCTGCGTTCTATATAGTTTTTTTCTGTATATACACAATGTATAAAACAAGATCTCTCTTTTCCCACTGAATTGTTAAAAGCTCGAGAGTGATATCACATTCTACTACGACTTTTTTTTGTCATTCTATAATGTATGATCCAGTACATCGTGATTTTGTGACAGAACTTAGAATGAGTGTACTAAAATTTTCAAAGAGCCGAAAAAATTTTTAAATTCAAGAAAGATTTTCTTTTTATTTGCATGATAAAGAATTGAATTAAAAAATACATCAAAATGAAAAGATAATGTCCAACGGGTAAGAAAATTAAAAAAAAAACAAAGTAATTACCGATTGAAATTTTTTCTTTTCACTACTAGGTACAACCTTACTTTAAAATTCTAGTTCGATTCAATTGAGGAAAGACATGGACGGAGTAAAAAAAGAATTAAATGAAAAAAAAAAGAATTTGAAAGAAAAATTTGATCTTTATTCGGTTTAATATTTGCCGCAGGTGAAGAGTTTTCGAGAATAATTTCTTTGCGCCAATTTCCACCTGAAATTTCGTATTGATCGCTCCAAAAACTGAATTGTACTCGAACTATAATAATAAAAATATTTGAATCATAAAAACTTGGCATGTAATCTTCGGTTCTAAAACAGAAGTATGATGTGAAAGTTTCTCTGCTTTTTTTATCACATTTAGATTTCAACTTTGCTTAAAAAAAAAAGTGTCTGACTTTTATAAATTCATTTTTGAATTTGTGAAAAAGATATATATGTATACCCTGGTAGAATCTGATTCCATTTCCAAGCTATTTCTTAGTCATTTAAACTGCGCATATGCTAGAAACAAGCTTGTTTTAATTCCCAGTTCTTAGCTATCGATGTAACGCTTTTTTTCCCACTTTACCGACATTTACTGGATTGCAAATTCTTAGATAGTTAAAAGGTATTAATTCACCATTAAACTTGGCTAGAAATAAAATAAGTTTGAGACAATATTAAAATAACCTGCGAAATAATATTAATCTCTTATACTATATTATAACCTCTAAATACGGTGAAGAGACAAGTAACAACAAAAAAGACGCAAAGAGACATGCATATACGATATTTTTGAAACGCACAATAAATACCGAATCGTGTTTTGACGTGCAGAAAATCTTTCGGTATATCACATGCTTGCCGTATGAAGTAAGCAGTACACATGTATGGTTTCCGTGTTTATGAAGCGAAGGCATCACTTTTTACAGTGCAGTGCGCATCATATTTGTTGATACCGAATTGTGTTTGTGCAGAAAGTTTTTCGGTATATCACGCGCTTACCGTACGAAGACAAGCAGTACACATTATGTATAATTTCCGTGTTTATGAAGCAAAGACATCACTTTTCATAGTGCGGTGCGTATCACATTTGTTGAGAAAAAACTATCTCCGTATGTTTGAAGCAGTTGTAAAGTGAATATTTAATGAAATAGTTTTAGAAACAATGTTTGCATGTCATCTTTAGATATTTTAACGATACTTATGAACTTATTTAGCACTCGTTTTATTTAATTCTAATACTACGTAATACTTAATTATTACTTTTTAAAATTTGTTTAAATAAAAAAAAAACATTTATAACACTTATTTTTAATATGCCAAAGTGCAAATTTTCGACTTAAATAAACAAATTATCACTTTTTATAGGTTAGAAATATACGTTAATCACGATCTTTTCACATCCCGACAGAGTATAATCGTCACAATATTTTTTTGACATAAGAATTAGTTAATTCTTTGATAGTTTTCAGATATTTAAAATATAAACATTTTTGCCCATTTTTAATTCCTATTTCCTAGTTTCGAGTCCATTTAAAATGTTTCAAATTCTACCAGGGTAGAGAAGCAAATAAAAATTTCTATTTTAAATGTTCGTAGAAAAACGTTAAAATGTGTATGACGCAAAAAATTAAAATGAAATAAACTTTGATGGTTTAACGCAAAAAAAAACTTGAAAAAAAGCTTTTATCAAGTTAAATTTAAATGTTAAAACAATAAAAAAATAGCTGATGCAAAAAAAAAAATTTTTTTGACGTTTAAATAAAAAAATATAAAACTGAAAAAATAAAATTAAAAAAATAAAATTTTATCCGTAACTTTATTTTTGCAATGCTTAAACAAAAATGTAACTCCACCGAAACTTTGTTCTACATTTTACAAAAATAAACAAAATCATCAAAATACTAAAGAAAACTCGACAGAATCACCTTAACAACCGGTTACTTGTTACCACAAATTTCCTGTCCCTTGTAATTCCCTGTCTTTTATCTTAACAATCGACATTGCCTGTTTTCATTCAAATGCTCTACTTCAAAACTAAGCGCATTGTACTTAAGTAAACATCTTAATCACCCTATACCATCAGTACCTTAAGAAGTCCTCTTTATATTTCTTGTCTCAAGGATTATTCAATTTCCCAAAAGCTTTTTGTTTTAAAGGTATTACTTAAAGACTCACTTAACTGATCACTTTGTAATATTTGTAACATTTATGCTTATAAATAATAAAAAGCATATAAAATTTTCCAAAATTTTTATGCTTTCTAAAAAAAAAAGGTATTACTAAAAGTAAATAATAAAAATTGAAAAATCAAGTCAAAGGTTAATAATAACTGTGATTTAACTCCTTTTAGTGTATACATATAGTTTCAGATAGTATGGGTCACTTGATTACTTGAAGATCTTAGGTACTTTCTTCCCACGCTACCTAAAAGTAAATACAAGATACTGATCACGTTCACTGCAATTCCGATATAGCTATCTATCAGCTTCTTGTTACAAGAAGCACTGTGTGGGTAGTTTTAGTTTATATACATCAAACAAGACTTGTCTTACTTCGTCACGCCACTCTCTTAGCTTCCCGTTTTTCTGATTCGACGTTGTTGAATTTTAAACCATGACGAATCTTTTTCTTCGCGAATAATCCCGATCTTTTTTTAACTATATTTTCATATAAAGCTTGTATTACTGAATAGCGTGTAGTCGGTAAATGATAAATGGCTTATTTTTATTGGGCCAAGGTAATTCCAGAATTTTTATTAACTTATTAATTATTGTTTATTTTCCCGTCAGACAGTCAGTTTTGATTAATTCAGTGGGTCATAATTTTTTATTTTATTTTTAACTCTATATTCCCCCTTTTTTCATAATAACAAAAATACCGAAATTGATTGCTGTATAGAATATTTCATCGAATCAATTAAATCTTTATGACGTATTACGTTTTTCATACAAGTGAAAAATTATTTAAATATTAAATTTGGTATTATAGATTTTTTTATTTTCATATCACAAGCTGATGTTTTTATTTAATGACTGAGGCTAATCGCATAATACTTTGCTGAATTTCAAAATTTTTGCAAAAAATATGAAGTTGTCAAAATGTAAGAACTTTTTTATTTATTTATTTAACTTCGCTGTATTTATGCTATCATTACGATGCTTATTAGCGACGGAGGTTTTCAGTCTGTTTGTAAACAAAGCACATGTAACTTACAGTGGTGCTTATATCAATTGGCAAAGAGCGGGATTTGAACTCGAGATCTCGAGATTATAAATCTATCACTCTACCGAGTGAGCCGCTGACGACCTCCTCAACATTTAGTATTTAATATGTATTACATTGAATATTGGATACAAAATAAAAATATAAAAAATTTATGATTTTATATATTTTAATTTCAAGCATTAACCTCGTTACCTTCGTGATAAAATTTTGATATTATTTCTGAATAATATTGATATTTTAGCGATGTATTTAGTAAATTATTCAACGCTCAAATAATGTGATATTTAAAATTATAAACTAAAATTATTTTCATTTATTTTTTTTTTTTTCAAAAGTTAAAACATGAAATTTTTTTTTGATTAAGAATATTAAGTTTTAAAATGTTATGTTCTTGAAATATTAAAATTAAATTTTTTTTTATACAGAATAAATTGAAAAGTTATTTATATATTAGTTCTAATTATTAGTTTCAAAATCATCAGTTTTCTTAGCAATCGCATGTATTTTACAATTTTCATGGAATTATATTATTTTTTTCATTCGGATTGTACAATTAAAAAGAAAAAAAAATAGAAAACTTGACGTGATTCCATAAAAATTTACTCCTAAAAGCATTTGATGCATAAGCAAAAAAAGAAGTAAGTACACAAACTTTACGCCATTTCGCTGACGTCAAGCATATTTCATTGCACAGTGGATATGTTGCTCGCAAGCAAAACCAGTAAAAAATATGAAAGTCATAAAAAAAAAGAAAATGACAAGTCGAGTGAGAGAAAGACCCTTTGCCTCGTGCATGGATAAAATATATAATAAAATCAAATTTGTATCGATTTCGTGTCGTTTTTCCCTCTTGACACGTTCTTCTAATATTTCTCTCACTCGCTCTCTCTCACTCCCTTCATCTACCATTACTTAGATAAGAGCAATCAAGCATGATCGTAAAACGAGGAAGGTTTTCGGAGACGAATTCGCAACGATGCTGATTTTTTTTTTTTACTTGTTTTTTACGAAGACGAAGTAAGAAGTGTTAAATGCAATTGACAGATAGCATCGTTAAATTTTTTTACCTTGTCGAGTTTTGCTATTCAATAAGTTTTGAAAGTCACCCTTATATAAAGTTTGAATGAAACCAATTATAATTTCATTTTATTTAAATATTACTTAATGTTTAAGATTTCTGTCGAGTCTGCGTTATTCTGTAATTGGTTCTTGTCACTTGTGATCCTATTGTTTGTCCCTTTGATTTAATGCTTTTATTATATTCTTTTTTTGAGATTATTTCGTAACAAAAAATCTGATAAGGAAATGATTTAATTACTTAGGAGACAGATTTATGAACGAAAAGAAGAAACATATTTATTTAATTATTATCATTAAATTATTATTTCTGTTGGAGGTATAATTATTAAAAACTTCTTAATATACATAAATTGAAATGCCACCAACTGTTATATATTTTAATCAGTAGATTTTAATTAAACTAATAATCCCTGACGTAAAATTAAAATAAATAGTAAAAAAAATGATATTTTTCTTTACAGGTGATTTTTCATTAAGAATTAATCCAGTTGAGCTAGAAGACGATGGTGTTTACCAGTGCCAAGCATCGCCGACGAATGACGGTCAGCCAGGTTTACGTTCGCGTTTTGCTAGGTTAAGTGTACTGGTGCCACCGCAGAAACCTAAAATTACTCAAGGCGATTTTCTTATTACTACCGAGGATAGAAAACTAATGCTCGAGTGTATTAGCGTGGGTGGAAAACCACCGGCTGAGGTAAGTTCTTCATATTTTTTAATATAACGTTTAATCATTAGCAAGCAAAAGTTGCATTAAATTATAATTAATTAATTAAAATTTTTTCATTTTTTTTTTATTCACATAACTAATTAATTCATATTTACGTGTTATATTAAATTATCAAAGTTCATTTTAATTAAATCATCTTAATTTTCCTCTTTTACGAAAATGAGATTATGCAATTTATGAAATTCAACATTTTAAATGTTATTATTGTAAGTGTAGTAAAACATCTCAGGAAAGCGTATCCATTAATATTATTAATATACTTATCTTCAGAACAAAATTAAGATAAGGCTTTTTGATAAAATAACTTTCATTTGAATGAATATTTTAGTTAACGTAAATTAAAGTATATACGTAAAGCTCATAAAAGCGCTGCTAATAATATTAATAAAGTCTCTCATAAGCACAATGCTTATACCAATTTTCATATCCTGTATATTATGAAAATAAAAAAATAAAAATTCCTCTTGTCCTTTATAAAGCGCTTCAATTTATGGTCTCATTATCCGCTTGCAAAAAAAAAGAAAAGAGAGCATTTAACTTTATTACTTGATCGTTCGATGATTCAAAATTATCTTACGATAACGAATTTTTATACTCATTATTTATCAGCCTTTTTGCACAGCATTTACTCTATTAATTCCTTTATTTTTTGCCATTGCTCGCTTTAACATACTTTACACGTAGCTCAATCCCAACCCTTTTTTCCACTTTATCCGTGAGAGGTAATTGTAATGAATTTATAAAGTATAACATGGAAATTTGTATAAACTCAATTTTTCAATAAATATGTATATATGTATAGATATGATACATCTATATAGGTTTACCGCATAAATATATATATTGTATGTTTTATATACATATATACGCATATAGTGATGGAAGTAATTTGGGATTGAGGTTAATCCCTCTAGTAATCAACGCCTGGAACCGAACGATCGCTCCCGCGCTCGCGCCATAGCTTCATAAGTATGACTTGTAGATTGAGTTGTAATTAAATCGAGCTTAACTCTCCAAAACCTAGCAAACTCTGGATAGAGAGAAAAAAAAGAGAGAGAGAGAGAAGCGTCTCTTTCCATTAAACGAATATCTCGAGTTCTGGTTACACAGTGCAAGCTCCCAATTTTAACTTTTATGTTTGGACTTTAAGTTTTTTTCTTTTTATTATTTTCTTTTTTTATTATTTTATAAAGAAGAAAAAAAAAGAAGGAGATTGGAAAAAAATAGACTATGCTAAACGAGATTTGCGATAAATTAAAAGGAAAAAAATAGAGAGGAAAGCAACCAAGGGAGGAGTTTAAGAAGCTCGGATGCGCACTAGTGATTTTCGTTAGATAATAGAATTTTCAGTGGAAGCCGATTTCAGCTGAGCACGTTAATGCAAAGTAATTATCTTCTTGGTTGATATTTTTCTTTGTTGTTTTTTTTTATCAACTTTTATATTATGTTTTGAAAATTTCCCTGTAAACTTATTCATTATAACTTGTGATAAGAAGTAATATTTAAATAATTTAAACGCTTTGAAAATTTACGTAACCTCGATAAACATTAAGGAAACTTTGCTGCACCACCGATATTCATAAGTTCTGCAATACAGATACACAAATATTTAGCATCACCTCGATAAAGTTATCTTCAAAGCTTGCAATTACGTACGGCAAAAGTTTTCCAATCACAACAGCCTGACGATTGCTCGGAGTAAATAATTTTCTTATATAATCAGGAAAGCTACGATAAATAAAAATCTTTACTTAAACAAGGTTACCAGAAAATTTCTATAAATCGTATATAAAAAGAAAAACGGGTTAAAAGTGAAGTCTTTAGACGCTTTGATTGACTGAATTTTATAATCAATGCAAACGTCTGGTTTTTAAATTTAGGTGCACAAGTATACTTTCTAAAATTAAAAAAATTATAAATATCTATTTATTTTCTCTCAGTCCACGTATTTACCGATCAAATCATAAAATTTAAAATTTATAACAAATCTCCTATAATTGATTTGTGCATAATTAAAGTATCAAATATTCATATTCAAAGGAATATTCGACTATGAATAGATCAGTTCTACTTAAAATGGATAATCTATATTCTAAAGCACTATCAATTATGATATTAATTGCCGGTAACGAATTATGTTTAATTACGAATTATAACCTGTATGACTTAATTATTACTTATAATTATAAACTTATTATTTGTTAATAAATCCTATTGAAATCAATTCATCTATTTATTAAATGTATTTATAAAAATAAGCTTTCGTACCATATTTGAAATTATATACGAGATATTCTACAATTGAGATTTTAGAATTGGAATTTTAGCAGAAATTCAAAATAATTTTAGACTAGAAATTGGATATTTTTAATGTTATAGTGCTAATTTTAATAGAAAGTTAATGTTTTGACTAATAAAAGTTCTAGAATTTTTACCATCGAGAATTTTAGTTTATTTAAATTTTGTTTAAAACTGAGCACTGTGAAAACAAATTTAACTTTATAAACTTTAAGACTATCTTAGATTTATATATGAAAATAATAATGAATAATGCACAAGTCAAGATTTTTGTAAATATTAATCATAAAAATTTCTTTTTCAAAAAGAGATGAAGTTGAGATTCTCATGTAAAATTTCAAACTCCATAGAACGAATTTTGAAAAATGTACAGTATAGGGTACCGCATAGGCTCAAAATGTAACCTTTATCAAAAAATTTACATTTCCCACGCAACTTATATGTCTTTTTTTTCTACTACGTTTACGAAAAGTTTTCCATAATGGATGAACTACTATGCTATACCTTTTTTTTAGCTTAGGTTGGCGTGTCAGACATATAGTAGTGTAAGCCCGCAAGGTATAAGCTACCCTTCTCTTTAACACTCTAGAAAACCCTTTTTTTCTCTCTCTCTCTTCCTTTAGTTTTTTTTTCCTTTTACGTTTAGTTCTTTCCATTTTTTTTTGTTTCTTTCATATTCATTCCATATATAGCCCTCTTCCTTTTCTAGTACTTTTGGCCTTCGCCCTTTAACTACATCGTTTTTTAACAGAATGAGAGAGAGCGAGATGAAGAAAGAAGCAATCGACCCCTTCATTCTTTTTTTTGCAGACATACACTTGTCTTGTTCCCTCTCTCTTTTTTCTTCATCTTTTTGTATTCTTTTCGCGATTTGCGCTTAGCCAGTACCGAGCGTGCGCGCTTCTTTTCATTCTGGGCTATAAGACACTTGCTTTGAGCGATATATTCCCCCACTAGGATTTTTCTCTTTTTCTGCCTTCTTTCTTTTTCTAAGATACTTGTAGTAACTATGCGTCATTTAAAATCTCAGTGTCGTTAAAAAAAAAGAGAAGCGTTTATACCACCGCTATATATGCTTTATGCGCAATACCTACTTTCTTTCTTTTCGAGTAGTTATAACAAGAGGAAAAGAGAAAGAGAGGAAGAGAAAGAAAGTGAGGGAAAGATAAATTAGAATGAGAGAAAGAGAAGCAAGCAAAAGCAATGTTTCTCCAGCATGTAGTTTAAATACAATTAAGCTATAATTACAAAGTGGCCTTCTACTTTCGTCCTCTGTCTTCGCAGTAATTAGGGACATGTTTGTCTTGGCAGACTTAAATCTAAGAAGTTATCTCTTACGTTGATATGTTTGCGCATATATACGTATGTAGGTGTGTGTATACAGGTGCGTAGATGTGCATCACATACATTCGCCTGTTCTTCCAAGTTTGCACGCTACCATTTTTTTCTTTTTCACTTTTCTTTTAGTTTGGTCATCTTTTTCTTTTTCTTTTTTTTTTGTTCTTTCTACTTGTGTTGCTCGCTTAGTTGTTTCATTATTCATATTTTCCTTATTATTTCGTCCACTTTTTGCAAGAACTTTTTTCCCGTTCTTTATCTTACGTTGCATACCTACATTGTACGCTAAATTATAGTTTTACTTATTGTTTCTTTTTAAACTAATATTCAAGTCTGGACTTTTTCGTCTAAATTTCTGAATAAGATGCGTTTCTTTATTGTAATACGAATTTTTATTTTGTAGAAGGTAAAAGAATTTTAAGATTTGAAAAAATCAAAATAAATAATCATAATTTGTACAATCTTATAATTATTGAATGTCTTTAATTAGATATGATTTAAATTATACTGAAGTTATATTATTATCATGTGCCTGATAAAACCTCCCCATCAAATAATTTCTGAATCGATTAAAACGAAATTGTTATGGCGATCAAAAGATGGATTGATACATGACAGCAATATAAAATGAGGCGAACTATAGATGCCTAAAAACGAAGCAACCTTAACAAATTTTTCTTCCCTTTAATATACAGAATGTCAGTTTAATAAAATAACAAACATCTAAGTTAAGTATAGCATGGATATGTTCATGGACGATTTTTCCCAAGGGAGAGAGTGTCAATCGAGTAAGATTTACGACTTCTGGATGCTTATTCAAGTGAAATGCCAATATATTCCTAAAATACTTGTTGAGAAAGAGAAAGAGAGGAGAGGGAGAGAACAGAAGTGATGTTATTCAGTCACAGATGCTTATAGACTTAATCCAAGTGTTTCAGATAAATAAGGATAATAATAGCATCAAGGAGATACACTAGAGGAAGTAGATACGAACACAATGTTTCAATTAGATAACAAGAGTTTGAGATACTATTTATAGTCAAAATTACTTTCCTATATAAAGATGTACATTATCTTTTTAGATTTCCTTTCTCGGCTTTCTTATAACTTTAGTTCAAGAAAAAATTTTGATTCACTAATTTTTTTTCCCACAAAGTTATTACTGTATTAAATTTAAATCTTAAATACATTATAATTGTCGTAAAATAAAATTTATGAAACAAAATTATCTTTCTTTATATAAAATCACATTAAGCTGAGATTTAAATGTTAATAAAGATAAAATTCTTAATAAAACTAAAAATTAAACGCGTATACACAGTACTAAAATGCCTGAAGTAACAGCCAATATGGTCTTTTTACTTCGAAATGATCGATCAACGACACTGGAATTATAAGACCTTCTGAGCCTTTTACAAGAACTCACTTAACAGGTTCAGAAGTAAGAATAAAAAACAATATATATATATATATATATATATATATATATATATATATATAAAGATAAGAATATGAGCTGTATATGATGTATAAAGTACAGTAGACAAACGGTGATAAAAGAAATATGAAAAAAGTCTATATAGATATAAAATGAGATGTGATCTTCTCCTCGTCCACTATCAAGTAAGAAATGGACTTTAAAAAGTTGAGAGAAGAGTATCTTTTGCACTTAATTACGATGCAATTAACTGCAATTGCTTTACGTTAACGCTCACGGCCAGTAGTAGAATGAAGTCGATGGAATTTCTAAATGAGAAAAAGAAGAAGAGAAAAAAAAGGAGTAAAAGGGTCTTGTAAAGCTAGAAAAAGCAAGATAGAAAGAGAAGAAAAAGGCTAAAATAAAAGAAGTATTAAATGTTCTCTTGTTCATCTTAGCTACCCCCAATTAAACTAATCCTTTAGCCACGAAAATTTTCTTATACGACTTTTCTCACCTCAAGTCAAGTGTCACCTCGAGAGTACTTTAACTCTGATTTTCATCTCCCCTTCTTTTTTATCTTATGGTTTTATTATTTTTCTTTTTTTAATATCAAGATTTTTAATTAATTTTAGAGCTATTACTTTGTTCTTTTTATTAAGAGGTGTATGAGGTGAATCGTTAGTTTGAAGTGCTTTGAGTATAACCACTCAGAAGTTTTTATTAAATTGACTTAATAGTTCAAGAAAATTGAAACTTGCATACTAAGGGTACATTAAAAAAAAATTATTGACATAATGTATTAAACGTTCACTTTTTTTTATAATATCATCAACTTTTAGATTTTTTTATTAAAAAAAAAACTATATGATTTTCAAAAAATCTATTATTCTCTTGAATCCAGTCATAAAAGTTTAACGGAAATTCTTCTGAAACAAGGCACAAAGATCGTTATGTTAAAGAGAAAATAAAAGAAAAAAAAGAAAAATATTCGTTTCCACAAATCCAAAAGAAAGTCTTGTCCATTCACGCGCATATAAAATAGTCTCTTTGTCGATAACAGTAGCGCGGACAATTTTTAAATTGGAACGTCAGTTATGCAGAGTAAAAATGTAATAGGTATTCCTTTTTTTTTCGTATCCGCGCATTAGAAATTACATTCACTGGAAAAAGAAAGATTTCCCCCTTTTTTTTTATTTTCTACATTTTTTATCTTCTACGTTTATATGCTGAAAACAGAAACTTGATCTAAACGACAATTGGAAATAATACAGGAATGGTCTTTTGGTTTAAACTAAAAGTAAAAAAAAAGAAAGAAAATTGGTATAACTCGCTCAAAGCACTTAAGGAAAGTTAAACGTTGATTCTTTGAACCTGTTTTCTGTTAGTGCGTTAGTCTTTTTCTTTTTTTTTAAACTATACTTCTTAGTGGAATTCTTTCGATGCAATAAACCAATTGAAGAAAACTTTTCGCAGAATACAAGTTAGATTTAAAGATCGATAATGATTACTGGAAATACTTGAATAAAATCAGAAATTTCATTGCTTGCTCATTGTAATTAATTATTTGTTCGCTTATCCCGAGCTTCTTTTTTTTCCCTTAAGTTTAATCGAAAGTTTAAATAAAAACGTTGAACTTTGGAATTTATTATTGTTAGTAAATGCAACTCTTATTCACTTAGCTTAATGAAGAAATTATATTTTCGTAGCGACAAAAATAGCATGCAAAAAATTGTTTAATTAATGCCATTCTTATTTACCTTTTATTTTGTTATCCATCTTGTTGAAGTATAATCAATATGAACATTTAGAAAAAAGCTTACATCAATTATTCACAAACAAGTTTTCAATTTATACTTAAATAACAAAAACGTATATGAATATTCAAAAACACGCATGTCAAAAAATTATCGTTTAAAATATCATTTTTCATCTTGAAGTATTTATTAAGTTTTCATGAAAAAAATTTAAAAATTTTTTCAATTATATCAATAATTTAAATGAGGTGAAATTTCACAGCTAAACATATTTAAAATAAAAGGAGAAACTATTGCATATTAAATCCTTTAAAATAATTATTGAAGATGAAAAATTATAGCGTTAAAATAATTCTCATCTGTTATAAAATAATCTTCCATAAACGATGTTAAAAGTGCGTGATTTAAAAGAGAATCATATATTCAAAAAAAATTGCGCATAATAAATATTAATAAAATGGTTGAAAGTAAATATTCATTTCAATCAATGTTAGCTTAACTCAATTTAAAGTTTGTTGAATTAAGCAAGTATATGTTTTTTCAAATAAACATTTTTTTGACTGAAACAAATATTTTACTCCTGGTTATTTTATAAATATTTACTAAGTACAGCCAAATTTTATTTTTATTTCAATTATACGAATACACTTTGAAATGTAGGAACCGACGAACGTAACGTTATTTTATTACGTATACGTAACACAATGCAAGCTTTTTAAAGTCCTCTTTCATTAAAAATAACTCGTGGTTGCATGTCGGCTAGTTGAGAATAAAAAAGTAGAAGAAAAAAACTGAAATCATAGGTAGGAATGTTAATAGAAAAAAAAGAAAGAGCTTACCATTCTTCGATTGACCTAATTTCATTAGAAATTTTATCGTGCTAATCAAGATTCAGTAACAATTTTGAATGATAAAAAAAAGAATAAAGAAAAGTAAAAGATGTATAGAAAAAAACGTAAATAGAAAATATACAAACACATATTTCTATATATGTATATATATAGTATATAAATACTATAGAGAGTATAATACCGCAATAAGAGAAGGTAAAATTTTGCCAATAAAACAGCTAGAGTCAATATAAAGTTGGGCAAAAGCCGTTTACCTTCCCCTATAGACGAAAGCTTTCCATTTTCCGTCTGACCAGTATGCAACTGTGGTTTGGCTAGTCTTCCTCCTATCATCTATTCTACCTATCTTTTTCTCTCTTATGCGCCCCGTGAACCTTTGTTGTTCGCTTGTTAGAAATGTAGAGCAAGCTTTTCAGCTATACAATACACAAAACCTTCATTTATATCTCTCTATATATATATATATATATGAGTTTAAAATACGAATTGGAATGGACATTCCGCGCAAAGTTCCTTATTAGTTTCTCTCTTTCCGTCTAAAATCGATCGAGCCTAGCGTATAACTTTCTTTCTCTCATTTTCTTTCTTTCTTTATTTCTCTCTTTTTCTTTTGACTTTTTAACGAGAACATAAGGTGCTAAAATCTGCGACGATAATGTTGTTTATGATCGTGCGTTAAACTGCTGGAATAATAAAGTGAACGTGAGATACGAGAACTGTGCAGTAGCGTAGAAAAAAAAACTAAAGGGCAAAAAAAAGGAATGCATAAAAAGAATATGAGAGAAGAAAGATTAAAGAAAAAGAGAAAGAGAGTTCGCCCTAAAGCAAATCTTCTTAAGTAGGGAAGAAAATGAAACAAGAAATGTTGAATTGCATAGTAGGAGTTTTGGATGAGTTTTAATTCTTGAGGTTAAATTAAGCGAGCATGCAAAAAACCTTTTTTTTCATTCTCTCAAGTATACACTACAACAAACTTTATAAAAGCATTTCTATTTATTTTTTATTTTTTTGTATTTGTACGACTAAGCCGAAACAATGCTAGCGACTAATAACTCAAATTCTCATGTGATATTCGTCAATATTGTCGAAGTTAATGAGAGAGTAGGGAAAGGTATTGACGCGAAGCGCTATATAGCGAACTATAGACGATGAATGCTCGATCAGGCGTTGAGCTTAATTACTATGTACGCGAGTTTCAGACTCTCGTTAACAGATATGATTGCAGCAAATTCTCGACAATCTTTGATGTATCGTAACCAAATGGGAATTAATTATTTGCTCGCCTACTAGATTTTTTTTTTCTATTAATTTATCGCTCTTCAATTAAATAACAATATTTCAAACGTACGTATGTTTATTTAAAAGAAGAAGAGGAATAATTACAGTTTTTTTTGAGGATTACTTTTATTAGTGATTTTATGGATGGATTAATTATTTTAGTTAAAAGAGTTTTTTCTTTAATGCTTTGTTATAGGGTTTCCTCGGAGCATATCTTGTGATGAAATCCTTCAAAGAAAAATTCTTTTTTCTCGGGAAAAAAATGAAAAGAAAAAATAATATACGGTTAAAAGATCAAAGCGATTAAAAATATTCTTTGCTGAACTTTCATCTACGCATTTATTATTTTAAATTTGTGAAATTAGTATTTTTAGGAAAAGGTTGTATTAGTCTTGTATATTACATTTATTTAAACATCACTGGATATTGTTTGTTATAATATAATTAAAACCGTCTTTGAAAAAATTAATCATGTTTATACTGTCAAAAAATATTTAACGATTTCATATCGTTGAAAAATATTTTTTTTAAATATTAACGTGCAAAAAATTTAATATTAAAGAAATTTCCTTATAAATGTACAAACTAAATCTCAATTTAGTCTCTCGATTTTTTGGCTACGTAATCAAACATACAGCAAGTCAGCATTTTTTTTCTCCTCAGCGCGCGAATTGCACCAAAAACTATTTTCTCCTTGAAAAAATCGTTACATGCAAACGAGAAAGGAAGACCAGAGGGAGTGAAGATAGAAAAAGTAAAAATGGAAGAAAATAAAATGGCTAAAAAAAGAAGGAAAAATAAAGGATTGAAAGTAAACGAAGGTGTGGGCTATTCTTGATAGACATAAAATCACGTGACCAGTGAAGGACAAAGTGCTTACGAGAGTTAGAAAAAAAAAAAAAAAAAACAGAATAAAAAAGAAAATCTCGAAGGTGGCACGCTTATATACACATACACAAAAAAAAAGAAAGCCCACACTCTCCCTCTAGAGTTCACGAAAATAAATTGGAGCTCTGGTAATCAGACGAAGCGAAAGAGAAAAACAGGGAGAGAGAGGAGGCTAAGTTCAGTTGGTTCGCGCGCGCGTTCGCCTAATGCACGGCAGTTCTTATCGTGACCCTTAAATAAATAGCCCATAATATATGGACCTTGGGCCCACCAGAAGCTCACGCGCAAGCTCAAAGTATTCCTCTCGTATACACACACATACACACTAAAATATATATAGAAATTTTGTTATCCGGGTGAGGCGGTAACGGTGCTCGTTAATATGATATACCGAGCGATAGGATGGCCGAACTAATGATGAGAAGCTCGCTCGCTCTTTCTCTCTCTTTCTTCTCCTATTCTCTTTCCCATACACCCAGAAGCTAAAATACATATGTGTATGTATAGTATGAATTCGATTCAGAGGCAAGCATTATATACATAACTATATTGCTTTAGGTTATTATATATGAGAATACTAAGAGAGAGAGAGAGAGAAAGGACTTGAGGCTACTTTTGTTGCGGTTTGTATATACATACATAGGGGGTTATATTAAATACCGGACCTTTGGGGCCGATTCCAGTCAAATGTGTAATATACGAATTATTTGATAGTCCATTCTAAAATATTATAATATAAACAATAGGGAAATCTTATTTTATAGAAAAAATAAAAATATAAAAAAGAAATGAGAATTGAAAGTTTCGGTATTTTTCTGCTTCTCTTTTTTACTTTTTAGAGAAATGCTTGCGTGCGTATGCACGTGCGTGTTTTGAGGAAAAAGAAAATAGATGCTATCTTAGCATTCGATATTTACAATGTTTGCTAAAGTTTAAAGACTATTGTTAACTTTTCCCTAATGGTTATTAGATTTTTTTTCTTTTTGCTTTCTCATAGAGAAAGCATTGTATTATTTTTAATAAAGTTTGATGATCAATAAGTTTTTTTTGTTACGATAACATAATTATGAATATTTATATCAAAAAGTTAAAAAAAAAAATTTCAATATTGTTATTATTGCGATATTGGAAATTTTTAATATTTTTTTTAATTTTAAAAAAAGCAAGTTATATGAAACCGGATAAACGAAATTCGCTAAAAATCAGGTGATGAATTTTTAATTAACTTTAAAACTTTTGTTAATTTTTTTCATCTTTGATAGATGATTATTAAAAGTGCGTTAAAAAGGGATAATTATTTTTTTTATATAACAGAAACATTAAATATTCAACTAACTGATTGCATGTGCATTGATGAACCACTTGTTGTCATATTTAAATCAATTGATATAAAAATATTGTCCTCTAGATATTTTTTATTACGTAAAACATTATTAAAATATGAAATAATTCATAAGTATCCTTAGATAAGATCCATAAATCTAAAATTTGTTCATTCTTGATTCCAGCTAATAAAAATTGATTTTTATAATTTAGGATTCGTGTCTTATAACCTTTTTACACATGGCTGCATTAAATTTTGCGAATAATCTAAAATTAGCCTCGTCTTATTAAACTTTGAAAAAGAGGCGTTATTCCAACGTTGAAGTTCTTTTGCACTTCTATATACACGTTGATATGATCAAATGTCTTGGAAATTTTCTTAAAAGTCATGTACCTTTCATAAATCATAATGTATAGTTATATAGTTAGCAAAAGCTTCGAGAACCCATTAAAATCCATTTGCTATTAAGTTGATGCAGACGACCTTGCTTTTGCTATACTATTGCGTTTATATATATGTATAGAGGTTCACCCTTTACTTTTGAGTTAATCCGATTAGTCTATGAGTATCCGATTCAATAATTCTCTTCTACGACGATTTGCTTTCTGATGTGTATATGTATATATAGATGTAATTTGTGTATATAGTGAGAAAAGGACAGAAGGAGACGTGTTAAGATATAGGTAGTAAGCTATCGTCGACTATAACTGTCTCTATTCCAAGTACCCGCGAGCAAGCCATATAAATTAGACATTCTCAGACAGTTTCATACCCCTTTCCTATACACGTCTTATGTATATGTATGTGTATCGATTTTACCTACTACTTGTCGGGCTCTTTGCAAATTTGTAGCTAATAATTTTGAGGTATCCTCTTATTGAGCCAGCAATGCTTGAGAAGGGTACAGAGGCTATCGAATACTTGAGCTCATGACTTCTGGATTCTACTGGTATATACGACTAAATCGATTGTTTGTGTTTGTCTTGATGATAAACAATCCTATTGACCATTAGTTTGAAACTACACGAGCAATACTTGTTAAAAAATATCAAAAATTCAAACATCAATGTTAAAACAATATATTGTATTAGTTAATTGATATTTTGTGTAATTTATTCATTTAGTTTTTTGTATTATGTAAATTCAAAAGAAAAATTTTTTTCAATAACCCATTGAAATCTGAATAATCTTATTTTTAAGATTTATTTTAATTATTTACTACATCTTTGAGATAAGGTATTTCAATACAAGAATCATTGTTTTTTATGTTATTAGATGCAACTATATAGAGTAAATTTGCAAAAAATTGTAATTTATATATATGATCTTAATTTTAAAAATTTTTTCTCATTTCAAACCAATGTAATAATTAAATAAATTAAATTAATCCTTACTTTTAGATAATGTAAATAAAATTGACGTAAATGTTGAGCATATAGGTACATAGATAGTCAACGGGACATTTGCCCTGTACTACTTTTATTTCTTTCTCCTTTTATCTCTAAAAGCTTGCAATATCTTTGTAAAGATGCAAAATAGATTTAATGAGGCTTATCGATTAATAAGTAAGATCTTCCTCTACCATTTAATCCATCTTCTCTTTCTTTGTCTTTCGCTAACCCCTTTTTAGAGATAAAAGCTAACTTTTGTGGACGCATAGAGCTGATTTAGATCGCCTTTGTGCATTCACAAGTATATGGGGATGAGTTGGTAAAAGTAGATGGTTTCGTGTATATACATATATAAAGCATCAAATGCAAGAGCTCGTTAATTAGTGACGATGCTGAAAGCGTTCAGTCTGTTTGACGCTAGACTATAGGATTTAGAGTTAATACGGTTTATTTTTATATTTTATTAAATAGAATTTCGAAATAGGGATCAAAATGTAATTTTCAATTTCATCCTACATTTATTTATGAAACAATGATAGTGTAGATAAATTTATTGAAAGGATTATGAAATTGACAATTCGTGAAAATAGTCAAATTTTGGATTTTAAAAATAATTTTATAACAATATTGTATTCGTAAAATTATGCAATATGAATTTATAAAACGAAATATAAAAGATCGTTACGGTATTTATCATTTTAATGCTTTTTTTAATGAAATCAGTCATAATGGATTTTCATATTATTCTTACAATGACCTACATAAATGCAAATCATATTAAGTCATTATTTTATTATGAATTAAAAATTTATGTCTTTTACATTTTAATTATGATATGACATTTGAAAATGATAAAAAAAATTCATTTCGTAACATTTCATTATCATTTGATAATAATATTTTAAATCATGAACTGAGCTAATTTTTTTAATTTTATTAAACAAAATTTTAAAATGTTATAAAATATAATTTCATATATTATTTATTATTTTGAAAAATCTATTGTACTGTCCATTTCGATAACATAATTTAAAATACTGTCAAAATAATGAAAGATTATTGAATTTATAGATCAAAACAATTTCTAAATCGAAATTTTTCAATTACTAAATAAAATTGATTATATTATTTAAATAAGATATCCTTACATCTACTTTACCTCTGTATATTTTGAATATCTACAGCAAAATAAAACGTTTTATTGTATGCATTTAAGATAAGCTTGTCTGTAAAAGAATATATATTGAACTCTAGTTTTTATATTTCTCTTTACAATTTATATTGAATATTGTTAAAATTTCAGCTCACGCGTGTATTCGATAGGAACGATATACAAGAGTATAAATAGTCGTAAAAAAATCTTAATTTTGAATACATATGTATAGCGTCTAGATATTGTACTATATTACTTGAGAAATAAAATATATATATATTTTTTTTTCTTTTTATGAGGCGTCAAACGCATTGACGATACGCAACTTTTATAGCTATTTCCCAGCCAATAGGATAGAAAAAAAGAGCGAAGAAAAAAACGATCAAATAACCCAAGCATAGTGCTCGTATATATCAATCGACAATATTCAACATTTTCACATGAAAATAATAAAATAAAAAAAATAAAAACAATGTAAAAGAAGAATATTTTTTTTAAATGCGTTTTACCATTTTATGCTGTTATCAGATATCTGGGCTTAAAATATGAGTTTTAAATAAAGAATACTATTTTTTAAATTTTCTATGTAAATCTTTAAATTATTCGAACATTTTTCATAAAATAGAAAATATTATTATACACGATGTTTACGAAACACTTTAATTACGATTATTTAATATAACTTTAAAGATGACATAAGCACATGTCTGACCAAAATATTTCGTTTCTACTGAACATATATCTAAATATCCTACATTTTATTAAAGTTGTGAATTTATTTACATTACATATGATAAAAAAAATGAAAACAATCTCTTTGTCAAATTAGATATACAAAAGCACTCTGCGAATAAAAAAACACTTCACTTAACTTTATCCCCGTAACTAATAGATTTTTAACAACACCTAGTAACTAAAAAAAGGAAAAAAAGGGAAACTAAAAAAACTATGTTAAAAGCAAAAAAAGAAAAAAACAAAACCGAACAAAAAAATAAAACAAAAACAAACAACGTATACTCACGTATATCAAAGGGGGCAAGGCTGCACGCGAGGTCAGGTACATTGCAATAAAGTTACATAGAATAGAGAAAGCTTCTATACAGTAAACCCTTGAAGCTTTAGCTCGATTTTCACGGTCTTCACTCGAATGAAGATCATTTAAAACTATATTGAAGCTCAAATTGTACGGTATTGTATTTCTTTGATTATCTGATTTTTATTATGAAAATTGTACGTTTAAAAAAAAAGATATTCGATAAGATACTTGATACTATGGAAATTCGATGGTTAAATGAAATACAGATACCATAATATTTATTTCAAGGAGATTTAAAGTTTATCGATATTGAAATAAATGAATGGCCGCTCTTGCAATCGGAGCATGTAAATGTTTCAATTCAAGAAGTTTAACTCGTAATTGAATAAGATGGATTTGATAATTAAGAGATATTCAATTATTTTATGAAGCTGACTTAGATATTTTTACATACAATTCTTTAACCTCATTTTTTATTTCAAAACAAACAATTAGAAAAAATCATAAAATAAAATACAAATTCTAAATACATTTCATAAAAATGTTCTCAATTTTTCAATTTTTAAAAACGTATTTCAGTATCTTCTTTTTCTTAAAATCTATTATTCATGTAATGATAATAGTCAATCATAAATAATTTTATAAATGTAAAAATTCCATTTAGTCATTAATTATGTAATATTAATAATAATTTATAGAATATTAAATTGAAAAAAAATGCTGCGATCTTTCGATTAATATTTAAAAAACTACTAGAACTCCAATAACTTTTATCATTCCGGAAAAGCACCTAGAAATTAATAATTTAGTAAATTATAACGAATAAGCCAGAACAAAAGTTGTATGAAATTAGCTCTTTAATCGTTGAAATAATACATCTGGCAATAGTATGGGGAAAGAGAGTAGAATGAGAAGAAAGAGCATTATGGAAGTTATTCAATAATACAGAACAAAATACTGGTTTTGATGAACAAAGTACATTAAATCCATGTATTATTGAACAATACGAATTTAAGAAAATTGCAATGTACGATAAAAAAAATTTTTCAATTTAGTAAGTCTGCGTTTATGCACATTTAATCCAATGAATTTAACGTGTCGTTTAACCCAATTTGTTACACAATTTACAACAAAATTGTACGGAAAATAACAAGATTATATGATACGAAAAGCAACGATTTAAATAATTAGAATCGTTAATTATTACATTGTAATATTACACAGTTTTGACCTTTGGCATAAAATTTTTCTCATACATATATTCACGTACAAAAAGGTATACAGAGATATTATCGTTCGTACTTTCATAAATAACATACGTACCGAATAAAAAAAAGAGGAGAAAATACAACAGAGAGCAAAAGAGAGAAAGAAAAGTGCATTTTATACATATACGAGTTGAGCGACATTATTCCGGTCAAGTAGCTTTTCCTCTCTTTAATGTACTTTTTTTTTGAGAAGCATAAACGTATGAGAAGAGCATAATACATACACACCTTACATATATCCCGATGATAAAAGTATATAGAGGGCATATATATACGTACATGTACATGTAGATGTACAACTGTTGCCTCAAGCAAAAGTTGAGAATGCGTGCATACATTTTTCTCTTCAACTTTACGTTAGGTAAAAAAATTTTTGGTTCGAGATTCCTGAACGAATATCCTAGTATGACGGGAAGAGTAAAAAGGGTATAGAAAGGATCAAAGCTTACATTGCAAGAAGTTATTTTCGGATATGGGTATGATATGGATATGAAAAATATGTGAATGGATGTATTTATTCCAGCAGTCAGAAAAATCGATCTGAATATCTAAAGGTATATACACGAGACATATAAATCACACGACAAAAATGTAAAAAAAAAATTGAAAAAATAAAAACAAAGAAATCAAATCAGATATTTTTTTTTCTTTTATTCTTTCGGCTTTTATATCAAAAAGTTAGATTTTTTTTGAATTTACAGTTTTATGTTCTCTTTTTATTTATTGATATCGCATTTTAAAATAATTCCAGCTCGTATATAAACATATACGTTTTTATCTAAATAACAAAAGTCAAATCAATTCTCAAGGCACATAAATATCAAAGTGAAAATATAAAAAAAAAGGAAACAGAAATACTCTCGTAGACTATTACTTTATAGCAACAATAACAGCTTGCACTTTTAATTCTTTCGCTTGGACATTCGAGTCAAATCTTTTACATCCGTACACGCATGTATATTATTATTTTTTTTTGTACAACGCATAGTATGTAGATGTACACGTTAGCCATTAATTTTCGTACCAATGCTTATATTGTATACTAAAGGCTCGACAATACATACGATTCTGTGTAAGTGTGTGTAGGTGTGTATGTGTGTACGTGTGAACTGAATGGACGTGTTTGTATGTGCATGTGTGCGCGAGCGAAACATTAAAATCAGACTCTAGGACTTTAATCGTTTACGAGACCACAGGCGTGATCGTCATTACACGGTACACACTATAGTATTGTATAAGCCAATGTGTAATACAAGTGCGCAAGCCAAATGGAATAATCCCCTCCAAAGTTCAGTATATATATATATATACATATATGTATATGTTTTAGTATAACCCCCGCGAGCTAATAATCTCGGAAAACGATTTTCTGCATTATACGTTTATACCATTGCTTAACGAAATTGCAGTTAACATTTGTGTGTAGCTTAAAGAAAACGAATATCAAAGAAGTAATGTTAGATCTTAAAAGGAAAGGGTTATTATTTTTAGAAAGAATAATATTTTTTTTTCAAGGGGGAAGAGGAAGAGAGTTTTCAAGATAAATTGAACGAATTTAATGTTGGCTTTTTACTTGCTAAGCTTTGTAAGTTTTGAAATTGTAATAAAGTAAATCTATGATAATTAGTTACCAATGTTGATTGTCTTGAATAGTTCAAAGTTTTAAAAATAATTATAATAAAAATAAAATGTTAAAACACGATGTTCTAAAAAAGGACGTGCAGGTAAAAAAAATATAAAGATCTTAAAAAAAACCATTGTTTCGTCTCAGTAGTACAATCTAAGTATAGTCAGACATAAGCTCATTCTAATTTAGTATTATATTTCTTCATATTCTTACAAAATAAGTTTAATAATCTTATTTATTCTAAGAAACATAAAAAATTAAATAATCTAAACCCAATCCATTTATGATACTAAACAATTAATTGAATTGCAACTTTTGCTTTAAGTATTGAAATATGATAAAAAAAAATTCTATAAATTGATAATAAAAATGTATTAATGTTTAAATGATTTATTTGCAGATAACGTGGATCGACGGATTGGGTACAGTATTGCACGAAGGCATTGAAACTCAACATATACAATATGAGGATGGGCCGCTTTACACTGTCAAATCGATTTTAACAGTGACGCCACGCAAGGAGCACGATAACACCACATTTACTTGTCAAAGTCAAAATGCGGCGGATCGTACGCCACAGAATGCCAAGCTTCGCGTTGAGGTAAATGTTCTTTGCGTGTGCCTACTATAAACTCACGTATT
Organism: Anastatus disparis; assembly: GCA_017163975.1. Lineage (NCBI taxonomy): Eukaryota > Metazoa > Arthropoda > Insecta > Hymenoptera > Eupelmidae > Anastatus > Anastatus disparis. Next base: position 7,399,531 of record JAFFSR010000251.1, read on the forward strand.
ATACTTACTGGCTTAATTAACGAAAATATTTCATGGCCTAACTCAAACTCTCTTGTCTATTACTTTATACGTGTTTATAAATTCTTATGATATCCGATTAAGATTCAGGAAATTACGATAGAGAACAATAATCATAATATCCATAAGTTTATTATCTTGATCTCTTCATGTTTTCTGAATAATCATAAAAATAAACGATAAATTAATGAAAAAATTTTTATTAAAATATGAACTATAGTTTAATTGTAATGAATCAATTACCACTTGTTATAACTCTATTTAAAAATCCTCTTATGTTTACTTTATTTTTATAAAATAAATGTAAATTTAAACAAAACAAAAAGAAAGAATAAAAATAAAAGACTATTGTTAAAGTCAAACAAAAATAATGTCAAATAGAAAATAATTAGCCTGCAGCAAATGATACAAGTGTGTGTCCAATAGACCTATTTTACAACAAACAAAGGCAATTCAAAATCGATTAAACATAATTCGTTTAACAAACTCAGGCGTGCTAACTCACTATCTCGCTCAAATTTGAAATTACCATTTAACAACAATTCATTCCAATTTAAGCTATAATGTAAATTATTGTAATGTCAGTTATACGTATACACCTTCTCATCATATAAATCAATATTAAAGCGTTATTTCAAATTTACTTACTCCCTCCCTTTTTCTCTCTCTTTATCTTTCTCTCCTTTTCTTGTATCTCATTGTAATGAAATCGATATTTGACTAACTTCAAAAGAGATTAATTGATGAAAGCTTTGCAAAAAAGAAAGAAAAAAAAATCAAAGCTAAACACAAAGTGAGAAACAGTCAAACTTTTTTTTTTGACTTTGTACGATTAATAAAAGAACCGTAAGAAAACTAAAGCAACAGCTGCTTTGATTCTTTATGTATATATTCTGATTGTCAAGTCTCTCCTTAACTCATTTCACTTCTTCTCTTCGATATAAAATGAAAGAAAAAAAAAGAGGGAAGGAATAAAAAGAGTTGTCTAAAAGTTGAGCATTTCAGTTTCTACTAACCAAAAGTCAAAGGTCGGGGAGCTTTTAAAAGTGACGCGCACCGTTAAACACAAGCTATACGCTAAAGTTCTTGTAAAAAGGAACGTTAAAAGATATAGTTCATACGGCTCGTGTAAGAAAAGTTCGACAAATAGAAATTCTCGGAAGTTTATTAAGTTTAACTGTTTAGGATAGAGAGAATACGTCAGCTAAAAGAAATTAAACTTTATTTTTTCTTTCTTATGATTCTAATGTGTGTATATTGGATAATTTGAACATACTTTGGTCAATTAATAAAGATATTAAACTTTCTTAGAAAATTATTTTTCTCAATTTTTCATTTAAAAAAAATTATATAAATTTGATAAAATTTAAAAAGAAAAACGAATTGTAATTTATATTTAAAGTTTTTTCTAAATTAAATCTCTAATAAAAACTTCTTTCCAAATACCTACATACGTCTTATCAATGTTTACATATATCTTCATCGCAAGTTCCGTGAAATCATTCTTCGTTCGTATCCTTTTTATCTCTCTTTCTCAATTCATTTCGTTGAAAAAAAAATAAAACAACGTAGCAAGAACAAACTTAAGAAGAAAATACGTTTGCAGTTTGCCAAGCAGATGTTATATAAACGAATGAGCCGCTATTCTATATATAAATGCCCTAAAGGAAATAAACTAACTTTTTTTCTGCGCTAACGAACATTAGATGTATACACACATACGTGAAAGGATTTTTTTTTCATCCTGTTCTCTTTTTTTTCGTACTACAAGAAAGACTTGAAGCTTGATAGTTTATTTTTTTTTAAACTACTTTGTATTCTTATCCATAGGTACGTTACGCGCCAAAGGTTACGTTGAAGATACACCCGGGACTTGGGCCAAGCGAACGGATAAAAGAAGGTTCGGAGCTTAGATTCAAGTGTCGTGCTGAGGCCAATCCACCTATAACTGAATACAAGTAAGTCACGCTAACATAATTTTATTTTATTTTTTTACTTATGTTTATGTGTTATATAACATATTTAACTATAGGACAATGTGCACATTTTTATAAATTATGTTGAAGCTGTTAATCTTTAACTATTAAAAATAAATAGTCATTAAAATTTAATCATTGTATTATGTGATTTTGGGTGATGATTGTTTTTATGACTGTTGATAAATTAATTACTTTTATCTTAAAGTAAGTGATATGGAAAATCAAAATTATGGAGGCCATTATTAACATTTCGTTTATCTAGTATTAAAAAAGTACACATTTATTATATTTTATCTTTAATCTTTGATATAATTACATTACGAATTCATATTCATTTTCAACTATCAAAAATTATATCCTTTATAATTATTAATATAAAAAAAATAAAATAAAAACATACCAGAGTACACATATTTAAAAAAAATAAGGTAAAATGATCTTAAATAAATATTTTCATATTGCGTATTCGTTGGCTTGAAATAATAATTTTAAAAAAATGAGCAACAACAGTATGACTCTTCGTGCATACATACCCTTTATACTCACAATTACAAACGCGCACACATAAACTCGATTGTTTCACGTGAAAAAAAAACAACGCACCCAACAGAAATGAAAAAAAAACGTGGTAAACGAGAGAGGTAGGCTAACCGCAAACATTCATATATAGTAAAAAAAAGATCGATATTGTGAAGAGGACAATGTCAAATCTAGAATTGAGATTTTTACTGCACGCACTCATTCTTTCTCTCTCTTGTCGGTATATAGTACCGAGCATGATTGCTAATCTCTAAAATTTGTGTTAGAAAAAAAAAACTAGGGTTGAAGAAGTATATATTTATTTCGACTAAGCTGTACAAGTTACAGCGTAATTACATGGGACACAGAAGAAAAAAAATATAGAACAATTTTCTTTTTACTTTTTTTTTTTTAATGTTTACGTGGAACATGTATGTATGTTCGTGTGCCATACATTTTCTTTTTCCTTTACTTTTCCATTTTGATTTTCATATCTGACAGTAAAGAGTTTATAGTTAAGAGTTGGGATTAAAGCAAACATTAAGGGTAATATGTTATATTTATTTACATCAAGTAAATATGCTGATATTGAATAAATCTTATCTCTTATGCTCATATTATTATGTTCAACTATTTTTGTGATTTAATCGACATTAAAGTTGACGATTATGGTTAATCAGTAAAGGTTACACAATAAAAAAATTTAAAAAGACTTGGAATTTTCTAAAAATACATTTGTAACCGAAGGCATTGACTTTTTTAATAATTAAGTCGTATATGAATGAGCAAAATTTATTATCATCACAAATTCTATTTAATGCCGGGTGCAATAACATCCGTTGGTTTAATCAAAAGACTTTGGAAAAATTTGACCTCAAACTCTAGTAAAGTAAATTTTAAACTTTTGAAAGAGTTCATTTAGGTCGATGATTTTATCAGGTTAGAATGTTTTAATTGAAAAAGAATCAATAAGGGCTTTTTTATATGAAAAAATCCATTAAATCCGTTATAGAGAATTTGAAAAAATAATCGACAAACATTTTCTTTTTTTTTTAATTAAACGTCTATCAACAAAGATATAGTAGATTAAAATATCATATGACGTCACGTGCATTTACCGCTCTTAGCTGGTATATCTCTATATTGAACAATCGTAACGTCACACGATATTTCAATCTGTTAATAAACATTCAATTTTAAAAAAATAGAAAAAAGTACCTATCGATTATTTTTTCATATTCTTTTTTATGAACTAATATTAATTGGTTTTTAAATAATCTTTTCAAAAAGAATTAGTTTTTAAAATGATATAAAAAATGTAAATACGTCCATGAGTACTAAAACATTAAAATTGATTATTTTTATTAGATATTTTATGCGATGATTTGAAAAAATTATTATTTAACGTAGTTAAATATTTGTACTATTACTTTATTGAAGTTAATAAAAAAAAAAGAAAAAGAATCTATCTATGCCCATTTGCTAGTGAAGAAAAAAAATATATTTAAAGGCGGAAGGAGAATAAATATTAACTGATAAAATAAGGATTACTCAATCATTATTTAGGATGCTACCAAGCGATAAACTATAATAGTATGTGACGTTTGAAATAACGGGGTAATAAAGAAATGAAAGAAAAACCCTCTGACGTTCCATAACTCACTAATGATTTAAGTGATAAGTCCATTTAGGAAATTCTTTTGTTTTTTTTTTCTTCTTTGTTCATTTTTTTTTATCTAACTTTATACTAAATGTCGAGTTTGCGTGGTTGAGTAGTTTGCCAAGAGAAGCTTTTATATACATGTAGAAGTCGAAGGGCTTTCCTATATATATAGGTTCTTTTTTTCTTTTTTACCATTACTTTTGACTTACATGAAGTTACTGCTAGTACTGATCAAACCATAAGAACTTTATATTGAAGGTTAATCATAAAAGTTATCAACTGTCAAACTTTGATCCACTGTGAAAACTTTGTAATTTATTTATTAGTATCTTTTTGTTATAGAAAATCAAACCATAAGTTATGAACTTTTCAGCACTTCAATTGTATTATTATATTGCATTTTTATTTATAGACTAATTATGATTAATTTCTCAATTTATTTCATACTTCAAAAGAATTTATCGATATTTTGTTTAAATTATTTATCATTTTTATTAATTATTTGATTATTTAACCGTTTGTTAATGAAAGCGAAATGAGAAAATCAATCCTTTAAATTCATTAATTTGATGAATAAAATAATTTAATATCAGATGTGAAAAGAAAAAGAAATGGCACGCGTACGGATTAATTATTCGTAAACTTAAATATAATAATATTAGTCCTTTAAAAAAAAAAAGAGAAAACGAGAAATTATTCACGTGTTGTTAATTTACAAAAGGCCTATAACCCTCTATAACGTTCGTGACTCGTTCGATAAAATCTAACTTTTTTTTTCCTATCTCCGACTAACGTATCTCCGAAGAAAGCATTAATCAAACTAGAAAAATAATCCAAGCTAACGTTATTTCCGGTTTTAAAAATTCACATATTTACAAAATTGTAATGCAAAAGTTTAACAAACAAATATTTGAATTTTATTCTTTTATTTTTTATTTACAGATGGTATATAAATGACAAGAAAGCTGTTGGCGATTACAAAACAGAGATGGTCATTCATAATGTTACTCGCGAGTATCACGATGCTATTGTCAAATGCGAAGTGTACAATGACGTTGGAAAAAGCGAAGAAACTAAAACGCTCGATGTGACGTGTAAGTATTAAATAAGTAAAAAAATGAAAAAAAAATAATAAATAAAAAATAAAATGAAAGTTTGTTCAGTAAAAAGAAAATTTATTACTTTACGTACATACATTGAAATAAAATGCCTTGGGCTTGCGTGTGATGTTTGCAAAAAGCTAGAAACTTAATTAATGAACCCAATTCCAATGAGCGACGAATGCAAGTTTTGCTTTTGAGACATTAATTAAAAAGTTACTTTGTGATACTTATTATGTGCAAGTATATTTGATTTCGATTTTAAAGTTTATTCAAATAATAATTAAAGTTTAAATTTATAAGACAGACACATTTATTTTTTTTATCAAAGTAAAACAAATTATTTTTTTTAAATATTTACGTTTGTTAAATTACAAAACAATGACATTAAGACTTTATTATATTTTATGATGTAAAACTTTTTAACTTTATTTAATGGTTAAATATAATGTTTCTTTTTAACTATTATTAAAAATATGTATAGAGGAAAAAAGTTCTTTATTAATTTCAAAAGCGTGTAATTTTCGTTTTAATTTGCTTGTTATTTGTAATACCTATTGAATAATTGATCTTTTCATATCGCTAAAGCTTCTGGTCAAAGCTGCTCTTTTTTTCTAGTAATCAAGGGAGGAAAAAACTAAATTCAATACTTTTAATTATACTTCTCCAATATCCTTTCAATTTCAATATTTGAAAGTTACGGAAACAACTCTCGGTTTCGATGATTTAAAATTCGCTCGTATTCATTAGTATTGAAACAATCTGCTAAATTATTACAAAATATATATCGGCGTTATTTGTTTTTCATTGAAAATAATCAATTCTTTATTGATAATCAAAGCTCGTATCATGTGATTTTTGATTGATGATTAATAATTATTTGTAGCGTTAATGAACGTGAATTATAACATTCATTAGTAAGATATTTACTTATTTTTAATTAGAAATTTTTTTTCAACTACGAATATAATTTTCAAAAGCAATTTTGTTTTCTATTTACGTTTGATGCAATTAAAGCCACAGTATGAAATACTAGTATAACGTTTAACGCTTTCAAATATTGATGGTGTTTCTTAATACTACGCATATTAAAAATTTTTTAGTAAACTAGAGATTCAAAAGTGATTATTAAATGAAAATGTTTTTAAATGTAAAGTAAAAGTTGTACTAAATAAAATTGCTTTAGGATTTTAGATGTTAAGTATCAATGATAGAATCTGAATAGTAAAATCAATTTAATTATTCAACAAACTATGATATACAATTTGAAAATTCAAACCATTAAAAGTGAAGTTTTTGTTGTTAACAAAACTAAAATAATTGTTGAAAGTAATACTTTTATGAAATTCTTAAAAGAATAAATGGTAATGAATATTTATTATATAATAAAAACAAAATTGTACAAGAACGATAATTCATGAAATTGAAAATAAGGAAAATCAATAAACAAATAAACCAATAAACGATTGAATAATAAATATAGAATTAAATAAATTGTAAAGAAAATATGATTTTAACGAAAAAAATCTGGAATTAATTGCAGATGGTCCACAATTTCGTCGACCGCCTACTTCGGTGCAATCTCATTATGGCGTTACAGAAATCTTACAATGCGATGTTGATGGTAATCCACAGCCAGAAATTTATTGGACACACGAAGAATCAGATCGTATTGTAGGAACAGCGTCGAATTTAACAGTAACAGTGAGACCTGAGAAAGTAGGTCGTTATTATTGTCATGCTCGTGTTCCTGATTTTCCTGAACTTACAGGATCGGCAAATATCTATATCAAAGCACCACCTACTATAATATCCCAAAGGACTCAGTACGTGCCAGACGAAGGCCTCGTCAAGGTATGTATATACATGTATACACACACACACACGTCGTAAATCAAAAGTTGAATTTTGTAAATTCTCTAAGGACTTGTACCGGACGAGAGGTTTTTGTTTGACTTACTTTACTGGAGAAAAGTGTTTTATGTGTTGAATATCTGAGTTTCGTTGGATTTTTTTTATCTTTTTTTTTAATTCAAAATTACACAGTAAATTCTTTTGGGAATAACATAAAATATTTTTATACGGAAAGAAACACAATTTTATAGTTACTTTAAAGAAATAACAATTTTGCCAGAATTGAAATTTTCTAGTATTTTTGAATTATTTGTTGAAAACGATGTTATATATTGACAGTACTTTACGTTAAATTATTTAATCAAATGTTTTTTTAATTGTACTTAAATTGTGCTATTGAATTAAAGATTTTAAAATCCAAAGATAGTTTTTTAAATTAAAAATTCAGTCTTATAAATTCAAGTTAACAAGAATTTTAATTTTTAATTGGTTTTTAATTATTTTTAAAAGCTATTTGTACTTCTTATGATAAAAATCGATAAGTTTAATTTTACCAAAAATAAATAATAAATATATACAATTTTACCAAAAGTCACTAATTTTTTTTTAGTTAAATCATTTTTTTTAATAATTATGTTATTAAAAATGATCAGAAAACCAATATAAAATTTTTATTATCATAAGTTCATTAATAAATAAAATATAAATATTTTTTTTCTATTTTAATTCATATAATATTTGATAAAAACTCGTTGGATAGAGTTGTACCTAACTATCATATATTTTTTTTTCTTTAGTAATAGTTACAATACGTAGCCATTAAAGGATAAAATCTGATTTGAAAATACATTCAAGTTATACTAAATATACATGCAAAGTTGGCATGCAATTGAACGATCAGATAAAAGTTTCAGTGTTCAGTTATACCTTTCTGTAACATTATCCAGAAAATCTATTTTATATTCGTAGCATTATACTTCATTTTCAATGAAATCTAATACCATACGCTCCAAAATGGCTTTAAAACCAATCGTAATATTATTCTGCGAATCATTAAATTTACTGATTTAACCTATTGTATTTTACATTTTATTTCTTTTTTTTTAGCAAAGTGATTATTAAAGATATGATAAATATTTAAAAAGTTGATATTGTTGTTATTGTTTTTATTCATAAAAATAAAATTTATTTGACGATCTCAGATTTGTTAATCTTTATTCGGATATTTCTTTTAGTATCTATATGTCATGGTTTTTATTAGTTAAAATGAAAAGATATAATACGGAGAAATTTTGAAAATATTTAAATTAAGAATCTAAAATTGGAGAATTGTAATGTCATTATTTTATATGCTCTTTAAAAAAATTTTTTTTTTAGTTAAATATTATTTTATAGTTTATAATTAATAAAAACCTTTGTATGAATAATAAAGTTAATTTTAAATACAAATTATTAATTTTTTAATTTCAAACCAGTGAACAGTAGGTTTATTTTCCTCTCCTGGACTACTGCGTATCTACAAAGTAATCTGATGTATTGTTAATCTAGATTAATTAAATAAAATAGATGAACAATAAATATTTTTATCTAAAAAATTTTTTAAAACTAAAATCTAGTAAAAAGTTTCATGTTGAAAAATTTTACTATATCAAAAAGAAAGAAAAATCTGAATTTCAAAACCAGAATAGATAGTTCAATTAAGCGGCTATGCGTTTCCTTTATGTACGAAATATCACTATCATTGCTTTTGAATTTATAGTATTCATCTAAACATCAAAGTATGCCTTCAAAAATTTAAACTGTTTGTATATTGAAAAAAAAAATTCTTCAAAAGCTTTTAATACTATAAATTTAAACATTCTACGATTATTAAGCTTTCGAATTCTTTTCCTCTTCGATTTTCACCGTCAATAGTCTCGCAAAAAAAGAAAAAGAAAATAACAATTGAAACCTATCCAATACTGTATCGGAAAAACAGTAGTGAAAAATTTTCCACTAAAACAGAGATGAATATGAAAAAAAAAACAGAAAAAATATACAGAAAGAGTATAGCAACAATGAAGACGAAAATTATTTTTTTTTTGTCTGTTTATAGGTACAGTGTACAGCGATATCAGTGCCCAAAGCAGACTCGGTATCGTGGAGCTTCGCCGGACGTGAGCTCAATTTTTCATCCAACAATACTCAGTTTTATAAACATGACGAATATGAGCCTGAAAGGGTTATTAGCACGGTAACGCTTCTTGAACCCGTATCTTCGTATTTTGGTGATTATAATTGTACGGTCACCAATGCTTATGGTACTGATTGGGCTATTATTAAACTTACGACACATGGTAAGCCTGATTTTTTTCATTAATTACTGGATTTTTCTAATATTAGTTTTACACTCAAAAAATTTATCGTTACATTAAGAATTCCTAAAATTTTCCTTTTAATTTGTGTCATTATAAATTTTTCAATTATAACTTTGCACTTTAAAAAATTTATTTAATTCATTTAGATGTTTATTAAATGTTTTTTGCATTAATTTTCTTCATTCACACAATAAAAGTTTATTCATGTTAAATTTTTATATACAGAAAAAGTTTTTTGACGTTAAAAACGCAAAGCAGTTAGAACTACTTTTTAAAGTATCAACCCTTCAAAAAATTGAAAAAATTTTATATTTTTCAAATATACACTAAACTTACATTTAACTGTAACTACATTTCTTCAACTTATAAACTTTTGAAGGTTTTGAAAAGTATATTTGACGTTGCTTATAAGAAATTCAATAAATAAAGTAGTTTTAAGTAGTTAAATTTATTTACTCGAAGTAAGGCGAGTTATGTAACGTGTAAAAGTTTAATTATAAAGAAATATTTATCATATATTTGTTTTAATTTACTTTCTGTAATATACACCGAATATTGACATATATTAAAAACTTTAATTTCCAATGTTACGGCCTGTTAGCTTTTAATTTCTCGATAATAATGTTTACGTTATTCTAAAAGCGAGTGTATCTTTGAAATTACTTTGAAAATCCGTTAGCGAGGAAGCTTCGTCGAATCAAAAAAAATAAAAATCCACGACTACACCCAGCTTATATATCAAACTTGATGAAAAAAATTTTATACTGAGAAAGCTATTTAATGCAAATATTTTTCCACATTCCATTTAAATTGCTAAAATACATTATATTCGAGATTCAAATTCATGGTATTATTCAAAATTATAAAAAAATCAAATAAAAAAATGATTTTATTACGAATATTTGAAAAAAATTTTTTAACTAACGAATGATTTCGCCGTACTAGAATTTAATGAAATAAAATATCATCAATAATTTTCGTGCGATTTTACTAACGCGAAAAACGATCGGTATCAATAACAGTTAACCTTTAAACTAAAAAGCCTTTATATCGATTATTTAATTTGATTGATAGTTATTGCTCTCGCTTTTTCGACCATCAATTCATTAGCCATCATTGCATGAGCAAAAAATAATACCACATCAAAATTTTTTAAGCTTAAATAAAGTAATTTGTTTAAAAAAACTGATATATTGGGAGCCTTCCAAATTTAGAAGCAAAAGTAATCAAATTATTTTTATTTATAACAATTGGCTTGACAAAAAATATGAGTGTATATTTTAAAAATCATATCGTCGACTAATGAGTTTGCAGTTAAGTTTGCAGTTAAAAAAAGAAAAAAATAAAATTTTTTTTTTTATCGACCCTAGTAGGATTTAATTTTAAGACACATAAACGTATTTTCTCTTTGAGTTGATTGCACGATATTAAACGAAGCGCGATGCTTTTAAAGCGTTGATTCCAGTTGATTGGCAGCTCATCCTCATAGTCGTTGGTCTTGTCGTCTGTGTTATACTGATTGGCATCATAGTCATACTAATTTTGCACTGTCGCGAGCGTATCAAACAACCGCCACCAAAAGCGAAACAAGCTCAAGCACATGACAACGACATGCGTAAGTATATTGATTATAGTATTAGATTATTGTTTCTCAAAACGTTAATCATACGAATAAATTATTCTAATTAAGGCAAATTTATATTGAGAAATTAGGTTTGGTCAATAGGTTTTATTATTTTAACATTTTTTAAATTAATAATTAATAATATTATTAAATAACTCAACAAGTATTATTAAAACCACTTTTTTAAATGATATTAAATTTATTAAATTTCCGATTCCCATAATTTTATTTTGAAAATAATTTATTTATGAATAGTTTTAGTGAGAATCAATAACTAAAATAATACAAGCTCTTAGAAATAAGCTCTAGTTTATTATTCAGTTTATAACTTTGAATAATTAGCGCGTTAGAACAAATAAGTCAATTCCCTAAAATATTTCTGAAAAATTATCTTTTCAAAGAGAAATTAAATAAATTCATGTATTTTATATCAACAGGTGTTCATAAATATTCTGAATAATCATTTATCCTATTTTTAGTTTTAATGAAAAACATTCGACGCTTAAGGTGGCTCCAGCGTTTGATGTTGTATCAAGCTGGGTCCCCGACAAAAGAACAAAGCAGAATTTCTCTCTTTTAAAAATATTTATTTCATTTAAATATTTTCAATCAATTATTGTATTTGTAATTTTCATATCATTTTATTATTTCACAAAAAATTTAGTGATTCGCATGCTTGATAACGTTCTAGTCGTATGATTTTAAATCAATTATTTAATTATCTTTTTGAGTTTGTCGATGACATAGCATATTTTTGAATTATTTAAATTTGTAATAAAAAAATCTACAATTTCGTTTTTGCCTTCATAAAAAATTATAATTTTATTACCGAGTTATAAGTAGTCAAGCTATTTTTGCTGTAAGTGCACATATTAAACTATGGCCTTATATTTTTAAAATTGCTATGAAATACTAGAAGATTATACTTTCTTTAGTATTTTTTTATTAATATCCATCTATTATCAAATATTGCTGAAGCCGCCTTAAATGATTATTATAAGTAATTAAATAGTACTTAAAATTCTTAATACTATTTTTTTAAGAATATAATATTTTATCTAGTAATAGTTTATATTGAATTCTTTCTAAAATAAGAGATAAAAACTATTAACAAAATAAAACTCTCACTCGCGTGACTATTACCCATTCAACGATTTTTTTTATCTTTTCCATTTAAAGAAAAATTAATAATTTCGAAGAATTATTACAAGCGAAATATAATCGATTGTTTTGTCTTTCGATAAATGTACGCTTAAAACAAGGCTTGCAATAAAAAACAAGAAAAAAATGTAGCAAAGAAAACAGAAAAAAAAAATACTAGAACAGATGAACGGAAAAAAAGGAGTAACATAACTCCAGTTATGAGCAAAGCTTTCCCCAATTTTTTTTCTCCTTTTTTTTGCAAACCTACATCCATTCCTGTACGAAATAATCGACCCATTTCTCTTTTTCGATATGCGCGTCGAGACGCACAAAAAAATAGACAAACCTTTCCCGAAATGGAACGTCAGTGAAAAAAAAAGTAAAAAAAAACCAAGTCTATGTATATGCATTGGTTTTAAACCAAACCTTTACGCCACAAAAACATACAAGAAAGCGCATAGCATGTTATACATATTTCCTTGTTCTTTTTTCTTTTTTTGATCGTTTTGATTTGTTTTTGTTTTTTATGATGAATCATAGAAGAAACCGATTCGAATGCCGACCGTTATCGAGAAAGCGATCGTAGCAGTAATCTCTCTGATGTCAAGGCTGACATTCGTGCAGGCTCAAGTGTCAGTAATGCCGAAAGCGTAACTGCACTGGACAGCGAAGGCGAGGGTAGTACAAGAGGAGTTAATGCTTTAGCTTTAGCAGGTCCTGTGCCCAATCCAATTGCTGGTTTTAGATACAGTGCTGACTATACTGAACCGTCATTCCCACCCAAAAATAATGTAAGTTATTTTAGTTTTTTTAAAAATAGTTTCATTTTTTTACTCTTCAAATATGTATACATATATTTGTTTTTCAGTTATTTTGTTTATTGACAAGTAAATTGTTGCGAGAAATATGTTTTGAAGGCTGGAAAATGTAATCTCTATTTTTTATGTTTGTAAATTGCGTTTGTTTTACTTCGGTTGAAAAAATCGAAATTACTATCTAGTTTTTTCTTTCTTTCTGTAGCTCGTGCATGTTAAATTCACGATACTGCTACTGTATGACTCTTAACGCGTAAATTGTTGGTTGTTGTGTGGATAATAGATTAAAAGTACACTTTGTTTAACGTTAAAAATAAAGGAATATTAAAATATATTGTATTTAAAGTTTACTGGACGTTAATATAATAAACATATTTCTACTAATTAAATTTTAAATGCTTTTTTTTTTCATTTAATAGAAATTTAAATAGTTCGAGGTAAATTATTGATAATTAAAAAGTCGATAGCATATGTGATTATACTGCACAAAATCCATAAATAGATAACGAAAAATTCTTAATTTATACAAATATTTTGTTGATTTGAATTATTGAAGATTAGTAGATATATAAATGTCTTTTGAATAGTTACACATTCCAAATTTGAAATTTTTAATTGTTAATTAACTTTTGTAAACAAGAAAAAAACTTATAATTTGTAAATTTAAAATATTATAAGTTGTAAGTAATATTTTTGTTATCAAAGTAAACACATATGATTTCTATATCATCCTTTATTAATTTCTATAGGAAATACAATTTTTAGTAACTTCTTGTATCATAATCCAAATTATAATAAACACGTTTCTAAGTTATCTTATATAGAAACATAATATTCGATGTCTCATTCTTTTAAAGAGTTAATAACGTCTGTTCTGTGTATTATAGGACGGCAGTAACAACAACGGCTACGTGCCATACGTAGATTATTCACGTGACTATATGCCACCAGTGACGCAAGGAATGGGAGCATCGAGGGAATCTCTTAGTAGGATACCATCAAGTGGTATACTTGCATCTAAGAAAATCGGTTTGAGCTCAGCTAATTTAGGTGGTACTACACCACCGCCGCCACAAACAACACCAATCATTGATCCACGTTTCTCAGCTACCTATGGCAATCCTTACCTCAGGTAATTTATATATACATATACATCGGCTAGGTATAGAATTAAAAAAGAAAGAAAAAAACGGAAAAGTTAAGATAGTTTGGTTGAAGCTAGTAACCAAGAGGTGATTTTGTTTTTATTGAGAGGGTTGTGCAACGAAATTAAAGAGAAACTCGCTTGTTTCTTCTTTTTATTTTCTTTCTTTTTTTTTCTTTTGCTTTGAAGAAAATTGGATTCTGGAAAGAAACTTGAAATGGGTTAACGGATCAGTAGATTTACAATTTCAGCTACTATCTGTTACAAGAAGGATCTGACTATAATTGATTCGTTTTTGGGGTTTTAGACTCGTTTGGTTATTTGATTTTTGTTTAAAACTCAAAAATAGCGTTGGTGCTTTAATTAGCGTAACAAAAGTATTGTGCACAAGCTTGAGATTGGTTGGTTAAAATATACGTTAATGTTAGTATGTTGTTTTGTTAGTTTTGTATGGCAAATTGGAACGAAACTTTCTATTCAAAGTTTTATTAAGGTAAAAAGCATTAAAACCAAAATCGAAAATCCAAAAAGTAGTTTACTATTTTGACTTTGAGGGTTTCTAATGGTACATCCTTTGATAATAATCTTACAAGTTTTATACGCCAACCTATAATCAAGGACTGAAATTCTGTTATTCGTTTTGTAAATGAGGTCAAATAATATTAATATCATTTTGGGTTAAAATTATAGAGTACGTAAAAGTTTTTACTAATTTTTGAAATTAATCGCGATAAATTTAGGGTAGAAAAAGTAATTTCTATATTTATAAAGAATTTGTAAGTATAGTATGGTATATTGATATAACTATGGACAGCTTACTTTTCTAAATCTACTTTTCTTAATAATATTAAGTTTTTGTTATTTATGTATAAGTATATATTCATTTGATTTTATAACTTAATTAAATTTATAATGTTAAATTTAGTATTTGTTATAGTTTTTTTATAATATATTAATTTAATAATAAAAATCAAAATTAAAAACTGAAATTTTAATATTACGATTTTATAAATTTTTATTAAAATTTTATACTTTTCTAATAATTTTTATTAATTTATTCAATAATTAGTTTAATATGAATTTTTAAAAAATCCTTAAATGATATCCCACTTTCAGTCCACTTTTCAAATTAATAAAATGGCTATTATACTTGAAGTAGCAATAAAGTAATATAAAATGTCTATTATAATAGTAAACATATTAGAACCAATTCCGCAATGCAAAATGCTACTATTGCTTTATAAAAGAGGTCATCAAACGAACGTAGGAAATGACCTGTCTGTATTAATAGTAAAAGAAAAAAAAAAAAAATGTACATATGTCATTTGAATCTTGACTAAACCTTCATTTTGTCTTTCTCTTTCTGTTCTCTTTTGAAAATTGTAGAATGTCGGCAGCAGAACAGCTGCGACATGCACCCCACACAGCTATACCAGGAGTGACGCCGGCGCCGCCACCCTATACCCAAGCAATGCGTATGAATAATCTGAATACACTGAACGGAGGAGCTGGTCCTCAGGTAATTTTGTAGCCATCAATTATTATCGTTCCTATTTAAGCGTAACGCCTACATCATACTCTCTGTCCTTTATCTACTACTACCTTTCTATACATATACATATCAAACTTTTCATTTTACCAACTAGAGTGATGAATACTTTTTTAATTGGCACTGATGTGCCTGTGACCGAGATGAATGAGTTCATTTTACATTTTTTTTCTTTAAAAAAAATTTTTTTTTTAATTATTCCTTTTATTTTTTTTATTTAGAATTAATACGATTATCGGGTTATAAATAATTGATAAAAATTAATGCAATAAAATTTAATTGATTAATAGTTTGATCTTTCCAATTCAATGCAAATTTGATTTACATATTTATTTTGAAAAATTTTTTTAATTCATAAATATAGTTGGGCTTTATAAATAGTTTGTCTTGCTTGATCAAAAATTAATTAAAAGATGAAATTTTATGATTTTTTAAACATGAAAAATTTTGAATACCAAGAGTAATTTTATAAATGGATATTCCTATATTTGTAAAATATAAATTTTTTATAAACCTGTCATATATATCAAAAAATTATTCAAACCAATTACAGACTTTAAAAATCATAAAAAATTAAGATGAAATAAAGTTTTGTAGTACATTTAAAATTTAGTGAATCATATAGAATTAAAAAAGATGGATGGATATTTAAAAACTTTATGAAAAGAGTGATAATCCTAATTGATCATTTTAAAGTGCTAGATGAATAATAAAGCAATCAAATTTATATTTTCTCATCTGAATTTTAAATCATATATTAATTTTATGATATACGATGATTGATTTCTAATATTATTGTACAGAATTTAAAATGACTTTTTTTAAGAATAAATTTTTATAAATATTTTATATTTCTAAATTTTGTAGCACGCTTGCAACGAAAATATTTTTAAAATTATAATTTTTTCCAAAATCGAAATTCCGTTTAAATGTGAAAACAAAAATCGTACTTTATTCAATTGGAGTTTTAATCTTTTATTAGAAACTGTATCAAAGTTTTGGCTTATGGAATTTGTTGAAAATATGAAAGGTATTTTGTTAAACTCCAACATTTAATAAAATTCTAAAGTTAAAATTTGTTTCAAATTGTTATAATTTAATACATATTTGCTCAACGCGATTCAATAAAATTATGTAAAAAGTTAAAAAAAAAACAAATTTTATTTTATGTATTGTTGCAATGAGAATCAACGAGTAATTCAAAATTTAGCTGTAATCAGAGATAAAGATTAGAAATAGATTTAAATTTGAGAAAACTAAAATTTGTCAACTAAAATTAATATTATTACATGACAAAAAATTAGTTTTTAATTTAAAATAATTATCAATTCTGTAGATCCACAATTCCAAAGCTCATTCAGCTAATACTTTTTGTATCTAAATTAATTTGAATAAACAGGAAAAGCCAGATATTAATCTAACGTTAAAAAAATACTAAAAATTTCATCTTTAAAGTATAGAAATAAAAAAAATAATGTGAAAAACGTATAGAAAACAAAGCACTTTATCAAACCCCTCTTGACAATTGTATCCCTAAAAGCTTACTCTCCAAACTCAGCAAAGCATGATGTTCGCCACTTTACCCCTTTTCACCTTCTCTTTCACATAAAGTTTCACACTAAATCGATTCTCTCTGTCTCCATCCTGGGCTTTATTTGTCTTTGAAGTTATCTGCGACACAGTTACGCAACCCTTTATACACCAAAGTCCTTTATATATATACCCATATACATATATATATATATATATATATATATATATATATAATGCAGAATATAGCAAAGCAATTAATTAACGTTTAACGTATAGTCTTTGTACGTACAGGCACCACTCTCAGCACACTATATAACAGGCGGTCCAAATGGTGGTGTTGCAACAGTCAAGCGTACTTCGGCAGTTAGTACACTAGCAACGCATGTATGAGGCAGGCCGATCGATTCAAACTAGAGCCGAGTAACATCAACATTAACAAGAGTAGCAACAACAGCAACAACAACAAAATCAACAACAATAGCAACAGCAGCAGCAACAACAGCAACAACAACAATGTCATCATCAACATCATCGTTAATTGAACATTATAATAATGTACTCGGTGCTGATCTCCATCCGTCCACTAGCTCTAACGCACGCGATTACGATGTCGAGGATATTATTGATGAGGATGAAGAAATACTTTTGGCACGTCGTACATTAACCGAGCGCGCCTTGGTATTGGCCAAACGCGCAACGGAAATCGAAGAATTATTAAGACATGCTAAAGCTGAGCGTCATACGTGGCATCGGCGTCACGGTAATGGCGAGGCTGTAGCGCACATCGAACGTGTATTAAAACAATTAAAACGTGCTAGTCGTGATCATCGTCGTTTATTAGAGCAACGTAATGCGCAGCTTGAGCTTTATTTAAGAAAACGACTAAACGCCGCAAGATGGTTATCATCTAGCTTAGCATCGTCAACCTCGAATCTTGCATCAAGCCAATTATTACTGAGGGACAGTAATACATGGCTAAGTGCTAGTGTTAATGATTATGGCGAGTATTCCGGTAATTGTGAAATTGAGCTTAAAGAGCAATCGCCGATTTATGCTAGAAGGAACTTTCATGCTACGCATCTTGGATGATACGTAGCTCATCGTATAGCGAGTGTCATGTTTCGCATTCGTTCTTTTTTGACTATAAATATTAAAAAAACGAACGGTTACGACCCAGTACTTCTTTATGCTTTTGTTTTTGTATACGCGTTGGAGTAGATGTTGAAGATATTTTTGAAGAAAAATTACAAAATAAAAAACAAAAATAATAAACTACGTATCGTAGGATAAGAAATAAATTGTGTCTAGAAGAAATAAAATACGAATGCAATATCGCTTCGTCTGGACTTTAAAAAAAATTATTTAGATTTTCTACTAGGAATTCTATACTATAGCGTTTTGATTGTGAGGTTTTTGAATTTTTCAAATCGTCTTTAAGAAAAGATAAGAAATCAAAGATCATTTAAGTATCGTTCAAAAGTTCGTCTGTAAAATATTAAGATAAGTCTTAGTGAAACTTTGACAGTCAATAAACTTTTCGCGTAGTTATTTTATTTAATTCCAAAAAAAAGCAAAAACGTTACAATTTAAAAAAAAAATTATAAGTAATCTGCATATTACACTCGATAAATAAAGAAAACGTGTTAAGTTTGAATATTGGATTGTTTACTAGCGAATGTCAACATATATAATCTTTTTGCGACGCAGGGATAAAAAAAATAGCTAAAACTGAAATGAAGAGAAAAAGAATCTTAAAACTTTTTTTTAGTATGATTATCGTCTCAATTCTAATTCTTGCTTAAATCGTAATGAATTCATTCCCATTTGTATAAATAACATATAAATATTTAGATTTCAATAAGGTCGTCACGTTATTTGCGTAGTTTGCATGAAATGCGTGTAAAAAATTTCTTTTTTTCCGTGAATTTAAAAATTATTCGTTAACGATAAATAAAAGTATATGTATATTCGGGTGCAGCTTTGAAATTATAAATATACATAGATATATTATAAATAAATATGTAAAAAAACTAAAAAATGAACTTTTTTGTAATAAAAACGACGATGGATAGTTTTATGCTGATGAGAAACGGAAGGGTGGCCATACAGCAAGGTATTGACAATCTTTAAACGACTCTTTTTTATTCGTAAGATCTCGTTAAGGATATTTAAATATAAATAAATAAATAAAGTAAGCGCGCATTTAACGTATGAGTATAATCCTTTCAATTAAAATAATAAAATAAAAATCAATTCTTCGACCGAGTGAGATTAAACAAAAGAACTGAGCATTTTATTTTTATTTTTTTGTCGTTTAGTTATTGCATTTTCACTTTGTTGTTTTAGTTCAATGATTATATAATAATATATTATAATTATGACAGATTATACTTACAAACATTTTTTCTTCAAATTATGTGAAAAAAAGTGGGCATAATTGAAAGGTAAATGTTTAAGCAGCAATTTTTTTTATGTGTCTTTGCATTTCGTGCTCTAAAGCTATTGTTTAGTTAAATAAGTAACGATAATTGGTTTACATATACTTTTTAAATCTTTAAAAATTTATAACTTTGTTCACTGCCAGATTCATCTTTTTTCTAGATATGACAGATTAAAATTTATTTCATAAAAATGATATGTGATCTCTTTTTTAATTATTATTAAAAATTTTTATTATTTATATAAAAGAAATTGGTTTTTTAAATCTTGACGTTTATTTAATTAAGTAATTTTCTAGTTATGCCTAAAAAAGAAATTTTATTAAACTTTGAAAATTATTTTTATATTATTGTAGTGCTTCTGTAAATAAAAAAAGAAAAATTAACGCGAGTAAAGCATATAAAAATGAAAGATGAATCTTAATAGCTTCAACGGCGGCGGGTGATGGTGAAAAAAAAAATTAACCCACCGTCGAAGCAAGTTTCCACTTGGCCTGAAAACGTATTATTTCGTGAAATACAAAACAAAAGTGAGTTTTAAAAATAATTCAGACATGGATGACTCTCGTTCTTTTTGCAACGAATTCAAATCTCTTAAACTTTAAAAATAAATGAAAAAATTATTGGTTTTTAAAAAAATTTTTACAATTTTGCTTCAAATAAAGTCAAAACAACGAAAAAATATGAGCTCACTCTTTAATAACGACTTGATCTTAAAAAAAAAATTGGATTTTTCAACCCATATAATATTTTTTATTAATAAAATTAAATGTTCTCAAATAGAATAAATTCAAGCTCATTATGCCAATAATAATTTATAAAACTATTAAAGTTCTTAAATTATCAAAAAAGTGATTTATTATTCTCATTAAAATCAACACAGCAATTTTTTATCTAAAGCATTCCCTTACAAAGAAAATTTGTTAACAGTTTTCATGCTACTCCATCCATAAAAAAATTCACCACATAATTTACATAAGCGATATAAAAATGCACAAAAAAGAGAGAACAGAAAGCTAAATAACATTCGTTCGAGAGTCAACCACGTCTGTTGTTAAAAAAAAAAAAAAATAAATAAAGATACGAGCTCAGACACGCGACGTTCCGACGTTGGTATTGCGTTTGTAAATTATTCAATCGTGAAAAATAAAGCAGACGAGACGGTTTAAGGTAAATTATATATTTAAATATAAAAGATAGGAAATAAATGAAAAAAAGTAATAATTAAAAAATAAAAAAGAAAGAATTACACCTGTTATGTCAATATGAAGAAACTTAGAGCCTATATTATAAATATAGTTCGGTGGCACTAAAAAAAACTGAATAAAATAAATAAAATAAATAAGACCGAAGCGTATAAATATTAAATATTTCTATTTGACAAATAAAGCGCTCTCTGCTCGCTTTTCTGTAAATAATAACATTATAAAGTCTGCGTGTAAGCGCGAAAAACAAACTTTTAAGGAGATTATGATCGTGCTTAACGTATACATAAATATATATATACATATATATAACTATACGATTCTTTTTATTTCTTTAAAAAAAAAAAAAAAAAAACAAGAAAGAAGAAGAGAAAGAGAGAAAAAGAAAAAGCCACAGAGATTTATCGCGTCGTTGTATAAAAGTTTCTCCTTCACGCCTATATCGTCGTTTTGTTAGATTGCGATTTCTATCATGGAACTTCAAAAGATTTTTTTTCTTCTCTCTTTCTCTCTCTCTCAAAATCTACCTTTATATCTTTGGCTCTCTTTTTTCGGATTTCGCATATATACGTGTTTGTTTCAAATTTTTTTAGCGCGTGGAAACAATAAAATATAAAAGAGAGAAAAAAAAGAAAAATCTTTTCATCCGTGATAAATCATATACAATGTTTCGGTAAACAAGGTTTAAAAAAGTTCTTATGGGACATGCATTAATTTTTTTTTTCTTTCTTCGTTATTGTTGCCGAGAATAAATAAAAGTTGTCTTTGCTATTATTTACATAAAATTTACATATAGCAGTATTTTGGCTTTAAGGTGAAAATAATAAAAGTAAAGTCGTTACGTTTTTCAGATATTAAATTATGTCGAAATTAAAGAAAATATTTATCGTTATTATTACAAGTATAGATGCTCGATAAAAGGAAAAAAAAATTTAGAAAATTTAAAAAAAAAATTGATAAAACTAAAAGTTTGGATATAAATATGTATTGATTTCTTCTATGCGGGTCGAAAGTAAAAAAAAGAAAATAAAAATTTCATCCGTTCGGTGGTACATTGTATTCAGCTTTAAACGACAACCAAAAAGAAGAAAAATATGTAAATTAAAAAGAAAAAAAGACACTTTTTAGAGAAATTCCTGTGTATAGACGCAGAAAATAATTGATATCGATAACGAAACAGGGTAGCTTATCAATTATTTGACGCAAGGAATATAAAAGAGAGATTAAATAAAAAAAATCCTTTATGGTCGTCGCAAAAAGGTTATATATACGCAATGACATAAGCTAAAAAAAAATAATTAAATAAAACGATCCATACCGATATTAATACTAATAAATCGATGTATCGTATTTGAACGACGTTGATATCGGTAGAAAATTATTCAAGAAATAAAAATAAACAAAAGAATATTCAAAGCGTGTAATTACTAAACAATAAAGTTAAGCAAAATTGCGCGTTTTTGTGTACGGGCTGATCTATCAAACGGCGATATTACGAATGTATGTATGTATGTGTAAATAAAAATAAGAAATTTTAAAAAAAACATTTCAATTGCGACGAAGCCAAGACAAAGTATTGTAATTTATATATAGAAAAAAAAATGATGAACGTGAAAATGGTGTGTATATATAAAAAAAAGTATATATATATATATAACTTTATATATTGCAGAGAGTCTTGTAAGATACAGTTTGTTCATTGTAAATATTACGGTTGCGGTAAGTTGTGAACAAAAAAAATAATAATAATCCCGCGTAATCTCTCTGGTATAAATAAAGTTCTATTCTATTTCTTTTCTTTAATTTTTTTTTATCTTCGATAAACTTGTGAATCATCTATACTTGCATACGCGCATATCCTTCAAGCTTTGCCGTAGACTCAACTTGAAAAAATACTTCTTTTTTTTCAAAATGAAAAGAGAAAAAGAGAAGCTATTGTAATTCTACTGAATTGATCAATTATAATTTCAATTATCGACAGGTTGTTTAAACGGCAAAGCAAGTTGATTCATAATCTATAAAATTGTTTATAACGAGAAAAGACGAGATTTTATACTGTTATCTATTTAAGACTTTGACGTACTTTTTAATTGATAAATAAATAAATAAAGCGTGCAAAAAGATATAAATATATTATAAATATATAAATATAAAACAAAAGTAAAAAAACAATTACATATATAGATATGCAATTACGTACGCACATGACTTTTGATCGGTAATGTAAGAATTTGAGTTTAAAAAGCTCGACTTACATAAGTCGTTTGTACAGAAAATGAGAGAAAAAAAAAACAGAAAATTATTAAAAGCTGATGTATACATTGTGAAGAAAAGTCGAAAAAAAAGATAAAAAAAAACGAGAAAATTTTTAATGATCTGCAGCGTCGCACACCATTATCTCGCGGAAGAGTCTAATGCACTTCCTATACTTAACTCAACTTTCTCTAACTTTGCACAAGACAGCGGATAATATGAATCATATATAGATATTTTTTTCTTTATTTTTCTTATTATTTTCTTATTGATTATTTTTTTCCGAAAAAGTATACTATATAAGAGAGAAAAATAAACTCATTATAGAAGAAAAATAAATAAATTTCAATCAATGTATTAGGCATTCCTGAGCAATATTATAATTAAAAGAAAAAAAAATTATGTCATTAAGAGTAATATTAATAATTATTAAAATTGAAAAGACATAGCAAAAGATAATTTGAAAAATAAAATAAAATTTTTTACGTTTTCTGATTTAAAGAATCATTGTATACATATTAATCGGTTATATCGGTCAATCATAAATATTTAAATTAAATTCCATCTGAATTTCTTCGTTGTTTTAATAAAACAAAGTTAGAATTCTAAATATCATCGCAATGAAATAATTAAGTTTTTGTTTAGCTTCAAATTTCCTGAGATACATTTATCATATATCATAATTAAACATCAAATGCATATCATCATTTTATGAATTAAAAATTTTTTTTATCTTATCACAAAACTATAATTTATTAACAATTTTTTTTAAATTATAAAAAACACCAAGACTGTTAAGTTAATTATTCCAACAACTAAATGAGTTTAAAACATCGCTTTTAACAAAAAGTAGCATTTTTCATTTCATACTGAAAACAGTACATTTCAAAACTTATTAACCAAAATTAACAAATTATTTAAGTTTTCATAAAAACTATTAAATTTCGACGTTTGGTCATTGTGGGATATCGTTAAAATGTGTTATTGTTTAGAACATAGCGTCCAAATGTGCTGGTTTTCACGAGACACTTTAAATTTGCTAATTTTGGTCATAAGTGTAAATCATGCTGGTTATCGTTTGAAAATCGAAATATGCTATTCTTTTTTAGAGGCGTAGATAACAAAATGAAAATAAATATTATACAACATTAAACTCTTTACGCTATGGACCTAATGCCCTGACACGCATAAGATGTGAAAATAATGCATTTTGGTTTCAGCGTATAATCTGTGATATAATAGGAAAGTAGTTGAACAAATAGAAAATAATTTATTTTAGAAATAAAAAAAGTAAAAAATAATATTGTAATGTTAAATATTGTCATTGTTATCATTGATTTTTAAATTGCATGTTCATCATTATTTGTAATCTCAGGAAAATTGCAATGATATTTGAATTCCAACGTTTATAATAAGCATTTGAAAATAAAATGTATATTGAATGAAAATTTTTTCTTTTTAATAAAAAAAGTTTATAGTATTCGTTATTCAAGCGATAATATGATTCGAAATATCTTTTCTGCTTTGTTATCAAATAAATTTTTCGGTTTGTTATAATTAGAAAGTTTTAATCTATTAAAAATTTTTCGCAAAGTTTATCTTTATTATTAATACAAATTCTTTCGAAATTACGCTTTGTCTGGATAATCACAAAAAATTTGAAATTTTATTTTTTATTTTTTTAAACAAACTTGTATAAAAATGTTTTATGAGGATTTAAAAAAATCTTTCCTTTTATAGAAAAAAATTTTAATTATTTATTTTTAAAAAGTTAGAAAGCAAATACGTGATTTCTTGACAAAGGTAGAAAAAAATTAAGAAAAGAGTTGGTGTAGTTGATCAGTAAATGACTTTTTTAGAATTCATCGACTAATAAATCCGCGTAGTGATATACATGGTAATATCGAATAATAATAGTCTATTTCTAATTCGGCTGATCGACACTTAGAAAGAAAATGATATTAAAAATTAAAGAAAAATGAAAATAAATCAATACTCATATTTTTCTCGATGTTAAGCTTTTTCCTCAGACGTTTAGAAATTATGTATAAAAAAATTATATCGAAGCATTTCTAATACGCAAATGAAAATTTTCATTGACTCGTTGCTCGATTGTATCATAAATAATTGTAAATAATTATTGTAAAGTTAAAAGAAAAAAAAAGCGATGATTTTTTTTCCTTTTTCTTACACCACACTACCCAAATTCGATCTCTAAATAAGGCACGGAGAGAATTTCTGTAGTGAATAACTAAGTAGATGATACAATCAATACTTTCAATTACGAAATTTTTAAAAATTACTTTTTATTGAATTAAAAAATTGACAAATGCACAAATTTTCTCAATCCTCAAACAATCAATAAACTAAAAGTCTAACGATTAAGCACAATAGTCTGATACTTAAAAAAAAAACTGTTCGTCTTATCTATACTATCTATTGCTTTATACTGAACCGTATCGTATATTTGTACACTGCATTTACAAATGAGCGATGAATTTTTTTAGAAATTTTTTAATAAGTAACTAGTTGTTTGAGTAGTAATTTCAAAGAAAATGAAAAAAATACTCATAGAAATCTCGATAATACTACTTAATGTGTAACTAATTAACATTCTCTCCGTGATATGTATATGTGTATGTTGCATTAAGAGACACTCATTTTCTATAACGAAAAAAAATAAACGGTGAAAAATATTCCTTGTAATGATATCTTTGATATTCCTGCTCGACATTAGTTTTGTCAGAACAATTATCAATGGAATATTAATTATAACGAAAAAAAAATAAATGTCGACCGGACCAATTTTCATGCTTTATAGTCAAAAGTCGATTATAAAAAGTTCCGTAATAGTGAAAAAAAAGTATATAATTAAGCGTATTAAATTCGTTAAAAATCATCCACACTATCTACTGATAAAAATGTTTCTTTACAAAGTTTTTTCTATGATCGTCTTTAATTTTAAAGAGTTGCAAATTTAATCAACCAATGTAAAAAAAATATCGAGAAAATATCATTCATATGATTATACATGAAGTATAAAATTCTTAACATAATCAAGATAAAACATATTGAATAGAAAAAAAAGAATCATATCAAAACAGAATCGATTTAATGTATAATTATATGCATAAAATTTTTCTTCGATAAGATATTCACCTATAGAAAAGACTGTAATAACTCTTTGCAACAAAGAATAGAAAAGAAAAATAAAAACAATAATTATGTAACGAAAAAAGAGTAAACCAAGCGATCCTTTACGCCAAAGCAAACGAGTCAAAGAAAAGAAAAAAAATAACAAAAAAAGTATAAAAATTAAATCAAAATAATAACGAACGAAAGAAAAGAATGTTCTTTTCTTTTTTTTAAGTGCGTCAATTTCTCATACTTGAATGCATATAAATAAGCATGATCATTGCGAATCACGAATAAATTGTGAAAATTAAATAAAAACGATACGTTATTGATCTAGAAAATTGTCTCTTCGAGCGTTACACGAAAGATAGAATTTTTTTATGTACTGTAAATATATGTGCAGTTTATTGATTATCATTTTCTTTTTCATTTCTCTTTTTTTTTAGATAAAGGAAAAAAAATCGCGTGAATGAAGTCTCGATAGACTATAATTAAA
The DNA here is from genome assembly GCA_017163975.1 of Anastatus disparis. Lineage (NCBI taxonomy): Eukaryota > Metazoa > Arthropoda > Insecta > Hymenoptera > Eupelmidae > Anastatus > Anastatus disparis. The sequence goes on from JAFFSR010000251.1 coordinate 7,426,356, forward strand.
AGTAAAGAAAAGTGTAGAGAAAAATAATACTTTGTCAGTGCATGTATAAAGAAAGAAAGAATAAAAGTTGAGTTTTACGTGCACAATGAATTAAGCGACTGCTGCTTTTGAAGAAAAAAATAAGAAGAATTTTTAAATGGCTGTTCCATATTTCTATATTAAAAAAAAAAGATATATATAATTATCGACGATCGTTTCTTCCTTTAATGTAGCTAACATACAGAAAAATAAAAGTTAAACCGATCCTTTGAAAAAATATTTCATACTGTACCTGTAGAATGAAAGATGAAAAAAATGATTTAAAAGAAAAACAGTTAAAAAACATATGAAACGAACGTCGAAAATTTATAATCATGTTTTAGAAAAAACGTCGCGGTGAGTGCTTGCGTGACAAATTTTCGCACTACTTACGTGTTCAATATTTAAAAAAAGTAATGGGGAAAGAAGAAGCATAATAAAATAAAATACGAGATCTTCCGTTGATTGATATTAAAAAATAAAAGGGGCGCGATAGAAAAAAAAATAATCAAGCCCCGTACTTTTAATTCTTTCTCTACGTGACACAGTGTGCCAATTAAAAAAAAAGTTTATAATGCATTCTATAAGTATCGCCTAAAGAAATGTTAATCGAAATAAAAAAATCTTCATTTTACGTCATTGATTTATTTTAAATTGTACGTCGAGTTATAGTTTTATTTCGTGCTTTCTGTTAAGCTTAGTGCGAAATTAAAAAAAAAAAATAATGTTCTCTTCTCAAAAATTTGTAATAAAATCTATTATTTTTCAAATTTTGAACATTTTTCGCTTCTAATCTCTTGACAGAAAGCCGGAATGATAATTTTTTTTTGTTGCCAAAGACAATTTCTTTTTATTATTATTATTATTAATTATATTTTACGTTGTGTATATTTGTTTTGAGTTTAATTGTCGCGCAACAATTAATTAATTAATTAATTAATTACATAGTCGCATGATTAGTCGCACGAGCGTTTAGAAAAAAAAAGTGCTTCGACTCATGTTAATTATTTTAATATTAAGATTTCCAACTTCCTTCGAAGACATGCGTATGTATTTATATATAATAACGATCCATATACTTTCATCATAATTATATAGATATTTTCCTTTCCATTTTTTTTGTCTGATTTTCTTTCACGATTTTTACTTAAGGCGTTATAACTATTATATAATTTTTTTTTCTTTTTTTTTCTGCGTTAATATAATACTCATGTCTTATTCGCTAATAAGTACGTATTATAATTATAATTACGTGCCTTTTGTATATTTTTCATTGGCCTAAACGCGCCACGACATAATATTATATTTATAATAAAAAGGAAAAAAAACGACACGCAACGATATATAAATATATATTATTATATTATCGATTGAGCTGTATTCAATTTAATTTTATACAATTTTTAGGAAGATTATGTATCGCAGCTGTTATTATTTCATTAAATCCTGCCATATTCTAATTGTATACATCGAATTTATTTTATTTTTTTCATTATAATTTACTTATCATTTCCTTTTTTTCCTTTATTGTTGATCAGATATGTGACGAGTTGATTATTTTTATTCTGATGTTCAAATATTCTTTAATGGGTCACTTTTTTTATGAATGAAAAATTTTCAAAAATATTAAACATATTTTTAATGTTATTATAAGTATATTATGATTCAAATATTTAAAACTATTGTCATTAACTTATATTAATTAAAAGTTTCATACATTCTTCAATTAATAAATGATTGTAATTTAATAGTAAAATTAATTTGAAATTATTAATTTTTACATAAAAAGTAACAGAATTTAGTGTCCATATCTGATTTCTCATAATTTTTAATTACATTTATTTCTGGTAAGTTTAAAATTTTTATTTTATTTTATTCTATAAGCTACTTATTTATTTTACAACTGCAAATTTTTTTAACATTTATCTTCATCTCTTCTAAACTAAATAAACAAAAACCAAGTTTTAAAAAAAATCGTGCGTGATTCTTCTGAATTGAAAAAAAAATCTCTGTATCGGCTTAATCGAAATGCTCATATCTGCATGTGTCTAGTTGTACAAAATAAATAAAGTAAAAAATTATTGCTCTAAAATGAATCCTGTATTATATAAATAACTTGTATAATCGAACTGAGCAAATCGATTCGTTAGGAAAATTATAAAAAAGAAAAAAATGAAAATAATAATTAAAATAAAAAAATGTTTGACTTTTTAACTCATGTTGAGTCTTCATCGCTCGTACGGGAATAAAATAAAAGCGCTTCTTTGTGAAGGTTTATGCGCGTGTGTGATGAGAGAAATGAAAAGTTATATAAAAATATAAATATATCACTATACGAGAGATACATACTTTTTTCTTTTTTCTTTTCTCGATGCAAAAGGAATGAAATGTATTTGAAAAAAGAGTCGATCTTTCTACAATAACAAAATAATTGCTCTAAAAATAAAAGTGTCGTTTCTATGAATCATTAAAAAAATGTTATAGAAAATACACTTTTAATAATAAAAAAGATAAAACGAAAACATCGTTATCTTTTGCTGTAATTATTCAATGAAGAATCTAAAGCTACTATAATTAAGATGAGAAAATCACTTTCATCAGTAAAAAGACATTTTTATTGTTTGAAGGAATATTATTTAAAATACACAAACTTTCAAACCTTTTGTATCCCGTGTGAATCTTCGTAAATATGGTGATGCAAAATATCATTTTTTTTTATTACACGAGGTCGCTTTTTGAATTCAATCGTTCAGCGAGAAACATTACGAAGGATCGCTTTGGGAGTACGAAAAAACACAAACGAAAAAAAAAACATGAATAAATAATAAACGAAAAAAAAAGAAAACGGAAGTAAAGAGAAACATGAATGTGTAAGAATTGACAATTGTAAATATAGTCAAAAATCTTTGTGTGAATCAAACTGTGAAACTTCTTTTTATACCACGTGAAATACATAAATATACATATATACATAACGTATTTTTAACATGAATGCTTTGTGATTTAAAAAAAGTTTTTCGGTGTATATGTTTTATTTTTTTATTTCTAGAGACGTGTTAAAAAAAAATAAATAAATAAAAAAGAAAACAAAATGTATGTTTTTTCTTGTTAAAACTTTAAAAGCGATCCTGTCGTTAGTACTGCTCGTAATTATTCTTAGATTGAAAATATTATATATATTTAAATATATCGGATAATTAAAAAAAAAAACTATGTCTACATTCCCTTAAAACAAAATCTCCGACTATTACTTTACGAAGCTATCTGTAAATACAAATTTTATATTCCTGCGAAAAAAAACATAAAAGTAAATTAATTAAAAGAAAAAACGAAATCATGTCAAAAAAACATCTTTGCAATTCATTGACTTTGTAGTGACAAGCTCATTTGTTGTAAATAAACATAATTTTCGAATTTTTCAATAAAAAAATTTTAAAAAATCACTAAAATTTCTGTTGTTTTATTAAATTTATTTATTCCTGTTATATTTTTTATTATAATTTTATTTTGTTTCTTATAATGTACAATATTAACAAAAATAAAGCAATATTTCAACGATTTACATTTAAAATAATTAATTATAATTTTGTAAATAAAATCAAAGTATAGTTCTATTTTTTGTATTTTATTTTAATTTTTAAATCTTTTTTTTTATAATAACAATGTATGTTTTTATCCTACACTTTCCATTACTTTATTACATTTTGTTTAAAAGTACATAATAAATTTTATAAAAGTCTCTTATTTATTGACTAAAATCTATAACGTTTTTGTAAAAAATTACAATTGATAACAGCAAATTAAATCGCCAACTATTTTAATATTGACAGCAAAGAAAACAATACCAGCGGCCCTGATATAATAAAAGGAATTTATTCCTTTGAATTCTAATAAGTATGCAGCAAAGAGCCATAAACTTTGACTTAATATCCAAGTGGATAGCAATAAGATGGATCTTGTGATGCTCATTTTGCTTTCTTATAGAGAAAGCATTGTATCGATAAAAAAATTTTTTTCTATTTATTCATTAATTTGTACATATTTGAGCTCGGGGAGTCAAAAAAAGTGGTTTCTAGAAAATGTCTGTATGTATGTGTGTGCGTGTGTGTGTGTGTGCGTGCATGTGCGTGTGCGTGTGCGCGTGTGTGTGTGTGCGTGGATGCATGATTTCAGTTAGTAAATTGTATCTCGAAAACTGCTCTATGGATTTGCTTCTAATTTTGCATGGAATTTATTTTTTCGACTAACTTGCTGGGAAGCTAATGATAATTGGTTCTTCTAGCGTAGTTTTAATTTTGGAGTCGTTAAAAAAAAAAAAATTTTGATTTTTAATTTTTTTGGTTTTTCTTGTTTACTACTCGATGAATTTGCTTCAAAATTTGCATGAAAATTATTTGTGATTGCCCAAATGAAATAAATTTTTAAAAACTGATTTTCTTAGCTTAGTTTTAATTTTAGAGCATTCTGAAATTTTTGAAAAAAATGTTTCTATTTATTTAGCCAATAAAATCTTAAAAACTACTCGATGGATTTACTTCAAATTTTCCATTCAATTCAATTTTTCGATCAACTAGTGCGGAAGCTATTGAGAATTGGTTTTCTTAGCGTAGTTCTTTTTTTTAGAATCATTTTAAGAATTTTAAAAAAATTTCGATTTTTCATTTTTTTTGTAATTTACGTAAACTACTTGAAGAATTTGTTCGAAAATTTGTATAGAACTTAATTTCGACTGCCAAAAGTATAAAAAATTTTGTAAACTAATTTTCTTAGCGCACTTTTAATTTTAGAGCATTTTTAAAATTTTTTAAAAAATTTTTATTTTTAATTTTTTTATATTTTACGTAAACTACACGAAGAATTTGCTTTAAAATTTGTTTGTAACTTATTTTTGTAACTTATATTTGTTTGTAACTTATTTTTGTAACTTATATTTATTTGTGACTTAATTCAAAGTATAAGAGGAGCGTCTCGACGTTTTAGTATTAGTACCTCTTAAAAATTTATAATTTGGCACAGACATGGCAGATTTCTGGTGAGATAGATAGATAATTAATTTATTTATGTACAGTATGTTGTACAACAAAATATAGTTTACAAAAGATTATAACAATAGAATAAAAATAAAAATAAAATACAAATAAAAATAGTAATAATAAACTACAAAAATAAAAAATACAAACAAAATAAAAATCAAAACAAAAAGCAAAGAAAATTTTAAGCTGGGAGCAGAGGTCCAAACTCTTGGGAGAGGAAGTGCGCATGAGAGGTCAACTTGAAAGATGAGAGTGAAGATGAAGTCCTAAGCGACGATGGAAGTTCATTCCATAGTCGCGAGGATGAAACAGTGAATGAGCGTTGATGGTATTCGGTGGAAGAATGAGGAATGGTCAATGGCCTCACATCCCCCCTCAGAGCCCTAACAGGCCGGTTCCACTGATATCTAGAAAATAGATATGAAGGTGAGCATGATAAAAACATTTTAAAAAGAAAAATAGAGGCAAAGTAGTTCCTTCTACCTGCAGTAGATAACCAACCCAGAGAGAGCCTATAAGGAGAGATGTGCTCACGCCTACCTACACCATAGATGTAACGAATACCAGCGTTGATAACCCTCTGAAGCCTAAGGTCGAGTTCAGTAGAAAGGTCAGTAAACACAAGACAACAATAGTCAAGAATCGGAAACAGCAGTGTACGAATAAGGTGCTTACGTAGAGCAAAAGTAGTGCTCCGTCTAAAGAAGTTGAGTCGATAGAGGAGAGAGAACGACCTGTTACACTGAAAAACTTTTCACAGTAAGCAACTATGATCAAATTATAGAAGTGTACAGTACGACGATATCGAAGCTGTAAACTACGTATTTTCCTAGTTACAAGCCTCGAAATTCTTAGTGTATCAGTTCATCGAATCATAAAACTAAAACACTATGACGTTTCAGTTTTGAGAGCTAAGAATTTCATAGTAAGTTTGATATACACTAATATACCATCTTACTCTATGAACTTCTAAGTTTAGTACTTTGCGCTTCATAGTAAAACGCTATGAAGATCTAAAGTTTGAAGAGAGAGTCGATGGAGATTCCCCCACTCCTTCATGTACGAAACGAGGGGAAAATATAATTCACGCGCAAAGGCGAATAAGCATACACAGCGAATTAAAAGCAGTTCCTCGTTCCTCTTTTTTCAAACTGTTTTTTGTTTTGTTTTTTTTCTATATACCTATATACATATTCATACTTTTTTTTATATTTTTAAATAATTATTATTTTCATTTTTTATAATTTTATGATTTTCTCCCTTCTTTATAACATTTTCTTTTTACCCTCCTGGTTTTTTACTTATTTATACTTAAAGTTATTTATTTATACTTAAAATAATTTTATTTATGATAAAAATAGACAGATGAGGTTGTTGTATTCATCTAAGCAGTCTGAGTCATCAAGAGTTCTAAAGTTTAAATCAAATTTATCATCGTATACTTTTATTAAAAATCATAAAATTTTAAATTTCTGATTCATTTCTAAACCTATTCTAAATAGAGTTTCACCTATACTGTTTGTGTCATCGTTTAATAACAGCACTGATTATTTAAATGCTTCACTTAATGATACAACAATTGTTGTGTATGAAAGAAGTAAAGCATTTAAGTTTAGTTTTGATTTTTTATCAGATTACCAAATGAACAATTTAAAAAAGCTTTTTCTTATATTGAATCTGATTCATTCAAAAAAATTAACAATATTAATTATTTTGTGATGAAATATTTAATATTCATAATTTAATTTATTGCATAAATGTTGATGAAAGTTATTGTCTTATTTTAAAAAAGTTTCATGTTTCCAATCGAGTTTATTTCATTTTCAATATTGCTAAAAATAGTATTATTCGTTTAAAATTTTTTTTTTTCGGAGAAATAAATTTTTTGACATTATTTTATAATTATTTACAAACATGTGTTTATTAACATTGTTAAATTGTCATTATTCATTTTCATTAATAAAGTAATATTTTCTTATATTTACTTTGTTTTCTCTTTTTTCATTATGTTTTTTTATTAATAATATTTCTAATATTACTATTCTTACTTTTTTTTAAATATATAGTATCTTTTTAAAACAGTGAAACTAGGCATTATTAGCGGAACTGTGGAATAAAAAAGACACTAGATAGAGCAGATGTTTCAATATTCATTTTTAGGATGTATTTTTTTATTTTCGAATATTTTTTACTTATTCAAAGTATTTTTTTCTTTTTTAAAAATAAATTAAATTATTTATTCGTACAACAAATTTGTGTATAATTTTTAACATTTTTTTTTAATTTGTACAACTAATAATTTAATTTAATTGTTTGTTGTACGATTAGCAACGGCCTTTTGTTATTCAAATAATTCTTTTTCTTGAAACCTAAAATATTTACACCAAGCAATTTTTTTCAATTAATTTCATTTAATTATTATATATTTTGTGAATATTATTAAATTGTTATTGAAGTAAATCTTAAAAATATTAAATCACAGATATATTTTCTTTTAATAAACATATTAATTATTATAGTTGATTGCAATATATATTATTATTATAAATATTTATACACAAGGAAAAAAATTCAATTGCGTTTTTTTTGGGAAAAGTAAACAACGCGAAAATATTATAAACGTAAGAAGTTATGTTTCTAATATTATTGTTACTTTTCATAAAAACAATGCAATATAATTTGTTTTCCTTGTGTATATAATAATAATAATATCTATTGCGCTCAACTCTTAATTAGCAGATACAAGAAATAATACTTAAGTTAATAACAAAAACTCAATTAGACAAGGACAGCGATTCTGGCTCCGGCAAAATTATTTTTATTTAAATTACTGAATGTACTCAAAGTCTACATTAAATTAATTAATTCAATGAAATATTTTTCTAATTCAATATAATCTGCATCGCTTTTATTTAAGGTAGAGTAAAGTAATTTGGGACAACGTCGAACTTGAAACATAATTATATACAGCAATTAAAATGACTATTTTTAAATATAATTATATTACAAACATTAAAAATTAAAATTATTTTAACTAGCCTAAGATGTTTATATGAAAAAATTACTTTATATGCTTAAGTTAAAATTGAAAAATTATTTTAATAAATAAAAGAAATAAGGCTATAAAATAAGTTGTAAACTGATTAGTTTTACCAAATAAAAAAAAATAAAAAAATAGTGTTATATTTGGTAAATCATGAAAAAGTTTAATTTATTGAATTTATTTTTAACCGTTCCATATTACATTACTTTACCTTTCAAAGACAATATGATATTTTATTAAAGTATATGCGCTGACGATACTTGAGTATAAAGTTTTATATCGTCTCGGTAATTTTGCATTTTTTAATGGTTTAATGAATATTTAAAATGATATGTTCATAAATATCGTTTTATTTCGGGGATATGAAGGAATCAATGAATGCTAATATGATTTTTTGTTGTGACAAATTGTTGTGAAAGTCATGAAAAGAGGTTGCCAATGAAAATTTGAATTGTACTCATAACTATTAAAAAATTCGAAGTTACCGTGGGAACCGAAAATTTTAGACTCAAGTGTCGACGGCGCCCAGACAATCAAGCTTAACTGATCACTTATAATCGTTCTTGAAATAATACATTTACTTTGAAAACAAATGAAATTAAGTTAAAACTTTTGATTATTTTTCTAATTTCATTAAATATTTATAATTTTAACAAAGTATATGTTCATTACTTTTTAAACACATAAATTTTTTACATTAATGTGTTGTTAACGTGATGAAATCATAATTTAAAAAAAAAAATATTGGCTTGCATTATTCAAATATTATGTTAATTAAAACAATAAACTATTTTTATTAAATTAATCTTCACGACATTAAATACATTTAAAATTTTTTTATAAATATAAAATATTTATTTAATTAAACTACAATATATTTTAATGCAATGAAATATTTAATTCTCAGCCCGCACCTGAGCAAGTAAATACATTAAATCAAACTTTTGTTAATCCAATAATACTTTGTTCTCAGTGCGTTATGTGTTGCAAATTATAACAGTGGAACAAGTACTATTAACTTATGAAAAAAATTCTTATTTAAAATTACAATATTTATATTGGATTTGTTACAATCAATAAAAGGTAAATAATTGAAATACAATTTTAATACTTCAAATCAAAAATATTTATTTTATTAAATTATACCAAATAAGCTTGTAATCTAACATTTTTATTTGGTTAAACGTAGTAATTTGTGGCAATATATACAAAATTATTTATTTCTGTTGCTGTACATGGACCGTGATAAATAGGTATATTTTTTAATTTTATCATTTGGTTTGGTGTTTCATTTACAAATGTACATCTGTAAGCTTGATAATGAGGATGGAAAATGTCATATGTGACATCTGCAATCAAAAATCTAATATCGTTCTTGCTTCCATATATTTTAAGGATTTTTCCAAATTGCGGTTCATTTTCACAAAATCCTGTAATGATGATGGTACCAGGACAATATTTTTTTCCGTAAATTTCTACAAAATTGTATGAAGTTAATGAAGAAGAATCATCATAACGTAATATATCTACATCTTCAAATTTATTTACACTCCCTAATGTTTCATAACTTAATAAGTTATCACAAACCTCTATTCGGTAACATTGCTGCAACTGTATTCGTATTGCAACAGTCTCTGGTACATTTTTATGAGAACTGTTACTCGTGGCTATTTGTTTTAACTGTCTATTTTTTCTTTCATTGGCCGAACTCGAATAATGTATAGGTGGACCGTTGTCTCGTAAAATCATAGCTATGTGATTTAATAAATGGTGTTTTGGCTTTAAATTACCAAAAAATTCTATGTATAATCTATTATGCTCCATAATAAAGTACTCTAACAGAGATATTTGCGATTTGGAAATTGTTGGAGCAGTGACACTACAAGCTATTTTTCTTAAAAAAATATATATTTTCCAGTACTTATAATCTACTGGTATAATGTGACCTATTATTAACCCCAAACATTTACATAGCATTAATGATTCTGATGATGATTGTTTATATTTTATTTTGTTTATAATTATTTCACCCTGTCGAAGTTTACCAGGTTTTAATGAAATAGGTTGTGGCATATTGATTGAGCTGCTTTCTCCATAATTAAAATTCTTGACAAGTTTATTAAATTGCTCGATAGTTAACAATTTATCGTTGACAATAATTTGAGTTAATAATCTAGATAGAGTATAATGAATGACTCCTTCATTTAGATCATGCATAACATCCAAAGATCTGTTTTCCGTTATATCGAAATCTATAATATTATTAAAATAACATGATTCTTTAATTCCACTTGCAGGTCCTAATAAATAAAGATCTCTGTTATAATTTTCTTTTGTTCTTAATAGATCTGAATTTTCTCGTACCATTTGTTTTAATTCTTTACTCGAGGCTCGACAAATTCGACAGAAACGTGTTTCATTGAAACTTTCTACGAACCCACAAATACCATTTGCAGCCAAGTTGTCACCTGTAATCAATACGCACCTGAAGTACATACAAATCTGTTCTTTGCCATTGAGGTCTAATTTTAAACCTTGTGAGCTTAAGAAGTTCATTTCTGTAACTACTTCACGAAATATATCGGAATTTTGACATTTTTTGCGATATTTTGTATACAATAATAGAGTCACCAATATATTATCTAATTTTACAGATAGATGTGGAGGTAAAAAAGGTAAAGTAACATAGACGCCACCTAATTGTTGCTTACCAGCATGACTACCAAGGGCATTGCCGGGTTCGAAATCGTCATAATATAAAAACAAAGGAAGAACAATTTGCCCTTTACTTAATTTATATTTATTTTGCCATAGTTCTCCTTGCATTATATTTGAAAGATTTTCATCATTTTCTAATTCTTTGATGTATTGTAAAACTTGTGAATATACACCCGGTAGTTCTAAAATACGCTTCAGAGAATTCTTCAAAGGTATATAAACCGCTGTAGCTTGTTCTTTATTGGCTTTTGTTGAATTTTTTCCTCCTTCATTAAGACCATCTTCATATTCGCCAATGTTAATAGATATAGGTTCTTCATAAACGCTATTTTTTGTATAATATTTTATGCGTAATTTATCTGTATTGAATTCTCTAAATAAATCTTTATGCTCATTCAATACCATAGACACTTTGTCTTCTGCTGAAAATGTATTGTTAATTCTTAATGCACTGATAATTTTTTGTTCTAATAATGGTATTAAAGCATTAGCTATAAGATTTTGCGTATTTACAACTACTTGTTGTACACTGCTACGTGGTAAATGTATGTCGTTATACAAAGATAGAGTAAATTTCATTAACTCTTTTTCCATTTGTAGTTGATCCATTATTAGTATCGAATTTTAATTAAGTTCTAAGTTAATAATAGATATTTGTACATATATAAATTATAACGCAAATTTAAGGGATATTATTCTAATTTTTATTAATAAAAAATATATATATATATATTAATATCACATTAATAAAATAGAAACTAGTATATAATTTTAATTAAGTGTAATCAGTCAATGAAATTTAAGACTCTAAATGTACCAGATCCACTTCTCGCATTAAATTAATAAATTTTTCTATACATTTATATAATTTTATTTTTTTTTCTTCAAAAACATGATACCGGAGAAATTCACAGATGTGCCTATTCAGTTTACTATGCCCAGCTCCTTCAGAAACACTTTGTATTTGTAGATAAATAATTACAGCTCCTATAATACTTTCACATTTAAATTTAAGATTATAAAAATTAATATAAACTTGTTTAGGATCATGAAATGATCCGCAAATAGCAATAAATGGCTGAACTTTGCAGTGGACTGTTTTATCATAAATTTTTTGTAGATCGTCTTTTACGATGTTCAATTTTTCATCATTATCCAAGTCGTCAAATTCCTGCAAAGTAAATAATAAGATAAAGTATACCATTAAATAAATTCAAATAAATAGTTTATATATTTACAAATCCATACCGTTTGGTATAAGAATGAATTTAATACATCTACAGCATAATCGTCTGATTTCACTTTATAAAATTTTGTTCCACGTGGCAGTGGTATTACATGACAGAGAATAATCAGTCCTAAAATTTCAGGAACTTCTAAAATCGTAATAAACAGTTTATTTAGTATGACAATGTTATTGATAATTTCTTCAATATAATAATTAATAGCATTAATATACATTATAAATTTATAAAAAATGGTTGGTTAATTTTCATGTGCAAGTTTGTATTTAAAAAAGGCATTAATATTAACTGTTACATTCTAAAAATAGTTTGAAAAAAATTACTTTTTATTTTTAATCTTGAAAGTTACATTTCAGTTTTATTAGTTGAGAGATACCCTATTATAGTTGTGATTCCAACATTACCACTCCTTGCTATTTAAATTTCATTGAATTCAGTATAGAGGAATAGTAAAGGAGCCAGTATGAAGTAAAGAAGAGAGAAATAATGGAAATAGCAAATTTAAGACTTTTAATTAGATAATGGATAAACTTGTTTATAAATATTTAATGTAGAAATGTTTAAATTTATTTAAAGAATTTAAATAAAAAAATGTAAAAGCAAATTTTAATAGTTTGGAATTGGAAAACGATAAGCTTTTGTTTGAATATGAAATATAGAAATGATAAAATTTGTTTGAAGAAGTTGAAATAAAATAATAGGTTTTGAAAATATTAAACAGAAAATGAATATGAAGAGTATACTTTTAAACTTAAAAGATTTTATAGAGAAGTTATGTAAAAAATGAAGGTGTTGATTGAAGCTTGTTTGACTCCTGAATGTAACTGACTTTCAAGGTGATCATAGTTTCAAGAATAAAACTCTTGTCTTGAAAAGAAGGGATGTTTGGAAAGAATCCTCCCTATTATTTTGAGAATTTCAGAGATGGCCAATCGTATATGGGAAGGGTGAGCTTTACGAAAATTTTCAAATTCTCATTACTTGTTACTGGTCGGAGGAAGTTCCAAGGGAGTAGTAATATTGTAGAGGGGAACAATTTGATGGAATTTTGCATTCAAGTAAGTTCTGGAAGTAGAAAGTAGATTGCGCGATCGGATTATCTTTTCTCTCTCTTTTTCTTTATCTCTGTCTCTCTTTTAAATGGTTATTTGAAGTTTATTTTTTAATAAATGATTAACACTTCAACTATACTTTTTAAAAACACAATTTCCCTTATTTTCTTAAAATTGTAAAATATATTTAAGTAAATTTTTAAAAAATTATAAAGTAATATTATAATAAAGAATAAAAAAATAATAAAAAATTATGCATATAGCTTGCATTTATACTGCGTTCCTTTCAGATTAAAGAATCTTATAACTATATGTGAATTATAATAAAAGAATAGATAATAAGTTTCAAATCCTATATTTCAAAAGTATGCATTACGATTCCTTACAATTATAAAAGAGTTAAAAAAAAAATCGTTTTTGTATATCGATACCTGCCGCAAAAAAATTTCAATCTCAAAATTCGGCTGAAAAAAGTTTAATCTTAAAATTCGGCTAAAAAAGTTGATAATATAAACTTTTTTAGCCGAATTTTGAGATTGAACCTTTTTTGCGGCAGGTGGCGATACGTTAATAAAAAATAATAAATTTGTATACTATTTCTTTAATAATAAAAAGAAAATCAGTTCAAATAGTTTCAGTGTCCATGTGGTTTAAATTTCAATTATTTATATTTGTATTTATATATTGGCAGAAAATTGTAACAAGAATTTTGTACAAACATATAAATATAATGATTCTCTTTAATTTTTAGAATTGTATAAAACTTCTGAAGAATAGTAGTTTATGCAACAAGTGCGTGAAGCGACACTTCACGCACGAGTAGGGAACGCATGCGCACGAGTGCTCCTGCGTTCCCACGAGTGTGAGATGTGTAGCCACGCACTTGTTCCATACAATATTTTATGCAATGAGTGCGTGAAGTTAGTGCGTGAAGCGCTTTTTGCCGTGTGTGAAGTACTATTCGCATATAGCATGTTTCGCGCACTTGTTACGTCATATACTATTTTAACCATATTATTTTTTTTATAAATAACTGTTGATGAAATATTCAAGTATTATTGGTTTTATAATAGGAAGTACTTAAGTGATCTAAATATTTAGATATCTTAATTAATTTTACGATGTCTCTAATTATATAAAAAAAATAATAGATTATATCTATTATGAAGTAGATTTAACTAGCGTAGTCACGATATAAATCATAATAAAATTGTTAATATTATTGCATAATAATAATTGTAATATTTACCGCATAATCTTCTGCAAATCTCATATTTTTCTGGAAATTTAATTTTCGCAACTTTAATGACTGAATTTGCTAGAACAGGCCACTTATTTGTAAATATGTTTGCTGTACCAGGAGCATTAAATTAAGATCATATTGGACCTATAAAACATTTAAAAACATTTTTATAATATACTTTATAAAAATAATAAAATAAGAAAATTGTTAACTTACCAATTTACTCAATGATGAAGGAAACTGTAAATAATCATGGTATATATTGAAAAAGTTTTCGACATCAGCTTTCCTGTAAATTTTTTTTCTCTGTTCAAGAGACAACTCCCAATTTCTTTGTATTTCATCAGTTACGTCTATAATATTTTCAAAACTGATTGGGGTGACATAATTTTCGCCTGTATTCAAAAATAGTATTATATCAGAATATTGATGAAAACTGCAAAAATTAGTAGTTGACTTTGGCAGGGGGAGTGCATGTATACACACATATATACATACATATATACATAGATACATGAATACGTGAAAAAAAATTTACTGCAATTATCTGTAGCTGTAGATTTGCCTGGTGGTTTTCTTATTGTGCCTTCATATATACCAATAGTCATATAAAAGAATTTTAAGTCTTTGTGAGCTTCTATTAAAAAGCCAGTGGCGACAGATTTTTTCCCACCAGAAGGATTGTACCAATCCTTGGCGATGTAATATCCAGGAAAAAGATCCGCTATCAAGTCTGACAAATATATAAATCTATCCCGATGATGACTGCAATAATGATATAAATAAAAATTAAAAATATATACTTGCACTGTTGAACCATAAAGATAAATATTTAAGACATTTTATAGTACACGGAGAGAAATTCTATGGTAAGAATTACTATATTCCATTGTAAACGTGGGATATACTTGATTTTGTACAAAAATTACTATATATATGGTAAAAATTGCTATGCATATAGTACAAATTAATATCTGTGGCTTCAAGGAGTAACCGCACAAGTCTGTATTTTTGGGAAATTGAGTTAACAGTGGATTATATACCTAAAAATATACCTCTTTCACGTAGAATATATTAGAAAAGCCGATACGCACGGGAAAGGTGTTGCTTTTCCTTATATATTTTTGTTTCTCCATATATCTTACGTGTAAACGCAAACTTTTAAACCTCATTCTCTCGAAAATTTAAAAAAACAGACTTGGGTGGTTACTCCTTCGAGCCACAGATATACAGTGGCGTGCATAAGTTTCTGGCCAAAAAAAAAAAATTAGTCAATTTTTAAAGTTTTATATCTTTGTAAAAAATTGAAATTTCTTTAAAAATCAAACGGCATTTTAAAGTATAATTGAAAATCTTTAAAATACCGGCGGGTTTGTTCAAAAATATTAAAAATTGGATTTTTTACATGAAAAAAAAACTATTTTTTTTAAGGTTTTTTTTGGCCATGAAAAATTTGATATAATTTTTGAACCACTAGGCGGATTTGAAAACAACCAATATAAAAAAGATGCGTATTCATTCCCTCTTTAAAATGAGCATACCTGGATCAATTTTTATTAAGCGGTTCAAGAGTTACATCATTTACGAAACGAGAAGTTTACGGCCTGAGCTGAAGGCGAAGGTCGTAACGAGTTTCGTAAAAAAGCCTTTTCATACCAGTTGCGAACCGTATTTTTTTGCCATGAGAGTCAAGTAACAGCAACGAAGTTGCGATTTTGGGGTTAGAATGGCAAAAATATATATAATTAATATGAATATAGGGCCCTTATAATATAAAGCTTAAGAACTGTAGGACCCAAAATAATAGACATTAAATAAAAATAGGGCTCAAAACAATATAGGGCTCATAAAAATATAGAGCCTAAAAATAAATAGAGCCAAAAACCATCTAGGGCCCAAAAAAATATATGTATCGATTAAGAATAGGGTCCAAAAAAATAAAGGATCCAAAAATTATGGGGCCCAAATAAATATGAAATCCAAAGAATTATAGGGCACAAAAAATATTAGACCCAACAAAGTATAAGACACAAAAGAATATAGGATCCGAAAAATATGAGGCTCGGTGCTTGGGAAAGAAATTTCAATAAAAATTGCGATTTCATGTAATTTTTTTCTTTTAATATATTTTTTATACAAAAACAAATAATTATTGAGTATTTTAAGGTTCGGTTTCCATAGCCGTTTCTTAGAAATAGTTAATTTTATAAAAATAAAGTAATATTTGTTGAAAATATTATTAAATATCGAAAAAAATAAATAAATATATATACTTTATAATAAATGTTATATTTTTGATATTGTAATATAAAATTATAATAATAACATATCATTTAAAGAGTGACTTTTACCAGTGTTTTGACATTTTAACAATTTTCCATTATTAGGCAATGAAAATGCAATGCAACACAAAGAGGCTATACATATATCTATATACATTAATTATGATGATAATATTATTGTTTAGAAAACTTAATTATATTTTTATATGTCGACTAGTTGCAAACTGCATGAAGCAACTTTGTTGCGTAAACGCTACTTTATTTTTATAAATATAACTATATCTAAAAAACGGCTATGGAAACCGACCCTAAAAATACTCAATAATTATTTTTTTTTGTTTAAAAAATATAGTAAAAGAAAATAATTCCATGAAATCGCCATTTTTATTTAAATTTCTTTCCCAAGCACTGTGGAAGCCCAAAAATTATAGGGTCCAAAAAAATAACCACCAAATGAAAATAGAGCCCAAAACAATATAAAGATCATAAAAATATAGAAGTGATAAAAATATAGGGCATAAAAATATACAGGGCTTAAAAAAATGGGCATTATTCGGTAATAAAGCCCAAAAAAAGCTTTCAAAAACAATTAAAATAATATATGGTCAAAATAAATAGGGCCTAAAAGAATATATGCATCGAATAAAAATAGGGTTCAGAAAAATATAGGAGTGGATATCATTAATTTCCACATCACACTATATGTAATTTTTTATTTTTTCAATAAAATATGAAAATATTATTAAAAAATTAAGATTATGATGTTTAATTAATAATATTTATTTAACTTATTTTATTATAAAGGGTAAACCACAGGGGTTGGCATATATATATATATATATATATATATATATATATATATATATATATGTATACGTAGGAAAATTTATTATGTGTAGATGGTAAATTTACTATATATGTAACAAATTTTACCATATATATAATAATTTTTATACAAAATCAAGTATGTCCCATATTTGCAATGGAATATAGTAATCCTCACCACATAATTTCTCTCCGTGTACATAAGATAGTATATGTAACTAGCGTGTAAAGTCACATATTTTTCCCGAGGGAGAATAGAAACTTTACATCACAACGGCCCGGAAACAGCACTTTCGGTCCTGTGACAACAACACAAAAGTGCTGAATAGTATACACACCTGGGGGGGAAAGTTTGTCGCCTCTTAGCACGCGTTCAATACCCTTGCCTACGCTTTGGGCATTGATAGACGCGTGTTATGGACCGACCAAGCTGTTCCCTCACGCAAATACGTAATATACTAATTCTTTACTTTTAAGTTGCATATTTGCTTTATTCTTATCTCAAATGTGACAACTTTATTAACTAAAAAAAAATCGATGTTTTTTTTCGAATTGATCACGGTAGCACAGATAGAGATGGCATTTGTTGGTTGCTTGTATCAAGTTTTCCAATTTCGGTACATTGCGCGTTGCTTTAAGAAAATTCCATACTCTTATATTTGCCTTAATTATAAATTTGTTAAAGCATAATTTAATAATAATTAATTGACTTGTATCATGTATGTATTCTTTTCTTTTTAAATGAATAACTACTTATTATTAAATCAAACAATTAATAATATGTTCATTATTAGACATTACTATTGAATTTTGATAAAGGAATGTTAATATTTAAAAATGTCTTTATTAACCGAGTTATTAACTCAGTATATAAATTAATTAATATGATTTTTGATTAATAATATATTTATATATAGAAAATTTATATATATATTAATTAAAAACATTCTTTTAATAAATTATTTCATAAAGTTTTTAATAATTTTGAAATTAAAATTTGATACTTTTTTCATCATTTTTATTTATTAATTTAATAATTTTTTTATAAATTGTTTAATAACTCATTAAATTTCATAAACTTTCAATGAAGCGGGAGTAAGGGATTGAAATCTTCCACTAAATTTAAGGGGTAAGAAATAGCTTACGCTTGACCTGCTTCTCGATTTAATAAAGTGACCATTACCGCTGAGATATGAATAAAAAAAACATTAATTAAAAAAAAAGTTTTATATAATGAATTTTATTAAAAAATTAACTTACTCGAATCTATTGTTGTCGAACTCTTCTTGAATTACTATTTTCGCCAAATCTGTGGGAACAAGTTTAAAACAACTTGTTTGGAAATTAGTTATAATATCTTTGTTATAAGCTAATATAAAATTTTTGCCAATGCGATGTTTTGTCAAAATGTAATATATATAATTTTTTTCTGGTGTCAAATGGGCACCTGTATAAAATAAAAAAAAATTAATTTAACAAACAAATTTTCGTCAATAATCAGAAAACAAAAATAATGGAATGTAAGTGTTCTACAGTTGGCAAATGCTATTATGAAAAATAATAATAATTAAAATTTGATTTTTGTGAAAATTCTTAATAATTTCATTAGTTTCTTACTTTTTCCAAATTAGTAATCAAATTTATTATATAATTTACTAAAAATTATAATAATTCAATTTAACATAATAATGAAAAAATAATTAAGTTAAAACAAAGTTTAGTTTATTAAAAATAATTACATACGAGATTTAATTTACATGAAAATATATATCTCATGAATAAATGATATATAATACATGCAAAAACAAAAGTCAACTATTAAATACGTGCATAAACGTTTATTATTTATAATTTCTATATTATTTAAAAAAACTTCAAAATATTTAACAAATTTGTATCAATTTTATAATAAACTGATAAAAACATGTTTGAAAGTAAATTATAATTTGAATCTCTAAGTTGTATAACGTAGAATATGAAACTTCAAGTAAATTATCAAGACCATGGAGCATGTTTCTTATTATATTACATACTAAAAACTAAGGGAATGTCATAAGACATACTGTTCTACGATAATCAAATTAGAATATATCTTAATTTTTGCAAATGACAATATGTACGGTTTTTATACGTTTAATATCATATAATCAGAAATCAATATTTAAGAATTTTTTGTTAATTACAAAGTTTTCAGAAATTTTCCTTGTATTTGTTAAAGTTTATTTATTCTTTACGAAAAAATTAAAAATGAAGTCTTTAAAAAACAAATCAACTTAAGTCGCTTTTGGGTAAATTTAACAGTATTCCTTGATGAATCAGATGAGCTATAAAATCTGCATATTGTATTTTTGAAAATTTAGGTATATTTAACGTGCGAGTTAAAATCAAAAGTAGCCTATATTCAGTTTTTACAAAAAGTTGATAATTAATCCAATAAAATATTTAAAAAAATCAAAATATTCCGTATCCCCTAACTCTTTATTTCTTTCACCTATAACGGAGAAAAATTGTATCATAAAAATTACTATTTAATATATTACCCGTCGTACATACTTTATTTTGTATAAAAATTACTAGTTTAAATAGCAATTTTTACTATTTAAAATAGTAATTTGTATCAAAATAAAATGTCTCACGGTTACTATGTCAAATAGTAATTTTTACGATAGATTTTTTCCGTCTTAATTCTTTTTCATCTTTCGGGGTGCATATACGATTTTTTTACATACCCACTTTGAAATTGCGAAATTTGAATTTCTGCATTGGGAGAAAAATAGACACCTTTTACGAAGGTATATAAAAAAATTTCTTTTTTCTTTTCTATAAACATGAAAATTAATATTTTAAATATATAATAATAAAAATAAATAAATAAATACAACAAAGTGATTAAAACATACTGCGGTTGTAATTTCGGACAGAATAAAAATCTGACATCAAAATAACTATAATACATTCACGTACAAATAATAAATTCTACAATCGTATTAATAAATCACTACAACTGTATAAAAATCATTAACTACAGGCTGAATACAACATATATACAAATTCCATTAATTCAAATAAAATCATACATGCAACTCAAATAATTGAAATAATTTCGATGCTAGATTTTGATTTTCTGAATTCAAAACATAAATAGTATAATAGTTTGGGTCAAGAATAAAATACGGAACGATATAAGTGCGTAAGATAGTTTGTAATACAATACATTCTTTCATGTGAAAAAGCATTTCATATTCTCACAATGAACTTAGACACTCGTTACGTAATGCAGCATTTATTACATTTGTTTATTATATTTTCAATGATAGAATATTTAAAAAATCACAAAAAAAATGATTCGTACCTTGAAATTTCATGTGCCTTAATATTAAGGGTGTTGAAAAAGAAGTATGTTGAAAATGTGATTGGGATAAATTATACTGTGAACTGGAAAAGTTTATAATATGATTGGAACCATGAGGCAATGAATTGTTAGTTGCAAAGTTACTGTTGACTTGAGCCACTTGAGATGCAGAAGCGTTATTTGGTGGTGGAAAAATATAATTAGTTGCAGAATTGTCAAATGCTGATGCTTGAAAGTTAGATGTGGGTAAAATATTTGTTGTGTTAACTAATGGAAGTTTGAACATGTTACATGAATTATTTCCATGCATATCATGCAAAGAATTATCAAGCATACAGCTATTTTCTTTTTCTAAAGACAAGCGTTTTGGATCAGTAGGATGTATGTCCGTTAATTGTCTTTTTTGTAAAACAGTAAACGTTGTCGGTCCATCTTTAAAAATTTCTTGCTCTTGTGCTTCATTAATACTGTTATCAACTGTAATAATACTGTCTATACTATAAGAAGTAAATAATTTATCATTTTTATTGCATTCATTTATACTCTCATCCGGAATGCATTCTAAATTTGAATACTCCATGTTGACAACTGTAAAAGTTTATTAAAATTATTGTAATACAGCTATCAATAATAAATTAGTTTAAATTTAAAAATTTAATTCAAATCAATTTATTCCTTTTCTAAACTTTATTCGGAGGGTCACAAATTTTGATGAAACTGTGAAATATGTTCATGTTACGTAAAATCTATGATCTGTGGCATCGTAGAGTCTAACGCCTTGAAATTTGAAAGATATAGCATTCAATAAACATTACAAAAGAAACAAAACTTTCACAGAAGAAATATGAAAATCATTTGTAAAAGTGCAATATGAAAATAATTTACTAATTGTTTTTATATTACACCCATATCAATTTTCATATTTACGAGCTAATAGTTTATTAAATTATTTTAGCAAAATTGCTAATATGACTTTATTTGTAATATAATCAATATGAGATCAGTTATTCATAAAAAGATTTTCAAGGGATTAGACTCTATGGCCGCACAGATCATATTTTGAAGGTAAGATAAAACAAGAGTAACTCCCCCAGTCAGTTTGTCTCCACATGAATAATATAATATAAACTCAATTGAAAATATCAGGCCTGAGTTTAAGCCTGAAAAAAAATCAAATTTTAATGTCATGAGAATTTTTTTTCTTCTAATATTAAATAATAAAACTTTTTTTTATTTTAAATGTGTATTAAATACAAAACTTTAACTCATGAATGATTTCAAAACATCTCATTTGATGTTTGAAATCTTCTTCTTCTGTTGATGATTTGATTTGTCTACATTTTTAGTTGCCACAAGCTTTCTCAGCCAATTTTCAAAAAAATGACTTCAAAATTTGTAAAGATCTTCAATTTCTATATCTTCATAAAATAACAGTTTTAGTTTAAAAAAATACAAAATTTAAAAGCTTGGTTTAGAATAAATTGAACATTTTGGAAAAAATAGTTATTTTTGTGAATTGTATGTATGTAATTCAGTTCAACATTCACTTGAACTTATCTTATCAAAATTCCAGCACTGTTATTTTATGAAGATATATAAATTAAAGATCTCTAAATTTTGCGATCAATTATTTGAAAATTGGCTTAGAAAGCTTATGGTAAATACGAAAATAGATAAAATCAAGTTTTCGATCAATTAAAAGGATTTTGAGCATTGAATGAAATTTTTAAAAATTATTCATGGATTCAAGTTTTGTATTTAACATATATTTAAGGTAAAAAAGATTTCATAATTTCATATTGTAAAAAAAAAATTATTACATTAAAATTTGAATTTTTTTCAGGTTTCAACTCCAGGCCTGATACCATAATTAGTTGTAATTGTATTGATTCAATATCAATCTAAACATTTTTTATGTTACTTCTAAAATAGTTTACCTTCCTGACATTCATTCCAATCCTACAAATCAACAATGTTCTTTTCATCAAGATATAATAACTAAATTTTTTCCATACGACAGTTACACGTAGAAGTTGTTATTAAGCAGACTTTTGAAAACTAATATTTTAATTATAGATTTTTTTTAGTAAGTAAATAATATAGTTTAAGTATATCTTTATTTTTCCAATATAAAAACTTAAATATTATTAAAAATTAATATCCAATGAATTTTTTGTAGATACCTTAGTCAAAAATATTAAAGAAAATCATTTTATCAATCATTCTCTTTGATTATATATATATAAAATTAAATAGTATTCCATTAATTTTTTTAACAAAGAAGATGATTAAACTGAAACTAAAAAAATTAATGTAGACTAACCCGTTGAAGAAAATTTATTCTTATTAAAGTTGTGTGAAATAAATAAAACTACTTTTTCATGATAAAAATGAAATTTTTAATGCCGAAGGATTGATTTTCATCTTTTTACCATTATTCTATGTCTATTTTGTCTTCTTTATTTAACTTCAATTGAATCATGGATTGAAATTGTAAAATTAATAATCGCTAGAGCAAGAAATATAACCTATTTACATGATAAATAACATTTTAGAATAGAATATCACTTTATTTGAAAATGAGTATACTTATTTTAGTTCAAACAGTATCAAAGATTTATTGTAATTAAAATTGTAATTTGTAACAGTCAAGCCATACGTAAATATTCTTAAGATCACAAAGTAGCATAAACAAATCAACAATATAAGCAATAAATATAACTTATACTTTAGAAGTAAAATTTTAAAATAAAATACAATTTTATTTTAAAATGTGTTATTTTCAGTAAAATAGTGTAAAAGAATTATGTTCTTTATTAAAATATTTGTTATATAACATTATTTTAATGATCTATAATCATAATGAATCCTTAAACTAATTTTTAAAATTTGAAGTTCAATGAAAATTGAAAAAAATATATGAAAATCATATTAAATTAATTTAATTTCATAGCTAATATCATATAAACTTTGTATCAGTTTTAATGAATGTAATATGATGAAGTAAGATGCATATATAATAATTTCTAAATTTGAATCATTTTATAATATTTAAATAATATCTGAGTTTTGAATGTTTTACTTGAAAGTTAAATTAAAATAAATGTTAATATATTAGAAAACAATAACAAAAAAAATCAATAGAAATTTTGAGGTTATAACCTAAAAATTTCAATTTTTAATTGTTGAGATTTAATATATTCAATCTCAAATATTAAAATATGCAAAATTATAACTATTTTCAATTATTAATAATAATTTATATTCTCAAAAAAAAATTCGTTGGACCAAATTCTTTTAACAAGATTTATAAACATCTTTGTAAGAAATAATCTATTTACAATAGATTTTAACACACTATCACCACTGGCTACCACTTGAAAATCTGCGTGCTAAATATAATAATAAACAATTAATTACCTTATCACACGATATAGATAATAATTTTAGAAAAATCAAACACTTTTATTTGTTTTACTCCTGCACAAACGAAAACGTATTATCTGTTGCTCCTTATAACTCTGTTCCAGTTCCGTCTCCCCCGTTTTACATATAAACTCCCCACTACTCTTGCCTCTCCTCCTTTACAAGCATCACAGAGAGAGATAGAAGCCAACTTCGAACCTTCGATCCACTACACTATGAAGTTCAAGAATAGAGCTTCTAAATTGCAACGTTAAAGGTGGTATATCACGATGCACCTTCGTTACTATGAAATTCTTAGCTCTCAAAACTGAAACGTCATAGTGTTTTAGTTTTATGATTCGATGAACTGATACACTAAGAATTTCGAGGCTTGTAACTAGGAAAATACGTAGTTTACAGCTTCGATATCGTCGTACTGTATACTTCTATAATTTGATCATAGTTGCTTACTGTGAAAAGTTTTTCAGTGTACACACATGTGTGATATGCTCCTTCCAGTTCAGCTTGCTGTCAAGATACACACCCAGATTACGAACAGATGACTCAAAACCGATTGTCTCACCATTGATGCTGATACCAGTAGACGGCATGGAGGTTAGAATATTGATATAATAATAAGAGCCAATTATGATAGCCTTTGTCTTGTTGATATTCAGCTTAAGATGATTGCTGGATGCCCAATCTGCGACCAATGACGCATGTTCACTCATTAGTGAAGTATAATGATCAAGCTCAGCAATCGGAAAGTGCACATACAGCTGCAAATCATCAGCATATAAGAGGTGCTGAACATTCTGATGGAAGGCAGAAGAGATGTCATTGATATAGATAGAGAACAGCAGAGGACCCAGAACAGAGCCCTGAGGAACACCAGTGTTAAGACAGACAAAATCTGATGACCTACCAACAGTATCAATGACAGCTTGACGACGATCAGAGAGATAAAAGCCGATCCACCTGATAACGGTGTGCGAAATATCGAGCGAATGTAGTTTCCGAAGTAAGGTGACATGGCACACCGTATCGAATGCCTTGCTGAAGTCGAATAACAGGAGCATCGTAACGTACCGTCTGTCCATATTAAGTCTAATGTCCTCTGTCAATTTAAGTAGAGCAGTCTGAGTGCTGTGGCCAGCTCTAAAACCAGTCTGATAAGCGTCCAGTAACCGTCTAGTTGTCAAGTAATTATACAACTGATCATAAACGAGACGCTCAAGAACCTTGGACATAAAAGACAACAAAGAGATGGGTCGTATATCACCCATAGTGCGCGGGGAAGAGACCTTGTTGATCGTAGTGACCAGCGAAGTCTTCCAACAAGAAGGAAAAACGCACTCTCGCAGCGAATCATTATAAATGCGACAGAGCTGAGGGCCAATGACAGGAAAAGCAGATTTTATGATAGATTGGGGGATAGCGTCAAATCCTCTAGCCTGAGAGTCAGAACGTCTAATAGCCATACCAACCTCATCCAAAGTAACAGCATTGAATTTGAACAAGGGCATGAAAGGTTCATCTACAGATAAAGACTGTAAGTAAGCAGAAATAGAAGGTACCAAAGGATCAAACGCGACCCCACCAAAGTATTTATTGAGTTCATCAATAGAAAAAGTATGACCGGATCTATCACCACCAGAGCATATACCAAGGTTCCTGAGCTCCTTCCAGATCAGTCGAGAGTCAGTGATACCAGATAGTCTATCATGATAGTAGAGCAGTTTAGCCGATTCAATGCGCTCATGAGCCTGATCACGAGCAACCCTGTAGCAAAGTAAATCAGCATGTAGTCTTGAGCGTTTATAGCGTCTGTACAGCCGATCCCTCTCTCGTATCAGATGATGATGTTCAGCAGTAAACCACGGTCGACGACGGCCCCCCTGACGGACCCTCCTGAGAGGCACAAATAGTGCAACTGCCTCATTCAGATGGTGATAGAGACATTCAAGGCGATCTGACAGGGAGGAATCACCGACACACACGGAAAAATTCAGTGAACGAAAGTAATCAAGGAGAACAGCATCATCAACGGAACTGTAATCACGAAAGCTAAAGTCATTGAGCAAAGGCTTAGAGAGAGATGACTGAACAGTAGCCGCAATGAAGTCATGTCCGCCGATGAATGGAACATCAGTCTTCCAGTAGTCAAGTAGCAAGTCATTCGCATCAACAAGGCACAGGTCAAGCCATGTATCAGAAGTAGAGGTGTGGTGAGTTAATCCATATGGCACAGAAAAGAGAGCATTTTCAGCAATCAAACTCCTGAGAAACACAGAATCATCAGAATCAGTACATAAATTAGTGTTAAAGTCACCCAGAATAACCTTAGTACTGTAATTATGAATAAAAGAAGTTAAGTCGGGAATAAAATCTGTGTTTAACAGAAACGGAGCATGTGGGGGCCTATAGACGACACCAACAAAAACAGGCGAGGCCAAGTCATTAGAATTGACTTCACAGAATAAATATTCTGGCAAACCAGGCTTACCACACCATCCTCCCTTGGAGGAACATAAGCGCTCTGAAGAAAGAGAGTTATGAATAAATAAGGCAACACCACCACCCCTAGTATTGCGGTCCTGCCTATGAAGAGCATAGTCATCCAAAGCAATCAAAGAGTCACCAACAATCTGGCCCAATTTGGTTTCGGTCACAGCTATCACGTGGAAGTAAGGGCGAGAAGCCAGAAAGAGCCTAATCATCTCAATGTGTGCTCTAATGGAGTTAGCATTGAAATGACAAACCCTTAGACCATCCTTAGCAGTATAGTGGTGATTATTGGCAGATGAGGCAATGTTGTTAGCAGAGAGTAGAGTGTTAGGCACGATTGGAAAAGAGATTGGACTTACCTCAGCATCACAAGCTAAGACGTTGTCAGATTGCCGGTAGGAGCCTGAGAAATCTTCGCTAAAAAAGCATCCAGATCCGCATCAGTGGTAATGCGGATAGGAACACCACTCTTCTTCTTGCGGACAAACAGCTTACCATCTCTCGCAAAAGTAATAAAATCAGAATGCTCATCCTTGGACTTGATTAGCGCCCGGAGTTTCAATTGGTACAGAGCAGAGTGCAGAAACTCATTTATATTAAGTGAGGAGGGAGAGAGGGGAGAGAGCACACAATTTTTTTAATGAAAATAATTTAGATAATTTATTAAGGGTACAAACACCTTTTCCCTCTGCTAGTAAAAAAAGATATGTATTAATTAGATTTAATTAAATTCTTTGTAAATGGAAATAATATTTGAAAGTAGACTAAAATACCTTTATTTTAAGCTTTTATAAGCTCATTTTGCTTTAGCTGTAGTCCCATAATCATTCGATGAATTCTTGTTCTTATAATGGCTCCACCGTAAGATTTGAGCTGAACCGCTGGATGGATCTGACTTTTCCAAACTGATTTAACTTCAGTATTAGCATCATTCTCGCGTGAATGAGGGAATTCCTGAAACGCAAAAAATTTTTTACTTTTCAACAAAAAATATTAATTTATTAAATAAATTTTTATTTTTTTACCTTATTTTTGGATTTTTTAACAACTTCTTGTCATTCGATTTCAAAACCCTCCATTCACGCGAGAATAATGCTAATACTGAAGTTAAATCAGTTTGGAAAAGTCAAATCCATCCAGCAGTTCAGCTTAAATCTTACGGGGCAGCACCTAAAATTTTAAAAATTCAATATTTGAGAAAAACAGATTTAAAGTTTTTAATTATTATATCTTAATATTATCAATGCTATACTTATCTTTCATAAAATAATTCTTTTCTGGTATTTCTTATTTATATTAGCTAACAATATAAGAAAGAGATACCAGACAAGAGAACCTTGTTATCGACTGGATAAAGCTAAAATGCAAAAAGATATGTTATTAAATTAATCAATAAAAATAATCTTTCTTATTATAAGATATTTTGTCAGTACTCACCCTTATTCACCAATGAAACTATGTATTTGTTGTAAGAATTAACAAATACATAGTTACTTGTTACTCTGATGGTTGTTAGAATCACTCGTACTAACCTTGAATCAGCTGGAAACTAAGAAATAATATTTAATATGGAGTAATCATTTTATATTTTATAATTCAAATTAAAAATTAAGAAATAAAATCTAGATTTAAAATTTATATTTTGATTAATATTAATATTTATAAATAGAATTTATATCTAAATATGTAGTAATAATTAGAATTATACACTTACATGAATTTAATATGCACCCGGTGTATAGAAATCCATCACACCTATTCGTACTTTTCTTTTCAGAGTATGTGCTTCTTTCGAATGAGACTAACTTGATCACTCTACATTGAATTATCTTCTATCATTCAAAGTCCTGACCCACTCGACAGATACATTTCCAAGTTCGATGTTCAATTTCTCCAACATCTTGAGAAAGTTATATCAAGATCAGTACTATTTGGGGAAGTCGATTCAAGTTATTTTTTAACAGCTTTAGATGTAGAACCTTTTGCCACTTGTTCGTATACTTTTGTTATTTAACAACTTATAGCACTGAAATCTGACTGGGCAACTGGCTTTGATAAATCTATTAAACTACAAAAACTAGACAAACTTGCAAGTCCATGGCCAAGTACACGAACAGCAAGAACATTATATCTGTTAACTTTATACGTATTGTTAATAGCACTTTCTCTCTTGTTAGAGTTTACAGTTGCTTATTCATCACAAAAATCACAAATCATATTAATTTTGAATCCTTATCCTCCAAAAGAGGTTTCAATAAATTTCATCTTATGATGGCACACACTGCAACACAATTTTTCCAACATAGAAGATAGAACGTTGGTATCAACATTTCTATCATTTGCCCTGGAACTTGAAAATTCTATTCTTTTCAGTTTAGAAAAAGAAGTAGAGGGGCTACTTCTCTTAGCTTCAGAAGAATTTTTTTCACTTTTACTAAGAAATTTCCTTGGCCTCTTTTTAGATCTTTCTGTAGATCCTTTTCTATCTTTATGTTGGTTATGAAATCTGCCTCTGGTATCTCTTTCATTATTTTACATTTTTGAGGTTCGTATTCTTAATGTCAATTTAAGCTTTTTACACTTCAAATACACTTTCTATTAAGATAAAAGTAGAATTTCAGGCGCACATAAAAAAATATGAAATAACTCGCGAACGTGTAATTTATTAAAAATTAATAATTTTACGTAAATTAAACCACAAAACCTACTAATAATTTTTTAAATGCACTTTAAGTAAACAAACTCACTGCTAACTGACCAAACAAATAGCTGAGACTGACTGTCATGTAGCGAAATGATACAAGCAGAAAGCGCGAACGCACGAAATTCAAATTGATAAAAAATTACACGATTAACTATGTGCCACTCGTTTCCTTACAAAATCAAAACGGAATAAAATATGGATGTAAAACTTTTCAGAACTTAAATCGAGATAAATATTTTGTTAAAATTAAAAAAATAAACTCTTTTTTTTCAATTAAACCTAAAAAAAATCAATAAAAATTAAAAAAATTCTATTTAAAATAATTCTTAACATTTTTTTAATTTGTAAAAATTATATCATTATAGACTTATTATAAATAAACACAAAATTAAATCTCTTAAAAAAAACTTTTTGGAGATTAATTAATGATTTATGAATTATTGAATCAAGTAATAAAAAAATAAGTTCTCATAGTGTTTTAATAAAATTAGCTAAAAATTTGAGAAAAATCTCAAAATAGCAAAATTAACAAAAAAATCAATTAAAAGTTTATTCTACTAATTTCTTCATAAAAACGAAACTAAATGAGATAGAGTAAAAAAACTTGTTGGAGCTTATTCTACAGTAAATTTCCTATAAAAAAAAGCAATAAACCCAAATTCGATGGTGGGACCGAAAAAAGGTGTTTTGTGCCCTTAACAGATAGTAAGAAATTAGAAAACGGTGTAAATGTAACTAATAAAAATGTTGAACCTCCATCGAATATTAAGTGCAATAATAATATATGTGATAATAATGAAGCCTCTGATCTTCAACGAAATATATTGACAAATCAATCATTAAGTACAAATAATGGAATAACATCGAATGTGGCCTCTCCCCAATGACTGTGCCGGGCCTCCTCTGAGGGTGGTAAAGGGAGGAGGGGTGAACTACGAGCGTGCTTTCTGAATGTGACTTCGTTGAGGGCTCACATTGGGCAGGTACGTGAGTTTCTAAGTGATGGTCCTTCTTGCGACATATTTGGAGTGGCTGAGACCTGACTGGGTCCATCTGTTTCCGATGACTTCATTCGGGTCAGGGGGTATAAAGTATTCAGACAGGACAGAAACTTGCGTAGTGGAGGAGTTGCTTTGTATATTAAAGACAATTTAAAGTGCACTATTTTGGCTACTTCGGATACTCAAACTAATCATAGTGAAAGTAAACCGGAGGTACCTAAGTATATTTTTTGTTCCGTGCAATTGGGCAGCTCCGAAGCCGTGTTGGTTTCTGTTATTTATCGACCTCCTGCAATTTCCTTTTTGATAAATACCGATTTTTTGGATAACTTAAAAAATTTTGCCTCCGAATACTCTCACAAAATTATAATGGGAGACCTGAATGCCGATCTCCTGCGCGAGAGCAGTGATGCTAAATTTATTAATAAATTGTCAGCTGAGCTTTCGTTACAGTTGGTTCAGCACGGTGCCACGCATCACTCTCCAACGTCTCACACGTGGATTGATCTGATTCTTGTGGACGATAATGACACAATACTTGACGCACACAACTTACCGGCGAATTTTCACAGTCGGCACAACTTAATTGATGTATGAATTTCATGTAATCATATCAAAACAGATAATAAAATGATTAAGTATAGGAATTATAAAGATATCTGTCCAAACTTATTGGTACAGAGTTTGGTCGGCTGTGATTGGACGCCATTTACAGTTGGTACAGTTGACCCAGAATCTGCACTTGGCTGCCTCTGTGACAACCTTACGGCAGCAATACAAAATCTGGCGCCACTAAAAACACTTAAAATTGGTAAAGATAAGTTTCCTTGGATAGATAAAGAGTTGTCACAGATGCGGCACAAGAGAGATGCCACATATCGAAGATTTAAACGGACGAAGGAGGAGCGATATCTCTCCGAATTTTTGCAACTGCGTAAAACAATAGACGAACGGACGGAACGAGCTAAAACAACACTGTTAAAAAATACATGAAATTTGCTTCCAGTACATGCATTAAATTTTCTGAAAATACATTAAAATTACGATAAAATGTATTAATTTTCATGCAAATCAGTATTAAATTTCATCTTAATAAATAAAATTTAATGATGATTTGCATGAAAATTAATACATTTTACCGTAATTTTAACGTATTTTTAGAAAATTAATGCATGTACTGGAAGCAAATTTCATGCATTTTTTAACAGTGAAGTTATTATCATAATAGACTGTTCGATGCTCTTGCTAGAGATAATGTCTGGAAGGAGTTGAAAGACCCGGGACTCCTGTCTGGACCTCAAGGGGACTTGAATGGATACACTTCAGATGAGCTTAATGCGCATTTTGCAGGGGTGTCAGTCTCACCACACGATGATACTGCGGAACGTAAAAGGATTCTTTCTGAGTGTAGTGAAAGTGACTTTGCTTTTAAGCCAATTAATATTAATGATGTAGTCCTTGCGATTTTGCCTTTTTCGTCACAGGCTTGTGGCGAGGATGGCATCCCGCAGAGTGTGATACTTAAAGCACTACCGGTTATTGGAGAGCATCTTGTGACTCTGTTCAATTCCTCTTTTGCCCGGGAGGTCTTCCCTTGCCTTTGGAAGCGTGCACGCATTGTGCCTTTAAAGAAGTGCCCTGCATCTAAAATGTCTAAAGATTTTAGGCCCATAGCAATATTATGTTTCTCTCAAAGGTTCTCGAGAAGATTGCCCATGATCAACTGCAGGAGTATATTATGACACACAAAATACTTGACTCTTTGCAGACTGGCTTTAGAAAGCATCATTCTACGCAGACTGCCATACTTAAACTTATAGACGATATAAGATCAGGTCTTGACAAGAAACTTGCCACGATATTACTTCTATTTGACTTTAGTAAGGCATTCGACACGATCTCCCCCTCCAAATTGCTTGCGAGGCTTAGATCGATAGGGTTTTCCAGGGCTGCACTCGAATGGATTAGCTCCTATTTATCAGGTAGGAAGCAAATGGTTTCCACACATTTAAAAGAGGATTCGGATTGGCTAACAACCAATCTAGGAGTTCCACAGGGTTCAGTGCTGGGGCCTCTGTTGTTCTGCCTTTACATTAATAACATCCGTGACACGCTCGACCCCTGTTTCGTTGAGCACATATTATATGCTGATGACCTCCAAATCTATACTCAGGTCCCTCATGAACATCTGGATGAAGGTATTCGTATTATGCAGAGGGCGGCCAGGGCGGTGTCGGGGTGGGCTGTCGATGCTTCTCTCACATTAAATGCAAGCAAAACTAAGGCGATCGTTTTTGGCAGTAGTCGATTTATTAATGACTTTTATGCTGGTGAGCCCAGAACGATTGAGCTTGAGGGAGGTGTCGACATATCTTTCTCTGATACCGTTACGAGCCTTGATGTTGTGCTTGACGCTAAGTTGTCATGGGAGCCGCACATTGATATGGTGACTAAAAAATGTAATAGGATAATGTATAGTTTGCGGTTTTCGTCGGTACACCACTGAGGCCCTGCGTAAACAGCTCGCAGCCGCCTTGCTATTTCCTCACCTCGACTACTGCTCAGTAGTTCTGCTCGATGCTTCGCAGGGGTTGAGAAGACGATTACAAAGACTACAAAATTCATGTGTGAGATATGTATTAGGCGTAGGAATGGGCGATCATATCTCTCCTCATAGAGCTGCGCTCGGTTGGCTGCGTACTAATTCAAGGAGACAGTATTTTATGGCTGTACTTATGTACAAAATTGTGCGTATGAATACTCCCGAGTATCTAGTGAGTCTCTTCATTAGAAATGTACCTAGGGTAGCCACTAGGGAAGAGATTAAGGATTTCGCGGTGCCCTTCATGCGTACTGAGACTGGAAGAAATTCCTTTCAAGTTGAAGGTGCGCATTTTTGGAACTCTCTGCCTGCTGATATAAAAAATCTACCATCGCTCGGCAGGTTTAAGTCGGCTTTGATGACGTACTTACTCGACCTTGAGTGAAATTAATTTTAAGTATTTTAATTTTTATGTTAATTTATTTTGTTTTCGTCCTATATATAGATTTAAGGTGTAAATGTATTTATTAGCGTGAATGATGGATGAATGTATGCGGAAAGAATGAGTGGTTCTGTTCTTTTTATTAGAAGTTATGACATCTTCGGTATTAGTTTTTATTCTTTAAATATTATTATTATTATTTTATTTTTTTTAATTATTTACTATTACTCTGTTATTGTATTGTCCAATTTTATTTTTATAGTATTGTCTAATTTTATTTTATAGTATTGTCCAATTTTATTTTTATAGTATTGTCTAATTTTATTTTATAGTATTGTCCAATTTTATTTTTATAGTATTGTCTAATTTTATTTTATAGTATTGTCCAATTTTATTGTTATAGTATTGTCTAATTTTATTTTATAGTATTGTCCAATTTTATTTTTATAGTATTGTCTAATTTTATTTTTATTGATGTCATGACAGTGATTCCTCTTTTAAATTATGTATTTTAATTCTATGACTGATAGATATTTAAGACTGTTTTTTATTGTAATTTATGTTTTCTGCGTGTATTTAGAATAGTCTGTGATATCACTTTTACATGGTGACTTACTGATACAGTATTACATATTAATTTTAATAATTGACTGTGATATCTTATCTTATTATGTGCAATACTTTATATAGAATTATTACTTATTATTTCATGTATTACACGCCTTTTTGTACTCTTTTTACAAAATAAATCAATATCTATCTATAGTACTAATGATTTAGATGTTGACTTGTATTATTACATTAAATTAAGTCTTTATTTATAATCATTATTAAATATTATAAATTAAATTGTTTTTTAATAAATGGAAAAAATATTAGAAGAAGAAGAAGAAAAAATTACAGATATTAATAATTACGAAGTTGAACAAGTAAAAAAAACGTTCACTCAAATATATCCATAACTTAATAATCTTGTTACGGGTGGAATATTCTAGAAAATAATAAAACGTAGAAGTATAAGAAATATATTAAACTAAATGAATAAGCCATGAAAAATTTTTTGAAAACTGATTTTCTTAGTGCACTACCATTCGATAGATTTTCTCCAAAATTTGTATGCAAGTTATTTCTCAAGAAAACAAGCTTTGGAAAACTAATTTTCTCAGCGCAGTTTTAATTTAAGAGCATTTTGAAAATTTTCATAAAAATTTTTATTATTCATTTATCTTCATTCTTAGCGTGGTTACGATTAGAAATTTTGTTGTCATTATTCTTTTTATTACTACATTATATCATTTTTTCAATAGAACAAATTTTTTTATATTACTTAAGGCTTTAAAATACATTATAAATGTTGAAAAGCAGGGGCGGATCAAGGTTCCGTGGGGCCCTGGGCTATGAACATAACGGGGCCCCTTTAAGGTCAACGTTTTTTTCGATATAAAAAATTGAATAATGTTTACATTTTAAATAATTTTTTCTACTTAGAAGTAAATTATGACTTCTGGCGGATAGCAAATTTATTGCCTTTCTTTCTTAAACCGAATTTCTAAAACTACGTAACAGATTAGAAGTGCAGATAGGCCATAAAGATTTGTTTAGAGTAGAAGAAATTATTAATGTTCATATGATATTTTCAAAGTTATTAAAATAAATCAGTTATAATAAAATTATTCAGTAAAATTTTAATTATCTTTAAACATTTTATGTATTAAAAATTAGAATATATGATCAATATAAAAAATTTCAATTGAGATTCATATAATTAAACTTTGAAAACTTTTTTCCTCGCTTTATCATTGGCAAATCTATCAATTAAATCATAACTTAAATTTCGAAGTAATTCATTTCCAAATCTAGCTAAAGACGATAATCTTTTATTAGCATATTTGCTCGCAATACATTTTTTAATCGTTTTAAAACTGAAAATGACCTTTCGGACAATTTGCAAATTAAGAGAGATTTAATTGTTTAATAATAGTCTCATTTTAAATAGTAGTAAATTCCATGTTTTTATTATTGATGATCAAAATATGAATAAAATAATGATAAACAAATTTTTGCTTTCTTTTAAAATCTTTTAAAAATTGCTATTATATTTATAAAAAAATCATCTATCAAAATCAATTTACATTATTTTATAAGGATTTATTAATTAATTGGAATATTTTGTCAAACATAATTGTATTTTTGAGGTTTTTCGTGGCTTAGTGATGGGTCCGTAACTCGATGATCCGAGTTCGAATTTCTGTCTCGACCGATTGATACAAGCACTATATACTCTACGTTACATGTGCTTTATTAATAAACATGCTGACTAACTTTTTCACTAATTAGCATCGCATGATAGTATTATACAGCCAAACAGCGACGTTTTATGTAACAGCATAATACAATTTTTTTTAAATGATTGTATTCTGACGAAATATTTCAAACAATTTTTTTTATAGATTAATTATTTATTAATTTTTTGTTCATAGCTATAGGTATAATTGAATATTTCATACTTGATATTTCTATACTTTTTCTTTCACAAATTTTATATTTTTACATCTTAACATTTTGTATATTTTTTATCTAGATTATTTAATATTATATTCTTTGATCGAACTACTATAGATAAATTAAATATTTATCGTATATAAAAAAATAATAAAATTTATTGGTTTTATTGAGAAGTATCAATAGTTTTTCAATGCAAATACTTTTGCAAAGATTAAAAACTAAAAGAAGAGAAAAATTTTATTTTTTTGTTTGATCCTTGTTTTCTACTTTAAACGTATTTGAAAAAAGATTTAATATAATTTTGAAAAAAAGTTGATGGTGTATATATTATTGCGTTGAGTTTGCGATATGTATTTTTCCTTCTTGGGAAAGTAAGGTTGAAATTAAATAAACGGTACAAATAGCGATTAAGAGAAAAACAGAATGAATTCAGAACGTTACAAAACAAATTTTTAAATTTGTTGCACTGAAAAATATTTTGATTTTAAGATCGAATTTCATTCGAAAACAATAATACGTTAACAAATAAATATGGCTTTGTTTTAAAGTATTGTAATTTGCAATTCTACTAAAATTCTTATAGTAAAGCGGAAGATATCAGATTTAAGGGAAAAAATTTTTATATTTTAATTTAGTTAAGAACATAAGAATCTGTTCAATAAATCTAAAAACTTATGGCAATCATCGGTACAAAAGTTTTAATATTTATTTAATAGATTATAATATTTCTTACTAAATTAAGATATAAAAACTTTCTTCCTGTATGGCATCTTACCCCGCTTGACTATATAAATTTTAAAAACTAAAAAAACTTTTTTAATTTAATTCTCGCAAACATTTTTTCAACAACCTTATTCTATTTGGGGCCCCCTGATAACCGGGGTCCGGGGCTATAGCCCTACCTAGCCCCCCCCCCCTTTAATCTGCCCCTATTGAAAAGGCAATCAGCTAGCATATATGTTCGAAATTTATAAAGTACAATATGAGTAAATATTAATGTTAGACAATTTTTTTATATTAAAATAACATTTAAATAAATATAAAAAGATTAATGAAACTCAAAGAGCTCCATGAGAAAGCATTCCAACAAAGCACTTGGCAGCGTTTTTAAATATGGCAAACAAATTGGAAGTAACGAAAGAAACCAAAAAAAGTACTGAGATGTCATAACAGGGTTAAAAGTAACCATTGTTATAGCTTGTGTAAACAAGTCAAAAGGTAACTTCTCTTTTGTTGCATATCGAAAAACTAAGCAACTAATATCGATACTTTAGGTAAGAATGTAAAAATTTTTTGAATAATAGTTGGACCTTCCAGCGCTGACAAATACATCATATAAAAGAATACAGAAAAATTGTGTCTAACATCTTTTCTTACCAGATGATAGATACAGCTTTCATCTAAAAATCTTCTTCCATAAAATGCACAGCCTATAGCTGTCAAGTCAAATAATGTCAATATGCACGGTACAAGTAATTTTAGTTGCCTTCGATTTGGTATGAATAAATTTTTTCCTTGTAAGTGATTGTACATAACAAGACTAAAAGCAAGGGGATATAGTCTAAAATGTATTGGTAAACCATGGGCAATTCCAGCCATAATAAGTTGTTCATTT
Source organism: Anastatus disparis (assembly GCA_017163975.1). Classification (NCBI taxonomy): domain Eukaryota; kingdom Metazoa; phylum Arthropoda; class Insecta; order Hymenoptera; family Eupelmidae; genus Anastatus; species Anastatus disparis. Next base: position 7,463,888 of record JAFFSR010000251.1, read on the forward strand.
TGTAATAAATACAAAGTCCACAAAACTAAATAGACTGCTAAAGGATCTGCATTTCCTCTTGTTGATATGTCTATTACCAATGGATTGTACAACCATAAAAGTGCACAAAGATTAGCTGCTTGTGGTTTAAAATTTTGATAAATAAGTATTTTTCTCATTATTTTAGCAACCAATATATCAATAACAGAAAAGAAAACTTTTCCATAATCTTGATGTAAATATACATTAGGAACTATTAACATAGCAAGTAATGGTGTATACCTATAAGTATGGCACTCATAAGACGATCCTCCTTTGGTTATATATCGAACTGCATCAGTATACACTTTATAATCCACATCAGTGTATGGTACTTTGAAATATTTATCATGATAATTCGAATAAGTTATGAGAGCTAGTCTCACTAAAAAAGCTATAACGCAATGAATTAGCAGTGAGACTAAATTACTAGATTGTCCTACTTTTTTCTTCGGCACTATTTTGCCAATACTAACTTTGTTATTTGGTGCAAAATGTTTTGTTATTTTTATACAATTTATATTAGCAGTTTCATAATTTTATTTTATTTTGTGCTGCTGCTTTTAGAAGACAAGCTTTAAATTTATCAAATTCCGTTTTACAATAATCTTTTTTTAAATTAGATTTATTTATTACACAATCAGCATACTGACAAGGAGAGTGCCAGGGTATTGGGACGCAGATTTTGCTCAAATTTTTGGAGATGATTTTGGATGTAAAAACATAAAAAAAGCCAAGTTACTAGACTCTAACGCTCAATATTTTCCTAGTTACAGGCAATTATGTTAAGTCCTGACTTTACACCAGGGCATAATTAATAATTAATTATGTTGTTGTTATGAGGAAACTATGTTTTATTATAATATTGAATAAAAGAATATAGTTTGATTTTAAAACGTTTAGTTTAAAAGTTAAGTCTAGTGGTAGAAAAGCTCTATCAATTTTAATTTATATGAATCATTCTCACGATTAAATATACTTGAATTGAAAAAAATATAGATCAAAATATAATTGTAATGATCTTACCTTGATTTCGTTAAGTAGATACAGGCAGACAATAAATAGGTACACTTGATTTAATATTTTAATTATAGAGATTTTATTTGTTACTTTTATAATAAACTGAATATAGAGCGATTTAATATATTGCGCGAATAATTTTATAATTTTAAAGTGCGAGAAATATAGTTGTAATAATTGTATCTTTTGAAGTGCTCATTTAAAAGTTCTTGTAGAAGTTCTTTGATGAAATGCTTTGAAAAAGTGTCTGCTTTAAAGTGCGCCCTAATCTTGATTTGATCTATCTTTTTATATTGATGATACCTACCTTGTTTTTGAATAACTGTTTTATAATTTGAATTTTTAATTGATGTCAATCGATGGAGCAATGCTTATTATGCATTTTGACTCTTATTGAATTATATGGTTAACGTGGTAAATCTGGTTCATGTAGTCTTCGTAATTGTTCTTATTTTGTTGATTCTGTAAATCGCATTGCACTTTCTTTTGTTTCTTAACAAATGACTTAATTTTACAATATGCTTGCTAAGGTAAATTAGCTGATTGATCAATAACTGCATAATTTTGAAATAATAAATTTTGAAATAAAAGTACGCGACGTAACAATTAAATAAAATCACTATAAAAGTTCATAGATTTTCAAATGCTTATAATTCTTCAGCATTAATAGCTAGAAGCTTAAAACTTTTTTAAATGAAAGCTGAGTTAAAATCTTTTTGGAATAATAGTTACAGCATATAAAAATACTATTTTTCTCTAGAATTATAAAGCAATGAAAACTAGACCAAATTTCAGCATTTATTATTAATTAATGTTATGGAGAAGAAATTTAGGTCCATTTTTCATTGCTTTATAATTCTAAAGAAAAATAATATTTTTATATGCTGTAACTACTATTCCGAAAAGATGTTAACTTAGTTTTCATTATAAAAAAAATTTTAAGCTTCTAGCTATCAATGCTGAAGAATTATAAGCGTTTGAAAATCTAGTAACTTTTATAGTGATTTTATTTAATTGTCTGTAACTAAGGAAATATTGAGTGTTAGAGTCTAGTAACTTGTATTGTTCAAATTATAATAAAAGATTTAGGATAACGATTTATCCATGGTAAATCTTTCAATACTGCTTTTCTTCTTAAGGTATGAGACATATATCATTTTATAACCTTTTGCTGAACAAATAATTATTATTATCATTAAGTTTGTAGTCAAATATAAATGTATGAAAATTTTAGTTAATTCTAAATCTAGGCGGCGAGCAAGCGTACGCTAATCTCTGTTTATAAACTCTCTTAGCGTACGCTAGTATGGCATCATCCTTGCATACGCTAATATGGCACCATCCTTGCGTACGCTAATATGGAACTTTTCTTGCGTACGCTAAAATTTTGTATAAACAGTCTTTAGTGTACACTAGATTTAGTAGAAAAATATTCCAAATCAACTCTGATCTCAAGGGAACTATCTTAATTATTCTATTGTTCCTATCATTGGGATATAATTCTGAATTAATAAATTGGGAATGAGGTTATACTAAATAAATTAAATCAACAAATAAATTAAAGTTTTTATACAATGTGAAAAAATCTTCATTTAATTAACTTATTACTCCAATGAAAAAAAAATTATATTTAATATGAATGTTATGATGAAACTTATTTTATAACTAATTAACTTATGTTATTATATATCTTATGTGAACAATTTTTTTTCTCATAAATATAGCTGCATTCTTTACAAAAAAATTCGAAATAGAACTTAAAATCTAAAAATAAAAATAATCTAAATCTTAACTTTAAAATCTCGTCTACACTAAGAAAAAAATATGATTGTATCAACCGAATCCTACTGTTAATATATCACGATGATATATTCTATTCATTTAACAGACGAGTTCTGTTAATTTGATAGAATCGTAATATTGATTCAATTTAAAATTAACTTTAATTTGACAGCAAAGTAAGTTAAAATAGCAGTTACATTTTATTGTATCAAACAAATAAGTTTTAAAGATGATAAAAGAGTTTTTCATTTATTTGAAACTCACAGCTCACACAGTTCCAATTTCCAGATATTAACACATAACTTATAATATAACAATGATCATTATTCGTTTCTTAAGTGAAATTTTTTAACATTTTCTTAGATATATTATATATTACACTATTGATATTTACAAATAAAATCTAACATCGCTCGCTAACTAACTATACGCATCGCATCGCATCGCATTTATACATACAGCGGAGAAATTCATTTGGTCTTATATACTAACTGACGTACAGTCTTACCACTTGCGGGTTACAAGAAATACGCCATCTATTATTATACTATCGAAACGTAACTGTATTGAAAAGCGGGAGATTTCAAAATACTTAGTGAATAACATAAAAATCTTTATAAAATATCAACGAAATAAATGACAAATATTTTATTTTGACTAATGTTTTTTTATGTTAACTGTTATTCAATTATATCAACAGTAGGGCTGTTGATATAATTGAATTGAAACATTTGTATTGAAATAATTCATCAGTTAATTTAAGCATGTGCGTATTATTGGTTCAATTTATAAAATTTTGTTGAAATGTAAGTCACACTTTTATTTTGACTTACGTTCTTTTTATTCTAACTATTATTCAATTATATCAACAGCCGCGCTGTTGATATAATTAAATTTAAACATTTATTTTGAAATAATTCATCAGTTAATTTGAGCATGCACATTTTATTGATTCAATTCATAAAATTTTGTTGAAATGTAAGTCAAACTTTTATTTTGACGTACGTTCTTTTATATTAACTGTTATTCAATTATATCAACAGCCGTGTTGTTAAATTGGCAGCACGATCGTAATCGGGCTATTTTAACTGCACAGATTCTGTTGGATCAAAAAAATTCAGTCAGATTAACAGCGGATCTGTTAAATCAATAACATTTCAGTTGATCTGATGAAATTTTTTTCTCAGTGTAGGGACGTATATATAAAAGTACATAATCACGTAAATTCTAGATGCACAAAAAATCGTATACAAAAAATATATTTTATATAATAGATGTTTTTTTAATCTTGTGCATAATTAAATATGCACTGTGTATCAAATTTTATTTTTATTTTTTTGCGCATAAACCATATTATCTCAAATATATGAATATATAAGTTAATTATTTAAAAAATCATTCCCATGATAACATTTATAGTGAAGATGATTTTTGTTTTTTAATTAGCGGTATAAGAATTTGATTAAAGATTTGAGTTTGTCTCGGCAGCGTCTTGTAACGTACGTGGAGACGGCTTCGCGTACGCAAAATCCCTTTCCCCTCATCATCCCCACCCTGAAGAAAACAATTCATCCATTTTTCGTACGGAAAACTTTTACGTTCACGATTAAAATTTTTCTTTAACTTTGCGTACGAAAAAAAAAATTTTCAACGCATTCAAAAGGGATTGCGAAAAGGATTATCAGTATATTACAGTCGCAGACGAAGAAAGTGTCGATTTGGAAAACTTTCGCACGCGAAAGAGTTTATCAGCATGTCAACAAATTCGCACGCGAAAAATTTTTGAAATATGTTTTAAAATTATATTTCAAATTATTTCTTTAATTAAATACAACCCAATAACCCAAAGATCCAAGTATCCCCCAAAGGGATATTTGTGTTTTTAGGTTATTGGTTTTATGTTTAACAAGAAATAATTTGAAAAATAATTTTAAAAAATATTTTCAAATTTTTTTGCGAGCGAAACTTTGCGGAAGCAAAGTTTTCGCGCTCGATGGAACTTGGAACCGATAATTTCGCTTGTGAACTGACACTTTAATTCGCGTGCGAATTTGGTGACATGCTGATAAACTCTTTCGCGTGCGACTGTGTTACACTAATAATCCCTTTTGCATGCGAGTGCGTTAGAAAATTTTTTTCGTACACGAAGCTAAAGAAAAATTTTATTTGTAAACGTAAAAGTTTTCCAAACTTCGCATACAAAAATGGATGGATTGTCTTCTTAGATAGATAGATATTGTTTTGTTTTGTAAAAAGAGTACAAAAAGGCGTGTAATACATGAAATAATAAGTAATAATTCTATACAAAGTATTGTGCATAATAAGATAAAATATCACAGTCAAATATTAAAATCAATATATAATACTGTATCAGTAAGTCACCATATTAAAGCGATATCACAGACTATTCTAAATACACGCAGAAAACAAGAAAACATAAATTACAATAAAAAACAGTCTTAAATATCTATCAGTCATAGAATTAAAATCAAATAACATAATATAAAAATGAATCACTGTCATGACATCAAATAAAAATAAAATTGGACAATACTATAAAAATAAAATTGGACAATATAACAACAAAGTAATAATAAATAATTTAAAAAAAAAATAAAATAATAATAACATTCAAAGAATAAAAACTTGATACGGAAAACAGAACCACTCATTCTTTCTGCATTCATTCATCCATCATTCACGCTAATAAATATATTCACACCTTAAATCTACATATAAGACAAAAGAAAATAAATTAACATAAAAATTAAAATACTTAAAATTAAGTTCATTAGAGGTCGAGTAAGTACTTTCTCAAAGCCGACTTGAACCTGTCCAGCGATGGAAGATTTTTTATATCAGCAGGCAGAGAGTTCCAAAAATGCGCACCTTGAACTTGAAAGGAATTTCTTCCAGTCTCAGTACGCATGAAGGGCACCGCGAAATCCTTAATCTCTTCCCTAGTGGCTACCCTAAGTACATTTCTAATGAAAAGACTCACTAGATATAGGAGCCACGGTGGCTCAGGGGCTAGAACCCGACTCTCACCCAGAGGGCCGGGGTTCGAGTCCCGGTGAGGGCGGGATTTTTTCCATTTTTAATTAAAACTGGAGAATTTTTCGGACTCATTGACACCGTGGTGGACCACCCCCGAGTGATTTTCCGCGGTTTTAACTAAAACCACAGATAATTATTCGAGGATCGGTAAGGCAGAATGCGACTTCTCCACTACTATAGTTGAGCTGAAACGTTCTGCCGGGTTGGTGTGAGCTCTCGATGCGCTTAAAAGGATGGGTAGAGCGAGTCTCCTCGCCTGAGTAGGCCTGCACGGGTACGCGAACACCTTCTGGGGTAAAAAAGGTAGGGCTTCGAACGCGAAATCACCGGAACACATAGATGGTCGAGGTGTCCCGTAAAAAGGTTGTAGAACCTGTACGGGTATGGAACTTGAAAGATAGATAGATAGACTCACTAGATACTCAGGAGTATTCATGCGCACGATTTCGTACATAAGTTCAGTCATGAAAAACTGTTTCCTTGAATCAGTACGCAGCCAACCAAGCGCAGCTCTATGAGGAGAAATATGATCGCTCATTCCTACGCCTAATACATTCTTGAGGATGGGGATGAGGCAAAAGTGATTTCGCGTATGTGAAACCGTCTTCGCGTACGTTACAAGACGCCGCCGAGACAAACTTTAAAAATTTTTACATATTGGATAAAAACTTTAATTTATTAGTTGAAACCTCATTCCTAATGTATTAAATGAAAATTATATCCCAATGATAGGAATAATGGTATAATTAATACGATTTTACAAAATTTATCAAGATTTTAGAACAGTTCAATTTCAAATAACCAATATTAAATATTTTTAGAATTTTTTTGTGAGATATATTTTTAAAAACATTAAATAATACTTATAATATTTGATTATGCATTTAAATATTAATTATGGACGCGGAAAAAATTATTTTTACAAATTTTATATGAAAAAACAGTAACTGGCACCTCCGTAGCAATACCCACATCTACCCTATGTTCAAATGTTTCTATACGTTTTTAGTGACGTATAGAAGCTTTCCATACGAACCCGAGTCGTATGGATTATTTATGACGTCGTACCAGGTATTCGGTGTTGTATGTGCAAAGCTAGTTAAATGGGTATAGAGGTTACATACATTTTAATTCGTAGCACAACTATATTCAGTTTGCTATACTTCACATAAAAAATATAGATAATTCCATATCTCACATGGTGACGTATGGATTCATCTATACGTCACACTATAAGGTAGTAATTAGCTATGAAGCGATCGTCGAAGTCGTAAAATTGGTTAGTTTAATCGACGTGTTTTGTTTTTTCTTTTGACATTTTGTTCTTTAATAAATTTAAAAAATATGAAAAAATAAAAAAAATTGATTAATTATAAAAAAAATTAGTGCAAATAATGAAAAAAATTAGTACAAATAAAAAAATAATAATTATAATAGTGAAAATGAGACAGTGAAGAAAAAACATTAATTATAAAATGTGCGTGATATGCGTGGTCAGCTTGTCAAATTTGTGACACATCAATGACGGTACCGCAGACGATCCGCGTCTACACTGTTACCATACGTTTATTAAAATTTAAATCAAAAGAAAGAAGGATTGCGAATTTGTACATTTATAATTTTATAGTCCCTCATACCTGCTACAACGACATAAAATCATCTACGCCATTTGAGAGTAAGAAGGATGAATAAGGCGAGTTTGTTGCGAGAACAGTAAACAGTCGAGGGCGCGCGAAGCACACCCGAGATTGACTGCTGTTTGAGTTACGTAGATAATTTTATGTCGTTGTAGGCCAAATGAGGGACCATAACAAAATCGATTAAAAATAAAAACAAAACACACACAACACACTACACATTAAATCTAACTTATCAATGCGTTCAATTGAATAATTTCAATCGAATTTCACAACATTTTTATTTACGTAACACTTTTTTTTTTATTAATTTGATTTATTATTATGTTTTTAACATTAATAAATAATATATTAATGTTTCTTCAAAATTTTTTGGTAATACGTCAAAATCAGTTGCTGTCACTTTTTCATTTGTTTTTAATTTGTAAACATGAATCTTCAATTTTTTCGCATCGCTGTTCGCATAACCCAAAATTTTTTTATGGTTAAGAAAATGTCAAAGTCAGCTGTGAGCATAGGGTTTACCTAAGTTGACCAGTCTGAAGACATATATAATCCATACGACTCTGGGTTCGTATGGAAAGCTTCCATACGCCTCTGAAAGCGTATAAAAACATTTGAACATAGTTAGAGACGAGCCAAAGCGTACGCGATGTCAATACAAATTTAGCTGGGTCTATGGGTATTGAGCCGAACTTGGCCTACGACGACATAAATATGCATATATATACACTATACAACCACCAATTTTTAAAAATGTTTGTCTATTGCATAACTTTCCAAAGAACAACCAAATAGCATATTCCTTTCAAATCACTCAAAATATAATCGAAACATATTGAATCTGATTCGGGAATTGATTGAGCTGAAAAAATAGCATATTATAATTAGAGCGGATTCAAATATATTCTACATGTTATTTCCTCCAAAAAGTATTCTTCAAGTTTTTACAAAAAATTGATCGTTTTTTGCGAAAAAATTGATAAAGGAATTCATTTTACCAAATATTTGAAAATTTCTAATTATTCTATCACTTCTAACTTTAGAACCATTTGATGTACACATTTAAAAAAATTTGTGTGTTTTGGCTATGAAATTAAACATATTTCAGCGATAACATAATATACTTTGAGCGATTTTCTATTTTTAACCGTGTGAATTGACGTGGAATGTCCCATATATATATATATATATATATATATATATTTTTTACACAAGGCGCGTACAGTGGGTATTTTACTCCCTCCCAGCGAAAAGTAAGGTACCCACTGTACGCTGCCTGTGTCAAAAAATCGTATATTCTCCACGGGAGTAAATGAAAAATCCCTTAAATCGTATGTTTGTCACCCTCGCCTTCGGCTCGGGTGATATATATATATATATATATATATATATACTAGGGGGGGTACCCCCCTGCTCGCGCTGCTCGCCAACCCCCAGTTATGCTATAAATATAATTATATATTAAACATTTATTATTAATATTATATTATATAATGTAATATTATTTAATTTATTATATAATATAATTTTTATCTAAACTCTAAATAAATATTTTTACTATTTCTATTAATATTAATTATTTATGTTACTTTATATAAAAATACCTCAACACTATTTTGTTCATTATATTTCAAAAAGAAGAGATATATATAATTATTATTAATTCATTATTTTTTTATTTTTATAAAAAAAGAAGAGATATATAGTGTTGAGGTTCGGCTTTCCACACCACCTTACATTTCAAACCTTTATCAATATAACTTATAAATATTTATTTTTTAAATCAATATTAATTTTGAATAAATTTGTAAAATTTTTTTGTTAATATAATTATATAATATATGAAGTTTTAAAAAAGGTGTGTAACATAGAGGTACCTTAATGGCGCGTTAGATTTTTTGATTAGTGGAAACCCTCGCCAGTAGCCCTAAAAACCACTTAGTCTTATAAAATATATTTTATTTTAAATATTTATAATATATTTAATTATATGTAGTATAACTTAAAAATAGTGTTATTATTGTTATGATATTAATGATCATTAGTTTAAAATATATTGAAAATTTTGTTGATAATTTAGTATATTATTTGATATATCGTAATGATTTTGAGTTTTATAAGATTTATAGGATTATTTTGTTATAATTCCTTTTTTATATCTTTTTTCTCATTTTAAACATTTTATGAGATATATCAAAAATTCATACTAAAATTTATAAATTTATTATGATATTGTAAATGAAATTATTACATGATCATTATATCATATTTTATTTAAAATTTAGTTATTTATATAACAAATAAATAAATAAAATAATTTTAAATTATTTTATACTTACTTATACTATATTTACCTGTATAAAAGTTATGAATATGAATTTTTTATTTATTGTTGTTATTAGTTAAATTATTTATTTATTAAAATTTCGTTTTATAAATTTTAAATAATCATAACTTTTAAATATTTTAGTTAATTTTTAAATATTCTAATTTTTTTTGTTTTTAATAATATTAATAATTTAAAAATTTTTTTTAAATTTATTATTATATATTTAAATATTTATGATTTATTTTAATTTTTCATATTTTATTAATAATGTTAGCTAATCTTAATAAATAATTAGAATAAATTTCATGACTTTGATTAAAGTAATATTCTGCTATTGGTTCGCTTATATTTATTTTATATTTTATAATTTCATTCGCATAATATTTATAATACTCTGGTACTTCATTCCAATTTTTAAATTCAAATTGTTCATTATTTTCCTCTATATACGAATTAATAATATTATTTAATTTAGAAATTATTGTATTGCTTATTGAACTATTATTATCTAGACTTTCTAAATAATATTCATATTCTTCTTGGAAATTTAAATGTTCTTCAATTTGATCATTTAAATTTTCCATCAATTGTTGATCATTGACATTGTTAATTTCAACATAATGACCTTCTATTGGATCCCATTCAATCATTTGTTGATCATTAACATTGTCAATTTCAACATCATTAATTGAATTCGATTCCATTATGTTTTTTTATTTATATATTATTAAAAATTTTTAATGTTTATAATTATTATAAATATAACCTGAAAAAAAATAAAGTTTAATTAATAAAATAATTTATAAAAAATTTATTTAAATAACATTAAATTTTTGTTAAATTATAATAAAATTATTTTTCTAATATTTCTTTCCAAACTATGTTAGGTATAATATCTTTGTTTTCCGATTCATTTTGAATATATATTTTATTTACATTTTTACAACGTGAAAGAGCAACATATAATTGCCCGTGAGAAAATAAAGGTTTTTTGATGAATATTCCTATATTTTCGAAACTTTGGCCTTGAGATTTATTAATTGTTATAGCAAAAGCTAATATAACAGGAAATTGTTTTCTATATAAAATAAATGGTAAAGATGATGATTCATTAGTGTTTAATGTAATACGTGGTATAAAAACTTTATTTCCTTTATTTTCTCCAGTAATTATTTGTGCTTCTATGTTATATTTGAATAATTTAGTTATTTTTAATCGCGTTCCATTACATAATCCATTTTTATACTTAAATTTCGAATTAACATAATTATGGTATTTACTTTTAATTTCAGTTCGTGTGGAGGTAATCCTTCTCTTATGTTATTTAACATTTCTATTGGATAATTCAAATGAATATTATCATCCGTTTGATCTACACCTTTGTATGTTGCATAGTCAATGCTATAATAAGTTTTTGTTTCATTCTTAATTAATTTTAAAATTCTGTTATTTAAAATATTTACATCTTCATTATGTGTACTCAAAATGACATTTTTTGAAAAACAATAATTTTCGTTAATGTTTTTATAAATTTTGGCACAGACGTCATTAGTTTTCCATTCTTCTGGAATAATAAATGGATTAATGTTTCCTTCTCCTATATTTAATAAAAATGAAGAGAAACTGTCATTATTAGATCTTATGTTTTTTTTTAATTTAAAAATATGAAATAAGGGCCAAAGATTTGAATATTTTATAGTCTCTTCAATTATAGTATTTCTTCTTCCATATTTTAATACTGGTAGAATTTGTCGAAAATCTCCACCTAAAATAATTATTTTTCCACCAAAACTTTTATCATTATGACAAACATCTTTTAAAGTTTTGTCTACGATTTCTAAAGCTTTTTTAGGAATCATAGATGCTTCATCCCATATAATTATATCTGTTTCTCTTAATTTTTTTTATCTGAATTAAATTTTAAAAATGCGCTTTCAATGTTATTTAAATCCAATGGTAATCTAAAAGTTCTGTGACTTCTTAAACCTTTAGGTAATAAAATTGAAGCTATTCCGGTCCAAGCCATCGATAAAAATTTTTTTTTAATGCTTATATAATAATATATTAATGTTTTGTATAAGAAAGTTTTTCCGGAACCTCCTGGTCCATCTATGAAAAATATTTTTTGTTTATTATTTATTATTTTTTCAAAAATTTGTTTTTGATCATTATTTAATTGTTTATACATTTTATCAAATTTTTTTTTACTAAAATTTATAATTTCATCATTAATTTCTTCATTTTCTTCAATGTATGTTTTATTTGGTTCTGGTAAACCAAAATTTTCACATGACATATCTTCTAAATTTAATATTTGATTAATATGTGATAAAGCTTTATTTTCTTTATTATCTTTAAAATCTTCTGTAAAAATTTTTTATATTTGTTCCAAATAATTTTACCTTGAATATTTTCACATAGTAAAAAACATGCAAAAAATTTACGTAGTTGTATTGGTAACATAACTTGACATGCTTCTTCAAAAATATAATAAATTTCATTTTCGTGCTCAATTAAATTCATTGCTAAAGCTGTTTCTTTATAAGTATTATAAGTAATATTTTCGTGAGTTCGTAAATCTGTATAAGATGTTGCACCTTTTATTCTATTTAATATTAATTTAAAAAAAAACGTTCACTATCTTTAGGAGATACTACATTTAATCTACCAATAGCTATGTTTTTTCTATTTTTTGATCGTTTTATCCAAGATTTTGTGTTAGAATTGAAAATATAATATTGTGGTATGTTAACATATTTAATTTTTTTAGCAAAATCATCTTTTTTATTCAAAGTAAACCATGCGGTTAACGTTGTTTCGTATTTATTTAATGCTGAATCTTTATCATTTTCATTAAAAATTATTTTTTGTTGATTTTCTGTATGAATACTTAATCTTATTACAGAATGACTTCTGCCACATAATGGTAATTCTTGTAATCTCCATGCTGCTTCCATTGGACTTAAGTATCTACCATCTATATATTGTGTTATTTCATCATATACTTCTTCTTCATTTTCTTTTATTTTATTTTCTTTTATTTTGCAATATGCTTTATCGACTCCTTTATAAATATAGTCGTAAATATATTTAATACTTTGTATTGACATACAAAGTTCAGTATTAATATGAGCAGCATATTTTGCTAATAAAAAACTATTGTAAGGAATTACCATTGAATTATCAACTTTTATAATTTTTTGTTATTTTTAAAATTGTAGATATAATTATCAGAAATATTATTTCGTCGTTTGTATTGTGGATATTTATTTTCTTCAATTTTAGTACATTCAGTAAATGGTTTTGGAAAATTTTTTTTACATATATTTTTATTTTTATCATAACATGGAGATTTGCTAGTATGTGGTCCGTGTAACATATGTTTAATTACTAATTTTTGTAAATATATATTTTCCGATGATGGTATTTCAGCTGAAATATACTTATCAATAGATTCTACAGTAAATATTTTATGATTATGGTGTAATGTGATAATGATATGTGCATGAGGTAATCCCTTTTTTGAAATTCTATGGAAAATACATAAGCTATTACAGGACCAAAAATTTCATTTTTATTATATCATTTAATAGCATTTTAAATTTTGCATAAAATAATCTTACTGTAATATTTGGTATATCATTAGGAGTTGTTCCTTCAGGAAAATTTTTTAAAATTTCTTTAAGTTCTTTCCATTTTGGGTTATTATAAATTGTAATTTTATGCAACTACTTTCGAGTTTTCAAAAAAAAAAAATTAAAATTTTTATATTTTTATGTAATATTATACATAAATAAAATATAATAAAAAATATAAAACTATATTATGCAGTATTTGATGGTTCTAAAAAGTTGTGGGGGGGATTGGGGGGACTGTGGGGGGGTCTGTGGGGGTTAGTGGGGGGTCTGTGGGGGGGGGGGCACGGGGGGGCGTGGGGGGTAATGATCGATAACATAAAATAACGTAAATTTACGTTATTTAATTAATAAAAATCATGTGGGGGGGCTGTGGGGGGATGTGGGGGGCAACGACTGAATTTTGGTTCATATAACTATATAATATAGGTAGATATATATATATGCGTGTGTGTGTGTTTTGTTTATTTTATTTTCTTAATTTTTTGTTTGTTTTTTACTATATCTTTAAACTGGATTATCTCATAGACTATACAGTGAAAAATAATTCGCAACCATGGAAATGGATACCTTGCAGTAAAAATAACATAAATATATGTTTAAAAATTTCAAAAAGCTCATTGCGGATTAATTACAGATCAAAAACAAAAAAAAAATTTTTAATTTGATTTTTTAAGATCATTTTGAAGGTCAAATAACTTTTTTAATTCAATGGGACAATTTTTACTTAACTGACAATTACTTCAGCTTCAAAATGCTGTTTGATTCATAACGCCATCTGTTTTTGTTTGTGAGATATTAGATTTTGACACAAAAAAAATCCATTTTCCACACTGTGCGCCACATGTTGTCGCATGACGCTTCGAGAAACAAAGCAAGTGATACTTACTGTATTGGGAAACACAAATTTTTAATTCTCAATTATTTTAATATTTTTCTTTGATTTACTAAATATGATAGATACATCTGTTTATAAAATCTTTTTTTCTGTTATGTTTGTTTGTACTTGTAAATATGAATGTACAATCTTATAACTGAAAAGTTTTAAAATTTTTTTATTTTTCTTACAATTTTACAAGTTTTATGTTTATTCTATTTTTTCACTGCATCACTTTTACTGTGATTATTTTTTTCACTATTAATTCTAAATTTTATTATTAATAAATCATTATGAACCATTATTTATTTAATGTATATTTTTAAAAATGTATTTAATACGAAAAAGATCATTATGAACTTTGAATAAGCGAGGGACTCAACTATGCGGCGCCGATCGTCTAACGCGCCTGTTTATGTTCTCAAGTTTACACTACTATCCTTTCCCAACACATCAGCGCTCACTTCGTACTGAAGATTTTAGCTGTATCCCAACTTACCATAGCATATTGAGTATTTCCCCAGGGAAATACTACGTGTTAATATATCCCCGGGGACATAAGCTGACAGCAAATATTAGTAATATACGCAACAAGTGACGTACGAAGGGATAATATTGGCAGGGGTAAATGTTTTTTGCGCGAGCAGTAGAAAGTCGAATGCGCGCTTGCGCGCCCGAGATTTTCTGCTGCTCAAGCAAAAAACATTTAACCCTGCAAATATTTTCCCGACGTACGTCACATGTTGCGTAGACTGCTTTATGCTGTTGTAAGCAGTTAGAGGAACAATACAATTATAAATATATAATTGAATACATTTTTTACAATTTTTCAATGTATAGATCATGAATTTATGAAATGCGAAAGAAGCGATTTCGTAGAATTTAAGGAAGCGTGGAACAGACAGCCGCGTCTGCGCGCGCAAGCGCCACATGTTGTCGCATGACGCTTCGAGAAACAAAGCAAGCGATACTTACTGTATTGAGAAACACAAATTTTTAATTCTCAATTATTTTAATATTTTTCTTTGATTTACTAAATATGATAGATACATCTGTTTATAAAATCTTTTCTTCTGTTATGTTTGTTTGTACTTGTAAATATGAATGTACAAACTTATAACTGAAAAGTTTTAAATGTATCACCTTTATATGTATCACCTAGAAATTGAAATTATTCATTGTTCGCTACTTCAGAAATGGCTTTTTGAGGGCTTATTTTCTTCTATTTTACATAAACTTTGAAATAAATTTTATATCATGTAAGTCAGAGCCATCAATAAGGAGTTATAACACTTTAAAATATATATTTTCATGTATGATTTATTTTTTACATTGAAAAATGAGAGTTAGTAAAAGCGTTAAATCAGAAATCAAAAGAAGTAATCAAAAAGCTACTCTAAGAAAATTATTTTTTTAAAACTTGTTTTATAAAGACAGTAGCAAATAACTTGTATACAAATTTTAGAGCAAATCTATCGAGTACTTTACGTAAAATAGAAAAAAACTAAAAAATAAAAATTTTTCAAATTTTCTAAAATCAAAACTACGTTAAGAAAATCGGTTTTTAAAAGTTATCTTTCTTTTTGCAGTTGCAAATAATTCCCATGCAATTCTCAAAGCAAATTCATCAAGTAATTCACGTAAAATACAAAACAAATGAAAAATCGAAAATTTTTTTAAAATTCTTAAAATGGCTCTATAAAGAAAACTACACTATGAATACCAATTTTTAATAGCTTCCCCTTTACTTATACAAAACCATAGATAGTATGCAAAATTTGAAGCAAATCCATCGAGTAATTTTCGAGATTTCGTTGGCTAAATAAATACCATTTTTTTTCAAAATTTCTTTTTTAAAATTTTTAAAATGCTCTAAAATTAAAACTACGTTATGAAAATCAATTTTTGAAAATTTCCCTTCTTTTGGTAGTCGCAAATAATTTCCCTGCAAATTTTAGAACCAATCTATCAAGTATTTTACGTAAAATAAAAAAAAATAAGAAGAAAATCCAAATTTTTTTTAAAATCTTTAAAATTTTCTAAAATTGTAACCACGCTAAGAAAATTAGTTTTCGAAAGCTTTTTTTCTTCAGACAATAGAGAATTGATTGTATAAAAATTTTGGAAAAAATTTATAGTATGGTTTACGTAAAATAGAAGATAAATGAAAAAAAAAAAATTTTTTTAAATGCTCTAAAATTGAAAGTGCGCTAAGAAAATCAGTTTTCAAAAGTTTTTCTTCTTTTGGCAGTCAAAAATAAGTTTCATACAAATTTTCAAGCAAATTCTTCGAATGGTTACGTAAAATACAAAAAAAATGAAAAATCGAAATTTTTTTAAAATCACTAAAATGGCTATAAAATTAAAACTACGCTAAGAAAACCAATTCTCAATAGCTTCCGCACCAGTTGATCGAAAAATTGAATTGTATGGAAAATTTGAAGTAAATCCATCGAGTAGTTTTTAAGATTTTATTAGCTTAATAAATATAAACATTTTCTTCAAAAATTTCAAAATGCTCTAAAATTAAAACTAAACTAAGAAAATCAGTTTTTAGAAAGTTATTTTATTTAGGCAATCGCAAATAATTTCCATGCAAATTTTGAAGCAAATTCATCGAGTAGTAAACAAAAAAACCAAACAAATGAAAAATCGAATTCTTTTTTTTTATAAACGACTCTAAATTAAAACTACGCTAGAAGAATTAATTATCGATAGCTTCCCAGCAAGTTAGACAAAAAAATAAATTTCATGCAAAATTAGAAGCAAATTCATCGAGTAGTTTTCGAAATACAATTTACTAATTGACATCATACAGACACACGCACGCCCGCGCGCGCGCGCACACACCCACCCACCCACACACACACACACGCACGCACGCACGCACACACACACACACACACACATACACACACACACAAACATACACGCACATACATACAGACATTTTCTGGAAACCACTTTTTTCGACTCCATGAGTTCAAATATGTAAAAATTAATGAAAAAATAGAAAAAAATTTTTTTATCGATACAATGCTTTCTCCATGAGAAAGCAAAAAAGGAGCGCATGCCTTTGTCCCGCTCATTCCTTAGCAGATGGGAAATGAATGGTTCGTCGTTAGTCGAGAATGAGCGAGGACTCACGGAAGGGAACATCTAAAAAGAAAGAAAGAAAGAAAGAAAGAAAGAGAGAGAGCAAGATATAGGATCTGAACGTTGTACTATACCTTCCATTTGTATAGTCATCATCGCCCCCACTTTTTATTATATAGGTGCTTATTGCGCATGCGACAAACCCTTGAATAAGTTCTCATGTAGTGGTGCACCCTATCGCTACTTTAGGGTAGTTTCTCACCGCCTCCCACTACTAGAACTTGGTTGAGCCACCAAAAATAAGAGCCAAAGCAATGGAATGAGAGAGAAATAGAATAAAGAAGAGAGGGATAAGCATAAGAGAGAGAGAGAGAGTAGTGGTACGTGGTTTTGAGCGGATATACACCAGTCGAGGCGTCCTCGCGAAACGATCAGTACGAGTTGAGCATGCGGCCAGTTAAAATTGACCTGTTTTGGTACATAGTTAAAGTTGTGCCGCTTTTACTCAGCGAAACTGCTCTCAATATATTATACTTTGAAAGTATGCTCATCTTGTGACAAACTGTCTCGTTTTAACATCACGAGCAAAAATCCTTCGCCAATTTGTTTTCAAAATAAGAGATTTTTAAAAATATTTAAAAGGCGAAGCCACTATTTTAACGTTACGTAGATTATAAAATAAAGTACAACTTCTGTTACGTATACCCAATAAACATAGAAAAGTGTATACGGAAGCAAAAAATTAACAAAGTTTTCAAAAATAAAGTTTAAAAACAAGAAAAGAAGTGATGCGCACGTTTATAACATAAAAGTGAAAAAAAGTATAAAATGTTTAAAAAAAAAGAAAAACGTGCGTGTTTTAAAAACCAGTGCAAATTGGAGCAAAGAGAGAGGCTGTATTCACAGTAGCATGGAAGTTCAGCAATTTAAAATTCCACCTGTGATAAATTAATAACGGTGAAATTTGCTCCAGTATGCTGAATCGTAGTTCATGTTTATTCTTGCATCAACCATACTATATAAAATAACAATTTGATATTTTTTTTATTTGTCAAGTATTTTATAAATAATAGGAGTAAATACGTATAACAAGCCATATAGAGATACCGAGTAAACAGTTCATTATTGCATGGTAGCTTTTTTTGTGACCGTTTCATTAATTATAAAAATACTTAACCAAAGATCGTTCTAGCAAATGTAATATGCATGCGAAAAGAGCTTGCATAAATTTTTCATACTTGTGAAAAATCCTGTGGTTTCAAATCCGATTGCTACAACTAAGCGTTTAAAAGATGTATCCTCGGTATTAGTTATTTTAGCACCTTGGGCGGGAGTTACTTGATTATGTCGAGGGATATTAGCAGGGAGAGGGGGATAGAAAAGTCGAGGTCGCATGAGCGGCCAAGAGACGTGCATATATGAGACAATATAACCTATCTATTTACACGTGTCTTCTTGACTCGGTATTAGTAATATACGCAACAAGTGACGTACGAAGGGATAATATTGGCAGGGGTCAATGTTTTTAGCGCGAGCAGTAGAAAGTCGAGGGCGCGCTTGCGAGAACAGTAGTCAATCTCGGGCGCCCTCGACTGTCTACTGTTCTCGCAACAAACTCGCCCCGTATTCATCCTTCTTACTCCCAAATGACGTATATAACTAATACCGAGTTGTTTATACCGCGGTGAGTGTGCACACGTACTCTCTAAATATAATCCAGTGAAATTTCACTAGATTCAAGTGAAAATGGCTTCACTGGGAACCAGTGAAATTTGACTGAATAAAATAGTGAAATATCCACTGAAATATCCAAATTTTACTGAAATTCATTGAAATTTCTTCTGGTTATCAAGTGAAATTTCCTCGCTGATTTCAAATAGTGGATATTTCACTGAAATTTCATTGAAATTTTAGCTGAGCTTCAAGTGCAGCAATTTCCACAGATCAAATCAGTGGGATTCCACTGAATTATATTTAGAGAGTAAATAGCTTATGTGTGTATGCGTACTAACATTACTATACCGAGGTGTGTGTGCGCGTGTTAATGGCTCGGTTATTTATACATATATGCATACCGAGGATACTACTATAAGCTTATACCTAGCTTTTGATACGCGTATACCAGGTTATATATAGTCGTATACCGAATCATGAATGCACATGTAAAAAGTTTGATTATGTCGTATCATACTATGTATATAATCGTATACCGAGTCAAGAAGACACGTGTAAATAGATAGGTTATATCGTATCATACATGCACGTCTAATGCGATTGACACTAGGGCTATTTCTGAGAACTTGAATGAAATATAAGTATATCGAGGATACATCTTTTAAATGCTTAGTTGTAGCAATTGGATTTGAAACCACGGGATTTTTCACGAGTGTGAATAATTTATACAAGCTCTTTTCGCATGCATATTACATTTCCTAGAACGATCTTTGGTTAATATTAAATATTTTTATAATTAATGAAACGGTCACAAAAAAAGCTACCGTGCAATAATGAACTGTTTACTCGGTATCTCTATATGGCTTGTTAAACGTATTTACTCCTATTATATCAAGGGGCGCGGCAGCGCCCCCGATGGCAAGTAGGCGAAGCAATCGGGCGCTCCAAGCCTTTATATACGTTAAGTTTTCGTGTTTAACCTCGTAATTGAAAAAAAAATTTTTATTTTAAAAGATTTTTTTATATTTTATTATTGCTGAATCTTTAAAAAACTATTTTATTTATGTTTTTAAAAGATTCAACATAATTTGATGAATACTTTTTGTGTAACGTAAGTTTTTAAGTTCGTAGCAGACGGCATTACTATTTTACTTATAATTTTTCTCCAGTTTCTTCAACTCATATATATAGATATACTGCCGTGCTTTTCTCCAGTTCGTCAATTCTTTAACTTATGTATATGTATATAGGTATACTACCACACGTCTTTTTCTCCAGTTCGTCGATTCTTCGACTTACAAATATATAATATGAAATAAAAATAGATAATAAAAATAGGTACTACATTTTAATAAAAAAAGAGTGCTGTTTATGATTTGAATAATAAGGTTATATTTAATTTTTTTTCGAATTTCAAAAATACATTTCATTTGTTTTTAATTTGCATATAATGTACATTTTTAAAAGTATTTGAATTTTACATTCTTTTAACAATATTTTGTAAAAATTGTTTTGAATTTTAGTAAATACAAGTTTCAATTTTTGGAAGTTACAAATTTAAATTATTTCTTACGATTCAAATATTTTTCATAGTTTTTTTTTTATTTTGCTTAACTTTTGTAAATACAAATAAAATATTTAAAAATCGTCATTAGAACAATATAAAAGTTTTTGAACGTAAAATAAAAGAGATCATATTAAAGAAAAGAAATGACAGATTGTAATCACATAATGGCTCAATAAAATTGACATGTACTGCTAAAAAAATATAATATCATTGAATCAATCATTTCTTTTCATTTTTATTAATAATTTGATATTCTTAAATATAAAAGTTTGTAAATGTTACATTATATTAAATTTTTGTATGGTTTTTATTTTCAATTTATTGGGACTTGCAAGGGGAATATCTAGATATTAGAACTAAAATACTTTTTCTACTTTTGCGATATTTTTTCTTACATAAAATTCTAAAGATAGTCCATATCCATAATATCTATAAAATAATTCAATGAAATTTAAAAATAAATTCACGTAAAAATGAACGAGAACAGTCATAAGTAAAAACCTAAAAGAAATTTTTATTTTATTAAATCTCTGTAACCAACAAACTGAATATTATAAAAGCTTACCTTTAAAAGGTATATGATGGGCAAGTATGCTTAGCAATTTATTTTAATTAACGATTTTAACTATTTTGATGTCTTAAACATATTATAAACTATTTTTTTAGTGATAAAATCAAACCTTGACATTAGAATTTTATGAAATCATGAAACAAATGTCAAGTATTTTTTTTATAATTGAATTTTACATGGTTCACAGAATTAATCCATTTATTTAGTATTTGAAACTATCGAATCTTGACATTAAAATTTCATGAAATCACGAAACAAATGTCAAGTATATAGTAAAAGTGATAAAACTATGGCACCTTACCATAATTTTTAACAAAAGATTTTTCAAATTTTTTTTTTTATGAATAAACGTTGAATTTTACTAACCAAATTACTTGTTATCTTTTTTTATCATTTATTTAAAAGTGTTCTGAAATTTTTAAATCTTATTAAATATTTACAAAATTTCTTGCTAGGCCCGTTGTACACAATATTGTATTTTATGTTCAGTATATTTTTCAGGAGCGTATCATCTTAATACATTTAAATAATTGTATATTACCTGTATCTTACACCTATTATAATTTCTAGTTCAAATGTTAGAACATACATTCATTAAGCATTTCACCAATAAAATATTTATCCACGGGCCTAGCAAGTAATTTTGTAAATATTTAATAAGATTTAAAAAATTTCAGAACACTTTTAAATAAATGATAAAAAAAGATAACAAGTAATTTGGTTAGTAAAATTCAACGTTTATTCATAAAAAAAAAAATTTGAAAAATCTTTTGTTAAAAATTATGGTAAGGTGCCATAGTTTTATCACTTTTACTATATACTTGACATTTGTTTCGTGATTTCATGAAATTTTAATGTCAAGATTCGATAGTTTCAAATACTAAATAAATGGATTAATTCTGTGAACCATGTAAAATTCAATTATAAAAAAAAATACTTGACATTTGTTTCATGATTTCATAAAATTCTAATGTCAAGGTTTGATTTTATCACTAAAAAAATAGTTTATAATATGTTTAAGACATCAAAATAGTTAAAATCGTTAATTAAAATAAATTGCTAAGCATACTTGCCCATCATATACCTTTTTAAAGGTAAGCTTTTTATAATATTCAGTTTGTTGGTTACAGAGATTTAATAAAATAAAAATTTCTTTTAGGTTTTTACTTATGACTGTTCTCGTTCATTTTTACGTGAATTTATTTTTAAATTTCATTGAATTATTTTATAGATATTATGGATATGGACTATCTTTAGAATTTTATGTAAGAAAAAATATCGCAAAAGTAGAAAAAGTATTTTATAAAATACTTGACAAATAAAAAAATATCAAATTGTTATTTTATATAGTATGGTTGATACAAGAATAAACATGAACCACGATTCATCATACTGGAGCAAATTTTACCGTTATTAATTTATCACAGGTGGAATTTAAAATTGCTGAACTTTTATGCTTCTGAGAATACAGCGGGAGAGCCATAGATTGACTTTTATTCACGTGATATTAAAAAGAAAAAAAAATAGGTTTGAAAATTGGCTTTTACGTGAAAATTAGAGTCTCTTGAATTTATTTTTTGTTCTTAATAAATTTGAACGAGCAACTTTTAAATGAAATATGGCTCGTTATAACAACAATTTAACAGTATTGCTCGTCGTTATAACGGCGTTGCAGCTGTTAGTTAAAGATACAAATGCATCGTGTAGTGGTGGGTGATACGTATCGATATTTTTACAACCGATAACCATCAATATCGATATTTTTTTTATTATCGAACTATTTCAATAATATTTTTGTGTTAATTTTTAATTTTGTATATTTTGTTGGACAAAGATAAATAGTTCTACCAGTACTGACACGTGAGCTCCCTGTAGCTAGAATTAGAAATAAATGGAATAGCGTAGACTGGTATTAACTGTACACAGAAAAACGTTATTTTAATTATTTTTTGTTCTAAGACAAAATTTTGTTTTTACCTTTGCAGTTTGCTTTTACTATTTGAAACTTCTGCACACTGCATTTTCACAAATTCATAACATTGATCAGAATATGTTTATGGATTATTTAAATGAACTATCATCAGTAGCAGTGGAGCAGACAGAGAGTGCGCATGCTCGGTGGAAAGTATCAGATTATTCTTCGCGATACCTTTTTATTTATTGATTTTTCCTTAATAAATGAATTATCACAAACTTTAAGTTATACGAGTTTTTAGCTTGGCATGGGAAAAAATCGTATATGCCACTTGGGATAAAAATGCGAAACTTGAGGCTGGCATTTTCACCCCACGTAGCATAATATACTATTACTTAATATAAATATATTAAACATATAAATATATATATTCGCTTGATTGAATGTGTCTCGCACATGAATGAAGCGCCTCAACCATAGCGTTCATTTAATGTCCATTACACATGGCTGTGCATACTTATTTAAAAATAAATAAAAGAACGAGAGATTTGAAAACAAAAAAAACAAATTGACCTCGTCAATACGAAAAAAATGTAAACGGTACGATTTTTTTTCATTGATCGCGTCATTGAATGTTGATGAAATAAAAAAAAGAATGTGTACATGTGTGTTATAATTTGGAATGCTTTTTTTGGAATTTATGAAGCGAGTTCATTGTAGAAAAGTCATGGAACTTTAGATAGGCAATTTTTTATAATTTTATATTGATTGCTGAATTGAAGGCTGTAGTACGACATGCAAATATGTATTTACGAATTAATCTTTCGCCTCATGTAAGATATATTCTCAAATTTTTAGGTTCTCATAGGAAAAAATAAAATGAATATTAAACGAGAAAAATTAAAAATGTAAATGAAAGAAATGAAAAAATTATAAGAGAAAAATGATCGTATTCCACAATCATCCTAGTATACATGCATTGCGTGAATGTATGCACACGCGAATGTATATATATATATACGTACATAATATTTGCTAAACACCAATTATTTAATTTATGTGAATAAATTAATAACTTACGTTATTGTTTCAAAGTGAACAAAATTGTCTTATGATTTTAGCCTTAAATCCCTATTATCCTCCTCAAACACATAGCAACTTATAGTTGTATTTTAATAATAAATAAATTAGGTTCAAATGTTAAAACATACATTAATTAGACATTTCACAAATAAAATATTTATTCACGGGCCTGGCAAGTAATTTTGTAAATATTTATTAAGATTAAAAAAATTTCAAAACACTTTTAAATAAATGATAAAAGAAAAGATAACAAGAAGTAATACAATTTTGTTAGTGAAATTCAATGTTTATTTATAAAGGCAAAAATTTGAAAAATCTTCTGCTAAAAGTTATGGTATAAGATACCATGGTTTTATCATCTGTATTATATACTTGACATTTGTTTCGTGATTTCATGAAATTCTAATGCCGAGATTTGATAGTTTCAAATATTAAATAAATAGATTGATTCTGAGGACGCATGGAAGTTCAATTATAAAAAAAAAATAGTTGACATTTGTTTCATGATTTCATGAAATTCTAATGTCAAGGTTTGATTTTATTACTAAAAATAATTTATAATATCTTAAAGACATCAAAATGATTAAAATAATTAATTAAAATAAATCGCTAAGCATACCTGCCCACTATATACTTTTTTAAAGGTAAGCTTTTTACAGTATTCAGTTGATTGGTTACAGAGATTGAATAAGAAAAAAACTATTTCTTTTAGATTTTTACTCATTATTTTTCTTTGAATTTTCAGACTATAACTTTTAATGCAAAGTTTTTTATTATTACATTTACTAAAAGGAAATACAAGTAAATGTCTAGTATAAGAAACAACTCGCTATTTCTAATACCGGCACAGAGTTGGAATTTTATACCCAACTCCTTGCGAACCTGTAGAAATTTGCGAAAGGATATAACTCTTGACAAGTAAATACATTTTAATGTAGACTTTATTATTAGAGAGATGGCCAAAGAGTGCCGTACAATGATTTGGCTTCGATCTGCTTGAGCATCGATCGAGCTGCCGCAGCCGCAGTTCTCCCCTATCGCTAAGTAGAAGGGATACATAAAATATGCTAATGAAATAGCGTAAAAAATTGATGATTTTTTATATGCTTAAAAAATTGACAAATATGTAGTAATTTTCAATAAAGCATAACTTTTGAACCACTGATGCTTTTTTAATGCAACACAGCTTAAATTAAAATATTTAATTTGCATTTTCCATATATTTTTTTGTAAGAGTCTTAGTTGTTTGGATATTCAAGTTCTTATAAAGGCTCCTTGTCTATATCCTGGTCTAGGGGGCCTATTCGACGAAAAGAAAAAACACGGGTTCATTTTTTTCATCAAAAAATCATATCCTGCAGTTTCAGCTGAATCAGTTTCTTGGAGGTGAGGACCTCTCCTTGTAAGTTTAAAATCAACTTTTCTCTAACATGTTCATAACATATATATACAATTGTCACCCGTTTTAAAATTTAACATGCAAATGTTAAATTTACCCCTATTTTTTTCTTTCTTTTTTGTTATAATTTAAACTTTTAAATCCATTTATGTATTGTAGAGCGCTTGGTTTCATACAAATTGGAACTGTAGTTTCTGTGAGTGGTATGAAAAGAAATAAAATTAAAAAGAAAAAAGGAAGAGGAGAAAAATAAAACTAGTGATTAAAGCTAAAGCGATAACAATCTCATTTGAGAGGTTACAGTTAAGATATCGTTCATCTGTTATGATTGAACGCAATGTTATATTAGCAATATCCGCCATCTGAATTTAGTATTGTTGTGTCTTGTTAACTTTTTTTTCAGCGCATAATGATAACATCTATGTAAAATTGAATCAAGACGGAGTATTAGAACGCATATTGGGCTTACACTAGCTAACGCACTCTGATTCAATAGATTTTAGGTAATTTAATTACAACTAAACAATTTTGAAAAATTTTAATGTCGATTACCGATCCGTTGGGACTTATAGCTCCCTTTACAATTTAGGGGTGTATTTTAATGCAAGACGTTTGGATTAGTGGAATAGGTTGAGATGTAAAATTACAGAAAAATAAATTTTAAAAATGGAAAAAATGGCTGGTAGATTTAGAAAATATTAAACTATGTCGAATTCCCTGATGTTGCCAAATAAATCCTACAACAGAATTATTTTCAAATCATATTTTGCGGCGCGAGTGAAATAGCTTATTCTGCTGTTATTTATTGGCGTTTTGAATATAAAAATAATATCTATACAGTAATTATTATGTCAAAAAGTAAAATTGCTTCGTTAAAACCGTTGTAGAAATTTTACCAACTAAAATGGCCAATTCATCAATTATTCCCCAATTTTATTCATGAATCGTTGGCGAAATATTTTACTATTGAATGGCCGACCGACTACGCACATGTACGCGCATATTTACTGACAACCAACTGACGTACGTTAGATAGACTGTGAAACCAAAGATATATTATAGCTATATGCTAAAACATAGTATAGCTGCTGTATTTTCTGTTTAAAAAATACAGAGCTGAAAGAATTTTAGATAACCTATAAAAGCAAAATAATTTTTAAAGTGAATATGTGTTTTAAGAAAGTGATGAAAATGATGCGTGTAAAAGGTTGAAAATTTTGACTGTATACTTAATCTAAATAGTGAACACAGTGAAAAAAAAGCTATAAAAAATTGAATATATAGTTAATAAAAATTCAATATGTTGCTATTAATCAAAGATAATTCTTAAATAATAATCAACTAATTATTTTATATGTATGTGCGCATGCAATGTATAAGCATGTGTTACAATTATAATAATGATTGTGATAATTAATATAATAAATGTTAAAAGAATTTAATACCTTAAAAAGCATCACTTTAAATTTCCCATATCGGTTGGGCAATGAATAGCGTAAAACGTGACGTTATTAGCAATGATATTGGCGAACGATTAAACGATAGAAAATTTCTACGAGGGAACCTATCCGCGTTTAGAGTTGCAAGCTGCGATTTCAGGTGTTCGTGTAGCTAAATTAATTCAAACAAAACATGAATTTCTTATACAAAAACGTGTTTTCTAGTCAGATTTTCAAACTGTTTTGCAATAGATAAACTCAAATCCTCGCACTTATAAAACGTGTGTTATGAATAGATTGGGCTAAATTGAAGGCCCGGATGCAATAAGGACATTTACGCTTGGAGCACGCAAAACTGAAGTCACTTGGTAGTAAAAATTTCATTTTCTTCAAATAAATTTCAAAAAATTTGACGTTGTAAAACTCATCATGCCGCATCTTTTTTATATTAATAGTTTTTTTATAAAATTTTTATTTTTCAAGATAAAAATTAAAAACAAGGAAATTTTCTACATTAAATTTCAATACTTTTTTAAACTTAAATCGTTGTAATTCGAGTAAATATTAACCGATCACGCTGAAATTTGAAATATATTTTCTAAATATCATAGCGAAACTTGTGATAATTATAAAAAATGTTAATTCTCTAATTGTTAGTCGCAATTGTTTATTAATTAATACAAATTACAAATTGTGCGTTTATAATGTACTCGAGAAAAAAGTATCGAGGGAACTTTCAAGTACAAGAAACTTGTAGCGAGAAAGTTTTTGGTTTTTGTATAAAGAAGATTTGTGGAAAGTTTCAAATCGATTGATAAATAATTAAAAAAGATGTAACAACATTTACAAGTAGCGCGCATGCGGTCGAGCGCTGCAGTTTTCTTATAAGTTAGATTCTCAGTGAATATTACGTCAACTGAATGACTCTTGGTAATATTATTTGGAAAAAGCAATAATACAAATATAACAATATGATATTTATTAAAAGTAAATAAACATATGAATAAACAAACAAATAAATAAATAAACAAAAATCTGTAATGTAATTATTTAATAATTAAATAATTACATTACAGATTTTTGTTTAATGCTGATTTTTTGATTGTTTCAAAGCATTTCTTTTTTATTTTGTCTCTTAAAATCTTTTTTTCTTTCGCATTAGTAATATGAGTTTTCTAAAAACATAAAGTGTAAT
Source organism: Anastatus disparis (assembly GCA_017163975.1). Classification (NCBI taxonomy): domain Eukaryota; kingdom Metazoa; phylum Arthropoda; class Insecta; order Hymenoptera; family Eupelmidae; genus Anastatus; species Anastatus disparis. The sequence continues at coordinate 7,492,185 of JAFFSR010000251.1, forward strand.
ATTTTTAAACAATATAATGTTGGGATTTATATTTATAAAAGTAAACATATATGCGTATGTACGTTCACTTTTAGGAATATTTGGCTACCAGTCTTCTTTTGTATAACGATTAGACTTGTAAAATTGTTCATCACGAGGAATGAAAATTATTTTATCTTATAATGGAATCAAAAAACGGTCGGAAAAGAACGATGTATCATTTCTTGTTCTTTTTTGACCGTTTTTTGATTCCATTATTCCCCATGGTGTACAATTTCACAAGTCTAAACGTTAAACAAAAGAAGACTGGTAGAAAAATATTCCTATATGTTAAGACCACAGCACTTGCCTAAATCGTATATATATATATATATATATATATATACGAACAAAATTCATAATAATGTTTATATAGAAGAAGAGTGAACGTACACACGCATATATGTTTACTTTTATAAATATAAATCCCAACATTATATTGTTTAAAAATATTACACTTTATGTTTTTAGAAAACTCATATTACTAATGCGAAAGAAAAAAAGATTTTAAGAGATAAAATAAAAAAAAAATCCTTTGAAACAATCAAAAAATCAGTATTAAACAAAAATCTGTAATGTAATTATTTAATTATTAAATAATTACATTACAGATTTTTGTTTATTTATTTATTTGTTTGTTTATTTATATGTTTATTTACTTTTAATAAATATCATATTGTTATATTTGTATTATTGCTTTTTCCAAATAATATTACCAAGAGTCATTCAGTTGACGTAATATTCACTGAGAATCTAACTTATAAGAAAACTGCAGCGCTCGACCGCATGCGCGCTACTTGTAAATGTTGTTACATCTTTTTTAATTATTTATCAATCGATTTGAAACTTTCCACAAATCTTCTTTATACAAAAACTTTCTCGCTACAAGTTTCTTGTACTTGAAAGTTCCCTCGATACTTTTTTCTCGAGTACATTATAAACGCACAATTTGTAATTTGTATTAATTAATAAACAATTGCGACTAACAATTTGAGAATTAACATTTTTTATAACTATCATAAGTTTCGCTATGATATTTAGAAAATATATTTCAAATTTCAGCGTAATCGGTTAATATTTACTCGAATTACAACGATTTAAGTTTAAAAAAGTATTGAAATTTAATGTAGAAAATTTTCTTGTTTTTAATTTTTATCTTGAAAAATAAAAATTTTATAAAAAAACTGTTAATATAAAAAAGATGCGGCATGATGAGTTTTACAACGTCAAATTTTTTGAAATTTATTTGAAGAAAATGAAATTTTTACTACCAAGAGACTTCAGTTTTGCGTGCTCCAAGCGTAAATGCCCTTATTGCATCCGGGCTTTCAATTAACGAGGAAATGAATGTATCGGAATAGAGATAGGTTCCTACCGCAGAAAATCTGGCAGACAATGCTACGAGGTATGCGCCTGACGCCTTAAAAAATGATAATAAATGGTTTTTGAGACCTTCATTTTTGCGCGATAACAGGTCTAGTATCTGTTTTACAGCTCCTTAAAAACTCACCATTTTCAATTTTAAAAAAGCATGTGTCTAAAGAAGAAACTCTTCTTACAGTATTAGCCGAAGCAGAATATTTTATGAATTTTAGACCCTTAACTCATGTCTCCACTGACCCTAGAGTTCACGAAGCACTTACATCTAGTCATTTTTTAATTGAAACTTCATCCAGTACAATGAAATTTGAAAGATTTGATGCCAAAACTTTTTGTACTAGTAAGCAATAGTTGTTGCAATGGCTTCGCGAGTGTTTACCTTTTTTACTAACTCGTAAAAAATGGTTCGCTAGTTCGAATCCTTTAAAAAAAGGTGATTTAGTATTAATATTTAATGATCAAGCACCGAGAAATACATAGAAAAAGAGTGCAATAATAAAAACCTTTGCTGGTATTGATGGTGAGATTCGAGTTGTTTAAATAAAAACCGCAAATGGAATTTCACAGCGTCCTAATAGAAAATCAATTAAGTTCTCAGAAGTACAAAACAATTAAGTTTTGTACAAATAGAGGAAATGTTTCATTTATTAAATAATTATTGAAATTAGTTTATTAAAAATATTTGTAAATCTGCTTGGTTTTAACTTTAAGCCTAAAATTTTAAATATTAAAACTTTCAAAATTAGAAATTAGTTTGCCGCAATCACGGAGACGTTTCATTGTCATCTGGGACTGCAGCTCTCTCTCTCTCTCTCTCTCTCTCTCTCTCTGTCGATAACTGTTATAGATGCAAGAGACTACGTCACAGATGGCGTAGAGGCATTACAGTGGACGTTTTCAGCAAACAAATTTATTAATTGAAAGTAAAGTTGCCATGGAAATCAATGACCTATTCTCTTCACTAATTTTCTTGTCACTTTTCGATTAAGCTTAGAATCAGTGGTGCTATTCAAACCGTGAGTGAGAAAGTTCATTTTGTGAGATAGGCTTGGTTAGGTTAGTAGAACTGCTCAGCATCTGTCATCTCGGTCTATCTCTCAAATTGAAGTTTCTCACTCACAGGTTGAAAAGCACCACAGACGGACATGAAGCTCTTGTAAAAATAATATTATTTAAAAAATAAATCAAATCATTAATTATAAAAAATATTGTATTGTCTTTTTAATTTGAAAAGAAACAGATCCATTTTTAAGTTAACAAAGCAGCAACTTTTGAGGTGGGAATAAAACTCGTCATGGATAATGTACTATTCATAGATAATTTAATCATTAATTTTACAGAAAAGTGGACTTCATAAAAACAATGTGTTTTTAGGCACGACCGCTATACGAAATTACACCTTTATTTATATTTCCAATTTTTTGTTTTACCCGTCCCATTTTACCCCGTCCCATTCCGCAATCGCCCGGGGTAATGCCCGTGAAGAGGGGAAAACCCATAGGCAAACCCAGGGGGATAAAACCTGGGAAAACCCTCTCCGGAATGGGTCGGTGTATATAGCAGATTCGGTATTTAGTCCAGTAGAATTAGACTTTTTGCATGACTTAATTAGTAACAGGCAACTGAAGTGAAAAATGAGTTCATTAGGTCAAAAGATATTAAAATTTAGAAAGACCCTCAAAATTTGGGCTGGCATATTTTTTTAAACAACGTTTTTATGTAAAAAATTGTGAAAAATCGATGTTTTTTGGATCTAGCTCTTTTCGTTTTTTAATAGGGTATATGAAATTTATAATACTTATAAGGGTCTTCAAGACGAATAGTTTAAGCCCTATTACATTAAATTTCGTCAATAATTTATTTAAATAATCGCAAAAATATAGTCAAAAATCGTTAAATGTTTAATAATTTTTTATTCCATAAAAAAAAGAGCTACATGCTTGTAACTTTGTAAAAAGTTGCCTTCTATCATCCTTAAGTTCCCATAATTTTTTCAGCAAAAAATATTAATTTGTTTATGAGATATTCAATTTGTTCACTAAAAAGAGGTAAAATGTAGGCCTCAAATGGACCCTATTGCGGTCACTTTAGAAAGAAATGACCATTGTCATTTATGCTCTTTGACACTTATATTTAGTGAAAATAAAAAGTTCGATTGATATTTTTATTATTTTCGCTGTTTAAATGGCGAACGAAAAAAAAAATTTTTTTTTCTTAATTGTTTTTTAAATTTATATATGAAAAAATGAAAATATTTAAATGCAACTTTTTTATTCTTGTTGCTTAAATTTTAACGCTTATTTTAAAAAAAAAAACGTTATTCTGCGATAATTAGGAGCTGAGATAATTTTTTTTTTTTTAAATTCGCCATTTGTTTATTTACAAAAGTTAAGGAATGAAATTTTAATGACAGATCCTTTAATACTTGAATTTTGATATAAGATCATTTCTGATATTAAAATCAGTTTTTTAAAACCTTAAAAGATTGTTTTTAAGTATGTATAGTTTCAATTCTTTTTGAAGAGGGGAGGAACGCGTCATCTTTCGCAAGTACAGAAAAAATTTTTTGATTACTTCAAATTTGTCTTGTGAAAAAATTTTCTATATCTCAGTGAAATATTAACCGATTTTGATGTTTCTTTTTTTAATCTGGGGTAGCTGAAAAAATTAGATTATTATCTTTTTTACAATTTAATTTTTTCATAAAAGAAATGAAACTTATTTATTAGATTATAAGAATAAACATGACAAGTATATAAGAAATAAAAAAAAAATATGCATATATTTTTTGTTATTGTTTATAACAAATTAATTTATTTATATTATTAAACAAGTATAACGGCTGTTAATATTATCTCGCGCTACCTATCGCGATAATCTAATTTTTATCTATATAAAAAATTAGATTATCGCGATAATCTAATTTTTTCAGCTACCCCAGATTAAAAAAAGAAACATCAAAATCGGTTAATATTTCACTGAGATATAGAAAATTTTTTCACAAGACAAATTTGAAGTAATCAAAAAATTTTTTCTGTACTTGCGAAAGATGACGCGTTCCTCCCCTCTTCAAAAAGAATTGAAACTATACATACTTAAAAACAATCTTTTAAGGTTTTAAAAAACTGATTTTAATATCAGAAATGATCTTATATCAAAATTCAAGTATTAAAGGATCTGTCATTAAAATTTCATTCCTTAATCTTTGTAAATAAACAAATGGCGAATTTAAAAAAAAAAAAATTATCTCAGCTCCTAATTATCGCAGAATAACGTTTTTTTTTTTAAAATAAGCGTTAAAATTTAAGCAACAAGAATAAAAAAGTTGCATTTAAATATTTTCATTTTTTCATATATAAATTTAAAAAACAATTAAGAAAAAAAAATTTTTTTTTTCGTTCGCCATTTAAACAGCGAAAATAATAAAAATATCAATCGAACTTTTTATTTTCACTAAATATAAGTGTCAAAGAGCATAAATGACAATGGTCATTTCTTTCTAAAGTGACCGCAATAGGGTCCATTTGAGGCCTACATTTTACCTCTTTTTAGTGAACAAATTGAATATCTCATAAACAAATTAATATTTTTTGCTGAAAAATTATGGGAACTTAAGGATGATAGAAGGCAACTTTTACAAAGTTACAAGCATGTAGCTCTTTTTTTTATGGAATAAAAAATTATTAAACATTTAACGATTTTTGACTATATTTTTGCGATTATTTAAATAAATTATTGACGAAATTTAATGTAATAGGGCTTAAACTATTCGTCTTGAAGACCCTTATAAGTATTATAAATTTCATATACCCTATTAAAAAACGAAAAGAGCTAGATCCAAAAAACATCGATTTTTCACAATTTTTTACATAAAAACGTTGTTTAAAAAAATATGCCAGCCCAAATTTTGAGGGTCTTTCTAAATTTTAATATCTTTTGACCTAATGAACTCATTTTTCACTTCAGTTGCCTGTTACTAATTAAGTCAAATTTTAAGGTTTTTCGAGCTAATTCTACTGGACTAATAACGATGTATGTATTTGGGCAAAGCACGAAATTTTCTTGCAAATGCGTTATAAAAAATATGTGTATATCAATCCAATTGAATATAGAACAAAATTTAAAAAATAATTCTATTTTAGATTAATTTTCAAAAAATTCCAATAGGTTTTTCTTGAAAATGTATAATATTTAAAATAATTACAGAATTTTCAAGATCATTCTTTCTAGAGATGCTCTCATTTAGAAAATTAACTATAATTAGGTTTATTTTTTATTTTTTTTATTCTTTGAAAAATTTTAAATCTTGGAAAATAAAAATATTTTTTACATTTTTGCTCTAATTAAATACATGAAACTTTAATTTTGCTGACAAAAAAATTAATTCGTTTCGAGAAACTGCATTCCGTTTTTACAGTTATCAGTAGTTTTCCTCTTTTTTTAACTAAAATTCTGATCTCATGGTATATTCAAACATGTGAAAGTATTTAAACTTATAAATTTATGCACTTATAGTATATCCGCAAATTTAGCAATATAAGCGCAAACACCCTAAAGTTCCCTTAACCTCTCAATACATTTTGCTATGTTTGAGTTTGCTTTACGGGTATATACACTCCTCTCTTTTGAAAACACTCAAACATTAATATATCTCTACGAAATTTCTTTAGGATCTCTGATGTAGGAAGGAGTTTTAGACAGACTCTAACGACGGATAGACTCTCTCTCTATTGAGATTTAAAGTATCATGGCGATTCAATATGGCTGACACCAACATGGCCGAAGCACAGCAGTAACTTAGTACAGTATTGCATAGAAAAGATATTAAAAATTTTCTTTTTTATTTGAAATATGTTCCTTTTAATGAAAGATGTGTGTGAATTCGCAAAGTGTAGACCTTCTAGTAGAAATTACATGGAAGGTGAACGTGTGCTAAACTCAGGACATTTATTATTTTGTGGGAAAGATATCGATGGAAGCATAGCATACAAAATCTATGGCTACTGCTAACAGACTTCTAACATGCGAGAAAAACCGCATGAAATAGAAGGCATAATAAATAAAAATGGGACAATTGGATCAATGAAATGTTCTTGTAAGGCTGGACTTAGCCAGAATTGCAAGCATGTTGTTTGCGTCTTATCATATCTGAACAGGTTATGTTATTATGTTTACATTGATCTTTAGCAGTGATATTTATATTTATTTTTTACTCAGTTTAAAATAAACTTTTATATTAATTTTACAGGAATGAATTTTCTAATTTAAAGGAAGTTTCTTATACAGATAAAAAATGTCTGTGGAAAAACCTACACAAAAATGCTTTATATAATTATAATCCTACTCCTGTTGATCAACATAATTGTTTTAAGAATGAATTGCTTTTCGTAATACCTATAAATTTTAACACAGATTTAGAAAATAAAATTAAAACTAAATTGTTTGCAATAAATGAAACTTCTGCTTTAGCTAAGCATGCGTAAGAAATTTCAAATTTCTTTTTTTACAAATGAAATTTGTTTTACTAATCAAGTTATTGAGATCTTTTCTTTACATATGGCTGATTCCATTTCAAATCGAACAGTCAGTATACACTCAAGTCACCAATTACTGCGCTAATGGAGTATGTTATTCTACCCTAAAAATAAGGGTATACGTATTTTTTTATTTTGCTGAAATATCAAAATTGCATCAGATATGTACTTTTGAAAATTGCATACAAAAACTAAATGTTAAAACTGAAAATGTTGAGAATAACTTTAGAGGGCTATCGTTTTACCAATTTTCAATGAATTTTGGTAAACCTTATTTTGTTTTATTATGTTTTAAGCCCTCTTTAATTCAGTACAAGAAATTTAAAAAAAGACTAAAAAATGACTAAGATATGTGCATTTTACCAAAAAATGCACTTTTTATGTACATGCATTTTTCTCGAAAAACCCATTTTTTTTGCTGAAATTTTTTGTGCTCATAGAGGACCAAATTACCTATCTAATGGTACTTGGTTGATCCCGTACTTATTTGTTTGAAGCGAGAAAAAAAATTCACAAATTTTAATGGTGAAAAATTGATTGCACTGGTGTACTTTTGAACCCAATTTATAAAATCGTCAGCATTTTGTATCGATTCTTCATGAACTCTTTTTAAGTTATGTGAAGTAGCATAATGCTTTAGAAGCCCACCTATTCCATCAACGGCTCCTTTCCCATGACCAGTCGCAGAAAATAACCATTTCATTTGATAAGAAAAATGTTTGAATTCATGTAGCTGAAAACGATTTTTAAATTGGCTTGCAGCTCCATCTGATATAATAGTGACTTTAGTAACTAAATCATTTTTCATAAGATCGATAATTTTATTTATTGCTAATTGCGCATATGCAGTATCATGCTTTTTGTCGTCACTAACGATCGCAAAGCTTTGCGTTATCTCTCCTTGGTAACAGACTGCAGTAAAAATAGAAATTTGGTTATTTACCCAATGATTTCCCTGAACCGCTTTATTATTTATTACAGACCAATTTTCTGCGTAGGATCAGCTTTACCTTCTTCTTTTTCTTTTTTTATAGCTTCACGTTGAATATTTTTTATGTATACGTGAGTACTTGCTTTTAGTGCGCAGATTGAAAATTTTTCTTTAAAAACTGATAAGCTTACTGTTTGTTTGATAAGATTATCATTATCCCACAAAGCAAACGTAATTTCATCTTCACAATTTTCTTTCAGTTTTAACAATTTTAATGTGATACCCTCACTACCGGGGCAATAATTGCATTCTTGCAAGAAACACGAATCAGATGGTTCAGAACACAACATTGCGTTAGTTATTTCTGAACGAATTAAATCTAATTCAGAATTATTATCGCCTCTAAAACGAATTAAACTTGTAAGAAACAGTTCAAAATTTTCGCAATGTACACAAAGACAAGTTTCCTTCACAGGGCTTGTTAAGACGAAACTTGGTCTTAGACTATAGAATTTCGATTTTCCTATTTGTAAGTTTGGATTTTCTTGTCTTAATTGACTATATGTTTCTTTTAAGCTTCGAGTAAGAAACCGTTTAACTTTTTGAGTTTTTGTATTATTAACTTTAACAGTAACAACATTAGATTTATTTGGACTTTGTCTACTACAATTAAAATCATCATTTAAAAAATATTCCATACCGATATTTTTTGTATTTTCATCAATAGGATGACCAGTATATAAATCTGGCTCCGAATAAACTCCTTTATTTTTCACGAGATTTCTTGATTTATTTATCATATACTCGCTTATATTCGGGAATAGTGAGCAAATTTTTATTTTGCTTAATTTTGAAGGTAGTAGAGTTAGAAGTTTTATTTTCTCCGAAACAGAAGAACATTTTTCTAAAGCCGATTTAAAATTTTCTACAAATTCGTTCCAATAGTTTTCAGTCGAACTTTTGTCCGATTCTATTGATTCAACTGAAACGCCATACGCATCTTCTAATTTACTTCCGACAGTAGCAGAAAAAGCTGAAATTAAAGATTTTTTCTTTTTAGATACGTAATTTTCTGTTAAATTTTTAGGTATTGCAGTTTTTCTTTTTAGCGGCGAGACGCATTGAGGTAAAATTGTATTAATACTCTCGTTTAATTCCTGTATTCGTTCGGGTGTCTTGGTGATAAAATCATCATGATTTCCGCTAAAAAGTTCAGTGATTTCATTTTCAGATGTAGATTCAAGATCACTTAAAATCATTTTTGATATGCGTTCATGGCAATTTTTGCATACATTAGTAGAGGGCAGTATCTTTAAATCTGGATAAAGCTGTGCCAAATTAATGGCCAAATCTTCCAACGGTCTAAAACGTAAATTTCTGCTTTTATAAACTACCTTCTTATGCATTTGAAAAAAATCGGGACATCGAATTCTTGTAGAAGAATGAATTTCGGACATCGTAATTGCAGAGTTTTGTTTACTTTTTCACAAGTCCGAAAAGTACCTTTCAAAGCAGACGTAAGAATAACTAGCTTGTATATAACAATTCTAATATGCTGTTTTGGTTACGCGAGGTATTTGTCCGCGAATGAGCCTCCTATTGTCTGTACATCGAAACATACATAATATAGATATACACGAATAGAATTATTATTTTCCATTTTTTAATATTTATTTTTATATTACGAATTTTTATATATATATATATCACTATTGATGATATATACATACATACAAAGGTAAACAAATAATGAGCGAAGCATGCGACAGCGTTGGAATGAACATTGCTTAAGACTTACGAACGTATATACAAAAATTTTTCACCAATAAAATTTGTGAATTTTTTTTCTCGCTTCAAACAAATAAGTACGGGATAAACCAAGTACCATTAGATAGGTAATTTGGTCCTCTATGAGCACAAAAAATTTCAGCAAAAAAAATGGGTTTTTCGAGAAAAATGCATGTACATAAAAAGTGCATTTTTCGGTAAAATGCACATATCTTAGTCATTTTTTAGTCTTTTTTTAAATTTCTTGCACTGAATTAAAGAGGGCTTAAAACATAATAAAACAAAATAAGGTTTACCAAAATTCATTGAAAATTGGTAAAACGATAGCCCTCTAAAGTTATTCTCAACATTTTCAGTTTTAACATTTAGTTTTTGTATGCAATTTTCAAAAGTGCATATCTGATGCAATTTTGATATTTCAGCAAAATAAAAAAATACGTATACCCTTATTTTTAGGGTAGAATAACATACTCCATTAGCGCAGTAATTGGTGACTTGAGTGTATACTGACTGTTCGATTTGAAATGGAATCAGCCATATACAATGAATTTTTTAATTTTCTTATGATATTTACAATTGATTTTTTTATTCCTTGCCAGTATTTCGGTACAACTGTATATATAATTTGATAAATAGTTATATTTTCTTATTGAATTTATAGGGCTGGAAGACAAACCACTTAATAATTTGTGTTCTAATAATAATATTCCAGAAGACTTTAGCGAAGAAATAAAAAGTTTATTTTCATTTCAAGAATCAGAAATAATGAGAAATTTATCTGAAGTTAAATTGAATCCAATTAAATCATGTTGTCATTGTATTTTAAAAAAAATGATGAAGATCCTTTTTTAATAAGTATGAGAACAAGAACATTTAAAAGTGAATGGACAAAACAGAGACAAAGTCGCATAACAGGATCTCGAGCATATGAACTATTTACATATTATAAAAATAAGAATCCTGATTGGGAAAAAAAAACTTGAAATTACTTTTTCTTAAAACAACTATCTAATAAATTTGTTAAGCATGACATTACCAGTGAACCTCTAGCAAGAGCTGCATATGAAGAAAGTCAAAATGTTGAGGTGATTCCATGTGGATTAATAGTTTCAAAGTTAAATAAATGGTTAGGATATTCTCCAGATGGTGTCGTATTTCAAAATGGAAAACCATGGAAACTAATAGAGATCAAATGTTCTTATGATTTTATATTTTCTACTGCTCAAGCAAAGAACATTGAACCCTAAAAATATTTTCCCGACGTACGTCACACGTTGCGTAGATTGTTTTATGCTGTTGTAAACAGTAAGAGGAACTATAAAATTATGAATATATAATTTAAGAGGATATCGTAGTTCTGCTCCTCCTAATAATATTTTTATTCAAAGTTCATGAGTAAACAGTGCGTCAAATGAAATTCTTTCACTTCAGTAAGAAAATTCGTAAGATTAATTCTTAGCGCGGACAAGTCAAGAAATTTACCAAAATAATATACATAAAAAGTTATAAACAAACTTTCGATATATACTATTTTGAGGTTAGGTTCATCGAGCTTGATATCTAATTTTCATTCAAAGTTCATAAAAAAATATGAAGCTAAATTGAATTTTTAATTTAACAAAAATTATTGTATTAATATAGTTTTACCGCGGACAAGTCATTATATTTGTCCAAATAGTAAATTTAAAAAGATATCAGTGAGATAAAAAAAGCAAAAATCGATTCCAACAACTACGACATCCCGTTACATTTTTTCAATGTATACTTGATGAATTTATGATATGCAAAAGAAGCAATTTTGTAGAATTTAAAGAAGCGTGGAACAGGCAGAGTCGTCAGCGCGCGCAAGCGCCAAAGAAGGTACATGGTCATCTGACCAACTCTGACGAGAGACTCTACTCGACTCTCCGCAACTCTTTTCTACGCTTACTTAGTTACCCCCACTCTTACAATAGAGAGAGAAAGAATGACAGTAACCCCACATACTCCCCACCGAGTTTAACAAATCTTTTTCTTATAAGATAATTGTTACATTGAGTCAAGCTGTCTCAACTGGGCACACTAAAAATAAAATTGCACTTTCGAATAATTTTATTATTTTATTACGAAGATGTATTGATAAAAAACAACGTCCTAAAAAATTTTCGAAAAATTTAAATTTTTTAAAAAGTTATTAACAAATGAAGTCTAAAGCCGTTTTTTTTTCAAAATTCAATTTCTCCGCAAATATTGAATGAAAGTTGATGAAATTTTAAGGGTAAGTACAAAACTATCTTCTATTTAAGATGAAATTTAAATTTTATAAAAATGTTTACAATTGTTGTTATAAAATTAATTTTTTAATAAACAATTGAAAATTTAACAAACTTCTCGGGTAGGTAGGAAAAAATTTTTTTTTTAAGGAATATTCTATAAAGTCTAAAGTATCTTTTCCTGGAAGAAAATTTTGGTAATATTCATAAACAAAAAAGTTACGAATTTTTTAATGCGGCGGGATGAGCTTGCGGCGCGCTACCGCGAGAGATACTTACGCGCGTTCAAGCGCTCAGCTTTTTGTACCTGATTATTTATGCATTTGCTCATAATAAATAACATTAATAATAACTAAAACTCGTAATAAATAAAATTCATGAGAAAATAATTTGATATATAATATATTTTAATAATTATAACATTTTATTTACAATATCTAAGTAGAGACTTTCTGAACAGTACTCTTAGAATCATCAGAAAAAATCTTGCATGTTATATTTTTTGAATCGTGTGGCTTATAGCTATGGTATTGACGTGTTCCTTTGACTGTTTTTGCTTGGGAAAAGCGAGATTCCAAACCTTGTTTATGTTCGTCATACTCATTCGATGAACAGAAATCAAAATAAATTTTAGGAAAGGATTTTTGCGCCCATTCAAATAATTTTCGTGTATCCGTTATCTGAGCACCCTGCAAACTGGCTCGATAAGCTTGTCTTTTAACACATCCACCAATCCCATCGCAAGCTCCCTTTCCATGTGCGGTTGCGAAGAAGTGCCATTCTGCTTCAAAGCCAAAATCTTCTTCATGAAATAGTAAATTCATAAAATGAAATCTATTTTTATATTGTGAACCAGCTCCGTCGGAAAAATAGTAGATTTTTTTAATATTTTCAGCACCAAATCTATTTTTCAAGAATCCAATCATTTTCGAATTATAAAGGTGAACTCCAGTGGCATCATGGTTTATATACTCGGAAAAAACTACAAAATTCGTATGCTCAAGAACATTGTTTTTCTTGTGATATATAACATAAACGTGAAGAGTTGCTTGATCTTTTGACCAATGTTGCGACTGAATAGCATCTTGCACATGAAAAGAATAATTTTCAGAGTAATCAAGAGTTACGAGATATTCACCATATTCCAGTAAATTTTTCAATTTTTCTAGATATTCTACTTGCGACTTGGCAATAAAATCATGTTTTAAAACTTTCGGCAACTCTTTACCAAGATTTTTAATAAAAATATGTGAACTTTCAGTTTGTGTGAGTAGTTGACATCTAATAGAAAATTATATATTTTAGAAAATTAATTACTGTCTAAAAAAATTGAGACACAAATATTTAACAAATACCTGTCAGTTGTGAGCCACTGATTGAATGTAATACTTGTGATGCCATTATTTTCTAAAGTTGATTTCAAATCATCGAGAATTTTCTTTGTCCCAGGACAGTTTTCACAATTTCCCAGATAACAAGCTGCAGTTTGACTTGGACAAATTATTTCAATAAAAAGTTCTCGATAACTTGTTTGAAAATTGATGTTTTTTCGAGCGAGTTCTTGTTTGAGGCCTCTTAATTTTAGACGGATATTGCCATGATCTTTACAAACGCAAACATTATGCGTACCCTTAGGACCAGCTAAAATACACTGAGGTGGCCTCAAAGTTTTAAAAACTGACAACGAAACTTTTACTTCCGGAAATTTCTTTACAAAATCTGTATGTAAATCGGCAAGATTTCCCAATAATAAGCGTTTCTAAAAAAATATTAAGATGAAATTGAAACATCCCTACTAACTATTTTATCTCATATCATTACAGATTTTAATTTATCAAAGAGGAAATATTTTATAATAAATCTACATTTTCGAGCTTTTATGTACTTGGATATATAATTATTTGAACTATATTACAAACTCGTAAAGCGTAAAAACGAAGCGCAATAAATAAAACAACTGACGATATTTCCATTTTCATACCTGTTCGTGTTGACGTTTTCCACTAACAACAACAGATTTGTAGTCTTTCGATCCTGGCATGACCCTACTCACATCGTCATGAAGATAAAAATCTTTAACTTTGTCAATATCTGTAGTACTCATTGCTCGACCTTTTTTCTTATCTGGATGAGCAAGATAACCCTTTTCCTCTTTCAACTTTTTAGCAGTGCTAAGCATACGTTTACTTACTCCGAATTCTTTTACTGCTGTACGTATCGACAATTTATAAGGAATCGTAGTAAGAAGAACTATCTTTTCTTGACGACTTAATGCACAAAATAGGGCTAGTTTGAAATCACTGACCCATTTGTTATAATTTTCGTCATTAATAAATTTGGAAACAATTTTTTTATCTACTTCAACGACCGAAAGCGATTGCTTTTTTGGAGAAGATTGTCCCATAATAATATTTTCGATGGCGCTTACAAGTTTTCGTTTTTTTATTTTATTATCTACACTCGGGCACACATAATCTTTATCTTTTTCTTCATTCAAATTTTCTGCTTCAGACTCTTCGGCATTTTGTTCAATAATTTTATTTTCTTTATCAACACTTAGAAATTGAAATGTTTTATTACGATATAATTCAACTTTACATACAGCACAAACATACAATCCAAATAAACCAGTAAGCCTTTTGTCACATTTATTCGATAAAAACTTAAGATTCTTTGTACAGCAATCATGCTTTATTTTTTTTAAAGGATTGCAACATTTAGGTGGTGGCGTCATAATAAAAACAATACGACTGACAGATTTGCATATATTTAACAAATGCATCTAAGTCACGATTCGAATTTGTTTTCATCGTTATATACCGCTTTTCCAAGAAAATGTCGATGGTTACAATTTCATCGAATTTCAACGTTCGTTGAAAAAATATTTTGGCATGCTACACGTGAGTAAGTATACTCGAGTTAATGATATTAAACAATAAAATAGAATCTAAACAATATTTGAATGCAATAATAATCCAAGTACACGATTTTTTCTGATGATTCGAAGAGTACTATTCAGAAATTCTCTCTTTAAATATTATAAATAAAATGTCATAATTATTAAAATATAATCTATATTTAATTATTTGATCATGATTTTTTTATTTATTATGAATTGTAAATGCATAAATAAGCAGGTACAAAAAGCTGAGCGCTTGAACGCGCGTAAGTATCTCTCGCGGTAGCGCGCCGCAAGCTCATCCCGCCGCATTAAAAAATTCGTAACTTTTTTGTTTATGAATATTACCAAAATTTTTTTCAAGAAAAGATACTTTAGACTTTATAGAATATTCCTTAAAAAAAAAATTTTTTCCTACCTACCTGAGAAGTTTGTTAAATTTTCAATTGTTTATTAAAAAATTAATTTTATAACAACAATTGTAAACATTTTTATAAAATTTAAATTTCATCTTAAATAGAAGATAGTTTTGTACTTACCCTTAAAATTTCATCAACTTTCATTCAATATTTGCGGAGAAATTGAATTTTGAAAAAAAAACGGCTTTAGACTTCATTTGTTAATAACTTTTTAAAAAATTTAAATTTTTCGAAAATTTTTTAGGACGTTGTTTTTTATCAATACATCTTCGTAATAAAATAATAAAATGATTCGAAAGTGCAATTTCATTTTTAGTGTGCCCAGTTGAGACAGCTTGACTCATTAATAAAAT
This sequence comes from Anastatus disparis, assembly GCA_017163975.1. Lineage (NCBI taxonomy): Eukaryota > Metazoa > Arthropoda > Insecta > Hymenoptera > Eupelmidae > Anastatus > Anastatus disparis. Next base: position 7,507,759 of record JAFFSR010000251.1, read on the forward strand.
GCAATTTGAATACGCATACATAAATACTTATTTTTTAGCTATGCAATCACGAGTATAAAATGAAATAGTTTCTGCCTTTTTTGTTATTGTTACTTTTTTACGAATATAGGTCTTTAACGGTAGGCCGGAGTAGAACCTGATACCGACCGAGTAACAATTGAGTTGTTTGTTATTTACTCAAGTTTTAATCGGTGTATCTTCAAATTAAAGGTCGAGCGCAATAGATATTATTATTATGAACATCCATGCACAAGAAAAAAAATATCTACCGGTTTGTTTTTGAGAAAAGTGAGTAACGCGAAAATATTATAAACTTTAACGCAGATGGCACACTAGGGAAATTTGTACTTTTTAGAATACTTTTTGATACATTTTATGAAGCGCTTGAGGAAGTTGCGTTATCGCTTGTAATAATTATATTATCGTTAACATTAGGAACTGATAAATTTGATCTATTTACGTTAGTTTGAGTGTATGACTCAGCTGGTACGCAATTTTGAGAGTTTTGTACGTAATCAGATAACATGTGAGCGGGTATTAAATTTTCTATATTAACGCTACGCTTTACACCATTTACATCAATGTCCCATACCCGATCGGAAATACGCTCGATTACACGATATGGACCTTGGTATGGTCGTTCTAAGGGTTTTTCAACTCCACCGACGCGCATGTGTATGTGGGAACAGGTGTGTAGATTTTTGTAAACAAATGCTCTTTTTTTGTGATGATGTACAGCTGGTACTGGTTTGACCTTTCTCATGAACTCTCGGTATTCTTCTAAGAAGATCTGAGGATCAGGTTCGAAACTGTCAGGTAATACGAGTTCGCCTGGAAAACATAGTGGTACACCGTAGAGAAATTCAGCTGGAGACGAATTGGTATCAAGACAAACAGCTGTGCGCAACCCAAGGAGTACTGTAGAAATAAGTCGTGGCCAATTGTCATCTTTATGACACATGAGCGCAGCTTTGAAGCTACGATGCCAGCGTTCTATGAGGCCGTTTGCCGCTGGGTGGTACGCTGTTGTCCCGATGCGTTGACAACCAGTAAGCTGAAGAAACGCTTTAAAAATTCTCGCTTCGAATTGACTACCCTGGTCAGCTGTGAGCGTACGTGGACAACCGTAATTAGCTATCCAGTGATCAAAAAATGCACGAGCGACAGTCATTGCTTCCATATCTTTCATAGGAACGGCTACAGGCCAATGTGAGAATCTATCTATTAAAGTTAAACAGTAACGATAGCCGTTATATAAAGGCATGATTACGATGTCCATATGGACGTGTTCGAAACGGTTCTCAGGAGCAATGAACTGTGCTGGGTTCATTTTAATATGCCTAGCAACTTTTGATTGCTGACAATCGATACAGTTTTTTACAAGTGATTTTATGTCTTAATGCATCTTCGGCCAAAAGTAACGTTGCCTAATTATGCGATCGGTAACTTTTGCGCACGGATGAGCTGCATCGTGAAACATGTGAAAAACAGTTCCTTTTAACGACAATGGTATATATGGACGAATCATTCCGCCATTCAGTTCGCAGTATACGACTGAACGTTCTGAACCCCACTGAATCCGTTTAATCTTTGATATAAATTCCGGCGATTTTCGTAATTCAATTAATTCTTCGTCTGTTTCTTGTTGCGCAGCGAGTTCAAGGAGATTAATTTCAAGAGGCAATGCTATAGTTTCGATGCGCGATAACGAATCTGCAACAATGTTGTTGCTGCCAAGAAGATACTGGATGTCAGTTGTAAATTGAGAAATGTATGAAAGTTGCCTAATTTGGCGTGGACTTGCCTTGTCTGAACGTTGCATGAACGCATATATCAAGGGTTTGTGGTCGGTGAAAATTTTAAAATTTTGTCCATCAATAAAATGTCGAGAATATTTTACGGCCTCATACACGGCTGTGAGCTCGGGGTCGTACGCGCCGTAGTTAAGCTGCGAAGGACTAAACTTTCGCGAGAAGAATCCTATTGGTTTCCAAATATCATCGAGCTTCTGTTCGAGAGCCGCACCCATCGCCCAATCTGATGCGTCACTGACTATTCGGGTTTCTGCTGTGTTGGACGGATGTGCTAATAAAGCTGCATTTGAAAGACTCTCTTTTACTTTGATGAACGCTTCTTCTGCTTCTGCAGACCATATAATCTCGTGCTTATCATTTTTACGCGATTCACACAAATGGACATGTTACGGATTGATATTTTATTTTAAGATATTACTAGAAAAATATTTAGTATAAAATAAATAAACGAATAATTTTAATTTGAATATAACTATATATGTAAATAGGTAGATATGTAAAAATTTAATTTGTCAAAAAAAAACAATTGATAGTCGTTGCGCGACTAATTTTATTATGTTTTAGAATCTAAGTAACCTCTGAATAGAATAAATCGCTGCTTAAAAATATGAATAAAAAAGTTATAAAAAGTGATTTGTATTATTATTATTTTCTCTTAAATCTCCTGCCATAAGTTTCTGCTTGATGCGGGAACATTTTGGTGCCAAAACCCGGGATATTTGCCCGGAAAACTTTTACGGAGGAGATCGTACGACTTTTAACCTTTACAACAATCTTCATCATCATGAGATATGAACGAAGATGCTTAACGAAGGTGCTGTATGGAATAATTGCTTTTGGTGGTGATCTGTTAAGTTTTGCGTATTTTTGAGCCGCATGGATCTGGTTTATTGTGCTACAATTTTCTATCACGTTGTAAAATTTTGTAATTTTATGAGGTTATATGTTTGGATATTTGGTAAATATTGATAATTTTCTATATTAAAACATTTTTCGGATTTAAGGTATGTTTAATTTATAAAGTTAGTAGTACTATTTAAATTTTAGAAATCAAAGAACAAAAACAGACTTTAATTTAATAAATAGTTAACGGCTTAGAATAATAAATTTATTTTATTATACTGATAATAGTATTAATGATGATTTATTAATTTTAATGTAAAAAACAAAAACATAGTACATTTACGAAATTCTGTTCTCATCTTTTTGGATTTTTCTTAAGTTCACTATCATATATGGACGTAGCAATATTTCAATAGTTTTATTAATCTACTCGCTTCATTGTCTGCAATGAAGTTTTAATAATGATAATTTGATTAACACAAATTCGTTTAAGGTTTGTCCAATCTTTGAATCATTTTGAACAGCAAGAATGTGACAGCGTAGTGCCAATGATGTCCAAATTCTTGAGCCGCCTTCTCGTTAGTGACGTTTAACAACAGAGTTCAACTTTAGTATCGGCGTACTTAATCTGCAATCATCGGTCACCAAGAGATCCTAAAATTAAAGACAACTTCGTGTCTACATACTACGGTTGCAACGCCACCAGTAACGTCTATCAGCGTGTATTAACGCGCCATTCATGTGAACTGCACCAACGCGTATCAAGTGGCCGTTTATGTGAGCTGTATCAGCACACCGTTCCTGTAAGCTGTATCAGCGAGCCTTTCTTCAGAGCCGAATCAGCGCGTATCAGCGCGCCGTTCCTGTGAGCAGTATCAGATCATCGCTATTGAGATCTACGTCAGCGCGAATCAGCGCGCCGTTCCTGAGAACTGAGTCAGCGCGTGTCAGCACCCGTTTCTTTGATCAGTACAAGTCCACCGTTTTTTTTATTAACTTCGTCTATAATACAACCGCGTCTAAGTCTTTACATTATCGCGTAAATATACTTTATGTAATGAGCGATCATTTATAAAAAGTTAATATGAACAAGCGACAATTCCTAATGAAGGAATTTCTCACAGAACTTTTCTTGTCGTTTGTAAACGCGTGACTATGATATTCTGGCGATTCATAATATATTGTAGTTAGGGAAATATTTATTCTGAAGCCCAAACTTATATAAAATCTTTAAGCTTAATTTTATATTTGAAACGTGAACTTAATATTCAAAATTTTATAGTATTTTAAACTTGATATGATTGAATTAAATATAAATATAATTAAAATTTAATGCAAGCAAAGGACGTTTATGATTTCGAATTTTAGAAATCTATAACGTATGATTGCAATTTACATTTAACAATATTCTAGTTTAAATCGACTGCTCCTATTCATAAAATTGTAACTCAGAAAATCATTCAATATAATTGTACTTCAAAGAGCATTCAATATAATTGTTACTCGTCAGAGAATGCAATATAATTGTAGCTCTACGATCGCTTCTATATAATTGTATCTTGGCTGACAGTTCGATAAAATTGTATCTCAACGGATAATGCAATAAAATTGTATCTCTATGGTCATTTCTATATAATTGCATCTTAATGAACAATTCTATAAGATTGTATCTCGGCAAAGAATGCAATATGATTGTAACTCCCTGGATAATTCAATATAATTGTTTTTCGGTGGTCGATTTAATATTATTGTATTTTAGAGGGTTCAATAATTTATATAATGGCAGTATATGAATTATTAACAGCACAGTTAATAATTTAAAACGATTTTTAACGAATAAAGCTTAGAATTAAGAAAAAATTACACACGATCAAAGTAAGCAAAAATTATTCAAAATATGTCCGTAAAAAATTATTTAAAATCACATGTTACTAGTAAAAATGTTTAACCAAATTTACAAAGATTTTGAAATTTTGATGTTAAATAATCATTTTGAATTGAAAAATGCTTTCAACAATTTTTCACGAAAAATAATTTTTAATCAGCTTAATCCAAGAATGACTTTATGGATCAAAAGTCATAATAAGGGATTTGACTGCTACAAACTGCTACAAACTGCTACAGTCCTGATTTTTAGTTATGATTCCTAAAGATATCCTATGATGATAACTAAAAATCATATTTTCCAAATATTTAACTCATAATTTAAAAGTTTTATCACCAATTTGGTTGTAACCGTAAAATATTTTCTTATGGGACTGTGCATAAATTTCGTAAGGTTAATAGGGAGGAAGGTGTTTTCTTATTATATCTTATGTGGGGAGGGGAGTGCAAATATGTACACCTTACGTAAGATTTTTATACATTCTTCTCAATGAAAATATTCAAAATAATGTAGTAATTTCTCTTCCATTACTCTTCGCAGTCGGCTGATCTCTCATGATGCTGACTGCTCATTGCATTACTTGCAACGTGTTTAGAGATCACTGCAAGTCATTATAAAAGTTAAATCTAACTTAACACTCATTATTTGTCACACCCCTTTTAAATAAAAAATTATTATAAAATATAAACTATTAAATATTTTAACTTGAAAATTTTTTTATAAGGTACCAAAAGCTGGTTTTACAAAATCGTGCAATTATCTAGCCAAAAATTGAATTTAAGTATACTAACAAAAATACTGAAGTCAACAAAAGTGCGAAAATAACTATTTTTACAAAAGAGGCCTGGGGAATTATTTACCACATGTAACAAGCAAGGGTTAAATAAAAAAATTAATAAATTAATTAATTTATTATAAAAAATCTGGTTTATTTTTCTTTTAGGGAGCGTTAAGGAGATGTAAAATGGACACTACAGAACTCTTTTTTTAAATTTTATTTAACGTTGCTGTATTTATGCTATCCAATACTTAATTAATTTAATTATTGTTTATTTATTCAACTTTTTATTTTTCAAAAACTAATAATTGATCAGATTTCGAAATAATTTATAATCATATTAAAAATATAAAATCCTATCAAACAATAAACTACTAAGTTTTGTTTTATAGAAAAAAAGATATTAAATCAATTATAAATAAATTGATATTACTGTATATTTATAGGATCATGTTAAGTCCTATAAAATTTTTAGTTATATAATAATGAAAAATTTAAATATCTTTTTACAAATTTTTCCTAGTCTTAAATATAAAAAAAGAAAAATGATTGAATAAATGATTACAAAGGACTATTGAGACGAATATACAAAAAGGTTTAACAAAATCTAATTTTGTAATTAGATTTTGTATATTCGACTCAATAGTCCTTTGTAATCGTTTATTCAATCATTTTTCTTTTTTTTGTATTTAACCCATTAACGCCGAAGCGCTCGAATTTTTATGCGACTTTTCGACGCGATTATTTTGTATGTTATTGGCGTTGAAAAAATTTTATTTTCACATATTTTGACGTAAAATTTAATGCTCTTTCAGAATCCGCTGGCCAAATTTACCAAACCACAAAAATACCAAAATTTTCGGAAAATTTTTTTTCTCGATTTTTTTTCATAATGTTATCGCTAATAATTTATGCTCAAAATATGCAGAGGGGTGCAGGGAATAGTTGTACTTTAAGACTGTATTTTTTGTTTTAGCGAAAAAAAATTGTATTCATGGAAGATATGATGATTTTTGCGAAAAAAAAATTTGGAAACCGTATAATCTGCGTTTTTTTCATATTTCTGTTAATTTATTGAATAAATAACTATAAATAATTAAAATTAATGAGATATTGTTGCCTCTACAATGAATATTGATGTCTTACTGTAGTTTATACATGACAGGAGTAGTTTGGTGATCGTAAATATACAAAAAAGGGTTAAAATCTGTAAATTTTCATGTATTACAGGTATTTCTCATTGCCTACTTCAATGCACGTCATTCAAAATTATACACAGGTACACACACACACACACTTTTGTGCATATTTATGTATACATATGGAAAACTGAATTCGAGAATTCCAGTATCTACTCTTTGCGCGACCCAGAGAAAACGACTTGGACGTGGTAGAATTTTTTCTCCTTTGGGGTGCTTTTTTCAAGTGAGTCCCCTTGCCTCTCACTATTCGGGGTGCTTGTTTCGAGTAAGTCCCCTCGCCTCTCATAAGTAATCTAATGGTTTATTTTGCTGCATGCTCGACAAAAATATAAGTTGCAAGTGTGACAAAATATATTTGTTCTTATAGGACACTTGGAACATGGCTTCATTTTGTTGTTATTGGAAATTTTATGAGATGATCGGTTTATTTTAGCTTTTTCTATGTAATGTTTTGCTATTGACAGTGCAAATTCTTTCGTCCCAACTTTTTTCGGTTGATCTTTAGTTGCATTGAATAAAACTACTGAATTAGTGATGGAAGCTTGTATCAGTTTAATAAAAACAACCCACGTCCATTTTTTTGAACGAATTGATGGAAGGACATTATTACAATGTCCGTCGTGGATATCTACTCCACGCATGAACTTATTATACAGATGAAATGCATGAGGAAACGGTATTTCAGATTTTGTACGGGTAGTAGAGCTGTATCTTTTTGACATCAAGAGGAGTGTTACTCCTGCTGAACAGGAAGCTATCGAAACTATCTTTGAATTAACTACACTTATATAATTGATACCACTGACTTTATCATGTTTTACTGCGAACGTCCCACGTGGAGATTTTTTATCAAGTACATTTTTTTCTTTCACCCTATTTTCTCGAATACTTCCTGTGCTTGGTAATCCTTTTCCCAACGCAATATTAGGTAAAAACTTGTAAAATAATTATCAAAATACAGATGAAATTGTGTAATACTTTTTGAATTTGTCATTTTTAAAAAAGTTTCTAATAATTTCATTACAATGCGTGAGCCCAACAAACATTTTGCAAGTTTACCTTCAGTCGATGAATCCTTTCCACAATATAAATCTAAATTTAGTCAATATCCGTCTGCATTACACAAGCCCCAGAATTTTAGTCCGAATCTAATAGGCTTTCCTCGGATAAACTGTTTCAGAGATGTCCTTGCATACGACTTGGCCATCATTTCATCGATTGAAGGATGCAATAAGGGCATTTACGCTCGGAGAACGCAAAACTGAAGTCACTTGGTAGTAAAAATTTCATTTTCTTCAAATAAATTTCAAAAAATTTGACGTTGTAAAACTCATCATGCCGCATCTTTTTTATATTAACAGTTTTTTTATAAAATTTTTATTTTTCAAGAAAAAAATTAAAAACTAGAAAATTTTTTACATTAAATTTCAATACTTTTTTAAACTTAAATCGTTGTAATTCGAGTAAATATTAACCGATTACGCTGAAATTTGAAATATATTTTCTAAATATCATAGCGAAACTTATGATGATTATAAAAAAGGTTAATTCTCAAATTGTTAGTCGCAATTGTTTATTAATTAATACAAATTACAAATTGTGCGTTTATAATGTACTCGAGAAAAAAGTATCGAAAGAACTTTCAAGTACAAGAAACTTGTAGCGAGAAAGTTTTTGGTTTTTGTATAAAGAAGATTTGTGGAAAGTTTCAAATCGATTGATAAATAATTAAAAAAGATATAACGAAATTTACAAGTAGAGCGCATGCGGTCGAGCGCTACAGTTTTCTTATAAGTTAGATTCTCAGTGAATATTACGTCAACTGAATGACTCTTGGTAATATTATTTGGAAAAAGCAATAATACAAATATAACAATATGATATTTATTAAAAGTAAATAAACATATAAATAAACAAACAAATAAATACATAAACAAAAATCTGTAATGTAATTATTTAATAATTAAATAATTACATTACAGATTTTTGTTTAATACTGATTTTTTGATTCAGATTTTTGATTTTTTGATTTGGTTTCAAAGGATTTCTTTTTTATTTTGTCTGTTAAACCTTTTTTTCTTTCGCATTAGTAATATGAGTTTTCTAAAATACAAAATGTCATATTTTTAAACAATATAATGTTGGGATTTATATTTATAAAAGTAAACATATATGCGTATGTACGTTCACTTTTAGGAATATTTGGCTACCAGTCTTCTTTTGTATAACGACTAGACTTGTAAAATTGTTCATTACGAGGAATGAAAATTATTTTATACTTATAATGGAATCAAAAAACGGTCGGAAAAGAACGATGTATCATTTCTTGTTCTTTTTCGATCGTTTTTTGATTCCATTATTCCCCATGGTGTACAATTTCACAAGTCTAAACGTTAAACAAAAGAAGACTGGTAGCAAAATATTCCTATACGTTAAGACTACAGCACTTGCCTAAATCGTGTATATATATATATATATATACATATATATATATATATATATACGAACAAAATTCATAATAATGTTTATATAGAAGAAGAGTGAACGTACACACGCATATATATGTTTACTTTTATAAATATAAATCCCAACATTATATTGTTTAAAAATATGACATTTTGTATTTTAGAAAACTCATATTACTAATGCGAAAGAAAAAAAGGTTTAAGAGGAGGTCACGTATCTCTGTCCTTTTCTAATCAAAGAAATGATTTTTTCACAAAAACTAATAACTTTCTCAAAAAATGAAGAGAAAGCCGCATCTTGTATCAAAAAAAGCAATATTTTCTTTGATAAGAAAAAATTAATTTCATTGCTTCGTTTTCAAGAAAACCTTGAAAAACTAAATTGTCTACCCTAACCTCTATGATTTAAGTTTTTCAAGGTTTTCTTGAAAACGAAGCAATAGAATTAATTCTTTCTTATCAAAGAAAATATTGCTTTTTTTATTACGAGATGCGGCTTTCTCTTCATTTTTTGCTAAAGTTATTAGTTTCTGTAAAAAACTCAATTCTTTGATTAGAAAAGGACAGAGATACGTGACCTCCTCTTAACAGACAAAATAAAAAAGAAATCCTTTGAAACAATCAAAAAATCAGTATTAAACAAAAATCTGTAATGTAATTATTTAATTATTAAATAATTACATTACAGATTTTTGTTTATGTATTTATTTGTTTGTTTATATGTTTATTTACTTTTAATAAATATCATATTGTTATATTTGTATTATTGCTTTTTCCAAATAATATTACCAAGAGTCATTCAGTTGACGTAATATTCACTGAGAATCTAACTTATAAGAAAACTGTAGCGCTCGACCGCATGCGCTCTAATTGTAAATGTCGTTATATCTTTTTTAATTATTTATCAATCGATTTGAAACTTTCCACAAATCTTCTTTATACAAAAACCAAAAACTTTCTCGCTACAAGTTTCTTGTACTTGAAAGTTCCCTCGATACTTTTTTCTCGAGTACATTATAAACGCACAATTTGTAATTTGTATTAATTAATAAACAATTGCGACTAACAATTTGAGAATTAACATTTTTTATAATCATCATAAGTTTCGCTATGATATTTAAAAAATATATTTCAAATTTCAGCGTAATCGGTTAATATTTACTCGAATTACAACGATTTAAGTTTAAAAAAGTATTAAAATTTAATGTAAAAAATTTTCTTGTTTTTAATTTTTTTCTTGAAAAATAAAAATTTTATAAAAAACTGTTAATATAAAAAGATGCGGCATGATGAGTTTTACAACGTCAAATTTTTTGAAATTTATTTGAAGAAAATTTAATTTTTACTACCAAGTGACTTCAGTTTTGCGCGCTCCGAGCGTAAATGCCCTTATTGCATCCGGGCCTTCAATTGATAATGCGGTTTTCCAGAAACCATATAATTGTATATTTTTTTAGGATAAATAAGGATCTTTCGACCACGATAAAATCAGTTCTTTATCATCGAATAATATATTCCTTTTTTCAACACGGGATGCGGTTTTCTCTTTTGTTTGTCAAAATTGATAGTTTAAAAAAAATCAATCCTTTGATTACAAAAGAACAGATAGTACGACTTATTTTTAACAGTTGTAGAAATCCATCAAGTAATATTCCATCGTTACATACATTAATTTTCTATGAAAGTTTTTTTTATGTTCCGTAAAAGATTACGTGAAAGCTTTTATTAATCTCTTTTGGAAAATTTCTGAAGGGTTCTGGCGAAAGCTTACTAATGAAACTTTCGGGCAGCTTGCAGTTATCTTTCATGAAAGATTGTATTAAACGTTAGCGGAATATTCTATGAAAGATGACAGGAATCTTTATGTATTAAATTATGTATACAGTAATCTTTCTTACTATCTTACACGTAACCTTTCTGAATACATTCATGGAAGATTTGCTGAAAGGTTACTGTAAGATTGTAAAAATATTTCAAGGAATCTTGCACGTAATTATTTAGTAACCTTTTCTCTAGATTACATTTAGCTAACTGTAAACTTTCATGAAATCTTTCAGTGGAGTCTTCCTTTAAGGCTTTCTAGAAAGCTTACATTTACGGTGGTGAAAATTCTTTTTGTAATCTTCCATCTATATTTACATTAATCTTTCATTAAATCTTCCATTTATGTTTCATGAAAGATTACGTGAAAGCTTTGATTAATTTTTTTTTTAAAGATTTAGGAAAGCTTCTGGCGAAAGCTTACAAATGAATCTTTCGGGAAGCTTGCAGTTATCTTTCATGAAAGATTGTATTAAACGTTAGCGGAATATTCTATGAAAGATGACACGAATCTTTTCAGTAAGCTTCCTGTAAGCTTTCATGATTACCTAACCGATGAATCTTTCGGAAAGCTTACAGTAATCTTTCTCATTATCTTACATGTAACTTTTCTGGATCCATTCATGGAAGCTTGGCTGAAAGGTTGCTATAAGATTTTTAAAAGATTTTGTGAAATATTTCACGTGAGCTTTCATTAGCCATTTATTCATGCTTACGTTTAGCTTACTTTTAGATTACGTAAAATATTGAAATGCAATATTAATGAAAGATTCAGTAAGCTTACAGAAAGGCTAATGGAAGCTGTCGCTGGAATATCACGTGAAAGTTTCATGGGAAGCTTGGAAGCTTTCGTGCTATGTGGGTAGTCTCTTTGAGACTTTCTTTTATTGATGGCACTCAAAATAATTATACCAATAAACGTATTCAAATCCTCAAGTTTCAAACAGAATCCGTTTTCTTTGATAGCCTCGATGATATGATATTTCATATCGTCAGAAAAGAAATTTTCAAATAGTTTCACAGGCTCAGAATATTGAATAGTTTTTTTCTCTGATTCTTTCAACAATAACGAATCTTCAACAGTATCTGAATGACATTTTTCACCATCGATCCAGTTATAAACAGAATCTTTTTCTAATTTATCATGATTATCAGAATAATTTTGAAATGCTCTTTTATATGTGATCTTTGATAGTTCTTCATTGTCTTCAGAATCAGAACCTGAATCGTCAGAACCAGAATCATTTGGATTCGGTATCCCAATAACGACATCGAAATCGGCATTTGATGTATCGATTTCATATTTTCCGTGTGGAGATGTTCTTGCTCTCTTACGTGATATGATAGAAACTCGTAAAAACGATGAAAATAGAAAAATTGATGTTCAAGCTTTCTTCAATCTTTACTCATTTTCAAATGACACAGTAAAACATTAATGAATCAATGATAACATGAAATTTTTTTGTAACGTTTCATATAAAAAAGCAACGAATTTCATTTATTTAAGATAACAAAGTAGTAAAAAAAATATTCTTTTTTAGTATGTTGCACTTTAGACGAAGAAAAACAATCAAAATCAAAATATAAATTTTTGCTGAATCAATTACAAGTTTCACGGCCATGAATATTTTATAAACGAATAAATCCCACTGAACATGTATAAACGTTAATTTTTACATTTCTATAAAGTATTTATGCATAGATTTATATGTATATATGTAAATAAATGTATAAACATTTGTACAAAAAATGGTTAAAATCTATAAATTTTCATATATTACAGGTATTTCTCATTGCCTATTTCAACGCACGTCGCAAGTTTTTTGTAGATTTTTAATATATATATATATATATATTATTAGCGATAACATTCTGAAAAAAATTTAAAAAAAAAATGTTCCGAAAATTTTGGTATTTTTTGTGCAAAAATCGGTCATAACTTTTTGCCAATTAATCTAATCAAAATTTGGCCAATAGATTCTAAAAGAGCATTAAATTTTACGTCAAAATATGTGAAAATAAAATTTTTTCAACGCCAATAATATACAAAATAATCGCGTCGAAAAGTCGCATAAAAATTCGAGCGCTTCGGCGTTAATGGATTAAGATTAGAAAAAATTTGTAACTATATTTTTGTTGAAAACTTACTTAATATCTTGTGCAACTTTTTAAATAATCCTGCGTAAACTATGATAAAAAATTTCAATGATTAATTTCTATTTTTATCAAAAATATAAAAGGAAATAATTTAAAAAAATTATTTTATGGGTGATACCAAATTGTTATATTGTCTTTCAATTTTATTTCTTTTTGGTTTAGATTTCGACTTTCATTCGTGCTTTGAAAAATCGGAAGCTTTTGGGCTAAATAAAAGACTGTTTTATTCATGTAAGAGATTAACAATAAACTAAATAAGAGAATATCACAACTCCGGATTACCAATTTCGTTAAAGCTATGAAAAAAATTCGATGCTAGGCAGCTCAAGGTCCGTCTTACCTAAAAAATTCAAATATCATTTAAAGCTCGAGAAAAGTGCTTTTATTTAAACTTCCTTATTTCATAAGATACCCATTCGTTTTAAAGTTATCAATAATCAAAACTGAAGATTAGAAATGTATTGATTGTATATTTTATAGCCTATATAATTATTGTCAATTTTAATGCATTTTCAATCTTCAGTTCTGATTGTTCATAACATTAAAACGAATTGATATTTTTTAACGTTACAAAGCTTAAATTGTAGCATTCTATTTGAGCTTTTTGTGATATTAAGGTTGGTTAGGTAAGGCAAATACGTGCTTGTTAATAGTCTTTTAAAAATATTAATATTAAATTGTATTTAAAAATTATTGCTATTCTACTGGCAGGCGCCGAATCTATCGAGCTTTGGTATCTTTAACACGAGCTTTTTTCATATTATTATATAAAAAAGTATCATACAGTTTTGACAAAATTATTAAATCTTTTTTACGAGCCTTTCCTATTTAGAAAGATGGTCTTTTATATAGCCCGAAAGCTTTCGATTTTTTCTAGCACAAACAGTATTTAAAATTCTATCTTGAAAAGAAAGATTCCAATGGTTGCATTATCAGCTTTTTATTTCTTTATTTTAACAAAAGCATCGTGTCTGCCATCTCAAAAGACATTTTTACGACCTTCTTCAGGTAGAAATCAAATCATTCTGACTGCTGTCGCCATTCTGGTAGCTGGATATACTTTTCATATGGTTGAAATTTGAAAAAGACTACAGAGATTGTCTTTGACACGGCTGAAACGATGTTTGTAAAAAAAGAAAAATAAACCCGATAGCCTTTAAATAAACATAATAATTGCCTTTCTTTTGATGAACAAATTTTAATTTGATTAATTAAAAATCAAAAGCTTTTGAGTTGCATAAAAGAACATCTTTATTAAATGTACAATTTATATATTTAGAATTGGAAAGAATCTAAATAGGAGAGTATCTCAACTCCGATTTACGAATTTAATTGAAACCATAAAGTATTTTCTGATATGAAACTATGAGAAAAGTTTGATAGCATTCAATGCTATGTAGTATAATAGCAATAATTTTTCGAATACAATACAAATTATACTTTTCCGTCTTACTAAACTAACTCAAATATCATTTAAAGCTTTAGAAACTAATTTTATTTAATCCTAGATATTTCATAAGATATCTATTTGTCCTGAAGTTATCAATATTCAAAATTGAAGATTCGAAATGTATTGATTATATATTTTATATCCTATTTAATTACTTTTAATTTTAATGCATTTACAATCTTCAGTTTTGATTGTTCAGAATGAATTGATATTTTGTGATGTTAAATCCATGAAATTTGCATTATAAATAAACGATTCAAAAATTTTTTCCCAACGCGGAGAACAAAAATCGATTTTCGTTGGCTGTTTTGCGTGAGCAAAACAGCTAATGAAAATCGAATTCCGTTCACCTTGTTGGAAAAAATTCTATACTCGACTCGCGGCCAAATAGGTCCCCACTCGTCTTCTTTGTCACTCTCGCGACGCTCGAGTGACAAAGGATTCGTGGGAATGACCTATTTTGCTCGCTTGTTGAGTAATCTACTATTATATCTTTTAATTAAAAAAATCATCTTAATCTACAAAGAAATTATTTTCTTAAACAAAATATTTTATGCCATCCAGCAAATACTTAATTGGGCAAGTTTTTTAAATTAAATATAACTAATATTTTAACGAAATAAAATCACTTGATTAAATTATACTCAGATAAAATCATTGATTGGGCTCAAAGATATATTTTTTTGCAGTAGTAGGAAAAATATTCTTATTTTTATAGCCTTTTATCTTGAAATCTACAACATTAAGTGTGCATTGAAAAATATTATTGCCAATTTAATAAATTGCTACCAAGGGTAATAATTCATTATTTTTAAAATTTTCAATTGAAATTAATAAATACTAAATTATTTATTTATTCATTAATTTCGAACAAATATTTTATCAAAACTTTTTTATAAATCCAATGAAAATTCTTTTTTACATTGTAAAATATTACATTTTTTTAATCGTTTATTTATAATCCGAGTTTATTGATTTATGAAATGATCAATGATTTAAAAAAAATTTAATGATAAAAAAGTTTTTCTGTAAAAGGGCAAAAGAAATTACAACTATGTTTATTTACTATTTTTTCTAATACTGTTACTATTATTATTAATTTATAAAGATGTTATTAACAATATTCAACATTTTATTAATCTTTAATGAAAGTAGTTTTATTAAGAACTTTTAAAATATTTACATATATTTTCAAATAAAGCATAGAATTAACAATTATTATTTATTTCTATTTATTTTTCTTGAAGATTATTAAATCATAATTAATACAACACTTAATTGCTACAAAAAGTAATATTGTAAATTTTATAAGGATTGTCAATTAAGAATTTAGCATCATCAGGATTTAAATATCTCGTTTTTTGTTTTCGACGTGAACTTGCGCTCGCATGTCGATGCTCTATCTATGCTTAACCCTATCTGTCATTAACTCAGTTGATTATTAATCAATCTTTTATAAGACATATTATATTTTTCTTGGATTATCACGTAATATTATTGAAAAAAAAAAACCTAAAAAAAATTTTAGACACTGCCGATAAAGAAAGGTGGGAAAAATCAACATTATTTGGTAAGTAATTCATCTAGTTAGAATTTTCTGTGATTTATTTATTTATATGAACTCTACTCGTTATTTCTATAAAAGTTATCAGAAATTATAATGAGGAATTAAATTTATAATATTAAAATTGAAGTTAAAATTAATAAATACGATTATATTCTTATTTATAGATTGGATAATTCTTGTAATTACAAATTGTAAATATTGATTCTTATTCGTTTAAAAAAAAATGATTGGGTTAAATATGATAAGAGTTGATTGAAGTCTTCCATTTAATAATACATGGTTTAATGAAATTAAACATCTATGATTAATTTAACATCTATGATTCATACGACATAATTCGGTGGAAAATGGATTTAAATTGGAATAGTTATGAAGGTATGTAGAAGTCATATGTCAATTAAATAAATACGATTCATGTAATCAATAAATTAATAAGATCAAAATCGTATTTTTATTATTTATTTTATTTGCTGAACAATTATTTACTTATTTTATAAAATTTATATGATAGTTTACGTATGTGAAGTTTTGAGATTATTTTTTTAAATTTTTATTTAAATTCAAATATATTTTATCGTATACATTCTTATTATTAAGCTTCAGAGGTCCGAGATTTCAGTGGACCTGTTGTCCTAAGAAATGTGGTATAAAAGGTATCTTAAATCATTGATTGATCATAGGCAAAGTATTGATCACAGGGTGAGCCATTTTTGTGATTCTCCAGACCTCTGGAGGTTAATTAAAAAAAATATAATCATAGAAATTAAATAATCATAATTTATTGCATTGAAAATATCAATATTCATTATTATCTTGATACTACTAAATAATAGTTTCAACTAAAATAAAATTAAAAAAGAAATAGAATATAAATAAAATAAATATAAAAAACTATTACATTTTTATGTTGTTTATTTGGATTGTTATTTATTTTTACTTGAATTAAAATTTTTTTATGTAGATTCGTTTACGGATTCAGAAGAAATTAATCAAGATTATCTTATTAATTTTCATAACAATACGTCTGAAGTAAAAATTCATGTTCCTGATATGTTTTCTCAAAAAGACCCCGATAAAAGCTATTCAAGTTTAGATATTAGTGATTCTCATTCGTCAGACCTGCTGCAAACCACTTTTGAAGGCAATTCTGAGGCATCAGATAATATTTCAAAAATTATAGAAAACTCAGAAATTTTATTTGTTGATAATTATGTCATTGAAGAAGTTAACTTAAATACTCATGACATCAATAATGTACATACGTTAGGCACGCAACAGATCGAATTTGAAAGTACTTCTAAGGCGTTAGATGGTAATTTAGAAAAAGTAAAGTTTTCTGATAATGAATCTATTGATGATTCCAAGAGCGAAGAAGCTTATTCGACTAGTGATGAAGAACAAAATCAACTTTATGATTGTGATAGAATTTCAGATGAAGAAAAAAATGATAGTGGTGAGATAAATCAAGAATATGATTTAAATTTGCAAGGCTCTTCTGTTAATGAAAAAAAAGAAAATATGTAGAGAAAGAAAAATTAACAAGAAAAAGAATTCGTAACCCCGATAAATGGGAACGAAACGTGACAAAAAAATTTAAAAATCAGGGGCTTCAGTATAAATCATCGTATACAAAAAAAATCGTTCCAGCACGTTCTTTAAAAGAAAGTTGTGGTCCCGGATGTAGGTACAAGTGTGAAAAAAAAATTACAGAAGAGAGAAGACAATCTTTATTTATAGAATTCTGGAACATACCAGATCATTCAAAGAAGTATGATTTTATAATTCGACATGTAGCGGAAAAACCGAAAGAAAAAATGACAAAACCAATAAAAGAAATTTTTCTAGAACGTATTCGCTCATTAATGGCTCTAATGAAAAAGTGATTGTATGTCAAACGATGTTTTTGAATACATTTAGTATCAGTTTTCAGATGATAACTACAGCTTTGAAAAAAGTTAGGAATGGTGATACAGTTCTTGTCGATCAGAGAGGCACATCCAAGAAGCGGCCACGAGAATTGGCAAAAGACAAAACCGATAGTGTTATAGACCATATCAATATGTTTGCTAGAGTTGAATCTCACTATACGCGAAAAAATTCAAAACGAGAGTATTTAGAAGAAAAGTTATCGTTAAGCCAAATGTACAGAATGTATGTTGAGTGGGCAAAAGAAAATGACAGATTAGTAGCTACTAAGCATCACTACTCGGATATATTCAATAATGAATTTAATATCGGTTTTTTTAAACCAAAAAGGACTTATGCGATTTATGTGAAGGTTACAAAAACGCTTCAGATGAGACAGAAAAAAATGCTTTGAAAGAAAAATATGAGACTCATTTAAAAAATAAGGAGGAATCAAGGAGAATAAAGGCCGATGACAGGCAGCTAGCAAAGGAGAACCCTCATATAAGCATGATATGTTTCGACTTCCAAAAGGTATTAACGACTCCGAAGACTGATGCTAGTTTATTGTATTATAAACGCAAACTCTCTGTATATAATTTTACGATTTACGATGTTGTTCGTCATCAAGCCTTTTGCTACGTTTGGAGTGAGAACGATGCCAAAAAGGATCAAACGAAGTAGCGAGCTGTATTCTTAATTATATCTCAAAATGGTTAATGAAGGCATTACAGATTTTTTTATATTCTGACAATTGTGGCGGACAAAATAGAAATAAAAATTTATTTTCTATGTTTGTTTACGCGTCAAGCAATTATAATATTAATATAAAACACACATTTTTGGAAGCTGGACACACTCAAAACGAAGGTGACTCTGTACATGCTCGAATAGAAAGATATTCTGAAGGAAGAAAAATATTTACGGTGGATGAATGGTGTAATATTATTGAATCAGCAAAACAAAACGAGCCAAAATACAAAGTTATTAAAATAACATTCGATCTTGTTTATGATTTTAAAGATCTAGCGAAAAATCAAAATTGGAACAAAACTGCAAACGAACAAAATAAGAAAAGCAAAGGTCCTGTTGGAATTTCGAAATTTAAACAAGTGTTTGTATCAAAGGAAAAAAATAATGTATTACAATATAAAATTGATTACAACCAAGACTATGAAGTTTTAGTTACAAGAAAGGATAGAAATCATGCTAATGTTAAAAAATATAATTTAAGAAAAGCCTATGAATCGGTGCAAGGTTTACCAGCTGCGAAATTAAAAGATTTGAAAACCTTGTGCGTGAAAAATGTAATACCAAAAATATATCATGAATTTTACTCATCATTTACAGTTAAAAGAGAACGAAACGAATCAAATAGTGACTTAAGCGAAAAAGAAGATTAAATTGATTTATATTATATTTTAATATCATAAGTAACTTAATTCGAATTGAAATAAAATATTATTTACTCAGATATATAATAGCTTTAAATTGAAAATAAAATATGAGATTTTTAATTAGTTTATAAAATATATGCACAATACGTATTTTATTTTAATTTTAACGTACATTATTGAATGACTTTTGAAGTTCTTCGCATAAGATATTTTTGCTTACTAGGATATCATATCTCTAGATCACCGATTTTCTTAAAACTGAGAAAGATGTTTTCTTATAAAAAATATGGAAAAAGCTCGAGTCTTAGACGCCAATAGTTAATGAATCCAAAAGAAGCAGTATAATAGCAATAATTATCATAAAATATAATTAAAATTGATATTTATTCATAAACGTATTAAAAAGAACGTGTTAGTCTTAGATAACCTATTCAAATATCACAAAAAGCTTTAGAAAAATGCCTTAATTTGAGATTTGTCCAATCAAAAAATATCAACTATTTCTCAAAATTATTAACAATCGAAACTGAAGATTAAATATGTATTAAAATTAACAGTATTTAAATAGGCTATAAAATATATAATCAATATATTTCTCATCCCCAATTTCAATTCTTGATAACTTTAGAACGAACTGATATTTTATAAAATAACAAAGTTTAAATAAAAGCAGTTTTCATAAGCTCTCCGTGATATTTGGGTATGTTAGGTAAGATGAACACGTGCTGATTATTAATTATTCGAGGAAATATTAATTCTTATTACATTTCCAAATATTATTGCTATTATACTCCCTAGTTTTGAATCCATCAGCATCCAAAACTCTAGCCTTTTCTATATTTTTATATAAGTAAACACCTCACAGTTTCAATAAAATTTTTGAACCAAAGTTTAGGTACTCTCATATTATAGGCGAGAGGGACACCCCAAAAAAGCGCTTAGTTTTCGAGAAGGTGACTGCTACCGTCCTACAAGCTAATTTTTTTTTAAAGAAAACTTCTGACCCATAGATTACGAATACAAACTTTTTTTTTAATTCCGAGTCCGGGAACATAAAGAAAATGGCGAAAATGGCGGTTTAATAGGTAAAAATTCTACGCACACTATAAGTAACCGCCATTTTCTTTATGTTCCCGGACTCGGAACTAAAAAAAAGTTTGTATTCGTTATCTGTGGGTCAGAAGCTTTCTTTAAAAAAAAAAAATTAGCTCGTAGGACGGAAGCGGTCACGTTCTCGAAAAATAAAAAAATTAAACGCTTTTTTGGGGGTGTCCCTCTCGCCTATTAAGTTTATTGTTTACCTCCTAAGTGTCTAAATACATGAATTGTATGTACAATAAAGGCGGTCTTTTATTTAGTCCAAAAACTTTCTATTTTTCGAAGCACGAATAAAAATAGAAATTCGATTATCAAATAAAAGAGTTCGGTGATTGTACTATCAGCTTTATTTTTCTTATTTGACGAAAACATCCTTTTTGACATTTTATAAAACATTTTAATGACTTTAAGATTAAAACCTGATCTTTCTGACTGTTGTCGTGGTAGCTAAGCATACTTTTTATATTGTTTAAATATGAAAAAGGCCATAGAGATTTTCTTTTAGTGATCAAAACGATTTTTTTGTAAAAAAAGTAAAATGAAGCTGATAGTATAATCACTCGAGTATTTCCTTTGATGATCGATTTTGATGTTCATTCGTTCTTCGAGAAATTGAAAGCTTTTGTTCTAAATAAAAGCTAAATAAGACCGTATTCTTAAACATGCAATTTACATAATATTTAAGCATTCAGGAGGTTAATAACAGACTAAATAGAAGAGTATCTTAAATAATAGAAATATGAAAAAAGCTCGATAGTTTAGAAGCTTAACAGTATAACGGGAATAATTTTATAAATATAATAAAAATTAATATTATTTCAAAAGACTAATAATGAGTACGTGTTGGTCTTACCTAACATACCTAATAATCACTTAAAGCTTAACAAACTTGTTTTTTTTTTTAAATTTTTGATATTTTATAAAATATCTATTTGTTTTAAAGTTATCAACAATCAAAATTGGAGATAAAAAATGTATGAATTATATATTTATGGCCTTCGTAATTACTATTAATTTTAATGCATTTTTCAAATTTAGATTTTTGATGGCTTTAAAATGAATTGATATTTTATTACATAACAGAGCTCAAATAAAAACATTTTACTTTTGCTTCAAGTGATATTTGGGTATATTGGGTATGGCAAACATGTGCTCATTTTGATCTTTCGACAAAATATAAATTATATATTATATTTCATAACATTATTGCTATTTACTGATAATCTTTGGATAATTTTGGCTTACCTTATGTGTAATTTTTATCTTTATTTTGAGCTTTATTCAATAAAAATCATGTTAAGTTAATGACGGTGTTATTCATAATTTATATAATGCCATTATTATAATATATATGCTATAATAAAAGATTAAGGTTAAAAAAAATTAGAGAAATTTTCAGAAAAAATCAGAATAGAAGATTAAAAATGTATTAAAACTAACACTTATTGCATATGCTATTGAATAAAATACATAATTTAACATTTATAATTTTTAATTTTGATTGATGATAACTTTAGAACAAATTAATATTTTATGAAATAACAAAGCTTAGAAAAGAGTAGTTTTCTTAAGCTTTAAGTAATATTTGGATATGTTAGGTAAGACGAATACGTGCTCATTATTAGTCTTGATAAAATACTGATTTTTATTATATTTAAAGAATAATTGTTATTATACTGCCTCGCATCGAATCGAGCTTTTTTTATATTTATAGAGTTTTAAATAAGAAAAAACTTGATCGTTTTAACTAAATTAGTAAACCTAAACCTCCTATTTATATTATCAACTATTCAATTTTCTCAATATATAAATTGTACATTCAAGAAAGATGTTCTTTTTTTCAGCCCGAAAGCTTTAATTTTTTGAAAAATGAATGAAAATTAAAATTTCATCTTCAAAAGAAAGGCAATTGTGATTGTACTATCAATTTTATTTTTCTTTTTGTAAAAACACATCGTTTCAACCGTGTCGAAGACAATCTCTATAATCCTTTTCAAATTTCAACAATATAAAAAGTATATACAGCCACCACGACGACAATAGTCGGAATGATTCAATTTCTACCTGAAGAAGGCCATAAAAATGTCTTTTGAGATGGCAGAAATGATGCTTTTGTTAAAATAAAGAAATAAATCGCTGATGATGCAACCACTGGAATCTTTCTTTTCAAGATAGAATTTTTAATACTGTTCGTGTTTGAAAAAGTCGAAAGCTTTCGGGCTATATAAAATACCGTCTTTCTAAATAGAAGAGACTCGTAAATTCGGATCAATAATTTTGTTAAAACTGTAAGGTACTCTTTTCTATAATTGTACTATCAAGTTTATTTATTTTCTTTTACAAAGAAAATAAATAAACTTTGGCCATCTTGAAGACCACCTTTACAGTCTTTTTCAAATTTCAACAATATGAAAAGTAATTCCGGTTAAGACGACGAGAACATTTAGAATGATTTGATTTGTACCTGGAGAAGGTCTTTTGTTCGTTTAATTCGTTCTAATGATATGAATAATTAAAACTGAAGATTGAAAATGCATTAAAATTAACAATAATTATATAGGCTATAAAATATATAATTAATACATTTCTAATCTTTAGTTTTAATTATTGTTAACAACGAATTGGTATCTTATAAAATAAGAAAGCTCAAATAAAGCAGTTTTCTTGAGCTTTAGATGATATTTGAGTTTTTTAGGTAAGACGGACCTCGAGCTGCCTAGCTTCGAATTTTTTTATATTTCCGTATAAGAAAATGCCTCACAGCTTTAACGAAATTGGTAAACCGAAGTTGTGATACTCTCCTATTTAGTTTATTGTTAACTTCTTACATAAATAAAACAGTACATAAATTGTATGTACAAGAAAAACGGTCTTTTATTTAGCCCAAAAGCTTCCGATTTTTCGAAGCACGAATGAAAATCAAAATCAAAAGGTTAGTCAAAACTAACCAGAAGAGGTAATGACCTTCGGGTCACAGATCTTGATAAAACTTTGGAATATGTTTTTAGGTACCATAACGCTTTGAGAAACTGAAGTTATAGTCGTTTGTGCTCTTATTTTTAAAAAATATTAAAATGGTGCTCCTAATTAAAATGTAAATATTTCAGTCTAGAAATTTTTTTAACTCTTTCAGTCTCGAATTATTTTTACTGAAATTTTTTTTGCAATTAATGTTGTAAGTCGAATTTATGGCAATAAACAAACAAATTAAATATTTTAATTATCTAATCTGCTCGAGATCTTGTATTTTGCCAGTTAAAATTTGTACCTGTTATTTTACCTCAAAAGTTTTTGTAATTTATATGCCATCGCTGACAGAACTAATTCAAGTACGTGGACGAAAACGTTTTCTCGAGACCGGAAAAGTTAATAAATTTACAATAACTAAAATGAAAGTAGAGAAAGAAAGCTTCAATTTGCTGTTTTTAAAATTGAGAAATAATAATTAGAACCAAAGTTATGCTTGTTGAAGGTTGAACAGCAAGAAAGTACTAAAAATCATTGTTCTTCAGAATTTAGATGATTTTTGGTACTCTTTTACTGCTCAACTTTAAACAAGCATAACTTTGATTCTTATTATTTCTCAATTTTGGAAACAGCAAATTAAAGATTGCTTTCTCTACTTTTATTTTAGTTATTTTAAATTTATTAAAGACATTTCTAGACTGAATTATTTACATTTTAATTAAGAGCTCTTTTTTTTACATTTTACAAGGAAAGTGCATTTTCTCGGTTTTTCTTCTAACTTCGGGATCTTTTTTGACATGAAATCATGAAAAAAGCCATGTACATTCGGTCCAATGCTCGATTTTTTCAGAATTAAAATCAGTTTTGTCTGCTTCGTTAAAAAATTTGCATCTGCTTTATAGATGTATATTTTTTGAACTACTTATTCTGTAAGGTTTTTACTGATTGCATATTAAAGTTAAGATTAAAACGTTTTGATTAAAAAAAAACGTGTTTAAAAAGCTCAAGTTGTTTGAAAGTTATAAGAAAATAAAAATTGCGTAAATATTTAACTGAAAATTGCATAAAAAATAAATGCTGCATTTTAATCTAAATTTCATTTTTATTTTCATCCTTCATAAGTTTTAAACAGGTTGAGCTTTTTGAACATGTTTTTTTTTTAATCAAAAGATTTTATTCTCAACTTGAATATGCAATTAGTAAAAAGCTTACAGAATAAGTAGTTCAAAAACTCTAAAACTATAAACCAGATGCAAATTTTTCAATAAAATAGGCAAAACTGCTTTTAACTTTGAAAAAATCGAGCGTTGGGCCGAATGTTAAAAAAGTTGAAGTATTACTCTTTTTGTGGGACTGCCCTATCTCTATCTCTGTCACCTGACGCAACGCTAATAATGTTGCGTTTTCTAAATGAATATATAATCAGTCAGATTTCTTCTTCAGATTAGTGAATTTCTCCTAAAGGGAAGCGATTTTAATTCTAACAACAAGAACGGAGTGGTTAATGAGAATGCATAATTCTACTAACATCTAGTGGATTTATCCTTGCATGGAGAAACCCTAATGAAATGGACTTTTTGTTTCCTCACAAAAAATCATTTCTGTCAGTGAAATATCTCAAAATTAGGCTTTTTATTAGTTAAAATAGTAAGCTGTAATATAGAGATAGGATATATGTAGGTATTTTACATTCCCTTAATTGTTAATCATGACTATCAACAACAAAAAATTTATGCCCTATCTGAATCACAACTAAAAATCAGGACTGTAGCAGTTTGCATTGGTTCATTTCCAATAATTCGAAATTCCTATTTTATACTGTATCTTAAATCCCTGGAAAAATTGTAGACAAAAAATTTATTTTTTGAATAATTTATTATTGGCATTTTTATTAAATAATCAAATGTTATTCAATCATACTTAATAATAATTTTTAAGACTTTTGATGCATTAAGTCATTCTTGGATTAAGCTGATTAAAAATTATTATTCGTGAAAAATTGTTGAAAGCATTTTTCAATTCAAAATGATTATTTAACATCAAAATTTCAAAATCTTTGTAAATTTGGTTAAACATTTTTACTAGTAACATGTGATTTTAAATAATTTTTTACGGACATATTTTGAATAATTTTTGCTTACTTTGATCCTGTGTAATTTTTTCTTAATTCTAAGCTTTATTCGTTAAAAATCATTTTAAATTATTAACTGTGCTGTTAATAATTCATATACTGCCATTATATAAATTATTGAACCCTCTAAAATACAATAATATTAAATCGACCACCGAAAAACAATTATATTGAATTATCCAGGGAGTTACAATCATATTGCATTCTTTGCCGAGATACAATCTTATAGAATTGTTCATTAAGATGCAATTATATAGAAATGACCATAGAGATACAATTTTATTGCATTATCCGTTGAGATACAATTTTATCGAACTGTCAGCCAAGATACAATTATATAGAAGCGATCGTAGAGCTACAATTATATTGCATTCTCTGACGAGTAACAATTATATTGAATGCTCTTTGAAGTACAATTATATTGAATGATTTTCTGAGTTACAATTTTATGAATAGGAGCAGAGATTTGGAACATAATTATAAAAACATATTTAAAAAGGCAAAATTTAATACCAGTATAACAATTGTCATAACATGAAATTGATGTTAAGTGTTCAAGATTAATAGAAAGATGCATAAAAATTTATATAAAAGAATTTATAAAATGTAGAAATTCAAAGATTTGAACATAGCGACGTCATATTCACATTATGTGAATGGAAAATTAATATCTTAATAACGTGTTAAAGTATTTTGGTTAAACTTTGCTGTCTATTCGAGCGATGATGATGAAACATTCACATCATTGAAATAAAACGATGTAGTTTTTCAATTTACTAAGAGATTCTCAATTTTGAAAACGAGATATATTTATTAATTCAATCAAAAGTTACAGTTTTCATTCATAATGTACAAAATATACGTATATATTTAGTATTTGAGATTGTTATATGGAATATTACTGATGAAGATAACCTTTTTTAGATAATTGTATCTTAGTGCATATAGAAATGACTTTTTTAATAATTGCAAAGTACGTTATAGTTTAATTCGAATATTGAATTTTTCAGCTAACATTTATGATTTATTTGAAAGCCTATAACCTCAATGAGTATATCCTTTTATTTCAGATCTTTTGCATACAAATGATGTATCTGATTTCAAATCTAGAAATCAGTAACGTATAAATGCGTTTATTAGATTAAAAAGAACAAACAAGAATAAAAATTCGATCAATTTAAATCTTTAGATAGTTAAATGCTCTTTTGGTTTTTAAGTGAGTAAATGATTGTAAAAAAAAAGTTTGAAATAATTTAATTCACACAGTTATGACAATAACGAAATTTGATACCA
This sequence comes from Anastatus disparis, assembly GCA_017163975.1. NCBI lineage: Eukaryota > Metazoa > Arthropoda > Insecta > Hymenoptera > Eupelmidae > Anastatus > Anastatus disparis. The sequence goes on from JAFFSR010000251.1 coordinate 7,534,532, forward strand.
TACCACTATCAATAGATCCACCGGGATCGCGACGGCAGGGGAGCGTACCCCCCGAGCAGTGAAGGTCCCGGAGTGTTGCCTAGGGTCGACCCAGATCGCGACGGCAGGAAGGCGCTTTCCGAGGAGTGAAGGTCTGTGAGTGCCGACGAGATTAGAACTTCGTAAAGGAGGTTAAGATTTTCATGACTTTAAAGACTATTTTTTTGCAACCTTCAGTAGACAAAGTCTATTTCTTAAATCTTCATTATGAACTTCATGCAAACAGCAATTGATATTAGGATGAATATGAAAAAATAGAATATTTGAGATATAATAACTGCATCAAAGTGTGAGAATGTGTGATGTATGAATGTAAAATATTTTTCTTTATTTTTTAAATAAGTAGTATCTGGAAAAAAAACTGAATTTTATGAATGGAAAGTAAGAAAAATCATTGAGTGATTCTCGAAGATCTAAACTATGAATGTGAACTATCGTTCATTAAAGAGTCAAACGATTCACAATGAAGGCTTTACATTTTCTTCATTCAATTGAAATAAACTATGATTAGTTTACATTAAGACGCTTCAGTCAAACCATGGTTGTATGTCTTCTGTACTTGTATACTAAATTGTATTTTCAAGAAATAGTTTTCTTTGCGAACATGAAGGTTGTACTTGTGCGGGAAGACTTATGGTAAAGTCGTTCTGTGGCTTGTAGGCTATCAAAGAAAGTGCGAAAATCTGATTTGTTTAATGATGAAAATTTATTTATGATCATCAAATATGCATATCAAAATTATAATATATTTTAAAGTTGTTATAATAATTGAAAAACCAACAGAGCATGCATATCAAAATCTTGTGGGTATGAATTAAAATATGATGGTTATAATTGAATCAAATTTGAAAGTCGATAGTTGATTGATTTTTGGTGCAAAATCCCTAGGTTTTGTACGGGGGGAAGAATGTTACGGATTGATATTTTATTTTAAGATATTACTAGAAAAATATTTAGTATAAAATAAATAAACGAATAATTTTAATTTGAATATAACTATATATGTAAATAGGTAGATATGTAAAAATTTAGTTTGTCAAAAAAAAACAATTGATAGTCGTTGCGCGACTAATTTTATTATGTTTTAGAATCTAAGTAACCTCTGAACAGAATAAATCGCTGCTTAAAAATATGAATACAAAAGTTATAAAAAGTGATTTGTATTATTATTATTTTCTCTTAAATCTCCTGCCATAAGTTTCTGCTTGATGCGGGAACAGGACATTTAATGGCGCTGGCAAAAGTGCAGCTTTTGGAATCAAGCGATGATAAAAATTGACGAGGCCGAGAAAGCGTCGTAAGTCAGCTATAGCTTTCGGCTGAGGAAAATCAATGACTGCTTTAACTTTTTCTGTAGTAGGTTTACTACCTTCGCTATTGACAACATAACCTAGAAATTCTAGTTCTTCCGAGCCAAATTGACATTTGTCTATGTTTAAACGCAGATTAAATTCTTTTAATCGTTGGAAGACGATTCTAACATGTTTTTCATGTTCCTCAGGAATCTCTGAGGCTATCAATATGTCGTCAATATACGCATAAACAAAATCTAAATCACCTAAAGCTTGAAAAATGTAGCGTTGAAAGGTTTGGCTGGCATTTCTCAAACCAAATGACATAAAGTGGTACTCGAAGAGTCCAAATGGCGTGATAACAGCTGTTTTTTGTATGTCGCACGGTGCTACTGGAATTTGGTTATACGCCTTGAATAAGTCTATTTTCGAAAAAATCTTTTTTCCTCGTAGGTTTGCGGTGCAGTCTTGCAGATGCGGAACTGGGAATTTATCCGGAATCGTGATAGCATTAAGGTGTCGGTAGTCGCCACATATTCGCCACGAACCATCTTTCTTGGGTGCAAGGTGTACGGGACTAGCCCAGGGACTACGCGACGGTTTACATATCCCTTGATCCACGAGCTGTTTGAATTCAGCTTTTGCTGCCTTGAGCTTTTCCGGCGAAAGACGTGTAGCACGTTCCGCGACGGGTGGAACTTCTTTAGTAGTAATAAAGTAAAAAACTTCTGAGTTCCTTGGTAAAGCCGGTTGCTCAAGACCAGTGAGCTCAGGAAAATCAGAAAGTAATTCAGAGTACTTATCGCTAATCTTAGGATCAATTGTACTAATTAAAATAAGAGGAACATTTCTAACTACACCTTTGGTAAACGCATTATTCATTGGGTCAATCAACCTTTTGTTTTTGAGATCTGGCAGAAGACTATAGTGTTTTAAAAGATCGGCACCTATTATTGGGCTCAGAACGTCCGCAACACAGAAATTCCACGTAATTGGTCTAATGCCAAGGTGAAGAGTACGAAAGAGTACCCCCCGTTTAGATAGGTAAAATGCCCTCCCTCATATATTTCAAAACTAATATTTTTTCTTGTTTTTATAGTAATTAAGATTAGGTTTTGTTATATTTATAATTTCCTAACACATACCCTAACCTCAACATAACCTAAAAATCACTTTTTTTATAAAATTTTTTTTTTATCTGGAAGGATGAATGATATTAATCCCGCGAAAATCATATGACTAGGTCTTAGTACTCTCTTTTACTGTGATTTTTTGCGAGTCCTAGAAAGCAGTTTTTCTAACTTAAAAATAACATTTAAATCATAAAATCTCCGTAACTTTGCTCAGGGAGGGGCTTTGTATATATAGGATTTATAGTTATCTGTCTAGTATTTGTCTCTGTTTTTCGCGTGTAGTGGACATAATTTGCCTATGGATACATTGAATAGTAGCTTTGAGACTCTAAAGAGATGATCAAGGTCATAAAAACATAAAATGCAGCAACGAGCAAGGTAGCTATGTAATAATTTCAGAATTATTTTATTTTTTTAATTGTTTTGTAACAGCATCCAAGTATTCCTAAAGTTATCATGCATATTTTCAATGTATTTTTTCACGTAGAATCCAATGAAGCTATTTTTTTTCTCTAAAAATGATTTGTGAGTTGCTAGAGACCAATAACCGACAGAAAACCTATGAAAAAGTGGTTTTTCGAGTTTTTCGCCATGGCGCCATGCCAAAATCGAATTATTGGTCATCATAAACTGTATTTGTTTTTTTAAAATACAAATTTTGAGCTCAGAAAATTACTTGTAGCCCCTCCCTGAGCAAAGTTAGGGAGATTTTATGATTTAAATGTTATTTTTAGGTTAGAAAAACTGCTTTCTAGGACTCGCAAAAAATCACAGTAAAATAGAGTGCTAAGACCTAGTCAAATGATTTTCGCGGGATTAATATCATTTATCCTTCCAGATAAAAAAAAAAAAATTTATGAAAAAAGTTATTTTTAGGTTATGTTAAGGTTAGCGTATATGTTAGGAAACTATAAATATAACAAAACCTAATCTTAATTACTATAAAAACAAGAAAAAATATTAGTTATGGAATATATGAGGGAGGGCATTTTACCTATCTTAACGGGGGGTACTCTTTTTCGCCAAAAGTTTTAATCTCGGTCCCGTTTGCAGCTTATAGTTTAAACGCACTAGGAGTTTTCTCCTTTACATTGCCTGCTGGAAGCAGCGAAATCTCCGCGCCAGTATCTATTAAAAACGTTTCCGCGGTAACGTTATCAAAAACGTGGAGGCGTGTAGAATAATCAGGCCCTGCCATGCTCGCCTCCATGATGACAGGACGAGCTAGCCGCCCGAAGTCGTGGACTGAAAACAACACAGTTTCTCGTTGGTGCCTTTACAAAAGCAAGCTTTTTCACCGAATTTACGATGCACCCAACACATATTGCCGTCATTTGACATTTTAACCGAATTATTGTTGCCTTTGTTGCGTGACTGCGATCTTGATCTTTTCATTTTATTTTTTGTTTGCTTGAGCGAAGCAATCTCTTTAGTCAACTGTTCTACAGCAGGATCACGCGGCGCGACGGCAGAGATCTGAGAAACAGACTCTGATGTATTTTACATAATCTTATCCGCAATTTTCGCTAACTTACTTAAGTCCTGTTCATCTATTGATGCAAGAATGCCTCTATTGTACGGAGAAAGGTTTTCTAGAAAAATAGATTTTAGAACTTTATCGTCGCATTTGCTATTAGCGTTCAAGTTACGCAACCGTTGTAAAATTTGCGATGGTTTGCCGGAGGTGAGCCTGGCCCTTTAACAATTGTCTAAGTTCAGCTTCTGCTGATTGGCAAAAGGTATCTAGGACGCGCTCTTTAATTTTTGTATAAGGTTGAGTCGGGTCCTGATTTGTGATAAGATCGCGACAGTAAGCTAGTGCCTCCGTACTCAAGAGAGCAATTTCGTGACTGGCTTTAGTTTTTTCCGTCGTTATATTCGCAGTTTCAAATGATGCTTCTAGTTGTACGAACCTTAAATCAACATCTTGCACCGAGAAGGGATGAACTTTTAGTTGCCGATAGTTGGCTTCTACCGTATTATTTCGCGGCGTATTTTCTAATTGTTCGAGTCGTCTACGCAGTTCTTCTACATCTGCCATTTTGATTGAATCTGAATATGCTTTAATTTCATTTGAGTAATACTGTATAAAAATATCACTATGCAAGAGAATTCATAAAAGTTTTCTTAATAAAAGAGAAGAAAAAAAAAATTTTAATGATGTTAATTCTTTAAAATAATGATAAGTAGAGTTTTTCTCTTCATAAGTAAATATTTATTGGTATGACTTACAAAAACGCTTACATATACGCACGCAGGCGTACTACACATTGTGATATAATGCCATACATGTATAACTAGGTTATGTATTTAATATTTATATGTAAATCCTGCTTTTAGCTTTTTATAGTTTCACTTTTAGATATACTTTTCAAGATTTCTTGACTAATTTTCTCAATATATTTAAAATTTGAAAACTCTTTTTAAGTAATTTAACCTCAATTTTCTTTTAAATATTTCGCTGACTATATATTTATATATATTAGCTTACGAGAAACATAACCTCTTTCATTATTTTTATATCAACTCAGTTTAATCTTTATTAAATCTATACTCATGAGGGTCATATCCTCTTTTATTAATTATACACGTGAATTTTTATCTATGAATATATAATCTTTTTTTATCTATTTTCTTTATTTTGTTTAATTTAAAAAAAATATATATTTAAACAGTATGCTCGATTTAATTCTCTTAATAAAATAAAAGTGTTTTAAAAGTATTTATGAATTTTCTAGTTAATATATTTTTTCTTTGTTACAAGACTTAATATCGCGCGATTTCGCACTTTTTCTTTTTTTATAACTCGCTTAAATTCCACGAATTTCGTGTTTTTGTATATGCCTGCACAATGGCGGCCAAAAGAAAAATGTTTTCTGTCCTTTTACACAATCACCGGTAACGTACTTTGCACGCAATGATGAGCTGCAGAAAGTCTCTGTAGACGATGATTGAAGTCAGGCACCGTTGACGACGTTGAAGTCAAGCCCCGTTGACGATGTCGAAAGGCGTTTTTCTAAACGCTGTTGAACCGACGATCTAGATGAGTGGGCCCGTTGACCATGTGCACTCAGCCTATGCAGGCTATTACGCGATGCCAAAGTTGCGTACCTATGCACGTTAAAGCTGACCTCCTGGCGCTGAATTTTATTGGGAGTTGATGACGAAAAAAACTTGCTCTTCCATATACATCTTGAGTAAAGTCAACTGCGTCGATCTCGCAGTTGTTGAAAAACGTGGTCTTTTACTACCAGTAAAAGAACGTGGCCCTTCTCTTTGTTACCCTGCCGTCATCCTCTGGAAAAATCCCGAGTCGAGGTCACCAATGTGGTAATTTGCTATACCATTATATATTCTTGCAGCCACTTCTGCAGTCATGCTCTTGGATTAGAGGAATGAATAAATATTTGCAAGGTTAAGAAACAATTAGCAATTTATTTAGAACAAAGAAGGTACATGGTCATCTGACCAACTCTGACGAGAGACTCTACTCGAGTCTCCGCAACTCTTTTCTACGCTTACTTAGTTACCCCCACTCTTACAATAGAGAGAGAAAGAATGATAGTAACCCCACAATTTTAAGGTCCTGATAGGGCAGACTCATTTTCAGATGTGCCCTATTGTTACCCGTTTATCACCGGACAGTTGCCTGACAATCGATGTTGAAAAAATTCGAAGTAATAACATAACCTCATCTGATGTACGTGTTTATTTGGTGTGAAAAAAAAAACTATTTTTCTTGTAAATTTAAGTCTAAAATAGTTTGAATATAAATAATATTCAACATGGAAAGAAGAATTATTTTAATTTTAGATACAGCCATGTACTTATTTAGTAGTGTAGTGTATGTGTGTGTGTTTTAATAGCAATCAACATTGAATTTTCGTAGAACAAAATAAATGCATAATATATAAAATTGAGTTGAAGAATGATTCATTCATATTATTTTATAAAAATATCAATACATTTATCTTTTACAAACTAATTCGTATCTTATAAGAAAAATAACATTTAATTTACTGGCAAGGATGTCAGAAGAGGTTATGTTTTACTTTAAAAGGTTTTGAATATCAATATTCAGGCAAATTATCATGCAGTGAACGGGTAATAATAGAATATTTAGGAAAATGAGGCTGCCCTATCGGGACCTCAGAAGCACCCCATTACAACCCAAGTAATGCCCCTGTCAGGATGCCCTGTGGGGTCCTTACAATTTTGTAGGGCATCCTTAATATTTTTCTTGTCGGGAACATGTTACGCAATATACTTCGTCTTCATATGTTATAGAGGATATTTTGAATTTAGTTAAAGATTTTGTTTTCGAATTAAAAATCAGACGAATCGAGTATACTACATAAAATAAAACTTTTTACTATATATGTTCCAAGTACTTTATGCTTTTCGATTTTACATTATTATTTATTATCAAGGCAGTGAATTTTGGTATCTTTATAGATAAAATTAATAGGTTGATTCTTCTTCGAGCCGTCGAAGAGAAAGGTTGTGTTTCGCGAGCGCTCCGTTTGTTTACATTCGCTATTAGTCGGTGTGTATAGTTAAGGAATTTCGGGCTTGGCCCAATCCCCCTTTGTGTGTATATAATATACACACAGGTGTCGGAAGGCGTGTAAAATTTTGCCTATAAGGCATCGAAATGGCCTTTTCACAAAGCTCCATTTCGCAGAATGCATTTCCCGTAAATGCATCTGCAAATATTAGTTCCTTTAATACCGAAACAAGTGCAGTTAATATTAGTGAAAAACCGTTTAGTGCAAAATATAGTGCAGTGGCTCAACGCGATCGTTTTCCATCAAGAGAACAAGGCATTGTCATTTACTGCGTAGAAGGTCTAAATCTCACCGATTACACTGTAGCTGTGGGAGACATCGTAAAACCTGTAAACATACTATACTCAAGCAGAGGATCGAATCAACGTGTTTGTTTGTACCTTTCCAACGTCGAAATGGTAGAAGATTTTACCAACAAGTATAAAAATTTAATGATAGGTGACAAAACTGTCACAGTAAGGCCTTTAGTAGCCAAACAACAAAGGATTATCATATCAAACGTCTCCCCAGTAATTCCACACGACATAATTAAAGATGCGCTGGACTCTGTAAATATTAAATGCTGTGCTCCAATCACTACTCTGAGAGCCACAATTGCTAAAGAAGGCTATGAGCATATTTTAAGCAACAGAAGGCAAACATACATAGAACCTCTTGACGTCCCAAAACTTCCTGAATTTTTAAAACTTAGTCATGAAGAAGTTACCTACTTTATGTATCCAAGTATAGACGTCTTAAAGTGCTTTACATGCAAGGCTGAAGGTCACATTGCTAAGCATTGCCCTTCCGGCGTAAGAGATCTCAGTGTTACAGCTGAGACCGCACAGACCTTAAAAAATGACAGCCCTGCTCAAGATTCTACTCCGTGCGCCTCCACAGAATCTCTTGAAAATAATCAAAAGTCAATACAACCTGCGCTAACTTCGACACCTTCAGGTAAAGACAGCCTAGAAACAACTCATATCTTTGAAGTCGACCTTAACAACCTCGATCATACTCCTCAACAAAAATCCGTAATGCAGCCACCAACAGGCACAAAAAGAACCTTATCGAGTTCAACATCGACGTCTAATAACGACACAGGAAACACCGAACCCAGCACCTCTGCAAAAGAGAAGGCAAAAAAACCTAGGAAAAAAGCAAGGGCTCTCACCGGCACTACTATCGAAGAAATCAGTGAGAAATTAATACACCTAAAGGACAAACCGACTGAAATCCTTCAAAGTTATCCGATGTCAACAAACGAGGTTATCGACTTTCTATACAAGTCATACGGCAGCACCGATATTCCGGGAATTGCTGCCCGCTACACGGACAACTTCGCTTCTTTAAACTCGATGCTTTGTGATATAAGTAACGACATCACCGACAACAATTTGAAAAGCAGAATCAAGCGTATTATTAAACGTTTAGAAAATGTACACATGGACTATAGTTCGGGCGACGATTCAAACTGTACAGATGATTCTATAGCTACAAAACAAACGGCCGATAGTAAATAGAAGAAATAACTTAAATAAAACTCTAACATGGATAATATAAAGAACACAACAAATAATAACGATAAATCGCTCAAGGCCATATTTTGGAATGCCAGAAGTTATAAGCAGCGTAAATACGAAATTCAAGAAATAACCAAAAACATTGACATTTTAATCATCGTAGGATCATGGTTAAACGAAGAAGATAGAATTCAAGTTTCGGGATTTACTACATACAGAAGAGACTGCTGCTCGTCACGAGGAGGCGGTTTGTTAATACTACTACGTAACAACCTTGTTTTCTCCAACTTAGACTATATAGACTCCTCTGATCTTCCGGTTGAATTATGCGGTATAAAACTCCATAACACAAACCCTTGCATTAACATTATAGTGTGCTACAGACCCCCCGGTCTCACGCTTACACAAGATCAATGGTATAAAATTTTTAGTAACTTAAAGCCGAGTCAGAATTATTTAATAGTCGGAGATTTTAACTCTCACAATATCATCTGGAATAGTCGATTCACCGACACAAACAGTGACAGACTAGGTAACGCGTTTCAAGACTCTAACCTATTTCTACATAACAACAACACTATCACATATACGAACATGCACAAAAAAATCAAATCCAACCTTGACCTAGTTTTTTCCTCCCTAAACATCGCCGACAAAATTGATTTCAGTGTAAGTGAAAAGACCTGGGGATCTGACCATCACCCTATTTTCATTGAGTTGTCTATAGATAAACATTTTTATTGTAAAAAAAATTTTAAACTTAAATCAAAGCGCACCGACTGGAAGCGCTACTCTGAAATCTTAGATAGCGAATACACTTATTTTCTTTCTTCTGAGTACGATCAGCTTCTCCCCAGCGAACAATACGATTGCTTTGCGAATATAGTCAAGCAAACCCTGACTTCTTGTACGCCAAAAAAGACTCGCAGGAATTTTCCTAAAAAAAGCAATCCGGCTTCCTGGAGGGATGCTGACTGCCATGAAATAAAAACTGCGCAAAAACGCATACAAAAGGTGGGAGAGGTTGCAAAATTTAGAACACTTAATAGAATATAATAAAATCTGTGCTCAAGCAAAAAAACTTTTTAAACGTAAGAAGAAAGAGAATTTTCAAAAATTCACTGAGAGTAAATTTTCAAACTAATCCCACCTATGTATGGAATAAATGTAAAGTATTTAAAAACAGCCTAGCTAAGATCTCCTATGACTCTCAAAATTCTCCTCGGCCTGAAGACAGAGAAAAAAATATCGAATGCTCGCTTAATAAGATCAGCCCTCCATGGGTTGAAAGCAAACCACCCCATCTTTCTTCTCATTCTGAAAATGATTTTTTCGACATGCCTTTTAACTACTCTGAATTTTCAATTGCTATCGAACCTAAAAAAAAATAAATCAGCACCCGGTATGGACGGCATAGATTTTGAATCAATAAAAATGCTTCCAGCTAAATATCAGCTCTTACTGCTAGACATTTATAATAATATGTTTGCCAAAAGCGACTATCCTTTATCTTGGAGAGAATCGTTCTTACATTTCATAAGCAAGGCAGACGGTAAAAGCCTACGCCCCATCGCTCTTACACCGTGTCTTTGTAAGCTTTATGAAACAATGATAAAGAATCGTCTGCAATGGTGGGCTGAACACCACAAACACATTCCTTCCAATCAAAACGGCTTCAGAAAGGGCAAATCTTGCCTTGAGAGCATACTGAATCTCACCCTTAAGGTCGATGAGGCTTTCATGAAGCACAAGGAGGTCTTAGCAGCTTTCTTAGACGTTCAAAGTGCATTTGATAACATCAACATCGATATACTACTAGAAAAATTAGCCTCGATAGGTGTTTCCGAAAAGACGTTACATTTCATTAACTTTATAATGCACCACAGATTTGTATACACTGAATTATCCGATTCTCCCAGATCTGTGTTTAAGGGCGTTCCCCAGGGGGAGTTCTCAGCCCTCTGCTATATATCCTTTATGTATCAACCATAATGGATAATATTGGCAAAAATGCCTTTGTGTCTCAATTTGCCGACGACATTGCGGTCTATACCAAATTCTTTTCTCTGAAGAGAGCACAAAACGTGTTGGGTGCAGCCGTCGGCAAAGTAAAAACTAATTTATTAAAACTAGGCCTTGAGCTCTCTCCAAAAAAAAACAGTTTTAATACATTTTAACAAAAAATACACTTCTCCGGGAGAAGCTTACATTCAGATTGATGATGTTATTATAAAATCGAGCGAAACCTCTCGATTTCTAGGCGTGGTCCTCGATTATAAACTTTCATTCGATCAACAAATCAACCATGTCATAACTAAATGTAACAGAGCCTTAAACATAATAAAGTTCTTACGCGGCACCTGGTGGGGATCCCATCCCCAAACGTTACTAACCTTGTATAAAAGTTACATTAGGTCCATCATTGAATACGGCATTTTTATTTACTATCCTTCTCAAATAACCAAATCGAAAAAGTTAGAAGCAATTCAGAACACTGCTATTAGACTGTCCCTTGGATACCGAAAAACCACTCCCACTAACATTATCAGTTCGGAATCTAAGCTTCTCCCCCTCTCAAAAAGAGCCGAGCTCCGTTTCTTCTGTCATCTGACAAAAATATTGTCGGATAGCAATTCCTTGTCTTACAAGTCTATTAAGAACTACTATTATATACTTAGGCAGAAGAAATACGCAAACTACAATAAAATCTACCAGACTGGTACCACGTTTGCCAGTAACTTAATAATAGACAACCACATTCAAAACAACAACATATACAATTTTAACTTTGAAACTCATATCACGAAAATTCCCTTTAACACAGATCTTGGCCGCGAAGCCGTAAAGTCTGGCAACCCTGACTCTGTTATTCGTGAACATATATCATCGTGTGAAGGAATCGCGATATATACAGACGGGAGTAAAATCAAAAATGCTGCCTACGTTGGATCCTCTTGTTACTGTCCACAACTAAATATCTGCCAAAAAAGAAGTCTTAGCAATGAAGCCTCTACACATACTGCTGAATTTACCGCCCTTAATCATGCCTTTGTTATAATTACAAAAAATTACGGACACAACTTTTATATTTTTTCTGATGCTCTAAGTGTCCTCCAAAGCCTAAATCCAACCAAAATTGGAATCAAAACTAACAATATTATTTTAGAAATAAAAAGTAAATATAACTCCTTTCAAAAAAACAGCTTAAACAATGGTAAAAATATTAAATTGTACTGGATTCCTTCACACGTCGGTATCAATGGCAACGATACAGCTGATAAACTAGCAAAGGAGGCAACAACGGCAAATCAACTCAATAACCCAACAATTCCTTATACCGATCTTACTGAAGTTTTAAAAAAAAATTTATTTACTGATCACAATAACAATCTTTTAGCTTCAGGAAACACTAAAGGCAAAATATATTTTGAAAAATCCCATAACGAAAATCATAAGCCATGGTTTCATATGTGTAAATTATCGCACGAACAAACTGTCACCTTAATCAGACTCAGATCAAACCACGTTAATCTGGCCGAATCCCTACATCGCATGAATATTGTTAACAGTCCTCTATGTAAATGCTCCGAAGCAGCAGAAACTATCGACCATGTTATATGGGAATGCCCAATTTACACTGCCCACAGAGGCAATTTAATACAAAAACTAAAGGAAAGCAACATAACGCATCCTTTTACCATTAACACAATTCTCACGCACCCCAACTCCAAAACATGCAACATCATATTCTCTTTTCTTAAATCATGTAACCTTAAGATATAGCGCCGCTCCGTACTGTATAGTTGTTAACTTGTAAGACTACACTTTGTATATTACCAAAATTTTACCAATTTTTGTAAGTATAATAAACCTCATATAAGGTTTCAATTACTCAAAAAAAAAAAAAAAAAAAAAATTAATAGGTTAATCAACAAAATTTACTAACTTATGTAGTAAAAATTATTCCTACAATTTTTACTATATTATGTAGCAATTTTTGTTGAATACCAATACTACTTTTACTAATGTCGTAATTTTTATTCTAACGTAGTGCCGGATTTTCTAACTGTGTCATAAAAGTTGCGTGCATTCGTGTGTAAGCACTTCGTACGGCTTTTCTTTCTTTTTTAAGCACTTCCATCTTATAAAAATTACTACACAATTTACAGTCAATACTAGCACAATCACAACCTAAATAAATAGCACTCGCGTGTCCTGTCACAGTCAGCAGGTTTTCTATATGAAGAGAATGCAACGTAGTGTAGTTTTCATTGTTTTAGAATTATTCAGTTATTATATAATATTGGTTGCGTAGTGAAATAGGAATTAAGTTAAAATATTTTTATTTAAGATGCTTATATTTTTTTTGAACAAATGTTTCTTTTAAGTTTCATATTTACTTAGTTGCTATATAATAAAATAAATATGTTTAGTATTTTTAATAGCTGCAGCCCTTCGCCAGATTTTGAAAGAGAATAACTTTCTTTAAAATATAATATAATAAACGTAAAACTTTTCATGTGTTGAAAGCAATACAGTGCTTTCTCTATAACAGAGCAAAAAATTGGAAAGAGACAAAAAAAAGGGTTTCTTATTTTTTCCAACACTAATTTCTTTCGAAAATTTATGAACAGGCAATTAACCATATTTTCGCACTCTGCGAGACATATGGATTTTATTGACTTGTTTGTAAGTTTTCTGAAAGTTGAAGAGTGGAAAAAGGATCCGCCTACTTAATAAGTCTCTACCAATAAAAATAAAATATAATAATTTTCTAAAATAGTGGGATAACTGGCCAAGGGATGCAGCGTCTCAAAAACAAAATTTTTAGTCAGATAATTTTAGACTCTCAAATAGAGAAGATACTTGTAGATTCTCAAATAGAGAACAACTGATCCCTCTTGATTCTCAAATAGAGAACAACGGAAATACTTTTTAGATTCTCAAATAGAGAATAACTTAAGACATAACACTCAAATAGAGTGAACATACGCATTTTGTAATACTGTTTTAATCTTTGTAATATTTATATAATTAGTATAGACATAAAAACATTGTAATTTTATAGTTAATTATTAAAAATAGTGAAATTAAATAATTATATTTATTTATTTCAAACACCAAATAAAAAATAAAACATCAAAAACAGTTACTTCAGATTAAGTTTCGAAGTAACCATAAAGTGCAGAAATATTCCTACATTTTTTTCCATATAATATTGTTAAAATTTTTGGTTTTTCATTTAGATTGTACATGTAAAAACATTTATTGTTTAAGCATTTTATCCAATAATTCAAAGCTAAATATAATTCTACTACTAGATTTATTATTTTTAATATCATTATTTAATATTTGTTTACGATTTCAAATTCATAATGTTCTATTGCGATACTAGAATTCTTTTGTCAATACTACATAATTGTTAAATAATCCAATCCTGTAACAAATATATATTTTATGATAAAACGATTTAATTTTGGTTGACTCAGCAACATTTATTTATAGTTATATTCAGATGTATTTTAATAATTTCATTTAGTTTATACTATATGCAAATGCAATAAATACATTTAACGCGTTACCTTCAATATGCTTACTCAAATGAATACAAACATATAAAATGAAAAAAGAAAAAGTTAAATAAAATAAAAATAATAAGAATAATAATCGAAAACAGATATCAAACGGGCTGAACATTATATATTCAGATAACAAGCGTTGAAAATTTTAATCTCTCTTAAGACAAATTTACTGCTCTACAGTTTGACTAATCGCGAAATTAGATCTTGCTGAAGAGATTTTGCTTACGCATCCCAATCTAAAAGTATACACAGTACCGCTAAAAGTTTGGAAACATTTTTATTGAAATCAGTTGAACTTTAAAAGGTCATAACTCCAGAACGGCTTGACCTATTAAAAAAAAAAATGTTGAAAGATCTCGATAAATACTATCTAAATTTTTTTTTTTTTTTAAATTAATTATTTGTAACTTTTTGAGTAATAAATAAATTAAAAAAATACGTAAAGCATTTTGAAGGAGAGTAAATTTCCTAAAAGTGTGATATCCGACAACTTTCTCCTATATTTCGTATGTACGGAGATATAAAAGTTCGAAAAATAAACTAGGGCAACTCCGGTGGTCGGATCTTTTATTAATATTTTGTAAGAACCATCATTTAGTAGTTTTTGGGTTTTGTTGAGGTAATCGTTTTTGTTCATAATAAATGTTGCGTTGCCTTTTTCTGCTGGAAGTATAATGATTTTCGGGTTATTGCTGATTTTTTGTTAGGTCTATGTTTCTTTTTCGGTGAGGTCAGATTTAGGGAGTTTTTTTTTGGTTAAAATATTGGATGTTATCCGGTGTATGTCTTTGGCTTGGTCTCGCGGTAAAGTGTGAATGGCTGATGATGTCTTCTTTAGGTATGTGGGATGGTCCGATTGGAAAATTATGTCCTTTTGATAAAGCAAAAAAGTTTTGTTTGCCGAAGGTATGATCCGATATATTAGTAACGGTCCGTAAAAGAGGGGTAAATTTCTGTAGTTGCAGTGTGTTGTATTTTTTTATATGGGTGTTATTGCTTGTTCAAAGATGTGTTATGCTTGGTGATATGTTAGTTTGTCTAATGTTTTTCATAGTTCTGTGTCAATAGTGTTTGCAAGGGATAGATGAACTTTGAGCAGGGTGGATAAGAGGTCGTTGAGTTGATTTTTAGTAATGTGTATGCGTTTTTTTATAAGGAGTAAGGTAGTTTTTTGTAGGATAGCAGTTGATCTAGAAGTTTCAAATGGGGTTTTGAAATGCAGAAAATTAAGAATAATGCTGTTGCCCTGCATGGTTTTAGGAATGCTAATAAAGTTACTTGCTTTATAATTGATTACCTCAGTTTGCTTAGGGTGTTTGTTTTAGCAATAATCCTCTCTGCATAGAGTTTACGAAGTCTGGATTTGAATTCTTTACCGTGAATGTTAGACATTGTTAGAAGGTTTTTTTTTTGATTTTGACCGTGTAGGTTGTGGTTTCGGATACTGAAGTTTCGTAAATATTACAGTTCATTTTATCATTGTAAGTATGAATCTGATAGTTTAGACTATCTTATAACTATATATAGTGGCATTATTTTCCGGTTGAATGGTTATGGCCGATGTGTCTTTGAAAACCGAGAACGCTATATTGGGTTCAGAAAATAGCAATCATCTCTGATCAGATCACTTGGAGATTTTAGTATTTCTATGGTTTCTATGGTAGGGCAGCTACTAGAGGAGATATTAAGGAGCTAGCGGTGCCCTTTATGCGTACTGAAACTGGCAGGAATTCCTTGAGAGTTCAAGGTGCGCATTTTTGGAACTCCCTGCCTGCTGAGATTAATCATCTTCCATCTCTCAGCAGGTTCAATTTGGCAGTGAGGGGGTACTATCTCGACCTTGATTGAATTTAATATTTTTAATTTATATGTTAATTTATTTTTGTAATGTCCCATATATAGACTTAAGGTGTGAATGTATTTATTGTGTGACTGGTAAGTGAATGATCTCATTTTATTGTATTGAGTGCGTTGTATGCTTTTGCATATGCTTTTTATTGTCTTATTTTATTTAAATATTGTTATTTACTTTTAAACTTTAATTTTAACATTTTGACTGATAGATAAGAAATGACTGTTTTTAATTTATTGTATTATTGCGTGTATTTTTATTATTTTATCTTTCTTTGTATTATTCTGTGAAATCGCTTTTTATAGTGACTTACTTTCTGAGTATTATTAGGATTAGTTATTTGACTGTGATAACTGTATTTAAGTGCAATATTTATAATTACACATTGTGTTACACGCCTTTTTGTACACCTATACGAATAAATGCTTATCTATATATCTATCTGCCCACACAGCATGAAAGGTTGCTGCAAGGTTTCAGTAATAATAATGTCATAATTGAAACCTTGCAGCAATAATTTTGAATATTTTATTATTTTTATTAATTAATTACACAGGCCCACAAAATGAAAAAAAATGTCTGAACTTTTGACCGGACATACATATTCCCATGTATTTTTCGACGCTGAATCCGAATCTGTAATAAAAATATAGGGTTTTCCTACCTTTTCTCAGAGTTTTATTGAAAAAACCTCATTTTTTACGGTTTTTTTGCGGTTTTTCGAGTCTAGAAAAAACAAATCATGAGATACGGTTAATTGGACTTCAAAATCGAATTCTACGGGAAAAAATACACGGGAAACCATACCTTCAAATTTTTTTAACGCGATTCTAGTCCTCTGTATGGGGCTGAAAAGATGAGGAAATCGGTAAAAGTCGAAATTTTGCCTAAAATGGATTTAAACAATATTAAAATTTAATCATGCGTCTTTTGAAGAGTCGATAAACATTGGAAATACTATCCTGGGGTTTTTCAGATTGCTGATCATGAATTTGAAGTCAGATTGTGTAAAAACTACTTCTAGAGGGCGGTGACAAGAACTGTATATGGTAAATTTATCGATTTTTTAAAAATTTTACGTCTGAAATACTAATTTTAGAGTCTTTCACAGCATTGTGTAAATTCAAGATATTAACTTAGCCTATTGTGTACGTTAAACTTAACATTTTGTCTATGTTTGTCTCTCTCTCTCTCTCTCTCTTCCGATGTTTTTTTTAAATTGGCTTACGCTTACGTACACGTTTCTCTTCGAATGACCGATGTAGTGGATTTCTGACACGTTTTTGTCCTTTTTTCGCAGCTGTTTCTCTTTTTATCATCCAGCAGTAATCTGCTAACATGTTGATACCCCAGTTTCCTTGAAATCTACGTTCAAACTCCTTTAAATCTTGGTGAAATCGTTCACCATGCTCTTCACTAAAGTCTCCGTTATTTTCAGGAAACTGATCAACGTGTGAATCAAGAAAATGAAGTTTTAAGTTCATTAGACAACCCAATTTTTTAAAATTACTTACCATTCTTTTCACAATAGCTTAAGGCATGTATACAGCAAAAACTGTTCGGCGTTTCCGAAAAAATATTTTCTTTTTGTATATAAATTTTCCTCTTTTTAGCTATAAACTTTTTTGTAAGCATTATTTAACATTTTAAACATTTTTGACATGGGTCTGTCAAAAAAAAATTTAGAAACGTATCTTTTGTTTTTTCTAACTTAAACATTTCATTTATCATTAAAATTGTGCGAACAAAAAATTTTTCAGAGCTTTGTGATTTTTTAAAATAAGATTAAAATTTCCGTACCATCATTTTCGCGAAATAAAATATTTTTCTGTTTTTTATGCTCATCATGTTCAAAAATAATTTTATTAAATTTTAAATATATATTTCGCAGCTTACCTTGAAACTAATTTTTCATTTACAATGAAACAAAATAAGTGTTTAAAATTAGCATGTATTGTTTTTACATACAAACTTTAACTAATTACTAGACGATAAACAGATAGATGTTACATTACATATACATTAAAAAAAAAGAAAGGAAAACTAATTGCGCTACTCCCGTAGCTCAAAAAAAAGTTAATGAGATTTTCGTGTGCATTGTTAACAAGTTAATTGTTTTTGTTATTTTTGAAGTTACAAGGCTTATTCCGCGACCACTCGAGTCGGTTTAGTGTTGAATTATGCAAGCCAAGCTTTCAACATCAGTTTTTATAATAACTCGATTGAGGAATAAAAAGCATAAAAAGACGAGGTCCACTTTCTCTTGGAGGTAAAAGTTTTTTGACTCTCGTAAAAAAAAATATGAAACTTCTTTTTATGTTGTACGATATAAAACCTATAAATCACTGCCTATCGAAATGTATATAGAAGATTACTTTTTATGTATACACAGTTTATAAAACATGTATGACAAAGAAACTACTTTGAAGTCTTTTGTTCTAGAATTTTTTCTAAGAAATACATATATTTTCTATTCCAGAATAGAAATTTTTATTTAGTCAGACATTTTTAAAAATATACATACAAAAAGCAAAATAAATATCATCCGATTAAACCAATCCTATAATATTTTAAAACGCTTCGTTGATTGTCATCTCAAATATTTTCAATAGCGCTTCAATTTTTGTTTTCACAAAAATTACAAACTTTGTTTTATCAAAACAACTATACTTTTCAAAAGTCAAAGTAACCTTTGATTTTTTTTTCACAACGCCGATTAAAATCTCTCAAAAACATCAACCTTTTATTTATACCGATTGATCAAGTGAAAAAGCTTGTTATACATATTTTTTTAAACTAAAAGAGAAAAATAGAAAAAAAGAATAACCTATTATCTTATAAAAGAAATGTAGTTGACTGCAAACGTGTAGCAATAAAATTTATTGCCACATGTGTTCCCAAGCTCTTTTATGTATCGCTTGTGTTTTCTTTTTTTAAATATTTTATATCAGTTTTAGTTGATTACAAAGGAAAAATTTCAAATTCTTGATAAGCATTCATACAGTTAATTTATTATGAGATAAAAAAGTATCGCATTTAACTGCAATATAGTTTTTTCTTATGTATATATTTATACATATAAAGATATCATTAAAGTTTAAATTTTAGATCGCTTTAACTGGCTGTTTTTTTTCATCGAATATAATGAATACTTGTATTACATATGAAAATTATAAATAATTATTTTTAAAAATTATTTCTAAAAAAAGTTTATGAACGTATCTTTTTAGCTGAGTAAATTGATCAAATCAAAGTATGCAAGACGCTTTACAGTAGTACACACAAGTAGAATAGAATGTTTTGAGGTTCGGTTGAGGACTTCTAGATGTCGCCTTCCAATCTACAAATAAAAATACCGGTTCAGACTTTATATACCGAGAATTTCAAGCGTGAAAGCCTCTTTAATACATTTTTTTGATATCGCTAACATTTGCAAAATTATTATGTCATCTTTAGCCATGACGATAGTGTATGACCTAGCCAAGGAATATTTTTGGCGAACTTTTTATTGGATTCATGACAAGTCTCCAGTCATGGCATATATTTTTGCGGTTGTTAGTATTTTTTTACTTAGTTTTTTAGACGAATGGATACGTAAGCAATATAAATTATTGTTATCACTATTTATTTTACGATGGCAACGGTTAAAAGATAAAATTAGATCAACGTTTCATCATATGGGTCTTTTGCATCACTAAATAATATAAATTAAATCATACAAATTGTATCAAGAAATGATTTTAAATAATTTAAATGTAAATATGATTGTTTACAGATTATATAGACTCATTTCTTGATACAATTTGTATGCAATAAATACAAAAAAAAAACAAAATATATTAAAGAGCAACATTGAGACTTTGAAGAGATAGTTAGATTTCATTTCGTAGTTTACAAATTATATGTGGTAGGGAACGTTATGATAATTCTGTAAGACTATTAAATTTTAAATTTTTGAAATTTAATTTAGGAAAACGTTATTAGTAAACTACGAAATGGAATTCAACTCAATCTTTTTAAAAAAAAAGAGTCCATAATAAAAAAAAATAATATATTTATTTAAAAAAAAAAAAAAATAATTAATAAATAAAAAATAATGTTTTTTAAACTATAAAAAATTATAATTTATTTAATTTTTATAAAGCCTGCTATACTCAAAAAGATAAAATTTATAGATATAAATACTTTTATAAACGTTATTTGATAAGGATTTTTTGGTAAGCATTATACTATATTAATAAATTGTACCTTTTTGAGTAAAGCAGGCTTTATTTTAAAAATTTTATTAAAGAAAGACAAAATAACACAGGCCCACAAAATGAAAAAAAATGTCTGAACTTTTGACCGGACATACATATTCCCATGTATTTTTCGACGCTGAATCCGAATCTGTAATAAAAATATAGGGTTTTCCTACCTTTTCTCAGAGTTTTATTGAAAAAACCTCATTTTTTACGGTTTTTTTGCGGTTTTTCGAGTCTAGAAAAAACAAATCATGAGATACGGTTAATTGGACTTCAAAATCGAATTCTACGGGAAAAAATACACGGGAAACCATACCTTCAAATTTTTTTAACGCGATTCTAGTCCTCTGTATGGGGCTGAAAAGATGAGGAAATCGGTAAAAGTCGAAATTTTGCCTAAAATGGATTTAAACAATATTAAAATTTAATCATGCGTCTTTTGAAGAGTCGATAAACATTGGAAATACTATCCTGGGGTTTTTCAGATTGCTGATCATGAATTTGAAGTCAGATTGTGTAAAAACTACTTCTAGAGGGCGGTGACAAGAACTGTATATGGTAAATTTATCGATTTTAGAAATTATTTCAAGAATGATTCTAATATGGTTTATTGCACGGACGTGAAAGGTCTTATTGATGAATTGAAACCCAACATATACAAACCTGAAAATTGGCGACTATTCATTGATTCATCAAAGCGCAGCCTTAAAGCAGTACTCCTCAATATCACAAATAAATATGCTCCTATACCATTAGCACATTCAACAGTACTTAAAGAAGAGTATTCCAATCTTGAACTACTTTTAACGAAAATAAAATATAGAGAACATAAATGGCAAATATGTGGCGATTTAAAGATTTTATCTATGATACTTGGACAACAATCTGGATTTACGAAGTACCCATGTTATTTATGCATGTTTGATAGCAGAGATAGAGAAAAACACTATAAAAAGAAAATTTGGCCATCAAGAGAATCGTTTGAACCTGGAAAACAGAATGTTATAAAAGATCCACTCGTTAATCCTTCGAAAATTTTGATACCGACTCTGCATATAAAGCTTGGATTGATAAAGCAATTAGTTAAAGCTTTGGACAAGGACGGTCAATGCTTCCAATATATAAGCAAAGTATTTCCCCATAAATCTGATGCTAAATTAAATGAAGGTATTTTTGATGGTCCTGAAATCCGAACTTTATTTAGAGACGAAAACTTTGAACAAAGCATGACTGATGTTGAAAAGGCAGCATGGTTAAGTTTTAAAGAGGTATCGACGAAATTTTTGGGTAATGCCAAAGACACGAATTATAAAGCTATTGTGAAAAGAATGGTACGTAATTTTGAAAAATTGGGTTGTCTAATGAACTTAAAACTTCATTTTCTTGATTCACACGTTGATCAGTTTCCTGAAAATAACGGAGACTTTAGTGAAGAGCATGGTGAACGATTTCACCAAGATTTAAAGGAGTTTGAACGTAGATTCAAGGAAACTGGGGTATCAACATGTTAGCAGATTACTGCTGGATGATAAAAAGAGAAACAGCTGCGAAAAAAGGACAAAAACGTGTCAGAAATCCACTACATCGGTCATTCGAAGAGAAACGTGTACGTAAGCGTAAGCCAATTTAAAAAAAACATCGGAAGAGAGAGAGAGAGAGAGAGAGAGAGAGAGAGAGAGAGAGAGAGAGAGAGAGAGAGACAAACATAGACAAAATGTTAAGTTTAACGTACACAATAGGCTAAGTTAATATCTTGAATTTACACAATGCTGTGAAAGACTCTAAAATTAGTATTTCAGACGTAAAATTTTTAAAAAATCGATAAATTTACCATATACAGTTCTTGTCACCGCCCTCTAGAAGTAGTTTTTACACAATCTGACTTCAAATTCATGATCAGCAATCTGAAAAACCCCCAGGATAGTATTTCCAATGTTTATCGACTCTTCAAAAGACGCATGATTAAATTTTAATATTGTTTAAATCCATTTTAGGCAAAATTTCGACTTTTACCGATTTCCTCATCTTTTCAGCCCCATACAGAGGACTAGAATCGCGTTAAAAAAATTTGAAGGTATGGTTTCCCGTGTATTTTTTCCCGTAGAATTCGATTTTGAAGTCCAATTAACCGTATCTCATGATTTGTTTTTTCTAGACTCGAAAAACCGCAAAAAAACCGTAAAAAATGAGGTTTTTTCAATAAAACTCTGAGAAAAGGTAGGAAAACCCTATATTTTTATTACAGATTCGGATTCAGCGTCGAAAAATACATGGGAATATGTATGTCCGGTCAAAAGTTCAGACATTTTTTTTCATTTTGTGGGCCTGTGTTATTTTGTCTTTCTTTAATAAAATTTTTAAAATAAAGCCTGCTTTACTCAAAAAGGTACAATTTATTAATATAGTATAATGCTTACCAAAAAATCCTTATCAAATAACGTTTATAAAAGTATTTATATCTATAAATTTTATCTTTTTGAGTATAGCAGGCTTTATAAAAATTAAATAAATTATAATTTTTTATAGTTTAAAAAACATTATTTTTTATTTATTAATTATTTTTTTTTTTTTTTAAATAAATATATTATTTTTTTTTATTATGGACTCTTTTTTTTTAAAAAGATTGAGTTGAATTCCATTTCGTAGTTTACTAATAACGTTTTCCTAAATTAAATTTCAAAAATTTAAAATTTAATAGTCTTACAGAATTATCATAACGTTCCCTACCACATATAATTTGTAAACTACGAAATGAAATCTAACTATCTCTTCAAAGTCTCAATGTTGCTCTTTAATATATTTGTTTTTTTTTTTTGTATTTATTGCATACAAATTGTATCAAGAAATGAGTCTATATAATCTGTAAACAATCATATTTACATTTAAATTATTTAAAATCATTTCTTGATACAATTTGTATGATTTAATTTATATTATTTAGTGATGCAAAAGACCCATATGATGAAACGTTGATTTAATTTTATCTTTTAACCGTTGCCATCGTAAAATAAATAGTGATAACAATAATTTATATTGCTTACGTATCCATTCGTCTAAAAAACTAAGTAAAAAAATACTAACAACCGCAAAAATATATGCCATGACTGGAGACTTGTCATGAATCCAATAAAAAGTTCGCCAAAAATATTCCTTGGCTAGGTCATACACTATCGTCATGGCTAAAGATGACATAATAATTTTGCAAATGTTAGCGATATCAAAAAAATGTATTAAAGAGGCTTTCACGCTTGAAATTCTCGGTATATAAAGTCTGAACCGGTATTTTTATTTGTAGATTGGAAGGCGACATCTAGAAGTCCTCAACCGAACCTCAAAACATTCTATTCTACTTGTGTGTACTACTGTAAAGCGTCTTGCATACTTTGATTTGATCAATTTACTCAGCTAAAAAGATACGTTCATAAACTTTTTTTAGAAATAATTTTTAAAAATAATTATTTATAATTTTCATATGTAATACAAGTATTCATTATATTCGATGAAAAAAAACAGCCAGTTAAAGCGATCTAAAATTTAAACTTTAATGATATCTTTATATGTATAAATATATACATAAGAAAAAACTATATTGCAGTTAAATGCGATACTTTTTTATCTCATAATAAATTAACTGTATGAATGCTTATCAAGAATTTGAAATTTTTCCTTTGTAATCAACTAAAACTGATATAAAATATTTAAAAAAAAGAAAACACAAGCGATACATAAAAGAGCTTGGGAACACATGTGGCAATAAATTTTATTGCTACACGTTTGCAGTCAACTACATTTCTTTTATAAGATAATAGGTTATTCTTTTTTTTCTATTTTTCTCTTTTAGTTTAAAAAAAATATGTATAACAAGCTTTTTCACTTGATCAATCGGTATAAATAAAAGGTTGATGTTTTTGAGAGATTTTAATCGGCGTTGTGAAAAAAAAATCAAAGGTTACTTTGACTTTTGAAAAGTATAGTTGTTTTGATAAAACAAAGTTTGTAATTTTTGTGAAAACAAAAATTGAAGCGCTATTGAAAATATTTGAGATGACAATCAACGAAGCGTTTTAAAATATTATAGGATTGGTTTAATCGGATGATATTTATTTTGCTTTTTGTATGTATATTTTTAAAAATGTCTGACTAAATAAAAATTTCTATTCTGGAATAGAAAATATATGTATTTCTTAGAAAAAATTCTAGAACAAAAGACTTCAAAGTAGTTTCTTTGTCATACATGTTTTATAAACTGTGTATACATAAAAAGTAATCTTCTATATACATTTCGATAGGCAGTGATTTATAGGTTTTATATCGTACAACATAAAAAGAAGTTTCATATTTTTTTTTACGAGAGTCAAAAAACTTTTACCTCCAAGAGAAAGTGGACCTCGTCTTTTTATGCTTTTTATTCCTCAATCGAGTTATTATAAAAACTGATGTTGAAAGCTTGGCTTGCATAATTCAACACTAAACCGACTCGAGTGGTCGCGGAATAAGCCTTGTAACTTCAAAAATAACAAAAACAATTAACTTGTTAACAATGCACACGAAAATCTCATTAACTTTTTTTTGAGCTACGGGAGTAGCGCAATTAGTTTTCCTTTCTTTTTTTTTAATGTATATGTAATGTAACATCTATCTGTTTATCGTCTAGTAATTAGTTAAAGTTTGTATGTAAAAACAATACATGCTAATTTTAAACACTTATTTTGTTTCATTGTAAATGAAAAATTAGTTTCAAGGTAAGCTGCGAAATATATATTTAAAATTTAATAAAATTATTTTTGAACATGATGAGCATAACAAACAGAAAAATATTTTATTTCGCGAAAATGATGGTATGGAAATTTTAATCTTATCTTAAAAAATCACAAAGCTCTGAAAAATTTTTTGTTCGCACAATTTTAATGATGAATGAAATGTTTAAGTTAGAAAAAACAAAAGATACGTTTCTAAATTTTTTTTTGACAGACCCATGTCAAAAATGTTTAAAATGTTAAATAATGCTTACAAAAAAGTTTATAGCTAAAAAGAGGAAAATTTATATACAAAAAGAAAATATTTTTTCGGAAACGCCGAACAGTTTTTGCTGTATACATGCCTTAAGCGTGGGACAATTTTTTTTCCTTTTTGTATTGTTTGAAAATTTAATATTGGTTCCACGAGCTCACTGCTGACATGAGAATTAATATTCTTAAGGTAGTTCATCCCAAAACGAGTTTTCTTACAATTTTTCTCAAATTTAACACACATGTTCTTTATAATAAAATATATAATCTCAACAAATCTCAAATTTTTCTCACGTGCCGAAATTGAGATATTAAGCTTTAAAGTTACAAGATTTAACACGCGTCCCCTATACCCGACATGAACTCGACATACGTTTTATTTAATAACAAAAAAACGGTTTTTACAATTTTGACGAAAAACTGACACATGATAATTGACTTTAATTAGAACACTATCAAAAAATTAGGAGAGAATCTCACGTGCCGTTTCGGAGTTATTTAAATTGAAAGTTAAAACTTTTCGAATGTTCACAAAGTAGGAAAGTAACTGGGGTAAGAGAGATGCGAGTACGTGACAACGCCGCAGTCAGCGGAAGAACGCTACGTATGTTGACCAAAGAATAATTTTTAAGAATATTCCTTAGTTTAGGTTATATGCACACATATGATTCTGTTGCGATGTTGCCAAATTGTTTTGTTCTATCGCGCGAGTTTGTGTTTGTTTACACAGATGTCTCACGGACATGCTTTTACGTGTGTATATGTGGCAGTGTCACTCAACCTTTGTTTATAATCGCTCACGCGTTCCTTCATATACCGTCAGGCGAATTAGATGAGAACGACTGGGGGTCATGAACTACCTTAATTGCTTTGCAAACATGAGCAAGTTGAGCTTCAAACTCTATCCTTCATTACGAAGATTATGTTAATCGATATGAATTTAATTTATAGTTTTTTTCATTAAAAAATTTTTAATCACTTAAAGTTTAATGAAACTCAGGATTTTTAATTATTTTTAACGCTAAAAGAATTCTTAATTATTATTATTTTTTACTCGAGCAATAATTTTAATGTTTTTCAAAAAAGGTTATGAATTTTTTTTAACTTTGGAACTACGCAATTCTTACCGAGAAAAAATGACCTTAAACTATCAATTTATAATTAAATGATAATTGAGATTAAATTTAACTTAAAATGTTATTTTGTCTTTATTTTTATTTCAAGTTATCTTTCGAATGAATTCATGATTTAAGACGATTTCACGATTTTAATCGAAGGTTTTAATCTTCAGCTTTTACATAGTTTTAACTTTGAATTAATTTGAAATTTAACAAAATAGCTTATACATTGAAAAAATTGAGCTTTAAATACTGTCTATACGTTAATATATTATAATTAAGTTGGGAATACCTCTAGAAAATTTCAAGTCTACATCACATAGTAATATGTTTTTTTTAATTGTATGAAATACTCAAATGTCAAATGCATCAATAAATTATCAAGAGCTTCTTTTCTAAAAAATAATTTAATTAGTAAAAAAGATTTTAAATTTAAATAATTTAATTATCTAAAGTAGAACACCATATTTGAATAATTTTATAAGTAAGTCAATTGGCATAAGCATTTGGAATACATAATAAGAATTTCGGTACATTTATATTGCCAACTTATCAATTTAAAAGTCTGGAAACTTTTGTTGTATTAAGAAAAGACAAACTAAAGACAGTTTAAAAGATTGTGATATGTGAAAACTTTAAAAGACAATAGGCAAAGAACTATTTTAATATGTAACATTTTAATTGTATTATAGTTTAATTGTTTTATTTCATTATTTTGAACTTAAATACTTATATGAAGAACAAAATTTTTACAAAAATCCCTAACAATAATGGGCCTTTATTAAACTAAATATTATTTAAATATTCAAAAAATAAAAAATGATTGCGGTCGAAAATTTTATTAATTATTTTGAGGATTAAAAAAATATATATATAAAAAAATATCGACTCACGACTGGACGTACATCAGATCGGTTAAAAATTATCAAAGAAATAGAGCATACCATCCAACCTAGTGGCCGCATTAGTCGATAGAAGTTGCGTGCGGGTATCTCTGAAAAAGGGAAGTGAATGAATGCGAAGCAAAAAAAAAAGAGCGAGTTTGCTATATCTATCTACAAGCGGAGTTAAAAAAAAAGAACGAAGAATTCGAATTTTTCCTGGTCATTTTTTTTTGTTGTTCAGGGAGACTAATTTTCTCCTTTTTTTATTCTTTTGCTTTCATTCCTCCTTTTTTTTCATCCACCGTTGCGCTTTTCAAAGTTTTTCAGTTTTGTACTTTACAGATCGGTTTTTCTTCCTTTTTTTTTTTAACAAACGGGTCTACCTATTTGATTTTTTTTTCTATATATTTGGTTCCGACGAATATTTTTCTTTATTTTCAACGTTCTTTATTTCATGGAATTTAGACTTCTTCAAAATAATTTTTTTTTCCGATTAGCAGTTATGCTTTTCATATTTTTTTCTTTTTTTTTTAAAGAAAAGTACGTTTAGAGGCACTTAATGTTATTTTAATATATAAAATAGTTCCTCAAATATTTTTATTTTTGTAGTATTTTGATATTATTAATATGGTTAATTTTCAATAGTCCAATTATGTGCATATTACAATTTTTAGATTACATTTAATTCTAAATTGATTTTTATTTATAAAAGAATTAAATACTTTTCTGAATCTTGCATCACAATTCTTTCATCTAATAAACTGTTTAAGATTGATGGATTATAAATTGATTTGTCTTTATTTATTTTAATTTAACTTTTAAAACATTCCAATCAAATAATCATCTATAATATCAATCTTCATTTACTCAAATAACTAATCTTTTTGATGAAAATTGACGTGGCAAAAAAATGCTAGTATTAAATTTTCTTTGACTATGAACTGTTGACAAAGGAAAATTGATAACGAAAAGTAAACCCGCATCGATCAACCACTTTGGAAGGCAAATCTTTAGTTTATTGACAAATAAAACTAGTTAAATTTAACAAAATATTTCACTAGTTTTGAGAATTCAAATTTTGAAAGCGAGGTTTATTTTAACCACACACATAGATAAAAGAAATTGCAAATACAAATGTCAATATCTTTTATTCTTTTTCTTTTAAAAAAAAAAGTGAATTTCTTTATTGTATACGAAGATTTATATCTTTCCAAATAAAAAACTAATAAAGTTGTTTTCAATTTTCTGCTCATTAAAAAATGAAAAAATTTCTTAATAATCTTTATTTTTTTCGCGTTTGACAAACAAATTATACGTTCTATATACGGTTTGACCTAGAAAACCAACCCTTTAGTCCAGTAGTAACAGAAGCTATGAATACAAACAGATGCTCGTAATTTGATTAGGCATTAGCATGACAAAGGAGAAAGAGAAAGAGAGAGAGAACGAGAATATACCTTGGTCAAACAATATTTCGGAGAGTCTATAAATTTAAGTCTCGTATAAAAAATGTTTACACATCAGAGGAAAAAGTTCGAAAAAAGAAAAGGCAAAAAATATATATTTCCAGGATTGCAAAAAAATAAAAGAGAAAAAGCAAAGGTCGTTCGTTTACGATACTTCTAATTTCCCGCGAACTCTTATGACAAAGGAATCGCGTAATTTAGGGGCAGAGGAAGAGTAGCTGACAAGGAGGAAATTTTCGGCACCCTCGATTATACGACAACACGCCTTTGTGGTTCTTGATAGCGTATATAAGTGTGATTGCAATTTCTCTACCGATGAGCAAAAGTGCTTTCAAAAGAGCTTCATTGTCTCGGGGAAATAACAAAGATGCTGATGCGAATTTAGGAAATGTGATAAAAGAACGTTTCTTTTATAAGAAAAAATTTCCATCCACGTATATATATATATTTACATGTTAACAAAATTTTTTATCAATATATCACATACAATGTGATTATATAAACGCTTTAATATGAATAATGTGATTATGTAAACAATTTAATATGAATACTGGCTGTGATGTAATATATATGTACTGTTTTGTAAAATTACTTTGTGTAATTAATTTTGTTAATTAATTTAATAATCGTAAAACTGATGCAAAATTTAAATTATTTGTGAGATCACTTCAATATAAATTCGTTTTTTCCTAATTGTTTATATTGAATGACAAATATATTGGAAAATTCATATTACAATATTTATTTACGTAGAATCGAAGTAATTAAGTTTAAAAGTTTCAGCGATTGGTTAAACAACAATTAAAAGTGTTTCGGATAATTAAAGAGCTTGAAGGTTTGAAATTGGCTTTAAAATTTTTCAATCAATTTGTTAACTATTGAGTTAATTGACAGTTGTATATACTAATTTTCAATACAGTTCAGTTTAAAGCTATACAACTTGCCTCTAACATTCAAACATATTCCAAGGAATATCGATTAAATCTGTGAGCATTTCTAAATATTATAAATTTAATGCTCTAATACCGATAACAATGTTGTCAATAGTATCCTAAAATGCTTAGAGAAGTCTTATTATTAGATACTAACAAGCTTCTTATTTATAGGCTATGTACTTTGCTTAAATCGATACTAAACTTCAATTCCAAACAATAGAACCATTCATAGAGAAGCCAAAAACATGTAAACAGTTCAAAGTAACGTATTGTTTATAACTATAATTATCTGTAACTTTAGATAGTTCAATAATAACATAACAACAAGTAAGTAATCCAGCACAAAATTTTTTGTATTATTCTTGCTTATAAACATCACTAATTTTATTAAACTCATAATTTCAGATAAATGGTTTAATTTTTTGTAGATCGATTATTAAAAAGTCATTTAAAATAAAATAATAAATCTAAAAGTAATTAATTGTTCTGATCGCTAAAATAATTTTCCTATAAAACTTTCTTTTTAAGTCGCGATTTGAAATTTCATATTTTTTCTGCAATTAAATTTTTTTAACTTTGAATATGCTTTTTATATTGGATTTTAATCCAGAGCATCTTTTCATGCAGTCATCAAGTATTTTCTGTTCTGATTTGAATATTTTGTTTTCTTAATATTTGCTACACTGAAAAAAGGTTGGTACTCTACTAGCGCTGCGTGTCGGTAAACAACAGCGCTCGAGTTTTGAATGTATGTTTTCCTAATTCCGTGCAACATACGTCCTAATTCCGTGCAACATACGTCCTAAACCGTCGTCCTAATTCAAAGGACGAGGTTTCTACTCAACGTTTGCGTTACGTATGAGTTAAAGTCGCGCGAGTGCTTTCCAAAAGCGGACAGCATACGTTCTAAATGGAAAGCGCACATGGCAGCCCGTCGTTAGAGCATTATATATCCGCAAGAAGGCATCTTTTGCGCCAACCTTTTTTCAGTGTAGATTTAAAATAATGATAAACTCACTAATAAGTTTTAAAAATTTTTAGCAGTTTTAGATCGTGAGCTTCCTTCTTTTAAAATACTCCAGTTGAAAATTATGTTTGTACACCTAACTATACATGCCATAAACCAATGAAGCACACACGATTAAATTACCGTTTACCCGTTTGTGCACAAAATTTATAAGCATTAGGCATTACTACGTTCTTAATCAACTCAGATACTAGAAAGGCTAATTAACTCTCTAACGTATGCATCGAATGGAAACTAATGGAAAGGAGCTAATTGCTAATAAAATAACATATGTACATGTAATGCTGGATAAATTCAAGCAAAGTCAAACCAACATTTTTCTGTATTATTAACATTTTCAAAGTTTAAACTACTGCAAGAGACGATGTAATTTATTTGAAATAATAAAAGAAATAATTTATATTTTCATTTAGTTTGTTGTAAATAATACGAATAAATCAAAAATCTTAATAAAAAAGAATTTTTTTAAGAAAGATATTGATGAGCAGGCTGTATTCATAAAGAATAGAAATGCGCTTTCAATAAATCCTAATAATAGAAAAATAATAGTTTTTAGGATCTCATTTTCTTATTATAAATATCAAAAGAAAGATTTCCACGAACATGTACCTTATAATGGAATACAGAAAAACATAAAAAAAAACTATTACAAATACTTACGTTTAGTAAGAATATACAAAAATTTTAAAAACGATTAAAATTGCAGAAATAAGTGAAAAAATGAAGATTTCGTCAGACGTTTGAAACTGTGGAAATATATTTTTTTTTCTTTCATTTTTTCAATGCAGAGTTAAGTTTCAATTTTGTTTGATTCCATAAATGTTCTGATGATTATAAAATAAAAGCTGTTTTATATTTTATAAATAATCTTAAGAAAAGAATTTTAGGTGTAGAATATTGTTAAGGTATTTGATTTTTATATCTTTAATAAGTATAAATGAATATTCACATGTTTACATATAAATGTCCTTTAGTGAGTACGTTCGTATGCAATACTACTAGTGTGTGTGCGCGTGCGTACGTAAATATGTAATGTTCGAGCATTCACCTTTATATTAATGTTCCATATATTTATGTTAGTGTTTTATGTTCCTTAAAGATTTTGCAATAGGAAGAATTTTACGGGACTGTGAACATTAACATAGAGTAGAAGAGGTCAATAACAAGGGCTCTATATATGAGAATTCACATTCTGGAAGATTAGAACTATCGATCAAGAGGCGCGGTAGCGCCTCGACGGCGAGTTAAGGTACTAATACGAAAACGTCGAGGCGCTCCTCTTATACTTTGAATTAGAGAGTTGAAAATTTTAAATAGATGTTATATCAAAATGCAATCATATTTTTTTATATAATTACAAATGAAATTATAAAGATTTTTATTATCTTTAATTTAAAAAAAGTTTCATTGTTATTCGTTCTCTCAATCACGAGAAAACGTAATTTAAAATTTTAAAACACCAGATTCGCGTTATGAAAATTCTTCTCCGTCGTTTCCAGCCAGCAAAAATTATTCAACCGGAAGTGCGTCACACCTTAGTATTGTAAAAGCGCTATGAGCGTATTTTGTGTCTGCTGGCGCTGGCCTAGTAGTTATAGTATAGTGAGTTCGTATTTCGGTGTCGGTAGTGTTCACGATCGCGAAATATATATAGTATAGTATTAGTATATAGACGTTAATTAATCAGTTGTGGGATATATATATATATATATATTATATATAAAATAATAATAACTCGCGTTATATACATATAAAATAATAATAACCTCACGTTATATTTTTATATCTTCTTGTTGTCATGGTTTTTCTCAATTCGACTGTGAGGTTAACCGAGTGAACTATGTGTGTACTGACACAAGTTCATTAATTCTTTTAAGAGGATCAGTGTGAAACTATATTTTAATTGTTGCATTAATGTTATACTAACTTGTATAGTAGTATAGTCTTTCAGTAAAAGCAACAAAATCAAAAGCAAGTCAGTGAGACTACAGAGTTTGATGAGATTGTATGACTTTGGTGGTAATAAACAGTGTGGATGGAAAGGATTATAGGATAGAGAAATCGTAAGAGAAGCTTTTGCCAAAGGAACACACATTGAACTTGCTTACAAATTTTTTGATTTTTATATCTTCTTGTTGTCATGGTTTTTCTCAATTCGACTGTGAGGTTAACCGAGTGAACTGTGTGTACTGACACAAGTTCATTAATTCTTCTAAGATGATCAGTGTGAAACTATATTTTAATTGTTGCATTAATGTTATACTAACTTGTATAGTAGTATAGTCTTTCAGTAAAAGCAACAAAATCAAAAGCAAGTCAGTGAGACTACAGAGTTTGATGAGATTGTATGACTTTGGTGGTAATAAACAGTGTGGATGGAAAGGATTATAGGATAGAGAAATCGTAAGAGAAGCTTTTGCCAAAGGAACACACATTGAACTTGCTTACAAATTTTTGGATTTTTATATCTTCTTGTTGTCATGGTTTTTCTCAATTTGACTGTGAGGTTAACCGGGTGAACTATGTGTGTACTGACACAAGTTCATTAATTCTTCTAAGATGACCAGTGTGAAACTATATTTTAATTGTTGCATTAATGTTATACTAACTTGTATAGTAGTATAGTCTTTCAGTAAAAGCAACAAAATCAAAAGCAAGTCAGTGAGACTGCAGGGTTTGATGAGATTGTATGACTTTGGTGGTTTGGTGGTAATAAACAGTGTGGATGGAAAGGATTATAAGATAGAGAAATCGTAAGAGAAGCTTTTGCCAAAGGAACGTACATTGAACTTGCTTACAAATGTTTGGAAATTAGAAGGCATTGTTCTTTATTTATGTGATTCATTGCTTACTACATTTAATACAGAGAACTGTAAACATTGGTAAATTTGGTAAATGTTCTGTAAACATTGGTAAATTTTGTTTCATAACATTCTTTTCTTTATTTTGAAAAAGTTTTCGTGTAAAAAATATTTGTACATTTTTCCAGGTACGCATAAACTTGTAGATGGAAAAGTTGAAATTTTATAAAAATGCATTTCAAGATTTCAAAATTTCAAATGACACCTAAAGGAGATTCAGATAAAATAAATTCCTCATGTGTGCAAATTACTGCTTAAAAGCAACAAAATCAAAAGCAAGTCAGTGAGACTGCAGGGTTTGATGAGATTGTATGACTTTGGTGGTAATAAACAGTGTGGATGGAAAGGATTATAAGATAGAGAAATCGTAAGAGATGCTTTTGCCAAAGGAACGTACATTGAACTTGCTTACAAATGTTTGGAAATTAGAAGGCATTGTTCTTTATTTATGTGATTCATTGCTTACTACATTTAATACAGAGAACTGTAAACATTGGTAAATTTGGTAAATGTTCTGTAAACATTGGTAAATTTTGTTTCATAACATTCTTTTCTTTATTTTGAAAAAGTTTTCGTGTAAAAAATATTTGTACATTTTTCCAGGTACGCATAAACTTGTAGATGGAAAAGTTGAAATTTTATAAAAATGCATTTTAAGATTTCAAAATTTCAAATGACACCTAAAGGAGATTCAGATAAAATAAATTCCTCGTGTGTGCAAATTACTGCTTAAAAGCAACAAAATCAAAAGCAAGTCAGTGAGACTGCAGGGTTTGATGAGATTGTATGACTTTGGTGGTAATAAACAGTGTGGATGGAAAGGATTATAAGATAGAGAAATCGTAAGAGAAGCTTTTGCCAAAGGAACGTACATTGAACTTGCTTACAAATGTTTGGAAATTAGAAGGCATTGTTCTTTATTTATGTGATTCATTGCTTACTACATTTAATACAGAGAACTGTAAACATTGGTAAATTTGGTAAATGTTCTGTAAACATTGGTAAATTTTGTTTCATAACATTCTTTTCTTTATTTTGAAAAAGTTTTCGTGTAAAAAATATTTGTACATTTTTCCAGGTACGCATAAACTTGTAGATGGAAAAGTTGAAATTTTATAAAAATGCATTTTAAGATTTCAAAATTTCAAATGACACCTAAAGGAGATTCAGATAAAATAAATTCCTCGTGTGTGCAAATTACTGCTAATATTATGTTGTATGCTAAAAACCAAGTGCAACCTAATCGCTTTGAACTTTATTCAACTCAAAATCCAGATAATTGTAATATAAGAATGAGGGATGCCTCTTGTAGTATATATTTGGGATTTATTGTTGAGCACTTAGTTTCTGCTACTAATTTTCCAAGGGACAAATAGAGCTGCCGGCTTAACTTGTATGTCTTGGCTTCTTCAAATTGCTGCTATTGAACTACTTGTTGGTAGTGGCAGCCTTCAAAATTCTCTTATTCAGGGACTTGTTGGTAAGAATAAACTAATTTTTTTAATAAATTTCAAAATTTCACTTTGTTTAAAAATTTTAATATTTTTTTACAATAAATAATATAGCATTTTTAAAAAGTTAATATTTATTAATGTTAATATTGTATTTAATAATGATACATTTATTTACATCTACAAAACTTATATTAACATTTTATTTCTTCAACAATATATTAACTTTTTCAGGTAATTTAGGACAGAATAGAGATCAAGTTGTGGCTTCACAAAAACTGCTAATGGATTTATTTCATATAGACTTTTAATTGCATCTAGAAAATCCTAAGTCTTAGCAATATTTTGACGCTTCACAAGTTGAAATGGTATTTGGTCGTTGTAGTGTATCGGTAGTTCTTTTTGGTGGACTTCAATTAATTGATATACTTATCTGTGACTCAGGAAAGTATTACTGCTACTCGAAGGAAGCTTATGCAGCAAGAATTGCAATCAATTTTTTCATTATACAGAGCGTTACCAATACAAGAACTTTCACATCGATATGCTACCATTCAAGTGATAAATAATTTTGGAAATAAGATGATGGATATTATTTGTCATTGTTGTTCAGGTGGACATGATGTTTGCTTATGCTGGCTTTATGGCAAAATTTCAACCAACACCTAAAGGACATTCAGACAGAATATATTCCT
Source organism: Anastatus disparis (assembly GCA_017163975.1). NCBI lineage: Eukaryota > Metazoa > Arthropoda > Insecta > Hymenoptera > Eupelmidae > Anastatus > Anastatus disparis. The sequence goes on from JAFFSR010000251.1 coordinate 7,570,190, forward strand.
GATATGAGCAAATGCTGCTAATATTATGTTGTGTGCTAGCGACTAAATGCAACATAGTTGTCTGGTTCAAAAATTAAGGAATGTTCTCTTTGGACTTTATTAAACGCAGAAGCCAGATATATTACATAACTCAAGATTTTTAACAAGTACAAAAATCTATATAATACTAACAAATTTTTATTAGATTGTTTTTTTTAATGATTTTAAAGTTATTACAAATGTAATATTGTTCAATAAATCACATTGTAATTAAAGTTTCTTTTTTTATACTTTTTAGGCTGGCAATGTGGTTTTCCAGAAACTATACCAAAAATAATTATACAAGTTTTACTATTAAAGAATTATTAAAAAGATCCTTTGAATACTATTATCATTTTTATTACCAAACTAATCTAGTTTGTCCTTTGTTGGGAAAAGTACTAAATAAAAAAAACGAAAATTTGCTAATATACAGGATTTACCAGAAGAAACGGAAATTCATAAACAACGGATAAGTTGGGAAGAATTTGAGTTATTTTTTCACCAATGTGCATCCAAGATCCAGTTGATCTTTCACAAAATATAACAAAAACTATTACAAAAATGTATTGAGAAAAAATTTGTGTGTTGTGTGTTAAATTAAATTATTAAATAAAACTGTTAAGAAAGCTGGTCTTTTTAAAATAGTTTATAAAAAATATTAAATAGTATATTAAAAATAAAATAATAAAACTGTTTATTATGGTCAAAAAGATGCTAGTAATGGAGTATCAGAATATCGTGGGCTTCCCAGTTCCAGTTGGAACAGGGATTTTTAAATAACTTCATAAAGCAGAAAAAGACTCTAAAAACAAGAACTTTGTTATTTAATAATGCAAATCAAAATAAAGTGAATACGTAGCATTTTATAATTTATATTCGAATCATGTAAATAAATTTTTCAAACTTTAACATTTTTTTTATAAATACTTTATAAAAAGTATTCAACTATTTCTTAAAATTATTTCTTTTTCTGGTATTTAAAATAATTGTGCAAAACGATTAAAAAATAGGTTTAATATAAAGCTTCATTAGAATGTTTGAAAAAATATATTTATAGAAACACATTTATATTAAGTGTAAGATAAAATGAATTCATTAAAAAAAATATTTCATTTAGAAAAATAAAGTATTCTATGCTGCTCAACTGTGAATATTTAACATTAACTATTATATTCCATATTATCTTTTCTGTAAATCTGTAAATTATTATTATCATTGATTTTAAAACATATTTTTCAACATAAGTAAGAAATTACTGAAATGTGAATTTATTTTAAATATTTAAAATATAAAAGATTATTACTTTTAAAAAAAGTATAATTTAGGCGAGTTTAGTTATTGAATAATATAGTAATCTTTAGAACATTAATTCTAAATATTTTATTTTATTTTTTTTACTACATACATCATATTTTTTTTCAGCTCTTGAAAGTACTGAAATGAATTGAGTAATTATATCATGAAGTTTATACCTTTTACTTGATTCATCTATATCTATAATTTTTGCTTAAGAAAGTTTTGAAATCAATCAAACAATCGTCGAGTACTTCTGTATTCAATTCATTCTTTTTAATATAATATAAAATTCATGAAAACATTAATTCTAAATATTTTATTTTATTTTTTTTACTACATATAAAATATTTTTTTTCAGCTCTTGAAAGTACTGAAATGAATTGAGTAATTATATCATGAAGTTTATACCTTTTACTTGATTCATCTATAATTTTTGCTTAAGAAAGTTTTGAAATCAATCAAACAATCGTCGAGTACTTCTGTATTCAATTCATTCTTTTTAATATAATATAAAATTCATGAAATATTTACAGTTTTGGCTAAAGAAAGTTTTGAAATCAATCAAGCAATCGTCGAGTGCTTCTGTATCCATTTCTTTCTTTTTAATAATATAAAATTCATAAAATCTTTGATATACGAATGTTTGGAAAAACTTGGCCAAATAATTTATGAAAAAGGGATAATTGAGATGGACATAGCGATGATAGTACACATTAAAATAAAAAAAAACAAATGATATGTTCAAACAAATGATATATAAACAAATAATATACCTAAGATATACCAGATCAACTTTTTATTTCATTTATGAGTGAATATTAATACTCAAACATTGACAAACTATTCTTGATCTTAGTGATATATATTTTATTTTATTCCTGATGAGAGACTTAATAAAAACTTTCCGAAAAGTTGAAGTTCAACGTTTCGGAAATTTTGTATTTAATATGCTATGGTTGAAGATCAAAATTGTGTAATTTTATTTCTAAAAAATTGGCAGAAGGGCCATTAACTTCCAACAACTTATATTTGAGAATTTGATACCGTCAGCTTCAAAATTATTTATGCCTTTTTAAAATTTAAGGGAAGATACCCATTTTAATTGTAATATTTTTAATAAAAAAAATTATGCATTCTCTATCTCATTACACTATTTTTTTATTTTTAAGTGCTGTAAAATATATTAAATTTTACTAAATATCTACAAAATAACTTGCCAGGCCCGTGGTTTAATATTTTGTTGGTGAAATTATCAATGCATGTGAGCACTGCTTGATAATTGAATTAGATTAGATATTAGATATTATTTTATTTCATATTATAGTTACAAAAAGCGTGTAATACAATAAACTTACAAATAAATTTGAAATACATATATAAAATACATAAAATAAGAATTGATAGCGAATTCAACTTTGTTGAATAATAATTAAGAATATGAATCTATACACGAATTATGTACATGTCTTGTAGAATAATGTTTTCCAATTTTCTACGTTCCAATTTTTTTAAATAAAAGAGTTCTTTATCTTGAAATATAAAATCATATTCAAATACTCATTTTTGTATTACCAACATTATTGAGAACATTAAGGTCCTGCACAAAATTTGTACAATATATTTTTACATCACGGTGCGTGTTTTTTTTTATTTATTATATTAATATAAAATATTATTTACAATATTTCAAGATAAAGAACAAAGAAACTAATTCAATAAACAAAATTCTATTTTGAGCTAGAAAATTATTTTTTTTAATGCATGAAACACAAAAAAAATCTTAGTTTTTTCTCACTTATCTTAACTGTATAATCGTTACAATTTTCAACTACACCATAAAATATTAAACCACGGGCCTGGCAAGTTATTTTGTAGATATTTAGTAAAATTTAATATATTTTACAGCACTTAAAAATAAAAAAATAGTGTAATGAGATAGAGAATGCATAATTTTTTTCATTAAAAATATTACAATTAAAATGGGTATCTTCCCTTAAATTTTAAAAAGGCATAAATAATTTTGAAGCTGACGGTATCAAATTCTCAAATATAAGTTGTTGGAAGTTAATGGCCCTTCTGCCAATTTTTTAGAAATAAAATTACACAATTTTGATCTTCAACCATAGCATATTAAATACAAAATTTCCGAAACGTTGAACTTCAACTTTTCGGAAAGTTTTTATTAAGTCTCTCATCAGGAATAAAATAAAATATATATCACTAAGATCAAGAATAGTTTGTCAATGTTTGAGTATTAATATTCACTCATAAATGAAATAAAAAGTTGATCTGGTATATCTTAGGTATATTATTTGTTTATATATCATTTGTTTGAACATATCATTTGTTTTTTTTTATTTTAATGTGTACTATCATCGCTATGTCCATCTCAATTATCCCTTTTTCATAAATTATTTGGCCAAGTTTTTCCAAACATTCGTATATCAAAGATTTTATGAATTTTATATTATTAAAAAGAAAGAAATGGATACAGAAGCACTCGACGATTGCTTGATTGATTTCAAAACTTTCTTTAGCCAAAACTGTAAATATTTCATGAATTTTATATTATATTAAAAAGAATGAATTGAATACAGAAGTACTCGACGATTGTTTGATTGATTTCAAAACTTTCTTAAGCAAAAATTATAGATGAATCAAGTAAAAGGTATAAACTTCATGATATAATTTTAAAAACTTCAAAAAGTTTAACAAATAAATATTTTTAATACAATTTTGAACTGAAAAGCTTAACGCCTAATATGAAATTCGTCGTATAATATTAAAGAGTTTTTCAATAATATTGGTGAATGTTAATCAACTGAAAATTGGTCAAAATTTATTGTCACCATAATTATTATAACGCTCAATTTTCAGGAGTAATTTTCCAAAATTTTAAAAGCATTTCAAACGAATAAACATTTAACAATATTTAAAACATCAACATTTATGTTATATCGAATAATTAGGCCAACAGGTCCAGCCCTGACAACCTTTAATTTTTGCACCTGACCGTGCATAGCCCTGCCCTCTCTTTCTCTTGTATTCTCTCTTTTATTCTCCTTGACCCAGCTTCTTCATAAAAAACCTAGACTAGTCCCTGCTAGAACAGGACGTTATAAAGACGTCATTAAGACGTTTTAAAAATCACGAGAAAACGTCCATTTTAAATGTATAAAATGACGTTCAAAAAACGTCTTTTAAACGTTATTTTGGCCGCGGTATTTTTCACAAAAAAGTTGACAGATAGGTATAGAGACGTATTAAAGACGTTTTAAAAACGTATATACTACGAGTGATGGACGTTATTCGTACGAGACGTTTTTAAAACGTCTTTTAAACGTCTTAAAAAGATTCTTAGAGACGTTTTCAAAACGTCTTTTAAACGTCTTCAGAACGTCCCTAAATATGTGTAAAAAAATTTTAATAGATTACATTACTTTTATTCACATATATGACACAGAACGTCAAATAATAATTAGAGGTTATATATTTATTATTAGGAAAAGAAATATAAAAAAGTAGGGATGATTTTACTTATCTTATTCAATCCGTAATGATTTCAGCCTTCATTACAGGACAGATCAACAATATAAATATTTAATTCATACATTAATTTTTATAACTTTTTGCTGCAACTGATGCTGTCCCAGATTTTCAACTGCCTTATCATCTTCAAATTGACTGTTTATCCGTTATTAAAGAGAAAGGTGATAGATAAAAATTCGTTAGTAACCAATAAACAAACAAGATGATTAGGCATTCGGAAAGATGGGACAGCATAAATTCAAAAAATTATAAAAATTAATGTATGAATTGAATATTTATATTGATGATCTGCCCAATAATGGAGGCTGAAATCGGATTCAATCAGATAAGTAAAAATATCCCTACTTTTGTATATTTCTTTTCTTAATAATAAATATATAACCTCTAATTATTATTTTATGTATTGTGTCATATATGTAAATAAAAGAAATGTAATCTATTAAAATTTTTTTACACATATTTAGGGACGTTTTAAAGACGTTTAAAAGACGTTTTGAAAACGTCTCTAAAAATCTTTTTAAGACGTTTAAAAGACGTTTTGAAAACGTCTCGTACGAATAACGTCCATCACTCGTAGTATATACGTTTTTAAAACGTCTTTAATACGTCTCTATACCTATCTGTCAACTTTTTTGTGAAAAATACCGCGGCCAAAATAACGTTTAAAAGACGTTTTCTGAACGTCATTTTATACATTTAAAATGGACGTTTTCTCGTGATTTTTAAAACGTCTTAATGACGTCTTTATTACGTCCTGTTCTAGTAGGGGTGGTAATTACGCATCTGCCATCCATTTCATTAAGACACAGGATACTCTCACGCCTTTGAGCCTCTTATGAGAAATAGAGAGTCAGGCTACCTGAAACGGGCCACTAAAAACCCACCGTACAAATTTAATAGTTTTTTTTGCAAATTGTTAAAGGTTTATATGTTAAAAATAAAGTCCTAAAGTAATTTTTGAAAATTTTCATTCTTCTAAAAGTTATTAGCAAACTAACCTCTAAGCACTTTTTTTTTCAAAACACGATTACTCAGAGACTATCAGATAAAAGTTAACGAAATTTTATTTACAAATTCAAAAATAGCTAAAGAATCGAATAGAATATAAATAAATTAAAAAAATATTAATTATTAATAAAAAATTAGTTTTGCAATAAATAAATTGAAATTTATGACACTTCTCGTAGGGCTAGGAAATTTTTTTTCTTTAATCATTTATTCCTTAGACCTTCCTTTACTTATAATCGCAATAAAATTTGGGGATCTCTATTAGGAAAAGATTTACAAATTTTTGAATATCACGTAGCGATGATAGACGCGACAGTGAAAACGGTTTTGTTGCTCGCGGCCGCATTTGAATCGCTTAATAAACAAAAGCTAATCGTTTCTTTTGCAAAATCAAACATGCATTTGTTAATATTCATTAATGTTATTGCTATCATCATGACACCACCCCCTAAGTGTTGTAATCCATTCCCAAAAAAAAATCATAGTTGTTTTCGGAAAAATTTAACTTTTTTATCAAAAAATCGTGACACAAAGTTCAGTGCTTTATTTGGTTTATTCGTTTGTGCTTCTTGTAGACGACAACTGTATTTAAATAAAAATTCTATTCAATTTGAGGTTAATAATACAACAAATAAGCAAAATAAAGAGCACGTAGAAGAAGTAAATAATGAAATAGAGGAGTCAGAAAAAGAAGAAAATGATGAAGATTTTGTCTGCAAATTTGTTGATAATAATATCAAAAGACAGAAATTAGCATCTTCATTTGAAGAATGGATTGCAGCTCCGGCTAAAAAAAGATGCTCCTTAATTTGTCGAATGATGATCAGAAGATATTGCAGAAAACAATTAATAGTAGCAATTTGAATATCTTTAATAAATCTGAAAATTGTACATGGATAAGTAAAGTCAAAGAGGCATTGTCTCACGCATCTACTCGACATCAAAAAATTGTTCTTTTAATGACATTACCTAATGAATGGTCAATTCGAAAAGCGGCGAAAGTATTTGATGTTAGTAGGCGCATGGTTTCTACTGCAAAGAAGTTGAATAATGATAAAGGTCATGATGTTCTGCCAGACGTAAGAAAAGGTCGAGCTATGAGTGTAGATCTAGTTGAAAATGTTAATAATTTTTTCTTTCGGATGAAGTCAGCCGAGTAATGCCAGGAGTGAAAGATGTCAAGTCAGTTATTGTCAATGGCAAAAGACATCTAGAAACGGTAAGCAATATAAAAAAAACAATGATAGTGATTTTTAAACAATCAGAAAGTTGTCAATTTATTTCTATGGTATTTTTAAAATTAAATTTTTTTTCTGGAGAAATTTATGTAATTCGATTTTTATATTTTTTATATGTAAAAGCAATATTTCTTTTTAGAAACGTTTGTTGTTAAGCAATATAAAAGATTTACATGAAGATTTTTTGAGCAAAAATCCAAATGAAAAAATTTCATTGGCATCTTTTAAAGCGCTAAGACCTCAACAGTGCATTCCAGTTGGTGCTAAAGGAACGCATAATGTTTGCGTTTGCAAAATCCATGGCAACATTCGACTTAAATTTAGAGGAATCAAAGAAGCATTTTCTGGAAAAAAATCTGATTTTAAATTAACTTATAGAGAATTCTTAAATAATATATGTTGTTTAAATCCATCTGAAGAATGTTTTCTGGGAAATTGTGAAAAATGTCCTGGTACTTGTCAAATTTTTAAAGATTTGAAAACGTCTTTACAAAAATTAAAAATTAAAAAAACTTCTTATAATCAATGGCTTACAACTGATAGGTAATTATATTAACAGATATATTTATATATTTTATGATAATTAGCTTTTTACAACCTAATTATTTTTTTAGATGTCAATTACTTCATAAAACTGAGACTGTTAATATTTTTCTTAAAAATCTTGCATCCGATTTACCCGATGTTTTGAAACATGATTTCATTGCTCAGACTCAAGCAACGTATTTAGAACAGCTAAAAGAAAAACTTGAAGATGAAGAATTCATTGTAACCTTAGATTTTTCTGAAAATTATTCATTTCATGTACAAGATGCTATACAATCGCAACATTGGTGCAAAGACCAAGCTACGTTACATGTATACGTGATTTATTACAAACAGGATAAAGTTATCAAAAACATTAATTATGTTGTTTTCTCTGAATACGAAAATCACGACGCCACTGGAGTGCATCTGTACAATTCAAAGATGATTGAGTTTTTAAAAAGAAAGTTTTGTGCACAAAAAATTAAAAAAATTTATTATTTCTCGGACGGAGCTGGCTCCCAGTACAAAAATAGATTCAATTTATCAAATTTACTGCATCATGAAAAAGATTTCGGAATCAATGCAGAATGGCATTTTTTCGCTACTGCACACGGAAAAGGTGCTTGTGATGGTATCGGTGGATGTGTGAAAAGACATGCATACAGAGCCAGTTTACAAGATAAGACGATAACTACAACAAAAAAACTGTTTGAATGGACATCTGATTTCTTCAAAAAAATTAATTTTGAGTTTTGTTCACTAAATGAATATAAAAATCATCAGAAAAAATTAGAAAATCGCTTTAGTTCGGCAAAAACAATTGTTGGAACACGTAAATTCCACTGCTATAAGCCATATGACATGGAAAAATTAGAATGTAAAATTTTTTCAAATTATTCAAAATCTGCTGTAATAAATGTTAAAAAATAATTGAACTTTAATTCTAGAATAAATAGTATAGTATTCTAGGAACAACAGACTTACGATTTATTTAACTTATTTTTCAAAGAAGAAAAGGCGTGATGCATAAGGATCCATACAACGGTAAAGTACTAGAACGTGCGCCGCCATCTTTGATGCGTTAAGCATTCACACCGCAGATTTAAAAAATTTGTAAATCTTTTCCTAAAAGAGATCCCCCAAATTTTATTGCAATTATGAATAAGAGAAAGTCTAAGGAATAAATGATTAAAGAAAAAAAATTTCTTAGCCCTACGAGAAGTGTCATAAATTTTCATTTATTTATTGCATGGCTAATTTTTTATTAATAATTAATATTTTTTTCAATCTTTTTATACTCTATTCGATTCTTTAACTATTTTTGAATTTGTAAATAAAATTTCGTTAACTTTTATCTGATAGTTTCTAATTAATCGCGTTTCGAAAAAAAAAGTGCTTAGAGGTTAGTTTGCTAAAAACTTTTGGAAAAATGAAAATTTTCAAAAATTACTTCAGGATATTATTTTTAACATATAAAACTTTAACAATTTGCAAAAAACAGTATTAATTTTGTATGGTGGGTTTTTAGTGGCCCGTATCAGATAGCCTGACTCAGAGAGAAAGAGAAAGAAAAGCTCGATAGCCCTCCACCACGCAATTACGTGGAAGTAAACGCGTGACACGTGAAAGTGTTGTATGCAATCCTTTTGTTTCTTATTTTCTTCGTGTTTTCTTTTTTTTCTTTCTTCGTTTGTTATTCTATATTCCTGACCGTGCCGAGGTCAAATGATAACCAAAGCACTAATTTTTTTTTGTTTTGATTAAAAATATTATTTATTGCTAAATCTTTTTTATAGTGGCCTAGGTTTTTTTTTATTTAAATATACACCGAAATTAAAAATTTATAAAAGTTATGATCCACGTTTTGACTATTAATTCAAGAAAAGAATTCAGTTTTAAAGTTTTAAATTGAGTTTTTGATTGTATGGTAAAGAACGGAGCGTTTTTATATATTTATAATTTTTTTTATCCTAAGATTACTTTAAAAAAATTGCCAAAAGAAGAATGTGCATGTACATAATATGTTTGTTTGTCTAAATATTGATAACTTGAGTTTTTGATCAATAATGTTACTTTACTGGATTAGAATGTTAATTTTATATATTATATTGAAAAAGGAGAATGTTTATGAGGTAATTTGTAAAATCTAGGAACAAAACAGTTTATCTTTTAATTATGAGAAAATTAATAAAGTTATTTAAAATGTAAACTAATTTAGTTAATTTCGTACGGGAAAAAGTCGGAAAACATTTAATTATTCTATTACTTGTTTCAAACGTCTGACCAAATCTTGATTTTTTCACTTATTTTAGCAATTTTTATCGTTTTTTCTGTTCATTTTCCCAGGTTAATTTTTTGTTTATTTTCATACTTTTACTAAATGTAAGTACTAATAACAGTTTTTACGTTTCTCTACGTTTTTTTAATTGGTGCGTGTTGGTGGGTATCCTCTTTTTTATTTACAAATAATTACCCATTGATTTCTTTTCAATTTGGTTATATCCTAATAATTTTGGGTAATAAAAGATATCTGAAAGTTATTAAAGTTTGTTTCAAATCTTCGAAATTCTTATTATTACTTAATATATTATCAATATTTTAAAATATAATTATTTAACTTAAAAATTCATTTTTTGTATTAGATAAAGTATCTAATTTATCATTTCATAAAAGTAATCTATTAAAAAGTTAAATTTTGGCATTACCTACTTTGTAATCATGATGCTAATAAAAGTAATTTTCTAATTACTAATTACCCATTAAGCTTATAAAATTTATTCCACGTACTTGTTTAAATAATTAGAAATTAAATTAAATTGTAACAATGGCTGTAGTAAAGCAACGAAAATTGACATTTGAGTATTTCTGGCTTTATGGTAATGAACGAAACAATAATACTGCATAAAAGATCATTAAAAAATAAAGTGAAAAAGCTTGATATATATTCATCAACGAGGTAGTTTCACAGAGATAAATAACGCAGCCTTACGCGAACAAATTACAAATTCTTCTGTAAGCAGAATGCGAATAACGAACGTTAAGCGAAAGAAAAACATAATAAAAATGCTAACGGTGCTTTTGCAAAATCATCCACCGACTGTTATTTTTTTTTTGTTGTTGATCTACGCTGAAAAAGAGACTGTTGAACGCTACCGCTTGTAAATGAAATTCAAGCTGACCAATTTTTTTTTCAAATGATTCTGGATGGCCATATGAGATATCAAATTTTTTTTTCTGAATTCTTCATGAATGCATCATTGAAGCGCACCATTTTCCAACTCAATGGGAAAATGTTTCACGCGAACTTTAATTTTACAAAAAAAAATAGTTGAGGATGCGAAAGGAATATAATGAGGTTTCATATATATATTCTGAATTTCATGAAAGCATTAATTAGCTATGTAATGCTGAATTGAAATTTGAACATTTGTTTAAAATAGAATATTAACTGGCTGTTTTATTGAATATTAAAATAATAATTATCTTGACAAACTTAAAAATGTATAGGTACATTTTTATTATTAGCTATATGAGAATTCATCAACATCTATTTAAAATTACCAAAAGGAGTATAAAATGATAAATAAATTTCCGTGTATACATTCTTTTTAAAATTGAAAAATAGAGTAAGGTCTCGGTCTTAACGCTCACTCACTTTAACATAAGGATCACTCGCACTAAATAATAACAACAACTACAAATCTCTCTCGCGTGAGAAATATATACGCTGGAAGTGTACACTACATTATAGATGAATAGTGTTTCAATAATAGTATATGCATTGTAGGAATTTAGCCGTAGATAGTTTTTTACATTACATTATTTTCGTGTAAATAACACTACATAAAGTACAATGATAACGTAATCAAATTTTAATATTTAAATTGATTTTAGGAGGAATATATGCACTGTATATATAAAGCAGTACGCATGAAAATTTTACAGTGCACACTATTATAACCCATAGCTTTATTTCTTTATGGCACATCATAACATGGATTATCATGTTACTAAAAAATTTGATAGAGATTGTAAAATTAATCTGTATCGTGATCATTTTACACGTTTTTATTAAAATTATCTGTATCATGAATTCATTTGAAAATTGCCACTGTAAATAAAAAAATTAACACGATAAAATATAGCGAGCACTATTTATAAGTACTACGACTAAATTACCAAATCATGTAAAATGTTCATAAAAAAAAGATGTACAATCACTTGAAATACTAAATTTCATGTGATAATAATTCATGAAATGTATATAAGAATCGTGAAAGTTTGCACTACAACGAAACTTTCTCTCTTTACATCGCACAAACCACGTTGGCTTTCCTCTTTTTTTTTCTCTATCTCTCTCTCGTGCACATCGGGAAAAAGAAAAATGCTCTATGAATCATCCGGGTGCGTTGTGCTTTTTTATCTTTTCTTTTTTTCCTTTCTTTTATTCCCCCCCCCCCCCTCCGTTTTTGAATAGACGTGGCGCCGCTGTTTACATTATAGTGTCTGAAAAATCTTCTTTTCTTCATTACTTGTCGCTTTTTTTGTTGAACACGGAGTTTTTTGTGACAAAATTGAGAAATGGATTCATTTCTTTTTTATAGAATTGTTTTAGACAGTAAAAGTAAAAATTATTTTTCGAGAAATAGCGAATGAATAAAACGTGGTATTTACATGAATATTTTTGCTTTTATTTTCAGTAACTTTAGCTTGGCCGAAGCTTATTCATAAACATTTGAATATTTATAAAAGATCTGAATAAATATTGAACGTAACAGATATATTTCAAATGTAATAGAATAAAATTTATCCAAGGACCATGGTATTTAAAAATTGGAAAAATAAGGTTTATTTCTTTTTAATAATTCTTTCTTATCATATATTTATCGCAGCTGCCACGACCCATTGTTTTATATATTATTTATTCGTTTGATTACAACGGTTAAATTTTTAAATTTTAACATCGTTCCTGAAAATTCTTTATCAAAAAATTGAAATCAATTAAATAGAAGATTTATATTAAACCTGATTTTTCAAACAAAAAATGTATAAAAATTAATTTATTAATTTAGCAATCGAATTTTTAAAAATATTTTTATTTTTTATTTAGTAATGCTGTATTTCTATCATTGCGATATCAACTAGCATCGGAGGTTTTCAGTATATTTATGAACAAAGCACATATATCGTCTATACAGTGGTGCTTGTATAAAATCGGCCGAGAGCGGGATTCGAACTTAGGTCCTCAAGATTACGAATCCATCGCTCTACTGAACGAGCCTCTGACTATCATTATCTTTTCAATTGTTAAGAAATGTAAAATAATACATTACATTATATAGACAATCATAAAATTTGAAATATTTTAAAACTTTCTTTTGAATTCTGTATAAATTTCCATGAAATAAATAATGGTTTACGTTTTAATTTAAACGTTCGTCATATTTAAACGTTATTCAAATATACAAGAATATTATTATGATAATACAGTGAAATGAGCAATTTTTCTGATCCTTTAAACATTTTTCCATATTCAAAATCCTCCTTACTTTGATAACTTTGAAATTTCGTCTCTTTTCAAGTACTTTCTTGACTATTATACAGTTTGGAGTCGTCGACACTTTTCCAGGTAGCCAAAATAAAAGATTAGTATCTTGATAAAAGTTTATCTAGATACTAATTTATGAAAGAAAAAAAAAAGAAAACAGAATTTTTTTGACAGTTGACAATAGGTGGCGCGAACACATTTCCCATGTACAAAAGAAGAAAATAGATTATGACAAAAATAGATATTCCTGACCGAGAATTAAAGAGATTAAAATCCCGCAGTTTCTTCTCCAGATTTCAAATTACGTACTGACGAAATAAATAAAAAAAAAAGAAAGACAAAAAAAAATGAGAAGCATGATATTAAAAGTTAATTAAAACTATGCACCTGAGGCAATTAAATGAAAAAAACACCACAAGCTAAAGATAACGTACTAAAATGAATATGCTAAATCAAACGATGATAAAAAGGGATGATAAAAGTTATAAAAAACATCAGTTTAATTATATTATTGAATTCTTTAATGCATTATCACTTATAGTTAATACTCCTTTTTCTTGATTTTTCTCTTTTATCACAGTTAACTATTTTCTTAGTATGTTATTGATTTCTTTGAATTAATGATACGCGATTTTCATAATTCCCGTACTTTTTACTCTTTTTTCACTTGTTCTTTCTTCTGTTTCTAATTCATTTTCTTTATACTTACACTTAAAAAAGGTAAAATAAGATAAGTAGATGAATTTAATTTCGCTTAATTTTTTTTTTAATTTTCTTCCTTTGATCATTAAAACGACAAAAGAAGTACCAAAGCAAAGGTATATATCATTTCTTATTTATAAGTTATACATACCCTTATAATCCGTTTTCGGACATCATATCACTTTAACGTTTCTCTGTAAGCAAATAATAAAATGTAATCAATATTTTACCATCGCACCTATAAAATAAATAACAATGAGAACCGATGAACAAGACAAATACAAAAGAAAAAGAAAAAAAGCAATTGTTCCTTAAAGCTCAAAGAGATGCGATTAACAATATCTCAATATTCATTAAGCAATTATTTACAGTATTGAAAAAACGGGTCTAAAGGATTGAAAAGGAAGTTGCCCTTGGTTCTTTTGTAAATTTAACCTTTCTTAACCTTTGTTTCTACATAAAAATTTCTTATCAATATTTATGGATATTCTTTTCTGTTTATAAGTATAGGTTAGAGTTTTCTTTTTGTTTAAATTTAATATTTTTCATCAATATATTTATTGCGTTTTGGTAAGTAATAATGATTTTAAGCATATTATATTGATCATATCTTCTTCATTCTGCATACGTTAAATTAGAATTCAAGAAAGATATACATTTAATGAAGTCTTATGTCATTTTGAATCAATTTATAATATTCAATATTCAAAATGAAATTTACGTTTTAATAAGAAGTTTATTAGTAGGAAAATTTAAAACTTTCATCACGATTATAATATATTTCAAAGAAGTTATTTATCGATGAGAATAAATGAAAACTTTTGAAGGTGAAAAGTGCACGCAGTTTTAAAATGAAAAGGTACATGGCAATGAAAAAAAAAAGAAAAATGGCTTTAATTTTAACAACGAACAAATTTTTGCTTTGAACATTTCGCTTTTGAGAAAGTTTTATTGTTACAATTTTGTATTCAGTGTTCACGTTCTGAGCATTGATTTGTTACGCTTGATTCTCCTCTTGAAGTGAATTCAAAAATTTGATTAGAAAATGTGCTTGCTTTTAATTTTTAAATTTACATAAATTAAAGAGCTACGATAGAAGTCTGAATATAAGAAATCAATCAATCTTTAATAATCATCGAAACGAATGATTTATTTTCTTTTATTAACGATAACAAAGCGTTATTTTTCATAGCTTAATTATGGTTCATTTGCACTTTTCAATACACTTGATTATTATTTCATCTTTGCATCAATTAAGTTACCCTTGAGCAAAATTGTACTCTATATTTCAATATTCATACAATATTATAATATTTTATTTTATATTATCAAATATTGATATTTTGTTAAACATTCAAAATTAACATGTTTCAAAAAATACATTTTCCCCTTTAACCCACAAAGCTCTTTTGTGGGTTAAAGGCAATTAACAATAGCTAAAAATTTTTTGATTCCACCACTATAATATGAATTGCTTTTGGAAATCAACTCGAAATTTGAACGTGTTACCAGATACCAATTTCACGTGAAATTCAAAACAATTCCGTTGATGCACTTAAATGTACATCAAATCGTGCGGTTTTGAACAAGTGCTGTTCAGTTTGTAGAATTTATATCAAACTTTGAAAATGAACAAACTTTCATAAATTAATTGTGCTTTTATGAAAAAAAAAATAAAATTGTAAGGTTAAGCTCTTGAATAAAAATTAATTAACAAAATTAATTTTGATGTATACCATCTACTCTTCGCGATAATATTTTAAAATACTGCGGTGCACTTCAATTACATCAAAATTTCTCGACAATTTCCGACAAAATTGTGAATATTAAAACTTTTGAGGCAAATCACGCCAAGTAATATTTTCCTGAATCATGCATTTAACTTTCTTGTAAAGATTCATTAATTAAAAACTTATCGGCAAAAAATACTTAAATAATTCAGTGTTTCAACATATACTTTTTATCAAAAAAATTTTTTTTATTTTAAATGAAATAGCAATTAACACTTTTATTTAAAAATTGTTATACCTTTTTTTATCTTTCATTGTTTCATAATTAATTTCTTAGTATCTAATAGAGTTTTTAATAATTTTATAATATAAACTAAATTAAAAATTCTTCCAAAATAAAAGCACGAATATTATGACTCATAAAAAACAAAAAATTTTAGTAAAGTTCATTTATTAAATAAAAAAATAATACTTTTACTCGTGTCTTCTTTCTTCATATAATATTTGATAAAAACTCATTGGATAGAGTTGTACCTAACTATCATATATTTTTTTTTCTTTAGTAATAGTTACAATATTTAAAATTTATTTAGTATTATTGTAATAAAAAAAATTAATAAATAATTAACACAAATAATAAAATATTCAATTCTTTTTTTTTTTTTTTTAACGTCGCTATATTTATGCTATGCTATTTTTTATATATCAGCGACGGAGTTAGTTAGTGTGTTTTGTGAACAAAGCACATGTAATGTACAGTGGTGCTTGCATCAATCAGCCGAGAGCGGGAGTCGAACTCGGGACCTCGAGATTATGAATCTATTACTCTACCAAGTGAGCCACTGACAACTTCAGATTTCTTTATCTTTATTCGAATATTTCTTTTAGTATCATGTCATGATTTTTATTAGTTAAAATAAAAAGATATACGGAGAGATTTTAAAAATATTTAAATTAAGAATCTAAAATTTGGGAAATTGTAATGTCATTATTTAATATGCTCTTTAAAAAAATTATTATATTTAGTTAATATTATTTTATAGTTTATAATTAATAAAAACGTTTACATGCAAAGTTAATTTTAAATACAAATTATTAATTTTTGAATTTCAAATCAATGAACAGTAAATATATTTTCCTCTCCTGGACTACTATCTGATATATTGTTAATCTAGATTAATTAAATAAAATAAATGAATAATAAATATTTTTATCTAAAAAATATTTAAAAATTAAAATAAAAAGAAAGAAAATCAAAAAGAAAGAAAAATCTGAGTTTTAAAACCAGAATAGATAATTCAATTATTTAATTATATTATCGATTGAGCTGTATTCAATTTAATTTTATACAATTTTTAGGAAGATTATGTATCGCAGCTGTTATTATTTCATTAAATCCTGCCATATTCTAATTGTATACATCAAATTTATTTTATTTTTTTCATTATTATTTACTTATCATTTCCTTTTTTTCCTTTATTGATGATCAGATATGTGACGAGTTTATTATTTTTATTCTGATGCTCAAATATTCTTTAATGAGTCACTTTTTTATGAATGAAAAATTTTTAAAAATATTAAACATATTTTTATTGTTATTATAAGTATATTATGATCCAAATATTTAAAACTAATGACATTAACTTATAATAATTAAAAGTTTCATACATTCTTTAACTAATAAATGATTGTAATTTAATAGTAAAATTAATTTGAAATTATTAATCTATACATAAAAAGTAACAAAATTTAGTGTCCATATCTGATTTTTCATAATTTTTAATTACATTTATTCTGGTAAGTTTAAAATATTTATTTTATTTTATTCTATAAGCTACTTATTTATTTTACAACTTCAAATTTTTTTAACATTTATCTTCATCTCTTCTAAACTAAATAAACAAAAACCAAGTTTTAAAAAAAATTGTGCGTGATTCTTCTGAATTGAAAAAAAAATCTCTGTATTGGCTTAATCGAAATGCTCATATCTGCATGTGTCTAGTTGTACAAAATAAATAAAGTAAAAAATTATTGCTCTAAAATGAATCCTGTATTATATAAATATCTTGTATAATCGAACTGAGCAAATCGATTCGTTAGGAAAATTATAAAAAAAGAAAAAAATGAGAATAATAATTAAAATAAAAAAATGTTTGACTTTTTAACTCATGTTGAGTCTTCATCGCTCGTACGGGAATAAAATAAAAGCGCTTCTTTGTGAAGGTTTATGCGCGTGTGTGATGAGAGAAATGAAAAGTTATATAAAAATATAAATATATCACTATACGAGAGATACATACTTTTTTCTTTTATTTTTTCTCAATGCAAAAGGAATGAAATGTATTTGAAAAGGTCGATCTTTCTACAATAACAAAATAATTGTTCCAAAAATAAAAGTATCTTGTCTATGAATCATTAAAAAAATATCATAGAAAATACATTTTTAATAATAAAAAAGATAAAACGAAAACATCGTTATCTTTTGCTGTAATTATTCAATGAAGAATCTAAAGCTACTATAATTAAGATGAGAAAATCACTTTCATTAATAAACAGACATTTTTATTGTTAGAAGGAATATTGTTTCAAATACACAAACTTTCAAACCTTTTGTATCCCGTGTGAATCTTCGTAAATATGGTGATGCAAAATATCATTTTTTTTTATTACACGAGGTTGCTTTTTGAATTCAATCGTTCAGCGAGAAACATTACGAAGGATCGCTTTGGGAGTACGAAAAAGCACAAACGAAAAAAAATATGAATAAATAATAAAAGAAAAAAACGGAAGTAAAGAGAAACATGAATGTGTAAGAATTGACAATTGTAAATATAGTCGAAAATCTTGGTGTGAATCAAACTGTGAAACTTCTTTTTATACCACGTGAAATACATAAATATACATATATACATAACGTATTTTTAACATGAATGCTTTGTGATTTAAAAAAAGTTTTTCGGTGTATATGTTTTATTTTTTTATTTCTAGAGACGTGTTTAAAAAAAAAATAAATAAATAAAAAAGAAAAAAAATGTATGTTTTTTCTTGTTAAAACTTTAAAAGCGATCCTGTCGTTAGTACTGCTCGTAATTATTCTTAGATTGAAAATATTATATATATATATAAATATATCGGATAATTAAAAAAAAACTATGTCTACATTCCTTTAAAACGAAATCTCCCACTATTACTTTACTAAGCTATCTGTACATACAAATTTTATATTCCTGCGAAAAAAAAAACATAAAAGTAAATTAATTAAAAGAAAGAAGAAATCATGTCAAAAAAAAAACATCTTTGCAATTCATTGACTTTGTAGTGACAAGCTCATTTGTTGTAAATAAACATAATTTTCGAATTTTTCAATAAAAAAATTTTAAAAAATCACTAAAATTTCTGTTGTTTTATTAAATTTATTTATTCCTGTTATATTTTTTTATTATAATTTTATTTTGTTTCTTATAATGTACAATATTAACAAAAATAAAACAATTTTTCAACGATTTACATTTAAAATAATTAATAATAATTTTGTAAATAAAATCAAAGCATAGTTCTATTTTTTGTATTTTATTTTAATTTTTAAATCTTTTTTATAATAACAATGTATGTTTTTATCCTACATTTTCCATTACTTTATTACTTTTTGTTTAAAAGTACATAATAAATTTTAAAAAAGTTTCTTATTTATTGACTACAATCTACAACCTTTTTGTAACAAATTACAATTGGTAACAACGAATTAAATCGCCAAGTATTTTAATATTGACAGCAAAGAAGACAATACCAGCAGCCCAGATATAATAAAAGGAATTTATTCCTTTGAATTCTAATAAGTATGCTGCAAAGAGCCATAAACTTTGACTTAATATCCAAGCGGATAGTAATAAGATGGATCTTGTGATGCTCATTTTTAAATATGGCAAACAAATTGGAAGTAACGAAAGGAACCAAAAAAAGTACTGAGATGTCATAACAGGGTTAAAAGTAACCATTGTTATAGCTTGTGTAAACAAGGCAAAAGGTAACTTCTCTTTTGTTGCATATCGAAAAGCTAAAGCAACTAATATCGATACTTGAGGTAAGAAAGTAAAAATTCTTTGAATAATAGTTGGACCTTCCAGCGCTGACAAATACATCATATAAAAAAATACAGAAAAATTGTGTCTAACATCTTTTCTTACCAAATGATAGATAAAGCTTTCATCTAGAAATTTTCTTCCATAAAATGCACAGCATATAGCTGTTAAGTCAAATAATGTCAATATACACGGTACAACTAATTTTAGTTGTCTTCGATTTGGTATGAATAAATTTTTTCCTTGTAAGTAATTATACATAACAAGACTAAAAGCAAGGGGATATAGTCTAAAATGTATTGATAATCCATGGACAATTCCAGCCATAATAAGTTGTTCATTTTGTAATAAATACAAAGTCCACAAAACTAAATAGACTGCTAAAGAATCTGCATTTCCTCTTGTTGATATGACTATTGCCAATGGATTGTACAACCATAAAAGTGCACAAAGATTAGCAGTTTGCGGTTTAAAATTTTGACAAATAAGTATTTTTCTCATTATTTTAGCAACCAATATATCAATAACAGAAAAGAAAACTTTTCCACAATCTTGATGTAAATATACATTAGGTACCATTAACATAGCAAGTAATGGTGTATATCTATAAGTATGGCGCTCATAAGGCGATCCTCCTTTGGTTATATATCGTGCTGCATCAGTATACACTTTATAATCCACATCAGTGTATGGTACTTTGAAATATTTATCATGATAATTCGAATAAGTTATGAGAGCTAGTCTCACTAAAAACGCTATAACGCAATGAATTTGCAGTGAGACTAAATTACTAGATTGTCCTACTTTTCTCTTCGGCACTATTTTGCCAGTGCTAGCTTTGTTATTAGGTGCAATATGTTTTGTCATTTTTATACAATTTATTTTAGCAATTTTATAATTTCATTTTATTTTGTGCTGCTGCTTTTACAAGACAAGCTTTAAATTTATCGAATTCCGTTTTACAATCATCTTTTTTTAAATTAGATTTATTTATCACACAATTAGCATACTGAGTTGCTGATTCTCTGCAGGACAAAACCAACGCTGGATACTTTTTAATTCTTTCTTTTGCACTTCTAACTGCATCCATAGTGTGCTTATTAACCTTTTACTTTGAAAACTGCTAAACTTTGTTTAAATTCTGCAGTTTCTTCTGAAGTAAGAAAAGCACTATAAATAAAAGGTGCATATATAATACCTAAGGCTATTATTGATCCAGTTATAACAAAAGTTCTAGGATAACGATTCATCCATGGTAAATCTTTCAATACTGCTTTTCTTTTGAAGGTATTTAAATGAGACATATTTCACTTTATAACCTTTTGCTGAAACAAATAATTATTATTATCATTAGTTTGTAGTCAAATATAAATGTATGGAAATTTAAATAAATTAATATGTTTCTCTCACGTTAAAAATTGACATTTTTTGACAATAAAGAAGTTATTTAAATTATTAAACATATTTTTATTGTATAAATTTAAACAATTCTATTAAATAATTTTTATTCCGATGATCAGAGTAATTTCATAATATGACAACTAGCAATAAAACGCTAATTAAAAGTAACTTACATAATCAACAGTATTGTGCTCGTATGGTTTGGATGTATCAATTCCGTCGCAAACCAAAGAAACTGATGAATGCTTAATGCAACACTGTCTTAATTCTTCAATTACACGCTCACATCTAGATGGTTGATACACATTCTCTAAAAGAATTATAGATTGAGAAGAAAAGTAACAATATATTTTGAGGTTATGCATGCGGTGTAAATATAAAAATAAAAATACAAAAGAACTAACCTTGCAAACACTTCTGAAGTTTACAAGCAAGTTTTTTACAAGGATCAGTAGTTGTCATTCAAATATCTATACTGAAATAAATAAATATTATATATTTATACGATTAGCAAAGAAGTAATTCATTACTTACATGACTTTATTAAAATTCCAAATTCTAGATTAGATTAGAGATAAAATCAATCCGGCTTTTACGATGGGTTTAATTATCGATAATGTAGATTGTTAACTATCCAGCTTATACGATTTACAAGACGTTATCAGCTGTTGTAGGTAAGAACCCAGATAACATTATGACAGCATGGTGGCATCACTGTGCGCCACGGTGTGGAACACGCGGTGGAGCACTCTGATGTCCGCCTGCCATGCCATCTGGACGGCACAATGCCAACACGACGTGGATAAACACGACGTGATGTCAAGCTGCAGTCACCCTGAACAGCTCTATGGAACCAGTGTGTTTTCAGTATGCAATTCAAACAAGCGGCAGATTTAAAAATAATATTTATATTATTTAAATAAAAAAATACTCAATTTAAAGCAAGTTATTTTATTTTCAAACATTTATTAAATTTACAAATTTTTAAGAATTTTTTATAATTTACAAATGATATAAATAATATTAAATTAAATTTCTTTCAACGACATCTCTCTAGCTTGCATCTGTCCTGTCCGAATAAGGATTTGTTTATTGTTTGACTCTCAAAGAAACAATTAATTAATTAATTTCAAAAATGTATACAGAAAAACAATAAGCCATTGAGACATGTACACAAAGCTTTTTTTTACCTTTATTAAAATTTTATTGTAAAAATCAATAAAAATTGAATAATAAAATTTTATAGTTATGATTTATAATGATGTTGAATAACTATATTTCACTTCTTTCCTTTCACTATAAAATTGACTTTTAAAAACTAGAAACAGTAAGTTACGAGAAAAATAATTCAATTTGTGCATTGTTATTAATTGATTTTTTTACATTAAAATGTAAATAATAAAAAGATACTATTTTTCAATGAATGTAAAAAAAATCTTGATGAACAAGTTTCAATGCCTTATGGTTTTTCTGTGTC
The DNA here is from genome assembly GCA_017163975.1 of Anastatus disparis. Taxonomy (NCBI): domain Eukaryota; kingdom Metazoa; phylum Arthropoda; class Insecta; order Hymenoptera; family Eupelmidae; genus Anastatus; species Anastatus disparis. The sequence goes on from JAFFSR010000251.1 coordinate 7,592,767, forward strand.
TTTTTTCAAATTAATTAATTAATTATTTGTTTCAGAGTCAAACAATTTGGCTCAATATTTTATAATCTATACGTTTTCACTTTTTGTAATACTTTCATTCTCATAAAAATTTAATTAATTAATAAAACTTGTATCAAAATCAAAGTGTCTTAAGGTAAAAATATAAAGTATTAGAAAAAGTGAAATTGTACAAATTATAAAATGTTGAGCACAATCCATACATCAGTACATGCCACTATACAAAAATTAAGCTGACCAATGTGTGAAAAAATTTGAAATGATCTCGATGTTACATACAATGACAAATGAGTCCGCTGCTATTTACCTATTTGAACAAAACAAGAAAATCAATTCAAATATAATATCAAAAATTAAAAACAATACTTGTATAGACAGCAAAATAAATCAGATGAAGAATATTTCTATCGGTCTTGCAGTCAAATAAAAATATGGAGTAACCGTAAGACCCATAGAAATATTCTTCATCTCAAATATAATATCTTAATAAATAGTTTATTACCAAATTTTTTATATTTACATGTTAACCAATTTGTAGACACATAATGAAGAGCCATAGATATTTAGATATACAGGAACTATTCATTATACGTATTATTCATAATCCGAATTTTGAAATGCATTAGGATCCATACTTAGAGGCGATAAAGATGCTCGACTTTCTTCGTCTTCTTCAAGGGTATAATTATCCGCAATGACAGTGGCCTCATCGTCTTCAATAATTTTTTCTGTGAAAAATAATTACATTTCGTGTACAATTATTGAAATATAACCATTGTTCTATAAAAATTTTATAAAGAATATATAGATAAAAAAAATCAAAAATAAAATATAATAAAGTTCAATAAAAGCAATCAAAGTTACGTCTTTTGGAAAGTTCCGGAATGTTTGGGTAAAGTTCTGAAATGTTTTCATCAGATTCCCAATCCTTCTCCCAAAAAGGTTGCGTTGATTGCTTTCGCTTGGTTGTTTGTTTCTGCAAAGGCTGATTCTCCGATGAACCCATTTGCTGCTGCTCTAAATCCTGCAGTAGACGTTGATCATCTAAAGCAAATTCATTATGAAATTCCTCCTGATTTTCCTGTCGCGTGTCTACTTCCTTAATTGTTGAGTACTCTTCTCTTTCTTCGTCAATTGGTGGGTACTCTTCGTCAATTGGAGGGTACTCTTTGTCAATTGATGGGTAGTCCTCCTCTTGATTTTCTTCTTCGAATTGAATTGGTTGAGTCTGTTGACCAATATTTGGTAGGCGAAGACATCTTTTACGTCGACGTTCCTTCAAACTCTTCAACGCCTTGGTCATTCCGTCGATGAATTCAGGAAGACGTTGCTCGTTGAGATTGATGTTCAGCTTCATAGACTCTGAAAAATAAAATTGAATTTTATACGGCAAATGCATATATTATAAAAACAAGAACTGTGACATACTTACCTTCACAAGCATCAGCAAATCTACTTTTTGATAAGGATTTCACATTCTTTAAGCCCACCCAAGAAACTTTCGGCGATATTTCCTCTTCTATGTGAAAACAATTCTTAAAATATATAGCAGCACAATCGACAGCATTTATGCCGCCAAGATAAACCAAGTAATCAACCTGTAAATACATTTTGATTAAATTTTGCAATGATTAAAAAACATGCTATGCAAAAGTAAAAAAAAGTAAAAAGTTTTGAAAAAGTTCAAAGTGGTAACTTGTAAAAATAATAAAGAAAATTAAAATGAAAATTATTTATATTATTCCTTACCAATTCATCAAAAGTGTCATTGTCAGCGTTGTCGAAATTTTCCAAATCTTCTACTGTCTTGAAAGGCAAAAATAAAGGTGCACCTTTGATTCCACCACGTTTTTTCATTGTCAATCGAGACAATAATTTGTTGTTCTCACTGAAAATAATAAATTCTGTTAAAGTAACATGCACTCACATTAATAACAGTATATTGCGCACGTAGAGAGATAAAAAAGTGGTCCAAAATCACATAAACATGCGATCTAAGACATTCTTTTTTATCTTCTGTGACGCATATTTACTGTTTTTATACACCCACGCTGAAATTGTCAATTTTTGTTCCCTCGTTGGAATAAAAATAGGCACTTTTAACGGTGGGAGTGTATAAAAAGATATCTATGTATTTGTACTTACTCAATCTTTTTTTCCATACGATCCATCCTCTCAATCAGCTGCCTGTAAGATAATAATAAAAAATTTCACATTTAATATTTTTAGAGATTTAAATTATTGTTGACTTACATAAGTAGCGCAGCTGTACTTTGAGCCTCGTTTTCTGATTGTGTAAGTTTTAGCCTGGATGTGTGTGAAGCTACTGAGGTGCGAAGTACATTGGGTACAAAAGTTTGATTTTGACGTGCAGGAGAACCAGGTATATTTTGAGGAATGGAACTGCCAGATGTTGCGGGTTTCGATGAAGTAGGTAGAAAGCTAGTGTTATTACGAGGTAAGTATGCGTTTGAAGGAGGAATGCGACCAGGCGTATTAATGGATGCGTGACCAGGGCTTTTTGAAGGTAAAGTGTGTGTAGAATAAGTTGTAGATTTTGATAGAGCATGCGTAGTATCAGTATTATTGGACGAAGTATTGCGAGGCAATGACGTTTGTAGATTAGGAGAAGTGTTACGGACGAAGTTATTTTTGAGAGAGGTGCGAATAGGTGCAGTTATAGGTTTTATTGGAGCAAGAGCAGTAGTAGGACGATTCGATGAAGAATTACCAGGCAGAGATGTTTGTGGAGAAATTGAAGATGCGCGTACAGTAGAATTAAAGCGATTTTGTGGATTATTTAAAATTTGATTTGCAGTAACTTTATTTTTGGTAGAATTTTGAGACGGTAATGTTTTTGAAGGGACTGAAAATATAGGTTTAATAGGCTGATTCATTGAAGTACTGGAAAGCAGTGATGTTTGTGGAGAAATTGATGATATGCGTGTAGCAGAATTAAAGTTATTTTGTGAATTATTTAAAATTTTACGTGCAATAAGTTCATTTTTCGTAGCATTCTGAGACGGAAATTTTTGTGGAGAGGCTGAAAATGTAGGTGTAATAGGCTGATTTACAGAAGTAGTAGAAAGCAGTGATGGTTGTGAAGAATCGGTTATATTATAATTTTTTATAGGTACGCGATGCAAAGAAGATTTTGAGAAATTATGTTTCAGAGGGGCATTTTCAGAATTACCTAGAACAGAATTTTTGAAAGTATGCGAAGGTATTGAATTATGATTAGCAGCAGCTTGAAGACTTCGTTGACAATTGGCTTTATCCAAATTCATAAGATCTTTCATTATGAGTCGCTGTGCCAATCGACAATCTAAAAGTTGTTTAGGTTTGTTGGTTTTTACCATTGTAAAAAGTTGATGAAAGAAATATTTGGATTCCTTTTTTAAATTAGCAGAATCTACCACTGCGATTTCTCCAACAAGATTTCAACCTTGATGTTGTCCCTCAGCAGCAGCTTACGGTTTTACCCATTTGAAACATACAAAAAAAATTTAATTTTAATTAAATAGTATCTAAGAAAAGTAAAATATATTTATAGTTTATGGAATTTTAATCATTAATAATATGTGAAGATATAATTTCAGACACTACATACTGTCCTGCAATACACTTCCCTGTAGGTACCTCTGGCCAATATGGCATTCTAAAACACTTAGCTTTAACTTCATCGACATGTATTATACTTAATTCAGAAGCTAATGAAGAACATAAAAAAACACCTACTGAAGAAGACGGACAAGGAATACCAAATAAATCAACGACTTTTGTAAATTGTGCAACTACGAAAACGCATTGTCCATCACTCATTTGCAAAATGTTTTTCACGATGCATATGTTGGAATTATGAAGAATTACTGTATTGTTCTGTTGAGACAGATTAAAACATAATTTCCCAAAGTGAACTTTCGAATATTGACGATAATTTGTAAAATCGAATTGAATAATAGGACCATTTGCATGCTCACCTGAAAACTTTAATGAATTATCAATATTATTCACAAAATTTGGTGACGCTACAGAATATCTATTTGCAATTTGTTGCAAGTGTTGATGTGGTTTTTTACAAATTTTTCGAAAGAAAGTCATGTTATTTTCATATGGAAAAGCCGAAAAAGAATCTAAAGGTCCAAATGATCTTACATCAGCCGCAAGATGCAATAATCCATGGATATTATAAGATAAAAAATTATCTCCGTAAACGACATCAGCTCTTGCAACAAATATGCGTAAAAAGTTTTCAGCGAGAAGAATCGACGTTTCAGAGCTTAAAGGATTAATTAAAATTCTCATTGCTACATTTAACAATCGGAAATGAGTTAACGTAGAAGAATCGATCAAACCATTGAATACAGAACTGCCAGAATATAACAAAATTTGACGATATTCTGTAGCTTTCCACGAACCATGTTTTAACACATTAGTAGGTTTTCTAGCGAAATCGTTTGGGCAATATTTCTGTATCTGCTCTAATCTGTCAGACAACATTTTTATGTAAGGAGCTGAAAGCTTTGCTGATTTTGCATATTTACCATCGATGAGAGCTTGTAAAATTTTTTCCATGACTCCTATACAAACAAGATGCATGTAATCGAAAACCGTTTGCGAAACGCAATCAATTGGAAGGCGACCAATCGGGCATTCTCCTTCATGATGGTGTTCACCATCGATTCTTAAACAATATTCTTGCGGAGTTCGAAGTGTATGATCTATTCCTCGAAAAACCATTCGACCAGGACCGAGATATTCTCCGGTTACCCAACATTTTGAACAAGGCACTCGAGAATTGTGGCCTCGATGACCTAGTACAAAGGCTCGAGCAGGTGCATCAGCTATAAAACAGCGTAACTGTAGAGGTATTTTTTTTTCAAGAAAATCTATACCTTGGTTTTCGAAAGTTGATAAAACTTCATCTACAAATGGCTTTAAATATTCAGTAGCACTAACGGGTTTTGAAGAACCTTTATAAATACCTACTACTTCAGGTTTACTACAAAGAATATTTGATATTCTAATTTGAATAGGCCACATGATGATTTTGCTTGCTTTATCCAAAGAAGCTTCATCTACGTGAAAGTCTATTAAAAGAACGTCGGGAATCATTTCGGGAGATGTAGATTGAAGAATCCGTTTTAAACCTGCTACAAAACCTAAATGTAGATATTCACCTCCAGCCAATTGAATTATCGAGAATGAATTCGATGACGTTTGTAAAAGTGTTCTCGGATCAACATGGAGAGATGAAAAGCAGGAATGATTTCGAAGAATTTTCAAAATAGCTTTTAATTGCACATTATTCATATTAGTATTCTGATATGCTACCACTAGTCTAGATTCAAGTTTTCCTACGTTATCAAGATTTTCAGTATCACTATCACTACTTTCTGAACTATCTCTACTTCTTAAATACTCCATATCATTTGAATTATCAGATATAGTACTTTCAAAACCAAAATCAAGATTATCAAAGCAAATATCTTCATGTGATTCTGAAAGCTGTTGTACTTGATCTGATACTGTTTCACCGTTACTATTCAAATCATTATCTACAAAATAATTTTTAGATACAGAAGCAATAGGTTCACACCTTGAAGGTGAATTACCATCCACAGAAGAACGTTCAGCGCAATTCCTCACTGCGTCATAACGAGAAGCTAAAATAAGGCGATTCATAAAAGATCTGTGTCCCGTCGAACATTGTTTAAAAGCTTTCCGAGTTCTAATATTTTTTAATTTATACATTATGATGAACTTGAATTCAAAAAGCCAATCAAAGTTAAAGAAGAAAAAGATGAACTTTAAACACTAAATGCAGGAAGAAAGTATAGAAAAATTTTTTAAAAATAAATTTTTTTCAAGTTGAAAAATATAACCAAGATCACAGAATTTATAGGCGAGAATTCCATAAAAATACCAAATGCTAATTCAATTTTTAATTATTTAAGCAGAATATTTACAATTTATTAGAAATCTGATCGAAACATCAACTAGAAATAACTACTTATATTTTGCACCGGTAAATAGAATGAGAAGAAGCTGGAATACACTACGTAATGATTGGAAGAATTTACCTATTAGTGGTTTTAAAGTTAAATTAATGAGTGTGTTGAACTATGCGTGACCTGAATGATCTCATATTTTTGTATATTGATTTATTTAGTTTTGATTCTTTTATTGTTATTACTAAACTGTATTTGGGCTTTATGCCCGTTTTTCTATTAAATAAATAAATAAATAAATTTATTATGACTATGGCTACATTTTATCATGCCTTTTCTTTTTTATGAACATTTGAAAATTTCAAATTAAATACGGATATTTAAAAATTAATTATGAATTACCTATTTTCTATATATTAATTATTTGTTTAAATCACTCGTTTATCTTGTAATTCAAGTGAACAATGAAAATGAATAATTAAAGTAATTATATTAAAATAGATAGTTTTTAATTGATACATAAAATATGTGGATTGGATTTCAATTTCTAGCTATGAGAAAATACACAAGGCATAATGAAATGTAACCAGATTCATAAAAATTTTTTTGATTAATATTTATTTTGATATTTTTGTTCTGTTGTAGCTAGAAGTATGCAATTCTAAGGTTTTAAACGAAAATTCACTTGTAAGTTCGCTGATAATAATGACTTACAATGTTTGAATGTAAGCTTCTCATATATATACTTTAGTAAGAATAAAAGCAGATATAGTCATTACTATCTACACGTACAGTAGATATTACAAAATAAAACTTCATACGATTATTAAATTCTCTTTAATATATTACAAAGAAATATCCTTACGCTTGTAAAGACACGAATATTAGATTGAAGTCAAATATTAAAACATAAAAGAATAGTAATGGATCTACCTAGATTATTTTCATTATAATTTTATACAAATTCCTATAAAATCTCACACATAAATAAAATAAATATAAACTGATAAAAAGATCATAAATTTGATATTCATTACCTTCAAAGCAGAATTAAACTAGATGACCAATGAGCAGATTAAAAGCTTGGGGTGTTCAGATACAGTGTCCAAAAACCTTGTTGATCGGAACCTAATGGACCAACAAAAGAAAATTAATTTCAAAATAACAGAAAATCTTAATGTGTAATCTAAATTAATTACAATAATTTATCTTATATATGTGAATGTGTGTGTGTATGAGTATATAATAATCATAAAAAAGTTTTTTATTACATAATTTTTACTGTATTTGTGGATGACAAAAACTATAATTGATTTTCCTCTTGACAAAGTATATGAATAAGAACTTTTACTTTAAAGTTTGCTGATAATTATAACTTTCAGTGTTTGAATGTAAGCTTTATATATATATACTTTAATAAGAGTGAAAGCAGTTATAGTCATTGCTAAATACACGTACAGTAGATATTACAAAATACAACTTCTTACGACTATTGGATTCTCTTTGGTATCTTACAAAGAAATATCCTTCCGCTAGTAAAGAAACGAATATTAAATTGAAGGTAAATATTAAAACATAAAAGAATAGTTATGGATCTACCTAGATCATTACTTTCAGTATAATTTTTTACAAATTCCTATAAAATATCACACTTGTAGCTATAAATAAAAGAAATATAAAAGAAATATAAACTCATAAAGAAATCATAAATTTAACATTCATTACCTTCAAAGCAGAATTGCACTAGATGACCAATGAGCAGATTAAAAGCTTGGGGTGTTCAGATACAGTGTCCAAAAACCTTGTTTATCGGAACCTAATGGACCAACAAAAGAAAATTAATTTCAAAATAACAGAAAATCTTAATGTGTAATCTAAATTAATTACAATAATTTATCTTATATATGTGAATGTGTGTGTGTATGAGTATATAATAATCATAAAAAAGTTTTTTATTACATAATTTTTACTGTATTTGTGGATGTCAAAAACTATAATTGATTTGCCTCTTGACAAAGTATATGAATAAGAACTTTTACTTTAAAGTTTGCTGATAATTATAACTTTCAGTGTTTGAATGTAAGCTTTATAATATATATATACTTTAATAAGAGTGAAAGCAGTTATAGTCATTGCTAAATACACGTACAGTAGATATTACAAAATACAACTTCTTCCGACTATTGGATTCTCTTTGGTATCTTACAAAGAAATATCTTTCCGCTAGTAAAGAAACGAATATTAAATTGAAGGTAAATATTAAAACATAAAAGAATAGTTATGGATCTACCTAGATCATTACTTTCAGTATAATTTTTTACAAATTCCTATAAAATATCACACTTGTAGCTATAAATAAAAGAAATATAAAAGAAATATAAACTCATAAAGAAATCATAAATTTAACATTCATTACCTTCAAAGCAGAATTGCACTAGATGACCAATGAGCAGATTAAAAGCTTGGGGTGTTCAGATACAGTGTCCAAAAACCTTGTTTATCGGAACCTAATGGACCAACAAAAGAAAATTAATTTCAAAATAACAGAAAATCTTAATGTGTAATCTAAATTAATTACAATAATTTATCTTATATATGTGAATGTGTGTGTGTATGAGTATATAATAATCATAAAAAAGTTTTTTATTACATAATTTTTACTGTATTTGTGGATGTCAAAAACTATAATTGATTTGCCTCTTGACAAAGTATATGAATAAGAACTTTTACTTTAAAGTTTGCTGATAATTATAACTTTCAGTGTTTGAATGTAAGCTTTATAATATATATATACTTTAATAAGAGTGAAAGCAGTTATAGTCATTGCTAAATACACGTACAGTAGATATTACAAAATACAACTTCTTCCGACTATTGGATTCTCTTTGGTATCTTACAAAGAAATATCTTTCCGCTAGTAAAGAAACGAATATTAAATTGAAGGTAAATATTAAAACATAAAAGAATAGTTATGGATCTACCTAGATCATTACTTTCAGTATAATTTTTTACAAATTCCTATAAAATATCACACTTGTAGCTATAAATAAAAGAAATATAAAAGAAATATAAACTCATAAAGAAATCATAAATTTAACATTCATTACCTTCAAAGCAGAATTGCACTAGATGACCAATGAGCAGATTAAAAGCTTGGGGTGTTCAGATACAGTGTCCAAAAACCTTGTTGATTAGAACCTAATGGAACAGCAAAAGAAAATTAATTTCAAAGTAACAGAAAATCTTAATGCGTAATCTAAATTAATCACAATAATTTATCTTATATATGTGAATGTGTGTGTATGAGTATATAATAATCATAAAAAAGTTTTTTATTACATAATTTTTACTGTATTTGTGGATGACAAAAACTATAACTGATTTGCCTCTTGACAAAGTATATGAATAAGAACTTTTACTTTAAAGTTTGCTGATGATTATAACTTTCAGTGTTTGAATGTAAGCTTTATATATATATACTTTAATAAGAGCGAAAGCAGTTATAGTCATTGCTAAATACACGTACAGTAGATATTACAAAATACAACTTCTTACGACTATTGGATTCTCTTTGGTATCTTACAAAGATATATCCTTCCGCTAGTGATGAAACCAATGTAAGATTAAAGGTAAAAATTTTAAATAAAAAAATTGTAATTCATCTACCTATTTAATTACTTTCATTATAATTTTTTTTACAAATTCCTGTAAAACCTCAAACCTATAACTAAATAAAATAATATAAATTTAAAAAGAAATAATAAATTTATCATTTGTTACCTTTAAAGTAGTGGTGAATCGTCCACTGCTATAACAAATAAATCACTAATAAATGAATTTCTGTATTTTGTATGGTCCGAGTTCTGAGTCCTTTGATATGAAAAAGCCTCCTTTGGTTCTGCTCAGTTTGGCCAGTCTGTAAAAACATTTATATTATAATAAAATTGTTAAGCTAAACATTATTTAATTTTATTTAAAAAAGCTGAACGCTCATGACTAAGAAATCATGCTGCTTAGATTAAATAGCATTTTGTTTGAATTGTTACTTTTTAAATTTAATAATTAAATAAGTTTAATAAAGAAAAATAGAATAAGATTAACGGTTGATTGTTATTAGTCTAAGTTTAAGTCAAAGATGAGAAAGTAAAAAATAAATTTTTTAAATTAATATTTACAATACCTGAGATCAATGATCCTTGCAAGAGAAAAAATAATATAATAATTTAATATAGTTTCAATAATTGACTAATATAAAAATTAAACATTTATTACCTGAAACCAGTGGTCGATGGCCCACTGCTTCAACAAAGAGACCAGTAAATGATCCGATTTGAATGTCTTCTTTCCAAACTTGCAATAAAATAATAAAAATGCAGAAAAAAAAGTTTTTAACTTAAAAATAACCAATATGATATTGATTTCAATACACTACAATTAGTTCATTAATTTAAAACAAAAAAAAATTCATGAACACTATACACTAAAACGAAATTTTTTATCTTTTTTATCAAATATCAACTAATTTTCTATTTTAATTTAAAGTATATTTTTGAGTAATAATATTTTGAATAACAATTTTGAATTATTATTTAAAAAGATCAATAATTTGTAATATTTATTGATATTTTTTTTTGCGTCTAACAACAATGCCGGTTACTTGCAAAAGGCCTTTCTTCTCTTTTACAGGGAAAAAATATTGCAAAAATATCTGACAATCGCTTTGTGGGAAATTTTAAATTTGAAACTTGTTCAATATATATATATATATATATTTATTTAAAAAACTTTTATAAGCTACATTTTTTAAAATCGTTTAATTAAAAATTATAATTATAAAATAAAGTAATTAAATTATAAAAACTTACTGCAATCATTTTTTATATCCATATGGTAAAGATTATTATAATCTGAAAAATAAATTTACACAAAGTAAACAAAAAGCATATATACAAATAACCATAACCTATAAAAATATTATACTTATCTGATTACTTATGATGATTATTTATTTCATTCCTTTTTTTTATATTAAAAATCAAAATAAATAAAAAACAATTAACATTGCGTTGTATTTACATAAACGCAATAATTTTATAAAGAATAATATACAAATAATAAATTTCGTATGATCACGTCCCATGTTCGCACTTTGTCAACAATCTGGTGGCATGGTGTGCTTTTTCCCAATTTCTAAACACACCACTTCGTGAAGGCACACTGACGACACAAATCGCTATAACAACATGTGATGCCACCACAAAGTCACGGTGACGACACTACGTGCTGGCACGCCGTGCTAAGCACGTGCTGTTATCTGGGAAGGAAATAACCCAGATAACATTATGACAGCATGGTGGCATCACTGTGCGCCACGGTGTGGAACACGCGGTGGAGCACTCTGATGTCCGCCTGCCATGCCATCTGGACGGCACAATGCCAACACGACGTGGATAAACACGACGTGATGTCAAGCTGCAGTCACCCTGAACAGCTCTATGGAACCAGTGTGTTTTCAGTATGCAATTCAAACAAGCGGCAGATTTAAAAATAATATTTATATTATTTAAATAAAAAAATACTCAATTTAAAGCAAGTTATTTTATTTTCAAACATTTATTAAATTTACAAATTTTTAAGAATTTTTTATAATTTACAAATGATATAAATAATATTAAATTAAATTTCTTTCAACGACATCTCTCTAGCTTGCATCTGTCCTGTCCGAATAAGGATTTGTTTATTGTTTGACTCTCAAAGAAACAATTAATTAATTAATTTCAAAAATGTATACAGAAAAACAATAAGCCATTGAGACATGTACACAAAGCTTTTTTTTACCTTTATTAAAATTTTATTGTAAAAATCAATAAAAATTGAATAATAAAATTTTATAGTTATGATTTATAATGATGTTGAATAACTATATTTCACTTCTTTCCTTTCACTATAAAATTGACTTTTAAAAACTAGAAACAGTAAGTTACGAGAAAAATAATTCAATTTGTGCATTGTTATTAATTGATTTTTTTACATTAAAATGTAAATAATAAAAAGATACTATTTTTCAATGAATGTAAAAAAAATCTTGATGAACAAGTTTCAATGCCTTATGGTTTTTCTGTGTCTTTTTTCAAATTAATTAATTAATTATTTGTTTCAGAGTCAAACAATTTGGCTCAATATTTTATAATCTATACGTTTTCACTTTTTGTAATACTTTCATTCTCATAAAAATTTAATTAATTAATAAAACTTGTATCAAAATCAAAGTGTCTTAAGGTAAAAATATAAAGTATTAGAAAAAGTGAAATTGTACAAATTATAAAATGTTGAGCACAATCCATACATCAGTACATGCCACTATACAAAAATTAAGCTGACCAATGTGTGAAAAAATTTGAAATGATCTCGATGTTACATACAATGACAAATGAGTCCGCTGCTATTTACCTATTTGAACAAAACAAGAAAATCAATTCAAATATAATATCAAAAATTAAAAACAATACTTGTATAGACAGCAAAATAAATCAGATGAAGAATATTTCTATCGGTCTTGCAGTCAAATAAAAATATGGAGTAACCGTAAGACCCATAGAAATATTCTTCATCTCAAATATAATATCTTAATAAATAGTTTATTACCAAATTTTTTATATTTACATGTTAACCAATTTGTAGACACATAATGAAGAGCCATAGATATTTAGATATACAGGAACTATTCATTATACGTATTATTCATAATCCGAATTTTGAAATGCATTAGGATCCATACTTAGAGGCGATAAAGATGCTCGACTTTCTTCGTCTTCTTCAAGGGTATAATTATCCGCAATGACAGTGGCCTCATCGTCTTCAATAATTTTTTCTGTGAAAAATAATTACATTTCGTGTACAATTATTGAAATATAACCATTGTTCTATAAAAATTTTATAAAGAATATATAGATAAAAAAAATCAAAAATAAAATATAATAAAGTTCAATAAAAGCAATCAAAGTTACGTCTTTTGGAAAGTTCCGGAATGTTTGGGTAAAGTTCTGAAATGTTTTCATCAGATTCCCAATCCTTCTCCCAAAAAGGTTGCGTTGATTGCTTTCGCTTGGTTGTTTGTTTCTGCAAAGGCTGATTCTCCGATGAACCCATTTGCTGCTGCTCTAAATCCTGCAGTAGACGTTGATCATCTAAAGCAAATTCATTATGAAATTCCTCCTGATTTTCCTGTCGCGTGTCTACTTCCTTAATTGTTGAGTACTCTTCTCTTTCTTCGTCAATTGGTGGGTACTCTTCGTCAATTGGAGGGTACTCTTTGTCAATTGATGGGTAGTCCTCCTCTTGATTTTCTTCTTCGAATTGAATTGGTTGAGTCTGTTGACCAATATTTGGTAGGCGAAGACATCTTTTACGTCGACGTTCCTTCAAACTCTTCAACGCCTTGGTCATTCCGTCGATGAATTCAGGAAGACGTTGCTCGTTGAGATTGATGTTCAGCTTCATAGACTCTGAAAAATAAAATTGAATTTTATACGGCAAATGCATATATTATAAAAACAAGAACTGTGACATACTTACCTTCACAAGCATCAGCAAATCTACTTTTTGATAAGGATTTCACATTCTTTAAGCCCACCCAAGAAACTTTCGGCGATATTTCCTCTTCTATGTGAAAACAATTCTTAAAATATATAGCAGCACAATCGACAGCATTTATGCCGCCAAGATAAACCAAGTAATCAACCTGTAAATACATTTTGATTAAATTTTGCAATGATTAAAAAACATGCTATGCAAAAGTAAAAAAAAGTAAAAAGTTTTGAAAAAGTTCAAAGTGGTAACTTGTAAAAATAATAAAGAAAATTAAAATGAAAATTATTTATATTATTCCTTACCAATTCATCAAAAGTGTCATTGTCAGCGTTGTCGAAATTTTCCAAATCTTCTACTGTCTTGAAAGGCAAAAATAAAGGTGCACCTTTGATTCCACCACGTTTTTTCATTGTCAATCGAGACAATAATTTGTTGTTCTCACTGAAAATAATAAATTCTGTTAAAGTAACATGCACTCACATTAATAACAGTATATTGCGCACGTAGAGAGAGATAAAAAAGTGGTCCAAAATCACATAAACATGCGATCTAAGACATTCTTTTTTATCTTCTGTGACGCATATTTACTGTTTTTATACACCCACGCTGAAATTGTCAATTTTTGTTCCCTCGTTGGAATAAAAATAGGCACTTTTAACGGTGGGAGTGTATAAAAAGATATCTATGTATTTGTACTTACTCAATCTTTTTTTCCATACGATCCATCCTCTCAATCAGCTGCCTGTAAGATAATAATAAAAAATTTCACATTTAATATTTTTAGAGATTTAAATTATTGTTGACTTACATAAGTAGCGCAGCTGTACTTTGAGCCTCGTTTTCTGATTGTGTAAGTTTTAGCCTGGATGTGTGTGAAGCTACTGAGGTGCGAAGTACATTGGGTACAAAAGTTTGATTTTGACGTGCAGGAGAACCAGGTATATTTTGAGGAATGGAACTGCCAGATGTTGCGGGTTTCGATGAAGTAGGTAGAAAGCTAGTGTTATTACGAGGTAAGTATGCGTTTGAAGGAGGAATGCGACCAGGCGTATTAATGGATGCGTGACCAGGGCTTTTTGAAGGTAAAGTGTGTGTAGAATAAGTTGTAGATTTTGATAGAGCATGCGTAGTATCAGTATTATTGGACGAAGTATTGCGAGGCAATGACGTTTGTAGATTAGGAGAAGTGTTACGGACGAAGTTATTTTTGAGAGAGGTGCGAATAGGTGCAGTTATAGGTTTTATTGGAGCAAGAGCAGTAGTAGGACGATTCGATGAAGAATTACCAGGCAGAGATGTTTGTGGAGAAATTGAAGATGCGCGTACAGTAGAATTAAAGCGATTTTGTGGATTATTTAAAATTTGATTTGCAGTAACTTTATTTTTGGTAGAATTTTGAGACGGTAATGTTTTTGAAGGGACTGAAAATATAGGTTTAATAGGCTGATTCATTGAAGTACTGGAAAGCAGTGATGTTTGTGGAGAAATTGATGATATGCGTGTAGCAGAATTAAAGTTATTTTGTGAATTATTTAAAATTTTACGTGCAATAAGTTCATTTTTCGTAGCATTCTGAGACGGAAATTTTTGTGGAGAGGCTGAAAATGTAGGTGTAATAGGCTGATTTACAGAAGTAGTAGAAAGCAGTGATGGTTGTGAAGAATCGGTTATATTATAATTTTTTATAGGTACGCGATGCAAAGAAGATTTTGAGAAATTATGTTTCAGAGGGGCATTTTCAGAATTACCTAGAACAGAATTTTTGAAAGTATGCGAAGGTATTGAATTATGATTAGCAGCAGCTTGAAGACTTCGTTGACAATTGGCTTTATCCAAATTCATAAGATCTTTCATTATGAGTCGCTGTGCCAATCGACAATCTAAAAGTTGTTTAGGTTTGTTGGTTTTTACCATTGTAAAAAGTTGATGAAAGAAATATTTGGATTCCTTTTTTAAATTAGCAGAATCTACCACTGCGATTTCTCCAACAAGATTTCAACCTTGATGTTGTCCCTCAGCAGCAGCTTACGGTTTTACCCATTTGAAACATACAAAAAAAATTTAATTTTAATTAAATAGTATCTAAGAAAAGTAAAATATATTTATAGTTTATGGAATTTTAATCATTAATAATATGTGAAGATATAATTTCAGACACTACATACTGTCCTGCAATACACTTCCCTGTAGGTACCTCTGGCCAATATGGCATTCTAAAACACTTAGCTTTAACTTCATCGACATGTATTATACTTAATTCAGAAGCTAATGAAGAACATAAAAAAACACCTACTGAAGAAGACGGACAAGGAATACCAAATAAATCAACGACTTTTTGTAAATTGTGCAACTACGAAAACGCATTGTCCATCACTCATTTGCAAAATGTTTTTCACGATGCATATGTTGGAATTATGAAGAATTACTGTATTGTTCTGTTGAGACAGATTAAAACATAATTTCCCAAAGTGAACTTTCGAATATTGACGATAATTTGTAAAATCGAATTGAATAATAGGACCATTTGCATGCTCACCTGAAAACTTTAATGAATTATCAATATTATTCACAAAATTTGGTGACGCTACAGAATATCTATTTGCAATTTGTTGCAAGTGTTGATGTGGTTTTTTACAAATTTTTCGAAAGAAAGTCATGTTATTTTCATATGGAAAAGCCGAAAAAGAATCTAAAGGTCCAAATGATCTTACATCAGCCGCAAGATGCAATAATCCATGGATATTATAAGATAAAAAATTATCTCCGTAAACGACATCAGCTCTTGCAACAAATATGCGTAAAAAGTTTTCAGCGAGAAGAATCGACGTTTCAGAGCTTAAAGGATTAATTAAAATTCTCATTGCTACATTTAACAATCGGAAATGAGTTAACGTAGAAGAATCGATCAAACCATTGAATACAGAACTGCCAGAATATAACAAAATTTGACGATATTCTGTAGCTTTCCACGAACCATGTTTTAACACATTAGTAGGTTTTCTAGCGAAATCGTTTGGGCAATATTTCTGTATCTGCTCTAATCTGTCAGACAACATTTTTATGTAAGGAGCTGAAAGCTTTGCTGATTTTGCATATTTACCATCGATGAGAGCTTGTAAAATTTTTTCCATGACTCCTATACAAACAAGATGCATGTAATCGAAAACCGTTTGCGAAACGCAATCAATTGGAAGGCGACCAATCGGGCATTCTCCTTCATGATGGTGTTCACCATCGATTCTTAAACAATATTCTTGCGGAGTTCGAAGTGTATGATCTATTCCTCGAAAAACCATTCGACCAGGACCGAGATATTCTCCGGTTACCCAACATTTTGAACAAGGCACTCGAGAATTGTGGCCTCGATGACCTAGTACAAAGGCTCGAGCAGGTGCATCAGCTATAAAACAGCGTAACTGTAGAGGTATTTTTTTTCAAGAAAATCTATACCTTGGTTTTCGAAAGTTGATAAAACTTCATCTACAAATGGCTTTAAATATTCAGTAGCACTAACGGGTTTTGAAGAACCTTTATAAATACCTACTACTTCAGGTTTACTACAAAGAATATTTGATATTCTAATTTGAATAGGCCACATGATGATTTTGCTTGCTTTATCCAAAGAAGCTTCATCTACGTGAAAGTCTATTAAAAGAACGTCGGGAATCATTTCGGGAGATGTAGATTGAAGAATCCGTTTTAAACCTGCTACAAAACCTAAATGTAGATATTCACCTCCAGCCAATTGAATTATCGAGAATGAATTCGATGACGTTTGTAAAAGTGTTCTCGGATCAACATGGAGAGATGAAAAGCAGGAATGATTTCGAAGAATTTTCAAAATAGCTTTTAATTGCACATTATTCATATTAGTATTCTGATATGCTACCACTAGTCTAGATTCAAGTTTTCCTACGTTATCAAGATTTTCAGTATCACTATCACTACTTTCTGAACTATCTCTACTTCTTAAATACTCCATATCATTTGAATTATCAGATATAGTACTTTCAAAACCAAAATCAAGATTATCAAAGCAAATATCTTCATGTGATTCTGAAAGCTGTTGTACTTGATCTGATACTGTTTCACCGTTACTATTCAAATCATTATCTACAAAATAATTTTTAGATACAGAAGCAATAGGTTCACACCTTGAAGGTGAATTACCATCCACAGAAGAACGTTCAGCGCAATTCCTCACTGCGTCATAACGAGAAGCTAAAATAAGGCGATTCATAAAAGATCTGTGTCCCGTCGAACATTGTTTAAAAGCTTTCCGAGTTCTAATATTTTTTAATTTATACATTATGATGAACTTGAATTCAAAAAGCCAATCAAAGTTAAAGAAGAAAAAGATGAACTTTAAACACTAAATGCAGGAAGAAAGTATAGAAAAATTTTTTAAAAATAAATTTTTTTCAAGTTGAAAATATAACCAAGATCACAGAATTTATAGGCGAGAATTCCATAAAAATACCAAATGCTAATTCAATTTTTAATTATTTAAGCAGAATATTTACAATTTATTAGAAATCTGATCGAAACATCAACTAGAAATAACTACTTATATTTTGCACCGGTAAATAGAATGAGAAGAAGCTGGAATACACTACGTAATGATTGGAAGAATTTACCTATTAGTGGTTTTAAAGTTAAATTAATGAGTGTGTTGAACTATGCGTGACCTGAATGATCTCATATTTTTGTATATTGATTTATTTAGTTTTGATTCTTTTATTGTTATTACTAAACTGTATTTGGGCTTTATGCCCGTTTTTCTATTAAATAAATAAATAAATAAATTTATTATGACTATGGCTACATTTTATCATGCCTTTTCTTTTTTATGAACATTTGAAAATTTCAAATTAAATACGGATATTTAAAAATTAATTATGAATTACCTATTTTCTATATATTAATTATTTGTTTAAATCACTCGTTTATCTTGTAATTCAAGTGAACAATGAAAATGAATAATTAAAGTAATTATATTAAAATAGATAGTTTTTAATTGATACATAAAATATGTGGATTGGATTTCAATTTCTAGCTATGAGAAAATACACAAGGCATAATGAAATGTAACCAGATTCATAAAAATTTTTTTGATTAATATTTATTTTGATATTTTTGTTCTGTTGTAGCTAGAAGTATGCAATTCTAAGGTTTTAAACGAAAATTCACTTGTAAGTTCGCTGATAATAATGACTTACAATGTTTGAATGTAAGCTTCTCATATATATACTTTAGTAAGAATAAAAGCAGATATAGTCATTACTATCTACACGTACAGTAGATATTACAAAATAAAACTTCATACGATTATTAAATTCTCTTTAATATATTACAAAGAAATATCCTTACGCTTGTAAAGACACGAATATTAGATTGAAGTCAAATATTAAAACATAAAAGAATAGTAATGGATCTACCTAGATTATTTTCATTATAATTTTATACAAATTCCTATAAAATCTCACACATAAATAAAATAAATATAAACTGATAAAAAGATCATAAATTTGATATTCATTACCTTCAAAGCAGAATTAAACTAGATGACCAATGAGCAGATTAAAAGCTTGGGGTGTTCAGATACAGTGTCCAAAAACCTTGTTGATCGGAACCTAATGGACCAACAAAAGAAAATTAATTTCAAAATAACAGAAAATCTTAATGTGTAATCTAAATTAATTACAATAATTTATCTTATATATGTGAATGTGTGTGTGTATGAGTATATAATAATCATAAAAAAGTTTTTTATTACATAATTTTTACTGTATTTGTGGATGACAAAAACTATAATTGATTTTCCTCTTGACAAAGTATATGAATAAGAACTTTTACTTTAAAGTTTGCTGATAATTATAACTTTCAGTGTTTGAATGTAAGCTTTATATATATATACTTTAATAAGAGTGAAAGCAGTTATAGTCATTGCTAAATACACGTACAGTAGATATTACAAAATACAACTTCTTACGACTATTGGATTCTCTTTGGTATCTTACAAAGAAATATCCTTCCGCTAGTAAAGAAACGAATATTAAATTGAAGGTAAATATTAAAACATAAAAGAATAGTTATGGATCTACCTAGATCATTACTTTCAGTATAATTTTTTACAAATTCCTATAAAATATCACACTTATAGCTATAAATAAAAGAAATATAAAATAAATATAAACTGATAAAAAGATCATAAATTTGATATTCATTACCTTCAAAGCAGAATTAAACTAGATGACCAATGAGCAGATTAAAAGCTTGGGGTGTTCAGATACAGTGTCCAAAAACCTTGTTGATCGGAACCTAATGGACCAACAAAAGAAAATTAATTTCAAAATAACAGAAAATCTTAATGTGTAATCTAAATTAATTACAATAATTTATCTTATATATGTGAATGTGTGTGTGTATGAGTATATAATAATCATAAAAAAGTTTTTTATTACATAATTTTTACTGTACTTGTGGATGTCAAAAACTATAATTGATTTGCCTCTTGACAAAGTATATGAATAAGAACTTTTACTTTAAAGTTTGCTGATAATTATAACTTTCAGTGTTTGAATGTAAGCTTTATAATATATATATACTTTAATAAGAGCGAAAGCAGTTATAGTCATTGCTAAATACACGTACAGTAGATATTACAAAATACAACTTCTTACGACTATTGGATTCTCTTTGGTATCTTACAAAGAAATATCTTTCCGCTAGTAAAGAAACGAATATTAAATTGAAGGTAAATATTAAAACATAAAAGAATAGTTATGGATCTACCTAGATCATTACTTTCAGTATAATTTTTTACAAATTCCTATAAAATATCACACTTGTAGCTATAAATAAAAGAAATATAAAAGAAATATAAACTCATAAAGAAATCATAAATTTAACATTCATTACCTTCAAAGCAGAATTGCACTAGATGACCAATGAGCAGATTAAAAGCTTGGGGTGTTCAGATACAGTGTCCAAAAACCTTGTTTATCGGAACCTAATGGACCAACAAAAGAAAATTAATTTCAAAATAACAGAAAATCTTAATGTGTAATCTAAATTAATTACAATAATTTATCTTATATATGTGAATGTGTGTGTGTATGAGTATATAATAATCATAAAAAAGTTTTTTATTACATAATTTTTACTGTATTTGTGGATGTCAAAAACTATAATTGATTTGCCTCTTGACAAAGTATATGAATAAGAACTTTTACTTTAAAGTTTGCTGATAATTATAACTTTCAGTGTTTGAATGTAAGCTTTATAATATATATATACTTTAATAAGAGTGAAAGCAGTTATAGTCATTGCTAAATACACGTACAGTAGATATTACAAAATACAACTTCTTCCGACTATTGGATTCTCTTTGGTATCTTACAAAGAAATATCTTTCCGCTAGTAAAGAAACGAATATTAAATTGAAGGTAAATATTAAAACATAAAAGAATAGTTATGGATCTACCTAGATCATTACTTTCAGTATAATTTTTTACAAATTCCTATAAAATATCACACTTGTAGCTATAAATAAAAGAAATATAAAAGAAATATAAACTCATAAAGAAATCATAAATTTAACATTCATTACCTTCAAAGCAGAATTGCACTAGATGACCAATGAGCAGATTAAAAGCTTGGGGTGTTCAGATACAGTGTCCAAAAACCTTGTTGATTAGAACCTAATGGAACAGCAAAAGAAAATTAATTTCAAAGTAACAGAAAATCTTAATGCGTAATCTAAATTAATCACAATAATTTATCTTATATATGTGAATGTGTGTGTATGAGTATATAATAATCATAAAAAGTTTTTTATTACATAATTTTTACTGTATTTGTGGATGACAAAAACTATAACTGATTTGCCTCTTGACAAAGTATATGAATAAGAACTTTTACTTTAAAGTTTGCTGATGATTATAACTTTCAGTGTTTGAATGTAAGCTTTATATATATATACTTTAATAAGAGCGAAAGCAGTTATAGTCATTGCTAAATACACGTACAGTAGATATTACAAAATACAACTTCTTACGACTATTGGATTCTCTTTGGTATCTTACAAAGATATATCCTTCCGCTAGTGATGAAACCAATGTAAGATTAAAGGTAAAAATTTTAAATAAAAAAATTGTAATTCATCTACCTATTTAATTACTTTCATTATAATTTTTTTTACAAATTCCTGTAAAACCTCAAACCTATAACTAAATAAAATAATATAAATTTAAAAAGAAATAATAAATTTATCATTTGTTACCTTTAAAGTAGTGGTGAATCGTCCACTGCTATAACAAATAAATCACTAATAAATGAATTTCTGTATTTTGTATGGTCCGAGTTCTGAGTCCTTTGATATGAAAAAGCCTCCTTTGGTTCTGCTCAGTTTGGCCAGTCTGTAAAAACATTTATATTATAATAAAATTGTTAAGCTAAACATTATTTAATTTTATTTAAAAAAGCTGAACGCTCATGACTAAGAAATCATGCTGCTTAGATTAAATAGCATTTTGTTTGAATTGTTACTTTTTAAATTTAATAATTAAATAAGTTTAATAAAGAAAAATAGAATAAGATTAACGGTTGATTGTTATTAGTCTAAGTTTAAGTCAAAGATGAGAAAGTAAAAAATAAATTTTTTAAATTAATATTTACAATACCTGAGATCAATGATCCTTGCAAGAGAAAAAATAATATAATAATTTAATATAGTTTCAATAATTGACTAATATAAAAATTAAACATTTATTACCTGGAAACCAGTGGTCGATGGCCCACTGCTTCAACAAAGAGACCAGTAAATGATCCGATTTGAATGTCTTCTTTCCAAACTTGCAATAAAATAATAAAAATGCAGAAAAAAAGTTTTTAACTTAAAAATAACCAATATGATATTGATTTCAATACACTACAATTAGTTCATTAATTTAAAACAAAAAAAAATTCATGAACACTATACACTAAAACGAAATTTTTTATCTTTTTTATCAAATATCAACTAATTTTCTATTTTAATTTAAAGTATATTTTTGAGTAATAATATTTTGAATAACAATTTTGAATTATTATTTAAAAAGATCAATAATTTGTAATATTTATTGATATTTTTTTTTGCGTCTAACAACAATGCCGGTTACTTGCAAAAGGCCTTTCTTCTCTTTTACAGGGAAAAAATATTGCAAAAATATCTGACAATCGCTTTGGCGGGAAATTTTAAATTTGAAACTTGTTCAATATATATATATATATATATTTATTTAAAAAACTTTTATAAGCTACATTTTTTAAAATCGTTTAATTAAAAATTATAATTATAAAATAAAGTAATTAAATTATAAAAACTTACTGCAATCATTTTTATATCCATATGGTAAAGATTATTATAATCTGAAAAATAAATTTACACAAAGTAAACAAAAAGCATATATACAAATAACCATAACCTATAAAAATATTATACTTATCTGATTACTTATGATGATTATTTATTTCATTCCTTTTTTTTATATTAAAAATCAAAATAAATAAAAAACAATTAACATTGCGTTGTATTTACATAAACGCAATAATTTTATAAAGAATAATATACAAATAATAAATTTCGTATGATCACGTCCCATGTTCGCACTTTGTCAACAATCTGGTGGCATGGTGTGCTTTTTCCCAATTTCTAAACACACCACTTCGTGAAGGCACACTGACGACACAAATCGCTATAACAACATGTGATGCCACCACAAAGTCACGGTGACGACACTACGTGCTGGCACGCCGTGCTAAGCACGTGCTGTTATCTGGGAATGTTTGCTTTATTTTAGTCGATAATGTAGAAATATCTAATTTATTTTTATCGATTGTAACTTTTTAAATCTTTGAATTACAGTATGGTAATGGCTTATATTGTGCATCTCACCATAGGCCAATAAAAAAGAAGAAGTTATCTTTAAATTATCATAAGGTAGTTTACCATCATTCTAAAATTTAGAAAATAAAAATAAAGTCCTTTACCATAGAAGAGTTGCAGTATAAATGTTTTATCCCGTACTGGATAATTTTTGTAACATACTGGCAGTTTTCTACAATACACTTATGGTAAAATTTGAGCAATTTTTTCTTTCGTTAAAGTAATTATTTTAACTAAAAAATTTTTGAGAATATTTAATTAACTTATATAGAAAATCATTACTTCCAAATATAAATTCCAAATAAATATATTTTATCATTGTAAATATAATTAAAATATTTAAGAATCCTGAAAATTTTCAGATAAAAAATTTTAAGTAAATAATAATCTTTTTATTAGGAATTATTAATTCAAAATATTTTCAAATTATAAAGCAATTAAAATTTGCATAAAAAAAGAAAACTTTATTTCAAAACTACAATATATCACGTTGAAATGTTGATTTTACCACAAATCAGGGTTTTGACAAAGCATATTAAAAATTTTTTTATTCAGTGCAATGTACTCTTCAAAAACAAAATTAAATGAACTATATATTGTAAAAATTACTCATATTTTTAATAAAAATAATATTTACAAAATAAAACGTATGGATATAAAATATTTGAGCCTCTTGAAAACTTGTGAAATTTATTGCTGCATTTTGGAGCCATCTGATGGAAATTTTTGATATTTTAGAATTGAAATTTATTACGAAAGTAGTCTCTTTCTTGGAGTTTAATGTATTACAACAATAATTAATTCTTGTAATGTTTAGCGCAATAAAAAAACTCATTTCTTAGTAATGCATCTCAAAAATTTAAACAAAATATCTTAAACGTTAAATAAAATACGAAAATAATGATTTCGTAATGTATTTTTATCACTCATTTTTTGTTTTCCGAAAATAAATTTTGAGAAATTAATAATCTACTTATCACATTTAAATTATAAGTTATATTATAAAAAAAAAATCGATGTAATTAAAATTAAAACTTAATATTTTTACATAATTTTAAAATAATCTGTATAGATTTATTATTAATATTTGAGATTTGATAAAAATGTTTGAGTTTGAAATCATATTAGAAGAATCAATCAGCCGGTAAATGGACGCTTAATCGATGTAAATGGACACTTTTCGAAGTTTTGTCAAATTAATAGTATTAATGATTAAAAATTTTTTATTGCACTATAATTTTGCAATGTAATTACTTTACATGCAGAAGATTAGTTACACATAAGAAAACTGAATGTTCAAGACTTATCTTCAATTTTGTCCAGTTATTGGAGGTGTCCATTTACCGGCTGATTGAGCCAATATTCATATTTTAAAAACTAAATAAAATATTTTAATTTAAAATACTGAAACTAGAATAAATAAAAAATTATACATTTTAATAATTAAAATGAAAGTTTTTTCATAATTCTTATTGGAAATTTCTTTCAACATTTTTTGAAGATTAATGATAAAATGAAATTTTCAAGATAAAAATTAATATTATTCTAAAATTTATTATTTTTCTTAGATTCTAATATATTTCTTTTGTTATTTGATTACTAAAACTTAATGAAAATAGTACTGAATTTAAATACATCGTTAATTGATAGGATTTAATAGTTCAACACAAAATATAAACATCTGTTTTCAAATGTAAATATTGTTAAATTTTATCATAAAAACCTTCGTTACTTGAACATTATATATGATTTTTGAACATATTTTTTTAATCCCTTATTTTACAAAATAACAAAATTTAATTCAGTCATATTTCACATCATATACATGAATGAATCATGACAAAAAGTATATAATTTCGCTTCATAAAGCTCATCAAACTAAAATTACAAAAGTTTTAAAATCTTTAAGAAAAACAGCAGCAGTGTTATTTCAACTAGAAAAACTTTCAACTCAATTACAACTGAGCGAAAATTTTACCGTGTATATATATATACTCTTTTAATCTAAGAGCTGCATTGTCACAAGAATATCTTTCGTCTTTGCTCTCTTGAAAACCTGTAAAAACATCCTCTTTTTTTTCCTCATCATAAGCACATGCGGTACCCGCGAATTCGTCGCTTCGAATTTCAATCTGCAACCTTATTCTATAATCCTCCTGAAAACTATCGCGTAGAAATCTTGAGAAAATATTTTCCTTCATCCTTAACCGCGTGCTCGGAAAGATTCAATCTTAGAAAGAGAGAATAAAAAAGAAAAAAATTCAAGGATATATATAGAAGCAATCTTACTATTGCAACTAAAAAGAAAAGCTATATGGTGACGCTTGAGAACTACCTTCTCCCTTTGTGTTAAAGCCGGCCAAAAAGTTTTTACCTGCCCGAATCTTTCTCTGCGCTTACATTATAGAAAAAAAAAGGAGCGCACGCCTTTGTCCCGCTCATGCCGTAGCAGATAGGAAATGAATGGTTCGTCGTTAGTCGAGAATGAGCGAGGACTCACGGAAGGGAACATCTAAAAAGAGAGAGAGAGAGCAAGATATTGGATGGATCTGAACGTTGTACTACCTCCCACTTGTATAGTCATCATCATCCCCACCTTTTATTATATAGGTGCGTATTGCGCGCGCGACAAACCCTTGAATAAGTTCTCGTGTGGTGGCGCGCCCTATCGCTACTTTAGGGTAGTTTCTCACCGCCTCCCACTACTAGAACTTGGTTGAGCCGCCAAAAATAAGAGTCGTAGCAATGGAAAGAGAGAGAAAGAGAATAAGGAAGAGAGGGAGAAGCAAAAGGGAGAGAGAGAGTAGTGGTACGTGGTTTTGAGCGGATATACACTAGTCGAGGCGTCCTCGCGAAACGATCAGTACGAGTCGAGCATGCGGCCAGTGAAGATTGGCCTGTTTTGGTGCATAGTTAAAGTTGTGCCGTTTTTACTCAGCGGCACTGCTCTCAATATATTATACTTTGAAAGTATGCTCCTCTTGTGACAAACTGTCTCGTTTTAACATCGCGAGCAAAAGTCCTTCGCCAATTTTTTTTCAAAATAAAAGACTTTTAAAAATATTTAAAAGGCGAAGCGACTATTTTAACGCTACGTATATTATAAAATAAAGTACAACTTCTGTTACGTATACACAATAAACATAGAAAAGTGTATACGAGAGCAGAAAATTAACAGTTTTCAAAGATAAAGTTTAAAAACAAGAAAAAAAGTGATGCGCACGTTTACAACATAAAAGTGAAAGAAAAAAAAGTGTAAAGTGTTTAAAAAAAGAGAAAAACGTGCGCGCTTTAAAAACCAGTGCAAATTGGAGCAAAGAGAGAGAGAGCCATGGATCGACTTTTATTCACGTGATATTAAAAAGAAAAAATAGGGTTGAAATTGGCTCTCACGTGAAAATTAGAGCCTCTTGAATTTCTTGTTTGTTCCTAATAAATTTGAACGAGCAACTTTTAAATGAAAAATGGCTCGTTATAACAAGAATTTAACAGTATTGCTCGTCGTTACAACGGCGTTGCTGCTGTTAGTTAAAAATACAAATGCATCGTGTCATTGGTCAACCGACGGCAATGATACACGTTCAGCTGTTTGTACATTACGTACACTTGACCCATCAGCCATGGCAGCACTTTTTCCTTCATTAGACGGTGCACTTAAATTACGACTTGGTTGTAGCAGTGTTCATCATTTTGAAAGTACAATAACAGGTGAAAGCTGGAACCGCTTAAGCGGTCTCAATGAATTGATTATCGAAGGATGCAAATTATTACGTATACCTGATGCTGCATTTCAGCCGCTTACTGAACTTAAACGGCTAACTATACAAACTCTTAATGTTGAATGGGGTGTTACTAAAACATTGGAATTAGCTAGTGATGCATTTGCTGGATTACGTGAATTGCAAGCACTTGAGATTATTGACAGTAATCTTAAATCATTGCCACCTAATGTACTTTGTGGCCTCGGTAATTTACTAGTACTCAATCTTACGGGCAATCAATTTTCAAATGTTAGTGACGTTGGTTTTGCTGATAATCGTGTTAATCGAGCTGATTGCCATACTGACATACGTGCACTCGATTTATCTCGCAATGAACTACGTAGCTTACCAGAAGATAGTTCACTTGCAAATCTTAGACAATTACAAGAACTTATGCTTCAGCATAATTTTATTGATGATATATCTAGCGATGCACTTACTGGACTTACAAGTTTACGTGTTTTCAATGTCAGTTACAATAATTTAAATACACTGCCAAATTCATTGTTCGCTAGTACAAGAGATTTAAGAGAAATTCATTTGCAATTTAATCAGTTGAGAGAATTGCCACGAGGTACATTTACAAGATTGGAACAACTTTTAGTATTGAATCTTGCAGGCAATCGTCTTGGCAGTGATTTTGTCAATGAAACAACATTTGTTGGTCTTATTAGATTGATCGTTCTTGATCTTTCTTATAACTCGCTAACACATATAAGCGAGCTTATGTTTAAAGATCTATTTTTCCTGCAGATTCTTGATCTTAGGAATAATTCGATCAGTCACATCGAAAGTAATGCTTTTCGACCACTCTATAATCTGCACACCCTCGAATTGTCTGACAATCGATTGCACGCCGTCGGACCACAACTTTTTAATGGCCTATTCGTGCTGAATCGGCTAACGCTTTCGGGCAATATGGTCTCTAACATCGATCCTGTGGCCTTCCGCAACTGTTCGGACTTAAAAGAACTTGATCTTAGTGGCAATGAGTTGACGAGTGTGCCCGAGGCTCTACGTAATCTTGCTTTTCTTAAGACTCTTGATCTTGGTGAAAATAAAATCAGTGAATTTCATAATGGTTCTTTTCATAATCTTCATCAACTTACTGGTTTACGATTAATCGGCAATGAAATTGGCAACTTGACACGCGGCATGCTCTGGGATCTACCAAGTTTACAAATTCTTAATTTGGCAAGAAATAAAGTGCAGCATGTAGAGCGTGATACATTCGAACGTAATACACGGCTCGAAGCTATTAGGCTTGATGGTAATTTTCTGTCAGACATTAATGGTATCTTTGCTGGCATTACGAGCCTTTTGTTGTTGAATTTATCAGAAAATCATATTGAGTGGTTCGATTATGCTATGATTCCTAGCAATTTGAAATGGCTTGATATTCATGGTAATTTCATTGAAAAACTTGGCAATTACTATAAAATTCGTGATCAGAAAGTACGCACTCTCGATGCTAGTCACAATCGTATAACCGAGCTTTCGCCTCTCTCGGTGCCCGATAGTGTTGAACTTTTGTTTATTAACAATAATTACATCAGCAGTGTAAGACCTAATACATTTTCAAACAAAGTTAACCTTACTCGTGTTGACATGTATGCCAACATGATTGAAACAATGGAACTTACAGCACTACGACTTTCTCCAGTGCCAGAAAATAAATTTTTGCCTGAATTTTACATTGGTGGAAATCCTTTTAATTGTAATTGCTCAATGGATTGGCTGCCTGTAATTAACAACATGAGTGCATTACGTCAACATCCGCGTGTTATGGACCTTGATAATGCTATGTGCCGTGTATCTGGACCTCGAGGCACTGTAATTGTACCTGCAAGTATGGCTAAGCCCGAACAATTTCTATGTCGTTATGAAGCTCATTGCTTTGCCCTTTGTCATTGCTGTGACTTTGATGCTTGCGACTGCGAAATGACATGCCCTTCGGACTGTAAGTGCTATCATGATCAAACATGGAATACCAATGTTGTCGATTGCTCTGGTCTTGGTAGTCGTGAAATTCCACGCAGAATTCCAATGGATGCAACTGAGGTTTACCTTGATGGCAATGATTTACGTGAATTGCAAAATCACGTCTTTATTGGCCGTAAAAATATGCGTGTGCTTTACGTGAATGGTAGTAGCATTGAATCTATACAAAATCGCACATTCAATGGTCTTAATAATCTACAAGTGTTGCATCTTGAAGACAATCGTATCCAAGAATTAAAGGGTTTCGAATTTGAGCACCTGGCGCATTTACGTGAACTTTACCTGCAAAACAACCTCATCAGTTACATTGGTAATCTTACGCTCTTCCCTTTACGTTCACTTGAGATTCTTCGACTGCATGGAAATCGTTTAGTCACTTTCCCTGTGTGGCAAGTAACACTTAATACAAGATTGACAGAATTATCGCTTGGTGGCAATCCTTGGTCTTGTCGCTGTAAATTTTTACAAGAACTTACTGCTTGGGTGTCGGACAATGCACACAAGGTCATTGATGCAAATGATGTCTGGTGTTACAACAATGAAGCACGTCCTGCCTATCGTCGCCGACTCAACGTCAACGAGACTGCCTGCTCGGATTACTTTGCTCAGGGTGGTGTAATAGAAAGCATAATGGTATCAGATTACTTACCCATGGTAGCTGCTACTTTGTCTGCTATTCTACTATTACTTGTGCTTGCAGTGCTTGCTTTTATATTCCGTGAGCCTGTTCGCACATGGGCATATTCACGTTACGGAGTACGTTTTTGGGCCAAAGCTGCAGTACCCGAAGATAAAGAACGTCTTTATGACGGCTACGTCTGCTATAGTCCTAAGGATGAAGATTTCGTGCTACACAATTTAGCAGTTGAATTAGAGCATGGAGTAGGAGGGTTAAGATTGTGTCTGCATCATCGAGATCTGCCATGTTTAAGAGCAGCAGCTCCTGTTGTCCTAGAGGCAGCCGAAGCATCTAAGCGCGTAGTCATCGTATTAACTCGTAATTTTCTGCAGACTGAATGGTCGCGCTTTGAATTTCGGGCAGCATTACATGAAGCGTTGCGCGGCAGGCCCGGGCAACTCGTCATCGTGCAAGCAGGTCCCGTTAGTCATGAAGCTGAAAATGATCTCGAACTCAGGCCCTACCTACGTACTGCTGTAATTATACGTTGGGGCGAGAAAAGGTTTTGGGAGAGGCTAAGATACGCTATGCCTCCAGGAGATGCACTAAGGCGTAAGTCTTCATCGCTTTATAGGCGCAACGTCAATACTTACACATTGGAAGGTAGACCAGAAAAGGGCACATCAAGCTTAAGGGTATCAGAACATATTGCAGCTGGTCATCATCCATTATTTAAAGATTCAGCAGAACTTATGCAGGCACCACCAGCTTATTCGAGTACTGCTACTCTTGGTCATAACAACGTACCTACTCACGGCTTAGGTAACAGAATAATCGAAGGTGCTGGTCCAGGTAATCCTGGCATCATCGGTGGTAGAGATACGCCTGGAAGTACAGCAAGTCCTAGTCCAAGATTAACAATGAACAGGGCTTACCAAGATCCATCAATGGATGGCCATAACGATGGTAGCAGAAGACCCCTTTCGGAACACATCTACTCATCAATCGACTCAGATTATTCGACTCTCGAAAGAAATGCCTGGAGGCAACATACAAGTATAGCAAATCATCAGCATCAACAGCAACCACCACCACAATCCGGTCAGGCTTATCTCGTCTAGTTATTATTAGTCGAGCCGTTCGTCTCTTCTACTACTACTACTATTACTACCGCTGCTGTTGTTCCTTCTAATGCTGATAATACTGCAACTGCACGCGCAACCGGCAACAACCGCCTCGCCCCGATGAACCGTTATGCACGCTCGCAAGTTTGCCCTGCGGGATCCTAGAAGAAGAAGAAGAAGAAAAAAAAGAAGAAAGAAAGAAAGAAGAAGAGAAAGCAGCAGAGAGCAGCAGGGAATAACTGCGGCCGTTTTAACGATCGCTTCCTGGCCAATAAACCGCGGATATACGTAAAGGTTTTCTCTCCTCTAAACAGTGTATATGTGTCCGTGTCTATGTGCGCGCGTGTATTTGATACTTGATTCTTCTATGATTGTTCTACACTCGTATTATGCTCGTGGACTTAGGGGGAAAAATTCACGCTCGTATATAACTGCTGTGTGCATTATATTGTAAAATGTTGCGATGTGTTATTTTCCTTTTTTTGCCGTTGTTGCTAGTATCTTTTTTCTTTCTTAACTTTATCAATTTTTTTTAATGTCAGTTCAACGATATAGAAAATGGTGCATTTCAAATTTTGTATATTATTTTTTATTGTAATTACTTTCTTTTCTTGAAAGGAGAAAAAGAAAACGAGTCTTCGAATAATTTTTTTATTTGTATAATATAATAACTGCGTTATAAAAATGTAGCTTGTCGTGAGTGTTCGAAAAAAAAACGAAAAAAAAAGAAAAATTTTACAGTGAACAAATAATTACGAAAAACTGTATTTTTTTTGGTGAAAGAAACAAAAATAAATAAAGAAGAATTTATTTTATGGACTGATAAGAGTAAGTACGGTAAAATATATAGCGCTGACGTCGTTGTTAACGTGGTAACAATTACCTATATTTTTTTCTTTTATCTTTTTTTTTGTAAAAAAAAAATAAAAACTTTATTTCGTATTTTTTTCGATTGACTCTGTAAACTGCCGATGGCCTACCTCGCCAAAATGACTAAATAGCGGTTAAAAAAATATGCATGAATGTGAAAAAAACGCTTTTACTTAATATAAATATATTAAATATATAAATATATATATATATATATATATATATATTTGCTTGATGGAATGTGTCTCGCACATGAATGAAGCGCCTCGACCATGGCGTTCATTTAATGTCTATTACACATGGCTGTACATACTTATTTAAAAATAAATAAAAGGACGAGAGATTTGAAAATAAGAAAAAAAAACAAATTGATCTCGTCAATACGAAAAAAATGTTGTAAACGGTACGATTTTTTTTTCATTGATCGCGCGATTGAATGTTGGTGAGATAAAAGAAAAAAGAAAGTGTATATGTGTGTTATAATTTGGAATGCTTTTTTTGGAATTTATGAAGCGAGTTCATTGTAGGAAAGTCTTGGAACTTTAGATAGGCAATTTTTTATAATTTTATATTGACTGCTGAATCGAAGGCTGTTGTACGATATGTAAATATGTATTTACGAATTAATCTTTCGCCTCGTGTAAGATATATTCTCGAATTTTTAGGTTCTCATCGGAAAAAATAAAATTAATATTAAATGGGAAAAATTAAAAATGCAAATGAAAGAAATGAAAAAATTATAAGAGAAAAATTATCGTATTCCACGATCATCCAAGTATACATGCATTGCGTGTATGTATGCACACGCGAATGTGTATATATTATATATACATACATAATATTTGCTAAACTCCAATTATTTAATTTATGTGAATAAATTTATGACTTACGTTATTGTTTCAAAGTAAACAAAATTGTCTTATGATTTTATCCTTAAATCCCTATTATCCTCCTCATACACATAAATAGCAACTTATAGTTGTATTTTATATAAAAAAAGATTTAATAATAATAGTTCTAATTCAATTTTACAAGTTTATTTTTTAATTCTATATTTTCTATTATATTCACTATACATTTTCATAAAAATTCTATTAAAGAAATATTTTTTGTATCTGATTCAAATAAAAATTGAATTTAAAAGTCAATAACTTCATTAATACAACGAATTACAAGATCTAATATTTTTCTTGAGATAAAGATAGAAAAAAAAGAAAGCCAGAGCGTTACAATAACGGTTTCAAGAACAGTCTGCACTCTTAAAATAACATCAGCAGGGCATCATAGGCACACGTGTTCCATGTCGACAGATTGCCGAAGTTTAAGTGCTAGGAGATAAGATTTAATATTTGCTCAGTAAATACTAAAAGATCTTAAGTTTACAAGGATATATTGCACTATATATATATATTAAATTGCCATTGAAAATATAAAAACCAAAGGTCCTATAGGTAGTGGTTTGACCAATCATTCACATTTCTACAATCAAATCATTCATTTATATAACCGGAAATGTGGTCGATTAGTTGATCCTGTGCGCTCGGCAATGAAGGGTCCCAGATATACGTAAAGAGTAGATTATATAGATATAATTTCATTCAAACAAGGAGTTATAACAAGAGAGAAAGCAAACACACTTCATTGCAGGATCATTAGTTTTTAGAGAAAGGGAAAGAGAGAGATATATATGCATGTAGAAAGAGACATAAGTAAATCAATATTCAATTTTTGAAATGCGATTGTCTGCACGTTTGAAATTCTCGGTCGTAGTTTCGAATCTTCAGAATTATTAAGTTCTCATTAAAACTTGCTGATTGGAAATTATACTAGGCAAACAAAGTTGTTTAATTTAATTTTAATTTCAAGTGTCTATACTATTTTTACTCAATTATTTACTTTTCTTTAATGTGCTTAAGTTACTTATTGCGGCTAATTATAGTATAGTCTTTTTATAGCCACCACTTGAAATAATAATTTAAAGACAAGTCATCTCTTAATTGTTATAGCTATTTATTATTTTACTAATGTATTTTTTATTATTTTGAAAAATCAAAAAATAAACTATTTTTTGGATTTTTCATGTGATTTAACGATTTTTTATACATACATAAATTTATAATATAAAAAACTATTATTTTGAATTTGCTTATACTGAAAATAATTTGTAAAACAAAACAATCGGTTATTCTCAATTAAATGAAATTAAAATATCTTCTTTAACTAATCTTAATTAAATAAAAGTAAAAACCTTTTTTCAAATAATACTGAAAAAATTCTTTTGTATAATACCACCGTATTATTTAATAATTTCTTTAAAAAAAAAAGAGTCAAGGTTATTATTGATTAAAAAAATTATAAAAGTAAACTGCGTCGTATAAATCTCACAAAGATGATATAAAATTATTTAAGTAAAAATAACTTTATCGTTAAAAAATCCGTCATAATCGTGTACGAAAGAAAGTTACATACGCAGATCAAAGATTTCTTTTATTATGCTTAAAATCATAAAAAAAATATTTTTAAAGTCATATGTCACTGTTATAAACATCATAAAAGCCTTTCCAAATAATCCCAAACCACTATACTAATCCAGATTATTTCTGTCCCTGTAATGTGAACAATTTTCTACTATTAAATAGCCATATTTAGATATACATATATATCAGTGGAACTTTTAATATTTAGAAAAGAGTACATAAAAGCTATAGCTTTTCTAGAAATCTACTTTTTTTTTTATTTATGTGCATACAATGTTGAGTGAGCGAAAACTGCTTAGTCCGCTTATATGAGCCTTATCAAGCTTGACTTAATTTTTTTCTTTTAAATTCGTTAAAAGCCAAGCTCACGCGTTCTCGTTTCTATCATTTTTTTTTCAAACAAAGCTCAAAGCTCTTTCTTTTTTTTCTAGAACTAAAAAAGAAAAGTCGATTGGCATTATATACGTATATAGTCGCGTGTCAGTGATTAATCATCCGCTTCCCTAAACGCGTGCACAAGTTCTCTATACCATATACCCCTGGGTTTTCTCTCTCTCTTTCTCTTTCTCTTTGCGCGCGCGAACGATCTCGTTTCCGACTTCCGACGTGTCGTAACAATTTGCCGCCATCTAAGTTGGTAAAGACCCATTTTGAATTTCATAAATAATCTTTTTAGATATTTAACAATATTTTGTTTCGTTAGATTTTCTATCTTTTTTGTGATTTTTAAAATATACAAAACGCATAATTATCTTGACTTTCCAACAACACAAAATGAGACTTAGACTGATTAGAATATTTTCCACGTGACATTTAGCTATCTCTTTTTTTTCTATTATCTTTTACAAGAGAAAAAAAATAAACTCTCATGCAAATGGAAATAAAGAAAAGGAAGAAAAAAAAATATAATGGGGAAGAACAAATAATGTGCTGTATTATACTTGCGACGAAGTTATCAGAGCTTTCGTGCGACGCTAGCCGCGAAAGCTCTTTTGGTTTCCTTTTCTTTTTATCATTTTCATTATTCAGAAGGCTTAAAATTAGTCTAGAGATTACACACACGCAGAATTTCTTTTCTTTTTTTTCTATTCTTCTTTTCATTTCTAAACTCTTATATATACCAAAGTCCAAAGTGATTATTCGGACTTGAAACCAGGAGGAAAATTAATTTGATTATTTTATTAGACCTTTTTATTTCTTATAAAGCATGTATAAAGCACTTTGTTAATTTTATCGTATATGGGTCTCTTAATCGCACTAAAAACTGGGTAATTAATGATACTTGGAGCAACACGTAAAATAATATGAGTTACGTGGAAACTTTGAGCGTATAATGAATAACTTATACATACATATATCGAAATTCTGTTCGAGGCTACGCACGCACACATATTTTCGTCCTGTCTTTTCCCTATTGTTTTCTTTTTTTTTTAAACTAAGCTCGTTAAAAGAAAGGAAATTAATATCATAAAAATAAGCGTGTGATTAATTATTTCGATGGATGCTAATACAGGTTATTTTTTTCATGCTTGACTGATTTCCCAGAATTTTTATCGTGTACTGTCTTCATTATTTTTTTCGCGTTAAATTGTAATCGAAAGATTTTTAAGTATTTCCAATAATATGTGCAGATTATTTCACGTTAATTTATGTTATTCAAATATTTTTCCTTTTTTAATTGTAATCAATACTACAGTGTTATTTATGTTAATAGTTTATTGTTCGTAGTTTGTTTTTTTTACAATAATAAACTTTTTTTTATTTATTAATTTATCTTGAATTATATTATGAAAGTTCGTTAAATATTTTAAAACTTACGATAACCGCATAATATTGATGAATAAATAATTCATAATATAATTTCTGAGAAAATTTCAATAAATGAATAAAAAGAAAAAAAAAGTTATTCAAATTATATTATCTCTCAATATATACCACATAAAATTGTTAAATAATTTATAACCATCGGAATTTCAATTCAAACGACCAAAAACAAAAAAGTTAAAGAATGGTTACAACTCGTATACTCGTACTCACTGATACATTTTAATACGAAAAAAAAAATTGTCCCCGTTGAATTAATGCTGCTTTAACCTACATTTCAAACGAATTTAACAAAATTTTACCAACGAGACCGCGAGCATACTTTCACTCAAAAATTTTTGTCACAAAAAAAAATATATGCAATTCCCAACAGTAAAACGCCCGCATGCACAATTATAGTGCGTATATATATATATATATATATATATATATTGATAACACACATGATAATATAGAACAGAACCATTTTAATAAGGGCTTAAAAGAAGTGGATTTATAAGTAGATGTATAGTTTTATGTAGATACAGAAAAGAGAGAAAGATTGCATAGCTATATACTGTATAGCTTACACATATACAAGTTAAAGCCAAGAGGCATACCATCGATCGAACCAGGCGCACGTTGTGCGCACCTTAATTATTAATACCTTCTCGCTTTTCTCTCCATCTCTTTCTCTTCCTACCCCAGCTGAACTCGTATACACATATATTTCTGCGAATATTGTCTCCTTCCTTCTGACAAGTAGCTTCTTCTTATTCTTTTTTATCTATACGCGATGATTTTTTTTTATTTCTCTCTCTTACTCTCTTTTTCTCATGTGCATGTGTATTTTATGAAGATAGAAAAGTGTTCTATAGAAAAAAATGTCTATAAGCTGTTAAACGATGACCGATACTTTTCTTGAACAAATATACATGATCACAGGTTTAGCTAAGAACATTCTGTAGGTATATATACAGTAGTTTAATTAAAGTTTTTAGGTTATCTTAATACTATTACTTGAAAATTAATTATTAAAAAATAGTGTAGAAAATACTAATGACAATATTTAAATTTAATTAATGTTCTTTATAAAAATGTTTATCAAGATGTAGGATAAATATTTGTTTAACCATTTCCAATAAACAAATTTCATAATCAGCATGAAAGTACACAACATTAAAGTTGAATATAATGTTGCATTTATCGCATTATTTATTGTAAACATATACAAGTGCACGAAAAATTCTGGTTTTTATAAAATAATTTTGGCTGATATAAATGATGTTAAATTAATATAACCAAATTAATCATTGAAAAATTGCTATTTGTAATTACACAAAATTATTCATCAATTGGTTATATTAAGCGATAAGATTTAAAATTGCAGTTTTAAACATTTAAAAAATAACATTTAATCTTATAACGCTCAATTTACTCTATATGTTCATATTTCAAGTTTTTTTTTTCGTTTTCGCGTAATAAATTCAAAATTTCACAAAATAAACTAGATAACGGATCAAATTTAAGCGACTATTATGCGCTTTATAGTGGAGTTATAAATTATTTTACGTTTACTAAAAATTGTAAAAGCTTTAAAAATTTGAAAAAAAGAACGTTTTATTGCATTAAACAGTCAGAAATGTATTATAAATCATTCCTACATTGTTGTCAGCACTATTATTTAACAATTGCTAGGTCTGGGCTATATAAGGGTTAATTGTTACATGTAAATTTCTATATTTCATTGTTTTCATACATCATACGTTTATTAACTATTTTGTTTAAAAACAAAATTATACTCCTAACAAATTACTATTTTATGTATCGTGGGAA
This sequence comes from Anastatus disparis, assembly GCA_017163975.1. Lineage (NCBI taxonomy): Eukaryota > Metazoa > Arthropoda > Insecta > Hymenoptera > Eupelmidae > Anastatus > Anastatus disparis. The sequence goes on from JAFFSR010000251.1 coordinate 7,630,745, forward strand.
ATTTCGGTTATACATTTTTGTAATAACAAGTTTTGGAACAATATATTTTGATGAATTGAGGGTCAAACTGTATATAATTGAATACCAAAATACATTATGAGACGGTTACTAATTTTTAGTACATTTTATGAATAATATTTAAGTCAATTTTTAAAAACATGAATAATTTTTATTTATATTCAAATTATTATAAATTATTTAAATATAATACAATGAAAAAATTATTATTTGTTTATAGGTTATATATTATTTATATCATAAAAATCAACTTCATATTTACTTAACTATAATAAAACAAATAAACTTATTAATTTCTAATTCATAAAGAATAGCTGAACATACGGTTATTGCTTTTTAGACTTTTTAATAAAGTCTACAGTGATTTTCAACTTCTTTAACCGTTTGAACTTAGAGAAAGAGAGAGACGCGCGGTGGCGGCGCAAGTTCACGCAGCAAAAGAACGATTTATACATTGTTGGAAAAGTATTAATGAGACTTTATAGTTCGTAGTTAAAGTTAAGTTTTATTAACTGCCCTGCTAAATTGCTTCTTTCCTAGTCATACTTGGTGTTATATATACACACTTTACAAGAAAATGAAAAAAAAAATCTAAAACTTTATAATGTCCATTCCCTTTTAACATTCGCAAGCATCTAGAAGTGGGACGTTAAATGCTCGTTATTAATTTCTTAATTATTTAAGAATATTTACGCAATTAATACAATTTTTATTCGCTCGTTTGTCACCTTCCAGATTATGGAAATAAACCGCAGTCACTATTTTTATTGAAATGGAAAAATCTTATTTTATAAAATTCTATCGTTCACGTGTTTGTAACAATACCTTTTTTTTAGTATAACGACATTTTAGCATGAATAATTAATTTGAAGAAAAAGGGTGTAATAATCGTATATACATATTTACCGTTCTAAATAAAATTAGACTTCATAAGTAAAGTAGATTATAGAATGTTTAATTCATACCATATTATTGATCAGTGTTTTCTTGTTTACGGTAGGGTGTAATGTAGAGCAATAAATTAAAATTTATAAATATTATCTTCGCTGATATGTACTTGTACTCATTATAATATTTACAAAGAAAGAGAAATTTCATAAAATTATACTAGAAATTTTATTGATATTTGTATTATTACAATTTCAGTCGCTGTAACATTGAAAAATCCATTTAGCTTTAAATATATGATACTGAAATAAAAAAAATATACAATTGACATTTATTGTTATTTAAAATATCGTTTTTTATTTAATTTTAAAAGTATTTCTAATTCGATTATCGTAAAATAAAGAATTTCAACTTTTATAGGAATATAGAAAAAATATTGCCTTCATAATGCGTCCGACCCTCCTTTATCCGTCAACGATACCAGCCTGTTCAAACATAAACCGCATATATATGAAAATTTTTAAGTTAAAAAAAATAAAATTACGACTATCATAACCTTAACTTATGTTATTACAAGACAAGTATGGGAAATCCATCCCAATGAGCATTTTTTATTTTCTCTTCAAACCATATTCTTTTAATAGTATTTTAAGAAATTAGTTTTACCCTCCCCAAAATGGTTAAACTATCTTCTCTTAATAGAATCATTAAAAGTATTTAAAAGTCTCTTAGACATTCGTTCAATATTCTGATGAAAAATGTTAACAAGGAGGAAAAAAAATATCTTGTCCATTTTCTTTGTCACGGTTACGTCGTTACGAAATTCGACATGCCACGCATGTATAACGTATTACTACCACCAACTATTACCAATATGTGCCTTCTAATATTTCTTTTACCCAAAAAAGGTCAACGCGCGTAGCCCCCTGAAAATTTTTAACTAATGTATTATAGCAACTATAAGAGAAAAAAAATTCGATCGATAAGAAGAAAAACGCGTGATAAATCAGCACGTTTAAAAGAAGAAAAGTCAAGAGTCCATATGCATCTGCGTTCTTGATTGACTACGATAAACGCGCATAAAGAAATAAAGAAGCATATACATTCTAAGTCACAAGCTGCAACACTATACAGTATTATATATACATTGCCGTATCGAATTCTCGAAATACTTCTCACAGCAGTTTTGTCCGTCCATCTTATGTACGTATATACGTTTATAAGTTGTAGATCAAAAAGAGAAAAGAATATATGAACTTTTTAGTTGGGAGTGAAAGAGATGAGAATTTTGAAGAACTAACGATACAAATGACCGAACGGACCACCGCTGTTTCATCGTTGAATTACATAAACAATCAGTTGGTTAACATCAGTTTTAGAGATCAGATCAAGATAGACACTAGGAGTATAGGATTTTTTTATTTCATTTCGTTCCTTTTTCGATGCGTTGCCTGCACGACACTCACATATGCTTAAGACCAGTGCAATAAACTTTTTAAAGTCTCGTCACTGTTTTAAGCAGTTGACTAATTTATATTTTTTTCTTTAGTTTTGAATCCCTTTTTCTTAGATGCACGCGGCACCCATGGTGGCACACACACGCACACATTTCTTGAGAGATATAACGCAGAAGGCGTGTGCCACGACACGGGATATAGAATGACAATTTTTCCGAGGAATATCACCCGCTGCCGCTATGGCCACTAGGCTATAACGTACCTCTATATATTTCTTTTTTTTCTTATCCGATTATATTTGAATGGAGGGTAACTATACATCGATGTGTATGATATTTAGGGAGCTAAACTTTATTTTTTTTCTCTACTATCTTTTTATTTTTTAGGGATCGTTATTTTTTTTCCTTGATAATTAGTAATTACGAGGGGACAAAACTTATGTTTTTAAACAGATGTTTAACTAAGGTTTTGTATCGATGTTGTAATTTTCAAAGGGGTCTAAATATCAATCTTAATGATATCATTACCGAAACTATTTCTGTACAATAAGTAGTTTACTTAAAAAAAAAACCGCATCATAAATTTAATTAAGTCATTTCTAATAACTATGATGATAGTAAAACATAATTTGTCTTTTAATATTAGCAGTGAGTTATGGAAATAGCAGAAAATCGATAAATTACTAAAATCAATAAGTATTAAATTTTGAATGCTCATCTCAGAAGAAACTTTTTATTTCATAAATAGAGTATATTTTCTTTCTTTTCTATCTTTTTCTTAAATTCAATTATGTCTAATCTGAAGGGAATGCATATAAGTGCATACTCGCGTACTTATGCTTTCTCTAAGCCATTAATTACATTGTAAATGTTTTATTCTCATTTAAAATGGAATAGGACCAAGAAAATTAGCGTATGTTATTAATTTAGCGTTATATTGGAATTGTTAATTTTTCAAAAATTGGTCAAACTATTTATTTATATATCGCTATATACTTAATATGTATATTGATTTGTATAACTTTATTTCTAAAATTCAGGTATATTTGTGAAAAGGAAATTAACTAATTTATTTAAAAATAACTTAGATAACAATGGATCAATTATAAACGATTCTTAATCAAATTAAAAATAACAATGAAACTAAGTAAAGTATTTGAAATTTGATCAATTCTATGTGAATAAGTTTCATAGAATATTAATAACTTAGACTGGCTCTTAAAATAGAAGTAAAATACAGAAGAGTATATATAGTGTGCAGACATTTTAAAATCGTATAACCAACGTAAATATATTATACACCATAAATAAATCGACAATTAGACGTCAAATGGCATAAGTATAATTAAAATTTAATGTAAAACGAGATTTTTGTGGAAGAGCATCTTTTTTATCCATTATTATAAAATATTCTAATAGTCTAAGTGATAAAAAATGATTAATTTATTAATAATAAAATTAATGATATTTTAAAACTAAAGAATTAAATAACATATAAAAGTTAGCCTTCTAAAAATTTAATAATATTTTGAAACTATTATATTGTTTCATTAACTAATACAGGAGTGTGCTTTATTGCATTTAAACTTGGGGTTTCCTACATATACTTGTACTAGCATATTGATAGAGTACTTCATTTATATATCCAACATCTTTGACAGTTCATCTATACATTTCATCCTGAACGTTGTATACGTGTATGCTTATATACCTGTATAGGGGCGTGTATGTATATACCCTCACTTCCACTCTCCACTAACCTCCTGACCGGCACGCGGCTCTTTGACACAAAACTCGTCCCGCCGCAAATGAATTGCTTTACCCTCTACCTGTCCGCCCCCTCCTCTATGCCTCTCTCTTCTCTTCTCTCGCTCTCCAAAGTCAGGCTGCGTGGCAAGCAAATGCTATTAACCGATATACGCGAAGCAGGTGTATATATATTTATATGTGTATACATATATACCTGTATATATATAGGTAGAATAGGAAGGTGATTTGAGAATCGGTTATAGGATGGTATATATAGTTGAAGTTTATCAAACTGTTATGCGGTTGAACCTAATTTCCAAAGAGATGGTCGCGCACTCAGAATGCTGGGCACCGCAAACGTAAATGTCCTTGTATATAACTTTGAAGGGCTTGAAAATCATTATCATTCAATTCACGACTAAGATATAGTTTCAGCCGATCGTACCGTAGATTAACGGGTTAGGCTAAATTTTATAGATATGATTAAATTACAAATACAGCTTTGAATTATTTTAATCTGAATGTTCGAAAATAATACCAACTGGAAAATATATAAGTTTAAAAGTGATAAATCTGATTGGCTAAGAATCAAATCAACCTAAATATTGTTAATGAAAAAAAATAAATAATGAAAATTTGAAATACATTTTTTTCTTCTACTAGTAAATAAATTATTGACAAATGCAAACTGTAAAATTTTATCGAATACAGGTATCATTCATTTTCGTTATGAAATCGAAGTTTACATATTTTGCAAAATTCTTTTAGCTGTAGGCTAGAAGCTAAAATTCACATAGATCAATAATCTATTTTCACTTTATTTCATTTAGCCAATTTTCATATTTATTTTCTTTTAATCGAACAGTTTTAAAAATATATTTTAAGAATCTTATTCATTGTAGTCATAAAAAAATATTAAATTATTATTTTCATTAAATGAAATTTGAAGTACTTTGATTAATTATTCGTTTAATAGGAGATTGATCCAGAAATAATTTAAATATAATTAACTTAAGGTTTAATAAAGACACAACTATATTTTATTTTTAATTCATGATACTTTAGTGAGTAGGTGAAATTGTTTGTAATTTTTCATGATGCTTATAATTAATGTATTAATATCTCGAATTCTTGTAATGTGATAGTTTATTCAGTTCTTCTATTTCTACATTCTTGTGTTTATACTTTTTTTTTTTGATTTACTGTCCTGATGTTACCTGAAAAAAAAATTACATTTGAAATTTCCTGGGTGTTAAATCATACGATCTTCATAAATCAATTAAACGGCTGGTAAGCGCCAGGCTAACGTAAATTCAAACGTAGGCGTGCTTAAATTCAAAATAAATTAAGCATCTTTTTCCTCGATTTAGCGCATGTACTTTATGAATATTTTTATTATAGTCGTATGAAATAACGTAAAAAAAAGCAGCTGTAAAAATTCTTTAAAACAGTCGAAATAAAAAAAATAATATTGTTTTCATAATTTTCTGGTAATATATAAGATTAATAAAAAAAAAAGAGGCCAATAATTATACATTTTAAAGTTATACGATTTGCATGCAGAGTGTACATAAATTATTAACTACTTAATTAAACTTTTGACAAACTACAGAATAAATTGCATATCTTTACAGACAGTCTTTAACCTGGCGTTGCGTAATTTAATGTATTTTTAAACCCAACCCAAGTTTGTTTTCACTCAACTACTCTAGTTCACTTTCAAGACTTTAATATTTATGAAGACGGGCAAAGGTTGTAAATAATAATTAAGAAATCTTGCTGAAACTTTGATAACCATATAGTTTACTTTCTTTACGAATGAACTAAATGGAGAAAAAAGGAAGAAAAACTACGTAAGGACTTTGAGCGCGTTTTTTTTTCTTCCTTGATATATATATGACTAGCATTTAAGTGTAGCGCAAGTTGATGCAAAAGAAATTAAGAAACCATTTAACATTCCAGCGTACATTTTCTTTTTAGAATTTCATGCTTTTTGCATCAGCTAAGAGAAATTTTGGTAAATAGTAATTACGCTTTACGTAACTACTACTCTTTCAAACCTATCAATGTTTTACAAATATATATAAATATATACATATATATGTGTATGTATATATATATATATATATATATATATATATATATATATATATATATATATAGTTGTAAATTCTAAATTATACGAATAAAAACTTTTAAGAACACTTTAAAAGCGTGTTTACCGAAAATGTATATGTGAGAGGGGAAGTGTATATCTTGCCTAGGAAAACAGTTTATAAAAGTTAAATTTGTTTATATTAAATTTTAATTATTCTTTTTGAATTTGTCTAGCGTGCTCCAAAACGAATCAAACATTATTAAAGTTTGAAAAAAAAATAAAAAATTGGAATAATAATATTTTCAGTTTCATGTTGATGAATTTAATTAAATCTCATTTAAGTATATTCATATAAATGACAAACTTCAAATAGTTATAATTAGCAGAAAATAATAACTAAACTTATAATATATATCTCTTCTTTATTTTATTTATGAATTCCACAGTGAGAAAAAGAAAATATTTTAATAAATAAACTATTTTAAATTCGATGCTCACTTTATAAAGTCATTAATTTATGATACTATCCTCGAAGTAGTTGCTTTTTTTTGTATTTCGACACAACAGGCACGATGCGTATAAAAATTGAAATTAAAAAAAATATAAGAGAACCGTACGAGCGTTCTAATAGCTTTGGAATTCTTGGACTTTTCAAATCTCGTAGGTGTTAAATTAAAAATTCCCGAAAAAAGAAATGAGATCACGATTTCACACCGTCTATTAAAAAAAAGAAGAGAGAAAGGAAGAAAAAATTTAAAAGAATAATAGATAAACAAAAAAAAACAAGCAGCCTTAAAAAAGAAGAAAAAAACTGGGCAAAACTAGCTCGCAAAACAAAACTTGTTTTTGTGTATAACAATAAAAAAAAATCATCGGTCATCGTCGAGTCAATTCCCCTATCCCTATCAAATCGACACACGCATACATATCTAGAGAACTTTTACGTTATATATTGTATAACCAAAAATGAAAAAGCATGAATCCGGTCCTCAGTGGGGTGTCTTATTATATTTTAGCCATGCGGTAAACTTTTAAAGAAGGGGACACACCACACACAAAAATCACAAATATATATAAAAGACTATAAAAAGCTAAACACTTTTACGAGCTGATTTCTTTCGTGGCCTTTGTGGCACCTCTCGGTTTTGCGTGTGCGCTAAGCGATGAGCGACGGGCTCTTTAGTTTGTTGGTGTTAAAGATCGTTAAATCGAGAGCCTTTCGTTAAATTGATGACGTGATTTTTTTTGTCATTTTTTTATTTTTTTTTATTTGATTTCTTGAAATAATGCCATTTGGTGGCAATAAAATACTATGCTAACTTTATAATAACTAACAAAAAAGAGTATAACTTTGGATTGGAGATGCTGATTTTATGCTATTCTGTTTTTCTATTGTATTTATTTATTTTTATTTGAGAAACAAAGTATCGAATAAAAGGCTCATTCGAAACTAGTTAACGAAAACTGCTTTTAATTTTAAAATTTTGATGCTGACTTTTTTATTATTTTAGCTTCTTGATTCGGTCGAAGATAAGTTTTTATTACTGTCATAAGAAATAAAAAATCGTCATTATAGCTTATATTTATGAAAAAAAATTTGAAGTCAAAACCAAGACTTTCTTTTTTTAGTTCACATAAGAATTAGTAAAGTTGTGCATTAAGAGCAAATAAATTGAAATAAATTTTTATACAATTGATTTAAACACTTAAAAATTGTTTAAAATTTTAATCACTCAATTTATTTAAAGAGTATTATAAAAACTGTTTTATTCAATCATTTGTTGAAACAATTCTTTTATTAGCTTTTATTTTTTGCCGACAAAATCACGATAATTATCAACGAATTTTCAATAAGAAAAATCTTTTCATGACCATTTTTCATATCATATACAAATATATTATTTGAAAAGGCTCCCACATCAAAACAGCGAACCTACAAGCGCGTACAAGCATAATTACACTTCTCAACTTTTCTATTAACCAATCGAGCTTGGACGTAATAAGCCGCTTTTTATCCACAAAATTGGGCCCTGCGGATAATTATTTCGACCAAAAATTGATGAATAGCCTTCATTCTATCCATCCTTTTTTTTCTTTTTTTACGTATATAAAAACTTCCCTCATAAGGTTTTATAACATATATATATATACACACACATACAAAAGTGAGAGAGAGAGAGAATGCCGAAATGTCGTTTTCCAATTAAAAATCTGCCAGCTCACGCACAAAAAGGCTCACAAGTTGAAAGAGAAGAAGAAAAAAAAGGTGAATCACGCGCGCGCAACAACAACGTATACAAGCAAAGGTGGAAAGGGCAAAAAAATGTAAAGATTAGACAGGTGCTGCTTGGCTTGCCGCCTTCTTTTATAACATATTACAACTCTTAAAAGTATTCGGGTTCGTCTTCTAAACAACAACGAATTATTACTCGAGCAACCCGATGCTCGGTACTTTATGCTTCGTCAACGGTAAATCGACGAGACGCGCACATGAAGAAGAAAAAAAAAACAAAATTGATCGAGTAACGAAGAGAGAAAGAAACGAATAATAAAAGGCGCGCGCGCTAAGTATTAAGAAGAAAGAATATAAGGTATACCTTTCCTCCTTCTCTTCTCTTTTATTCTTTCTATTTCTTTCTTTCTTTAATTCTTTCTCTTTTTTTTCGATGGCTTTTGAGATGATTGTTAAAGGCCTTCAATAATCGAGACTTACGTGCAGGCGCCCGCGACGAATTGCTACTACTACACTGTTGGTACCTTCAAAATTTTTGCCTTGTCAAAGGAATATACTTTTATACACATATATATGCGCAATACCAAGACCCCACGTGTGACGAATTATCGCAGATTCGTTCCCTTTACTATACATACGTACACGTAATTCGCTGTGGACAGAAAAATCCTGTCCTTTCTTTTTATTTCTCTTTTTTTAAATATACAGATTTGTCCCTTTTATAGTTGTCTTTGCTGCTCGTTTTTCGAAGATTCGTCACGATTTCAAGTTGCAGCTGGTCCTTTATAACACACGTATACGATGCTGGTAACGCACGCGTGCCAGTACACCGATAAGATGTAGCCATATATAAGGAAATTACAGTATTAAGGCAGCTGCGAGTTTATGTTTTAAGAGTAAAAAGAACTAATATGTTATAAGGTTATACGAGACGATCAAATTGCGTTGGTGTGCTGCTGCTGCTGTTACTGAAGATTTCTTAACTTCTTCTCTCTGGGCAAAATGATAGACAAAGACATCTACTTATGTATAAGAACTATATTTAGAAAATTTTTGAGGGTAACATTTTTATTAAGAAGAGAGGAAAGACTGGATTATATAGGATTTGATTTTTTAATCCTGTTCCGGGTTAAATTAAAGTAAATGTATCGCTTCGTTGACTTCTGGGCTTATGGTTTACCGGCTTCTTTTTTACGTTAACATACGGCTCGTAGTGAAAAGAATAACTTATTATTTAAAGTCGTTGCGGTAATGAATTCGTTTGATGACTTTATAACTACGTTCCTTGAAAATCAGCTTACAAAATTTCCGACGAAAGAAGCGTTTAGAATCCTGTTTTGTAATACATATTTTAAAAAGAAAATGAGTCTTAATAATAATCGGCATTGATAATTGTATTAGTTTGATTCTAAATTGACATATTATAATTAATTTAAATCCTGTTTTGAATGCAAACCCGTCATATGAGAAATTATACTTAAATAAGTCATAAATGAAACGGTACAAACGGCTAAAATGCGGATATTGATCATAATTATGTTAAATTTATACACGTTACGGTCATTGATGACGTAATGATAATTATGTTCGTTTCATTTTATATAGATGGATAAATTTATAAAACTAGCAAACTGATTTTAATTTTAACACTTAAAACTTTTCTCATACTGTTAATTTAAACAAAAATTTATCTTCCATGAACGTATACCACTAATTGAATAAATCATCAGAGCAAAAAAATCGTTAGTCCATTACTCTATTATCATTCGTTCCTATTGCACCATTATTAATAAGAAAAAAAAACATTTATAGAAAAAATAATTCCCAACTATTTGTTAATCTAATTATAGTTAAGTATGGACCAAAGTCTGATTAACTCCTTTAAACGCGTATATCAAGAATAAAACACAGGTAACTGCGAGTGTTGTGCAGTGTTAATTAATTAACTGTCTAATTGATGCTTGAGCGTAATGAACGAGAATAGTGGCATATATAGACTGCACCTAGACTATTTGTACGAGGCGCAGCATGTCAACACAAAAGTTAAGTGTACATCGTTAGATAGTTTGTTTATGCGCATGCGTATCGTCAAATTGCCCATAGTATAATCTTGTTGTTCAAGTAAGTGTTATTAATAAGTTCTCTCTCTCTCTCTCTCTCTCTCTCTTTTGTCTCTTGCATTCTCTGTATGTATATGCATGCACAAGACACAATGCGTAGATTCGTGTTAAACCTCTTGAAGCGTTATGAGATACAGCCAAGGTTCTTTTGGTATATCTTAGGGTATCGAGTTCACCTTTAACCATTGCATCTTTCACCTGCAGCTGTTCACTTGGAGCTCAAGATGTTTGCGTCTGATGCGTGTGTGTATGCGAGTGCGTATATTGCATATGAGTACATGCATGAATTAATGTGCTTATATATTTAATTTTGAGGGCATGTACAAGTATGTAGAACATGGATTAATTTTTAAAATTTCAAGTTTATGCATATATAGTTGAAAGTGAAAACTTTTCTGTGATTGTGAATCATTTTAAATAAAAATTAATCATTTAAATTGACAGAATTTCAGTAAAATGAAACACATATTGCTATGTCTGTATAATTACATAATTTAAGTATCGATTGAAATAGTACATTACGTTCCGTGGACAGATAGGCTTTTTTTACGAAACGAGAAGATTACAAGCCGAGCCAAAGGCGAGGTTTGTAACGAGTTTCGTTAAAAAGCCTTTTTGTTCAAGTAACGTAATGAATTTTACGTTCTGAGAGCCGAAAATGAGAAAAGAAGTTGCGATTTTGAGGTTAGAAGAACGTAAAATATATTTTTCAATTTATTATATTATTATTATTAAATTACCTTCAGAAATAAAATTACTTCTACTTATGGTTGGTTGCTGAGATAATTGTAATGTATATATTACTATTAAATCTGCATATCCCTTTAATTTACACTTTCGATTTTTTCTATAATACAAAGTACTTTTAAATTTTAATTAGTTTGTCAACCATTCTTCAACGCCAACTGAAACTAAATTATTCATTGAATAAAACTTTCAGCTCTCTGCATAAATTTATAAAATGGTATCCTATTCTGTAATATATGTCCGACCATTACACATGCAATTTGACATTACCATTTTTTTCTTTTTTTAATGTCAAATAAAAGTTTCTTGCGTATACAGCCAAGCATTAGAGATACGGAGTTTGAGAATGGTCGCTTTTCTTTTTTTGAAAGATTGATGAGATTATATCGATGATCGATATCAATCACGCGTGTAAAACCTAATATAACAGTACGAGCTTATTGTTATCTTTTTTTTTCTTTATTGTAATAACTTCTCGCATCGAGCTTATAAAACCAATACACTAAAATTATGTATATAACCATACAGAAATCGTATATATACACGGAAGATTAACCGTCAGCTTTAAGTCTATTGTTAAATGCACGATCTCTTTGAACAATGGCTTTATATATATATAAAAGAAAAGAAACGAGAGGTGTACGCGCGCACCGCAGCACGTCAATCGAAAAAGAAGGCTTTTTTTTATTTAGTTCTCTTTTTTTTTCTTCCTTTTTGTATGGGTAATAATCAATTGAGAAAAATTATTACGGGACTGATTTTGTAATTGCGCTCAAATGATGAATCCTTTATTCTGTCATTTTAATAAGTGAGACATCACATTGTACGTATTCTTAAGGCGGAAATTTAAAAAGAATAAAATAAAAAGGCTACTATTCGTTAGCGTGAATCATTTAATAACGTAACCAGATATGAAGATAATTTAATTTTTTATAGATACATACATATTTAATCTAATGTACACAGGCTTACTTGGAGCGTTAATATATTAATTTATGAAAGCTTTGTTTATGAAAAATTTATCTAACGATTAGAAGCAATAAATTGAAAATATTATATTTTGATGGATAACTGATTAAATTAAAATATTTATATATTCGTTACAATATTCAAAACCAAAGCCATTTAAATTATTTATAAACTTATAATGCATATATACGTGTATATGTGAATCACGTTGCTAGGTAAGGTAGAAAAAAAAAATAAAACATCAATACTACTTGAATTCTCTTAATTTAATATTCATTTATTCTGTGATAATACTTAATATGTTACAAGAGTATATATTAGCCCACATGTATTATAATATCGAGTTGCACGTTATATGGTATCGGTTAACAAAACCTTCCAAGATGAAAGACAAAGATAGCAAATATCCTAGTTATAGTTAAAAGAGAAATTGTATAGTAGTTGATAGTTCCCAGAGGAAATTTTCTGTCTTTTACGGTTAATGTTATCAGTTGTTCGTGTACATATACGCATAAAGAGTGTATGTAGTTTTTTTATTTTTTTTACTTTTTAGAGCTTAAAGAATTTCATTCCATTTTTACGTTACGAAAAAAAAGAAGTTGCAAATAAAAGCTAATGATTGTACTTAAGAAATTACCAAATAGCTTCGGGTAGAAAAGTTTGAATTTTATTAAATTAGTCTAAAGTGCAGCCGTATTATTTTCAGCAAATATAATTACTTATTTCCCCGGCAATTGAAAAGTCTTTCCGAGAAATTCAATGCTTGATAATTGTATTTATCCAATCGTCGCATTTAAAAAGTAATCTTAAAATTATTGAAAGATTAGTTTCCCTCCATCTCTCTCTTCCTCCCTTTGGCAAGCATGTAAAATATACACTATTATAAAATTATCAGTATGGAGAAAAAAAAATTAAAAATCTACGCGATCGATCATCGGTACACTTTAATGCTGCAGTATTTCCATAAAGGTACACTCGACTACGTCCACATATATATCTATGTACATTCATTCACTGGACTAAATGTCTATAGACATATATAAGCATATTCACGTTCTATCTAATTGGACGTTAACGAGCTCCAATCATTGTCATTTCAACTGTACAAATACTTATTCGTATTATTCATAATATACATACGCTGGTGCGTGCTTTAATATGCATCCGAAAATTCATTCGTGTAGTATAGGTGCATCGTACGTATACGCACTAACATTTGTTTAAATATAAGTGAAAAATATTCGTACACTTAAATGTAAAAAATAAATTAACGCTCGTATACTTATTTTGTGTGTGTATATATTCCAGATTATATTCTCTCCTTTGTATCTCATATAGTATTTCTTTTTTAATAATACGTGTCGTCTTGATAGTATAGCTTGTTTCACACGAAAGAAGATGATATATACGTGTATCTACATAGGTATATACGACTATATCGAGCTCAATATTTCGATTCTCTCTTATATGTATAAGCGTACTATCTGTGGCGACGTGCTTTCAAGCTATACCACTATCTACATTTATATATATATATATATATATATTCACAGACACACACATATAGAGGCCCAGATATGCACGAAACTAGAACTCATCGTATGGTCGGACCATTGTTATGTTCCTTTATTACGTACGTATAATCATTATAAAGTTTCTTGGGGAAAAGCGAAGGGAAAGGGGGATTTAACCAACGGAGAACGTTACGGGAAATCGCGGCGTCGTAACGTACCGTATATGCGGTTAACTTGTATATGTGCATGTATATATATACATATGTATCAGAGTACTGTGAAATAAGTCACGTTGCAATACTAAATGGTGCAAGTATTTTATCAAAATTTTGCCAATAAAAACTTATTATTAAGATTTAACCATCTTTTTTTAAATCTTTGATGTTTTAAATATTTAGAATTTTTTTATTTTAATAATACTTATTAAGAATTATTTTTTAATTCCTGTTAAATATTAAAAGAGATTAAAAAAATTAATATCTATTTTACTATAACTCAATTTCCTAGCAGAAGATTTATTTTGTTTTTATCATAAAATATAATAATCAAATACTAGACAGAAGTATTTATATCTTTTAAAAATACAAGTAAATATTTAAGTTTTTTTTGGAAAATTTTCACTGCATGGATTAATTTTGGAAATTTATTCACACACGCGTAGCTTATACAATTCTTCAGATTTACTTAAGTCTCATTAGCATAATAATAGAATAGCTTTCTTTATTACAAATATAAATCATATCTTCTTATGGTGAATTTAATAAATTAAGACATTATATCTTTTCAACTTTATTGTAAAGAGAAACTATTTTAACAATTTCCATTTTCGAATTTCCAGTAGAGTTTTACATTTTTATAATCTTTAAGAATAAAAAATTATTTTTTCCAAAAATATCTACCTGTATCTGTATGTGTATAGATTTAAAAAATTAATGAAAAATCGGTAGGAAAAAATCAGATAAGTTTGTATAACTTACTACAATAATTTTTTTTTTTTTCATTTAACTTAACATCGCTGTATTTATGTTATCATTAGGATGCTAATTAGCGACGAAGGTTTTCAGTGTGTTTGTGAACAAAGCACATATGACGTATAGTGGTGCTTGTGTCAATCGGCCGAGAGCGCGATTTGAACTTGGGTCCTCGGGTTGCGAATCTATCGTTCTACCGACTGAGCCACTGAAGACCTCGAATGAGAATATAAATTGATATCTTTTGTAATTACGTTATATTCACTTTGCTCTAATACATTTTATTGTAATAAATTTTATCTATATTTCTCGTTTATATCAAAATTTTCTATATTATACATATTATAATTTATATATTTATTATTACATAACATATTCTGATCGAATATAACATTTATCAACAATCTTTGTAAAAATATTAACAAATGTTAAATATTCATCTGTCTCTGAGAAAATCACTGGCATGTATAAGATTTCTTTTCTTTTGAAATATACAAATTTTCGCACGACTAATAAGATAATTTTTATTGCATAAAAATAGCCAGATTCTTTTAAAGGCCTAAAGTTATTTTAAATTATTTATTGGTTTCTCGATGTCAATCTCTCTCTCTTTTATTCCCACCCATAAATTATACACGAATGTCCATGTCTTGTATATGCTTCATTTTCAGATCCATGTATTCACACGCATACATAAATATCTATACTATGTTACAAATGTAGAAGATACACAAGTTTACTTTAGGTTTCAATAATTCAGAAAAATCCATTATTTTAATGCATTTAAATCTGTCAATCGCAACTTGACCATTTATTAAATCTTGCGTTAAATTTTCTTCATTCATATTTTTATATTTAAAATATCTCTTGTTTGCTAATTATGAATAGGTTTATTAATTTTTTTATTTATCTTTATACTCATTCTATATATTATCTACATTTTTGTATATAATAAATATAGAAATTATTCTAATTTTATAATAACAAACGAGATCTAAAAAAATTTAAAGAAAAATAATAAACTAGTTCTAAGTTATCCCTGAATTATTTCAAAATAATTACTTAACAATTTCAAAGTTAGAACGTTAAAAGGTTAGAATCAACTTTACTCTAGTAATATTATATTTATGAAACGCGTGCGTTTTGAAGTCTCTATTTTAATACTTACGCACATAAACGTTACTTGTACGTGTAAAGCCCTTTAAATTGCTTTAGCAAATATAATATGTTTGCTTTGGTTTATACGTTTATGTTTGAGAGAATCCTCTAATGTTATAATTTCACAAAAGATTTCGTTTGATTAACGAGCTTTGTATACGAGTATTAAATATAGATTTGTAACATTTAGAAAAGCTTTTTGAAAAATTTTGAAATCTTCTAAATTATCAATAAAAAGATGCGATGCTCATTTGATTGTTTTTAAAATATTCAAGTACCATATTAAATTCAATATTGTGCCATCAAATATTTTTTTTCTCTAAAATTGTTAATTTTAAAGTTCCGTCCACAAGTGTTAAAATAGATTTATTATTAAACTACAGAAAAAAGCTAAAATTTACGTAACTTGAAATCAGCAATACTTAAAGGATATACATTTTATCATTAATTATGATCATAGCAGCATTAAATTATTTTCCACTTATAAATAGCTCAAATCCTTTCCTTTATTCAAAACGTCCGCTATATATTCCATTGTCTATCAACTTATGTTTCCCTTACTAGATTTAATTATAATTCTTTTTTTTCTTCTTTTTTTTTCTCTATTTAGAATTTTATTAACCTCGATTCGCCGATGCGTGGAACTCGTATATATGAGTATATAATATTCTTTCTTGAGAGCATAAGTAACGCACGCGTTACATATTAAATTCTCATAGGTCCTTTCTAATCTTTTTCGTCGTTTCTTTTTTTAAATCAAGATGTTTTTTATTATTTTTTTTTTCTCATTTTGTTCTAAATTAAAAAAGGGTCAACTTAATGAGAAAATAAGTAGTGTCGTCTAACTGTATTATTCTAATATCCCTATATTATTTCCTTATTTTTATATCAAAATTGTATAGTTTTCATTGTTTTAGAATTATTCCGTTATTATGTAATATTATTAAAATTTCTGGTTTTTCATTTGGCTTTTACAAACATTTATTATTTAAGCATGCTGTCAAATAATTCAAAATTGAATAATTCAACTACTAAATTTATTATTTCTAAAATCATTATTTAATACTTGTTTACAATTTCAAATTCATAATGTTCTAATTGCGATACTAGAATTTTCATTTTTAATACTACGTAATTGTTAAATAATCAAATTTTGTAACAAATTAATATTTTATAATAAAACGGTTTAATTTTGGTTGACTCAGCAACATCTATTTATAGCTTATATTCAGATGTATTTTAATAATTTCATTTAGCCTATACTATATGCAAATGCAATAAATATATTTAACGCGTTGCCTTTAATATGCTTATTCAAATGAGTAGTAACATATAAAATACAAAAAAGAAATAAAATAATAATAATAAGAATAATCATCGAGAACAGCTACCAAACGGGCTGAACATTATATATTCAGATAACAAGCGTTAAAAATTTTAATCCCTCGTAAGACAAGTTTACTGCTCTTCAGCTTGACTCATCGCAAAATTGGATCTTGCTGAAAAGATTTTGCTTACGCATCCCAATCTACAACTATATGTATATATATATATATGCAGTTAATCGCATTCGAACAATCGAAGGAAACGAATGATCTTATCGTCTTGATTCTTCTAAAAAAAAGAAACAAAAAACGAAATCACTGTTTTCATATGAAACATTTTGAAAAGAAAGTATAAGGATGAATAAAAAAAAATAACATATAACAGTTCCATTTACAATGTATAGTCCTTCTCAAAACGGCTTAACATTTCAAAATTTGTATATCTGGATCGCTTGTCTTTTTAATAACACTATTAACAAGCGCTATATCGTATATAACAAAAATTTATATATCTTTTCGAAATAAAATCTCCAGAAAAATGTCAAGTTTGCATAGCAATGCAAATAAAAAACTATATTAGAGAAAACATCGCTAGTAAAAACGAAAAAATAAGTTGATTTTTTGGTTACTCGATACGCTGGTACCTTAACATCGGCACGCATAATTTTCAAAAAAACACAGCGTATTATATCAAAGACAAGCTGTTCTTTCTTGTGTACATACACACGCGACTCTTAAATATTCTTCTTGTGCAAAATGGATGTTAACTCGATGTGAAAACTATATCTTTTTTATCTTTGCCGGCATTTTATATCAACCATAAATATAAATGTATATATCACATTATAACAATATATATGTATACATACATATATTAAAAAAAAAAAAATAAAGGATGTAAAATTCTTGCGTGCGAGAAAGCGTTCATCCGAGGTGTCTGTAAATGAACATCACTTAAACTTTAAGAGTTTCGAGGGGGTATATAAGAGAAAGAAGATATACAATATAGTTCTTTAGCTTGTATAATCTAAAAGAGTGAGAGAAGAAAGAAAATAAAAAAAAAGAAAGAACGGGGTTTCGCTCAACGGACTGGAAAATCATTCGCGACGGGTGATCGTCTGCTTGTTGTATTATAATGTATCAAGGACGAAGGAACTAAAATAAGAATATTAAGAAGTAAAAATAAAAAAATTTGAAGAAAGTAAAGAGGCGAAAGTTTTAAATAAAAATAAAGTTTTTTTCAATCTTGAAAAAAGTTAAGTGAAGTTGAGTTTTTCATTATTTTAACGTGAATTTTTTTTATAGTAAAAATTGGATCATAGTGCGCGAAAAAAATATAATGCTAGTGCCATATGCAATAATAAAATAATAAGGTCTATGATTCTTTGATAAACTTGTAACTTTTGTGTAAAAAATTTTAAGTAATATTTCTTTAAGTTTCACAATTTTTATTTGAAAAATAAAATATTTTTTATATGTATAAATTTATTCATCAAAAGATTAAAATAAGTTTTATTCAAAGTTTTAAAAAAATTTTTATTTTACTAAAACTTTATATTTGTTTTCTGGAACTGACGTTGGTTATTTCAGCTCTAAAAATTTTTTGAATTTTTTCCAATATTTAGAATAAAAATATAGGAAAAGATAGGATATTTTCTGCAAAAAATCTTCGGTTTAATGTTATAAGATAGAATAACTTAATAATTTACAACTATAAATTTATCGAAAATCAACGAAAAATAACAAAATAAACATAAGTTCAAAAGTTCAAAAATTTTTATTTCTTTTTTTTTTTTCAAACCAATACGGATTAAAGCTCCCAGTTGTTTCACAATTCACAATTTATATTCACCCTATGCGTATATACGTAACTTGAACCTATAAAAACGAATAAAAAAAAAGGAATGAGAGCGAGATCCTACGAAAAGGACGAATTTAACGACAATTGACGAGCAGTTACAACACTCGGGTCCAAAAACGACTATCGGGCCAGAAGTTTAAAAAAAAAAATATTTAAACGTATTTTCCAATATCACCCGAGGCGTCGAAACAGAAATAAAGCGAATCAAGTCAAAATATAACTTTATTTTTGGCACTTGCATATACGGCTTATATCTCACTATAACAACCTCTCTGCCTACTACTTGAATAGAAAAAAAAAGGATAAATTTGTTAAAGCGATGATCCTTCTCCTATTCTTTTATACATAAGGAGAGAAAAATCCCACTATACAAATGCTTCGATGTACGAAAAAAAAGGGAAAAAGAGGAGAAATAGAGAATCTACCATAAGCTGTTATATTCGGTTCGTATAAGTGCAACAAAATCGAATGAGGCGCGGCTTATTTTGCATATTTTATATAAACACCTTTCTCTCTCTCTTTCTCTCTTTATACATATAAAAATTTATATTACGTACGCCTACGCTTCTTATCGCCACCCTAACACGACTACGATGGCGAATTTAATTTAACGCGTTTTTTTTCCTCTTTTTTTTTACAAGGTTATATAGTTTCTTTTATCGAGTGCGATTTTAATTTACCGATAGGTCGACGACGTTAAAGGTAAAAGAAGAAGAAAAAAATATGAGAACAATGATAGAATTCTACATGAACGTTTAATGCAAAAAGAGAAAAGAAAAAGATGAAAATAGAAGAATTTTAAGGAAAATAATTATTTTTAAAATGAATGAACGCACCTTTAGGTGTGTACAGATGGGTACGTATATAGGAAGAATAAAATTTGCACTTGTGTGCACCTGAGATTAATTGAAAAATCTTTTAGCAGAATGTTTGAGGTTCGAGGAAATCAATAACGGCATATATAATGCGTTCTATTGTATTCTTAAATTCTCTCCCGTGAAGGATTACAGTTTGTGTAATAAGCTATACATAATATAAACGAAAAATTCGCTCTGTGTATACCTTTTCTTATACTACGGTATATAATGCACATTTTATACAATAACAGTGTATGCACAGCATAACGTCCTACGTTATATGTATAACAGTAAGTGATCGAAAATTACTGCCCTATAAATACATGTATATGTAGAAGTATTCGCAGATATTACAAACGACCTCTTTCTTGTTGTTATTTTTTTTTCTCTTTTTTCTTATTTAGCGTTATACGTAGACATATACGCAAACCTGTCTTGCTTCCTTATATTTATAACGACAGGATTTCACATATCCTGCTTTTCTTTAACACCTATTTGCGAATTTGTGTGCGCGCGTCTGTGAGCGAGCATGCATTCGTTATCCAGCTCTTCATCCTTTTCAAATTACTATTATCTTCAACTTTTGCTTATGTGTGTATACGCATGAATGTTTTAATACACATACGCTCGCGTGTACACACATATAAACACCAATGAACTTGAATTTTTAAAATTTTTGCTAAGATTTTAACTTTGAAAGTTTTATGGAATTTTAAAAATATACTTATAATAGAATAATTTTTTTTTTATTATTTGACATTCAACTTTTACATTAATATTAACTATTATTATTTAACATGAAACTATTTATAAATTATTGTACGATTTGGAGCTACGAACTGTTATTATAAACGAATTTTATTTTAATCCAGATTTCAGATTTGAATATTAGAGTCGGACTATGGCTCATTCGGTAGAGCGTTGGATTCGTAATCTCGGGGTTCCGAGTTCAAATCCCGCTCTCGGCCGATTTATGCAAGCACCACTGTATACGATACATGTGCTGAAGTTCACAAACACACTTACGAGCTCCGTCGCTGATTAGCATAGCAAAAATAGCATAGCATAAATATAGCGACGTTAAAAAAAAAAATCTTTTTCTTATGAATTAATTATTAATTTTATTTTTTTTACAATACAACAAATTTTAAAATGTTTGAAACTTTCAATAAAGTTTTCATTATATATAAGAAGTAATTAGTTTGTTGTTACTGTAATTGAAAAAAAAGGACATGAAAACCACAAACTTGTGCAGGAACAAATGAAGTAAAACGTTGCAAATTTCTCGTAACAATGCATAATGACGCGTTAAAAATTCAATTACATCGAAAAAACACGTCGATTACAAGAGCCTTTAAGCATACGCATTATAAAATATCCACAAAAGCCAAGCGTATTTACTCATACTATGCATGCACATGCATATATTGTTGTAGTTGTTACGGTATGAGTCTCATTGCATTTTCTCTGTGTATGCATACACACCCTATACAACCTTCTTTACAACTAAACACTCTCATCCAGTATTACGTTGTACATGTATACATATACATACAAAAGTAGGATAATGAAATCTCCTTCCGCTCTTATTGCGCGAGCGCGTGTTTATGTATGAAGCAAGCTTTGCGCTTGATTGATTAAACGTCCTTCCGAATAAGCTTGAAGTTCCGTTTCATTAAAAGTCTTGAGTTTATACAAACGTTGTAATGTTTATGATGAGATTTACAATAATGCAAAAAATTTATATACTTTTTGGAATCATTATTAGGAAATTAATTTTATTATATTCTTTGATATATGAAAATTTAAATTAATATTTATATTTGGAATATTTTAATTTTGCTACTCATTTCGATAGTTAAACAAAATTAAAAATCAGATGTTCAAATAATTTTATCGATAAATTATTTGAATTGATAATAAAATTTAAATATAATCAACAAAAACGACAATAATAAAAAGATTAAACAAATTATTTATTCAAAATCATTATTTTATTCAAAAATTTTTATTTTATTTTTATTTTAATTTAGAAAAATAATTTTTGACTTGAATACAAATATATACAAGTATAGATTCACATGATTCATGAAGAACGGTAAATCGAATTTTGATGATCAATTAAGATTTATTTCTCATCGTAGAAATAACATGCGTAACATGACTATTAAAAAACTTTGTCATTTCATTTAATGAAATCTTTGAAATTACTAATAATTAGAATTCTAAGAATACGTATTGAAAAAGTAACTTTTTTTCTCTAGAATTGTAATGCCAAACAATTTTTAAATCAACAGCCTAATTTCAAAAGAAATAATTAATTTCAATTCAACAAATTTTTTTCCATAAACATTAATTATATCTAATTATACTCAAATAGTACTTTCATCATTATTTAAAAATTATATAATGAAACATCGAAAAAAAACACACAATTCGACTACTGTGGAATAACGTGAGAATGAGTTAGAGATGAAAACAAGAAAATTAATAGCTAGACCGTATACCGATATATAGATTATTCGCCACGATAAAGCTAAAAACTATTTTTTTTCTCTTCTTTAAAGGTTTAAATAAAAGAGAGCGCCCCATGTCCATGTCGAAGTTTTATCTTAAAAATGCCAAGATAAATCCTGTACATATATCCCTTTGATTAGCTTTATCTTTGGTTACAAACTCCTTAAAGATTTTAACTTACCATCCATACAAAAAAAAATCGCTCATTGTTACAAAAGAAAAAGATTTTTCGAAAAAAAATGTCTTGGTAAATTTATATAAATTATAAAACTTTTTTTTCATTGACGCAATGTATCTAACGCATTATACACACACGCAAAAATACACGCACACGCACGCACATGGTCTTGCATGTTTTCACGATAAGGAGTCACCTGCAATTAAAGTCAGGGGGTCCAATACCAGCAAAAGCAGAAGCAACAGCAGCGAGGAACCCATACGCACACACACGCATAATGGATATTTGACTCCACCTGCTTCGCTTCGTTATACTCCGTAGGCCTCTCCTTCCTTTTTTTTTTAAATTTTTTTACTTCATTTTTACTCTCTTCTTTTTCTTTCTCTGCCTTTCCTTTTCTTCTTTTTATTCGCTCACTCTGCAAATGCATCGTATATTCGTCCATATTCGTTTCTTTTTTCTTTTTTAGCTTTAGCTATCTTGCTCTTACTCTCTTTCGCTTATATGATGAGAAACAAGATACGGCAGGGTCTAAAAGAGATTAGATTAGACAGAGAGGAGGAAACAAGAGAAAGAAGGAAAGGTGACAAGAGAACGATATTAGAAGAACCTGCGCGGGTCTATGTGCATGTATGTGTGAATTTGTGTCTGCTTTTTTTATATATCTAAGAATTTTAGTATAAAAGACAAAGCGCAAAAAATAATTATAGGATATATCTAAGACACATAACGAAATAGATGAGGTTTATAAAAGTAATCAGCAACTTATTAGAAATGATACAAAAATCCATTAACAAAATTAATTAAGTATATGGAGATAAAAAAGAAAGAAGATATTGGCTACTAGTTAAATAACTTATTATCGATATCTCTATATATGTATGTATCATATATGCATAAGACATATAATTGTTATAACGTAATTTATACTATACAAGATGTTGCTTCAATAGAATTTAGATTGCGTTAAGGTGTATGATAGTATTACAAACTGATTAAAATGCAAATTAAGCTTCAAGATAATACAATGTTTTACTTATTTTACGATGAAGTTGACTTAAGCTGAAATTAAAGTGTTTAATATAATATTAGCTTTCCTTATTTTTACAAGCTGATTAATTTATCCTTGTATTATTATTTTCAGGTAATTTAATCTAGGTATACTTATTAGATGATAAAATACATATTTTTGATTAAATAAATTTATTTTTTATACAATTGTAATAATAACCCTTATACAATTGTAATAATTACAATTATTGAAGACTAGTTGATTCATAATATTATCTTTTTACAATCATGAAGATCAGAAGCTTAATAAAAAAATTTACATTGATTTAAGTAAATTTTTAAACAATGAAATTGTAATCGGCTGCTTATCGATTAAAAGGCACGATCGCACCTCGATGACAAATTTTATAACACGTTAGTCTTATTATATTGTATGAAAAAATTTTGAGTGAAATATCTATTATATTGTATAGCGTACGCTTTATATGTAACATTTTCAAGTACAATAATTCCAATTAAAATACAAAATATCACACAACACTTTATTAGAAACAAGTAGTTGTTGGGAATGCTTAAAACCAAATACGCAAATGTCAAGTGTATGCCGACAAGAGTGAATAATAGGCAAGGTCAAGAAATGCACAATCAGTTCATATACGCTTCTATTATATTTATATATATGCATACACACATATACATACATATATTTAGCTTTAGCTATTATTAATTCATTAAGGTTGACCAAACAACGAGCATTCCACTCGACATCGAAGAAAACTTGACAATTGTGATAGCTACCAAAGAGAATTTCCATATATGTTATACAACAAAATATACATGCATACACGTCTAGTTAACAAGTATTAATTTAATTGACTACATGCATCTCTTCTGATACTTACGGAGCCATGTACACACGCGCGTCTACACATATTTCATAATATTGATTGTTTTAAAATAGAATATGTGCTTTCTTGAAAATTTTGTTTTACTGGATTAAAATAACAAATTTTGATCCAATAATGTTATTTGAATAAATTTTAATAAACCTATTACCTTTCCCCATAAAAATACACAGCTAATATAAAAATATTATTTTTTATAATATAATTGAAAGTTAAATTAACGGATACTCATGAATACACAGATTTATCAGTAATAGAATATTCTTCAGTCTTTGAATTCATATAATAATAATAGCAAGCGATTTTTCGCGCTTGCTTGCCACGTCGTCGTCTTTCTTTTCATTTAACGAAACTCAATAGCCTTCTCTCGTTCATTCGAAATGAAAAGAGACGAGAGAAAGAGAGAGAGGAAGTGAGAAAGAGAGTATAATGCTCTTGGTTGGACTATACGTGCCCAGCAATCGGAACGAATTCTAATCTGGGCACTCTCCGATGATTAAATTCCAATCTCCGCGTATTCACCTTTGAAACGCGAGAATACGAGAGATAGAATGAAAGAGAAAGAGAAAGACTATGGAAATAAAGGGCCCCTGCCTATACTAGCTTTTCGCCGCACATTCCGCGAAACTGCAAATCTCAAACCTTCTCCTCTCTCTCTCCTCGCTCTGTATATGCGAGATCTTTCTCGCAAACTCGCTTACTTTATGAGAATTTAGTCTAACGGTTGTAGGTTACAGCTGCAAGAAACGAGAATAATAGATGAAAGATGATGGATGCTTTAAGATTAGATATTACGCCGAGTAGCCACCTCTTTTTTTTCGACTGTTTTGACGAGGTAGGCGGCTCATAATACTAGTTTGTTTTTCACGCGAACCTATGATTTTCGTACGTTTCTTCGATACAACAATTTTGTGAATTCTTGTTGGATTTCGAAAATTTAATAAGCTAGGCGTTATGTTTTTAGTAAGAGATCGAACTTTCTGTCTTTGTTAAGAGCATTTATCACTTATATAAAAACGCCGATTACAAAAAGAAAAAAATAACAGCTCCCGCTAGATTTAAGCAAATTTCCTAATAATGACAAAATAATTTTATCACCTAATTTTCAAGTGAAATGTGACTTATGTGAATTTTATGAAAAATATGAATTCCAAATCTCATTTTACTTAAAAATTATATGGTAAAATAATTTTTTCATCATTATAGAATTTACTTATAATACTTATATCTAACATGGGCTGCTATTTTTTTTTGTTATAACTTATGATTTTGATGCGAATGATGAAAAACACTATTTAACAAAGGCTCAAAGTTTGGTCTGTTTCTAACCAATTTTCGTATTTCGTAATGTCGACTTACAATCATTTTTTATTACTATATACGAAAATCTAACACAATATTATATGTGATAGTTAAAAAACAATAAAAACTTTCTTTTAAATTATTTAAGTAGCGAGCTTAAATATTCATTAATTTTTAATAACTAAAGATATAAATTTTTTCATTCACTCATTTTTTCGAAATTGAAAAATAGTTATTATTAGTTACGTTACATCAAATCAATATCTTCTATCTGCATATTTTTATCTCAAAAATTTTCTTTGAATAATTTTAATTTAAAAGTAATGATTTTTTATTCTACTCAAAAATAAATTCCATGCATAAATTTTTTAAAAAGTTATTATCCTTTATAACATTTAATCTTGCATTAATATTTAATTAAATTATAAAATTTCAAATTTAAAAAAATCTGTATCTTGTAGAGATTAAATTATAAAAATTAGAAGACGATGACATCTTGACGTACTGATAAAATCTTATTTTAAAATCGACCAATTAACTATTTATAATTTGTCTGAATCATGTGAAAAGTAAAATAAGATTGAAATAATGTTTGCCTGATATTTCAATTTTGCATAATTAATTATGTTTTATAATGAATTTAAAAATAGTCTTTTAGCGTTTATTTTTATACTTTTTTCCATTAAAAATTATTACTTATTAACACTCTTTTTAACGTCACGCTAATAAATTAACGAATAAATTCTAATCTAATATTGTAAAAGTCATTGTATAATTTATGCACAACCCAAACATTATTATCCATCAATAATCTCCACATCTACACGAATTGCTATCCTTAAAAAAAGGAAAACATAATTCCGTCGTAATCAAGTTAAAAAAAGATCTCTAGTTTTCTATAAAAACGTCTCATAAATAGATACATTACCTCAATACAATAGGAAAACCAATACGAAACTTACAGGACTAAATGAGTAAAAAGGAAATATAAAGAGAGATAACAGTATGTAGTATGAGGGTGGTGTTTGTACTTTTGTATGTATATACATGCCCAGTGTATAATGCGACCATGCGATAAATATATGCGCAATGCTAGCGGATTCCTTGCCTCATTAAGGCGAGCTAAAAGCAAGCTCGCGAGTGCTATACACGCGGGCACACACAATCCAAGCGATGAAACTAATTCGAGGAGCTACCGTGAAAATAATTGTTTGCCTTCGTACTTCTCTCTTTTCTCTCTCTCTCTTTCTCTATTTTCTTGGTTTGGTTTAAACAGATGCTGCTGCTACTGCGGTGCTTTAACCTACAAGGTCTACATAACCGTTTGCGTGCGTAAAGATTCTTTGCAAGGATTTTATTAACTTATTGAGTCACCATTAGATTAAGGATAATATTTTAATTCTAATGTTTAATTGTAATGTTCATCTAGATTAACCGGTATTTTTTATTCTCATTTTAAAGTATAGAGAGCATAACAAGATTTTCTAATAGTATTAAATCATAGTTTAGATCGTAGCATAAAAAAAGAAGTTATTATGATAAAAATCAGGAAAAAAAAGTTTTCTCGATCAACGACCTGAAAAATCAAAATTTTAAGTAGTACTAAATAATGGTTAAAATCGTTGGCTTTACAAGCAATAAAGATATTATACTCACGATACGAAATGAAAATTTTTTTTCAACGGATAATATACGAAGGGAGAAATAAAAAAGAAACTTAGATGCTAAGCCCTCCCTCTGTGTTTTAGATTTCTACGAAATAACTTCATTCCCGTGGGCCGAACGGTTAGAATCTTTTTTAAACGGTTATTCTTTGGACCGCAATCAGGTTTACGCTTACGCACATAATTTATGCATGAAAATGAGAAGATTTTCGATTACGGGAAAAGTAAAGGAGAAGAGAAAAGTTACACACTATTTTCTATGAAATTTCCATTTATTTTTTTTATGATTATTGCTGCTTCATAAAATATGATTGATCCGTTGTTAAAATATATTTTCAAATAAAATTATATCTATAAATTTGAAGATATAATATTCGGTATATTATATATTTGGATATTCATTTTATTTAAGTTAGTTTGAAATTATGCATATTAAATAAGCTTATATTAGTTACAATTTAAATTTATGAAATATACTTTGCTAACATCTTTGAATAAACAAAAACTCTCATTAGTATGGTAATTACGTTTATTTAAACATTTAATTCTGTATCTATTATTTAGAACACGAAAAAAACTTCTAATATTTCGAATAACCTGGAATATAACGAACTAGATATCTAAATCGATGAAACATTAGTAAACATGTAAATAGTTAGTTCAGAATAAATCATGTAATAAATGTACTGTAATATGTATTTATGGCATCATAAACTTTACGAGCGATAAATATTATTGTTATTGGTAATTTACATTTAAATGGTATTTTTTTAACAAAATTCTAATAAATGTTAATAGAATTATCACCTTACTTCATAAATGTTTAATTTAATTTCTAGGCTGCATTTTAGTATACCAAAAACATTATTGATGTGTTTTATTTTTATCATAATCATCATAGAAAGTAAACTTTTTTAATGCGTTTCGGATGTCTTGACTTGTGTTTGATAAAAAAGTATATAATACCTTTTGGATAATAAAAGTATATAATATGTTTATTTTTTATGAGAACAAAAATAAAAATAAAATGCTTTTATTTTATAATTTCCGAAAAAGATTAAATTTGGATTTTAGTACTTTGACATCAAATGACCAATCACATTTGATATTCTAAAAGTTTCATTTCTTCCGCTGATTATTTTACAACAAAGGGATAATAAATAATAAATGATTAAAAAAAAATTTCGTTTCACAATCAATGTTATCAAGAGTACTAGGATAACCGTGTACCTTATATAAATAGAATGCAATCGGCTAGAAGAGAAAAGAGAAAATCAAGGACCCAACATTGGATGAATAAATAGAAAGAGAAGAGGTATAGGATCACTTAGCGCGAGCTGATCGTCGAGGGCATTGTAAAGAAGACAATGGTCCAAAAGCTCATTCTGGTTTTCTGGTTTATCCAACGAGAACGAAAAGTTTAAAACGTGGATGATACGAGAATTAAATCGACAAGAAAGAGAGAGAAATAAAGGAGTTATATCGAGACAGAGAGAAGAGATCAGGGTCTTGTATTTCTCAGGATGATAATGATGCAATGATGGGCATAACTTAAATTTCTCGCGTACCATTGATCGATCTCATATACAAAATTTTAGTATATTCCCAGAGAACTAGTTTCCAATATATGTATGCACATATCTACATATATATATATATATATACTCGAGGGAATTCGTATGTATGCGATACATGTAGATCGGCTAGACGTATTGCTGGACTCTAAGCGACAATTTCAGGATTGTACGGTAGATATGTTAAAGCGCATACATGTAGAAAATATTCATTGATATGTGATGATGATTATGTTGCATTCTTAATTGCTTGTAAATTTCAATATATTAACATTTTTTTATACTTACTGAAATGATTATTTTTTGAATACCAAATACGGTATTTTAAATATGATAATGTAAGTATAGTTTATACATTATACAATATCAAATCTAACAATGAAAATCGTTGTAATATACAAATAATTAGAGCATAGAAAATAATAGATTAGGATTTTAATAGTATTATTGTAATACAATGTTACACTATTTCAAAATAATTCATATCAACATCAGAATTTTATATTGTACAAACTATAATCAATAATACCATAGCTAAAGTTTGAATGATAGTCATAAATATATAAATGGGATATTAAACTTTAATATGATTAAAATTTAATTATAGAATTATAGCAAATTTAACTACAAGTTCGTTAATAATTTTAGCCCTATTAACGGAGTTACACTTTGGACTTATCAAGCCAAGATGATGCCGATATATCGATAGAGGCAATAGCAAAATTAATCTTAATAGTCAAATGCTGTTATACATACAGCTTGATAACGATGTAAACCCTATTTACTATATACACAAAGACTGTATATACATAAAGGCAATCAAGTCTTAAAGCCAAATCTTTGGAACCTATAGGTACCTACTTCCCTTGCTCTCCTTTACCTCTTTAACAATTGACTATGCCACTTTAGAGATGGTGTGTGTGTATATATATATGAGATAGGCTGCAAAGAGAAGAGAATCGATTAAGCTCTAACACACAATCGCATCAGCACAATTAAACATACCCGTAAATTAAGCGTCCGTTCGAAACCAGACAACTATACCTTCCATATAATACATCTATAACGTATATGTTCATATATTTATATAGTATATAATACTTCATACCGATAAGTTTGTACACGATTGCACTAACATTGAACATAAATGTCATATAGACATTAAGGACCACAATTGTTCCATCTCCCTCTCTCGCTTTCTCTCTTACTTAACCTCAACAATATATACAGTATATAAGCAAAATAAAGGGGGAAAACGTTATATAATCGATTGTTGTAGCATCGGAGATCAATTATTTCATCTTTGAGAGAAAATGGTGGTTCAGTTATGCTTCAGAAGTTCAATTTCATATTTGCTAATTGTTATATATTATGTATATAAGCATTGTAATAGCTTCGTTATTTACACTTGTGTTCAATCTCAAAATCTGATATCGAAGTTTAGAACAATGATCAACCAATTTCCTTAACTACCGGAGTAAAGAGCTTGGATGTATGGATCAACTTAACCTTAAATTGAAATAAGCGTTATTTTAGTATTGATTCACAAAATGTTATACTATTTTAGTATTAGTAAACCAGGAACGATCACCGAATTCTTTAATCATTAGTATTCTATAAATTTTTTTTTAAGTAAAATAAATATTTAGTTGAAACACTAAATTATATTTAACTTTATGTTGAGACCATGTAATTTACAATGATCTACATAGTTACGAAAATTTGAAGTACCATTCTGTATATTAATTAAATTTGGTTGCCTGATGCAAAATTAGTAAGATATTTTAAAATTACACACTTTTACATTTGATACTTACACCTAAAAATTAACTATATTACTGTAGAACCGTTCCTTGGTGGAAATTGAAACGTTTTTTTACCATTTTATGACCAGTAGAAATGGAAACGCTTTTTTTAACATTTTATAGCCATTTCTTTGGCATTATTATTACTAATAACCTTAAATTTTTATATACACCATTTTTTATGTTCACATTTCTATCAGAGGTAGTACTGTTCTAAAAACAATGCAAGCAAAATAATATTATAATATGTACTATACAGTCGAATAAAGACGAAGATGTAAAGTCGTCTACTGCGGGATCGGAGTTCAATTCATTTGATGTAGAAAAGGAAAGAGTTTCAATGATACTTCAAAGATTTGTTTTGGCATTTGCAAATTGATACATCTTTTATACTTGTCATAATAACTTGCTAATAAATGTTTCGCTTTATGTAATTTTTTTTCATTTCATTATTATTCTACGTTTTAAGCAATAAATGCGTAGCTTTCGATAAATATATCACGGAATATTATGCGTATGTGTGCGTATGTGAGTTTGTGTGTGCGTTTGCGTGTGCGTACGTTTGTACGTGTAAGCTTTACTCTTTAAACCTATCAAATGTTGCGGTTGATTCTGTTTACCTTTCACTTTATACATCAGCTTTTTTCTTCCTATTTTCTGTTACACACCTTTCGTAGATCTGGTATATTTGGATACGTTTATTACATGGAAATATGTGTTTCATGTGAAATTGATGGATCAAAAATGTTTCTGGTTTTGTAAACACGATATGTAGATAGGCGAAACAAAAAATAGAAATAAATATTTGTAGATTCTAGACGAAATATCTGTACTATTTTCGTGGTTACATTTATTTTATTTTTTTTTATTCTATTTGTTTAGTAATATTTTAAAAATATATTTTATTGAGAGCTTGTTAAAAAAAAATAAAGCTCAGAAGTTAAGTGAAATTTTTTTTCAGCTTACCTAACTAACGAATCCATCTGGATGAAAAAATATTTCGATTATATTGAATCATAGATTTTCAAAAATAATGAAAGTATCTTTATTAGAAAAAGAAATTACTAAAATAGCATCATCATCTAACCATAAAGTCGTTTAATAATTTTACAATATCTAGCAACGATAAGAATAATGGAATGAAAAACCACCTAATTATTTACATGAAATGCATTAACATTTAAACTGTAAAAAGAAAGAAAGCATTATCCACCATCTGCTACTGCTTAATTTTCTTTTACGCATAACCATATCTATTTCATTTGGATGATGTATGCTTATACATAGCGTACACTTTTGGCTATTATAAGAATGAAGTTTATATGCACAAGCGAACTTGGTCATTATATCGTATCATAAGCAATCTTGGCTCGTACTTGCTTTATAATGCGCGTAATAATTCCAACAGTAAGCAAGCGAGCAATAAAACTTACCAAGACTTTCTTTTTTTCGTAAAATCAAGTTTAATGTTAGAGAAGCCTTTTTTTTTTTAATGAACAAAAAATAAAAGATGAAAAGATTTATACGCCACGCGTGTAAGCATTAAAATAGCAATGAGTAATCGCTGTTATGTAGAATCGATAATTCGATAGACTGAAGTTTTACCTGTATAGTTGAGAATTTAATATTCTTGTATGGTTTCTGTGTGCAAACTGATAGAAAATTATGCGTATACTGTTGAGAGTAGGTGTTAAAAGATGAATTACTTATTTTTTATTTTTTATAAGTTTTAAATTTGAATTTTTATAATCTACTTTCTAGTGAACATTGCATAATATTGATGTGATGAATTATTATTCATATATAAATAATTATGTGCGTGTGTAATTCAAAAATACATAAACACATACGTATATACAGGATCAAGATTCGCTACGTCTGCGTTGTTCATTCTGGGTAATGCTGATAGCCAATAATTTACTCTCGATTCTTTTCTCATGTCGTAGAATATTTTACTTTCATTGAAATAGACACGTTAAAATAATTTTTAATACAAAATCTTTAAGGTTTTTTTAAGATTACTGATCAACTATGTAATAGAAGAGATTATCAAGCTCATATTGATTAATATGAAATTTACCCCTATATTGAGTTTATATCTCTTCCAAAAATGTTTCTTTGTAAATTATTATTTTTCATATTCTGAAATCAAAAGTTTTTGAAATCTTACTTTAAATTTGCGATTAGTGATTCCAGAAACTTCTATGTACCTAGTACGATGTAAATTTGTTGGTTTTTTTGAAAATCTAGTCTGCTATATTGGATTTGTCCGTTAATATTTATTGTCTGACCTAAATTTTGTAATTAGCGATTTCTAAAGCTCCCAAGTAACATATAAAATCTGGAAAAATTTATAATAAAAATTTTTGGCTCACATTATACATGTGACCTTACCTTGTCAAACCAACATACACCTATAAATGTATGGGTCTAGTACAATAATACACTTGAGATAATTTATAACATTTCAAGATCATAATGGAAGATCATAAAAATTTATAAAAATTTAAACTGTTTACGTAAAATCTAAAAATGTAAATTCTATTTTCGAACATGAGATAATTTTTTTTAAAAGGCTAGAAAATTCATAAATTGCTTTTTACGTTCAAAAACTTTTTTATATTTGACGAATTATATTGTGCAGGTACTCATTTCAATTATTACATTATAATCCAAACAATTGTTAAATTCTGAGAAATCAAAAAAATGCATTAATTTCTGATGAAGAAAAAAAAATTAATTACATATCTTAAATATTTATATTGATCTTTTCGTTTTTTTTAATCTGTTACTAATTTAAAATGACAAAATTAAATAATTTACTATTGTAGCGTTTACACAATTTGTTGCTTTCTGAAAAATAAAGTTTTGTTAGACACATAATGACTGAAAAAGTATATAAATTATAAATCGAAAATAATTCAATATTATGAATAGCATGATTAGAGATCGTCAGTGGCTCATTTGGTAGAACGATGGACTCATAATCTCGAGGACTCGAGTTCGAATCCCGTTCTTAGCGACCGATTGAGATAAGCACCACTGTATACGATACATGTGCTTTCTTAACAAAAACATTGATGATCTCCGTCGCTAATTAGCATCGTAATGATAACATTAATGCAGTGACGTTAAATAAAATTTAAAAAAAAATCATTTATAGAGTGGGAAGTGTTTCTAGTATGTTAAAATTTTAATTATTTAATCTTTTGTAACGAAATAATTTTATAAATTTTTTTTTTTTAATACACATTACATATAATAGCAATTGTTATACAAACTTATTGTAATCTAAATCCGTATAAAAGATTAGAAATTCGTTAAAAAAAGAAACATTACACAACAATCTTATTTAACACGGTGATGAATTTTAAAAAAAAATACATGCTATTCTCTTGGAATGCACTTGTCACTGTTAAAATCTCACTACACGATCCAATAAAAATAAATTTCAAACCCATTTCTCCCATTGCGATTTAAACTATGACATCGTATCTTTTTTCTGTATACGTAAGCATTCAACGAAATAATCGTGACTATGAACTTCTTTCTCACTCGGCAAGTCACCCAAAACTTCTTCTTAGAAAGATTTAAAAAAAAAAATGCAAATTTATCAACAGTTCAAATCTTTAACTTTGATACTGACATAATCCTTAACCCTATCAGAATGAAAGAAATTTCGATTTCAAGTAATCCTTACGTAATGAAATAATCTTTATCTTATTGTATATATTATTTACTTTAAAGGAAAAGAACTTTGTTTATAATAAAAAAAAAGAGGCAAAGAAAAAGTTTTCACGCAGAAAAACAGTAATATACAGTACATGTACAGTATAGTGTGCAATGTCAACGACTTATGGGATCTTGTGGGCAAGATATCGCGCTCGCGCGACATACACACGTACACACATACATATAAGCACCGGGGATTCGCGTGACGCTTTGCCATGTTTGCACAGAGACAAAGAGTAAAGGTTTCTATATACACATATATATATATATATGCCCTTTCACTCTCCCTTGGGTTTCTTCTTATCCTTCAAGTCTTAAGCTGCTGCTGTACATTATACATATAAGTTCGTTTTCTCTCCTCCCTTTTAGAAGGCACACACACCGTCCGTCCCTTTAATTCCTTGAAACTACTCGTATATGTATTTTATCCTTAGTACATTATAAATATATATGTGACTATGTGTACACGTGTGTGTCTGTGCAAAGGAAGAGAGAAGACTCACGCTATTGCAGTGAATTGCTGTCACGCAAACCTATAAGGCTCCTTATACCACTTGCATTTCTCTCTCTTTCTCTTTCTCTCTTTTTTCTTGTTGCTACTTTCTAAATTAGCGAAATAAGATAAAGAACTGCATGTATATACATAACCAGTTGTTCTTTATTTCTATAGTAAATATTAAATCTTGCTGCTTAATTAGATTAGATTAAATTTTATAAACTATGAATTTTCAGTTTTCTTGAATGTTTATATTTACGGAAATTGATAAATGTTACTTGCTAAATTTTCTTTATTTTCGGATAAAGAGTTTTTATTGAAATGCAAAAGTTATTTAAAAGGTGTTCTAGATAAACGACGTAAGATAAATCGTAAAAAGTAGTTGAAAATTGCATGGAAATAAATATTTACAAACATATAGAGATTTTCTGATAATTTTTTGCATATTTTTTTTTCATTCGATTGATTTTAATTGACAATTCAAAGTGCAAGCTAATGATAAATTGTTCGCATCATTTTTTTGTTATACCAGATAATAAAATAATGGAATGAAAGATATGAAAGTTTTTTGCAGTTTTTAAATTTCAAGAATATATTTTATTATGATATTCTGGGCATGACAATGTAAACATATTTTTCTTCGAATTTAATTTTAAAATAATTTTTAAAATAAATATGTATGTCATAACTTCTGTCAAGTTAAATAAAAATTTAAAAATTCACGTCTTTTAAAAGTCTTCTTTTATTTCTAAACTAAACGCCATTATATTTATGAAATATAAATTTTGATATACAAGAAAAAAAAATTGTGATGAAACTGAAAAAGTTCAAAGTGGTTTCAAAAAAATTATATTTAAACTACGTAGATTCATGATGACCTATAAATTAAAAAGGAATACTCGAAGTAAATAAATAATAAAACACTTTACAACTTGTTGGTACAACATTATATCATACTTTTTGCAAACTTTTACGAAAAACAAACTTCTAAGTATATATAAATTAAAAAAAATGAAAAAAATAAATAAAAACATTTAGTCATTAGCCTAGAATATTAACAAGTGCAAAAATTTGAATGCTTTTAAAATGAAATAAAATATCTGTTTCTTCATTTATATTTAAAGAGGAGGATTTATGTGTCGGTAAGGTTATATAAGGTTGTATATAGTTACTTTGTTCGTGTACTCTTTCCATTTGACGATTACTTATTCCCTCTGTCGCTGGTATAACAAGTCCTACTTCAATTTCAAACACTCAGCAAAGATATAACGTCATTCGTTTTCTCTTTTACTTCATTTCTCTTTCGTTCCTTCTTCTTCTTCTGCTACGCTACGTTTTTTTTTCTCTTTCTCATCTCCGGTGTTGCTTTTCGCGTTTTCTCTTTGAATCAGCGAAAAGCAAGTTATAGCGAATAAATGTCTAAAAGATGCTCTTTATCAAGAGTACCTTTCTTTATTAAATTAAATACAAGATGCTTCAATATCTAAGATTTCACCTGATACCACTTTTGCACTTTAATATTCGATGCATAAAAGATAAGTTTATTATTACTTCATTTAATATGCTATTAAAATAAATTTAATTTATTGAAACTTTTTTTTCGATTATCTATTATTATATAGTTGTGTTTGAATAAATAATTAATTAAACCAATAGAGAATAAGTTAAATTATGAATAAAAATCGAAATATGATAATTATTTTTTTTGTTTCATTTATTCTTTATAAAATTTTTTTGTAAATAATATTTTTTATTTTGATTTTCTCAACTTTTATTGAGTGTTTAATAACTTACAACTCCATTATCTTAAAAACAAAAATATTAAGCTATATTTGCATATTAAAAAAAAAAAAAATTGGATATGTACTTCAGAAATTACATTGATCTTTAAAAAATTGTCATTTAATTACTATATATAAATTAAGAAGGTATTAGTAGCTCAGTTGGTAGAGTGATGGATTTGCAATCTCAGGAACTCGAGTTCGAATCCTACTCTCGACCAATTGACACAAACACCACTGAAAGTTGCTTGTGCTTTTTTCACTAGCACACTAACGACCTCCGTCGCTAATTATTATCGTAATGATAGCATAAATACAGTGACGTTAAGTAAATTAAAAAAAAATGTAATTATATTATTTTCCCTAATTACATTTTCAAATCGAAAAACCAAATTATTTTTTTTGGAACATTAAAAGTATATTACTTGTATAACGATATGAAACGTTAAATTTTTAATGAATTCCGAATATTTTTTAACTAAAGTTAAAGTATTTCATGTCAATATTAATAATACACGAAGGTATTGCCTTTTCTGATCGTATTTTTCAATTCATATAATATTATTCTAATATCAATACATCAAAAATGAATATCTCAAATACTTAATGCTCAAAAATATAATTAACCAAATTAACAATTCAATATATAAGTATATGGTTATTACTACTATTGCAAAAAGTTTAATTTCGTGATGTTATAACAAATTATCAACGATGAAAAATAGCAAACTCCCAGAAGCCAAGTTACGAAAATTTGCGACGCCATTATCCACTTTTATACTTTTTACCGAGCGAATATACATCCGCCCTTCTTCGCAAGACGTAAACCATTAAATATTTCAACGTCTCGTACTTATTTTTTTTTACTTTACCAAACTATATATAATCTTTCGGCTGATATTTTCCAGAGCATACACGTGCTAAACGTCAGATACGAGACATGAAAAAATATAAAGATGGACATTCGACGTGGACAGGGTTTAATAGTATGTATTCTATGTATGTTTTGGTATTTTTATTTTTCTACTTTTTTATTTTTCATTGACGAAAATGTTAAAGTATCGTTATCATATATTATTGCATATATGGGACATCGTAAATATTCAACGTCTTTGACGTAACTAGTTACGGACAAACTGAAAATTTAAAATATACTCATAAAGCATTCTGTTAACGAAAATAATAATGTATAGTCAGAAAGAAAATTATTTATTGCTTCTATTATTTTTTAATTTTTTAAATATTTAAAAAATTAAAATATTTTTCTTATTATTAGAATTTAACAATGTGCTCATAATTATATGAAATTCTACGTTAACATTGAAAACAATCGTTATCCATAAATGACTAGTACATTATGTTATGTACTATCTTTGGACATCCAATGAAAATAGTATAATTTTTAGATATTTCGATCAAGTTAATATTAAAAATCTTTAAAAACATACGTTTGTATTCAAATAAAGGTAAAAAAATTTTGATATGTTCTTTGTTTTTATAATAAAATTTTTCTTCCAGCATTATAAAAAAAACATACAATCCTGTTTGTATCTAAATCTAGTATCATCTCAAAATAGTGGTATCCAATTATACATACAGTAACATATACCGTTCTAAAAGGTTTTGCATTTTGATTAACAAAAAAAAAGTTTTTGCTTTCTGAACTTCAATGCTCTAGATATTATTTTTATAACTAAATGTACAAACTCTTGTTGAAACAAAAATTTTTTTATTTTTATTTATTTGGAAACAATGAATATTACTTTATCTAAATATAGTTAAACATCAAAAAAAATTTTTTTAATACTCAATGAGTACTATTTATATTAATATGTATTTCAGATGAATGAATTTTCCGAGGTGTTCGGTGGCTAAGTCGGTAAGAGTGATGGATTCATAATCTCGAGGATCCGAGTTCGAATCCCGGTTTCACCATCGATTGATAGCAGGCACCACTGTATTCGATACATGTGCTTTGTTCACAAACCCACCAAAAACCTCCGTCGCTAATTTAGCATTGATAGCATAAATACAACGACGTTAAATAAAGTTAAAAAAAATAAAATTGTATGTCTTCTTAAATTACATTTAAGCGAATAAAAAAATATCAATGTTTAAATTTTTTTTACATTTACTACATTTCATATAAATAATCAATTTTATGGATATTTATTTAATCAGATGAATTTAATATTATCACTTTCGTTCTTATGAACTGAAATAAAAATTTTTTGTAGTTCAAAAACATTGAAAAAAAAAAAAAAAATAAACTCACAACGAAATAGCGTATTGCACGTGTTTTAACTTCTCTTCTAAATTCCTACTTAAAAATTCAACTACCACCATTTGTGAGCATCAAATATTTCAGAGCAGGTAGCCAATATCTACCTGTACGCATCTTGCGCAAAAGCTTTGACCCTCCCCTATATACCCTAAAAAATATATAAAAAAAAGGTCGCACCTTTTAGTAAAACGCTACTACATTCACCTACCTGCAAACATATCTGTGTGTGTATAAGTGCATAAACGAACACACGTGTGTAACATGGAATGATTTTCAAAGATGTTCATGTATACCTATATCTAATTCTAATACAGCTTTTATTGCTCAGGTCGATTCGTCTAAGATGCTTCCGCCACCTGATGAATTATTTGCCACTGACCAGACGTTTTATCCCCATATCTCCTTTTCATCTCTTTATCGCTTTTCAAGCGTTAAGTCCATACGGCTATAGAAACGCCGCAAAATAAATTGATTTCTTTATTTAATGTAAACGAGAAAAACATACCAGATGTACGCCATACTTGGTAGTTTTATAATGTATAATAAAGTAAAATTATTAATACATCTTAAATGATTGTAATGTTAAACCCATTGCAAATTGGCATATTTTACGAGTCAGCTTCACTTTTATAGTACCTACGTGGCAAGTGAACATATTTTTTTTTCTTCTTTCGCTAGGAAGAATATACTAAAAGCCAAGCAGTAAATGCTTCGATCGTTCGGTTATGTATTATAAATTATTTACTATATTTTATTATAGGTTAGATTTATTTTGTGATCGTTTTATATACGCAATATAAATATCTATATAATACCGCGTACCGCACTTTGCCAGTCTTTTATATTCTACCTATGGAATTTTGTGCTTGTAAACGCCTTTGAGACAGGTGAAATTAATACGGTATTAATTTCAATGTAACTTTTGAAATTATTGTAATTACACTAGCATATCGATTATTGTGAAATTCATTTAAATATTTTTAAGGATCCTGTGAATTTATGGGATCTGTATTTTTAAAAAAAAATCTAAATATTCAAAAGATTCACATATCCTCGTATGTACTCCATATGCATGAAATCAACAAAGATAGATAAGTATTTCAATAATTAAAGCTCATTAGAATAATGTTCGAAGCGCTTCTTCTATTATTTTGATTATAAATATCCATGTTAAAAGGTAGTTAAAAACAAAATTCCACAGAGTTGTGGTTCACCTTATTAGTCAACGAAAATAAAAGTTGATTTCCGAGAAGCATTAGCATATTTTTGTTTCTACTTAAATTAGTAACTTAAAAATATGAGGTCAATTTAAAGTGATTAATCAAATGCGTATACGGTTTTCGTAGAAATCGCATTGCTTTAAATTCGATGTATATGAAAAAGGAAAATAAAAGAAAAATGATTACGCACACGAATACACACGTGCACATGTATGAAATTAAAGAAGAATAAAATAATTAGTCGGAGAAATTCAAAAGAAATGAAATGTGAGTTATGCATCGGCATGATGCATGCCATTTTTATGTCATGTTATACGTTTCATGACGCAGCGATAAATTTATAAAAACAAAAAGAAACGAAGAAGATAAAAAGAATCGTGAATTTTAAAACTTGTAACCATTAGCAAATTTTCGATGAATATCGACAGACAATATAACATCGATTACACAAGGATGTATAAGCCGAACGAGCTGTATAATCAAAAGTACGGATATGTATATATACAGCCACTTGACCCTCGTGGTACCATGTTACTTGTGTAAAATACAAGTTATGAGTTTGTACTGATTTAAGTTTGTAAAAAAAAACGATATTTAAGAATTCGTGTATGGGTAAGTGCGTATGTTTTTTTTTTCAATTTCATATAAGCAGAATATGTTATACTTATGTGCAATATTATACTGTATTATACTACTTATATGCAATTTATTTATCTAACACTATAGGATGACTAGAGCATTGGATATTTTATAATTTTATATAAAATAAATATGTGTATATCTTCAATATATATAAATAACTTTTTAATAGTAATGCAATTTATTGTACTTTCATCGGTAAAAAATATAGACTTCTAACATTCATAAGTTTATTTTAAACTTAAATAAATGCAGATTATTTTCTGAGAATAATTTCTAAACTTTATTTATATTTCTTTTGTAAACGCACAAAAGGTTTTAATTTCTATTTTTACTACAGCTGGTAGTTGTTTTATAATTTCATTCGGTAATAAATGTGTTTATTTTTTAATTTAATTATTTTATGTACACAGTAAACTCCTTATTTCAAACCAAATCTTTTTAATTTTGTTTGCTGTTCATATATAATAAAATTATTATAATGATTAAATGTTTAAATATGTTTCATCAATAATAAATTGTTATAATATTGATATGATTTGTTTTTAAAGCATATGAAATATTGTTATTTAATAATTATAAGATAATTTATAATAAATAATAATAAATATACGAAGAGTGATGTTTTATTAAATTTTACTATGATCAATAGTTATAGGGAGACAAACTTGCAGTATCACGATACAGGATGGTCAAATTTGTTAAGCTTATAGTAAATTTTATTATGAGTATAGCATAAATTACTACAATTATAGCAAATTCTATTATTCAGTTCAGTTATTTATTTGATACTGTAAGTTTGTCTCTTCACAACCATAAACTATAATAAAATTTAATAAAATATTTCTCTCCGTGCATTAGAAAAGCTATGTTTAAAAATAATGTTCAATAAATTTCCTCGTGAACATCTGTATTTATCAAAATTTAATAAACATCTCTAATAATAGAGCAAAAAATCCAAACAAAGCGCATTTATTACATCTAAATAAAAAAATTTGGTTTTAATAAACCCATCTATATGCCATAACCTTTAATATAAGCCAAAAAAAGCGAGCAAAAAGATAAAAATAGATAATTTACCATAGGTTAAGAAGTTTATAGATCGCATTAAATAAATATAATATAACGAAATAAAGAAGAAACAAAGAGGGATATAAATATGTAATATCAAACGTAATTCCTTGTCTATACGTGTATTGTTCTGAGTTTTCTTTTCCCTTGTGCCTTCTGATATTATATTGTCCATATCAAAAGCCTAAAAACTTACTGCTACAGGTAATAAAAGCTCGGGAGAAAGAGCGAAAAGATATAACATTCGTTTCAGTAAAAAATATATATATATATATTTGTGTGCGTATGTGTGTATACGTTGGATACTTATTTAATGTATGTATTTGCGAGGGAAGAGGAGCGAAGGGTATTAAAAGCTCCTTACCGGACCCATACTTTTATATATAGATATATATTTAAGACATATATTTACACAAGGGTTTTGTTTTGTACTTTTTTCTGGCATTAGAAACGTTAAAGGTGGATTTATTAGATTCAAGTGAGTAGGATGGAGATGACTTTTTGCTATATACGAAATGAGATAAGTGAGATGTACGCGCGATAGGATTTAACCTGAACGATATGGTTCACGTTTATACTTTTTTTTGGGAATTGGATACAGTATTACCGACATATGGAGCTTGAGCTTTAATGTATCTACGATCTTTAATTACGGAATTCTTATTTTATCTGCTAAATAGCTTTTTTTTTTTTATTTTTATTAAATCTTTTTTTTAGATTTATTGCTTTAATATCAAATAAAAGGATTTTTCGTTTGTGTTTTTGTACACGTGTAGTAAAAAGTATTTTTAAAAATACATTATTCACTTCATTGTTTGTATACTTTTCACTTTTGCAAAATTTTTTAAAGCTCGTTTGAGTTAATGGTTAATGATTTTTCAAATATTATTAAAAGCTTTACTGACTATTCTATTCGCTTGTTTATTGCAAAATTTCCATCAAACGAATACTGAATTAAAAATTAAATAATTAATTTTTTATTAATCGGCAAAAAAGATAACGATTAAATTTAAAAATGAGTATGTTCTAATATTGCAGGATCTTGTTTGAGAAAAAAATTTTTCTTTGACATTAAATTTGTTAGTAAGCTCGACTGAATATCATTTGCTTTAATATTATGTTGCATTAATTAAAGTTATCTCTAATTATAAAAGAAATGTAGTACAAAGAAATCCGCGTCAATGCATAATTCAAAGTGAAAATTTAGCTAATGGAATGTTTCAAATTAAATTTTAACTTTACTCTTATAATAAAGCAGGATAAA
The DNA here is from genome assembly GCA_017163975.1 of Anastatus disparis. Lineage (NCBI taxonomy): Eukaryota > Metazoa > Arthropoda > Insecta > Hymenoptera > Eupelmidae > Anastatus > Anastatus disparis. Next base: position 7,674,152 of record JAFFSR010000251.1, read on the forward strand.
TATTTGTTTTTAATTTAATTAATTTATTAATTAAATGAGTTTATATATCTTCTTTGAAATATTCGGCTATATTGCGCTCTGCTAAAATTTTACATAAAAATATAGTGTTTAAATTAAATAAAAAATGTGAAAAATCGCATGAAGAGGATTATAAACATTCATTTTGCGCCAATCAAATAAAAGTGAGAGAAAAATAAAATTTTTTTATTTACACGTATTTTCTGTTGCGAATGTAACCATTTGTCTGCGAAGATTTCTAAAGTTATGTTCATAAATACATCTACGTTAGCACAAAACGTTTTCTAAATTGCGCATCAGAATTTTACTTAACTAAATAAATTTAAAACTTTAAGTATAAATACTCGTATGCGCGTTAAATTAACGTGCCGAGAGAACGTTTATGATGCGCTTCATTTAATTTATGACAATTAAATAATAAAATTCCTAAACATTACAATTAAACTTCAACATTTCCGCTCATTACAAAACACTTTGAAAATTCCCCATACATATTTCTTTAAAAATATAAAAAAAAAAGAAAAAAGAGAAAAAAAATGAAAAGTAAAGAAAATTCAACGATTTAATCGATATATACAAGGAATAATCCTTTATGTACAAGCTATACCCATACGGTAAGTTACTTCCATATTCGCTATATACATTTATCGTAACAACCGCATCAGGCGCGAAGAATTTAACAAGTGAATAAAATTGTCTTGAGAAGAACCGATATATTCCATTCTCTCTCTCTCTCTCTTTCTTTTTAAAGGGCCTATACATATATACGTATAAACACAGAAAGGGGGATATCTTTCTTTCTCTCATTCTCTCTCGTTTCGTTCTTGGTAAATAAATTTAATGCTAATAGAGTCCTCATTACGTATTCATAATATTCGTTCGTGACTTTTCCGCGTAAGTTCTTAACAGGGCCGAGTATCTTGTTGCGTTTCGCCCTCCCTTCTTCACTTTTTTATATATATTTGTATGTGTATATATGTATACATATATAAAATAAAGGAAAGAGTTTGAGTATATATACTCTAATACTCCAACACAATATAGACTGTAAAACAGGCGCAAAAGGAGAACGAGCAGTGAGTCTGGTGTGTATGTGTGTGTGTGTGTAGCATTGGTGGTGTGGCGCGCGAGGAGGCGAGCGTAAGGAACAATTACGTTTAATGCCCATGAAGGTTAACCGAAGTTAAGTTCGCGTGCAAGTTAACAGTCGTGCGCGCGCGTTGCTTTTGCTGCAGTAGCCCCCTTTCCCCCTCCTCCCTCCCTCCCTTCTTTCTTTCTCTTTCTCTCTTCTTCTTCTTTTTTTTTATTCTTCTTCACTTGCATACTTTGCACTAAACTGAACGAAGAAGAAGAAGAGTCAGGCAAACGTTCTTCTTCTTCTTCTTTGGTACTTTTTTGCTGGCTCTCTCTCTCTCTCTCTCTCTCTCTCTCTCTCTCTCTCTCTCTTTATAGTTCTTCCTTTCATTTTCGTTTTCGTTCTTTATAATTTTATACCACATCCTTTTATGTACGCTCTATAGTTCGTCTATGCTTTTTACTCTTCAGGATATGCTCGACTCTTAAACTTTTGACACTTACGTTTAATATGATGCGGGATATATACTTGAAACAATGCACAAACTTCTTTGAACGCTGTTTATAAGCACTTTATAATTGATCGCGATTTCATTTTATCATAATCATTTTTTTTTATTTCATTTATGAATATTTATTATTGCAAAATATTGTTTTTATTATGCTTAAAATTAATATTTAATTTTCTTGTGTTTTTCTAAATAATAATTATCGGTTTATTGTACACAATTATGACATCGATTTTTCCGTTTAATATAAGCTGTATTGCAAAGACTTAATTGCTAAGTGTCATAAGTCAAAGTAAGTGTTATTTTATTGCAAGTAATATTATTTTATTTATTTATACGGATATAAATCATTGAAAGAGTTGTGTAAAAGTATTGATATTACTATTGTTTATAGTTCATTAAAATATTACTATTTATTTTACTGCCCACTTGTTTTGCACGCTAGTGGATATAATTACGTTTAAGTGTTACAAAGCTACAATGTTTTAAATGTTTCAATTCCATATCGTAATTATATTCGATTATTTATTAAACAGCAATTTTTTGTTTATATTTCTCACTTTTTTTCGCATCGATACTTAAGTCAAGTCTCATCTCTTCTTTTTCCTTCATTGCACAGCATCACTCCACCTCTTTTTCACGGCATGCAAGCAACAGCAGCAGCGCGAGGAGAGCAACAGTACCAGCAGCATCTTTCTATCGTAAAAGTGCAACACACTTGGTCGGTCATTCGAAACATTTTGCTCGCAAATGTAACACATATACGCGTTTATACATATAACTTTGCGATCACCAGCTGCTGGATAATACTGATCTCTTCTCACTCTATACTTTTCTTCTTCTTCTTTGTCTTATTTTTTTTTTATCTTACGTATATGTAGCCCGTGCTCAAGGTTTCACGCTTATACGATCCTTCTCTTTATATAGTACATACTTAAAGCTCAAGCAAAACTTTTTAACACGAAGAAGAATAATACAGTATATGGCTTCTTTTCTTGCATCTTTTTTTTTATTATTGTCTTTTTTATATTTTTAAAGACCGCTTCATATGGGTCTGCGAAAATTTTTGTGCTCGACAGCGCAATTATATGGAGGCGCGAAGAATTTTGCGGGCACGTTCGACACGTGCGTGTTAATATATATACGTATATATATATATGGTTTTTTGAAACGTTGAAAGAGGAGATAAATTACTTTGGCATGTTTTTAATTAGCTACAGAGGTATGGTTTAAGGGGAAAGCATGTAGGTGCACACCACATATTTTGTTATCTATCTGCTCCTCTCGCTCCCTAATTCTCTCTCTTTCTTTGCCTTTGGTAAGTGAAACAGTTTTCCAACACCACTTCATTTTACATAGTAAAATTAACTTTTTGTAATATTTTAATTAGCTTTGGTAAATCATAACTATTGCAAATTTTGAGATTCTCTTGCGGGTTTCATGAATAATGGAGTTATACATTACGAAGCTTAAATATTTAAGTTTAGTGTTAGTAGAAATGGACTTTAAAGAAATACTTGTAGATATTATAAAACAAATATATTTTTGGGTACATATAAAAGTCTGGCAAAGTATTGAGTTCATTCAGATTGTTTATTGTTGATCGATTTTATTTTTATAATAAAAATTTAAAGAAAGCATGTTTAGTATCTAAAAAAATATACAGTTTATTACATAAAAAATACTCAATATTTTATTTGCAAAAATAATATTATAATTTTAAACAAAATAGTGATAACATATTACAGTGAAAACTTTTTCAGAAAAGAAATAAAATATAAAAATTAAATAATACGTTAGATAAAGTATAATATGATTGAATTCTTAAAATAAATTTTAGTAGGAAAGAGATTTCATAAAAATAAGTTTTAAATTATATATAAAATATTTAAAATTATATTTTTCAAATAACTTGGTAATTACTTTTGTACCAATATTGGATAGCCAACAGTAGCAACTTGAATTTCCTTTACAACTAAACCAGTCAAAGCGCACATCTTCAAAGTCTCATCTTAAAGTTGAAGCGTATACCGCGACACCCACATAGTGACCAGATCGTTACTACAAAGGCAATAAAACTTTGTCCGGTAAACAAAAGGAATAAAGAAAAAAAGAAAGAAACCGCTTACTGGACTTGGCCAATTTATATTTTTGTAAGGGACAACAATCAAATGAAATACACACTCTTATACTTGTATGCGTGTGTTCTTTATTTTCTATACTACCCCTCTTGCCAAAAAAATAAAACAAAAATAAAAGGTAAGTTAAAAGGACACACAACAGCTGTCCAGAAAAACTACAATGGCAAAAGATAGTAATCACGTATATATACGTTTTATGCGCGCGTATGTGTATTAGTGTAAAGAGATCGTGGCTTATGATATCGGTCCAAAAAGAGCTCAAGGGGACAGCTGTCGTATGTGTACATCGCTATGTGTCTTCATACACCAAGCGAATGCAAAAATCTTACTGCATAGGTATATACACACATACATACACGCGTGCGCGCACTACCAGCGTCGAATTAAAGGAGAGAAGAGATAACTCTCGCCTTCTTTTTTTTACGAGACCCTATAACTTCTTATACAAGAAAGCCGCGATGTTTTTTCAGGTTCCTTCTTCTCGTCTTCTTCTTCTTCTGCTTCGTGATTTTGTTTTTTTTTGTTCTTTTTTTTTGTTCTTTTTTCTTAAGGTGCATTGGACCGACTGCTAGTGAGGCTCATTTTCGCAGCTTTTGGAATGCGAGCTGATGAGGAGGTGCAATTTTGTTTTGCCGGCCCGCAAGAGGAAAATGGCGCCGTGACTCTTCATCTTCTTCTTCTTCGTTGTTTTTTTTATATTTAACTGTTGGTTTGTTTTTTGTACTTTAAAAAATTTTTTTTTCGTTTCGGTGCACACTATGTTTTTCGCTTATATAGTAGTAATTGCTGCATTGTCGTTCTCTTTCTTTATTTTACCTTTCTCTGTTCGGTTGAGCCGGCTTGCAAAAAAAAAAAATTTCGGAGCGTGAAGTATATGGTCTGGAACACCAAAATTTGGAATTGCTTTAAAATTAGAGTACTTTGGAGTGCCTGCATTTAGCGTTTTTTTTATATATTATTTTGAATAAGAGAAAAATGGGCTGTGCAAACTACTGAATATTTATTGTTTAAAGTACTATAAAGTGATGTAAAGTTTACAAAAAAGCTTGATATATAGTCAATAATTTACAAACATTTTATAAAAATTTTGAATAGAAAATAATGTTTTTTTAGAAAGTAATTTTCGTTGTAAGACTAACAAAACAATAAAAAAATATGTTCATAGAGAGTTTTAAAAAAAGTTAGGTACTCAAACAAAAAATTTGTTAGAAACAATAAAATTGAAAGAATAATATTTAAATTATTTTAGCATCATATTAAAATAGTAAAATATTATAATTTTATATTTTTATTATAATTTTATATTTTTATTAATATTTATGCTATTTGTTATGCTAATCAGCAACGGAGCTCGTAAGTGTGTTTATGAACAAAACACATGTAACATACAGTGGTGCTTGTATGATTCAGTCGAGAGCGGGATTCGAACTCGAAACCTCGAGATTACGAATCCAAAGCTCTACTGACTGAGCCACAGACCAGCTCATTATATCAATTTATTTGTGCTACACGAAATTGGTAAAAAGTATTGTGAATCCAAAAAATTTTAGATTTTCTTATTTATTTGGTAAAATCTACAATATGAATTGAATGAAATAAAAATTTTATTATCATCAATATTTTCTGCATATAATCAATGGCATGGATTTTCTATTTACAAATTGTACCATTACTTTTCGACAAATTAAACTGCTAAGTTTTTCTCATTCTTCAGCCGAATAACACTAGTACCATCGAAGTAAACAAAAAGAAAAAAAAAGAAGAAAAAAGAAACAACAACGTAAAACAAAAGTAAAAATCGAAAACTCACAAACATTCCAACAACACCAATTTACACGCTCAAAGAATTCTGACCGTCTGGCGCTAATTTCCCTCCAAACACCTTTTGCCCCTTAAAAATAAAAAAAGAAACAAAAAATAAATAAAAAAAAAAAACAAGAAGAAAAAGGCAAAAAACCAGTACCCCGAATTTTTCGCAACACTTGTACATACAACAAAAAACATATAGCAGCGTAGCTAAAGCGCCCATTAATCAGAGTCGCTTGGTTTGCGCACTCGTATCTGTGTATATGTATATATATAGATATATATATGCATTTATATTATCAGGTGTTACTAGCTCTTTCTTTTGCGCGCTACTTACTTTATTCACACCCTATCCGGTTTTTATTATACGTACATGTATAAGCGCATACGTATATAAAATAAACTACAGGCACAATTTCTTTTTGATAAGAAACGAATGTATATATATATATATATATGCGGATAAGACATGTCGCATTGGATTTCAAATGTAATACGTCAAGCGTGCGCATAGAAACAATTTTATCGGTATTAGATGTATTGAAAGCGATATGGTTTTTACCTTATTTCGTAACAGGAAACAGAGCTTATATAGAGAAAGAAAAAAAAGGGGCATTTCAATGGGGTTACGCTTCGATCAAAGAAAAATATATAAAACCTAACGCATAGTTATTTTTTCAGATCTCCTTTTTTTTCTTTTCTTTTTAACATTATTAAGGTATATGCTATTATTATTGCTTTTATGAGAGGAAAAGGTTATAAGTAGCTAAAAGTGATGTACTTACCGAAGAAGTTAATTTTAGTAGTTCTAGGAATTAATGCTTATAGTAATTATATTCAAATTTTAAACTAGTTCCCCTTATCCTCCTTTTTCTTTTCTTTTTTTCTACTGTAAATTAATGTTATAGTCATTGTTTTTGAACAGTTCATGTTCTGATTTATGTTTTTTTTTTCTTTTTTTTCATTTTTGATAGACTGCACGATAAGAAGAAAAAAATTTTTTTTTTAACTCCAAAATGATATAAATCCAAAACTAGAACATATTAACATGAAAAATGCAGTAAAAAATAAAATTTTTCAATGTAAATATTTCAAATTTTCATAATAAATAATAACTTTTATTATATTTGTTTTGAACATTCAAAAAATTTCATTTTAAAATTTTGAAGTGCTTTGAAGCTTGAGAATATACCTTACAAACAATTTTTTTTTCCTTTACAAAATGTAGAAAATGCTCGAAGCAATGTCCCCATTTCCTATAATATTCCTACAATCTAAGAGCAAAATAATTCTTGCACTATATCTTTATATGAAAAAGTTACAAAAAAAAAAATATCCAGAATAATCTTGTATAAAATATCTTATGTAAAATAATTCTAGAAAATAAGGTATAATTTAAATAGTTTACTCATAAGTGATTTTGCAAACTTGTATTCAATAATAATAAAAAAACAAGTATTTAATCAATACTCCGTATAAATATGATAATTCAGTTTAATAACGCAAGTGTAATTTTCAATAAACTCAAATATTTATACATCATATTGCAAATTCATTGCGTTAACTTGATTTAAAAAAGAAAAAAAAATAGTAGCGGTAAAAAATTCATTAGTTTTTCAAATAAATATCATGAAATTAAAATAAGAATCTAATCTACATTAATTCTTGTTGGCAACACGTATGCCCCGATAAACATTAAATATTTAACACCTGGTGAAAACATGTGCAGATAAAACTCATGCGTCAAAATATCCCGACAATTTTCTTGCATTCTACTGGTTCAAGAAATATATATACATTATGTATATACATATATATACTTATAATTTATCTATGTGGTATTTTTTCTTACTTATTATTAGGGGCGTATAACATTGAAACTATTTTAAAGTGTACGCAATTTCACAATGAACTATTTTACTTTTAAAACTACACGCGAGTTTAGCGCTTTTAATGTTTCATGTAATTCAGAGCACGATTAGGCCTTCAATTCTAAAAAACCATTTTTCATATTACTCCTCTTCTTTTCGTATTTTTTTATTTTATTTTATTTTTCAAACTCAAGGAAGTTGCGAGTCTTAAAAGTTAACGGATAACTAGTAATTTTGTATACATCCAAAGGTGTATGTACTTTAAAATGACACGGTTGCTTCTAGCAGCTCGATTCGGGAAACATTTCTTCTTTTTTTTTTTTTTTTTTTTTAAAGCGGATGTTCATTATAGCGTAGGCTCGTAAAACTTTAAAATACAACGCTTTTTCAACAATTCTTTAAGTGTTAAAGCAACATTAGTACGGGTATGAATTTTTTATTTATATCAAAAGCATGAGCTTTTATGACATGCTTGGGAATTCATTGTTGAAAATTAAAAAAAAATAAGGATATGGTAAAAGTTTGATCGTTAAAACGTATGCAACGTATCTAATAACTCGACGATTACGCGGAACACTCATCTCTTCGCTAATGATTATTTTTCGTTATAATACTTACGTTCTTTTATTTTGCTGCTGTTCAACTTTTCTTTAGATTATTATATTTTTTTTTTTTTTGTTTTTATATTGTGTTGTGACGCGAGCAGCTTTATTTTTCAATTTAAAAGGCGGGCGTCACCAATGATGTTAAAAGAACAGAGGAAAAGAGAGGTGAAGGGAGGAAGGGATATATAGAGGGCTGCGATGGCTATGGAATAAGTTTTTATCAAAATTACACGCTTGACGTCCTTGCCTTTGGCATACACTGCTTCTTTTCTCATTTCTTATTTTTCATGCCCTTTTTGTTCATGTATTTTTCTTTCTTAAGTTATTTTTTTTCTTCGTTTTTTTTCTTTGCCCGTGATCTTGATTGAAGCAGCAAAATTACCATATCACGTCTGAAGAACGCCGAATGTGTGAACGACCTGTTTTAATCTGTAAAAAATTTCAAAAAATTTTTTTTCTTAATCATTTTAAATTTAATCGGTGTAATGCGTGAAGTTAGTAAAAATGTTGGTAAGAAATTTTATTTAATAAAAAAAAAGCCTTTATGATTATAGATATTTATTTACAAAGTAATTTCATAAATTTTAATAGTCAAGAAAAATGTAATTATCTTGTGAAATAAAAGGAATTCTATTTATTTTTTTTTCAAAACCACATTGTCCACCCTTCCGGAAGTAGTGAATGCTAAGGTAATGTATTTATTATACACCATACGCGTGTAATTTTTTTTTACATTTTTCTTAAGTTTTTTTTTCACGATAATGTAAATATATAACTAACATAAAGAACATGCAAGAACTTCCTCAAAAGAGAGACCATGACAAAATACAAATATTAAGGCACAAAAGAAAATATCCTGTACAAGTGAGAATATATTATACATTCAATTGTAATTTACAAATGTTTCACATGTATAAAAATTAAAACTTATAATTATTTAAAATTTAAAAAAAAAGAAAAATTTTATATTATTTGAGCAAGCAAAATAATTGATGGTTAGTGTATACAATAAGAGTAGTAATAAGATTTTATATTTCAAAGCATAAAATGTAAATGTTGATAACTTTTTTTTAAATATTTTTTGTGCATAACAACAACGCGCATGTTTCACAATTTCATAATGAAATATATTGATACGAAAGGTAATGATTGCCTTATCGTTTTATTTAAATTTATTCACTTTATAATTGTTTTATTTTATTTAATGTTTTCAAGATATTCAAATTAAATTTATTCAATATCAATATATTTAACTTTCAAATATATAACCTCGATTTTAGCATTAAAAACAATAATGTCACATAAATGCCATTGCAAACACTTTTGTACCAGTGCTGATTAAGTTCAATAAACCAATATTAAACATTCATCCATACTGTCATTGATAAAATGAATGACTTTTCCCTAATAAACGTTACTAGGATGTACATTTAGAAAAATTATACAGATAAATTCTTCAACTTTAATATATCAATTCATGAACAAGTAAAAACGCATAATTTTTTTCTCTACTTTTTTTCTTTCTTTTTTTTTAAAAAAAAAGCGGACGTCTTTTTGGTAAATATAAAGAACAAGAACAGTCGTGTGTCTCGCATGGCAAAACACAAAGCGTAATGTAAGAGCTGTTGTATATATCTATATGCGGTATGTTTCTTCTTTATTTCTTCTTCTTTCGTTTCATATTTTTTTTTCTTCTTTTCCGCGGTATATAATTTCAAGAGCCAAAGTCCATAGTGTGTCAGGGTATTAGCCTTCCTTCTCTTGTGCGACGAATCGTAGTATTTTACCAAGAAAAAGGTTCCAAAGAAGAAAATAAAGAAAGAGAGAGAGAGAGAGAAAAGAAGAAGGGAAGCTACTCGTCTTTTGCGCGTAAAGATATCTATATACACATACACATAAACCGTCTTCCAAGAGTTGGTATATATTCGTTTTGCGTATATATACTATAACCTAACGCGCCCTTACTTTACTTTCAAAGCCCATTTATAAATGTCCGTAGTTGTGTACGCTTTTGTCGTGGTAAAAACACCGCGGCTTGTCATTATACAAAATGTACTTTTCAATCGCGTGCTTATATACCGACAAATAACAGTTTTAGTTTGAATTTTAAAAAAAAAGAAGAAGAGGAAGAAAAGGAAAACAAAAAAAAAAGTAAAAAGATTCGCACGTTTGTTGATTGGTATAGAATATAATTTTAATTGGTATGTAGGACGTATGAATTGGTTTTGGTGTAATTGATTCGTATAGGGTAATGGCTCCATTCTAAATTGATGTATGACTACGATCAACAAAAAAATTGAGCTTAATTTAAGAATTTATTTCTACTTCATTTTTTTTTATTTCTTTAATTAACTTCATATCGGTACTTTATTTAGTTCGAACATCAAAGGGCGCGACAAAGATTTACAAGAAATTTAGAATTACTATTTAATCATTCTGGGAATATTCATGCTTTTATAAATCAAAAAAGGAGCATTTTATTGAAAAAGAAAATGCTGATTATTTTGTAAGTATATTTTAAAAATAACATTCCAACTAAAATATTATGTATTGATTACTAAAACTAGTTTATAAAATTAAATACCACTTGAGGACAAATTGCTACAAAGTATATTTTTAAATTATCTTCAAAAGAATGTTATTTCAATAGCGATTTACTTTATTTTTGTCTATTTTCTGGACACAAAAACGCTAAATTTATTAAATGATTAATAAGCCACTTTTAAAAGTGTAACTCGCTCAAACAGAACAATAGAAATAAAGCTCTTGAAAAGAAAGCAAAGAGTAGTAAGAATTAAATATCTGTACAATTGCAATTTTGAATTTCGACTTATTAAATGTATAAAATTTAAATATGAAATTTTAATTTCTATGGAAATGATACAGTTAAATTCTTTTATTCATTAATATATTCAAATAAATTTTTCAACATATCAAATATTAAATTAGGAGATCGCACATTAATTATAATAAAAATTTAATTCTACAAAGTTTGAAAAAAATTTGTACGAAACAATAAAAACGTATTTTTAATAAGTAGTAAAATAATTAATTACACAAAAGAAATAAGCTATACTGAATTGCAGTATAAAATTTTATGTGTAAAATTTAATACATAATAGAAAATGTAATAAAATACTGCATTCGCAATGAACAAAATTCTAATTCAAATATAAATTGTAATAAAATACTACATTTTTAATGAAATAAATTCTTCGCCAAAGAGCCTCTGCACTTTAATTTTTTGTATAAATTTAAAAAATTTAATTTTTATTTAAAGTGCTTTTTTATTGTTTAAACAAAAAAGGGATTATATTTCTGCAATGTTTTTTTCAATGTTTTTAAAAAGTGAATAACGTGTACACGCATATCTTACAGGTCTTATCGAGTACTTTCTCTTCTATATCATTCTCTCATTCATTTTGATATCTGCTTTTAATGGCCTTTTCTTCTAGATATATATAACTTGAAAAGCTTGTGTCTCTTCTCTACACATCTCTATAGATCCTCTATATTTCTTCTCATTGCTTCTAACTTTATATGTATATATACGCATCTCTCTCTTTCTCTTTCGTTCATCGAGCAAAGCGTAATTGCTTAAATTAAGTACTTCCTCATCTTGCTCGATTCGTCATTTACCTCGCGGCATTCTCTTCTTCCTCCTCCACCTCCGCCTAGTCTCTTTCTATCTCACCCTTTTATTGTATCTAAAGAGGAGCGAGAGAAGTAAAGACATATACAATTTCTAGGTGAGATGAAGAATTTTGAAGTAAGAGACTAAATGTTCTTGAAATGAGAAAGATAGAAAAAGAGAGAGAAAGAGAGAGAGGAAGAAATAAAGATAGAAGGAAGAGTGTTAGATATATAGCCTAAAGCGATACCGCCACGTTAACCGTTCTAATTCGTGCTAATACGAGATAGAGATGTATGAGAGACTAAAGAGAATGAGAAAGCTTTGTGAACAACTCAAGGATTTTCGGGAGCTCTTTTCAACAATAGACCTGAGGGACACGATGATTACTTCTTCTTTCCTTCCTTCTATTCGTTTTCACTTTTTTTTTTCTTCTTTCTTCTTTTTTTTTCTTTTTTTTTTAACTGGTGTTACCTTCCTTTTTACTACTATTGCTGCACGTAGTGTGTTGGAAGAAGGTTAAGGTTCGAAATTGCTTTGGTACCCGGGATGAAGTAGACGACGCGTTTAACTTTCTCATTTTACGGTCGCTGGAAAAAGGAGCTTTCGGACTTGACTCGCGACGGTGCGCTTGCTTGCTCGCTTGACGCTATATATACACTTGCTACTGCTTTTTCCCCGAGTGGGAATTGTAAGCGGAGTGATTTATATTTTCTTTTTATTTTTCTTAAAAGGATGTTACCCATTACTATTTCTATTAATTTTTAACCGGTCAAAGGGAAAAATAATAACGTAAAGTATTGCAGGAGATGGGTATTGAAAATGTATCTATAATTGTACAAAAGTTAGTTTCAAGTTTGTGATTTTAGTAAAAAAAATTATATTTCAAGATAGAATGAAATAATTTATTTTCCAATTAGTTAGATCGATCATTTAAAAAAATAATTAACGAAATCAAAATTGTTATTAAATTGTTTATTTGCAAAACAAATAAAATTGATTTGATATTTAAAAAATTTTTAACGAAAAACCGTTTGATGATTACATTCCTATTAAAGTCAATATATATTCAATCAAAGCTTCAATCATAGGCAATATCAATTAATATTAATGAGTCAACACTTTAACCTTACTAAATATATTCATACTTTTTGCTGATTGAACATCTGTTGAAATTTTCGTTTTTAATTTTTACATCAATCTTTTTACAAATTGTAAAGTTTATAATTAAACGTTTGTTGGATATATATATTGGAAACCAACCTGATATAACATAAGTAAATACTTTAAATTTACTTAGGTTTGTATATATAAAATTTGAATTAATTTTTATTAATTATTATTTAAACATGTTATAAATGTTTATGTTGCACAAAACATTTATTCTAAATTATTTATAATTAATTCAAACAACAATAAGAATCAATGAATTTATTATTCATTTGGCCGTACATCAGTTTTCACTCTTCGAAAAATAAATAAATGAAGGAAAAAAAGCCATTTTCGATCATCGTGTCTGCGAAAAGAATTCGCGATAGCAGTTTTCGGCGTGTTCGCGCAATTTTCGTGCACCTCAGAGAGAACCTTATCTGCAGCCGCGCGTGTCTTGACTTTCGTCTTATTTCTTTCGTTTCTTTCTTTCGTTTCTTTATTTTTTCACATTTGGACAGGAAAAAGAAAGAAGGGCTTCGCTAAAAGATAGAGAACGCCGATTTTTTTCTTATCGTAGCAATTAATTTCACTTGGAGTCCGAGTTTCTATGTTGTCGAAACGATCCTGATAGATATACGACTACAAGACTATAAGAACATCAGAATTTGTTGGACTAGGCTTTTTTTCATTTAATTGTTTTAATTTCATTTAATTATTTGATAAAAAATAATCGTTATATTAAAAATTACTATTTTGGTTAATAATAAATTAAGAAAAGAATTAAATACATTTATAACAATATCCAATAAAAGGTTTAATTAGTACGTTTTTAAGTTATATATTAAATATTATCACCAAATAAACGAAGTCCTACATTATAAGGTTTTAGATAACTGTAAAAATGAAATTTTATTTTTTTAATGAAAGTCAAAAAAAATTATGGAATTATTGTGTAATGTCAAATAACCTAAAATAAAGCGTAGACTAATGCCATCATGTACGCATATTGAAACAAGAAAGAAAATTATCAATTGGAAATATCTTTTAAAATTCCTCCTAACGTCGCACCTCATAAACCTTAGCTTTCTAATATTAGGCAAATGAACAAGACAGTCTCTTTATACAAGGTCATAAACAGTTGTACACGCCGGACGTATAGAAAATTCATGAGAGAAAACACAGATATATATTCGAAAATCAACTTACACGATTTAACTGTACATAAGATAATTGAGAGAAAAGAAACAGTCAGCGATGGGAGGCAATAATTTTTTTTTGGATTTCGGAGAAAAAAATAAACATGACATTTCTCAGCGAAATTAAAAATAAAAAGAAAGAGAGAAGAATCGATAAGAAAGAACACGAACGCTTTTTTTGAACGTATAAAAAATCTCCAAATTCTCTTTAGTATTATCGCACGAGCATGTGGATAAAAGTTCTTTTTTTCTTCTTCCTTTTTCGGGCGCCACGATAGCGAAAATGGATTAACTAAGGTAGTTTTGTGTACGGACACACGATAAATTTCCCTTCCAACGCTCTTTGTAAAAGCAGGAATTCTTGCTCTCGTATGAAAACTGCTTTACAAATTTTTCCATATTAAAGGAACGGGATAATAAATGGACTTAAAACAATGATGCATACGCGTACTTTTTGTATGCAATGATAATGTTCCTTTTTTTGGCAATTCTTTTTTCACACAAACAAATGGCATTCATGTAAGAATATAAAAACTCTTGAATTTGATTTAAAAACAAAGTTTTCTACGTACAAAATTACTGAAGAATTATTTGTTAAACAATAAAATAGTTTTTTACATTATTAAAAATTAAGAACTCACATTTTTGACTTCTTGTTTCCTAAGTTAAATTGAATTAAATAATTTCGAATTCTTTAATTTAAGAAATTCGGTAAAATCATTAAAGCGAACAAAAAGAATTGAGAACTCAAAATAATCATCTAAAATGTCTAATCATCGTTAGATTAGTTTTTGGTCATTGAATTCATTCTTTTCGTTGCGTAACAGGTACCTCTTCACCAACAAAAAAAAAACTGTTTTAAGGGAAAAAAAGGATAGAAAACTTTTTGAAAATTTCAAGGTACATTTAACGGGCGCGAGAAAAGCCTTTGAGCTCTTATAAAAAAGCCGCCTATACACGCATATAAAGTTTCCAATGCACGCGTGAAATTAAACCACACTATCCAATGGGTGGTTTTGTTTTTTTTTCAAAGAGGAGGATGCAAAAAATTGTCGACTCACATAGTGACTAGTTTTTCACGTGTATATATATATGCCACTAACGAAAAGCCGAGAAGTTTTAATCTAATAACAATTAACTATCTCAAAGCACCTGCTTTTATGTATATATTTCTTTTTTGGTGTGTGCATTTTTTTTATGGTGGAAGAGAAGGCGCAAAACCGGCATGAATCAAGTTTACATGTGCGCCTGTACGATTCAGTCTCGAGATAATCTTCTTCTTTTCTTTCAAGATTTCTTGTTTCTCTTTTTTTTCTCTTTCCTTTTTTTTCTCTCTCTTCGCGGCTCGCACAGGCTGCAAGACAACTTTTGGGGCCCCTCTTCTTTTCTGAGTCAAGACTAACGATTCTCTGATTTATCGAGTTCTTCTTCATGTTAATGTATTTAATCGTTAAGAATAGCTTTATCTTGAGAACTTGTTGATGAATTTAATTATCTCGAATTGTAGTCGATGAATTGACGATTTGTGTTCATTGTAATACCTAAATTTTTTTTGCAGTAGTATAAATTTTATTCACATATTGTTATTATTTTGTATACATTCATATGAAATTATGTAAAATAATATTTATTCGATGTTTATTTTTGGCATATGACAATATCATTATATTACTGAAGAATTTCATCTATCCACATAGAATAGTTCGTTTAATATTTATGAATTAAAATTAAATTCCGATCATAAAATTTCTCCTATTGGGTAATTTAAATTTTCGACAACTAGAAACGAATTTATGGCCGTAAATAAAAACATCCGAAATTAAGTTATATAGTTATGGGAATTCCATTAAGAAAAAATATCATAAGAAAATAAAAACCATCCTGAATAGTTACATTTGCATTTAATTTCTACAAACATAGCTTTATGCTTTCGCGTTATTATAAATGGATTTTTAATGAGCATTTTAACTTTCGTAGCAATTATTATTCGATTTAATTTTTAAATTATATGGTAATTATTTTTACTAAACATGTAAGCAAAAAATATGGCGAAACTTTTAATATACATTTTTTAATCCGCAAACTTACAATATAAAAATTATTATATTCTACAAGAATCTAACAAGATAAAATATAAAAATATTGATACATGAATACGCACCCCCATTTAATAGCACAATTTCATCATACTTTATGAAAAGGCATATTCGTCGTTTAAAAAAGTAAAAACTTCAAGTTTTAAAACTTACTATGCAAATATATTATTATTTGTTTAAGGGGAAAATAGCATCGTATAATAACTTTACATGTTAACTTTTTTCAAATTGAAGAATTTTTCCTCATTCAATTTGCCCGTCACGCAAGTATATCCACTAAACGATCGAGGTAAATTTAATGGCGACACTACGAAAGTATAAAAAAAAGCTAAAGAGAAAAAGAAAGTATACGGAAAAATCTAGTAAACCTATAGAAGCCGCCCACATTTTTCTTTTTTTTTTAAAGATATTCAAACAGTAAGTCAAATTTATGCCTTCCCGCCGATATAGACTCGAGATAGCTCCATTTTAACACTCGCGCGCGCGTCTCTCCTTCGTATATATACAAACCATCAGATTTATATATTAACATGTATTTTCCTATATATAGCGGCAGTGGCTATTATGCATCGAATTTAATACGACGGGATCGTAATATTTCAAGCACGTTTATACGACTATAAACCCAGCGCCGCGCATCGCCGTGCCTCTATAATAGTATTGCAGAGGCCCTAAAGAGAGCTGGAGGAACGACTTTATAAAAGCGCGTTTATGTGTGTGTGTGAGAAGAAAAATAAAATAAGTATGCATAATTAATAATTTTCTTTGGAACTTTGTGTACATTCAAGGTGAGAGCGAGTTGTTTGGTTGGAAAACCGTCAGATAAATTGATTTTATTTCACGTTTGATTTACATTTTAAATGGCTTAGGATGGATAATTTCCGTAATACGATATTGTTGCAGTGATCGCTTTTCAAATTTATTTAGGAAATTAGAATTCTTGAAAATGTTATGTATGACCCATGATAATGATAGTTTTACTTGCTTATGATAATTTCTCAAAAGTTTTAGTTTTAAAGAACAATTTGAAAAAGTATCTTTTTAATTTGTAAAATAATGTTTATATAGATTTTATAAAAAAAAATATGAATGCACTTAAGAAAAACTTGAATATCAATAGAATATATTAATTGAATTTAATCAAGATTATGTATACCAGATTGATTGTAAGAGTTTTTTTTTGTGAGATATTACAATTAGGTCAAGTATATCTTCACTGAAAAAGATTGATAAAAAAAAAGTTCTAATTGGAAGTACCACTTTGTTATTGTTCTATTTTTGTTTACTGGTTTTCATTTTATTTAATTAATAATTTATACTTTTGTAAGATAAATTCAGAGGTCGTCAGTGGCTCAGGCGGTAGAGCGATGGATTTCATATTCTCGAGGTCCCGAGTTCGAATCCCGTTCTCGGCTGTTTTTCATATACAAGCACCACTGTATATTACATGTGCTTTGTTAAAAAACGCACTGAAACGATCTCCGTCGCTAATTAGCTTAGCAATCATAGCATAAATACAGCGACGTTAAATAAAAAAAAGATTATTAATGGCAATAAATGTATCTTGATTTTTTTTAAGAATAAAATTAAAATATTTATATAATATTTTGGCATTTATTTCTTATGAAAAACCAGAAAAACCAAATATATACATAAACATATTATATGAGTAAATTTATTTAAAAAAAAGTAAGTGAAAATTAATCTATAAATTTTTTTGATAAAAACGTTCCATTAATTACGTCTTTTGCATCGAAATAAATCCTATTAAATCCTTCTCTAAAGCAGAAAAAGTAAATGTATTCATCAACCTAAGCGAAAGTAGTAGTATTACCACAAGCAAACGATATACCCCGACCGCTTCTCGTTATCTCAACAACTTTTTCTTTCTTCATCCGCAATGAAAAGTCAAAAAGAAAAGAAAAAAAAAAATATAAATAAAAAAATAAAAAGGAAAGAAAATAAAAACGCTTAGGCAAAGCGTGCAGCATTCAGAAACTCATTATTCAGTATCAACGTCGTCTCTTCCTTTAACTCCAACGATACAAAGCATAAAGTTCAGGCGAAAGAGCGAAAACGCGTCTCCGATTACAGCAATTTGCCTCTCTTTCTTTTTCGCTTACGGTGTATGCGCACTTTGCACTTTATAGTTCGCACTTAAAAACGTGCAACACACATATATATATAAACTCGAACGCAAGCACGCGGCACGTTAATCATTCCTTGTAAGCTTCTTCCTTCTTTCTCTTGATCGAAACAAAAGAGAAGAGAAAAAGGAAAAGGGTCTTTTTTTTTTACTTTTATGTGTACGTGTGTAGATATATTTTAAAGTGTTCAAGGGGACCAATTGCCTCCTCGAATTATTTTCTATATGTGACGTACATATGGTAATATGTTGAATTTGAAGAGAGCTTTGTCAATGGGGGAAAATTTAAGTAGTTAAGAGTGTGTGAAGACCCCCCGCAATGTTCTTCTTACAGCTATGCGTGTCCATTGGGCCAAATACCACGATTAATTTTGACCCATAGAAACTGCTTCTGGCGTTTAGTGGAACGAATTTAGACGTACGCACATAAAGTTTTACACTATTTTTTTTATTCAAATATCAAACTGGTTTTTTGTTTATGCTTTGGGAAAAATTATGAATCATTTAGGTTTAAGAATTGTTTGTAATTTTTTTAAGTAACTTTACACATAAATTTCGTATTCTTTGGATCCACAAAAAAAATTAGATTCACTTTTCGACATTTTATCAAAATACTGAAATATAACTAAAAAACATACAACTACAAACATGTATACATATATCGTGTATAGATATACTGATAATGTTAATGCTTTTAACCTTTAACGGCGCGGAAAGCCAGTATATTGGCTCTAGCCATGATCGACTTTTCATATATGATCAAGCTATGATATGAGATAGCATTTTTATGTATTTTCTTAGAGGCATCACAAATCCCAAATATCGGTCCTTTAAAAGCCAACGATGCCTGAGATCTTAGAAACTAAACTTTGAAATATGGATTTGACTTTTTCTTTTGGATAAAATACCATTTTCCAGATTTTCAAGAAAATCTGTAATACAGAAATTTAGTCTTCTCTTTATCAATATTTTAAGGTATTTAAAAAAAATTTAATTAAAAAAAAAGATATTTATAGGATTAAATTGTAAGATAATTAGAAATTTTGAATAATATAAAGTTTATAACTGCTTCTATGAAGTTTTTTCTACAATTCTCTTTTCTAAAAATTATATTTAAAATACATCAGAATAATATTAGTATTTTAAAATTTATAAACTCATATATAAAAGAATTAAAAAAGATTTATTCGAAACGAGGAATAATAAATTTCTATTTTATTTATTTTTCGAAAATACGTATAAATTTTTTATCTCTTAAAAAAAGGCGTGTAATAAAAAATTTCTATAAAAACGTAAAAATATTATCATAAAAAAAAGTTATTAATCTAATAGAATTTAAAATAAAATATTACGTATGAACATTAAATGCGATAACAAATTAATTATTTTTTTTATTTAGAATCAATCGAATTTAAAAAATAAAAGCATTCCCTACTTAAAGCCTACTAACTTTTTAATCTCTTTTCAATGCCCTTGACTTCCTTCATTCCTCGCTTATTTGCAATCGACAGTAAAACGCATATAAACATAGACACACACGTATAGGAAAAGCTTCACACAGCGGTGCTCTCTCTCTCTCTCGCGCGCGCGCGGCCTCTTAATGCAATGTAACACGGTCAATTAACTGTCTGTGGACGCTTGCTTTCGCTCAAATGAGCTGAAGAATACGTACAAGAAGAAAAAAAAGAGGAAAGAGAAAAAAAAGAGAAAGAGATAGTTAGATAGAGAGAATCGTTATATGTGGTGCGCTTTGGTATTATCGATGAATTCGAAAAGGACGCGACGGGAGATGTAATTGCTTCGATGAAATTGAAGGGACATAGTACTTACTTTCATGTGTATATAGGAAAACATCGATGGATTTCTTGTAAGCAATGCAGTTTTTTTTTCCTTCTTTTATTTTTCTCTGCGATTTCGTTGCTTTTTAATGGCACTTGAATGAATTCGAAACTTTTGCAAAGCTCTTTTAATGAACGAGATGAAAACATGAACGCGCAATCAAGATTTTCAAGGGTAGATTATAGAGACGCGATAAAGCGTAATGAAAATCTTTCTGTCTTCTTTTCTTTCTTTTTTTTCCAAGTGTACAAGTCTGTACGTTAATGCATTTTGGCTTATTAGCTTAACGTGCCGTTAATTTATTTTAGTTTATTTGAAGAATCATTAGTTGATGACTTTTATGTCATCTTTGAAACTCATTTGTTTTATTTAACCAGACACGCGTCTTTTAAAATTCAGATTGTATCAATTTTAGTAAAAATGATATTTGTACCCATTTTTATAAACAGTGATTATCTTTTCAAAGAGTACATGCAAAGTGCAGTAGAATAATTTTAAACTTTTAAAAAAATGCATGATATACTTTAAATTACCTTAAAATCTTCTGCAAAAGTAACATATTTCTGTCTATTATCTAAAATTAGCATCCCAGCCACATAATTAACTTTATTGTATTTCGCGGCGCTTGCGTGCACTTAAAAAGCCAAATAGCTTATAGAATAATTTTGTAATTCAGCATTGTACAATTTAAATAATAAATAAATATTTTGCATTTAGTGAAATAAAATTATAAAACTATCAATAAAATGATTAAAAATAAAAAAAACAAGCTCAGAAAATACACGAGGAAATGAAAGAAAGCAACTGTACAATTGTATAATAGCAGCTATTGATATTCAAAGCGTATTTATCTCTATATTCTTTGGCCGATCATTCATGTTTGCCTAGTTTCCATTTTACAATCTACTTTGCCTCTATTACGCTATTAAGCGAAATAAAAATAATAAAAAAAGGAAAAAAAAGAGGTACTTGCATTTACTGTAGGTTAAAAAGAGCATGCAGCACCTTTATCAGTACTAACGACTCTGCACGGGGCAGATGACATTTCGACAACTAAAACTTTCTCTTGCGCTTTAGCTTTTATTACTAGTTTTTTTTTCTCTCTCTCTCCTCCTTTTTTCTTTTTAATTTTATTTCTTTTCATACCACTCACAGAAACTACAGTTCCAATTTGTATGAAACCAAGCGCTCTACAATACATAAACGGATTTAAAAGTTTATTTTATAAAAAAAGAGGAAAGAAAAAAAAATAGGGGTAAAATGTAGATATACATTGCATGTTAAATTTTAAAACGGGTGACAATTGTATGTATATGGTATGAACTTGTTAGAGAAAAGTTGATTTTAAACTTAGTCATCACGCTAGGAAAATTCGTCATCGTAGATTTTTATCCAACTGGTTGCACGAGGCAAAATAATGAAAAACTTTTGTCAGCTTTGGGATATTGAATTGAGAAATCGATTTTATTTTACTTTTTTTTATTTTATTTTATTTTTTTTTTTGAACGACGTGACTTGGTGAATGCAATTTAAAGCTACAAAAGCAAGAGCTCGAGCATTCGTACAAAAATTTATCCATCCTGCACAATCTGTCACAAAAGACACACAAAGTTTTCAATTGCTAGAGCCAATTTCGTTACCTCCCCCACCCTCCTCTCTCTCTCTTTTTTTTAGCAAATACATTCCGTAAAATGAATAATAAATGCATTCCAAAAATATTGAATTGAAAATTGTTTTTTCGAAAACAATCGTCCTGGGTAAATCGAATAATGTATGCGTTTTTCTAAAATTTTTAGTGATTTAACGGTAAATGTTTTGGATAACAAGTCCAATACACATGCTTTTATGTTGAATTAAAAAAAAATGAAAATACCAATTAGTGATTGCAAGTGCGTGCTTTTATGTTGAAATCATAATCGTTCGTTTAAGGGTAACGGAAATTACAACTTCAAATGTAGAATAAATGATAATAACGTGACATTTTGTTACTACAAAAGAGCGAATATTTGAAAATTTTATGAAATGTCAACGAATTAAGCAAGAATATGTAAAAATATTATTCTTTAATTATACGTTTAAAAATAAAAATTTCTCAAAAGTGTTTCGTCATTAGACTTTTTAGAATTAAAATGAGCACAACGAGTATTCATTTATTATGAATAAAAACTAAATATTTATCATTGAGCTTTTGTAAATATAACTATAAATTTAACCTTATAAAATGTTACAATAATTATTCAAACTTTTATAATTATAAAATGTTCAAATTACTATCATTGCCGCACCTATTCTTATAATTCAACAATAATTAACAAAACTATACAAAACCCTTTCTTAACATTAAATTTTAGTAATTCTGTCAAGCAAAACTTTATAAATTAAATCTTTACAATGTTTCCCGTTCTTTTATCCTTGCTGTATATCCAATCGTTGTAAAAAAAATAAAATCTTTAAACAAAAAAAGAAAACTTAGTCATTCGATAAACTCAGTCCACAGTTTAAACATCTCTTGCCTCGCGTGTCTTATAAACTTTAACAATGTTATTTCTAAAGTCGCACAATACATGCCATAGCTTTTTTCCAATTCACCTAGAGCTATATGAGTATAAACATATATACGTCTGTATAGAATAGTATGTGGGCCAACGAGCTGTCATTGAAAAAGTTACCATGGTATATAAAAAAATATAAGAAATACGGAAATATAGTGTTAGGTTAAAACTTAAGTTTTACGAGAGCAGCAGATAAAGAAAAACGTTGAAGTTGCGATTCTACAAAAGAAAGCTCTTTTCTCTAGGGAATTTTATATATGTGTGTGTGTACATATATGATGTCTTCTTGAGTAGAAAGAAAGTCTCTACATCGTATAGATGATGCTGCGACGAGTGTCTGACGTAGGGATGAACTCATATAAAAGATTTTTATCCGCAGTTGTATAACGCGTATGTGCGGCTTCTGGGCTACAACGTGAAAGAAGAAAATTTATATTACGTTTCAATGCGTCATATTGTTATGGTGAACAAGTTTATTCAATTGAATTTAATATTATTTTCTTTATTTTTCTATTAAAAACTTTTTTATTACAGTTTATTAATAATAATTTTTATATATTGAAAGGAAATTGGTTCTTGGAAGTAGGAAACTTTATTATTGTTTACGTTTCTAGCACTTAGATAAATGAAATAGAAAAGGACGGATAAAGTTTAAGCTCAATTCAATTTTCATTATTCTTAATGAAATTGTATTTTATTTGAAATTACAATCCTCAATATATTACAATAATTGTATAAAATTCAGAATAAAAAATAAAAAGTTTTGAAATTTCACTTTCATTTTTTTGCATTTTATATGTTTATAATCAATATATTAACTTCAAATAAATTTAAAGTTATTAATAAATTATAATTATTAAAATAAAATTAATCGATTTTGATCGTGTATCGTGTTTTCCAATTATTACATTAATACTATACACATAATGTGTCCCCTTTAATTGTGTGATACTTTAAACAAATTGAGTAAATTTACAAATAGTGCCACTTTTAGTACATTATTTAAACGATTTTAATGAAAGCGTACGTAATTTTATATTGATATTTAATTTTAAAGATAATATCGATAAGCGTTATCAAATTACAATATATTTTGATGGTTTGTTATTATAAAAAAAAATAAAATAAAATAAATATAGCTAGTCGTCTATGTTTTCATGCTTACATTTGCACGAGACTATTTTCTAATTGAAAAGTGTTAATGATTATTATTCTAATAATATTGTAATAAAAAAGTATTAATAATTATTATTTTAATGATATTGGATATGTACGACCTGATCAAAGTATCATTGTGATAAATTTCATTTTATATGAATTTTGAACATTGTGTATAAATGTATTTTTAATTTACAGACTTTTTTACCTAAAAGGGTTTAATTAATTTCCAATAAATTAAATCAAAACGTTGTAAAAAGTATTTCTTCTTAATGAAATTATTTTTAAAATGAAAAAGATAATTGACCACATTAGACAGTTTATTAAATTAAATTTTTACATTTTATCTTAGCTGTCACTTTTTTCATTTACTAAACGAATTAATTGATTTTTAATGATTTGCAAATACGTTTGTTATATCAATTAGTGCTTACTTTATTCGATAAGTTTTAACAATGAAATGAAAGAAATACGTAATATTAGTGATTACTGAGCCGGTGAGTAGCTCAGTCGGTAGAGCGTTGGATTCGTAATCTCGGGATTCTGAGTTCGAATCCCGTTCTCAGCAGCTGATTGATAGAAGCACCACTGTACGTTACATGTGCTGAAGTTCACAAACACACTTACGAGCTCCGTCGCTGATTAGCATTATAAAATAGCATAAATATAGCGACGTTAAAGAAGAATAAAAAAAAAATAGTTTATATTAATACTTACTACTATTTAATACTTTAAAAATTTAAGGAAAAACGTAATTAGAACATCATAAAATTTTTTTTATAATTCCTCTTTAAAATTTTATTGTTTTCAATTTTTTTAAATAATAAAGCATGCCAAATATAAACCAACAAAGATTACATAAACAAATTTTTACTTTTGATCACCAAACAATTTTCAATTTTTAACCATGTATAACATAAAAATTCTCCCATCAAATTTCTCACTCGCAAGGAAGTAACAAAAACGAGAAAATTCTGTCACTAAGATCTCATTTCTCCCTTAACATATAACACATTAAGGAGTAAGGCAGTAAGCGTTGATGTATACGTCCATCGAACATGATAGTACAGAAAATGAAGACTGTGAAAGTAAAAAAAAAATGAAGAAAAAGGAAAAGAGGAGAAGAAGAGGGATGAATTTGTCAACTACAAATCGTTTTTCTGTCTTCAGTTAGATGAGTGAAAGGCTACCGGAAAAGCGATACTAATGACACTTTTTTTTGGGGTTTGCTTCTTAAGGGAAGTCATGTGGTCTTAGAAAAAAAAAGATCTTTTTACAAGAAAAAAAAAATATGTCTTTTTTTTTAACCTTGTATTCGTCGTGTGGTTACGTATATATAGAATACGTTCGAGAAGAGTGAAAGATAACGACCTTATGTGTACGTGGTTTATTGCGTTTTCGAAGAAATCTGTAATACCACGTACAACAGCTCCAAACGCAATAAAATTTTATATTACCAAGCTTTGGAAAATTTTAGACAAGTGAATTAGTTTTACTTTATGGAACTTTAGGTTTTAAAGCAATATATTTTCTTTTTTCCCCCCTTTTTTTTAATGTATAATTTGACTAATGTTGCGGTTACGCTACGAATGTTCGAATTAATAATATTTATTACTGCATAAGGGTTCTTAAAAATCGTTTATTTTTCAAATATTTTTATTAAATTTATTAAACTGCATTTGTGCTAAAAGTTGATATTTGAAAAAGTTTCTTTTTATGGAATTATTTTAATCAAGTTGACGATGCATTTATAGCGGCTCATAGGGCAATAAACTACTTACAACGTAACACTGTTATAGAACAATATTTACCGTCGTAAAAAAAGTTAACTTTTCTTCTCACGCCATTGTAGTAAAGTTGAAAATATCGTCATTCATAATAATAGCTCGATGAAAAATGATTCATCTGATAAATTTTATTATTATTTTTTTTTTCTAATTTATGACTATCACCGCGCCGTTGAAGTAGGAGGAAAGAGGATTACTAAAATAAAAAAAAAGAAGAAGATGAAAATAAAAACAACAATTGGCAAGAGTTATAGGAATAAATTGGTTCAGCTTCGCTGAAAATGTTAGCCTTGTTATTCCGCTATAAATTTCAATCGTATTAATATTTTTTACTTGATGAAATTCCAAGCTGTATATACACACATGGTTATTCTTTTTCTAACAATAAAATCTAACTCCCACTTTAGGATATATCACAACAAAGTTATTTTAAATACTTAAGCTTGAGGTCGTCGTCTCTAGATCTACCACTTAAGTATAATCATGATGTTCTTTTATGAACTAACTTGAGCTTCATGCTGAACTACTTGCTCAATGAATTTATTAAAAATTTATTCTTCACGCAGTTTAAAGTACATTGTTATATGTATGATAGAAATTTAAATAAACAATTTTCTTCAATTTTAAATTATTTATTGTAAAAATATAAGTTATTTATGTATAATGTCATGATATCCTAATTAAAAAAATTCAATTACTTCAAATTGCAAGCTGCATTTTCAAAATTCCATTTCCACTCTACATTGGCTATCCAATAAAAATAATTGTATAATATAATCAGATAAATTTGATGCAATAAGTTACTAAAGCATTTTCACTTCCTTTACGTGTTCATTAAAACTTTGAAATCAAGACAATCAAAATTCTTTTTTTTTTTAAGTAAAATCATAGATAGAATTAACAGTTGTCTATTTTTTTGTTAACCAAATGAACTTTTTCCCAAAACATTTATTTCATCTAATGCCACCTGTCTTGATAATTAAATTTGTAAAACAGCCTGTATACATGTGTCGTTAGCTTTTCCATTTTATCAGATTTTCAACGAGTAAAATAACATATATAGATTGTAATCAATGCTCTTAAACCGAAATAAACCCAAACGCCATGATCAATTAAAATAACTAGAAAACTATATATTATTAACAAAAGTAACCGAAAATTTTAGTCGTTAAGATCATCTATCTACGTGTATGCTTAATAATTTGTATTTTCATGTACTAATTGGTATGAAATATTCGTTATTTTAAAATCGGTAAAAATCATTAAAAGAAAGAGCAGCCTGATTTTTAATAGCTTTTTAATGTAAATTATCATGATACGTTAGATTTCAATGCGCCAATGCAATGCCCAATAAATTTTTAAATGTAAATTATCAAAAATTGGATCTTCTCGACGTTATTAATTAAAATTTGATTGAGGGAGCTTAAATTTATTTTTGTATAAATATGTGATCTAAGGAGAAAAAAGAAATTGATCCAATATCTCAAAATTACGTCTCTACGAAAAATTGCATCAATACCCCAGGGGATATCGCTTTACTTATAAGATCGTATACATCGTCGTTGTCGCGATCGTCGACCCACACAAAATGAACGAGAAAAAAAAGGAAAAAATAAAAGGAAAAAGAGAGAGAGAGAGAAAATAAAATAAAAAGAACGAAGAAACAACGTCACGCTCGTCTGACGCACACAGTTGTAATTCTGTTGATAAGCATCTAAACTCGCGCATGATCTTAATTGTCGTCCATGAGAGATGCAATGTATATACATCGTGTGTGTATAATATGTGTCGCGCTTGGCTTGGCTTTTTAAACTTTTATATATTGGACTAAAAAGAGAATGAATTTGAATGAATGGTATAGCTCATATATGGGAACCCCCATAATGAAAGCTAAAAGTTTTTTTAACGAGCTTCAATAAGGCTGAAAAGACAACGACGACGACGACGCGACAGATCGTTATAATGTAGTTCGAAAAAAAATTTTAATGCATTGTATTGGTGCTTAATTGACAAAGGTTCATTGTCGATGAATATTATGAGTTGATCGTTGCATTGTTACTTTTGATAGAACAGCGTAAATACGGTTAAATAATTGACCAGATGAATATTTTACAATCATGGATAAATTTGATAAAATTATCTCTTTGTTTAATAATGCCAATTTTATTAAAGACTTTTAATGATGAATTATCGATTGATGTTACTATGCTTATATATATATATTCGACCCTTTTCAATATTGAATTTTAATGCAAAATTTATGAACTATGAGAGTTTGTTAAAATTTTAGAGCTATCGAATCAATACACTTAATTACTTATTTCATTAATGTTATAGATTAATTACAATATTTTGTGGCAAGATAAAATTATTAAATTTCTCATTTACAATTTCATTGTTTAAGTATAATTGATATATTTGAATGAAATTATCTTTAAATAAATTATTATTCCAAACTTGACTCTTTCGTATCAGCATTAATTTTAACCTTACGGTTAACCGTTATCCAAAATATTTTAATTTCTTTTATAATTTTAATATATAATTTTAATTATTATTTACAATAAGAATATTTTAACAATTCTATAGTATAATCATATAAATTTAAATATAATTCATTTTTAATTAATAAAATAAAATCCTTAAAATGTTTCATTTGGTAAATTTTTATTTTATGATTTTTAAAAAATTTTTATTACAATAAACATTAAGCATAAAAGCATTAATTATACAGTTTAATATGAAATTCTTTTTCAATAAAAAAGCGTTTGATTTATCAAATTTTATGATTTGAACAATTGTTAAAATCATTATTTCACGAAAATATTTCCAAAATAAAAAAAGGAAAACATGTTTCCTATAACCAGCTCATACAATCAAGGAATTATGTAATGACTATAGGTGAAGGCTTGTAACAGAGTCGTTAAAACGTTGCATACATAATCTCCGGCATCAATAATTTATTGTCAATAACTCATTTCTAATTTAACGAGATAATAATAAATATTTGTCTTTACACGAAAATCCCAGGAAAAGTACATTAATAATCTCTACCATAACTAAACTAGTCCCACAATATCGAGAAAAAAAAACTGGTTATTCCGTTTAATAAAGACTTTTCAAAATATTTCAAACTTCAAAATTTATATACTTAAGACATCTTTAATCATTAACAATTTTATATTCATTCATAAAAAAAAGATAAATAATAAGCTTTAAAGATAAATATAATCATGACAGCGAATAAAACTCGATAGCAAGGAGAAAATTATTAAAAAACGAATAGAGACATTTTAGGCCATATATACATATGCATATATAGAGATATAACTACACGGTGACCCCTTTTTTTCTAACGATCAAGCACGGCTTTATGTGCGCACCGCGAGAGATAGGAAAGACAAGCTTTTAAACGTAGAAAAGGGATTTTACTTATAACTAGTCCCTAGAGTATATTTAATCGTGAATATCTTATGCTACGTCTTTCTTTTTATTTTCTTTTTTTTACAAGCGATTTAACGGTTGCTTCATCTTCTTCGCTAGGAAAATTAGTTACCTAACATTTTGGAATTTCTTTAAACTTCTAAAATGAGACGGAGAGAGAAAGGATACATGGTATCATATTTTTTTTTCTGCATCGTAGAAAATCTTGTGCAGAGATTTTTAGGAACAAATTTTATGCTACAGTATATGCGACAGTGCATATGTTGGATAAAACTCGAGGTTTTAAATTTATGAATGCAGAGTATTATTTTTTTTCTATTTTTTGTTGAAAATACGAAGTAGTCATTACTGTAGCAGTGCCAGTGGTTTTATTTTTCTAGATTTTTTTAACATTGTAATGTATTAATATTTCGTACTTTTTAGCTTTATTGTTTAGTAATATGAACATTTTTATCCTATTATATTAGAATGAAATATGTAATAATTATAATATATTAAAATATTATGTGAAAATTTTTTTTGCTATTGTAAAAGATGTAAGAAATCGAAAAGTTTACCTACTATGTACTCATTGTAAATATTCCTAAAGTGTACTTGAATTTCATTTCATTATATAAATTTTTTTTACTTTAAGATAAAGTCGATAAAAAAATTTATAACCAATATAATATTTTCAATCAATCCTTTTACTACCACTAAAAAGTAAAAATGGAAATTGAATATGTTAAAATTAATAGATAAATAATAATTTTTCGTTTATAGGTTTAAACCAGTATGTACAGTTAATGCTTTACTCAATGACATGTATATTCTTTCAATTAAATGTCACATTTAAATTGAATCCAAGAAATTTTAAACTTTAAACTCCATCAACTTTAAATAAAAAAAATTAGGTAAGCATTTTTGAAAAAAAAAGTTTCGCATATCCATTTACGTGTAAAACTAGAATAAAAATAAGACAGATAAAAAAAAACTAAAAAATAAAAAAAAAGTTTGAAAAAAAAATCTGAAAGAGAACTGGGAGAGGTGACAGAGAGCGTGAGCACTCGTAACTTAAAACCTTTCTGTTTATATAGAAGCTTGCAGGTGTCAGGTAAAACGTTTCTGCGAGCAAAGTGAAGAAAAAAAAATAAATAAAACGTGTAAAAAAAAAATAAAGAGTAAAAGAAACGTTCAGCCCCCTACTTCTCTAATATAAAATATATATACATATTATTGTACGTATGTATATACGTGCGAAGGTATAATACTCACACGAGGGATATCTATACAAATAAAACCGATCGAAATGAAAAAAAAGAGAAAGAAAAGAAAAGAGACATATATAAAAAGTTTACGGACGAATGAACGATTGCGCGCTTCCCGTTGTGCAAGTGAGAAAGAGACTGTATAGAATAGGTGTGTGCTCTCACACCGGAGGCTTGAATCTCGTCACTTTTGTACATACTATAGCTTCAACTTATATTTATAAAAATCTCAGAAAGTTTCGATATACGTACACACGTACACATACATACGCACGCCTTCGTTGGTCCAGCATGGTTCCCATACGTGCATACACAAGGATACCTGGAAATAGTAAGCGAGAGAGTAAGAGGCATCATTCACGACGGGCGTTCGTTCAAAGAGTCGCGACACGACCAAGTATAAGTAACAATAGCCAAAGCCTTATTTAGGTACCGATCTATAAGGGTTCTCTTTCTCTTTTCTATCCTTCTTCTTTTTTTCCCACACACGCTAAAGGTAAAAATTGTTAGGAAAAAAAAATTTTTTTTTCTCTTCTTTCGAATATATATACGTCTTTTTATAAAGGGCCGAAAGAAGAAGAAAATTTTCTTCAACCTTCTTCCTTTTTTTTTTAAAGAGAAAAATGAAGTTAGAGGCGAGATAAACAGCGTACGGAAAGAAAATGAAGGAAAGGAGTGGCTCTTAACGCGTAAATCAGAGCAAAGCTTTCATTTTCTCTCTCTTTCTTTCTTTTATACTAGCACAGAGAGCTAAAGGATTTTTTAAAATAAAAAAGGTAGCCTCTACTTCTTCTGTAGCGAAGGATTTGGGATATTTGTCAGGGAGCTTAGACTTTTAAAGTCATTTAATGCCTTTTTAAGAAAAAAAAAACATCATTTCTGAAGATTTAAAGACCTGCTACAAATTTTTCTTTATATTTATATTTGTAATTACAATTTTTTGAATTTATTTTTAGACTTTCATAGTATATTAGTATTATAAAATTAATAAATATTCTCTATGTAAATTAAATAAATATAAATGTGTTTCAGACAAAAATTAAGAAATGAAAATATTAAATACGATTACAGTTTTATTTTTAGTAGAAATTTATTTAATATTTAACAGTCTTTTAAGTATTTACATAATAACGATATTTTTAGACATTACCTGAATATAAAAATTTCTGTACAATAATTGACATATATTTATAATTTAATAATCTTATAACTTTGGAAAAATCTTGAAAATATTTAAAAATAGAACAAAGCTCATAAATTTCTTCGGCTTTAATATGCTCACGTATAGTACTTTAAGAAAATTTATGGATAAATCTACAACGCACTTTCTTTTCTTTTTTCATATATATTTTTTTTCTTCTCCCGTTTAATAGGCGAGAAAAAAGACTTTCACATGAACGCGCTCACGCAAGGGTATATAATCGAATTTAATTCCAGACTTGAGCGTCACTTTTTGAAAAATATGAATTTAACGAAGTCAAACCCTTGGTATTTAGCGCGCGAGCGCAAAATTCAAACCTGTAGAATTCATTCTTTACTCCCCTATCTTTTCACAGGCATTTTATACAATGACGTATTAAGGAGAGAATGAAATGTCGGTTTGAAATTTCTTCTCCCTCTTTCCTCTCACTTGTTTTAAATCTCATTCCCCAATATTTTATTTGAATATGAATGGGAAATTTTGGTTTACATGAAAATATGCTACTGAAAATTGGGGGATGACTTGACGTTTTGCTATCATTTCTTGTTTGTTAAGCGTAATTTATGTGCAATTGATGCGGAACTAATTGTACGCTGTTGTTTTAATCATTGATTGAGTTATCACGAAATTTCATATTATATTTATTTTTTATTATATGAATATTTTAAAGATTTAATATTGTTATTTTATAAAATATGCAAAATATTATAAACAAAAATTTTTCATTATGAATTAGATAAAGTCTTGAATAATCATTTGCGATATCGAAAGTAAGTGTATAATTAAGTCGACTTTGTCATTTAAAATATGAACTTATCTGAATTAAATTATAACAGACAAACAAACAACTTTCTTAACAATTCGATAATTTTATGATTCGATGATTTTACGATAATTTTCACAAAAAAGCTATGTGCTAATGACTAAATAATGTTTTAAGGTGTAAATACAGTTGTAAAAAGTAATTTATAATACCTAAAATTATATAGTCAATTAAAAATTGATTTCATACTCTATATAAAATTAAAACGTGCATAATGCAAAGTTTTACATTGGAAAAACTGAAATTCAATGCAAAAATTTTCTTATTTAATAATTTTTAGTAATTCAATTATTTAAAACTCTAATTTTATAAATCTTGATGTCAATTATGTATATAAATTTATCAAATTTTAAAAATAATTTTCGTATACGAAAAGTTAATTTTAACATTACATATCCCGGACGTTTTCATTAACTCAATAACGAAATATAGTGCAATGCAAAAAAGGATATCCTATTTACAGTATTGAATGTTTAACAAATGTTCTATATCGACATATTGTAAATAATTCGAATGGCACAACTCGCACGAGGAACCAATAAATTTTAATCAAATCAAATTGACGTATTTAACGTTTAATTTATTTCGATTGAAAAAGTTCTTAATACAAAAATTGGAAAACTTTGAATGTCGATTTTCACATTTCATGCTGTTTAAATTTCATCATTGAACATCTGACCTCTTTGGATACTTAATGATATTTTAGATGAGAATCAATAATATCATTGTTCCCTCGTTTATTATTTTATTGTGTATGTATACGCAATGTAATTGTATTCTTAACGATCCAACAATTCGTGAATTACGTTTTCATTATATTCTAAGCATATACGACCCCTATAACCATAGCCGGCAATACAATGTAACTCGTTTTTCCCGTATACATATATTCTTTGTAT
Source organism: Anastatus disparis (assembly GCA_017163975.1). NCBI lineage: Eukaryota > Metazoa > Arthropoda > Insecta > Hymenoptera > Eupelmidae > Anastatus > Anastatus disparis. Next base: position 7,707,347 of record JAFFSR010000251.1, read on the forward strand.
ATGTATACCGCTATGCGTAACAATTGAACGAAATAATAAAATCACTTACGGCAACGATCTCGTAATTTTCAAAATTTAAACTTACGTGTGTACGTGTAAACACAAGTACACGACTTGCGTCCTCGCTCTTTTCTATATGCTATACACAAGTTAAAAATAAATGCATAAAATTAAAATAGAGAACAACGAGGAAGTCAACAATGCCTCTTTAACATTTTAACGCAATTTCCATGGAAAGCCGTTATAAGAGCCGACCCTTTTTTTTCTTATTTCTCTTTCCCTGTTTTAGTTGTATGTGTATATATGTGTCCCTTGAAAAAATCGATCTTTTCGTACCATATGTGCATTATATGGTGTGTGTATATATAGTTCGACAGCTGTGCAGAGTAGGTACTAGGAATAAGAAAAATAAGGTATTAGCAGCTTTAAAGAATTTCTTATGTGTTCGTGACATATTTTACTACTCGCGGGGCATTTCTTTAGGTACATTTTCTCGATCTATCTGCTATATAACCATAACGTTATTCTTCACTCTTAAGAAATGAAGGAAATATTTTATCTAAGTATGTGATATGTGACTAACGTGAATTCGTACTTTTCCGACTTACTAGGAGAGTATCACATCTCCGGATCACGGATTTTGCTCTAACTTTGAGATAGGTTTTTAGATGTCAAAATATGGAAAAAGCCAGAGTTGTAGACCCCAACGCTCAATATTTCTCTAGTTGCAGGCAATTAAAGAAAATCACTAAAAAAGTTACTTGATTTTCAAACGCTTATAATTATTCAGCATTAAGAGCTAGACGCTTATAACTGCTTTTAAATGAAAGCTACGTTTAAGTCCTTTCGAAAAAGCACCTATAGCATATCAAAATATTATTTTTTCCCCAAGTTACAGCGTTATAAGAATTTGAGCTGATATTCCTTTTAAAAATATTAATTAATGATAAATGTTAAGATGTAGTACCATTTTCATAACGCTGTAACTTTGGGAAAAAATAATATTTTGATATGCTATAGGTGCTTATTAGAAAGGATTTGAACGTAGCTTTCATTTGAAAGCAGTTATAAGCGTCTAGCTCTTGATGCTGAATAATTATAAGCGTTTGAAAATCTAGTAACTTTTTTAGTGATTTTCTTTAATTGCCTGCAACTAGAGAAATATTGAGCGTTGGAGTCTATAGCTCTTGCTTCTTCCATATTTTGATATTTGAAAACCTACCTCAAAGTTAGAGCAAAATCCGTGATCCGGAGATGTGATACTGTCCTAGTTAGATTCTTATTTTTTTATTTTTTTAACAAAGAAGCAAAAATTTTTTCACAAATCTTCCTATTTTTAGATTTTTTATCAAAAAAATAATATATTTTTCCAGTACGATTGTTTGGCATAACATCATAAATGTTAATATTTTTTAATTTTATTTAACGTCGCTGTATTTATGCTATCATAGCGATGCGAATTAGCGATGGAGATCGTCAGTGTGTTTGTGAACAAAGCACATGTTACAGTGGTGCCTGTATCACTCGGCCGCCGAGAGCGGGATTCGAACTCGAGACCCCGAGATTACGAATCTATTGCTCTACCGAGTGAGCCATTGAAGACCTCATCAAAGGTGTTAGTAAATAAATAATTCTAGATTTTAAATTATTAAGTTATTAAAATTTTCAGATTCAGTCACAATATAGTTTGATAATATTTCATTATTTTTTTTAAGAAAAAAAAAGACTTAATTCTAAGGTCATGTAAATAAATCTTATCATTATATATAATAATATCCGTACATTAAAAGTTCACATAAAAGTTTGAAAAACTATTAATTTTTCACATATTCTATATTTAGAGTAATTTTGGAGTTCTAAAATTAACTATACTTATTACTTTAGCATAATTCCCAAAGCAGTCGAATCCGCTAAGCATCAAAATTTCAATATGCTCAATCGATTGACTGACGAAGTGCTCGATTAACAGTTCTATAATTTATCACAGTTATTACCATACCTTGTTAAATAAAAAGCTTTAAATAAATTATCATCTATCGTCAATTTTCAATTCATTAAAAATTCACTGCACTATGAAAGTAATACACGGAAATAATACATATTGAATTGCTTAAAATACGTTTATGTATGGATTATAAGAAAAGATCATATACTATTTGAAGAAGATCATATTAACTATTCGAAAAAATATTAAATGGATGAATCTTATTTTTCAATCTGAATCGCGTTTTGGGTAACCGCAATAATTTTTTACCATTCTCAAATAAAAAGTTTCTAGAAACTGAGAGCAATGTATATACGCTTACACAGTCGCACACAATTGAGAAAACCGTATCATGGCCCATATAACGTCGCACGTGTACGCGAGCAAAAGCAGTGCTAAATCGCGTGTGCGCCTAAGAATCTCAGTATCATTATGATTATTATGCTCTTATGCGCGTTGCCAAGATACTTCTCTTTCTCTCTCTCCTTTTCTTTTATATACATATACACGCACACATACACAAAGGTATATATATAGGATTGCGGAAGAAAACTGCTGCTATGCTGCTGACTTGTGGTGTGTTGCATAGGACATAATGGCACAATAAATCTAAAAGCCTATGGGGAAGCTTCTTTTAGATATATATATATATACATGCATACCTATGTATACACATATATAGACACATATGTATATAGAATACATAGTGCGAAAAGTCGCGCAAAAGAATATCACCCTGCGGGTTATTTTGATCGATAGTCTTTCTCTCTTGTCATACATTATATATATACACACGTACATACATACATATGAGGTTTTATATAATATCGGGTGCGTAGAGAAGTTTTTTTCACACACAGACCTCTTTGTTTCTCCTTTTTTCTCTCTTTTTTTTACAAGCGCCATTAAAAGTCAATAACGAAGTAGGTCGAGCTGTGTGCACACGCACTTGTAGCGAATATAAGCACACCCCCCCTGCATCGCTGGGCTTTTAACAGAAAAGAAAAAAGGGAGCTATTTGATTTCTCATGAAGATGCATTTTTTTATTTTAAAGATCGTTATTATACTTGAAGTATACGTTGCGTTGATCATGTGTATGTATATTATTCTCAATTCTTACAGTATTTGATGAAAATTTCGAGATTATAAATTGCAAAATATATTATTTTTAATAGTATTTTGAAATTTCCAATTAAAAATTTTTTTAGCAAATGTAAGTAAAACAGAGCTTTATATTTAAAAATTTTCAATTCAATGCCTATAAAATAAATATCATATTCATTATGCTTTTTGAATATCAGTTCAATTTCTTTTTTTAAATTTTTTGTTTTAGTTATACCGAATAGGAAACATAATTCCATGCAGTAAGAAGATTCTTTTGGACAGAACTTAAAATTTTTCTTTTGTCAAATAACTTACTAGAGGTGTTCAGTGGCTCAGTTAGTAGAGCGATGGATTCGCAACCCGAGGGCCCGAGTTCGAATCTCGGTCTCGGCTGATCGATACAAGCACCACTGTACGTTTCATGTGCTTTGTTTACAAACACACTGAAAAACCTCCGTCGTTAATTAGCATCGTAATAATAGCATAAATACAGCGACGTTAAATGAAAAAAAAAAAAAAATATTATAAAATAATGAATCTTGGATATAATTGTTATTTAAATATTATTTTATTCATTTTTTCGTTTTCGTTCATGTTAATATAACTTTGCCAGAAATTTTTTTTAACTTGACCATTAAAATTTTCTCTATTGAAAAAGAAAGAAAAAAAAGAACCTTTTCGATTTCAAAGAGAAGCTTTAACAAAAACCAGCACCCCAACACATCTTTCAATTTTTTTTTCGCAATCCTATTCGACCACCCTCTCTGATCGTCTACAAATGTCCCAAGCTCGCAATGAGAAAAAGAAAACATTCTTTTTAATACTTACATGTATACCATACATATATACAGAACATACACATACGTATAAACACAAATAAAATACATTTTCCATTCGTATAACGTTTAGACATGTAAGATTTATATCCTAACTGTATTCTCAACCAAATTTCTTATCAGACTTTTTTCTATCAAAATTTTTGCTTTGCTTTTAATACATGAAAGTGGTTGATCGTTTTTTCGTACACTTTATCTTTCATCATCCCTTTCATTCTGCCATGATATGGTAAACTCTTTTTGAATCCAAATGCACAAGAAATGTTTACATTAAAACAGATTCTGTCACCCATGCACGTGCACCTATACACAAGGCACATAAGAAAAAGAATAAAAAAGAGAGAACGTATTAATTATCGAAGTGTAAATAGTACTCACGCAAGCGTTGATTGATCGGAAAGTGTTTGGTTATATGTATCTGAATTTCATGTTTCGTGCGGCCAATACGTCGATTCCAATTTTTCATGCAAATTATGTGCTCGATTTCTGTGCGTTTGTTGCAGCATGTAAAAGAGATAGAATATTAATACGTGTTATTTCGCTTCAAAGTATAATATATATGTCAATAAACTAACTTGCGCTAATTGTGTGACGTTTTGTATGCTAATTTTATTTATTCATCATTTAATTTACATTGAACTTGACGATTATGTAGTTTATCTTTTTGCAAGAATACTTAATATACATTTCTTACAATCACAAATTCTCTTTTCTTTGAAATTATAGAAGTTAATTTTTTTAACATCATGAAAATAATTTTAAAATGATTTATTTTAAGTTTTAAGTTTATTTTTGTAATAAGAAAATGTAATTATAAATAAGTTTTATTCTCGAAAAAAAAGAAGAATAAAAAGTTTTTCAAGGGCTGAACTATTAAAATTTATATTAACAACTAATAATATAAAACGCTTGATATAATATATATTTTAAAATATATATTCAAATTCTCATTATCTTTCGTTCGATATGTTAAACCAAACATAAATTTTCATCGGGCGTTAAAATATATATTTTATTTTATTTTTATATAAATTTATTTTTGATTAAAAGGGTTGAAAAATAAAAATCTATATATGTATAACATTCATGACTCACATATATATAGAATGATTCACGCTACTGTGAATCTCGAACCTGTTTATTATGCTCATGTTTTACGCACGATATGAATCGGCGAATAGGGTTGGCAGACAATTATCTTAAAAGTAATGAAAGTAAATTTCGCATGCGTACTCTGTTGTCTTGATAAAAAGAGAGAAAAAAAAATTAAAATTAAAATTTAATTTTAAAATACGCAATAATCATCGCCAAAGAGCGTATAGCTTGTTAACTTTTTATTTTATCTAAAAATCCTTTTGTATATATAATTTCGTAATTATTCTACATAGACTATGTCTGTGATTTTTAATAATAACGTGAAAAAATTCATGTTAAATAAATTAAGTGCATATTTATTCTTTATATCATTAAAAATAAAAAAAATAAAATGTATTGTAAACAAACAATTTTGAATTATTTACATTAATACTAGCATATTTAATTATATTGAATAAACACGCAAAAATAATTGAACGCATATGTGTATATGCAAAATTCTAACAAAAGCATATAAGCCCTTTTCAAAGATAAATAAATCCAAACAATGCAGTATATTTATTAAAACAAAAGCGAGCACATATATATTGTGTTGAATTTGTACATAAATGCTTATCAAAACAATTGATACCCCATCAATTAATTTAACTCAATTCAACATATTTACAGAACTTTATAAAAGCCATGCTGGGCTTGTTATCGAAAAGGATTATGAATGTACACTTATTATGTAAAGTTTAATCTTTTAACTGAATGGAAATTCAACGGCGAAATATTTCTTTTTCTTTTTTTTTTTAAATCAAGCAAAATATATTTCAAATAGTTTTGCATGTAATGAAAACTTGAGCTAAGCTTTAGGATTCCTTTTTTTGCATATAACGTATGAATGGGCTTTAGCCTCATAGCCGCTCATAGCTCCTAGAATTATAGCGGCATTGAACCTCAATATTAAAATGCTTCAAGGCAAAGTGCAAAAGTGTATAGTTAACTTATGTTTTTTTAAATATTTTTCTCTTTCTTTTTAATGCCTCTAAGGAAAGAAGTTATAAAGGATATTTAAATGAAATCGTCATCTTTTTCAACGCCTACGTATTATGACCGCGCCCTAGTACACGTACATAATAGAATAGGAAATCGAGATTTTTGTTTTTTACTATTTCTCACGAGCCTTCGTTTTGCCTTTTTAATTTATAAACATTATTTATTTACAAATAGACATTCGCTTCGACTTTTTTTTCTGTTGGACGAATTTTACCGTATGGAATTTGTTAGGTTTTATGAAATACTAGTATTTGTAATATGATACATACGCAAATTGATAAATGGCAAAGTACCGTTTCGTGTAAATTTTATTTTATCCTTACTTGTTATTAGATCTTGTTAATATTGATTATTTTGATTATTTTTGCAAAAATTTTTATTTTATTCTCGAAATTTTATTATTCAAAGAAATAATAAACACTGTCAATTAATTTCATTTATAATTGTAGTGAATACCAAATATACCAAAAAGAAAATTCATTCTAAGATTCAAATAAATTTTTAATTCGTTCGTTTTAAAATTTCAATAACAATTATTTCAATCAAATTATTTATATGAATCAACCACAGCTCTCAAAAAATACATGAATTTATAATTTTTAAATAATTAAAAGTTGAGAATTATATAATCGATGTCAGTTCTCTGTTTTAAATTATAAATAGTTTTAATTTAATTATTATGAATATTTTATTGAATAAATAAGTTGTGCGATTTACTTACTGTTTCTAATTACCAACAATTAATGCTACAGTATTTATCAAACGAATCATTCACAATCGACCTAGAAAGCCCCATAAATGATTTACAAAATGAAGAAAGAAAAAAACAATGAGAAACAATTCCTCCTCTTTCTATTCTTCCTATCTTCATCTCTTCCTCTCTCATCTTTTATTTTATTATCTTCCTTTTTATTTTTAATTCTCTCACGCATTTTAAGAGTTATTGGTACGGCCCCGCTATAATATAAATCATACATTAACATATCGGCCGCACACATCTATGAATATTATTAAATGATAATTATTAGTTTTAACCAACGGACTGTGGATGTATGTCGCGCGGGTGGACACGATGAATTGTTTTAACATTTTTTCTTTCTTGTCTTTATGGATTGTGTAAATGGGTTTTAAGTAATTCGAATGAAATATTTACAGAGTGCGAGATATCCTTATTTGAAATTAAGAATTTATTCGTTATTTGCTTTTTCAATATTATTTAAAAATAGTTTTTTTTTAAGAAAATTAAACTTTATCTAATTTTAGAAAAAATTAGATGTAATTGTAACATTATGTTCTATTTATATATACGGTAGATTTTATGCTTTGTTATAATTTCACTTAACTTTTAACTGTTTGAGATTTATGTTATACCGGAAAATTATATTTGAAAAATATAAAAGGATGGATCCAATACAATAGATGTTGATTCTATAAATTCAAAATCTCAGAATAAAAACTATCAAATAAAAAATATATTTCTTGCAATTTTAATTTAAAAAAAAAAGATTTCCATCAAAAAAATTATTTCAAAGTCATTTAATACTTCAATTGGTTTCTTACAAATTTTGTAAAGTAGATGCATATTTCGTGGGAAATTTTTGGAATTAAAAAATAAGTCACATTATATGATGGGTTTCTTACAAGATGATGACATTTAAGCATGTTGATTTTTGAGATATTAAACTACGATAGGAAATTTGGATTATTCGAAAGTTGAGAAACTATTGGAATTTGGAATAGATTCTGTCAACCTGCTAACTGTAATATTCGAAAAATCGGATTACCAACAGGTGTACATATTCTTCTCTTTGGAATTTAGGGTATCGACCATCTGAGATACAATATTATAGAACTATTTAAATGTTTTTCATAATACTTAGCATTCTCCGAATTCTGATACAAATTTTACTTATTTAAAAATTTTAAATTCTCTTTAATTGTGACAAATATTATTAAATACTATTTTTGATAATTTTTTTATTTACATAATCCATGTATAGGTTTCAACCAACAGTTCCAAATTAAATATTTAAATAAGCATTGAAAAATATTCAAAAGTGTGTAAATAAGTTCACTGATTTTTTTCTACTAAAAATAAATAAAACTTTTTTTGGTAAATATTTTGTATAATTGTCTAAAAATTGTAAGCAATCAAACAGTACAAACAATCAAAAAAAAAAGAATGAATATTATGCAACTCATACATACAAAATCCGCAAATAGAATGAAATAATCCTATCTAACCAAATATATCCATAGTCTTCCACCCACCGCCCTTAAAAACCTAATTTATTTAAATTAACAAATTTTCTTTGTTCACCATTTAATCAATCAAATGATATTGAAATGCCAGCTCCCTTAACCGTCCCTTTTCACACCAATATCTAAAGGATCTATTTGCAATCTATAATCACCAAAAAAATAAAGGCGTAAACCAACGTAATAAAAAGAAAATAGAGAAAGAAATATAATCCTCGACAAATCAACCGATAGATTTTACCAATGATTCATCCCCGTGGCTTTGCAAAACGGGATTATTAGCATTTTTATGCGAGCAACGCATTACCCTCAAAATCTTAAACACGTGTGCCTCGATGTATACGTTATATACAAATAAATTGCACCGAGTTTTACTGGTATATATAAGCGTCATGGAAACGTGAGTATTTAAGGGTAAGGGAGTATTTTATAAGTATAGCCTACAGTCGTTTTTTACGTATAATTGAAAGGCTTTTTTTTAACGAACATATGATGTTTGATATCAGCTATAAAGTTTATTTTATTAAAGAATAAAAGTGATGGTCTTTAAGATATTGGTTTAATAAAAAAAAACGTTATTTATCAAAAATATAATAAAATGAAAAAAAATAAAAATAAAAATTGCGGCATACATAAATCATGACAGCTGAAATATAAAGGAAATTTTCAAATATTCATTATTAAAGAATATAAAATTAATGTGAAATTAATCAATAGAGAAATATATAGTATTTGAATAATTCATTGTTTTTCATAAAATTTTGCATACATCATATTATTATCCTTATTAAAAATATTATCTTTATTCTAATTTAAAAATTTACCGAATTTCCATATTAATATTACTTATTATGGGTATAATTTTTATCTTACTGTCATATGTTATCAATTCAAAAAAGAAACAAAATTCAATCTATTTTTAAGTAATGCAATGTAATTTTAAGTTTAAAATAAATAATCTTACGACTTTTATCATAGAAATATATAATATAAGTTTAATAATTTGACGTTAACCTATAAACAATGAGGTACCATATGTTTTAATATATACATGAAAGATTTTAATTTACATTATCAACATAATACAAAAGACTAAACCTGTTAAAAAAAGGTGACATAAAAATCAGCATATAGATACCAAGATAAATTTCAAACTATAAACACTAAATACTTTGCATAAATTTAAGTGTAACAAAGTAAATATCTCTTAGAACCTTCGCCATTTAACACGCCCTAGATACATTAATATTTTACGCTTCAATTATTAGCACATTGACGATTAATATTCATTCGACGCCCTAACACATCAAACCTGCGTGCAGTTTTGTCATTTACGGTAAGCTTTTCTTCTTCGTTTTATATATTGTAATATGCGTACTATATATACTTCTGCACATCTAACCATCGTGAGAAAAGGTTTTGCTAATCGCCTCAGTTATACGTACGCGTTCAACGGATTTATGGCGTTCTAATGTTCCATTAAATGAAAATGTTACGCGCCAAGCGTTTATACGAGCGCTTGAGTGCAAACCTATTCTATATACGTGTATACATATAAATGTACCTATGTGCGTCAGTCTGTATATATGTGCGTACGTATAGATTGCAGATGCAATGCGTAGAAAACATTGAATTTTATTTCTAGTTGTGAAAAAAAAAGGTTAAAGTTGTTCGAAATGCGCTTTGTTATTGCTTTTATATTGGTTCAATAGATGAAATCGTATTGTTTCTAATAAATATTTTATTGAATTTTAAGGGTAGTATCAAGGTAAGATAGGAAAACGGAAAAAAAAATAAAAAAAAGAAGGATCTAGTATCCCTGTTATTTTTTTATTATTATTCCTTTTTTTTAAAGCTTCAGATAGATTATTTTTTTCTTTTATTAAAATTCTAGTGAAGATCTTTGATACCACAATAAATTGTATTATTTTTATTTTCAATTAAATCATGTTAAAGATTTTATAAATAAATATATGAAAGATTCATTTATAAATAAAGAGCTTTAATTTATACAATGTAAAATAGAATTTCATGTAAACACAATTAAAATGATATTCGAATTGATATTAAATATTTGACAAGACACATAAACTGAATTACGATTGTCATCTGCATAACTTATATTATAAAGCATAATTAATTAGTCAAAAGCAAATATATAGCATATTTGTATATCAACTACATATGAATCAATACATTTTCAATCACTAAACCTAAATGCCTCCTTAAATTTGTAATCCACGTGCGATGTATTCATCACGAAAAAAAGTTTTCTAAAAATCAAATATATTGTATATATTAACCTCCCTGAAAAACTGATTTTACCAAGTTAATGATCAGACATTTTTCATGTCGCTGTTTGTACTCTCATCATTGGAACCTCTACACGCGTACACATGTGTGTGCATATATATAGAAAAGCCAAAATAAAACAGGGTGACGGATGATTAATTTCTAAAACATCCCTTGCCCTCTTTTTTTTTTACTTTGGCTTTTCTATTTTAAAAAGGGGGGAAGTATGCATTTATAATACTGACCTCAAAATAAGGGTGATGGTGGCAAAGTCTTTCTTATTTTTTATTGTTTCCTAAACAGATTGTACAATATTCACACATTGTGTTGCAGTACGAAAGTCAATTACCTATTCTGATTGTGATTACTATTTGCTCATTTTGTTATAGCTGCAGGTGGAAGGATTAAATAGGGATTTTGTTATACCAAGGGTTAATATACATTACTTTTTCATGAAAGCATAAAGTGATGAGTTGATAATGTTTGCACTTTGTATCAAAGCTTTTGGATGAAGGAAAGTTAATAAATTAATGAAAACTAAAATATCCTTTGTTGTGTTATAAGACTTTATAAGATATTCATTTGCCTTTGTCTTAGGATTTTCTTTTTTTAAAGGTCATGATTAAATTTTGATTTACTTAATTGAAAGTATGTGAAATGGGATTATTAATTTTGACTTCGTTTTTCGATAGATAAATAAAGCCTTTGCTTGATTAAAAATAATAATTTGATCTATAGAATAAATATAGCATAAATTTAAATTAAGGAAATAACTTTGTGATCTAAATTGAATTTAATTAAAAGTAGAAGTTTTATTTGTTATAAAAAAATGACTAATTAATCTTTCTTATCAATTTCCATAAAAGTAAAGCTTAAATGACGTAAATTATGATTATTTCTTAAAGGATATTTAATTATTTACTTCGAAAAAGTCACAGTAATGGCTTAACCCTTAATGACCCTTTAGCACGTAATGGATACAAGAAGTAGAGATACCGTTTTAATCTATTTTCCTCGAGGAATTATGTACCTTGAATATCGTTATTTTAAAAATAAAATATTAATAATCATGCGGGAATATTTCAAATTAATCCCTCTTAGAAAATCTTTCAATATTCAGCTGCTTTGTTTGAGTAAAAGAGCTTGAAATTTTATCCTATAAATTCCAGATATTTATCACAAACAAAAGTTTATGTAAAATTTTCACTCTTGATGAAAAAAAAAAAAAAAAAAATAGAGAAACAAAGAAAAAATAAGATTTAAGCAAAGTAAAGTTTAAAGTAACCCTCTGATCTCAAATACTCAATTCTTTTACTCTTATAAACACTATATAACGTAAAGCTTTGGCAAAAGTTTAACAAGTAGTTTATATATGTATATATATAATGTTGGAGTTTTGAAAAGGAGTTGCCTACTGGCCTATGCTATACTTTCGTCTTGTCGCAAATTTAGTCTCTCTCTATCTTTCTCAAAATTCCCTCTATCTCGCTCGTTTTATAATGAGCTCAGCGTCTGGAAAGTTGCTTCCAAGTTGCATTAATCCGTTGAATTATACGATTAGATGCCATGAGGAGGAGGAAGAAAGAGAAACGCAATCTCTGCGTGAGCACGCAGTCAATTTGACGTAAGGTACACCAAAGCTGACGGACCGTTTACCATTGGATTGCTCTCTCATTTATTCACTCTCTCTCTCTCTCTGCCTCTACCTCTGCTTTGATGTATATATGCATAAGTATGTATATATACATATAGTTTACTGATGCTGTGATATGTATGTGTACGACTCTGGTAGCTGAGACATGCAAGTGAAATTATGTCTATAGCTAAGGGTAAAGAGTTGAAATTGAAAATTTACTTTTTTTTTGCATGAAATGTAGAAAGAAAGTTTGATGAAATTCTCTAGGCTTATAAGTTTCTAAGAAAATTGAAAATTTTAATAATAAACGAAAATAAAAGCAAATCTTGTAATTGAACAAAACAAATTGTTTTTTTTTTGTAATTTTAATATTACGTTTGGATTGTTTTAAAAATATTTGTAACAATTCCATTGTAAATCTATAACGATAGTTATATCACAGTTACATCATAAATATTTATCACAATTTAAAAACAACGTCATAAATAAGTGGTGAATATTTCAAAATGATTTACTATTTCCAAATCGAGATATAGAATTTGAAAACTACAATTAAAATGTGAATTCGTTCAAAAATGTAATTTGATAGTTCTGTATCTCGATTTAGAAAACGTTTTCAAATTTTCACTAGTGATTTATGACGTTGAATTGTAATAAAAATTTTGAAGTACTCCTGAATAAAATGAACGTTGTTTATTTTTTTTTAAGTCATGAGCAATTATATCTTCATTTTATGATTTTTTTTTAAAAACTATAATAATAATAGTTGCTTAAATTCATTTGAGAATAATGCTAAATTTGAGGCAGATACTTAAGAAAATGGTTATTTCGTTACACTTATTGATTTTTTAAAGTTAATTTATAAGTTTTAAAAATATTGTAGAAAATTTTTAAATTCTAAATCAATGCAAAATACCATGACGCCTCGAAATTGCTTTCATATTACGCGTCTCAACTTTGTTGTAAACTAGTCTTAAAATAGATTAAATTTTAACTAATGTATATGTACAAATATATGTGTGTATATGTATAAATATATAATTATGAGTTTTTCAATTATTATAATTTTTCTGAAATTGAAATAATATTGAATAAGATTTGAAATCAATTATAACAATTAATAAATATAAAGTTCTGAAAAATAATATTCAATCTTGAGGTCATTGCCTGACTAGACTATCTAATTTAACAAAACAATAGCCATTTTGCTTGAGAGAAAATGTTAAGTGACAGTAACATGAGAAATAATAGTAATTTAATGTTGGAAATGAGCGCGGTTTTAATGTACCACTTGTTTCAGAAAAGCTGTCTGTTATTCAATAGCTTCATGAATTATATAAAATAAATGATTTATAGCACAGACAATAGCTTCGTAAATAAACCTCGTAAAATGTAATAGCAAGTATTGTTTAAAGAAAAAAAATCATTATTTTCAACTAATTTGACAACTAACTTTTTTTTAATTAAAAAAGAAATTATATAAAAAAAGCTAATAATTGAAATTCTTTTAGTTATCTATTGGTATCCGTTTTACGCGCAAATTTTTGGATATAATCGTTTCAATTGACACTTGTCTCCTTTTGATAAAAAAAATTATAGACCTTGTTGAACGAGGCATTTCTTTTAAGAGCTTCGCAGATTTTTTCTACTCTTGACTATATATGTGACCGATATTATATAAATGCAACGTACACACGTGCATTGCGGTTATGAAAATTCGTTGATCTTCACAAAATCATAAAAGAACGCAAAGATTGCATTCGATACTTTGTTTACGAAATATTGCTTGGAAGTCACCATATTTTTGTTTGCGGGACAATGATTAATTTATATTAGGTTTAGACTACATTTTAAAAATTTTGGTTTTTAAAATCAAATGCTTTTTTTTTTTAACTAAGGACATAGAACTTAATATTATATAGTCATTTATTTTGATGATGTAAAATTGATTTTATGTGTTCAATTAAAAATAGTATCAAAAAATAAATAAATAGTTTGATTTAAAAAAAAAGGTTTTATTGTTTGTTAAAAATGATTCTATATTTATAGAATAAAAATTCTTTTTGATTTTATCGTATACAAATAAATACTTTGTGAAAGGATCTTCAACGATAAAATTCAAATAGAAAAATTCCAGTGTCCATTTTATAAAATATCAGTTCAAATATTTTAGGTGACGAGTGTACTGTAATATCATACGCATTTACAAAATCTCGTACATTCACATTTATTTATCATAGAAATAATAGATACACACCTTGTTAAAAGCGTTATTTTTTCAATTTGGTACTCCATACAGATCAAAAAGATAAAATATCCTATTTTTGGACTACATGCATTATTAAAATAGAGTTTAGTTGCGCAAATCATTAAAAACCTTTATTTATGTCGTAACGTGTAAATAGAAATAAATTTAATCATTATCAATTGGCCTACATATTGCAAATTAGTTTGTTGCGTTATTTACTGTTTTCTCGAGTTTTTATGAGCTAATTACTAGTGAAATGTATTACGATTAACAGTAAATTGACTATGCAATATTACCCTCTTCCTGTATAATGCTGTTGTAAATGACATAATATAATGCATTATAAAAATACTTACACACGTCGATACGTTATATATGTACCGTAAGATTGTTTAGTATGTTAAAATAGTTTCATTATTTAACTTGTGGAAAATCAATTGAGTATACGTATGCATACAATGATTTCGAAACAATGATTTATGTTACATGGAAATTAGTTTCTCGAGAGAGAGAACTTGGGAATTTGCCATTAAAATACAATCAACTTGTTTAAAGTCTAAATGTGACTTGGGTATCATGTAACAAAATCATTTTGCTATATAAGCATTTTAAAATAGCGTATTAATTAGTATAACATTTTGTGTGAAATGCGATGATAATTATTTTAAAAGTGTACTTCGAGGAATTAGCATTTAGAATGATTAATTTTGCTTAAACCTTTTTTTTCAAAATATAGTTATTTTGTGCAAAGAAGAGATATTAACTTTCTATATAGCCACAACAATGCAATTGTATTTTTCTGTCTTTCCTTATACTCGTTTTACGTTTCTCCTTTGATTAACATTTGAAATAAAAAGCCGTCACTTGACTTTCCATACTTTACGTAACTATAAATATTTCAATGCTATAAGCGATCGTGAACTTGACTCTCACTTGGTCGTAATCGTCCTCGGTATTAATATGCCTCGATAAACTACAAATGAGCCAGTATAATAAACACAAAAGGCTTATAATGCTATATTAGTATCGAGCAATTGAATGCGCAAAAACATTAAGAATCTTAATTTTACACCCACGTTATAATGTAAGCTATTAATTCATGTTTAATCGTTTTCTATTGCACGATATCAGTTCTCTTTTCACAAAAGCCTATATTATATATATATACACATACGTATATAGCGAAAAATGACATAGAACATTAACCGTTAAAACTACCCACACATATATTCCTTTAGCTTATCCTATATAACGTGCATTTCCATATGATGAAGAAAGAGAGAGAGAAAAAGATAGGATCTTAGAGTAAACTTGTGAGCTTAAAATGTGCTCTCTTACTATCGCCTTGAGGCAAACTCTCGACGACATCAACGACTGTATGCACTTGTGCACAAAATATATAAGTGTATATGATTATATTAGTGTGCGTAGAGGTATAAAAAAAATATAGTTTATGGCGTGTATACTACTATGAGAGCCAGGGACAGTACATTGGGCGTGGTCAGACTTGCGTTTCCCATTCACTGACATATATACATATGAACACACACTTACTTGATAACTAATACATGCAAATGCTAGTGTAAATTCAAGGTTTTGTCTTAGTGTGTAGAAGCTCTCTCGTGACTTCCCATTCTGTATGGTCACTCTCTTCTCTGTTACTTACATTATCTTATAAATACTATATATATGTATGTACACATATACCTCTTCTCCCCTTTAAAACCGGCGCGCGTATCCTTAGAGTCGATCCGCTTGCATACATTAGCTTAGGCTAAGAAAAAGAAAAGAGAGCGCACGCGGTGCAATATAGCGTTCACTAACCAGAAGTTGCTATATGTATATATATAGGTAGAGAAAAAAAATTAAATAAATAAAAAAGGATTTCTATCTTTGAGGTCGAATTCAATTCGAAACGTTACATACATTAGTAGTATCTCTTTAAGGCGGAAATTCTGGACTGTTTGTATTATATATGGGAGAGAGAAAGAGAGAGAAAACGCGACTTTGGTATATATAGTGTGCTACTTTGGTTTAAATTCAATCGTTAGGCTATATAGCTTAGCTTCAATTCTTTTTTTTTTCTTTCTTTTTTCTATTCTTCTGTTAAAATAGGCTCTGTGTGGTCTATTATACTGGATTTCTGGTGTATAAATGCAGTGTAACGAAAACATTTCAGGCCAGCCAAGAGGAGATTTAGATAGATTATGCATGTGTGTGTACACACAAAGACAAACTGTTATTATTCGATTTTATATATATATAAATAACCCAAAGGCTTCTTTGGAAAGTATTTAGTGCGAGTTGTAAAATAAATACGTCATTCAATGCATTGTCTGATTGTGTATTTTAAATGAATGTGCAATTTGTATAGGTGTCTTGTAAACTTGCGAAAGAAACATTATTTTATTATTAAGCTCGAGAAATCCATTTACAAATGTAATTCTGATAATGAACAATAATTATTTGTCGAACGCGAACTACTTCATTCTAATGATTACGTTTTCAATTCTAGGCTAATCTACTTTTTTATAATTTCCTAAATGTAAGATTAAGTATGAAATTATCATAAAATATTAATTTGAAAACAAAAATTTATGACGTACTAGTGCCCTTAATAGCCTTATTATTGTTGTTTTTTCTTTTGTGGAAAAAAATATAAATCTTTTCTACTACTTCAACAAAAAATTCAAATCATTAATTTTAAAGAAAGAAAACTACATGATTGTCTTTTTATATCTTTTTTATTAAAATCGTATAGATGTGTGTGAGCTTCCTGTAATTAAAAATTTAAGTATGCTACCTATAAAAAAACTATTGAATCAGACATTTTCTTCTTTATTTTATTAAAACTTCTTTTTTTTAATTTAGAAATAAATATATACGGTACTTTTTCTAAACAGCTTTATTTAGACATAAAGAAGTCAGCGTTACAGGTTAAAGAAACACGTTTGTCATGATAGTTATTCTTGTTGAAAAGAAAAAGAAAAGATTTAAGAGTTATAATATCGTAGATTGTTTGATTTTGTAGCCTATACGCTATAAGAATAAAGGAGGGAAAAAGTAGCTCTGAGATTTTTCAGAAAATCGTCACGTTTTACGAGCCAACAAGTCAGAAAACCAAATTTCCGGAACACGTCGGCCGGCTATGTGATTTCCTTTTTCTCTCTTTCTATTCTATATAATCACTTTTATTCTGTATAACTTGAGAGAAAGATTTGAGGTTGAATATGTAAAGCTTCTACAAAAGAGCCTAAGATACTCTTTTCTCATTCGCTTCTTTTTTTTAAAATTTTTTGTTATGCATTAAATTTGTCAAAGGATGGGATATGATATTGATTTTTATAAACTTGAATATTCATATTATGAGCTTTTTTTGCGCAGTTTTCCAATAAAGGAATGCAAATTTTGTGCGTCTTACAAACGCAAAGCTTTAAAATATGGAATTAATATTCTGCGTTAGTAAAGCTTGATAAAAAAAATAAAAACTTCTTGTCAGCAAAAAAACTTAACTTCATCAAAATTAAAAAAAAGTTTATTATTTTTTAATTAAACTACATTGTACATATATTTCAAAATAAACGTCGTTACGAAGAGTTTTAATTACGAACAAAATCTAAATATTATAAAAACATTTGAAACTAAACTACGTAATTAGTAAAATAAAATGCACGTATTTTTCTATGAAAATACAAGTATGGTAAAAAATATTAGTTCCCATATAATTGCATCTCACAAATATAAATGCTCCCTATTTACAGTTGCATCCGTGCTCTTTACTTATTCGTACTTTTATAAAAGTTTTTCAAGAAAAAGTAGTGCCCTCTCACTATTTACGCTGGTCAAAAAAAAGTAGAGCACCGAGCTTCAAAAAGTTTTCTACCCCTCATTAGAGCACATTCGCTTATGAGAGAAAAAAAGAAAAAAAAAAGAAAAAAAGAATCTAGGAAGTAATTGAAAAAAAAAAAAAAATAGAACAACATGAAATATACTTGACTTTCAGAAATTGACATCGAAAATCAATTTTCCGCTTCATTTTCTTCATCGAGCAATTTCATATCGCGGCCAAGTCAGCCAAGGCACGTGTATATATATATCGAATAGTTACCAAGGCACACACAACGCGCGCACCATCAGAACAGGAAGTTTTTCCCTGCGCAAGTAGTATAGAGGAGAGAGAGCAATCATGCTGCGACTTTGCACACTCGCGAAACTGGTTTGCCACCGCCGCTGTTGCTCCTGCATACTGTTGCTGCTGCTGCTGCTGTTACATGCTGCTTGCTCTATACACACATAGACACACACAGAGCGCCTAGAAAATGTAATAACAAGCCCGACATAACGTGGGAAATTCTAGAAACAGCTATGACGATCTCCGCCTTCGTATGTTGTTTTACATAAGTATGTATAAGTATATGTGAGTGTATATATATGCATATGTATCTAAATATGTATAAATATGCATAAACGTACCATTACATCTACTAGTACTGATTCGTGTAAATTTGTGAACGTTCCTGCATATATGTGTGTCTGAGCTGTATGTCACAACAAAAGTGTAGACAAGTTATAAAAATTTTAAGATAAGAATATGGAGACAAAATAGACGAAGAGCTTGAAAAGTTCTAAATACAAGAAGCGTTAAATGTTTCTTAATTAAAGCAACGCGCGAGTTATGCATTTCTGCAATTCCTTGAGCCAAAGAGAATCTTGCGCACATGCATGTCGTTTTTTTGTTTTATAAACGTAACGCTATAACGCTCCGTTAAAACGTCTTAATTAATTGTGTGTGCAGTAAGGTAAACGCGAAAAGGACGATACGGTAACTCCGTCTGACATTAACAGAAATTTATACAGTCTCATTTTTTTAATCGCTTATTGCTAAATACCGTTCGCTATAATATCAGCACGTAGCAGCAATATATACAATTAATTAATCAGTAATTATTAAATGTATAATGATTAACGGTATTTTATAAAATTATTAGAACAATATAGCATTAATTTTAAAACTTAAATACTTTATGAAACGCGTAATGAAATTTTATTTATAATTCAAATCTAAATTAAATGAATTAAACATAAATTTATACGTTGAGATAAAAAAAAAACTACTCATTAAACAAATTACAAAGAATTTTTATAAATTATAAAGTTTATTTAAAAAAAAAAAGATATCGCGTAAATGAGTTTACTTTTAAATCTGTTGAATCATTCCGACTGCTTATTAAACTACGGTTGCGAGCTCAATTTTCGTGCTGTACGTCATGGTTTAATAAACTCCTGTATGAATCCCCATTCACAATATTCTAACTCTAAAACTTACATCATTAGGCTGTTACATTAGATTATTACATTAGACTATTACATCTTCGAATCATTTTATCGCAAACCTTTCTATTACCCTTTGAATCTAACGTAACGTACCTATGGTATCATAATGTAATTAAAAAAAAAAGGTGTAAACAATTTAAATGAAGCAAAAAAAAGCAAATCCAGTGGGATCATTGCAGCGTAAACAATGGTACCTTTCGAGTTATTTTTATCTGTGCTCGATCACGTGCGATGCGAAAATGCCGTTGAGAAAGACCGAGTGCTCAAATAATAAAAAAAAAATAATCTGAAAAAAGGCTCATTAACGCAACGCGCGCATGCAATACGCCTATGTAACGAGCTCCCATTGCAAGAGTAGTATATATACGCGGAGAACATTATAAAGCGCATATATACTTATATACGTCGTTGAAAATGACCTCTTATACGGATGACTGAACAGACTTTGCACTCTCAAGTTCAATTGGACGTCAAATTGAATCTGCTGTATATATGTCATATGCCTATGTAACCTTTATAAAATAGCATGACGTAGTGAGAAAAATACGTGGTTCTGCACTTCTTGCATAATATATATATTGTAGATTAAGAAAGGAAGAATGAAAAAAAATAAGAGAATGAATTTGGCAGGCGTACGGCCTCGAAAAAATATATATTTTTTTAAATAAAGCGATTTAACTTTGGCAATGTTATTATTCTTCGAGTCCGATTCTTAAGATATTAGAGAGAATGGTGTTCGTGTTCTATTTTTTTTTTTAAAGTTTTTTATTGTATGATCTTGAATGTGACAGGAGTGAATGTATTATAGTGCATTATTGTTATGATTATTGATTTTCTTAGTATTTTATTGTGTATAATTTTTAAAAATATAGTGCAGATAGATGATCTTATCATGCATTTGCTAATAGCAGTACTATTCTTTTAAACCGGATACAGATAATGATCTATTTAATTTGAAGTTTATTTCATTAATTTTTTTACTATTATCTCTTTTTTCATAAATTTCCGAATTTATTAAAAATTTTATTTTTTTCCACAGATTTGTAATTTTTTAAATGCGAAAGTTGTACATAAATTTTAATTAATACGTCATTAGTGACAGATGATTTCACGTTTGTTATAGAATAAAATGATTAAAGTGACGTGAAATTTTAACGCTTCGCTGAATTAGACGTATAAACATTAAACTTTTTGACAGTTATGATTGTTTTAAAAATTATTAAAAAAAAAAAAATTATATCTTTGAAATAAGAGTATAAGCAGCACATAGAATATTAACAATAAAAATCAGCAATATAAATTAAACTAGTTTCATAAAAGTACTTGACAACCAATTTGTAATATGAAAGTACTGCTTATTTTTCATAGTGTATAATTTAAATGAAAGTATGTTAACATTAAGGTTAAATACCAAAGACCAAAAGTAAAAAAAAAGAATTGAAACTAGACTACAGTCACTGTAACCTGAAAAATTTTTTTTCTCGCAAAAACCCACTTTATATAAAAATCATACGTATCTAATACAAAAAAAATTGTTGGCTGGTCGTACAAAAAAAATAAAAGTAGTTTAAACGAAAAAAAAAACAATAAAAATCATGGGTTCGCACGTGTACGAGGCGCGTGACTTTGTTGATATAAGGTGCTATACATAAAATATACCTAGCGGCAGCTTAAAGTAACTCTTTACGCAATTTCATATAAGTGGGCCAGCTCACCCGTAGCTCTTCGTGCATGTGCATGTATATCTATATATGTTTTTTTTCGCGCTTAATGTATATGTATTGTATAGACATAAGATTGTATATCAGGGCCGGGTTTCGAGCACTATACAAGTTACTCTTGGGTCCTTTTATATATACTAGACTTATAAACTAGATAGATATGTATGTACAGTAATGGTTAAAATTATTTGATTCAACTGTAAAAGCCTATATATTTAAAAATTTATCTATATTTCATTTTTTGAAAAAAAATCATAATAACAAATAACCAATTAATTATTCATTTAACTTAAATTTAAAAGAAAGGAAAAATATATTTAATATTTTTTGCATTTACAAACATAAAATAAATTTATTCAAGCAGCAAATAATATTTAAGCTTAAAATTTTTTCATGTAATTATTTATAAATTTTCTACGTTTTGTAAAAAATATTTCAAAAGTTTTTATGCTGCATCGAAACCCACATTTTCTTTTTCAAGTTATATTTAACTGAAACTATCTTAGCTGGAAATCGACCACAAAAAAAAAAAAAAATTGAAATTCGTAAAAGAAAATATAAAAATAAAATGCATTTGCAAAATACATCGTTTATAGACGAAATTCAGTTTTTATCTTTATAACACAAAGTACTTTTAATTTTTTTTTTAAACCACCTTTGATTAAACCCAACCAAATTCAAAATGATTTGTACTAAAAAAAATATTTTCGAAAATTAGCACAAAATAGTGAAAACAAAATACATCAAAGATAAGCACATGCTTTTTTAAACCTTGTAATACAGGTTTACTTTTTTATACAAAACATCAAATATTTTTTACTCAAAAACTTAAAAGTACTGTTAGAGAAAAAAAGCATTTCTTTTGATAAAGCCACTTTTGACTATTACTGTACACATATTATATCTTTTTCTTTCTCTTTCTTCACGTGTTGTAGCAATAGAGCCGGCTCGCGGTAGAGAAAATGCCGTTTTGCATAGAATTGGCTTTAACGTCCGCGAAAATACTCTCCTTTAAGCTCTCCAGCAATTCTACGATATTCGTTTATATGTATATATATATATATAATACTCCTGCAGCGAAGGTTTTTACTTCCTATATGTAAAGAAAAACGAAGGGAGGAGAAAGGGAAGATATAACTGTTGTTTTGTCGAGAGAGAAGAGTTTTGAGCATTCGTTATTATAGAAGAGTGTGTACACGCCTATATATAATGCATCTAAATACAAATTCTAATATAACACACATAAAACCCAATCTGTTTTTACTAGTGAATACTATATAAATGCTGCTTGCACCTTTCTTTCGCTATATATATATAAAGTTGAAACGAGAAAAGGAGGGCGGCGACGTTAATTTCCTTTACTGGTAGTGGCACGAGCGACCAATGCCTTTTACTAATACACTACTGCAATTTCCTTCGTGAAAGAGATACGTACAAGAAGTCAGTTTATTATAGACACAAGAGAACGCCCTCGTTTCTTACCTATTTTTTTTTTTTTTTTTTGCACGAGCTAAGAAGTATTACGGAGCTAAAGATTTTTGTCATTTTCTTTAGTACTCATGGTATTTTATGGTTTAGTATGCTGATGAGTGTAAATACATGTAAATAAAACTATTGAGAATGCGTGAGAAGAAACAAGAATAGTTTAAAGTTTTAACACTTAAATGTTAATATTTAAAACGTTAATAATATATTTATTGTACTTCATTCATTTTATCTAATTTCAAATTCTCAAATGTATAAAATAAAATAAAATAAATTATTTGATTTTTTTAATTGATTCATCAATTGATTTTTTCACAAATGTAAAAACAATACAATGAATAACAGGAAAAAATAATGTTTATGTTTTTCTTCTTTTTATAAGTATTCATCATAGGATTTCTTTTCTTTCATATTAATATTTTGATTAAAATTTTAAGAATATTAATGTGAACCAAATATGTATAAATTATTATATTTGAATCTGTGTAATTTATAAACTACTATTTTATTTTTATATTATTTTAATTTTATTTAACGTCGCTGTATTTATGCTATCATTGCGATGCTAATTAGTGATCAAGAGATCATCAGCGTATTTGTGAAGACAGCACATGTAACGTTCAGTGGTGCTTGTATCAATCGGCCGAGAGCGGGATTCGAACTCGGGACCTCGAGATTACGGATCTATCGCTCTACCGACTGAGCCACTGACGACCTCGATTGTTAATATCTTAAAGTTTTATGTTAAGTAAAAATATAATGTTGTAAGAATACAATACAATATAAGATTTGATAATATTATTATTAAATTTCTTGCAGTAGAATTGAGAAAAAATTTTAAAAGCCAATTCAACTTAATTTAAATCCGAAAGCAAAATATATAAAAAAGTATTGAGCTATTATTATGAATGTATACACAAAAAAAAATTTTTTTTTTATATATATCGATTTAGTCCCGTTCTCTTTTACAAACGTCAATGTCCATGAGCTAACTCTCCAAGTAAAAGGTATTCCGCAATATTATATATGTATATATGGTATGTTTCCATCTCATTTTAATGTCTTGTTTCTTTTGTTCCTTATAATACATAAGGTGACATACTACAAGTTTGAAAAAGGTGTTAGTCTTGTCAAACGTTTGAATTTATTGTGTAAGCGATTAATTATTTTACGAATGTCTGTTGAAATTCTCTTATATACATTGAATCGGTAGCTAAAACTTATGATGTTTTGATTTCATAATTTATATGAATTATTATTTCGAACGAATGGGTTTTAAAAAAAAATTTTTATCTTGTCTAACGTCAAAAATAATAAAGGATTTTTTTTTCAATTTCTATAATATATTTGTTATAATTTATGTAAAACAATTTTTAAAATGTTTTTTATTTACAATTTTTTACATTCTCAATTTATAAAGTAGAAGAGAAAATTTAATTGAACAAAAGAGACCCATATTGCATTTATAACAAAAAAGCTAACTGTAAAATTTAATCAAAACATTGTGCTTTTATTCATACAATCTAATATGCATGTGCATATACACAAAATGAATCATGCGCCTCGTGCTTAATCGAAAGTGCGGTTAAGAATTTTATTTTCGGATGAAAGATATTTCACGACATTGGAAATCAATTGTATTTATATAAGAGACACATTATTTCTTTCTATTATAGATTTTCTCTCGCTGTAACAAATTTATTCAAATCATTGTACGCTTAAATAACGAGATACGAGAATATCGATTTGTAATTATATGATTCGATGATATAAGAATTATTTTTTTAAGATAAAGAAAGATTGAATAATTTTAGAAAGATTAGAGTTTAATTATAAGAAATCATTAAATTTTTACGAATTATATTAAAATTACTCAATCGATTCATCATTAAATATCAAAACATAATTTTAAATTTAACTAATCAGTTCTTACAATTTTGTCGAAATTTTTTATATTGACATATAATAATCGAAAACAAATTAGAAAATCTATTGCCCAATGGTTGTTTTTAATAAAATAATTCTATAATAAAAGCATTAATCAATTATTGGTCAATATATCTTTGATTGATAAATCATGATAAAAAGAAAAACTCATGTAAGTTTCGTAAATTCTTTTCAGCGTATCGTAGTTTAATTATCTACTATTATTTAATTTTTCATAATAAAATTCTTTGAAAAATATTTTTACGATTTAAAGTTAAATAAAAAAACAATAACTATAGATGACATATAAAATCTTTTCTCTTCGTACAAGATACATTATTACGTGCATCTTGCTGAAACTATAATAATGCAGTGTATGCTCTCTTTCCGTCTATCTTACAATTCTACTCTCTTCATTCTTATTATCTTTTCTTTTTCTTTCATTTTTCCGTTTTTTATTTTTTTAATTTCGTTTCTCGTGTCTCTCTTTTTTTTCATTTAATCGTAAGAGAACCTAGAAAGCTATGATATCCTGAAACTTAAGTGATAGTTACGAGTGAACGAAGTCGATTATATACACATGGTATCTATATAGAAATAAGACGACAATTCATACTTTAATTTGGAACACGCAACGGACACTTTAATTAACATTTGAGAGAAAGAAAACTTAACTGCTTCTTAGGTTTCATACACATACATATAAATATATCTATGTACACGAGCGGAAAGTTCTGATTATAACTGTTATTTTAGAAAAAGAAACTATAGTCAATCTTTGTTTTAACATTTATATTTTTTATAAAATGTCAATTTTTTTTCTTATCTCATGTATAAGTATAGGCTATAAATTTTTATTAGATTACTTTTTACGTGTATATATATTACGTGTATCTATTACTATTTTAGTGCTTAGTTTATTTTAAAAGCGTTTTGCTTATGCATGAACTTTAGCTCGTACTCCTTTTTTTTCTTCTTTTGCTAGTGTGAACTTGATAGCTTGATTTTACATTTTAATAGGATGAACGATTTCAATTAAAGTTTTAAAGCTCAAAGAACGGAAAATTCTTATTATAACTGTATAGTTTAAACTAAAGCAATACAGACTTGTAACGCCAATTTTTTTTCTTCTTTTTTATACTCGTATACGTATCGTTTTATTCATGGATAAAACACCAATTTATGTGTCAATTTGATTGCTTTATGTATAACGAGTGGAAAATTTGCACCTGCTAATATTAAATATACAATATTTAAAAAAAATAAAATTAGCGTTATAGTTAGAATTAGCTCGCGAACGGAAATTTAACATTATAATTGCAATTCAATGCGGAGAGTTTTGCTCTCCTGTATGAGGATAAAACGTGCCAATTTGTGCTGTGTGTTGCTTTGATTTTGACGTATGTCATTCTGTCATTTTAATATTAATCATTTTAATTGGAATATAAAAATTTAAAATAAAAAAAAACAGAGATTACAGTTTTGTTTCTATTTTTTTTAATACGAATGTCAGAGTACTTAAGCAAGCACTTGTCACTTAAATTAACATAATCTGATCTTGATGATTTTCTCAGTTCAAAAGCACAAAGATTAATCTTACAAACGTATATAAAACGATCGCATTGCGAAACAGTCGTAGGTATATATCAATCGGCTATAATCTACAAATATGAGAAAAAATTAGTTTGAATTAAAAAAAAAATGAAGAAAGAAAAAGTCAAGAATTAACATCGCCTACGGACCTAATTTCTTATTCTCGATCGAAATTAGTTCATTAACAGATAAACGTAGCTATAAGATTCAATTAGATGAAAAAGAAAAAGAATGAAAAAAAAGAGTTAAAGAACGAAATGAAAGCAATTTACGAAAAATCTCATTAGCCAGCGTAATAACTGGTGTGGTGTACCTTTTATTATTGCTAGCGAAATATGTACGACGAATCGCTAAAGAATAATCGTTATGTATTATCATATGCTGATTTGTTAGGTTCAGACAGTTTTTCACCTTGTTTTTTTTTTTACTATTCTTCGTGATTTATCAGATTTGTAATTATTTGTTTGCAAGAAGAGGAAGCAAGGTAATATAACAATGGATACAGGCTTGTCTCATCATCATGATCATAAAAGTCATGTTAACTGCGTATATAACTCATTTATGGTTACATATAGCCTATGCTTTTTTTTCCTTTTCTTCATATTTTACATCTCGTGCCATTTTTTTTGACTATATATGGATCGGTGTAAACGAAAATTTAATTGCTACACGTACAGACACTTTCGAGCAGATCTTGTTTACCGGTGATAAGTAAGTCATGACATAAGAGGTTTCGTATGCGTAAGCGCGAGTATTTAAACGAATATCGAGATCGAAATAACTCATTATCGTTTTTGTCCTTTTTTTGCTATACACACTCAAAAATTCGTTAAGTAATGTAATTATGTAACAGCGAAATTTGGGTTTATGACTTTGTAAAATATTGTAATTGCTAATAAAATAGCACGTACGAGTGCAAAATCGTTATATCATAAAATAATATTTAAATAAAATTTACAAAAGTTCTCAGACACATGCAAAAACGTTTGCTCAGTTATAGGATGAGGAAAAAAAAATTAGAGCGAATTTACGATCGCACGCAAGAAGCTAGGCAGTCACCTCGATAAAATAAAAAAATTAAAAGAGAATAAAAAAGAAAAGATTAAGACAACCGAGTATATATAGAGTACGCTAGAAGCTAAAAAAAAGAAGCGAAAGAAGAGAGGAAAAAAAAGGTAAGAAAGAAAGAGGAAAGGTAGTGATTTTCTTAAAGCATTCTCTTTTATATACTAAAGCTATATCCTCTCTTTGCATCGTGCAAACTCCTTATATACATTTGCTTGAGAAAGTCGCACCAACTGCTGTTGCACTAGTACGTATATACTATATGTATGTATGTATACCTTGTAAAGCGGGTTTTCTTCTAGGTTACAACTACACGCATCGAGAAGAAGTAAAAGATAGAGAGGTGCATAACCGGGCGGGGCCCCTTCTTTCGTTTTATATATACTATACATATATAAGAGAGCAAAAGCAGTTCAGTTACCGCAGAGTCCATCGCACTCTTACGGCCTTTCTCAACTAAGCAAAAGCCAACATTGCTCGACTTCTTACGCGTTACGCCAGTTTATATACATTTTCATTTCTTTTAAAATTTTATTTCATATACAGAGAGGACCAATACTTTACGTGATTGATTTTTCTCTTTTAAAAGATCGTTTCGAGAAAAAGTTTTTAATTGAAAAGATATATTCTTGAAATTATTCAATCTTAGATGTTGTCAATTTTGTAATTTCAATTTGTATATGAAATATTAATGCAGTTTATCTATAAATAAACGTTAAATATTCATTACAAAGATCTAACGCTTGAATTTTAAGCATTAAAAATAAAAACTATATTAAAGCCAATCAAGAAAAGTTTCTAAAACTGTCATGAATAGAAAGTACAAAATTAAAATTTCTCAAAGATTTTGATCGTAATATAACCTAAGTTGATAATACTCTTTTTTTAGACTTATTCAATTTTAAATCTAAAACTATACATAAAAAGCTTTTGACTTTGCATAACTTTCAGTGCTCGCGTTTAAAATGCAAATAAATTTAATAAATCGGTCTTAGATAAAATAATAATAATAATTTAATTCATCTGATAAAAAGTTATGTAAATATTTTTTTTTTTTTAATTTAAATCTAAAATTGATCTATTATAGTTGCTTTAAAAAGTTTTACCTATAGTAATGTATTATTATTATTATTATTGGGTGCAACGATCTAGGTGTTAGTTAATGACGTAAGCAAACATTATTTTATTATGTAGATGAAGATATTGAATTTATCCTGATGGATCAAAATTTTTTTTTCTATTTAATTGACCAATACAGACAGCCTATAATTTCTCCAAACTTTTGTGTTTATAAACTTACCGAAAGTGAATATTTTGAGATTAGATGAAAAACATTTTTTTTTATTATCCTTTAACTTTTAGTGAAAATATCTTTAATGTTGAACAAATATTTTGCAGTGTAACGAAAATTTATTGATATAATAGACTTCTATTTTCGAATTTTTAAATAGTTCAGAGTGAACTATCGTAAATTTCACTGATTTTTTTTAACGATAAAAGTTTATATCTATAAAGTAATTTAATAATAAACTGTTATAATATTGAAAATTGTTTTGAACTATTTTTGATATTTTCCTTTTAGGCTGCACGTAAGAATTCAATAGATTTTTACTTTATTATAAAATATAAAATAATGATATAATATATTTTTTTATTATAATATTTTACAAATAACAGTTTCTATATTTATTAGCAAAAAATTAACTAATAAGTTAAAATTCTTTACAAATTAAAATATAATATAATAAGTTAGTAATATAAGTTATAATTCTTTATATAGTCAAACTTCAGTCCAATAAAAAATATAAAATTTAATTTTACTCAACTTGGCTTTCATACATGTAATTTTAAAGCAACATAAAATTTGATTAAATATTGAAAATTTTTCATAAAACTAAATAATTCAACAAAGATTGTAACTTAAACCATAAAATCTTTTCTTTTTTTTTTTGAACATAAAAGATTTTTCATTTTTATCACTTTAACACCGTGACTATATACTAAAACTCGACCCTTTGCCCATGGTCCTTTTCCAGCCAAAAGCTTCAAGCTCTCTAATATACACACACGTATATATAGATACAAGTTTAGTTCTTCTTTAGCCACATACTATACAGTCCGGAACGGGAAGTCAGCTCTGTTTGTCTTAGTTGTCCTCTATCCCTTTCTCCTTTTCTATTCCTCTCTATATATAACGTTTAAATGTACGCGCGCGTTTCTAAGCTCACAGCTACATATATAAATGCACATACATCTATATATCCATAGGAAAGTTAGTCCTGCGTCTCGTTTCTTCTTGGGCTCCTTTTCTACTGTGCACGTGAGTGTGTGTGTCGGTTTATAACGGAGAACGTTAGAGAGAGACAGAAGGTAGTGGGGAGTACACCAAAGTTCGCGATACGCAAACTTGCGAGGAAACCAGCCTGAGCTACTCTCATATATATACGTAGAAAGAGAGAGGGGCGTATGTTACGTACATAGTACACCCGAGCTATTGCGGCTGTTACTTGAGATAGTTGTGTGTCTTGATATCTTTTAGTTGCTCTTAGATTTCTAGTTGTTTTTCCAGAGAAAAAAATTAATTAATCATTTAAATTTAAACTTTCTCGTTAACAACTTCGTTGCTCATATGTATTAAAAAATTATGCTTACGAATTTTTCTAATTGTTCAATGTTGATAATCAAATTTTTCGAAATTTTCATTTTTATTCTTAATTTTTCAAGTAAAACAATATTTCTGATATATTGCTTCAAAAATTAATTTTAAAACAAATATTGCTGATAAAATTTAAATTTGAACATCAATTTACTTTTAATTAATTTCATCTTGCTAGCGTATGTAAAAAATAACTCCTAATTAACTCAAATTTAACAATATAATATTATATAATAAATTACGTCTTCGTATGTCTATATATATATACCAATCACGAATTAATTAATCGGCCACTTTGTTTATTTTACGAAACAAACATAAATTTTCGAAAAAAGTGAAAAAACAAAAGTTACACGAGAATTCAATTATCAAATAAAATCAAAACACCTGAAAGGACCAATTTATAATTTTCTCGCTCTCTCTCACTCGCAGACGTCAATACATTATATCTATAGATAACAGGTATATAATTCAATATACATATAGGTAGTATTAATTATCTCCTATCTGTAACAATAACAATACAACTGGTAAAGCTATACGGCTTCTACTTCTCATTACAAACTATATAGACAAAGATCGTGTAAAAGAGAGAGAAAACGAGAGTCGGTTAATTAATTGCAAAATCGTCCAAGCTATTCGCTTATTCTCTCTCTTTATCATAAACACGTGTATTATCTACGTATAAAGTATATTTGGCGCCTTATGAAATTGCAGTATAATAAAAAAAAGTCTGCGAATGTATTAGTCGATAATAAAATTTATCTTATATATAAGACAAACATGGTCGACTTTTAACTAATAATAAGCTAACTGCACGAGTATTATACTTTGTTAGTAAACCATAAAAATAAAAAAAAACTACGGGGAAAAAGAAAATTTGTGGGTAGAAGGGTATATATAGACAATTTGCGCTTGATTATCTCGCTACAAGATCTAAACTTTATGCGAACTTGTAAAAAAAAATAAGAAACTCGAATTCTCCTTCATTGTTTTGTTCATTACAATATATAATACTTGAAAGGCACACATTTGCCAGTATATTATGTTTTTATGCATATATGTACATTTTGGTAGCAGTTGTCGCGTTAACGTGAAGAAAGTACCGCTTTTACGTGTGCACATACGTGCTGTATATATACGGAAGTTTAAAAAGCTAAAGAGCGTATATACGGAAATTACAATGAAAGATTTTAATGAGAAATTTTCGGGGTAAGAAAACGGTTTCTCTTGCCGGTTGACTTTTAAATCAAGCGCGTCCATTTTGAAACGAACTTCCAGAAAAGAAGAAGAAAAAGTAAGAGAAAAAAAAATGTGTGAATAAATTGCAATATAAACCGACCTTCATAGCAAAACCAAGTACATTATGTAGGAGAATGTTATTAAATTTGCAAGGGTTTGTGTACGTGTACGTGTACGTGTACGTGTGTGTGTGTTATGACGACGACTACGACAACGACGATGATGAAATTGCGGAAGTTAATGGTTTTTGCAGGCTAGCACGTTTTATATGTGTTTACATTAGAAAACTTGAAGGTTTTAAATGACTTGTTTAAATGAAAAAAGAAGAAAAAAGTAAAAAAAAGCACTGAGAAAAACAGTTCACGAGGTACTAAAAAAAACATTTTTTCGAATAAAATGAAAAAAATTAAAAGTTGAATTTTGAAATTATAAAGTAGATTAAAATTAAGATTGCCTCTACTAATCTATCTTGGAGAAAAGTCGTGAAGATTTACGTTGTATTTTGATTTTAATTTAAAATAAATTTTATTTCTTTTTCAAGGCAAGGACATAATTAAATCTTTAAAATTAAAAATGGTAAAATATTTGAAGTAAATTAAACTCCTTTTACTGCTTATCGCAACAAGATTACCATACGACGTTCTAGTTATAATAAATGGGAAGAAAATGTTCTACCTTATCATCTAAAAAGATAACACATAAGCATTAATAGCGTACATTATTGCCAGGTACTGAAAATTTATAAAGATATAACCAGCATCTTTTATGCATTTCATACGGAATAAACAATATTTCATTATAAAATGTACTTGAGACAATAAATTTTCTACTATCTTTATTTTACAATCGTTTTTGCATTGTTAGAGATTTGTTAAACTTATCGTTTTCATTGATATTATCTTGTATTGATTAAACGTTTCCTTTTTTTTGCAAATAAAATTGGATATAATGAATTATTAAACTTTAATGATACTTTCAATTGTGTCAATGCGAATTTGAATAAATACTTTGTACAAAAGATCTTTGTGAAATAAATTTGTTTTGCATTGAATATAATATTTTGGAAATAATTTGAAAAGGCTTATCATTTTTGTATCGATTTAAATAAAAATTAACAAAAAAAAGCATAAAAAATTACTTAATTTATTTTTTTTTTTTTTTAAATTAAGTATTGTCTTTAAAAGAAAATTATTTTAAAAAACATTTGTTCGCGCGACATCTCACAACTTTAATACGTATCTAACCTTAACTTTAAAAAAAAAATAAAAAAAGTAAAATAAAGGTAAAAAATCATACAAAGCGCATACTTCTGTTATCTTAATCTTTAGATCTCTTTCTTCATGATAGTACATTATAAAAAAAAAGAGTGCAAAACTTGACCAATAAAAGAAACAAAAAAGATTTTAAAAAATTTTTTCATAGATCGTAACCTTCATACGCGATTTGGCACGCTTTTATATATATAAAGCGCATACCGTGTCGCTGCTGCATAGCACAGAGAAATAGAGAGAGAGACAGAGAGAAAGGGTCGGGTGGAGTCGCAGAGTGTGCAGTAAAAGCGTTATCCATCCATCTATTACCGCTTGCCGTTCTCCTTTTTCGCGACGCGCCAAAGAACGGAATCTTTCTTATATATACACATGTATACGTGTGTGTGTATATGTACTTGTATATATTGGTTATAAGTTACTAGTCACTATACGAAGTAACGAAAAGGTCGTGCATAAACGTTTAACCCCTTTCGCTAAGGCTCTACTTTCGCCCTGATAGTTTTGCTTCCTTTTTTTTCTTC
Organism: Anastatus disparis; assembly: GCA_017163975.1. Classification (NCBI taxonomy): domain Eukaryota; kingdom Metazoa; phylum Arthropoda; class Insecta; order Hymenoptera; family Eupelmidae; genus Anastatus; species Anastatus disparis. The sequence goes on from JAFFSR010000251.1 coordinate 7,740,657, forward strand.
TCTGCTTTTTTTTTTAATGTGAGAGAAGCACATGGATGACGGTCTTGTCCCGTAAGCCAACCTTGATTGTTTCGCTTCGCGATGCAGTTACGTTGGTGTATATATATACTCACTCTGATTTTTGTTCGTTTCACTGCGGGAGTTTTACAAAGGTGCAGCAATTCACAAACTATCCTTAGCTTTCATATCTTGATGGAATTTTCATCTCCGTTGCTTATAATTTTTTTTTTTCATTTTTTTTCTCATTTCTTTTCTTTTTCATTTTTTTTTTAACTACCTTCCTTGTTGGTCTTAGATTAAACGTTAGTAGTATATACTTTAAGTAGATCCCGCTTTATTAATAGAGGAAAAAAAGTAGAATGTTTAAGTTCTTTTTCTATCTTGCTCTAGTTTTTACTTAAGCTAAGCACTTTGTCGTGACGATGAAATTTGCATAATGAAGAAAACGAGCATCTCAATGGGATATATAATAAATAAAAAAAGTAATAATAAACGTTAAGCTAGTTAAATTATTTGTATTATTATTTTTAAAGAGCCATATATTTTTAATATAATAGCATTACGTGTAAGTGAGCGTGTTTAAATAAAACCATATATTTTTTTTTTATTTATATTTTAAAGCTCTAAAAGTATTGTTTAATTTATGAAAATCAAGAATGAGTATAATCATGTTAATAAGTCTTCCAAAAAATATAAAATATTAAATTATCAATTCATTTAATGATTTTTGAAATATGATATTATCATTATTAATTTAATCAATGATTGAGAGGTCGTCAGTGGCTCACTCGGTAGAGTGATGGATTCGCAATCTCGAGGTTCCGGGATCAAATCCTGGTCTCAGCCAATTCATACAAGCACCACTGTACATTACATGTGCTTTGTTTACAAATACACTGAAAACCTTCGTCGCTAATTAGTACCGCAATGATAGCATAAATACAGCGACGATAAATAAAATAAAAAATTAAAATATTTATGTTTAAAGCATCTATTTTTTCTAATAAATAAATAATTATTATTGTAATGTTACCAATAAGATTTTATTTTTTTTTCAATTAGATTTTCAAGTTGTGTATTATTGAATTATTAAATCAAATTAAATATAATGTAATTAAGTTACTAAATCGACCTGTTAATAAAAAAAATTAATTAAATTAATTTAGTAGCTTGAAAATTGATGAAAATTGTTCAACATTTTGTTTATAAAGCTTGAGTTTATAAACATCTGTATTCACTTTAACCCTTTTTTTCATTCACTTTATCATGAATAAAATTTTACGATGGTACTTCATCAACCTCATCTTATTCCACTCATATTTTCTTTCTACGTGCTTTCTCACTTCGTCAGTTACTTTCCTTCTTATATACACTTTTAGTATTACTGCGTGACTTATACAAGATCCTTTCCAACTTATAACTCTATAGTCAAGAATAAAAAAAAGAAGAAGAAGAAACAGAAGTAGCATTATAGTAGCATATAGTAAAAGCCCAAGTGGTATATCGCAATTAGACAAACGAAACGAAAAAAATATAAGAATGCCTAAAGGTATTTTCAGATGTATATATATTGTTTGCGTGTTTGGCTCCAAAAGAATATAAAAAATTCTGAGCAAAAAAAATATCTATATATATATAAATATCGAGATAAAGAAAAAGTAAAAAATAAAATTATTACTTGTGGAAGCTGCAAGTAATTATCGTGTAGCTCAAGAAGTCTGTCTGGTCTATTCGTAAGAGAGACAATGAAAGAACAAGTCAATAGGGTCCATTGTTAAATTTCTTTTCAAAATCTTGACTTGTTGATTTTATATGAATTCAACAAAGTCTGTTTTTGTTGTTGTGTGTACAAATATATAAGATTTCGGGTTTTTTGCATTGATTTTTTTTTAATATCCAGATGTAAGCCCTTTATAGACTTAATCGATAACTCGTGCATATTGTGTTTAAATTAGTTCTACTTGCGTGACGTGTTGTGTAGATCATTGTCATATTGTCAATTTCGCACGTGTGCTACCAACTACATACGCGCACATGTACGTACATGCCCACACAAATGCACTTGCGCACATATACACATACGCGCGATGCAAAGATGATGACAAGATGATGGTGTTATTTGTCTATGCAAGACAAATTGGAGCTGCACGCGCTTCGTATAATATTTTTTGCCTGCATGATGACTCTACTGAATAGTCTTTTGATCTTTGTTGGGATGACAAGCTATTCTTCGGATCCTATTATTTCTTCACATAGAAGATTATTTATTTTGTTTTTATAGGTAATTTTAAAAGATTCTGAAGTTTTTATTAAAAATTGACGCTTCTATAAGGATTCTTTATTTTGGTTATATATTTCAATATTAGTCGAGACATTGGACAGCTGTAAATTAGGATACATCAAATATAATATGAGGCTTTAAAAAAAAATTATTATGAAAACATGATGGATCTGAAATTTTGAGAAAAGATTTGAGTACTACAAAAATTTTATTTTAAAATTAGAAAAGTGAATTATTCAAAATTATTGCTATTTAATTTTAATTTTTAAAGCATTTGACAACGAGTACTTTAAATCTAAAATACAGTACCTCATGTGTCACAGTTAATAAATTTTATTTAACCCTTTCAGAACCAATGTACATTACAATGTACATTGACATTTTTTGGTTTTTTTGAAATTGTGCAAAAGTGGCTTCAAATTTTGTAAAAAAAATATGTGTATTAGATTGAAGTGGACTATTTCCGATCTCAAACTGAGCGCCTAAGTTATTATATCTTTGATAGAAACTGAGAAAACTTGAAAAAAAAAAAAAAAAAAAAATTTTTATCGCAAAAATTGCTTAATAAATGAACACTTATCATCGCTAAATGGTTATCAAAACTTTTCATGATGAAATAATAATTCCGTTCTGAAAGGGTTAATTCAAATAAATATCGGTCCATACAATTAAAAGTTAGTTTTAAATAAATCAACGGTATTTATTTGCTCAATGTAAATCTTTTACACTTGAAAATTTTTTAATTAAAATTTTGGAATGTAAAAAGTTAGCTGAATTCACTTTTTAACAACAATTGAAATAGCAAGAGATTTCGATATCTGTAACAGCACTTTATTGCTTTGAATAAAAAAATTCTTTCAATTAAAATTTAGAACAGTAATCTTTTTTTTTAATAGAAAACGAAATTTTTGGCATTCTTTACTCAAAATTTATTAAAATCCAATTTGAGATGTTACGATTCATTTATCATGAGTAATAAAGTCAGTGTTTCCTAATTATCAATAAGATATTTTACAGACAATTAATGATGAATTCCTGATAATAAAAAATAACACGAATACTTGTAAGTATAATAAAAAAGTTTTATCAAGTTAACTACTCTACAACAAAGACAAAACTAACGGATTCGATATTTAGTCAAGCATCAATGCGTCAAGGTTCAACGAGCTGCAAAATCACGAGTGCGCGAGTAGATTTATAACAATATTATATAAAATCGTGTGTAACTAAAAAAAATTTAAGCAAAACTCTCAGCTAAGAAAATACAGATAATACAAAAGAATTTAGAAAATTGCTCGTTCATGAGTAATAATATATATAATGTTTTGTTGACTGTATAAAAAAAATTTTCCATCGGAAATTTATCTTTTTTTTTCACCATCACTTTTTTTTAAACATCGCGCTAACGTTAACGAGCTCCCAAGGAGAATCATGTTTCACAGATGTGTATAAGTTTTTATTTTATGTTATTACTGTTGGTTTGCTTTATGGCGGTCAGTTTTTTTTTCTCTTTCTCTCCTTGTGTCTTATGGTAAAAGAGAAAAAAATGGGGATATCTTTACACTTTACTTTATTGCTGAAAAGTGAAGAGGATATTATTTTTATGAATGTTTATACTTTTTTTATAAGTTGATATTTTCACTTTTGAGTATCTCTTTGGAAAAAAAAGGTTTATTGCTTTTTCATTGTTGCCAGTTTATTTGAGCCATGATATTAGTTCATAAATTTAAGAATTTATTTTATTTTTACTATTTCCCAAGCTCGATATTTAATCTAGATGCATCCATGCGGCGTAGTTTTATAATATATAAAAATTTATAGAACATTTTTCAAAAATCATCATAAAAAGATTAAACTTTTTCTACAAAAAAAATCAATTATTGCCAGGAGTAAAAATCGTGATGTGAATTCATTTTCACATGCTCATTTTAATCTCAGAAATTTTATGGTGCAAGAGACATTACAAAGTGTTATAAAACTGATTTATTGCGAGTAAGATTTCTAACTGGCTAGTTATGAACTTTTTGTACATTATAAATAGCTCCATTTAACATAATAAGTTTCATTAAAACTTAATTACTTTTTAATTCAATGATCATTATTTTTTTTTCTTTTTCTGTTACAATTTTAATTTTTCTTTTTTTTTAAATTATTATACAGTTTTTATATTACATCAGACTGTTGTTATGTATTATATCTCAAATAATTCACCGAATTTCATTTACTGAAGTAATTTTTCGGTGTCGTGAAAATTCAGTAATAACAGAACGTAATACGGCAAAGGATCAGAGAGACAAAATTTATAACGCTTATGTTAAAAAATGAAGAAAACAAAATGTCAAAGGCCAGGTTTAAATACCATCTTATTCGTAAAAGAAAAAAGAAAACAAAAAAAAAATTTCTCTTTGAAGGTATAGCACTTTTGAATTTTTCTTTTTAATTCTTTTTACTTGTTTATTAGAAACCTCTAACATGACGTGATTTGAGCTTTACATCTACATGTGTATGTGTATACATGTATACACACATATAAACGAAAATACCTAGAAGGAGTCTTAAATGAGAAGATGTTGCCTTAGTTGCTCTTTTTAACTATGAAAGAAAAAAAGAAGAAAAAAAAGTCGCGAGAAAAGGCAAGCGCGCAGCAAACAAAATGTTGATGCCCAACGACGTGAAGCTTCTATATTCGGTTTGCTTTAGATGCTACTGTAAACTAATACGTATACATTATATACCTAAAGCTCTTTCATCTTCTTGGGAGGCTTTTTGCTTTCCATACAAGCTTTTAAAAGAGGATCGCGCAAAGAATCTCTTATGCGTGAAAATTAAGCCAGATGGAGAGAGAAGAGAAGGAGGGAGGGACTAAGGACAAAGAGTGTTAAAAGAACCAAATTACAAAGACAAGGATACTTAGCTTCGTGAGCTAAAGATTTTTAAAGAATGATTTTACGGAAATGATTCTTTTTTTCACCTATTGTTTATAAAGATGTCATCGCATAGATTTTATTAATTTCATGATTTTAGATAAAATCTATTGGGTGTAAATTTTTTATGTACGATTTATTATAACAAGTATTTGATTGTTTGTAAATTTTAATTACGCTTTTTTTTCTTTAATCGCTCATGGTATTTGACTATTGCATTAGTTTGATTATTTTTAGCAATAATTGATTACAAGAAATTAACAATGAATTAGAAATTTTTTAAAAATATCAAACATAGTATCAACATGACGAGCAAAATAGTCTTACAGAAAAAAAAATTTTTAAATATTATTTTTATTATTTGTAATGTATTATTTGTTATAAAACTCTAAAAATAAAAAAAAAATTTTCAATTTTTTTATTTTAATATTCTATAAAAAAAATCATTTTTATTAATTTTAGTTTACAATGATTTTTTTTTAATTTTATTTAACGTCGCTGTATTTATACCATCATGAGGACGTAATTAGCAACGGAGGTTGTCAGTGTGTCGTATGAGTAAAGCACATGTAATATACAGAGGGGCTATATGTATCGCTACTTGAATAGCCCCTCAGCGGTGCTTGTATAAATCGGCTGAGAGCGAGATTCGAACTCGGAACCTCGAGATTATGAATCCATCGCTATACCGAGTGAGCCTCTAAAACCTCTTAATTTAATAATTAATAAATATAATTGTATAATTAAGTGCTTATGAAAAGTTAGAAAATCAAATAAAGAATACTATTAATATTCAAATAGAACCTAAATTATTGACTTTGTTATAGAAAAACATAAATTCTTTGTAAAAAGATTTTTGCAATTATTCTGATGAATTTTTATTTTTTCAAAATTAAAATTATTTTGATGAACTTTTACGATTTGATAAGATAATTTAATTATGCGCTTCTACACTGTACCACCGTAATTGTATATAAACTAAAAATCAACTTCTCACATAACTTTTTTCTCCTTTTTTTTTCTCGTTTCAGAAGTTATAAATATAATAAACCATGCGCCAGCATACATCAGCTTCAACAAATTCGTTTTGTTAACAGCAACTGAATAATCTTTTCCTGACTCAGCGCAATAAGATTTTGTACAAAAAAAAAAAAAAAAAAAAGAGAGAGAGAGAGAGAAAGAGAAAAATTAAAGAAAATAAAAAAGAAACAACAGCAACAACAGCAGTCAAGACAAGCAGCGTGCGCTTGCACATCGTATGCGCAACATACGCGCTTATATAAAATAAGAATTCAAGGAGCAAAGAAATATATATATACGCGGCTAAAGGAACGATATAGAGTCACGTCGTCGCTTTAATTAGCCTGCCAAGAGAGAACTCCTATCAAACAAACTCTCTTTCTTTCTTTCTTTATCTTTTCTCTTCTTCACACCCCAATTCTCTAAAGTTTCTTCGTTCTCTCCATCCTTATGCTTATACTTACGCGTTAGTTTCTTTCGTTCATTTTCTTCTTTTATTATTATTTTCTTGATTTTTTTTTCAATATTTTTTTTTCCTACCCAACTTCTGCCATCAAGTTCTCTTTTCTTTCTTATTCGCGCGCTCGCGCATGGAATCCTTAGTTGATGCTACAACCCGGTAGCCTGTGAAATATTATATAGCCGACGGTGACAAGGTGTTTACCACGTTAGCTGCCGTCACCGTCAGCCTCTCTTGCTCATCTTTTTTTTTCTTCTCTTAGACACTTCAGAGTGCAAAAGAGAAGAGAATTAAGAAGAGAGAGAGAGAGAGAGAGAGCTTGCAATTCAGCTCACACCATATAAGAATATGTTTGCCAAGAGCCAAAAAGGAAGCTGCTTCAAGTAAGAGACAAGAAGAGCCGCTTGCTCATGATGTTATATACTAAAGGAGAATATAAGGCAAATCTTTTTCCTCTCTTCCTCCTCTTTACACCCTTCCCTACAGCATTTTAAAACTCTTGAAAGTCAAAGCACCAAGAGGGAGATTGATGGAACGACGAGATTGAAAAATATTTTGGCAAACATAATTTTCTATAGTCTTTGGATTATCTCGATTTAGTTTGACAAAGAGTTGCCCTCTTTTAATATAAATTAGCCGAAAATGACAGTATTTTCAAGGGATGTTTCCAAAATATGCATTTCAAAAAAGGAGATAAACAAAATAGCTGTTTTATTTAAAATTTCTTCGTATTTTTAGCTTTGCACATTATGAATAATTTAATCAGAGTAAAATATAATTCGGAAAAGAGGTCGTCAGTGGCTCATTCGGTAGAGCGATGGATTCATAATCTAGAGGATCCGAGTTCGACTCCCGCTCTCGGCCGATTCATACAAGCTCCACTGTACACGTTACATGTGCTTTGTTTACAAACACGCTGACGACCTCCGTCGCTAATTACCATTGCAATGATAGCATAAATACAGCGACGTTAAATAAAATAAAAAAGGTTAGAAAAATATTTGTCCAATAGATGATTCTCTACACTTTTTTAAAAATTTTTTTATTTTTTATTTATACCATCATTAGGATGCTAATTAGCAACGGAGGTTATCAGTATGTCTATAAACAAAGCATATGTAACGTACAATGGTGCTTGCATCAATTGGCTGCCAAGACCGGGATTCGAACTCAATACCCTGAGATTACGAGTCCAACGCGCTCTACCGAATTATCACAAACCGACTCTAATAATTGTATTAATTATAATATTTTATAATTTACAATATAACAATTTTAATCAATTTCTAAATCCTCATTATCAAGTGAAATACAGATTTTAATATTTGAACTAAAAACAACATTCAAAATCCAAAAAAACGATTTTTCAATAATTAAATTTACAATCAGAATAAATGAAATTATTAAAAAAACATTCGAAAGAAATTAAAAGTCGATCAAACATTGGGTAACATACTGTTATGTCAGCGAGCAAGTATCAAAAGGTTAAGACGCTTTGATATTTCAGTGCAAAAAAAAATGGAAAAAAAAATAAATAAATGAGAGCTGTATTGCCAAGCTATGCAAAGTGTTAAAAATACGCGACAGGTAACTCATTTATCAGTGTCAGTCTTGAGAGAGAAATGTGCGTCGCTCGTAACAAAAATATGAATCTCTTCATGATTTGAATTATGTTCTAACGGACATGAACAAAAAAAAGAAAACATTTTTTTCTCCTTTCAAAAAAATTATATTTTCTATCATCTAAAAAATATATATCTTTTGTTTGTTTAAATTATTTTAATAATATCTGATATTCCAAATGACACAGTTTACTTAAATCTTTAAATAATTGTACAATCAAAAGCTCATAAATCTAAACTAAAAAATCATAATTTCATCAAAAATAAAAAATTTATAAAGTCTATATACTGAAAAAAAAGAAATACATGACCTACTTTTAAAAGCGCAAAGATAGCTAATATCACGATAAAAAAGTAGGTGAGAAAACTGGTGCACTGTTGAAAAAAAATTAAATGATTTAATTAAAAAATAAATTTATAAATTTTTAGAAAAAAAATATTTGTTCTTTTTTATCATACGTTTTTTTTTTTATCCAGTATACTAACTTGGCACTCATATAAACGAATACATGGACTAAACGTAAGGCAAGCTTGCACTTTAGACCAATGTAATCGTTCTATCCTTTTATACGATCGTAAAATTCTCCTTTTACCTAACACTATGTTGGCTACGACATATTCAAGCTTTAAACTTCAGATACCAAGTCCTTATCCTTGTAAATTCAAGATTGATTTTTTTTCCGAAGAAGAGAGTTTGTACTTTATATGCAACACATATGTAACTATAGATTTTTTTTAAAGTGTAGTTAAAAAATTTACTTACGTCAGCAGTAGATTTTTATTGCGAAATAATCTGTTTGATTATACTAATGTATGTATATTAATATTTTAAAATTTCAATTTTATGTTAGCTACTTTTGTTATTAATTTCATATGAAGAATAAAAAATTTGATATATATGATAAGATAGAGAGGGTGAAAATAGTTTCATTAGATATGTGAGCATATAAAGTTATATAATGCTATAAAAGTTCATTATCGAAGTAAAAAGGCTGTCGGTGCGTCGACGAAGGATGCATAAACATTCTATTGGAGGGATGGATTAATGTTCGGAAAATTTATGAGGCGATAAATACGTATTAAAATATTGAAGGCAAAGTGAAAATGAGATTTTTCTTTTTCTCTCTCTCTTTTTTTTTAAATGGAATAATGCTGCTATGGGTTGTATATTGTATTTTTTAAGATATAGGTTAAGTAAAATTGATATGTACTTAATCTTTATATCTCATGATTAAAGAAATTTTATGAAAAGGCATAGTGAAAATTTTGAAAATAAATCTTGAAGAATGAATTAATCATTTTTAAGAGTAAAGATATTAAAATATTTTTACATATAAACATATGATTAAATATATAATGTTAAGTGTTAATTCAGAAAATATTGAGCTTTATATCAAATTTAATATCTTGCTTATCAAAATGTGGCATTTCAAATAAATACATTTTCATATGCATAAAAAAACTATTTACTAAATGATTAAATTTATTAGACGATTTACATTCATCTCTTTTATTATATTTTTTATTTTTAACGTACTCTATGCTCTGTATCTTGCATATAAATTAATAAAAAGAGTTCCAATTTGGAAATAAAATTTATTTTCCAAATTTCATAAACTCTGCAATTTTTACTGACGAAAACTTTTAGTATTAACAAACTAAAAATTTCCCGTTTGTATAAAAATTTATTTTTATAAATGATTTATTTTATAAAATAAAAGTTTTTTCATCGTTCCAAATAAATAAAGAAAAAAAAAATAAACAAAGATGCAAATTTCATTCAAATCTAAATAAAGATATGATTATATATTAAATAATTTAAAAAATTTTTAAGAATATTAAAATATATAGAATATCTTGAATTCTTCATGAAAATTTTATAAACGCATAAAGAAAGTCTTTTAAATTTCAGAGAAATATTATTTTTGAGTTTTTGAAAGATAAATTTGCAATTCTGCAGTATTCGTATGCGTAAAAGTATTTTAATAAAACTATTGCGTAAAAATAGTTTCAAGGATTGAAGCTACTGAAAAATTGTCATAAAAGCTTCATGTATATACATATATATATTGAAATTTTTCTAATATTTTATCTTTAAATTTTTATATTACATTCTTGAATGAAATTTATTAAGAAAATACCATTTCTGTCATGCTTGAATTTTGATTGTCTAAAGTGATCTCTCTCTTTTTTCTCCTTCTCTTTTTCTCTTATTCTCTCGGTTATATTTAGAGCACTTTCATTTCCATTTTGTTTTATGTCAAAATTTCAATTTTTAAAAATGTACTGCGAGTTTAAAAAGCGTTTCTTAAAATTACGCAAAAATTAGTAAAATTGAAAGTTTTTAAATGTTAAAATTTTACATCTGATTTCGGATAAAATCTTTATTGACATAAAATACTGCAGCACAAATTTATTTAAATTGAATAAAAAATTCATATTTTGATAAATAATTAATAGAACTTTATTATTCCAATAACTTTTATTCCGAAGTTACTAAAATTTATGCAATAATGCAATATTTTTTGAGCATCAAAATATCCTTTATTATCGTTTATTCCCATTACTAAAAATTCATTAATTCACATACGTGCATTCGACATCAATTCCAATTGACCAGTAAAACCTCATGCAATAAAATAATTCATTCATGCATAAACATATCCAACAGCCATTCGACAATATTCCGTTAAAAAAAAAGTACGTGCATCTATACATACGTACAAGCGATGTCTAGAATATCAGAAAAAAATGTAAAAGGTCCCTTGAATACAATGTTAGCGAAAAATTTAATTAAAAATTGGAGAAATGTGGCAAAGCATATCTTTATACGCTGAAATCTATATTACAGATACGTAAGCGACAGGCTAATTTCACTTATTTACAGGACATTACACATCAACAGTGAGCAGCGTTAGTTTCTGCTGAATTCTGGTTACCTAATGCGCCGTTAAATAATCGATCAATTTAACCAATAAGCAAAAGCGAATCCGACCCTTTCTCTCTCTCTCTCTCTCTTTCTACTTTGTGTACCAAGGATGCAGCAGACACTTCCATTTAACAATAAAACCATGCGACACAAACAAGAACTTTCCTTAGAGTCGTATGCACACGTATAAAGTATAAACTCTATCTCTATCTCTCTCTCTCTCTTTTCTCTTTCTCCTTTTCATTGCATTTGACATGAGTTGCTAGAAATCCCCACATGTCGCAAAAATCTTCTTCTTCCCTCCTTTTTGGCTCGTGTCTCTTGTTCTCATCTACTTGTATGTTATATATATATATATATATATATATATATATATATATATATATATATATATAGTTATAAGTCTTGTTCGTTCGTGCGTGTACGTATATATGTGTCTTTTGCCAGAGAGAGCTATGTCGTCCTCGAGGATAAAAAAAGAGAGCATCTGCGTTGCAGAACATCAATGTATGTATAAGCGTTAAAATATTCTACAAAAATTATGTTGATGTTACATCGAGTTATGCGCACCAGATGGGATCAAGTCAAAAAAAAACAACGTATATGCAATGTCTTTTAAATTATATAGAATAGTTTTTCTTTTTATTTCAAATTCGATGTTAATGATGTTAGTGTTGACAACAACTATTTTTATCTCAGTGTAAAAAATTAAGTGATAATTTTTTTCTTTTGATGTTTTTATGGGTATTAAATGCGTGTTATGTTTTATCAAAAAAACATTATTTTTAAAAAAATTAGTATGATGAAATACAGCCTAATGTAAACTAAATTTTTAGCACAAATTTTATCGTAAAATCTCGGCATCGTATTAAATAGAATTCCCATTAATTTAATTATCTAAACTCTAATAAATACCAAATAAAAATATTTTAAAATTTTCAGTATTTAATTTAAAATTTAATGTTTAATTGAATTTTTTGAGCTATAAATTCTTTCCTAAAAATACATAAAATTTTCAAATTACAAACTTCAAATACGGTTAGCTTTATATTAGATTAAACTGATAAACGATAAATATGGGTCAATATGTCAAAGGTCTTATCATCATATTAAAATCTAAGCCATTTAAAAACTCATTAATTTTAACTGAAATTCATGATAATATTATAAAAACATTAAAGCAGCGCAAAATTTACATTGCTCATTGATTTATCGATTATTTTGAAATCATTGATACGATTTAGCTTGTCTGACAATTTACATTTCATTTATATACCATCTGTGTACGCATGACGAGTCATGTTAATTATAAACATGTATACAAATTTCTTTTAAACGGTATTATGGCTTTTAATTAAAATCCGACGTGTAATTTCATATCGAACAATCCATTTGTATCGCGATTATTTTACAAATATTATGTTTGGCATGATGAATAGGTTTTTTTTTAACACTTTATTGTAAACGTTAATTTTAATCTCGTGAACGTGAATAGTTGGATTAATTTTATAAATATTCTAATTTCAATTAGTTTATTTTTACAAAAAGTATTTTTTATTTACTTCAACCAATAATTCTAATTTTAATTTCTCGAATTAAAAGCTGCAATAACAATAAATTTAAAAGTAATTCTGTATATTTAAAATTCACGTAAAAAATAAGAGGCGTAGAAAACCTCCTTTTATTCTTGACATCTTATACAAATAAAGCAGCGTGTGGGTTATAAAATATTCACATCAACTCCCAAAGATTTCTCTTCTTGTTCCGAGTGCCTATGTATGTGTGTCATCATGGTAATTTCGTTTAATCTAATCCCATATCCGACACAACAAGCGCCTTTTGAAAAAAATGCAGTAGTAGTATTATATATACTTATAAATTTTATTTGTCTCTTCTGCATTTCTTTTTTTGGCATTCAATTGCCTTATACGATGTATTAAAAAAATAAGAAAATGAAACTGAAACGTGAGAGTAAATTTGTGAAGCGAAAGAGGCGTGGAGTTTAAGGAAATGTATGATGCGAGAGAGATAGAGAAAGAGGAAAAAAAGAGAAGCAGAAAAAAAAATAACAGAAGAATATATGTTCTGAAAAGAGAAAATTTCGAATGACGATAAGACAGCTTTGCCTCGGCTTCTTTTGAGGTGCAAAGACGTATGCAACTCAGCGAAGAAAGAGAAAGAGAAAAATTTTATTTTTTCTACGTGTGTGGATACGTATATATATACACGTATAGAGAAAAGGTTAATTTTATTATCGCTCATTCTCCGCTGCTGGTTTAGTACCGAACGAGTTATTGCATCAAGACGGAAATTTCTTTAATCGTTATCTTTGAGCGTATATAAAAGAAAGACGAGGGCCCATACTCTATACTTGTTTTTAAGCTTTGATAATATTGCATTGCTTTCTTTCTGCCAAGATTTTGTATAAGTATATCTCGCGGGCAAGAAAAAAATAGAGATGCCTGAAATGGTTAATTTTTGCACATTTTATTTGTTATTTACCGGCATAACTTTTCTTTATTTACATTTTGTTTGTTTTTTATTTTTTTTTTTTTCATTCGAGATACGAGTAATGGCTTTAACAGATATTGTTTATCATGAACGTCACTTGATATTATTTTCTTCATATTTTTAGATAGGTTGCTCTTTGGATTCAGTTTAAATTGAAGTATTGAATCGCATTTCGATGCTGCTGCTGTTGTAAGAAAAAAATATATATAAAGTTGATTGTAACCTGAACAACAGGTGGTTCTTTTGTAACGTCGGAGCAAAAATTTTTATATTTTATTGATTCTTTTTTATGTATTAAATTATTGTTTCTCTCGCTCGTAATCTATACAGACATGAAATATTTATGAAATTAAGTTTACATGAAATTCAATTACACGATGCTATTTAAATTTACAATTCATTTAAATTTTTATAGATTTTAAAAGTTTTTTTTTTGTTAAGAATTTTCAATGTCGAATCTGAATAATATTGTGCAGTCTATTTACAATTAAGAATGAAATTTTTAATACGCGTTTATATAAAAAGCAATCATTCTGATTTCTATTTGAAATGTCAGTTAACGTGCATGAAAATGAATCATAATACAGTGTATATGCAGGAAATGAATCGTAAAAGCATGAAATACTAGTTTTCCAGCTAATGGCAAGAGTGAATATTTACGTGATCAATAATAAACGAAACAGAATAAGAGATTCGATTAAAAATGAAATGAAATTTTAAACGATCACATTCACGATTACAGCTGGTCTATATATATATATATGCATCTTTTTACAAAACGATGGATACGTATAAAGCTCTAATATCCAGAATCTAGTTTCCGAAACTTCGATCTCGTTTGACGTTCCAGATTCTGATGCTCAACAAGCTCTAGTACACACACATACACGTGCGCATATACACGAATGCACACATATATGTACGTATATATGAGTTTGCAAGTCCGGCGGCGAGATTTTGGACGATAATCTACTTCGCGAACGAAAGCCCCGAGATATTACTCTGTGTATACTTCTTTTTCTCACACATGCATTATACTCGTATGTATGCTTTCTCTTTCTTTCTTTTTGCTTCTCTTTCGTGTGCTGCAAAAGCCAGAAGTATATATATATACATATATACCTATCGGCGCGAACGACCTGTTCAGCGAAACGGTATCAAGTTTAACGCCTGGCTTTTCCTTATACTCATTGCACCCAAACCTCTCCTCTTCTTCTTCTCAGCGTTGTTTTATATGACTCAAGCTATAACTGGCGTAAAATTTGAAAACTTCTTTCTGGTTTCATTTTTTTTTCTCTTTTTTTTATACTCTTGCTTCTCTTTTTTTCGTTTTATTTTAATTAAATGAATATTAAAGTTTTGGAGAGGTATGGAGCGTGAAAATTTTGAAACGATTCTACGCTTATTAGCTTTTGAAATATATTGGAAGGATTAGGGTATTACTTTTAAAATTACTCGAAATTCTGAGTAACGATAATACGCGCTGGCTTTTAAATTTAAAAATTTGTTGAAAAAAATTTAACCGCTTATTTTGCAAGTTTTATATTATAGCAATATGTTTTAAAAACTTGTTAATACGGATTTCGTAAAGTTTAATTGTTATTTATGTTTTTATTAAAATCATTGTACAATATTTTTGTGATTATCTTGTTTTTCGTTTTTCTTTTTTTTCAAATAATGCACATGTGCATACGCACACATGCACCTTCTTATATGATCTAAAACCTATAGATACAACCATATTCTCACTTTATACTTTCGATAACACCATAATAAAACTGCTTTCCACCTTATACGCCGAGATTTTTAGTAAAAATTTTCTTATCATCACAGCACTCCATCATCCAAGCTCAATCATATTTTTGCATACACACAGCTTTACCTTCTCCATCATTTTCGACAAAAAAATATGTATGTGTATATAAAAAAAAAGACAGATCATCTATCCTTTTATTCTTCAGAGTTAGCCAAAGTATCAGGTTTTAAAGTTCTTGCATAAAATATTCAGCTTGATTCTTTCTTATATACACAAGGTGAAGTATCATATATGTATACATATGCGGTATAGTGCAATTTTTCGTTTCGGTTACGTACAGCACATGCTCTTCATAAAAAGAGGTAACAACAGCAGCTCAACAATGGAGAGAATATACGTCTCTCTCTTGGCAAAACAACATGTTTAAGCTTCTTCTTTGATATATACATATATCCAGCTTCTCCACATGCTGAGCCCATAGGAACATCAATAAAAAAGGATTGAGCATTCTCTCGATCATCATTTTACTGTATTTGTAATTATTAAGTGCAGTGCTTGGTGTGATAATAAGCAAGCACACCATACCATGCACTTCTTGTATTCTTAAATACACGTGCAAGCGTATACATACACAACGAGCATACACGCGCTCACACTCATACACGTATATCCAAAGCCTCCTGTTATTACTATCATTGTGCCGAATGAAATTACGCCCCAGATGCGTTTCCTGGGTGCCTTTTCTTTCCCTTCGTGTTCGCGTTTTGTGGTGTACGAAGATCATTTTTAGATGAAAAGAAAGGAGGGGAGGGCAGCTCCATAGTGGTTTTATCGTGCGAAAAAATAAAATTTCCAATAATATATATATTTATTATACGGAGCATAAGGTGCTCAAGATAAATTTTCCAACAAATTTGATTTAATTATGGTTTTATATATCAGTTAAATAATCGACAAATTATTGGAATAATACGTTTTTATTATTTTTATTTCCATCGAATAATACGATTATGATATTTTCATTAATTTATTGAATAAAAGATTGTTTATTGCGTTATCATATTAAAAGATTAATCGATAAAAAAAAGGATAACCGGCGAAATCTAATTAGTTAGTTATTAAAAAATAGCAGTTATTAAAAGTCTTTTTTTTATGACACATTATATATAACTTGACTCGTAAAACGGTCGGTCGGATGTATTTCATCTTCTTTATTTTTTTAATACGTAACATCAGCATAAAAACATAATTAGCAAAGTAGATGAACTTTTTCATTATTAAAATGTTCTTATGAAAAAAAATTTTTATAATTTAATTAAAATCTAGTAGAAAACATGTTTACAAAATTCCATACTTATTCTTTTTACCCTGCTCCCAAGTATGATACTTGATTTTGTTAATTAGCATAATATATTTTTTAATAACAACGCGTATAAATAAGTTGATATATAATCCATTTTACAGAAATAACAAAGTATAAGGCTTTTTTTATACTCGAAACACGATAAAAAATTTTTATCTCTCCATTAAATTATCCTCTTGTGTCATTAAGATAAACGATCGCATCGGAAATTCATTTGGTTTTAAAAAAGAGAAGCATAAGTCAATTTCTACCAATGAAATAAAAGAAAAACGAAATATTATTTCGAGAAAAAAAAATTATTTACGTTTGGTCTCACATCGATTTCATTTACATAAAGGTTAAAAAAAAGGGAAAATAAAAATATCTCTTCTCTTTTCATCCATAAAGTAAAAGACAAAAAAAAGCATAATTGCATCTCCGCTTGACATAATGTATCTGATCATTTGGTTGATTTTTCGAACAAACTTTATACGAATTCTCATTTCA
This sequence comes from Anastatus disparis, assembly GCA_017163975.1. Lineage (NCBI taxonomy): Eukaryota > Metazoa > Arthropoda > Insecta > Hymenoptera > Eupelmidae > Anastatus > Anastatus disparis. The sequence goes on from JAFFSR010000251.1 coordinate 7,758,009, forward strand.
GTATTTACCATTTGGCAGAGGTATATATATGTACGTTTAATGAATGTTTCCGTTGTCGAAGATAAAACTTTAGCGCGTCGCGATAACGAGTAACAACACCACCAAGAAGACGCAAAAGAAAAGAAAGGAACAAAAGATATATGAAAAAGAAAAAAAAATGTGAAAATAAAAATAAAATTGTATATACGCGACGACGAACGACTGAGAAAAGCAAAAGAGGAGACGAAGAAGTGCGAGAAAAAAAAACGTCATATGAGAGACAACAACCACAAGAGCGAATAAAAAAACTAAAGAATAAAATAAAAACTCCCAAGGACGTCTTGTCTCTTAAGCCAGACTCCTTTTCTTTTGTATATATATATAGTTTTTTTTCTTGGTTTCTTTGTGGATCCTTAATTGTTTTTATTATTATCTACGTGTGAAGTCAGGTAGACTTTGTCGACAGATTTATAAGCAAAGTGGGGGAGGCCGGGGAGGCTCCCCCACGTGTAAAATCCTCTCAGGCGTATTTCAACGTGAATACGTGGCGTCAACTTGTATCATGTATATGGTTACCTCGTATATACATCGTCATTTTCTTATTGCTCATTTTTTCGTGCAAAAGACTGATTTGATTATTGTGACATTATTTTCACTCTTCTCGCTTCGTCAAGTCAGTGCCGCGTTGTATCAAATTTTATTAAACAAGTTGAACATGTATGCATTTCTTTAAAATTTAATAAAGATTTTTACGATTTTAAAATTTTTAACTATAAATATATACTGACGTGAATTAGTAAACAATGTATTAACAAAAATTGATTTTTATTTTAAAAAAATGTTTGTATTTATAAATTTAATATCAATAACTTTTTGTGAATCATTTCGATTTGAATATATTTACATTTATTATGTTCTATAATCGTTAAGTGTAATCCAAGTGAAAGTATAGAAAACAATCATTTATTATTTTTTGCCAATCTTTAATGCACGGAATTATAAGCGCATGAACGAAAGCGAAAATTAAGATGAAATTAAAAGGCGATAATAATCACGGAAGAGCTAACACTTGCGTAGCTCTCACTTTTCGATTCACTTTTTTATTTTTTAATAGTATAATGTAGCTTTAGCTTATATTTCAGCATTATATCAATCAATCATAATGCATTTTTTTCTAAAACAAGAGAAAGCATTTTGAGCTATCCAGTTTTTTAAATGTATAATTTAAGCAGTTTTGTTTGAAAAAAAAGTTTCTGACTCATGTGAGAGTTTTCAGAAAAATGTTAAAAAGTTTTTAAATATATTACAAATTGATTTTATATTCATATTATATACGAAATATTATTTGATTCTTTCATGTTGATAAATAATGGTTCTGAGAATCGTGAATCTTTTAAACAATTATTTATTGATCAATAAAAACATATCCATATATTTTGTTTTTTAAGATATCCATAAATTTATAAATTTTTATTTTTATTTTGTAAAAAGAACCATATCGATTTTATTGATAAAAAATACATATACTTGTAAATTTATAGATAATTATGTTAATTAGATAAAGATATAAGAAAATGCAATCTATTTATTTTAAAAATGAGCCTAAATATGCTTGTTTACAAATCAATCAATATGTAATACAGTATTATATCCTTTAAAAAATTAAAGTAAATTATTAAATCGAAAGCATTAAAAGCAATAACTATTATATGCATTTATATTATTAACTTGATGATTGACGTGCATAAGTTGAGGTACAGGCCATGTCGAAAGGATCATTGGAGTTTATAAATATATTTCAATAGCAAATCGTCGCTGCTCTCGAGGACGTTTGCGTGAAATCTACTTTAGCTTGCTATTTCTTTTCTTTTTTTTACTCTTTCTCCCTCGCTCTTTCTCTCCATCTCTTTATTTCTTTCTCTTCTGAGCTCGTAAATAAAAAGCTAAAAGAAATACTAATCGGATTTGCTACACGCATGCGTGTCAATGTATAATCTGAACTTGGCAAATAAAAATTTTATCTTTATGGACTTGAAAATTTATTTTTATCGTTTATTTTTATTGTTATTGATCAGTTTTTTCACTCTGACTTTCTTATTCTTTATTTTAAAGATATGATGTGTTAAGAAATAAAAATAAAATAGTCATTTATTCGTTTATTTAATTGGCTAATAAAATGAAAGTTTACAATAAATTTCATATCATAAGTAATTTTTATATGTAAAATTGAGTACTAAACAATGAAGTTTAAGATGTGCTTAGAATTAATAAATAATTTACATTTTTTTATCATCTTAATTATGATGTTACAAGATCTCGTATTAGAGAATCTAAAAGTTGAAATTTATGGAATTCCAAGTGAAACAAATAAAATAGCATGAAGTATTTAAAGAAACCTTGTCTTACTAAAATTACCTTATACATACAATTAGATAAGTGCAAACAACCTAATACATATTCATATTAAATGGAAACGTCTTACGATATTCGTGGCAAATTTTCTGTCGCTTTTAAAGTATTAAAAAAAGAAGAAGAAAGAAAGAAAAGAGAAAAAAAAACAACGTTAAAATCACTTTGAAACCAGATACGAGAAATGGAATTTTATAATTAAACACATCAGCCGTCGTTCAGGCCAAAACACAAACTTCAAGATAAGTATACTCGCTTTTACATTGAAGAGGACGCCCTTAATGACGCAAATTTAAATTCAAATATCCTCTTCTTCGCGTGTGTGCAGAATCTTCTTTTCTTATTTTTTCTTCTTTCTTGCTTATTTTTTGTCTTCTTTCCTTACATTATTTTATCCCTATATACTGCAAAATGCATATGTAATTTCATTAGAAGGAAGGGAAGATTCTATAAAGCAATTTGACTTGTCTGCGTGAAAATTTCTTTTTAAACGTAAAAATGAAACAAACCCAACGACAATTATACCCGCATACGTTGGCAAAATATTGTATATCCTATTTACCGATCTGCATCATATAGTTAAACGACAGCTGAATCAAGCTATATGTACATTTTTTTCTATCTTTTTTTTTCATCTCTTTTTATTTCTCGTCGTTTGGATTACCTTGTCGCAATAAAAGCAGAGAGAAAATGAAAATCGTCACGCGTTATTTTGCATACTGGTCTGGACTGCGTTGGGATTATTTATTATTGTAAAAAAAATTATTTCTTTACTGCACGGCTTTTATGAATATACATATTTTATATTTTTTTTATTCAAAAGAGATAGTATAAAATAAAAAAAAAACTTATGAATAGCTTATTATAGAATATCACATGCAAACCATTTTCCCACTTCATATTCCAGGATCTAATTGGTCAACGCATACACATAAGTTTTTCGCGTTGAAAGAGTCCCATATCCACCTGGATGTCATTAGTGCCCTGTCGGGGTATATTGACCAGTTGAGAGTATAACATTTATTTTTTTACATGTACAATGTATGAAAAGCAATAGCTCTTTTTTTAACGATTGGACATTATGCGACCTTGTATTTTATAATGACAAAGTGGGCAGTAATAAATTTTAATATCGAAAATAAAATGAAAACGTGTCATTATTACATTGGTCATAATATGTACAAATGCATATTTGTAGGAGAAGGAAGAAACGTCGATAGGGGCTTCATTTAAATTATATATTTTGTGAAGGATTAAATATTTGTACTGCATATGTTCAAATATAGTTCGCTGGAAAAGTAAATAATTTTAATATATAATCAGGTGTTATTCAAACTACGATAGTTTATTTTTTTCTCAACATTGGTTATTTTATTGACTAAAAATAATAAATTTATGAAAAGAAACGGAATTATTTTAATTTTCGTTTGTTAAACAAATTTGAAATGATTAAATTCTAATTAAACCAAAAAAAATTGTTTACAATTTAAAAATCAGAAAGAACACCTTACAATGTTAAATTATCATGCAACGCATTTATTTTTCAAGTAGAATAGAGAAACAAGCATCACTTACGTTCTACTTTTAAGATCAATAAAATTTGAATTGAGAAATACATTGTTTTACATCCAAGGAAAATAAAATAGTAAATACGTAATACAATATTGACGTAAGCAAATAATATCCATCAAGATCAATGTTAACCGAATAATCAGATAAATATTTCACATAACCTACATAATGACGTATCTTTTTCTTGTTCTATTCTCATTCAGCGAAAGATACACTTACAATCTCTATCTCCTTTACTTTTTTTTCTTCTTCTCTTTCATCCAAATTTATGGCTGTATTTGTTTAATGCGCTCCGCATACATAAGGCAATGTTTTCTGATATAAATGTACACAAAATTTACGCAAGGTGTGCCCATCTTTAAAGAAAAAGATAAGACAGCGTATATACGATGTATTCAGAGCTCGAGATAAACGTGAGAGAGCGCGGAAACTTGGATTGCCTTTTCGTCTGTACTTTTTTTTTCTTCTCTTTACTTTTTTTTTCAAAAAGGAAAAAAAAATCGTCCCTACTCTCTTCCTCTTTCGCCTTTATCCCTTGCCTTTACGATGCTCTTTTGCATTCTCTGCCAGAAAGCTTTTCCCGAAAATGATCCTGATAAATGAGTAGGATAGACGCGTTTAGATTTGCATCACCAAAAACCTCTCTCTTTTTCCCTTTTTCTTCCTCTTTTTCTTCTTCCCTTAAGAGATTCAACTTGCGCGCACGCCAAGTACACGCTTTAAAAAAAAAGAAAGAAAGAGAGAAGGAAGACATAGACAGATTAGGGAAGGGGTTGGTAAAACGACTGAAGTAAGAACAAAAAAAATAGAGATAACTTTGAAGAGAATTTCAGATTATATTTCATTTGGAGTCTTGCAAAAACCTCTTTTTACATGAATTGTTTGTTAGGTGCGAGGATAGAAAAAAATAGCAGTTAATGTATAGTCAGTTTCTTTTACTTTACGTTAAGAAGAAAGAGATAAGCAAGTGTCAGGTGTATTTAAGAAAGTGGTTTTTATGTTATAGCTCCTTCGTCGTTTGGGATTGACGTCGGTAAGTTTCGTTAAATATACATTTGCAGTTATATGCAGAGAACAATGAGAGACTTTTAGGGAATATTTTTATTGCGATATTTAAAATTTTTTTAAATTAAATTTATTCGATTAAAAATCTGTTTATTTATAAATGGTTACGAAAGATTCAGAGTTATTTGAGGTACTTTCTACTTAAAATGAATAAATAACCAAAGGCCTATGTTTACTTTCAACTTTTAGTACAGTTATTATTATAATAATGAAATAAATGAAAAGATTTAAATTTATTTATTCAAGTTAAAAATTTTATTATAATCTGTAAATATTTGTGAGTATATTAAAATGAGTTTATACTAAAATATAATTTTAAATTGATTTTAAATGGAATATTTAAATAAAAGTATCTACCTTCAAATATTTATTTTTTAAGTTAAACAGTACATTTGGTATGGATTAATATTAGAAAGAAACGTTGTTCGGATCTTCTCATGTCAAGAATGTAGAATGTTTTAAAAATAAAATATTAAAAGGCCACAACAAAAATAGAGTTAAAGATGCATGAAATAAAAAAAAAAAAAAATTGGATGTTATTAGAAAAAATAAAATATTGCGAAATAGAAATTGGAGGGAGTATACAAGACGTGTAATAAAAAGGAGGTTACTATTTAGAACGGACGTATTAAGTATAGAACACGAGGTGTGTGTATAGCTATTATACTTCATTTAAATTCAGGGTTAGCTTGGGCTTTGGATTAGTCGAGCGGCTCTATAAGTAAGCAAAATCATCATCGTGCATCAACCTGCCTATTCACGTTAACTAGCATATAATAGAAGACCTGGTTGGAATGGTTTTTTTAAAAATTGAGTGTTGATAAAATGATTGTTAATTCTTTAAGATATTCCTTTATAAAAAGTTCATGGCTTTTTTTATTGTTGCCAGTTTATTAAAGTTATGATTGATTTATAAAATTAACAAGCATCGTTGCATTGTCTGTTTATTTGTTCTGTGTTTTTAATTTGACAAGTTTGATGTGTAATCTCAACTAACTTATCAAACGTTTGTGTGATTAATTTTATAAAAAAATTCAGAGTTTTTTTATCTTATGTTATTTTTTTATAATTTTAAAGATTAAACATGTTAAAATGGTAAGATTAAAGAATGAAAAAATAAAATTTTAAATAAGTTAAAAAATTGATTAAAATCCTTTAAATTTTGATGTTATTTATGCAAGGTAATTTAATATAAACTTATTTACAGGTTTATGAATACAAGAGCACTATACTTACGTTAGCGAGCGTGCATATTCAGAACGCAAGAAATGGAGGTCTAAACCAAGCAGATTTATTTGGCAAACCGACGATTTTATTCCCTTGAGAGCTAACCTTTATATATGCATTTGCATATGCGAAACAGTAATTTACTTCTTCAGAGAAAATTTTTACCTACGAAAACTTGCATGAATACATTTGCTATAGTAAAATATAATAATTTAATCAAAAAAACATTTTTCTTTCTTTCCCTCTCTCTCTTTTTTGTAATTCTAAAGATGTGTTTTTCTTTCATCATACCGGGTGGGCGCGCGCGCGCGAAAAAGTAAGATGACTAGCGTAGAAAATATTCTCATTATCCTTTTTTTTTCTCTCTCAGCAAGCATTTTTTTTTCTAATTCTTCTTCTCGATTCGGCAAGAGAAAGAGAAAGAAAAAATATTATATGCACAAAGGCGCGAGCGGATGAAGGCGCGAGGAAAATTGTTTCATTTCGTGGGCATTCTCAGACTTATTTGCCAGCTGTGCTGCCTTTTTTTTAACTAACAATGCCAAATTTTTTTTTATTCTTGTTTGTAGATTAATGATGTTTTCTTACACAAAAGATTTTTGTTTGAAAAAAAAATTAAACATATATTTTTTTCCTTATGCATACTGGTTTGATTAGAATATTTTCTTTATGCTTGAAAATTAATTTAGTTTTCGTATATTTAGATATTCTTATTAAACAAAAACATTTTTTGAAAACTTTCATAAAAAATGACAATTATTTAATATTATATTTTATATTATAAAAACAGAAAAAAAGCTAGAATTAGTGATTCTAACGCGAGGTCTCGGTGGCTCACTCAGTAAAGTGATGGATTTATAATCTTGAGGTTCCGAGTTCGAATCCCGCTCTCGGACGATTGATACAAGCACCACTGTACACGATACATGTGCTTTGTTCACAAACACACTGAGAAACCTCCGTCGATAATTAGCATCGTAATGATAGCATAAATACTGCGACGTTAAATATAATTTTAAGAAGTTAGAATTTTTTCAAATATTTTTTCAATGATTCAACATAGTTACGTATTTATTTTACAAAAAATTTTTAAAATAATACAAAAAGTTGAAAAAAATCCTTTGATTTAGCTTTTATCTGTAAAAAATATTCATTTTTTTAAAGTTATTAAAAATAAAAAATAAAGATTAAAAATGTCTTAAAAATTATACGTTAAATATTTCAATTTTAATTGTTGATAACTGTAGAAAAAATGAATATTTCTCGACTTAACAAATATTTATTCATCTATGACTTTATAAAGTATTAATATTTTTTATTATATTTCATAAAATTAATGATAATATCGTCTGGCTCCTAACATTTTGAACGATAAAGTATATATAATTCTAGTCTTTTGATATTTTTACATAAGATCTTCCGTAATTTTAACAAAATCGATGATCCGGAGTTTTGATACTCTTCTAGTCACTTATATATATTTCTTTTTTGGTTAAAAATTATTTGCACCTCTAAGTTGACCCAGTAATCTAGCCGTAAGTTGTTGAAAGTTGCTAAGAATCCAATTATACGTATGCATAAAAATGTGTACATATGCATACAGAAAATTAGATGTTACCAAATCCGTAAAAACACAACGCAAATCTTAATTCTAAATTACCAACATCATTTTCACAGAAAACATCATCAAAAAAAGGAGCACACAGCCGAAAAATAAAATAACATATTATTCCTACGTCTTTCCAAATGAGCGATAAAAATTTTCTGCACTGTACGAAGAAATCACGCTATGCTAGTTACAACTTTATCTTCGTCAATGTAATAAAACAGGAATCTCTTCTGAGCTCATTTCATTCCCTTAGGAATAAACGAAGAAAACAGAGCACTATACATACAAGCTTTATTTGCAAATATCGTGTCCTCGTCGCTCGTTTCTTTCATGTATTGTACACGTATGTACTGAGATGCATGTACGTTATGTGTATGTGTGTAAGTGTAAGTTAGGTCGCGGGGGCGACGATTACTACTGGCTCCTGCTCGTCGTTCGTTAGGGCTGTGTGTATATGTGGTATGAGGACAGAGCAGAGAATTTCGACGAGGTTTATACTATATAGAAATGTACAATTGCCAGCGCCGTTGATATCGTACGATGTACATTATGTGCGCATCTATAGGTGTATGTAGGTGTGCGCTGTACTTGCAATGACCACACCATGGAAATTCGAAGCTACGTGACAATTGCAGCTGCTGCTATACTGGCCCTTGCTATTCCTCTTGCTACTGTGAATATTCTAATGTTGTTTAATGATTTTAGATAAATAGTAGAGACTGTGATTCTAGTTTGTTACTTGTTAAATATTTAGCTGTAGAATTTTAATTGATCAAAAAATACTTTAAATCAAATAATTATCTTTGTATTTTCATAATTTAAATATTATTTTATAGTAATATCGATATATCTTCTCGGCGAATTCCAAGGATATCTTATTAAATAAATAAAATGCAAATATATTTATTAACAGATTATTTAATTCAACATAGAACTGTATCTTTTGATTAAAAAAAATAATTCTCCTCATTAAAATTCTATAAATGACAGATATACGTGTCCAGTGTAACGTGAGTTTCGAAAAAAAAAATATGTTTCAAACGGACTGTATAATAAAAGCATATAACAGATCATTGATAAAGAAAATAAGGCGAGGCGTACAGATCGATCAATATGGTCGATACAATTTTTTTTTTCACCTACGCATTAACATAGAGAGAGAAAAAAATAAAAGAAAAGAGAGAGAAAGAAAGAGATACAAGGTTTTATATATACACACAGAAGATATACAAGAGCCTAAAGGAAGTTTTATTATTATAATCAAGGACACCTACTGAGAGAGAAAGAAAGAGAGAGAGAGAACCAGTTACTTAACTCGTCCCCTAGGTGTAATCATATCTCTCTTAATTAGAGGCTATTAGGCAATAAATCGTAACGCCTTGTGTATGTATATGCCGTTCATGTTCGAAAACCGGGTTCACGGGCAAAATTCTCCTTGATCTCTCGGCGTAACGAAATTTCTTGAAAACTCCTGCTAAGATACTTTTTTTCATTTTTCAATATTTTTCTTTTTGTTTCGTTATACTTGTCCCCGTTTGCAATCTTATATCAAAGTGTATAAAAAGATAATTGCTAGTATCTTTATAATTAGTAATACGGATTTTAACTTTCGCAATATAAATTTGCAATGGATTTGTTAATGGTTATAAGAAATGTTATTTTCTTTAAGATAACGTTTTTCTCTTTGTTTCAAAAAGAAACGTGAGTTCATACATTTTGAAATTCTAATTAAGTTTGTACACACGAAAAAAAAGAGAAGAAGAAGAAAACTTTATATGCTTTTTGTTACCATAAAGTTTGTATTCAAATTGAAATCGTTGAATAAAAAAAGGAAAAAAAAAGAAATTTAATTAAAACTTTTCGGCGAAGGATAAGATGAAAGGTAAACCCCGAATAGTCTTTTACAAAAACTTCCTTTATAATTATATTTCGTATGATACGAGAGTATTTCATTACTTGTATAAAATATCAAAAAGTATTAAATTCAATGACTTGTTCCTTGATTTTCAGATAAATTTTTTTACATTGTACAAATATTTGAATACAATTTTTTTTTTCTCTTCAAAGTTATATGCAGATTCGGTAAATATATTCTCGCGAAGAGCACGAAATTTAATATCAAAATAACGTATTTATCAGAATAAAATAACATGTACATTTTCGTATGTAAAAGGAAAAACTTGCTGCCAGAAATTTTATAATATTACTTTTTTAAAAAATTTTAAAGTGTAAAAGATGCACAAGTTGACCTAATTTATTTTATCAAAAAATCTTTTTAGTAATTTAAAATCCGTATCTTATTTGTCTGGATAAAACGTTTTGGTTGCATTATATACTCTTTATAATATCTGATATTAATAAGCAAAGTTGATTCTTTATTCTGCAAATAAAATAATATTTTACGCATTTCAAAGATACCAGTTAATTATTAACTTTTTTCGAGCTCGCAATACTCTAAACAGCCATTTTTATTGTGAAAGTTTTGATAATTTTAAAATCCTCACAAGCTCGTATAATGCGGACACGGAAATTCCGAAAAAAAGCTAATACTTTTGAACAAAGCTTTTTTAGGTTTATATATACATATACACATATAATTAGAGAGAAATCCGCGTCTTCCGGTGTACAAGCTCGTGGTAATACATAATCGTGCTTTATTTATGCAAAGCCTCAAACGCAAATGCCGCTGGTTGTTGGCATTATTTGCATGATATCCATATATATATACGTGTGTATATGTTTGTATATTTGTAGATGAATGTTCAAAGACACATGCTTTGGTCTAGTCACGAAGTCGGTCATGAATCGATCTATATATAATGTTGAAATAGAAGGGATGAGAAATGAAGGAAAAACCTTTTTAGCGTTCCTAGGATCGAAAAATCTCATAACACTCATATACTACTACAGCAAACTTTCTTGCGCGTATATGTATATGTAGCAAGTAACCTCGATCCTTCATCCTTTATACTAGTAGCCTCGATTCGTGGTATAGTAAGTAAAGCCTTTTCGACAAATGTGTGCACGTTCGCAAAAACGTACTTGCGCGATCGACTTTCCAGAATCAAACAAAAGGAAGAGAAGAGAATGAAGAAAAAAAAGGAAAGTAAAATAAGTAAAAAGAAGAAATAGAGAGAAAAACGTTGAGAGTAAGAAGAAAGATTTTGGATTTCAAGCACCAATCTATTGAAGAAAATCTCGTGTAGAAGGTATATAGCTGGAAAAATCAGAACTTGCACGCTGCAATTTTTTATTCTTTTGAGTCTTTTATTTTTATAAGACAAAGAAGAAAGCAATAAAAGAATAAAAGTGAAGATATGTGGTAGAAGAAGTAATTAAGAATCTAACTTTTAAAAAATACCTAATTCTCTAGTTTAAGTAAGACAAATAAGTAAATATTATAAATGCTATGAAGAATCATAACTTGTTAAAACATTGAAGATCTAATTTCTGACATAAAGTTTGTATTTATAAAATAAACCAAGTAAGTTTTGAAGCATGAATTTAAAATTAATAAAATTGAATTAAAATTCTATTCTCAAATAATAAATCAGTTGCTTTTATTTCAGTTATCATTAGTCTTTTAAAATTTGCATTATGCGCTGCATATTTTATGTTTATAATTACAGCTAAATACCAGCAAAGATAAATTTATTATAAAATTTCATCATGCATTTTAATTATTCAAGACATTAAGCCATACGTTATCTCATTAAAAATTAAAAAAGAAGAAAAAAAACTACTTGTTTCAATAAACTGTTCCAACTAAGATACTAAAAGTAAATCTCCGAGAAAATTATTTCACACAATATGAAATGTTATTGCTACTCCCATGCATTTACTAATAACCTCCTCCATAAATTCGTGAAGTTTTTGCTTGAAAAGTAGGTTACGCAAACACCAGTTTGCTCTAGGTGAGCGAGTAAGAGAGAGAGAAAGAGGGGAGGTAAAGAAAGATTATTGAAGTGCGCCTAGAACACGTGCAAACATTAAGTACTCTCTCTATATATACATATATATTTAACTGTAGGAAAACAACGAATTTCAAATGATAAAAATTCACTTTAATGAACTCTCATTATTTCAGCAAAAAAAGGAGAAGAAAAGAAAAAAACGGATTTTCAAAGTCAGTCCCTTTGCAGGTCAAAAACAGAACGATATATCCTTTCGATTCTTGCATGCATTGCAACTTTTGTCTCCGTTATGTTAGAACAGAGTGGAGTGAACCTAAATAGGAGGGCGATAACATGTACACACATATATGTATAGTATGTATCTATGTAAGGCGCCTAGGAGGCCAATCACTTGAAGGAACACGAAGTAGCAATGTATATATATATACACACGCGAAGGGGGGACGGGACGCTCGGAATTTCAATAGAGCAAGAATGAGAAACCGGTTCGGGATATGTGTGTATATATATATATTCCAAAGAAGAAGGAAGAAACTGGCCCCTTTGCTGCTGTTACTGTCGAGAGGCGCGGCTCTTTGGCCGCTGGCAGCAGCTTCTTTTTCTCTCTTTCTCTTTCTATTCGCGTGTACACACACGTACAAAACTACACACACATAAATTTAGTCCTTTTCGTTTGTTCCAAGAGTTTGCAAAGGATAGTACTCTCTTCTCTCTGGCTGGTTTTATCTCTTCTTGCATTTGTATATGTGTGTGTATGCACCATATATACAGCAGAGAGTATCACGGATATTGCGCGCGACTTTTTCACACCTTCGACTAATTAAAAGAACCGTTCTCATATACACAGACGGACAGACACACCGCAAGCCACTACTTGTTGTTATCCAACCCTTTTTTTTTATCTTCTTTTTTTACTTTTTTTTTTTAATACTTTCTCTTTCTTTTTTTTCTCTTTCTCTTACTGTTTCCTTTTATCCTTTCCCTTTCTCCTTGTTTCCTATCTCCTTTCTCATTGGCCCTGACCAGCTATGTAGTATAATGTTATTTCTTTTTTCTTAGGTTTTTTTTCATACTTTTTAATCGTACGTTTCTTCTCTCTGGCGCGTTACGTTACCTTTTTTTCGTATTCTTTTTACTCTGCAACGTTCTTCTCCGTTCCTTTACTGATGAGTTTAACATATAGATGTGTAACTATATGCGTGTGTGTGCGCACACACGAAGATTCATTTCTACGACAACGGATGAGGCAGAGATCCTCTGCCTCTCCTCTCTCTCTCTCTCTCTCCTGTTTATATCGGTTGGAATGTGTGAGTTCGAAAAGAGAGATACGAGAAGAAATTTATTTTCTTCATCATATTTCGTACGCAAACGAGCTTACGCCACGCTCTTTTTTACACACATATATATCTGTGCAAGGTGCATTATATACCAGCGTGTATATAGTCTCCCACTTCTTCTTCTTCTCGTTTCCGTTGCACCTTTCTTCTTTCGTGTCCTTCTTATATACTTTCTTCACTCTTCTGCCTCTTATGTATACGTGTATGTATTGGCGAAAAAAACTGTAGCTATGTACGTATATACACTTATGTGTATACGTACACTGATGTTACGTTGTATATAAGCATTGTACAAGAGTGCATACATATACACACGTGTGATTTTTAATCACACGGTATATGAAATGCTTTTTCATTCTTCGTCTTTAACTTTCTTTTTCTCCTATCTTTCGTAAATGATGTATATTCGACGTTCGGCGCACGAGTATACACATGCACGTGGGTAATACCAGCCAAACTTTTTGAGCTATACGCGAAGTAAATTATAAGGTGAGATATATTTTTTTTTTTCTTTCTCTTTTTCTTTCTTTCTTTGAGCTCTCTTGTCGGGTGTATATATTCCTTGTCAAAAAAAAAAAAATTTTTTTTTTCGTTTTTTCTTTTTGGCATAAAGATAACGAGCGTAAGACGAATTTTTAAAGAAATTATCGGCAGATGTAGTTATATTGAAGTGTCGGCGATTTTTTTTAAACGATATATACCAACGCGCTTTTGGGGATTACACGTAAGATACGTGAGAAAATATTAATCACGTCGTATGCTGTTATCGTAGATGTTTTATTATCCATCGATTAATTTAATAATTAATAATTATTGCTGGAATTTTGATTGATCACCGATGAAAAATTTAACTCTGATACTTCGATTTTATAAAATTTTTATTTGATAAAAATATTTCATATAATATATCAGGAGTAAAATTTTGATAGACTGCTCTCTGAAAAATCTTTTATTTTTTTTAACACAATTCTGCGTTCCAGATGAAATACGAATAAAAATTTTTATTTAAATTGACAAACGAACCGTGTATATAGGTTTAAAAAAAATCAAAACTGTTTGAATTCAAATGAATACAAAAGTTTATTTTAAATGCGCATAGTTAAATTTAAACACAAGTATTTTTTATGCAATATAATTATAGAAATGGTGCGCAAAATTTTGTAAAGTATATGTGAAAAAACATTATTTTTTGAACTCCAATTATTTAAAAATGATAAACAATATTAAAAATTTGAAATAAATAATTATTTAACGTACATTTTTAAAATGTTCGTTTAATTTTTTACTAACGTTATTGATCTCTTGCATAATTAAAGAAAATATAAATAATATGTAGATCGATAAGCAATAGATAGTTAATAATTAAAGTTTAAATGAAAAATTTTGTATCTAAGGCTCGCATCGAGTAACGTTATTCACATCGAGAATAAAATGTAAAAGTTTAAAAAGGATCAATTTTAATTAGTTCCTGAACAGATGTACATCAATTGTTTATCAGCATGAAATTAACATTATATTACGCTGTTTGTCAGAACGCACGTTAACATAATGTGTGTGTATTACATTCCAAAGGTGATTCGACGGTTTATTTTACTTTTTTTTATTTTATCTTTTATTTCTTTAACCGTTTCGTATAGTATGTACGGGTTGTGTGCCAGTGCATTTCAAACTGTAATTCGAGTATTTAATTTCAAGTTGCTTGCGCGCGACGTCTGGAATTAAAATGTGAATTTTTACGATGCTCAAAATGAATCCTGGAGAAAAAAAATGAATAAACGAATATGTGTATACATATATATGTTCGGGTATTTTTTTTTTAGAAGAGATACCAAAATGCTTATTTGGATGAAGTATCTCGACGATCGGCTATAATAAATTAAGCTCGGCTTTTCATCATGATTTTGTGTCCATATTATGGCGAATAGAAATTCGATACGAAAATAAGATATCTGTAATAAGGATATTTCTAAATTATGCGCGGAAATACATACTCATACTAAATGTAATTATATGTGATGTTTGTAGAGAACAAAAAAAATTATATATGTATAAAATGAAAATTGCTCCTTATTAACGCCCTAGATAATTTGGTAGTGCTGCTAATGTGATTTAAGTAAATTTTTTTGGTGATGATTAAATTGTTTTTTGTTAAGAAACTTAAAATATAAGTGATTGATTTATTCATGAGTTGATAAAATTAAAAAAATTTCATTTGGTGAGTATCATTTATAAACAACCGAATAAATGTGGGTTTGTGCGATTTTTTTTAAATTTAAATGATCATTAAAATTTCAGTAAAAATGTAAACTTTATTTAAATCTGTACCTAAATTTGTTTTTTAAGTTAAAATACTACGAAAAGAAAAATGTAAAATAAATCATTTAAAATAAGGTCTTCAGTGGCTCAGTCAGTAGAGCAATGGATTCGTAATCTCGAGATTCCGAATTCGAATCCCGCTCTCGGCCGATTGATACAAGCATCACTGTACTTCACACGTGCTTTGTTCACAAACACACTGACGATCGCCGTCGCTAATTGGCATCGCAATGATACCATAAATAAAGTGACGTTAAGTAAAAAAGAAATGAAAAAATTATTGAAGTTAATATTAATAATTTGAATTTTTATTACTAATAACATACATACAATCGTGTTAAAAAAACACAACTAATATTAATATACTTGGCTCTTAACGAATTCTGGCAAAAAATCTTAATTTTTTCCTGTTCTTTTTTTGCTGTAATCTATGTTACATCCTTAATGACATATTAATGGTCTCTCTCAATAATTCAATTATTTATTTTATGTACTGATAATTATTGACAAAGTTAGATGAATTACATTTAATTGATCAATCCATTAATCATCGTAATGATTTCAACAAGATACAATTTTTAATAAAATATTTTCATTTTTATTTATTATACATAATAAATTCATTAGGCATAAAAGAATTAAACAAAAATATCAAATATCTATTTCATAACTTTTTAAATTAAAAATTTTAAAAATAATAATAATGATGAATTTTTCGTGTTGTGCGTTATCCTAATAAAAAAAATTTTTTTAAATTGCATCATTAAAAAAAAAAGAAAGGTAAATGTCATTGATTAAAGTCACGTGCCTATACTTGTGCTCCCAAGTTTTGTGTATAGATGTCAACGAGCAATTTCATCGATTTCAGTTAGTTGCTGCTGGTGTACCGCAGCCATTTGTAAAACTCATGATATAGTTGTGTATATATATATCTGTGTGTGTGTGCACATTGAAGCTACGTATATATGTGCTTTGTTAAATTTTGCCAGCTCAGATATTGTACAGTTTGCAAATGACACAAAAGCCCATCATTTGAAAAAAAAACAGGGACATTATTTGTAACATATGAAAATTTGAATTTTGTTTTTGCACGTAAACGAAAACTTTTCTAGCTTTTCTTTTTTATCAAATATTTTTTTAGTTAAAAATTTTTTTTACAAGCGTATAGTGCTTTACAAGTCGTTGCATAGGATTTTGCTCTCAAAATTAACGAAAAAAAATAATCAAATGAAAAGCAAGAATAAGAAAAACCTAATTTGAGTATGCAATCGCGATAGAAACCGAAACTATTTTTAAACTAGTTTATAACGACTTGAGACATGCAATAGCGAAAAAACATTAACTTGCTAATTTTATTTACATTCATCTGAACATATAAAATTATCACAATATTTTTATTTATAAACTAGTCATTAATATACAGTAACTTGTACCAATCAGTGAGAGAGAGAGGCATAATCAAGTGGCGAAATCAGCTTTTTCTTAACTAATCCAATCGAAGGTTATTATAAATAAATGCATTGATTAATAAGATTTTTTGTTCGCACTTTGTTGAACTATTTTTTCTAACCATTCACTGATATGTTTGACGATAAATTATAGAATAAAATTAATTGCAAACATTTCGAAGTTGTGTCATTTCAGTAACAATAGACAAAAATGTTCAACAAAAGGTTTTATTTTAAACAAAAAAAGTTAACTATTTCTTTGAAACAGTTTCTAGTTTTGATAATACTTTTAATGTTACAAATTTCACCAAAGAATTCAATATTCAAAAATCACATCAAAATTGGAATCTAGATTCGAATAGTTGTGTACAATTGGTCACAATTTTTATTCCTACAAACATAAAATGTAATTAATATTTTTAAGTTAATACGCGGTATCTAAATAAAATTTATGTAATATAGAATTAACATAATAACATAATGCTCGTTATTTCATACATTACATAAAATCTAATAAAACCATCTCGTTTCCTTAATCGAAGAATAGATATGTTTAATGTTACAGATAATTACGAGTACCTATATTTAATCGTTGATTCTATCGTCGATTTACGAGAATATTTACAAGATATTATTCTTCTCATTAAAATAATCTTTTCTTTATAAAGCTGTTTATTTATAAGAAATATATTTAGATGAATAAATACAAAAGTTTATAATATTTTCATAATATACTTCCTGTAATGTTCAATTTACATATTTTAATAACTTAATTAAATATATTTTTTTCAAGCAATATTAGTATTTATTTATAAACAAACACTATAATCTTGATTGTTTGATTGATTATTTATTACAGACGATTGTACCATTTTATAATATATTATTAACATATATATGAAATGTCCACATGGCACTTTAACATACATCATTAGATCAACTATTTCAAACAAGAACTTGAAAAACT
Source organism: Anastatus disparis (assembly GCA_017163975.1). Classification (NCBI taxonomy): domain Eukaryota; kingdom Metazoa; phylum Arthropoda; class Insecta; order Hymenoptera; family Eupelmidae; genus Anastatus; species Anastatus disparis. The sequence continues at coordinate 7,775,852 of JAFFSR010000251.1, forward strand.
AATTTTATTTTTAAAAAAGTTTTTGTAATATCGATAAATTTATAAAATCTATTAAACTTCAACTTCAAATTTTCATGCATTGTGTAAAAAAATGTTCCACGTTTAAAAAGTTATCCTTCATAAATTTAAAATTTAGCTTATCATCACTCGCTTCCAAGAACAGTATTAAAATTTCAATTAACATTTTCATTCAAGTAATACAGTTACAACTTTTTTTTTGCATTAAACGTTACAACCGCTAGTTTCTCAGAAATATATAGTAGTTTTCAGGAAAAATTATTTTATAGCATGTAATTAACTATCCATGCAATCGATCTTTGGGCGTGTTTATTAACGATGTCACCAGATCACTTCATTAGCGTTGCAATACTCGATTAAAAAAATTATAATGTCAATAACAATACTAACCTTGGATCGCTCTGTGCATTTACACTTTTGCTAAATAAAAACATATTACTAGAACATTTTTCTGTATGCATTGCACAAGCGTAAAACCGTAACGTACATAAACCATATATATCTGCATGCAAAACACACGAAGAAAAAAAAAGAGAAGCAAAAAAAATAGCGTAGTAATATCCGCGACTAATATCACGATCTTGTATAATTATATATGCATATAATGGGCGTGAGTGCCGTTACACAAACTTGTCTCCAATTGCGTCTTACGTTGTATCTCATATATAAACCTATATTACAAAAAAAAAGGTACTTACAACAAGTTCCCAACGAACTATTTTAAACAAGTCTCTCCTTGCTGTTTTTTTTTCTTCTTTCTATACTTTTCTTATCTAATTTAACGCTGGAAAGAAAAGCAAAAAAAGAAGAAAAAGAAAGGAAGTATTAACGAGCAGCTTTGGTGTAATCATATATAAGTTAGGGAAAACTATATGACCAGTCTCATTCTCTCTAACTTGAATATTTTCTATTTTTCTTCTTCTATCTTTCTTTCCTTCATTTTGTTGATTGAAATTGGAGAGAAAAAGAGATAAAAGTGAGAGATAGAAAGAGAGAGAGAGAGAGAAGGAGAAAAACAGTTGGCTGCCCCGCCTTATCATTATTATTCGCATAGGATCGTTAAGTGGAGCGGAACTTATGAGAAAATAACCTCAGTCGTTTGACTTTTGTCGTCCTTTAGTTATACTTTTACTATATGATGACGCATTTCTTAATATCTTCTTATAATATTAAACCTGTATATACCTTTACAATCGAACGATTTGCTCTTGTTCTCGCGATTCTTTTCTCGCGCGCTTAACCATAAAGATGATGATGTATATGGATGAAAATTATTGCAGCACTCTAATCAGAGAGAAAAGAGCAGATATTCGGAGGAGAATAATATGCAGCGCGAGAAAAAAAAAATGAGAATTGATGGTACCGTTGTCAAGGTTTTTTAGTTAGCAAGGTTTCTTTATTATTATCATTATTATTTAATTCTATTCTTCTGTGAACAAGTTTTCTTTCTTTTTGTTTTAACGTCTCAAGTTCTATTGAAATGTTCTGAGAAGCATTTTACGTAATAAAGGAATTTATTAATTTTTTATATTCTCAGGTTGTTAAGATTCAACCTTACTTTTTTATGTTTCTTTAAATAAATTGAATTTATTTTTTTACCGAAATAATTTTAAGTGTCTCTAATATATAATGTTTATTATACGGAATAAAGGCATTTTACTCTAGAATAATAATTTTAATTAATAAATAAAATAATTAATTTAAATGGCATGAATTATTCAATTTTTAGAGAATGATTATTTATAAATTTCAATCCAGATGAGCTTTTCATAATTATTAAGTTGAGGTCTTCAGTGGCTCACTCGATAGAGCGATAGATTCGTAATCTCGGGGTTCCGAGTTCGAATCCCGCTCTCGGCGGCCGAGTGACACAAGCACCACTGTAACATGTGCTTTGTTCACAAACACACTGACAATCTCCGTTGCTAATTAACATCGCTATGATAGCATAAATACGGCAACGTTAAATAAAATTTAAAAAAATAATTATAAATTATTTAATATAATTTTGACTGCATGTCTTACTGTTATTAAAATTATATCATCATTCTAATAATAATCTATATGATGAATATATAAAAAAAATTGTATTTAAATATTATTTATATGAAATTACTTGAAATTAAAATATTTAATAATAATTTTTTTTTCAGTTACCAATAAAAATACAATTTCAGCAAAGTATTGTTAATTTTCAGGTATAAAACATGAAATTCCACGGACATTATATGATCGAACGCAAGAGCATCTTATAAAACGTAAGAAATATAAAAAAAGGCTTTGAATTTCGCATCGATTTTCTGTTATACAAAAATATCAGCAATGTGAAAAAAAATGTAAGTAAGAAAAAGCAAAACTATAAAAGCAGATTCTTACCTTTGAATTTCTGTTTAATTTATATAGAAAATCTATTGCCAAGAGTTAGCAAAAGGCCTTCCAAGCATTTAGAGCAAAAATTCAAAAGGTATTTTATATACTCTTTTTCTATGGGATTTACTTCATATATATATATATTTTTTTTTCAGCAAGAAACTTTGCTCGATTATAAGCAAAAATATCTGAGCTAGTTAAGTAAAAGATCTGTACAAGAAAAAAAGCCTTAAGAAGATATTAAATGAAATAAAAAAAGGAAGATATAAATGATACGCATAAGCTAGGGAAAAAGAAATGAAAGAAAATAGAAATAATCGTAAAAGTTGGAGCTTGCACGCATAAGAAAAGTTTTTAAACTGCGAAAGGAGGTGTATCTGTACGTACAAAAAATGATAAATAAACAAAAAAAAGAGAGAATACAAAAGAAGATAGTCGATATAGATACATTATAACGTATTTTGTTCGAGGGCAAGTATCGATAAGCATTTTAAATTTGTTCTCGAATGAAAAGCAACAGCTGCTAAGGCTCATTATGCGCACACGTGCATTTTAGATTATCGCGACAGTAGGAGGGAGAGAGAGAGAGAGAAAAAAAAGAACAACGAGATTCCCTATAGGATTGAGATTATATACTCTTTCTTTCCACCCTCTCTTTACTTTTTTCTAATCGAAAATTTCTCAAAGAATACATTATAACAAAGAGAAAGAATGAGAGAGATAGAGAAAAATACATGCAATTTTAAGGTGGGGTCTATGTATACGTTTTAAAATAGGTTATGCATCTTTGTATTTCTTTTTTTTTTTTTGATGCATATAAAATTTGCAAAAGGACCTCCCTCGCGGATAATAAGCAGTGAATATTAATTTTTAAAACGAACGAGAATCGCTTGGGCCACATCCCTAATACTTGTTTTGTATATATCTATATATATGTCGTTTTAATATATACGGTGCGAGGGACATCGTTTTCATTATATTGCAAGCTAACAATATCTGCATAGAATGGTAGAAAGGATTATGATGCTCAAGATGCAATTTTAATTCTTTTTTTTTCTTTCTTTATTCTTTTTTTTTTAAGACGGAAAGAAAATAAGGTTGAATTAAATATTATCGAGATTCGGGATTACAATATTTATACGTTGTGATTTTCAAGAAGCGAATATGATAATCGAAGGGAATTATCAAAGTTTTTGTCATTGCCTGGCAAATGGTATGCAGAATATACCTTTATCTTCATCTTTTTTTATATGCGAATTTATATTGTATTTTGTACTTATAATTTAAGTAAATTAAATACAAATTATCATAATGTTTTAAAAATAAATTTTTTATCTTATTGAAAATTAATGAACGTATCATTAAATAAGAAAATTGAAATTGAAAAATAGTCAATTTGTAACTAATCAATGATTCTCGGCAAAATTTAATATGGATTTAAAATTCAATATAAAATTATGCATTAAAGATTAAAAATTTTTCAAATAAAAATTTTTTAAATTGAAAATTTTTTAAATTAAAAATTTTTAAATTAAATTTCTAGTAGCGTTTGATCAAGATGATATGTAATAATATATATACTTAACTTCATCAATAAACCATTTTTTTTTAACTTCTTTGTATAAAACTTGAAAAAAAAAAAAAAAATTTTTTATAAACATTGTTTCAAATAAATTTTTATGTCATATCAAATTAAGTATAAGTTAAAAATTCATCATCATAACAATTCGAAATGATATATTTCAAAACTATATTTTACATTTGAATGTCTTGACTTTAATCGGGACATATGGCCTTTTAGGTAGATAATAAGCGGTGAATACTAATTACGTTACCCCCTTATGTCTATTTATAAGCCGTAAATTTATTGTTGGCTTAATATTGTCAAAACTTTCTTTTTCAACGAGAAGCCCTCTAAATTTACATAAAATTACACCCTTATTTAATCGATCAAACAAGGAAGTACAATAATAAACTAATAAAAATAATCTACACATTAAAATACCCAATATAACAAAAATAAACTGCCAAAACAAAAAAAGGGATATACAAAAGCATTGAAATTTTAACAATGTTTACAGTCCAATAGTTTTACCCAATTTACTGTTTGAAATCCTCTTATTAAGTCATAAAATGATCATTTGATTATTTTACAATATTCCAATAGTTCGCGTTAAATTTTTCCTTTTTTCACGTTTATCCGGACTTATAAAGACTGCGATATATATCTAATCTTACAGCTATAGCAGATTTTTTTTCTATCTACTTACTGTTTTTTTACGCTGTGTATATAAGAACGAGAGAAGATGAGGGGTATAAAGGATTTTCCTTAAGGCGTTTACTACTTTAGCGTCAAATATTTGTTCTCAACAATCGAAAATCTTTTGCGCTTCTTGACTGCGTATTTCATGCCTGAAGACGAGTCCATAGAGAAAACGTACACCCATAATATCTAAAGAAGAAGAAAAAAAAGGCGAGAGAAATAAAGAGAGAAAGAAAAAAAAGAAAAAAAGAAGAAGTCACGAGAGAATACAGACGTCACAGAAAGCCAATAAAAGCGAAGAAAACGCGAGCGTACGAAAGTAACAAGTTTGAGGGAAAGATATGATATTGTGTATCGATGTAGGTGAGATCGTAATCTCTTGTGGGATAAAGTTAAAAGGTGTTTTAATATGTGTTACAATTCGAATTTAATTAAGAATCTTAGACAGATTGAATCGAAAAACAATTAAACGAGTAAATTGAAGATAAATCTTTGCCTCAAGAAATATAATTAAATTACACGTTTTCAGCGAAAATTAAATAATCTTTTTTTTTTTCAATAATCGTAATAAAATACATATTTTTTGTACACGTAGAAAGTTCAGAAAAATCTTTAATACTTTAATATTTTAATAAGTATACCGATATTAATTAAAGTATGAAATTTGAAAAATTAAATATAGTAAATTGATTAACTTGATACTTCAATAAATTGAAAAATTACATAAAAATTAATTAAGTTTTTTTTAATCCTGTTTACTTTTGTAAATTTTACAGTAATTTAAATAAAACAATGCGAAATGGAAAATAATACGTGATTCGTTTTATAAATAATAATTTGATTATATAATATTATTTATTAAACAATACAGTTCACGTACATTTTCAAGTCGGATGTAAAAATTAAATTAAAAATTAAAAATACAAATATTCATTGTTGTTACGCTTACGGTATAATTAACAATTTAACGATCAACTTCAACTTCATTTATTATTAATATCACTTTGTTCGAATAACTGGACTATTGATTTTTAATTTATATTCCATAAGCTTTTTAAAATTCAAATCGATTCTCATTTTCTTACATTAAGATTCTTTCATTTAATAACTTCACTTTTTAATGTTTAACTGCTTAAAAAAAGAGGGAAGAAACCAAGCTCAGACAAAGGCTCGTCTGAAGTAAATAAAAAAAAATCAAGAAAACGTTAGAGAGGAAACAGGAACACTTAAACTATACGTTCGCATTTTCTCGTTCACGCGGCAGCCGCGCAGTACTACATAATACGCAAAGAAATTCTCTCTATTTTTTTCCTCATTTCTTTTTTTTTTTTTACTTTTCTGTACAGTAAAGGTGCATTAATTTTCGCCTCATATACGAGCAAAAATATTTCAAGAATTAAGTACTCCCGCTAGTTAAAGCTGCCGCAAACACCATACGCACACGTGTATTATTATACTTTAGTCGTATTCTTTTTCTTCTTTATTTTTTACTTTTGCCCTTTTTATTTTTTTCAATCCTTTTTTTTCTCTTCTTTTTTGTAAAATAGAGAGTATTATCTGGCTTACCTGTGCAACTTGTCTTATGTATACTGTTGGGTTGTCGAGGTAGATACTAATGACTTGGGTATGTCGTAAAACTCGCGCTCCTCGTTTTCAAGAACACAAAACTGTATATATCTATATACAGGTGTGCACACATATATACATATAGATATAGACGAGAAAAGAGGAGAAAAATTTAAACGCGAAGTTCATATATGCTCAGGAAGCTGGCTTATGCTTTATGTTTGTTAAATGGGTTGAGGCCTGCGAAATGTTGTTTTATGAGACTCAATTATGATTGGCAAAATGTCGATCGCTGTGTGAAAGGAATGTGTTTGTGTTACGTTGTGAGAATAAAAGAGAAAAGTGAAAATTATTTGAAATTAGAGCTTTCTGTATAACGTTCGAATTCTTCTGATCTTACAAATTTCACGTTAAACGTGTTATTTAGATTCTGTTAATGGAAATTATAGTACAACGTATACCCTGTATAATTTACGTTATACATTTGTTAATAAAATATTACTTGTTTTTGTATTTTTCTGAATAGTATAAAATAATTTTTTTTATTTTCATGATTAGTTTAATAATTAAAAAGTGATAAAGTATTCAAAATATGTAAACGTTCTTAATATTTTGAATTATTTGTTTAAGTTTATTTTACTACATTTACTTAAGAAAAGGTATTTACATACACAAAAACTTTAATGATTGCTATAAATTTCTGTTTGGTAATTCGTTATTTTTAAATGTTTTAGTGAGTTTAAGAACTTTATGAATAAATATGTCTTGTACAAATTTATGAAACAATTTTCAATTTTAGTTTATAAACCTAAATAAATATTTGTAGTTATAAATTTAATATAAAGTGATACTTAATGATTTTTATATAATTTTTAGTTTATGTATAAATAATTAGTAAATTAATAAAATTTAATTTGCAAACAAACTAATAAAAGCTCATTTGTTCAACCTGAAGATACAAAAATGTTTGGAATTTAAAACATTAAAAAAAAGAAGAAAAGTTGATGCTAATAATCATATAACACCATTTAAACATAGTAATTTAAAATTTTAACACTTTAACTTTAAGAAAATATATATGTATTATAAAAGCCAGTTACAATCATCATTCAATAATAATAAATCAAAAACAACTAAGGCGCCAGCTTATTAGCTCTCCCTCCAACCGTAATTCTCGTATCGAAATAAAGAACCTTAGGCAAGTTAAGAAAAAAAGAGGAAGAAAAAAGAAAATAAGAAAGAAAAAAATTTGTACTCGTGTATGTACGAGGAAGATACTTAAAGTATATAGAGATAGTAGGGTATAAGGGATGACGTATTCGTATTAATTCCATTGTCGGTCGAATGAGGTATCGACTGATCTAATTATCCTCGTGATCTCACGGATCAGACGGTTTATCCTTTACTCTTTCTCTCTCTCTCTCTGTCTTGCAGTGTATTTCTCTTACTCGGTCTAACATGCAAATCTTGAGTAAGTGAGTGAGCGAGATAGACGGACAAAGGGAGTGGGGAGAAGTAGATAGTATACGCGGCGTATATAGATTTGTAGCAAGCTTTAATGGCCGTCGATCGATCTTCATCGAAGTCGAGATGAGCAGGCCAGATATGCAATCACTTTGGAACACGACGAGAGATCGCCGAAGCAATCCATCAAGTACCACACAGCCTCCATATACATAAGCTCAACAACAACAAGTATAATCCAAGAGATGCGCACAAACTCTACTCTCTCCCTCTCTTTCTATCGTTTTTTTTTCTTCTCTTTCTCTCTTCGCGACGAGACCATATAGCCCGTAGGAGGACGCGAGCAGTAAAATCCTTGCTTCTCTTTTTTTTCCTTCTTTTTTGTTTTAGCGTATGCATTCAGGCGAAAGTCTTCTCTTCCCTTTGATCAAGCAAGACTTTAATGCAAAGGCGCCCGCGAGGTGAAACTAAAGGAACGCGATATTCCGATGTGTATAATGTTAGTGTGAGCATGAAATAAAAAAAAAAGAATTAAAAAAAAGATAAAGAAAAAGAAATGTTCTTTCATGAAGGCGGCGCTTGTTTTTCGTTTCGCCTTTGGTTGTTCAATGATTTTCTTATACTTTTTTTCTTCCTTTATCTTTCTTTTTTTCTTACTTTTAAAGAAGAAGAAGAGATGCGTTAAGAGCTTTTATTTATAGGAAGAAAGTTCAGAATTGAAGAAGGATGAAAGGTGTATTAAGGCGGAAAATTCTTCAAGTGATTTTTGCCGATCTTGATTAAGACAGTGGTTATAAGGATAAATAAAAAGTACATATATATAGATATACATCCATCCAGTGATGAATGATAGAGGTATAGTGATTGTGATGTTGATTAGAAGATGAAGATAAAATACTATATTACGCTTCGAGGAACAGATCTGTTTTATGGGTTATTTCCAAAAAAAATTATTTTTCTTTTATTATTTTCATTGAAACTAGATAACCGATTGACTTTGTGATATAAATGCATATTGAATTCTTGTTATACGCGCAAAAATTATTTTTTCACAATGAAAAAAATTTGATACTTTCAAAAAATAATTTATATTTAAAATTCGATTTAATATTGTTACAAATATATTTTTAAAAATTGACCTACTTAAAGTATTTATTCAGTTTATTCAATATTGCATATTGTACAGCAAGAAATTGAACATCGTAATTTCAATGATAAATTATAAATGGCTTGAATTTTACAAAACATGTAAATTTGTACAAATTGAAATACATCCTTTACGTTTTAATTTTTCATTATTGAATAATCTATCACGTTTAAATGAACATATTTACAGCTGTCTATCAAATTGTTAATTTATCAAAATGTAACAATGTTAAATTAGTATATGTTAAACTAGTATGTAAATAATTTATTTATGATAAAATATAGAAAGCTTAAAAGTACCATTATTAAAACTAATAAATGCTTAAACTTTGAAAATTAAAATAATATATTTTGCATGCAAATAAATTTGTATAATTGCGCGAGTAAGCAAATATTTTATTAAAACTATTACTTTTTCGTACATTATCGATGAACCATACAAATTTAGCATGAACATTAAAGCCCTTAAAGCGTGCGTTCGCTTAGAAATGTAATGGAGTATACTCTAGAGTCTATACATCATTCTAATCGATGATACTAGTTTATATCACTGACTCACGGTTTTAGTGTTTACGATATATAGTATGCATTTTGCCTTTCAATTATATTGTACTTGCTCTTACGATATCTAGAACTGAATTTCTGAACGCTTCGGAGCCAACTTTTCCGCACTGATAACGCTGAATAGATCATCTTTCATTTGTTTTAGTTTTTTCTTATTTATTCAAATTTAATAGTGATATAATTTTAAAAAAATATTTATTTCTTTTAATGTCTATAATGTACGAAATTCAGAGAGAATAAAAAATATCTTTTTCAACATATCAAGATCATAGTTGCTCTTCTATTGTTAATTTTAAAATAAAAGAAATCAATTTATTCACTAAATTTTTTTGTCCAATCTCCAAAGTTTATTTTCTTTACTGAAAAATTTCAGGATGAGTCTACATGGAAGAATTTTAAATACAATTAGCCAGTGCAGCGTAATAATTTCATAAATAAATCGATATTATACGATATCTCCTAATTATATTAGGAATTTTCTCATAGATACTTTTCCTGAAATTTGCTGATGAAGAAAATTAGTTTTATTCTATTAATATAAAACATTTAAAGAAAAAATTGATTTTCAGAAAAGAGCAGCTTGATTTGTTGAAAAACAAATTTTTTTGTTTTTTTTTACATTTATATTTCGTTTATATTCTACTCTCACATAACGAAAATTTATATAAAATCGTTTAAAAAATTATTCATAAAATATCCCTTTTAGGCGAGATTAGGTCTTTAAAATTCGAATATTTTATTAAAATTGCATTAAGATTTATAAATTCGTATTTTTAATAATATTCAAATGATTAAGTGGTTCAAAGTTTTATTCGATAATTCAAATTTTTTATTCCGTATACAAATGACGATAAATTTTCATTCGATAACATCAAATGAATATTATTTTTTATAACATATATATTATCATATATTATTATTGCAATGTCAGAATCGTAAAACTTCTTACTTGCCAACAATAACAATTGCGCATAAATCAACCAAAAACTGAAAATAAACAACAAGTTCAACATTTCAGAACTGAAATATAAAAAAAAGAAATTCTCCCATTGCAACAAAAAAAAAATTAAAGAAAAAATATCGAACTTGCCTGCAACTTATACGCATCGTCTTCTCTTTTGCAAAATAAGAACTCCCTTATACACATCTACAATAACATCGAATACAACGAGCGATATACATATAATAAAATACAAAGCTTATAATGCAGTGCATAGACCCCGCGGACAAATAGAATTTCTGTTTCTCTCTCTCTTATTCACGCACATCTTACCTCTCTCTCTGAAACGAAGATATATATATGTGTATATATTTATATATTGATTTGCTTGCAGTTAGCGAATGCATATCACCCCGTCACGGAATGTACGTTTACGCTAATTCAGCAAATATCTATTCATGTATATGTGTAATAGATATGTTTGTGTGTAGGTATTAAAGGATGTTCAGATAGTTGCATTATATAGGGGTGTACACAGTGTCTGAGCTGCAAACGCTCTACTTGCTGTCTAATATATCCTTCCGCGGCCTTGTACTGGCATGGACAAAAGGCCCATACTAGCTTGCTTCCCTTTAACTAATCTAAGATTTGTTCCAAGTGACAAATCATCCTTTGTGGAAGAGAAGTAGAAAGTGTGTGTCTGTGTGCGAGCAAGCAAGAGCGAAAGGGAGAAACTGAGAGAACGATTGCCATTGTCACGAATAGAAATGATCGTTGCAATGCTGTAATGTCAGTAAGAGTGAGTTGCTCTTCTTGCGCTTTCTCAAAGTGTGACCGCACAAGCGAATATTTCAATTAGTCACAGAATTACTCTAAAAAGATTGGAAAAATATTTTCTTTTTTTAACAAATAAGCATTCTGAGTATTAATGGACGTAAAGGAAGAAAATTCATGTACGTAGTTAAAGTAAGAAATGGTAAAATACAAATGACAAAAAAGATCAAAATGATATACAAGACACGTCAGTGATTTGTTGCAAAACAATTTTTATTTAGAATATATGCTTATATTTTAATTATTTAATTGTAAACTAAAATAATGAAAAGTATTTTATTTTTCATATTTTTAAAAAAACAATTTCAAATAAACAATTTAGAGATGTTAATACAATATAAATTATTGAATAGCTTCAAAAATAATTTTATAATATCTTTATTAAATTTCTAAAATTAAAAGATTTTATAAACTTGTTAAATAATTAAATTTGAAAATATGAACAAGATATAGTGAAAAATTTTAAATCGATTTCCTTTAATTTATGCAAGTGATATAATAGTGGTAAACGCAAAATTATTATTTGATTCGATAAAATAATACGTTCTTTTGAAACTGCTTCAGATAGATAATTAAGAATTACATGGAATTAGATATCTGTTATTTCTGAAATATCTATAAAAACTTAAATCATCTTCTATAATTTCTAAATAATATATAATCACATATAAAAATGGTATATTTTCCTGTATAAAAATAGTTCCATCGGGTTGTCAGTAGCTCAGTCGGCAGAATGATGGACTCGTAATCTCGAATCTCGAGGTTCCGAGTTCGAATCTCGTTCTCGGCGGTCGATTACTACAAGCACCACTGTACACGTTACATGTGCTTTGTTTACAAGCACGCTGACGACCTCCGTCGCTAATTACCATTGCAATGATAGTATAGCATAAATATAGCAACGTTAAAAAAAAAAAGTTTGTCAAGTTAATAATATCTGAAACTATAAAAAAAACTATTTACATAATAGAATTTTTTTTATCTTTTAACATAACTCCATTTCTTAGCACATCGAAATAAAAGGTTATGAGTATTTGATACACAATAAAAAGTCTTGCATATTTATGTTCGAATTTTTTTTGCATCGAAATTTGTGGGCTCAAATTTTACACTAAATGTTTGTATCAATTTTGATTTATACATTTTTGTATTGAAATATTTATTTGAAAATTTGATCACAGTTCGTCCATTAATTTTAACAAAAAATTTGTTCGACTTTGATCGAGAACATACTTAAAGGTTTTTTTTTATTAACGTCACTGTATTTATACTATCATTGAGATGCTAATCGGCGACGGAGCTCGTAAGTGTGTTTGTGAACAAAGCACATGTAACGTACAGTGGTGCTTGTATGATTGAGCCGAGAGCGGGATTCGAACTCAGAACCTCGAGATTATAAATCCAACGCTCTACCGACTGAACTACAGACCGGCTCTTCTTAAAGCTTTATTAAATACGACTTCAAAATTTTCATGTATCATAGATTTTTGATGATTTAATTTAATCAATTTATATCAAACAAAAAATAATATTAAAAGACAAGTTTACGGAGAAAATGAAAAAACGAGTTTTGAATATTTTACATAATAATGTCATATAGATATGTATCTGTAATTTACATTTTATAAAAAAAATTATAAAAATAAAAGTTGGTAATATTGCAGATATTTTCAGAATGATCCTGTGAAATCGACATTCCATTCCATAAGCAATTTCATTTCATTCTTTTTATCCTTTTTTAGAGTATCATGTATTTTTGATAAGAACAGTCACCGATACATTCGATTTGCTAACTCATATAGTGGGTCTATCTTTATGAGATTGTTTCACTTTAACTATTTAAAGCAAAAAATGGAAAACAATAAATACTTTTAACTTTTTTCGTCTCTTTCGTTTATTCTTAAACATAACATAAAGATACAACGAATATGCCAATCGATTTTCATGATATTTTTTGTTATTTTTAGCTATCAGAATATAAAAAAAGGAAAGAAAAGGAGAGATAGCGAAAATACTAAGGAAATGGATTTACTTATTCGTACTTTGTGTAAATGACGTTTTTAAAATGAACTTTTTTTTCCTACACGTTTAAGGAAGAGAAAATTCTTCCTCCACCCCAATGCGATAGTTTTATTTTATGTCCTTTTTTTATTGGTGTTTGTTTTTTCTTGTGATGCGTACGGGTTGGAATTTTCTCTTTTAAGGGAAGAAACTACCGGGGCTTGTTTATGTGGATACGATCGACTTTAAAAACACTTAGAACTTTTTAAGTCGATTTGAAAAGCAGATTTTAAACCGAAAAAACCTTAAGGAAGTTTGTCTACCGGTAAAGGAAGCTATCTGTTTTCTCTGTTCCCCCTCTCTCTCTTTCTCTTCTTTACTCTTTTCTTCTTCTTTTTTTCTACCATGCACACGGTACTGAACTACTTATTTATCGTACACTTGAGGTGTTTTCGTAGCGTTATCCCTTTCCGTGAGCTTTTCCTTCCTCAAATTTACAATTGCATGAGCACATTTATTACACGAATTTACATATTAACGATACTGATTATATACTTTTCATAAAAGATTCCATATATATACCTAACATGTTTATGAATATACATGTATATTTACGAGACTTCAACTTTTTATAATTATACTTTTATTAATTGCTAATTTATTTTTACATGGATATTATATTTATTACAAGTTCAAAAAAGGAGCAAATGTTTAAAATATGTAAAGTAACAAAATAGTATGTTGGTAAATTTATCTGCAGTTGATTTTTAAAATGTTAAATTAGATTTCGTTTTAATTCTGAACGTTAAGTAATTGTATCAGAATATTTAGTAATAAAGATTAAGTCTAGAATTAATTAACGTAAATTAAACATTTTCAATTAACATTCTCTGATACGAAATAAAAAAAATCAAACAAAAGCTGAATCTATATTCGTTTGATTTTCAACTTTGTAAATTTTATATAGAATCTTTGACTAGACAAACCACTTCTAAGAGCTATTTAATTTCTTCTAAATTAAGAAAGCTCTTAAGCTAATAACCGTTAATTTATCTATTCTATTGATTTTCGTTTCTATAAAAAAAAAGAAGTTACCTTCATATCATTATACATCAAAGATTTTATTTATTTTTCATGATTGCTTTTAGTATAATACCGTGAACCTATAATACTTACTCTTTTATCCACTCTCTTCATGAACATATAAATAACAAATAAAAAGTACAAAGATTGTCCTTTTTGCAGTTAAAGTTAATGGCCCTCATGTTGACCATGATACTTAAGCTATTGGATATGGATGGAAGTATAAGTTTCCTATGGCGATTAACATATCTTAATTACAGGTGTTTCTTCTTCAATGTGCACACAGGCCATCGAGAGCAATCAACTACTATTTACTTCTTTTTATCCTTATATACCCTCTCTTTCCATTTATTCCTCCTACCTCTTCTTCCATATGGCTTTGGCCTCGACATATTTGTCGCTTTTCTTAATCGCTCTGTGCCCGGCAAGTGGTATATCAACTTTGTTATTTTCTTTTGAAGCATAAAATAAATTTTAAATATTTTTTAAATTATACATTGTTATTATATTTTGCATCTTTGTTGCGTGTTTTAAATGTAATAATATGGAATTTATTATATTTTATTAAAAATAGTTTGATATGGTTGGAAATTTTTAATGATTAATTATAAAATATTTTTCGCGAATGAAATATAATTAGGGCTAGATTCTCTAAGGTTATAATGTTATATATATGCATAAGTAGATAGCGACATTACAAGTTTGCAAAATGAAAGTTGTATTAAAAATTTTATTATTGTTAATCCTTTTTTTCATAAAAAATAATTGTAGGTTAAAATGCAGATAAAGTCTTTCTGCAAATTTATTTTTCAGTTAAGCTAAGTCTGTAAAATTATCTTTGGTTTTCACGCAGAACTCATAGAATAATTTATATAAATCAATATAATTTTATGCAGCATTTCCTACAAGAAAATTTTTTTGATTTTCTGAATAAATTTGACAGTAATTTCAAGTATCTTAAAGCTCGTCTTATATATTATTCTACAATATTTTATACGTACAAGAGTATTTTTAACATAATGTATACAAACAAAAATAATCCGCAGAAATTTCTGTTATTGAATTCACACGAAACCCTATCAGAACTCTAGTAGTCTGTATATAGCCATTTTAGAAATTCAACTAAAATTGTTAAATAGTTAAACAAAATCATTTTTAATTATAAAATAATTGACAAAATTTAGAAAAAGTCGTATAACAACATAAAGTAAAATCAATGTAATTAACAATCAACTTGTCTTTGCGTTACCTAGCGGTATTTCACTAAATTTAGCGATTGTTTACATAAATTTTAAAAATATAATAAGTTCAAAACATTCTGAGTTCAATTATAGAAGCTCTCTGCTCTACAAAAAGATGACACCATGAAGGTTGTCTCGTTTTTCATATCTCCTTTGACAGGAATAGTACATTGTGCAACAAGGGAGCAAAATAGGTGTTTGCCGACGAGTGCGTGTTTGTCGCTCGAGCGTAGCGAGAGCGACAAATCGCACGAGTCGACAAACACCTATATGCTCCCGCGTTGCGCATACTATTTTCTCACGCGAAGAGCATCAAAAATATTATTTTTCTAACAAGTGCGCAAAATTCTAAGAATGACAAACTTGCGTCTGTAATAGCATGTACAATCTTGTTCGAAGGCTATCAAGATCGTAAGGGGTAGTCGAGGTCGGGGCGCAGGACGGGGTCCAGGGGCGGAGCCCCGGTGGGGGCGCAGGGGGCGAAGCCCCTGCCGGGGGGGTTCGAGGGGGCAGCGCCCCCCCGCCTCCAAAAAATAAATAATATTACTAATATAAAAATAAAATTAATAAAACCATTAACGGCAGGGCAGAGTAGAACCTGATATTGACCGAGTAACAATTGAGTTGTTTGTTATTTACTCAAGTATTAATCGGTGTATCTTCAAATTAAAAGTTGAGCGCAATAGATATTATTATTATGAACATCTATGCACAGAAGAAAAAAAAATCTACCGATTTGTTTTTGAGAAAAGTAAGTAACGCTAAAGTAAAAGTTTATGTTTATAATATTTTCGCGTTACTTACTTTTCTCAAAAACAAAGCGATAGATTTTTTTCTTCTTGTGCATAAATATTTGTAATAATAATATCTATTGCGCTCAGCTTTTAATTTGCAGATTCACCGTTTAATACTTGAGTAAATAACAAAAATCTCAGTTAGACAAGTTTTCAATACTATATATATATTTTTCTTATAATACATTAAAAATTAAATTAAATTTTGATTTATTCAAATTTAAGATTTTTCTCGGAAATCGTCCATCGCTAACTTGTAATTCCAAAAATTTACGATTCGGCGTTGAATACTTGGCTGATATTATAAGGATATGAAAATGTCTTCGATGCAACGTGCAAGATTAAATATTACATAAATAATACTCGAAAAAATCAATGCTAAATAGACTGAAAGTTGCTACTAATATATGTGAACTTTTTCGAGGAATTTGTTCACCCCTGACTTGTAATTCGGGGAATTTACAATTCGCAGAATTGACCATTCTAAGTGAAGCACTTAACTGATGTATAAAAAGCATCGAGTTACACACACTGACTGATGTATAAAAATATCGGGTTACATTATCGAGCCTGTTAAAAGTTCGAATTCATTTTGCTCCCTAGGGAGGCAAAGAGGTATTTTGCTCCCTCACAACAGCTGGTCAAAATAGTATTTTGCGCTCTGAGTGCGAGAAAATAATTATCGAATTCATTGCTTATAATGTTTAAATGTAAGGCCCAAAGATGATTCTGTGGTATAATCTACAGATTTATTTATATTTTACTCTGCAGATGATTCTACGGTTTTATGAATACAGAATTTACAGATTTTTCAAAGTTTTTTCATTTATTAATATTAGTTACTTTAAATTTATCACCTTGAAAAATTGCAAATTTTTAAAATTATGTATATGTATTATGTATCGTAATCTTAAAGAATATGACCTCTATTTTGGAAATATTCCTGTTCAGAAAAAAAGTGAGAAAAAAATTTAACAGCAATTAATTACTTATACTTGGTGAAATTTTTTATTTTGCTAAAGTTTATTAAAATACAGAAAATTAAATTTAAAATAATAATTTGTAGAATTTTATTTAAAAAATTTTTAGTGTTTAATATTCTTAATATTACGAAATTATTTATTGTAACGAAAATATTATTTTCACTACTTAACAACAAAATTATTCGAAAAATTTTCCAATAATAAGCACTCACGATTATTTATGTTGAACAAAAATTGGAATGGTTGATAAACGAGTCAATGTTGTAAGAACGTATTCGTTATTAGTTTAACGCTTCAATGGTTTTTCACCATCCTCTTCAGAATTAAAAAAAAATTAAAACAACACAGAATAAAAATTAACGTTATTGATGTGTTTATTATTATACGAGAGCAGCAAGATCAATTATGACGTTATTCTTACGAGTAAAAATTTTTCGTAATTGTTATTCCCCGCTGTTTTTTGAAATTCCACGAAGGGCTTGGCAAATTAGCTATCGAAACGTTGAGTTAATGAAGAATAAACTTTTACAACACTGACTCGTTTTCATCGATCGTTTATTTTTTCGACACATATTCAAAAAAGTATTCTTTTAAAATTTTCTTCATGAATTTACATAATATTTAATTAATGGTAAACATTGTTTTTACAAGTCTAATTTATAAAGATAATTAGTTTTTTATATTAAAAGAAATGCATTGTTAAATACTTTCACAATTTTTTTAAATTTAATTTTTATAAGGACATTTAAACGGATAGGTTTTTGTAAAAGTCGCTTATTTAAAAAAAAATACAAGAATGTAAAATGATAGGAAAATTTTTAATACGTCAGATGTCAGATAACTTTATTCTTCTCAGAAATCAAAAACTAGCATCTATGAAGAAAGAAACCGGAGGTGACATGAAAACAGCAAGAAAAAAAAAGTAAATAGAAAACAGAAAAAACGGAGATAGAGGCAATGATTGAGAAAAGAGAGGAAGAACTGATTGATCGATCGATCGATCGATCAGTCAACTGATTGATGACTTTATTTAGTCAAGTATCTTATACATTAGAAAATGTATCAAATGCTTACGAAAATATATTAAAAAGTTTAACAAGCATAAAGCTGCTTTAAATTCTATAAATTTTTCAATCTTCTTCTCTTTTTTTTGTAATCTGCTACCAACAATATAAATTACCCTTATTTAAAAATAAAATAAAAAAATGTCATTGTGACATATATCTACTATTATATTTAAAATAAACTACATATTTATGGACTAATTTATTGTTCCATATAATTTTCTCTCTTGTATAGTAATACAAATTAAAAAGCTGATATCCTTCGAGAGTATTAATCGCAGTTAAGAAACAAAAGGACAGAGAAAAAAGAGCCAAGACATAAAGGACAAGCCAAGTAAAGACAAGCCAAGAAAGAACGAGAGAGAAAGAGAAAGAGAGAAAGACCGAGAAGTTGCAGCCCAAATGGCACTCGAAAGCCCCGCGGGTACTCGATAATTGGCCTTTCCTTCTCTCTTTCTCTCTTCCCACAAAGAAGGGGAGCCCTCATTACGCCAACTTGTCACAGATTGCTGATACGTAAAGATAGTCACTCACTCGTTCGACGTTCAGTTGAGCTCCCGTTGTATAGTTGCTTCTATCCACTTTTCTTCTCCTTTTATTTTCTTCCTTTTTTTTTCCTTTTTAATCTTATCCACTATCTTTTTCTCTTATTTTCTCTCTTTCTTTTAATTATCTTTTTTTCTTTCTTTTTCTTTATTTTTTCATTTGGACGCAATAGGTAACATGGCTTTCCTTTACTCGTATACGCTTTTCACTTCACTTATATACGGTAGTTGTTGGCCCTTTTCTTGTTTTAAAAGCTTTCGTTTCTTTAGCCTCGTACGCTGTCATTCAAGCAATGTGTTAAGGTCTTTTACTTGGGTAACTTGCTATACCCAGTTTAACGCGACTAATCCTTTAGAATGCACCTACAAATTCGCGAGTCATTAGTATTGAAAAGAAAACTTTACAGTATAAAATTTCTTATTTTGGGAAATTTCAGATTTTGAACATTACAAATATTTTATTTTAATATAATCGACTTTGAAAAAAAAATTAATATCATCACAATAAATCTATTTTGTTCTAATTAAATAAAAAATGTAACAATCACGTAATACAGAAACTTTAAATTAAAAATTTTATATGATAAATTTATAGTAAAGCCTAGAGAGGTCGTCAGTGGCTCAGTCGGTAGGACGATGAATTCGTATTCTCGAGGTTTCGAGTTCGAATCCCGGACTTGGCTGATTTATACAAGTACCACTGTGCATTACATGTGCTTTGTTTAAAAACACACTGACAACCTCCGTCGCTAATTATTATCGCAATAATAGCACAAATACAGTGACGTTAAATTTAAAAAAAAGGTAAAAACTGCGTTGAAAGCTTTAATAAAATTTTTTTTTTTAATGAATTTTTTTATGCTTCTATTTTTTCCTTTATATAATTATTAAAAAATAAATTAATTTATACGAAAATAGTATAATAAAGCTTTAAAAATTAATAAGTTCTTAGTATTGTTAAACGTAACAACATATCCATTCAGAATTCATGAATTACCAAATCTCTTTTCATTCGACAATAAGAAATCATCGGTCTAATTTACTCAAGATCTGTAGTTTCTTTTTATTTTTTTTTATCAGTCTTCAACTGAATTGGATGCCCCCTTAAAACTACTTTCTATTGCCCACGAGCACAACCCGAACCAAATAATAAAAAAAAGAAACGAATGAAAAAAGAAGAAGAAAAAAAGAGTGAAAAGCATAAAACCCACGTACTGAAAAGAGAAGTTAGGTCTTGTCCTCGTATATGTTCACCTAACAAGAAAAAAAAAAGAAAGAGAAAAAAGAAAAGAGTGGTCTCGACGAACGACGAAAGAACTTACGCGAGCGCGCCCGCGCGAGCGCCGATTGCTCCAAGTTCGACAATAGCCTTTCTACGTAGATTTACCAATTACATCCCGATCAAGTTACCGAAGCTGCTGTGGATATTCTTCTCTTATATGTGTATGTATATATGTATACATACACCCTATACAATTCTCTTGTACTTTTTGAACACGATCCTCGTTTGGCTTATCTTCACTATACTCGTTTCTTTTTTTTCTTCTTAGGCTTTTTTCTCCTCTTTTTTTCCTCGGTGTATTCGATACGTTCGTGAAAGAAAGAAAGAAAGAGAGAATGAAAGAAAAGTTTTGTCCTGCAACCGAAATACGTTCAATCTGACGCGCCTTAGGATATACAGAAAGTGAATACTGTGACAACTTTTTTTTCTTCTTTTATTCCTTATCCTTTATTTTTTTCTCTCTTTAATGAAGATGATATTTTTTTTTATTTCATCTTTTATTTGGGACTTATTTCCTATCCAGTCGATCGTAATGAAATATGGACATGTCGAGAAACAGAGGAAAATAAAAATGGAATAGAGAAAATGAGTATATAACAATGAAAAGAGCTGCTTAATTGGAAGCCATTCTATTTGAAATGCATAATTTTGCTATCTTATTTAAGAAAATTGATAATGAAACAA
Organism: Anastatus disparis; assembly: GCA_017163975.1. Classification (NCBI taxonomy): domain Eukaryota; kingdom Metazoa; phylum Arthropoda; class Insecta; order Hymenoptera; family Eupelmidae; genus Anastatus; species Anastatus disparis. The sequence continues at coordinate 7,796,694 of JAFFSR010000251.1, forward strand.
AAAATAATTTATTGAACCGAAAAGAAAGCTGAGTATCAGAATTATTATTCTGATTAGAATTAATTTAAGAATTTAAAAATAAAATGTATGCAAATTTTATCTTGAAATGAGTTTTTTTTTGTTAAGTTACTATAACACCAAATATTTTATATTTTATGATAGTCGTTAAAAGATAAAATTAGAATTAATTTTCTCGATAAAATTGAAATACAAAGCAAATATGTTAATTTTGACCTCAATCATTTAATATGATTCTATTAATAAAAAAATATTTATTCAAAACTTATGAATTATTTTAATGATATTACTGAATTGATTATCTAAATTATTTGCTATTGCAAAACTAATAATACTGATTATCAAAGTCTGATTTTAAAAATTATTTGTATAATTATTATACTTCATCTTAATTTTAATATTATATTATATGTGTATATATATATATATATATATATATATATATATATATATATATATATATGCAACTGGAAAATACTGTCGTTAGGTAAAGTCGTAAGAGTAAAGTCTATTTCTCCTTCGTGCAAATTCCACTCTTGGAAGAAATATGCGACTTTGCTCCCTAGTTGCATAAAGTTCGATTAAATATAAATGGAAAGTGTATAACAAACAAAGTCCAAATTGAAACGCAATAAAATGCAAGAAAAATACAAAATCGTCCAGAGCAATTTATTTTCACTTTCCTTTTATAATCCTATGTCAATCTTAGAGCTGCAAATAATTAATCAAATTACATATTTATAAATAAACTCGTTGATAAAAAAGTGAATGTATTGAAGTAATTTAATATGCACTACATAAAGATTTTATTATATATATGAAATTAAGTATATATAGTACAAAGAAAAATTCAATCGTTCGCTTATTGTTCATGGTAACATAGAGGATCCATCAGTCGACGAGAACCCCGGTATATAAACCTTAATAAATCCTATCAAGCACACCGGACAAAAGTATATAAAAATAAAAGAATGAGAAAAAAAAACAACATCAAGCAACGCTAATATTAATTCTTCCCTTTTATATCCTTCGTTTTTCCTTCGTTTTTCTTATTTCTCATCTAACCGTTGTAGCCTGTTTCATCCTTTTATATTCTTTTTTTTCTGCTGCTTCTTCTTCTTCCTTTTATTTTTCTTCAAACGGGTATAGAAGGCTACCGTCTGGACCTTATTGTTCGCTTTCTTTTTCTTCTTTATTCTGATCTTCTTCTTTTACTCTGAAACTCTTTAATTTTCACTTTACTTTATTCGAGCTGAACTTGTAGGTTTTTTTTAATTTTAATTTCTTGTTTTTTTATCGATTGTTATTGGGCTACTCGTATAATAAATCAATTTACTTTTCACAATCTAAGTATATTTTTCTTTTTTTTTATTTAATCTTATCTGGAGAAATATAGAAGTTTAAGTTATTAAAGAAAATTATATTTCTTTTACAGCGTGTAATTAATATAATAAAAATAAAAACTATCTATTTTTTTTCTTGATAACGTTATATTTCTTTTTTTTTTGTAATTAAATAACAATTTGTAAAAATATAATAGTTACGAGAAACGATTAATTATTAAAACATAAGTATTGGTTAATTTAAAACTGTTTGAACATTAATTTAAATATTTGTAACAATCCACCTATAAACTGAACAATATGCTCTAAATCTTTGAACTTTTTAATTTTTTTTCTATGTTTTATTTCTTGCTCATACGCATACTTATTCAAGCATCGGCATAATAAACAATACCCAAAATGCAATTAATCAAATTTCTTTTTTTCATTCTCCTCTCTCTTTCTCTTCTAGCATTTATTTTATATATCTTTATTTCAATGAATGATATTACGAATTATGCGTATTTGTACATCCATTGTCATGGGCACAATAAATCTCTTTCTCCTCCTTCTTTTCATTCTTTTCACTCTCAACTTTAACGACGAGTAAAAGACTTAGCTTTTTAGTTATATAGAATATAAGAAAACGCCCACGTGAGTCAGTTGAAGAAATAGAGAATTAAAAATTAAGAAAAAAATAACAACATAAATAAAAATCTTATTCTAGAGTAAAACTAGTTTCGTTCCTTTTTTTATATTTCTCTTTTTTTTCACTTTACGCCGCGTCCTCTCTATAACGTAATAAAGAGCAGCGTACGGCTTAACGGAGCGTCGCGCGTTAAGATTAAAAAAGGAGATAAAAAAAATAAGGAAAAATTGAGCACCATTAAACGTTGAAAAATGGGTCGGTATACATAGTGGAAAATTAAATGCTATATTTTATTGAATAATTTTTTTTTCTTCTTCATTCTGTTATTAAATTTCTTTCATTCTTAATATCCGTCTTAGAAAAACATCTTTTATCAGTATTACAATGAAAACGATGGATAATTAAAATGAATCTTGTATTCAATAGATGAAATGACAATTATTATTTTTAATAATATTCAATTTATCTTTTTAATATAAAATAGTTCAAATATAAAAATTGCATTTATTTACGTTATAACAAATTTGCATCCTTTATACATTCTGTTTTGTAATAAATTTAAATTAACGTCAAAATAAAACAAAAATTTTGATTAATGTCTGCTAAAATTTGTATTAAAAATAAAAATTCAACTGTGTATTTACCTTTTCCAGTTATCTTATTTTAAATTCTTACAAGGCATAAATAAAGTCCTACCAACGATGAGCGACAAGACTTTAACCTTATCTCACGCAAAACTTTGAAAAACGTATTTCTCACTTAAAACAAGCAAATCAACACCTTGCCCTTCGCAAAAATAAATAATAAAAAATAAAACTCGGAGCAAGCCCAAAAGACCATATACGCTATATATCTTTTTGTACTTGCACAACATGATAAAAGAAGGTATTATAATTCGTTGCGCATCACGAAAGGTGCGCAATATCTATAAAATATTTTGCCATCTCTTATTCTTTTAAGTTTCTTTTGGCTTAATCGAAGTCGAGCGATCGCTCAAAACATTTAATGGATCTCTTTCTTTCTTTAACCCTATCTTCCTTTCTTCTACATATACGCAATATTATGTATATGAGTTCTTTGGGATAAATGTGTATGTATAATATGTATGCAATGGACTCGATTGTAATCGAGACGACCAAGTGCGCCTCCAGCGTTGGGTAGAATATGGCCCGCATGTATGAGATGACATTTGAGCATGAAATTTAATGGTTATCCCTTTTTTTTTATTTTATTCTTTTCGAAACAAAAATACATTTTTTTAGTTTATTTTTTGAAAAATCTCACGGTCAGAAAACGTCGCTCTTAGTTGTTGTTATAACTTGGCGTGCAAGAGAGAAGAAAAAAAGAATGAGTTTTGTGATTCTTTTTATTAATGGCCACGCGTGAACATAAGACTTGTATATATACTTGGGATTATTAAGCGATTCTTCTTCGTTTGTAAGGCTCGAGTTTCCAAGGGTATAAAAGAGAAAAGATGTGTACTTCCTTTTTTTTAACTTTCTATATAAATTTATAATACATGTGTAGGTGTTACTCTGGACACCAAGATTCTGTATAATGTACAATCGAAACTGACTTTTTATTGAATTATGAGTGTTATTATACGATATTGACGAAATTAATTTTCACGCTCTTCGGTTGCAACTCCAAATTAAAAAAAAAATTAAATAAAGGTACCTAAATAAAAAGCTTAAGCTTAAATATAAACAATATACATTGTCTTTACCTACTAGTTTGAATATAGTATATTTATGTAAAATAAATGTTTTTTTGTAAGAATATCAGTGCTGTATGTATTGTATGATTGATCAATATTGTACGAAATTGAGTATACTGTATTGTTTTTTAGACTTAAAATATTGTGTGAAAATATAACCAATACTTAAGAATCGCATGCTACATGGTGAAAATGTTTATTACTCTGTGTCTAATAAAGTAGATGCACGCTAGTTTTAAATTAAAGAGCGGTCGAGCTAAATTAAATAGTAAACAAATATAAAAAATATATATGAAAATGTAGATGCATAAACGTACACACAATTCATAAAAAAGTGCAATTTATCTTTTTATACATTAAAATATGCTTTTTAAATGATATTTTAATCCATCTCATATGTCGCAAAGTTTTTCTGACAAAAAACTCATAGAATCTTATTATAAAAACTTGAATATATACTTTTATTTTAACAAATTCAAAAGTACAATTACACTTTTAAACTTTCATTTAAAATATATAATTGTTAAAGCAAATATATTACTTTTCTAAAGTAGATGAAAAGTAAGTTCCATCATTTAAAAATAATGAAAAAATAGAAAGAAATAAAAAGTATATAATTATCCATAACAGTAATGCATTGAATCATTAACAGCAATGAGCATTTATCTTCTTTTTAAAATGAATAGCTTACAATGAGTGATAAAGCTAACAATGATGAATCGCAAAGATATAAAACTCCACGGTAATTCAAACGAAGATGGCAATTGGTAATTTATAAAATTAGTTATACAAACATACAATTGTAGCTTCAAGATATATAACTTTTAATTAAGACTTTTCTCTCATCATTATATATTACGTGATTATTATGTGTTATAATTACTTCTACGTCCTTTTTTTTTATTTTTTTTTAATGTGGAATTACATAGCTCTATAGTGTGTGCCGAAAGGGGATAATGTTGTATTACAGTTATGTAATCGTATATACACTTGTAATCAAGCAACTGAATTTAGTACAAGCCACGTTAACGTACATGCTTACACATACATTTATATATACACATAAACATATACATACATATACACATTGAGATATCTCACGTGCACATAAAGCTTAAGCTCCCTCAGCTGTATACTCGAATGATGAATTATATAAGCCCTTAAAGCGCCAACAATACAATGATGTAAGAAGAATAAAAAAAAAGGGTGAAACGGCTTTTGTCCTCCATTCGAACCTAGTTAATAACAGATCGATCTTTATTCGTGTAAATCTTTAATTTGATTCCTAATACGATAATGGAAAAGTCAATAGGTAACCTTTTTTTCCATTGAATCTATAGCATATATTCTGCATCAGTGTTATTTAAGATTAATGAATTGATAGAAAATTTTGCTTTGTACATACGGCTTTTAAAAAAGTAAGTTTCTGAGGTGTTCAGCGGCTCAGTCGGTAGAGCGATGGACTCGTAACCCGAGGACCCGAGTTCGAATCCCGCTCTCGGTCGAATGATACAAGCACCACTGTGCATTACAAGTGCTTTGTTCACAAAAACGCTGAAAACCTCTGTCGCTCATAGGTGTCTCAATGATACACGGAAAAGAGTTTTCACCTTAAAAACTAGTGCTAAATAATAGAAGGTTAAAATTGCGTGTTTTATAATGAAAAAAACCATGACAGTATCATTTTAATCAATGCTAGTTTTACTATTTTACCTTCTAAGGTCCAGCACATTGATTTTCAATGATTAGCACGGTTTTTTCCAGTGCCAACATCAAAATTTAAGTTCTGCGCATTAGCAGAGAAATTCTAACGACTAGCACGGTTTTTTCCAGTGCCAACATCAAAATTTCAGTTCTGCGCATTAACAGAGAAATTCTTAATGCATGGTATCAGTTTTTTCACAAAATCAACTTATTGCTATCATAAATAATCTTTCAAGTCAGTTATATTTTATTTATTTATACATGTATGTATGTATGTATATATATATATACATGTCTGTGAAAACATAATGACAGAGTTTTATGTTCAAAGTTCAACAAGATTTCTTTTCAAGAAAAGTTATTTAGTTATTTTAGTACGAAATTATACGTGAAAACTGGTCGAAACAAACTTGCAATTTTTTCTCATTTTTTTTATGTAACTTCTCATAAAAGTAACATAGAATATTTAATATTTAACATTTAATATTTTTTGTATAAAATTATCCATTTGGCACTTATTTCCTATGCAATAAATAGAAAAACTTTTGTGTAAAACTTCACAATCGTGCACACTGCTACAATCGAAAATTCGTATACACAAACATACACCAGCGCCGTTATTTAACGTGCTTGGCACCCGAAAAAACCGTGCCAAAGGTGGCACTGTAAATTCACGCGTCAGTTATCGAAAATAAATATTTATAGCACTAAAAAATACTACACTGGTATGAATTTTATTTGTGCTGTCAATAGAGCGAAAAAAATTAATGCCATTCATTACTTTAGAACACACTAGCATTGGAATTTAAACATCTAATCGAATTTAGCATTAGTTTTACCGGTGAAAACTTTTTTCCGTGTAGTATTAATACAGCGAGGTTAAATAAAAAAAAAAACATGTTTGTAATATTGATTTATTTTAATTGTAATGTAACTTATTATATTTACGATAAAAAACGTTTTGTTATTTAAATCTGATTAAAATAAAATAGATAAAATGAGACGTAAAAGATAGAGTTTTCCTTTATAAAAAATGAATAATGACAGATATAAAAAATTCTTGCTGAAAGTGATAAAAAAATAAAATTATTTCAATATTTATGTGCGTATTTTGAGTAAAAATTATATTATAATTTTAGAAAATTAAAAAAAGACTGACTTATAAAAATCGATAAAACAATATAAAATAAAAGTATATCAATCAAAATAAGTAATTATGATTTTAACAGTCATTTTTACGAACAAAAATGAGTTCTGCTAAATTAAAATCCGATTTTAAGATATAAAAATATACTTACCAGCACATATTCACACATATGCGCAAGAACACGTACGTACAGAAACATTCGTTTACTCCACACATAGACGTTTATTGTAATGTATTATGACTCATAACTACTTCAAATATTTGAAATATAAGTAATATTATCAAAAATTTTATTACATAATACCATAGCCATAGAAAAATCAAATAAAACAATTTTCTGCTTCATATATACAATAAAAAGAGTCGTTGTGAGATTAAAGTAAATTAAACGTTTGCTCAAATGAATAACTGTTTCGTTATACCAAAACCACAATGAAAAAATTTGTTTTAATTTTATAAAAAAAAAAAAAATACCCAATCCAAGCTATAACAGTAACATTAATTCCTTACAACAATATCATACAATTGTACTCACTACAAACTCCTCTAAGATATAAATGTATATATGAGTTGGTGTGTGTATGTAAACGAAAAAAAAATCGAACGAGGTTATAGCATTTTATTCAATATAATCTGCCGATACCATAAAAGCAATTATATATCGTTGAGTTTCGGTACAAAACGTTTCATATTACAAGATGAAATTTACGCTTAAAACGTTTTATTTTATCTCTTTTTTTTCTCTTTCTCTCTCTGGGAAAAGTCATTAAAACGGTGGTAGCAAAACGCGGTTTTGCGCGATATTTTTCTTTCTCCTTCTCACTAATACATACAATTGGTTTAGGTAAATTGAACTTCACCTTGGAGGCTCTATCTCTCTCTCACTCTCTTTTCTCACCTATAAGCAATTTCTGAAAGAGAAAAGCCGTTCAATTGTCCGCGCTTTTATATTGAATAGCGCACGTGCGTATCTTCCGCGAAAACTTTTCTACTACCATACAACTTACTACTTTACCCGCGCGATATTATTGAAAAATAAAAAAGAGAAAAAAAATTGAAAAAGAAGGAAAACCACAGTGTCGGACGACCAACCGCAAAATAATGTTTTCTGTTGCTGTTTTGAGATAATATTGAAATGCTCAAGTAAGCGTTAGAAAAGAGCTTTTCTTATTTACTACACCAAAACTATTACCTTTCCGGTTATTATTGCGCGTGGGTACTATATGTGCGTGAGTTCTTGGGTTCTTTATTTATTTTTTTCTCTCTGCGAGTATTAGCACGGATAAAAGATTTTAAAATAAGATAAACGACACGAGACAATTCTTATATTATTTTTTTCTTTTATATTTTAATTTTCATTTACTTTTTGATTGACAAGCCGGAAGAGAATTCAAAAGTTAATTGTTGAAAGTTTCCACGCGTACGGATATACATTTATAAAAAGAATTAATTACCGTTAATAATAGTTAGATTTAAGAGTTGGAAAAAAAAAGATTAATTTTATCAGTTTATCGATCAAACGCCTTAACGTTACTAATAATTAATGATATATTTTTATCAACACGCTCATTCGTCACGTGGGTTTCATTTGTATTTATATATGAAAAACCTGAAATACAATTTTTAAATATAAACCTGTGCGTGGCGCTGGTCTGCACTTTTCGTATTGTTATACAAACTATTTATAAAAAATATAGACGAATCAATGAAAATTTTAATCTTTTGTCTTACTCTAAATCTTGAAGGTCAGTGATTTTTGGTACTCTTTTGCTGCTCAACTTTAATTATAACTTTAGTTCTAAAAATATCAAATTGAAACTTGCTTTCTCTACTTTGATTTCAGTTATTGTAAATTCATTAAAGATGTTCCTAGATTGAATTATTCGTATTGCAATTGAGAACTCTTATTTTACATTTTTTTTAAAATAAGAATATAAACGTCAATAACTTGAGTTTTTCAAACCGTTAGATCATACCACTACGGCTTTACTAATTTTTAGATATGATCAAGTTGTGTGACCCGAATGCCATACACTGTTCTATTAAATTTTATCTTAATTTTCATTTTTTAACAACTTTTGAACAACTTAAGCTTTTCGAACAAAAATTTTTTTGTTTGTAATTTTGAAAAAATTAAGCACTGGTCTAAATGGATGCGGCTTACTACATAATTTTATAAAAGAAAAAATATTCCGAAGATATAAGACAATCTGGAATTGAAATGTAATGCACTCTTTTTGTGAATAATAATCATTTAACGTTTGTATTTTATCTTTGCACTGAGAAAAAAATTTCATCAGATCAACTGAAATGTTATTGATTTAACAGATCCGCTGTTAATCTGACTGAATTTTTTTGATCCAACAGAATCTGTGCAGTTAAAATAGCCCAATTACGATCGTGCTGCCAATTTAACAGCACGGCTGTTGATATAATTGAATAACAGTTAACATAAAAGAGCGTACGTCAAAATAAAAGTTTGACTTACATTTCAACAAAATTTTATGAATTGAATCAATAAAATGTGCATGCTCAAATTAACTGATGAATTATTTCAAAATAAATGTTTAAATTTAATTATATCAACAGCGCGGCTGTTGATATAATTGAATAATAGTTAGAATAAAAAGAACGTAAGTCAAAATAAAAGTGTGACTTACATTTCAACAAAATTTTATAAATTGAACCAATAATACGCACATGCTTAAATTAACTGATGAATTATTTCAAAATAAATGTTTAAATTTAATTATATCAACAGCACGGCTGTTGATATAATTGAATAATAGTTAGAATAAAAAGAACGTAAGTCAAAATAAAATATTTGTCATTTATTTCGTTGATATTTTATAAAGATTTTTATGTTATTCACTAAGTATTTTGAAATCTCCCGCTTTTCAATACAGTTACGTTTCGATAGTATAATAATAGATGGCGTATTTCTTGTAACCCGCAAGTGGTAAGACTGTACGTCAGTTAGTATATAAGACCAAATGAATTTCTCCGCTGTATGTATAAATGCGATGCGATGCGTATAGTTAGTTAGCGAGCGATGATAGATTTTATATAAATATCAATAGTGTAATATATAATATATCTAAGGAAATGTAAAAAAATTTCACTTAAGAAACGAATAATGATCATTGTTATATTATAAGTTATGTGTTAATATCTGGAAATCGGAACTCTGTGAGCTGTGAGCTTCAAATAAATGAAAAACTCTTTTATCATCTTTAAAACTTATTTGTTTGATACAATAAAATGTAACAGCTATTTTAACTTACTTTGCTGTCAAATTAAAGTTAATTTTAAATTGAATCAATATTACGATTCTATCAAATTAACAGAACTCGTTTGTTAAATGAATAGAATATATCATCGTGATATATTAACAGTAGGATTCGGTTGATACAATCATATTTTTTTCTTAGTGTGTACAAAAATTAAATGCAGTTAAACTTTAAAGGTTTAGCGTTTTTTTTTATAGAACATTCATGTAATCCCGTAATTTTTTACCAAAAATTTTATAATCTTCAGACTATCTTTAAGGCGCCGCTCAACGTAACTTTTTGAAGAACTAAGTTTTTTAGTTTAAAATTGAAAAATTTAAAGCTAAATAGAATGTGAAAATTACACTAGAAATTAAAGTTTCCCTGAATTTGCCCATACATTAATTATAACAATAAAATAAACTTTTTCTGTTGAAAATTGTGAATATTAGTTACAGTAAAACTGTAAAAATTTACAAGAATAGAAAAAAATTTAAATATCGTAAAAAGTTAATCATAGGTAGATCAGCAATAAACATAAAAAATGTAATGTCATTTCTCATAATGTAGTCGTTAATCGCAGCGATACGCATTCCATTTTCTATTTTGAAAAAGCTTTTACGTGTTTATTGCCACATATTATTTTATTGTTCCGCATAAAATAAGCCACATCCTTGATTTCTTTTAATAGTTCCCTAGAACGCGTACTAATAAAACTACAACCAATGTAATCTTTATCCTTATGGTCTCTTTTACCCTTTTCTTTTCGACTAATCTTTTTTAAAAAAAATAAAAGAAGAAAGAATTCACATTTCAGATACGTTTCGGCGTTTTCATTCTCTTAAATTGTTGAATATCCTAAAAAAAGGAACGTTAAAAGCGCCGGTTAACATTAAAAATTGCCCGTATTATGGCCCACAACCAATTGAAATAATTCTTATAAACAGTGTGTGCGTGCGTGCGTATATATACATATTTTTTAACGTGTTCTTTTTGACATTAAATGAAGTCTTATCAACCAGTTTGGAATGTCCTTTTTATACACGCGACTTTACTGACGAAATAGCCGTAAAAAGAAACGAGTATGTTTTATATAGGGAGTTGACAAAAAAAAAAACAAAAAAAAACTGAAACGAAGAAAAAGAGAATAAGGTGAGCGAGTGAATTACAAATGTTAAATTATGCATTTTACAGATATTATGTTAAAGTCAATTTACAATTCTATGCGGTGAAATTTACTTACATGTATAAATATAAGTCCATGTTAAGCAAAACTGGAGTTTAGCTAAATTAAATACGTCGACTTAAATAACGTCAAATTAATGCAATTGCATTGATAAGAATATGATATTAGATGCAGTGCTTGTATAAAAACTAACTTTATTTAAAAAATTTAATAATATTAGAATATTCGATTAATAAGCAAAAAGCTACAACATTATATTCAAGATTTATAAATATACAATAAAAAAAATTTATTTAAATACATTTCCAATTGAAATTCCTTGCGACGGAATTTTTAATATGAATTATAACATAATTGGTTTGTACGAACGAATAAAAATTTTAATAAAAATTTAATTATTTATTATTATGCTTAATTAAACATTGAAAATAATGAAATTATAAATTTTTTTTATTTAATTCTCGGAATAGAATGATAAAATTTAAATTATTTGAATATTCATATTATACGAGTTATTAAAATATTTTTTAAATTACTCAAACAATAAAATACATTATGTTTAAACGTGTTTTATAATAATTACATTAAAATTCCCAACAAGAGGGCATAATAATGAAATAAAAATTCTTTTCATATTCAAATAACAATTTATTCCATATAAAAATTAATTTTATGATAGAATTAGCAATGAAGTTTTTTTTATTCTTAAAATTCCTCGGTATATCGTGCTACTTTAATTTTATTTTCTAACGTGTGTAGAAAAAGAAGAAGCAAACGGAACCTCGAAAACAATTTGTGAACTTAGGAACATATCGCATGCTTTAAAGTAATTTGATACTAGTCTAACAGCAAATTTGACTAAAGAAAATTTAGACAATGAGATTTGAAGACGTAAACATTATACATTTAGTCGTAATTTATTGTATAAATAAGACAATTTTTTTAAAATTAAGGATAAAGAGTCACGTAGAAATGTGAAAACGATATGCCTAAAGAGAAAAAAGAAAAAGAATAAAGAACGGAAAAAAACAATGTCGCAGTGTAAAAGTGACATAAAATTTAACTTAACCGCGATGAAATATAAAAAGATCGGTGCCGCGATGACGGCTCTTCCTGGAGGTTTTTTACGAGCTCATATTCCCAAAAACTCTTTACATTCTTCTTTTTAATACCTAATAAAATGAAGGAAAAAAAAATATAAGAACGAGAGAGAAAAGCTATGACACGTCGTCCTTCATCTACTTGTTGTGTGTCTTTCTGAGTCACATCGTTGTTTTTTTCTTTTGAAACGCTGCTCTTAATGGCCATTATCTTCTCATAAATCAGTAAATCCGGAAATGCCATCAGGTAGTTCTTCAATAATATGCCAAGTTTAGTCTTTTTTTTTTAAGAAATATTTACGAGTTCTTTCGCCGCATGAGATTTAATACGTAAAATCGCGAAATTCGTGGTAATTACGAAATGAGTTGAGAATTTTGAAAGATTTAGTAGTTCAAAAGGTATCCGTAACGGTCAGGTGAAGCAACTTTCTTTGATCTATTATGTATCCATGATTTCGTATATATATACACATATATAATTCTTTTTCTGATTACTCGTGGTATAACATTAAAAAAATTTACATTTTATCTTTATATAAAAGACGCGATATTGCTCATCGAGAATTTATGGAGGCACTCAACTTTAACTTGGGTTTTAATGCCAAGAAATCGAAAAATATGTATATCTGTACAATAATAAAAGTAAAAAAAAAAATAAAAAAAAATATCTAGCAAACAGGAAACTATGTCTATGTTATATAGAAATTCACGGCATAAGCAAAAGTCCTATGACTTATTTTCGTAGAAGGAAAAACGTGAGCGCGATGCTGAATAATTTAACGGGCTGCTGCCGATTATATGAGAGCTGCTGTGTTCCGAGGGTACTTTTCTACGAGTACAGAATTATTTATTAGACTTATTGATGGATTTTTGTACTATATACGTTTATATATTGGCTCATCTTAGAGCTTTTTCATTCAAACAAATCTCTCTTTTTTTCTTAAATGATCAAATCTTATTTACGAATTTCTTTGAGATAGCGATACGATAGAAACAGTTTGAATTAATAGATTGATGTGTTATTTGAATGATTTATTTTGTACTTTTAGTTTAACGTTACATTTATCCCCAATTTAAAGTTTAATGACCTTAGTGAAATAACAAATATAAAGACTTTTAAAACTAATTTTGAAAAATAGAGAAAATGAAGAAAAAAAGCTAAATTTTTAAATGAATGATTGAGCCATAGTCTATATAGACGTGACATACTCTAATCCAACATCCGCATGATTGGATGGATAACACGTTCGATTCGTCGGTGAGATTCATCAATCTCGGGGGGTAGTACAATCGCACACACCAGTTTCTCAGTCAAGGGAAACAAGTCTAAAGCGTTATCTACTAGTAATGAAACAAATCTTGTTCAATGCTAGCGACACATCGTTATTTATACGTACGCGTATCAAGATCACTTTTTTTTAAAGTACATATACGTGTTCTTGCATCAAATTAAATTACTTTTTTTTTATTTTTCAATTTTGTGTGTCGGCATTATTTTATAATATATTTTTGCATCGTATTATCTTTTATGAATGTAAATTAAAAGCTCTTTTTCTTTTTGAATTAATCAAAAGTAACTAAAGATACATTAATCTTAAATCTAGACTTTAATTAGTTTAAGATTTTATTTTAATATTAAAGAATTAATTATTTTTATCGCAATCTACTAACTAGAAAGTATCTTCAGAAAAGGAAAATTTTTCTAATTGGATCCAACAAGATTCGGTCTCTTAAAGACCATTATGGGTACAACTATTTATATTTAAAAATCATAGGAACAAGTTATTTATTCGTTTCAACATTTTCTTATCAAGAGATCAGATAAGACTAGAAAAATGCGTCCTTCGAAAACTTTCGAATACTTCCGAAACGCTATAACGTCCACGCATTAATCCTAAAATTACATTCGTTTCATCACAATAATTGCTTTCAGAAACAAATTAATTTTGACCCTGCTAATGATTGAATTCGAATGTTTTCATTTAACAATAAGAGACAAAGTATATTAATTAGCAGCATATAGGAAAAATTCCAAGTCGATATTCTTCATTATCTGAATCAGAGAAAAAAGGAAATGAAGAAACAAACTAAATGAAAAAAAAGAAAAATGAAACATTATTAAATAAAGAAAGCAAAATGAAAGTCGAGAAGCCCATAGTATTTCCTTGAATTAGTGTGATTAAGTGGACCTTGTATACGTATACATATATATACAGATATACAAAATCTCTAATCAAATTGATGCTCCCTCGTTGTGCGTACTATTTAGACTTGAATTTCAAGAAGATTGCTTTCTTGCTATACGTATACATGTACATATAGCTTCGCGATCTAATCTGCACGACGAACGGACACGCGCAAGGTTCCTCTTTCTTTCATTCTTTTATTCTTGTTTTCTTATAACAGACATCTTTTCAACCGGTCGACATATCTCGCCTACGCTCTCTTTTTTTTAAAAAAAAAAGATTCCTTATTTTTTTTCTTTCTTTCATCTTTAAAGTGTTTTCTTATTTTCGGGGTGGGCTATATCTCTCTTTTTAATTAGCATGAAATCGTTCAAAGAAGAAGTTTTTGCGCTGCGGATGGAAGTTTTCGGAAGAAAAATATTTCTTTTTTGCATTTTTTTTTTGCATTTTTTTTTCTTTTTGAGAAAAAAATTGCAAATTTTTCTACTCTATTATTTTTAATAATGTCAACAAATTTCTGTGTTTTTGTATACTTGTACAGAAATTAAAATAAACGATTAAAATTACAAAAATTAAATTTACAACTGTTTTCAACAAAAAATAAGTGAAATTACAAAATTTTAAGAATAGCCACGGTCAGACAGTATTACATATGAAAATTTTTCTTTAAAGTTTACATTTTACTTTTATTTTGAATTTTAAAAAGTTTTAAAATTAAAGATACTATATTCTTTTATTGAATCTAAAAAATTTTTAATATACGCACTGGTCACTTATTCATCGACTCTATCGTGCGCGAATGTCATATTGAATAATATGTCAAATAAACATATCTATTAATTTAATCAAATTGAAATAATATTAATTACATAATTACTTACTAATAAAATACACAACATAATTAAATATAGTAAATGTTGTATAATTTATCTAAATTTTTATAAAATATAATCTTAAATATCAGTTTAAATATAAGTTACAACAGTTTTGCAAAATATCTATAATTAAATAAATGAATAAAAAAAAGTTTTAACATATATCACTTATACCGTTTAAAATTAAAGTAAACTCTTAATTTTTAGCAATTTGATAATTTTCAGTAATGATCTACCTTATTTCTTAGCCAGTAAACAAAGTCCTCTATCATTATATTTAGATTCTGATATTAAAACAAAATCCACAAGAGCAATTCCAATGTAACCATCTTCGTCTCTATATCCACATTAACTTATACCATATCGTTCTCTTTGTAATAACCATACTGACTACTACGTAGTACCAAAGCCCCTATTACAAAGTCTATTTCCATGAGCTTTCCAAAGTCAAGTCTAACATCTAACTTGGTATATGTGTAATGGTAAATATAACGAAGATAGTACCTCTCTCTCTCTCTCTCTCTCAGTTGCGTATAACTTTATAAGGAAGATGCGTTTATATATACATACGTAGTTAAGGAATATATCCTCCAGACGACGATACAGGTTTCTAACTTGTATCTGTATATGTGTGTGTATGTACATGTGAACGCGTATATATGTACGCGATTGTTAGAGCAAAAGGGAGCAGAACGATCGCGAGCAGGGCGGTTCGCTTAATTGCCCCTATCCATCATTACCCCTTCCTCTTTGACCGCGATCTATTCTCTCTCTCTCCCTTTACCTTTCTTTCTTTCTCTTGGTCTTTCATTCCATGGCGGTACATTTGGGTACCCGCCAGACCACGCGATGCAATCTCTCTCTCTCTCATTCTCTCTCTGCTTCTACCGCCACTGGACTGCACGGGCTTCTGCCTGTTTCGCTGTTGTTGTTTTTTCGTTTGGTTTAATTTCATTTTGTCTTTCGTTTTCGTTTTTTCCCTTTAGGAAAGAGAGACGATCTCGTTGCGTTTAGGAGGATCACTTGTGCGACTCTAAATCATTCGGAGTCTTGGATTAATGACGCCTGCTGCTTGCCGAGCGCTAAGGTCCAACATTTCTCCTTTCGTTCGAAATTTTAGCTCTTTAGTTTTGCTCTTTTTATCTTGTCAGTTGGCTCTTGTCATGCTCTTGTTGTGACTTGGCGCAAATGCTCGGAGGCCCGAAGAATTATTTTGTATACGTTGTTGCCCAAACTTTCTGTTGAATGTCACAAATTTAAATAATCCAAATTAAATTAGTTTTCTAAAAGCGACTAATGAATGTCCTAATGTTGGTACTATGAGTAAAAAATGTAAAAACAGAAAAGAAGAAGGTTCATTTTTTCGTCAGCACCTCCTACGTAATTACGTTAAAATAAAAATACACAAAGTGAATTTAGATATTCGATTAAAGTGGAATCAATTAAAACTTATTAAAGTAATGGGTTAATTCTTGTACTTTTTTATTTAAATTAACTGTTAATTACAGGGAATTCATGATTGCTGTTAAAAAGTTGAAAAAGAAAAGAGAGAGAGAAACCAGTCGTGCATTACGAGACTTGCTTTACTTTTCTAGTTCGCGCGCTTGCTCTTTACTCTAAAAGTAACAGTGGCTAGTAATTTAGCGTGTCTGATATTGCAGAGTTCCCTACTCCCGCAAAGTGACTGTAAAGTGACAATTCGTTCTTACTCTGAATTTAAATTGCATAATTTTTTTTTTCTTCTTCCTTACTACTCTTGGAACTTAAACTTTATAAGATGCAAAGGAACTTTTATTATTATTCCGTATATTTCCTTGATCTAGTTGTACTTACTTTTCGTATAAATTACTGTATCTTTAATTTCTTTTTAATAAGAAATTTACTATTCGTTGTATAATAAATATTATATTTTAACAACCATAATTAGTTTCAATATTAATATCTTTTTAATGTTTAAAAATATTTTTTTCATAATCAACCCTTTCAATGCCATTAAAGAAAATTTCTGTTTGGAATATTTTATATAAATCTTCGTTATTGGCACTGAAGGGGTTAATAAATCAAGCTAAAAATTTTATTGATTTTTTATGATGATTTGGTACTATATAAAAGCTTTGTATTTTTCAAGTAATAAAGCATTTCATTAGAATCAACGGTAGAACTTTGTTTGCCTTAATTCTTTTTTTTCTACATCTTTTTATGGATTTTCACACGCAGGTACACGACATGGATCCTTACATGGATAAAAACATTAAAAGAAAAAAAAAACAAAAGAGGAAAAAGAAAGATTGAGAAAGCCAATCAAGTTAATGATTGACGAAAAAAATTAAAATTGCACGTGCATCATTTTACTGGTGAGCATTAAATCATTCGAGTCTCCTGGATTAATGACGTTTTTCACTATCTCTCTCTCTCTCGCTCTCTTTCTATCATCTCGTTTCGTTTCGTCGGTCAACTCCTCCTTCGTTATGTGTATACGCCAACCCTCTCGACGTGCTAGTTTCCTTCCTCTGTATATATATATATATATGTGATGTTCCACTGAGACTGTCATCTCTGTATACGTGTGTTTGTACGTGTGCTTGAATTATTTATTGTTCAGGTGCATGTTGATATTATAAATTTTGATGTCTTTTGATCTGTCCTATTTAGGTTTAATATGATAAAGTGCATTTTCAGAATTTATATCTCATAATATAAACACATAAAAAATAATCATTTCAACAAAAAATTCTATACTATTATTATTTTTCAGTGCATTTAAAGTGTGTATTTTTGTATACAATAACGTTTTATTTTGATTAAAGCAAGGATTAGTAATTTACAATTACATTGTTGAAAAAATTCAAGTATTAAAATTTTACACAGGCATGGTTAAAATTAATACAAAATTTTTTGTGTTTATTTTAACTGCTGTGTTTTCGTATCAAAATTTTAAAAATTTAAAATTTTATTATGATTTATTTTTCATTTTTAACAAAAATTTTACGTTAATTATTGGAAATACAAGCATAAATTAAAATTACCGAAATTATTAAAAGTGTCGAAATTAAAGTTAAATGATTATAAAAATATTAGTTGAATTCCAACTTGTTTCGTACATTAAAAGCATTATAACGTTAAGCTGCATGCAGCCTGCGTATTTTTTTCCGTACAGACTTATTTTCTTTGTTCTTTAAAGTATAACAGTTGTTTAGTTATTATAACACGGAAAGAATTTTTCTATAAAAATTACAGTAACTGTTACTACAATTTCGAAATGACGTATACTCTTAAGCTATTTCAAAGACATGTGTCTTTAAATAATATTAAAAAATTCTTACCGGAATAACAGTAATTTTTACAATGCTTCTCTGTAAATTTTTATGCAGAGTTTTATAGTACATTTTATAGAAAATGGAGATTTTTTAGACATCTTATCATTTGTAAAATGAATTTTAAGAAAAACTAAGCGTCAATCTCAATATATACATTTAAATAATATTTTTATCATTAAATTTTAAATAAATTATTTTGAAATTTAAACTTTGAAATTTCACAATTATTTTTATAACAATCGCACAAAATATTTTTACAGCATGAAACATAATATTTCATTTTTAATTTATTTAAAAAATTACAACTTGTTTAATCAGAACAAATAATGTACTTTATATAAATAATTTTTTCCATTCTTAAATCTTACATCCATTCGAATTTAATCTTCGAAACGTTGTATATTGTTCACATTAACAGAATGTATTAACAGTAGATAATGAGTCAATATAAAATGATTCATAATGTTGATTGCAACGTTTACGTTTCATCAACTGCAGAACAATCTGTTACGTAAACATATACCGAATAATTGAATTCAGCAAATGACTGACATCGCTCTAATTTTTTATTTGCCATACTGTTTTGTAATATATAAAAGTTTCTGCAATATGTTACTTATTACGTATAGGAAATAATATTTTTTTCCTGATCACATAAGCCTTTAAAGTCAATATACAATTATCGTTTTGTTTGATACATCGTGATTTTTTTTTATTTTTATAATAAAGATAAAGGCTGTAATCTTTGGTAAAACTCCACTTCCCCACTAAGAACAAAATTTTTTAAACATAAATTAATAAAATATCCAATTAGCGAAGCTAGTCTTCGGTTTTTAATTTTAATTTTATAATAATAAAATTTAATTGACGCATGAATTGACTAATATTTTATAGTTCAGGATATGAATATTCCAAATTTATGAAGTCTTCAGTGGCTCACTCGGTAAAGCGATAGATTCGTACCCCGAGGGCCCAAGTTCAAATCCCACTCTCGGCTTATTAATACAAGCATCTCTGTATCTTGCATGTGCTTTGTTCACAAACACACTGAAGACTTCTGTCGCTAATTAGCATCGTTAATGATAGCATAAATAGTGACGTTAAATAAAAAAAAAATAAAATAAAATTCTTTTTTTTCAAATATTGTATATATCTTTTTTTTGTTATGTTTGCTATACTTTTGCATGTAGTATAAATTTAGTGTATTAATATGTGTAATACTGTGTTTAATATTTTGTGGATATACAAAATCTAGAAAATCATATGAATATTTTTCTTTCATTTAAAATATAGCCAATTGTTAAAGAAGATCATGGTCATATATATTCTAAGATTTCGTGAACCACTAAAAATCATTATAAAATCAAATTACACAAGTTCAGTTACAGTGTGTGTGCAACATTGTCAAATAAGATAAATAAAAAGATGTGGAATATTGTGGTTGGATTAAAATAAAAAATAAAATTAAAATCTTTAACTGATATTCTTTTCTATTCCCGTTTATTCTTCTTTGTTTCGCCTTCATTCTCGCGGTCATCGCGCTCTCACACGCTTTGCATATATATTCTTGTTGCATAGACCTTAACATTACGCATGTGGGTGTGTGTATGTGTACGTGAGTATGTGCATGTATGCATGTGTATGTGTGTGTGTGTGCAATGGAAGTAAGAAAAGAAAGAAAGAAGAATAGACGGTATAGAGTAGTGGTCCGTCGGTATATATCCTCTGGTCCCATAACTTATGTTAGCTTGACTGTCGTTTGGTTCTTGCGCGGAGCCTTTGTACTGTGCGTTATACTGGTGCACCAAGAGAGAAAGAAAGAGAGAGAATCTTTCGCGCAAAACCGCGTGCGTACAAGAGAGTTTAAAGGAACGCCTTTTAACAGTCGCACAAACGACACACACTAACGTGCCGTTACGTGTCTTTCACATTTGCTTCTTCTTCTTCTTCTTTCTCCTCTTCTTCTTCTTCTCCTCTGTCGTTATATGTTCTCTTTTCGACTCTTTCCTTTAATATTTTTTTTCTTTTGTTTCTTTTAGACGTTCCATTGGATGCTAAAGCTTTGAAGAAATCTTATGTACTAAAGCCGCTCTAGTGCGTATTGAATTTCGAGAAACGGTACCGCAAGGCAATACCATGTGTCTCGTTTTTTCTCTCTTTTTTTTTAGAAAACGACCACGTGGGAAGAAAAATTAAAGAAAAAAAATTTTTGTAATGTATATGAAGAGGAAAGAGAGAAAGAGATAAGGTTGTTTTTTAGTCCAGATTTAGTTAAATTCTAGATAGGTGTTGAGACTAATACGAAGTGGTTACGGTATTTGACAAGATTTTATGGGATTTCGGAAAATGTTTCGAATAGTTTTAAACGCGTTTGTTGCCGGGTTTAGTTTTAATTGCTATGTGTGTTCGTATATATACAAGGAAAAAGTTTCTTGTTAGTGGATTTAACAATTTCGTTAGACAACAAGTTTGTTAATTTGTTATGTGTAAGAGAAAATTTATGGACAAAATTAATTCATCTCCATAAAAAATAAATTTTATAGTATCATACGTGATTATATGATCATACGTAAATATATATGATATATTAACATATATTATGAAATGTGATTTGAAAATCTATATGATTATATACTATTGTATTCGATCTTATAAACTCAGGAATATTTATACATAATTTCATATAATATTATTGTATATAGTTCTGCATAATTATGTATACCGATACGTGATTCATTAATTATCCATTAGAGACTCATCTTCTTATTAAATTACGTATGGTTGTTTATATTAATATATAATTCTAGATAATTCTATATAATTATTTATAAACTCGTATATTAATATTTATTTATACATAGAAATTCACAACAAACATCATAACGAAATTTATATAATTTTTCTTCAATTTTGAAGATTTACTAAAATAATTATGCAAACTCATAAGTCATATTTCATTATGTGTTTATATATGACAATTATATATAATTATGTAGATATCATTTTTTCACCGATCATTTAAAAATAGAATTCTATATTGTATTACTTTAAAATGTTTTTAAAAATACAAAGTATTTACAATTTTTTTTAAAAAGTTAAAATTAAAAAAAAATGTAACTATTATTTTAAATATTACAGCACATGTTTGATACTTGTAATACACATGAGAAACTTTAAGCTTTCTTTTTGACACTTGTCGTATCGCATTACTCTTATTTAGTTACAAAGTTACGCTTGCTCTTAAATGAACATATGTTCGATGTCTTTGAGCATTTTTTATATTAAAAAAAATGAAATATGATGTCATTAACTTTACAAAATAGTGTATTTTTACAAAAATTTTAGAATAATTTCATAATAAATATTATAATAAAGTCGAATAAATTTCGAGTACTTGTAAAGTTTTCGATACAAATAAATTCTACAAGTCAATAAATCTTCAATTTACCGTGATTTTAATCAAAAGTAATAACTTTCCCTTAGAAAATCTCGATTGTCTTGCCATTAAATTATATATATACGTATATAGTAAAAAGGTCAAAATTTGGATAATCTTTAATGGATGTTTCATCCGATTTGTAACATCGGTATGCCGCTTATGATAATTAGAGAAAACTCAAGTAATCCTCTTTGTTAATCCTATTTTCTCTATCCATCATAAAAGATATTTTAAGCAAAGTTGTTACTTTACATAAAATCAAATTTGTAAATTGTCGCCGAAAGGCAAAACCTTAAACTTAACTGCCTAAGCGCGTAACTTTATAACAAACTGATGTAATATAAGAAGCAAGTACCGTATAAGAACAAAAAGAAAAAAAAAGGTTAAAAATAAGAAGGTAAGGTTTAAAAGTTTCTGTTACACAGTTGTCACCATATAGTGAAAGTTACCTTATGTGCTGTTGCTGCAAAAAACCTGCTTTTTCGTACGATTATAAAGCTTAATTTAAATTTCATTACGGGACCACCTGTAATATTGACATTACATAATGAAGCAAATATTATTTTATAACTCAATCGTTAAACTTTCACTACTTTACAAATGTATCTTTTTTCATTATTATTTTTCTTCCCTTTTCTCCGAGCGTCGCGTATACGTACTCGTTTCTTAAAGTAATTTCAAGCTCAGTCAACGTATATACGTACAGAGAATGTGCATTCCATAAACCTTTCGCATATAAAGAAAAACAAAAAAATCAAAGACATATGTGAGAGCGGAGAAAACATTTAAATTGGACAGAACAGTTTTTTTTCTCTCTCTCTCTTTCTTTTTTCTTTATTTTTTTTAACGATCTTCTTAAAGTGAACGTGTGCACGAACATAAGAGAGACACGTCCCCTTGTAAATGGTCGCAAGCGCACACGCGCAAACGCATTCAATTTTAACTGAACCCATGAAAGAGAGAGAGAGAGATGAGAAAAACATTTTCAAGGGCAAGAGGTTTGCTTCAACTGTTCTTCTCTTATATATACGTTGCTCTAATAAGAAAACACGCAAAAGAGAGAGACAGAGAGGGAGAGAGAACGTAAAGTTGCATATAAACATCAAGTAAAGCGAAAACTCGATGAATCGTTCAATCGGAAGCGCAGAAAACGTCGAACATTTAAGATGGAGAAGGAAATAACGAAAGAGAAAGAGAGACTTGAAAAAAAAAATGAAAAAAGAAAAAAAAGTATAAAGAGCTAAATAACGCTTCGTATATATGTAACTCCTGTAGGCAATCTCTACAAGTATATATAACGTAAGCTCTTCTCCTTCTTTCTCTCTCGCATACACAGCTACTTGTCGCATCGCAGAATGCATTAAACATGCGTTAAGTACAATCTGCCAAGGGCGACCGATGTTAATCGAAGTAGAGCTCGTTTGGAATTCCGTTGCTATCGGCGATTACCTACACGTTAAAACAGAAAGAGAGAGAGAGAGAGAGAGAGAGAGAGAGAGAGAGAGAGAGAGAAGGAGAGTTAAAACGTTGACAGTGAGGGAGGAAAAGGAGAAGATGAAGAAGAAGAAGAAGGAGGAGGAGGAGGAGGACACAAGAGTAGAGTGTGGAACTTTAATTATAGACGAGCTTAGAGTTGAAGGTATATCTCTGGCAAAGCAAAATACTCTCTCTGGAGCTCCTTTTACACACGTATATACGTACATGCACGTCTATATATGCACAAAAGACAAAGAGGAAATGGTCCATTCCATGTACGTTGACAACTTTGTATATACACAAATATATAGATAGAGTATTCAGGTTTATATGCGAAAAGCGTAACTGTTGTGTATAGCCAAAGTCGACGTATGAGAGAAGTTATATAAGGGATAAAGATAAAGGGATAGAAGAGATAGAGGGAAAAGGGAATCGCATATACACACGTGGTCCTCTTTTAACGCAATATTCGCCGACAAGAGAAACAGTAATGGCGCGCAAAAGTGCGAGCAAATACACAAGCGCGTCTGCTAAATCACCTACGACTCTCTTCTATCTCTTATATACTTGTAAAACGCTGATATTTGTTCACAGAAAGAGCGAGAGAGAGAGAACGAGAAAGTCATAGGCCCTGAAGTGCTTCCGGTTTCCTTCGTCTCGTCTTTGGTCCTCGTCATCACATGCACATATATATAGGTACGAAAATCGTATAGAATAGAAGATAAGATAGGTATATATAGAGAGAGTCTATCTGTCGTTAGAGTCTGTCTAAAACTCCTTCCTACATCAGAGATCCAAAGGAACTTCCGTAGAGATATATTAATGTTTGAGCATTTTCAAAAGAGAGGAGTGTATATACCCGTAAGGCAAACTCAAACATAGCAAAATGTATTGGGAGGTTAAGGGAACTTTAGGATGTTTGCGCTTATATTGCTAAATTTGCGGATATACTATAAGTGTTTAAACTTATAAGTTTAAATACTTTCAAATGTTTGAATATACCATGAGATCAGAATTTTAGTTTAAAAAAAAGGAAAACTACTGATAACTGCAAAAACGGTATGCAGTTTCTCGAAACGAATTAATTTTTTTGTCAGCAAAATTAAAGTTTCGTGTATTTAATTAGAGAAAAAATGTAAAAAATATTTTTATTTTCCAAGATTTAAAATTTTTCAAAGAATGAAAAAAATAAAAAAAATAAACTTAATTATAGTTAATTTTCTGAATGAGTGCATCTCTAGAAAAAATGTTCTTGAAAATTCTGCAATTATTTTAAATATTATACATTTTCAAGAAAAACCTATTATTTTTAATTGGAATTTTTTGAAAATTAAAAAATCTAAAATAGAATTATTTTTTTAATTTTGTACTATATTCAACTGGATTGATATACACATATTTTTTTTAACGCATTCGCACGCAAATTTCGTACTTTGCCCAAATACATACATCGTTATGCACATGATGGTTCATCATGGTTCTACATATATGACACAAAATTTTTTTGTTTAAAAAAATTAATGTTACATGATTCTAAACCATATTTTTCATGTGTTGCATATTTTCTAATTGCTACAAAAAAAGCTTGAAATTACATGTAAAATTTTTAACGAAAAATAAATTAAAAAAAAAGACTACAATGCAACGACTCAATTAAAAGTGTAGCAAACATTCCTCGCGAAGCAATATTTTTTATTTTCCCTCGACTTTTCGCATGTACTTCTCTTGTGCATACGCATTTGTACAATTCTCTAGTTCTTGGTGAGACCCAAATGAATTTCACTTATACAAACAACAAACATACAAGTCGGAAATGAAGTTGACGCTTGTACTCGTTGAAAATAGAGTACAGGGAAAGAGGGAAAGTCAAAAAAAAAGAAAAAAGAAAAAGCATTTCCGTAAGTGAAAATTCAACGTTGGTTAATTCACTAGAACGTTGACGAGAAAACGCGTAAAGTATTAATCTAGATTATCCTCAACTGTAAATACGAGCAACTCTATCTCATTTCTAAACACTTAGATTACTCATTTAGATACATATATTTAAAATTTTATTTGGACAATTTTAAAAGTATGTTTACTGTACTGTGAAGATACCGCCAAAAAGGAATTTGCTAACTTA
This sequence comes from Anastatus disparis, assembly GCA_017163975.1. NCBI lineage: Eukaryota > Metazoa > Arthropoda > Insecta > Hymenoptera > Eupelmidae > Anastatus > Anastatus disparis. The sequence goes on from JAFFSR010000251.1 coordinate 7,822,221, forward strand.
TAACGTATTGTTTATTCGGAAAAGTACGTACGTTTCTTATCTTTTTTTCTAAGTATAAGTGTATATTGACTTATGGCAAATTCTGAGCTAATGTTAAGTAAAAAGGAAAGGTTTATGTAGAACACATTCATGGGTACATAAAAAATTACTCATCAGCACAAGAATTATCAAACATCACAAGACTTAATGGATTATATTTTTGAGCAAAGGAATTTTCATTGTGTATCATAAAACATTTGGAATTGCTCTTTTTCACGAAAAATAATCATGTTAATAAAACAAAGATAACAAAAAATATTTTAAGAAAAATATTTTCAACTTTACCTTGTATTATTAGGTCGTACATAAAAAAAAAACCTTTAAAATAATAATTATCATAAATTAATGTATTTTTACGCATAATCTCATTTTATCACTGTTATCGAAAATTAGTAAGAATATTAATAGTTAGCGTTTGAACACTACACTTTATTCTTACAAATAAATTATTTTTCAACAGAAAGATAAGATACTATTAAAATGTGTAAAATGTATAAATGATCATTTCAATAAACTAAAATCTTATAATGGTTTGAATAAATAATATATCAAATTATAAACGTAAGTAATATATATAATTACCCGTTATTAGGTAAACAAGAGTATCAAATTAAAATATATTATTTCTTGAAGCTATTTTATAAATTGAATAATATACTTGCTTAATCTTTAAACTCGACCAAAAAGGTAAATATACAAATTAATTATTTAATTAAATTTTCGCACGATATTGTATCTGTATTTAAATTATCGTATATTTCGATATGATTCATTATATAATTTTTTTAATTACTAATAAAATTTATACCATTAACTTACATGATACTATTACATTAGTTTATTAAAAATATATTACATAATTTATAAGTTATTTTTTGTTTAAACATTAACGTTTTATAAAAATCCGTATATCGATGTAATTTAATCTTTTATATTTCTTTTGCTATAGTTAATGCTATAACTTCCTCGTTTTCAATTACATCCGTACCAATAATTACATTAAAGTTACTTTACAAAAAACAATTACAGATGTGAAAGTAATATTTTACTTATAACTTGTAAGCTATTGGAAATCTAAAAGTAGAAAACTATCTCATAAGAAGAATGATTGGCTATTCAAATTTCATTACTTTTTATTGTACAAAACCAAAAATAAAACACTTTAGCTGTAATAAAAAATAAAAATAACGTGTTAATTAAATGAAGATAATAATTGAAATTTAAGAGTTTTGATGTTCTTTTATCTTTGGCTACGATTAATTATTCAATTAAAAAATGATTATTATGTTTAATAACATTACTAAATTTGATATATGGAATTTATTGCATAACATTATTATGATAATTTACTCAATCATAAAACACATAACGTAACTAATGATGAAAAACAAATCTGTTCACTCTGAGTTACGAAAAATCAACAATCTTTGAATGTGAATGACTTTTCGATGCTAGCGAATCAATTCAATTTATTTTTTCACCTATTTATATATATATATATAGCATGCAAATAGATCTCGTAAATACATTTAGATTCAACGTAGTAGACTAATGTCGATACATTGTATGAACCTTTACGGAAAAGAGAGAGAGAGAGAGAGAGAACAATCAGATCTATCGGGTATATATCGGCTGCATTACTTTCTCTTTTTTTTCTACTCTTTTACTCTCCTTCAAGGATATATATACATATATATGTTATGCACGAGGATTCAATTTACAAGATTGATCTCCAAAAGCAATTTTTGAATAAGGAATTCGGGATATTCATTACCTGAAGCTCCGAAGGAAAAGCTATTAAACTTTGATTAAAAGATGGCAGTCTAGTTTTATCTTTTTTTTCTCTTTCATTACTCTACCCTAACTTTGTATTTTTTTATTCCTTTTGTGATTTCGATATATATCAAAAGTGAAGAAAAAGAAAGAAAAAAATCAGCAAAGTCTTGGTTATAAACGTGATATAATGCGTGATAAATGTTTAACGCGATTTATTATATAAGTACATCGAACTTGTTTTAACACGATTTTATTTTATGCGAATTACTCGAATATTATTTAAATTTTCTTTTTATTTTTATGCAAGGTAATTTTGTTCAGTTTATTTTAAATGACTGTTTTTTCCTCTTGCCCAGGTTTGATTTTGAATTCGTGACACGTTCGTGTTAGCAGCTTTTTTTCTCTCTCTCTTCCAGCTCTCTTCTCTTTAAAAGAATTTATATGTGCCATTTATGTATTAAGATATTATCCTTAAAAAGAAGAAGAAAAAAAAATAAAGAATTATTTTCAAGAGAGCAATTATAAAGATATTATTGGGATAAGGATTTAAACGGTAAATAATTAATGAACTTAACGATTTAACGTTACGTGTTTAATGAGAAATGAAGTTAAATAAAAATAGCATTTAAATAAGCGTTTCTGGAAGTATTTTAACAAAATTTTAAAAAGATATTTCAGTTCACCTATATATTTTAGATTGTATCAGTAACGTAATTTAAACGTAATACGTTCTGAAATTATTGAAAAATCGATGATTTTATTAATTACGAAAATATTGCTATAAAAATTAAAACTATAGTAATTCTGTTATCCCGCGTAATGTGTTATAATTTAATTAAAATGCTTATTCAATTAACTGAATTCTCAACAGTTTCGTGAAAAGCTCCAAGTTATTGATAATGAAAAATTAAACATCATTAATTCCAAGTGCCTTAATTAATGCTTACATCTAATGGCAATTATTCGTTAAATACAAACTTGAGAAAAGTTTTTTCAACGTAAAGTGTTAAAAGCAAAGTACTTTTAAAAAACAAAAAAAAATAGTGAGAAAAAGGCAACGTGATCTGTTTTAATTTTCATTAGAGATCTATTTTAAAAAAAAAGGCCTTTGCTATACCATGAATACAGATATACACGAATATACAAGCTTTAACACGGGTTAAACTAGACTGGATTGTAATTTACTTTCGTCTTTAGAATGCAAATGACCTTTGGGCGAGTAAAACAAATTCTATACTTAATTCTCTAAGCTTGTTAATAATTTAGTTAACGAAATCCAGAGCTCAACGTACTTAATTATTTTATAGACACGAAAATAATACGATGCGTTGGAATGTAACAAATAAAAAGCAATAAATAATGAAGATCGATCACGTTTACTTTTCTATTTTATCTTAAGTTTCCAAACAAATTTTTATTATTTATTTGCAATTCTCTGTACAAATAACTTGCCAAACTTTACTCAGCAAAAAAATTAGATAACAGCATCGAGAGAGGAAAGTATTGCATGGCAAAGCAGAAGAATGAGAGAAAAAAAGAAAGGAACATGGGCTTTGCTTTGCGCAGTATATGTCAAAAAAAGGAAAAAAAAACAAAAGCACCTGTCTCTTAGGCTCTTTAAGACAGAAAGAAATGGGTGAAGGGAATGAGAGAGAGTTCTTTCTCTCTCTCTTTCATTATCGACAATTTATAACCGTCCACTTAGGCGAGGAAAGCTGAACGAATCACGCGTGTGTCCGTGTGTGTGTTCGCTTATACACAGAAGCCAAAAGGCTGAATTAATTCTCTTAAAAGAGAGAAGAGAGAAGGACAAGAATCCTTTCTATAAAAGAATGATACGGTAGCCAATTCCAACAGTTTGTTGCACTCTTCTTTCTTTACGCGTCCATATATACATGTATATATATAGCCATATGTACAAGAGAGAGAAAGGAAAAAAGGAGACTTAATAAAACGTATTATGCTGAGTTTTTTTTCTTTTTTTATAGTTTTTTTTATTCTTTGTGCCGCAGTAACAGAAGATTGATGCAGCAGTGTATAACTGCAGAAGGGAGAGAGAGAGAAGTTGCATCAAAAATTGCATGCGCCATGGTAAAAAGTTTTTCAAGCGTTACCAGACGACATACAGACTGCAAGGGAATCGTATTATCTTTAAAGGAGAAGGAAGAAGATTTAAAACAATTTTTTTTTCCTTTTCTTCTCTTATTTTTATTTTTCCTCTTTTGGTTTTGTTATTGCACGTGCTACACATGCGACATGCCTCGCTAAATGAATATCTTTTGCAAGAGAGATGAACGCGCATATACCACCGCCCCTTCTTCTTTTGAAAATTCAATGATTCTTAACGTTTGTTATCTTGTTCATTTATAATTTTTTTTTCTGATTCAATTTTTTTTTTCAGAAGGCGGAAAGGAAGCAATTACAGATTGGCTTTAATTCATGACCATTAAATTAATTTATATCGGTCAATTTATTATTTATGTTTTTATTACGCGTTTTACAGATGATAAATCGAAAAGTTTATTTGATATTACGTTGAGTGTATTTAATATGCGAAAAATGATGTACGTCTTCTCATTAAAGAGACACTTGCTTTCTCTGACGTGTTAAATTACAGATTCGAAATTTGTAATTTAATCGATTGATGGAAAAGGGAAGATGCACTTTAAAAATTTATTGAAAAGTTATTCATAACGATTAGTCATTTCAGAAATATTAGTTCAATCTTAAACTCAATTTGTTAAAATAATTTAATTTTTTTATAATACAAAAGAATCGTTTGCCGATAATAATTACGTAAAAAATTCAAACGTGTACCTTTTTAGATTTAGAAAACAAAATATAAATATAATATGAACGAAACGCTTTTTGCAACCAGAAATTGACTATTAAACCTATTAAGGATAATTTATGCTAACCATATTTGTTTGATTCCTACCAGAGATATATTTAAACTTTTACAATCTTATGTATTTTCACTTTCATTTTCCGCTTCAATAATTAGTTATTACAAAGGTAAACAAAATAATCATACAAGAAACGTCGATTATAAGTACTTTGTATCTGATACCGCATCAAGACAAGATTTTCTATATTCTTTTTGTTAATCAAAATCTAAACGTTGTACATGGTAATAAAAAAAAACTATTTACTTTCTACCTTCTAATGTACATTCTGTATAATATCAGTATAATGCCCATTTAGTTCTAATACGTACTGAAGCAGTTGTGCATCGACAACACGAAAAAAAGAAAAAAAAAGTATCCTTTCATCGATCGTCACGTGAGGAGCCTTTTATTATAATGTACTTTTTATCCTTTTTAAAAAAGTCTACATCCATGTCAATTTTTTTTTCTTGCCTTCTTTTAATTCTCGTTGCACGCGGAGAAAAGTATATAAGGAAACGAGATGAGAAAAGCAAGTTTAATCGTTCTTGTAAGAAAGATTTTTCTTTGAGAGAAGCTCCGAACTATAAAGATTAACTCCCTCATTTGTTCGTCGTTCTTCTCTGATCTTTTGGCGTTTGGCAAACTACACTATACGCGATGCGCTCCTATAAAAGGATGGAGAAATTGAGAGAGTGGAAGAGAGATGAAAATGTTGAAATTTGGCCGAGCTTGTTCAAGCGAAAAACTAATTTTGTTGAAAGGTAGAATTGTATTTGTGTGTATACGTGTTCGTGTACGTGCAAGAGGAAAGGCAAGTTGATGACACGCTTGCAGTTTAAAGGAAAGAAGGAAACAAATTTTAAAAAGAGATTATGAAAATTTATAATTTTGCGTACTCTTTGATATTATATAATTAGTGACTTTACATTATTTTTACAAAAAAAATTAGATATACAGGAATTCTATTGCCTATCATTACAGTGTCTGATATATTTTTTTTTATTAACGTCACTGTATTTATACTATCATTGAGATGCTAATTAGCGACGGAGGTCGTCAATGTGTTTGTAAACAAAGCACATGCTACAAACCGTTATGCTTTTATCAATCGGCCGAGAACGGGATTCGAACTCATAACCTCGAGATTACGAATCCATCACTGTACCGACTGAGCCATTGACGACCTCAAACTTTGTAATATACAAGAAAATAAAATATATGAATGAAATTTCAATTTAAAAAAGATTGAATTTTTCTTTAAAGTTAATATAAAAGACTATTTTCTACAATTCTCTCATATACTTTATATTCCATTTTATAACAATATACATCTTCATTATTTCGGCATTCCAAAATAAGAAGAGAGAATATATATATATATATATATATATATATATATATATATATATATATATATATATATAGCTGTCTAGAAAATTTTATTGTAAAATAAAGAAGTACAATTTCGTTGCATTGCAAACAAGTGAAACATTCAAGAAATTCTCCAAGAATTTCTTCCTTACGTAAATCTTTCTTGATTGTTCTTAGTGATTCGAAAATATAAATCCGTTACGAAAATGCATTATCTGAGAGTAAAATTTAAAGTATGTTAGACGTATAAGTTGGATAGAAAAAAAATGCATACTTATCGGAATAATTTTAATTTTAAAATAGTGAAAAAGAAATATTTATATATTAAAAAAAAGTTATGTATATATTGAATTATTGGAAAAATGACATGATTCTCTTTATTTTATGCAGTTGAACTTTAAATTTTAAATTTAATATTATAAAAATTTTATTCTATCAAATTAATGAAAAATATTTATTAACAAATTTAATTTTTTAATAAATACTATACATAGTATTTATTAAAACAAATAATACAAATTTATTACTTAATCGTATGAAGATAATAAATTTATTATAATATTTGCTAATAATTTTGAATAGCATTAAAATTTTCAGCTATATCTTTTTTTTAATCAAAAGAATTAAATTTTCTAGATTTTTGTCGAATAAGTCTTCAAACTTCTGTTAAAAGGTCATATTCAGCTCTTTTTCAAAGCAATCTTTAAAACTCAGAAAAAAGTTACCATCAGCTTTGGCACTATACAAGTTTATAGAGATCTTTGAATTCAGAAATCTATAAAAATATAATATATGAATTATAAAATATATTTTAAACTATTTTCTTTTTGCCTATGACCTCGCCTTCACCGTGAAAACAAATAGTATATTATTCACCTAGGGAGTAAAAACGAAAAATGTCTTAAATCGTATGTTAAATGTCACCCGAGCCGAAGGCGAGGGTGACAAACATACGATTTAAGGGATTTTTCATTTACTCCCGTGGAGAATATACGATTTTTTTACACAGGCAGCGTACAGTGGGTACCTTACTTTTCGCTAGGAGGGAATAAAGTACCCACTGTACGCGCCCTGTGTAAAAAAATATTTATCATATTTCAAAGCTTGTTCAATAGCAACGAAAAGTCAAAACCATTCTACCAATTTCGATTTGCAACTAAAACAATTGAATAAATTTTGTTTTGTAAAAAATTTTGATTGAAAATTTTTGAAAACGTGAATAAAAACTTTTAGCTTTCTCAAAAAAAAAGGAAAAATGAATAGAAAACATTTGAAACATTTGATTTTTGCACAAAAAGCGCAAGAAAAAGTACTACCCATTTTTTTCAGTCAAGTGGACGTTGAAGACTCGGGCGCATATTGCACTCTCCCCTAGTGGGAAATCGCTTGGTCGAAGTTTAAATATCGCGTTCGTTTTAAATTAACGGTAGGAGCTTTCGTTAAAAATAAAAAAAGGGGACACTAAACGAAACGATGTCTACCCAAAGTATTCGGGTTTGGGAAAAAAAATTAAACGAACTATGGATTCTCAATGGAATACTAGTAACATCCAACGAAGGGTTAGTAGATGCATAGAGGATCGGTTTTGTTATATAGTAGTTTGAATGTAAACGTTCACCCGCTGAATTTTATGTAAGATACATTATTTAGACGATTATCATGCTTTTGTGAAGTATTGTTTCTTATCGTTTACTATCTTTTTTTTCTCTCTTTTTTCCTGTCTTTCATTGGTAATGGTTCCTGTATTTTATTGAAAAACAATCTGTATTTATTAAAAAGCAAACTGAAAAAATGAACAAAGCAATAGTGAGGATTCAAGAGTAAGTTACATTGTACAGATTGATTTTGTCATGGATTTTAATAGAAAATAGAAGAACATATTTTGTCGTTAGCATATTCTATCATAGCTATTTAAAATCTATGACTCATCTTTTTCAAGAGTAGATGCAAACTTAGACATTCATACCCCAAATCATAGAACTTTTAGTATGTTTTCGGTTAAAATTATATTTTTCGTTTTTTATATTTATAATGAAACTATTTTTTTTCTATATTTATAGAGTGTTAAATATTTTATTTTTTTATATTATTTATACTCGTTATACAATTGATTATTCAATTTTTATTTTGTAATTTTTTATGTATTTTCTTTTTAAGTCAAATATGGCTCTACCTTATGGTTAAACAAATGCCTCACTTTCCTTAAAAATTTTCTAGTTGTATACTGTAAATCAACAATCAAACTTTTTTCTCACTTTATTATAATCTAAATGATATTATATAATTTTTATTATGAGATAAAGAAATCTTTTATTTATATAATATTTATAAGTTTTATTGAAAACTTAAAAATAAATTTTGGATTATCACTTTAATTCCAAAAATTTATATAGCACTGTTAGATTAGAGAATGTATGTTAAACTATTAAAGCTTTATTTTAATAATAAAAATAGTAATTCCAGCATTGATATTTTGTTTGACAAAATACGCAACTAGAAAAGTAAGATGCGATTTAAATAAAAGGTTTTACTATCTCGTAAAAGTAAAAAAAAAGTTTTTATTTTAAAACGTAACTTTTTATAGACTTGTAGTTTATTAAAAAAAATATTAAAGTAACTTTTAAATAATGTAAATAGTAATATTATTTTACTTTCTTTTGCTTTCAGATCAAACATCATCAGCTTCGTGAATTTGTCAACCATAAAGAAAAACCAAAAATACGCAATGTTTATTTTGATCGTCAAATAGTCGTACGTTATTTTAAAGCATAGAGATCGAAGCAAGCGAAGCTTTTTTTTGGCTACTTCAATGTATCCTAAAACTAGAAACAGGGGTACATTTTCTACGTTTACTTGCGTTTATTTTTTCGCGACACGTGTGTATGCACCGTTTTTCCATCAAACACGTTAGTTTGCGTGAAAAAAAGCACTTCACTAGTATTATTGTGTAAAGCGCAAAATTGACTTTCCTTTTTTTATTCTTTCTATTGTACCGTAGCAATCTTCTTTCTTTCTTCCTTTATTTTTGTTTATTTTTTCGAGGTTGACTGTATCGTTTTACTCATAGAATATAAAAAAAGAGCTTTTGTGATAGCGAAAAATATCGGTGCACTTCTACGGTAAGCTTAACGAGTTTCTGCTCTTTGAATTGGAATTCGTTGTTTGCCATGGTTGTGGCATTTAAAAATAAAAGACAAGAAATATAATACAGATAAATATATCAATATATTGCAAAGCAATACTATATTGATACTGTGCTTACAAAAAATATTATTTTTTAAATTTTGTAATAAACATAATTTTAGTTTCTCTTTCTTAATTATTAATATTGAATACAATCATCATCTGATTTCATTATAATTAAAGTTTAATCGCTAAAAAAATTTTAATAAAATACATATTTTTAAAAACATTTTCCCCTTGTAAAAAAATTTGGAGGTTATGTATACTTAAATTCATATATACACAAGAAGAAATACATAAGAATCTTGTGAACATTTTTTAAAATATGAAAGGTTTTATAAAACTCTATTAAAGCAGAAAATGGACTGCTCAAGAGGTCCCAGTGGCTCACTCGATAGAGCGATGGATTCGTAATCTCGCGGATGCGAGTTCGAATCCCACTCTCGACAATCGATTGACACAAGCACTACTGTACGTTACATGTACTTTGTTCACAAACACACTGAAATAACCTCCGTCGCTAATTAATATCGGAATGATAGCATTAATACAGCGACGTTAAATAAAATAAAAATAAAAAATTCGTCAAATACTCTTCTATTGGAATAAATATTTTTTGTATTTTATTAAGTTATTGTACTTACTACTATTGTACTTTAGTTAATTATTAATATTATTTTACTTAAATAACTTTAATTTTTTGTGACGCTTTGTACCAGACCTACTTATTTATCTCTGTAAGTTTCATCCATGTAAATTTTAATATGTAATAATAATAATAATTTTACGTAAAAACTTTAAGGTAATCTTGTATATTTTTCCATAATTTTTTCTATAGATGATTCTCTAAATAATCATGCAGTCTTATCTATACATATAACAAGCAGATTTTTTTAAAAAAAGACTGACAAGAAATATTCCTACAAATGCAAAAAATAAATTTAAAAAAAAAGAAATGATTTGATCCTTTTTATATTACGATTTCCAATAATTTGGTCATATTAATGTACAGGATTTATTATTCGTAGATATTTCATACATGATATCAATAATAAATAAAAAGTTCTACAAACAGAGATGAATATTTTCTTTTTTCATTGTTTTTATTATAAAAATATTTTATGCAACTTTAAAAATAAATCGCACCAAGTATTTTACTTTACAATTATATTGACATTAAAGTGGATTTAGTAGTGTCTTTCTCATTTTTTATACGACCTTTTTATACAATTGAATTGAAAATTAAGTACCAATCTCGTAAATAAAACGCAATGAAGCGTTTAACACTTTACTTCTTCCATTTATACATGCACCTTTTAAAAAATAAAAGTGTCTTAAGCGAAAATAAATTTTTTAAATTTTATACATCTCTAGCTCGCAATATTAATTTACTGAAGCGAATCGAAGTACCGATAAAAAGTTTAAATTTATGTATATAGTTTTAAAAATAACAAAAAGAAAAATGAATAAAATAACGAAAAAAAAGAAGAAAGGCAAGGAGAAGAACATGTACCAGAAAATCGCAATGGATCACCGCAGCGTGTGCACGAACTTCATGAATGTTTCATCAATGAACTCGTCCTTAGCAAGGATTTTTCAAACAGTTTGCGAGTTTTGTTTCGAATCGCGAGTAACACTCTAACTCTTTTTTTTTCAAACGTGTACATATATGCATCAAATCATTGCAGTAGAGCGTAATGGAGAAAGAGAGAATGGGAAAAACAAAGAGAGAATAAAGTAAAAGAGAAAAAAAAATGTAAGAGAAATAGAGAGAAAAGTGTACCAAATATCGGGAGTATATAAAGGGCCATTGTATTAATTCAATTGCAGTTATCTGGCCACGTTATAAGGTCGGTCTGTTATGAATGCAATATCGTTCTGAATTTCATGTAACTCATGTGCATTAAAAGAGAAAGATATGCTATCCAGAATGTGAATATAAGAGAAAGAAAAAGGAGAAAAAAAGCATAGAAAAGACAGTGAACATGCGGAAAGAGAGATATTCGATGCAGTCACTTGGCTTCAGTTTAACGGGCCTTTTAAGGTTTTTTTTTTCATCTTTTTAGGTCTTGCTGTTAGTACCCCTTAAGCGACGTAATCTATCGAACCTGCAACTTTCTCTATATTTTTTGTTTTTTCGACTTCTTTTTTCAACTCTCATTCGTTTTATGTATATGGGGAGAGACAAGATATGTGAATTCACGGGAGTTGTTTCGCGATATAAAAGTAGAAATAGAGCGAAAGCTAAAAAGTTTAACGGATAGGAAACAGAGAATGGGTTAATTTTTCAACCACAAAACTCTTATGGTTTCAACGTCGATGGTCCGTGTATGATAAAAATTAACTTCGTGTATCGTCATACAAGAGAGAAAAAAAAATTACGAATAGTTAAAGTTGAGCGAATGAAAGAGAAACAAGACAATGAACTTTATCAATACAAAAGCGACTTAAAATTTTAGGATGCATTATCATCATAAATTTATACGATTTCAATTCTCAGAATAAGAATAAATTGCATTATGTATGAAACCACTTTGTTTTTTTGATAAAGCTACAAATTATTTAAATTTTTTATTAACCAATAAACAAATGAAATCCTTAATAAAAATTAAAAATCATTTTGATGAATTAGAGTTTTGACTAATAAAAATGCTTTTAGTTTTACCAGAGTTATCCAAAAAAGTTTGAAACTTTTAATTATTTTAATAAATACAAAATTAATGTTTAATGAAACACTAATTCGATATGGATTTTATTTGAGGAAAAAAAGTTCCATTCGATAGTCGTTATCGGCGTAATGTATAAGTATTAAATGAATTTAACATGATCTATTAAAAATGTAATTAAATTTTTATTTATTGAATTTAGTCCAAAATTTAATAAATATTTTAATGAAAATGAAAAAAAAGCTTGAATAATTCTTTAATAAATAAAAATAATTAATTTTACCTTTCGGTGCACAGAAATTCAGAGGGAATAAAAAAAATTGCTAAAGATTTAAAGTAATTTTAAATCCATTCACAAAACAAATGTGTTTTTCAATTGAAATATGCCAATGCATAGTGAAAACAATGCGTACAATAAAGAGTACAAATGTTCGCATAAAAAAAAATTTTACTTAATCTACATCACTTTTTATTGAACTTGTATGAGCAATTTTAAAATTTATTTTCAATCGTCAAATGCCTAATTCAAAATACAATAGGAAATTCAATTTCTTTTTTTTTAAAAGCATTTTCGATCAAAAACAAACTGAAAAAAATCTATATATCCGAAAATAGAAAAAAAAATATATATGTATGTATATATAACTTAAAAGTCACTCAAAATTCCATTTCACGCTACAGTCACTTTGTATACTAGTTTTAACGCGGATGCACCTAACTCACGAGTGTTTTGTTCCACTAACCTGATAAAAAAGTAACGTACGAAAAAGCAACTATCTCACAATTGTACTGAACAAAAGCTCCACATATGTACACCTAGTATATGCTTTCATCTATTTTCTTCTAAAGTGGTTACATACACACAGATAAATGGGTATAACTCGTGACTATGTTTTTGTAACCTCAATACATTGTGCAAATAGTTATCTTTTTTTTCGGGGTGGAAGAAAATTAAATTTTGTCCAAAATTGAAAAATATGAAATATTAAAACTTGTTGAAATTTAAATATTAATTAAAAGAATTTGTTTTATGTTCAGGCACACACGTTCCTATGCATAAATTTTGAGCTTAACATATTCAATGTAACATTTTAAAATCAACAATTAAATGCTTATCAATTTTTTAATCTAATGGTCTAAAATGTTATTTTATCACGTAACATTGTTGTTAAAAAAAATTAATTTTTTTTTCAACAATGAATCCAATTAGTTATACAAAACAAGTTAAGTGTTTTTATTTATTTAACATTTTGGTACATGTTTTTCAGTCGAGCAACAGTGACTTATTTCGCAACCTCCAGAAAAGGCCAGACCACAGAGCATCAAGTGTTATAGCCAGTTTCGTCTTCTTATTTCACAAGCAATATCCACACACACACACACACATATATATATATATATATATATATATATATATATATATATATAAATGCAAGGCTCACGCGTACACAACATCTACAGTCGGAAATTAACATGACAAGTGTACAATCAAGCCGGTTTCGCTAACGAGATCGGTTGGAACGGGAGAGAAAGAGAGAGAGAGAAGAGCTCGCGCTTATACTTTGCCAAAAGAGAGATGGCAAATTGCCGACTATATAAAACTTGTGACAAAAGCTCATGGGACGTATAGCTCTCACGGTTAAAAAAGAAGAAAAAAAAAAGAAATAAAAAAGAAATGCAGACAACTAGAAATCTAATCGTGAGTACAGCATCCAGAAACCAAATACGTAACCTATAGTCATAGCGGCCAATATATACAACGACAATAGAAAGAATACATTTGCTGACTTGTTAAAATGGCTCTTTTTTTTTTATTTTGCAAATGGTTAGCTGCTACTTTTGCTTCTGGCAATGTATATCCTATAGTGAAAGTGTTGTTCCAATTCACTGTTTTATTTAGTACAACTAATGCTATTTGTATTAAAGCCCAAGGGTTTTTCTTTTTTATATATATACACATGCCATAAGCCATAGTTGTTATTTTTTTTTCTTCTTCTTAAGGTGTTGGAAAACTATATCGTCTTGCTTGCACAGCGCGATTTCTTTATGTCGTGACCAGAACTAAATGAGATTGGTGAACAAGTATATTGGAGAATATTTGTTTGTTTGTTTGTATCTGTGTTATGTATACACTGATACCACCTACAGAGTTGCTCTCTGTGAGAGAAAAATATAAGAAATGAAAGTTTCAAAATGCTTTTTTAGAATGGGATTCGATGGAATTTAACGGGTATACTACCTTCTTATGTTGTTATGATTTTCAATTGTGAGATTTATTGGGTGATTATTTGAGAAATTTGAGATGTTGGATATATGATGGATGATTGGAGAAGACAAATTTTTATTTCGTTCTACGAAAATATTTCAAAAAATTAATGATAATGCTTGATTGAGTTACTAAAATTAACAATAGTTTCAATTATTTTAATTTTATTAAATTTGATGTTTATGTTTAAAATATAAAATTAAAATTTGATCTTTAGATCATTTGAGAATTGTTTAAAAATTTTATAAGTAGGTTGATATTAAAAACTTCACCTCTGATACATTTCAATGAATAATTTAATTATAACTTTAACAAAAACTAACCAATTAGTATTTAGTTTTCTCTAAAAGGAGAGCTCCAACACTCAATTTGATGGAACTTTATTTCATTAAAAATTCATTGTTTTTTAAACTATAAATCATCATATTAAATTATTTATAGATGTCATCGACTATCACCCAACCCAACGCGTATAATTAAAAAAAGAAAAAATATGTCGCTGCAAGTATTCAACCAATTAGAGAACAAGATTGAAAACTAGATCTGCCGAATGTTCGTTATAAACTCGGTCATATTTCGATTATTCATGAATATATACAGAATTGATTAAAATCTTGTGGGAAAGGGAAGTCTAAAACGAAAAGAAATAAAATCTTTATATGAGTAATCATAGTGGTGCAACTAAATCAGTTCTACCGCTCACCTCATATAAATGCGTAAGTATCAACTTTCAAGTCAGTCTGACTAAAATTATGCGATCGTACGATAAGTATGGACAAATTCTTCGAAATGTATATGTGTATACGTACGCATAACTTGTTAATATAATATAAAAGGTGGTATTGGGAATTTAGCCACAGAAGCATATATCCGTATATTATGTCAAATCTTACTTGGCAGTAAAATTAATTTTATAAAAATAATTTTCAAGCCTTTAGGCCGCATAAAGTTAGTAATGGAAAAATTTATTGATTTAGAGTGATGATTTAATTCTTGCTTACGCAGAATAAATTTATTATTAAATTATTTATGAACTATATTAAATTATCCGGAAAGGTATGACTAATATATAATTAAAATATTGTTTATTTAATTTGCGTATATATTAAGAAATCATTAATCAAAATAATAAAGTATGTAATGATAATTTTAACATGAGTAATAAAATATGAAAGATTTCTTACTTATCACATCAACTTTCAAGATTTATTTTAAATTCATCTTCAATTATTAATGCTCTTTTTGAATTTTATAGAGAATTTTAATTGATTTTCATTACTTGTTTTATTTCCAAAGTTAAAAAAAAAAACAGCAATGCTGTATCGCGAAAATCATAATTCATCATTCTTTTTTCTTTTTTGTTATTTAACGTCACTGAATTTATGCTATAATTTCAATTCTAATTAGCGACGGAGATCGTTTCAGTGTGTTTGTTAACAAAGCACATGCCATACAGAGTGGTGCTTGTATATAAAAACAGCCGCGAGTGGTATTCGATCTCAGGACCTCGAGATTACGAATCCATCGCTCTACCGACTGAGCCACTGACGACCTCTACAATCATATTTCAATACTTTCTAAAAATATTAGATTTGCCTTTATTCATAAGAGAACATAAAAATCCTAAACTGATTTTTCAAAATTTAAATCTAACTAAAATAAACTAGACAAGCTTGTTAAATGTATACATTAAAAGATATCAATATATACCTGTATTGAAAACAATAACACTTGCATAATTGTATATACAGCTACATAAGCATTCCACCAACGCTTTTACTGTAAAAATACAACCTTTTAAAATAAGTATCTTAAGCAAAAGCACATAGGTATATAGTAAAAAGTTAAAAAAAAAACGGTAGCAGTAGTAGTAACACGCGGCATCTTAAGTCTTATATAGCTCCAAGTATATGTACGTGAAAAAGGTATAAGGGAACTTATGTACGTGGAGGAGATCGGAACGCCAGATCGGTTTATTTCTCAGAGTTCTTCGCTCTCTCCTTTTAGTAACGTTTAAAAAAAAGGACGATGATCATCATACATTGATATATCAAGTTTACTCTCTCTCTCTTTTTTTTTATTTTCATGGTAGCTCTTTGAAAATTATTAATGCAGTGGTGTTTGGAATTTAATATTTAAAAAGGTGTTTTCTAGTATGTGGAGTAGATCGAATGATCGATTAAATTTATATGGATAGGTATTCGGAATGAGAGAAATTTTATCGTATGTATTATGTGTTTATATATAAATGTATAAGAGAAATATCACATTGTGGTTTTTAGTCATTTTTATTTTCCTCTTTTCTCATTTTTTTTATTTCACTTCACGCTATAAAGCTATAACATTTAGACTTTCTTTCGTGTCGCGAGCACTAAAACTGGGACAGTCACGAAGAATCAACATTGTACTAACTGCACTTGAGAGCTCGAGAGTGAGAGATCTCTTTAAAAACGACGCGAGGATGAACTCGACACTAGAATATTATTTTTTATGCGCTCACGATAAAAAGAAGAAAAAAAAAACAAAATAATAATAAAGATATTTTGGTACAAGGTCTCAACGTGGAATAGAAAATGTGAGAAATATATTTACTGCGATGCAATTTTCTAACTTGCTTTTTTTATTTTTTTATTTTCAATTTCAATATATAATTTCTATTGTATTGTTATAATCGCTTGTACGAATGTAAAATAGCTTACAATTATATTTTTATTCAATATACAAGTTGGTTTCAAAATTTTCGAGGAATTCAAATTTCAATTGTAAAGTCTAATTTTTGAATTTCGAAAAATTTTTTAAAAATCATATTTGAAAAATTCTGTTTCTCTGAAATATATAGAAACATATGTTGAAACATAAAAAAAGCTCTAGAATGCTATTTTGTCACATTTCTTTAACGGAATTCAAAGGTGAAAATTGTTATTTTAAAGTTTCATTCCTGTCTAAAATAAAACTAAATTTCGTATATTTTTTAAAAAGAATTTTAAATATTTGTATTCATCAATAAATAATATTTTTTTAATTAAGAATTCATGTTTTGACAGACCTTAGCACGTAATATTATTATTAAAAATATTTTTCTCTTGTTTTAATTATCATATACATATAAAATGAATGTATTACAAATTTTCGAATATTTAAAAAGTTACAAATATCACTCTATTTAGTCGAGCATTTAGCTGGTTAAGCGTAACATTTATTCGTATCAAATCAATAATCGTCCGTTTAAATATTTATCATCTTCGATACTTAAAGCATGAATTTATAATAAATAAGGGTTACATTTCAAGATATAACTAATTTGGACTTGAAATAATCCAAGTATGTAACCTTACTAAATCTGGATTACAAATTAATAAAGAATGAAACATAAAAAAAAAGAGTTAACGTATCAAGTGTATTGGATAATATGAATTATTGAATTATAGATTTATGCTTGATGACATAGTGTTATTTTAGTATCGTGTTATTCGACTGTTAGAATGTCATTTCTAGAGTATTATCCATCATATATCTATATCCCCGTTGTAATACATATTTTTAAAATCGATAAATTTTTTATATTCTTTATTAACTTATAGAATTGTACAGATGAACAAAAAAAATTATTTATTAAATATTATTGATTTTTAATAAAATAAAAGGATTAATATTTGATACATGTATAAATGTAATACTTGGCAAGTAAGTATGAAAGTTCAATAAAAATATGACGATTAAAGTAACGCCACTACCACAGTTTACGCCCGTATGATTTATTTCAAACTTTTATCACTTCTGCCACTTATAATGTCTTTAAAAAGTTGTGCCTTCACGAGCTGTAATTTATGAAACGAGCATTACAAGAATTAAAAAATAAAAAAGAGAAAGAAAAAATAGAAAAGGAACACCTAATACTGAGTTATCCATTACAAATGAGTAAGAAAATCGCCATAATAAATGATAAACAAGCGAATAAATAAAGTTTAATGCATCGTAAAATATAATTAGCTGATTAGAAGCATATATACGTATAATCCTAATGATTCTTAGGAGGCCAGTATAGTTATTATACATGACTCGGTAACTATGTATATGTATGTACTCTCTTTTTCGTTACTATATTCATAATTATTATGTAGCCTTAAGGCCTTAAACTTGTAGCTACCTTTTGCTTGTATACATATATACACACTATACAAAGCTTCATGTAAATAATCTTCGCTTGTATCTCTTTAATGTATATATAAGAACTTTTACATATATGTATCCAACTAACGAATATTATTCTTATTGCTTTGTACATACGTTGTAAAAATTGTTCAAATAACATTCATAATGTGATGGTTTTATTTTTTTCACAAGATTTTTAATTCGTCGAATATTAACATTAAAATTGTAAGATATCATAAATGGTATAATATATTATATGTAAAATATATTAATTATAATTATGTATAAATTATATATAGAATAATATATTATATGTAAAATAATATTATATATATATATACATTTATTCATTTATTTGTATAATATTTATTAGGTATAAAAAAATGTGAAAATTTATTATAATTAGATGCAATTTTAATAATTCATTACTGATATTAGAGGTGATTACAAAATTTATTCAACTAAAATTAATAGATATTTCGTAACTGATTTAAAGTTGGATGACCAAATCATAATCAATCAGTTGCTAATTTAAAACTTGTCTATTGATTCTGGTAGATAAACATAGAAAAAAAAAATTTACAGTTAACGATGTAGTAGTCCATACAGTAGCATACTAAACGCTATTTTTCAAATTTCTTTCAGAAACTTTATCAAACATTCCATCGCTGTTAAATGAGTCTCCATTCATCTAAAAAAAAAAAAGGAAAACAAAAATTTTTGAATAAAAAGACTGTAATCAACATCTTCCGAGATAGATCGAGATAAGTTCTTACCGAAAATAAGAAGAAAAAGCAAAAAAGAATTAAAACTCCCATCTCTGTATCCCGAAAATTACAGCTTCTTTGCAAAAGGGTCTTCGTCGTCGTCGTCATGGACAAAAGAGTGAAAGAGAAGGAAAACAAAGAAAGCCTTGATACCGAACGTCTGGTGTATGTGTATATATATACGTATATACGCATCACTCCGTGGACAAGTTGCTCGCGAAGGATTTCGTTTTGTTAATTCCAGCAGTGGCAATGATGGTAGGTAGCCAGGCTATGGAATAGCTTTTTACTCTTTTCCTTCATGCGTCTACTTCTTTCTTGTCCACGCAATTCCTGATTTCCAGAGAGTAAGAGAAAGAAAGAGAATGAGGTAGCAAGGAAGAGAGAGAAAGAGAGAGGGATGCCGCGCTTACCACGAAGTAAACTCGTTACGAGGTATGTTTACGACCTTGGACGATTCCAATTACCGCTAAATCTCTCTGGAATTGACTTTGAGCGATAAGTTTTACTTTCGTTGAAGAGAAGTGGCTGCCGCTGTTGCTACTTCTACTGTGCAAAAGCTTTATACATATAGAATTTAACCACTCACGGGAGTTGCGACTGCTCTTCTATATGTATGTGTTTATGCATGAGCTTGTGTGTATAGGTGTACGTGTCGTTATATGCACCGTGGGGCCGAAAGTGATTTCAGCATTTCCTTCCTGTGTGTGTAAACGCAGCAGGCGGCAACCAACAGTTTCTTCCTTTCTACATCTTTCTCTTTCTCTCTCTTTCCCTCTTATTTTAGTATCGTACAAATAGTATGTGCATATGTACAGATGGACTTGCGGATTCTCTCTATAATGTATCACGAAAAGTCGTTTAGCTTGCGACTCTCTTTCCTATATAAGCAGTATAAAGGTACTACAAATTTAACTGATGCATCAAATGATAATGATGATGATGATGATGATGATAGAGAGTAAAGGAGAATGAAGAAGAAAATAAAAAGTTTAATTGAAAATTTCCGCAGTTGTGAGTTTATGAGTTTGCTTTGTGCTCATGTAAATACTTGGGTGTACACGAATGTTTATAAACTTACTTGTTTCAGTAAGTATGCAAAAAGAAATTACTCGAATGATTGACAACACTTATCCAGAAATTTTAATAATAAAGCTTATTTCGCATTTTTTCAGAATTTACAGATTTTTATTTTTTGATTCATTTTATATTAATTAACAAGAGTATTTATGGATTTAAGATAAAGGGGTGCATAAAAATTTATAATACAGAGCATCACAGGTGAATTGGGAATTTTGTGTTCGCTCAAATTTCCATCAAATGTGTAATTTTCCTTAAACAAACTAAAATTATTATATAAATAAATGATAATAACTTTAAATGTAAGTGTTTAAAAATCACTGAAATACAGATTCCAAAAAGATGAGTGTACGTAGCGAACACACCATTGTTGCAGAGGGAAAAGAAGTATGAAATATAAAATATACTTTAATTTAATAACCCAATTAATTTATCATTTATTAATAATAAAATTAATTTTAATATAGCTTTCAGTAAACTCTATATCGAGCAAATATTTCAAGGAGTCACGCAATTCATGCCAATGATATTTTAATCATTTGCTCGTTTCCTGTAACATCGATTTCGATGGATGGGTTGACAGAAAAGATGATTATTTAGTGATTAAGGGATAAATACCTTTGCGTGCATTAAAGTTCGAAAAATTTATTTTTATGAGCAACTAATTTATCAGTAATTGTTTTTAAAGAATTGAATGATTGCAGTATCCTACATTTTTTAACGTTACATATTTATACAATAAAAAGTAAAATAATTTCTTAGTATTAAAATTATTAATACGTTTAATTCACTTAAGAATCTTTACAAATATTCTTTATCATTTTTGTAATTTTGCGATTGAACAAATTTGCATAAACGTAGAAACTTTATCGTAAGTTTGTTGTTACCATATTATTATTATTATTGTTATTATTATTATTATTATTATTATTATTATTATTATTATTATTGTTAAAGTCAAATGTTAAACTACGAAATGGATTTGTGCAACTATTTTCATAACATTAATATACACAAACCATATAGAGTACAATAAAATTAACAGTAAACTCGGTTAGTTTCAAGCGGATATTTTGTATTTAGTATAATCCCTGTATTTAATAATTAATATTTGTGAATAAAGTATAATTGAAAATTTCCTAACTTAATAAATAATTATAATAGTAAAATACATCTATATAGGTTTCTGAATTTTATTTTCATAAATAAATGGATTGCATAAATGTAATTCAAGTCTAATAAATAAAGTTATATTTTTCAATTACGCGATTTTTACCAATACATCAATAATGTGAAAAAGTTTCTGAAACTTTACATAAATTCATAAAAAAGGGTAAACATATAAATATGTATTTGAAATCATATTTATTTTTAAAAAAATTGTACGAATAAATTATCGTGTTATTTCCTAAAATATTATTTATTTTGATTTCGATGATTAGTTTGGATCCCGAGAAACTATTTATTAATACCCTGGTAGAAATGTGAACATTAAAAATGGTGTATATAAAAATTTAAGGTTATTAATAATAATAATGCTAAAGAAATGGCCATAAAATGTTAAAAAAAGCGTTTGTATTTCTACTGGTCATAAAATGATAAAAAAAAAACGTTTCAATTTCCACCTGGGTAATAATTAATAAACAACTTCATTTTATTAAAATTCCATAAATTTGCGTATTTAAACTGTTAAAAGTAATATTTCGTTTTTTAAAATAATATATTTTAATTGCAAATTTAGAATATATTTCTATAATATTATATCAAAAACATAGGTACTTGTATAATTAATATAATATTTTGTACTTTGTATTGTAATTATGCAATAAAGTTTGAAATCGTGAGCATCAAACGAAATATATATATACATTATATGTATTAAATATTCCGTTATAAAAGCAGTTTTCTGTTTTCATAATTTTCACTCGAGAGATCAAGGATTCAAAGGTCATTGCCAGAATAATCGTGCATCCATAAACAAACATATTAAGGTCGCCACAATATTTTTTTAATACCACATTGTTTCAAATAAAATATACCTCTTACAACTTTTTGTAATCACTTTACGTTCTTTATTTACTTTTCTTTCTTTTACCCTAGTACATATAAGCAAAAGAAAACTTAAGACGCAGAGATGTTATAGCTGTTAAGATGAAAAAAAGGGAGTTCTTATTTTTTTTATTAGCTTTTGATGTAGCGTCACGCGACAAACGAATCCCTTTTATAATAAGAGCGAAATCCGAGTGGTAGACTCACGTAGGTAGACAAGACAGAGCAGCAACAGCAGCCAAAGCAACGTAATAGTAGCGGATTTTTACTTTGATTTACGATATTAGCACCGGTTGAATGGCTCGTTAGCGACATTGTCATTGCCACGTATATAGCTTACCCAACCCTCGCTTCGAAAATTTGCTCTTGCTTTCTATATATATATATATATATATATATATATATATATATATATATATATACATACATACATACGGTTAACTATATTTTGTATAGGTTGTATATATAGAGCTTTGAAGTACACTGTGATCATCTTGTTCGTTACGAGATTAAGCTCTTTGCACGTGTTATGATAGGTTTAGCCTAATGATCTAATATGTTTTTAGAATCATTTTTTAATTATATTGAAAAAATGTACATTGAATAATTAGTGAATTTTATTAAAAGTGTTTGATCAATCAAAAAAAGTTTTAAAATAAAGAAATTATTAAAAAAAATTAAATTGTATACTGATAAAACTAATTTTATTAGAGAAGTCTTCAGTGACTCAAACATCACTGTTTATAATGCACATGCTTTTTTTACACTTACTGAAAACCTCCGTCGCTAATTAACATCCCAATGATAGCATAAATAAAACATTAAATAAAATCACCAAAAAAAAAAATTATTCTGTTAAAAGTGTTATGTTTCAAACTAGATATCTATAAAGAATCAGTTTCATTTTTTTCATTTTTAAGCTCTTTAGTGGAAACAGTAATCATTTTACTTTTATTAAATTTAATTAAACTAACGAATTGTATAACTAACCATCCATCAATATTTATTTCAGTCGATAAAAAAAATATCAGTGTAAAACACTTCGCAAATATAAATCAAAATGAAAGCACTTATTGTTATATTGATATATAAAAAGAGCATACTCAAAGATCAAATAGCCGGTACATATATATATATATATATATATATATATATATATATATATATATATATATATATTGGTAAATTGCTTTTATAAAAAATAATAAAAATCTCGAATGTAACGATTTTTCATTTGAAAATATTTATAATATTTTTTACAAAGGTACTTAAACAATTTCCCATGTGAATCTCTCTATGGACTATCCAAAAATCCTTTCATACGAATAATAAAACATATAAATCGAGAATTTTCCTTTTCATTTGAAAGATCTATATTTTTTAATACTAAACAGAAAAGAAAAAAATTAAAATTTTGAATTGCACACATTGTTTTAACGATTTTACGTGCATAAAGTGTAAGCATTTTGCAAACGTATTTTTATCTTACCTCCCTTTTTTGACAAGTAGCATGATAAAACAAAAAATGCCGACAAATTGGATATCAAAAGCTCCGTTTGTGAAAGCTGAATTCATATATTTATGTATCTATATGCCTATATATCTAAATATACATACGTTTGTGTGTATTTTTCATTATTCTTTGCTTTCTCTTGTCCCTGAATACAATTTTTATATACCGTTCAGTACGTTAATTTACCCTATTGACTTTCGAGACAAAGCTACGTTTTGTACATCCGAGAGAAATTCATTGCAATTTCGTTGTACCACAATGCGTGTGTGTGTAGAGAAAATCATAAAGAAAAGATAAATCAAAATTATTTCTGACTATTTGTACGCTCTAGAAAATCACCTGCCCATATAAACACACAAACGACCCTTAACGATCCTCTGATGAATAGCCTATACTCTTTCGGCTCCGAAAGCTACCGAAAATCTAACAATTAAGGGAGAGAAGAAGAATGATTTGTTACTGACCAAATTTACACGAAGCCCAAATATCATATTATCGAGACCTTTAACGATCGCATACATATATATATACGCACGTTCTATCATTAGTGTACTACTCTTATAAATGTATATCTATATATACACATATATTTCAGAAAAAATGTCAAACAGAAGAAAAATCGAGCGTTGTAATCCATTTGTCTTTTGTATGAAAAAAAAATTTTTTGTCACACACAGTAATGAGATGAAAAGAAATGATGTCACATATAGCCAGTATAGTAGGAGCTCGTTAAAATGTTCGATTGAGCAATAAATAAAAATAATTTAATGCTTTAAAGACTGTGATTAGTAAGGATTTATCATTATTTTATTTTTTAAAGGTTTTTGTGACATTTAATTTGATAAATATTGGCAACGGATTTACATGAAGACAAATTATATTGTAACGAGGGTAGGGCTTCAGAAGGAGAAAAAACTACAATTGACGAGCAATTAACCTTTTCTAAATGATCTTTTTATCACTGCGGTAGAAGAGTGTGCCGATTAAATTTCTTTAAGAGGGTACTGAGGATTTGACTCTTTTCAAGAATATAATGAGAATTAACTTTTCTTTTTTTTATGGTTAAACCCTTTGATAGAGGAGAACAAAAATTTAGAACAACGCTGTAATTTAACGGTGGAATAAATGGTTTTTGAATTTAAATTTCATTTGATGATGCATTAAAGAGATAAAAAAAATTCTGCTGAATTAAAATAATAAAGAATCAAGTTAATGCTTATTGTTTTCGAGGAATGGATGGAACAAAATTATTTTAAAGTATTGTTATATATTAGTCAAATTATATAAATATTTTTCAAAATAAATCTTGCATGATAATAAAATGATTCACGGGGTAATATGACTTTGTAAAATTAATTTTCAATTGCTGTTTTGATAATTTTCGATGAACGTTAAGAACTGAAGACTCATTTATGCCTCCGCACGTTTAATTACATGAATGAAACTTAACAGAAGAAAGATTTCTCGGGCGAATGTTGAAAATTAACTCGCAACTTTAATATATTAAAATTTTTTTAACATTTACATTTTACATTCATACTTTTGTAAATAAAATGCTTTTTTCTAAATTTTTAAGTAGCTTTATGAAATTTCTTCCTTCCGTATAATTAAACATCATTTTATATATATTTTATGAATTATATAATTTAAGTATAAATTGTATATAAATTATATAATTTAAGTTGCTTTGAATAATTGTCCAATTGAAAATGGGGGGCTATAGGGAATGTAAGAATAATGCTTACAAAAAGAGACTTTAAAGTCTAAGAATTCAAATATATAAAGCCTAGAGATACATTTTTATTAATAGATTGAAAGACGATATCTAAGAATCCTCAATCGAACCTCAACAGCATTGGGATTTGGTTATCTTTTACTGAACTTCGTAAATACAATGTAATATTTTGATGTAAAAGCTTCTACAATGTAGTTATTAGTATAAAATATTTATCCATATTTTGATTTTTATTAAAAAAAAGTATAAAAAAATTAAAAATATTTCATTCAAATAATATAGTAATATCTGGTTCATAATATAATTTTTATTGAATAAACAATAGAACAATTTAATTTTTTTAAATTTATTAAGACTTTAATTATTGATTTTTTTTCTTTTCTAAAAATACATAAACTTCGTTACAAATTCACTTTTTATTCTCATTTTTTTTATCGTGTTTTTAATTTAGTATCAGAATCTTTCGAAGATTATAAATAAATGATTGGCTTTCATTATTCAATTTTAATGCCGATAAATTTGAAAATATATATTGAATTTCATATAAATTAATTTATAAAAAAACTTATAAAAGTATAACTATGATTAGTTTAGCCAAAACATTTATATATGTAACTTTATGAATTTATGAAACGAGCATACGTGATTTATTTTAACTAATATTGTAATTTACATATTTCACTCTTATCAGTCACATCTCAATTTACAATGGTTGAGAATTGATATAAGTTAATGAAAAATTAGCGCTTATAAGCTAATAGTTAGTTGGTAAGAAACTATATTCAAAACTTTGATTAAAGTATTTAATCGATTTCCTCATCGGTAATTTAAACGAATAAAAAATAACGTCTTATTATGAAACCTTACAAAAAAAAATTAATATTTGTATTTGTAAAGCTTCCTTAATAAGATTCATGAAAAAAGCTTTACATTAAAGAAATATGTTAAAAAGCTTAATAAATGCATCGAAAGAATATTTATTTTTTTTTTATTTAACGACGCTGTGTTAATGCTCTCATTGCAATGCTTATTAACGACGGAGATCATCAGTGTGTTTGTGAAGAAAGCACGTGTAAAGTACAGTGGTGCTTGTATCAATCGACCGAGAGTGGAATTTGAACTCGAGACCTCGAGATTACGAATCCATCGCTCTACCGAATGAGCCACTGACGACCTCTATCAAGAGATTATCATATCTATAACTTGAAAAATTGACTTCTTATATTATTAAAAAATAATATTCATATTTAAAAATCATTATAAATTTAAAAAAATAACAATTAATAATGGAAAATACGTAATAAAACGTATAGTCTCAAAATTAATGGTTTGTAACTAATAAGTAAAATTACTGCAAACATCTGGCTCATTAAAAGATCAAAAATATGTGCGCGTATATTAGCGCCAGTATTCTAATTATACAATATTTTGTGAATTAAACTCTTGAACGGAAAAAGAAATTAGCCTTCATACTTTCGGTCATTTGATATCGCCATTATTTTTTTTCTCTTTGATATTATCGCTTTATTAATTAAAATTTATACAAAATCAGTTGTGCGCAGCTTGTGCAACATTGTTTTCCTTTAAAAATAAAGCTTATTATTCTAGAGAGTATAAAAAAGTCCTCCTAATTTATAATTACATCATATCCTATATAATAGCCAATAAAATTGGCTATAACTTGCCCCCCTTTAAAAAAAAAGATGAAGAATAAAAAGAAGAAAGAAAAGCCACTTCGTTGACACGCTTCTCAAACTTTTATATTTGAAATTAAGTTAAACTGTTTCTAATGACTTCTTTCGTAATAAGAGAGGGAAAGAAGAGCTATCTTCCCTTTGTTTTTTTCTTTTTTTTTATAGGACATTTAAATTCCAGCCCTCTTGCCAGTAATTATAAGATAGCCACGTCGTCGTATAAGCGAGCTTGCTCTTGCTTCTTCTTTTCCTCCCTTTTTCGCGTTGGAAAATTATTCGTGAATTCTTATTTGAGCGCGTCTACCTTAGCTTTTACTCTAGTTGCTTCTCTCTCTCTCTTTCTTTTCCCCTACTACTTACCTACGACTTTAGCCTACGTGCTTGGAATACAGGTCCATGACATGGACTTGGCTCTTCTGGTTTTCAGTATATATAGCAAAAGCACAGAGAGTGTACCGAGTAGAATATCTCCTCGTAATTCTTTACGAATTTCCTAATGTACCGCGTGCGCTAGCTCCCACCTATACTACTTCCTCGCGTTGCATTTCTATCTTCTTTTCCTTGCTCTTTCTCTTTATTTTTATCTCTCTCGGCAAGTATAACACACATAAAGAGTAAGAGAAAGAAGAAGCAAAAGAGAGAAAGAGAGTTTTCTTGGCTAAAACGTTAGGATCTTCTGGTGTGCAGGTTGTTACCATTATTTTAATTTTTACGTTGCCCAGTTTTAGTAGACGACTACGACGACGTTGCTTGGAAAGACGAGAGAATTTCAAGAATGAGAGAGAAAGAAAGAGCAGAATATAAGTGCACATTTATTGCACACTTTGCGCATATTAAACGATTATAGTAGAAACTAATGCCAAGAAGAACTGTTGGTGTTACGATGGGAAGAGAAAAAAATTTTTTTTATACTTTATTTTCAAACAAATGTGATATTAGTATATTTGTGAGAAATTTTCTGTACATGATGAAAGGCTTTCTTCACACGTATATTTTTGTATAATTTGTCAAAAGAATTTTTTTCTTAGACTAAGATTCAATTCAAATATAAACATTTTAAGGAGAAAATATTTTTTTTTTTCAATTCTATTTAAATGTAAATTTTTTTATAATAAACATTCGCTATACTTTTGGTATGAATTAACTATTAATATGATTGTAAATAATCCTGAGATCCGAATTTGTAAACTTAACTCGATTATGTGATATTCAAATAATGTTTATGAATTCGGGTCTGAGTTTTTCAAGGCCTTTGTTATTTATCGAGGATTTCAAATGTACGGAATTGAAAAAGAAACGAACACGCTAAAAAATTTCTCAAATATCATAGTATTTTTCAGAATAACCCAAAAGTATAAAATGCACACAAATAAAATATAAATAATGTTGGCAAGAAGGTCGAAAAATATATACAAATATATATTTCACTCGAGTAGTCGCGAAGCCATCAGTTAAGCATGAATTATATTCAAAGTGCAATACTTTTTTTTATTTAGGGTATACATATAAAAAATTTGGGTGTATTTTTTTTTGTTTTTGAATTCGCAGAAAACAAGAAAGCTAAGCCTAAAACTGAAAAAAAGGATTGAAAGAGGAAGCCCACACAACTCAAAACCTCTGGTCAAAAGTTTACATATCCTTTTCTTAATCATGAAAGAGTAACCTAACACTTTGCTTGCATTATTGGTATATGTATATATACATAAAGGGGGATGCGAACCTACAATATCTATTACAAAATTTATACATATATATCTATATATATACAATGTTTCTTGAAAAGTTTGCAAGTGTATCACTGGCAAAGTTGGCACGCACATTTTTTCCATGTTATATAAGACATTAGAAAAGATTAAGTCAAAACTTTTGTATACACAGCTGACCAAAATTAATAAAATATAGTTTTAAGCAAATGAATTTTTTTCTCAGTTTAGAATAAATTTTAATAAATAAACGTGAATTTACTGTTTTATTCTGTTTGTTCAAATTTTTTATATATATTTACTATAAAAATAAAAATAAAATGAAAAATTTAATCTAAAATACAATAAATTCTCTAAACATACTCACAGATCTGTACTTACTTACAAAAAATTATCTAAAAAACGTGAATTAATGTTAAATAACTTTTTTTTCTAAAAGGCAATCATTTTAAGCACATATAGCTCCCATCAGCGTTAAATTATCGAGCTAACACCTCAAAAAAGCGGAAAAGTCAGGAGGGTCCTTCTCTTTCTTTCTGCATTGTCGCCTCTTTTTTCTTTTCTTTCCTTTTTTTTAGTTCATCGTCCATCCAACCATCGTGGCCGCTCGTAAATCCTGCTGTGGCTCGCGACGTCGGCGTCGTTGACAAAAAAAAAGATTAAAAAAAAAGAAAGAATCCTTGGCGGTGTATCTTTCGGGTGCTCTTGTGGGCTTAATAGCCCTTAGAACTTGGCTTGTGATTATTTCACCTCTACATAGTCACATACACACACATACATACATACGTATAACATTCACGTATCATCCAACCTTGTGCGCAAAACCTTTTCTTATAACTACGAATGCTCGCATTCCACACGCTTTGCCCAAAGGTAAAAAGAAAAAGAAAATAAAACATAAAGAAAGACAGTAGTCGCTACTCTTGAACTCGAATAATGATTGGGGGCTCGCTAATAAGCTTAATTAATTCGGATGCTTGAGCGAGTCTCTCTGGCTGTGTTGGCCTGCATGGTTAACCGATGCAGTCAACGATGCAGTTTTTAATTGATTTCGGTATTTGGAGAATTAGGCTTGATGATCTTTTACAATGACTAAATTTTCCATCGTATAGCGATTTAACATTTTTTACTGAAATTTAATGATCTTTTTTTTCTTGTTAACATCGAATAATAATATCATTAACTATCTACAAAGTAATTATAAATGAGATTCGTTCTATCGAATTTAAGCAATGCTTACATTTTTATTTTTCACAGGCTGTGCAATAAGAAAAAATATCGTACGTAGTATAAAAAAAATAATGTAGAAATTGGTATTACTTTTTGTCTTATTTATAATACGCAAAAGATAAAATTAATCGATAACCTTAATTTTAATTTTTCATTTATTATGATATAAATAACAATGTACTTAAATGTAATGAATATTGCTTGTTCGTTTTTAAAAAGCACATCCTTGTATGTTTCGCATTATTTAATTCAATAAAACCGTTTTTTACTTAAATTACATTTTAATCTTAAAAAATTATACGAATAAAATTCATGTAATAAATAAATATCTTTTATTAATTGATAATAACTTGATGATAACTGAAGGGGTACCAATAATTTAAAAAAGTAAAATATGTAGAAAAAAATGTATTATTTGAAAGTATGTTTGAGTAATTTTTAAAATCAAAATTTGAACCAAGTAATGTCATCGTTTTGTAATTAAAATTAAAATAATTATCACTTACAAAATATTACGTTAAAAATATTTTCATTATTTAACTAAAAAGTATTTACCCACAAAGCTTAACTCAAGTACGTCAGAAAGATAAAAAAATTTAAAAAAAGAAAAGAAACACCAAGTGACATTAACAAAATGCTCGAGTAGTCTCCAACAATGAATACGAACTAGTATGATTTGCAAATCTGTCATTTCTTAAAAGTTAAAAAATTTTCGCTGCACACAACTGAACATTCTCTTGGTGCTTAGTACGCCACGTACCAAGAGATTAATAGCGAAATAGAGGAAGAGCTATACACTAACGAAAAAGGAAGAAGAAAAAAACCTATTATAAAGAAAAGAGAGAAAAAGAAAAAAAAAGGAATGACTTATAAGAAAAGTTACAAGAAGGATATAGCAAGGATGCGTGCACGCATGCATATATGTATAACGACTAACGCCTGCTCGTCCATTTTATTCTATGTTGTCTTTCTTCTTTTTTTCTTCTTTAACTAAACGTAAAAAAAGTACAAGAAAAAGAGAGAGAGAAAGACTCTTGTCGTCTGTTTCGCGAGTTGCAAAGCATAAGAGAAAATAAGAAAGAGAGAGAGAGACAAAGTAAGCAAGCAAGCAAGCAGCAGTCGAAAAGTATAAGTTCTCGTCGCCGTCGTTCGTAGGCATGGCTTGCGAACAAAAAGGAAAAAGCCGCCTCCATGTAATTAAGGCGCCCTCGAGCGATGCATTGTTTGCTTTGCCGCCTATATGTGTCACTGTCACGCATATGCCGTCTCTCTCTCTCTTTTTCTGCCTGTCCTATACATCCGTTTCTTCTGTTCTCTTATATATACATACACTGACGTACACAACCCTTACGCTATATGCACACACCAGTCTAAGCTTCTCTCTCTTTTTCTTTTGCCACTATATATACAGATCTGAAAGACGTTAATGGCTGTATAAGAGAGAATCTCTTTCTCTCTTTTTTTTCTATCGTTTTCGTAAGTGGACAAGAAAAAAAATTCTCTTAGAAGAGAGAATGCTATATACACACATTGCGTATAGAGCACGTACACTTGAACATACTGTGCTGCCGTTCTGTAAAGAAAATGCGTATGGAAAAAAAAGGATTAAAAAAGACAGAATAGATTCAAAGCATCGATAGTTTATTGCAAGGTATGCATATGTACTTAGGTATATACATTAGGTAAACTTAAAGTGTATGGTAAATTTATAGAAACTGAGAAGAGAAAAGAGCTATGGTAAATTGACTTTATTTTACTTTTTCTTCTTCTTCTTTTATTTTAAAGAAACTTTTACTTGCTGCCATCTATATATACGTATTAATTAAAACGCCATTGAATTATTTTCTTCTCGCGACAATCCGTCCTCGTTTATAAGGACATTCCTACGAGAGTAAACGACTCGACTTGTGAATAAGCGCAAATGCAATTTACTTTTCTTCTCTCTCTTTTGCTCTTTCTTGTTTCATCGTAGTCGTTCATATCGTTTTTTTTTTCTCTCTACTTTCATCTCTTACTTTGCGGCATGGCTTTTATAGTGGTATAATAAGAAAACGCAACGAAACGAAAGCTTTTCAAAGACAATAAAAAAATAAATGAGCAATGTGTCGAGTCTTTTCAAATTAACGTTTCTATTGATCGAAGTGAAATTTAAACTTTGCAACTTTTAGTGTATAGGATGACGCGAAAATATATTATTGCATAACTGTTTGAAAAACTTTATTAAGAAGCTTTTAGCGAAGCTTGCAAACAAATGCTCTGGAAATAAAATATACGTGTGTTTACCGAAGTAAGTGTGAAAGTTATATAACATTATAAACGTCTGTTTTTAGCATGTGTACTTTTACTTAAGTTGTATGTTTATGTTAGTTACGCAAGCTTCTCGATGAATAAATAGAACATATTGTACTTCTTATTATTTAATTAATAAAACAAAATTTTTCATTAAATAATTAAGTTTTTTGTAATCATAATTTTACTATTCAATCGATATTTAAAATATTATAACAAAGGGTTAAAATAAAAAAAAGATTGTTCAATTAGAATTACCACAAATTTAAAGAAAAAAAAAATTCAATTATCTTTCCATCGTTATTATTTTAGTACGACCAGTCGATTCGAAAGATCTGTTGAAAAATAAAGCACGAAAAAAAGGATATAACCATTCAATGACTGTATATGTACATTATTAAAGTGCTTATACTCGTCTAGACAGACATATTGCATTGCACGAGCGGAACCTAAAACTAAAAAACAATTTCACTGGCCCAGAGACACTCGATCGTTTCCTCTTTTTTTTCACTTTCTCTCTTTTTCCATATACACTTTTTCTCTTCAGTTATATTTTTCATCGTACTGTATATGCTAAAGGTAAAAAGCCAGTACACCTTTGGGAATATACAAGGGATAGGGAAAGAGGAAAGAAAAAAGCTTTTTTTCCTATATAAATAGATATACGTAGAATAGGTATATGTATATATATATATATAAATATATAAAATAGAGTAACGTCTGGTGAAAATTGTTTCGTCGTCAAGAGGCATTACTTTTTCGAAAGGAGCTTTCAACATTGTCAAGAAAAAAAAAGAAAGAAAAATAAAAAAGAAGAGTTAGCCGCAAGGCGAAAAATGTTTTTTCAAGTTTTATTCAGCATTGCAATAGCATCGTCGTTTGGGTTCGCCAACATTTTCTTCCAGATTCAATTCGCGTGATTGTATAAATTCCAAAGAACAAGCGCTGAAGTCCGCCCCTACGGGCATACAACACCAGCGATGAAAAACTCTCTCTTTCTCTCTTTCTTTCTCTCTGTGCAAGCTCCAGCCATCTTGTGGCTTTGGTGCAAGCTTTTGCTTAGCTCTTTTCATCCTACTTTCTTTTTTCTTCTCTTTTTCTTTCTCTCTTTTTTTTTGTTTAAGAAAGAAGAAGAAGAAGAAGAAAGGGTGAAAGTCTGTGTTTCACCTGCACACTTCCTTTGGTTGAGCTCTGTCTGCCTATTTTCCTTGCTGTTGCGCTCTTTAAGTTTTCAACTCACGAAAAACTCACTCCTTTTCAAACTAATTTGAATTCAATGAATTTTATGGCAACAAATAATTTTAAATAAATATTCAAAATTTATGTTTGACAGTTGTGGCTATTTTAGTTTATCATATCTGTTTTTATTAATATGAAGTATTGTTAAAAAAATAAGATATTGTTAAAGTGAGCTAATTTTATATCGATCTTAGTTGCACTAATTAGAGAAATGTAATGATTTTAACACTTATTGACAATTAAAGCAATAATTTAAGAAGAAAAAATTAGCTAGTAGTATCATACAAATTTTTTACCTAAATTAATTAATCATGGAAAACTTGTGGGTACCCGATAAAAAAAATTTTTAACATATATTATTACTATATTATCTAATGTAAGAAACCAGAGTTATTTATGATCAATTGATGGATCTGTTTTACAATTTATCTGAATAATATTTAAAATGTACAGAACAAGCTGATATATTTTATACTATATAAATTACTGTTTTAAAAAGGTATTCAGTGGCTCAATTGGTAGAGCGATAGATTCGTAATCTCGAGGTCTCGTGTTCGAATCCCGCTCTCAGCGGCCAATCGATACAAGTATCACTGTATTCCATACATATGCTTTGTTCACAAACACACTGAAAATCTCCGTCGCTAATTAGCATCGTAATAATGGCATAAATACAGCGACGTTTAAAATAGAAAAAATTACTGTTTTTATCGCAATGATTTGTATGTTGAGATATAGAAATATTATTGTTTTTTACATTTTGTTGAAACAATTGCTTATTAGAGGGTTAAAAAAATATTACTAAACTTACAATTCTTTCCAAAAAAAACTATCAAATTTCAATATTAATGTTGATACCGTATTAACCACGTTAAATTTTTTAAGATCAATGATATTATTTTTTAAATCTTATAAGAATACAAATTGGAAATAAAAAAATAACTAAGAAAGTATTCGATATACCCTAAATTTTTTTGCATCTAAATAACGCTCTATTCTATACATTTTACATACAAAAGTCAGAGGTTCAAAAAATTGAGAGTTGCATAACACCTTTACTCTTATACATAAAGCATCTTGAGAAAATGTGCATTGGCTAAAAAAAAAGAAGAAAAAAATAGATCTCGAACAATTTTGACTAGCATGCTAGCCACTAAGACGCTGGCTTTTTGCTGACGCTAGGCGGACTTGAAATGACTGTAGTATAAAAAAATTGTTTCTATGCAAATCCTAAAGTATATATACACGACGTAAAAATGAAAGAGAGAGAAAAAAAAGAGATAAAGGGAATAACTTGTTTCGCTCGAGCTAACCTTATCTGTAGCGTAATAAAAAAACTTTATCTCAGGGCTACTCTCTCTTCCTTGGATGAACTGATTTAAAAGAAGAATTTTAATTTGCTAGCTCTGAATGAAAAATATTCTTTAATTACTTCACTCCTTCTTATAGCTAAAATTTTATTAAAAGTCAAAGTCACTTCATGATACTTGCCAAGTATTTCTTTTAAGTCTTATTTTTTACATTTCAGAAAGTGATGTTTCCGCTTATCAGTTATCTGAATTTATGCGAAATTTAGAAAGAAATAACGTTTTAGTGTACCAAGTTTAATCATGATTGTGAAAATTAAAACAAATTTTATTTTAAATTTGAATAATAAAATTAATTACCCATATCACATGAAGTACTATTCGTAGGCTTAAAATTAATTAATTTAGTAATAAGTAAAGTTCGAATATAAATTGATAATATTTCGTGAAAATTCAGAAAAAAAAACATACTATTTTTATCTACGTAATAATTCAACCAGAAAATTTAACTAAAAAATTGATATGCTAAAAAAAACTAATAAAGCACATATTGTAGTTTCAAAGGTTTTGTTTTTTTAAACTACCCAATGATAACGTTTGATTTTTATTAAAATCCATAACAATACATAATATATATACGAGCCCCCATAACTATTATCCATGAAGTACCAAAATAAATGTCTATTATAACAATCCAACGATACGCACTTCTAGTTACAATCTCTAACCCCTCTAGCGCTCCCATACATCACTCAAATTACATTCCATTTTACAAGAGTCAAAACCACGAGTATATTATATACGTGTATATAAGCCTTTGTGCTGCGTTGACGTCATCGTCGTAATCGTTTTCTCTTCCCTTTTCACAAGTACAAATTCAAGCCTAAAGATTCTCGTCCATTGTTGGATATATAGACTTTGCTTATTTTCGTCTACGCACATTTTCAAAACGCTATACACTCGTTTTATAAAAGGCCGAAACTTGACTTGGAAAATTCGTATAAAGGATTCTCATTTAAAGCTTACGGAAAAAGGCGAGATTCTATACGTCGTAGAATTAAAAGTAAAAAAAAGTAAAAAAGAAATTCGTAAAAGCATCTTTTACCGGAGAGTCCAGAGAAAACTTTCTTTTCAGATAGAAATGGTGAAAAGGCCCGTGTTACTATATAACGCGGGCTTGCGCGTGCAAAAAAAAAGGAAGGGATTGCAAGCGAGCGAGAGAGAACAAACTTTATAAAGAATATCGGATCAAACGGGAGGCATTAAATCACCCTTGAGGGTTCGACTTGGTCGGATGGAAGGTTACGTTTGGCAAAGACCGTATATAGAACCACCAAAAGCATAGTGAGTAAGAGAGAGAGAGTCACTTTATGTACGTGCGCAGAATCCCGATGGCTCATCTGCTATTTGTCATCCAGCTATGCTTCCAGCTCTCCCTCTCTCTTTCTCTTTCTCCTAACTACACTAACTCGATCAGCGACTAAACTAACCCAACTAGTACTTCCGGTGATCGAACAGATGTTCTACTCTCGAGTGAAACTCTACTGGAGTTTTCTCTTCTCTTCTCTTTCTCTATCCCCCTTTTTGCTAGATATTCTACTCTTTCGTTACATATATGTATAGGTAAACTCTTCTATCTTCGTAGCTTCATCTTTTACCTATGTACTTGTGCGTTATACGTATATATCTATGAAAAATACCTTCCCTATATATAGCATCGAAAAAGTCGAAAAATTCCATCATGTGCAATTTTAACATGAACTTTTCAATTTTTCAAACTCAAGTCTGGGGGAGAGGATATGAGATTACTACTCTTGAGCTACTGACTGTATATACGTACGTGCGTATATTTGACGAAGTTAAATAAAAAAAAAAGGGAGAGAAAAATGAGGGAAACGTTTGCGTTTATACTATTTTTTAGTGTATTATTGGATTTTCATGATATTTCACTAATCGTACGATAATTTGTTTGAAACATGAAAATTTCATCTACATACTGATGGTTTATTGCTGTTTAGTAACAGACGAAAAATTTCGTGTTAATTTTATATAATATGAAAATGCATATATGGAATTTAAATTCTATAATTACAAAATATACGAATTAATTAAAAAAACTAAATATATTAGTGTCAATGTAATGAATTAATATGAATATTTTGAGATCTGATTAATCATCCATTGAATTAAATCTCATATGAATTGATTCCATACAACTAATACGGTGAAATTTATTTTTATTTTACTTTTTCAAAGAAAAGATATTGTAACAATGTTGGATTAGAAATCAATGTTTCCGAAATTGCAAACTTTAATAATGGTAATTTAGGAATAATCTTTTGCATTTAAAATTATTTTTTATCTCAAAATTAAAGCAAAATTGTATTTGTATAAAGACTTATAATAATAAATTTAAACTATTACATGATTACATAAGAGGTCGTCAGTGGCTCAGTTGGTAGAGCGATGGATTCATAATCTAGAGGATCCAAGTTCGAATCCCGCTCTCGGCCAATTTATACAAGCTCCACTGTACACCTCCGTCGCTAATTAGTATCTTAATAGTAGCATAAATACAGCGACGTTAAATAAAATAGAAAAGATTATATGTATTTTATGGGTGTTGATTTTCTATTATTTTGGTTATAAAAACATATAAAGTAGCGTTTTAGCTTTAGTAAATTTTTATTTAGACTTGACAGAATTGGTGTTTTTTTTTAGTAAACAAATATTAGAGTTTCAACTATGTATTGATTAATACTTGATGATTCAATATTTTTACCATGCAAAAAAAGATAGGATAATTGATGCAGATAATTTGTGCAAAGTGCAATAAGAAACTCAGTTTGATCAATATACATTTATAAATAACTGATATAATTAATTTAAAAAATTTATTATTAGGAAGGTTTTCGAAATATCGTTACCATAATTTCGTCTGTTTTTAGTTACTTTAATTTATCCTAATTAAAGTCGCATTAAAGTTAAAACTATCTAAGAGAATCGCTGTGTATATAATAAATTAATATTTTATGTGTGAAGAATACATGTTATTTTTTAATGCTAAAAACATATTTTTTTTAATAAATACCATTTAAAACTATTGGAAAAT
Source organism: Anastatus disparis (assembly GCA_017163975.1). Taxonomy (NCBI): domain Eukaryota; kingdom Metazoa; phylum Arthropoda; class Insecta; order Hymenoptera; family Eupelmidae; genus Anastatus; species Anastatus disparis. Next base: position 7,860,280 of record JAFFSR010000251.1, read on the forward strand.
TTTAAATAAAAATATAAATTTTATTGTCATTTTATCACTTTTTTTAATTTAAAAATAAGCATCCCATCAACTTTAAAGTTACGTAAATTTAATGTTTAAACCCTACTTTATAAATTTTATTATTGATGTCCATTTATTGGATTTGCAGAATAAAATATACTATTGTATTCAGTACATATTGAAAATTAAAAGCAATAACTTTTTTGCAATAGATAAAAAAACATTGAAAAATTAAGTTTCTTATATTCACTATAATAATATTCATTTATTGTCAATTATCTAATGGAGTGCATATTCTTTAAAAGGTATTTTAAATATTGAAAATTTTATAAAATAAAGATTATTTAATCTCAATTTTGATGGCACATTCGAAAAAATTTTTCGGAAATATATTATAATAAAAACTTATTGATTGCAATATAAACTCGTTAATAATAATATAAATAAAAAAAAAACTAAATAATAGCATTAAAAATTATACAAGAATTTAAAAATTTAATTTTGCATTATTGGAATTAAATTAATTTCGACTTTATATACCGTAAACACGTTGATGCTACAGCAAAATTCATTTCCACAGTCACGATATTAACACCTTTTACATAGGTATACCCTTTTAAACGTACATGAATTTATAAACGCAGAAATTGACTGTGGCATCGTGTAATGCGATCTTATAAACCGCTTATACGATTAAAATATCGTTATTTCATTCGATTTCATGCATGAACTTCATTGATAATTAATCTACTTCACATATTTCTATCTTCTCGTTATTATTGCCATTTTAATCTAATAATGGCAGAATTTAAAATAATGCTATTCAATTTCATCTATTATTTTTTTATCATTTATTTTGGAACAATTCATTTGATGTTTTTGTTTATCCACGTAAAATTACATTATAACCTTGGTAGAAATGTGGTCATAAAAAATGGTATATACAAAAATTTAAGATTAGATTATTAGTAATAATAATGCCAAAGAAATGACCATAAAATGTTAAAAAAAGCCTTTCCGTTTCTACTGGTCATAAAATGGTAATACAAAGCGTTTCAATTTCTACCAGGGAATGTTTGTTTTTATTCATTTTTATGTAATTATTTCAATAATAATAATAGAAATAATAATTCTTATGTTTATTAAAAGTGTATATATATTTTTAATACGTATAATATCTAAAAAGGAACCAACAATGTTAATTTTTACGGAATCCCTCATTTTGATGATCAGCTAGTTATAAATAAAGTACAACTTATAATACTCTAACTTTCAATTTTATCCATAAAAAAATTTATAGCGATTTAGAGAAATTTGTAGTTGTAAATATTCTAAATTAAAATACGGATTTATTAATAATAATTTTTCTCCCACGAGTCTAATTCACAACAAAATAGGGCGTAAATTCATAAAAATTGAAATCATTATAAAGAGCGTTAGAGCAATAAATAAATAAATAAAAATTGTATCAATAAAACACTTATAACTTTACAATTGAATCAATAAATCATAAAGATTTGTTAAAATTTAAGAGAAAACCACTAAAGAAATTGCTTTATGGTTAAGAGCGCAAAGCGTGCTTTTAATCCACTTGAGTTAAAACGAGGTCCGTTTAAATTAATTGCGAAATTTTTCACATTTCGCCTGCATTTCAGTACGGAACAATTTTATCGGTGAGATTCAATCTCTCTCTCTTTCTCTTTCTCGCTCTTTTCCGTTTGCGCAATGCACTGCAAATGTCCTTTACCACCTTAACCCTTGAAAAACTCTTTTTACTATGGCTAATCTGTGACTTGGCGCCTCGTTTTTCTTTTTTATTTCTTTTTTTTTTATCATTCATCGTCTCCCTATTTTTCTCGGTTTTTCTTTTTTTGCTCGTCTTTTCTTCTCACCTCGTATACCACGAGATGAAGTTTACAGCAAGCTAACTCCCAAGTTCGCCATGGCTTTATCGGACGAAAAAGTCAAGATAAAGCAAAAGAGAAAGAGAACCAGGGAGTTCTCTAAAAGAGAAAGATAACACTTTTCCCGACAGTTCTGTCAGAACCTTTCTTTTGAATACCTTAGTCCCTTTTTCCAGATTACTTGTTCTCCAGCTTTTTTTTCATCTTCTTTTACACTTCATGTTCTTCTTATATATTTTTTAAGATCAATATTTTTTTTATATTCTTTTGAAAGCGAGCGAAATCCATCGATAACAAATAGAAAAGATAAAGAGAAATAGAAATCAAAATCGTTTGCCCACCCATTTACACGCTATAAATAAATAACGATCAAACGACAGGACAGATCCTTTTCCGAACAATAGAAAATACAACTATACGAAAGACACTTCGAGCGTTATTAGTAAAACAAAAAACAAAAATAAGTAGAAGCAAAAGAGAAAGAAAGATAAAGAGAGAAAAAAGATAAAAAAAGAATTCACTCGTCGACAGACGTCGTCGAGAGTTGTGGCTAAGTAAAATCGCTCGGTAAGATATAATGGAACACGCGACGATTTTCCAACGCTGTGAATCCACAATGTGAGCGGCACATTGCATGCATACATACATGTATGAACTTTAAGCTTTCTACTTCCATCTCTCTCGCTCTCTTTGAACGTATAAGCTATCGACCATTTTACCTATTTCCTGGTTGAATGAATTTTTAATCGATCGTGAGATAAATGGATTTATTTATAATTACGTTTAAGCTTTGAATATTTTATTTTAATTATAATTTGACAGTAATTGCCATGCTTCTTTGCCACGAGTTAAAAATAATTATTTATTTAAAATACTGTTCCTTTTTCGTTTTTAAAGTTGTCTTATTTTATAAAATTTTAGCTGTAATTTAATTAATTTCATTTGTCACGTATTTTCAAATACATCTTACGTGTTTTTAAATATATCTTTATTATTTATCACATATTTATTATGAAAAAAAAAATACTGTATAAAAAAAATATCTGTTTCATGCAAAATATAATTATGCATAATGATATATGTGTATATGTTAATTTCTTTAGAAAATGTACATCCTCAAATAAGTATAGTATATTATTTATATCACGGATCAATACCAGAACACCAAATGTGACAAAAGACCAGCATAAATCTATCGTCGATACTTCATTGATGTGAAGAATGTTGAAAATCCAAAGTTATATTTTCGTCGCACGCATTTGCCGTATAATTCAGCGGATTAACATCAATCATATTGTTAGGATAATAAAAAGAATGAGAATAAAAAATAAACAAAAGAGCAAGCAAGACCAGTCAATTCACGCCCCTAACAAACGTACGAAAAGAGTATTATACCACTCATCTTTCATTTGTATTACAAAATTCGTACTCTTGCACATATTTAATAAGATATGAAAATATAAATCAATCAATGAATCCTTGTACTACCTCTCTATTTTTTTCATTATTTTTTTTCAGTTATGTGCTTTCTTTTTTTTTTTTATTCAGATAGTCGGTAAATGGCATATGTATTGGCAGTGATACAGGCAGTAAGCATGAAAAAAAAAGAAAAAAGAGGAAAAATCATGACTTAAACAACAACAGATGGATAAATCATAGGCATCAGGGATGCAAAGGGGAAAAATAACTTTAACGTGAATGATTTTTTGAGATAAAATAAAGTAGATATATGTATAACGCTGTATGTGTATTTAATTAATACGATCTTTCGTTAAGACGAGCAACTCTGAACTGCCACTTTAACATCAGTTACTATATCTAGTATCATCTCATCTAGGACGATTGCACATTCCATGCATTCAGATTTTGATTTTGACATGTGCAGTCAAAGAGAGAGAGAAGGAGAGGAGAGAGCTTGCATTATTCCCGATTGACTTACGACGTGCGTAGCCATTGTGCTGTAGAGTGACGTGTCACCGTCAATGGATCTGATAATACGCATACATACATATATGCGTTTTATGTATATGTATGTTCTAGCATATAACGTACTGTATATAGTAAATGAACAACATGAGCCTTTTGTAATCTCTTTTCGTGCGTGATTCCGCGAATAAGGGGAAAATATATATACGCGTATATATAGGAACATTGACTCGTTTTTCCCGTTTCTTTTCATGTGTGTTTTTTTTTTTGCACGCCTTTTTGATGACAGCCATTTTTTGAAGGGGGGAAGTAACCTTTTTCCCTGTTTCTATTTCTTTCTTTCTTTTTTTTGGGCGCACGCTTAGCAAAAAAAGGGAGATAATAAAGCCGCATAATTGAATAAATTGACGGTTTTTCATATTCGACCATATAGAAAACGAACACTCGTTTTTCTCCCTAAAACAGGGTATGACAAATTTTTTTTTCTTTCTTATAATTTTTTTGTTAGTAAGCTTTGTACATACGCTGGTCAGAAGCAATTCTGGGATGTACACAAAGATGAATTTTTTTTCATGCTTATGTAAATTTTAATATTGGTAAAAAGTATTTTCTGAGAGAGTACATGAAAAAATGACAGTTTTCAAATGAATTGCCAATTTTCTGGATAAAGAGAGAGAGATAAAAAAAAGAAAGAAAGATACATAATGTCCGTCGAGAAGATATAGGACATACTGCGTGTTTTTTATTCTCTCTACATGACGGCTATTGTTATGCAAAAGTTTTCGTACGTAATCGTATATACGAATTGTTTAGCATAAATTTACATGTGAACTTGAGAAAGAATACACAGCGAATTGAATATCCATGTCCAAAAAGCCCCCGAATAAATTTGTCTACAAGTTTGAGTGGCGTAAATGTAATGTTAAAAAGTTTAAATTTTCATAAACGAACGTATATGGTAGCTGGTTATAAATAAAAGCAAAATTGTATAATCGAATGTTGTAAATCATACATTGTTAAAGCATTTAATTATATTCTTTAGATAATGAATTATTAAAGAATTCTTTTTTTTCAAATTTATCATTTTTTTTTCATGAATAGAAAAAATAAGTGATGGAATTTTGCATTGGTCAAAAGCATTTATTAATCAAACTATTATTTGTTTTAATGAAACAAATAAACGACCAATTCTAAATGAATGACATTAATTTTTTTTATTCTTCTTTAACGTCGCTGTATTTATGCTATTTTCTAATGCTAATCACCGGCTCTAACCAATTCCATATGGATGACATTAATTAAAATAACTTTTCATATAACGTTCGGAAAAAAAAATTAGATACTTCTATTTTTTGTTATTTGTTATTTTAGAATAAAGGATTACGAATATCGGTAATAAAATTATCATATTTGGATTTTGGAAATATTGTCAATTCAAATATTTGAATGACGTATAATTTTTAATTACGAGTTATATTCCACTTTTGGAAATATTATACTATTTTTTATTGTTAAATTGATAATTTCCGAATAAATATTTAAAAAATTTTTCACAATTTTATTGCACACATCAAGTCCAATTTTAAACCGGATGACTGAAATATTAATAAACATAAATGATCATAAAAAATTTCTTTAATATTCCTTTAATATTTCTAAACAACGTCATAAAAGTTATGAGTATCACATTATAAGTTCTGAAGGATAAAATTTAAAAAGCGACATTCATCAAGCGAATTACCAAGAAAATATATTGTCATGATACAGCAGACCGATCGATACACCTCTCTTAATTTCCCCTCGTTGCATATAATACAATAAAGCTTCCCCATAATCCAACCGCAGTCTGCCAAACGACAAAGAATGTCACCTATTAGCATTAAATAAATCGTTTTGCCATAATAGTTATAACCATGTTGCATGATAGACCAGCCGAATTTTCAAAATCGATATACATATATATAAATATAATAAACGTTGTTCCCTATTAAATAAATTTTAAAATGCAAAACTGTCCCATTTATGGCGTATAGGCCTAAAGTGACATGTGCACTCATTCTCGTAAATATATCAAACTATACATATATATATAGGAGTATATAAATGCTCATTGCACACAATGTACGCTTAGCAATTTATATTTATTTTCATATTTGTATAATCTACGCGCTACTGACCATTTAATCGATGGATAACAAGCCATTTATACTAGCCACAAGCACTAACGAACACAGGAGAGAAAAGGTACAATTGTGAATATATATAAGCTCTATCGATCATAATTCATATATATATATGTGTATGTATGGCTATAAGGTAAGCGATGGCACACACAAAAAGACCACAAATGTTCGGCCAACTGTCGCCGTCATTCAGCGTCAGATTATTCGCGCTTCTCTTGCTTTTAAACAGACCAACAGCCATTGAACACTATACTTTATATTTACGGGCTAACACTGAAAATTAATTAATGTAATTCTGCGCCGCCTGGCACTTTTATTAATTTACACTTTACCTAACTGTTTTCATATACACACACACACACCTACGCAGCCATGAGAAATAGCATCAATTGTCACGTTAATGTGAAAACGGGGGAAGGGGTTATTTAATTCAATTCAATATCCGTAATAATTAATGAGAATTTCATCGACTAAACCGCATAGCTGTTTGATATCGATAAGTATTTACCTACATGAAATATCAGTTACTATTCTGCGAGAGCGTTTATATAGCCCTGCTCATAACTAATCATTTCAAGCGAAGAATCGCAATGCCGCGATAGATTTTACTCCTGCATTTCTAATAATGGAAATAATCATTGTTTCCGCGTTCAAATGAATATTGAGCTTTTCTGCTTTTCACTTGTTAGAGAGTTTATCGTTCAATTATTTTATTTCGAGAATTTGAATTTAGATTTGTTGTTGTCTTTTTTATATCATTCATTTATATATGGATCACTGCATATTCAGTTTAATTAATGAATTTTTATAATTTATTGCAATGATTTTTTTTCTTGATATTTTGAAAATTTTTTAATTTTTCATCAGAAAAAATTTATGATATTCAGTATTTGATTAAATTATTATTAGTAAAAAATATAAATAATTCTATAGTCTATCTGGACATAATTTTTTAAAAGTCTATATAAATAATATTTTTAAGATCCTCATTTTCTCTTTTAGTCTAAACATTGATTCAAAAATGTTTCACGTTAAATACTGGAATAAAAAGACTGGATTCAATTTTCTTGTTGTTTATCAACGTTTAAAGAACAAATTTTTATTTACCAATTTTTCGTTTCAATTTCTCTTTGCTTTCAAGCTAAAAACGGAAATGTTTACAAAGGAAAAATTTTTAAGGATATGATGAAAAGATAACTGAATAGTTATAAAAGAGAAAGGAGAGATAGAGAGAGAGAGAGAAAGTATCCATATTGTCTTTCGTACTAATTAAAACTAATGAAAACTGTTAGAGAAGTCGTAAAACAAACAGCGTACTTTAAATGTCAAGATGACCCAGTAAAAACTACAGTCTATGTACCCTGCAGGAGTTTACCTCTCTTTTCTTCTCATATATATAACAATTTTCCTAACGTTAGTCCTCTGACTTAAACCTTTGCACATATATGCATTGCAGACGTAAAGAAGAATTAATATCAAGAAATTTCAATAAAAATATATGCTTCGAAATCTCGTAAATTTATAAATATTGAGTAAAAAATCAAATCTTTTTTACTGCAATATTCTAAAAACGTCGGAAATTGCGATCTCGTGAAATCACTTGAAAAATCCGCCCAAAAAAAAAGAAAAACTTTTAAAACCTGAAATACTTTTAACCGCCATATAAAGTTTAAATTTCTCTCTCTCTCCCCGAAAAAGCTTTATAAAAAAAAAGTTTTAATTAAAGTCGAGTCTCCTAATACTTTTTGATACGATCCCATTTCTATAATACTGTACATGCTCGTCTCTTTAAACACTTGGAAACATACATATATAAGAGAAACTCGGAGAGAAGCGTTATACTCATAGCTCGTAAGTTCGTCTGTATAAGAGGTTTATGCTTGGCAAGCTCGCTTTATTTAGCGGATCAATTGCTAGAGTGCGACGGATAGAGGAGAGAGAGAGCGCGAAGGAGTTACGGGGTTTGCGGTTAGCATTGCTATGGTCTATATCAGAAAGTGTATAGAGAGGGCAAAACACATATACGTATATACAATTGGTTAAGGAGAGAAAGAGTAAGTGAATGAAAGAGATATACACGTATATAAAGCTTGCAATGTTAGTGTCTACGATCTTTCTTTCTCTCTTTCTCGTGCTATTGCTGTATGTATGCTGCTACATACTGCGGCAGAATGGCTGCGTGACCTGTCACCGTCGAGCGCTACTGGATTTATAAGCGGACGCCAACTTATCGCATATTTACCTGAACTCTCCCTATTTTCACTACTACCCACACATACACACTCGCTATCTTGCTTTTAATACTCTGCACGGTATATGTATATGTGTTAAAGAGGAAAGAGAAAAAGAAAGAAAGAGAGAATGGCTCGATGACAGCATTGCACGAGGTACTAACTTGACTAGCCTAGACCGTTTGGCGCCCCTTCCATTTTTTTTCCTCTATCTCTCTCTCTCTCTCTCTCTTACTATTTTCAAACTTACTGCACTGCATAGCACATGAGAAAGTCCACATACCGTCTATCCTTGTTTATGAAACAAAGTAGGAGAAAAGTAAATTTTACGTTTTACATGGATGCGGAAATATTTGTGCACATGCTGTAATAGAGTATGATAAAAACAAAATATACGCTGGGGAAAAAAATATATATTTACTGAAGGTCTGCTGTAGTAGGATGCGGGTTTAGCTATGTGATGACGTTGACGATATATGATGAAAGTTTTTTTTTTCTTTTAATTTTTTCATATTTTTAAATTTATACATTTGTTTGTAAAATTTCTAAATTTTCTCCTGGTGAAATGTCAAATACTGTATCAAATGAAGAACGAAAAAATCTTTCTACAAAATTTTAAAATATTTGAATAATTATTAATATATTCATTCACCTGTTACAGTTTAAAATTCAGAAATAAACTTTTCACGTAAAAAATTTGTTAAGATAAGTTAGAGAGATATTGAATATTAATCTGTTAAGCAATTCAAATCGCAATAGGCACATAAAAAAGAAATAATAGCATATAAACGCTTTTTATTAAAAATTAAAAGAGAAAAATACACTTGACATGCGTACGGATAACTGAAAAAAAATACACGTTAAATGTAAAAGTCTGAATATATAAGCTACTTTACTGGAAACCAATTACATATATAATGCATTGCAGCATTACCAGACGACAAGTGGGTAAACAACTTAAAAAGTTAAAAACTTTGCGTTCTTGTGCGAGTGTGTGTAAAGTACTTTAAAAAACAAATATTCATCAGTCTAGATTTTTTCCTATAAATACCTGTCACGAATATTTAATGAAACATTTCCTTACAATGATATATACTTGTTTAATAAAATAATAATGTTAATATTTGAGGTCGTCAATGGCTCACTCGGTAGAGTGATGGATTTGTAATATCGAGGTCCCGAGTTCGAATCCTGCTCCCGGTTGGTTTATTAAAGCACCACTGTAAGTTACATGTGCTGAAGTTCACAAATACACTGAAGACCTTCGTCGCTAATTAGTATCAAAATACAGCGACGTTAAATAAAATAAAAATAAAAATTTATAAACTTTATGTGCATGATTACTTTTTTATTTCATTTATGTAAAATAAATTAACTGCACAGATTCAAATATAATAATTTACATATTTGGTTTACATTAATATTCTTAAAATTTTAATAAAAATATTAATATAAAAGAAAAGAAATCCTATGATGTATACTTATAAGAAAAAGAAAGATATAAACATTATTTATAAAGATTAAAATTTTTTTTAAATATAGGATTATAGTATTGAAATCGCATATCTCTAACGTGCAACCTAATTTTATTATTTTTTTCCTTCAGACTTTTTTAGGTGTAGTCTCTCACATCCATAGAGCACGCAAACACAAGTACACGTGACTTGCACTTTGAGCTTTATCGCAATTAATCCGACATCACAGCCTGCCACCGTAAAAAAGTTTTACGCCGTACGATCGCGTTAAAAAAAAAAAGAAAAAAAAACGGCGCATAGTCAAGTCTATCTCATTTTCCTTATCTTTCTGCAACATAGAGATCATCTAATTACTAAACTTATATATATAGTATAAGTTAGTGTAATTATTATTTCGTTATGGGAAGAAAAGGATACCGCTAAAGAGCCATTGTGTGTCGTTAAAAGAAAAAAAAACTTTCTTCAAAACGCATTAAGGAAAAAAATATGTCAAGAATAAAGTTGATTGCATATATGAGCGCAGGCATTGTAATGTTATTTATACAATACTGACCGTATGATGAGATACATACGATTTACGCAGACCGGGAATATTTTTCGTTGCACTAGCATAATCTTTTGTTTTCTAAAGTTTCTGCGTTCTCCAGAAAAGTGAAATCTCTACGGAAGTCTGTTCGGAGTAGGATGTAAATTGTATGCATAAATATAATGCAATGCTATTGTGGTTTGTATTATTTTTTTTATTTTTAAGTATAATAAATGGCTACCTTGCTTTCTTTTGCAGATTTCGAGTTGGATACATTTTTGGTTGAAAAGAAAAGTTTTCAGATTTTTTTTTAGATGAATTATTCAGTAAAAATGCGAGATTATCAAAACTGAGATGAATATTTCCTTATTATTTTTAGTTTAACAATGTACTGCATGACTGTCAAATTTATTTAGTTCTGCTGAATAGTAAAATTAATAAAACTTAAAAATAATAATTATCCTAAGATCAAAACATGTGATATCTAGAGCATATTCAGATCATCAATGAGATTATGCCATTCAGTTTCTAAAATACGTTTGATCCATTCCTTTCAAAAGATACAATATCATTGACTCGAGCAAATAATGCTATTGGAGATGCAATTTCAATGTTATGCGTGGAGCTTAGATAACATAAAGGTGCATAGTAACAGGTTCTATGCACCTATACGTACGAACATAACCTCAAAGCAAGCTTTACATCAATTAGCTCCGATTAAACGGTGCATATGAGTTAAGCTTATTTTTCTTCCTCTCTTTAGATAATACGCAACTAATAAGCGCAGAATAATCATTCAATAGCTTTCCTATAACCTATTCTCAATTTTGGAGAAAGCTCGATCATTAAGCTGAAGATAATGATTTTAATTCGTATTAGTCTTTAAAATTTCACCACTCAATAGATGGTCACATGTGAATTTATGATTCTATTCTCAGGGTAGATTAAGGTCGTTGACGTTCCTATAATCATGATCCCGTCGTCTTTTATAAAAAACTAGACAAAGACTTCGATTTTTAATCTTTTATAAATGAACACCCAATCAAGAAAACTAGAAACGTAATTTTAGGGTAATAAGTAATTATTCACATTTTTAAAATGTATTTTAAATAAGTTATCGAATAAAAAACCTTTGTCAAAAATTAACTAAAAATCTAAAATTTGTACTATATTCAATTTAAACTATATTCATATCATTATTTAATTTTTAGTCGCTAATAATTTTACATAAGGCTGAGTTCATTCAAATTCATATAAACTGTTTGATTTTTATTTTGTTTAGAAACTATGGAAATATGTTTTGATCTACATTTAAAAAGAAATGAAAAATTTTATTCATTTAAAAAAGGATAAAAAATATTGTATATACTTTGATAACAATAAAAATAAATTGATTTCATTAAATTTAATTTACTTTCAACCGATTTTCATTATCTTTTATAGGAGGTCTTCAGTGGATCATTTGGTAGAGTGATGGATTAGTGATCTCGGGGTCCCGAGTTCGAATTCTGCTCTCGGCGGCCGATTGATTCAAGCACCCCTGTACGTTACATGTGCTTTTTTACACACTGAAAACCTTCGTTGTTAATTATAGGAATGATAGCATAAATACAGCAACGTTAAATAAACAAGAAAAAAAAATTATTTTATGTATTTAAAGTTTAGTAATTGTTGAAATTAAACATTATATTTATTATATTATACATTATTTTTAATCAATAATTTTTTCATATTTTTTCAAATTTGTTTTATCAAAATTATAAATCACAGCTTATAAAAAATGAACTAATTCAAGATCAAGTCAATAGACCTCCAAGACATCCTATTAACAAAAATTCGTTAAAACTTTTTTTTTTTGCAGAAATATTCTCAAAATCAGGACACATGCATAATTATGCGTACAAAAAAGGTTACAATAAAATAACTTCGTGTACACTTTTCATTTTTTTTTCTTTTCTTTCCCCTCTTTACTTTTTTTCCTTTTCGCAAGCCACGAAGAAGGAGAGCAGGTGTCGCAAATGAAATCCTGGTACGGACACAATTAATGTACTGACCGAGGCAGAGAAGCGTGAATTGCATTGTAGAATTTGCATGTCGAAAATTTCAACACGAAGAACGACAAGTAAAGCTTGCATCTCTTTCTAAAAGGGCATTCATATTCACATACGTAAGAGAAAAATTCTATAGGAAAAATTATAATTTTTGATTTAAATAAAAAAAAAATATTTGATTTTGTATAAAAATTACTTATTATGTAGCAAAAATTAATATACACATAAAAATATTTACTTACTGGTATATGAAATATTTACTATTTGTACATCAATTTTTATTATATAGAAATAAATTGTAATTTTTATATAAAATCAAATTTGTTCCGCCTTTACAATATAATATAATATTTTTTTAATAAAATTGTTCTCCAACATGTATATATACGTTATAAAAAAGTTAAAAAAAGGAACGATATGTATATATTGAAATGAAAGCTACCGTCCAATTCTAATAGATGTGGTATGTTTTTTTTATTTCTTTTTCTTTTATTCTTTTTTTTTATACTCGTTATCCTACGGTGTCCTGTTTCCATTTGTTTTTTTTTCGGGTTTTTGTATCTCTTATTTCTTTGAAACTTTTCGTTGTTTTTTTGCCTTTATCATAGCACTGTATCAGTGGAGTTCTCGGTTCTCTTCCTGCCTTTCTTCTTTTCTTTTCTCTCTCTCATTTTTTTTCTTTCTTTTTACACTTTAACTTTTAAAATCAGACATGAGCTGTAACACACAGAGCGCGCACCTTCGTTAGCTTTTAAATGCGGGCGCTTTGTCATTCGAGACAGATTCTATTTAACATTAATAATTTTTATAAAATTGGCTTCGACCTAATGTGGTGCAATGCGAGAAGCGGAAAGGGCGAAAAAATACGATATAATTGATCGAAAGAAATGGGGGCTCATTTGTCCTATCAAATTTTAATTTATAGTTGACAAAAAATTAAAAGAAACAAAAAAAAAACAAGTTGAATAGCGTTATAAATATTTGTACAGTTTATATATGAAATTAATTGCGTGAATTAAATTTAATATAGAAAATTATTTTTATGTATTGAAAAATATTTTCTTCAATTTAAGGTCTCTGATACTAACGATGGTTAAAAAAAATGAGAAATTACATTTTTATACCTCGCGATAAATAAAAAAAATTACTTTAAATATAACAAGTAAGGCAAGTTTATTAATTTAATTTACTTCACTCTTCATCAGCAACCAGAAAGGAAATTTTTTCATTCGTTAGTATATGAAAAAAATATGCGATTAAATTACAGTAAATCGGCTTTCAAACATGCAAGTTATATTAACCATAAAATAGCAAATTGAAATGAGCCACTTAACAAAATTTTTTAAATCGAAAAAACGTTGTCTAGTTTTATTAAAAGTTTAAACCAAAATAAATTTGATAAAATTTTTCATTAACTTTTTTACGTAAATCACAGCTAAATTTTAACTTATGAGATCTATTTAAAAGTGACAAAATTTACTATCTCAACGTGCAAATTTGCACAATTTACTCTTTAACTGAATGTAATGAAGTTTTTCATACTATATAGATACCTTCATTCATTTTCTCTTATTTCTTTGTCTCTTTTCGACGTATTTACACAATGTTATATATATATATATATATATATATATATATATATATATATATCTTTTTAGCCTGTAGGGCTTAAAATTCGATTTCCGAAAACCTTTTTCAAACTGCTCTTATACTATATGCGTTCGATTTAGTCTTCAAGGGGGTATATACCCAAAATAAGAAAAAAGAAAAGAAAGGAAAAAGAGAAGAATATAGCAGGTGAATTGACACGCTAACCGAAACGCAATGCATATATTTTTTGAACATTCTCCTTACCTTTCGAAAAAAAAGTCCATTCCCTATAAGTTTTCTTATTTTTTTTTTCTTCACCAAGGGTCCTTTTATATTTTTTTATGTATATAAATATATCGTACACATATTGCACACCTGTCATTTTCAAGTAGGCTTGAACTGATTTTGCGCAAGTCGAGTTTAATGCTGCTCGAGCATAACGCAGCGTAATACGTTTATTTCTATATGCACGTATATAAGAACATATATATAAGTAATTTTCTTTTTATTTTGCTTACCAGTCACTGAAATATAACTGGAAATTGGAAGAGCTTTTTATCCGATCGTTCAATTTCATGCTGATTTCTTCGTTTCTCTTTTTTTTTCCTGTTTTCTTTGCCTATACCGGTTTTTCATGAGATAAGATGGCATGGCTTGGTATCTTTTTTGTACTGATTATGTATAACAGCTATTGATATTAAGAATTTACACGTAACACGTCAGTTCATTTATATTTTGAAATATTATCATTTTTTTATATCCCTTTTTATTCGTATACTTTTTGTAAGAAAGTCAAATTTTTTTTTGTAATGAATAAGTCACAAAATTGTTGAAATTATTAATTTTTGACATACGAATATTCGGCAATCATAACTAACAATATTGAATTTGATTACGTGTACGTATATTGGTTATTCTGTGAAGTTAAGCAGTATTGAACGAGATTAATATTTGGATTAGTGAGCAGTCAAGAAACTTGCATACTTATAATACGTGGATTTTTTAAAGTAATTCTTCATCAATGTTAAAAATTTGACTTTAGTATTTTTAGTTGTACATACCAGAAATCATTGAAGTCAAACTTTTTAATACATAGAGTCAGGATTGAATAATAATTTCTTTATTCTATTTATCATCATATACTAAAAAGTAAAAGTTTATCAGTATCCGAAAATACTATAATATGAGAAATTAAATTGAAGCATTATTCTTAAAATGAAAGTCATGCTAATATAATCAAATAATAGGATTTTGTTTAGAAATTTTATATTTTTTTACCAAAGAACCTTGTTTTATCCTGATTTTATATTTTCATCTTGCAAAAATTTTCTTAAAAGATCTTTTTCACTATAAATTTTAAACTGTATCAGTATTTCATTTCATTGAAACATAAAATTTTCTGTCTTTTTACCATTTACGTAAATTTCGTGCTTTTTGTCTTATATATATAAATGTACACATGCTCAAACACACACACACACACACACACACACACACAACAATTTTAAAGAAGAAAGTAGAAAGCTAGTTAAGATAAAATCTTTGTGAAAACCTCCCTCTCGTGAATCCTCACCCTTCGAGAAAAGACGACGATAGAAAAAGTAAAATGATGACAAAGTATATAGAACGTATAAACCAGCTACACGAGAAACGAAGAGAAAGAAAAAAAGATACGCGAAGAGAAAAGGGGGTATACTAATTCTAGGGAAAGCAGGCAATGCAACCAAGGGTATAAGAATATGGTGAAAAAAAAGAAAAGGAGCTCTCATTATTTACCAGATTAGCGTAAGCTGAGATAGTCTTTACTTGGCTTTCCTGTTATTCTGATAGGTTTCCGAAAAGCTTATCGGCTATTTCAATGGGAAATAGAAGTAAAAAATAAAGAGAAGGGTAAAAAAGAAATAAAGAATAAAAGAATCGCTAGAATTCGTCTGTCTAAACCGGATGCTTTAAATTATCACGTTTAATGTATTATGAGTATACCAAGTATAAAAGTAAAGCTAACTTACAGTGTACTGTTTCATTCTATTTTTGCATATTTCGTTGATTCAATTGCATTCTTTAGAGTAGAATTTATTTAATTCAAGAGTTTTTTCAAAATTATATTATGATTTCTCAATGTTTCAATAATAATTAATTTTAAAATTGTTATAAAATTTTGTAAATAACGATTTCTTTGTCCACTCTGTGAAATAAGCGAAGAATTCATAATAGATTAATACAATAATGCAGTAGATCTTAATGAAACTAAAAAATTATTATATAGTGAAAAATGAATACAATTTTTTTACATAATTTAGTAGCTCAATAATCAAACAAACCTCTAAAAATAAAAATTCAAAATTTTTGAATTGAAATTTCGTTTGAAAAATAAAGTACAGTAAATTTTTGAAAGACGTGTGTTTCAAAAATTAGAAAATGTTTATATTTAACTCGCCAACTATCGTTCAACTGTTGAATAATCAAAACGAAACAAATTAAAAAAAAGGAAAAAAAAATTTTTAATTCATTAGTATTACTTCTTTCAGCGAAAATCCAAAAACTAATTACTAAATCAGTGTAATCAAGTACAACATAAACTATTTAAAAATCTCGCTTTTAATAATCAAGTAGCTCGAAACTGACTACGTCCACGTAGAGTTGTCAGTAGAAGCTAGTAATAAAATAACTTTTTAAAGCATCGTGTTTTCACAAACAGAAAGTGTACATACACACATTAAAAAAAAAAGGAAAGAATTGGAAGAGACAAAGTACGGTAATTCTATATGCAGTGTATTTTAAATAAAATATACTCGAATTTGTGAGTGGCACTCTAGTATAGATTGTTTTTCCAAAGCTTATTACAGTTTACTATTACGTGCAATGCAGTATTTTGTTTGCACAAAGCTTTAAATTACGGTTATACGTTGCTTCCCATACACAAAACACTAAATTCTGCGATTCACCACTTGTCATATCAATTACTTTTTTTATTTTACTCATTTTTTTTCTATAGCCAAAAAGGAAAAGAAAAATTAGTGTTTATAACATGAATGTATATATATATAAATGTCTGAGAATCAAGAAAAAAAAATTAATTACGTTGGCATCTATTAGCTAGTGTACCTTAATTGCTTTATGACACTCGACTCTTGGCCAGTCTTTCCTTCTTTCTTCGTCTTCTCCTTCTTTTTTTTTCCTTTTTTTTGTACTCTTTCTTTTCGTTCGTTTACTGCTTGATTCGCGCGTTTTTACCATCATCATCTTGTGGCCAAGGCTTCTGTGGTAAAGGGTAAGGTAAAAGATAATTGCATTGGTGAAATTCGTTTAACGAATTATTCCTTCACGCAGACGCAAAGGAGGAACAGAGAAAGAGAGAGAGAAGAGGCAAGACAAAAAAGTAGATTACATCCGATGCGATATTAGATCTTCTCTCCCTCCCTTAATTCGCTTTCGCGTTTGTTTTTCACGTGCGCACGCGCCAAAAGCAAAGTCTTTCAAAAAAAAGCAAGGGAAAAAAATGTAAAAGAGAAGAGAAAGATGGATAGTTGAGATGCAATTTTTAACCTTTCTTTTTCTCATTTTTCCTCTAATTTCTTCCTTTTTTTTGCATGTAAGCGCTCGCAAGAAAATTAAGGTCATGGAATTTCAAACTACAATAATGCTGCTGTTATTAAATTGTTTCTTTTCTAAGAATTCTTGTGGGATGATTTTTTTTAAAGATTTATTGATGTAATTTCAAGTAATTAATAAAATTTCAATATTTACAGTTATCATCTGAGAGTGGTGCATTTTTTACTTTTATTTTATGGTAAAAAATTATTGAATTTTTTTATGAAATTCAAATTAATTCATTTACTTGCTTAGGTATTTTTGCATAGTTAAAAAATTAATGGAAATTTGTAAAAATACTCGATATTGTATTCATTTAGATTTCTTATGACTGTCTTTTTTTGTGAACTGTATGAATTTTATTTTAAAATATATAAATTTTTTACTCTTTATATGATATACTGCAATGTATGTAATTGAAATAAATTATTTATATTCAAATTTTTAATTCATAAAGGCACTCGGCAAATTAAAAAAAAGAGTTTTACAACATAAAAAATCTTTATTCGTTGTAAGTTATATCCTTGAATTTTTCAAAAGAGTTTTTTTAATTAGGTTCATAACCTGATTTTGAATGAATTATATTAAAAGAAAAATCGGTGTAAAATTTAAAATCAACGTTTCCATTGGTTCACTTCATAAAACTGCTACTTTTATCATCATAAAATGAACATAGTAAGTTGTATGACTTAATTAAATAATACTCTCAAACTTCTCTAAAAGATCCACATTCTCGGAGTTTTATAACTATCTCAATCTTTGAAATACACTGAAGTAAAAATACAGACCGTATTATAAATCACATCAAACGATGCGTTAAATTTTTCGAAGCTCATAATTAGTACAAATTGAAAGTGCCGAAAATTAGGTTTATTTTAAGTTAATATAATCACTCGGTTGATGCGCTTCGTTTCTCTAAAATATGATGCTTTCAAGCTATTGCCTCTCGCGCGCACAAGTTTGAGAAATAAAAAGAAGGAAAAAAACAGGAAAAAAAATAACCAAAAAGTAACATTATAAAGACAAAACCGCTTTGAAATCCTTTTCGTCTCATTTGACGCGGTATATACGAGAGAGTTTGAAAAATTTAAATTAAAAAAGAAAGCACATTTCCATATGTCGCACGCCTGTAGATTATATATATATACGTATATGCGTATACGTGCACACACCTCCCACTTACAAAATGACAAATTCGTTCGTTGACGCCGAAGCGTGAAAAGAGGATGGGATTTTCAAAGGCTAACGTCTACACGATCGCTTCGTTTTCTTTTCGGTTTATTTTTTTTTCTTTTCTTTTGCCATGCACACTTTTATACCGTTTGATGAGTGTAAGGATGAGTAATAACTCGAGCTGTTTCTTTGGACTTTTGTCCATCATGTCAACTTTTCTCCTTTTTGTTTCTTTTTTGTTTAAAAAAATCAGAGTTTCTAATAATTCCACGCTGGTATACAAATTAGCATTTATTTTGAATGGATTTACCGTTGCTTTTTCTCTAGAATTTCTTTTAGTTTTTGTCATTTGTTAAATGTCGCCTGATATTAATACTTAAAAATAGAAATATTATATTTAAATGTTTAACTTAACTATTTTTTCACTATCTTCTTAATAATTATTCTCTACAATTTTTTATCAATAAATATAATGTTTTTATGTCAAATACTATTATGAAGGGACGAACTTAATTTTATTTCTTTTTTTATCAAATTTGATCTGATAACATCAATTTAGAAAATGTATTTTATTTTATCTTACAATTTCTGAACCAAATGAGCTCCATTTTGAAAGACATTACGAACACAGTTTTTTCTGATAATCATTATAAGCATTAACGGACTAAAAATAAAAGATGCATTTATATTCCAAAGACATCGCGCCATATTTCTCACACTCATCAACATCAAAGTACGTCGCAAATAATTTTCAATAACAATTCGGCGTGCATGGCCATAATTCGCGCGCTTTTAAAAACTCGACCCTTAACAACAACAACGAAGAAAAAAAGAATAGAGAAAAAAAATGAAATAACAACCGTCCCAAACGACACATGATTTACAACCCTGTACTAATTTGGAGCACCTTTAAAAGAACGAAAAAGATGAGAAGAACACGAGAGGAAGAAAAAAAAATATCGTTAAATGAAGGAAAAAACACTAAAAGGGAAGAAAGATGAAAGGAAGAAGAGTCAAAAGAATCTTTTCTTCATCGTCGTTTTCATGTCATTGGCCGAAGACGGAATGAGCCGATCTGTCAAGCGTCATACGGTTTCACGTATATGTATACACATACATATATGTATGAATGTATGCAAGCATCAGCAGCCTCGATGCTGGCTGCTGGCTACGTGACTCAATTTTCAAGAGAACGAGAAAGGGCCTGGACTTACTATTACTACTGACTACTACTACTATATATATGCTCCTCTTAAGTGCCTCATTATTATGCCGTTAACGAGGTAGAACTCACTGCTGTGCATGCAGCACCACCGAAAAATTTCTTTCCTTTTTCTTCATCTTCTAGCTTTTTTTTCTTCTTCTATTTATGCGCTGCCCTGATGCGGATAAAGGTTTTAACTTTTCCATATAACGTCTGAGTCTTACACACATGTCTATATACATATACATATGTCCCACGAGTTTATCAAAAATTCCATAGATCGCGTGGGACTTAGAGATATTAAGTGTTGAGCTTAAGTCTTGAATACTCGTTAAAAATGTTAATATTGTCAGGTATGTATACGTGTATACATATATATATAGAACTCCATAGGATAACTTTTTCTTTACGAGGTGTCTCTCACGCTTGACACTATAATGCTTAGATGCATTTTTAAGTTTTCTAAAGAAGTATTATATTGGTCTTAGGCGGACAGGTGAATTGAATAAAAAAAAAAGAAAACGACATATTTTTTTTAACTAGCCTCAAACGCCGAACGCTCTGACTTTTAAGATATTGAATGCTTTAAATTTGAGTTTAAGTTTGAATAGTGGTATTAAGTTAATTCTATTTGACTTTTCATTTTAGGAGCTTATGTTATTTGAAATATTTTTCAACGAGTTTTTCCGTCAAGCAAATTAAATAACGTTTAAGGACGTAAAGTTATTAATTTATATTAAAAAGAAATGAAATTGACAACACAGATCAATATTTTAAGCTTTTAAAGAGACGTGTTTTTATTTTCATATTTTCGTTCTCGGTTATTTTTTTACTTGTTGCTATTAATCAGAAACAAAAATACATAAATAAAAAACTTTTGTTTGGAATTATTAACTTTATACCATCGCGTTGATTTTATGCTTTTTTATTGAATATTTTTGTTTCCAATTTACAAATGTTCGAGCGAATTGCTTTATTTATTTAGTAAAAATCTTTAATTGACATACTGTATATTTATCTTTTTTTTATTATTATATTGATTTTAAAAATTTATTCATTCGACTAAATTTTTATTTTTTTATTATGATATTATATTTATGAGATAATAAATCAATGCAACATTAAATTCGGTATTTTTCAATGACTTTTTTCTATTTGAGGAACCTGCCACGTGTGTTTATCATCTTTGACGTAAAAAAGAATACCATAATGTCTTATTCAAAACTGTAAAAAAAGATTTAAAAAAGAATAAAAATTATTATCCGACAAATTTAAATAACAAATCAGTTATAAAGCACATATATTTTTTTTACCAATTACCATCGAGACATAACAAATAAAAAAAAGGAAATGAAAATGAAAAAAAAATAAGAAAAAGAAGAATTATTGGAAAGTTTGAATTCATCATATGTTCGAGAAGCCGTGAGATACAGTATATCGGCTCGTGTAATAAGAATGTCTATCTTAATAAAATTCATCCACCTGTCTCTTCGAGAAAACTTTTATATATACAAATTGTTATTTTATGTATCTTATCCTGGACCGTCGAAACTTTATTTACACATGAATTCCCCCTCTCCCTTCCAAACAAAAAACTTGCTATACCTACGTAATAGAGACATACCAAAGCAAACGAGATAAATCAGTATTAACGCTTCTGAAAGCCAATAATCAAGCTATGCTAGTCACTTATATCAATAACAGAAATTTTAAAAAATACTCATAGCATTATCAGTTCAATATTCGAGTGTATATATCTATATAAGAGTACGTTTTAAATATATGAATATGTTTTGATGACAAGTTGCGCATATATAATCAAATAAATTTGAAAAAAAACCGGACGTCATTTGATTATATTACATTTCTTTTCCATTATCTATTAATAATTTTCGATAGATTCAACAGCTTGGATGAAACTTATATATGCGATGAATCAGACAAAAGGTGCGAATAGCAATTAATTATGTTGCTTTTTTTTTATTAGTAAAAAGTATGTTTTTGTGATTTTGGAAGGAAAAAAATGAATGTAATAAATTAACTGATTTGAAATTCTGAAAAGTCGATTTATAAAAAAATTATTAAAATTTTAGTCACAGAAACACTTGACAACTAAATTAAGAGTTAAAAACAGGAAATATGATTGGTTTACAGTTATTTAATATTCAAATTCACTTGAAAATATGTAAATATTAATGGAATCTAAAAATTTATCATTTAAAACATGATGTCACAACACTGAAACTATAGTGTTGCTATGTTTATGGCAATTTTGGTATCTTAATGCCTGCAGTCTATTAAATTAAACAAGAAAAAAATCCTTTTACAATTTAATTAAAACTGATTCCTGGGTGATTTGCTACAAAATTAATCATGTATGGATATATTGTTTAAAAAATAATTGTGAAAATTAAAAGAGTGTAAATTTTTTAAAATTATTACATAAAATCAAAATGCATATCAATATAAGTTAATTCCCATAAATAATATAATTAATAAAAATTTGACTATCAATTACATTTGACTTGATAGGATAGATTTAATAAAAATCTATTCCAATCCTTACTGGAATAAGATTGTTTAGTCCTAGCGAAATTTCCAGTAACATCAATAACATTATTTCTAGTTAAAGTAATTAAGTATTAATTGATTAATAGCATGTGCCTCACAATTGATAAATTTCATTCGGTGTATCTATTTTGTATCTATTGCCAAGAGCCAATCCTAGTAAACTTTACCTTTATACTACGATACCAGCAGTAACCTAAACAAATACAAGCTTAACTGTACACACGTTACCTATACAAAACATAACATTGCTTTATCCATCGTTTATAGGCATATATATACATGTATATATATTTTATATATATTTCTATATATATACATATATACTCATATAGGATAGTATAGCAAACGTTGCGTCTCTTGTGTGTGCAATACGTCCCGCTGGGATTAAGGAGCCAGAGCTTACTTCTCTCTCCTTCTCTCTCGCTCTTTCTCTTAATTTCCGAAGGAAAACAAGAGAGCAAGAGAGAGAGAGAGAGACAAGAGCGCAGCAACTTTATGTCTCAATTATAGCGAGGTCTCTCGGACGTAATAACAATAAACGTCACATATATATTCAGCTCCAGAGAGCTTGGCTACATTCGACGCCGATAGAGGATATCTCGTTCGTTTTAGGAGAGAGTAACAACGCAAGAGAGAGAGAGAAGAAAGGAGTCATTGAAAAGTATAGTATGCACGCAATTAGCAAGCAGCTTGTAATATAACGCTTTTGCAAGTGCGACAAGAATCGTTCTTGTCTTTGAATAAGTATTCATTTTTTTTCTCTTCATTTCATATAGATTTCCTTTTCTCTCTTATCGTTTTCTTTTTCCTTTTGACTTTTATTATTAAGTGTAATGTATTTTTTGTCCGTGTTTGTTTTCGTTTGATCGTCGGATGCTAAGGTATAATCATTTAATTGCTCGACGATTCAATTTCGAAATGATGGTAAATCTTTTTCAGAGTGCTTTATTTTTTTTATCTTTGAAACGTGGACCAATCTGAGGAAACTTAATAAGCATATTGGAAAATTTATCGTCGATCGTTAGTAAGCGAGCAAAAGCTCTCTCGCGTGTGATATTTATGTTGAATATATCGATAAATCAATGGGTGAAACTTACCTTTATATGCATGATATTCACATAAAATTGCAATTTTTATTGAGATGTTTTGTCGGCATGGTCTTTTCTGCTTTTTTTTCCTTCTCTCTTTTTTTCGTCGTTGTTTTAATCTTAAAGGATAAAAGAGACATTCCGCAGAGTGAGAAGTTTCTTTTGAAATGCTTTTGAATTCTTGAATATTTTAAGACATAAGCTTGTTGTCGTTGGTTTTAGTTTTAAAATGCATAGCTTTTTTTGTCAATGTTTTTTTTTAGTTAGATACCTGTTAATGTCTCAATCTCGGTATATGAGATTGGCAAAATGTCATTTATTTATTTTTCAAACTTTAGTTTTTCGATTTGATTTTATAAAAGGTAAAACGTTAAATTAAATAAATATTTTAGCTTATATGGATAAATTTTGAATTTACAATTTTTAAATTAAAACTATAAAGGGAGTAGATTTATGAATTAAAAGCATATGGTTAATAAATAAAATTAAGTAACTTGGTTATAACCAAGTTTTCGTAGTTTCCTTATATCCTTAGGAAGTTGTTGCTAATTCTTAAACGAAATTTACAGATCTAACTTTAAAGTTCCATTATTAATTTAGCTAACAATTATGTTTAAAATAGCAAATGATTTAACGTTTGACAGAAAGCTATTATATTAGATCAAACAAAAATATTTAGCTTTTATTATTCTTGAAGATAGACCGCATAATGCGGTGAACCTATAAAATTTAAAAATATAACGATAAAAATATTTAATGTAATGTCATTGGAGTTGAAAAAATATATAACCAATACTTTTAAATAAACATTAAACTATATATATATTTTTTTAAAATTATTTAACGTCGCTTTATTTACGTTATCATTATGAAGCTAATTAGCGACGGAGGTTTTCAATGTGTTTGTGAACAAAGCACATGTAACATACAGTGGTGCTTGTTTCAATCGGCCGAGAGCGGGATACGAACTCGGGACACTTCGAGATTATGCATCCATTGCTCTACCGACTGAGTCACTGAAATCTCAATTTAAACTATATTAAAATCTCTTCTCTTACTTTTAAAATAAATAGAATGATCACATCGCTTTTTTACTTGTTTAAAATACTTCATCAATATAAATATAATTATATTTTAGATCTATTTATTATAAGATTTTCCTTTAATTTCAATCTTACTTATTGTAATTTTGTTGCATTAATTATTTGTGCGAATTTAAAGTTCAGCATTTAATATATTTCAAACGTGAAAAGTTAAATATTATTCGAATAAGTACATTTTTTTAGAAGATATAAAGTTTATTTAATGTCTAATATAATTAATGCGAGCCTTTAGCATTGCAATAATTAAATTCATAAATTCTGTATTTTACCTTATATGCCTTATACATATATATTGCATATATTACACTAATATTGAATTTAATACTGGGCATTATTCAAATTTAATATTATATAATCGAATGTATATACATAATTGAACAACTATGTTGTATAATTTATTACTTTTTGCACAAAAGTGTTCTATAAGAAATTTTATTGAAATTTTCATTTTATGTACATATGTTTTTAAAAGAATAACAATAAATCGGCACTGGTTTTTTATCTTTTGTATTAATTCATTAAATAAATAATACAAAAAAATTAAAGAATTATTTTTTTAAATGATAGCGCAGTCTTCTTCTTCAGTTTAGACCGTAAACTTTTTCAGAAATAAAGCCTTTCCTCGCCAGTTTTTTAATCTGAAAGCAATAAAAAAACAACAAAGTTGCAAAATATTTTTTCATATAAATTAAAATATTTGTTATTTTATTTATTATATTAATAGCAAATTTTTCTAAATTACGAAAATGTATAGTTTGGATGCATATTGAAACATTTGATCAAAGAAAACTGCAAAAAATACGAGAAATTCGAATAGCTGCAAACCTTTTAAAATATTTAATCAATTAATAAAAAACAATATTTGCCAAATAGCATGAATATCGTTTTTCATTTAATTTTTGCTTTTGGAAAAAAGTTAAAATATATTTATCAAAATAAGCTTAACATTCAACGGGTATTTTAAAGTGGCATAGATCAAAATGTAGAAATGTATCGAATCTAAAACAGTTAGAAAAACACGTTATCTAAATATACGTTATATAGGACTCCACAATTCTCATGTTTGCCAGTGACAATGGAAACCTCTGAATGCAATGAAACTCCCTCAGGATTAGTAGCTGCATTGCAGAAATGCACTTGAAGTATATTGTGTATCCATTTGTTATATGTGTGTATATATATACGTAGAAATGCATTAATTCACGTATGTTAAAAGCTCTTGTTACCTGCACTTGATATTCCATAAGGTTTTATATAACATGTTATGTTTCTTAGACATTTAACATCTGCTGAATTTGCGAATCACAAAACAATTGCAAATTTTCAGGTATTTCAAATATTTTATTTTTAGCTGGAAATTAAATAAAGAGTAATTTGTTTTTTTATTGAATCCTGTATATTTTTATAGTATAACGAATTTTTATTAACACAGTAATATAGTTTTGTTATTTTAGTTACTGTAACTCTATATTCTGCCATTTTCACATATATTTTTCCAATATATTTATTTAAAAAAAAAAAACATTTTTCTACAAACAATTTTTAAATAAATACATTGAAAAAGTTTTTTAGCGGTTACGTCTATTTAGAAAAAAATTACATGAGATAAAAAAAAGAGTAAAACTTATAATTATTATGTCAACTTTTTCACATATATTTTTTTTTAATCGCGCGGGGCGCAATGGTACACGCACAAGTTATAATACGTTGACCTAAATATTCCTTGAGTAAACTGCTTGCATATTATATCCAGTTTCAATCGCATCCATATATATGTATATATTGTGCTCGTCATAGCGTATTATAGTTATAACGCTTAATGCAAGCAACATTCACGCGTATTTGCATATATACGTGCACGCACGCGTGCTCACTTGTCATTTATGGGCGTTTAGATGCATATATAACGCATCATTACTTATATATATATGTATGTTCATGTGTAGGTCTGTGTGTGGTGCAAAATTTTGTCGAATGAATAGTTTATATGCGAGAGAAAAAAAAAAGATGAAGAGAAAAAAAAGTATACAAAAGCGAGGAAAATTTTCTATGCAATGACAATTGTATATAGCATGAATGCATTGTGCGCGAATAGACAGGTGTCATTTTATTGTGAGAATATCGAACTGTTTATTTTAATGTGAGTTTCAATCAAAAGTTCAAATTCTTTCTTTTTCATCTTTTTTAGTATTGATTTAATGTTTATGTTTTATTGATTTAGCTATAATCAGGAATAATTCGATTTTATTAATAAATTATTGAAATTAAGAAATTCTTATAAAAAAATCAAAATTCATAATATGCAAATGAATATTGCTTCTTTTTATTGTTAAAAATATTAGATATCGTACGTGGCGCTTATATGCATATTGTTATTAGAAGTTGTTATTGAAACATAATCGATTATAGCTGAAAGTGCTCGTAAACGCAAAGTTTGTAACTTTAAGTTAAAATACATAGATGTTTAGTAATGGAACAATGATAAACTGTTTCCAAAGTTAAAGCTGTAAACGTACTTTATCATATTGTTTAAAATTTACGAATAACAAAACTTGAAGCATAGTATATGATATAATTATCGATATGCATTAAAATTAATTATGTTAAAAATTTAATTATCGTACTTCATTATTTATTCAGCATGTGAGATAATGTTTTCAAAATTAAATATTTAATATACACGATATTTGCATATAGACGATGTTGAATTTTATTTATTTATTTTTTAAAAAAAGTTCGCTTTATAATTTATTTTTGTTAAAATTAACGATACACGTGAAAACGTGGCTTTCAATGTAGGTCATTCATTAATAATAAATAAAATTTGTTTCCAAAAGGGATTGAGAAACGGCACAGAGAAATTACCGAGTCGTTAACTGCGTTTGTCACGTGCAGATAGACAATCCAGCGGTGTTTGAATAATTATTAAACTGTTGTCATTCGGAGGAATATTTTATAATTGAAATGGTAATGAAATTTATCAGTGTAATAAAATTTTCCGTTCAAAATATCAGTTAAATATTACATATCAACAATAAAAATTAAATTTGTTTTTTTTTAATAACATTAGATACACTGATATTCAAATGAATATTAAAAATACTCATATATTTATTTACTGTTTTCAATCGAAACTAATCGAATGTGAATAAATTACTTCTCAAAAACAATTGTAATGAAAATTTAATTTAAAAATAATTGAATTTGATGTTAAATTTTACAGACATGATATTTTTATTATTTTAATTGCATTTTTTTCAAAATGATTGAATTTTTTTACTGATGCTATACATATTTAATAAAATAAAAGATAATATTTTTAATTAGTTTTTTTAGTGCTGAATAAAAATCTTTTCACAATATAAATAAAAATTAAATTAATAATTTTAGAACTCTAATATCAAAGCGGAAAAATTAATAATTCAAGAACATAAAGCAATCAAAATGTTTTATTAGCTTTTGGGAAACGAGACAAAAAAATTCATCAAATAACTGAAAATATTTCGTTTCTGCGAACCTTTATTACTTCTACATGTAAAAAATGGACATGGTAAAGTCAGGTTTAAAATAAACCATTTAATTTGGAAAAATATTTTAAATTCAAATAAAATTTCAAACAAGTATAAAAAATTCCATTCTAGTAATTAACTGTACTTCCACTGACTTTTCATACTACTGTATTTATGCGTACCCACAAAGTATAGTCGCACGCGTTTATTCTTCTCATACATATATTATAACATAAAATCACATATCTAAGGAAGTTTCACGCCCACAGAATAAACAAAACAAGAAAAAAAAAAGAAAAAAAAATTGGCATCCTGCAGTGACCAAGTCACAAAGCACGCTGTGTTCCTTTTTTTTCAGTGATTCTATAAACTCAGGGATTTCTCGAGCCTCAATTTTATTCCTACGAGTGTAATAAAAGTTTGACTCGAAAGTCTCGCGAGGAAGTGGAGTACAATATATATTATATATTTTAGTATACCACATAGAACTTCTACACATGTATAAAATAAAATAAAACGTATACACGTACACATGCATTTCATTTCGAGTTATATTTTATAATCAAGAACTCACGCCGTTTCTTAACAATATCCTTAAACTATCAAAAGGAAAGAAATCGACTTAATCGATCAACTTTTTAGATTATATTTTATGCACGTCTGTAGTGTATATGTATATAGTAGACGAATTAGAATTTTGAGATTTCAGATTACATTGACCATTGTTACTTTGATTTGTTATATCACTTTTTATTCTTTAAGATTTTATTGTAGAATGGCTTTTTCTTTTGGAAACTCGTACCTGCCAGTTGCGACAATTTCATTAATGAAAGTTTATAGCAAACATTTTAAGTTTATATTTTAGATTTGAATACAATAGCTATACATAACTTTGATGCTCAATGATATATATCATCCAATTATATGCCTTATTGTATATTAGCAACTTTTTGAAAAAGCTCAAAACTTTTATTTTGAACAAAGTAATGTTTTTTCAAATAGCTTATACTGGAAATTTTCAAAAATATCTTTATTATTTGGTTTTGAATAAATCAAGAAGAATATTCATTTAAAATTATTTAAGGTAAGAGTTTTAGTAATATTAAAAAGGAAACATTATTTTATATTTTCTGTTCAATTTCATAATTAAATTATTAAATTTTGATATCTATTCAAAAGATAAGATCTAATTACAAGTTTATTAATATCAAAAACTTTTTTTTTACGAATAGCAACTACGTAGCTATTTCAACTTGATAATACTAATTCAATGACTTAAATTCAACAGTATTAAATATTAAATAAGGTAAAAAGAAGATTTTCTAAGCATTAGATACAAATTCTTCGAATTAAAATGAGTAATTTATGTTACCATTTTAGACGACTATAATATTGATTTTCAGTCTTCATCAATATTTAAACATCTATCTCTTGAATTCCTATCAAATTATAATAATCTTTTGGGATAATCTCTATGGTATGGCATTAAAATAAGCATAATTTTTTTAACCAAACTAAATAGATAAATTTTCTACCAACTGTAGGTTGTATGGGTCTTTTTTTTTAAGTAACACGTTTCCTCAATTAGTTTCAAAAATAAGTATTGTAGTTTAATTATGTCGACAATGGCTAAAAGTTTCGTTAGAAAATATAGTCTACGAAGACACTGGCATAGTAATGATTCTTAAACAGTTTAGTAAACTGGAAACGATGGTGACAATTTAGCAGTCATTTGTACCAAAAGTTTGGCAATTAGTCCGCAAAGTGTATGATCTTAGTTCTAAACTTTAAAGATAATAAGAATTTTTTCTTATTATTTTTCGTATTGTGCAAGTTTTTCATTATTATAAAAAAAATTAAGATATTTTTTTGGAAAATTATATTATTAATGAAAAAAAGAAAGTTTTTATTTTAAAAATTAAGTATGTTATTGAAGAGAAATGATATTTAATTTAAAAAAACATACAATCTTAATCTATTTTTTCTTTTGGTTAACAGTATTTCATAATTATTAATGGAAGTTAGAATAGACTGTTTTACAAAATTGAAATTTAAATTGAATTTTACAAGAGTGAAAATTACCTAGATCATCAACAAAAAAAAAGCAATGATAAAAGGGTAAAAATTATTAAAAGGAATACCGGATCATCAAATTAAACCGTGCATCCTGAACAGTGAAAGAATTTTCTATCTTAAACTTCACTAACTTATTTGTTCGCCCACATAGTTAAACTTGCACGTTAGATCATAATATCCTTCCTCGTATATATACATATATGCGCATACAAATATATACATATACTACAAAGAAGTATAATTTACAATGAAAGCAATGAAAGTGAATAAAAAGCTCATTGAGTTTACTCGTTTAATATACTTCAGCTATTCATCCTTGCTTTCTGTCTTTTCAATCTTATATACTTTACCTTCTCTATACGTACTCGAAGAGATAGGACATCTCCAATCATTGGAAGTAAAACCTTTTTTTTTTACTTTTTGTATGACGGTGACGTTGCGATTCGTGCAACGTGTACTTCACGAGATCAACTTGGATGATATATCCCGAGATCTTTTTTCTATAACGATCAACCTTTTAGTATATAACCAAAATGCTATACTACTACCAACTGCTATACAGAAAGAGAAGAGATAAGTTCGAATCTGAATCGAAAGCTTTTGACTCTAATTTTTCTCGAGTCGTTGACTTGGTTGCTGCTGGAATTTATTTCCCGAATTCCAATATCAAATCAATATCATTGCCATTGAAAATCTAAATTCATTCTTTTTTTATTAACTGAACCGAATTTGCTATTTTGTTTTTATCATAATTATATTTATAAGTAAAAATTTAAATATTTTTAATTTTCGTAACAACAAAATTTTAAAATAAAGTGATTTAGTTTTTTAATTTAAAAATGTCTATGTAATCGTATTTATTTAATTAATAGACAAAGAAATTTTTAAAACTAATGTACTAAAAAGAAACATATCCAAGTTCCACACAGGATGTCAGCGTACGTATATCGCATCAACAAATTATAACAACTGAAACATCAATAATTCACTTGGTTCATAAAGCTCTTCGCAAGCTTCGTAATAGGAACAATTCCAAGTAATTTTGTCTTACTCAAAGTAAAAAAAAATAATAAAAGAAAAAAAGAATAAGCATGTCTTTTTCCACGAACGAAGAGAGTATGAGCTAAAAAAAAATCGATGAAGCTAGTCTTGTATAGCGTGTACCAACTGTCACGGGTAATTTCGCGCACACGGTACGCACACACACGTATGTATATACACATATTCGGAGTTTCAAAGTAAAGAAGAAGCATGGTAAAGAAAAAAAAAAACTAAAGAAAAAAAAAAGAAAAACATCGACGAAAGAATAAATAACACATAGAGTATATAGAGGAAGGAAGGAAGGAAGGAAGTACAGTAAGAGTAGTAATGGTTACTTACTATATATACAGACATAGGAATAGGAACGCGATATCAAAGCACGTTGTTCTCTTTGAACTAATTTTCACGGCGTCGCACATAAGTCAACTTGATTGGCGTCTCTAATTCGAAGAGAGGACCATTGCTACAGCTATACGTACATTTACTTCTCTCTCTCTCTCTCAGTTATTCTCTTTCTCTGTCTGTATATGTGTGCACATTTACTTTGTATACATATATAGTTTCATTGAAGTGTACCATCGTATACGTAGGACTCACATCGATTCGCTTTCTCCTTCTCCTTCTCTTCCTCCTTCAATGTAGCACACCCCCGCATTAATATATATGCACGCATATGTGTATGTGTGTATTAAAGCTTTGTTTTTCTTCAAGAAATTATAATAGAAGAAATGTTCAACACATTTGTAGTTTGTATACTTACGCATGCATGAGCGGATATGGCGTTTGACGGGTGTGTAACATGGCTCGAAAGGATACCTTTGCCGATTGGCACTTACAATTAGACGTCAGGAAATTAATCACAATGCTATTGTAATGTTAGTTAATAACAAGTGTACGTAGGTGGCTTTGAAAGTTTCGAGACTTTTCTCCTTTTTTTTTTAAACTTGATTAAAATCTCTAGCTTGTCAAGTCTGATAGCAACTTTGTTCCTTTTACTATTTCTAATCTAACAAAATTGATTGTAACAACTTAGATTGTGGTGGTAATAAATTTGAAATATGATATTTATGAAATTACTTTCTAAAATATCACTTTCAAACTACTGTTGGTGATAATTCCTTTTTTTATACTTTAAATAATAGAGATAAAAATTTAGACGTTTATCGAACAAAAAAATTATTTTATTTTTATAACACGATTGCATTATGGAAAAAATGAGTGAGTAGGCCAAGCATACGTAATAACATTTTTTTTTAAATTTTATTAAACATCGCTGTATTTATGCTATTATTTTGATGCTAATTAGCGATGGAGGTCGTCAGTGTGTTCGTAAACGAAGCACGTGTATCGTATATAGTGGTGCTTGTATCAATCGGCCGAGAGCGGGATTTGAACTCAGGACCCCGAGATTACGAATCCATCGCTCTACCAAATAAACCACTGACACCTTTTGTGTAAGAATGATATACATCTAATATAGAATATATAATTCAAACATTATATTTTTCCCCAATTTCCTGTTCAATTTCAATCGATAATGCGAAAAAAAACTTTTTTAAAATACCGCACGCGAACGCATAATCCTACAACCCTTTCGACCAATTTAAATTAACGATTTTTAAAGCTCACCCTCCTACAACTGAATTAATTAATTAGATACTCCTTGAACGGTACTCCAAGATGACTGGCATGATTACATTATTTTCAAGCTCTCTCTCTACTTCCCTGTCTTTTTCTGTATGTACGTATGTGTGTATGTGTGTGGGTGGAAGGGCGTGTGTATGTAATACGTACAACGTCACCAACTTACCCTCAACAGGAATAAGGATATAATCGAACTCGATCAGACATTCAAAAGGATTATGCGATACTACACGATACGCGATTTATTTCGAAATCATTAAAGTTAGGTGACGTAGATACTAAATGAATTTCCTGTATATATGTGCGTACAGCTACACTCAGTAACAAGATTGAGGCGTAGGGAGCAGGTGTAATGCCTTTCATATAAGGATTGTTAAATATCACTGTGCTCTATTTTATAATATGCCATGTATACCTGTATATTATGTTGAAACCTATTATTTCTTTTTTTCTATTTTTCTGTATCAGAAACTGATATATAAAAGCTGATTCATATGAAATATTCGACGGAAAAGAGAATTTAAATTTACATGTATTTTTTTTATTTTTATTTATTTAATGTCTGGTTCTCACCTTATATTGCAAGGAGAATACTTTTATGAATATTGGTAAGGGTGATAATGTATCATTATTATTTACACTTTTCATACAAAAATTTTAAATAAATAAATGAAAAGATTTATAAAAATTTACTTTTAAAATGCATTTTAGAAGGATAAATATTTATTATTTTTTTATAGGTCACTTTTTAGTATTTTTCCTTTTATAAATGTAGTTTAAATTTTTATTTGATTACCTTTTAGACGGCTAGACGTAAAATTAAATTTTAATCATTTTTAGCAGAGACATATTTCAAAGCTTTTTTTTCAATTTATTTAAATGAAAAATAATCAATTTATAATATAAAAAGTTTCATCATCAATCGTAAAATAAAAAATAAGAAGAATTTTTAAAAATAAATAGATTTTCAATTAGTATGGAAGAAATATTCCTATTGGTTAAATGATTTAATGAATTACACATAAGATATTATTTGAGACCCTCACTTATCATAGTGATTTTATAATTAATTTAATATAACGTAACTGGTGCGCGCTTGCGTGGATAAGGCAATAGATCTAATTTCTTAGAATAATAAATTCAATTTCAACCGGATAATTTATGAATACCATGCGAAACGGAACGAGAAAAATATTAAAAATAAAAAATATTTTTAAAAAAGGCATTAAATAAAAAGAGAATAATAATTTCAAGAAGTTGTTTATTTAAGCACACGCGAAAAACGATCGAAGAAGTGACGCACTTGCGTGAGCCTGTCGAGTATATTCGATAAACCAGTAAGAGGGAAAATGCAAAAGAGAAAGAAAGAGAGAAAGAATAAAAAATAAACGATATTCTCGTGGCCCATTAGTCAGTTTCTTATTATTTAGTACCCGATGAGCGCGACTTTTTGATTATCATTTATTTTTTATGCGCGCTTATATCATTTGAAATGACCAATAGCACGCTTCGTGTTTTATTGGAGACGAGGTCATTTATTTGCCTCGATCGAATTCTCTCATTTAAATTATTTCTTTTATTATTTACTTCTTTTTTGCTCGCTACAGAGTGGAGATACTCGTTAATGCCGCTATCGAATTTCATCTAAATTTTAATTTTATTGAAATAGTTTTTTGTTGCGAGATTGAAAGGGATGGAATAAAAAATTTATTTTGTTCTTGAAGATTTGCTAAATTTAAAGTTGAATAGATAAGTACATTTTAGTTTCTAAAATAACTGAAATGCACTAATGTATCCCTCAATTATTATTCATACTATAATAGATGTTGAAAACTTTTTTTATTTTTGATATATATAGATAAATTATATAAAAATACTTTTTAAATTTAAATAATTATTCATAATTATTCATACGCTTACTTGCTTTTTATTAAAAAAAAAAAAAAAAACCAGCAATTAATTAAGCTTATTACCTTACGATCATAGTAGGTATTAAAAAACTTTCAAGCTCGAAAAAAAAGATTTTCAACGAGCATTAAAAGAAAAAAAATGCAAATTTATTCAATAAAAAATTTTTTCAAGTATCCATTCACTCGAGTCAAACCTGCATACACACCCTCGTAAAGCACAGAAAAAAATTGAATGCATAATAATGGTAATTAAAAAAGATCCATCTAAAACTTCCTAGTGGTATTAAATTTTCGGAAACTCGTGTATACGAGAATGAAAACAATACTAAAAGCTTCCGAGCCCCTCGTCAAATTAACGCTACTCGTCCGGAAGGACGAGCGATTGTTTTCCGGTATGAATGTGCACACGTCGATTAATGACGAACGGCGCGTCAAAAAACAAAGAAATGATAATTTACACCTGTATGAAATGGCAAAAAAAAGAGAGAAACGAAGAAGAGGATATACATCAGAAAATAAAGAAGAGAAAGAGGAAAATAAAAATGAGGAAAAAAAGAGAATTTCACGTAGTAAACCCGAAGGGGATTACAAAAGGCGAGAGTGTTTGCAGTATCTAGTTCATACGCGTCGTTATGCATAATCACGACAAAACGCTTCGCAAGAGTTTCCCCGCTTGGATTTTCCGGGGGCTGCTCCAATGAGGGAAATGAAGAGAAAGAAAAAAAAAGATAATAGACGCAGTATAGACGGAGAAAAATGAAGAACGAGAAAAATCAAGGAAAAGCGAAGGAATTAAATTTTATTTTTGTTTTTATTTATGCAATTGTTTATGAATCAATTATTTTTTATTGATATATTTATTGATGATTGCAAGATTATTCATACAATAAATAATATACAATTATATTTAACTAAAATATAAAATTTTTAAAAATAGTTTATTTATATGTAATCTGTATTTTAAATTTCATTCCTGAAATACAAATTACATAATATTAGTAAAATTTTTTTTAAACTTAGATTTTTAATTAAAAATTTAGGAATAATAGAATAATTTAATTAAAATTAATTAAATAAGTTTACATGATTAGTATTTTTAGAATAGTATTATTCATGTAAACGAAATATTGTTCATTTAAAAAAATAATTTTGTTTTTAATTTTTGAAATTGGAAAAAGTACTTTACGGTACGAAACACTAGAGGGAACAAAAAAGATGAAAAAAAAGCGGTACATGGTGATTAACGTTTACGCACTATACGAGGGCGTGCGCGCGAGATATGTATTCGCATATAAACGTAATTTCAATTATTCTTCATAAGAATGAATGTGGCCGAATATAAAAGCGCGTGCCAGCGCAGCTTAATAATGCTATAGGGGTTTTAATGCAAGTTGGAAACTAAAAAAAAAATAAAGAGAGAGAAAGAAGGGTGAAAAGAAAACAAGAGAATGAAAAATGATATGACGACTAGATCAAATATTCAATATACTATGATTCATGTACGTATATAGGCGGGGACGTGCATTATGTACCGACATGGTATATATTAGGTTTATCTATATTGGTGAATTTTGTGAATTATATAATCTTTTCGGTTTTTTCCTTTTTTATATTTTTGCTTTCTTACAAATTAACATATGATATGATGAAACAAATAATTTTATAGTAAAATGTTTTCAGATATTAGGAAAAGAAATGCATAATGTATAAAAGTATATGCGTATGCATATTTATGAATACGTATATCTGTGCTCTCATGTATGTATCCTTATAACTTAGAAATAGCTTGATGCATTTTTTTCTACAATTGTTCATATTTTTATATTTTAGAAAAAATGACAATTGAAATATAATTTTAGATTTAGTTTATACGTTTTTCATTACCAATAAACATGATTTTAAAAAATGTCGATTATTGTACTGCATTTAAATTTCGATTTTCTAAAATACTGACAAAGACATTTGACAAATATTTGACAATAATTTTAATGATAACAAATATTATGCTTATTTTCTGTATTAAAAAATACGGCTTTTCATGTATACAATTACAATTTGGAAACCTTTAAAGATAATTCAATGCATTTTAATAGATCAATAATGTAATAAATAATAAATTTATTTGATTAAATTTTTAAACCTTTATATCCAATAATTGTACATAGTATATGAAATAAACACACGATCTTTAAATAGTTCATTAAGTTTACTAGTTTTAAAAATATTGAAAATTATAATTTCTTATAAGCTCCATTTTACAAACTTATTTTTCTAGCGACGATCCATTCTTTTTTTTTGCTGATAAATATTGAAAATAGAAAAAATTATTCAGTACTACTTTATTCAAATTTCATTTGAACAATTAAAAAAATTCATTTATTCGTTTTAATTTTAAATTTATTCTTTAAGAGGTTGTCAGTGGCTCAGTCGATAGAGCGATGTATTCATAATCTCCAGGATCCGCATTCGATTCTCTCTCTCTCTCTCTCTCTCTCTCTCTCTCTCTCTCTCTCTCAATGGCTAATTGATACAAGCACCTCTGTATACAATACATGTGCTTCCTTAAAAAACACATTGAAAATCTCCGTTACTAATTATCATTGCAATGATAGAAACAGTTGTCCATTTATTTATTTAAAATTAGGAATATTCACTCTTTGCTACTGTTTTTTTTTTACTTCAGACGAAAAATTACTTTTTAAAATAAAATTGCAAAAGTTATAATATCTTATTTAAAAATAAAATAATTAACTTTTATTAGTACTTCTCATAAATTTTTTACTAATAATAAATGACGATGTATCTGCAGCGACTTTTTGAAAATGTATTTAAATTTAAAAAAAAAATATTCGAATTATCCTGAAAGATTGAATTAATTACCAATGAAATTGTCACTGTAAATTTATAATTTTCTTATTTTATTTAACGTCGCTGTATTTTATGCTACCGTTGCGATGCTAATTAACGACGGAGGTCATCAGTGTGTTTGTGAACAAAGCACATGTAACATACAGTGGTGCTTGAATCAACCGGCCGAGAGCGGGAATCGAACTCGGGACCTCGAGATTACGAATCCATCGCTCTACCGACTGAGCCAATGACTACCTCTGAATAATTTTATATAATCAACAAAATTTAATAATGCAATTGAATTATAATAATCTATTTTCTACTACAATACATGAAATTTGAGAGAGTTATAAAGTAATAATTAAAAAAATATAAATTAATTAAAGTGATAATTAAAAGATAGAAAATATCATATATATATTTAGAAAGACGAAAGAGAAATCTGCCCTACTGACGTTTAAATTCGTCCTTCCGCTTAGCATCCGCCAATGCTTATTACAACTCCTTTAATATCCGGCTCCGGAAAATCAATAGATTTTCTCTCTTCCCATTTTCTCGTGTGCTCTCACGTTTATACGTATTATATATATACATTCATACTTATATATTGTGAAAATGCCAAGGAAGACTTAAATTTCATTAAGTCAATGCCATAGCTCTTATCGATCGACTGCACACCCGTCACTCGCTTGATGAGTTAATCGTCAAATTCATTTTATGAATATATTCTTTTTAAATCGTCAAATAAAGCAAGAATATTTTGCTTCTTTATTTTTCATATATTTAATCCACTGTGAAATTTCTCTTATTGAAAGTTTTGAAGTTTATTCATACGTATAATAAATAACAACAAAAAAAATGTACAACAAAAAATTTAGTGTGAAAGATTTAAAAAAAAAAAATAGAAAAGTTGTGATTTACAATGATGAGTACTTGTTCGGTGATTGAATTTATACAAAAAAAGTTGGAAAAAATGTCGAAGAAATATTTTCTAGCAAATGTTTTTTAGTTGAAAAGTGGAGAGCTCTTTTTTTTCAAAATAACTTGAATGGTACAACTACGCGAGCGTTTAAAAAAGTTGTTGAGGTACAATTTTCTTATTGCTGATGCAATTCATATAATGTCAAGTGGAGATCGGAGCAATAGTAGTTCCTGTGCAAAATTAAACGAGCCAACGGAAAATGAGCTGAAAGTGACAACTCTTGACGTAAAAGTCAATGGGCCAAGACTCTTAATATGCAACTGGCATTTCATCTGCCATTTCGTTTTTATTTCCTCTTGCTCTTATTTTGTAAATAGCAAGATTATAATTAGAGAAAATTAATTTTATCCCGTTCAATAGAAGAAGAAAAATATATGCATTCATTTACAATGAAATTGCATTTACGTTCAATTAATAATATACGCATATTGTTATAAAAATAATAACGAAGAAATCAATAAATATTCAAATAATTATCTTATAAAAATAATTAGTTTTCAAAAATGTATTTGTACAATCAAATATTATTCAACATGAGAATTGAATAAAATGAACCTTTGTAACAGAAATTGATAGACAGTATGTAGAAACTGGTTTATTATTTGCGCACCCTATAATCTACAATGCGTGTAATTCAAATCCTATGATTAAACTTTGAAATTGACATCTGAAGATTTCGACAGTTCTTTTCCCACCTACAAATTATCTGATATGGGAAAAAACTAATCTTTAAAAGAGTAGGCATATCCAATCACACGCTAAAACCTAATTCGATATATTGTTCATATGTTGTGTGGGGTGTAATAAGATGCATTCATAAAAATCCCATCCCCTTTTAAACAAATGCTTACGCGCGCATATAACATAAACGCAAGTAAATCAATTTCAACTTAGACACATTGCGCAGTATGTGCTTCTTCTTCCTTCATTAGTATATATAGGTGAACGTGTGCGTGCGTGTGTGCATGTATCAGCGAACCGCATCATTGTATCAAACGAAGAGATAGAGACACTTGACGGATGACACGTCATTGTTTGGGATGACGGATGGAATGTTTCCTAGTAGAAGCTCTTGCGTTCCGCCTTCTCTTAGTGCGCTAGCTTCTGCAATACATACATACACCCCCTCTTTGTGATAAGTTTAGTTCAACGATTCAATCATTTCCCCCTTTCCCCCTTCATCTACGTGTATATCAAGTTTAGAGCGAGAGCTATGGTTAACAACGACTAACGCAACGGTATAGAAATCGAATTCCAAAGTCTATATAGGTTGTTACTTTACTAGCACACGGCACGGCGTCAGAAAGCAAAAGTGATCGAAAGACTTTTTGCAACAGAGATAGATACTCTTATACTAAAGTTTTTCTCTACATATATATCTGTTTCGTAAAGCTCGTTGATCGAATTCCTTTAGTTGCCTTCTTGTCGAGATAAGGAGAGCACCACATCAGGAAATCAATTCCTTATTCTCCTATTACTTCCATTCGAGATATAGAGGAAGTATATATATATATATATAAACATATAGAAAGAGAAAAAGAGGGAAGGAGAGCTTTTTCTTCACGTGTTAAGCTCAAGGACCACATTGTTACATTCACCCTTTTTTTTCTACTCTCTGGCCAGACAGAGAAGATTTTCGCAAGAAGTTAAGAGAAATCTCTTTGTACGCAAAGAAATACGTCAAAGGGAGAAGGGATTTGAAATAGAGAATTCTTCAGACACCCCTATAGTATCATCATCAACGACGGGAAGAATTCGTTTATTTACTTTACGCTTCCGTACACCCCTTTCGTTTTATATCCCCTTCTTTCGAAAATCCAGATGCCAAAAGCTAGAAAACAACTAAGAATTATATATATATAGGTATAGGTGTATACTAAACTTACCTTGAAACATATACACGTTGACGTTTGAAGTGTTGCTCATTGCTCTTACCAGTTTGAAAGTAGCATTCTTTTCAGTGCCGCGTATATCAACTTCCCCCTTTTTACAAAAGCTCACTTCTTCATCTTTTTTTCCTTCCATTCTTTCTTTTTTTTCATGCTTGTTTCTTTTTCTTTTATTTTTTTTTCGTACATACTCTTTTGTTTTTGCGCACACTGGATTCGCGCGAGGTAATTTTCCGCGAGTACGCGGAAATTCGTTGAGTACTGTTGTCTCGTTGGAAAAAGTCTGAATGGCGCACGAGCGAGGTTCATATAAGCTTCGTTGATGAATGTTGCGTGTGAAAAAAGCAGACTTTTCTACAATAAAGCTTTTTTCATTTTTTTTTTTTCATAAATCTCAAAGTCAAGGGCATTTTTTTAGATTTTTCTTTTTTAATTTTTTCCTTTTTTGTTCGAAAGAATGAGTTTCTTTTTTATGCTCACTATGATTATTACTTGTTGAGCGTGCACGCCCTTGTGTCGTGAATGAATGAGCGTACTTTTCTTTTGACTTGTTGTTTAAGATTAGCATATGTGTTTGAGTAATATTTCCTGTTTAGTTAGATTTTTTATAACTAAAAAGGAAAGTTAATTATTTTCTTATTTATTTTATTAATTTTAAATATTTTCAAAATAATATATTTTCATTATTTGAAAAGATAAATCATTGAAACTTAGATAATTCATGATATGAATAAGTGTAAAATGTAATTAACATTTCCATAATGCTAAACTAAATGTGGATAGATTAATTGCATTTACAAAACAGAATTAAAGTTTCAAAATTATTATTTATGATTAGTAATATAATGATAATGTCTTTTTTCATAACTAATATACGGACCTTTTCTTCTAAAAATTTAAAGAAATATAATTTTGTTTTCAATCCAATAATATTTGAATAATTAAAAAAAAGATAAAGGAAAAAATGATTGGGAAATTATGAAAAGCACAATGATTCTATCGTCTTAATGTAGCTTTGTACCCTTGTCTCTTAAATATGAATTTGAACAGTAAGCATTGTACTGTTTAACGAAAATGGGCTGTATGAGCATGAAGCACTCAGACAGACGTTATTATGTGTTTCCCGTTTAAATGAAATCACTATAGAAAGGTCGCTGTGTTATACTACGGTAGGATGAGGGTAAGAGATAGAGCTGGTGCAAACGAAAATGAGGTGTCCACATTTTCGCACCACCAGCTATTCCAGGGCTTTCTCTCTCTTTCTATTAGAACGTTTCCATTTCCATTTCCAATTCAGCTTGAATATAACAATGAAATGCCATTGTACTAGAAATACAAGTTATATGTTACGTACATTTTATCTTTATCTGTATCAATTATTGAGTTAATCTATTGAATGTCAAAAATTTTTTTTCATACTTATTAGAATTTTTAATTTATTTAGAAAAATTAATTATAAGCTTGAGTGTCTGAGGCTACCTTAATTATTATGTTAAAATAAAATTTTCATGAAATACATTTTGCGAATAATGTTAATTCGAATGAAAGAAGAAAATTTTCAAATAGTAATAACTCGGCGTCATAATAAGGGTAACAAAAAGTCAAAGAGCTGAAAATTTTTTCTATTGCAATTTCTAGCTGTTGCTTACTGGCTTCAAGATTTTTCCTTTTTAACTACAGGAGCAGCATCAACAGCAGCAGCAAGCGCATGATGAGGTTTTTCCCGCTTACAGCAAATGAGAAAATCTCACTAGCGTTATATAGCTTTTTAAAAGGGAAACTAGTAAACGAACTCGTCAAAAGCATTAAGCGCGCGTCGACAAAATTAACGACAAAATCCTTCTACTCTTTTCTATGCTCTTCCGCTTTTCAACTCGTGAGTTTTCTCTTCTACCCTTGTACCCTTTTAACATTTAACTCTTTATTCTAATGTATAAAATATATACTACGCGACTAGCTATTTCATTTTCTCTCTTGTAATATAGCTATACGCCTGCTACGATTTTACTGTCCCTTCCATCCCCATATATGTGCAATGCGTACAGCGAGTATAACCAAGCTCAACACACACGCTCTCCTTCTTTCTCCATGGAAAATATGAACACATTCAAAGTAACGTGCCTGATATTTCACCTTTAGTATGAAGGTATATAGCAGTTAGTTTCCAAGCGAGCAAATACCATTGGGCTACTGTGCTATACTGTTAGTAACTGCGTACAGCAGTTCCTCTCTCTCTCTCTCTCTCTCTCTCTTTCTCTCTTCGCACACGTGAAATAATAGGTTCGCATGTGCATAGCCAGGGCTTTGGCCAGTAACTGGAATTTAGGAGCAAATTTCGAATCCTCCTGAACGCCCTTTCTCTCTCTCCGAATATTCACTATAGGAGTCATATATATGTCTGCATATATATATAGATACATATTTTGAAAATGTTTAATATCTATGATACGCATGCGCGACGATTTCATGAAAATGGTTTATCTCGAATTACCCTCATTCGTTATAATGCTTTTAATTAGCGAACGTGCCATTACCAAAGCGTTGCACTCTATATACATGTATATTTTTTCTCATACCCCTGTAAATATCGTGATATACGATTGATGTCAATCTCTCTCTCTCTCTCTCGCTCTTTTTATCTCTTTTTTACTCTGCGACTGTTGCTGTTGCTATAGTTGTAGTATATAGCAAGGGCTCTGAAATACATCTGCTTTTAATTAACGAACGACTCTCAGGCCTTGTGGCAACCATTGCACCACAAGTGCGCTTCGATAGGTACTATTACTTGTACGCTTTTACTACCCCTCATTTTAAAGTTAATTATCATTAGCGAGATTTTCGGTGTATCATCAAAAGGTTGAATTTCTTTTTTTTCGATTTTTTTTTTAATTTAAACTAATTCTTAAAAAATTATTTATCAAATTTTGCAACTTTCTTTGATCGAGAAAATAATCAAACTCCCTGATAACGTGTGAAATACTAATGCACACTCGGCTTTCGACGAGTAAAATACAACAAACCTATAGTACAATACACATCAACTACTGATGAAAGCAAGCGTTTCTAATCATACGTCTATATATACTAGAATCTCTCTCTTTCTCTCTTAGTTACCATCCTCGAGTGTATTTACTATTCAGTGTCGTATTGCATCATATACTCATTGAACTAGTACTCGTAGCATATATGATTCGCCTTCGTCAAGAGAACAGAAGATCGACAAGCTTTGTTGCAACTCGACTGAAAGCTACTATAATCATATACGCATATATGTGTACACACACACACATATATGATTATATATATACAGAATTGAAGGGCTAGCGTAAACATTAATTTCACCAGACTGAGAAATTCGTTACGCGTCTGATCAATTGTTTTCTCTTAGCTTACTTGTATTATACAACAAAGGGTGCATTGAAAAAGTTTCTAATAATTTTGGAATTCTTCGATTTCTTGCATAATAGATAATAATTGAAAATGAAAAATATAACTTACGGTGAGCATCTGACGTTAGGTTTTTCTAAAATACCTCCTGCCAAGGTACCTTTTGTTCATGAAATTCTTCACGTCCAGTAGAGTTTTCTTTTTTTTCACAAAAGTTT
This sequence comes from Anastatus disparis, assembly GCA_017163975.1. Classification (NCBI taxonomy): domain Eukaryota; kingdom Metazoa; phylum Arthropoda; class Insecta; order Hymenoptera; family Eupelmidae; genus Anastatus; species Anastatus disparis. The sequence continues at coordinate 7,904,402 of JAFFSR010000251.1, forward strand.
CTTGTAATTATTCAATCGGCACTTTTATTCTGAATTCAGTTTATCATCTGAATGCTCACTCCTGTTTTGTGTTTTCTTTTTTTCATATATCATATTGAACAATAACAACGGAATAAAATTTTCGAAGCCATTTCTAATGTAATTCGATATAGGTGTGAGGTATGCTACACATATTGGATGTTGCATTGTCAAGTTTGAGGATCGTTAATTTTTCGTTATGTTTTGTTGTATTGGGATTTAAAATGGACAGATGGTGGGAGAAGCGAAACCAATATGGCGCCGATGTGAGTCGATTGTTGGTACAGTTTATATGGGGATTCAAACATTTTTTTGCAAAAAAGTTGTTAAAAATGATAAATTTACAGAATATAGTGGATTATGCTGGTGAAAATATTGGCCAGAGAAATTTTGTAGAAGGTGAACGTATTGTAAAAGCTAATCACATAATTTCATGTGGTAAATTAGCGAATGATCCCAGCTGTATAAAAGCTCTGTGTTTACAAACTTCTAATTTAAAAGAGAAACCTCACGAAATAACTGGGAATATTTCTAAAGAAGGATTCATCAATAATTTTAAATGTTCTTGTAAGGCTGGTTTGTCTGGCAAGTGCAAACATACTATTGCAACACTTTTACAATGTTATTTGTGAGTATTAAATTTTATTTATATATATTATTTTATTCTTTTTTGCTAAGTATTTTTTATATTTATTTAAATGTAATTTCTAGCTCAGGAAATACTTTACCAAGTATATCCTGCACAGATGATAGTTGTTCATGGAAAAAAGTACACAGTCAAAGTCTCAAATTGTATGAACCGGTACCACTTGAAAATCACTCGTGTTTTTATTTGCCAAAAAGAAGAAGATGTGATACTAGTAAACATAAGTTGGAAGTTTTAAAAGAGAATCAAGACAGTAATATTGAAATACAGAAATCATGTTTATCAATAAAAATTAATGATGTACCTGAAAAAACATATTTAGATGTAATAAAAAAAAATTTACCAAACTGTGCAATTGTAAAATCAATAGAAGGAAGACATCAAGTAATTTCAGTGCAAGCAAAAAATAAATTTACAGACTTTGACAGAAGTATTTTTAAATTTATATTCGAGCATCAAGACAGTCCACTTTTAGAAATTGTAAGTCAATTTAAAGTTGACGTAGAACTCCAACAATGTTGTTTGGATAATTTATCCAAATTAAATGTTGATGGTGTAAATGTCTGCGAAAGAACAAAAAACTGGATAGCAGAATGGTTCAAAGAGAGGCAATATAGAATAACAGGTTCAACCTGCTATGGACTTTTAACCTATTTAAAAAATAAGAATCCTAATTGGGTTAAAAAGTGCAATGATTTTCTATCACCTTCTTCGTATAAATCAGCAGCAATGAAATATGGCAGCGAAATGGAAAAGGAAGCTCGAAATGAGTTTAGAGCAATGCATCCAGAATATCAAGTGGTCGAAACTGGTCTAATAATAAGCCAAGTAAATCCTTGGCTTGGATATTCACCAGATGGTATTGTAGTAAAAAATAATATACCTTATGCGCTGCTAGAAATAAAGTGTCCTATGTCTGGTAAGAAGAAAGGAATTGAAGAGACTGTCGAAGACCAGATTTCAAAATGTCTTATTAGAAAAGATGGTAAAATAGAATTAAAATGTAAACATAATTATTATGGACAGGTTCAATTAGGAATGTGTGTTTTGAATTTAAAAAAAAACATTTTTTATTATTTATTCTTCAAAAGAAAAAAAATTTTTGAATTAGAAGTAATTATAAATTTAGAATTTGTAACAGATATGTTGACAAATTTAAAAAAAATTTATTATGTACATTTATTACATTCTATTTGTTTAAAAGAACTTAATGATAAAAAGGAAAATGAAAATTGTGTTTAAAATTGTGATATAAAATTAATTAATATTTATAAAAGTGTTAAGGTGATGTTATTTATTTAATAAGTTAATACACGCTAAAAATATTATAAAAGAGAAAAATATAATTAGTTTTGTAATTAAAAATGAATAATAAAATTATTTAAAATAAAGTATCATTTAAAAAGAAGGTTTTGTTTTTATTTATTATTTGTTATTGTACCATACAAAATTTATTATTACATGCAAATAACTATAATACAATTATCATAATACAATTTTTAATTGTTCATAAATTTATCATCCTTCATAATTGGTAAACTTAAATTCACAGTGCCACAAATGGTTATAATAATGTCTTCAAAATAACGTACAAGGTTAACTGCCATCGTAGATCCAAGAATATTAAAAATTTTGATACGCTGGTTTGATCTTTCTATATGCACTCTTGCTTTTGCTATTTTAGCTGTCATCACTGACTCAATAAAAGTAAACTGAGATTTGTCCCTAAGATATGGTGGCTTAATGCACTTCCATTGATTTTTGTTACAAATATCTTCAATTAAAAATCCTCGATCCACCATAATAGCATCTTCTGCTTCTAAGAGTTTCATCAAATCACTTTGTTCAAAAATTCTTGAATCACTGACTCTTCCACCATATGGTTTACTCACAAATGAAATGTCTCCTGCTGGAGTAACACCAGTCATGACTTTTACTGTTGAATGACCTTTATAATGAGAGTACGTTAGTATTTGACAACAAAGTTTCTTTGGACGCTGAATAAAAATTTCAGTACAATCTAAAATCACTCTTGTGTTTTCAAAATCTTCAAAACATTTAGGTAAATTTCTTCTTATTTCTTCCTTTGAAGGCCATCGAATAGCTACTCTTAATACTTTACTTAAGATCTGCACTGTTTCACAAAATATATTTTTACAATGTTGTGAAGTTACAATATTGAACATTATAGCCATGAAACTGTACGATAAGTTTTGTTTTAATTTTACATAAGTCATTATTATTCTGTCCCTGGTCTTCATAATGTAAGATTTTTTCTCAAAACGTTCACCAACAGCAAGCTTAACCAATTCGATGATAGTCTCTAAAATTTTAAATGACTCAATTCCAGTAGCAGTACTTAAATCTTTATCACTCCCAAGTTGATCAATAAAACTCATTTTTTTATGAGGATGTATCTCTATATTTTCTGTATTTTGTGTATTTTCCTTTACTTGATCAAAAGTCAGTGGTCCTTCAATTTCACTATTCAAAAATACATTTTCGGACACTGATTCACAGGGTTCACAGTCTTCACATGTGCTTTCAAAATTCTGTTCATACATATTTTCACTAATAGATACATTTTCAGAAGTTACATTTAAATCGGATACATTTTGGAACACTGTAGAATCTAAAAAAGATTTACACTCATTCTGCAGTTCAGTTGGCTTTTCATTTGCATTAACAGAATCACCCATCTTATAATTTAATTGTTTTTCTTGTAGCACTTTCTTATTTTTCTCTCTATTCAAAATTCTTTGCTGTCGAGCTTTATTGATTTCAAATTTATTTAAATCAAATTTTTTCCCTGGTAGGTTGCAAGATGGTACAGCACTTTTTTTTAGAACTCTATTTTTTGCTAGTACATCTAAAATTAATAATAAGAAAAGAAAAGTTAACAATACTATTTTAATCTATAAACAGAAAAATAACCTCAATTATTTTACTTACCTGGGAACAAATAATCATCATTTGTAAAGTGAAGAGAGCACACTTTGTTAGATTTTAAAGTTGTTTTTAGCTTTAAAACTAATTTCCAAGCTTCCAATCTATCAAATTGTTTCTTGTTTCCAAAGTGATCAGTTATGTAAACAAACTGTTGTTTTGGAGCAGGTAAGAGATGAAAACTCAAATTGGCATTTTCTGATTTTTTTTTTTCGCAACCTGGTACTACGCACTTTAAAGATGATGTACAAGGTGTTACAATTTTTTCACAAAACTTTACTGGTTCCATACTTATTGAAAAATGTTAAATATCAAAGAAAATCATCGAGACCTCATTAACTACTGTGTTATAAACGATTCTCGGCGTCGCCATATTGCTTTTATGTCCCCCACCATCTCTCCATTTTAAATCCCAATATTGACGATAGGCGCGCGTGCATATGTACCGTATGAGAACAGCGGGTAATTGATATTATTGGGTTATACTGAATTTTCAAGAGCTTTGTACATGCAAATTTATAGCGTTGTAATTTATCTTAACGAATTATCATTGTAACTTGAGCATCAAGTGGTTTCCAATAATTTCATTAATACGCATAACAAGAAAATTTATCCGATTTTTTATTGTAGTGTGATTACAGACAAAAAAAGAATTTTATCACTTTTCACTTTACAAAAAAAAAATTATTATGTTATGTATATATATGCAATGATATTCAATTCGTATAGAATTTAGTAAATATATGAAATATTGAAAAAACTTTTCCAATTATACATTGGCATTGACATGTTTTATTAGGTTTTTAAGTTAAAAAAAAATTGAAATCAATCACTGTTGGATTTTTTAGAAGCTATGAGCCAAATTTCAACTCAAACAAATGAGCTTATATTTTTACATAAATGTAAATAGTAATAACTAAACTTTCAACCATTTCTGAGATTATTGAAATGTGATATTAAATTTTTGATTAATCAATGAAGTCAATTGAGATATCATAGATTAATAAAAACTGCAATATATCAATATTTTATAATAAATTATAAAATTATAAAAACCTATTCACCTACGATAAAATCATAATAAAATATAATATCTAAATTGTAGATCGATTAATCAAACATATCATGTCCTCGAGATATCTTTGCTAAATACATTCATCCATGTTTATGTATCAAAAAGAAACAAAAGAAGAGAAAAAATTCTGATAATTAAAGAGAAAATAATAAAAAATAGTTCTATAGCTTGTTACATGTATTACATATACCGGTTATGATGCAAACGTCCGTCCGGTCGTAATATATATATATATATTTTTTCTTAGCATAATGCATAGAAACATCAAGCCAAGCCTAGTAGTATAGCTTATCTAGTTGTACACATAACGCGAACATTACGTAGGGGCGATTTCCTGTCGACAATTTTCCTCTTAGACGACATTTTTAGTATATGCACACACGTATATAGCTTATATGTATTATGTCTTGGCACATTTTCCCATGGAACACGTGTATATATATGTATATGATATATCCGTTTGGACATGCCTTTTTATCTTGCTGTCCTTGTACGCGTTTTTTTTATTCTTACAACAATTTTGTTTTGTTTTTTTTTTCTTTTGCTTTTTGCCTTTTCTTCCAACGCGTGCAAGAGACATTGTATAGCCCAGCTGTAATTACGCGCGTCTGGAGATCATATCTTGAGCCTGTCATTTTTCTTTATTTTTTTATTATTTCTTCTTTTGTTATACTTGGACAATCCTTGGACGATGCGATTTTTTTTTATCACGAAGAAAAGCCATTAAACATATTATGAAAAAATATTGCATGAGAAATTTTTTGATGCTCATGAAAAGCAGAGAATATTGTTGAACTAAAGGATGTAATGTGTCACTAACGTTAATGGAAAAAATGATAAAATAACATTTTATTTTCCTCTTAAGTATCAAGTTTTCATCTAATGGTTATTGACGTAGTTATTATAAAACATGGGATGTAAAATATGAAAAAACATAAAAAAATTCATTCATTATGTGAGTGAAAAAAATTTCTGTAAACATGTGTACATATTTGAATTATTAAATTTTCTTTATGAAATAAAAAAAGAAAATCCAAACAAAAATAATATTTTCCTTGCGTGCTCGTGAACTGATTTAAATAAATAAAAATTTTTTTTTCTAAAGGCTAAACCTGCTACTTTGTTATGCTTTTGTAATGTACTAGCATGTATAATACGTATTTTATTGTGCAACGTTAAACACGCGTTGAATACTAATGTTGAACTTTAATAAACCTCAAAATTTCAGTTTTCATATGTACAGAGCATAAAAGAATTTGTAATGATACGCTTTGATATTTAACTTTTGAAATTGAAAAATTCAATAGAATTGAAAATGAAGTGTGTATACACCTTGTATTTTGTAAAATATAATGCTGAGTTATTTATTTTAGCTATACGCTACATCAATCGTTTAAATAATCGTATGTTATTTTGCAAATATCATTGAAATCGCATAAATACTTTAAGCAAAATTAAATATTTTAATGAGAAATAATAAAAAAAGAGAAGAATTTTTCCATTTGGAGTTGCAAAGCAAAATTATAAAGCAAGTAAACAAATTTATTTCTCAGAAGAGTTAATTTAAAAAAGTAATATAATCCATCGTAAAAGTTTCATTCGTATTTAATTAAATACAGTATTAATCGATTGCAATTTTCCCTGAAATTATGCTTTCTTCTTGGAGCACACTTTTTGCGTCTATTTCGATTTAATTTGTTAAATAAATTAAAATCGCAAAGGCCTATAATCGATTTTCAGAATTTTATATTATTGAAATAAAAGAAAAAGAAAAGAAAACAAGCCGTCAACATATGTGAATTGATGTTAAATTAATTTATTAAATATAATTTTAATAAAATCAACATATCACATCAAATGATATTTCACTGCAGAATTTCCGTATACAATTGAAAATCAATTTATGAGAATTCATGTAAATTATTTGTTACAAGTTAAATTCACAAAGAAAATTCAAACGAATGAAAACAAATAAATTAGTATTATCAATCTTTTGAAAAGCTAATTAAATAGTATTAAAATTAATTCAAATATTTATAATTAATTATTAATTGTTGATAAATCATACGGTACCCTTGCACCGCTCTATTTTTTGTACTTTTAATTACACCGAAAGTATGAAAGATTAATTATATTTTTTTCAGCATTATTCAATTATAAATTTTAATTTACTTTCCTTTTACTATATATACGTACGTACGATAAAGTATGACTTAACGAAATCATGATTCACCAATATTTAGTTTCATCCTCCTCTTCTGAAAGTAAAAAAATCGAAAACGTTAATAAAATGTTACAGGTTGACTTTTATGTGCGTTATAAATATTTGAAGTTACTTAGACATGCTACCTCACGACAGCGATGGAAACTAACTAAAAAAGACTGCTCAACACAATTCAATTTTGCTAACTTTTTTGTTTCAACAAAAAAAAAAATTATATCGTTCTCTTTTCAACGAACGCGAATTACCACAAATTATCACTAAATTCATTACTTTCATACATTCCGATTCATATATCTCTTTATTATTTCTTTCTTTTTTCGTTCCTTTCTGTTTAGTTCCGCATACAGCATTTATTTACTGCGCTATTTTCACTTTAACAAGAGAAACGAGATAATCCAGGTAAAGCCGTTGCCGACTCTTGAAATAAAAAACAAAAAATATTCAAAGCCAATATATGTACTTCTATGCTTCATACCTTTCTTTCCTTCTTTTTTGTTGAATATAATTCAATATTCAAATTACGATATTACCAATATTCAGAATATTTATAAATCATTTTATTATTTAAATGATACGTTTTTTGTTTAATTTAGTATTTTAAAAATACTCTTTTCTTTGACTTTTGCAAAAAGAAAATTTTACTTATGGCAATAATAATAGTTTGAAACTTTTAAGTAGGTCAAAGTTTTAACAAATATAAATCAAAATAAACAAATGAGAGAATGTTAAAGTTTGAAAGTGGAAACAAGAAATCAGGTTATTAAAGATAATTTTACTAAAATACCATTGATAATAGAGCTATTAAATTTAATCAACAATTAATTTGACCACTTATTTGATTTCCTAAAAAGTAATGTAATACTTATTTTGTGTAAATTGAGGATGACACAGTTAACGAATTTTTAAGATAAAATCCTTGTATGAACTTAAAAAAATTAATTATCAATTAGTTTAATTTTAGTTTTTTTTTGTAATTAAATAATAAACAAAATAAAACTAGAAATTCGACGGCTAATTTTGTTTTATATATTAATTTATCAATACATGTTGAAGTTGCTATGTTTTATTCCATTAATCCATGTACTATACTTTTTGGACAAAAAAAGAAATTTTTAAATATAAAATTATTTCTATTAAATAAAATTTGATGAGGTCGTCAGTGGCTCAGTCGGTAGAGCAATGGATTCATAATCTCGAGGACTCGAGTTCGAATCCCGCTCTCGGCAACCGATCTATACAAGCACCACTGCATTCGATACATGTGCTTTATTAACAAATACATTGAGAAACCTCCGTCGCTAGTTAGCATCGTAATGATAACATAAATACAGCGACGTTAAATAAAAAAAAATTATACGTCATAATGGGGCAATCGACTTTTTCAAAGTTATTTTAAATTATTTTATATATTATTTTTATTTTTTTTATAAATTTAATAATACTAATCCATATAAGTCACAATAAATTAAATGTCTGGAGTTATTATCTTTGTCGAATTTCCTTGAAAAAAAAATCGTTGCAAAACTAAGCAGCATACACAAAAATTGAAATAACACGTTGTTATTATTTTGTGTTTGCAAAAACAAGGAAAAAAAATGGATGTAGAACTATCTTTCCTAAAACATCGTGGCACACGTAAAAGCATATTACCACGGCTAGCTGCAGTAAAAGTCAAGTTTCAACGACGTAAATACTAGGCGTACACAAGGTGTGTATATATGTATACATGCAATATAGCATAAGGCAACATGTGTGCGTGAAGGGAGCAATATTCGCTTGCGTTCTCTTAATTTTTTTGCACGGACATCTGGTTAGGAACTTAAGTACAGTTTTTGTCCAAGGAATCCGTCTCGCGTTGTATATACATAATATTTTTTTTTTCTTTATTTTTTTTTTGTTCGGTTCGCGAAAGAGGAGCACTATGTAATATCCTGAAAGAGAAGAAAGAAGAAGGGTCCAGCTGTAAAGCATAAGAGAGCAAATCATTTGCCGCGCCTTCATTGGCTTTAACAAAAAATTGACTTGCTTCGGTTATTTCGCTTTATACGAGCGAAGCAAAGAAATTATATTGTACTCTGTAAAACTTCAATTTTTTTCACCTTTTTGCAAACTTTTTGATAGAAAACGAATTTAGTACATAAAAGAGATCATTGAAATAGTTTTCTGTTGTATTTTGTTTAAAACATTTTGAGAAATATATTTTTATTAAATTAATTTTATTTTTATGATCGAAATACTTTAAAAATAAATTAGACATAATTAATATCGGTAGAGAGCAAAGAATAAAGGAAGTCATAGAATTAAAAGCGCAATCAAAATAGTTGAATCGAACTATAATAACCAACCGGACTTGGTAACAATGATTATGCGCACAACGGAAGCTTACGGTATAATTTATGAGTCTCCAATTTAAGCGTGTAATATTTTACGAGGAAAAGTAGTTACACGAATGATGAAATTATGATGAAATTTTCTCAAAATGACTAAAGATCAGAAAAAATAGAAACAATAAAATGAGTGTATAAATGCAAGCGTTCAATTCCTTGTAACATTCAAGAATTAATAAAAACCAAACAATAAGAGATTATTTCTGGCTCGTGTGAAGAATGAAGGTGCCGACCTTTCGACCTATCAAATAATTTCCTAATTTAATAAAGCTCTAAGTTGCTTAATTATTTAGTGGTTATTTTAACTCTCCGTTTCTGCATATATCTTATTTGCTTTCGACTGTGGAAATATGTTCACTGACATATAAAATTACTGTATCCCAATCTTTAATTATTAAGTAAGATAAAAACCTAAATATAAATTACCACGGAATAAGTTTTCTACAAGCAAATTGGTATAATAATTAATGCACATCCACAGAGATATTTTTGAAAAAATAATTATTAAGGTATTACATTAGAAAGAGACTTCTATTTCATTTTGGCTTATGCCAACGAAGTTTAATCAAATTTTCTATTTTGTATATCCTGAATTTTCATTCGCGTTATAGACAAAGCATACATCACGAAATGAAATATCGATTCATGAAATAAATTATTTAGACATAATATTTGGATTGCCATTAAATTATTGTTATGAATGTGAAATATTAACCCTTGCTTGAGACAATTCTATAGAATTACATAATTGTAACACTGGGGTGTTTAATAATTCAGCTAAAAAAATTGTTATGAAAAATAAACTAATATCAAAACTATGGATATCTTAAGGAGATTAAATCTCAATAAATTCAAGTCACAAAACAGTTAAAAATATATTCATCTTTGAAAAGACTTTAATATTAATATTTAATTATTACTTAAATAAGTAAAAAAATGGTTTACAATGTTTTTAACTAAATAAAATAAAAAATAAAAATAATTAAACAAGTAACAATTTAATACATTCTTTCGAATGTCAAAGCTTCATCAATAGGTGATCCAATTTAAATGAAAAAAATTGTACTGACATCTATTTTATCATACTACAAAGCTAGAGTCATTTTTATTAAAAAAAAAGGATTTCATTTTACTATTATACAATGCTTTTATATTAACAGACAGGATGAAACACTCAGCAGGAAAATAAACAAAGTATCATTTATCCCTCTGGCCACATATAAAGCTCTTCATCAAACTTTAAAAGAAAAGAGAATTTCAATTACACTATCACTCGTTTTAATGAAATTCAAGACCTGTAACACATGTCATCAGTGCCATACTACAGCGAGCTAAAATCTATTTTATAGTGGTTCTCCAAAAACGAGCCTCATTTTGACCAGAAAACCACAGGTCGCAATTATACACCTTTCGTGTACTCTCCTCTCGCGCGTATTCTAATATTCCACAATTATAATTTCCCTGTAGGGTTTTACAAGGGGACGCGTGTTTGTATGTGCGTGTGAGTGTGTGTGTGTGTGTATAATATATATTACTACCAAAATAAGGTATGTACTCACGCGTAATACAATGATATATAGTACAGAGGATTGTAGTACGTTTATTAAATGTACACCTTTTTCATACATTAAAGTTTACAGTAGCTCAACACACGTCGATATTATACACACATATTGTTCATAAGTCTTTTATGACACTATGACTCGGCTGGTGTATCATAACCTAGGATTTGACGTAGAAACACAATGGTTTTGTACATACAAGAGCTTTTTTTTCTATACATTTATGTAAAATAAAAGAAGTTGTGGTTGAGGATGTGAGAAAAAAAATGTTTTTTCTTCATAAATAATGGGGTAAGTTGAATTAAAATTTTTCTTTTTAAACATTACGTACCGGAGTTAATTGTTTTACATACACATTTGTTTTTTTAAATTGTTTTGGTTGCCTTAAAATTAGACCGACACAAGCATGCGTGTGGAAAAAAGATTGAAATTTACGCAATAATAAAGTGTTTAAGTAATTTATTTTTTAATAAGAAGTTCGAGTCAGGTGTTTATTAAAACGCAATTCAATGTACGTAAGTGTTAATTTTGCATAATGCGATGAAATTTGTAATTGTGAAACAATTTTTCGCAGGATTGTTTTCATGAATTCGCACATCTTTTGTTAAAACTTTTATTTTATACTTTAGTTCAACCTTGTCTGAGCAAACAAAGCTATTCAATGTTGATGTATAACAAAAAAGAAAAAAAATATAGTAATCTTAACGTAATTTCATGTTTTTTACAATTGTACAAATGTTTAAAGAATGAACAGATTTTTTCCCATTTTATTAAATCCAGGAGAAATTTTGCTATTAATTTATCATAAAATATTAAAGAATTTAAAAATTTCATTAAAAATTTATTTAGAAGATTTAAAAAAATAGACTTAAAAAGATCTCTTTTTTATTAAAAACAAAAAGTAAATTTTGAATTACTTCCAATAAAGCAAACAGTATATTAACGATAAATATTAATTATCAAGACTTTTTTTAAAGAAATTATTTACGCAAGCATTAATTAAAATAATAAAATGTGTTATCGCAGTATCTAACAAAAAACTCATAATTCGTTATTAAAGAATGCAGGAGGTACATATCCGTAACATTAATTAGTCTGTTTGGCCATTGTAATTTCCGGAGCTGAGAGTAAAAGGGAGAGGGATAAACAGAGAGAGAGAGAGATAGAACGATGTATGTACATTCTCGTTCAATACTACTAGCTGGCGCGGCGCCACTTTGTTTACGACACTAATACTTTTTTGCATAAGACGTTAAGCTCCGTATGTGATCATGAATCAATGCTCTTGAACTATGTGCACCAGTAGTAATCAGAAAGTATATGCTTACATTTGAAAAAGAGGGTAAGATTTGTTGATATTTCTAAGGCTTAACAATAAAATGTTTACAAATCTGTGTGTACATGGGTGTGTATGTGCTTCTGGTTGTGTGTGTACGCGCACATCAACTGAAGTTTATTAATCCGATGAAATTTTTCTAACGCGGAAGATGAATAGAAGTATATATAATAGATAATACACATGTATATGAATATGCATAAGTCTATTTGTCTTCGTATTAAATTGTATAAATCCAATATTGTAAAAGAATTTAGAGAAAAAAAAATAAGTTTAATATAAAATGTACATATCTATATATCGCTGGTTAGTAAAGGTAGAGGATACAGCAAATAGAAGGGCAGTTTGTTTCGACTTTTGCGTGACCAAAATAAGTCGCACTGCAGGGGATGTTCATTTCAATCCTAGCGGGTGGGCAAATCTCTCTATCTCTGTCATGCCCAAGGAGATAGAAAGAGTAAGAGAAAGCGAAAGTCCGAGTGAGCTTTAATTAAAATTGGGGGATAACAAACCCGGTAAAAGATACGAGACAAGTTAGAGTATATATACGTATATAGTGTGTATCTTCAAGTTCTATATGTGTCTTATGTAAGTATATGTGCATGTATGTGTAATGGTATAAAAGCAGCAGTTACCAAAGTGGCACAAACTGACGGTACCGGCGCCAACCGACTTAACGCACGTTATTGGAATCGGAATCCTTTTATATTCCGATGCCGTACTTTGACTCGCAAGAAGAATCTCTCAGAGAGTAAAAAAAAGAAAAAAAAAAGAACGAAAAAAAATAAGTAAAGAAAGAAAGGATTCGAGTATCAGTTGCGATGGGAATAAAACTCACGACAGGGAATGCGCTTCTGCTTAGGGGGTTTCTTTCTTAACCTATGATAAGGATGAGGAGAAAAAAAAATAAAAAAAGGAGAAAAAAAAAGATGGGATAAAGAAGTTTTGGATTATATGTATATAAGTAGAGAGACCATTGAGAATTCGTATAATAAGAGTTGCAGTTTACTTTTTCCTCAAGAACTTACTTTTTTAATTTTCCTTAACTTATGGTTATTTGCTTAGAGTTCCTTTTTTTGGCGAACCCTTTTTTTCCTAAGTGAAATTTATTGGCTTATGTAATCAGAAAATAATTATATTGAAAGAGAAAACTTTTCGGTATAATGACATTATGGATATGAGAAAGATTTTAACAAACTTTCATACAATTTTTGTTGCGTTAACTTAGTAATATCGTACAAATAACGAAAATAAAGAAAAACAATCAACTTTTTGTTCTGAAAATGTGGAATTATTAAATTTGAAAAACTGAAAGAAATTGAAAATAAAATTTTTTAATGAAAATATAAAAGTGATGCGTTAAATTTTGGAGTTCACTTTCAACAGTGCATTGAGTATACTGCATATAAATTTAATAATAAGAATCATCATAAGCTATTTTTTATTTATTAAAATATAAATATTTACAACATTGATATAATTTGTAATCCAAAGGTTGCACACATGGATATGCGCTCAAATACGTATAAGTTTGCGTATATATGCTTACGTAGCGATGAAAAAATATGTAAAAGGTGTGCGAAAAAGGCAAAATTAAATAAAAAATTATTTTAATAATAATTAATTTTAATAATTTAGTATTTTTTTCACAATTATATGAAATATTTTTTATAAATATTTTATCTGATTGTAAATTACATATAATTTGTATATAATTGTACATAATCTCTATAATATTGCATACTTTTGCAAATAGTACTTGTGTACAATTTGTATATAATTTATGTACGTTTTCATGTGAAATAAAAACAAAAAATAAGGGATTATGATCAGACACAATATTTTATTCGGATCGTGAATATAGTACCAATGGTGTTTTTCATTAGGAAAACAATATACAGAAATTTGTAAATTATATATAGGTTTATACGTGTTATCACTCTTTAATATACTTGCGGATATTCTTTATTTATTTTTTTACATTCATACAGAATACACATACGCACCTTCAACTTATTATCAGCGCTAAAGGAAAAACATTTTAGCCTCAAGCACAAGATACTTTATGTTTGCACGGATGCTCTTACTCGCTTGAGTAAATTTTGTTAAAATTATTATTTTTCTCTTTTTTCCTCTATTTATTTAAAGTCGATACACACATTGAGAATTTATTGTACCGTGTTTAGGGATGTATCGTAAAATGCGTGACCTGTTATTTGATACTGAAAAAAACGTGACAGTGTTGCTGATAACGTAATTTTTGACTGTTCTAAATAAGTGAAATGATAAAAAAATTTAATATTTTATGCTTCTTAATAAATATATATTATATTTCATATTTTCTTTATTTTTGCGTGAATAAAAATGTTGTCAATTAATTGAAAAAAATAACAAAGAATTTTAACACATTAAAATGAATTTAAAGAGGATGAAAAATTTACCATTATTCAATGAAAATAATTGATACAAACAAAATCAACATAATTGGACGATCATGCCTGTAAAAAGAAAATTACCATGAAATCAAACATCAAATACAATTTTAAAAAGATTCTTTTTACGAAATTATTATTCAAATACAAAGTGATATAATAAAGCTTGTGTACATATAACATTTCACTCTCGAATGACTCTTAGCATATTGGCGATAAATTTATTCGTGAACGCGTGCGCTTTCGCGAAGTATAAGCTCGTGGAAGTATATATAGTAAGGGTACATGCGATGCGTTAATTTACAATTCCATTAACCTTCCCTCTTGTTAGAACAATGAAAAAGTAAAGATAGACACAGAGCGAACGAATAAAAGATAAAGATAGTAAAAGGAAAACCCCCCGAAGGAACTAGACATCATCCCCTTATCACATAGAATGGACGAACAATGTCTTTTTCTTTCTTTTTTTTTCTATCAATGACGATTTAAAGGCGATTGATACGGGGCGACAGATTCAGAACCTTTTCGCTTCACCTTCCCTTCTTACTTTACCATTTCTCTTGTTATATATACTCCAGTATGTATACCTATATAGATTACAGAATGTGACTATGTGTTTGAAATCTCAAGGGAGATTTTTCTCAACTACACGAGCTTTTTATTCAAAAGAACAAAACATTGCGCAAAATCATTTTATAGTCCTTATACTGATATTCCATTACAATATTTACATTCTGTTGATGTAAAGAGAAAATATGTGTATTGTTTGGTGTAATAATTAAAACTAACTTTTTAAATAGAATTCACCTTTATTATGTATGATTCCTGATATATATATTTGTTATTCTTTCATTTAATAACAAATATTTCAAAAATGAATTTTTTGAATTTTTCCATTCAACAAAAAATTATAATTAACAGAAACAAAGTATGGTTTCATTTTCATTTATATAATTTGTTACAATTAAGCATAATCAGTAGTTCTCAAAGTTGATTAAAGAAGTGTTTCGTGCGAAACTTATTAAATATCCAAGAATTCATTTATTATACGAAATAAGAAAGCATTTATTGTTACAAGGATCTTTCGGCGCGTGAAAATTTTCGCTCGGCTTCTTCATCAAACAGACCGCGAAATGAGTAAGATGTAGTATATGCATGTCTTGAAAAGATCATCAAAGACAAACTAATAAATTTTGAACAATAAAAGTGTGTATATATATATAAATGTATATATATTGTTTGAACGGAAATAGCGCAAGAAAGATTCTCTTAATAAAGCGTATCGTTCGGTCACGCAGTTGCGCGCACGCAAAGTCAAGAAAACGCGCTTGGATATATATTATACATATAAGAAAAAAGTTCATGGTATGCATGCTTGCACAGAAATGTGACTTCGCATAAATAAAAGAGAAGGAAAGAGAGAGAGAGAGAGAGAGAGAGAGAGACTCGAAAACATAATACATACTAAGGAGAAGACAGTAGGTATGGCCATTTTCTTGTCTCCAATGAAATACGCGTCCTTCTCATGTATATAAAGGTTTCGCGAAAGTATATATATGTACACGACAGTCTTGATGGCCTTGTGTCTTTTCTCTCTTTAGCTCTCTCTCCCGGTTCATCTCTTATAGCTTTAACACGCACATTTTATGGGCTTTGTAATAGCCCCATTGAATTCGCGAACAGCAAGAAGTTTTAGGACTAACAGAAGCTATATAAGCGTGAAACCCTGTCCGTTGACTCAGCACTACTATTCTAACGCTTTTGGCCTTATCGGAATAGAGAGAAAACCGCAATGAAACGAGGATGAACTTTTCTTTTCTTTTTTGCTCTCTTCTTTTTTTTCTTTCTTTCTTTTTCTTTTTTTTATTTTATCTTCTCTCTAACTGGTTAGTTGCTGCTTTGCTACTGGACACAATGGAATCGTTATCTGCCAAAGTCAATTAGAAGGGATTCTCTTAGTGAGATATATAAATGCTGCAGCTGCTAGCTTCCACTATGTATAGGGATTGAACGGCAAATTATATGCGGCTGTGAGCTTTTAATTACTTTAGCTTTCGTTTTATCCCATTTGTTGCTCAATCAGCGCTAGAATTCTTGAGAAAGAATCGTTGGCTGTATTATACTTTTAATCTCAATACTTATAGCAGTTCAAAAAAAGTTTGCTGATATGAACAAAATCAACTGCACCAGCCTTTGCTAACTTCAAGTACATTTTAGTTTTAACTTCAATTAGAATTTCATTCAAAACTGTAATTATATTTTAAATTGTAATTTTAATTATAGTTTAAGTTAATGATTATTAGAAAATTTAGTTAATAATTTAAACTTATAGAATTATAAGTTTTAACATATCATTTAAAGTTACCACCATAATATCAACTTTCAGAGGCTAACGCTTTGATTTTCATGTGCATAATACAAATGACAAAAAAGAAAAAATAATAAAAAGGAGAATTAAAATAAACGTAGTAAAAATCTGATAAAAATAACGCATTTTACGTGCATAATTTTCGAAATATATGCAATCAAAATTATTGTACATTATGGGACTAAGGAGTAAAATCTCATATTTCTCCCGAGAGTGAAGTTTGCCACCTGAGCGAGCGAAGCGAAGGGAGAACCGTAATGTATTGACAACCGAGAAAACTTAAAAGAAAGAAATAAGTATAAATTGCAGAAATTAATCAGTCAAAGGCCAAAATATATTTCCCAAGTAATTTGATCAATATGTTTCATCTTTTTCATGATCTTGGCTTCAAAGGGTTAATAACTAACCAAAACAGACATTAGGCCTTCAGATTATGGATTTCGCTCGAACTTTAGAATAAGTTTTCAGATATCAAAATATATTGTTTAAACCATTTTTCAGTCTAAAAAGAATTTTCACTGCATCTATAAATACATAAAATTAAACTTGAAGGAACGAGCTCTTTTTTGCTTTCTACAGAATCAAAATATTCTACTTCCTTCAAAAGTTATAAAAGTTTAAAGTTAAGCAATGAAAATTTATCAAAAACTTCTAGCACAATATAAACCTGACCTGGTTAATTGCAAATGTTTCAATCCAATTTGAACTTTTATGCTTTCATTAAACTGGTTTGTTAACAATGATTAAAAAAAACAAAGTGAAAACTGAAAGTACCTGTCTATCAATATTGAAGATTAGAACCTAATATTGATGTTATTTTTTTAATAAGTATAAGTTGAAAATAAATATCAAAACTTCAAAGGCGTATTATTCAAAAATTAATTGCTCTAATAATTTTTATGAAATTTCGGCTTATTATTTTTAATATACAATATTGCGTAAGTCAATCTGACATATTATAATAAAGGTTAATGATAATGTATCACTGTTTTCCAGTTCTATTGTAATAGAATTTTGCAATAAAATAACTATTATACATCAACAAAGTTAAATAAAAAATTGATAAATGAAATAAATTGTTTAGTGGTGATTAAATCCTCTGAAAAGCGTCAATGCATTTTCACAATCAACGAGATATAGTAAAAAGTCTTTAACTCCTCTAAGGTTTTGGACAACGTCGCGTAAGAAAGGAGAAAAAAGAAATAGAAAAACGCGCGAAATCAATACAATTCACTCACATTGAAACGTCAATTCTGAGAAGTTAATAAAGGTTTTTCTATGCTTCTGACACTCTACTGCCGTTATGGTGGTATATATATAGTGCAGACAAAATTGAAGATGGCGAATGACAATCGCTGCGAATGACAGCCAGCCAAGGGGGTCTGTTACGGTACTAGTACTGGTTGCTGCTGCTGCTTCAATTCGGTTGTCGCCTTTTCTATTAAAGGCGCGGGAAATATACTGGAAATTTCGTCCAATACGATAGGATATACATATATATCGTTTGCAAAGCGAACAATGCTTCTTTCCTCTCCCTTCGAGTAAACGATTTCTCATTATAGTCTCTAGAATATTATCAAGGTGGCAGACTTCTTTTGATTTTTTTCAACCGATAATATTTTTTTTTCAATTTTCACGTACTTATGTTGGTTTTTGTATAGAAATTTTCAGTGGTTCTAGACCAGTAGTTGGCCACCTATAATGTTTTGATGTTTATTGCGCTTATGAAGACATATTTTGATTTGTAAAAATACTTTGATTTATAAATTTATAAAGTATTTTAAAGTTTTGTAGATAGCGCATATTTTTTTATTATATTTCATCTTACAGCAATATTTAATTAAAGTATTTTACAAATATAAATGCAACATTCGCACCATTGAAAAAGAAAAGCTTATACCCATGAGATAGTAGTTTTAAAAAAATTTTTAAATTTCATAATTGGTATATAAAACAACCATGAAATGTCCACAAAATTCTTGAATTCCCCTTGTTGTTTGATGAGAAATCGAGTAAGAACAATAATTTTTCAGACAATAATCAATTTTCTCCCTTTGAGTTGATGTACATGTAAACTCATTTAACCAAATCAATGACGCGTATATTAAAAAAAAAAAACTTCAATCACTGTAATTGCATATTTAAGCGGTAGGCGTTCATTTGGGAATCATGCTGGAAAATGAATTTACGAAAACTAATTCAAACACAGGGTTTGAGGTACGTACTTCCTATTATACTTTTGAGATGATGTTTGCTTTAACGTCGGACTTTTTAGCCTCTTGTTTCTTAAATCAACTACGTTTACATGTATATATACGCTCTCTGCTCTTTCTCCGTACAACGAGCATAGCCGCTTGTTTGCACACGATTCAATCAATGCTACGCGTATGGCAGAATAAAAGCAGATATGTATGCGAGCATGTACGTGTGTATATAAACTTACACGTATATTTTGATTGTAACAGCATTCACGACGATTCATAGAGAGTATAGCGTATGGAAAGCTTTACATAATTAATACTCGCCGAATGATTCCTAAATAGACATGGTAACTTGCGTAGAGGCAATTTATCGAGTTTATTATAAGTGCGAGACTCTTATAATGAGCATTTACAAATATGAATGCAGCAATACATATGTTAATTAAGCTTGCTTTGAATTCATTAAGCAAATAAGTTTGTATAGCAATTTATTTATGGTTTTAGTGTAAATAAGCTACTAGTTAAATAGAATAACTTATTCTCTTGAAAATAGTTGAGTAGAGAGTAAAAAATTTTGCGCTTCCTCTTTTAAAATTCAAATCCATTTTAATTGTGTAAAACGAATATTTTTTTTTAAATATAAAAACTTTTATTAACAAAGAGAATTTTAAGATATAAGGACTATTTAATATTAATAAATAATAGTTTTAAAATATTGTAAAATACTTAATAATGATAAATGACTATGATACAAAAATTCTTTACAGTATTATTGAAAATTTGTGTACATATTGATATTCTGTTAAATATTCCATCAAATAGAAAATTAAGATTGAAGAAACGTAATTCAGAATAAAATTTCTGACATATTTAAATTAGATTATTAACGAGTTTGAAAAATGAATATTTTATTTTGTACACTATAGAACACATATAATTTTAAAAATATATTTCTAAAACTATTTTCTGCTTTGACTAAATTTGAAAAAAAATGACAAATTATCAAGTGAAAATAATAAAGTTAATTGAAGTGGTATTTTTTGCTGATTAGGTTGAAGAATTTTGCAAGTTCTTTCATTTATTCGATAATTTTCCGGCCCATTCATTATATACTTTGAAAGTCGTCCAACTTTCCGAGTTATTTCATTCATCTCCATTAGAAATATCGTCCCTTATTTTATTAGTATCTCTTCACGATAAATTTCATTCTTGAATTCATCTTTTCTGCAGAAAATTCAATTCATCGATTAATCATCGAGATTAAAAGAAAAAAGAGTACGCGTAAATTAGCGATCTGTACGTTCAATTATGATCGAATAATAACACGTATAAAATTTGAAAATTAATCATACGTATATATAAGTAAAAGCTATTATTATAATTGATTCTATTTTCTAAAGCCAACAAAGAACTTCAACGTAGAAATTTTCATTGTTTGAATTCAACATGTAAAATCAACACAAAAATTGAATAATAACGAATGCGTTTTAATTGACATTCAAGAACGCCTTCAAATTGACGTTTCAATTCAAAAGACAGTCGTACAAGTTATCTAAAGACTCGAAATCTATGTATACACAATTAATTCGTTCCACGCAATTTCAAGCTCCAGTTGTTATGTCAAACAGAAAAATTATAAGTGCTGTAAGAAAGGATAGAAAGAATAAAAAAAGAGGGCATAGAAGAAAAAAAAATATTGAAAAACCACAAAAGAGAGGAATAGCGGAAAATTCAATCGACAAAATTAAGGATTCTAAAGCTTGCAGCTCTTGTAATCCAATTATGAAGCAGGCATTGTCTTCTAAAAAAATCTATGGAAGCCCCTTATCTTGACTGTAGAAGTATCCTTTCTGGATTTTAGCTTTTCTTTCTCATCTTCCGTCCATCTGCTTCTTTTCTTTTCCCTCAATAACTCTTACTTGTACTTTACGATCATCAAAATTTTTTAAAAATACTTTTTTTTAAAAATACTTACTTATCATCAAAATTTTTTAAAAATACTTTTTTTGTTTTTGTTTCATATCATTCGTATAAATTTTTTTGTATTTATATTTCTTTTGATAAGTTTTTTTTTAACGAATTATTTGTCAGTGCATATAATGAAAGCAAACGCATTTTTGATTTTTGACCGTAAGGGAGACTCTATTTAAATAACGATCGGCAGCAGCCGTTTCCCGGGGAATTCCCTGTTAATTTTCAGAATAAACGATCTACTCTGTCATACTCATCATATATCTTTATATATATATATATATATATATACACCCCTACATACATACACACATTTCGAGCTAACGTGAATATTTTGATTGGCGAGAGTTTTAACAGTAAAGTTTGTCCTCTCGCCGTTGTCATACCGATATTTTTATAATGAAGTCGCGTGTGCATGGAACGAATAAAAAAAAAGAAGAAAGAAACATAACGTAATATTGATTTTTCACACTCGCTGGATGTTTAATGGAATAATAAAGCATTAAAAAAGTAATTCACGAGAATTCATTCTTTTTTTCAACGAGAATGTTTTCTTTTAAAGTTTACTTAATGATATTTTTAAAAAGTTATCAAAATGAAAATTTTACTAAAGATTGATCTTTTTTTCTTAAAATTTAACATTTATTGTTAAAATAATATTTAATTCACATATGATAACTATAATAAAATGTGAACTGACAAATCCATTTCGATGGAATAATGTATAAATTTTATTCAAATTTTATTATATATAAAATATTGAATAATTTCAAATGAACTAAGATATTTATCTTTCAGAGATATTAAACTTTAAATGTTTATAAAAATAACTAAAGAAAAATTAGGTCATGGTTTAATATTTGATTATCGAATTTTAAAATATTTACAGTAGAATTCTCTTTTTTCAAATCAATTTGACATTAATTATTTCACAACGATCACTTTAATTATATCAAAGTTTTAGTTATAAACTCTAGGAAAAATAGAGTTAAAAAAAGTAGACGAAAAATTTTAAATAATACATGATTTTTAAATATATTTCACGTGAAATTTCTGAAAATTCCTAGATTGACGATTTTATAAAAGATTTATATAGTAATTTCATAAAAGTAATTTAAAATATCAGCTTTGAAATATAATTTATTGCTCAAAATATCATCAAATTGTAGCGTAACATGAATATTTCCGTAAATTCGGTATATCCAGCTATCTGCGAGCGTATAACTGCCACATTATATTATCGAATTTAATATACTTTCAAATAAATTTTTCCTGATTTTCATTCGATTTATTCTTTAATGTCCTGCATTTATTACTCAAGCATTAAAATCCAGCATTCAATAAAATGATAACAATACAAATGATTATTAAAAAAGTCACTCGGCCGTGACATCTAATTAAAATACTTTATTTTTTTTTTTTCACTTTTTTTTTTTATCAAACAACATTTCAACATTATTTACGTATGCAAATTACTTTTACTCGACAAATACGTATATAAACATATTTTACACAAGTCTATGTTCAGACACATATATAAATATATACATATATATCCATTACGCCATTACTATTTTTGAATAAAATAAACTTGAAATTACTCTAAATGGCAATCATAGCAGAGTTATAGAGACACATAGTACCTTGTGTCCTATGTAAATATATTAACGTACTACTAATAGTAGTAGTAGTAGGAGTAGTAATAGTAGTAGTTACCGTAACGTGCCACAGGAACGTAAATTAACGACCAAATAAGCAAACAATTTGCTCTTCTCAAACACTGCGTTGCGTCCAATCATACCTAGACTAAATAGAGAAAGTTTAAAAAAAAAAGAAAGAAAAAGATAATAAAAAGAGAGAAAGAAAAATCCTTCCACTCCGATTCTAAACATTCTGAAAGCCCCCAAAGATGACTACGTTCGCTCGGTGTACGCAAATTCACTTGCATATGTATATACGTAGTATATCCGAGTGTGTGTATGTGTATCCAATGGCAAGCACGCGCATAATAACGCAAATGCAAAGCGTATCAGAGGCGACTCGATTTTGCATCAGTGCAGCGTGTAACGACGTTTGCTTTTCCGCGTATGTGGCATCATTCCCTTTCCAGTTTTCATGACTATACGCATATATAGATATATAGTTCTTTGTGAAAATCGTTCTACACTATCTCCCTTCTCTTTCTCTTTACCCTTTCGTTTATTTACACAGCTGCGAATAAACTGTTCTACGATGCAGCGTAGCCTCAAAAACATAGTCACGAATATATCAGTAGTAAAGGTCTAGAGATAGTGCGACAGTTAACTAAATTTTAACTCGTTCGATATTATTCTATTTTTATGTATTTTTTATAATTATAATTTATTTATAATTAATGAAACTATCATTCATCACATCCAAATTATAAAGATAATGTGTTGTAAATGCATAATTTATTTCACATATATTACATAATATTACAGAATACTACAGAAGTTTTTCGTATCATTGATGTACTGTTTTCCAGTATTAATAAAAATTAATTTTTTATTTTCGGAACAAATTTGAAAATTAAACAACACTGTATCATGATTCCATTGTTTATAATGTATTTTTTAAGCTTTACACTGGCCCTTATCAAAATTATCAGAAAAATCATCATAAAGCTGCAACAGTCACGCGTAGAAAGTACATTACGATCCCTATGTCGCATGAATTCACAAGTAAACATAGACGGTTATCGAACCAGGAATAACGAAATTCAATTGGTTGGCCAAATGAAACAACAACGTTAAAAAAAAAAGAGAACGACTAAAAAAAACGTTCATACAGTCAGGCGTATTGTCATGCGTATTTGCACGATTTTATTCGACGTCGTTTACTCCATTGTACAAAGTATATATTGAAAGCTGAAATCGAAACTTTCCATAAAAAAAAATTAATACCATAAAGTATCCTACATATGATGCTCTATTTTATATTTATAATGAAAAAGAATTAAATAATTACGACAAACAATGCTTTGAATTTTTCGATTAAAAGTAAAATACATTTAAATCTAGTAAAAAAAAAGAAGAAATTCCAATTTTAATCAAAAGTGGGAAGAAAAAGAAAAAAAATAGTATATGAAGAGCTTCAGTTTTAGTACAAAATTAAATGTGTAACTGAGAACTCGCATTAAATGAACGCGAAGGCGTTAAATGGACGCGACTCCATTTCCTCTTTAATTGATTTTTCTCTTGGTTTCCGTGCTTTGCAACCACTATTCTCATCGTACTTTTCATTTCTCTTTCTCTCTCTTTCTCTCATGGTCATTGTCGTTGTTCTCTTGTCTAGTACGTTTTACTTGCGCTTAAGAGCCTTGCTAGCATTCGCTTTCAATTTCTAGTCGAGGGTCTTTTGTACACAGGAAGCTTCTAGTACTTTTTGGCCAGCACATAATCATGGTATCACTCAAACACTAGATACATATTCTCATTTCAAAAAGAGGGAAAATCTAAATTACATTGTTAATATGATATTTATCAAATAGGATCTTGAACTATCATGACTAAATGTAACTTATACTATTATTTAAATACATAATTTTATAAATAGAAAGAAAATTATTTCAATACTTTTTTGTTGTTTCAGTAATCCATATTGAAAAAATATGATTCAAGACTTATATTTTTATTTATATATATGTGTAAGAATATATAAAAGCAAAATCATTATTTCAATGTTTGTGTTAGTGTAAATGCCTGTGTCTAAATATAGGTACACAAAACTATATTTGTATATTGTAAGCTCCTATGTACATTTATAATTAGCTTCATTGAAAAATTAAATAAAATTCAACAATTTAGAAAGTTTAAAGAAATTTTTTCTTTTTCAATTGAATCAAGAGCAAAATATTTGTCCATACACGTATATGCACTATCGAGGGTAGTATATATGGAAATTCCTGTTTTATCCGTACATCCATTCAATTTGTTGATGTAAGTGCTTAAGGAATGGCTTAGATTTATAGTGAGAAAATGGTTTTAGATATAAAATACACAGCCCCTAGCAGTTGTTGTTGACTCTTAATTTTGTTTTCCTTCTTTTTATTGTGCTTTTTATTTCATTTTTCTCCGGATTTAACAAGTGTTTTTCTTATCTAGATTTACACCATTTTTCCTTCACTAAAAATATTGTTACACCAAATTTTTAAAGCAATATTTTTTTTCATAAGTAATTATTGATTTACGGAAAATATATTCGTTGATTTTATTTTATGTGCCAGCAGAAAACTATTTTTGTAATGAGTCAAGCTGTCTCAACTGGGCACACTAAAAATGAAATTGCACTTTCCAATCATTTTATTATTTTATTACGAAGATGTATTGATAAAAAACAACGTCCTAAAAAATTTTCGAAAAATTTAAATTTTTTAAAAAGTTATTAACAAATGAAGTCTAAAGCCGTTTTTTTTTCAAAATTCAATTTCTCCGCAAATATTGAATGAAAGTTGATGAAATTTTCAGGGTAAGTACAAAACTATCTTCTATTTAAGATGAAATTTAAATTTTATAAAAATGTTTACAATTGTTGTTATAAAATTAATTTTTTAATAAACAATTGAAAATTTAACAAACTTCTCGGGTAGGTAGGAAAAAAAATTTTTTTTAAGGAATATTCTATAAAGTCTAAAGTATCTTTTCCTGAAAAAAATTTTGGTAATATTCATAAACAAAAAAGTTACGAATTTTTTAATGCGGCGGGATGAGCTTGCGGCGCGCTACCGCGAGAGATACTTACGCGCGTTCAAGCGCTCAGCTTTTTGTACCTGCTTATTTATGCAATGAGTACTACAGATATTGACAAAGTTAAAGATTTTTATCTTCATGACGATGTGAGTAGGGTCATGCCAGGATCGAAAGAATACAAATCTGTTGTTGTTAG
Source organism: Anastatus disparis (assembly GCA_017163975.1). Classification (NCBI taxonomy): domain Eukaryota; kingdom Metazoa; phylum Arthropoda; class Insecta; order Hymenoptera; family Eupelmidae; genus Anastatus; species Anastatus disparis. The sequence goes on from JAFFSR010000251.1 coordinate 7,930,473, forward strand.
TGGAAAACGTCAACACAAACAGGTATGAAAATGAAAATATCGTCAGTTGTTTTATTTATTGCGCTTCGTTTTTACGCTTTACGAGTTTGTAATATAGTTCAAATAATTATATATCCAAGTACATAAAAGCTCGAAAATGTAGATTTATTATAAAATATTTCCTCTTTGATAAATTAAAATCTGTAATGATATGAGATAAAATAGTTAGTAGGGATGTTTCAATTTCATCTTAATATTTTTTTAGAAACGCTTATTATTGGGAAATCTTGCCGATTTACATACAGATTTTGTAAAGAAATTTCCGGAAGTAAAAGTTTCGTTGTCAGTTTTAAAACTTTGAGGCCACCTCAGTGTATTTTAGCTGGTCCTAAGGGTACGCATAATGTTTGCGTTTGTAAAGATCATGGCAATATCCGTCTAAAATTAAGAGGCCTCAAACAAGAACTCGCTCGAAAAAACATCAATTTTCAAACAAGTTATCGAGAACTTTTTATTGAAATAATTTGTCCAAGTCAAACTGCAGCTTGTTATCTGGGAAATTGTGAAAACTGTCCTGGGACAAAGAAAATTCTCGATGATTTGAAATCAACTTTAGAAAATAATGGCATCACAAGTATTACATTCAATCAGTGGCTCACAACTGACAGGTATTTGTTAAATATTTGTGTCTCAATTTTTTTAGACAGTAATTAATTTTCTAAAATATATAATTTTCTATTAGATGTCAACTACTCACACAAACTGAAAGTTCACATATTTTTATTAAAAATCTTGGTAAAGAGTTGCCGAAAGTTTTAAAACATGATTTTATTGCCAAGTCGCAAGCAGAATATCTAGAAAAATTGAAAAATTTACTGGAATGTGGTGAATATCTCGTAACTCTTGATTACTCTGAAAATTATTCTTTTCATGTGCAAGATGCTATTCAGTCGCAACATTGGTCAAAAGATCAAGCAACTCTTCACGTTTATGTTATATATCACAAGAAGAACAATGTTCTTGAGCATACGAATTTTGTAGTTTTTTCCGAGTATATAAACCATGATGCCACTGGAGTTCACCTTTATAATTCGAAAATGATTGGATTCTTGAAAAATAGATTTGGTGCTGAAAATATTAAAAAAATCTACTATTTTTTCGACGGAGCTGGTTCACAATATAAAAATAGATTTAATTTTATGAATTTACTATTTCATGAAGAAGATTTTGGCTTTGAAGCAGAATGGCACTTCTTCGCAACCGCACATGGAAAGGGAGCTTGCGATGGGATTGGTGGATGTGTTAAAAGACAAGCTTATCGAGCCAGTTTGCAGGGTGCTCAGATAACGGATACACGAAAATTATTTGAATGGGCGCAAAAATCCTTTCCTAAAATTTATTTTGATTTCTGTTCATCGAATGAGTATGACGAACATAAACAAGGTTTGGAATCTCGCTTTTCCCAAGCAAAAACAGTCAAAGGAACACGTCAATACCATAGCTATAAGCCACACGATTCAAAAAATATAACATGCAAGATTTTTTCTGATGATTCTAAGAGTACTGTTCAGAAAGTCTCTACTTAGATATTGTAAATAAAATGTTATAATTATTAAAATATATTATATATCAAATTATTTTCTCATGAATTTTATTTATTACGAGTTTTAGTTATTATTAATGTTATTTATTATGAGCAAATGCATAAATAATCAGGTACAAAAAGCTGAGCGCTTGAACGCGCGTAAGTATCTCTCGTGGTAGCGCGCCGCAAGCTCATCCCGCCGCATTAAAAAATTCGTAACTTTTTTGTTTATGAATATTACCAAAATTTTCTTCCAGGAAAAGATACTTTAGACTTTATAGAATATTCCTTAAAAAAAAAATTTTTTCCTACCTACCCGAGAAGTTTGTTAAATTTTCAATTGTTTATTAAAAAATTAATTTTATAACAACAATTGTAAACATTTTTATAAAATTTAAATTTCATCTTAAATAGAAGATAGTTTTGTACTTACCCTGAAAATTTCATCAACTTTCATTCAATATTTGCGGAGAAATTGAATTTTGAAAAAAAAACGGCTTTAGACTTCATTTGTTAATAACTTTTTAAAAAATTTAAATTTTTCGAAAATTTTTTAGGACGTTGTTTTTTATCAATACATCTTCGTAATAAAATAATAAAATGATTGGAAAGTGCAATTTCATTTTTAGTGTGCCCAGTTGAGACAGCTTGACTCAATACTGATATACATTTAATAATACTAATCTATTAAATTGAAAACTATTTAATAACAGCAAAAATAATTAATTAAAATATTTTTTTTTTCAATATCATGTAAAGTCAGAATTTTTTTTTTAATCGAACGAAAACAAATGTATATTTGGAAAAAGGTATCATTCAAATAATTAAATAAAAAATTGTATACTTTTTAGAAGTTTTGTTAGAGTATTATTATTTTTCAATAAGCAAGAAAAGCTTTTAACAAAATTCCAATGAAATAAAACAAATAAAAATACAATGTACATATAGATTATTTAAATAAAATGTATTTTTGTTAATCATTTTCTCTTTACAAAAAAAAAGTTTATACAAACAAATTTTTTGTTTACGCAATTTAATGAATCATGCGAACAAAGTGAACGACTAGCGTACCGTTAGTATTTTTCTTTCTCGTTTTATTTAAAAAGGGAAAAACAAAAAAACGATGTATGTATTTATTAAAAAAATAAAAAAATAACAGAGCATAAGTTAACAAAAACAAAGCCAACAATTTCGTTTCATTCGTATATGTTTCTCTATCCCTCAGCCTCTCTTCCTCTCTCTTGTGACTCTCTGGAGAATATAGAGGCCGCACCAAGCGCATCGGATTCAATTTGCGAGGCGGTATTATGATTTCATTCGCATCGAAACTTGGGCTTGTACACGCGCGAGAAGGGCGAGGTATAAAGCTTGGGGTTTGGGCACACAATATGTTTACTCGCGGGAATCAATTCACTGGAGCGTATATAGCAAGAGAGCGAGATGGAAACAGAGAGCAGAAAGCACTATATACCAAGAATATCTCTCTCATTCCCCTTGGCACGTTTCTCTTATTCTCTTCTTCTCTCTCTCCCTCTCTCTCTGCATAGTCCAACCACAAGTATAGCAAGTCCCTTCCAACAGGAATAGAAGGACGTTTTCCCAGGGTTTCCTCCCTCTGGACTTCCAACTTACATTCACTCTCTGTCCCTCTCTGTAATGCTTTCCTGGATTTTCGAGACGACGAGTAAACTTGCTCTCTCTCTCCCTCTTTTCGTTTCTCTTTCTTGCATTCGACTATACTCTCTTACTTGTTCTTGCGATGCCTTGACGAAACTCAACTTCGTCTTTCGAGTGTCTGTGACTCTCGGACAAAGTCGAATCTTACTCTTGTTACTCCTTCCCTAAGTCCTTTACCTTTATTTCAATTTTTTTTCTCTCTTTTATTTTGTTTTTATCTTTCGTATTGTTCATTCTTGAGAATTGTAGAAAGACATTGTTAAGGTGATTAAACAATTTGCATTAAGCAATTATTTTAAATTATTTATTTGAAGCCCTTATGCGACGAGTTAAGGATGTTTTATTAAGTGTATAAATTTGAAAACATGAACATTCAAATAATGACTTATGTAAAGAGTTAAAACTATTAAACAAAATATTTTTAAAAAAATGTCATGCCTGAATCTAATTTCCAATATATGTCTATTTATCGCTATTAATTGAATCTAACACTTTTGAGCAACTTCTTTCTCTTCTTTCTGTTAAATAAATCATGAAAAATTAAATTCATAAACTAAATTGATTACGAAATGTTATACCTTTGAAAAAGGTTTGCATTATTGACAATTAATCGAATTGAATTATCTTGGTATATATACATGAAGGAATCAAAGGATTAACCTTTGTGCAAACATCAAATTGCCTTTATGTTCATCCTATTCCTCAAACTCGTCATTCTCAATTCTATACCCCGAGACTAATGCGTTATATGATAGAGGTTCTTGTTATCGTTTGATAATCGACACAACACGTATATAGAAGCTCTTTCCTCTTCTCTTTCTGTTTCTACACGTCTACGGGATAAACTGAATTACCGACCAACGTCCATGATTTAATAATAGTGCAATGAGAGAGAGAGAGAAAGAGAGGGCTGCCTATTCTCTGTGATATATTGAAGTTATTTGGTTTGTGCTCAAACTCGGGCTTTTCACTATCTTTCTCCCTCTCTCTTTCCCTCAATGCTTTTGCTCCTTCTATAACAATTTGTTCAAATATTCGGTGTGTGTATATATATACAAGTTATATTAGTCGTCTTCATCGTGGCCTTATATGTATATGTGCGTCCACGTAAAGCTCGTAGAAGCTTCCCTAAAATTTCACATAAATTTCTGATCGGCAAGCTAAAGAAGAAGAGAGCGATCGTGATGCGCCATTTAACTTCGAGATTAACTGCCAAAGGCATCGGGTTAACGTTTCATGCCTGAACTCATATATTATATATATATATATGTATATATACATATATGCATAATACAGATGAGCTTGGAAAATAAAACGATTTGTATTGAAGAAATGGAGATATTTTTCGGACTTTAAAAAAAAGGAATTGTTGCGAAAAATAAAGTGGTTTTGGTTCGGTAGCTTTTTCTATTATTTTAATATATGAAAAAAAAGAAGGCGTTGAGATGAATGGTTTTTAATTTAAAGATTTGCTGATAACACTCTTAATTTCTACAATCTGATTTATTAATCTTGAGCTCTCCATTTATTTTAAAATGTATATTTTTTGGAACGAATATGAATTTTCTGAAAGGAATTTTAATTATATTATGTTGATGCAGTTATACTGACTGATCCATTTAAAACTATGTATTTTCATCTTATTTATTGTGTAGATAAAAAATAAATTAATAGTTTATAATATAGAGGAAAATTTATTTAACATTTCGAACAAAAATTTAATAAATCAATGAATTTTCAAAGTTTATTACATTATGTAAAAGGTTGTAAATTGGATCAAATGAAAGCATAATGATGTTGTCACTAGTGAGCCAAGTCGATAAATATTCGTTCATATAAAACATTCAAAATGATGTAAAAGATGATAAAACTGAATAATACGAGATCCATACGTTCAAAAGTTATTGTTTTTCATGTGCGTAAATTTTACAATCTGTATGAAGTCGATAATACACGTTTCATAAATAATGAGAACATTTTCCTCCATTTTTGAAATTTACTGAAAAACAAAATTAATGAAAATTTAAGTATAAAATCAAATATATACGCATTATAAAATAATACAATGTATTATATTATATAATAAATTTATGAAAAAAAATTTAGTCATTGTTCATTTAAATGGATACAGATAAACGGTAATTATCTTCAAAAACTATCAAACATTCTATAACAGTATAAATTTGTATATTGCCATTTTAGATATTTCTATGAATACAAACGACATTATCATTCCACTAACTGTTGATGCATATTAATGCATTTATATATAATTCATAATCAATGCTAGAAGCAAAAGGGCTGAAAACATTTTAATTCGTTGAAAGTGGTGAGTCCATTCGATTAAACATTCTATAAGCTATGATGACCCACATTTGATTATTATTTAATGCAATACTAATCGCCAGTTTGTGTTCTACTATTATCAAACTATATTACGTCACAGTACATCTAATTTTCCGGAATTCTAGCAGCATTCATTGCTACTTTTGTATATATATATATATATATATATATATATATATATATTTGTGTTGATTACGAGATCCTGTATCGAGCTATTATTGATATCTATGTTAATGCACCGTTACCTTGACAACAATTCTAAATATTGTTAATGACAAGAGTGCCTCAGGGCATGAACTCAATATAATGTCTATTACTGAAAGCTAAGAAGGAAAAATATTTATAATATTTCTACAAATGATTTTAACTGGATAATTTACATTTTGTATATCTTTTTTTAATTATCTAAATAGTTAACGTAATTAAGAGAACTACTTCTATATTATTTTACAAAATTTTTAGTCTGGTTCAAAGATTTTAAAAACAAAATAATTTTAGCAGTATCACTGATTTATCATACAGATTGTAGACAAAATATGATTGATATTTCATTTAGTATATTATGACTAACATTAAAAAAAAATATTGTGACTAGATTTGTAAAAACTTCTAATTGTGAGTTATTTTTGAAATATATATATTATTTCACAACTTCAAATTTTTATATCTTTTGTGAACAATTCTCCAGAAAACCATGCGAAAAAAGTGGTTTTCCTCATTTTTAAGAAAAATTATTTCCATATCTTAAAAATGAAAATGACTTTTTATTCAATGATACCAAGTTAAGATATCAGAACTAAGTTAATGCCTAGAAAAAAATCAATTTTAAATGCAATATTAATTTTTTTAAAATAATATTAATTAATAAAACTTCTTTTCACCTTAAATATATATTAAATACAAGACTTTGATTCACGAATAATTTTTAAAAATCTCATTCAATGACTGAAATCCTTTCCTTTATTCGAACACTTGATTTTTATATGCTTGCCGCAGGCTTTCTTAGCCAATTTTCAACAAATTGACTTCAAAATTTCCAGAGATCTTCAATTTGTTTATCTTCACAAAATAATAGTTTAAGTTTAAAAAAAATAGTACATTATTTAACTAGGAAGTAAAGTCTCATATTTCTCCCGAGGGGAAGTTTGCGACCCGAGCATGCGAAGCGAAGCAATTATTAATATTTAATAAAAAAATTCAAATCTATTCAATTTTATAAGTCTTAATTAAAATTAGCGGGAGAAATGGATATTGGAAAAAAATAAATATTTTTTGAATTTTATGTAGGTAATTCAGTTCAACATTCTCTTAAATTTATCAAAATTTTATTTTTTATTTTATTTAACGTCGCTTTAATTATGCTATCATTGCAATGCTAATTAGCGACGAAGCTTGCCAGCGTGCTTGTGAACAAAGCACATATAACGTACAGTGCGGTGCTTGTATCAATCGTCCGAGAGTGTGATTCGAACTCAGTTCCTCGAGTTACGAATCCATTGCTCTACTGAGTGAGCCACTGACAACCACTAATCGAGAATAGTAATTTGGTAAGTTATTGTATGTTTACAATCATCAAGATTATTAATTTCCTTAATTCTTTAATGTTGTAATTTATATTAAAAAAATAAAATAGCATATTTTTTATTTATTTTATCGCTTACAACAGATCGAGTAATCAATATTAGTTAACTTTCAAATAATTAATTATTTTGTTTTACTTTTCTTATATTATCTAATACTAAATCTTATATGTAGATTTTTCTCTTCTCAACATTAATGCTAAATTTTTTTATATATCAAATATTTTAACGAAGTTCTTTATTACTGAATAAAAGCGCACAGGCTATTTTTTATTAGAATTATATTCATTTTTAAGAAATTAATAGAAGGTATTCAGGAGTTCAATATTTTAAACTTTTTTAAAATTTGATATTATAATAATGCAATATTTTAGTTTCAATAACATTTACAGTTAAGTGATTTAAATGAATATAATTATATAAAACTAAATAAATAATAATTAAATTCTCATTAATATGAATTATTCTTATAAAAATATTTAACTTCAATTAAAAATCTAACTTTTTCATGTTTTTTTACTTCCAATTGAAATTAATGAGTTCATTTTTAAACCAAGAATAGGAGAAAACCCCGATACAAACAATATAAAAAAAGCTAAAAGAAAATAAATCTCAGTCCTCAATAATGAAGTAAAGAAAGAAAAAGATTTAGGAAAACTCTTTGAGAGAACGGAAAAGAGAGAGAGAAACGTAGAGAAACAGAGAGGGGAATAGAAGAGGGTTGCGTTCATGAGGAAATATTTGCCAAAGGATCCTCTTTTCGCTGACCGGCTTCAATTGAGCGGCTACACACTCAAGAGGTAGGCTCTGCTTCATATATATATATATATATATATATATATATATCCAAGTACGTTGGTACACATCACGTGTATAGTACGATCGTGATTCCTCTTCACTTTTCTGTTTGTCTCTCTTTCTCTTTAATTCATGATGAAATAAATTTCCTTTCTCGCTTTACGCACGTACACTTATGCACACGCATTTTAGCTTATATACAGAAACAAGTGTTTCGTAAACATACTTGTATATGAGCTCGTGCGTACACATTTATGTTTAATTATTGCTCATGAATTGCTTATGTAGTAGTCATTTTATAAATGCTCGATAGCGAAAACTGTCAGATCATATTAATTACTTCTTCAGCTATCCCTATATGCGCTTCTGGAATTTTATATTTATTATGAAACATGTGAGATGTTAAACTTCCTGATAAAATATATTTAATTAATTTTTAATCAATTAGATTGAATTATATGCATATCTTTCAAACTAATGGATATTTAATATTAGTGTTTAGGTTCCATCTATGGAGATGTATCCTTTTTTCATATAAATTTTTTTTATAATTACCTAAGGAGATGTAAAACTGACACTACACCTATACTCATAAATATTGACTATCTTTTCATTTTATTGGAAAATTTCAGGAAAAAAAATGCTTTGGCTTATAGTATGTACCTTGAAAATCATTCAGTTAAATTTTTAAATGAATTTATTTATTAGTTTTTAAGAATTTTGGATTTCTGGTACAAATCCGACAAATTTTAATGTATAATATTAAACCCAAAATTTTCAAATAGGCTGAGAAACAGTTTAGGTAAAAAAAATATATCAGATCGAAAATACTTAGGCATCACACACACTCACTATTGATCCTATTTATAAACCTTAAAATATTTTAATTAAAAATAATTCAAGCAAATTCAATTCAAATTTAGTTGGCGCGCGTGATCTTAAATTTTAAGTCGATTTCTGCAATATCAGAGGTTATGTTTATATTCTTGTTTAACCGACCCATTATTAGTTCTGCAATATAAAGTATGGACAATGGTTGATCAAGCGTTAGTTTATTAGTTTTCAAATATTTTTTATTTGGAAAAATATGTTATAATAATAATATGAAAACAGAATCGCAACTATAGAAAATAAATAAAATGAAATATTCAGTAAAGTAAAGACTTTATACGAAATAAGCCAAAAGCTTTCCGGACTATTATTACTTGTATATACACTTGGAAGCATCGTATTGCCAAGCGAGTTTGAAGCGAGCACCCTTCCTTTACAATTAGTTTAACGAAGTACGACATTCCCCACTACCACATGCTTGAATTAGGAAACAACACCTTCTATATATCCAGCGCATAAAGTCCTTTGTCAAAGATTTCTACTTTGTTTTGTATAAAGAGCTAAGTTTTCGGAGAATTAGTTAAAGATGGAGAGAATTAGTTACGCCTTTAGTTTCTCTCTACTTATATAGCCAGAGAAATGGGAAATTTTGCTTTACTTATATACAATATATACGTATATTTGGAGCAACCAATCGTTATGAAATTACCTAGCCATAATAATGGACGCCACAACTTTAGCCTTGGCATTGTGGTTTCAGTGGTTAAAGGATGTTACTCTAGGGTTAAGAGAAAGTAAGATAGGTAGAGGGAACCTTGTGCTTAAAGGGCTATAAGGAATAATAGTGTATATACATGAAAGAAAGGAGGAGGTGGGGGAGGCGTAACGTTGGAAGTCAACGAGCGACGTTAATTACTCCCTTAAGAATGTTGTATAACGGGTAGCGTTATATACGTGTGTATTTATACACATATACATAGCTCAGTATATAATTTAAGGTAGGTTCTTAGCTCACACATACACATGCATACAGAAGCCTAAAGTCTTAAGTAGTGAGAGGTGTAATAGATATTACTGGGCTGAACTCTCTTGAGGCAAGCCCCAGCGAGCGAGTAGAGAGTAGTATAGGAAGCTAGTAGTATAGTTTCTAATGTAAGCAGACGCCTTATTCGCGAGCTATTTGACGCTTCTGCGAACATTGCAGCGTCAAGTCTTTGACGTATATGCTACCTTGCTAAATGTATGTAAACGCATAGGCGTGCTATCCCCCTTTTAGAAATATTTCCTCTTTCTCTCTTATAGTCAATTTCTCATCTTGGAAACTTCTAACTTTGACTTGAATACTTTGTGAGAAAAGGAAGAAAGACGAAATTAGACCATACTGTGAAAGGTTACGTGATAGCTATCTTATCGGAATGTTTTAGCTTTCGCAACTGATGAGAACATTGCTTATTAACATCAAACAAAGAGCAAACAATTTCTCATTAGATTTGTTGAATTGTTTTTAATTTACGGCGATTACAAACGCGCTCTGCGTGCCTTACTATATTTGTTTTTTGGTTTGATATAATTTATTAGAATATTGCAATTTTTTTTCATATTAAAATTAGACGAACGTATCTTATAAATAATAATATAAAATTTATTATGTAAGAACTTTTGAAAATATATCAAATCAATGATTCTTGGCTAATAATTTTTGCCTTATTAGAACGTGCTCAAAAACGATATTATAAATGCTTTATAAATCGTAGAATATGATCATTTGTTAGAGTGAAAATGATATTTCGATTATAATTTTATAAAATTATGTTCGAAAATCATTAATTTTAATTATCATCATCATGTTTTATTTCATGAAAAATTTATTATTCGTCACACGTTTGATTTAAACTTATCAAAATACTCTTATTGTGACGTCAAATTTTTACCATCAATTTTTTAAGAGATTTTTAATCTTAAAAAAACTGTTAAAATTAGTGAATATTTTATACAACAATATATAAAGTTTAATTTCAAAGCAATTGCAAAATAATGAAAAGTTTCAATTGATTGTTATTATACTCACCAATGTTTTTTTTTTAATTTCATTGCATTTATAGAAATATTCAACTGTTTTAAACTTCATTATTAAATTTATTTTTCATTAAACAAATGCTAGAACAAAGTTCCATATATTATGAAATTTAATTAAAGTGCCTAAGCATTATTAAATTTTAATAAAATTAAACTCCATAGGCAATGTTTCTTTTCTTTACGCTAAACTACTGTCAAAGTTATAAATAAAGTAGTTACAACTTTGTTGACTTGTATCTGAAATGTCCATGTACTCTTTAAGCTCGAACAATAAACTTTCTCGTAAAGATATTGTACCCATGAAAAGATACTTCTATCAAAAGGCATTAAAATGTATTTCTCCTTTTGTAGAGCTCAAGGCTTTAAATTTATTAAAGTAATATCTTCATAATAATTGAAGTTTTCATCTTTCATTTTATCACACTAAACAGTAATTCATTAAGAAAAGAAGAGCTTTAGCTAATTGCTCATCATTTCAAATAAGCATTTATACCTTTTCAAGAAACTAAAGTAAGCTATTGCCATTACATAATAGATAATTACTCGATGCAATCCTTAAAGAGTTTCCTTAGCTCTTTTTTCATCTGTTCAACATCAAACAGTGTACGTCTTAGTACAAAGTTTCAACCTTTAAAGTTCTTTTTATTTTTTTTTATTTTTTTTTTTTCAAGGAAAAGATGCACATTATGAAATTGCGCTCAACTAAAGCTCGAATATTTGAAATCGTACTTGACTTTTCTTGTGTAAGTATAGATATATATTGCCATACGGGGAGTCAAAGACGAAGCTTTATGAGTAAGTTCTTCTTGGTATGACAGACGATCTTGAAAAGGAAAAGAGCTTGCACATCAAAGGCCAACGATGATGAACCCTTGTACACGAAAGTACATACATACATACACACGTAAATTTCACACATACAAACTTTTGTTTTATGTACGAGTGAACCAAAGTCACATGCGTGTAATAACCGGCAGACGAAGTGTGTATAATAAACCGGTTAGTGGCTCGTTGACGTACGTAAGTGGTGCAAAATATTTTCGAGCAATATTGGACAAACCATATATATATATAGATATTATTCTCGTTGTCTATAATACGAAAAGATAGTACAGGATCTATTCTCTTTAATGTCGTTAAAGTTTCATAGCTTTGGGTGAAAGAAGGGATCTCAGTTGGAATTCACGAATGTAAGTGCGTAAGCTCTTTTTACTTCTCTTTTTTTTGTAATCTTCCAATGGGAATTTCTTATTGAGAAAGTTTTTCTCTCTCCCTCTTGACTCTTTCGATTGACGCGAAGAGAGCTGCATTTTCTTAATTCTTTTCTAAACCGTCATTTTATTTTTATTCGGTTTCACGTAAGATACTTTTAAGCCACAGAAATTCTATACTTACAATAAAAATTTATTTGCTCGAACGAATTTTGGCACAAGAAAAATAAAAGTATTAGTTTATATTGAAGACTAGAATTGATGTAAAATATTTGATTGAATTTTTTATGGATTAATTCAGTACTATGAAATTAGCTGCTTCTCATTAAAACTTTACTTAAACTTCAGTGTAAACAATTTTATATTTAAAAATAAATATTTAAACTGTCAGTTTATTTATGCCCTAGGATATAATATTTATTTACATGTTTTAAATGAAAATTGTTATAATATTAATTTATATGTGTTATTTATAGAGCCTTGCCAAAGTGTAACTTACAATTTCGCACATTGTAATTGCTTTATCATCTTTATACTAAGAATAACAATAAACTGACATATATGATCTTAAGGTATTTATAAAAGATTATCAGCAGCTTAAATAGTTGGTTCATAATTACTAAATAGCAATAATAGTAGTTCAAAGAAAAAAATATAAAGTTTTACAAAACTATGTAATGAAAATTAATGCTTTCAAAAAACTTTTTTTATCAGTAGGGAATTTCAATTTGATTATAAGATTATTGAATTATAATATATTATCTCTGATTAATTGCGTAAAGCTTAATAGAAACTGGATTTCCTATTTTTAAATTTATCTTTCTGAAATTTCGAAAATTCAAAATTCATTGTTTGTAGTTATCATTAGCATCTCTGGATTTTCCGAGTACTCTAAAACTTCAACTCTGTTATTTGAATTTAAAAGCTAAGTAAATAGTAATCTAAAAGAGAACTTATTTGATAAAATATTTAATTTTTTTATTAAAACAAGAAAAAGAATTTTATATTATGTTATTTCAAATTTAAATAAACATTAAAATTTATTTCCATTCACTTTTATTTATTGATTAATAAATAATTCATTATTTTACTTTTATGAAAACACAACTTTGAAAAATGTTTTTGAGATTCAAAAAAGATTTATATTGGCTGAAAGTTTAAATAAACAAAGAAAGAAAATTCTCTATCTAACATCGGCAGAATTTTAAATAATTATCAATATCAGTATTATAAAATAACATAAAAAATAAAAATTGAGGAGAAAAATAATTTTTTTTGTGCTTAACTCATCAATTATATGTTTTAATCCAGAATAGTTAAAAATGTTGCCTCTAACACTTCTTTATATATTTATTTATAAACCAAAAGGAATGTCGCAGTATTAGAGCACCGGTTGAAAAGAAATTGCAAATCCATTACTTGCAGAACTTTTTCTCACTACTCACTGATATTTATTGAGTTCGTGAAGGAAGCCACAAGCGAATCTTATGATATAAATATATATATACACTTATAGAACAATAATTGAGCTTTTTTTTTCTTGTCACGAAACTCATAGAGAAATATATAATCCTTTTCCTTCTTATTCTTACCGGTATATACAGTAGAATCACAAAAATGATAGCAATTTAATGTTGGTAATAGATAATCCACGCACGTCTTTAGTTTTGTCCATTTATTTTCTATCCTTTTATTCCTTCTTCATTATTTTCCTTCATTTTTATACGATTCATTCTATATTTGACCTTTTATATAGTCCAGTCGAAGCTTTAGGTGCTTGAATTCTTAATTTTATTTATGCGTTTATGTTTATATATAGGCGCTGATTTAAGAAGTACTATGAAGTTCATTTTTATATGAAAGGTAAGGTGGTTGAGTATAATAGAGATGAGACACGAGTCGTGCACAACAAAATTGAGGAAAAAAAAGAAGAAATGAAAATGAGAAAGAATAAGGGGAACAAGAGCATGGAATTAGTGGATAAGTGGATATAGGAAAAATGAATCGTTCTCTACATTTTTTTTTATTTTTGGAGGGCTTATCAAATTATAGTCTTAGCGATTTCAAAAACTTTTTTATTACCAATTACGAAAGTGGAAAAAATATTAATGAAAATTTATGTTTTCGTAACTTTCTTTTGATACTTATAATATGAAAAAAATTTTATTTGTAAAATTTAGAATATTGAATAATACATTTAATTATAATTTAATTTATTTTTCTCACTACTTATTAGAAAATTAGCAATTCAAAAATGTATGCATGCGTATGTATTTCATCAATTCTTAACCCTTTCAGAACCAATGTACATTACAATGTACATTGACATTTTTTGGTTTTTTTGAAATTGTGCAAAAGTGGCTTCAAATTTTGTAAAAAAAATATGTGTATTAGATTGAAGTGGACTATTTCCGATCTCAAACTGAGGGCCTAAGATATTATATCTTTGATAGAAACTGAGAAAACTTGAAAAGAAAAAAAAAAAAATAATTTTCTTTATCGCAAAAATTGCTTAATAAATGAACACTCATCATCGCTAAATGGTTATCAGAACTTTTCATGATGAAATAATAATTCCGTTCTGAAAGGGTTAAATATTAAAAGTTTATTGTTGATTTTCGTCAGAATTTAATGATATCATAAGTTTAATGTTATTTAAATGCCTATTAAATAATAGAAATATTTTTATACTTCTTATGTTATGCGTTCGAAAAAACTAATTTCTACTAATATTTTAATGTAAATTTATGGTTGCCATTGTTGCTTTCATTAAAATTAAGAGAAAGACATAAAAAATTGTAATAAAGGACACAAAAACCAATAGAAAGCATAAATGACAACGAAAAAAAGACCTAAAGTAAAACAAATAAGAAAGAGCAGAGGTTAGTACTTAGTCGATTTATCTTGGTATTCATTGAGAAGAAAGTAATTATCAAGCCTTACAAACGATAAAAGAGAAAATAGGGGTCGAAAAGTAAGAAACTTTTGTCTCCTATCCCGGACGTTTATTCCAATGACTTTGCAATCAGTTTTACTAAAATTGAAAATTCGT
The DNA here is from genome assembly GCA_017163975.1 of Anastatus disparis. Taxonomy (NCBI): domain Eukaryota; kingdom Metazoa; phylum Arthropoda; class Insecta; order Hymenoptera; family Eupelmidae; genus Anastatus; species Anastatus disparis. Next base: position 7,945,608 of record JAFFSR010000251.1, read on the forward strand.
TCATTGTTCTAAAAGCATCGTTGTATAAAGAGGTAATACGTAAACACAAATATTGTTAATCTTTCCAAATGGAGCTTAATTGAAAATTCATTATTTTTACTGCTGTACTTTATTTTTAACTTCTTTTTTTTTAAACTTTTGTAAATACAATTTTAGTATCTCTTTCCAAGCATTGTTTTTAAGAATTTTTTTTACTCGTTACACTTTTATGTACCTTTTGTAACTTCGTTTTAAAAGAAAATTCATTTTAAGTTCCTGTAACAATAATAAAAAACGATGCTAACATAGACTTTTAAGTAGATTAATGTACGTATAACACTTTACTTTACTTTAAACTATACAGAAGTCAACAATGTAATTGGATGAAAAAGGGTGTGCACCATTATTTATAAAGTGAAATAAATGTTAGGATAAAATTTTCAGTACAGATTATAATTTTCGCAATCATTTTTTAAAATATATTTTACTCGATAAAATACAATAACTACTTGTATTTTATATTTTTGTATTTTACATTTTGAAATGATATAAATAAAATTTTTGAGGTAGCTTAGGCGAGTTTCTTTAATAGAGTTTTATAATATTAATAGAATCAATTTTATATTTTGTATCATTTTTTATTTTTTTTTTAATTTACTCTCATTAATAATTATATTCTTGACTATTAAAATATGACTCATATGTAATTAAGCTTACTATTATATGAAGCGCATACACACATTCGTGCTTATCGTAGATAGTTTTTATAGTGCTACATCATATTTTTAATTACTTTTTTTTTTTTAATTGACTGATTATTTATTATTTTCTTCAAAATTCTAATCCAACAAATTAGGAACTGTAATTATCAATTTGATGCAATTTTAAACTCTTCTATTTTTCATGAACTACTGACATTTAGACAACATTTTTTATCAAAGCCTGTATAACATCTTTAAATTTTCACTCACTACTTTTTTTCATCACTTCTACTTTTGTTCGATTCTTGATTCTACTTAAACAATAAATAAACAATAATTCATAAAAAACTTGATATATTTACTTATATAAAATATTTTCTTATCTAATGTTCACATCATGAATTTAAAACAATGTATATGATTTATTAAAATAACTACTAAAATTGGACCATATTTGAAGAAGTTTTATAGATAGGTTGCATCGATTCAGTCAAACCTTTAGCCAGATAGTAAATTCATCTCAATAACTAAAAGCTTGACAAATCCATAAGTCTCGAATAAAGTCTCAATAAAATTTGAATAATCTTTTCTTTTGCATAAGATTAACCGATTTCTACCCCTCCTCCTCCCGAAGAAAAGCTCATCCAATTTCTAGCAAAAAACAAAAGACATTGGTATACGCTTCGAAAAAAAGGAAAAAAAAAAAATAAAGATGAGCAACATTTCGCTAGCGTTATATCGAATCTTTTCCAATCATATATATGAAGGCTTATCCTCCAATTCAGTGCTCACAAGCCAAGGAGCATCCAAGCCAAAAGAAAATCGGAATCTCATTCTGTTAGGACTTAGATCCCTTCGTCGTCTTTTGCTACATATAAGAAGCTATGGTATCTCTTTTCCTTACTGATAGCTTCTATATATCCTGGGATCATCCCGCGAATGTCTTCTTCTTTCTTTTTTTTTTCTTAGCCCTTTGTCTTTTCTTCTTCTTTCTTGTTACTTACCCTTCTCTCTTCCCTTATTCTCATCGGTAGCATCGTCACGTGCACAAAAGACCCTTCGTATAAAGGAAAAAAGAAGCACACCAGATGGCTTTGTATAAATACGTACGACAAGTGCGACGATTATGCGCGAACGAGGCGTGAATAAGCCCAAAATCAGGATGTAATCGTATACCAGTGTTGTCTATTTATCAAGAGTTTGCAGAGGTCGATTCGTTGCTATGGACAAAAGAGAAAATATATAAAACAAAGAAGGATAGATTTCACTCTATTTACCAAAGCATACCACGCAATTGTGTGATTCTCTGACAAATGCTACCTATCAAATAAGAATCTTCACTCTTGGATTTGATTTTCTGCTGAAAGATGAAAATAGTATGAGAGGTATTGCTTGAAATTCGATTGGCATAATACTTTAATTACTGAATACCGAATTAGAAGATTAAGGTGCAATTGGCTTGTGGTGCGGAAGTAATAATTTGAATTTTAATACAGAAGCTAAATAAAATAAGTAAAGAAATCACAATTTATTGTATTTTACACAATAAACGATAATATAAGATAAAATATAAGTTAAATAAAAGTTATAAAATTATAGTATAAAAAAATCGTAAAAAGTTTATTTATATTTCATAAAAATGACTTTTAAAATTAAAAGAGAATTTATTGAAAATTGTATGAAATATATGGCTAAAAAAATTTATTACATACTAAAGTTTCGTAAAAAAGTTTTGCGTTGTTTTTTTTATTTAACATCTGATATTTATATCGATTTATCTTTAGAACTTGTAAGATTCAGAAGTTACAGAAGAACGTGACCAGCGTATGATTGAGTAGATAATGAAACGAATAAATAAAGTTTGTTTATCCGTACTTTTTTCGAAAGTAGTCAATTTATATTTTAGTTTGGAATAAATTTCATGCATGATGTAACTATTTTTAATCTATGAATTTCATCCAATCGTATGATATTTTTAGTAAAACTAAACAAATGCTATCATCAAAGCATTTCAGTTGTGTATATTTTTATTCTAATATTTTATTTTCGTTCAGTATTCAATAATTATTTCAAAGTATCAACTTTATTTGATGTTTTCTTCTTTCTTTTTATTAAAAAAAAATGACTTGACACTTTTGGGAAATGTGTATAAACAGTCTTTTATAAGAGTATAATTTATATCTTTGCTAAATCAGACTATAAATCTTTAAGGCTCAAAAATATCAACTTAATAAAACAATGGCACTCAAGAAAATTCATACTAAGAAAGCATCACTTGAAAAGCAGCTTTGAATACAAAAGTATTTACATTTCCTATTAAAAGTTTTACTACCGTCGACGTAGTGCATTTTCTTTATATATACGTATACATCTTCTTTCCTAAGATAGCAAGTATCAACTAGGTCGCAACTATATACGACTGAAGCACAAGTGCCACATTTTATTTTATCTTCTTGTGCAAATTGATTGTTTTCCTTTTTCTTTTTTATTTTAATTCATGTAAATCGTACTTTGTGCATTCTTGCTAATTTATTTTTTGTAAATACATAAATTCTAAATAAAAATCACGAAAAATTAAAGATTAATATATTTATTATTTTTTAATGTAAAAGTTATTTTATTTTATTTCATAAATAACATATATGAGTTAAAAAGATTAAAAATAATTATCAAACTTGCAAAAAGTTTCAAAATAAAAAATTTTTACTATATGTCTATCTTTATTCGATTCTATAGAAACTAAAATTCAGCTCTTGTAATCTTGTCATTTCTTAAGCCGCTTTATATATATATATATATATATTTATGTCGTCGTAGGCCGTATTCGGTGGAATACCTATAGACCACGCTAAATTTGTATAGGCATTGCATACGTTCATGCTAATATCTCGACGATATTCTCTCTGTCAATACTCCCTTAGGGAGTATTAACAGCTCTATACTCCTTAAGGGAGTATTGACAGATCGAGATATCACATAGCATGGCCGTATATGACGCGAGTGACATCGATTCGTAGGTTAGTGAAAACAAAAGAATGTCGTTAGATATGTCAATGTTCATACAAATTCATATAAAATCTTAACTTTACAGAATGTTTTGTTTGAACAAATTTTCAAAGTTAAACAGTTAATAAGTAAAATAAATAAGTAAATAATGACATTATTTACTTTTTTTTAATAAAACATATATCATTAATTTAAAAAAATCATTTTTATAGTTCCTCATACGGCCTACCAACGACATAAACTTATCTACGTAACTTGGGAGTACGAAGGATTCTGAATCCAGGCTTGACTAAAGTGCTTGTCGCTTGAGCAGCAGTCAGTCTCGGGGGCGCTTCGCGCGCCCTCGACCAACTGCTACTCAAGCGACAAACACTTTAGTCTTGCCTGTATTCATCCTTCGTACTCCCAAGTTACGTATATAACTAATAATCACACTTTCTCTCGTCAAGAACTTGGTTTGTTATCGATAAAAGAATTTTCAAATATTCCATGCTGGAAAAGAGAATTCGAGCGCCAGCAAAAATATAACAAGACCTTTGAAAAAGAAGGCTACGTAGAGAAAATCCAGCTAGCAAAAGTTTAATAATGCCCTTGATAACTTGGCATATATAGAATCTCTCGACATACTTTTTCTCTATACATGTATAGGTTTATGCGTATGTTTAATTTTATTCTTTTAGTGGATATTGGTTAAAGTTTTTTTTTAAGAAAAAGATGGTTTTTTTTCTATTATCGATAAAAGTTTTTCCTTGTATCGAGGTGTTGAATAAGAACTTTTTGAAATGAGTTTGTGATCTTAAAACAGATTTTATCATCTGTATTCATCCTGTGATCCAAACTTATCAAAGTGTTAATTTCTTTTTCGAAATAATAAATGAAATAGTGAATAAAAAAACTTGAATGGAATTAAAGTATAAAAAAAAACTATTTTCACTGGAATTGATATTAATCAAGAAAAAAGATAACAAGCCTTAAATACGCTGTTTTCAAAATCGTTATTTACAAAGTGATTTCTAATTAACCCACAGCTGACAAGATATACAAAATCTGATCCATAAATCACATCCCCTTAAAAATCAACTTCCCATGTAACGTCGTCGTCCACCCTTTTTATTAATTCTACGAAAACCCATACCTTTATTCTTTTACCTCTAAAAAAAATACACACAAAGAATTGTAAAAATCAACAAAAAAAAGGCAACGCGTCCTAACAAAGAAAAATGGACAATTATTTCCAAGCCACATATCAATTTTACGCGTAGCAAAAATTAACTAAAGCAAAAATAAAAAGAAATAACAAAAAGGGAACAATAATGGGAAAGGAATAAGAGGGTTTACACTCGAAAGAATATCTCTCACCCTTATACCGATCTGGAATTCATGATAAATGTAAAGTATCGCCTATATACCAGTAGATATACGTTTCACATTCTCTTTCTCTCCCTCTTTTTTCTTTCTCTCTTTCTTTCACTGTCGATTTGATAGCGCGCACGAGAGAACGTGTCAAGCTCGATCGCTATTTTCGATCGGTATTAAATGAGAGTAGTGGTAGTAGTAGTAGTAGTAGATTCTCTCCCCTTCTGTTGATCAATCGCTGATAAGATAACGTCTTTTACATCTTTCTCTCTCTCTCTCTCCGTCTCCTTTTTCCTTTCTCTTTTTCTCTCTCCTACTTCCTTTTTTTATATATAAATATATATATATATATATATATATATATATATATATGCATGCATACGTATATTTATATAAACCTGTCAAACCTACGCGAATAAATAAGAGAACGTTTATAGTATATTGCTTGTATGGAGTTAGAAAGAGAGCTATGCACGCATGAGGAAAATGATTTTTATTTTCTCTCGCATCTAATTGCTCTCTTGGCGCGAGATGGCAAGAGATGATGAAGAGAAGGTTATGTAGACCTCACACTGAGATTGAATTTGCAGCGTTAAAGTAAGTTTTCCATATTGAGATGCTCTGTACCGTAAGTTTTTTTTTTTGATGGGATAAAAAAAATAAGTGATTAAGGATTGACTTTTGTATAAAGATTTTATAGTTACAGTAAAGGATGCAGTTGTGAAAAAGTGAGAAATTTTTCAGTATTTATGTGTATAATATTGGAAAGACTTGTTCGACAGAGTGAAATTCTATAAAATTTTAAATTTATTTTTCGAAGATATACAGTATATCTTGATATTTCCTTATGTATTTTAATTGTGATAGTAACATAATGTGATTAAATGATATTAAATTGCGTTTATTTAATAATTTATTTATTTTCGTTTAAAATTTATATGAAACAAGTGCGTGATGAATTTATTATGGAAAAAATTATCTAAAAATAAAAAAAAAATTACTAATATGCCACATAATGTAATGTTAATAAAGATATGTAAATTAAAATATCGGTTAAAATAAATCACGCATGTTCGTTTCATAAATTTATAAAGTTAAATCTATAAATATGTTGGCTGAACTAATTATAGTTATACTTTTATAAGTTTTTTATAAATTAATTTGTATGAAATTCAATAAATATTATCAAATTTATCGGCATTAAAATTGAATAATGAAAGCAAATCATTTATTTATAATCTTCGAAAGATTCTGATACTAAATTAAAAACACGATAAAAGAAATGACAGTCAAAAGTGAATTTGTAATAAAGTGTACGTATTTTTAGAAAAGAAAAAAAGAAATCAATAATTAAAGTTTTTAATTAATAAATTTAAAAAAATGAAATTATTTTTGTTGATTATTAAAAGAAATTGTATTATGTGCTAAATTTAATTGTATTATTTAAATAAAATATTAAAAATTTTTTTATATATTTTTTAACAAAGATCAAAATATGGATAAATATTTCAAACTATTAACTACATTGTAGAAGCTTTTACATAAAAATATTACATTGTATTTACGAACAAAGTAAAGAAAATATTAATTGTAATAAAAAGTAGTGTAAAAGCCTCCTTAACGTTATTCCCCTCTTGTCTTAACTTGAGTAAATCTTTTTTCTCTCTCTTTCTTTTAATTTTATTTCTCGATGCTAAACGCCTCGGGCAGCCAGCAAAGAGAAGAGTTTCCGAACTGCGTGTGCGAGCGTCGTTGAGGATTTAACACTGGACTGATATTTTGCGCGTATAGGACTTTTACAGTATAACGTATAAACGATGATTGCGTGTGAGCAGGCAGTTAATTAAAAAGGACTTTCTTGAAAATCTATATTTGAGAAGCTTATATATGCTTTAGCTGCTTGGCGGTAGGCTTATTATATTTCGCACTTTTCTATATATATAGCGAGAAAAAATAATCTTTGCACGCGAAGTTTATATAAAGCATGTATATAGTCTGTGACGCGACAGAAAGAGAAAGAACGGGGAGAGCTTCTCGAATTTTTAAAAATATTGTATGAAGTAAAGAAAAAAAAGAAAACGACGAGCATCCCTCGCGTACAAATGCCATGAGATATGATGAATCGTATGATAAATTTAGATATAAATTCACAAGTATAACTTTAATGAAAATCATTTTTAATAAAATGTTTAAAAGGAAGTTTTAAAAAATTTTTAATTTAACGTTGAGACGTGCAATTACAAAGATAAGTATGTGTATTAAAACTTTTTCGCTTGTTTTTAAATTAAGCATTGTTTAAAGTTAATTTGCGAGACTCATTATTTAATAATACTGTTAATAAAAATTTTAATAAGTTAAAAAAATGAAAAATTTTTATTTTTAAACTGGAAAAATATTTTTTTTAAATTCCGTTTAAATAATCAATGAAATCATTCTTTTAAATATGTTTCCACTTTGAAAACATATATTTTTTTTCTTTCATAACTCAACATTAGTTTTATGCATACTATCATACAAGGTGCCAAACAAAACCTCTTGAGTTCTAAACGGAAACTAATTTTCTTCAAGTTTCTATACGCTCAAGCTCATAGTCATATCTTAAAAATATATCCTTCCTTATGGTGCGTGTAATAAAGTGTCGTTAAAAAGACGGAAATATAAGCAAAAATACTTGAAAGATCAGAGACTATCCGCTCTCGCTCTCTCGTATTATGCTGAAAAAAGATCTTAAGACGAAGGAAAAAAAAAGTAAGTAAAGATGAAGTGGCCTTGGCGCCCCTTTTCTCTTTCGGTTTTTCGGCACAAGACACTATAAAAAAAAGAAGAAGATTATATATTTTTAGACTTTACGGCTTGCAAGCATTTCACAAGCCGACCTTATAAATTTTGCTCTTCTATCTTGCTTCCTGCCATTTTTGTGCTTTACGTTCGATGCTTATAGTAACTATTTTGTTGCTGCTACGTGTTTACGATGTATTTAAATGCTGTTGTTTTTAAACGCGTTGAGTAAACGTGAATTCGGCGAATAGGATACTTACAAGTTACACTTATAGTAATTTTATTTTATATTTTTAGAATGAAGTTTTAATTTATATATTTTTAAATAATCGGTTTAAAAATGTTACAAAAATATCAGGATGGTATTTTTTGAGAAATGAAAGATGCTTAAAGATGAGAATCTACAATAATTATATTTAAAAAGGTTATTAATATAATTAGCAAGTATAAAATTTATAATTTTAACTTCAAAATTTAATTTAAGATCGATAAATAAAATTTTCATAAAGAAATAAGTACGTCGCACTGCATTTATATTTAAAATGTAATTTAATTTACAATGTAACTGTAAAAATAACGCTGAAACCTAAAGCGAATAAATTAAAATTTGATTATTTCCATAAATATATAAAAACATTATGTAATTATAATTATTATTTAAATGTTATAAATAATTGTAACTGTTTTAATTTATTAAACTTGATTTTTTTTAAATCTTTCAATTTTTTAATTATTTAATGTAAATTTCAATTTATCTAATCTATAAAAATAGCATGATTTTCTATTAATTTATGAAAAAAGCTTTTACATTAATTTGATAACTTGAAAGTTCAAATAAAATAACTATTTTAAAAACTTTTCAAAAACTCTTTTAAAAATACATGTTTATTTGAAATTATAAAAAAATAAATTTATTATTTCAATAGAGTCGTAACTCTATCTTCAAAACTCATCAAATCGTCAAGTCTAATACATTAAAATTTTTCTATTTCAAAAGTGACGACACATGTACTTACGCCACCTGTAAAAACAACTGTCCTTATGAAAAAAATACCCCTGCAAAGTTAAAAGAAGCCACATGTTTTACACTCGCCTTATGAAAAAAAAATCACTCGAGAAGTTTTTACTTCCTTCGAAAAATATAAACATAAGCGCGTATATATTTTTTAGATATTTTCTTCAATATTATAGTCCGTCATATCCGGCACGAGTATCTTTGGCGCCTTCTTAAGACGTGAAAGAGCCGCGTCTTCCAATATTACATCTCAAGTATATAGTGACTCCGTAGAAAGAAAGAAAGAAAAAAAACATAAGAGAAAGAGGAAGAGATTAAGCGTGGGCGTTGGTTAAGCCTTAGAAACCAGCTGAGATCTTTTATTTATGCTATGAGAAAGGTGCAATATGTGTGCGAGACTCGCGACACATTTGCAAAGATATCTGAAAGAATTTTTTTATTTAGTTTTTATTTCAGCGAACACGAACCCAAAGCTATGCACATACGAAAATACTAAGTGAGAAATCAGCCAATCGTTTTTCATCTTTTGTTGCATGCTAAAAAGCTAACTGCAAAGATGCTAAAAATGCCATTTTAAAATAAAAAAAGTCCTGTTTGCTACGAAAGAATAATATACGTCGTGACTTCCTTATAGCTTTGACTTTCATATTAGAATAGATACATGTTGACGTATTCAATGAAACTCGTCGATATATTTTGCGAATGTTCAATGAATATTGTTTAATGCTAGACGTTAAACGTTTTATCTACAAAACTAAATGCACATTTTATAAAATATACAAACTATTAAATATTTTGCAAAAACAAAAACATTTTTTAAAAATTTACGAGCGTCTGCATATGTGTATGTAGATCTGGTTATTTAGATGTGGATATCTGGGTGTCTATATGTGTATTTGTGTAATTATGCATGTGTCTACTGATAACTTAAAAATTATTTAATTAATTTTAATCCATCAGTATTCGATTTTTTTTTACTCTTTTTTATACGATTTTCTTTTTTATCAATTTCACTAGTCTTCGTTTATTTCGAATATTAACGATGATGCGAATAAGAATAATTTAAAATTTACGTAGAGTTATATACGTTTATATTTTATGTGATTAAATAATAAATATGAGATCCCCAGTGGCTCAGTCGGTAGGGCAATGGATTCGTAATATCGAGGTCCCGAGTTCGAATCCCGCTCTCGGCCGATTGACACAAGCACCACTGTACGTTACATGTGCTTTGTTTACAAATGCACTAACGACCTCCGTCGCTGATTGACATCGCAATGATAGCATAAGTAAAGTGACGTTAAATGAAAAAAAAAAATATATTTTTTCATTGGCTGCGTGAGCTGTATAAGTTTGAGTGGAAAGTTTTCTTTTTTATCTATTTTGTAAAAAAATATTTTAAACGGTAAACAAAAAAACTTAAAAAGTGTTTTTACACTTTGAATAAGTTTGTAAGTTGTACATAAAAAAGAAGTATATCTGCCCCCGCATATCTCTAACAGTGTAGGCGCGAAAGGAAAATATAAAAAGAAGAAAAAAAAAGTCCATCATTCCCGTTACTCCTTGGTAACATGTCGTACGTCTTTTTTCTCCTTTCTTATTTTTATTTCCTTTCATCCTTACTATTTGTTTTCTTTATTTTTCTCTCTTTTTTCATGCATATATACATCCTTCATCAAAGATTGATTAATGCATTTGTAAAGACTTGGATTGCATGCACCGATTTGTCACCAGTAATTTGTGAATGCGTTTAAATAACTTGGCCCGTCGTCACGCATCATATATAATATATGCATTCATATAACTTTACTCAGCTGTCTTTATATTTTTATTGTATAGAACTCATTTGATCTACATATATATATAATTTTTTCTTTTGGAAAAAGAATAAGAAGATGAAAAAAGAAACATTTATGAATGGATCATAAGAAACGTTATAAGAAAAAAAAGGTGTGAATACCGCGAGAAAAGAAAATATGCTTGCAAGCTTTGAATATATACTATTGTTTTGAATTTCACTTGTTGGTACATGCTTACGCACTTCTCTTTTTTTTCTAAAGATGATGTAAATTACACAATTTACATGGCAAAAGAAACGCTGAGAGTATAATGTATGTTTTGTTTTGTTTCTTCTTTCTACATTTAAAAAGAATTCCAACTTATTTTTTTTTCTTCTTCTTCATCTTCTTTTGCAAGTGAGAAGAAAAAACAAGAAGAAAAAAGAAAAGATGTATATACCTTGTGCTCTTTTTCCCAACGCGTTTTCTCTCGCGTTCAAAACACAAAAGCTTGAGAAGAGAGAAGAAGATGCGCATCGGACGGAAATAACGAAAGACTTTAGCTTCTTGTATGCTCTAGGCTCTCAAACGTTCAACTTTCTTTTTTATTTCACATTCTCCCCCCACGCACTCACAAGTGTGTAAATATAAGATGTGCGTGCCGAGACGCGTGGCTTTATTTACACTCAGACATATTGCACAGGCGTGATGTGCTCTTGAGTTTCTGATGCTTTAGAAAAGTTGGACTAAATGAAAATTTCCATGGATTTAATGAAAATTATTTCTATATGTAATATATATACATATAGACTCAAGCTCTAAGACGCGGTCCTCCTTTGTCTTTTCAGCACCTCGTTCAATTTGTTAATATCGATACAAAATTTCTGTTTCTAATTTACAATTATAGAGAGATATATAAAACCGGCATAAATAAGCTTTGAAGATTAGAATTTTTTTAAATTGAATATTAGTATATAATTGTATGATCATTTTAATAATTTTAATTTTAAGATTATTTATTATTAAACTATGTTTTAATCTTGCAAATTTGGAAAACTGTCGACCCATGTAACGCTCAAGAGGGCGTAAACATAAATATTCATACATTGTTGAATAATTTTTGTTTATTGCAAATGATGAATTTAATTATTATTTTATACTATTTTTTTCATAAAATTTTCATTATTTTTTAATATTTGCAATGAAAAAAGATTTAATTTCATGTAAGACATTTGTGCATCAATACTTGCAAGCCTTTACATTTTAAATATATAACTTGCAGCCTTAACATCATTTAACTAATCAAAATTTTAAAAATTATAAAAACAAAATTATTAATATACAACTATACTAATTTTCCTAAATTACGATGCAACGAAATAATTTTAACGAACAAACTTAATATAATGAAAAATAATATATACTTAAGGAATATATAATCATGCTCGACAATTTTCTTTGACTTTAAATTCGTAAAAAAAAAGAAAGAAGCTTGGTTCATGAAAAAAAAATCCAGGAAGGATAAAATATACAGCTACGACAGAATTTTTAGCTCTTATTCTCATGTTATATATAATATCCGGACTATTCAACAGTGTGTTACTACTCGTCACCTCGTTCATTACATCTCGTCCTTGTCGTACTTGTCGTCGTTGTCGTCTACAACATTCAGTATTATATGAGGAAAGAAAATACGTTTGAGTAAAATGGAAAGAGAGAAAAGAGACTCTCACTCCCTTCGTCCTCCTCGTTCCACTTTGTCACACGAAACAAAGCAGCGAAATAAATAACGGAGCGTTTGCACTCTATGTTTCTCATACGGTATGTCGTCGTCGTATAGTCGTCGCGCGAGCGCAGTCACGATTATGAAGTATTATCATATATTTGCTGTTGTTCCTTCTACGTAATGTTTTTTTCTATATAACATGGCATGGTACCGTTCATTATTTTTTTTTTTTTTTTTTGCTTTTCATAAAAATTTTAGAGAGTATTTTCGTTTTTTTTTTAATTTTTTTTATTTAGTTTAAGTACAAGTTTAATGGTTGGATTTACGAGATGCGAAATAATTTACGATAATTATAAGTTTAAAGAATTTTTGATAAATAACAATTTAAAAAAAGCAAAATTTTTCTACAATACAAATTACTATAATTTATTTCTCTACGAATAGAACAATGTAAAAATAAATAAAAGGTGCAAAAACATATAAATCAATAAATGTTATTATTCAAGCGTACGTTTTAAACTTTACATATCCTCTGAAACTTGTAAAATATGTCAAGTATTATTATCATTGTCATCGATATAATTATTTTGTACACATAGCTACATACACTTACACAACGCAAGATATTATCAGAAAATATATCTATATGTGCTGTTGTAACGTAGTACGACAACGTTAAAAAGGTTCGTCGTCGGGTTATCGTTTATTTGCAGCCCCGTGCGCAAGTCTATGTATACATATATACACATAGATTATAGGTATAAGATTATGGAAGTTCCTGCGTGGAAAGGAAAATTGGCCCGTATATAGAACCACTTAATTTCGTAAAAGTTTAATAATTAATGGTTAGCGGGGCAGTTGTTTTTAATGTATATAGCGATACCAATATTCTTATCTATGAGCGATCAGCTCTTTTTTTTCCTTTTCATTTGAATAAATAAACAGTTTTTACCACAATTGAATGTATTACTGTATTGTAGTGAATTATTTAATTTCTTACCTGGGTTATCCGTCATATTTTCAAATACACGTTAAATGTATTTTCACGCTGGTAATGGAAATATTTGATTGTGAAATAAAAAAAGAAAGAAATATCATTGTTTGCTTTTCCGTCAAATGATTCCTTTTGTAGTAATTGATACAGTCATTTTTTATTTTAATGATGTTATCAAGTGAGTGGAAATTTATTGGTATTATTAAGAAGTTGAATTATTAATCGATGGAAAGGTTCGAAAAATTAAATTTAAGATGATTTACTGAATTTTGAAATTTTTCCTTATATAATCAATTAAATAATATGATTTTTTTTTCTCTGATTGTTGATTAATTCTAATTAATGAACAATCGATTTGTGCACAATCTTCTCTTTCAACTAGTTTTCAATTTGAATTTTAATTCGAAGAAAATTGAAAAAAGACAACTTTTTAAAAATGGAATCAAAAGTTACGCTTAAATTCAATTGCACTTTTATAATTGATATTTTTAAGAAAACTCTTAAAGAAAAATAATTAGAATATTTGATATAAATACAATCTTAAATGATTTTATGAGAGGTCTCGGTGGCTCAGTCGCTAGAGCGTTGGATTCATAATCTCGAGGACTCGAGTTCGAATCCCGCTCTCGGCCGATTTATGAAAGCACCACATGTATACGATACATGTGCTTTGTTCACAAACACATTGAAAGACTTCCATCGATAATTAGCATCGAAGTGATAGCATAAATACAGCGACGTTAAATTAAATTTAAAAAAGGTATTACTGTGATGAGGATGGTTACAAATTCGAATTCGAATTACTATTTTAGTCACGCAATTTCATGTATAAATAAGGTTTTCCTGATATCATATAGGATCATGAATTACTTACTTTTTAATATTCAAATTTAGTTTATTTATTTCTCCTATTTAAAAAAAATTATAACCTTGTCCAATAACTTTTTCTAAATCCAACATCTCTCATCGATATTGTCTCGTGAAGTTCTTGCACCATCGTACATCCACATCTTCACATTAGTTTCTTTTTTTTATCTGTCCAACTGCGTAAACAACTCAAGAGTATAGAAAAAGGTTGTCCTCTCTTCCGGTCTCTCGCTTATATATTTGACAGATCGTCGACAGTACGACGACAGTTGAAGAAACACAAGAGAGCCTTGCTTATAAAAAAAAAGAAAGAAAGAATAAACGAGAAAAATAGAAGAGTAGAAGGGAGAACGGAAGTGTATGTATTCGCTCGAGGAAATTCAAAGAATGCAAGCAAGGCTGACGTTTCTTTTCAACTTCCTTCTGGACTAGTGCGATTCGCGATTGCTCTGTTCGGCAAAAAAAGTAAAAAAAAAGACAGAGAAAAAAACAAGAGATATAGAAAAACAAAAAAAAAATGTAAAGGTTCGATTGCCTTTGTCCGTACATGGATATGCGGGAGACATTTTTTTCTCTTCTCTTTTTAAGAGAGAAAATATCAAGAGCAAAAGCTTCGTCGGATAAACCCCTTCTCTTTTACTATGCTCACGATGGGTTCGTTCATTCACTAGGACAAAAGGTGCGCTCATGGAACTCTTTTCCCTTCCTATATATATACCCTTTCTCTCTCTCTTTTCGTCTCTCTTTTTGCTTCTTGCAAACTACAAAGAGTTGTAATTTACCGATGAAATTCGATTTTTCTGCTGGCCTTGTTCCTTTGGACTTATTCGTGAGCGCGACGGAATTAATGGAATTCGAAGAGGAGGAAAAGAGAGAGAGAAAGAACGAATAGCAGATTGTTTGTATTACAATGGAAGCGATTTCATGTTTTTTTTTTTTAATTTTTTTTTTAATGTCATTGAACAGCCAAGCTGGTTTAATTTAATAAGATTGGAGCTTGATGTTTGGATTAATATAAGGTTCGTTCTTTTATTAAAAATTTTAATGAAAAAAATTATTTTTCTTCACGTTGAAAGAACTCTTTTATAAATGTATAAATATATTTCTAAAATAAAATTTTTTTAAATATTTTCTGTAACAAGAGATTATGTCGAAAGCAAAAAAAAAAACAGACACTATGAAAATGTCAGTCACTGAGAAATATTTAAAAGTCTATTACATAAATTGGAAAGATGTTTCCTAAAGATATAAATTATTAATATTATTATGTTCACTTTTTAATAAAGCAATTGGTTTAAAAAAAACTATTAAATATATAACTAATGTTGTATCTATGAATATGAATTTGGAGCTTTGACATTTTTAATTGCCAAATTATTTTTAAGTTTAAAAGCACATAGATTATCTCAGACTTTAAAATAATCACCCACGCCGAAAGTTTTCCAGCTTACGGTCTTTATGATGTCTATTTAGTGGCTTAAATATTTCAAACAATATTTTGTCGAGACAAATTCCTCAACAATAAAGCTCTTCTTTTTTAAAAGCCCATCACAAGAAAGAAAGCTTTAAAGAAAAGATAAGAAAAAAAAACACAGAGAAAAAAATATATATAAAGAAGTACAACTTGAAAAAGCGTATCATCTATCCAACGTCGTGAGGTTTTACGTCGACGTCAAAAAGTCACGCTCTACGGTTACGTAAACCTCTAACTTAAAAGCCAGCGCGTAACAAAAGATGAGTGAATGAAAGAGTGAGAGTCAGTGAGAGAGAGAAAGAAAAACTTGTGTTAAAAAAGAAGAAAAAAAGTTGAGTTATCTCCAAATATATTTCTATAGTTCTATGTTAAAACTTTTCGTATCCCTCTTGTCTCTAAAGATCCGAGCAAACAATTTTCACGGTTCCACTGTACAAGACCGCTAATGTGTTTGTACAACGACGCGTGTGCGTTCTCTTTCTCTCCTTTTTTTCTATATCTCACAAAACAATATATATTGAAAAAGCCGCAGGTGCATATACACTACGGAAAAGGTTAAAAAAATAAAAAATAAAAACGGGGAGTATACGCATATACATAGAGTTTGATAGTATGCTGTTTCAGAAAAGAACTCAAACGTGCAATGTACATTCGCTTTTCGTATTGTGTACAAAGAGAGAGAAAGATGTCGATGTTCAAAGCAAGTATACATCGTTTCTATCTCTCTTCAATGTTTATTTTGACATTGAAAAAAAAAGATAGAAAGAGAGACAGAGAGAATACAGCTGTTCTGAACGGTAGTACTGTATGCACATAATGTGTGTATATATATAGGAGTACGTATACAAAGGTGCCGCAGCACATACGAGCTCTGATATGCGACTAATTAATGAAGCGTTTAATGCCCGATGGGTAAGAACATATAGAACCCCATATAGTTAAGTTTACTCATATAAGGTACACATATACATGTACACATTTAGATAGGGGAAGGTAAGCTTGACTTTTGGGTACTCGAGAAAAGTAAAGGAGATATATATGCTTTACTATATATAATAGGCCATTGTAATTTAAGAGAATGTTGTGTGTGCATACAATGTGTTGACAAAGTGCCTCTAGGAGGAAATTTTCTACTTCACTCAAATTACATGATATTCTAATGAACTTCAACAATTTTATTGAATATAAGTTTATTTTGGAATCAAGAAAATAATTTTTTCATTATATTTTTGGAATTGTTTCCAAAGTTTTTATAATTTATTTAACTTGATATTTTAAAAACTTTAGATGTTTTAAAGAAGATATTTTGATTTTATAAGCATGAAGGCATTTTCAATTTCATAAAAAATAAAAATTCATTATTGAATACACTATACACAATTAAAATTGAGGTATTGAAATTTCAAAATTTTCAAAATCATATGACATGGACTGTTCCATGTAAGCATGTACGTATGCATACTTGCGTAGTTGATAGCCAATTGCTTGTTTACTTAACTCTCTTTCTCTTTCAGATCGGAGCATGTACACCAAGTGCATATTCGTTATATACAGAATCAAAGTAGCTCTTTTGGAAGTACTTGAAATTAAGGGCATACATGACTGAACTGTGTTTGTTTTAACCGTTATATGGAGGAGTTATAAAACAATAAGTAAAGTTTCATAATTTGAGGGTTAAATTATAGGAAAACCGCCATATTATTTTATGAAAGTAATATTTAAACGTACACATTATTTTTTTAATTATTAACAAGGTAGTTTAAAAGTTTTCAATAAATTAAGAATCACTGGTTTGATTAAACATTAGATATTGATATACACAGATCGTTTAGATGAAAATTCACATTTTTTAAAATTGATTTTTATGAATTCGAATAACATTTATATACAGGGTTTCATCCGATGGTCATACAACAAATTCTATATTAACTAAAAATTTTATATCAACAAGTTCTAATTTTAATTTATATAAAATAATATAAGATGTCTCCTTCTATTTTGCTCAAAGAAGATCCACCAGTATCATATTTGTTAAGTTCTGACTAAAAATATAGATCTCTGTGAAATAGATGGATAAACCTTTACCTTAGCTCTAAATGTATAAATATGAAAATAAATATTTCATTAGTTACGTCACTACAATATGTTTCTAACGAAAAAACAAGTATCAAATTCATCAAAATTATTATTAACCTTTGAAGAATTGTAATTTAATATACATGGTTTTTCCAAAGAAAATAGCTGAATATAGTATCTTATATTTTGTATCGATTACATGTCAAATGACCGCCGATGGTTGGGTCACTATTATAAGCTTTTAGTTTTCCTGAAAGCTAAACTTCTATACAAATGATTAAATGATTAATACTTAATCAAATATTTATACTATTTTAAGTTTCATATCAATCATATACACGTATTTATACATGATCGTTCATATTAATAATCTTACTAAATTTTAATTTAGTATTATTTAATATACGAAGAGACATTTTGGGAACAAGTAAATAAGATAAAAGTAGGTATTCCAGTGAACGTATTGAATACTACGATGAAGTTATTAAAATTTGTTTTAAAATAGTTCCATTTTTGAATTTATCACTCACTTGTCTTACCTTCATTTTTTAGTATGATTTCAGTTACTTAAATTACAACTGTATGACCTATGAATAAATTATTCAATAAATGCTTTTATTTACAATAACTTTTATTTTTCTCTCTCTGTTTTTATCTTTATCTTATTCTCTTTCTTGTTTATTTCTCTCTCTTATTTTGACTATACCTCTCAAAAGGGTTGCCTGCCCTAAATTGTATTCAAGCAGTACCCCTAATGCGATACCATATGCTACATAACGTAACTTCTCATAAGCCACCTAACGTGAGCAGAACTATCGAGAAAGCTTAAATTAAAATTTAATATATCACATATCAATAGTTCCTTTTGTAACTACAAGAGAAATCATTGCGAGGGTTAATTTTCAAAAATTTGGTCGTAATATTAATTAGTAAAAAACTACATTTCTTAGAAAAATTCTCCTTTTTTTTAAATTTAATTAATTTTTAATTATAAAAACTAAATAGTTACCGAATTTTTATAACTTATTACAAGTGAAAATATGGCCCGATACTGTATTGATAATAATATAGCATAAAAAAATGATCTAATAATATTGAAAGCATAAAAAATAAGATCTAATATAAAACTATTCTTTTTAAATATATTTAATAAAAATAAAGTTTTTGATCAATTGATATTTTTAGAACAAAACAATATATTAACATATATTTATTGTGATGTTAATATGAGATTCGCAATTTTGAATATTCCTAAAAACTAAGACAACATATTTCTCTAAAAAGAAAAAATTTCTGTAGATGTATATATTAAACAAGAAATATTTTTAATTTGATGCACGGTTTTATAATATACTAACATCTGAAAAGAAGATATTTTCTTTTTCTAGATAAAAGTATAAGATTGTATAAGCATTATATAAAAAAGGTTTAAAGTTGAAATTTGTCTTGTGAAAAGTAGCATAGAGTATGAAGTTTGGTGTACGCGAATCGATTATCTTTAGGCTACTCTATATAACAGTCCCCAGTGGGAATTGCAGCGCAGTAAGACCTCCAAGATCCCTCGCTCCCCCTTCTACTTACAAGTATATGCGCCTATATCCCTTTACATGGAGGAAATTGATCTTTTGAGGTAGGTAGCGGTGGTGCGCCTGATTTACTGTGATACACCCTTGACACTGACATGCTTGACTTTATACATGTTATACCTATATACATATACGTTTATTCAAGACAAGGAGGGCTAAGATATATATTCCAAAGCCCTTGGTGTATATGGTGTTTTCAGGTGAGTATGGAGCTCTTCTAAAAACACTTCTTCCTGAACTTCTCATGGGAGTTAAACTTGAGTTGCGATAAACACGCGACGTTCTACCTACCATTACGCGTATATATATATATACACACACATCTCTAGGGACATTATAGTACAGGACAACGTTTAAAAGGAGGGTGAGAGAAACAGTGAGGAAGAGAGAGAGAGGAAAAAAGAGCGAGTAATAGAACAGAGTATCGAAGATAGTAGTTTGATATGGTATGAGGGAGAAAAAGCTTTTTTCACTTGGCGCATTACCCGCCGATCATTGAACCATCCCCGCGTTGCTCTTTTTTCTTCAGTTCAAACTTTCTTTCTTCTCCTTCCCCATTGTAAATGGGTATACTAAAGCGACGTGTGTTTTTCATTCTATTTTTATTACATGTATAAAAATAAAATGAAATTTATTTATTTATATTGTGAGTAAAAAGAAATTGTGATTATTTTTAGGGGTATAAAACAAAGTGAATTGATAAATTGAATTGATAAATCTAAGACGCAATAGCATTTCATAAAAGTAATCTATGTATTTTACTTGTTTGGATCGTAGATTTTTCTTTAGCTGCTAAATATTTTTCCATATATAAAGTTATGATAAAAGTAGCGTTCTTTTAATTTGATTTTTTCAAAGCCATCAGCTATTTGTTCAAACTTTAAAAATAATGTATGAGCTTTACCATCCTGTTTTTGAATTAAAAATTTCATAAAATTTTTACTAAATTTATATTTTTTCGTTAAAATTAATTTTTTGAAGAAATAAATATTATGCAAAAATTTAATAAAAAATGAAAATTATGTAAAGTTTAATATCTTGACTTCACTTCGGCTAACGTAAGCAAGGAAATTCTATTTTTTAGCTTGCTATCGTAATGTACTATTTTTAGACAGTTTTTTTTTGCAATCGAAATGTTACGATCTCAATTTTTATATGATTTTGATAAGAATCTTGTAGATAGAATTGTTAATCCAAAAATTGTAAAAGCCGATGTAACTTGAAAAAAAAACTTAAAATTTAAATAAAATAATTCACTACTATACAAAAAAATCCTAATTTTGTGCACAGAAATATATTTGACAGTTTCAGAAAAATCCGTAGCTCAAACAAGTGACATTTCTTGTGCAAGTTAAAAATTGTCAATTGATTTATTGGAATTCAAAAATTGAAAATTTATTAAATCATTCAAATAAGTTTTTGTTAAATAATAATAATTTACAATAAAAGTACTATAAAAATAGCGGATAAAAAATTAATTGATTGTCATAGTATATTGTAATAATGATCAAATTTTTAGTAGATATAAAGTTTAAAATTTAAAGTTAATGTTAATTAATATAAAATAGAACGTACATTTATTAAAATTCCATCTTACGATTTGAATAAATTACTGATTATCTTAAATCAATGGTTAAATAGTATTTCAATAACATGAAATCGATGATAAAATATTTATTTTATAAATCAATTTACAAAAAATATAATCTGTTTGTAACGATTAAACCGTATTTATAGTAAGAAAAATTGTTGTAAGCTTTTAAAAATAATAACATAAACATTTCACTTAATTTGTTATTCTATTAGTCATGTGAGGCTTTAACCAGATTGGAACGTTGAATACTTAAAAATTAAATTAAAACTCAGCAGAGTACTAATTTTTTTTTTTAAGTAAATCAAAGATTGGAAAAAGTTGATAACAAACGTCGATATAAATCGAAAGAAAAAAAAGTCTGATAAACCAAAAGATAAAAAAAATAACATTGCGGAAATGATAGCTAAACTATAGAAACAGATGGCATACAGACAAAAAAAAATTAAAAAAAGGAAAAAAAAGATTTGATAGAAAATCGAAGTATGTCAAAATTTATGTTGTAAAAATGGAAACATGCAACCTTTCCTGGATTGTCGTGGTATCGCGTGTCTTTCCTATTATTGATCTTGTGATATATAACAAATGGATTTAGAAATAGACATGCGATTCGAATTCAGTACATATATACTATAAATTTAATATCTATAATAACTTTTCGATATTACTACTTATCATAAATTTCTCAGAAAAATAGTATTTACTAATTTTTTATTCATATTATTCAGCGAAATCTTTAATATTATTTATAATAATATTATTTTTTCTTTTTTAATATCAATATTTACAACCATGTACACATAAGATAATGATTGTTGGTTTGTAACTATTCTGAAAAACTCTGCTTTTAAACTTTTAGTTTGTGGTTTCGTTAAAACATTTAATAACATCATAGGCATTTTCATAAATAATCATTTTTCACCATTTTAATGCTTTTTATCTAGCAGAAGTTACATAGAATTAGAAAATTCGATGTAGAAAAAATTTTAGTTAGTTGTAAACTTAATTATTTATATCGTAAATATTTCGTTGCGCAAATTAAAGTATTATGTATTCAGGAAATAAATTTCATAAACCTTAAATAATAAAGATACGCTAGAGAAGAAATTTTAAATATTTATACATAAAATAACAATTATGCAGTAAAACAAAAACAATTTATAATTTTAAATTCTAATTTATATTTTAAATCCTGCTTTTTTGAAAATAAGCGTTCTTTTAGTGCCATAGCTTATTCTATTTTTATCAGTACCAAAAATTAATCAACACAAACCAGAAATTAATTTTTAATGTTTATTTAACTCATCAGAAATTAAGCTTAAATTTATTAGTTTATTTTTCTGAAACATTACGCTCATAAACTCTTAAATATCAAATAACAACAATTTAATTAAAAAATAAAGAAAAATATTTTAAGTTAAAATTATGCATTACTAAATAATCCCATAAAGTATTCTTGGTAGAAAGCATATTGCACAAAAGAGTGAAAATAAATAACAAATCACGGCAAAATAGCACCAACGCCGGTAATTAAATCCTTTTTTGAAAAGAAAAAAGATAGAGAAAAGGAAATCTAACCTTTAGCAAGTGCATATAAAACTAGCATTAGTAGGACAGAGACTATATAATTCAGTATACAACTTGGAAACATTATAATGATTAATTCGCTCGCGCTGACTAATTATCATTTGAAGTTTAAACTATATAAACATAAATTCACTTGATGCATAATACATGCGATATAGATTCTCCTTTCTCCTATTTTCGCATCCAGCGAAATTGTGCTTTTGAATATTTTAATTGTTTTCTTGGCTAAAAGTGAGAGAGAGAGAAAAGCATGATAAAGAGGTTTGTACTACGTGTTATGCGGTATACTTTTGCTTAGAAACATAGCTTGCAAAACGCAAAAGACATAATTACCCTAGAGCGTGTAATATAACCGCGAAGTCTTTCAAAAAGCGTCTTTTAATTGCTCGCTCTTTATTCTATAGTGTGTATATGTATTACAACGACATAAAGATATATCGTAAGCGCAAATTTTCGACCACAAACGACTGTATGTGCAAAACGAGAAGAAGAAAAAAAACAAGAGAGAAATAATGCATTATAAGGTATATGGAATACATGTGTAACAGTTTTCAATTAGGTACAAGTGTTAGTCACTTTCTAATTGTAGTAAAAGAGTATATAAGCTTGAAGAGATACGTAGTGGTTATGATGGAGAAGTGCTTTTAATGTTTGTAAAATATTATGGTGTTGTAGTTGTTACAAGTGCTTTATGAAGTACTATTTTGTTGAATGTTTACAGTGCGAGCAGAAAAGTATAACATATGTCAACGATTATTTACTTATCCTGACAAGTACATGATACATAACGAACATTTCATATGCTTCATGATTAATGTAATAACGTTTTGTCATTAGAAATATTTTTATTTTATTTTTATTATTTAAATAGTTAATCTTATTTGAATCTTAACATTTTTCTAGATTTTTATTGCTTAGTATTTATTCTATTTATTGTGCATCGCGTTGTTTCAAAACTTATAAATTTATAATCAATGTTACTGTGTTATCAAATACTTATTAAAATTAAAAATTAATTTCATGCTTATATTATTCAATAAATTAAATATTTATAAAGTTCTGCATTGAGTATATTATGAATTCAAGAAAATAGGATCACATCGCTATTTAGCTGCTCAAACTTGCCTTTTAGAGTGCTGCCACGCTCTTTTAATATAAATGAGTAAGCAATGATCTTAGAAATAATTGACAAGGAGAGAGTCAGGGTATTAGGACTTTAATCTTTCCTAACTTTGGAATATTTTTTCTTACGATTTTTTTTCAAAAAACCTTAAAATTTAAACAAAAATGTTTTCTTTTCAAATACATACATGTTCTAAAAATTACTCATCGCGAATATGAATATTGCAAGTTTTCGCCTGAAAATTAAAATGTGTAAATCTTTGTTAGAAGCAATGACTTAATAATAAAAAAAGGTATGATTATTAACTGCTACGATTTCTTTGTTGTCACTGTATTGCACTGAAAACAAGGGATACTCCAGGTGTATCGTAAGAAAACCATATAGCATATCCTTAAAGTAAAAAATATTCTAATTATAATTTTAATGTTTTTAAAAAGAAAAAGTTTAAATTTTTCAGAAAATTATTACTATGACAAAAATTTAAACGACGCTATGAAAATATTTGACAGTTTCAAGTCCTTTTTAAATAATATAGAATGTATAACTTGTATGCAAAATTTGGAACAACCCCATTATATAAGGTTTTAATTGGTAACGGACTAACGACACTTAAACACACACGCATGCACGCCATTACCCTTATGTTCACGTTCACGCCTAAATAGACACACACATGGCACTTATGCATATGCACTCTTACACACGTACACATGCGCGAGTATCCACCTGCACATCAATACATATATGAATATTTCCTAAAAATGACTTTTTTTGGATTTATGAAAATAAATTTTTAATATAAAAAATTTGTTCTACCAAGAAAAAAAATTACTAGTAAACTCAAATTGTTAATTGTAGTTGTAACAATAAAAATAAATATAAAATAAAACTAATAAAAGTTGCAGCTAAATACATTTATAAATCCTGATTTTTTTTTATTACATTGATATATCTGTACTTGAAGCAAGAAAAGAAAAACATGAAAAGTCGCTAAACCAAAGTAAAAATCATCCCGAAAGAACAATTCCCTAGAACTAAAGCCGTCTGGAATTCGAGCTTAACTTCTACCTTTAGTTTTCTCTCGGGAATCAGAAAGCTCATCATCGTCAAACTTCCATTATTCTTCAATCTGACATCGTATAAAAAACAGTCAAAGAATTCTTATCGTCGAGACGAGAAAAAAAAACAACAGCCACTAATACGCGAAGTTCGCCGAGAAGATACGGTAAATATCAACAAATAAAAATTCACCCTCCAAGTCTTTGTGTGCTGCAAGTAGATTAAAAACAAAGAAATTAACCGCAAACGGTATATGTTTTGCCACAATGCTAACGTACAATTTACTTTTTTGCGAACCTTCCAAAAATTTTCCAAGATTAAAGGACGATGATCATTTCCATCTCTTTCTTCTTTTTTTAAGGTTTAGTTTTGATATAAAACAGGCTCTGTTAAAAAATAAGGGAACAAACAAAAAAAAGATACGTGCGAAGTATTGTGTTCTAAGGGGACGTGTAAAATGAGTTTTTTTCAATGTATACAAAAAGCATCAAACTATTCATAGTCAACGAAATCGACTTTCTTAGAATTCACGCGCGTGAGCTAGTCGTTAACTAAATTTCTGCGAAGAGAAGCAGAGAAGAAAAGAAAGCAATAGTTACCCAAAACTAAGATAACTACGAAAGAAAGACAAGAAAAAGAAAAGGGCCCCCCCCCAAAAAAGAAGAAAAAAAAAGAGAGAAATTTGCATGCCAAGTAAATTTTGAAGCTTGTGTAGACCATCAATTCAGGAAGAACATTTTATTGCACGGTTCTTGTAAAACTGGAAATACACGTATATTTTTTTATGCAGCAAGGGGAATCTTATAGTCTTTTTCCTTTCCCTACTTTTACATCAAACGTTTAACAAAATACAGGGTGAGAGCACACAAGGTGGACGTACGTTTTATTAATCGTGCGGTAGTCCTACGTTAGCAGAGTTCATAATAAGCTGCTTCTCCCATTTGAAAATTAGAAAGAAAGAGCCGAGAGAGAGAGAGAGAGAGAAAAGAAAGAAAAAATAAAGAAAAAAAAGATAGTATATACCTTTGTAAAAAAAAAGAAATCGCCCTATACCAGATTTCGCGCGCGAGCGCCAGACTCACTTAAAAGAGCTTAAATTATTTGACATAAATTATCGTTTCCCGCTCCACCGAGCTGAAGTAATAAGCTAAGAGAGAAAAGAGAGAGAGAGAGAGAGAGAGAGAGAAGGGATGGAAAAAGAGAGAAAAAAAGAGACGATGCTGTCTGGGACGCGTGCTTTGAAGAAGCTAAAAGTATTAGGAAAGAACGAGGAGGACCTGCGCCCGGAAGATAGTCTGCTTGTATATTGCATGCCTTTACAGGTATATGGAGTATTACATTTCATGCTATTTTCATTAAATTTATTTTTAATTAGAAACATAATTATGAAAACAAGGGTTATTAATTTTATATGAGAAAAAAAATAATAGATATTAATAATAAAAAAAATGGTTCTCATTCTATATGTATATAGAATAGGAATTGTCAATTAAAATTTCATAGTTTTATTTGTATAATATTTATATCTGTAGTAAAAAATGAATTTTTAGTAATTTTTCAATTTACCTATAATATTTAAAAAATCTTATTAAATAATAAAAATGTAAAATTTAAAAAAGTTGTTGGTGGTATTATTTCTATGTTAAATAAACATAGAATAGTCCACGTATAAACAGAATAGTAAAGCTAGAAAATGAGATCTGGGTAGGACCATACATAAGAACGACCAAAGTTAGACAGAAGATTCTCCTCATCCTCTCCAATATATATAACTCCACCTACCTCTTCTTTAACCAGTTCTTCTTCCTTAGCCCACACTAACATGAGGAAGGTAAGAGAAAGAGAGATATGGGATCCATTAAATGATCCCTATAATTACTGTTAGACTCACTCAGAATGAGAGAGATTCAGCCATTACCTTCAAGCTGAAAGAGAGAGAGAGAGTGAAAGAGTAGCTCCCGCTGGATTACGAGTTGTGGGATTAACATTTATAGTACGAGTCGAGAGAGAAAGAGAGGGACCGCTCGGTGGCGAGCTAACGCGCGCGTGCAAAAATCTACCCAAGCTTCGCGAGCTCTCTCACGTATAGTATAAGAGGATCGACCGCAAACCAAGGAGTCGCATTCTCGAATCAACGATGCATAAGGATGAAGTTCAGGAAGCATTGGCTTCTTCTTCTTCTTTTTCTCTCGTTTTTTTTTTTATTTCTAAGGGCGGTCTAGAGAAAATCCAGTTGTGCGTGAGCTGAGGGATGAATTTTTCGCTGTGGGATTTTTTGAGTTTCATGAGAAAAAAAAACAGGAAAGAACGTGAATTCAAGGAGGATAGCTTAATGATGGCTTTTGACGAAAACGGTGGCATACCTTATTTCCTCTTTATTTTGGAGGATTTTAAGGTAGTCCTTCAAAGTAACTTGAAATTTTCAAAAGTAGTAGAAATTAAAAATTCTCTTTATACATAACATAATTATTAGAGTAAAATTTTAATAATTATGTAAATTATAATTAGTTAATATGTAAATTTATTTGATTAAGAATGTTTTGGTAAAAATAAAGCATTACTTTCTTTGAATAAGCAAGTTTCATTTTAGAAAAGAATAACTTGTTAATTTTAAAAACTTTTCGTAGTTTATAAAAGTAAGACATGCTCAGAGCGAAGAATCTTTGAAAAAAATAAAGTAAAGTAATATTAATAAAACAACTAACACAACTTTAATCAAGAAGTTGAAGAAAAAAAATTGTTTCGCAGTTTTTGCGAAAGAATGAAGTTATTACAGTCCGAAGATTATATTGCGAAACAAATGGTTGAAGTTTATACTAAATTCTATAAATGTTATAACATTATTCTTACAACTAAAGTTAAATTTCCTATTTGAACTGTTACAATAATTTCTTAAGAAAAAAAAGTAGCACTTACATTCATGTTACCATGGATTGCGTGCTAGGGTAAAGTTCAGTCCAATTATCCTTTGGAATAATCGTAAGATCTCAATCTTGATTTCAAAAGTACTTTTTAAATAAGACGCTAATTTGAAACTTTCTTTAAAAAAAAAAAAACGTCCCTTCGACCCTCTTTTTTTCTATGAAAGTGTCCTCCAATACCACAAATTAAATTTGCAATTATCAACAGTAGGAGGAATAAAACTTACATTGATAAATCATTCACTACTAGAGAAGTAAAAAGACAACGTAAGGCAGTTCTTACAAAATTCCTCATCCCAAAGCGTACTCTGTCCACTTCACCATCGTTTTTCCATTTACTTTCATCTCATGGTTTCCTGTCTGGCGCCTTGATCCTTTCCTTCTACCCCTACGGCATCTTTCTCTCTTTTCATCCTTTTACTTCTTTTTCTCCTTTTTCAACTTCTACTCTTTTTCTTTTCTTTTTTTTTCTTTTAACCAACTTCTTTTTTTTTATCATACTCTCTTTTTTGTTCCTTTCACTGTACCGCAACGTTGAGGTTTTTGTACTTTCACCCTCGGTTAACTTTGGGCTTTCTTATATGCGCTGTAGAGTATATACTCTTTTCCTATCTTTAAACGAAAGGACAACGACATACGCGCTCGTTGAAATTACAACAGGAGCCTTAGACATTGCCAGAGGTCAGATATATATGTATATATATTGCATGTGAAAGGTAAAAGATAAAGTAACAAAAAGAAATAAGTAGAAAGACATGAGTTTAGTCGTATACAGAGAGATTGGGAGTGGCTTGTAATTTATTCTACAACAACACCGAAGGACGAAAAAAAAGACAAAATAAGGAAAAAACAATCGCGTAAATTCGTATGGAGTATATCAACAAGAATGCACATCACATTTCATCCCTTATGGAGACTTGTTTTCGCTCACGTTGGATTATAGCGAGTGTGCTAATGTAATTCTACATTGTCAAGTGACTTGTATGCGAATATGTTTATTTTATTTATGATAATGATACTTGGCTAAGTAATTGCATTAATAAATAATTTTTGATGATATTGTTTTCAAATATAAAAATATTACTTCTGATTTTTTTTATTATTATTCTTATTTACTTTGAGAAAAATATTTAATTGTGTTTTTTTTTAAATTTCATGTTTAAATTTATCTAATGTGATTTTGTAATTCACACAAAAGTTAGTTAAAAACTCATAATTAGTGAGCTAGATCTCAAGTGAGAAATTTTTTTAAACTATACAAATAAATTTTTGCAATTGAAATTACAATTGTGGTTAATATAATATTTGAAAAATTTCATTGTATTGGAAAAATGTTTGGTATTTATAAAAAATCCAAACCATCCACGCCATTAAAATTTTTCTTTCAAACATTAATAGCTATTGAAACAATTCATTCTATCCCGATGGAACATCAAGCTCATTTGAAAAGCTCGAACAGAGCGCTAGTTTTATATGCGTCCCATGAACGAAAAGTCAAGTGTATATGTGTATATATATGAGTAGATACATGACACCATACCGCTTTCGCATAGCCGTTTGCGCCAAATTGGATATCACGCGCTCCTGCAACCAAGAATGTGTAGTGGAAGGTAAACGGAAGCCAAACGCTTTGAACGCTTGAACCCATAAACGACCTTCTATACTTCCCTATACGTTTCTGTCTCTCTTTCTCTTTACGTTATACACGTATGTATATGTATGTGGGGGGCAAGGATCAGAGCGGCCCGAAATTAGGTAATGCAATTTGTAGCGCGGTGGTACCGAGAGTGAGTTTCACGCTGCGGCAATTTCATGCCAGCCTCTTTCCCTATACATACATATACATATCCCATCTCTCTTTTTCTTTATACAGTTGTTACTGCTACTATATGCTTGCTTATACTGAATATAAGCTTTTATATCATGACTTGTACCACCATTCATATATACTGATGCAACCCGAGCATTCGTCATTTTTCCTTTGAATTAATCGAAACGAGAAATCATTAGCGAAGTTAATAAGCTGGTTTCACGGATATAACTTTCTTGACTTTCTTCATTTTACTTCTTTATCTTTCTTTCTTTCTTTCATTTTAATCACATCATTCCCAGAGGATGCTTGGCTACTGGTTAATAAGGATTCTGTAGGATTATGTGATATTTTTGCATGTGTGTAGAAATAAATCTCTATATAGAAAAGTATATTTAACAGCGTTAAATTGTGTATAAAAAAAATTCTATATGTACAGTTGCATTTCTATCTGTATGAGCATATATATGTATATTTATTAAAGTTTTTTTCATACGTAAATACGTTCACATACATATACGAATGCGAGTTTGCGTTAGTGTACATATTTGCACGTGCGCGCGTAGGTGGTACTTTTTCATTCTAGTAATTTTGCCAAACGCAGAGTAAGAGAGAGAGAAAAGAAATATACGTAGTAAAGCTTTGGATGCTACTACTGCACTTTTCGACGTGTTGTAATTTGAATTTGTTAGCGTAATGCGACGGCATATACTCTCAGAGAGGGAATAGTATGCTCTCCGGTATATATAGCTCTTCCCGTAAATTTAACTTATTGCGCAATATTCATTTTGCGCGTGCAGTCGATTTACGTACGTAATGCAGCGTAATGGGAGATGCTCTCTCTCGCTCTCATTCTCCCTCTCTCTCTTTCTCTTTCGATGCTTAGCTTTGGTTAACATAACGTTGATGGGTTTCATTTAATTACTTCTAATGGTTCTGATTGTTTAATTTTCCGTTGTTCACTTTGAGCATTATAATGAATATTACTATTTTATCTACTTAACGTTTATCGTTTAATTTAACGATTTTTATGAGGATTTGCATTTAAAAAAAATAGATTGAGATTATTTATTAAGAGTTGTGAGTAAATTTATTTCAAAAGTCATCCCAGTATTATATTTCACATTAATTTGATAATAAATTCGAATTGAAAAATCTAAATTTAGTGTCTGATTTTAATTGCTAATTCAAATATCTCCTTGAATTTCTTGGATTAATTAACGCTAAATTTTTTCATCTCTGCTATGAATTCTCACTTAGATTAAACTATAGTTTTATCTAAATCATCCACTCAAAGTTAAATTTAATTTTAGATTGCAGCTTAATTTATTTCAGTATTATTTTCCAGCACTTATAAGGTATAATTTCACACTAAATAAATTAAGACGAAATGCAATCCAATGGGTTCAGTTAAAAATATTACATATTATACAAATTTTATAAGATTCAAATTACGTAAAATCCTAAAATAAAACGAAATTAAGTGTAAGTTGAATAATTTCGTTAGAAAACGTTTTATTTAATTTTTCTTTATATACAGATTGAAAAATGCTTCAAAATAATGTTTAAAAACAGACAATATTATTATGCAAATCAAGAACAGTAGATAAACGATTTTCATAATTCCTACTTACATGTGAGAAAGAAGACAAACAAATAATTCTGAACTTTTAAAAAGTATTCAATCTTGGTAGAAAACAACGGGTTATGAAGAAATTTCTTTTCGAAAAAAAGCCTTAGATTCTCAAAGCAACTTAATTTGTAGTGTACAAAGTTATCATTATAATACCCAAATACGCCCACCTATTGTACAAAAAACATACGTGTATACGCATTTTAAAATAGTTCAAAAAGACAGGAATAAGAAAAAAAAGAGAGAATAATAATAATAAGAGTAGCAACGGCTCGCACAAACTATAACGGCGTGTAATTCATGCAAACGCATACCTATTAGAGTGGCAAAGCACATGCGAAACCGAAAAAAAAGAGGGTATGAAAAATACACAGTAAGCAAAGCTTCTAGTACAAAAAAAAAGAGAAATATGCACGCAAGACGGAAATTTTTTCTCTTTTAAAAAAAAAGTATCCCTATTCGTAAATTATACATTTGACCTAAATTAAAAAGCATCCGCGGAAATTATGTTCTTTTTTTTCTCTCTACATCTAACGTTTCAGGAAAAAAAAATCGAAACTAGTTTTTCTGTAGAATCATGTAATTGGTTCCATCAGTACCTCTATTAATAGAACGCCGATGGTCTGCCTATAGATATATGCGTATATGTATATTTTTTTCTTTTTTTATCAAAAGATGAAGTCTAAATGCCAGAATGCATGAGTGAATATAAAGCAAAACTAACCATAACTATAATATTGCTTCCAAAATACTTTTATTTAACACTTATGATCATCAATAAAAAATAATGAAGCAAATATTAAATTCACAGATATAAGCCTAAAAAATAACGTTTATATTACAACTCACATGAATTTTATAGCATATATTTATCCAAGGTACAAATTAGACATCCTTAAATACTTTACACAACCATTTCCTACGTAAACATTTGACATATAGTTTCTGGTCTGATTGTATGTTTTGCCATTGTAAAAATGCAAATGGTTCGCGCACTCCGTGTGTGTATGTGGGTGTGCGTGAGCTCATGTTGATGTTACGTTGATTTTTTTCATATGTCAAGCTATGCAATGTTGCTTGTCACTTTGCTGTAATTTGACACATTTTCGTTGCTAACAGTTCTAATTGTAGTACTAGCATTTTCTGGCTTTGCTTTGAATACGAAATTATAATTATGATATATGAATTTGTGATTTATTGACCGTTTGACATTAAAAAAAAATTTAAAGTTGGTTTGACAAATTTTGTTTATTAATCATATTCTCGTAATAATAAATCTATTTAAAATCTACAAATTCCATTTAATTTTTTTTTTATTTAACGTCGCAGTATTTATGCTATCATTACGATGATATTTAGCGACGGAGATCATAAGTGTGTTTTGTGAACAAAGCATATGTATCGTATACAGTGGTGCATGTATCAATCGGCCGCCGAGAGCGGGATTCTAACTCGAGTACTCGAGATTCTGAATCCATCGCTCTACCGACTGAGCTACTGAAGACCTCTATCGATGTATCTTATAATATACAGAGGAAGAATTCTTCCATAAAATTTGAAAGCGCGTATTATATAAGATAACATAAAAATATTGCCATCAAATATTAAATTTAAATTAATGATTGAAGAATAATTTCCTTAAAAATATAATATTTTCAAAATTAATTTGTTTTTTCACTTATTTTGATTTATATTTAGAAAATTTTTTAAATCAATTTTCATTTAAATTTTTTGTTTTATATTTAAAAGAAACCTATTTGAGATTATTATATAAATGAAAATTCGTTTTTGCTATTTAAAATTTTTATTTATTTATTTTATTTTTAATATTTGAAAGTTGACCTATATAATAGAGACTTTCACAGTAAAAAATGTGTTTTAAATAAACTAGATTATTTTAAAATATTGAAGCAGAAATTATCCATTTCTCAGATCGATGATAGTGAATACAAATATGTGGGTAAAAAATAATAAAATATTTACTCATTTATGCATTAAATTAGTTCTTTAACAAATAATAATAATGAATCCACGAAAATATATAAAAGTTATTATAAAAAAACTTGAAAGTAAACATTTATATAAAAATAAATTGAATATATATATATATATATATTTATATTCAGTTTTAAATGAAAAGCAGCTTACAATCGCATATCTAAAAAAGAGTAAAAGAATCTTATTCATAGCAAACGATTTTCTCGTTCAATCAAAACATAAAATACGTTTCTTTGATGATTTTTTTTTTAATTAAAAATGTAATTAATGTTGTAGTTTACATTTTATTTTCTTCTTTTACAAAAACACGTACTCCATTTTTCTTGTGAAATCCTCTTTTCGTACTATATAGAATTTTATATACTTGTAATCCATAATATATTTAAAACTTTGTACTGTTGGTTTAAAAAAATAAAGTTTTTTCATTTGTAAAAATCATAAAGGCTTTGCTCTCTTATTGCAACTCTTTTTATATTTCGTTTTAACTTTTGCATACGCATAGCCATCAATAAATCGCTTTTAAGCTTGGAAAAAATGTCCTGTCACTCACTATGTGTGTGTTATATACATTGAGAAAAAATAATCGGATCTCGTGGTGGTTCGTTAAAAATTTCACTTTTATGGTTCATTGATAAACGAATGAAAAAAAAAGATGAATTTGATATTCAATTGAGTTTTATGTTTTATTTATATAGTCAGTTCTTTTCTCTTTTTTACGCTCTCTAAACAGAACTTTTAATATTAATGACGCATGATTATATTATATTGACTAATAACTTTGATATTTTATTGATTACGATAATGTTTAAATTCAATAAAGTTTAATAAAATTTAGACCAAGTATAAAGCAATTATGTTAGGAACAATTAATTTCATTCAATTTCAGTCAAATAATAATCATACTTCATTTGTCTAGCACTTGCGAACGATTGACGAGCTAAAATAATGGTATATTCAGTTTAGCGTATATATAGGTCAAACTTATAAGGTATAATATTATCGAGATAATACAAGTTATCTATAAATCCATCAAGCGCACCTCTATTTCAAATACTTCAAGATGTCACTTGACATTTTTTAATAATGAATAGCTTTTTAAATCTCTTTTTTTCAATTAGTTATTGTATTAACATAATATTATTAAATGTAACATCATATAGAATAAATTTATTGAAATTCATCGGAATCAAATGAAAAGAATTTTGGTTCGAATAATTAGAATGGGAAAATTGAAATTTTCCATGCTCAGTGACATGAAATTAAATATTAAAGTTTAGCATTAGTATAATGCGTATATCTGATTTTTTTAGAGTATATTTTACAATATTCAGAAAATCCGGAAATTTTCAAAAATCTTAATTGACATACTATTTTTATTTAAAGCTCTATCCATTGAATAATTACTTTTGATCAGGATATCTGTAATTTTATTAAATAATTATACTATTTTGCAGTAATTTTTAAAATAAATATTAAAAAATAATCAAAATTATGAATTGAATACTATCAACCATACATCAATAGGTCACAAATATTCTTTGTGTAATTGTTTTTGATCAACTGTTTCTTCTAATAGCTGATCAAAAATAATTCTTCATAAGTTAATATGTAAAAAATGTTCATCTCTATTATTTCAATGTTTGCGAAATGCAGATATAAACAAGATTAATCAGAATAAAAAAATAATAGCAAGTCACGAGAAATTTCAATTTGAAAAGATTTAAATGCGTATGACTTAATTATCTTACTTTCAGCAACTGAAAATTTCCCTTTATCGTATAACAGAAGGATAATGGTATATATATTCGCAATGTCATGTTTACAACCTAACCGAACCCTTCACTTTCTTTACTACTTTCCAAAAGCCGGACAATATTATCTTTTATTTACTGCGTATGACTTTTTTCGCTTTCATACATTTGACTAAAGTAATAACGAACTTCATTAATCAATCTATTCAGTTTTTCTTTTTTATTTGGGATCACGCGTATTACTAAAGTTTATGGCTTACGTAAAATTAGCGTTATATGCATATACCTATTGTCATTTGTGAAAGTGACCATGTCTTTCATTTAAGAACAGGTTAAAAAATAAAGATGAAAAAGAAAGAGGAAGAAATAAGAGGTGGAACAAAAAAGATCGAGATTGTTTGTGTATCGATAATACATATATCGGAATGCGGGCGCATTCGTGCGTAACAGACTTTATGAGAGCAAGTTTCGAAGTCTCATTGCATTCTCAGCAGGATTTGACACTGGTGTGACATGTATATACTATAGGGGGTTCCCATTCTATAAGCTTTACTCGTCAACATTCCACTTTAACAATAAATATTAATTTTAATTAAAAATTCATTTATTTTTATAAATATCTCCTTAAATCGATCATATCAAATTATGAATTGTCCAGGTATTCTCTTTAACAAATTTTATTTTCATATAATGTTGTATATAAATAAAAAATCATAGAGCTGGCACTCGATAAATATAAAGTATATTTTTTTGACAAGATCGATTTATCTTTATATTTTTGATGCGCTGAGTCCTAATCTGGAATTGATTTGTCTCATAAACCCTCAAAATTATAGGTGGTAATTGCGAAAAACTACAGAAGATAAACAAAAATTTATAGTAAATTTCATAAATGACTATTAAAAATATTAAAATATTTTTTCCGTCTTCTAATCTTAAAATTGCATTTTCATTATTCTTTTTGGATTTCAGCTCTCAAACGAAGAAATATACTTCTCACCTGGTCAAGAAAGACTTTTTTTAGAAATTCGGTATAACCCTCACTTCTGCTTGGGTAGATCCCTTGTTCCGAAATTGAAGCCTTTCCTGACCCAGTAAGATATACATTATTTCTGACCTGCATCAAACATGTTATATATCTTGATGCATTGAACCAAAATCTAAGGTCTGTTAAGCGTTAAAATACCAAGATTCTAGAAAATATCAAAACAGTTGAATATTGCAAAGCATCTGGATCAATCTTTTTTGTATATTTTGATATGTTGTATTCTAAACTAAAGGCTATTCAATCTTATCATACATAGATCTTAAAAAGTGTGGCTGTGACGCTAACGGTTTTTATATAGTAGAGTAACTTAATCACCAGATAGACTGTAAAGCTAAATTTTATTTAGATTCTTATTTAATAATTTAATTTTTAATTTTTTATATAATATAATAATATTTTACAAAAAAAAGTACTTAAAATTTTTACTATTCTTCCAATCACAAGCTTCTATAAATTAACAGATATTCTTAAATAATAAATATTTTTAATTATCATTTCGTGTTTTAATAATTTTATTTGCGATTTCGTTTCATCAATAAATCAATATAAAAATTTCTAAACTATGAAAATCTTGATAAAATAGATATCATCTTTTCACACAATAAGTGCGAAATTTAATTTTAGTAAAGAATAAAGTAATTCTTTCTTACTCAAGAAAAAATATATTAGTCAAATTACATTCATTCTTTGGGAGAACATGTAGATTAATTTTTTGTAGATTTATCAGAAAATGCCGTTGATTTAAAAAAAAAACGCTGCCAAGTGCTTTGGCGGAATGCTTTCTCATAGAGCTCTTTGAGTTTCATTATTTTTTTATATTTATTTAAATGTGATTTTAATATAAAAAAATTGTCCATCATTAATATTTATTCATTTTGTACTTTATAAATTTTGAATATATATATGCTAGTTGATTGCCTTTTCAACATTTTGTTTGGGTTAAATGTTAGCTTTTAAAGTGTTTAATTTTGTTGACTTTAGCTAGCCTTATACATAGGTTCGAATTTATTATTTTTGTTATCTTTTGGATATCTTTTTATCACGACTAAGCTTGGTAAATCCAAGTAGTCAATTTTAGTAACGGTAATTAAATTCAGTAGTACTATTATAAATTTTCAAGAGTAACTCAGAAAACAAAAGAAGTGATCAAAAAGCTACGCTAATAAAATTATTTATTTAAAACTTGGTTGATGAAGACAGTAGCAAATAACTTGTATACAAATTATAGAGTAGAGTAGATTATAGAGTAGAGTAATTCTATCAAGTACTTTACGTAAAATGGAAAAATACTGAAATATGAAAATTTTTTAAGAAAATTTTTAAAATTTTCTAAAAAGAAAACTACGCTAAAAAGATCGGTTTATAAAAGTTATCCTTCTTTTGGCAGATTCAAATTATTCCCATGGAAATCTCAAAGCAAACTCATCAATTAACTTACGTAAAATACAAAAAAAAAAATTAAAAATCGAAAATTTTTTCAAATTCTTAAAATGGCTCTATAATAAAAAAAATACACTATGAATACAAATTTTCTATAGCTTCCCGCCTAGTTATACAAAAACATAGATGGTATACAAAATTTGAAGCAAATCCATAGAGTAATTTTCGAGATCTAACTGGTTAAATAAAAAACATTTTCTTTTCAAAATTTCTTTTTAAAAATTTTAAAAATGCTCTAAAATTAAAACTACGCTATGAAAATCAATTTTTGGAAATTTCCCTTCTTTTGGCAGTTGCAAATAATTTCCCTGTAATTTTTAGAACAAATCTATCGAGTACTTTACGAAGAATAAAAAAATAAGAAAAGAAGAATCAAAATTTTTTTTAAATCTTTAAAATTCTCTAAAATTGTAACCACTCTAAGAAAATTAGTTTCCAAAAGCTAATTTTTTCAGACAATAGCGAATTAATTGTATGAAAATTTTGGAGAAAATTTATAGTATGGTTAACGCAAAAAAGAAAATAAATGAAAAATAAAAATTTTTTTGAAAATTTTCAAAGTGTTCTAAAATTAAAACTGCGCTGAGAAAATTAGTATTCCAAAGCTTGTTTTATTCAGATAGTAGCGAATTAATTGCATACAAATTTTGGAGCAAATCAATCGAATGGTTTTCGTAAAATAAAAAAAAATTAAAAATAAAAATTTTTTTAAAAATTTTTAAAATGCTCTAAAATTAAAAGTGCGCTAAGAAAATTAGTTTACAAAATTTTTAATAATTTTGGCAGTCGAAATAAAGTTCCATACAAATTTTCGAACAAATTCTTCGAGTAGTTTACGTAAAATACAAAAAAAAATGAAAAATCGAAATTTTTAAAAATTCTTAAAATGATTCTAAAAAAAAAACTGCGCTAAGAAAACCAATTCCCAATAGCTTCCGCACCAGTTCATCAAAAAATTGAATTGTATGGAAAATTTGAAGTAAATCCATCGAGTAGTTTTTAAGATTTTATTGGCTTAATAAATAGAAACATTTTTTCAAAAATTTCAAAATGCTCTAAAATTAAAACTGAGCTAAGAAAATCAGTTTTTAAAAATTTATTTTATCGGGCAATCAGAAATAAATTCCATGCAAATTTTGAAGCAAATTCATCGAGTAGTAAACAAAAAAACAAAAAACGGAAAATCGAATTTTTTTTATTTTTAAAAAACTTTAAAATGAAAACTACGGTGGAAGAACCAAATTATCAATAGCTTCCCAGCAAGTTAATCACAAAACTAAATTCCATGCAAAATTAGAAGCAAATCCATCGAGTAGTTCTCGAGATACAGCTTACTAACTGAATTCATACATCCACACACACACACACACACACACACACACACACACATACATACAGACATTTTCTGGAAACCACTTTTTCGACTCACTGAGTTCAAATATGTACAAATTAATGAAAAAATAGAAAAAAATTTTTTTACCGATACAATGCTTTCTCTATGAGAAAGCAAAAATGAATGCAATATTAAAAAAACTTTTATCATATATAAATATAATTATTTAATATTAAATTATATTTTAATTTGAGGTTATAATATTAATTTTTAATTTTTATTATAGAACAACTGTTTTTTTATTGCTTTCTCATAGAGAAAGCATTGTATCGGTAAAAAAAAATTTTTTCTATTTTTTCATTAATTTGTACATATTTGAACTCGGTGAGTCGAAAAAAGTGGTTTCCAGAAAATGTCTGTATGTATGTGTGTGTGTGTGTGTGTGTGTGTGGATGTATGAATTCAGTTAGTAAACTGTATCTCGAGAACTACTCGATGGATTTGCTTCTAATTTTGCATGGAATTTAGTTTTGTGATTAACTTGCTGGGAAGCTATTGATAATTTGGTTCTTCCAGCTTAGTTTTCATTTTAAAGTTTTTTGAAAAAAAAAAAAAAAAAATCGATTTTTCGTTTTTTGGTTTTTTTTTGTTTACTACTCGATGAATTTGCTTCAAAATTTGCATGGAATTTATTTCTGATTGCGCGGATAAAATAAATTTTTAAAAACTGATTTTCTTAGCTCAGTTTTAATTTTAGAGCATTTTGAAATTTTTGAAAAAAATGTTTCTATTTATTAAGCCAATAAAATCTTGAAAACTACTCGATGGATTTACTTCGAATTTCCCATACAATTCAATTTTTTGATGAACTGGTGCGGAAGCTATTGGGAATTGGTTTTCTTAGCGCAGTTTTTTTTTTAGAATCATTTTAAGAATTTTTAAAAAATTTCGATTTTTCATTTTTTTTGTATTTTACGTAAACTACTCGAAGAATTTGTTCGAAAATTTGTATGGAACTTTATTTCGACTGCCAAAATTATTAAAAATTTTGTAAACTAATTTTCTTAGCGCACTTTTAATTTTAGAGCATTTTTAAAATTTTTTAAAAAATTTTTATTTTTAATTTTTTTCTATTTTACGAAAACCATTCGATTGATTTGCTCCAAAATTTGTATGCAATTAATTCGCTACTATCTGAAGAAAACAAGCTTTGGAATACTAATTTTCTCAGCGCAGTTTTAATTTGAGAGCACTTCGAAAATTTTCTAAAAAATTTTTATTTTTCATTTATTTTCTTTTTTGCGTTAACCATACTATAAATTTTCTCCAAAATTTTCATACAATTAATTCGCTATTGTCTGAAAAAATAAGCTTTTGGAAACTAATTTTCTTAGCGTTGTTACAATTTTAGAGAATTTTAAAGATTTAAAAAAAAATATCGATTCTTCTTTTCTTATTTTTTTTTTATTCTACGTAAAGTACTGGATAGATTTGTTCTAAAAATTACAGGGAAATTATTCGCGACTGCCAAAAGAAGGGAAATTTTCAAAAATTGATTTTCATAGCGTAGTTTTAATTTTAGAGCATTTTTAAAATTTTAAAAAGAAATTTTGAAAAGAAAATGTTATTTATTTAACCAGTTAGATCTCGAAAATTACTCTATGGATTTGCTTCAAATTTTGTATACCATCTATGTTTTTGTATAACTAGGCGGGAAGCTATAGAAAATTTGTATTCATAGTGTATTTTTTTTTATTATAGAGCCATTTTAAGAATTTGAAAAATTTTCGATTTTTAATTTTTTTTTTTGTATTTTACGTAAGTTAATTAATGAGTTTGCTTTGAGTTTCCATGGGAATAATTTGCATCTGCCAAAAGAAGGATAACTTTTATAAACCGATCTTTTTAGCGTAGTTTTCTTTTTAGAAAATTTTAAAAATTTTCTTAAAAAATGTTCATATTTCAGTATTTTTCCATTTTACGTAAAGTACTTGATAGAATTACTCTAAAATTTGTATACAAGTTATTTGCTACTGTCCTTATAAACCAAGTTTTAAATAAATAATTTTATTAGCGTAGCTTTTTGATCACTTCTTTTGTTTTCTGAGTTACTCTTGAAAATTTATAATAGTACTACTGAATTTAATTACCGTTACTAAAATTGACTACTTGGATTTACCAAGCTTAGTCGTGATAAAAAGATATCCACAAGATAACAAAAATAATAAATTCAAACCTATGTATAAGGCTAGCTAAAGTCAACAAAATTAAACACTTTAAAAGCTAACATTTAACTCAAACAAAATGTTGAAAAGGCAATCAACTAGCATATATATTCAAAATTTATAAAGTACAAAATGAATAAATATTAATGATGGACAATTTTTTTATATTAAAATCACATTTAAATAAATATAAAAAAATAATGAAACTCAAAGAGCTCTATGAGAAAGCATTCCGCCAAAGCACTTGGCAGCGTTTTTTTATATTTATAGGATTAAATATAAATTTGTATATTATATTTCTTATTAATAAATAATAAAATAAACTGCGATGCATTTTATAAGAATATATAGTATGTTAACCATGAGAATATAGATATGACCTTGACCTTTATATCAGATTTTTTTTTTACTGAAAAATTCGTCGCAATAATAAAATAAAATCTGATTTTCTGTTTTTTCTTTTTTTTTTAATAAATGGAAAAATAAAATGTTACCATTAAATATTTATTATCATTATATATTATTTAAATTTTTATCGATTACCGCCTCAAAATAAACGCATATTGATCTATTCAATATAACATTTCAGTATGCAACTACAATTTCAATGTTGAACATGATTTTACAAAAATGATTTAAACTAGAATTTTAAAGAAATAGATGTACATAGAAAAAATAGCAATAGGAGATTTTAATATTTTTTGTAATACTAAGTGAAAATATATTGTATAAATGCATTACTATTTTGAACACTGTAAATGAAAAAGTTGGTGATATATTAATACAAAGTCCTTGTATAGTGTAGGATTCAATATTTCTTCATCTGAGATGTCAAATTTGAAAATAAAAATATATAAATACTTTTTTTTCACAGATTCATCAAAAGTAAATTATCGAAACCATACAATTTAATAATAACAAACATGAAGGATTGCATTGTACGATTAATGTACTTAATTTTTATTTTTTCTACAATCAACGGTAAAAACGTCATTAATTTGACTACTATAAACCAGTACATAAAAAATGATCTGAATTTTGAATATGTTTCATTGATTACGTCATCATTAAATCAATTATCAAGAATGGCTAAATTAATAACAACAGAAATTTCATCAAAATTTCATATGATTATTTTTGATATAAACAAATTACCAAATCGAGAAACCGATATAATATATCATAGTAATAATCTGAAATCAAATTTTAAAAGGACGGAAGTCAACATTATTATATACGATGTTTATAACACCAGTAAAATAATTTCTGACATCTTGAATTTTATGGATTTTTCCAATAAATTTACAGAAACTGGTACAAGACCTTATCTTCTGATTTATCTGATTAACATAAGTAGTAAGTTACATCTTAAATCCATGTTTGAAGCTTTATGGTTGAAAAGATATTTGCACGTTGCTGTCATAGAAATTCTAAGTTCGGAGAATAAAAATCAAAATAATAAAGTATTAGAAACTTCTGAAAAATTCGATACAGCTTTAATTCATGAATATAATCCTTTTAAGGATGATTATAAAGTAGAAGCATTATCCAGTGACATTGACTTTTTTCGTTACAAATTGAAGAATTTTTATGGATTCCCAATAAAAGCTGGATTCATTCAAGCTAAGCAAAACTATTTTCTGTACAATATGTATCGAATGGATTTAGTAATGTTTCGATCAATAGCTCAAATTTTAAATTTTACTATTGATATCAAACTGGATTACTTAAAGGCAGATAAGCTCCATGATATAGAAGTAATAAATGCATTACAAAATGAGACGATTGATGTCCAAATCAATCCTATTTATCTGACCAATTCATTGTTGTCCAAACGTATGACGATGCAATACTATTATATTCGTCGGAGTTCATCTTATTTGATAGTTAGACAACACGGCTCCTACAAATCACAATCCCTATTAATTTTAACAGTCTCACTCAGTGTTATAATTATAATTATAATATTGGTTTCAATTTTGAAATACTTTTTTCAAATCGATTCTGAATTTTTAAGCACGTTTAATATGGTTGTTATCTTATTTGGAATGTCAGCAAATTTAAAATCACAAAATACTAGATGGTCAGAGAAATTATTATTTTTGTGTTTTTTATTTATATCAACAACATTTTCAGTTGAATTTTTGGAACGTTTGCTGAATGAAAACTTGAATTTTAAGAAATTTTTTCCATTAAAATTAATTCAAGACGTAGCAGATTCTAAAATAGATTTTATTATAGATAATGTAACAAAAATGGCTATAAGTCGTTTTGAAAGTCTTGATATGGATCAATATATTGGTATGGCAACACATCCTGGAGCAAATAAAATAAAGATTTGTAATATGTTAATACAAACGGCTGATACAGAAGTTACGCTTTGTCTCAATAATCATTATTTAACGAATTTCTTATCACGATCTTATTCAATACCAGAAAATGGATGGGTTTTGAGTTTTGTAGAAGAACCTTT
Source organism: Anastatus disparis (assembly GCA_017163975.1). Lineage (NCBI taxonomy): Eukaryota > Metazoa > Arthropoda > Insecta > Hymenoptera > Eupelmidae > Anastatus > Anastatus disparis. The sequence continues at coordinate 7,988,936 of JAFFSR010000251.1, forward strand.
TAATACTATTTCGACTGCAATTTTTTTCTCAAGGCATTCACCATATATTAATGAATTTAGCCGAATGATGCGTCGACATTATGAAACTGGTATCACTAAATATTGGTTTAATGTTGCTCTTGAAAATTATTCAAAGATATTCAATCCAAATGATTTGCGTCAATTTCGAAGTAATTTTCATAAACAACCAACAGATTTTTATGCTTTTATTAAAGAAATATGTTTAACTCAAAAATTAATATACTTGCTTGCGGTGGGATTTTCAATAGCTACTATAATATTGGTATGTGAAATCATCTGTAATAAATTTTATTCATATATTTGTAATAGTTTGCCTTTAGTATCTGATTCATATAAAATGTGAAGTATAATAATGTAAAACATAATAATGTAAAATATAAAATATAATAAATTTTTGTGTAATACCAATAAAACTGGTCTTTTGGTTTTCATTCCTGAAAAAATATTCTTATTTTCGAAAATGGTAAAATGAGTGAGGGCGTTAGTGGTGCAGTTGGTAGAGCGATGGATTCGTAATCTCGAGGATCTGAGTTCGAATCCCGCTCTCGGTGGCCGATTAATACAAGCATCACTATATACGATACATATGCTTTATTCACAAACACGCAATTATTAACATCGAAGTGATAGTATAAATAAAGCGATGTTAAATAAAAAAAAATTAAGTGTTTTATCTTGCGGCTTTCATTTAGATTGTCTTGTGAAGTTCTTGCACCATCATACATCCACATCTTCACATCACTGTTTCTTTTTTTATCCATCCAACTGCGACACTGTAATTAATTTTCCTATTAATTAGTAAACTAAATAGTATATAATAAAAAGTACTAAAATTATTTAAAAAATCAATAAACGATTTTGCACCAGTACTGAAAATAAATATTTTTTAGATTTCAGCCTTGAGAAGATATTGATTTTTTTAAAATTATATTTAAAATTAATTGCAGTCTGCGTGTGTGACACCTAAATCAATGAATTAAACTTGTACATTCTGAAACATAATAATCATTACAATATTTTAAAAGTCATAACCCAATCTACAAAAAATAAATGAGTATAAAGAAATAAATTTAAAAATAAATCTTGCTATGTAATAAACCTTCACATGTAAAAAAATAACATTCGCAATTTTAAGTAAATTTTTTTTCTGTAAAATACTATTATGATGAACCAGTAATATAGTACGCCAGTGATATAACAAACTTTAGAAACCTAATATTTTATTTAAAAATCAAATAATTTTTTAAATATCTGTAGTTGTAGAATATACTAATAAAATCAATAAAAATTTGAAAAATTGATGAGAAAAATGATGGCGTACAAATTTTTGACTTAAATTCATATTAATTCGCAAAGGTTATCAAAATTATTAATACTAATTAAAACAAGTCAAAACAACCAATTAAAAATAAAATTGAAAAGTATTTTGATGGGTGAGTGAGGGGCACAAGGACCTTAAAAAAGCTAACGTACACATATTTATGTATTTATGGCCTTGATGTGTTTAAATAAATGAATGATTTTTATCAAGCAACACTTGCTTGTATATGTTTACAAAGGCGTGACACTTGACAGTTGATCGTTTTTCTTTCTTTTTCCATTCTTTGTAAATTGGTTGGAATTTTTTTCATATTTAAATGTTTGTTGACATGTTACTTTTAGAATAGCAAAAATGTTATTGTTACTCATTAGATTTATTGTTTTATGTGGATTATTTAAATATCGATAAATTTATCTATTTTTTAAATTTATGTATCTAAAGTTTTGGATAAAGAAACTTGTTATTACCTATGATATTTTAGTTTTTCAGTTTTTCTTGTGATAAATATATCCTTTGATAAAAAAACACAAGATTATAATCATGGCATTCAATTAAAAATTTTAATGCAACTATTTAGATTAAAATATGATAATTTGAAAGTATTAGTATAAAAATATAATTTATTATAAAAAAGTGATCTCGTTTTCCAATTAATATTGTACATTAATCGATATTTAATAAGAGGCATTAAAATTTCAATTTCATCCATCATGATCTTTCAAAATTATTAGCCAATTCCATTAGCATCACCTTTAGATGATTTTTAGAGGTGGCAGAGGGGAAAGCAAACGAAAAATAAAAGAAATCTATTTAGTTCTTATGTTCCCGTTAAATTTCGATTACAATAACGAGTGAACTGTTTAAAATTCGTACAAGAAAACGATTAATTTCAATAAACATTGAGCGTTAATTTTGTATGCAAAAACATACCATTCCAAAAAGGCTTTCATTAAACCTTTCTCCCTCTTCTCTCTAAGTTGAAAACCGTTGAGCAAACTGGTAGCGCTCATTATAACAACGCTTAAGTGCTTACACGTACTAATCCACAAGAAAAACGTACACTCGCTAATTATTCTCCTATCCCCCTTTACCTCCATTTTTTTTTCTTCACTTTCTTACGCTAACCTATATGTAACTCACCCCTTTTTCTCATTCTCTTTCTCTATATATACATGCATAACGTCTATATTCTTACCCTCTCACGCGTCCTCGCGCAATTAACGTTAACACTATGTATGTCTCTCACTCTCTTTTGCACTGGAAATCACCAAGGATTTGAATACTAATTCGTAAGCGCGCGCGAGCGAGCACACGCGCCAGCTCAACGTTGATACGATAATACATGAGAGCTGCTTGTGCACCTTGCAAACATTACATATATACATATTATATATGTATATATATATATATGCGTGCGAACGCGAAAGGTTGTTTAATTAGGGGCTTGGTCCAGGAGCTAGAGCGCGTATATAAGGTCCCTAAATCCACAGATTAGGCAATCCCCATTAGACAGTACCTAATGCTATCCTTCCTTTCTCTCTCTATATGTTGCTCTCTACATTAAGTAATCTGATATATACATCAAGTACTATATGTCGTATATAGCTCCATTGCAATAACCAGTACTAGATGTGCTATGCATCACAATCGAGAGGATATTAACAATGACAGGACGACGTTTGGTGCTTTAAGGTCATTATTAAAATATACGATGTTGTGGATATGGTCGATGTGTGTGTATGCCTGTGCGTGTTGGGTTGCACCATTCGCCTGCAATTATATGATGATGCTAATGCTCAACGAGAAACCCTGGCCATGAGAGAGAAAGAGAGAGAAATATAAAGAATTAGTATTATAAATCGTTAACGCGCCATAGAAATGTAGAGAGAGAGCTACGTTTGAAAATAAATCATTTTGAAAATAAGGAAAATCGACAGGATAGAGGAGACCGCGGGCTTGTAATAATGCGGCACATATACGCGCGCGAGCTTTATATTATATGCATCGCCGTTATAACGACATTGTGTGTGGCAAATAATTCGCGGTTATTGTCGCGGGTAATAGTGCCCGCCTAGGTGCCTTTTCAACAATTATTTATTGATGCTCGTTCAATTATTTTTCAGCGTGTATTGAAAAGCTCTTTAATTAGAAAAATTATATTTTATTACTAAATATTATATTTATATATATTTTATTTTCAAATCACCATCCCATATTTTAAAAATTAATGTTTATTGTAGCGAAAGAAAATAATTACTACATATTTATTTGAAGTACACTGTTAAAAAATACATGAAATTTGCTTCCAGTACATGCATTAAATTTTTGGAAAATACATTAAAATTACGATAAAATGTATTAATTTTCATGCAAATCAGTATTAAATTTCATCTTAATAAATAAAATTTAATGATGATTTGCATGAAAATTAATACATTTTACCGTAATTTTAACGTATTTTTTTAGAAAATTAATGCATGTACTGGAAGCAAATTTCATGCATTTTTTAACAGTGTATAAATAATGTTTAAAATATTATTTACTAAAAAATATTATCAATTAAAGAATTACAGAAAGCGCGTGGTAATTAAAAAATTATATACATTTTTATGATTCTTTTGCTTTAACAAAGTATTAAATTTTATGACTAGAATAGTAATTCGAATTCTAATTTATTAAAAAAAGAAAATTAACGGTCGTTGTAAATGAATCTGATACATATTTTTAAATTTTATTTAACATCGCTGATGTATTTATGCTATCATCGCGATGTTAATTAGCGACGGAGGATTTCAATGTGTTTCTAAACAAAGCACATGTATCGTGTACAGTGGTGCTTGTATCAATCGGTTGCCGAGAGCGGGATTCGAACCTCGAGTCCTCGAGATTATGAATCCATCGCTCTACCAACTGCACCACTGACGGCCTCGGCAATAATACTCTTTTAATCAATTAATTTTCAACTTCATTTAAAATTTGGAATTCATTTTAATATAAATAGATTATAAATGTAAAGCAGTATTAATTAAGAAAACGATATTTATTTAAAACTTTTATTAATTTTTTACAATGTAAAGATTACGTATTGTTTAATTATTTATATTAAATAAAAAATTTATTTATTGAGAAGATTAATTTAATGTGTGGTAAATCTTTAATGGAATATTTAGTGATTTCATAAAAAATGATGTAAATGACGATAAAAAATGCTAATTATTACTAAATTGACAATTAATTTAAAATAATCAATTTTTATGATTCCGAGTATTCAGTAATAGTCCAATTTTAACACTCTGCGCTTCCATGCAAATTATCATAAATTTTATCAAAAACAGCACTTAAAATGTGTTCAGGGAAATTATGAGAAATCAGAAAAAAAAATCCAACCTTATTAAATACGAATCAAGCGCTATATAACCCATATTTTTAGTTGCAACTACCTCCAGCTCCGGCACACTCGACGAAATTAAGTCTACCGAAAATCCATTAAAAAAATCCTCTCACTATTTATGAAAAAAAAAAGATAAAATTAAAAGTTTCCTCGATCGCACGAGAATTAAAATCTCGGAAATTCGTCGACTACTCAATTCTTTCCAAAAAAAAAACAAAAAGAAAAAAAGAAATCATGATAACTAGCTCAAATTTTCTTCCCAGAGACTGAAAAATCCCACACCAGTTATGGATAATCCTGTTAGTTATGACTAACTATACGAGGTATCTTTTTTATATATCGAATTAAAGAAACGCGTATAATACACTTGACGTTGTTACATCCATCCATTATTCTTTAGTCTTTAACTGTGTATAGTATGCGCATCAGTGCTTGACGAGCCGTCAATTACCCGGCCTTCTTTATCTTTCTTTTTCTTTTTAAAAAAAAGAGACTCATCCTAAATATAAGTGCGTACATATATATATACACGCACCGAAATATAATTTTCGTTGCTCGACAACGACGCTGGCTAATCATAGGTTAGGAACAACTTTAGAACCTTTTCAACGTCTCGCTCCCGCATATACATGTACGTATGAACCTGAACATCAAAGAGCAATGGCCGAAAATTTTCTTCCTCTTCTTTTATTTTTTTTACGCACAGCCGCGTGAAATTTAGTGAGAGCTTACGTATATACTCGTATCAATTTATGAGTGACATGGAGAATTACGCGACGATCTGTCCACCTTCTACGTGTCATTTCAATTGTAATAATGGTGTACGCGCATAAGATTATCAATGGTCGGTACCTTTTTGGCTTTTCTTCTTTTCAACGTACGGTGTATACGTACATCTCTTCTTTTTGTTCTCCAGAGGTTTTTATAAGTATGACGTTAATGTGATAATTAAAACTGAATGCTTAGGTACTCTAATTATATACCATGTATACGAATACACAGGTGTATGTGCGGGCTATAGATTATTTTTTCTTTTTCCTCTATGTTCCTTTCTTGTGATGAGTGATGGGCTAACTCATAAACGCAAACTTGCGCATACTTACACACACATACGTGCATAAACACATGTGCATTATACATACGAACAAACGAACCAACACCTTTATAAACGTAAAGTTAAAAAAAGCAGGGCAAACATGTATTTTTTAATCGATTTTTTAACGATAAAGAACACGAAGGTAAGTAAATAATAAAAGAGGAAAAGAATGGAAAGGATATAAGTGACATGGCCATCAACGTATTTACCATGTATCTATGTGAAAATGTGCGTGTGTAAATGTTGATCTCAATGGATTAGATAAATTTGAATAAGCCGTGGCGATGTAACTATCACAAGGACGTACCCTAATATATCGTATAGTACTGACCCAAGGAAATAACATATAATATGGTTTTCTCTTTATCCGGACTTTGCTCGCCATGCCAGATATATATAGAAATGTGTGTAAAGGGGTCTTTTATAATCCCTCAAAATATACACGTCAAGCAAGAGACGATAGATTTGAATAAATCGACAGTGGATAGATAGAGAAAAAGCTAATCAGATTCTCTCTCTTTCTCTTTCCTTTTCAACGTTCAGTTAAGTCCAGCTTTAGTCATTCCGTATACCAAACCTGTCCTTTTTATCCTAACGTTGAGAGAGATTGTGAATTCAAACTCAAATATGAATCCAAACAGTTTCAAGGAGAATTAACGAGACTGATCAATGCTTAATTGACAGTCAACTTTATGCTACTAAAGTATTCTAACAGCTGAGCAAAGTAAAATTGTCAGATTAACATCGCAATTGGTATTGGCTACTCAAGAGGACAAGATGTTTTATTTATATGTATCTCTTCTTTTTGGTATATATTTTATTATAAATCTTTCGCGTGTATTAATTCCCTATTGCAAATTTTTTTTAGTAATAAACACATTAAAAATTTTAGCAAACTCAACTTTTTTTGTTACGTTATTATTCTTAATACTGAAACATAAATGAAACTAACAATCTTTAATTATCATATATTATTATATTGTTTTTATAATCCTTAATTTGGTCACAATTAAAATCTTTTAGAACATGTAATCTACAATGAGGATTAATAAAATATTTAAATGTGGTTTAAAAGATTTTGATGTTTGTTTAAAACTGTATATTTTTCAAAATAAAAAAAGCACAAAATAGATACAAAAAATCAAATAAATAAAACTTAATAAATAGTTGGAATCGTATTTTTCGGATGATTTATAAGTATTTTCACAGCTATTGAAATAAATTTCAAAATGTTAAAACCAAGATTTACAGTAAAAAATATTTATAAACACGAGAATGTTTTTTTTTATAAGCAAGTTTGTAAATTGAAAAGGAATTTTGATAACAAAGATAAAGTTACGTTAGTCTATAATTAAGTTTCTTATGATTTTCATGAATTTTAATTTTCATGTTTTTGGTCATAATTAAAAATTTTTTTTGGACAACTTCATTATACATTTAAATACGTATAATCAGTCAAAGATAAAACCAATTTATTCAAATTATAATCAATTAAATTATTTTTAGGATTAAGACAAATATGTTTTCAACGTAATTATTATGATAATTATACTTAATTGACTTTGACGTCATGATGAATTAGCGTGAACTTTATTTTTATTTCATAATCAGCTCTTAGAATAGATTATTTCGATTTAAGAAAACATATTTAAAGGCATTTGGATGAGCTGTGAAACCATAAAATGAGGAAAAACAATGTTTATTCAAAACAATGGATATTGTTAAGATATTTTTTTAGAAACAATAACAACAATCAATTACAGTAAGAAAGCACAATAGATCAGAGTAAGTGAATAAAATATACTTATATTTCAGAAATTTGATATTATTAAGAAATTTTATGAATAGCATACTTTATATAGTTTCGTTGAATTATTTTGATATTCTTTTTTATCCAAGAAATAATTATTTAAAAGCTAAATAAAATCGGCTTTTAGTAAAAAGAATCGACAATTAACTTACACTCCATTACATAATTACACACATTGGATGCTTAAAGGCCGCAAGCGGTCGTGCATCAAAACCAATAAATTAATCCAGAACGGTAGAGGGGGGAGAAAACGTTAAGAAAGACTTATTCTCGTTAGCTTCCGTAACGCGCCAGAGGGTAATCTACTTACAAATTTATATATTTGTGTGTGTGCACATGTGAATATATGTATGTGTGTATACATGTACACTTATGCATATACACACGTTTGCACGCGGAATGCACGTATGCGTACACACACAAATACACGCACGCACACACACACACATACACATGCAAGTACACACACACACACACACACACACATTTAGCTTCGAGACACTTCGCAGTGATTTTCAAAAGATCGATCGGTGATTCTAGAGTTCGCAGAGTTGTACAATAGCCTTTTTCTACTTTATATATCTAGCTATCCATCTATCGAAGCTCTTTGAACATACATGTATGCGTAGGAGTTGGATGAAGATGCGGAACGCGGAAACTTATTATCTTTTAGCTCTAGCAATTGATGCTCCTCACACACAAGAAGAAAGAGAGTTTTGTGGTAAGATTCGAAAAACCTTGAATTTATTATCGCTAGCTAGAAGGCTTTTTGCACGCGCCATAAGAGGAAGGAACATATATTGAATGAGAGTAATTTGCTTATTGTTGTTAGAGTCTATATAAGTGATAGGGGCGCTGTAATGGCTATACGTTGTTTCGGACGGAATAATACAAGTTAGAGAAGATAATGGTGATAACTTTGATTTTAAGGTTATTTGTTAATACCACCTATCTCTTTCGCTCGTTGCAACTAACAACAATAAACTATGGTATTAAAGAGATTTTTTATATTCATTATTTATAATTGCTAATTAATGGTTACAATGAATTAATAAAGAAAATATTTGCACTCATTAATTTTTCATCGATTAAAATTATTGCTTTTTTCGCTGTTTTAACGTTATTTAATTATTACAATTGTTACAGAAATAAATTTTGAATACCAGAAATTTACAACATTTTCCACATACTTTAACAAGGAATGTACATAATGCATTTTGCATATACTGTGGCTCCAAAATTAATGCGAATTTCGAAAAATTTTATTTAGATAACATCAAAAAGAGGACGATATTTGTTGTTTGTTTTAATTAAAATTAATGATTACTCGCAATATTTTATTATACTGCAATAATTTTAAAATGAAAAATTAAAAATATAATTACAAATACGCTAAATGTTAAACTTACATTTAAAAATTAAATTACACGTACATTTATTCCTTTTCATAATACAATGGATGTACATACGTTGTAGTATTACAAAGCAAAGTCAATGACTTTTAAACAAGAGCTTTTTAACAAGCTTGAGGTTCCTAATTGTTTTCGACAATGATGAATTAATGACTACATACTATTATGCCTTACATTAGTACGAGTAAGTAGCACATTGTATAATGCGTATCTTTGCCTTTTAAGCATTCACATATTCAAATAACTTTTCTTTTTCTTTATTTCATTCCTTATCCAGCGAGAAAAATCAACAATTATGTTGAAGTTACATGTCTTAATCTTACTCAAAAATTATTCCAGAAGGGTTTAAATTCTCGTGAAATTTACATAAGTAAAAGTGAAATAAAGAATATTTTAATTTTATTTGGTAAACCATGTACAGAAACAAATGTATTTCTATATAGTATTCATTTTTATTCTTAGCTTATACAATACACCTCATTAAAATTATGTAACTAATCTTAATTTTCATAATTATTAAAACTTTTATTTTCTTCTTCACGCATGAAATTTTTGTAAAAAATATGTTTCCGCCATTAATATGAAGTTATTAAGATATCAACAAAATTGTGTAATTAATATAAAACACGAGCTTAACTTGTATATTATTTATCTTCTAACATAAATTAGAAAGTGATAGAAAAACATTAGACAAATTTCTATATTCATTGCTCCGCGTTTAATCAAATCACAATATAAAACAGCAATTTTATTCTTCATTAGCAAAATGTATTTGCAATGTTTTATGAATTAAAAAGAAAAATTGTAATTATCATCGTAAAAACAAACAGTTAAAGCATCATCGTTTCATTTATATTTATCACGTATATTTATCACTCAAAGTTAATTAAAGCATGAGAGATATGATGAGGAATACAGATCAAAAGCAGCTTTACAAAAAAAAAAATAAACTGTAATCCTTTTATCTCTTTCTCTTTTCTATACTAATATATATCCTTTTACATTGGCATTCTCTTTCTTCTTTTCGGTTTGTGGGTATATACATACGTATATGATTTCGACCTGGTAGCCATGAACGAATTCACAAGAGCCATACAAAGTTAACGAAAGATCCCCTCATTAGCCGTGAATGAAAACATATTTCGATTTCTATTGCGTTAACAAACGTTCATCCTACAGTTCCACGTTGCACATTCGTTTGTGTATTCTATATATATATATATATATATATATATATATATATATATAAATCCGCTTTGGTCAATTCTATCTGATATATTTTTTTGTTGTTTTCCTTTTTTTTAGTTGTATAGCTTTAATCTCTCTTTGTTTGATATACGTGCATAACGTCTGTCTGTCTGCGCCTCGTACACTTCAACTCTGTCTTTTTTTGTCTCCCTGGGCATATCACTGTCAACTTCAGCGAAGTACAACTATGCGTATATATGTATGTGTGCATTTACAATAAGTTTAGAGCATTCAATTTCTGTTTATGTTACATGCGAACAACAGTTGTGTAGATTAAAATTCAAGAAAGTCAGTTCTTCATTGTTTATATGTATACATAATGAAATAAATATTTATGCAATGTCGAAATGTTCATTTCATATTCTGCACTGTTTAAAAAGTTATTTTTTTCAAAATGAAGTTTGCACTGAAAGAATGACGGGTATTAATATGTAAGTAAATTTTCAAATCAATATCAAAAGACTATTCGTTATTTAATTTTTATTACTATAAATATTTGATTAAAAAAATTTTTAATCATAGATTGAAGAATGTTTTAGACATTCATATGATCTAAAAAATCATCTTTGAATTTCAACTTACTAATTAATATTTCATGAGCATGATTATTATAAATTTCAAGTCGATATAGATTATGAATCAATAAATATCATAGTATATAAATATGTCAATATTTTTCTATTATCTTTACGTCTATATCAATTATTATCAAGTTTGCAATAATAAAATGTTTATTAAGGATATTCAATAAAAAATTTAAACATTATTGAAAAGTTTTTACAATGGAATTGAGAAAATAAGTTCAAGATTAAATAATTTATGGTATAATGAATTTACAATGTAAAATATATATTATTAAGGAACTCATATTTTTAAAAAGTATGATAAATACAATTGTATATAAAATGTATTGATTAAAAAAATGATATTTTTATTTATAAAAAAAAAAAATTATCGATTCTCCCTGCACTTGTTTCATAATATACATTACGCGCAAACCTTACTTCCATCAACCAATACCAAAACCTCTATAGTTATTTCATACTCTTTGTTTATATCTAATGTCCAGTAAATATTAAAAGCGAAAAAAATATGAATACAAAAAACGAAAAGGCGTGCTAAAATAACAGTTCAAAACGATACGAATTTTAAAAACTACAATAGCATTATAGAATAGCTCAACAAAAGGCCAATTTATCTATATCCTTGCATTCATCTCTGTTCTTACTTCAATATAAATCCAAAGCTGTAGATTTTAGCGGTTTGTATACAAGCTTATAGATTAGCCTCTGCAAAAAGAGCTCAATCGTATTAATTTTGGTATATTATCTGAAGTGCGTTTGCGCATCGAAATAATAGACGCGCTTGTTCAATGCCTAGGCTCGACATTATATATACCCTTTCCTTCCTCTAATGCACGAGCATAGACATATACACAAAGATATATGTATACGTGGACCATCATTATATTCTAACCCTTCGCTTGGCATAGATGAAAGCTCAAGCATCGGATAACGTAATACAGCTTGGTCCAACTAAGGGAGATATATTTTCGTAAAACGAGAGTTAGCCACGACCACGAAGTGCTGTTGCTGCTGCTGTTGTCCGAAACCTTCTACTATTTTACGATGGAATTCGATGTGATAACGACGTCTCGTGGTTTCATTTGACCCTTGCTATAGATATACATATACTACTGTTCAATGATTATACACGTAACTATCATCAAAAATCTATAAGTTATTTTGCTTCAGGTTTGATGATTGATCGAAATGTTTGAATCTCTATGAATATTAGTTTTTAAAATTATAAATATTTCAGAGATTTATTTGCAGTATTTTTTTAGAATAGTAATATTTATAAAAGTAAGTAAAAAATTACCTTTAAAATTGAACCTCTTAAGCATTTTTATATACCTCATTTTGATTTTACAATATGAATATCAATGAAAAAAAGAAATGAAATATACTTATAAACTCATAAAGTATACAGAAATAATATTAGAGTAACTTATTATTGAAATTTCAATTGAGAAAAAATAGATGTGGTTTTTAACTAAACAAATTTTTAAAGTGAAAATTTTTGAAAACTGTGTTGTTATGTGAGAATATATGAGGATATACGAACATCAAAAGGTGTTAAACACTGCAAATTTATGACGAAAACGAGATATCATGATTCAAATAATCTTTTAAATTATAAAAACGAAATAAATTGCTAAATTTTTTAAATCAAACAATATAGGAATGAATTTGCATTAATAAAATAAAGTACAAATTTAATATAAAAGGATATTAATTGAACTTTTAAAATTATATAGAAATTCCGAATTTACAATGAATTTACATTAAGTGAATAAAAGTATAATATTTTTGTAAAATATTTAATTCGAATTCGTCAATCGTATGTTGCCTTTTAGTCTTTTCTCTCTCTTTACCATTATTTTCAATGGATATAATTATGCATTTGGTTTTTATCGTATATCGATTGTTGGTTTTAGCCGTGGTGCCACTGTTGGAATTAATCTACGCGCATTGGAACGAGAAAGTCAATTAGTTACCGGACCGAATGAAATATAAGAGGAAAATCGAACGTTTCTATACCTTTTATTTTATTTTTTTTTCTCCTTTTTTCGTTTTATTTTCGAGTTCTTGCTCGTAGATTTTAGATTTATGTGAGAAAAGCCACAAGACTAAAGTGCAAGTACGAAAAGCCAAAAGCTATAGATGTATTTGCATTCTTTTACGAAACTCGTTGATTTTTTTTAACCGTAAAACATTAGATTGCGTATTTTATGAGCTTTTAATATAATTGTTAAAAAGATTAATCATTTTGAATGTTTTTAATGATAGCAATGACTAAAAATATGGTTTAAATGTCTTTAATAAATTTTATTTTTAATTATCGTTTATTTTGGTGGATTTCGTTTAAGAATTACCGTTAAATAAATTTAATGTTCGTGAAATTGATTGTAAATAATTTTTGTTCTCTGTTGCAGTATATACGAAAGCTGCATGTAGTTAAATAAACTAAAATAAAGTCTAGCATGCGCGTTAATACCAAAATTCTGTTTACTATTTACTGACCATCAGACGACTGTTTATTCGTACCTGATAAGCACTAAATCAAATCAATCCAATGTTTATTTTAAACGAATTTATATTTTATTGAATGATAAAAATTTTTTAAACGCGTTTTATACGAAAAAATTCTTACGTAATATAAAAATAAACTTCTGTTATTTCCGTATAAATGGGATTTTGATAAAGAAAATAACAAAATACGATTATAAATTGATGATTCTGTCGAGATATCGATGTATAATGAAATCACGTTAACTAGTCTGCAAACAATCAGATCAAATTTCAATTGTTTGTAAATTAACGAGCTCTTTTACAAATATAAGCTCGATACGCTCGCTTCGTTATAAAGTATGTATATATGTACATTTATAAACGGCTCATATCGTTCGTGCTTACATCGTCATTGAAGAATTATAAAAATATTGGTATCAATTAAAGTTGCTGTTTTATTAATTAATACAGATCTCGAATTAAATATCTTTTATTTACTCATTATAAGAATAAACTCAATTACACGAACGAGTCTTGTTAAATTATGATTATTAAAAAAAAGATCAATACTTTTTAATTTTGGTACACTGTTAAAAAAAATTTGAATATTCAGTAATTTTCAGTTACATTAGATGGGTGAAAATTCATTCTTCTGTGATTGAAAAATATTTTCATGAACATGTGACTGAAAAAACTTATAAATATTATTAATTTGACATAAAAATGTTTATTCATGCATGAATTTTCATTTATTTAGTAAATGAATTTTCATTTATTTTTAAATGAATTTTCATTTTTTTGTGATTAAAAAAAACTTCAGTCATTTTACTGAAGTTTCATTCAAAAATTTTTAACAGTGTATCTATATAATTTCTGTACAATTATTGAACTATTTATAAAAAGAGATTTTTGTTTACTTCAACATAAATATATATATATATATATATATATATATTGTTTTCAATAGCATTCTATAAAGGCATTATAAAATGATTGGCGATGCATCTATAATCGAGATCCCCATTCGCGATACACAAAAAGCCCTAAAAACCGATCTGCAAAAGCGAATATATATCACAAAAAAATAAAACTTCATCGAGAACAAAAACCCACCTACGATGTTGAATCGCGCATAAAACGCGCTTTCGGTGCTTTGTGCAAATACATAAATTTCGCTCATCCCTCCAATACCCACAAATATATCCGACCTCATATATATCATCCACGAAAATAAAAAAAAAAGACGAAAGCCCCTCTTCTCTAAAAGTAAAGCTAAATAAAAAGAAAGAAAGAGAGAAACGTAGAAACAAACGTGCATGGGCTAAACCGAATTTCATTAAAGTCCACTCCCATATATATGATTTATCCCATTGATAATCAACGAATGAGAGCGCGCTCTTTTACTAATCTCATATATGTATTTATATATATATAGTTTTTGCAATTCTTTATCTTTCTCTCTTTCTTGTTTAGTTCTCTAACGAAAAAATACAAAAATCCTCCTACATTCTAAATAAGTCTAGACGATGAATTCTCCGCCTACTATATGCAATTTTACTTTTTCACAGGTATATAGATATGTTGAGCATTTTGTTTTATTTCATCTTAAAGTAATCTATTCGCTGCATCCTTTTTTTCCAATGGGAAAGAACTATACGTTGAAACTATTTTTCTTCTTCCTTTTTTTCTTTTATTTTTTATTACTCTTAGTCGAGTTAAAATGAAATTTTTTTTAGTCTGGCATTGTTTCGAAAATGCTTTTAGTCAAGTTTTGCATTGACAAAACGAAAAATACAATCTCTAAAAGTAACTGTATAAATAAACTGTGTTAGAAAAAGATTTTTTTGTTAACAAAATATTGCAAAAAATTTAACAGATATTATAAAAATATTCAAAATTTTTTTGTTACCATTTTTATGCTTTTATTTTGTATTAAACTTATTGCGTTGCGATTAGATAAATAACACTTTTTCAAATTTTAATATGTTTTTACTTTTATAGGGTAGATAATATATACATTTGAAATAATATTTTTAAAATAAAAAAATTTAGAAATAAATCGTAAAAAACTATTGTTTTCTCAGTTTCAATAGTTTCTAAATTATAAAAAATATCAGCAAACATGGTTTTTAAAATATTATATAAAATCCATTTGATCAGAGTAAAAATTAAAATTCATTTATCAAACTCGACTGTTATTATTTGAATCTTGAAAAATAAATATCATATCCTCGAAAGCTCCATTGTTTTTAAACAACTAATTAATACTTGACAAATATCACCCTAATTACCCATGCATTCCATCATTTTAATTCATATTTTATTCACTCGACATAAAAGAGCCATAGAAACCCGTCTCATCTTACGAAAAGACTAGACATGGCATTAAACAGTCAAAAGTAGCCCGGCAACGAGAAAAGAAACGAAGACGAAGAAGAATCATAAGCAAAAGGTAAAAAAAGGGATGTCGGTTGTAAAGGGGTTAGATGCCTTGTGTTCACAGGAGCCCCAAAAAAAGAAGAAAGATACAACAGCAGCAAGAAAGCAGCGGTTTGTATAATATTATTCATAGCCGTAGTATAGCATAGTGAAAAAGCCTTCCTTCTGTTCTATACTACTCATGTATATATGCTCATTAAAAAACAAAGTCCCAAATACCCTTTGGCGCGTCACACTAAATTAAAAACTCATCTAAATGCTAGCGCTTGCTTAAATATGACCAACTTTTAACATCATACAGGCCTACGCATACACGTAGTATTTGTCATAAAAGTTTTTAAATAAATAAAGACATGATGTGCGTGTGTATTTGAGTATATGCGTATATGATCAGGTGGGAGTGAATATACGTGTGTGTTCAAAAAGCGTATAAACGGCTTATACGAAAATTGCTCGAATGAATTAAAAGAACTGCACGGACAATGTTATTATGTGAACCTATCCACTTAATAAAAGAGAAAAATATCATGTACTAGGTAATATGAGGGTAGAGTAAAATGGCGAACGCGTGCACCAATTTTTTTCTTCGCAGAACCATACGAAAACAAAACTTTTAATTATTTTTTTCTATTTTTGTTCGAGACAAAAAAAAGTAACTTAAAAGACCGCACGCGCGTGTTTAAATTTGTCCGTGGGATGTATGAATTTAGAAGAAATTCCATAGGAATTAAGAGGCTTTTATTGTTCGAAAGGATGTTTTAGAAATTGAGATTCTTTGAATGTGTTTATGTTGATTAGATAGTGAAAAGGAATTCGTGTCTATTTAAACAGGTGTTTAGCGATCATTTGAATTTTAGGTTCGAAGAAACTTTTAACGATTAATAAAGGGTTTGGTAAATGCACTGACAAAGAAAGAATTTTGCACTTAATAAAGCGCTTATTTAGTAATACCGAGTTGAAAGTTTAACGTTTTTCTTGAAAATAGAAAATTATCAATATTTAACTTTGAATCAATAAATTTTCTATGAATTCTATTATAATCTAAAACTTTTAGTAATGGTAAATTAAAAATTGTTGATTTACAAAATTATTTTAAACTTGATTTTATGAAAAAATTATAAATAAACAGATGATGAACAATTTTATTTTTAAATAAAATTTTCATCGTAAAATTCGTTCTATAATGTGTTATCGCTAAAAATACCCTTAAAAAAAAAGTAATTGTGATTTTTATTTAATTGTTTGTAATATGTAAAAGATTTTAATAGATGATTGCTTTTGAATGAATTTTTAATAAACACAATTTTGAAATTTATTATCAAACACATAAACAATTGAACTATGCATTATCGCCTACTTTATTCCTAAAACTATATAAAAGTGCATACACATAACGTTATCGATAATTAATTTACAATATGATCAACCAATGAAAAAAAAACAACTACGGAGGCATATGTATAGTCTTTGATGTATAGAAAAGTGCTGCCTATATACATCTCTCGGGAAATAAAGTGGTCTCAACGATTTTTCAATTCAAGACTCTTCGTTCTCTCTTTCTCTTTCCCTCATTCTCTTTGCACACGAAGAGAATTATTCGTCTACGCGTATACTATATATTGCTTGAACTCGCGCGTATACTTGATGCATTTTTGATGCGACTGCAATGTCGACGCCCGAGACGTGCTCGAGTACGCAATACTGCCCGGAAATTCGTATACAAATGCAAAAAAAAGAAAGAAAACCACGAAAGAAGAAGAAGAAGGGAAAGTCCCGTCTGTTAAAGAATTCTAGTGGCATATAAAGTTATAAACATTAATCTTACCCTTTTTGGCTTCTCTACTTGTTATTTTATATTTTGCTTTTTGTTTTTTTTTTTTTTTCAAATTTATGAGACGAATTCTAGTAGGCTTATTAAATGTGTATGAGGAAAATGATTGTGTACTTAAAAGTAAAAATAAAAATTCGCATGGAAAATAATTTACGAGTTTTCATTGTTTTTTATTTTATATTTATTATTTTTATAGTGCATCTTAAGCTATGTTTTTATTTTTGTAATAAGATATTAATTACAGTGTATAAATATAAATAATTATTGATTTTTCAAATACTTAAATATTCAAATTTACTTATATTGATTTAGTTTCCAATTTTTTACTTCATTTAAATAACAATTTTTTATTTTACCAAAATAATTATAAAATTAAATTAGCTTAATCACGGATGTCTAGTCATAATTAAGATTCTAAAATGCTTAACATTATCCGCTCATAATTTTTTCATAAAAGAAGAATTGGCTTTTTGCAGTCTCATCAAAATTACAAGAGTCTCTTAATTAATTAACTTAGATCAAAAAGCAGTTTGACAAAACATTGTTATATATATATATATATATACAGTGAATTCAATTAATATTGTATAACACTAATAGTAATTACAGAATAACAAATGGCAATTAGTTAATATAGAATCCAATAATAGACAATAACCTAAATTAATTTATTTGATGAAAATTAAAAATCTTTCATTGTAAAAATAGATCAAAGGATTAAGACCATTAAAATTTTTTAAAAATGAATGTAAAAATGTATTCCAAAAGGAAAAAAAAAGTTATGAGAAAATAAAAAAAAATACAGCAGCCTCTGCACCTGCATAAGCATTTCTAATTTTCGGAAGTGAGACGTGCGAGAGGAACAGGTACAGGTATCCCCGAAAAAAGGAACCAAATTGTCGCCCTCCCTCACCTTTTCTTTCGTTTCACCGTTTGCCAGATAAAACTACTTATTAGAAAATTAAAAGTCTTCTCTTAAAATGACCCAATAACTAGTCTATAAGTCGGTAAAAAATGAAAAAAAAAAGTCAAAGTAAAGAACTGCCTTTGGAAACAACAACAACAGCAGTCTACTGTACAATATTCTATCCTATGAAAGAAAAAGATTGTATGTAATTTCATAGATTCGAATATAATTGGTTTGGCGGCTTAAGCTATAAGGGCTAAAGAGAAAGAAAGAGAGGGAAAAAAAGTAAGGGGCGGAGAAGGCGCCAATTTCCCTACTTGTAAAAAGGGAAAGAAGGAAGAGACAAAACGATCTTCAGTCACTTGAAATTAGACTCCTTTCTCTATGTCTAGAAGCGACTTAAGGATACATTAAGTGCGTACAGGCTCGGTCAAAAAGATTGTGGGAAAGAATTCAGTTAGTCTTTTTTTAAATAGGGATGCTTTTAAAGTGTCTTTTAATGTTAGCCAGGTAATTATGTCTTTCTGATTTTATTTTTTTTTCAGGACGAAAATGCAGTTTCATTCTTCCGTTAATTTTAGGAAACATAAAAATCAATAATACGTTCTGTTTTATTAAATTATCATTTTGTTTTAAAATACCTGTCAAATTATTGAATTTTATTTAATGGTAACTAAAATATGGCAACTTTTTAGCAATAGAAATGGCATAATGTACAATCTAAATAATTATTAATCAATCGGATTTTTGAGTAATAAATTAATCATTATCAAAAATAATAATTTTTATAAGTTTCAAATTGGTTAAATAATGCTTTTTTTAATAATTAATGGTAAAGTTTAATTCAAATCTGTCAATCTTCATCATATCGAAAAATAGTTGAAGTATTCATTTTCAATATCTCATTTAAAAAAATCATAAGCCAAAAAAAGTAGCTATTTCTTTGCAGTAAATTTTTTGTTACACGATTGAGTCATTTTAATCACGTGACGTTTAATTATTGTATAGTATTTTCAAGAGTACGTTAAACTGATAAAGTAATTAAAGATACAATATAAAGTAATTTATCCATATGAATAAAAGACAATAATTTCTCTTTAAATTGAACGCTGACCAATTAATCCAACATTATTATTAATTTGCATGTAAAATTATAACGAAATTAACGTAATTTATTGGGTACTTTATAATTATTATTATGTCCAATATTAGCCAGTGACTTATTAAAAACAGTCACAACATTGATAATAAACTGCTTAAGATTAAAATTTAAAGCAGTAAAATAAGATTAATAAAAAATATTTTTTTATTTTAATATGTGTGTTTTTCCAACATACATCATTTTTGGAACATGCTGTACAACCAAATTTATCCTTAAGTCTTTTTGACTCTCGTTGGTGCTTTTAGACTCGACTTAAGAATGATTTGTATTCGTTTCACGCGCGCGTGCGCTACTCGTTCTTATACTTTACTTTATTTTTTGTCTCCTCCGAACATTTTATTTCTTCGTTTTTTTTTACTTTTTTTAACCGGATGTCCTTCTGCCTTTTCTTCTTCTTCTTCGTCTTCTTATGTCTCATCTGCGAAAGTGCAGGCGAGACCCAACTGTCAAGCTTAAAAGACATCAAGAGAGTTTTTCCAAAAGAAGGGGCTAATTACCGAGTGTAAGTAAAGTATAGAGTAGCTTGAAGTCTCATGTCGTTTATTAGAGAAAACTATTCTATGTAGCCTAATCCAACTGAATTTCTCATTGTTCTTCCTTCTTTTTTTTTGTCTTTTAGTCTGCCTAACATTTTTCTTTTTTTTTACGTTTTACTATCTCGATTTTCTTTTGTTCAACCATTAAAGGCAAAAGGCGTAACCTTTTTATATATATTTTTTTTTTTGCTCTTCATCATTAAGAAGGATAATTGGTGTCAGGTGACACTCGGTGCGCTAGAAAATTGGTACCTTTTGCATTTTATGCACAGAGAACAGCTAGTCTTCGGCTTTACGTTCGCGTGGCTTATTGTTTCGGCGATGTTGTAAAAGAATAAGATAAATTCCTTTTGTTTAAGTATCGCGCGTCTTTTTCATCCTATTATTTTGGTTTTTTTTTACTTGTCTTTGAGGAAAAATGTTGTAATACAGCTTCTTTTTTTGTGACACCTTTTGAAGTCAATATGATTACAAGGAGATCATGGTTATGTTACACTTTATTAAATTTTCTTATTTTTTAATAAACGTTATTTTGATTTTTTCGATATATTTTTTTTTAAATACATTGTTTATTGGAATTAGTAATATAAAAATGAGCAATAGTCTAGTTTTGATTTGTATTTAGCTCGAGTAGTTTATTTTTTATTGATACAATTTGTTACATGATATATAGTATACATTGCGAGGAAATGAAATGAATGAAAATTGATTACTATTGATGCATAAAATTTATAAAAAGAAATATTTTCTTATCTCTATATAATATTTAATCGTTACATTTATTTGTAAGATAATTTTATTTCTTATAAAATAATTATTATTAGCAGCTTATATATTAGATTAAAATTTATTAATATTTAAATTAAATGGATATTCTATCAATAAGCATATTGAAAAGATATATACCATGCTAACTGAAAGTAGCACTACTGAAATATTCTACGCTGAAATAAAATTTAATTTTAATTAAATATTCTTATTCTAGATTATTAATACATTTCATGTGTTATTTTGACTTCCATCTTTAAAATTGAATGATAATTTTATCCAAATGAAGCATATTCAATTCCGGTAAAATAAAGGTTTTAAAAAAATCTTTAAAGAAAGCTCTTAATATAATTCAAATATAAAATTAAACTTCAATATTAACATTAGCACTTGGTATTGTAGGTATAACAGTTTGAGATATTTCATTAGTACCAGCAATATGTGCAGTATCACGTGAAGAAATAACATGAAGTAATGGCATTAACCTAAGAGTAGATGGTGATGGTGATGTTAAAGGTAAATGTAACAATTTAACCGGGAGATCAAGTAATGGTCCAGGTGCATATTTTTGTTGTTGTAAAGATAAGGGCAGAGGCATTAACACTGGTATTGGTATATTAGGCGTACGATAAATAGGAGACGAAGAAGCTACAGCTGCATTAACTTTATCCTCGTCTAATAACGTCAAATTTACGACAGGTTGCTGATGCTGCTGTTTCTGTTGTTGAACTGTTGACATTACAATGTTGCTAGCTACATCTCCGAGTGATCCTGTCGTTGATGGTTGTGTGACAGGTGTCGTAATGACGACGTTGCCGGCGACAGTATAGCTCCGTGCTAAGAGCAGCATTGCAAATACGATGACCTGATGCTGATGCTTCTGTTAATGAAAAGTCGATGATTATAGATATGTAGTTTTAGAAAGTTACGGGATTATGAAAATTAAAGGGCGCTATATTCAAAAGATTGTTAGACCTGTAATGTTTGAATTTTGATTGATTGAATGAGGTGTGGTCGTACTTTTTTTTACAAAAGATATTCTTGTGAGGTCTAAAGAAGTTAGTTTTTTTTTCAATGAAAATTTAATCATTATTTTTAATATGTTTAAAATAATATTAATTTTTTACGAATTAACGAATTTATTAAATGAATAATTCCTTTTTTTTCTTTTCAGAAAAATAATTTTATACTTTTTTTATACAAAATTTAAAGTCAATTATATCATTTATTAATCCTTAATTAAAGTTAAAAACTAAATTTATTTTATGAAATTCTGTTCAATTATCGATATTTCCATTACTGTCCAATATCTGTCTATTAAATGACTTACACTTGGAATTTAACTAATAACAACGTGTCTTATAGGGGTGTGCAAGTACTCGAATAATCGAGTTCGAGTCAAGTCGAGTTTTTTCTTCGAGTTCGAGTCGAGTAATCGAGATCCTTAAGTACTCGAAAAAATACGAATTACTCGATTAATTCGAATTACTCGGATGGCTCGAGTTACTCGATAGATTCGAGTAACTCGGATGACTCGAGTTACTCGAGTATAATACTCGACTCGACTCGAAGTTAGTTTAAAAGTTATTCCAATATTCTTTCTAAATAGGCGAATAAACAGAATTCACAGCAAGTTAGTGAAAATAAAGAGTAAAAAATAATTTTTTTCGTATAAAAAAGAACTAATTACTACATAATAATATAATATAGTTTTTCGAGTTGTTCGAGTAGCTCGAGTCATTCGAGTTACTCGAGTCATTCGAAGAACTCGAGTTATTCGAGTAGTTCATATTTTTTCGAGTAACTCGATAAATTCGAGTAACTCGAAAAGTTCGAGTTGATACTCGACTCGGACGAGCTCGAGTCGAGTCGAGTAATTTGTTCGAGTTACTCGTAGTTCGAGCTACTCGGACACCCCTAGTGTCTTACCGTAATTTAATAAATTTTCAAAATTTATAAAAATAAAGTTTCAAAACTTATTAAATTGAGCTATTGAATATTATTTTACAAGAAGTAAAAAAAATCTTCCAACACCTTGTATTTTAAAAATACGTAATTTTTTAAATAAAAATATATAACAAAACTATTAACTTAAATTTAATTTTTGTTACAAAACATTAAACATATCTTTATTATATCAAGCGTTCTGAGTTCGTCAGTGGCTCATTCGGTAAAGCGATGGATTCGTAATCTCGAGGTACCGAGTTCGATTCTCGCTCTTGGCCGATTTATGCAAGCACCACTGTACGCTACATGTGCTTTGTTCACAAATACACTGAAACGACCTCCGTCGCACATTAGCATTGCAATGATAGCCACGTTAAATAAAACTAAAAAAAATATATTTGTAATTTTAACACTTTGAACAGTGACTTTTGAATAATATTGAAAAAAAAAAATATTTTTTTACACAGGGCGCGTACAGTGGGTACTTTACTCCCTCCCAGCGAAAAGTAAGGTACCCACTGTACGCTGCCTGTGTAAAAAAATCGTATATTCTCCACGGGAGTAAATGAAAAATCCCTTAAATCGTATGTTTGTCACCCTCGCCTTCGGCTCGGGTGACATTTAACATACGATTTAAGACATTTTTCGTTTTTACTCCCTAGGTGAATAATATACTATTTTACATATAATTTTAATTTAAAACCATAAGAAAGAAAAAAATTTTTCTTTGAAATGCCTTTTAAAAGTTATTTTTTGCCATCCCCTGCCCAAAAGTACCACTTCTCCTCCCGGCTCAAAATCGACGAAGTGGTACTTTTGGTCTGGGTATGACAAAAAATAGCATATTCACCACGGGAGTTAATGAAAAATACCTTAAATCGTATGTTTGTCACCCTCGCCTTCGGCTCGGGCGACAATTACATACGATTTAAGACATTTTCCAAATTAACTCCCTAGGTGAATAATATACTATATTTATATGATGTATCTGTAATCGATTTTCTTACTAAATTAGTTTATTAAATAGTCTATAATAAAAATCTATAATGAAAACTACTAAAATTATTTAAAAAAGTCAATAAATGAATTTGCACCATCTATAATTTTTTCAGAACTGAAAATAAATATGTTTTAGATTTTAACATTGGGAGAATATTGATCTTTTTGAAATTCTATAAATTAATTGACGTCTGGGTGTGTGTCACCTAAATCAATGAATTAAACTTGCTCATTCTTGAACGTTTATAAAAATCGTAAAATAATAACAAAATAATATCTAATAATAATACATGACAAATAAAAATAATACATAATAAATAATAATACATGACAATAAAAAAAATTTAATAATAATAAGTATAAAGAAAAATAACTTAAAATAATTTCTACTGTTTAATGCAGAGAGTAAAAGCTATGTTTGAAAATAAATGCATCAAAGTAGATTTGAATTTTATGTACATAATCTTGCATACAACCGTCACATGTAAAAAATAACATTCGAAATTCTAAATGAATTTTTTTTCTTTACGAAAGCCAGTAATATAGTATTTTAAAGATTCAAAATTTTATCGAAAATCAAAAATTAATTAATATTTGGAATATCTGTAATTGTAGAATATATTAATAAAATCAATAAAAATTGGAAAAATTGATGTGAAAAATATATGATGGTATATACAAATTTTAAATTTCTATTCATATTAATTCGTAAAAACATTCAGAATTGTTGATACTGATTAAAATATTTATTTGACAATTATTAAATAGTAGTTGCACAATTCGAAACTGCAACTATGAAAGAATCAAATAATTATTCTAAATACATCGAATAGAAAAAAATTTTCGAAAAAATGTTTAAAACGGCTAAAATTTGTATTGTGTAAAACAGATACCGTTCTACAACTATAATAAAAACATTTTTAATTTTATCTTTAGAATTATCTTTAAAAAAAGTTCTAGTCTTTTTTTAATTAATTGATAAATTTTAATATTAATCTTTTCTTCATCTAACGTGAACATCAACGTACAATTTTCGTTCAAGAATGTAGGAAAATTTTATGATACGTTTTACAATTCGTTACACAGTACGAATTATGCATTCCTCTATTACGTATTTAAAATATATTCTACACATGACTTCGAAACGACTTTTTAATGTAAAAAAGTGTTTTCAAAAACGTTATTTTCATTGTAATCCTTCAAAATGATATATAATAGAAAGAAAAGATAAATAAATTCATTTAATCGATTAATGGTTGTGATTGAAAAACTTCATTGCTGGTATACATAAATTAATAATGATTTTTATTATTACACATTGATTTGTTATGATTAATCATAGCAAATCAATGTAGTTTCTTATGAAAATCTTCTCTATTTTAATTTTACATAAAGTCAACATCACGGAAGTTTTTCT
Organism: Anastatus disparis; assembly: GCA_017163975.1. Classification (NCBI taxonomy): domain Eukaryota; kingdom Metazoa; phylum Arthropoda; class Insecta; order Hymenoptera; family Eupelmidae; genus Anastatus; species Anastatus disparis. The sequence continues at coordinate 8,014,315 of JAFFSR010000251.1, forward strand.
TACTTTCTTTTTCAGAACAAATCAATATGAGCATAGCAACTACAACATTAATTATTGAAAAAAATTAATCAAAGGAAAGAAATAAATCACTTATTTTCTGCCCCAATTAATTTCTAATCTTGGCCGCACACTACGCTTTATAATTGTCATTGAATAATTTCTTATTTTATCCTGGTCAATTTTTTTTTTCAATAATAAATATTGCAAATACATTCATATTGATTTGTACTCAAAAAGTGAGTAAGAAGACTTTTGAAACATTGATGTCATGTAAAATGCAAAAAGAGAAATTTTTTACAGAATTACATTGACTCTTTATAATCAATCATTACAAACTTGTAAATATATTAATTTTTTTAACAAATAATACTGTTATTATTATTATATTTTAGCATTAAAAATTTTATTTCTTTATCATATTATCACGTATGCATCGTCATTCTTTCTACATAAAATCGTCCAAAGAGAATCATAGAAAGAAAATGTCGTCAGACTTTATACTAAAACCCTACAAAAGAGAACATGATAATTCCATGTTCTTTTTCAATTTCTTCCGGTATTACAATAAAGATGTGTGTATGTGTGTGTGTGCGCTCTTTCGTCTTGCATACATCACAGAGCGCATGCAATAAATTCACGTAGTAGCTTTCGCGCCGCGTAAACATGAATTGTTAAAAAATCGTTTTCATGGCTATCGTGCTTTGCGAATCGCAAGATCTTCTCGCAAGTCGTCTGAACAAGAAATGAAAAAAAAAATATTTAATTTTCTAAAAGGCGCCAGGCCATTGCACATGTGCTTATATATATATGTATATATACGAGGGCTATTGTTTCTTCTTCTTCTTCAACTTCTTCTCTGTTTCTCTTTTTATCTTTTCAAGAAGATATAGAGAAAGAGAAAGAAAAGACAAGCGATAAGTTGAGCGCGGTGAAATCTTTTAATACGAAAGGGTCTTTGTACTCTGTACTCTTAAAGGCGTGAGTGCAGATATTATATGATTTGCTCGACGAGATAAACTGCCTTGGTCTATCTCTCTTTTTCTTTCTTTCTCTTGCTTATTGCAGATTGCACAGAGCATCATATGCGTGCCAGTATACCGTGGCTCTCTCTTCCTTTTATTTCTTCTCTCTGAGCTGAGCGTGAATTATTGATGATCGATATATCGATTAGGGAGAGAGAAAGAGAAAAGAAGAAAGAAAGAAAGAATGCTGTATACGCATTTCTTCTGACCTACCTACGGCTAAAGTGCATCCCCTTGAACCCTTTTGCTTCATACATCCACCAAACCCTTCATCTCTTTCGATATAATCCCAGAGGCGTTTAAAATACACATATGCATGTTTTACACGATACACACACAGCCACGCATACACACGCACCACATCACGGCTTACATACGTATACTCAATAAAAAGAATGTATAGCAGCACTTGTGTAAATATGAGAAAAAATTATATACACTCCGTATAAACGTTGTATATAATATATATCAATTCGTGAACGTTGGGTGGTGAGAGGTGAAAAAAAATATTGGCTTTGCATTGGAGGCGTGATAATAAAAAAAAAAGGAAGAGAAAAAAAATAAGTAAATTTGTGGGCAGTACGCTCTTTTTTCTTTTAACGTTAAACGCAAGGTGAAGATTATAGAGATTTTATCATGATTATAACTGTATACCGAAATCAAACTGCGAAAGTATGGTCTTGAAAGGACTTTAATGTGAATTTTCTTGTAGATAAGACGTATAGTCTGTTAAAGTGCTCAAAATGTGTTGTAATTTTTTCTCTCCAAGCGTTCATTTTAAATATATATATGTTTATTAAATTTTTTTTCTCAAGTGTTAAAAAAATTTATTGTATTAATTAATTTTAAATCTCCCAAAAATAATCATTTCAAATATTTTTAATAGTTTATTTTATACTCTTGTTTTTTTCATTATTATTTTAATATAAAAACATGAAATAGACAATAAAAAATGTGAAATACATATAATTTATTTTTTAAAAAATAATAATGAATATAATTATGTAATTTAATAATTAAAAGACCTTTCACACTTTTTTTAATTGCTAAACCAAATAACTTCTTTTCAGAATGAAATAAAAAAAAGAAAACAGTATATCTGATCTAAAGATATGTTGCGTAGTCAATTATAGTGTCTTATTAAGCAAAAATCTTTAACAAGAATGTCATCTGTAACAACAAAAACTTTCCAAATATGCAGTTACCGAATTCTCAAATCTCACGATCTTCAAGTCCCGAGGAGCAAAAAAAAGGTAATGAAAGAAAAAAATAACGCTGCATCATTTCCCATTTGCGAAACACATATCGCAGGCACACACATTAGTAGCGTACGCGGCTTGAGACTTTAAAAAACTTGATGTTTCTTTACGTATAGTCACAGAAGCCCAAGTTAATTCAGTATAAAAACAAAAGATTTTAGATACGAGATAAGAGAATAAATACAATGCCAAGAAATGAAGTTCTTAATGTAATTTCCCTTTCTTATCAGATCATTAAAATATCCACTATTATAAAAGACAATGTATAATTCTTTTTACAATTTTTTTTTATTATTGCTACGCGACCTACAAAAATATATGTATATATATGAAACATTCCCATTCGCACAGCGTTTACAATAAATGTTATTTTTATATTTTCTCTTTCACCCAACTTTTATCTTCGTGGTATTTAATTAAATGTTCGTTACAAGCCAATATATATATACACACATCGTATAGTAATGTATTTCACACCACACGAACCAGTTTACACGTTCTCATCTCTCACCTCGTATATATACAATTTTACCTCCAACGTGTACATGCGCGCTGGTACATGTATGTGTGTGTCTATATATGTTCAGCACTTACGTAATTCAATTGTTATAGCTGCATGTTGCTGTGTTACTTGGCTGCTATACCTTTAAACAAGTGTCTCAGAATCGATTATGAAATATCGAGATATATAAGCTTATATATCAGCTGCGTGTATATATATATTTCTAACTTTAAATTTTTCAATATAGAAAGGTGTGAGATATACAATAAAAAATTAGAAAAAAAGAGACAGATATTTAAGAATAAAAAAAAAAAGAAAAAATAAAAATTCCAAGTCAGTAGTATATTCTTATCCATTCTCGTTAACGAGCATTACTCTTTTTTTTTATTTTTATTTTCGATGGCTTGTATAGAAATAAATGCGTCCGCTCCAACGAATCAGATAAATATGCTAACAGCTTATAAGGATTGCGCCAATGGTCCAATATCACGCCTAACTATCGACACGACGTATACTGCGAGGAGGTTTGTGTGTGCTGCTGCTGCTGTTCTTTGGTTCAAGATTATAACCAATGGAAGTTGAAGGAGAAAAGAAAAGAGGAATATACATTGAAGAAAAGAAGAAAAGAGAGAGAGAGAAGGAAAGAGGAAAGGTAGGTATTGGGTCTTTTTTTTCTTCTTCTGTGTACGATAAGAATCAGCTTTTAAATCGTAGAGACGCAACTTTCAGCACATAAGCAACGAACGCTCTAGAATAAGAAGAAGGAAAAAAAAGAGAGAAGAAAAACACAGAAAAATAAAAAGAATAAAACGAAGACGAAAGACGGTTAAAGGTAGATTTCATTCATGAGCGAATGAATATTTATTGGTTGATTCAGTAAATCACCGTGAACGTTGTCGCGGGGCGCACGCGCGTGTGCGCTCCCAAAAAATAAAAAAAGAAATCTGTCCTTTTTTTTGCTTATCATGTATATGTTGTTTCGCAAGGACACTTAATATGTGCACGAAAAATTGTTTCTTTTTTATTATTTCTTTCCTTTTTTCTTTTTTAAAGGTGGGGCATCGGAATCATTATGGTATATATAAAGCAACAGAAGAAAGTCCATTTATTCGAATGGCTATCACAAGCAACATTGGACCTGATGTGTCATATATACACGAGAAAGGGACCTCTTATATGCATCGCGTTTTCTTTTTATTTGCTTTTTTTTCTTCTCTCTATCTCGACGGTCCGCTTGTCGAACATTGTATATGTACAAAAGTAAAAATAGCAGGTGTTATAAATCCTGGTTTTGTTTCTGCTTACTTGTACAAGAGATACAGAAAGATTTCTTCTCTTTTTTTTATTATTATTATTTCTTTTTAGTATTAATATTTTTTTTCTTCACTTTTTGGCAGAGTTCTTGCTGTTTATTCGAGGAAGAATCATGTATACTTTTATCGCGCTGAAGATATGGTAGTCGATTTCTTTGTCGTTGCTTTAATTATTAACGATTTAAGTCTTGTTGCTTTTCAACTTGAAATAAAGACAGGCTTAAAAATTATGAAAGATTTTATATTAAACCTTAAACGGACCCTTATAATTCTTCCTTTTCTGTTATGGTAGAAAATTTATGTTCGCTTAACTCTTCTTATATTATCTCGATAATTCAACTTTTTTTTTTTATTTCATTAAGTTTAAATACTACTATTACTCATTGATGGAACTCGTGATATCATTATCTCTTTTTATAAAACATAAAACGCTATAACATCTAAATAAAATAACTTTTAAAAGAAATGTTTAAATTTTGCATATATAAAACAGTAAAACCAAAATAAAATTGAAATAAAAAATCGCTTTAAAACTTGATTTTATAAAAAAAAATGAAAAAAAAAGAAATAAACAGATAATAAACGATTTTATTTCTAAATAAAATTTTTTATCATAAACTTCACTTTATAATGTGTTATCGCTAAGGATATCCTGATACGTAGGAAAAGGAAGGATGAAAAAGAGAGGGGGGATAGAGAGTTCATTGGATAATGGAGATCAAATTTCATAGCAACTACTCTCGCTAAAGTTACTAAATCAATGCCGTTACATGAGACAAGCTATATTTTGCACGTAACGAGACAATTTAAGTGCTATTATTGTGCTTATACGTTAAACTACTTTTTTTTTATTCTTCTCAACAAAAGAGAACTTATACAATGCAAATTGATGTAGTAATTATGGAGAAGAGAAAAAAAAATGATAAATAATTGGCCTATAATATTAAAATCTATGATTGAATGAAATTCATTAAATAAAATAATAAAAAATCTTTGATTTTTTTTTTCGACATTTGACAGGTGCACATTTTTTGAAACTATTATTGACCATTATGTACTACTGGTAATATTCGTTGGTCTGTATATATAGAAAGTATCCCTTCGCTGTGACGCTTGAGTGATCGACAAGACAAGTGAAAGTCAAAAGAAGAAAAATAAGAAAAAGAATGAGAGAGAGAAAGAGAGAGAAAAAAAAGCGGGAATCCCAATTAAAAGTTTCATTAATTCAAGGCTTGTCAATTATTAGTGACAAATGGATTAAGTTCAACTCCTTTTCGAAACATTCTTATATTAATGATCTCATATAGATACGCACACATACACAAATATACTGTTACGAAATGATAGAAGGAAAAAAAAAATATGTAAAAATGAATCTAATAAAAACTTGACAATAAGATTGCTATTGGCAGGATGAGTATAAAAAGAAATAAAGAATATTACGTCCATAGGATAACGTTAGATAATAAATTAAAAATAAAAAGTTCTATTGAATCGTTAATCGTCCGAATGATTGCAGCTAAGAACCCACGCATAACGATTTTTTCGCAACAATAGAGACTTTGGCAGCTTCTCGTTACTCGCATTCGGAAGAACATAATTTTTGTTTCCCCGAAGGATAAAGCGAGGGTGCAGTCCTTTTCTTTCCATAAAAGGGCTCTATACAATATTTATTGATAATATATTTTACCTACTGGACAAATTGACGATGCATTTAACTTAATTGATTAAATTATATCATTTATTTTGTTCGTTGTATTTGTGTAATAATTATAAAGATTTTTATGTATGGATGTAATTATATAATAAAATTATGAAATTTTTTCATTACGAAAAAAGATAATGTTTATGAAAATAAATTAATTAAAAATATTTATATATAAAAGACTAAAACTATTCAATCATTCATTTATTACGAATTAATTTTTGTTCTCAAATAATCAATGATATCTTTTTTTTTCAACAAAAGTCGATTATATTTGGATTATAAAAGTCTTTTTCTTTTTTTAAAATAATTTAATTAAACCCAACTAAATGTTTTGCTTCGTTATTGAACGGAATTGAAATAAAATTACGTCTGTTTAAATAAAGTCCATTTGGATATTAGTTAACAAATATTTTCAAGTATTGATTTTTAATATACTCACTTAAATGCAATATTTTAGTTTGAACAGTAATATTTTGCGATCAAGGCATAATATCGTTATTATCGAATAACAAATAATCAAATTTCTTGTGTTAAATAATATTATTATCAGCTCTATTTTAGTTAATACCTTTAACTTAATAATCATTTACTAACATAAATTTTCTTTATACTAAAGCATTTATAGAATTTTATACTTTTTTATCAGAATGGTTATTGTAGGGATCGTATAAATGTTTTAGATTTTATATATATATTTAGAAAAATTTTAAATAAATGTAATAATAAATTGCAAAATTTATTATCAAAGTAAAGGTGCCATACATAACGTTGGGCATTATTAAAAAAAGAGAGAAGGAAAAAATGAAAGGTACGTTTTTTATATATGAAGGCTTGAAGCAGAAGAAAAGGGATTTATCACATTCGAGTCTTTAAAGAGCGTCAGCAATTGCAATCCCTTTCCTTCTCAAATACCCTTACCTTTTTCACACAGACACACTTACACAAGCACAGAAAGCTTTGGATTCTTTATCACACCCTTTTTATATATTATATGAAAGGCTAGTAGTATTTGCCCTTTCGCTATCATATAACTAAGCATTGGGTAACAATCTTTCTTTTGACCAAGGAACTTTTTTTTTTATTTCAAAAGATGTATAAAGAGAAACCAATCTGTTTGTCACGACAAAATTTCCTTCTCTTTTTTTTTTCACGGCGCACAACCCATCATCAATAAGGTGTGCTGTCATAACGATATACTTATTATATTTTTCTCATGAGCTTGGGTGCATGAGAATTTAATGAAAAAAAAATAGAGAAAAAAAATAATCGAAGAGGGGATGTTACGCTTATGAACTTTTCGGAAGGGAAAGTGTACTTTTTTTTTACTATGTGACTGATTTTACTTTATATGGTAGTATGGGTGTATATAGATATGCGGGCAAGTATAAAAGGTAGTGTTCAACTGATTTTCTAACAAATCGTTCTATCTTGTGATTTGAGCTATTTTTTTTCTGCAATTTAAACACCAAAATTTGATTTATGAGATGTTTTCTTTTTTTTTCTGAATTTTTCCATGATGGATTTTTTCAAAACTGACAAGCCATTCATCAAAAAAGGAAGATTATTTTTTTACGTAAAATTAAAATAAATATTTGTAAAATTTCATTGCTTGACTTTTTTACTGATTCTTTTTTATATTTACTTAGCGTGAATTTTAAAAAATTACGAGATTCATGTATTTGAAAAGTGAATTATTGAAAGCAAACTTTCTTCTAAAAATTTTTTCATTTATATATAAAAAAAAGTTAGAATATTAACTGAATTGAAAATTTTTTACGTTAAAATTATTTTAATGCACTGTAGTTTCTGTAAAATAATCTAAAGAAATACAAAATAATATATTATAAAATCTTGTCATATTATCTTTTGAAGATAATAAATGTAAAATATTTTTTAAAATATCCAAGTATCAAAAAACGATTTGAGAAAAGGAAAATAAAAATAGGAAAAAAATCAACTTGCCGTGTAGTACCAGAAAACCTTTTCTTCTCCCTGAACAGCAAAAGCAGCAATCGAGACAGAAAGAAAGAAGAGAACAATACCCCTCAAAGGAAATCGCGAATAAATCGAATTCTCCAAGAAATAGAACGTGGGACAAGTAATATATATATATATATATATATATATATATATATATATATATATATATATGTGTGTGTGTGTGTTGTGTGTGTATATGTCGCTCTCAGCTAAAAAGTAAAAATTTTTCTTACGTCCGTTCAAGCACAAATCTTCAGTTGCGTATCTGAGATATAAGCAAACGAGCCAGAAACTCGACAGAAGTTTAAAGAGAGAAAAAAAAGTAAATAAATAAAGTAGAGAGTACAAGTAAGAGAGAAAAAAAAAAGAAAGAAAAAGGGAAAAGGAACGTAGCAAATAGCAAGTAGTGGAATCTCACGTGTAACGTGCTAAAGCTCCTTGTATTATATAAGTAAAAAGATGTGTGGTGCACGCGCACGTTTCGCTCACAAGTTAAGGGATGCGCCATCTTCGATGGCCATCTACTTTGGTCCGTGAAAAAAGGGATAAGAATAAAATGAAAAAAATAAAAATAAAAAAAAAACACGAATTGTTCAAAGAAGGCAAGTGAAAGAGAAAAGATAGATGCCATGGATGGATAATACGAGGTGGAGAAATTCGAGGGCAAGATAAGGTGTAAAAAGGCAGAAGGCCAAAAGAAAAGAAACTTTAGATGTTGGGTATGATAGTGGTTAAGGAGATTCGTTGATTGTCGGTTTTAAATAACAATAATTAAAAGATATGTACTTTTAAAGAGGAAGAATCTTTATTTTTTTTTTCAACTTCTTACTTCTTTTTTTTTAGTTTTACGTGCGTCACAATATACTTATCACAGAGGCGAAATTATGATTTAGAGTGATCGATAAATTTGCGATGTTTATTAAATGTACTAATTTATAAGCTTTATCATTTCGAGTTTCGAACCAATGAAAAAGAGTTACTTTTTATTTTACTTATTATTTTTGCATTTCATTTATGATGATTAAAAAATTATTAATTACATAAATTTGTAGTTAAGATAAAAGCTTTAACATTTTCTTTTGACGCAGCTGAGTAAGAAATAAAAAATTATTACGATTGTTAATTATATACCGACATTACTGCAGTGTATAAGTAATTAAAATTTTTTCAAACCCTATAAGAAATTTAGGGAGCTATAGAGTATAAGAAGCTAAATACAAAACCAGTAATTCAAGATGAATAAAAAGAGATAAATAACTTTTTACTGACGCAACTACACTAACTTATACTCTTATTCTATCTAAATTTTATTTTTCGTACTTAAGTAGCAATAAAACAATTGAGGGGATGTGTGGAATAACGATATAATTGATATGCGAAATCCATATACATTATATCGTTGTTTCACGGATCCCCTCAATTATAATATTTTTAAGTAGTTCAATTATAATATATTTTTAATATCTTATGTAATATTTATTGATATTTCAAAAAAAAAAGGTCAAGTTTATTTTACTCATTTTTTCACCTAGTCTCTCAGTTTTTTATTACAGTTTATTGATACACAATAACTAATATAATATTATAGTTTTATTTAAATTCGTCTATTCATAAAAATAAAAATGTTTCAGTTTTGTCAAAACTATTTAATATCATACTTAAATTTTTTTTCTATTTATTTTCATCACTATAAATAAAGAGTAACAATTTAAAACATTATCCTTATTATTTATTTAAACAAAGTAATTCTAACAATCTTCCAAAATATATCTACCTTATTTTTCTAAAAATAAAAAACAAAAATAGGAAAAAAAACAAATATACACAAAATACTTACGGAAAAATGTACGAAAGTACTTTTACGGCAATTCTCAAAGCGTGCCATTATCCGACTACGTGAAATAAACAGAAACGAAATTTACGAAACGAACTTTTCCTCTGAATGAAAAAAGAAAGGAAAAAAAAGTCAAAATAAAAGAAGAAGAAGAAGAAGTAAAATAAAATAGAACAGAAAATAGGATGAAGAGTGAAAAGAAGAGATAGAACGAGAGAAAGAAAGACCGTTCTCAAACGCTCGATTTCCCAAAAGATTTCATGCCGTACACTAACCCATTCGCGATAACAGCGCGCGAATATATACAGGGTATACGCCCGGCTAAGTCAGATCAAGAAGATGCGAAACTAGAGGTTGAGAAACAGAGAAAGACAGATAAAGAAAGAAAAAGATAGAAGAAACGGTATACAAGAGAGAGAGAGAGAGAAAGAAAGAAAGGTATATGACTTAGGTGAGCTTCTATATAGCAAAGTAAAACGTAAAAAAAGGTATAGACTAAGCGCATACACACATGCATATATATATGCATATGTACATATACTTGTGCGTCAAGACTCTATAAGACTTGTGCAATGCACTTCAAGTTTGCAAGCTATATACAGAGTATATAGTAAAAGATTCTCAAGTTCAATGTGCTCAAATGCAGTGCAGTTGTGCGGTGACGCGCCCACATATATACACTCTCTTTTCTCTCTTTTCTCGTTTCGCCGGTTCCGCGCGTGGATACGTGTATATGTAAATGTAGGTGTGCATATGTGTGCGTAAAGGCAAGGTAGAGTATATAGCAATGGCCAATTCCACTGGGAAATACATGTACACAGAGAAAGAGAGAGAGAGCAGTTATATGCTTGCACAGAAGTCATTGGGTTCTTGTCATCTCTTTCCTTGGGATTTTCAAGGGAGAAGAAAAGAGAGATAACTAAATGGGCATATATGCATTTATATATATACGTAGGAAGAAAGATAGAAAAAACCGAGAGAAATGTCCAGTTGCAGAAAATAGGATGTGCGTGCAACTTTAACTATATATATATATATATATAAATGTGTATTCTATGTGGGAGAATGAGAAAAGAGAATGAGAAAAAGGTTTTAATCTTATGCTTTATTTATACAGCGTATGATGGAAATTCAGCGTGCGTGGTAAAAGTCGTTGGTGCAGCTTTTATGGAAAAAAGGTAGGAAACGAAGAAGTTGCATTGCGGAAAGTGTAATTTTTCCTCAACTCGACAGTTTGCATCGAGATAATCTAATTCTAGGAAAAGTACTGTTACGAAAATATTAAATAAATACGTGAGATTAAATTGAACGCTCAGAAAAACATTAAATTATATCATTCCCAACTTTCAAATTGCAATATTTGCAACTTTTTATAAACTCATAAATAATAACAAACATTGAAAATTGTTTATTCATATTTAGATTAAAAATTTGAAGTCTGCAAATGGAATTGAATTTATTTTTATCAAATTTCAGTTTATTGATGCAATTTGCAAAAAAAATTTTAACATTAAATTTGCATGCATTGTATATATGTTCCCGCTAAACTATTGCTTATAACCATAATTATAACAAACAAAACTATACCAAACATTATTCTAAACAGATATTTGCATTGTTTATCAGTACATTAATATGTAGTGTCATCTATAACAATTAAAATTGGTAACAGTATATTATTATAATTACGTTAATTTGATGATAATGATTATATATATATATGTACTTATGATGAAAATTAGTACCCAGCTTAGTTTAGTAACATGAGGAGGTATATAGAGGCCATTTAGGGATGGATAACGTAACGATCAAAAGGCATTTACCTAAACCCAATGTCGATCAGATAGTAGATCAATTAAGCTGAAATTAACTAAATTGATCGCTATAGCAATAGGCGCTATAGGCAGGAGGAGCTGCTTTCTATTGCTTGTCATTTGCCTGGCCCGATTAGTTTGTTGCTTTGGGTATTAATGTTTTAGTATACTTTATTTTAGCTGTATTATTTGTAATTATATGTTAAGTGCCTTGTAAATGATACCCGAGTTGGTAATCCTATATTATGGTGCTTTTTTAACGTCGATATATACAATGAACCATTGTCATTTGTGGGTTTATTAGATTTAGAACAGATACTTTTTCAAATTTACGGAAGTCACTTTTTTAATGCAACTGATAAATAAAGGTAACAAATTATTGATAAATGTACAGTAATTCTATAGGTTTTTCTTGTAATTGAGAAAGAAAACTTGTTAGTGTTATAGTAATAGTAAGGTATACTGTACTCTACGTCTGATACCATTTGTCAAGTAAAGCATTACTTAGAAAGGGTTTTTAGGTCGTATATTAATAAATAATTATTAAAACTAAGAATTTAATTAAATAAATATTTAATCTTTTTAAGTTCCGTGAAAAAATTACAAAGAAAATATTTATGCAAAAGTCGATTTTTCAAAATTTTAATTCAACAAGAGCAATAACTAAAATTTAAAACAAAAAAAAGCTAAAAAACAAACAGTAAATCACTTTCAATGACCTTAATTTTCTCTCAAGTTCGATTTACAGACAAATGATCACGTCTCTTTTCTGTATCACATTACTTTAAGGTATACTGATTATTGAGTACAGTAAGGTATAAAAGGTAAAAAGAAGAAAAAAAAACTAAAATATGAGCGAGAACAAAAAGCAAATCTAAAATATGGTCTCATATATATTGGAAAAAAAAGTAAAGAAAAGCAAATTCGACCTTTTCGAAGATGTTTATATATAGAATTTATATAGTGATCGATCTGATTTATGCACTTAAATTGTTACTTTCTTGTAATCTCCTAAATAGGCCATAAACTGGATATCTCAAACGATAAATCTATTCTCAGCTGTTTTTATGCAATACTATACTGTTATGAAGTTTTCCTCCTCTTTCTTTAACGTACAAACGATATACCTTGCGCTCTCACATCGCAAAACAGTAAATTCGTCTTTGAAAGTAATACTCCTATTATCAATTTGTCGCCGCGTCAAATTATCAAACTGCTTATTTTCGGTGTTATAGACAAAGAAGAAAAAAGGAGAAAATAAAAGAAGTTTATAATGGGTAATCGTGAAGTAGAGAGCAAAGCGTGCTCAGTCATGGATGAAAGCCTTTGGTATTGACGATAATCTTCTTCGATGGGATTTTCGATGCTCGTTCTCAGCTTTATGTTTCTTCTTCTTTTTTTTTGTTACAGAATCACGTACACTTAGGGTATTCAAGGTTTAAGATGTACTCGCTGCTTATTTTCCTTTTTTTTCTCTCTTTCTTCTTTTGAGAGGAAGAAAGCAAAGGGGTAACACTTGTTTTTCGAGTAACGGAAATACGTTATCGTCAATCGAATGGATCGCAACTTTTTTTTTATATCTATATATACATATATATCTTTTTTCTTCCTCTTTTTTTCATAAATGCTGCAATATACTCTCAACTATGAACATTGGCGATCCGTTAATCTTTAAAAGAATTATAGGCTTTAGGACTATTAGCTTCAAAAGTTGATAACCGTTCAATGAAGTTTTATCGGTTACCAACTTTTTCTCTTTATCAATTTTTCAATCTCATAATTGGCATTTTACTTTTCGTCCATTTAAAACATTCTTTATCAATTTAAACTTTTCTATAATACTTTCATTAAATAATTATATTAACCATTGAAATTAACGACTCGTACTTTTAACAATAATTTTCCATTTTTATTTAAAATATTAATTTTAAAAAAATGTTAAAGAAAAGAATGGTATCTGACAAATTAACGACAAAATAACCAGTTGTTAAATAGAACAGCAAAGACTATTCACTAGTTTAAATACAAAGTGCAACTTAAGCCACATTTGAATAATTACTTCTTACTTGTAATTGAATAATTACTTCTCTGAAGTCAAATTTCTATCTAGTTCAAACAACGAAGATAATATTAAAGCTTTAAAGTTCATTAATTTTACACATAAACCAATTTTCAAACTATAAATTTGAAACAAAACTCAAGCTAATATATAATTAACGTATAACTTTATCTGTATGTATATGCACGTTTACGCTTAATACACAATAAATTATTACAAAACAATTAAATTCCATTGTGTTATCCTTAACACAGCACATACACTTATTGCAAAAAAAAAGTTTCCTTAATCGTAACACGCATAACGTGTCCATTAAAAATAATTGTAGCGCCCCCCTTTTGAATTTTTCTCTTCTTTTTTTTTTCTTTTTCTTTTGAGCTTACGCGACGCGAGAGTTATAAGTATCCATAAATATTGATCTTACAATCATTTTATAAAGCAAGTCTCTTTCTCTTATAGGTCGACTATCTACATATATTTTTTTTCTTTTTCTGCGAGTTACCGGAGAAGCATGTTATAATGAATATTACCGGTATACAACCAAACACATATACGTGTAGGCTATTCGAAAAAAAAATACTTCTCTTATGTAGTAAGAAGAGTATATAAGGAAAGAAAAAATAAACATATAAAGCTTTTAATGTATACTTTCGTTCGCATAAAGATTCAACGCGCGTGGCAATATGGATATGTACGTATACGCTTTTTTTTAACAACTTTTATATTACATTTCATGTATACAACACGTTAATACGTTTGATAGCTTAATTAAAACCTTTTGTAGCGTTATTGATGTTTGTAAGTGATGTACGAGAGAGTAAAAATTTGCGAGATATTGGTCACTTTAATTTTTACTTTGAAAAATTTATGAAGAATATATATTTTGGATCGATATGTCAGTTACCAAGCCTTTAATGTGACAGCAGAGACATTTCGTTTAATTAGATAATTTCGTCATTTTTTTACGAACAAAACAGATTTTTTAAGTGATAATATCAATATATTAATTGAATTTATAAAAACTAGTCGATTGTCATTTCTTATTATATAAATCTATACTTTTATTTACTCAATTCTATTACTGAATCTCCCCTGGTAGAAAATAAACCATTTTTTGGCCATTTTTGCTGGTTAACACATGTTAAAATGACACTTATCTAGAAATTGTGTACAAAGAGTTTCCAAAATTTCTAGATAAGTGCCATTTTAACATGCGTTGGCCAACAAAAATGGCCAAAAAATGGTTTATTTTCTACCAGGGTCTTTATACTAATATTCATAATCCATCATATGATGATTTTTATTTTATGTCGAATTCGTATAAAGTGAGCTAGTATTATACAAATTTAAAATAAAAAATGAATGTCTTAACTGAACGTAATAGAAATGAAAGGAAAATTAAGGCATTGAAATTTTAAGTTTTGATAAAACTTTATTAGATAGTTTCTTATATTATGAGCGGAGGCATAATGCAAAATCTTTTTTTACTATTGCTTTACTATATAATGAAAATTGATATTCATATTTTCATTCAAATATGTATCCATCATTTTGTAACTAATTGTTTACTTTCTCACAACCTTAAATGCAATAAAATATATTGGTTTATAAAGTAACAACTTCCTATTTTATGGAGCAAAATGTTAGAATAAAAATTACTATAATTCATAATAAAGTTGACAATAAAAATTATATAAAAACTGATTAAAAACACAAAAGTTTCTATTATATTCTTTGTAAATTTTAGTATAAAAACTATAATAATTTTTTACTATAATATCTATGATAAGTTTACTTTAAACTATTGTCATTTTAATTAGAATATTTTTCTCCGTGTATGTAATATTATAACCTAAATTATTACGGGCTAAATAAAACATTACAGTTTGATAAATTACAAGCTAAATTATTTAACATCATCTTCAAAATTTCACCTCAATGTTTTCAAAGTAAATTATCTATAGAAATGACAAATAATATGTTTAATCAGATTCAAAGTAACAAGAAAACAAATAGGTGGTTATGAAGTTAATGTAAATTTCATAAATAATTAAGAACAACTGAAAATTCAAACTTTTCAATGTTTAAACTTTTGATAGAAAGCACAAAGGCAAAAATGAGGCTTTGCATAACCTCATTTTAGGATAAAAGGATACTATCTATAACAAAGTTTCATTAAAAATAAATGTTCCAGATTTGCTCGGTATCGCCTTGTTGCTGGTAACTAAAAACCAACGAAGATGGACATTTATCTTTGGTTGACCGAACATGAATATAATTATATTCAATTAAAATTTATATCCTTTGTAAGAATGAAGAAATGAAAATTTGTTAAAATTTCAGCAGGTATATTATTCATATATTTAATTAAGTCAAAATTAAACAGAATTAGAAAGAGTAATTTTGATTTAATAAGTTCCGTTAATTACATTATATATCTATATGTACATGTATATATATGCACGTTATATAAAATACTTGATGAATGGCTTAGTTCCGTGAACATCGCCGTTGCGTTTTAACGGCTTAACGAAGCTGTCAAATGTAAGCCAATCTTTCTTCTTCTATGACAAGTTAAATTGTAAGAGCAATATTCTAGAACTCGTTAACTTTTCTAATTACAAAAATTACAATTTCTAAATTAAACAGCAAAAAGTATACATGCAATAAAACCTCCAGAGCTTATATTCATACAACTATCTCTTTTTATTCTTATTCAAATCGTTATTATATCTTTTTCATTGAAAAAAATAGATATTCTCATTTTTTAAAAGTTTAATAAAATATAAACTTGAATTTAACATAAAAACGTTTCCTATAAGGTATGAATATAGAATGAAAGAAAATAGAACTGTTATTGCGAATGAGAAACCATTTAATACAACTAATGTATAATAAAATCATGATAAAGAGAAGAAAAAAATATTCCATAAGCTTCGGCAATTGCTCTTAACATTTATTCACTTCATATCGGAACAAGACGCGAGCACTATTATTTTATTTTATATTTTTTTAAAATTATCATTTTTAAAGAATAAAACGCATCGTTCAAGACATCTAGATTTTTCTTTTTTTTTAAGCTTAAAACTATATGCGAAGATTCTCGAGATCGTATTTCCAAGCAATGAAAACGTCACGTTTCGCCATTACCGTTGCATTTAAAGAAGAACTGGTGTAGTCGCTTAAGAATAAAAATTTATGTTCATTTGAAAAAATACTCTTGCTTCTTCGGAAAATGAAGAAAAAAAGGAAGATGGTTTCTCTACATTTTATTTTTAACGTAAGCCTTAGTGTATATAGACTATCGATTTTTATTTAAAATTATGCTTTATATCTTAGAATATTGCGTATTCTATATACTTTCGCTAAACCTTTAGAATTCGAATTGAACAATTACTTTTGAGTGTCATTGCTGGATGGTAAAACTCATACTTTTAGGAATTGTGAATTCCTTTTTTTTGCCTTATTCTATTTCTTATATAAGTAAGTCATAGAAAATTTCGTGACTGCTTATTGGATTGAGGATTTGAAGATTTTTATATAAAAATGATAATGTATAAGTATTTCGCGTGCGGAAATTGCGCGAGTCTTGAGGATTCTTGTCTAATGAAAAATTTCGGGGGATGATTGATCGTATAAGGCAAAGAGAGATAGACGGATAAAAAATTGGTTCAAAATATTTGAAAAAAAAATTATTTCAACTGTTATTATTAGAAGAAATTTTTTTCTTAACATATAATTTTGATAATTTTTAGTTTGTTTCTTTATAGTTTTTGTTAAATCTGAATAAAAAAAAAATTGGATCCAAAATAATAAACATTGATTTATTTATTTAACCATAAATTTACATAAGTAAATTCCACAGAGGAAAAATTTTAGCTTTATATGGACATGGTAATTAAATTTATAAAAATAAAATTTTAAAAAATGAATTTGAGAAATATGAAATTGATTTTTTTAATTTTATTTAATGTCGCTATATTATGCTATCATTTCGATACAAATTAGCGATGAAGGTCATCAGTGTGTTTGTTAACAAAGCACATGTATCATATACAGTGATGCTTGTATTAATCAGCCGAGAGCGGGATTCGACCCCGGGACCTCGAGATTACAAATCCATCGCTCTACCGAGTGAGCCACTGATGACCTCTTGAGAATTTTGATTTAGTTTAAAAGAAAAAAAATAACTTAATTACTTATTAAGATAATGTAAATGATCTGAATATAGCTACCAATATTAATCATTGTTCAAAAATTTTTGAAAATATCTTTATATTACGCTTTTTATTTGTTAAAATGGAAGGCGACAATATAGAGATATTTTTAAACTTTTAAATTAAGCATCCAAAATTTGGAATACTGTAATGTCGATATTTTACATTCCTTTAATAATATTTACTTTACACGTTTTCGTTAAAATTATTTATAAATAAAATAATAATAATAATAATAATAATAATAATAATAATAATAATAATAATAATAATAATAATAATAATAATATAAATCAATGCAATCACAAAGAACCTTAATCAATTGACAAAACTGTCAAAAAAAAACTAAAGATATTTTAAAATGTCTAAAAAAAATTACTGTATAAATATCGATTAGTTTAGATAACAAACAAGGTCACTTTGTCGTGCAAAGCATCCACTTATAGGTTTCAAATTTCTCAGCAGGATGAAAAAAAAGAAAAAGAAAAAAAAAAGAAAACGGATAGATCCATCAAATACTTTCGTGTGGAATAGATATTGCACCTAACACTTATCAGGTCAAGACGTTTTACCACTTCCGTGCCATATATATACGTTAGCAAGGTAGATCAAGTTTGATAAAACTCACTATTCTTCGTAAGTTAAGTGATTTCCTCGCTTAAGATTTAATTGCATTCAGTTATACCTCTTGCCTTTATACACACACATACACACATACATAGACTAAAGCTAAGGGATTAATGGGGCGCCAACTAACGTGCTGTGTTGGTTATACATAAAAGAAAAGAAAATGTACATAGCTCAAGCTATGTATTATTGACTATAGAGAGGACAATAAAGTCGGAGTCTATACGTACTAGGAATGTATTCAAGTGCATCGAGGTATTATATAGCTCGCTTGTACCATTTTTTTTATTCTTTCTTTCTTTTTTTCCATGCAATAATAAGCGATGAGGAGAAAATTGAATAAAGTCGTTTTATAGAAATTATTAACTTTGTGATTGATTGATTAATCGTTGTTATTTGCTCAAGTAGTCATTTATATTGATGGGTTTAAAAATAATTTTAAAATCATCAATAATAGATAAATTAATTTACAAAATTATTTATTGTTTCGAAATTGTTTATAATTTAACAACTTAATTAACTAAACATAAATAATGATTGAATTTACCTATTTAATTATTGATTTCATTTTAAATGTATTTAGTTGGTTTATCATGTCAAATTACATTACAATGTTATAAATAAAATGATAAAATAATAACATTTGTTTCATAAAATAATTTTGATACAATGCTTCTCCAACTTTCTTCAAATTAAAATATAAAATTTATATGAAGGTTATTTATATTGTAGTTACAATTAACTTATTGTGAATAATTAATTTTTATTTATAGAATACAAATTTTCATAATAACAAAGAGTATGAAAATCTTTGAGATTATCAGATCAATTTTATTCATGATCTAGAGAATAATTTTTATGAAAAAAACAAATTGTCAGTTGTATTTTAATGATTTTGTGAAATGACTTTAGTTTTCCATAATATCCACTAATGTAATGATAATTTATTACATAGAAATGGACAAAAATTCCTTATTTCATACTATAATATATAAAGCGTAATTTAATGCTAATTGTAACGTTTAAAGTACTGTCATTTGAACTAATTTTTTGAAACATTAATAAGTTGATCATTATAAATATTTAACTTTTAAAAATATACTTATTATGCTATTAAGTATAACCCAAATTAAAGATTAGCGATAATTTTTTTTGTAGAAACTATTTTCTAAAGTTTCGTTGAAATCGAGAAAGTGTATACATACTATTATCGTTGCAAATGTATTTTATATAAAACTTTATGAATTCAACAACTTTTATTGCATTATGTCTATATTGATAGAAAATCTTGCTTAGCTGTATACTATAAGCTTTTTATTTATAAAAAATTCAATGATCAACCGTGTAAGAACTTATAAACATCAAATATTCTCGTATTTATGAATAAATAACATATATCTACGTTTCTTGAGAAATACCTTCGATGTAGGGTAAAATAGCTTCGATGAAATTGTAATATAAAAAATGATGAATAATTTTTTTGTCCTTTTACAAAATGTTTTTTACTTTAATAAGAAGAAAAAAATATAATTACATAGATCGATTCAATTTTATAAGAACACTTTTTTTTTAATTTGACTACGTCTATAGCTATGTTCTCAAATCTTATATACTTAAAAGTAAAAGTACTTTCCATAGACATAGAAGACTGAAATTTTTAAAATATGTTTATCTTAGATGACAATATACAGTGGCGTGCATAAGTTTCTGGCCAAAAAAAAAAATTAGTCAATTTTTAAAGTTTTATATCTTTGTAAAAAATTGAAATTTCTTTAAAAATCAAACGGCATTTTAAAGTACAATTAAAAATCTTTCAAATACCGGCGGGTTTGTTCAAAAATATTAAAAATTGGATTTTTTACATGAAAAAAAAAAATATTTTTTTAAGGTTTTTTTTGGCCATGAAAAATTTGATATAATTTTTGAACCACTAGGCGGATTTGAAAACAACCAATATAAAAAAGATGCGTATTCATTTCCTCTTTAAAATGAGCATAGTTGGATCAATTTTTATTAAGCGGTTCAAAAGTTACATCATTTATCGCGAAAAATTTCGCTCTTTCTTCAAGCTTCATTATCCAAGTATCTATGCACCGCAGAAAAACTCATAAAAGAAAAATGTTCGTTTTTGAAGTAGAATAAGGGTACATTAAAATTTATCATTTCAGAAAAAAATCTTTTTTTTTCCACAGGTATGATGATATACAATTATATTTAATTTTTGTATATCATCATACCTGTGGAAAAAAAAAAATTTTTTTTTCTGAAATGATAAATTTTTAATGTACCCTTTATTCTACTTCAAAAACGAACATTTTTTCTTTTATGAGTTTTTCTGCGTGCATAGATACTTGGATAATGAAGCTTGAAGAAAGAGCGAAATTTTTCGCGATAAATGATGTAACTTTTGAACCGCTTAATAAAAATTGATCCAACTATGCTCATTTTAAAGAGGAAATGAATACGCATCTTTTTTATATTGGTTGTTTTCAAATCCGCCTAGTGGTTCAAAAATTATATCAAATTTTTCATGGCCAAAAAAAACCTTAAAAAAATATTTTTTTTTTTTCATGTAAAAAATCCAATTTTTAATATTTTTGAACAAACCCGCCGGTATTTGAAAGATTTTTAATTGTACTTTAAAATGCCGTTTGATTTTTAAAGAAATTTCAATTTTTTACAAAGATATAAAACTTTAAAAATTGACTAATTTTTTTTTTTGGCCAGAAACTTATGCACGCCACTGTATGATTCAGCAATTTTTTTCCTAATTTGTTTATGTTTAAGCATATATTGTAAAATACTTTCCAAACGTTAATTATAAGCTTAGCAATATCATCATCTAACTTAACCTGGTAAGTGAGAAACCTGTAATATTGCATCAACTTGGTAGTTACCTATATTAAAACATTTTTTTTAACTGCGGATTAATAATTCTAATAATTTTAAAAAATCAGACGATGTTAATAATTTATAATATTTATAAAAATCTATGATATTTTCCATATATCATATCGTGTGATAGATATTGTAAAATTGCTAAACATATCATCATAATATAGTCTATCATCTAGATATATAATCATAAATAATGAAATTCAATTAGAAAATTTAAAATTGTACATAAAATAATCTAATATTTAATAATTCAAAACTCAGTAAGCAGAATGTATGAACTCTTATAATACATAAACTCCTCGCGTTTCGCTAAATACACGCGGCAACTTCTTGACAAAAGAAAACAAGGCGTAAAACGATGAGGTAGCGCGTCGCGCAGATGCTGCTGCCGCTGCCTGCTTTCAAAATAGATGTGTCAGTCATAAATAAAACAAAATTGCAAAATGGCAAAGATATAAAGGTATACATACATATAGTATATAACCGTAGCTTTAGTTATATACGACATTTTGTATGATTGCCGTCTGTTTTCTTCCTCGTCGTATAACCTTCCATAGAAACAAGAAAATGTCTCTCTTAGTAATCTCCCACGAATTCGCAACAGAGGAGAAAATACATATATTTATATATAAAGTCGTTCAATAAAGACTCCGAAAAAGATAGACACTCGCATATATACGCGTAAACGCATAGGTATGAGTACATATATATTTATACAAACAAACAGACGCATACGTATATATTCAAAGAAAAGAAAAAAGAGAGCTAGAATGAGAAAGCTTGCGGTTTCTGAATCGCACCTGACAGGGAAAGCGCGTTTTATATATTCATTAAAAAAAAGAGGAGAGCCTTATAGCGCATCCTACCCCTTAGTATTATTTTTTTTCCTCTTTTTCCCTTTTTTTTGTATTCCCCTGGCTTAAAGGAAGAAGAGATATATAAGAAGAGAAAGAAAGAGAAAAAGGGCGAAGTTGCAAAAAAAAAGAGAAGAAGGTGGGCACAAGCTCTTATTGAATTTCAACCCTCCACCTCTTTTCGCAAAAGAGGACGCGCGCACGGCTCTTCCATAGAAAAGTTTTTCTCGTGAATATGCGGATACGATTTATTTTCTCTTCTTGTGCATTTTTTTACCTTTATTTCTTTTTTTCTCTCTTACTCCATACTTTTGCCACGGCTGCTTGCTACTTGCTATACTGTCTAGCGTTATAACGCACACATATACGTACAGCCTCGCGCACACCCCCTTGCCATCATCATGGTTTATTTTACTTTGGAAAGAAGAAAATCACGCTCGTTTATTCTTAACTCTTTAGTGAATGCTGCATTACGTGTATGTATATATATACATGCGCGTCGCTGAAAATGTTTGGAGCTTATATGAATGCATATAATTTTTTGTAAGTATATATGTATATATACGCTACTTCTTTACTGTTAACGAAAAGGAGGTGTACGTAGGTGTATATATGTACATAAGGATTCTGAGGCGCCAAGAGGAAAGAAAAAGACCTTTTCTTTTCTTTCATTTTTTTTCACAAGTTACTTGGATTTTTATTTTTATTTTTTTTTTCTTTCTTTCTTTTATGGTATATGTATAGTGGACCACGGCGTCAACGATGGAACTTTATTTTTCTTTCTCTACGGTATACGGCGGCGAAGTGCCTTGAAAAAAGAAAGAAGGAAAATATGAGAATGAAAATGAAGAAGGAAATGAATTATTGTGAAAGAAGCTTGCCGAGTACTTTGTATTCATTATTAGAGTTTTTAATTTGATAATACAATTTGAAAATTGTTTATTATTCACAAGAATATTCGAGTTGGACATATTTTGTCTGGAAAATTTTTTATGTTCGTGGAGAATCATGAATACGTTAGCGTTAAATAATATATGTAAGAAAATTAATTTGTCGTGGTATGCTTAATTCAGTAGACAGAACAACAAAATTTATAATATATTTTAATGCATTACTTATGCATTATTTTTGTGAATAACGTAATGTTCACATATTATTTGCTATTTATAAAATAAAATTATGTTTCAATTTAAAAAGAAAACGTCGAAATAAAAAAAGGAAAATTATTAAATATTAATATCGTGGTGCATAATCTACAAAAGAAATATTTAAATATTCATTCTCGCTTAAATAATATAAAACATTTATAATTAATATTAAAAATATCCGTGAATGGTCGATTTGTGAAATAATAAAAATTATAATTAAAATCAATATCATTACTCCAGGAAAATTCATAAACGTAATGCGAAACAGAAATTTTCCAAATTTAATTTTAAATAATGAATGTAATTATTTACTTTAAGTACGTACTACTCATTTTCACCTTTTATACTGAAATATCGTATTGCATTTGAGCGTATATATAAATTTAAAAATGCAATAATAATAATAATTAATACGAATTCAATAAAAATAATTATATTTCGAAATCATGAAAAATTCATAGGACGAAACATTGTAAAGTTATTCGATCAAATTTTCTCATCGTTTATTAATATAGTTAATTTTGATTCGCGTGTGTAACAGACGACATAAACGGCTTCTGAAACTCGTTAATTATTCCATTATTGTTTTGCACAACAAGTAAAGTGGTCTCATATGTATATACCGGCGAACAATTAATTATAATATTTGATAAAGTTTATAGGTAAATACCAATATATGCTCTCGCGACCTCATTACTCTCCAAGTATGTGCTCTGTGATTACATACAAGAATTCGTTATCAATGAGGGATGGAAATAAAATTTCAATTTATTATTGATTGTGGTTTAATCATTGATCGGATATGTGGCAAATGGATATTATAGTTAAAAATTTAAATATAATAATTTGTCAACTGTTGATTACTTCAATTTAAATATTATTCATTTTTTTGACCTTCAAACTTTTAACTATATCCTAATTCGTTAATTTAATAGAAATACGAAATTCAATCATAATCAAATGACATAGAAATACACGTGATAGATTATAATTCGCATTTTATGAAATCAGAATTACAAATCTACTCAAGCTAACAATAGTTAATTTACTTTGAATATCGATATCATTACGTGTTCTTTAAAATGTTTTAAATTTGTCAGCTCGTTTCAAACAAATTTTAAATTACATACAAATTAAATACCAAAATTGTCATTAAACAATCTACAAATAACTTAATTAAATCTTAAAGAAAATAAGGTTGTAAAAGAAATTTATCGTTGCCTTATTTTCTTGAACAATAACCTTTATATCAAATGGTTGTGTAACATTGACTGCTTTGAAAGCATCACTTGACGTCATCTTAATATTAACATGTAAGGCATACAATTAGATTTAATCAATAAATCAACAATGAATTATTTCATTTGCGATATTATAAAATTTTTAAACGTACAAAACTTAAACTTTTGAATTTTCTACTAATAATACACCAGACAAATTTTATTGAATTTTTAATGAATCAACTGGAGTACTATTTCTATGTTCAAATCATATTTCAAGCATCAAATTGTTAGGTCAATCAAAATTAAAATTACATTTTCGTTTATCGAAAGTACTATTCAATTAGTTCTGACTTTAATAATTTGTTTATAGCAGTAATCAATATTAAAATTTTTAATAATCTAAAGTGAATTACACGATCAATAATTTTTAGGATAAATAACAGAAAATGACATATTATTAATTAATAATAATCATAATGAAATTGGTGTAAATTATTATGTACTATTTTCATACTTACATATATGACTTTATAATAACTTTATGTAATATAACATAAATTTTATACTAAAATATATGTAAAAAACTAATTTTTATTTTTTTTTTGCGATAAGAAAATATAAGTTAGAAAGAGCAATTTAAAAAAACATTGGTTTCTAATAGTTTAGAAATATACCATAGAAATCACCACAAATAACACTGAATTTCTCCCATCACTCGAACGTTACAATCATTTTGTATATTATTTTTACAAAGATAGAGCATAACATTAACCGTTTAGCTGTTTGTATACAGTAAAAAAAGCGTCAATAGTTTGACTATAATCTTAAGGCTATATACTAACAAATGCAAATATCGTTATAACCTCCTAAGCATTCCATGAAATAAAGAGCAAACTATCGTATACGATAAAAATAGAAGGAATAAAATAAAAAAATATAAAAGTACCGTACGCTAAAATTGCCGCTAATCTTTTCGGACGAGCGATAATCTTTTCTCCTTTTCTCTTTATAGCTTCTATTGTTGCGTGATTCGTTTGCTCTTTCTCTCTCTATCTCGCGAAAAGTGTAGCTCACTTCACAGAGAGCTTTTTATAACATATATAACGGATCTACGCTTATTATATAACTATATGCTTGAATTTTCTTTCTTCTCTTTTCTCCTTTTCATTCTCTATGTGATGTCGACGCCGTAGTGGCGACGGTTCCCCAATTACTCGACCCGATAATTCGTCTGGTTGAAGCATGCCGCCTTTTTTTTTAACGCTATATATATATATATATATATATATACCTATATAACAAACGGTATAAATAGTATACCTGTATATATTCTAAAGGTTATTAGACAAGACCAATAGGGTACATAAGGTGACTGACGCTTTTTTGACTTTTCTGACTTGCCGACAAGCTTTTGACGTTAATTATCATTCGAAGCGATTAATAGGTACGTATATAGGTACAGTCAGAAGCAAAAGTTTAAGGTGCCTTCGGTGACTTTTAATAAAAATATCGGAAGTCTAGTAAAAAAATATCATATATTGTGTTTTTAAAATATGAGGTCATTGACCTAATTAGAATGAAAAAATTACAGAAATGTAATACAACACATATAGTTTTTGATTAGTTAAAAATGAAATTGTAGATTATTGATTTAAATCAATAAAAAAATGTCTTGTAAACTATGAAATAAATAAGATATTTAAAAAGTTCATTTAAATTGATACGATAAGAATGTTAGGTATGATAAATAATAGGTGTTTTTTGAATAATAAAATAAAATTTGAATTGCAAATATAAATGTTGATTATAAAGATATTTATAAGAATGGTTTAGAAGAATTGAAATAATATTTTGCCTTTCCTTGTGAAGCTTCGATAAAATACGGTCCTAAATACTAAAACCTCTTCAACTTGATGAAAATTAATCAAAAGTTAGCAATTAAAAAATTATAAATTTTGATGCTTTAAATTTTTTAATGTTTTTTCTTTCTGCTATCAGTTAATAAATTAATGAAAAAATTAGCTGCGATGAAGCTGAATTCGTTAAGCTTAAAATTATGGGCTTGGAATAAAAAGAATTTCATAATTGCATAAAACCAGATCGTAGAAATGAGATAAAAGTGTATTTTAAACATTTTTTCGCTTCCATTACTAACTGAACGAAATTTTTTCAAAAATTAAAAAAAAAATAAAAATTACCTTACTTAAAAAATAAAAATGTAAAATTTCTTCATATTTAAGTAAAATCATCTTTTTAAAGGCAATATAAATTTTTAATTGCTCTCTTTTTATCTTCAAAACGATGCAAATATGACAGACTTTTATCATGTCAATCGATTTTATCTTTAATATGTACAAAAACTCATTTAAAAAAATAATTTCCTACCATAATATTTATCACGATGTCAATGTACAATGATGTTCAAATGAGCTCATGGCACCCGAAAATTTTTAGTCTATAGTGTATAATAAATAATTTTGAAATACTATCTATTTGTCAAGTTTCTTAGAGCTTTAATTATACCCTTTATTGATTATTTTTCCTTTCAATATCGGTTCTTTCTCTATTCTCTAACACCGCTTTATACATACAACGTATAATTTACCGTAGCCACACAATTACGTCGGGTTTTGCCTAACGACTAATAATTTTATAAGTATTTAAAAAATCGGTTTATATTGAAAAGCCGACAGCCATAACGAATTAGACAAAAGGTAGTTTTGAAAGCTCACGATGATCGTTAATTGGATTGAATAAAAGATGTTATATAATAACTTGTTCTTTTTCAAGATTTTCTTTACGAATGAATTAATACATTTATTGGTAAAATATTTTTAAATAACGAATGAAATAAACGTAAAGGTAATTAATTAATTGTGTGCGATCAATCATTAACGCTGCCGTTGAAACATAAGGATTTATCAGATTAGCGTTTGAAAACTTTCGCTTAACTACGTTTAATATAAATTCATACAATAAATTCCAAGAGTTAACTTAATTAAACAAAACATAAAATTTAATAAATAAATAACTTGGAAAAAATTATAATAATCTTAAGATATAATTAGGGTAGATGTGGGTATTGCTGAGGAGGTGCTAATTACTGTTTTTTCATATAAAATTCGTAAAAATAATTTTTTTCAAGTCCATAAATAATATTTGAATGCATAATCAAATATTATAAGTATCATTTAATATTTTAAAAAATATATCTCACAAAAAAAGTCTAAAAATATTTAATATTGGTTATTTGAAATTGAACTGTTCTAAAATCTTGATAAATTTCGTAAAATCGCGATCACGTATGCATCCTAAATTTGACAATATTTTCTGTTTTTATTCTTTTTTATGTAAAATGAGATCATTATTAAATAAAATATATCTTTGCTTGTTATATATTTTTTGGAAATTTCACCTAGCACGTATTTAATATTTTAATTTTACACCTTAGTATTATGCGTCATTAAAATCACCAAATATGAATTACTGTGGCATCCTTTTATTACTATAACACGTGGTAAACCTAACCTCAACTTTTCGAACGGAATATATAAAAGTGTCAATAGTAACTGGCACACAGCATTAGAAACACGGCCGCAGCAATAGCCACAAATACATTTTATTTTAAATTCGTTTTTTCTTAATTTTAACTCTATAATTAAATGCTAAATTAATTTTTTTCTAGTTAATCAATGTTTAAATATTTTATTAAAAATAAAAGTGATAAGTTTTCTTCATCTATAAGCTTTAATTTATGAGTTTAAAATTCATCATACGTAGATTCCGCTGTAATACCCACATCTACCCTATATGTTAGAACTAAATATTTTTAAATTGTGACGTAATATGTAACATTATTTTTTTTAAATACTAGTTACATTCATGCGCGCGAAGCGCGCAACAAATTTATACTCCAGGGTCAACTATGGATATAATAACATCTATAAACATGATAAGTAATTTTAATAAACGAAATTATTTTAGTAGCAATTTTATTGTTTTTAAAAAAATGATGAGTGGTCATCTATCAAAAATTAATTTTAGATAAAAACTAAAATTATGAACCTTAAAATCAAACAGTACGAAGTGCCTTTAATATGTCATCAAAAAATAAAAAAATTAAATTAAAAGAAATTTTTAATATAATTTTTTACATACATAATTTTCAATATTTATATTAGTTTTTTGGCATGTAGGATATAAGATCAAACTCTAGATACCGTAGCATACAACTGACCATGATCAAAAACTTCTCTTCATCAATCAATAATTATATTATTCTTTTAAGCAGCTAACAACAGCTAAAATTTTTTTTAAGCAACTGAATAAACTAATAGCAGTATCTGTTTCAATTTTTCTTTATTTACAACATATAAGTAATTTGAAACATAATAGAGACAAATCTGCGTTGGTTACACACTGTAAAAATTCTAGCCATAGCTTTGATACAAACATAGGAACCTCAAACATATTAGACATTGAATGCAACTATCAAAAAAGATTGCTATCAGAAATGATACATATTAAAAAATATGAAAATTGCAATTATACACGACACTGAAAAATTAAACAACTTATATAATAAATACATAGTTGAATTATTAAAAAGAAATTAATTTTTTTGATAAAACGGTTTCAAGAATAAATTATTTACAATAAAACATTTAATTATTTGCAATAATTGTTAAATTAGATTGAATATAATTAAATCAAATTCATTCATGTGAGTCAAAATCTTGAATCAAATACCAAGTACATAAAAGAAAACACTTGCTAGTCACTTTGTACATACGTAACTCACCTAAATTACCTATGTTAAAGATTTGTATAATCAAAGAAGATAGACGCTTATAGAAGGATTCTTCTGGGTTACATTTTTCGTCCGAAAGCCTGGGTAACACTTCAACATTGTTTGTATATCTATACATATGAAAAATGTGCTATATATATGATATATATAGATATAAAAATACATGGGATTTGATGGCGTCCCCAAGTAGCTGGGTAACAGAATCAACTCATTTTTGGCAGAAATTTCCCATTTAAGAGTACGCTTCTATCAGCGTCTATATTCGTTGGAATAACTTATACTTGAAGCGTATAGCTGCAAAAGTAGTTATCTCCAAAAAATTTTTTTCAAGAAATAACATTTTCTGCTGTACTTATACTTAAAAGTCAGTGTATTTTGCAATACACCAATTTTTTTCATTCCATAAAAAAAGACTATACCTATATTTTGGTCCTATATGATTTTTTCATGATAAATTTTAATGTTCTGTATACGAAAATGCAATAAAAATGAATTCGGAAAAAATGGAGATAGCCACCTTTGCAGCTACACGCTTCACTTCATAATGTCACGTAGATCATGACGACGCATATTAGATTGCGAAAATTTTTATTATTAATAGAAATATCTATTATTATATATTTTTATAAAACAAAAATAGTTATGTAATACCACATGTTTAATACTTGTAAGTTTCATTTTTTATTTTTATTGTTACGCCTAAAATGTATTGTTTTAGGTGATGTTTTTTAATGTATTGTTGATGAATTTAGAAATTTTTAATCATTAAGAAACTGTTATCAGTTGTTATTAAATTTTATGTTTTAGCACCTGAAGTGGCCTCTCTAAAAAATAGAGGAGAAAAGTTGTTTTTTCTCTTATAGAAATAAAGAAAAATTGAAACAGCTGCTGCTATTAGTTTATTCACAGTTAGAAATATCAAAGACAAAGTCTGTTAAAACCAGTTAATAGACAAAAATGTGTGTTACTTTAACAAACAAAATGTCTTTAAAGGATTTAACAAACAAATGTCTGTTAAAATTTTACTTATAAATTACAGACATTGTCTGTCAATGTACTAAAACTTTTTTTGGTCTTGTTTTCCGTACACATACATACACGTTTTATATATAGTTTTATTTTATTAAATTCACGTTTAAATTAATAAATGTACAAGAACTCAAGAAATATTAGAAAGAACGTTTTTTATTATATCTTATACAATATTATATTCGTTTATAATATGATATTCGTTGTCTAATGAATAGCTTTCGTGGCATTTACAATGATATAATTTTAATAATTATTAACAATTTTTATAAACAAATTATAATAATACGTTTTTTCGAAAAAAAAAAAATTATGATATTTTTTAGGTCATTTTGAGTAAAAAAGGTTCTCATGAACATATTGCTAAAATGAACTGAATCGGCAAAAAAAATCGCAGTTTGAAAAAACGCGATTTTTCAAAACTTTGACAGCCTATAGCTCAGCTTCTACTGATTTCATTTTAACTCACAATAGCTTAAATTGTTTGTTAAAACATAAACTTAAAGATTACAGTAGTTAGCGACCGTATTTATAAAAAATCGCGTTTTTTCAAACTTTGCAATTTGTTTTCTGACGATTCAGTGCATTTTAGACATATGTTCATGAGAACCTTTTTTACTCAAAATGAACTAAAAAATATGATAAAATTTTTTTTTAAGTGCATTTTTATAATTTGTTTATGAAAATTGTTAATAATTATTAAATGCGCCATTTTCAGACATTCTACCCAAAAAATTCGGATTCAGCAGGTCAAAAATACATAAAAAAAAACCTGGGTAGAATTGAGGACCTCGATCGACCAAGACTTATGTAGTTTGCCCCTGGACTATCTGTTTTAGTCGTTTGTTACGGACATTTTCAGAATCAACTGACATAAAGTCTGTTAAATCGTCACATCCTTATTTGTTACTTCAACAGACAATTAAGTAACAGAAAATAAAAGTTAACAGACTACACAATTGTTTTTAACCGTGTTCAGTTCCTTAAAACAATAATTATATTATCAAACGTTTGTCCACGTAATTTATTAATCGTCATAGCAAAAGATAATTCACATGAAAATTACGTTCTTTTAAATGTAAAAGGAATATTCATTTTCACAATATAATCTACTACGGTTTGGAAAAATATTATCTTATACCACCCGTCAAAATTTTACATTTTAATAAATGATTAGAAAATTCTAAAATTTGCAATCTCGCACTATTGCATGAACCTTTATTAAGAGGAGGTCACGTATTTCTGTCTTTTTCTAATCAAAGAATTGAGTTTTTTTACACAAACTAACAACTTTAGCAAAAAATGAAGAGAAAGCCGCATCTCGTAATAAAAAAAGCAATATTTTCTTTGATAAGAAAGAATTAATTTTATTGCTTCGTTTTCAAGAAAACCTTGAAAAACTTAAATCATAGAGGTTAGGGTGAACAATTCGGCTTTTCAAGGTTTTCTTGAGAACGAAGCAATAAAATTAATTTTTTCTTATCAAAGAAAATATTGCTTTTTTTGATACAAGATGCGGCTTTCTCTTCATTTTTTGATAAAGTTATTAGTTTTTGTAAAAAAATCATTTCTTCGATTAGAAAAGGACAGAGATACGTGACCTCCTCTTAATACTTATATTTCTTATAAGCATTACAATAAATTTTTCTCTTTATGTAATTTACTGGAAGGATTAAAAGAATTTAAATATTCTAGAAGAAACATTTCATCTGATTCATTAATGATTTTCATCACTATCAATTTCCGAGTTTTAAAATAATGTATGAAAATAATATAAATTTTGCAATAAAGAATCAAAAAGTTTTTCACAAAAAAAACATTTTATTTTTTACTTGCATTAAATTTTGTTTCAACTCATTCATATAAAATTGTTTTTACTAATTATTATATGCGTTACATCTTTAGTTTGGATAGCATTAAATTAAATTAAATATTGCAGTAAATTAAATTTTTAAATACTATTATTGGTAATAAGAGTTTAAAAATCCCTCATTATTTAAAATTACAAAAGCATCTTTTTCATCTTTATATATTTAATGACTATTAAATAAATGACTTTACTTAGCTACTTCATAACCGCATTATAGGTAATAATAAATATATCTATTACATTTATTTGAACTTAAGCATTTACAAAAATGCTGCCAAGTGCTTTGGTGTAATGCTTTCTCATAGAGCTCATTGTGTTAGAGTATTTTGATTTCATTTTGCTTTCTCAAAGAAAAATTATTGTATCGGTGAAAAAATTTTTTCTATTTTTTCGTTAATTTGTACATATTTAGACTCCGGGAGTCGAAAAAAGTGGTTTCAAATAAAAATTTTTTCAAAATTTTCAAAATGCTCTAAAATTAAAACTGCGCTAAGAAAATTAGTTTTTAAAAATTTTTTTCTTCCGACAATAGCGGATAACTTGCATGCGAATTTTGGGGCAAATCTATAGAGTAATTTACGTAAAATAAAAGAAAAATGAATTTTTTTTCTTCAAATTTTACAAAATTATCTAAAATTAAAACTTCTAAAATGAATGAATGAAGAGTCTCGATATGCACATAATTTATATGAACTTCTAAATAAATGTTAATTAAATAAAAAACATTCTAATGTTCGAGCCCCACCCATCAGTTTTCAGAAGTTTTTCTTTTGGTAGTCTCAAATAATTTTCAAGCAAATTTTAGAGCAAATCCATCGAGTACTTAAAGTAAAATACAAAAAAAAATTAAAAATTAGAATTGAAAAAAAATGTTTTGAATTGTTCTAAAATTAAAACTATGCCAAGAAAACCAGTTTTCAATAGCTTCCGTACCAGTTAGACAAAAAAAATAAATTGTATGCAAAATTTGAAGGAAATCTGTCGAGTACTTTTCGAGATCTAATTGACGTAATGAGTACGTACACACACACATACATACAGAAATTTTCTGCCCTACAAAAAAAAATCAGGTGAGAGATCATTAAATGAGATTTTGGCATGATAAATCACCTAAGAAATCAGGTGATTTCTCGCCTGATTTTTTTTAACAGGGTGGAAACCACTTTTTTCCACGAGTCTGAATATGTACAAATTAACAAAAAAATAGAACAAATTTTTTTATTGATACAATGTTTTCTTTATGAGAAAGTAGAAGTGTATTAAAATATATTTATAACTCATAAATCTTAAGACATGATACACATACAACATTATTTTATTTTAAATAGTGTTATTAAATAAACAAAATCAAGTTTTTAACTAATCAAAAGGATTTTAAGCATCAGATAAGGGTTTTTAAAACTATTCATGGATCAAACTTTTTTATTTAATGTATATTTAAGCTAAAAAGAAGTTTTATTAGTTAATATTATAATAACAAAAAATTATCAATTACATTTAAATCTGATTTTTTTTCAGACTGAAACTCAGGTCTGATAGCTCAAATAACTACAGTTGAGTAGAAAGTGCATAGGCGCCCAAGTTATTTCAGCTTATGTCTGTATATTATAAAATAATCCATATGTATAAGTAAACTAATCAGTTAAATATATTATATTAAATATTAATTCATTTTATATTATAAAATATAACACACCTATATTAGTAAATATTCAAATTTTTATTGAAAATATAGTCATATGGCTTGTTTGTCAACTGTAATGCAAATTTTATATATACAAATATATAAAAAGGATGCTTACTATAGTTATAATTTTATCAGCATGTTAATTATTTTTAAGCTTTATTCATTAAAACATAAATTGTTTTTCCATTTTTTAATTTCATGTATTAATATTTAGTTAAATAGTAATGTATATAATAAAATAACTCACTCGTATAAGCAAACTATTCAGTTAAATACATTATATTAAATATTAATTCATCGTATATCATAAAATAGCACACTTATATAAAATGAATAAGTAAATTATTCAAATTTTCATTAAAAATAGACATATAGCTTGTTCGTCAACTGTAATACAAATTTTATATGTTAATCTATAACAAAGCTGCCTATCGTAGTCATACTTTTATCAGTGTGCAAATTATTTTCAAACTACATTTACTGAAAACACACATTTTATACTTCTATTTATTTATGTATTAATATTTAATATAATAAGTTTAACTAAATAGTATTGTATATTATGAAATAGCACACTCGTATAAGTAGATTCTTTAAATTTTCATTAAAAATAGACATACAGTTTGTTCGTCAATTGTATCATCCATTGTTATCAGTAAATTTTGATCTTGATTCATTCTAACCTTATTTTTTTTATTAAAATGTGCATAAATTTATCTTTAAAACATTAGTTAAATATATTACTTTTTTTTGGTACTTTGATGATTTTTAATCTGAGTAATAGAAATATAGAATAATAAAACTTTCATAACCTCAAACCTTCATAACCTCAAACCTTCATTAATTGCTGTTACTATACTTATTTTTAAATGAAAAACAATTAAAAATATATACATATTGTACCTGCATTAAGCAATACTTATGCAATAAAGGAATAAATTACTTATCTGAATTGTTATATTATTTGATGTCTTTACAATTTTACTGGAATTTTTAAATAAAAGGTAGTCACCTTGCTTGTGCTCATAGTTATATATTTTATCATTAAACTATACATTGGTTATATACATAAATAATATTGCTTGGTTTAAAAAATAAAATATTCTTATTCTATTTTAATTGAGTTACTTCTATTATATTAAAAAAAAAATGCCTAGAAATTAATTTTTATTTATTTAAAAAATCTAAACTCTTTAAAATTTAATTTTTGGCGCCTATTCTATATCGACCAATCAGGATTCGATCTTTAGATGCTTCAACATGGCGGCTCATCATTTTTTTAAGAAGGATCAGATTAAAATTCCTTATTAGAAAATTACTCTTATTAATAATCGAGAAATAGAATATTAATTTTAATGTTACAAAAAAAAAATAATGAGTTATGAATAAAGAAATATAAGTAATTAAATGCATCGAAAGGATATACGATTGCCTTGTTTTTAATTAATGGCGTCCACACGCCAGTATCAATAAATTCAAATTATCACTATAATTATTGGAATATTTTATCACTATATCACTTTAAAAAAAATTTTATGTATTATATTTTAACGATTTCTCACTTGGTGTCCTTAATCACCGCAACGTTAAATCTTTTGCCTTTACTAGGTGAAAGAAACAGATATGTAGTTAAAGATCTATATATATATATCTTACGTATAGAAAGATGAAAAGATATAAAACACCAACTGATCTTCATTCACGCTTATTATGCCATGATATAATTCCATTATGAAGATTAAATACTATAGCTACTAATTTGAATATATATATATATATATATATATATATATATATATATGTATGTGTATATACATGTAAAAATACTAATATATAGCGTGAATGTATACTACGGTATATACCTAACATTAAGTTTTCATAACGCTGCTGGGTGCTAATGTTATCTTAATAATTGACGTAACTGTAAATAATTAAAAGTCTTCATTCATTATGAAGCGTTAAAAACGTTATATATGCGTGTATTTTACTTCTTGCATTATTTTACGGAAAAGCCTTTCATTATATTATACTGTAAGTTGAACGCTCTTTGTAATGTATGTTATGAACGCTAACGAGCAAAAAAATATATACACCAAAAGAAAAAAATAATATATAGATACTCGTTTACTTCGTTATCAAGGGATTTTGGATGATATAGGATTCTGTTATATGTCCTACTATGTTAGGGTCAGATATTTTAACTCAATTTTTTTATATATTTTTTCCAAACATCATTTTTATCAATTTTTTTATTTTTTCGAAAATTAACACAAAAATCGTAAAATGTCCTAATTTTTATCAAAATTTCTTTAATAAGTAAATTTCAAATATTTAATATTTCAGCTATTATTTATTTAATCCACCAGAAAAGAATAAAATAAATAGAAATATTATTTTTAAAAAGCCAAGATAAAATATATAAAAAATTAATCAATGTTATTTATTATTTAAAAGAGAAAAGATATTTTTTAACGAACGGTGATCTAAAAAAATAATCAAATTGAAAAAGTAACGAACTAAAAAGGAATTAAAATACAAGCAGATATATATTTTTGCATATATTTACTCGAAATATCAACCTCGACCTACAAAACTCGTTGCCTCGTTAATCTAGAAAAAAAAAATGAAAAAAAAATCACTAGAGATATCTGCTTGTATACACAGAGAAAAAACCGCAGCAACACAAAAAGCCCTCAAAAGTGAATAACCATATTTTACCTCTTCTTGCATATAAGCAATGTATAACAAGACCAAAGGAATCGCTGATTAAAAGCTTTCACACGCGTTTACTGTCCGTGTGGTATTTTCATCTTTCCTCTTATATTTTCTTTTTTTTTCAACTAACATCCGTTAATCACAAATGCGCTTTTGCGGCTACGTTTACATAATTTTTTTTTTTGGTCGAAAAAAAAGAAGCAAACAAACAAAACTGAATGAAAAAGAAAAAAAGAAAAGAGATGGCGAAATAACGCAAGAGAATGGTGAATCGAGCAAGATAAACGAGATAGTAGTAGTAGGTGGTATTCATCATATAAACGCAAAAGAGAGAAAGAGTATCAGAGATTTGGAGAGAAGAGGACAATAGAGCAAACAATTTAGTACTTAATCCTCGTTGCTTTTCCTATCTCGCTCCTTCATTGTGTTTCATACTAAGTTTGAATGTATATTTGTATTCACTTCATCTCTCTTGCTTGCTCTCTCTCTCTGTTTAAATCGAGCTAATCCAGAGCGAAAATCGTCTGATGCGCCAGAGCCAGTGCTAATTCGGCAAGCCAACTGTCTAATTCTCTAGCACTTGCTCGTTCAGCCCCTGGGTTTCCTAGATTAAACTCTCGCGCGCTGCTTCGCAAAGAGCCCGATTCTGTATGAGGATTTTCTATATATATACATATACATGTATAGAAAAGCAAATGTGTCGTATATAGAGAGTTCCTAGCTTTTGACTATATGTCGTATTATAGTCGAGCGTCCAACGTTTGCTTTAATGCATTTGCATATGTCATGGGAATTTCATTAATTACGCGCGCAAGCACGAACGAGAGAGAGGATTATGGGGGAGGAAAGAGAGGAAGTAGCTTTTAAGTAAGTATATTTCAAAAGTACTACTTTTCTCCATAAACACATTGACATGGGACTATTTCAATGTTTATGTACATATCAAAAAGTTATTTTAGTATTCTGTAATTAGGTTGTTACTTGTTGTTCTCTTGTTTTTGTTATTATAACATTTTGTTTTCTTTCCTCTTTTTTTTCCTGCGAAAGCAGATTAGTTCGTTCTTTATGTGACAACACAAAGTGTATGTTATACTTGGCCGCGCTTTTGCCTTTTTTAATTATGAGCACGGAAATAGACCGTTAGTTTTTTGTTGAATGAAAAGAAAAAGCGGGCCAACTGGAAAAATTACTTTATCTTTTTTTTTCTAACTTCTTTTGCCTACTAAGATAACGTAAATTTTGGGTCGTTATCGTAGAAGGTCCAGTTTTACTGATGCTCCATTTTTGTACGATTATCATTATTTTAATACTTAATATCATTAGCTATTTAATATTATGCATTTTTTATTTGAAATTCATCACCAGTTACTCTAAATATTTTTTGATTTCAAAAAGAATTGGTTACAAAGATTATTTTATTTTAAATTGTACATAAAAATTATTCAATTTGGTAGCTTTTTTTGACGATTTTCATATATTTCCTAATGTCTGGGTCAACATCATTCTACAACTGTATTGTAATCCTACTTAATTCTTAACTATTCAGAAGTTCTTGGTGAACCACATGGGCCCGAGTACAAATCTCGGTCTCGTCGAAATGATACAAGCACCAAGTACGTTACGTGTACTTTATTCACAAATACTGGAAACCTCCGGCACTAATTAGCATCGAAATCATAGCATAATTACAGCGACATATATCATAACATTCCTAAATTCGTTCGTTTAAAATTTCTTTGCCAACACTTTTCAAAATAAGCTTAATTAAGCCCTCCTCTTTCCATTTTCTTATTTTTCTACTTTACTTGATAAGAGTAAAAGTTGAATAATGACACGATACGCGTTAAAGTTCTCTCGTCGAATGACGCGCCCTATCGCTTTTATCTAACGCAAGAATATTCCACACATACTTATTAAGAAAATGTTTGCGCTATATACCGAAATACTTAAATATATGGTGGCTGCTTGTACTTTAGATTTGCCGCATCTTTCCGATAACTTTTCGTTAACTTGTATATAGTCGCGTGTATAAGGAAGCCACATAGATTCGGCGTTATAACGTTATACCTATATAAACTCATACATACATTGTGAAATTATTGTTACTCTATACTTTGGCCCAAAGTGTAATATTGTTTTACAAAACTTTGGAAATTTTCGAGGAGCATGTGGAAAGACTTTTCTCCTCCTCTCCCCTTTAACTTTAAAGAAGAAAGAGACTTTGCTATATACTTTCCTCCATGTAAAATTAATGTTGCTGGGACTAATATTTAATGAGTTAGGTGGGTAGCTTGATAATTTGAGAGTTCAGCTTTTTTTTTTCTTTACTTTGTAAACATCGTATGCTATAAACGTGCGTATGCTTTCAAGTAAGAACTTTTACTAAAGGGGTAAAAAGAGCTCGGAGGTATTATAAACTACGCGTAACTAGACCTACTCTCAGAAGTTCATCTTGCCTTTAAACTTTCAATAACAACTTTAATGCGATTATACCTTAAGAATGTTAAGAGAAATTATAATAAGTAGAAAAACCTTTTCTTTTTCTCGTTTATTAAATATTAAACGAATGGCGTTAAATGTATATAGACGCGGAAATAAAAGAGCAAAAATAACGAGGTTGTCGTAGATAATAAAAAAATATATATCCATATAAATGTTTAAATAATTAATCTCGTTAAGTAATGACATAATAAAAGTGGCTATAAAATAAAAAAAAAAAATTATTTATGAAGGAATGTCTTATAAAAATGTCACGTACGAAGGAAAAACGCAACTGTATTCCCGTACCCTCACGCAACAATTTATATATACGACAATGAATACGTAATGTACAAGTGGTAGCAGCGAAAAATAAAGAACAATTCAAAGACTGCTAACCACTCAATTAAAAAATGCCTCACGCGCGTTTAATATATATACGTATGTAGTATATGCATATAGTACATATTTGCGATTGACTCCTAGAGCATACATAAATCAAATGTCCGATAATCATCGTTGAGAGAAAAAAAGACAATAAATTTAAAACTTTCATTCTGACTTGAGCCACTTACAAAAGTCACAAGCTAACAGCAACAAAGGTAAAATTGAAATAACAAACAGAATAAGAAAATGAGAAATAAAAAAATCCTAGAGAATTTGCATATTCAAATAGCTTCTACAATAGTGTATATGTAACATATACACGGTAGGAAAATACTTAAAATACTTGTCAGTCGAAGCTTTGAAAAACGTCGCGCTAACAAGCAAAAGTGTATATACCAAGGCAAATTCCTTAACAGATCTTAAACAACGTGGAATAAAAAAAAAATCTTTGGTATATAAAATATATGTATAAGCCCCCTGTCGGTCGTCGTTATACCGATCAGACAATACCATATAACCTATTGCGAAAAGGATTCCAAACTTCAACGCGACACACGCGACTTTTCCTTTCACACCCTATTTCTTTAGTTCTTTTTTTTAAATGCTGATAATGAATATAGAAGCAACTTTAATAACGCCTGTCTTCTATAAATCTTACGCTCCTTTATACTTACAAAATCCGAGGCTGTATGTATTCAAACTTAGTTGCGCGTAATCCAATTAGAGTAAATCGGGCTGTTTCTTTACTTCTTATGTATATGCCTTTAGAACGAAAGAACTTGACATTGAAATCTCCGCGCGAAAAAACGATACTCTTGTTAAAAATGAACAATCACAAAATATATGTAATTCGATCATGTATGCGGTGTACAAGTTTAACTTTAATATTGGAAAATTAATACAATAAAATGAAATTTTGCTTTGAATATAGCTATTTAAAAGTAATTTTAACTGCCAAACATAGATAATAAACATTTTTATTTTAAAGAAAAATATTTTAAATTAAATTTTTTTTAATGATTATACAATAATTCGATTCGATATTATAGATAAGACTATATTTGATGAATTAAAAATCAATTCACGACTTAGAGACTGCATCCAAAAGAATTTCTACGATTTCCATCTTATTGATGCAAATGCTCTCAAGCTTTTCATTAAAAGCCCTTTTCTACAGAAGAAATCTCGCGCAATTTTCGGTCGAATCTTGGCTGCGCGAATTCCGTGGCGTGCGCTGCTCTTCTTCTTTGCTTAAATAAAAAGCAAAGCAACAAAAAAAAAGAGAAGAAAAAAATTACAAGAAAGAATTCAAAAGAGCTGAAAGAGAATCTGCGGCAAGGCCACAACGAATAGCCAATGCCGACATCATTCCAGGGCGTTTTTCGTTAAGGAAGAAAAGGGTATATATATATATACTCGACGTAAAAGCGCGCGTTCGCGTTTATTCGCCGCATGTAATCCAACGGCGTTCCGCTTGTCTCTCTTGGCCGAGTCAAGCTTAATCGATTGCTTGTGCCGATTGCCGCCTTCGCTCTCGATTACTCTTCTCTCTTTTTTTTTTCTTTTAACTTATTCGCGCATTATATATGTACAACAGGTCGTTATTTCTTCAAGCAATTGGTACCTTTTTTTATCCCCCTGTAATGTTGTTTCTTTATAAACACGACGCAGCGACGATGCATACGCACGCGTATGCGTATAAATCTATATATACGTATGTATTAACAAGATGTAAAAGGAAATAAGAGACAGCGACGCATTGATCCTTCCTTCTTGCTACTAACTATTTCATTGAGAGTATACTTTTGCGATCAATTGACTGACGCGTTGAAATTTGTGTGCTTCTTTTATCTATATTCTTTATTTTTTTTTCCTTTCGATGTCCCATAATTTTTCTTTTTTTTTCAGTTTTTAGTTTTTATATATGAAGACGAGTTCCTTCTCAACGAAGAAGATATCTGAATGTTAACGCATAATATAGAGAAAAAAACATGATACCGATTATGCATGGTCAGAGTTTTTTAGTTTCAGCAAAGGGATGTTCAATGCTTGTGGTAGTAAGCCAGTCTTATAAAGAACAAATTAAAGCTTGAAATTCATGGGTTTTTGCGCCAAAGAGAAGACCTTGGTAATAGCTGAAAAAAATTAAAAAATTTTACTTACAAGATTTTTTACAAGTTTCAAGAAATAAATTTATTATGTTTGAGAATTTAAATATTAGAATGTTAATAAATTATTATGTAATTTTTTGAAAATAATTTTTAAAAATGGTAGTTTTTATTATCTATATCGATTAAAATAATTATAAGAAAAAAAATATGAAAATCAATAGCAAAAGCAGACAAGAATTAAAAAGTAACTTATCTCATAGGTATCAAACAATAATTAATGTATTTTGTTTAAATAAATGAATTTATTCAATTTTCTTATAAATTTATTATACGAAACATTATGTGAAAAAATGTTAAACTGAGACCAAAGTTAAACTTGAACGTGGTTTTGAACTTGACCTTGAAAATTACTTTGAAAAACATTTGAAGGTCAACTTCACGTGAAATATAAACCTTTATTTTTTAAGCAGAATCACGAAAGAGCGCTAAATTTTACATCTATACATAATAGTTATCGGTATCTTCTTTGATCCCAATATCTTCTCAAGAATTCATTTTCCATGAAAACAACAATCTTTTGGATTAGCATCAAGGACTAATTTGGTCTTTGTATGACCTTTTTAGTCATTGTAAGAACTGTTGTGCCAATATACATTTAAACTTAAAATTTAGTGTTATTTTGGAAACTGAGGTAAAAAATGTGGAGTTTATATTTTAGCAAAAAAGGTTGAGTTTCAAACAATCCCCGAAATAACTTTCAAGGTCAAGTCTAAAGTTCCTTCCAGTTTTTCTTTTATAATCTAAGAACGTTTATGCCTCAGATTCCACGATAACGCTTGAAGAAAAAAATTATAAATTTGTTAAATATTATAATTTGTTGAGTTTAATTTTTTTAATTTTAACTGAAAATTACAAGAATAACATTATTATCATTCTGAAATCATTATAGTCTATGTGAAAAATTAGTTTTTCGTTTTTTATATTCTTATATTGATATTTCAATGATATTGAATCAAATTATAAATGGGTGACGGTATTAATGATATTTTAAATATCACGTACTAATTGGTAGATTTATATATTATTTATTCAAATTTGAAAAAAATCATATCGATGCTCCTACATTATTAAAAAATGATGAATTTGAATATGACTAATTATTATAGCCTTTTAATTGGCTTGCAATAATCGCGTAATGGATATATATACATATATATGTATAATTAATATATGAATATTGTTGAACAAAGATACAGCGTGAAATCATAATTTCAACAGACAATTAAATCCATGACGTACGTTGAACGCTTATTAAATGTTAATGATTGAAAAAAAAATCCAATCAACTTTTTGCAATTTGAAATTTTAATACTTTTTCGAAAATCAAAACTCGCTTGAATTAATTTAATATTAAACAGAATAAAAGTTTAATTTTTCTTTTAAACCATAATCCTATTAAAGTAAAAAGTCACTTTAATTTTTCGTTTTAATAAATGTCATGCGTAATATTTGAATTTTTCATGAACTCGATTTTCAAGCGAGCAAAAATAAAATAATCGACTGCTAGGAAATATAATTTGCAATTTACAATGTTGAATATAGATTGTAGGTAGGGTTATTTTCCCGGCTCGCACTTTTAGCATGACGCTCATGTGCACGCCTCTATGATTTACGCATAGACGACGACGCGATGTGAAGCTCAAGCCGGTTCCGCAAGAGCGCGTATGTGTATGTGTGTAATGATTTACGAGTAATCGTCGTCTCACGCGAACACGTATCTTTACGAGCCTCCGTCGTATACAGAAGGCTTCTTCTCTATCTACCGTCTTTGTATGATAGTGTATCTTTCTAGGTAAGCAACGAGTATTTCGGAAGGCGTTCTGCAGAACGTTAACGCCCTATTTTAAAATTCAATATTTTCAAAAATAGTTAATAAATAAGGAATAATAAAATACACTGTTGAATTATAATAGATGAACAGTTATTCATGTTTTATTTATATTTTAAGTGTGAATATATCTTTTAAATTTCAAATAATAAATAATCTTAATTTGAATTAAAAGTTTATAGTTAAGCTTTCAATAAAATAAAATAAAAATTAATTTTCAACATTTTTATTGAAAATAACATGAAAATAAAATATCAAGTCTTTCTACTTAATAGCCTCTGATTATATTTGAATTTGAGGGGTCGTTTTACCCTTTAGAAGTTTTTCCCGCTAGTAAAAAACAATTTTTATCACTTATATTTTGGTCGACTATTACATATTGTAATTTTATTTAGATCGAAACGGGATACCTGAAAACCTTTCCTCATTACTACTAAATTAAATACTCTATTTATAAATTAACTGTTGTTTTTTTAATTGTACTTTTCAGCTTAAAAATACTACCTTCTCAGAACATCTATTATAAGAATTTATACTTTTAACATTTAAATATCCATAATCACTTTTCTATTATTGGAGATAACAGCCGCATCACAAGCTTATAATATAAAGTTATTTAATTCGATCATTAAAAAAAAAAAAAAATAAAAATAAAAAACTAAGCTCTTACTATTATAAGCTAAATTTTTGTCATAAGTGCGAAAGAGTAACCTGCTGTGATAAAAGATTACCTCAGCTTTTTGTAATATTTCATAGAGGAGGCTATATTAAAACTTATAAACAGCCTGATTTATTGCTAACGGTAATGACTCAAGATTAAA
Organism: Anastatus disparis; assembly: GCA_017163975.1. Taxonomy (NCBI): domain Eukaryota; kingdom Metazoa; phylum Arthropoda; class Insecta; order Hymenoptera; family Eupelmidae; genus Anastatus; species Anastatus disparis. The sequence continues at coordinate 8,058,569 of JAFFSR010000251.1, forward strand.
CGGATATTTGATGGCGCGCGACGTACAAGCTTGTAATAGAGTAAAATTAGTGAAATTTTTTACCAAAGCATAGTTTTAAAATAAAAAAAAGAAAGTACAAAAAAAAACGGTAATTTTTTTTCCCAAGCTTTTACATGCTACTAAATATTCTTTTATGCATTTTATAAGCTTATATACAGTACGTAAAGCACACGCTTACGTAATACAATAAAATAAAGCACGCTTTTTAACGAGCCCCCACGAAAATTCATTACGTAAGATTCTTGGTTAATAAAAGTCATGGCGTTATATAGAATAAGAGAATATTAATTTAACTACGTAGCATAAGTTAATTATACGAAAAAAAGTTATTCTTGCGTGCCCGTAATCATTTTATTTTATATCGATTCCTTTTTTTTCATCCACTGCATTACTTTTATGACATATGACTTTGTTTTAGTATCAGCTCGTATTTCAGATCATCTTAATCATACATATTAATTTGTAATTCATTATTACTATTATTAGCGTCGACATCATTAATAAAGATTATTTAAATATAATTCTAATTATATATAAAAAAAAATTTGATAATGCGTGTATATATATACGAGTTAACTTGGTCACGGATTTTAATTAAAAAGTACCCGAAACTCATCGAACATAAAATCGACCTACATTCAGGCGTAATGGCAGTCAAGTGCCTGAGTTTTCACAATCCTCTCATTACGATTGCGCAAAGCGCGAAGTTAATTAAAGTAGGCATCCTCTTTTCCTCCCACAAATTAAATCGTTGGATGTATATACAGCGCTCAAAGAATCTAAAGGTAGATAAAGCTAGGAAGAATAAAAAAAAAGAGAAATATTAAAAGGCAGAGACCACTTGTACTCATTGTAGTGGAAAATCCGTTTAATATTATTAAGTGAAAAGAACTTGTGAGCTTCTCTTTCTTCGACTATGAGCAACTATTTTGTGTATATTAAATTTAAAAAAATATGCACAATAAGTCAAGAAAAAAGATTGGAGTGAAAAAAATTAAAAGAATGAAAAAAATTCCTTCATATTTAATAAATAAAGGTTGTTTTATTAAATATTTAAAGGAGTTGATGAGATATTTTTACTTACTAGTTTACAAATACTTGGGGCATTTCTTTACGATTATTGGAATTTCTTTTACGCCATGAATCATAAATAGTTGATAAAATGCGTAATTGTTTCGTCAAAGAAGCTTTTTGATAATAAAAAAAAATTTATTTTACAATAAAATTACAGAAAAATGTTTCAAAATAATAAGAATTGGAATATGTCGTTTTTAAAAAATGTTTAACGCATCTGAGTATGAGTGCAAGTATAAGGGAGATTGGGGCCAACTGTCAGTAGGGGCATATAGACAAATCGCAAATAAGTTTAAATATAAAAGTCGTAGCACAACGCTGCTTAGACCTTACGTGTAAAATAGTCTTGCGAATATTTTACATGATTGATTGATTGAAATTGCTGATAAACACACTAGAAAGGTCACTTTTGATGTTTTAACATACACAAAGTAAAATTATTAAGTTTCAAATTATTTATTGTATTTAGTACTCGATTCTGAGTTGGAAAAAAAATCAACTACAATATTGTGTAGAGCTTCAATTATAGTTTAAGTGCATTTTTTTTAATAGTTTTAAAAAACTATGAAAAAGATTTTAATTAAATTTTTGGTTATAATTGGGGGTGGATTGACGATTTGCATAAAAAATGTAATTATAATATGCAATCCACTTATTAAATATAATAATTAGTATATTATTACATATAATTTTCGTATGCTACTATAAATTCTTATGTATACTATGATTATATATTTAGTAAAATTTTCAATTATTCTAATTTTTGTTACTATTTTTTATATTCACCAAATCAAACTTTGTGTATTTACAATTTACGACGTTAAATTGAAATAAAAAATACTAAATTTTGTTAAAATTAATGATGGATAATTATTTTTAACTTTATGATTAGTATTAGTTTATTTACCAACTTACCTCGATCCCTAAGCTAATCTACCCCAAGATTTTGCCCAATTGTCATAAAAATGTGCCTGAAAAAACTCTTTCATAATTCATTTGTTATTAGATTTTCAATTTCCAAAAAATTCTCAAATGCTGCTGTAGCGGAGTATTTTTATGAGTGCTTTTTATTTTTTTTTATATATCTAATAGTTTCTGTACAAAAAATCAAATTTTTTAAAATTGACAACTAGCCATGTATTACGTGTATAAAACCATCAAAGTATAGTACATTTTGTAACGGGTATGAAAAGGCTTTATTTACGAAACGAGAAGTTTACGGCCCAAGCCGAAGGCGAGGGTCGTAACGAGTTTCGTAAAAAAGCCTTTTCATACCAGTTGCAAACCGTATTTTTTGCCATGAGAGCCAGGAAAGAGCAACGAAGTTGAGATTTTGGGGTTAGAATGGCAAAAAATATATTTTTTAACGTTGCTGTATTTATGCTATTATTGCGATGCTAATTAGCAACGGAGATAGTTAGTGTATTTTTAAACAAAGCACATGTAACGTACAGCGGTACTTGTATCAACGGGCCGAGACTGGTATTCGAACTCGGGACCTCGAGATTACGAATTCATCGCTCTATCGAGTGAGCCACTGACAACCTCAAAGTGAATAATCTTCATTATTAAAGTTATTTGTAATGTTAAAAAGTTTCGGGGTTTATAGAAGTAAACGCAACTGAAAAACAAACCTTACTTATTATAATCTAAAGTATACAATTTTATGTTTGAATAACAATTTGAATAATATTTACAAGAGTCTTTGTGTATTAATGATCTTTTGGAAAAAAATTTGCTGATGGATGTAACTGTTTTTTGGTTGCACAGAAACATCTATCTTTTTTAAATGTTATTTGATAATGTAGAAAGTAATTGAACAAAATTATTTAAGAAAAGAAAATATTTCACTTGAAAAAAAAACATTTATTTTTTTCTTATTATGACAACGCGAATAAATTAAAAAAGAATGAATCCAAAATATTGTAGAATTTTTATTTAACTTTTGTATTCCAACTTTACCAAACACAATTCTGAATTTTTATTAAAATTTAAAAAAATGTATAACAAAAAGTAAGAAGAGCAATATGAAATTCATCCGAAAATAGCATTTTCACTTAAAATTCCAATGTATCTCTCCTCTCATTGTCCATTCGCGAAAGATCCCACTCGTTCTTCGTCTCTCATCCACAAATATAATATGCACACACGTATGCATGACGTCTTGATACGCAATCCCGATAAAAGCTCAGGGCCAAACGTTAGCTCCTAACCCAAGCACAACGATAATTCATCCGTAGAACGACCTCCCGCAGACGTTTATCTTTTTCACGTGTATATATACACGTATATAAAGCATTTCATATGAACCCTATCTACACTTATATTACCAGTTGCGACGATGTTGCTTACTGCTTCTTGCTGCTGTTTCATGAACGTCATGTATGCAAATATAAGAAAAAATAAAAAAAATAATGTTCATGCCGAGAAGAGAATATAGAAGAACTTGTTTATTATACGTGGATTCGTCCAAAGATATGATGAAAAATTTTAAGAAAGAAGCTGTAAACGTTTGGACGTTCGTGTATAAAGAGATACTTTGATATCAGAGGCAGTTTCTAGCTTTAAGGTAAAACGTCAGCTCAGGTGGCAATTCTTTGATGCTTATTTTGATGCTATTTACTAATGCTATGGTTGGGACGAGAGTTAGGAATTTAATTTTTTTTTTTTTTTTCAATGAAGATTGAATATCTTAATATATGTTTTTGACTCTAGCAACAGTATTATTTTTTTAAATTAAATATAATAAATTGAAAGAACAGTACTGTCTAGACTGTCTGTACTTGCAACTTTTCGACTACTTGTATGTAGTCTTTTTTAAGCAGATTCTCAGCAGTTTTTCTTACATAATAATTATCTCATTATAGATATCTGTTTTCTTGCAAAAACAGTTTGCACGTCTGAAAATTTTAAGTTCATAATATGGTTTGCAGTCAAAAGTTTAGATGGAATAGCTCCTGGATTTATTTTTTTATATGATTGGATATCTTTATTTTATTATATTTATACATTTATAATGAAATATAAATTAATGTTTATTGAATTTTAAACTCTTTTTTAATTTTAAAATAAACGAATAACATATATTTTTATATTTTGAAAGATTAAGGGATAAGGATTTTTGTATATGAATTTTATGCGGATACATAATGAAGTTTATATTACCATTAACGTAAAAAAAAGAACATTTTTCTGTGATTCAATGTAATAGTTGGTAAAGTTTTCCTGGAAATCGTATTAACTAAATCGTATTAAAATTTTTTCAAAGCTTTTTTTCATAGAAGATATAAAAAATATCAACTGAATGACATCAAAGGATTGTTTAATAAAAGCTTCCTTTTGATTAAAAAAAATTGTTTCGTTTCCATTTTCGAAGTTTTGGGAAAGTCTGTCAATTCAAAGTATAGTAATACCTTTTTGGCGAAAAATTATATTTTTCTGAAAACATTTTACAATATTCATGGAAAAGTCGAAAATTTGATATACATTAGCAAAGTTAAACTTTTACTGTACGAAATTTTTATTCTGAATAACATAATGTCAACTTCATGCTATAGAATATATTAATAATAAAGCTTTTAATACTCTATCCAAGTTGAATACATTTCTCAAAAAATAATTTATATTTTAATAATTTTATTAAAATTTTTGTCCCATATAGCTTTTAAGTTTTAATTTGACTTTATAAGCAATATTTATAATTTTATGAAATCAAATGTATATTTTCCAGAAAAATTCCATGAATAAAATATTACTAAATATACATTCTTTGATGAATCTGAAAAATATTTCTGCAATCAAGCTGCATAACGACATTAGCTTTTCATCTTAGCATACTTTCACGGCATGACGTATATAATTCAGACTCGTTAAAAGTTACCAAAAACTTAGCTCTGCTTTAAAGCAATGCTTCTTTCTTCTTATAGATAAATCTGTTTTTGGTTCAAGGAGAATTCCAAATGAATATGTTACTTTGTGCGTAAGGGTTCGTTCTTCTTCTATTTTTTTTCGTCTTTTTTCTCTCCCTCTTTTCATTCCGAATGCATGAAAGATTCGAAGCAGAACCAAACTCGTAAAGAAACAGACAAATTGCTCAATTATGTCTGTGATGTACGAGCACGTTAATTAAAATTGCTATAATGAATATAATGTCTAGCATTTTATTTATTTTTTATTGTTGTATTTTTTCATTTGATTGAATAATATGTATTATTCATACATTCAGATATTTTCGATTGAAATTTTGTGGCCGGTAAAATGTAATTATATGAAGTATGTAAAGTCATTATTGTTGAAGGTAATTTTTAACTTTTAATAAAAAAAATTCATATTTCAATATAATAATCTAAATTAAAACATTTTTTTCACTTAGAGAAATTTTCGTATGATGAAAATTGCCAATAAAAAAATGTAATTTTTAAAATAGCATGTTTTGATGTGTAATAAGAAATCAAAATACGCTATTGCTTTCTCTATATGAGAAATACAAAAATGTGTAACCGATGCCATGCAGTAAATTAAATGGAAACATTCTTTAATAAAATTTCTCATTTACCAACTTTATATTTTTCAATTGATTATAAAGTTTTTATTATTCATGATAATAATAATATTTATTCATAAAAAGTCAATCCCACTTAGGATAGTGAACTAAACAGCATAAAATTTACACAAAACTCGTGAAAAAATAAGTAAAATATGTGTTCTTAAACATAATTCATACACAGAATTTATGTAAAATTATTTTAAAAAGAAATATAATGAATAAAATATAACACTGCTGATTTCGACATGTACAATTTTAGAAAAAAAATTGTTGGATTGAAAAGAAATTTTTTCATAAAACACTTGAACAAATAAATCATAAGATTAAATTTTAAGAGAATTTTTTATTTTCCAATATTATGTTTTGATATATTTAACACCTATAAGATAATATATTTAACATATATAACATTAAGTACAATAATATTATACATAAATATAAAGTAAAAAATCTAATGTAAAGAAAATTTAATTGTACGTATTTATTTGTTTCAGTAATAAATTTTTCCGAAAGGTGAAATTTTTTAAATATCGAAAAATTAAAAAAATTAACAATTACAAGGAATAAAAACTATTTTATTTTATTTTATTTAACATCACTATACTTATGATACTAATTAGCGACGGAGATTTACAGTGTGTTTTTGTAAACAAAGCACATGTAATGTACAGTGGTACTTGTATCACAATCGGCCGAGAGCGAGATTCGAACTCGGATTCTCGAGATTATGAATCCAACGCTCTATCGAGTGAGCCACTGAAGACCTCGATTGCAATATTGAAAAAATTTCTTCATATCCTTAAAAGATAACCATGTGTTAACGTACAGTGATGCTTCTATCAACCGGCTGCCGAGAACGGGATTCGAACTCAGAACCCCGAGATTACGAATCCACGCTCTACCAACTGAGCCACTCACCGGTTCATCATGATAAATAAGAGGATTTAACCCTAAATTTAATTTGTAAATAATATCCTAAACTACACGGAGGAAAATTCCACCATAAAAATTATTATTTGACATAATAACCGAGGGACATACTTTATTTTGTAAATTACATTACTATTTAAAATAGCAATTTTCACAATGTAAAATAGTAATTTTTATACAAAGCAAGTATGAATTTGTAATTTTTACGATGGAATTTTTCCCCGTTTACACAATAATGGATTTGACTTTTATTAATTTAAAGTACATATTTTATAAATTTGATTATTCGAATCAAATGTGTTTACATTTAAAAAAATATATAACAAATTTTTTGAATTTCTTGATTTAAAAGTATTTAACATCTAATTTAAGATTAAGAGAATTAAGTAAATGTAATATATTTTTTTATTTTAATTTAATGATGAAGTACTGTTGAAACATTTGGCAGCGTTTTTATTAAGTATAAAAAGTAATTTTTCTGTAAAAAAAGTTATATTATGCGTTATTAAAAATATCATTAAAATTTTGATAACTTTTTGTTAAAAAAAAATAAATTTTTTTCCAAGAATTTTTTTACACGAAGTATTTCTGTAAATACACAAAACAGAGATTTCATTTTTATAAATTCTTGTTTTCAGGAATTTTTCTGTTTTGCATTCATTAAGCCACCTGAAGTGGTAAAAAAAAATCTAATAAAATTCGTCCTTTCTATATCTGATAAATATTTTTAACTTTGAGAATCAAATAAAATTCATTGTATCACTTTAACTTCATCACGAATTTGTGTTTTATTTGATAATAATATAAACTCTATTTCATAAAATTTATAGCACTATAAAGAATTCTTAATAACAAGGACATTAACTGAATCTTATAAGATTATCTTTTGAAATAATCATAATTAATATAAGAAGATAAAGAAGAAAGAAAAAAAGAGGTGACAAGTAAATGAACTTTTGCATAAAAGTACATAATGAAAATACACGCGTCAACAAGTACAAGATTTACCCAGAAATGAGAAAAGGAAAAAGAGTATACGAAGCGTAACATGTTATATGTACTTAAAAGCTAAAAACTTAAACTCACTCGACAAACGGCGGTTCTAAAAAAGAAAATAAAAAAAAAGATGAAAAAAAAACGAAGAAATAGCGGATGTATATATATATGCCTTTATAATACACCTGCATACAACAAATATATTTTCGTGTGATTCTTCTTTTAGCAATGCAAGCTAACATCATTTCGATGATTATCAAAACTCGTTAAAACTTTTAGGAATGGTACTAAAACTGTATAACATTTTAAGCTCATGACATTATATACATGCGCTTAAAGTCTCATCCGTTAATTCTTTACTTTGCAAAGCTTTAGAAAAAAAAAGAAAAACAAAACTTATGCCGGTGTGAAACTTTATCTACTGGAACTTTAAGTATCGAGCGTAAAATTATCTACTGCTTGTTATTGCCTCATAGATTTACTTCTAGGATATTACAATGCCGCGTATAATGTACAAATAAAAAATATTTTTTTTTGTTTATCCGCATACTTTTTTACTAATGATAAAAGATAGCTTGCACATTCTTTGTACAATAATTATTTGCTAATGTTGGTATTTATCGATGTAACATCCATTGATAATTGAAATATTGTAATATAAATTCGTGTTTATCTTTTACCTGCAAATATTGGATTCCGCATACAGATGTTCCGGGATATTTGATATAAATTATTAGCGCGCATTATAATACAATTTATTTTTGTTCCATTAATGAACAACTGATTTATTTAGTTTGTTTGCTAATTATCATTTTAAATTATTTATAATTAATATAAATATTAATTAGTTCTGTTTTTAGAAATGAATAAAGCTATCAGTTATCAAAATAATGAGATGTATATCGATTTAATACAGTTTTAACGATATCGTAACTCGACTAAATTAAAGTTAAAATTATTTTAAAATTATAAACGACAAATAAGCGGAAATCGAATAACTTCGTAAACTATATTCATGATTTTCCAATAGCTTTTCTTATGAATTCGAAGTATTTTTTATAATGATTTAATGAATTTAAATTGCAAATAATTTGAATTTTATTTTTAAAACGATTTTTAGAAAATAAAGTTATATCTTCTAATCTTTTAGTTATATCTGTCATCTGTATGTATTCATCGCTAGTCAACTCGAAATTTCTATTCAAGACAAACTTCATAAAAACTTCATCAAGATTAGGACTTAATTTATGCATAATATAAAACTTTTTACTTCACCAAATTTTAATATTTTGCGAATAAAAAAAAATCTCCAACACTTCAGCTAATAAACCAGCATGACATTTGAAATAAAATATTCTTTACGAGAAGTGCAAAAAAGAAAGTAAAAATTGAAGATTCTTTACGACAACATATCAATTTCGCCTGAAACAAAGTTTATTATATAACATTAGTCGTGCGTATTTTATTGTATTTTAAATAAAAGCTCGCCTTTTTTTCTTTCCGCATTCTGAGCATTTTGTCTCTTTATTATAACAAGCAAAGCAATTATCCCCTAGTCATTTTCAGTTGATTCGCTTATACAATATTGCAAACTAGTATACTAGACTCTCTTTTTTTTCTCTTTCTTTCTCTCTCTCTTTCTTTCTCTTTCTGTCATTGAAGGAGGCTGCGGACATTAGCAGCAAATTAATTTTCGCTTCGATAGCAATATTACGTACAACACAATGCAAAGAACAGTAGAAAGGATAAGAGAATAAAAGAGGGTGGGGGAAGGGGAGGGAAATAAAGGAGGAAGAGAAAGCCATGACAAGAAGCGTTCGAGTCTCTTGTAATATACCGACAAAAACATGAGTGGAGAACTCGGCTTGCGCAGCGCATAATAATGTACCTCAACAGCGAAACAATAAGATAGAAGGAGAAAGAGATGCTTCTACATTTTATATATGTATATATATATGCTTTAGCCAGTTGTACTTTTTGAAGAAAAAAAAAGAAAAAGGAAAAAAAAAGAATAAAAAATTAGGGAGAAAAGTAAGAGAGGGGAAGACGAGATGTCGAGTATTATACACAAAAGCATAGCGAGCTCATATATATATAGTAAGCTTTAAATGTATATATATATACATCTCTTTGTAAAAGTCCGCAAAATGTATGCAAACAAAGAGACGAGCGCTCATGTTTAAGCGTATGTATGACACAGGCCAATGTAAGTAGCTTGGAATTATATATGTGGAACATTCCTCATAAAGCAAATTGGAACAATTGTTCAAGCTCCGGATTAAATGTAATATAATTTTTAAAAAATCTTATTTTTTTTTAAATTTCATTTTAAATAACGTTTTTTTGATTATTCTTTTTAACCTTAACAAATAGTAGAATAAATAATAACTGATTTATAATTTAAGTTTTGAGAGGTCGTGAGTGGCTCATTCGGTAGAGCGATGGATTCTTAATCTCGAGGTTCCGAGTTCGAATCCCGCTCTTGACTAATTTATACAAGCACCACTGTATACGTTACATGTGCTTTGTTCACAAACACACTAAAAACCTCCGTCGCTAATTAGCATTTCAATGATAGCATAAATACAGCAACGTTAAATAAAAATAAAAATTTAACAATTATTTAATTTAATTTATGGGGCTTCATTATGATGAAAATAACATTTTTTTAACAACAATTATAAAAACATTAGAAAAAAAAAATTTTTGCATGGAAAAGATTTAGATTGGTTTAAAAATAATCCTAATGTCAGGTAACAAAAAAAAATTGACTGTTCATTATTTTTCTCTGAATATTAAATAAATAATTCAATATTTCAAATTGTTAAGACTTAATACAAACATAAAATCTAATAATAACCTAAATAAATGAAAACAACAAATTTAAAAAAATTATATTGATATTATCAAAAATGTATATTTTAAAGAAAATATTTTGGTATTGGTTTTAAGATTTTTATAAAAATAGAATCGTAATATATTTTTATTTTTATTACAATAAAATAGCAATAATAATTTTTCTGCAACAAACTTTAAAAGTATCTTTTCAATATATAACTAGTTATACTTCTACTAGCCTCTTACAATCGGTCTATGTGCAAACTATATATGCTTAAATTTATGCATTATTTTCTTATAATAAAAGAATAAACAAGAATGGTTAAGTAGAACTCATCAACGACCACTCGTATTTTCTCTTTATCTAACACCACCGGAATTTTTATTAGTGTCAAGAGGGGAAGCCACAAGGCAAATGGCAAACTGGTTCGTCGACAAAACATTTTGCCATCTAGTTCCTCTCTTGGTGTACTATGTATATATATACATTATATATTTCAACGCAAACAGTCAAATACACTTTTGCAAGTTTAATAATTGTATGTTATTCTGCATATGGGCAAAATAATCTGAATAAAGCGTACACATCTTATTTCTCAAACTGGATCAACATCTTTTTTTTTCTACTAATTCTTTGTTTGTTAATATTTTTATACTTTTTATATTTAATAATTGATCATTAGAATTTTGTTCTACTGATATACCTAAAAATAAAATTTTATCACTATTCTCGTTTATAAAGTAAAAATATTATTTATGATATGGTCCTCTATTTACCAGCTAGAAAATGGATTTTACAGTTATATTTCGTCGTAATTTTACAATGTTTGTATGATAATTAATAATATGTAAATATCCTTGTTTGTTATCAATTTTCACAATGTCCGCCTGCATAAAACAACGTAGATAAGAATCGTTATACTTATTTATTTTAATTGTTATTTTGTTTTAAGTAAAATATAATTAATTGTACTTTTTATTATTGTTAGATTAAAAATTTAAATTATCATTTGTGTAACTCATAAATTTACATTGTATAATTGCATGGTATGCAAACAAACAGTTTAACAAGTGATCAAATACGTTAAGCATAAAAAAGGCACATTTAATTTGAAAAATAACATTTATAAAAATATAACCACAAACATTTCTCACATAAATGATAGCTTTGTAAAGAAAAAAAATAAAATAGAGCATCTTCGCATTTATTTTCCATTAATTCCATATGGAAATTACTCTCCTGTGTACCTCAAAAGCAAATAGCGCAGCGTTTATAAATAATGCAAAAAAAAGATAAACAGCGGAGCAAAAAAAAAGGAAAAAACATATAACCTTAACTAAGTACGGAACCCAGTAGTTATGAAAAACCTAATCTTAATTTCCATCTTTGGTGTATCTTCGTTACGCACCCTCCTCGAACCAATGGCGGGCAATTCTTTTTCCCGTACACGCGTGTACTTTTATCTCTTTTGTCATTGCATATGGTATTGTCCATATATTCATTTTTTTTCAATTTTTAACAAAAGAAAATGGAAATTGAAGAAAAGTAAATTGAAACTAAACGAAATAATCGGCTCAACCCGTTGGAGTAAAAGAATTTTTTTGGCACAACTTGTGCGAATTGCGTCATAAGAAAAGCAGAGTGGATAAACTTTGGCAATAGTATAAGTATGCGCTTGAAGACACGTGCGACCATTTTCTATTTCGCACGAAGCTTACAATTCCAAGTTTTCAACGAGCTCCTTGGCGCATCAAAGAAAATTTTCTCTTGAGCAAATGTGTAAAGAGTTGAGTTTGAAAAATACAAAGAGCTTATATGAGAAAATAAAAATAAATGAAAAAGGAAATATAATAATAGAGTTTTAAGGGTCAAACTTTTTTTCTAAGCTTTTTGGAAGAGATATATATATACTTTAAAGTAGAGAATGCGACAAATTGTTTCTTTTATTGAGATTTTTAAAAATATATTTAATAAAGTTTACTTGTATTTTTTGGAATAAACTTAGTTTGTAAAAATAAGAAATTGTAGCTTTTAGTTCTTGCTTGTTCGTGACATCTTTTTGTTGTAGTGTTTTTTGAAATGTTTCGTCACAAAAGATAAAAGAAATTAAAAATTATTTTTATAAATATAATATAGAAATTTTTTAAATTCCTTAAAATTATTTTTTTAAATTTTATTTTCATGAAATGCAATTAATAATTTTATGAATTGCAAAATCATATTTTTAGTGACAAAAAGGTCAATAAATTCCTTTTCAATCGTAGAAAGCAAAAATAGAATATTAAATTATGATTTAAAAAAAATAATTTATACCAGGAAATTTTATTACATACAGATTTACAAAAAAGCATTGCCAACTCAATGTGCAGATGAAAAAGCTCTTTAAAAGTAATTTAAAAATATTTTCCCTTCAGTAAGTCGACTTCAAAAGGATTGATGAAATTTACGGGCAACTTGGAAAAAAAAGAGTTGCAATAAAATGTGTGCTTTGTCGAACTAAATTTTATTTACAATAAAGTACGTGAATTCAATAAAAAACATATGAAATAAAAAAATTATGCGTTCACCGAATTTTAATAAAATATGCTCATATAGCTGTTAACAAGGAATTTAATCAAAAAATCTTTTTAAAAATTTTAATTTTATTTTAAAAGACAATCTGCACAAAGCCTGCATAGATTAAGAAGAAAAAACAGAGACAGAGAATCAAACACTTTCAAACTCTTGATCCTACATTGAATTTCTCCATTATTCAAAAGCAACTTGAATTTTAAAAAAAGAGGAAAAAAAGAACAAAAATCTTTCACATCATTCGAATTTTATCTAGAACACCTATATATTGTACGATCCCTGCCGATACATAATGCATTATATTCTACTCAACTCATATCGTCACACGTCTTTGGGTGACGCTCCCAAAAAATATGTCGACGGGAGGAATCTGATTCATCTCTTTTTCTCGCTCGTCGTTTTCCTGTATAAGCCGATCAGCCAGTAGTGCAGCACCAGGACCCCAGATTGAATCTCTTTTTTTTTCTTAATAATCCATTTTCTATTTCATTCTATTTCACCCTCTCTTAAAAAAAAAAAACGAAACAATCGCATGAAATCCTGAAAGATCTCACTACGGGCGGGCCAATCTTGATCCGCTACAATGACTAGAATGAACAGACATGTATGTCGCGACTGGGAAGTTAAGAAGATTAGAAAGTCTTCTCTCCCTTTTTTTGTACTTTTTTTATATTTTATTTTATTTAAGAGATGAGTAGGTACGGGAACAAATCATTTTCTGATTGCAACGTGTTTCGATACAACGTATTTTGGTGATTGGGAATTGGTTGGGTTAATTAAAAGGACGTTGTTAGGAGTGACAGTTCGGAAACAAACTTTGGGATTATAGGTTTATTTGTGAAAAATAAAAATTGATGCTTTAAATCTGGTAAGATAAATTTGTAAATTTTTATTGATGTAGTCACGTGGCTTTGATTCTCTTATGATTTAAAAAGTATATTTTATTTTTAATCCCTTGGATTAATATTTTTACTATTTTATTTAACGAAAATAAATATTTGATGTTCAATCAATCAACGTATTTTGATTAATAAGTAATTTATTGTCAGTAATGTCTTTTTGAAAAATTGCTAAATATATCAATAGGGACTAATATTTCAAATTAAGATTAAAATTTTACAATAATATTAAAACAGGATTCTGTCATTTGATGATTTTACTAAATCTTAGTAAAATAGTTTTGTTTATAGGTACTTTGGGTATATAATTTATATACTGTATTGCCGACATTACAGTTCCCCGAGTTTTTAATCATTATTGACAAATTTTTCGAAAAATCTCTATATTATGTTTTTATTAATTAAAATGGAAGACTGTAATATAGAGATATTTTAAAAACTTTTAGATTAATAATAAAAAATTTAAAAAACTGTAATATCGGTATTTATATTTCCTCAACTAAAATATTATCAACTTATCGATTATGAGGTCGTCAGTGGCTCACTCGGTAAGGTGATGGATTCGTTATCTCGAGGGCCCGTGATCAAATCCCGCTCTCGGCCGATTTACATAAGCACCACTGTACGTTACATATGCTTTGTACACAAACACACTGAAACGACCTCCGTCGCTAATAATATGGTAATGATAGCATAAATACAGTGATGTTAAATAAATAAAATTAAAATAAAATCGTTTATTATTTTCCGTTGTATTATTTGATAAAATTATTTAGTGTTTTAAATAGTGAAAATTTTCATAGCTTAATTTTAGTATTATAATCATGGAAATAAGTAAGAAATATTAAATTGAAAAAGCGTTTTTGTTTTATTTATAATTACAAATTACCGAAAACTGTATTTTCTTATATAAAAGTTTATTTCACAAAACTAAAACAACATTTTTTTGGTAAAAATTTAATCTCCTAAAAATGCTTTTATTTACAGTAACTTTTTTTCTCTCTATCTCTTTGTGTTTTTGTCCTTCGATATATATATATATTATTAATTAAATTATAAAAACATTAGATTTTTTTTCTGAGTTAAAAAATAAAATATCCCTTGAGAAGTAAGAAAATAATAACATCAAGTAAATTTAACTGTAATTTTGAACGACAACAAATGCCCTAACATTAAAAGTTCGTCTTGAATTCAACCAGTGGTCCAGCAGCATATATACGACACCTTTATATCTCTCGTAATTCCATCACAGGCGTATATAAGAGAAGTGCGCGACTCACCTTGACCTTTAAATCAAGTGCCAGAGAAAGAGAGAGAGAGAGAGAGAAAGAAAGAGACTTAAACTTTTCTTTTCCCTCTCTCTCCTTACTCTTTTACTCCTTGTTTTCGTTGCAGTTTGAATGAAGAGACGTTCAAGCTTTATCTTTCGCATAGGCGTATATATGTGTATACATATATATCAAAGGTACGTTGAGGAAAGTTTATCTCTCTCCCTCTCTGTTAGGTACTTTGGTGTGTAACTTCTTATGAAAGATCACAAGGCTTGAACTTTCCTAGTTATGAAGCAGACACAGAGTGCACACGCGCACACATTTTACTTCATATTTTATACTCCTTTCTCTCTGGAAGAAGAAGGCGCGTACCAAACGAGCGATAGTCGACACTATTCAATTTCATATACGTTATGATGCCTCTGGCGTTACTTGTTTTATGACTGTTAAGTGAATTTCTTTTTTTTCAGACGTAAATTAAAAGCTAGTTTGTAAGAAATTAATATGTAATTAATTGATGACGATGTTTATTTTTTTTTTTAAATGATAATTTATTGGTACTTAATATTAAATCATTTGCATTTTTATGAACAAATCATTGCTTTTTCATTAATGTTGAGATTCATATTCATTAAGGAAACATGGTTGAACGTCATTATTAATTAATTTGCTTCAATTATTATGATTTGTACAAAATGATTTTACATAATTTTCATCATGAAATACGTATTAGATTTATGTTTTTTCACATTTCACTGCCACATATTCATATATTGGATTACAATACATGCTGTTTATACGAAATTTCTATTTGTTTTTTAAAAAAATTTTATTTCGAAACTCAGTGACTTAGAAATAATAAAAGGCGGAAGGTTGGATAGTGGATGTAAACAGAAATATTTAATAACTTTTACATTTACTAGCCATGGCATATATTAACAAATGAATTGAATTTAACTAAATTCTATAAAAAGTAATGGAAATATCTTTAAAAAATCACTCTTTATTTTCCAAATTATAATACAATCGTATTTGAATTCTCAAAAATGAAATAAATAAAAAAAAAAATTTTTTAATAAATAAACAATAAAATTTCCCATTGTTAAAGTACGTTTGCAAACTTTATAATCTCGGTATGAAATCAGAATTCCCAGGCGCAATATCAAACGTTCCGTAATACCAGTTAAAAGAATTCACCGAAACAGCGTATATACCTTTTTCCTCTGCTCGTATTTTTATTCCGGAAGGCGTCCTTTCCAAAAACAAGAAGGAAAGAAAAAAAAGAAGTAAAGATAAGACTAAAACGGTTGAGTACACAAGTTTACTATACACTCATAGTATATGCTATTCTCTTATTCCTTATTACGAGGCAGGGTGATTGAGTAGCTTACAAGTCGCACGTGAGTAGAAAAAGACATGTAGAGAACAATTTGTAATTTGAAAGGTATAAAGGGAAGAAGAAAAGGCGACCGTGCTTATACGTGACGATGGCCTGTAACAATTTTCGTCCGTTCCCCATAATTGTACCAAATGTACCGAAAATACAGCTTCAGTATATATCTATATTTATGTGTGTGCATGTACATGTGCGTTTTTGTGTGCGTGCATGTACGTATACTTATGTAGAAGAGGAGGCAAAAACCCCTCTTTTTTCCAAAGCTATAACGCACCGGGATGCTTAGTGTATGACGTGGTGAAAATCAGAATTGATTGGAGTTGCTTGATTTTCCTTAATTGAGCCAAGAGAAATGAGCGAGTAATTTTCAAGGATTAGCAATTATCATTAATAAAATGAAGAAAATGGCATGTTATGATTCTTGTGTTTGAAATAAAAAATATTAGTTTTAACTTTTTATTTGTTCAATTATAGTAACCATGAGTAATTGTAAAACATTTTAATTGATAAATTTGATGATGTAAGCATTAATAATACGGTGGTAAGTCGTGATTAAACTTTTTAACAATATGTGCTATAAAACGTTACTTATTACAGAAATAATATTTATTCATTAATGAAGCTCGGAAAATTATATTATTTATAATCTTTTTAATTATTTATTTATTATTAATATAAAATTATCTTATACATTCATCAATCGTTAGGTGTAGTATTTAAGTCTATTGGATTCACAATTTTAACAAATATAAAAGTAATCCTTATCGTTAAGTAATGAACTGTTTACAACACATAACACATGCCATAAAAAAGAAAACGCAAAGAAGGAAAAACTTGTTTATCACTCAACGATTTAAAAAAAAGGAGCCACATAAACGTGAGCTCTCTCGTTTTCCCTTTTACTCTCTGAGGAATTTCCAAATTAAAACGTATAATTCGATGCGTCATCGTTCCACCACGACAACAATAATACATCCCACAAGAGACGAATCTACTGCATAGCAGCATATCCAATCATTAACCATATATACAAAGACATACATCTTAAATATTCATGTATGTGTATGTCACGACATGTTATATATAAACTTTGTTGTCTCCACATATGTATGTATACATATACGGGTTTGAAATTCCATGGGCCTTAATGACCCCCCTCAAGTCCATCGTCGTTGTTATATACCATATATATAACTCATAGATCACCCAAAGGGATCAAGAAAGTTAGAGGAGACAGGAGTGGACCCAGTTCTAATCTGACATATGACATGACAGATTCCTTTACATTAATGCACTTTATATACTGTATGCACATTAAGTAAAGGATAGATATTGATTTTTTTTATTGTTATTATTTTTATTTTTTATTTTTTCTTAGATATTCCGGGTAGCATTTAATCTGATAAAGATATGGGTAGCTTATGTGTGTATATGAACTACCTTTAAGGTTTGTTTTGTAAGTATAAGGTATGTTAAAGATATAAGGACGTAGAAAATTAAATGAGTATACGAGTCGACAAGTTGTATTATATTATAGATTTGCATGATGATAACAGACAAGGGGATATTAATGCTTGAGCTTGTTTGACTCCTGCATCTTTGTAGAAATATTATTTTTATTTTTCTTCGATTTATTTTTATTTTTATGCGAGCTTGTTGAATTTTGATGTGCAAACTTGTGTGACGTATAACAAATCATCCAAAAAAAAATTTTCAGTTACAAATAATTTTATGGTTTGCATATTATTTTTTTATATCAGAAAAAAAAAAATTGCATTTCGAAATAAAATTTTTCAAAGATTCAATCAAAATAAAATTATGTAATAACATAAACTTTACACGTGAATTAAAATCAACATTTAAATTTAATTGTAAATTTCCACAGACATTTAAGCGTAATTAAAACTTTATTTTTTTAGAATTAAAATTTAGTTTCTATTAAGTATCATCTCTTACACCTGAGTTATAGGGCAATATAGTTTATTCCAAAGCCTCGAAGGTTCACCTTGTGAATACATTCGCTTTTAATTGAAATTCACAAAGTACAAGCGTGCATTCGGCAAAAGAGTCAAAAGGATTATATAGTGTATGAAAGGCTGCTTAAACTATCCTTAAAGCTACACAATATTACTCTACTATTACAAAACTAATCCCTCGTGGTCTTTCTCTTTCTTTTCTCTATTTCTCTTTAACTTTAAACTTTAAAATACATGATGGAAATTTGCGACGTTGTAACTAAATGAAAATTGTATTTCTAACCTTTTGTACCGTAACTGTTTCTCGTCTAGGAAATCATATTAGTTTTGGCTAATTATTAAAGTATAACGTTGGAATTACATCTGTTTGAATTATTTGAATATTAAATAAAAGTATTAATCATTACTTTCTACAAAATATAATAGTTTTATTTATTGATTTTCAATATCTAAATTTCTTTTAAGGGAATGTAAATTACCAACATTACAGTTTTTCAAATTTTTTATTGTTAATCAAAAAATTTTTATAATATCTTTCTATAAGACTTTCAATTTTAGCTAGTAAAAAATATAATATAGAGATACTTCAAAAAAATTTTTAAAAGATAAAAATTTGAAAACTGCAATGTCAGTGACAAGGCAAATCAATTATAACATATAAAAGTTTAATAATCAATATTTATTTATTGGTCATTATTAAAATGACTATATAATTATAATTTTTACCAATAAAAATATTTCAATGAAATGAATAAAAAATTTCTTTTTAAATCATCAAATTGATATAAGATAAAAGTGCAAACTAAGAAATGATGATTTAATTATTTTCTTGAAGTAGAACAAAAAAAAATTGAGTATTGTTATATCGAAATCGGTCAAGTCGTTCTCAAGCTATGATTGTTTGCATATATACATTTGCATTCGCACACATACAAACGCCTGTATGTGAATACAAGCACACATACAAATCCCTGCATATGAATAGAAGTACACAAACGTTCGTTGATTTGCTATAAAATAGAACATTTGTATTCCTGCTATTTGAAAACTGGTTTCTAAAATGTTAGTTCAAAAAAATTTTAATAAAAATCAATTTTTAATCACTTTTGATGATTGCTATCTGAAATAAATAGCAAACCTTGACATATTATAAATAAATGATACATGAGAAAAAAATTTTAATTAATGAAAAGTAAAAAATAGAATCAAACTCTATCAAATGTCCATACACAAATAAACAATTTAATTTCCATTTATAAACAAGTTTCCTTACTCATCTAATCGCTTACATCTATTTTCTTTTATATATTATATACTATCAGTATACCGTTTAAAATTCTTTTTTCAATTCTTAACCAAAAAGACAGTTCCACTTCTAGCGCTATAGGAAAGCATAGGTACAAGGCACACAAAGACACCTTAAAGGCACGTCCCTTTAAGCGACAGTAGCTCATAAATGTGTAAGAGTATACGTAATAGCTCGATTTATATTCAAAGTCGCGCGTACTAGCTAATAGCTTAGACAATTTAACAGGTGGGCAAAATAAGAACAAACCCATTGCCTTGATGATGTTACACTGCTTTTATGCATATAACGTTTTTTTTTCTTTGTCTTTCAACTTTCTTTTCTTTGTTACTTTTTTCATCTTTCTTTTATCTTTTTTTTCTTCAATTCTCTTTTCTACACGAAAGATGTGGCCAGTAAATGATAAGAAAGTTTAGCGAGGCTCTTCTTACACACGCGTTACTCCAATTTCTCACGCTCGCCACCAACGAGTGTCTTCTCTCCGCTACTTCATTCTCGTATCTTTTTTTTTTATTATCTTTTTAATGTCGAGTATGCGTGGACGCGTTTTTAAGGGTAACGAACACTCGAGAGTTTTGTATATAAAGCGTAATGAAGAAATTTTTTTTATTTGGTAAATTAGCTAAGAATTAAGTGTCATTAGGTTAGCGTTTAAGTACTTTGCGTACATGTAAAAGTGGATGTATAAAAGGGGGAAAACATTGACCGGGAAAAGAGAAGCACGTTTTTTTTCATTATTACAAGAAGAAAGAAATCTTTGGTTCTTTGCTGCTGTTTATATGCTAATAAGTCGTAAAAGAAGAAAAATATATATGTATAAAAAGGGAGGAAAATAAGAGATAAACGTAAATTGGTGTCTTATCTTAATAGACAAACGTTGTAATGTTAATGCCGAGAAATGCTATTTGTATTTATATCAAATATTTTGTAGCCATTGCCTTGTAATATTTGTGTAATTTAGTTTAATGCCATTACAATCAAAATTAACAATCTTTATGATTTTTCATCCTAATAGTGATGCATTTCAAAATTAACATAAATTAAAATTAATAAACTAATATTAATGGCCAAAAAATATAAGACCAAAATAAAGATTTCTTCAAGCTATTGAGAATAATTATAAAAAAATGTTTAAATAAACACTAAGAAATATTGGAATCCAACTAATGTTAGGAATTTCATAATAATATATGTATATAACTGTGCGCTTATGTAATATGTATGTTTCATGATATTTGTTTTTTTTATAATATATTAACCTTATAAGATAAAGTATAATTATTTTCAAACGAATAGCTTAAATTTAATTTAAAATTCTAATGATACAATTAAAAAAATTGCCAAACGTAGCGATATATGGATTTAAAAAAAAAAGAACTAAAAAGTAAGAACTCTAATTAATCAGTTCCAGCGATAAAAATATTTCAAGGATTTAAACTTCGAAAACTGCTGTATTTAAGGAAATTAAATAAAAAGCCGATAAATTTAAAGTGAGTGTGAACATTGTTTAACGTTTCTCACGAAATTCTCGGCATCCATATAAGCAGATATCGTTTCGGAAATCACCAAGCGAGAGAGCGAGAAAGAGAGAGAGAGACGCGATTTAGATAAATGATATAACGTGTTTATAGCGAACGTTAATGAGCCCATAGATCCGAGCGCGTGCACGTTTGCATAATTACGCAGTCAATTTCGGTGTTATACTAAAACCCATATATATGTACGCGCAACTATGTATGTATGTTTATGTAAATATCTATATACGTGTGTATATACAGTTCCAAATCCGGATTTTTTAAAAACTCGTTTCTTTCTTGCTTTTCATGTGTGTGTATATATACACGTATCAAAACATTCTCTTATGTCTAATTACTTAAAAACGTTGATTTAATGTGCTTACGATTGAGATAGAATGTATCTACTAAAGCAAGTGACTTTGAATTTGATGTGGGCGTATTAGCAAATAAGGCTCACAATTCATCTGTAAGATAAAAAAAAAGAGAGAGAAAAAATAAGTTCTCTTCTCTCTGAAGCGGCAATTTGCATTCGTGGCAATGCGAGATAGGCGTGATACAGACATTAAAACCGAATGCTTAAATAGGCGCTTCCTTTAACTTCTTCTTTTCATTTATATATATATATAGGATTTTTTTTAAACTTCTTTTGCTCATTTGCCACTCGACGGTAAATTTAAGACTTTTAACGTGTGATTATACGACAAGATATGCTGTAGCTCTCTGGCATTAAAATTTCAAATTCAAAAGCTTTTCAACTTTTATTTACGGCAAATGAAGCATTAAGAACTCCGTAAAACCGTAATATTTCAGAATGGACTTGAAAACTCTACGCTGATTTATGTAAGCATTCAAGCAAATTAACCATATCTATAAGAGTCTTCTCCTTTTTTTTATTTTACTGACTGTACTATATACATATGAAAAAAATTATCTACTTAAAAAAAAGACATCGTACGGTAGTGCAGAGAAACTTTATGATTATCATTTAAATCTTCCTTTCTTGCTTCTTTTTTCCTCTTTCCTTCCTCAAGCATGTAACGTGTGATTTTCCATCCCTAATTATATATGTCCACATCGGCAATTCAATTGGTGACGAAGCTTGAGTGATTAAATTAAATCACCAAATTTTATAATCAGTGATTTGGATTGTTATTTGGCTCCCTCATCTCTTTAACTATACATGTATGTATACGTATACGAGTAATAGTTTGCCGCAGGGTCGCATCCGTCATTTTTCTTAACGATCCATAATACGGTACTTCCACATCGCGAGAACGCCATTAAAACAAATTAGTGATTCTTCGCGCGAACGCGCACACACATACATGTATATACGTTCTTTATGTATATGCGTTATACTGTGGATGGGACGAAGTGAAGTGCTTGAGATGGATTAAAAAAAAAGGAAGAGTTTAATGGTAGTTTAGCGCGCTTACATGTATTATCGTGTCTGCTATAAAAATTGAAGTTTTTAAAAATAAAAAATAAAAAGAAAGTCGAAATTGCTTCAATGATTATGATGAGTAACTGATTGTGATTAACGAAGAAATTGGGTATCTCGCGTGTACGAACTAATTAGCTTATAATTTTATTTTATTAACAATAATAATGAAAAGAGCAAAAAATGAATAAAAATTATTTAATTACATCAGTTATTGAAAAAATTATTTGATTGAAGTTAATTCATTGAATTGAGTTTTATCTTGATTCCTAAAATAAAGAAAATGTCAAAACCTAGTCAAAGAAATCAAACAAAGAATCGGAACATTTAATATTCAAACATGATTTGTATGTGATCAAAATTTAAATTTTTTAATCTTTTTAAAAAATATAAACCATAAAAAAAGATATATATAAATAAAATTTTTTTTTTAATTTTTTAATCTTGTTTAAAAATATAAACCATAAAAAAAAGATACATGAATAAATTTTTTTTTCAATTTAACGTTGCTCTATTTATGCTATTATTGCGATGCTAATTTGCGACGGAGATATATCAGTTAATATTAATTATAACTATTTCGTATAAGAAATAATTAATTTAAAAAAACATTCATTAAAAAAAAGAACATATATATGAGAAAAAAGAAAATGAAAATTAGATTTTTTTTTTAACGTTGGTGTATTATTGCGATACTAATTAGCGACGGAGGTATGTCATTGTGTTTGTTAACAAAGCACATGTATCGAATATACAGTGGTGCTTGTATCAATCGGCGGTTGAGAACGGGATTCGAACTCAAGTCCTCGAGAATATGAATCCAACGCTCTATCGACTGTGCCACTGAATACCTCTATAAATAAGAATTAATTAATGTATGCGCACTTTTATTAAAGCTAAGTCAAACAATGCCCGTGAAATGTCTTAGTTTTTTTTATGAAATCATGTAATTAATCATTAAAAAAATAACATATCTAAAAATGACATATTAAAATAGCTGTAAAGCTTGACATTATTTTACTTACTTTTATAGTCAATAAAAGAAAAAGATATGGCTTAAGAAAATAAGATATTCTCACGGTTTACTGCACTAGTTTTACAAAACTATGTGCAAATAAAAATATACTTTTGTTTATAAAAAAGAAAAGCAAACAAATCTCAAATTTTTTTCATTTAAGTATGATAAAATATAATACTTGCTTGTAAAAACGAAATTTTATGTTTGAATTGCAAAGTTTGTGAGACGTAACTTAAAAAATGCTAGAATAAAAAAAGTTAAGTTTTAAAAAAATAAGTGTAGCACATTATGAAAAATTTTTCTTTTAAAGAAGATTTCCTGAAAAAGATGAATTTTATGTTGTTAAAATTTTGCACTATGAATTTTTTTTATGGACATATTATACAGTTGTCTCAGTTCAACTTTTAAACAATCTAAAATTGAAATCATCATTAAAATAATAGTAGAAAAATAAAAAAAAACTTTTTATTCACGTATCTTTTATACTAGAATATCTTGATTTAGTCTTTTTTGAATAAAAAGAAATGTAACAATTTTTAAAAAATTTAACTATAATTATGGGATTTCATATGATTTGAAAGCAATGTAAAAATTTTAAATAAATGTTAATTTTAATTGTTTAAATTATACAAATAATTAAAATATTTACAAAATAATGAATCAACTAATTATAATTTCTTCCAATATTATTACGGATCCCTAATATGATAAAAAAGGAAAAGAAATACAAAACTCCAAGAAACAATTTAAGATTAAATTTTATTCTCGAGCCTTACTGTCAGTCTCTTATGTCAGGAGCAGCCTCTGTTGATGGTCAATTACGATTATAGAAAATCAAGCGCCCGCGTGTGTGTATATATATACACACAGATCTGTGTATAGTACTGTCTAAGCGTCATCCACTAAACGCTGTACACACGCGTCCTGTTTGTTTTTCTTTCCCTTTTCTCAGTAAGAAGAAGAAGAAGAATAAGAAGAAGGCGTGCGCGTTTCTAGCAAAAAAAAATATATAATAATAATAAGGAGGAGCAGGACACGTCGTGTGGCGCTGTGTCACAATGACTTGCAACGAATCTCTTTGCCACAATGGGAAAGAGCTTCCACTTGAATACCTCCACCTCCTTATAGCTTCCTTCTTTTGCTTATTTATTCTTTCTCTTTATCTTTTCTTTAATTTTTTTTTTGCTTTTCGCTTTATACATGTTCGGTACGCACTAACTCTTCGTCGGTACTCTTTTTTCGCACACTATAAATCCACTTATATTCCATAAGATTACCCAAGCGCTATACAGGCTTTTGCTACCGTAAAATGCTTATATATATCATTGTATCACGTGAACTAACTGAGATGAAGAGTCGTCCTTATATACCGCTGTGTGCTTTTTTTTTCTCATCGTTGATTTTTCTCTTTGAGAAAAGAATAAGATCGTTTACTTCCGCATCGCGCCCTGATCTCTGGGAATCTTTTAAAACTTGTAATGTGCCTTTATTTTTATTCTTTTTTTCTTCTTTAGCTATATGTCTTTTTCTCTTTTATGTAAGTTTATACAACCCCCTGACGTTCTATTTATATTTAAAAAAAAGGAATAACAAAGATCTAGGACGACAGAAGCATTTTAAAGTCGTATATGCACCTTTTACGGGAAGCTTTAAGGCGTTTAAAGTCCTTTTGTTGGTCGCTTCTAATACGCATTGTGCAATTTATATGTCTATGTAATATATGTGTGTGCGTGTGGCATTTTCACTTGATCCTCGAATCAAAACTATTTCCGTCGTTATACCGACGTCTAAAAGGCGAAACAGCTTCCAACTTTATACTCTCTAAGTGCTTAAGAAGATTTCATGCATCCGTTTGTATACAACAACAAGTATTACTATCAAGGAAATCTTCTTTCTTTCTCTCTCTTTCATGCTTTATATATATATGTATATATAATGTAAATACGGGCATATTACGAATAGATAGATTCAATGGATGGAGTTGATGCTTCTTGAGTTAAGATGCATATACTGCTTGGTGCATTTTCAATATCATCATTATATAGTATAATGTTGAGTCAAGAGGAGGAAAGAACAATGAGGAATTTTCTTAAAATCATAGAGTTTATTGTTGGTAAATCTCTCATTCAAGGAAATTTAATTGGGTAAATGAGCTACTCGAGGAAAGAGGATTTGCCATTTCTCGGCTATATTGTGGAAACGTTGAAATTTGGAAATAAAATTTTTTTTTTTTTTTTTTTTTTTTTTTTTTTTTTTTTTTTTAAGAAAAAGATTAATATATAAAGGATATTGTCCTCTATATGATTAACCTTTTTCCATGGTGAAGTCGAGGGAGTCCAGCCCGGAACCGTTTAACACATTACATCAGGCTAGACTGTCAGACCCACCATACCGAAAACTTTGACTACCGATGGATGGCAACCCACTTTTGTGACCAACAATCAACCAATACTCAATGAGGTCGGATTTTTTAAGAGTCGCGATATAAATGGCACATACACAAATTTTCTTTTGAAAAAAAGTTAGAGGTACCTGGCCAGGATTCGAACCCATGCCCTCCGCGTTGAAGGCAAGAGCTCTATCCATTACGCCACCGCGCTCTCGGAAATAAAATATAACCTTTAGATATTTTAAAAGTATAATATGTAATCCGTTTCAGGAAATTTTCAAATAATAAATATTTTATTTTAAAAGTACATATTTTAAATTCCGTATTTTATTTTTTTATTGATTTAAAAAAAAAATATTTGATATTGTTTCATTATATCTGAGATTTTTACCAGTTAACGTGATTTGTAACAATATTAAATATTTTAAAGAAAATTTAGAGAATCATATGCATTATTATCTATCTTTAAATTTTATTTTAAAGGCAATTTAAATATTCTCATACAAATCATAGTTAAAACACAACCGCACAACCACATAAATCTTTCAAATCTGATAGTCACGGTCAATAAAATAGTGTTTAGACATACATATTTTCCTAGACATAGTTACAGTGTATTGGTAGATCTTCTGCTCCACATCTTTTCCCGCAAATCATGACTTAATAAACGAAATATGTCATGGTTGAAGTTCACGCAAGAGTTTCACGCAAAAGGCATAAGGGGAGCGTGCAAGCCGAAAAACAAACAGTCTTACTCACATACATATATAAATATATGTATTTGTTTGCTGTTTAAAATCTCGTTGCACACGAAGAAGATCCCACGGAAACAAACAATCCCCATCGCGTTATGAAGAGCCGCGAAATTCTCACCCCTCGAATAAGGAAAAAAATGATAAATAAAACGTGTGTGTATTTTGCTCTCGATGTATAAAAATAGTATGAGAAAAAAAAATAGAGAAATTTGTTTTGCCACTAGAAAATCCAATAATCCGGATAACCGTGTAGAATTGAGCCGGATATTTATTTGGTCAAAGATAGTACAACGCCGTTGATACGAATCATCTTCTTTTCTATGACCCTCCGATCAATCAAACGGCGATTATTATATATACTATATACCCCCTCATTCCATCGTGAGAATCATCGTTGCAGCCACCTACACATGACTTTTCCCTTCTTTTCAACCATTGACTTTTACTCCGACACCTTACCCGCTTATATATATATATGTACACGTTTTATATATATCCTTGTGCGCCGTTCTCTTAGTACTCGATCTTCTATTATTTGAGCGTAGGCTTTTGTTATGAGCTGAGGTGCTGGTGCTCATACACGTGCAGGTGGGTGTTTAAAGTTGGAAAATTACACGATGCTCAAAGCCGCTTTATCTTTTCTTTTCTTTTTTACTTATTTTCTTCCTTTTTTCTCTTTCTCTCTCTCTCTCTTTTTTAAGCCGCTTGGGAAAAATGTATAAGTTAGTGTTGTTCGCGCGTTTAAATATGGCATAGTATGTACGTTTGAACTTGAAAATTGAAGATGAATTGTACAGGTATACACGGTGTCTATTTTATCGATGTAGGTGAAAAGTGAAGATCAATCATTGAAAAAATTGCTGAGATTTCCTGTTTTAACAAATTATTTTTAAGTCACAACTTAATAATATATAACTTATTCTTTTCTAAAAAGAAACCATGAGAAATGATTGATATTTTACGCCTATCATAAAATACATTATTAGTGTTTGCGTATAAATTTCCGTAAATAGAACAAAGTATTTCTTTAAACATAGTTTTCTTAACCTAATTTCTAAAACAAATTTTTAAAGTGAAAAATGAGTAATTTGGTAAATTTTAATTCACATTATACATTTATACACTCGTTCTAAAAAAATTTGCCACACACCGTTTCATCCTGGTTAATTTCTTTTTTTATTAATTTTAACGAGCGAAAAATAAAGAATCGAAAACAAAACCGAAAAAGGAAGGAACTATGCTTGCACATTCGCGGCGGCATTTGAATATCTGTGATGGATCGTTTCCTGCCTTTAAATATTCATTGTGCACAGAAATTTGTCGCTTGGTTTAACGCTCAACATGCCATCTTATTTGTGAATTTCTCTATAGGATTCAATTAAAAGGGGTTAAACGTTCGTAGAATCTTTTATTTTTTTTTCATTTGTTCTTTGACAAAAGAAATTTGTTAGAAGAAAGGTAGACAAGATAGATCAAGCGTTTCAAGGTAAAAATGTGCATTACAAGCGTACAAGATTACCAAAATATAAAGGAGCGCCATGTTCAACGTCGAGGAAAAATGAGTTCATCGTATCAAAGGCTTGTAGAGTAACGCGACATTACTTTCAAGTGCCGAGTAGAATGAAAAAAAAAAGAAGAATGAAAAAAGAAAAGAAGAGGACACGTTGGAAGCTTTGCATCTTTTATAAAATGCGACTAAACTGCAGATGTAATCTCTTTCTTCTCCGAGAAAGATCTAATGCCGGATTATACTTATGAGAGAGACAGGTTTCCTTCCTTTTTAGTCCTTTCAAAATTTTTAACCCTATCTTTTTCTATTCCATCAAGGGGCAAGGAGAACGTAACGCTCAAGCTCTTTATATTGTGTAACTGTCTCTATACTTTATTTTTTTTTATTCTTCCTCTTCTTTTTTATTTTTACTTTCCTTGTTGGGCGCCAAAAAGGGGGGTAAAGCCCGTGCACATTGCTGCAGGTATATAAGCGCATTTATTGTGTACACTTCGTAAAGAGTGCAAAACCCGTGTATGTCCTCTCTCTACTCTTTTCTCTTCTTCAACGTCGTTGCCAATGCAGATATACTCTCGGGGTATTTTGAGATAACAAGCTGCAGGATACGTGTGTATACACTACTCTCTTCTTCTTTCCTCTCTTTTTTTAAAAAAAAAAAAGAAGCTCGTTTGCACAAGAAGATGGAGTCATCGCGTTTGTGTTTTATATGTTTTTGGACTAAAAAAGTGAAGGGTCTTTCTTGTCTAAGAATAACTGTGGTCTAGATATAAAATATATTATACTCTTGTTTTTTTTTTTTTTTTAAACAATATATATCTTTCTAGTGACCTTTTTTGTGACTTGCAAGTGTGTTTACAAAAATTCTCAAGATTATAATTATAGACTAAAGTGATACTTTTTGTTAGTATTAAATTTTAAATAATTAGAGAATTAATAATCTTAGATGTATTAAAAACTCTATAAACATCTTTTGTTAACACTGCAAAATTTTCAAATGAATAATTATTCTGATTTCGCGTAATAATAAAAGAACATATTTTATTCTTTTATTGTACCGATTTATTTCTATGATTTATTGAATTAAACTTTTATTTAATGATAAAAAAAATCTATAAAAATTGTTTGAATAAAGTAAAATTTTCTAATAATTTATAAATTTTATTCAAACTATTAAATATTACGCTATTGTTCATCAAATACGAAAAATAAAATTTGCTCGATCTTCACGCAATGTCCTATTCGTATAGAACATCAACAACAATTACGAAGCCATAAAATATCAAACTAAAGCGTTTCAAATCCGAACAATAAACACCTCCACCGTAAAGATATAACTTTCCTCTTTTTTTTCATTTCCCAACTTACGTATATTCCACACGGCGCAGTACAATTTCAGAGACAGTGGTGTTCCCGCTTATAATACGTATGTATGTATGTATGTATTTGTGAAAGGGTTTTTCGCAGGCGTGTGCAGAAGCCGGTGTATATAAGGGAGAACTTAGAGAGAAGAAAGGGACGATGATGTAGTAAGACCGAGGGAATAAAAGGCTTGGAAGATTCTCTCTATCTTTCTTTCTCTCTCTCTATGCTCTACGGGATGAGAATCGAAAGCCGACATGTCCAAGCATACACAGTGTGTCCCCTGCTGCGAGACACTCGTAATGACCAGCCCGATCTTATCAAACTTACTGGTAAAAAAGAAAGAAAGAATAAAAGAAAAAGATAAAGAGTGAGAAAGAAGAAACTTCTTCTTCTTCTTCTCCTTCTTCTTTTTCTTCTTCCTAGACTATTGTACACTTATCTCTTAGAACGAACGTACAGAGAGCATCGCCTTCTTCAGTCTTTTTCTCTCTCTCAAATCTTTCTCTCTTTCGTTTCTTCTCTTTTGTATAAAAATAAATCTATCTCTATCTGACTCTTTACCTCTTCTCTCTTCTCTTTCTTTCTTACTCTTTCTTCGAAAAGAGGGAAGCTGTAGCAGCTTGCAAGAAGAAAGGATATACAGTCAAGAGGATTTCTGTCTAGTTTAGAAACGAACTGTCTTTCTCTGCGTTAGTCAGGGCTCTCTCTTTGGGTTTATCATCGTAGAAGCATCTCTCTTTTATTTTCTTTCTTTTTTTCTTATTCTTTTTTTTTTCTCTCTTGGATGGTTAAAGTACGCGTGAACAGGCACGTTCTGCAAGTGGAAAGAGAAGACGACCAGCAATGCGTTTTTCAATGGTTTACCTATATAAAAGTGAACTTGTGTGTTGCGGATGACGAGAATGCAGAGGGGATATGATATTTTTAAAATTTTGCTTGCAATGTAAAGAGATCAGAAATGTTGGATTTAAATGTTTCGAAATTTAAAATTAGAAGTTTTAATTTTTTTTTAAGCGCTTTCGGGTATGCATCTTTAAATTTTTAATGTTAAAATGCCTGTTTTGAAATGTTAAGTTAGTTAATACGATATTTTGTTTGAAAAATAAATTATCCTAAATAAAAAGTATTAAAACCAAAAATAATCATACTTGTAACTTTGTATTGATTATTATATTGATATCAATATAAAAAAATTAATCATACTATAAGAAACAATTATTTAAATTGTCTCATTCGATTTTCGAAAATACTAACAAAATGAAGACAAAATAATATTAACTGACTATCAATTCCAATAAAATTGCAAATCACCCTCCTTATAGTTTCGAAAAAAGACCCTTCGCTAAATTTTTCACCATCCTCCATCTCATTTTCCATATACATAAATATCACTTAAATAAATCCAATCTATTCAGACAATAAAGCCTGAAAAGATTTCCTCCCACGTTCTTCTTCTTTTCCTTTTTGAGCAAAAAAAAATTTCAAACCATAAAAGTCAATACACTAAACAGTGTTAAATACCTTTAAGAAACTTGTTAAATGCAAGAGAATACTAACGAGTAAAGCAAACAAGGCACTCACTTAATACTCTCCGGTAAAGAATAGACATCAACGCTACCAAAACCGCTACTACATATAATACATAACCAAGTCTTATAATGTAGATATATATGTGTGCATATACACAAATGTTAGGAGAAGTATAAAGATCATTTTAGCTCTCCTAAGCGGCAATGAAACACAAGAAGATTCTTTGTCTGTCCGAAATACCATATACCATATACTTGCGGCTAAGAAAGCTTTGTCTTCCTGGCTTTTTCATTATACATATATATATACACACAGCTTGCTTTTAGAGGGCTCATTTATCCATGTGCATAGTAAAAGCTTATATTCTACAAGTTATTATTTGTATACACGTACAGCGACGGAAGATAAAATAATTAGCGAGTCTAGCATCTTTAAATTATGTATGACATTAAGCTAATTAATGATAATAATAATTTGTTTATATGTTATTATTAAATAGCTACTTTCCTTCCGGTTGAGTAGTTAAAAATTTTTCCTTCTTCATTTCTATTTGACTTATTGAATAAGAAGTTATGTACCTTCTATTGTAATTGGGTATTATGAAGGCAACTTATTGCAGCGTTATATATGAGGCTGCACAAAAGATTGAAGGAGAGAGAAAGAAAGTGAAAAAAAGCTGCTGTGGTGTGCAATGCTGCGTCAGCAAGAGAAGATTAACGAAATAAGCGGACAATGGATGCTTATATGCGCGACTCGAGCTGATTTACTCGTGCGGGCTACAAACGTTCCACATGGAATTCTTCGTTGATCCCTTATTTTACTTTTACTTTTTTTTTTATCTTTCTTTTTTCGTTGTTGCTGTTGTTGTTGCTGTTATACTTGCAGTTAAAAATAGTAATGGGACGGTTTAATGGAGAACATTAACTACCGTTGCCTGTTTCTTTTTTTTTTAAATATACGCTAGTGTTGCATGCTGGGAAAAAATATTTCTCAGTTTATATTTGCATTGTCATAAATTTTATTCTTGTTTTTACAAAACTTTTGTTATTCACGTGTATAGCGTGTGAAGTAAATGTGTATATAATTAAAATCCAAATTTCGTTGCTAAAATTACAAACAGTATTTTTACAGAAAAATTTTGAAAATTATTATTAACAACAGTTAACTCTAGTAGTACTTTACTTCTTTTTAAAAAAATGTATCTTTAATTAAAATAATCGTCTGTAATGAATGTGTGATCGTAGGATATTAAAATGAAAGCTTTGGTGAATTTGATAGAAATTAGCTATCATTCGATACTACTGAGTATGAAAAAAATTTTATTTTCGAATCGATGATATTATTATAAATATATATCACGGGTAAAATCTTTGGCCCACAGCCAACGTTATAAAATTGACAAAAAATAAACACGAAACTATTGGCGAAATAACGAATTTTATCACTTCAAAAATAAATGTCTGTTGGTGAATATTTAATTTAACTAAATATCGTTAGTTACGGACTAAAATAAATTGCTTCGAGAATCACCGGATACCAACAATTAATTTGCTTGTTTATTGATCGCATTAACGATACTTATAGATTCTTTTTTCAAATAAACTTTACAAGCTATAATGAATTGTTTGACCGAAAATAACAAAATATTTCACACACATTGAGAAAAAAAATTGTATTCTCTTTTATTACTACAATAGTTTCTCTTATCGACGAAAAATTTAAATGTAACAAATATAATTTCTGAAAGTAAATTATTACCCGCATTCCTCAAAAGGCATTCATCTTAATTCAAAAAATTTTTGTGCTCTCATACAAACGCGTATGGAAACAATGAAACATAAACGCCAGTGAAAATATAAAAGTAGATAAATTTTCTTTTCTAAGCAAGTGTATCAAAGACTCCGGATGCAAAGGGGTATCACGGGGTTATTGAACCTAAAATAAAATGTCATACGTTAAAGTGACGTTTATACGCGTATATATAGAAGAGTTTCGAGTATTGTGCATAAAGGGTCTTTGAAAACCCTTTTTTTTCTCGAGTACACTACAGAAATGTAATATAGCCATGGGGTTGCCCATTTTCTGACTGATAGGTAATTTATAGAAACTCGATACTTATTTGACGTTTGATGATATATTCTAACAAAGGACAGCTTTTGTTGTTGGTATCATATGATACAATGAATTACTTGTAGATAGTGAACTAAAAATATATGTGTTTTTATGTACTCAGATGATGTGAAGAGTACATTTTTTAATTCACAAATTGCTGTAGTCATTTTTTTACGAATGTCAGTTTCTTTTTGGATTATTCTTGCAAGATTTTGTAAAATACATTATTGCAAGACTCGTAAACATGTGAATATACCGATACTTTTATATTTTTATAATTTGAACATTTTTCAATATAACTGCAAATACACTAAAAACTAATGAGCTATAACATCTTTTTATTTTATTAAAATCACGTTATTTTATACTACTAAATAATTACTTCTGAAAAATTATTACTCCTCATTAAAATATTGTAATTAAAATGTAGAAGAAATTAGCGAAAAAGTATAAAATATTTTGTAAAAAAATGTGATGATATATAGAGCCATAATCCTTTGTTAGCCGACAATATAGTGAAAAGGATCGTGCAAAAAGTCAGCAAATCCCAACTGCTCCTTTATATCCTGGTCGGAAATACCTTGGAAATTCACGCGCAATAAGATCATATTTCACACGTAATAATTAGGGGGGAATAAAAGAGGAGAGAGAGAGAGAGAGAGAGAGAAAAAAGAGAGAAAGATAGATCCGGCCATGTAAAGCCAGCGTCAAGCTTGGGTTAAAAGAGGTGTAATGCACGTTTCGAAGCTTTCTCTCCTTACTCTTCTTTTGCTTTAAAAGGCTAACATTAACGTCCCTTCTATTTGGGTGTTCTCCAGAATATAGCTGTAGTGGCCAAGCAACCTCAACCTCAACGCATATACCTTATATTATAATTTTGGCTAGCTGCCAACCCTACCCGAGCTTTATTCGGTACGTTGTACTTAGAAACGATATAAACGAATGAGACTTTCGAGAAGAAAAAAAAATTACTTTAAAAATAAATGAACAATTATGAAATGAAAGACAAAGTTCTTGGCACATAAAATTATACGAAATTACTTTAGATATATGTAAATTAATAAGCCATTATACTAAATATTCCCAAAAGATATGCTCGTGTGCTCTTGTCATTTAATTTTCTCATTTTATAATATTGAAAATTATCTCTTTATTTCACCAATCGAATATAATATGAACCATCGTATCTTTAGATTTAGATACGATTTCCCTTTGTATTCTCAGCTATTGTTCCTAATAAATATGCAAAAGGTTGAAGAGAAGTGAGTAATACTACGACTAATACTAAAGCTTCGAGAGACGAAGAGAGAGACGAAGAGAGAGAAAGAAACTGTAGAGTTTGAAATGTCGCTAATCCACTTAGTTTCGTGAGCTGCACGTTGACAGTAGACTTGAAAGCTTCATCGAGTCTCAACGTTTTCTCTCTCAATTTTTTTTTTCTTTTTTTTCCATATGACAGATTGAAATTCTGTTTGCGAATTATTCATTAGTCTTTTATTTTATTGATCATCGTATAGGATTACTTGATAAAGTTTAAATGAAATATTATATTATTTTAACTTTATTAAATTGATAAAAGAATTCTCTCAGATTAAATCGTATATATTTTTTTGATTATGAAAAAATTAACAAAATTATCTAATATAATAAACTAATGTTGCAATAATATTGAATTTTATTGGAAATTTTTTCGAGCATTTGAAAATTCTTGAGTCTCTCATACAAAATAAATGAAATAAAATATAATAAGTTTTAACATATTCAATGCCCTTAAATAAATCGGATTCGTTAAAAATAAAAGGAATGAATTTTTTCTTACATTAAAAATCAGTGTCTTCGTAAATCACTATTTTCAAACACCTACAAACTTAACATTAAAAAAGGCGTAAATTTATGAACCTTTGGGAAAAAAAAGAATCTCATATAGCTAACAGAGCAATCAGCGTTCTTTCATCCTTTTACCCATCGAAAGCCGTAACTCTAAATTTACAAAAAAATCTGTTCTCTTTCTTTCCTTTTTTTCTTTTTTTTTCCTTATGATACTCAATTCAATCGAAGCATAAAAACTATCTAAAATCGTTAACATTTGCTTCTCTTCTGAAAGGAGTACGCGACAAGAGAGAGAGAAAAAAAGAGAAAAAAACTAAAAACAACAATCTTCCTAACTCGACACAATGGCCCAAAATCCAGTAAATCCCATATTTCTTTTTTCATTAGCCTTTTATCCCATAGTCCATTTACACGCAAACGTATGACAAAAGACCGCAAAGTAGTGCGAGACACACTTACATTTATCGACCCACAAAAAAAAGAAATAGAAAGAAGAGACAAAAAAGAAAAAAATACGAAATCTCCTAAATATATCTAAAAATCTCGGCGTGATCCTCGTGCACTGATAAATCTAAACCTACTGGTATATGACAAAGAACAATATTCGGCAACCCTTTATTTTTTTTTCTTTCCAGGTGGTTTATTATTGTAAGTCCGCTATATGCTCGCAACATGAAATACCGCGTCAGATGACAAGTCCAAGATATCATAAGCTTTTCCAAAAGGCTTATGCGATTTCTCTTTATATTTTTTTTCCTTTTCTTCGTCTATATAACATGTGTAAGGGTGAATAAGTATATAGTAAGCATAAAAGCTATGGAAATGGAAATATACTGTACTTATTACAGCTTCCTCTATATGTGTAACATTTCCAAGGGAATCTTCAGTGCCAAAAGTTTTGAAGCACGCAGCCGTGAAAAATCCTTTATGGCAAAGAAAGGTTGTTGCCTAGAGTTACTCAGTTTTTATCCTTTTTTTTGCAGAGAAGAACATGGATGCTGAGAGGGAAATTTTATAGCTGAAGGGAGAAATGGTTTGAAATTTGAGATATCTGCGATTTTTCGCGCGACTCTACTTCTTTTTTTTTTCTTTTTTTTCAGTAAACTTGCTAAGAGGGGAAATTTTCGTCGAGTTTACCAGCCGTGATTTATCGAAAGGATGTCATAGATATAATGCAAGGGTCGATGGTACTACAAGAATAATTTTTAGTATATTTAATATTATAATAAATCTTTTAATACTCGAAAATATTTTTACTTAATTATAATATTTTTTAATATGACATGCTTTAAAATTTAAAATTTTTTGTAATCTGAATTTTCAAATTAAAATATTTTACAAAAAAAAAAACACCGACCTTGATATTATTTTGAATATTAGCAATATTTTTATTGATATATTTCTACTTTTAAATATTAAATGAATAGATTTATTAAAAAACATTTGTCAATTTTTATAAATTTTAAATTTTAATTAAAAAAAACACTACAGCTGAATCAATAGCCTAACAGATCCGTAAGTGATTGAATTTTAGTTACGTTATATAAATTAGCTTTGTACAATTAACAATATAAGTTTATTATTTTCAAAAATATTACATCTAGATTGATAAAAAAAAATTATACATATGAATAACCACATTTCAAAAATATTTTTTAAAATATCCATCGACAGCAACCAAGAAGAACTCACGAAGTCGAATGAGAAACGTACATATGTATGTGTATATGTATATACTGATACAGGTATAGTTGGTAGCGACGTCAGCGTATATCACGTCGACGAGATCCGTTTCTGGGATATTCTTGTCGTTGGGGTGGTTGTAAGCGTCGAGACGTCGAAATTCGCCCAGAAAACGTGCCCCGCGAGAAAAAAAAATGAGAGAAAAGGGGAAAGAAAGAGAGAGGGAGAGAGTGAGCGAGAGTTTGCGGTATGTATAGGGGAGAATAGCAAAAGAAGAAAGCGTGTGAGGGATATCTATGAGTCACGAGAGCGCGATAAATTCGTTTTAGTTCTCTCTCTTTCTCTCTTTTATAGTTGGAGATAGTACGAATTTTTATGGCGAACTAATATCTCTATAATCCAGCATGACATATATCTCCCTGCTTTGCTCGCT
This sequence comes from Anastatus disparis, assembly GCA_017163975.1. NCBI lineage: Eukaryota > Metazoa > Arthropoda > Insecta > Hymenoptera > Eupelmidae > Anastatus > Anastatus disparis. The sequence goes on from JAFFSR010000251.1 coordinate 8,095,974, forward strand.
TACTTTTTCTCTTTCTTTCTCTCTCTCTCTCTCTCTCTCTCTCTCTCTCTCTCTCTTGCTCTCTTTCCCTTATAGTTTCGTGCACCCGTACATCGTCATAACCATTACTAGACAAGAGCAGGGGTAACAGAAGTATACGGCAAAATATCAAAGCATGTTCTTTTCTCTTTTTTATGTGTATATGTGTGTATATATATATGAAGACCATATTAAGAATGATGATATTTTTTATATTTTCTAACTTAAAAAAAAAGAACAATTTTTTTATTATATATTATACCTTAAATACTTTGTGCCTATACTATAACGTAATACATCCATTATCATTTACTTTATTGAAGCTACAACACTCCAAATTATAAAGCTAGAAATTCTTTATGATATGAAAAGAAACCATTGGCTCTCATATTTTTAAAATTCAACCAATGGTTAAATAAAATAGCAGTTCAATTAAATATAAAATAGAATAAATAAAATTAGATAAAGAACAGTTGGTATCAGGAAAAATTAGGATGATCCATATTTGGGACTTTTACTCTATTTATATAGAAAAATTAATATAAAAATTTTTACTACAATAATTAGTATTATTTTATTATACATTAAATCAATAAAGTTCATACTTTATTAAGAAATATACTTTTTAAAAAATTTGAATTAGCCTATTCATAAATTTTTTATGTTTTTATATGAACGTTTTAATATAAAAATAAAAACTTAGCTGCACCTCCTATATAATAATATAGCTTGTTTCCCAAGTTCGGTGAGGTTATTTTAAAGTTGTACTCTTATCTCAGATTCAAATGCCAAAAATTTCTTAAAAGAGTGCTTTTTTTCTATTCACGTACACAAAATTTGTATTTTTTATCTAAATATTAATAATTTTAAGTCGTAAAACTAAAATAATATGATTTTTTACTTTTTTTAATTGAATAAAGAGTAAACCATCTTTGCATAGAAATAAATGAAAATTAACAATAACACTGTTTTAAGGCCGAAATCTACTTGTTTCAATAAAAAATGCCTACGTTCTCCAGCTCCACTATTTAAATTTTCCTTCAGTAGGTAATGCCTATATCCAGACCAAGTCGTATATGCGAAGTCTTTCCAGACAATATTCCTTGGATCACAATAAAATAATTCTTTATCAATAGGATTGAGCTGATCAATAACTTTCAAGGTCTGAGGTATGTGGATTCTCCAATTACTTGTAAAAAGAGCAAATATGCTTGAAAGATTTTTTGTTACTCTAATAAATATTGGTAGAGCTCTGAAAAAAGATTATTTTTTATATTAGGATTGTTGTATGAAATGATTGAAAATTGTTTTAAAAAATGTTCAATAATTATAGAAATACCTAATGGTGCTATACACAAAATTATAAAATATTTGTTGAAAAAAATTTATTATTCATAATAATATTTTAATGTTACTGTCAACAATTGCTGTACGCATATGATTAAAATTATACAGAAATTATTGTGAAATAGTTAAAAGAATAGATTTAACTGTAATTTCAATAATTAATTCTGAAGTTCAAATTATTTACATTGTAATTTCCTTACTCAAGGTCTTACCTTGGCTTTTTGCGCATCAATATAAGAACTAAATCTGCAAGGCAAGCAGGTATCAAATGCATTGTATAATGAAATATTATAAACGTTGCATAAGAGTTTGTCAGATAGCGAGTTGGTCCCCATACTGTCATAGATGGTGTATCTCTTGGAGACATCTTCCACATTTCTTGTCGAACAACAGCAAAATCTAATAAAGATCCGGGTTTCACAACAGAAGTTCCATAATTATACACAACTGGCTGTTTTTCCATTGCGCTACAAAATAAAATAACATAAGCCTACTATTAAAATATTTATATTTTAGGTTTATTTTAATTGAAAATTTACCACCGTTTAGGAAGATCTTTTATTGTAATTATCAACGCATTTACAGTCATGTCGCATGGGATCATATCCAAAGGATAGCGTTTGTAATAAACTGTCCGTATAACGCCACAAGCATATGCAAGAATCCCTAATACGGGTCCGTTCGCGTTATCCAGCCATCCTATTAAAGGCTCTCTGTATGTAGCTAAAACTAAATTTAACAATCAAGTTAAATATATTTTAATCATTAAACAAAATTAAAAATCTAAATAAAGTAAGTTATCCAAACGAATCAAATTTCGATCTAAATTATAGCATATAATCTAATTAATAAACTGATTGAAAAAAAAAATCGTTGCAGATTGTAACACAAACCTAAAAAAAAGTGTCCTGTATTTTCAACGAGACAGGTTCAAATTTATATTTTTTTGTTCGCTGAATTTCAATGTGATAACAAATTAGATAGTTCTCTTGTGATTTTTGAAAAAGAAAAACTAAAAACATGATTTTTCACGTTTTTTATGATTTTTTTGGAATTAATCTATTAGTGCCGACGTGGACATTTTTGGGCACTTGATATTTCCAGAAGGATTTAAAAAACTACTCCTTTGAAACTGCTGATTCTCCTTTCCAAAGGGTCGTAGGGTCAAACTGATCTCAGGAACCAATAGAGCAGCCAAAATTATCTATGGAAATATGTTTTGATCTCGTTCGCCCAGAAATATCCAGTGTCCTCAAATGTCCGCGTCTACACTAATACATTGAAAAAAATAAATATATATATTTATGTCCTCGTAGGCCGTATTCGTGTCAATATGTAAAGAGCATGCTAAATTTGTATTGGCATCGCATATGTCTCAAAAGCCCTCCTCGACTCTTTACAAGATTTTAATGTCCTCCTGAGACATATTGAGACTCAATATGTCTCAGGAGAAATCAATATAGCATCACTAATCCTACTATAATTCATTCAATATGTCAAAGAGCAATCATATTGAACGTAGGTTAGTGAAAAAAAATGATTCACGCTTCGACAGCAGCTATACTCATTACAAAATCTCAATCTAAGAAACAAAAGAAAAAATCAATAGAACTAAAATTAAATTTGAAAAGTATTGAAAAAAAGATTAATATTTTCAACTAATAAGTTATAGTTCCTCATACAGCCTACTTTGGACATAAAATCATCTATGTTCTTGGGACGTTTATTCAGGTGGAATCTCATATATAACTAATATATATGCATATGTATATATTTTTAAATCATGTAAAATATTAAAAATCAAAATCTAAAAAATATGTTTTGGATCGTATTCTAAATGATATGAAATAGCATGAATAATAATATGCCAATTATATGTAGATTGAGTATATTCTTTAAGGAGGTTTTTGCATGAAAATGCTTTAATTATGCAATAAAGTTTCTTGTTATTTAAGATTTGCTGAATCCGATGGCATTTTCAATTTATCCGTGGAAAATTTGACTAAATCATCGTTTAAAGTTTGTATTTTATAGTACAAACTCTTATAGGATTGTGAATAAAATTTACTAAATTTGAAAATTTACGGACAGGGAGTAATTTGGAGAACAATACATAGATATACAAATACAAAGAAAAAAACTTCCTCTTTCAGATTATATCTCGTAAAATATTCACTATCCTGGAAAATATTGAGATACTATATGTTAAAGTGATAAACTTCAAATTTACTATGGGTAAAATTACATGCTAAATTACAAGCTGAATCATATACTATTTTCAGTAGTGATGTTTTTAAACGCTGAAGCTAACTTAACTAATTATCCTATTTTGTTATTTTAATTATTAATGTGATTTTAAAACTATAATTTATTTTATTCAATATACCTATGCTTGGTCTGAAAATACCGCAAGGGAAGGTTACTTTTTCTGCGCGTAGTCTTACTAATTCTTCAGCAGCTGCCTTTGAATAAGTGTATCTGTTCAAAAAATCTCCTAAGAATGATTTCTCAGATTCCTCACTTAGGCCATTTTCAGTTTTCATATCAGCTTCTATTAGATTATGTATCATTGACAAGTCTGCTGGTGTAGTATAAAATTTTTCTTCTATGTTTAATTTATAGCAGTGCGAATAAGCAGTTGAAACATACATAAAGAGTTTCAAATTCTCACATTGTTCGGCCAAATCGAGTAGATTTTTTGTTCCTAGAACGTTAGTTTTTAAAATAACACTTATTCTTTCGTTAAATTTTACATTTGATGCGTTATGAATTATAATATTGGCTTCTTTTTTTATGATCTTTTGATCTTCATTTGACATTCCCATGTTATCTAAACTTAGATCACCGTTAAATGCTGTTACTTTTTTCTCAAAATAAGGGTTAGATTTCCTCTCAAGGTCAAAAATCTAAAACGTAATAAAAATATTTTATATGTCTAAAGTTTAAATAAATGATAAAAAATTTGTATTGAACTGAATTTTTTTTATAAGAACCCCTGTAAAAATTTTTTGTATAGCCAATATATTGATGAAATAATATCCAATATATTGCATATTTTTGAAAATGCATTAGCCACAGTCTCACAATGTATAGCCAATAATTATATTTATAAATCCGTGGATCCTAATCCTACATTATTTTCATATATTACAAATAAAATTTTCTTTATACTTGCGAAGAGTGATCAATAGTATTGGAAATATATTGCTAATAAATTGAATATTTCAATTGTCAATATGTTGCTAATATTGCTAAAATTATTTATTGTATCATTGATCGCATTAAATTAATATGAGTTCAAGTTTTTAAGGCTTTGGTTCCTCTTTAGGAGCTAAACTAGAATTATTAATCCCTCAATATTTATTCTATGAAAAAGTAGTGAAGATACATTTTTAGAGAATAAATATAGAGGCATCAACAATTTTGGTTTAGTCCCTGATGAGGAGTTGAAACTCCACAGACTTATACTCATTTTAATTTAATGCAACTAATGAAAAAATAGCTCATTCTAGAAATATTGGCAACATATTGACAACTGCAATATCCAATATATTGACAATATATTTTAAATTCTCTCGATTTCTATCTAAACATATATGAGCAATTCTATTGGCAATATGTGGGAATAACGTAGGATCCATGGATTTACAAATATAAATTTTGATTATATATTGGAAGACTGTTACTCATATATTTTTTGAAATATGCTATATATATTGGATATTGTTTCATTAATATGTTGGTCATTTGAAAAAGTAAAGATGAAAGCGATTAAGAATATCAAATAAACGTTATATCGTTGCTTTTAATCAAGAATAATAATACGATTCGGTTTTCAAGCTTAACATTTGCTAACAAAAATTAGCATTTTTCACATTTGTAATAATACTGCCATGTCTTGAATTTTTGGAAACAAGTGTGTATATACATTTTTATACATACAATAGAAATGGAATATTATTCAAACAAAATGAAAATGAAATGGTCTTTAAGACTTTTTTTAAATAAAATAATTTCAATTCAAATCGACAAATTATCTATTACATGCATTCTACGTTTTTCGTTTCAAATCTTAAAAGTGATTTCATTATTTTAAAAATTCATAATCATAAATTTTTAGGATAATTTCTATAGAGTTAACAATCTGTTTGAGGTTATACTTTTTAACTTATTGTAAAAACGTAATTTAGAAAAAATTATGTTTATTTAAGAAATTATTTCCTAAATAATTTAAGATTTATTATTATAAATCTTTTTGAAACATCTGAAAACTATATATTTTTATAATAATTATAACACAAAGTAGAAAATTTTAAGAAATTTTTGAATAGCAAAGCTCTTAAACCCTTTTTAATAGAAGGATAAGCATTGTTATTCGAAAAATATAAGTTTCTCACGTTGAAAAGTATAAATAAATTTGAGGTGAACTTTAGTTTTTAAAAGCCTTATATTTTAAATATTTTTTAAAATAATTTACATATACGTATTTAAAATATCACATATAGCGTAAGTGTTAAACCTTAAAAAAAATTACGATATAGCACTATCATTATTGCATCTTCCAAAATGTTCAAAAATTAATATGAAAAATTTAAATACTTCATTTTAAAGAAAATTTAAAATTTCATTGGCTTTAAAGGTGAACAATAGGCTTATTAGTAAATTACAACGTTCTTGCTAATTTAATTGAAATGCTACTGTCTCTTAATCGAAAAATTTTCAATATTGTTGATATCAATTTCGAATTGAAAAAGTAAAATTTTTTGTAAATTATATTTTTGGAAATTGAATCAAACCAATGAGCTATCACAATAATATTATAATATTTTATTTATTTCTTAATAACTAATATAAAAAATCTTTACCTCATGTCGAAAATATTTTTCCACTCGTTCTTTATAAGATTCATTTTTCTTTCCCCTCATTAGTATATAAATATGTCGTATATCCGGACAACTTCTTAACAATTTTTCCATTAAACATTTTCCAAGGAAGCCACTTGTTCCAGTTATAAACAAAGTTTTACCAACGTAAAATTTTTCAATTTCACTTTCTTCCGTACTAATACTGTGATGAATAATTTCGGTATCATCCTTCATCCTATTATAAATCTCGTCAATTGCAGTCATGTCTTCCTTCATATTTTTGAAATGTTAAGATTTTTTCTATGTAGAGCTGACTGTTTCTTAGAAAGTAAAACTATATACTGAATATCACTTATCAAGTTTTAAATTTTGCAAATTGAAAAATAGTTTGAAAATTTAAGTCAATGTAAATATGGGACCTACTTCACAATTCTCTATTGTTCCAATTGAATTAATGGATTTCATTTATACACGCGTCAACGTTTGATCAGAGATAAAGTAACAATAATCATAACGTTAAAGTTTACAACGTCGAAGTTCAATAAAATTACTGATAATTTAGAATTCGTTTCCCAGTGTATAAATATTAATGATAATATTATCTATTGTGCTTAACTCTAAATTTGCAGTTGCAACGATTAATACTTGAGTACATAACAAGAAACTCGACTAGTCGAGGACAGTAAATCCGGTCTGTACTTAATAATATTATCAGTAATTTTATCAAACTTCGACGTCGTAAACTTTAACGTCATGACTATTGTTACTTTATCTCTGATCAAAAGTTGACACCTGTATAGATGAAATCCATTAATTCAATTAGAACAATAGAGAATAGCGAAGTAGATCTCATATTTACATTGACTTATGTTTGGAAACAAATCTTCAAATTGAGAATTTTATAAATGAAGATTAATGTTTAGTTTATTTCTTTAGTTTCTGAGTAACCGTCAGCTCCGCAGAGAAAAAAATTTCAACATTCACAGAAAGAAATTTGGCAATAGAAGATTTCAATCTTGATTGAAATACTAAATGAACATCCATTGAATAATACATTACTATTTTCGACTTTGTTAATGAAATAGTTGGTAATATATCATAACGATCCTTGAAATACAATGCGCATGCAATGCGCTTGACATCTGGGATGTCAAGTTTTGTGATTCTTTTTTTCTTTGTTGACATGTAGGATTTCAAGCATAGCATACGGTATTTCGAAGCTTCTTGAAATGTTATATTACAATTTTGAGAAAAATGCTTTACGAAATTTAGAATATATTATTTCAGATAATTTTGAAATCCTATATGATCAGAAAATGATGATCATGCATTGCCAAATTTCTTTCTGTGTTGACAAAAAAAAATATGAAGGAAGATATAACTGCAATTGACAAGATTTATAATCGAATGAACGATGATACCGAAATTATTCATCACGTGTGTTAGTATGTAGTGTTAGTACAGAAGAAAGTATAGTAACAAAAGTTTACACTGGTAAAACTTTGTTTATTACTGAAACAAATGACTTTCTTCGAAAAATTATCAGACGAAGACAGCGAATCCGGCCTCCTTTTAATTTAAAATTTTGAGTTTTATATCATATAAAAGTCATCTATGATATACTATAGCCTAATTTCAAGTAAGACAACATTATACATCCATCCCATCGCAAACGTATAATCAGAATAGATCCTTGATAGGAGATGAATTTTTGGAAATTCATATTTTTTTTCTTATATCAAAATTAGTTTTGTAAAATATCTTTGTAACAACGCCAAGAGTAAATATTACAAGTTGCGGTGTAATCCTAGGCACTTAACAGAAGGTGAATTTCAAACAAATCATAATATCGTTCGTTAAAATTACGATATAGCACTACCATTATTGCCTCTTCGAAAATGTTAAAAAATTAATATGAAAAATTTGAATACTTCGTTTTAAAGAAAATTTAAAATTTCATTGACTTTAAAGGTGAACAATAGACTTATTAGTAAATTACAACGTTCTTGCTAATTTAATTGAAATGTCTTCTCTATAAGATTCATTTTTCTTTCCCCTCATTAGTATATAAATATATTGTATATCCGGACAACTTCTTAATAATTTTTCCATTAAACATTTTCCAAGGAAGCCACTTGTTCCAGTTATAAACAAAGTTTTACCAACGTAAAATTTTATTATTTCACTTTCCACGGTACTGGTACTGCGATGAATAATTTCCGTATCATCGTTCATCCGATCATAAATCTCGTCAATCAAAGACATTTTTTTCTTCATATATTTTAGATGTTAAGATATTTTTGTACGCTGATGGTTTCTTAAAACCTAAAAAAATAGACTGAATATCACTCATCAAGTTGTAAAGTTCACAAATTAAAAAATTTTTTGAAAATTGACGTCAATGTAAATATGAAATCCACTGCGCTATTCTCTATTGTTTCAAGTAAATTAATGGGTTACATTTATTTAAATATTGAATATATTTCAATAATAAAAACATATTACCAAAAAAAATTAATATTCTCATATAAAGAGATTTTTTAAAACTAAAAGTAAAGCGAAACATAATGAGTCAAAGTTTCTGAAGTGGACCACTAAAAATTGAGTTATTGAATTTAATATCTTTATTTACGGATAATTATTGGTATATATGTCAAAATTAATGTCTTAAAATATTTTTGGAAAATTTCAATTTTTGAAGGAGTTACAAACAAATAAATTTTTTACGCTATTCTCTTTCAATAGCGATTTCTCAGCAACTATACGATAAAAATTAACAAAATTTGGTTTACATATGTATTAATACTAATAAAATAATATAATAATTTTTTTTTGAAAAACCGAAAATTATTTTAAAAAAAGAATTTTGCAATAAACAATTGAAAATTGATTTAACTTCTCCTGTGGCTAGGAAATTTTTTCAAGGGGAATTTGATTCTTCAAACATAAAAATTAAAATACGTGAAAGAAAACTTTTGGGTTCTTAATTAGAAAAACATTTATGAATTTTTAAATATTGATGTAAAGTGCTAACTTTTTGGTTTTTTGCTCAAAAAACAAAAACTACTTGAAGAATTGTTACGGTGTCGATCGAAAATTTGTAGAAAATTCTATTATCAAGAACATGAGAGGTCAAACGATCCGATCGGTTTTCTAAAATCGAAGAAAATTCGAAAAAACGGAAAAATTTTCCGTTTTTTTTTTAAATTTATAACTCTGTTATTTATGAATATTCAGAGCTAAAATTTGGCTCAAGAGTACATAATTATATCTACTTTCAACGTGCCAAAGGCAGATAATATCGGTTGATTAGTTTCTGCGCATTTGCAATTTTAATTTTTTTTTTGTTTTTTTTGCCAGGTTTATATTAAAGTTAAAAATCGTTGTACATATATTTTTACAACGATTTTGAAAAGTAAAAATACAATACTATTAAACGTATATTGTAAGTTTTTATTAAAATAGCGTAAAAAGTGAAATATGCAAAAAAGTTGTACGCCTCACGCCACGTGTATCGACGGTGGCTACGAAAACAAACACCGATGAAAAAAGCCGCGAAAAAAACACATCGAAATCGTGCCACAAAAAAAAACACATCTTCAAAAGTGCGGGAAAGAAAAACACATCTTCAAAAATGCGACGAAAAAAAACCCTTGAAAACACGGTGAAAATTTTCAAGTGGGAGTTTTTTTTTGCTGCATTTTTGGAGATATTTTTTTTTCGCCGCACTTTTGGAGATGTGTTTTTTTTTCGTAGTAAATTACAGCTGTGATTGTTTTCGTAGCCACCGTCGATATATAGTCAGCACTTGCACATCAATATTTAAAAATTCATAAATTTTTTTCTAATTAAGAACCCAAAAATTTTCTTTCACGCATTGTTAGTTTTATGTTTGGAGAATCAAATCCCCCCAGAAAAAATTTCCTAGCCATAAGATAAGTTAAATAAATTTTCAACTGTTTATTGTAAAATTCATTTTTTAAAACAATCTCCGGTTTTTACAACAAATTTTTTTATTATATTATTTTATTAGTACTAATACATATGTAAACCAAATTTCGTTAATTTTTATCGAATGGTTGCTGAGAAATCGCTATTTAAACAAAATAGTGTAAAAAATAGTATATTACGATACATATGCTTTATGCGTTTAGTCAAGGCATGGCGCTTCGAAAAAAATATGCTATATACATTTCTTTTAATTTTAAATTAATAGTTGTTGTTGACGTTGTAAGTGCTTTATTCTAGTGTTTATGTATTCCTTCATTTTTATTTAGATAAAACTTACTTGTTGGAAAACCAAAAAAAGAAAAAAAAGAGTTCCAACCGAATTTTCGGAAAGCATGACTTCTCTAGCGAAACCTAATGAAATTTAAGACTCGCGATATTATGATTTTAATTATATTATCACTACAGCATTTAAATTAACTTCAAACTGAAAGAAAGTTTTAAAAATATCAGGAATATTTGAGAAATTCTTAATGCATTTTTATGTCAAAAGTAATGTCTAAATATATATATATATATATATATATATATATATATATATATATATATATATATATATATATATATGTATCTAGAAATTGATACCGTCGATAGCAAATTCTTGGACAACAGATATTAATTGGAGCTGGTCGTACAGTGCTTAAATTAAATATCGATATAACCTTAAGCATGGTGAATGAAACTTCTAGTTTTATACCTGAAATAATATAACAGTCAATAAATCAATTCCCATCTGATTCCCAAAGTGTACTATCTAGTCTTTTAAAAAAAATATCAAAACGGACTAGTATATATTAGAAATTTAAAATAGTATATTACACACCAAGGGAGTTAAAGTATTGGCGAGTCCATAGCACATATGATTGCCACCTCGAGCCGAAGGCGAGGCAAATATGTGCTATGGGGTCGCCATTTTACCTCCCTTGGAGTGTATACTATTTTTCGCCATACCCGGGCCGAAATTATGACTTTTGTTTTTCGGTGCCGGGACGAAAGTCGTAGTTTCGGGCAGGGTATGGCGAAAAATATGAACCCTCACTCTTAGAATTCTTTTGGATACCATCACACTTAAGAATCATAGAAAATAAAAACGTGGACAGATAGGCTCAAAATGCAACCAACAAAAAAATTATCAATCATTTGATAATACCCTATACTAACTTATATAATCACCAATCAAAACCACTTTTGCAAATAAAAAAAACAATATTGTTAATCTAGATGGTTATAACATAGGTAAAAAATACTCTTCACTCTATTACAACGATAAGTGTAAACCGCGGTATACAAATAAAAAGCTCTTTAGAAAGTTTGTTGTATTTATAAATAGAGCTCGTTCTAATTATTACGCCACGGCAGAATCCCTTCTGCCGTGGCGTAATCCATCATCTGTCTTGTATAATACTTCAAGAAAAAAGCTTTTAACTGAGTTGTTTAAATTGAAAATGCAACTACTGATGCGCATAGAATTACTACTAGTTGGACCGCTTATAATGGCGTGCAAACGTATGTATTCGTTCCTCGAAGAATGTAACTTGAAAATGTTATTGTTAAAATTGTAATAAATTATTATCATAGATTATGGAAAGCAGATACAAGCTTTCTTAGGTTTCAAATGCTTAATTTAAAAAAATCTAAAAAAGAATTTATAATTCATTTTTAAACGTTTTTACAATGTTTTAATTTTGATAGTTCATGCAAATGTAAATTCACTTCATTCTTCATTTACTTATTTGGCATTAATAATGTGCCGAATTGATAAAACAATATTGAATTCATAACTATAAGAAAAACTCTTCAAAGAAAAAATGTACGATACTCATTTGCTGCAATGACATTCTTCTAAAATGAATTACTAATACCGAGAAATAATCAAAAATTGAACCTAAATTGTGATACAAAGTCTTCATGATATCGTAAAAGAAAAATAAATGTTTAATATAACAAAAAAATAATTATAAAGCTCTTTTTTAATAGAACAAGTTTATTTTTATAATTAATGAGAAATATAATTTTACAATAAATGCGTTGGCTAAGAAATCAAGGTATCAGGACTGAATTTAAGCTTGAAGACTTTGGTCTATAAATAAATTACAAAAATCTCATCCGATGCTTAAAATTCTTTTGATTAGTTGAAGACTTTGTTTTGTCTATTTTGGTGGTTGCTACAGGCTTTCTGAGCCAAGTTTTAGCTAATTGACCTCAAATTTCCAGAGATTTTTAATTTATATATCTTTAAAAAATAACAGTTCTGGAATTTTTATAAGTTTAAGTAAATGTTGAACTGAATTACATACATAAAACTCACAAAAATATCTATTTTTTCCAATATTTTCAAATTTTTCACAACCAAACTTTTAAATTCTTTTTTTTTAAACTTAAAAATGTTTATTTTCTATTCGTATGTACAAAATTCATATTTTTATCTGAATATTAATAACTTTAAATCGTAAACTAAAACTAACATAAAGATTTTTCACTTTTTTCAATTAAATAAAGAATAAACCATCTTAACATAGAAATAAATAAAAATTAACAATAACACTGTCTTAAAAACAAAATTTGCTCGTTTCAATAAAAAATGTCTACGTTCTCCAGCTTTACTGTTTAAATCTTCCTTTAGAATATAATGCTTATATCCAGACCATCCCACATATGTAAGCTCTTTCCAATCAATTTTTCTTGGATCAGGATAAAACAATTCTTGATCGGTAGGATTAAGTTGCTCAATAACTTTCAAGGTCTGAGGCATGTGGACTCTCCAATTATTTGTAAAAATATCAAATATATTCGAAAGATTTTTTGTTACTTTAATGAATATTGACAGAACTCTATAAAAAGATTATTCTTTATAAGTAAAATGATTTTTTTTAAATAGATTGAAGTGAAAATTTTTAAAAATGTTGGTATTGTTACATGAAATGATTGAAAAATGTTTTATAATTTACTTTATAGAAAATTCTGAAAAATATTTGTTATTCACAATAATATTTTGATTTTACTGTCAACAATTGTTATTCGAGTGTAATTTTCTTAAAGGGTCTAGCCTATTAAGAGGATCAAAATTGCCCCCATCGGAAACTGAAAAAATAAAAATGCTATATTTTTCTACATTAAAAAATACCCACACAAAAAAATTTTTAGCTCTTTTTAATGAATCATAACCTCAAAATTAATAAAAACGTGTTTTTTCGTTTTTTGGCGATATCTCGGCTTCTAGTGAACGAAAAACACGTTTTTATTTTTAAATTGTAGGTTTTTGAAAGCCCTACACCTTGACGTTGGTAAAAAATAGTTTTGGCGCAAAATTCAAATTTTATAAGCATTTGAAATTTTTAAAGTAAAAAAAAACTAAGATAACAGAAATAACCAAAAGAAAATATGTTATTTTCCAACCAAAAAATTGTAACCATGAATTTATTTACCAATTCTAAAATTTTGGAAAATGTGAGTAACTGTTGATAAATGTGTATACAAAAGGAATAAATGTAACTATTAATAATCATTACTTTCAGTTAATCATTGTTATTCAGCTCATAACTATTATTAACTATTATTAACTATTATTAGATGTTTTTTACTGTTATTAATGTCTGAATTACGGTAGTTTATTATAGTTATTCACAGTTTTACACAATTTCCCACAAAAATCATTTTCATATAGGAAAACAAGATTTTACCTGTACCCCCTCTTAATATTAAATTATCATTACTAGGAAATTATTAATAATATTTCTTACAGGTATTTACCAAATGCAACAGGCTATTTCTTATTTAGCAGAAATACTGGATGAAAATGATGAGATACATTTACAATATTGCAAAGAAAAATAGTACATTATTAACCTGGGCTGGAAAGGCTGGATTTACGTAACGAGTTTCGTAAAACAGCCTTTACACCAGAGGTTAATAATGATTTTTTTCGTATGAGAGTCGAAAATGAGAAAAGAAGTTGCGATTTTGAGGTAAGAATGCGAAAAAATAATATAATCAATATACAAGTTTGCTCCCGGCACATACAGCAAAACTTACAATTGTTATATTGAGTATAAACCGGACTCGTCGATTGGTTATAGCAGTATTCTGCGATACTGTTGTGAATGTGCGAATAGTTTAAGAACAATCGGTTCCTGCTCACATGTAGCAGCTGTAATATATTATTTATCTTATGGTAGATACATTTCTAAAAAAATAAGACCAGCTGCAAAATTAAGCAAAATTTTTGAAACCGAAGGTTTTGTACCAGTTATCGAGGTAGATAGTGATGATGTCTAAACAATAACTATGCAATAAAAGAATAAGTTTTTTTAATTTCTTGAAAAATATTCTTGTTTATTAATTTCCATGTCAATCAAACTACGATTATAAGATTTTTTACTTCATAGGTGTTAGTGTACAAACGAAATAAAATAAAATTTTATTAGTAATTAAATTCATTTTTCCAGAATATTACTTGAAAATACATTCCTAAAAATAATTAATTATTCATTCTTGAAAATTAATAATACTATCTTGATGGAATTTTTTAATTTTATTTTGATAATTAGATTCATGTAAATTAATCAAAGATATTAAAAAAAAAATCTTATTTGATTGTTCAAAAGCGAAAGTAAGCGTATTTATTTTGTTAACTTATTACTTTATGAAAAATTATTTCAATTTCACATTATTCTACTACAGTATCATTCTTATTAAAAAAATTAAATATATTAATATATGTTGATAAATGATTCATCTTTTTGAAATTGTAAAAAAATTCGATTACAAAATAATGAATTAAACAATGGAACATTTTCCAAGATTCACAAAAAGTAGTTCCAGATATCGCTATTGATGCATTTAATCTTTGATCCTGATGATCCTACTAAACACAACGTAAGTATCTTCCGATTCAATCAAAAATAGATTCAATAAGAAAACCAAATTATGCTTACTTGAATTTAATACTGTCAATGCATACTATTAATGGTTCAATAATTTGATACTTCAGTTTTGTAACTGTGAATGAGCATACCTTCGGTTTTAGAGCATCTATCAGACTTTTTCAAGGCTGAAATTGAAGGTTTTTTCACCCAATTTTAAATGATTATGTATAGGAAATAATTCTGGGGTATGTGAAATACTATAATCACATTTAGTGTTTGGAAGGTAGGTAAAAATGCCCAAAAATCGAACTAAAAATGGTTTTTCGCTTCTGTAGGCCATTGCACCATTTCTAAAGATCTAAAAAAATTCATGGTTACAGTTTTTTGGTTGGAAAACAACATAGTTTCTTTTGGTTATTTCTGTTGTCTTAGTTTTTTTTAATTGAACTTTAAAAATTTCAAACGCTTATAAAATTTGAATTTTGCGCCAAAACTATTTTTTACCAACGTTAAGGTGTAGGGCTTTCAAAAACCTACAATTTAAATTAAAAAACGTATTTTTCGTTCACTAGAAGCCGAGATATCGCCAAAAAACGAAAAAACACGTTTTTATTAATTTTGAGGTTATGATTCATTAAAAAGAGCTAAAAATTTTTTTTGTGTGGGTATTTTTTAATGTAGAAAAATATAGCATTTTTATTTTTTTAGTTTCCGATGGGGGCAATTTTGATCCTCTTAATAGGCTAGACCCTTTATAGGCAAATCCATAGAACTTTTAATGTACTATTTTCGGGTCATTTTACAGCTGCTAGTGGGTTGTCCCATGATGCACACTATTAAAACTGACAAGGAGGGTGTCAGGGTATTAGGACGCGAATTTTGCTCAAATTTTGGGAGATGATTTTGGATGTAATAGTTATTTATGTACCTTGGGCGAGCCTTGCTCGATTACGACCTGAGGAAGATATTAACATCGTGGGATAATAAAGCCAAGGCGCGCGAGCGGCCGAGGCTTTATCCCACGATCTAAATATCGTCCGAAGGCCGTCATCGCGCAAGGCTCGCCCAGGGTGCTTAAAAAATTTTTCATCCCAGGCAAGGACGCATGAGGGTTTTTAGGTGCAGATGTTTTTTTACAAATAATTATATTTATATAATAAAATTAAAATTATATGGTACTCTTTTTTATTAGAATTTATTAATTCTTGATATTAAATAAAAAAATCAACAATCAATAAGAAACAAGAAATAATAAAATTAAAAAGAAATAATAACATCGACAATAAAAAATTAACATTATTAAAATTATTCATAGTTGCAATATTATTGCCATTTTATAATTTTATTTTTTTTTATAAATATCCATTTTTTAAAGTATTAAAATTCTGTAGTACAAGCTGTAGCTTGAATACCGAATACAACTGAACTTGCAATTTTGCACTATTGATTCTTTTGTTTTTGATTTAAGTCGAAATACGATAGAGAAATGTTGCTGCTGGGTTATAATGAACTCAATGCAACCCAGGAGCTTTATACTCCTAGGCAGTAATAACTGCTATTGAAGCCTAGGAGCTCATAGCGTGCATCTAACCTATTTATCAATTGAGGACTCTCTACACGTAAAAACCCGAATGTGTCCGCCTGGGATGAAAAAACATGAAAAAAGCCAAGATACTAGACTTTAACGCTCAACATTTCCGCAGCTACAAGCAATTAAAGAACATCACTAAAAAAGTTACTAGATTTTTGAGCGCATATAGTTTTTTAACATTGATAGTTAGAAGCTTTAAACTTTCTTTAAATGAAAGCTGAGCTCAAATCCTTTCGAAATAGTACACTGAGAAAAATAAATAATAAATTTAGTTATAGATAGTAATAAAAATTACTATATTTTATATGAGAGCTGGGACATTTCTGCATTATAACGATTTTTATTACATTTATAACAAATATTATTATAAAATTTGATAAGGTTGGCAACATCGTTTAAGAAATGAAACTATATCTTATTAGAAAAATTGTTATATTACATAGTAAAAATTATGCTATAGTAAAATTTGTTATGACAAAGTAAAAATATTTGATATCTTATGTTGGAATGAATGTTATAAAAATAATAAATTTTATTATAAATATAATAAATTTTATTATGAATATAATAAATTTTACTATTTCAAATAATAATGTCGAGTCGATGATCTGTAAATTTATTTCTAACCTCAAAATTTTCCACCAAATTGAAAGTATAGTTCTGTAACATATGTAGACGATTCGAAATTTTATACGTAATATGTCATGATGGCGCAGTCGGTAACGTTCACGCTTCCCGTTCTCGAGAGACCCAGGTTCGACTCCACTTCAGGTCCGTTTTTTTTCAAAGGTAATTTATTTTAAAAAAATTAAATTAATAAAATAAATAAATTTAAAAAAATAAATAAATTAAAAAATATATAAATAAGAAATTTCGGGAAATAAAAATAAAAAAATTTTTTTCCACGTCACTGTTTTCACAAATTTTACTATGTATTATAGTAATTTTTATTATAATGCAGAAATGTCCCACTCGTACTATATAATATAGCAATTTTTAATACAATCTATAGTTATATTTATTAAAGGATTTCTCTCAGTGTAGTTATAGGATATCAAAATATTATTTTTTCCCAAAGTTATAGCGTAATATAGATTAGATCGAATTTTAGCTTTTATTATTAATTAATGTCATAAAAAGAAAATTCAGGTCCAATCTTTATTACGCTATAACTTTGGGAAAAAATAATATTTTGATATCCTATAACTACTATTTCGAAAAAATTTGAGCTCAGCTTTCATTTAAAAAAAGCTTAAAGCTTCTCACTATCAATGTTAAAAAACTATATGCGCTCAAAAATCTAGTAACTTTTATAGTGCTTTCACAGTAGCGTGGGTACAAGAGTAGTTTAAAAATTTTTTGAATACACCAGTATCTTAAGGTTCCATGTAATAATGCATTGAAAGTACGAATGTTGTACATGCGTGCGAGGGAAGACCGAGCGCTCGAATGATGCGCTCATGAATTCACACTGTCATCATGTATTATAATAGAAGAGCAAGATAGGGGCGATGGTAGCGCAGGGGCTTAGGCTCTTGGCTCGCGCCCTAGAGGACCGGAGTTCGATTCCCCGGGAAAATTTCGTAAATTTCACCCATGTAAAAATTAACATTTTATAGAAATATCTGCTATAGCATTGATGGAACATTCACTAAAGACATGAAAAATAGAGGAACAAGATTGTACAAAAGGTGTGAACTTAGTTCAATTAGTGTGCATCATTGGCTAACCCAGTAACAGCTGTAAAATGACTTTTCAAAAACATCATAAAAAGATTAAAAGTTGTAGAGATATGCTCATAAAAGATACATACATTATTTGCTAAATAGTTTTAAAAAATAGATAAAACTGTGTTTTTAATGGAATTATGATTTTCAAGTTTGAAATATTTACATTGTAATTTCCTTACTCGAGGTCTCACCTTGGTTTTTTGCACATCAATATAAGAGCTAAGTCTGTAAGGCAAGCAAGTATCAAATGCATTGTATAATGTAATATTATAAATGTAGCATAAGAGTCTGTTAGATTGCCACTTGGTATCCATACTGTATTAGAAGATGTTTCTCTTGGAGACAACTTCCACATTTCTTGTCGGAAAACGGCAAAATTTAATAAAGATACGGGATTCACAACTGAAGTTCCATAATTATACACAACTGGCTGTTTTTCTATGGTGCTAAAAAGTAAAATAACATAAGACAAGTATTAAATTACTTATATTTTAGGTTAATTAAAATTAAAATTTTACCAACGTTCAGGAAGATCTTTTATTGTAATTATCAAGGCATTTACAGTCATATCGCTTGGGATCATATCCAAAGGATATCGTTTATAATAACATGCACGTATAAGACCGCAACCGTATGCGAGAATTACTAATACGGGCCCATTCGCGTTATCTGTCCATCCTAATAGATGTTGAGGCTCTTTGTATGTTGATAAGACTAAATTTAACAATTAATACATATTAATTATTAATTAAAATTAAAAATCTAATAGAAGCAAGTAATTCATGACACTGAAATTTAAATATAGATAAGAGTGCTCTGCGTATTTGACGAGACAGGTTTATTCTTATGTATTTTTCATCACTGAACTTAAATCTAGTGACAAATTATGGGATTTTGCAGTGATTTTTCGTGGAAAATGGAATAAATATGATTTTTCATAGTTTTAAGTGTTAGGGCCAAAATTTTGAAAGCAAAAGATATAATTTGTAAATAAATAAAATAATAATGCTATGATTTTTCATGTATTTTAATCTGTTCTTTCTACTTATAAAAATATCATTATTTTAATTATTAAAAAGTCGCTGCAGGATCTCTTAACATGATTCTAGATTTGGATTTAGCTATGAATAATATTTAAGAATACACCAATCTTGTTAAATGACAAGACGTTTTTTATGAATCTGTGCAATAAATAGTATGGGTTTAAAATTTGGAGGATCAGATTACCGACAGTTGAGTTGAAGAACGGATTATTTAATTTTTAATTGAACAAATTGACTATTTTATTTTTAGTTGAAGAAAGGGGCTGTTTAACTTTTAGTTAAAAAAAGGCTATCTCAGAGCAATTTTTTAAATAATTTTGTAGCGTTAACGTTGACAATATTACTGCTTATGTAATATAAAGAAACAAATTGAAATTTATTATTTACTTAGAAAACTCTGGTATATAGAATACATAGCACTCAATTTAGATAAGAGGAAACATTGTCAAAGCTATCACTTAAAGGATTGTTAATAAAGAATGGTTCATTTCGATTTTTAAGCTTGAAATTTGTTAAGAAAAAGTAGTATTTTTCACGTTTACAATGATACGTATAAAAGATCTTTACCTCATGTCGAAAATATTTTTCCACTCTTTCTTTATACGAATCGTTTTTCTTTCCCCTCATTATTATATAAATATGTCGTATATCCGGACAACTTCTTAACAGTTTTTCCATTAAACATTTTCCAAGGAAGCCACTTGTTCCAGTTATAAACAAAGTTTTGCCAGCGTAAAATTTTGTAATTTCACTTTCTTCCGTACTAACACTGTGATGAATAATTTCGGTATCATCGTTCATCCTATTATAAATCTCGTCAATTGCAGTCATGTCTTCCTTCATATTTTTAAAATGTTAAGATTTTTTTCTATGTGGAGCTGACTGTTTCTTAGAGAGTAAAACTATAAACTGAATATCATTCATCAAGTTTCAAATTTTGCGAATTGAAGAATAGTTTAAAAATTTAAGTCAATGTAAATATGGGACCTACTTCGCAATCCTCTATTGTTCCAATTTAATTAATGGATTTCATGTATACACGTGTCAATATTTAATCAGAGATAAAGTAACAATAATCATGACGTTAAAGTTTACAACGTCGAAGTTCAATAAAATTACTGATAATTTCATTTAGTACCGGCCGGATTTGCTGTCCCTGTCTAGTTGAGTTCTCGTTATTTACTCAATTATTAATAATTGTATCTGTAAATTAAGAGTTAAGCGTAATAGATATTATTATTATGGATACTACTAAGAAAAAAATCCTATTGTTTTGTTATTGAGAATAGTAAGGAGCGCGAAAATATTATAGACATACCTTCATACTTAAAGTTGTTCTGGCTATACAGTCTGTGTCAAAGTTAGTATTTTCGATAATGGTTTATATTTTTGGGTAGAGAAGGTTTTTTAAATATAACAATTTAATAAAGAGTTATAGCATTTTAAAGTTTATAACTTTTACCTAAATCTAATGTAATCATAAACAAAGGTGCTAAAGCTACAAAAATGATTTTATTTGACAGCAACAAAATAAACTCATAAACTTTGTTGCTGTTGAATAAAATCATTTTCGAAAGTTTGGTACCTTTGTTTATGCTTACATTAGATTTCGGTAAAAGTTATAAACTTTAAAATGCTATAATTTTTTAATAAATTGTTATATTTAAATCAAACAAGGTTTAAAATTATTGTTTTAATATTATCTAATAAATGATCTGTGAAAAATTGAATTAACTCTCCCTATCCAAAAATATAAACCATTATCGAAAATACTAACTTTTGACACAGACTGTATAGCCAGAACATCCTTAAGTGCTCCTCACTTTTCACAAAAACAATACAATAGAATTCATTTCCCAGTGTATAAATATTAATGATAATATTATCTATTGTGCTCAATTCTAAATTTGCAGTTGCAACGATTAATACTTGAGTGAATAACAAAAAACTCGACTAGACAAGGACAGTAAATCCGGTCTGTACTTAATAAAATTATCAGTAATTTTATCAAACTTCAATGTCGTAAACTTTAACGTCATGACTATTGTTTCTTTATTTTTGATCAAACATTGATACGTGTATAGATGAAATCCATTAATTCAATTGGAACAATAGAGAATAGCAAAGTAGATCTCATATTTACATGACTTATATTTGTTAACAAATCTTCAAATTGAGAATTTTATAAGTGAAGATTAATGTTTAGTCTATTTCTTTAGTTTCTGAGTAACCGTCAGCTCTACAGAGAAATTTTAACATTTACAAAAAAAAATATGAAGGAAGATATGACTGCAATTGACGAGATTTATTACAGAAGAAAGTATAAGTAACAAAAGTTTACACTGGCAAAACTTTGTTTATTACTGGAACAAATGACTTTCTTGGAAAAATTATTAGATAAAGACAGCGAATCCGGCCTCCTTTTAATTCAAAATTTTGAGTTTTATATCATACAAAAGTCATTTATGATATTGGGATCTGACATGGGGGCGTGGTCTAAGCTAAGATGGCGTACCATAGTATACAATTTACATTGTCATATATGGAGCAAGTACCTGTTTTTGTTAATTATGAATATTTCTGTACTATTGGGCAGATACTAATCCTACCAAACGTTATTTTATAAAAGATGAACAAGTTTTCAGAGCAGGACATATAATAAAATACGTTAAAAATAACAAAAATATCGGTGATATAATAACCTTTTCACGCAAGACATACAAGAACATACAAGTCGCATCAACGAACGCTTTCTGCTTGTATGCTACTATTCGTTCAGATTTTATCCACCAGAGAGCGTCTGGTCTATGTCAGATCCCAATACTATAGCCTAATTTCAAGTAAGACAACACTATACATCCATTTCCCATTGCAAACGTATAATCAGAATAGATCCTTAATAGGAGATGAATTTTTGGAAATTCATATATTTTTTATAGCACACTGTGTCCTAAATCCGCATTTAGACACATAGCTGCCTGTGAACTAAGTAGCCTATTATTGTACACCATGTTCGGCAAACTTCATGCTATACAATAATGAGTTACTATTAATTTTCATGAGAAATCTGTGGCTATTGACAATTGCGAGTCTTCCGAGCGGACCTTTATATCAAGATCTCTACACCTCAGGACTAGGGGTGTGCAAATACTCGAATATTCGAGCTCGAGTCAAGTCGAGTTTTTTCTTCGAGTTCGAGTCAAGTACTCGAAAAAATCCGAACTACTCGAAAAATACGAACTACTCGAAAAAATGTGAGTTACTCGAATGACTTGAGCTACTCGAATGACTCCAGTTACTCGAATGACCCGAGTTACTCGAATGGCCCAAGTTACTCGAATGACCCGAGTTACTCGAATAACTCGAGTTACTCAAATAACTCGAGCTACTCGAATAGCTCGAGTTATTTCAATCGAACATTTCAAAGATGAAAAAATTATTAATTATTTCAAAGAGTAGGGTAACAAACAAAATAATATTACATTTTATTATAATAATTAGAAAATCGCTTTTTTATTAGATTATCTCAATATTAGAATGAAGAAAACTTATTTTTTCTACATTATCAGATATCAGTCTACTTCTAGTATTCATATAGTGTTTTATTTCAAGTTAGTCGAGTATCTCTAGTTATCCGAGTAACTCGAGTTATTCGAGTAACTCGATTCGTTCGAGTAACTCGGGCCATTCGAGTAACTTGACTCGTTCGAGTAACTCGAGTCATTCGAGTAGTTTATATTTTTTCGAGTAACTCGAATTATTCGAGTAGTTTATATTTATTCGAGTAACTCGAAAAGTTCGAGTTAATACTCGACTCGGACGAGCACAAGTCGAGTAATTTGATCGAGTTACTCGTAGTTCGAGCTACTCGCACACCCCTACTCAGGACGAAATCTGCTCTAACATCACCCATTAATCGAAAATTGTTTTCCGGTGCTTATGTCACATTCCGTTGGTTTAAACACCGAAAACATTTATCTCTTACCTATACACACATTGTTGATAAAGAAAAAACACCTATTCGATTGACGAAGTTACCCGACAAGAAAAATATTAAGGATGCCCTACAAAATTGTAAGGACCCCACAGGGCATCCTGACAGGGGCGCTACTTGGCTTGTAATGGGGCGCCTTTGAGGTCCCGATAGGGCAGCCTCATTTTCCTAAATATTCTATTATTACCCGTCCACTGCCCGATAATTGCCTGACTATTGATATTCAAAACCTTTTAAAGTAAAACATAACCTCTTCTGACATTCTCGCCAGTAAATTAAATTTTATTTTTTTTATAAGATACGAATTAGTTTGCAAAAGATAAATGTATTGATATTTTTATAAAATAATATGAATGAATCATTCTTCAACTCAATTTTATATATTATGCATTTATTTTGTTCTACGAAAATTCAATGTTGATTGCTATTAAAACACACATATACACCACACTAGTAAATAAAAACATGGCTGTATCTAAAATTAAAATAATTCTTCTTTTCGTGTTGAATATTATTTATATTAAAACTATTTTAGAGTTAAATTTACAAGAAAAATAGTTTTTTTCACGCCAAATAAACACGTGCATCAGATGAGGTTATGTTATCACTTCGAATTTTTTCAACATCGATTGTCAGGCAATTGTCAGGTGATAAAGGGGTAACAATAGGGCACATCTGAAAATGAGTCTGCCCTATCGGGACCTTAAAATCGCCCCATTACACGCCATCTAGGAACCCTTTAGGGCACCCTACAGGGACCTTATAATAATCTTAGGGTACCTTATAGGGACCTCATTTTCACCCGAAATTCGTTTCTAGTCGGGTACATAGGCAGCGGTCACCCATCCAAGTAATAACCGCGCCCAATGCTGCTTAACTTCGCCGATCGGCTGAGGTGCAGTTCCGTAACCCCACCAATGTGCCGGTACACTTTTTAAATTAAATAACTATAATAAGAACGTTAGATACGAGTAAAACTAAAGTTAATGCCAGTGTATCATATGAAACGAAGATGTAGTATTATTGTATTATCATTATTATACGATTTAAGTAAATACTTGAAATTACAGTTTTATTTTTTTCGGTTTTGATTTATCATTCATGAAATGTTAAAATTTTTTTTATTTATAGTTTTTGCTTTCCTTTCTCGATTTATAATTCACGGAATGCCTAGTATTTGCTCTTTTACAATTTTCGTTTTTATTTTACGAATTATCATTCGTGGAGTGCATAGTTTTTGTTAATTATTGATTTTTAAGAGTACTCATGTAATGCGGCGGATTTATGACACTTGTGTTATAAAATAGTATACAATACTTGAGACTTAAGTGGCCCATTACACGACGTGATTATCGCCCTCGCTACGCTCGGGCGATCACTTCACGTCGTGCAATAATGGGCCACTTAAGTCACACGTATCGTAATATACTATTTCTTATATCGAAATTAGTTTTGTGAAATATCTTTATAACAATGCCAAGAGTAAATATTACAAGTTGCAGTGTAATCCTAGGCAGAACCTACACTTAATAGAAGGTAAATTTCAAACAAATCATAAGATCGTTCATTAAAATTTTGTTTAATTTTTTATTCCTTTTCTGATCAATAAATTGAAATTACTTTCAGGAAATTACATTTTCTTTTCTTATTAACCGATAGAAATTGTTTTCTAGGAATATTTTTATAACAATGCCAAGAATGAAGAAGGGAACGTTGCATACATAGGAATTCGATGCAACTTGACATATTTATTATTGATATTGCAGTAAAAATAATTTCACAACAAATGGAAATATGAAATTATTAAAATTCATTTCCTATTAAAAGTGAGTTTCACTCGTAGGATTTCACTGAAACTTGCAAGATTTATTCTTAACATTATCATAAAAATATTTCCCGAAAATAATTGTGATCGGTTTATAATAAAATAGAAGATAAATTGAAAAAATATCAGGAAAAAATAGAAATATGATTTTTTTAAATTTATCTTAGTTAAGTGTAGGTTCCGCTCGTAGAATTCCGCTGTAACTTGCAAGGTTTATTCTTGGCATTGTTATAGAGATGTTTTTTGTTTAATTATTTCAATCGATTTATAAGAAAAGGAAATATGAATTTAAATTTCAAAACGAACGAAAATATGAAATTTTTAAAATTTATCATCTGTTAAGGAATGGTTCCGTTTATGATGGTACTACAACTTACAAAATCTATTCTTAGCATTGTTATAAAGACATTTCCCAAAAATAATTTTGAGCGACTTAAAAGAAAAATAATTATGAATTTTCAAAATTTCTTAAAGAATAAAAACATAAAATTTTGAAAATTTATCCCGCAGTAACGTTAAAAGGAAGAATAACGACTGCGTTATACTTACAGAATACAATCCCTGGGGCCGTGGGATGGATCTGTCAATAGGATTTCGCTATAATTTACACAATTAAACATTTTTATAAAGTTGTTTTCCAAAATGATTTTGATTGATTAATAAGAAATGAAATTATAAATTTTCCAAAACTCTTTGGTTATCAAGGGTCATACGATTTCGATAGGTGTTATTTTATGCGGGGGGTGGATGCATGATGTGGTCTTACTTGTAATGAGACTATATTATATTATAAATTACTTTTATATGATATAAAACTCAAAATTTTCTATTTTTCTTTTATTTTACCTAAACTATACTCAACGGATTTGCACCAAAAATTGTACGCAAGTTATTCACTACTGTCTGAAAAAAATAAGTTTTTGAAAACAAATTTTCTTAACAAAGTTACAATTTTAGAGAATTTAAAAATTTTTTTAAATAATTTTGAATTTTTTTATTGTTTTCTCATAAAGCATTGTATCGATAAGAAAATTTTTCTCTATTTTTTCATTAATTTGTACATATTTGAACTCAGGGAGTTGAAAAAAGTGGTTTCCAGAAAATGTCTGTATGTATGCGTGTATGTGTGTGTCCAGTTACCCAATTGGATTTTGAAAACTACTCAATGGATTTGTTTCAAATTTCACATATAATTTATTTTTTGTTTAACTTGGGAGTAAGCTATTGAGAATTGGTTTCCTTAGCGTAGTTTTAATTTCAGAGTTATTAAAACAAAAAGAAAAGAATTTCGATTTTTTATTTTCGAAATTGCCATTTTTTTTTAAGTTTTGAAAATGTTAGTTTCATCTTTGAAAGTCTATTATTGATAACTCTAATATAAAAAAATGTCTCTACTTGTTTGTAATAACTGCACAAACAAAATCAAGTTTGTTTTGTTCGACAATTTCGATTCAGTAGATTTTTTTTAATCAGATGTCCAGTTTTAGGAAAAATTGTTGAAGAGTTTGCCCTATACTCTGACGAAATAGTGTCGTGCATCTCAGTATCGGATTTGTTCTTGACATGTGCTTATCTATATCCCTAGAACTGGGACGCGCGTTTATTTTGCATAAATTTTAATGTTAAAGTAAAAAATTAATTAAGAATTGCACGCAGAAAAGTGTTTGTAGACTTTTTATTTTATTTTTGTATTAGAAAAGTTAATATTTGTTGGGTGAATAAAATTCTCTAATAGACAAAAAATCAATTAAAAATGTTAAATCAAAGAAAAAAAGAAAGTGCATTAAAAACAAGAAGAAAATTGAGAGAGATTATAGTATTGAAAACTCGAAGTTTTTAAGCATGTTGAAACTTACGTATTTTATTTCAAAATGATTATGAATATATAATGTATTCATAATCTTCAATAACTAACTTCAATTTTCAATGTAAATATTAAATTTCATCTCCCCAGCTAAATAAAATAACAATATATCGATCGTCCGAGTATTAGTTTTGTTTGTCTTACTAGGAGAGTATCAGACCTCCGGATCACGGATTTTGCTCAAACGTTGGGGTAAGTTTTCAAATGTCAAAATATGAAAGGAAACAGAATTTTAGATCCCAACGCTCAATATTTCCCTAGTTACAGACAATTGAAGAAAATCACTAAAAAAGTTACTAGATTTTCAAACGCTTACAGTTCCTTAGCATTGATAGATAAGAGCTTGAAACTTTTTTTAAATTAAAGCTGAGCTCAAATCCTTTCAAAATAGTAGTTATAGTATGTCAAAATATTATTTTTTCCTAAAGTCATAGCCTAATAAACATTAGACCCAATTTCAGCTTTTGTTATTAATTAATGTTTTAAAAAGAAAAATTAGGTATAATATTTATCACTCTATAACTTTGGGAAAAAATAATATTTTGACATGCTATAACTACTATTTCGAAAGGATTTGAGCTCAGCTTTCATTTAAAAAAAGTTTCAAGCTCCTAGCTATCAATGCTAAGAAACTATATGCGTTTGAAAATCTAGTAACTTTTTTAGTGATTTTCTTTAATTGCCTGTAACTAGGAAAATATTGAGCGTTGGGGTCTAAAATTCTGTTTCCTTCCATATTTTGACATCTTAAAACTTATCCCAAAGTTTGAGCAAAATCCGTGATCCGGAGGTCTGATACTCTCCTAGTTAGTTTAGGATTTTTCAATAAATATCGTGTCCGACTTGAGGTTAAATTGATTACATATGATTATTTGTTGTTTTTTTTAATATTGGAATATTTAGCTAAATAATACAGCTAACTATTGAAACTTTTATTTTTCCAAAATATCAATAAATTTTTTTCTAATTCGATATATTGTTGTAATATGGAAATCGTCAAATGATAGAAGCTGCTAAAAAGAAAAGTTGAAGATCATGTTTATATATATATATATATATATATATATATATATATATACGATATTCATGTAAATAAGTTAGTTGAAGATCATGTTTATGTATATATATACGATATTCATGTAAATAAGTTAGTCTGTTATGATCATCAGATGATTTGAGTTCGTTATAACCAATAAAGAATACTGTTATTTTGTAAAAGTGTATTGAGTTATTGTGTTAAAGTATTTTTAAGTTTCATTAATAATTTAGACGTAACAATTTGGGGGCTCAGCCAGGATATCAAATAAAAAAATTTGTCTACGTGATAGAAATTATTTTTATTTGGAAATGTCACGGAAAACGTCAATAAAACAGATAAGTCGTTAATGTTTTTATTAAAAATAAAAATATTACACAAACAAAAATTTAATGCATACACATTAAAATAAAAATTTATTTTATTTTCTTTTATTTTTCTAATTTTTATTATTCTTTTAAAATGATTACACGCTCACCAGTACAAACAAGAAATACAGGCACTGATCCTTCGGAATCAAACATAAATATGTTACAGATGATGAAAGAATTCCAATCAACCAGAGTAGCTTTTGACGTAGAACGGCGTCAATTTAGATCAAAGTTCGAGAAGGAACAACAAAAGTGTCATAACCTTGAACTTGAATTACAAGAACAAAACGACGAATTTCGACGCTGTAATCAAAATCTTATTGAAGAAAGACGTTTACGTGAGCATCGTGATGCAGCAATTATGGAACTTAAAAATAATCTACAGAGATTGCAAGAACAATTTTCAAAAATAAGTCGCCAATATGAATTAATAAATACATGCAATACACAAACAGCACAAAAAAATCAGATACAAGATTCAGCATGAACTATAACACAAAATATTCAAAACATTGGGGTTAGAAATAATGTATTAGATCAAATTTCTCCATCTTTATAAAATGAAAATAATAATATTGGAAAAAGGTTAGGATACCGACTCAAACCTGATTATTTTGACGGAACGTGTTCATTAAGAGAATACTTAATACAATTTAATTTCATAGCTCAGGCTCAAAATTGGAATGATCAGGATAAATGTATTGCTTTAACCTCAAGTTTGAGAGGAAAAGCAAGAACTATTTTCGATAATATTCAAGATCCTTTAAAAACTACTTTTCAAGATCTTAAAAATCAATTGGAATTAAGATTTGGAGAACATTTTTCGTCGCAAACTTATTATAGTCAATTTACGAATAGGTGATAAAAATTTGGAGAAGATTTTCCCACTCTCGAAGGAGATTTAGAAAGATTATGCAGACTTGCATATCCTGAATGTACTAATCCTGAAGTACAAGATAAAATTGCAGGATCACAATTTATTTTAGCTATTTTCAGTAATCAAATTCGCCAAACGCTTCAAGTAGAAAGAATAACATCACTCAAGAAAGCAGTACTTAGAGCTATTCAACTTAACGATATTTTTGAAAATAATCGTCAAAAACATTTTAATCAATCTTCAAATCATGAATCAAGACCAACTTTCATCAAGAAGAATAATTATCAAAAAGCAGATTTTCAAAGGAGAAATTTTAATGAATGTTGGAATTGCGGTTCAAAAAAACATTTTAGATCTGCTTGTCCCAAACAAATTGAAAAACAGGGAAATTAGGTTTTGTTGAACTTGTTGGGGCGGGTTCAACAGAAAGGTTCAAAGCCTCGAACACATGTTCTCGTCTTGTAGCTAGGATTAACGGTAATTCTGATAATTTTTATTTTTTAGGAAAACTCGACGATAAAAATTGTAATTTCAAAATAGATTTAGGTTCTGATGTATCTATAGTTAATTCTAAATTGATAGGATCTAATTTTAATCAAATTCCTGTACATAATATCTTTCTTAAATATCCAACTGGAGAACAAGTTCCAATTGAATGTGAAGTTATAGTTTCAATCAAATTAGGAAAAATTTCAATGACATTACCTATATTTATAGCAAATATAGATGATGATTGTACTGGTCATTTAGTTGTCGGGACGACAATTTAAAAGAGAGGGGAGCAATGTTATAATATGGAAATCGTCAAATGATAGAAGCTACTAAAAAGAAAAGTTGAAGATCATGTTTATGTATATACATACAGTACCGTCCATAAATTCGTGAACAAAATTTTGAAAAATATCGCTCCTTTAAAGAGCATTATCTCTGGTTCTAATGGTCGTAGAATAAAAATCAAAAAAGTAAATTAAAGTATACGAAAAATACGAACTTTTTATGGTGTTTAAAATTTTTCCAAACAATTTTTTCCATTTTTATCCTTCTTTAAAAAAATGTCAATTTTTCACATTTTTAAACATTTTTTCAATCACTTATATCTTTTTTGAAAATAATTATTAATGAAAAATTCCAACGGGAATCGAAAGAATTCTAAAAAATTTAAAATTTATCACTAATGGTTTTTTTTCTACGAAGCTTATTTAGGTAGTTATAAGCAATCCAATGTTAAGAAGTACTATAATAAAATTACGAATAATTTAACGACAACATCAATGAAAATTTAATTATTTCAACATATTTGTATATAAATTTTTTAAAATTATTTATTGTTATAATTCTTTAGGAAAAAACTTTAATTTTTGACAAAATAACACTTAATTTTTCAAGAAATATGAAAAAAAAATATTCTGAATCATTATTTGCATATTATTATTCGTGTTTTTTTATACTACATCACAACATTCAATTGCTTATAACTACCTAAATAAGCTTCGTAGGAAAAAAAACCATTAGTGATAAATTTTAGATTTTTTAGAATTCTTTCGATTCCCGTTAGAATTTTTCATTAATAATCATTTTCAAAAAAGATATAAGTGATTGAAAAAATGTTTAAAAATGTGAAAAATTGACATTTTTTTAAAGAAGGATAAAAAATGGAAAAAATGGTTTGGAAAAATTTTAAACACCATAAAAAGTTCGTATTTTTCGTATACTTTAATTTGCTTTTTTGATTTTTATTCTACGACCATTAGAACCAGAGATAATGCTCTTTAAAGGAGCGATGTTTTTCAAAATTTTGTTCACGAATTTATGGACGGTACTGTATATATATATATATATATGTATACGATGTTCATGTAAATAAGTTAGTCTGTTATGATCATCAGATGATTTGAGTTCGTTATAACCAATAAAGAATACTGTTATTTTGTAAAAATGTATTGAGTTATTGTGTTAAAGTATTTTTAAGTTTGATTAATAATTTAGACGTAACAATATATATATATATATAACTTTGTAAATGTCCGAGCAATAGCCATTTTACCTTAGAATCATTACAAATTTTTTTTTTAATTTCGATTTTTTTTTTTCATTTTTACGAAAATTATTCGATAAATTTGCTCCAAAATTTGTATAAAGGTTATTCACTATTTTCTGAAGAAAATAAGCTTTGGAAAACTAACTTTCTTAGTACAGTTTTAATTTGAGATCATTTTGAAAATTTTGTCTAACGCTCGATCATTCCAAGATTATGAGCTATTTTGTAATTAAATAAATAAATTTTATATTATTTATTTTTAATTTATTTTCATTTAAAGATTAATAATTAAAAAATTTAATGAATATTTCTTATTCTACGATAATAATTATTTATTTATATGGTTCCATGAATTATTAATAAATATTATTAATTAGTTAATATTATATCAATAATCAATAATATAGATAAAAAAGGTCTTATGATTTAAAAAATGATTGTAGTACGTCCAAGATTCTATTAACGTAAAATTTTTTTATTTTACTTTATCCTCCTTGGTAGAAATTGAAACGCTTTGTATTACCATTTTATGACCAGTAGAAATGGAAACCCTTTTTTTAACATTTTATGGCCATTTCTTTGGCATTATTATTACTAATAACCTCAAATTTTTAGATACACCATTTTTTATGGTCACATTTCTACCAGGGCTACAACAATGCTATAATGAATAATTTCCGCATCGTCATTTATTGAATTGTACATCTCATCGATTTAAGTAATCTTACTTTTCGTTTTTTTTAAATTGTTAAATATTTATTTTAAATATTAAAAACGGACAATATCTAAAGAAGTAAAAAAAATTGTGAGTAACTTTAAGCTTATAAATATTACAAGTCTAGATAGTTTAAAATTAATACTTTATGAAAATAATCCACCTCATAAATTTGTAAGATTAAGACATGACACGACTAATAATTAGTAATTTTTGAATATGTATGTGTTATATACATAAAAATAAACATAAAAATTTTTATTACAATATTCTGATTTTTTTAATAAAAAATATAAATTATAAAAGTTTTTTTGTTCTATTATTTTATACATTTTAATTCACATCGCGTCAAATCAATAAAGTTAACGATTTTTTTAAATTATTCTTTTTAAAAAAATTGAATTAGCGTGTTCATAAATGTTTGATAAAAAAATAAAATTTTAGTTACATCTCCTACGTATAGTTTGTTCCTCAAGTTCAATGAAGTTACTTTGAATTGTGTACGTCTATGTTATATAGATTTTAATGCCGAAAATTTCTCAAAAATATGCTTTTAAGAATATGAACAAATATCTACTGGTAATTTAAATAGAAAATATAGCATTGTAGGTAATACTTTATGTTTTTTTTTTTTATTCACATACACAAAATTCGTTTTTTATTTAAATATTAATAGATGCAAGTCATAAAACTAAAATAAGATAATGATTTAAAAAATTTGTATTTGATTAAATAAAGAATTAACCATCTTTGCATAGAAATAAATGAAAATTAACAATAACACGATCTTAAAGACGAAATTTGCCCGTTTCAATAAAAAATGTCTACGTTCTCCAGCTCCACTATTTAAATTTTCCTTCAGAATATAATGCCTATATCCAGACCATCCAGTATACGAAAAATCTTTCCAGTCAATTTTTCTTAGATCAGAAAAAAATAATTCTTGGTCAGTTGGATTAAGTTGTTCAATAACTTTTAACGTCTGAGGCATGTGAACTCTCCAGTCACTTGTAATAAGAGCAAATATACTTGAAAGATTTTTTGTTACCCTAATGAATATTGACAGAACTCTGTAAAAAGATTATTTTTTATATTAGAATTGTTATATTTAATGATTGAAAAATGTTTTAGAAAATGATTAATAATTATAGAATTACTTAATTATACTTTACAGAATAGTATATTATTCATCTAGGAACAAAAATAAAAAAATGTCTGAAATCGTATGTAAATTGTCACCCGAGCCGGGTGATAATGTGATCAAATTTTCAAGGAAATTTGACACAACCCGATTTATTTGATAACCCCCTTAAGGCATTTTTCATTTACTCCCGTGGTGAATATACGATTTTTTCATACAGGCAGCGTATAGTAGATACTTTACTTTTTGCTGGGAAGGAGTAAAGTACCCACTGTACGCGTCCTATGTAAAAAAATTATTTAAAAAAAATGAAATTTATTGAATATTATTTCATATTCATAATAATATTTTAAAGTGACTGTCAACGATTACCGTGCGCGTATAATTTCCATAACTCTGTATTAACAATTTAGAATAATCACATTATTTTTAATACTATATGTTTGCATTATAATGTTTATAAGTAAATCTACAAATCTTTTAATTGATTAGTTTCGAGTTATTTTATAACTGCTAGTGAGTTGCCGCATGATACGCACTAAATGGGTTCAAACCTTTTCCGCAATCCTGTGATTCTATTTCTTACTGAAAGATTCATTAAATGTGCCACCGACAGAGCAGTAGAGATTTCTATAAAACGTAAATTTTCAAATAAGTAAAATAGTAACGATAATTTTTTTATGTAAAAATTTACGTTTCATAGAAATATCTACTGCGTCTG
Source organism: Anastatus disparis (assembly GCA_017163975.1). NCBI lineage: Eukaryota > Metazoa > Arthropoda > Insecta > Hymenoptera > Eupelmidae > Anastatus > Anastatus disparis. Next base: position 8,130,023 of record JAFFSR010000251.1, read on the forward strand.
CACGTAAAATAGAAAGTATGGACAATATATTGGCAATGTATTGGATATTGCTATTACCAATATATGAGATCAACAATTTACCAATTACTTTGGCAATATAGCGGCAATGTAACACTTTTCAATATATTTCCCGTACATCCCCAATAGTTGCTGATATAAAATTATTATAAAAAAATTTTTTTTTTTTAAATATCCGTGACGGGTGTATGACCGCACGAACTTTTGCACCAAAGATCTCAAAATTGCAAATGTTATCTAATTTTCTGTCATTAACAAACAAAATAGCTCAGTGACAAAGTGCAAGCTTCACGAGCAAATGTTCATGTGATCAAATCCCTACCACAGATATTTTTTAAAAATTTATTTAAATAGTACATTATTGACCAAGGATGCATATTGATCATTCTCGGCGAGTGCGAACTTTTGGGGCCGAGCGTCGCGAGGCCTCGAAAGTTGCACGAGGTAGGATGATCAATATGCATCCATGGTCTAATATACTATTTTTTTGACAAAAAAATCCCGAGGCCGAGACAAAAAAATAGTATATTAGACCATGGATGCATATTGATCATCCTAGCTCGTGCAACTTTCGAGGCCTCGCGACGCTCGGCTCCAAAAGTTCGCACTCGCCGAGAATGATCAATATGCATCCTTGGTCAATAATGTACTATTATTTTAGCAACCATCGGGAATATATGGAAAATATATTAGAGAGTATTGTATTAACGCTATATTGCCAAAATATCAGTAAATTGTTGATCCAATATATTGGTAATAGTAATATCCAATATATTGTCGATACTTTTTATTTTCTAAATCCATCAGAAATAGAGTTATAGGATTGCAAAAATGTGTGAACCTAATTGTAATAGTATGCATCATACGACAACCCATTAACAGCTGAACAAGGACTTTTAAAAACGTCACGAGAAAATTAAAAGTTCTGTGGACTTTCTTTTATCGATTAATATAATATCAGTGTTCGTTACTATAATGTAATTTTTTTCCACACTACACACATTCCGTGATAACATGAATAATATGTGTAAAATTATTACATAAATTATTTGGAAATACTTAAGAGGCGGCCGTATCATTCTGTCCTTGTCTAATCTAAATTTTCTTTATTATTAATAAATTAAATATTTTCATAGAAAAGTAAGACAACCGCCCAATAGAGCAAAAGACAAGCAAACGATTCTTTTTTATGAAGAAATATGAAATTTTGATTATTTTTTGAGTGAAGTCTGAAACGGAAAAACAATCGAACTTGATTAAGTTGATTCAACTGTTTTTCCGTTTCAGACTTCACTCGAAAAATAATCAAAATTTCATATTTTTTCATAAAAAAGAATCGTTTGCTTGTCTTTTGCTCTATTGGGCGGTTGTCTTACTTTTCTATGAAAATATTTAATTTATTAATAATAAAGAAAATTGAGATTAGACAAGGACAGAATGATACGGCCTCCTCTTAAGGAGGTACCTTCGTCCACCAATCAAGTCAAATTTTTAATATGCTCATTTCATTAAAAGTTACTAGATATTTTCCCTCCCCAAGAATGTAGCGATCATATGTTTTGTATGGTGATACATTTTAATGTGTGTAAACTATTTAATAAATGTAATAAAGCATCAATATGGGGAAATCCACGAAGTTGTTAATTTTCTTGTCACTCCTCTTTATAACCCTTACAGCAAAAATTTATATTATTATTTTAGCTTATTTTCATAAAATATTAAATTAACAATATGTTTAATGTTAAATATATGGAATTTTCAAATAACAAGATTAATGATTCAACATTTAAAGGGAAAAAATGACGAAAATAAAAATTTTTGTGTGTCACTCGTCAAAATTATAAATTTTTTTTCCGTATAACTTTTTGATCGTTAGAAACGAGACTTTGAGACTCCGGGTAATGGAAGATGATATAAAAATTTAAATTATTTTAGAATTTCAAGAACGTGCCACTGATCTGGAATAAATAACTGTTAGTAGCATTTATGTCATAACTTTTTTAAAAATTTTTTATTTTTGTACTTTTTTAATTGCTGGTATTTGATCAAGCTTTGAAATATAAAATTCCAAGCTCAAAATGATTGCTTTTTTAATAATAAAAAAATCAAGCTAAAGTAAAGTAGCGTGCCACCAAAAATGAAATATTTATAATTCAGAGTATAACAATGCATCTTGCGAAACGCATATCCAAATTTCTTACTTTTTACTGGCACATCCACAAACATTGTTGTAACACTTATATACATAGAGAAACTTTTAAGTTTATGTTCAAGAAATATTATAAAAAAATGTTCAACAATAACCTTTTTGTTTCTTAAAATTACACACGTTTTTATCCGATTCTTTTACTAAATCGATTAAATTAGAATAAGCTATTTTAATATCGGTATTTTTATTTAATTAAGTAGAACTTCATGAACACTTATTAAAAGTTGTTGCGATGGTAAAATATGGTTCTTTATACATGTAGTAACGTGAAAAAACTTTAAATACAGCGAGCCACAATTTATAAAAAAAAAAAAATTTTTTAAACAAAAAGTAACAACTTTATGGATTTCCCCATATACAAAAAAAGAAATAATTTTTATTTAAAACTAAAAAATTAAAATTAATTAAAGAGCTAAGATTATCATCTTTACTGTCCAGATCATTTACAAGCTCTTTTTACGAAATTTGAAAATTTGAGGTTATGGTGTGTTTTTGCCGCCACCCGGTATGTACACCCAACGTTAATTGATTCTTTCCGAATTTTTCAAAATGTTCCAATAGAAACAAAGGAAACAACGGAATTGTCCAATGAAAGTTCAGGATTTCAAAACATTCGGAAAGAATCCATTAACGGTGGGTGTACGATAAAAGTAACTAGATTCGTACGTAAATGAATAATTTATTCATTTATATTTCCGCGTAAAAGTAATGAAAGTTTCTGAAAATTATTTTATAAGTTGCCAGTAATATTATGTTTATCCTCAAAACATTTCATTTTATTCTGTTTTGTAAATTTTAAGATCAACTACAATATTAACGTTTTCCCATCAGAACCAATGTTATATAATTATTCTAATTTCTCATTAACGAGATAGAGAATCTTCATGAAATTTTATATGTGCATTTAAGAGAAAAAACAATTTTGCATAGTTTCGACCAAATCTGTTTTGTAATACTAAAGCGGAGGTACCTCCTTAAAGGAATAGATAAAATTGTAATTTTAATGGAATTAATTTTGAAGTTCAAATTATTTACATTGTAATTTCCTTACACTGAGAGAAAAGTTTAATAACTGTTAAAATATCTGTATATTTGATTTTAGTTTTGAATTTTCTTAGTATTTATTATATTATATATTAATAATTAATATATATAAAGCTAATAACTTCATATATTTACTATAAAACTTTACGTATCTTTAGAAAGAATATAATATCTTAACTATTAATATTTGATTTCAACTATTAAGATTTGTATATTTAATTAGAATCTACAATATATACTTTAATAGTTAATATACTAAGTTAACAGTTATGAAATCTTTCTCTCAGTGTACTCAAGGTCTTACTTTGGCTTTTTGCGCATCAATATAAGAGCCAAGTCTGCAAAGCAAGCAGCTATCAAATGTATTGTACAATGTGATATTATAAATGTTGCATAAGAATCTGTTATATTGCCATCTGGTATCCATACTGTATTAGAAGATGTATCTCTTGGAGACAACTCCCACATTTCATGTCGTGTAACGGCAAAATCTAATAAAGATATGGGATTCACAACTGAAGTTCCATAATTATACACAACAGCCTGTTTCTCTATTGCGCTAAAAAAATAAAATAACATAAGCCAACTATGAAATTGTTCATATATTAAGTTCATTTTTATTGTAATTTTACCACCGTTTAGGAAGATCCTTTATTGTAATTATTAAGGCATTTACAGTCATATCGCTTGGGATCATATCCATAGCATTGCGTTTATGATAAGCTGCACGCATAATACCACAGCCATATGCAAGAATTACTAATACTGGCCCATTCGCGTTATCCAGCCATCCTAATAGATGTTGAGGCTCTTTGTATGTAGATAAGACTAAATTTGACAATTAAGTTAATAGATGTTGATTATTAAAAACAATTACAAATCTGAATAATGCAAGTGATTCATAAAAATTAAATTTAGATATATTTAATCTAATTGGTCAACTGATTGAAAAGAGAATCTTAGTCAATTGTAACATAAACGTACAAAACAAGAGTGCTCTGCATAGTTAAAAAGACAAGTTTATTCTTATGTATTTTTCATCGCTGAACTCAAATTTGGTAACAAATTAGAGGGTCCCGCAATCATTTTTGAGAAAAATAGAAAATATGATTTTTTATGGTTTTAATTGTAAAGAACTATTAGGGCAAAAATTTTCAAAGTCACGTAAAATTATAATTTTTAAACAAATAAAATAACCAAGCTATGATTTTTTTATGTATTTTCAACAGTACAATTCAAATTAGAAATCGGATCAATTTTATCATTTTCCGTTTTTTCTAATTATGAAAAAATCATGGTAGCGCTAAAAATGTTACTCTTTATGTAAATTGAAGAAATAAATAGAAACATTACTTATTCTAAAAACTCTCGAATGTACGATACATAGTATTTAATTTAGTTAAGAAGCAACATTATTAGAGCTACGAAAGAATTTACTCCAAAATAGCTTATTTCAAGAATGAAATAAGCCATTTTTTAACTCAATCGTCGTCTTTGTATAAATTTAGATTTATGCAGCGACAAAATAAATGCTATCGCAGGAGAAAATAAATTTTAATTAAGATACACTGACAGAAATGATTTCTAGCGGGGAAACGAACAGTTCACGTGATTAGGGTTTCTCCATGCAAAGAAAAATCTACTGGACGTCAACAGAATTATACATTTTTACGAACGATGCCGTTCTTGTTGTTAGAATAAAAATCGATTTCCGCTAGGAGAAATCCTTTAACCTGGAGAGGAAATCTGACTGCTTGTATTTTCACTTATATAACACAACCTTATTACGTGAAATTTCTTTACTTCCTTCTTTAATATATTTTATAGCACTGCGTGAGCTAAATCCGCGTTTTCTACACCCTTTAGTGGGAGCTAAATACTTTTTTGAACTGTGTAAAAAAGTACTACCGTAAGAAATCTTACACTTTATTATACGGTTCAAAAAACGCTGCCAAGTGCTTTGGCGGAATGCTTTCTCATAGAGCTCTTTGAGTTTCATTAATATTTTTTATATTTATTTAAATATGATTTTAATATAAAAAAATTGTCTAACATTAATATTTATTAATAAATTTGTACTTTAAAAGAACGAAGTCAACATCTAAATCAGTAGTACTATTATAAATTTTCAAGAGTTACTCAGAAATCAAAAGAAGTGATCAAAAAGCTTCGCTAAGAAAATTATTTTTTTTAAACTTGGTTCATAAAGACAGTAGCAAATAACTTGTATACACATTTTAGAGCAAATCTATCGAGTACTTTACGTAAAATGGAAAAAAACTGAAATATGAAAATTTTTTAAGAAAATTTTTAAAATTTTCTAAAATGAAAACTGCGCTAAGAAGATCGGTTTATAAAAGCTATCCTTCTTTTGGCAGATGCAAATTATTCCCATGGAAATCTCAAAGCAAATTCATCAAGAAACTTACGTAAAATACAAAAAAAATTAAAAATCGAAAATTTTTTCAAATTCTTAAAATGGCTCTATAAAAAAAACTACACTATGATTACCAATTTTCAATAGCTTCCCGCCTAGTTATACAAAAACATAAATGGTATACAAAATTTGAAGCGAATCCATCGAGTAATTTTCGAGATCTAACTGGTTAAATAAATAACATTTTCTTTTCAAAATTTCTTTTTCTAAATTTTAAAAATGCTCTAAAATTAAAACTACGCTATGAAAATCAATTTTTGAAAATTTCCCTTCCTTTGGCAGTCGCAAATAATTTTCCTGCAATTTTTAGAACAAATCTATCGAGTACTTTACGTAGAATAAAAAAAAATAAGAAAAGAAGAATCGAATTTTTTTTTAAATCTTTAAAATTCTCTAAAATTGTAACCACGCTAAGAAAATTCGTTTTCAAAAGCTTATTTTTTTCAGACAATAGCGAATTAATTGTATAAAAATTTTGGAGGAAATTTATAGTACGGTTTACGCAAAATAGAAAATAAATGAAAAATAAAAATTTTTTTGAAAATTTTCAAAGTGCTCGAAAATTAAAACTGCACTGAGAAAATTAGTTTTCCAAAGCTTGTTTTCTTCAGACAGTAGCGAATAAATTGCATACAAATTTTGGAGCAAATCTATCCAATGGTTTTCGTAAAATAAAAAAAAATTAAAAATTAAAATTTTTTAAAAAATTTTAAAAATGCTCTAAAATTAAAAGTGCGCTAAGAAAATTAGTTTACAAAATTTTTTATACTTTTGGCAGTCGAAATTAAGTTCCATACAAATTTTCGAACAAATTCTTCGAGTAGTTTACGTAAAATACAAAAAAAATGAAAAATCGAAATTTTTTTAAAATTCTTAAAATGATTTAAAAAAAAAACTACGCTAAGAAAACCAATTCTCAATAGCTTCCGCACCAGTTGATCGAAAAATTAAATTGTATGGAAAATTTGAAGTAAATCCATCGAGTAGTTTTTAAGATTTTATTGGCTTAATAAATAGAAACATTTTTTTTTTTAGTTTTAAAATGCTCTAAATTTAAAACTAAGCTAAGAAAATCAGTTTTTAAAGATTTATTTTATCCAGACAATTACAAATAATTTCCGGGCAAATTTTGAAGCAAATTCATCGAGTAGTAAACAAAAAAAAACCAAAAAACGAAAAATCAAAATTTTATTTTTTCTTTAAAAAAAATTCTAAAATGAAAACTACGCTAGAAGAACCAATTATCAATAGCTTCCCAGTAAGTTAGTCAAAAAACTAAATTCCATGCAAAATTAGAAGCAAATCCATCGAGTAGTTCTCGAGATACAGTTTACTAACTGAATTCACACACACACACACACACGCACGCACGCACGCACGCACGCACGCACGCACGCACACACACACACACACACACACAGACAGACATTTTCTGGAAACCACTTTTTTCGACTCACCGAGTTCAAATATGTACAAATTAATGAAAAAATAGAAAAAAAATTTTTTTATCGATACAATGCTTTCTCTATGAGAAAGCAAAAGTATCCATATCGTAATCACGCGTTACAATCACTCTTAATACATATATTAATACGTAGAAATATCTTTTCACTCTAAATAACACGTAGAAAATCAACAAAAATATATAAATACTTCAATAAAGTATTTAAAATATCAAGAAAACGAAAACTATAGTTTGTAAATTATTGTTGTGCCGTGAGTTGTTAAAATATATAAGACATCTGAGCGACGGGCATGCGCGTACAATGCGTGTGGCCTAACGATGAGAAAGAGAGAGATGCATATATGAACAATGAACTAGATGCTTTACTTTGTCTGACTTGTGTATACATGAATCTAAATAATCGGCAAGATTTTGTTAGTGTATTGTATTTAATTATTAATAAAATATCAGTGAAATGAATACTTATTAATATAATAAATTTCACATTCTTAGAATGCTTCTGAAATCGTTTTTGTTTTTCTTATTTGTTTGCGAAGGGTTTAGTTTTGATAATGTATATAGTTTTAACTTTTTTTCGAATTATTATTCGTGGAGTACATATTTTTGTTGATATATAGCGTTCGTTTTTATTTACGAATTATCATTCGTGGAGCGTATAGATTTCGTTAAAATTGATTTTCACGGGTATAGATTACGTGTGGTGGATTTATCTCACACGTGCTATAAAATAATATACGATACGTGAGCTCGAAGTGGTCCTCTTACACGACGTGCTTAGCACCCTAGCTGCGCTTGGATGCTAACTGCACGCCGTGTAAAAAAAGACCACTTGGAGCACGTGTATCTTAATGTACTATTTTTTTTTTCTTAAGAGGATATTGTCTTCTACATGTTAACCTTTTTTATATGGTGATATCGGGGGAGCCTAATCCAGTTCCCGTTTAACACATTATATCAGACTAGACTGTCTGACACACCATACAGAAAACTTTGATTACCGATGGATGGTTAGCCACTTTTGTGACCAACAATCAACCGATATCCAATGAGGTCGGATTTTTTAAGAGTCGCGATATAAATAGCACATACACTAATTTTCTTTCAAAAAAAGTCAGAAGTACCTAGCCAGGTTTCGAACCCATGTCCACCACGTTGAAGGCAAGAGCTCTATCCGTTACACCACCGCGCTCTCCCTTATTTAGTATGTTAAGATATATTATTAAATACTTCAAATGGAAATTTGTTTGGATGTAGAAAAAATTCATTTGGGAATAGAATAATTGAAGCCCATGTCAAAAATAGGTTGTCAAGCATTTTTCTACTAGACACAAGAACACCCGAAAACAAGTGAATTTTATTCTTCCTTCAAGTGGAAACATGCTACCAAGAATAACAAGAATAAGGTGAGTGTACCAGTTCTTGGACACCTTAAGAATGGTACCACCCAATAACTGGACACGGGCAAAATCGCGATTTTACCCGTGTCCAGTTATTGGGTCGTACCATTCTTAAGGTGCCCAAAAACTGGTACACTTACCTTACTTTCTACTACCGACTAGTGGATTCCACTTGCCTCAAGAAATCATTTCTGTCAGTGTAAGATTATTAACATTTATTGTAAAGTATTGTATGGGTATAATAACATGCTAATTTATAGGTTATATCATAAACATACTTTCAGTTACGATGTTTTAAAACAATCGAGCTACCTTAAATAATTATTCTATTTTATTTCTTTTAATTATTTATGTGTTTTTAAAACTATAATTAATTTTATTGGACTTACCTATGCTTGGTCTGAAGATACCGCAAGGGAAAGCTACTTTTTCTGCGCGTAGTCTTACTAATTCTTCAGCAGCTGCCTTGGAATAGGTGTACCTATTCAAAAAATCTCCCAAAAATGATTTCTCAGCTTCTTCACTCATGCCGTTTTCAGTTTTCAAATCAGCTTCTATAAGGTTGTGTATCGTTGTCAAGTCTGCTGGTGCAGTATAAAATTTTTCTTCTATTCTTAATTTATAGCAGTGTGAATAAGCAGTTGAAACATACATAAAGAGTTCCAGATTCTCACATTGTTCGGCCAAATCGAGTAGATTTTTTGTTCCTAGGACGTTAGTTGTTAAAAGAACATTTATTCTTGCATTAAATTTTACATTTGCTGCGTTATGAATTATAATATTGGTTTCTTTTTTTATGATCCTTTGATCTTCATTTGACATTCCTATGTTATCTAAACTTAGATCACCGTTAAATGCTGTTACCTTTTTCTCAAAATTTGGGTTGGAGTTCCTCAGAAGATCGAAAATCTAAAACGTAACATCTTTTTTATCTTAAATGATCAAAAATTTATGATAAAATGAATTTTTTTACAAAAAATAAAGATCAAAGCAATTGAGAATAGGATATTGGGCCGTATTACTGAGGCATTAAGATAATTTCCGGAAAACAGCTCAATTATTAAATAAAATTATGAAAATATTATATTATTATAAGTTATCATTGTTAATTCGTGTGTTTTTCTTTATGAAAATATTTTTTTTCTGTTATAAAATTGATAATTTACTGATTTATAGTGAAAATAAAAAAATATTTATTTGTCCACATTACTGTGCCTTCAAAATAACCTCAGTCTCGATTCTGTGCCCCCAGTTACTGAGCTGCAAGCGATACCGATAGTGGTACCGTTAGAGAGGGAAATTCAAAAATTTCCAAAATAAAAGTATGAAAAAAAATATTTTTTATGATTTGATAAATAATATTAAACACAAACAAAGAAAGTTACTATAACAGAATTAATTTATTACACTTATTTATGATTTATAAATATTGCATAATTTTTAAATTATTTATAAAATCATAAATAAGTGCAATAAATTAATTATGCTATATATAGATAAGTATGCTAGATATAGTAACTTTCTTTGTTTGGATTTATTATTAATTATCAAATCATAAAAAGTATTTTTTTAATACTTTTATTTTGGAAATTTTTGAATTTCCCTCTAAATGGCTCCATTAAAACTTAATGTAAATATATGCGAAAATAGGTTAGGTTGACGTGCACAGTCATTGGGACAAGTTTAAAAAACACGCTGTAATACTTGATTTTCAATTAAAATAAAAAAAAACATGATATAAATAATATTCCTTTCATTTATTGCAAAATTGAAACATATTATTTTATTAAAAATCATTTTTTGATCTGTACATCTGCATTTTAATAAAAATATAAACTATTAAAGTTAACGCTGATCCTTAAGGTTTTTCATAAGCAATTCACACCAATTATCGAAATGCGTAAAAGATTGCTTTCATATGTATTTATTTAAAAAAAATAATTTAGATTGTGTGAAATTTCTTATTGTAATGTGAAAAATAGTTAGTAAAGAATAAATAATAGTTAGTAATATAGATAAACAAAAAAATTTATTCATCTATATTAATTTAAAAATTCAATTTTTAAAACGATTAAATATTTGGAGCTCAATAGTGGGGACAGGCTCAGTAATACGGCCCAATACCCTACGAAACAAACGTTATATCGTAGCTTTTAACGAAGAATGGTATACGCTAGTGAAAATTAGCATTTCTCACTTTTGCAATAATACTGTCAGGTCTTGAATATTTTGCAACAAGAGTGTACATGTATTTCATAGACATAAGAAGAATAGAATGTTATTCAAACAAAATGGAAATGAATGGTCTTCAAGACTCTTTTAAAATGGAACAATTTCCATCCAAATTATCTATTATATACATCCAATTTATTTATACTTTTTAGTTCATTGTAAAAACGTAGTTTAGAAAAAATTATTTTTCTTTAAGTAATTTTTTTAAAAGTAATTACACGTTGAAATATATATCGCGAAAATTACTATATAATATGGTAACCGTGGGACATACTTTATTTGTATAAAAACTACTGTTTTAAATAGTAAACATTGCTATATATACAGTCAAAATTTTAAATCTTCACCATTCAAAATAGTAATTTTATTACAAATATTAATTTTCATTCAATTAAAGTATGCCCACGGTTACTATCCAAAATACTAATTTTTACGATAGAATTTTTCTCCGTGCAATAATAAATCTTTTTGAAATTTCTGATAATCACATATTTTTATAATAATTATAAAATAAATATAAAATTTTAGGAATTTCAAATAGTAAAGCTCTAAAATCATTTATAGTAAGAAAATAAGCATTGTTAGTTGGAAAATTAGTTTCTCGTTAATTCCCGTGTTCAGAAGTACAAAAAAAAACTTGAAACAAACTTCCATTTTTAAAAGTTTTATCCATTTAAAATTTTTATAAATAAATTCATGTACACTTATTTCAAATGTCACAGATGACGTAAGTGTTTAATTAAAAAAAAAATCCCAATAGCATTAACTTTATTGCATTATTAAAAATATTCAAAAATTAATATAGAACATTTCAATACTTAATTTTAAGGAAAACCTAAAATGTCATTGGCTTCAAAGGTAAAAAATAGGTTTAGTATATCATTGCGCCCTTGCCGACTAATTGAAACGTTACTATCTCTTAATCAAAAAATTTTTAATATTTTTTGAACAAACAAATATAAATTTGATAGCGATTTTCAATTAAAAAAGTAAAATTTGTTGAAAATTTTATTTTTGGAAATTATATTTAACCAATGAGCTACCACTATAATATTATGATATAATTTTATTTATTTTAAAATAATATATATAAAAAATCTTAACCTCATGTTGAAAATATTTTTCCGCTCGTTCTTTATAAGAATCATTTTTCTTTCCCCTCATTAGTATATAAATATGTCGTATATCCGGACAACTTCTTAATAATTTTTCCATTAAACCTTTTCCAAGGAAGCCACTTGTTCCAGTTATAAACAAGGTTTTACCAGCGTAAAATTTTGTGACTTTACTTTCTTCCGTACTAACATTGTGATGAATAATTTCTGTATCATCCTTCATCCGATCATAAATTTCGTCAATTAAAGTCATTTCTTTCTTCATGTTTTTTTAAATTTTACGATATTTCTTTGTGTTAGGCTGACAGTTTTTTAGAAACTAAAAGTATAGACTGAAAATCACTCATCAAGTTGTACAGTTCACGAATTGAAGAATTGTTTGAAAATCTAAGTCAATGTAAATATGAGATCTACTTTGTTATTCTCTATTGTTCTAAGTAAATTAATGGATTACATCTACACGGTTAAAACATTTGTGTAATCTGTTAACATTTTTCGACTGTTACTTAATGTCTGTTAAATCAACAGACACGAGTATGTTAATTTAAAATGTATATTACATTTTTCACGGATAATTCGTCTGTTAAAGTTACAGACATTTTTGTCTGTAAACAATTTTAACAGACGTGTCTGTTAATATTTCTAACCGTGTATTAACATAATCTAAAAGTAAACGTTATTTTCTATTATTATCATTAATCAATTTATAATCTTAATGAATAAACTGTAATTTTTTTTAAAATGATGTTCCTACAAACGTCTTAAGGTGACTCTTTTATTAAATACTGTATCAAGCAGAGATCTGAAAAAAAAATTATTTTCTATCAAACAATTGTTATAAAAAATGTTTACAACAAATCACAATTTTTTTTATATTTTATTATTCCATAAAAATATCTGCAATTTCCATAAAAATATCTTGCTAGTATTTTAATCATATCATTTTTTAAAAATAACTTTTATAGCATCGCATGTCATAAATCCACACTCATGTCATACTTTTCCGTGGCATAAGTAGTCCATTATTGTATTGTGCTTATCGGCCTTGCTAAATTTGGTCGATAACCACTCGGAGCATTTTTTTTCTTTAATTCATTAAGTAACTTTATATTTTTACTAACAGCATATACTTTTTATGATATTTTTTACTAATTAGGATAGTATCGGACCTCCGGATCATTGATTTTGTTGAAACTGGAAGAGATTTTTTCTAAAATAAAAATATGGAAAAAGCTATAGGTTTAGATGCCAACGCTCAATAGATTTGGAGCTAAATCATATACAAGCAATAGTTTTATTAATCATAATGAAAAATTAACATTGTTTCAAAGAACCATACATGACTACATGTTTATATTATGTAATAAACCAAAATAATATAAAAATTTTAACAAAAATTCTTTAATTTGAGTTTTATTAAATAAAAAAGAAGAATTGGTTCAAGTTATCAACAATATAAAAAATAAGATTAAAAATTATATAGCTGGTAATTTTCATACATTTTTTATCTCCGCTTTTTATTGTTGATATATATTGAACAAATTGATATTTTTTGTTGCAATAAAGCTCAAATGAAAGAATTTTTGTTAAACTTTTTATATTATTTTGGTGAATTATATAAGATAAACACGTGTTTATTTATAGCTCTTTGAAACAATATATAATTTAGCTCCAAATTGTTTGAGCCTTGGCATCTCAAACTCTAGCTTTTTTCAGATTTTTATATTATAAAACACCTCTCGCAGTTTTAACAAAATCGGTGATCTGGAGTTTAAATCTCTCCTAGTAAGTATTCCATTTTTTTCACTAAAATTCGTTAAAATCACCTTAATCAGTATGGAATGTTCTGTAATGTGCACAAAAAATTTTGCAAATTGCATGTTATTTATACTTAAAATTTAAAATATTTGCTTGATACGTTTTAAAGAGAAGTATTGTGACACGTTGGGTGTATTTAATTAAAGAATCCATAAAATTTTTTTATATTACTATTTTATATTATTTGTTTTAAATTAATTTTGATTTAAATTCAAATAGTTTAATAATTTACTTAATATTTCTTATTCTATGGAAATAATTATCTATTTATATGATTACTTAAATTAATAATTTATTATTAATTAGTTAATATTCCATTAATAATCAAAATATTTAAAACAATGTCTAATGATTTAATAAATGAATATATACAAGATTGCATTAACCTAAAATTTTATTTTACTTTATTCTACAATAATATTATTAGAAACAATTCTCGTATTATCATTAATTCGATTGTATATCTCACCGGTTAAAGTAATCTTGTTTACCATATTTTTTGAAAATTTTAAATGTTTATAGAGTAAAAGCGGCCAATATCTAACGAATTAAAAAAAAGTTGCAAGTAACATTCAATTTATAAATATTGCAAGTCTAAGTAGTTTTAAATTTATAATTCATTTTTAAATTTAAAAAAGTTTGAAATTTTAATAGCTTATGCAAATATGAGTTCACTTCATTCTTCATTGTCTTATACGACATTGGCAATGTATGAGACAGCACTGAATGTATAACTGTAAGAAAAACTCTTCAAAGAAAAAATGTATAATGCTCGTTCGTTGCGATGACATTCTACTAAAGTGAATTACTTTATATCAAGAAACAATTAAAATTTGACCCTGAATCGAGGTACAAAGATTATTTTCATCAAATATTAATAAATATGATAACACCAAAACTTTATGGAAATAATAAAAAAAATAAAAAGCGGCTCCTACGGAAAACTTTGATAAATTTTTCTGATCTTGATCAGTAATGCCAATTGAGTCAGCGATCAATATTTTTCATTTATATTTACTTAACAACTATAAAGTTATTCGCACCTCTCTTCATTCATAATATTCAAGTGAGTTTTCATAGTAAAAAGTAGATAAATATTGTGTAAATTTCAAAAGTATAAAATATTAACTAGTTAGAAGCATGAGGCATAAATAAAAAAAATTTTTAAGTAAGAACGTATATAAAAAATCTTAACTTAGTTAAAATTATTTTAAAATAGCTTACATATATATACTTAAACACGATTTTTAATATAACGACTTTTGTAAAAACATGTGTTTATCACACTGAGAAAAAAATTTATCGTTTCAATATTGCCAAACACATTATTTATTTAAAACAAAACTTATTTTTTATTTAAAAAATAGAAAATTTCAAATAAATAAATATTTTTTTCTCAGTACACCTAAAGTTATGATTTAGAAAAAATTGGAAATAAATAAGTAAACTCAATAAATGTAACAAAAGAGATTAAGTAATTAATAAAAATTAACAAATTCATAAATAGTTAAATAAAATGTAATAATTTTTAAATTTTATCAAAAATAATTTATTAATAATAAATTTTTTAGCTGTTTGATAAACTTGTATTTTTATAACAATTATAAAAATTAAAAAATTCAAAGAAGCAAGCTACTTGAACTATTTTTAGTAAAAAAATAAGTATTTTACATTAGAATATTAAAAAATACGAGTTTTTTTATTTATGATCGTGTTAATAAATATAAACTTTAAAATCCAATTTCGCTTTCATGTGCTTTATAAGCTTTTTTAAGCTCTTATATTTGAATAAACAAATTTATTCAAATATTTATTATTTAAGAAATTACTAACTAGGAGAGTGTCACACCTCCGGATCACGGATTTTGCTCAAACTTCGGGATAAGTTTTCAGATGATAAAATATGGAAAAAGCTAAAGTTATAGTCACAAACACTCAATATTTCCCTAGTTACAGGCAATTAAAGAAAATCACTAAAAAAGTTACTAAATTTTTAAACGCATATAATTCTTAAGCATTGATAGCTAGAAGCTTGAAACTTTTTTTAAATTAAAGCTGAGCTCAAATCCTTTCGAAACAGTAGTTGCAGCATATCAAAATATTATTTTTTCCCAAAGTTAAAGCGTAATAAGGATTGAACCTGAATTTTCTTTTTAAAACATTAATTAATAATAAAAGCTGAAATTAAGTCCAATCTTTATTACGCTCTAACTTTGGGTGAAAATAGTATATTACGATACGGGCGACTTAAATCACCTATTATTATACGGCGAAGTTAGGGCCCGAGCGTCAGCGAGGGTCCTAAACGCCGTGTAATAATAGGTGAATTTAAGTCGCGAGTATCGTATACTATTTTATAGCTCGAGTGATTTAAATTCGCCACACTACATCTGTACTCTCAAAATTCAATAACAAACAAAGGCTATGCACTCCACGAATGATAATTCATTAAAAAAACGAATTCTATTTACCAGCAAAACTATGTATTCTACGAATGATAAATCGTAAAAGAAAAGCGAAAACTGCAAAAAAGCAAAATCTAAGCACTTCGCGAATAATAAATAGAAAAAAACTAAAAAATATTTATAAAACATGAAATAACATTATGTCAAACTGTTGAAATTAATTCTGTAATAATAAAAATCTAAATTTCCTTTCATATATGTATTAGGGCCGTAGGAGCAACAATTGGTAACTTATGTATTGTATTAGCAGTTGCGTTTAGGGGAATCACAGACGTGACGGAGTCTTAGAGCGTCGAAATGACTACCTCTTCGTTTCACATGTTACACTGATATTAACTTTGGTTTTACACGTATTTAACACGCTTATAATTGTTATTTATTTTGAAAAATATCGATATAAAAGAGTTGCAATAATCTACACCTTATTATTATCGATGAATAAACTCTTTAAAATAATCCAAATATCAAAATATCGCTTATTATAAGTGCGTGATTTAAGTGAATTCAGCGTTATATTCATTATCGAACAGCGTAAAAATTTATCGTTTAACTATCAGCTCAGCGGGATTTAAGCGCGGATTTAAATCACGCAGTGCTATAAAAATATTTTGATATGCTGTAGCTACTGTTTCGAAAGGATTTGAGCTCAGCTTTAATTTAAAAAAAGTTTCAAGCTTCTAGCTATCAATGCTAAAGAACTAGATACGTTTAAAAATTTAGTAACTTTTTTAGTGATTTTCTTTAATTGCCTGTAACTAGGGAAATATTGAGTGTTTGTGACTATAACTTTAGTTTTTTCCATATTTTATTATCTAAAAACTTATCCCAAAGTTTAAGCAAAATCCGTGATCCGTAGGTGTGACACTCTCCTAGTAAGTAAGTAAGAGTTGAAATCTTAAAAAACATTAGATCAAGTTATTACTTAAAAATGTCTTAATAACAATAATATAACAATTAATTTTTGTTGTGGAATGACTTTCTAAGAAGTCATCGTCGAAAAACTGTTTCCGCTCTCGCCTTTTCCGAGTTTTCGCATTCGATTTAGGTCGGCACCGAATACATGCTGCAAATAAACGTTTAATTTTTTTTTTTTTTTTTTAACGTCGCTCTATTTATGCTATGCTATTATTGCTATGCTAATCAGCGACGGAGCTCGTAAGTGTGTTTGTGAACCAAGCACATGCAACGTACAGTGGTGCTTGTATCAATCGGCCGAGAGCGGGATTCGAACTCGGAACCTCGAGATTATGAATCCAACGCTCTACCGAATGAGCCACAGACTGACTCCTTACGTTTAATTTTTATTTTCTTTATATTTACATTTAATTTGACACAAGGAGGTACAGATTGATAATTTTTTTAAATATTGTAAAATATTTGTTGATTTGCATTTTTAATTGATTATATTTCAAATATTATGTTTCATATGATAAATAATCAAAATGCTTTATATTTCTTTTTAAATTCTAATTAATTAATAAGAATATCGTTCCGTTAGTTAATTTAAACATTTTCCACACCATTTATTACATAAAATCTTCATATCTATGTGCGGATCTAAATCAAACGTGGGTTATGAAATACTTAAGCCTCTCAAGTTCAAGACGTAAGAGTGAGGGGAAGAGGACCTAAATCGGACGGACCTAAATCAGTCATGGACTGTATTTTAGAAAAGGAAACAATTATTTCAACATTTCACGCACTGTTAAATGATGTTAAATATTATATTGGTATGATCCTTGCCACAGAAATATAAAAACACGATCTCGTTACTTTTGATATCATTAAAAATATATTTATAAGAAATAATAATGTTTTATTCTTTATGTAGTCTCTGAAATGTATTTATTTTGATGAAAATTTATTTGCTTATAATGTCCAAATAAGAAATACATGTATTTTAAGAAATGTAAATGAATTACTTAATATACATCCTTGTTTATTGGTTTAAAAAGAAAATATGTTATTTTTGTAACTATTACGTTTTAAAATATAATAAATTTGTATGCATCATAATAAATTTTTATTGTGTTAACAAAAAATATTTGTTAATGTTATTTACATTTTAATTTATATTTTATTTTCAAATTTTACGAAAGGTAAAAATATTTGATAGTATGTAATCTACTAAGGGCATAAAGTTATAACTCATCCAAGAGTTGGATCATATCTTATACGAACATCAATAACACGACTAATAATGAGTAGTTTTTGAATATATGTGTATTGTACATAAAAATTTGTATTTTAATAGTTATTAACTATGAATTACTTAATATACTAATAAATTAAAAAAATATATTTATTCGATTTAATCTACATTATATTAGATAAATTTAGTTATTTTAAAATTATTCTTTTTGAAAAATTTTAATCAGCATGTTCATAAATGTTTTGACTTTGTGTACATTTTTTGATAAAAAAAGAAAACCTGAGGTATATCTCTTATGTAACAATATAGCTTGTTCCTCAAGTTAGGTGAAATTACTTTAAATTCTGTACGCTTGTATAATTGCCGTATAATTGGGGTAAGAAGAGCCGGTCTGTGGCACAGTCGGTAGGAGCGTTGGATTCGTATTCTCGGGGGACCGTGGATTGAATCTGTTGGAATTTAAAGGAAGAAGGTGTAGTCAGAAAGCACAAACAAGTAATTTTTATAAGTCTTTATTTTGTGCTCTCTCTTATGCTGTTAGACTTGAACTAACTAGATGGCCATGCACTTTGTGCTCTATGGACCTTATCCTAAATTATTATTTTGTTTATAGTATATGAGTGTGTGAGTATATATGAATGTTATAATCAGTTTCGTATATACAGTTCTTAGAGATTATAACTTAATATGTTTGTATTTTCTATGTAACTTTAGGAGTCTTTATACGTTACTTTTTCTAGTTAAAATAATATAAAGAATATTTATTAAAAGATTATATTAATTTTTGTACATATATCAATAGAATCCCGCTCTCGACTGTTTTTCAAGCTAGCACCTCTGTTACATGTGCTATGTTTTTCATAAACACACTTACGTTTTTTTTTAAATTGTTAAATATTTATTTTAAATGTTAAAAACGGGCAATATCTAAGGAAGTGAAAAAAATTGTAAGTAACTTTAAGCTTATTAGTTATTTATGTACCTTGGGCGAGTCTTGCGCGATTACGACCTGAGGACGATGTAAATATCGTCCGAAGGCCGTCATCGCGCAAGGCTCGCCCGGGGTACATCATTAAAATTATTCATAGTTAACAGTAATAATGCAATTTAAATTTTAATTTTTTTTTCTATCAATATTCATTTTTTAAAGTAATAAAAATCTGTAACACAAGCTGTAGCTTGAATACCGAATGCAACTGGACTTGCAGTTTTGTACTATTGATTCTTTTTTTTTTATTTAAGTTGCTTCTAAGCTATAATGAACTCAATACAACCCAGGAGTCTTATACTCCTAGGCAGTAATGGCTACTATTGCAGCTTAGGAGCTTCTGATGCACATCTAACCTATTTATCAATTGAGGACTCTCTGCACATAAAAACCCGAATGTGTCCGCCTGGGATGAAAAAATATTACAAGTCTAGATAGTTTAAAATTAATTCTTTATGAAAATAATCCAGCTCATAATTTTGTAAGATTAAGACATGACACGACTAATAATTAGTAGTTTTTGAATATATATGTGTTATATACATAAAAATAAACATAAAAATTTTTATTACAATATTAATTCTGATTTTTTTAATAAAAAATATAAATTATAAAAGTTTCTTTGTTCTATTATTTTATACAATTTAATTTACATCGTGTCAAATCAATAAAGTTGACATTTTTTTTTTAATTATTCTTTTTAAAAAAATTGAATTAGGGTAGATGTGGGTATTGCTATGGAGGTGCTAGTTACTGTTTTTTCATATAAAATTTGTAAAAATAATTTTTTCCGAGTCCATAAATAATATTTGAATGCATAATCAAATATTATAAGTATTATTTAATATTTTAAAAAATATATCTCACAAAAAAAGTCTAAAAATATTTAATATTGGTTATTTGAAATTGAATAAATTTCGTAAAATCGCGATCATGTATGCATCCTAAATTTGACAATATTTTCTGTTTTTATTCTTTTTTATGTAAAATAAGATCATTATTAAATATATCTTTGCTTATTATATATTTTTTGGAAATTTCACCTAGCACATATTAATATTTTAATTTTACACCTTAGTATTATATGCGTCATTAAAATCACCAAATATGAATTAATGTGGCATCCTTTTATTATTATGACACGTGGTTAACCTAACCTCAACTTTTCAAACGGAATATTTAAAAGTGTCAATAGTAACTGGCACGCAGCATTAGAAACACGGCCGCAGCAATAGCCACAAATACATTTTATTTTAAATTCGTTTCTTCTTAATTTTAATTATATAATTAATGGTAAATTAATTTTTTTCTAGTTAATCAATGTTTAAATATTTTATTAATAATAAAAGTGATAAGTTTTCTTCGTCTATAAGCTTTAATTTATGAGTTTAAAATTCATCATACGTCGATTCCGCTATAATACCCACATCTACCCTAGCGTGTTCATAAATTTTTGATAAAAAAATGAAATATTGGGTATATCTCTTATGTATAGCTTGTTCCTCAAGTTCGGTGAAGTTACTTTGAATTGTGTACACCTATGTTATTTAGATTTTAATGCCAAAAATGTCTCAAAAATGTGTTTTTAAAAATATGAACAAATATCTACTAGTAATTTAGATAGAAAATATAGCATTGTAGGTAATACTTTGTTTTTTTTTCTATTCACATACACGAAATTCGTTTTTTATCTAAATATTAATAGTTTTAAGTCATAAAACTAAAATAAGATAATGATTTGAAAAATTTGTATTTAATTAAATAAAGAATCAACCATCTTTGCATAGAAATAAATGAAAATTAAAAATAAAACGATCTTAAAGACGAAATTTGCCCGTTTCAATAAAAAATGTCTACGTTCTCCAGCTCCACTATTTAAATTTTCCTTCAGAATGTAATACCTATATCCAGGCCATGCCACATATGCAAACTCTTTCCAGTCAATTTTTCTTGGATCAGAATAAAATAATTCTTGATCAGTAGGATTAAGTTGTTCAATAACTTTTAACGTCTGAGGCATGTGAACTCTCCAGTCATTTGTAATAAGAGCAAATATACTTGAAAGATTTTTTGTTACCCTAATGAATATTGACAGAACTCTGTAAAAAGATTATTTTTTACATTAGAATTGTTATATCTAATGATTGAAAAATGTTTTAAAAAATGATTAATAATTATAGAATTACTTAATTATACTTTACAGAATAGTATATTATTCACCTAGGGACAAAAATAAAAAAATGTCTGAAATCGTATGTAAATTGTCACCCGAGCCGGGTGATAATGTGATCAAATTTTCAAGGAAATTTGACACAACTCGATTTATTTGATAACCCCCTTAAGGCATTTTTCATTTACTCCCGTGGTGAATATACGATTTTTTCATACAGGCAGCGTACAGTAGATACTTTACTTTTTGCTGGGAAGGAGTAAAGTACCCACTGTACGCGTCCTATGTAAAAAATTATTTAAAAAAAATGAAATTTATTGAATATTATTTTATATTCATAATAATATTTTAAAGTGACTGTCAACGATTACCGTGCGCGTATAATTTCCATAACTCTGTATTAACAATTTAGAATAATCACATTATTTTTAATACTATATGTTTGCATTATAATGTTTATAAGTAAATCTACAAATCTTTTAATTGATTAGTTTCGAGTTATTTTATAACTGTTAGTGAATTGCCGCATGATACGCAGTAACTGGGTTCAAACCTTTTCCGCAACCCTGTGATTCTATTTCTTATCGAAAGATTCATTAAATGTGCCACCGACAGAGCAGTGAAATTTCTATAAAACGTAAATTTTCAAATAAGTAAAATAGTAACGATAATTTTTTTTATGTAAAAATTTACGTTTCATAGAAATATCTACTGGACCTCCATGTAAAATAGAAAGGGCAATATGAGGGCAACATATTGGCAATGTATTGGATATTGCTATTACCAATAGATGAGATCAACAATTTATCAATATTTTGGCAATATAGCGGCAATATAACACTTTCCAATATATTTCCCGTATATTCCCAATTGTTGTTAAAATAAAATTATTACTAAAAATTTTTTTGTTTTAAATATCCGTGACGGGTATATGACCGCACAAATTTTTGCACCAAAAATCTCAGAATTACAAATGCTATAACCTGCATCTAATTTGCTATCAATAACAAACAAAATAGCTCAGTGGCAAAGTGCAAGTTACGCGAGAAAATGTTCATGTGGTCGAATCCCTGCCACGGATATTTTTTTTAAATTTATTTAATAATAATTTTATTTTAGCAACCATCGGGAATATATGGGAAATATATTGGAAAGTGTTGGATTGACGCTATATTGCCAAAATATCAGTAAATTGTTAATCCAATATATTGGTAATAGTAACATCCAATACATTGCCAATATATTGTCGATACTTTTTATTTTTTAAATCCATCAGAAATAGAGTCACAGGATTGCAAAAAATGTATGAACCTAATTGTAATAGTATATGCATCATGCAACAACCCATTGACCGTTGAAAAAAGACTTTTAAAAACGTCACGAGAAAATTAAAAGTACTGTGTATTTTCTTTTATTGATTAATATAATCTCAGTGTTCGTTATTATAATGTGTGAATTTTTTTTACACTACACACATCTATGCAAAAGATAACTAAAAACTTAAATACATATATACGAATCTCCGTATAGAGATTCTTTTTTCTTTGTAAAATAGTTCAAAGAATATATAAGACTTTGTTTTTAATGAAAAATATTGATTTTTAAAGTTTAAACTATTTATGTCATTATTTTACTCGTGGTCTTACCTTGGCTTTTGGCGCATCAATATAAGAGCCAAGTCTGCAAAGCAAGCAGCTATCAAATGTATTGTATAATGTAATATTATAAATGTTGCATAAGAGTTTGTTAGATATCCACCTGGTATCCATACTGTCTTAGAAGATGTTTCTCTTGGAAACAATTCCCACATTTCATGTCGTATAATGGCAAAATGTAATAAAGATACGGGATTCACAACTGAAGTTCCATAATTATACACAACAGCCTGTTTTTCTATTGCGCTAAAAAAATAAAATAACATAAGCCAACTATGAAATTGTTTATATATTAAGTTAATTTTTATTGTAATTTTACCACCGTTTAGGAAGATCCTTTATTGTAATTAATAGGGCATTTACAGTCATATCGCTTGGGATCAGATCCAGAGCATTGCGTTCAAAATAAGATGCACGTATGAGACCACAGCCATATGCAAGAATTACTAATACTGGCCCATTTGCGTTATCTGTCCATCCTAATAAATGTTGAGGCTCTTTGTATGTAGATACGACTAAATTTAACAATTAAGTTAATATATGTTAATTATTAAAAACAATTACAAATCTAAATAATGCAAATATTCATGACAATTAAATTTAGATATATTTAATCTAATTGGTCAACTGATTGAAAAGAGAATCTTGGTCATTTGTAACATAAACGTACAAAACAAAAGTGTTCTGCATAGTTGATGAGACAGGTTTATTCTTATGTATTTTTCATCACTGAACTCAAATCTGGTAATAAATTAGAGGGTCCCGCAGTCAATTTTGAGAAAAATAGAAAATATGATTTTTCATGGTTCCAACCGTAAGGAGCTGTTAGGGCAAACATTTTCAAAGTCACGTAAAATTATAATTTTTAAACAAATAAAATAACGAAGCTATGATTTTTTATATATTTTCAACTGTAGAATTCAAATTGGAAATCGGATCAGTTCTATCATTTTCCGTTTTTTCTAATTATGAAAAAATCATTAATTTGATCACGAAAATGTTATTAAAAAGTCACTACAAGACCTCTTAATATGATTCTAGATTTGGATTCCGCGATGAAAAATCCATTAGAATTAGACTCATCTCATTAAATTAAAGCATGTTTTTTTATGAATCTGCGTAATTAATGGTATAAGTTTTTAAATGTTGAAGATTAGATTATCGATGGTTAAGTAGGAGAACGAATTATTTCTCTTTTAGTTAAAAAAGAAGGTTGTTTCGATGAATTTTTTAACAATTTTGTAATGGTAGCGCTGAAAATGTTACTTTTTATGTGAATTAAAGAAATAAATCGAAACATTATTCATTTTAAAAACTCTCAAATGTAGGATACATAGTATTTAATTTAGTTCAGAAGCAACCGAGGAAGCAGCATTATCAGGGTTAAGAAAAAATTTGCTCCAAATTTCAAGAACGAAATGAGACATTTTTCAACTCAATCGTCGTTTTTGTATAAATTTAGATTTATGCAGCAACAAAATAAATGCTATTGCAGGAGAAAATAAATTTTAATTAAGATACAATGACAGAAATGATTTCTAGCGGGAAAACGAATAGTCCACTTGATTTGGGTTTCTCCATGCAAAGAAAAATCTACTGGACGTCAGCAGAATTATCCATTTTTAAAAACGATGCCGTTCTTGTTGTTAGAATAAAAATCGCTTTCCACTAGGAGAAATCCACTAACCTGGAGAGGAAATATGACTGATTGTATTTTTACTTATATAACGCAACCTTATTACGTGGCATTTCTTTACGTCCTTCTTTAGTATTTTTTTTTTTAAGTTAATATATAAGGTTATTGTCCTCTACATGCTAACCTTTTTTATATGGTGATATCGGTGGAGCCTAATCCAGTTCCCGTTTAACACATTATATCAGACTAGACTGTCTGACACACCATACAGAAAACTTTTACTACCGATGGATCGTCAGTCATTTTTGTGACCAACAATCAACCGATACCCAATGAGGTCGGATTTTTTAAAAGTTGCGATATAAATAGCACATACACTAATTTTCTTTCAAAAAAAAATCAGAGGTACCTGACCAGGATTCGAACTCATGCCCACCGCGTTGAAGGCAAGAGCTCTATCCGTTACACCACCGCGCTCTCCCTTCTTTAATATGTTAAGATATATTATTAAATACTTCAAATAGAAATTTGTTTGGATGTAGAAAAAATCCACTTGGGAATAGAATGATTGAAGCCCATGCCGAAAATAGGTCGTCAAGCATTTTTCTACTGGACACAAGAACACCCGAAAACAAGTGAATTTTATTCTTTCCTGGAAACATGCTACCGAGAATAACAAGAATACTTTCTACTACCGACTAGTGAATTCCACTTGCCTTAAGAAATCATTTCTGTCAGTTTAAGATTATTAACATTTATTGTAAAGTTTTGTATGGGTATAATAACATGCTAATTTATAGGTTATATTATAAACGTACTTTCAGTTACGATGTTTGAAAACAATCGAGCTACCTTAAACAATTATTCTATTTTATTTCTTTTAATTATTTATGTGTTTTTAAAACTATAATTAATTTTATTGGACTTACCTACGCTTGGCCTGAAGATACCGCAAGGGAAAGCTACTTTTTCTCCACGTAGTCTTACTAACTCTTCAGCAGCTGCCTTGGAATAGGTGTACCTATTCAAAAAATCTCCCAAAAATGATTTCTCAGCTTCTTCACTCATACCGTTTTCAGTTTTCAAATCAGCTTCTATAAGGTTGTGTATCGTTGTCAAGTCTGCTGGTGCAGTATACAATTTTTCTTCTATTCTTAATTTATAGCAGTGTGAATAAGCAGTTGAAACATACATAAAGAGTTCCAGATTCTCACATTGCTCGGCCAAATCGAGTAAATTTTTTGTTCCTAGGACGTTAGTTGTTAAAA
Source organism: Anastatus disparis (assembly GCA_017163975.1). Lineage (NCBI taxonomy): Eukaryota > Metazoa > Arthropoda > Insecta > Hymenoptera > Eupelmidae > Anastatus > Anastatus disparis. Next base: position 8,156,092 of record JAFFSR010000251.1, read on the forward strand.
GAACATTTATTCTTGCATTAAATTTTACATTTGCTGCGTTATGAATTATAATATTGGTTTCTTTTTTTATGATCCTTTGATCTTCATTTGACATTCCCATGTTATCTAAACTTAGATCACCGTTAAATGCTGTTACCTTTTTCTCAAAATTTGGGTTGGACTTCCTCAGAAGATCGAAAATCTAAAACGCAACATCTTTTTTATCTTAAATGATCAAAAATTTATGATAAAATGAATTTTTTTACAAAAAATAAAGATAAAAGCAATTGAGAATAGGATATTGAGCCCTATTACTGAGGCATTAAGATAATTTCTGGAAAACAACTCAATTATTAAATAAAATTATGAAAATATTGTTTTATTATAAGTTATTATTGTTAGTTCGTGTGTTTTTCTTTATGAAAATATTTTTTTTCTGTTATAAAATTGATAATTTACTGATTTATAGTGAAAATAAAAAAATATTTATTTGTCCACATTACTGTGCCTTCAAAATAACCTCAGTCTCAATTCTGTGCCCCCAGTTACTGAGCTGCAAGCGATACCGATAGTGGTACCGTTAGAGAGGGAAATTCAAAAATTTCCAAAATAAAAGTATGATTCTTCAGAAGATCGAAAATCTAAAACGTAACATCTTTTTTATCTTTAAAGTTTTAATAAATGATCAAAAATTTGTAATAAAATGAATTTTTTTACAAAAAGTAAAGATAAAAGCAATTAAGAATATGAAAGAAACGTTATATCGTAACTTTTAACGAAGAACGGTATATTCCGATTTTCAAACTTGAAATTCACTAGTGAAAATTAACATTTCTCACATTTGCAATAATACTGTCAGGTCTTGAATATGTTGCAACAAGAGTGTACATGTATTTATAGACAGAAGAGGAATAAAATGTTATTCAAACAAAATGGAAATGAATGGTCCTCAAGACACTTTTGAAATGGAATAATTGTAATCCAAATTATCCATTATATACATCCTATGATTTTTTTTAAATCTTGTAATAATGAAAATTTAGAATCATAAATTTTCAGGATAATCTGCACAGACTTAATAATCTATTTTAAGTTATAAATTTGTATAGGTTACAAGAAATTTATTTATACTTTTTAGTTCATTCTAAAAACGTAGTTTAGAAAAAATTATTTTTCTTTAAGTAATTATTTTGAAAGTAATTACGCGGAGAAAAATTCTATCGCGGAAATTACTATTTGATATAGTAACCGTGGCACATACTTTATTTGTATAAAAACTACTGTTTTAAATAGTAAACATTGCTATATATATATATAGTCAAAATTTAAAATTTTGACTATTTTTACCATTCAAAATACTAATTTTTTCTATAGAAATTGTAATTTTTACGTTAAAATTTTTCTCCGTGCAATAATAAATCTTTTTGAAATTTCTGATAATCACATATTTTTATAATAACTATAAATAAATAGAAAATTTTAGGAATTTTAAATAGTAAAGCTCTAAAATCATTTAAAATAAGAGAATAAGCATTGTTAGTTGGAAAATTAGTTTCTCATTAACCACCGTGTTCAGAAGCACAAAAAAAAAACTTGAAGCGAACTTCCATTTTTAAAAGTCTTATCTATTTAAAATTCTTAGAAATAAATTCATGTACACTTATTTAAAATGTCACCGATGACGTAAGGGTTAAATTTAAAAAAAATCCAGATAGCATTAATTTTATTGTATTATTTAAAATGTTCAAAAATTAATAAGGAAGATTTCAATACTTAGTTTTAAGGTAAACCTAAAATGTCATTGGCTTTAAAAGTAAAAAATAGGTTTAGTATATCACTACGCCCTTGCCGATTAATCGAAATGTTACTCTCTTGATAAAAAAATGTTTAATATTTTTTGAACAAACAAATATAAGCTTGATAGCAATTTTCAATTAAAAAAGGAAAATTTATTGAAAATTTTATTTTTGGGAATTGTATTTAACCAATGAACTACCACTATAATATTATGATATAATTTTATTTATTTTTAAATAATATATATAAAAAACCTTAACCTCATGTTGAAAATATTTTTCCGCTCGTTCTTTATAAGAATCATTTTTCTTTCCCCTCATTAGTATATAAATATGTCGTATATCCGGACAACTTCTTAATAATTTTTCCATTAAACCTTTTCCAAGGAAGCCACTTGTTCCAGTTATAAACAAGGTTTTACCAGCGTAAAATTTTGTGACTTTACTTTCTTCCGTACTAACATTGTGATGAATAATTTCTGTATCATCCTTCATCCGATCATAAAGTTCGTCAATTAAAGTCATTTCTTTCTTCATATTTTTTAAATTTTAAGATATTTCTTTATGTTAGGCCGAACGTTTTTTAGAAACTAAAAGTATAGACTGAAAATCACTCATCAAGTTCACGAATTGAAGAATCGTTTGAAAATCTAAGTCAATGTAAATATGAGATCTACTTTGTTATTCTCTATTGTTTCAAGTAAATTAATGGGTTATATCTATTAACATAATCTAAAAGTAAACGACATTTTCTATTATCATTAATCGATTTATAATTTTAATGATTAAACTGTAATTTTTTTAAAAATGATGTTCCTATAAACGTCTTAAAGTGACTCTTTTATTAAATATTGTATCAAGCAGAGATCTGAAAAAAAAATTATTTTCTATCTGTTATATTAGTATCAAATATATAAATAAACTAGTATATTCAGGTATATAAGTCTTTATTCAACTCTTACATGTTGCCTCGTGCGCGTCTATATCGCGTCTGTCTCTCCATACGTGAGAGACGTGTATCTTACATATTACGCGCAAGGTATATTACATGCAATATAACATCTTCCCTTTTTTTACAAAACAAATAAAACAGTTACGCTATAAAACTAATAAATTATATGAAATATTTTAGTTATGATAAAAAAATATAAACTTATAAGGTTTAGGTGATGATAAAATTTAAATTAAATATTAATGTAGTTCGATTAATCGAAGTTTACAACTTAGAGCACTTGGGTGCTCCAACACAAAACATTTGTAATACATAAAATATAAAGTTAAAACTAGTCTTTTAATACAAAACAAAGTCTTTGAATTTATCAGGTGTCTTCGCAATTCTTTTAGATCTTGAATCCGTCCGCATATTTTGTTGAATTTGAGGTGCTCTAGAAGGTGAATCTGAAACGTGCATAGGCTCCTTTGCAGTATGCGTCAACCTCTTATCTGTTACTGATTCTGGGTTTACATCCGACGTTTGCTCATTTTTGATCGTAGGCATTTGGGGATCTTCTGTCTGTATCATAGGCTTAGGATGCCTCAAATCATCATTTTTAGTTTTTATTGAGCTACTAGGCTCAAACGGTTTAAGGTGCACCACATTTCTTCTGTATGTCTTGTCGTCTATTTTGATAAGATAATCTCTATCCTTTATCTTCTCTTGTACAGTCCCTTCTGTCCAGCTTTTTTCAGTGTCTGGATTTAGCTGTACTGCAACCTTTTGTCCCGTTGACAGTTCAGGTAGTACTTTCGTCTTTTTGTCATAATAAAATTTGCTCGCTCTTCTATTATTTATAATTTTATCTTGAACGTCCTTGACAATTTTTGGCTGTAAAGCTTCTATTTTTGATGGTCGTTTTTACTAAGATTAGATTTTTTAATTAGTCGCTATTTTACAGCTGACTCTGCCTCACCATTACCTCTTTGGTGCTTAGGTGCTGATGTTACAAAGTCAAAATTCCAAGTTCTTGCAAGATTCCTCATATTTGAGTTATTGAAATTTGTGCCGTTATCTGTGCAAACTCGCATCGGGATTCCATAGCGGCTGAAGTTCTTTTTACAAATATCAACTAATGTCTCAGCGCTTATATCTTTTAAGATATCCAGTTCGAAGAAATCAGAAAAGTGATCCACTGTAACTAGAAAATTCTGCTTTTTGCCTTGATATTCTGTGAAGAAAATATCCATAGAGATATATTGAAACGGATATTCTGGTATCTCATGACTTTGCATGGGAGGTTGTCTCTGAGATTGTTGATATTTCATACAGATTTCGCAGTTCTCGATCATTAATTTAATTTGGGCCGACATTCCTGGCCAGAACAGAGATGTACGTGCTAGATTTAGTGTAGTTTCGATGCCGGTGTGTGCTGTGTGTAGCTTTTCTAAGATTTTCTTGCGCATAGACCTTGGAATGACTACTCTATCATTTTTAAAAATGATGTCCGAGTAAATTGATAATTCTTCTCTATATTTGTAATATAACTTACAGGAATCCTCAACGTCTGCAATGTATTTTGGCCATCCTGAGTAAATATATTCTTTTGTTAAGCTAGAATCGGTATTTGTGGCTTCATAAATTTCTTGCAATCCTTGCCTGGAAAGTCGTGCTGATTTTGATGGATCAATCTTCTCAATACGCTGTGAAATCTTGGATTCCCTAACTTGAAATACATCTTTTTTTCCCATTTTTCTTTGTCGTTAGTAGATTGCTTCTCTGAAGCTCGAGAAAGCACGTCAGCAACTACATTCTCCTTACCTTTGATAAATTGAAGAGCTAACTTATACCTTTGTAAGACCATTAACATTAATTGTAATCTTTTCGGTGCTACGAGTAACGGCTTTTTGAAAATATTCAGTAAAGGTTTATGACTGTTTAAACTATCACATTAGCGTTGCCAGCTAAAAATTGGTCAAAACGAGTACATCCAAAAACTATTGATAATAGCTCTTTCTCTATCTGCGCATAGTTCCGTTCTGTACGGGTTAACGTTCTTGAGGCATAGCCGACGACTCGATCATCCTGATACATAACAACGCCTAATCCATATGCGCTCGCGTCGCACTCCAAAACGACTGGTTTGTTTATATCAAAGTATTTCTGTGTTTGAGTATTGCACGCTAATGATTTGATCTCATTAAACGCCTTTTCTTCGGTTTCACTCCAAATCCATTCCATATTGTCTCTAGTGAGGGTTCGCAGCTTTTCAGCAGCCGTTGCAAGATTTGGTAGAAATCTACTTAAATAGGTAGTCATGCCAAGAAATCGAAGAAGCTCTTTTTTATTCTTACACTGAAAAGGGGTTAGAACAGTGGTTGTACTCTATGGCGGCGAGTGGCGCTAGTATCAATAGCGAACATTCATTGAAGTACGAGAGAGATGCTAGTGTTTTCTAGAGGATAATGAGTGCTCTCTGCGAGGTTTTGAGTGTTCTCCGCGATGTTTTTTGTTCGAAGAAATGAGCAGGTCTTCGCTCAGAGAATAATGAGTCTTCTCTAGAGACTACTAGTTCGCATTTCGACGCGTAGGCTGACTGTATTCTAAAAATGACACCGATTGTACCGTAGAGTACAGTCACAGTTCGCTTCCCTTTTCAGTGTAGGAGGTTCCATATTTTTTATGGCACTTAACTTTTCTTGATCTGGCTGTAATCCATCGCTTGTCAATACGGGACCAAAAAATTTTACTGATTTTTGGCAGAGTCTTACTTTTTCACGATTCATTTTACAATTATATTTTTTTAGCCTGATCAGAAGGTTATCTAGATTTTGATTATGATCAGCTAGAGCCTCATCCATGGTATCACCACAGCCATATATTAGAATGTCGTCGACTAGCACCTCAACACCTTTCAAATCATGGGTAATTTCGTGCATTTTATATGAAAAAATCTCTGGTGCTGGTGAAACGCCAAATGGAAGTCTTAGCCATCTATATCTGCCAAACGGAGTCCAGAATGTTGTTAGTTTGCTAGCTGATTCTGTTAGTTCCAGTTGCCAAAATCCTTTTTTTGCGTCCATTGTTGAGAAAACCTTAGCTTTTCCGATTTCTGGAGGGATTTCATCTAGTGTAGTGAATTGATAACGAGGTCGTTTTAGTGCGGCATTTAAAGGAACTGGATCAATACATATTATAAATTCTTTGCCTTTTTTAACAAGTAGCATGTTACTTACCCAGTCGGTGGAATCTTGTTCTTTTACTAAGATTTTATCTTTCCCCAGCTTTAATATTTGCTCTTTTACCGATTTTCTTAGACTAACTGGTATCCTACGAGCTTTTTGGATGCTTGGTTTTATGTTTTCATCGACTTCTAAAGTAACTTTTCCTGGGATACATCCATAACCTTAAAAAACGCTTTGGTGTTTTAGTAAAATTTCATATGCCTTTTTGCGACCTTTTGCTAAATCATCCTTGAGAGAATCAATTTTAAAGCAATATTGTATAAGACCCAGACTTAAACACGTATCTTCCGACAGTAGCATGCCGTGATTTACATCAACTATTTTCCCATTATTTTACATAAATTTTTATAACCTATAACATTAGCATCTGAGCATGAGTCTAAATCACAGGAGATCGATTTCCATTCTCCGTTGCATTCTAAGAGAAGTTCAGTGCGGCCTTTTCTACTGTAAGCTTTATTTTTTATTTCGAATATACAGCCTAGTTCGCTGCCGTCACTATCTTCGTTTCTAGATATATCTGTTGCATCATTTGTTATCTGTTTAACAGTGCTCTTTTTTTGTTTGTCTACAGGTTTACTTGGCTTATTCTTTTTCGAACATGCTTTTATGGTATAATTGCGACTTTTGCAAAAATCGCATATCTTGCCCCAAGTTGGGCACGCATCTTTTTTAAATACATGTTTCTCTGCACAAAATTTGCAAGTTTTTGAAGTTTTTTTATATTTTTGCAATTTATTTACTACTTTATTTTCATTAGCTGTAGTAGCGATATTTTTAAAACATGACTCTGATATCTCGCTTGACCGGCAAATCTGAAGGAGTTTTTCTAATGTAAACTCTTTATCATTATTTCTTAAGAATTTCTTTTTTAGGTTGGAATCTCTTATTCCGAATGCGAGTCTATCTCTTAGCATATCATTCGCAGTCACGTTCTCGTTGTATTTGCACAGTTCGAAATGCTTTTTTGTGCGCAGGTAATAATCTTCAAACGTTTCATCTTCGAGTTGACTGCACGTATGGAATATATATCTATCGAACAATAAATTTCTTTCTGAAATTAGTCTTTCATTAATTAACTTAAGGACATTGTTCGTAGTGCTTTTTCTTTCTTCCTCTGTTAGGTTGAAATTATTGTATTTTTTCTTTGCTTTATTGCTGATACAGGACAGCAATAAGTTTATTTTTCTGTGTTCATCTTCGGGTGCCCATGTATCGATAGCTGTAGCATTACAGTATGCTAACCAATTCTGTTTAAATAGGTTAAAATTATCGTAGATATCGCCTGTGTCCACCTCGAGTAATTGTGGCCAGGGTACATTTTGCATTAGCATAGCGCCCCTTGTATTTAATGCAACATCTTCCACACGTTCGGATACTTTCGTTGTGAGGGTTTGTAGGGCTTCGCCTATTTGCTTGAGGTTATTAGCATCCAGTTTGCATTTTTCCTGGAACTCACTCTGCATACTCTTTATTACAAGCGTTTGTGCTGCTATAAAATCGGCTAATGCTTTAGCCTCCATCTTGAAATGATTTTCTAACCTTATGTACAGAGTTCACTTTACACTTCAATTACGAGGGCAACGCATGTAATGCATTAATTATAATTAATTTAATGCTCCACTTCTGACACCATGTTATATTAGTATCAAATATATAAATAAACTAGTATATTCAGGTATATCAGGAGCGCGGTGGCGTAACGAATACAGCTCTTGCCTTCAACGCGGTGGGCACGGGTTCGAATCCTGGTCAGGCACCTCTGACTTTTTTTTGAAAGAAAATTAGTGTATGTGCTACCCATATCGCGACTCTTAAAAAATCCGACCTCATTGAGTATCGGTTGATTGTTGGTCACAAAAAGTGGCTGACCATCCATCGGATAGTCAAAGTTTTCTGATGTAATGTGTTAAACGGGTACCGGGCTGGACTCCCTCGAGTTCACCATATAAAAAGGTTAATCATATAGAGGACAAAATCCTTTATATATTAATCTTTTTTATAAAAAAAAAAAAAAAAAAAAAAATATTCAGGTATATAAGTCTTTATTCAACTCTTACATGTTGCCTCGTGCGCGTCTATATCGCGTCTGTCTCTCCATACGTGAGAGACGTGTATCTTACATATTACGCGCAAGGTATATTACATGTAATATAACACTATCAAACAATTGTTATAAAAAATGTTTACAATAAATCACTATTTTTTTATATTTTATTATTCCACAAAAACATCTGCAATTTACTCTTGCTAGCATTTTGATCATATCATTTTTTTAATAGTTATTTATGTACCTTGGGCGAGCTTTGCGCGATTACGACCTGAGGACGATATTAACATCGTGGGATACTAGAGCCGAGGCGCGCGAGCTAAGCGAGCGGCCGAGGCTTTATCCCACGATGTAAATATCGTCCAAAGGCCGTCATCGAGCAAGGCTTGCTCAGGGTGCTTAAAAAATTTTTCATCCTAGGCAAGGACGCATGAGGGTTTTTAGGTGCAGATGTTTTTTTGTCAAATAATTTTATATTTATATAATAAAATTAAAATTATATAGTACTCTTTTTTATTTGAATTTATTAATTTTTTATATTAAATAAAAAAATTAACAATAAATAATAAACAAGAAATAATAAATAAAAATAATAACATCGACAATAAATAATAAAATTAACATTATTAAAATTATTTATAGTTAACAATATTATTGCAATTTTATATATATTTTTTTTTTATAAATATCCATTTTTTAAAGTATTAAAATTCTGTAGCACAAGCTGTAGCTTGAATACAGAATACAGCTGAACTTGTAGTTTTGCACTATTGATTCTTTTGTTTTTGATTTAAGTCGAAATACGATAGAGAAAAGTGGCTGCTGGGTTATAATGAACTCAATGCAACCCAGGAGCTTTATACTCCTAGGCAGTAATGACTGCTATTGCAGCCTAGGAGCTCTGAGCGTGCATCTAACCTATTTATCAATTGAGGACGCTCTGCACGTAAAAACCCGAATGCGTCCGCCTGTGATAAAAATAACTTTAATACAATTTCACGTTATGAGTATATTTTTGAAATTGTTTTGGTTTCTTTTTTTCGAATTATCATTTGGGGAATGCCTAGTTTTACTGATACATAGATTTCGTTTTTTTATTTGAATTATCATTCGTGGAGTGCGTAGCTTTTGTTTAGTATTGCTTTTTATGGGTATAGATTTCGTGTGGCGGATTCACCACACACGTACTAGAAAATAGTGTTCGATACTCGTGTCCTTTGTGTCATTTCCCGGCACGGCGTAAGCGCTCGAGCGTAGCGAGAGCGCTTAACCTCGCCGTGCCAGAAAATGACTCATAGGACACTTGTATCGAAAAATACTATTAGCTCCAAATTGTTTGAGCGTTGGCATCTAAAACTATAGCTTTTTCAGATTTTTATATTATAAAACATCTCTCGCAGTTTTAACAAAATCGGTGATCCGGAGTTTAAATCTATCCTAGTAAGTATTCTATTTTTTTTCATTAAAATTCTTTAAAATCACCTTAATCAGTATGGAATGTTTTTTGTAATGTGCACAAAAAATTTTGCAAATTGCATCTGATTTATACTTAAAATTTAAAATATTTGCTTGATATGTTTTAAAGAGAAGTATTGTGACACGTTGGGTGTAGATAATTAAGAATCCATAATATTTTTTTTTTACTACTATTTTATATTATTTGTTCTAAATTAATTTTGATTTAAATTTAAATCATTTAATAATTTACTTAATATTTCTTATTCTATGGAAATAATTATTTATTTATATGATTCCTTGAATTAATAATTTATTATTGATTAGTTAATATTCCGTTAATAATCAAAATATTTAAGATAATGTCTAATGATTTAATAAATGAATATAATATATACAAGATTCTGTCAACCTAAAATTTTTTAATTTTACTTTATTCTACAATAATACTATTATGAACAATTCTCGCATCATCATTAATTCGATTATATATCTCACCGGTTAAAGTAATCTTGTTTCCCATACTTTTTGAAAATGTTAAATATTTATTGAGTAAAAGCGGCCAATATCTATTGAATTAAAAAAAAGTTGCAACTAACATTCAACTTATAAATATTGCAAGTCTAAGTAGTTTTAAATTTATAATTCATTTTTAAATTTAAAAAAGTTTAAAATTTTAATAACTAATGCAAATGTGAGTTCACTTCGTTCTTCATTGTCTTATATGACGTTGGCAATGTATGAGACAGCATTGAATGTATAACTGTAAGGAAAACTCTTAAAAGAAAAAATGTACAATGCTCGTTCGTTGCGACGATATTCTACTAAAGTGAATTACTTCATATCAAGAAACAATTAAAATTTGACCCTGAATTGAGGTACAAAGATTATTTTCATCAAATATTAATAAATATGATAACGTCATTATTAAAACTTTATGAAAATAATAAAAAAATAAATAAAAAGCGGCTCTTACGGAAAACTTTGATAAATTTTTCATGATCTTGATCTTTATCAATAATGCCAATTCAGTAAACAATCAATATTTTTCATTTACATTTACTTAACAACGATAAAGTTATTCGCATCTCTCTTAATCCATAATATTCACGTGAGTTTTTATAGTAAAAAGTAGATAGATATTGTATGAATTTCAAAAGTATTTTGTAATTTATGAATTTTATAGATAAAATATTAATTAGAAGCTTGAGGCATAAATAAAAAAAAATTCAAAGTAATAACGTATATAAAAAATCTTATTTATCAGATGATTTTTAGTTAAAATTATTTTTAAAATAGCTTACAGTTGCATGCAAAAGTTTCCGGCCAAAGATAATTTTATGATTAAATAATGTATGAAAGGTACAGAGTGAAAACGCGAATATACTCGCGAATATATCATTGTAAACTATTATTATTATATTATCAAAATGCGTAGTTTAAAAAGTTTGTACAACGATTAATAAATATCTATAGTAAAAATAAAATTTTTCAGTTCTTCATAAGTATTTGGCCAGATTCCAAGGAGTTATGATTCGCTCTGTTTTGTTTATATTGTCAGTCATAAGGATATATAAACATTAAGAGTTCTGTTCTTTTTATGTTATATCATCAGTATTAGTTAGTCAAGATGCCGAAACGCACGTCTTTAGAAATACGTGAAATGGTTATAAAGTTACACAATGAAGGAAAAGTTTCGCGTGAAATAGCTAATCTTTTGGCAATAGGAAAATCAACTGTCAATGATATAATAAGTAAATGGAAGGCCACAGGTACTCTAAAAGACAAACCTATTCCTGGGAGGTCTAGAAAAACCACTAATTGTGTGGATAAAATGATTAAGAGAAAAGCTGTCGCAGGTGTGAAAAAAAATGCTGCAGTCATCGCGCGTGAATTACGTGAAGAAAATTTGGCTGACATCAGCCAAAGCACTGTTTCGCGTAGACTGACAGAAGTGGGACTTTTTGGACGCATTGGAGTTAAAACATTTCTGATTAGTAAAAAAAATAAGAAGGCTAGATTAGAATTTGCAAAAATATACCAGAGCTGGACTGTTGAAGATTGAAAGAAAGTACTGTTTTCAAATAAAACTAAAATTAATTTGTTTGGAAATGATGGGAGAAGGTATTTTCGACGACCACAAGGCACTAAGAATGATTCTCGATACCAAATACCAACTATGAAATACGGTGGAGGTAGCATTATAAACTCAATAAATGTAACAAAAAAGATTAAGTAAATAATAAAAATTATGTAATTTGAATGTTAAAAAATACGAGTTTTTTATTTATGATCGTGTTAATAAATATAAACTGTCTTAACAACAATATAACAATTAATTTTTGTTGTGGGATGACTTTCTAAGAAGCCATCGTCGAAAAACTGTCCCCGCTCTTGCCTTTCCCGAGTTTAATAATTCGCATTCGATTTGGGTCCGCACCGAATACATACTGTAAATAAACGTTTAATTTTCGTTTTTCTTTATATTTAAATTTAATTTGACACAAGAAGGTACAGATCGATAAATTTTTCAAATATAGTAAAATATTTCATGATTTGCATTTTTAATTGATTATATTTCAAATATTATGTTTCATATAATAAATAATCAAAATGCTTTATATTTCTTTTTAAATTCTTAATTAATCAATATAAGAATATCGTTCTGTTAGTTAATTTAAACATTTTTCACACCATTTATTACTTAAAATCTTCATATCTATGTGCGGATCCAAATCAAACGTGGGTTATGAAATACTTAAATCAAGCTCAAAACGTAAGAGTGGGGGAAAGAGGACCTAAATCGGACGGACCTAAATCAGTTATGGACTGTATTTTACAAAAGTAAACAATTATTTCAATATCTCAAGCACTGTTAAATGATGTTAAATATTATATTGTTATGATTCTTGCCACAGAAATACAAAAATAGGATCCCGTTACTTTTGATATTATTAAAAATATATTTATTAGAAATAATAATGTTTTATTCTTCATGTAGCCTCTGAAATGTATTTATTTTGATGAACATTTATTTGCTTATATTGTCCAAATAAGAAATACATATATTTTATTTAAGAAATGTAAATGAATTACCTGATATACGTCCTTGTTTATTGGTTTAAAAAGTTATTTTAAATACCGTAAAGGACGTAATTCCTGATCAGGGCGTAATTTCTGATCATTATTTATTATAAATCATAATCTATAAGATTTTAGTAGGTAAAACTTTTTTTTAATTTATGAGAAAAAATAGATTGAGCGTAAGAAATGCTTCGTTTGTGTGAAAAAGAAATATACTTTTACTTTTTTACATGTAAATATGTGATCAGAAATACCTCCTAAGTGATCAGAAATTACGTCCTTCACGGTATATGTTATTTTTTGTAATTATTATGTTTTAAAATAAAATAAATTTGTGTGCATCTTAATAAATTTTTATTGTGTTAACAAAAAATTTTTGTTAATTTTATTGATTGCTTTTTCATAGAGAAAGCATTGTATCGATAAAATAGTATATTATTCACCAAGGGAGTACAATAAGCAAAGTACGCCCTGCGTGTTAGTTCACGCCCTCGCTACGCTCGGGCGTGACACACGTAGGGCCCCTATTAAAAAAAAACACGTGTTTGTTGCACGTGAAAAAAACACGTGTAAAATACACGTATGTTTTACACGTGTTTTTTACATGTAAAATTTGCGTGTTTTTTCACGCATATTTTTCACGTGTATTTTTCACGTGTATTTTTCAGGTGTATTTTTCACATATTGTTTTATAGCTTTTCGAAGAGCTTCTACTGTCCGGCCTCTTATATCTGCGTCTCCCAAATTTGTGTAAGGGATGACAAAACTTAGAAAAACGCCACCTAGCGACTTAAAGTCAAACTAGTCAAGTACCATTGCTAAAATAAAACAAACTTTTGAAAACTGATTTTCTTAGCGAACTAAGATTGAAAAAAAAAATGTTATTTTTCATTTTTCTTCTATTTTACGTTAATTACTCGATAGATTTGCTACAAAATTAATATAAAAGTTATTCGATACTGTCAGCAGAAAAGAAGCTTTTGAAAACTAATTTTTCTTAGAAATCACATTTTTACATTGAAATCACATTTTAAAAAATAAAATATAATTACTCAAACTCAATGAGTTCTATGAGAAAGCTTTGCGCCAAAGCACTTCGCACGTTTTTAATTTATATTTTATTTTCAAATTTTACGAAAGGTAAAAATATTTGATAGTATGTAAATACCAACGGCATAAAGTTGTAACTCATCCAAGAGTTGGATCATATCTTCTACGGGCAAAGTGATAATGGAAGAAATCTACTTTGCTCTTGTGTTGCCTACAGAGCTTTACTTCCAGGACAACTGTGTTATTATAAGAACATCAATAACACGACTAATAATGAGTAGTTTTTGAATATATGTGTGTTGTACATAAAAATGAACATAAAAATTTATATTTTAATAGTTATTAATTATGAATTACTTAATATACATTGAAAATTAAAAATATATCTTCATCCGATTTTATTTACATTACATTAAATCAATGTAGCTCATACTTATTTTAAAATTATTCTTTTTGAAAAATTTTAATCAGCATGTTTATAAATGTTTTGACTTTGTGAACGTTTTCATAAAAAAATAAAACTTGAGGAAATCTTTTATGTAACGATATTTATTTATTTTATTTTATTTATTTTATTTTATTTTATAGCCTGTTCCTCATGTGAAGTTACTTTAAATTCTGTATGTCTGTATAATTGCCGTATTATTTGGATAGGAAATATGGTATGGTAGGAAATAGGCAGTACTTTACATTTTTTTTCTATTTATATACACAAAATTTATTTTTTATTTAAATATTAATAACTTTAAGTTGCAAAATTGAAATAATACAATGACTTTTTATTTTTGTTTAAGTAAATAAAAAATAAACCATCTTTGTATAGAAATAAATGAAAATTAACAATAATACTGTCTTAAGACCCAAATCTGCTGGTTTCAATAACAAATATCTATGTTTTTCAGCTTTACTATTTAAATTTTCCTTTAGAAGGAAATGACTATACCCGGACCATCCCACGTAAGCAAACTCTTTCTAGTCAATTTTTCTTGGATCAGAAAAAAATCATTCTTGATCAGTAGTATTAAGTTCTTCAATGACTTTTAACGTCTGATGCATATGAATTCTCCAATCACTGGTAACAAGAGTAAATATATATGGCAAATTTTTTGTTACCTTGATAAATATATTGACAAAACTCTGAAAAAAATTGTTTTATAAGTTTTTTTTAAATTGAATGAAAATTTTAAAAATTATATTATATGAAATAATTGAAAAATGTTTTAAAAAAATGCTTATTAATTATAAAATTACTTAATTATATTTTATAGGAAATTAGAAAAAAAAATTAAATTTATTGAAATTTATTGATTGTAAACATTAATATTTTAATGTTGCTGTCAACGATTGCTGCACTTATGTAATTTTCATAAAACTATATTTACATTATTTTTAATACTGTATATTTGTATCATAATATTTATGAATTAATATAATCTCAAAGAGGACGTCAGTAACTCATTCGGTATAGCGATGGATTTGTAATCTCAAGGTTCCGAATTTGAATCCCGCTCTCAGCCGATTGATACAAGCACCAATGTACTTTACATGTGCTTCATTCGCAAACACATTGGCGACCTCCGTTGCTAATTAGCATCTCACTGATGGCATTAATACAGTGACGTTAAAAAAATAAAAATATATATATATATACAATCTCTCAGTGTTAAAAAAATAAAAAGTATATAATCTCTCAGTGTTGGTTATTATAATATGTAAATTTTTTGCATGACATGCGCACATTACGTTCTATTTATTTTCAAAGCTTTTAAAATTATTTTTTTCAAATACCAGTATTTTATAATAAAAATAATAGATATAAAATTATAATTCATCTGCAGATTTCCTCAGAAGATCGAAAATTTAAATTATAATAAAAATCTTTTTTACGTCCAAAGTTTTAATGAATGATCAAAGATTCGTAATGAATTAAATTTCTTTATAAAAGGTATAAGAATAAAAGCGATGAAGATATTATCAAACAAATATCGTTATATTGCCGCTTTAACAAAGAGTAGCACATTTCGATTTTTAACTGTTGTTAAATAAAATAGAAATGATCTCCAAGAATTTTTAAAATTTAAATTATTTCAGTTTAAGTCTATTAATTATCTATTACATATATCTGTTTTTTTTTCTAAATCTTACAATTATTTCGTAGTTATTAAAAATTCATAATTATAAATTTTTAGCATAATCTATTTGAAGTTAAGAATTGGTTTAAGGTTATAAGTCGTTTAGGAATTGTTTAGAAAAAATTTTGTTTATTTGAGTAATTATTTCGTAAATAATTAATAATAAATTTTTATAAAATATCTAGTAAGCACATATTTTTATGATAATTATTAAAAAAAATATAAAATTTAAGGGATTTTTTTGAATACTAAAGATCTCAAACTATTTTTTGTAAAAGAGTGAACATTGTGAGTTGGAAAATACAAGTTTTTCATTAACTACCTGTTGTTAAAAAGCAAAGTAAATTTTTGGTTTTATAGTACACTAGCAATTTGAAGCGCGCTGCGCGCGCCTTGTTTTATTTGTTTATTAGCTAACATAATTCATTGAAATTTCAAAATTTTATTCTAAATTTCAAATTTTCGTCACTTTTTTTATTTTAACCAATCAAAACTGTCTTATCGTGATGACAGAATTCATCCATCACTTTTTTAAAAGAGGATTATGCAATGGGTGTGTAAAGGCTTTATTTACGAAATGAGAAGTTTACAGCTCGAGCCGAAGGCGAGGGTTGTAACGAGTTTCGTAAAAAAGCTTTTACACACCCATTCCATAATGTATTTTATACCACGATAGCCGAATAATCATATTAAAGTTATGATTTTAAGGTTAGAGTGGTATAAAAAATTTTATCTATTTAAAATTTTCTTAAATTAATTCATACTCACTTAATTAAAACACCACTGATACACTAAATGTTAAATTAAAAAAAAAAAATCAAAAAGGTACTATTTTAATTGCATCTTTGGAAACGTTTGAAAATTAATAGAAAAGATTGCAATGCTCTGTTTTAATAACAAATGAAAATTTCATAGGCTTTAAAGGTTAGGAAAATATAGATTTAGAATATCATTACGTCCTTGTCGATTCAAGTGAAAGTAATTATCAATTTTGACTTGAAAAAGTAACATTTTTTGTAAATTTTATTTTCCGAAATCATATAAAATCAATGAGCTACCATAATAATATTATAATAAAATTTCATTTATTTCTTAATAATACATATAAAAGATTTTTATGCCTTACCTTAACAGTAATTGTCACCTTATTAACTTGAAAAGGGGGCCGAAAGAAAGATATTTCAAACTTCTAAAATTTTGCAGGAGAAATATACTTTTCTCCCGCTAATTTAAAAACTTATAAAATTAAAAAAATTGTTGCACTTTTTTTATTAAATATTAATATTAGACTACTTTTGAGGTAGGAAAAAAGTACATAATGCAACTTGGGAGTAAAGAAATATGTGGCTTTACTCCCTAGTTGCATAATGTACTATTATCTCATGTTGATAATATCTTTCCACTCGTTCTTTATACGAATAATTTTTCTTTCCTCTCATTAGTACATAAATGTGTCGTTTATCCGAACAACTTCTTAATAATTTTTTTATTAAACATTTTCCAAGAAAGCCACTTGTAGGGTAAGTGTATGAGTTATCGTGCCCTTAAGGTTAAGGCAGACACATTTCCATCAATTAAACAAATCTCATTATTTTTTAAAAGTTTTATAAACTGTTTATTTAAAGTAAAGCATATTATCTACGAATAAAACAAATTCCCTAAGTAAAAATTTAAAAACTATTAATTTGCTGATTGAATTTACAAAGTTTATGCGATGTGTCAGTTTATCGTGTGTCGTCTGCTTACCATATAAATGCATACTTTTATTATCGTGCTTTGATTATCGACATCGCATGCTTTAACATAGGGCACGATAACCGGGGAGGGCACGTTAACTCCCACACTTACCCTACCAGTAATAAATAAAGTCTTACCAGCGTAAAATTTTGTTATTTCACTTTGAACTATACTGACACTGCGATGAATAATTTCCGTATCATCATTCGTCCGATCATAAATTTCGTTAATCAAAGTCATTTTTTTCATATATTTTAGATGTTAAGATATTTTTCTGCGCTGACGGTTTCTTAAAAACTAAAAAAAAAATAGATTGAATATCACTCATCAAGTTGTGAAGTTCACGAATTAAAGATTTGTTTGAAAATTTAAGTCAATGTTAATATGAGATCTACTTTACTATTCTCTATTGTTTTAAGTAAATGAATGGGTTACATCTATTAACATAATCTGATTTATATTGCTCTGAAATATTTTAGATATTTATTTTCCGAATGGTTTATGCAATTCAACATTCCATATTTATTCATTTTTACTATTTTTGGATTTAAATTAATTTTGATTTAAATTTAAATAATTAAATAATTTACTGAATATTTTTTATTCTATAGCAATAGCTATTCATTTATATGATTCTTTAAATTAATGATTCATTAATAATTAGTTAATATTCAATAAATAGTGAACATAGATAAAAAATGTTTTATGATTCGTTTCTGATCAACTTTTTAGCTTTCCAATAGTTATTTTTGAATAAAATTACATATTTCAATCTTGATACTATATATTAGTATAGGGGTTCTACCAGCGTAAAATTTGTTTATTTCTTTTTATTTTAAAACGATAATAAATAATTCTCGCATAGTCACTTATTTGATTATACATCTTGTTGGTTGAAATACTCTTTTTTCTCATATTTTTTCAAAAATGTTAAATATCAATTGATGAAGAGCGGGAAGTAGAAAACAGAAACGAAGTAAAAAAATTGCAACTTATTTCAATTTATGAATATTACAAGTTTGAGTAGTTTGAAATTTAAAATAGTTTACGGAAATACGAGCCCATTTAATTCTGCATTGTCTTATGTGACATTGGCAATATATCGACTAACATTGAATGTGTTAATGCTTGTATAGTGAGGATTTTTTTTTAAAGAGGAAGTAACTGCAAAGAAGTTAAACACTTCTTAGTAATACTGAATATTAGAATGTATTGTGATTAAAATAGAATGATTGCGAGGAGGGCAATAGTTCTAATGCACTTACAAGGTCAAGATGTTAAAAAGGTTCGTGAACCGAGTATATAAATGATATTTTATGTAAATTTTATTAAAAACCTCTTTTCATGACTTCCGGAACGATTGGAAAAAGTCATATTAGTGTTCATTAATTCTTTCATATCCCAAAAATAAAATAATATTTATTGGTATATCATTTTAAATATTTATTAAATTATTTAAAATTATTTTAAAATATCTTGTTCTGCAGTGCAATTTATTTTCTAATCACAAAGTATAAACAAAATCAATCTTGTCAATCTTTAAAAATTTTTTGACTAAATTGAAGTTACTTTTAATATTTTATGGTTAACATTTATATTATATCATGAAAAGAATAATATTAATTTTATATCCATATTTGTTACTGTAATTTCATAAAATGTTAAAATTACATTTAAAATTTAACACATAATTGTTTAAATATTGTATATTTTTCTAATATTTTTATATTTCATAAGTTTTTTTAATTATATGAATAAAATATCAAAGGTTGTAATTTCCAATGATCTCATAAGGAAAGCACTCACAAATTGAAACACATGAAAATTTAATATATTATATTGTTTGTCTTATAATAATATAAAAATTACGAGAGTGGTGGAAAAAAAGTCCAACACGTTATAATTGAAAAAACAGCTATTCAATAAAGAAATCACATTAATTTGAGGAAAGGTAAGGGGATGAAGAAGGGCTAAATCTTGAAAAAGAGCTTACAGTTGTATGTGTGGTAAAGCCGTTAAAAAAATTCAGAAAAATTTTTCGGTGACGACTTTCATTTATTGAATCTCTGCAATCTATCGCGATACGTATACTTTCATCTTTCCCTTTATAATATTTATTTTTCCAATTTGACACGAGGATTTGTTTGCTTCTTAAGCACTGAAACAAAGAAAAAAAGGAAAGGGAAACAAAGAACAAAAGCGAATCTTTTCCTTCTTTCGATATAACCGTGATTTATTTCAATCAATGCAATTACTGCTGGTAATATTCCGCCTTTTGCGGTACATGAATCATATATGTATAATCCCCATATTATCGAGTATGAGAAATGGGCTCTTTTACGTTTTACAGCTGCAGATGTAAGTGTAGTTATTCTTTGTATAACGCATTAGAGAGTGTAGTAAGTGTCTTGTTTGATATGACTGAACGAAAAAACATAAGACAATTTATATTGCAGCTATTACGTAGGAGTTATTACTGGTATATAAAGTTTAACTTACGCTGATATTAGTTGCATTAATAGTTTGTATGAATCTAGAAGATTGTGGATCAGTTTTGAACTTTAATTTATAATAAAGTTTATTTTATTTTATAATTGGTAAACATTAAAATCTAAAATTTTAATTCGAAGTATTCTTTAAAAGCTTTGTTTGATTTTATTTTATTTAAATTTATTATTAATACAAATTTTAGTTTAAAAAAATACTTTTTTCAAATTATTTTTATCTTATCGAAGAACAACAAAGATACAAAAGTTTTCTAATTGAAACATCTTTTGAGGGCTACTAGTCAACAATAAAAAAACATCTAAAGATTAATAAGAATAAAGTACTTTCGTCTGGGAAAATGAAGTCAAAATCTTACTCAAGCTTTATAATGGTTTTAAGCCCCTATACACACCGTCAACGACTGACTAAATATACTTTAACAACATCTTCTCACTATGTACCCTCAAGTAGTAATACATTAATCCTATCCCAACTTAATTCAATACGTTTACAACTAAAAGGTACACTATTATATACCTTATACTGTAAAGGTTTAAATGTACTAAAAAAAATCCTCTCTTTCGCACGTTTTACAAGGAACTCGTGCACACCAATACAATTGAGAACTTTACATCGGTAAAAGTGATGATGCACCCAAGATAAGGAGAAAGACCGTACTTGCGCGAACACTCGTTTTCTGTATATAAACCTTTCTTTTCTTTTCTTGTTTTTTTTTTGAAGGAACGAAATCAAAGGAAGAAGTAGAGAAGCCAACATAATCGAAAAAGAGGTATATTACATGGAAGAAGAACGAAAATCCCACCCTCCCGAAAAGTACACATACACAAGAGAATTTAAGAGAAAAAAAAAGAGTAAAAAAATAAAACATTGGTCCATGATCTTCGAGACATCTTTTTATATAGGCCTTTTACGCTTGTACGCGACCACCTACTGCGACGAGAATGAAGAAGAAGAACTTTTGGGGTTCTATACAGCAAGCTTATATAGGAGAATCTTGGAAAAAAATCGCAGAGTATATCCTGCGGGTCTCTTACGCTTTAACCTTTACATAAAAAAAAATAAATAAAAAATAAATAAAAAAAAACAAAGAAACAGGGATAGGCTTACTTGTTTCGTGTGTGACAAAGTGCATGAGATAACGGATTACAATGGAAGCGAACGAACGATCTCTTCGTTTATGTAAGAGGATAAAAGAGTTGCATGAGTGTTATAAAAAAGTCGCGACGAGAATCGATGCAGTAAAACGTTTCTTTCTTTTTCTTTTTTATATTTTTATTTTTCTCGTGTTTTGGAAGATATGTGGGCTGCACCTGGAATGAACTGTATGATGGAATTAAAAGACAATGATGTTTAAAATGAACTTTTTGGATTCTTTTAACTATATTACCCGGTTCAGTCT
The DNA here is from genome assembly GCA_017163975.1 of Anastatus disparis. Classification (NCBI taxonomy): domain Eukaryota; kingdom Metazoa; phylum Arthropoda; class Insecta; order Hymenoptera; family Eupelmidae; genus Anastatus; species Anastatus disparis. Next base: position 8,177,461 of record JAFFSR010000251.1, read on the forward strand.
TTTCAGACAATTGAACGGTTTTTTGATCAATTTTTTTGATGTTTTATATACTAAACGATGTATTTTATTGTATAAAATTATGTAATTACACATCTACCCATTTAACTATATTATTGGACTTTTGTCAATTTATTCTTCTTACATTTTCAATAAAATTGAAAGTATGTCTTTTATATGATTTCGAAACAACTACATAAAAAATATAATTCAACAAAAAAAAAGCATAATCCGTACAAGACAATCTTGGAATTGCAAGAGAATAAAATATATAAAGAACCATATAACATTGACTTTTGCTTCTACATTGCAGATATCATCTAGTTACATTCAGTAGACTTCCTGTGTCTTTTTTCTACAAGATCAACTACATAAATGTGTGAGTAGTCACGGTTGATATCGCAACGCTTAACAATTATTCTACATAGAAATTTACATGGTAAAACGCGTGAGATTGTTACAGCCAACCCCCACCGAGAGAGAGAGAGAAAGAAAAGGCGCATCGCTCGTGGAAATCGTGCGCGACAACCCTTTTTTCCACATTTTGCTTGTAAGGTAGAGGATATTGGATCTTTTATTTTGAATATTTTTTTTTCTTTATTTCTGGTTTGTAGGTATCGAACGGAAATTACGCTTATCTGTTTCACGTTTAGTCTATGAAATAATCGTGCGCGTTGTTGTTGTTACTGTACTCGTTGTCGGTGATTTGTGTTTTTTAAAACTTTAGAAAATTTTGAAGATCAAGCAAAACGCATTTCTGATAAAGCTTTTTTTTATTTCTAAAATTTTTAGAGAATATTTTTAATGCCTTGTAATTATTGAAATTTAAATTTTTATTTTTTAATCCTGAATTTTTATTTTTATGATTGTCTAATTTTTAAAAATAAATAAATAATTGTTTAAAAAAGATAAACAATTTAGAAAAAGATGTTTTGTAACTTTTTTTCAGTTCTTTTGAAGCAAATGAATTCACTTCATAAATATATTTTTATTCATTATTAAGTCAACGGAAATAACGTTTATATTTTTAAATCAAAAGAATTTCTGTTTAACATCACCGGTATAAAGGAGAGAATAAAAGAAAAAAAAGCCCAAGAGAGAAATCGGCGATAAATGAAAAATAAATTCGTGACATTGGTATACGCGATTGAAGCCATTCACAAGAGAAATCGTAGTAAATCGACTCGATATAGAAAGACATGCGAGAGCCAAAAACTGTTGCAAATGTTCATTTATACATTCCTCGTTTCATGTCTTTGTATTATTGGACAATTTTTTTTTCTCTTTTACTCTTTCTTCTTTCTGTCAAAAAGTAAAAGAAAAAAGAATAGCCAAAGACCCTTCCAAGTAAAAAAAAAGAAGATATAAAAACAAAAAATTTCATACTCTGATAAACTTTTGTAAGTTATCAGACTCATAAGCAAAACATCGCAGCTGTAACGTCGTCGCAGGTGGTATTTATACTACAAATCATAAAGAAATGAGTCTCTCGTTTCGAAGTATACTTCTTATCAAACATACTCTCAACCTTTATATTTTTTTTCTCTCTTTACAGTTTTACCTCTTGCAAAAGCTTAAGTCTTTCTTTCTCTCTTATTCCCTTTAGATTTTTCTTTCTTTTTTTTCCTTTTTATTTTATTTCTACTTTTTTTTTCTTTCTTCTCTCAAGACTACAGATGGCATAATATTAAGATATGTGTGTATGCAAATATGATAATGGCGAGGGCTACAAGTAACCGCAAAGAGCATATGCACACGTAAGTACGAATACTACCTTGTTCGTCGTCAAGATCCAAGCAAAAGGGTATGTTACTCTGTACTTTGCTTGCTTGAGAATGATAAACTCAGGGAGGCATGTTTCGTTTCTCGATTTTAAAATCTTGGTAGAATATCTTTTTTTTCCGTTTCTTTTATCATTACTTTTTTTTCATCTTCAGCGTATATTTTATATAGAATTTTCTCAATGTTTATAATTTTTAAATAAAGTTATTTTAAGTTTATTAGATATTATATTTCTATGAATTATTATCGCATAAGCTACAAACTTTTTTCAATGCAAATAAAAAAAAAAGAGATATTCTGTTTCAGTAATAATAATCAGTCTTTTAAAGTTTTAATAACGAGATTATTACATAAATTTTAATTAAACTCTTCGTTAGATATCTTTTTTAATGAAAAAAACGTTAATTTACTTGCTCTGCATTAACGATGAGAAATATGCCGCGTTACATTTACTCATTTTTGCATCATTAACGTAATTTAATATTTAACAATGAATTAAAATTTTTAAATAATTGAAAAAAGATTAAAATAATTCACTTATCAAAACATATCGATACATAATGATTTGAGATTAACGAATAATTATACTAATTACAGCTATTAATAAATACGCATATAATTAATAGACATTTATTATTGTATTCTATAATTGTTTTACTAGCAATTAATGTTTTAGTCCAACCATTATTTCCGCTAAATGAAAATTAATTTACTAATGTAACACTCTGTAATGCTAATTGGTGTTTACAGTGTAATTAATCAATTAATTTGCTGACGCGACATTTTAATGATATTTCATGCGAACGATTTGCATACCGACTTTCAAAATATTATTTATCTTTGATTCATGATCTATCGATATTGGGTTTGTTTGTTCTTATTATTTAAATCTGTAGCTGCGATATTGGCATTTCATTATATTATATCGTTACTTTCGAATCATTTAATTTCTTGTAAAAAATAACTTTCTTTTTTCAATTCAATTCTTCTATGTCTGCAGGTCATAAAATTTACTGCAAATTTTAAAAGCATCCATGGCAAATGTAACCTTTTTTTCTATCAGGTGTTCGTACGTATTCCAAGTGTCAAGGGATAAAAATAATAAAAAAAAAGTTTTTGCGTTTGTTGAAATGAAGAAACCTTTTATACATCCCTTGTGCTGCATCGTGTAGTAAAAATAAACGTAAGATGTTGGCTACGTAACCAGAGCAGAACCAATCAATGCTTGCAAATCATTATTTTGTCTCTTTCTTTTCTTCCAATCAAGAAACACATGCGAAATAGAAAAAAAAATAATACACTAAAGAAAGGTAGATAAGAAAATAACCAAGGCAAGAATATAAATGAAATTTCGTTTTATATTATATATATTTATCCAATTGGGATTTGGAATACATGGCATAATAAATGAGTTTCGATAACTAAAACACTCATCAAGTATTCTATTTCATTAATAACCACCATACATGAATTTCAAGCTATAAACATCTCATAGGCAATACTTTCAATCTTAATCCCATGGTATATAAAGATGCAGTTTCACATGTACTTTCTTAATAACGCTTACATGGACAAACTTATATATATATATATATATATATATATATATATGCAAAAAGACAATTACAAGGATGGTTAACTTTACTATAACAATTCCAATATTACGTATATATGTACCATGGCTTGAGTTTCCTGATAATAGAAGCAGTATGTAGTAAGAGAATGAGACTGTGGACCAAAGCTATATGTACTATCTTATAGAGTCAGTTACCAATTCTGTGGTGTTCCACGTAATGCCCGTTGAGCTTGTCTCTCTATCTCGACGACGAACATTTCTCTTTTTTTTTCTTCTTATTTTTCTCAAGTCTGTAGGTAGCCTTTTGTCCTTTTTTTATCTTTATTTTCTTGTATGTATAGTTAAAGAAGATTCTCGAGGACGTTAGTTTGAGTTATGTTGTTGAACTGCACTATTTTTTTTTCTTTTTTTTTTACGAATATGGATACATGTTGTGTACGGTTGAAAGAATTTTAGATACATGTTTTTGATCTAATGAGATTTACTTGGTATATAAAATTCATAAAAATCATAAAGGGTTGTTAAGGACGACTGTAGAGATTCTTTTTATTCTATCATATATAAAATTTTATTTTTACTATGAGAATTACATAAAAAATAAAATGGAATTAATTATGATTGATCAGTCATAATTTTATTATAAAAAAACGTATTTCTATCAATTAAAAATATTATTTTCAAATTATTTGATTAAAAATTTTCTAATTTCGAATAATACAATACCGAAATTCTTAATAAAAGAAGAATTGCGTAATCCCGTACTACATAATACTAAAGTTATCTAAAGGAATCATGCATTCAAATTACAAATTCGAAATACGCTTGAGAAGTCTAAATCCATCTCTTAGTATTGAAGGCTTTATTTCCGTTTATACCGACAATCACTTCGTAATTTCGTTATTCTGCGAGTTGTACAATAACTTAAACTCCAACACATTATTAACCAAGAAGCTCATAGTTTGATCGTCGTACATGACTGTTTATCTCTAATAAACACTTTAACATCTTGCGGCATCCTTACATACTCGACGAGCTTTGCAACTTTTTTTTTTCTAAATGTATAAACATAACGAGCTACGATGGACTATAAACATAAAAAAGGGAAAAAAGCTGAGAGGAAAGACGAGCTAGAGGTATATAGAAAAACATATAGAGTCACAAGTTTAATAGCCCTGAGATTGCTGCTTCCTATCAAGAGTAAAGCATCATATTACACCTAATGGCATATCAACTTATGGGTCACTCTTTTAGCTTTTTCCCTCTTTTTATCTTTTCCTCTTTCTTCGCTTCTTCTTTCGCTCAGAGACGCGTGTCTGAAAACGAGGAATCAATACCCGACGACTTGTTCTACAGTACGGAAAAGGAGGAAAGGGGAATTATATAAGGTATATATATATGTAACATTGGTCGAATAGTACCCCCTTATTTCACGCTTGCCGGCGACCAAATTGGCGGCTAATTACAAGCGAGTAATTAGTGGAAACGTTAGTTTGCTTTTGTGTCAACCCTATAGAGCTTTCCAGCAAGTAAACTCCCTCTCTTTCTCACTTTACTATAATAGTATATATGTATATAAGTCATTCTCTCTACATCCCCTTTCTCATGCGGTTTATTCTCTCTCGTGCCTTAGCGTATCTCTCTATTACTCTCTCTCTCTCTCTCTCTCTCTCGCTCTTTCTATATATAACGATAGAGAAATACAGAGGAGAAAGCGCTATTACAATCCTGCCGAGTCCAGAAACTCGAGACTCACTGTATACACACGTATACAATCGTAACTGCTTGCCGCCAGTTTTCTGTAAAATGTATATGTAAAAGCTCTGGAGAGGAGCTGCTGCTGCTGCTGTTGGCGGCGATGCCGGCAATAGTAGTAATAGTAGTAGTAGTAGTAGTAGCTAGTCGTAGTAGTAGAAGTAGTTGGTAACCCTCTTTCTTGCCTAGCCATGCTCTTTAATTAATCATTGTGGTCTTATTCGAGGAGGCGCCGAGTGATTCGCTATTCTTAAAGCAAAGTGAGATTCCTTTAGACCTTTAAAGGCGTATAAGCGAATTGGTGATGTGGCGCAATAAGTAGCTAGTGTGCTAACTTAAATGAGTATATAAAGTAACCCTTTGAGAATTTCTATAACGGTACATACTCGGGAAACATTAATTATTAATTTTAATAAAAAATTTATAACACGCTACGGACGGAATAATTAAAAATACTAAATTGGCTGAGGAAAATAAAATAACCCTATTTAGTGATGTAAAATTATTTTTAAATGTTTAAGAAGAGAAAAATAGCACTTACAATACTTGATAAAAAAAAAGAAACTAGATTTTATCTTCATTAAATCAATCCATTCATACTAATATGGTATACAGTGCAACTTTAAAATTTACGATGTTTTAACACTTGGTGTTCATAGAATTAAAATATTCTGTAAATGTAAAAAAAAATATTTTTTCGCTTTTTTTAGTACATATTATTGAACCATTTGGACCAACAAGCTCATCAATACACCTAAATAAATAAACATCTAAATGGATTCTCCCTTTAGACATAAGTAAATTTGTAGCATTCCTCTCAAGCACACTAACATCTGGTTAAGCTTTAAATATTATCGCGTTGTATATAAGTACTTCTCCAGCCGTACATGACGTGTTATGTACATACATATAAACGTACTCACACATATCTTCTTAAGAGGCGGTCGGAACCATTTGCCGCTTGGTGGCGCTGCGGTCAGGTGAGAGAAAAATATAAAATATTTTTTATATAGCAATTTAAAATTTACTGAAACAATAATATACTTTTAATCTTGTCATTTCCTCTAGCCATATATATGTAGAATAATTATTAATATTAATTTTGTTTGAAAAGTCTAAAATATTGTTATAAAGCGAAAAATGCGGCGCGAGGTAGAGCCGACGTAAACATTAGCATACATCATTCTTTAGTATTGCTCTCTCTGTCGCACTAAGGGAAGGTGCACGCATGTTTACATCGGTCCTACGTTGCATCGCATTTTTCGCTTTATAACAATATTTCAGACTTTTCAAACAAGATAAGTATTAATAATTATTCTACATATAGATGGCTAGAGGAAATGACAACATTAAAAGTATATTGTCGTCTCAGAAAATTGTAAATAGCTGTATAAAAAATATTTAATAGATTTCTCTCACCTGACCGCAGCGCCACCCTATATGTAGCGGCGAATAGACCCGACCGCCTCTTAACGTTAGCTCTACATATATATACAATATGTGAAATGTTTGTGATCCTGTTAGAAGCAGATGCAGCAACGCGCTTTTGGAGACCAACGCGCGTAGTTAATTTCACATCTCCTGAGCTTGCACCAAATTGCATATATACATATATATATATGCGCATGCAGAAATTTGTATAAGTAAGAAATGCTTTTACAAGTGGAAATACGTTTGTTGTTGTTCATGCACGTGCAAAAAGGTAATTCATGCGCATGAACACCTCAGGAACGAATATGCAGCTTTAACAACTTAAGTAAAATGCTCAAGAGGAAAATGACGATATTAATTTTACGCGCAAGTTCAGTTTAAGGAATGTTTAGAAATTGCTTGGTATTTAAACGATATTCATTTATGTATGGAAATGACTTATATATAACAGAAATTAGATAAGAAAATTATTATTTTTTTAGTTTATAATTATAATAGTTTTAAAAAAATAACATTAAATCATATATTTTCTATTTCTACTTTAACGGAAACTAGCCGTCAAAGATTTAGTATTAAGCCTGTCGAATGCCCTATTGATAAAATCAATTTTTTTATTAAACCTGAAAGAATGAAAATTATTCTTTAGGATTTTTTTATCGCAAATTACTTTAAAGACTTAAAAAAATTTCAGTTTTACAACGTAATATGTATAAATTAAAAAAAGAAGAATATTTGACTTTTATTGTTTGAAGTATATTCACTTAAGGTGTGCTTGTTGAAAAATTATCTTTGACGCTCAATTGTCTTGTTCAGGCGTTTATGTATGAACTCGCCAAGTCATCGTATGTAATGAATCAGCAAAATTTTTTTTATTTCTTTTCTTAAGAATTTAACCTTGCAAATTCACGGAGCCATAGAAAATTCATTTGTCATAAAGTAGGGTTCTTAATTTAAAAATTCATTTTAAGTAATAAAATATTATAGTCCAAGTTAATAACCAATTCACAAAAGGTTATTAAAGTTCTTTTATCCTCTGGAAATTAATATTAAAATGAATAATTCTTTAAAAAAATATATATCAGATTAATTGATATCAAACGCTTGTGTTAAAAAATTTTAATATTGAATTTTTAATTAAAGCACTCGAATTATTTCATCAAATTCAATGGTATACAGGTTAATAAAGGACAAGTATCTGATTTTAAAAGTCTGTCATTTACACCATCAGTATTTATGAAGAGTATAAAAAATATGATTTTTCAAATAATTCTTGACCTCTTTATCTCAAGTGCAGATCATAAAATAAACTACTAAAATTTTTTAAGACCTATCTTTAAAAAAATATATGTGCATGCTGTTTTTATTTAATTTATTATTAAGAAAAAAACACAATAAAAATTATGGAAAATTAATTTTTTTTTCCATTATTTAACGTCGATGTATTTATGCTATGATTGCGATGCTAATTAACGACGGAGGTCGTCAGTGTGTTTGCGAACAAAACACATGAAACGTACAGTGCTGCTTGTATGAATTGGCCGAGACCAAGATTCGAACCTGAAACCTCGAGATTGAGAATCCATCACTCTACCGAGTGAGCCACTGACGACCTCTTTTGACTAATCTAATGATAATCGTTTTATTAAATATCAGAAATTTAATAGTAAATTCAAATAAATTTAAAATATCTTAAAATTTTTCAAATTTTTCAAATTTTTTGCTCTACCATTTTCATTCTATTTTATTTCAAGTTAAAAAAAATGAAAAAAAACATTCGAATATATTTAAATAAATCTTAAATATTTAAGATTAAATAACCGTATATGTCGCATTGAAATCTAGTCTTCATAACTTTGGCAAAAATTCTTTTCCTTCAACTGCAGGCGTATATAGCCATAGAATAGGAAGGAAGGGTAGCATATATAGCATTTGAATATTTGAAAATTCAACGACGCGTCGAATTGTTGCACGCCCATTGATCATGAATATATGTGTATATATGTAGTGTGGACGTTCCACGATCCGAGCAGGTGTAAAACACGAGCATCCAAATTTTATATATATATACATAGTTTCTATATAGTGTGGAAAATTGCATGCTGTTACATACCGGCATTTGGCGCCAATATAACGACAATGATAGGTAGTTACGAATATTTTTTTTTTGTCTCTTTTTTTTTACGCTTCAGAACCAGCTGTAGTTGCAAAAATATACCCTTGTTACTACTTTTTTTTTCTTCTTTCTCTGATGCATCACTGCTTGTAATTCTTCTCTAATTTAAAAAAAAAAGAGAAAAAGAAAAACGATGCAGCGGCGTGGCGTGAAAAACTATCGTTAGGATATTGGTAGTACGAAAATTCAATGATGCAATTCGGTTACTATTAAATAACATTCCTCGTTTTAGCTCTGGTGAATTGCAAGGTGTAATCGGTACACAAAATATAGGCAAAGCAATTTTATTATAGCAGCACGCGTATACATTGTAATCATCGCTCTGGCGAGACTCACTTTTAGTTTTATTGCTATGAAGAAATTAATTACGCGCGAATATCGATTATCAAAGAGTGTAAGAGAGAGAGAGAAATATTGAGAGTAAGCGTTAAAATGCATTTCTATTCGTGAAACAGTTAGCCAAGCTCAATTGATTTTGTTAATTCATTCATTTGAACCATCAATAAAATACTATCCAAGCTTTTCCGGTCACTCTACCAAAAAGCAATTCAATTGTTATGTTATACATATATATGTATATATATATATATATATATTCTGGAAAGGGATTCTCACGATTTAAATTCAGAAGTATTCGATTTGCGTAAATTTAATAATGGAAAAATAATAGCAGCAATGCTATTGAATGAATATATATTGGATTGACCAAGTATTATAGTGAATTCTCGGGATGAATATATTTTTTTTCATTCTATCTTTCTCTCACTATCGATATCGAATAGAGTTTTGGTTCAATTTTGATTTGGTGATGGATTTTCTTTTTTTTCACACTTTTTTTGGAATTGCATTATTTTTTTTTACTGATCTGTGTTTGACAATTTTATTTTTTTGGGTATGTTGAGTAAATTGAATAAAAATATGTTCGATTTCGATGTAAATCGAATGAACTGAATTTAGTTCAATTTATTAGTTTGTTATTTACTTTTTTCTGTTCTCAATAAAAATTAATTGTTTGGATTATTACATTATTTTTTTATCGTAATTCAGTAGTAATCAGTATCGCACAATTCATTGTTTTAAATATACACTTTTAATGAAATTTGTGAAATTTCCAAAAAAAGAAACTTTAATTTTTGTTTTATTAAGGTGGCACGAGCGGATCACGTTTAAATATAGAATTATGTATGAAAATTATAAAAATTAAAGTAGAAACTTTACAATGATAACAAAATTAATTAAGGTTAACGATAAAATAAATGAATCTAATAAAATTGAAAATTAGTAAGTTTAACATGTGTAACCTTGAGGAATCTCATGAAAAATTATACATATAAAATGTTAGCGAATCATTAGCTTTTTTTGTTGAGATCAAAATGATCAATTTTTAAAATTGGATTCATGACAGAAATACAGATTTATTTATGATTAACCATGAAAAATTTTGAGTTTTTATGCATTATAGAATCCAACTGTAGATCTATCAACATTGCACAGTGGATGAAATGAATTGGATTGAATGCAAAAAGAACCTGTGAAATTATATGGTATTACATAAAGTATTTAATTTTTAATAACGTTAACAGAACGATGTTGCCAGATCTGTGTGGTTGATAGTGTTAGAAGTAAAAAAGGCCGCATTCTACATTACCTATAATAGCAGTCCGCTTATGCTGTCTTAGATACAAATTTTGATTCCTCTTACTTCTGAGGTCTTAGTGGCTAACTCGATAGAGCGTTGGATTCATAATCTCGGGGATCCGAGTTCGAATCTCGCTCTCAGACGATTTATACAAGCACCACTGTATGTTATATGTGCTCTGTTCACAAACACACTGATGACCTCTGTCGATAATTAGCATCGCAATGATAACATAAATACACCGAAGTTAAAAAAAATTTTTTTTTAATCTGTGGTTTGAAAGCAAGACAGCATTATTCTCTTTTTGGAGTTTTCGAGAAAACGAGATTTTTATGTTTGCGCCAATACGTAAAATCGAAAATGAAGAGACGGAGCACGATACTACGCTAGTTTAATCAAATATAAAATACCTTTCTAACCGATCTATAAGCTTCAGTTAATGTTCTTTCATCTATAGATATCGATATACCGGAAATAACGAAGAACCTTTAAGTTGTGTTGTTATTCATTTCATTCACGATTTGTGGAGTTAATTCTTTTTATTTTTCTAAAGCACTTTTTTTTCGATTAGAAGTTTTATGGCGCGTATTTAAGTGCCATTTACATGTTTCAGCCGCAACTACTGCTCTATAACATCATATTTATTGCTAGACAAAATGTAAAAACTGTCGATGGTGACTAGTTGTGATAAAAATTAGCAAATGACGTGCCTGGATGGATTAAATTGCAAACGATGAAAAAAAACTACCTAATAATATTATAAATTTGTTTTAGCATAAAAAAATCAGCCCATTGTGATATATTCTTTTGTTTGGAGTTGAGTTATGCTGTTAGTTCACAAGCGAATGCTTGAAGTTTGAATTACGCGGTTAACACGTATGCGCAAAAACACCTTTGCCTTGCGTACCGGCTTTTCTAACGTGTACTACGTGAAAGAGGTATACTTTTAGGTATATAATCTGCCGTCAACTCAATTTTCCAAAAATACAAACTTATGTCGTTTTTCCTTCAAGCGACAGAAATATATTCAATTCCATGTAGCATAATTTTTTAAATATATTTTTACTCTAAGAAAATAGTTAATCTTAATTGCAACAACTATTTTTAATTTAATTTTTTTTAGTAAAAAAAAACGAATTTTAATAAAACTCAACTTCAAAGAAACTCTTGTTATCAAGCAATTATCTTTATTTTTAAAACTATTTATTAATTACACAAGTTTGTACTCTCAAAACATGAAACAAGTCTCTTTCTCTCTCCTGTCGTTTGTCACTCTAATTAATGTAGCTATTCAGCATAAACACGATTAAAATGATCCGGTACTGGGATCTCTCTGGGTAATAATTCATATTATACGAAATGTTTGCTGATCGATTCGTGAACGCGCGTTTGTGTCTGTCTGTGTGTGTTTGTGTATATGCACAGCACTTGTCATCGATGGTTATAGCAAGAGATATTAACATATCTCCTAATGCAAATGATAAAAATCTTCTGTTCTGCATATGTATAGATGTTTTTATGCTCAGCAGGATTTACACGCGTAAAACTATATAATACATATATACATAATACAAGTTGAACGAGCGGCATTTCTTTATTCATTTTTATTTTCTCTTATTGTTTCTTTATTGTTTCGTTGTTTTTCTTTTTCCCTTGCTTTCTCTTCTTTACTCCTTTTCTCTACAAAGATGTCGTCGTCGTCCCAGGTATGCTAAAATCTTTACGTCTTCCCACACACGCACACGCAAACACACGCATACGCACATATTTATACATGCATCATGTCATGAATTTACTTGTGTAGCGTATCATTTGAATATTCGAAGACGAAATTTGTTTTATTGCCGGCGAATTGCTTTGTATTTAAAAGCGATTGTGAATTTAATTGTAATTGCGACAATGCGAATTATTGTTTTATTCATCTATTGCATTATATATATATTGAAAATGTTTTCGTATGTTTTTGTTGATATTAAACATTTATAGGCGTCAGTATGCAATTTTATAAAACGTATGTGCACATTCACTTATAAAGTACATAATTCTACAGAATAAATAAAATTTGTTATCGCGTTTATGCGTTTTATCATTTGTAAATTCGCGTTGCCGTTCATTTAACGTATGAATTCCAAATAATCATTTAATTATTAATGAATTTTCCAATTTAATTTTGAAATCTTTACACAAGCATAAATAACAATGTTTTTAATGAAACACAAAAGCTTCAACGTTATTTTATTATTTAATATCAAACATAGATAAAAATTTAATTAATAATGGCCTTTTTTTCAATCGTTTGATTTTTCTACAAAAACTCTAATTCATTTAAGATTACCATAGATTTTTGCTGAATGAATTGCAAGAGATGTAAATAAGCGCGCCTTGTTTTTCTCTAGACGCGTCGCGTGCCTAATGTATGTATATGAGGAATGCTGAATTGGGTTTTTTCGTTAACTTTTAAGCTTGGCAGACATTGGTGCGGTTAATTAACGATCAAATTGATTTTAGTTTTTACTTTTATTTACTTTCTTTTTTTTATCTTGCATTAACGCATAGTCTTCTTTTCTCTTCATTTCTTTCTTCATATATATTCTCTTGCTTCGTTTTTTTTTCTTCCTCTTACCAAAAGGTCTCTTTATTTATGCGGCATGCGTCCGCTCCCGAAAATTATTCCTAGCAAAAAGGTGCTTGGCGCTAATAAATTAACGATGACAAGAAATGCCGACTGGAATTTCGAGTGTCGTTGGAACTAAACCGGCTTTTAAATCAAGAATAACTTGTGAATTACATTTTTTTTATTTTGGTTACAGTGTATAATGATTTTGATGAAATTAATACGATACTGCAATCTAAAATATAAAAAAAAATACAATCATAATAATTAGTAAAAGAATTTTCTTACTAGCTAATTAATTCAAAAAGGATAAAATTAATCGTAGCCGTGTGTAAATTTAAGACCACGGTATAAAGTCTGTTTACAGTAACAGCAAAAGTTACCATCAAAAGATGCATCAGTCAACGTAGTACACGTAAGTGAAGTTCTCGTTGAAGTGCAAAGTACCCACCGTAATGTTTACATAGTCATGACTAACAAGCTTGATAGAACTACAACATTCAGGTTAAAATGTTATTTTTTTTTCTTTTTTTTGGAAATTACATAAAGTCTTGATTAGCTTGATTCAATTGTAAATACAGTGTAGTTAGTCAATATTTAATCGGATTTTTGATAAAAATTTATGTTTACTTAATTTTTAATTTAATGTGTCTTTGTGACTATAGAATGCGTTCATACCTTTTTCAAATTTAATATTTATGAAGAGCAAATGATTAATATACAGATTTAATAATTAGTTTCCCTTTGAAAAAAGCTCGAGTCTAAAAAAGGGAAAAAGAAAAAAAATACTAACTCTTTGGACATGCATCGAATAATCATTCCCATATATTTCATTAAACTAAATTCAATAGAATTGATTTTACGCACAGAATCACCTTCCATAAGCTTGTTCCACATATAACGTATATGTATCCTTGTCTCTCTTGCTCTTTTATAGGATTTATCTTATATTATATGAATAAGCGTCTCGGCCGGAGAAGGAATAGTTTAAAAATGTGTCCTGGCCTACAACCTTAATACATTTCGACACAGCAATAGTCTTTTTCTTTCTCTTTTGCCAACCCTTATATACGTATATATATATATATATATACACATTGCATATATAAAATCGAAAGGGACCTTGGATATGATTCACGAGTAATATCATCTATAATACAGAGAACGAAAGTTATATATAAAAGGAGTGAGAGAAAAAAGAAAAGAAAAAAGAAAGTATAAGACTATATGAGAGGGCGAATGTGTCCTTGTTGCTGATCGATAAAATATATCGCAAGGAAGGCCCTTTATAACGCATTGGTCTCTGACGAAATTTATGAAGGCGCGATTTCTAAGCGATCGAAGGGCATGCAGAGAGAAAGAGAGACTGTAAAAGAAATTTAAAGGAGTGGCGATAAAAAAAGAGAAAAAATTTAAGAAAAGATGGACGGTACTATAAGAATTCTGTGTGTATATATATGAGAAAAAAGCAAAAAAAAGAGGGCGTATCGTTGCTGTCGTCAAGCGCACTATCAAGATTCCATAGGATAAATAAACAATTGCTTTTTAAACTCTAAATATGTGTATGTGTGTGTGTGTGTGTGTGTGTATATATATATATATATATATATATATATATATATATATATATATATATATATATGTTAATATGCACGAGACTGTTAAAATCAGCAGCGTGTCGACGTATAAAGAATAATAGGAGCGAGGAAAAAAGGTTTATATATTTCATTTTTTTTCGATATAAAAGTAAAGACATTGTTGAAGGGAGTAAGGGTAAGGAAAACGATAAAACGCAATCCAAGACTTTAATGGTTCATAAAATTATCCTTTTCGAATTGTTCGAATAATCGTACAAAAGGCAGCGAATGATGAAAAGTCGCATAAACGAATTAATGACCAATTAAAAAAAGAAAAAAATTTCGTGTTTAAAGCTTTTCTCTGAATTTCGTTCTATATTTTGCATATTATTTCCAGATATTTTTTTATGAATCACTATGCATGTAGCAATTTTTAAAGAAATCTCGATGTAATGTGTACATATATATTAATATTATTAAATATTAATAATATTATTATTCATTAGTTCATTTAAATAATATTTTCAATTTCAATAAGTGATTTAGAAATTTTTTTATGTTTCGTAGAATAAAAAAAAACTATTTTTGAAAAGATTTATTAACTTTTCAATTATAAAATATTTTAAATTGTAAAGATAATAATTGAAGCAAAAACTTTTTCCCATTTGAAATTTCAAAACAAAAAGCTATTATCTTTTTTATACTTCTTTTATAAATTTCATTTTATTAAATTTTTTAAAAATAATTTTTCAAAAAAAAATGTAGGTTTTAAAAAAGAAAAGAAAATTTTTCATTGTTCAAATTTTAATTTGATCCACTATTCTAATATTTTGAAAAAACAATTAAAATATAAATGGTATTGATTTACTACAAAATTACTAATAAAACAATTATTCAAAATTTGACTAACTAAACACGTAGAATATTTTCCTGTAATAACCATGATTTTATCTTGTTTTACTGTAATTTACTCTCTTAAGATTCTTAAAAATTTTTTTAAATATTGGTAAAATGCCATGAACAACAAAAAAAGAAATGAAATTTAGTAGATAAAAGCCGATAAAACTGCAATGCTTCAGTGACTTTAACGGCTCATAAAATTATTGAGATTATTCAATATAATCAGTTAGCTCCAATCTCACGCGTACGTGAAAACTCGCTTTATCATAACCATAATATGGTATAAAAATATATGCCTACTTGTACAATCGCTATCTCACTCTTGTTCTTTAATGATAAAAGCCGTTATATATCGCCCAACTACCCTAAATTAATGCCTAAATATTAAGGCTTGATGTCAACACTTACATCTTTACATATTTTATACCACATAACACCAAATAAATTACAATGAGAATTTACTGCACTATTACAATTAATTTTGATTTTAATTAATCTAATGGGTTTATAAGAATAATTATGATGCTCAGGTCTTGGATTTGGATAAAAGTATTTGTAAATATTTGTTTTTATCTACTTTTTGATAATTTTTCTTACATAAAATTATCATTCTTCATAATGTTATCCAAATGTTAAGTTCCAATCGTTCAGTTAAACACAACTAATTTTCTTAAATAATAGTGTACTTTGTTCGAATTTTAACGTATTTTAGATAAAATTAAATTTATTTTATAATCTTCTCACTTTTAAATAAATAATTTTAGAAGATTTTTATATAAAAAAAATTTAAGTTAAGAATACAAAAAAATAAACGTTTTCAAAATTCTAAACAAACTAATATAGAAATGAAACATAAAACTATGCTTGAGTAATCGTTTTTGGATGAAACGTTAATTTTTACCCATCTTTTTCTCTTTTTTCTAATTTTTTTTAAGTCAAATCTTTTGGTTTTAACGTTTATTTAAAAATGGGTGAATTTAAAAAGTAATTGTAAATAAAATATTTTTCAAAAACATTTATTGTTTGAACTTTTAATTACTACCAGTACCTTTTGAAAAGATAAAGAAAAAATTGTTTTTGCGAAATAGCAATTTTTTTGCCTTTATCAATTCTTTCTATAACATATGGCTGAGATAATGTCTTTGTCTCTGAACTATCAATGTGATTACTATTTTGAAAATTTTATTTTATTTTATTTATTGATATACTTTACACATTAATATTTATATTTTATTAAAATTTAACATAATTTAGAATAAAAAATGTTTTATAACAATATAAAATCATAAGAAATCGTACGCATTTAATTTTTGGAAAATAAAATATACTATGACTAATAAATTAGAGTTTTTTGAAACAAAAAGTCTTTGCAGAGCTACTTTTACAATTAGGAAAACTTTCTTGAATCGTTTCATCCCAATCTGATACCTAAAGTCTATATAGTCGTCTTCTCTTAGAAGTTCGAATATTGTGATTATTCATAAATAAATACGTATGCACATGTATGCCGTACATGTATGATGCAGAGTATTTCATTAAAGTTTACGCATTTTGGATCAAGACAAAGGATAGACGATACATGCACTGTGATTCATAATCAATACATGAGTAAATTAGTTTTCGGATTCAGCGCGATTGGCTGAGCCTGAGAAAAATATTAAAAGTATAATAATATAATAAAATCTTGGTCAAATCAATATATTGGTAAATGTTTTTAATATCACTACTATATTGCTAATATATTAATAAAAATTTTCCTGCCTTAGCATATTGGTCTGAATCTAAAAAAATACACAGAGAGAATTTTTCTATAAAATTTACAGAGGAATTCTGTGTAAGAATCACAATAACATTTCTTGTTAATTATTGATGAAATCTTACAAAATTTACGGAGAAGTTCTGTAAAAATTAGCGCCATTTCGGTAGAAATTATTAGACAAACTTTAAACTCTATCCATATGTTCGATAGCAGTTTAGAAATGTATCTGTGGAATAATCTATAAGTATATAATGACCTCCGAATGTTGAGACGCATATCATCTGAAAATAACTGCTTTTAATAGTTACAAACTTTGATCTTATTAAATTAAGATATAGAGTTGAATTAGATTATTTTTTATATTTAATATAATTCTTTAAATATTTTTATTAAATACATAACTAAAATGTTACATGGAAATAATTTTTTTTTTGCTATTGATTAGTTATATTGATTATTGTTAATAAAGACTTTCACTAATGGGATTTTTATTTATTAATTGAACTTGAGGTCTTCAGTGGCTCAGTCGGTAGAACGATGGATTCATAATCTCGGGGACTCGAGTTCGAATCCCGCTCTCGGTGGTCGATTGACACAAGCATCACTGTATACGATACATATGCTTTGTTCACAAACACACTGAAACGACCTCCGTAACTAATTAACATCGTAATGATAGCATAAATACAGTGACGTTAAATAAAATTTAAAAAAATGATTTAATTGTTATCAGCAGCATTAATATTTTTTTAGTCTGAATTAATTAAAACGGTGTCACCAATGCATTATTTAATTGAATAATTCGATAATTCGATTAATTTATGAAATTTAATAATTTGTATTGTAAACTTTATTGGGTATGATATATCATTGTTATACGGACCGTTAATTTTCTGTCAATGTTCGAAATTTCATTCACATTTATAATTATTAATATTTTTTAACTTATATGAAAATTATTTAGCATTTACTTTATATCGATCGACAACAATAATTACTTTTTTTTTGTTAAGCAGCAATTCTAATCATCATAAATTATGTAAGTAACGCTATAAAATTCCTAATGGATAAAACAGTAAACTTCAATCAATATTATCTTGATAAATAAAGACTTCTTTTATCCTCTTTGAAATGAAAGCTTCCACATCTCATTTTTAATAATTCTAATTCTAAAACTTTTTTTTATAAATTAAAATATTTATTACTGCTATAGTAATCCATGATATCTATCTATAATATATTATAACATTGTAACAATAATCTATTACACGTGAAAAATTTTGAAAGAATTTTAATACTGCGAAATTTATTAGAATATTAAATTGCGAATAAAATAATAATGATAATAAAATAGAATTACCATTGCGAAATTATATTTAATTATAAAATTCTTAAGGCATCTAAAGATACAAGTATTGTTTTACAATTAACTCGAAGAAACTTCGTCTCAAGTATCAGAGCTTAAAGTATACAACAATACAACTAGAATATAACTTCGCAAAATATTCACCTGTCTCATTTCATTCTTTACTCTTCTTTTTTTCTTTCTTTTTTTGTTTTACTTCCTTCTTCTCTTTAGCCTCGAGGATACGTGAGAGTAGTTGTCGGAAACATTGGATTATACATACAAAAGCTACCTTATATACAAAACCGGACATATAACATTGAATGCATCAGTGTTAACGCAAGTATATATGCACTTATACGCATATACTTTTTCTCATTTATATATATATATAAGCGCTCTCGTTCCAAGTCATTTGCAGACCCCCTCGTTATGTGTGCAATACAAGAGAGAGAAAAAAAAAGTGAAAGAGATAAAAGAAAAAAAAGGTTGTTGTGAATTTAAAAGGTTTAAACAAGTCCGATGAACCTAAAGATGCGCGGCTCCACGCAGACGACTGAAAAATATATACTGGAATGCTCAATTTGTTGCGAATTATATTCTCAAGTTCTTGGCTACGTTTTTAAAACGACCGTTAAGCCCAACCAGACGCATTGCCAGCCTTTTTTTTCTCGCCGCCTCTTTGGTTTTGAGTTTATTCTTCTTTTTTTTCGTTATTCTTGTTTGTATGAAGATACGAAGTGTAAGAGTTAATGTTGTTGTCGATATTTTGTGTAGCGTGTAAATTTGCGTGTGCAAATGAAGAATTTTCATAATTTGTAAGGTCTTTCGGAGCAGTAGAGAGAATATTTTCACTCTGCATATTTATTGATTATTCGAATCAACAACAATTATCGCAATATTCATAGAACGAAAAAAGTTAAAGTCATTTTATTAAAATACTCGTTAAATCGTGAAATCGAAATTGAAGTTTTCAATATCTATTTTTAATAAACTTAGCACCTTAAATGTATCAAGAATATCGTATATGATATAGATTTGATTTTATCTGAATTTCCCAATATTTCTTCAATTATTATTTGTTAATTTCGTATAAATCAATCATAATAATTCCATATGAAATTCAATAAAATAAACTTCAAAAATATATTCTCTCTTGTAAATCAAAGATTAAATATTCTATTTAATTAATTTTAATAAATAGTTATAAATTGACATTTGTCAAAAACTTAATAAAAATCCAATAATAAGCAATAACCTCGGCAAATGAAATAAAGACTAGGAAATAAAAATAAAAGAAAAAGTAAACACGACTACCATATATACGCTCGCGACCATAAAATTCCCATCAGTCACGAAATCTCGCAAAAATCTAAGGCGTTGTACACACGCCAAGTATAAGCCCAGTAAAAAGACATTATCAAAATTAATTCCCAGCGTGCGTCGGCTATCTCATTTTTCTCTTTCATCGCCACTTGGGGACTAATTCAACTTTACCCTCTCATATATTGCACACGTATACACATTCAATGCATGAAATAAGGGGCTCGTATACCATTAGATCTATGTATATATTATTATCAAAGTCTCTAATTCATACTAAATACAATTAAAGAGGAAGATGTAATAAAGAGAGAAACGTCAAGGAATAAAAAGTCGTTTATTTTGCATTATAATCCAAAGTCTAAAAGTTAAGTTTGTTTGATGGCTAAAAGCTTACCTAATATATAATTGAATTCATGAAATTAATCTATCTTCGTGCAAAAATTTCAGAACTAGAAAGTTATCGTATAATTCATCATTGTATCTAGTCAAAAGACAATACTCGTTGATAGTTTACGAATAAATGTTATAAGAGTAAGGGGAGTTAAATAGTTGGTCAGATTTTAGGTTAGCAACCGCAAGAAGTGAGAATAGTTTGTGGAATTTTGAGAAACTATATACGATTAGGTTAATGCGCAATGTATGCAGCGCTGTGAATGATAAATGTACAAACGTACTCGAGGAAGTTGGATTGTTTACTATCTTTGAATTAATAATAACATAACGTGAAACAACCTAGACAGTATAAATAAAAGATTTTTCAATTGACGAGTAAAAGAGAAATAAGTATTTTATCCATTTATATATCAAAATATATAGACTTTATTTATAAAAATAAAGTCTATATATTTTAGATTAATTTATTTAGAAACTTAATTCTTCTCTTTCGCATTTACGATAAATATAGACTTATAATTTATCGGGACTGCAAAATTTTTTTTTTTTTTTTCATTATGCTGTAATATACAGAATGCGCATTCGTCTAAGATATTTAAATAATTCGTGATTTAAGTCCCTTTTTTTTATTTCTTACAACTTCATGAAGAAAATATTTACAGTGATTGACAAACACTTGTGATTTCGATAAATTAGAAGTTTACTTTAGCTTTTTAATTGCTGCTCATCGAGGTCGTCAGTGGCTCAGTCGGTAGAATGATGGATTCGTAATTTCGAGGACCCGAGTTCGAATCCCGCTCTCGGCTGATTTATACAAGCACCGCTGTATGTTATATGTGCTTTGTTCACAAACACACTGAGACAACTCCGTCGATTAAATATAGCGACGTTAAATATAATAAAATTCCAAAATGTATAATCAAAGAGATTCTTCAATTTTGATAAAAAAAAACAATTTTTTCTTTTATGAGAAAAATTAATTTTATCGTTTAATTTTTTAAAAATACTTAGAAAACTTTCAAAATAGAGTTTAGAGAAAATAATTCAGTATTCCAAATTATTCTTGAAAACTAATACATAAAAATTAATTTTTCCTCATAAAAAAAATATTGTTATTTATGATACTAGATACTGCTTATTTCTTTATTTTTGGCTGCAATTACTAGGTTTCCTTGAAAATTTTATTTTAAGTCAGAATTAAAAACACTTCATAAATACTTAATAAACGTATTTCTTGAAGATTAAACATCAAAATCTTTTGTTCAAGAGAATTGAATATCTCATTATCAAAAGCGACTTCTATATGAAAGATGTTAATTCCCTAACTCATGCTACCAATAAAATCTCTATAAATTTCTCATTATCTTTATTAATTAGAAATCTTGATTTTAAAATCTTGATTTAGCTTATACTCTACTACTTCTTAGGATGAATAAACAATTATAATGATCCCTCTAGAATCAGAACGTACATTGGTGAAATAATCCTTCGCAATTTAGTGCAAGGTCGACCTGTGGCCCAATAATACCTTGACAAGAGATAAATGGCGAGAAGTACAACTACCAGTACTTATACTACTATGACATGAGAAAGCCAAGACATATATATATATATATACACACACATATACAGGATTACAGCTAATCGTGATTATACTCCTATCTAAGAGGATGGTGAATCCCACCGCAAGCACATAGATATAATCCTTTACTGCACAGTGTATGCGCGTATGTATGTTTCTGCGTGCATGTGTACGTGTGTATGTGTGTATATAGACAGAATCCCAAGCATAGTATATAGAACATTTTGCATCTTACATGAAGCAAGCAAGAGAACTTGCGCGATGATTTATTGATGAGTTTGCTCTCGAAGATATTCTCTTCTAAAATCTTTTTTTTTTTCTTATTTTTCTTTACCATCTCTGCAAAGATCAAATTGACTAAATGCAAGAAAAAAAAGAAAAGAGAAAAAGAAGAAGAATACACTTTTAAGGAGTCCAAGCGATTAATGCTTTATTGGGCCTGACGACAACGACGACGACTTTCCGTGGATGGTTTCTTCTCATATATATAATTTTTTTTCTCGATTCCTTTTTTTTACTTTTATATTGTAAAGACACGCGTACAAGTTCGTGGAAACTAAAGGTGGATATCACAAGTATAGTAAAATGGGAGTAAAGGGGGGAATGTATATAAAGTTTGTAAGATCTCAACGCTTTCCTTATTTGGGACCATTTGTTGGATATTTTTCATTCGATTCATTCCGTCTTTCTTCTTTGAGACTTGACGTTTTTTTTCAACAACCTTTTTTTGCCGAGAATTTAATTGAATGGCTTGCAATAAAAATTACTTCGAGTTAGAAACTTTTATTTTTTTGCTTGAAGTTTGCGTCTTTTTTTTTAAGCTTAGTGTAAGTAATGAGATTTGTAATTTCTTATTTATTCATTAGAAGTTTCATTAAGTAAATAGTAAATAAATGAGTCAAATTAAATAAATTGTCTTTTTACTTATAACATGAAATCTTATTTTTGTACATTGATCCGTTTATTTGATAAGATTTTTGGCTTGTAAATCACAAACTTCGTTAAGCTATTAAACTGCATCAACTGTTCTTGATAATTAATTCAATCCTTTTTTCAAATCTTAAAGACATTATACATTAAATAATTTTACTATCAACATCTATTTTTTAGAAAAATAATTATCACAATGACTAGAAACAAAAATTGTGTATGAAGAATTCTAATACTTTATAAATTTGAAATGCTGTGCGATAATATTTCTACAACTTACGTATAACTTACAAGTTAGAGAACAATACTTACCAGTCATTCGTCACTTGATACAAAACTGTACGTGCATCAACGAAATACAAAGTTGTAATATAGCGACCAAAAAGAAGAAAAAAAAATTAAAACTCTCACGTAGACACCGAAACTTTAATAGAATTCTCATAGATTTACAACCTTGTTCCTTCTTTAAAACATTTTTCCTCTATATGCTTCCGTGTACATATCTTTTGAAAAACATACGAGGTAATAAAGTAGTCTTTTCCTTTTTTTATATTCTCCTTTCAAGTAAGTAAAACACAACAGAATTATATAACAAGCCTTATTGTCTAAATTGATCATCTCCTTGTTAAGTCATCGTCGAAAATTTATCGATATAAAAACAAAGAGCTTTGTAGAAAGAAAACTAACTCCTTCAACTTAACGTATCCTTTCCATTTTCTGTGGAAAGAAATAAAGAATAAGAGAAGGAGGAGAAGAAAATTAACACAAAAGTCGAGAAAACAAGACAAGAAGGAAGAAAATAATAAGAAAATGCTTAGAAGAAACTTATATACATACGCGGAAATTCCAGTTGCGGAACGAGAGAAGACGTCGTGTGAACAGCAGTATGTTATGCATGTATATCGTTAAAATTTTTCAATGTCCCGTACAGGTATAAAAAAGAAAGAGAGCTTGTTATAAGTATTAGAAAAGGAAAAATTTATCTTAGACAAAACTTTTATCTCTCTCTCTTTCTCTTATTCCCTTGTCTAACTGGTTAAAGTTAGCCATCACTCGTTATTCGTCGTTGTAACCACTGGCGGACTTCCGTTTGTCTTTTTATAAGTTTTCATATACGTGACAAGAACACAGGAGTAACAATATTCCAAAAGGATAAGATACGTTTATTGTTGTTGTTTGTTGCTCATTTCATACCTTATACATAACAAGAGAATAATTCATATCAGGCATTTTCGGGTGGGGCATTTATAACTCACGTGCTTTCCGGTTTAATATATACATAAGCTGTGGGTGTACGAATACATGCATGTACGGCTATCGTGTTAAATCGATGATGTTTAAATTGCCGTTAATGTTACCAATGACACGTGTTTTGTATAGTATTTTTAAATTATTTCTTTAATATACCTCTTTCAACGAGTACTTTTATTACTTTTTTTATTTCTTTTATTTTTGTCAAATGATTAACGATTTTACGTTTACTCTTCCGGTGTGTCCGGTAGATCTTGCTTCACTTAGATTTTGATCGAGTAAAAACCAAAATCGGTGATGAATATTAATGTTATTACATGTTTCGATGAGAAATTTTTTTATGAGAATATATCGAAAATTTATTGAGTGATGGAAGTATAGATTATTTTTTACGATATAGCGCCTTTCGCTGCTTTGCATTTTAAAATAATTTTAATCCTTTTAAAAAGAAATTTTATTTTATTTTACGATACAAATATTAAATAAATTAGGTATACGCGTTACTGTTTATGTTGTCATCAAAACATCGTATGCACACGACATATGATTTTTCATAATTAAAAATTTTTTTCAATAAATTACGTTTTACGAAGGAATTGAAAAAAAAATCTTGAAAAATTAAATAATTTACTTTAGAGCCAAGATAAAATTATATTAAATTCTATGATGAATTTTATACATTCAATAAAACATTCTATTTTTTTTTTACTTATCCACGTTATATTATAACCATCTTCCTGAAAACTTTATCATTTCATATATGAATATTTAACGGTGCATGTAATTTCTTTAGTACTCTTTCGCCCTTTACTTCTAACATAAACTTTAGAACATTTAATTCGCGAGCATATCAAAAGAGAAATTTGGCACATATCTCCTCTTTAAAATGATAATTGAAATTTTCTTACGTTACGCATCCGTACGTACTATTTTTTTTCTCTTTTTTTTTAACTTAACAGCTCGTTTAACTCTCCCTATACGTATAGATATCTTACCCTTTAAAACAAAAAGAAGAGAGAGAGAGAAAAAGAAAGAAGTAAACGCGGCTTGCAAAATAATGGAACGATCGTATCCGTAAAACGACGTAATTTTACTCTTATAACCTTCTATATAACGTTCCTTTTTAGCTTGGAAACATAATGAAATTCCATGAGCAAAAGCTTCGCTTTAAAATAACACACCTTTTTATAAATCAGAAATTCACTTTTCTGATGCATATCTTATACGTATATATATATATCCACGACGAATTCTCTTTCTTTCTCTTTCTCATTTTTTCTTTCATATGAAATAGCAAACGAGTCACGAAAGAGAGAAAGATGACTTTTTGCAAAGAAAATACTTTTTAACTTGACTGTACCTTCGTCGCGCCTTATAATTCTTCTCTATTCTCTTCTTTACTCTGTCCTCATATGATCCTGCATTCACTTTTCTTCTTTCTCTTCTTATTTATTTCTCGTAGCTTTTTTTCATTTTTAATGTTTTTTACTTATGTATATGGCATAAACCTTTTTTTTCTTGAGCCATAGATAATCTATTTAATCGAAATTAATGGTAAAATATTCAATATTATGTGTATCAATATGTACTTAAGAAAAAAAAAAGTATTCTATCGAATTATTAAAGACAAAATTAAAAACAAGTAGTATAAGCTTTTGAACGAGAAATATTTTAATCATTTTTAATTGGATGTAAGTCCTTTTAGCAGAACTTTAAAATTTAAACACATTATATTACTCACATTAAATTAATTTCAAATATGAAAATTTTAAAAATTTTAATAAATATCTCCGCATTGTTGAATAAATTTAAAATTTCAAAAATTTTCGCAAAATAAATTAAAATAATTACATTAAAAATGATGAATAGCTTTTTCTTGAACAAAAAAAGAACAAAAAATATGGGTTACAGTTGCAATTTAGTAACGTGCGTGTCAGCTAACCGTAAAAATGTATAAAATGATACAAAAAAAACCGGTTTAACAGACGAGAGATGACACCACACCCTTGAATTAAAAATTTTTCATTGCAAACTTCGGATATTATATATATAGTATAAAATGATAAAATTAATCATATTAATTTTTGTAATTTATGATATTTTATTGGCGATATTATACGGATTATTTAAAATTTAATTACTCCTCGAGAAACTTCTAATTTATTATTTCTTAGATATTAAAAGAAAAAATTAGCGATGAATTTTGTAAAACGAATGGAAAATAAATTTTCATACTCGTTTCATGTGACAGTATAACTGGTATGAAATTATTCATCGAATAAATTACGAAAGCATTAATCCAGAAATTAATTTAATTCATTAAAAAAAAAGAAAAAGAAAAAATAATAAATATAATAATAAAAGCTAAAGATCGTCATCAAAATGCAAAATTCTTCCTTGTCGTACATTAATTTACATGGTCTGTAATTAAAGAAACATCAGTTAATTGCCTGCATTATCTTCCATAATTTTAATTCAACATTACAATACATAATATAATATTCCATTATATAAACATTATTTTCTCACAGACAAGCATCAGCTCGATTTTTGTTATCCTTCCTCCCCTTTAAAAGTCTTTTTTTTATTTTTGCTTTAATCATAACATCTCCGTGCATAATAGTCATCGTCATGAAGCATATAACCCTCCTTTACGTATATATACTTGACAAAATTCCAGGTGTAAGGGAACGGGAGTCTATCTAGTGTGCTATATATGCTTTAATCGTAAGCATGCACATGAATCACAGTTACCAAGAGCATCAATCGGCTGCGCGGATGCGTAACAGACGCGAGTAATCGATCCTCTTGACGCTATACTACAAATACATAGAGAGTAAAACAGAGAGAGATATACAGCGAGATATACGCTATACTGCCTCGTTCGTCCTTTGTGATCTCTGTGAATTATATATCTGTTATACGGGTAAGTGAGGGTTGAATTTGGTAGGTGACATGATTCAGTGGTTGAAAGGGAATTTTTATTTCTTTTCTTATTTGAAAAACAGAAGAGAGATAGATCAAAGGGATGAATTTGAAGAACGACTCAAATTTTTTTTATTATTGTCATGAAATTTATGAAATATTATTATGTTTAAATTAATAACAATTTAATTACATAAATGTTCATGTTATTCCAAAAGTAAGATTGAATTTATGAAATATAAAATCTCATTGTTAACGAATATCATTATTCGGTATGAAATATTGAAATGAACAATATTCATTTACAGTATAAAACTAGTTGATCGTAGATTTGATGACTTTGCTTCATAAAATATCTGATTTTTGTATTTTTTTACTTTTATCAAATGATACTTTTACAAATACAAATTATCGTCCTAAAAAATTTAATATAATTATATAGCAAAATCATATTGCCATTTCAAAGATTTCGAGTACTAATTATTTAAGTTTAGTTTTCCGTTGTTCCTATATCATCTTAATACACGTGTATATTATATTCGCCACTCCAAAATGTTATACAATTTTAATCTTCCAAGATTCAAATGTATGTATACATTCTTGCCGAATATACAACATATTTGTTATTGTAAATATATTTGTTTCATCTACAGTATATTGCTTCTATGTAGCATTACATAAATTTTCGTTACTTATTGATGTATACTTGCGCAAAAAGCAACCTATCAGTTATTGTATTTCTTATAGTGTTCTAGCGTGTACATGTTATATAGTTTTGTTGTCGAAATACGTGCTTACAGAGTTACCTTGCTGTACAAAATTGCATAGTAGTATCCTTCAGGTGACATCTTCTCTTCTTCTTCTACAACTACTACTACTACTACTACTACTACTAGCTTATCCTCTTCTTCTTATACTTGGAGCATCTTGTCTCTTGTAAACGACTGGGTAATAAAAATAAGTTGTCGTAAAGTATCCGACATACGCGTCGCGAATCTTGCACAGCACGCGCTTACAAGGATTCTAAGCTGTTGTATATAAAGGATTGATATAATGTTCGTAAGCATGTGCTGAGGTTGTTGTAAAAAAAGAAAAAAGAAATAGAAATAAAAGCTAATATGATAAAAAAAAAATTGTCAAATTAATCGTATAACATCAATATTCTTATTGACTTAGGAATTTATTTATTTTTTTACTCGTGAATATAACTAAATGTGTCTTTAAATTATTCTATGTTTTATATAAGCACTAATTTTTTTTTAGTCATTAGTCAATTGATTTTTTAAATAATTATTTTTTATTCAAAGAATTTTTATATTTTAAAAACTTAAACTTCAATTTTTTAAATTTTTAATTAAAATATATATTTTATTTTTGCTCTGTTAACTACAATGACTATTTCTATTTAGTTTGAAAATATTTCACTTTTTTGGCAATACATTTTTAATGAAAGCAATCTTACAAATGAAATTATAAAAAATCAAATAATAAGATGATATTTTAAAATAAAGTATATCATTTATTATTCATTATTAGTTTCCAGGATATCGGAAAAATATAATGATAAAAAGCATAATTTCTAATTAGGACTGATCCCGATTGTCAATACTAAATAATAATAATACTTAAAAAAAAGATTAAAAATAGAAAATCAATGCAAGTAAACTCAAACGTATAGAAAAAACGTATTAAAGAATAATTTTAAAAAATTGATAAAAACAGAATTCATTAATGATAGGCAAACAAATATCCTACTCATATCCATACTAACTTATTTTAAATATTTGCTTTATAGCAGAACAAATGATTGTATTTATGATAATTTGCGGATCAAAGTACGTTTATTTAGTTCTAAGATGGATATAAAAATAGCATTCTTTTTCCCCCCTTATCGAGCTTAAACCACAAATATATTATTCTCCCTCTATTCTCGAAAATGGCACCCGAGAGTCCTATACGTCGGAGAAAGTCAAGCTGTAATACGGCACGCAGATGAGTAAAAAAAAAGAGAAAAAGTATTGAGAACGTCAAGGTAGGCGGTATAACGTATACTGGCTTAATTCAGACTAGAAAATTTTACCCTCGTGTATGTGTACTGCCGTAGTAATAAAACAGGGGGCAATCACCCCTTATATGTGATGTTGACCAAATAAACATAAGAATGCTGTTAAAAAAACATACTTAGCCGTTACGTTTTTTTTTCTTTTTAGTTTTTTTCTTATATTATAAATGTACAGTTTAACTTATACATATAGAGTGCAACCTCATCCCTTGATATAATGCGCTTTTGTGGTTTTCGTTTATTAGGGTATCCAAGATGTATCATCAAGGGAATAAGAATATTTTTTTTAGTCAAGTAACAAAACGGAATACGTAAGCAGTTTGGTTAATGGTTTGCAAATTTCGGGAAAACTAAGTAAAAAGCAAAGAAGAGATAATTGAAAATCATGCCTTGTTCAGGAAGGAGTTGCAAAGATAATTTAATTACTGGCTGCAAGTTTTGTTCAATTGAAGTATAAGGTAATATTACTGGTTGAATCACAAAGAGCTGAATATTGCAACGAAAATTTGAGTAATTATTAAAGCTAATGTATTTATTGCTGTGTCGTAAAATTCAAATGTTTCTCAAAATTTAATATTCCATTAAATATAAGTACAGTATGGCACAACTATAATGCTTATATTGTGTAATAAAGATTGAAATTGCTTTCTTTATTATAAAAACATTATATGAAACTTTAAATTGAAATTACTTAATGCATTATAATTTAATTAAGATTTGTAATAACAAAAAAATTGGGATGCGAACCGAAAAGCTTTTTAATTTATGCATTAAAGTATGAATCATTTATATAACAAAGAAATTAATCATAATTTGAGAATCATAAATCAAATGTTTAAAGCCACAAAGAAGTCATAACTTTCTTAACTAATATAATACCTTTGCACTTTCTCTCTTACTCTCCGTATCATCCTTAATGTTTATTTTCTTATTAATGCAGAAGTAGATTAATTTCTCGGCATCCTTATAACAGTAAGTAAGACAGTAATTCGTCGCGACGTGCGTTATGGTAAGTCAAGAGGGGGTTTAAAGAATATACCACCATAGCAGCATCAGCAGCAGCACTAGTTATGTGATAATTCAAAATTTCTTACGTTCATTATGATAGTTATAGCCCACGGGAGAAGAGTTAGAAATGTTAGGTGCTTTTGCTTTTCATATATAACAGTTCGCCTAGGAGATAGAGAATGCTGGAATGGTAAAAGCGGCTTCAGTTAGTTTCAAAATTACGAAATAAGAGAAGACAAAGAGAAAGAGGGGGATGAAAGGATGCTTTGCACACATGATGAATACTACTGGTGAAACGTAGTTTGAAGTAAGAAGGTAATGTTGCTTTTCCTTACTGTATATAAGCTCTAGGGCAAAAGCTTTGTCGAGAATTACAGGTAGTAACTATTTCTCTCTCTCTCTCTCTAGCAAGCCATCCTTTTCATTTAGAAAATACTATCCTACATACCAGTATGAGAGAGCGAGTATCAAAAGGATGTTAAGGAGGGAGGATTGAAGGAAGAGTATGTAAATTAGATAAAGATAGAGAGAGAGAAAGTATAGCTCGGTAAAATGATGTGTTGATAAGCCTTGTGATGCACACATCTAGGAGAGAGGGGCCAAGCTTACATAAGCTTTAGTTTTAGGTAAAGCAAGTGGAGAAAGTGCTACTATGTATGGGAGTAATAGTAATGCACACGACCCCATAGTTTATAGAGTTTAACATCGCTCAGAGGGATGAAAGTACGAGATTGGTTGAATATAACAGGAAGACCACGAACTCGCTAATTAGTACCCTCTCCCCCACTTTCTCTCTATCTCTCTCTCTCTTTCTCTGTGTCTGTGTGTATATCTATATATGTACACGAAACGTGTGCTTCAGGCAGTATATGCACTAAGAGCAACTAAGAGAGAAAGACCAGGACTGCATGACGACCGCAAATGGGAGAAAATTATTAATTGAGTTTTGTACAGCTCAGGACACGGAACGTCACTCAAGCTCCCCAAAGCTCGACCCCCTCCTTTAGTCTCTTGCTGCTCTACAACTCTAGTTCTATTTCTCTCTCTTACTTTCTTGTCAATTTTATACATCGAACTAGATCATGAACTTGAAAAAATATATAATTAAACTAATAAGGCTTTTATAACATTTTTTAATTAGAAGCAAATATTTGTCGTATTTACTGAGGAATTTCTTAGATCTAAAGAATCATTATAAATCTGTTCACAAATTTTGAAAAGTTTAGCAAAAAATATATAAAAAATATATTATCCATAAAAATTAATAGAAATTTTACGTAAATAAATAAAAAGAATGGCACAAATTTGTTAATTACATGAAATATAAGTGAGTTGCAAATAATTAAAATTCTTGAATCTATCAATAATTATAAATGAATAAATAATGAAATAGTTAAATGGATACTCTTTAATGAGGTTTATAAATTAAATTGAGTGACGGGTAATATTTTGTAGGTTTCAATGATAGGTTATCAATTTCGGATTAAACGAGACCAATAATTCTATCAATTATTTTGTCAATTAACTAACGTTAATTTGTTTCATTTTAATACAATCAACAAAATGCTATTATAATATAGAGCTATCTTTTATAAAATAATTAATATAATTTTATTCAGTGAATTTCATATCATTTTCTATTAATTAATTATTCACCTAATACTTTGAATAAAATTTGAAAAATATTCAAAATCTACTCCTTGATAGAATAATATTTATTTTTAATCTTTTTAATAGTATATTTGCGTGTGTGTGCAACTTTCAAATTATTGAATCTAACTTGATGAAGGCAAAATATACACATTCTATTCAAATAATTTCTTTAAATTTTTTTTCCTTTTTTAATGATTAAAAATTGGAGACATTTTTTAAATTTCAAGTTATTTTTTTATGGATTGTAATAAGTACTTTTCTTTTCATTGAAAATATTTTTGAAGAACCCTTATATTTATATCTTAAATAAAAAAGTTTAGTGTAATTGAAAAAGCGCGAGCACGTCGAGTACTACATTTCATAAATTTAAAACGAAAATGTAAAAATAAATTTATATTCCAAATTACCTAAAAAAAGAGATTTTTTCATATTATATGTAATTTCTTTTCTTCTTTTCAAATTTTCAACCCTTGAGTAAATTATAAAACGTTCGTAAGCAATAAATTTTTTTGTAAACGTAGGTTGAATATCATCTCTTTTTTTTCTCTCTTTTTTTTAAAACACATGTATACATACGTACTCATGGTATAGACGTAAAGGCCATACAAGCATACTCCAACATACTTGGCCTAATTTTTCTCCGTTTTCCAGCTGGGGGTTTGAATATACTACACTATATATTTTTCCTTGCTCCGCTGAGAGTTTGTACGAAAAATCCTTGAATTTTCTACAAACTAAAGAGATTATATAAACGAGAAAATTTTAAACGAACAAATTCGCCTACTGACCTCGAAGAACTTCTAACCTTTTTATCTTCCTGCAGCACAGCGTGGAGTCCAAAAAAAAAAAGAAAAAATTTCAAGCTTTGCGAAAAATTTTACTTTTAGTTTTAAAATAAAGATATTAATGGAAAAATACGTTCTTACTTTTGAGAATAGCTATACTTTGGCCGACTGACTGAGTGGCATTAAACGTTTAAGTAGGTAACACTATGGGTGGTATAAGTAGTGATGAGAGACCTTCGAACACTACGAAAGCGTGACGAAATTTTGAGGGATCATCTCTAAAATAAGTACCTGCAGTTCGCCAAAATTTAGAAAAAAATTATACTTTTAAAGGTCTTATACTTTTGCTTTTGATTCTCTGATACTTGTAATTTATTTTTATTTTTTTACGGTATATATTAACTTTTCTGAATTGCTAATTTTGTCTTTTATACTTAATGAGAATTTTAAGTAATCTAAATTTTTTCGTAGATAACATTTATAAATACAGCAAGTAATAAACATTTAAAAAATTTGTTATTTACTAAAGATTTAAAAAAATAAAAAATTTGTTTTTATTTTAAAGAGATTTTGTTAACATGGCACGAACTAATCATTTATTGGCTATAAAATCAATAGACCATTGAACGAAGAATTTCATTCTTGTGAAGGAGTATAACACTTTTTTTTGGCATTGCTTGCAGAATTTCTCATCTATATGGGCAGCAAGCAACGTCAAGTGAATGTCAATAATGCCAATCCGGAAATTTGACTGCAGAAAAAAAAATCTCTTCAATTACTTTATCGACGTATGTACTTTTTTCTAGACGTGTATGATGACTTTTGTCTATTAATTTCCATAAATTTTGACATAAATCATTCCTAGAATTTTTCGTTTATTTTATTATGGCGTGCATTAAATTTTTTCGACTTTAAAAATTTTTTTATTATCTATTTAATCTAACGTATAACTCATTGATTAGATAAAACAGATTATAATTAAGAGAATGCAAAGTATTAACATATGAGCGTTTCAAATTTTTTAATATTATTTTTAAAATTTTCCAATACAGTTTTATAATCTTTCATTTTCTTGATGAAGAGCACCACTTAAAGATATTTTTCAAATTGTTTTATTTAAAAAGTTGAGTGATTGCAAAGTAGGTAACTACATACTATTACATGCCTTATCATATCAGCTTAATTTTAATGAATTTACAATTAAGCTTTAAAATATAAAATATTTATCTGCAAAAATTTTATAACCATTATATTCAATCTATTGATTTTAATGTTATCGTATCAATATTTAGGAAAACGAAAGATTATTTAATTTCAATTTTCTTATTTATTAATAACTTTTATTTATTATTAATTATTATAAAAATATTAAAAAGTATTTTAAAATTTTACAATGATATTAAATTATATGAAAAAAAATAAAATTTTTCTAGAATTTGTAGTAAATTCAACAGAAGAAAAATAATCGATAAAACAGTCCAATTTCTCACGTTTTTCAAATTTTCCTCAAACAGAACTCATATCCACCTATCATTCTCACATCAAGCAAAATTAGGCGTTTCTAATTAAACGTTAAATATAAAACCATCCATCCATTAAGCTCACCCTTCGTCAAACACATGACAATAACAAACTAGCATAGCTTGCAGAAAAATAGTCAGCATAGTTTCGTCGATCGACGCATATCCAACAATATCTCACGCCCATACATAGAACGATATCGTTGTATCGAAAGAATATGTAATCAAAGTCCTCTTTATCCCATGTACAACGAATAAATATTGCTTCTGACCACCATGTGCTACGTGAAAGCGTGACGAATTTTTTTTTTTTTTTTTTGTATATTGAGAAAGACTTTTACCCCCCAAAAACTAGGAGGTCAGGAAAAATTTTGCTCTCTGTCAAACGCATTTTCTCTTTTTTTTCTCATTCTCCGCCTACTTGCTGCTGGTTTGTGTGTACGCGTGCCAGTCAACGCGACCTGCAATAAATAAAAGGCAATCTTGTACATACAACATGGGCACACGCAGACTTCTAGTTTTCCAATTATATACGTTTAAGAGAAAGAAAAATTGATGAAAAAAAAAGGAAATTTGAGATTCCGGAAGAAGCGTGAAATTTTCTTTCTTGAATCTTGTCAATACCTAACCCAGAGATGAAAAGTAAGAATGTAGCTCAAGGACGATATTTCTTGATTTACAACTTAATGAGAAAAGTATCAACGGTCTGTTTACAATATTCTACCAGGGTGGCTTTTTGTATTTTTATATAAAAATTTTTCGTATTCTTTTGAATTTTCGACATCATGTCTGGCACGCGTTTAAATGGCACAAGTATGTCAAGTAAAAACAAATAAATGAAACTCATTTCATTTAAAAATAATGAGTTTCATTTTATATTTAATACGAAATTTATTTATTTCAAAACAAATGTTTTAAAATAAATACATTTCGAATTTCATGCAGCAAAATATTGAAATATAAAATAAATACGTTTCGAATATAAAAAAAATTTTTAATTAACAACAGTAATAGAGTAAATTTATTTTATTCCCATTGAAAGTAAACAAATAAAGTGTAAAATCACAACAGTTGATTAAATGAAAATATACATTTTGCTCCATCAAAAGAGAAGAACCTTTCCATATTCATTCATGCAATATATATAAAAATTCCATTTACGTATCATACCAATAAAAATAAACTGTTAAAATAACAAAAATGTAAAAAAAAATAAAAATAAATTCGCACGTACCCTCGCATCAGTTTTATATTTGCCTTATTCCGAATCATGTGCATATACATAGATACAAAAAAAAATCTAACTCGACGACGCGAGCAAATATTTATTTTCTTTCACCTAGCGGTGCGCACGAAAAATTGCAAAAATTTCAAACGTTTTACGTATTGCGTTTGAAAGGAACACTTTAAATTTTTTGATCCATAAACATCTTTTTAGGGGCGTATCATATTTATTTATAAACAAAATAATAAATGGAATACTTTAGCTTTCATGAAAAGAGTAATATTTTTTATGCATTTATATATTTTGTTTTTTCAATTTTCACTATTCCAATTAAACATGTAATGACGCCAAAATGCATTTTTAATCTAGTGGATAAAAAATTTAACAATAATAAAATGTTACGAAAATAAATGCGGGTATACAAACGCAATAAAAGCATAGTAACGATGATAATAAAAAATTCTTAGTGTTTTATATCTATATATTTAAAAGCAATAATTTCATAATTGAGAACAATTGAAAATAATAATAACTTTTATGATAATTTTTTCAGAATTTATTTAAATCATCATAAAAATAGATTTTTTTACATGGCATGAAAATATTAAATATTATTTATTTTTTCGATATTAAAATAATAAAAAAATTTTTAATAGTTAAACACGTAAAAAAAGAACAAAATAATGTAATCTTGCTTCGTATTTTTTTTCTAAATCGGTATATTTTAAATAATAAGAATAAAGATTCCATTGCCAATAAGAGATTTTCAGTGGCTCAATCGGTAGAGCGATAAATTCACAACTCGAGCGCCTGAGTTCGAATCCCGCTCTTGGTCAATTTATGCAAGCACCTCTGTATACGATATATGTGCTTTGTTTACAAACAACGCTGAAACGACCTCCGTAGCTAATTAGCAACACAATAATAGCATAAATATAGCGACGTTAAATAAAATTTTAAAAAAATGGAATTTTATTCATCTGTAAAAAGTTTTTTTTAAATCATCTTATGGATCAATAAAGAAAAAGTATCACCATATATATTTACCGCTTGCACAAAGAATCATTTGCATTTTAAACTGTAAAAGTAAACTTCCAAACAGCGCCCATTAAACATAATGACAACTTTTTCGATATCCATCGCAAAACGATTTTATCCTGTCATAAAAAGAAGTCAACATTACTCCACACCTATATACTCATTTAAATTATATAAAAAAAAAACTATATTATACATACATGTATAAAAACGATTGGAAATGGCGATATTCAACATAGAAAAGACAGGAAGATTATCGTGACTCATTTAATAGCAACAACTCCAGCCTAACTGTACTTATCAAAAGAAATTACGCGTTTATCGCGATTAACTATATGTTGAGACGCGCCCTAATACTTGAAAACCTGCAATTTACGATTACCAAGACGCAAAACTTTATTTTCTTTCACCTAATTTATTTTATAACTTGAATAAGTATACCTTCGCTACGGTAGCGCTTATATAGTTAACATGTACAGTAAATATGACTGGGCAAACATTTTAAGTATGGCAAGGTGTGTAGAGGATTATAAAAAAACGTGTATATTGACTTAGAAAGAATATTAATTATTAGTACAGATGTTGTGATGTATGGCTATTCGAAATTTTTAATTTTTTTTATCTGTTTTAATTTTTTACTCGTATTTAACTAATTAAGAAGTATGTATTTTTTAAACATATGGCTTTGAATTTAATTAATTTTTTAAATATTGGCTTGTACGCTTTATCTTTTGTTAATTCTTATATTAAAAAAAATTTTTGCAATAATTGTATTTGAGTCTATTTTGTACTTATTTTTATAATAATTGTATTTGATTATACAAACGAAAATTATTATGTGTTTTATAACGTAATCAGCATAAAAACTGCATTTCTTTTTAAGATTATAAATGAAATATCAATTATATTTTGTTGGTTTTAATCAATAATTACAGTTTCTTGAGAGAATTTTCAAATAGAATAAAAGATAAAAAAATTAGTTTTAAGTTTTGTAATTAAATTTTGTATATCTTACATATCAGTACGTCATAAAAAAATTGATGATTTAATTAAACTTACAGTATATCAAAACACACAGTAAACATTAAATATTTATAAAAGTACTTTATTCAAATAAAACGTTTACATTAACTAAATTTCAACGGAACATTATTTATTAATTACACTGTACATTGTATACTTTGATTTATTTATTACACTGTAATATTGGTTAATGAAGATTGAAATATAATACTGAAATTCATAGGTCATAGTACTATGATAAATTATTTAACGTCAACAGAGTTTTGTGTTGAACAATTTAATTTTCAACGATAAAATAAGTAATAAAAAATGAAACTAATCGATAATAAAGGCCAATTTTTAAGAAAAATGGATTCAAATATATAAAGATTATTCTTTCTCCACTTTCTCCGATATATATTTTATATATGACGCGTCAATATTGAAATTTCACAGCTACTTAGTCGTTATTTTAAGCATCAATAACTTTTAACAACTTCTTCATAAACTATAGAAAGTTCGGTAGCATCTCAATCTCTACTTTTTCCCACAATCTCGCAAACATATTCCCTCAATTTTTTTTTCTTCTTTTTTTTTAAAGAATATATATCCTTACTACCTAAGTAAACGCGCGTGCCTGTGTGTAATAAACCGGAACCGACCTTTCCTCTCTCTATCTCTCCTGAAATTCGTAAAGTCTAAAAGGCCCAGTAGCACTACTGACAGAGACCGATTTTCACCCTCCGAATTATTTACGACGGACTGAGTATAGTGCAAGAGAAAAAGAAGAATCATGATTTACAACACCCACGTTGAAAAACTGATGGAAAAGACCGATTTTTTTTTAAGGCTAAGCCTCTCAAGACTATACTACCATCCGGTCTTATTCGTTATTTTTTTTCGTAGTTTTCAGTATTACAACCGACTCTTTTTTTTTTGTCTTTTCTTTCCCTTGAGATGACCCGGTACCCTACAGCAGCATGCAAGAGAACCCTACATAGTGACCTACTGGACACCCACAAACTTGGCCAAGGTTTTTAAAACAATAGCTATTGCTATAAGACCTCCCTGAGTGAAATGAAACGGGATTATGTCAGTCGTGTACCGATGGGCTTTGTACGATTACACTCGTTAAACATAGTCTCGTGCTGTTCTACCATTTATTTTATACAAGTATTCTTAGTCAAATAATACATTCTCGACGAAAGATTAAAATTTTAAAAAAATAAAAGAAAAAGAAGAAAAGTTAAGAAAAACTAGAAAAGGTGAAAATTTGATTTTAACGCTTTCTGTCAACAAGCTTTAATTTTTCTATACAACATGCTGAAAGGTGAAAGTTTCTCTGGCCTTTGATCTATTTTGTTACATGTTAACAGTCAGGTGCTTCGTTTAACTTTACGTTTTTAACTTTTTGACAACAGAGTCGCCCTTTCAACAAAAATTGATGTAGGTCCATTGGAAATTTTGACTTGTTTACAAGCAAAATTTTTAATTTTTATTTTTCACCCGTTATCTGAATTGTAAAAGAATAATAATGGAAATTTTAATAGAAAAATTACATCAAATTTCAAATTTTTGTTGAATAATAATAAACAATAGAATCCATTTGAATTATTATAAATAAATATACTGGATGTTAATGGAATTTTTTCTTTAACTTATATGAAACTTTTTATATTATTTGAATAGTTTTACTTCTAAAACTACTCAAGTATAAATTTTCTTTACATGAAAATTTTAAATTTCAATTTGAAATTGAACAAATTTATTATTTCAATTTAAAATAATAAATGCGTTCATATTTGTATTACTATAATATAAAACGATAAATAACAAAAATGTGAATATCAAGATTAACATAAATAGCTTATATTCATTCATTTTCAATCAAACTATATTTACAAACAAATGTTAATGAAATTAGTACTTTTGAAAAATTTAATAAAAAGCCATAACAAATTCGGTCCCCAGAAACGATCGACTTTTCAAGTTTTCCGTCAATCACAAATTTAATTAAAGACTATACAATTACATTAATAAGGCATGAATTCCCTCATCGTTTGCGAAATATTTTCTTGACTTGAAATGAGAGAAAGTATAAACGGACCATTTCTCGTGCTCAATGTGTCGAGTAATTTTCACGACAGCGTACGGAATAACGAAAGAAAAACGAATGACAGCCCTCGATCGTTTCACTTTTTTTTTTCTTAAAAAACTTCGTCGCTTTTATTAAGGCAATCGATGTGAATTTCATTCGTTTCGGGCTTGGGCGCTCACACAGAATTTGAAAATTTTTCACTGACAGTACTTCCCATCTTTCTCTTTATCAGCTCCTCATCCTCTTATATATTTTTTTTCAACTTCTCTCCTTTTTTTTTATCTTACTCTTTTTTTTCATACTTCGTATATTTGGTGGAAACTTTGCTACTCTCACCCTTTGCGCGTCAATGACACTAAGCCTGTTTTTAAATTGCTAATTCAAGAGGGAACTCTTAATGAAATCTCGTCTTCTTTTTCCTCTATCTTATTCTTTCGTTTCCCCTATCTTTGTCTCATTTAGTATTACCTGATTCTATTTTGTGTTCACTCTATTTCTTTTTTTTTATTTTTATTCTCTTTGGATGAAATGAAAAAAAAGAAGAAGAAACGAAAAGAAAGAAAGAAATTGGAGGATTATGAGTACCGTGCGTTAAGTCTAGCGGGCAATTAAATTTTCCACGGGCGACTGGTCAAAAACAGTATAAGCCAAGCGCAACTTACTCCCCCATTTTTCCTTTATTTCTTCTTTTTCGGTCCTTTTCTCATCCTTTTTTCGCGGATATAATGTTCGCTTCCCTCATTACATCGATTAAAAGCAATCAATTTCATTAGAATCTACTATATATCTTATCAAAGCTGGAAGTTCAAGCTTTTAATTGAAAACAGAAAGAGAATATAGATTTATTTTTAAAATATTGCATTTATTCAGGTAAACATACACTAAATCATTTGTTTATATTTTAGAATCGACATTTTTGAAATTATAACTTTAAAATTTTAATTTGTAATTTCACATTAATTTTTAATCTTCGACCTGTTTTAAATGATTTGCATATAATTTTCGTATTAACTTTTCAGAATGAAATCAAAGAATATGCTAATGATACTTTTAGATCTTCAAGTTGATCTCTTAATTAAAGACTTTATATATACTTAAGAGAAATTATCAATTCATAAAGCTTTTTCGTTGAAATAGGAAAATGCGATTTTCGTTAAAGCAATTGTAAGATTACATCATTAAAATGTGAAAGAAATCTGTTTGCAGAAAGAACTTGGCTTATAGAAAATAATATCATTAAGAAAATATTAGTCTGCAGCTGCTTAAGAGGAGGTCACGTATCTCTGTCCTTTTCTAATCAAAGAAATCATTTTTTTACAAAAGTAATAACTTTATTAAAAAATTAAGAGAAAGCCGCATCTCGTATCAAAAAAAGCAATATTTTCTTTAATAAGAAAATATTAATTTTATTGCTTCGTTCTCAAGAAAACCTTGAAAAACCAAATTGTCCACCCTAACCTCTATGATTTAAGTTTTTCAAGGTTTTCTTGAAAACAAAGCAATAAAATAAATTCTTTCTAATCAGAGAAAATATTGCTTTTTTTATTACGAAATGCGGCTTTCTTTTCATTTTTTGCTAAAGATATTAGTTTCTGTAAAAAACACAATTCTTTGATTAGAAAAGGACAGAGATACGTGACCTCCTCTTAAAATACGAAAATTAGTTTGTGAAAAAGAAGATTTTGTGATGAATAAAAAAGTAATTCCTTTTACATTTAAATCATTCTCAGAAGAGAAATAATTTTCAAATTAAAAGAAAGGATTATGCAGTATTTATATGGAATTATTAATTTAAATAGCGTGTATAAAATTTTTGCTTGTAATGATTTCATCAAATTTTTGTAATACATATAGATGTTAGCAAACTAATGAGCGTTTTCAACAAATCATCATGCATTTTTTGCTTACTGGCGCAAGCTTGGAACAAATATTTTTAAATATGGAAATTTTGTTCATTCGTTATTAATTCAGCTTTACCCTGGTAGAAATTGAAACGCTATGTATCACCATTTTATGACCAGTAGAAATGGAAACGCTTTTTTTAACATTTTATGGCCAATTTTTTGGCATTATTATTACTAATAACCTTAAATTTGTATATACACCATTTTTTATGCTCACATTTCTACCAGGGTACAAACAGAATATATTGAATAAAAGTAGTCGTTTTTATTTAAAACTCTGAGAATATTTTTATTACCTTAAATATTGACAGAATTGGCGGTATTTTGTTTCAACGCTTAATGCCAAAGTTTCTAA
This sequence comes from Anastatus disparis, assembly GCA_017163975.1. Lineage (NCBI taxonomy): Eukaryota > Metazoa > Arthropoda > Insecta > Hymenoptera > Eupelmidae > Anastatus > Anastatus disparis. Next base: position 8,219,063 of record JAFFSR010000251.1, read on the forward strand.
GCATTAGATTTAATTTTAAAGCTCTTTTATAAAAAATTACATTCACCGTATAAATGATTCTTTAACAAAATCTCCTAGAATCTTGTTGAAACGATACCATAAGATTTAAAAAAGAAACTAATTAAAAATGAAACATCCCTACAAAACTTTGTTAATAAAAAAATTTTTAGAAAATTAAAATAAAAATTAAGAAATTTTTTTAATTATAAAATTTTTATCTCAACTTTTACAAGATTGTTTTAGAAAAAAATCTGGAAAAATTTATTTATGAATTTTAGCTCTGAAATTATTATATTATTAATAGAAAAATAATTTTTCATCGAACTTTAAAACAAAATGTTACAATCATTTGAATAATTTTAGGTGACAAAAAATGTTTGATACTTGTAAAAAAATCGATTGCCCACGTGGAAAGAAATACTATAGGTAAAAATATTACATTTTATTTTAACTACTGGACAAACTTGATTTCGCGTAAAAATTGCTCCATAAATGGTAAACATTATTGTATACATGTGTGTATATATATATATATATATAGATATATGTATATGTACACGCACGAGTTCTAAAAAATTCGATGTGTTTATTTCATTATTCTACTTCAACTTCGTCGAATTCATACAACGATTTGCGAGAATAAAATAAATTGAATGGGTTAAATGATCATAAAAAAGCATTTTTATTGTTAATTTATTCTCTGATCAAAAAATTTTTTTATTAATTTAATTTATAAATTTTAATTTATTCTCTAATCAAAAAAATACATGATTATCAAGTTTGTTTGTCTTTTGCCAATGAAAAAGTATAAGGAAAAAATAATAATTCTTTAAGTAAATTCATTAATCTTAAAAAAACAAAAATTTTTAAATTGATAATTAGATAAGTGCTAGAAAATCAGCATATATTTTAATAATTATTATCGTGTTTATGTAAAATTTACAAAAATTTCAATAAACTAGACGTTTTGATTAATATTAAATTAATTCTACAAATCTTACATTGTTTGATTATTTTTTTTTTAAAGTTAATAAAATAAAATTTAAAAATTCAGGTCAAATAGTTTTTCTTTTTATAATAATCACATGTTTTTCAGTTTTCTTATTTTTTACATTTTTTTTACATAAATAATTTTTTTTCTACAATACCAACATATTTTTTGGCTCCCTTATCTTTCTGTTTCTTAAATAAATTACATCAAAAGAAAAAAAGTTTAATTTAAGTGACTCTATATTTATTTAACGAAATGCTTTATTCTTATTGATCTATCTACTTTTTATCTTCAAAATTTATTAATCTAATTATAATAATAAAAAATAAATTTTTGATCCTTCAATTTATTTTTTTTATTTTTTTTCTTCTTCGACGCCGCTATATTTATGCTATTTTTAATGCTAATCAGCGATGGAGCTCGTAAGTGTGTTTGTGAACAAAGCACATATATACAGTGGTGCTTGTATCAATCGGTTGCCGAGCGCGGGATTCGAACTCAGAATCCCGAGATTACGAATCCAATGCTCTACCGACTGAACCACTCACCAGTTCTTTTTAATCAATAAATATTTTAATTGTAATTTTTATTCTGAATAAGCTAAGGAGGGAACAATTTTCATATTCAATCTTTATAATCAAGATTCATAATGAGTTGTGCAAATCATAAATGATGATATACGTCATGGCAAAGGGAATCTTTCTATCAAGAGGCGCGGTAGCGCCTCGACGGCGATTAATATTTACAATGAAATTATGCATAAAAATTAGTGTGATGTTTTTGCTTAATTATTGTGATAAGACGTCATAGAAATTACAAATTAGTACCGTTATAATGTACAAATTTAAAATTGTATACATGTATTCAATAATATTTAAAAGAAGTATCTACGAAAGAACCTACACGGAGAGAAATTTGGCTATCCTACATTGACAACAAATATCACCTCGTAGATTGCGAACTATATTATAACCTTAAATTGGATTAATGAAAACATTCTATTTTCAAAATGAGAATCTCACAGTAGAGGCAAACATTGCATCGTCTCATTTCAACGATGTCAATGTTTCGTTGACATCGTTGAAATGAGACGATGCAATGTTTACTTTTGTCTTGACTTCGCTCGAATAAAAACAAAGTTTGTTAACGGGCTAATAGGCAGATGTTAATCTATCGTTCACATCGCGTGAATATAACGTATTTTCGTTTGCAACCTACGAAGGATATTTTATGTCAATGTAGTATAGCCAAATTTCTCTCCGTGTAAAAATATACGATGTCCCGTGATTCTAGAGACCTATTATTATAATTTTTATATGAAAATCCTCTTCAAATTATAATTTTCAATAAAATTCGTTATCTTTTTTTTTAATTTAATCAAGCAATTTGGAACAAGTAAAAAATTAACTTTTATTCACTGCAACTTGTAAATCTTTAAACTGTAATAGAAATTGTTCCCATTAATATATTAGATCGTATAACTTTCTCTTATCAAAATAGTTGCATAATATCAACGTTGATCAGTCTTGAAAAGATATCATTTCGAATAATTGCATTTTTTATTAAACAAGGATTTAAACATTCATTCAACATAAATATACATCTTACTTTTTTATTTATCAGTAATAGAACGTAAGCATTTCAAAATTTCTAAAATCTTTAAAATTTTAATATCGATAGAACCTGTAATGAGATTAGTTATTTTTATGTAGTAAATATGTATTTTAGAAAATAATATAATAAATGCTTTCAAATAATAAGATTTGCTTTAAAATTTAAAAATTTAAAAGATTTACGATAAATGTTATTTATGATGAATTGTGAAAATAAATGATGATGGTAATTAGTACAAAATACATAGTGAAAATTCTAACGTAGATTGTAATTCGTAAAATTTTTATGTAGTTAATTAATAAATACTATTTAGTTTTCAAAAATTTTAAATTTAATAATAAAACTAACTCATAGTTATTAAAATAACTATAAAATATCAATACCAATTATTAATCTGTATTCAAATTTATACTCGCCTTGAATTGTTTTTAATAATGAACTTGTTTAATAATAATTAATTATTACATTATTGTAAATATTTAGGCTTCTGATAGCGTCTTATCATTTCCGCTTTTGTTCTTAATATAATGATAAGAAATATCTTTGATACAACTTCATGCTATATCTACATGAGCTTATAATTTAATATAAAACATTAATTCTTTCAGGTATGAGGCCACAAAGAAAACAATTTGTGTAAATGTTTATTATAAACCAATATAATGAAAGTATTTCAATTAGTTTCAACTTAAAATGATTTCCAAAATTTCATTGCTGGAAAATTTTACACTATCGGGGTAAGTCAAAGTAAGAATAAATATATTAATTTTTTTAAATTAAAATAATGAAAAAAAATCTAATATTTATAATGATATTATAGTATAAAATACAAAACTTTATTATCATCAAGTGCCAACAAGGAGCTCGTAAATGCTGTGGTAACAGAGTCCAGGCTTGTACTCTCCATGAGATTAATGCTATTATCAAACAGGACAGTTTGAGCCAAGAAAAATCTTTAGATATAGTAGAATGTACAATGGTTGGTTAGTAACCCATCTTCAGCAGTTATACAAGTACTTAATGCAGAAACAAAATATTTTCAAAGATTTATAGCACAATTAAATCGGATTTTATGTGCTAGTATACATGTTAGCTTATATATTAATTATTTAGAAATAAATTCTAAAAAGAAAAATTTAACTCATCACGTGTTCAATTATATTTATGGAGTAGCTGTATTCCATTTATTATAAAAAAAAATATTATTTAATGAAAAATTATTGAACTTATAACCAACTCTTTTTCAAATTTCCTGAAATAAATTAATGTAGATTAACTGTTTATTGGTGCTGCTTTATCGAAAAAAATATGAAATATGATATTATTTGATATATATTCATTTTTTGGAAAATCTATAATAACATATATAATAATTCAGAATTATTAAATTAAAATAAGAGAATGATCCTGGAATTTGTAATTTAATAATTTAAATAAATGATTAAAATACATTAAATTTAAATTACAAGTATATGGAGCAAATTTAATATGTCAGTACATATATGTTATAAGTTTTATCTGTGTCAATAAATTTTTAATTGGATAAAAAATATTAATTATTTATCAATATAGTTTTTAATGAATATAATTAATTTTTTAAAATAAAAAATCTCAATTTTTTTTAATGTGATTCTTTTAAATTATAATATATTAATTTTTTTAGTGTGTTAAAAAATAAGGTTTTAGAGAAGACTCTGTCATTTTAAATAAAAAGTTCATGTTCTTGGTCTCTATTGGGATCTGACATAGACCAGACGCTCTCTGGTGGATAAAATCTGAACGAATAGTAGCATACAAGCAGAAAGCGTTCGGTGATGCGTCTTGTATGTTCTTGTGTGTCTTGCGTGAAAAAATTATTATATCACCGATATTTTTGCTATTTTTAACGTACTTTATTATATGTCCTGTTCTGAAAACTCGTTCACCTTCTATAAAATTACATTTGGTAGGATTAGTATCTGCCCAATAGCACAGAAATATTCATAATTAACAAAAACAGGTACTTGCTCCATATATGACAATGTAAATTGTATACTATGGTACGCCATCTTAGCTTAGACCACGCCCCCATGTCAGATCCCAATATGTTTTGTCTTGTAAGAACGAATGATTAACAAATGCTGTAAAACTACTACTTTTAAAAGCCCTTCCCATTGCTGTTAATAGAATAGTGGATTTTTGCATTAATATATTTTATAAGAACATGATTACATAAATATGTAACATTGCATTGTTAAAACAATAAATATTCATATATAGTAAAAATGAAAATTTTAGATTATTTTTGAAAATTTGTATCATATATTTTAAATATGTTTGAAAAGATCAATAGGTTCAAAAGTTATAAAAAAAATAATAGAAAAATTGAAACTTAGGTGTGCTTACACAACCCTTATTGTATTTAGCGCTGATCTGAAGAGCTTCCTGAAGTAAATGTCATTTTTCCAAGTTTATGTTCAAGGCATCTTTATTGCATCAATACTTTTCACAGCAATGAACCAGGAATTATCTGACGTAGATGATAATAACCTTCTAAGGATTCAACTAGAGGTCGCGAGTGTAAGAGTAATTTCCTAAACATAATATAGCAATTATAGAAGAAATGTGATGATTTAACAGGATACTCTAGATAAGTCCTTGGAGGATGGCTTCACCTCCACTTCCGATAGGGTGGTAGTCCAAATGAGTGACGCTGACTTTGTGATTTTGTGAAATTTTAATATTACGCTGACAATCCTCAGAGGTATTTAATGTTATTGGAATGATTAGGAACAAAATATGAATACTCCAATAATTAAAACGCTGTAATTTTGGAAAAGAATAATATTTCGATATACTAAAACTGCTATTTTAAAAGGATTTAAGCTCAACTTCCATTTGGAAAAAGCTTTTAGCTTTCAATGTTAGAAAACTATAAGCGTTTGAAAATCTTGTAACTTTCCCAATAACATTGTTTAATTGCCTATAAATAGAGAACTATTAGGTATTAGGGTCTAAAATTTTGATTCACTCTATAGGGTAAGCGTGGGAGTTAACGTGCCCTCCCCGGTTATCGTGCCCTATGTTAAAGCATGTGATGTCGATAATCAAAGCACGATAATAAAAGTATGCATTTATATGGTAAGCAGACGACACACGATAAACTGACACATCGCATAAACTTTGTAAATTCAATCAGCAAATTAACAGTTTTTAAATTTTCACTTAGGGAATTTGTTTTATTCGTAGATAATGTGCTTTACTTTAAATAAACAGTTTATAAAACTTTTAAAAAATAATGAGATTTGTTTAATTGACGGAAATGTGTCTGCCTTAACCTTAAAGGCACGATAACTCATACACTTACCCTATTTGAGCAAAATTCATTATTGCGAGGCCTGAACTTCTTCCAGTAAGATGATGCAAAACTATCCGGAGTCTACATTGAAGTATAAGAAGACCAAGTTCTTGTTTGCGAAAAATGCATCTAATAATAAAAAACTTTTTTGGAATTAAATAAAGCTTTATAAACATTTGTTGTGAAAGAGCAAGTTCTGAGGGTGGAACTTTTCGTACTCTATGAAGAAATGAATGAAGATTATTTATTTAATAGATAAATAACCTACGCAAGAAGCTGCATATAATCAGAAGAAAAATTGATACACAAGTTATTTTGATTCAAATCAAGCACATAAGAGGTAGATGCATAAATGACATCATTTTTGCACTATTAATCTGATATTTTATTAACATCATATTTTATTTTAACAAGGATAAAGACAAATTTTTTTTCAAATTTAATTTTTTTTTTAATTTTTTGCTAGATTAAATAATATTTAATTCATATCTTATTGTTTGACACCAATTACACAATGTATAACCGTTAGATAGCCTGAAAGTGTGTAAAATGAAAAGATAAAGAATAAGAAACACAATTATTGAGTTATCAAAAATATGAATCTCATGATATAATACTATTATATTTGTAGCTAGTTAGAAAGTTAATTTTAATAATAATTCTTTTGGTTATATCTTATCGTCCCCTACTTATCTCCTTTGTGAAATGATAAGTAAATAAGTTCTTTTTCCTTCTATGATAAGTAAACAATATCGCTGAATTATATATACGGGCAGCAGTTTTCGAAAGTTAATCAAGTGACACGATTGAAAAAAAAGGAACTATGCTTCGCTACGTGACTGTAATCGCTTTTGCAATTTTAACAATTGGCAATTTAAACACTGTAAGTAGTAATTCATTTTAAACAAAATGTAAATTTTTAATGTTCTTTTTATTACTATATCCTTGCATAAAAAAAGTTTAAGCAATTTGCTTTTTATAATTTAGTTAATTATTATAATTAGCTTAAAAATTAATTTTTACAGGTTAGCGGTAATAAAGAGGAAAAGCTTCAAGTAAATATTTATTATGAATCTTTGTGCCCGCATAGTATTGGGTTTATTGTCAATCAATTGGTACCATCTTATGAAAACTTTAAAGATTTCCTCAACGTAACGTTCGTACCATACGGAAAAGCTAGTGTAAGAAAAACTAATTCTTTTTTTTATTTTTCAAACTAGAAATTGATAAAAATGAAACATAATTCTTAATTATTATTTAATAAATAATTTTGATTAATATGTTAATCGCCTTATAGTACAAGATTGAGAATAACCATATTACCTTCAAATGCCAACATGGACCTCGTGAATGCCAAGGTAACAAAGCTCAGGCTTGTGCTCTTTATCAAATTTATGATGTCTTCCAGGAGGACAGTTTGCGTCAGCAAAGATCTGTAGACATAATAGGTTGTACGATGGCCAGTAGGGATCCATCAACAGCGGTTCCAGAAGTATGTAATATTTCATATTACGTATTTGATTAACAAAATGTTTTTCACGAATAATTATAATTTAATTTAATTAGTTTTTTATTATTTTTATAAACAAAAATTAAACTAAATTATGGTAGAATATAATTTCATAATAATTACGTAGAGACAAAAAATTCCAATAGTTAATGTACTTAGCTACATAGTCGATATTTTTTTATACAACAAATTTATTTCGCAAAATAATATGTAATTAATTTTTTTTAATATCACTATATTGCAATTATTACAATGCTAATTAGTGATGGAGGTTTCCTAAGTGTTTGTTAACAAAGCACATATATCGTATATTACGTTACCTGTATTTTACATTTGTTCTTATCCATTGGTTGAGACCAGGATTCGAACTCAGGCCTTTGAATTACAAATTCATCGCTCGATGGAGTGAATCATTGAAGACCTCTAAATATAATTAATTAACATTGACTGGGGATATTTATATAGCATTTTTACAAAGAAATAATAAAATAATAATTTTAATAACAATTATTTCAGTAAAAATAATTTTTAATTATAAAACAATTTATTTTTTTTAGTGTGCTAAGAAATTTGGCTTCCCAGAATATGCTCTTACTTCACTTGATCATTGCAGCAATACGGCCGATAATTTTGGTGATTATCTGCTCATGCAAAATGGACAAAAAACAGAAGCTTTCGAATCGCCTATTTCATACGTTCCTTCTATTACTATTAATGGAGTAAGTAATATTTTATATTTATTAAAATATTTTTAAATAACTTTATTGCGTAAATGTATAATATCGAACAATAATAATTATTAGCAATTACTTGTTCACTATGCTTAAGATATAAGTTATTTATAAAGTTCATAATACTACCTAATGGGATATTTTAACTAGTAATTTTTTTAAATTTTAAAGGAAAGGCATCTAAATCTTGTCTTTGTTTTCATTAATTTATAATTTTTGAATTAACTAAACTTTTTAACCTACTTTTTAAAATAAAAAACATCTTTCTCTGAATACTGGTAATTTCTAGAAAAATTAGTTTAAAAACTATATAACTCAAAGTCAAATACGAATTTTTCCGTAAATTATTAAAATTTAAATGAAAATTCTCACAACTTTGAAAAAAAAAATTGTTTCCTAAAAAAAAATAATGCTATAAAATAAAGTTTACACAAATTTTAGTCTCCAAAGTGAAACTTTTTTCTTGATGATAATCTATCTTCAAAAAATTTTATTTCAATAACCAATGTTTAATACATTTCATCATTTATCAATTTTTTAATGTTCATAAATTTGATAATTTTTCAATTATATTTTGTTCGCTTAAAATATTAATTATTGAAACATGATACATTTAACAAATATTTTTATTTTATTTTTTTAGGTGAAAAATCAAGAAGCTGAGAGGAATTTTGCCAACGTGATGTGCCGAATGCTTTCAGAATATATTGATTGCGTCAAACCTTAAGCATGAAGATCCAAATTAGATTTAAAAATTTATTAATGTATTTTTTATTATTTGTAAGATAATCCATTTTAATTAAAATGTGAAAAATGATAAAAAACAAAAAATTATGATAAGCAGCGAAAAAGATAATTATCATTAGTTCTTTGAACTTTATCAAGATTTATAATGAGTACTACAAATCACAAACAATACATTTTATGACAAATAAAATTTAATCATTTTTACGTAATATTATTTTTACAATATTAAGATTATAAATATATTTTAGTGAAAGGTAAGTAATTTCAATATTTTATATAGGAAAATATTTTTTGGATTCAAATTTATTTTGTAAATGTCAAATTTTTCACTCCATACAATATTGTATCGCCGATTTTAAACAGCAACTATAATATCCCAATTTAATAATGATAATCAAACGATTCAACAATACTGTCAAATGGTTCGTTTGATCAATGTCAACGAAATGTTCACATCGTTGAAATGAAACAATGTGGTCTTTGCATTCTACTATTTTAACTCAATCGCGTATCTTTATTGCTAATTTGGACATGTTTGAATCTCAAATTGAAAGCAATTTGTTCTCAGTTATATTCAAATTTTGAGTACTACCAAATTCTTTTCTATGTAATCCAAAATTTTTCAGTTTTTTCTAAATTAAATACATTAGTATTTAATTTGCTTCAATAAAATTTTTTTGTATAACATCTATGATAAACCTTAAAAAAATCTTATAATTTCGAAAATTACATTTTTTATTAAAGAAGAACTAATACATTTATTTATCACAAACGTATATATTAACTTTTCAAATCATCGATAAAATATAGTTTTTCATTAGTACATAAAGATATTTTTCTCATAAAAATTACATGAAAATTTTCTAATAAAATTACCATGTGCTGAGCAATCCTGTGATGCTGCGACAAGACAGTTTTGATTATTAGAATATTCGCTAAAATTTGACCTAGTTACGAAATGATGATATATGTAGGCATTCCATAAAATAGTATTTTACATTCATTTATCATATGAAAAATTATTAATTTAATCATTACATAAATTAATAAATATTTAATGAATTAATGTTACCATGCAAAATTTAGTATTTGTAAGATGATTTCATTTTATGATAATGTGAAAAATGATAAAAAACAAAAAATTATGATAAGCAGCGAAAAATATAATTATCATTAATTCTGTATAACTAAAGTTTATAATTAAGAACGTTCCCTTGCGCGCAGTTGTACTCAACTTAACTGTAGTTCTCTTCTATAAAGTTAACTTATGATGGTGCTACAATAAGTTGATCACGCTTATACACGCATCGGCGAAATTTATGTTTATTAAACAGAATTGGTGCATTTTCTAATCAATGACTTAAAATTCAGTATCGTTTCCATAACTTTTCTTTACACCGATAGAATCGTTATTGTGTGTAAATTATAAAAAAAGGTTTTTAAAACAAATTCTAAAAAAACTTTAAGAGTTTTTAATCAAAGCATGAATCAGAAAGAGGTAGACTATAGTACTCCTGTGTTAAAAATCCCAACTTTGGAAGCTGATTATTTAAAAATTAATATTGCAAGCGATATAAAAAATGAGCTCAATGGAAATAGCATACAAAAATCTACTTAATTCAATAATTTAAATCAATTTCCAAAAAAAATCAATTTCAAAGCGGACGTCCTTAAATAATATAAATGCAAAAGTTTATGGGTTAGAATCTGCCTTACCAACGTTATATAACAAAACAAAAAATTATCCCGACACGAGATCATTAATAAAAGTTGATGAACACGAATTAATAATTCACTCAATTTTTATATAATGTTTATTTGTATTTATTATGAATTTTAGTGTATTATAATTTTACTATGCAACGAAGTGAAATTTATTTGATACATGTTATTTTTTGAAACGATTATGAATATTTAAAAAAAATGTAGGTAAAAGTATCGCAAATATCAAGGCGTTCGTTTCACGATTACCTAGTGTTTCTAGGTAATTCTTATAAGGTCATTTTCTCCAAGTATCTAATCAAAAGTAACTTATAATTTCAGTATTCCAAAAATTCTTAATATAGGTAAATCTGTAAAATAAATCATGTTTTCGTGCTTTTATTGAAAAAATCAAAGAATTTATCAAATATGAATATGAGTATAAGTGCTTCAAAAATATTCTTTTGAAGTTTAATTTCTAAGTTTGGTTATACAATGTCTTCAGGTGTATTTTTGTCTATCCGGGGGTCGTGTTATCAGATATACTTATTTTAAAAAAATTTTATTTCATTCTTAGCACTTGATTATCGTTCCAAATATCACGTGGTATAATATCAATTTTGGTGGAAGTGAAAGGATGATTGTAATATAAAATAATGAAGTTGGCAATTAAGATCCTACATATTTTTTAAATAACCTTACTAACAAGACATTTCTATTTATGTTATCTAGGTCATTTATAATATTAATACTTGAAAAATGATTAAATATTACACTTCTTTATTAGTAGTGATTTTCTTATTGTCATTAAAATTGAAATAAAAAATGTCTCTACACTTGAACAATAAAAAGTCTCATGTGCGTAGTATTCCAAGTTAAGTAGAATGAAAGAATTTTCGTTAATTTTAGTTTAGAGAAATAAACTTATTATTTCAAATTTTAAGATTTTAGCTTTATTGCTTTTTAATATATACTTTTTTAAACTTTTTTGAGTTGATTAATTTTTAAATGTCTTATTTTATAGTGGGGTACGTAGTTGATAACGTTTATTACAACTGCATCACCATCAAAGATGGTGGTAATATTTTAAACTTTAATATACACTTTGTAAAAGTTAAGTAGAGGATTTCATGAACGATGTTAATTTATATAAAATACATTAGTGATTGTATTATTAAGAATACAATAGAAAAAACGTGAGTTAAAAGTGAACGTGCATGAAATATTTTAGTAAATTTTAGTACATAATATGTTTTTCAATATTTTAAAATAGTGATGAAATGCTCATAATATCATTTTTTTTTAAATATTATTTTTTTTATTTTAAATTTATATTATAAGATAATAATTACGTTTGATTGAATAATCACAAAAACTAAAAATAATTAATTTTCATATTACGTTACATCTATTTACATAATATATATTGTATCATATTTTTTTCTTAATCAGCGACTATCTAATCACACAATCAAATGCTATCCATGTACCCTGTTTGTAATACTTGTCTTTGGACTTAATTCTTATCATCCCATTCATAAATTTTTTACGTTGTTCAATTCCAATACATACAATAAGCGGAGGACTTTTATGTAATCGATTGGCTAATATTTACTAAACTCTAAATATTAAAATTCAGAAAAATATACTCAATAATATGTATTATAATAATTAAATGAATAATAGTATAATAATTAAATGAATTTTATGTGACCAACCTATAACTAGTTCAGTATGAACAAGCTGTAAGTCATTTGTTAACTAGTTTTTCAAAGCCCTTTCATTTAATTAAACTGACCATCGACTGCTAATAATTATCTACTTACTTTGGGCTGGTTGAGTTTCTAACCAAAGAATTGAGCATCATTTGAATTTCAAATATTAAAAAAAATTTAGCAACAATATTGTTCAATGTTAAAGATGTAATTGCACATTTAAAGAATAGTTCCAACATAATAAAATCTTTTTAGCAAATGAAAGAAACGATAACAAAAGTAGCTTCAAGTGAATATATAAGTGCACTATAATTATTTACTAGTAAATTTTAATCATCAAATTGCTTGTAACAAATAATTAAGAAAATTGATACTAACGAATGATTTGATGATTGATTTGCATTTATAAGGAAAGTCTGAGGGTATTAAATCACCGATTTCCTTCAAATTTCGGGTAATGATTTTGGATGCAGAAATATGAAAAAAGCCAAAATTGTATACCCTAACGTTTAATATTTCCTTAGTTACAGGTAATTACAGAATATCATTATAAAAGTTACTAGATTTTTTAACGCTTATAGCATTATAGCTAAAAACTAAAAAATTACAGGCTCTAAAATTCATTTTTATAACAATAATTAATAATAAATACCAAAATTTGGTTCAAATTTCATTACGCTATAACTTTGGAAAAAATAATATTTTGAAATGTTATAATTACTATTTCGAAAGGATTTGAGCTCAGCTTTCATTTGAAAAAAAATTTAAGCTTCTAGCTATCAATGTTCAAGAACTATAAGCGTTTTCAGTGGCCTATGACTAGAGCAATATTGTGCCAAAATTTGTCTAAAATTTTGGCTTATTTTGGATTTTTGCATTTTCAAAAATTTGAGCGAAATCGTCGACCCCATATCGTGACACTTTCCTTGTTAATTCAATTATTTTATTGTTGGAGATAATATATGTCGTAATAATGAATTCGTTATAAAAGACGATGTCTCAATGATTTGTTATTAGCTTCAAGTTTATTGAACCCATTTATATTTATAAATGCTCGATCATTCAAACACTTTTTTTATTAAAAACAAATAATTTTTAACATTTTTTTTTGCAATTTATTAATGAAATACATTTTTTTGATTTTTAAAAATTGATATTATTTTATGTAAGAAATCATAGATTATGATCTTTTTTTAATTACAATTTATCAATTTTAGTATTTTCAATAGAATAATCTCCTTACGTTTATTGTATTCAAGTACTTTTTTCCTGTGTTCAAGAGTATAAAATTAATTCTGTTTGCTGTTTTGCATTTCGGGCTATCATCGGAGTTGCAATCTTCAGACTGCTATTGAATGTAGACATATATCTATTAAGCTAGGCTTAAATATTGAAGTAAGAATACTAAAAAAATATCATGTATCGGTATCTAATGAAAATATGCCATCGATAAACAATGTCTACCAGATAATATCTGAGTTAAAAATCGTCATGAATCTGGACTTTGAGTCTTTGATCCTTATGACGTTTTAAAATAAATTTTTAAATAGTGTCATCTATAATTTATTATCTCATAATATTCTTTGGTTTAAAATATTTAATTCTTACTTTTAACAAAAATTAAAATTATAGATTTTTTTGTAAAATTTATAAATCTCTAAAAGTTTTGAATTTATTCAATATAAATATTTTACATTATATAACTTTTTTAAAAGTTAAATTTTTTTTTAAACTTACACGTTGATACTACGTCTATTAATTTATTGTTATCAACATTTTGAATTAAGCGCTATACTTTATATTCACTATCTATAACCCCACTCCAAATTGCACTTATTCTATCCCCCCTTTTTCCTTTTTAACTCGAGTGTCAATGCACGTTATTTAAGCAATACAACATTGTTATACGGGTTTACAATTGATAATTCATTCATTTGTCAAGCAATTCAAGAGAGGATTATAATGTTTCGCTACCTCACAATTGCAATCGCTATCGCGATTTTAACTTCGTTCAATTTTAAAACGGTAAGTATAAAATTTTATAAATTTTTTATTTTACAAAGTGTCTAAAAATAATTAAAATAGCTAATTTTTCGCAAAAATTTTTTTAAATAATTTATGATAAAAATTTAAATTGATGTTGCTGAATTTTATTAAAAGAATTATTTATTCTTTTTTTTTAAAAACTGTATATTGAATTTTACAAAAGTTTCATATTGATATAATATTTAAGTAAATTTTCCTTATATGCGTAAAATAAATTTTTTCAGGTGACAAGTGAAAAACAAGAAAAAGTTATTGTTGACGTTTATTATGAATCTTTATGTCCATACAGTATTTCATTCATTACCAAAGAATTGGTCCCTGCTTATAAGTACTTGAAAGATTTCGTTACAATCAATTTTGTGCCTTTTGGAATAGCTAAGGTAAAAGGAAATATTATTGTTTTTAAATTACACTCAAGTTAAAATATATGCTTTAACTTTATTTCAAATAATTATCAGTACGAAATTGGCAAAACAATTAAATTTACATGCCAACATGGAAGCAACGAGTGCTATGGTAACAAAGCGCAGGCTTGTGCATTGGGTGAAATATTACGTACTGTAGATCTCGAAAGTGAGCGACAAGAAAAATCCGTCAATGTTATAGGCTGTGCAATGGGAAATAGCAAATCGACTTCTGCAGTACCACAAGTGAGTTATTTTTATTTATTTCAGCCATACATAAATATAGTTTCAAGTTATATAAATATATCATTTCCATTATCATCCATTTACATGTTGAAGAATATAAAAATAAAAAGATTTTAATTTAATTAATTTTTTACTTTAGTGCGCCAAGAAGTTCGGTTTTAGCGAAGAATCAATTAACAGTATTAAAAAATGCATTGAAAGTGAACTTGGTGATTTATTACTCATTGCTTATGCAGCAAAGACCAAAGCTTTCGAATCACCCATTAAATATGTCCCAGCTGTTACTATTAATAGAGTGAGTGAAATATTTAAATATTCTTTAATTCTTTAATATTTAACATATATTGAATAATTTACTTTATTAATTTTATTTTTATTAAAATAGTAATTAAAAAATTTGAGAGGTCTCAGTGGCTCACTCGGTAGAGTGATTGATTCGTAATCTCGAGGATCCGAGTTCGAATCCCGCTCTCGGGGGCCAATTACTACAAGCACCACTGTATACGATACATGTGCTTTGTTCACAAACACACTGAAAACCTCTGTCGCTAATTAACATCGCAATGATAGCAAAAATACCGCGACATTAAATAAAATTAAAAAAAAATTGTTTTGTTAAATGATTCAAGTTTTTCCATTTATAGTTGTTGATATGAAATTTTTTGAATAAAAAGTTTTTTTTGCAAATATTATTTTAATTATACTATTACTTACTTTTGTAACATATTAAACCTATTAATTTCTTCAGGTTAAAAATGAAGATGCTACATCGAACTTTATTGGAGAAATCTGTAAACATATTTCAAAATCTAATCAACCGGATGTCTGCAACCAGTCTCAATCGTAAAACTTTTTCAAATAAATCAATATTTGCAGATCGTATATTTCGAGAAAAGAGATCGATCGCGATTGTCTGAAGAAGCCTAAAGACTTGTAAACGTATTTTTCTTTAAAGTTTTTATAAATTAAATATGTAAAGTTGCAATAAATTTAACAAGAAATATGATTTTTTTTATTAAAAACAATATATTTTGTAAAATAAACAATCGAAATAAAACTAAAAGTTAAACAATTTATATAATTTTTTTTAAATTATTATCATTTCGTATAAGGTTGATATAAATTTGCAAGAAAAAATTAAAGATATATCAAAAATGTTTAATTATTATTTCTTTACTACTGATTATTATAATTAAAGATCAATAAATTATTAAATTTCCAACTTATTATCCAAATTACACATCAACGCCTTGTGTATTTGAAATCAATCAAATTAATTACAGCGTGTAAACATTTTCTTTTACCCGCGGCTCATCAGAATTCATGGCACAGTAGGCATATCCTCGTAATTAAATCAACATCGACGTCAGCTGTAAAAGTATTCGTACCAAATTGAAATCTCTTTGTGCTTTTCTCGGAAATAAAAAAAAAAGAAAGCAAAAGAACAAAATAAAATATGTACCCCGTCTATACGCTTCAATTTAATAAAGGAGAAGCGAGAGAAAAAAACTAACAAAACAAAAAAAAAAGGTTGAGGAAAGGGTAAAAAGAGATCCTAAATTATAGAATCTACAGTAAATTTTGTAACGTCAAAGTAACGAAAAAGCGTAATCTCCATTGAAGAGAATTTAAGTATACATAAGCTTTAGCACACGTTACGCTTACTTTTAATGGCCAGTTCGTTTTTCGTACAGGTGCATACGAAAAAAAACAGGTGTTTTTAAATCACTTAACACTGAAAGTGTGCGTTCTCTCACACACACAGACACGTAATTTATACATATGTAAAAATCTACATATATAGCAAAAGAACGAGTCTCGATCATTGTTAAAAACTCGATGCGGATTAAGCGACGACAACTGCGTTTGTTCGATCAATAGATGATAAATCTTTTGGCAAGCTTTTTACTCGAATACTTGAAATGTGTGTATATATATCAGCACTTCAGTGAATTTTTTTTCTGTTACAAACGAGAAACATATGTTACTTGGATTTTTGTAATATTTTTACAGAAAATGAAATTTTTAAAATTGCTTTTTACAGTGAAAAAAAATTGATGGTATTAAATTTTGCATATTGTTAAAATTTATTCCATAAATTATAGTCTAATTATTTTATACTTATATGATTTAAAAGATTATCAATAGTTTATTAAAACAAGAGATTTATTTGTTTAAGTATCTGCTTGTGTATAATTAATTGTAATAAATGTGTTATTTTTTGGTAAATTATTACAGATAATCACGTGCTTCTTGTAGTTTTACATAATTTGCGTACAAATGTTTGGGTTAGATTTTTAGAAAACACACCCCCTGCTTAAAATTTTCTACGATGGATATAATCTGCACATAAAATTTGAATACATTGAAAACGTTTATCTTTCACGAAGCATAAGTATAAAACAAAACTTGCAAATTTTACTGATGTAAAGTACGATCCATTTGCTATTATTTAATAAAATGCTTAAATATTTTCTTTCGTCAATTTTTTTATGTTATACTTTGAAATTTCATTATATAATTTCAATCAATAAAATCATTTTTGACTAGAGAATAAATATTAGCTATCTTTTGTATATTTAGTTCTATATTTATTTTAAATTATCACGTATTAATTTTCACTTAAGTTATTTTATCTTAATTAATGTTATTATTTTCGTAATATCATTATATCATTCTAAATAATTTATATTTTAGAAGCCACTTTCGCCTGAAAATTAATTTTATAAAATTAATAAGAAATCATTAAAAGTCAAATTAAATTCGAAAAACGAAAATGATTTACAATCTCATAATTGTTTTCTTGGTATATTGTGGAATAACAAAATAGTCCTTATGATGGAAAACATATAGCTCGTGCTAATAAAGCCCTAGCCCCCTATTTTGATACGATAAAAGAATATATCCGTCTCTCGTTTTGCTTTTATATATGTATAAAAGGGTGTCATGTTTATGGCACCTTAAAACTTAGCCATTAAAAGGGGCTAGTATATAGAATAGGTGAGAGATTTTGGATATGGAAAGGAAATAACCTAAAACTTGTGGTCCCTTATATATTCTCTTTTTACCTCTATACCAGGGTACAATCTGCATATCGCGCGGAAACTTAATAAACGCAACGCGGAAATACTGCGGCAAGTTGCGAGTTTATTTTCACTCCCTCCCCTCTTTCTCTTTCCTTTTTCTTTCTGCATTCTCTTTCTCTCTTATGTGAAACGCTAATCTTAACTGACGATGAGAGAAGGAAGACTTAAAAGAGCCTACGGCAACACAACTAACCAAAACTTTATGCTTAACACGCAAATTGTATATAGGCTCATCCTATATGACGACAACGACGACAACGATGAATTTCTCGTATACGTGTATATTTTCTCTGTATACGTATACAAACTTGTAAAAGGAGTTTCTTCGATTTATTTAGGAGGAATTATGCAAATTACTAAAACGCACGCTCAAGAGTGCCAAAAAGCTTTTAACGCCAATGAGCTGTGTGTGTATGTGTATATGTGTATTTAATTTAAAGCTTTATTAACGTTAGGAGCGATTCAAAATACTGTACAGCAGTTCAGAAATTTATTTGCTTTCGTGTTGGATTAAATGAGAAGTTCGTATTTTTATGAATGTAAATTTTATGCTTGATTTATAGGTATTTTATAATCATGATGATTTGCTAATTGCAAGTCGATAATGTAGCCATTGATTAGATTAATATTTTTGTTGAACGTTCGCTGATTAAAATCAATCGGGTAATATGAGACGGAAATAAGCTCTTAAGTTTTAAGTGCAGATACTATTCAAGTTGTTATGTCTCTGTATAAAAGAGATTCCAAGAAATTAAAATTTTATTCTTTTATTTTTTTTTGCAAAACTATTTCATGTATAATCATTTATGTTCATGTATGTTTATATACACAGTTAAAAACACGCACGTAGTTTGTTAAATTTTTTGTCTGTTACGGAATATATGTTAAATTAATAAACATTTTTGTCTGTAGACCACTTTTAACAGACTATTGTCTGTTAATATTTCTAAGTGTGTATTAAAATAATATGCCAATATATAATAACAGATATAATTATAATATCGTCAATTTTAACTATGGTTCTATATAAACATATCCAAATATATGCTATTTAACATGAACACATATAAATTAATACGAATAAATATATTTTTATTAAAATAGAATTTTGTAATTAATTTTTCCTCCACGTATATTAAAATATTATCGTAGATAATTATATAAATACATTCGAGAATGTAAATAGATATAATATTGTAAAATTGGATAAAGATTTTGTTGAATGAACTCATGCCCTTACTGGGTAACACATATTAATATAGGTTTACATCATACCTTAATTTGGATATGTCAATAAATAATTTAATATCACCAAATACGTTCATGAATGCTGATATCCAATTTTGGCGTATATGCGTATTAATTTCAGGTGTACTCTGGCTGAAATTTTCATCAACTTTAGGTCATTTATTGTATATATTTTAAAAACGTGGGTAATTAGTTCTAGAAATTATGGCAGTAAGCTCTGGTTAAAATAAACCTTTTATAATTTAAAATTTGCTTAAAATTAATAAGAATTTGTTTGATGCCTATAAACGAATATGATAATTGATATGACATTTATTCTTTACAAATAATAATTGCATACTATTTTTATATTTATCAAGATAACAATTTTTATTCACTAATAAAAGATAAAAAAAATTTAATTTTTATCATTATTAATTAACTTTGTCACGTAAAAAGTTTTAAACGCCGTTTTGATTAAAATAATCATTTCTAGTAACTTCAAAATATAGTTATCTGATTTTTTAAAATAATTATCACTACTAAATTTCTAATAACTTATTAAAAACTTCTTGTAATTTTCCATTCGTTTTTCAATAATCTTAACACTTTTTTTGTTTTATAGTTTTTTCTTTTATTGACTTCTATATTATCATCATAAAAAATATTTATTTATTTAATGTTTATATTTACAGAAATAATTTATGAAACATTTGCTACAATACTTAGAGTATGAAAAAATATGTTGTGATATTGCTGACAAATATTACACTATTGTAAGAAAAAACCACCATAATCAATGATTGCAACAAAATACTTGCATATGTAAATCAAACATCTTATACAGTCAATTATGTAAAGTTATTTATTAAATAAATCAAGAGTATATTGAAATTAAAAAATATCAGAGAATAATAGCATTTTTTCATTTCCCAACAGTATTATATTTATAAAAATTATATATCAATTTTATTAAAATTAAAAGAAAAACATTTTTTTTATTTTTAGTAACTAGCTTACGCGATAATTAAAGTATGTACGATTATAAGTATACTTTTAATTTAAAACTTAATTATTTGTAATCTATGCAATAAATTTATTTTGCCCACATGAAATTTACTTATTATATTTATATATCCAACAGAGCTTGATATTTTTTCTTTTTATAACCGATGATTTTTAAGCGAACGATAGAAAACACTATTAGAGAAGAATAGAAAATTTGAAAAATAAAAATTTTAAAATTAAATAAATATTTTAAGATTTATTTACGAAGCATCTTATTAAAATGCCGTATATTTAAATCTTCATTTTTTTGAAACTATAGAAAATCGATATTATGATTACTTTCTCAAAATAATTTACAACGCATATTGTATTTCATAATTTATTTAAAACTTAATAATGAAAAACCAGAAAGTTAAATTAAAAAATTAAACTTATTATCTTAACTTGAAAAATATTATTGGCAATTACTTTATAATATTAATCACAACAAAGTAGATTTTTGTTTTTATTTTTTCATTTTTTTTTCTACCTCTTGAACCGAAACCATTATTCATTACTTCTTGTGCAGGTACAAGAAACAGCCTGTCTCTGTATTAGGAAAATCCAGCCTCCTCAATCATCGAATTTTTCTCGGCCGCGATAACCACTCTTCTTCTTTGACTAAAAAGAAAAAAAAGCCATGTATGAAAATAAACAAAAATAAAAAACAGTAACTAAGCGGCTTCATGCAAGAACGTCAGCTAGTTTGCATTTTAAACCGCGCGTCGTTCATAAACGTTCTACTTGGCGTATATACCAAAGTATCTTCAAGGCAAAAAAAGAAAGCAAAGAAAGAAGAAGTAAAAAGCAAAAGCTAAAAAAATAAATAAAGAGAAGAAAAAAAAATAAAAGCATCGACAAAGCGCAAACAAAAAGAAAAAAAAAAGAGAGAGAAAATAAAAGAAAAGAAGAATCGCGCGCGGCTCTTATTAGAATAAGTTAACCTTGTGCGCGAGAAGCGATCCTCATAAATCATCTTATTCGCTTGAATTTTAATTACATCGGGTTTATATGCTGGTGGTGTGTACCCTTTTTCTCACTTGTCAAAATGAAACGAGAGTGAAAGCTTGGGTAACGAGTTCGATTTCTTTTTCTTCAGCTGATTCTTTCTTTCTCTCTTTCTCGTTCGAAAGCCTTTTTGGTATATAATGTTGGAACCTCCGAAGACAAAAGGAAGCCGAAAAGAAAATGGAAAGAGAGACCAAGAGAGAGAAAGAGAAAAAGAGAAGGAGCCCACTTATTACACGATGTATAATTAACACTTTGGGTGCCAACGTGTTGTTGGGTAGGTCGAAAAATAAGATTGTTTAATTTTAACTTCAAGCTTCGATATGACGCTAACATTAAATCCAAGCTACTACTGGCTTCTTTCTTTTCTTTATTTTCTTCTCGACTTTTTTTTTATGACTTATTCTTATTTTTTTTATCCTTCCTTAAAAAATAAATATAATTGAATTTCTTATACGATGCATGAAATGAAGGAATTCTTTTTTTAACTTGTTTTCATTTTCGTTTTTTGTAATGTTTTAAAAGAGTTTTTTGAAATTTTGTTTTATAATATTGCTTAACTTGTATTTTAATTGATGACAAGTTATTTTAGATTGGATAAAATTATTATAATTATTCTTTTGTAAAATTTTTTCTAAATTTAATTAGGAGGAAATTGAATTTTTTTATTTTTAAATTAAAGATTATGATAGGATTTGTCTGACAAGTATTGATAAATCTATCATGACTCATTTGATAATATTTGATCTTATAATTATTAAAAAATATGTTCTTTACTATTTATAATTGTGAATTTAATTTATTTATTTGATGCTAATTATACAATATTTACCAGTAAGTTAGAAAATTTAAAATTATAAAATAATTACTACTTACTTTTTTAGCAAAGTTATGAGTTATCTAACCGCATATATTAACATTTAAATATTACCATTTTTCATGTAAGATTAATAATTCATTTTTTTCTTATTAATTTATTTAACTGTGGAAAATAAAGGAACATTGATAAATTCAATGATACAACCAATCTTTACAGATTTTTGGAACACTTGGCGACATCTATTGGATGACTTTAGTTACAACCAAATGAATGATCCACGTCCCCGTCATCAGTTACTTAACTGAATTAGAAAAGTTCATAGATTTAATGGAAAATAAATAATCCTAGAATTATAATTTATAATATACTTTTTGATTAATGTGCGGGCAAATAAGTTATGCAAAAAAATTTTTCATTTGTGAAAAGCACAAATAATATTTTCAATACTTTTGTCTATTTTTTTTTTAAGCTAAGGTCTAACTTCTAAATCGTAAATAAATAATTTGTATTCTCAAATAAATCTTTCGTAACTAGACATGCTAAGTAAACCATAGTCAATCATTAAAGTCTAAGGCCATACAATTTATCGTCAACAATTTTACATGATGTCTGGTAAAACCTTTCTAATTCCTTCCTAGATGGTGTTAACTCTAAAAAAGGTATATATGCATATATATGTGTGTGCATGTGTGTATATGCATATATGTATATATAGATAGGCCACTGTCCTCACGCATAAAAATTGGCTTCAAGTACATCGAACGAAGTCCAGTTTGCAAGGTTTCCTATCTGTATGTCTCTTTCTTTTTTTTCTGCTCTCTCTCTCTCTCTCTCTCTTTCTCTCTGCATGGTAAAAGTGTAAAACGAAACTTGTATGTCCAGTTAACTTGGGCGTTGGCGCATGCATGCATATACATCTATGCTGCCTATCTTCTTTTTTTCATCTCTTCAAGCTTCCTCCTTCTCTCGATGTGTTAAATCTTCAGTACTTTTTTTTTCTTTTTTGTTGTACAAAAGTAGCAAGAGTTTCTTCTTTTATTTTGTTACACACTGAAAAGTAATTTCGAGCAAACGGACCTGTCCTGTTTATAATATGAATATCTATCTTGAACGAATATGAGTACCATGTACGAGAGGACGATGGATATGGATATGTCGTTTAAATGAAGTAGAGAAAATTGGAGATCTTTGTCTTGATATTTTATTACACAGTTTATTATGCTTTGAGATTTTATAAGCTAAATATCTGATTGTCTATTTGTTACGCATATGAATTGAATATTTATAAATATTTTTTATTCAAATTTAAGTTTTACAAAAATTTTTAATATTTTAAATTATTACACCATCTATGGAAAAAAATTTCATTATTATTTGTATTTCTTATGTTTCTAAACATCTAAATATTCATATAAACCGTACGCTTATTAATCATAGTAATGGAAAATATACGTATCATGCAAATTTTAGACTTTTATCAATGGTATGTCTTGGAATTTTTATTATTTACGGTACTTTTTTTTTAATAGATTTATCATTGACTCAATAGGATACATTAAAAAAATTTTACAATATTTATATAGTGTTAAATGTAAAAATAGTAATTCAATAATAATAAATTTGAAAATAATTGCATTTTATGATGATTAAAATTTTTTTAAAAAGTCATTAAATCAAAATGAAAAGACACTGTCTTGGAAATTGTTAAATAATCAAATTAAACATTATTCTTTGCGAATAATAAAATAATGCAGTTATAATGTAGAGAAAAGAATCGTGGAAATAAATTCTAAAACTCGTAAAAGTCACTTTTCCATTATATCCTTAAATGAGCCGTTATATGCATTTCTTGAAAATTTCAGCAATTTTAAAGTTTTGACTGGTGACTATACTAAATCTTTTTCCATCATTCGCATTACCTGTACAAAAAAAATAAATTAAATAGAATAAAAAGAGAAAAAGAAATCACTGTAGGAGTCCATTTTATATATGCATTCAAACTAAACCGGACTGGCACAGCGCGAAAATTGAATCGTCGTCGTCGCCTTTTGCACCTTTTCCTAACGTATATACAACGCAGCAACAGTTTACAGACCTTAAGTTGACCGGAAAACTGCCGCAGAGCAAAGTCCTTTGTAAACTCTCACGTATATATACGTGTATATATACATATACACCTACACATATACATAAATATATATAGATATATGTAGATACATAAGAAAAAAGTACTGCACGGATTCAAGCGAAGAGAGAATAATAGAAGCGCCATAGGGATCTTTCTATATATATGTATACCTTGGTCAAGCAAAGCGTATAGTGGCTTTATATAATATTCCTTACATGGATAAGAAGCATATATAGCGACATGTGTGCATACCTTTTTCAGCCAAAAAAAGAGAAGAAAACTGAGATGTCTCTTTTACAGTCGATATTCAGTCATTCCGTATATGAAGGAAAATATTGGTCAATAGATGAAATCAGCCTCTTTCTTTCTTTCGTTCGCTTTTAATTTTTTTCTCCAAAAGAGAGTAAACATAAAGGCGCGGTACTCTTTGTTAGAGGGGCGTTTAGTTTTCGGAAAAATCTTTCAGGTAGAAGTTTTCTCCTCCTCTGTATACTTTTATTCTGTTGAGTCTTATGCACGTACAAACAGTAGCTTCGCGCGAAAAATTCTTTTCCATTCTTTTTACTCTAGTGCTGCTTTTGTCATGAACATTATATGGCCCAGTGACCTTTTTTTATAATTCAAACTTATGGGATATAAAGCTTTAAAAGGGCATCAACGATAGTTTTTCAAAAAAGTAAAGAAAAAAGAGAAATATTTTTTAGCCTTCGTAAAAATGACATCGTTAGGGGCGCGTGGGCTTAGCCTTCAATTTAGAAAAAAATTTTTTGGCTTTTACCTTTTCGTCGCTCACGCGTCTTTTTTTTCAAAGTTTCACGGGCCAATAACGGCACAAGTGAGAGAGAAAGAAATGAAAATTCTCCAACCAGCTAGAAAAACTGCAGCGTGACGAATGTAAAAGGTCGCGCGTATATAGAAGGACAAAAAAATAAAGCTTTGTGGTGGTATGCGATGCGCGTGCTTCGATGCGACAGACAGAAAGAGCGAGGGCTTTTTTTTCCAAAAAAAAAAATAAAGAGAAAAAATACGAACGATGTAGGAGGGACGTATACGTATGTGTATATATATACGTGAACGCGCGTGAATAATTGCCAGGAGCAACACTCTGCGGAATTGAGAGTTTAAATTTTCAAGTTCGGCTGCACATACGTGCGTAGCACGTTATAAAAGAACATTTTTGTTTTTTTTTCGATTTTTTTTTGTTAACTAAGCTAGATCTTCGATTGATAAAAGAGCAATGGGAATGACTACAAATAGTCACTATAGTATTCGCAAAGGTTAAAAGCAGATGTATTGAAAAGTATTGGAGTAGAATGGATTTGTGATTATTAATAGTGCGTTCAATGGTTGAACTATTAAATTCACTACTCTCTTTGCTTGAAATGGTCACTTATCATTATGCAACCTTCAATACTTTTATGAAAATTTTAATAAAAAATGTACATTTAAAATTTTGTAACTGTATTTATTTTTAAATAAAATATTATCGTAAATTTTATTGCATTAAATGTAATGCTGGACAAATAGTAAGAAGATTAATGTATAATACTTTATTTGCTTTAAAATATATTTAATCTTCCTGTATAAACAAATCCTTATTATTGCGTAACAAACTGGGTCAAAGTAATTTGGTACTTTCATACTTTTAAATAAAAATTACTTGAAAGAGAATAAATTTTTATAATCCTTGTACATTTTCAAATCTTTCTTAAAACTTTATAATTATATTAATACCGCATCAATAAATAGTAAATCAAAGACTGAAAGAACCAATAGAAAAAATTATGCTTTACAAAAAAAGCCACAAATACAAAGCTTTTACTTACAAATAATTCATTCTCGTCGACAATAAAATCACTAATTTCCTTATAACCAAAGCTAATCTCAATTTCACTTTTTTAATCAATAAACTTTATACAGAGGTCTTGGCAAAAGTAAGACGCAAACAACCATCAGAAATGATGTCATACGAAAGACTGAGAACTGATAAAAACAAGTTAGCGAACGAGAAGTAAGAATTGACTTTAATAAAAAAAGAATAAGGAATCAAAGAAGAAAGATTTTCTCCAAGTAAAAGTGTTATAGTAAAATTATAGTAGCGAAGATTAATTTCGTAGGATGACAATGTTACAAACTTCTTAGCTTTGTTTTCTATAAAAAAGACTTCGTATTTTAATATAAAAAAATGAAATTTAAAATTATGACAGTTCAGACTTTATTTCTTATTGGTGAAAAAAGAGCCGCAAAAACTTTAATTACTCACGTCATTTTCAACCCTTTCTTTTTCTCACTCTAAAAAATTTAATGTCCTTTATCGTCTCTTATTTTTTTCTTCTTCTTTTTGTTTTCTATCTTCTGGGCGTCTATAAATGACGTTTGGTTGTGCTTTAATTAAAGCGTACAGCATCCTTTGCATTTATACTCACTATTCATTGAGCTGCGTTCATAGCGCGTCATGTAAAATAGATAAGCGCTTGTGGCTAAAATGAACGACTTGTCTCTCTGGTTCGACTGTAAAACAAGATGGATCATTTACATCTAAATTTGTTGGCAAATCATGGAATAATAAATGAGGAAGAAGAAAAAAGAGTAATAATAAATAATCAAAAGCTGTTGGATTCTCGGCAATGAATTTTATTATGACGTAAGGAAGAGAACATTTTTATGGTCAATCGAGAAATTTTTGTAATTACAAAAAGTTTGTCACTGCAATAACAATGAAAAATTATGAAATTTTATATTGATTCATGGTTAGAAACATTAACAGACACGTCTGTTAAAAACTGTTTACAGACAAAAATGTCTATTACTTTAACAGACAAATTGTCCGTGAAAAATGTAATATACATTTTAAATTGACATACTTGTGTCTGTTGATTTAACAGACATTAAGTAACAGACGAAAAAAGTTAACAGATTACACAAATGTTTTTAACCGTGTTATTTTGTCGAGTTATTAAGAGACAATTTATTAAGCTCGATAATTGAGGTCTCAGTGGCTCATTCGGTAGAGTGATGGATTCATAATCTCGAGGTCTCGAGTTCAAATCCCGGTCTGGGCTGATCAATACGAGCACCACTGTATACGATACATGTGCTTTGTTCGCAAACACACTGATAACCTCCATCGCTAATTTGTATCGAAATGATAGCATAAATACAGCGACGTTAAATATAATAAAAAAAAGTTTGGTTATTTTTGAATGCGGTTGACAATAAAATTTTTTATCACTTTTATTTTGTAAATAAAACTCAAATTTTAATTTAAAAATTTTGGACTTCATGCAAAAAATGTATAATATTAGAGTTTTACCTAATTTATTATATTCAGCAATGTATGAGATTTCGGTTCCAAATTATGGTTATTAATCCGTTCATATAAAAGTTAATAATTTGATTTTCAAAAGGCAAATTACGTAATCCGAAATCGATATATTCTAAATAAGTAAAAAGACTATATTAAAAATTTAATATCGATAAAAATTTCAAATTTACCTACTTTGGAATCATAAAAATTTAAGCATTATTGAAAATGCAAGATCAATTATATTTTTATATTGATAAATTAACACAAAATAATATATTATCATAATGATTAATTTATTATTCAATAATATTCATGATAAATTTCATATCTTTTTTTTAAAAAGTACATGTTGAATGTTATCGCATAAAGTTTTGGAATCGTAAATATAAAAATAAAATGCGATTCTATACTCGGATATTCCATTAGTTTTTACGATTTTCGTCTGAATGTATTTTGATGAAAATTTATGCCTATATCCCTAAGTTGATGCCATTAAGATTTTCTTTTATTATATGATCTATGCTACATCTTTGCTATAAAATCATTATTACCTTTAGATTATATTTTACTACTCAATTTGATTAATGTACTGAATAGTAATTTTTTTTTTAATTTTCTTCACATATTCAACTCATTAAGAATAAATAATTGTCCGGATTTTCTGCATTTTGCATAAAGTTTATCGTTATTTATCCTATTAAAGTAGGAAAAGTTTTAATCTCGAAATTTATGTTTTTCTTAATTGCATTACCGAAAACTTAAAAAAACAAATTTAAAAAAAAAACTTGTTACTTTAAAGCTCTCGGTAAGCTAAAAACTAAAAAAAATAAAACAAAATAAAGTCTTAAAAAAAAGGTTCACTTAAATAAAAATGCACACCCTTTTTTTTCAATAGTGCATAAAAAAATAAGCGTTTCCGCTCTGTCTGTGGACTAAGAACTCAAATCCATTGAAAAATGTAAAAAGAAAACCTTGAACAATTTTTTCCTCTTGTTCCATAAAAAAAAAGTCCATTTAACCTAAAAATAACAATTTCAGTATGCTATTAGAAACAAAAGAAAACTAAACTATCTAGAGGATCAGCGCACTAGTATTTTTCGAATGATCTACTCTTTATACGTGTGTATACAGGGTTAAAGTAAGAAAGGGGGTCCAGAAAAAGAAGAAGAAGAATAAGTCTTGTATCGTCGTCGTATAGCAATGTGAAACTTCCTGAGGATAAAGCAAACATTGTAGCACTGAAGCAAACAAGCGGCCCGCGCGCTGAGCCATTTTATGACCTCTCACGAATTGCCTTTTCCTTCTTTTCGTGCTTCTTCTTCTCTCTCTCTATCTCTCTTTCTCTTTCTACCACTTTTAACTTAATGTTTGCTCAGCCTTCATCTCTATTCTGCCGTAAGCACCCCAAGAGCTTTTCTTCTTTTTCCTAACTTGGTATACACATACACGCGCGCGCGTGTACGCATAAAAAGAAGGGAAAGAGATAGAAAAAAAAAAGAAGTAAGTAGAGAGATCACCACACGTATATGTACATTTGAAGTCAAATCGATTGATTTGCTTGCTCGTTTTCATTTTTTTTTTCTTTTTACGACGTCCTTTTTGCGGGTAAAGGATTATTATATAGGTGACGATGGAAAATCGCTTGAAAGTACAATTTTTATTACTCCGCTTGTGAGTTCTACTCTTCGTTCTCGTTTTTTTTTTCTTTCTTTTTATCTCTCTTATCTCGACCTAGAAAAAATATCAGCTGTATTTTCTCTGTCGTTTCTATCTTCTTTTTTTTATTTTTTACGATGTCGGCAAGCGTTTATGGATTCGAACTATCCAGAATGGTTTGTCACCACTTTGTGCAATGCGGTGATCCAGCGACATAAAACTCCGAAAGAATAGCGTATAAGTCTTTCTATTCTTTCAATTTTTTTATTTTTTTCTAACTTAGCCATCTTCTTTTCCATTATTTTTCTTTCTTTCTTTCTTTTCTCATGCATAACTTCGCTTGCTTGAAGTATACCTTATCTGGTGCACACATCATATTCGTTGCAAATGCACGGCGCGGTCACCATTTTTCTTTTCCCTTCTTTTTACGAGTCTCTAATGAACTTTCGAGTAGACACTTATTCTTTGATAAAATGAAAGGGCCCTCGTTTGTTACAGCGCAGAAATATTAAAGCGAACGAGTACAAGAAGAAGAAAAAATAAAATGGAATATAATGACGAGCGACCTAAAGAGTATAGGAATACGAAAAGAAAAAATATTGACGTTTCTTTGAAAGTGTTTATACATTATGAGCTCATTATGAGCTTGCAAATTTTTTTTATAATAAAACGACACTTACTGCACTTTAAATAAACGGTTTTTTTTATTTAAAGGTGATAAAATTATTACGAAACTTTGAAATTCCACTTGACGAGATTAGTTTAATTGTGCGCTTATTAACTAACATAATTTAAGATAAATCGTTTGTTTAATATTCAAATCATTAAATAATTAGTTAATCGATATTTAATATAGTATCTAACATTAATAATAAAACTTTTTTAATAATTTAACGAAAAATTAATAATTCGCTCTTAATGAGTTTTGTAGAATTTGTTAAAATATTAAAATTAATCAGTTTAAATTTTCCAATATTGATTTATAAAAAAAATGTAATTATTTATTCAATCAATTCCCTACGCTCTAGATATCAAACTACAAAAGTTTCACTTGTTCAAATAAATCTGGAAAAAAATGCTGATACTCAAATGTGTATCAAATAGATAAGCATAATTCGAGATACTCTAAATAGTTTATTTACTACCCACATTCACGTGTACAGCCTAGAAATCCAAAAGGCAAAGAGTACACATTGGTAAGTGGTACAAATCGATTGATAAAATTATGTCCACTCCCTCATGGTTTACAAAGTCAAAGCAAAAAAAATATACACTATGCTTTCTATCTCGAATAATCATGTACATCTACAACAATCGATTTGAAACAAAAGAAGAGACGAATCATATCGTTGAATCTATATGAAGAGTTTTTGCACCCCTATATTTGCAACGTAACACGTTAATGTACAATAAATAAAAAAAAAAGCAAGAGAAAGAGAAAAAGGATCGATAGTATAAAATAGAGTAGTAATCGTTTCTGTAACCCCTCCGATCTCTGTAACATACTCTAATTTCTCTTTTTTTTATGTGTACACTCTACTTCTCCGATTACATAAAGTAGTCGATAATAAAGCTTTCAAAGGCAACTTTTTCATTCCTTTTCAAATTCGAAAAAAAAAATTTGTCATCGAATTTCAAGAAACTTTATAAAATATTTAAGCAGAAATAAAAACATCCATTAGTTACATCTTCAAGGCTGTACGAAACAAGACAAATTATTGTCATTGTAGTCGAGTCCTTGAAGTTTAAGTGGGCAAAACAAAACTTGGTCAATAGCAAACGGCGTCATTCATAGAACTCCTCCATGACGTCTTGGAGACTAGATCTTTCAAGATTTAAAGGGAAGAACCTGTATACCTGACATTTCAAGGAATGCCGTATGTAAAGCTTTAAAATTTAACTTAAATATACGCAAAACCATGTAAAATCTCACGCAATTGTATAATTAAAAAAAAAGAGAGATAAAAAAAAACATCCAAACAAGGTATTCTTTGAATTAGTGCATCTTTTTCATTCATACTTTTTCTCGCCATAGCAAACGAGGAGGCGTTAACGTCAAGTATTCCTCGTTATATGCATACACACATACAGAAATATATATAGAACGCGGTAAAAATACAAAAAGAAGAATAAGTAGAAGAAGACTGAGAAGAGCTTTAGCTCATATAAAGATTACATACGATAACAATAAATGAGTAATGGCTAACAAGCGCGTCACGTACGCCCAATATACATATATATGCATAACAAACGTTAAATACATTATACCCAGAGAGAAGTAAAATTGAAATGAAGGAGAAAGAAAGAGAAAGAGAGAGAAAGATAAAGATAGAAGCGATCCTTAACTCAACACGACTCGTAATTTACGGTAATAATGAGAACTTCCTCGGTTTCACAATGCACAACTTTACGGCGATTTTCTCTGAGCGTGGGCAAATCTAATTAGTAATTATTACTATCGCTGGAACAATTTTAAGCTTAGAGCTCAAGAGAATAAAAGAGAAAGAGGGGGGAGGGTGTATATGTATGGCCGAGTTCTTTGAAATAAAGTTTAAATAAGCGTTTTATATGTATTTATTTGTGCGATACATAAACTAAAATGTGTATGTGTGTCGGTTATATAATGAATCATAAAAGTTGCACTAATTTATTCTTGGAAAACCTCTTAGATTTGTCCTTATAAAGCTTCTAAAAAGAAATTGCACGTTGAGTGTATGCATTTATTTTTAAAATTACTAAAATTAGTCATAGTAAAAAGTAAATATTTTTTCATCAGAACAATATTAGATTAGTCGGAAAAATAAGAAAAATTTTAGAACATTAATTTTTTATGAAATACTTTATTTACAACAAAATATTAACTAAAAAAACAAAAACTTCCAATGAAAATAATTTCCCTGATAATTCTACTCCAACTGTAAAAACAATGCATTAACGACAAATCTCATGGAATAAAAAGCTCTTTCATCCACAAATGACCCTAGTAGTAAAGAAAAACTTATTAAGCCCTTAAATCAACATTGACAGAAAAAAAAGGGTTGCTCATAAGTTAGCTCTTTATCTTAGCATTACTACACGTTCTTTTTCTTATTTCTTTATCAAATCACTTGCGCTTTTGTGCCTCATAGAAATGTCTTTAACGTCTTAGATATCGTCAAGTTACTTCTCAATGCGCGTATGGATCTAAAAAGAAAAATAGAACATAAAAGACCATTGTAAAGCAAGTAAGGACAACACCTTCCATTCAGGAAGCACTTTACGAAACAATTTCGTCTATTATTTTCTTCCAACGCTCAAAATTTCTATATCTATATACATAATAATAATAAAGTCAGCATCTTTAGAGAAAAAAAAGAGATGTTAGAAAAGTAAGATATTATATGTTCTGCCTTTAGGCTGCTGAAATCTCTTCATACATTAAGTAAACAGAAAATTACTTTGCACAGAGAAAAAGAGAGAGAGAGAGAGAGAAAGTTGTCGTGTGAATTGTTTTCCCCTTTTCATACGAATCATGAAGCAGCGAAGAATCCTGAACAAACAAGGGTCTGTTTTTATACGTATTTCTCTCTTTTGGTGAAACTCACCAACTATATAGAGAGAATAGACAGAAGTGTATATGAACCCGTGCACTAAATTCAAGCTGAGTAAATAACAGCAATAGCGATTTTATTTCGTAGAAAAAGCCAAAAGCTTTAACGGTGTATATATACATATACAGATATATCTTCTTGGCGTTATGTACTAAAAAGTAG
The DNA here is from genome assembly GCA_017163975.1 of Anastatus disparis. Classification (NCBI taxonomy): domain Eukaryota; kingdom Metazoa; phylum Arthropoda; class Insecta; order Hymenoptera; family Eupelmidae; genus Anastatus; species Anastatus disparis. The sequence goes on from JAFFSR010000251.1 coordinate 8,252,136, forward strand.
TAAAAAGTATCCGGAGAAGCTTTCTAAAACTGTATTATTCGAAAAATCGTACTTACACCAAGGCAGAAATAGAGAAAGGATAAGCCTTTGTACTTGTTTCTTTCACCTATTTTTTAAAAAAATACTTACTTTTCTCCTTAACTCATTGTTGCACACTTATCCGAAGGTCCAAGCAAGGATCATGACGGAAAAATAAAGGATTCAAAAATGGAAATAAGAGGGGATGTGGGATGAGACGATGGGCAAACAAGATCTTGAAAGACAGTTTCGACAGTTGACAAATATTATATAGTACGAAAGATAAAAGTATATAAATATATGAGTAAATAAATTTTGTTTGTTCATCGCTATTATATAGCTCGAACCACCCTTCATTTAGAAATTTTTCAAAAGAAAACACTTATCGAAATATCTCTCCCTATTTTGCTACACCGTCAGATGCATTCAGCTTTTAATCAATGAATAAATAGAAAAATTATTTGTTTAGCTAAGAGTTTACACCTGAATTAGATTAATTTGTGTACTAAAGTTATTATACGCAAATCTTAGTTAGATTAAATTTTTATGAATTCACTGAATAATTTTAAATAATTAAAATTTAAAAAATAATTGAGATTTTACGATTATTTAAAATAAAATAAATAAATAAATCTTATTGAAAACAATAGTGTTCTTATTAAAGACATCCCTTTCGATGATTCTTTCAGATTGTGAATATCCGACCCATTAGCCTACATTTTGATTTTTAAATTGCTCTCGTTGCAATAACTCAGCGTCTATTGTACATCCAAGTCTCCAAGCTCAACCAAGCGATACTGCTTTAATAATGCTTTATCGATGATCTCACCCCCCTTAACCTTTCGTTAATCCTCATTGATTCTTCAAATCTTCGACATTCCAAACAATATATATATATATATATTTTTCTTCTTTATAACAATGTACCCTAGATTTTAATGATTTTAATAATTGTTGAAATTTCAAAATTTATGTAAAATAGATTATGATATAAATTGTTATACTGTATAAATGAAAAGTGCTTCGAATTGATTGTTATATTTTAAGAAATAATAATTATAATTAGAAAAAAAAATTATTGGTTGATTATTTTTTAAAGTATTGTAAATCAGATAATGAATTTTAAATTTTCAGGTTTTTTTAGTAACCTTCGAAGAAAATTTTATTATTTATCCAAATGAGGTTAAATTAACTTCCTAATCTAATTGAAGTCATCCTTGGGAAACAAAATATCTTATTTAAACACATTAAAGATTTAAGAATCTCGGACTTCAAAGACGACAATGAAAATGTCATCAGTGGAAAATTTAAGTACATCAATTATTCAACACCAAAATTATATTAGCGCTTGCATTAACACTCGAGTAATAACAAAACATCTTTTAACGCATCAGCAAATCCCCATAATACTTGCACGTCCAAGCGAAAAAAAAATTTTTTTTTTTAATGCGTCTAAGAAATTAAACACGAGAAGTGCATTAAGACAGATTTATTTTTCAAGAGTATATATACGCCGGCATAGACACATTCAAAGACTTACAGATAAGCAAACACAGGAAGGGGAGTACTCAAGCGCGAGAGAGTTCGTAAAAAAGAAAAAAAAAAAAAAAAGAAGACCGAAGAAAGAAAGAAATAGGGACGACGATTTCACACAAGACACCGAAAGGGAAAGAATAGGAGTTCGCTTATATTTGTTTTATTTTCTCTCTCTCTCTCTTGCAATTTACAGTAGCAAACGAGACGACAAGAAGGCATATACGAATAGAAAGAGAAAGAAATAGGTAAAAAGAAAAGGAAAAGATAGAAGGAAACGATACGCGCGTTCACGTCTGTCAGCAAGCGTCGTAGGATGCAAATGCGATTGGATGTTCGGCGCGGCTATACCATCCAGCTTGACATCGAACACTCGTATTTTTGCACATATATACCAAACCGAGATGTGTGCTTGCTTTCTGTTTCTCTCTCACCCTTTTCCTCCTCCTCTCGGTCTTTTTCTTTTCTCTTTGCTGTGGGATTTTTGAACGCCGCTGTCACCAAAAGGATGGGAATCGATACGGTCGAGAAGAAAATATTGGACATTTCAGCTTTTTCCTCCCTTGTGTTAGGAAAGACTTCTTTTTTTTCTGTATCCGCTTGAAGAGAGCTTGAAGTGATCCGTGCTTTGCGATGAAGTAGTTTATATAAATAAAAAAAAGGTCTGATGTTTAAAGTAAACAATTGAAGTTATGTGTTCGATGTCTGTTGTATATTCATTCTCTAAGGATTTTTACTTTTAAATTTTTATATGCTATGCAATAATTCAGTTGCTTAAACTTTTAGAAGTTCACAGTATTGATTTCCACAGATATTATTGATTTGTAAAGAAGGAAATAACAATATAAATTTTTTCAAATATTAAGTATAGCACTAGAAAAATTGAAAGGTATATCATACTCTCTCGTAAATAAATCTCGATATTTTTTTGTTTACATCATAACGTTTGATACTCCTATAGGCTATATATTGTAAAAAAAAATAATGCAATAATTCGTAATCCTCTTACTTTGAGATAAGCATCGTAGCATGTTTATCCTTTACACACACATATTCTCTATCGTAAATTCAGCTTCTCTGTTTCGCATTTCCGTTGGCAGTGCTTACCAGAGACGCGGATTTCCGAAACGTCTCCTTGAATCCCGTAATTCTATTTACGCACGAATGCATAATACAATGCACAAGGATCTCTCTCTTTCTCTGACTTCTCTATCTCATTCGTTTGCGGCACAAACAAAACGGATATTTGAGCTTGCATGAAGGAGCTATGTCCATTAGTAAAACTAGATTTCTCTATAGTACTACAATCTACTCTACTCTACGAAAACTAGAGAGAAAAGTTGTATATATATATATATATATGTAAGCTTGAAAGCAAAATGCTAGTCGTTGAATCTATCCTGAGAAAAACTTCCGTTCAATACTGATATCCGATAAGTAGAAAAGTCGATTTCGAGAAAAAATAAAACAGAAAAAAAGAGTTGGGTTTGGTTCTGCGCTGGAAAGATAAGTTGCTGCGAGAATACGATTGAGATTCAAGAGATCGAGCTTTTTTCCTAAATATTTTATGATAATTCAATGAAAATATGGATTATTTTAAAAGATTTATTGTTGATCCTTAAAAATTCTACTTTCAAATGAAATTCAATGCAATAAATATGTATGTGAAAATATGTTGACAGTGTTACTATAGAGGATGCTCCAACTTCTTTGTTGTCTAATGTACATTTTGGTTTGAGTTAAAGTGAAGTTTGTTGTTCATGTAGAACTATTAAAAAATTTAACTCGTAAATAAATTTTGTGCTTGGTATGCGATAGAAAGTTATTAAAGCTTTATCAATTATTTCTCATTACATCTAGAACTTTTTTTTCTTAATGAATGAAGTTTCCCATTCAAATTTATAGAAACTTAACACTGTGATTATTCTTAAATAAATTAATGTACCATAATCGGGTCTCATTTCAGCCATACTTTTATCATACGTTTTACATTAAAAAGCACGGAGAAGATAGTAAACAAACAGATTATTGATGATTAGAATTGACATTAAAACAACGACCTCTTTTAATTTTAGTAAAGATTTTGATACGAACGGTTATTATACACTTATTTTGGGTTATTATAAATATATTTGGTATTATGTTTAGTTATTATATTTAGTTATTATAAACTCATTTGACATATACTTGTTTCGTCAATAGCCAATTTTAGAAACTAATATGAAATGCTCTATTTTAATTGCCAATGGTTCTTATATTGGTCTCAAATAATTTTTTACGGTAGCTTCATAAATGGTTTGAATGTTTTTAAAGATAAAATTGTAAAAATTGGAGACTGCGAAAGAAAAGAACGGTTTACATTGCAATAGAGTGAAGATCCATACTATTGTATATGACGATGATAATTTTGTAAAACGTGTGCAATAATCATTATAATTGATCATACATTTATTCTTATCTATTATTCTACTTTTGTCATCTTAAAGTTAACTGTTATTCTTAGATTCAGTGGATTCAATAGATGGACCATATTATTTACAAAATTATAAAAATGTTCATACAGTATTCCATCAATTAAAATTCTTATTTTAATTTAAACTAAAACTATTTCATGCACTAAACAATATAAGATATCTTTTGACGATGGAATAAAAGATAATTGTTCAGCTCAATAATAAATAACGTAAACAGTTTTTTTCAAAATTAGCAATTTCAAATATTCTTGTCATATACGAATGACAACAATTGAAATATGAACAATATTTAACTCAAACAAAATTAAAAAAAAGAATTATGAAAAAAAATGAAACAAAAAGCAATACAGAAAAAGAGGCTTGTCAATATTACAATTAGTATCTAAATAATTAATTGAACATTATATAATATTTTAAGAGTATTATTTCTTTCCTCTTTAATTAGAAAAACGATGAGTTTGTAAAAATTTCAACTTCTTTGCTCATTTTATTATTACAACAGTTATGACTAGATGATAAATACATGCACACATATGTTTATTTTCTTGTATATATATAATAAAATACAGTACTGAACGCTGGCTCTTTATTTTTCTTTCTTTTTATTTTTTTTTTGTCAAATGCCAAAGAGAGAGACTGACACACGTTTGTATGAGTTTTATAGCATTGCTGAATTACGATTCGACAGGATTTAAAATGAATCCTGGGACAGTGCTCGGTTGCTTTATTTGACTGGTGAAAAGTGAAACGCAACTAACTCAATTCACGCGAACAATGAAATACGACGACGGATTGTCATGAAAAGCACCGAAAATATCTGCGCCGTGCTGTTATTGCTGTTTTAGCTGAACCAGCGAAAATTGCAATCAGTAATAAGCAGTGAACGATAATAAGAAAGAAGATTTGTGATGGAAAGAAGTGAGCTTTAAAAAGAGAAAAGAAAAAAAAATAAAGATCTGTGAAGAACGTATAGCTGATGATATAAGAAACAAAAAAAAAAGAATTGAAAGAGAAGAAGGCTTGTCTTTTACATTCTTGGCCAGTCAAGTATTATTGGTTTCGAAACAGCTATCGCGTATTACGCGCGAGAGATGTGTATAATTGCATGGTTCGTACGAAAAAGAAAATGAGTTTTGTGCTTTTCGACTAAAAAAAATAAAGAAAGAGAACAAGAATTTCTGGTTAAGTATATAAGGTATCAAAAAATGAACGAAAATAATAAAGAATATATACGAAAAAGAGAGAGAGAGAAGAAAGTTGATACTGCTGTAAAAATTGTTACGATACCTCGATTGCTATAACAGCTTATATTTTGATTCCCTTTCTCTCGTTTCTCTTCATTCTTTTTTTTTCTTTTTTTTTCAGCGTATTCGAGCAAATTGGTACGTCAGTGCGAGATTCCTTTTTATAATTTAATCAGCCGTTGAAGTTGCACACGCACTTGAATAAAGTTTTTCGTTTTCAGCAGGCGCACTTGTCGTTATAGAGAGAATGCTAAGCCCTATGATTATATTGGTAACGTTTTAGGTTACACATCTGTGTTTATCATTGAGTTTATATAACCATACCACACATATGGAAAATTTGCATATCATATTTGCAGTTAATATGATAATACTCAAGTTTATATATATGTTCGTGTATATATGTAAGGTAGAAACGTTTGAGATTCTAGACCAAAATTAAATTTGCAAGTTTAACAGTGTTATGAGGTAACAGTGGGCTCTGGAAACTCGGTACAATCGTGGAATTGAGTAGTAGTACTCACTCAAATGGGATAAATTTAGGTTACCAAGAATAAAGTTACATTGTTATTGTTAATTTTCTTGGATATTGCTAGTTGTTACTGCGGAATGTACGATGTAAGTTTTGTTTAAAGTTACATTCGAACGCTTTCAAATTTTACAATCAAATCTTTGGATTGTGGATTAAATTAGATAAGGTTATTAAAATACTTTTGTTCGATTCATAACTAAAATTTTTTATATTTATTATAATATTTTAATATAATATTTTTACATTATAGGGAACGATTTTGTGATTTAATTGTTCTTTGTATCCAATAAACGATTAATATTTCATTGCTCGTAATTGAAAAAAAAAGATTTAACATTGAAATCAACACCTTCAAGTCTATCGTAATATTGGATAATTGTACTTTAAATCGAAGATAAAAAAATAAGTGTGTATACATGCTTTAGGTATATATTCTAGATCAGAGAATCTAGGATTACAGGAAAAAGGAAATATCCAGAGTCTTATGTACGTGCCTTGGTATACGTGATTTGCAAAGCCTTACTTTGTATATATATGTATACGATTCAGCGTGAATTTAAAGGATACCGACACGCGGAATCCTGGCATCATGACAACAACGACAAAAGGAGGAGGGAGGCAGGAGGAGGAGGAAAAGAAGGGAAGAAAAGGGAGATATAAGACGTGTATAAAGGTGGAACGAATGCGCGTGCACGGCGCGAATCGAAATTGCCCAGAGAGAACAACGCGAAAAAGAAAGAAGTAAGTAAGAAAAAGGATAAAAAGGAAAGAAAGAAGAGAAGAGAATCGCTGACACGTACAGCGTATACAGAGTCGATTGTTTTCAATGCCATGACGAACAATGGTTCTGCCTATACCTTTTGCTCGTGTGTCTTCCAGCATCTTTCTTCGTAAAGAAGAAGAAGAAGAAGAAGAAGTAGAATGAGAGAGAAAGAACTAATGCGTTGAGGATATGCATGTCAATCACTCCAAGTTCGCGCGCAGCGTCGGCGACGTAACTCTTTGCCTAATGTCGACTCTTTCTCTTTCTCCCCCTTTCTTTTTATTTTCTTTCTCTTTTTTTTATCCTATTTGAACATTCCGCGAGAAACGAAGAGAAAGAAAGAGAGAGAGAGAAGAGAGAAAATACGCAGGTGCTCCTTTTTATAGTTGCGAGTACAGGTTTTCTGCAAGAGCTATGTATATTTATACACAGGGAGAAATGTATGCGTAAGGGGGAAGCTAAGGTAAAGGGTTCTTTCTACAATTCTCTGCTAATGTAATTGATATATGTTCATGATATATGTTTTGAAAAATTTAATAATAACAATACATGAGCAGGATATATTTCTGAATTATTCTTATTATAAAGAAGTACAATAGCATATATTTATAAATATATACTCTTTACTTAATAAATAGTGATATTTTGTCACAGTACATATATATTTACAAATAGTCAGTAAAATATATATTTATAAATATTTATTATACTGACAAAAAAGAAATTTTAAATTATGCAGAATCTTTTGAATTTTAGGAGACATTTTTTTCACCTGATAATACTATGTATTTTTCTATATTGAAAAATATGTAATTAATGTTTGTTGATGTGATTAAAACATATTAAAACAAATCTAAAAAAATTTTCTTAAGTAATAAAACATATTTATAATTAAAAAAAAAATAATATGCTATATCAGAGAAAGAAAATCGATTCAGTAATGAAAGAACTTTCTTTGATGCGTTTGAATGTTTGATAGAGGTTTTAACTACTTTTTTTTAGTTTCTTTAGTAAATACAAAATAGGTAGGATTGATATTAAATTTATTTTAAAAATAAAAAAGATGAAATTCAAATTCTAATTAATCTCCCCAAAAAACCTTTAAAAAGGTAAAATTACGGCAAGTTAGCTTTAAAAAAAAAATCTTTTTCACTATCTCAAAAATAAAAAATATTTTGTCAAAAATTTAAACTAATTTAATACAATCAACTATAAAAAAATCTATTATAAAAATACACTTGAAAAAATACTGAAATCAATAATGCGTGGTCAAGTTTTAATATGATTTAAAATAATACTTACAAATGATATTGTACCTATATTTTGATAATAATAATGAATCAATAAAAAATTCCTTTGTTAAAAATAAAGTGTAAAAAAAGCCATATAAAATGTTATTGTAAATATAAAACTATCTTCAACAAAATTAAAAAAAATAATAAGTAATTAACGTAAAAGTAAGAATAAAAGTAATATTACAGCTATAAACTTGCCAGGCCCACCCTTCAAAAGTTCTATTTCTTGGTGAACACACATCCATTTAAAACATTTTTTAGGATTGACTTTTTAGAATTTCGTAAGAAAATTCAAAATACATATTAATTTTCACAATTTAGTATTCAATGAAAAATAATCTAATTTTATAACATTAATGATATATTTAACTTTTGTAGAGTGGGCCTGGCAAGTTTATAGCTGTAATATTACTTTTATTCTTACTTTTACGTTAATTACTTATTATTTTTTTTAATTTTGTTGAAGATAGTTTTATATTTACAATAACATTTTATATGGCTTTTTTTACACTTTATTTTTAACAAAGGAATTTTTTATTGATTCATTATTATTATCAAAATATAGGTACAATATCATTTGTAAGTATTATTTTAAATCATATTAAAACTTGACCACGCATTATTGATTTCAGTATTTTTTCAAGTGTATTTTTATAATAGATTTTTTTATAGTTGATTGTATTAAATTAGTTTAAATTTTTGACAAAATATTTTTTATTTTTGAGATAGCGAAAAAGATTTTTTTTTTAAAGCTAACTTGCCGTAATTTTACCTTTTTAAAGGTTTTTTGGGAAGATATCACAACTTTTTCAAAGTCTAAAATTCTTATCTCAATAAATTTATTAACTTTACCGATAATCTGATACTTTAATATGATAACACTAATATTATAGCTAATTGTATCAACCTCATTTTTATATATTTATTATTATTATAAAATATTTGTTTTCGAAAAAATTTTAATCGTATTTTCTTCCACACTTTCAAATTAATCAACTATTATAAAACTTATTTTGTCCAAATATCGTATGAAAAACTAATTAATTAATTAAGAATGTTTTAAAATATGCAAATATTACTTTTTCATTTGTTGTTGTTTTCATTTTTAAATACCAAATCGGTATTATCGACTTTTGAATTTCGCCGCTTTCAACTGTTGAATTTTATGTACGGGACGTTTTACTGCGCACGCGCGAACTGATCATGAACGCCCGTAATTTTGCGGCAGCTCGTCAGCTGTATAGAACGAGACACTAAATTCTTATATTGCTCATTTACGCGATGTCTTTATACTTTTAGCATGTTCCGAAAGCATTCGCCTGAATACATGCGTTCATTATTAAAAGATATAACTCGTATTCTCTTTCTTTTTCTCACTCTCTATACTCTCTTTCTCTCTCTCACTTATTAGCAATCGCACAACTCGTATTCTGTCTCTTTCTCTCACATCAGACGAAAAACTCTCCGTCGTTCTCTAACATCCGCCGGAAATCTGAAACAACCCGATATAGAAAAGAAATCGACAGACTAACCTCTAATAATATAAAAAAATCATGAAAACTTGACTTTTGGCCATGTGTTTTTGTTGTCAGATAAAACATTAGATCATTTTATGTATACTAGTAATCAAATAATATGTAAATATTGAAACATAATCATTTATTCAAAGTTTTAATCTTTGAACATCACAAATTCAAAGTAAATAGGGAAAGCCGTAGCGCTATCTTGCCGTAAGGAGCGCTACCGCGCTCCCTGATTATCTGATTATTTTTTATCGAAAATTTCACAATAATAATTTGTAAATTAAAGTGAAATACAAAAAGAGGTATTATGCGAAAATAAATAATTATTTAGATTTTGAACTTGTGTTACTTTTCTGCTCGGTTTTATTTAGATTTTATATACATAAATTGCTATTGTAAATATTATAAAAAAATTATTTTTTTTAAATTCTTTATATATCTTATCTGATAAAATTGCAGCTAGTTTTTATACTTGTTATGATAATATTTTGTAGCTTAAGAATAAAAATAATTTCAACGTAAGTTCAAATTTCTAATACACTAAAATTTTTTCAATAATATAAGAAATTTTGAAAGATTTAAAAAATTTTTCTTCCGATTCACTTCTCATGTTTTGTCAAGTTATAGAAAGAGCCAGAAAAAAGAATGACATTCGTGTGCTCACGTTACCGCAAAGGTTCTTCTCACTCGACAGTGTAACAGCAATACATTTCTATATATACACATCCACATTCACAGACAGACACACAAGTGGTAGTGAGTAGAACATAAAGGGTTGAAGAGGAAGAAAAGCAAGAGAGATAGTTAGGAGACGAAGAAGAAGAAGAAGAAGAAGAAACAAGTCGCAAGTGAGTAGGCACGTAGCTGACGTCGCGTTCGCTTGTTGTGTCGTCCCCGTTGAATCGGAAGGACGTTCCTGAGAACGTTACAGCAAAAGCGGGATATATCATGGATCTACTTTCTTACCGTCGTATACTACTTTATGTATGTATATATATATACCAATGCTATACTGGCACGTCCTTCGTTCGTGCGTATGTACACGTTTTCACAACTATCTCTCTCTTTTTGCATATATATATATATATATATATATATATATATATATATCCATAAGACACTTAAAAGAGAGGAAGAAGAGCCAGAAACAGAGAGAAAGAGAAAATACTTGTGTATATATATATATATATATATATATATATATATATATATATATATATATATATATATATATATACACATATAGCTATACGGTAAAGTGAGGTAGACTTTCTTTCTCGCGAAACACAATGGGTGCTCATTCTTGCTATATCTGACGCAAGCTGTGCTGCGCTACTGCTTTTTTTATTATTATTTCCTATCTTTTTCTCAAGTTAGAGAAAAGAGATGATATGGTATATAACCCTTATATTGTTACGTGAGCATGGTTTGTTAAGAATTTTTTTTCTCTTCTTTTAATTCATATGCGTACGATGTGCATTATTTTTCTCTCACTTTTTTCATAGCAATCAAGTAATGATCTTGTGCTACTTGTGAATTTTTATAATAATACAATGTTACTTTTAATTGAGATGAGCGAACATGATTATTCCTTAGATTCTCGACGTGCAAATGAATTGTGATGCGATTGTGCTGCGGTAAGCTGAAAACAAATCTGGCGCGAGTTATTTCCATTCAGAAATTTTCATACTTGAGAGATCTGCAAAATTTTATGAATGAAAACTATAGAATGCTGACATTTCGATGTTAAGGTTTCGATGGGAATTGAGATATTTCAACAAGTATTTATGAAAAATTATCCTTTTGTTAGGATTTCTCGTTGCTGTTTCATATATATTTATATTAAAAAGAACATGATATATCAGCGTTAAAGAAGAAATTATTTAATTGATTGTCGAATTTAAAAAAATTTTTAATTTATAATAGTCTCGTCGCATTATATAATAAATATAAGAAATCGAATTCACAACTAACTCAGTACAAAGTATTTGCAATAAAAAATTCTATATAAAAAATTGGATTTTTCAATTTTTTTTTAAATTTTGGTAAAAAAGTTATATGCTATCATTTTTATTATGAATATTAAAATGTTTATTTTTTGATCGCTTCATAATTTCAATAAAAAATTCAATAGACTCTTTCGTATTAATAAAAAAAATATATCTCGAGCATCCCTCCATGAACTTACTCCAGTTTTTATTTGTAAACGCTTAAAGCATCCACTCTTTTCACTGCATATAATCGGAGTCTCGCGCGTACAATTTTGTTTCTATGCTCTCTCTTTTGAAAAACAATCTTGAAAATCGTAAAAAATTCAAACTCGACCGCTGTACGCAAATCGTTCCTCTTTTCGTTTTCTTTTTCTTCTTTTTTTTTCTACCAGTGCATCCAAGATATTCTCGAGAGTCGACATCCATGAACATCCGTATTTTAAAAGCTACTGCAACGTTGCACTTGTGCATTAATAATAAAAATACTTCCCCTTTCTACCGACGAATAAGGAAAAATCCAGGCCGTGAAAAGCGGTCGAAATAAGAGAAAAGAATAAAAAAAAAACGAGAGAAAAAAAAGTATAGGAAAATGTCGTTCTATCGTAGAAAACCAAATTACTCCAAGGGATGCAATGTGTCCATCCATATACATGTATTGTATATAAATGTGAAGTATTCATTCGTGGTAAAAACGTAGGTCAGTGAACATCGTGTATGCATTATTGAATTTTTCCCAATAAAATTTTCAGTGAACGAATACGATCGATGCTAAAAGTGATAAAAATTAGGTCATATTTTTCGTAGTCGCAAATAAAATTGATAGTAAATGATGAATTATGCATTAAAATTTGATTTTTCAAGTATTTTAAATTTTGATTATTGTGTTAATAAAAATATATTTAATATTATAAAATTTAACATATTCCATTGAATTTGTAAATTTGAATAAAAGTTCAGAATATTACATTTTCAAGCGATAAACTTGTCAAACTAAAAAACAAAAAAAATAAAGGGCATGTATTAAAAGTTTTAAAATAAAATAATAAAAGAATTTTTGATAAAATAAAAATTTCTTTCAATTAATGCATCCCTGTAACGGGTTATCTAAATTTACGCTTCTGCAATTTTTTTCAGCATCGAACTGTCCATCAAATAAACAAACTATAGTATATTTTCATGCGTACACTTGAAAAAACAGAGTTTTGTAAACTACCGAATTTTGTTAAAAAAAAAATACAAAGACAAGTCGGTCTATCAATTTGCGCGTGCATATACATCCATGAGAAAAAAAAATAACATAGTCCTATAAATTTAACTATCACCCTTACCAAAAAAAGCATCATTTATATTGCTGAAATGCACTACACCAAAAAAAAATGTAGAATGAAAAGCCGGAAGTGACTGAATGTATAGAAAGAGCGTTTGTACTCTTTTTTTTTTTGCTTCGCACATTTTCTGGGCTCTTGTGCGACATATACAAAAACGGAAAAAAACCGCAGAGTATCAATCGGTCGCATATATATATACACCGGATTTAGTAGTCAAGCCCGTTTGACAGAAATCTTGATCAGTCCGTATAACGAAAACCACACAGAGAAACCTTTTCTTAAAAAAAAAGGTCACATACGTGTGTGCATATACCTATATATATTTTTTCCAAAATGAATACTGGTTTGTCTCTATTGAAGGTATATATATACTCTTTCTCTCTTTACCCATTCGTACGAATTACGAACTGCGACATCAATTCAAGGTATACTGTACATAGAATAAGGCCGCAAAAAGATCTCTCATGAATGAAGAGACTGGAAATCGAGCTAGAAAGAGAAGACAGGAAGTTCAACAGAGGAGACCTATATATATATATACTTTACTTTTTTTTCTTTCTTTTTCTCTCTTGGGTCCACAGTAGTATAGTGGTTTATACGAGCATGTGCACGCCCTATGGTTGACATTCTTCTTTTCAGGGGGAAAAAAAAAGAAAAAGAAACTACTCTCTTGAGTCTACTCTCTTTCTCCCGTGTACTCTCTTTTTCTCTTTCTCCCTCTTTTCTTTCATTCAAAACGCTTTTATATATATCTACAGACACAATTGTCGTGAAAGGAAGGCTTTTCCTTAAATATATATATATATATATATATATACACACATATACAAACAGAAGCTGGATACTGTAAAGGCACGTACGTGTGTTATATAGACACAGAGACGAAGCGACCGCATTTTTGGCAAAAACGATCATTCGTTTCAAGGCCTTCGTTTATTCAGAATATTGTATGAATAAGGGAAGTCACGTTTTTCTTCTAGCTTTGAAATTGATACTTTTTTTTCCTTCAAAAATTTCAAAACTCCAAGTGCTGTCATTTAAGCAGAAAATTAAACTTTTTGCATGAGAGATTATTACAGATGCGTATAATGTGATCTTGTTTTGTTTAATTTGGTTATACATAATTCATATTTAAAAGCAAGACTAATATAGTTACGAAAATGTATAGTTGGAAATATGATATGATTTATAGATATATTATATTGGTATATGTATATTCTATTGACCATTATTAAATATTCATCTACATAATTACAATAAAGTAAACTGTTTTTTTGTAATTTCTTAAAAAAGAAAAAAAAAATTAACAATAGTAAGATACATTATAACATTACAATTTTTTATTGTTTCGTTTCATTTTATTTATACAAACAACTTTCATTAATAAAACTTTTAGAGTAATAAAAGTTAACTTTACAACTCATGTACGAGTATTTTTTTTGTAATATAACATTCTCTGAAAACGTGGCGAATCTTTTTATCTTTTTCTTCTTTTATTAATTTCTGAGCCTTCTGCTCTCTCTCTCTCTCTTTCCCTTGCTATCTTAATCTCTCTTCAACACGTACTACAAATATATGAATGTAACCACGTATGAAAATGCACGACTCATTTATGCCTACGCACGTTTAATTACATGAATGAAACTAAACAGATGAAAGACTTCTCGGGCGAATGTTGAAATTTAACTTACAACTTTGACATATAACTTTTTTTCAACATTTACATTTTACATTCATACTTTTACAAATAAGATATTTTTTTTTTTATTTTCAAGTAGCTTTATTAAATTTCTTCCTTCCGTATAATTAAACATCATTTTATATACATTTTATGTATTTTCAATTGTAATAAATTTGATAATTAAAGTTGCTTTCAATAATTGTCAAATTTAAAATGTATTCTAAATAAAATTATTTTTTTTTGCTTTTCAATTTTGTCCATAAAAATAAATAAAATTTCATGTCTAATAATACGAAAAAAAGTAAACGAACAAAAGCAAAAGAAAATTCAAAGAATGCCTTTCGGCTACTGTGCATATATATACATGCATAGAAGACATTTGTTGAGAGGTAAAGATGCTTACAAGCGATATTCGTCAAGGATTTAACATACTATATAAAAGTGCACATGCATATAAACCCCTCTTGTCCGACAGGACACGACGTTGACGACGTCAAGAGGGTTTCTCTCTCTCTCTCTCTCTCTCTTTTTCTCTTAAGATTATTTGATAGAGCTGTGCGGCTCTTTTCGAGATCCGTGCGACCAATGTTGCTCTTTTTATATGCGTATGTAAGAAGCTTATATTTTGCTTCGTATTACTTGAATTATATTTTTTTCTGTGTATATACTCTTTGTATTTTTATTTTTTCTTATTTTTTATGTTTCAATCATATTTTCTATAATTACATAGTACTTTACAGATATCGGTTTAATGATTCAAGTTGAGAAAATTTATTTACGATTAATTTAATTATAAGGTTTTACAGAAATCATTTAAAACGATAAGCGAATAAATTATTTTAAGTTATTTTATAAGTAATAGCACCAAGATCAAGAGTAGATTTGTTGAATTTCATTGTGAAAAATTCTGAAGAAATCGTGGAAAATATTAAAGTTTGTAATAAGATATTTCACACTTTTGGTTTTCACTTTTGATTTTACATTATTCCAATTGAATTTCATCCTTTAATATGAATTTATGATTATTTCGATTCATCGAAATTAATAATTAATTCAATATGATGAAAATTAATATCTTTTCTTTTTTTTCTTTCCCTTATAATTTCGATATCGTAATCATGATTGAAACTAATAATATTTATTTCTAGCTACTTATAAATTTTTTTCAAGAATGATAAATGTGAATCACTCATCGTTTTCATTAATTATAAATCGTTATCTTTATAGGAAATAGAAGCTTACTTTTCTAGTTGACTAATTAGATTAAATGCAATTTAACTACATCGTAAAGATATTCTTTTATTTTCTAATCAAACAAAAATATCTAAAAATCAATAAGCCAACGATTTTGAATAAGAGCTTTTATTTTTTACGTTCCTGATTTTTTTTGGTTTCGACGTCGTGCAAAATTATAATCTTAAAGGACTTTTATTAAAATAAAATACTCTGAATGTATTCATAAATTTATTATTGTTACGACGGCAGTAACAATCAAATAACGATTTACATCGTATAATATCAAATTGTCAAATAAGAATTCGAATATCGAAAAGAAAAGAACTATGTTAAAATGTCTATATAAAATATTAATGTGATCCTTAAACGACGCATGAGTAATACATTGATTCTCTTTCAAGAGTCCCGCGATAAATTTATAATTCAAAATAAGTCGATTGTCAATTCAAATGTAACGTCAACTCTCAACGTATAACCAAAGCCCTATAGTAAAAAATGAAAATTAAAAAATGCGGAAAGAAAGGTATACATATATATATGAAGAAAGTGTAGAGAAGTAGCCTAGATTGTTGTTGAATCATCGGATAAAAGCAAAGTCACCCTCCTTTGGTATAGCATCTATTTTTGTATTTTTGCTTCCTCTTTTTTTTATATATATACATGATGGTATAGTAGTGGAATCGCCAATGAAAGATAAACAACGAACCTAAAGTCTTACGAAAATCCTCTCCATTCGCAAAGGTACAAACGAAGGAGACAAGACTTGTTTTATACTGACGACTACACACGGAATTTGGATTAAACACGCCCCGTCTGTTCTTTCCCTTTTTTTCAATTTCCTTCCTTTAGTTTTTCTATTACTGACTTTGTTTGTTTTTTCTTCTATATGCGAACATTTATGTTTTCTGCAGATCTGTTTTTTAACAAAATAACTTTATTGTAGGATTTCATGAAATTTTAATTACATATTTAGGATTATATAGATTCTGTTTATTTAGCTTCGCTATGCTTTAGAAGATGGTCAAACATAATTTTATCATTTCAAATAACACTTATGAAAAATTCTGCAATAATTCGTAATATAAATAGATAAAAAAAGAGTGACAATATTTGAAAATAAAAAAATTATCATCCTTATATTTTAAAATTATTAAGTCAAGGGGCTACTCGCATCTCATTAATCATTTATTCAGCATACCATTTAACAAATTCTCCCAGCATATGACAAATAACAGCAGCAAGCAATTTGGTTTAAAATGAACTTTTAAACTGGATTGTATCAGAATATAGAAGCAAACAAAGTACTTTGACCCACCCTTTGGTAAGTATCTCTTATTCTTGGCATCCTCTTAAAGAGAAGGTTGTTTAGGTTAAAAGGGCTTATCGATTCAGTATCTCGTGAGTCCTATCGCTAACCGATCTCATGTAGAAAGGGCATTAGGACCCATCTTTTCTTTGTTTGTAAGTCTATACCGCAAGCTGTAATGTTTCTCTTTGTATATACGTATATATATACAGTTCGTATTTTTGAGAAAAAGAAAAAGGAAATAAACGAATACCGAAAGTAAAGAATCTTTTCTTTAATTATCATTAATTCGTGAAAAAGGAAAGGGATTGCCAACGTATATACGTACTTGACCTAGGAGAGCTTTTTTTTTAAACACTCGTTTTACACATTGGATTTGTAATTGGACGTTGTAACTTCGACGTTTAGGGTGAGTTAAATTCTTGCCATTGGAATTTCGTAATTGTAGTTTATGTAGTTTTATCGGAAAATTCTTTTACAAATATTTAAACAATGTCGATACCCCTTTTTTTAAAGAATATAAAGCGTAATTTTTTCAGTAAGGTTAATAAATATCATATTTAAATAAAATATTTTAATTAACTGTGATAATAGAGATTTTACACGTCAAAAATTTTAATAATTAAAAAAATGAACCCTTAAAGATTTTTCTGCATGCATTTTGGATCCGCCTACTTTATAAAATCCAGCAGCTTTACAAAAACAATTTACTTATCAGCTGTTATAATTCGTATATCGTCGATGTTTTTATTGTTTGTTAAACCTTCTCAAAAAACCCAAAAGAACATACACGAGTATGCCAATAAATATCATATTATCTAACGCGAAAAATTAAGCTCCTTCATACCGAAAAAACATAATATCATGCAGGAGTGAACAATTCGGTATGAAAAAAAGGAAGAATAAACGATTCTTTATAACCGATTTCTCGTTTAACATAATACAACTTTTCAAGAACGAACGTTACTCTCGTTATTATGCTTGCAACAGAGAGATATCCTCGAACGATAATAATAATGGAACTACACTACCACACGCACCTATATGTCGTCAACATATATATGTATACATATATATATATATATCTAAGGCCAAAGGCGCGTCGCCCAAGGAATGTAACTGGGCAAAGAAAGAGAAAGAAGAAGAAAAAAGAAAGAGAGAAAGATGGTACAATGACCGAACGCGGCCTCGAGAGAAAGAGGGAGAAAGAAACTTACGCGACTTCTCTTTCGTTCGTCGTTATATGCCTTTGGGTTTGAGCTGATTTATGAGTCAGCCAATTGATATACCTCGCGACGAAGAAAACGGCACCACACCCGGAGAATTAAAGATAAGAGATTATACTCTATGTATATATATGCTTGCAGCTGCATCGTCGTCTAATGCTATTTAGGATTCGATTAGAAGTAGGAAGCGGTAGCTAAAACATGTACAACATAATGTCCTTGATTCTTTATAAATGGCTATACTTTTCTGAAAAATATATATGTCTTTAAAAATATTCAAATTTAAAAGTTTATTTGTCACACTTTTTAGACATTTAATTTTTTAAGAATAGATCAAATTCTCTGTTACTTGTTTAACAACGTATTTAATTTCTCGTGTAAAAACTATTAGTTTATAATACAAGTAAGCAGTTGCTCCTGGCAAACACGTATATCTTAGGATTTGATATTCATGATGATAAAGTTTTATGAACTTTTTATTTAAGTAATGAAAAATACTATCAAATATATTAGGTTTGATCCATAATGATAAAAAAGGACGGAGAATAAATAAAAAAATACAAGATGTATCTATTTTCTTGCGGTTTTAAGCCCTTGATATAAAAAATACAAAGTCATTTTTAATAAAGTAAACTGGGCTAAAAATAACCTAAGGTAGTATGCTTGTCAATACTGAAAAAAGAATTAAGTAATAAAAAAGTAAACTTTTTGTAATTTTAATATACAACTTTATATAAATAGTTGATTACTTTTCACCCAAGAATAAATTAAAGAAAAATATTTATTTTAATCTTACGAAGCTTGTCGTCATTTTTGTTTACTTCAATGAATAATAAGCAAACATCGTTAAAAAGGAGTTTCTTTTTCCTCTAGATAATAGTTATTTAATTATGTTATAAAATATTTTGCAATACCAATTTCTAATAAAAAAAGTCAATGTTTTTAAACTTCATCTTCTATTTATTTGAAAAAAATTCTTAAACAGCTATTTTAAAATTATCATTTACATTTCTTAAACAAACTAAACGAATGGTAAAGTTCATTTGTCGAAAAATTTGGAGAACAAATTAAATTTACCAAACGTACCTTTAATTTCCTGAAATTCCCTCCCAAAAAAGTCTCTTAAATAATTCAGCCACTGTTTTGACTTTTGGAACCTATCCTTCGCAAACTTCGCGTACTCCGAATCGACTTTAACTTGCTATATCACCAAGCGCACATCCCGAGCTTTGTGTGGAAAAGGACGAAAGAGAAAGAAAAAGAAACAGAGTTAAAGAGAGAGAGGGATAGAGAGAAATAGAGAAAGAGAACATCTGGGAAATCTGAGAAATTCAGAGCGCGTCGTTGATCTCTTCGGCTTCGTATATACGAGAAATTACTGCTCGAGTATAAGGAAAAGGAAGCCGATATAGCTTTTTGCTTTGAGGTAGTTTTCTGGGACTGCTTTTGGCTTGCCTGAGCTAATTCGCAAGCGTATATATCTATATGATGCTTTTGCAAAGAGTCACTCCTTTTTCCTTTTCTCATTCGCGATCCATGAAAGGAATTTTGGATGCAAGCTGTACACAAGTTAAAAGATGCAGCCCCCCCTATAGTACATACAACGTTATATTGGAATTCGCGAATTCGTATATGTGCTTGTTTCAATGTGAGAAAACTTTAAGAATATTCGATAAGCTCGATCGAAATTATATGCTACGTGATATTATACGTATTAAACGATATTTAAATTCTGCTTATATTTAAATTTTATTCAAACTTCATTATTTTTATATATTGAGGCACTATTTTCAGCTAAATTAAAATTTAATATTTTATAGTCATTGATTTATTCTCAAATTAAATAGTTCATGTACTGTTATTATTATAATTATACTATAAATTTAATTTCTTAGTCTAATTCTTATTTTAGCTATACTATTTTGTTATTAACACTGTTCCTATTTATGTTTATTACAAATTTAATAAAAGCAGCAAATTAATTGCTGAAACATTGTCATAATTAAATGACTTTAAATAATTAAATTATTCTAATTTAGTTAATTAATTTGTTGAACAGCCGTTTTGAACATACTTTAAACAATTTAATTCAAAAGGGATCTCGTAGATATTACAATAAAAAATTAATTTTGTTTATTTTAATATGATGGCTAGACTAAACTATTTTTATAAAAAATTGATAAATATTAGAATTTTTTTTGTTTAAAATTCTGAATGAAACAGTAAATATAACTGTCTGCGTTACGTTTGCGTTTATAAATATGAAATTTTTTTCTTTCAAAGTCTTAATCAACTGATTTTGAATAATTGACCTTATTTGTGGTACCACTATTAGTCGGTTAAATTTTTACCTTAATCTGGAAAATGCAATTGTCACTTGACCATTGAAAATCGATCACGTTTAATGTAAAACAGTAATTTAGCTAATGCACAATCCAAGTTAGTCAAACATTTAGAAAAGCAATCTCAAAACTAAAAAAAGAAATTTACTGTTCAATATAATTGAAATAGCTTTAATTGAATTGTGTAAAATAATTTTAATGGAACCTAAAAATTAACAAAATAAAATATTTAAATTTCGATTCTATCGTTTCAAATCCATAAAAAATTCATCTGTATATAAAATGTATTTAAGAAATCAACGATCCCTAGGACAAATAATTATATACGTTCGATGAAAAGAAAGAAGGAATGAAGAAAGAAAAAAAGACAAGCAGCCGTTTAATGAAAAACACAATAAAAAGATCCTGCATTATCTGTATTTTCTTGTTAAAATATTCGTCTTATCCTTCCTTCAGGCAAAATCTGTATATAAATAGAACTTCAAGGTGTGCGTGTTTTTGCGCAAGTGTGTTTAAATATATATAAATGTGTTATGCACACACGCACACACACTAAAGTTCAAAAGGTTCGCGTGCGCATACACAGACACACAACATCCCTACCGGAAAGCGTGTCTGGAAAACATGGGTGACAGAAAAACGGTTGGTTGGTTATAGAAAAGGAGAGCAAAAAGGTTCGACTTATACAACGATAACTATACTACCCTCTCTTTCATGGTTTGGTAGGTCCGACATGTGCCCTTGTTGGACGAACTACGACGACGACGTCTACTACGACGACAACGGCACACGGGTTGTGTGCAAACGTGTTGGCTCCCTTTTAGCTTTTAGTTATGGACTTCGAAATGGATGCCTTTCGCTTGTTAATGCTCTTACTTTTGTTCGCATTATTTGACTTTTTTTCTGTCTTTTCGTGTTTGTTCTTTATTTTTCTTTCTCTCTTTTCTTTACCGAATCATTGAAATTCTTACATGTTTGTTAAATTAGAAATGATGTTATTTTTTAATTGATTGAATAAGATATTTTCTCGTACAGATAAATCCAATTAGTTCGTTTAATATATATATATTTTTTGTTACTATCGAATTTATCAGAATCATATCAATTTTCGTAACACATGCATCAACCACCAATTTCAGAAGATATAACATTATCATTATCATAGATACAGCTCAATTATAATCAGGCATTAAATAAACTGTTGACACGATTGCTTTATCATCTCTTAGAAAAATTTATAGTACCAAGATAGTTTGTGTTTAAAAAAAAGGTTACTTTTTTATAAACGGAAATTCATATGTTACAGGATGTTATAGTTAACATGACAACGATAAAACGAGATGATAATGTAATTACTACAACTTTTTTTTAACGCCCTTTTTTATAAAAAAAAGATATGGTGCTTTATATAATGTACACAATAAACTATAAAAATAATTTTATTTTCATACAACAATTAAAATTAAAACATCAGTGATTTTAATACATAAATAGTAAAGTTAATTACAAAAATCAGACGAGCAAATGATATTAGTGTTTAACTAAAAAAAAATTTATCATACAGATCAAAAAGTAACAATTTGAATTAAATTTAAATAAAGAATGATTTAATAATTATAAAAATAATTCATAAGATATAGTATCGTTGTATATAATAAAATAATTTCTGAATTTTTTATTATAATTCACTCGTGAAGATGCCATAATCTACATGTAATAACGTATAGAAAGCCTTGCGCGGTGATTAATATCATTGTAATTAAAAAAATGTAAAAATGAGTGAGGGAATGGAGAAGAAGAAGGAGAAGAAGAAGAAGAAGAAGAAAAAAGGAAGGTAGTAGCTAGATATTTATCAGATTACTTATCCACAAGCCAACGGCTTCTTTTCTATATATCCCCAACGGCTTATTAAACTTATATATATATACATATAATATGTAACTAATAAAGAAGAAAGAAGAAGAACCGGTCGTTATAGGTTGAATTTTAAATAGATGTCGCCTACTCTCATTACGAGATCGTTCGTTAATATGCGATGCATCGATATATACGATTTTACAGATCGAAGCTGTTATAAAGACGAGAAAAATGACATTTGAAAAATAGGCTTCCACCTTCTTTTTTCCTTTTATTTATCATTATTTTTTTAATTTAATGAATTACATTTATATAAGATCTTCATGAATTCCCATTACTGGAAATGTAATATGGTAGCTTTTAATCGGGAAATTTTTTCTTTTTCCTTTTTTTTTATTCTCAGTAGAGCCTGCTTAAGCAATCCGGTCTGCTATTTCAATTTCTTTTATAATTTACACGAGCTAATAAAATAATATTGCAAGCATATGAAATGCACCTTTTTTTTCGAGGAAACTTTAATCGATAAGACTTGAACGGAAAGTGTCGATTGGTTAATATATAATCAGAGATTTGTAAAAATAAAAAAATCTTTAAGTTATTAAGATTATGTAGATTTTCAGCTTGTGATTTCTTCAAAGTTTTTTTAATTAAATGTTAATTTATTAATCGAGATTTTTAATATTTGATTAAGAATGTTAGTTGAAGATTAAATATGCTTACTTTAATAAATAAAAATTAATAATAAGAATTTTCATATTATAAAAACTTTATATAGGATCTAATTAGAAAAGCATATATTTTAAAATATGTAATAAGATAAAATCAATCATTTGAGTAAACAAATTTTTAGTAACAACAGAATTTTTTACATAAATCTGTATATTAAAAAATTTTATTTATCATATCATATCATTATGTTGAAAATAAATAAATGTACTTTGTATTTTATGGAGAATAAATGTATGAAAATCAGAAATAAATTTTAACGCTAAGTATTATTTACGTAAAAAATATATATTTAAAGGCGATACAACCGTCATCAATCAATTACTTCAATTCTAAAACAAATCATACTAAATAGATACAAATAATACCAACTATACTAGGTGTCTTTCTAGCAACCCCTATAGTCACATTTCTCAATTTCTCTAAATAAAAAATAGAAAAACATTAGCAGCATGGATTATTTTTTATTAGTTCGTCGGTATGATCGCAGGCACAGTAATACAAAAATAAAAAAATCACGTCCTTACTTTGTACAATGTAAGGGAGTGGCGTGATGTCTTTTTATCCATCGAAAAGGCAAAAACAGCTGCCAAAGGATATAAAAGATGTTTGTCGACGTACTACATAAATGAAAAGCTATAAAGAATCCTAAAACCGCATGGAAAGAAGGCTCGTGCTTTAGCTCACCTTCCGAGGATAAATCGAGAAAAGTAAGATTAATGATATATGCCTACTGCTCCTGTTTTTCTCTTTTCTTCCCTCTCCTTGTTTTTTTCTTTACCCCGCCTACTTTTCAGACGAAATGGTAATCCAAAGATCGAAGTAACACCAAGTGTCGCGACAATTTATATATATATATATATATATATATATATATATATATATATATATATATATTTATATAAAACTATATATATAACTATAGTTATGTATATTATACGTGTGTATTATTGCGCATTTGTATCTGTATAAGGATAATATATGGGTTGGAAATATGGAAAGCTCAACTTTTCAAAGCCTTTTGTCTTCGAAGGATTGGAATGTAAGGGAAAGCATTGTCGCGTGCCATGGGGGAGGTTCCGCAATAAGTCATCGAGTTGTACACACACACAGGCACGCTTATACTCAAGCATATACGTACATATACATAATACATATTTTCAAACCCATGACGATCTAAAGGCAGGAGGTTTTTCTAATATTATAGACAGTTTGCTCTTGGTCAACATACTACCGATATTTTTTTTTCTGACCTTCGAGTACGTTGGTAAATATTTTCACAAGCCTAGAAAATTTTACGGTTATAAAATGTGGATACCATGAACGGTTCATGACTTCATTAAATTAAAGATATCTAGATATATTTTATGTTGTTTGCTTTTTTTCTTTAGATAAGTTGTTAAAGTATGATTTATTTTTTTTTTATGAAATAAGTTTCAGTCGATAGTCACTTATAATTTGATGACTTTAAATGCAAATAAACAAAGAATAAAAATTTTGAAGAAACAAAATTTTGCACACACGTACGGTTTCTTATAATATTGAGTTGATTAAGTTTCGAATTCTCGAGATCGTCAGTGGCTCACTTGGTAGAGTGACGGATTTGTAATCTCGAGGTTCCGAGTTCGAATCCCACTATCGGCGACTGATTGATGCAAGCACCACTGTACGTTACATGTGCTTGGTTCACAAACACACTGACGATCTCCGTTGCTAATTAGCATCGTAATGATAGCATAAATATGGCAACGTTAAATAAAATAAAATACTTTCTGTTCGTTACTGTTTTTCAATACTAAGTTTTTTTCATTTTTTTTTTTATTTTTTTTTTAATTTTCCTTTAAAAAATTTCTCATTTTTGAAAAGTTTATTACTAAAACAACTTACACACAATAAAATTTTCTTTGCATTAGATGTTTGACTTTATGTTTATACGTATAATATTATTGTACATATACATCATGTGTTAAATATATCAACACATAATATTAGAAAACAAAAAATTCTCTTAAAATTCAATCAAATAATTTGTTTAAAATTAAAAAAATTTTTATTAATCTGACAAATTTTTTTATATTAATCATTTTTTATGTAAGAAATAAATTTATTTAATATATTTATGAAGTGTACATTCTCATAAACAAATTTTATGATTATTATAAAATTTTTTAAGTCAATCTTTTGAAAATTTTTTCAAAAACTAAGCGTACGTTTAGATTTATTATATTCTGAAACATTAAAAATTAATAAAGAAAAAAAATTTTCATAAAATAAAGAAATGAAAAGAAAACACAAATTTTAAAAGCATTTGATTATATTTATATAAAGAAAGCATCCTCATCAACGAAAATCAAATCAGATGCTTGTCATACAAAACTTGTTAGTGGCAATATGAATTTGATTTTAATTTTAACGTTATAATTAATTTCATACGCGTTTCATTAGATTAATTAACAATGTTTTAATTAAAATTAATTCAACTATGATAATTAGTTTGTCCATTATTCGTAATTTTCATTTTCACGCACTATCACAAACTTTGCATATTAACAGTCGACGAAAAAAAACACCTACTTTTTAATTCAATTTAACGATCCATTTTATTCACAAAATGCATTAACTAAAACATACAAAAAAAAAGAGAGAACTTTCATATATCAAAGTTCAAAGCGAGGAAAAAGTTTGCGATCGAATGCGCTTAGCTTTCATTTTTAATTAAACAAAATAAACGTCAAAAGTGAAAAAAAGTTTAATAAAAAAAAGAAAGATAAAAAAAAAGTAACAGAGTGAGATATACGGTAAGCTTGGCTCTTTACTACTGAAAAAAAGGTACTAATTAAATTAAACCAGAATGCTTCAGCAAAGCAAACGTTCCATCTGTTTTATCTTTAGCAAATCATGTAAAAAGGCTACTTGATCTCTTTCTTTCTTTCTATTATTTTTTTCTCTTTTTTTTCATCTTTCGCACACTCTTTCAACTTTCGTTGCAGCTGCGACAAAGCAAATTTTCGCATACGATTGCTCATCGTTTCTACTTTTCTCTTTATAATTGCGTCGTTCTTTGTTTTCGCACTTTTTTTTTATTTTAAAATCTTTTTCATTTTTAATATGCTCGCACTCCGTTAATTTGTCATTTTAAGCTTGATATAATCGCGTGGCAATCAAAGTTTCTATTCCCTTTTTTCTCTCTACCTAAATTTAACATCAGATGTTCAAGCACATCAAAGTGAAGGACTATGAAGTAAAGTATCACTGATTTCAAGAGCGATGACAGCTCTTTTTTTTGCTATATTTTTTTTAAATTAGTTGATTTAATTTGAAAATGTAGAAATTATTTTTTATATATAACAAACATAAAAAATTAAATCAAAGGATAATTAATCAATGTTACTCAATTAAAAAAAATTTTTAAAGCTATACAGTTGGTAGTTATTGCAATAAAATTTTTTTAAAATAAATTATATAAACAAATTCTTTTTTTGCAATAACCAATTACTGTAATCAAGAATAAAAAATAACTGAATCTTGTATAATGAAAAACTAGATTTTTTCTGATGAAGATTAATCAATTTTATTATTGCGTTTTTTTATAAAAAAATTGGAAGTTAGAACTAAGAATAAAATTTAAAAATTTTTCAAGTTTTTTTTGCAAAAGAAGTGGTAAAACTAATCAATTCTCATCAGAGAAAATATTGCTTTTTCTTATGCAAAATGTGCTTACCTCTTTATTTTGGGCTATATTTGTTTGTTTTCACAATAAAATAAATTTTTTAATTAGAAAGAGGCATGGTGATTTAACAATCTCTTAAACTATGCTTAATTTTTATATATGTAATAATTGATTTTTAATATAAATTAATTCATTACTCAATAAATTTTAGCAATCGTAACAGGCAAAGGATTTAATAAAAAAAAAAACATGTTTCTCGTTAAACGATACGCTTCAAAAATTTTGCCAACTCCCCAGTACATATATCACATATTACCAACCTTGGCCAATTAAAATCAAACTGTTTCTCTTTCAATCTTTATCATTCGCATACATGTATCAGTACTAGCCAATCAAAAACCTTCATCTCGCATTCTTGAGTACCAAAAAGAAGAAAAAAAAAAAAACAGAAGAAGAAAAATACAAAAAGTAGAGAAAAAAAAAGAAATAACCAGACAGGAAAACCGTCCGTCTCTCGTTATCTCAAAATACAACAAAGAAACTGTTACCTCTCTCTCTTTCTCTTTCTTTCTTTCTTGCCCGTAACTCAAAAGACCATAACTTATGCATTGCACTGAGTATGTACACTAGTTAGGCGTACGGATGTATATACTCCTCCTTCCATTTCTTTTCTTTTTTTTTTCTTCTCTTTCGTTCTTATATATGTGAGCAAACGCGCTCGCGCGCACGCTTGTCTTCACAAGACGTTCATTCTTAAGCTTCGTCGTATATGTGTCTCGTGAGGGGCCTCACATGCTCGCGCACCTTTAATTATTATTTATAGTTTTCGATTGTTGAGGAGAGAATGAACCTTTACACACATGCATATACATATGTTGAGGATAGCTTATAGTTGAGCTTTTGCAAAAGAGGCCTCGAAGGCAACGAGGCGTTGCCAACGAGCCTGATTTGAATTTCCGCGTTCACGCGCGCCTTAGAGGGCTCTCTATACATACACACATCTCTACAGTTATATAGATTTTCAAAGTACGTATATATGGATATATGAAAGATGTTTGAGGGTATATATAAGCTATGTAACAGCGAGCGTTAAAGCCTATTGTACTCGCGCGGTTTTGTCGAGCATCGATGTATATCATAATCGATTGGTTGTCCATGAATTTCTTCACTTTTCTTTTTTATTTCTTTATCCCTTTACTTCTACTTCTTTTTTCACCAGAGCTTGTTGAGCTTGTTATTGTTACAAGAGCTTCGCAAAGTACAAACTTTTACAAGAAATTATTTTTGTGCGAATAACTTTTTCTATTATTCGTATTGTAGTTTCAAAATTTTTTTGAGTAGTGATTCATCTTGTTTGAAAAAAAAGAACGTTTGTAAATCATAAATTTACACAGGTGATTAATTAAATAAATTATGCACAAATGTGAATGTAAGAAGATAATACAAACTTTTTAAAAATAATATCCTGCTTGCTTATTAAATTTTAAAAAATGGCTTATAAAATTGGTTTCACACTATAATTGACAAATTGACAAATGTGGAAGAAACAAATTGTCAGGCATTTTGCTGAAAAATTTTTCTTCAAGAAAAAAGGAGCTGAAAATATAAATTTGATTAATCTTCCTTCTTATCACGATTCTCATATATGATGTATTAACCAATCTTGTAGTTAAGCTTATACACATCTCTCTGGCAATCGTAAAATCAAAAATCAAGAAACGTGATATTTTCATTAGCATAAGTCTTGATTTTAAAATAGCCCATTTTATAGCCAAAGGCTAATAACATTGAGAGCGCATGAAAAATTACTACAATCCAATACTTAACGCGCGACAAAAAGAACAGCAAGATAATAACGTTTCGTGTTTGAAATAAAAAAAGACTAAGAAATAAATATATAAAAAATTAGCAACAGGTTTTCTTCTTCGTTACACATTTTAACGTCGTCCAAAGTATCATTTCTCTCCTGTCTCTTTAACGAGTTTCTTATGTGCTTGTATGTGTGCACATGTATGTAGATCATGAAAACGAGTTGAACGCGACGATTTAATAGCTTAAAGATAAGCTTATCGCTATTCGCGAAATGTCATTTTCTCAAAGATCTATCTAATAAAAATAATTTCATGCATAGGAAGGAATGTTGTACTAGCATAACGTTTTATATAAACTGATCTAGCTGAAGATTACGATGGAAATCATGTTTGCAGCGATAACAACTTTTAGCTTTTTTTTATTTATATATTAAATTAATTCTAGATATTAATGAAAAGGTGCTGATATCATAGAATATTGCATTAAAGGGATAATTTAATGATTTCTAGAATAGCTGGCTCCATCTCTTGAGTTTTGTAGGCAACGACGAGAGGAATCGGGTTTTCAATTTTCTAAAGATTTTAATATATTTTAAAACTTACGGAAGAGATATTGTATTTATTATAAAAAATATAAAAAAATAAACATTGATAAATAATTGATTGCACACATTTATAAATATATATATCGTACATTAATTTTCAAACTTATTATATCCAAATATTTTTTATCGAATATTTGGGATCAACATTGATTGATAACAAGTTTAAATGAATAATTTATTATCAACAATAGAATGTTTTACTGTAACTTTATCAATGAACTTACTATTATTCTCAGTGTTTGAATAAATTTAAAATAAACTTGAAGTTTACTGCTTGTTTTGAAAGTTTACTGAGGTTTCAAAATTTATTTTACCATATAACTTTCGTTATGTGAACATAAAACAATGTATTGTAAGTATATTTATTAATATGTGTATATATATGTAAAATCTAATCAGGTTCATTAACGCAAAAAGTTTAATAAAAAAATCATTAAAATGATTATTAGAATTTATATTCACAGAGATTATTTTTCGTATATTCGTATACATAACATAGTTGCCATAATTAATATCAGCCTAAAAATTTAATACTTTTTGTATGCACTCATTGTGAGTACAATTTTTATCATTCGTAATGATCTATTGAAATTTTATTAAATTGTGATATATAGTTTTAAAATTACATTTCAATATAGAAAATAAAAACTTACTTTTTAGTAATTATTTTTCGTAATAGTAAAATAAAAATTTTTGAATATTTTTCTATGCAGATTAAATGAAATTGCTATTATCATTTGTAAAAGTTAAATAATCAATTTTTCAAAATCAATGAATGAATAGATATTAAAAAAAAATATTTATTAAACAAATAAACATCCGCATTGACGCTCATTCATAGATAGACACATGCACATGTGAACATTTCCTGAAAACAGAATATTTTATATCTATAATCATTCAAATATATTTTTATATTATTTGAAAAACTATTTTTTTTATTATCACAAAGTTTTTTTTGTAATAGAAAATGTTCAATAGAGAAGTTAATTTTCTATTTACAATAATAATTCATATATTTTTTATATTATTCAAATTTTTGAACGCAAACACAAACAAATTCATATAAAGCACAAGGTTATATTTGAAACGATCAAAATAAATTAGTAGCTTAAAGAAGATTATATAAGTTATTAAGACACTTTATAAAGAGCCAGCAGCAGCCGTCAGGAGCTCACTTGAGAATGAGAGAGAGAAGCAGACATCAAGAAAATAAAGAGAAGATATCGCAAATCTTTGAAGAGTTTATATAATTTTGTAATTGTCTTGGTAATTCGAGTATTAAACTTTGTTTTACTTGAAAATCCAATTTCTCAATGGAGGGATGAATCTAAGGAGTTTATATAGCAAGGGATAGAAGATAAAATCTGTTTTAATTGTTTAAAAAGTTCTTTATAAATCTAACTGTTATACCAATATCAAAGTTAAACAAGATATTACATTGCGATATAGAAAGTCAATTAAACTTAAAAATTCCTCATTATTAATTTTACAAAATTAATAAAACATATAAAAGCAATTTGATTTTAAACAACAAAATCAATTAACAAAGTTTTAATTAAATTAAAGAAATATTATTGCTTGAAATAAAAATTTATTGTAAAATTTAAGAAATTTCCATTAAAACTTAACTTACAGTTTGTCTACATATAAAAATTAAATTCTTATGCTAAACTTTGTATTAAACATATAACCCATACAACTGATAAATACCAACAAATTGCTATGACGTCAAATGCTCAATAAAATAGCATTAAGCAAACATAAAGTTATTACATTCTCTTGTAAAAGACATTCCCAACCTATTCGAACAAATATCTTTTTTTTTTCTTTTCTTTAGTTTTTTTATAGCGTACACATTATCCGAAATCACCTCGCAGCTAAATGCGTAAAACGTATGTAATAAAATTTCAAACGACACACACTTACCGAACAAAAATGTCTTATTGAATATAGCATTTTAATATTTATTATCCTAAGTAAAGATTAAATTCAACTTTTTTTCTATTATAAGGACGACGCCTCCAATTCTCTCTTTTAGTTTTCTATCTATACATACACACGTATACACATATACTCGTAATCGTAAAGAATAGACGCGAGCACAAAACTAACGCGCCGGAACCAACCTTCTAAAAAAGATCGCTATCTACACACACTCAAGTTTTCTTTCTTTCCTTTCGTTTTGTCTGTTTTTTTTTCTTCTTTCGTTCTTTCTGTGTTTTTTTTTCTTCAAACGTCGGTGAAAACGTCTACGATGCGTGACCATGCTGATATCTATAGAGAACGAGCTCGCACAAGCCAA
The DNA here is from genome assembly GCA_017163975.1 of Anastatus disparis. Classification (NCBI taxonomy): domain Eukaryota; kingdom Metazoa; phylum Arthropoda; class Insecta; order Hymenoptera; family Eupelmidae; genus Anastatus; species Anastatus disparis. The sequence continues at coordinate 8,283,602 of JAFFSR010000251.1, forward strand.
TGTTGCTCTGATAATCTCCCTACGGTGCAATTGATCGCCAAGCGCAAAAATTCCATAGGGCGTCGACACGAGCATGTCTGTAAAAGGTTTAAACTTTTTTTTTCTTTCTCTCTCTTTTAGCCCCTGTCAACACGTTATATGGCAAACGAAAAATTTTTTTTCAACTATAAAATACTTCTGAAAAATATTAAAAAAACTTCAAAATATATTATTTGATAAATGTTTTAGAACCATTTTCATTGCTTTTTCTAATATTTTACAAATTTATTGTAAAAACTTTTGAAAAATAATGAAGTAATAAACTTCTTATTTTAAAAATTAACGATTGTAGAGAATCTATAAATAAATTTAAAAAAAAGGCATATAATTATCAAATGTTTGACGCTATAATTCATAAATACAAACAGATATTCGAATATTTTTAGAAGATTCATTAATAGTATATTATTCACTTAGGGAGTAAAAACGAAAAATGTCTGAAATCGTATGTAAATTGTCACCCGAGCCGGAGGCGAGGGTGACAAACATACGATTTAAGGCATTTTTCATTTACTCCCGTGGTGAATATACGATTTTTTTACACGAGACGCGAATAGTGGGTGCTTTCATTTCTGCCGGCAGGGAGAGAAGTACCCACTTTTCGCGCAGAGTGTAAAAAATACCTTTAAACATTTTATAAAATTATCAATAATTTTTTAACAAGGTGTATAGCTTTTTATATCAGGTAAAAAATATTATCATTACAAAACTAAAATAAGAAAATCAATAAATAGTTAATAATTTAAAAATTTAAAAGATAATTATAATTGATTGGAATAATTTGATTTGCAGTAACAGTTGAGCAAAACCTAGATATTTAAATTAAAGATATTTCAAATGATAGTAGCATAATTAATCTAATTAGCACTAATCATCTAATATCATTATCAATTTTCGTACAATAATCACTATCGATTAGCAATTTATTGGCCGTATTAAAAAAATCAATTAGGACTAATTTTTTTCTTCCTTTTTCTACACTTTTTATAGCGAAATAGGTAAAAAAAAAAAACAGGTAAAATCTCAGGATGTAAACGAAATGGGTTAAGGAAATTGTAATTTGATTTTTATAGCGGAAACTGCATATAAAGTTGCGTCTACTTTGATGTTTGCCTGCACCTCGGCCTAACTTCTGACATTTATGAATAAAAAGCAATGAGTATATTTTGCGCCTAGATTGCTAAATTAAATTATTATGATGCGTACTTTTATCGTAAACCTATATCAAACGCGGAGAAAAAATATTCTATTATAAAGTATTATAAAATTTGTTAAAGCTGCTTTAACTTTAAATAACGTAATTTTATTTAATTTAAACTCACTTTAAAATAATATTCTTAATAAATTTAATTTTTCATGGCTTTATGGACTGTTAGGTAACATGTATTTTTTCATACAAATTAATCAAGTAAATAATTTGAATAAAATTTAATCTCACAATTTTTTTTATTCAATATAAAACAATTAAGACAATTATCATTTCTTCAATTTAATTACTTAATACAACGAAATTTTTTATTTTTTTTTAAACTTTTCTATTTTAGGATCTTTGCAAGAAACGAAAAAAGTACCTGTAGGTAATGCTACATAAACATTTTGGTATGCCATTAAACAAAGCGAAAAAATAATTCCGAGTATTGCATCGCAAAGCCAACAATCCTAACGAATAAAAAAAAGGAGAACAAGTTCAACCTGTAAGACTCCCTAGTGAGTCTAACAATGTCTATTTCTCGTTTGCAGGTTCTATATATATAGAGATACAAAAAATAGACCGCCTTCTTCTTTACTTGAAATTCTTTTTTAACACTATGGTGTATTCAAAGGTTGCCGAGCATTTCGCGTGGCCAACCTTGACACGATTTTTCGATGTCGGACATGCTCTAGCCCTTTTTTTTTTATTTTTTATGGTTTTTTTTTGGAAGAGAAGGGTTAGAGTAGAATAGGTGACGCGACTGTGCACACCTCGAGGCATTTGGTCTTGTTTTTTTTTCTTCATCATTTTTTTGGATGTAAAAAACAAAAGGAGCTGCTTCTATGGAAGGAAATTAAAAAGGGGAGGCTTGTTGGGTGAGTGTGCAACTTATCGACGAAAAAGGTTTTCAAAATATACCTAAGCCTGTGAGGTGTGAAATATTCGTAGGAGTGACTATCGTTAATAGAAATTTTTGCTTATAATGAAACTCATATATTTAATTAGATTTTTGTATATTTACTATAAAACGTTGTAATTTTAGTTATATATCAAACGACTAAGGAAATTTAATCAACTAAGAAAATAAAATATTTAAACTCAATACTTTTTTTAGAGAATAATTTTTATTATTTTAAAGAATTATAATAACAGAAATTAAAATTGATGTTTTTGATACATTTATAAATTCATTTAATTTTTTATTATTATTTTGTAACAATGGTTTTAATATCTGTAACAAATACATTAGATGAAAGAATCCATTTTATTTTCATAACATATTATTTTTATACATAAATATTTTCTTGCCTGAAGTTGAAAAGTTTAATAATTATTACAAATAAATAAAATTTCAATTGCTGTAACTCAAAAATGTTCTGTAATAAAGTTTTTGAATATGTGCATGTCGAAAATTTGTTTTTATAAAAAACATTTTATAATTCATATAAGCTAGTAAAATATTTAAACTAATTTAATGCATAACAATAATTATACTTTAACAAATGAGCTTTTTGCATATTATTTTTCATTGCATTAAACATCCAGCCGTTGTTCTAGAGTAGCCATCAATTTGTCCAGCTCCAGTAAATTTCGTTCTCTATCTCTCTCTCCTTCTCTCTCTTGTTGTAATCGAGGGAATTCGCGTCTTACGCACGGCGTGCAATTATCGAATGCCAACGCTTACGCTTTAGCTTAAGGGCACTAGAGAAACCTAGTCTTTCGTACTATATATATACGTATTTGTATGTAAGTGTTTGTACCTATCGTAACAACAACGTCACCTGCACTACCCCTTGCCTTTAATTAATAATAGTGTATAACGTTAGAGCTATTTGACAGCTTTGGTAATGTCGCATCCATCTACGCCTTCGCGCTTGTTTTCCTCTCACATAGATATATATATATATATATATATATATATATATATATATATATATATATATATATATATATATATATAATATAATTGATGCAAGTAAGCAAGCCAAACTACTCTACTTTTCCGTAGGTGATGCTAACCGGTATTACTAAACTCTCTTTCTCTCCCTCCCTCTTTCTCTTCTTACCCGCTTCTGCGTCCGACATCAAATTGCATCCCTGGTATAACGATAATAAGTAAGAAAGAGACGAGAGACATAAGATAAATGCATTGTAATTGAACCGTTTATTGCTAAAGTTACCAGTTACTAACTATAGCTCTATGCGTATACGTACTTTTTTATATGGAAAAAAGATTTTTTTTTTTTCGAAAAAGAAAAAGTTTTTTCATAAAGATTAAGTGTGGAGAATACGATGAAAGGAAACTTTGTTGAATTAAATTATAATGAATATATAACTTTACACGAAATTGGAATAGCGAATATTTATCGCTAAAGTATTTATATATAATATATAATCATGACAAAGATGCTCACATTTAAAATGATCTATAAATGTCAATTGGTAGTTTATAACAGTGACAGTGATCGCGATAATTCACCCTCAGAAATATTATACCCAATGTGTTCCACGTCCCATAAGCTCATTTTTTGCGCAGATAGAGAAAGCGCACGTCTTATATCCAGAGATTAAAAAGAAAAAAATAAATGTATTTCATCAATAACCTCAACTGAAACTCGATAAAATGTACCAGATATATACACACACATAGAAGAGATGTATGTACACGTAATCTCTAAACCGTACTGCAGCGATCGATTACTTGAACGAAACTCTTATCAGTATCAAGATCTATAAGCTTAAACATTCCATCACCTGTGTCTTGTTGTCAGTTACTTCTCTCCTTTATTTCTTAAATTAAACATATATAGTATATATATTTTTGAATTCCTTAACGATGAGATTGACGATACACATAACTAAACAAAAAGAAGAGAAATAGGAGAATAAAAGAATGGTTAGATTAAATGAATGACGAAGAAAATAAAGAAGAATAAGAATGATGATCTATAAACGAGAAAATTGCCAACAGTGTTCTATGAACGAAGAATATCTTTGAAAGATTATAAGGACGGACGATAAGATGAAAAGAAGCTTCGATAAACGAGAGATTTTCCTTATTTTGCAAAAGCAAAAAACTTTCTATCAGCGTAGTAGAAAAACGGAAAACAAGGAAGAAAAAGTTAAAGAAAGAGAATGAAAAAAAAAGAAAAATAAAAGAATTTTTCAGCAAATAGGAAAAGGAAGGGCTTTGTCGGTACGACGCTTGATTAAAGAGGATTTTGCCTTTTACTCCCTTAGGATGAAATTAATGAGTGCTGCGCGCTTTTGATTAATTAATTTTATTAATTAGAGAGCAGAGAGAGAGAGAGAGAGAGAGAGAGAGACGTTTTTAGCAACCTGAACGCTAATTTGTGTTTTGTGTGATAAATAATTTCAAGGCTAATAAGGTTGCAAATATATAATAGCAGCGATTTTATACATCGTTTGTGCAATGAGCTTGCCAAGAATTTTGGAGAATTTCTGATGAAATGATTAACGGATATCAGAATTTGACTTTTTTAATAAATTTAAACAAAATTTCTGATTAATGAACATTTTTGATGGATAGAAATAAATTTTAGTTGATTTAATAGAAAGATAATAAATTTAAAATAATAGTTTCCGCAGTTAAATGAAGTTCTATTAAAATTTTCAAAAAAACCACAAATTATATACGAATTGCTAACCCAATTCCAAAGTAAATTTAGTTAAAATATTTACTCGTACATATAGTAATAAATTCCATTGTCTTCCTGGAAATTTAACATATAATAATAATAATTAACTAAGGTAAACATTTACCAAAAGGCTCAGAGTAATTAGTAAGTGTATAAAGGAAGTAAAGCAAGCGAAACCTACTTGCCATTACGAACGTGATAACATTTGGCTATATACCGATATTAGCTGAGCCAATATCGGCTCGATTTCCAGGCCAACGTTCCTAATGAAAATTTAATTATTGGAAAAGGACAAATTAAATTGAAATTGGCCAAGCGTGTTGTTCACGGCAGGATGAAGCTCTTTCACTAAAGATAATATTATCTTGAATAAATTCCCAAGCTTAATGTTCCAAGAAAAACTTCTATTGTTTTATTAATACTCCTTTATTTTTTCAATTCTATAAATCCCATAAATTTAGCAATTTTTTTTATCGAAGCAAAGAATAATAAGTTTAGCATTGAATAGTATATTATTAACCTAGGGAGAGAAGTTGACCATTAAATGCTCGCGTAAGATTTGCCCCCGAGCGCAGCGAGGGGGCAAATACGCGAGCAATTGATGGTCAACTTCTCTCCCGAGGTGAATATACGATTTTTTCTTATTCCCGGCGAAAAGTACGTCCAACTTACCCGTTGTGATAATTCGTTTTTGATGATAAATCATTAAAATAAAAATACCGCGATGAATCGCTTGCTGCTATTGACCGAGTATGCTCTATCCTTCTCTGCCCCTCTCCCACTGATGATAAATCATTAAAATAAACCATCAATATTTCACTCACATTTTATAATTTACACACTTTATAACACACTGCAATTTATAATTCACAAAATAAAACAAGTTAGTTTTTAATAATAAAATATTTAAAATTACTATATAAGAAAAATAAAGAAAAAGATATACTGCTTGTTGTAACCGGCAAAGAAGGCTAGACATAGCCCCCTCCATTCGCGGCTACCTTTATTGTACATATAAGAGAAAGAAAGAGAGAGGGAGAGAGTCAATTCTTAAAGCCGGCGGACAGAGAAGGATAGACGCAACCCTCTCTATTCTGTATGAAAAAGAAAGAGAGAGGGAGAGAGTCAATGTCTAACGCCGGCGGACAGAGAAGGATAGACGTAGCCCTCTCTATTCTTAACTGCCGTGAAAAACAGAGCGTCAACACGATTGCGCATCGCTAGTGCGCCGAGCCGCCGTAGATAATGCTTAACTTCTCTCTCAGAAAGTAGACGTCTTTCGACGTACTTTTCGCCAGGGGATAAGAAAAAATTATTTTCGCGTTTGTTGTCGATTTCTTTATTATTTTTTTTCACGATGAAAGAGATAAAATATATAATTGTAGAAAGTTATCATCTACATAAAGTGCATTAATATTATATACTTATTTAGATAAATTAATTACTGCTATATATTGCGTATCCGAATACAAATACAAATCTTGCTAAGCATTAAAATCAATATGTTCAAAATAAATTAATCCAAGTTCGCTAGTATTAATCCCATTATACAAGCATCACATCTAGTCGCTAATGAAATATTTATATTTTTTAATCACAGTCTCTTAATAAAACCAACATATATTTTAAGAATTCATATGTGAAATCGAACGACCGTATATAATCAACACAAACAAAAAAAAGCCAATGTTCCTCAAGGCTCTCAATTTCCTATACATATACACGTGTGCATATATATATATATATAGACTATTCAATACTTTCAATTTCGCATATCAAAGTTAGTGCACGATCGCGTACCTCGTCGCACCTGTATATAAAAGAGTGGAAAAAAAGGCATACCGCCACAGTACTCTTAATTAATATCTCACGGTGTAACGCGCATTCGCAAACATGAGCATTCCCTGCGTAGAGGAGAAAAAAAAATAACGCGGAGTAGAAAAACTTTATATACCAAAGCATATCCCGTATTTTAATCAACGAAATGAATCAGGCCCTACGGGCGGTACTTTTCTCATGACACGATTGAAATACGTATATATGTATTCTTTCTCTCTCTCTTTTTTTTGCTCTTCGATTGACGCAAGATCCTTTTTTTTATATATGTGAATTAGTGCCCTAAGCCATCGCGACTTGTATCCACAAAGTCGCAATGCTCGAGATGAAAAGTCGGAAAAAAAATAATCGAGAGGAAGCCAGATATGTGTCGTAAATGCACTATTGCTTAGTGAAAAGATCAGAGGAAACTAGTATAGTTGTAGCAAGTAAAAAAGAGTAAATACGTTTCTAAATTAAATTGCGAGTATCGAAATTCTGATAGTTTCATTTTGTTGATGGGAAGTAAAAAGATATCGATAGTAATGAAGGGTATTTTATTTTTTAACTGATAGAATTTCATCAACTTCAAATTCTTTACAAAAAATAAATTCTAGATTTTTATTTTAATATGCTTTAATTTTTAAAATATTAGATATTTAATTTTGTATGATTATTTAATATATTAAGGCAACTTTAAGCGTTGAAAAGTATTGAAATATAATTTCATATAAAATGTATTTAAACTTTTTTTGTTACAGCACGAATTACACAGTTTAAAAGTAGTTTTTCCGAAACCGATATTATTCACGAACAAAATTGAAAAAAAAATTTTCAATTGCCCATAAAAGTTTCTTCACCTAATTATATTTTCAACGTCATAAAAACTTAATTTCCTCACATAATACTGAGAAAAACTCGATCTCATCCACATCTATTACATCCCGCAAAAACCTAGACCGCACTCCAACAAAAAGAAGAAAAAAAAATTCAAAGGCGCGTAAGAAAAAAGACAAATGAAATAAAAAAATACATAAGAAATGCCTTAATCGAAAAACAAAAAACAGTAAAAGGAAGATCAAAAAGATATAGAACGAGAAATACAAAAGACAAGAATATCCAAGTTGAATGAGAAAAAAAATATGGTATATAGGTAGAACAGAACGTGCGAGTGGTAAGAAAAGATTCTGAACGCGAGGCGTTTGTGCTCAGAAACACGATTCGAAGTGGCATCTCCCGCGGTGAGCTTGATTACCCGGCCATTTTGTCAGCTTATTGCCTTCAAAATCGATTTGTCATTTCACAAAAGAGAAGGATAGATACTTCCATAGAAATCGACTTGATACAACTTATATCCTTTCTTTATCACACTCATGACTATAACAATATGTATATACACTTATATATTTTTAAATAAACTCTGCTGATCAGTCTTTTCCGCATGCACAAAATTAAAGAATCAACTACTAAATGTGTACATACATGTGTAAAAGATCGATAGGAGGGTGTCGTGGGAAACCTGCTTTTGAACTACAATAATTGATAAAGTAGCTGGTAAGAAAGATTAAATTCTAAACTTTATATATATGATTCATACACGTGGGTTGTCTACTACATATAAATTATCTTTTATCGTTACGGCTTAATCGTCGATATATTTTCATGTTTCATTAGGAGGGGCAGAACTCTATCAAGATTGCTTTTATGATTTTTGACTTTACGTTTCACTACTTACGCGAGTGTTCATATATATAAATAGTTTGATATGGTTAAAGTGTGGTGATTAGAAGGAATCGTAATTTTAGCGCTTTTCTTGGTAAATGTTTGAGATTATCATGATTTAAACTAAGATTTATTTTTTATTCATTTCTAAGAACAGCTGCTGCTTAAGATGATTTGTTTATGAGAAAGTGATAAGATAGCTAATTAGGATCACGTATAAAAATTTGTTTGTTTATGTCTATGAAACTATTAAATTTTTAATCACACTCTGCCAAAATTAAAAATAGTATAATTAGTGATTAATTTGAAAATAAAATAAAAAACATGGCTTTTTTATATTTATTCTCTTAATTTTATTATTTTTTTAACAAATCGTACGGATCATTATGTAAAAAATAATTAAAGAAAATACCGCAAGTATTAGAATAGTTAATTCAATTTATTTGTATTTATGTTGTCATTACAATGGTAATTAGTAACGAGGGTTTTTAGCGTGTTTGTGAACAAAGTGCATGTACCGAGTGACCCACTAAAGATTTCACTTTCACACAATACATTTACATTACCACTTTTAAAATAATTATATATCTAATTTAGAAAATAAAGATTGTTAGAATTGTATCAACTTAAAAATTCTATTTATTAAATTCAATTACATTTATCACTAAATATATAAGCATTGTTAATTTTCTGAAGAATAATTATTTATGAATTAAAAATTCTATTCATAAAGTACGTAATAGAAATTCCATCATAAATCAAAGTTATATGTATCATTCAACTTTTTAAATAAAAAAAATGTACTAATTGAATGAAAAATAAATGAAACGAGCGTTTTTTTTCTCTCGACTAAACACAACGAATAATTCGTAATCTTAACGACCTACATTGTATTGAAAGATAAATAACGAGCAGCATCAAATAAAAAAGCATCGTCAATGAGAATGAAGCGACATTAAAAGGCCTCAAAGTATCATAATAAATTTCAATCTAATAAAAGAAAAACGGAAAAGTGAAAATACTAACCGCCGCACTTGCATATGTATGAATGTATGGACTTATGAAAAAAGCATAAGAAAGAAAATATCTTAGAAATGTGCATAACGAATCTACGCGTATTTGAAAATGCGGGTCAGAATAAAAAAATTCTTCCTTCTTTTTTGTGTCGATAACATTGAAAGAAAAGAAATAAATAGAATAAAAGCAGACGTAGCGGTGTCAGAAAAATCGACTTGCACGCTTCACGCAAGTCAATCCTAATTTTCACATTATTGAAAAAAGAAGAAGAAAAGGACCTAACACGTCGGCTTCTCCTTTTCCATATTACGACTTTTTAAAAGGACCAGCAAACAATCAAGTAGCCTTCATCGACCCCCCTGAAATATAAAAAGGACCTCAAAAGAAAAAGGAAAACCGACCGACAAGTTTTCTACTTGTGCTATTGGTAGATATATATACGCCCACGTTTGCTACTATAGCTTTTCCTTTACTATATATTGGAGAAGAGAAAAGAAACAAGGCTCACACGTAACTAATCATGCAAAGCTTGCCGCCTTATGCTTTTATTCTCTGGTGACAATATTCTTCAGTGGCGGTCTTCAAAAAGACCCGCCGCAATTTTCCTTCCCTAGGATATTTTAAGTATTTTGTATTTGGTATATATACGTATACACATATATGTATGAGAAGATTTCTCTAGTGAAATAATGCTAGCCCGTTCAATTCAGCAATTAGTTCGGGAAAGCTGTAGAGCTCTCTCCATTCGCTTGGTGATGGCCGTTGTATGCTGGAAACTCCATTGGGACCCCTCCGTTGGGCTATGCACGTATATATAACATTTATAATATATAGATATTGAAAGTATAGCTATAGATACGAACAAGAGAAATGTCGTACGCCGATTGTTCGAATGTGAACGATGAAGAAGGATATTGGAAACAAGCTTTGTCTATTTTGTCCAACTACGAGTCTCGATTTCCGTTGGGTTTTCTTTAAATTTTGTATAATAATTTTTTAGATCCTTTTTTATTAAATAATATATTTATTAATTAATATATTTATTAGATGGTAATTATTGAAGCTTGTTTCCTTTTTTTTAGTAATTAACGTCGCTATTAATTAACGACGGAGGTAATTTCAGTGTGTTTGTGAACAAAGCATATGTATCCTATACAGTGATGCTTGTATCTATCGGCTGCCGAGAGCGGGATTCGAACTCAAGACCTCGAAATTATGAATCCATCGCTGAGCCACTGACGACCTCCTGTGGAAGCATGTAAAATCAATGAATTTCTTTTAAAGTAAATTTTTTCATTTGAGCAGAAAATATAAAATTTTAATGAAAGTTCTTAATTAAAGCTCTAAGCTTTATAAATATTCTAGTGCTAAATATAATATGTATTTCAATACATTTCACAATATATAATAAATGTAATAGGAAGACAACAGGAGCTTTTCGTGAATTAGGTCATTCTCTTCAATTTTCATGTAGTTTCTCTTTCTAAAATATATATATATATATATATATATATATATATATATATATATATATAAATCCTTCTATTATATGGTTATAGAAGCAAGGCTCGTAATGCCGCAAGCCGCGAGATCGATAAATTGCGCGCGCCCCATTCGGCCAGGTTCTGATCTGGCTCTCCTAAACCACGATGATGATTAATGCCGCTTGAGCAGCTTGACTATATATATGTATACCTAGGGTATAGCTTTGTTGTAAAGGTTCTGCACAGTATGAAAGAGAGGAAAGGATAGAGAAAAGCTAAGAGAATAAGAGAAAGAGAATACAATGCACAATGTGGTCACCCGATTACAGACCGTACGAATTCTCGTTAAATTTTATTTAAAATTACAAAAAAATTACATTTATTTTCGTTCAGTTATTATTAAATGGATATATTGTTTTATAGTTAAAAAATAAGATTCAGATTGAAATTAATAAAAAAAATTTATTTTATATTAAAAAAATATAAATTTGTTTGTATTGATTATTATATAATTAAGATTAACTTGTAAAATTTAAATTATATATCAGATTAAATGCAATTTCATTAACGTTTGACTTTATTATCCCATTTACATAGTTTTCTTTCCCAATATAAAAATATGAACATCAATTCTCTATAATAAAATTAAAGCTCATCCGTTTATTTACTACTGATCATAAATAAAATTTGTCATTTTAACACAACATCTGCATTGTATTCAAAATCTTTTAAGCTTAATATACAAATCGATAGTAAAGTCAACAAAGAATAAAAAGGTTAAGAAATCGAGGAACAAAAAAAAAGATTCATCATTCCAGTTTAAAGCATGACTTAAAAAAAGGGGTTTTCAAATTCTACTACGTCATCTTGACTGCAGCGAGTGTGTGTATGTGTGTATGCCTGCAACGGCAGCTGAAAAATTGCAAACGTAGCCTCTAATACAACTAACAGGCAAGAAATATAATTTGAGATTATATATTACACTTTTTCACCCAGCTGTGAATTTCACAATCGTTGAAAATGCTTTTCTATTTTTTTTTCTCTCCAGTTATGAATTTAGCCAAATCGACAAGTACCCCTTTATATATATTTTAAGAATTTTATTATTAAATTTTCTTTTATATCCATTTAATATAATATTATTCATTATTTATATTTGATATGATTAAATAATACAGCATACATCCATCATATAAAATTTAATAAGAATTCATTAAACTTTTTTCCGTCCTTCAATTTTTATTCAGCTATACGTTAATTAAATTAAAATAATTGAATTATAAATTAATAGTCTACTCGTAATAAAATTCGCTGCTATAAAAACAATTCGATATTAAAAAAATTCTATTATATGTGCTTTACTAATTCATCAAAATTATTTGAATATGAAAATTTTTTTTATATGCTAAATTATTAATGTGATCCAGTCACTTCTCATAAAAATATTTCTTTTATTCATACAAAAAATTTTTCATATAGAAAAACTTACTGACTGTGTTGAATTAAAAAAAAAATAATAATCGCAAAATTATCAATAGGAAGAGCTCACTGCACGAAAAGATCAAAATAATGGAAGAATATATACGCTTTTATTCTTCATTTCGACGAAAAGCAGTACACTTTTTCCCTCTACGACTTCATAAAATACGTAAAATACCTTGCGAGCAGGAAAAAAAACGTCGAGCAATAGAGTTCACGAGTTTTATTTTATTTTTTTATTCTCCAGTGTTTTATAATTTTTCCTTTAGTCTCTCCAGAGTAGACACGCACAAAAATCCAATGAGTAGGCTCGAGCTTTTATGTATTTTTTTTACTCTTTTATTTTTTCATTTTCAAACGTCGTAACTCAAGCGGTACCAACGGCAAAATGAATAGAATGTGCGAAACAGCTTTAATAAGTATTCGTTGATGATAGGACGTAAAAATATAAAATACAGAAACTCGACTCAGTTTATATACGAATGAAAATATTCAAAAATGATTGTACTTCCAAAATTTAAGCTGTAAAAAAAGTAAAACTATAAAGAAAAAAAAATTTATATTTGTCGTATCTCTTCAAGTTTACGTTGAAAATGATAAAGAACGATGTGACAATAGAAGATTTTCATGGATTTTATAAATCGAGAATATATAGATTTAGACGAGTTTCTATGTTTATTATGTCTCGGCGGTTTTATGCTGCTTTGTTTAAGACAATAAAGTCTACAAATTTTTTTTATGTTTACATTCTTTTCGAAATTTTTATATATAAAAGAGTGAAATTTTTATAGTTGAAAAGAAACCATAAATCTTTTTCACCTGAAATAATTTAATTTAATTAAAATATTTATTTTCACGTGGAAACAAATATTAATTTTTAAGAAAAAAATATAACTATTTATTAAGAGAAATCCATTAGAAATCCATTCTCTTAATCCAATTAAGAGAATGTAAAATACCAACATTACAGTTTTGCAAATTTTTCATTCTTAATCCAAAAAAAAACAGCCTTCCATTTTAACTAATAAAAAGATATAGAGATATTTCGGAAAATTTTTGAATAAAAATAAAAAATTCAGGAAACTGCAATGTCAGCAACTATTTATAAATCGTATACCCTGTTACATCACATTGACTAAAACACTTTTATAAACGAATCCACGTGAATAAATAATTTTTTCAATGTCATCTTTAATTAGTATTAAAAGATATTTATATACATCGAGACGAGGTTTTAAAAAATAATAAAATATAGGCACGTATTAACTGGTCCTTAAATAGTCAATAAGAATCTTCGAAAAATAGAATTGAACTTAAAATAAAGATACTAAAAGTAAGATATATTAAAAATACCGCTTTGAAATAACAGTGCACACTGCTCTATATGTTATTTCTTCTATCTTTGCATATATCACGTATGTGGAAATATAAATAAAAGTCACACGTATCTCGCTAGGAGTTTGCGTTACATACACAAAATACACGAAATCAAGAGAAAATAAGACATGGAGAAAGATAGAGGGGATAGAACAAAATACGTATTTAGGAATTATAATTAGAGCACAAGTAGGTAGGTTGTAAGCTTTAATTTTCTTTCTCTCTCTCTCTCTCTCTCGTGTCTTAAAATAATGAATAGCCCGAAAATACATTTTCCTTCGTGTACGTATATACAAACTCCTCCTTTTCCCTCCCTTGACGTTATACTCGGAAACTCATGAGTTTCATGAAGCTCCCCAAGATCAAGTAGCTTGTCTAGAAAAGCTCTCTCGCGCGTTCTCGAGCTCGGCGATGCCTCTCTCTCTTTCTCATAATCTTGCACCAACGCGAGTATTTATCATAATTTAACAGACAGACACATCGCACGCGTGTGCTTACTTTCTATCTCTCTTGGGCTTATTATATATATACGCTATTTTACTTTCTCTTTTATCAAGAGCTTCTATCTTTATCTTTCTCTCTTAGCGTTTATATATATACCATCAACACTTTTGGTGAAAATCAATTTTAAAGCGCCAATTACTGCAGTATTTAGTTTAGCATTATCTATATATACACTATTAAAGTCAACGCTGCAATGTAATGGGAGATTTAAATTTAATGCTAATGTTTCTGCAAAATAAGATATTACGTCAAATGCTTTAGCTTAATATTTTAGAATATACGAATCTTAAATTTGTATAGAAGTATTTTATTATGGAAATTTTAGGTAGTCCATTAAATTATTATTGCTACAGTAAATAGTAATTAGTATTACTTTATAAATTTTGATGTAAAATAAAAATGTAAATAAATAATATTTATATAAAATTTAAAATAAAATAGTGAGAAATCTCTTTAAAATATCCAGCGTTGAAATTGTTTCAAAATTTTTAACATCATGAAAATATAGTTTTTCGTCGTTTAATGAAAGAAGTCTCATTAGTGAGAATATGATAATAAAACTATTCCTCAAACTCACGCTCTCTTGACCATCATTCGAAAACAAAGCTAACACTTAAAAAAAAGGAGTCTAATTCCTTAATGACTCGTCCATCCGTATATGTAACCATTCATTAATCTAGTTCAGCTAACTCCCCTTTCTCATTCTTCTTTCGTTCTTTATTTTTTTTCTTTTTACACTTGAATTCATTTCCATGTCCTCTTCTCCGTTATCTTACAAGCAAAGACGTTCACTTATACATGTATATATATACATGCAAGAATGTGTAACATGATGTACCTTGGCATGACTAAGTCTGTCTCGTAACAAGCAACCTCCTTGAGATATCAACTGCAGCCAGTAGCATTGGTATGTATATGTGTATGTAGTACGTAAGCAGGAGACTTCCACATATCTAACTAAAGCTCTTGACGTGTTAAGTTTTACCTTAGAGGATGCAAATTTCACCTTTAGGCATACCTCTGAAACCATGTGCCAAAATATATCTGACACCCATTTTAGTTTGAGTAAAGCCACCAACTGTTAACGAGAACGTGGTTTTAATTTAATCCTTTGTATAGTACTATATACGTGTATATATAGAAATTGTTGTTTGCTCTTGTTATACAGCTGTGACCCTCTGTGGTGTTGGTGGTTTTAAAACCACGATTTTTTTTTTTTTTTGTTTTTTTTTCAACTTAAGAATTATAAAGCTCGTTTTGTTTAAACGCATATGATGAGGTGAGGAATAGCACCCTTTGTGGGATGGTCAAGCGTTAATTTTCAGACTAAAAAGGGATCTTTTTGGAAGAAGATGCGAAATTATAATTTAGTAAAATGACGCTTGTTTTATAAGCTTTGATGAATTTAATTAAAATTTACACTATGTTTCAAATTTAAATTACGTGTCTTATGAGTTCTAATGTAGTTAATGAAGATTTTTAAATAGATAGTAAAAAAACATCTGAGATATGAATGTAAATGAATGTCTATTTAGGGTGTCGACAAAAAAATGATTTTCAATAGAAAAAATTATTTTTATAAGCATTAAAATGTTGTTAAAAATAAATCTTCTCCAAATTCAACATTCACTACAATTTGAAAAATGAAAAATTTCATAAAAAAATTTGACTTTTAAATAAAGTAAAAGTCAAATATCAAGCGTAGTCTGTAAAAAAGTTTTGAATAATTTTTTCAAAATATTTAAAAAATGATTTTTTTAAGTACTCTTCAGAGTAATGATGAAAAACTCGCATACTAAAAATTTGTATTTGAGAAATCTTCTTATTTTTAAAAGTAAAAGTAAACTATACAAAAAATTTGGCTAAATAAAAAGTCTTGAAGCAGTTTTTCCATGAACTAAAATATCGCAACTCATGTGAAACTATTTGACATGAAACCTCATCATTTAACTTTTCTCCAATATTCAAACACAATGATCCACGCCCTTAAAAGTAAAATCACTCTTGACAATGCCACAGCATCCTTCAAAAAAGGAAGAAACTGAAAAAAGAAATATCAAGAAATACTCTTATTTGTCACATAGCATCAAGAAACGAAACTATTCTCCCATACCAATATACGCAAAGACGAGTTTGAATAAAAAAAAAATAATAAAAGAAATAAAATAAAGAAGAAGAAACGAGACCTTAAAGAGAAAGGCAAAAAAGATCGAAATAAAGCAAACAGTTGTGGCAAATTGCGACCTGGGAGATCGCGCGTAGGTATACATATACATATACACACAACATTAGTCGCGAAAGCATTTAAAAATAAGAAAAAAAAAGTCAACGAGTCTTTGCCTTTACATATATACAACTATTCATTTACATCTGGAGTGCCACGCCTTAGGTGGACCTACTGTTCCGGGTGGGCTTCCTGGTGAGTGCATTCATTCAAATGTATATATGTATATATACACACGTATATATATCGTTTCACCTTTTATACTATTTGTCACCTGTCTTTCCTTCTCTCACTTTGCTTCTTTTTCCTTCTTTTCTAGCTTACTTTGTGTGGTCTTTCTTTTTAATTCTGAATGAAGGCGAAGCTTGATTTTTCATATAATTGATACCTTTATGGCTAAAGGAATGCAAAGAAATTTAAGGAAAAAGGAATTACTTGTGGGAAAATATTGGCCGAAATTTTCTTCAATTTAGTGATCTATTTTAACTAGAAGACGATGATTTATTTCAATTACGAAGAATCTTTTTTTTTTAATAAAGTTTAATAAAGTTTAAAGAATATTTCATAGAATCGCAATAAAAAAAGAGAACAGAAAAATGTTTGAAAATTTTTTCTATTAAAAATTCTCATTTTTATTTGGATTTTCAGCTTATTCATTCTATACTAATATGAGAAAAATAAAAAATAATACAAAATCCTCTTTCCAGAGCATAAAATTGAGATATCTTATCAAGTAGCTAAATCGCCTATATTAATATTAAAATAAATTCTGCGAGCTGTTTTATTATCATAATTCACCTTATTTAACCGCGAACAACTTTCTATCCTTGATTCCAAACAATACTATCTATAATTCAATGTATCCACGGTCCTTTACGAATAACAACATTCAAAGCAAAACACCAAACGTTAATAAAAAAAAAGATATGGTATATACAAGCAAGTTTCAATAAATAATATAATACTTATATAAATGCTCGACTTTAGCGATAAGTATTCAAAGCATTCACGACTTAGGTTCTCTCTATAAATTTTTTTTTTCTCTCCTTATTCTTCTTATTATTATCCTTATAGTATGGATATGCAGACACCTGCGTTCTCACATATACAGTACCAGTCCTTGCATCTCTCAACCTATATACGCATATCGAGTGTATATACGCAAAGCGAAGTTGCGAGAGCTTCCACGTTCATACATTCCTGCATACGCAGCGGTTGAGAACGGAAATGCTATGGAAAGCACAAATATATAAGAAAGAAAGAAATAAAGAAAAAATCAAACGAGAAAACGAATATTCGCATTAGATTCTGTCGGTCTGTTTCTTCTTTCTTTCTTCTTTCATTTCTATCCTTTCTCTTTTTTTTTAATTTTTTTTATATTCTTCCTGAAATATATGCGAGAAAGAGAGAAAAGAAAAGCGTGCATAAAGTCACTTTAGAGCTGGTGTGATCGTTCAAAGCTGTTACTATACATATATATGTATACATCTAAAAGCTATTGAAGATCTCCAGGAGGAAGAAAATTAAAGGAACTTCTTTTTCACAAGCGAGCAAAAGCTACGCTTCGACTACTCAACCAGAATCTTCTGGCATAAGGTTATAAGGATAGAGAAAAGAATATTGAAAACGATCTTTCATTCGTGCATTCGCATGTGCTTGAGCGCCTCTTTTTTTTTCTTTTTCCTTATTCTCTTTTTTTTTTGTTTTAACCAATTTTTAACTTTTTCAAGACTTTAGAAAGATATTTTCTCAATGCCATTGCGACGTTTTTCTCCTGATCGGCTGATCTTGGAAGAAGATGAGGGTACTTTTTCAAAAGGATAACGCGTGTTTACATTGCTTGTGTCACAATGAATTTTTATAGTTGCACTTGATCCAATCTCTTGGCCTTGTTGACCATAGCAATTTTAACTTTTTGTAAAATATGTTTTTTGGAATATATTTGAAAAAAAATATGAAGAAAATTCATAAAAATAGCTTAATTTTAGAAATTTCAAATTGAAAAGCCAAAAAAATTTTTTTTTCTATTTTTCAATAAATATTAATTCAATTAATCTCTTATAATCATCTAAAAAATCCTTTAATAATCCCAATCTGATTTTTTTTTAAATTTTATTTAACGTCGCTAAACTTATGCTAACATATGCTAATTAACGACGAAGGTCGTTTTAATATGTTTGTAAAAAAAGCACATGTAACGTACAGTGGTGCTTGTATCATTCGGCCGAGAGCGGGATTCGAACTCGGAACCTTGAGATAACGAGTTCATCGCTCTACCAAATAAGCCACTGAAGACCTTTCAAATTTCCCTTACAAGGACATAAACAATTATTTAATTGTTATAATCATATCCATTCCTCACGTATATACCTTTCTATATGTCCTAGATATATTTTAAACTAAACAACATGTTTCCAACATACAGAAATTAGAAGCAAATTCGTGACGAGTTTCCATAACGAATGTAGCTCATAAAGAAGAGCTATTTATTATGCACTGAAACTTATGATAAATCTCATTAAAAGCAATAACACATGTATACAATAACTCGAATTAGCTTTCAAATAAGAATATCGATGAAAATCTTTAAAATTATTAATAAATTTCTGCTACAACAATTTTACAAAGCTATAAATTTTACTTATAATTTTTAAGGTTCGCCTTGTGAATAATTATATACATATAAAGAGCGTGGGTGTTGAAATCGACGTATAATCTTCTTATTTGTGATTGCTGTCGCGACTGTATAAATAACTTGAGAATGGAAAGCGCAAGAGAATCCTACAACATCTTCTGTTTATCCTCTGCTTATGTTTATTATCAGATTTTAAATACAAAATTCGTAAAAAAAATATTTATTGAATAAAAATTTTAATAAGAATTTTATAAAGGCACCTCTGCATGAATTATAAACTTTTTTAATTTTTTTTTTACATAACGTTTCTGTATTTATGCTATCATTACGATGCTAATTAGCGACGGAGGTTTCATAGTGTGTTTGCGAACATAGCATATGTATTGTATACAGTGGTGCTTGTATCGCTCGGCCGTCGAGAGCGGGATTCGAACTCGAGACCCCGAGATTACGAATCCAACGCTCTACCAAGTGAGCCACTAAGACCTCTGTATTTGAAGTGGTTTATTAAGTTGTATTAATAAATTGCCTCGTAATTTTCAAAATATCAAATTCATTTATTTATTTGTTTATAATTGTTCATAAATCAATAATAAATTAAAGCAGAACATATACTATAAAAAATTTGGTGATTTATTTTAAAATTGTTTTGCTTCGAAAATCATGTGTTATAATTTTATGCATTGTAAAATTTTACAAAAAATTTATGTGTTTATTTAGTTTTATATATTTTCTGTTGAAATTTGTATTAAAAAATCTACATACTAGTTGTTCAACAGTTCAACAATTTTTCTATCATAAAAAAAAAGTTATTGAATGAATCATTAATGTTTAATACAATTGAAGAACTCATAATATAACAGTAAACTTTAAACGCGTGACCAGGTCAGGATGCCTCAGGCAAACACACAAATTCTACATACATATTAAAACTCGAGCAGCAAACTCTCCTCTTTCTCATCAAATAATAAAAAAGCATAAAAGAACGAAAGAGATAGAGAGATGAAAAAAAAACTAGTCGGTTTGTACATCATGACAATACTACAAAGTTTACATATTTTTTAAAGCCTAGGCAGCATCCTGCTTAGTTGTTGAATTTTTGTGCCCAGAAGCGCAAATAATAAGCAAGCAATTAATTATTTACTTAGGGTTAGTTTCTCTTCTCTTTTCTGTCTCATGCTTGGCTTGATTTTTCGGTTAATTTGTCCCGTGGAGAAATGGACTGTGTGCTACTTACGTGTACATTGCCGTGGCTTATGCTAACAGAACTATAGTGAAAAAGAGAGATAAAGAAAGAAAGAAGAAACTCAAGAGAGTCCCACTTGAATTGCGACTCTCGTTTCTATGTTTAAATCTTGTCTCTCTCTCTCTCGTTCTTTCTGTCATTTCTATTGTCAAACGTTTATTTTGTCACGAGCTCCCAGCAGTGCCTCTTTTTTATAAATATACGTTCGACTATAAGATCTTTACAATCATGTAAGTCTATTTTAGTAAGTGACACAATGTGATCCCTGCTATAATTGTCAATGGAACGAACAGCTTTGTGAGCTTGACATTGAAGATACGTTAGTCTCGAGTGGATGCAGATTTTACTTTTTCCTTTTTTTTTTTTGATTATTTATTTTTTTTGGCGGATTGGTTGATGCTTCTTGGTATTTTTAGGACTGATCGTTTCTTTCAAGTTTTAAGTGGTGTATTACCTTAAGAAGTATCTATTATTATTGTTGGATAATAGTAACGAGGAAATTTTGGGTTCCTAAGTTTGCTTCCAAACTTTGTTTTGACAATCGCCGATTGTGCAATTTTTTATTGTACTTGATTGATTGTTATTTTAAAGAGCAGCATGACGTCAAGTTTCAAAATTTTCTTTAGAAAAGATAATATAGGAGTTAATAAAATGTTTTTATTGTTAGAAAGTGACATTTTTCATTTAGAAATTTCGTTTGCAAAGTGATCTTGAAGTTTACGCTCAAAATATTCTGAATTTATTGATTTAATAGACATCACTTCGACAATTATTAAAATTATTAAAATTTAGAAACCGGAAAATTTAATTCTAATTCAAAGCTTTTAAAATTAATATTTATTTTTATTCTTCCGTGAATAATTTTATAGATTAATTATAAACGCTTCATTGCCAAGTGTAAATAATGCCGAATTAAAATCAATAGGTCAAATTTAATTGAGAGTATAAGATTCCATAGCGTACACTCGAATTTCATCAATGCGTCAACTGGAATTAACTATTAAGAACTCCAGTGTAGCGTCTATTGGAAAATTGAGTAATTAATACATAGTATCTGGTAATATTTATGTTAATGAGTTATCTAGACTTTTTATGAATTATATTTGGAAAAATTAAGTGATCAATTAATATCAGAAGTCTTTAGAGATGTACAATAATTGTTTTTGTTGTTACCGAAAAATCACAATTTTTTCGTAAATAATTGATTAAAAGTCTTACTAACTTGTTAATATAAATTTAACCAGAAACTGTATACTAATTTCTCAATTTTCAAGTACATGATATTTTGGAGAAATTATTAATGAATTTCAGTTTACGCATTACTGAAATTTGAGTATACACCACAGACTCTTATAAACGCTATTAATTTTGACCTAGTATTTCTAATTCAGTATTATTTACACTTAATAATGAAGCGTTCATAATTAATCGATAGGATTATTTACAATAAAATTATTTACTGTAGAATAATATATATTTATGTTATTTTTCAGCAACTGAATCAATAATCATTCTGTATCAATTTGCAAAACAACTAGCTACGATTTCTCATGATTCCAAATCAAAAAACCACAATAAAAATTAGTAAAAAGTATTTTTAGTAAATGTTTAACATTTTTTAACGAACTTCAAATATATATATATACGTTACCAAATTATTTTTATTCCATAAGCAATTTTTTTTAGTTGAAGAATATTGGAAAAAGTATTTATCACTCTAGCAATATAAAATAGTAATATTAATTTATAATATTAAAAAAATTTAATTTTAATTCTCGAATAAATACAAAAGTTTTAGTATCTAATATAACTAAACGCAACATCACACTTATCCAGACTGTACTACACATTGTAGGTGTCAGGACAAGCCATAAAATCCTTTCTTTACATTACGTAGAAAAAAAGAAAAAGAATTTCGGAAAAATAAGGCTTTTGACGTAAGTGTTTCCTTGAGCTACGAGACCCGCTTACCGCGCACGCCTCTGGATAATCCAGTAAACCCAGTAACCTAGTTTTCCCTTGAAGCAAAACTCTTGTGCCTTGTCTCGTTATAGTATCTCTCTCTCTTGCTCTTGCTCTCTCATACTATGATAAAGTATATCATCATCCCTTAGAAACGACTTTCCGTCAATGAACATATCTGGCAAGCTTGGCTATGTAGATGGTTATATGGTACGATGCATCGGGTATCCTTGTACAAGCATCAAGTCGACAGCTCTCTCGAGATCTCGTATTATGTAGAGTGACTTTCGTTACAAAGTTCAGATTTTTTTCTTTACACTTTCTTTTTGCTAATTTTATTACACTTGTTGGCTAATATTGTTTAATAAAATATTTTATTTAATAAAAGTTTAAAATAAAATATTTTATAACAAATATTACTAGCGTATAGGATAAAATAAAATATTGAGTATCTATTCTTAAATATTTTTAATATACTATTCTTTTCATTTATAACTCATTTATCAAATAATTTAAAAGTAAGTAATGACTTGACGCTATATGAAAATATTAAAAACTGCTTGGATTGATTCAAAAGCGAAACTCCAATATTACAAAACATCAGACAAATTAAAAATAATTTAAAAATTTTTATATATTTTAGAAAAAGCATATTAAAATACTATATTTGGAAAAAGGTAGATTCTGAAAGTAATCAATTTTCTGAGTATTCAAATTTTTTCATTTTTTTGTTTGAGAATCTAATTTGATAATTAAAAGAAACCCATTCAATAAAGCTAACTGAAAAGTAATCAAATTAAAGATAAAAGTTACTGAAATAAACAAAAAAAGTAAACAAATGTAATAAGAAATATTAAAATTCAAATGAATAAACATCAATAAATATTGTATATGAAAAAAATTGTGTATCACAATCCCTTTTACAATATGAACAATCAAGTCCTCTCTTAAAATTCACGAGCAGCCGAAAAAAAAGCTTATGCAAGAACATAAAATTCCCTGTGACCTACAACAAAGCTAACGAGCGGACAAGCGTATGACAACATTGAGGATGAAATGCAAGCGAGAAAAGGTGCGAGAAGCTTGAGATAAAGCCCGCAGTATAATGCAACGTGTATGCGCGTATAATACATGCTCAGTGTGTCAGTATGGGTATTATATTAGGAAGTAAAAAGCACAAGTATAAGATTGATCGATAAGCTTACAGGGTCCATGGAGAGGTATGGTATATAACGAGATGTGGTGCTAAAAAGTTACAGGCATATATAAGATAAGGGATGACGGCATATGCTTGATGCTCGAGGTACTAAATTTTGCTCCATGGACAAACTCGTTGAGAATTAGGACAAACTTAGTTGAATTCATGTGGGATAATCTTTTAAAAGCTATATAGTTTATTACGGTTAAAACTAAAAAAAAAAAAATAATTGTATGACCGCATGATGAAATATCATGATGCTTGTAAGATGATGTATTCAAACTAAAATTTTATACACGCGAAAATTTTATGAAGATTACTTATTACAGAGACTTATTAAACTTGTTATTAATTTTTTTTATGCGTATCAAAATGCGTAGAGGCATTAAAATTTAGTAATATGATCTTATATTTTCAAAAACAAAATATATATCGGTTGCACTAGGTTTTATATAACAAATTTAAAATAAAGATACGTCCTGTTTACTTATTGATAATGCATACACAATCACCAGCGCATATTTATTAAAAGAATTGAAAATTTAAACAGCCCTGTATAGTTCCAAAGAAAATTGATACCCGGATAAATTAAAAGAAACTAAAGGTCATGGTAGTTCTTGGAACGTTTATCATAAGTCTCCTTGGGTGTAAAATTTGAAACATTTAAGTTATCGAGTTACAGATCATTGAAATTTAAATATTCAAATATATTTAAAATATTTTTCATTCAGTCTTTATTTTATCGAATAAATAAATTAATAAATGACATTCACATGCACGTACGAGTGCAAACATAAATGTATACATGCTAAGTCACATTATAGGATGAAATATGCATTAGAAATCGCAACTCCGGTGCTTATCATTCGAAAAATTGCTGTTTTTCAGACTTTGCACCCATAAACAATTCGTTTTTACTGTTTCAGTCAATTAAACAGAAACCATAAGAATTTTGAGGGTCCTTTATCACAAAAAAATTATTTTTGAGCAAGACTTTAGTTTGGAATTTTCTGTTTTATATTTAATTGATATTTTTACATTAAAAATTATATGAATATCACTCACAAAGAAAGTTCATTGCATTTGAGTTTAAGATTTTCTTTTAAATTAGAGATGTCTATTATTAGCTAAAATTATAAAATGAACCGAGTCCACTCGGTCCAACATTCAATTTTTTCAAAATTAGTGCAGTTTTATTTAAATTACAAACTTATTTTTTCAAAAATGTATATATTTTTTATAATCGCATAGTTTTCGAGCTAGTTATCTTAAGTTTTTACTAGCAATATATTGAAGTTGAAATCAAAATCTTTCTATTGAAAAAAAAACATTTGTTCAAAAAGCTTAAATAGTTTAAAAGTTATAAATGGATAAAAATTAAGATAAAATTTAAACTTAAAATACTGCATAAACTTTCTATGCATGTTTTCAGTTAAATGTTTACGCTAATTTTAATCTCTTATATTTAAAAAATTGTACGATTATAAGGCAGATGTAATACATTCTCCTTGTCAGCAAAAGATAAGAAGGTAAAATTTTATAATTATTCTTCAACTCTGAGATCTTTAGTGGCTCAGTCGGTAGAGCGATGAATTCGTAATCTCGAGGTCCCGAGTTCAAATCCCGCTCTCGGCAGCCGATCGATACAAGCACCACTGTACGTTACATGTGCTGAAGTTCACAAATACACTGATGACCTTCGTCGCTAATTAGCATAAAAATGATAGCTGAAATACAGCGACGTTAAATAAAATTTAAAAAAATATTCTTTCACTGACTTCACTTCACTTCGTCTTCTCATTTCTTAGCACCAGAAAAAATTTAGACTTTTAGAGATAACTTTAACTTTTTTACACTTTGATTTGCTACCGTATTATCAAAAGCGTGCTTTTTTAAACCATTGTCTTCATGCAGACACTTTTTTAGATATATAATATAAATTGGTTTTCAATAGAAAATTATGTTTTTAGAGTTTAAAATTATTTTTCATAGATTATCCCATTAGCATTTTTTAAAAATTGATATGAATGTATTACAAGAAACGTTATTTTTATGCTTCGCTCTTAGAGCATGAAATCAGTAAAGCCATCATCACATTATGGTCCCATATGCAATTTTCACTATGATAATAGAATTTTTCCATATAAATAATATAAGTCTGAACTTGAAGATGTTTGAAAAGCTCAAGGGTAAAAAAGGTATCATCCAATGTATTAGAAAGACATGTGTGCGAGTTTAGTGGTGGTAAATGTACAAAGTAAAGATTCCAAAGCATAGTTATATCAAAGTCCCTGGTGCGTGATGTGAATCCAGAAGTTATTTCATTTTCCAACCCTTTCACTGTCTGGCTCTGCGAGACTTTGCTGTCGTGATAATTTTATTTTTTTTATTTTTTATTTTTCATGCTCTGAATGAACTAGTTGTATTTATTTTATTTTTTTCTTTTTACTCAAAACTAATGTGTTATTCTCTGTATGCACAACCATTCGTTGCTCAGCAGCACGAGTCTTTATCTTTTCTCTACTGAGCCTTTGTCTCTCGCTTTTATTCGGTATAAACTCGTTTGCTACTTTATTTTTGCCAAGTTTCTTCATCTATTTGACTGTTTCCATTGCTTTGGGTGCTGATTTCACCTCTTTTGCACACGTGCTGCATATTATATAACAGTTTTTTTTACGTTTCGCTATGCTCACTTATTATCTCTCATGATTTTTCTTTTCAACTTTAGCGAAAATTTGTTGAAATTTATTTATATTTCTTTCTAGCTTCCAAACTTATTTATACTCTTATTATGCATATATAAAATAAGATGAAAATAAAATAGCTTTTTTAATTATCAGGTATATTGTATGTGTGTTTTTCTATAGTTGATGTAATAGGGTGTATACACATATATATATATATATATATATAAATACCAACATTGGAGTTTTCTAAATTTTTAATTTTCATTGAAGAATTTTTCAAAATATCTTTATATTATGCTTTTTATTAGTTAAAATGGAAGGCTGTGATATAAAGATATTTTTAAAACTTTTGGATTAAGAATAAAAAATTTAGAAAACTGTAATGTCGGTATTTTACAAGCCCATAATGCATTATCATTTTGTTTTATTTTCCAAACACACGTAATATAATAGTTGACATGAATTAATTATTTTCTTTATAATAAAAAAAAAATGTAACATATACACAAAATTTTCAATAACCATAAGTCTTTGTTTTTCAACTTATAAAAAAAATGGAAAATGATAAAGCCATTGAAATGTCAAACAAAATGACATATTTCAAATTTCAGAAAATCACGTACGCAAATCCTTTTGAAGCCTTATAGTCATAGCCGTTTTCTCGTTCCTTTTTTTTTCGTCGTAACGGTAAAAAACAAAAGACGTGGAAAAGCCATCTAAAACCGCATAGACGATATAACTTATGCTTCAACGTATCACGCTTCAACGCACGAATTCTCAACTCTTTTGCGTTAACGTTTCACCTCTCTATATATGTATATATGTGTATATAGATATGTATGCTTGGATGATAGATTTTTACGAGACTTTCCTTTCTCTCTCACTTATGGCATTTCCCACACACGGTGTAAAGCTATACGCTGCCTATCTTAGAAGTGGTAAAGAGCAAAAAAAAGAACGAAAGGAAAAATAGAGAGAAAATATAAAAAGAGAAAAAGAATACCCATTTTCGGTTATTGCCACGTTCCTTATGAAATTCGTAGAGCTGGCGCCGCTACATTTAGCCGTTCAATACTTTTTTCTTTCTCTATCTTATTCACTGTATTTGGCAGGAAAAAAGAGAAGGAAAAACTGGCTGACTCGACGTTTAAAGGGAAGGAAAAAGGTTAAAAAGGCGTCGTAGAAATTGTTCGCGAAAAATTGGACCGATATCGACACTTATAACGAAAATGGTTGAGGAATATTGCGTACTATCATTTAATGTTTAATTTTTTTTTTATTTAATAACGTAAAAAAATACTTTTTTAAGAGAATGGAAGATTTTTTTAGTTTTAATCAGTTCAAGCCCATTTAATTTATCAGATAAAATAATTTGAATATTTTTTATTAAAATACTAAAAATAAAATCAAGAACTAAATGTTATTACTACTTTTATTAACGAATAAATTTATTTATAAAAGTATTGGCCCTTTAAATTATGATTGTATATGAAATATTTAAATTTCTATCATTTATTAATTTTAAAAAAAATAATGTGAAATTAAGTAAAAGAATGTTTTAAAAACTGAATAAAATAAATTATAACTTGTTACACTTTACATCACCATATTTTTCTGTTTAGTTAATTAAAATGGCCTTTTTGAGAAGGAATACATACCTATTTCATTAAAATTTTTTCACAGGATAGCGAGCTTAACGTTAATTAAACCCGGTAAAAAATGTAATGCAATACGTATGTAATTACGCGTCATAGAAAATAAAAAAAAAAAAATAAGAAAATAAAAGTCATAATAATAAGAAAATCGTCAAACAGAAAAAAAAAGAAAAAAAAATAGGTTACACACCTCGAGACACGAAAATATCCTTTAACGCATTTGCAATTTAAATTTTATCTTACGACGTTTCGTTACTTCCATGATGAAGGAAGTGAAATGAAATACGATCTGACCTCCAACGCCCGAGAAGTATAAAGGAGATCGCATGCATATTTATAATCGAGAGAAGGTAAGTAAGAGAGTAGAAGAAAAAAAAAATAATAAAAGAAAGATGGAAAAGGATAAAGTTCGAAAAACTCTTAGTATTAAAAAACTCGCTTTCTTCATACTATCATTTCTCTCTCTTTCTCTCTTACCTTCTTTCTTCCTCTCTGTCTCTTTTCAGTGTCGAGTGAAAAGTTGCGGCTCGACTGGCAGAGAGAAAAAAAAAACTCAAGTCCCGCGTGCGTAACTTTGGAAATTTGAAGATTCTTCTCTTGGTTGACGTATAGAAGCAAGCAAGCAAAAAAAATGAAATCGTAGAGATGAGATTTTACCTACATTTTTTTCCTCAAGTAAAGGGAAAGAATATCGAAGGCAAAAAAAATGAGCTTCCATGCGCACGCGGTTCGCTTTCCAATCTTTTATAACTTCTGAAAATCTTGCAGTTCTATATGCCGCATTTTTTTCTTTCTTTTTTTTTATGAATTCAAACCCTATGACTTGGCCTCTAAATTTACACGGCCATAATGTTATATGACGCGTAGGGAGCTCTGTTACATTATATTTGCGGATCGTATAATAAATCGAGGAAAGGAAAAAATTCAATATCGTAAAAATGTATTTCGTTAATTTTTATTATGCTTTAGGGGGTTAGTTTTGTGAATTCTAAACTGCGGCTTGAACAAAACTAATTAACGTTCGGTAGCCTACAAGAGGTTCGTTAAAATTAAAGATTGTGAGAAGTTTCGAAAATTTATTAATTTTGAATGTTACGTAAAGTTTATGATGGGTATGAGTAAAATTAGTGTTTAGTTTCGACCTGCGCAGGTAATAAAATAAAGAGAAAATTTAGAGCCGACCCAAAAATATAATTCTATTGATATTATTGAAATCTTTAAAAGTAGATATACATTATTTTTTGTAGAATGTAAGATTATTTTTTAAATAATTAAATTATTGACTAATTGGAAAAATATTGATTTTCCAAATGCTTAAAATCACATTAATATTTTTGATATTTTAAAAATAAATAAATACTTAAGATAAATCTTTTAATAAGAATTTAATGTTTACTCTTTTTAATAATAAAATCTTTCTATTTATTTATCAGCAACGCGCTCTCAATAAAAAATATCCCTATTTCAATATCGAACATTTGCGTCATTACAAGTTCAAATTTATCAATTCACTTGAATTATAAATGTAAGATAAATTTGATACAATGATGAAGAAATCTTTTTCTTTAACTTTTGTTTAAATAATAGATATAAAGTTCAAGTTCAAATTTATCAAGGTGCATTAAAATAATCATCCATCTTTTAATTAAAATACAATCTTTACAATTTTAGAAATACATGAAATTTCAACGTATTTATAAAAACGTGTTCGCTTTATGAATAAAAATACATCGAAAGTTGTTTTGATCTTGTTTATTTTTATCTTGATCAATGTGTATAATATTTCATATATACTAAAATTTCAGATTTTCTAATAATGAAAAAGAAAAATGTATAATATTTCAAAGAAAAAGAAAAAAAAACGCCTTAAAAAAAAGGTTAAAAATGACAATCTCCTTTTATTGTTCACGCCTTCCTTTATTCACATTCTTTCAACTTTAAGATATACCATCTCTCCTCCATTCTTAGGTCAAATTTTTTCGTAGAGTTTTTCCATAAACCAGAGACTTGATCGCGCCCTTGCTGTCATATCCAGCGAAAACTATAAGAAAATACGAGTCGACTTTTTCCTTCTCATTTTTCTGTAAGGTTCATACAAAGAAAAGATTTAAAGAAAAAAAAAAAATTTTTTTTATATTATTCTCCCCCAAAAAGCATAGAAAGGACAGTCACAGGAGGTCAAGGCAGGTAAAGTAGTATAAATGAACGTTTGCGAGAGAGCGCGCGCGCGCCTGGATTTTATTGGGTTTTTAAGGGGAGAGTTGACACATTTAGTTCTGTGGGAATATATCGGCAAAAGTATAAGTCTTTATGGGGACCCATACATATATAAATATACGTATATATACTAACATAACTAAAGGAGCAACAAAAGGGCCAAGGGCCTTATAGCTAGCTCAGTGGGCTTGAGTGGCCGCAAACAAAAAAAAAAAGAAATTGTCAAAGAAATGCTTTAAGAATATGTCAAACCGGTCAGTCCCCCTCGTCCTAAGTTTATACGTGCTCGCATAATAAACTACTGATACATATATACGCCTTCTACTTTATTTTTCTCTTTTTTTTATTTTCCAAGATATATATCCAGGGATTTAACGTCCACACACGCGTATACATGTGCTTTGTAACCGATGCGTATATCGATTGACTAAGATCCATGCAGCTTGACATTTTTTTTTTGAGAAGATTGCATAATGGAAATTCAGAAGAAAATTTTTCTTTTAAGGATAACCGCTATAATCTGGTATTCAGATTCTATGAACAGATATTCGAAGATAATTTTTAAGATAAACTTAGGCTTCGTATCGATAGAGAATAAGATGTATGCTTAAATTTTTATGTGGTTATAAAAATATAGAGATATATGGTTATGGGAGTTTAATAATCTTGTAACTAAAATTTTTATTCAAGTTTTTTAAACAAGTTATTTTATTGTCAACATTAAACATATCGTTCTACTCTGTTAGATGGATAAGAAAACACAAATTCATAGCTCACTTAAATGTTTGAATACATTTTTTCCATTCTTGATAAATGTTCATAATTACTACGTTTCCTTTTATTGAAATAAAAACTAATGTAATACTTTTAAATAACCACATTCGATATAAGTATAAGAAATAACTTATCTAAAGAAGTTCACGCGCAAAACATATAGCCTTTTAATACCCCATAAAAGAACTACACGCAGAGCATTTTTATTTTAATTTTAAAATGTAAAAAACTCTACTTAATCCTGACAGAATCTAAACCACGTTGTTTCCATCAACATGTGTTTCCTTTTTCCTATTTTCTCTCTCTCTCACTCGTTCTCTCATTCACTAACTCTCCTCTACTTATATGAAAAAGGAAGAAAAGAAAAAAAAAACTGAAATAGAAACGTCAAACGATTCGTCAAGGATCAGTGATGTTCGATACGCGCGAGGTCAATTTTTCCCTCAAAATACCTTAGATAAAAACTGGTCGATTCGATGCGATTCAAACTGATCTATATATAAGAAGTTCCTGTACATATATTTTTTTTTCTTCAGTCTCTTTCTCTTCTTATAGCTTCTCAAGAGTCATCAGCCTCTTTGAGTGACGTTCCAATTCTCCAAAGACACCTGGTACGTTTCTGCCCTATGTCCCCCAGCAACAACACAAAAAAAAAAATATGAGAGAGGTCCTATACCAAACAACAAAAACCAAAGAAAGAAGAGACGGAAGAAGTGGAGAGAAGGAAAAAAAAAATAAAATAAAAAAATGCATTACCACAGTATATTTGAATAAAAGAAAAGTATATATACGACGACGATCAATCCTCTTGTGGTGGATTGATCATATCTCGGCAAGGTATCTTTAAAGATTCCGCGATATCTTAAGCTAAAAGATCTCTGCGTGTTATACACATGCAAGATTTTTAATACATTGTCGTTTTATATTTCTATTGTCGCACAAAACATTCGCCCATCATTTGTCAGTTAAAATCCTCTCCCCTCCATTTTTCCTTATGCCCACTTTTTTTTGTTAAATGTATACACAAACCTTTTTTTTCACCTTCTTTGTATTAAATGATGCGAGCTGCATTTGAGATTCTTGCACTACATTGATGATGCAAGGTTCTCCTTTCCAATGTCAATTGATCGCAGTTAATACCACTGTAATTTGATATAATTTCAGAATGGTTTGAATCTTACCTTATTAAACTGATTTATTTAACGAGCTTGACCGATATAATAATAATAATTGAGAAATTTTGGATAGATTATTATTTTTCGTTCTTTATTTCAATGAATAGTCCAGTGAAACGACTTGTATAACTATTGAAGAAGAAAAAATAATCTCGAGTCATTGGTGTGAAAAATCTTTTTTTATCTCTCGTTTATTTTCCTATAAGAAAGTAAAACGGGATTCTTTTTCCTTATGATTTGATGTTTGGATTTGTAACTTGGCATTGAATTAGGCGCCTTGAAGGAACCGTTAAAAAATAAAGGTCTCTGTCCGCCGGTTTTGAAGCCTTTTTTTTTTTAAAGTTTTGTTATTTGTTATATTGTTACGTTACGAGATGCTTTTGGTTGACTTTGACGAAGAAAAATAAATTGAAAATGATGTATTTGTAACAGTAAAGTTAGAAATAGTAGGCACCGTTTCTCGCTCTTGAAAACACGTATAATGCCAAAGGTGTTTAATTTTGACTTTCTCATAATAAAGAATTAAAAATCCATTAGAAAACACATAAGACTTGTGTACACATAAAAAGTAGCAACGCACGTAGGTAACTTTTTAAGGATATTAATGTATATACAATATCCGTGACTCGCAAGAATTGTTTTGAATAATAGTTATTTTACACTTAACTTTACTATCATTGTGAAATAATATTTAATGTTTTTCACCTACATAACATCTTTGGTTCAATTCATCTGGCAAGCAGTTAGAAAAATATTTACGTAAATATTCGATTTACAAATAATAAATGCGAAAAAGTTAAATTTAAAAAAATTGTTAAACTTTAAAATTATCAGTGACAGAAAATGAAACTCAAAATTCGTTATATAATTTTCTTCATTCTTGTGTATTCTATTTTGAATTATTTCCATTAGGATAATTTGAACTATTTATTTATCTAATTAATTTAATTTTCTATAATAAAAATCAAATTAATTGTATTATTTCTTTCTCTAATGAACTGTATCTAATAAAGTGCAAATTAAAGTCAATAATTAATCATTAAATGAAATACAATTAGATTTTTTTCCTTCAAATAATATATACTTAAATTAAAGTATGCGTTATAAACAAAACAATAAAAAATATATTGATTATAAATTAAAATTAAAATATAACTAAATGAATCATTCTTAGTTTAATTCTGTAAAAAACAATAACTTTAAACTTTGAGATTCTTGATTTTAGACCAAGTGTCGCCATCTACATTGATTTTAGAATAATTACTTTGATTTCTTGAATCTATTGATCGATGATAAATTCATAAGAAAACGGATTTTGTATAATATATAATTTCGTTACAACATCACTTTATTTAGATATAGATCTGCTTGTTTCAATCTTATTTTATTAATTCTGATCACTTTGATAATTAATAATAAGTATTTTTTCAACAATACCGTTTTTCATTGTATCAAATAATTGTAATGTATAATAAAGAATTTTTTTCCAAAAACTTTTTAAATATAATTTTTTTAACAGACTAAAATTTTTTTATTTATAAATATTTTCAAAATATTTAAATAATTAAAGTATTTTTACCGACTGATATTCGATTTTATACTGCCATCTACTATTGTAAGCTATAACTATCAAATAGATCTATCGATCTATACCAAGTTTGGCAAGGCCATCTATTAGGAAAAAAAGATACTTTGAACGATCGCTCGATCGATGTTAGAATGTATCGTATTGCCATCTAACAATGAATGGACGTACCGTTTTAGATCAATCGATCGATATGCATATATAATAATGTAGCTCTCTGAAATAGAAAAGATACACGATTTCCCATCAATCGATCAATGTAATATTTAAATGTTTTATTGTAGTTTTGTTATTGAAAAAGAAATTAATTAATTATTTTTCATCTGGTTTATAATCATTTGATATTTAAAATATTGCCACCCAAATGAAAACTGGTTCAATATGTTGTAAATTATTTTTTAAATAGCGTTAATCATATTAATTAGTTTTCTAAAAAATATACGCACTAATAAATCTAACTTTTAATTAAAAACAAAACGAAATACATGACCATTGCTATATTCAAATACTCGAAAGCTTATAACTGGTGATATCGTCGATCGTTAAAGTCAAAAACCCTACTGCATATTTTACAGCGCAACAGATTTCATCGACATATTCTCCCGTAAGGTAGAGAGACCAATTAAATCAACACTCCCCGGGTTCGTACCAAATTTTCCTTCTTTACTTTAAACTTTTAGCCTACACTCTTTCGGTACAAACTCTCATAATAATACGTGCTCCAAGCAATAACCAACCCCTTTTTCCGCAAAAAAAAAAAAAAAAAATAGAGAGAGGAAAAAGAAAAAAGGTAAAAAATGAACGAAATTTCTTTCAACAAAGAACAAAATTACTACAATTCAACTACCAAACGCACAATACTCAGTTTAATATACACAGTAGAACGTCACTTAGAAATTCGCTTAGAATTTCACAAGGTACACTCAGAAACAAGCTGGGCTCCGCTTGTTTATGAATAACAATTCGCACACAATGAAATGCTCGAGACGAAACTATAAAGCTTTACTTTCCGTCTAAATAACAAACAGAGAGAGAGTGAGGGAGAATGAGAGAGAATGGGGGAGGGTATAGAGAGTAACGTAGGGCATAAATAAGACCCGGCTGGTTAATAATCTTATTTAGCCTAACAGAGTAATCGCAATTTGCTTAAATCTCGCGGGCTCTCGCGATGGTTCGCTCGCACAAGTTCCAAGCCAAACCTTCCCTTTCTATACGCATACATTTATATATACATGCATATACACACATACACGTTTATATACACAAGTAAAGCTAACGTTAGTCTCGTGCTCGCCTCCGGGCGATTAATGAATTTATGGGGGGGTTGGTTGCACGGCCAAGCGCTTGGTATACGCATTTCTGCTTTAATGCTGGATTCAAGGCCCTCAAGGCTATAAACTAGAGCTTGCACCTCTCTCTCGCTCTCCCTTTAACCGCTTCGTAGTTTCGGACCACACTATAGGCACCCTCGACGTCCCACCTATATAAGAGAATAGTGTATGTATATACGAGTACATGAGCTAGCAAATCCATACATGTGTTTATACATATACAGAAAGCTTTATCTTTGAAGGTGAGAGAGATAGAAAGCTCCGATTGGTTCACCAACGTTCAAGCCGAAATGGATATAATGTTATATGCTTTTGTTCATCGATTGTTTATTAAGTGCAAAGTGATGTGCTGTTTTATGCGTAAATGTTATCTAAGGTTGAATATATTCTATACTAATTATTGACGTATGCAACAGGATTCGAAAAAAGCACAATTTATGGATGTATAGTTTTAAATACGAAAATATGAAATATAATTTTTTTATTTATTATTTATTTTTTAAGTATTTTAAAATATAAGTTTTCACCGAAAAAAATTTTGTTAAAAAGACCAATTTGGTAAATAAATAAAGTAGAATTAAAATGTAAAAACAGTTTCGTTTTAAAAAACATTATTTTTAATAATACATTTATTCTTAAAATATTAAATTGCATATTGGTGCGTTAATGTGAAGCTTGTGAATATGTTCTTTCAAATAACGTAATAAATATATATTATTTACATTTTTGAAATTTGAATCAGTAAATTCTCATTTCACAATATTCATTAAAAATGAATTTATAAGTCTATTTACGTTATGAATACGAGCGAGTATTGTAAATCATCGTATAAAATTCATAAACACGAAAAATTTTCAGATTCGTTGTCGCATTATGTTATTGTATTTCTATGTAATTGTTTATAATGTATCAAGATATAGAGTATGTATTACATATTTATTTTACAAACATTTTAAGGTATAATAAATTTCATTAAAGTGTTAAATTTCGTTTTTAAATAAAGGAAAATTTTACTAACAACAGAGTATGAAAAGCATTAAATAAAAGCAGAAATTCAAGCTTAAAATAAATTTAAAATCCATTTTAAAAATTTTATCCCTGTCTGGAGATAGGTTGAAAAGATTTTTAGAGTTGGATTAATAATATAGTTATCGATCTAAGAAATATAAAATTACTTGCAATTTACGGCTCTACAAGATAAGAATGACGAATTTGTAATGACAGAAATAGAATTGCGGTTGGGTCTACTGTAGAGAGTTAAAGTTGAAATTGTGATAAGATGGGATTACAAAAGAGATTATTAAAATTTTCAAACGAACGAACAAGTATATGACGACAATTTATCGACAATTTCATTAAAGTGATGCATTAAGATAGGAATTTGTACTACTTTGAACTAAACTTGTCTTTGGCAAAAGAAACTTTTAATTTGTAATTCTGATAAAACTTTTGTTTAAAATTTTGTTAACTAAATGACTTGTCATTACCAAACTTAAATGTTATATTTGTTAAAAGTATTAGGAAGATTATAAATTTTTTTTGTCTGATATAACGAAATTTCCAAAATTTTAATACCATATTATGTTTACAATACGTAATTTTAGTAAATATAATTAAATTTGAAAAATATATTGAAATTTTTTTTTAATGAATTCTATTTTTTCAAGATATAATACATATTTTTTAAATAAAAACCTTAATGAAAGTTCTTTTTTTAACAATCATGGTTCATTTTTCACCCCAAGGGTGTAAATTCAAAAATGTTTTTTAATTAATGTAGATCATAATAGACGAGTTATAATTCTTGAAAAAATCTTTTGTAATCTTCTGAAAAATCTGATTAAGAATACAAATAAAAAAATTTTTATTCTGTTAAAAATAAATGCAGAAGATAAATTCAAAATAAGTAGTAACTTTCACCTTTAAATAATGAAGTTAGGAACCGTAAGTAAAAGAAAAATAGTTAAACTTCCCAATGAAATTAAAGTAGAAAAACTTAATTTCATTGAAATACCAAAAGTACAATTAATTTCAATACTTGTCTCTTACCCCTTTTTAACCGTCTTCTCTTTCATTGTCTCGGTTAGCTAGAGTTTCTCTATCCTAAAACCCAAAACCGCACATAGATACAAGAGATGTAGTTACCCCTGCGTGCAGCTTTTAAACTCAATTAAAGTCACTGTGCGTCTGTTAAATGTGTGTGTGTCTATGTACTTCAATTGATAGTATCGTAATCCTGAGAAGTACCGCGACAATATTGGTATTTCTTTTGCTTAAAGTATATAGAAGCTTTGAAAATCCTTCTTTTTCTCCTTTTTTATGTGTATGTATATGTGTATTCAATGAATACCTGAAGCTTTCGTTGTTAGTTATTTTCCCTTTTCGTTTTATTGAAACTTTCTTGTTCGTTTACGAATTTACCGAAAACATGTTCATTTTCGATACAAGGGCTTGGAATGAATTGAAAACGATTTTTCCGCGTATACGTGTACGTTTATTGTTAAAACTGCAAGTGAAAGGTAATCGTAAAGGGTTATATGGTTGACATTTTTAACGTGCTTAATTGTTTTCTTTTTCTTTAGTTTTAAAAAGGATGAAAGAAGGGTGGGATTTGAATTTCGTCCAATGAAATTTAAAAGAATTCTGTTGAATGTGCAAAGTTATATAAAAGGGCTACAGAGTTACACGATGAAAGCAAATTTTTTTTTTTTCAACTGATCGAATTCCAGAAGAAAACTCTATAATTGAAAAGCATTGTGAACACGAATTTAAAAGAATTTGTTATTACTTCCTTACAAAGGAAGCTTTGTAACAGTGAAAAAGA
This sequence comes from Anastatus disparis, assembly GCA_017163975.1. NCBI lineage: Eukaryota > Metazoa > Arthropoda > Insecta > Hymenoptera > Eupelmidae > Anastatus > Anastatus disparis. Next base: position 8,321,403 of record JAFFSR010000251.1, read on the forward strand.
TCATTTGAAAATAATATTATAGAAAAATGTTTTTAAATATAAAAAATCCTATTATAATATTTCTAGAAAATTTGCGTGTGTAAATCTTTATGTACATTACTTTTACATATTTGTATATATGTGAATACCTTTTTACTATATAAAAATAATGATACTGAAAAATTATATATTTTATTATTGTTAGTGACATTTTTAGTATTTAATACAAAATATCTATTGATATAAAACTAAAATTAACTTTTTTGGAGAAATTTAATTATATCTCAACTATCTAAATTTTCTTTACACAAATAGTATATTTTTTAACGAGTCAAGAAAGACTTGAATTTCGAAACGAGGAGTTTATAATCCAAATCTTCGGCTCGGACAATGCCGAGTTTTGTAAAAAAAGTCTTTCCTGACTATTTAAGATTTTTCTTCTCAAGAACTTTTTTGTTCAGGCAAAAAAAGCAACAAAATTACGATTTTGAGGTTGAAAAAAAAATTTCTAAATATATTCACCTTTGGGATATGGTTTCTTTTGTATAAATTTAAAAATTCATAGCTATAGAGTTTACCGATCAATAATTTTGGTGTTAGAAGGTCAAATAACATTTATTTTATGCAATACAGTAAAAATTACATTACCTAGAATGTATTTAATTTAGTTCGCATAAGGTTTACTTGAAATAGTAAAATTACAAAATATTACAGAGCTTAACAGTTTTTTGTGTATTGTTACATTAAAAAAAATATACTCTTGGAAATTATTAACAATCTAAAATGAACTAAGGAATTTTCATAACCGATACGTTTTTTTTTATTTAACGTCACTGTATTTATGCTATTTTATTGATTCTAATTAGTGACGGAGGTCGTCAGTGTGCTTTTGAACAAAGCATATATACGGAATATAGTGATGCTTGTATCAATCGGCCGCCTAGAGTGGGATTCGAACACGAGACCTCGAGATTACGAATCCATCGCTCTACCGAGTGAGCCACTGACGACCTCTTTGATACATTTGTTTTAAGATGATGTAATAGGGTATATGATTCATATACAGTTATCAACATTGCAATTTGCCGAATTTCCAATTTTAATTCAAAAATTTTCCTAAATATCTCTAGTTAAAATGGAAGAAAAATTTTGGATTGAGAAAAAAAAATTTGGATAGGTATAATGTTGGTATTTTACATTCCTTTAATGAAATTTGTTAGACTAATGCGCAAGATAAATTGCTTTTGATTTTAAAAATCACAATTGTATTTATTTATACTTTTAAATTGATAAAAAATTTCACCAAATTTTTTAAGTGAAATAAAACTATTTTTATTTGCATGAAAGCAACAAAAAAACTTCATTTTATTTATTAAGTTTAATTTTTCATAGGATAATGATTGTAAAGTGTTTTCGATTGTGTAACAACCAGAACTATGAAAATTAGAATTAGAATATATTGTTACTAAATATTTTTTTGAGTAGCTATAAAATTAATAAAATTTTTTAATAGTACAAAGTCTATTTGCAGAGTCTATTTCTTCCTAATTGCATAATGTACTATTATAACATTTTATTATTTTTATAATTGCTCAAAAAATATTTTACAACAATACATTTATATTTTAATTTCCATAGTTTCATTTGTTACACGATCGAAAACATTTTAAAATAAAAATGAAATAAGTTCTTTACTAATAGCTTAAAATAAAGGCATTTTTCTTTAATTTGAACCAGTATTTTCAGTTTTTAAATTAAGTTAAAAATTAAAATAATTTTATTTCAAAATTTGCAAGTTTCTGACTCCTTAATAATTTTAGGAACAATAATTTTTTTGTAATTTTTATTAATCATTAGTTAAAATTAATGGATTTATCACGTATTTTAAATTATTTAAAACTCATTTTAAAAAAATGTATTAACTTTAACTAAATTCGAATAATTAATGAATTTATTAAATAACAGTAAATTTAAAAATAATGAACTTCTTTTTAGAAACTATAAATATGTAGTTGTTCGATAAATTTAACATGATATACGCCTACGCGTTTAAGAGAAATAGAGAGCATGGTGGCAGATACTTACAAGCCACTTAACCTGGGCGCGTGTTGAGGCAACTTCCAAATTACTTTTCACATAATTAGCGCTTAATAATTTCGCTTACTGCGTATATAAGTCTTCGTCTCCTATCTTATATACAGCGCAGCTGTGCGAAATTTTACCTTTTGAACTCTTTCTCCTCCGTCTCACCTCTTGCTCTCTTCCTCTCTCTCTCTCTCTCTGTTAGTCTCTCTTTTCTTCTCTACTATCTCTATACTTAACGGTTAAATTTTGGCTCGACTCTCTTCGATAACGTCGCCCATTACGTTGGCCCTGTTATATACCTTCCTCTCTCTCTATTGCAGCGTACAAGTTCATCGGTGCTTTAACGTCGAGTTTAGCAAACTCAGAGGCAGTCGAAGCCTCGAGGCGAACATCAAACTTCGTAACGAACTTCAATAGTCGTCGGTAATGCATTGACGCTTCTTCCTTCTTCTTCTTTTTTTTTTATTATACTATAGCTTCCACTTTACCCTCTTGATTAATGAGCGAAGAGACTACGACTATGTATAGAGGCAATTTCTCAGAGCGCAAACTCGATCTCGTGTAATTTTCATGTTTGATTTATATTTTTGCCAAAAGTTATGCAATGAATATAGGTTTAAAGCATGCAAGAAGCATATTGAACATTTTCAAGAATTTATAAATTTTACTAATTTTCTTCTACAAAGAAATTATAAGACTATAATAAAAACTTATAATATATTTTTACAGGAATTGATTTTTCTAAATTTCATGATTTTACATCAAATTAACTGTAAATAAAACTGATGAGTCAAACTTAAAAAGGAACAAGGCAAAATTTTTTGTTCTATATTTCCTGTGAATACTCTCAGACAAACTTGCATACACGTCTTCAAAATTCATTTGAAAAATTTTTTTTTTCATTTTATAGCTCACTTAATATTAAATGTAAAGATGAATATTGTAAAATTAGTCCCATCTTCTCAATTTTTAAACTTTTATGACGTTTCTTTTATCAAAATTTTAAATATTTTGTCTAATTTAAGAATTTATAAGTGAAGACAATAAAATTCAACTTTTTGTTTTATTGTATTTAACGTCGCTGTAATTGTGTTATCATTACGATGCCAATTTGCGACGAAGGTCGTCAGTGTGCTTGTGAATAAAGCACATGTAACGTACAGAGGTGCTTGTATAATTTCGTCCGAGAGTGGGGTTCGAACTCGAGTTCTCGAGAATACGAATCCATCGCTCTACCAACTGAGCCACTGAGATCTCCAATGTAACTTTTCAAATACTAAATAATCTTATCTCTTAAATTTTAAAGTTTCTATACATGAAAAGAACTAAATTTTACAGTCAGAATATATTTTTTCTAATAGTTGTTTAAATTTTATCCTTGATAAAATAAATTTTCCGCAAAATTTTCTTAAACAAAATTTTGAAACTTATGTTTTTTAAAAACTATTTCTTTTATAAAAAAAATGTTATCAGAGATTGCTTGTCGGAATTTGGATCAAATGAATCAACTACAAAATAAAAATTCCGAAAAATTCAATAGTTTTTTTTTTTTAATTTAACTAGCATACTTTATAATTACAAGCAATTTGATTGATCGATCAATTAATCTTTTGAACCAAGCCAAATGCATAATGTAAAATTGCTTTAAAATTTAATAAAAGAATAAAGCTGCAGATAATAATTAAAAATTTCTTTCTTCCAGCATTTGTCATTAATCGACTTTATGAAAAAAACTTTTTTATTCCATTTCGTTATCCACTACAATTTCCTGTTGGGCACATAATTTTAATGCTATCGATTACCGCGAACAAGCGTTTAATTCTTTTTAATAATTAGCACACTAACTCTGCTGACAAAAGCTTCTCATTCTTCTTCCTTTTCTCCTTTTTTTATTATTTTTTTCAGTTTTTTTCTCTCTTTTTTTTATTTAACTTCATTCTTCTTTTACTTTTGGCTCCGATCAATTTAATCTTTAGCCACAAAATTATATTAGCGCACGCGGCAATGGCCAACGCCAGCTCTTAAGAGATTAAAACCATAATGGTTGTCCTTCGTAGAAAACTGTTTCTGCATTAACGCCGGAACGTTGAATTGAAACTCTCTTTCCCTTTCTCACAGAGAGCAATCTCCGCTTTAGCCACAACTGAAAAGGATGTTAGAGAAAGAGAGAAGTTAAGCATTGCTGGATATAATCAAAATCAATGTGAAGAAACAAAAGAAATGGAATTGCAGGAGAAATTTTATGCTTTTTTAAAAAATAAAAAAAAAGATATTGAGAGTAATTGAGCTCTTTTATAATAATATACAGTTTTTTTTATTAATTTTATCCTTTCCATTATATAAATTATTAGAATATTTTATCAAGTATATCCTTTTTAATTAAATTAAGTTCAAACTTTGCATTCTTTTTATGAAATTAAAAAAAATATTCGAAGGATCTAATTACATGGAAAATTTAAAAAAGGTTAAATAAATATACATTAAAGTTCATTTTTAAAAATTAATTTATATTTACAATTCACAGATGCTATCTGCGATACTTTATTATTAAAAAAAAGAGAAAATACTTTTAGCATAATTAAAATTTATGCGTACAACACAGCTACAAAATTAAACATACTAAAGCGCAGATGGTGACTTTTTAAATTTGTTTAAAGCTCGCGCTTGCATATTCGCGTTCAAAAAAGCTTAACAATCAGTAATAATTAAGTATTTTCATAATAATATTCGAACTGCTAGCGAAATAATTAATTTATTTTAATTTTCGAATACTGCATCGAAAGCAGAATATACAGGTACAATTATTATGCACAATTAAATGTATGCCTATATAGAGTTGATCTGAAAAAAAAAATTAAAAGTAAATTGCAAATGAATTTAGATTTTCGTTAAAATATTTAATTGGATTTTTAATTTGAAATCCAATTAGTTACTTTTTCAACTAACAAGATGAGTTTACGCTTTTTGGGTCATGAATTTTATTAAAACTTCGAAAAATGTTTCCTGGTATGTAGGACTAAAGTTTTGTTCCACTAATTTCTGTCAATCTTTCTAAGAATATCAATAGTAACTAGAACATTAATGTTATTTGTGTATATCTGTATACGTGATATTATTTTACGTTCAGATATATTAATAATGTCAGTCAGGACCAATTTGCGTGACCTTTAGTACTGGCTATCTGATGGAAAATGTTTTCTAAAGTTTCAGAAAAGTTTTCGACTTGAATAATCTTGACATCTCTTGTGTGTTTACAGCAAGTTATAATTTATAAAGAAATTTTCACATTAAAAATACATTTTTAACTCGCGCGATATTTCTTTCTATATTTATTAATAATTATTTTTCTTATAACCATTACTACGTCAAATTTACATTAAAAAAAAATTCAATTCTAAAGCCATTTTGTTACTTTTAATAAAGTGACAAAATAAAATGAAAACTATATCACAACGGTCCAAGAGAAATTATCCAAGTCCGTCTATTTTTTGTTACCTATATATATATATACAAAATGACACCCGCATCATGACTTTAGCCTGCCTCTCCGTCTTAATTTGCGGTTAACTCCAAGACCACAAGTTTAATTCATTCCCCTTGACGCATTTTTACAGACTTGAAATGAAAGAAAAGAATAAAAAAAGGAGAAGATAAAACATTGAAAGAGCGTCTCTTGTATTCTTGTAAGACTCAAGTATAAGATAGCTTTTGTCTTCTTTTTAAGTTTAAAAATACTTAAGGGATCTATTACGCTTGAGAGTACGATTGTAAAATTTTAATAAAATGAAGTCTTCTTTTTAGCTTAATGGAAAGTACATAAATTTTAGTTCATTATTAATATTGCACATACTAATTACAATATAAAAAATCATGCCGTTTGGTAAAAATGTATGATTCAACTTGTTTTTGTAACATAACGGTATTATTTTCTATAATTTTATTAGACTAAAATAATAAATTGTTGATATTTACTGATTTCAATGCTATATATTTAATATTTTTTTATTGAAAACTATAATATATTAGGAATATAATTTTTAAAATTTTATTGATCATATTTTAAAAATAAATCTTTTATTGAAATCATAATCACTTTAATACTAAAACTTATAATTAAAAAAATTTGATGTTCCATATTTATTCAAAGATTAATTATAATGATTACATTGTTTTTTTATAAATTAAAATTTAGACATCTGAAACTAATTTATTCATTTATGCATTGAAAAAATTCTGTATTCAAATTCTGCTTCATTAGCATGCAGTATTTGTTTAATTAAATCTTTTTTTTCAAGAATCCTATAATTTATTTAGAGTTAAAAAATTAGCTTAATATCTATGTACACACGCGAATGCAAATTTTGAACTTTTGCGGCTAATCTTTAAGCTATAATTGCTCCAGTGAAGCGAGACTATAAGAGCTTTAAAGCTGACGATAGCTTTTGAGTATGAGAAAACGCGACGAGATATTGATTATGGGTTGCTAAAGTGTGTCACTATGCTTCGCAGAAAAAGATGATTGTTTGCTTTTTTCTTGCTTTTTTTCTTTCAAGACATAAAGCTTGTGTTAACTCAATAGCTAGTCGAGCATGAAAGATTTTATTTTCATAATGTCATTGATGCAGAAATTTTGTAAAAAATTATAATTTTATTTAAACGATAACAATTTATGCAATAAATATTCATAATATTGATATTTTCATAAAAAATATAATACATTAATTAAAGTATAATAGGTACTTTTGTTTAATAAAGTAATGAAACATTTATTAAAACAATTCTGATTTTTAATTTCATAAAAATAATGAAAATTTTAAATGTCTTTTTAATTGGCAATTTGTATTATAATTTAAGAATTAAATTACCTTATTATTTTACATCGAGTATCTTATTTTAAATAATTATACACGTTGTACGTACCTTCAGAAAAGTAAATTTTGATCAATGACAATCTAAAATTAATTGCAAAGTAATTGACTATTTAAAATTAAAATATTATTCAAGTAATTAATTAATTTTTAAACGAAAGATTATTATTATGAATTATATACATTTTAGAGAAATTAAAAATAACTTTGTTAAAGAACTAGAAGTTGATTGTGAAGAAAAAAAAAGGTAAATATTGAAGTAATTTTTTGACGAACGTATACATAATCCACCTTAGGCTTAACTCACGCGAGCATAGCCATCGATCTTACGCCGATTAACGTTTATAAACCAACATACGAAAGCTCCCTTTAAGCTCTTTAAATTAAAAATGAACTGAAATTGCTTTTAAGATAATTTTCTTCAACAACAAGCAGCTCGAAGGTGGTATACCTATCGTATCTTTAATGATAATCGTTCATTAAACATGCGAGCAATTAACATTTTTAATGTTTATAGTTTCTTCATTCGAAGCTTATATACCTTTAAATAATTTTACGATGAATTACGTATTTACGAAAGCTTGTAAAATCTACGCTTTCATCATATTTTTATTAGTCTTTACACTTCTTTGTTTCTTTGTAAACTTTATTAAAAATAATTGAAACAAATTATATAAACATAGAAATTATTTGATCAAAAAAATTTATACAAAAAGCTTAATTATGTGTTTCAAGCGAAAATATAGTTACTATTCACAAAGTTGAAAAACGAGTGTTCTAAATACTTTGAAATTGAGCTCCGAAAATTTTCATTTCGTGTATTTTAGAGCTTAAAATTACTGAATATAATAAATCTTTTAAGTACAAGAATTCTTTTTATTTTTTATTTAAAAAAATTCCAAAAAAATATATAAATTCATAAGATCAATTTTTTTATTTTATTACAGATCATACAATTTTTATTCATTCAAATTTCTTCATCTATGCTGTCAAACTTTTACATTTAAGAATGAGAATTGTAAATTAGAAAATTTCGATTATTTTTCTAATAGGTAAGTTAAAAATTTTATTCCAAAACACCCAAATTAATTTTTTGTTATTTTAGGTATCTTGAAGACACTATATCATTAGACATGTAACTTGTTAATGATAATTTTTTGTATGTAAAAAAAATAACATTATCATTATTGAATTTCAAACCATGGTCAATAGTTTCTTTTAATTTAAAAAGTCAATATAAAAATATTAATACATTTTCAGACTAAATTTACAAATTTTTTTTCCAATACTAACACAATAAATTAAATTTTAAAAAATTTAATAAAAAATCCTATAATTTTAGCAAATAAATGATATGGAATTCTTTATCTTTTGTTGCTTTTAATCTGAGATATATTTCCAAATTCATTTTTGTAAATTACAACATGTAGACTTTATAATTTTTCTGATTGGTGGAAACATATTATTTAATAATTAATACCTAAAAACTGTCTATGTTCATTTGCTTTTTGATAATAAAATTTTAAAAATTATAGCAGCAACAAAGAAAACTTTTTAGGAAAACTTTTCATTTTAGAAAAGAGTTTAAAAAATTAATCATTTTTGACTCGATTTTAAAATGTTTATCAATTTTATTTTCATTTTATTTAACGTCGCTTTATTTATGCCATGATTGCGATGTTAATTAGCCACGGAGGTCGTTTCAGTGTGTTGTGAACAAAGCACATGTAACGTTCATCGGTGCTTGTATCAATCATCCGAGACCAGGAATCAAACTCGGATCCTCGAGATTACGAATCCAACGCTCTACTAACTGAGCCACTGACGACCTATACAGATTATAATTTCAGTCACGATGAAACATATTCACTAAAAATTAAAAAAAAAAGAAATTTCATAATATTATTTTTCATTTATGAGATTCAGCAAATAATAGTAAGCAAAAATTCAAGTATATTCTTATAAAGAGCTGTTTATAAAATTCAATACTTTAGGAAGAAAGAAAATGACTAGTTTTTCGAATCAACCAAATTTTCTAAACTAAAAAATCTGCATATTATATAATTTGAGAAAATTCAGGTAATTTTCGATTTAAAAATTAATTGAAAAGTGTATACAATAAAATATTTGAAAAAAATAGTATCTAATCAATATATTTCATAACCCCTATGACTTGAACCTCTAAAATTCTTTTTGTATATTTTGAGTACGAAATTATATAATTACATGATTATTCTTTATATAATTTACATGAAATGTTTTATATAGATAGTAGAAGTTTTTTATAAACGTAGAATGTTGTAAAGGTTTATTTCTATTCTAAAATTTAGAGCAATGAAAGCTATTTAGAAATAAAGGATTAAAATTGCTTTCCTTTATATTTATTTAAATAATCATACACAATAATGTAAAAATATGAAAATACTAAATGCTTTTGCATTCATAATACGAATAATGTTTTAATTATTTACTATGTGGTATTAATAATTTAAAAACAAAAAATATTTTATGCTTTATAAAAAGATTATTTTCGTAATATTATGAAAAATATATATTTACGTCTAATATTCATAATTGGGTTATATAATTATGCAAATTTTTAAAGATACATATAATCATACTTGAGCGTTACGCACATGATTATATATTATTGTATTTAGAAAATTTTTTTGTAATTCTGTTATTAATGTGAATATTGCATATATGTTTATTGATTATATTTTTTCATAATTTTCATTTTAATTAATACCACTGTCAATAATGTCCAACAAAATTTTCAAAATATTTGTAATATTTTTAACGAACGTTCTGCATAATTTTCAGTAATCACAAATATATTCTATGATTCGTCAGCAGACTAAAAAGTATAAAATAAAATATAACTCATCAATCATTCAAATGTGCTTGATTTTTCCATTCAATCGCGTATGAATGACTCTCTACATGTATAAGCTCGCCTATATCATTCAAAAATAAAAAGAGAAAAAAAAATTGAGAATACAAAACGTTATAGCAATGCAAACTCTGCACAATACGCGCAACGCTCACGTACCACATGCACACAAACTACTACAATAGCTGTAACGTTCGTGCATCGAAATCAGAGCATTGCAAAAAAAAAAGAATAAGAAAAACTTTTCGAGTTCATCGCTATTCATGTACATAAGTTCCATATGCAAAGGGAGCAAAAGTACTTTCTTATAGCTATTTTTTGGTATACCCATGTCGTATTATCAATTGCCAGCTTGCACTCAACTATGTACTGATAATCGTGCAACGAAAAAAATTATCAGGAAATGTCTGTTTAAAAAAAAATATTTAATTTAAAAAGATCATATTTTCGTTTTAATGAATATAATTTAAAATTATTCACGTCAATGAACTAGCGTGAAAATTTACTCTAGTATAATTAAGTTTTTAAAATTATGTATTTAAATTATTTTATCACAGTTATTATATAAATTAAAAATACAGTAAGATAAAAAATGTATGTGTGATATATTAGTAACTTTGACGAGGTTCATTTGGCTTTCTGAAATGAAATGAATGAAGATATAATAGTGTCGATCGAAAAGATTATCAAAGTTCAAAATATCAAGTGATTATGAAATTCCGAGTAAAAACAGAGAAAAGAAAAACAAAATTAATATAATATCTAGTTTGTTCATTGTACGAAATTGTTAAAATTCACAAAATAACAGTGGTTATGTAAATTTGCAGTTTAGCGATTTGACGCTTTTGGTATGCCTTGTGCATAACACACAGCATACACCTTTGTACCTCTAACACATCACATTATTCTAGTCCTGTAGCTGTTCCGAATAGTTCTATCACTTCTGCATCAAAGTTATGCACTTAATGGATATTATGGGCGTACTAACAAAACTGGACATAATACAAACTTTTGACTGGAGACGATCTTATACCAACCATCATCATCCCGCAAATCCTCTATATCCATTTACTAAAATTAATAGCCTTAAATTTTGAAAATCTTAAGGCAACTGCAAATTCTCTTCAAACAAAATACATACCAAGAATCTTTGAAACAACTTATCCAAGGAAAATTATATACGCATATCTCCTTAGTTACTAAAGTCTGTTCTAAACTATTTACCAATGATCGTTTCACTTGTAAGCTTCTATACATAGAAGAGTGCATGTATATGTGTGTATGTGTATATATATAATAGAGAAATTTGAGGGTTGTGCTCGTAAAAGGGTGATGATTATCTCGCGGTAGCAAGTTCTTAAAAGGAAGGAGGAAAAGAGAGAGAGAGAGAGAGAGAGAACGACAATACGCTCGACTTCTCGGAAGGACGTAAATTAGGGGTGGCATACCTATTCGCTTAGAAACGAATCGTGCAAGAACGCAAAGTACTGTGTACACATGCTAAAACGTGAAAGAGTAAGAGAGAAAACGAGGTACATGCAAACTTTATTGCTATATACTAACGTGAATACGTTTAAGGCTTGTCGGTTGGCTCTTATCAATGAATCAATGAGGGTTCGGTGTATATATACTGCTTGTATGATTTTCTTTTCCCTTTCTTTTCTTCCTTCAACAAATAGTTTAAGATTTCTTCTTATACTACAGGTTGAAAAAAATTTTTTTCTAAAAATTCAGGACAAGAAAGAAATATTTCTAATAATACATAGCCTACGCAGATAGTAACTGCAAAATTAAAAATATCGACTTCACTGAAAAATTGGTTAGATGGCTTTTGAATATTTTATGCCTTTGCGCAGTAAAATAATGCAACTTGAAAAAATTTGCAGTTGATTATTTTAAAAATTCAAGGTTAAAAGTTAAAGTAGTTATAGTTAGAAGATAAAATTAGAAAAAAAAATAAAAAATCATTCTTTTAAGACAAATAACGAAAGATGAACTAAGTAGCTGAAAAATTATGATCCCGAAATATTCATATGACGACATTTTTCTTTAAAATTCTTTCCTGGACCCAAAAGTTTTTGAATGAAAAATTCATAAAATTTTTACTTTAATCTTAATATGCTTGTTCATCTACTTGATATTAGCGCAGAAAATAAACATAGTCTTAGAGCTTAAACAACAAGTCTAGAACTTTTTTGTTGATTTTTCCTCTTTATAACTTGAGAATCACAACTTTGTTTTTTTTTCTCTTAAGAGCAAAATTCGCCTCCAGCTCAAGACGTAAACTTCTCATCTTGAAAATAAAACCTTTCTTCATCCATTGTAAAATGTACGCTTGCATATTTTATATAACAAACATTATCATATTTTCAAAATTTCGAAGATTTTAATTTTTTTAATCCAACGAGCTCCTGTGAAGTAACTCATCAATCGCACGGACAAAAATAAACTCTAGAAACAACCAAAATCTTTTTGTTCTTAGTAAAAAATTTTCTCATTTTTCACTACAAAAGAACTTCTTTTTGATTTTAAAATTACATTTATTTAATGCATATCTGTTTGATTAAATATATTTCTGCTAAGCACTAACAGGAACCACGTATGAAAAATGAAATAAATTTGTAACATCAAATTTATTTCATACATAAAAAAGATTTCTTTTGCATTGTAATATAATAGATTTCTCAAAGAAGCTAAAAGAGTTTCTGCTAGAAACAAAATAAAAAAATATTTGGCTCAAGCGAGCTTCTGAGATATACTATAGTATATTACGTTCCGAGGTACGGAACAGGCTCATTACATGCGCGTGTAAGTTTGCTTTGCGAGGCGTTAGCCTCGCAAAGCAAAACACGCGCATATGATGAGCCTTTTTCGTGCCGAGGAGCGTATACGATTTTCCTTCATGCCCGGCCGGAACTTCGCCATCCCAAAAAGATAAAAATTCATTTTCAAGTAAAAAAATACATCGAAAACGACTTCTAGTGAAAAGTCATTTGATGCTTTAGTTTGTTGTAGCGCGCATGCGCAATCAACTATAGTATACGTTGAGAGCGTGAAAGAGAGAGAGAAAGAGAGAGAGAATCGCAAATAAAAGTCCTATAGCGGTTAACATAGGATAAACAATTCGTTTTATTTAACAATTCAAATAAATAAAACGTGTAAAGAAACAAAAAAAGAACATAAATATTCAATTATTTTATTGTATTTTTATTTTTTAAGTGTCTAAAAGCGTGTTGTGAGTGTCGTGAAAAAAATATCGCGAGTTAAAAAAAATTGTGTATGCATGAAAGAAATGTGAAAAAACGGAACATGTGTATCCTATAGCTGATAACATAGGATATACAGTAAATATTCTAATAATTCATATAAAAAAAACGTGTGTAATTATCATGTGTGTGTGTATTTCATAATTTTAACAGTCATGTCTAACGATGTTTGATGTATAATAACAGAGGTTAGACATACTGAGTATATATAGATATAGTCGGAACATGCAGCAGACAGTGAAGCGACCAAAACTGTTGTAGTATGAAGGTGCGCAGTGGCTTCTGAGCATGTGACTGTAAAGAAAATCACAAATGTAATTTGCCCGTTCCCTGCCGCACGAGAGGCACTTTTAGGCGAAGTTCCGGCACGGGTATGAAGGAATAGTACATTACGTTCCGTGGACAGATAGGCTTTTTTTACGAAACGAGAAGATTACAAGCCGAGCCGAAGGCGAGGTTTGTAACGAGTTTCGTTAAAAAGCCTTTTTGTCCAAGTAACGTAATGAATTTTACGTTCTGAGAGCCGAAAATGAGAAAAGAAGTTGCGATTTTGAGGTTAGAAGAACGTAAAATTATTTTTGATTAATTTAAGAATTATAGTATTAGCAGACCTAAGTTCTTGGTCCACAATTCTTTTTTTATTCGTGTAAATGAAAACATGTCCAGCAATTAATAAAATAAATTTAATAAAAAGTCTATGTTGTCACTTATTTTGATATTCGAATAATAATAATATTAAAGAAAATTTTCTATCATACCTAAACTCTATTCCCAAGACTCAAAATCTCATAAAATTGGAGATTTAGTAGATAAAACCTTGATCTTTCCGTAAAGAATGTTGATTAGAACATGTTACACGGCATATATCCAAGACGTTCTGATAACATAGTACCTCATGGTTTGGATCAAGTTAGATAGCATTGGTTTTTCAGCCACGATAGATCTTACAGTCATCTTTTTTTTTGTTGAAAGAACGAAGATAAAAAGTTATGCGAGCTCGAAGTCGATTTTTCAAAGGGAAAAAAAGCAAGACTTATCAAATTGATGTTGCAAGTATACTATAGGAGTATATTTTCTTTATCGAAGATTACAATCATACGAAGAATGAAGAAATATAAGAAAGTTCATATCTTTACCGAGAGAAATCGAAAACAGTTGAATATTTTCATCGAGAAAAAGTTTGTATAATGAGTTAAGAAAAGTAAGACTTTGTTTTTAGTAATTTGTCGAATCAACGTAAACACGAAAGAAAAGTTTTCACTAGAATCATCATTATTCAATTTCCAGCAGTTATTCTTTGGATCTTAGATTTCTGTAGGAAAAACAAACACTGATTAATTAGCATGAATTTGAAAAAAAAAATTTTTAATGAAGAGATAAACTTTCATGGATTTTTAAGAGCAAATAAAAAGAAAATCAGCACACTATTTTTTCAAATTATTTATTAATTTTCTTTTATTTCAGGCTATAAATTACACAAAAACATAAAAAAAATGCAATAATAAGTAACATACAATTTTTTTAAAAATCGTGATATTTATTATTATTAAAATTATTAATTAAAACTAAAGGTGTGCATACCAGATAAATATATCCATTTATTAGTTCAATAAAATTTCCTATGAAATTATTTTTTCATAATTATCATCACCATATATCCATTTTCGATATGATGTATTGTTATTTATAATTATCGTATTTCGAATTCAATTTTGATCTTCAATATTATTAATATCATTTTATCTACTCTTTATTACATTTCACCCCTAACTCTATTATTAAGCTCAAATTAAATAATTAATCTTTCATTGGAAAACTGATTGAACCTATGGTTTACGGAAAAGATGTTTGATAACGTTAAATATCAATGCAATAAATCTTTTATTTCTTATCACCATCGAATGAAAAAGAAATTCTTTCGATAATCCAATCCAATAATTCCTGAACATCGAATTCCTACGCGGATACTAAAGTCGTACATCATATACGCGAGCAAAGTTTTCATTTCCATATATGACGAAAAAGAAGAAGAAAAAAAGGAATTGTGTTAAATTTTGTGCGAATTCATGAAAAAGTGATTGTTTTCATATCCGAACCAATAATAAATTCTTTATTACACACGTACTCACATCCGCATACATACACACTCATATGTTGAACTAAAAAAGATGGATCGAGAGTCAAAGTAAAGTATAAGCTATTTTATGTCATTCGTTTTAATTTAGAAATAAATCTATCTGAAGTCAAATATGTATATACGTTATGATTCGAAAAGTAAAAAAAAAGAAGTGAAATCGAGCTATCTACTTCTCCATCGGGTTCGATGATCGAGAATTCATGTCTAACAGTAAAGTTATAAATTCATCTTAAAGAAAATAATATGTATCAGCGGAAAATCATTGTTGTCTGGAGAAAGGAAGAACATTTATTAACTAGTTTGTGAGAAGAAAGTTAAACTTTTCTTATATCCTAAGAGATACAGAAATTTTCTTGGAAAAAAAGGTATCTATTAAATAAGCTCATTTTTCATCAATTTTCCTTTCGTTTTAATAAAGGCAAAAAGTTACCCCCGGTGAGCTATATGAATTTGTCTTGAAAAATTGGAAGGCTTTAGATAAATGGAAATATATCACCGTATACTTATGACCTTTCTATATAAAAACTTTTTTTTCTTTCAAGAATTTTACCTATTTATTTGCATTTTCGTTTCTCTTTCTCTTATTTTTCCTCATGGAACAAATTATTTTTTATATTTTTCACATGCTATACCACTACTCTTTCAATAGGCTTTCATATGAAGATTATATAGCAACGTTAAGATTTTATTTTCTTGCATTATACGTTGAAAGGAATTAAGCTTCGTAAATAATGTTTGCTGTTATTATGATCTTTAATAATGTAGCATTTAATATGGAATTATAATTATCGCGCAAGTCATTAATTTTTATTTTAAATAATGCCTGGTTTGTTATCAGATGAATTTTTCAGCGTTATATACTTAAAAAAGGGAAAGTTATTATTTTCTTTTGAACCTTTTTTTAAATAGTATTAAATTTACTTTTTTTCAGTAAATGTAATACGAAACTCACTAGCCATGGATTTTAACAGAATTTTGAAAAATTTCCTTACTTGGTTTAAATTTTTTTATCATTTTCTGAATAAACAGGCACGAATATTTATTTTTCAAAGCTATTTATTTACGTAATTCGAAACTTTAAAACAAATAATAGTATTTATCGGTAGAATATATGTTTGACTATAAATAAAATATTATAAAATAATATACAACCATGTATAAAAAAGGCTTTGATTTTAAAATTATGAAAGTCATTTTTATTTTATATAATTTTATTTAATCAGATCTTATAATTATAAGACAAATAAAAATAATTTATAAATCCAAAATAATGTGAAATTATATGAACTAAATATATAATTTAAAAAAACTCGTATTATTATATACCGTATTTGATTGCTTCTAAATAATCCAAATAATTAATCCACACAGCATGGAAGATTTGGAATATTCCGGAGATATTTCAAATCTTCCATGCTGTGTGGGTAATAACAACAAGTCTAATTTCATAATTGCTAAGAAAAAAAATACACGTTCATCATTCATAATAACTGTCTTTGTGCTATGCGAACAAACTTATTTTCAATTGAATGGCTTGTAATTTATTATGCGAGCTAAAGGCAGCTTTAGTTTTAGTATGTCAATTGAAAAGCGACAACAATAAAGAAAAAGAAATAAGAGCGGCAAGTTAGAGAGTAAATAACCGTGGAATGATTGGATTTAACGCTTTGTTAAAGTTCCAAAACATTAAAAGCAAAAATAAAAAAAATATATCTATATGAAAGTTGAATAGTTAGAAATGAGAGCATTTTGTCTATATAAAGGAAAAAAGGGGAAAAGTGGAAAAGGGGGTGTTAGAAAGTACACGACAATTAACCTCCAGCAGGAAGCCCGATAATTATCTACCAGCTTTTAATTCCCTAATCAGAGAAACATTGATGAGAGCACGCTATGACAAACCTCATCCTACTATTCCTCCATTCACTCCATAGAATGAAGATTGTATTATTTACTGGAAATGTGCGAGATACAGAACGTGCGAGAAAGAGAAAAGAGCCAGAGAGATAGCAAACCTCTAATAACAGCCGCCACGCGAACGTTCTATTTACCGAATATTTTGCAAAGGGGGAAGATAATATTGTCTGAACGTATCTTGACTTATTTCACTAACACACACGTACACATACGTATTTGTAATAATAGCGTGAAGTCATTTCATCATATTTTCTTTAATATTAAATTTAGATGTAAAATTAAAGAATGTTATTCAAGTTTTGTTATTTTACCAATACATTAAAATCATTGGTTTCGAAAAATTTTGATTTTATTTGAAATCTTTAAAATAAATAATTATTATACATATTTAAATGAATACAGAGTATGTGAATATATATTACACTTACATAATACGTTGATGATTGAATATTCAAACGCATAATTTTTATTTCTACTCTGGTAGAAATGTGAGCATAAAAAATGGTGTATATAAAAATTTAAGGTTATTAGTAATAATAATGCCAAATAAATGGCCATAAAATGTTTAAAAAAAGCGTTTCCATTTCTACTGATCATAAAATAGTAATACAAAGCGTTTCAATTTCTACCAGGGTATTATTTAATGAATAAATGTTAAATTCTTTTCAAATTCTCTTTTTTTTCCCATTGAAACTAGAGTGTTTCACGTCACATCCAGTGATTACATAACCATGTAATCACTGGATTTAGAAACGCATGTAATATAGCACTTTAATGAAAAACATTAACATAAATGTGTAAACCTTATATTGTAACTGAAACATGGTACTATATATATATATATATATATATTATGTCTTACGTTACGTTGAAACCAATATTGCAAAGTAAATTACTATTTAACAACTATTACTATTTTATAAGAAATTCATCGATTTAAAAATGTTCCTTCTTACGTACAATGGAATACTCGGAGACAATAACCTTTAACTAATGTAATTTTGTGCGTCTTTTTTATTATACTCCTTAGTACAAGCTATAAAATCTAATGAGTTTTGTATTGCAATAGAAAAAGAACTTACGTATGGATGTGTTCAGTTTTCGAAGTAACTTGTACTCTAATGCATACAAACAAACTTTATTTTGATTAGTCTAATTGAAAATATTAAATACAGACATGCTTTAAATTGCAAACAATTTAATAATTATAAAAATTGAATTCAAAATTTCTACAAGAATGGCGAGTGGAAGTTTGAAGCTGGAAATTCTGTCGCCAAAATAAAAACTTTAATTGGTTGAAAAGCTAAAGCATTCTTAAAATATACACCAAGGCACTACATTCGAATCCCCATGTATAAATAACGTAAATTAATTTTTGCAAAATTCCCGTCTATCCTTATATGTTAATTATATGAATTTCTTATCAAATTCTATAATTTTTTCTATTGTATTTCTAAGTATTTATTTTAATTTCAAACATTAAATAGAAACAATGTATCTTAAAAGCGAAACAAAATCATTGTTATTGTAGTGAATATAGAGGTAGATGCATCGAACATATATTATATATTCTTTGACTGTTTTCTGTCATTTAAAAATTTTCCAATAAAAATGAGAGAACCAAAAAAAATTATTCAATACAGTCATGTAACTTTGAAATGACAACAGAACTGTCAACTCTTTAATACAGAACACAATATTACAGAGTTAATTTTTAATATATTTATAATATTTTATTAATTTTATATATTTTGAATTCAAAATTTTTAAGAATATATTACAGTCTTATATTTTAACTAATAAAAAGTAAAATATAGAGATGATTTGAAAATTTTTAAAATAAAAATTCGAGAAACTGCTGGTATGTTTGAGCATAAATTGATCTTGAAATAAATTCAAGGAATGTTTTATAAAATTCATCATTGATTATTCTTTCTACTGCAACGCTTTTTAACAAAGTTATAAACAAATGAATGTTGTCAAGTAGCAATAACAAAACGAATAAACTTAATATGTAATATACTGTGAGCCATTCATGAAAGATTTTATTGCATTATTTAAATGAATCAATCGCGCGCAAAGCGCGCTTAACAAATTCTATTACGATAATAAAAAAGGTAATACAATATTATTCCATTTTCTGATTGTTTTTATTTTTGTATTTTTAGTTTTGAAAGGATACGCTTAATCAAAATCAATCATATAAATTGCAATTAAATATCATCAGACTAACAATAAAAATTTAATTAATAGAAGAATCAAATAAAAATAGGAAATGCAATTGATGTTACTATACCGTTTGTCTAGCTAGAGTCAATTAAGAGTTTCATATCAATTGGTAAACGCTTGATGAGAATCGTTTAGAACACTAATTAAATATGGACTAACAATATTAGAATCAAAAGTGATTTGAAAAAATTAGTTCTATAAATAACAAGTTTTAGAGATATGATAAACTTCTGACAAAAATTTATAACATTTATCAAAATTATAAATTAATAAAATATAATAAAAAAGTTATTTAATATATTTTTTACATAAAAAATTAAATATTAAAATTTTTTTCATTTTCAATAATAATACACAATATTATCTATACTTAGAAAAATTTTTTTTTCTCATTTTATTTAACGTCGTTGTATTTATGCTATCATCATGATGCTATAAACAAATCACATGTATGGTACACAGAGGTGTTTTTATCGATTGCCCGAGAGCGGGATTCGAACTCGGGACCTCCATATCACGAATCCATCGATCTACCGAGTGAGCCACTGAGACCTCTAAATATAAAATATATATATATATATATATATATATATATATAATATATACTTTTGGATTTAACTTTTTTAACTAAATCACTATAAATTTGATTATTTCAAATGAAAAATTATATTTAAAAATATTTAAAAAATACTTATGATTCGCTTAAAAATTAATATAACCAAACCACAAAAAAATTTTCGAAAAATGACATCTCTTTTTGATACGAATATATAAAAAATAATGGGAGCCTATATTTCCTTGTTTTAGTGAATCATCCATTATTTTTCAATAAATTCTTGTATATGCTCATTTAAAATCGAAAAGATTAAAAGCAGTAATACACATTAGAGAATCATGGCATCATATTCATTATGGCACTAAAAGCCAAGCAATTACGAGACGCAATAAACTCTCACAAGACACGAGCTTTAATAATCTAAATGGCTGAAATTTGAAATTAGGAGTTATATCGAGTGCATTAAGGGAGATGAAATATTACGAGGTGTCGTCGTTCCTAGTCGTCATCATTCTCCATACCCTTTATGCATATATACATATTATTCAAATATTGTGGCTACTGTACTTTAACTCCTTTAGATATGAAAAGCAGAGGGAAAGGGTTAGGGAAGACAGATCATGAATTACTTCCTAAATTAATAGCTTGTTCAAGATGTACGTATGTACATACTTACTCTTAAGTATATACCTAAATATATGTTATATATATTAACGAATGAGTTTATATGTTTTATTGATGTCTTCCTTTACACTGCAAATAAAAAATTGATGAGTTTTCCTTCAATGAAAAGTATTATACTGTAGTTATAATTCTTCAAGTGTCAGTTGAATTTGACTACATTACATTTAAACTTACATTAAAAAGGCGTTCTTTACATTTAAACAATATAGTTTATTAATTTGAAATTGATTTTTTTTTAAATTGTATTTTCGAAAAGTTGTTTCCTTGGAACATAAAGATTCGATCAAATGAAATTCAGAAAACAATATAAACAAAAATGTAAAACAACTTTTAATGCATTTAAAAAAAATCTTATCATAGTAGTCTTTTCTTGAAATAAATAGAGTTTAAGTTAAAACATGTGAATTGAGAAAAAAAATTTGTTGAAAAAAATCAAATTAAGAGAAAATAAATACTTGAATTTTAATTCAATTTCTATCTCTTTATAACTTTTAAACAGCTGAGTTTTTTTAACAAATTTTCTTAAAAGGCAAAGGCAATATATTTAAAATTTAGCAAAAACTGCTTATAACTTTGAATAAATTTAATATTATATCGAATGAATGTGACTTATTGCATCCTTACGGCAAATGCAATGCACTCTTCTTATGCAATATTGCTAATCTGTTTGTGGATTAATAGTTGAACTAGAAGTAAATATAAGATTATATCTTAAATATTTAATATTTAAAAAATTAAATCTTTTCGAAATGTTAATAATTTCATTGTTATCCTTAAATTATACATAATAGACTTTATTTTTGGAATTTAACGAATGCATTTAAATTGTGGCATAGTTATTACGCTACTAAACAATTCTTTTTATGGTTGAAATAATATCTGATTATATTTACTTATAACTAATAAGTTGTCTTTAGATATCTTATTGAAATGGTTTAATGTTTTTAGAAAATCAATTTCGTTACACTTATTTATAACATCCATTTGGAACAGCATTATAAACCAAATGAAGTAAAATAACCGCATTTATTATTCAGTGAGATGCATTAGCTGAATGATTTTGTTGTTTAAAAACTTTTTTTATCATAAATATTCAAACTTTAACAAAAGCGACGTATTGATTACAAATACAGTAATTTTTTCCTAGCTTCCAAATGTACAGAAATATTTTATAAAAATATAAAAAATTTGAAAAATCCAAAAGTTTGAAAAAATAAATAATGTCAAAAATGTTTATAGATACAGTCAATATTTTATAAAACATTAATTAATAACTACAGTTAAATTGTTGTGCCGACTATTGAAATAATATGGACTTTATGTAATTTTCATTGTCGGTTAAAGAAATCGATTTTATAAAGGGCATGAAGTTCATAAGCTTTATAATAATTAATAAAAACAAAATGAAATAAAAAATAGTAGTAAATATTAGTGATCATTTAAATGGAAAAAAATAAAGACTGATAAATGGTTTATGTTGGAAAAATTTATTATTTATCAATTAAAAGTCTTAAGATAGTTTAAATTAAGTAAAAAATTAATAATTCGTTTCCGCTTTTGTTCAACACTAGCCGTTGAAATAAAGAATATATTATTTACGTTAACTCATTCATCAAACGTTTTTCATCTTCATAGGAATTTCATTTTTATGAATTATATTTATGTAGAATATCAGAAAATTTTTTTGACGAATTTAAAATTCATGCATAATTACAACGTTATATACATGTTTATACAGCATAAAACAGTTCAAATATTTCACAATTATAATAACTAATGTTAAAAAATGATAAATTACATAATTTTTGATAAAGTCAATAAAGTAGACAAAGTTGTATGTTAAAATTATCTTCGACATTGTTAAAATCAACGAATGTTACCGATTAAAATAATATTTTCCAAAGCTCGTGCTTAGCAGAGTCCACACAGAGTCATATACGCTTTAGTGAACGTTGTGCGTTATATTAAACGTAGACTCCTTAGGGAATCGTTGCGCTTGCGTGCTTTTCAAATTTTGCAAATCAAATTCTTCATGCTCTTCTGAATTATTCATGTCAAAAGTGAAGTTAAGAAGAATTTCATTAGCTTAAGTATCGTTTCGTAACCATTTTCCCTTTCTATATAACTTTTTTTTTTGCTTCTTATTCTCCCCTTTATTTTTGGTCTAAGAATTTTTTCTTTTTACCCCTTTTATATAACATCTATGTCCTTGATTTTACCCTTGACAATCTTTGCCTTTGGAATAAAAACAAGACCATGCCCAACTAAATTGGTCTTATAGAACGTCTTTTTTTAAGTAAAGTCGATGAGTAACTCACGGAAACTTTTTTTTTGTTTTATAATACTGAAAGGGTGACAAAATCACCTTATTTAACGCATCAGAGATTTAGCAAGTTTAGCTATTGAAGAATAAAGGGAAAGTAAGATAGGGTAAAGTTATTTTAAAGCTTGAAAAAGCTTTTTGTTGATAAAACAAATTTTTGGTCTGATTTTTTCTTATTTATAGAAAAAATAAAATTTTTCATTAAATATTACAGCGTAAAAGTTATTTATAAGCTCTATCTTCTTTTAAAAAAATTAAATAAATTTTTCTCATCATTTCAACCTTAAGTTACACTATTTAATACAAAGCAGCTAATACATATTCATCTCGTACTCAAAATAAAAATTCATATTTATAAGAAAGTTTAGGTTAATTAAAATAATTTCTGCTACTTCATTTAATCTAATGAATTAAACATTAATTTTTCACTTTCTATGAAAAAATGCTTACATTAATTTAAATAAATTTCTTTAATATTACATTGTCCACATAAACATCTCTTTAATCTCCAACGTCTATCCCTTTTGCTATACTCACATCACATGTGCCTTTGAGACTATTCCAGAAAAAAAATAAAAGGTTTATATATATATATATATATATATATATATATATATATATATATATATATATATATATATATATAATGGCTTATATATTCTATATTTCCTGAGGCTATTGCGTTAAGCTTACGTGGAACGAAATGTCAACAGTCTTTTGACATCAGGAGTAAGGTGTGGGTGGTAATATAATTACACATTTTGCGAGGCAACAATATACAAAGATAATATTATTTAGATTTCACCGAACAATTTGTTTATTATATTGCTTGTACTACGATGTTTACTTAAGCGTATAGATTGTTTATGCTCGCTGGACGTTAAATAATAAACGATTGTTTCGATTTGCACGGGACTAAACGTAATTAATGTTTATTGTCAAGGCCATTATTGTTTATATTTGCTTTGTATTCAATAGAGAATATATTAATAAAATAAACATTGATTACACTATAGAAAATTTTTATGAAATTACAATTATAAAATAATATTTAAATTGCGTATGAAAAATGAATTTTTGTTAATAATTATTTTTATTTATTAAAATGATTTTCGTGTGATAAGAAAATTGATAAACTCACAAAGATTTTATTTATCAACATTATTATAGTTATTTGAATCATTCATAAAATAAGATAATATTTTGTTTTTACTGTGTATACTTTAAAGATGTTATATTTTATACTTATAAGGAGAATATCATTACATTTAAGACCCGGATTTTGCCAAATTTTACTATATTTTTTCTTACCTAAAATTTAAAAAAGCCAAATTTTTTCGGTTCAACATTCAATTTTTTTAAAGTTTGGTTTAACAGTTTGGTCTGAATTTCGAGGTCTTTTTTTTTAATTTGTAATATTAATATTTTAAAGGTATTAAAAGTATTAATCTCTGATATGGATTAAGTAAAATTTTTGTTGAATAATTATTTTAAAATAGTTTTACGACCATAAGAAAGATTAAAAATTAAAAAAGCTTTCTAATTTAGATATAACTGCTGATAACATTAAAAGAAAGATAATTTTTTTATAATTTCATGAAAAGAAAAAATCCAAAAAATAGAAGCGAATCTGGGATTTAAATGTAATGCATTCTCCTTGTTAGTATGTATATAATATTCAAATTCGTAAAATGCTTTGCTTGTCGAATATATTATTATATGAATTAATTCCATAACACTCATTTGTACTAAATTACGTCGACATAATATTTATTTTTTTATTATTTATTACTTACTTTTAAAAAAAATTTTTTTATTTTTCATTCGCTTTACTATAACATTAAAGGTAAATTTCAATATAATAATAAAATATTTAATACAAAATATTATAAATAATACAAGCTGCCAATATTTCTTAGCAATTTTAAAAATATAAAAGTCACCGACTAAGTTAAAAAGAAAAAGAATTATGGGAATTTAGAAAATTAACATGGGTTTTTGGTCAAAAATAACATTTATGCTTATAATTTGGTAATAAAATTTTTATTAACCAAAAATAAAATTGTAGATTTTTTTATTATAAATTTAAATTGATAAAAATGGCATGTCACTGATAAAATAAAAAAGTTAAAAAAATTAGTTAAAATCGATATAAATAAACTCTAGCACGAGTAAATTGCAGATATTTTTTGTGAAATAATAAAATGTAATAATAATAGCATTTAGTTATAAAATTTTTGTTGATTCCTGCTTGATACAGCACTTAATAATAGAGCTACCTTAATGAATGTAAAAAAGACCTTAGCAAATTACTTTGTTATCCAAATTCTGTGATTATACGAGCATGAATCTAGTTCTTTTGTAATGGTGGGAAAAGCTTATGAAAGTATGTCAAAAGAAAGGAAAAAAATTAGTATAACGAAATCCTTCTCAAACCAAATTGCCTCGTGTAAATATATATATATATACACAAGCGTAGTCTAAGCAATTGATGCTCGTTTCTCTAGAAGCGTTAGCTAATTGGCATAAAAAGGAAAAAAAGTCCAAGAGCATTGGGCAATTATAAGAGAAAGTAAGACGATAAATGAAAAAGTAAGAAAGAAAAAGATTTGAAATAAAAAACATTAAAAGAAGTGAACAGTGTTGTGAGAAATTTGCGGTGCTTGTGTATTAAATGATATAATAGTAATAAGTAAAACTTCTTTAAAAGCTTCGTGCAGTAGAGTTGTCAAGATATCGAAGTTTAGGGAGTGAAATTCATTGGAGCAGAAAAGAAAGCTAGCCAACAAAAAACTAAAGTGTAGAAAGAAAAAAAGAATTAAAAGTATAAGACGGGAGCAAGCTTGTGTAAGACGAGACAAATATTTTACAAATCTTTTATTAGAAAATCAATGGTCAAGAATGATATTCTAAATTTTAAAAGCCTTTAGAAATATCGTAGAACTAGATCTAATTAATATCTAATTATATTAATTTTTTAACTTAATCCGTAACATATTAAAATTAATATAAAATTTTATAGAGAGATAAAAATAAATTGTCAAACCATAAGTTATTATTTTATAATAAAATAAAGTAGTTTTGAATAAGAATGAACAATTTTTATACAGTTTGAATAATATTTAAAAATAATTTGACTAATACCATTTTCAAACTATCTTTAAAATAATCCAATCGATAAGCAAAAGCCAATGCACACTAAACCAAAATCAAACCATTCTATCCTATCTTTCACTCTCTCTATAAAAAAATAACAGTAACAGACAAAACTAAAAAAAAAAAAGTAGTCACAGACACAAAGGGCACCAAAAGATAGGGTTAAAATGGGTAGTAAGAGAGATAGATATACATATAGATACATACACAAACGCGTCGCGTCGCGAACGGGCTATTCCCCCGGCGTTGAGAGTGAGACACGCCCTACGTGCAGGTCGATACCGGAACCAACGCACTTCGCATCCTCGCTCTAACTCTCCTTTCCTATCTCGTTCTTTCTTTCTCTTTTTTTTTCTCTACCATTTTTGTATACCTACATATACGTGTGTGCGTATTTATGTATATATTTATACTGCACTTGGAACTTTATACAATACTTTCCCTTTTTTAAGATATGCACATTATATGTAAAAAGGAAAAAAAAATATATGTACTGCGAGTACGTTGGATCTTCGTATATTTGTAAACCAGTTATGTTGCTTGTTTTCTTTTTGATATTACTTTTTTTTAGTCGTATAAACTTTTTTTTTCTTCTTTTTCTTTGATGGAAATAAAATGCTAAGGGTAGTGGACGATCAATAAATTATAATGTATATTATGTAACGTAAATTATGATACTTTATGCTCGTATTACAATGACCCCATTGATATTTTTAGGCGTTACGCATATACAAATTTTAATCATTAACAACTTATATCCAATTTTTCTTATACCCCTCGATTACTTGAATATTATGCGTTTCTGGCTTCTGAATCCAATAATTTGAATCATAATTGGTCTATTGTATTTACTGTTATGCTTTCTTAATTGAAAGGCTTAATTTAATGCTGCAGGGTAAAGATCAATAATTTAATGGTTGTCTAAAATTTCGATGATGGCAAATGTGTTCTGTAGTGAAAAAAATGTTTATAAATAGCGTTCGATGGTTATTAATTGACTAAACGAGTTTTTACTAATTTTAGTATTCTTCAAATAAACCAGGTTATTTATAAATGTAATTATATACTTTCATTTAAAAATACAATTCTAAATTCTTCTTTTTACTAAAAATTTATTTTAACATTTTTTTATCAAATTTTTCCGGTTATATATATCTTATTAGAATTAAATTATTATATAATACCTTATTATAATTTATCTTTAATTTATGCACTTTATATAAATAATATATGCAAAGATTGTTTGCCAGTTCCTCTACATACTAAATCTCGTAAATAGAAAATCCTTTAGGCAAAACATGATATAAAAATATTTTATGACCCACGTAAGAGTAAAAAGAAAAAAAAGGTTTGCATATTTATAATGAAAAAAAACTGTAAATTGAAGGAAGCTAAAATGCTATGGTACTTAACTTCTTTAAATTTAAATTCAAACTTCATCATCTACTTTTAAACTACATGAAATATTTTTAATAATAATTTATGTTATGTTTATGTTAATACGTTTGCTGGTAAATCTAAAAGATACCTACTTAAATTTTTTTTTCATCATTTATTTTTAAAATTATTTCAGTAATTACTAATTAAATTTAATTTATTAAAAATGAAATGTAAAGTTATAAATATTTTTCTCATAAATAGGAATTAATTTTTAAAAGTTAATGAAAAAAAAAATTTTTTTAAATATCCGACAAATTATAAAAATTATTTATTATTTCAATTTGATTAAAATAAATAAAATGAGATTCGTAAGATTAAGAAATCAATTTATGAACAAGTTACAATCATAAAAATTTGGCTGGAATACTTCAAAAACTAATTGACTTCATAAATTCATCTAACATATTTCAAATTATTATGACTTTAAATTTCAAAAACGATTAAAGAAGATTTACACCAATTATTAAGGATCATAAAAAAAATAATTTTTTTCACAAAAATAGTTTTTGAAATAAATGTAGACAACTTAATCTTTAAAAATTAAGTAACCATTAGTAATATAAATTTCATTGAATTATTTTTAATAATTTCAGTGTTACAGCAATTCGTTAAAAAAAGTTCGTTTCTTCGATAAATCGATGTAAAACAAAAGCGTATCAATTAAAATAGTTCAATTAGATAAAAATTAGTCAATTCATTTTCAAGATACATACGTTCATATCTAAACAAACAAATATTATGCGGAAGCAAAAACAAATATAATAAAATGGAAGGCAAATACTCATCACGAACAATTTAAATGTATTAAACAATTAAGAAGTAGAAAAAGAATAAAGGCAGATACACCAATGTAATAAGACATAACTAAAAATAAGTTATAACTAAAAATATACAATAAATCAAATTATGGTTAAATTTTCCAAATGGTTTTATAAACCAATAAAGTATAATAAAAAATGAAACAAGAAGAAAAATCTTGAAAGATAACAGAAACAATTTCTTTCATTCCATTATTTCACTTTTCAATGAAGAGTTTGTTCTAGAACAAATATATCTACTGTCAATTTTAGATCACGACAAAGTTGACATGTTAGAAGTTGAAACATTGAAACAGAAAAGAAAGAAAATGAGAGCTCCAAGTGAAAAGTTTGTAGATTGATAGAAAAAAAAAGAAAAGAATGAGTAAAATTAGTTGTATTCGCTTGAGGATTTTCATTCTTTCTTCTGTTGTACATCGTATAGCTACCTTGCTCAACGATTGGAACCGAAGTGGTTCTTTAAAAAAAAAGAGAGAGAGAGAGAAAAAAAAGAAAAGGAAGTTCTACTGTAATCGAACCTTATATCGATAAAAGTTCAATGAAAAGTTCGAGACGAGAAAGCCGTTGAGTGGCCGTTAGAAGGAAATTTCTAAGTTTTCCAACCATTTTACCAATCTTACTCACTACGTTAAGTTATTTCGAGTTTATCATGAGAAAAAGGCACATATACTTACTACTTAAAACTAAAGAATTTACTTCTTACATAAGGCTAATGTTATAGGTTCTTCTGCTAGCTTTTCACTTCTTTCAATTAAAAAATTATAATGAAGTTTGCTTATTCGATCCCTTTTATTTAAAAAAAAAAGAAAAGAGTTTTGTTTAAAAACTTAAATTATTATTAAAAAAGAATTTTCAAGCCAAAACTTTGATTGTTAGTGAAAAATTTTTTCTCGTTAATGTTGTAACACCTAAAGTACTGAATGTTGGCCGCTATAATTAAATAAGTTTTGAAAAATGTATATTGTAATATTCATAAAATTAATGAGCGAGTACATCGTTCGTGGCTTTTATTCGATAAAAATAATTTTAAAATCATAATCTTTATTTTAATGAATGATTTGAAAATTCTTGTAAACCAATAGATACTTCATAATTAAATAGTTAATTTCTATCATGATACATAGCATGCATAAGTAGTTACAACAAAGAATAGTCAGACATAATAACTATGATGCTTAATTTTTCCAAATAATAATCTATTAACAATTTATAGTATAAATTACTCAAAATTTTTTCTCTTCAATCTCTACAAAAATTATAATGTAATTAAAATCAAGAAAAAACAATATCTGATACAAACAAATAATCGATAAAAAAAATACAATCTTTTGTAAATCTAAAAATAACATTATTCCATTCACGTAGAGAAAGTGTGTACAAAAAACGCTTAGGCAAATTATAATCTCACTTCTTGTGTGTATGTGTAAGGAGGGTGGGTTTAGAGGAGGTAGGGGAGGATTTTAACAAGAGAGATCGAATATTGATAATTCATGTCACGTAATCATAAAATACGCAGATATTCTCTACCTTTAGATAAAATTTTGACTATATGCACATGTCAGTATTAAGAAGCGGAAGCGTGATCTCATTGTCATGCGCCAAGTATATTTCGCAGTTTGATAGTGATATCATACCTATCCTTAGTATGATAGAACCTCTATAGCATCTCTCTCTATCTCTATCTCCTTTCTCCTTTACTTCAACGAACTTTCTTCATCAAACTAAAATGACATCAGTCTTGTTTAACAAAATTTTGAAGCTTTAAGGTAACACGTGTTATAACTAAACTCAATTTTGTTGATAATGAATGTTTGAGAGAAAGTTTATGATTTTTTAATTTAATATAATTCAATTCTTTAGTTATATTAAAATTTTGTTATTTTACTTTAATTTACTCAAGGTTTCTAGTCTAAAATTAAATTTTATATTTATTATTGCGATAAAACAATAAATATTATGCATTTATAATTAATTGTTTTTTCTAAATTTTATTAGTAAACATTCGTTTCTAATGCTTTTATTTTATATTGTATACAGAAAAGTGATATAACACTCAGTTCAACGAACTCATTTAATTTGATAAGTGAAAACGAATTGATATAAAATTCAATGATACATAAGAATAATTGCCATAATTCAAGCACTATCAATTGCCAGTAATGAGAAGATATCGATCTAGTAATAGACTTCAAGACTCAAATGAATAGTATTGAGGAAACTTTATTATATTAGTGTACCAATTGAAGTAGTTACTTGCTTGTTACTCCACTTGTAAATGATCAATCGACCATCAATAGATCAAAATTATAGTTACACCATTTTTCTTTTCTCTTTATCTTCTTTTTTTTTTATTTTTTAATTCAATCTATCTTCATTTATTTTGTTATTTACGGATCAATAAAAAACAAGATTTAATGCACAATTTTTCTATCAAAAAAGTAAATTTATTGTTTTGTTCTTTATTTATTTCGGGATATCTTTTGAACAAATTTAGTTAATATTTCATCGTTTATATTTACATACTAAAATTAAAAATAAAAGGACTTTTTAATCACGTTTACTGTGTCACATAAATTTAATCTTTTTATTATCCCTTCAACTTTTTCCCTTTTAGAATAAAAACATCAGAATATAAAAACCTCGAGAAAAAAAAGTAAAGAAAAAAACGGAAAACAAACTATTTTACCATACACGCAATGCAATGCAGCTAAGTAGCAAATAAAAAAAAATCTTCTAAAAAAAAAATTTCTCAAGTAAACTCTTGGGAGTCGGTAGAAAGCGAGAAAGAGACAGAGTGAGGAAAAAAGCCTGTAAAATACTCGCCAAGGGGGTAACCCGAGTAGAAGGTAATGTCACACAGAGAGAAAGCTAGCGGCGTTACCGCAAACACGCAGTCAAGTAAGAGAGAATGAGGGAGGAAAAAAAAGAAAAAGGGAGAAGAGAAAAGGCAACCGATGTAACCGAATACTTCTCTAATGCAGTTTCCTCCTCGCGGCGTATGGGTGACGAAATATCATGAAAAGAGAAAGAGAGAAAAACATAGAAAGAATGTAGAGAATGAAGAAGTAGTTTCCTCTACCCCAATATTTTTTCGTTACTTTATCACATGAAATTCGGCGCTCGACTGTCTGAATGCCTATATTGATTTGATGTCAATTTTTATCTAGGTATTTTTACTGGTATTAATAAGGAAGATAAATAAAAATGAGAGAGATGGGAAAAAGTATTAGTCATTTTGGGATGTATAAAGATGCCTAATGACTCTATCATAAGTAATGAGCTTTTTTTCTCTCTCCAATCCACCAGTTATTTTTTCTTTAAGCGATTATGAATGTGATAAAATATTTTGCAAAAGGGTTCAATTTTATAACTGTGCTGAGTAATATGTTTTTTTTTGATAGACAGTGAATGTTAAATGATTAACGATGATGTCATATTTAAAAATTTATTTATTCTAAAAAGTATATGAAAATTGTTATAAAATAAACTTCTTTTAGAAGGATTTAAAATACTGATATTACGGTTTTTTGAATTTTTTTATTCATAACCCAAAAATTTTAGAAATATCTTTATATTATAGCCTTCCACTTTGACTAATAAAAAACATGACGAGAAAATATTTCAAAAAGTTTTTGAACAAAGATAAAAAAATTTGTGAAACTAAAATGTCGATAACCAAGCATAAATCATATACTTTGTTAAATCACTTTAAGAATATAAAATTTCAGTTGTTTTCCATATTGATATCCAGAAAAAAGATAAAAATTATACATTATACTTAATAAAATTTTATAGCCAGTTCCTTAAAAAGTTTCTTACTTAAAATCACAGTAATTTTTACTCAACCATTATCGCTCGTTACAACGTCGAAAAAAAAAAGAAAAAAGTTGTTCATTCCCCCTCAAACAACACTTCAACTTTAATTAGACAGCTAACTCTCATTCGCCACTTTACTCTTCAAAATCAATTCAACTTCAGACCTTAAGGTGACGAGAAAGATATCTCTCCCCTCAAAACGTCAAGAATTTCAACAATTTCTTTCCTAAGTAAAAAATCAAAAGACCATAAGCTAAGCTACGGATATCTTTATTAGAATAGTATAAGTTTTAACTTGAAAATTTGAAATTTTCGCGTGGGCAAACTTTACGCATTAATTGCGTAACATTGGCCAAGGCAAAAGAGAGAAAGACATTGGGTAGGTTTTTTTTTAGCTGCCATTCAGGGGAAGAGGATTTTACCTAAGTCCCTCGAGGGATGAAAGAAAAGGAAAACGTAAAACGAAGCCAAGCTACTGCTAAGGTTGTGTTGTACAAGAGAAGCAAAAAAGGGTCCAGTGTAAAAGGGCAAGCAATAGGAATTGGATGAAAAAGAGTTAATCACCCCCTTTTGTGGTAACAGAAGGTGTACAAGCTCTGCGCGTACCCCAAGCTTCGTTAATAGGGAAACTGAAAAGTTCAAAGTATATATCTGTATATATTGATGCTACGGGTGCACTCACCCTTCTTATATAGCTTTTGTGCTACAAATCAGATGGAAGGAAAGATGTTTGTATAGATTACCGTTCACGTATATTTTTTTTTTCTCTTTTTTTTCCAGGGCAAAAGTCTTTATTTCACTTTCCGTGATTAGTGAACACGCGTAAGTTTTTACGAGAAAGAAATGTTACGTCTACGTAAGGTACTTCTCTTTAAGAAGTTTTTTTTTATGAGAAAGGATAGAAGTAGATATTTTGAGAGATGGTTTAAACGAGTACTTTAGAAAGACGAAAGTTTTACACGTTTTAGTTTTATCTTCTTAGCTTTTACGGTAGACATTCACTAGAGAAAATTAGATGTGGATGTACTCTATATATGTATAAAGATTGAAAGCTACGTCGTTGAGTAATTTTTTGAAATTCTCTCTCGTACGAATTGGGTTAAGCTTTATATTTTTAACCATAAATCTATAGTATATCTGCAAATTTTAAAGTAAAATGTAAATCTTGTTATTTTAAACGCGTTGGAAAATTTTCAAATATTTTTGTACGTGCGCTCTTACGCGAAGCCATTTTGAAGAGATTTTCAATAATAAATAACTTGCAAAGTTTATATTTCTCGTAGATACTTACAAATCTAGTTGAAATTATTTATTTTTATGGTAAATGTAATTTGTAGAGAAATATCGTAATATTTATTAAATAAAAATGAATGTACGTCAATAAATAAATTTTATCCAAAGAAACATCTTTTAAAGCCTAAAATACGTAAGTTTAAGCAATTTCAGACAATCTACAGCATAACCATCTATTACAGTTTAGTAATTGCCTAACTTTGATTATAAACCTAATCCCTCCCAACTCCCCCCCTCGAGCATCTTCTTATGTATATAAAACATTAGATACAAGGATTTACAAAGTGATAAAAAAGATAAAATTAAAAGGACATTACGCATCCGTGCCAAGATTCTAAACTAGTATTCCAACGCGCTATTCTTCAACAAAGTATTTGCCTTCTCCCTTTTCTCCTTTGTTAACTTGTTTGTAATACGAATTTTCGCTACATTATAATACCCTTAGTTTACCTCTTAAGGGTATTACGCGTCTTGAAACGTCAATTTGAACCCTCGCTTTTAATACGGGAACAATATGCTGTATTACATTACAGTAGAGAAAACTTAAAGCTCTTTTTTCTCTCTTCTTTTTAATATAATTCAACGATACCCAAGTGACTGTTATTGTATTTATATCGCCTTAAGAAAGGTTCAATCTGTTTTACGAGGTAAAATATTTTATCTAAAGATAAAATGTTAAAATGTAAAAGATAAGAAGAGGGAAGAGAGCGAGAGAGAAAAGAAAGAGAAATGTTTGCGTTAAAAGAGCATCCAATTAGCATCGTAAGCTCACAAATTAGCGAAAACAGTTGAACTTTTTTTTATTTGACTTTTTATATCGAGCAGAGGTAGGGAAAAAATTTTTTTTTATTTTCCTAAGCATTATAAATCGCTAGTTTTTCATTTCCTGCCTTATGTACTCGATAAAGTTGAGAGTAGACTCGTTAAACTTTACCTTTGACCAAAAGCGGTGAGCTTAACAAACTTATATTATATGAGCCTACGAGACACTCAAAGGACTTGTGCTCTTGTACAAGCTAGAATTTTTTTTTTCCTTTTTTTTAAATCCAAGCTGGAGAGAATTTTAAACCTCAGTTATTGAAAAGTTAAATAGACAGTCATCATAGTTATCTACGCGTGTATATATATGTATATAAATTTTTATATGAGCTTATTAAAAAGTAGTCAACGTTTCGTAGAGGTTAGCAACCAGATGAGAAGGTAATTTATCAACGGTACAGTAGTAAAATTTTTGGAAGCTATATAAAGAGCCCTTCAAAAATTTGATAATAAAAAGAAAAGTACTGAAAAAATAAGCATACGCATGTGCTTTTAAAAGTGCTTGAAAAAAATATTTCATGAACATTTTTACTATGTTAACGTCAACATATATAAACTTCATACCTATGTTGAACTATTTGAGTATTTATATTGCTATCGCGTGCGTATTTAGTTTCTTTAAATAAAAATATATGATTTATATTCTTTTTTTTTCAAACTAATAATTTAAATTTTATTATATCTGCGTTTAGCGTTTATTACATATATCTTATATATGAGCAATATTAAAAAGAGAAGAATGAAAAATAAAAATGGCCCACCCCCATAGCGGCAAACAACTAAACCGTTCATATAAATCGAAAAAATAAAGAAAGGTTATACCCCATTCTGTTCATAACGACGAAAAAACGTCGAAATTATCATATTTCTTTCGTAAAAAAAGAAATAAAAAAAGACAAAAAATAGAAGAAAAAAAAAATACGAGCGTATACAAAAAAAAACGCGCTTGGAATGCATGCAAAAAGCCATCATCAAAAAGTAGGGAAAAAAATGAAACGACTCTCACTTCCCCTCTTGGCAATAACAAAACATACACGTATGGATATTCCATATATATACGAGCTTTTATTTTTCCTCCCTTCTCATCATTCGTACAAACGTTACGAAAAAAAAGAAAATAACAAAAAATAAGAAAAGATTTGCCCAAAAAGACGTAAACGAACGACTTTTCATTGCTCCGTTTAATACTTTAGCTTGTCCTTTCTTTCATGTTTTACTTGTATATATGGCTGACCCTACTTATATTTTTTTTTTGTTCTTTTATTATCTATCATTTATATTTTTTTTTTCTTTTTACTTCGTAGCTCATTCGAAGGGATTTCTTAGCTCTGGTTGGATGAATGTCGAAACAAGCTGTTTACGTTGTTTAAGATGCTCTCTGTGTGATCTTTTCAACGATAAGATTATTTTGATATTCCAAGAGATAGATGGAACGTTTATTTTAACAATCTGAGTTCTTAAGAAAAATCTTTTTTTCGTGCTACTGACTTATTTTTCTTGCTGAGAATAAAGATGTTTTCTTTATGGTTTAGTTATTGTTTTTAAAAGCTAAATTTGTATGAAAAGGAAAGAATTTTTTTTTAATAAAAATATTATTTTTTGAACAAAAGAGAAGCATGAATTTTATAAAATTTTAATTAGAATACAATATTTTCTTTAATATAATATTTTAAATTTTATAAATGTTTATAATCCTCTTGTAACCGGCATAAATTTTTACAACTTCCTGAATAAGCCACGTGAATCGAAAGTTTTCACGAAAAATCAAAAAAATAAACCTTTCTACAAAGAAAACTAAATTTCCAGAACATTTTCCTAAACTAACGTTAACGCGCGTCATTGAGTATTAGCATCTTAAATAAAATATACACATCATTCCTTTTTCTTTGCATCACTGATTTTTTCAATACACTTAAAACGTTAGTGCGCTATCTTTGCCAACTATTTTGAATAAAAATGCTGAAAAAGAAATTTAACCGTTATCGGCATTTCTTTTCCCTCTTTTATGCGTATGCGAACGCTATTTTTGCATCTATCGCTTAACACAAATGGATCGCAATGCAAACTTATCTAAGATCCCTTTGGGCGACAGGTTATTTTTTATTTTCCTTTAGAAAATTAATCGTCGACGTTTGATATTAATGTTTCAAAGTAAACGATTCTTCTTTATAATATTTTTTCATATTTTTTTATTATAAAATTGAGATAAGCAAGATTTTTTTCGAAAAAACTTGATTTTTTTTATTTTGAAAGGAAATGCAAGGGATTTGACTCTTGAATTTAATATTTAATATTTAAATTTATTTTTATTCCTTCATAGATTTTAAATATATTGAGATTTTTTAGCCACATTTCAGAGTATTTATTTAAAAGGTTATGATTTTAATAGCCCTAATAAGAATAATAGTCTTCAAATGTGTTTAAAACAATCCTAGTTTTATTTAAAATTTTATGCATAAAACTATGCTTGTGCAACAAGTTTCTTCTTTAAAGAAGTTTATCAAATTTGTTAAAATATTGTTATTAAAAATTTGTATTTTAGAAAACTAAAAAAGTACACTGTAAGAGAAAAAATAGTATATATTTATAAAAACAATGAACGATAACATGGAAAAACTGAAAGTAATTAAAAATAACATGAATTGAGGTTCTCATGACTTATCATGACACTACGGGTTGTAATAAATACAATACACGTTTTACATTGTTCTACAAATTCCTCTTTTTTATATCAATTTAATTATGTCATACGATGAAAAGAAAAGTTTAATAATAATTTATTTAATTTAAATATTTATTTTATTATATTCACTCAAGTATATGTGACATAAATATCAACTGTTATAATTACCATACGTTATAAAGTTAGCAGAAATGAAAAATACATGTAAAATTATATACACTTTTAGCCAATATATGTATATATGAGGTCTCAGTCGTTCATTCAGTAGAATAATGGATTCGTAATTTCGAGGTCTCGAGTTCGAATCCCGTTTTCAGCTGATTTATACAAGCCCGTTGTATCTTACATGTGTTTTGTTCACAAACACACTGACGATCTCTTGAAAAAAAATTCAATTTTAAATGAATAGTTTGTAAATTAGTAATCAAATTCTCTTTTAGCATATTTGGATAAAATTCTCTAAATTTTAAATTAAAATGCATAGTATTGCAATTCCAAAAATAAATTTGTGTTTTTTTCGGAACCTACACTAATTTTGTTTTTTTTTTTACAATATATATATAAGAAGGTAGGAAAATATTCTTTTAAATACTTACAGTCATAATTCATAGACATCCTTAATTTACTGTCTTCAAACTTCGCGAAGCTTACGATTCACACGAATTGTCAACTTTTTCGTGACTTTA
This sequence comes from Anastatus disparis, assembly GCA_017163975.1. Taxonomy (NCBI): domain Eukaryota; kingdom Metazoa; phylum Arthropoda; class Insecta; order Hymenoptera; family Eupelmidae; genus Anastatus; species Anastatus disparis. Next base: position 8,359,048 of record JAFFSR010000251.1, read on the forward strand.
GAATGTCGGCACGGCTCCCTTTACAAACCACGGAAAAAATAATGGCTCTCTGCCATCAAAAGGGAAAAAGTGAATGCCGAGAAATAAAATAAAAAAAAGAAGTGTAAAAAGGAATTGAAAAAAACGACTTGGAGTCAAACTAAACTTTCTCTTCTGAATTGATTGCGTCAAGAGAAGAAAAAAAAAAGAAAAAAGGAAAACCGATAGATTTTCCTCTCCAACTTATTCCTGACCATTAAACTTTGTCTCTTGGCAATATTTAAAATCGGTAAGCTTCTCTTACGACAAGGGGGAAGAGCCCCCTTTTTTTCATTTCTTTCTCTTGAGATTAATTTTAAAGGGGACAAGCTTTGTAGCGTTTTAAAGCCACTAGCGTATATAGAAAACCTTAATGTTTGATTCTAAAGACTGGACTTGTGACACGCTTAAATAGAGAGCTTAAAGAACGGTAATTAAACTACCGGGAATGAGATTAAAATGATGACGGGAAAAGTACAAGCTTTAACGACGATCTATCGGTTGACGTCTCTCATTTCTCTTTTACTTCCTTTTTACTCTCTCATTTTTTTTCATTTTTTTTTCGCGTAGCTGTACTTATATATGATTACAAATGTTTCTAACTTTGGTTAATTAAGAAGTTATGAGTTCTCCTTTTTTTTTATTCGTGAATAATCCTTAAGAGAATTATTTTTTAATATTTTAAAAACATTTGAAAATTTTATTTTAAAGAACGGTAATTAACTCGGGGAGGAATTGAGCTCAAGGGTCATTGATTTCAATTTCCCTGTAGGCAGTTTCATAATTACTGTAAAAGCTATGTTCGCCATAGCTATTGTATAGAAACTCAAGTATCTATCGAATAATAATAATAAGTTTAATTTTAAAATTCTATAAAAAATGTTAACATATTAAAAAAATAAATTTTTTGCATATTTTTAAATTACGTCAATTTTTGTCGATTAGTTATACAATGAATATTATTAAAATATTTCGGTTTAATAATTTAATAATATTCGTACGCATTAATTTTTTAAAATTATAACCACTTTTCTTATTTTTAAACTATTTAATAAAATAGTCCATAAATAAGTTCTTATTAAAGTCAAACGAGCTACTTTTAGTATAAAATGTTAAACTTCATGTACTAAAAAAAAAGTTATTTCAAACATGATTGATTACCATGGAATCCTTGAACACGATGACATTTTTTTAAATCCTTATTGATTTAAAAATATACAACGTAAAATTATATTTATTATATTGAATAAAAATTTGGTAAAACGTACTCGTGTAAACGATCCTTTCTTAATCCTAACGTAAGATGACGATTATATTGAAGATAAAACAGCGGAAGTAAATTGAAAAAAAAAACAGCGAGTAAAAAAAAGGAAAGAGTCTTAAAAGTCTGACAACGTTTTGTGCGAGATGGATACAAAATCCCGTGATGTTCGCTCATAATACCGTCATCTGTCAATTTAAGCGCAACAACTCTTGCGACGGCTATAATTACCAGCTCAATCAATCATCTTTTTGTCGCTATATTTTAGGTTATATGTATATATATATATAACAAATTCGTGCTCGTATAATACGCCTATTAAAATGTCACTGAACGCACGTGCGTGCATAATGAAACTCGGGTTAAACTTTTTTTTACAACTCTTTTTTTAGGTTAAATTTCAAAAAATTTTATACTTGCAGAAGAAAATGTAATTAAAATAATTTATGGTCATTTGAATTTGTAAACTATTTTTGAATATGTCATTAAAAAGTAATAAAAGACTGAGGTCTTTTGAAAGTTCAACAAAATTATTTCCTGCAACGATACAATGAAATTTGAAATTTAATTAAAAAAAATGTTATATATTATTAGTCAATTTGAAGATCAATGGAATTTAAAATGAACCCTAATTTAAGCATCCAATATTATCACCCCTTACAACAATCGTTCACTCACAACTGTCCCTGACAGCAAAATCTCTCTCCGCATGAATTATCATGGGGAAGCAAATAAGACTCGTCCTTCCCATTCACGCTTTACTGTCTCATTTTCATCTTTCCTTTTTTTCAAATTCTCTCTCTCTCTCTCTTCTTTTTTTAGTCTCATTGACGTGGACAAAAGGGTGAGAGTCAAGTGCGAAAAAAAGAAGCAAAACGACAAGTCAAAAAAAAAAGATAAAAAATAGAAAAAAAATAAATAGACTACTGAAATAAGATGGATCACTTGTAGCAAAAGAGAAAGAGAGAGGGATAAAAAAAGTAAGAGGGGATAAAGCCAGTTATAGCAAAAGTTCAACGCGTTCGATCGACTGGACCATTGGTGGCAGAACCATTGAGCTAGGTGATCAGTCACTTCCTCCTGTCGGAATCAAGCTTTTTTTTCGTCATTCTATTTATCTTTTTTTACTCTTGACTTTTGCTCTCTTTCTAGTCTTTTTTTTGCTTTTCTTCTCTTAAAATCCCAATCCTGAAAGTTAGTATAAGCATTATATATATATATATATATATATAGCTTTTATCCACGAACGCGTGTGACTTTTACTTTGGCGCGTTAGAAATACGCAATGAGACGACAAGCGGCAATGTTGTATCGATGGCAACACACGCGCGACACCTTCTCCTCTTATTTCCTTTTTTTTACTTTATATATATATTTTTTTCCTTTTATTTTGTTAAAAGAAGTGAACAGGCGCAAATTGCTTCGGTACACTATGCAATGCTTACGGAATGAGATTTTTTTTCCGTTCTTTGCGGGAGTTTGCGATTGGAATTCTTTGAAATTAATGGTCCGGACGGTCGTTGCTGGTATTATAGAATAACTTTTACTGGCTGTAATGAAAAACAATAAGTTCTTTGAATTAATTATTGCTTTTATTTATAATTATTTTAATTAAATAAATTTTAATAAAATATACCTCTGTATATATTATTTTTCATTACACGTTTTAAAAATAATTTCAAATATAAAAAATTGTACGTTTATTACTTTTCAAGAAAAAAATTTGTAGATATAAAAAGGAATAGTATTTTATGAATACATTATGGCATGCCAAAAAATATTTTAATGAATGTGAACACGTCTATATTGAATACGCATGAGTCTATATAGCTGTCAATGTTGGTAAATTCAAAATACTTTTAAGCATGCATATTTTCTTTAAAACGATCACTTTTTTCAAATTTAGAAAAATATATTACTTAAAATAAATTGTAAATTTATGTATAATAAAATAATTTTTCTCAAATTTCTCTAATCAGTAAAGTTAAATACTACAATTTTCCGCATTAATTAGTAGAATTAGACGGGTTCAGTAAGACAATATTGGTATTCTATATAATTTTTATTATAACGAAAAAAAATTTTAGTTTTTTACAGACATATCCTATTTTTAAATTTATAATGGCGAGATTATCGATACCATTGGAAGAAAAAAAACTTTATAATTTTATAAAACAACGGATCACTTTAAAAATAAATAATTTATTACCACTCTACATTATCAAACTTTCAAACAAATCGTATATTCTCAATAAATAAAACAAACAAAAAAGATAATGGCTATCCAAAAAAAAAGAACAAATCTATTATTTATAAGCTTGATGTCGCGTCTTCTTTTAGAAATCGCGTGCGCAGCGACATTGAACCCGTACAGACTCACATAAAACTGGACTATTCTTTTTCTTTGTCCAAAGCATCCTATATGTATGTATATATATCACTAGTTTTTCTCCATTATGCAGATGTACTTGTCTCTTTTCTATGGCCATATCTTCCCTTTTCACCCCCTATGACTAACAGATCACTCCTACTCTTGGATAAAATCAAGAAGAGGCGCGGCAGTAACCAAGGGCTTTAAACCATCTGCGTACTTTCGCCAAAGCGACAAACTGCAGTATCCAGTGATCTATGCGCCGTGTCGTAACTAAAGCCTTCGCGCAGACGACACGAAAGTAAAAAAAAAGGAAGAAAAAAAAACATGGGGATATTCGCGAAAGCAAAAAAGGGTGATTCAGAGAAAAACGTTAGATGCCGTATTGGGAAAAAAGAAGCAAAGGACGAAAAAAAAAGAAGAAATATAACCTTTAACTTTTTATCCGAATGGGATTGTCTAAAAGTTATGTGGGGTGTAACAAAGTTTCAGCTTTTTCAGCATACTATAAACTTGATTAAATTAAGCATAAATAGTCGAGCAAATAACAATAATTTTCTACTATCCTTTACCGAAAATATCTAAACTAAAGAATAAATTTTAAAGAACCTTTTGTGTATGTACATGGAAACGTATAAATAAGAACTTATATATTCATATTATAATCAATCTTTATTTCAACTGGAAATATCAGATTTTTCGAACATTTATAATTGGAGTATTTGTTGAGATTTAAAATGTAATGATTAAATACTTAACAGTCAATAAAGTCACTAATTAGGCTATGTAGTATTTAAAATCCAAATAAGATCATAGCAATGTATGTATTTTAGACTGCACAAAGAGCTTTCTTGCTCATGCATAAAAACATATGTTTTTTATCGATAATTTTAGCTTTCTGCAGTACCCTAGTGTTTAATATTAATTATTTATTAAATTGCCATAGTAGAGATTACATCACACGAAAAAAAATATTTCACGTAAAGTTCCATTTTTATAATCAAAGATGTTAGGGTGTAAGAAAATTTATTACATTTGAATATTAACACGGTAACATAATTATGTTAGATTTTATGTATAAATTATTGCATTACTACGTTGGCAATTAACATAATATAATGAAATTCTTGATAGCAAAGCTGATGAATTCATATACATATTGACATACATTAAACGCAGTTTTCCGTATATAAAGATTATATTATGCGTGCATCCAAGTATGACCTTATACAGGTCAGGTGTTTAAATACGTTTATCTAGACATAAATTTTTAATTTATTTTCAAAAAAGCTATCTATGTTTAAGGTAGTACCGTCGTCAGCTATAGTTTTTTGTTTAACAATGTAAGTTTTTATTTTAAATATTATTCAGAACATTTTCAGATAGTTTGGCCGGCTGTTTTTCTACAATATACCTACCTAAACTTTATCTTTTTATTACTATTAGACCTGTAACGGTCGAACTTTGAATGAGATTATCTTAAAGAAATAATCGGTTAAGCTATCTGAAATTTTACAGGAATAATATATGAAATAAAAACTTATTTGAAAGTTTCAAAAGATTATACATTAAGGTCGTCAGTGGCTCAATCGGTAAATCGATGGATTCATAATCTCGAGGACCCGAATTCGAATCCCGCTCTCGGTCGATTGATACATGCACTACTGTACTATATATGTGCTTTGTTCATAAACACACTGAAACGACCTCTGTCGCTAATAAGCATCGCAATGGTAGCATAAATATAGCGACGTTAAATAAAATTAAAAAAAAAGATTATATTGAACGATAAACTATGTGTGATGACGGAACTATCTTAAGAATTATTATGAGTTCTATCATATTTTTGTGATACAATATATTAGTTATATATTTAACTTAATAAAAAAATGAATACAGGCGAAACTAATGTTTGTCGATTAAGTAGTAGTCGTTCGAGGGCAACAGGGCAGGAGTATTGCCAATACTCATTGCAGGATATGTGGAAATTTTTATACAGTGAAGTGCGGTGTATAAAAATTTGAATATAGTCGAACGATAAACGTATTCAATGTTTATACACATTTAGCATGCCTTATGGATATTAAACCAAACATTGCCCTCTGCGACATGAATCCAACATATTAGATACATCTAACATTAATAAAATTCAATTGCATAATTATTTTATTTTAAACTTTTTATTACATCTTATATACACAAACTCACTAATGTAAAAAGTTTCATGTGAATGCAATTCATTTTTGATGATATAATACGTAGGAATTTTATACCAGAGCACTTAAGCATCAATCCCCTTTTTTTCAAGGGCGAAAAATTTCTCGTTTTTATTCTTTTCTTCATCCTTACAAAAGTATATAAAGATAAATAATGCAAATAAACAGATAGAAGAAGAGTAATGGTTATGGAAGATGTCTTTCAAAAAATAACGATGCATTTATTATATATGGTGCTGAAGGAGTCTTAGAATATTTTTTATAGTTCATTATAACGCAATTATTTTTTTTAATGTGATGAAAAATTATTAATTTATTATTCTACATAGATAATATGATAATTATATTGTCATTAGTTTTTTTGCATATTTTGTATATTTTTATATTACTTTTTAACTTCATAGTTGCCAATAAGTTTTATAACAGTATTTTATAAAAAATAAAATTATTCAAAAACTGTATTTAAAATTGAATAGAAACATTTTGAAGATACAGTCCGAATTTCTACATTCTTTACAAACAATCCAGAGTTAAAATCCAACGAAGAATAAAAACAACCCTTTTGAAAAGAGTCTTTGATGCGCATAAGAATTTCTTGCTTATAGTCTTCTCAACACAACCACTAACTTCCTCTTTTCAGCACGTAGAGCTTTTATGCGACGACATTGCCGGTGAAAATTCTTCTCGCCTTTTATTTTACTTTCTTCTTTTTTTTTTCATCTTGTCATCCAAGCCCAGGTAGCAAGTGTCCCACAATGAGAAAGAAAGAAAACGTGTGGGCTGCAACACCAAGGATAAAGAAAAGAAGAGAAAAAAAAATAGCTCTAGACAAGAAAGTGAGAGGGCGGTCACGATGACGCTACACTGGACACTATGCCTTGCATTTTAAGTTCTATCTTATTTTTCTTCTACTTCTTTTTTCCTTCTTCTCCTTCTTCTTTTTCTTCTTCAACCTTATGTATACATACTTGCAAGCTTTCGCCAAGTACTTTTCTCTTTTCTCGTTTGTCTTCTATATTTTTCAACAAGAGAAAGAGAAAAAAATATCCTTTTTGAATTATATCTTTGGACGTTATACTGTAAAGCTACAATTTGCACGAAGACTTTTCCATAGTATATGCGAAATAAGAGTCCACTTATTTTTCGTTGCCACTGGCTTATGGTCTTTTTCAACAATTTTCTTCTTTTTTTTTATTTATTTATTGTTAGACTGCTGACCGCCAGCCAGTCTGAGTAAGGAATATTTTATAGTGTACGTAAGAAAAGAAGTTGCTTTTGGCTTTTAAGGGCAGAACGTATATAAGAGAATTTTTCAAGGGAAAAACTTCGTAGATCAGCGAATATTGAAGTTTCCTTTTCGAATTTGAAAAATGACTTTATCTAAAGAAGGTTTATTAGATTATAAATTTAGTGGTTTGTGTACATGTCAATTAATTTATATGTTATCTGAAATAATATTTTATTTAAATTTTTTTATTCTATTATCAATTAATTTATGTTAATAAACAAAAATAAAAAATTATATATGTCAAAATTTGTCTACATTTAATTTAATTTTAATTTAAAAGTTTTTAGTTATGAACATTAACTGATTTCAGCTACAAAAATAATAAACAAGTTTTTCTAACAATGAAATACAATATATTAATTATTAAGTTTAAAATTTTTTTTTAACTTGCTGCACAACGAAAAAGCAAATGCATTAAATTGTTAATTTATGTTAATAGAAGTTACGTTTATAAATCATAATTTATTATCACCATTATCCAACGAGCGAGCATATAACGGTGAAACGTTTAATTCAATATTATCAAAATGTATATTAATGCATTAAATTTTATATATTAAATTAGAATCAAAACCAGACGAATGAAATTATTACTTAAAGCATGCAGCAATAATAAAAAGTCAATCTTTGTATTTCTATAAAATTTATAATATCCCTTTTAATTTTTATTAATTTTTTTTTCAAATTAGTGCAAAAATAGTAAGAAATAAAATATCATTTAAACATAATAATATCTATTTCAACGTAATAGCAACAATTGCTACAATAAATATTATTCTTCATAATGTTTCTTTGAAATATGCTGACATCAGTATTGAATGAAGGCAATTTTTATAAGAGATAAAAATAAAATTGAGGAAACTTAAAAACAAGTGAGCTATGTTTTCATTTGTATGAATAATCTTGTAGGAATAATTCAATATGTAGAAAGTTTTTCCTTGAAATTACTGTTTTAACAATAAGAAAATATTTATAAGAATTGAACTTCATAATTTCCAATATATTTCACAAAAAGTATTCTCTTTATTTTTCAATAAAGAGATTCTCTTTACATTATTTTAATACATCTCCTTACTGTGTAAAATAATTACCCGTCAATTAGTCGATTTTTCAGAATCAATATTGACAATTACCTTCAATGCGTTTCAAATAATTATTGAAAATTATTGTTATTTAACATTGTTATAATTTGAACAAAGTAAATATCGAAAAATTCACATTGTTTAAGAGTTCATTAAAAATTCTTTTTTCTTCTTATTAATTACGAGCATTGTTCTTATGAAATAAAGCTATTAATTAAAAAATAAAATCTAAAAAAATTTTATTCAAAAAATTCTACACAATATCTAAAATTAGATAATAAGTAAATATGAAATTGAAAAATTAAAGTTTACTGTATTTCAATAGAATCTTTCTTTCTCAACTTTAAATTTACCATTGATTTTCAACAATTACATCATACATATTAAATTCTCAATTTTATCTCATCTATTTATTACTTTTCATTGTATCCAGAGTCCCCTTCCTTTTTTTTCATGGAACATACAAAGGATGCTCTCCTTTTGAACAAAGTAACTGTCGTCTGCGAACGCGACGGAATTAGAAAGAGTATAAGCTTTTGCAAAAGGATCCCCGTGCCCGCGTCCTTAATATAAGTATTTCTCCTGAGGGAAAAAACGAAACCCGTCGACCATCGTATAACATGTATATCTATATACTATGAAAACAATTCTTCCGGTGCGCTGTGGCTCTTTACATTTTTTAAAAGCACACCGAAGAGTACACGGGAGTAAAGATGACTCAATGGGATTATACTTGTGTATATACGTATATATACGAAAAAAGGAAAAGTACATAGGATTTTTGTTGCTGGGATAACTTTTTGAATTATACAGTTACTAAGAAATTATTGATTCGAACGAGACGATGCTTTCTCTTTTTCTCTCTTGGGCTTCCACCCTTGATATTTGCCCTTGGCCTCCCTTTTTTTTCGCTTACAACGGAGATGATGATAAAAAGTCAAGGTATGCGAATCAAGATTCTATTTATTACTTTTTTTTCAAGAAATATTTGAAAAGTCTTATTATTATAATTCGTTTAGAGTTTTGTTTAAACACTAAAAATAGTATAATTAATATTTTTTTTTCATTTAATCAAATCGATTAAAATATAGATATAAATTTTTTTTATCCTTGTATAACTTTTCATTTTTATTTACGTTGTTTTTAAATGATAACAGAGAATAAACTAATTTGTATATTAGTAATAATACAGATAATAATTAGTTTGTTAAATTTTTTTAAATTTCTTTATTTTTTGGAAATTATTCAAGAGGAATAATGATTATTGATTAGAGTTTTAAAAAATACTTAAATGGTAAACAATTTACATTAAAAGTTTAATACAAAAATTGTATACTGATGTAATGTTATAATAATAAAAACAACATCTATATATTCATATATTTTTATTAAATAAATACATCTCATTGAAGTACACATTTTTTATTTTTATTAAAATTAAAATCATGCTATTAGTAGCATTCACATATTTTTAAAGCTTTACAACGACCATTTTTGTGCTCTCTTGTTTTACACATCTGTTGGCATTGTGCTGGCCGGCAAACTGTAAAAATAAACAATTAATTATCAATACAAATAAAATGTTAATTTTCATAAAAAATAAAATATATAAATTAATTAATATTATTAACAAAAAATGGTCCATTTACATAAATAATAAAAAATTTATTTTTTTATACGTAAAGTTAATTTTAGAAATATACAATATATCAATAATTACTATTATGGTTATATTTGTATAACATAAATAACTATAAAAACATTTGTAAATAATATAAATTTTACATATGCAACAATAAATTAACCTCGAATATATAATGATTATATTGATATTAAATATCTTACTTCTATCAATTACTGGTGGTCGACTAAATCTTTTCGTGGTCGTCTCTACTGCTGATGAACTTTGAAAAAGACATGCCACAGCAATCACTAAAATACAAATAAAATAAGTGAATTTCATTGTAAAATTTAATCTTCTAAACTGACTGTCGAAGCATACTAAAATCATTATTTCACTTTATGTCTCTTTTATACTCGCTGTTATCTTTGTGTTTGAGGAAAAAGATGAAGAAAAAACAAGTTTTTGTATATAATAACGTAATTACGTACGATTCTTTTCTTATGATTTAAAATACTACACGGAAAATGAAATGTTTATGTTTTAATCAAGCTAAATATTTACACATTTTAATTAAATTTTAAAATTTATTTTTGTTAAATTTTTAAAATTAAACATTTTAATCGCATTAAACATTGTAATTATTTATTAACATTTGTAATTTTTAATTACATTTATAAAAATAACACGTGTACGTTTAAAACATTGTAATTGAATTTTTATTAAGCGGTGTAATGATGTAAAAATTTACTTATTTCATCATATTCTTTTAATTAGAATATATAAAGGATTATATGAATCATATCATATAATTAAACTTATTGTTCTATAGCTGTTCATTTTAAAACAACAAAGTTAACTTTTCCTTATCGTAAAAACAAATCAAACAGATTAACCAAAATTTTTATTACGTTTAAATTATGATCCAGAAATAACAATTTTTATAAATGATTATTCACAGCTATAAAATGAAGTAACAAAGAAAAATAAAACAACACAACAGAGGAAGATATTTGATTTTTAATGGAAGAAGAGCTTGAAATTATTCAAGACAATCCACTGCTAAACTTTTCTTCAATATATATATACATATCCGTAAAATTATGGCTGACTAGGTAGACTAAGAAAGTTATATACACTAGAGAGAGCGAGAAAGACACTGGATTTAATTCTTTTGCACGAGGCACGCGGTGATTCAAGGCATGAATTTGCTCGTATATTTTGCGTCGCAAGGCAATGCATCGCCGTCACTTTTTCGACTTCACACTTAAATTAAAATTACTATGGAAAAAATGTAAACAATGCCCGTAGCTATGCTTTTTGTAAATTAAATTTACAAACGAAAATTATTTTTATTGATTTAGATTATTTCACTATTTTTTCAAAATAAACGTTATGCTAAATTAAATTCAACCAAGATTTTACATCAAGAATTATGGGGTAATTTAAGTTATTGCGCACATGAAAATTCAACGGTTTCTCGTTTGTTATTGTACGCAAGTTCGTTTTGAAGAAAAGTTTCCACTTATTTTGTATATGAGTAATTTAATAATAAAGTAAGTTTTGTTATTGTGCTTCTTTACTTTTTATCGTTGAATTTTAATTATTGCGCTGAAATTTTTCATTAATTATGATAAATAAAAACTTAATTTAGAGTAATTGATTACTTTGATAATTTATTTCACGAAAGGTAAATGGATATAATAATTTATGTCCCTAACATCGTGCGTGATTACATAGGTAAGTAATGGAAATTTTCTTAAGTAAGACGAATGCTTTAAATAATTATGCGTTGCTTTAAATGAAAAATTAGGTCTGGGTAGGTAACTTTGTAAAGTTTTTGATTACACGTCTGCAATGCTTTGTAATTTTATACAGAAATTTTTTTATTGATTAGGATGGAGATAATTTTTTCGTAATCAGTAATTCAACGTATTTTTCTTTAAGGATTCTTTTTATTCAAAATTAGAACCCTGTCTGAAATATTACCTCGATTATTTTTTGTCGTAAGATATAGTTATATTGATTTTGGGAGAAGACATGACTTTTTACTATTTCTTAATTTATGAGAGCATTTATCTAATTCTTTATAAGATGTTTCATTTATATTCAATAAAATAAATTATTTTTTCATAACAAATTTTTATTGATTTGCTTAAATATTAAAAATTTGTATTTTGCTTCAAGATTACATTTTTTATGACAGTAAAAGTAAAATGTCATACAGATTAAGATTTTTTTATCATAAACTCAAAATTTTACTAAATATAATGGATCAAATTACGAAAATTTAATTACATTGAAATTACTTCTGGATAAAATGCGATACATTAAAATTACCTCATAAAGTATTGACTACTGAATCCATAATTAAATCAAAATTTAAGCTGAATGAAAATATCGAGTAAAAAAATGTCTGTTTTTTATTTTTTAATACCTGCACGATTTAATCATAATACTGTTTTGAGCTAAACATATTTATTAGATGGATACTCATGTGGATAAGAATAGTGTAGTACAGGTAAGAGATTGGATTTAAAAATCAATAGGTTATCAGCAATGAAAAATTTTATTGCTGATTTAAGAATAGTATTTTAAATGTGAAATTGATTCAGTTAATTTGTTGACTTTATTTGGTTTGTAGAAACGTGCCTTGGCAAGTTAAAAAATATTTTAAATTTGTAACAAAAGCTGATAATTCATTTTCTACAAATCGTTCAAATTAGAATGTTCTAGAATGGTGAGAGTATTATTATATTTTCAAACATTTTAATTAATGCATTTTTAATATTATTCAAAATTAAAAAAAAATACTCATTTGTTTTGGATTTAATCAGATTCTTAAAAATTAATACAAAGTATGGTGTTTACCTATATGTTCGTATACAAAATTAATAGGATGTTATAAATTTTAACATATTTATACTGAAATTATGATTTTATCAGATTTATACTTTATTCAAGATAATTGGCCTATCCATCATCACTTCATTAAAATAAAATATCTCTTTCATTCAGCAACGATTAATCTTAAATCTCGTAAATTAATGTTCAACTTAAAAAAAAATTCAAACCATAAATGTTTGATCAAAATTAAAGAAAAATTACATCGATAAAAATTCTTCAGTGAAAAAAAGGAAACATTCTCTGTCGTAGACTTGCTTGTCACTCCCAGGAGTTCACACAACCTCTTTTCCACTGAAGTACACTTATGGGTTACCCTTTTTTTCTTCTTCTTCTTCTTTACTATACACGTGGACTAGTAAAACATAAAAAAAGAAAGATTCGAAGTAGCTGATGGACTGGTGGTGCAGAAGCATCGCGTTCGAATGACAAGTCTACTTTCTCTTTTTCTTTCTCTCTTTCTCTCTCTCTTTTTCTTTTCCTCTGTTATACTCTTTGGCTGAATAGAGACTGATTGATAGAGTTACAGCACGCGAGGTTATCAATAATGCCGACAGCTTACCGGAAAGAATTTTTTTTTTTGCTTATAACCCTCTTTTCTTCTGCAATGCGCTCGATTAAACTTGCCGGATTTTCCTATACACAGTTTATAAGAGTCTATCCTTAAAATATGAAAAGCATTCTAAATTGATATATGTTCTTTCTATTTTCATCTCTCTTTTTTTCAAAATCTTTTCAAAAATATGAATTTTAAACAAAAGATTGGTATAAGTTATTGCTTTAGTGAATTGAAGTACTATTGAACATTATTCATTTAACTCTTTCATCGAGTCTAAACTTATCTTGTTTGTCATCTTGCCTATCAAGATATTTTTTTTTCATTTGAATGAAATATCTATTAATTTATCAAAAAAAATGATTTGAAAAATATTTATTATTCTATTTCTTGAAGATTATTGTGCCAAAGAGAAACTTTATCTTTATTAAAATTAAATACTTTTATTACAAAATTAAATATTTATACATTACGATAGATCATATTATGTTAGCTTTCAATATCAATCTTTTTTATTAAAATTTAAAAATAATTTACATTCATATCATATTTTTTTATTAATTTTTAATAAAATTGAAAACGTTAAAACAATGTTTTAAAAAAAAAAGTTGGAATATAAAATATTAAAAACTTATTTTCCTTCTCTTAGCGAATAAGAAAAAGGATTAAATAAAGTATCTTGAATTACACATTTTTTTCAAGTGCACTTAAAAAATCGATGACCCGAATCCCCATCTACATATATAGGTTAAAATATCGATTACCATCAATAAAAAAAAAATGAGTTAAAAGTATTATTTTGAAGATCCGATTTAACACAGAACTTCTAACCCTCTTAAAACTTCAAAAATAAGGTTAAGTGTATCCTATTATACAGTGAAGCATATACAATTAAGACTTCATTATTCCAGGTCAATTAATACTGGGCAAAGTCAAAGTTAAAAAGAACATAAACAATTATTTGAACCACACATTGCTTCAAAAAAATTACGAGAAAAAATTTTTCATATCAACTTCAATAAACATCTTTCTAATTTTGGATTCATTTTAAAATATAGGTCAAGAACATTTCATTGAACTAACTTAAAAATAAAATAAAATATCTCCCCTTTTTATAATACGTTTAATCAGATTGACCCCTTCTCCGCGAATTGTAATCCCTTTTGTTCAGAAATCCTAAATTCGTCTCGATATTTATGCATTTAGAGATAGTGCGGCGATTTAGTGAGTCGCATTATTCTCGATGAAATCTGGATTAGCTAACGCCTCTGAGAGAGACTAATCTGAATCGTTGAATTTCAATTTAGCGACATTTCACTGCTATAACTTCTCGCTCTTACACGTACACGTTACAATTATTCTCCCGAGTTCTTGTTATTAATTTTTACAATAAAAATGAACTGCTTACTATTTTATTTTTTTACAGAAATTTTTATGGTAAAAAAATTATTTTTAAAATAACATAAAAACACATTTTGATGTATCAAAATTTGAAATATATTATTTTGAAAAATATTTAATTGGGTCTATTAAATTCCTTATAAATCGTCAAATTATTCAGACACTACAATAAATGGTTTTTGTTGTCAACTAATAAATTGTTACATTGATGTTAATATGTAGAAATTCACCTACATTACCTAAGTGTAAAAAAATATGAGCATATGAAAAAAAATCAATTTTTTTATTGCATGTTATACACAACATTGCATAGCTTCAGAAATACATATGTAGAAGTCTAAAATTATAAATATTGAAAACACACGATTTTTCCTTAAGATTTATTATCGATGAGTATACATATTAAATTTTAACTTTATGGTAAACTCTTGAAACGTTCGCTTTTACATAAATAAATGATTTGTCGAAATGCACAAATTTTTAAATTATTGTATTCGATAATTTCATTTCTTATGAATTTTAAGGTAGAGTATGGAATTTAAAAAAGTTCCCAAATCAAATGACTTTATTTATTTTGTATTTACATACGCATGTACGAATACATATAAGAATATACTTAAGTACTTGTACTTAAGTTATTAAGATTAAAGAAAATTAAGTATAAAATTTATCGACTATGATTTTTAATTTTTACAGCTGTATCATATTAAACGTAGAAGAGAAAAGTACATTAGTTAATTCGTTGCGTAAATTAAAGTTTACCTCAAGCTTTAACAGAAATGAATGACATCGATAACCGTAATAGTTGTGTTATCTGCTCTAAGGAAAAAAAACAATAAAGACAAGAAGAAAAAGTTAAACTTGATATCGTCATCTTCCAGATCGTTAAAGAGAAAGTTGGTGTGCTATACGAAATGACGCGCGTAAGTAAGTAAACTCTTGACGAAGGGTGTAGATCGTTGGGCGTACATTAGCGCGACCTCGTTTATAGTGGCACAATTTAACTTCGTTAGTGCACGGGCTTCGCGTTTACTCTTTTTTTCTTTCTTTCTTTTTCTCTATCTCTCTTTCTACCTCTTCTTTTCTTTAATGCTTGTTTACTGTAATGCACTCCAGCAACTGCTGCGCGTGGGTTTATATTCTAAATTGTGCTTTTTTTTTTATTTTTAAGTTGGATATAAATTGTTTGCTTTTCTCAAGAGAAAAGCGTGAATAATTAATTTAATGGGATGAAAGTTTTAATTGAAGAGTTCTTGGAAAATATTTTTGTTGAAGTTTATCCAGAAAAATTTTCAACTTCCTTTTTTCCGAGCTTACATACAACTGTGTGGTTAGCACACTGCTTATTGAACAAAAAGAAAAACGAAGAAATTTCTCTATAATTAAAATTTTTCTTTTTATCGAAGACTTTTGGCGAGTTGAGTTTCTTAGTTTATTGTAGAATGTAAAATGAAAATATTAATGAGTAGTAGCTAAGGTAAGATAATAAAAATTGCTACTGCTGGGAACTATAAAATACTTATAAAATTTATTTGATCAAGAAAGTCACATATATTTATAATGGATATTAGCACAATTTTTTTCTCCTACTTACACTCGTTTAATTTATTTATTTTGTATCATGATAAATTGTATGGTTTGTATTATGTTGTAGATCGGTATTGCATTGCTTTAGTAATGATTATGAATTATTTAGTGCAACATTTAATGTGAAAATTTATAAGTGTTATTTTTTTATCGTAATAATAAAAATATTAGTTTGATCGCGCTGAACATTTGACGGATACTTAATAGAATAACTAAATGGTTGAAGATTTATAAAAGCGATCTAAAATACTGCTAAGTGTACTATATAATCCTGTTATACTAAAAATAAATTTAAAGTTAATTAAATCGAATATACTGTATTGAAAATTATTGGAGGAAGTAATTTAAGAAATTGTCTTTAATAATTGAAACTGTTTGAACAATTCATCACCGTTTACCATTTAAAATTATATATCATTATATCCTGTATACATTTAAATGTTGCCCAACTCTCTCGATATACATTGGGATATACAGGGATATACATTGAGATAATCATGGGATAGCTATTGCATTCTCTGTTAGCAGATTAGCAGTGCTGTCAGATTTGGCGGGAACCTGCCCGAAAAGCGCGCGTCATCCGCGAGATACGTTGAAACTCTAACATACCGCCCGCCTCGTTCCAGAAACGATCCAGTAAGTCAGTTCATTGTCACTTCAACATCTTTATCAACGGGTGAACGAGATAATTTCGAGATGGGCCTCACATATTCCCTTGAAGTTACCTTTGCTGTGGCGGACTGCACAAGTCTGTCCGGACCCTCGTGGACTTGGGTAATACGAGCGATAGGCCATCGACCATCCTCCCGAATTAAAGTGGTATCTAGTATAACGACGAGATCTCTAACTCGGAGGTTAAGTCGACGTCGAATCCATTTTTGACGTTGCTGGAGAGTATTTAAATACTCGCGGCTCCAACGGTCCCAGAATTGCTTGCGTAATCCTCTAACGAGATCCCAGTGCTGGAGATTAGAAACAGTAGTGTGGTCTGATGGTAACATTAGAACTGAGATCAACAATCCGTTGACAAGGAAGTGACCCGGAGTCAGCACGCGAAGATCGTCCAAATCTCCAGTGATGGGAATGACTCTTCTGAGGTGAATCTTGACTAAATTTTACCCCAGCTTACCATAGTCCACCATGATGAGGTGCTGGTGGTGGTATGCATCGCCATTTAATGCCCTTGTACGCCAGAGTATTGTTAACTTCATCCCAGTCATTACTGACTTGACTGAAGTAGACCTTGAGTTCGATATCCGTCCGATGAAACGTCGTGACATTATCGCTCCAAATCTCAGCTGGTAATCCACTAGTCCGCAAAATTGTGTCAGAGCTCCTAGAAAACTTTCGGTGGTGAAATCGCCAACCAATTCAAAGTGGATGGTTTTCGTACTCATGTAAACGAATACTGTGATGTAACCCTTGGTGGTCCTAATTCCACGACCTTTGGACCATAAAATTTTAAATGACCCAGCGTAGTTGAACCCAGTGCTTGCAAGGGCTCTTGATAGTACTACCCGAGTGGGTGGTAGGGGTGCCATCTGTTGGGTCAACGGTTGAGCTCTCTGTCGTGTGCAGATAAAGCGTGAATTTTATCTAATTCCTGCCTTGCTGTTTGTGAATCAAAATGTGTAGTAAGCGCGTGAAGACAGTGCCACTGGTTGAAGTTACGTGCGAACGAAGCATCGAGCGGCAGCGTGGCCTTGCTGATCCTCCATTCCCCGCTTACACCGTACATGCAGTATATTTTGACACATGCACAGTTCGAGCGCCCAGTATTGGGTAGACGTTGGCCTTGAATATACGAGGCAGCAAGGCCACACACTATCAAGAATCTTGAAATGAAGGTCTCGTCCTTGTTTCATTATTACAGTCAAAAGTGCAGGCAGCGGGGCTGCTATGATCTTTAGGCGTTCGCAATGGTGGCTGAACACCGTTCAGAATGTGTGCAAAAGCAAGACTTTACTTACATATTGAGATGGATTCTTGTTTTAAGATGTGCATATTCAATCCTTCAATGCGATGAATCCGGCTCGAAGGACCAATTATGTAGTTGTTAGGAAGCAGGGGTAAAGTCCAAAATGATTAACACGCAGATTTCTATTTGTCACTTTATTCCTTTGTTTCTTGATGCTTCGAACTTTTAAACCTTTTTTTTAGTTGAAAAAACCCTCTAAGAAGTTGTCTGAAAAATTGCTTATTGAATTTTGAGTTTTCTGGGATTTTGCGAAATGTGGTCATTTGGGAGAGGTTAAAAATGTTTTAGAATCATGAAAAAAAATTTCCCGTAATATTTGAATATCCATTGAACTTTTTGCAGTGTTTTAAATTATTGTCATTCCATTTTTCTTATGAAAAGAATTCACAAAGTTGAAAATTTACAAATTTTTTAACTTTTTTTCGTGATAATTGTCATATATTCTTCAGGAGTATTTTAGCAAAATATCGGTATCACCATTCGAAAAATGAGCTTGAAATACGTTGGAGTTCTTACTACGTAAAGCATAACATCTCTACATAGTGAGAGGGAAGAAAGATCCGTTATAGTCGGCTACTATGCCAGCTTATATGCTCTGGAGCGCGCTATTCCAATTGCAGGAGTACCGTCTCGTAGCGGTCGAGCGCGGATACTACGCTTAAGCGCGACGCGTGAGTTCATCGTAGAAGTAGAATCATCGCGAATTGTCTGGTATATAATAATTAAAAAAATACTCATGATTCAATCTCATAGGCCCTTTTAATCCCTACAATTATTTTAGAGATTTATATAGAATTTTATATATAAGTTTGGAGCCTCATAATTTAGTAGCTGTAAGGCTGAGAAAGATCATAAAAAAAGAAAATAAGAGTAGAGAAGACCAGCTTTGATTTGCGAGGTATTGAAAGTCAAAAGCTTCTATGGTTCATAAGTTATGTTTGATTGAATACTTAATAGGATTTTGGGCATAAATTGTCTACTAGAAATAACAGCTTATTTCGTCCCCTAAATTTTATAAATATTGTATTGCAATAGGTCCAAAATCTACAGGTGCAGCATTTTTTATTGTCACAATGCGTGTCTGTTCCCAAAGGCATGGAAAGACCCGTGCAAAAAAATAATTCAACAGAGTCACGAGATATTTGCCAATAAAACGTAATGCTTTTAAGTATCATATTTCACGGAATGCCATTCTCACCAGGAGCCTGCGATAAAAAATGTGTAATCGCAAGAACAACATCATTGATATTTATTACTTCAAAAGCGAAACAATGAGAAACTTTTACTACATTGAGAAAGAATTTTCTTGCGTTCCTTACCATCATTCTGCGGCGATGACCGAGCAAAGTGTGCATCAAGCTCATCTAAATTGAATCCATTTAACTCTATTTTCAATCTTTCTAAACATTAGCGTTTGCAAGAGTCTCGAACAGTCTATTATGATAATAAGTTATCCTTATACAGTACCGCTCAAAAGTTCGTAAAATTTTTTTTTTTTTTTAACTCAACTTCAAACTGCGATATTTCGGAAACGGCTCGATGAATTTGAAAAATCCGGACGGCGTTTGAAAGATCAGACAAAATACTATCTTTTTGTGTCCTGCAAAATATTTTTATCCCTTTTTTTAACTCTATTTCTAATGATAGAAAAAATTTTTATTTTTACGAATTTTTAAATTTCAATCAATCAAATGTAATTTTTTAAGAAATTGATAAAATTAAAAAATTCGAACGCGACTGAAAAGTAGAGTGAATTTTCTAAATCTTTATGTTCAATGATTTTTTTGTATCTATTTCCTGCGTGTAGCTAAAAATGCGCGAAAATGAAAAGTACAAGAAAATCAGTTTTAGATATGATAATATTTTCCAATGTCGCGAGTCAATTTTGGTTTACATTAGCAAGATACAAAAAGATGGTATTTTGTCTAATCTTTTAAACGCCATCCAGATTTTTCAAATTTATCAAGTCATTTCCGAAATATCGCAGTTTGAAGTTGAGTTTCTAAAAAAAAATTTTTTTACGAACTAATGAACGGTATTGTATACTTTTAACAAAATTATCTCAAATTTTATCACAATTATTATAAATGATAGTGTCCTTTTTTTGAATAAATTAAAGTTATTTACAAATTTGATTCTTCGTATGTATATACGAACTACAGATTTGAACACATGCTGAAATGTAAACAAAAATAGACCCGCGATATTGGAAAATATTATCATATCTAAAACTGATTTTCTTGTACTTTCTATTTTTGCGCATTTTTAGCTACACACAGGAAATAGATAGAAAAAAACCATTGAACATAAAGATTTAGAAAATTCACTCTACTTTTCAGTCGCGTTCGAATTTTTCAATTTTATGGATTTCTTAAAAAGTTACATTTGATTGATTGAAATTTAAAAATTCGTAAAAATAAAAAATTTTTCTATCATTAGAAATAGAGTTAAAAAAAGAGATAAAAATATTTGGCAGGACACAAAAAGATAGTATTTTGTCCGATCTTTCAAACGCCGTCCGGATTTTTCAAATTCATCGAGCCGTTTTCGAAATATTGCAGTTTGAAGTTGAGTTAAAAAAAAAAAAAATTTTTACGAACTTTTGAGCGGTACTGTATTTTTATTTGTTCATCCACTGCCACATGTAATTCTGGAAATCCCAAGAGATACTGCTCTTTGTTTTTCCGTTTGTATCTTCGACACTGGGACAATCCTTTATCAATGTGCGACGATGCGATTTTTAAGCATCGCGCTTAACGGCATGTCGGAGCTGCAGCAATCAAGTTTTGCTTTTTTTATTTTATCAATATCTTTTTAAATTCTTAAATTAAACAAATATAATAACTTGTCCGCACTAAAGCTATATTTATACAATAATTTTTGTTAAAATAAAAAATCATTTGGACTTGTTATTTTTTTATGAGCTTTGATTGGAAATTGGATATCAAACTCGACAAACCTAACCTTAAAATACGACATATTGAAAGTTTTTATTATAACTTTGTATGTATTATATTTTGGTGGATTTCTTGAGTTTTCCGCATTAGAGTTTAATCTTACAAATTTTTTCTTTGTAGCAAAGAAACTCGATTAAACGCATCGTTTATTCATAAGTTAAGATTGGAAATATTATTAGAAGGCGGACAGCTTCGTCATGCTCTTAAACCGGGTTCTACGCTCAACCGCTACGAGGCCTCACTCCCGCAACGGGAATAGAGAGCCTCAGGACTTATAAGAGCCGTCACCGGTTCGTTCGAATCAGAGCTTATCCAACCTCTCTGCTGTGAGCATGTACTAGGGGGAGAACTTTGCATGCTTCACAGTGTACCTTTCCCTCTCCACTCTCTTGGAGATTACATAGAGTGGTTTCCTTCCATCCTACAAGACTGTGTACTAGGAGATATACTTTATGCAGTCTCCTTAACCGCTTACCTCCACCTTCTCGGTTAGAGGTAAGGTCCTCCGCTAGTCGATGGGAATCCAACGTCTAGCATACCCCCTCCACGTCTTCGCTGGAGTTAACACGAAGCTTGGAGGTTACCTGTCCTGTTTTCCAGTACTACCGACCTGCACCTGTATCCTATACCACGTGTCACCAAGACACTGCTCCGACTGCCCGCCGCCGGTATAGTATATTACGTTCCGAGGCACGGAACAGGCTCATTCCATGCGCGTGTTGGTTTGCTTCGCGAGGCGAAGCCGAGCGAAGCAAAACACGCGCATATGATGAGCCTGTTTCGTGCCGAGGAACGTATACGATTTTCCTTCATGCCCGGCCGGAACTTTGCCACCCCAAAAAGTGATAAAACTCCATTTTTAATAAAAAAAATTCGTCAAAAGCGAAGAGTCATCTGTTGCGTTATTTCGTTGTAGCGCGCATGCGCTAGCAATTACAGTATACAGTTGAGTTCGGTAGAGAAAGAGAGAGAGAAAAAACCGAACATAGCAGCACACATAGCAGTTAACATAAGATACACAATAAATATATAAATGATAATTCAAATTTAAAAAACGAGAGAAATAATGAAATGTGTTTATAATACTTTTATATTACTATATTTTGTGTATGAAAACCTTTTAAAGAGCAAAAGAAAAAATTGTGAGTTAAAACAATTGTGTATGTTAATAAAGATATAGTTCATTTTAATAAATATAAATGTATTAATATCAAGTGCACAAAAACAAAACGTGTAAAGCAAAACGTGTAAAAACGTGAATTTAATTATTTTCTTTGTACAAAAAAATCATGAAGTGTTTAAAAGAGTGTCGTGAATTAAAAGAAACGTGTATGAAAAAGAATATCTATTTTAAACGAAAGTTATAATTCGTTATTTTAAACTATTATATGTATATTAGTGTATTAATATCGAGTGTGTTTGTTTATTTAATAACTACAAGTATGATGTATGCATTTATCTATTTAATGCTGAGGTTAGACATTCGCGTATATATAGATATAGTTTAAGTATACAGGAGACAGCGAAGCGACCGAGAAGACGTACAGTTCGTAGCTGCGCGGTGCGTTCTGCGCACGTATGTAACGGAATAACACGAATGTATTCGGCCGGTTCCCTGCCGCATGAGGAGCACTTTTAGGCAAAGTTTCGGCACGGGTATGAAGGAAAAGTAGTTTACGACCGCGCCGACAGCCGGTAATATCATAACCTGTAAATAGTTTATTTTTCTTTTACTCTAGTTTGTAACCGATACCGATCGGAATTATTAATGAGTATAATTTTAATTGAACCGCGTCTCCGATAAAATTAATACCGACCGCCTAAAAATATAACTTACTAGGAGAGTATCAGACCTCCGGATCACGGATTTTGCTCAAACTTTGGGATAAGTTTTCAGATGTCAAAATATGAAAGGAAATAGAATTTTAGACCCCAACGCTCAATATTTCCCTTGTTACAGGCAATAAAAGAATATCACTAAAAAAGTTACTAGATTTTCAAACGCATATAGTTCCTTAGCATTAATACTTAGGAGCATGAAACTTTTTTGAAAGCTGAGCTCAAATCCTTTCGAAATAGTAGTTATAGCATGTCAAAATATTATTTTTTCCCAAAGTTATAGCGTAAAAAACATTGTCAGATGCCTACGACAAGTCAACGAGTTCATCCGTGGACGAGAAGCCAAACGTTACAAATGATTGGAAGATTTTTTTTTTTAAATTTAAGTGTTTTTTCAAGTGCTAAATCCACTATAGCAGCATTGAGATTGTCTCAAATGCAGCTAGGTGCAGACTTTGAATCGACTACTAGCTGTTTCATATGTATCTAATCATAAGCTGGCCAATTTTTCTAACAATAAATTTGGACACATACTTTTATCATTTTTAAACTTGTATGGTTTTGGGTCCCTTAATATTTGCATTATAAGCAATGGTACGTCAATTAAATTATGCTAACTATGAAAATTTGCTTTTCAGTTATGTGTTTTAAGTATAGTAGTAGATGAGATATACCGATTCGAACTCATACCGATTCTAACTCATGCCAATTCTAGCTCACCTGAGCCAGAATTGACTTGAGCCAGAAACGACATAGAGGGAGGGGAACCTTTTCTAACCCAAGCAATGTTTTACGTGGTATTGGACGATGAAACAGCTGATCGACCTAGAGTGGGAGAACCTTTTCTATCCCAAGCGATGTTTTACGTGGTATTACACGAGATGATCGACCTAGAGTGGGGAAACCTTTTCTAACCCAAGCGATGTTTTACGTGCGGACGATGAAACAGCTGATTGATCCAGAAATGATAACAGCTGATGGAGCGGCGAGGACCCGACTGCTAGATACCTACGACAAATGTCTAAAGTTTCATAATTTTTATTTCTTATTATTTTTTATATTTATTTATTCATTATAAATGAATTAAAATGATCCATCATTTCGTAAAATATATCAGTATTTGTTCTTCTAGCAATAATTTTTACAAACATTGCAAATTTCTCCCGTTCAATTTGAACATTTTCGCTTGTGATTCGTTTAATGACCTCACACATCAATAATGAGAATGAGGTAAAAAGTTTTACACCCCATTTCATAAAAAATGATTCTATATCATTACATGATCTTGTCAAATGATCACAAAATAATTGTAGTATCATTTTCGTCTATAAGAATTAGATCAATCCATATATGAGATAAACTTGGTTTCACTATTTTCTCGCAGGGGATCGGCATGGAGATCTTCCATTATAATTTTATGTAAAAAATCCGGGACCAATTTTCTTAGAAAGTCCAGCTTACATTATTTTTTATAAAATAAATAGCAGTAGAAAGATACATAACAAGAACTAACACATATTTGGAGTTGTCAGCTTTAATAAAACAAAAAATATATTTCAATTCTTCCAATTTATTTAAATATTTAAATACTTGATACCTTTTAATCCAGATGATATCAGCGTTTGGGCTCATCCATCCCAAATAGGTCATACTCGAGGTCATAAGAAGAGCCAGCACATAGGAATTCAGGCATCTGTTCAACGTGAGCTCTAAATGAGGTCACATCTAAAGAGCCATCCCCTATTCTACTCCTTTTCCCTGTGTAATTCTCAGAAGAGACCGTGTTTAGTCATTGAGAAGAGACATGTCTAAAAATGTATTATAGTTTTTATTCAATTTATTCTTACACGGAGGAAATTTTTCTATAAAATTTACAATGAAATTCTGTATAAAAATTACAGTGACGCACCATAATCGTGGGACAACACGTCTTTTTCTTAATTATTGCGATGATATCTCATAAATTTTATGGAATGTTACTGTAAAAATTACTTCTACCTTTGCACATCAGAACTAACGTTCATTATGGCATGTATATACAATATGCATGCGCTAATTTGTGCTAAAGAGTATTTTTACTTCTTCTACTATTTGTGGTGAAGTTCTACAAAAATTACGGTAACGCTCTGTAAATATTATGGTGATATTCTAGGACTTTTTGTAGAAAGTACTATAAAATTTACTAAACAGTAAAAATCATGGAGCGTTACTGTGAAAATTATGAAATGTACTTTAAATTTTATCCACGCGTTCAGAAACATTTGACGGCACATATCTATAAAATAACAGGAAATCGTATGATGTCCCTCGATTGTAGAGATTGTTACCGTAATTTTTGTAGAAAGATTTTCTCCGTGTACAAATATAATTACAATTTTTATCGGTGCTTATCACAACAACCTTGCCATTATTTAAATTTTCATTAATTATTTTGGAATTGTCAACGCGATCATTTTTATTTAAATTTATAATTTCAATACTATATCTTTATCTATATTGTTTTTAAAGATAAACTTGAATACCCTCTTCTCTTTTTTCCTTCTATCCAGAAAACTACCACTTCTCTGTCAGACAAAATTAATACTCTTACCTTTCACATATTTTTTTGAGATTTTTAAAATTCTTGTAAAATAAGTATTCATTAATAAATATTTGATTATGATTTTTAATGGCAGAGAACCCGATGCGACATCTGTTATATCTGCAGATGAAAAATTAGTAATTTCACACTTCACTATAAGTATTTTTCGTGCTAGAGAGAGCACAAAAAATACTTATATCTTCGCTTCAGAGAGTCTGACTAACAATGAGAAAGGACCCAACGGACCGCCGCTGACCGCATCAGTCTAATGGACAATGGACATATTTTTTTCAAAATTTGAAGATGTCAATGTAGTGACATATATCAATGGATGTTGCAGATGGATAGTATGTCAATGAAGTCCATCTGCAACAGTCAAAATATGCTGAAATCATCTTAAACTTTTTCAATTTAAAAAAGTTTTAATAAGTTGTATTAAATAAAAAAAATATGAACATTTTTTTTAATTTTTATTATATTTTTAATTTACGATATTTTTTTACTATGCTAAAACTGTTATTACAATTCTATTGATTTTCAATTTTCTACCACGGCGTCATATTCAGTGCTAAATAAATATATTCTGTTTACAATTCTTAGAATCAGTTTAGAATTCGTGACAGCTGACAAATGAGAATAGTAAATAATTCATTGTTAAGTGCGACGATTTGCAGTCAGAATCATAATTTACACATCTCCAAATCACCGTAGCCAAATTTACGATTTCTTAAAATGTTTCTTCCACTTTTGATGATAATTAATAATACAATTAATGTTATTTATTATTTTTATTATGTAAGGAGCTTGTAATAAAAAATTAAAATATTTAGCTCAATGATCGGAATCTACTTTGAGCTTTAAAAAATCCATTTCTATAATGGATTTTCAGAAGTTTTAACACATAGTTTTAAATTTTTAATATTAATTTTACAAAATTAAAATTTTTCTTTAAAAAGTATTTTTTAAATTATTTTAAAGCAATTTGAAATATTATATTGTCATCTTCTGAATCATTTAAATAATAATCACTACACCATTTATTAAAATAAAAAAATTAATTTATTGAAATACTAAAAAATCTAATAAAAGTCTAATATTATTTCAACTTTAAATTAATTTTCAGTTCTTTCTAATCACTTCTGATCATACGTGCATACTTCCAGTTCATTCCAGACTGATTGTCAGTTATTTCGAGTCATTTTCGTTCACTTCTGGATAATTCTAATCACTTCTCTATTACTCCCAATTCCCTTTTAACTACTTTCAATAATTTGCGATCACTTTAAATTAAAATACAGAACAATTAATAAAATTCTTATGGCAAAAAGAGATTTTGAAAAGTCAATGATGGCGTTATAAATCGTTTTTAATTGAAATGAAAGTGAAAGCAACTTATAATAATAGTAATTTTTGATATTTATAATTTTTATTAAACCAAATGTTTTGGATTAAAGTTTGAAAAATTTTATGTTCTTGGATAGATTATTTACTTATTTAATATGAAAAAATAATTTGGTCAAAGTATTCAGTTAGCTCGTAATTAATTATCAAAATAGAAGAATCCAAAATATTTGCTAACAGGATAAAAATACTTTAGTTATAACACCAAAAGTTATTAATTATGAGATTTCAGTTGTAATGATGAAATATTTTGTTCTTATAATAAAAGTGAGTTGTTATTTAAAAGGCAAATGAAATTTCTCATGACTATATTGACAAAAGTTTTAGTAACTAAATTCTATTCGACCATTAGTTTTAGTTATGTTAATCAAAACTTTGCTTGCTCGAAAACAAACTAAATTTTTCAATTGTTACAATTAAAAATTTAGATTTCTTGACTATAATGTTTTTCCCGTAAAAGTACCGATAATTTGATATAACTTTTATTAATTAAAACAATAACAGATTATTATAAAATGTTTGTTTATTTTTAAAATAATATTAAATATTTAAGCATATATTTTAATTAAAAATTTTTATATCAAATATATTTTAAAAAATTGTAATCCCACATAATAATTTTATTATAGTTGCCAATTTTTTAAATTAATAATATTGAAAATTAAAAAATATTCTAATTCTTAAATAAAAGATCAATATAAAATACAGTTTTCTTTCAAAGACACTTATACTCATCTCGTTTTCGTTTCCCTCCCCCTTCCTCTCCATTACAATAGTAAATGTATGTTGGGTTGATAGAAGAAAAGTATCTGACTCAAGTTACCACTTTATTCTATGGAATACATCCAAATAAAAGGAAAAAAAGAAACATGAGATAGAGTGAAAAAAAGCAGCGGTGTGCAAAGTAGACAGACACGCTAACGGAGATAAAAAGTAAAAAAAAAAAGTATAAAACAAGTATGCGAAAACAAGAAAGGAAAGTGAAAAGATCTTCTAGCAGCGAAAAATTCCACCCCCAACTTTACTTCTTAACGTGAATATGTATATATATATGCATATTTCTGATTATTTTTAAAATGTGAATATTAATATAGCATTGCCTTCGATATTCCATGCCCCATTATTAGGTACGCATACTATACATTTCCTAAAAAAAAAAAGAATAGGCAACAAAAGAAAGCCGTTGATGCATAAAAGATTTAGAGATTGAAGCAACGAAGCAATCGAAATGACGAAATAAACAAACGACGCGTCGACGACAATAAAAGAAAAAAAAAGAAAGAAAAAATATATACCTAGCTTGCTTTCATCCTTTCTTTCTTTAAGATCCTTAACCTTTTTTCCTTATGTTTTTTCCAAACTACTTTATATGCAAGTAATGTAACACTCGTGAATCCAATAAACGAGTAAGACTACCGATGAGCCACGTATATACGTTCCGTTCCATATTTTTCCGTG
Source organism: Anastatus disparis (assembly GCA_017163975.1). Classification (NCBI taxonomy): domain Eukaryota; kingdom Metazoa; phylum Arthropoda; class Insecta; order Hymenoptera; family Eupelmidae; genus Anastatus; species Anastatus disparis. The sequence goes on from JAFFSR010000251.1 coordinate 8,387,567, forward strand.
TATATAGCCTTTTCAGTACTTTAGTTTCTCTCTTTTTCTTACATTAACTCAATATATTTATACACATAGACGCATATATGTAAGTATATATAAAAAGAAAAAAAGTCGTTTGTATGGATGTACTTTAGCAGGTGCTTATAAACCAAGTATAGACGGAGATTGGCTGAAATCGTGGTTTAAAGATTTTCCATTGTACGCGAGTTACATAAAAAAAGCCGATCCTATACTATGCTTGGCTTATTAAAAAAGAGAAAATATTTGCTTTAGCGATTTTCTCGTCTTTTTTTTCTTTTTTAAAACTTCGTGTAAATAAAAGGTTGTATTTTCTAAGCGATACTATTCTTTTTAGATAATAATATGGTTGAATTTTAATTAATAGTATCCAATATTTGGTTAAAACAATTTTTTTCACCTATCCATACACTTATGAAAAAATCGATATATTTTACAAAGATATTTTTTTAATTATTTTTATTTATCTATATAACAGCTCTTGAATATGATACTTGAATCGTAAGACTAATATGAAAATTTTGAAATTAGATAATCAATTATAAAGAATAGGGTAGATGTGGGTATTGCTACGGAGGTGCTAATTACTGTTTTTTCATATAAAATTTGTAAAAATAATTTTTTCTAAGTCCATAAATAATATTTGAATGCATAATCAAATATTATAAGTATTATTTAAAATTTTAAAAAATATATCTCACAAAAAAGTCTAAAAATATTTAATATTGGTTATTTGAAATTGAACTGTTCTAAAATCTTGATAAATTTCGTAAAATCGCGATCACGTATGCATCCTAAATTTGACAACATTTTCTGTTTTTATTCTTTTTTATGTAAAATAAGATCATTATTAAATAAAATATGTATTTGCTTGTTATATATTTTTTGAAAATTTCACCTAGCACATATTTAATATTTTAATTTTACACCTTAGTATTATGCGTCATTAAAATCACCAAATATGAATTACTGTGGCATCCTTTTATTATTATAACACGTGGTTAACCTAACCTCAACTTTTCGAACGGAATATATAAAAGTGTCAATAGTAACTGACACACAGCATTAGAAACACGGCCGCAGCAATAGCCACAAATACATAATATTTTAAATTCGTTTTTTCTTAATTTTAACTCTATAATTAAATGCTAAATTAATTTTTTTCTAGTTAATCAATGTTCAAATATTTTATTAAAAATAAAAGTGATAAGTTTTCTTCATCTATAAGCTTTAATTTATGAGTTAAAAATTCATCATACGTCGATTCCGCTGTAATACCCACATCTACCCTAGTTACACATTCGATATTTTATAAGATACACAAAAAGAATTTTGATGAAATGATTATTATATTTTATAAGAAACTAATATTGAAATTATTTAATTATAAAAATAGTATAAAAATTATTGTTACTATAATAAAATTTGCTAGGTAATGCAGATTTGCTCTTCATATATATAAAAGTGAATTTTAACTTTTAATTAAAAAAGAATTTACTACTTTTACATTTTCGATACTTTTAATGAAAAATTTTCAATCTTTGATAGGATGATAAAATTTCTCTAAAATTATTCATATTTACCAAAACTTTTCAAATTTTTAAAAAAACTTGTTCACATTTCATTTTTGTATATGTGTCAAAAAAGAACATTCAATCAAAATCGATTTTTTTTTCTTTTTTTGTTATTTCAAAACTATTCCCCCATAGGGGAATATGTATATATGCACATATCAGTTTCAGACGAGATTTCAAACACTATCCTCTTAGATTAAGGCTCAACAAATTCAGCACCTGTACATGCACATCCATCGAGTATCCCTCGAAATACGATGAAAATACTATATACATGTAGAATGAAAAAGGGTGTACATACATGCGGGATGTGCAATGCCAAAGCCAAAAGAGGATTTAACTCGAGATATATATATATATATATATATGTATATATGTATTGGAAATCGGTCTAGCATGTCTATCTTCCTTTTCGTCGTCCAACGAATGGGTTGAAAAAAATCTATATATGTATAGACACATAAGCGCATACATATTTTTCTTTTTCCCTTTCACCCTAACATTGAGTATAAGGCTTCCCCGTCGTCGGATAATAAACCTTTGGTCATAGGTGCACAGAAAAGGCAAAAGACAAAACGTAATTTGTAGTTTTACCAGAAGAAACCGCACAAATTGCAAAATTGAGTTACTATATATGCACGCGCGCACGCGTTGTGTTAGAAAATCGGAATGTTGGCGAAAAGACCGTCACTCTCTCTCTCTCCTACTCTTTCTCATTCTCTCTTTTACTCTGTTAATACTTCCATCCAAATTACAAATGGTCGCCCGTTACGCGTGGCAAATTACGAGCAAGTCTGCAAAGTTAGAAATAGAGTGAGAGTCAGGAAAATTTAGTGTCTGTGAAAACGAAAATAAAAAAGAAAGGTATTATGTAGAGAATTTGACGAGCTGACGTGGAAGCTGATCTATTCGTTTTTCTTTTTCATTTTTTTTTCAATTATTTTTTTGAGTGAGAACATAAAATTTGCATTGATACATATATAGTTTCTGTGCGCTTATGTCTCGACTTATACTGAGGAATAATAATTTTTCAAATAAAACTTAATTCCAAAGATGATTTATGGAATAGATTAAGTAAGATGACTTCATAATTAATAAATATTTTATAAAATTAAATTGTATCAAACCATAATCAGATGTTCAGAAGATCTTTTACAATTACAATCATTAGATCTTTTGAATATGTAATAAATATTTAAAAATCATTTTCGTATTTGGAATCGAAAATATTTTGTTTCATAAATAACTATTCACGTACCTTATTAATTGTTAAGTTAAAGTAACACATTAACGAAAAAAATTTCAAATTAAAAATCAACCTAACAATAAATGAATATCCATAGCAGTAAATGAATTTAATCATTGATTTTTTTTAACAAAAATTTAAAATCTTTTAACATTTAAACAAGTTTGAAAAATTTTAACTGATAATATATTAACAGAGTTTTATTACTTTCTTTACATATATTTTATTTAACGTTGCTGTATTTATGCTATCATTGCGATGTTAATTAGCGACGGAGATCATTCCAGCGTGTTTATAAACAAAGCACATGTAATGAACAGTAGCATTTGTATCAATCGGCTGAGAGCGAGATTCGAACTCGGAGTCTCGAGATTACGAAACCATTGCTCTACCGACTGAGCCACTGACGACCTCTATACTGTCAAAAAGTTTAATGGAATCCATTATCACTTAACTGCGATGTAATAATAAAATTATTTCATAACATTAAGATGTATATTGTATTTAATAAATTCAATACAATATACATCTTAACGTAATAAAATATTTTATTGTTACATCACAATTCAACAATAATTAATTCAATTGAATTGTTTGACAGTATGTATTCATTAATTTACTCGCTTTTCACCAGATTTTAATAATAAAAATAAATAAATGAATTCATTAAATATTAATTTAAATTTCAAAAATATTTTGATTTACAATCATATCCTTTTTTATAGACATAAAAAATCACATTTATGTTAAGAATATTTTACTTTACTAAAATTATATGAATATTCGTGTATATACGAATAATATGAAACAAAACGTTGTTCAAATGTGAAAATGATGAACAATAAATCAAACCTCTCCTTTTAATAAACCCGTTAATCTTTTTAACGAGAAAATTAAACGCATTTAATGAATAATATATATATATATATATATATATATATACATATATATATAGAAATTGTCGTTTATATCGAAAAGTCTTTTTTTTGTATTATTTCTAAGTCGGCAGACGTAGTCTGTTTCTTTCATCGAATAACAGGTGTGAAATCACGATAAAATCCATAATTCATGAGCAAAAGCACCGAATCGAAAGAAAGAAGAAGAAGAAGTAGAAAAAAATACATACATATCGCGTATCCATATAATACTCACCCTCAATTTTCTATACTCACGTGTAAGCAAATCGAAATATGAATATCTGAAGGGACGGAAATTTTCCCATACGCGCAATCGTTAACTTTTTTCCTCTTTTTTTTATCTTTATCTTACCCACTCTTGCTCGCTCTCTTTTTCTGTTTCTTTCCAAAATTAGATCGACCAAAATGTAATATATAAGAAAAAAAGCCCTTTTTATGTAATGTTATATCACTATACTAGAAGTAACATTTTATGAATTTGATGACACGCATGGCGTTGAGCTTTTATAATAATATGAAAGCGTGAATAAATCGCACGTACGCGACAACGATGCTAAGCATACCGAAGCTTTTCCCTTTTTTTTTTTTTTTTTAATATCGAATATAAAAAGAAAAGAGAAGGGAACAAACGATGGCGAGACGCATTTGTAACAAAAAAAAAGTGGATAAACGTGTTGTGGAATGCGAATTGAGGAAGGAAAAGAACATTTTCTTATATGACTCGCCCTTTTTTTAAACTGACCATATACTGCATTAATGAGGAGTAGCATATTTAGATTCTCACATCTCAACGCTTTCCCTTGAACAATAACGCACTTAAAAATATCCCGCAATGACTATACAGTGAAATATGCTAGTTTTTATCGATTAAGCTTCTGAGATGTGTCACTTTTCATTAGAAGGTTTTTAAATATGTTACTTTTTACAGAGTAAAATGAAATATGCTATTCTTCGTTAGAAGCGACTATACAGTATTAATTTTAATTTGGTATTAAAAAAAATGGTTTATAATGGTGCATTCGAATTCGGAATCCCATGATAGAAAGTTTTGATGACATTAATAAGAAATGATAATTCGACTATTCTTTCCTTTTTATTCTCATTTTTTATTGGTTCAAATTTAATGACTATAAAATTACATCAATTTTTTATATTTATATCGAATATAAGATTTTTAATACTTGTTTGCATTCAATTATATTTAATTTACATTCTTTAAATTTTATTTTTAAACATTATGATTAAACTGCTAAAAAAGTAATTATGATTCGAAAATAATCAGAGTACAAAATATTAAGTAACAATGAACGAATTATTTTAATTTCATCGAAATTTGATCTTTGAGATAAATATAAGTTTTATGTTAACGCTCAAACCAAAAATAAGGAAAACGTTAATTTAAAGATATTATAAATAAGAAACTAATTTTTTCCATACAAGCCTCAACTTTACGTGGCTTTCTCATGCAACTTTGAAAATTTTTCCATTATAGATAACCCCATTTTTTTTAATATAAAAAATGTTAATGCATAATCCTATTGTATCAAATTAACTGTTCAGAAAAACAAATCAATATTTCTTATTATAATTTTTTTATTAAAATCTAAATTAAAAATAAAATCAGATTTCAATTCCATTCCATTATGACGATGAAATAAAAATAACAAAAAGTCTTAAGGACAGCATAAATTATACGAGTGTTTATTAAATCAACACATAAGGTATAAATGACGTGTATAACCTGTAGAAAACAATAATTCACCTTTAGCTGTAAAGAGAAAAGAAAAATAAGTCGCTTATAATTCTTCTAGATAACTTTATCAACAAGTCGCACGAGAAGTACACGTCCTACGACAAAACAAAGAATTTTTTTCTGCCCTTTTCTTATAATCACGCGAGATAAAATGGTATAGCCACTTTTATATAGTCACGAGAACAGTAGCCTAAATGCCCTTTTTTCTACTAAAACAAACAGGGCGAATCGGTAAAAATGGATTAAAATTTTGTTATACATATATATACATATATATACATAAACATAATAACGTCACGAAATTCTATGCATTATTTACAAGTCAAACCATTGGCTGTTTTTTATGTATATTTAGTACATCAAAGTTACTATTTCTTTAGCGTTTTCCTGAAAGTAAATCTTATCGCCAATAACAGCACGAACTCGTATTTGTTTTTCATTAAGACTCCTCTGTACAGCTTTTTTATATGCCGCAGATTGCATCTTTTTTTTCAACGACACGCTACTCGCGAAGATCAGACTGTTTGTAGAGAAACTTTATACAGCATCTTATCAATTGCGTTTTTTCTCGGCAAAAATTGATGGAATATAAAATAGTTTTATTTTTTTTTTTTACTAGATTTTTCATCATCGTTTAAGTTTTCTTTATCGCTCTCTAACTTTGGTTAAATAAATGATAAATTTTTCTAAACTTTTCTTTTATAGAGACATATGTTATTTTATATAAAAAAAAGCATAAGTTTTGAAATAAATTACTGTATCTCGGAAAATATACGTTTACAAAAAAAAATCTAACTGAAAAAATTTTTATAACTAAAGGAAAGCAATCTAGGAAAATGGTATATAAATTTACAAAGCAATAAAAAAAATATTCTATTCACTTTTTGAAGCATGAAATTTTTAAGTCATTTATAATAGAGTATTTAAATATTGAAGATTCAAAAACAACAGCAGATAAGTGATTGAATTCAATAGAAAGGTTTTTCAAATAATGATAATAGAATACTGAGTTTCAAAATAAATAAAATAAAGCTCAATGTATTTATCTTATTATTATTGTTGTTGTCGTTGATTTCATTGTTGTTGTTATAGTTGTTATTATTATTAGAAAAAAATGTCTGTTAAATTCTGTTATTTGAAAGCTTTTTTGACGATTCATGAAAAAATCTACTCTTAAAAAACTAAAAATAAATTTTATCGTTTTATAAATTAATGTTTTTATTAATGTAATAAAATTATAAAAAATTTTTTGAAAATTTTTTTGTAAGGTTAATATTTACCGAGATATAGTAATATTTTTGAAAAAAATGTCTTAAATAAAGTCTATATATTATCGTAAGTCAAATATATTATCGATATATTCAATACTTAATTTTTTAATTTTTTTATTTTATTTAACGTCGCTGTATTTTTGCTATTATTACGATGCTAATTAGCGACGGAGGCTTTAAGTGTGTTTTTGAACAAAGCACATGTATCGTGTACAGTGGTGCTTGTATCAATCGACCGCCGAGAGCGGGATTCGAACTCGGGTCCTCGAGATTATGAATCCATCACTCTACCGAGTGAGCCACTGAAGCCTCATTTCATTACATTATACGTAGCATACCTTTTTATGCAGAAAATTCTAAATGATGACAAAAGTTTGTTGAATAGGTTTAATAAATTACTAACATTATTGATATATCAATTAAAAATATTTTGTATTATAATTAAATAATAGTTATTTACAGTATCTTCGTTTTCATATATTTGTTAAATTCTAGTCTTTATAAACATAAATAAAAAGTTACCAAAAAAAATTACAACAAAAACAAGAATACTTAACACGAAAAATAAATGGTAGAAATGTCAAAACAAACAATAAATCATAATTGATCCAAAAAAGTCATCAGAAAAAAAGAGAACATTTATAAATAAACAGGCAACTTAATTCAGATAGATTGAAAAACTTTATACAAGTCATCCACCCACGTAACCTTATATCTTAAACCAAAAAATCAACGAATAAATACTTTCTAGTTGAGTTGACGACGGCGAGACACAATCCTTAACAAAACTTTATTGGCTTAAGAAAAAAGGCAATGCCGTCACAAAAAAAAACCACAAATTTCCCCTCCACAGAAAATCTTCAAGAAGCCAAGACTTTGGTTAAAAAGAAAAACATAAAGAAAAGTCTTCGAAGAATCAAGAAAAGCTAGTCTTTGGTATACGCAAAAAAAAAATAACGTGCGAGTTTGACTTTTTTTTCTAGAATGATTCACGAGCTAACCTCTACGCGTAATCTTTTTCTTTGTCTCGTCTCGCCGTCATCTGATAATATCCAGAAACGATTTCATCCCTCTCCATATTACGAGAACGTCAAAAAAAAATTTGATGTAACGTGGCTTACAGTAGATGAGAATAAAAACGATGAACAAAAAAAAAACAAAGACAACAACAACAAAGAATTAAAACCAGAAAACAACACTTCGTTTATATAAAAGCTTATTGCTTGGCATTATTGAGATTGTCGCCGCAGCATCTGAACTATTCCGTGTCACGCGCACATCCATCAAAAAGTAAGCGACAAGTCATATAATACAGAAATCGATGACTTTTTTCTTACACGCGTAAAATAGAAAAATGAAAGAAAAGAAAGAATAAGAAAAAAAAATTGTGATTTTAGCCACCGGTTATTTTTACGAGATGAATTGGATTGTGTACATAATAGATGAATGAGAAGGGAGAGAAAAAATAATGATACAAAAGGGTACGTATGAACGTTTGCCGCGATTGATGAGCAAGATTTGTCCATTAGTCTTGTTTTCTTGGTTACTAAAGTAAAGGCAGAGATTTATCAAAATAGAAAAGTAAATAATAATTATGTTAGCCCGACGCTTTGTCGCTTATATTTTTTGAATATAGTACCATCTAAATATAATGAAATAATGAAAAAGTATATGGCGATGTGATTTGTCAAAAATTTTCTTGGTTTGATTATAATTTTCATTTAGAAATGACTATTTATTGGGAAGATGATAAATGTTTTTAAAATACAATATTTATTATCGAATTCTTGCTGCAAGCCTATAATTTCGAAGACAAATGCTCAATCAAATAAGTTATTTTTTCTCTTCTAAAATTAGTTTTTTCTTTGTTGCATATTCTATAATCTCATCTTTTTTCTTGTGTTTTTTTTATTATTACAATGAATTGATATACATAACAATATGTGTATATTTTTCTAGCTTAGTGAAGATAAAAAGAAATGTATTTATAAGAAGATTTAGTTTTCTTATTTTTAATGTTGCGGAATTATTGTTTTGGAAATATTGTATTTCAAATTCTTGTACAGGAATCCCTTCTACTAAAAAAAGTATTTTAATACATTTATATAAAATAAAAGTTTAAAAATATTAAATATCAATGTAATAATTTTTTTCTTGTATTATAAAACATAATGTGAAATCAATATTTTTTCAAAATAATCAGAGATTTATATGAATTTGTTTTATTTCATCTTTTGATACGTTATAAATGACTATTCCGATAAATTTTTTGCTTCATTTCACTCTATAGACAAACAAAACAGATGCCAATTAAAAATGCTCGTTATATTAGATTTGATAAAAAAAATTTATAATCTCACACAAGAATGTGATGTCATTCAAAGGGACTTCAAAATATTATAACTTTATTAAATCCAGATTAATTTTGAAAATTTAAACAAAAAAAAAAGAAAATAGTATATCAGCTTAAGTTCTTTGTTAAAATCATGCATACCATCTGAATAAAGTTTTGTGCAAGCGCCCAATTAAAATTTTTCTTAGCGATCAACCTAAAATGAAATTTTTTTTATAAAATGTAAAAATAAAAGAAGAAATTCATTAAAATAATAAAATTTAATAATTTATTGAATTAATTATTCACAATATACTTAAAATAAATGTGTTTAAATTATAAAATACTTGAAAATTTTAATATTATATTCAATTATGTTTTTTCGCTAACGAGTTTAACGAAAAATTAACTTTATTATAAAAGTTACTTTTTGACCTGGTATTCAAGTTTCATAAGCAAACAAAATCAGTCCCACTGAATAAAACTTTCAACGATTTTCTCTCGCTTCATATTTGTGCGAACAATAGCAAAGTCAAATAACTATGTGAGAATTGATTTTTTCCTTTTTTTTTAAATAAAATTAGTATAATTGTGCTCATACTTTTCTCTTCAATATTTTTTGATTGTTTGCATATAAAAATCGTTTAATTAAATAAAAATTTATTCTTTAACAAAAATAAAGGCAAACTTTTTCATTTAAGTATACTCCCGTTTTTCACCACATTTTATCCAATTTCTTCTCTGTTGAAACCAACAAGAATCTTCTTTTTCCATCCTAAATCCAATCTTATCTTCGTCTTGTAAAACTTCAATATAAATGATCGAGCGGAAAAAGAAATCTTACAAATGTAAAGATTTTCTTTTTTTTAGCTTTTGTGTGTAAAGTTTACCATAGTATCTCTGTTGATGCGTGTATGTGCATAAGGTCTGCTTGTGTATAACATTTACCGATAAAAGTTGCCGACACCGTCGTCCAACGCTACCCATATTTTATGTCCGACGGAAGCTTTGTCTTCGTTCGGATACCATACCATATATATGTATATGTGTATGCACACGCATGTACGACAACGACATTTTCAGTAGTCTAAAACCTTTGCCAGTTCTGGTATATACCAACGACATTGTTTTTCTCAGAGATTTTTACGTCGCAATACACACACACATGCACATACACTCACAAGTACGCGTGTTCGTGGTTATACACGAAACGAAAAACGTGTGATTTATAAAGCGAGATTTTTAGTATTTATTCAGCTCTTTTTTTTTTAACAGAGGAAAAAGGAATAGTGGTTTGACTTCTTTTTTTTATGACGGTGAGAAGTACGAATGGCGAAAAAATGTAAATTGTGTAGCTTGCTTTTTTTCGGAAATAACTGTCCGCAACGAGAGAATAGAGTATATAGAATAGTATGATTTTTGTCAATGTGAATCTATAAATGATTTATGACGCGTGAACTAATACCAAACTCTAGCCAAATAACAATTATGTACTTTATGTTGTTTATTCGATGACAAGAAAAATAAGATGAACTTTATTATCTGAGTATTGAGATTTCGAATTTAATTTCCAAAAAGTTAATTATATATGTTTAACAAGTTATGAATATTTTGAATTTATCAATAGAATTTCATATATTTATTTTCTTAATTTACTCAATATAAATAATAAATTAAAATACGTCGTGAACATTAAAAAAAAAATTTTTTTTTAATTCTATACTTATATTACGATTAATATTATAATAATTATTAAATATATTGTAATACGACCAATTTTTTTTATTATAAAAGAAAATATATGATCCCTAGCAAGAATCTGAGTTGTACCCTACAATATGGAATTTGAACATATCTTCATATGACTCAGCCGCATGCTTTCTTCATATAAAGACGCGTACTTTACTGTCGAGATGGGACGAGAGCTACTAAGCCTTATAGTAGACGCAAAAACTCATATAAGACCAAAACGAGAGAGAGAGAAAGAAAGGTTTTCTAACTCGTTGAGAAATAGGATTGAAGGGATAGTCTTATATGCGACGTAACAATAGGAAGATCCTAGTGAAATTCGGATGATATGATTCTTTTTTTTCTCGTCTCTTTGAAATTCGGTATTTTCGTTATCTTTGAAATATGAAATTTTTTTATGAAAAAGACAATGTTTTTATATGTCCTTTTTATGTTGCAAAAAAGAAGAAGAAGTAAAATCTTAGAAAATATTATTGACTTGTGATAAATAAAATAATCAGATTTTCAAGGAAAATAAAAGTTAAATTATCGAATAGGATCGAAGAAAATTTTTAATCAAATTCATAAAATTCTTAAAGAAAATTTCAAGAAACTTCTTAATAACATGATTTATGTAGCCAGTGTTAAATGAACAATGTGATTTTCCGGCTTAATGTATTTTTATTCGCCTGTCTACCCAATCACGGACATTATCTACTTTTCAGCAAGTATATTTTTTTCATTTTATTTTTCTTTCTCTCTCATATCAGCAAAGTAATAAATATTTTAAGACGTGAAATATCGACGGCATATAGCTTTCTCGCTTCTTAAGTCATGAGTTTTGAAAAGTAGGTCAAGCAAAAATGTATTATAGTATATACTGGTATATTACTCCATACTGATTGGGTGCAGGGCGGTAAATAAAGAAGTTAAAAATTTATAGTGCGAAGAAAGATTGCCTTTACGATTTCACGAAACTAAGCCCAGAATTTTTAAAGTTAATACGTTATATATATATAAACAACACATATCTCAAATTGCAATGAAAATTTAACAAGTAAAGCCATTTATAAGGTATAAAAATTACATGATTTTTGAAATACCAAGTTTTCGAACAATATTTTTTACACTGGAAACGAAAGATGAGTTTGTTTTGAATCCATTACACCAAGAGCATTTTATGGAGAAAAATAAAGAATTATGGAAAATAAGATTATACGTTTTAAAAATAAAAATAAAAGCGAACCAATTGCAAATGGAATATTGAATAAAAGGAAAAAAGTAACTGTATCAGTTTATCGACAAGGAGAAAAATTCACGATACTAGAGACTACTTATACCTTACGGTTCACCTTCTTTATTCGATAATGCAAATTTCGTAGCAAGTGCATCTGTTATTTGAAAGTAATCAAGAATCTATTACTTCTCTCTATCGCCGCAAGCTAGATATCGAACGTTTTCCCAACAAAGAATGCAAACTAAAAATAAAAAAAAAGAAACTAGCGTAGAAAAGCAAACAGAAAAGAAAAAAGTAACGTATTCCAGTAGTATCAACGGTAAGTTTTCCCTTGTGGCAATGGAAGTCGCTTTTTTTTATTTGATACATATATATATTTATATAGATGTTCACGAACAAATACGATATCATAAGTTTCAAAATGAAAAATAAGAAATATAATTAAAAAAGAAATTATTTAGCTCATAAATATTAATTTGGATTAAGAGAATAAAAAAAAAGAAAATAGAGCCGAAATTTAAAAATCACTTTTAACACGAGTAGTAAATATATAAATCTTATGTTGATATAATATGAAATTTTATTATACTGTGGTATACATAGATTGCAATTATAGTGGACCCTCTTTATCGTTCCGAGAATCATTTTCATTTTACATGAATTTTAACAAATACTAATATCGATCCTCTCCACTACGCTCGTTTTGAAAAAGCAGAGTCATGTGTTATTTTCTCGCCATCTCTTTTTTTCTTTAGTTAATAAATTAATAACTTTCAGCACGTAAATAAAATCTTACTATTGAAAATTTTCTTCTGAAAATCTTACTTGAAGATTTTCACATGCGACTATATAATGAGAGTCTGTTGTATTGGAAGAATTAATTTGAATTAATAAAATAGATTCTATTGTTTAGAGGTCTCATAGTGGCTTGGTCGGTAGAGCGATGGATTCATAATCTCGAAGATCCAAGTTCGAATCCTGCTCTCGGCGGCTGATTGATACTAGCACCACCGTACCTTACATGTGCTTTGTTCACAAACACACTGACTACCTCCGTTGCTAATTAGCATCACAATGATAGTATAAATACAGCAACGTTAAATAAAATGAAAAAAAAATTTATTATTGAGTGTTTCTGAATATTTAGAGATTTTCATCCATTTAAAATCTCTTTTTTTTACATATTGTTACGTGTGCAGCTTCATAGTGATAAAAAAAAATACAAGAGAGCTGGTCATTAAATATGCAGCAACAAAAGAAATGAATTGTGTTGGTAGGAATGGCTCACATGGTTGAGCATCTGTCTTTGGTGTGCAAGAGTAGGGGGTTCGACGTCACTACAAATGGTTTCCTACCTTTTTTTACAAATTATTAATGATACTTTCTGTTCAATAAAATAAAACTCGTAACGCCTATCATCATTTATAAATTAAAAAAATTTATTCGAAAATAAGCTAAATTTTTAAACTAACTTGTAACTTATAATACAAACGACAATACTTAAATTAAATGATGAAATTTATAATTAACCTTATTCGTTATACAAACATGAAAAATTTATTTAATGCTCCGCTAATATCGTATTTAACATATTTTATGGACATAAGTATCTACAATTTTATCTAAAAAGTGAAGAAAAAAAATTCTTTATCGTCTATCTGCTTATATGAAGTATTCATATTTTATTTCAATTTTCTTAAAAAGTCTGACATTACTAAAAGGTTTTATATACCTGGTTATTTAATTAAGCTCATTAACTTTGGAGTACTTTGTATATATATACGTATTTTAAAAAATTTTAAATATTCATTGATAAATGTTAACTGTCAAACGTTATATTATAAAAATTTAAAGCTCAGTTTCCTTTCATAACTAAAGTCTTAATAATTTAAAAAATGAAGGCACATAGTTTGCATTTGCAATATCTTTTTTTTGCTAATAAGTAAATTACATAGTTTTAAAATTAAAATTCAAGTGAAAACTAATTTTTATGTTTTGCGTTTTGTTAGTTAATACTTAGGAGTTTGGCCCAAGAATAATGACACTGATTATGTAGATTATTAATTTTGGGTTGCTTTCTTAAATTACTTATCGAGCAACTTGTGTATAAACAGAAAAAATATTATCATATCTTTTTACACGTGGATGACAATAAGTGGTTACATGAAAATCATAATGATTTTAAATTACAATATATTTAAAAATCATAATTATAGGTTTATTTAAAAAAAAAAAGAAAAAAACCTTATAAATTCAAAAATTTGAAGTTAAATATTTTTTTTACTTTCATTGATAAGGTTTCAATTAGAAATATAGAAAAACAAATGAATTTAAAAAATCATAGATGATACAATATGCTATTTTTTTTTTGCAATATATATTTTTTAATATTTAGATTACATTTATTAGTCTCGTAAATTTTCACATCTGAAAATAATTTCGAAATAATATGATTAGCTATCATTGATAGCTATTCATTCTTTCAGAATTAAAATACACATTTTAAGAATTTTTCCTGACGTTACACAACTTTTTGACATGGCAAATATATCTTTTATGATATACAGCAACACAATAAATATTTTCTAATTTTTCTATGTTCTAAACGTCTTAAAGTTTCAAAAGATATTTTTAGAAATGCGAACATCGTAAAGATTATATATTGTATTAGAAAATATAATGATTGTTTACAGTAATATCACAAATGCGTACGTAATGGCTTTAAAAACAGCAGACAATATCAAGAATCTGTCAACAAAAAAATAAAAACAATATCATAGTTTAGCTGAAAATGTCACCGGATATCGCGTTAATAAAAAATTATAGAGTTATGAAGTAAGTGTATAAAATTAGTTAATGTACGCAAACTGAAACAAACTGAAACAAGTTCATACTTGGTATTTCTCCTTCCTTCTTTTTCTTTAGTTAATTAGTTAATAATGTTTGAAAATTTAACAAATATGACATAATATTATTATCTTTGATGGAATATAATACAATCAAAAAAGCTGAATCAAAGGCATTAAAAGTGTCGCTTTCAGTATAAATGTGTGCGTGTAGGTGCGTATGAGAATATAAATGAGAATTCATATGTGAGTATGTATGTAAATATGAGAAAATATTTTGCTTCTACCTATTGCAAGAAATCGGTTAAATTTCTATTTGATTATTAAATGATTTATCATCATTATTAAATTTTTGCAAAAACTTTATCCCATCTTAATCGTAAATTATTTTCAGTTTTATCGTTTAATTTTACTAAACATTTTTATTCAACATTTGCTGAAAAATCGAAATCTAATAAAAAATATGCATAATAATTGATTATTTATAAAATATGATACAATGCGAATTTTCAAAAAATCTTTCAGATTATTAATTTAGAAGTATTATAAAAAGTATAATTTGAGGTCGTCAGTGGCTCAGTCGGTAGAGTGATGGATTCGTAATTTACGAGACTCCGAGTTCAAATCCCGCTCTCAGCCGATTGATACAAGCACTATTGTACTTTATATGCGGTTCCTTTACAAACACACTGAAATGACCTCCGTCGCTAGCATAAATACAACGTCGTTAAATAAAATAACAAAAAAATATCTAATTGTTTGATATATGTATTATGATTTTAGTAACTTTTTATAATTTCAAAATAAAATAAAATTGTGCTATAATTTAGTGAAGTTGATTATTTATCATGCAGTGGCTTAAATTATAGCTTAATTTTTCGGAAATCCAAAATGCAGAAATTTAATATTCAGGTAGACTAAAACTCTAAAAACCGAAATTGATGAGATGGGTAAAGATAAATTTTTTTGAATAATTGACTATGAGAGACTACTATCGAATTTTTAAATTTCAAAACGTATAAATCCAATATGACAAATCAAAACTTATATTTATTTATTGGAATAATTGTAATATGGTATGTATATACAACAGTATTAACAGTATTAGAATTAATGTAATTTTTCCGAATGAAACTTTTATTTCACAAATTAAAAGATAACGTGCAAAACTTGATCAATCAAATTTTGATTTATATTACTCTAAAACGAACCAAAACGAACCAAAAATAGTACATTGTACAACAAGGGAGCAAAATAGGTGTTTGCCGACGAGTGCGTGTTTGTCGCTCGAGCGTAGCGAGAGTTGCGCATACTATTTTCTCACGCGAAGAGCATCAAAAATATTATTTTTCTAACAAGCGCGCAAAATTCTAAGAATGACAAACTTGCGTCTGTGATAGCATGTACAATCTTGTTCGAAGGCTATCAAAATCGTAAGAGGTAGTCGAGGTCGGGGCGCAGGACGGGGTCCAGGGGCGGAGCCCCGTGGAGTGCAGGGGGCGAAGCCCCTGCAGGGGTTCGGGGGCAGCGCCCCCGCCTCCAAAAAAATAAATAATATTACTAATATAAAAATAAAATTAATAAAACCTTTAACGGCAGGCCAGAGTAGAACCTGATATTGACCGAGTAACAATTGAGTTGTTTGTTATTTACTCAAGTATTAATCGGTGTATCTTCAAATTAAAAGTTGAGCGCAATAGATATTATTATTATGAACATCTATGCACAAGAAAAAAAAAATCTACCGATTTGTTTTTGAGAAAAGTAAGTAACGCCAAAGTGAAAGTTTGTGTTTATAATATTTTCGCGTTACTTACTTTTCTCAAAAACAAAGCGATAGATTTTTTTCTTCTTGTGCATAAATATTTGTAATAATAATATCTATTGCGCTCAGCTTTTAATTTGCAGATTCACCGTTTAATACTTGAGTAAATAACAAAAATCTCAGTTAGACAAGTTTTCAATACTATATATATTTTTCTTATAATACATTAAAAATTAAATTAAATTTTGATTTATTCAAATTTAACATTTTTCGCGGAAATCGTCCATCGCTAACTTGTAATTCCAAGAATTTACGATTCGGCGTTGAATACTTGGCTGATATTATAAGGATATGAAAATGTCTTCGATGCAACGTGCAAGATTAAATATTACATAAATAATACTCGAAAAAATCAATGCTAAATAGACTGAAAGTTGCTACTGATATATGTGAACTTTTTCGAGGAATTTGTTCACCCCTGACTTGTAATTCGGGGAATTTACAATTCGCAGAATTGACCATTCTAAGTGAAGCACTTAACTGAAGTATAAAAAGCATCGAGTTACACACACTGACTGATGTATAAAAATATCGGGTTACATTATCGAGCCTGTTAAAAGTTCGAATTCATTTTGCTCCCTAGGGAGGCAAAGAGGTATTTTGCTCCCTCACAACAGCTGGTCAAAATAGTATTTTGCACTCTGAGTGCGAGAAAATTATTTTTTCCACTAAAATATTTATTTAAATCATTAATTTTTTATCCTTATCTTTGCGTATAGCCGATGTCTACGCTAATTTTCCATGAATTAATTTATATTTTTAAAGTATTGTCTGATATATTTTTTGAATAATGCAATAATTACTATTTTTCGGACATCATAAGTCTAAAAAGGTATCAAAATAAGTTTGAGAGGGTCTTAGATTTTCTCTTTTCATCTGTTCGATTGGTAATATATGAAGCCATAATAGTTCTCTTTTATTACCTTGCAATAATACTATTTGTTTAAACTAAAAAAATCTGAACTCGAGTAGAATTTTTATAATGTTTCTATTATTCTGTGATTGCATTGATTAATGCAAAAATTGATGCTCAATACAGCATATAAGCAAACCAGAGATGGCTTTTTATTAATATTTTAACCACATAACTTAATAGAATATTTTTCAAGGCCTTTTTTACGTTTTTATATAGTTGTATCATTCATTTTTTATATTTTTTTCTATTACTCTTGAACACATTGTCTAAATTTGTCACTTATTTTTAATTCATTTTGGGCAATAATTTATAATATCAAAAAGTTGTATTTTAAAAAAATGTAAAAGATTTGTTACAAAAGTTTTTTTCATAATTTCTTGTAACTTTAGTTTTACGCAGTCAAATTGGTCTATTCGGCTTCTTTTTATTTATTATAGTATAAACAAAACTCTTTTTGGATTATTATGATAATTCAAGAATTAATGAAAAAGGGTGAATACAAGTTTTATTATATCATGTATATTTTCTACTTTGTTTAAATTTAAATAATTAATTTAACAATCATTGTTTTTCGAATATTGAAAAATTTGACTGCATTGGCTATTCTAATTAGCTTCACTTGCAATTTAAAAAAAATAATGTATAGATTATACATAAAAGCTACACATAATCTGTGCATAGAAATAAATATATGAAATTTATGTAAAATCTACATACAATTTTTATGAATGTTTTTTATTATATATATTATCTGGATAATTAATACACAATATAATACACAAATATTCTTATTTGATTGATAATAAAAAAGGCATTTTTTGAAAAATCAAAAATGCAATATCACTTGTTAAAAATGTAATGTAAATGGTCAACAAAAGATGTTGTTAATCGTTAATAATCTCATGAAAATTGTAATAATTCTCTATAAGTATGGATATAATAAACATCTGGATAAATCCATATGAAAATTAAATCAAAGTAAGAATGATCAATATCCTAAAAAGGTTCTCTACACGTAAATCAATATTTAAATTTTTATTTATTAAGAAATTTTTAAACGAAAAACACTAATTTTATGATTTGAATCTAAATATATACGTCTATATATGTCTTCGTGTGTATATGTACAAGTATATTGTTAAGGTGGGAGATTACCAGGGTATATGTGGGCGTGTTAGTATATACGGCAACGTATAATACATTTTTTCATTTATTTTTTACTATTGCTACATATATGTAAGTATAAGTATAAATGCCGTAAGGAGTCTGAAAAGAAAATGATACCATGAAGAACCTTTTTCACGCTATCCCTTTTTTTTTAACCGCATGCGTGATGTTGAAATACGTCTTAGACGTCGTTGCGTTCGGTTTTAGGATCTTGATCCAATTCATTCTCTTGAAATATTTACAACGTCTCATCTTGTAAGCCTATATCCTCTCGTATTTCTGTGGCTTTCAAGCTTCAAACTTTATATATATATGCTTCGGTTTTTGTTTCTTTGAATTCTTCCCTTATGTAATTCTTATTGTACGTGCGTAACATCCTTTTTATTATTGGTTTAGCGGATATTTGTTTTTTTTTTCGTAAATTCAGTTACTCAAAAATCAGAATATAAATGTTTTATTGTTAAAATCAATAATATTAAAAATCATCAAGCTTTTTCAATCCAGTAATTAAAGCTTCATCCTCAATTGATAATAATTAAATAATTTTAATTTTTTTAATAATATCAGATTTTTTAGATGGTAATATATAAATCGTAGATATAATTAAAGTAAAATTGTAAAGATTTCTAAATAATGTAAAAAAAAAAGTAAAGATTGCAATACACATAAATTCTTTGAAAGCTCTCAGCTGGTCAATAGCTTTTACCAGTGTGACACTCGTTTATTCCCTTATTCGTATAGTACTTTCTCTTTGCATTCCCTCTAATTTCCCATCTCGTCGCCATGCGCCCAGAGTCTGTACAACCGAACAGCTCAACCCAACATTCTCCCGTTTTATCTCATTTACCCTGTCATTCTCATTCCCTTTTCTCTTTCTTTCTCTCTTGCTGCTCTCTCTTTCCTATGCGCCTAGGGACCATTAAACTTTTCCCCGGAAACTCGTCGCGCGTACAGAGAGACAGAAAAGAGAGAGAGGACAAGTGAAATCGTCCAACGTAGCTTTATATTCACTCTCCTTCTCTCTTACTCATACTCCCTTTTTATACTTTGAACTGTAAATACATATATATATTTTAGTGATCGGAATTTCGAAAGGGGTCGATTGGCACATAGAATGAGAGGGAAGAGTTACGGAAGGGGGTTAGAGGTAATCATGCCAATAAGTAACACGCGGCAATAGGTATTTAGAGCCTTCTTCGTAACCCTCCCAATGAACAGAGCTTCTCCCAATTTTCACAGAGGGTTTCTACAAAGCCCGCAGTACTACCCTTTTATATAGCCTTTATATGCAAAGAGAGCTTCAAATAGATGTAGAGAGAAAAAAAAGAAAGACTTTGCAGATATGGAGAATTCCACGTATATATATAAATGAAAAAAAATTCAAACTCTTAGGAAAAGTTTTGTTTCTTATTTTTTTTCTTTTTTTTTGGAAAGTATACTCTTATTAACATTGAGATTGTATATCAAATATTTTAAACCCTGAGGCTTATCTGATATGAAGGGGATTTGATCTTAAAAAAATAAGAAACTTTTTTTTTTATTATACGTTATGATAAGTTTTCGAAGTTACTTTTTAATCTTTTCTTTATGTTATTTATGAAGAAACTTCGTAACTCAATATTACTAGATAAGTATAATATTTTGTTAGACTATTTTGAAAAAGAAAATAACGCTATAAATAAAGAATCAAACGAGATTTAAGGATAAATTTTTTTGTATCATAATTTGAAATGTAAAAAAATATATAATAAAGTTTTATCTTGAATGGATTTTTGAAACTTATATATTATTACAGTCCGATAACTTATATATTACTACAGTTGTAAAACATAAATGTAATGAAAAATCAAATTATTTAATTTAGATCAGAATTCTTTTGTATATTTATTATTGTACTTTAAAAATCTTTACTCTTTGTAACATTTGAGTTGAAAAGGGTAATATTTACATTAAACAATTAAAGCCTAATCATATTTTCACGCAATTTAATAAAATCATATTAAATTACTATTCAACGTGGAACTTGTCGTATATAAACAGTTGTAAAAGCTTCGTGTGAGCAATCCTAAATGTACCGAGAGGCTGACCACTAATCGAATTAATTTTTTATTAGTTTGTAGAGAGGCATCAGTATTCCACTAAGCTTTTCATGCGTCTGTTGTTTTTTTATTCCTCTTACCCTCCTTACGATTCTTCTTCTCTTTTTTTTTTAGTTTTCAAGAAGAGTATATGTAAGAAGCTGACTTTTGGCGGCTTAGCGCGTGAAAATAAATAAAAGAGGGTTGTAACACCTTGGCTCTCTTTCCCTGTACGTGCTCGAAATAAGAGAAAAATTGCGGAAATCTAATTTATTTAATCTATCTTTAAAAAGGTATTGAACTTCCTCTCTCTTTTTTTTTACTTTACTTACCTTTATGTTTTACCTTCCTTTCTTTTTATCACGAGGGTTGCAACAACTATATACGTTAGACATATATATTTCGGACAGTAAATAGTAGGGTTCGTCGTTTTGATATACAAGGGGAGCATCACAATATAGGCGCTCGAAGAAATTTCAAATTCTAAACAAGAACTCGGAAATTCGATAGACTTTTATTCGTTTTATTATAGAGTATCAAATGAACGTACAAATATGAAACATTATTTGTGTACATTATGTGCATTTTTTGAAACAACTTAATTTTTTTTATCTATATATTATTCGAATTTTTTAAGAAAAAAAGTGACTTAAATGTGTGTAAAAAATAACTAAAAAATTGAAATTAAAATTTCATTCATACTATAATTATTTGATAGAAATATATTAGTAAAATATTTTAAGAAATTATTAAGAAAAGCTATAATTTTCTTTGATATTTTAATACATCGTTTCAAATAAAATGAACTTTAAGGAAAAGAATAAGCGCAAATTTAATTCACTCTGAAATGTTATTACCGCAACTATGCATTCCATTATAAACTACATATCTCAAAGTCAGAAAAACTTCTTCGGACGTGCTAAAACTTTCTCCAAGTTATTTAATTAAATATTTTCTTTGAAACAGCAAAAAAATGTAATAATGCTTACACGAAAGAAAAATTAGTCGATAACAAGGGGTTAAAGAATGTTATATCTGAAAAATGAAAGAGAACATTATTTCAGACGCGTCAATTGAATTTTTCTCATCTCTCTTTTACGAAATAGCAAATCTTTCACGATGCTACATTCCTCCTCTTCTGTACAAGTAAAAAGCCAAACGATGCATCTTTTGAATATAGTCAAAAGAACAAGAGATAGAAAGAATATAAAAAAAGAAGGGAGGGTAGATGACCCAAGAGAAGAATAAAGAATTCTGAAGGAAATACGTTCGCTAGCAACATGAAATTAAATTGCCTTGAGGGTGTGTAAAACGCAAGGATATACGCAAAGGAAAAGAAAGAAAATAGTAAAGTGGATGCACTCAAACACAATGTTGATATCTTCTTCTTTTTTTTCACCCCCTTTTCAAATGTTTCCCACTTTCAGAGAGCTAAAGTAGATAAAATCCATCAATCACTAGAAGCTCGAGATCTGATGCTAAGCGATGTCTTCTTCTTTTTTCTTCTTATCTTTTATTTCCATCAGTGAAAACAATGTAACATTATCGTGAAACAAGATGCATTTTTTTTCTTTATTCTGTATTTTTTCATATTTGCTTACTTTTACTCTTGTTTCGTGCTGATTCTCAATTTTCATGAAATAAAACACAAAAGAGATAAAACATCAAGGCTAAAAAAAGTTCTGTCTTTTCGAATAATTTTGAAACCTTATTTGGTGTTATATTTTTTATCAATTCTGTATACACGGAAAAACTTTTGCACCTAAAATACGTTCAAATGTTGCATATAAATTCACATCTACTATTATTGAAATAATTTTAATATCATTCTTGAAAAAAGATTAAAATCAAATTGAGATGATGTTTCCCTCAGAAGAAATGAAATTGGAAACCAGTCATCTATGCATTCAATATATACTCAATATGTATGTTGACTACATTCGAGACAGTCGAACAGCCTTTGTATTCAGACTTGATCGGGATTTAGCTTCAACTCGAACGGAAAAAGTTAACAGTAGTGCGGACAACCGAGCGCGTGTTTTGAAAAGAGGTAGGGGAAAAAGAAAAAGAGGGAGTAACCAAAATACATTCTTATTATGATGGTAAAATAGTAATTTTTAAAAAAATTAATAAATGTTACGATTTTAATATAATTTGTGAGTTTAAAACTATTAAAAAAGTATTTCAACTCCAAATCTAATTATTTTAAACAACTAGGGGGCAGATGAGCATGTATCATTTCATGTCGATGATATTTTGAAGTAGGTTTGGTCGAGTGCGCAGCGTTAACGCTTTTCCTTTTCAGTGTGCAAGTTCAACTCTTGGTCAGGATCACTTTTTTTTTAATTTTTTTTATTGTTTTAAAATTTTTTATTAATTTTTTTATTTACATTTTTTTCTTATAATATTAAACTCTAATTTTTCACGAGTATATTAGGTATACTCGTTTTTCAATGAATATTTTTTAAAAATAAATTATTTCTTAGACGTAATGATGAAAAATATTAATAAATAAATAATAATAATGTTTATTTCATAATACTATAGTTTAATTTATTAATAATGTAATTTGTAAAATTTACATAATAAATAAATTAGACTATAATATTAATTTATTTATGTTAGAATGTATATTACATATTAATATATATCTTAAGACAGAATTTAACATTAAGCATTATAAACCTAACTATTATTCATTTATTAATATTTTTAATTATTATATCTAAGGAATAATTTATTTTTAAAAAATATTCATTGAAAACATAAGTCTACTTAAAACATAAAAAAATTTTTTTTTATTATACTATAATACTATATAAATACATTTAGAGAAATATTGATGGTTTATTTGATCTATGACATAGTTAGACCTTCTCTAAAAGTACTACAAAAATTTTCCATTTAAATTTTGTTATTTATATTTTTTGAGCTGTGTAAAGTAAAAAAATTTGATCCTGAAAATTCAATAAATTTTTGGTAGATCTCTTGATGTCCGTTAAAGTGATCATTGAGCTGTTAAAATTTTAAATAAATAAAAGGTACAATTTTTAATTTTTTTTAACTTTCACTATAAATTACACTTTATTATATTAAATGCATATATACGACACGTATTTATAATTATATATAAAAGCTTACCTTTAAAAAGGCATATGGTGGTCAAGTACGCTTATCCTGGTAGAAAATTTGTCTAGTTTTATCGAGCCCTCGATTATTTAACATACAAAACTAGACAGATCTAGAGTAAATTTCTACCAGGGTAGCGATTATTTTAATTAATGATTTTAACTTTTTATCTTTTTTTCAATAATTCGTTTCGTATTCAATACTTCATATTTTAGACTATTATTTTTATTAAATAAAATCATAATTTTTAACCAAAAGGGAGATTTTATCGACTACCTTAGAAAAAAATAAAAGTTTAAAACTAATTTGTTTTTACGAATTGAATTTATATAATGGTTTTAGAGAATTTCTTAAATACATTGGTCATATAAAACTATGAAACTTTGATATTAAAATGCCAATGAAATCATTGAACAGATGGCAAATATTAAATGCATTATTTAAATTTGTAATATAATAATTTGTTTTATCCAATTTCATTTCGAATGGTTTAATAGAATTTGATAGTATAGTACCGGGCAATAATTCTAGACAGGTTATCAAATTTTTGTTCCGACTTTGAAAAAGCGTATCTTTTTCAATTTTTATCCTAGAAAAAATTAAAAAAAAGCATTTTAAAGTATTCTTTAAATGCTTTCTTTTTAGCTTACTTACATTTTTTTAACAATATTTAAAAAAAAATAATCGCTTTGGCAATTTTGAAATTTTTTTCATTTTTGCATTTTTCTTCAATCAGCTGTAGTTTTTTAAATAATTGAGCTAGAAAAAATTTGAAAAAAGATTTGAAAAGGGCTAAAAAAATGCTATTTGCAGCTATTTTTATAAAAATTTTTAAATTATATTTTGTCAAGTTTTAAGCATATAAAGTTATTGATCTAATACTTTTGCAGTTGTAAAAAACACTTCAATAGCAAGTAAAAAATAACCGCTGGTGCAAAACTTTTGATTTCTATGATATAATTTTTGCAAAATAAATCTTTTGTTATTTCATACTTTATTATGTTTTATTATTAATAATGAATAGTTATAATTTCCTACTAAAATTAAATCACTACTTCACCAGCGATTATTTTCTACTTGCTATTGAAGTGTTTTTTACAACTGCAACTGTTTTTTTTATTCAATCTCTGTAACCAAGCACCTAAATGCTGTAAAAAGCTTACCTTAAAGGTATATGGTGGTCAAGTATGCTAAGCAATTTATTTTGATTAATGATTTTAACCATTTTGATGTCTTTAACATATTATAAAATATTTTTAGTAAAAAAATCAAACAATGATATTAGAATTTCATGAAATAATGAAACAAATGTCAAGTATTTTATTTCTATAATTGAATTTTGCATGCGTTCACAGAATTAATCTATTTATTTAGTATTTGAAACTATCAAATCTTTACATTAGAATTTCATGAAATCACGAAGCAAATGTCAATTATATAATACAGATGATAAAACTATGGCATCTTATACTATAAATTTTTGCAAAAAATTTTTCGAATTTTTTCTTTATAAATAAACGTTTAATCTCACTAACTGCATTACTTTTTGTCATCATTTCTTCTATCATTTATTTAAAAGTGTTCTGAAATTTTTTTAATTCTATTAAATATTTACAAAATTACTTGCCAGGCCCGTGTATAAAATTTTTTAAAATTTTTATTTTGTTAAAAAAATTGTAATTATAAAAATATTGTTCAATTTTAAAATTGTAATTTTCTAATTTCATTATTTTACGTAATATGGTGTTTTGTATTCAGTATTTTTTAGGAGCGTATTTTATCTTAGTACAATTTCATATTACCTATATCTTACATCTATTATAATTTCTGGTTCAAATGTTAAAAACATACATTCATTAGACATTTCACCAATAAAATATTTATACACGGGTTTGGCAAGTAATTTTGTAAATATTTAATAAGATTAAAAAAATTTCAGAACACTTTTAAATAAATGATAGAAGAAATGATGACAAAAAGTAATGCAGTTAGTGAGATTAAACGCTTATTTATAAATAAAAAAATTCGAAAAATTTTTTGCTAAAATTTATAGTATAAGATGTCATAGTTTTATCATCCGTATTATATAATTGACATTTGCTTCGTGATTTCATTAAATTCTAATGTGAAGATTTGATGGTTTCAAATACTAAATAAATAGATTAATTCTGTGAACGCATGCAAAATTCAATTATAAAATAAAAAACTTGACATTTGTTTCATTATTTCACGAAATTCTAATATCATGGTTTGATTTTATTACTAAAAATATTTTATAATATGTTAAAGACATCAAAATGGTTAAAATTATTAATTAAAATAAATCGCTTAGCATACTTGACCACCATATACCTTTTTAAAGGTAAGCTTTTATGTAATAATAAATACGTGTCGTATATATGCATTTAATATAATAAAGTGTAATTTATAATGAAAGTTCAAAAAAAAATGAAAAATTGTACCTTTTATTTATTTGAAATTTTAACAGCATAATGATTACTTTAACGGACATCAAGAAATCTATCAAAAATTTATTGAATTTTTAGGATCAAATTTTTTTACTTTACACAGCTCAAAAAATATAAATAACAAAATTTAAATGGAAAATTTTTGTAGTACTTTTAGAGAAGGTCTAACTATGTCATAGATCAAATAAACCATCAATATTTCTCTAAATGTATTTATATAGTATTATAGTATAATAAAAAAAAATTTTTTTATGTTTTAAGTAGACTTATGTTTTCAATGAATATTTTTAAAAATAAATTATTCCTTAGATATAATAATTAAAAATATTAATAAATGAATAATAGTTAGGTTTATAATGCTTAATGTTAAATTCTGTCTTAAGATATATATTAATATGTAATATACATTCTAACATAAATAAATTAATATTATAGTCTAATTTATTTATTATGTAAATTTTACAAATTACATTATTAATAAATTAAACTATAGTATTATGAAATAAACATTATTATTATTTATTTATTAATATTTTTCATCATTACGTCTAAGAAATAATTTATTTTTAAAAAATATTCATTGAAAAAACGAGTATACTTAATAAACTCGTGAAGAATTAGATTTTAATAGTATAAGAAAAAAATGTAAATAAAAAAATTAATAAAAAATTTTAAAACAATAAAAAAATTAAAAAAAAAAAGTGATCCTGACCTAGAGTTGAACTCGCACACTCCAAAGGAAAAGCGTAAACGTTGCGCACTCGACCAAACCTACTTCAAAATATCATTGACATGAAATGATACATGCTCATCTGCCCCCTAGTTGTTTAAAATAATTAGATTTGGAGTTGAAAATCTTTTTTAATAGTTTTAAAGACTCACAAATTATATTACAATCTTAACATTCATTAATTTTTTTTAAATTACTATTTTACCATCATAATAAGAATGTATTTTGGTTGCTCCCTCTTTTTCTTTTTCCCCTGCCTCCTTTCAAAACACGCGCTCGGTTACTGTTAGCTTTTTCAGTTCGAGTTGAAGCTGAATCCCGATCAAGTCTGAATACAAAGGCTATTCGACTGTCTCGAATGTAGTCAACGTACATACTTGATCATTTTTTGCAAACTAAATAGATAATATATTTACATCATAACTATTGAGTGTAAAAATATGTCAATAATGAAAGTATTAGTAAGTCTTTAGCGCATTCAAATCGGTTTCAAGTTTTTTTGAGCACAAATCAATTGCAAAAGTTTTTCCGTGTAGAATATCTTCATTTGTTAGAATTTCATTGGTTATGATCATTTTTATAACCAATTTTAATTATTTAATATTAAACATTTAAACAAGTATACGTTCGTGCAGGCTCACGTGCATATATACACGCGCGCGCGCACACACACACATACACTATGCATGCAATCCACAAATGCATATCCAAATACAATCGTAACTTAATTTTAAATAATGAAAAAAATAACAATGCACACGCCTACGCATACTGACATTGATTATATACCCTAATGTCGTTAGGGTTAGAGAAAAATTTGAGTCTTGAAGCCTTTGTTCTTTCTTTGTAATTTTTATTTAAATTCAAAAATGAAACACTAATTGCAATAATAATCGTCATCGGAAGTAATTGTCTGACGAAAATATGGAAGACAAAAAAAATTAAATGCTTGTGCAATACCAGACTCAACGACTCTGTGCTTCATTCAAACTTTTATTCTAAGCTCAATAATAACTTTCATGCCCTTTTTTTTCAAACTTTATTCAACCAGCGAAACTTCACTTTTTATTGAGTTCTACCTTGTTATACACCATATGCCGTAAACCATTATCAAACGACTTGGCGAACTTATTGCGTAATCACGTAGCTCATTGCGTATAATACATAAAACTCCAGAATTCAATTCTTTTGTAGTATTTCATTATATATCCTCGTGATTATACAATCACCTGCTAAGTTGGCTGGTTTATAAAGTCTCGTCTATTATCAATATCTCATTCTTTTTTTATGAATCATTACAAAAATACATTTTCATAATCTACATAATACTTTTTCTTATATCCTCTGTGTAATATAAAAGCGCATATTAAATGTTGCAGCTTTTGTTTCTATTTAAAGTTTAATTTTAAAATTTATGATAATTCAAATTCTAATTATGTAAAAGGTAATTCTAATCATTTATAAAAATAATATCAAATCATAAATTATTTAATAATCATAAATCAATAGGACGTTAATGTTAATATTTTTTAAATAATTAGGAAAAAAATTTTTTTACTCTTAATAAAAGCTTTTAGAGATTTAAATGTAAATTTAAATTTTTATATTTTTATACGGAGAGTATCTATTTGAATCCATTACTTTTAAAAGCTCTCGTAATGGTTTAAAATTAATAATCTATCTAGAAACGTATAGACATCCTTTCTGAATTATTAAGCAAGAGAAATTATTCATTATAAAATATAAGATGCACATACATATTTCTTTTACATTTTAAATATTTAATAATATGAATTATGATAAGTTATACCGAGACAGCAATTCATAAATCTTAAATTTTTTTTTGAGAACGTATAATAAAACATTTATGTACGATCAGTCGAAGATTTTAAATTAATTTTCTTTAGTATTTATTTTTATTTTAAAGTTGAATGTAAAGAAAATAGAATATTAATTCGTAATACCTACGCAAAATGCACTGAAATATTTTTTAGTTTAAAAAAATGTAAGAAATAAGCAAACAAAATTTATCGTCGACAAGTTTTCTTCTGAAACTAAAAATAAAGATAACATGTATCGACGCTTACTCCAACGTAACTCTTGTTAAGCTTATTCAGTTTCAATAAGAACCAACCGCGCACACAAGAAGAGATAGTCTGGAAGCTCTAAGATCCTTAAGCAAGAAGACTATGATGATGACGACAGCCGAAGACAACGGTGAAGATCCTGTGCGTGAATAACACGAGAGATTTCGTGAAAGCTTCGAAATAGTCGAATGAAGCTCGTTTCCTAAGCAGTCGAAATTCCTAAAGCCTTAAACCAAATGTAGGAAACTCCTTATATACCTTGATCCATTTCTCTTTCTCTCTCTATCCCACTTCCTCGACGAACGAAATTCCAAGCCACTTATAATCTTATATATCCGTCGCTACTGAAACTTAAGATCCAAACTGAATTTCTCTCTCTCTCTCTTTCTCTCTCTCATTTTACTTCAACTCGACAGAGTTCCTTATAGGTCTGTGACTTCGTTTTCCTCTCCTCCCCCTTTTCTTGAGTTGCGTAAGTTTACCAATATTCCCATACACTTGGGCCAAAAGTTTGTTACTTTGTGCATTATATAACCTAAGCATACCAAAGGGTCTATTGTTCTAAAATGGGTATAGAGTATGTATAA
The DNA here is from genome assembly GCA_017163975.1 of Anastatus disparis. Lineage (NCBI taxonomy): Eukaryota > Metazoa > Arthropoda > Insecta > Hymenoptera > Eupelmidae > Anastatus > Anastatus disparis. The sequence goes on from JAFFSR010000251.1 coordinate 8,417,470, forward strand.
GGGGTCAATGTTTCGTATCTTTATAATATTATGGAATATTTAACTTAAGCCTTACAGACTATTTCACAATTGAAAACTTACGAAAACTTTAGATTTTAATATATTAAGTAATGGATTCGTAATCTCGAGGTTCTGAGTTCGAATCCTGCTCTCGACCGATTGATACAAGCACTACTGTACTTTACTTGTGCTTTGTTCACAAATACACTGATGACCTTCGTTGCTAATTAGCATCGCAATGATAGCATAAACACAGCGACGTTAAATTAAATTAAAAAAAAATGTTTATACATTCGTATTTTTAAGTAAATTTTTCGTGATTTTTTTATTTGTACAAAGTGTTGTTGTATCAGCAAAATTTAAAAAGGTATCATTTAGCTTTCTGATGATACACATTAAGTTAATTAATCTCAAATTCTTCATAATAAAAGCTGGTATTTTCATAAATTATTTGAAAACAGTAAAATTTTCCTAAATATATCTAAATTAAAAATTAGATGCTTAAAATGATCGAAAAATTATTAGATTTCTTTACCAATTCATGATGAATAGTATGTGCAGAGTCGCTTAAAGTTGATATAAAAATCTTATAAATTGTGAGTTTTACGTAAAATAACTATTTTTTTAATCTAATTTTGTTAAATAATTTTGATCAAGCATTCGAGTCTAATCTGACCCAAATTTTTCGTATTGCACTTGCAAAAGAAATTCTAATTTTTTAAATAAAATTTCGAAAGTTTAATTTAAAATTTTTATATACTCAAGAAAATTTTGCAAAGATTGTTATAAAAATATTAATTTTACCTTCCTGTATGCATACTTTATTTAGCATCATTCATGACGAATATTTCACGACGAAGTCATATTAAAATCATGGGCACTCAGTAAAAGGCTAAATTACAGCATTTTAAATTTTGCAAATAGCAGTAAATCTCAAATTGTAAAAGTTTCACGGATTTATTCATATATACACGCGTGTGAACCCTAACGCCTCTTTGGGTTATAAGAATATGAAAGACGAAATAGAATCATATGAGAAAAATGAATTCCCGGCTATTTTTTTTGTTACACTGCGATTTTACCTTCATCTTTTACGTTGTTTTTCTTTTCTTTTACCATGTGAATCTCATATAAGAAAGCCTGCCTTGCACAATTGGATTTTTACGCCCATAGCACGATATGGTCGCGTCATCGTCGTCGATTTTTATATACGCATATAAGAAAATATGTCTTATGCATGTGATTCTATGGAATAGCAAATAAGGTGGATGCTATTTTTTTACTTTCTTATGGAAAAATCTAAAAATTTTTAAAATTTTATGTGAAATTAAGGTATATTTACAAATTGTAGAATTAATGAAATAAATGAAAATCATTAATTAAAAATAATAATTAAACTTGAGTTAAAAAAAATATATTATATAAAAAATTAATTTCATAATCATAAACTTGCAATCACATAAGATAAATAAGAAAAAAAAGTATAAAATAAAAGTTATAAAGATATACAACTTTGGTATATCATTAAAGCAAATAAAATTCACAAGACGTTCTCGCGACCATGTTTAACTACAAAACAACTCAATAAGAAATGCATAAAGCATCAAGATACCAACGTCAACTTACATTAACAATCCTAATTACTAAATAGTTATATATGTATATAAAAAAAGAAAAGCGACAAGGAAAAAGTCGAAGAGTCGACTTGGTAGATTTTTTTTTCTCTCCTTTTAGTCTTACGCCTCGGTGTAATATTACGCTAGAGAGTAAAAGTTGAATTAAAAGAGCCTTACAGTAAAAAAAGCAAGAAAAAAAAGAGAAGGACGAATATATATATAAGAGAAAGCTGAAAAATTCTCGGTAGCTAGCTCTTTCACGTCATCGTTAATTTATCTAGCTTTTACGAGGCTTGAATATAGAAGAACGTACAGGAGAAGCATATATTATAACCCTTGAAGCTTTGGAACGCTAACTTTCTCTTTCTTTCTCTCTTACTCTTTCTCTCCTAGTACTTTTATCCTCGAAAGCATCTGAAAGGTTTTTACTTTGAGTTCCTTTCGCAAAAGCAAGTAAATTATTCCTAACGTGGACCCTTGAAAAAAATTTTTTTTTTTTCACTCTGTACCTTTATTGAAAAAAAAAATAAATAACTGCAAGCTAAGCTGTACTTAGCTTATAAGATATTTTATATTTCATTGAATGAAAATTGGTTTGACGTCTATGATCCATTAAAATGTTAAGTTATTTTGAACTAAGATATTTTTTTTTTAAACTTCAATAAAATTTTAAAGGATTTGTATCGTAACTGCACTAGTCAAACAAGCTTATAGTTTGTACGATATATATCTAATCTATACTGCGATGTAGAAAAACATTAAATACTTTTATTAAATTATTTTTTCATATACTTAGATATACCCAACAAATAATTTAAAAAATCCATAATTATTTCATAATATTTTTTTTACAATTTCTATAATTTCTAAAAATCTGACAGTATCATTATAAGATATTCATATAATCCTATTTTAATTTACAATCATTTTTCAAAAGTAAATATATTTCCCTAGATTTTTTTTTAAATATGTGATGAAACATAATATTTCATTCAAATATTTTAGCAATCAATAAAAAATAATATACAATCAAAGAAATAAAATATTAATTGGTATTAAATTGTGTCTCTAAAATTTAAAATGGCCTCAGTTATGTATAATAGTAAAACTCATCCATTTAAAACTAATGAAAAAGTAAAAAAAGAATAAATAAAAAGTTAGTAATGTATACATAAAATTATTATTAATTTTTTACTTGATATTTGTTATTAAAAATATAAATGTTTGAAAAAATTGAGTTCAGAAGTTCCATAAAATTATTTCGCATCTTAAACTTGCCAGACTTGGAAAATTCTTGATAAACTATAGCGAAACTTATTGACTGTACTATCCTCGGGATATTCGACGTCCAGATAGATAAGAGTATATTCATCGTATTATCAGAAGAACGATTGCGTGCCAGAGGCACTGATGCCTGCCTTTGTCCATGAGAAACGAGTAGTATATACTAGCTTTACCACCTATATATATATATATATATTTTTGTACACTCATATATATAGTGTGATGTTGGCAATCACCTGTTGAAGTTATGAACGAGAAAAGTAGTTTCTATTTTACGCTTATATGGTAGTCCATTCATTTAAGGTGTAAACAAGCTTGTAACTTTTTATGGCTGATGATAAAGAAAGAAAAGTTGGATCATTTTTTGCTACACCTCAAATATACGTCTAAAAATTTTTCTTTTCTTTTTTCCTTAAGCTATTTTTTTGCCTTGAACTAAAATTATATAAAATTTTTTATCAATTATGCAAATCTATACGAATAAAATAAATGTTAATTAACAAGGTTGATAAGATAAATAAGTAAAAGTGGCAGAAATTCGATTCCGTATGACCTAATATGAATAATACATTTACAAAAATGCAAGAAATGTTATAAATATAAAAAACAAGCTATACTAATAATCAATAAAAAACGAAAGAATCAAGAAGAGAAAAAACGAAAAAATAATTCGGTATGAAGGGAATAGTTCTATTTGCGGAATAGAGCATAAAAATCAGTTATACGTGTTAACTCAATGAATCCAATTTCCCCCTGTAATATTGTGGGCTAAAAGAAAAATACGCGATCTGAACAAAGTTGTTGTCTAGCCTTAGGGAGCTGTAGTCTTAATTTATTCGATTTACTACGTACAAAAACAAGGGCTCTTGTTATTCTATATATATAATTAGATGAAAAAAACGAATCTGTGCCTTGAAATTGTCTTTTAGCTAGCACGTCTTTCAGTAGTATAAGTACGAATATAGACAGTCATAAAGTAGTATTATTAATATAATCAGAAATTCAATTTATTTTGAAAACAAAAACAAAAATTGGCTGGCTTTATCTAAAAAATAAAAAATAAATAAAAATATAGGCATGGAATATTGTGAATAATGCAAAAATTACATGAAAACCAGTGGTATTGCAAAAATTTTAAACATGCAAATTTTTATTCCTTGAATTTTTAAATTTCATCGATTATAAAAGTAAATTTGAGTTTTAAATAAGTAATACTTTAATTTTCAATTCCAAATCTCTAACATCTGTTATGCATACTGAGATAAAAATCAAGTTTTTATTTCATCAAATTTTAATGAGTCTTATGCGAGCTAATTTCATGATACACATAGATGATAAAAAAGTCTAAACATGCTTGCAAATATTCTACAGAGCTCTAGATTTCTAAGGAAAGCAATTTTTCCAAAGAGGATTACGAAATTTATCCAGCGTTTTTCACGGAATCATTATTATTTTAATATGAATTGGCTACTTCAAGCGCCTTACTATGTTTATTTTTCCATTCAATAAAATTTGTTAAAATATTGGAATTCTTAAAATAAAAATCATTCATTAGAGATAGTAATATCAGAATTAAAATATTGTACATTTTAAATAATTACATCCTAAAATCATTAATTTTTATTATCATCACTCAACTTTATTTTATGATCAATTCAAATTTTAAAATTTTGTGTTACTTCATCATATATTTAATTCAAACCAATTAAAATAGGGTTATCGTGATGACAAATTTTCATCATCAATTTTCAACAAGAGACTATAATAAATGACAATCGGCCAAAAAATAAGAGGTCAAATTAAAAGTTATTTCATTTTTAGAAAAATATAATTACTAAACTTAATATACTTACCATTCAAACAGGGAAATATTCGAGATTCTTTTTATATTTTTTTGATAAATAATTCCAAAACTACGACTGAAAAAGTCCAGATGGCTTTTTGGAAAAATTTCTTACTTTAAGCTCCTACAATTACTACGTAGCTCCAATGTAGTGATATAAACCTTAATTCAAAATTTCTTTTACAAAAATATAATAACCGTGAAACATTAAGAAGCATTTTTTCATTTTTCAAAAAATGTAAGATTGTAAAAGAAAAACAATTATTTATTTACATTTCGACGTTATATTACATATATTACTACTGAAATAATATGTAGATGCGTTTATCAAACATAGATTAATTTAAGCCGTGAAAATTCAAAATTATAATCTTTCAGTTTTCTATATACTTAAAAAAATTTTTTCATTCCACACTTGATTAGAGCTTAGTTTTATTTAGTCTGATGAAAAGAATTTTTAATAAAGACATAAGAAAAATATGAGATCCCGCATAACACAGGTTTTCATCAAGTTTCACTTAAAAACAATTATTATTCTAAAATGCAGAAGAGGCTACTGCCATAAGCAGTAGTACCAAGCCTCAACTAGAAATTGCACTACTTAAAGCATACATAGGCTGACACTAACTACTGGCATCGGTTCAATTTACCGACTAGCCTTGTCTCTACTTACAAATCCTTATCGTAAAACTGATCAGCTCGAATACATCCGTTGTTAAAGCTTGTTGTAAGATTCAAATAAATCTATTTGTAATACTTTCAGAAACTTTGTAGATATCTTACTAAAATATTTAATTTATATTTTCTAAATGCTTATCATCTTTCGTAAAAACTTTCTAGAAGGTTTCTGAAAAGAATACAACAATCTTTCTTTGAATATTTTTAACAGTTAGTTTGGTTCACACATTTCAATCTTTCTGGAATATTCTATGAAAGCTTTTCATGAAATTCAAAGAAATCTATTTGTAACACTTTCGCAAGCTTTGTAGTTATCTTACTAAAATGTTTTATGAAGATTTTTCGGAAGCTCACCGGAGTCTTTCGTAGAAGCTTCCTGCAAAATTCCGAATGTTATTAAGAAAATTCCAAAAAGCTTCAAAGAAGATAGCCCTGCTATGTGGGATTGCACAATCAGATTGAAACAAGTAAAAGTTAAACTTATTTTATTTTTTCATACGATTCTCTTTACAATTTTCATACGGAGAATATTAACAAAGACAGCAGAAAAAAAATTATCTAAAATTCATTATCGCTCCAAGAATATACTCGAAAGTAGTAACCGCAGCATTGCAATATTCCAGTCCTCTTGTATCTCATACCCTCTTCTCTCGTTCATTTGGTAGCAGAAGCAGCAGCAGCAACCCTCTCTCTCTCTTATTCTCTTTCTCGTTGCAGCTGCTAACTGCCGATAACAAGCACGATCTTGCGGTATGGCTTTGGACACGTACTTACTAGAGCGTTATGCGGCCCGATTTTCCGTTGTATATACATATATTTCTCTGGGTAACGAAACTATATACAAAACTATGTACTATCTATACATTATATTTTCAAAGATACATACAAAGTTTACATTGTTTGTTATTCAGTGGTTTTACATTAGTTAACAAGCTTTAAGCTCAAATCTTTCAAACCACAAATTTTTTTTTTATTCGTATACATATAAATTTAAAACGAATCGAATGTGTTATTTATATTTTATTTATATTTTTGTAGGAAATTTTTAGAAAAGAATAAAATTTATGATTTCTTTCATCAAGTTTTTAAAATTAAAATTTTATTAAACATGATTATCTTCTAATTCAGTAAATTAAAAATCTTCAAAAGTATTACAAGTTGTACTATGTAAATTATGTGACGAACGCAGCACACATACTTTTCCACAATCTCATGGTGTATAAATTTCATTCATTAAAGTATTCCTTTGATAAATTAACTGATATCATTATGAAAATATTCTTTGACTTATTCTCATTTGACGAACAGTCAATTTTAAAATTGTTTAAAATAACTAAAAAAATTATTCGAATAAATATGTATTTTATTTGTTACCAGTTTTTTCGTTAAATATTTCAAAAATATAAAAATTTGATAAAAAATTAATAAATATATAAAAAAATATAATTTACTTAGATGATAATAAATTATTAGTAAATTAATATATTATGAATAAAAAAAGCTTTTTAATTTTTTAACTTATCAAAACCGGATACTTTCGGTTATCTCAATTAACGGTATTCACTCACATATATATATACACGTGATACATGTATGTAAAGTTGCATACATCGTTATTTGGTATCCTGCCAAAGCCACGTGAAAATCAAGCGACGTACCAGCCAAAAACCACATGAAATTACCCTTCTATATTTTCTCACACGTGCCACCAAGTTCGCTAGATATAAAGTGATGAAAATGAAATTTCGCTTCCTCTCTTCCATTCTCTTCTTTTTCCAAACACATACTTTATAACATGCCGCTGAATTCTGAAGCAAACTGATTATAACAATATAATGAATAAGTTAGTGTTTTACCCTTATTTTTTAAAATTTGCTTAAATTTCATTAAAAATGCAAATTTATATTTTTTTGTTATCTATTTTTTTATGAAATAGTATTATTGTACTTAGAAGTAATGTAATTTTAGGAAAATATTTTACAGGAATTAAAATATTTGTAATTTACAATGAAATAGTAAATTCTTAAGTAAATTGCAAGAATAATTTTCTGTTTTATTAAAATTATTTAAAAATTTCTTTATAATAACAAAATGTACAATCGATTCAATTGTTTTTAAATATAAAAATATTAAAAAATGCACCACCAAAACTTCCTTTAAAATAAATTCATAACTACAGAATCATAAATTTTAAGCAAAGTAATATAAAACCAAAACAAAAGATCCAGCATATCTATTATCTTCCAACCTAAAAAGATATGTACTTTAAAGATTTAAAAACTAAAATAAAACAAGTAAAATATAATACTATTCCACAAAAGAGACAAGAAAAAAAAGAAAAGAAATAAGAGGAAAAAAAAAGTAAAAGAAATATAGTTTGGTATAACAATCGGGTTTTATGCGAGTATATATACGAAGCAGAGCTATAGAGTCACGTTTAGCTCGTGCAACAACATTTGGTACTCTTGCGCTTGGTCGAGCTCTACAGCTGCTAACTGCCGATAACAAGGGCGAAGCGCCGCGAACGACCGAGCGATCTTTGCGGTATAGCTTTGGACACGTACGGCTATATACGAATGTATGCAAGAAAACCAGAGTAATAGACAAAGAGAATAAGCGAGACTGAGAGAGAGCACGAATTTTCAACATTTGCCACAGGGAATGGTAGCAAATGTTAGAACAATAAAATGAAGATACTGTTAGATATGGACCGTCGATTATTTGCAAGAAAAAGTATTAAAAATAAAAGCTTCAATAATTTTACTTATTTTATATACTTGATATCTTCAGAAATTATTTCTTTTACCTTGTTTCATTTATTTTTTTTTATATTTCAAAAATATTAAAATATTAAAAAATGATTTCTGAAAAAATTTCAGTATAAAACATTCATATAGCTTTCGTTTATTGCTGTTAGTTTATTCAAACTATTATTGGCTCCTAAAATTATTTCATTTTTTTATTAAGATTATTTCCAGAAGTTAAATTTGGTGCCGTTTGCAAAACTCTCTTGTAATCTAATTTATAAACAATAATATATTCATATGATCTATATTATTTGTGGCAATTCCGAAATTATTACATATACATAATCTAATAGAGCACTTTTCTCTCTGTCGGTCTTCCTCAATGATGCTCAACGATCTACAAGCAATAAAATTTTGATACACGAATTTCCAGGATGATTAAATTTAAGCAATTTGTTTGTTTGCTCAAAGCTTTACTGTAATTAACATTATCGAACATTAATTATGTAATGCTTTATACATAATGAGTTGACTTTGTCATTATACTATGTAAAATATTGTAGATTATAGGGTGAAGTAGAGCCATGATCTAATAAATTAGTTATCGATTAATTAATTAATCAATCAATCAATGGGATACCTTTCAATAGAGAAACCCGCTTCCCCTCTACTATTATATACTTTCTACTAAAAAGCTTTGCAGGAACTATTAAGAGAGTTTATAATCAAGTTTAATGTAATACCGTTCAATCAGTTCTTCTCGAAAATACATGAAAAACTTATTAAGAGGATCAATTTTCATGATTTTTGGAATTAATTTAGTATTATTATAATGGAAATTAGAAAAATAAAAAAAGTATAGTAAAATCTAATTTTTTACTTTAATCTTAAATTATATTAATAATAAATGCATTTTGTATTAATTATTAAAAAACGTATTTTATTAAATGTTGTAAATACATAGAATCGGTATTGATAGGTCGTCAGTGGCTTAGTCGGTAAAGCGATGAATTGAAATCTCGAGGACTCGAGTTCGAATCCCGCTCTCGGCGACCGATTGACACAAGCACCACTGTATTCGGTACATGTGCTTTATTCACAAACACACTGAAAACCTTTGTCGCTAACTAGCATCCTAATAATAGCATAAAAACAGCGACGTTAAATAAATAAAAAAAAAAGGAATTCTATGTATTAATGTTCTGGTATCAGATTTTTAATACAAAATAAATAATTATTACAATGTAAACAACAATATAAATTATCATAAACCTAATACATTAGAGTAACAAAAAAAAGTTCACAACGAAACTACATAAACTTTAAAGTATTAACTTTAAAGGGCTATGCAAAAAATATAAAAAAAAAGTACAAAATTTTTTTTCCATAATAATAGATTATAGAATAATAGAATTCAAAAAAGTAATGGCAGTCAGATAACAACTTTTTATCGCATTTTCGTACGAACATTCGATATAACGATCAACTATTTATCTATTTTTTATAAAAAAGAAATATTGTTTCAGATCGAAATAAAATTATTATAAAAAATATAAATACAATTTTTTTATAATAAAGTAAAAAATAATCGCTTTGTATATCAAAGAAATCTCCTTGTATTTTATATATCATATTGTACTAATAGTAAAATAAAAAAGAAATATCAATTTTTTACTTTGTTGTTCCTAAAATGGTTAATTGCTATAAAAAATTTAATTAGCTAAACTCATTTTTCATATCACACAGTCAAAAAATTCTTGCATAAAACTGCAACTTAAACTAAATCGTAAAAAAATTTTTTTAAATTAAACTTTAAAAAATTACACACAACACTTCATCACAACTCAAACAAAAAATTATAAAATCATAAAGACTAGATCTAAAACAAAAATTGTTTCTAATTCACACACTCGAATCTATCAATCCAATTAAGAATCTTCATTGTTAACTAGTGGACTTGAATTGTTGGCAGATATAATCTTGATGCATTTGAGATTCGTTGTCGTTGGTGATTTATCCGATGAAGAATTAGCCAGTATACGTTGTATTTCTGTAAGAGACTTGCCACGTGTTTCTGGTAGTATTATCAGAAGGATAATAGTGTGTACACCGGTGATGAAAGCTGCAGCCCAAAATGAATACTGTTTACCGTAAGAAGTAGCTATTATCTGTTGATGAAAATACGTAAAAAATTTAATAATCACTTTTTGATGCAATTGTTTTCATAAAAATAAAATTACGTTTGTTTTTTAATAAAATATGTGTTGATGTGAAATTTTGTAAAACTACATTTATATAAACATATTAAATTTTTATTTAAAATATGAGCATCGAAATGATAGCATAAATACAGCAATGTTAAATAAAATTTTTAAAAAATTTCAAATAAACCGCCAATATTTACCGTATCTTTTACTCAACTTAATATTTGCTATTTAATTTCGTTTAATGCTACATTTTTATTTGATTATAGGTTTAATTACGTTGTTCATCACTATAAGTTAAAAAAAAAAACAAATATTATGCTTGAATGATCAAAACATGAATCTCTGGTTAGTGTTCAAATTTAAAATTTTCATTTTTCTATTTATAATTTGAAAAAAAAAGAGTAAAACGTTAAAAATAATTTGAGCAAATAAAATCCATGCAATATCTATTTTCCCATATATGATATCATAGTATAAAACACAAGAATGTGGTAATATAAAGCACAAGTCAAGCAACGACACTCTTGATTTATTCGATTTGCTATATAGCCTCAAAAAAAAAGAGAAGAATAAGGGTTCCTTATAGTTCGTATATTCAATAAAAAGCCTATCTCTGCCACGAAATTGTTTTCTCGAAAACGTTTCACCAGAGTATTGTACGTATATAAGAATATAAAAAGTCAATAGATACGATATATTGAAGTAAAAAAGAAAAAGATTTGACGTACGTTAGTAGTTTAACTGCCAAACAGTTTCATATACATCGATTTTTATCGATGATGTATATGATATAGATGATATATATATTCGTTTGTAATTAAAACGTTATAATCGAAATGTTTGTTCTCCTTTTTTTATCGTTATGTCGATCGTTAAATTGATCATCAAATTAAAAGCGGAAATTCCAGTAGTAATTTATTTAAATTTTCCTTTTAAGAGGAGGTCACGTATCTCTGTCCTTTTCTAATCAAAGAAATGATTTTTTTACAAAAACTAATAACTTTATCAAAAAATGAAGAGAAAGCCGCATCTTGTATCAAAAAAAGCAATATTTTCTTTAATAAGAAAAAATTAATTTTATTGCTTCGTTTTCAAGAAAACCTTGAAAAACTTAAATCATAAAGGTTAAGGTGGACAATCTGGTTTTTCAAGGTTTTCTTGAGAACGAAGCAATGAAATTAATTTTTTCTTATCAAAGAAAATATTGCTTTTTTTGATACAAGATGCGGCTTTCTCTTCATTTTTTGATAAAGTTATTAGTTTTAGTAAAAAAATCATTTCTTTGATTAGAAAAGGACAGAGATACGCGACCTCCTCTTAAAAATACGAAATTTCATTAATGCACCAATATATCAATCATTTTTAAACTTTTGAATATTCTTTTTATAAATTTAATTGTTTGATATACTAATAAAGATATTTCGAATGTTAAATATATTTTTAGTTGTAGCGTTTTGAAATACAATTTACATTATTCTAAATTTTTAAATAATAAGGCAAGTAATTTTAATTATACTTATTCTATGATTGATCGCTTGAAGCACACATGAAATTAATATCATCTACCCCATTTATTATTACATACTATATCACTGCTAGTTTTTATTTGTTCAAAAGATTTTATAACTTCTCCATTCTAAATTTCCGAATATATCCTTGTACATTTGATAATACTTTCATTTAACAATACTAAATATAAGAACCCATTTAAATTTAGTACATGAATACATACTTAAAAATATATTTAAATTCTAACTATCGATTATTGGTGCATTTATATTAATAATAAATAAATGTCTTATAATAAAATACAACTTTACATACAGATGATCTAAGCTTGAACTGCAAGCGAAATAACTTTCAGCTTACATTAAATATTCTTTTCTTAAAATTAACATTTTAAGTATAAAAAGAAATAAAGGCTACAATAGTTATATTCTTAAAATAATATAAACGATATTGTCTCCATAATTAGTATAAATAAAAAGTAGAAAATTATAAAATATAAATTGAGTGAAATCTGTTATTAAATTTTTCAATGTATAATATTTTACTGAAAATTATACCATCTTGGCTACTATCTGTAAGTTCTTAACAGTTTCTTGTTTTTAGTCACTATTAATTTCAAGCATAACTAGCATTAAGAGGAGGTCACGTATCTCTGTCCTTTTCTAATCAAAGCATTGAGTTTTTTACAAAAACTAATAACTTTAGCAAAAAATGAAGAGAAAGCCGCATCTCGTATCAAAAAAAGCAATATTTTCTTTGATGAGAAAGAATTAATTTTATTGCTTCATTCTCAAGAAAACCTTGAAAAACCAAATTGTTCAACCTAACCTCTATGATTTAAGTTTTTCAAGGTTTTCTTGAGAATGAAGCAATAAAATTAATTTTTTCTCATCAAAGAAAATATTGCTTTTTTTGATACAAGATGCGGCTTTCTCTTCATTTTTTGCTAAAGTTATTAGTTTTTGTAAAAAAATAATTTCTTTGATTAGAAAAGGACAGAGATACGTGACCTCCTGTAAGTTTTTTTTGAGCTCCCGACCAGCGAACAGGATTTTTATTTTAATAAATATAAATATGAATGGTTAAAATACGTAAATATCTTATAATGGCTGATATACTATATATGCTACATATATATACTATACATAACTATATTGAAGTAAATAAAAATGTATGTACTTCGAATTCCATGGAGCAAATCATAATCTTTTTGAATTATAAATTAAATAAGTTTAAAATCTTTTGTAACTTTTGGTTTTTAGGAGTAAGTTGGAATATGTCATAAAACAATCAAATGTTAAAAATGTCTCTGCTTATAAAATTATAATAATCAATTTTTTAATTTACCTGCCAGAATTTCGTGATGATAAATATTGAAAAGCAAACAGTCGTATTTTGTGCGGCAGCACCTAAATTTCTTGCATCCATAGATAAACATTCGGCCGCAATAACAGTCGCCATTGTCGCTAATCCTAATCCATAAGCAAGTGAAAATATGACCATGCACGTTACTGGTAAAATAGTAGCAACTCCAATAATACTACTTTCATTCGTTTCTGCCAAGTGAAAATAAAGCCCGAGAATTGCCATACAGCCGGTGCAAATTGTACAACTTAATGTAACAAGTGGCTTACGTCCAATTCGTTCGATAACAAAACCACTGCTCAATGTGCAAAAAAGCTCGATTAGACCCATTAATAATGATATGTAACGTCCAGGTATCGTTACTGCTGATTGTTCGAATATTAATTGTGCGTATGTGTGCATTGCTGCCATACCCGAAAATTGTTGAGCTGTTGAAAAATTATTAAAACATTCAATAATTCATTGTCCTATCTTCATTTTTATTTTAATAATTATATTTATTAAATAAAATTATATGAAAGTTTTATATATAAGATAACTCAAACTATTGATTCAAGCCTGTAAAAAAAAAATAAAAAAGTGGGTATCTAATAAATCGCTTATTGCGAATTATGGTAATACAGTCAATCTTTTTTTTCTTTTTCTTTTCGTTTATGTCTAAGAAAAATTTTTCGAATCTAAATCAAAAGTGATTTTTTAAATATTAAATTCAATTTTTTAATGATTTTTTAAAAAATAGTTTTTACAAATAATCATACATTATCATATAATATGTACGTTCTACTTTAAAAAATGTCTTTGCTTTGAAATAATTTTAAAATGTCTGAAATAGCGATCTGAAACACCTTTTATATACTATAGTTGGTCGGTAGTATAAGTGTGATAAAAACTATAATTTAACTGTTATAAAGGAATGTAATTTCTTGAAATCAATAATCAATTTTATCGAAGTATCAATTTTCTTTCCATGTTAGCTTCCTAGAAAGGCATCAATTTTACGTCCTACCGTGATTGAAATTCACTTATATCTAAGATTTGATTAACTAATATAATTTAAATTACACGTCATATAAATTATGTAAAATGTAATGATTTCTGTATATCAAATAATTCTGAAAATACGTATAAATGTTAAAATAAATTTTCTTCCAATATTTAATTAAACCTAAAAGATTTTAATTTAAATTAAATATACATGAAAAAATTATTCGATTGTCATCAATTTTTTTTCTTTACTCAAACATTTAAATTGTCGTTTATGCAAATATTAATAGTTGCCATATAATATATAATATGACACTTATTTTAGTACGTGAATATCAGTCTTTCGTTTATATTGTCCAGAATAAAGAAATGGAAAAAAAAAGAATGAAATAAAACGTGAGAGAATTTCAAACTCGCTACATATTAAACCTTGACGCGTGAATTTTCTGCGCGTTTGACTTCAAAGAGAAGATTTATATTGTGCAACGATTGATTTCGTTCTATTGAAACGTTCGTTCGGACTTTTGATAAAGTTTTTATTTTACACGGATTGCATTATTAAATTTTCTGTTTTAATCTTTTTTCCGCATCAGAATACCGCGTTGATTAAATAAGAACAATTGTTTTTTTTTAACAAAAAATTTCTATTCAATTTTTAAAAACTGTAAATCTAATTTAAAAATAATATAAGAAACAATTGATGATGACAAAATCATGACGTTTTATTTTGATAAACGTTGATATGTTACCAATGTATTTATTTCAACGGAAAACAAAACTTTGAAATTTCCGTAAATGAGAGATAATTGAAATTGTACGTACAATATGTAAAAACATTTGTTTAACAATGTTCGGAAATTTAAAACTTTGTCATTTTTCTAGTGACAACTTAAAATTCACTAAAGCATATTAATTATTTCTTTGTCTAAATTTGTATGTTGATACGTGATCTAAACATCTACGTATTACAAAGTATTATTTCGAATACTTCTATTCATTGTCATAAATCTTGAAATCAGTGTGACAAAAACTTGAAAAGGAATAATTACTGTAATTTATTTGAAAATTTTTAATAATGGAAAATAACATAATTTAGTGATTATTAAATAAAAAAACAAATTATATATTATCAGTTATTATCCAATTTTATACAGCAATTTGTAATTTTGTAGTTTTTAAAATTACTATTGTTATTGACCTGAATATTATTTTCCTTATTATTGTTGACTTGTATTATTGTCCTTAAAAAAAAATTCCAAATAGCTTATTACATATAAGTAAAAAAAATATTTCAAACATAATTAGTATCGATAATCGTTTTTTTTTTTTTTAACTACAGAAACTTATTTTCTTTGAATTGATAAAGATAATTATATTTAAAAATCTTGCAAATATTTGATTTAGTTAATATTTTCTATTGTAAATAAATTTTTAACAAAATAAACTTATTCTTGCAAATGATTTCATCCGTTGAAAACTAATTGTTTTTCTCTGAATGTAAAAACAATGCAATGACAATTAATAAAAAAGTTAGTTTTCAAACAGATTTTTAAAAATTTTTAAACAAAAAATACGAACTGTTCATTGTTAAAGATTATTTGACTCATAATATGTCGTTGTTAATTTTTTTAGGTGTTAAAAAACAAAATCTACCCACCTGTTGTTAATAGGACAACAAGCAATATCGCTCTTCTATTAGCCGGTCTTCCCAGAACCCTTCTAAAACTTGACCAAAATCCATCAGATTTAGCTGCCACAACACTTCTATCCACAAACTCGACAATTGTTTGAAACTCTTGATTTACTCCACTTGTACCTCTCAATTTTCTTAAGCTATCCAATGCTTCGTCATGTCTGCCATGTCTAACTAACCAAAATGGTGTTTCAGGAGCCACAGAAATGTAAATACTTGCAAGTATTAGCACTATTGTTAAGTACAAACCAGTAGCCGAACTTATACTTATAATAGGTCCAATACCGAAACTTAATAATACACCAACATGAACGCAAACGCAAAATATAACGGACATGTTACTGCGTAAACGTGAAGGTGATATCTCGGACAGATACATTTCTGTTTGATGGCAAATCATACCTCCACCAAGGCCTAAAATCACTCGACCAAAAATGAATTCCTGAAAAAAAGAAAGAAAATATTTTAACGTTTCAATAAATTTTATAGTCAAATGTTTCAATTATTTTTATTATAAAATTTTATATCGTTGAAACACACAGGAAGATAGTTATTAGATATTAATTGAAATCGTCTTAACTGTTTTGAAAGGATAAAATAATTTTTAAATTATTAAAAAGTAAAAAGTATTCTATATAAAATTGAATAAACCACTTATTGTTTTAAATATATTATAGAACTAGTATACGTGATTAAATAAAGTACATAAATTTTGGACTTTTACATTTTTGTAAAAATACTAATAAATTTATGACAAAAAACATTGAAAATTACCAGTCAAGGAAAGAAATATTATACAAATAATTTTAATAATAAATCGGAATCATAAAAGAATTATTAAATGAACTTAAGTAAAGTTCGTAATTTTTAAATTATCAAAAATCTTATGACAATCAAACGTAAATTAAGTTAATAAAGATTAAAAATAATTAAAAAAAAATAGTATAAAATTAATAAATGACTAATTTTCAAATTTTTAAAAATTTCAAAATAAGTTTCAAATTAAAAATTATGTTAAATATTAATTAGATCAACAATAATTTTACATGAATTATGAAAAAAAAATTTTATTTTTAAGTCATACAAAGTACAGAGATCATCTTATAAATAGAATAGTTATTTTTTTATTTAACGTCACTATATTTATGCTATCATTGTAATGCTCACAAAAATTTCACATGAAATATTAATATTTACTAAAATAAAATATAAAGATAAATTTCAATTTTTTTAAAATTGCGAAAAATAGCTCTAAATTTTAATTAGTATTTAAAAGACATTTTTCAAAAAACTTCTGGTTCTTAAATAACTGAAATTATACTTATGTCAAAATTTGAAACAAACGTGTTCAATAGTTTTTAAGTCGTAACTTAAAAATGATATGTAAACAGAAATATCTTTTAAAAACTCTAAATATACGTATGTATATATTTATAAAAAAAAATTTCTACCGATAGAGCGCTTTTTCTGTGAGAAAGCAAAAAAAGGAAAATAAAAGTAAATAAAATCTAGGAAAGACTTCGTAAAAAAATTAAAAAAAAAATTTGAATATTGCTTTGATATCGAATAAGCAGATACTGCATACCACTAAATAAAAGCGTTTACAATCATGTACCAAAAATAAACTCTTCAGATATATTGGAAAAAGAATACAAATAAGAGAAAGATATTGAGATATTTTTCATATACATAAAATAGTTTTATCGTTATTTGATATACTACCAGAGCTTAAGCTAACGCTCTATATATTAAGAGAATCGGGTGATTCGTAGCATACCACCGCACACCGAAAACTTCGTTAAATTGTCCTTGTGCATTTTAGCACGCGCTCACGTTTGACGTGATTTAAAACGTGATGAAAATGAAGCTTATACTCTCTTCATCCAACAGATTATGGGTGAATCGTATAACCAAAAATTTTGATTTTAAGAAAAACGAGATTAAATTTCAATGATTCTTTTCATTAAAAAATACAAATTTAATATGCTCTGTTTCGTTTTAAATAAATATTCAACTCATAAATACTATATCACGAATATTAAATTTTTTATTTAAAAAGTGTTGTTATTAAAAAATTTTAATCTTTAAAATAACATTCTGATTACTTACGAAAATTCGATGTATCAAAGTTCGTAATAAAGAAGATTATTCAGACGGTCAAGAAAGAAAATGAAACAAAAGAAAAATTTGTAATTACGTAAAATTAAAGATCTCTATTTTTATCTTTGAATAAAAACTAAATTTTTAACTTGGATTAAAATTTATAAAATAAAGTTTATATTATTTCTAATATCTCATTGTAATCAAATTCATTAAAATATTTACAAAAAAAACATTTGATATTTTATAAAAGAAACACTTTTATTAAATCAATATACTGTGTGCGTAAAAGAAAACATTTGAAAAACCATCGTCTCTGGAATTTTTATATTCGATGAGAAAAAATAATGTGACACAATAAATAACGAGCTGAGTTTTACCCTATAAGAATGAAAAAATAACAACCGTAGAAAAAAGGCAGAAACATACAAAAAAAATATCGAATAATCACTGTAAATAGCTCGAGGACAAAGTGATCCATCAAAGAGAAAGATAATTTTTTTTTCTTACCCAAAATGAAGCAGCCACAGCAATGACAGACCATCCAAGTAAAAGTGGTACGGATGCCAATAAAAATAATTTTCTTTTGCCATATTGACCGGCAACAACTAATGAAGTAAATCCACCGGTTAACATACCCAAAAAGAATATACCAGCTATCCATGCTACTTCAGAATCAGTGAATACTAAACCTGATTCAGATGGTAATAATAATTTAGGTATTGCTGCTTGAGGCCAACCGGCCAAATTTCCTACAGCTACACCATTTAGACATGCTGAAAATTATTTAAAATATTTTTTTAAAACAATGTGAAATTTTTATTCTATTTATTTATATTAGTTTTATTCAAAAGAAAGCATTTATTGAATAAAAATCACATGAAGGAGTTGATAAGATTTTATAATTTAATATATTTGAAAAAGTCTTTATTTTATTCTATTGTTCATGCTATCTATTTTATCACACATAATTACTTCAACCATTGTATCAAATTATCATTTTTCATATCTTATTATAATTCCGTTTATATCTATAATCATTTTGTACACGTTATCAAAAAGATAATATTTTATACTAAAAATATAAAATATCTTTGAAATTATCCGTGAGTAATAACTTACAACATGTTTATTAAATTATAGTAATTATTTGAATTATCGTATAACTTTCAAGAACACAAATCCACGTAATTTTTTAAATCAACAAGTTCTATAGCTGCCAAATATTTGTTGTAAGATGAAGATTAAATTGTAAACGTAAAAAGATAATGATAAAATCATTATTTTAAAAAAATACAAATAATAAAATATTTTATACTAAATTAAGAATAATCTTAAAATATCTTTAAATCAACAATAACATTAATATAAAAATCTAAATTTTATTAATTATAACATGATCAACTCTAGTACGATATTGATATATTTGATATTATAAATGATACTCAATAGATCTGATATTCCATTCATCACGTAAGTTTCTATATTTCTCGATTATAGTTTCATAAAACCTTTTTGCCTTATTGGAAATTTATTTATTTATTTTAATTCGAAATAAAATGTTTAAACATTATATTTATATCATATTTCAATTAAATGTTGAATTTTCATATTTTATTCAAATTATAATTAAAATTAACCACGTGTAAATCGCGCTTTTTTTGTTAATATTTTTACAAGAGTATATTTTATATTTTCACGAAATTATTCAGCTGCATTTAAGTAACGTGATTTGAAAATGTGAATTCAAATAAAAGAATAATTAAATAGTACAATATTTGTATCTTATTTTATTGGCAGTATGTATTTTTTGAATAAAAAAATTAATTATTTTTATTTTTTTTCACATGTTTGACTACAAAAAAATGAGTTTACTAAAAAGTCTGATTTTTTATAGAAACAAAATTGAATTAATGCATATATAAATTTAATTTTTCTCTCCATCACTCTTCCGTTTTGGATTTTTAAAAATTTCTTCATTCGATTCTACCAAAAATCTTTACTAAAAATCTCGAACATTTAATTTTTAATTCGTGAAACCATAGAAGTAGAAATGACCATTTCCAAATTAATAAAACACTGCTCAATTCAACACATGAACCACAATATAATAGACACGATTCCACAGAATTCACTTAATCACTCTCACTCATTTAATTGCATTTGATTTTTTTCACGTTTTTTTTTATTTGTCCATTATATATACCTGCAAATACAGTGGCTAAAAAAATTTTATTGCTCTTCGATTGTTCATCCATGGTATGGATATACGATATTTCGTTACTCTCTTGTCAATAGTCAAACAACTTCTGAAACCTGACTAGCTCAAGTGTCCGGAACTAAATAATATACCGGCTAGGTAACAAAAAACTCTTATATATGTACTACCACTACTACTCGTATATTATCCAGCAATATAGTAATGACGTTTCTCTTGCACTTAATGCGTGTGCACTACAACATAGCTCGTTAATCATTCCGATGACTCTTTTCGCGCGTAAAGGATCTTCCCAGACTATCATAGAAAATTGGTATCTTTTTATAGACACTTCTTGACATTTATTTTTACACGGAAAAAAAATATAAATAATGGATAATTAAAATGTATTTGTTCTTAGCTTATGCACGCGTAGGTGGCGATTGGGATTTTTTTTCTTATTCATTTATATATAGCTGTACATACGTGAACGTAATAATAAACGGGCGCTTATAGCGTCATGAAGAGATTGATCTTATCATTT
Source organism: Anastatus disparis (assembly GCA_017163975.1). Lineage (NCBI taxonomy): Eukaryota > Metazoa > Arthropoda > Insecta > Hymenoptera > Eupelmidae > Anastatus > Anastatus disparis. The sequence goes on from JAFFSR010000251.1 coordinate 8,438,237, forward strand.
AAAAGAAATAAAGATTATAATTGATAAAGTATTGTTTGAACTGTGTAATTTTGTAATGAAGTTTAATTAAGACAATACAGGGATTCTCAAATGATGTTTGATTTTAGTTGGAAAAATGATTAATATCTGATTAATGATAAAAAATTAGATTAAAAATTCTCATATAAAAATAAATTATTATCTGATTCAATAATTGTATTTAATTCTATTGGTGATTGTAGTTTTCATTGATATAATTTTGTCACTGAATTGAGAAATGATAGTATTATTCTATGATACAATTTATTTTAAAAATTTTATTTTGTCGTAAAAAAATATTTTTGATCATCTTGTATTTTGAACTACGTCATTTTATACTTTCTAATTACAAAATTTTTTATTTTCATGAATGAACATTAAGGATTTTCTGAGAAAACGATGGCTTATTTATAAATTATCATTTTCACCATAAACATTTGTTGTAATATTTGAATACATTAATTAATACGCCTAAAATAACTAAAATTCGTTGCTTTGTCACACATAAAATTTCGTTATACATAATACATTAACTGTACATCTTTCTTATTTGCAATTCAAACCTACGAGTTTGATTGAAAAATTGTGAAAATTCATCTGGTAAAGCATTGAAAAAGTATTATAAAATCTAAGAAATTTTATTTAGTTCACTATCTAAATATAGTTTATCTCTCACTGTAAATGATAAGCTAAATTATTTATTTAAACTGAAATTATAAATTTGAAAATAATAAAAACTACACGAAGACAGAAGTCGTATAAAAATTGTAATACTTTTTATAAAAATTACAATATTTTACAGAATATTTTTCATTTTTACGCGCAGAAATAATTTGTGTAGTAATCAGGAAATCCACAATAATCCTGGAGTAATTTTTACTATTGCTTCTGGGTGATTGTCTTTGTACTTCAATACAAAAAATTCATCCTAAAGTCAATCGGGAGATAGTTGCGCTAATTTTTATTTAAAGAGTATAATTCCTCCTAATAAATGTAATTTTTACTCAGAAATCATAATTATTATAGCAATGTCAGAATACTTCATCTAATAATTTTCATTGTAATTTCTTTCAAAATAATTTCTGCGCATACTCAAATTTTCTTTCCATATATTTTCATAGGCTCTATGGTTTATTACTCAATGAATTTGGATAAGAGAATTCGTTGATTTGACGAGCTGAAATTTTTTTACTTTTATTATTATTACTTAGCTTGATACTATCATTTTAAAATTTTTTGATATCTTTTATTCACAAACAGATATGATTTCTTAATTTAATTATCTTAATATAGAAATTATTATCTATTCATTTAGCTTAAAGTGTTATTTTGCAAGAATTCCATTTGTTATTAAAAGAAATTTCGAACTTTCAAGTGAAATCAAAAGATAAATATGCAATGATTATTAAAATTTTTTAATCTTATCAATTCTTATCATTTTTTAAAAAGCATAATAATTACTTTGTATATATATTTAACGATATTTTTAATGAATTTAAATCATGTAAAAATATTTACAATGTTCTCATGAAATATAAAATGAAAAATATCTCTAAAAAGTTTTAAGTTTTATAATTTTTCCTGCAAACATTTAATTAAAATTTAATTTATTATTTCTGTAACGTAACTGCATTATTAATAGAATTTATCCTACATAGTTATTAGAAAACTGTAGTAAACAAAGCTTTAATTAAATGCTATAAAATAAAAAAAGAATTTTCCTCAAGTGTTTAGAAGAATCAGTCGAGAAATTAATTTATTTTATTTCTATTGTTCTCCCAAGTTACAATTAGACTTCTTATTTTTTTAATGGACAACGGAAGTTCATAAAGTACTTTGAGAATGCTGAATAATATATTGATAAAAACCACTTTGCAGGATTAAAGTATTATCATGTCAGACATTTGACTTATCAAATTATCTTGATATTATTTTACAATTATGAAATTAAGTATTTTTACTCGTTTAATCTTTCATTAATTACGATAAAAAATTAATATCGTTTACCGGATATTCATTTAATTAATTGTCGCAAATATTTGTGCAAAGTAACAATTTATCTTACGTTTATTTTATAATTAACAATTCAAATTGACGAAAACAATCTTAATTGAGACTAATAACTTTTTTTTATTTCTTTTCATTTGCGTCTTTGTACAATTGTTGAAAGGATTATGTTGCAGCAAAATTACTTACTGGTATAAGGAAAATGTTCTTATTGAATTCAAGCATAAATAACAAACTGATGTGTGTAAAAGTACACACGCGAAATTTTATGCAAATTTTTTACGTATCAATTTCAATCGAAAAGATTCATTATTTCTTTGAAAAACCATTTTTCCTAAATAGTAATTTTATATCAATGTGATGAATGCTATAATGACGATGAATCACGCAAAAAGTCGCGACTGTATTATAATTGGAAGCACTGCAAAACAATAAAATTTGGTATTACAGCTAGCCGAGTTTCAGTAAGATACTAACTAAAGTTTATGATATGCTGCTTGTGAGACTATGATTAAATCGCTCCAGGTGCAAAACTCACCTAAAACGAATGAGTGACAAGTGTTAGTGCCAATTTCATAACATTAGTTACTATTAAATTGACTATTATACTTTGTAGGTTTGAGTTTGCTTCCCATTTTTTCCTGTTTATTTTCGAAAAATTCATTGCTTACATAAATGAGGAAAATGTATTACGCATTAAATTAATTATTCAAAAAAAAAGAACAGCCGCGTAATGATAATTATTATGTTTTTAAACAAAAGAATAAATAATCAATAAATAACTTAAGATTCTATATGAATAATTTGAAATATAATTTTTACATTTTTCAAAAAAGAAGCTTTGTGAAAGAAATAACGTTGTAAAAACATAAATTGTAGTTTAATAAATCAAAACAGTTTTTTAAAAACTGTTCTTCGATATGTACATGCACGTAGGGATTAATTTTTTAATTTTTCATTAGCTTTAAATTTCGATACATTCAATTGTTCGAAGATAATTGTTTATCAGCTTTGTTTATAAAGGAGTTAACTTATTAATGCTCTCGTATTCGAAACATTTTCATTCAGGTATGCATATCATCAATTTGAGATTCATCAGCTAATGTCATGACGTTTTTCATTGTAATGCGCTACTTTTCACTTCAAATGAAATAAATGTGTAAATATTTATATTTCTACTTTTAAATGTATCACAAAATAAATAATTGAATTTTATCATATGTTAATATTTTGTCCTTTTCCAGATAAAATACTAATCTATTTTTATCTACTGTGACTTGACTACTTTATTTAGAATGATTCTCATGTAATGTGAAATAAAATGTGAAATAAAATATGAAATAAAAAACTATGAAAAGCTTTTAGAAATAATAGTAAAAAGATAGTTACACGACAATGCTTTTTAAAAAATATTAATTATTTAAGCATACGCAAAAAAATATTTTCAGTGTTATGATAATCTTTTTGATTTTTTTTCAAAGAATTTTCAACTTTACAAAATTTTACGCGATTTCACTATTTTATGTATTATATTAATTTATTTTGAGAAGATTATTTAGATTTTTTATGACCAAGGAAATATTTATTTCTTCAATTTGTAATGCCAAATTATAAATTTTTATAATTTTGCGAGGTCAACAAAAATACAGCAATATACTTTTTTCGTTCCAAATAAATTTATTTCAATGTATTACAATTATCATAATAAAATAGTTAATGCACGAGATCTCTTTTGTTATGTAAAGTCACAAATATATGCACATCCTCCTAGTGCATTCTGCTGTAAGTTTTTTAAGAGCTTTTTATTGTTTAGAGTTTTAAACAAAACATTTTTTACAATAATTATGAAACAATTAAAGTAATATATTCAAAGTTTACGTATACGTAATATTTCAATATAACTTTGAATATGTTCGTTAAATAATTTATAAGCTTAAATAATTTCTAAAACATTTAAAGTTATGTATTTTAATCCTTCTTTTCAAAAAATGTTTAATTCATGATATAATATCTTTTATTTAATATTTATTGATTTTATTTGTTTTTGTAAGTTTTAAAAATAAACTTATCGAATAAACTTTTATCATTTTTTCGGTAAGTGTTTCTGTAAATTGTTCATGTTCTAAATTCTCAAAATATCCCAAAAATAGTCCAAAAACATGTAATCCCATGAGAATACAAGTAAGTTCAATATAGTATCTTTCGGCTACAAAACAAACAACATCCTAGCTACTATATTCCATCCGCACTCAACGAAATTACTTGACAAAGAAAATTCCCAACGATAAGTATAAGTAGAAAAATACCAAAAAAAAAGCTCGAAAAGCTTAGAGAAGAGTATACAGACATGGAATAGAAAGTGGAATCAAGCAGAAAAAAACAGTCTATTCTCATCTTCTCTCTCACTTTTATACTTTGTCTTCTCATTTGTAGCAGAGCTAGACAACCGACGCGATTGCAATTTTCCCTAAAGACTTTTCACATCTAGCTGCACTTTGTTTTTTTTTTTTTTTTTTTTTAAGAAATGAAACTATCATACGCTCGAAAGTTCTTATAAGCAAAGAAAATAAAAACTGTAATTTACGCATACTATACACACAGTAATCTCCTATGGATATAATATGAAGAAGCTATGGTTGCATAACCTAATCCAGTATCTATGCAAATTTTGGTATCTCTTCGTACTTTTGGTACACTTCACTTAACGTTAACCGTTGCTAGCCTCGATGCTTGGCTGATTGGACTCTATGCTATCGAAATATAAACCCACCACAAAAGCTTCTTCTTCTTCTTCTTCCAGCATACAACCAATTTTAACCATCTAACTTTAACTATTACCTCTATATATACTAGCTACGTTGCTTTTCTCTTGAGCTTATGTAAACCCTCAAAATGTTACTATTACCCAAAACTCGTCCTCTTTACCTTCTTGTTACTGGTTAATTGTCACTATGGTTTTCTAATTTATTCGAATTCATATTGAAACCAAATGGAAAATTGGAAATTGAAGTTTTGATGGTAACTAAGGTTTCAACTTATATTGGAAAGACAACTTATTGTTAGTTTAAATAATTGAACAGTTATATTTTTTTAAGTTTCGTTTTAGGTTTACGTAAAGTAATGGGATATTATTACTAATAATTTGACACTTCCGCATTTTTAAAGATTTAAAAGAAAAGCGAAAAACATTTATAATTCTTTAAACGAGCTTTAAGTTCATGTGTTCATTTGGACATTCGACAATCAAAAAAGGTAATTTTACGTATTTTGAACAGATCTAAAGAGTTTTATCGTTCCTTCATAAATTTTTTTTATATTTAAATAATGTTTAAGTCTTTATTTATTTATATAACAATTTAAAAATAATATCAAATAAAATTCCAGATTTTTTCAGAATTCAGTTCTAAATATTTTCTGACAAAACGAATTAAACTTTAAAATTTTATAAAAATTTTCAATTTAAATCATGAAGTAAACATGAGGAAAAAAATAAAATTTTCGAACTTTGTAACAATGAAGAATTTTACGTAACGCTTTTGAAAAATAAGAAGTTTATACACGTAATGTTTGAGGGAAATTTAATACAAAGGAAAATTTATAAACACTAGCTCATAAATGCAAACTTTGAGCATTGCAGACAAACAATTTACGCGTAAATTCCAGAGGTAAACCTTACAAGTTCTTTTCTTTTATTCTATTTGTTATATACATATTTATTTAATTTCCTCTCTTTTACTGCCTTTATTTACATTTCTTTATCTTCATTTATCTTCTTTTCAGAAAATATTTTACATTTTCGTCTTTTCCTTTAATTTTCATACTTAACATATTTTAAGTAGGAAAATATTCTCAAATTTACATTAAACATAATTCATAAATTATTTTACTTTTTTTCTTTCATAAACACTTTTGCTGCAAACCTTGATCTTTTTTTAAATGTATAAGTACATTGATTTGTAATTTTAAAAGCAAAATTACTTTAAATTTAACTAATGATATAAAAGTTTTTTTTATTGATTAGCTCAAGAAATTTTCCGTTTTTTATTCGAATACTTACAATTTTTTTATCAGACTGCAAAGATCATTCATTCATTTCAGATCTATAATCGTATAAACAAAAATAATCAACATGTACACAAATTCATTTGGAATCACATAAAAAGTAACTGTTACATTGTATTAAACTAATTATTATATCTGATTATGATAAAAAAAAAGACTAAGCTTGATAGTATTTATTAAAAACCATCAAATAGTTATACAGAATTTCAAATGAATTATTTTAATGTTTTTTCAAGAGAGCGATAAATGCTTAAAAATAATGAGAAAAAATAGTATTTAATATTGATTTTGTAAAATTTTAAAAATATTCCTTTACTCTTAATTCGGCGAAAAATAAAACAATAAATTAAAGCTTAAAATAAACGATCTTTGCCTAGAACTAAAATTCCTCCCTTGAAAACGTAAAATTCAATGCAAAAGACTCGTGAGCAAACGAAACACTAGAAGCACAATAGAGAAAGACAAGCGGTAAAGGAAAAGCTGAAAACCGACGGACTATACAAAACTCATGAGTGCAGCCACTGATGCAAAGCCTTAAAACGAAACGGGAGAGAAAAAGAGAAACAGAAAGAGAAAGAGAGAGAGAGGGTAGTAGGAAGAAGTCTATACCGCTAACTAGAATTGGGGAAATGTTAATCCTTAAGCGCGCCGAAATGGAAATCGTATAAAGCTTCTATTTCGCGAAGTTATATATATGCACACGATTTTCAGTACAGTGGTCGATGCAACTTTCTATTGCTTTCTCTCTTATTCTCTATGTATGCAAAGTTTCTTTTCCTAGATGGGTTTACTTTTACATTTTTTTCTTTTTTATATTTTTAAACCTTTTTACGCTTCATTGTAATTTTTAATTTTTTTCTTCTTTGTTTTGGTCGTTTTTTTTTCCTTTTTTGATCAACGAAATAGAAACAGATAATTGTCCAGACGATATAGATGCGCACTGGAAACGTTTAATTTTTAAGTATCGACTTTTCGAATTTTCCTATCGAGTGGAAACAGTATTTTACCGATAATTAAAGGCAGGAATTAAACGTTGATCTAAGCTATTATTATTTTTTTTATTGTTGGAATAAAGAATTATTGAATCTTAAGAAAGAAATCGTTCATTTTAAATGTTAAATATTTATAATTGAAAAGAAGAATAGCAAAAAAGTATTTTATTTAAAAAATGATAAAAAACAGTCTTAATAATCCACTTTCAGTTGCAAGCTTTTCTACCTCTACTTTATGTACAATATTTTAAATAGTTAGAATATTCATAAAGTTTTCCATTATATACACAAATAATGGTTACGAGGAATAACTATTTTACCGTGCAAAATTACTCTTGGTTTTGATAAACATGTGGTATCACTAATAATGCAGATTAAAATTAATACACTTCACTTATTTTTATTCATATTATAAATAGGACTGCATCATATATCTAGATTTTTACGTAAATTTTATATTTATTTCCTGGTACAAAAGTTCTATAGCCTTGGTACAAAATTAACCACATGTTAACATGACATTTATCTAAAAATTCTGTTTATAAATGCCATGATAATTAAATTATTTTTTCAATTCTTAGAAATAAAAAGTTTCATAGTACAAATATATATGATTTTTATTAAAGAACCGAGCCTTGAATTCTATATAAAAAATTAAGAACATCATATATCTAGAGCGGTATTTTATTCTTGAACTATAAGTGCAATGACCTTAAATTTTGCATTCTATTAAAAATTCAATACTATTTCTCGTTATAAATGTATATTTTTGAAAATAAGATTAAATAAACAGTATGATCGTCAGACGAAAGATTATTGTTAAAATGAACACCTAAATATTTAACTGCATAAACTCATTTGACATCAGTTAAAATAATAACGTAATTATAATTTGCAAAATTTAAAGAAAAAATTGAGATTACATTGCATTTATTTACATTAAAATAAAATCCATTATTTTTTAAACTATTCTAAAATATTCTGATGTCATTTGCAAATAACAAAGATAATAGAGGTTCCAAATAAAAATCTGGAAAAACGCCCGAATAAATAGCATTTTAATATAATTCTTTATCCTTACGTTATTATAGCTATTCTTCTAATATGAGCTAAACTTATTAAATACATTTTCTCTAATACAAAAATTATGCAATTTATTAAATAATCGGGCATTAACTGAATCAATTTCTCTACTAAAATTTAACTCAATGATATTAACTTAAACATTCTTATTAGACTGGTTATGAAATAAAAATAAATTTATACATTTTTACATATTGAATCTTTGAAAAACTTGCGATTTTCTAATTAAAAATATATACAAAATTAATAAAATATAGAATTCTTCACTTGAGCCGGTGAGTAGCTCAGTCGGTAGAGCGTATGATTCGTAATCTCGGGGTTTTGAGTTCGAATCCCGCTCTCGGTAGCCGATTGATAGAAGCACCACTGTACGTTACATGTACTTTCTTCATAAACACACTTGCGAGCTCCGTCGCTGATTAGCATTAAAAATAGCATAAATATAGCGACGTTAAAAAAAAAAATTCCTCAATTGGTAATTATGAATCACGTATAGCTGCATATATGGTCAATGTCCCAATTGCTACTCGCTGTTAGAAATGAACCTATTACTAACCGCTCAATATTATTTAGATACAAAAAAAAATTTTTAACAATGAACGGCTAGTAATAGGTTCGTGAGTAGCAATTGGGACATTGACCATATAACTTTTTGTTTCTGACAAAAATAAAAATTTTAATAAGAAACAATTTTTTTAATAGTTTTAATAACTAAAATGCAAACAGCTGACCAAATCTTTGCAAATATTTCATTATGTTCTGAATTGCGTTCTTTAGAATAACCCAAACAGAAAAAATTTATAATAGTTTAAAAACTTTTTTTCATTTGTTAAACTCCCGCAAACATATTTTTAAAACAAAGACTAGCTTTTCAACTGTACAACGTGCAACAATCGTTTGCTAACAAATAAAACAAAAACTAACAAATTTCCACCGACAATTCGTTTTTCTATTGTGTATACGTCCACATTTACGAGTACAAACTGAATGGAAAAAGTTAAAAACAAAAAATAAAAAAAAACTAGAAGCAATGACTCTTATTGTCCCTTTTTTACATATAAATGTTCGAAGAAATACTCAAACATACAAGACTCATATATCCAACGCAGGCTCTGAAGGATAAAATAAAGACTATAAAAGATGTCCGACGTTTTCTATGTCTCAGTAAAATAGGCAAATTCTATTTTCTATACTCAATTTGGTCTTTTGGAAACAAAATAATGTCCTTTTTAAATTCAATTGTCTAGACGTTGACGCTGCAGCGTGCATTTTACATCGATAATACCCATTGACCACAAAACTTTATTTTATATTTCTTTTTTTTTTTAAAAAGTATAATTTTAACAATAATTTACAATTTATACTCTTGTAAGGCTTGAAAAAATTGATTGAAAAACGAAATTTTTTTGTTTTATTTTTTTAATAAATATTACATTATTATTTACGTTATCAATGCAAAATACGCAATTTTTTAAAAGCTGTATTGAAACCATTTTATCAAATGGCAATGAAAAATAAACAACTTTACGCAATTCATTTCCAAAAACATTGATTACCATCGTTTTCATTATATCCAAAAATTATTGAGATAAAATTTTGTTTAATTCAAACGAAAGTAAATTTTTCACAAATTATTTTTTTTCAAAGTAATTACAAAAAAAGAATCTTCAAATTTCATTTAAATAATTTTAGAGTGTACGTGACATGTCTAATTAAGGTTTCAAAACCTCATTTAAATCTAATTTTCTAAACGTTATTTAATTAATTTCTAAACATATATGACATTTTGTCATGTAATTATTTTAACACATGTCAAAATGTCACGCTATTTATTAATATTATAATTTGCGTGTAAGAATAATTTCTGCATATCAATTTATTGGACTTATTTACAATACACTTTACGAAAATGATGCTTCAGTAATTATGTTAATAAACTGTTACGTATCTTTTTAATATTGCTAATTTGAAACTACACTCGTTAACAAGGTTCATTTATTTAAATTTGTAAATTTACAAATCTTGCCAATGGTATTCGTATTCGGTGATGTTGAAAATCTGTCGTAATTAGTTGAAAACGAAGCGTGTAAAATTGATTCAGATGATAATTAAGCATGTAGTTAAATTGGCTTTCGCAACGCCTAAAGCCACTTTGTGAATTTGGCAAATTTAACAAATTGTTATAACGTATGCAGCTTGTATTACAGTCGTGAATTTTGATCAAGATTTTGTTGTTGTTTACTAAAATTTGAAATTCATTTTCGAAATAATGCGACATAATTAAGTATTAAAACAGTTGCATTTAAAAAAAGTTGAATATTAAAAACATGAAATAAAAAATCAATTTTATTTTTACAAAAATTTAAATTTGTTTTGTGAATCAAAATAAAAAATTTTTCTATTGAATTTGATTTGATGAATACTAAAAAAAAATACTTTGGAAGTCATTTGAACCAAATATTTATTAAAACCATAGTGATTACCTAAATAATACAAATTCATAGAAAGAAAAAAAAATTTTTAATAAAATTTATCTTACAAAAAGAAAAATCGAATGATAATTTACACGAAATATAAAAAAGTAAAAACTAATCTCTCAAACGAATCTCTAGCAAACAATCAAAAGCAATTTCTCATGAATGGAGAATAATTATGTCAATTGGCAATTCATACAAAGTTCAGATCGATTCTATAGGTATACATATTCAAGTGGGAGAGCATTAGGTAAATACATATAGAAAAGGTCATTGAACTTTATTTAACAATATATAGGTATATAATTTGCTCGATTCATTTATACCGATATACTTCTCTCTCGAATATAATGATTATTCGAGTGGAAAAGCATATAGGTGATATTACATACAATTTCGGTATATCTATATATAAAGAAAACCTTTGCTTTATAAATCTGTATATCTCACCCCCATGCAAACAACACGCAAACACATACATATAGAGAATTGGGTACTATCAATTACTTTAACGCATTGATGATAAATCTTGAATGCTACGTGCGTTCGTTATCTATTGAAATAATCGCATAACTATACATATATACGCATGAACAAATCCACTTTTCCTAATTGAACGTGAATATGAGCAGTGTTTGTATATATACGTATATATACACAGTGCGATCGCGCTTTTATGTTATTGTGCTTCAGAAATTGGGGACTTGAAATATTGAGTCAATGAAGCATTACAAAGTACCATAAGTCTGCTAAATTGAATATAACTTTTTCAAATATATTACAAACGAGAACGGATCGTATTAATTTTCCTTTTTTTACCTAATAATGATAATTTTAGTTAAAAAGGCTATTATGACGTTTACTTTAAATTTTCATCTCTTTTAAGAATAATATTTCTGGTTTTCCTAAGAATTATTTTAATTAGACGATAAATTAATGGTAATTTATATTGGTATTTACGAATTCTTTTCTACTTAATTTGATCGTGTATGCTAATGAACCATTGTTGCATTCACGTAAAATTAATTCTTGAAATAACCTATCATATTTTTTAAGATTTTTCCTTTCACTTTGAGGAAACGACTTCAATACTCATCAATCAAAAACCGAATGATATTATAGAAAATCTATTATAAAAAATAAGAATAAAACAAATTATTATATTTAAACTAAATATATTTGAATATCAAGTATGGATGGCGATGAGTGTCACCATTCGTGTCACTTTTTAAGCGAGTTGCATTCAGCGCCATCTATAAATATAATTATTGAAAAATATGCGAATAATAGTACATTACGATACAGTGGCATAAATGGCCTATTATGTCACGACGTGAATCAACGTCCGAGCGAAGCAAGACCACATAATTCACGTAGTGCCCTGGTAGAAATGTGACCATAAAAATGGCGTATATAAAAATTTAAGGCTATTAGTAATAATGCCAAAGAAATGTCCATAAAATGTTTTAAAAAAACCTTTCCATTTCTACTGGTCATAAAATAGTAATACGAAGCGTTTCAATTTCTACTAGGGTGCGGTTGGGCACTTATACCACGAATATCATACGATATTTTATAGCACTGACTAGCATAAATCCGTTGCCACACCTGTCCGTGGTATTAGCAGTCCATTTATGCACTTTGCGATAATTATCCGAGCGTAGCGAGGCTGAAAACGCACGGTGTACAATCGACTACTTATGCCACAAATAGGCGAGACATAAATGCGAATTTATGCCATCAGTGATATAAAAATACTTTTGAGTACCTAAAGTAGGTCAACGAAAGATTAAAAAATTTTATTATTTTAATTGAAATAGTATTTTTTTAAATATTTATTGAAAATCGCATCATTTTTTATAAATTAGACGGAAATGTCCCCTTAATTTTTCATTAAATTAATCTTACTATTATAATAACACCATTTTCCTGAATTTAATACATTGATTATATTTGATTTGTAATAACAATATTAGAAATATTAAATTTTTAATAAATTCAATTTTTGTTATAATATTAATAATCTAAAATCTTTTGACGTCTTATCAAATTAAAATTTACATCTACAATTTTCAAACCATCAAATCTTATGTAACTGAAATTGATCTAATTAATTAAAATCAAATATCAATTCTGATAAAATATAAATGAATCTGTATAATGTAACAAACTTTGAATTTACTAGGATTTTATTATTAATTTCAAACTATAATGACAGTTACATCAAGAAATTCAATTAACTTATTTTTTTATATTTAGTTTCTCGTAAATTTCTTTGAACTATGATTAAGTTTATTCTATTATTCCATTGGGAAATACGTGACAACGAATATCCGTTTACAAATGAGTCTCGTAGTACAATAAATTATATTTTCAAGCAAAGCATTTCTTATTGTTCGCCAATGAAATTCTTAGAAAATAATATAACATTTCAACCGTTATTTTGTAATGTTGTATATTTATTCTAAGGAAAACAAATATTACTGAATATTAAATAAAAATAAAAAGAACATAGTATTTTTGATAATCCTCAAAGACAGCACGATCATTGTGTATATCATTATAATTAACATCGTTACCTAGAAACATTGAGATCTAAAAGGTAGTCATTGCACGTGCATCAAACTATATAAGCTCACGAATATAGAATTAGTCAAAAGCTTCATATATTCGAATAGACCAAAGGATGGACGAGAGAGACAAACGTACGACTATGAGGATGATGATGATGACGATGACGATGAAGATGACGACAACAGCAACTACGAGGTACACCAAGAGGACACGAAATCGACACAAAGGTTGTACATACATAGGAATACAGGATACCTCGTTACATGGATATCACACGGCACGTTCAAGTATACCGAACGAACGTGATGTGAATTTTCACACTATGCACTATCCTTGTCGTCTTCCTTCATCCCTTTTCAAACTCTCTCCTTCTCTCTCTTTCTCTCTCTCTAAATATATATATATATATATATATATATATATATATATTTCTATGTATATGTATGGACATGTCATTGTATTTGCGATAGGCCCGCATGTAAACATTGTTGTTCTCTCTTCTCTCGGTACATTCACTTGTTTCTTTTTTTTTTGTTATTTCTTTTTTCTGTTGTTAGTACACCCATAAAAGCTTTTGTGAAAACTATTTTCTCTCTCTTTTTTTTTGTTCAGTTTGTCATGGGGATTTTAAAACTATCGTGAGAGGAAGTAATCGATCGATAGGTTTGATGAAAGTTCGACACGTTTTCAACCATGTTTCTCGAATCGTACAAAAAAAAAAAATTTAGTTTTACTGAAGTTTAAAATAAATATAAAATTGTGTATTAGTCATATCTAGTTAGGTTTTTAAGTAAAATAAATAACCTAACCGTTTATACTCGAAAATTCTCTTTCATCAGCATTAGCTGTTAAATAAACTTAACTATAATCTTAGCAATCAATCATCGCATCCCATATTATATTTATACACTTATTCATTGGCCATTACTTTAATCAGAATTGACGAACCCCTTAACAAAACATTCAGACGCTTTTTCCATTTTTACATCGAATATTTTCTCTTCCAGAAATATCTAACACGTAAAAAATCGCCACTCGTCAATCCTTAAAAGCCCTACGAGAGAAGAGGGGTTAGATTCCAAATATTTTTTTTTCATATATACAACTTCACTCTCTTTTTTTCTCTTTCTCTTCCTCTTTGAAAATCCGCTAATGTAAACATAACGCGTATGTAGGCGTAAAGGAGATGCTATCGATCATTTGCGAAGCGTAAATATACAATGAAAATTCAATTGGAAGTTCCACGCTGCGAGAAAAAGAATATATATACATATACAAAATTTCAAGTTAGGTGCCTGTTATCGTTGTAAATATTGTCCTTTCCAAATTTTCTCCCTTTACGTATATATACCCTTTTTGAAAAGTTGCATAGCCGCACGAACTGGCGAACCATTGAAACTTAATAAAATGCACCCTTCCAAAATTCTCTCAGTATCTTTTATCCCTAGTTTTCCTTTTACCATTCCACAAATACTTTCTGCGTTTACGCCCGCAAGTTTTCTCTTCTGTACTTTGGATATAATCGGACAGCCCCAAACGTATACATTTTAAGCAAGTCAGTGTGTATATATAAGTACGAGGGTTCTGAAAGAAAGAGAGAGAGAGCAAAAAAAGAGAAGAAGAAGGTATAAGAGTTCTATTTGACATTCCTTAGAAAAAGTGGAGCCACGCGTATTTGGAGCTTTAGAAAAGATGAATATAAGTGATTGGCTAGCCAGTAATATCCACCCTCTTTCCCTTCTTTCATAAATCATGGTTTACTATATATACATACCAATCGTTCGCTCCATTAGACAGTTGCCCATCACTCTTTTCCCTTCGTCTCGATATCAGCATAGATATGTATACATCTAACGTTCGAGCAAAACTGTCACAGCAAGTGGTATGACTACGTATATATGATGAGTATAGAAGTAAAGTTCTGATTAACGTGAGTCAGCGGTTACAAGTGTAAACTTTATACATTTAATATAGATTATATCGTTCGATGTAATATAGGTTATATACTAAATGGAAATTGGAAAGTCTTACACATATCGAAATATGATATCTTTTGTACGTAACGTAAGATATATAGGAACAGCTATCGATGCTATATTGTAATCATGATGATGATGTTACTTCTTTTTTATTTTCTTGATCATCTTGAACTTAATGCAACCTTTTCAGGTACACCTCATTTAGATATTATTGCTGAGTTTTGAAGAAAAAAAATTTCTGTTCTAATCTTCTACTGCGCTGAGAGAAAGATTTCATAACTGTTAACTTAGTATATTAACTATTAAAGTATATATTGTAGATTCTAATTAAATATACAAATCTTAATAGTTGAAATCAAATATTAATAGTTAAGATATTATATTCTTTCTAAAGATACGTAAAGTTTTATAGTAAATATATGAAGTTATTAGCTTTATATATATTAACTATTAATATATAATACAATAAATACTAAGAAAACTTAAAACTAAAATCAAATATACAGATATTTTAACAGTTATTAAACTTTTCTCTCAGTGTGCTTATCAAATCAAATATTAAGAAATAACCAAAATCATTTTATTCCTACTTTTCTTAATATTCTAAGAATTTGAATTTATAAAAATTGTGTTTGGGTTAACAATACAGAAATGAAAAGCTTTTTGTTTGAATGATACAACTCAACTAAAATAAAAAAAATAATTATGTAATGCCCATATATCAGTATGTCTTGGTAATTCCAGGTTCTAAGCTTCTTTAATGTTTTGTAAGTGAAAATAATTATACATCGCAAGCATAAATATCAATAATTACTTATCAAAAAATAAATACATACAAATAAATTAAAATAATTTTAAAAAATTATAATTCATTTAATAAAAAGCAATTATGGTCATTAGTTTATTTAAACTCAATGATTGATGTGCAGAGTATCAAACATGGCTTTCTAGTTGGGGGGGGGGGGGGTAGTAATAAGTAAAATTAATTGTTTGAATATTAACGTTTTTTTCCTGTAAAGAAAGATATTAGCCAACAATAAAAGCTTGTAAAAAATGGTATAAAGTAATAATATCAAATGATCAATTCATTTTTTAGTAGACTGCCTTAATGCCTCAGTAATGCAACCTCATTTTCTAATTGCTTTAAGCTTAATATTTAATAATAATTAATATTTTATAAGAAAATTTAATTAACAAAAACCAAAATTTAATCAAACAAATTTGTTATTGTTATAAAAATTTAATTAAAGTTATTATTTTATTTATATTATACCAATGTTTGTAACTACGTATCAAATTAAGTTAGAACCAGTAAATATCATTAAAATACGTATTAAATAATTTTATCATAAAATATTTACTAATTAGGATATATATAAAGCAATAGACTTTTTTTATACTCAAACTGAATATATTGAGAAAAAAAAAGCTTTCGAACTAACGAGGTTCGCTTAGCCAAAGAATTTCTATTTCCTTCCTTCATTTCCCCTTTTTTGATACTCACGAAATGTTTTGGAGTTATAATTGATCGGTGCTTCAGTTATAATGGTAAACTAAACCTCCAATGCAACCCTCATTTATCGAAGGGTATAGGTTTATCGTTTATATTAAAGCTCGTCAAATATCGAACGGGCATGATTAGGTCACTTCAGAAAATACTTCACTTTCTATACTTATTCTTGTTGCTTCTCCTTTTTCTCGAAATCCTTGAGAAACTATACTTTATTTTATTGCTAACGAAAATTATATGACCATGTATATATTTTTTTATTATAAAATATAAAAACTTTTTATGATAAAATATATACACGAAAGTACATATACGTAAAAAGATTGTGTTGTTTATTCCTTCTTTTTTCTTTAGATTCAGCTTGTATGTTTTAGCACGCGATTTCATTAAGTTTTCTATACGCGTGCACATACGTCATTTCGTTTATTTCGCTAGATTTTCCTCGCTGTGTGCGAGAGGTAATAAGACAGAAAACAATTGTTCTTGGAACGTTTACGACGTTAGACTAAATTAAATTCAACAAAAAGTTGATTCTCAATGGTAGCTTTATATTATTATTATAAAATTATGATGTTAAAGACTGTTTTTTATTGTAATTAATAAATCTATTTGAAATTTAATTATTTATTATTATAGTCATATTCTTATTGCTATTAATTTCATAAATTTAAACAAAAATTAAATGGCAATTATTTTTATTTTTATATTAATTACGTGTATACACGTGATCTTGTATATAAGGCTTTGATGTAGTATCAATTCCAATAGAATAATTGATTAAATTTCCTCTATAAAAAAAGAATAATAAAGATGTTTATATTCTTTATTGTTCAACATTGTGTACACATACAATATAGCTTGGCAATGATGTGACTAATTGGCGAGAAGATTCATTGAATCTATTCATATAATAGATGAATTTAAACGCAACGATTAAAGTCAAGCAAATGCATCGTGCAGTGATAAATAGCTATTAAAAATTTATATTATGGCATTACGACGCTGCGCAATGATGCTGGATGTATAAATGAGAAAAAATCCATCTGTACATTATTGTTAGTTACTGGTGTAAAATTTATAATATTTTGTACAAATAATAATTATTTTCATAAACTGAAATAAATAATGTAACTAATGCAAAAATAATATAACATAGTTTACATCAAATAGCTTTAAAAGATTGTAGAAAAAATGTTAAAAAATTCGCATTTAAAAAATTCATTAACACTATGAGTACGATAAATTGAACCTATAAGAATGAGAATATATTTTATTAAAAAAGATCAAATAAAAAAAATTAAAATATGTTCAATTTGATTATTACTTGTTCTACTGAATAATTAATAAAATTTGAATGAATATAATCTACTACAGATTAACTGAATATTTTTAATCTTAGATAAACAATAAGCACAATATGATCCATTTTCATTATAATGTTTGAAAATTTTTGTCA
Source organism: Anastatus disparis (assembly GCA_017163975.1). NCBI lineage: Eukaryota > Metazoa > Arthropoda > Insecta > Hymenoptera > Eupelmidae > Anastatus > Anastatus disparis. The sequence goes on from JAFFSR010000251.1 coordinate 8,456,392, forward strand.
ATAAGTACATATATTAGTTTATATTGCGTGTGTCAAAAACACAGAAGTATACTTGGAACTTTTCATACTCGAACTGGGAAAATGCAATAATGCTCGTCAAATCAAAGCGGTTCTCTTTCTTTGCTGAACGCAATAAATATCAAACACAAGTGGTGTATGTGGGAGAGAAAGAGAGAATTCAGATACTTTTTTACTGTCTCGTATTTTTACATATACATACAAAAAAATAGTATAGGAAGAAGAGAGAGAAAAAAGAAAGCAATCGATAGCGGAACGATGGGTTGGCCAGTAAATGGATCAATAATCACCGATAGGTTATATGTGTACGGAAGCAAATATAAACCACACCGCAGCAGTACCATCATCTAACTTGCAACTGAATTTTATTTTAGTATTTACTTTTTTTTTTATTAAATTAAATCTATTGATAGGTAATCATATTGGTTTCATAAATATAGATTAAACTTGTAAGCATGTAGCGTATATGCTTGTACGTGTTTCGTAACAATCGATAATGTGTTTAATATTGCATTATAGATTTCAACTTGTATATACGAAAAAAAATAAGTTTATTTATCAATAATCAATATCAAGAGTATAAATATCACTGAAATTTATTTTGTGCTAATATTCCATGAAATAATTAACTTCTCAACTAATTAGTAATTAAATATCAGAAGAGCATACGCTTATTAATTTCATTATTCTTTGACCGTTTGCCTTTTTCTCTAATTATCAACGAAAAGAAAAAGAGCGAAAAAAGCATAAAACTAACAAAACGATAAGGTAAGGAATATATAGGATGCATCAGGCGAGATAGAGTAACGAGGAATGATTATCCAAAACAAAAGCTTGGTCTTTTCCGTTAAAGGTAGGTGATTAAAAAGGCTCAAAGATCCCATGGAATGCTAACGAAGCAAAGAGAAAGGGATATATAGAGAGAAGCAAAGAAGCTCTTTCCTATCTCTTTTGCTCTTAGTCTTTCTCTCTTATCCAACCTGGCGTGTGATGCGATCTAAAGCGCAGGTCACTTAATCGCTTAATCCACTTGCTCCGTAGTTAACGGTTCTTCCACTTCGGTTCTCCAATTTACGACAGCGCGCGCTCTCTTTCTCTCTCTCTCTCTCTCTCTCTCTTTGCAAAGAGAGAAGAAACTGTGTCTATCTTTTACCCCGATAAAAGGGCCATCCCTACTATTACTACTACTAACATAGTGTAAAGGATATATAGTTATATCAATAACGTATATGTTGGTATGTGTATGTGAATATACGAAGATTCCTCTTTTGGTTGTAGTTAAACTGGCAGGGAAAGAGGACTATGCCACATCGATAAGATTCTCTACTATACCCTTACACTCTATAGATATTCTTGTAGCAAGTTCTATACGATCCTAAACTTTGTCTATCCTTTCCCAAGCTCTCCGCATGTTAGAAGCTATACGTTCGCTGTATATATAGTCAAGATCTTTTGGTTACGCTTAGATGTCTGACCGACGTCACACTAAGTGATCTGAGTAGCAGTAGTAGTAACACCAGAAAAAGAAATTAGAGACTCAAGCTTAAGTTATATCCTTTGGATTATCTATATGTTTTCTTTCAAAATGCTCCTAATGCTGGCAAACATATTAGATTTTCTATTTAATTACAGTTGTTTCTTAGATAGTTTAAGAAAATCATTGGATAAACAAACAAACAGACGTATTAGTACAACTATACAATAACTTCTTTCTAATCAAAATGTATCATTCGTTGAAACATATGTATATAATTGTATAAGTAAATTAAAGCTTCTTTTTCTTAATAATTCTAAAGATTATAAAGAAAAAGAACTAATAACTAGTCAAAAATTAGCTAATTTAATATTATAAAACTAATTTAATTAAGATTCAATTACAATAATCATGCAAAATATGGTCAAATGAATAATCTTTTTACGACAATTATTCATATTGTAATGATTACAGAATCATCTTATAATATAAGCTCATATTTATTTATCTGAGAGAGGTATACAGTCAAGCCAAATATATAATATTAACTATTAAAATTCGAAGTTCAAAGATCAAATAGTCCACATGTTCATATTAAATATAATATGTAAATAATTCTCATGTCCGTGTAATTGAAGCCACAGAAAGAACCTGTATTATAACCTCAAAATTTGCATATATTTATTCTGTTTTTGTACGATAATCTCGTAATAAATATTGTCATATTGCTGTTTTTTGGGTAACAGTATTTTAATAAAATGATAACCTCGTTCATAAACTTTGTTCATATCCAATAATTCTAAAGTTGCCATACTATAAATATTGTAATTATATGATATTTAAATCAATTATTTAAAGAAAAAAAATATAATCATAAGAAAATTTTTAACTCAACTGTAAAAAAGTTCTCTCAGTGTAAAAAAGCTCAAAAACATTTGTTAAACCGTTATAAATAATTTAAAATCAAATTCAAGTTAATAATAATAATCGAAATCACATTAACGCTAAGTATAACTCATAATGATCATTGCCAAGATTCTATATTTTGTACACGCTTTTGCGTACGTTTCTTTGTTGAAAAATTGTGCATGCGCATCGAAGTGAAAAACAAGGAAATGTGAGTTGTCGTTCCAAATATATATATTTTCTTAATTATTTCTTCAATATTGTCAAAGTACTCTTTTTATAGCAAATCCTAGTCTTAATTGACTTGTTGATAGCAACGAATGATATTCTTGATCAAAAATATAACATGGATACAATAATTTAAAATTATATATAGAATTATTTCATAAATATAACGGATAAAAATAGTTTACTGTCATTGTTCGATTACAGTATCGGCGTAATAATATAATTAAGAGACAAATACAAGTATAAAAGTGAAATAAGTTGACACTATTAATTACCGAGACAGCATTACATCTCTAGCACATGGATTTCGAAAAAACTTGAGAAGTTTACTCCTAATAAATAATAGATATTTTGTTTGAACAGATTCTGGATAGCACATTTTTTTAAATTATTTAATTATCTTGAATTGAAATACTTAATTCCTGTGATAATATAATATTCCAGTATAAACTAATATATGCAGATCTATTTATTTATCTTCATTGGATGTATATGATATTCCCAATTGGAAATATATAATTAATAGTTAATATTTGCCTTTGAGATAGTTCCAGCAATACAGTGCATGAATAGAAATCAATTAATATTTTAGCTCTATCAAGTATTAGATAAATTTTTACCATTTTTAAGATATATTGAAATTAAATATTGAATTTGATTAATACTGTTTTCAGATAAATAGTTTTATATAAGTATACCATGATGAATGATAAACAAAAACTAATATTATTTTGCATAGCACGTAATTTAATAAGTTCGTCAATTATTATTTTTGTCTGTTACTTTTTTGCATATAAATGAATCTTTTTTATGTTGTTTTTTTTCAAAGGTCGTGAACGTTCTACAAATTATTTGTAGCACACTCTAGTGAAATGTAACACTGAAGAAACAATTTTTCATGGCGTGACCCTTAGAAAAGGGTGTGCACATTTTAACTCTGAAGAGTGACAAATTGTTCCCTTCAGTACCGTAAAAATTTTAACTCTTAGAAAAAAAATTACAGCTAAAGGTTTCAGCATTAATTTAACGTCAGATGATGAAAAAAATCCACTTCCTCGATTTTTTATGCTTAATTTTATTATTTAAGAATGACAAGTAAGGTTTAAAATTAAATGTAAATTAAGAAAACCATGAATATTTAAATTTAAATAAATATACATTTCTAAGGAATGAAAAAGATAAATAAATATATATTGTTTACTATTTTATTTTTAAAAAAGTTTTTTTTTTTTTTTAAATTTCCATTTAATATTGGTCTATAACTAAAATATTTTTAAATATTCTAAAAATTTTATACTAAAAATTCAATTTTATAAAATTTTAAAATTTTTTTGAAAAATTTTTCAACTTTGTTAAAAAATGTAGTGAAGAATGTATACAATAAAAGTTAATGAAAAAATATTAAGTTTATATAAAAAATTTTATTGGAAACCCTTGCGAAAAGTACTTTTAAATTTATAAAAATAAGACTTTAACCAAAATTTTAAGTTATTTAATACACTGAAAGAAAATTAAGAAAATGCTATAAAGAATGTTCAAAATTTCAGTGTACGCGATTAAATTTAGTGCGCCTCCAATTTCAGGTAAACTTTTTTGTACAAATTCAATTTTGGTATCCGCGATGTATATATACTCAATATCGACGAACAATTACAGATTTTTAATTTTGTAATTAGGGGAATGCCGAAATCAGATGTAGAATGCACAGACGAAATTTGGCTCTAAACAAATATGAATATCTGAAAACAAAATATATGCAACAATAATAATTAAATATATAATAAAATATGAAATTTATGGTTATATTATTTATAATTAATAAGTATAATTATTAAAGAAATTATTTAAATTTTATTCATTCACACTAGACACAAATATTTGATATGTATAATAAAAAATAACTGTCAATTAATGTTCATTATAAAAATTTCAGTGCTCGCATAACTTGATCTATAAGTATTTATTTGTTGCTTGTGATCATAATTTTAGTATGAATGCCTTTAAACTAGTACATTTATTTCTCGGTAATCAAACTAGACATATTAATGTTAATATTATGTTTTTTAAACTTACATTAAATGTAAATGTTAAATATTTAAGCGCACTTATCGTAATTTGAATGTATTGTAAGTTTTTAAGTAGAATAAACCATATACGGTAAGACCACAAACTGTATATTTAAATTAGAAGCATATAATGTAAAATTTCATCATTCCCAGTTTTCTAATGATACTCTTAATAATGTATCAAACAGCTTTATCAACTACATTATACTACCATTTGTAGATCAAACATAATAAATTATCAGAAAAATTTTTAACCGATATTGTATAGATTCACATTACATTTAATCAAGTTTCAGTAGTAGACGTTTTTCAAAGATATACACCAATTCAAAAAATAAAAGGAAAGACGATTTATCTTGATTTCTCTGAAAATTTTTAACATTATTACAATTTTGAATGAACTATACAAAAATTTCTTAATGATTATACATAAATAAAAAAAGTTAAACATTCCCCTAAATACATTTTATAAATATCATCATTCATTGAATATCGAATTAAAAAAAAGATACAAAAAATTTAACTCGCCCATCATTTACCAGCTAAACAACATTATCAGCGAAACATTAGCTACTTCCGTATATAGACATCGAAAACTTGCTCGAGGCGCTAAAAAAAAGAAGCTATGATAAAGTAAAGCCCGGACGGTGTAGAGGATATAGTATGGGCGTATATACGCAATTTTGGTACAAGAATGACGTTGCGGTTATTTTAATTAATAGTAATACTCTCCACCTCCTTTACTAACCGTCTATCCAATACCTTATATAGAATTAAGGGGAAAAGGAAAAGTCAGTCAGTTTTAACTGTATATATAAATTGTAATAGTAACAGGAGTAGAGATATATAACTACCCGTACACTTAATCGGGACTGACTTTGCAATTCCCTAGAGCCGCGTCATTAAACATTGTGTACAGAAAGAAAAAAAGTAGAAAATAGTAAAAGAGGGAGAGATATTGAGTGAAATACATATATAGAGTAAGTTCAGTGTGCAAAGGTTTACTTATCGACCGATACGTCATCACGAACGCTATGTTCTTTAGATTGTATAAGGAACACGTTTTCGATAATTAATAACTAGCCCGGAGAATGAAAATGACTGATGAAAAAGAAATTTTTTGATGTCTTAATCGTAAAAATAGATATTTTTAATTTGTTAATGTTAAGTAATGACTTTTCAATTACCACGATTAACGGGATGCCGGAGCTGCAACAGTCGAGTTTTGCTTTTCTTATTTTATTAATCTTTTCCAATTCATAAATTAAACAAATATAATGACTTGTCCGCACTTAAGCTATGTTAATACAATAATTTTTATTAAAATAAAAAATCATTTAGACTTGTTATTTTTTTATGAGCTTGGATTGGAAATTAGATATCGAACTCAACAAACCTAACCTTAAAATACGATACATTGAAAGTTTGTAGTATAACTTTTTATGTATAATATTTTGGTGGATTTCTTGAGTTGTCCGCACTAGAGTTTAATCTTACAAATTTTTTCTTTGTAGTAAAAAAACTTGATTAAACGCAACGTTTATTCATGAGTTAGGATTGGAAATATTATTAGGAGGCGCGCAGCTTCGTCATGCTCTTAATACTAATTTAGTTGATTTTTTCATTGGTCAATTTTTAAAAGTTCTAAATTTCCGAAAAATTTTAAACGCTAGACTACTTTTATGTAAATTTTTTAATGTAAAAACAACTGTTTCATTATTATTAGAACCTTAATAATTACTATTATCTTAAAACTACAATTTTCGTCAAAATATCCAAGAAAAATTGGAAAATAATCAAAATATTTGTAAAACATTTACTATTGCATTTGTGTAAAATGCTTATTTATATTAATCAAACGTTTAACAGAAATCAAAGACAAAAAAAATATATTAATAAAAAATAAATTTCTAAAAAAATTGTTATTTAAGTATGATGCAAACGTTCAATAAAAACATACAAATCATATAAAATCATGTAATAATCTAAAAATATTAAAACTAAACTAGGAAAATAAAACTCCAAAGATAAATGTATAGGCTTTTAAAAAAAAAAAAAATTCAAATCTATTCAAATCCAAAAATTTAATTTAATTTTCCGTTGTTATAAATTTTTACATACAATTAAAAATTTTTCATAAAAATATCTGATTTCGAATTTAATTAGCTAGTTAAAACAATGCACAAAAATATATTTATGCATATGCATACTTAGAAATTTCTTTTTTAAATTGAAATTTTTTAATATTTGTCTTTAGGTGGAATCACTGTGGAATAAATAATTTTTTAAATAACAATTTTAATTAACCTTGACATGCATACCCATTATGCTATTACATGTAACTTTGCATTTATTTGAATTAATATATTGATTTCAAATTCATAAACTTTTCTCGTTAGTTTTTTCATCTTGAACAATTTAAAACAGAATAACAGAAAAATAATCATTCAACTATCAATAAAATTATAAGTGATACTCTATTAATTTATAGACAAGAATTATTTTCCTTGTTATTACACAATTACGTAAGTGTGAAAAAAGATTGAAATACTTGATGCTCATCTTCGATGATTGAATGTATATTAACACTTGGTTATCCATATCTAAGATAGAAATAATTAAAGCTTTTTCAATTGTGTTTTTTTAATTAATAATAAAGATCATTCTATTGATATAATTAGTATTAGTCAAAATAATTAAAATAGTACTCTTCATAATATTTTAAATACTAATTAACAAAAACAACAAGCCTAAAATATTTTTCGGAAAAAAATCTAAAAATTCTTTTGCGATAAAAATACATAAATCATAAAACTTGTGTTCAGAAATTATACATTTTTTCCCGAAAATATATATTTTTCCGAATCATATATATTACGTGAGCAAATTCTTATATATATTTCCAAAGAATTCAATCTGTATCCGCAACAAGAATACGATTTTTCTTTACAACTTTTGAATTTTCAAGCAAGCAATATTTTTGAAATTTTTTCGTTGAAAATTTATTTATGGTAGTTTTTGTAAAATTTAAAATTTTCTGTATGATTAATTTGAATAATCAATCAAAAAAAAGTATTTAATTAATATTGAACGTCTATTCTGTTAATTTCTTATTTTAGGATATACCCTAAAAGAATAATAGAATTATAAATACTGTTCTATATTTCGATTTTCTGTAAGGAAATCCTCTTCAGGAGATTTTTATAATTAATAATAACTACATCGTTATGTTTATAAGTTACACACAAGTATGCGAAAATATTTTATAAACATGAGGATGTAGTAATTATTAAATATAAAAAGTTTTATTCTAAAATAACAAAAATAAATAGTTATAATTTTTATACAAATTCTTATTGGCTTTAATATTTTCTAAAAATACATAAGAAAAAAAATTCTATAACGTTATTATTATAAATAGAAAAAATATTATCTACAAAACAAGTGAAACAACTAAACTGGAAAAAAATAATATCCAACAACTTTTTTAACAATGCTTCAACATATAAGTACAATGGCGAAGCAACGAGAAACTTTTATACTATCCTCATAATCTTTTTCTATAGAGAAGAGACGAGACCCTTTGTTATATTAGTATGATTTTCGGACAATTTGCCCACAAATGGGTTGGGCGCCAATGGCTAGAAGTTATACCGTGTACATAAAAAATATAAGCGAACCAAAGGAACGAGAGAAAAAACTACGAATCTCAAGATATCACGGGCTGTTGATTTTGAATAGTATTTTTGCCGATAATTGGGAGACCCGAAGCGTTCGTTATGTATATGCGAAGCAAAAAATCTTCGAGCAACTGAAAATACATATAAAAATTGAACTATGCCTGCTCTGGAAAAGAATTTTTTTTAAATGAATGAAGGCAAGAATATAGCTTCTAATATTATTTGCATCAAGAAGATAGAAAATAGTGAGTTTAATGTATTTTGATTTAAACATATATATCTTGTTAATGGTAAGCACACTTATAGTATACAATAATTTTGCTAATAACAAATGATTACTATCCATTAACTTACTTTCTTTTATACATAGCAAAAGTTCATAATTTCTATAAAGAAATTTTAAACAGCAAAAGTTTAAGATAATTTTTTAAAGTTCAGTTTGATCTTTTTAGTATTTAAACTTTAATGTTAGAATAATATTTTAATGCATGGTTAAAAAAACCTTAATCAATTAAAAATTTTTAAAAAATATGCGACTTTACTTTCTACTTGCACAATGTACTATCACTCTTATTTTATGACAATAAGATGAAATCAAATTTTATGAAACACTGAAATACTTTTTTATTGACAATTTTAATTATTATACCAAAATTAAAAAATTTAATCATTTTATCAAAATTTTTTATAATGTGTAAATTATATAATTGTTGGAAATTACGATTTTTTAAATTATTAAAATAAAGTTAAATTTGCATCAAATGAAATCATAATTTTATCAACCCTCAAAATAAAAAAATTAAAATGTACTTAAATGATATCCAAAAACATAATCGTAATTTCTTTAATAAAAATTTATGAAAAATTTTGAAAAAAAAACATATTTACATTTCTTTTTTGAAAAATATAAAAAAAAATAAAAAGAAAATTCATACAAGAAAACCCAAACGCGAACTCGTATAATGATGCAGCCGCAGCACAGAAAAGCACAGAACAAAAATCCAGTGTATGTATACGTATATAAGTATGCGCGCAAGAATATCCTTCCTTAAGCATTATGAATTGTAGAAATTTCTAGTTGCGGCGTCAGCGGTAACTTTTATCGACGTAAAATCGACTCACGCGAATTTTCAACTTTCCGACTAACGCTCATCTCATCTCTCTCCTCTGTCTCTATACATAATCTTTCATATATACGTATACGCACATATTCTTCTACACACATAACTTTTCTCTCTTTCTCTTATACTGATTCCTTTGGTAGTATAAAGACTTTAGAACGATCATGATTCGTTAGAGCAAACTGTGATAGCTTCAGTTTTCTCTCTTTCCCTCTTTTAGTTTGTTTGGTTCTCATTTAGACTTTTCTCTTTGCTCTACTTCTACGAAAATTTTTTTTTCTTCTTTCTAGTTTTTTTTTCTCTATACTATTTCTTCTGACCCTTTTTTTTTTGCTTTAAGAGAAAGAGATTCGAAATCACGGATAATGGATCGTTAGGACTACGGTATATAACCCCCTCGATGACGATTTCGAGTTTTCTTACTTCGATCCTTTTACCATGCCGTAATTGCAAGGTTAGATTCAAACATTGTTTACTTGTAGTTTCAATGTATACTCGTTGGATTTTGCGTTAAAACTTTATTTTTCGATCATCAGTAAAGTTTTTGGTCGTTGTATAAACTTACAAGGATTGATCGATTTTTGCAAAGTTTCGAATTATTTAGATAGTACGATGACCTCCTAACTTTTTTGTTGTTAATTTAATTATAATTTTCATTAGTTTGGTTCATTGCATAGCTATAATTAAAGATAAATTTTAAAGTAAAGTAAAAATTATAAATACATACAATAATTAGAAAAGTTACTGCAAAATAATTAAAAATGCTTAAACAATCAGTAAAAAAATGATATTCAATTTAATATATATTATAAATGAAGAGTAATTATTTTTATTTAATATTATATGTACATAATGTTTTATAATATTGTTAAGAAAAAAAAAACAAAAAAAAATATAGTCATTTTATCATAAAATCACTACTTTAAAATGCTCTTGTGTGAAAGCTCTAATAAAACGGACGGTTTCATAAGCTTTTAAAAAGAACATCACATAAAAGCTTTTAAACGAAAAAAAGCTAAGTATTCAAGCTTGCTATATTTTTTCCCTCTTCATGCTTTTTCCAACAAAATAAAAATGAATAGAAAAGAAATCTAATAAGCTAATCCACCATTAAAAGAAAAACAACAATGCAGCTCTTAATTAAAATTTTCAACCTCAAGATGAAATAATCGAACCTTAAAGCTCAAAGAATCAATGGAAAAATTTCTTTTGAAAAACTAACAATAAATGCTTAAAATGTACTTTTAAAGAGACTATACAAAATTTTTCATCTTAATGCAAAGTGGTTAGCCGAGAGGTAAAGCATGCATTATACGCGTACTTTATTACAGTAACAGTAGCGCGTTAAGTAAAAGTACGCTGTTATTAACAAACATCCCTTTTACTAAACCACATCTTTTTTTTTTAAGTCCATAAGGCAACAAAAATTAATGCACGCATATTAGCCGTTCCCCTGTAAGTAAAAATTTTTTACGCTGGTATAACGATGACCAGATATACGCATGAGTAAGAAAAAGAGTGCATTGCTAATTGGTTGACCGCACCATACAGCCATATTAAGCTAAAGTTTAGTTATTCTCCCTTCTTGTGTATATACGTATATGTATTTCTCTCTGAAGGAAGAACGTTTTAACCCAATAAGCTGTGCAGCAGCCGTATCACACACACTCTCAAGAGTAAGGTACATTTATACACGAAGGAAAAGAGAGAAGAAGGAAAAAAAAACACGAAAAGATGGAGAGACGCACGCGTCCAGTTGAAGGGGGGGGCAATGGTCTCTATATGTATATATATATATGCGCAAGAGAAAACTGTGGTCGGCAAACAATCCACTCATTATACTGGACCATAGAGAAAGAGAGAGAATATAAGAGAATAGAAGTAAATGTATGCAAGCACATTGGTCGACTCATTAACTTACACGAATTTGTTAGCCGTAAAACTACGAGAAATCGAGAGGGTTGAAAAGATAGATGTGTCTGGAAGATCTTTTATTTCCTGGCTTTTTTTACTTTAATATTGTTTAATTAGAGTGTGAGATTAATTTCTTCATTTTTATTTTTAATATATCAGGGAAATAAAAAATAACGTAAAATATACATTTTTGTCGATATGTTAAGAAATAGAATTATGTTAAAAGATAAAAAAATTCTATTTAAAAATAGTTTTTTTATAGATACAATGAAGGGATAACTTTAACAATTTTTTTTTTTAACATCGCTATATCCCTGGTAGAAATTTTCAGCATCTTTTGGCCAAGCATAGGCCATTTTTTATCAATTTGACCAAAAAATGCTAAAAATCATGGCCAAATATCCTGCTATCTAGCGACCTTTCATGGTGAAAAGTTGACAAAATAATGGTGAATATATTTAATTTTATTATAATATTTTATTTGAAGGTTATGATCACGCTTTTCTGCTAACATCTGCTGTCGCTATATAGATACATAACCTAACAGCTATACTCCACGCAAAATGTTTGCAGCACTATACTATCTGCTCACGCGTGATAAATCAAATAACTTATTTATGAAACAATTAATAATATATATAGTTACATTAAAAGAAAATCGAACATTAGTTAAAATAAGATATATATATATATAATAAATATATGTAAATTTTAATAATTAAGTTCCAATTTTTTCAACTTTAAAATTAAATCATTCACCATTTTTTCGACAACTTTTTACCAGTGACTGGCTAAAAATTGACTAAGAAAGTTGGCCAATCGTTAATTTTTTCACCATTTGAGATGGTGAATTTTCTACCAGAGATGTATGCTATGCTATTTTTGCTATGTTAATCAGCGATGGAGTTCGTAAGTGTGTTTGTGAACAAAGCACATGTATTGTACAGCGGTGCTTGTATAAGTTGGCCGAGAGCCGGATTCGAACTCAGAACCCCGAGATTACGAATCCAACGCTCTACCGAATGAGCCACAGACCGACTCTAACTTGAAATAAATTTTATTGAATCTTAAAATATAGCATATACTTTAAAATAGTCGATAATGCAAAGGCGCAGAATTTAACATAAATTTTTCTACAAGAGAGATTGACGCACAACAATTCATCGGAAAATAATATAGTTTCTTACTTTAACAAAAAAATATAATATATATATTTAATAATTTATTATTAATTTTTTATTATTTAAAATATAATATATATATATATATATATATATATATATATATATATATATATATTTAATAATTTGTTTTATTTAGTTAAAAACATAATTGAAACATTAGATAAATATTCTTATGTTCTCTAAACAATAACTCAAAACTAAAAATAACATTAAAAAAAATTTTTTAAATAAACCATTTTTTCTAAAGTACGTGAATCTACTTTAAATTGACATTTTTTTTCTAAAATTGAATTTCTTAAATAGGGTAACTGTTAAAGTCTGTCAAAAGAAAAGCAAAACAAGAAAGCTTCTTTGTCTTCATTATTTATTTCATTCGATTCTAAATTTCATTTAGCTAGTGATTCCATCCGTCAAGCCTACGTGATAGTTTTTCTAAAACCAAGAGCAATGCCCATTTACCCCCTTTAAACTTTATACGTCACAGCTGCTGCTGCTGCTGTATCATCAATGACTTTTTGTATAAATAAATTATATTGCTTGTTGCAAATAAATAGTTCCGAATCTTCATTTGTCGCTGCTAATCTTTTATGATTAGTACCAACAAATGAGTACCAGATTTGAATTTTTAATAAATAATCTATAATTTAATTTTTAATTTATTAAAACTCTATATTTAATACAAAATTTCCTTAATTTTTTTTCTCATTAATTTATTGGTCTTGGTATTTTTTATTGAATTTTCGATTTTCATCATGAAAATTCGTCATTAAAACCTTTAATTTATATAATATTCCTATAAATAAAATCAGGAGATTACTTTAAAATATTATTACTTCTATTTTTCTACTAATCAATTTTCAATCTTTTTTTTTTTTTTATTTTTTAATCTTATCTATAAAAAATAAAGTTGCAACATAAAATTTAATTTTTAATTTTTTCTTAAAGTGCACTTAAGAAGGTAAGTTTATATAGATAAATTAAACTTTATCAGTAAAACTTATGGTGTAAGTTACGAAGTAAAAAAGTAAGAATAACAAAAGCAAAGAAAAAAAAAAGAAGCAATTTTTTGTAACTAAATAAAAACTAAGACTGTTGCGTCGTCGCCACGTGTGCCGACTGTAAATTACTGTTATAAATATACAAAGAATGACTAAAACTTCACGATAATTTGAAAATTCAACTGTTATTGACGAAAAAAAAAACGTAAATACAGCACAAGTAAGAGCAACTCTTTGAAGGTAAGAAAACCAAGATATAAAGCTTTTTCTTGCGTTCATTATATTCACCATAGCTTAGTCTCGAGTACTCAAACTAAAAGAGAAAGAGAGTACGTATGTAAGAAAGAGAGAGATAGAGAGAAAAAGATAAAAGATGCGCATCATCGGTTAAAATGAAAAAAAAAGAACAAGAAAAGAGGAAATAAGGGGAGTGCACGAAAACTTGGAAGCTGCGCGTCGCAGATGCACGAATGAAGAAACTTAGTCGTCGTCCACTTTTTTTCTCTTTCTCTCTCTTTTTTTCTCCTCTCTATATACCTCTTCTTTCGTAGGGAAAAGTTTTCGCGTCGTCGTTTTTTCTCGCGGCTCTTATTAAATTATGAGCGACGGACACACGTATACACTTGCAAACTCTCTTTCTCTTCTTACTTCTATATATAAAAAAAAAATGAAAGAAATGGTTCGCGTAAAATACGCAAAAGGTTGGTTAAAAAAAATGGAAAAGAGAAGGATAGATAATAGAGGAAAAATAAAAAAAAAGGAAGAAAAGAAGAATCAATCTCGCTTGGATAGGAAAAATCTCTCTTTCTTTCTCTTCTCTGAGTCTGATCTCTATCTTTATACCATGGTGTGTGTATACTTCTAACTCTCTGCCCCTCTCCAACGTCGTAACTTTTAGTTGGAAAGTTATATCTTCAGTTTCTTTTCATCCGGTGTGGCGCGGCAACGACTACGTCGACGACGACGACGACGGCGAGCTACGAATGAAAGCGTGGTATAACGAGAACGTTCCTTTCTCTTTTTCTCTTTACTTTTTCGATTTCTTTTTTTTTCCTTTTCCTACGTTATATTCCAGCGTCGCATTTGGCATTACGATATGACAGGATATCGAGCTATATAGAAAGAGAAAGGGAGGATGAACCGTTGGCCTCAAGTTTTGCACAAGACCGATCGGAAAATCCCTTGCGGATAAGTTTATCTATATAGATGTATAGATATATATAAGTTGAATTCTCTAACGTCACACAAGCATAAAGTTCCGTCCATTTCGTGGATGCTTTGATCAGAAATCTACCCTCGAGGCTGACTAGTTGCGGTTTTCTCCTTTTCCATGATTTTGCTGTCTGTGTCTTTTACTCTTTCAGTCTTCCCTTCCTCAAAATTCTCTCTGTCTCTCTTGGTGCGCTTGATCGGCCTCGTCAATACCTATATATATTTGTAAGTTTCTGTAAATGCGGTCGTTATAACGATACTTTAGTTGGAAATTTATACCCATGCGGTAAGTACATATGCAAAAGACACATGCTTAAGAGAATTAGAAAAGTTACAAATATACATTAAATGTATCTGCTAACTCAAAGAGTATCTTTCGAATTAATGCTGACAATTTTCTCAAGTGTGATGAGATATTTGCTCAAGCATAAGTATGCATGGAAACAGTTTTGTTTGCATTTTCCTGCATCTGAGCTTTGTGATAAAGTAAACGGTCAAGTAAATTTTTCATTTGATGTTTGAAAAAAAAGTTATTACTTTTTATTCACTATTTTTTCCACATTAAGAATTATTTTATTGGAATTTTTAACAAAAAATCCACCCTATAATTTTCTTTTATTTAACGTTGCTGCTTTTGTGCTTTCGTTGTGGTACTAATTAGCGACGCAGATTTTCAGGATGTCTATGAAGAAAAGCACATGTCACATACAGTGATATTCAAAACCTTGGTTCGAACACATTGAGTTACGAATCTAAAGCTCTACCAAATTAATATATATTAAAAATGTAAACATGTATATATTTTACATTTTTCAAAAATTTATAATGTAAATTTACAAAGCCTTCTAATTAACATTTCAAAATTCAAGTTGATTCTGTAACGGAGTAAATATTCTTCCTAAATTCAAACAAGTGAAAAGTGAGAATTAAGCTAATGTTACATAAGCAACGCGAAACAACAATAATAACATAAATATTGTACTAAAATGTCTGGGAAAGCTAATAATTTGTAAGTTACATAAATATCTAATATAATTACATTTGAGTTGAAGCTTAAGTTGTGCTTTCGTGTTAAGAAGGTTGATTTTTGTATAATATTATATTTTGATACTATATTCTAAAAAAAAATCTGTGTCATAGTATCCATTTTTTATATCAATTATGAATAAAATTATGTATATAGAAAATATTTTATCTATTTATTTTAATTTTAAACATACTTACAAATTTGATCAACATTTCTTAAATTAAAAATAAAATTAAGAAGATAAAAGATTCATAGACTAGAAATTTAACAAAAGTACATTCCATTTGCATCCGGTGAAGATCAAATATAAAAAGAATCGCTTAATTAAATAAGCTTAGACACCCGTTATTCAATACTTCAAATACCAATCCTTTGAGTTGCGAGTTACAATCTTAAACATCAAAAAAGAAACTTCTCGGCGCATGCACTTACGTTTAATTAAAAAAAAATTCTAGCACTTATTCATTTAAGAAATTTCTTTGAACAATTTAACAGATATCTCGTTGATTAAAAAAATTCATCGAACTGTAAAATAGCCAATCATAAGATTACCTTTGACTTTATTCCTGATATTACTTCATCAATAACAATAAAATTTGTACGAATCATACACTTCAATTCTTCTAAGCATTCTGCTTCTCTTGTATACAATTAATCATTGGCTTGTCTGAGAAAAGAAAGAAAAAAAATAAAGGAACACCCACTTGTGCTTTAAGGGTGATCATCAATTTTGCGTTTAATAAAAGAAAAATACATGATGATATTTTCTACGAGATTACAACTTCTCTATAAGATGTCAAAAGGTTATCGAGTGCTAATGTAAAAAAAAATAAATAGAAAAAGGGTATACGTCAGTCTCTAATTCGCAAAATTACATGTATCGAAATAAAAGAGATGAAAAGTAAAGGGACCCAATAGATGTCCCTTTTATCCTTTCTTAAGCTCGCTTTTTCAATAGTATGAATGAATAAATTCTAATCAGGATGAGGAGAATGAGAAAAAGTAAAAATATACATTGCTCTGGCAAATGTATGTACGTATTAAATTCTGAACAACTTATTTAATGATATATCAGAAGAGTACATTTAGGATAAAATGTATTTGTTACAAGGAATGAATAAACATTGTTATTAACGGTTTAGATTGAAATGAATTTTTTCTTTTTCGCTTAGAAATGATGAATGTGTGCTCAATTTTGACATTGTTGTATTGTTTATAAAAAAAATCGAATATTTATTAATGTATATTTTATATTATAAACATAAAAAGGTAATTTTCAGATACTTATTTTATTTTTTTTTCTGTTATTTGTTAAATTCAATAAAACTACTTAAATGAGCAAATAAACTTTAATATGTTAATCGCAGTAATCATTAAATTCTTTACAAAAATAATGCTATTTTTTCTTTTCGATATTTTATTAAACAAAAGAGCATAGTCATTTTGTATATCATTGAATATCAATTGATGAATATATTATTTAAATTTTTCAAATAAATATCCTTTAGAAAATAAATGAACGTTTAATCCATTCTGACAAGTACGTATTTATCACAAGAAAATTATCAATGTATCTTCGTCGCAACGAATTAAAAGTTTCCTTCTTTAACGTTAAAAATCGACATTTTTTCAAAGAATAATATTTCACATTAAAAATGTATTAAACGTCAATATCTATAAGATGTCGGTTCTCATGTTTGTTCAAGAAATTGAATTTACATCAAATGAAAATGGATTTTTCGATTCAATTTCATTTTCAACATTTTAGAACATGATTTAAAATATTAAATTTACTTTTTTCGAAAATAGAAAAAAATATAAATGTAAATTAATTTTATATAAAAACATATTTTATTATATACGCATGCAATATCAAAAAAATGATTGATGGAAATAATATAGTAAAGACAATTATTACATACCATTAAAATTTATTCATTAAGACGACATTACATTATTAATTAATTAATAAAAAAGAGAAGAAAATAAGTAAACTAAACATGAATTTCCTATCAATAAAATTATTCCACTATCGAAAATTGCCTGTCCGCTATGCACACAGTCGAAAATTGCACACAGCCAATCATTTAAAAAAGGACGAATAACGAAAGTTAAGCAAAATGAAAAGGGGGAACCTAGTAGGTACAATTTGAATCATTCACGCAAGTTAAGCATTGCAGTGATAAACAGCTTTACAATTCTCTCTTCCTCTCTTATTCTTTATATACATACATATATATATATATATATGCATTGCATATCCCCTTGTTGATTTGTCACACAGAATAGGAACGTCGAAGTTATATCAAGCGTCCATCGTCCACTGTGTGTATATATATGTACCTTTACATTTAGAATAGTATAGCTTTATAGAAGCATTTGAAATGATTGCCATATAGCGTCTATTCTCAATCGGCTACTGTCATTGCATACAAACTTATATATATAGCCACATATGTGTGTACACATGATTGACATTTATAATAGGGTATAAGGAAAAAAAAGTATCCCTTTTCCATCTGTCACATTTCTCTTCCCTTTTTTTCCTTTATTCTTTTTCTTTTTCGGTTAACTGCTAATGAACGATTTCCACTTGTATAGCAAAATGAAAAAAAAAAATAAATAAACCGCCTTATTTTTACTTGCATCTATTACTTGCATTTCAAGTACGTACTTTGAGATAAGAGATAGATTTTACTGTCAGTGCAATTTAACGAGTAGACACGTGACCTCAAAAGACAAAGAGTTCAAAAAAAGGGTTTAAATGAACATTCCTTACGCTCGAAAGATCAAGTGTATATATATCTATGTTTGACAATTAAATTTCAACGTCAACATCAAGTATACGCGTAAAGAAACGAAGGTGGATAAGTAAGGATATACAATATACGGTAAGTTTTAAGTATTTGATGGCAAATAAAAAATGCGTACGTATATGTTAGATGAAGAGAAATTGCACGTAACGAGAGAATGGAGTATGAGATACTTAATGGGCATTCCTCTGGGGGCTTTTATTAAGAGGTACAACTTCCCTACGTTTATTCTTGTTTAACATATTGATCTAAGTATTGATGGTTAAGCAATTTTTCCAAGTGAAAAGAGTTAGCTTTCTAATTTGTTAGCTCAAACCGATGAGTTTGCGATCAAGTAAAAGTACCCTTTTTTTTAATTTGAAATAAATAAAGATACTTTATTAATCTTAAATTTTGTGTTTATATTTAATCTTTTGTAAAATTAAAAAATTTCTAAAACCAGTGGTTCCCCATAAATCACATAAACCATGTACGACAAAAAAGTTTAAAATATGATTTTAAAAATAAATAATAAAGTTATTATTATCTATCATTCCAAATATAAATAAATTAATAGTATTTAAATTTTCGATAATCACTTTAAATGTATCAATATAATTTCGAGTATGTATATTAAATGTATACAATTCATGAATATTTTAACTATTTTTTACACAGGGTGCGTACAGTGGGTACTTTACTCCCTCCCAGCGAAAAGTAAAGTACCCATTGTACGCTGCCTGTGTAAAAAATCGTATATTCATCACGAGAGCAAATAAAAAATCCCTTAAATCGTATGTTTGTAACCCTCACCTCCGGATCGGGTGACAATTTACATACGATTTCAGAAATTTTTCATTTTTATTCCATAGGTAAATAATATACTACTTTGATCAAATTGAAACTTGCGATGTGAGAATTTAATTATATGAAAATTTCAATAAACAAGTTATCAAATAAATTAATATAATCTTGCCCGTCCCCGCATGCAAAGTTCGGCCTGTCGAAAAGAAAAAAAAATCTTTAATTTATTAAGAGCGCCAGACAGGCCACCGGCTTACTCGTCGGCAGCATGAATCTCGGGCTGTCTTGGCTGGGAGGTGGGCGACCTCTGGTGTCAAATTTTATTAGTTGAAGTTGGGAGAGGTATTACACAAAAAAAATTTTAATCTCACTGGTTCAATTTACAATGCTTGAATTACTTTATTCAATGGAAAAAAAACAACTATATATATATATATCAGAAAGAAGGAAAAAATAAGTTTTAACTTAATTTCGTTCGGTCTATCAACTTTAATTTAATCTAATCTTCTATCAAATCTGTTAAATCTACTGCTCGCGCACACTCATATCCCATACCTCCTGGTCAATGTAAAATTTATGTAAATTTTATTTAACTCTTTTGCTAAATTTATAATTTAATAAAAAAAATATATAAACTAATATAATATATTTGAAACAACTAGAATTTATAATCTGGTCGCCGTAAGCGACTTCGCTTTGCTCTTTCAACAATATGGCTGCCAAGAGCCCGCACTCTTATTTCTCGCTCTCTCTCACACACACTAATCCCACGCGTCTATCGATTCCAGTACCGGTCAAACAATAAAGAAAAATATATATATAAAAATTTAATCACTATCTAATTATTCTTTTAAATTTCAATTTAATTTTAAATTAATTTTGTTTCACGGTCACCGAAATTATTAGACACGTGGTCAAAAATTTCACTCCCGCACTCTCGAAATTTAATCTATAAAAAAATGAATGAAAATTTCTAATTCTCTTATTTTCGATTCACAAATTTTAAATTGGTTATTAAATATCTTCGTTAACGCATACAATTCGAAAAGAAAAGAAAATCTAATTCACAAAATGGCCGCTAAGGCCCGCGTTATGTAATATGCCACGTTGTCCACCGATCTCAAGTTTATTTCTTCCCGGTCAATCAGAATAATTTAATGGCGAATTATTACTTCATGAAAAAAAAAAAAATTTTAATTGTACGGTCAACGAAATCGTTGAACAAGTGGTTTATTTAAACTTCGATTCTTTACTTTATCTTTTACAACTTAAAATTTCAATACAAATTTTCCGCACTCTTACGATGCTTCGCTACAAATAACTTTCGAAATTTTTCTAATTTACACGGTCACAATCACTTGAAAATTTAGTTTTTCGCACGCACTGAATTTAATTTTCATCGGCGAGAGCCGTTAGTTCACAAAAGAACAATTAATAATTGTTGATTCGGACTACAGTCCACTCACCGTTGTAGAAATCTTGTTGACGAAGTTCTGGTCGGCGATGGCGACAAAAAGCTGGTCAATGATGGCGGTGAGGGCCTTCGGTTGTACTTCTCTTCCTCTCTCTTTCTTTGCACAAGGCAACTGGTCGGCGCCGGCTGCGGAAACAGTTGGTTGACAGGTCAGGGTGGCGAAACTTCCTTCTGGAGTTTTGGCTGCTCACTGCTTCCTGGTCTATCCACTGCAATTTCTACACAGCTATACGAACGCACGAAAATTTTTAAGTTAAACTTGTGAAGAATTGAGGTTTTCGAGTTAACTTCCGATGCGGCACGAGGACGGTAATCGAATGAATTCTTTGATGCTCACTTCCTTCTTCTTCGGTCTATTTCTCCCTCTTCTTCATCATCTATCTCTTTTTAATTTTTAACTCCTCCAATAACAAATCATTTGTCCGAATAATTGCTTTCTATTCGTGAAATTTGCCTTCCGGTCCTCGAACGCAAGTCTGCAACCTGCGCGCCACCTTTTCTATAGCAAATTTAATCTTATTTCTTCTTTTTAATCTTCTTTTTATCTACGTTCTCTTTTTATCTGTCTTTATTCATTAGAGAGAGAGAGAGAATCATTACAGGCATGGCTATCTATACATATATATATACACATATACATGTATACATATATATATACGTATGCGTATATACAGGCTACTCAGTGCAGCTGTACTTACGCAAGAGCAAGAGTACTCTCCCTTCTCCATGCTCTCTCGGTCTCTTTTCATCATCTAGCTTCTCCCTCTTCCTTCACTGCGCGAGAAAGAGGCGCGCCATCACTCTTAATTCGCTCCCATCGAATATAAATCTTTCCATCTCTTTCTTTCTTCTCTCTTGTGTTCCCTCTCTTTCTACATCTTCTTCGTCGTGCGCCACTCCTAGCGCACGCGCGGTCGTTGGTATGTAGTGGTAATAAAGATTCCCTACCGACGGTCTGCGTAAGCAGCACTAGCGCTCACACACATGGGCTTTGAGTGTGTAAGTAATGGCTGCCGCGCGCGTCTGCTAGTCGTGCTCCTCGTGTACCGGTAAACAAAAAAAAGTTCGTTCGATTAATTATTTATTCTTACTCAATAAATTACGCCCGGGTCGGTGAGTAAGCCGGTGGTGTGTTGTAGTGCCCCTGGTGATTTACAAATTAATAATTGTTGTGACGTGTCGTGGAAACGTGTATGTGAGTTATACAACGTACAAAAAAAATTTTTAATTAACAAAAAAAATTTTTGTTGGGACGTACCACGTCACAAACAGTGTAGAAATAATTCATTACTCATTCATGTTTATTATTCCAATAAAATAATTTATTTCTCCATAGTGGGGGAAGGGGGGAGAAATATCTTTTTTATAAAAATATGTATAAAATAACGTAAATTTACATTATTAAAAAAGTGGGGAGAAAGTAGGAAGGAGGAACCTAAGCATTAAAAAGTTAAAAATTATTTGTACTTTTAATTTAATCGATATAATAATTATAATTTGTTCCTACTTAAACAATAATGTCCACTTTATTAACTCGAAAAGCGGATCAAAAGTAAAATATTATTTACGCTCAAAAATTAGCAAGAATAAAGTACTTTATTCTCATTAAATTTTAAGTTTAATGAAATCGAATAAGCTACGGAAATTTATATCAAATATTAATATTTTATTAATAAAATATCACATTAAAACAATCATTAAATAAACTTTATCAATTCTAAACTAAATTGATTAGAAAAATATCAAATTTTTTTAAAAATCGATATATTAAAAAATGCATGAAATTCCAATATTAACATTTTAATTTTTTCCAATTGAGTTCGCTTTTTTTAAGTTAATAAAGTAGCCACTGTTGAGGTAGGAATAAAGTCTATTATGCAATCCGGAAGTAAAGTCTATTTTCCCCTTGGGTATTTACTCCCTTCGCTTCGTTTCGCTTGATCAAGTCGCACACTGCACCTTCGTGACAATATGCGACTTTACTCCCTAGTTGCATAATATACTATTATATTCACTTTTTAAATGTCGCTATTTAAAAAAAATATCTGTGAAAACGAAATATCAAGTTTAAAAAAAAAATTTGAAGTAATTGAATTTTAAAACTAATTTTGAAACTAAAGCTTTATCAAAAAAAAATTTTTTTCAAAACAAAAAATTCATTGCAATAAATTAAAAGTATAGATTTTAACAAAATCATAAATAAATCGCTATAAAAGAGTTAATTGTTACGTTAAAAGTAAAGTTTAAAAAGTAACAATCAACAAATGCAAATCATGCACGACATAAATCAAAAGAATGACAAACTTCCTTAATTCTCATTAGAGTTTAGCTGACCAAGAAATATAAAGGACCATAATAATAAAAATAATCAAGACAATTTAAAAGCCATAAAACAGTCTCAATTACCCTTTTAAATCACCTGCTTAGACACATTGTAGAGCAATATTTTAACGCTATATATAACGCGTGCACACCGCATCCAAACAGTCTGTGCCTATATGTGCTCACTCACTTCTATGACCCCCCCCCCCGCCCTCAAAGTGCGTGCAACAGTTAAAGTGCATATAATTTTCCAACCCCTCTCTTCTCTCTTCTCTCTCGCTCATTCACTCTACAGCTCTAAAATCTTGCCCCTTTGCTTAAACGATGAAATAAAGGGAAAGATAGAGTGAACGAGAGAGAGAGAGAGAAAGAGCATCATAGAGCTGAACGGCAAACTGCTAAACGATCGTTAAGGTCGACATGCGACAATTTTAGAGCAAAGCTTCCATAGTAAGTAACAGCAGGCGCACAATGCATATACACGATAAGCAGCATTCAACAATGTGTATGTGTATATGTATATATATATATATCTGCGTGACCACGCCACGTGACGTGACCATAGAATTTAGTTTTGCTTCTATACCCAACCCTCCTCCCCCTTCTGCTGACTTATTGACCCACGTATATATAAACGTATATAGATATACATGTTGTTGGTTAAGACCACGCAACGTGACGTTCCCGAATGTTGTATTACGTCTGGTTAATACGTAAGGGGCTTTATAAGAGAAAGGGACACAAAGCACAGTACTTGGCAATTATTTAGATAAATAAGTTACATTGGATCGCGTTGCTTTTTGGTTTGATATGTCGACGATGAAATTATTTGCTTTTCTATACCTATACTCCAGTTCAAAGTTTGTTCTTTGATCTTTATCCCTTTCTTTACTTTTATTTTGCTTTTTTTTTCTTTTTTTTAATTTTAAGCTTTAGTTCTTTCTTTTTTTAGCTTGATAGCGAGTTAGCACGAAATAACTCAAATGAATTATCTTTCGTTTGCTTTTTTCTTTTTTCATTTTTTTTTATTTTTAATTTCAGCTTTAATTGGTGTTGCCGTTTGATCGAGATTATCTATGTGGTGCTTTTGTGAGCTTTTTCTTCCTTTGATTTTTTTTAAAAGAATGATTTATTAACGAAATGTAAAGACCAAAAAAGATTATAATTTATTATAATTAAAGAACTTTTAAACTAGATTTTTAAATTTTTTTATGTATTTAGAAAAACTAAATAATCTTACAATAAGGATGCTTTGCCTTTGGATCTCAGTTTTCTTTTTAATATTGGGATATCTTTTCATGAGCTTTCTGAACAAACTTTTTTCAATCGAAGCTTTTTACAAGAGTTAGGGTATTGGGTCGTCGATATTGTTCAAATTTTAGGAGATGATTTTGAATACAGAAATATAAAAAAAGCCAAAATTATAGAGCTTAGGCTCAATATTTCCCTAATTACAAGCAATTAAAAAATGTAGTGACATTTTTTAATTGAAAATTACTAGGTTCCCAAACGCTTATGATTCCTTAGCATTAATAGCTAGAAGCTTAAAACTTTTAAGATGAAAGCTGAGCTTAAATCCTTTCGAAACATTGTAACATTAAGAAACATTATTTTTTTCCAAAGTTATAAAACAATAAAAATTTCAAATTTTTCAAAACAGTCAAAATCCAGACAAAATTGCTCATAACTTTGAAAAAATTAAGCATTAGAAGCGAATAGACGCAGCTTAACGATTACTTTATTAAAATAGTATATTTTATTTATACACGCTCATATGATGATGAATAAAGGAATTATTAAAAAAACAACTAATATGTAATGAAATTTAAAAAAATTGTGATTCATAAACGGCTGCAAAGAATATTCATTTTGTAATAAAATCCTACAATAAAAAATATCATATAAAAATAATATAAGGAAAAGAAATCATTTAAGTTTAATTTTCGAAAATTTTAAAATTAAATAATAAAATAAAAATAAAATAATTTATTTTAAATTGACTGGAAATTAAAAATGCTTGATGCATTAAAGCTTTTAATGAAAATAAATTTTTCAAAACGTCTAGACTTTAAGAGACACGTTATTATTAAACTCAACTTTAAAAGCTCTAGATCACATAAAAAAATTAAGTGAAATGAAATCGTTCTATTTTCACAGCTATATAAAATATTGATTTTTAATCTGATTAAAATTTAGAAAAATCCTCGATTTATAAAATATTAATATGAAAATTTACGCTTTATGTATAAATTTCCTTTCTTTTTTTTCTAAAAATTTCTAATTGATATTGATTCTATGTTCCAAATAGTATAAATTTAACATTAAAAATTTCAGAATTTAAGAGTTTAATATGTTATTAAATATTTAAAGTCTTTTACAATAATAATTGAATGGAATACTTAATTTGTTAAAACAATAAAAATGCTGCCATTTAATTAATATAATAAAAAGCATGTATTTGAAAACATGTCAATTCTTAAATTATAAGTCTATAAAATTGCACGTAACTTTTTATGCCGCAGGATCAATATAAAAATAAAATTTAAAAAGAAAAAAATACTAATCAGTAAGAAATATCCTAATGAATATAAAATAAATATTATTAAAATTGGAAAATTTAGATTTCTTTATTTTTTAATTTCATTTGATATGATAAAAATGTAAAAAAGTGTTATTAAGATTAAGAAATATTCATTGGAGTTATTATAAAGTTTTTATATAAAAAGTTTTACAACGTGTAATACACAATTTTCTCAATTTTCAATTAAAATAATTACAATGTAATCTAGAGTTTCGATAAAAAGTATAATTAAAAAATAAAATTTTTGTTACTATTTGAATATTCTTCATCAAAACGATTGTTTGATATCGAAAAAGCTAATCTAAATACAAAATTAAATAATCCAGTAACAATATTTCTTTAACAAGTTTCAAATATAACTATAAGTTAAAATCCAATTAGATACTCTCCGACTGAAGCAATTTTAGTAACATTTATCACATTTTCTCAATCCTTACCAGAAAAGCGCGCATCTTCGCCTCTACCTCGAAAGCTTGTATACAATGTCTCAGCTGCAAATTAAAGTACAATAGAAAGAGCCTCTCGTTTCTCTGTAATAAAAGCCAAAAGAAAAGTCGCAACTCTGATTGAAACAAATAATAAAAAAAAACAAACCCAAGAGAAAGGGAAAAGCAATGTAAGAATAAAGTAAAGCTATATGGTCCCTTTTTCGAATTATGCAAATTATATCACGTAGAGCTAAGCGCATCGTGGGATATCGTTAGGCCTTTTCTCTATATCTTTCTCTTAGTTTCAACTAACAATCTCAGACCTTACTATATACCAGCTCAGACTTTTAATGAAAAATTCGAGACAGAATCACGTAAATCTTTGCCCGGAAATTTAAGCCAACTTGTCCTGCATACATATAAAATACAAGTCAGTTACATATATATAAACGGGACAAATGTTATAAGATTTAATAAAACTACCGTGCCAGTTTATATATATAAAGATATGAAATAGAATAAGAATATCCAGATTTGAAGTGCAACTAATTTTGGATTCTATGCTCCCATTTGCTATGTTGTCGAAGAAATTTATCAGCATCGTACAAATTAATGATGATTCTATGCTGATGGTAGGATTGATGCTCATTTAAATATTGTAAAATAAATTTATTTATGATTAAAATATCTAATTTTTAATTTACATAATGATTATAACAAAAAAACAATGACGATATAATTCAATAATTTTATCAACTTCAATGAGACACTAAGACATAAAAGGATCTTTAATTATATTTTATACAAATACATTCAGAAGCCTATTAATTCGTTAAAAATTGATTAACATTGAGGCAAAAAATTAGAAAGGATGGAGAAGTTAATTTCTTCTAAATTTTCTGAAACGTATCAATACTCATAATTGATTAACTAATACATGAATTTTTATAGTTCTCGTTACATTCGATGAAGCACTATAATAACTTGGTATTATTGTATATAAACATTCATTATACGAAAACAGTTGTTTATAAAATAGTTATATTGCATTAAAAAATGCAGGTAAATATATTTCAATAATTATTAGGAAATTTTTAAAAGATTAATGGCTTGTGTCTTTAAAAAAAGAATTATAATAAGAAACAAAAGAAATTAAGCTAAATTAACTTTTAATGAATGTTTTAAGGAGCGAAAAACAATTTTTCAACATTAATTAGCTTGGAACAAATATCGTATCAGCAAAAATAAAAATGGATACCTAAAAATTTGAAAGAAAATATATATCTAGAAGTTTTAGCTTTTATAATGCGTAGAAAATTTAATGATATATTTGCAGATATCTTAATAAATAAAATTATTGAAAAAAAGTATCTTTTATGAAAATATACTACAAAGTTACTTAGACCTCATCTGTAAATATAGAGAACAAATATAAGTGCAAAATTATGCATTTAGTCGCTGTGTATTTTGTATTTCTTTTTTTTTTAACACCTGCAACTTTTTCAATGTAAGATATAATGGTTTCTTAATTTTTTTAGGATTATATATGAACGATTAAAATGAGAAAAAATTAATTCTAAGAGTGTGCTTTTTATTTTAAAAAAATATAAGAATCAAGTGAAATTCATTAATTAAAAGAAATCACATTTACAAAAAAAAAATTTTTTTTTCTGCTCTATCTTTTTTAACTGGCTACTGAATAGTAAAAATCCAAATATTTTTTCTTTTTCTATTATTTAACGTCACTTTATTTATGCTATCATTTCGATGCTAATTAGCGACGGAGATCGTCAGTGTATTTATGAACAAAGCACATAAATCGTATACAGCGGTGCTTGTATCAATCGGCCGCTGAGAGTAAGATTCGAACTCGGGTTCTGGAGAATACGAATCCAGCGCTCGACCGAGTGAGCCACTGACGACCTCAAAAAAAAAGAAATATTTTAAAATTTGGTTCCATTCAATTCTGTGCTTCATCAAGAAAATGTTTTGTAATGATTTAAATTTGACAACCACTTGCGTGATTTATTTTAAAAAATAACACTTTTAGGCGGCACAGTCGTAGATTATTTAGAAATGTCTTGCAAACCACTGTAATCGATGATTTACATGTTTAACAATTTTTAATCACACCGTAATCGTTGATAAAGTTGATGAGTCAAGTTCTTCAATTTTTCATTTACCGCGTTATATTGTTTTTTTAATTAAATATTTATGTCGAATAGCTACAAAAAATGTTTTTACCCTTCAACAGACCTTGAAATTAAATATCCCGATTTTTTTAAACAAAATATATTCTAATGCATTAAATAAAAAAGGCTTTAAAGGAGTGACTAAAAAAAGAAAAATTTGTTTTTTAAAGCCAAAAATGACAAGTTCTGGATATATCCCTATATAAAGGCAATCAGATAGTAAATGAGCACTGTAAATCCATAGATGAACAATTTTTTAAACATTGTTACCATCAAGTATTGATAGATTAATTATGAAAGAGCTTTTTAATTATTAGTAATTTCTAACAATTTGCATTTATAATTAAAACTATAAAAATTTTGAATTATTTAAAAGTACTATTTTAGACTCTCACAGACATTCAATTCACCAGCTACGAAATAATAATAACAATTAAAGTTCCCTAACTTTTTATGAAGCGTAAATTAGAAGTTTCGTATTCCTTTTTTTCCTCTCATTTTTTATCAATAAATTTTTAGCACCCCATAGAATGATGCGAGAAACTTTCGTATAGGACAAGCCGATCCCTTCGATAATCCTTGATAATCACCAACGAACAAGAAATCCCTTTTACGAACTTTTACCACGTTTTTTTTTCGTTCAAAGTGCACGTGTTGAAAGAAAAAAAAAACAATAATTGAAAATTCTTTTGAACAAAATCAGATTATAGAAGTGGTATACATTATTAGTAATAAATTTTGTTTAAAGTATTAGATATAGTAAGTAACTTTAAATAAAATATTTAATAAATCTCACCTTGGTGGAAATTGAAACGTTTTTTTTTACCATTTTATGACTAATAGAAATGGAAATGCTTTTTTTAACATTTTATGGCCATTTCTTTGGCATTATTATTACTAATAACCTTAAATTTTTATATACACCATTTTTTATGTTCACATTTCTACTAGGGCATTAATAAAATTATAATAAACGTAAACTACGTATGTTAGAATTTGAACTGTTTATTAAACATATATTCAAATTTAGTTTAGTCATATAAGAGTTTAATGTTAATTATTTCAAAAAGAGATTCTTATCTCCTTTGTAAATATAAGGATTTAAAGAAAAATTTTAATTATGTTCTACGCTTCTAACATGAAAGTAAAAAGTAGATGAATATAAAAAAATACTAAGTTTTAATTAATTTTTATTTTTCAATTTCCTTTTCAAGTAAAAAAATGCAAATTTTCTTTTTATTTCAATGTTTTTTATGATACACACCGTAATAAAAATTTCATAATTAATTTTTAGCTGTCATTATTAAATTTAAACATCATTTTTTATACTTAAATAATGTATAAACCTTCGTTTCAATTATTTTTTCTTATTATAATTTATGTTTTCATTTCCTTTATATAATAGAACTTAAGTTCAAAGAAAAATATTTCTGTTTAATATCATTACAAACAAATATGTTACTTTGTTTTTACAAAAAAACATATATAAATTATTGATCGATACCTTGTGGCTTACAAAGAACGCCATTAAGATAATTGACGTCAAAGTAAATGGGAAAAAAATAAAGCATTTCTCGGCACTCAACAAGGAAATGTTATTTTTTTCATTCTTCTAAACGCAAATCTTTAATATATTGTATGAGAACATGACATGTGTGCACATGACATTCATGCTGTATCGTTATGTTCTTTATTTATCCTTTGCATAGTAATAAGTTCTGTATTCAAACATGCTTTGAAAACTAAAAATAAGTTAATTTTCCTATTGTATATTTCTCTTTTAATTTCCAACTTGTTATTTCATTTTACCTTGTTTTAACGAAACAAAACATATTTAATCTTGAAATATATTTTCATTAAAAATAAAGTAAGAAAATATATAATTAATATATATTTTATTCAAACTTGATAATCTTTTCAGTTTTGTTTAAATATGAGAGAGTTCACAGAAATAATTCGGCTTACTATAGCTTTGTACTTATAACATAATTGTCAATAACATTGATGGATTGTCAACTATCAATCAACTTAAATAATCCATGCATCTGAGTACCAGCTTATCTTACCATACAGTGCTATAAAATGTCATCATAACAACTTAATAGACTTTCACATTTAAAAGAAAATAAGAAATTGATGTTTACACGTGAAAAGAGTAATTTTATATATGGAGATTTTCATGTTTAATTAAATATAATTGATTTATGTTTTGTTAAAGGAAAATGGATATAAGATACAATAATATAATACGTATGAAATTTAATTAAACATTTTTTCTAACAAATATCGAAATGAAAATCATAAATTTTATAAAAATATACATGTATAATAAATAAAAATTTTTATATTTTTGACAAAGTAGGTAAATTTATTAATTAATCCGATCCGTTTGAATTCTTCTAATTAATTAAAGTAAAACTCTCGAAAAAAATCCTAAATAATTTATTAATAAAAATTTAATCTACATCCTTAATGATTGCAACGTTCTTTAATAAATTTACTTAACTTTTTTTCACATGGAAAACTCCATGTAAAAAATAGACGAAAAATATTGCAAGCCAACGATCCTTTATAAAGTTGAGCATCGAGCTAGCGTCATCCTTATACAGCAAGAAGAAAGTAAAGCTAAGAGACATAAATGATAAGAACGATATAGAAGCAAAAGAGAGAGAAAGGAAAAGGCTCGTTAGTCGGACATGTTAATCTCCGTGTCGTTAAAAGCAAAAGAGTGGAAGAGAAAGAGCGAGAGAGAGAGAATGAGATCTCCCTAAGGAAAGGACGCGACCTGATATCTACCAAGGCTTTTCCCCAAGAGTAATCAATCAAGTTATGCCATAGCTCAAAAGGAACCTCTCTTCTCTTCTATATCTCTTGCTTTTTATAAAAAGAGAAAAAAAACCGCTCGGTAATCTGCTTTACACGCTGCAAGAAAACTATTGAGGTAATTGTCCTGCTACCGCTTTTGGAGTATTACGTTGAAAAAGAAGATGTATATACTTATATATTTGAGAAAACTACGTGGGATATTGGTTTTTCTTTTATATTGAAGTTTTTTTTCTGGTTATAAGTTGGACAAATGCATATAGTGGCAGTTGAAGCAGTTTTTATCGATGAAATATCAATTTTAAAGTTTGCCATGGGGTTGAAGGTTATTTGTAAAGTTAGGAAAGATGTAATGTCAATATGTGGAAATAAAAAGAGACGTGGACGCAGAGAAAGTACGGAGTTATATAAAGATAAAATGAAATTAGGAAAAATATATTATTTACGTGATACTTCAAATTCATAACGTTATTTATTTGTTATGATTGGAAAAATTTTAACCATAAAATAACAGAAAAAGATTTATTTTCCAGTTTTATTCATTGTGATTTGAATCATTTACATTAATATGTAAAAAATTTTACATCTAAAATGAAAGATATATGATAAAAATTATTTAAATTGTCAATTAAAATTTTTTTCAGGG
Organism: Anastatus disparis; assembly: GCA_017163975.1. Lineage (NCBI taxonomy): Eukaryota > Metazoa > Arthropoda > Insecta > Hymenoptera > Eupelmidae > Anastatus > Anastatus disparis. Next base: position 8,488,282 of record JAFFSR010000251.1, read on the forward strand.
AAACAATGATTTTTATCAGTTTAGACAAATATTGTCTACATCGATTGATCACCGTCAAAAGATTTTCGTCTACGCATATAATAAAGGGAACATTTTGAAAAATGTTTATTATTCTTGTTTGGTTCTATAGTTTTTCTTTTCTTATTTTTTTTCTTTGGCAAGGTCAGATACGTCGTAGCTTGAGGAAGAGGGAGCACATCATACCCTATCATTTATTATAAGAATTTTTTACGTAAAATGTGAATAGATATAACTTATAGATTATATTATCGATCACGTTGGGAAATTCATTTGTTTTCTCGTGAAAAACAATCCTTGAGAAAGTTAAGCTGCACGTAAAGATAGGTCAAAACAGTCTAATATTAGTTTTTTCTTACATTCTTTTGAAGTTTGATAATCGTGACAAGAAGTTAAATGTTTATGGACATAAAGTAAATTTGATGAAAAAAAAAATGATATCTATGTATAGGATTAAAAATTGTAAATGTATTCAAAAGATCAAACAATTAACATTATGAACGACCAACAAAAATTTTCAGTTGAAACATTTAATTCTTAAATTTATTTTTTATTGCACAAATATTAACTCTGTAATTATAAAAAGCGAGCCAGCTAGACAAATACATTATACAATGAAACTTTACACTTGTCCAAAGGAAAAGCTGGAAAAAAGTATATCTGAATAAACGTTTAGCTTGCGTGATAAAAATCACGTGGTGAAGAAGCCTCACTTTCAAAATACACTTTCTAGTTTTTCTTTTCCGTTTGTTAAAAAAAAACGGTATTTGTTTTTTTCAGCATACAAATGAATATAATACGAGCGATTAATTGTGAGTGGATGTCGAAATTTTTTAATTTCAATCTTTTTTTTTAATAAACCTGTACCAATTCGTATATACTACATTATTCGTTTATTTCATTTTGTCCATGTCATGGATTTTTCTTGTTATTTTCTGTCGTTCGTAATAAAAAAAAAACTAAAAAATGAAATATATATTTTGATACTTTGTCAATCTTTGTTTCAAGTTAAATAAATTTTCTAGCTTTTTTGATGGGTATGCAATGTTAGTTGGTGAACTGTAAGGATTTTACCGCATAAAGATTCTGACATATTGTTATTTAAAAAGCGTTTCGATACCAGTGGTATTTTTTTCGACACAGTGACATTTTGGGTACATTTGATACAAAATAGTATGAAATCCTTTTGTGAAAAAAAAAGTTATTTTCATCAACTTCTTAAAAGTTTAACAGATAAAAGACAGCTTACTAAAAACTTTACAACTGTAAAGTTATTTCTCTTGATGTGCATACACACATACACAAGCACATGACATCCAACATCAGAAAACTAGAAAAATTTTTCCAAAACTAAAGCTCTCAGCAAAGAGTGTAGTAACAGAAACGAGTGACAAAAGCGAGTCGTTTTGTGGGTATAATACAGAAAAGCAAAAGTATATCCGTTGAAAAGTTTTCAGCAGCCATGCGCACACACCTCCATTAAGCCTTAGTCTATATACATGTCTTTGTGCGTTTTTCTTTTTTCTTGTGTTTTTTTTTTCATTTTTTTTTGCTTCTGCTACGTTTTCTTTTGCCACACAACAACCATCAAGGGAACAACTTTGCGTTAGAAGGTAAATTAAAAATTGTGCTTTACTGCACAGTTTATTGAGTAACTGAAGTTGTACTTGTTGTGATTTACTGTTTGTTCTTTTAAATTCTTTCTTTTTTTACCTTTTGTGGATTGATTATTTAATTGTTTGATTTTCTTATTGTTAAAACATTTGAATGTATAATTTAATATTAATTAATTTCATACTTTTATAAATAATTATATTAGTCAAAACATTTCAGTCATTTAAAAAACGTATTAAAAATAATCATATTTTATAAATAATTTGTTGATTTTCATTCTATATTTGCGTTATCTCGTTTTCCATAGTATGCATTAACGAATGTTATTTTTAAAATCATATTATATTAAAATTATTTTATTTTTACACATCTCTTATTGTGAAATAATTAACGGCAGTGATATTTATTTAAACTGAATTCATATTTTAATTTAATATAAAATAAACTTTCCATTCGTCCGTCTATAAGTTATAAATTGTGAAATGTTAAATAATGTATTTCGGTATTTTTAAATTTAATTTTAAGATAAGTATAACAGCTAGCCAATGTTCTCTCACGTTAAATTAAACTACACATCAAATGGCAACCTCGTATATTTTATTATGGGTATACGAAAAAAATTTCAAACAGAGTTTAGCATTACGATCACTTTGCCAGATAATCCTGGTGCAGCACGATGATGGCTGTAAACCAACGATGTCCAACACTCCATAAGATTTTTTTATATATTTTAACCTCCTAAATTTGCAAGAAGTTTTTCGCCAAATTAAACATAAAAAGTTGTAAACAACTTTATCAATAATCATGAGAATTTGACGTTTTAACATTAAAGTTAATTAGGACGTTATAATTATTTATAACTTTTTTTTCATTATTATTTCCAGAATCTCGATGCGCTAAATTTTTCTCTTTCCCTTCTTTGGTAGCCACGAGGTATTTTCTTTTTTACCTTTTATTTTCTCTTTTTTCTTTTTTCTTGAAGCCGTTTTCACGGCTGTACTGCGCCTTTTCTTTCTGGCAGTAGAATAAGTTGGCTAGAGTAAAAAAAAAAGAGCCAGACGTACGGCTGCTGCTGCTGCTGCTGCTATACTAGCTGCTATTACTACTTGCTGTGTCGAGGGCTTTGGAGACTTAATTTTCAAACGACGCTTTCATGCAATTTCCCGCGGCCTTTAACGTTGAGATTCTACGACACCGGATATTAGGCATTTTCCTTTTTCTCGTACTTTTATCTTGATAAAAAATATATATAAATAAACTTTTGAATTTCGTAATGAAAAACTTTTAAATTTTAAATAAAACTTACTTATTAAAATAATAATAATACTTCGATATAAAAAAATAAATTAATTAATAACCCCTATAAACAAAGCTTATTAAAAGAATTATTAACAGATTATAAATAAGTCTTTGAATCTAAAAACAATGCTAATTATACTTATACTTAATTATAATAGACTTTCAACCATGGTCACATTGCCGTATATAGATGAAAGCCGAAAGAGAAAGACATAACCAAAGGGCATAAGCAGTAAATAGAATTCCAATCCCAGTCCCTGGTCGTCATAAGCTAATGTAATTAAACAGCTTGACTCTCTCTATCTCTCTCTTTTTCTTTCATTTGACAAGTACAAAGGCACGAACATGTATATATACTTTATACTAATAAGTATAGAGTTCATTCGTATCCCGCGTCTCTCGTCACGTTATTTACATGTTACGTAATTGCATTTTTAAGTAAGTCTACAGACTGCTCACAGCACATCTTCTTAATGGATTAATTTGTTTGCCCAGTGATTATATGCGTACTAGGCTCAAAAGATAAAAGAGAGAGAGCGCAAAACTTAAATATATGTATACAAGTTTCTGCGTTTACATATCAACGGCTAAATTTTGCTACGTGTTAATGTAACAAATGAGTACACGCAAAGGTACTTGGATGAAAGTTGTTTTTTTTTATAAGGATGTATGACAACGTGGAAACTTTATTATATTACTTCGTTGAAATTCCAAAAGTTTCATACATATTAAATCGTTGCATTGTTTCAGCATGTTAATACAATTAAGATTTTTTATGGTTAAAATAAAATTTAGCTTTGAGTCAAAATAAAAATATTGCTGAAAACATCGTTTGCATTTAATTTTATGATAGGTATGATTACAAATAGAAGGTTATTTATTAAATTGAAAATTTAATAACTAAAGGGTGGATTTTATCTTTATTACTGTGGACACAAAATATTGTGACAAACGCACAATAACACACACATACGCACTTTTCCACATACATGTGCCTATACGCGTATTTTCATGCACTTGTGTGCGCACAATCACATATACACACAAATAATCAGATGGATAGATATTTTTGGAAAATAATTATTCGATTTCAGAAAAATTAGAAATGTGCTAATTCCAAATCGAACATTATCGCAAGGTTTTTTTGGCTCTACATACATTTATGAAATGCAATACAAAAATAAATGAAAGTTTAATTAAACATAATATTTATTATTTTTTTCTTTTTTATTAAACAAAAATATGCAAATTATAAAAAAATATATTATTGACTATTTTAGAAATCATGATATAAATAAAATTTCTGGAAAATTTTAAATGTATTTTTAGGAAATTAATTTCGCATTCTAATTTCGCAAAGTCGTGAAATGAAAAAATTATACTGATATCCTGTATTTTCATTAACTAATACGACGGATAATTTGTTCACTATACCATACGAATGCCGACCTAATTGTTGATCTACCATAATATTATAATTGACCTATAGTTGAATTAATCAAATACATAGTCAAAATGAATTAGCATTATTTCAATAAAATAAATAATTGCTATTTACAATTACAGTATTCAGTGTATTAACTAAGCTGATCGATTGTAACATTAATTACCGATATCAAAACACTAAAAACATTTATTGATTTTTCAAAAAACTTAAGATACATTTGTTATTTTTTGAAAATTTATTGCACAATGCAGAAACAAGCAGTATATACACGAGAACAAAAGTTCGCTTATACAAACAAAGCAAATAATCAAACATAAATAACATTGTATACAATATTTCCTTTTATAATTACAAACGATAAAATGGAATAAATGTACACAATGTATAAACATGTAGACTTTTGTACACGTATCTTTTATTATATCCACAAAACAATTTAATTTCATGCAATAACAAATAAGTTACAACGTAAGCATATTTAAAATAACCTTTAAATCTCCATTGCATTTGCTAATTAACATCGAAAGCAAGAATTAATTAGTGTGACCCAAATAATAAATCAGTAATCTTTCTCTCTTTTTGCCTTTAAAATTTACTAATTTCAAACAATGTTAAACAAACATAAGGTGTACAGAATAAACGTATATATATACACACTAAGCTTGCAAATACAATCCGACGAATTAGCCTTTCCGTTTGTAACAGACAAAACTTTAGATTTTAGTAAAGCACGTGAATGAATAAGCATTGCTTACGGGCACTTTGCTTTATACATCATATTTCATTGTATACCTACATATACCTTCCTCTGTAATATAGACAAATAATAATTCCCCTATTTTAACAAAAGAGAAAAGGTATATGTATATATGGAGTAACGTTATGGAATATTATTCTCTCGACAAAAGAAAGAAAAAGCCTTTTTTTAAGGGTTAGTTACACATTTATATATACTAATTTCTTGCTTGTGTAGCAATGTTTACTTTAATGTGTTTTCTCAAAACCACTAAATGTTATGCACCCTCCATTTTCTTTCTGCATGTATATATGTATATATATACGTGCGTTGACTCTTTCAAGTAGAATCTTCAAGGTCTAACCAAGTGTAAAAACACTTTTAACTTCAAGCTTTAAAGTGTATATACACTTTAGTCTTCTACATAGAGAGCGGTTAATTGCTCACTCGTCTAAACATTCCCCAAAGCTTCCACACTGGGCAATGAACGAAAAGAGAAAGACAGAAAGACAAGCTCATTTTCACAATTGCCTTAAATGCTTTTACATTATTCGAGAGTGTTAATACGGAGTATCCTGTCTCTCTCTGCAAGAACGGGTACCACGTGCAAAACTTTATTTTCAAATCTACTGTTATTTTAGAACTGTTTATTTTAAAAAATAAATTAATTATCAAATTACATTTTTTATTCGACTTTATTATTTTTTAGATTGGATTTTAAAATAATAAAAGTTATAATTTCTCAAAGATAACATAAGAATGATAAATTTGATTTTCAAAATTTAAATGGACTCTTACTATTTCAATGTTCTTAATTCATAAAAATAATTTTTTTATACAAATATATGCGTGTGTATCTACGAAGTGTATGCGCGAGTGCATGCGTCCATACATGCACACGTGTGCAAATATGTGTATGAGAGAGAAAGAAATAGTGCGAAACAAAATATTGTATACGACATATCTTTGAATGAGTGGAAATGGTTTCACGAAATTTTGCATACACATTCAATATCCTCTAAAACAACGCTGATAAGATTTTTTGACTGCATACGACAGTATTCAGTTTTTAAAATTTTTTAAAAGCTTTTATGTATGAAAATTTTTTTTTAATGAAACATTTGTAATATGAATGTATATTTGTTGTAAACAGTAAATTATCTTGAAATTCATATAAATTTTTAACAGACTAGACACAATTTTGTAAATTCAAAAGACATGTTTTTGTTTGCATATATACACTGGAAAAAATTTTTTTCTAATTAGTAGTCATTGGATTTATTTAAGATAAAATTGCATTATAAATAAGCGATTTTTGAAATTAAAAAGATTATTTATTCAATTTAAATTTATTCTAATAAAATCTATTATTATTTAAAATAATTACATACTTCAGTAAAATCCATAATTAATTTAAAAAGTTGAGTATGTACTAAAAAATATATTTTCTTTAAATTTAAAATTCATTTAATTAAATTTATAAAAAAATTCAAAATTAAAAAAGAAATATTAATCTTAAAGGAACCGAAACAGTTAATGAATATCCATTTATACAACTAAATTAAAAAAACTCCATTTTTTAAAAATTTTATTTAACGTCGCTTTCTTTATGCTATCATTGCGATGCTAATAGCGACGGAGGATTTTAGTATGTTTTTGAACAAAGCACATATAACGTAAAGAGGTGCTTGTATTAATCAGCCAAGAGCGGGATTCGAACTTGAGACCTCGAGATTACGAATCCATCATTCTACCGAGTGAGCCACTGACGACCTCAGTTTATCTATTCAGCATTATGTTAGTTAACCATTTCATATTATACATTTAGATAAAACTATTAAAGTTATAGCATTTTTTTCAATTATGTTTTCATTTTTTATAAAGAAATATTCTAATAAAAAAATAATATCATTTTTTGTAAACCTAATAATATTTTGTTTAACTTCAATATTTTTTCTCAGAGAAGAAAATATTCAATTATTTTGCGATAGAAATTTAAAAAGGCATATATAAATATGTTTTAAAACCATATTTTGTGAAAAAGTGGTAATTTTTTCTTGAAATTTTGAACATACCATTGATGAAACACTGATTGAATTTGAAGTTATTTATATACAAATGGATAACTTTAAATAGCAAGAACAATTATAAATACATGGAGAAAAAAATAGAGTAAAAATTACAATCCTTATTGTAAAGCTGCCACAGTCTGTGATTTTGGGCAAAAATTACTATACTTTATAGTAAAATTTGTTAAAAAAATTATAAAAATTCCTAAGTTGTATAGGAATTTTCACAATATTTTTAGTAAATTTTATTATAAAGTATGGTAATTTTTGCCTAGAATGATAGTCGTTGGTTGTTTTACGATAAAGTATGATAATTTTTACAAAAAGTATTGCAACTTTTACTTTATTTTTCTCTCCATGTACAAATATTATAAATAGAAACCTTATTATTTAAAACTTTTTTACTATGAATTTATATTCATTATTGACCTTACTGAAAATATCCAAAATTAAGAATAAAAAGATTTCCTGTTTTTTTCATATATATTTTTTAATACCAAAACAAAAATATTTTTAAACAGTTAACTTCAATTTTTTTCACGTAATTGAATTATTAAACATATTTAATGAATATCATTACGGTTGATAACATAAATTTTATCTTTATAATTCACTTACTAAAAAATGCTATTTAAATAATGTTGATAAATTGTTTTTTAAATGCCACAATATGACTAAAAACACAGTAGTATAATTAAGGCTATTAAATTTACATATTAAATTTAAATGTGTATTTTATTTAGAAATTTTCTTATATGTCACCTTTCGAAGATAAACCAAATACGACGTTTTTTTCGTGCTGCACGAATTGCGTGAGTCTATATTGGTTAGAATGATGAATGTCTGACCAAAACGGACTATCTTCTACTTTTAGTCAACATTTGAATTCTTTTACTTTCTTTTTTTTTTGCTTGAAAGAAAAAAAAACTATTCACAAAAAAAGCATAGCGTGCTCAAAACTAATTAAAATATTTACATTTATCTTAATTAAATTAATTTATGTGAGTATAATAAATAAGAAATTTAAGTGATATATTTTTTTAAAGATTTTTTTTAATGTGACTGATAGTAATGGAAGTATTGTGATTATTTTAATTTCAATATTCATAATTAATTTTAATAAAAAGTACGTAAATATATTGAACATAATTATAAAGTTGATTTCTGTTGTAGTATTAAAAAATTATTCAAACAAATTTTATTTAGCTTATTGATTCATAAATACCTAAATTTTAAAATTTTACAAAAAAAAAGATATGTAACTTATAAAATAAATGTATTAAAAATATTAAAATTAGCAAAATTGACAATTTTTAAATAACCAAAAAGCTATGGTAATAAAAATATATAATACTTAAAACTTAAAACTCTATACTTTACTTCAGCATGAATACACATACTCTGACAATTCCAAAACTCCTATCGCGATTGCTACGAAGAACTGGCTATATAACAATAGACAGGACCAAGGGGTCGTAAGTTAAGAAATATCGAGCGTGAAAGTAGGAATAATTGCCTGTAGTAGTCGCATTTCGACGGAAAAAGAGGAAGCTATATAGTCAAAATAAAGGAGAGTCTCGAAAATTCTTCGAGACAACTTATATACGATACCGTCCAACTTTTTACCATCGAGTATCTATTCTCTCCTTTTTCCTCTCTCTCTTCTTCTCTTTTTCTGTGTATAATGAAATTCAAGCGAGAAAGCAAAAAATAGGAAAAATAATAAAACGAAAGAAATGAAAAAAAGAACGCAAAGAGACATTCCTTTCCAAGCCCATTAATATAACGACGTATTTCCCCTTCTATTCTTGTACTCCTTTTTCATTATTCGCACGCAAAGTGTATATTCCAGTGTCGTTGACAGGTCAGTTTTCGGAAGTTACTCCCCTTTCCTACTATTTCGCATTCTCTTTTTTTCTTTCAACCTCCTTTTTTTTCTCTTCTTCTTCTTATGATGGTGGAAATAGAAAGGAGAGATAAAAAAAAGTAGTTGCAGTAGTGGTAGTAGCTCTTAAGCAGAATGAAAAATTATGCGAGCATGAGAACTGGCTGATAAGCCAACATCGACTTGCATATAAAAGAGAGAGAAGAGAAAAACAACACACTGGCTTGTCGTACGACCTGCATTCAGGATATGTGCACTTTACATATGAGAAATCGTCATGCCAAACTACTTTTTATACTTTTATCTTTATTTCCTGTCTCTTACTTTATTCTACGAATAATCTTCGTAAAATGGCTTTTTTATGTATATATTGTGATTAAATCATTATTTCATTATTTAAATGGTTATGCTTTTTTTATTGCAATGTTTAACAATGTTAATTTATAGATTTTTCAATCAAGTCGTTAATTTGTTCTTACATTGATAAAAAGGAAATTCTGAGTTTCATCGTTTTATTAACTTTATTGAAATTAATATTTAAAGAGAGATATAATTAGAAAGAATTTTTAATGATTAAACTTCATAAAAACCTATTAAATACAAAATATAGCTACTATTGACTGTTCTTTTAAACTCATCTATTGTTACTTTGTTAACAATTTTAAGAATTTTTTATTCTTTTCTCATTTTAATTAATGTAGAAGCATTTTTTCATCATCAGTCATAAATATTGTCCAACTATTTAAAATGACAATAAGTTTATGAATGAAATTTTAAAAAAATTCATTTTACGATAACGATAATTTTTAGTTATCCATGTAGAATCTACTGCATATGCTAATAAGTCAAATCGAGAAAAATTATCATTAAAAGAATGTTGCGGAATACAAACAACGTATTGACTCCGTTATAACACAAGTATCCATTACTTTTGTAATATTTCAAAGTGCTCCTACGCAGTGGGCAAGTTAGAATTAATATTGCAAATCGTGATGAATGTGTAATGAAACTTTTGGCAGTTTTCAATATTTATCATATATTGAAGTGGAAAAAAAACTGTTACTGATTTATAGCTTTTATTTGGTCGTTTTTATATCCTTAGTACAGAAGTTTTTAAAATTTTATAAGTGTTCATTTATGACGAACAAAATAAATAAAAACTTTTTAGGCGACTCAATATTTTTGAAAAAATATAGTTGTTTAGTAGTATACAAAACAATTATTTTATTTTTCGGAGAAAAAGTTTAATGATAAACATATTTTAAGAATAACAATAAAATTAATAGTTTTAATAAAACATCGTTTAAAAATAAAAGCGATATTAACTTTATAAAAAAATTGAAATTTTCAAAACAAAAAATCGTCAAATGATTGACTTATTAAATTATCGATCTTCTTATAGATTTAAATTATTTTAATTATAAAATATGTAAAAGTGATTGTATTATCAAAAACTGTCAAATTACAAATAATAATTGAATGATCGTTTTATTAAATGTTACAGAATATGTAACTTAATAATCAATGAAAATACAATATTATTCTATCAATGTCTCGAGTAACATTAATTTCATTAAGTCACTAATTTGGCACTAAAAGAATGTCTATAATCTATCATTGTACATAGTAAGTCAATAAAGTGAATTAAGTATCAAATTTAATTTATATCGCTTAATGATAACATCAGTAAAGATGATAAATTTTAATAGAAATGAACATCGAGAAAATGTTTTTATTCTGTTACAATAAATAACTTCAAATATAAATGTAATGTCATTTGGCTCGTACGTGTTCGGAAATTCATCATACCTTCTTCATTATACAAATTACAGCAAGAAGTAATATGTTTCATTGTGATGAATTGTTTACGTCCAATAAACAAGTTTATAATCAGTTATTTATTCATGATTTTCCTCTATAGTATATATTTGATCATTTATTCTGAAAGTATGCTGATCTTTAAAAAGATAATGATTATGTATTATTATCAAATAGTTTAATATAAAAATTCATATAAATTGATAAAATTCTTGCAATATTTTTTACTATCGAATTACATTTGATAGATATAAAAAATGAGCAATCTATTAATTTTATGTAATTAAATTTTCATGCAACCTACCCAGAGAAAAAATGAATTTCTATATTTCAAATAAGTAATCCTATCACATATAAAATTCACTTTTCAATGGATGTTATGTTGAGAAAAAATCATGCACAACCGTATGTATCTCTATATCAAAGAAAATTGAAAATCCTATCGACTTAATTTATTCATATGCTATATATGCAAACTGATGGTATGTATATATGTATGGAGAAACTCAATAAAATTACTTATTCAATTCATATACATATATAGGCGTGCGCGGGCACATTGCACTCATCATTTATACATTCTCCTAACGTGTGATGTAACTGTGACAATTAATGCCCTTATACGCGCGTACGCGTTTCCCTTACGCTCGTAAAGTTTTAATTACAGGACGATTTTGACGCTATCTATATATAACAGTTATATACACAGATACATATACGGTAAGCTCGTGTCTCATCTCCTTTTCTCTTTGTATATAGATTCGAGACTTTGAGGCTCGTATATCGAGCATTACGTTTACAACTACATATATCGACTGTATCAAGTTTACGCTGACGATAAATACTTCGTGGGATTTTATTGATCGGTAAACTAACTCAAATTTACAGAAGTTTATTTTTTATAAACAATTTTTTTTATATATAATTTTATTGTATTTTATTCGTACTACATCTAAATGCATATTTAAAATTCTTATGTCTCGAAATTGTATGAGCATTTTATTTTTATTTAATCGTGGATCATTGCAAAATATAATATAATAATCCATTGGTTTAATGATTCTTTATTTAATATATATGGAGTTAATCCAAAATGGAAAAAGCACTATGGCTGGGAAATCTATATTTTTGGTTGTAACAACTAAAAAATTTAGTTGGATTTTGGACAGTAATAGCAAGACTTCAGAGTTACGTCTACCAAAAATAAAGAATTTCATTTTTTTTCAAATGAAATTTGATTGAAAGAAAAAAATATTTCATTACTGCAAACAACTTTCGATATGAAAATTAAACTATTATTTTCCTTCAAGCGAGTATTTTGAATTTTATAATTAGATAATTTGGTTTTGACAACAAATTACGAACTAGCTAAATATTTTGGCTATCATAATTAGATTATTTTCTTCCTTAAATAGTTTAATCAAATAAATAATCTTAGAAAACAATTAAAAATGGAATCCAAATTTAAAGTTTACGTGATAAACCGACATCGCATTAGAAATTTTATCCGCATTCAAAAAACACAACTTCTACTAAAGAAAAACCAATTTCTACAATCATTAATAGGATCTTCGTGTTCTTGAGAAAAATCGACTAGTAGTGACGCAATTCTAACACATTGCTTTATAGAAGCGAATATACACACCTACTTTCGTTCTATCTCACAGTTGAAGAAACATGACGCACAGCTTCTCTCCACAACTTGTGTATATATAGAGAACGAAGATAACGAGGAAAACAAACTTGCGTGTGCATCAATGCTCGTGAATCTTGCAACACGCGTCGTCTCATATCAACGTTTAATAACATACAGTCACCTTCACGCGTCAATGGCGAAAAATTCTTACGTACAAGCAATGAATTTTTAAAAAAATTAAATTATTTTTTGCTTACATACAAAATAAAAAAAAAAGAGAGAAAAACAAAAATTAATGAAAAAAAAGGAGATTAAAAAAAAAAAGCTGTAGATATGTTAGCACAGATCGTTAAATTTTACATTTTAATTGCGATATCTGTACGTTAGCTCTGGAACTTAATTGATGCCTCGGGGAATTCGTTTTTCCCTATGCGCGCGAGAGCTCGATATCTAGGCTCTGTATAGCTTCTCTCTTATATATATCCCTTTAAAGTAACTACCTTTCCTGTCTCGACGACGACGACGACGCCGACGACGACGACGATGCTTTTGATATTGTTGAATACTGTATATATAGAAAGGGAGAGACGAATTAATTGTCTGTGCTTGTGAGCCCATGGAAAAAGAAAGAGAAAAAAAAATGAAAAAAAAGGAGGATTGAGCACAATGTGAGAGTAAGCACGAGGGTATAGTCCTAAGGTATATAAGGATAAATAATTTCGCTTAGTTAAGCGATAGGGTTTGGGCTTTGTACTTATAACTTAACGCAACGTCCACGAATTCTTTTTGGCTGTGAATCCTTTTTTTCTTATTCTCTTTTCTTTATTACGTTCGGGTTTTGTTGAGAAATTTTTTTTTGAAGGGTAATGAGAATCACAGTAAAGTAAATCTGTCTGAATTTTTTTCTGTTTTATATAGATTTTAAAAGATCTGTAATTCATTTGTTTATTTTCGCAAAAAATTATGGATCCATATTTTTAAATAAGATATATGCATTTTGTATTACAAAAAAGAATTTTAAATAGATATGAAGATAAAAAATATTTTAATCTGTTAAATTTTTTCGCGCAGTTTATCGTACAAATATTAATATTTATGAGAGTTTTAAATTCAAGAAAAACTTGACGTTCTTTTAAGCTGAATATTAAAATAAAATCATAATTCTTTTAAAAGTACTGTAATTTAATTTTTTATATATAAAGTCAGAAACAGATAGAAACTGCATTAAAAAATATTAAAAATGTAATTTATCATCATAAGTTTTTACGACAAAATTAAAATTTTAATTTTAGAATCTAAATTAAAAAGTACGCGTATCATAGCTAAAACATTTTTGTAAATTTTTTATTCTCATTAAAAGTTCATATTTTAATAATTTAACAAATAAAAGTAAAGTTATAGTCAGTTTAAAAGATAATTTAAAACATATCCTGCAAAGAAAAATAAAGAATGCACGCAACTATATAAAAAGACACGAGATTTAGCTCCATAAAAACAATTTCACCTTTTCTTCAAGAATAAAAAGAAGAAAAAAAATGATACAGAAGAAATCAAAACGCCCTTTAGTCACATTTCACAACCCTCTACTATATACGTATATATACGCTATATTACACGCACTTCCAGTCCCATTGTTTTCAACAGGACTCACGCGCGCGTATACAACGCGTCGCAATAAAACAAAAAAAAAAAGAAGAAGCAGCAAAACAAAAAAAGAAAAATCACCGTCTCATCTTTCAGTAGCAACGCAGCCAGGCGCGAAAGACAATGTATCCAGCCAAGCCGAAAAGAAAAGAAGAAGCAATATATCGTGACGCGACGACACTTACAAATACAAAAAAAAAGAGGACTAAAGAATAAGAAAAGAGATGTACAAGCTTACTAAGGAAGCTAAAATAAAAAAAAAAAGAGAAAGGAAAAGAAAAAGCTCGACTTATTCCTTGTAAAAAGAGTGTATACGTATAAAAAATCATTGCCAACGTCGTTGCCGTTGTCTTCTTCGTCGTCGTCGCAGCACATTAAACTGATTTGGTGTGAATAGCGCGAAAGTGCGTATACTGGAATTTATTATACAGCTTGTCATAACGAAGTTCTAACACGATAAGAAAAAAAGCTCAAATATATATAATAATATCCTTTACTTTATCTTTTCATCGTTCTTCTTTTCTTTTTTTCCTCGCAAAGACTTGTAATAATAAATATATAAGAGAGAAGCGAATACTAGTGACGAGATAAATATGATATAAGAGAGGAGCAAATGGAAATATTAAAGATAAAAGTCAAAAAATAAAAAATTCTAAAAGACTTTAGCTTTGATGTTTGGATAGCTTTTTTATGAATGAGAATGTTAATCAATTTAATTAATAGAATTTTCACTAGAGCTAATGAACTTAATAACAAAATTTTGGCACTTGTTATCCGCAAGTACTTATTCTTTTCCTCGGTTATTTTGCATTACACTGAATAAAAAGAAAAAAAAAGCTAGTGCTTTAAGCTTTTATACAACATACACACGCTTTACTTAAACGATTTTTTAAGAAAAGAAAAAAGCTCAAGTAACTGCCACACTACACATACTCGTATACGTATAAGCATACATATTCTTCTATACACATACCCACATATACACACACAAACTTTAGAAAGCTTTTCTTCTCTTCTTGCATTATTAGACTTCTTTCTTCGCGTGCATAAACATCATCGACAAGGATGTAAAACTGAACCTTCAGCTTTTTTTTTTTAAGAAATAAGATTATGCTTATCGCAGGTGAAAACGTGTGGGTAACGAAGCAAGTAATTAAAGTTTGTTTTTTTTCAAAGAATTTCTTTTTTTTTTGTTAAACGAATTTTTCTATCTTATATATTTTAGCCGATACACGTTAGTTTTCGTATAAATACGAGTTTAATTGAGCTTTTGCTCGTATTTCTTGTAAAGTTTCTTTGATGTAGTATGAATTTTCAAAAGAAATTTGATATGATGTATAGTTTTTGAATAAAAGTCTTTTATGCAAAACTTTGCAAATTGGAAGGTTTGATGTTTATTGAAATTATTTAAGAGTAATATTGATCGAAATTATTGTAATTTATAAAGTGTTTTAATATGAGTTGTTTTTAACATTATATTCGGAATTTATTTTAAATTATTATATTATAAAATTTTTTAACATAATAAATTTTATTGGCAGTATATTTTATGAAATAAAAGTATATTTTAATATTATAACTTATTATTAATAATATTATTAACTAGAGACTAAAGTCGCATATTTCTCCCGAGGAAGAAATATACTTTACTCTCGTGTTCTATATTTTACTTTACTCCTACCTCAACCGTGGTCACTTTATTAACTTAAAAAAAGCAGTCCTAGTTAAAGAAAAAATTAATATAAAAATATTAATTTTTATTGAAATATAGTATTTTTTCTTAATTTTATAAAGTAATTTGATCATTTGTTACAAATTTTAAGAAAAATAGTATATTACACACCAAGGGAGGTAAAGTACTGGCGAGTCCATAGCACATATAATTGCCACCTCGAGCCGAAGGCGAGGGTGGCAAATATGTGCTATGGGCTCGCCATTTTACCTCCCGTGGTGTGTATACTATTTTTCGCCATACCCGGGCCGAAAATACAACTTTTGTTTTTCGGTGCCGGGACGAAAGTTGTGCTTTCGGGCAGGGTATGGCGAAAATATTCAAATTCACAATTTTTTTATTTAGCGGGAATAAAGAACTTTATTCCCGCTAATATTTCGGAAGTCAGTTGATTTTAAAAATGATTTTACTTTTGACAAATCAAATGTGAAGAGTTGAAAGCGTACGATTTTTAAATGAATAATTTTGGAAAATATTTCTTAAATCTACATGAAAATTGAGATTAAAAGGTTCCCATTCGAAATAAATGAGAAAAATAATAATTTCAAAATAAATAAAATTGAGCTAAAAAAAGTCAAAAGTTATGAAGTTATATAAAATAAAATGAAATTTAACTTGAAATTCAGCATAATTTTTGCATTATTTTTATTCCTTAATCATTGTAATTCAAACGAAATAACATAACTTTCTAAAAATTAAATATTAAACTAAATAAAAGGGAAGAAAATTCTCTCACAATTTTAGTGCTTATCAAGATACTTCGAAACACATAAAACATTTCATCTCTTTGTGAGATCAGTATAGATGTAATACTGTTATAAAATAAGATCAAAAAGTATTAATTTAATAATTAGACTTGAAATAAAAAAAAGATTAAACGGAAAGAAAAGAAATACAGTAGAATATATTTTTTAAATTTTCTTTAATTTCTGTATTTACGCTATCACTTCGATGCTAATTAGCGACGAAGGTCGTCAATGTGAACAAAGCACATGTATAGTATACAGTGATGCTTGGGTCAATCGGCCGTTGAAGGCAAGATTCGAACTCGGCACCCCGAGATCATGAATCCACCGCTCTACCGAATGAGCCACTGAGGCCTCCTAGATTAAGATATTGTAAAAATAAGCTGTTAAACTGTAACCAATCCATTATTCATACAAAACATTAATGTAGTGAAAAATATGTAAAAAGTTGTAAAAATTTACGTATAGTAAATGAATAAATGAATTCTCTTCTAATCTATTATCATCAAAATTATTCAAATTTGTTTCTTTGAAAAATTAATAAAATAATTAACGCAATAAAATATTAATCTTGATTTACTACGATAATTAGAATAAAACATTGATTGATTATTGATTCATTGATTTAGTTGTTTATTAATTCTTAAAGTTGATTATAAATCATAAATTTGTTTTTCGATGTTTACATTATTCATTTGTTTGAATAATCTCAGCCACATAAAATTTTTAATATCTCCTTTATCTGATCGCTCGTTGAATTAACAATAATAAACATAACCTTCGACTACATCTTACTCTATTGATGCTATCACGAACAAATAAAAAATGTTAATACGATTGACAATTTTCCACATTTATCTCTTTCTACTATATTTTATTGATAATAAATTTTCGCGCTTCTACGTACGGACAGCTGGCGCCAACTGTGTTATTAAATGAGAACTTATTTGAAAAGAGCAGCAATCGATAAAATAGGCTCCTATATTAAAAAAAAATTAATAATTTTATATATTTATTGAATGGTAATTAAAAAAATAAAACAAGTAATCAGAAGTATAAAATAACAGTTTTAATTTCAATTCAATAAATTTTTAAATGTTTCTTTTTTTTAATATTTAATTTCTAATAACTAAAGTCAGTTGTGAAAGCTGCGAGATTAAATTTTAAAAAGTTATTTATTTTATAAATTAAATTTTTAATTCTTTCTTTAAATTATTGAACCTAAAAAGAACTTCAATTTATACTTTCAAATAGTTTATATAATTTATTTATTTTTATTTTATAATATTTTTATTTAAAAAATCACTAAATTTCAATAAAATTTTTGAATATATATTAAAATTATAAAAAAACTTTTCATACCAAAATATACTTTAGCCAAACTTCTATCAATTTAAAGTTTAACGTACGCAGGTGCGTTAAAAATATCAAAATTTCTACCAGGCGACAATAAAGTTTTATGCAAATCATATTCCGAACATAAAGCCAAATATTACTCTTCCTAATCTTCATCTTGACTCATACATACCAATGTATCTCAATATATTGCTTACGCAAAAGCCACAAAAATAAAGAAAATAAAAAAAATGTATTTTTTCACGCTTATACGGGCTTATATATATGAGCATTACTCGCAATATCCCTTCGACATTATCGTCGTCTTTCTCGTCGTGTATATGGCAAAAGCGCGTATTGCTTCTAATGTTAAAAAGATACCACGAACGTAGCAAATATATACATTTTCACTTCTTTTCGTTTATTTCTTATTTTTTTTTTCTTCATTTTTATACATCCCGAAAAATATTCACGTTGTAAAACCCCACTCCGCTCTTATGGATATGCATTTCTATATAGACGTTTGAGCCAAAAGAAAAACGTGCGCGGAAAATATTATATGAATTGATATCGATGTGTATATGTATACATTTGGATATACGTATACTTTTTCGCACTCGGAACGATACGGTATATATAAGAGCGTGCTAATATTAAACGCACTCTCGCGCTTCTGTTTATACCTTTCTTTTATTTTTTTTCTTCTTGTATTTTTTGGTATAAGGTAAATAGAAAATATTTATATATAAGCCAAAATTTTTCGTTCCTGAATGCAAAATTATTGAGAAAGTATGGATTTTACGCATTTTTTTTTATTACAACTACTTTTTTCGATATAAACTAGTAGATGTATAAATTTGAAACTATTCAAGCAATCGACGATTGTATACATACCACATGTTGTATACATACAACTATTGTAAATTATTATTTTTTTTGGACATTTAAAAATTGAGTTTTTTTCATACATTGTACATTATAAACGTATACGTATACATAAAATAAAATTTTTTTAACTTTGTTATGTAAACATACGAGAACTACTGAAACGTAATATAACAACAGTATGTATGTGGCTACAAAAGAAAGGTAAATGAAAAAAAAAATTGCAAACAATTTTTACAGTTTGTTGATTTAACAGTATATTTTGTTTGTAAAACGAAATCAATAATGGGAAGGGTTGTACAAACACATTATTTTTTTTTACGAAAGCTATTGTTCTTCAATGTTTATTGCAATTTATTTTATATCTAACATAACTATGATTTATAGATATATTTTTTTATCATTATCTTACGATTATTTCATGTTTTTCAAAGCAAATATTTTATCTACATTTTTAAAAATTATTTCAACTCTTCCACGTGTATTCTGTGAAAATAAATTTATGCTCGTAATATTTTATCAAACAACAAAAATAATACTGATCTGAAAAGCAAATATCAAATTTTGAATGTAATTACATTAAAAAAATGAGCTTCCGTCATTCATCAACTCCTCTTGTCTGATTAATATAAAAATAAATAAACATCAACAAATTATCTACAACGTTGTAATCACCAAAGAAAACATTAATTAAGCAAATTTAATTTTTATTCAACATTTTTCTTACACTTTGGACTATAGTTCTTGTACAAATATTTTCATAACAACGCCTCTTTCCACATTGCTAAAAAAACAAGACAATTTTTTTTCGCGCACGCTAATCTTCGTTGTGAAAAGTAAAGGGAAGGGGAAGAGAAAAATCGAAAGAAAATAATCACGTCGGCTTTTCATTAATCGAAGAAATGCGTCAATTTCGCGCGTTCACGGAGGCTCGCGTCATTAGATAATATATGTCCATTATATAGTAAACCGAGAATTAATTGGAAAAGCTAATATTTTCTTGAAACGAGAAAATAAAATATGAAAAAATACTTGTATTAAGGATAAACAACTTTTCTTAAAACGCGTCAAAGTATTTTAACTTTTTTCTTTTATCTTTTATCAATTATTATGAAACAGTCACGATTCTTCTGTTGCCCTTTTTTTTATAAAATAACTTTTCTTGCTCGTCAAGTTTATCGTATTCACACTTCAGCAAGCATAAATTGCGAATTAAACATTTTCTATTGGACTATCGTTGAACTCGAACGATTCCGAATAGAAAACTTTTAAAATCACAATTAAAGTCAACGTCAAACTAGTTTAGTTTAGCCGCGTCAATAAAAAAATTAAAAAAACAAACAAGCAAAAGAAAAAGAAAATACTTTTAATGTTTAAAACTCTTGTTTGAAATAATTAATAAACACAACTTAATTGATATTTTCACTTGGCGTTTTTTTCTTTGTATTTGTATATTCGCATAACGTCATAAAATTAGTATTTGTTTTCTTTAGACATAGAACGATAATTAATCTATATTAAACATTGATTATTCAGGACGCATAAAGTTTTAGTGCAATTAAAACTTCAACGTTGTTAGACTTATTACTTTATATATATAATATTATGTGCGTGAGCTTATAGTTGGCGCTCGGCTATAAGAGTTAATTGTTCGAAGCGTATTTGATTTTTCTAAGGAATTTATAATTAACATCGCATGTATACAATGAAAGTTTAAATAACCCATAATTATTGGGAATATTTTTTTTTCTTCTTTCTTTTTTTTTATTTAGGATTATGATTATCCAATTAAGGTATGCCTTCCTTTTTTTTTTATTTATTCTCCTTGATAACCATAACAATGAACTATTAAAAATATTTTGCTCTTATAGAAATTATGTTTAATCTGATTTATTTTAATTTTTTTTTAATTATGTATATTAAATAACTTTACTTTAATAAGTGAAACAATAAATTTGCAATAAACTTCGTGGAGATTGATTTATTAAATGGATGACATTCTTATAGTTTTAATATGTAAATTTATATGATAACAATAAATCTATATAATGTTTTCCTGAAATCAATGCTTACAAAACCATTTTTTTCAATTTAAATATTATTAGTTACTAATGCAAACATGTATTGTTATAGAAAAAAAAACAGTTATTATCTAACATAAATCTCAATCAAAAACTTTTCTTATTATCCAATCCAAATGTTTTGAGTACGGTAATTTTTTTTATTTCAGTCAATTCCATTGTGAGAAAAAAAGAAATAAAGTCAAAGGAGAGAAGAGAAACAAAAAAAAAAATAAGCACTCTATAACTTGTGGGTTTACATACATAATAATCAAACAAGTAGACTTTGCATGCCCCATGAGTCTTTGGCATGTCACATGTCTACAATTTTAACATGTAATTGCATATATACGAATATCGCGTTCACTTGTTAGTGTAGAAAGAAATTTTTTATTTTTTATAACTCGATAGGATAGAAAAGAGCACTTGTATGTGTGTACAGAAAGTTTTTAAATGCATGTTTTAAAAAATATATATATATATATATATATATACATATATTTATACTACCTTGTATATTATACATTTCGTTGAACTTATCAGGAAATTACTTGTACAGCAAGACCAGCTATTATGAGAAAAAAAAATGTTCATATCTTAAGACACGTATCAGTCAATTCAATGTTTAGATTTATGGTAAAAGGACTTAATTATATATGTATACAGATTTAAAATAGCCCCGTGTATTATTCGAGACGATAAAGTTCCAATGAGAAGCTAATTTTTTAAATCCAAGTTATTGGTTATGTGTATAATTAAAAATATCTTTTAATGTTACTTCAAAGGAAAAATAACTTTATAACTTTGTTTGCATAAATTAAGTAGTATTATCAACTTATTTTTCGAAATTATTATTTATTTTAAAAAGGAAAGAACGTTTTATCAATTCATAATTAAATTAAATACTTGTTGATTAAATAATTTGATATTTACGACATCTAATGTGACGCAATTGAAAAAATTTTTATTTTGTAAAAATAAGGAAAATTTTCGAGGTAGCTAATAAAAAAAATTAGTTTAAAAACGTTTTAAATTAAAAAATTTATAAAATAATAAATATTATTTTAAATGATTAAAAAGAAATGCATAAACAAAATTTTATTGTTATATGTTAAAAAAAAAATTTTTCTTCATATTATTCATTGACATGTAATCTTTCGCTTGATATTGAAAATTGCATTTCTCTTCAAATTAAAGATTGCACAATCTACATTTAACATTTTTTTTTAAAATTTATTCAAACAAATATTTATTAACGTGACGGAAAAAATATGTTTTTTTAAAGTTTCTATCTTTTTGAATGTATGTCAAATAAACATTAATTAAATGTTCGTTAAAATTGAATAATGTTATCAATCTATTATTAAATTAAAATTTACTGATGTTTCATTTGAATAACATTTAATTCCAAATAACATGTATTACTTATTATTAAAATAACTCATAGTTCACTGTATCGTTTATAAATAAGAATAATTAAAAAGAAAGAAAAAAAAGAAATTTGATTAATAATCATATCGCTTGTCGCACTTTAATTCTTTGACAAAGCTGAGCAACCAAAAAAACCCATTTCTAAAAGAAGCAAACTTCCATGACTTATAACTCATTAATCCATAACTTCCAAAAAGCAAATAAAAATTCATTTTACATAAAGTCATAAGTCATTTGCAGCGAGCAAAGTCAAACAAAAGAAAGAAAGAAAAATATACGATCGTGACTTTATTATCATGTCAAACTCGTCTACTATAGCCAAGTATAATCGTATAAGGAGAAGGATACATAATTTTTTATTCAGATGGTACAAAGGTGTGCGTGTCAATTGTCGCGTTTAACTTTAGGTATAGAGACGGAAGTAATTCGGTTTTTTCTCCCCTCCTTCTCTCTTTACAACATTATTTTCGTATATCTCAGGGTCGAGCAATAGCTATATATATGGTAGTAGGCAAAAAAATATATGTATTCTTTAAGCGCTAGTTACTATCAATTACACGACAATATTGCATAATCAACGTGTACTTTTGCACGCTTACACGTCGTATTGTAGTTTTATGGGAAATCGAACGTTACTGCAAAGAATAAATATAACGTTCCATTGGCAATAGAATTGTATAACATTTGTAATGATGTAAACAATCAATGTATGGTATATTTATTGTTAGCAGATTCTATTTTTATATCTTTTATTGTTTTTCCTAACCCATTTTCTTTTTTTAACCTTATACTGTTTTCATTTAATAAAAATTTTTTTCTGATACATTAAATTTTATTTTTGTTTAATTTGTATTATCTTTTAATGTGAATATTTAGATTTTATTTAATATAATTGAACGATAGATAAAAAACGAATTGATATTACTATCTGTTATTTACTCTCATCTATTTTAAGATAATTATATTTTTAAAATGAAAAAAAATATATCACATCTTCAAAATCTTAAAGATTATTATCGAAAATAATTGAGATATATGAAAGATAAATATACATAAAATAAGTAAGATGCTTAAAAAAGTCAATTAGATAACAATTAAAATTAAAAGATATTAAAAAACAATTTCTGTATAAATTACTTGAACATAAATTTCAACACACAAATAACAAATATTTGTTATATTATAAAATAATTTGGACTGAGTACAATGACTTTACGTCAATATTGACCTTTGAATAAATTTGAATCTTGATATATTTTTATCTAATATCTTCAAAAAAATTTTAAAACGCTAGTAAATGCATGAACGTATTTCCTCTTCAAGACACATTACATTCAATTCAGTTTTTATTTATAAATACACAATAACTATACAAAATATTTATTAAAAATATTTATATTTTTAATATATTATCAAACAATAAAGATAAGTATTCTTAAATAAAATTTTACAAAATACGTGATATGAAGTAATTAAAATTTTCATAACCCTGGATTAACTTTAGATATACTATAATGATTTTATTATTCTTATATAATTTTATTGCACAGCTCTAATAAGTCACAGTTATTGTAGCACGTAACATAGTTACCTCTTTAATAAAAATTTTAAAAACGAATTGAGATAACAATTAAAAGAATTAAAATATATATCTGTATACACACGATTAGGCGTTAGAAAATACGGTGCAGATTTTACAAGGTTGGACAATTGCAATGCCATAAAAATAATGGTAATGCCAGTGAAGTGTCCGTTAAGTGCGTAATAAACTATGATTGATAAGATATTGTTATTAAAAAAAGAATCATCAAATCGTAAAAAAAATCAATAATTTTTTAAAATTTAATTTTGTTAATAACAGTATATTTAATTAATAAATACTTTCAAGTTAAAATATTCTTAGAATTTTAATATATGAAATCTAAACTTTAAAAAATTTAGTAAAATAAACAACTTACCTTGATTATTGAAATAATTCCTTTAGCTTCTGTAATACGCTCGATCGAATATCCGAAGATAAGAAATTAATGATAACTATCGAAAGAATGTTTGCCGATCGAACAATTTTAATTTATTAATTGATTATAAAACGATTTGATTTCATAAGATTGATCGAGGATAAAAACTCGTCGCGCTTTACTCTAGATTAAAAGGTGAAATTTTATAACTTTATATTACGCCAAGATATCGTTATCAAGTTGTTTGTAAAGAAAAAAAAAATTATTTTTTACATTTTATTTGAACGCCTTACTTTATAGAAAAAAAAAGTAGGTAAGATTACGAGATGTGTCAAATTACAAAAGATTAAGATATATCAAAATACCATAATAATAATTTTAAAAACAACTATTCAAAAATTTAAAAAGATAGCAGTTATTTACTTCGTTATTCAATTTTAATAAGAGGAAAAAGAAAATGGATGAGATGAATATTTAATGAAGTAAATTTAGTGATGGGCGTGATAAATTTAAATAGGAAATTAGCAGAGGAAAGTCGTCGCGGGCGTCGACTTAAAACTTTTCCACTGAATGTCCAAATCAATAAACTCATTTCATTCGTTATCTGCAATTAAAGTGAAATGCTGAGCGACGTAAACACAAACGATCGACTCAAAACTACGATTAGTTTTTTTTTTCATTATTCATTTTTATTAAGGTTTTATTTTTTTCACATTTTATAATTATGACATTTTATTTATTTATTTATTTATTTACAAACACGCATGGCTTTATGCTTTTCAGTAACTATTATTACATGCCATTTTGAACTTACAATGACAATGTCACACATGAACAATGAGAAAGGATAACAAGGATATTACACTGAAGAAATTTTCATTATCATTAATATTAAACGTGTTATTTGTATCTATTTTTTCACGTAAAATATGTATTTTACAGAAAACCTACATATTTTTACGCGCAGTAATAGTCAACAAATTATTTGCATAATTTTAAATACCTTCATAAAAAATTTGCCAGTGTCAAATACAAATTTTTTATTCAAATAATATTATAAGGCACAAAAGATAAGTGAAGTATAAGTTGGCTTTAAAATTGTGTTAAACTAAGTTGAGCTTTATTATAGTTTATGCATTTTGAATAAATCATATACAATCCAGTTTAATATAACTTTGTATAATTAATTAAACTAGCTTGACACCAACGCAAACAAACATAATTTAACATATTTAGATTAAATTAATAACAATAGACGGATATTATATTTAAATTATAAATGAAATGTGCAATCTTATATTATTGTAATGCCATCATCATTTCACGTATAGTTTGGCATGGCATGTTTCAAGGCATCGTTCGATAAACCCTTGTAACTAATAATTGCGCCAAATTGCGTTATGCTAGATCAAATTACGTTAAATTGTGATCAATTGTTCTACGTTACGTACATGCCAAATGTTTACGAGTCAGAATTTAGGAATAGTTTGAAATAATCAAATCAAAATTAGCACAATTTCAGTGTAATTCGAAAAATTTATCATAAGAAATTTATACTTATTCAGACATATTGAGAATATTAGAATTCATTGTTTTATTGCATAAAATAAATTTTTTTTTTAATTCTTACGTCAACCTGATACATATAATATTGTCTATTTTGAAATTATAAATTATTTATAAAAAAAAACTATAATCTATTTTTCAATTATATGCTATCAGTTTAGCCTGTCAGGCTCGCATTTATTATTTTTTGTTTTGTTTTGTAAATTATTCGAATACGTAACGATATATTTTTGTTTTCA
Source organism: Anastatus disparis (assembly GCA_017163975.1). Lineage (NCBI taxonomy): Eukaryota > Metazoa > Arthropoda > Insecta > Hymenoptera > Eupelmidae > Anastatus > Anastatus disparis. The sequence goes on from JAFFSR010000251.1 coordinate 8,514,400, forward strand.
TAAAGAAAATAGTTTTTTCGAGCGTTAAGAACTTTAATTTAACAAAATGCAGAAGAATTGAATAGCCATAATGATTAGTAAAGTATGAAAACAGAGAGCATATATATCCATCAATGTTAATTGAATGAGATTACAACATAATCTTCTATACCGATCCTTAACAATAGAAGGCAAAGCAAATTTAATTACTCACAGTTTAAATCAGTTTAAACGGTAGTAAAGTGGGCGTTCAAAAGCCTTATATATACCACAAATCATTGGCTAAAAACCAATCCATAGGCCAACACAAACGACGTGCCTCTAAAAAAAACCAATTAGCATGCAAGAGGAATTAATTAGAGGGGGAGAAAAAAGAGAGAGAGAGAGAGAGAGAGAGAGAGAGGATCCGCACACAGCAAAGTTCAAACGAACGAAAATCTATGGAATTTTCCCAGCATTGCTCGTCAGACAACTACAATGAACGCAAGCACAAATAAAAGGATCCACTTTAGCCGACGACGATTCTATATATAAAAGGGAGATTGGGTGTAAGCTAAGAGAGACAGCAATAGGAATTGAAGAAGAGAATGAGAGGAGAAAAAAAGAAATTTAGGGTAGGGGGATGTACTTTAAACAAGACTTATAGAGAAAATCCTATACTGTATAGAGAGTCGAAAATCCGCATCGCGGTCGATTCGTTGTTACATGGAACAATTGTTCTATCTATCGAGATGAGAGACAATGAAGCCCAAACTATACGAGTCCGATTCAGTAATTACCTGGCACCCTTTTTTTTGCAAAGCAAAAAAAAAAGTAGACCTCTATACCTTTCTCATCCAAACCAACATTACAACCATTTACCTGCTTTCTATGCTGCATTGCGGAAAATTCCATGCTATGCTGTTGTTCTTTATGATAGTACATGAAAAGCAAAAGACAATAAGATAGAGAAAGAGAGAAAAATAAACTTTCCATTTTAAATAGATGCGTGATTTGTGTAGATGAAATAAAATGAAACAAATGAATGATCTAAAAAAAATTCATTGAAATTTACTTTTATATAGTTTTACGATAAAATTTATATATTGCTTTTATATCATAGACATTCGTTAGATTAGGTTAATGAGTGTTTTTGAATATTCGGTTCTTTTATTGGGTCAAATGAAAAAAAGAAAGCTATATAGTGAAATATATTTTTTATCTAAATTTGATTGCTAACTTAAGTGTTTTTTATGATTGGAAATTTTTTTTTTAATTTTGGGTAAATGAAATTGCTATTAAAAAACTTATTGCAACATGCTAATCATAAACAAATTTAAGAAATTTGTTTGTGAATGAAAATATATATCTTTATCATATAATTTACACTATCATTGGTTATTAGAGATGATGTTGTTTTCAAATTCTTGATGCTCTTTGTACTGCTGATAGCAGATTATTGATATATATTTAATTTGCTATTAAGAGGATTTTAAATATAAGCATTACAGCTTTTTAAATTTTCGAGATTTACTTCAAAATTTTTGAAAATATCTCAACATGTTATCTTTTCATTCATCAAATGAAAAGCACTATACAGTTTTTTTAAAATATTAAAATAAGGTTAAAAACTCTTAAAAGCTGCAATGCGTATAATTACGTGTAAATGGTACTCCATAAAATCCTCTTAAATAAAAATTAATGCATTTGAAAATCTAAAAAAGAAAGAAATTAACAATATGAATTCATGATTTTTTAATTTTTTAAAACGTACATTTATATAACCTTTCATAAATTAAACACTAATGTACATCAATGAATGTTTCAAATGAACGTAAATAATTCATTTGAAAAATATAAACGAACGTTTGAATAGTAACAATTTCATATTCATTCATGTGAAAGTATATACTTACATTTTTAGTCAAAGTACTATACTTTTTTGTTTATAGATTGAAGTCTTACCAATTCAGTGAAATAATTTTATTTGATGTTCGTATTTAATCAATTATTTATAATCTGTTTTGTAAAAGAATAAACACATAATATAAAAAATAAACACGAATAGAATATTTTGCTATTTACATGGAAAAGAAATTATCCAGGAAAAAAGGTGTTAACATCCGCATAACAAAGAATCGTAAGACTTTTTTTTTTATTTTTTTAACATCGTTATATTTATGCTATCATTTCGATGCTAATTAGCGATGGAGGTTGTCAGTGTGTTTTGAACAAAGCACATGTATCGTTTACAGTGGTGCTTGCATCAATAGGCTTCTGAGAGCAGGATTCGAACTCGAATCCTCGAGAACATGAATCCAACGCTCTACCGACTGAGACACTGACGACCTCGTATTATATATTTTTCATTTTAACCAAGGGGTATACTTGATTTTGTATTAAAACTATTATAATAAAGCAGGGCAAGATGCTACACTAACAGATTAATATGTTTTTTACTAAATTAAATTGTATAAATTTTTTCCCTTATTATGACATCTTGTCCCATATACATGTGGTAAAAGTTAATATATAGAAAGATTAACTTTTTAACAATTTTTACAATATAAACAATAATTTTTCTACAAAATCAAGTCTTTCCCACGGTCACAGTGTAATATTTCATTTTTCCTATAGAATTTTCCCCTATGAATACTTTTATTTTAACCTTTTAACAATCATTTAAAAATTCAATTAAAATTCTCTTGAAATATAATTATTTTACAAAAATTCTTTTCAACCTACATCGCAACTATTTTATTAATTAACTTTAATTAAACATCTTTATTTTCTACAAAAGGTATTTATTCTCATGCGATAATTACAATCTCATTCTTTTTTTTTCCTCATCAATATCGCGTGAACTATGACCACTAAACTGAAAATAGCGCCGTATCGCTTTGTCAATTAAACCAGCATTTCTCACGGCAATGTTAATTACTTATTTCTGCACTAATATTGAACCATGATGCTTTATAAAAAGAAAAGAAATATGTAAAATAACATGGGAAATCCCGATATCTGATATATAAGGTCAAGATCGTTGAAGTCCAGTACCATAATAACAATCTTTTAGTATTTTTCAAATTATGTGTACTCGGAAATATTTTTAAATAAACTTTTTAAATTTATCATGTTTTGAATAACAACGAGTTGCAATTCTAGAATGAAAATTAACTTTTTAAATATTTTTATTCCAATCATTAACACTATGCCATTGAGTTGTTTATATAACTTTTGTAAATTGTTTATTGAATATAGTTATTTTAATAATTTTAAGATTATCTGAAAGTTTGTTCAACAAAATTGTGCAATTTTAATTCTATGAAATCTAAGGCAATTCGATAAGATCGTAAAAAAATGTGTTAGTGGAAAAATTATTAGTAATATCTGAAAAATGCAGTGATATGTGATAGTGAATTTTTTAAAAACAATGATGTATGACCAAATTGTTATGAATGTTGCGTGCATCATTGTATTTGTTAATATATTTATGATCTGTGCAATACTTTTATTTATAAACATACATGGAAAATGAGATTTCATTGATGAATACGATAGACTTACTTTATAATTCATAAATTTTAGGGTTTTAACTTTTATTTTTTATCTACAATTTTCGTAATTTAGATATTGAATCTATTTCTATAAAATACATTATCTCGGATGAAATTGATAAACGCATTATTTTTTAAAATTATTTCAAATTACTTTTTCTACTTTCTCTCAAAAAAAATATTAATATGAGCTATAAAATTAAAAAATTTTGATATGTAAATCTAGTTTTATTTTATTTAATTAATGCCAAAAATTCATATTTCTTCATCATTAATTTTTTTTTACATTGTAAAGAACATATTGATTACAACAAATAAGCATTAAAAAATATCTCGTGAAATTAAATACATGCGATTTTGAAATAACGGAATTTGAGCACCTTACGCATTTATCTTGAAGTAAGTGAAGTAGAAGTTGATATAAAAAAAGAAATCAAAGAACGCTGAGGTGACCTTATATGCCATTTTATTATAAAACTGCGTTGCATAAATTAATATGTACAAGATATTATTCAAAGAGTTAACAATAAGAAAAAGTCAGTATTTCATAAAATATTTATTTGAAATGAAAAAAATTACTTTTCTTACGTTATCTCCCCGAACTGATTTTTTTCTTCATATTAACGAAAAATTGCAAATAAATCTTTCAAAATCGAGTAAAATTTTATATAATAAACAATATTATAACATGAAACTTAGTAAAAACTTATAAAATAAAATATTAAACAAATAGTTAAAATATAAAAGAAATCAGTACATTATCCATTTTCTTTATTGTTCTCATCAATCTGTTACTCTACTTTTACTCGCATTGTCCTCCCGACCTCATTCACAAAGCTACAAAAAAATATTAAAAAAATAAGAGCACCGACTACTGACAGCAGTATACGCTTAATTTTAAACTAGAAAATTTTATAGAATGATCAATCGCGATCATGTCATAGACTATCGCCTCTGGCTATAAATCGTTTTACAAATTTAACGATTCACGTTTACAATAAAATTTCAGGGCCGGTTTTGTTTTTCATACATAAAGAGGGATTCCCTTGATTTACGCACTTGACTATACCAATCTCGGTGTTTCTTGTTACTAAACGTGACATGATAATTACTTAATAAGTTGGAAGTCACGGAAGCATATCGTTCTATTAACGAACACCTGCATTACAAAACCTTGATATTTTAACAATTAATTTTCATTAATTTTTATTCTATTATTCACTTTGCGTGAACAATATTTGAAAATATTTTATAACGTAGGATAATATATTGTTCTGTCGATTTTTTTTTTCGTTTTCATCGGCATTGTTGATGGAATAATAAAGTTTTGAATTGAAATTTCAAAATTCAAAAGGACACAAAGTAACTTTTCAAAAATTGAATTTTTGAATCTTTTAATAACGAAAAAATATCGATTTTTTATGAATAGAGCTGGAAAATTATTTGAGATATGAAAATATGAAAAATGAATGAAAATTTTTTATATACCAAAATGAATTTGAACTTTACAAATTTTCATACTTTCATTACTGGTATCTTTTCAAATATACTCAATTTTATAATACAACGTTGTTAAGAGCCGAGGTAAAAAGGATATTGTGAATAGGCAAACGTCGTCATCACGATACAAACGACTTCCGAAACTTTAACGTATTTATACCAATAAAGGATTGCAACACAATTCGGCTCGTGGCGATCAATGAAATTATTTTACCATAAATTTGAAATTTTCGTATGGCTCAGTTATTTACCAAAGATTTAATCGTTAAAATATAGTTAACCACTAAACTAATCAGACTAAATTATAAGTTTAATTAAGTTCTAACAATAATATTACAGATATGAATGTAGACGAGTTCAAACAGTTGGCTGTTTTAAATAATGTTTGAAATCACGATAAAAGAAAAGAAAAATTAATGGTAGTCAGAGAAAATCAATGAAATTGTTACTTTCTAGTTGCTAGTCACGCTCAGAATAGAGTTTGTTCAATTTTAAAACGATTATAGAAAATTTATTTTTTCTTTTATGACTTTACATGACTGCTTACTAAATTTTATAATCTTTTTAAGTTTATTTGCTTCGTTTGAATAATTTATTTTATTTTTATTTTCAAATGAAGCGATGTTAATTAAATGAAATAGAAAAATTTTCAAATAATTGCAGTTATTTAATTTTTAATATTAATCCTTGTTGTTATTCTATTTATAATTGGAATAGTGTTGATTTATCATTTATACAACTAAATATACATAATTTATGTAATAGCAAATACATAATATATTGCAAACAAATGAATGTAATAATTTGACAATTATAAAATTTATTTTATGTACAATATAAAAAAAATCTAGAAAAGCTCAAAATGATCCTTAAATGTGGTTATCACTTTCATTGAATAATTTGATCAAATTATAAAAGTTTTAAAGCCAATCGATTTTGTTAGATTAAATTTGTAATTTTAAAAGTATTAAATAGAATTTAAAACAAAATTATTTGTTAATTAAAATTTAAATATTGATTAAAATCCAAAAAAATAATATACATTTAATAATCATCATGAAAATTTAATAATATAATAATGTAAAATTAATAAAACATCATTAAATATTTTATCAGATTTCAAATTACTAATAATTAAATCACCAAAATAGCATTATTTTAATACCTGATATAAAAATTATAAATTACATCCACAACAATATATCACTGCATTTAAATTTGATATTCCATAACAAGCAGAGTTATAAACATATCAAAAGAAAACATTTAAACAATATTTTTAGCCAAATTACTCACTGTTTTTTCTTTTCTCTAATTTTAAAATATTTTTTACATACTACTGTAATCTAAGTTTGATATATTCATAAATTCTGAAAAAGTATAATCTATTTATTGATTATTTTAGAATCATTAAGTCAATAACATTTCATTGTACTTATATTTTGTGTATACACTTGGTAAATCAATTAACAATATTCTGTTGTTTTATCATGATAATACATTATGTCATACATTCATTGAAATTTGCTGATCGCAATACATGTTGAAACAAGGTCGATCGACTTGCATCGCAAGTGAAACAAATAAAAAAAAAAGAAACAGTTTTGTAAAAAAGCTTATAGTTATATTTTAATATGTGGAATCATGTTATCAATAAATTTTTTTTTAATAATTTTAAAAAATCCACAATCACGCAAAATGTCTTTCGATGACTTTATTTTTTTTAAATTTTATTTAACGTCGCTATATATATGCTATCATTATGATGCTAATTAGCGACGGAGGTTTTCAGTGTGCTCATGAACAAAGCACATATAACAAACAGTGGTGCTTGTATCAACCGACTGAGACTGGGATTTGAACTCGGGTCCTCGAGAACATCAATCGAAAGCTCTACCGACTGAGCCACTGATTACCTCTATCATCATTAATTATACTGAACTTATTTTAATAATATTTTAATAGCTTATTCGAGAGAAATGTTATTTTTACTTTCATAATTATGTCTACGTAAATATGACTGTAAGAGATTGAATTAATTATAGTTAATTCTATAAATTTTAATTAATAATTAATTTAAGTTTTATCATAAAAATTTTTAAAAATTATTAATAAGATGGAATTTGAAAAAAGAATGGATTTTTTAATTATATAAAATAAAAATATATTAAAATTTATTTGAAAACTACGTAAAAACAGCATGGTAAGCGCATCAGCATTTTCTATATTTATAATCTTTCCCCTAACAGAAAACGAGAAGAAAAGATATCCGCAAAACTTGCCTCCTCATTATAAAGTGGCTGAGAAGTGCGGCAATTAAAAAGTACAGCTGTAGAGTAATAAATTAAGGAGTGTAAAGGAAAGTAAGTTAAGGCAAAAGAAAAAAAAAGTTTGTTTTGCGCTTATGCATAACTTCTATCTATCTATAGACCATCTTCTTCAAGGAGTTATCTGCTGTAATTCTTAGCGATTTGTGTTTTATCTTTTTTTTTCTTTTTCACTCTTATTCTTTCCCTCTTCTTTTTTTTAAATCCGACCAAAGTTTTCCTCTTATATTCGTCAATTCTTGCTGATCCGCCGAGAAAATTATTGAGAGTTTCGGTTTACCTTCTTTCTTTTTTATACCGTTATACGCGCTGTAAGTAAATCTGCCAATACGAATATCCTTGACACGTAACACAAAGGATAATAATAATTCAAGTTTTCCTAACTTTTTATTAATCAAGAAAATGTTGAAAATTATTTTAACTTTATTAAAAAGTTATTTGAAAAAAAAACAGTGAGTAACAATATGCATTCTGCAATGGGCTGGGCTAACTGTATTATTTTAAAAGTTAAGAATTTACCTCGTTCCGTTTTGCTAAAAAAAAGTGATGCAAGCTGATAAAATTTTGTCGATGAATCTTATTATTTATAATAGATAAAAATGATCCTTTCATAATCCATTTCAAGTTTTCCTTGTACTTTATTGTTAAATTTTGGGGAAGCCCCGAATAAATATCAAAGTACAATGGGAATTGGGATTATCAAAATTTTATGTCTATCATACATTAACATCAGATTATTGATAAAAAATAAAATTATTGTTTATTTTACATATATTTTATAAATATTTATTTTAATTTATCACAATACGTAATTCAAAATACTGTTCGTATGTTAATAACTCAAAAAATTATTAATAATTAATCTTATTTATCTATAAATTATTTTACGTCAACCATTTCTTAAAAATCATTTTAAATGAAGATTTTATTCCATTAATTTGAAAAAAAATTTCCTCAAGTTTTCTCAAAGATATATTGAATCAAATTATATTATAAGTACGCACATATACATAAATATTGCACGATTGATTTGTCAGGGCTCTTGGAAGAATAAAACGGTTAACGTCAGAAAATATTTTTTCTTGAAATTGAAAATTTATCAACAATGAGAAAAAGCATTAGCGATAGAATTAGAAAATATAATAAAGAAAATAAAAAAAAAATACGTAATCTAGAAGTGACGAGGTATCGTATCACATTTGTAAAATCGTCACATTATCAGACACTTTTTATAATTGATACTTAAGAAGCTTCTGGTGATTAATCGACTTTTAAACCAGTGTTACGATAAAGTAATAAAAAGGGAAAAAAATACATTACGGTAGTCGCACAGTTTGATATCGAGTTTTTATAGATACAACAAAAGCGTAGAAAAAAATTTTTTTAACGTAATAGTTGCTATTACAATAACTGCGTTAGAATTAAAAACTTATTACAAAACTTTATGTCACAATTAATCCAATATTTGATATAAATTCTTTGAAGCCTAATAAAAATTAACGATAATGGAAGTGACGATTACTTGTATCAATTTAGATTTTAATTAATTCTTTTCAATCAATTTAAGCAAATGGTTCACAGTTAATTTTACGATAAAAGGTTTTTCTTCATTACAGTTGTACTACTATTATTTCTAAATTATTAATAAATATTTTTTAATCTTTTTTAAATTTAATGAAATAATTAAAGAAATACGCACACAATATTTATATTAAAGATTCAATTAAAATTAATTGAAGATTTCAGCTGTATTCTTTTCCTTGTGCAAATGAAACATTAAGAAGAACAATTTCAAATGGAATTTACAGACGTATGAAAAACCAGTTTTTGATTATGGGAATAAGGATACCCTAATTTATTGCTAACAATCCAAGACGTAAAAAATTTAGTTTGGTTTTCCCTGCAATAATAAAATAAAAACTAATTTTCATTTTGCAGGAGTTTCATTAATTAATTTAAAATAACGGTTTATTATTTTTTAAAGTAATACGTATTAATTTGAAAATTTTTTCAAAACTTTTTAATCCCGAACGTAAAATGTGAAATTATTAAAAATATGATAGAAAATGTGGAACGAAATCTAATTTTAATTTTTAGTACTTTTTATTAGAACAATCATAAAATTTTATTTAAATTTTTAAGTAATATTTTACTTTTTAATAGATAAGTATTTTTTAAAAATTTAATATGAAGTATAAAGTTTATGTTTATATTAATTTACGAGACTTTCTATCTGAACTTAAAATTTCAAAAATTGATTAAAATAAAAATAATCTATAACTGCTTTGCATGATTTACACATAATTATCTTAACTACTGTTTATTTTCTCCAATTATTAGAAAGCTTAATAAATCAATCCCAACACGAACATTCACCGTATTACTTAGCAATGTAGTTTTTGAAATAAACAGAAATTATTTACATGTAAAATACAAAATTAGAAAAATTTTACAATTAAAACAAAAGTTCTAAACAATTACAAATAATTTGCGTTAACTACATTGCATCTTCAGATAGAAATCAATACTATTCTTCGTAAAAAAACTAAAAATCATCCTTTCAATAGTCTTCAAGAGAAAAAAAAATGAAAAAGAAAAAACATTCATAAACTACTAATGATAATTGCAATCCTATACAATACATTATTATGCACAGGCAACATATACGCAGTTGCATCATAATTAATACCGTGGAATATTAACGAGGACATATAGCATTAGAGGAATATTATAGCCAAAATGGTCACATATACATACATTAAGTAAAATGCTTGTATATTTAATAAAATAGAACAATCTATATTACCCTTGGTATTTGCTCGAATTTTTCTTTCATGCTAAAATTTTGAAATTTCGCTTATTATTATGCAAATTATATGATTTTGAAATTCAAAGAGATAAGAGACTGGAATTTTCAAAATGATAAAGCAACTATTATTTGAATAAAATTACATGAGCTGTAATGGAACTGTATATTATTACAAAGTTGGTTAATTAATGTCATTTTGAAAAGCAATGTAAAATACATTTGAAAGTGTATTTTGTTATTTTTGCAATAATTATAAAGTCAAATAATCCTATTACAAATTTAAATTAATTTAATAATACCAATAAAACATTATTTTATCATTTAACAATTCAGAAATAAATTGATTATTCAGACTATAATTAATCTTTAATTTTAGTTTCTAAAGAAATCATAAATAAGTTTTATTAATATAATAAAAGTTTTCTGGTAGAAAATTGACCATATTCTGGGCAAAATTGCTTGTCGACATAAGTTAAAATGACACTAATCTAAAAATGTTCTTCAAAGAATTTCTAGCTAAGTGTGATTTTAATTTACGTTGACCAGAAATTCTACCCATAAAATGATCAACTTTCTACTAGAGTTTAAATCCTATTTATTCAAGTTGAATAAAAGAAAATTCATTGAATCATCTTCAATCTGTGCTACAAGTAATAATAATAATAAGTAAAAATTTAATGCAATTGTTTCTCAATATTAGAAAAAAAAATTACATAATGATTGAAGCAAAGCATCGTTCCAAGAATAAACGTATACCAATCAATACCATCCTTTTTGCCATCCTCGTTTTTACTAAGGTTTTAATGTTTAACGTCGATTTTCTCGTACATAAATATAGTTACATATATAGGCGAGAAGTGCCATTAAGGCTCAACTCAACGGTAATTTCGTTCCTACGAAATGGACAATTTATATACTTTAGCAGGAAACGATTAGTTGAGGGTTGTTAAACGTTTAAAGGCCACGGATGGAACTGTTATATATATTTTATACATATATATATTTTTATTTTGCTTTTTTTAAAGCTCGTATAAGCAACATATTACCTATGCCAAAGGAAAGTACTGTTCGCTCTTTAAATGTGTCTGAATGATTAATTTTTGTTGTTTTTTATTTTCCAGTGCGGTTAAAGTAAAAGAGAATAAAACAAGGATTGCACGAGTACGACTTTTTTTTACAATCGAGTGTACGATGTATAAGATGAAAAAATGCAACAGTTTTGTTGCGATTTCTATTAAATGGATTTTATAGGAATAAACTTTTCAATTTGATAAATTTAAAGTTCGGTTAATTGTTTTCAGACGAAAAAGAAATAAAATCCATATATTTAACTGGATAAATCAATAATTTGAATAAAAAACTATTACAAAGCTGTAAAAGAAATTTATTCGTAAAGTTAATTAATTTGATTTCTTTTCATGACGCATTTATACTTATCCTTTTAAAATAATTATACGAAACGCTTTAACAGAATTAATTAATTTTCTTTCTACTTCGATATAAGCGTTCAATGGCCTACGTTGTTAGGACTAAAAAAAAAGTGACTATATATAATGAAAACTTAGCAATTACTATCTAACAGCGCAACTTTTTATTTTCGTATAATCAATAGGAACTTCTATCTCGCATCTAAAAAAAGAAAAAAAGTAAGGATTTTAAATAAGAAAATAAAATAACAAAGAAGAGATAGAAAACAGTCTTTCAGCATGCGCCACTTTCCAATCAATTTTCTTTTCTTTTTCTACTTCTTTAATTAGCCAAATGCTCTTTAATAAAAAAAGCAAAACAAACAACAAGAAAATAAAGTGAAACAAAAAAAAGCTAATGATCTTGAATGTATTTAAATTGATTAAATATTGACGACAGTTCTATACTCTTATTGTAAATTGATATTCTAAGAGCAAGAAGATGATCGCTTAGTTGCACGTCATACTAACCCACAATGTATATATAAACAAAAGAGTTTAAACTTTTTTTCCTCGTGCAATTTATTAACTTCCTTCCTTCCTTCTTTCCGTGTTGCGTATATTCCACGTATAAGAAAAATCAAGGTTATTATAGGAGGCTCGTTCGTTGCGTTTATTTTTGTGTCTTTGCTATTGTACTATATATTACATTTCTTATTGATATACATTACTTCCAATGTTTTTTCATTTCTTTTTTTTCTCTCTTTTTTTCAAATTACGTCGTTGAATTGAAAAATTAAACGTGTAAGTTCTCACGGGCATTCTTTATTCGAATCAATTTTCTTTTTTCTTTCCTTTTTGCATTTACGTATGAGATTTGCTTTATGAATGGAATAACAATGACGGGCGGATCTTTTTTTAATGACGAAATTTTATTGAATATTTGCACTTTAAATTGAAACAATGTTGCAAAATTTATGAATAGAAAATTACAAAAAAATTAATCTTTTTTTAAAAAAAATTTTTTTTACCAATAAAAATGAACGATGGTGATGTAAACGGTCAACTTAGAATAAATTAATAGAGGCAAAAAATTAGTTGTAAATTTGCGAAACTATAATTAGTACCACGAATAAATTAAGGAAGTTATTATTGAGTTTAATGTGTCTCTGTGACATCATGTTGTAGTAAATTTTAACATTGAAATAGCTGTACTTCTCAATATTTTCAAAACTATTACACACGTGTAATAACATAATATACGATATTTACTTAGGTAACATAAAAACATGTTCTCACGGAAGCTATATTAATTTTTTTTTAATCAAAATAATCCACGGATGGCAAAAAAATTTTTTGAAATTAATCACTTAATTTTTAATACCATTTTAATGGTATTAAAAATTTAATACATAATAAATGTTTATTATTTTAAAAGTGCAAAAATGATAAATTGAAAGTTTACTCTTTGCATAAAAAGTAAACAGATTTGATTAAAATTTCCTCACTATAATAATTGTTGTGTACTCAGAAAACCGAATAATATTTTCCATCATTAAATAAACACAAATCTTCTTAGAAAAATCAACATTACTAAAGAATCGATTAAAAAAAAATCATTAAAAACTATCTAAATCTTTCCAACTTAATATTGCAACAACTTTTGCAAATCCCTTCTTTACCTAATTATATTTAAACACGGTCATTTAAACTCGAACTAATGCGATCGAGTCATAAATTTTCTTTCTTTCTCTCTATTTCATTGCAAGTGCACACATCACATTTAACTAACGTTTTGCGTGTCGCGATGGCCAAGGCCAAGCTTTACCGATCGTTATCGCTCATTCAACCCCCGCCCACTGTGATAAATTTACATAAGGGGCTCGACAAGATGCGCTTTAACTCTGATGTTTTATAATTAACCATTGCACATATATATGTATGCATACACATATTGTTACATATATATGTGTAACTAACTAATACTAAAATGTTTTTATGTATACCTTTGCTTTAAGTGCAACAAGTCGAGCGCAAATTTTTTTATTTTTTCGAAGAATACAGTTAGTATTAGTTTAGTTTATTAAATTATGAAAATCCCGTCTTAAATTATATGTTGTAATTTTTAAGGATCACAATTTTTCTGAGACAATGATTTTAAAAATAAAATTTTTTAATTTTAAAATCAGATTTAATTTTAATGTAATGAAATAATAAATCATTTTATATATAATTTAATAATACTGTAGACCTTTTAAAATTGTATTTCCTTTCCATTCTTTTTTTTAATGAAATTTGAAAAAGTTATTAAAAATTAAAATCAACTGAAATTTTGTTATCATTAAAGTATGAGTTATTCATAACTAAATGTAATATATTTTTATACTTCGTGTAAATCAATTATTAGTAACGTTGGGATTATACATTTTTTCACATCATTTTAATCCGCAACAATAAAATTATGATGAATTTAAATTTGATCATAAAAATTATAATGATTTAATTTTAAAATTTGTCATTTTGAATTCTTTATATATTAGACTAAAATATAATCGACTATTGCAAGGTTGTAAGGTCAACGAGTACGTTGACTTTATTATAAACTTGAATTTTTGAATGACTAATTTTAAATCCTAGTATGCTATAAACATATCAAATACAATGGGTTTTATTATATAAATGTAAAGGCAATTTGAAAAAAAAAGTTTAGTATCTGCACATGATTTGCAAATTAAGTAAAACTAATTGAAAAAACCTATTTTCAAGGAGACGAAAAAGAACTCTTGAACTTTTTAATATATCTAAGCGCCGAGACTTGCAGATATTTCACAAAAAATGTCTGCTTTCAACTTTATCAGTTTGTGATAATGAAAAATTTTCTAAGAAAATTAGCAAACGCAATCAATAATTCTGTTTTATAAATCATCACCTCATAAAATTTCTTTTTTTTTTATTGTTGATCAATCTTCATTCATTACGGAACACAATATTTTTTTTTCGTATAAATTTTATTTTTTAATGTTGTGATTAAATTTTTCGATAAAGAAAGAAAAAAATATATAACGATCTCTTGGTTCAACGTTCAAACTCAAACTGATTGATATCACTATATCTCTTTGCTTAAAAGATAGGCTCATCTTTTATCGTTCCCCTATTACAATATAGCTATAGCTAATGTTTAGATGTTCTATATTGATTTTTCAAATCTATTATAATGCTCAAATCTTAAAATAATACAAGTTTACTGAATACTTCATTGCTTGGAAGTTTTAAAAACTTGTTTTAAGAAAGAAAGTTTACGCATGCCTATTTTACTTTTACCCATTTGATGAAATTCGAAAAGAAAAAGGGACATTTAAGTTTGAAAATCTTAAAAACAAAATTTGAATCTTTCAGAATTTTGTGATAAATGTCTCATCACCATTTTTTCAACTTGTTTGAGATTTTGTTTTCTTTGATATTGAAGTAATATTGAATGACAGTGAATAATGGGATGAAGTTATTCAATATTTCAATTTCAATTAGATTACGAATATTTTTTTTGTTTGAAATACCTTATAGTAGAAACTGAAAATAATTTTAATTAGAAATCGGCCGTTTATTAATTGTATGACAATAAATTAATGTTCTAATTCGTTTAAATACTTTGAACTCTAGAGAATACATAATTAAATTACTAAAAATTAATTCTATAAAAAATATATTCTATTTAATTTATAATAAAACATAATTTTTTTATAAAAAATTATAAAAAAACATCATTTGTTTATTACATAAGCACTACATTCAAATTCGGTACGTTTGTTGATAAATTAATAACTTAACACTTGAAATAAAACTTTAAATAAGATAATCAAAACCATACAACAAATCTAATACAATTAATTTCATCGCGATTTTATTTTTATCTAAATGAATAGCTTATCTCATTATACAGACGTAATTTACATTAATGTAAAAACATTCAGTGAACTGTTTGGAATGCGATTAAAATTTTAAATGTTGATGCTTGTAAATTTAAATACACGTATACAGAGAAATTAATACACGATCGTGGAAGCACATCTTATGCAATTTATGAGGCAATGGTCGGATGTATAGAAAAAAGTGTACAAGCTTAAAGTGAATTTGTCACTTTGAAAAAGATAACATTTAATTATTTATGCGCTTAAATTACGAAATATATTAATAGATTAACAATGCGGATATCCGTGAAATGTTTTATTTCAAATTTCTGTGGGTTTCAAGTTTGAATTCGGAGAAACAAATTTATTGGAGTCAAATAATTTTAAAATAAACATTAAATTACAAAGATATAAACCCAAAAAATGTTATTACGCAAATACACTTTTATTAAGATGTAATAATCAAAATATTTATAAAACCCATGACTAATTATTTTTCATTGATAATCTAAGTATTTCATCTTAAATTTGTGGTTTTTTACTTTTGAAAAAGTATGTTACTTTAGAAGTTGGGAAAATTACACCGACTATGTAAACATTCTTAGTTTCAAAATCACGTAAACTATATTGTAGTGTTAATTATATTTTATATCTGCATTATTTTTTACATATGTAAATTTATAGATACGTAAATGTAATCTTATTAATGAAGTCGCTAATGACTATATAAGTTGATGCGACTGTAAATAAATATATTTTTATAAAAAACCTTATTTGTGTTATTAATTTTTTTCCTTATTTCTTGTGAAAAAAAGTTAAGAGATGAAAAAAAAATTCATATTGAAGTTTGAATAGGGCACGGTTAATTATACTGTTATTATTACATTAATGGTAAATATTTTCATCATTAATATATGTATATATAAAAACTTAAATTCACACAAAAATTTTCAATATACTTAAATTTTAATTTTTATTTAATTCTTGGTAAAAAATAAAAGATCACAGTTTAGATTATTACGTTACATACAGTTGTTATGATACAAAGTTATTCTTCTTTTTTTCATAAAAATAGTGAGGATATATTCGTATTTTGTTTCATCGAAGCACTAGTAAATTGTAAAAAAAAATCTAAAAATTTTTATCCCGATATCCTACCATCTTTTTATTTCATTTTTACAGGGAATATAAATATCAAGTTTTACAGCACGGCAGAAAACTCATGATGCTACAAAACCCTAGTAAATAAGATAAACTAATAGCAGGATATAAGTTTTAAAAAAATGGTAATACCGATTATTAGTTTAACTTTCACTATTTTCTAATAATCAATCAAATTTTCAGTACATCAATTAATTTTAAACAGTTTAGGGATTCGCACAGTTATTATTATAAATTAATTGATATTGATTATCGAAAATCAAAAACATACTCGTTCTCAAGAATAATATTTTTTTACTAAAAATAAGTAAATAATCAACAACCATGTTAACACGAACGTAAATAATTTGAATTTACAAAAAAATGGCAAAAATCAAGCAATTTAAATTCAAATAATCAGGACTGAGAATCAAGTTAAACTGTCAGTCGCGCAGAATCACATATAAAAATTATGCAGAGCGGAAGCATGTCTCGCTTTTGGCGCGATTGTGTGTCTAGCGAACAAATCAACCGTATTAACTATATAGACTCATACATATAATTATAAAAAAAAAGATCTACGTCACCTTTATAGTATGACATGAACCATCTCAATGAAAATTCTAATCGCGTCTTTTTAATTTGTAAATTATGAAGGCCGTAACATGCTGTCGATTAAAAATATAAAAGGATTGTAAACAATTGTTGTAATATGTAAAAAAGAGCAGTTTTTCTCTAGATAAAATACAATTACAGAATTTTATAATTCCACCAATTTCTTATCAATAGACTTACACAAGCGATAAATAAACAAATCCGAAAAGAAAGCCAGATAAAATCGTTTAAAAAATAATAAAAATACAATGAAGCATTTTATATTGATTTGACGGTATTGTTATTTTTTTTGTTGCACGTGTTTTTAACTTTGTTATCAATTACATGCTTCGAATCAACATTGTGGAAATAATAGACATAGATAAGTGAGCAGGAATTCCTTTTTATGAGTAAATAAATGTAATTTATTTTAAAATTGCCTAATTTATGTAGTACATTCTATTTCTATAACGTGTTTTGCATAATGACTTTAAAAAATTCGTTGTTATCATAAGTTTGAACTTGACCACTGATCAACATTATTAAGTTCTGGAGTAAAACATACATTTGAAAATAATGTAATATTAGTATGAATGATGAAGTTTTTTAACGTTTATTTTTTTTCAATATAATTTTCTAATATTTTAATAGAAAAAATAAACAAAAGTATTTATTAAAAAATAAAATATTGTACGCTAAATACTTGATAGGTAGCTTTAGTAAAAAAATAATCATAAAAACTTTAGACACTTTAATTTTATTTAAATATCAATAAAATGATACGACCTATGTTAATTATATAGAAAGAATCTTTAGATATAAGTGAAAGATCAAATCTGCTTTTAAAAAAATTTATAATTTTCAAGAAACATTTTTTAAAAATTTTAATTTAATTTCCTTGCTTCAAAAATATATCACAACCAATGTTGTAAAAAAATTTTTTCTAATACTACATTAAAAATAAAATTAAAGTCTTATTAAAATTTCAATTTAAAATAATATTAAAAGAAATACTAATTACAAAAATTTTCCATCGACTTGCCCATAAAAGTCCCTTATACCTTATCTTCTTCAAAAAACTAAAAATTTTCCATTGAGATCAAAACTATGCAAAATTTCCATCTAAACAGTAAACTTATTTCCTAAGTCTCCTTTTAAATCCATAATACCCTAAACTATCTTT
Organism: Anastatus disparis; assembly: GCA_017163975.1. Classification (NCBI taxonomy): domain Eukaryota; kingdom Metazoa; phylum Arthropoda; class Insecta; order Hymenoptera; family Eupelmidae; genus Anastatus; species Anastatus disparis. Next base: position 8,532,779 of record JAFFSR010000251.1, read on the forward strand.
CAAATGAGGTACAGTATAATTTATGGTCCCTTTACCCTCCGCCCTTTTCCTTTTTTCCAAAGCCCATGTGTGCGACCTTGGAAAAGTACAGCTGAACTTTGAAAAATTCATCTTTTCTAAAAGTTCGAAAACATTGAAAATTGTTGGCGCTTTTATTTAAGTTTTTGTATATATGCGCGCACGCGGTACATTCGTACAATGCCAAAGTAGAGGGGGTATTTCCCTTTAGATTTAAAAGCCGTGGCTGCTTGTGTGAGCGATTCAGTTAATACATCGACACGAGAAGCGCACTTAAATAGTACAAAAGAAGATTTTTTACTTCCTTCTCTCTCTGTATCTTCCTTTTTTTTAACAGTGTACACATTATACATATACATCAACTTCAGTGTAAAACGAACATTTTTCTTTTTTATTCCGGCATTCATTTAACACTTGTCGGTGTTGTATTAATAATATTCGCGAAAAGCGCAAGCATAGCGCGCCAATTTTTAATATCGGCTTTATAACATATCGCATAAATAAGGAGGAAAAAAATTTGGTAGAAAAAATTTAACGACACATATAACCGAATGCGATATCACGATGAACAAGTAAGAAGCATTGTAACAACGAATAACGTATAGATATATTCAAGCATTCATCATATATAAGAAATTACAATTAAAGAAGTAAAGTGGAATAATCAACATAAGCAGGGAGGAAAGGTCGATATATAGATCAGCATAGACATCAGTAAGGTACATTTAAATTTTGTGATAAGTGTGATAATTATTATTAGAATTTTATGCGTGGGACTTTTTTTTTAAATTTTTGTGCAATTTTTATCGTGTGTATATATAATACAAATATTATATGCGCATGCGGCTTTTTTTTAAACGTCGCTGTATTTATGCTATCGTTGCGATGCTAATTAGCAACGGAGGTTTTCAGCGTGTTTACGAATAGAGCACGTGTAGCTTACAGTGGTGCTTGGTACCGATCGGATGAGATCGGGATTCAAACTCGGGTCCACGAGTAGCGAATCTGTTGTTCTGCTGAGTGAACCACTGAAGACCTCCTTGCTCCTGCGCATGCGGCTTATTTATCTTAGATTTTCTTGAATTTTATTTTATTTTTTTTATTGATACTTTAAGCGCTTGCGCTCATGTAACTTCGAAGCAGCGAATTTCATCCAATGCAAGAATAATTTTCTACAAGGATTTTGTTGTTTCATTTTTCTTTCTAATCACTAATTTGATGATAAATGCTAATAAAAAATTTAATGATTAGCTATATCATTGCATAGGATTATATGCTGCTTCGAAGGACTACTATAGTTTTCATTACTTTTAATCGTGAGTGCATTCTTAAGCTATTGTGTTAGAAAATACATGCGATTTTCCGAGTGTTACATAAAAAGTGATTTTTTTTTCAAATCAGTATTATCTTCTTAAATTTCTCTGATTCGATAAATTGAACAAATATAAATTTTTAAATTATAATCGAATTTAATATGATTTAATGATTTTTTAATTAAAGAATATTTTATCATTTTAACATTGATTTTTTAGAGCTCAATTCGCAGATATGTTTAATGTTATTTATTACATTTTTAAAATTCAAAATTGAAAAGAAATAATTTAAAAGAAAAATACAATTTTGACATTCCATATTCAAGATATAAAATATTTTTTTTTATTTATGTTTTGCATATATGCATACTATAGTACACACTCGAATTCTCGTCACGCTTCAATCCAAAATCTAGAGTAAGAACCTATATAAGATTACATAACATTGCAATAAATCTCATACTGTTTCGAGTAACTGTTAAAAATTGTAAAAAAATAATGTACTCTTGAATATTGAGCATTAAAAAGAGTTAAAGTAACAAGAATATTTAAAATTTAATTTCTAATAAGATAACTGATCGAAATAATTTATCATGCCTACCGTGTGATAAAATCAGATTTGTAGATCAATATTTCGTTTAAAGTAAATTTTTTTCTAAATATTTATTTTATGATTCGCGTCATTTCATTATTTGTTAATTGAAAATTAAAATGTTTACTAACTAACTTTTTTAAATTTAATGTATATCTTATTTACATTGAAAGCGTTTTGAAATTTTAATTACAAAATTTGGTTAATTGTTTTGCAAAACATTCTAAATATTTTTGTTTACTTTGAAAAAACAACATTTTGTTAATGATTTCTTTTTTTAGTGAAAACAAAATTATTAAATGATTTTTTAAAAATGCTTTCAATGTACTAATATATTTCTTTCCTAAATTGAAAATTACGCAAAAATTTGATTGATAAAACCTTAGTCATATTACATAATGTAATTTACAATTATTATGTCTATCAATATTTCATTTTATTATTATTCTATATTTAAATTTATGTAAGATGTCAAGTTTAGTAATAATGAAACTTAAATAAATTAACATCTTTTTAATGAAAACAATGTGTCAGTAATGTTAAGAAAATATAAAAAAATCAATCAATTTATTCATCACTTTGAATGAAAAACTAATTTATCGAGTGATCAGATATTTTAAAAATGATTACTTTAATACTGTTTCTTATAAAAATTGTTTTAAAGATTTTATCATAGATTTTAACGTAATTTTCAACCTCACGCTTTGTTTCCTAAACCCTGCTTATAAAATTCCACTTTGCTTCGCTCTGCTTATTTCCATATAAAATATTTGAAAATATTAAATAATTGCTCAAAAATTCGCTTGAAATGACAAATTATTTTTAAAATTATAATAACGCATGTAAAGATTAAAATATTAAAATAATACTTGCGTCTACGTGTGTACATGACACAGATAACACCTGTGAATTCATTTAAACATATATCTATAACAAGTTTAATTTTATCAGATTGCTCAAAAGCATTAAATTTTCTTTTTCAACATATCGATCGTATAAAAAAAAGGAAGGTGCGGTTTTATAAATTGTATTCCCTCTTGTCATTATTAGATAAATTCGTTGGAGGCATACCTTCTTTTTTTTCGTTTTATCTTTCGGTAGTATTAGCGACTTATTACATTATAAGTTTTAACTCTTGAGCAAGCGATAAGAATGATAATTTAATGAATCAACTAAAGCGCTTGTTAAAGCAAAACATATTTTTCTGTTCCTTGCTTGAAAAATGCGAGTACAAGAAAAGGAAGAGAAAAAAAACGACCAGAAAATCTTATTTTTGTGTACGAAATACGAACATACACGCGCGTGAACGTGAAATATTTCCTCACTGTAATTATTGCACTGGTTAAAGCTTTTGTACATATTCTCTGTTGTACGTAGAATGGTTTGAAAAAAATAATTATTCTTTTTCCGTTATGGAGCATCTTTGTTGTTTTTTTCTTCTTCTTCTCCTTCTTTTACTTTTATTTGGGTAAATAATGCAAAAATTCAGTAGAAGCATAAGTATGCAAATGAGAAAACAAAGGAAATGGGAAATACGAGCTATAACAAAGGTGCGCCTAAAAATTATGATCTTTTTTTTTGAGAAAAAAACGCAAAAATTAAAATAAAAAATAATATACTGCTAAAAGCTAATGGAGTTTCATTTAGTACATTGCGCATAAAGTATTTAGTTTACTTTTCTTTTTTTCATTAAATTTTCAAAACACATGAATATTTATTCTTTTTAATTATACATTTGCTTTTAAAAATTAAATTTTTTAATAAAAACCTTTAATACATTTAAGGGAGAAAATTTCATATAGCGATTTGTACCTAATTAATTTACTATTGTTTTTTATTACAAAAAAATTAGCAAACGTATGTAATTTAAAAATATTTATGGAATAACATTTGATTTTCTTTAGTAAAAGTAAAAAAATTTCTCGACATGCAAAAGGATTTCATGTAAAATATTGCTTAATTAAAAACAAAATTCTCAAATCATTAATGTTTATGATAATTATTATGATTAACATTAGTTTTTTAAATTTACAACTAGTTTTTAAAAGAGGTATACTTAATAATCTCATGCAACTCTGCAGTTATATGATGTTTTAATAACAGTATAATGCATAGAAAGTGTAACACTTTTTGTCGTGTATACAAGCCGTTATCTCAATATCTGCAATGTCTTGTATTCAGGATTATTTTTATGATTGTAAGTTGAAAAATAATCAGCCGGTTTGAAAAACTCATAAATTTGAATTTAAAAATTTCATTAATCTAAAAATAAAATTGAGGTGAAAAAGAACATTAAATTTCTATAATTAATGCGATTTATAGAGGCGTATAGATTTAAAAAATTTAATGTTTATGTTACGAATGTTTAAATAAAAAGATGATATTTTTTACCATTTAGTTGCACAGTTCAAAATTATAATAGCGTTATCAAAAACTTTATATCTAAAAGTTTGTATAATTAGTTTAGATAACATGGGAACAGAAGGAAAACTATGTTAAAGTTATCATAGAAATTTTGAACAAATTTTTATCATTTTAATTATTTTTCTACAGTCAAGAATGATAAAAATTAATAAAAAAAAGCTCCAGCTTTGAAACTTGATAAATACAAAAATATCTTATCTGTAATAAAAATCCATTATCTACATATAATTTAATAATTTTCTACGACATTTTCCACTCCGAATGGAAAATTTTCTAATCTAATCACTTCATAAAAATAAAAAATTATTTTTCAAAATAATTAAAAATTTTAAAAAAAAGTATAAAAATCGTTAAAATTCTCTCTATTGTGCAATTTTAAAAAAGTTCAACCATCCAAATCAAAACTTTTCAAATAAACGTTAGTTTAATGAATATTTCAATCTTCCTGATTCCATCCCTTTACATGATCGGAAACCGATGTTTCGACAATCAGCACATCGCTTCCAGCAGTTGAAAATAAAAAAAAAAAACTGAATTTCCATGAATGACTTCTTATCGAAGGCACACACACGCGCGAATCCAATACATCGAAGTTGGCAATGTGTAAAAAAAGAAGAAATTCTACTAGCTCAAATGTAATTTAGATCTATTGAAACTGATAAAGAATAAAGAAAAAAAATCGGAAAAAAGTAATATTTGAAAAAAAAAAAAAAGAATTTAGAAGGGAATGAAAATCTTGAAGCTTGCTTATAGATCGATCGTAGAAACTAGAGAGCGACCTACTTTTCTTCCTAGTAGCACACAGCAGGGACTTAATTTTCTTTTGCTTGCTTGCTCATGACTGCAATCTTGTTTGCTCCCTTTCTTTCTCTCTCTCTACTTTTCTTTATAGACGAGCAATCTTTCTATTACAGAAGATGATGTATCGTAGAAAAGGTGGAAGAGAGAGTAATACAGACGGTAAACTGATTATATTATATCGTGAGCGCTTGTTGAAACGTTATTAAATTTGTAAAATGAGCACCTGCGGTAAATTACAATAGAGAATATTAAATTCATGTAATTTTAAGAAAGATTAATATTTTCAAAAAATTTTCTATCAATTCAATACTAATGTCAATTATCATTTATCGATATTTATTTATCAAATTATAATAAAATATACAAAATTTTGTTATAAAATTTAAAGAAACATAGTATCTTTTTTTCAATTTTGAAAACATAAACTTTTTAATGACTAAGAACTTTTTTTCTTTCGACAACAATAAAAGTTTCGCGACGAAAATTAAAATTTTATTTATTTTTTTTTAAGTAAATTAGTATTTCCTAATAGACACTCTTGCTCGTTAAAAAGAAAAAGACAAATTTTCAATTATTACTCACGGCTTAGCCTTTTTCTAATAGAATAACTATGTTTTTTATAATAAACGACAGTAAGGAAATGAATAATAAAATTCATAACAACATATTAACTCTTGATCGTAAAAAATAATATTTCTTTAAAAACTTCAGTGATTATTCATTGACTTATCTTTTTTCCCACTTTAAAAATTCCCCAATAAAAATGATCCAGTAAGGTCGAATGATTTTAAAATCACGGAGGGAAAAAAAACAGTCAAAAAATATGTTACCGTCGACTGTTCGTACTATGATAACAAACTCAATTTAAAACTTGTATCCCTTTGTAGTTAAAACTTCCAAAGCTTAAATAGAATTTTCCCTTAAGGGATTCTAGATCCTTTGAAATTTTTATTTTTTAAATTACTCCATTCGAAAATTTAAACATGGCAAGGGAATCATTAATGAGACTCACTTGCAAATTGGAAATTAGTTTATTTATTTTTTCAATTTAATTTTAATAAGGAAAAATTGAAATGTAATCCAACTGCATATTACAATAATTCGTCCCTTTAAAACAATTTTAAAAAATGTCTCGTATCACAATACGCGTATGTAGTCGCGTGAGAATAATGTAACATCAGCATTCGCGCGTCACATTAACCTCATTTATTTATAAATGAAAACTTTTTTTTCACTTTACTCGTGCGAAAATCCATTTACGGATAACGTAGTGCGTTTATTGTGTAAACACTTTGTTAATAATAACGATTTACGTCAAAATGATTGCAGAATGATTCGAATAATTGATGAATTTATACTTTGCACGTTTATCCGTTTTAACAAAATTATGAATTTCTTTTCTTTTTAATATTCAAATGTACTGCTTACATATGAATTTTCTTAAAAACTTTTCCTAAGTTAATTCTCTAGTTAAGCACTGGTCATTATTTGCAATTACTAATGTCTTTTTACTCAAATTAGTAAGATATTTAGACTTTATCAATTATAAATCTTCCTCGTTTCATATATATGTAAAAGACTTTAACAATTACATAACAATATCTAATAATACGCGATTAATACTCGAAACATTGTTTCTAAGACAAAAATTAAAATCAATTTTGTAATTTCATTTTAAATTGATGATGATTAAAATTATTATGAAGAATTTGATTATGAATCACGTAACGTAGAATCAACGTCTTAAAAAAATATAAACAAAGCTTAATGAATAAAATTTGCTTGGTTTATTTATTTTTTTAAAAATAATTATGCTTATATTAGAGTTCTCTAATGAATTTCTTTTGACACACCACCTAATTATGTAATTTTCATTATCACAGGAAGCTTCGCTGGCATAATATTTACTCAAAAATTGTTAAAAAAAAATTCAATTACTCGACAAAAAAAATGTAATTATCTTTTTTTTTCCGTGATCGAAATCAAAATGCACCTAAAGAAAATATGTGTACAATTTTCTTAAATTAATGAAAAACATGTGGCAAAACGAGGAAATCCCCTCACGTAAATTTTTCACACATAGATAAAATAATGGATGGAAGATAAACGGAAATTCGTGATCTTGATTTTCCGGAATCAACGAAGAACAGCGCGGTTTTGTAATTATGTCACCTAACACATGTAGCATATATACATATTTGGTACTATTGGAATGCGCCAGTTTCATTATCTCGGCAAATACAGCGTGTTTAGCTTTTATATAACGTAATACCTATTGTTGCTATAGATACAAAAAAAAAATAAAATAAAAGCCAGTCAAAGTTCTCTCTTTTTTTTTTACCTTGAAATTTTTTCGCTCGGTACGTCAGACAATCGAAATTCCGATTTCGCACTATACTTTGGAATTCTTAAGCAGTAATTTCCTTAGACCGAATGTGTACGGATATTGAAGAAGATATAGTTCGAAAGAAAAAAGAATGAGAAAACTTTATATGCGCATATACTTAAGTATAATAATGATAGAAAAACGTGAATGACCTTTCAAGTGCAGTTTATTTACATTCTAAACGATAACGAACTGATCTGATGTTAAACGATGGTATATTTTATAAACTTCATGCGCATCTTTTCGATAAATATTATACTTTTTTGTAAATTTTGTCAAACAAGTATTTTGTAGATCAAATGTTATCTCATAGGTTTTTTTTTCATTTTTCTAGAAACACAAAACTCTATGTTACTACACTTTTACTCGTGTACTTTCTGATAAAAAGATTCTGATAAGAAAAAGATGTTTAATGAATACATATTATTTTATATTAAAATTTTTTAATGAATCGACGATAAAAAGACCAGGTGGTTAGTTTTAAAAGCGTATAATGATACATAGTTTTTCGAAATAATCAATAATTTATTAATTGCATCATGTATAATAGCACAGAAATTTTCATAAAAATTTTTTTTTTCTGAAAAGATTTACAATTTACTGTATCAACTTAAAATAAATTTCTTAAATTCATTCAATGAACTTGATTGAATAATCAAACAGAAGTTAATATTAATGAGTTAAAAGAATGAATTTATTTTGAAGAGATTACTCTATTAGTAGTTAAAAAGTATGACGTGCATATCCAGCTGAATGACATTTCATTTCGTTAAAAAAAAGAAATCAAAAACTTAATTATTTTTTCATTCAAAAAATTAGCAAAGAGTAAAGCCGGTAAATGAAAAAGCGGGAAAATAACAAAAGTGAACTACTTTTAGCAAAATTAAAATGAACAGAAAAAAAAATAAAGCTTTGAAATAAGATGCAAAAATAGTCTCTTTATTTTTAATGATCTCGCTTATTCAAAATGTCAAAAAGATACAGTTAATATAAACCAACGAGATGGAATTTCAAGATAAAAAATAAAAACTATTACTTCCGCCTGCGCTTTTTTACGAAACAACCATTTTAGACCGTAAATTATTCAACCGCTTTATATACGCAAACCACAAAAATGCATTAAAAATTGTGTAAAACCAACAATGGCAAACTTATAATAATCAACTCGGAGCACGAAGTTGCCGGGTCCTTGACGTTATGAACGAAAAAAAAAACAAAATAATCAAACTGAATGCGACGGTCTTACTGGCTATAATAATAATAATGTCTAATTAGGTAAACAATAACGGACTTTGTTGCATATAATTAAGTGTAAAATTCACTTTTATGCAAAGGAGTAAAATTTTTTTATGAAATTATAAAAAATACAAACTTAAAACTTCTTGTTAAAATTTAAATTAACAGTAAGAAAAGATACTTTGAAAACTGAAAATAGCATTACAGTGATTTGATGAAAAAAAAAGTTAATCATTTGCATTATGCATTTGAAAAAAAAGTGCATTTACAAGTCAATATTTGAAAATTAAAATTTCAAATAATTTTGATTCATAATTAAAATGAAATCAAACGAAAGCATATATATTCATCGTGTAAATTTTACCAAGAAAGTAATTTTAATTCATCATCATGGCTAATTAAATTTCTAATATAGTACGAAATTTCCCAGTATACCTATATATTATAGCTTTATATAATTTCACTGTAAGCTCGTCATACAAAGTTTTATCAAAGTTCGTAATAACATTAATAATGTAACCTTTGTTTGCACATGCTTAAATTAATTATTATAATTAATTTTAAATTTAATTTCCTTTCCTAATCTTCAGTCTCTGTTAATTTACAGTATAAATAATTGAATTCTCAAATTTTCTTGTTATTATATGACTAAAAAAAATAATTTTTCTTTCATTTATACATATATATACTTGTAAACTCGTCAACCCTTACAAATGCCTCGATGAACTCCGTTGAGATTAGCGCTCAAAATTTAATCACACAGAAACGCGTTTCACATACATGTATATATACGTTGAAAATGATGAAATTCTCTCCTTTAACTCCCATACATGCACTTGGAGAATTTTGTTATAGAAAACCGTATAAATAGAATAGCATTGAAATTTAGCATGCTAAAATAGTATATTCGAAGATCATTCAACTACGTAACGTAGATTGTTAATAAACAATATTTGACATTCTCTCGTCAATATGACGCTGAGAGATTTTGATAATAAAATCATGCGGAGATAGGAATTTCATTGCTGTCTCTAGAGATTTGAATTTACGCGATGTTTAGCGAATCTACGTTTTACAATAAACCATTATCGTCATTGGCTTTGTCGATCTATTTTACATCATTCGACTGAATTTTTTGACTATTCAAATATAGCCAAGTCAGCAAGCTTAACATATATTGTAGGATTGATCGCTGATATTGCGATTAATTTCAAAGGATAAAATTTCTTTTTTGTATTAGCAAATTTTCAATGTTCTTTTTTTTATTTGAATAAAAGATTTCAAAAAGAATCCAAATTTAGTTATGATGACTAATTTAGAATATACTTAGATGGAAAAAAAATTGTTTAAGTATAGTACTATTAAAATCTTTGGTTATGAAAGACTTAAGATACTAGATTCTATCAGATACTAATTCTGTAAGATATTAGATTCTGTTCAGTATTTATTTTGATTTGAATATTTAATAAATTTATAAAATACAAAACATTTCGATCTAATTTTATAATTCTATTGCATTTTTTCTTGTGATAAGATTTAGAATTATGTTTTACATTTTAATATTTTTTTGATTCTTTTTTTAGTGCATTAGTTTACTTTAAAAAATATTCATTTATTTCCATATTTTCCATCATGTTTAATTTTAGAATATATTGAAAAAGTAAAAAGTTCCGTCTTTACAATTAGCATTTCAAAGATTTAAATATTTTATTCAAAAGCATTTGGTTCTATTGACTAAATATTTTTTATGTTATGACTAAAGCTTAGCTGTAACGACTATAGTGATTTTTTAGCATAGATTAGTTGCAATAACCAAAGAATTTTTTTACGTGTGCTGCTGCATAAATAAATTAAAAATAAAAATTGATAAATGTTAAATATTTTTTACCGATGTCTTTTTTTGTTTTATATTTTTTCAATTAAAATCTCGAAAAAAAAATTTAGAAATGACTAATAAATTAAATTGATATTTATATAGATTCAATAAATTTCATTATTATTAAAATTACTAATATGTTTAATACTAAATTTAAAACTTTCCTTTTACCAAATTCGTAAAATTTTAAAAAAATATCAATTCTACAAAACTAGCTTCATCTTATTTTTTCCGAAATAACTCAAGTCTTATCAACTATTTTATTATTATTCTTGCTTTTTATTATCCAAGAAAATAAAATATAATAAAACTTAACGATATTTGCAATTAGCAAAACACTTCGCTATCTCAATTAAACTGTCTTCCTATAAAAGTCAAAAGTAAAACCTAGCGTACACACATATTAGATTGATGTAATCGTAAAGTAACATTTTAAAAGACAAGTTGATTCACATCTTTTCTTTCGTTCTTTTTCTCTTTTTTATTAGACGTTTTAAAGCCATCAAGTTATAAAAAAAACCAGTGGGAGTGAGAGAGAGAGAAAGAAAAAGAAAACGCATTAAGGTTCTTTTGCAAGGAAAGATAATGTTTGCTCTTAAAATAAGAATATCGATCGTGTTAGAAGAGCACTTATACTTGGAATATACATATATACAGAGAAAGAGAGAGAGAGAGAAAAAAAGGGGTACGGTCTTGTACGACCTTTATGTAGGTGTTAGAGAAATTATGTAGTCAAGGATAATAAAGTGTCATGATCAAGTTTTGAATATGTGCGAAAATTCATTTTGTTGTGGGGAAATTTCATTTTGTATATAACGATTAAATCAGAAACTATACCGCGTTATTACGGGAATATTGATTAATTGATTGTTTTAAGTCGATTTATGCCCTTAGAGAGAATATTAAGGAATTTTCGTATTTTATTACATTATGCGAAATTTTAAAATTTATTTTCAATCAAAACTAATTTTAATAAATTATTTAGAAATTGACTTTTTACGTAAGACTTTATTTTTTTTCAAGAAAAAAGACTTCATAATTTTCTAATTAACATATTTTAGCATTAAAGTTTTGTTAATAAAACGAAAAAAGAAATAACAGTCATTTTGTCTATTAAATTTAGTAAATTATATACTCTTGACACTCATCATATACAGAAAATTGGCAAATCAATTTTTCATCTCAATTCGTATGAAAAAAAATAGCAATATTTTTCAGTGTTGTTAAATCTAAAAGTAAAAAGCTTTTTATTGGTATACCGATGATAATTAGAATTATCATAATAAAAATTATAATCCGTTCGATAAAAATATTTAATTGCCGAATGCCAACGATAAGATGTATTGTTTTTTTTAAGAGTAAAGAAGTACTAAAATGTGCGTATATTGGGAAAAAATTTTCATTTTGTCACGTATACTCAAATTAATAACATCACGTATTGACTTTAAAAACCAAAATATTTAAAATTTTCTAATTAATTGATTATTGAACTTCAAATGGAAGAAAGAAAAAAAGTTCAATTAAATGCAATAAAAAAAATAATTATTCTTTTTTTAGTTGATATTATCATAAAAAAATTTAAAAGCTAAATGTTATCACAGTTTAAAAATTTTTCAGGAAATTGTAAATAATGATTGCCGATAATTAATATCATAAATAATGATAAGGTGTTGTTTAAAAACGTATAACGATTATTACAATTGTTGCATAAAAATTTGTTGCGTATAAATTATTTTTAGTACCAAAAAATAAAAATTTCTGAACGAAAAGTTAAAATAAATCATTATTTCGTCATCCGTTCTAATAATTCTTATAAAACGTATATATAAAAACTATTTAATAGTACTAATAATAACATAATAATACGCAATAAGATATGCATTTTTTGCAAATGTAAAAAAAATGAGAACAAACTTATTACGTGAATGACTATATAATTCAATAGAAAACAAATCATAATCATTATTTCATTGAATTATAATTGTAAAAACAAAAAAGTAGAGCAGAATAAACAAGTGCCTTAGATTGTCCTAAAAAATTTTTAGAAAAACAAAAAGATTTGTTAAACAATAAAAATATAAAATAATTTAAAGTTAAAATACTACTATATGTGTACTACCGATATGTTCAGTAAGTATGTAAGATTGCCTACTGAACGGCGCACGATAAAAGGCCTTTTTTAGATATATAGATATATACTTAAATGAATGTGTGTATTGTGTGTAAATGAACAGCTGGACTGGGACGTAAAAAAATAAAATAGTAGGCAGTCAATGATGGCGCTCAAAGTATACAAGCAGACTTAATATTGTTCAAGCTCTGTTTTTTTTTATTTGTGTAAATAGAATATAATTGACGTACTTAATTTTCAAAATTTTCGACGGAATTTTTACACTTTTAAATTAATTATTTAATTTATTAAACTCGTGAAAAATATTAAAATTTTACCAATGTTTGGCGAAGATGATATCGTACCAGCTGAGCCAAGTCATTCCAACATGGTATGTAATTAAAGAATTTCAACAATGAGTTTGTGATTTTTTTCTATTAAATAGTGTTGTACTTCAATTCAAAGGGATAAATATTTTGAGTAAAAAATATAATACTTTACAGCTACGTATTTTTCTCTAAGTATAACCAAAATTTTAAACACATATGTAAACTTGTTGCAAGCATTCAAATACGCCCCTAATTATAGATATATTTAAATGATGCGTCTTTACAAAATGTTATTACGCAAGTCTTAATACTTTCTTAATGTCTGTGCATTCCATTATTCTTTAAGGAAATAATAATTTTGTCTTAAGATACATAGTTTCAAGCATTTTCTACTTTACCGATATTTTATTTTATTCAACCAAAAATTATTAAATAATTAAAAAAAGTGATTGATAATTTTTAAAAATTATATTTTATAAAATGATTTCGCATGTTAATACTTTATAATTTAAATACAAAAAGATATAAATTTTGTGACTTTTGCCTGAATTCAAATAAATTTAAAAGAGAACCTTATAATAATTATTACATTTATCTATAAATGTAAAAAATGAGAATTTACGAGCATTATATCATATGTGCTAATATATGTATTTTAAAATAATACGTATTTTACATTTATAATTGACCAATATTTATAAATACAAATTTATCAATAATCGTCCATAAGCATGATATTCTTGTTTTTTTTAACGACGCTGTCTTTACACTATCATTGCAATGCTAATTACTGACGAAGGTTTTCAGCGTTAATAAAATTCATATTAGGTACAGTAGTACTTGCATCAATCAGCCAAAACCGAGATTCGAACTCGGGCTCGCGAGGTAAAAATTCATCTCTTTACCGAATGAGCAATTGAAAACCTTGATTTTCTTGTTTAAACCTTCCTTTACGTAAATTTGAAATCTTTGTTGAACTCTTATAGTTTGAGCAATTTAATAATGATATGTTTGTACTCGTACTATACGAATTAATTCTTTAAAATAGTGTGAAAAATAATATTTATTGACAAGAAATTTTTTATTTGGATAAAATGTATTTTTGGGACACACGTAGACGCAACTCTAATTTTGAATGTCATATAATTTACATATGAATCAGTACAAAATACATACGTGTAAATATTATTTGTACTGTTTAGCAAACGTAAAAACAAAAAGTTTAATAAAAATTTTGTAAAAAAATGTGTTACTAAATTTATTTTGTAAACTGTCCTCTATTTTTCTTATTTAACTAATGAATTTGAATAATAAAATTTTTATTTTATCGTTTACTTGCAAATTACTTACGAATGTGTTAATTTTCTGTTTGCAGGACACCGAGGCCACGCCTCTATTGCGAGGTTCAACAAACGAGAACAATAAAGGCAATAAAATGGTGGAAAAAAATATTGGTATATCTCAACAAACGCTCGTCTCAAATTCAGGCGATCGTAATGTTGCGGCAGCTAAAAAATTACCACAATACATAGCTGGCATAGCAGCAACATTAGGTGCTTTGGCGATGGGTATGGTACTTGGTTGGACATCATCAGCAGGAAAAGATGGTGTTGATCTCGCTAAACAATATAATATTGAAATAAGCCCAGAAGAATTTTCATGGATTGGTTCTTTAGTTAATGTTGGTGCAGCTGTAATATGTGTACCAATTGGTATACTTTGCGATCTTATAGGTCGTAAAACTTCTATGCTTATACTCGTTGTACCATTTACAATTGGTTGGCTGCTCATTATATTTGCCAACTCTGTACTTATGTTTTATATTGGCAGATTTATAACTGGTGTAAGCGGTGGTGCTTTTTGCGTGACTGCACCTATGTATACCGCTGAAATTGCTGAAAGTGAAATTCGTGGTACATTAGGATCATATTTCCAGTTAATGTTAACAGTTGGTATTTTAATTTCGTATGGTTTGGGACCAAAAATTAATATGCTTTACTTGTCAGTATTATCCGGTGTGATACCTCTGGTCTTCTTTTGTGTATTTTTCTTTATGCCTGAAACACCAATTTATTACTTGAAAAAAGGCGACGAAGATGCAGCAAGAGCTAGTTTAGTAAGATTACGTGGTCCACATTATAACGTCGAGCCGGAAATACAAGTACAACAAGAACTTCTAGCCGAAGATGAAAGGTATATATTAAATTACATTTTATATTACTTCTATATCATACAATTGATTTATTATTAATTAAATATTTAATATTTTAGGAATAGAGTATCTTTCTTCGACGCTATCAAAAGTAAAGCAGCCAAAAAGGGTCTCATCATTGCTTTTGGTCTTATGTTTTTCCAACAATTGAGCGGTGTCAACGCAATTATTTTTTACGCTGGTTCAATATTCTCAAGTGCAAATGATTCTATTCCACCAGAAACAGCAACTATCATTGTTGGCGTGATCCAAGTAGTCGCTGTATTCATCAGTACATTGATTGTCGATAGGCTGGGCAGAAGAATATTATTATTGGTATCGATCATAGCGATGTTTATCACGACCTTTATAATGGGTGTTTACTTTTATCTTAAACTTCAAACATCTGTAGATGTAACGAATATTGGTTGGTTACCATTAGTTGCTATTTGCACTTTCATATTCCTCTTCTCCATTGGTTTTGGACCTATTCCATGGATGATGATGGGTGAAATCTTTTCAAACACTGTCAAAGGTAAATTAAATATCAATCAATAATTAAACAATTTTTTTTCATTATAATATATTATAAAAAAATAACTAAATTAATTAATTTACTTGATTAGGCATCGCCGGTAGCAGTGCTTGTCTCTTCAATTGGTCAATGGCCTTCATAGTCACGAAGTTTTATTCATCTTTAGAAAGTGCAGCTGGTCCTTACACCTGCTTTTGGTTGTTTTCAGCTATATGCTTAGTAGGAACAGTATTTATCTTCAGTCTTGTACCTGAGACCAAAGGCAAAACTCTGGAGGAAATTCAATTAGAATTGGGTGGTGAATCGCCTACGTCTAGACGTGATTCCAACAAAGCTTGAGATGGAGTTCAAAGATATTGAAATTTTATTGAGAGAACAACTATTTAACAAAATTGATTTGTTCAGTTTGTTTTTACGTCAATTGTTTTGGTTAAAGCTTATTGTTTTGTAAATCGTGTAGATTTGCAGTTTTTACTCATTTGACAAACAATTTTTTTATATTACTATTGCATAATAGTATTTAGTGTTTATGTTACATATTATATTGATATAAAGTATGTAAATAAAGATAAGCATTTAACCAAAGAACGATAAAAATGAAAATGGTGTGAAACTTAATTGTTATGAATAAAATTTGTCATGTACTTGATGCTGGTATCCAGCCGTTGAAGATGAAAAGTTGTTCACAACGGAGCGTTTTTAGTTCCTCAAACACGGCAAAAAATGCGTTTATAATTTTATAATCATAACGGATACTTTAGGCGAGAGATTGTGTAATATTTAACAATTTATCAATTGTTTGTCAAAGTATTGCACATTCCTGCACGAAAGACTGATTCTTCTTAATGACAAAATATTTGTCAATTTTACCTTGTACGATACATCAAATTATGTATTATTTTTAATATAAGTCTACGTAATATAAATGTACGAATTTGTACCAAATAATGTAAATATAAATTATTGTTATTCAAATTTTCATTATTCATTTTTGACTTGTATATCCTTATAACCGGGGAACTTCCCCTGCCTGCTTCATTTGCTAAATGCTTATATTTGCAAAATTTTGCGTATAGTTGAAAATAGGTCTTATTTCGCGATCTGTTGAAAAAGATCTCATCTCGCGTTCGGTTGATGATGATGAAACGTCTTGTTCCGCCTTCTGTTGAAGACAAATTTGATAGCAAAATAAAACGTTTCTTCATCTGGACATGAGATAAGTTCTTTTTTTAATCAACCACGAGATGAGATCTTTTTTCAACCGATCATGAAATGAGACCTTTTTCCAACCATACGCGAGATAAGATATTCAACGTCGGAGCCTTTGATATCATCTACATATTCATAATCTATTCTTTATAATATCGACTGCATCTAAGTAAGTTCTGAACTCTTCCTATATATCATAAAATAGAAAAAGGATATACAACTTTATATCTAATAAAAATATGAACAAAGGCAAAAAATCTTTGTTTATTTTTCAGCTATTCGTTAACTTGCAAATAAATATCATTATATATTTCATTATATATTTATGTATGAAAACAACCTAAGGCTTTTAATAAATTATAAATTGTTTTTTACAAAAATTTTAGCACAATAGATCAAGAACGCCTTTATAGTCTTTTAATCAACGGTTAATTTTTTTTATTCAAATCTCAATTCATACTAAACAATATATCAACACCGACTCCACTTACAACACCTCATATTTCGCCTCGAGTGCCTCACCTAACAAGGAGAGCGCATGACATTTCAATCTCGTATTTTCTTCTAACTTTCGGATATTTTTTCTTATATAAAATTATCTTATATAAAGAAAGCCTGATTCTTACGGTGGAACTCTGGATTTTTTCGAAGTTATTAGCAGTTTTGTTAAAATCCTAAGGCTTTTTTAAAAAAATTGCATCCGCTTTATGGTCGTACGAGTTTTAAACTATTATTCTAGAAGAATTTTACTAGAATTATACAAAAGTTGAGATTAAAAAAATTTTGATTCAAAATAATTTATTTAAAAAGTTCAAGTTGTTTAAAAGTTATCATGAAATAAAAATTAAAATTAAATTTAGAGTAAAAATCAAGATTTATTTTTTATGTGCATTTTTAATTAAATTTTTGCATTATTTTTATTTTATCATAACTTTTGAACAACTTGAGCTTCTTGAACGATTTTTTTTGGTTTCGTAATCACAAGGTTTTAATCTTAACTTTCATATAATTTTAGTGAAATTCTTCTAGAATAATTAGTTTTACACTTGTACGACCATAAAGCGGATGCAATTTTTTTAAAAAACCTTGGGATTTTAACAAAACTGATGATAACTTTAAAAAAACATCGAGAGTTGCACCGTAATAATAATAAGGTTTTTTTCATAATTTTCTGTAAGAAAAAATATCTGAAAGTTAGAAAAAAAATTCAAGACCCAAATATCATGCACTTTCCTTGTAAGACTAATTTATTTTTATGTAAGCATTAGCTAATAAGATAGCTATTTTTATATACGTATCTAAAAAAATATAATTTATTATGTGATTTATCATTTTAATTTAAAAAATTAGAATTATAACATTTAAATACTCAAATAAGTTAAAAAAAACTTACTAAATCCAAAAAATGTTACGTTTTATATATAAATCATTTTTAAAAATGTGGTGTACTTGTAATTAAAACTAAATAATTTGTAGAATTTGATTGTTATTACTATTTGCAATATTTAAAAAGTTACCTTATTAAGCATTAATCCTAATAGGAGCACGATTTTAAAACTGCTAAAATTTGTTGTTTTACTTTTAATATAAAGTAATAATAATTTTACAATTATTCAATATTGCAAAAATTGAACTTAATGATTTTTGTTTTATTTTATTTAACGTCGCTGTATTAATCATTTCGATGTTAATTAGCGGCGAGGATCGTCAATATTTTTGCAGTGTATTTTGTTATTTGCTTTTATATTTATTCATAACAAATATTTTTTGTGTTACGTAGGCAATAAAAAGGTATACTCACTTTTATTACAAAATATAGGATCCTGTCAATTTTTTTAGCTGGGATTCTTACTAATAGAGTTTATACCGTTTAGAGTTTATACTCATAGTGAAATATTGCAGTACTTCACATCTCCTGGTAGAGTTCAACAAAGTTCTATATTTAAAAAATATGTTTATGAAGTGAAATTCTTTTAAAAGTTATACAAAGTCATAAACTATCAGAGTAGATTAGAACATTTGATAACGTCTAATCCATATGATTTTCTGATTATTATTAAAGACGATATTACTTGAAATTATCATTGGTAGTATCTGCGAATAACAAAATGTATGAAAACACCATATGATTAAAAATAATGCTTCTATTCGCACACATTTTTTAAAAAATTTTATTTAACATCGCTGTATTTATGCTATCATTACGATGCTAATTTGCGACGGAGGTCGTTACAGTGTGTTTGTGAATAAAGCACATGTATCGTATACAGTGGTGCTTGTATCAATCATCCAAGACCAGGAATCGAACTCGAGACCTCGAGATGATGAATCCATTACTCTGCCAAGTGAGCCACTGATACCTCAACGTAATGATTTATTTACATACTCGTATATTTTAGTATTTTAAAATTAATGTTTTAATATATTTTGTTAAAATTACTTACAAAAAGAATACAGTAATTAATTTGTGATTTAATAAATGATATAATTTTTCCAAATAATAATATTTCTATCTAAACGATATTGTTTAAATTTAATTTCTATTTTCTAGATAATTTTTAATAAAAATAGTTTTAGAACACATCGTAACAAATTTAAATACAACTGACGCTTAGAAAACGCTGAGAAGTATACGAAGGTAAATATTTAATACTTTTGCTCTGCGATTCGTTAATTCTGATTGCGAATGCTAATATATTAAATGATCTCCTTTACAATATCAATTATTTTGATAAATCTTCGCTTGAACCTCAAACCATTCTTATAATGTTTACGCAATTTTTCTATATTTAGTTCTTGTAAAAATTATTATTCTAATATTATATGTGCATATTTTAAAAATTGTAAATTTTGTTCCTTTAGATAGTCCATTGTTCACGCTGATATTTCTTAAAAGTATCAATATTGCTCCAACTTTCTATTTTAATTTATGAGTGGATAAACTTCTTGAAAGTTTAGCTTACGTTTTACACAATTTGATCTGATTCTTTGAATATTGTTACGTCTAGATAAAATTATTGCAGCTATTAGATTCATATAGTAATTTTAGAATAAAGTTTTTTATAAAAAATATTTAGAAATATCTATTATTTTAGTATGATCAAATAATTTTTTTACATCTTCAATAACCAGTAAAAACTCCGAAAAATTTTTATTACAGGTTCTCATATTTCTAAATAGTTTTAAAACCTTTAATCGTTTCCGTAGTAAAAAATATGTTGTTGATTTCTGAATGGTATTTATTTTGCAATCATGAAATCTTGACTGCAAGTAAAATTTGCTGAAAATCATTACTTAAAATCATTAGTTTTCTAGCGAACGGTCTTTCAAAAGTAGACAAATTCGTGTAATTTCTGTCAATTATTTTCCCATTTTTTGTTCGTATGATAGACACTTCATCCCAAATTAAATAATCATCCATCATACGATTTTCATTTAAAAAAAAGTTGTTTTAATATTAAGGTGATATAATAGTGTATATAATTTATACATAGTTACCGACATTGCAGTTTCTCCAATTTTTTATTTTTATTCAAAATATATTAGTTTAATTGGAAGACTGTAATATAAAAATATTTTTAAGAATTTTGGATTAAGACTTAAAAATTTGGATAACTGTAATGTCTGTATTTTACATTTCCTTAAATAAATCTAATTGTGGCCTATAGGCAAAACTTGAAAGGCCAAGAAGAAATCTAATTGTAATCTGAGCTTTCTATGACTTGTCATTTCTTCTGAATTAAAATAGATGCTATATCTATACAACCATGGAAATAGCCTTTTATACATTAATAGTAAAAGTTTTACTAATTCCTTTAGGATCTTTGATAAATCTAATATAATTCTTTGTACGTCAGTGAAATTTTTTTTATCGCTACTTAAATCTTTTATTACCTTTTAAATATTTAGTAGTATCTTCCTAACTTTCATCATTCTGGTTTTCATAAACCAAAATCTGAACACAAAAGATTTTCTTAATTCGAGACAGTTCAAATATTTTTTAATATTTTTATAATCTTCATTTTTATCATTCTTAAATTTATCCTATATTTTATAAGAACCTGCAAAGTTGAAAACAATCGAAAATAAATCAAAATATTTTCTTACTTGTTTTAGCGTTATAATTAATATACGATGCTTCTTCAAAAAGTGCATAACTTAATCGTTTTTAGTGGTATAGCAATAGTTATAGTTTTTATCTACATGAAAATGTGAGTAATCATAAAACTGTTTAGGAAAATTTTTGTTTCTCGTCATAACACATTGAATTTTTGATGTGTGGATCATGATTTATATATTTTATTACTAATTTTTTCAGATTTTCGTCATCTTGTGGTATTTATGCATGAACATATTTATCGATATCATCTGAATTCTAACAGTCCAAATGAATATGACTTTTACGTGCTTTTTTATTGACTTGTACTGTAATTTTTACAAAATAGTCTAAGTCGGATGACAGTACAATACTTAATTGCTAAAAAATCATTACTTTCTATTTTTAAGAAGGGAATTCAAGAGAAATTAAAAATGAGAGATCAAAACAATAAGAAAAAAGCACAAATTATAATATTTAATCATTATAAAAAGCAAATGCAGATTTTGAGTGTGGGAGGGTGAGAAAAAGTGAAGGAAGCTGATGAAATGGATATTGTATGCAGGTAAAATCGGTAAGGTACAGCTTACAACTATAAATTATGTACATGAATATTTATTTTATTATGACATATCTTTAATATTATTAATTAAATAACACATACTTAAAATTTGATTTTTTTTTATTTCATATTTACATAAAATAATTTATAGAATAATGACGTGATTGTGTTATAAAATTTTTTTATCTTACTTTGTAAAGAGAAAATCAAAATATCAATAAAACTGATTAAAATTAACATTTAAAATATCACTTTTATAAATGCTGTTTGAAAGGTACATTTCAACAATTAAATAATCAAAATTGCTTTGATTACTGTGCGTTAATTTTGTATCATTGAGCACTTTGCGTACAATAATAAATTTGATATACGCAGTGATTTTATTTTACATCACTTCGGGATATAAGTTTATCAGTAATTGATCCACCAGCATATAAGCTAAATGTTTGTTAAAAGGGGCATTTTGAATTGGATCCAAAAGTGTATCCATTAATTTACACCACTTGGAATGTACACCAATAAACCACCAAGGTACAAGATTATAAAGTCCACTTTTTGCTTCTTTATAATTTTCTTCAGCCTTTGCATATTGTGAGGCATCTAGATTTTCATTATCAAAAATAGTTGAATGTAAAAGTTTCACTACCATAGCTGCTCTTCCACCACTTAATAATTTTACTATCATTTCGTTTAACCATCTATTTATAAATGGGTCCAAAGTTTGACGCGATGTCGAAGCTAATATCCAAAAAATTTTAGACACTGTTGGAGAAACTTCTAATAAACTATCCACTGAAAAAATTTTTTTATTATTTATCTTTATAAAACTAAATACAATTTCGAGTAATGTCGCCAAAAATTATCAAAAAATGCAAAAAAAAAGTTAATAAAAAAATGAATAATCAATTTTAAAAACATGTATGTTTTAAATTATATTCAAAAAAGTTTAATTATTTAAAGACTATCTTAATTAAAATTTTTCATGAGAACTAAGCAAAAATAATATAACTTACTAGCCTCCGCGATACAAAAGCAAGCACCTTTGGTATGTTGCAATTTATTTACAATATACGGAAAATTTTGAATCCTTGGATCCAGATGTAAATTATCGTTGAAGGGTCCAATTTTCTGTAGATCCCTTCCTTTTTGGCCTTCATGAAAATTGTGGTCACCAACTAACTCAACTCCTAAATCCGGGTGATCGTGATTAATGTTTGTTGAAGCCAAAAAAGTACTCATGAATTTATCAAGATGTTGACCTTTCTCTTTACGCAATTTATGAGCCATACTTTGGTATAGCACACCGATATCAGGTGTGCTGTAATTTGTAAAATAAGGCTTAAGATTAGGCACCGTAAGAAACGTATGCAGCAACTCGCTACTCCTTAAAGTTGGTTTTGCTAATAGCTTTTGCAAAAAATCTTGATATCGCTGCCTATAACAAATAATTTTTAGAATTTATTTTATCCTATTACAGCATATATAAAAATATGATTATTTAACGATTCTTTTAAATTATATTTTTAAAATTCCAATAATTGAATGATATTAAATATATATATTTTATAATTGCGATTGACATAGTTAAAAAATTAATAAGCTATAGTTCTAAATAAAAGTTTAATGAGACATCATTACCTGCGCCGAAAAAGGTCCTATATCAAAATTGGTTAAAAAGGGTCGTGATTTAAAATTCTGCTAGAAAGGGTTTAATTTGAAAATTCAGCTAAAAAATGCCGAGATAGCACCTTTTTAGCTGTATTTTGAAATAGAACTTTTTTCTAATAGAATTTGGGGATAGGGTCCTTTTTAGTCAAGTTTTAAAATGGGACATTTTTTCATCAATTTTGCGATAGGATCTTTTTTGGCGCAGACAGCGGTATAGATTACATTAGAATCATTTGATAACAAAAAAATTGTTAAAATAGAAAAAGAACATATATTCAAACCTATTAGCTGTTAAAGACGGATGAGGATTTTTTCTTGTAGGCAGTGGTGAATCATTGAGCTCTTTATCACCATGAAATTCGGACAAGCGAGCTCGTAACGCATAAAAATCTTGATCCCTTCGCAATACAGTCCAAGATTTGTCTTCAGCTACGCTATGTACTGAAATCATATACAAAGGTTGAGCACCACCTCCATCAACGTGAGGAACAGTAACACGCCAAGTAGTAAGATCACGTGATGTTGCTGCCTGAGACATAATGCCTGAATCAATGCCACTGCTAGTACGAGGTGTTCCAGCTTCTTCAGCTTGAATTAATACATGTTGTGGAAACGGAGCACCATCTACTGCTGAAGCTTTTAGTACACCTCGGATTTTACCTAACTGGCTAGTCAAACGAGCACCCATACCTACATAACTAGTTGTATTGCTAAAAACATAAGACATTTTATTTGTTTAGTGAAAAAAGGGATAATTTAATCAATCTTTAAACACTTAAATGATAATTCAATTTTTTGTATTTAATTTACCTATTCTGAGTATTTGGTTTAACATTAGTGTTTATAACAGGTACACCACATAGAAATTTATATATCTAAAAAAAAATAAATAAATTATTAATTTATAATTACATTTTTTATAAAGTTTTACAAATAATGAAAAATATTGTTTCATACTTGATAAGTATGATGAAATGATGGGAGCCATGTATTCTCTAATAATGTATGAGCTTCTTGATGTGCTTCATATAAAGGTCGTGAAGTTCTGAGTTCTTGTACTTTTCCTGGTCCAAGATCCAAAACTTATTTGAGCAAAAGAAAAGAAAATCAATATTACACAAAATATTAACAAATATAAAAAAAAAATAAAAATTATTGAATTACTTTGTTTCATGCCTTGTGAAATATACATAGGTAAATTCAAAAAGTCTGCACTTTCAGGATCCAGATAAGTTGAATATATATTTTGGGCATCAGTATATAAAGTCTCTTCAATTTCTGCAGTGATTTCTGGATTTAACATTCGTTTACTTAAATCATCTAAAAAGTAAATAAATTATGATAAGATTTTAAATATATTATCTAATAAATTTATTACATGTTTTTGGCATACCAATATCCAAACAAAATTGTAATAAATTTACTAATCCGGAATCTTTAATATGTTGCATAAACATATAAAGTAGTTCTGGATCATTCAAAACTTCTTCTAATGAAGGTTTTAGTGGATTGGGTGCATTTTGTGTTTGACGACTAGAAATCCAAGATTGAAGCATAGGAACATACATGGTGTCAGTAGACTGAGAAAACTTTCCTTCATGATGAGTACATAAACTTATTAACATGTTAAGATTATCTGGATCAGCAAGAGCATCGATAGCTGGTAATAAAACCCAATTAGCAAGAACTTCACGAAGTATGACCTATAAATTAATTAAAAGAGATATTTTCTTTGCTTAATAATTATTAGAATAAGGGCAAAAAATTTTTTCCTTACTTGATTATTTGTAGAAACATGAACAGCAGGTAATAAATGTGGTAAAAGTGTAGCCACAAGTCCTCTAAGATAATTTAATTCTGCCTCTCTTGAATAAGCTGCTGGATGGATTCTTGAACCTAAGAAGTCTGCAATATGATCTGTAGGTTTACCTCCTAAATCTTTAGCTCGTTTGTTTAATTCTTGCCAATCTTTAGCATGGTTAATAGCCAATGGTATAAGGTGATTAAAAATTACGTATGAAAGATCAGCTTTATATAATCGACCTGTGATATTTGTTGCTGATGTTGCAATAGCTAATCTTAATTGTTGTACAAATGCTCCATTTGATGATAAATCAGAGTACCAGGTACATACATACGTTTGTAATATTTCTTCTAACAGCTGAACAAGTATTTTATATTAAATAGATAAACACATTTTATTGTAAAAATTAAAAAATAAAATAAAGTTTAATAACTACAGTATTGTAGTAACTTTCTTTACATTAATTAATTTCATTATAATTTAAATTCAATCAAATGTTAAAAATAAAATCTAAAGTACTTTAAAAATTGACGATACATTTAATTTTTATACTTACATTCTCTAATGCTAGATCAAATCCCTTGGGGAGTTTAGGAATGGGATGTAAATGTGGTGATTTTCTGTGTCTCTTGCATTGGTTATTACCACACACTCCACATGAATCATCAATACCATATTTACATTTATTATTAGATGTATTTGATGTATTTCTAATCATACATATTATTTGTGTTCCCCATATCAATCCAATTATGTACAAAGCACAAAGAAATATTGCCCAAAACAAGCTAGAACACATGTTGAATGTCAAACAAAAGATAATGTAAATAAAAATATTTTCAATAATATAAAAATAATAACTGCGTGAAATAAAAAATAATTTAAGCGCAAATAACAATGAAAACTATGAAAAAAGAAACAATGAAAACTAACCTGTCAAATATAGCAGCAACAATTCCAAATGTTAAAGCAATTGTTGCTAATGAGTAACCTATTTTATCATACAACATATTTATTAACTAAGTCATCTACTTATTTGAAAAAATCGTCTTGTAAACATTAATTTATACATTGTTTTGCATCACTCCATTGTTGATGTAAGTAACAATCACCACCTATCATTTTATTGATAAAAAATAAAAAGGAAATAAAATTAAAATTTTATCACAATTTTCTTTTGAACGCGATTGAACACTTGACGCGTAAGTAAAATACAATAACATTTGTGAAATTTGACATTTTAAAGAAATGCATATGTAAATTCGTTGCTTGTTAAATACTGTCGTCGGGATAAACGTTCTGCTTGCAAATTGTACATTTTTACCTCAAGTAGATATCCACTTAAATCTGCGCAGACTCGCTTATCGATAAAGTTTATTTTTGAACAATAAAAATTGTAAGAATTATCAATGGAGGTGAGACATGCATTGTTAAAAACTATTAAATAAAATATATATTCAATAAATAAAAATTTATAGATAACTTAAATTTAAAATAAAATCAAAATTATCTGCAATATTTTTACTTTTTATTTAATTGCCCAACTCATTAAAACTCCATTTACGTAAATATTCATTTGTAAATATACCGTTAATATTGAGTAAAATCGAAAATATTTGAAATAACAGTATATTAAAAATTCCTTTTTATTTTGTACTATTTTCCAATAATAATATTAAGGACATTTTTCAATATCAATTCAACATAAAATTTTGACAAAAAAATAGATAAATATTAAAGTTTATTAAAATAAGAAAATATTTTTAAAAATATAAATATAATTTGCTTGTAAAATTACCAGTGATAAGTGTCAATGATAACAATTATGAAATGTTAATTATTTAACAATGAAATAAATTTGTATTACAATTATTATCAATTTATTAAAACTTAAATTTTTGCTTCAATTCTTCTAAGTACAATTTATATTTAACGAAAAATATTACTATATGATTATGATATTCATTAAAAAGTAGTTTTTTTAGAAAAATATAGGAATCAATATATTAAAAAACAAATTTTTGAAAAAAATAAATAAATAAAAGCAGCAATAAAAATGTAATAGACAAAAAAGATTATGAATTTAAAAGTTCAGTTTTTTCTATATTATAAATTAAATAAAGTTCAAATAATTGAAAAGTTAAAATATCCAATTCAACAATTTTTTTTATAGTACATCATTTATTTATAATATGAAAATGTCAGCCAAATTTTGTATCTTTTTTTCTCAATTCTGTCAAGGAAAGGTCGCATGTATGTAATATACGACAAAAATTTTTTTTCCTCAATTTCATTCATAAAGCCTCATTCTTCATTTACCATTGATCCTTAAATTGATTTTCTTTTCTATAAAAAAGACGATCATTCTGCATATATTTATTATAATAATGCATGTAAGGTTGCCTCGACTGTTATTTTAAGGATTACAACTTTACACACATGACTATACATATTGGAAATAAATTGTCGAAATGAAAACAATCTTACAAGACTCCTGCTATAAAATATCTCTTTTTATTTACAGGATTAAAATGCATTTTAAAAGCTATTTTTTTTTATTATTTGCGTACGAAACAATGATAGACGAGGCAGCCTGACAGCTATGACTTGCGATGATGTTGATGACAAATTTTTCCGGGATACTCCATACCACGTTCTTTTGCTCATAAAAATCGCATTTCATACTATATTTTTTTAAAGGGACACATATTTTTTTTTAAATTATAAACTTTGCTCTTGCACAAAAACGACATTTTTAACCGAAATACTGGAAGCTGACTTTTTTTAAGGACACCATTTGTTACATACTTTAAATTTACTTAGAATAACTTTACATTTTTTTTTCTCGTAAATTAAGAGAATTATACAAAACGATAGATGCGAAAATTCGTAGTATATTTTATAAATCTTCATCCTCGTACAAAATTAGCTTTGCTTGAATGACGACAGATAATCAATCAATTTTTTTCAGGAAGATGCAGTCAAGGATGGAGAAACCACATCTGACAATCGACGAAGTGAAGTGCATATGTATTAAGAAGAGTGAAATAAGTTGATTGAATCGAATGATTTGACTGTTGGCGTAATTATATATATAAAAATATGCATGTGACCTCAGATTGCGGTGCATGCTAAGCCTCTTGGAAATCTACTTTATATTCCACATCTTCATCATTTAACTTATTTTTTTTTCATTTTATTTTTTTTTTCAGTTGCTCGCCATCGCACCCTACTGTACTTTATACTTTAGCATTATTGGTAGTTCACAATTGTATCAACTAATATTAGTTCAATTAATAATATTTAATAATAACAATGGGCTCGTAATTCGATCCACATACTTTACAAATATTTCCAGATTACTATTTATATTTTCATTTTTTTTAACCTTTATTTTTCCTCTTTTTCTTTTATCGTCATCACATTCTAAAATATTTAAACGA
This sequence comes from Anastatus disparis, assembly GCA_017163975.1. Taxonomy (NCBI): domain Eukaryota; kingdom Metazoa; phylum Arthropoda; class Insecta; order Hymenoptera; family Eupelmidae; genus Anastatus; species Anastatus disparis. Next base: position 8,561,372 of record JAFFSR010000251.1, read on the forward strand.
GCACAAAATTTCACCTTTGTAATTATCATCGGTGTAGCAATTATAGACGCAAAGATTTTAATCCAAATCAATAAATGAATTCGTTTTCTCTTTATTTTTAATATTATTTAAATATATCAACAATCATTTTAATTTTCAACTACATTAATTCAACTCAAATAAGTCCAAATATCAATACATTAATATACACTATAAAAGTGATATCAGACAAAATGTTTTGAAGGTATATTAAAAAAATAAGACTATAGTTGTACTATCACTTTATTAGTTTTTTTCAACACTACTGAAATAAAAAGAAAACGAATGTTTTGTAATGTTTGGATGAAAATCTTTGCATAAACGTTTGATAAGTTTGGTTGTTAGAAATGCACTTTTTATATCGATAAACAAAACTCTCCTAGCCGCACGCGTAATAACAAATAGCAATATTAAAACGTCTTACACTGGCAACATACGCATGATTTATAACAAGCCTGTTCGAACTTCCGCTAAAACAAAAACTATCGCTGAGACTTAAGGACTATCACTTTGCAATCTGAATCGAAACTTAGTACCGTTTTTTTGCTTTACATATGTGCTTCCCAATATTAAGCTTTTTTTTATTATAAATGAGCATTTAGTCTTTTTACAGTTGATTGTAAATATAATTTTTTATCAACATGAATGAAAGGCCAAAAATTTTAAGTTTTATAAATTGAAAACAAAATAAAAATAGACTTTTCATATTTGTTTTTAATGACAATAAAATAAGAAACAGTACAATAATAATATTAATAATAATATAATAAAAATAATTATAAATTGCGTGTAATATTAGCTAACTTACTCGAGTTACCTCGGTTTTTTACCCACCAAACTCATGATAATTATAATCAATATAATGTTAATATTAATAATAATCCCTTAAAATTACATTTTTTTTTATCGATATTATCTTTTTTCGTTCAGTTTGCGAAACTCTGAAAAATAAAAATATCGTCTTCACTTTATTGAAAAAACTTTGTTACTAATTCATTATTAGGTATTAATATCCCTTTACAAGAAATATCACTCAACGTTCAAATGTTCTTGTTTCTAGGGAAAACCACGCAGCCTTCAATCGTAATTTTTTTTTTCATTTTATGCGATTAAAAGTAGCTTGGATTTCGGCTCCTTATATATTTTCTTCGTATATATAATATATATAATCCGCATATACCTCTTTGCATACTCTGATTCAAAAAATCTGATCAGTTAGGTATAAATTGGTGTCGAGTGTAAGTGCGTACGCGACAGTGTATGTGTACATATGTCAGTGTTTCACGAATAATCGACGTGACAATTGTTTTAATTTTCTTTTAATATACCAAGTATTCGGCTTTCTGTCGTTGCTTCACAATTTCGTTACACTGTAAGTGTTATTCTTTATTCGCGGCAGTCGATAGGGAGCATTTTACTCAACCACCTTCAGCACCTTGCCAATGGCAATCGTTTTATCTGTATTAATAAAATATTATATTAGAATTAAGTTTTATTTAAATTATGTTTATTAAAAAAAAAATAAGATTTAATGAATGAAAAGAAACTTACTTTCGTCCCTGAGGGTGAATCTTCCCATTTGAGGAAATAGTTTGAATCTTTCAAGGCATATAACTCCAGCACACTCGATTCTCATAATAGCTACTTGATCTTGTTTAACGAACCTCGGTCGCGTTTTACTCTTTTCCCCCGTTTTCTTATCTACTAAACATATTAGAGTTTTTACAGTAACTTCTTCCGCGGCACAGTGTATATGCATCACAGCACTGTAACCAGCACAAATGATACTCTTGTGTTCCAAAATGACAACTTGAGCATCAAAGACTTTACCAGTCTTTATGGGATTGTTACCATCGCAAAGCACAAAACCAGGGCTGACATCTTCTTCTTCAATTCCCTTTAGTTTAATCTTCACATTTTCGCCAGGGCCAACAGACGTAACTTCTTCATCATCCGACCACAGTTGGTCCACTACGACTGCAGTCTTAATGAAACAAATTTACATATACATAATTATTAAGTATTTTATTAATTAAATACAAAATTTATTTAGTATAACACAAAGTGGATGAAGAGATTTACTTTGTTATGTAATAATTAATCATTAAAATTGTGTAATAATTACCCTATTTGGCATCACAAGAAGTGAATGTCCTTTTTTAGCTTCTCCAGCTTCTACTTTACCCATAACAACAGTACCCATATCCTTGTATTTATCAACTATGGGCATTATAAATGGACCACTACTCTTGCGGTTCAGAGAAGGAAGTGAATCTATGAAAGGTATAAACGCTGGACCCTTGTACCAATTACAAAGATTGTCAGGAATAGGATCTTTTAAACCTAATCCAAGTTGTCCTGATACTGGCATGAACGTGAGATCTTTTGCTGGATTGAATCCTAATTTACGAAGGTATGGCAAAATTTTATCTCTGCAAATTAAATAATTTATTAGTATCTCAATGATGAATTTTATAGAAGATTTAAAACGATTTTAAATCTATACAAAACAAAATCTATAAAATATTACCTGCATTCGTTGTATCTTGCTTCATCCCATTCAACAGTAGGGTCATCCATTTTATTTACTAACACAACTAAATGTTTAACACCCGCTGTTTTGGCAAGCATAGCATGTTCTCTTGTTTGACCACCCCTATCAAAGCCAGTTTCAAATTCACCTTTTCTCGCTGATATGACGAGGACGGCAAGATCAGCTTGAGCTGCTCCACCAATCATATTTGGAACAAAACTCTTGTGACCTGGTGCATCAAGTATTGTAAAGTGTTTGCGTTCGGTTTCAAAATATGCTCGGCCAACTTCTACTGTTTTTCCTTTTTCACGCTCTTCTTGATTAGTATCTAAAGCCCAGCTTAAGTACCATGTTTCTCTGCTTCGTTCTTTAGCTTCTCTTTCGTATTTTTCGAGCGTTCTTTTGTCGACCATCCCCGTCAAGGCCATTATTTGACCACCAATGGTAGACTTTCCAGCATCTGTTTTTGTAATATATTTAAATAAATAATTTAAAATTGAATTATAAGAAGAATCTTTGTTTTGCTATTTTTTTTTCTTGTTATTAAAATCTACAGAATAGGAAAATAAATTTTATAAATTAATAATTAAAAAAGCAAAGAATATATCTTACGCAATTTTTATTCTGAAATTTATATTATAATCGATCATATTTTACTTACCTACATGGCCAATAAATACAACATTTACATGCTCTTTTTTACTCTTTGTGTCTTCTGCAACTTTAACGACCTTCTTCTTTGGCACCTTAACAACCGTTTCTTCATCTTCTTCAATTTCGCCTTCAGCCTGAAATGTATTACAAATATTCAAATAAAATAAATGGATACACATTATCATATATTTCATGTGAAAAATCTTTTAGTTTTCAAAAAGTTCTGTATATTTTGTAAAAAGTTATTTAGAATAATCAATTTATTTAATTATTAATTCAATATCAATTCTCTCTTATTAAAAGATATAAAAAAATTATGCATCATATAATGATTATTATTTAAATCTGATCATATTAAAACCAACTACGTATAAATAACATTTTATTTACGCATGTTGTGTAAGAAGCAATTTGACACATGTTATGTAAGAACACATTGTTATCTTTTTACCTCTTCATTTTCAGGAGTCAAAAGGGGATCTCCATCTACTGCTGCTTCTTCCCACGAATCAGCAGGTTGATGCTCAGGACTGGCATTTGTAGATTCAGCATTAGATTTTGGAATATTTGGAGATGGTATTCCTCCGCCAGCTGGGGGCTCCTCGTCTCTTGATACAACCGGATCAGGAGGAACAGTTGGTGTGTCTGTATCTGCACAAAATACAAAATCAATTATTACATTTGATAATGTATTTTAATCCACTACATTTACCTGTCATATTTATAAATATACTTTTATTAATGTACAAAATACAAAATAAAAATTTTTTCTTCAATTATTTCAATGTTTTAAAGACATGCAATATCTATATTATACAAAGAATAAATAGAAGCAATTCTTTTACTGTCAATTTGTTCAAAGACTATCAATAATTCAAACATAATCAAAATAATTACAAACAGTCATAAAAATTAACCAACATTCATTTTAACTACAATTTAATACTAAAATTGAAAAATATAAAAGTAATAGTAAAGTTTAATAATTGACATATTGCACAGAAATAAATTAAAATGTAAAAAGAAATTAAGTTTAAAACGTAGCAAGTTCAAACAAAAATAGAAAAATTTCTACAAAATACTATTAAAATATGATACAAATATGTATATATATGCAAAAATGTACAGGCAATTAAATATTCATTTATTGTTCCATGTATTTATAAAAAGGAACTTGAATAAATATTATAAGCATAATCTGAAGGCTTTTCGATTACTTCATCACCAGAATGCTCATATAATAAGTAGATAACATTTACAAAAATGAGTTCGTATCAACTAGTTTAACACGAAAAAATGATCCTGTTAAAGTAGCCAGAAAAAAAAATTAACGTACAACATAATGCAGACATAGATACATTTAGATTGAAATAATTTATAATTAATACGTGTTTTGAGTATTTCAATATTTCTCTAAAATAGTAAGACATAAAATATACTAAAAAAAGAGAAAAATAAAAGCATTAAAAGATTGCTTTTTAGTTATTTTTTAATGGCTAATATAACCAAAAAAATCAAACTAAATATTCTCGTGATTTTCGCAACATAAACATGCGGACATTCTTTTATAACCCTCAATAATTTTCTGTAGGGAGGTTTTTTACCAGGCCACACAGCACTTCGTTACTAAAAGAATGCCGGGAGAATCATCATAATGACGTAGATTTCTACTACCTGACAATCGGAAAAAAAGGATAGGTTTCTAAGAACGTTTTTTTTTCCAACAATATGTTACCACTTGAATGATATAAGCGACAACGATGTAGGATGCTTAAGATGATAAAAAATTTCTATGAATGTAATATGGAGCATATGGATTCTTAACATGCTTCGAATTTTTCAATTAAAACGCATGCTTTAATTAATTAAAAAAAAATGTATGATAAAATATAAAAATTAGAAAAAATCGTGCGAGGCGAGGAACGGGCAGCGAGCAAAAGATAGTAGAGACATCATGATCTCTCTAGACTTGGTTTTACGAAATAATAATTTCGTAAAAAAAATGTGACATAAAAATATTGAAAAAATGGCAAGCTACAGAAAATCAAGCTTTGTTCAATCAAATAATAAAATAATGATTGTAAATAGAGAAAAATCTTTGAAGATAAAGTATTTGGCAAGGCGAAGAGAGTTTTGTGAAAAAAAAACTAACCGTGATGAGTTTCAGGTGGCATGGAGGTGATAGCCGTAACGGTGGCTAGCTGTGCCGACTCACCAGTAGCAGTATTATCAGGCGTTATTGGTGGCGAGGATTCGAGTATTGGTGTAGGAGTATCAATATCCTCGCCAACCTGCATTATACCAGTAATCTGCTGCTGTTGATCTGCTGGCAGGCCTGTTGTGGTGGTAGTTATAGGCTGTTGCGGCATTATATTTGCCGTACAAGCCTGATTAGATGCCGGCGTAGAATTGATGCAGAATGAAGGCACAAATTCCGCCGCGTTGACGTTCAGCGTGGAGAACTTACTCTCGACGGTTTTTTCCAAGGCATCATTTGTATCAGCCTGCTGTTCCCAAGAATCCGGCGCCACGCTGTTCGCCATGATTTCTTTTTTCTTCTTTTATTCTTAGAAAAAAAAACTCTATTACGATTTACTTTACTTTATGTTAACTTTTAAACTGACGACGTTTTCTTTTTTCCTTTTAACAAATCACTATTAGAAATGGTCTTTTCCTCTTAGACGTTTACTTTTCGTCGTCGCACGTAGAGCCCCTCGTGTCTCGCACACACAAACGAAACGTCGAGAGGAAAAGAGAAAGAGAGATAGAGAGGCACACTTTTAGGATGGCGTGCCGTCGTTTCACGTATATACATACACACACGCACTTATACGATATATACCAGCAACCAACTTTTACTTTAGTTCTCAGTTCTCTCTCTTTGGCTTTATCCGGATATAGAAAAAAGGAGAGGATATCACGTCTTCACGTTGCTAGTGCGCGGCGCTGTACCGTTACTGGCCCAGTGCACGAGCCGGCGCTCACGCATACGATCTTATTTTTTTCTTCTTTCTTCAACACACCACCTCTTACGCGCACGTTTTGATAACCAAAGTTTTACTTTTAAATGTTTAAATGGAGCCAGATAACCAAAAAAATCGTGTTCTTTTTTTATTTTTATAGCTATCACGTTGCAACGATATGTTATTTTAATTTTCTTTTGAAATTAATAACCAAAATGGGAAAACATATATTAAGTGTGCCCTGCACACAACGCGTTTTCAACTTTTGGCTTACGCGCGTGTAACCCCCGTATTATAAGCCAACACACTTGTCTTTCTCTCTCTCTCTCTTTTCAACTTAATACTCGTACTCGTACTCTCCCATTCTGAGGTATTAGGCTATAGGCGAGGGAAATGTACTCGCGCATTAGTACATAACTTTCTCGCTGCTGTGGTGGTGCTGGTGCTGCCTCAATGCTTATACTTTGTTAAAATAACTATATATATACGAATCTGTATATGTTAACGTGTTTGCTATTACTACTCTGCTGTACTGCTGTGCAGTATAAGTCTGCCGGAAACTGCGTTGGTCAGAGCAGGGAAATGGCCGAGGCCGAGGCCTTTTACTATATTATTGTCATAGTATTGGTACGCTCGTCTATGATCGTGTATAATATAGGTTCTTTCCTTTCAAGTAGCAATAAGAATCTCATGTATTGTATATTTTGCCCTCGTGGCCTACCCTTAAGCGCGCTTTCGAACATTGTTGCCAAACTTTTTGAAAATTTTGCCCTTTGTAAGACATGTTTTCATTCTTTCTTTTAGAAACGTTTATTAAAATTATTATCAATAATTGAACTTAAAATATTACAAGTTTACGATCAACGTAAGCTTAAACAAAAAATAACTTTTTAGTTATCGTATTCCAATTATAGCCTTTGTTCTTTGATAAAAAACGAAATAAGATTTTTGGCATTCCATTTTTTTTATACAGAAACCAGCTCAAACTAGTTTCTTCTCTTCCTCGATATATTAAATATACTATAGCGATAATAGGGTTTTACTTGAATCGGTTACCAGGCAATCATTTGCCCATTTAAAAATTATTTTAATAAATTATTGAAATTTATGAATTGTACGTATTTTATAGCAACTAAAGTTTAATTAGGTAAAAATTTTCAATATTTTTCATTAATAAAAATTTAATTATTCACTATTTTGGTAATTTTCAAAAATTAAACTTTTTAAATTTATTTTTTAAATTATAAAAATAAATAAACCATTGCTTAACAATTTGTTCAAGTAAATGTGATTCAGTTTCATTGTCTTTTATAACAAATAAAAATATTTAAAAACATCACATTTGTTTTCATTTCAAGTCTGAGTCACTAAATTTTTGTCATATGTATTTTAAATTGTAAGCAAATTTTTTCTTTAGTAACCTATTATTAATATTAAACATTTATTAAATGTTGCAATGATAATTTTTTGGTACAATAATAAAAATTACTATAATCAATTATTTAAATACTAAATCCTAAAGAAAATTGATAAGCATCATTGAGTTCTATATTCATAGCTTCCTTCAACCTGCAACATATGTAGGCATACAAAATTATTTTTAAATCATACTATCCTCCCACGTTGTAACATAACCTTACAAATCGCTCCATAACTGGATATAACTCCAAAAAACTTGAATGAATCGCCTCATACCGAAATTGCAAATTTCCTCGACAGCGCTAAAAATTTGCTACAATAAAAATCATAAACAAAAAAATTTGAATGCGTGGCAATGACAACGTAGCAAGTTATAAAGCCTCTGATGAATAAACATTTTCCTATATATATATATATATATATATATATATATATATATATATATATTCTCAAACACGCACATAGTAAGCAGCGTAGCGTATTCTTGAAGATAGTTTTTTTCGATGCGTAGTCCAATGCCGCAGAAGTATGAAATACATGCCTGCAGAATATGTCGCACGCGCGCATACTGATGTTATATAGCTAGTTTGCCGGCATTCCGCCCTCTTTTTTACCCTTTCCCTATTACTTTATGCGGAATAAAGTTTAATACTGAGCTTTTTTCATTATTTCAGAGAAATATATTATTTGAAATAATTTTTTCATATAAGTTTTTTATTATTAAATTTTATTTTCCTTTTTTTAATACAAAATAAAAATTTTTTTATAAAATATTTATAGTTTTTATGTTTTTTATTTAATATATTCATTATATATTTATATTATTACGATTTCCTAGAAAAGGATGTTTTTTGCTTGGTACTATTTTGGAATAATAATAATTTTAAATCTTATCTACATTATTTAATATTTAATTTTTTTAAATAATGAATGATACAATATAATACATTATTTAGAAATAAAATTTACATATTTTTTGAAGTATACATCCTTTTTTAGAATATATTTCATTTTGGAGCAATTTAGAACTCCACTTTTCAAACCTTCTGTTATCATGTCATCATGTTATAAAAATTGTTTTAAACACGCAAGCAAGCGCATATGTATATGTGTATATTATATGTAATATGAACATTATTAACAATAAGTTCTGGAAGAAAAAGAACGAATGGTATAATGGAAAAAATTGTCGATAAAATACAAAATTAAATGATCTGCAATATTTCTGCGAATGGCCAGTAGATAGCGAAAGTTCACGATCAGAATTGTATTTCTCAGACCCCACATAAAGTATTCAAATAAAGTGGGGAAATGAGATTGATAACTATTATAATAATGTTGATAAAAAGAGAAAAGAACACAAGATAATTTCTTAGCTTTCATTTACATCTGGTCTGATGTAAGATCGACGCGATCATAATCAATTATGATCTGTCTTACATTTAGAAGCAAGTTTTATTTATGTTGATTTGAACTTTATAACCTATCTACATTAACCGATCATTTTATATTTGGAGAAAGAACCACGTGAATTTATATTATAGGATTAATTAACATAATCAGTGAAATCTTAAGTGAAGTTAGTTTTTTGAACAGCTGTTCGTACATCGGCAAAAAAATGGTAATAAAAAAACATTATTCATTGTTTTTATAAATAATTGACTTTATCCATATTATTTGTATATGAATACAATTGTTTTGTGAAAAATCGTCAAGTCATCGCACTGTTAACTAATTCACAATTAACATACTGTTCTAACTTTTAGTTTAAAAACGTCACGAGATTGATCTGCACGAGTAAATTACCTGGTGCTCGTTCTTCTATAAAAATGTTTTCTGTTCAAACTAATACAGGTATATATACAACAGTTATTGCATATATAGACTGCTTACGATAAAATTGAAATATTTAATTAATGAATTAAAATTCATATGTAGTATTTGAAAACTACTTTAATTACATACAAAATACTGTTTTTATGATAAAATTATTATTAAAAATAAATTAAGCATATTATTATAAACTTTATTTATATTTTAGTAATTAATGAATTTTTCATTTTTTACAGCAAGTGCTTCTGATGATAATGATGTATTAATACAAGATGTAAGTTACATTTAAAAAATTGAATTTATTTTTATAATTTTAAAAACTTATTATAAAATTAGGTTGGAAGCAGTGGCTTAATTGTACTGAATCGTCCAAAAGCTTTAAATGCCTTAAATTTATCTATGGTACAAAAAATTTATCCCGTTTTAAAAGAATGGGAATCGACAAAAAAATTAGTTATTGTAAAAGGTTCTGGCGATAAAGCATTTTGTGCTGGTGGAGATGTCAAATCTTTAGTTCAGTCTTTAAGTGAACCAAAAGGAGATAAGCTTGGAAAAGATTTTTTTAGAAATGAATATACGTAAGTTTCAAATTATTTCATAAAAAAATAAAATTTTTATTATTTGAAATGTAGTGATTTTTATTGAGTATTAAAAATTTTTTTTCAAATTATTCTTTCTGAAGAATTTTTTTACTAATTAAATAATTTTGTTTTCTTGATTTTTAAAATTTAGTAAGTAGAATTAATTTTTCAGCATGAATCATCTTATTGGTACTTACAAAAAGCCATACATTGCCTTGATTAATGGCATAACAATGGGAGGTGGTGTTGGTTTATCTGTTCATGGCAAATACAGAATAGCAACTGAAAAAACATTATTTGCTATGCCAGAAACTGCTATTGGTCTGTTTCCAGATGTAGGTGGCACTTACTTTTTACCAAGGCTCAAAGGAAAACTTGGATTATTTTTGGGATTAACAGGATATCGATTAAAAGGTACATGATTTTTTTAAATATACTAGAAATTATAACTTAATTACCGCATTTCTTAAAGGTGTTGATGTTCTACATGCTGGTATTGCAACTCATTACGTTACTTCGGATAAACTTGAAAACGTAATTCAATCTTTACTCTCAGAAAATGCTAATGTGGATACAGTTTTAAATGAATATCTCCCTAATAATATGAAACAAGAATTCAGTTTATCTCCCTATATTAAATTAATAAATGAATGCTTTTCTGCACCAACAGTTGAGGAAATCATCAATAAGTAATATATGAATTACTTTAAATTTCAAATAGTAAAAAATTTGTTATAAATATTAACAATTTTTTTCTAGACTTCAAGAAAATAAATCTGAATGGACACAAAACATTGTAGAAACACTTAACAAAGTATCTCCTACTGCTCTCAAAGTGACAAAAAAAGCTATTGAAGAAGGCAGTAAGAAAAATTTGGCAGAATGTTTAACAATGGAATATAGATTAGCATGTGCATGTCTAAATAAAAACAGTGACTTTGCTGAAGGTAATTTTATCTTTTTTTATTCTAATAACTTATTGTCAATGAAAAAAAAATTAATGTTTTTTTTTATGAATACTTAGGAGTACGAGCACTGTTAATAGATAAAGATCAAAATCCAAAATGGAATCCTAAGACATTACAAGAAGTTTCGAATGCTTTTGTGGAGCAGAGATTTGCACCTTTACCATCTCGAAGTGATCTAACACTTTCAAAGTTGTAAATATTGTAAAAAATAAATTTTATATTTTTGTAAAATTTGTTTCTTGTTAAAAATAATTTTTAATATACTTTCCTTTTTAAATATTTAAAATTATTTTGTTAACAAATATAAATAAATTTTTTATATGATTGTTTTATTGTAAAATATGTAAATTAAATGTTTCTAGTATAAAAACATTGTTTTTATTCATGTAAAACGAACCAAGAAAATAATGCACGTTAAGTACCTTACAACTATTGCAGATGCACAAAGAACATGTCAATCATTACTGAATTAACCAATCACACAATCAATATGAAGCATCAGATGACTTTTTACAATAAATTTGCTAATTTGAGTACTTATTCGCATATTCGCTTGTTAGACTAACAATAAAAAAATTTGCTAAAAAATAAATCTTACATGGAGAAGAAATCACGGCATAATCAGAAATTACAGATGATAGTTTACCTATCTTTGGAATAGTTTTTGTAAATGAAGTCAATAAAAGTAAAACAAAATAAAATTTTAATTCAACTATTTGTTTAATATTCTAACTATAATTTTTGCTAGAACCAAAATCCCAAAATTTTTGGAAAATTGTCTCAAAAAACGCATTTCTTTATTTGCCTTCATATATTTCTAATATAATTGCAATAAATAATGTTGATATACTTAAAAACAGTAAACAACATTTGATATCACCTAAGTTTCTTGTAGTATCAAAATCATTTGAAAATTTTAATAAAAAATAACATTTACTGATATTAAGAATATGAATACGCTTATGTAAAATAATAAAATTTTTATATTATTTGTAGACAATTAGACCAATTTACAAATGGTTTGAAACGCGAACAACCTGTTTTTTATAACGACACATGTAAAGAAATAAGCTGTAAAAATGTCTGGACTTCTTAAATAATTACTTTATTAGCGATTTCATTATCAAAATGTTTTCAACCACTCCTCAGTATGTCACTGTACTTACTAAAGTAGACTTTGTAGAATAAAAATTTCAAGGAATTCTATAGAATTCATTTTTTCATTATTGATAAGTATGTCGATTTTAGCGGCTTTAATACCACAGGAATAGATCTTATAGCTACAGCTAATTATCACACACAACGTTCCTGCCTTGTGTTTTTTTCTTAAATTCACTGAAACCCTCACCTATTAATTATTTATAACTTTTTTTTTGTAAAAATTAAATTCATCCTGTCGTACTAACGCCAATATGCAGAATGAACCAGAGTTTTAGAAATTATGAATTACTGGGGAGTTGAAGTATTCAGATGTCAATTACGTGCATTCAGTCAATGTACTGTGCAAGCCAGCGAAAACCCTCGCCATAGCCTTGCCTCTTCAGTACCGAGCACATAAATAGTTCCAATGGGCGGCCGGGAATATCACTGCGTGGAATTTTTCCCTGAAATAAGGAGAAAAAGAAATATGAATTTTCACTAATTACCAGTATAAATAATCAAACCCTAATTAATTATTACGTTATTAATCTTTGAAAGATTATATTTAGAGAATTCATAACATTTTTTCGTTGATATTCAGATCATTTGTCATAATATTAAGGTTGTATAAAAGAAAAATATTGATTAAATTGAAATCAATTAAGTAGTTTTAAATTATTATAAAGCACATAGTAATTGAATAAAATAAATTAAGAAAGTTTTTATAATTAAAATAATTATTAATTATTACTTTCACAAAACAAGATGTATAAAATAAATATACCTTTCCAGTCGTTTGTCCAAAAAGATTGAAGAAATTCCTAAGTTCATCTTCAGATGCTGCACCAGCCTTATCAATTTTATTACCAAGAACAAGCACCGGACATGCACTCAATTGCTCATCGGTCAGAAGTGAATCCAATTCTGCTCTGGATTCTGGTAACCGTGATCTATCACTGGCATCTACCAGAAATACTACTGCATCAACTGCAGGAAAGTAATCTTTCCAAACTCTTCTAGCTATAGTATATAAATAAAATAATTAATTCTCTTTTAGCATTTTCTAGAAAAAAATGTGAAAAATGACTCAATACTAACCTTGAGTGTGACCACCAAGATCAAAGGTAGTAAACCTCATGTTACCAATAGATAATTCCTCTGATGCTATAACAAAGAAATAAGAACTATTACAAAACATAGGAATCATAAATAAGCTTCTATTCTTAACAAAAGCATTTAAATGTGTGTGTCTACTAACTATACCGATTATTTTAAAACATTTTGAAATCTTAGAAATATATTATGGAAGTATAAAATATTTATTTTTATGAGATTGAAAAAAATAATTATTATTTTAAATTATGCTATGTATATAAATTACACAAGTAGCAAACCAGACTTTAAAACTTCATCATTTTTTTTTTTTGATAAAACTTATACAAGAGATTATAGCATAACAATCACATAACTTAAAATAAATTAATTTTTTTTATTATTCAATGTTTTCAATGCTAGATATATTTGTATATTAATATCGAAGTAATAATTGTAATATTAAAATTAACAGAGTTCTTGATAAACAAAGACTCTCATAAATTTTAATTTATGTAAATAACTTTTTATTTTAATTTTAATAATAATTATGTTTAAAATAATATATTTTTCAAAAATTATATATTAATTTATTTATTTGTTTCTTTAACAGGATAAATCCCATAAATATAAAATATATATCTTTAAAAAAAATCAATTATTAATTTATCACAAATAAAATAAAATAAAAAATATACTGGTTAAGTATCAATATTATTTGCTATGAATAGAAATAAACAAAAAAAATGGTTAGTTGATAAGTTAGTTACTTGGATGCAATGTGGGTACATGTTGTGCGAGTCGATCATCTTTAAGCATGTGAAGTAACGTTGTTTTTCCTGCATTATCCAATCCAAGAAACAGCAACTTTCCACTCTTCTTCCATAATCCTGAAAAGCAAAAAACACAAGCATCATGCATAAGTTTTTGAATTTACTTACTAGGTTTAGGAATTTCTAAAGGTTGTATTAAATTCTCAGCAACAGCTGCATTTATTACTGAATGTCGACCAGAATTGGGTAAGCCAAGAATAGCAAATCTTCCACGACAAACAGGCAGTTGAAAACCTATAGAACTTACATATATCTTGATCTCAAGTTTTCACCAAGATATTGTTATTCTATAATACTACCAATATAAAGTTATTAATTTTAATACTTCTTTTTTTTTTTTAATAAAAAAACATGATTTTATTACTTTGTAATTAATTACTAGAACAAATTTAATATTTTTTATATTTCATTAATAAAGAAATTCCTTGACATTGCTTGATTTAAGTAATTATAAATCAACTAAAACAGCTATAATAAAAATTTTTCATTTTCTTATGAAGCAATGGAATTCGAAATTTAATGTTTTGCTCTATAATGATGACTATAAGTCATTTTATTTCAATCATCTATTTATAATATTATAATTACTAATTGTATAAATTTCAAGAAAAATTTATTAAAATTATAAATCTCATTTGAAATAGCAAATAAAATTTAAATTTACTATTAAATCTCATTTTACATAAAAGAAGTCTTTATTCAAACGTAATTTTCGTAAATATAATATTTAAATAATACAGCTTAGAGATAAAAAATAATCAAAACTATGTTCATAAAGATCATGTTGACCAATTCTATGAATGCGTAAAATAAACGAATTACGCATTTTGAATGATCACGTAGATACGTAAATGAGCATATATATAGCCAGTTATTCAATCTAAACTTATGTAGATGGTGAATATTGTACTTACCGAGGTAGCCCAAAACCCCAGTGAACCAGTCCCAAATAAACATGTTCCAAATCTTAAACTATGTATGCACGTTTGTTACTTGTTTATGATTCTCTCCGTCCTATCAACTTGGAGAGAGAGAGAGAGAAAGAAAATGAAAAAAACTTAAACTTCTTTTTGAACTCCCCCTTTGGATGACTCTGCAACAAAAAGACACGTCGTCGAGTTTCTACAATCAAGAAGGTTTTATATATATTGCTTGCCGCACGCGCTCTCTTATTATTTGCATATATATATATATACATATATGCACACGAAATTATAAAAATCAAGGCAGATAGAAAATTAAATAGTTACAAAAGCAAGACTTAAGAGAAAGACAGATATATACTAATGGCAGGAAATCTCGCGATCATTTCACATGTAATATAACATATATGTATATATCGGATCTGACGCGTATCGTGTGTTGTTGATGAAGTAGCAGTAACAGTAACAACGTTATTATTTTATCTCATAGATATAATTTTATAGATTGGAGCTCTATAGCTCATGCGCGCACATTACCATGTGCGCAAACGAAGTCACATGTGTATGTGTATGAAAGAGAGAAGTGTCGATGTTGATTATTATTTTTTATTTGGTTAAACTTCACAGGTGTCAGCATTTAAAAATCATACTGATTTTAATATTATATTAAAAATGCATTGTTTCAATTGAAAAAAAATTATTATTTGATTATTATGATAAATAGCATGACAAGTCAATATTTCATAAGTTAAGACATTAGTGTTATCATTTATAAATTTCTTTTATTAATGAATTTTACTGTTGATTTCTTTTGTGATATGCTTCTATTACCTTTTTGTAAGATAATATAATTAATTATTTGAGTGCAAGATATTCATTTTTATATATCTTAATTTTTTAACAAAATCATAATTAATAATATAAATTCATTATTAAATTTCTTTAAATTGAATTAGTTCATGAATAAAATCATAATTTAAATTTCTCTAAAACCAGTATTTTCTTACAAGTTGTCTCATAAGTTAGAAAGTTATTTCAGCCGATTTTACCAAGAATCATCTTAATGAAATTTTGAATGCATTACCATAGAAGCTCATCAAAACAATTTCTAGAAAGTTTGTACTTAAAATGAGTAAATTATAAAATTTTTTTTTCAAATGCATTACAACATTTTTAACATTATTAACATTTAGTTTTTAATAATAAAAAATATAGTTTACATGGATTACAAAAACAAAAAAAAAATTAATTTAAAAAAAATATTTTATTTTGAATTATTATAGAAACTTTAATCTATCCAAGCTTTAAAACAAAATCACGTACCTTAAATAGTTAAATAATTAGAAATTTCGAAATGCATTAAAACAAAAGAAATTAAATGGCACGTAAGTATGCGAAGAATTCGACTTCCTATCCCGACTTTAAGTTTGTTTCACACTATTAGCAATGAATTTTTTTCACATTTATAATAAAATAACGTTAAAGATAACTGAAGCAATTTTCTATATAAGCAAAAGATTATTTACGTAAATGATAATACCGTTAATGAATAATTAAAAAAATGATAAAGCAAGAATATAACTAGGCAGTACATTACAACCTTGGAATGTTAAGTCTTGTTGGAGTACACGTCAAATTTCCTAAAGACTATCTGTTAGCGACTAAATTTCAGTCTTTTATCTTTTACGTGAAAATAACTTAAAACATATTTTAGTACAAAAATTTAATTCTTATTTCTCGTGTACACGCGTATGCTAACACGTAGTTAAATAGAACCAAAAGAGGGGCAAAAAAAATTGATGTTATAGGCAGAAAAATGGCCCCTTCTACTATACATTTGCCCCTCTCTCTTAACTTGCCCACATATTGGTACTTTAATTGCCTTATACACGAGAATGACTAAACTCGAAACTCTTAGTTTTATTTTGTATAAAAGTTTAGATTTATATACATGTTACACCAAACTAAACTTATTTGTTTATACAAATAAAATACATACTGTCCTGATTTAAGCTAGCAAAAGAATCATCTAACCTAGCAATTTAGCACAAAATCTTATGATAAAACCATAAATGCATTAATTTTTACAAAAAAAAATTAAAATATCTAACTTTAACCTACGTTAGTGTTTTAAACTCAACGTTTTTTTCCCAAAATAAAAATAAAAAAAAGGTATAAACTTTTCTTCTATTTTGTGAAACTTGGGTACAAAGTGGCAGATGGCAAAAATAAAGAGAGAGCTAGGCTAAAGCTGTGCTCCAAAAATATAACACACGTTGAATAGGTCTATACGAAAGCGAGTCATCAGAAACAAGAAATGAGAAAGAGATAGAAGCAAGGTTACGCCCGCGCGCGTCCGTCCGTCTACCTACAATAGTTTGCCCTTTCAGGAATAAAATTCACAAAATAAAATTCACTTTAATATGATAATATTATAGAAAAATCACACTTTAATTCACGATGTAATGCAACGAAATTTAATATTTCGCGCACTCACAAAAACACATACCGTTATTGTAATAGGGGATGTAAGATGTCCAGGAGGAAGAGCCCGTTAACGTTTACAATTTAACTTTCCTCCGGGAACTCTCTTAAATTCTGTTGCGGGCTGACAGACGAGCAATCTTCCCCCACGCACACTCATGCACGCTTTTCATTTGCACACTGAAAGTAATGTAGTACAAATATGTTTCTGTACAAAATTTAAGTCTGATAATGTTGGTACGATTTGCGCTGACGTTTACTTCCGTCAGCCATACTTTAGTCAATGCGCATTTTTGTGCTGCATCATTAATGGCGCGAATTTTCAACGTTATGCCTTTTTTTATTTTTTTTTAAGCCAGTGGGTTTTTTATTGATGACCAGTTATGACTATCTTTTTAAATATAAGCCTGCTCTTTGATTTTATTTTAGATTTTTATCTTTATTCTCAAGGTTTGTAAGAAAAATTCAAAAAGTGTTTCTATGGTATTAATGCATTTAAAACAATATAACAATTTTAAATTATTTTAAATTAAAATATTATTAGATGAAATTTGGTCAGTATTCTTACCACGGATGTTAATTTTCAGATGTCTGTTTTGTTTAATAATACAATCAACATTGTAATTTTAGATCTAAACAAACTCTGAACATATGATAAATCTTCTTTATAAAAAATTATCTAGAAATCACTGCAGGTGTTTTGTTTTACTTCACAAGATAAAAAAAAATATCAGTTTCATTTGTTATAGTATGGGGTCAATCATCTAATTTCAATTATTACAATGATCAATATATACTTCCACGTTTAAGATTTTTTTGAAAAAAAATTCAGAATTCAGTTAAAAAATCTTAATGTACGTTTTGAAAAAGTTAAAAATGATAAATGTTTATCTTAAAATGTTCAGTTGGATTGGCTACATCCCATCTGAATTCCAGATCAATTTAGCTGAAATTCGGATGAATCTAAGTGAAATTTAACCAATCCAACTCGACATTTTTAACGGAGTTACATCAAATATCAACCAGTCATCAATTTAAAACTTTCTTTACTTAATCTATTATAATATGAATAAAAGACATTAAATAACTAAACGAATTTTTATTATAAAAAAATTTTTAAATTATAGTTTAACATAACATTGTTTTTGTTTACATTAAAAAATAATTTGTATAAGACTGTTATCTTAACCATCAAATTCAACTGCTGTAGCGGTAAAATGTATACGAAGCAAGTCTACAATCTGAAGTAATCGTTAAATGCTCAAAATGTGATGCTTCCCGTTTATACCTTAGTCAGTTCATTCAACGCATAAAGTTAAATTCATTCCGTGTAAATTAATGAATAACTTAATAAAATAAATAAAATAATTATCAATTTAAAAAAAAAAATGAAATTTTTAACATATTGTTTATTTTAATATAAGAGACTATAACAATAAAATTGAATAAAGTGTAAAATAAATGAAAAACGAAAACGTACAGTTATACTTAATCGAAAAATATAGTGTTGAATTGTTGTAGCCGCGCTGCAGAGCCCTATGGGTACATACAGCTAAGTTCAGAGTACATTTGATCCAGAAGAGGTTGTTTCTTGTGGCTTGGGCTTGGGCGATGTTTGGTTGAAAAACCGAACTCTGAAAACGAGGGAGGGGAGAAACAGCGGACACATACGCACAGCGTTGTTCCTTCTATCTCTCTCTTGCACGTACTTAGCGTTCAGTATTGTATATATATATATATATATATACTTTTTCCATTTGAACAAACTCACTGTATCTTTATCTCTCTCGCACACAGTGTCTCTTTCTCTTTCTATTCATAAACTGAATAGTGTAGTAATATAGAAAAAACCTCGTCTCCGGGCGCAACATTGAAGACGAGGAATATAGGGTGTTGCAGCGTTGGGGCTCTCCCCCTCTTAAAAAAAAGGAAAAAAAGGATACGAATAAGCAAAAAAGAAGACAAGTTGCGCGCGCGTTGACCCGTCGTCCGTCCGTCGTCTCTTTTAATTAAAAAAGGCCAAGATGTTGTCGCTCGGCCCAAAAAAAGACGGTGGACCAAATCTTAAATTTTTCGATTTTTCTGAAATATTATCTCAATTTGAGACTATTAAACAGTGGCTACTGAAAAACGCTAAAAAGGTAAGTTTTTCTGAGTACTTTGTGTTAGATCATTTCGTGCGCGTTACTCAAACCCGGCGTCAGGCTCTATTTCGACGTTTGTAACACGCTTTTAAATCGTGAATGTTATTATCAAGCTAGTATAAAATGTTGAAAATTAGTTTAAAAGTTTTCTAAAATATGGTATCTTAATGAATAAATTTACGCGATGTCGATTAAATTAATGTAAAATAAGTTTTGTTACAATGGCTTGATGATGCTAGCATAACCTATATCAGTGCCGCCTTTCATATTGTGACGAAAAACGATCGTACCACGAACGATATTCAGCAAATATAAAATAATTTTTATTCGTCCGCTACTGTATCTATATTATATGCTCGCGTTAAATGTACGAAACAATAGTGATTTTTAAAAATTTAATGACAAATTACGATCAACCATACAATTCAAATGAATTCATTATTGAAATAGTTTCAATATATTTAAAAAAATTGATTTTGGTTCATTGATTTTTCAGGTAGTTGCATAATT
Organism: Anastatus disparis; assembly: GCA_017163975.1. Taxonomy (NCBI): domain Eukaryota; kingdom Metazoa; phylum Arthropoda; class Insecta; order Hymenoptera; family Eupelmidae; genus Anastatus; species Anastatus disparis. The sequence goes on from JAFFSR010000251.1 coordinate 8,581,467, forward strand.
TCAGAGTAGATATAAGAATTTTTAGTTTATAAATCATTAATATTTAATAATTTTTATATTTTATTTCAACAGTACGTTCAAACAGATGTACCAACAAGCAAAAGTTTGTCTACTTTAATTGTACAAATTCTTCAATTTCAAGAAGATAATCTTGGAAAAAATGTTACTAAACCTTCTATGACAAAGATTCCTGTATGTATTTTTAATTATTAAATTATTGATTAATAAAAATATAAACAATAAATCATTTATTTTTTTTGTAGATGAAATGCTTTTTAGATTTTAAACCAGGAGGAGGACTATGTCAAATTTTATTAGCAGCTTTTAGGTTTAAGCAAGAACAGGGATGGAGGCGATTCGATTTTCCAGTAGGGAAGGTAATTTAATTATTTTTAAAAGAGTGGATATTTATACAGTAATTTTATTAAATATATTTAAGATAAACTACGAAAAATTTTTCTTTTATTTTTCAGTCTGGCACTCGTACAGATAGAATGATGGAAATGCTCGTTGCAATAGAACGAACATTAGTTCAGAACAGATGTTTGATTATCCCAAGTGTGTTTGTGAGGCCAGAAGTTGACAAAGGCACTGCGACAAAACTAAAAGACTTGGTACGTCGTCATCAAGGAACAATAGCAGATCATGAAGATGATGCTACTCATATAATTTATCCTGAAGTTGATCTTGCTGAAGAATATGCAAGGCCTTGTTTCCGTCGGGACCGTTTTGTTTTAATGCATTGGTATTGTTTTCCAGATAGTTATGATTCCTGGGTTACTCTAGATCTTCCATGGGATTATCCTGAAGCTGCATTTGTATATACTGGTGCTAAGTAAGTTCTATATTGCAACTGTATTTATAATTAATTTTCTAACATTGATTAAATACATTTTTTTTTTAATAAAAAATGAATTAAATTCTTTAGAACACCATACAAAGTTTCTGCAAAGTGGTTGCTAGAATTAGATCCTTATAATGAGTGGCTGAATGAAGAAGATTTTGAAGTAGATGATAGTGGACAAAAGAAAGTACATAAATACAAGTTATCTGTTGATGATGTTCTGTCTCCATCATCAGCTCCACCATCTGTTAAAAAACAGAAAAGGAAAAGATCGCCTTCTCCTCCACCAAAACTTGGTAAAAGAAAAAGGTAATAATTAAACTTATAAACATAAAATAAAAAATAATTTTGATCATTGTTATGAATGCATTTCTTTTAATCATTGTAAAATAGTGGGCGAGCACCCGCCAATGTGCAAGGTTTATCAAATGTAACTTCAGTAACTCCAAAGAAATCTCGTGGAGGCGGTGATGAGGAGGAAGACTTCACACAGGGAATGGAGGATCCACCTGCCGAACCTAGAATAGTAGAAGTTGTAGCATCTAATACCAATACACCCAACTCCACTCAAAATAACAGTTCAGCAAGTGGTGTAATTTCCAGTAAAAAACAAGATAATGAATTGCAACCTTTAAAATCTGGAAATATGGCTGATCTTGATGAACCATCAGAAGGTTTGAATTTTCACAGTTTTTTGTAAAAATTGTATTATTTATAAATTATTATATTATATTTTATATTAAAAGGTGATAAAAGCAACTCACAAGCTTCACAAGACAGAGAGGAAAGGGATGCAAGCAAAGAAAGAGGAGATGGCAGTAAAAGTGATGAACCAGAAGACAATGTAACAGAACAAACTCACCATATTGTTGTACCCAGTTACTCAGCATGGTTTGATTATAATTCGATTCATACAATTGAAAAGCGAGCACTTTCGGAATTTTTTAATGGCAAAAATAAATCGAAAACGCCAGAAATTTATTTAGCATACAGAAATTTTATGATTGATACTTACCGTTTAAATCCTACTGAATATATTACATCAACTGCATGCAGGTAATATTCTTAATTAAAATAAATAGTTTTTATTATTTTAATAATTTTATCATTTTTGTACTAAAAAAAAATTTGCATTATAATTCGTTTTTATTTTCTAGACGTAACTTGGCTGGTGATGTATGTGCGATAATGCGTGTACATGCATTTCTAGAACAATGGGGATTGATAAATTATCAAGTTGACGCGGATTCTCGACCAACACCTATGGGTCCACCTCCTACTTCACATTTTCATGTACTTTCAGATACACCTTCAGGTCTGGCTCCAGTTAATCCAAATCCTCCTAAAACGGCTCAACCTTCTGCCGCTAAAACTCTTTTGGATCTTGAAAAGAAGCCTAATGTCACTGATGAGAAACCACCTGTAGCTGGAGCAATGACGAACTTTGGTCTAAAAATAGATCAATATTCAAAGAAACCTGCTGTTTTAAAAAATAAACAAGCTGCAGGAGCTACACGAGATTGGACAGAACAAGAGACACTTTTATTATTGGAAGCGTTAGAGTTACATAAAGATGATTGGAATAAAGTGTGTGAACATGTTGGTTCAAGGACACAGGATGAATGTATTTTGCATTTCTTAAGATTACCTATAGAAGATCCTTACCTAGAAGAACCAGAAGGTTTAGGACCATTAGCATATCAACCTATTCCATTTTCTAAAGCTGGCAATCCTGTTATGAGTACTGTAGCTTTTCTTGCATCTGTAGTTGATCCAAGAGTTGCAGCCAGTGCAGCGAAAGCTGCTATGGAAGAATTTGCTGCAATCAAGGATCAAGTACCAGCAGCACTTTTAGATCAACACTTGAGAAATGTGCAAGCTAGTGCAACAGATGGTAAGCTGTATATTATGAATGTCTATTAAAATGTACTCAGATACGTATATTCACATACGCACGCAGAGCTCAGCAGAACCAACAGCGTGCTATAAAAGGTCGAGCAGCTGTTATTAAGCTATCTTTTGTCTCAACTTAATAAGCAATAGATTTTGAATTAGTAATCGTGCCTGTACCAGAGTCGTAGCTACAAACACTTGGTTTTGTGGTTTCAGTCTCTAGTACACACGCGTGAGTCTATTACATTGCAATTTAAAAATTTTTATTTGTAATTTTTACTTTAATAAAGAGTTTTTACGACTGTCTTATTTCGCTAATTTGGTAAAGCTTTGCATACTAAGACAGTAAGTCCTTAGTAATAACGAGTTTTATTATAAAAAATATACTTGTTCAACTAATCAAATTTGTCATGACATGTGGACTGTGCTAGTAACGATTGTATAATAAGCTTCTGCCTTCTCAAACAATTAGTTTATGTTTTATATTTGTAAAAAAAACAGTACCATAAATTATAGTTTGAATCTAAATTTTGTATAAATAAATTTAATAATTAATAGTAGCAAAAGAAGTTACAATATGCTGACACTTAAATAAAAGTAAATTCAACTATATAAACATTATTGTATGAAATAAAATCTATATTTTAAATATCTTTTTTCTATTAAGGTAAATATGACCCAGCTGCAGGACTGGCACAATCAGGTATTGCTGGTACTGGGCCACCGGAGCCTCCAGAAGAATCAAGTAATGCACAAAACACTTCTGGTCAACCAACTCCAACATCTGCAACCTCACCACAGTCTTCGGCTACAACACCACCTGAAGTTAAAAAGGATGAAGCAACTGATAAGCTCAAAGAAGGTACTACTACTACCTCCACATCAGAAGGCGGTGAATCAACTGAAACTGTAACAAAGAAAGAAATTGAAACAACCGAAAGTGAAAATGCAGAACAACCCCAACAGGAATCTGAAAAAATGGATGTAGATGTTAAAGAAGGCGAAGAAAGTGAAGCAAAATCGAAAGCTGACGGAGAAGAAAGTGAAGCTAAGGAAAAGAAAGATAAGGTATGTTATAGGTATTCACTTATAATTTCGAAAAGTAACTAATTTTTAAATACAGTATAACTGTATTCTTCTAACAATTTGATGTTATTTTGTCATTCAAAAATAATTTCAAAAATGATTATTTTATTTTTATATTTGTTTAGGTCGTCAGAGACGCACAGCTACAGTCAGCAGCAGCGGCTGCTTTAGCAGCTGCAGCAGTTAAGGCCAAACATTTAGCGGCAGTAGAAGAAAGAAAAATAAAATCTTTGGTAGCATTACTGGTGGAAACTCAAATGAAGAAACTTGAAATCAAATTGCGCCACTTTGAAGAGTTAGAAACAACAATGGAACGAGAGCGTGAGGGACTCGAGTACCAAAGGCAACAACTTATCACAGAAAGACAGCAGTTCCATCTTGAGCAACTCAAAGCCGCAGAATTTAGGGCGCGACAGCAAGCGCACCAACGACTTGCTCAAGAACAACAGCAACAGCAGCAGCAACAACAACAGCAACAACAGCAGCAACAGCAACCACCTAATCAGAATTCTAATCAGAATCAACATCAGCCACCGTGGCAACCAGGAAGTAATCCTCCGGCACAACCAACAACACAATCAACCCCTACTAGCACGACGCCGCAACCATCGCAGCCTCCATCACAACCACAACAGGGTCAACCACCAAGCCCACAAGCGCAGCCTCATACACCTCCGCAACAAATGGCATAAAGCTTCTTTTTGTGAACGCTCAAGTCGTTGCGCGAAATATTTTGTCAAAAAGGACAAATTTAAAAAAAGTGTTGTATAGAGGTAACCTGCTGCTGATCACTGCTGATTTCTTTAAAAAAAAGAAGAGGTCAACAGGTATACCCGAGAAAGAACTTGTTTCTTTCGTTACATTGGGACAGCACGATGCGGGTTAATTGTAACTAAATGGCGATTTTTTTAAAGAAAGACGGAAAGAATGATGAAGGAAATAATCATTGATTTCAAGTTTAACGCTAAAGGCTAATAATGACAGCGTTCTTTTGTCATTCCGTTTATTGTAGATATTTGACAGATGTATTAGGCTTATCGGAATTTCTTAAATTTATACAACATAAATGGGTTATTTTAATGTAAAAGAAATAATCATTTTTTCTCTTAAAAGAGATTTCAGACAGTACTTTTTTTGCAGAGATATAGGATTTGAGACACTTGCCACTGTCGCGTTTCACTGAAAGCCAGAGCGTGCAATTAAATTTTTAAATTTTACTTTCACGCGGATAATCAACCCATAGAAAGTGAACATTTAAATAATGTGTGTTGATGAAAGTCGAACTAATTCTTATTAGAAGTGATTGTAAACTAAGTGCATGATTGAAAATGAAAGCCTGACCTTCAAGAGAAAAAAAAGTTGTTTTATCAGTGTAAAACGTAAGAAAGACTTAGTTTCTTCACTTATCTTTGATACGACGTATTATTCTGAGAGTAATTATTAGAAAAGGGTCAACTTATTATATAAGAAACAAAAAAGTGTGAATTGAACGTTATTTAAGAACCATAAAAGCCGTTATTATATTGATGAAATCAAATTGTTAAATTTGATTCCATTTCATGCTGCGGTCGCGAGAACTGGCGAGTAATATTTTATTTAAGATAAAAAATCTTTTTATGTTCGTGGGTTTTGTATTTTGCAGTACAATTAATTCAACTGTAATCGACCTAACGATCTTATATAATATACTATTGACAAAAAGAATACAGATGTGAGAAATAATTTTAACAATGCATATAGCAAAATCCTTACCAGGAAGAAAATAAAGTATATGCTGTATTTACCCCTTAACTCCTGATACAGCATGAATGACAAGTAAGAAGTTGAATTTTATTTTGTTATAAAGAAAATTATTAGTGTTTCAGTTATAAATGATTCCTGTACAATACAACAAAATTAAATTATCTTAAATATTATTATTCATACAATCAATGTAGAATATAAAATGTGTATATTAACATAATGTTTAGTTTATTATAACAATTTTGGAAATTATAAAGTAATTTTATTCGTAGTATTAATTTAAAAAACATATTTTTCCATTTCATTAAATTATTTTTAAAAAAAAAAGGAATAATTATTATACTTTTGCTTTTAGTGTAGATTATTTGCAAATTCATAAATTTTTTGTATTATGCATACAATTACTTTTACGTATATATAAGTGTATTTGCGCTCGTGTGTGTATCAGTGTGAGTGTGTGCGTGCTTGTACACTATGATAAGTATATCATTAGAATTTTTTTTCTGTTATTTTTGTTTTCATAAATAATTTTTTTAATGATCAATCTGAATTCAGAAGACACAATATACTTTCAACCTGTAAAAGTTACTTTCATGTAAATTAAATGGTACACTCGCTGTTCGTCTACAAAAACGAACCAAAATATTATCATCTCCAGTAATATTTATAAAATATATATCAGCAGTAAACACATGTCTTTACTTTTGTAAAAACACGAAAGTTAAGGGGTTAAAATGAAAATATTTGCATCTTAAATCTTTAACAATGTTGAACGTCATATACATATTTTTTTTTGTTTATGATAAAATATAATATTAAATATTTCATTAAAATCTATTTGTTTCAATAAAAATTAAAATATAAGCTGATAAATTATTTAAAAAATTTTTAGAAATATATATAATCTCAAAGATAACAATTCAATTGACTAATATAGTTATATCGCTATAATACAATATTATCGAATATGAATTTTAAAAATTATTGTCAATGACTATAGTACTCCATTATCGACTAGTTCAACAACAAGATCTGTCATAAGTTGGGTACATTCAATTCCAGCAGGTGGTGGTGCAAATGAACCACGTTCTTCATCATCATTAGTGTCTTTACCTTCATAAAGATCAGGTGCTTGTTCACTTTTACATGTAATTATTGGCAGCATGTCTATAGATGTGCCCAAACCAAATCGGCTACAACGATGCATCTCTTCATTCAATCTAGAAACAAATTAAATGAAAATTAAATCTCTTTTTTTTATTTCTTTTTAATTTTGTAAATAAATAGTATACAAAATATTAAATATTTGCAATCTTAATTTTTAAAACTATATTTGCTATTATATCAATTAATTTAATTACTTTTTATATTAAAAATACAATACATTGAAAGTGATTAATTTAATAGAAATATATTAATAGTATAAAAAAAACTTTTAATAATTCTATTATTTTATACTTATTAAATATAACATTTATTGATTTATATTCTTTACAGTTAAAATTATAAATATAATTTAATAAATATTAAACTTATAAATGAATTGACAAATAAAAAAACGTAATACGCACAAATTCCACATTGTACCAGGGTCTCTCGTTGTTTCAGGATTTAATGTATATAAAGCAGACATTAAATGACGATGATAATGCTGTAACAATTGGGTCATAAATATTTTTCTCACTTCAGTAGTTGTACAGAGGTAAAGAACGTAAGAGAGGTCGAGGGCCAATGAGCCAACACGGACTAGTTGAAAGTCTACTAAGCAAACAATCTGTCAAGATTAAATGATATTATATTAGTTAAATTAGAAAATTTACCTAGTTTAATTCTTATTAGTTACGATTATTTTTTATTGTTTTCCATTCCTAGAAAATTCTACGCAAAGAATGGTTATACAAAATAAAATGCTTTTTTTAAATTTTTTTTTATTATACTGTTACGGATTTTTATTTTATTAAACGAAAATTATAATTGATTTATAAAAAAAAAAATAGAAAATTGATTACATTAGAGTCGAACCGCGAATTCATTGCACTAAAGAAAATTATCAATCATTAAGCTATTTTCACATGCATATTTATTCTATAACTTGCACTTTTTAATTTTTTTTTTTTAATTACTATGAAATGATACTCGTTACAATACTACTTTAATTTTACTATTTTTACTTTTTATTATCGGCAAAATAAACATATTCAATTGAAAAAAAAATTTAATAAGATTCTTAATGCTTTTAAATTTATCTCTTACGAACGAATATTTTTATAAACATTTTTGTGAAATCATTTTAAAAAATTATACAAAAATTTCAAAAAAGTTTAAACGAAAATTCATTAATTCCGTAATATTTTTATAAAAAATTAAGTACTATTGTAGGTGAAAATTTTGTATTTATCCTAATGAAATTTTTTCGATAAAAACAATAAAAATTTCTGTATGAATCTCAAAACATACAATTAAATGTATGAAAACATTGAAGATTGTGAAAAAATTAACTTTATTTGAAACATTAACCAAAATTTAATATAAATGACTTGTTATCGTTATAAGACAAAATCGTAAAATAAGTAAGATGCATTTATGGATTCATTATTTCTTTAAAACTTTTAATCTTCAGTTTTTCATAAAATTTTAAAATAATCAGATTTGATCTTTCATCGAAGTTTGTAATAAAAAAATATATATTATTAATTAAATTAAACTTACTTGAGAATCGGAATCCGTAGATTCCTTGAATAAAAAATTATTGGTCCAACAATCACCGTGATTGAAAACAGTTAATGGTCCCTGTTTCGATGTGAGTTCGCACATCGTACGGAAAAAGCAATCTTCGTTTAAAAAATTACGAAATTTATCTAATATCTCATCGCGCCTTGATTCCAATGACGCTGGCAAACCTTCGGTAACCATTTTCAAAGCATTACTTGTCGCACTACGATAATATTGCCGATACCAATCTTCATTTTCCATGCGAAAAAATGTCTCTTGCACAGCTCCGCCGGGATTTGCCTTTGCATCGGATAATCTCGCGAACACTTCTGGTCTTCAATATAGGTTTCCATTTTATTTTCATTGACATAAATTTTTATTTTTTTTTTCAGTAATAATTTTCATGCACAATTACAAATTAGTGTTGGTTAGATTCATTCAAAGAAGTTTATGAAAGATTATAAATTAGACGACAATATATGTTTATCTGATTATTTACTTTTTTATGAAATCTCATTAAATTTCAACTTAAAACATTTTTTATTAAATATAAGTATTAAATACAAAGTATCAGAAAAAAAATTTTAAACCTGCAATTTACATCGGATGTTCATTCCCCTGATCAAAGTTTAATTTAAGCTGATTAAATGATAATCGTCTATAGAATGTTTCGATCATATTCGGAGCGGTACCTTATATGCATATCAAGTAGAGAAGTACATTGCCCGCAGGTCATTCTAATCAATGTTTTAATTTTTTAAATTTTTATATAATAATAACTTGAAATTTAAAGCTTTTTATTCCTTGTTAACGTTCAATGAAATCCCTTTTTTTATTTTTTAATAAATTTCATGAATTTTTCGAAAGATGAGATGGATGTAGAAATGTTGAAAAGCTTATCTAAAATGTGCGAAGAGATGTGCATTATCATGAGTATGAGAATAATTTTTGGTGAATTGAACATGCATTTTAGATTTATAAAAATATAGATCTTCTATATACCTCAGATCTCTAAGTGTTAAACTCAATGCATGAAATCCAGCAAGCGCTTTTAAAACGTGCTTCAATTTATTAACTTTCAATCCTTTTTTCCTATCGACCATTTTAAAACCTTTAGGCGCTAGATCTTCCATTGCTATTAAATTAGCTCTGGCAACGTAAACTTTGGCGAGACCATCGAATACAGTACGTCCGTTGCTTTGCAATTCGTTTAATGCTGGCCATACTTTTGTGTAAAATACAACTTCGTTTCTAAATAATAATTCACTTTTATAAGCGTCACGATGTTCTTTAGTTTCTGGCAATACTTTATAAATTATCGAACGTTCCCATGGTACGTAACCAGTATCATCGTCGTTAGTACGCTTACGTCCTTTTACTGTCAAACGATAAAGCATCGATGTATAATTATCGCCTCGACCTGAACCTGGCTCTTCGTCTAAGCTTAATATTTCTACATCTGGCTCTTCGGCAGCTATTAGATTACGTATTTCATCGGGTTCCAGGCGAACGCTCTAAGAATTTTTTTTATAATCTTTTATTAAATATGATAACAAATATGTGATTGCATGGGTACAATTTTATTTTCATTCTTTATTATTCTAACAATTTTTTAACAAAAATTTTAACATTTTTTATTTATTGTTAATGATTTAGGAATACTTTTAAAACTATTGCAACGTTTTTTATTTATTTTTATTATAATCTAGTAATTTGAATTCATATAAATATTAAAGCACCTAATAATTTACGTTTGCCATAATGTTTTTTTTTTATTTTTCCATAAAATTTAAACGAGCAGCAATTTTTAATGCTATATTTTTCAGTATAGGATTATAAGACGTAATTGTATTTTTGAAAGAAAACATTCATTTATTAATTTTTATAAAAAACTAAACAAGTTAAAATTTTGTAATTTTGAAAATTTTTTTTGGAATCAATTTTTACAAGAATGTAACTCATTTACTCTTTTCCGTAAGTGATAGAAATATATTATAGTTTATCAATGAAAATGATCTTTTTCATTATTAATTACTAATTTGTTAACATTTTAAAAAATGTATTTAATCACAAGATATACAACTTTGACATTAAATTAAGTCATGTTAATTATAGTAATTGTTGTAACTTTCGAGGCAATAAAAGAACGTGAAAAAATGTATGATTTATATAGGGTCACATGGCACTTATTGTGTTAATGAATCACGTTAAAGACTTTATATTTTTATGACGTGTATTGTTACTTTAATTTTATATTTGCATGATTAATAATAAAATTATTTAAATTAATAAATAATTAAATTATTTAAAATTATAAAAAGTTTCTAATAATTACTTATGCAAACTTAATTCAAAATTAAATTATAAAATTTTCATTTTTTAAGCAATTAAGAATAGTTGTTAAATAAAAAGTTTATTATTCCAACATTACATTTCTTAACTGTAAAACATTACGACAATCGATATGGAATGTTCTGTACTTGGAAAAAAATAATAAATTTTAAACATTGTTAATGAAAATATGTTAATAAATTATAATAAAATTAATGATTCGCGAAAATACAATAATGTATATTGACTTTTTTAAATTGTGTTAAATATTTGAGTATATTGTAATTATCGCCAAAATTCGGACTTTTAATAATTATTTTCATATAAATTATTCAACGAATAATCAAATTTAATATATATTTTAAATATTTTTGATTATCTTAAGAAAAGAATAATAAATTGAAGAAGATGCGCCTTTTTCTACATATTCTATATAAACAGTTTAACGAAAACAAAGATTTATTAGAATAAAAAATTTTATGACATGAACCCTATCTTTAAAATTAAATATAACATTTTAATTTATCATAATAATTATAATAAATAACAAATAAACAATCTATTTAATATATAGGTCAAATAAAAATATTTTAAGTTTTTAATATTCTAAAATAGTAAGTACGAAAAAGTTTACAGATAAAATGTAATAATTTTTAAATTGACAAAAAGCACTATTGAAACATTAATTTTGAGACATTTTTAAATGAAAAAAAAAAAATAAATAAAAATCATATGATTTACAAATACGTGGATTTTTACGGTTAATTTGTAACCTGCGCACATAATACCCTCTATATAAGATCGATCGATATTTCCCAACCTTTGATACCCACCCGCTCTTGTTCTGTCATAATAAAAAATAAAATTTATTTTTCTGCCACTGTTTTTCACAACTTTTTATACTCTTCAGTTTATTCTTAAACTAGTATACTATTGTTCAAGTATACAACGGTAGAATAGAGTTGAATCTTAGTTATACGCGCCACTAGACTATCACTCGGCTGCTGAGCTTTAAAGCAGCAGCCAACGAAAAAAGAGAGAAAGAGAGATATATCGACAAAGACAGATATATAAAATGTAACTAATCCAGGAGCTACAGAGAGCGCTATATAGTAAATATGACGTGTGGTTACATTATGCCGATGGAAGCAGGAAATGGGCATTTAAGTTGCAATAGGTCCTCCTCTCTTCTCTCCCTTTTTTAATACTTCAACTACTCTTCCCCATATACACAACTTAAAGCTTGGATAGGATTACTTAATTTAGTTAATCATTCACGAACAGCACAGAAGAGCTCCCAAACGCTAAGCTTTAAAATTAAAATTGAAAAAAAAAAAAAAAATGATCCCAAGGGACAAGGACATTGATACATGTTAATCAGTGGCATTTAATTTCAATTTTCTTCTATCGTAAATTGAGCCACCGTATATTCTTCTCTCTTATTTTATTTTCTATTTTAACTAGAGAAATCGTCAAGCTCATGCAGAAAGCATTGTATAAACGCATTATACTATTAATTAGCCATTGAATTTGGATACGTTAATAGAAATAAACTATATGCTTTATTAAATGTGAACTTATTTATTCTATTTTTTTTCTCCTTTTTATAAATTTAACTATACTATCAACTAATAATTATGATTATTTACATGATTCAACAAAGTGAAAATATTTAAAAGAAACACTTTCCAAAAGTGTTTATGATTCTATGTATATGTGTATATATATATATATATATATAACAAAATAAAAAAAATTACATCACTTTTATTCTTCTCTCATCATTCTTTGATAATTTCTTGCTCTTTTATTTTCACGTGCATTAGTAAGGCGAGGTGTTTTTAGTATTTTTTTAAATTCCTCTTCTTGGGAAGCAGAGAGAGGTACTGTTTTTTGCAGTTGTTCAGCCATTTGGTGAACATCGACATTTTCAACTTGTAGACTGTATTTTAGAGCGGACTACAAATGTAAATAAATAAAAGTTGTATCAATTTATTAAAATATTCGTCTTCAAAAAAAGAAAAATAAAAATCATAGCAAAACTTACTAAGGCTCCAGGTACGTGACCCCGATCAACGAAAGCTTTATAAATTTCCATTATTTGGTCTGAACTCATAACATTAAAAAGTTTGTCTTCATTCTGTAGCACATGATCAAATACTTTTGTCATTTTGTCAAATTCATTCGCACGAAGTAACAAGCTGCTCATATTACCATATACATTACTTGAAAAAAGAATTGGTTGTAATCTCCTTTGATTCATATCCTGATAAAAACATATTTTTATTAAAAATTATTTTGAAATTTTGATAGAAAGTCATACAAATTATTTCAATTTTTTTTTATAAACAAACAAATATTTACAATCATTGTAATAAATTTTTAATTATAAATAATTAATACAAATAAAATAGTAATAAATAGGTTTATAAATACTCGTACCATTAATATTATTTCATCAAAAATCTTCAAATCAATGAAATTTGAATCGCAAATCGTTTAACATTTAAAAGTTTTATCATTGCAAATCGTTTAATATTTAAAAAGTAAAATATTTATAAGAAAGAAATCGATTTATAAACTTTTTTTCATTATCTTTTGATATAATAATTATTTTTAATATTAAAATAATTGAATGAACCTTTAAAAACAACAAATTATTTTTTGAAATTTACTTACTTCTATATAAGTGAAAATATTCCAAGCCACTTTTGCATATTCTTCATGCAAAGGAGAACCTTCTGGTGGAATACAATGTTTACACATCAATGAAAATAATCTCACTATTATTACATATCTATCCATCATGTTAAATTGTACCACTTGAGAACAAAATTTAGGTAAAAATTGTGTTACCATTTCTTTATCATTAAGCTCTAACATATCAAGAATATTCTTCATTAATTCTGTTTCAGGAACATAGATACGCGGTACTAATTTATCATAGATTTTCATGAAATCTTCTAAAGTTTCACTTGTTAAAAGTAAGTAAAGATAATTTCTATAATAAACATTTTCCTAAAACAATGTTAAAGTTTATAAATTAAAATATGTTTCTATTAAGAAATTTAATACAAATATATAACTAATTCATACTTTTAGGTTTTCTCCAATCAACTTGTAGTTATTTTTGGTTAAAAGAAGATTATGCAATCTATTACCAGTTTGTATGTCATGCATATGTTTTGTTGCAACTTCCATAGCATGTTGAAAGAAAAATATATCATTAGGATCTTGCATTTTTAATTCTTCTTCCTTTTCTAATTCATCTAAAATTTCTCGTAAAATATAACTAGTTGGACCAGCTGCAATTGAATAATTTTAAATACTTTAATTCCATTTCTTATTTTAATGATTATAGATTTAATGTAAATATTGACAAACTGTAAGAAAAGAAATTTATAATTAATATTATTCAACATACTTTCACGACAGAAGACTAAAAGAAGATAATAATAAGATGCAAGACATGGTTTAATTCCAATCGATTTAAACTCTGTGAGCAATGATAGAGCAAATTCTTTTGCTGATCCTTGTATTTTAAATGTAGATGTACATTTAAGAACAGCATTCAATGTTTGAATATTTGGCTTGATTCCACTCTCAGCCATATTTTTTAAAAATTCCTGAATTTTAGTTTGACATTCTGCCTGATTGTCCTTTAATAAATAAGCTATTCGAATTAAATAATTATAAGTTGAAAGAAAAATAGGTATATTATTAACAATACACTCATTGTATAAATTCATTGCTCTATCAACCTGTAATAAAAAAATTAATTATGTATTAACATATTCTACAAAAAACCTCAATATAAAGTATTAAAAATCAAGTATATTTTTTAACGTTAACAAAAAAAATGTTACAGTTATTCATTTTGTAAATTATATTTATGATGAAGTTACCCTTAAATATTTTGCAGTTCCACAAAGTAGAGCATTATATGCATTTGCTGCAGTTGCTTTGTCATTCTTAAGTTCTCCAAATAATTTTTCAATGTTAGGATCATCCCTGTAACATATTTAATGGTATATTAATATGAATAAATTTATATTTATAACTAGTATTTTATTAGTTTCATAAATACCAAATATTGTTTAAAGAACTTACTTCCACATATTTTTATTTATTTCTGTCTTTATAGAAAAGAATCGTTCTTCTAGAAAATTTTCTGGTATACTATCTGTACTGGAATTAAAGAAACATAATAGTTCTAAAATAGCTTGTTTTGTTTCTTTCCCAACATTCTCTTCTAATAAATGATATACATGAAGAACATCAGCAACTCGACCTTGCTTTATTAGTTCATTTAGAAGTTCTTCAGATACTTGTTCTTTTGTTTCATATTTTTCAGGTGGTAAAAATGCCTAAAAATTATATTGATTTAAAATCATGTTAATAATGTTAAAATATATTTTGTGATTTTTCAAAAATTCAAAAGAAATTTATTAAAATAAAAATAGAAATTTATACCTGAATTAGAGGTTCCGAAAGATTACTTTTCAAAAGATCAGCATGTTGATCAAGAACCCATATTGCTGCTTTTATACCAGCTTCTCGAGAAAGAGAAAATTGACGTTTTTTACTTGATGATGTTGGAATTAAATATGGATCATCTATGTATTTATAATCAGCAGCAGTCGGATCGTGTGTTATGGTTGATTCCAAAGCCTAAATAAATGTGAATACCATATAAGAAGTATAGTTTAAAGATCAGAAATAAAAATAAGTTATTTTAATATTAAAATTACTTCTAATATGTCAGTAGGTCCTCGTTCTTTTTTTATTGGAATTTGAATCTCTGTTTCAGGATTTGGGACAGCTGGATTTACAAAAGTAGCAGTTGCCAACCCTTGAAGTTGTGTTATTGTATTCCGAGCGATTCTTCCCAAACGAAAATAATTGTTCAAAATATTAATCATTTAATATTTAATCGAATACTTTGAAATTATATTGTTGTTATTTTCTCATATCAAATATTACAAAATAAAATCATAAATCTTTACCTGTTTATAATTCTCGTCCTTAATGAATTCATATTTATAATTTTTGTGAATATTTACTATTAAAAAATTTTGAAAAGCTATTTAATTGATATTTTTTAATATATAAATAGTAAAAGCATTGCGTTAAAATTAGAGGTTAAGTTACCGAACTCCCGTATAACTCATGTGTTACCGGCGCCTGCGCATGTATCTGTTAAAAGTTTTGCTTAGGAACATTTTTGGTTGTCATTATTCAGGGATAAATTGGTCTATATTATTTTTAAGTTTTTATCATTGAAACCTGAAAAGAAAAGTTTAAAATTATATATAAAAATCATTCACTTGAAATAATTATATTAAAGATAAACTGATTATTAAAAAATATCAAAAACTAATTAAAAATGAGCGCTTATATTACATAACTATTTTAATTTAAAAATTTTAAAAATATCATACTACAAACTAATAAACATAAATCTAATCGAACCCAGTAAAAATGATAATATTGCTTAAATTGATAATTGAATGCTTAATTTTTTTTAAATAACAATAAATTATAATTTTTTTTCAAATCCAAAATAACTAGTTGCGCTCTATTTCGCTATTGTATTGAGTACGTTGCTTATATATATATTAAAAGAGATCGAATCCAAAATGATTGGCACACCCTACCAATAAAATGTCTACGATTAAAAATAGATCGATTACAGTGTAATTATCACGTAACGTTCACTATTCGTCCAATTCTATACACGATTAAATATTTCCTTGTCCATTATTCAATATGTTATATATAACATACCTTAATACATATTATGCTTTATATATGTATTAAGTCCGAATTTTTATTAATCAATTATTTTATTTATCATTTGTTAAAAAAAATTTTGAATCACTCAAGTTCTATAATAAAATTTAAAATATTTACAAGAAAAATAGTTGAAATAACATAATTATTAATCAATTTGTATCTTTTAATTTATATTTATGAAATATTTAATATTTTTATAAAATTATCATATCTATTCTAGCAGCTCTTGTATCGTACGATTTTCGAAATTGTCATAAAAATTTAACTTACATTGTATTGGTGACATAACGCTTGATATTTGCCTTGAAAAATATCAAAAGTAATTTAGAAATTATTTTATTTCTTTTTTATATACGCATTTAAAAAAGTAAACTTACAAAGTTTTATAAAAGTCCAACTAGTTTTATTATACTGTTTTCATTAACAATTTAATTATATTATTTTAACAAAAAAATTCTGCTAATTAACATATTATTAATAGTATTTTTCGTGTAATAAGCATCATGCTAAACTTTATATTTGTAAATGATTGACATATACAAGGGACAGTATAGTTTGCTTGATCGCCTTAGGGTAAACAGTTACACACCCGTGGTGTGAACATGATTTTTATTATCTGTAAGAGTAACACGAGCCAAAATGTACGCAATTGGAACTGTGAAATAAATGAGTACATATTCATAATTAACGTTAGTGAAGAAAAAATTGTAAGATTCACAAAAATAAGGTTCTTTTAATATTGTTTATAAAAATATATTTGAAATATTTTGAATTTATTCATTGGAAAGAAAAAGAAATTATTTTAAAAACTATTTCATAATACTATTGAAAGGTAACAATGGAATATTTAATCTTGTATAAATATTAGTTATTTAAAGTATTACGTAAGTTTCCTGAGCACAATGTGACCCGTAATTTAAATAATAATTGGATAAATATTCAGCATATCATAATTCTAATAGTTTGATTGTAATTATGTTTATGTTATTCTTTAACTTATACTCTTGGAGATTAGCCTTAAAAACAAAATTTATCTTTTTTACAAATTTAAGCTATTAGAAGAATATCAAAATTCTGAAGAATCGATTTTGTTGATACAATGAGAGATGTGTTTTTATATACAAATATTTAAAAAATTAAAGTTATAGATATATGAGTTCAATAAATTTAGAGTTTGCCGGTCCCTGGTAGAAAATGAAACGCTTTTTCTACCATTTTATGGCCATTTCTTTAAAGTGAAGAGCAGAAAGTGGGAATGTTTTATGGCCATTATTTGAACTAATATGAAACGTTTTTTTCAACCTTCATAGTGCTAAAAAATGCTAATAAAATGTTGAGTCTGATCCACTATTATTTGAATATAGATAGTTAACAGTAGAGTCTATCAAATTGTGCTCTAATTGATTACTATTAAGAATCATTTAAGGTTTTTTCTTGAAAGTTATCATTAATCATTAATAGAATCACTTTTGTTAATATATTCGCGCGTATATTTTGAGTTGTGATCGGATTGTTAGAGGTTATTTTTAAACGATTAATCAAATTTTCCATTTATTATTTTAAAAAACGATATTTTTATGCTCGTTTCGTACTGCGTTTCATATTTTTATTTTAATAAAATTTAATATTATTTTTATTTTTATAAATTCCAATAAAAATAAACATTGACGAAGGAATGTGAATAAATACTAATCTATATTTTCTCGCCACGTGGCAAAAGTGAGGTTATGATTTTACCTATGATCTGAAAAATTAAGGACTCATTACTAAAAAGTTATATAACTAGTCAAAAAAAGTTGTCCACAGTTTACCTAATTTTTAGATAGCTGTTACTGATTTTTTCTCTCCGTTTACTTAAAATGCGTATTTTTTTGGCTAAATACAAAAATTTTGAACAACATTTTTATATTAGCATTTTTTGCCTATAAGATGCTAACCAATATACCAAAAAATTTGAGCTCTGCAGATTCAGCAAAAAAATTGCCATTTATTCGCCAATATTGACATGACAAAATATTACTATTGAAAATGGTCATAACTTGTTGTTTACACCATTTTTAATGTTTAAATTTCTACCAGGGGTGTATTAACTATAATTGACTATTAATATTAATTATAATTAACAATAATTTTATTAACTATATAATAAAAATTATAATTGTTTCAAAAAATCAACATTGAGTAATACGTGTTCATTAAATGACAACCCATCAAAATAATGGAAAAAGTTTTAGATAAGTCCTTTGAGATTCAAAAAATATCCATTTGATTGTAAGTTATCTAATAAGTCATTAAAAATAAAAAATATTAATTTATTTAGATTTGTATGTGATAGAGTTATCTAGTTTAATTTTTTAGACAAACGTAAAATATACTAAAAATTATATACATTTCTAATTTATGTAATTAGTACTAGTTTCAATATTTATAATTTCGTTAATTTAGAAAAAAGTTTTTTTATAAAGGATTTTGGTGATTTGGATGATATAAACGTATGCTGATCTTAAGTTCTTTAAAATAATGATACTATTTATTATATATTTCTTAAAATTACTGATCTAACTGCACGTAATTCTAGCTTTTTTATATTTTTATATAATAAAATATCTCTAGCAGTTAGCAAAACGTTGTTGATAAAATAATGACTGAAATAATATACGATCCATAAATTATGAGTGATGCACAAAAAAACTATTTAATTCATCTCATTATATGACAATGAACCTAATAAAAATTTCACTTACCGTAATAAAAAAAGAGACAAAGAGAAACTTTCAATCGACTCATTCTTCACCTGCAAAACCTCTATTATTCGTCTTTCTTTTCTAATCATATAAGAAACCAGCCCTTCCAACTGTAAAAACTGCATTAAATTCGCTTAATCCCATCCGTTATACCTTTTTTCTTAATGCCTAACTTGAGCATTAAAAAAAATTTCAATATAAAAAAAAGTGAGAAGTATTCGCTTTACGTGTTACTAAGAGACAAAAAAGAGGAAAAAGAAATGTAGAACAGTAAAAAGGGATGAAACTGCCCTTACAAGATCTTCTCGCTCTAAATCAAGTCGTTAAGGTATTTATATGATACAGAATAGATTCAGGGTCATCTGGTTACATATAACATAATATATACATATCTTTATTTTTTATAATGAAGAAGAGAAACCCGCCTCCGCGAGAATCTCGTGAATCTAGTTCTTTTCAATGCATCTCAAGTAAGTACCACACGGGATTTTAAGTTGAATATATAAAGGTATACATATGTGTATCAGTTTATGTGTGTAAGACAGGACTTCCCTTTTTTCTATATTGTAAAAAGCAACAGCTGCAAAGCTTTCGTTTTATAAGATAGGGAATCATTTTCTTATAGTAGAATTTTTATATTGTTTAGCATTTGAATAAGTATGAGCGTTCTTTCATATTTTTTTTTTCATTGGCTTCTTTCTTTGATAAAAGAAATATATAGAACCATAGCTTTAAATTACATATGTCGAATAAAATATTGTAAAAATAATATGCTTTGGCTTTGCGGTTTTCTTATATCAAAATTTTTTTTAAATTATTTTTCTATAAAGAAGACTTAAAAACAATTGTTCAATTAATATAAGTAATTTTATACGAATATTTTTTTTTATTAATCAGTTAATAAAACATGTATTCAGTAACATTGTATTAGTTTTATAAATACTATAAGTTATGTGTTTGAAAACTACATATTTTTACAGTTACATTTAAAAAATAGCTCAAAAGGGAAGTAGGGTCTGAAGGGTAGAAAAGCAGGTTTTCAAAAATTTTTTTTTAATGAAACGATAAATATAAATTTATTTCTGTAAAAACTACATAACAGAATAAAATTTGAAATATATTCAACAATTATTTTATTTAAAAATATACATAAATGAGTGATTAATAGCGAATTCTGGCAGATGTGGTGGACTCGATAACTCATCATTAAATCATCTGGAATCAAAAAACCAAAATAATTTTATTAGTTAATAAATTTCTCGAGATAACGCTGAGGAGATAATTTTTAAATTAATTTTTCAATTTTTGATGTTACCTGGAAATCAGTGCAAAAAAATAGATTTTTGACAGAAAAAATTGATTTTTTTATTGTGAAATGAATAAGTATAAAAAATAAAAAATTTTGACAGCGTTACCTCGCTATTTATGTGTAGAAACATGTAGTTTTAAAAAAATCGAAGTAGAACTTGAGTTACAAGATCCACCTACTAAAAAAGTTGGACAGTTACATATAACTAGAGAAAAGAAACCAAGTTATTTTATATCTCCGTTATTAGTTTTGCTCCAATCAATAAATTTAAATTTTAACACAATAATCTTGTGATTTTATATTATTTCACATAAAAAATTTTGATAGAGTCTACTCTCCACTTAAATTAAACTCATGATATCCCGATTTATATTTTATAACAAAACTTTAGGAAATCGGAAACATATATGTCTTTGTAGCGAATATAATGTAGCAATTTAATGATAAAGATTTAAAAGTACTTCTAAAACGCATATTTGAATTTATATAAAAATTTATTTTCATATACTTAAACTTATGAAAAAAGTTTTCTCTAAATTGACGATAAAATTTCATATATCCTTACACAAGATCATGCAAGGTGCCCCAAATCTTTCTCAGCTAATTCCACGATAAAGTAAAAAGCTTCGCTGTGAGATTTTCGTTGATTTATATAAATGTATTTTTTTGCATTTTTTCAGAAATTATAATATCAACTATTTATAACAAAATATTTTATGTAATAATAGTTAAAAGTCAAACGACATTACTGTTAATTTGATATTTCAAATTTTATTACTTCGTATAATATTTTAATAAATTGTTTTTCAAATAATGTCTAGTTATATTTATAATTAATTAAATACTTATAAGGTCAAAGTATTATGTTATCAGATTCGCCCTGCAGTAACGTAATGATTAATACCCTTCTTTGAAACTTTGGTTTCCGATATACGAAAATTCAAGTAGTCAATAAGAACCTATTTCTATTATCAGTGCGTATATAAATTACAGAAACTCAGAATAGTTTATGTTAATTTTAATTTATAGAATATTCGATTAAATTTAGTGAAAACTAAAATTTAATTATCGACAAATATCTTTGTCTTCTATCTTACATTACTCAAATATATAATTCTAGAAATTCTAACTTGAAAGCAATAAAAGAGAGACTAATCAAGTTTCAGCAATATGATGTTTGGGAAATCCCAGAAAAAGCCCATCTGCAATGAGGAATAAAAGCGTTCGTCATCGAAAACAAAGAAAAAAAATATATAGTCCATTGCTTTAATGTATTATTGATCGTTCGTCAAAAGAAAGGAAAAAGAGCTGCGAAAATTGCTAGGTATTAAAAGTATTTTCTACCCCTCTCGTATATATATACAAGAGTTGTTGTATGGCATAAAAGAAGAGAAAAAAAAGCTAGAGAACGAATTGAGGAAAAATAAAGAGAGTACAGGGGTCTTATCGAGGATATATTTTTTTTAACCAGGTGCGTTGTTTTCTACAGTTTGTTGCAGTACCGTGAGACTCTTCAAGAATACGTAAAGAACCTAAAACTCGCGCCCTGAGCGTATATGTTGTGCATCAAAAAGAGAAAGAAAGAAAAAAAAACCGTCAGCTTCTACACGTGTCTTACTCTGGGTACATCTACAAGTTTCTCATATACATATATACATAAGTTTACGTATAATATGAAAGTACATATATACATACAGACATGAATGAATGAAAAACAGGATTTATTTTTCTATGGGGAACAAGAGCATACAACCTTCTCCTTTTTTTCCTCTTCATTGTGCACCTTTCTTTCTTTCTTCCCTCTTTGCGCGATTCTTTGATCAAGTTTCTTATATGTACGATATCCCCACTCGCTTTAAAGCTCCCTGTTTTTTTTTTTTTTACTGATATTTCTTATTACACCTTGAGAGAATTTAGAATGTCTATAGAGAGAGTTTTTTTAGATCCACTTTGAGTATGCAAAGATATGTCAAAGCTACAAAGAAACTATGCTTTACTGACTATTACGGTATTGAGCAGAGACAAAGAAGATGGGTACTATATGTATTATTTATGTACCGAAAAAGCATTGGTTTTCGTTTTTTTTTTTCCTTTAAGATGTAGACGTATACGTATATGTTTAATATTTAAATGTTAGATTGGTTAGCTTAGTTTTAGGAGGGTATACACTATAAAATTTATAATATAGCCATTCCTTTCTGGTGACTTTATGAGAAGTTAAATAAGTAATTTGATAGTTTTTTTCAATAGCTCGTGATAGGTGCTATATACACAGAGCGATATGTAAAAATTGAAAATTTTTTCAATTTATAGTTTAAAAATTTTATCAATGAAACTTAAATTGATTGTTATTTAATTGTGATTATTTAAGAATATCTTTTACATTATTTAAAAATATAAAAAAGCTCCCTAGTTTTAGTGAATTATTACAAAAATGTGTCGAACCATTGATTAAAATTTAACGTTACTATGCAATTCTAATGTAACGAATATCCTTTCCATTTTCATTAGCAAGTTATTTTGATTGTAATTATTAAATTATAATATTAAATAAAAATTACTCTTCGATACAAAAGAAAAAAAAACGTTTATTACTATCAAAGATCATTACAATAATTTAGAAAGTACATAAAGCACCATATACGTTATAAACGTCAAAATGGAACGTTAAAACGTCATCACTGCAATTGACCTAGTTAGAAACATGTACACACTATAATACAAAGGCTATGCTCCAAAAATTATACCGACTCCCCAAAAAAATAAAAGTAAGACCTGCAACAGCCTGTGAAGTATACAAGGGATTCGTCCCTTTCGCAAATGGAATCACTCGCTCACCCTAATCACATCCTAACACATACGCGCATCCATGCACGCTATATATTTGTACGTGGTACCACACAGATTGCACTTGAATAGAGATTTTTTCCCCTTCTCTCCTTTTTTTATAGGGGAATACACAAAGGATATAATTCTATTTTTCTCTCTTACTCCACGTGGCATTGCAAGTATAACCGTTTCTCGAACCGTACGTTCTCGTCCTGCATATGCAGCAAGGGAACAAAAAAAAAGAGAAAGAGTAGGATCAACTCCCCTCTTTTTTTTCTCTTCTTTCTAATGCAAGCTGATCGCAAGTTCAAAAAGGGAGAGAAAAAAGCGCGAGTTTCGATGTTGTATATATTTCCTTTGTGTAAGTACATATAAGTGATATAAGATCGCGAGGAAAAAACGTGGGATTTTTATGGGCGTAGTTTAGGGTCACCCTTAAACTACTATGTTTCTTTTGTTACCAAACTTATAGATATCCTATACATTGTTTCCAATTTCAGAATCATTCCTTTATCTCTTTATTTTTTTTTTCATCCTTCTTGTCATCCGTCCCTTTATACATGCGAAATGTAGGGAAAGCAACAGTACCGAAAGATAAAAGAGAAGCTGGAAAAAAAGCGTGGGATTACGTAAGGATGCGTAATCGTGATTGAACCAATATAAAAAGCCAAGCATGGAATCCCTGTGGGTTTCTGGGTCGAGTTTGTTTCATGTTTTCATTCTGGGTTAAGATGAGTAAGTGCGTAAGTAATTGTGGACTTGATTCATGAGAGGTAAAGTTATTGAAACTTCATTGAAGTTTTATTAAAAGTTTTAGGCAAGCTTAAAGGTATTGCACGAAAGAACTTGGATGCATTTAAAAATAATAAATGAGAAATTTGAATTGAAGATACTGAATACGTTTTTATACAGTTTTTAATTATTTGGTAAACATTAAAAAGTTCAATAAATTTGATTTCACAATTTCAAATTTTAGGCTGTAAAAAAATTTTTAATTAAAAATTTTAACATAACTTTAATTTTTTAATATTACAAATTATACATATTTTTTGTGTAATCGCCATCGAGGCGCAACCAAACCTCTTGATATACATAATTGTTTTAAAAAATATTTTCGACATAATCAAAAGTTTAAATTAACTGTAAATAAATAAAAAAAATTGTATGTCATAAATGTATATCAGTAAAGTAATTAAAATAAAGCTTTCAAAAACAACAGAACATGTTTAAATCTTTTACTTCATAATTGCATGATGCAATAGTTTTTTTGAGCTTAAATTTCACGCAACACTGACAAACATTGCATGAACATATAAATTCTCTTAATAAAAATACGCGTTTTCACTCGACCTTATACCGCCGTGTACTTAAAGTTCTTTAATTTTAATCCTTTAAAATGAATTATAAATCGTATTTTTCTTATATTATATTCAAATAAGTATTAAAATTATTAAAAAAATGAGTAATTTTTTTTTATCTTTTGTATTAATAAAAATACATATACTTTTTCACATATTGTTTTAATGAAAATAAAATATATAATACATATTGAATATTAATTTTAAATTTCTTCTTTTTGAAATACTGGCTATTAAAAAAAATAAAAGAAAATAAAACATTTTTATATAATGAAAAACAAAAGAACAAGTTTTCAGAAAACGCAAAACATCAGTTCCGCTTTCAAGGGTCTTTTCAAACATTATCCCTCGTATAGCACTCTGTGTATATACGCATACAAAGTCTTCTCATCCGCAGAATAAAAAAAAAGTGAAGCAAGAGAAAGAAAAGAGATGTAGCAAGAAAGGATGCTAAAAAATAAAGAAAGAACGCACATGAAAGCGAGAAAAATAAAACGAGAACGAAACCTCGCTTTTTGGTCCCGCACTTAAACCTATAAGTATACAAAGAAAGCGAGAGCAGCTCGCTTTGCTACCCGACGTTCCCACGACGCCGGAAATCTTGTTCGCGCGCATTGGGTTAATGTATCTGTGTATATACATGTGTATTCATATACAAGTTAAAGTTTTTTAGAATGTTGACAGTCAGAAAACATAGTCAAATCTACATTACAATGAAAGACGTGTCTTTTTAAAAGGGGGATGAAAAAAATAATGGATGAATATTCCTAACTAATTATAATATTAAGTTGTTTGCATTAGTTGAATTGTTTCTTGTTAAGAAAAATTCTTTTGTTAAAATGTAGATACAAAAATCGTTCAAGTATAAATATTTTTTAACAATGCATTTAAATTACCAAGCTCAAATTATAAATTTGACAACTTTTGAAATCAGCATTTCTACAAGCTTTTTTTCTCATATCTCTATCAGCTGTAAATTAGAAAATACATTTTTTTAATAAGTGTTCTATTCTATCTTGTATCTTCACGAAACTGTGAAGTAAACAATTTTAACATGACAAAAGCTCGCAAATACATAATAATATAGTCTTAATTATAAAATATACGGGCATTTTAACCCATTACGATTTAAAATTAATGATTGACAAATTGAACCGAAATTTAAATATATTATTTCATTTTATTAGTTTTTGTTTGAAATTTAAAACAAAGCTTATATTTCACTATGAATTCACTAAGAATTTGTAAATTAACGTAATTATTGATTTTTTATTTTTACTTTGAATTTTCTTTTTGAAATTTCGTGCTAGTGTGCATTTAAAGCAATCGTTTAAAAAATAATTCAAATTGCATTCAGAAAATAATATTACTTTTTAAATTCTAAAAATATAAAACAAAAATAACCGATTGTCAGTGTTTACGAACATTAAATAAATAATATACAAATATTAGCTCATACATACACAAAAAATAAATTATTATAACGTGACCGTCGATTACGGTCAATCGAGACAGATAAATTCGCGCGCGCGCATAGCAGCAACATCAGCACGTGGTTGCCACCGGCTTTTCAACGACCGACTTTTAATATAGCACACTCTTATCGCACTTTAGTAGATTTTCTAGGTTTCTTCTCTAATTGTTGTTTATATCGAGGAACTTCGGCAGGCCGGGACGAGTGCAATTTGATGTCTAATACACAAATAATGCCCTCATCCTTGCCTGTCTAAGATCTCGTAATTCATTCTTCAATCATCACCATGTAATCAGCAGCAGCACTGAAATTTTCTTCTTTTAATTCTTAAAAATCTAATGACATTTAAAAGAAAGAAAAAGACATTGTTGAAAGCAATGCATTCCGATAGGCCGGGACAAGTGCAATATTGATGAAAATATCCTTAACGAAACATTGCCACCTATCTCGACCTATCTTTCGTGCAACAAACAAAGGCGTGCCTTCTTTCTTCTCTTTATGTATGTACTACAACGACTAATAATTCCAGTCGACCTTATTCGTCCCGCTTCGTCTTCTCAACTGTGTGTATAAGATGTACCGACGACCACGACGACCACCGTTTTGTTCCCAAGAAGAGAGCAAGAGAGAGAGAAGAGATGGAAAACGACCGCAAGCACGCACTTTCCTCTCCTCTCTTCCCCTCTTATATTTTTTTTCTTCTCTTTCTTACTCTTTCTCTCTGTTTCTCCTTATACTTTTGTATCCATAGCAATAGTTTGAATGAGCCGAGAGAACGAGAGGAAGATGCGTATACATCCGAGAACAGAAAGCAGCTGGAGATGATATTGTATATAGGCTTCTCTTCTTTTTCGTTTCTCTTCCATTGGCATTGATGTGCTATCTAAATGAAATAATAAATTTAATTTACTTACAAGTTTATTCTAATTCTTTTTTTTTCAATTGGCTTTAACTTTATTTAAATAAAGTATAATTTAGGAGCAAACTCAAAAACTTTTTAAATTTCTTAAAAAATTTCTTAATAAACATACAAAAAACAAGAATATTAATAAATATAAATTATATGATTATGAATACATAATTTTTATCAAATTTCGATCATTCTAAATATTTGGTCTTTAACTTTTTGTACATCATACAAAATCTAAAACGATAATTTTCAACTCTCACATTAGCGCGTTAAATTCCCGCAATATCTAAAACCACGTGCGCGTTCGGCATCTACAGCGTCGAAAACAGCAGACGAAGGGAGTTATATGGAAATAAAGCAACGATAAAAAAAGAAGAGAATACAGAGCATATAAATGAGAGGGAAAAGTATATAAGCAGACGAAGCTAAAAAATAAAAGAAAACAAAAATGAAAGAAACTAAAAGAGAAGAATAAGAGCACAAAGAAAGGGGGCAAAGGAGAGAAGAGACTTGAATTAAGAGATAAATGGATAACTTTATTCGAGAGAGAAAAGAAAATACATCGTAAGTAAAGAAGTTTTGCCAGTTGAGAGAAAAAAAAGAGAACTTTTAAAAATATCTTTGCGATGTGTGTTTAAATTGTATGAAAGTTTTATGACCTGTCATTAGTGGGTAAAATATGATTATCCAGTTTTATCTGGATGTACATAAGTTTATTAGCATGGACAAGAAAAGGAGCCTTATTAGGAAAGAAGGTCAAACAAAGGTTTATTGATGATTTGTATTTTTTTAAATTATGAGTATTTTTCGAAGAAATTTTAATTGTACTTGATTCTGGTTAATCTGTATCAGAGTATCGATCGCGATTTCTACATTTGTTAAAAATAGAAATTTTGAATTTATTTAAAATATTACGTATATGGAAATATTGTTGTGTTATACCAAGTTTGACGTTACAAATGAAAAACTAATGAAATAAAAGAGGCAAGACACCGTTGAACGCACAAAGAGAAAAAAAAGACCTCGTGGACTAAACGGTCAAAGTAACCCAAAAACTTTTTTTTCTGCCGCGGGTATCGTTTAGATAGTACGGCCTTGAACAACGGTTAAACTTTAAAAAGAAAAAAACGAAAAAAAATCAACAGCGCGATTCTCTTTTTTTCACCTCACAAATCATACACGTGTGTTAAGCCGAAGCGCAACACGCTCTTACATAG
The DNA here is from genome assembly GCA_017163975.1 of Anastatus disparis. NCBI lineage: Eukaryota > Metazoa > Arthropoda > Insecta > Hymenoptera > Eupelmidae > Anastatus > Anastatus disparis. The sequence goes on from JAFFSR010000251.1 coordinate 8,609,713, forward strand.
CCTATTATTTTTGAGGCCCCCAATCGTATACACGAAAACTACTCGCAGTGAAATTTGAAAAAGATGAAACTGTGCCGCCAGAAAGCTTGATATTATTTTTTTTTTTCTTGTTTTTTCAAGTTGAAAACAAGAGGTAAAGGAACAGTAGAAAACAAAAACGAAACGAAAAAGTTAAGTGCTTTTCTAGGAAGAGTTTAATTGTTATTTCCAAGCAAGATTACTTTAAATGAAGTTTAAGAAAATTTGTACATATAAATGATAAGTAAAACTGAGAAAAAGATTATAAGTCTAATTACTTAATGTACTAATCTAATATTTTATGAAATTTAAAAAAAAATTCAAAGCAAAGTTTATTTATTTACATAATTTTCCTACGTATACAAAATAGATACATACCTCAAGGGCAAGAGCACTCAGATACATGCCGGCAAACGAATCGAATGTTTCTACGAGGCAGCACAAAGAAACTAGATCAAAAGAAAAAATGAAAAAAAACGAACGTCTTTTAACTTGAAATCCGAGCCATCGGTAACGAAAAGAAACATTTCAAAACTAACCACAAAGAAATTGTTGGCCGAAAGCAAAACGTAAAAAAAATATACGGCAAAATAAAACAAAGAGTATAAGGTATAAACACGAGAAAGAAGATTCGAAAAAGAACGTAAAAGCGAGACCTTCACTAGTGAAGACGCGCCCGAAAACTGCGCCAAGGAGCACACTGATCGTTCCCTTTATCCCCGCTCTTTCTTTTCTGTCTCTTTCGCTCTCTCTCTCTCTTCTCGAGCCGATTACTCATATAGTAATGTAGAAGTCCGGCCGGCAGAATCACGCAAGTAAATAACATGTAGTACCTACTATACAAGAGAGCGCGCGCGCTTTTTTTTCCCCCAGTAGTAGCAGTAGCTTTTAACCCCTCTCTTTTTCATATTTCTTTCTTTCTTTATTTCTCGAATTCGTTGTTTTCTCCCTATCTTAAAAGTACCGACCCCTATTTTCTTTTTTTGCACTATATAGTATATGTATGGTAGAATAGAAAGAGAAAGAAAGTAACATGCGGTGACGCACAAGCGTCCTTGCTTTACTATTGCGTCGTCGAATTTTCTCTCTTCTTTTATTTTTCCTCTTTCTCTCCTTGTTTTCTACCCCATGGGATATAAGGGGGATGATTCGTAACTATAGCGTAATCACGTTATTAGCCTGGGCATCGTATAATCGTTCTTGCCGACCTCCTTTCTCTCAACGTGTACTATATATGTTATAACTGAGCCTCTTTCTCTTAAATGTCTCATATGGATATATAATATGGCCTTTTTCTTTGTCGTTCAAATGCGTACGTGTTTCGCTCGCTTTTTTTTGTTTCGTCAAATATACAGAAAGTTAAAGATCGATCGGAAGTGTTAAAAAACTAGGGTGGCAAAGGCGTTTTTACAGAAGGTACAGAAAGAAAGAATTAAACGACTCTTAAAATTACCAAGCTTTTTAGATAAAGAAAGAATGATTAATTGCTTCTTGTTTGTTGGTTGCATTGTAGGTGGGTGGTTGATAGTTTTAACCCTTGTAACAGATGGCAAATTACTGTTATTATTAATGAACATTACATTGTTGTATATTTTTAAAAATCAATCATTTTTTTAAATAATGTTTTAGTCTATACCGATTTTATATTCTAGTAGTAATTGTTTGAGTTTGTAAATATTAAATTTGCCAAATGTTTAATTTTTAAATTGAATTATTTCATTTTAACGTTTTTCTTGAATAATGTTTAAAAAAATAGTAACCTTTACTTCTGATATTTAAATATGAAAATTTTGAAGATTTTATACATAACTAAATACTTAAATAATTTTATTTATTAAATTTATATTTTATTATATCATTATTTTTATAATTAAATTCCCAACCGATTACAAATGTGAAAGAAAACGAAATTAAAAGAAAAAAGCTCAGTATAAAAAGTACGCGGGTATATTATGCAAGTGGCGGTCCCCGGTGCAATCAAATATACCGACCTTTTTATATTTTCATTCGGATTTTGGTAATGTATGGATATGAGCTGAATGGGGAAGGGATATTTAAAGCATGCGAGATGGGATACGTGTACGATGTAACTACAGCATTTTAACACGTTCCATATACTCTCTTACAAAACTGACTGATACTTATGTTCGCCGATTTTTTTTTTTTTTAGGTATAATCATTGCGTAATATCGTCCGCACAAGCTCACCGTAAGCTCGTGCCCCCTCTTTTTCATTTGATTTTTGTTTCAATTTTTGTTTTTTATTTGATTCTGCACGACAAGGTCATTTCGTATAAGAAATTGGATATAGTAGATTGAGGTAAAGGTAAAGAGTAAAAGTAAATAAGTTAATTTATTTTTCGGTTGACTTTTTATATTAAGATGTATGAAGGCTCAGCTATTGGTTTGATTTTAAATGATTCATTAAAAATGAGTTAATGAATTTAATTATTTCAAAACACTAACGATTCTAAGCGCGCATATCATTATGTTTATTTTTTTAATAAAATATCATTAAAATAAATTTAAAATTTCTACGTTAATTAATTGTCACGCGTTTTAATAAAATCAATGAAAGGTCTTATCGCGATGGCAGATTTTTACCATTAACTCTTTAACAAACGGATTTTTACGTTTTAAAATAGACCACTGGAACGTTACATCAATGCTATTTAAATCTGAAAAATAAACAAGTAATATTTCATAGTTCTTTAAATGAAAAATTAATAAAATTATCTACATTATTTAATTAAAATAAAAATATACAATTATCAAACAGTATCAAGAAAATTGCACCAAATCTGTAAAGAAAACATTTCGCAACAAGTGTATATCATATATTTGGTCATAAATTATGCAACTTATTGCTTAACTCAATAAATAATGAGAAATCAATACTATACGTTACGAATTAACGTGATAAATAAAAAAAAATTTTGAAATCTTTTACGGAAAATTTAATGATTTTGATAATTATCAACATATTAAGTTGTGTACCAATAGCCGGACCGATTAATTTACCCAGGCTTATCAATACATTAATAATTTAGTACGTAATAACTTAAACTTTTGTAGGATAAAAGCTGTTCTTCCTCCGTATGCATTTTTATTAATTTGCCTTACTTACCTAAGCCAGCGGGCGCGCGACTCTCCTTTACAGAAAAGAAAGGCCGGTGTATAGATATACAACACGCGGAAACGTCTAGACAAAGGATTTTGAAGGTACTGGGGAACTTCCTCTTTATAATAAAACAATTTTATAAACACACGTTTTGGCTTGACTATTTTTAATCCTTCTTTTTTCTCTCTCCACCAGACTAAAAAAAATTTTTTTATCCTTTTTACCAAAAATATTCTCAATCCTTTTTCTTGATCCTTCACGTCTCATCTCTTCCTTTTTTTATTTTTTTCTTTCTTTCGTGATTTTATATACCTATATAAAAGTATGGATCCTGACTCCTTTTGTAAGGCAAACGTTTCGCATCCTTTTATTTTCCTTCCTTTTTATTTTTTCTGTTTTTTTTTTATTATTCCCTCCCAATGGAAGAGGGGGACGGTTCCATGCACGCACGAATGAGTCCCAGGGCTCGGCTTCCACTTTGTTATATCTCTATATAAAAGAAACGCACAAGCTAAGTTTTGTTACATGCGTGTACCTCAGGACCAAAAGCACAAAACACTCCGACAACTCTTCGTTCTTGTCCCTCTTTTTTTTACTTCATTTCTTCTTTACTTTATACGTCTTTTTATTTATTTTTTTAAGTACTCGTACATAAAACGCACTAAGAAACAACTCTTGTCTTATGGTTATTGCACGCATGTAACCTTTTGCTTTACGTGTCTTCTCTTTTCGGCTCTCAAAGAGTTCAGCAAGCTTGTATGCACAAAGAAAATAAGCCGGCTTTCGCACAATTATCGACAATGTTTAATAAAATTTTCAACTGTATATCCAAACTTGTTAAATTCATCAAAATATCCAAGAGAAATGTATTTTAAATAAACGATCAAACTGAAATATGGTAAACACAAAAAGAAAATAGGCCAAAGTGAGAGAGGAAATAAAAATAAAACTTTGTTGCTACACGCTGAACGTCCAAAGGCAAACTGCTGTTCTTAGCCAGGTGTCCCGTCTCTTTATTCCTTTTGGGTCCCAATGGTTCCTCCTCCTTCTTCTTCTCTCTCTCATCTCTTCTATATATGTATATACATGTGTATAACTATAAGAGCGTTCAAACGAATCGAATGAGTATACGAGGCAAAAGAGAGCTCCGCACGTTGGGTTTGCTTGCTTGGTAGTGGGGCAAAAAGTATAAGCGCTTTTATTCTTTAGCGCTTATAAGCCCGCAAAAAAGCCAGGGCCGAAAATGGGACCAGTTTCCCCCTTTTGTTAAATTACTTTCTATCTCTTATATGTATGGGTAATTTTTTTTTCTTCTTTTCCTCCCCATCGCGATATATGAAGTCTTTGTTGCATTTGAAAATCTTCCCCTTGTTTGGAAAATTAAGTACACGTGGCAATGAAGATGGTTATGGCTTTTTTTTTACAATTTTTATAATTTATTGATGGATTTGGTATAGTATTAGTGATTATGAAATGATTAATTGGATACGGAATTTTAAATTTTCGTGTGAGACAAATATACAAAATTCACAATTTGATCCACTTTGATGATTAGCCTAAAATGATCTTTTAATTGAAATGTTTATGATATATAAAAAAAATTAATTTTAAGTAAAACTAGTTATAAGGGATTGATGTATTTTTAATTAAACTGTGATTTAATAAAACTTTTGGATTGATAAATCTTTTATCAATCAATTATAATTTTGAAGATTTTAGCTACTTTAAATATAATTTTCTTAACAAATGAATTCTGTCAAAAAATCATAATGCATGTAAAACACGTGTTCCAAAGTTCAAAGCATAATATAATACGTAACATAATTTTTTACCTTAATAATTTATTATTTTACAGTACGAGTACGTAATTAATTAGTTAATGAAATTATGTTTCACGATCTACGATTTCATTAACATAATTACAATGAAAAATAATTTTCCTGTTATCTCATGCTTTTTAATGAATTATTTCCTTTAATTAAAAGCAACTCTTTAAAGTCGTCACGTGTCCAAAATTTTATTTCAATTTTTAATTATTGATAGATATATAATAATTAATAAATTATATAAATTATTGAATGACTGTTAATTTGAAGAAATGTCTTTTTAAATTTTGAAACTCTACGATTCCCTGCATGATGTGTCAATTTTGGTAAAATAAAAAAGGATGTATCAAGATCATTTATGAAATATTCTACTGAGCATTTTTTAATTTATTTTAAAAAATTATGCAATAATAAATAATTTTCTTTTAGGACATTGTTATAAACGAAAACATTTTAAAAAGTCATGAATTTCATGAAATTAAAAAAAATATTAAACGAAATTCTATTATAAAAAATTATAATTATTAATGAAATTTTTACCACTGGTATAATCCATTTCGCAAAAATAATAAACATTTTAAGCTGTATTTTTTTATAATTTTTATTCAATGTATATGAATATAAATTTGTAAAAAAATCAAAATCTAATAACATGAAAGTTCTCTCATTTCAACCGGAATAGCGAACGATCCAACTTCGCCGACCTGTTCCTTCACTATAGTAAATCGCTTAAACGAATTAATATTTATATTTCACATGACAAATCTTTCTTGTTCTTAACGTTTTTATACCACTCTTTATTCTCTTTAGATACTTTATTTCTTGCTTCACCCTTATATATCCCATACACGAGTTTTTGTAGGTCGTAGTGCCAGCGCGTGTATATATATGCAGTATGCACGCGCGGGGGTAAAAAGCCCGCCAAAAATTATATCAGCTGTCCTGGAGATTTCCTTTTCTTTATTTATCCCTCTTTTTCTCTCTTGTTATTTTTTTTCAAGCCTCAATGCATTCTCGTCCGTGTTACATATACATTTATATATTTATATTGTATATAATACGAACATCTTGAAAAAAAGCTCAGGTAGATCAACTTTCTTCCTTTTCTTTCCTCTCTCAATCTTTCTCCTAAGTGTATAAGGAATTTATACACGAGGAGAAAAAAAAAGGAAGAAGGGCAAGGAAAAAAAAAAGAGGGACATTTTTTTAATCTTACCAACGACACTATTGTAATTAAAGCAGTCAAAGAATCGTGAACGATATATGTAACGGTCATATATATAAGTAGATAAATATACGTTTGAAGTTAAAAACTAACTCGCGGGTATATAACAATTTATGGATTGAATTTTTTTTTTTGTTTGTATAAAAGAAAACGGGCCATATCGGATCTTTGGATAAGGTGTGCATACGCATAACGCATCGCGTAAACCGACACAAAGACGGTCTATTGTTGCTTAATATTGTGCTTTTCGACCCTTCTGTTGCCTGTTTTTATAAGTGGTAGATTTTAACGAGGGAAAACTTTGTGTTTTTTTTCTCTTTAACGACGCGATATACTGTTGCATTAACTACATTAATAGATCGTTCAAGTTTTTCTATTTTTTATTTTCGGCTTTCTCGCATCGGGCTTCCCTTTTCCCTTTCTTTATTTCTCGTTCATTATTTTAGACAGATATGAAGTTTTTAATTGTGGGTTCAACAACGCATATTACATTGCACCGACAATTTATTTTTTTTCTTCTTTGTTCTTTGTTCGGTGAATATGACAATGAAAGAGTGGAATGTGGATTCCGCATGAAATATTTTTTTTTTCTTATTTGATTTTACAGAAGGTTTCAGTTGCGAGTAATTTTGTGAGAAACAAAGCCACATAAGTTTGTTTTTATTCAGTTTAATTTTAAATAATCATTTCTTTAATACTTTACCACTGTTTGAAAAAAAAATTTTAAGTAATTTTTTGATAGATTTTTAAAGTTTATTATTTTGCTAATCAAACTATGATATAAAATTAATTTTTTTCTAAATTTACTTATATATTTATTAAAAAATAAATTTGTTAATATTTTGAGGTGCATACAACCTTTTCAATAAAATCTTCCACTTATTGATGAGAATTAAATTTTTTCGAGAATAATGATTCTCTTACTGCTATCTATAGAAACTGTCAAACTTGAAATTATTAGTATACAACGTATGATATAACATTGATAATTTTAGAAAAATCAGTCACGATGGGACCGTGTCAAAAAGAGAATTGTATGTATAATAAAGCGGTCATAAATCTGCAATTTTTAAAATTTCATTTGATTTATTTAAACCAAAACTTTTACCTGCATAGTTTTATTTATTGTTTTTCAAAACCATATTAAACAACGCCCAAAATATCATCTACTATTAATAATTCATTAGTCAACATTACGATTCGCTTTAGCTTTAATCGAATAAAACCGCAACACATTTAATTCAGAAAACGACGATACGGATTTTGCACCCATATAATCCTCTGACTATACACATATATTGTATATGTATAAAAAATTAACTTTCGATACGTTATATCGAAAATTATATTGTTTATATACTCGCAAAGAGATATGACTGCAAACACAACATAAGATATTCCTTTTCACGCCTGTCATACAATGATACAATGTATATATTCTTTCCTTTCTTTAAATCTTCTCTTTTTCCCCTCTAACATCATCTTGCCGTTGACGAAAAAAAAAAGAGAGAAAAATCCTTATATGTCGACGTGTGAAGTATATCTAGGGGTTGCTTTTGGTATATAATAGAGGATAAAAACGACAAAGAAGATTGAATTTTAGTGTGCGTGTATATGTGTATGTATATGCACACTTTTAATCGAGATATGTTGGATGCTTAACAATAGTCAAATCATCATTCGCTCCGTTGATCCTTTTAGTATTTTCAATTTTTCCTTACCATTGTCGATATTTAGTCGGTTATGTAAGCACTGGTTCGTATATATGGATCCGTTGATGACGACTAACTTAATTGGAACGATTTTGGTTGGAAGGAAAAATAAAATTAAAGATACGTCAATAATTTTTCTATGTTTATAACATTAGTTCGATCTGATGAAGCAATAGGTTTCATCGATAAGAAATGGAGATAAAAAATAATGGTTACTGTTTTAATACCGTCATTAGAATTGATAAACAATGAAATTGGTAGTTTCAATCATTTCGTTTGATTTTTAAATTTAAATAAATCTTTATACAATTCGCTTGAAACAGGTGCATTCAATCAGTTTAAAACCAAAGCAGATGAAATTTTTATTATACGGAGAAGTAAATTATTACATTCTCTTTCTACATATGCATTAGATAAAAACTACTTTAAATTTTAATATTCTTTTCTGTTAATTCTCTCATTGAAACAATAGATAAAAAAATTTCAAAATTTGAATAAATTTATTCTCCTATTTCTTTTAAAAAGCTATAATTTTTTTTATTCAATTTTTTTTAAAACAATTTTTTTAAAACAAAAGTCGTTTTTTTATTGTATTTTAATGTATTATCACACTTAAATCAAAATGAAAAAAATTCACAGGAAACATTTCCAAAAAAAAGAACTCTTGATTTTTGGTTGTTGGTGTACGCCCTCGACAGGAAGTTGAAGTACCACTGCACCGCCAAATTCTGCAATTATATACAACGTGTGGAAGAGCCGCGTGTATATATACAGGGAAGGAGAAACACCAACCTGTCAGCTGCTTTCAAGCACGTATATACGCAAAAAAAAATTCTTCTCGCACAAAAACAAGTACATATAATAATACTTATCGTGGCGAAGTCACGTACGTGCTTTATTCGGGATTTTCTTTTTTTTTTTTGCTTTACTTGATCCTGTCATCGCTTGAAGATTTTTGTATTGTAAATCTTGAGTTTTACATAGTTTTTATTATCATGTTAAAAAAATATGCACAAAGTAAATTTTTACAGTAAAGTTTATCAGCATTTTAGGTATCAAGCTATAGTCTATTTCAATTTAAAAATAACATCTGAAGATATAAAATAAATAAAAAAAAGGTGGAAAAAAATTGTAGCAGCAGATGGATAAATAAGAAATAATAATCGTGTATTGTTGGTTTGAGTGAAGGAAAAAATTTAGGGTGGTTTTTGACATGCATTTTCAAGGTTACCCTAATTTTTAGTCTTGTTTGTTATCTATACATCTATTTCGTTCTAACTTCAAATTATATGGCACAAATTATATATAGCTCAAATAGTAGTTTTAAAATAAGTGGCATTGGAGATGAAAAAAATATGTTTTTATAAAAAAATTAATTATAGCTAAATTCAATTAATTATAAAATATTACTAAATATTAAATGATTATTTAATGGTTTAAAAGATATTTTTTTGTTCTTTTCCTATCGTACAAAATACGAAAAGTATATTTTCAATATATTTTCAGATTCCAGAAGATTTGATTTCATGTAAGTTTTAAATAAAATAAAAAATAATGAAAACATTAATTAATATCCTTAACTAATTCTAGTATACGGTAGCCTTAAACAGCCGCAAAGAATCTAAGCAAACAAAAAAACTCGAGAAAAACAGGAAATTCCATATACTATCGCTCCTTTATATCGACAGCCAATTAAATGCCTCGAGCTCTTATATGAGGCTACCAAAAAATCGACCGCGTGTACTCCGGAAAACTCATACAATAACAAAGTCCCTTTACTTTATTTCTTCAAAAAACATGAAAAAAAAAAGAAAAAAAAAGAAAAAGAGCGAAGGAGAACATCACAGCAGGCTGTACACGTGCCCATAAGGAAAAGCGGGCTTCCGCGCATTTATAAGAGTCGCGTGGCTCTTTGTATCATATACATATACACACATATATGTATTAAAACACGTTAAAGAAGTAAGTAAGGCGCGTGGCCGCCGGGGAAATCGAGAGAAAAAAGGGGATGATTGAGCACCACTTGTAGGAGGACAGCAGCTGCTCTAACGCATCTGCTCAGTTAGCTTCGCTTGTCGATTGCTGCTTCTCGGCTGCCACGCGCCTACCAACTTTCGTTCTATCCTTCTTTTAAACTATATAACATATAGTCCAAACGTCTTCCACCTTTCGTTACTTCTCTTTCTTCTTTTTTTTTTCTTCGTAAACACATATATACATGCATATACAGAGAAGAACTTACACTTTTTATCTTCAACTTCCATTTCCCGCCTTTAGCTCTTCTTTTTTTCCTCTTTTACCTTCTTTCTTTTCTTTTTTTTTCCACTCCTTTCTTTATGTGAAGTCGGGTACGGAACTGCAACAAGCGTTGCATTAAGCAAAAGCGGACGACTTCTTCCTTTGCTCAATGTGAATCTTCTTGACGAGTTTTTACGAATTCGACATGAGTTTTCGATCCTTTTTTATTGAATTTTTAAACTAAAATTAAGACATCTTTAAAAATTTATCGATTTCATTTATTAGCAATTTTTTTCAGAGAATATTGATTATACCCTGCAAATTTTTCCATATCTTGGAGCAAAAAGAATTAAAATAAAATTAGTATTAACAATTAATATAAATTGAAATGAAATAATAAATTTTTTAAATCTAATTTTATCTAAAATTATGGTATATTTTTAACTTCAATCAACTCAAGCTTACTGTGAGAACAAAAATCGTTCAGTTAAATTTAATCTTGTAAAATAATAGCTAATTTATTTTTATTAAAAAAAAAATATTAAAAAACTTTTATAATTATCATTGTAATAATTATGAAGAAAATAAATTTTCCTTTTAACTCCATATTCAAGATTGAACGAATACAAAATTCATTATTTTTGAAATATCCTAATTTCATTATATGATATTCTAGTTTGATGTAGCTCATTAAAATGAATTTTGAATTATAACTTGTATAAAAGATCATTCTAAAAAAATATAACCATAAAAAATAAAATTATCATTTGAAGTTAATTATTTAATAAAGAATAAATTATTAAAAATGATTAAAAATGTCGTTACATAATAGCTCGCAACCGAACGAAATATATATGTACATCCATATCGCAAAAGTTCTCTGTTTAGAAAAATAAATCCAACAGGGTTAAAGTCACCCCTCTTTTTGCAAAAACTCCACCTTTCTCTCTTTCTTAAAAGCTAACCCTCGAAACAACTGGTTATAGTTACAGTTATAGTTGTAGCCAGTGTTCAACAGCCCCTGATTCTCTGTGCTATACGTATATATACTTGCTTGAAAAAAGCCAGCCGCTCGTTTTAGCTCCACGTGTCGTTTTTAGTTGCCAAGCGAAGAACACTCGCACACACACATACATATACATGCAAGGATGCACCTTAATTTTTGGTTTATATACCTGTACATAGTTTAAAACTAAAAACCATGAATGTTATTTCTCTCTACCTTCGAAAATTTATTGTTAGCTTTGCGCTTTGGGATTTCCTTCGATGGAATTCTGAGAAAATTTTCTAATATCCAGAGCTTTGGTCCTTTCTGGTCATTTATTTTTTGAAACAAAAAAAGAGGGAAAGAGAAAGAGAGATGTTTTGCAGAAAGCAACGTAGGATTATTTGCATGTCTACTTTACGCGAACTTCGGCCCTTTTCTTTTCTTCTTTTTTCGTTTTGTCGTTGTATATATATATATATATAGTTTGATAGTCTTTATGTTCTTCTCTTTACTTTACGGTCGTGTCCCTCTGCTGCACGCGTTCGCGCGAGAGAGCACCTGGGCGAACAAAAATCACAATGGGAACACAAGAAAAACGACAGACAAGAAAATAAAGTATAAGAGAGGAAGAAGGAAAGAGAAAAAAAAAAGAAATTTTTGTACGTGTTTATTCCTGCGCGAGGTGCTGTTTTATTAGATACTAGTGTAAGAAGAGATCGTAAATTTCAGCGATTCTATATAAGGGATACAAAGTATTATACGTAGAGTAGTTTGTGACAAGTTTTATAGTTTTTATGACCTCGGTGGCACATTATTCTTTTTTGTATCATACAAGAAATGCTCGATTTTACGAGAGTCAAAGAAACTTTTTTCACTGCTTGATAAAGGACTTTTCAAGAGGGGTGGCTCTTTTTTTTCTAATTTTTACCAAAGAAAATCACAATTTGATGAGGACAAGTTTTTCTATGGACCATAAATAGAGAAAGCTTAAATTTCTTTTTTTACAAAAATTTGATAACTTTAATATAAAGCTTTGAGATTTAAAAAAACTGAAAAAATTCGTTACAGGGCCAAAAAAGCATAGATTTAAATTTGAATTTTTGTTCTTAATAATCAATCTCACTAACGTTAAAGCTCTGATATCTTTAAAAATAAGAAATTTATTCTTAAAAATAGTAAATTTTTTTTATTAGCGCGCCAGTTATTTTTACATTTTTAAGCAGTTTAAATAGCAATAATTATACTATTTTTGTCTTTTTTAAAGATATGCACTAAAATATGAGCACTGAAATTTATAGTTGACAAAAAGGAATAATAGGTTCTATGGATTTTAAAAATGTATTCATCGTACACTTGTCCAGAATAAAAATTTTCAATACGATATCCGCAAACTCTAACACTTTTCAAAACTTCACAAATTTTTTAGTGAGATTAAGTTCTTTACTAAATTAAGTTACATGAATTATTCCTTTAAGTATGGCATCTTTTCCTGCTTCACCATATATTTTTTTTTCTAAAAATTAAAATATATTTTTTTTTTAACGTCGTAATGTAAATGAAAATTTTTATAACAATGTAGTTTCCTTTATCCTTATTGTTGTATTCCCCCTTGAAAACCACATTTTTCTAAAGTACAACAATAAAATATGATAAGAAAAATTTTTGCGGTTTTTCTTAAAAAAGCTCTTTTAATTTATTTACCAGAAAGAACAAAAATATCCTCTGTAAATCTTGAAAAATAAAATATTTTATTTTTTCAAGCAAAATTAATTACGTTATATCAACAAAAACTATTTTACTTATTTTATGAAAAAAATTTTTTTTTATATCAATCATATCACAGATTGATTTACAAATAAATATTGCGAAAGTAATTAAAAATAAGAAACTATACTGGCAACCATATTATTATTGTTATTCCTATTATTAATAGATATTACATTTTTATCTAAAAAATCATCTTATATTACATTGAAATATCTAAAAGTTATTAATTTAAAAGATAATTAGATAAATCATTTAACAAATCTGACATGTGTTTACAACTGATTTAAAATTTAATATCTATTTCAACTTGCATGAAATTTTCCTGACGCTTTCAAAGTATACTCAAAAATTTATTTAATTTTAGAAACAATATAAGGATGTGTGATTTATGGTTACAATATTTGAAGAAATTTTAATTGAAATATTTGTAATACGAACTTATTGCGAATTTTCAAGAAACCAATAATGCAAATTTCGAATCTTGATTCAAACTTTTTATAAAATATTTCTATGAGTTATCTTTATTCTTCATTTAAAAATAAGTACACAATGGAGATATTTTTAAATATTTCAAAATAAAATTTAAAAACTTGGAAAACTCTAATATCAATAATCATCTGAGTAGTAATAGTAATGAAAATATGTAAATCATTTGAAATATTCCTTAAAATAATTACAAATTTCCATACAAATTTCAGTTTGATAATTACTTTCTGAATTTTGATTAGTCTTTTATCTTTTAGTTCAATACTAGCACACTAAAATGATAAAACCGGAAATACTTATTTCTAAAAACATTACATATAATAATAATTTTTTTATACATAATGATTTTTTTCTCTAAGCATTTTACGATTCGTTAGAAATATGAAACTTATTTAAAAGACACAATAAGTAAGTTTTATTAAAGTTGTTATTGGCAAAAGCATTTCCTCTTACAAGCAGCCAGCGCGAATTTACAAAAGTACGAGCGCGCGCGCTCGAGAGCAAAAGTAATACACAAGGTATACAAGCGAGTAAAGGAGCACCTGCGTCTTGAGCTCACAAAAAAAAAATAAATAAATAACAGGAACTGTATACAGAGCCTTACGAAATAAAGAAAGAAGTATATTTCTGCTGTACACGAAAAGATTCGCGAAAATGTAATTCCTCTGAGTAAATGCATAGGGTTTTTTTTATCGTTTTATGAACCTTATACTTATTACTTTTGTTGTGATAAAAATATTAATAATGTGGATATTAATTATTTTTTTTATTGATATTGACGAAATAAGTATTTCATAAATTAAAAATTAATGATATTTACAATTAATTAATTTTTATTTTTTTGTATATTATAATTTAAATGAGATAATTATTATATTATTTTTATTTAATTGGATAAAATGTTCTTTTTTTTCAATCTTGAATGCTTTTATATTGAAAAAAGTTTTCAATAAAAAGAAAATACAATTTTTTTCATCATATTAGCTATGACAATAAAACCAAAGGAAATCTATTTGGTGTGTCACCTAAATCTGAACATAACAGGATAACGCAAATGCATTACAATGAAAAATCTTTCCATCGAATTATAACAAGTCTTGGCTTGTTGGAGCCATTGCATTTTCACTATAGAATCTTGAAAATGTATTATAAAACACGAAATCTTTTTGATATATATAAACCTGCTTTTATATAATACATATAAAGGCTTATATATATGACATGCGTATATAGGCGCATGCCGTATGGACAAGATCGTCGTTCGTTTTTCGGTGCCTTGTAAGACCCCAGATGGTAAGCGCATCGGGCCCAAACAGCTAAAGCAGCAGCTTGCTTTCTCTCTTTCGAAAATTGAAGCCGCGATATATAACCACCTGCCCCTTTTATGTACGTGTATATGTATATATAAAGGCTTTGCTATCTTTCTTAAAATGCCTTGGAGGAGCTTTTGTGTCCGCAGAGGGTAAGGAAATGAACGTTTGCGCACTATCACAGACATATATATAAGTACGTGTTGTAAAGTGAGAAGAAAAAAGCGCGTATTTATTACAAACTTATGGCTTTTATTCGGATTTTATTATAAAAGTTTTTTTTTTAAATAAAAATTAAGTTTTTTCAGATATTTGAAAAAATATTGTGAAAATTAATATTTATTATATACGTTAAATTAATATTTACATTAAGTATTTAAATTATTTTTAAATTTTCACCTTCAGGAATTAATTTTAAAATACTTTCGAATTTCAAATAATAAAAGGTTTTCAAAACATAAGAACACAGTTTGTTTTGATCGAAGTTTATTTGTTGAATATTTAAGTATCTGCTGAAAACTTTAAAAACATTAAAGGTGTATATGAGCAGACATTTAAATCAATGCTTTATTGTTTATTGTTGAATGCATTGTTTTTTAAAATGAAATTTATTAAAGTTTAATTTCAATAAATTTAAAATACATATCTGTAACTTATTTTTTTTTAATTTAAATTTCATATAATTTAAAATTATCTTTACATATGATAATGATAAAAATTTTTTCAAACCTACTTTAAAAATCTATAAAAAATTTTTTTTAATTGTGTTTAAACTTGTTTTGAAAATACACATAGCGAAAAGAATTCATCATTTCTTTATTACGAAATTGAAATAAACTAATTCTTTTTCATTCTATTTGTTTATGAAAATAAAATAATCAAAAGAAAATTATTTACGAAGTTTCATTAAATTCTATTTCAATCTTACTGAATGAAAATGTATGTTTACTTATAAACAACTGATTTTAATTAACAGAAGGATGCTCATGTTTACCTTGTTTATAAGTAAATAAATGAAATATTTTTCTGTTAAAGTATATGTGGAAAGTTTAATTATATGCTTATTTAATGTAGACAAATTTGATTTCTTATCTAAAATAGGGAAATCGATTATAATTTTTCAAAATTGGGTCTAAAAGCAGCTATAACGTAACGTAACAAAGATATTAAATGGCTCGAGAATGATGAATCTAAAGAAAAAATTGACTTTTGACATCGAAAAAAGATGTTCTGCTTACAAGAAAAATCTAAAACTAAAAGAAAAAACCACATAAAAATCGCTAATGTACAGCTTTTAGAACTATCATAAAAAGTAATAAAATCAAACTTTCAAAATTGTCAATGCTTTTTATTTTGTCTTCTAAAATTTACTTGAATATAATTTTTGATACCTTTTTTTCGAATCGTATTTAAAATTTTGTTGCAAAAAATGTAAATTTCACCTTCTTCATCCATGACAATCAGTAACAGAAATATAATAATTATTATTATTTACAGAACGTACATTCTCGCGAATCTCATTTACAAACTATTTTTTGAAAATTATCAAGAGCAACATTTAAAAATGAAATTAAATAATATGTAAGTAAAAATATAAATGTTTATGATACATAATTTATATTGTCTGTGTATTGACAAAATAAAAAAAATAAAATTAAAAAAAATGTTTTGCTAGAATATAAACTGTGCTCTGTACGAGCTGCTCTAGCACGAGTGTAACTCAACAGGTATACGGATTTTAGGTGATCCGTATCCATGCAGCTTTAATCTTTTCTCCGAAGTTACTCGACAGATTTTCACGAAATTTTTACCACATGTTTGTCAGATGTTTAGATATTTTGTCTACTAGAATCATGTCAAAATTTTTATTTTTTCAATTTTTTTAAAACTTTATCCAAAAAGTCCTCGTTTTTTTAAACTATCAACCTTGACATGAACATAAACGTTGAATTATTTGACAATTTTTTAATACAAAAACTATTAGGATAATTTCAATGAGTCTTTTTAATTAGGTAAATGTTCTTAATTCATAGTGTAGTTGAATTTTTTCTTAACTGTTTAATAAACTTTTTAAAATAACTACATTTTTTATCTTATAAGCATTTTATAACGAAAATATTACGTGCATAAATTTCAGACCAATTCTATCGCTTAGAGAATTTTGTAAGTAATAAATTTATAAATATTTTCCTTAAAATGAATATTTATAAAGCTACATTAAAAACTATATAAAAAAATTAACAATTTTTATGTTCTAGCGGAGTCTTCGATTTTTCTTACAAATAGCATACCTTTTTTCGATAGCAGAAGTCGATATTTTCATAAGATGCACCATTCTCGAATCATTATCTCAATACCTTTGTAGTATTTTTGGCCTATCAGTTAAAATTACAACTTTAGTTTTTGTGAGATTTTCAAACTTTACTTTAAATGACATCATTTATCATATTTGTCTCTTATCACTTGACTAAAATTTAAGTCCAAAAAAGAAAACTAAATGCATTAGTTGATAATTCAATGAATGGATGTAATTATTCGTTCAATTTTTTAACTTTTAAAATTTTTTATAAAACTTTCAGAATATTTTATAGCAATAAAAGTTTTGTGCATTTTTTAGTAAATTAAAAAAGTGAAAATTCAATAACATTTTGTATAAAAAAAATACAAGAAAGTTGAAACGCCTCTTTTTTCGTCATCTTAAGCAATTTCTGTCGTTTAAATATTATTTTAACCGTCTGTGAACACTTGTGTGATTCTGAAAATTGTTGTGAAACAACTTGGAAATTCGATGCTTGTATACATTTAAAATAACAGACTATTTTATTTCATATTATGAATTTAAGAAATATAGATTTGATTGATATGATTGGTTGAAAAATGAATGAAATTTTGTGTGATTGAATTTAAGCGATTAAGAATAACTTATTAAAATTTAAGTATATGGGATGTAACGTTATACGTGTTAATGTATCCTCGGATGTATCTGAAATGTTTTTAAAATAGCCCAAACGTCAAGTTAATCAAAATAACTTATGAAAAAAATTATTTTAATTTAAGATTTGAAAGTTATTACATAAACAAATTATATTAAATAATTTTAAAATTAATTTACTGAAGTATAGATTATTAAGTAATTTAAAACTATAGATTTATTAAAAAGTAATTTATAATGAAGGTGGTCTTTTTTACGTTCGATTACCTATAAATCTCATTGATGTTCGAAAAGTCTTTATTTTAATGAGAATTATAAAAACTAAAAGATCTAAAGAATTTTTTGAATAGCGAAATACCTGAACGATCTTCAATAGAAACATGTGAATTTTAAATTAAAATGTTAGAAAATACTTTAAAGATCGTAAAATTTTGAATAAAATTTCTTTTTCAAATACCTGGAAGCCTATGATAAATTAATCAGTATACCTTTATTTAACAAACTTTTTTAAAGAGTTAGTATTAATTTTTTTTAAATCACGTTTAAAGTTATTGATAAATTTTTTTTACATTCTATATACCTCCTTTGTCTTTTTATTCAATTTGTATTAACATTTGTAATAATAATAATACCATAAATTAAAAAAAAATAAATGAATTAATGATTTTAAAATTCGTAATCAACGCGTACCTTGAACTGCTCGTTAATAAACGCGTACATATATTTCATATAAGCATTAAGAAATTTAAATGTAAATAATCAATTCTTTTTTACATGAATAAAACTAATGATTATATAATCGTAATTATTTTTATGTTTTATTTTATATTTTAATATTTTTTAAAAAATTATCAATATTTAAAATTTAGTCACTTAACAAATACTTTTTCATATTTTTTTTAAACAATGCTATTAACAATATAAGGGTATTGATAAAGAATTAAATTTTGATTTGGTTTCAGCAATGAATTTTGAAAACATTCAAATCAAAAACCGATATTCTTCACATGAATTTTAAGCGATAATTTCAAGCATTCTTTCTTATTTGTGTTTACGTTACTAGAATTTAATAGGCTAGAATAAAAAACACTCAAAAACTCGCGCAGCTGGAAAATCGGTTCGACTATTTTTATACATACCTAATAACTACGTAACGTGGGCCCATTAATAATTCAAGAAAAAAAAAAAAAATTCATCGCACCAATGAATAAACTATATATACATATCTTGAACTTCGATCGCTCTTCTATAATATACTGAAAAATCATCAGCGTGAGATGAAGCGTAAGTATATATCTCGTACCCATGTTACACACATAGATGTCAAAGTAAGGAAGGAAAGACGATGAAAGAAAAAAAGCAAAACAGAAACGCGGCTTGTGCAGTTTCAACAAAGAAGAAAGGAATGGAAAAAAAGAAAAAAAAGAGAAAGATCTTTCAGGAAGAAAGAGAGAAAGAGAAGAGTGAAAAAAAAGGTATGTAATACGTACCCAAAAAATTTCATAACGGTAACCAGGTCTGAAAAAGAGAAAAATATATTATTTTTTTCTTTGTATAAATAATTTCTATGTAATAAAAGCAATAATATTTTATACTCATTTACATCATTTCAGCCTGGATTCTCGACACTAAATCTTTGTTGTATCTCTGGAAGCTGTGAACCTAAAAATCGTAATCAGATCTTTACTCTAAGCAGGTATAATCTAATATTTTTCGGATAAATTTTCTTAAACATACATGTATACATATATGAATTACTAAATAACTTTCTGTACTTGTATTGTCAGCAGAATTTTTTTCCTTGCGATAAACGTATATGAGGCATACGAGTGTATTTCTCTGAAATCGATATTCTTTGTTAATTGTAATTTGACATTTTTGCGTGGCACAGTATGATTCTCTTTTTTTCTTTTTGAATTTATATGATTACTAGCTACATTCATGCGCGCAAAGCGCGCAACAAATTTATACTCCAGGGTCAACTATGGATATAATAACATCTATAAACATGATAAGTAATTTTAATAAACGCAATTATTTTAGTAGCAATTTTATTGTTTTTAAAAAAATGATGATTGGTCATCTATCAAATATTAATTTTAAATAAAAACTAAAATTATGAACCTTAAAATCAAACAGTACGAAGTGCCTTTAATATGTCATCAAAAAATAAAAAAATTAAATTAAAAGAAATTTTTAATATAATTTTTTACATACATAATTTTCAATATTTATATTAGTTTTTTGGCATGTAGGATATAAGATCAAACTCTAGATACCGCAGCATACAACTGACCATGATCAAAAACTTCTCTTCATCAATCAATAATTATATTATTCTTTTAAACAGCTAACAACAGCTAAAATTTTTTTTAAGCAACTGAATAAACTAATAGCAGTATCTGTTTCAATTTTTCTTTATTTACAACATATAAGTGATTTGAAACATAATAGAGACAAATCTGCGTTGGTTACACACTGTAAAAATTCTAGCCATAGCTTTGATACAAACATAGGAACCTCAAACATATTAGACATTGAATGCAACTATCAAAAAAGATTGCTATCAGAAATGATACATATTAAAAAATATGAAAATTGCAATAATACACGACACTCAAAAATTAAACAACGTATATAATAAATACATAGTTGAATTATTAAAAAGAAATTAATTTTTTTGATAAAACGGTTTTAAGAATAAATTATTTACAATAAAACGCAATAATTGTTAAATTAGATTAAATATAATTAAATCAAATTCATTCATGTGAGTCAAAATCTTGAATCAAATACCAAGTACATAAAAGAAAACACTTGCTAGTCACTTTGTACATACGTAACTCACCTAAATTACCTATGTTAAAGATTTGTATAACCAAAGAAAATAGACGCTTATAGAAGGATTCTTCTGGGTTACATTTTTCGTCCTAAAGCCTGGGTAACACTTCAACATTGTTTGTATATCTATACATATGAAAAATGTGCTATATATATGATTTATGTAGATATAAAAATACATGGGATTTGATGGCGTCCCCAAGTAGCTGGGTAACAGAACCAACTCATTTTTGGCAGAAATTTCCCATGTACGCTTCTATCAGCGTCTATATTCGTTGAAATAACTTATACTTCATAATGTCACGTAGATCATGACGACGCATATTAGATTGCGTAAATTTTTATTATTAATAGAAATATCTATTATTATACATTTTTACAAAACAAAAATAGTTATGTAATACCACATGTTTAATACTTGTAAGTTTCATTTTTTATTTTTATTGTTACGCCTAAAATGTATTGTTTTAGGTGATGTTTTTTTAATGTATTGTTGATGAATTTAGAAATTTTTAATCATTAAGAAACTGTTATCAGTTGTTATTAAATTTTATGTTTTAGCACCTGAAGTGGCCTCTCTAAAAAATAGAGGAGAAAAGTCGTTTTTTCTCTTATAGAAATAAAGAAAAATTGAAACAACTGCTGCTATTAGTTTATTCACAGTTAGAAATATCAAAGACAAAGTCTGTTAAAACCAGTTAATAGACAAAAATGTGTGTTACTTTAACAAACAAAATGTCTTTAAAGGATTTAACAAACAAATGTCTGTTAAAATTTTACTTATAAATTACAGACATTGTCTGTCAATGTACTAAAACTTTTTTGGTCTTGTTTTCCGTACACATACATACACGTTTTATATATATTTTTATTTTTTTAAATTCACGTTTAAGGAGTCTCATGTGCTAGCTATAGTTTGCTATAGTTTGTTGTTCATAATAATCAAAAGTTTAAAAAATTCTTCAATATTTTGAAAAACATTAATTTATACCTGGAAAAAAATCTCTGCAAATTTTTAGTTAGACTTATCGACTGATTTTATTATTTATGCTCACTTAAAGTTTATCTTTTTACTACTATGAGATACAAAACACGCGGACTTCGAGTGAGCACATATAAATAAATTAGTTGATAAGACTACTTGAAAATTTGCAGAAATTTTTTTCTAGGTATAAATTAATTTTTATCAAAATTTTGAAGAGTTCTTTAAACTTTTAATTTTTATGAACAACAAACTATAGCTGACATATGAGACTCCTTAAATTAATAAATGTACAAGAACTCAAGAAATATTAGAAAGAACGTTTTTATTATATCTTATACAATATTATATTCGTTTATAATATGATATTCGTTGTCTAATGAATAGCTTTCGTGACATTTACAATGATATAATTTTAATAATTATTAACAATTTTTATAAACAAATTATAATAATACGTTTTTTCGAAAAAAAAAAAAATTATGATATTTTTTAAGTAATTTTGAGTAAAAAAGGTTCTCATGAACATATTGCTAAAATGAACTGAATCGGCAAAAAAAATCGCAGTTTGAAAAAACGCGATTTTTCAAAACTTTGACAGCCTATAGCTCAGCTTCTACTGATTTCATTTTAACTCAGAATAGCTTAAATTGTTGGTTAAAATATAAACTTAAAGATTACAGTAGTTAGCGACCGTATTTATAAAAAATCGCGTTTTTCAAACTTTGCAATTTGTTTTCTGCCGATTCAGTGCATTTTAGCAATATGTTCATGAGAACCTTTTTACTCAAAATAAACTAAAAAAATATGATAAAATTTTTTTTAAGTGCATTTTTATAATTTGTTTATGAAAATTGTTAATAATTATTAAATGCGCCATTTTCAGACATTCTACCCAAAAAATTCGGATTCAGCAGGTCAAAAATACATAAAAAAACCTGGGTAGAATTGAGGACCTCGATCGACCAAGACTTATGTAGTTTGCCCCTGGACTATCTATTTTAGTCGTTTGTTACGGACATTTTCAGAATCAACTGACATAAAGTCTGTTAAATCGTCACATCCTTGTTTGTTACTTCAACAGACAATTTAGTAACAGAAAATAAAAGTTAACAGACTACACAATTGTTTTTAACCGTGTTCAGTTCCTTAAAACAATAATTATATTATCAAACGTTTGTCCACGTAATTTACTAATCGTCATAGCAAAAGATAATTCACATGAAAATTACGTTCTTTTAAATGTAAAAGGAATATTCATTTTCACAATATAATCTACTACGGTTTGGAAAAATATTATCTTATACCACCTGTCAAAATTTTACATTTTAATAAATGATTAGAAAATTCTAAAATTTGCAATCTCGCACTATTGCATGAACCTTTATTAATACTTATATTTCTTATAAGCATTACAATAAATTTTTCTCTCAAATGTAATTTACTGGAAGGATTAAAAGAATTTAAATATTCTAGAAGAAACATTTCATCTGATTCATTATTGATTTTCATCACTATCAATTTCCGAGTTTTAAAATAATGTATGAAAATAATATAAATTTTGCAATAAAGAATCAAAAAGTTTTTCACAAAAAAAACATTTTATTTTTTACTTCCCTGGTAGAAATTTTCAGCATCTTTTGGCCAAGCATAGGCCATTTTTTATCAATTTGACCAAAAAATGCTAAAAATCATGGCCAAATACCCTGCTATCTAGCGACCTTTCATGGTGAAAAGTTGAAAAAATAATGGTGAATATATTTAATTTTATTATAATATTTTATTTGAAGGTTATGATCACGCTTTTCTGCTAACATCTGCTGTCGCTATATAGATACATAACCTAACAGCTATACTCCACGCAAAATGTTTGCAGCACTATACTATCTGCTCACGCGTGATAAATCAAATAACTTATTTATGAAACAATTAATAATATATATAGTTACATTAAAAGAAAATCGAACATTAGTTGAAATAAGATATATATATAATAAATATATGTAAATTTTAATAATTAAGTTCCAATTTTTTCAACTTTAAAATTAAATCATTCACCATTTTTTCGACAACTTTTTACCAGTGACTAACTAAAAATTGACTAAGAAAGTTGGCCAATCGTTAATTTTTTCACCATTTGAGATGGTGAATTTTCTACCAGGGTTGCATTAAATTTTGTTTCAACTCATTCATATAAAATTGTTTTCACTAATTATTATATGCGTTACATCTTTAGTTTGGATAGCATTAAATTAAATTAAATATTGCAGTAAATTAAATTTTTAAATACTATTATTGGTAATAAGAGTTTAAAAATCCTCATTATTTAAAATTACAAAAGCATCTTTTTCATCTTTATATATTTAATGACTATTAAATAAATGACTTTACTTAGCTACTTCATAACCGCATTATAGGTAATAATAAATATATCTATTACATTTATTTGAACTTCAGCATTTACAAAAACGCTGCCAAGTGCTTTGGTGTAATGCTTTCTCATAGAGCTCATTATGTTAGAGTATTTTGATTTCGTTTTGCTTTCTCAAAAAAAAATTATTGTATCGGTGAAAAAATTTTTTCTATTTTTTCGTTAATTTGTACATATTTAGACTCCGGGAGTCAAAAAAAGTGGTTTCAAATAAAAATTTTTTCAAAATTTTCAAAATGCTCTAAAATTAAAACTGCGCTAAGAAAATTAGTTTTTAAAAATTTTTTTCTTCTGACAATAGCGGATAACTTGCATGCGAATTTTGGGGCAAATCTATAGAGTAATTTACGTAAAATAAAAGAAAAATGAATTTTTTTTTTCAAATTTTACAAAATTATCTAAAATTAAAACCACGCTAAGAAAATCAGTTTGGGTGGGGCTCGAACATTAGAATGTTTTTTATGAAATGAATATTTATTTAGAGTGCCACAATTACGAATAGCGTATTCCATAATTTAGAATAAAGTAATAATGAATTTTCATGATTTCAAAAAGCAGTAGTGATAATCTCAAATTATTCGATTAAAATATTTAGAGTTCTTTCGAAATCTTGATATAATTTATTCTAAATTTAGACGTACATTTATTTTGCTACTTCTTATTTCGATAAAGTGAATATTCTAAAATGCTTTACTCGCATTAGTTATTTTCGTTACTTCAGTCGCTGAAAATACGAAAATTCTAAAATGAATAAATGAACAGTCTTGATATGCACATAATTTATATGAACTTCTAAATAAATGTTAATTAAATAAAAAACATTCTAATGTTCGAGCCCCACCCATCAGTTTTCAGAAGTTTTTCTTTTGGTAGTCGCAAATAATTTCCAAGCAAATTTTAGAGCAAATCCATCGAGTACTTAAAGTAAAATACAAAAAAAAATTAAAAATTAGAATTGAAAAAAAATGTTTTAAATTGTTCTAAAATTAAAACTATGCCAAGAAAACCAGTTTTCAATAGCTTCCGTACCAGTTAGACAAAAAAAATAAATTGTATGCAAAATTTGAAGGAAATCTGTCGAGTACTTTTCGAGATCTAATTGACGTAATGAGTACATACACACACACATACATACAGACATTTTCTGCCCTACAAAAAAAAATCAGGTGAGAGATCATCACATGAGATTTTGGCATGATAAATCACCTAAGAAATCAGGTGATTTCTCGCCTGATTTTTTTTAACAGGGTGGAAACCACTTTTTCCACGAGTCTGAATATGTAAAAATTAATAAAAAAATAGAACAAATTTTTTTATTGATACAATGTTTTCTTTATAAGAAAGTAGAAGTGTATTAAAATATATTTATGACTCATAAATCTTAAGACATGATACACATACAACATTATTTCATTTTAAATAGTGTTATTAAATAAACAAAATCAAGTTTTTAACTAATCAAAAGGATTTTAAGCATCAGTATAAGGGTTTTTAAAACTATTCATGGATCAAACTTTTTTATTTAATGTATATTTAAGCTAAAAAGAAGTTTTATTAGTTAATATTATAATAACAAAAAATTATCAATTACATTTAAATCTGATTTTTTTTCAGACTGAAACTCAGGTCTGATAGCTCAAATAACTACAGCTGAGTAGAAAGTGCATAGGCGCCCAAGTTATTTCAGCTTATGTCTGTATATTATAAAATAACCCATATGTATAAGTAAACTAATCAGTTAAATATATTATATTAAATATTAATTCATTTTATATTATAAAATATAACACACCTATATTAGTAAATATTCAAATTTTTATTAAAAATATAGTCATATGGCTTGTTTGTCAACTGTAATGCAAATTTTATATATACAAATATATAAAAGCATGCTTACTATAGTTATAATTTTATCAGCATGTTAATTATTTTTAAGCTTTATTCATTAAAACATAAATTGTTTTTCCATTTTTTAATTTCATGTATTAATATTTAGTTAAATAGTAATGTATATAATAAAATAACTCACTCGTATAAGCAAACTATTCAGTTAAATACATTATATTAAATATTAATTCATCGTATATCATAAAATAGCACACTTATATAAAATGAATAAGTAAATTATTCAAATTTTCATTAAAAATAGACATATAGCTTGTTCGTCAACTGTAATACAAATTTTATATGTTAATCTATAACAAAGCTGCCTATCGTAGTCATACTTTTATCAGTGTGCAAATTATTTTCAAACTACATTTACTGAAAACACACATTTTATACTTCTATTTATTTATGTATTAATATTTAATATAATAAGTTTAACTAAATAGTATTGTATATTATGAAATAGCACACTCGTATAAGTAGATTCTTTAAATTTTCATTAAAAATAGACATACAGTTTGTTCGTCAATTGTATCATCCATTGTTATCAGTAAATTTTGATCTTGATTCATTCTAACCTTATTTTTTTATTAAAATGTGCATAAATTTATCTTTAAAACATTAGTTAAATATATTACTTTTTTTGGTACTTTGATGATTTTTAATCTGAGTAATAGAAATATAGAATAATAAAACTTTCATAACCTCAAACCTTCATTAATTGCTGTTACTATACTTATTTTTAAATGAAAAACAATTAAAAATATATACATATTGTACCTGCATTAAGCAATACTTATGCAATAAAGGAATAAATTACTTATCTGAATTGTTATATTATTTGATGTCTTTACAATTTTACTGGAATTTTTAAATAAAAGGTAGTCACCTTGCTTGTGCTCATAGTTATATATTTTATCATTAAACTATACATTGGTTATATACATAAATAATATTGCTTGGTTTAAAATAAAATATTCTTATTCTATTTTAATTGAGTTACTTCTATTATATTTAAAAAACAATGTTTAGAAATTAATTTTTATTTATTTAAAAAATCTAAACCCTTTAAAATTTAATTTTTGGCGCCTATTCTATATCGACCAATCAGGATTCGATCTTTAGATGCTTCAACATGGCGGCTCATCATTTTTTTAAGAAGGAAAATTGAAAAAATAACTTTTTTTCATAGTTAGCTATGGATTATGTGAACGAAACTTTAAAAATAATGCCCGAAGGTTAGCTCGTATATAGTGTAAAGAAGACAAAGAAATGATCGTTACCGTTTTCTTTATTACGCGTTTGATTCTATCGTTATTGAAATTTTAACAAATAATACATTTTCAAATACAACAATACAAATAAATAATTGTATTTTTTAATTCATATAATCTTTAAATGTTGGTTTATTAATATAATTGAAAGAAACATAGAGTATAATAAAATGTAAAAAATATACCCGACAATAATAATTATAAAAAGTCTTCGTGAAACAAGATAAATTACATAAAAATATTCAATTAATAATTTAAAAATTAATATACGATATTAGTTAAGTTATAATTATTCATTAATTTTAAGAAAAATTTGTTAGTTATTTCAAAATTAGTAACTTAATTAACTTTTTATTTTTCGAATTCAATTTTGTAATAATTTAATTTTAATCATTTTATATACGAATATCTGTGACTATCTCTTCAGTATTTTTACATATATAGGTAATTTATTCATTCGATAAATATCTAAGTAACTAAGTTATCTCAATTATTAAAAGCTTAGAATTTTTAAAATCATTAAAAGCATTAAAACACTGGAAATTTAATATTACAGCAAATAAATGTATATTTTCTATTTCAAAAAATTCATGGACTTGAAGTTATATGTTCTTCTTATAAGTAAATGTTTACAAATAACTGGTCCGGTTATCAAAGTTAAATTTTTCTTTTCTATTCACGAAAATTAAATATATTAGATTCAAAAGTTTACTGGAAAAATAATTAATATTGTTTCCACTTTAAAGCATGACATGACTGTTAGTTGTATTTAAATATTGTATTTATTTTTTCTACACGGAAAATCTTTAATAATATATACATTGCTATATCAACTTTACATTGAAAAAATGTCAGCGTTTATAAATATGTTTGAACGGCAGTAAACGTGATAAAAAAAATAAAAAAAATAACGTCTATTCTAAAGAACATATATACCTTATAAGATACCCACATACATACGCATATACATAATAACAATCGTAAAGTATTAAATTGCATTGCTTTACAAAACGATCAAGAGCTCTCTTTTCCCCTCCTCATGTCTTTTTCCCTTAAGTTTTGACGTGGTTGCAATTCGAAAGAATTTTATAAAAAGATCTTTGTTCGCTTAAGGAAGTGAGCTCTTTTTTAAGTTGTGTACGTTTTACTTAAATATACATTCCCTTGTATATAAGCTTGTACGAAGAGATCGCCGGAAGTTCGCGACGTACACGGTATACAGAAAATATAATGCCCTACGGGTGCGCCCTATACCTTTCTTTCTTTCTTATTTTTTTTTTTTATCTTCTTTCTCTCTTACACTCTCTTTTTCTTGCTCTCTTTTTTTTTGGTTCGAGCTATTTCTCGCCTCATTGCCATAGCATAAAATCTAAATATCAACCAAGCTGACGTTGAGTATACATTTTTGTACAATTTTTTAATGATTAGTATTTTTAACTAACAAAAACTATTTTTATTCAGAATTAAAGAAATTATGAAATTAATTTTAATATTTTTTTATAAATGAGAATAAAAACTAAAAGTAATTTAAATAAAAAAATTTAACACGACCTTAGTGCTATCTAGTAATACTAACTTGAACTTTACAGTTTTGGAGCAAAATTTAAATGGAATAACTCTGATGGTAATTTCAATACGCATCATATCAATAAATGCGTCGAAGTATTCCTATAGTTGAACTGTATATTAGAGACTCTTGATTAACAATATTTTTTTTTCAATTTCATTACTTTACTTTACAATTCAATTACATCAACAAAATATACTTCGTTTACGTTAAAGATTTGATATTTTTATTTATATAATATGCAATAAAAAATATCAGATTATAGAAAGAATAATTGTCAGATGCTAATACTTTTAATATCATTGGTATATGTTGAATTTAACATGATTAGTTGATAAGGAAAAAGATACGATATTAGATAAAAAATATACTAATCATTAAACAATTTACTATCAAAAGCTACTAAAATGTCAAAGGTCAAGTCATCATCAAACAATTTGTATATTATGCAAAATAGTTATCTGTTTAGGATAAATAAATGATAAATGAACGATTTTGTCCATACATATTAGTATATCAATCAATTTTATGTAAAATTTCATTTAATCAAATCATTTTAATGTTTTTTTAATCTAAAAATTTTGGTAAATTTGCATTATACTTTGAAATGGAGCTCTAATTTTCCTTATTAATCAGAAATCTACTTAAATCGACAATCACAATTTTATTATAATCACAAGGAAAAGTATGTAAACTTTACCTTTATTAGATAAAAAATATTAAATAAAAAAATCATTTAAAAAACAGCCCTAGTAGTATGCAACCATGTACACATTGCCACTGTTTTACCAGCTGTGTCTCGATCAGCTGATCCCTTTTCAAAACAATTATAGCCACGCGCGCAACACGCCCGAAAATTTATGTCTTATGTGGCGGGGTGGGTGAGTTAGGAAACGAAACAAGACAAGATTGCGGTACTTATTACACGTAAGAAGCCGTGTATACATACAAAATCATGATGAAATAAATAGGTTAAAACATTTGGTATATAGAAAGGGTAAAGGCCTTTCACTTTTTGGCGGGGCGCGAGAGAGTAAAATATACGCTCTTGTGTTTCGCCGTACACACACAATTTTTTGATGATGAAGCTGCTACCGTCCTACGATTTTATAAAAAAAAATCATTTGATCCAGTTTAAAAAGAAAGTGCCAAGTGCCTAAAAGAATTCATTTCCTCAAGTACTTAGTTCCGTATGGATCTACGCTGCGCTTTTTTATCAAAGTGCCGGCTTTTATCGTTTAACTAATTCAATAGGATTATGTTTAGCGGAAAAAGGTAATTTATTATTTTTATATTTTTATAATTTCATTCCAATTTCTGATTTAAACTTTTAGTTTTTTATGACAGGTTCGATCAAAAAAGTCCCTAAGATATACAAAAGTATTATTTTATACAAATATTATAAAATAAGTTATATGTGTCATAATGACAGCGACAAGTGTAAATAATGTTAATGGAAAAGAAACTAAGACTAAAGATGATTCTAAGACAGTTCGTGTCGTTTTTATATCTTTATTATTGGATCTGTTAGCATTCACAATGATTTTACCTCTATTTCCTGCATTACTTGATCATTATGAAACTGTTGACAATGGTAAAGGATTATATTCTGTTATTCTAAATAAAGTTCATAGACTTAGTTCGATACTCAATGCACCAGACAAAGTGAATTCAGTATTATTTGGAGGTACGTATTGATGTTATATAATTTTTCAATAGTTATTATTATCATTTTATAATAACAAATTTATTACATTTACATTCTAAATTTTAGGCTTTTTAGGGTCAATGTATTCTTTTTTACAATTTCTTGGATCACCAATAGTTGGAGCCCTCTCAGATGTTTATGGAAGAAAACCTTTAATGATTCTCTGTCTAACAGGAATAGCTTTATCTTATTTATTATGGGCTTTTTCAAGTAACTTTGGTCTTTTTATATTAGCAAGAGTATTAGGGGGTATTAGTAAGGGCAATGTAAGCTTATCAATGGCTATTATCAGTGATGCTACATCACCTGCCACAAGAGGAAAAGCTATGGTAATTAATAAAGAATTATTTTTATTCTCAATTTATATATTTACGCATGCAAACTTGAATCAATTCATTATTTTTAAATGTAATTTTTTAAATTAAATTTTTTAAATTAAATTTTTTCTTTTATTTTATTAATTATAATTTCTTAAAAATGTATTAAAATTAATTTTTAATGAAATTTTATTTCAGGCTTTAGTTGGTATAGCTTTTTCAGTTGGATTTGTATTGGGACCAATGATTGGTGCAATGTTTGCAAAAATTGGAAGCAGAGAGGGTCACTGGTATGCATTACCAGCTATGTTTGCATTTTTCTTATCCATGTGTGATTTATTCTATGTTGCAATGAATATGAAGGAAACTTTATCAATAAAAAATAGAGCAAAGTCACTCGCAAGTGGTATTTCTGGAGCTTTTACTTATATTAATCCCAAAGACTTGTTTCAGTTCAATGGTGTTACTGGTTTATCAATTCCTGGTAGATTTAATTTTTATTTTTGCATAAAATATTCATCATCTTAAGATTATCCTAAAGTTTTAATTATTTATAATTTATATTTTCAGAACTTCATCGATTAAGAAGTTTAGGAAGAACTTATTTTTTATATTTATTCATCTATAGTGGTCTTGAATTTACGCTTACCTTTTTGACTCATTATTCATTTGGTTTCTCAAGAATGCAGCAAGGCTGGATGTTTTTAGGAATAGGTACAACAATGGCCATTTTACAAGGTGGATGGGTCAGAAGAGTTCCAGAACATAAAACTAAAATAGTAACAGAATTGGTTAGTTTTAACAACATTGATTAAATACAAAAAAAAAATAATTTACAGTATAATTTTATATAAAATTATTTTTTTAGGGTTTATGGCTTTGCATCCCATCATTTGTATGTATAGGAATTGCAAAAGATGTATGGTTACTTTACTTTGGAATTTTTCTTTATGCTGTTTGTTAGTATAATTATTCCTAATTAAATTATTTTCAATTTTAATTTTTACTATAATAATTTAATTCTATTTTAGCTACAGCAATGGTTGTAACTTGTATAATGACATTGGTAACTCGTGTTGGCCCAGAAAATCAAAAAGGTATCATAACTGGAATATTTAGATCTTTGGGAGCATTAGCTCGTGCTTGTGGACCTATTGCTGCATCTATAGGTAAGAAATTTATATAAATACTCGTGTATAAAAATCAAAGTAAAAATTTTTAATATTAGTTTTTTAAAAAAGCAATAACATCATAATAAAAATGATAGTTTCCTTCATAAGCTTTAAAAAAAATTATTTTTTCATTATTAATAATATTATAAAATTTCAAATTACTTTTTTATAAAATTTTCAAATAATTACATAAAAAAGACTATTTAATGAAAATAATTTTATCCAGCTTTTTGGAGCCTTGGAAGTTCAACATCATACTTAATTGGTGCAGTTGCTTTAATCATCCCTCCACTAATATTAAGAAGTATAAGTTAAAATTAAAAAATGCTTACGCGATGTGCCTTATATATTAAAAACAAATGCATTCTTATTATAACGTGATGAAAAAAGTTTTACAGAACAAAAAATTGTATTATTTAATTCTTAAGTGTCTTATAAGTATTTTTAAAATACTGAAATTTTATAAAATTTTATACACTTATATACGTACTCTAAAATTTGTATTCATGTATTAACATATATTAAGACGTTTTGTATATAAAAGTCTAATTATGAATACTTGTTTGAAAAACAAGTAAAGCCTAACAGAACAAAGTCTGCAATTATAAGAGCTTTATTATATTTTTTTATATAATTTATCAATTTTAGTTTAAAAAAATATTTATAAACGAACAAATTGAAGTACAAGACTTACTTATTTTGAATGAATGTATTGTTAATTATGTTTTTTAAAAATAAAAATGCAATAACATATTAATATACAATTGGAAAAAAATTATTTCCCAAAGTGACCTTCCAAAATAAATTTTCTTCAAGCATTTTCTGTTATGATAATATTTATTTATAAGAAAAAAAAAAGATTTTAGAAAGTCATTTATAGGATTTTAATAATAGAAAAATTAAATTTAAACTCATTAAAATAGCCATTAAACCAGGAGAGAAAATCTAAATTTGTCAATCAATAAAACAAATGTTTTTTTTTACCAATGAAAGAATGCAGAAACTTGAGAGCTCCTACAGGTAACAAACTTTCAACCCACACTAGATCTAAAGTTAGCGATCTTTATTACATAATGATGAGCAACAGTTAAAAGAGAAGGAGAAAGAAAAGAAAAAATAATAATCAATACTCGTTTAAAGATCAAATCGATAAACGATTGCAATAAATAGGAAATTTATATAATTCTAAAAATCAATTCGAAACCGTAAAAAAAAACTAATTAGATATTTCAAACAAATGTTTGAAAAAAGTCATACTTCACTGGACTTTAATCAGCAAATAAAACATCTAACAAGCATATTAATTTAATCTCTCCTACGTCAAGAAGCAATTAACCAATGTCAATATACATGACGAAGTTAAAATGATAATTTTTTTTTAATTTTAATCTAAGTTGATTACTTCCTGGCGCCATCTGTAAAATCAACGTTCTCCAAAAAATTTTCCTCTACGCTCTCACATCCATTTTCAAAATCTATTGAATCAACAATCGCAAGCTAAAAGGAAGGAAGGAAAGAAAAAAAAAAGATAAAAAGAAAGAGCAAAATCCCCACAAGCGTATATATACGCATTCGTTGGCAATTCATGCACACATGTAACTTGCGTTTCTTTCTTTTTCCTCTTTCGAAGTTACATAGTTGTTTCTATTCAAATAAACAGCAGCAAAGAGAAAGAAGAGAGAACATAAGGCGTGCAGGGAATCTCGGTTCCCTCAGCAAAAGTAACACATACTTTTATATATATATACATGAACGTCTATATAAATGTTCCTCGTATATGTATAAGCGAAGTAAAGGAAAAAATAAAGTATATAGTAAAAGCTTGCTTCAAGTGCGCGCGCGGAGGAGGGGTAATTGTCGTTCCTTGAAAACTATCTTGCCTCTCGCTCTGTTTTTTTTTTTTTTTTTATATCCCTCTCTTTTATGTCAGGCTAATATACACACCTAACGCCGATGTCTTAGAGTCGTCGTCGGTATATTACTCCTCCTTTTCATCATGGAGCCACTACCACCAGCACATTTCTCCGGATACCAACCTATAACTTTATTCCCACTCCTCCTCTTTTGCACTCGAGGTTTATCTGAAAAACAGCGCATGCGTTATACTTTAGTGCTTTTTTAAGCCCAGTCTACAACTGTTTTGAAATTATTATTTTATTTTATTTGGCTATTGTTTGCAAATGGCTTTTTACACTGTAATATAATATTAAATTGTTTTAATTAAAAAAAAAAATTAATTTTAAACAAAAAATTTTTTGATTTTTAAAGTTTAATTACAACATATTTATTATTATTATAAAATATTGAAATGTTGGATCGCTCATTTATTTACAGTAAGCTTACATGACAATTTTATTAAATAATTGAAAAATTTAAAAAAGTAATAATTAGAAAATAATTCAATGAATTGCAAGGACGATTCGAAGAAAGTGAAATTTTAATTTAATAGAATATTATATGAAAGGATTTTATATAACAAAAGTATTCCGGGAACGAAGACAAATATATACGTAATCATTTAAATTATTTATTTGAATGCAACGACGACATTGAATAAGAGATTGTATTAAAAATGGAAATACAGTTGACTTAACAATTAATTGAAAAGATATATGCCGGGTCTAATTTAAGATTTAGTATAATTCTTTTTAAAGTTCGTTTGTTATGTAATATTTTCATTTATAAAAAAATGATTTAATTTTCAATTAATTTGTTTGCTGTAAATAAAATTTAGTTGTCATTTTAAATTTTTATTAAATATTTTCGCAAGCGATGACTTTCAAATAACAATTTTTTTCCACGTATTTTTATGGATTATCTTTCGATTTATTATTCTTTAAAAATAAATATTTACTCTAATTTAATGAAGAATACAAATGATCCGTATTTAAACAATTTTCTTACTTCAATTAATATACCTGTTATCGATAAATTTTATTTTCTCAAAGCTTTTCTCGAAAAATTGCTGTTTTTTAAAGAAATTTATTCGTACAATAATACAAAGGCATTTCAAATTATACTGATTAGATTAAATAAAAAAAAAAAATAAAATGACGTAAATAATATTTTTGCAGTATTATTCATGCATCAATGATTTATGAATAACATAATCAAAGTATTAAAATATATTAAAAACTGCATAAGGTATGAAAATAATTAAGAGTGATAAATGTTTTTTCCATTTTACCATTAATTCTAATAACACGATAAAATTCAAAGAAAAATTCAACTTTTCTTAAGATTCTTATATAAATAAAACCAGTTGTCAGGTAGTTCACCGATTTTAAACCAATTAAGGGACGGCTTATTTTTTTCAAAAATTTCCAGAGCCTCGCACTGATAATTTATCCCTTTTTTGTGTTGTAAGAATATAACGGGAAATTACTATAACGAAATATTACGCTTAAAAACAGCAGTAAAATTTTAAATAACGAAATGTGTACTCCTTAATGACTTTTTTTAATAACAAAATAAAGCATTTTTTTTAATTTAAACTGTTTAATATAATTGTCTTAGTTATTATCGTTCTCTTAAAATTCCTAATTGTACTTGTATTCTATAATTTTTTGTTTATAACAATAATTTTATTTACATTTAAGCAGTATGAAAAATGTATAAACATTTTAAAGCTAAATTAGTAAAATTCCACTATGTAATAGTGTATATATTTTTTAACTACAAATTAATGTACACTTGACAGATATTAGTTTTTATGTAATATCTAAAAATCGTAAAACTTCATTGGATTATTCCGTTGTTTTAATTGTTGTTATTGGAAAATATCAAAACATTCCACAAAAATCAATATTTGTTAAGAGTACCATGCACCATCTGAAATAACGAAATACGCATCGTTTCCTCATGCTTTTGAATAAATGTAATTATTTTTTTTTTTTTTTAATGCGTTCATGCAAAGGTATTATTTTATGAATATTTTTTCCTAGTTTAAATTTGAATCTCCTTTAAATAAATAGATTTCACTAACCTTGATGATTAATTTTTATGGTTTGAAACATGAATATTTCAACTTTTTCGATTCATATATGGAATTGTAATCATTTTTATGTACACATATACAAGTCTAAATTATTTTTTAGAATTTGTAATTGAACAATATATTCTGCTAACAGTGGAATTTCGTTAGTTCAATTCTAGAAATTTAAGCAAATATATGTCACTTTGCCACACTCTCCCCTTTACGACCATCAAATTTTCTTATCGCTCCCTAATTCTAACTTAAATTCGATCGATTGATTGAAGGTAATCATTTTAATATATAATCATTTTAAGAGTATCAAAATGTTATAGTATAATGATAGAAAGCAAATATTGAATTATTAAGTCTATTACAATTTTCAATTTAATGTGAGTTTATTTTAAAATATTAAGTATTTATAAAACTAAATTTTTAAAGCATGTTTTGACAAATGGAATTTTTATTTTCCTTGAAATTATAGTTTACTTAATGATACTGATGACCTAATTCATAAAAAAATTTCATGTTTTTTCAATCTAAACAATTTTTATTTTTTAACTTGGTAAATAAAAATGAAATCTTAGTTTAAAATACAGGGCACAACTTTCTATTTTCTTTACAAAACATGACAAACATTTTTAATAGATACAAATTCAAAATTAGTCCTATCCCTTAAACCAATTCCAAATTCTTAAGAATAGTATTTCCTCGAAATAAGAATTAATTCATAAAGTCCAAATTCATATATCTCATTCTTTTGTGTTGCAAAATAAAAAAAAAATCTGTTTGTATAGGATTTCGAAAATTGCTATAATCATATATCTCTTGCCGCAGTGTCCGTATATTTGTTCAAAAACGCTATAAGAAATTATACAAAAAAAGAAGTTTTACCCAATTCAGGAATAACATAAAATAAATAAAAAACGTGCACAAAAATGCAAGTCATACTATTATGAATTTCATAAAAATAATATTGAATTGAGAAGCATTGTTTTTAAGAAGGAATTGTAATATAATCATTATAGTAACCAAACCTTGATAATGGTCGAGTGTTCGTTTAATGTGATTGATAAAAAATATTGTCTCGCTGATATCTATATAGTCAGATAATCAATATTTTATATTATCATTGATTATTCGGACATTATGACGTAATAAACGAATCGACAAGTGCGCAGTTGTTTGGAAAATCTATTATATATTGCCTTATATATCATAATTAATTAAATTTTAAAATTTATCACGATAATTTAGATTGATTATATTAGATTAAGATAAGTTATTAAATTACTGAAAAACAAGATATCGTTGCCTCTAGCAAAGAGTAGGATATTTCCTATTATGCCGTGAAAAGTAGCTCACTTGAAAACTTTTAACGAAAACTAGCATTATTTTATCATTCAGTTATCACGGGGTATCATTAAAATGAACAACGTTGGAATGTTCAAGAGACAACGTTGAAATGTTCTAGTCTTCGTAGGACAATTTAAATATAATATTCTCTGCGGCGAAGAATGCTAAATGTGCTAATCTTCGTCTCAAGTGTGAAGCACGCTAGTTTTTGCCTGACTATCGAAATGTATTAGAGGTGACGATATATATTTAATTTTATATATTCCGATATAATCACTTAAAAAATTTTAATTTGTAAATTTATTCAAAGAGAAACGATTTTTTTTTTTTAAATTGGAACACTTAAAAATTTGTGTTTGTGATTAATGGGTATAAAAATTTGCGTACGCATATATTAAACGCAAACATTCTTACAACGTTTACACAATTTGACATGTTTAAAAATTGTTTACGCCTTGCGTAAACAATTTCTGCCCATTAATAAAAAAAATTATAATACATACACAAATTTATATTTAAAAAAAAATAATTTATAAAATTTTAATATTCATTTTATTTTACTTAAATTAGATCTCAATTGTTCCGAATAATTATTATTTATTTCTATCATACAATTTTTGCAATTTTTGAAAAAATATTAAATAAGTGTTTTCCGGAAATAAATGAAATTTCCCAGGTATTAAATACTGAAATGGTGTTGCAAATGCGTAAAGGTTGTTTAATCCTTTACATAGATCAAAGTAAAATCATGTCTCGGAAAATTCTGTATTTTCCATAATAAGTAACTAAATTTCATTTTGTGTTTATTTTGAGCATCGGAAATTTTTCCTTGCAATATATTTTGCCAAACAAATTGTTTTCTTTTCTATACCCTACTAATATAAAATTTATGATTTAATGACAGCAAGTTTAAAGCTTAAAGTATTATGGAGGTTTAAGGTAAGCTCATTACAAATAAAATAAATCAAAAAGCATTAAACTCTTAATATTTGTGCGCGCATAGAGCGTTTTAAAACTTGAAAGTCATATAGTGTTATTAAAAAAATTAACATCATACTGTGAAGTGTAAATTTAAACTATCTTATTTTTCAAAACAACATAAAACAATTTAATTTTATAAGTAAAAATAAAAACTTTTTTTTTAACTAAGATCATTTTAACTTATGAGTAATAAACATAAACGAGTATTTAAAATATAATTTTTAAAATGAATATGATACAAATTTTCTGTATCTAAGAATTAATAATATAAACATTATATTTTTCTTAAATTGTATTTAATGTTATTTAAATTTGAAAAAATGTAAAAATTTTTTCAGTTAATCATGTTGTTTTTAATTTAAATAAAAGAAAGAATTCTTTTTGTACAAACAAATGTATATTTAAGGTATAAGTCATTAACAGATTTATCATTGCCATTAATTTGAAAAACATTTCTCTACTAATAGACTTTACATAATGACTATTAAATCAAATAACTAATAGTGGATATTATTTTAGTCTTATCAAAATATTTTATCTAAAGATCAAATTAATTTCAAGGAAAAGAAAATACAATAGTATTACATATTTTCATTATCAAGCCTTGACGTTTAGCTGACTTATCGTTTATAATTTTTAAAAACAGCAATTAATTAAAATGTTTCAATTTAAAAATTTAAATTTAACACCTACATAATTATCAAATGTATCAGTAAACTTATAAACATTTGTATAGTGGTCATAAATTTACTAAGTATTAGCTTACATTAAATTTTCAAGTTAGCAATTAGTTTTAAAACTGTTTAAAAAATATTTACTCTTTTTAAAAAAACATTGTAAACAATGACTCGATATACGTTTGCAGATAAAATTAATTCATTGACAATACTATATGAATATTATCGCGAACGAAAATTAATATACGAACATTTTTTTAACGTTCAACTAATTATATACTCAATAAATCATCATCAGTAAATATTTTTATATTAAAAAATCTATAATACACCTGATGATGTATATAAATTCGGAGCCCTTGTAAAATCAACAAATGTGAGGTAAATATCTCCCCTTCGTATAAAAAGACATCATATACAGGTATAGAGTAAAAATATTCACCTGTTTAACTCGATGCATCAAAAGTCATTGTGGATCAAGCTTGTTTATCCCTCAAACGAAGTGTATAAGTCACGTGACAATATCATACGTTTATCTGTATGTATATATATAATTCTTTCTCCCACCAATTGCTAAAAACCTTTCTATAGCTCCCTGCCGTTTACGGGCGCGCAAAATTCTTGGAATCGGCTCTCTTCCCGCGCCGCTCGTGTTGTATTGCGGGGCTGACTCTCGGCATGGCTCATGCTAGCAGGCAGCCGCAGCAGCAAGCGTCCGCCCGCACTGCCACTATAAGGAGAGGCAAAAAAAAGAGAGAGAGAAAGAGAATGAGGGTTTAAGCTAGTGCCTGACTAAAAGCCATCTCAGTCGATGTTTTACTGACCTCCGTATGCAGACGCACGCTAATTATTTTAGTTTTTTTTTAGTGCCGGTGGTATTTTACTAATTTTATACTAAATATTTTTCAGATTTTATGATAACTGTGCAATTGTCTGTTATATTAGCGATTAAGTAAATAAAGACTGAGAATTTATAATTAAGTTTGCGGAAAATTTGTTGTGATCTTCGATCGATATCGATCGATAAAAAGGATCTTATTGGAAAAGAAAAACGTGTCTTATAAGGAGGAAAATAAAAAAAAAAGCGCGCGCGCGCGCTTTTACAATATACGAATAAACACGAGGATCCAAAAAAGCAAACGAAAAAGATCGTGTGGGCCTCGGCGCTGAGAGGCCCGAGCGCAAAAGAGGTAAGTTCTATAATGTGTTAAATTATTTATAATAAAAAAAAGCTCACCTAAAAATAAAAAAGTGTAGGAAATTTATTTTTATTTCGTTGATTCATATATTTTATATCTTAGTTTTTTCTTATTGTCACAAAATCAATTTATTTTTTATACTAGTAAGTTTGAAATAGAGTAGTCGACAATGTGTTATACAT
This sequence comes from Anastatus disparis, assembly GCA_017163975.1. NCBI lineage: Eukaryota > Metazoa > Arthropoda > Insecta > Hymenoptera > Eupelmidae > Anastatus > Anastatus disparis. The sequence goes on from JAFFSR010000251.1 coordinate 8,649,882, forward strand.
TATGCGAGTGTATATGTATATAGAAAATAAGTTTTTTGTAGAAGTTATATAGTATAGTTAAATAAATATAGGTATATTAATAGTATGTAAAAAAAGGGCATTTGCGACGGATCGGCAGAACAAGGAAGCAAGAGTGCGTGTTCTTTTCTATGTAATATAGTGTTGCCTTTCTTATCTGATTGTCAATTATGCGTGTATATATAGAAGAAATTCACACATATACAAAATTTCCGTACATCCGTCTTAATTTTCGTCGTTTGTTGAGACGTTATCGTAAAATGTGTATGTATATCTATATTCTCATATGCGTACGCACGCGCGCAAGTTCGACGTCACTTCTATATGTATGAATATATATACATGCATCATGGGTACGTGAGATTCTCCGGGTTTTTACAGTCGTGTTGTTTACTATCTTTTTCTTTCAACTCAACTTCATGTAGTTTGCCCTCTCGCTTCAACTTGTATTGCTATATACTTTTCTTCGTAATGCCATTGGCATGTCTCGCGTCGACAGCAGCGCGCGAGCGAACGAGCGCGACGCAGATTTTCACGCGTTTCAAGGAAATGTCTTCTAGCTTTGTTGATTTTTTTCATTTTTTTTTACTTAAAAAATTTTTTTTCAAAAAAAAGGGTAAAAATATTTATGTTATTTAAAAAAAAAAGAAAGTACATTCTTTTTTTTGCTTATCTTGAAACATTTTGTAAAAGCGCGTCTCCTTGAAACTTACAACTGTTGTGCGCATCTCGATTTTCACCCGATTCTTAGAAAAGTTTCGATTTCGGGATGGAGAGTCGTATTATATACGTACTTTGGAGTGTTGCGCAGGCATATATATTTCGTATCGTTTAAAACTTTTATTTTTTTTCTTCTTTTTTTGCTTCTTTCGTAACACTTTTGGAGCACAAGCATTAGCACTAAATTTGCATTGAAATACCAAAATTTCTACCACCGGCTGTTTAAATTAAGATTTCTTTTTTCATCAAGCTCCAAGCGAATTTCAACGATCAGTAAAAGCGGCTGTTATTGTTTTTAAATTTACATAAAAGAATTAATGAATTGGAGAATCTCGTTTGGAAGATAAATATTTTGGTTTTATAACGCAAGTTGAATTAGATTAAAACAGCAGAACATTTATTCTAAGTATTCGAAATCTCGAATAATACTTTCGATTTTAAATTTTTTAATATTGAAAAAGTAGATACATTAAAATACGATTTGATTTTTTTAAGAATACTGTAGAGTGAACTATTATAAAAATATCCTTTTTTACTGTAAATATTGCCATAACCATTCAGATTATCGGTATACTTGAACAAAATATTTTCTTGAAAGTTTTGAATTGAATAATCGAAAATTTAAAAAAAAATACTACTAATTTTAAACTGTTATAAATAAAAATTTATTTTATTCATTTAGTATACAATTAAAATATTATTTTTATCTATTATTCATTTTATTTTAGCCTGATTACTAAAAACTAAAAATGGCTCTGTGGGCAAAAGCGCAACAGTTACCGCCGGATGCACTCCAAAAAGTGCGATCTGTTTATGGAGAACATTTTCCTATTGAAGTGCGTCACTTTTTATCATCATGGATAGAAGACAAAATGTGGTATGTAATACAAAAACAAATATTTTTTAGCTAAATAATGAATTTTTTAAATGTAAATGAAATTAAAAAATTTTTGTTTTTTTATAGGACTGACATTGAACCAGATAATCCACAATACGAACAATATATTGCTACTCTTATTGAATCCCTTTTTCAAGAATTAGAAACTAAAGCAGCTTCTTTAAGTAACACAGAAGATTTCTTCTTGGCCAGAATGAAATTGATGGATGCAGCTAAAAATTTTAGAGTATGTTTAAATTCTTTTTTAATCCTCAATATTTGTATTTTAGTTTTTTTAACTAATTTTAATTTACAACATTTATTTTTAAATATTTTAGCAAAGATATAGTCTGCAGCCTATTTCACTTTTTAAAATTATTCGACATTGTCTAGTGACAGAAATGAATCTAGTATCACAAATTGAAAATCTTGGTGGTTCATTAATGAACATGAGTGGTAGTAGGGTAGGATTAATGGTTGGTGATGCTGTAGCAGAAATTCACCAACAAATTGAGGCTTTAAGACGTAAAACTCAAGATTCAGGTGAAGATCTTCGAAAAATGGAGCAAGAGCAGGAATCATTTGCAATTGCTTATCACGATTGTACCAAATTAAATGCTCATTTGCAAAATATTGCCACACAACCACAAACTCAACAAACTGTAGAAATAGAAAAGAAAATTCGCAGACAAAAAGATCAACAGGAACAGATTTTAAATCACAAAGTCACCTGCTTATTGCAGTTACGTTTGACATTAGCTGATAAATTGAAAGATACTATTAATAAACTTAGTATTTTACAATCTAGAGTTCTTGATGATGAATTGATAAGGTTTGTATACATCTTGATTTTTTAAAAAGATTTTTAATCATGTTTAAAGGTACAAAAATTAAACTTTTTTTTTTAATAGATGGAAAAGAGATCAGCAATTGGCTGGAAATGGTGCCATGTTCACTAGTAATTTAGATGCTATACAAGAATGGTGTGAAAGTCTTGCTGAATTAATTTGGTTAAACAGACAGCAAGTAAAAGAAGTTGAACGTTTAAAAACAAAATTTGCTCTTGAACCACCTGGAGTTCAAGATATACTCCCAACTTTAAATTCTCAAGTCACACAGTTACTTAGTTCCTTAGTTACGAGTACATTTATTATTGAAAAACAACCACCTCAAGTTATGAAAACGAATACTCGTTTTACAAGTACTGTAAGACTACTTGTTGGTGGTAAACTAAATGTGCATATGACTCCACCTCAAGTCAGAGTGAGTATAATTAGTGAATCTCAAGCTAATGCATTACTGAAAAGTGATAAAATGGGTAATAAAGGTGATGCCAGTGGCGAGATTCTAAATAATACTGGTACAATGGAATACCACCAGGCAACAAGACAATTGTCTGTTAGTTTCCGCAATATGCAATTGAAAAAAATTAAGAGAGCCGAGAAGAAGGGCACTGAATCTGTAATGGATGAAAAATTCTCATTACTCTTCCAATCTCAGTTTAGTGTTGGTGGTGGCGAACTTGTCTTCCAAGTTTGGACATTGAGTTTGCCAGTTGTTGTTATAGTCCATGGTAACCAGGAACCTCATGCTTGGGCTACAGTCACATGGGATAATGCATTTGCGGAACCCGGTCGTGTTCCGTTCACTGTGCCGGATAAAGTACCTTGGTGCCAGGTTGCTGAAGCGCTTAACGTTAAGTTCCGTTCAGCTACTGGCCGAGCACTTACCGAAGATAATCTAAGATTTTTGGCTGAAAAAGCCTTCAGAGGTGGCAATCAAAACTGTCAAGATTTTTCGAATCTTCTACTAAGTTGGGCTCAGTTTTGTAAAGAACCATTACCCGAAAGAAATTTCACTTTTTGGGAATGGTTTTACGCTGTAATGAAATTAACAAGAGAACATTTGCGAGGTCCTTGGAATGATGGTTACATTTTAGGTTTTGTAAGAAAGAAGCAGGCAGAAGAAATGTTGGCCAATTGCCCATCAGGTACCTTTTTAATGAGGTTTTCCGATTCTGAACTTGGAGGTGTTACAATAGCTTGGGTTGGAGGTAAATATTTTAGAATTATTAACTGTAAGGAATTTATATATTAATTCAATTAATGTTTATTTTTGTTTTAGATCAAACAGAAGTGTTTATGTTGCAACCATTTACTAGCAAAGACTTTGCAATTCGTAGTTTAGCAGATCGGGTTTCCGATTTACAACATTTAATGTATCTTTATCCTGATATACAGAAGGATCAAGCATTTTCAAAATATTATACACCGTTCCAAGGTTAGTATGATTGATTTTAAACATAATTTAAATAATTACCAATTTTTTCTTATTTATATTTTTTTATGTACTTAACAGAAAGTCAACCTTTGAATAATGGTTACGTGAAACCACTTCTCGTTACACATGTGCCAGGCTGGAGTGGACCACCATTAGGTAGTCAGACACCTTCGCATTCATCTGTCGTTGGTGTAGGAGGTAATCAAGGTCCTGGAGGTAGCTATCCTTCGACGCCGTCTACCATGTTCCAAGCTCATAGCCCAGATCCATCCGTAACGAGAGATACACCGTCCGTCGCATCTAGGTCAGTCCCTTGGATGTAAAACAAAAGACATTGTAATAGTTTTATAACAAGCAACCTGCCTTTGATTCTCGCGGTATATGAAGGTGCGCTAAAGTTTAGTGATTTTTTTTTTCTTTTTTTTTTTTTTCAGTTATTTGTCTGACAACACCGACGGCAGCGGAATTGCAAATGCTTTTCGATATCAGCAGTCAGATGCGTTTTATTGATTCAAATAATATATTTTTTATTCTTCCGCGACGTAATATTTTTGTTGATTGGCTTCATTTAGTCTCTTGAATTGTTTTTTCGGTCTATAAATTAATCGGACCCTAAATGTGTATTTATTTATTATTAATTTTTATTGAAGGCAGTGATTTATTCTTAAATTATTAAAAAAAAGTTGAGTGTTTTAGTATTTTTATAAATTGTATATTATTAAGTCAAAGACAATAATTTTTAATAGAAAAGTATTCCAAAAAGAAAAAGAATTTTGTAAGAGATCATATCTCTTGCGAGAAATTTGTATAGAATCGAATTTATCAATTAATTAATCTTTCATCGTGATAAAAACTTTGCGCAGCTTCATAGCTACAATTTTGATCCAAATACTGTATCAGTATTCTCATTTTTGATGGTTCTTTTTTTTCTAAGCGTAAGTACTTTTCGCGTTTATTACAGCGATGAATTTTATAATCATCCATTTTATATGTTTTTACAAGGCATTTACACGATTATTTTTATTAAGGTAAAAATATTGATAATGTTAGAGTAATTTGGCTAATGCAATATTTGACGAGAGATATTGGATCAAAAAATTTCGTATGATTATTATAAGAAAATTTTTTAATATTAAATTCTGATAGCTTTGAATGATCCAGTAAGAACACTTTTTTAGTAAAAATTAAGGGTACTTCATCATCTGTGATTAAATTTACGAATTATTTTCGATCCAGTGCTCTTTTTAGAAGAATTTTACTTAAATATTATATACAATTATTAAATTAAATACAATCTACTAATTATGACTATAATAAAGTTTTATATTGATAAAATAATATTAAGATAAAAAGAAAGTTATTTATAATAATAGTCTGATGCTCACTGTCAACATTGTCACTGAATATTCATCTTGCAAATCCCCTTTTTAACTACTCAGCTTATCCATGGCTTGAAAGCATTATTGTATACAAATACCACAATCTCATTAACTAAATCATTTGTTACAAATTTATTTATAAATAATTGATGATTGACACATAATAATAGAAGCTAATTGCTAATCTAAACCACCGATTAGCGTCAACGGTTCATTCATTTCGTGTAAGTCCGTCATTTACAAAAGCATGTTCATGAAAATTAAAATTCATTAATGAGCAACAAATGTTATATTCATAATATTCAAATTGTATATAAGGCAAAGGCCCGGAGCAAGCCGGTACAACCACATAACTAAAGAGAAAATGAATTAGATTTTTACAAATTATGTAAACAGTGGTAAACACTGTGTGTAAAGTTAAAGAAAACGCAACTCCAATCACTACTCGTTATTTAAATATTAACTGGCAACCGAGTAGAGATAAAAGTCTTAATTCAAATGCAAAGCGTATCATTAGAAAAGCATGATATTTTTAAATTTTTTTTTAATTAACTTGTGATGTTTCCATGAAATCATTAATTTTCAATTTTTAAAACAGCAAATATCCTTGCTTAAGCATATTTTTTCATATTTTTATATGTATTTTATTATATTATTTATTATTTGTTAATTTGTTAAGTGTATAAAGTATACATTAATCTAATTTTCATTAACGAATCTATAAATTTAATCAATCCATCAATTCATCATTAATTATATAATCGATATTTATAAAAAAAAATTCTTAAAATTACTTTATGCGATTTTTTACTTTATTTTCTTAAAAAACGATTTTTCAAAGTTGATAATTTAATTAAATTATTTAATAAAGTAATTTTAAGAATTTAACATAAATAAAATATTTTTTTGAATATAAGACATAAGAAAATATGTTTAATATAGATTGATTTCAAAATTTTAGTATTTTTAAAAATCAAACTTCTATCAAATAATTTGTTTTAATTAATATTATAGTTAAGTAAATATTGAAATTTTTTTAATGAATTATAATTTAATTCAAACTTTGAATATAAGTCTCTATAAAATTAATAATTTCACGATTTATATTCTATAAAATGTAAATTCCATGAAAATTTTATCAATTTTGATAAAAAAAAAAACTGATTTAAAGTTTATTACTTATAGAAATGTAGGTGAAACAATCAAAAATTAAAAAATATATTTAAATATTTAAATCAATTGATGCAGTGACCGATTATTTTTGGCTGGCTGTATTTTATTTAATTTGTGGTTGCTTGCATACATTCCTTATAATCGTGTTGTACCGGCTATCCGGCTAATTATCGGTCACAAGAAAAACAACTAAAAGATTAATAAATTTACTGTTTTATATTAAGTACGCTCTGCTTTAAAAAAAATTTGATAAATTAAAATAACTTCGTTAAAAAAAAGTTAAGCTTTTAATCGAGAATTGCCAGTGATTGGGGTTGTGCTTTTTTTGATTTTGCAATAGCTACGCTCCGGGTCTCGGCCAGTCGGTAAGGACAAATGCGGACATGGACTACGCGGAACTGATTGGTCCTGGTGACTTGCCATCCATTGATGAAAACCTCAATCTCGATCAACTTGGTACCTTTGGCAACTTCTCGGAATTCATGCAGTCTTACAATGCCAAACCACAATAGGTATGTTCAAATTCTACACATCTGCCGTTATATTGGATGATGAAAAATAACGGAAGACGAAGAAATGAAAATAAAATGAATTGTCTTCAAACTGTGAAGAAAGTCGTCCTTGTTCAGATTTTTGTCGACATTGTTTTTACCTTGGGGACTTGAAAATTTTACTGCAGAGTTTTCTGAATAATAATTTTTATTGCGATTTTTATGTTTGTTAAATAATATGTTTCAGCAAGATGAAAACTTTATAAATACATTTAATATAATATATAATTTTAAAAATAATAATATTCTAAAACTCATCTAGAATGAAATTTTTAATCCTCTTAAAAATGAAGTTAAGAATATATTTTTAAAATAATGTATATACATATGTTTATATAATATAGATTGTTTCAGCGTGATAGAAGACGATTGAATTAAAGTAAATTATTTATTATGTAGGTTGTCAATTATTTTTCTGAACGATTCTCAATAGAATTTTCGAGTTCCCATTAAAAAAAACCTTAAACTCAGAAGGCATTATTTATTACCGTAGTGTGTTGAGTAACGTGCAATATATTGTTTGAGGTTTGCTTGGAAAATGATTTTTTTTCTTAGTTTATATTACAGCAGCGAAATAGAATATGAAAGTAGTGGTTTTTATTTGAATTTAGTTGACAAGAGTTTAGACTTTCTTTTTATTAATAATGTGATCTATTTTTAGTATGTCGACGTAACTGTTGTAATATTTTTTAGTTCTTTTTTTGCTTATTCGCGCCTACTAGCAACGTTACTTATTGCACGTATATAGGTTCGATAAAAAGTACTTTGATAGTTGTATATGTTTTACATATAAAAAATAGCAGCGTAAAAAGCTAATGTAAACAAAATAAAAATTGCATTTGTTAATACGTTTCAAACATATTCAGAATCAATGTTTCATGGCCATTTATTGTACTTTGATTTATCTTTTGATGGTATTAAACAGTATGATGATGACCATAAAAATAACTCATATTGTATTATATATACTTGATATGAAAAATAAAATATATACTACTATAAATGTTTAAAGTGTTGAACGTTAATGCAAATCGTGTTTTAAAAGATTTAAAGAAGAGTTAATTTTATGTTTTTGATGAATATATAATTAAATCGATAAAGTGGCGAAAATCCATCCAAGAAAAAAAAAATATTGTCTATTAATTATACAATGAAATTGAAGGTATTTTCATAACGTGCTTTATGAAGTGACAGGCCATTTGTGGTTCTCCCTTCAGTGCAGGATTAGGTAGCGTATAAAAATATAAAATCTTTGTATTTACGATTGCGCCATTTTTAGAGCCTGTTGGTAATGATAAATTAAAAAAGAAAGCTAGCGTTGGTTGTGCATTTAAAAAAAAGAAAAAAGACGATAAAGAGAGGTATATAGGTTTACTCCGTTAGTGTAGAATAAAGATCCGAATTGTTATTATTTATGTATAAATCAATTGATAACTATGAAGAATTTATGAAAAAGCACATTAACGAGGGTGGCCTTAGTATTCGCGAGCGTGTCACATAAAATCAGCGCGAGACTTTATACGTATTTTCTGAGAAAGTTTTTTAATCATAAACACAACTAATTTTACACTATTTATTTATAAATTAATACATATTTATATTTATATAGATATATATTAATTTATTCACGTATACGCGAGCAAAGGTAAGCAAAGTTTTTTTCTTTTTTAGGTAATTTTTCAGCGCTTTGAACTTTTTAATATTAAACAAAAAAATAAAGAATCTATCGAGCCCTTGTAAGGCTGTACATTAAATAATAAGATTAGCCATCACGTGGAATTTTGTTGTATAAGTATAAATAAAAATAAATATAATATACTGCGCACGTCGTATTCGTTTAGGTTTAATGCTATTATGATGTATAAAAAATGCATTAATACAAATTTGAATATTAAAAAGAAAGAACCGTTTTTTCTTCTGTGTTTAGAGCATTATTATAATATTGTCTATTAATCTTCTTTTATCTAAGATTAGAGTTTATTTTATTACGAAAGGAAATTTTGTGATTCGTATTAACTATAATTACAAAACTCTGTTCTGTCTATTGAATTATTTGCTCTATGTAGAAAAAAAAATATGTATTGTATGATTCATGCACGAATTGTATGTTCGAATAATAAATAATGAATAGAGACCATCAATTCGATTTTTTAAATTATTTTTTTTATTACCCTTAATAACTTGACTTTTATTATTTTATAAAAATATAATTGTAAATGAATTATCAAAAATATTTTTTTGGCACAAGATACACAACACAATTTTGCTTTTTTTTTTTGTATTATATAAAATTTAATATCTTAAAGACACATTATTTAGTAAAATCATGTAAAAATTTGTTTCGATTTTCAATATACTATAAAATTTAATATCTTAAATAAAAGAAAAATATTATTTTATTTCCGTATCTTAAATTTTGATAAGATTATGAACATGCAAAAGAATAAATTGAGGACAAGATAAACCGTCTTAGTGTTATCTTCAAGCTAGGTACATTTGTTCTTAAAAAACAAATTTAATGATATTCTTGTTAAAATAATCAGTTATCACCCCGGTCTTTGTTCGAGCACTCGTCAGTTTCATCGGTACATTCTTCAATATAGTAACCAGGTGCTGGAAAACTCATGTGACAAACTGTGGTAGTTGCCATTTTATCTTTTGGCGGACAATAATCCTTTTGACGCGCCCATGGCATATCATCTTTTGGACCAATTTGCCATTGCGGAAAAGATAATTTATTTACTGTGACATCTTCAACTTTTTGTTCAGGCCTATATAATTAATGATTTATTCAAATTTATATATTTTTTTTAATATTTCGAAATATTAATACACATTAATGTAATCATTATTTTTAAATTATTTCTACAATGTTTATATTGAAATGAAATGAATATTTTTAAAAAATGTTACACACTTGCAATATGTTAATTTTGGTCTATAATTTGGTGCTTGTTCAACGTAACCAGGTTTTACAAACGATAAAGCCGTCGTTGTTTTATCTTCGATAGGTTGATCAGCGGTACGTATGTGATTACAAGGCATAATCATATCAGGTCGCCTTGCTATTTTCGGTGTATACGATAATTGATTTGTTGTTACGTTACTAGTAAAACCATGATCGCCTAAAATTTTTCGACTTCGTGGTATGATTAATTTTCGCTTTTCACCTTTGACTGGCAAAAAACTTAACTAAAATTTTAAAAAAATTAAAGTTAAAATTATAATTTTTAAAATAAGAAATATATATTAATTATAAATAATGGTTTTATATTTACTTTATTTGTGGTATCGCATAACATCTTTTGTTCAGAAAATGTAATATTTCCACAGGGTAGTATTGGAGTAACTAAATCTGTGCGAACGGGTAAAAAGCTCTCTTTGTATATGGTACTTTTAATGAATTTCTCATCACTTGTAAATACGCATGCATCTTTTGGCCGTATCGGTAATTCTCTTTTTGCCTTATTTTCAAAATAACTTTTTTTATACGTTGTGTCGCCAGGTATGGGGACGTCTGGGCGCCTAAAATATAATAAATACAAAACAATTTCTTAAGGAGATGTAAAACGGATACTACACCTGTTCTCTTAAATATTGACAATCTTCTTATTTTATTGTAAAATTTTAAGAAAAGAAATGCATTAGCTTGTAGTATTTACTACGAAAATTATTTAGTTAAATTTTCAAATAAATTCATTCATTAGTTTTTCAGAACATTAGGTTTTTTGTACAAAATCTAAAAATTCTAACATATCATATTGAAACCCAATATTCCGAGAAAGTAATGAATGAATTTATTTGAAAATTTAACTGAATAATCTTCGTGGCAATTAGTATAATCTAAAGCATTTCTTTTCCTCAAGTTTTGCAATAAAACGAAAAAATAGGTCAGATTCATGAGTACAGGTATAGTGCCCGTTTTACATCCCCTTAAAAAACAAAATTATTTTATTTTTAAATTTTTTGTGCAAAATTCTAACGCAATCAAATATATTTTGCGGTGTTTCAAAAAAAGTTAAAATCAATCTTTAAAATGAATTCAATTTGATAAAAACTTATTTTGTTGTTTTTCCGAGTGTCCGGAACTCTTAAGAACGTTCTTTCAAAGGTTATTTTATACACGATTTTTTTAACGCTGTTATATTAATAAGGGCCTTTAAGAGAAGTATCCATGGAAAAATTTTAAATAGAATTAGCTAGTACCACACTTTATCGATTTATTTATGAATTTAACCTTTTTTATTTTAAACAAATTGATTATTGCAATGCATTGGCTAATTGTATTTAAAATTTTCCGTGAACACTTATTGAAGTTTTCTTGTCAAAAAAATAAGCTTTGTTTTATAAAGTTCCAACAAAACAAAAAATTTTGAGAAAAAATTGTTTTTTTATATTAACTATAGAAAACTAATTGGAGAGCTGGATTAATTTATTCAAGTTTTTCATTCTTTTGAAGTTTATCTTTCGTTCATGTTGTTTCTAAAATTAATATTATAACAATGTTTAAAAAATTATTCATACATTTAACCCTTTTGAGTGAGAGAACATCTTTAAAACCGCAAGAAAAATATATATAATTTGTGCTTATTAACAACCTAATAATATCGATTCTATATAGTTAATTTATTTATTTTTTTTTTATTTGAAGTTAATTCATTAAATATTCTTTTTATTTCATTAATAATATAATGAGTCACATTTTTATAAGAACTTATATAAAATTTAAATTTCTCTAATTCTTTCTTTTTAATTTAGTTGACGATTTCGATTAAAAATTATACTATCGTTTATTATACTCATTACAAAGTATTCTATTTTTTTAAGCCGACTTTCTTCAACCATTTCACAGTAGTTTTGGTGTTCTTTTTTTATTTAAAATAAAGGATTTTCATAAAAGTTTTAAAAATTTGTGTTCATTGAACAAATTTAAAAAAATTAAAGAAATTTAAAAATTCATAGGCTTTTTTGAACAAAAATAACATTTATGTTTATTACTTACAAGGAGAGTGCATTGCACTTAGCTCTCGGTTTTTCTTCTAACTTTAGGAAATTTTTTCTTATAAAAATGTAATGAATTCATGACATTGATAAAATCATGAAATAAGCCGTGACCATTCGGTCCAACGCTCAATTTTTTCAAAGTTATCAGTAACTTGGTCTGGATTTTCGATATTTTTTATAAATTTGGATCTATTTTATAGTTATTCTAGAAGCTCTTTGAACCAATTTTTTTTTAATCGAAAGGTTCCAATTACAACTTCAATATGTAATTAGTAAAAAATTTCTAAAAAAAAGATTTTAACGTTAAGACAAACTCCTCATAACTGAAAAAATTAAGGGTTGAACCGAATGAACGCGACTTATTTCATGATTTTATGTAAGAAAATATGTTCCTAATTTGAAAGCAAATCCGATATTCAAATGAAATGAATGCACTCTCCTTGTTAGCAATAAAAATAATTTTTTTATTGATAAAATATAAAATTTTTAATTTTATTGAGAATTGAAATCAATAAAAAAAATGCCACGTCAACAATGGAACAAAAGATATTTAAAAAATTACTGAAATTGCTCTAATTAGAACGCTAGAGTAAATCGCTGGTAATTTCTATTAAATAATAAAATATAATTAAAATTACAATCATGGGAACTAATTGTGAACATTTTTTATAAAAATTTCTAAGAGAAAGAAAAATTTTGTCTTTTTTGCAGAGCTCCAATTATATACAGCTTTAAACGCCGAAGCTATACCTTAAAATTTTATGAAAAAAATCTTAAACACAATTTGGACTTGTATTTGTAAAAAAAAGTTAGTAAATTTATTAATATTGCATCAATAAAAATAAACTATTTAAAATAATACCTATAAACTGGTTTCATAGCCCATGGATAATTTTCTTTTTTACCAATTTGATAAGGTAGGTAACTTAATTTTTGTGTTGTTTCTTTAGGTAAAGGTACTTTTGGTGGGCAATACTTTAATTTTGGTCTATAACTCTCAACGGGTTCAACATGTCCAGGATTAATATAAGATAAAAAAGTCGTCGTTTGGCCTTCAAAAGCACTTTGACTTGTTCTTATATGATTACAAGGTGCTATAGGTTCAACTCTTGGAGCAATTTTGGGAACATAAGATTGCCGTATTGTTGTTGTATTTTCCATACGTCCTCCTTGAAAGCGTAATCTTTACAAAATTCATAAAGATTTTTTAAATTAAAATTTATTTGCTTTTTTGGTTAGCTATTTTTATTATTTTCTGATTTATATAAAAAAAAACTGTAATATCAGATATTTTTAATAAATTAGAAAAAAATGTTTCACGGTAAGTAAACAAAATTTATATTTTAATATTATTCAATATTTTTAAAAATTACAATTAAAACAACAAAAAAGATGAGAAAGTTTTAATGAACCTGTCTCGAGGCGAGATAGCCTTTGCTCTGTGTATTCCCCATACTGGTTTAAAACTCAATTTATTAGTTGTATCATTTGCAAATTTACCACTGGTCATGCAAATACTATGACTAGGTAAAATTGGTTTTGGTGGTCTTTCAATGACTGGTTTGTCAGTATAATATGATTTAAGATACGTGGTAGTTGCATCTATGTGATGTTTTGGAGGACAATAAACGCGTTTTGGTGCAAATGATGGTGCTCGCGGCGGTTGAACATATTTTCTTGAACACTAAGAAAACGAAAAAATATCTTTTATGCATTTATTAAAAGGTTTAAATAAACACAAAATTTAAAAAAAAGTAACGCATTACTTTTTTGCTTCCAGAACGGTTTTCTTGGTTACTTAAAAATTTATTTTCTTGCGAAATTTCAACAACTTCCATATTATTCAACCAAACAAAAAATGTAAATAATATAAATAACTTAAAAAAAAAAATAATGAACTTCAGATGTAAAAATATTGGTTATTTGTTACTCAAAATTATATAAATGATACTATATATATATATATATATATACGTGAGTATCAAAACATTTGATTAGTGACAGTTTGCTTGCAACATCAGATAAAAAAAGTTGTTTTCAATTATTGTATCAAACCAATATATTGTGTGTATATATATATTTTTATTTTTTTAACATATTTTTATATTCATCAATCAATAAAAGAAGCCAAATCAGACGATTTAACGATATTTACAATACCAAACATATAAGCATGTAGCAATTTATAGGCGAAATCTTTACAGAAAAAAAAAATCACCGACTAACATTTGACGGGATTTTCGAATTATTATGAAACAGATCTAAAACCATTCCTTTTTCTCCTATAAATGTACAATTCTCATACTTTACAAGTTTTCACATTCTCGTTCCTTGTACTTCGCAAGGCACCCAAAATTAATGTCAAAAATATATGGAATGCACAATAAAGAATTAGATTTTTTTATACATATAGGTAGATCACCAGATTGGCACGTAGTCTATAAAACTCTCTTTCGTTGCTTATTCTATTCATCATTTTCTAACGTTCATGTAATTAGATTAGCGCACAGTTTAAAATTCTCATTCTATCTTATAATTATTTCCTTATAATAAGCGTATTTAAGAAGACTGATTTAAAATAAAAATATTTACTGTTTGTGTATTCATAAATGAATATTTGTGGCTTCACTAATGTAATTTTTTTTTCTCAAATAAAATGCTTAATATATAATATAAATTAAATCAAAACAATACAGAGCTTCAAATTAATATACAAAACAAATCTAGACCTTAAAATTACATGAAAATGAAAAATACAATATAAAAGACAGCAGATTATCCTTCACACTATGACACTAATTCGGGCACTTGAAAAAGGGAGAGAACAATAGAGAGAATCCAAGAAATCAAATCATAGATTGTATCAGACTGATCAACACCAGGAAAAGAATGGGCTTTTGTTTTGGAAGCGCTGAGTGAAAGTATCAGAGAATGAAAACAGCCTTGGTGCTCCAGTTCCTTTAGCCCTAAAACAAAGAAACAACAAATTAAATATTTTTAAAATATTTCTATTTTTCATAAGAAATTATAATTCATTAAAATCATAAAATTTAATTGGTATAAAATAGTTATTAAAATAATATTTTTATTTAAAATTTACATAAATAATATTAATTAGTAGAACTAACTGATGCTAATATCAACCGACTATTAATTAAATATTTCAAGCATATAGTGTAAGAAAACATTAAACTTCCAGCCAATTTCTAGAAGTAAAAAAAATAAAGATAATTTTCAATGATTTATTAATATTTCATAATGAAATTATAACGATTATTATTTTAATACATTTAAAAATCCAATACCAAATGCGCATATTAAAATATTAAAATATTCTTTTACTTATATTACGTTACTGAGAACCTAATATATAATAATTTATTACTTTTCGACAATAACAGCCGGCATTTGAACCAGTTGCACAGGACTTTTAGAATCTTTCAGTGCTTGTTGAAGATTTAATATTTGGCCTCTCATTACACTCATCTGTTTATCGAAATGGTGCCGATCGAATCCTTTATCTTGCTGCAATTAAACAGTAAAAAATTTATATAATTAAAAATATGGAAAAACAGTTCTGAGATTTATTTATGCTAACATACCTTAAATAATTGGTACAAATCATCACATAAATCTTGTACAAAATTTTGATCAGAAAGTTGTGGTAAGACAAGTTCTCGCGTCGTTTCGCTAAACGGTAATTTAGCCTGGCTCAGCCAAGCCCAATGATAAGGATATGCTCGCCACGAATCTGGATGTTTGAACGGAAATGCCAGTCCGTTATCTATCGCCGCAATTTTTACTTCTCCTTCGTCTCCATTTTTTATTGACCCAGGATTGTATTTTATTAACCAATTATCATTACCTATTGAAAAAGTTTAAATTTAGCGAATTTAAAAATTATGATTCTTTTATGCACGTTTTAAACATTATTATGCTGTACCTCTATCTGTGTTCCTAATAATGTAATCCAAAACGACTAGACGTTCAAATTGAAGCTGGAATTGTTTTGCTAAATGTGGAGGTGGTGGTTCACTTTCCCATCGTCGTAACCAATAATCAGCGTCTTTGTAACCATCTACAAAGAGTTGGAAGGAGCCAATTTTTGGTGGTAATCCTATTCTATTAAAATGCGAGGCTACTGCTGGAAATTGGTCAAGTATGGCCTGTTTCATACGAGCCTTTTCCCTGTCAATCCTTACATAATTAAACGTTTTACTAATGAGTTTGACAACTCGCGTATTTGGTACAATTCCTAATCCGAGTTTTCGATCAACTAAACTTGCTCCAGCTTCACTAAGATAACCTTGATTTGGAATTAAGCAACTTCTGCCAAAGCAGCAAGGACAACACAATTTGTGCATCCATTTCGTCCATTTTGGATTAAGTCTCCCATAAGGTTCTTCATCTTTTGGTTTAAATACACCAATAATTTTCTAAAAATTTAGGCTTTGCTTTAATTTTTCTTATAAAGCGTACGTTATATCACATATTAAAAATTATTCTTTTATTAATCATTCATTTAGCTCTGAAATAATGTGCTAATAAAAAATTTAATAACACTTACCCCAGCAGGATTTTTAACAAAATAACTTCCACTGGAACCTTGATATATTCTTTGAGGAAATATTCCGTTATCTATTGCGCACTCTGCTTGCCATACTAACTCCGAAAATTGTGGATCATCTACAAAAAATTAGATATAAACTATAGATATTTAACATCAATATATTTTTAATTATGATAATTATATTACTTTTTAATATGAAATTTTTTAATATAAATATGAAACCAAATTATTTGGTGTAAACTTTTAATACACTTAGAATTTATAATGAGCAAAAATATATTTTAAATTTTGTTTTGCTGTCTCATGTTAGATAAAATATATGTATAAAATATAGAATAGATAAAACTTTTTCCACTACTTCTGATTATTTCTTATCAATCCCAGGGTGACAAAATCTATGTTTTGATAACGTTTACTCTTAAAATATCAAACCCTTGATTGATAAGTAAAAAAAAATTTGTAATATCTTGATTGATAAGTGAAAAAATTTATTATATATTTGTAAAGATCCAAATAAAAAGTAATTTTACTATGCAAATATGCAAATATACATATACATATATACATATATTTTATTACAAAATATATATAAATGAAATAAATCATCATTTTAATATTAAAATGATGTCAATTTCAATTGTTTTTAAAATTTATTATTCACAAAAATTTGATGATTTACTATTGTTTTTGAATAAGAAAAGTACATATAATTATATTTTACCAGGAAATCGATTAAATGTGACATCCAACTCCAGTCGACCAAGGAGAGGTTGGCTCTCCCGGTCTGTTCCAGGAGACTCAATGATTGCTGTTTGATCCACACTCAAATTGGGAGCAAATTCTACTTCTGGTAATAAAGCTAATGGATCACCGTTAGCTAAAATTGCGTTGTTGTTTGTAGTTACTGATAAGTCAACAAGAGCATCAGATTCAATGAGCGTAGCAGGATTAGTACTATTATGACTGTTATATTCTCGATAAGGCACATGCAGTTGACGCTGTTCTGAGTCGCTCATCACAGCCAAGGTCCTCTCAAAATTTGGCTTATGTTTCCAAATTAAAAAGTAATTTTTTAAAAGTTTATGACCTAGTTATTTCAACTTGTCATAAAATAATCATATTAAGTTGAATATCTTGTACCTGAAAATAATAAAATTAAAAAACTAAAACCATTGTATACATAGGTGTTATGCAAACAAACGTATAGTTACTATTTATTTAAAATGTCTAGTTAATTTTTATAATTTATTCTAATTTATTCTATGTGCATTTATATACATATATACACAATGAATGAAAATACCGTACACAATGAATAAGTCTGTATTTCTTTATAATATACTAAAAATAATCTCAAAATATCAAAAAATCAAGTAAGTAAATGTACAACTTCATTTAACAGAATAACTTGCATCATCTATTGAACCAATAAAACATTGAACTTCAAGCCATTCTTATAACTTTATATCATTGTTGATTTTACACTTGAAATTTTATTTACACGCTCTAAATATTAAATTTCTAACAAGATTTAAAAAAATGATATGATCTTTGTTACAATTTTGTAAAGGTTAACACAATTAAAAATGGATAAGCACTTTGTTTCAGAAAGAACATTGTAGAATAAAAATAAAATGACTAATAAGTGGATATTGTAATATAATATCATCAGCATTGCTCATATATGTTGTTACTTAACTAGTTTTGAATTAATATGAGCAGCCTTATGCACATCAGTGATATAATCACTGCATAGTCAACTAAAAAATTTTCTATGCCTTAAACACCTGTTTTTATAGGTATGTGCATGAAAAAGAAATTATTACATAGATAAAAATGATGAAAAATCATAATCCAAAGGAACTATTGCTCTCGCGATATATTCATAAACTGAATATAAATAACGATATTTTTTTACACTTTTTTAATTTATCGATCATTATGAAAAAAATATTTTAATTTTAAAATATTCTAAGAAAAAACTTACCCCTATCTATATAGCATTTCTCTCATATGTATCCACCTGTCAGTGACGCACGCGAAACTTTGTTGTTGAAGGCGGCGTATTTACGTAGGTGTTAAGGGATAACATGTGGATTACGCATATACAAAAAAAGGTCTTTTTACTTTATAATAAAATAAAATAATCTGTCATCTCGAGATACGTATATTCGACGCCAACATAAAGATCACCACTCATCACAACGACATTCGCGCACTCTTCTTCTACCCCAATAGGCATATATAATATCAAAAAGATCCAAAACTTAAAAGATTGTATCAACACTAGATATTAGCCAATCATCTGTAAATAATATAGAAAATTTAATTATTATATTTTGCTTGCATTTCTTCTTTTCATGTTTAACTATTAGCTTTTAATCGTGTAGTAGTACTTTATAACATACGTTTTTAGAAGAAATTACTACAAACCGTCATCTCAATTAACCAGCAGCAGACAATATCAGCTGATTACACGCTTTTTCCACGACAACCATTTTATATTTTTAATAATACGTAAGCGCTCTCTTTCGGTTGTTTTACGGTGTACGGCGCTACTTTCGAAAAAAACTACGCCTCTTGGCTTTTCTGTTGCTTCTGCTTTCTTTTTTTATTTTTATTATTTTCGTTTGCGTGGTCGGTGATCTCTTAAGAAATCGTGGTGTCAATTGTTACCTTGAGTGAAATTTCTATACTTTTGTTAGTTATACATCAGTACGTTAAAAAAAGTATTATGCGCGTTAAAAATTTTAAAAATCATAAAAATTTAAATTGATACAGTTTTTAATTTTATAATGATAAAAAAAAACTGACTGATATTTAAATGTTGCTTTAATCAAAATATTAAATTGGTTTTTAACTAAATGTATTTTTTTTATTTTAATATACGTACAATTTTTTTAGTCTTGAAATTCCACAAAATAATAGTTCAATAAAATCATTAGTTGAAATTTCAATCGATCTTTAGTACGAATGATAAGTTCATGTATAAATTTTATTTTACACAAAATATATAAATAAATACAATTTATTCAAAACTCGTTCATACAAAAAAAAATAATTTTTAAAAACGTGTTCTATCATTGTCTTCTTATCCTAATGCGAATTGTTTATCTTTAATACATATGCGTCAGTAGATTATAACCGAGTTGGTTCTGACAGTGTCTATTTATCTACTCGCGCAAAAACTTGCGTTTAATAATCTAATAATAAGTTTAAATTTTATACTTTTCAATTTTCGCAAAACTGCAATTATTTTGATTATTTAATAAATTAAAATTCTGATTTGATTAAAACACGTATAACAAAAATGCATATTAATTAATTTGAACCTTTTTAGTTTCATTAATTAAAAATAATATTAGATTTAAAACTATAAATTATATCAATATATCTTTTAAGAATGTCGAAAAATAAAAGCATCACCAATTTTTTTACATAAAAAAATATCATTTTAAAACAAATGTGAAGAAAAAAAATTTTTTTTCAAATATCTTTTGTTTAAATAAATTTTTTTGAAGAATTTTTTTAAAAAAGTGAATAAGATATACTAATATGAACAATTCTGACTCACTGTTGATTACATATATGTTGGTGACTCATTGTTTCCTGAATGATATTGTCTACTTTTTTGTAATTTATAATAACATTCACATTATATTTTAAAACTGGAAATTATTTATAATTATAAATCATTAAAAATTACGTTTGAAAAAAAATTATTTATTTTTTTATTTTTAATACATTGAAAAATCGAAGTATAATGATTTTTATGATAAATCAAATTTATTACTGCAGTGAAATGTTACTAGATTTATAAAATCAAGCTGTTAATGAGCCAGTAGATAAATAACTTCAATTTTATTTAATGTATGCTTATATTCATATGGTTATTTTAAGTTTACATCATTACCAGCACGACGAATGCACTGGATAGTTATAAATAAATTAATAATTCGGTTTTGAATTCAAAATTTTTTATTCTTTAAACTAACTATAAATTAGTTAAATATCATGTAATTTGTAAATAAAAATTTATTGAACGCTTATCATTAAAACAAAATCCTACAGATCTTAAAAATATAGGAAATATATAAGTAAAGTCTTGAGAAATATGACATGTTTGCGCATGATTTCTAAAATCTGCATAAAAGCAATCGATGTAAGAACTTAAAAAAAAGAGAACTGCAAAACAATACTTAAAATTGTAGAAGAGTCAAGATTATTGAGTCGCTTTCTTCAAATAAACCATTGTCCTCCTAAATACATACAAAACTTGTATTTCTATAGTGTGGCCTTACAGTCGTATATTACATTGGGATAGTTACGCTTTTTATACCAAGCACATATATACATATAAGGATATATGCTGCTCTATCTCTTTCTCTCTATCTATCTTTGTCTGGCTGTATAAGTTTCCTGCACTGCAGCAGCGGACTTATGAGCAATATCATATACATAAGATTACCCTTGAAGTCGCTCGACTTTTTGATATATTATTCAAGGTAGCCAACCTATAGCTGATTATTACCAAATAAAGTATATTTAATCGTTTATTTAAAATCCTATAAGAATAACTAATTGGTTTAATAAAATCAATATTCAAATCTTTTTTTTAACGTTAAGAAAAAAGCTTTGAATAAATGAACTTTTTATAAAGATAAATAATTATGATTGAAGCTACTGTTATTTTTAATAAAAAATGTATGTTTAATAGTTTAATTGATTGTCGTTTTAAAGTTCTATTTTAGTTTGCTATTCTTTTTTATATGATAGAGAATATTTCGCAATAGAATGCACAATTGCATTTTATATGAATTTCTAAACATAAATCAAAATTATTTCGAAATACAAGTAAATAAGTCGGTAATGTAGAAACTTTTTCATACCCTTGCAATATAGATTCTAAAAGCATAGCATATTTGAATTATATCAAACGGAATTTAAAGAAGAAATGGCCGCCGAAAATGTCGCTGCTGCGGATATTTTAACTTTAGCGGAATAATATAATTCCTATACAGTGATTTAAACTATAGTCTATTCTGAAGTATAGCACTTTTTTTAACGTACAATAGAACGAGCAAGTGTTAAAGTGAGCTGTGCTTTTCTTTAATTTTTAACAAGTGATTTTTTTAATTTTACAAGATTTTTAAACAGAGTTTCGACTCATGAAGTAAGTTACCAGACATATATCTTATTTGGTGTTTTCTTTTTTAGTGTACGTTAAATATATCTTTGTCGCCAAAGACGAATTAGATTCGTTGGCGTTTAGAGTTTGGTAGCGTTATAGTAAAAAAAACGAGCTTTTATTCTCGATTTACTTGTTATAGACAATTTTGTTTTGTTCAGTTAGCGTTGTTTATATAGCTCGAGAGAAAACTTTAAACGCAATAGAAGTTTGCATTAGGTTATGAACGTAAGCCGATTGTATTGATTATGTTATTGTCTTTTGAAATTTTTTTTTCTTAATGACCTGCGGAATCATTAAATGTTACCGTTATTGGTGATATTAAATTTTATATTCGTTCCACTTTGTTTATTTTTATATGTTGATTTTAGATTTTTACAATTTTTTTAAGTCATAATGTATTTTTATGCTTTGAAAAATTTATTATTTAAAAAAAAAATGCAGTTTTTTAATTTTTTTGATAAATAAAATATAATTATTTATAGCGTTTAAAAAATGGAAGAGGATACTGAATATACAAAATTACCTGTTGAGGATCGTTGTGTGCATAAAGTATGTAAATTATTGGTTGATATTAATTAAAAATGATTTCATCCAAATTTATTCAATTTTTCAATTAAATTATTACAGTTATGGAAAGCTCGGTTGCATGGATACGAAGAGTGTACGAAGATATTTAGATGCATTGATGATGAAAAGTCACCCGAATGGAATAAGTTCCTTGGCCTTGTAAAAAAGTTCGTTATAGACAGCAATGCTGCAGCACAAGAAAAAGGGTTGGAAGCTGTGCTGGCATATGTTGAAAATGCAGCAGCTGCTGCTAAGTAAGTTATTTTTAATAATAAAAAGTATTGTAAAGTTAATCAATAATTATCCATCATAAAAAATCAAATTTTTATCATTCTTTATTTTTGTAACTTACTTTTTTTACTATTATTAGTAAAATTCAAGTTGTGTTACTATCAATGGAAAAAAATATTTTATTTTTTATATTAATTGTTTTTCAAGAACAACGAATGATGTTATGAGTGGGATTGTTACAAAATGCATTGCTGCACCCAAAGCAAAAACAAAAGACTTAGCAGTACAGATAATATTAATGTATATTGAAATAGAAAAGCATGAGGCAGTTCAAGAGGAACTTATAAAAGGAACTGAAGCTAAAAATCCAAAAATTGTATCAGCATGCATTACAACTATAACGCTTGCTCTTAAGTATGATTTAAATTAAAGTATAAAATTAAGTTTTCCATATTAATTATATCAATACAATAAATTTTTTTAGGGAATTTGGTCCAAAAGTTATTAATGTAAAACCTTTAATGAAAAAAATACCAACATTACTTGAAGATCGTGATAAAACGGTTCGTGATGAAACTAAAGCTTTAGTTGTAGAAATATACAGGTAAATTAATTTTATTAAAAAAATAATAATAATAATTAATAATAAATAATAATGTGTCATTCTTTGTAAATAAAAATAAAAAAAATGTATTTATTGATCTTTTCAAGGTGGATTGGTGCTCCATTAAAACAACAATTAAATACTCTGAAGCCTTTACAATTATCAGAATTAGAAACGGAATTCAATAATCTTAATAATGAAAAAGCGGTTCCACAAAGGTATTTAAGATCTCAAAAGCCTAAAGTCACACGCCATGTAGATCAGAATTCTGGAGAAGTGGATAATGGTAAATTAAATCACATTTTTTTTATTCTATAATAAAATTAAAAATAATATAACATTTATTATAACTTTAGAAGATGATGTGGATGATGATGATGAAAATCAAGTAGATATAGATCCATATGAACTATTAGATCCTGTTGACATATTGTCAAAACTACCTAAAGATTTTTATGACAAAATTGAATCAAAAAAATGGCAGGAGCGAAAAGAATCTCTTGAAGCTTTAGAAGCTTTAGTAAAAAATCCTAAGTTAGAAAATGGAGATTATGGAGATGTTATTCGGGCATTGAAAAAGGTATAAAAATCTAAATTGTGATGATAATTTTTTTTTTATTATTGATCAAGAACAAACTGATTTAACAAATTATTATTTATAGGTAATATCAAAAGATTCGAACGTTGTTGTAGTTGCATTAGCTGGAAAATGTTTAACTGGTTTAGCAAGTGGCTTAAAAAAGCGTTTCCAGCCTTATGCAACTGCATGTCTTCCTGCAATTTTAGAAAAGTTTAAAGAGAAGAAACAAAATGTTGTGGTGGTTCTAAGAGAATGTGCTGATGCAATATTTCTTAGTGTAAGTAAAGAATGAAAGATTTACATTTAATAATTAATAAAACTTATAAAACATTAATGTAATATTAATAATTAATCAAAACTTTTTTTTCAGATTAATATTGAGCAAATTTTGGAAGAAGTTTTAGTTGCACTGGAAAATAAAAACCCATCAGTTAAAGCTGAAACTACAGCATTTTTAGCACGCTGTTTTGCAAGAACGCCACCTCCTAGTTTAAATAAAAAATTATTAAAGGCTTATACAGGGCCTTTACTAAAAACATTAAACGAACCAGATCCTTCTGTAAGAGATAATACTGCTGATGCTCTTGGGACAGCTATGAAACTAGTTGGAGAGAAAGCCATGTCACCTTTCCTTGTTGATTTAGACAACTTAAAAATGACTAAGGTATTTTGAATTTTTAATAAAAATAACTTTAATAGAACTTATAGGATTTTAAAAATTATAATTCTTATTTAATATCTAGATAAAGGAAAGTGCTGAAAAAGCTGTAATTCATGTTAAAGTATCAACGACTCGTAAAGCACCTAGTGAAAGACCAAATACAGCGCCAGCTAAAGTTGAATCTCCAACAAGGTCCTCAGAAAATGATGCTAAAGCTAAAAGGCCTAAGAGTGGAGCAGCAAAAAAACCAGCTGCTAAGAAACTTGCTGCATCATCTGTTACAAATTTGGGTAAATATTTTTTCAGTATAAAAATTTTATTCTAAATTATCATTTAACAATATTTTAAATTTGCATTTCATTTGTACATAAATTATTTGTAAAAAAAATCAATTTTCATTTAAGCTGGTTCCAAAAAAAGTGCAGCAAAAGTTCAAGTTGAAAAAAATTTAAGTAATGAAGAAATAGACGAAATGGCAGCTGAAATATTGCCTAAAGAAATTTTGTCAGGCCTTGTTGATACTAATTGGAAAGCTCGATTAGCTGCTGTTGAACAACTGAATGATGTAAAAATATAATTAGCTGAATCATTTTTATCTATCTTGTATTAATGATAGTATATTTAATATGTTATGTTTTATTTTTAGCATATAAAGCTAATGGATTCTTCCCAAGTTTCTACTCAAGTTATTGTGAGAATCCTAGGAAAGAAACCAGGTTTCAAAGATACCAATTTTCAAGTTTTAAAGCTTCGTTTAGAACTTGTAAAAATGTTAGCAGAAAATTATCCATTTTCAAGGTGAAAATTCTTTGAATTTTTTATATTAAATTAAAACATTAAAATAATAAACATTTTATCGTTATATATTTTATGATTTATTAAAATATTTTTAGTACTGTTACTGAGTATTGTTTAATGGACATAACAGAAAAATTGGGCGACGTTAAAAACAGTGCAACAGCAGCAGAAACATTAACTGCTATTGCTGAAGCTACAAATCTTGATTTAGTAGCAAACGAAGTTATGTCTTTTGCATTTAATCAAAAAAATCCTAAAGTTCAACAAGAAACTCTTTTGTGGTTGTCTAAAGCTTTAACAGAATTCGGTTTTACGTAAGTACAGTGCATAAATTTACTTTTAAAAATAAATTATGACTGATTTGAATAAATTTTTTTTCAGTGTTAACACAAAATCTTTAATTGAAAATGTCAAGAAAGCAGTAAGTGCAACTAATCCAGGTATTAGAACTGCAGCTATTACGTTATTGGGCACAATGTATTTATATATTGGAAAACCATTATTAACTTTTTTTGAAAATGAAAAACCAGCGTTGAAGCAACAAATCGAACAAGAATGCGAAAAGGTAATTAAAATATTATTTTTAAAAATTTACTAGAAAATAATTTTTTTACTTATATAATTTATTCAAGTTTTTATTTTAATTTCATATTTTTACATTTAAACTTATAGTTTGAAGGTGAAACTCCTCCTGCACCTATTCGTAAGTTGAAAGAAAGGAAAGGTCAAGGTGATGAGGAAATTGACACGGAAATAGAAGAAAAACCTACAACACAAGTTGATCTTAGTGATATGTTACCAAGAATTGATATTAGTAACCAAATAACTGAAGGTTTATTAAATGAATTGTCTGATAAAAATTGGAAGGTAAGATTATTTAAAAAATAATTTTTTCTTTAATAACATCAAAAAAAGCTAACAATTCATTTTATTATTAGGTACGAAATGAAGCTCTTCAAAAAGTAACTAACATTTTGAATGAAGTAAAATTCATAAAAGGTTCCCTTGGAGAATTACCTCAAGGACTTGCTCAACGACTAGTTGACAGTAATAGTAAAATTGCACAAACTACATTGGGTCTTTGTGAAAATTTAGCAACTGCTATGGGTCCACCAATAAAACAGTATGTGAGAGTTCTTTTCCCAGGATTTCTTCAATGTCTTGGTGATTCAAAGGTAAGCATCAAATATATTTCAATCTCTTCTTTTATAGTTAATTTTTTTTTTTTTTAATCACAGGCTTGGATAAGAACTGCTGCTATTTCCTGTATAAATACTTGGGGAGAACAATGTGGTTACAAAGAATTTTTTGATGGTGAAATGGTCGGAGATGCTCTTAAGTCTGGATCTCCTACATTACGAAATGAGCTTTGGACTTGGCTTTCTGAGAAATTGGGAGGAAGTAAATAGAATCTTATAAGTTTTAATACATAAAATACTTTTTATATTAAAAAATATATATGTATATTTTTTCAATTTTAGTTCCAACAAAACAAATATCCAAAGAAGAACTTGTTGTATGTTTGCCAATTTTATATAATAATGTGGAAGATCGTAATTCAGATGTTAGAAAAAGTGCCCAAGAAGCAGTACTTGGTTTTATGATTCATTTATCGTATGAAGCCATGGCAAGGCACACAGAAAAACTTAAGGTGATACAAAAATAAACAATCATATTTTTTCTGTTTTTTTTTTTAAATTAGAGTTTGAATAAAGTTACTATATATAAACACTTTAGCCTGGGTCAAAGATTGCAGTCATTGGTGTTCTGGATAAAATACGACCTAACTTGCCAGTCAAACCACTACCTCCCACTAAAAAGGCGCCTGTTGATGATGGTGGCTCTAAAACTGTGAAGAGTGGTGGTGCCGTTAAAGCTTCTAAAGCTGCTGTTAAAACTAAGGTAATATGGAGTATACAAATTAAATTGAGAAAAGGATATATATATATATATAATAATTAATATCATTACAGGGTGGTAAACCTACTAGTGCTCGTAAAAAGGATGATGACATTGATACTAGTCCATTATTAGCTGTGAATAATATGAAGCATCAAAGGTCGATTGATGAACAGAAACTGAAAATTTTAAAATGGAATTTCACAACACCTAGAGAAGAATTTGTTGATTTGTTAAAGGAACTAATGTCTACGGCAAACGTTAACAAAACGCTTATGGCAAACATGTTTCATTCTGATTTCCGTTATCATCTCAAAGCCATTGAATCATTAACTGAGGTACTTTTTATTATACTTAATTATACGTTATCTTCAATTATAAATAATATTGAATGATACTCATGAATTTTTTTTAAGGATTTACCTGACAACAAAAAAGCGTTGGTATCAAATTTAGATTTAATATTAAAATGGCTCACTTTGAGATTCTTTGATACAAACCCATCAGTATTACTCAAGGGATTAGATTATTTACAAACTGTTTTTAATATTCTGATAGAAGATCAGTATCACATGTTAGAAAATGAAGCTGCTTCTTTTATTCCATATTTAATAATTAAAGTAAGTAATAACCATTATATAAATTTAAGATTTCTTCCCCAATTATTATTCATATGTATATATATAATATTTCAGATTGGCGATCCCAAAGATGCAGTGCGCAATGGTGTTAAAGCTTTATTTAAACAGATAGCATCAGTATATCCCGTTAGTAAACTATTTTCGTACGTTATGGAAGGTTTAAAGTCTAAAAACGCCAGACAAAGGACAGGTTTGTATTGTTTGTATAAATGTATTTTCAAAAGTTTGTGTATAAAAAATTGAATAACTTTATTTAGAATGTCTGGATCAATTGGGAGCACTTATTGAAAATTATGGCGTTACGGTATGTCAGCCATCACCTTCAGCAGCTTTAAAAGAAGTTGCTAAACAAATAGCAGATCGTGATAATTCTGTCAGGAATGCTGCATTAAACTGCATAGTTCAAGCATACTTCTTAGAGGGAGAGCGTGTTTACAAATTAGTTGGACAAGTATGATCTACAATTTATATTTTTATATTTGATATTTTTAAAAAATTTACTAATATTTTTATTAATTTAGATTTCAGAGAAAGATCAATCACTTCTTGATGAACGAATCAAACGAGCAGCAAAGAATAGGCCAACAAAAACAATACCGTTGGCTAAAGCAAAAGTTCCTCCAGTGCAAGCGCCAATTCCTAATAATGATATTAATGACACAGATGAAATGAATTATGACGATGAACAAGAGGAGGATCAGACAATGGAAGTAGAAAATGATGAGTTAGTACATTTAATTTTCATATTTATAAAAAATCTCTTCATCAAGCTTTTATAAAAAATTATTCATTTATTTATTTACTTGATATTACACATATATATATACGTAACTTGGGAGTATGAAGGATGAATACAGGCGAGACTAATGTTTCTCGCTTGAGTAGCAGTCGATCTGACTGCTGCTCAAGCGACAAACAATTAATCGAGCCTAGATTCATCCTCTGTATTCCCAAGTTTTATATATATTATTTAACTTAATTTAGTTCAGAAAAGTTAAATTCTTTTTTTTTATATTATTTTAATTTTTTTCCATTTTTTATATTAAAATATCTAGGCTACGAAAAGGAGTAGAAACACCAGAAGATGATACGAATAAAAAGCTGGAAACGACTTTTATTTGTGACAATAAAAGTGATTATGAGAATGTGAAATTAAAAGAGGAATCTCATTCTCATGAAAAAGTTTCAAAAATTTCATCTTCAGATGAAATTCAGCTTAGCAAAAATGAAACGTTTGTTTTTTTTTTAATTTCTTTTAATTTGTGTCAGTTTTCTATTATATGGTGATGGGCAGATGAGTAGTAGAAAATTAATGTAGACAATACTTTTATTTATGTGCAATGCCGTCCTTCAGGGTGATGGGGCTTGCAAGTCCAAGACCTTTTAGGCAACTTTTAAAGATTTATTTTCATAAAATTTCAATTTTATGATAATTAATCTCATCAATATTATTTGTTTTTTATTTTCTTTAAATTAAGACTACAAATTTAAAGAATTTTATTAGTTTTAAAATTTAAAAGGTATATTGTAGAAATATGAATATTAAATATTTTTTTCACACTCAGGGGGCGAAATTCAATTTTCGTCATACCCGGGCCGAAACTACGACCTTCGTCCCGGCGCCGAAAAACGAAAGTCATAGTTTTGGCCCGGGTATGGCGAAAAATAGTATACACTCCACAGGAGGTAAAATAGCAATTCCATAGCACATATTTGCCACCCTCGCCTTTGGCTCGAGGTGGCAATTATATGTGCTATGGACTCGCCAATTCTTTAACTCCCGTGGTGTGTAATATACTATTGCTCCTTGAAAATAAATATTGAAAAATGAATTTTACCTCCTTTGTGTGAAAAAATATTATTTTATTTTAACCATGGGAGCAGAATAGGTGTTCATGCCCGAGTCTTTATTGTCACCCTCGCTTCGCTCGTGCGACAAACCCGACTCGGGCAAAAAACACATATTTTGCCCCCTTGGTTAACAGTCTACTATTTTCCTTGATTTATACAAGCAATTGAATTTTATTTATTATTTGATTTTGATATTTTATTTATTACTTAATTTTGACGTTTAAAAAATATCTTATTAAATATTTAACTTCCAAATTTTGAAATTCTTTATTAATAATTCTGAAATTATTGAAGGATGGTTTATAATCTAATCATTTTTAAAAGAAAATTTTATTTAAAAAAAAATATTTAATAGAATTTTTAATTCCTTTATAAGTACATCATTTATATTGATAAAGTTTATGCCATTAAAAGAAAAATAAATTTTCTTATTTACATTTAAAAAAAAGATATGTATTTTTAAATTAGTTATTTAATTCTTTTATATACAATTGTTAATAAAATTTGTAAGGTTTCAAAGTATATATTTTTATTATCAAAAAAGAATAAAATAGTTATAATTTTCCGTGATAAAATATTTACAAGAAAATTTCAAATTTCAGCTAAATGTGTTAGATCTAGAATTCTAAACTTGAACATTTTTGGACCTTTCCATATAGGGATGGCACAATTTATGCACTTTCAAAGCTTTTTCCTTACTACAATTTTTTAATATTTAAATTTAAATGTTATTTAGAATATTATGTACAATTTCAAAAAAAAATCTTATGATTTAAAACAAACTTATTCATTTTCATCTTATTTGATGTGTTATGATTATTTCTTTTACTTATTTATTTATGCTATTACTTTATTTTATGTAAGATTTAAGTTTTCAGTGTTTCAGTGCTGTTTAGTTAAAAGTGATGTGCTTTATTGTTTTTATAACACATTTGAATTACTTTAACAAAAATATATCTTTTCAGAAATATACCACAAATACAAACGCAAGTTAAAGTATCAGGTCCTTTTGGATTAGATATGGAATTGTTACAAAAAATTGAAACCAGTGCACCTGTAAAGTGTCGAGTACCGAAATTAATAGAACCAAACGTAGATTTAAATGAAACTGTCGAATTATTAAATCCATCACATATACAGTGAGTATTATTTACTTTTTATTTTGTTTATATTTTCAATATCATTGCTGATTTTATTTATTAATCATTTTAATAGGGTTATTCCAATATCACCTCCAAAATTGTTAGTGCCAAACTCTAACTTTGAAAGTATATCCCCTATAAATTCATCCAGTGGTAAAGAGGATAGCTTAGAGCGAACTATTCTCGGAATGGCTAGTCTTGATCTTGCCACAGCAATTCAATCTATGAATGCCATGGAAACTGTTAGTATTAATGATTTTATGAATTTAGAAATTATCTTTCATATCAATGAAAATAATGTCTAAAATAACGTAACTAGTTTCTTATAATCATATCTTGGATTTTCCCAGGTATTAAAATCACATCAAGTATCTATGTTACAATCAAAAGAAGATAAATTTATCAGTTCCGTGAATATGCAACTAAAACTTTTGCAAACTTATCCATTACATCAAGGTAGTGCGCAAGTGTCAAAAGGTTTTCGGACTACTTTCATGATCATTCTCACAGTGAGTATAATTCAACTTCCATATAGTATAGTAATGATGATAAAATCTTGCTTGTTAAACGTATATTTTTGTTTCTTTTTATATAGTTTTATGATACCGGTATACTTGGAAAAAATGTGCCACTTCAGCACTTGAAGGATCTTGTTGATCAAATGATTGGATTTTTAGCGGAAAATAAACTCGAACGTTTGAATGATGCTGAAGCATATATCAGAGTAATGAATACGATAGTTCTTAAAATTAT
This sequence comes from Anastatus disparis, assembly GCA_017163975.1. Taxonomy (NCBI): domain Eukaryota; kingdom Metazoa; phylum Arthropoda; class Insecta; order Hymenoptera; family Eupelmidae; genus Anastatus; species Anastatus disparis. The sequence goes on from JAFFSR010000251.1 coordinate 8,681,372, forward strand.
TGATAATTCTGACCATACAACAATAATATGGTAATAAAAAATATTTTTTTTTATTTAGTTAAAAATAATTGTATTAATTTTATTAATTTATGTATTTTTTTTAGTGTACTTATAAAATTATTACATGAACGAGCAGACTCTAATGGGCCCGCAAAATATGAAGATCTTATAATGAAATGTTTGTGGAAAATTGTCAAAACAATACCTAATTGGGCTGGAGATTTAGATTATGATACCATTCTTTTAGAAGTACATAACTTCTTGAAGGTAAATATTATTTCGGTTACTTGTAAGAAATGTTTATAAACTTTTTAAATACACTGATATTATTGATACTATGTTATTTAATTATATTACTAAATTTTTCTTAATTTTAATATTATTACTTACGTTTTTCTAAATATCTAAACTTTAAAGTAGGATACACGATATTTTGTAAAATTGATATTTGAATTATTTTGAAAAGAATAAAATAATTTTTTAATTTTTAAATATAATGTTTCATTATAATCATAGGATTATCCAACATCATGGTGGAAAAAACAGAAGAAACCTGATACGCCTATGAGAACAATAAAAACGATCCTTCATAGTATGACTAGAGTTAAAGGCAGTACAATTCTTAGTCATTTAACACAAATTAATAATACCAACGAATCAGAATTACGTTCCTATTTGATGAGATTAATTACGGTAAGTAAAAACTAAAAATTAGTTGATATTCCTACAAAAATTTTTCGCTTCCTGCCATATAGTATTTTGAAATTAATTGTTTTTACATACCAATGCTTGCTGCTTTTTTATATTTATTTGAGTTTTTAATTTACTTCATTAGTTGAGTTGATGTTTGTTTTGCATAATTAACATTATATTAATCAAAATAGTTATATTTAATGTTGAATATGTCCCGTTTAATATTTGTAGACGTTTAAACCAGATGACGTTAATGCGGTTTCTAGAACGATGACGAAATCTAATAACAACCAGGGACAAAGTCAAAAACACGTATCAAAACTTACACAGCAACAACTTTCGGAAATATTTAAAAAAATCGGATCAAAACATCATGCACAAGAAGTGCGTATTTTAACATTTGATTAAATAATAGTATTTTGTTCGTTATTAAAATTCCTTTTTTATATTAAATATAGGGACTTGCGCAATTATACGACTTTAAACTTCAGTATCCAGAAGCAGATGTAAAACCATTTTTAGAGAAATCTCATCAGTATTTTCAAGATTTTATAGAACAAGGGCTTAAAGATATAGATAAAACTAGAAAAAATCAAAATCTTTTATCAGAACAAGCAAATAATCAGCACAGTACTGGTATGTAAAAGTTATTAATAAAATTTTTAAAACATTGCAACATGTTTACAATAAATTATAAATTTCTCATACTATTGTAGAGGGCCCACGATTAGGAGGTACTAATGAAGACAGTAAGAATATGTTAGATCCTATGCACAGGTTGGAAAGACTGAGAGCTCTGGAAGCTCAGTGTATGACGATTAATCCAAGTCAGTCAAATCGTGCATGAATAAGGGGATATCTTTGTATTTAATTCTATAGGCAGTCTTCGATAATTATATTTCTAATAATTATAATAAATCTGATCAAATGCTATAGAGATCAGTTGCCCGTACCAATTTTGAAGAAAATGATTGAAATAGTTGTGTATAGTTCACGTCATAAATTTGTGATGTTCGTGTGTCTTTTGTTATGAAATCAATAATTGTATTTATTGGAAAAAATGTTTATGATTATGAGAATCAAGTTATCGAGCTTAGAGACTTTTTTGCCAGATTGAATTCCAGTGTATTTTTTCATCCAGTTGACATTTTATCATGTTATCACTATAATTTTAATTATTAAGTATAACTATTATCACATTGTATATGTATAATATAGTAATAATACTCGTCCGGTTACTTTAGTTATTCGTAAATATTAATAATTATATAAGAGACCCTTGTATTTTTTGTAGTAATGGAAGACGGTAAAACGTATTAAAAAATTTATCCGTCTTTATGTATAACAATTATTAAAATTTTTTTTTGTTTTTTTTTTAATAAAAATTAGAACGCAATTATAAACAAATTTTAAGCTTTCATTTTTTCACTTATTGACTTTTGTATAATCATGCATTCATTTAAATTATAAATAAAAATAAAATATTAAAAAATGTTCTAACTTTTACTTTATTTAATATTAGTCAATAAGACCAATCACAATATTTAATAACAAACTTTTATACATAATTTGAATTATTTCTGCAAATGGAATATATTTCTATATATTTATAAAAAAAAAAACTTCAGAAATAATTTAAACTGTTAAACTACTTTATTTTAACGATACAGATGATCTGCATGTAAATTTGAAGCTATTTCAGATTCCCATTTATCTCCATTGTTTAACAATTTTTCTTTATTATACAACATTTCTTCATGAGTTTCTGTTGAAAATTCAAAATTTGGACCCTGAAAAATTATAAATTACATCTTAATATCCATTCATTGCATTAAAATACTAAAAGTAAAATTATTTGCATCAATGAATTTGTGTTTAAGTATTATGTACTGCATTTCGATTGTACAAGATTATCGTGTACAGTATGAAATGCAGTTTAAATTTAAATGTAAATAAATAATATTTATGGCACAAATATTTTTATTAATTAATGTTTTATAAAATGAATTTAAAAATTACCTCAACAATAGCATCCACTGGACAGGCTTCTTGACAAAAACCACAATAGATACACTTTGTCATATCGATATCATACCTAGTTGTACGTCTTGATCCATCAACTCTTTCTTCAGCTTCAATAGTAATAGCTTGAGCAGGGCATATAGCTTCACAAAGCTTGCATGCAATACATCTTTCTTCTCCTGATGGATACCTGTAAAATAATTATTTTTATTTTATAAAAGAAAAAAATATATTGTTAGGTAATACTTAAACATTATTAAAAATTTTGAATCAACATTTAAATTATAATAAAAATATTTCTACAATTAATAAAAACGGTAAATTTTATAAATTCTCACCTTCTCAGTGCATGTTCACCTCTAAATCTTGGACTTAGAGGTCCTTTTTCAAATGGATAATTGATGGTTGCTGGTTCTCTAAAGAAATGAGACAATGTTATACCCAATCCTCTAACTAATTCTTGCATAAATATTGTTATCACTGCTCTTTCTGCAATATCCTTCCACTCATTATTTTTTTCAGGATTGACATAATAATATTTATGTCGAACAGCAGTACATAATATCCTCGGAGCGAATTTTGTGATGTTAAAAACTATAAAAAAAATAAATAAAAATATGATTTTATGGTTAATATCTTGACATTTGCCCAATGTTTTACATAATCAGAATTTATTACAACAATATTAAATTTTTAACAATTTAACTTGGTTTTGTATTTTCAATTTAGTCAAACTTGATAAAATAAGAATTTTAATAATAATAAAAAGGATATAATTAAGATAAATCAAAAATATAGTTTCTTGTTAGTTTATGATTATTCAATCAATAGTTTTTAGGTTTAGACGTTTTAAAAGAAGGCAAATAATATTGAAAATGTATTAATGAAATGACATATTACTTTTTGTCGGTAACATCAAAGACATAGTAATAAATTTAATTAAAAAAAAATCTCCGACGAAATATTTTATTCGCAGTATTGCACCGAAACTTGCACCGATAGCAGAGGGGCTGCTCTAGAAAATTGCACAACTCTGTATCATAGAGACAGAAGATATAAAATCAATGTGCTGAACAAAGATAGCATATATCGATACACTAATAAGTTTATCGCTCCGGAGCAGCCCCCCAGGAAGTAAGACCGAGTCCAGACTTGTACCATGTGAAAGTGTCTTTGCGACTTTGTGCCTGTGACGTGGACTTTTATTGGCTAGCTTTAATAGGATTGTCAAAATTCCATTAGAGCTAGCCAATATAAGGGTTCACGTTGCAGGCACAAAGTCGCAACGACACTTTTACATGGTACAAGTCTGGACTCGGGCTAAGAGACAAGAAGGCCCAACTTAATTATTTTTTTTTCTCCGTTTATTGGACAGCTTTCGGCATGTATCGTGACCGTACCCATAAACCCGAGTCTAAAGCTCGAATTTATAGTCGACACTCAGCACTCAGTTCTCAACCCTCAGATCTTAAAGTTTCATTGTTCTGTGTTCCCTATGTGGGCCTACGTTTATAGGGAACACGGAACAATAAAACTTTAAGATCTGAGGGTTGAGAACTGAATGCTGAGTGTTGAGTGTCGACTATAAATTCGAGCTTACACTATACACAGAAAGAAATTTGGCAATAGAAAATTTCAATGTTGATTGAAATACTAAATGAACATCCATTGAATAATACATTATTATTTTCGACTTTGTTAATGAAATAGTTGGTAATATATTATTTCAACGATCCTTGAAATACAGGATTCAATGCGCTTGACATCTGGGATGTCAAGTTTTGTAATTTTTTTTCTCTTTGTTGACATGTGGGATTTCAAGTATAGTGTTCAGTCGTGTAAAATTAAAAGAAATATTTTAGAAGAAATTCGGTTTATTATTATATGCAGTTTTATAAGATTAAGAAAATTATTTTATGAATTTTAAGTTTTTCTATTTCTAAATAAAAATCTTTACTAATCTTTTTTGTTGAATTTCAAGCACGTTTTAAGAAAGGTTTACAAGTACATATGTTTAAATTTTTATTTGTGACAAGTGTCTAATAGATTTCAAAAATATTAAATCATAAAGTCTACTACTGAATATGTACATCCCTTCAATACTCATTTACCGTTTATGCGCATACCTGCCTTAAAAATATGAAATGTCCCGTTCGAATTCACATTTATTGTTTTATACGTATACCTACTCAAACACCACTCTTTTTCTCATTTGTACTTAAAAATTGTAAAATACTTCGTTACCAATGTAATTTGTAAAACTTCTGTGAAACCTTTAGTCAGTTTTAATTTTCTCTACCAAACTATTAACACCACATCTCTTGAGTGGTCACTGTATGTACAACTATAAGTAAAATAAAAATAAAATCTATTAAATACAACCAAATCAATTACTTATTTCAACTAAATGTACTTCTCATTAATTTGACGAGTACCGTGTGATAGTTAATATTTATGTTCTAAATAATTATAAGCATCACACCAAAAGGACAGAAAAAACCTATTCTGCCCAAACATATAGCATACGGTATTTCGAAGTTTCTTGAAATGTTATATTACAATTTTGAGAAAAATGCTTTACCAAATTTAGAATATATTATTTCAAATCATTTTGAAATCCTATAATGATCAGAAAATGGAAATCATGCATTGCCAAATTTCTTTCTGGGGGCTGCTCTAGAAAATTGCACAACTGTGTATCACAGAGACAGAAGATATGAAATCAATGTGTTGAACGAAGATAGCATATATCGATACACCACGTTTATCGCTCCGGAGCAGCCCCCCTGTGTACCTTGTTTTTTTTTTTAAAAAAGTTAATTATATGGAGGATATTATCATCTTCTATATAATTAACTTTTTTCATATGATAATATCAGATAGATTCTAGCCCGGAACCGTTTAACACATTACATCAGGCTAGCCCATCTGATACACCATACCGAAATCTTTAACTGCCGATCGATGGTCAGTCACATTTTTTGTGACCAACAATCAATCGATACTAGGGGTGTGCAAATACTCGAATATTCGAGCTCGAGTCGAGTCGAGTTTTTTCTTCGAGTTCGAGTCAAGTACTCGAGATCGTCGAGTACTCGAAAAAATCCGAACTACTCGAAAAAATGTGAGTTACTCGAATGACTCGAGTTACTCGAATGGCCCGAGTTACTAGAATGGACCGAGTTACTCGAATGACCCGAGTTACTCGAATGGCCCGAGTTACTCGAATGACCCGAGTTACTCGAATAACTCGAGCTACTCGAATAGCTCGAGTTATTCCAATCGAACATTTCAAAGATGAAAAAATTATTAATTATTTCAAAGAGTAGGGTAACAAACAAAATAATATTACATTTTATTATAATAATTAGAAAATCTTTTTTTTATTAGATTATCTTAATATTAGAATGAAGAAAACTTATTTTTTCTACATTATCAGATAGCAGTCTACTTCTAGTATTCATATAGTATTTTATTTCAAGTTAGTCGAGTATCTCTAGTTATCCGAGTAACTCGAGTTATTCGAGTAGCTCGGGCCATTCGAGTAACTCGGGCCATTCGAGTAACTCAACTCATTCGAGTAACTCGAAAAGTTCGAGTTAATACTCGACTCGGACGAGCTCGAGTCGAGTCGAGTAATTTGATCGAGTTACTCGTAGTTCGAGCTACTCGCACACCCCTAATCGATACCCAATGAGATCGGATTTTGTAAGAGCCGCGCGATATTATTAGCACATACATTAATTTTTCTTTAGAAAAAAAAGATCAGAGGTACCTGGCCAGGATTCGAACTCATACCCACCGCGTTGAAGGCAAGAGCTCTATCCGTTACGCCACCGCACTTTTCCGATACGCCACCGCGCTCTCTTACGCCACCGCGCTCTCTCTGTGTACTTTGTGCCGTCTATACTTTTGGACAAAGTCGTTGATTGGGTGATTTTAAAAAAACGACCAATCAGCGACTTCATCCCAAAGTACATAGTATAGACTCAGCCTTAGGCCGAGTCCAGACTTGTACCATGTGAAAGTGTCTTTGCGACTTTGTGCCTGGGGGGTTATTCTGTAAGCGTGTCACAAGTGACATAAGCTGTATTGACCAATCAGAAAAGTTCTTTAGGGCTATTCCACATGCTCCCCTTTTCCTGGGTATTCCTCGTACCTCTTTCCCCTCCGAATTTCTCATCGAGTTTCCTATCTTGATTATTCCGCGTTCATTCGAGAGTTCGATATTCAACAGAAAAATCGCATCTACATAATTTTTAGATCAATGTTCATTGCTTCAATTTTGCGTCGTTTAATCACGACATTTTTTGTCATGATTCTCGTTCGAGCGCTTGAACCGCTCACACCTCTTTTGTGACAGTCTTTGTGGACTGTAATTTGTCGCGTATTGGGATCTGACATAGACCAGACGCTCTCTGGTGGATAAAATCTGAACGAATAGTAGCATACGGCATACAAGCAGAAAGCATTCGGTGATGCGTCTTGTATGTTCTTGTGTGTCTTGCGTGAAAAGGTTATTATATCACCGATATTTTTGCTATTTTTAACGTACTTTATTATATGTCCTGTTCTGAAAACTCGTTCACCTTCTATAAAATTACATTTGGTAGGATTAGTATCTGCCCAATAGCACAGAAATATTCATAATTAACAAAAACAGGTACTTGCTCCATATATGACAATGTAAATTGTATACTATGGTACGCCATCTTAGCTTAGACCACGCCCCCATGTCAGATCCCAATAGAGCACGCTAAAATTTCGCACACTAAATACTGTTTTCACAATATTTTTTTTTTAACTTTTAGTGTCACTTGTGCTTAAAATTGAATTTAAAACTGTTGATATTCGACGATTTTGCCGACATTAGACATTAATCGGGAGGAAAAGAACAAAGGTGAAAAGAAATAAAAATTGGGAAATGGTGAATAAGTATAATTTACAAAAAGATTTTAAGAACAAAAAATAAGACACGGAACAGGTCGGTCTTCTGACGATAAACCTACACTGAAAAATAAGTGGGAAAGAAGCACTACCATCGGTAACGAAACTATACTCTTTTCGTTTCGTGCGCACAGAGTGCCACTGCGGGAAAACAGTGGTGCCACTGTGGGACGAGAGGAGTACTTCGCATGACGCCAAACGAAATCCCACGTGAGTGGGAATACACATGCACAACAAAAAGAGCTCTTAGCTTCGACAGTGGGGCGTCACGTTCCCCACGAGAGAAAGCATTAGCATTCTTACGGTTTCGTGGAGCAGAAGTACTTCGAGGGACTCGTGGACTACCACCATAAAAGAAAAGAAAAAAAAAAGAAAAAAAAGAAAGGGGAAAAGAGGAGAAAAAATCCACTTTCATAAAAGGCTGTTTTTTTTTTCAAAATGGCCGCATAGCGTTACGTATACACGCCGAAGTCTTTAAATCGGAGTACCTCCATCTTGTCTTCTTTGAGTTACGTTGCAGTGGCGTCTATATAGAGGTCGCTATTTTTACCTTTCTCATCGAATAACGACACCGCTCTTTTTGTAGGTTATCGGCCACATATATATAAAGATACGCTCTCTATACGGCTTCACACACAGGACTACTTGGGTTTTCCACCCTTTCGGCACCGTATTGCTAAAGCACATTCATAGACTTTTGATTACAGTAAACCATACCGGGGTTTAACTTTTGGTGTCAATTGTGCTTAAAACTGAATTTAAAATTGTTAAATGAGAATCAATTAATTTTACATTTCTGACATTATATACACAATAGATCTCGAAAATTTTTTGGACGACATTGTGTTATATTGCATTATAAGACTGTTCATCATTTTGGACATAACCTTGTTTGTTTAGACGCGATATTGGGTATAACTTTGCCAAACTACGCAGAAATAGAAAAATTTTTTATAGAAGAGATTTTTACGAAGAAAGAGACAAACGCAAGGAGGCTGATACGACGCTTTCCGATATAATTGCTACAAGGAGGGCAGGACTTTGTTGACTTTAAGAAATATTAATTTATTATAAGTTAATAACTCATATTCAAGTACAGTACGTCTTTTGTCACCTCCATCCAAGCTTTTGCTGTCCTTTCCTCTTTGATGGTCAGGTTTTGTATTAACGTATTACTTTATTAATTTTATTTTGCCTTTATATGGTTTTTAATTATTTTGACTTAAGATAACCTTTTGGGGGATCTGTTGCGCTTGTGTACGTTTCTTTTTTGTGTGTTTGAGTGTGCACGTGCCTTTTGGGGGTGAGAATTTTATAACTTTAATTGTTTGTTTTTATATAGATTTCTTGTATTTTTTTGGGCGTCTGTTCCCTCCTGCATTCACACGCGACGATTGCTTTTTACGGTTCCTTCTGGGAGGGTGCTCGCTGGGTTTTTTGGGGATTGGCACGATCGCTTACTTTGTAACTTCACTTATTTTACGTAATCTAATTTTTTGAATTTCCTGCTAGATTATGGGTATCCCTAAAGGAAGTAACAGGCACGTACAGGCTCCGATGAACAACAACGAGGAGAGGTCACCTGAGTTTCATGGATTCCCCAAGCTAACTCCATCCCAGGACGCTCGACGGAGTGCTTATGCTTCAGAGGTTCCTCCTCGATCGCAATTTGGACCTGATGGAAACAACATAATGGGTCCTAGTAGCCAGGACTCTAATTTTGACGACGGTTTCAACTTGCAGTCCTTCGAAAAACAGATGGGAAACAGATACGACGCAGCTTCTCAGGCTCCATTCGTAGTTTATGGTTTTGATTCAAATAAGGACAAGAATTTGGGAAACCTACATCTGACCAATATTGGTCAGAAACTTTTTAAGGCTGGAATTAAGCCTCTTAGTCTCAACAGAGCGGGACCCAAAAAGTTTGCCCTCACATTCTCCTCTTTTGGCGAGGCTAATTCATTTGTGGAGTGTGTTTCTACGGTAGATGAGAGCTGGCGTGCCTTTATCCCAGACCAGAACCTGTATCAGGTTGGCATTTTATATGATGTCCCAACTAATATCTCAGAGGATGATATACTGCTGGAACTGTGTGACACCTATGGACCTAATGCTGTTAGGGTCGAGAGAATCACGAGGACGATTGGGTCCGACATGGGTCCGAAAACTATTAAAACGGACAAAATTAAAATTTTTTATAGGGAGGATCTCCCTCAATTTGTTTCCCTGTTTTTTGTATTCTATAAAGTCTACAGATTCGTGGCCACAGTACTGCGATGTTACAGATGCCAGAGATTCGGACACGGAACTAATTCATGTAATAATCCGGCGAGATGTGGTAATTGTGGGGGAGGCCATGGCGGTCCTTGCCACGGTGCCCAGTTCTGCTGTAACTGTGGAAGCAGGGAACATGGTACAACCAGCAAAGCGTGCATCTTTTTTGAGTTCAATAAAGAAATTAATCTTTTAATGTCCCTTCAAGGTGTTGGAAAAATGCAAGCCCTATTTATAGTGCAACAGGGCTACAGAAATAGATCGAAGAGCTCCACAACCAACTCTCGAGACAATCTGAACCCATATATAAACGGCAAGATGGAATTGGAAACCTTTATGAGATCTTCTACTCGTGCTTTGTTGGGTGTAAATCAACCAGGGACTTCACATCGAGAATCGACCCACAACGATGAGGGAAGGAAACTCTCCCCTCCTATGGACGGTATACGTCCAGATGAAGAGCTGAATGCTCCGGGAGTTCTTAATAGCACGACCAACAATGGAACTTTTAATATCCCTGCGGATTCGACTGTCTCTGATAGACCGGTCAAGTCTGGCTCTGTTTTGCATGGAAGGTATAAAAAGAGAAAGAAACAAGAACATGATGATGATTGTAGCCCGGATCTGTCGATCAACAGCAAGGAGGATGTACTCAGCGACGTTATGATGAGCGATGTTGAGCTGGAAAAGGATAACCGGGAATCGCCCCCTCTGAGAGATTCGGGAGGGGAGGCTAGCTGAAGGGAGGTAAGCGGCGGGAGGAGCCAAGTAACTGAAAATAGTAGTGGTAACGCCTAAGTTTTCTATTCTATACACCCTCTAACTACCTGCACGATGACATATATTCGTGTTGGTTGTTGGAATTGTAACGGGCTGGGTAATAAGTGGACCGAGTTTTCTCGGGTTCTTTCTGATTACGATGTTTTTTGCCTTTTAGAAACTAAGTTAAATTCTGAAAGTTATAATTTTTCCGCCAGAGGTTATAATTTCATCCGTTCAGACAGAACAAACTACCATAAACAATCTGGTGGAAGTATGATGCTTTTTATCAAGGGGAATATTTCATACTTAAGGATTTTCCTACCTTTTAGTGTCTACGGACTGGAGTATATTTTTGTAAGCCTCCTTCTGGGCGGCCTTAAGTATCATTTTTTTTCTCATATAATCCCCCAGACAATTATCTTTCTACCAATTTCTTTAATGAGATCTTATCGCTCTCTACATCTTTCTCTAGATTTCTGTTGATGGGGGATTTAAACGCCCAGAATCCAGCATGGGGTAGTGACTCCATTAACCCATTGGGAGCCAACTTATCCAACGCTCTAAATGACAACTGCGAGACCTTTATACTCAATGATGGATCACCTACCAGAGTGGCTCATGGTAGCAGCTGCCCGGATGTGACTCTATGTTCTGGAGATGTTGCAGAGCAGCTGTTATGGTCGATTGGGGATGATCCCATGGGAAGTGATCATTTCCCTATGTTTATACATATACCTCAGGCTCGTGATCTGACTTATAATGCAATAAAGCGTTTCCGGCTGTCCAAGGTCGACTGGCGCAGATTTACTAAGGGTATGGAGTCTCATGTCGAGTCATTTGACGGTGACTACGAGGATCCTCTACAGAGTTATGTATGCTTTACTGGAGCCATATATGACTCCCTTATGGAGGCTGGTGCTGTTTTGGCATCTAGAGAGAATCTGCGAGGCTCGCACAATTCAACCCCCTCTATATGGTGGAATGAGGACTGCAAACGTGTAATAGAGGATAGAAGAAGATAGATGAGGATCTTTATGAAAGATCCTACCCCTCAAAACTTAAATAATTTTTCAGAGGCGAGAAGTGAAGCTCGCAAGGTAATCATTAAGACTAAAAGAGAATCTTTCAATGGCTTTCTGTCTTCGTTGAACCCTTCAAGGCCTCTTCTTTCAAATTTTCGATTCATTAAGAGTTTTAAAAATAGATTTTATCAAAACTCTCTCTCTTCTAAGGATACCCCTACTGAAAAATATATATGAGATCTCATATGAGATCTCACATGGGATCTCATATGAGATCTCATATGAGATCTCACATGCGATCTCATATGAGATTTTGGCACGAGAACTCATATGAGATCTCATATGAGATCTCATATGAGATCTCATTTATATTTCACATTTTCAACCCTACTAAAAAATATATATGAGATCTCATATGAGATCTCACATGCGATCTCAAATGAGATCTCACATGCGATCTCATATGCGATCTCATATCAGATCTCATATGAGATCCCGTATGAGATCTCATATATATTTTCTATTTTCAACCCTACAAAGAAATATATATGAGATCTCATATGAGATCTCACATGCGATCTCATATGAGTTCTCGCATGAGATCACACATTACAATCTCATATGAGATCTCATATGAGATCTCGTATGAGTTCTCATATATACTTTATATTTTCAACCCCTACTGAAATATCTATATGAGATCTCATATGAGATCGCATATGAGATCTCATATGAGATCTCATATAGATTTTTCAGTCGGGGTTGAAAATATAAAGTATATATGAGATCTCATACGAGATCTCATATGAGATCTCATATGAGATTGTAATATGAGATCTCATGCGAGAACTCATATGAGATCGCATGTGAGATCTCATATGAGATCTCATTTATATTTCTCAGTAGGGTTGAAAATAGAAAATATATATGAGATCTCATACGGGATCTCATATGAGATCTGATATGAGATTGCATATGAGATCTCATGTGGGATCTCATTTGAGATCGCTTGTGAGATCTCATATGAGATCTCATATATATTTTTTAGTGGGGTTGAAAATGTAAAATATAAATGAGATCTCATATGAGATCTCACATGAGATCTCATATGAGTTCTCGTGCCAAAATCTCATATGCGATCGCATGTGAGATCTCATATGAGATCTCATATGAGATCGCATGTGAGATCTCATATGAGATCTCATATATATTTTTCAGTAGGGACCAATGACCCAAAAAACATGCCTCTGTTGAATGAGGCTTTCCAAAAGATTTCAAAGCGTTACGAATATGAATCTATTCCAGATTTTGATTATCAGCAGACGGAGGAAGCCTCCCTCTCTGCTCCGCTCCTCACTGCGGAGATTCAGAGCGCCATCAATAGATCTAGGACTGGATCGGCCCCTGGGCTGGACGGCATTACATATGAAATTGTAAAACATCTTCCACACGAAGCTGTGGTGTGGCTCACTGGCTTATTCAATGTACTTCTGGATAAAAATTTATTCCCCAAAGCTTGGAGTGAATTTGCTGTGTGTTTCATACCTAAAAAAGGTAATTCGGGTTTTAGACCTATCTCGCTGGCTTCTGCGCTTCTCAAGGTGCTTGAGAGGGCCCTAAACGATAGATTGTTGTGATGGTGCGAGGTTAATTCTATCATACCACGAAATTTTTTTGGTTTTCGCAGGGGTCGCTCTTGCCAAGAATGTCTTGCCACTTTTCAGACGGATATTTTTCTTTCTAGATTGAGGAATGAAAAAATGGGCATCCTAGGAATAGATTTGGAGGGTGCATATGATTCGGTGGATTTAACCAAACTTGTCGATATCATAGTATCACTTGGAATCCCCAAAAGGATTGTCAATTTCGTTATCAATCTTATTAATGATAGATCTATCTCGGGCTTTTTTGAACGTAGTAAGTTTGCCAGTGGAATTACTAATAAGGGATTGCCCCAGGGCTGTATTCTTAGCCCTATTTTGTTTAACTCGTACATATCTTCTGTCATGGGAGTTCTGGGAGAGGGGATCAAATTTCTTGGCTTTGCGGATGATATATTAATATACTCTAGTCACACTGATATTGAAAGGGTTATATCATCATTACAACTAAATTTCTTTAGGGACTTGGTTGATGGCCGCGCTACCGAGCGGACGCGTTTTGAGGAGCTCCGTGTTAAGGTGGATAATTGTAAGGAAAAATGAGGAAAATAATTGAATAAAGTACGGAAATAGAACCTGTAAGTTGTAAGGATGATAAAAGATAAAGAAATGTCGGAAAAAAGGATAATTTAGAATAAGAAAAAAGAGGTCGAAAGAGAAACGCATGTTTAGAGGTTAGCTAGACCCCGGGCAGCCATTGTGAGCCTTTGTTATAGGATGAAAAAATTGTGAAAAAGTTAAAAAGAAAAAAAAAGAAGAAAAAGTTAAAAAAGTTAAAGTATCGTGAAATGAATGTTGAAGAAGGATTTGTGCGTGTAATAATAGAAACAAAGATGAAAGGATAAAGGTAAAATTGTAAGCAAGACATAAGGTATGAAGAAAAAGTGTTGAAAAAAATAGAAAGGTAATGATGCGGTCAAAAAGCAAAGAAGAAGTTGAATCGAATAAGGAGAGAATATGAAATATGTAGTAATAATGTCAAGTGAAAAAGACTATTCGATATAGTATAAAAGTAATAGAAAATTAATAGGAAGGCTTAAAAATAAAGAAAAAAGGAGAAATGCAACGGATTTAAAGGGAAAGGAATAGTGTAACAATAAAATTTCCTGGAAAAGAGGGGAGGCTAGTTGAGAGAAATATGGCGTCGCGGGCTCACAACGATGCAAAGCAGAAAGGTTAGGATAGAAGAGATATAGGCTGGAACATTAAGGCTGGTCAAGGGAGAATTTGGTTCAGAGGTCAATGGCGTAAATGGGAAGAAAGGGAAGATATTGAAAAAGAAATTTAGTCAACGAGAGGCATTGATGCTGAAGATGATGAATTCGGTTTCATACAGAAAAGAAAATAAGTGTAGTGGAAAATTTTGAAGTGTAAAAAAAAAAAAAAAAAGTGATTATTTGTAACAGGGTATAGGTTAATATATTTATGTTTTTTGTGTATACAAGTATGAGTGAATAGAATGCGATAGGAATGAGAGATAGGAAAATATGTAAAGAAAAGAAAAAAATAAGAAATGTATAAGTATAAAAGGTTTAAAATTATAAAGATGTCGGAATTTAACGCGATATTTAGAAAGGGTAGATAGAATTGAATAGCTTTATATAAAGGATGTGACTGAAAGAAAATTATTCAAATGCAATGCAAAGAAAAAAGACATAATTTATTGTAGGGAATAGATTCACATATTAATATAGGTTAAGTAAATAAATAATGTAAGGTTATGTAAGGTTATATAAGGACACTAGTGATCATTGATAGATGTAGGTATGTAGATGTTTTGTAAAAGATAGAGGAAAGGAAAAGCGAAGAAAAAGTAAAAAATAAAAACAAAAAGTTAAAAAAGTTAACTGAAATATGCGAGAAAATACAAACGGCATTGTTACGGTATAAAAAAAAAGAGGTTGTAAATAAATTTTCTTATTTCATTTTTTTTATTCTTTCTTTCTCTTTTATTTTAAAATTTAAATAGGCATCAGTTGTCTCATTTAGACCGCGAGCACGGCGTTTATTGTTTCGTCGGGGCCGCATGACTCCCTCTCATTTACTTTTAATAAAAGAGAATAAATGATACGAGGGCTACGGGGTGTCAAATAATAGATTTAGCGCGGACGGTGGTCAAGAGTCGTCTGGTGCCTAGTAACGAAAATTTATTTACTTATTGATTAAATAACAAAAGAAAGAAGGAGTAAAAAGTTTGAGGAAGAAGCAGAGGGAGAAAGGCGCAATTCTTTTTTGTGACTCCGAGCGTTAAGAAGGTTAGAGTTTTCTTTATTTAAAAGCGTTTTAATAAATGTTAATATTATTTATTCATAGAAATTGTTGTTTCAAAAATAAAACTTATTTAAAAATAATTGTTTCTTAATTAAATCTTTTTTTAATTTATTCCATTACACAACATTTTTGGTGCCGAAACCCGGGACTCTGTGAAATAAGTTAAAAAAGGATTTAAATGCTATGCCTCGCCCAAGCCAACGAGCGGAAACAGCCGCTCGAGTAAGAGAGTTATCAGTGCTACGCAGAAACCAGCGTGGTCCAGCAACTATTGAAAATCCTCCGCCACCACCTGAGCGTCCGCAGGGTCAACGTCAGGCTACAGAGACATTGAATGAGCGATTACCAACGGCACAAACTCTAAGGCAACGAGATCAACTACGTGTCGAAGTAGACGGGCGCTTACCTGTGCCACAAGCTCCGAGACAACAAAGTCAAAATCGAGCAACATCAGCACGTTCAACAACGCAACGGCATACAACAGCAGCAAACGAGCAGCTACCATCAGCAACACTGAGCCGAGTAAGTCAACGACGAGCAGCAACGTCCGAGGACTTACCAGCACAACGAACGACGAGAAGTCAAGTTCGTCTTCAAGAAATAGAAGACGACACGAACATCGAGCAGTCATCTTCAACTACAACAAAAAATCGAGGTCGTCAACGAACAATAACAGCAAAAGCAGCGACCGAGCGAAGGAGCTTGCAAGCTCCCAACAAACGTAAACAACATCCATCATCTGATGAAAATCAACGACTTCGTCGTCGAGCAACTTCTACTCATGAGGAAGAAACAAGTAACAAACGAACTCGTTTTGCAGAAGAAACTAATGGGTATGAAAGCGATGATTTAATAGATATAGAAAATGAATCGGTTGATATAGATAATTATAATGATTTTGTAAATGAACGCGTACACAGTAGTTCTTCTTTGAATGATGAAAATAATGTTAATATTGGCGGATCTCTTGAAAATTGTATAGTAAAAATTCTTGAAAATTCTTTATCCAATGTGAGTAGATCATTCTGTAACAATGATAATTCGAAATTTGTAAATCGAATGACGTCAGCAAAACATTTACCTACGTTTTCGGGAGATCCGTTAGATTGGCGTAATTTTAAACAAGCTTTCGAGCTTTCTACTAATTTTGGAGAGTATAATGATCGCGAAAATATTCTTCGTTTATCCGACGCTTTAAAAGGTTCAGCTAAAGAAGCAACCAGAATATTATTTGCGGCCGGTAATAATGCTCATGAGATAATGAAAACTCTCGAAATGCGTTTCGGAAATCCAAAGTTAGTATTAGATAAAGTTCTTCGCGATATCAAAGAGCTTCCGAGTATTGAGTCAAATAAAATCAATTTATTTGAATTTGCAACAAAGGTTAAGAATGCTGTATCATGCATTAAAACTTTAAATAATTTAGGTTATTTGTATAGTCCGGAGTTGACTAATGATATTTTGAAAAAATTGCCTGAGCCGATGAAATACAATTACATTACATATGCAGCGTTTCATAAAGATAAACCTGATTTAGAAAAAATGGCAAATTTCTTATTTGAAGAGGCAGAAATGACCTTAGAAGCTGGTGTACTTGTATTTCCTTCGGCTGAGACATCTAAACGTAGCGATAAAACTAAAAGACATAATGAAATTGAAAAGACAGTATGTACTATTGATAAAAATAAAGAAATCGAAAATTTAAATGAAATTTCAAGTAAACAAAATGATAGAATGTTATGTATTCAATGTAGTCGCAAAAATCATGATATAGGTGCATGTCGAGAGTTTTCAAGCGTTCCTACGGCTATGAGATGGAAAATCGCAAGAACGAAACGATTATGTTATAATTGCTTAAGTATTGGGCACACGAGTAATATATGTAAAAAAACAACTTGTTCAATTTGCGGCCGTAAACATCACATGTTATTACATTATCGGGACGCGTCAAAACAAAATGAATCAGTAAAATCAATAAATAATTCTAAAACATATGCCGAAACTTCTAACCTAAATAACCTGAATAGCAGTTGACTAGATTCACAAACTTATTTAAAATTTATTCCTATTGTCATAAAAAATGCAAAATTTTCGAAATTAATTTATGCGTTGTTAGATGAAGGATCTACAGTGTCGATAATTAATTCAAAAATATTTATTTATTTATTTATTTATTTATTTATTGAAAACCAGTACAAAATCCTACAGAGGCAAAACAAAGTTTGCCTGTACATAGGGCTGGTGTAGAAAATACAAATAACTTACAAACTAAAATACAATTTTATAATATAAATAGTAAAATACTAAGAAAGTAAAGTACTACTAAAAATTCCGAGCGAAAATACAAACATCACATTAAAAGGTATAGGGAAGCATGCGATTTCTTATTCAAGTAGAAAAGTTAATTTAAAAATTTTGTGTAATAATTCGAATTTTTTATAAAAAAATGTTTTAGTTATTCGTAACCTCGCACTTCCCATGCAATCTTTGAATTCAGACGTAACTAATTTCTGTGCAAAAGTAACGGGCATAAACATTAAGCCATACATGCAAGAACCTGACTTATTGATAGGGCAAGATCAAATCGACCTTATTATTACTCGTGAATTTCATAACCTTCAACATAATTCTTTATTTGTATCTCGATGTGAATTAGGATGGACGATTCACGGTTTTCGTCAACGACAATCAATTGCGCGAGTAAATTTAATAAAAGAACAAAATTTAGAATCGAAAACTATTCCTAGTAAAAACGATGTTGAATTAAATAAAATAGTGAAACAATATTTTGATATTGAATCTTTAGGTATCAATAATTATATAAAAATGAAAGCTGACGATAAGCGCGCAATAGAAATATTAGATAAGACTAGTCAAAGAGTAGATAATACATGGTACGTGGGATTGTTATGGAAATCTGATATCAATGATTTTCCGAATAGTCGAAATACAGCGTTACGTAGATTACATTTACTTGAGAAACGTCTTGATTCGGATAAAAATTACGCGGATATGTATTATCGGGAAATGACGCGATTTATTGAAAATGGTTTTGCGCAAGAAGCTACAGCTATAAAAAATAACAATCGTGTGTGGTATTTACCTCACTTTGGAGTTAAAAATATTAATAAACCGGGAAAAGTCCGATTAGTATTTGATACGGCAGCAAAAACTAACGGTACGTCATTTAACGATTTGTTATTAACGGGACCAGATTTATTAAAATCTTTACTTGGGGTAATGATGCGATTTCGTCAATATGCATATGCATTAAAGGCGGATATCCGTGACATGTTTTTGAAAATAAAAATAATCGATTCAGATTTAGACGCGCAACGATTTTTATGGCGAGGCATGGATAGAAAAAATGAACCAAAAGAATATGTAATGAAATCTATGCTATTCGGAGCTAAATCATCGCCTAGTACAGCAATTTATATAAAAAATAAAAATGCTATTTCGTTCGCGTCAAAATATCCATCAACATCAAAAAGTTTAATCGAAAATTGTTATATGGACGATTTTTTAGACAGTTGTATGACTAAAGTAGAAGCAAAATCGCGTGTCGTTCAAGCTCAAGAAATAAATGTTCATGCGAATTGGGAGTTACATAGCTGGGCAAGTAATGATCCGTCTATTTTCGATGGTTTCTCAAAAAATGAGAGTTCGAATAATTTGATTAAAACTAAAGACGAAAATAATATTGAAAAGGTTTTAGGTTTAAAATGGATAAACGAAACCGATGAATTGATATTTAACATTAATACGGCTAAAATTCGCGAAGAATTATACTTAGGAAAACGAAAACCTACAAAAAGAGAATTTCTGTCGGTCATAATGTCTATTTTCGATCCTCTTGGTTTTCTGACACCATTCACTATTCAATCGCGAATATTAATGCAAGCGGTCTGGTTAAGTAAAATTAATTGGGATGAATGTTTGCGCGAACCTGAATTTAATCAATGGAAACAATGGTTAAAAGAATTAGAAATTGTAAAATTATGTCGTATAAACCGTTGTTACCAAAACATTAATTTACAGGTGCATTCAGCAGAGTTGCATATTTTCTGTGATACAAGCTCGAAAGCTTACGCGGTGGTTGCTTATTGGCGATTTACACTTCCGAACGGTTCTTTTCGAGTAGCTTTGATTATAGCTAAAAGTCGAGTTGCGCCGATTAAAATTGTTTCAATACCACGTTTAGAATTACACGCCGCTGTTTTAGCTACAAGATTAGTAAAAATTATTGAAGAAGAACACGAGTTTATAATAACACGTAAATATTTTTGGTGCGATTCAAAGACAGTGCTTTATTGGATAAAAAAGGATCCACGGGAATTTAAAACTTTCGTAGCTAATCGTCTCGGTGAAATAAGAGAAAAGACGGACATAAACGAGTGGCGATGGATTCCTTCTAAAGAAAACCCTGCGATGGTACCAGAATAAATCCGCAAGCATTATGTAAAGGTAGTAGATGGTTTTTAGGTCCACCGTTTTTATGGAAATCGGAAAATGAATGGCCGAATGAAAAAATAAATTTAGAAAATTTTATACATGAAAATTCCGATTTTTCAGAAGTTAAGAAGCTTGTAACTCATGTTTCTAAAATTGAAGATTCAATTATTGATATAACGCGTTTTTCTTCTTGGAATCGTATTTTACTAGTCTTAATGCGCGTATTTCAAGCAAAATTTCTATGGAGAAAACAAAATTTTACGTTATTAAATTGTATTAAAAAAGCAGAAGAATATTGTATAAAATTAAGTCAATCAAAATCCTTTTTTACAGAATTGAACGCTTTAAAAGAATCAAAAGAAGTTGCAAAAAATAGTCGTCTTCTTTGTTTAGCTCCCTTTATCGATGTTGATGGTGTTTTGGGTGCGAACGGACGTTTATCGAAAATAACGCGATTTCAATCTTTATCTAAACCGATAATTCTTGATTCCAAAGAAAGTTTAACACGATTATTATTATATCACTATCATGAAAAATTATTTCATGGTAGTCATAATACAGTAATAAATGAATTACGTCAAAAATATTGGATATTGAACTTACGTCAAGGTCTTAGAAGTATCGTTAGTACTTGTAGCATATGTAAAGCTCTACGCGCACAACCGTTTAACCCGAAAATGGCAGCTTTACCTACTGCGAGAACCGCATATCATGTTCGTCCATTCACTCACACGGGTTTAGACTATTTCGGTCCGATACAGGTCACCATTGGTAGAAGACGCGAAAAACGCTGGGGAGCGCTTTTTACATGTATGTCTACTCGTGCAATACATATTGAGCTTGCGTATTCTTTAAGTACGGATTCAGCTATTATGGCTTTTAGGCGTTTCTCTGCTCGAAGAGGCACTCCTTCTTTCGTTTATTCAGATAATGGTACTAATTTTATAGGGATGAATAACGAATTAAAAGAAACTTTAAAGAAGCTAGATGAAAAGAAAATAAATAAGTTTGCTATCAAAAACGAGATCGAATGGAGATTTAATACTCCTACAGCTGCTCACATGGGAGGTGCGTGGGAGCGTTTAATTCGTAGTGTTAAAAATGCGTTGGTTGTAGCCTTAAAAGATCAAGCTCCTAAAGAAGAAATTTTGTCAACTGCGTTAATAGAGATTGAACATGCTGTCAATTCACGTCCTTTAACATATATTTCAGTAGATCCTCGCGATTCAGAAGCTTTAACGCCAAATCATTTTCTTATAGGTACTTCCTCGGGACAAATTAAATTAAATAATATAGATTCGAAAATTCTATGTACTAAAAAACATTGGTTAAAAGCGCAACATTATGCAGATGTATTTTGGCGAAGATGGTTACATGAATACTTACCGACGTTAGCACCTAGGAAAAAGTGGTTTAACGACAATGAATTAATAAAGGTTGGTGATATAGTACTGATTCTAGATGAAAATATAAATCGAAATGAATGGAAGAAAGGTGTCGTTACTCAAGTTTTTCCTGGGTCTGACGGTCAAATAAGAGTGGCTGAAGTGCGAACAGCCAATAGTTTTCTGAAGCGTCCAAGCAGAAAGCTTGTAAAGTTTGCAGAGGTACAAAACCCCTAGGTTTTGCGTGGGGAAGAAATGTTACGGTATAAAAAAAAGAGGTTGTAAATAAATTTTCTTATTTTATTTTTTTTATTCTTTCTTTCTCTTTCATTTTAAAATTTAAATAGGCATCAGTTGTCTCATTTAGACCGCGAGCACGGCGTTTATTGTTTCGTCGGGGCCGCATGACTCCCTCTCATTTACTTTTAATAAAAGAGAATAAATGATACGAGGGCTACGGGGTGTCAAATAATAGATTTAGCGCGGACGGTGGTCAAGAGTCGTCTGGTGCCTAGTAACGAAAATTTATTTACTTATTGATTAAATAACAAAAGAAAGAAGGAGTAAAAAGTTTGAGAAAGAAGCAGAGGGAGAAAGGCGCAATTCTTTTTTGTGACTCCGAGCGTTAAGAAGGTTAGAGTTTTCTTTATTTAGAAGCGTTTTAATAAATGTTAATATTATTTATTCATAGAAATTGTTGTTTCAAAAATAAAACTTATTTAAAAATAATTGTTTCTTAATTAAATCTTTTTTTAATTTATTCCATTACACAATAGGCATTATATAGTATAGTATTAGCAGAAGGGAGTTAAGGGAGGTCAGCTTGTATAGTAAAGGTAATAAAGAACAGTTTGAGTAGGGGTTTTAAGTTAAAGAATCAGATAGGATAAAGGAAAAGAAATATTGAAAAAAAAGGGAAAGAAAAAAAAGAAAATAGGAAAAGAAAAAAGTAAGAAAGAAAAAAGAAAAGAAGCAAAGAAAGAAAAAAAAAAAAAATGTAGGTAATGAGACGGCAGAGCCACCAAGTATAGAGAAGTATGATACGAATGTGTAAATCTTGCGCATAGGTTAAGGGCAGTTTGATTGTGAGTTCTGCTTTGTATACTTCTTTCGTACACTGAAAAGAAAGTGGTGAACTACGAGTCCCACGAAGTACTTCTGCTTTACCAAACAGTAAGCATGCAAATCTTTTCTCTGGTGGTGAGTGTGATGCCCCACAGAAGAAGCTAACCGTTCTTTTTGCGGGGCTTCTCAGTTCCCACTCGCGTCTCTCCGATGTGAAGTGAAGCTCTTTTGCCACAGAGGTGCTACTGTTCTCTTGCAGCGAGAACCCGTGCATACGAACTTAAGAGAGCGTGGTTCGACTACCGGTAGTTCAGCTACATCACCATTTATTTTTCAGTCTATGAAAGAAGTATGAGCTGTGAATCGAACTGAGTAATTTTTAGGCGGACCGGTCTAATGCGACATGCATTCTTGGCCGAGAGGCTGAATAGCGGGCATTGGATCGCGAAGCCTGTATAGGATAAGTGTGTATGAGAAGAGTGTTGGCATGTGTGTTGCGAAAGATAAGTTAACCAAGTCCACTTTAGGTTTGTATACGTATTTTTAGGTTAAGATTTTAAAGCAAAGGTTATGTTAAAAAAAAGCATATGTTAAAAAAATGTTTTTGTAAAAATTATGTATGGAATCTTGGAAGTTTTGTAACCAAGATCCAGTTTCTGGGCCAAAAGGCTGAAACTTAATAAACACATATATATATATAACTAAATTTCTTTAACATTGAAAACTTCTTTCACTCCCTCAAGCTCAGGATATCGATACCTAAATCTAACTTTTTAATTTTTGATAAATCGGGATTCATCTTACCCAGCAGTGTCACATTGCGGCTTGGTAGTATGTCCCTCCGCAATTTGAAACATTTTAGATACCTTGGAGTTGATTGGGATTCGGGCTTGAATTGGGGCAAGCATATTGCCGGCCTCCAATCTTCCTTTAAAATGGGAATATCCATGTTGTCGGCCATCGGCAACTTTAACTGGGGGGTACACCCACAGGTCATGCTCCAATTTTACAAAACAATCATCGGCCCCCGATTGGATTGGGGTTCCTTCTTGTTTGCGCAAACGGAGCCTCGGCTCCTTAAAAAGCTGGATGTTTGCCAGAATGCGGCCCTGAGAAGATGCCTGGGCTGTGTTAGAACAACACCCATCAATGTTCTGCACCATTTGGCGGGAGTCCCGGATCTACACACTAGAAAGGTTTTGTTAGGGCAAAGGATGTTACTGAGAATATCTAGATCAAGAACCTCCCCACTCATACCCAAATTTTCCTGTATTTACTACTATTTTGATAAACGTAATAATAGATCTGGACTTTTGAGAAGGCTCCCGTTCTTATACAACCTATGGTATCAGATGAAGGACGAAACCTTCGACCTAATTATTAATAAGAAGCTACCCATTTTTGAGGTCCCCTATGAGGCATGGTTCCTAGATAATATTGCCTATAAAGATATTGGCGAAAAAATTAATAAGGATCCTTCCAACGCCCCCTTTTCGTTCAGTGAATTTATTATCAAAAACTTTAACGGTTCTAGATTGATTTTTTCCGACGGCGCCAAGGCAAAGGATGGCTCGTGTGGTGCGGGAGTCTTTGTGCTGCACCCAAGGTCCTCAATTAGTATTAGTATCAGTAAGCATTGTTCTGTTTTTTGCTGTGAGGCCTACGCGGTTTTGCGGGCTCTGACTTATGTTAAGGACAACCCAGCGCCCTCTAATTTAATTTTTTCTGATTGTAAAAATCTGATAGAGGCCTTTCAGAGTTTGGGTCTCCCGTCGGACGTTCATCCTTGGATAGGTGAGGCGCGTAGGATATGTCAGGATCTGAAGGAGAGGGGCATACATGTCGGTTTATATTGGATTCCGGGTCATGTTGGTATATTCGGCAATGAGATGGCGGACCGTTTGGCTAGGGAGGCTTCGGTTAGGGATAGCATTGATGTTAACCTCGTTAATTTCTCAGCGCTCTTTCCTTTTTTCAGGGACTGGGGTAGGGTGGGGATGTGGGGGGTGATAGACGGTTACGGGGGGGGCTTTAAGGGGGCTAGATACAAGAAATATTATAAGAGTTTTTCATTCACTTCGTGGTTTACAGGAGTGATTGCTCATAGAAAGGCTATATGTATGGTGAGCCGTATTATGACTCACCATACTAAGGCTCGCAATCATTTGTTCGATAAGGGTTTACTAGTGGACCCCACGTGTGAGTGTGGGGAAAATGTACATGAAGTGAACCACTTCGTTTGAGAGTGTAACATTTACTCTGAGGAAAGAATGAAATTTTTGAATGGTCTGAATGTTTTTGATGTGAAAGTGGGTGATAATGTCTTCGAATTGTGCAATAGATCCCCCGGCGGTATCGGTTTATACATCGCCTCCTTCTGCATCGAAGGAGGTATTGATATTTGACATGGATGTCTGTTTTACTTTTTGTTTTATTTTATTTTTCTCTGGGGGGGTTGTTTGATGGTTGAGGGGTTCTGGCCCTTTCCTTCCTACTATTTCCCTTCTCAGAGGCTTCCTTTCCTCTTCTCAATTTCATTTCTCCATGGGCGTACTGGTGTTGAATCGGAATTGAGGAACCGAACTAATATTATGTGTATTATTGACTGATGTCCTGTATGGTTATCGCAGCGATACGTCCGGAATAATGCCTTCGATGACAAGAAGGGTATAGAAGACTCCCTCTTTGGGACGGTTGCTTGAACCTATATGGGCTTCTAACTGTTTATGTGTTCGCCCCAACTGTGATGCGTTTGATCCATGGAGGAATGGTAATGGGTACATGTCGGAATACGACTTAACCAATAAAAGGATACAAAAGAAAAAAAAAACGACATTTTTTGTGTTGCTCCGAAATGAAGGAAAGTATAATAACTTATAATGCTGCTTTAATATCTATTTACTAATATATAATGTTATATTATACTCATTAAAGAAACTTTTATCTAAAAATTATATAGATGCTATTCTTCTGTTGAATATCGAACTCTCGAATGAACGCGGAATAATCAAGATAGGAAACTCGATGAGAAATTCGGAGGAGGAAGAGATAAGGGGAATACCCAGGGGAAGGGATGCATGTGGAATTGCCCTTACGTCTATCTCACTCGTGAGACAATTACATAATACGGCCCCTGTGGCGTGGACTTTTATTGGTTAGCTTTAATGGAATTGTCAAAATTCCATTAGCCAATAAGGGTTCACGTTACAGGCACAAAGTCGCAAAGACAGTTTCACATGGTACAAGTCTGGACTCGGCCTTTCTTCATAGATGTTCCTTGTTATATGTTACTCGTTCCTCGTACCTCATTTAAAAATTTTGTTGTCTGACATCTTATGATCTACGACAGGAAAATACATATGTGTAAATGAGTCCATTAATGCCATAGACTATAAAGTCAATAGACGTCGGACAACAACATTTTTAAATGAGGTACAAGTAACGAGGAACATCTATGAAGAAAGGCCTTTAGAGACTTTCTACACTGGGGTGATGTGATTGCGACTGTAATTCTGTGTGAATCGGAACACGACCAAATCGTACGTACTATAGCCATCTATTCGTACATCATTGTTTCGTACAATTTGATCGTGTTCCGAATCACTCATATCACACGGAACAATCACAGTCGCAGTCACGTCACCTCCGTGTGGGAAGTCTCTACTATGCCTGGGGGGTAATTCTGTAAGTGTCTCACAAGTGACATAAGCTGTATTGACCAATCAGAAAGCTTCTTTAGGTCTATCTCACTCGTGAGACAGTTACAGAATACGGCCCCCTGGGGCCATATTCAGTAACTGTCTCACTAACAAGATAGACCAAAAGAAGCTCTCTGATTGGTCAATACAGCTCGTGTCGCTTGTGAGATAGTTACAGAATAACCTCCCAATCTACACTATGTAATTTGTGCCGTACTCCGTGTGCTAAAACTTTTAGACGGAATTACTGATTGTGTGATTGTTTAAAAATGACAAATTTCAAATTAGCGACTCCGCTTAAAAGTATCAGCACACGGGGCACGGCACAAAGTATATAGTGTAGACACAGTCTTGCTGGCTCTGTCTCTGCCCTGTCTTTCTCTTCTCTTCCTTTTTCATCGCTTAGTTTAAAGTTAGCGGTCGGAATCGACCCATCCCCATTAAACTGTCGTGGGCTTTTTTCATATTGTTGATTAAGTTTCTTTTTGACACTCCGTGCGCGAAGCTTAATTTTGCGCACACTGTACAAAGTGACACGTGCGAAAATGGAGCTTCTTACACGTAGTGTCAAAAAATATTGTTCGATACTCGTGCGAGAAAGTGATTTCTTCCTCGTGTGACCTTTTCACCCTCGCTTCGCTCGGGCGCAAACCGCCACACGAGTAAAAAATCAGTCTCACGCACTAGTATCGAAAAATACTATTTTATTTTTTCTCTTTGCTCATATTACAAGTTCGCTATGGTTATTTTTCGTAGCTAAACAATTTTATAATTTTTCCTTTTTGCTCGTGGAATGATCGTGGCTGGTTTTAATTCGGAGTTTCGTTTGTCAGCTCTGCTCCGTTGTATATGTGCAGTGCTGCGTTGCGAGGACGTTCTTCTCAGTTTTCCTTCCGTTTGATCATATGTGCTACAACAGTATGGGGTTGTTTTTCAGACGTTTTGCCAGGTAAATCTTTTTGTGAATGCAGTCCACTGAACATCCTTTTTGCCGCCAATTGTATCAATTCTGCGTTCGAGCCTAAAGGAATTATTCTTTTATACACTCTATCTACGGATCTGGGATTTCATTCATGCAGGAAGGCTACGCAAGGAATTGCCTTCACATCTTTTTTACTGTGATTTTATTTTTCGAGCGACGTGGCTGTGTTTTGTTTAACGAGCGACACAAACAAAATTTATTTCTCTTGGCCGGAAAAAATAAGAAGGGTCATAATCATCATTTCACAGCTTGTCTCTATTGATAGAGATTTCCATTTAACAGACAATGCAAGGATGATGAGATGCGAATTTTTTCAAGTGTCATGTGATTTTGTGCTCGGTTTGAGTAAAAATGTACAGTAATTCTACTGCAAAAAGGTGTGAATAGTGTCCTAACGAACTTTTTTCAAAAGTGCATCAACGTTCAAAAAATTCATCAACGTTCTAGTTTTATTTACTTCCAAGAAATAATCTATGTAGGTGCCGATGATGCTACACGAACTTGGAAAGTTCGAATTTGAATCTTAAATACAACAGCTTTTGACCGAACTGACCTTGACTGGTCTTCTCGGTATTCAGTGTCATTGGATGTTTGATGAAACATTTGTTGATAAACATTTCGCGAAATTCTTACCGTTAGTGACGTCAATGAATTGTAGTTATATTTGATTTTTGTTTAACATGGACGCTCAAATGCGCAGGAAGTGATGGTATAGTGTGCTCAACGTGATATGATACTTTTTGTTCCTTGGATTCAAGGCTTTTAAAAGTAGCTCATAATCACGTTGAAAATAAACTTTATTCTGTATTTAGTGCCCGTTGAGGTCGTACAATTGCGAGCTATATCATATAATTTCATAGATTTTTTTTTCCTTTATCTTTATCTTATTATTGATTTATGACCACTGTTTGTGACGGTGTTTAATTGTAATTTGATAGTGTTCTTTTTCGGTAATGACGCGGATATGACGTGCCGAGTGCTTGCTTGACTCGGACCGTCATTGCCGCGTCTCGCTTTTTCTATCGACGCGAACAGTATTGTATTCTCATTTGATTATTTTTGAATGAGTTGCCCTCTTCCATATCTGTGCGGGTCGCTGATACGATATTTCCGAAGAGATGCCCCAATGATGATGAAAGAGAGATAGATGATCTTTCCTTTAGGACAGTTGTGGAAACCTTCAGCGTAGCAAGGATTGGGCAAAAAAGAATCTTATACTTTTAGAGTTAACGATCCAATGAGGAATGGTAATGGGCGCATATCCCAAAATATATAGTCAATAATTGAAGAAAAAAAAGGAATCGAGACATATCCCTGGTGAAAAAAATCAGGTGACAAATCACCTGATTTATAAAGTGATTTATCATGCCAAAACATCATGTAACGATATTTTCGGTTTTCACACATTCCAAACAATGCTTAGTCAATTCAAAACAATTTTTAAAAATTTTTGAAATTTTTGAACATAGAAATTTTTTTGTAATTTAATGAAAATTTTTTCTAAGACCAAATTATCTAAAAAATTTTCTAAGTTCAAAATTTTCTAAGTTCAAAACTTACTAAAATTTTCAAAACCTGTTTTGAATTGACTAAGGAAACGTGTAAAAACCAAAAAAATCGTTACATGATGTTTTGGCATGATAAATCACTTGATAAATCAGGTGATTTATCACTTGATAAATCAGGTGATTTATCACCTGATTTTTTTTTAACAGGGATATTAATCACATCGGGAGATCCTTTATACAGTTCATACACATTTATTCCTCCATTCACACCCAGAGCACTCAAATTATTCAACAACTCATTCCTTTTATTCTCGTATCTTGAACAGTTCAATACCAAATGATTCACTTCATGGACATTCTCACCACACTCGCATGTCGGGTCAACGTTGATTCCCTTATAAAATAGGTGATAACGAGTACTGGTATGATGTGACATAATGCGATTTACCATACATACGGCTCCTCTGTATTGAATTGTGCTTTTAAGCCACGGGTGATACGAGAAGAAATCATGATATCTAAAGCCTTTAACCCCCCAACATAATCTCTGATCGCCTCCCGCATCGCGACCCGACTCTGGTCCCTGTATAACAAAAGCAACGCCAAGTAGTCAACCACATCTATATCAACAGTATTCCTAGCTAAAGAATCCTTAGTTGTCCGATCTGCCATTTCATTACTAAATATACCCACGTAACCCGGAATCCAATGTAAGCTAATGGACACTCTTCCCACAATCATTTCTTAACAAATTCTACGAACTTACATCATCCAAGGGTGAGCGTTAGATACCAAACCCAAAGATTTAAAAGACTCTATAAAGCTTTTACAGTAAACAATAAATTTTGAGGAGCAGGGTTGTCTCTGACATATCTCAATGCTTGGAGCAAAGCAAAAACCTCGCAGCAAAATACCGAGCATCGATCACTCAATCTAAAACCGAATTCTTTCC
Organism: Anastatus disparis; assembly: GCA_017163975.1. Lineage (NCBI taxonomy): Eukaryota > Metazoa > Arthropoda > Insecta > Hymenoptera > Eupelmidae > Anastatus > Anastatus disparis. The sequence goes on from JAFFSR010000251.1 coordinate 8,711,069, forward strand.
TAGGATGCAGAACAAAAACTCCAGCACCACAGGCACCCGTCGCCGACTTCACGCCGTCAGAGAAGACCAGCTGTGCCCCGTTGTAATTTCTAATGATTAATTCACTAAAGATAAACGGAGTATTTTGAGGATCAGTACCAATAGCCTCTCCAATGTGTACAAAGGAGACATTCTGTATAAAGCGGGCCTTATAAGGTATCTTAAAGGCGGGAAACTTATTATTCATGATGATGTTAAAACCGTCTCCTGCAACCTGATTCCAAACACAGTATAAACAGGAAAACCTCTTGGACATCGAGGTTCGGTTGGTACGTCTATAATAGTATTCACGTATGCAAAAAAACTTCGGAATCAGCTGTGAGTCCCTAGTTCTAATATTTCTAAGGATCAATCTTTTACTGAGGAGTCTTCTCCTAATATTAAGATTCAGCAAACCAGCAAGGTGATGTAGGACATTAATTGGGATGGTTCTCAAACAAACAATGCATCTCCTGAGGGCGACATTATGTACTACGTCCAATCTTCTAAGCAGAGAAGCATCAGCCAGGCCAAAAAGGAAAGAACCCCAATCAATGCGAGGTCCAATTATGGTTTAATGAAATTGCAACATTGTCTAAGGATGCACTCCCCATCTGAAATTGCCAATAGATGAGAGCATAGATAAACTCAACCTGACCGATGACAAAACTCCATCCACATGCTTCTTCCAACTGTAATGCATATCCAAAATGACTCCCAAATACTTAAAAGTCTCGCTGTTAGACAAAGAGATATCATCGAATTCTAGATTAATGCTACGTGGCAAAAAAGCGCCAGTATTATCAAAAATCAAAAAATGAGACTTAGGTATGGAAATTTTAAGATCAAGGTATCCAAAAAATTTTTTAAGCGGCGTAAAATTTTCACGAAGATGACCCAACAGCACATCCATTCTTGCATGACTGGAGTAGATGAGAATATCATCAGCAAAGCCTAAGCATTTGACCCTATAATCAATTGGGATGTCGTGGGATGTTGCATGAAAAAAATTTTTTCAATCCATTATATTCATCATTTAGAAAAAGAAAATTCTACCTATTCTACCTGATGGATATAATGCATTTTTTCATGCAAGGTTCCAATTATTCTTGAAATACCTGAGATGTATAGATTAAACAGCAGGGGACTCAGGATGCAACCCTGAGATAATCCTTTATTGGTATTACCCTCCGCAAATTTTCTGCCTTCAAACATACCGATGATATTTCTATCCATACTGAGGTTGGCGATGAATTTGACAAGTTTTTCAGGTATTTCCAGAGATCTCATGACTTCAATGGATTTCATAAGATTCATTGAATCATAAGCACCTTAGAGATCCAGGGGCCGTATTATGTAACTGCCTCACGAGTGAGATAGACGTAAAAAACTTTTCTGATTGGGCAATACAGCTTATGTCACTTGTGAGACGCTTACAGAATAACCCCACAGTCCCAAGATGCTCAGTTTCTCGCTTCTGAGTTGACTGAGCGTGATGTCCGCTTGAAGTGTAGCAAGACAATTCTGACACGATCTCCTCCTACGAAACCCGTAGAAGGAGTGAGGAAGGATCAAATTAGCCTCACACTACCAGACCAGCCTCTCATTAATAATCCTCTCCAAAGTCTTCAGCAAAGTGGATGCTAAGAAAATAGGTCTAAAGCCTCTGCCCCTATTCTTCGGAATAAAACACACCGTGAAATTCCTCCACACATCAGGAAACAAGCCATCATCCAGCAATCCATTAAACAAACAAGCAAGTATCCTCACAGCGTACAAGGGAAGTCGCTTAAGGGTCTCATAAGTGATGCCATCAATTTCAGGGGCACATCCTCCTCTAGATCTTCTTATAGCATTAACGACTTCAAGCTCCGTAATGGAGCTGCTAAGAATCTCATTCATGGCTCGCCCCCTCGCTGGCTCAGAAGAAAAGGCATAGTTGTATTTGGTTGTGATCTTGTCGAATGCATGCATAAGAGCATAGGAGCAGAATAGAATCTATTTTTAAATCTTTTAATGAACTGAAAATTATATAGGAATGGTCTGGCTGGATTGAATGTAGACAAGAAATCTGTAAAAAAAGTCCTTTTTACCCCTATGAAAATTTTAAAGTGTATCAAAATGTATCAAAAGTTATAAAAAGGTATAAAAAAGTATCAATTATAAATTAAAAAATATCAAATAAAATCAAAAGGTATCGAAAGGTGTAAATTCGAACCATTTTTCAAACGTTTTGATACACTTTGATGTACGTTCGTGTACTTTGATACACTTTGTTACACCTTGATACATTCCTTAAAAATGGAATAGATTAAATTTATTCGAAGATCATACATTTTAATACTTTTAAGTACATTTTGGCACACTTGAATATACTTTGATATATTACTAAAAAGTTAATCAAATCAAAATATATATATATATATATATTTATTTCTATGTATTATAGATTTGATTCATTTTGGTCCCGTTGATATCTCTTTTGTTACGGTTTGATAGCTTTTTATACTTTTTATAAATTAAAAAAAAAATCCAAAATTATCCAATATATTTTGATTTCTTTTCATACCTTTTTATACCGTTTGATATCTTTTATATTGAAGCGGGCTTGACTTTATCCACGGTCGCCAGGTAATATTTTAATTGCCGAATTTAAATTTACTTCATTAATTTAATTTATTACATGCATATACAAGTTGCATACAGCAATATTATAAAAGAAAATTATATTTATCGACGATCTCCTCCAGTGCAATACTCTTGGAGATGCGATAGTTTATAATTTTCTTTACGTGTGGAGGAGAGGGTAATGTGATAAAAGTTATTATCGACGACTCCATTGAGTACAATAGTCTAAAGAGTACGACAATAAACTTTTTTATTATTATGAGATACGTAGAAAAGTGTTTAAATCGACGACATCTTTGAGTGCAATACTCTTAGATGTGCGATAAATAACACTTTTATTAATGCAAAATGAATAAACAAATTATTATCGACGACATATCCAAGTGCAATACTCTTCAATGTGCGATAATTAATTTGTTTATTATTTCTATGAAAAAATGATAAATGAGACGAGATTAGTTATATTCTTCTAAATAACTTTTGGAACAGAGTCTCATCTAATTTAAAATACTTAATCTTTTTATTCAAAAATTAATTATATCTATATATTTTACAAAGATTTAAAAGTTACATAGTGCTTTAAGCCAGAATGCTTAGATCTTATGCCTTTGACAGTATAAGACCTAATAAATATAGAATCCATCTTAGATGTTACATGGTCGAACATCTAAAAGAGAATGAGAGATCTTGCTTGGATTCACGCTCTTTTATATTATTTCATAAACCTTCTATGAAGTTCTATTTCTCCCTAAAGAATCATATATTAGGAAATAGAATGTTCCATAACATTTATTTTATATATTTGCAAAAGAAACATTTGATTAAGATAAATATATTTGTAAAAGAAACATTCTATTTCCTTTACATTCCAAAAGACTATTTTTTATAGTTAATTTTATTATTTATTAATTGAAAAAGCTAATCTTTTATATTTTAATTTATATCATAGAATAATCATTTTTATACATGTTATAGGAATAGAATGTTCTATTTATATATACACAATTATTTTAACAAGTTACATCTTTTGTTATTAACAATCAAATATTGATAATACTTTTTATTAAAAGAAATAGAACATTCTATTTCTATTAGTACATTACGATACAAGTGACCTAAGTGGCACTTTATTACACGGCCGGAGTTATCGCCCGAGCGTAGCGAGGGCGATAACGTAGTGCCGTGTAATAAAGTTCCACTAAGGTCACGAGTATCGTATACTATTTTGTAGCACGTGGGGCATAAATCCGCCAAATTAAATCTGTACTCTTCAAAATCAGTAATAAACAAAAACTATGCACTCCACGAATTATAATTCAAAAAATAAAAGCGAAAATTATAAAAAATCAAACACTACGCATCCTATGAATGATAAATCGAAAAAAAGAAAAAAAAAACTATAAATAAACTAAAACTAAACACTCCATGAATAATAGATCGAAAAAGAAAAAAAGAATATAATTTCAAAAATATACTCAAAATGTGTAATAATAATTAATTTTTATCAATATTATTGATATTATGTGAAATTGTTTGTTGAAATCATCTTCTATGAAGTCATAAATTGAAATTTCGTTTCACTTATGAATTAGCGTCGTAGGAGCGGTGAGGAGGTAACATATTTAGTATAGCAATAGCAATCGTGTGTAGTAATAGGGGTTCCCCGTAGCATTTTATAATACAACGCTGAAATGACTATACCTCTTCGCTTTACATGTTACGCTACTATCAATTTTCGTTTTACTCGTATCTTACTTGCTTATAATTGTTATTTAATTTGAAGAATGTTAATGTAAAAGAGTTTCAATATACTACAGCTTATTGTTATTTATGGAAATACTTTAAAAAATAATTTACATATAAAATTATTTCTTATTATATACGTAGGTTACCTAAGTAAATTCATTATTGTACCGTGTAAAAAAGTGCCACCTAGGTAACAGAAAAGTGTTACCTAAGTGCGGATTTAGGTCCCGCAGTGCTATAAAATTATTTTACTTTTCTATATTTATACATTTTGAATTATCTTGTCGGACTCAGTAGGTAACTATGAAGTCCTACTTATACTTTTAATGTAATTTAAATTTATTATTACAGAAAATCATTCTATGTTATAAATAATGATAAATTATTTATAAAATATTTATATCAAATTCAATAATTCTATTCAAAATTGATATGAGCCGTTACAATATAAATTATTAAAAAATCTAAAATTATACAATACACTCTGAGACATTTTCGTACATATTGATACCTTTTAATAGCTATTCTATAAATGCTAACAAAAGTCCAAAATTATGTAATATATTATGATGTACTTTGATATTTTTTAATACCTTTTGACACCTTTTCTATAAATTAAAAAAATTAAAATTGTATAAAATATTTTAATACATTTTGATATCTTTACAAATTTTTGTACTCTATATTTATCTTTTAATAAAAATCACAATCACGTCATATAGACTTAGACACAAATTCATATATTTATATTTATATTCTTTTATTTTTATAGTTTCCGATACACTTTAAAACGGTTTTTCGATATATTTTGTTATAATTTCAAAGGAATTATTTCTGCAATAATTATTTAAATAAAAAGTAAATTCATAAATTCATGGGAAATTGTAAATTATACGTATACTTAAAATGTATATATATATATATATATGTGTGTATATATATATATATATATATATATATATATATGTATATCTCTCTATATAATAAAGATATATCGCCTACGCCGCCGCCGCCGCCGCCGCCGTGTATAAGAATTTTATGTGCCCTCAGTCAGCTGAAATTCAGCTAAAATTTAGCTAAAAGTTAGCTGAAATTCAGATAAAATTTAGCTGAAAGTTAGCTGAGAGATAGCTGAAATTCAAATAAAATTTAGCTGAAAGTTAGCTGAGAGATAGCTGAAATTCAAATAAAATTTAGCTGAAAGTTAGCGGAGAGATAGCTGAAATTTAAATAAAATTTAGCTGAAAGTTAGCTGAGAGATAGCTGAAATTCAAATAAAATTTAGCTGAAAGTTAGCTGAGAGATAGCTGAAATGTAGCTGAAATTTATTGTTAGCTAATTTAATTAATTGTTATTTAAGAACGTTCTCTTGGAAATTGATATTGATTTTCTTAAAATATCAATTTAAACATTATTCTATTATTGGAATAAGTAGATCTTTGTAAGCTTTTTCAATTGCGTTCATTTTTTATATAGCATGCCATATTAATTTTTAAATAATCAGCTTCGATATTTAACACAGGAATACTATAGTCTGCCTCTTCCTGACTTACGTTTTGCTTAACGACTCTTTAAGTTTTCTTAGAATTAAGTTTTGTCAATTGCATAAAAATTTATATTATATATTGTTCAAAATTAGTGCTAATTCTCTTAAAATTAGAATAGAAAATAAATCACCTATTTCCGATTAATTTTTATTGTAATTTCTATATCTTAATAACTTTTGAACTGTAAAATAAAGATGTGATCATTATTAGCGGAATTAAGATTAAAGTGAATGAAATTCATAACTTTTCAACTGTAAAATAAAGATGTGATCACTCTTATAGGAATTAAGATTAAAGTGAATGAAAATAACAGAAAAAAATGGTAATTTAAACATAAAATATAGAAATCAAAAAAACAACGCGCTGATATCATATATTATTTAATAATTGAATTATGATATAATTATTTAATATATGATATAACAGTACCTCTTTGGGTAGTGTGGAAATCTGTCACTTTTTTTTAATTTTAATGAAAATCTTAACTTTCTGTAATAATTGTTTAAAAAAATATAAAAATAATATATTAAATAAAATATAATTATATATTCTGATGAAGCAAAAATTGAGCGAACAAAATCTTATAAAAGTAAAACAAACTTTATAATTTGATAATTAAGAAATTCAATATTTAATTTAATAGAGTATTTAACTTCTAATAAATACTAAATGGGGGTTGTGAGCAGAAGCAGAGCAGGGGAACCCCTAGTATATATATGTATATATATATATATATATATATATATATATATATATATTAGAAACATTAAAAAAAAAATTAGAAAAATTATTAAAAAAAAAAATTAGAAAAACGATTAAAAGGCGATGAGCTATTTTCGCAACGTTATAGTCAATTTATCATGGATTATGGAAATCTTGGACATATGTCTCGAGTCAATAAGGAAGAAAATTCATCTTTAGAATATTATTTACCTCGTCATGGTGTCATAAAGAAGTCTAGCAGCACTACCAAATCACGTGTGGTTTTTTATGGTTCTTGTAAGACTACGTCTGGCAAATCATTAAATGACGTTCTAGCGGTAGGACCTAATATTCAACAAGATTTATTTAGCATTTTACTTCGCTTTTATCAATATCCATAAGTCTTAATAGGTGATATTGAGCGAATGTATCGACAGGTCAATGTAATAGAAGGTCACAGATCATTGCAGAAAATTTTATGGAGAAAGGCTCCTGAAGATCAAATAGAAACTTATGAATTAAATACTCTTACTCAAGGTACAGGTCCAGCAAGCTTTTTAGCTATAAGGTGTTTACATCAATTTGCTCATGAAGTTGAAGATTCATTGTCAAAGATAGTTACATTAATAAAGAAAGATTTTTATGTAGATGACTTTATATCAGAAGGTGAGTCAGCTGAAGAAATATTGTTAATAAAGGAACAACTTACGAATGTTTTACAAAGAGGACAATTCAAAATGCATAAATGGGCATGCAATGTTCCTGATTTATTTGAAAATGACTCAGAGAATGTAGTTATAAATTTAGGAGGTATAAAAACACTTAGTATAGTGTGGCAGCCATTTTCAGATTGTTTTAAATATGCATTTATAATTGATAACAATGTAGATAAGATAACAAAACGATCAATATTATCAACTATATCACAATTTTTTTATCCTTTAGGATTACTAAGTCCTTTAATAGTCAAGGCTAAAATTATTCTTAAGACACTTTGGCAACTTAAAATAGATTGAGATAAATCATTGTCCTCGCAACAGTATACCATGTGGATTCAATATCAAGAAGAATTAAAAACAGTAAATAGCATTGTAATACCAAGATTCATTTTAAGTAATAAGTACGTTAAATTATAAATGCATGGTTTTTGTGATGCTTCAACCGAAGCTTATGGAGCATGTATATATATTAAAAGCACTAATGTAAATGGTACAAATGAAGTTCGTTTAAGGTAGTTGGCATGTTACAGTCAGTGTCAAAAGTCTAACGTGAAATATAGACAGCGTGGCGTATACACAATCGCTTGTTTTGTAAAGAACTTTTTGTCTGTGACTATACAGTTCAAACGCACCAATACATGTTTACACTGTATAGGTGTACGTGAATACAAGCTTAAACGCAATGTACCATAAAAGTGACAACGCTGCGATTATAGCTCCGTGTATTTTCCTAACCCCCTTTCACTTGAGAGTTTAAATTCACGTTCTCTGCTTGCAGCGGCGTTGCCACGATTCTCCTTTTCTTTCCTCGTTCATTTTTCAAAAGCGAAAATTTAGAAACTTCTATTTACAATAACTAAATAACTATACGGTTGAGCATTTTCATTTTTTCACATAATATTTTATACATAAATTTAAATATCATATTAGTTTTTTAAAAAGATCTGAATGGAGGGTTTTTAGTTATGTCTTAAAATGTGCCGTTTGAAACAGCTTACTATAGGAATCACGTGTTAAATGTTGCAACTTTAAAGCTCTATATCTCGGTTTTGGTACGGGAAATCTTTCTGAAAACTTAATATGATGTGAAGAACAATATAATTTAAAAGTAGTTTGAATTTTAAAAAAATCTGATTGGAAGTGAATTTCATGCCAACTACCTTAATTTGCTCAAAGTCAAAAGTTGCTCCTTTGAAGTCTATAACAATAGATCGTTTTAGAATTTCTTATTTTTCTTATTACGCTAGAATTAGAGCGTAATAAGAATTGGACCTAAATTTTCTTTTTAAAACATTAATTAATAATAAAAGCTGAAATCAGATCCAATCTTTATTACGCTCCAACTTTGGGAAAAAATAATATTTTGATATGTTGAAACTACTGTTTCGAAAGGATTTGAGCTCAGCTTTAATTTAAAAAAAGTTTCAAGCTTCTAGCTATCAATGCTAAAGGACTATATGCGTTTGAAAATTTAGTAACTTTTTTAGTGATTTTCTTTAATTGCCTGTAATTAGGGAAATGTTGAGTGTTTGTGGCTATAACTTTAGCTTTTTCCATATTCTGTCATCTGGAAACTTATCCCGAAGTTTGAGCAAAATCCGTGATCCGGAGGTGTGACACTCTCCTAGTTAGTCATCCCTGTTGAAAATAATGACGTCTTTCCAGTACGTCTTTGAAAGATGTCTTTGAAGACGTCTTTGAATACGTCTTTGAAGACGTCTTTGGTCGTGTCTTAGATTGGAACAAAATAAGACGTCATTTTTTTAATGTTCCGGAAATATAATAACCAAATGACGTCTTTTTTATAAGTAAAATAATTTCAAAGACGTATTTTTCCAATAAATACTCATAGTAACAGACATAAATTTTCAAAAAAAAATTCTTTTTTTAAAACGAATGACGTCCTTCCTGTTGAAAATAATGACGTCTTTCTAAGACGTCTTTGAAAGACATCTTTGAAAGACGTCTTTGAAGACGTCTTTGGTCGTGTCTTATTAAAAAAAATACGTCTTTGAAAATGTAAAATGACGTTATTCGTTAAATAGTTTTTCTAAACAATGGAAAAATGACATCTTTTTTGTTCCAATTTCAAACACAACTAAAGACGTCTTTCAAAGACGTCATTTTCTCCGAATTTAGGAAAAAAAACGTCATTTTTCATGAATTATGTCATTGAAAAATGACTTTACATGATAATCATTTTCCATTTAAAGGAAAAAACAACAAACACGAGGTTAACCTCGTAGTTTCAACTCTTCGAAAAACGAAGAGCATTTGCGATTAAGCTGAGATCATTCTGGCCTTATATATCTGCGTCTTTGAAATTTGTATAAGGGATCGCAAAACTTGAAAATCGCCACCTAGTGACTTACAGTCAAATTGATGGTTGCACTTGCGTCAATTTTATTTTAACTCACCAGGTGGCGATTTTCAAGTTTTGCGATCCCTTATACAAATTTCAAAGACGCAGATATATAAGGCCAGAACGCTCTCAGTTCAATCGCATATGCTCTTCGTTTTTCGAAGAGTTGAAACTACGAGGTTAACTTCGTTTTTGTTGTTTTTTCCTTTAAATGGAAAATGATTATCATGTAAAGTCATTTTTCAATGACATAATTCATGAAAAATAACGGTTTTTTTTCCTAAATTCGTAGAAAATGACATCTTTGAAAAACGTCTTTAGTTGTGTCTGAAATTGGAACAAACGATGTCATTTTTCCAATGTTTAGAAAAGCTATTTAACAAATAACGTCATTTTACATTTTCAAAGACGTATTTTTTAAATAAAAATTCGTAAGAAAAGACGGCATTTTTATTAAAAAAAATACGTCTTTGAAATAATAAAAAGACGTCATTTGTTGAATTTTCTAAACATTGGAAAAATGACGTCTTTTTTGGTTCCAATGTAAGACGCGACCAAAGACGTCTTAGAAAGACGTCATTATTTTCAACAGGGAGGACGTCATTCGTTTTAAAAAAAGAATTTTTTTTTTGAAAATTTATGTCTTTTACTATGAGTATTTATTGGAAAAATACGTCTTTGAAATTATTTTACTTATAAAAAAGACGTCATTTGGTTACTATATTTCCGGAACATTAAAAAAATGACGTCTTATTTTGTTCCAATCTAAGACACGACCAAAGACGTCTTTAAAGACGTCTTCAAAGACATCTTTCAAAGACGTACTGGAAAGACGTCATTATTTTCAACAGGGATTATAGTAGCTCAAATAAAAATGATGAATCAACAGAATACTTTGACATTTTTAACAAATTTTCATCACTTCATAAACTTGTTAGAATTGTAGCTTGGTTATTACGTTTTGTAAATAATACTAAAAAAATTGATATCAGTAATAAATCTAACGCAGAACCAGATTCAAAGGCTCCCACTCCTTTAAGAATCCATGAAGTACAAGATGCTCTAACAAGACTTATAAAATTAACTCAAACAGAGGTATTTTCACTTGAATTACATAACTTAAAAAATAAAAAAAATTTAAAGAGATCTAGTTAACTTTTAAGTTTGAATTCATTAATAGATAAAAATGAAATCATTCGAGTAGGAGGTAGGTTAGAAAATGCGATTATTCCCTTTGAGCAAAAACATCCTATAATAATTCCTAAGGGACATAAGTTAACTGAACTCACTATCAAGGATGCTCATTATAAACAACTTCATGCGAGAGTTAATTCTTTATTAGCTTATATACTTACACAGTATTGGCCTATTTCAGGCAAATCTACAGTTCCAAAAATTCTCAGAAGATGTGTTGTATATTTTCGATCAAAACCCATTATTGCAGAACAGCTGATGGGAGAGTTACCTAACTCACGAATAACTCCAGCACCTCTTTTCTCACGATGTGGTGTTGATTATGATGATCCATTCATCATACAAATTTCAAGAAATAAAACAGCAAAGGCTTATTTGTGCCCACTTGTATGCTTTACTACTAAGGCTATTCATTGTGAATTAGTTAGTGAACTTACAACAAATGCTTTTTTGAATGCGTTCAAACGTTTTATTAGTAGACGTGGAAAATATCGAGAAATATTCTCCGATAATGGAACTAATTTTATTGGTGCAAAAAACGAGTTCCATGCACTTGAAGAGCTAATAACTAATAAAACGCATCAAAATAAAATTATTGAGATCGCTGCTCAGGACTTAATAGATTGGAAATTTATTCCAGCTCACTCTCCTCATATAGGTGGACTATTGTAAGCAGGAATAAAATCTGCTAAAACACATCTTAGAAAAATCGTAGAAACAACTCCTCTATCGTTTGAAGAGCTTGATACTAACAAATAGAAGGCATATTAAATTCAAGGCTACTTACACCAATTTCAGATGATCCAAATGATTTAAACGTTTTGAATCCTGGCCACATTTTAATTGGTCAATCTCTTAATACTCTTTTAGAGCCTGATTTATTAAAATTCCCAGTTAATAGACTTACACGATATCAACTTTTAATTCAAATGAAACAACAATTCTAGAAGCGATGGAGCAACGAATATATTTCACAATTTCAAGATTGTAATAAATGGAAAATAAAAAGGAAAAATTGTGGAATCGAAGTAGGTACTATAGTATTATTAAAGGATGAAAGTACGCCAAGTATGAAATGGCCTTTAGGTCGTGTTATTGATCTAAAGCGTGATAATTTAATTCGCATAGTAAATGTAAAAACTAGTATGGGTGTAACGTCTGGAGCGCTGTCGAAAATTTGTATTTTACCGATAAGTAAATGTTAAAAGGAGATAGATAAAATCTTTTTTTTTTTTTTAAAAAAAAAAAGGATTAATATATAAAGGATATTGTCCTCTATATGATTAACCTTTTTCCATGGTGAGGTCGAGGGAGTCCCCGTCCGGTATCTGCGTTTATCACATTACATCAGGCTAGACTGTCAGACCCACCATACCGAAAACTTTGACTACCGATGGATGGTCAGCCACTTTTTTGTGACCAACAATCAACTGATACCTAATGAGATCGGATTTTTGAGAGTCACGATATAAATGGCACGTACACTAATTTTCTTTTTGAAAAAAAAATAGAGGTACCTGGCCAGGATTCGAACCCATGCCCTCCGCGTTGAAGGCAAGAGCTCTATCCATTACGCCACCGCGCTCTCCGGAGATAGATAAAATGCGAAATTTGAAATGACATAATTGTAATTGAATTGTACTGCGTCAATGTTTCCGTTTGTTACTTTCATACTTAACTCAATATACATTGTATTATCATATTGAAAGACTTTAGTCTTCCAAAGGGGAGAGAATGTTCGATTTATTAAAATTTATTGGTCTTAATACGATCTCTTGCGATCGCGGTGCCACCTTACGAAGAATTTTTATAAACGCTAATAACCAGGGTTGGTTTCTGAAAGGCTCTACGCTCGTAGTTTATGACTGAAGGACACATGGTGCCGAGTGGTGGCTCGATGAGAAAATTATAGCGCGAATCTAATACAATTTGAAAATTTTCATGATTTTACACAAAATGAATAAATAAAACAGGAGTGGCAGTCGTGGGGACTGGCCGACAGAAGCTATGCTTCCAGTATATATATATATAGAAACTAGGAAGTGTGACATTGGCAAAAATTATAATTAATTTTTTAATGAAAACTTGTTATTTTTCATTCAATGTATTATGTATTTAAAAATATAATAATATAGTTTATTAATAACAATTATTAAAAAATTAAGAAAGAAATGTTCATGCGTAGCTTATAAAGGTTCATTGATATAAAAAAACGAAGCAGTAAAACTTTATAGTTTCTACTGTAAATTTCTTTACAGAAATGTACAGTATCAAAATTTCTGGAAAATTTTCGTAAAAAATAATTTTTTAAATAGAAACAGAATAAAAAATTTTAAAAAAAATTAAAGTAAAGATAAAATACCAATTTTGTTTTGTGATGTAAAATTTTCTTAAGTCATTTTTTTCTATTTTTTTTACCGTATTAAATAGTTTTTAAATTCGTGGAATTTTTTAATTTTCTTCAATTACTTATAACTAGAACTAAGAAATAAAGATATGTAAGGAGACTAGGGACAATAAATATTTTTTTTATTAGAATTATATTTTTTTAAATGAGCAAGTAATATATATATATATATATTTATGCTGTAGTAAGCAGTAGAGGGCGTCGTATGTAGTAGGCTAGTCAAATGGGTATTGAGGTCTCTTATAGTTGCGCTCGCAGCGCCGCTGTATTTTGTTTGTGATATTTTGTACTAAAGTATATTTGCTGTCAGCTTATTTCCCCGGGGATATATGAACAAGTAATATATCCCCGGGGAAATACTCAATATGCTATAGTAAGTTGGGATACAACAAAAATCTTCAGTACGAAGTGAGCGCCGATGTGTTTGGAAAGGATAGTAGTGTAAACTTGAGAACATAAACAGGCGCGTTAGACGATCGGCGCCGCATAGTTAAGTCCCGCGCATATTCAAATTTCATAATGGTCTTTTTCGTATTAAATACATTTTTAAAAATATACATTAAATAAATAATGGTTCATATTGATTTATTAATAATAAAATTTAGAGTTAATAGTGAAAAAAAATCACAGTAAAAGTGATGCAGTGAAAAAAATAGAATAAACATAAAACTTGTAAAATTGTAAGAGAAATAAAAAATTTTAAAACTTTTCAGTTATAAGTTTGTACATTCATATTTACAAGTACAAACAAACATAACAGAAGAAAAGATTTTATAAACAGATGTATCTATCATATTTAGTAAATCAAAGAAAAATATTAAAATAATTGTGAATTAAAAATTTATGTATCCCAGCGATACAGTAAGCATCGCTTGCTTTGTTTCTCGAAGCGTCACACGACAACATGTGGCGCTTGCGCGCGCAGACGAGTCTGCGCGCGCAAGACAGCCTCGTTTCACGCTTGTTCCACGCTTCTTTAAATTCTACAAAATTGATTCTTTCGCATTTTATAAATTCATGATATATACATTGAAAAATTGTAAAAAATGTATTCAATTATATACTTATAATTTTATTGTTCCTCTAACTGCTTACAACAGCATAAAATAATCTACGCAACATGTGATGTACGTCGGGAAAATATTTGCAGGGTTAAATGTTTTTTGCTTGAGCAGCAGAAAATCTCGGGCGCGCAAGCGCGCCCTCGACTTTCTACTGCTCGCGCAAAAAACATTGACCCCTGCCAATATTATCCCTTCGTACATCACTTGTTGCGTATATTACTAATATACAGTAAGATTACGAGGAAAGTACTTATACGAAATCAGTAGGTACAACCTCGCATAGAAAAACCTCGTTAACATGAAAACATTTGGAAAAAGAGAAACAGTACCCACTTTGTGTTTACCTATAACGTTCTAGTATATATAGATACTTTCCTCAAAATTTTAATCTGTATATATATATATCAAGAGGCGCGGCAGCGCCTCGACGGCGAGTTAAGGTACGAATTCGAAAACGTCGAGGCGCTCCTCTTATACTTTGAATTAGAGTTTTCAAAATTTTAAAACTGAATCCTATTAAAATAAAACCCAATATTTGAAAAATAGAAATTGATATTTAAAGATTTTTATATTATCTTTCATTTAAAAAAAGTTTTATTACGATCCATTTAATCAATCACGAGAAAACGTAATCTAAAATTTCAAAGTACCATATTCGCGTTATAATAGTATTTTTCGATACTAGTGCGTGAGAGTGATTTTTTACTCGTGTGGCGGTTTGCGCCCGAGCGAAGCGAGGGTGAAAAGGTCACACGAGGAAGAAATCACTTTCTCGCACGAGTATCGAACAATATTTTTTGACACGACGTGTAAGAAGTTCCATTTTCGCACGTGTCACTTTGTACAGCGTGCGCAAAATTGAGCTTCGCGCACGGAGTGTTAAAAAAATTCTTCTTCGTCATCAATCCTTCAATTTTTGTTTCCAGCCAGTGACGTCACACTTTAATATTGTAGGAGAGCTATGAGCATATTTTTTATGTTTCTCGGCTATAGTATAGTAGTTAGCATGGTGCATGCGGTTTGTATTCGAGTTAGTATATCATGTTATAGTATATATATATATATTTATGTCGTCGTAGGCCGTATTCGGTGGAATACCTATAGACCACGCTAAATTTGTATAGGCATTGCATACGTTCATGCTAATATCTCGACGATATTCTCTCTGTCAATACTCCCTTAGGGAGTATTGACAGCTCTATACTCCCTAAGGGAGTATTGACCGATCGAGATATCGTACAGCATGGCCGTATATGACGCGAGTGACATCGATTCGTAGGTTAGTGAAAACAAAAGAATGTCGGTAGATATGTCAATGCTCATACAAATTCATATAAAGTCTTAACTTTACAGAATGTTTTGTTTAAACAAATTTTTAAAGTTAAACAGTTAATAAGTAAAATAAATAAGTAAATAATGACATTATTTACTTTTTTTTTAATAAAACATATATCATTAATTTTAAAAAATCATTTTTATAGTTCCTCATACGGCCTACCAACGACATAAACTTATCTACGTAACTTGGGAGTACGAAGGTTTCTGAATCCAGGCTTGACTAAAGTGCTTGTCGCTTGAGCAGCAGTCAGTCTCGGGCGCGCTTCGCGCGCCCTCGACCAACTGCTACTCAAGCGGCAAACACTTTAGTCTCGCCTGTATTCATCCTTCGTACTCCCAAGTTACGTATATAACTAATATCGACGGCGAGTCAGGGTACGAATACGGAAATTATTTATACTTATAATTAAAATAATATTTTCGTATAAACGTATTCTATAATTCTAACATAGTATGATTTTTTTTATTATCAACTAAACACTTTCTTGTGAATGATGTTTCGTGATCCTGGAGGCCATCCTGGCCACCTGGACATCATCTCCAGGAAGTGACAAAAAATTTTAAATTATAATACTATAGATTCACTTTCTCGAGAATGATGTTTCGTCGACCTGGAGGTCGTCCAGGTCACCTGGACATCATCTATAGGAAATGACAAAAATTTATATATTTCAAATGATAATACTAGATATGTTTCCTCGTGAATGATGTTTCGTGATCCTGGAGGCCATCCTTGCCACCTGGACATCATCTCCAGGAAGTGACAAAAAATTTTTAATTATAATACTAGATTCACTTTCTCGAGAATGATGTTTCGTCGACCTGGAGGTCGTCTAGGTCACCTGGACATCATCTATAGGAAGTGACAAAAATTTATATATTTCCAATGATAATACTAGATGTGTTTCCTCGTGGATGATGATTCGTGATCCTGGAGGCCATCCTGGCCACCTGGACATCATCTCCAGGAAGTGACAAAAAATTTTTTAATTTCAATTATAATACTAAATGCACTTTCTGAATGATGTTTCGTCGACCTAGAGGTTGTCCAGGTCACTTGGACATCATCTTCAGGAAGTGACAAAAATTTATATATTTCCAATGATAATACTAGATGTGTTTCCTCGTGGATGATGATTCGTGATCCTGGAGACCATCCTGGCCACCTGGACATCATCTCCAGGAAGTGACAAAAAATTTTTTAATTTCAATTATAATACTAGATGCACTTTCTGAATGATGTTTCGTCAAACTAGAGGTTGTCCAGGTCACCTGGACATCATCTTCAGGAAGTGACAAAAATTTACGTTAATTTGTAATTAATGTATTCAAGCTTTTACTGAAAAATCGTGTTAATTAAACATAAAAAAATTAATTGAACATAAATGTATAATTTAATTAAACATTTCATCAAAATTTGTTCACTTTCTAATTTTTTTGTTTTGAATATTTAATTGTCTATAATTTCTTTATAAATTTTAAAAAGATTTTTTGTTATATTTTGTATCTAGTTTTATAGAGTTATACAAAAGTTATATATAATCATTTTCAGATACAAACTATATCCAGTAAACTATATCGAGTACTTCCGTATTTAATTCATTCTTTTTAATATGAAGTTCGTAATCTTTCAAACTATTAAATAAATATACAATTTTGGCTAAAGAAAGTTTAGAAATCAATCAAGTAATCGTCGAGTATTACTGTATTCAATTCATTCTTTTTAATAAAAAGGAATGAAATTGACATTGATTAATAAGCTCTTCTGTTTCAACTTTTTTAAATAATATAAAATTCATAAAAATACCATTAAACTATTTTTTTATTTTATAATTTAATCAAATTTCTTGAAATTTTTTGAATATTATAACTGTTATTTTTTGTTTTTAATCATTGTTCAAATTGATAAATACTATTTAATCTTTATTATGACTTTTAAAAAAGTATATTTTAGGCGAGTTCAGGTATTGAATAGTATAGTATTCTTTAGAACATTTTTTCTAAATATTTTATTTTACCCAATACATAATATTTTTTTTATTTCAGCTTTCGAAAGTACTGAAATATCATCATCAAGTTTATACTTTTTATTTGATTTATCTTTAGTTTTTGCTTAAGAAAGTTTTGAAATCAATCAAGCAATCGTCGAGTACTTCCGTATTTAAGAGGAGGTCACGTATCTCTGTCCTTTTCTAATCAAAAAAATAATTTTTTTTGCAAAAACTAATAAATGTAGCAAAAAATAAGGAGATAGCCCCATCTCGTATAATAAAAAGCAAGATTTTCTTTGATGAGGAAAAATTATTTTTATTAATTCATTTTGAAGAAAACCTTGAAAAACTTAAAAAATAGAGGTTAGGATGGACAATACAGTTTTTCAAGGTTTTCTTAAAAACGAAGCGATAAAAATAATTTTTTCTCATAAAAGAGAATCTTACTTTTTATTATACGAGATGGGGCTTTCTTCTTATTTTTTGCTACAATTATTAATTTTTGTGAAAAAATCAATTCTTTGATTAGAAAAGGACAGATATACTCGACCTCCTCTTAATTCATTCTTTTTAATATGAAGTTCATAAGATGAATTCATCAAATGCTCAATTTATATTCTGTTTTATAGATGAATGTTTGGAAAAAATTTTCCAAACAATTTCTGAAAAAAGTGATTACTGAGATGAAGATAGCGATGATAATACACATCAAAATAAAAAAATAAAGCTATACCAGATCAACATTTTATTTCATTTATGAGTGAATATTAATACATGGACATTAAGGAACTATAGTTGATCTTATATCTATTTTTTACTTTATTCTTTATGAGAGACATATTTAATTAAAAATTTCTAAAAACTTGGCAGAAGAACCATTAGCTTCTAACAACTTATATTTGAGAATTTGCTGCCATCAGCTTCAAAATTATTTATGCGTTTTTAAAATTATGCATTCTCTATTTCATTGCGCTATCATTTTATTTTCAAGAGCTTTAAAAAATATTAAATTTTACTAAATATCTACAAAATAACTTGCCAGGCCCGTAGATTAATATTTTGTTAGTGAAATGCTCAATGTTAATGTGTACTGGTTTATAATTTAATTGCTAGCTAATTCACGTGTGTTAAATAATAGTTTAAAATATGAATTTAAATACATATACATTCAAAGATAAAGAACAAAAATACATCCTATTACAATAAATAAAAATCTATTTTGTGCTCAAAAATTATTTTTTTTATATGTGATGTTATGTAATGCAGAGAATTCAATATTCTTAGTTTTCTTTCACTTATTTTTACTATAAAAACTTTAAAATGATCAACTACACCATGAACTATTAATCTACGGGCCTGGCAAGTTATTTTGTAGATATTTAGTAAAATTTAATATGTTTTAAAGCTCTTGAAAATAAAATGATAGCGCAATGAAATAGAGAATGCATAATTTTAAAAACGCATAAATAATTTTGAAGCTGATGGCAGCAAATTCTCAAATATAAGTTGTTAGAAGCTAATGGCCCTTTTGCCAAGTTTTTAGAAATTTTTAATTAAATATGTCTCTCATAAAGAATAAAGTAAAAAATAGATATAAGATCAACTATAGTTCCTTAATGTTCATGTATTAATATTCACTCATAAATGAAATAAAATGTTGATCTGGTATATCTTTATTTTTTTATTTTGATGTGTATTATCATCGCTATCTTCATCTCAGTAATCACTTTTTTCAGAAATTGTTTGGAAAATTTTTTCCAGACATTCATCTATCAAACAGAATATAAATTTAGCATTTGATGAATTCATCTTATGAACTTCATATTAAAAAGAATGAATTAAATACGGAAGTACTCGACGATTGCTTGATTGATTTCAAAACTTTCTTAAGCAAAAACTAAAGATAAATCAAATAAAAAGTATAAACTTGATGATGATATTTCAGTACTTTCGAAAGCTGAAATAAAAAAAATATTATGTATTGGGTAAAATAAAATATTTAGAAAAAATGTTCTAAAGAATACTATACTATTCAATACCTGAACTCGCCTAAAATATACTTTTTTAAAAGTAATAATAAAGATTAAATAGTATTTATCAATTTGAACAATGATTAAAAACAAAAAATAACAGTTATAATATTCAAAAAATTTCAAGAAATTTGATTTATATATATACACTACAAGCATCAATTGTAGTACATTCAATGCACATATCCACTTGTGTATATTCTTAAGCGGAATGGGAGAGAGGGAAAGAAAGAAAGAGAAAAAAGAATTTAAGTGTTTGTATATTGATAGCAATAATGGCACCCTGTGCCATATTCGTACATTCACGCTGGGTAAGATTTAGGACTGTCGATTTTTATACGTTTAGTACCCCTGCCGTAACGTCGTGTAAGAAGCATAGCTTCAAAAACATAAATAAATGTTAAACATATAATATATTTTGTTTACATCAAAAACTTAATTATAAATTATTCATTAACTCTTAATTCAGTAAAATCATGAACATTTTTAAATAGTATTACATTCGCGCTGTAGTTCTCTCCCCAAGCCACCACGAGGCGCCGTGTATCTTTCAGTCATGGACTATGAGCGTAGAGCCCTTCAGAAACCAACCCTGCTAATAACTTTGGTAGTTTGTTAACCAGTTTTCATTTCGTCCTCAACGCGAACGGACGCATTTTTTGTATCGTGGCGTGCCTTTACAAGCATATGTAACATAAGTATTTTTGTAAGATAAACTATTTTTTTCTTTAAGGTGGAATACGATTAAAGTTTATTATTGTTTCACCAAAAATATCAATATTGCATCAGCATTATATTCAAAGTTTATTTATTCTCACTCAAGATTAAAAGTTTCATTTTTAATTCAATAGTAAATTATTTCTTTTTAAAGTTAAATTATTGATTACATTTTACTGTTTTCTTTTTATTTATGCTTTACTTTAATTAATTAAATTCATTTAGTTTATAAGTTCGAACTTTGGCTTTTATCCACCGCCGAAGGTCATCCTCACAAAAGTCTGATGTAACTGTAGCACGCTAGAAAAGCCAAACGTTACATGGCGCCCTGCGAACAAGGACCGGTACTAAATTAATTACTGTTTAAATTTTTCGCCGACCAAAACTCTTTTTTTCTCTTTCTCCTCTAATTTAAAATTCTCGTTAAAATTCTGCAACTTAAGTTGCATGGCGCCCGAATACCTCGCCCGTTTTCTAATAAAAACCTTATCTTTCCAATTTTGAATCTATTATATAAACTCTTTTTCCGTACCGCAATATATTTTTTTTCTTCCCAGCGCATTTCTTTGTTGCGAAATCTTGCGTAAATCATTATAAAACAGGTAAATAAGTGTTCCTTTTTTCCACTTCGCGTACTCACTTTAACAGTCAAAATGCACAAACAATGGGCTTATGCGTTAACCCCCAGCGAACTCGTAGAAAACTGCCTTATATTTAAGATACGTCAAAAATCATCCAGATTTATTCGCGAACATGCCCGAAGATCCGCCCGATTATAAAGAAGAAGATGATAAAATCCAAAATTAATTACATCTCGCACAAATAACCGGCGCTATCGATACTAGACCTACCTACGCGTCTTCGACGAATGCGAATCCACCAACACATCGCGACAGAAACTCATTTGGCAACCGACCAGTCATCGTACAAATTCCGAACGACACCGCTCGCACTATAGACCAAATGAGGAAATGGAACTGTTACTTCGATGGTCGAGATTTATACTCCTTAGAAAGAATTCAAGATTTATACATAGCGTACGAAATATCCGACGCGAAATTTTTACAAGGCTTTCCAGAATTGCTGCGCGGCGACGCTCAATTATGGTTTCGGAATTGTTCGGCTCAAATCGACTCTTTTCAACAATTGGTCACTCGTTTAAAGGACTATTACTTATCGCCAAGTGAACTTCGAAACCTTGATCGTTTAATTATAGACCGGAAACAAGGCGAAAACGAGGACATCCGTAAATATCTAACTTCTCTTGCCACGCTAATGCGACGACGTGGCAACATAACGGCATAGCAACAACTAGAAAACGTCTACAGCAATATGCGATCCATGTTACGCCTCCATATATGCAGATCGGATTTCACTTCCATCAAACAGTTGATCCAACGCGTCGAAGAAATCGAGGAAGTTAAACTTCAAACGAAGGACACACGACCACCCGTTGAACCAGAGCACTCAAACACCGCGGCATTCAACACATAAGAATACTCGCGCTCATTAAATTGATGGAAGTGCAAAGAGAGAGGTCATAATCAGTTTCATTGCAATAACACCGCAAAAATCTTTTGTTTGTTATGCGGTAAAGACAGTATAATGACTAAACACTATCGCTGTAACGGAGCGGAAAACTCAAGGCGGGTTGGCCGCAACTAGACGACCGACTGACCCCAGCGTCCCGTCCGCTGCTTCATCTACTTCCGGATAGGTAGAAAAGCGTTGGAAGCCTTAGTAGATCCGGGCTTAATAACTTCTTTCGCAAGGCCAGAAGTCATCAACCACTGTTTAAAATCAGGCTGGACCAGTAGAAAAGAACACCGGATCATTGGTTTGGCTAACGGATCCGAAACTTGTTCGACTCAATCCATTTCCGGATCTTTCTTTTATAGAAACCGCCGTTTCAAACATAATTTCTCGATACTAAGTAACTCATGTTTGACCTTTTGCTCGGAAAAGACCTGCTAAATGAACTCGGGATTAAAATCTCGTTAAAAAGACAAGTAATAAAACCTATTTGCGGCCCTGTCGGTTTGCAATGTGGACAAATATGTTTAACAAATCCGACACCCGGTTTACACTCTCTTTCTCCAGGCGAAGAAACACGTTTGCAAGAATTTCTAAGAATTGGCTAAATTTCGTGACGTCAGCGGCCGAACGCCAGTCATTGAGCACGAAATCGAGCTATTGAATCGTATGTCGATTAAACAGCGCTATCGACCTCGAAACTATGCCACCCAAGCGATCATAAACCAAGAGGTGGATAAGATCCTTGTGGAAGGCGTCATAAGACCATCGCATAACCCATTGAGCTCACCGGTAGTCCTCGTAAAGAAAAAAGACGAAAATCGCGTTTTTGCATCGACTTTCGTAGATTGAATGCAATTAGTAAAAAGGATGCATATCCTTTGCTACAAATTAACGCGATTCTAGACCGGTTACGCGACGCTAAACATTTGTCAACGATAGATCTTAAAAACGGATATTGACAAGTGCCATTAACATCTCAAAGAGGTGCCACCACTGCATTTACAGTCGATGGCAAAGGTCTCTTCGAGTTTACGGTTATGCCTTTTGGCCTGCACTCGGTAACCGGAACTTTTCAGCAATTATTAGATCGCGTAATCACCCCAGAGTTGGCACTCAACGCGTTCGCGTATCTTGATGACATCATAGTCATTTCTTCTTCTCTAGATGAACATCTGCAACACTTACAAACGCCGTATTTTCCAGACTACATCAAGCCAATTTATCGCCGAATCCTGAAAAATGCGTTTTTGCCCGTAAAAGTCTTAAATATCTCGGTTACGTGATCAAAGAAAATGGGTTACACACCGATCCAGATAAAATCACTCCTTTAGCCGATCCATCACCGCCCAAAAATCATGACCCATGACCAATCTCATTCATAGTATTTACACACCGCACGCATGACTCCAGTTTTAAATTTACCAATTTCAGCACATACACGCACCTCACCAGGCAGACTGTTCCATAATCTTGTCAAACGTGGCACTGGAGAACAATAGAATTTATTCACCCTATGGAGTGACTCAGTCAAAGGCCTAAAGTCACGAAGACCATAATTCATGTAACGCTGATTAAACAGCTCATGAATACCACCTGAAGTCACAAAACCATTGTACACATTAAATACGAACACTGCATTATTGTAATCGTGCATAGATTTGACAGTAAACAAATCAAAACGCATCGATATATCCCGAAAACTGTGGTCAGTCCAGTGCATGGGTCTACCGGACTTACGTGCCAAACACCTGAGAAATCTTCTCTGTACCGATTCCAACATCGAGATTCTGACAGCATAATGCGGTGTCCATACCTGGGAGGCATACATCAAATGAGGGACGACAAGGGCCTTATAAAGCACTAGTAAAGATCGAGGTCTAGTAAAATCCCTCGTAGATCTAATAATAAATCCCAACATCTTAAGCGCTCTAGCAGTAATGCTCTCAACATGCTGAACAAAATTCATACCAGAGTCAAAAATAACACCCAGATCCCTAACATGTGATACCAAAGGCAGTTTATTCGCATTCAGCATATAATCAAATCTCAATGCTTCATGATGACCAAAAGTTATAGTGGAACACTTTTTTATGTTAAGGGAGAGACCATTAGCTGCACACCACTTGACAATCTCATCCACATCCCTCTGAAGCACAGAGGCAGATTATATTATTTCATTTGTAAAAGTAAACTTAAACATAAAATTTAAATTTTTCTCTTTTCAATAGATTTTTCTTATATAATTAATTTTATTTCTCTTCTTAGTTTTAAGTTAAACATTTTTTTTCTCATCTTTATGATTAAGATTACTTAGCATGTTAGGTTAGTTCTTAATTCGTTACGCAAGCTTCACTCTCCCAAACAAGGGAGGTGTGCGACGATGCAAATTCAAGTACCGCGCTTAAAGTTAAGTACTTATGCTCAACCGCGAGAAGGCGAACTCCTTTGCCGCGCTCAAGCGTAGTACCCGCACTCAGCCGCTATGAAGCGCTACTCCAGCAAAAAGAATAGCGAGCTCCAGAGCATATATACTAGCATGGCAGCCGGCTAAGAAAGCTTCTCTCCCCTATTACTATGTAGAGAAGTTACGCTTTACATAGCAAGAGCTCCCCATTACCTGTTCTCCTTTCCTTTTAATCTGAGTAGAAGCGGGTTTCCACTACACAGACTCCTCTTTCTTCTTGCTATGTAGAGAAGTTATGCTCTACATAGTAAGAGTCTCCGTCACCACCCAATCTGTGTAGTCGGGGGTTTCTACTACACAGATTTCTCTCCAGCTACCTCCGCCCTGGTCATTGTGAGATTCACGGACCAGCATCCCCCTCCCCCCTCTCTCACGAATAGAGTTTCTCTCGTGAGCAGAAAGGGTCATCTGTGCTAGCCACCTCCTTCACTCCTGTACCGACCTAATCGTTTACCTTATCACCGTTTTAGCCACCGCCGGTAAAGTAGATTTCGTGTTTAACCGCCGTAGATAATTATTGCATCGTAGATATTAATTTTTTTGTTTTTCCTTTTTTTTTCTTTCCAAATAGTTATTATAACGCCACGCAAATTCATTTAGTTTATAAGTTCGAACTTTAGTTTTTATCCACCGCCGTAGGTCATCCTCACAAAAGTCTGATGCAACTGCAGCTCGCCAGAAAAGCCAAACGTTACAATAGTTATATTAAAAGATTCAGCTTTAGACCCCCCACGCCCCTCCGAGTTCTCCCACGCTCTCTACGTTCTCCAACACCCCCACCGTTCCCCCACAGTCTTTCGTAAAGCCTCCCCACAAAATAACGTGAAAATGTTTAAAATTCTACAATATTTTTCACATATCAATTTGGTCTAAGAACCTCCACGCCCCCCGTATTCCTCCACGTTCCTCTACACCCCCCCCCCCCTCTACATGCCCTCCACTTGCATCCTCATATAATAAACATATAACAGTTTACAATTTTCATAAATTATTATTAAATTATATGTTAATTAATCGTCATATCTTATGTTGCGTATAGTCGTAAGCGAGTGAACCAAGAGAATTTTAGAAATAGTTAAAGATGCGAGTATTAGTCCTGATTTAATTTAATAAACGTTTCATATTATATGTTAAAAAATAAAATTTAATCTAAATAATATTATAGAATTAAAACATTCACTGTGAAAATTAATGAATGAAAATTAAATTAACATATAATTTAAATTTACATAAAGTATTAATATCGACTTTCGCAGAATTAGAATTTAGAAAGTCGAAGCATACAAACTCGCAACGTTGTCTCTGTACTCGATTTCGGCTTGCGGCATGCGAGATGCCGACGAGTCGAAGCAAGCTACCACGCAACGCTAAAAGTTGTGCCCGGTCTCGGCTGTCGGCATGCGAGATGCTGACGAGTCGAAGCGATTGACCCGGCAATGCAGTCGCAGTGCTCTACTCGGATTCACATTACTATCTTGTACAGACAGTCGCAATGATTGACTGCGATATGATTACGCATTAATCTAATACGATTTTATGTATTCTTATGCTTCAAATGTTGACAGCGCGGTGGCGTAATGGATAGCCTCTTGCCTTCAACGCGGAGGGCATGGGTTCGAATCCTAGCCAGGTACCTCTAACTCTTTTTTCGAAAGAAAATTAGTGTATGTGCCATTTATATCGCGACTATTAAAAAATCCGACCTGATGGGTATCGGTTGATTGTTGGTCACAAAAGTGGCTGACCATTCATCGGTAGTCAAAGTTTTCGGTATGGTGGGTCTGACAGTCTAGCCTGATGTAATGTGTTAAACGGAAACCAGGCTGGGCTCCCTCGACATCACCATAGAAAAAGGTTAATCATATAGAGGACAATATCCTTTATATTCTTAAAAAAAAAAAAAAAAAAAAAAAAATGATTCAAATGTTGTTTGCGTCCAGCTAATACGATCAACTTCGCAATGCTGGATTCGGTTTTTTTTCAGTGATTCTGAATCTTATTATTTGTTTACATTTAAATCCACGTGCGAGTTTACAGGTTATCTCGCAATTCATAACTAGTTTTGATCTAGTTATTTCAAATTTAAAAATTGCGCTATTCAAACTTAGCTATATCATCCGACTTCTTGATCTCGTACAATCTGAACATAGCATAGTGATACAAAAAAATAATCAAATTCCAACGCTGCGTAGATGGTCGTTCTAGTGGTAAGTGAAGATCGATAGATTTTCGTGCGTGGTGTAACCGTGCCTCGTTGTCCAATAAAGAGTAGAAACTCATGGAGTTAAATGAATGAGACTTTGTATAATTTGAATTTAGACTTTATTTACTTAATAAATTTAATTAACTTTTATTCAACTTTTGTTAAGGTTTAAAATAACTTTAGAAAATGATAATCAAGCTCGAGATTAAACTGACTGAGAAGAATGACTAAAGAGTAACAGGGGCTCTATTCCGAAACTTTTTTTTTCGATAAATGGTTTTTTTGACAAGGACAGGAAATACAATACTAATGTGTTTGACAAAGACAACAACATACGGTTTATCGTTTAAAAAGTTTGAGAATAAGGCTTCAGAAGAGAGAGTGAGGCTAACTTAAGACAAACGCTAAGGGTGAAATCAGATGGAGCGGAAAATATGAGACAGAACGTCACAGAACATTCATTCCGACGTATTGTTTTCCGTCAAATTTTTTTACTATATTCACATGGAGCGGAATTTAGCTGAAAAACTGTTAAAATAGCCTACAAATGTGTCCGCGAATTTTAAATTAACAACAAAAATGTTAAAAAAGTTGGAAATAATCAATCAATGTTATTCTAATGAGATTCTTTTCTTGTAAAAATAAAATATATTTTGTTATGATAAGCAAATATTTTGATTAACAACATAATTTTTTAATTATAACATTGCTAATCAACGTCATAGAACTTCTACTCCGTTCCATGTGAATATAGGGAAAAAATTTGACGGAAAACAATGCGACGGAATGAATATTCTGTGACGTTCTGTCGCATATTTTACGCTCCATTTGATTTCACCCTTAGCGTTTGTCTTGAGTTAGCCTCACTCTCTCTTCTGGAGCCTTATTCTCAAACTTTTTAAACGATAAACCGTATGTTGTTGTCTTTGTCAAACACATTAGTATTGTATTAGCTTTTATACAGACGTTCTGGGCGCTCGCCACGCGGCCATTCTATCCATGCTAAGCGTCAGATTTTAAAAGCGTTACACGATATATATAGGTTTATGTTACAGTATGTCGTATTCGGTAGAATACCCATGGAGCTAGCTAAATGGGTATTGGGGTGTCATACCACCCTGCTTGTAACTAAAGTATATTCAGTTAACAATACACTGTACAATGGAGTATACAACTTTAAAATACTCTGTAGTATGGAATATTATTGCATACGCCACATTATATTGAAGTGTATTGGCAAATATTCTATAGTCTTGTTGAACATCGTTCGGAGCAAAACACTAAAATGTTTTTAGAAAGGTAATAGAGTCAGCGCGCTGCTACAAGTAGGCAAACCTTCTCCGCTCTGCTATAGTAAGACAAAGACAGATAAAGAAGAGTGCAGTTAAAAGTAAACAAACAAGTTAAACTCTAAAGAGCTATAGTTCTCCGTCGGCGTCGTTCGATGATCGAGGGCTAAAGCCCTCGACCGACTACTGCTCAAGCCAAAAACATTAGTCTCGCTCATATAAATCCTTCGTACGCCCAAGTTGGGTATATAACTAATACAGAGTGGCAGTTGCGGCGCGCGTGTATACATATCGTGCCAGTACGTGCACACTGCCTCCCGTCCCCATCCCTCCTTAACTCAGTGTGCGTGGCCTTCTGTCTCTCTCTCACTCATATCAGTCATCGATTTCTATCTCTTTCTCTTCAATATCCGCTGCGATGTTCTGTTTCGTTTAACCCGCTTTCTGTCGATTGTTAATAAATCGTGTAAATTGTAATTCTATAAGAATAGAATTGAAAACATTTGTACCATAATTTAGTTATCATCAACCAATAGCTACTTTGGTACAATATAAAAATGAGAATAGTGGTGTACAAATTACTGAATGTACTTCTGATGAACATACAAATATTGTATGTTAAAACTTTGTGCATAAAACTAATTAATAAATCTTATCATGCAAAAATTACAGTATTTAAATTATTTTATAGCACTGCGGACCTTAAATCTGCGTGCTCCGGCCGCTTTAGCGGACGCTAGATAAGCTATTATTGGACTGTACAAGGATTCGGCGCACGGACCTTGAGCCGAACGGTTGTCTCGCCGGCTCTTTCTCTTTCTTATCTTTCTCTTTTTTTCCGTTTTTCGCTGTTCGTTTCAGGGTTGGCGGGCGGAATCCACCCTGCCCCGTGTGTTTTTCGGGGTTTTTAATTTTTAGTTCTTTTTTATCAGTTCTTTGTTCGCTGTGGTTATTTACCACAGCTTAAGTTCTTATTTCTTTTTTCCCGCGCTCGTGTCTCTTCCGTTGCCTGTATACGGACAACGCTGAGGAGAATTTGGTACAAGTTTTTCCGTTATCTTTGTAAAGATTACGGCTACAAGATCGTTATGACAGTTTGTCATAGCATAATTTTCGTTCGAGTTTAAAAAAAAAGAGAAATTATCATGGTTCTGAATTTTTTATTCATGCATGGAGGATAATCAAGGGACTACCTTCACACCTTTACTACAGTATTGTGTTTTTTGAGCGACGTAGATATCAAGAATTTATTTTATGATCTGCATAATGTGCAACGCAGACGTTTTTTGAGGATGACGAGGTGTAAATTTTCTCTCTCGACGCATATTCGATTGATTTGTTGTGGAGAGTTGTGAATTGTGTCCTAACGAATTTTTTGAATAGGTGTGAATAATTTGAATATTTTACTCAAGGTCACTCATCATTCTCTGAAGAGAGTGAACATTCTAGATATTTGACTCAAGATCAATCATAAGTGTTCCTTTTGTTTACCCCCAAGAGTTATTATGTGTGTGGTAAAGACAAGAAATTTGAATTCAAATTGTTAAATACAACGATCTTTGACCAGTTTGACTTTGACTGATTTTCTCAGTATTTAGTGTCATCGGGAGTTTTATATAAACAGTCAATTCGCGGAAGTTTTAACGGTAGTGACGTAAGCGTATAGCTGATACGTTCGATCTTTGTTCAATATGGACGCTTGATGCGCGGGAAATGGTGATTTAGTGTGCTCAACGTGATATGAATTTATTGTTCCTTGTCTATGGGTCTCTTACATGAGGCTTATATTTTCACGTCAGAAAAAAGTTTATTTCGTGCTCAGTGCTCGGGTTATACAGTGGCGCACTATATCATTCTATAGACAACTTAATCTTTAGTCGTGTTATATCGCTTAATGGACGATTCTTTTTATCATTTTTGAAATTATGACCACTGTCTGTGACAGTGTTAATTTGTGTTTGACAGTGTTCTTGCTCGGTAATGGTGCGGATGTGACGTGCTGAGAGTTACTTGACTCGGACCGTCATTGCCGCATCTCGCTTTTTCTATCGTCAAGAACGGTATCAAGATTTCATTTGACTATATTTTTGGACGAGTTGCCCTTTTCCACCGTTGCGCGGGTCGTTGATACGATATTTCCGGAGAGATGCTCCAATGATGATGAAGGAGAGATAGATGATCTTTCCCCCAGGACAGTTGTGGAGACCCCTGCCGGAATGAGGACTGGGCAAAAAAGAATCTTATATTTCATACCCACATGAGATGCGTAGGTCCACTGAGGAATGGTAATGGGTACATGCCAGAAAACGGCTTAACCAATAAAAGGAATAAAAAAAAAAAAAAATTGGACTGTACAAAAAAGTATTGTAAGAAATTCCTCAGTTTTTTACACTGTTTAAAACAATATTTATATTGAAATTTCACATCAGGTACTTTTAAACATTTTTTAACACGTAATAATACGTGAAATGTTAAACAAAATATAAGTTAAAAAATACGAATAATTTAGAAATGTTTAAAACATATACAAATACGGCGTGCCATGACTTGAATACAATGTATACACAAGCGCCGCGCATGCGTGTCCGCCGTGAGAAATATTAACAGAGAGAAAGAGATACACATATATCTTTCTTCGGGTTGAAGCGAGAAATATCAACAAAGAAAAAGAGACGCTCATATATCTGACTTCAAACGTCTTATTCAAGAACGAGAAACTCTATGCTGTTATCTTTGTCCAATACATTAATATCGTATCTTCTGTCCCTGTCATACAACGTTTTATAACTTGTAGAATAGGGTTTCGAGTCAACAGTTTTCGCGGAGTGCGTACCTTTTGCTTTTTTTATGAATTATCATTCGTGAAGTGCATGGATCTAGTTTGTTATTGATTTCTATGCGCATAGATTTCGTTCGGCGGATTTATGATCCACGTGCTATAAAATAATATAAGATACGTGAACTCTAAGTCGCACTTTTGTACGGCGTGTTTAGCGTCTGAGCTTCGCTCAGACGCTAACTGCACGCCGTACAAAAGTGCGACTTAGAGTCCGTGTATCTTAATGTACTATTAACATTTTTACTACTTAAAGGACATAAAAAAACAACAGTGCCGTCTAAGGACGCCCGAAAGAAGCGAAGCTTTGTATAAAGCATAGGAACTAAGCGTTAAAAAAAATAATGAAAAAAATACGTGAGTGAAAAAAATTAAGACTTAAGGCAAAATAAAAAAAAATAAATATTTTGGGAAATAAAAAAAATACATTTAAAATAAAATACACGCCCAAAAACGCAAGGCTGCAGCGGAGCTCTCTTCACGATTAGAAGAAAAAAAGAATCTCACGGCCGCCGGTACTAAACCTATCAAGTGAATTACATATTGCGTGATGGCATCGTTGTGTTTATTGTCGTTGTAAGTGTTGTAGTTTGGATGTCGTAATGAGTAGAGATCAGAAATATTTTCTCCATCTCTATCTCGAGGTCGTCGGTAAATGGCGTAGTAGAGTTGATGGCGTGAATTTGTACCGGATTTCGTGATAACGCATCCGCATTCATGTTTATCTTTCCCGCTTTATATATAACGTCGTATTCGTATTCTCTGAGCTTAATCTTCCACCGTGCCAAACGCGAGATGGAATTCTTTACATTATGCAGCCATAACAAACCCCGATGATCCGTAACCAGAGTGAATTCTCTTCCATATAAATAAGGCTTAAACTGTGTTACAGAGCCAATAATTCCTTTTTCGGTGATGTTATAGTTTAATTCTGCGTTGGATAGCGTCCTCGAAGAGCAGGGAACCGGCAGATCCCTATCAATAGGTCTTTGACTAAATATTTTTCCTACCGCATAGTCAGAAGCGTCAGTAGTTACTACAAATGGTATATTAAAATCCGGATATCGCGATAGTGGCTCGGTTACGAGATTTTTTTTTATAAAAAAAAAACGTTTCATTGGCTCTCTCCCCATAAAAATGAAGTATCTTTCTTTAATAATTCTGTAAGGGGTTTAGCAATCTTCGAGAAGTTAAGGATAAATCTACAATAATACCCGGTCCCCTGTATCATTCCCTTCGCAATCGAAATGTCATAATTCTCATTGACTAGCTCTAATGCTTTTCGTAGCGTTTGTGTTACCCGTAACCCGTGTTTGGTCACCTTTTCGCCCCCCTTTTGATAAACACGGCCTGACTCACTCTGGATTTAGGGTGGGCTTTGTGTAGGTACAAAAGCTTGTTTTAATTCGCCTAACAATTCATAGAGGTTATCAAAAATCCTATATTGTAAGTAGGATTTAGCATCTCCTACTACCTTAGATTGGACTATTTTAATATAAAAGTTACAATCTCGCGGTCTATAAAATCTTCGGACTCTTTAACTTTCCTAATAAACTGATTGACGGAGATATTTTCCCATTGAATGCGGATAATCTCTGACGATTTCTTATAACACAGGTCACTACTTAAATTATTACCTAACATACGGTTATTACTTAAATTGATTTCACTTAAATTATTAGTTAAAACATCATCAACAGTATTACTTAAATTATTATCATCATTAGTAGAGACATTATGAAGGCTATTATTTTCATCATAACTTAAATTATAATTATTATTACTCAAAGGATTATTATTACTACGAACGCTATTATTATCATTTAAACTGGTATTATTTAAGGCACTGTTACTATTAGTTTTCGTAACATGAAAACCACAATTCGAAAACCCTGGGCAAGGCACTGCTTCCTGGTGTTCCCTGATAGTGATGGAAGAACTTCTTTTAGTATATCTCAGAGCTCCTTTAGACAATCCTACCGCTGTAACCAAAATTGTTACGATCTGATCCTTAATCCTCGAATTAATGAGGTCGGTAGATGGTCATTCTAGTGATAAGTGAAGATCGATAGATGGCGTGTCGTAACCGCTCGTTGTCCAATAAAAAGTAGAAACTCAAGGAGTTGACGGAGTTAAAGGAGGAAATGAATGAGACTTTGTATAATTTGAATCTAGACTTTATTTACTTAATGAATTTAATTAACTTTTATTTAACTTTTGTTAAGGTTCAAGATAACTTTAGAAAATGATAATCAAACCCAGATTAAACTGACTGGGAAGAATGACTAAAGAGTAACTGAAGAGAGAGTGAGGCTAACTCAAGACTAACTCAAAGACTAACTGAGAGACGAGGACCTATCAAATGGGTCCTTATATAGATGTCTAGGTCTTCTCCAACCAGCTGATTGCAGCTCTCGTTGGCGGGTGTCGTAGTCATGGTGTTACGTGACCTAGTTCGCTATTGGTTGGTGTTCAATCATGGTGCCGCATGATCTTGTTTGTTATTGACTGGTGTTGGATGATTCAGGTTATCATTAGATAATGAGCATGATCGTCAGTTGTTTAACGATCGTTAATGACCGTTGACTTAACTTTTGTTGATTGTCATTTGTTTAACCATCACCATTGACCTCGCTGTTTAATTGTTCTAACGGTTATTCTAGGTGGCGCTGATGTTCCCTTGTTTGTCTTTGATGCTTGGTTGTTTAACAGTTTTGACCTTGATATTTGTTTATGCCTGTTCGGTTATTGCTTCATGCGTTTCCGATACTTGATTGTATCATCCGACAGACCGTCGCATCTGTTTCTAATAACAGATTGCGTCATAATACGTATTTCCCTGAGCGAGTAATTAGTTATGAATAAATTAATTATCATTATTATTACTATTTATTGTTGTTATTTATTATTATTAATTATCGTTACCATTCATTTGTTATTTATAAATATTATTATCATTGTTTATTATGATTATTACTTATTTATCCTAATTATAATTATCCTTTACTTATTTTATTATATTATTATTATAAACATAATTATTATTTATTTCATTATAATTATCTTTATTATCATTATATTCTTACTTTTATGGTAATTATTTGTTACAAGTAATAATTATTATTTGTTATCTTATAATTATAATTAATATTTATATCACTATTATCTCAATAATTCTTATTAATAATTAAATTATTATACAAGTTTATTAATATCAATATAACATTGATGAAAATAGATAGCGAGTTTCTCATCTATTTTAGTCTATACATAGGTTTGAGCTGGGTCCATAAGAGAGTAGCCACAAATAGACCGCGTCGTGTCGTGTCGACGAAAAATGAGTTTGAAATCTATTAAATTGAGACTCTATGCTCATTGACTATTGGTTCAAAAGGCATTCATAGAGTCTCAATTTAATAGATGTCAAACTCATTTTTCGTCGTCACGACACGACACGGTCTATTTGTGGCTACTCCCTAAGACGTGACACAGTTAGGGAGAATCCAGATGACGGAACTTTTCAAGGGGCCGTGGTGTTCCGTGCCGTGCCGTGTCCGTACCGTTCTATGATGGAGTGTTTCATCTAGACGATCTCGTGTTTCCTGAAAAATTCATTAGTAAACGTATGACGCCTTTCTATTTAATTTAACATTAATGCTTGTAGCTCCGCTTTTACATCGTCATTCTCTTTTGCTCCGAAATCTAGTTTTATGAGTAATCTTCAGTACAGTAAGTACAGTAAAAGTTATTTATTCATTAAGATTATTCATAAAACTTGATTTTAGAGCAAAAGAGAATGGCGATGTGAAACCTGAGCTACAAGCATTAATGTTAAATTTAATAGAAAGGCGTCGTACGTTTACTATCGAATTTTTCAGGGAACACGAGATAGTCTAGATGGTACAATCCATCATAGAACGGTACGGACACGGCACGGCACGGAGCACGGCACGGAACACCACGACCTCTTGAAAAGTTCCGTCATCTGGATTCTCACTTACAGAATAACCTTGATAGTCTCTACTCCTCGTAGAAGCTATTCTGCAGTTGTTGATACGGAAAGGATAGGTGGATGGTAGGTGCTTGAAATAAAGACAAGATTTCCTTTAATATATAATACGTGTATTCACCTGGAGATGACAAAGCAAGGTACTTATCTATCCTGAAGTCAAGAACGCTCTCACGACTTCCTTCGCTCTCGTGTAACACATAGCTTACACTCGCAATCGCTTACTTGCGCACCGCAGGCTGCGCGTGACATTTACATGTCTATACACCAATACACACATACTCTCTATACCTGTGTACCCACAGTACTCCCCCCTAAATAACCATCCATGGTTATTTACATCAACAGGAATTAATTTTTATTTTACATAAGCAGTGGGTACTTTTTATTTTACATGTGATCTCTTTTACATTTTTTGTATATAATTACTCGCGCAATTACATTTGTTCTTATGCGATTATTCTCGCCCATACAATGCACACATTCGGTCATTCCATACCTACATTTCTACATGCATTTACATGCTCGTTTTTACTTTACAATTTATATGCGTTTATTCTCACACATGCACTCGTATGATTATGTTATTTTACATTTTGTGTAATTACTCACGCAATTACTCTTTTAGA
Source organism: Anastatus disparis (assembly GCA_017163975.1). Lineage (NCBI taxonomy): Eukaryota > Metazoa > Arthropoda > Insecta > Hymenoptera > Eupelmidae > Anastatus > Anastatus disparis. The sequence continues at coordinate 8,746,498 of JAFFSR010000251.1, forward strand.
TGCATTTATCTTATGCGATTACTCTCGCTCGTGCAATTTTACATTGTATGCACTTATGCATTTATTCTCATACATGCTTATATTCAATGCACACCTAATCCAAATTATTATCTTTTCACACTTATAATCTAAATTATTTACATTTTTACACTTTTACTACATATTTACATTTTTATGCCTTTAAAGGCTTTTATATACAACGCTTAAAAGTCTATTCTCGTTGTAGGTTCTTGTGTCAATCTGTAGCCCGCTTCCTTTGGTGAGATCATGCATCTCATTGATTTTATATAATAGGCCTCTGGCCAATTCTTCTAGGAAAAACATCTTGGTTCGGCTGACGGTACTCTTTAGCGATACAAATATCTGGGGAGAGCCCAATCAGCTTCACCTATATATAACAAAAAAAAAACAAACATTATTAATATAACGCATTACAATATTGCCTAAGATTAATCACATTTCTCTTTAAAGTGAGACACTGTTGTACAGAATCTAACTTTCTTATTACCCTTTTCATTATTTTTACAATTATTATTTTTTCTATACAATATTATACTATCCATTTTTCTACGCCTCAAAATGTTGGGTATAAACCTCTCTCTCTTTTTACCATTACCCTTATCTTTTTCGCTACCTGTCGCTTCGTGCTCTACCCTGTTACCGGTTTCTATTTCTTTGTCGCTTGCTACGTTACCTGTTTCGTTACACGTATCCGTAATGTCTATTTGCTCGCTACTGAGCTCGTCGAATTCGCTATTACCTGCCTCGTTATGATTATATCCTGGTACCTCCTGTGTCGGGTTACCTTCGTCCAATGCTTCGCATTCTTCACCACTTGCGGGTGGGGCTTCTTCATGAATCTGAGCTTCTGTTACTATGACGTTTTCTTCATTCCTTCTATTATTATCCTCGCTCAGTTCTACGTTGCTACTACTCGTTTGTGGCTCCATTTCATTAGCCAGAAAATAGGCTGGCTTCAACCTTTCTACATTTACCGTTACGTTTTTATCTCCTTTCCTTATGACGTAATTACGGCCATTTTCATGCCTAGAGATGACCTTATATGGCCCTGAATACGGTTGCACAAGAGGTGGTTTAACTGCTTTTATCTTTTCTAGCACATGAGTACAATTTGCTAAATCCTTGAATACAAATGTTTTTCCTGAGTTGTTATGTACTACAGGTACAGGTTTAACCTGCCTCATGTACTCTCTAAACTCTGCCAAGAATAGATCTTGCTCTCTAGCGTCTGTTTCTCTGAATTCGCACATGTCACCTGGTATGGTGAGTGTTGTTCCGTAAAGAAATTCAGCTGGACTGGCCTCCGTGTCTTTTCTTAAACGCGTTCTTAACCCCAATAGAACAGTCGAGAGGTTTCTAGTCCAATCTCGACCTTCCATATGGCACATCAATGCTGCCTTAAGATCACGGTGCCATCGCTCAACCATGCCATTCGCGGCTGGATGGTATGCCGTAGTACGTATTCTCTTACATCCAATTAGCTGCAGTAGTGCCTGAAACATGCCGGACTCAAACTGTTTGCCTTGATCTGTAGTCATGATGACAGGTGCACCAAAACGAGACACCCACGTGTCATAAAAAGCGCGTGCGACAGAAGGAGCCGATGCATCGTATACGGGCACCGCCTCCGGCCACCTAGTATACCTGTCTATCATGGTCACAAGATATCTGTAACCCTCGCTAGGTGGCAACGGACCGACTAAGTCGACATGCACGTGGGCGAACCGTCCATCAGGTTCGCTAAACTTCATAGGTAAAAACTTGTTTTCCCTAGTGACTTTCGATCGTTGGCACTCCATGCATGCTCTGCACCAAGATGTTATCTGCCTATTCATATTTGGCCATACGTACTGTTTCCTTATCATCTTACTAGTTGACCTAGCAGATGGGTGTGCTTTATTGTGAAAGAGTTCGAAGATGACTGCCCTCAGCGCCTCTGGTATATACGGCCTGAGGGAGTCTTGTGCTATTTCGCAATAAAATGGCGTGTTTTCTACACCATATTGCAGTTTTACCAGCTTGAGTTGATGCTGCGGATTACCTACTATGTCCCGCAGCTGTTGATCTTCCCTTTGTTGTCTAGCTATCTCATCTAGTGAGAATATTGTCGGAAATCGGAAGTCATCAACTCTCGATAATGCATCAGCCACCACATTATTCTCTCCTGGCAAATAGCAGATTTTCACGTTATATTCTGCAATATAGGTCAACTTCCTTGCTTGCAGTGCTGTGCAACTATCTAAGCTCTTACCTAACGCATACACCAATGGTTTATGGTCTGTGCATACCGTAAACTCTCTGCCTTCTAAGTAGTAACAAAAATATTTGATAGCCTCGTAAATAGCCATCAGTTCACGATCGTACGTGCCGTAATTCGATTGTGCGGGAGTAAATTTTTTCGAAAAGAAGGCCAGCGGCTTCCACTCGTCTCCTACTCTCTGTTCTAACGCTGCGCCCATCGCAAAATTCGACGCATCCGTAACTAACCTAATCTCCGCATTTTTAGCCGGAAATGCAAGATACGCAATATTCGCTAATTCTTCTTTTATCTTCTTGAATGCTTGTTCTGCTTCTTCGGTCCATTCCACGGGTCTTTTATCCTTTTTCTTAATATCTTTAATCATAGCTACTAAATGTCTCTGTACCTCCGCGGCTCTTGGTATGCTTTTTCTATAAAAGTTTACCATTCCCAGAAATCGACGCATCTCGTCTTTTGTCTGGGGTTTCTTAAAGGCTTGTATCGCCTCGACCTTAGATGGGTCTGGTTTGAATCCATTTCCGTCGATGAGATGGCCCAAGAAAATAAGTTTATCGACTCCAAACTGACATTTATCTATGTTCAATTTGAGGTGGAACTTCTCTAACCTCTCTAGGACGACTCTAAGATGTTCTTGGTGCTCCTCGTCTGATGAAGATGCAACCAAGATATCATCAACGAATGCGAACACAAAATCCAGGTCGCCCACGGCCTGGTTTATGTATCGCTGAAATGTCTGCGCAGCATTTCGAAATCCGAACGTCATCACTAGGAACCCATAAAGTCCGAATGGAGTCGTCACCGCTGTCTTTGGTACGTCCTCTGGGAATATAGGAATTTGCAGGAATGCCTTTTCTAAGTCGAGTGCGGAAAAAATAGTTTTCTTTTCTAAATTATATGCGAAATCCTGAAGATTGGGAATTGGGTACTTATCTGGCACCGTGACTGTGTTCAACTTTCTATAGTCGCCACAGATTCTCCACTCACCATTTTTCTTGGGGACCATATGGATAGGTGTAGCCCAAGGGCTTTTTGAAGGTTGGCAAATGCCTTCCTTACACCATCTCTTAAACTCCTGCTTTGCCGCCTGCAGCTTATCAGGTGCCAATCTGCGCGGTTTTTGCGCTACTGGCGGTCCCACTGTGGTGATGTGGTGGTACACATCTATCTTTCTTTTAATTTTTGGCTTTTCAAGCCCAAGTACCAATGGAAATTCTTTTATAATGTGTGCGTACCTATTCCTCGGGTCTATTAATGACACTTGCACATACGTCACTTTCTTTGCCGTGCCTGTGACTGACTCACCCGTTTTTGCATCCACTAGCTCCCGTCGGGTCAGATCTGGGAGTAAATGGTAGTGCTGAATGACGTCGCCACCCAGTATCGCATATGGTACGTCTGCTACAATGAACGTCCATTTGATCTTATTCTTAAACCCGAAGTCTAATTCCCTGTATATCACGCCATACGTGTTTATTTGCGTATTATTCGCTGCGTATAATTTAACGCGCGCCGCTTTCTTTTTACTATTCTTTCCTTTCGGAACTAACGATACTTCCGCACCCGTATCTACCAAAAAGGTTTCGTTCACTACTTTATCTATTACGTGGAGGCGTATTCCTTCCGTGTCCGACGAGGTTGCCCCTCTACCCGCCGGCTCGAGAGTTTAAATGCTCTCTATCTCTATTATTCCTTCGCGTTTGATTCTTTTCTTTTCCAACGCTATTACTTCTTGCTACCCCGCGGTTGGGTGATTTAGACTGTTGACTTTTCCTATCATTAGTAGGTGGAACGGACTCCTGCCTTTTCTCGTAGTTAATCCAATCGCAGGGCTCTAAACATTTATACGCGCTCTTTCCATATTTCGTATGGTATACACAATAACGTTTCCTGTTATTCCGACTGTTGGTTCGCGAGCGTCCTCCGCCCCTAAACTCGTTTCCTACTTTACCGAGCGTCTTCTTGATAACTGCTTCAATATGAGCTTTAATATCTACATTATCGGCATACGGTCTATCATTTTCCTCTTTACCATGGTTTATTACACTAACCACTTTACCGACCTCTTCGCATTTATTCTTATATATTTCATCTGCGTTTTTTACGATAATTTCTTCGTTTCTTAAATTTATTTCTCCCACTATGTGCGATTTAATGCTGGGTGGAAGATTATATTTCCATACCCTTAAGACAACCTCGCGTTCTATTATACCGTCCGACACATCGAGCAATTCTCTTAAATACTCCGATGGCTTTTCCCCGTGCGCTCGACATTTCCTAAATAATTTATTAAACCTCTCTTCTTGTGACTGTCCGTAAGTCTCCATGAGGTATTTCTTCAACTCGTTATATCTATTTCCCGGCTTTAATGTTTTTACTAAATTCGATGTTTCGCGAATTACGTCGCTATCTAGATTGTTTATAAGTAATACGAACGCTACGCTCTCGTCCGTAACATTTTGCATTTTAGCCTGGGCTTCAAATAAGTCGAACCACGTTTCCGGATTATGTTTCCAGAAGGGAAAATTAATTTGACGATTCTGCATGAAGTTACCGGGTACTACCATGTTCGCGCGTTGTTCACCTAACCTAAAATTATTTTTCGCGTCACCAACATTCTCTTTATTTGCGTGCGTCGGTATTTGCCCATTGTTATGCACATCGCGTGCTTCTAAATTTTCTCCCGGTTTATTTCGGTCTAACTCGAGCGTTTCTATTCTTTTTATTAAAATTCCCATATTCGTTTCATAATCTTTTCTCATTTCTAATAATTGTTTTTTATAATATTCTTCTACTCTCCTCGTACCGCTCATTCCTAGTATACTACTACCGTTCCATATTTCTTGATCCGCGAGAGCCCTATTATTATCTACCTGGTTCCTAAACGTATCTCGTTCCCTATTATTAGGCGTGCTATTACATACACCGGCCATAGCGTCGTCAATTCCGCCATTAAACGCGTTCCCGGTAGTCATTTTGTGATTCGAGGTTATATATACAATATAAAGCTATCTTCGCTATAAAATTTTTTTTTTCCGACCTTGATCGATCTGACTAGACTCAATAAATACACACGCAATAAATAAATAATTAAAATAAATAAATAAATAAATTATATGAACGATAAATGTTCACTATACTACATATAAATACACAAATAAATAAATAATAAGACGTTAAAATAAATAAATAAATAAATAAATTACACGCACGATAAATATTCACAATAATACAAACGCTTTAATAAATAAATAAATAAATAAATAATAGACGCTACATAACCGTTAAAATAAATACTCACGAAACACACGTTTAAACACGTACATAAACATTTGCTTATACTGTCGATCAAGGTTGATTGCAATAGGTGTAGAAGGCCTACGCAAAATGCTACATCAATAAAATCACAGAGGACTGTTTACAATCTTATATATATTCGTTAGCTCGTCCCGCGTGCGCGGCAACACAATTCTTATTATTTTTTTCTCGCGTCTTACCGGCATGCGTGACCTCCGCACGGCCCCTTGAGAACACCTAAGAGCTACACAAATGTAAGGGTTAGAGTGTATCTCTCAAGGTCGTACATCGGCCCCAACATACCAGCAATTATATTTTGTTCGTTATATTAAAATTTTACACGCGCACACGCGACTTGCCGCGAATCACCTCTATCTAACCTCGAAATAACCTCGAAATACCCGTCGCGTCTCGGCTTTTATACTCGTTTCTAACTAACCGCTTTTATTTCCACGCACAACCGAATCACTTTTTTTTCTTTTTTTGCACTATATTTTTTTCGTTACTAACATAATTATTTTTCATGTACTTATATGCACAGATTTCCTACTTCTTCGTGTGTAACTTCCCCCCTTTTTATGAAGGAAGAGAGAGAGAGAGGTTTCCTACACTCCCCCCAGTCTGCACGCTCTCTATTTAAAAGACAAAGAAAAAGAAAAAATTTATACAAGGCATATGACCGCCAGTAACCGATGCAGCCACGACTCGTGGACAAATAGACGAACAAATTCGATGGTTTGCACCACGTGCCGAGTCTACAACGGCACCAACCGTCCCCTTAAGAACATTAAAACGTCCACAAAATTTCTCACTATATTCTCTATTTAACGTGCAGCTGGAGAAAGCCAGTCTCTCACTTACTGTGCTTTCTTACTATACTAGTACATGCATGTATATATATATATATATGTATCTTACGAGCGAACAATTACTTTGTATATAGAGAAAAATTCACTGCTATAATTTTTTTTAAGATAATTATTCATTAGTTATACTTTAATACATATCATAAAATCTTTAAGATAATTATTCATTAGTTATACTTTAATATATATCACAAAATTTTTACTTTTCTTTTTTTTTTCAAGATAAGTACTACAGCGCGCTCGCGAAATTATAACTCTAACCTTTAAAATGTATTTCCGGCGAGACGATGGCAACCTTTGCTTGGACCCTTGCTGGCCGACGGCTTTTGCTCAGGCGTCCTGCTAGCTGCTGCGCTGTCTTGTCTCCCCTAACGGTTGTCGGGGTCACCAATGATAGTCTCTACTCCTCGTAGAAGCTATTCTGCAGTTGTTGATACGGAAAGGATAGGTGGATGGTAGGTGCTTGAAATAAAGACAAGATTTCCTTTAATATATAATACGTGTATTCACCTGGAGATGACAAAGCAAGGTACTTATCTATCCTGAAGTCAAGAACGCTCTCACGACTTCCTTCGCTCTCGTGTAACACATAGCTTACACTCGCAATCGCTTACTTGCGCACCGCAGGCTGCGCGTGACATTTACATGTCTATACACCAATACACACATACTCTCTATACCTGTGTACCCACAACCTCAGAATAGGGTTGGTTTGAAAAGAACTCTACGTTCATAGTTTATGATTGAAGCAGCGCCACGATGAATTATTGTTTAAAATTTTTTTCACATGCTACAATTCTCGGTCAAAAAAAAACATCTATAAATATAGCTAAAAATATACAGTACCGTCCATAAATTGGTGAACAAAATTTTGAAAAACATCGCTCCTTTAAGGCTGTATTGGCTATACAGTCTGTGTCAAAAGTTAGTTTTTTAGATAATTGTTTATATTTTTTTGTTGAAAGTATTTATTCAATTTTTAGCTTAGCAACTCATTAGATATTATTAAAACAATCATTTTTAACTTTGTTTGATTTAAATATAATGAATAATTGAAGGCCCGGATGCAATAAGGGCATTTACGCTCGGAGCACGTAAAACTGAAGTCACTTGGTAGTAAAAATTTCATTTTCTTCAAATAAATTTCAAAAAATTTGACGTTGCAAAACTCATCATGCCGCATCTTTTTTATATTAACAGTTTTTTTATAAAATTTTTATTTTTCAAGAAAAAAATTAAAAACAAGATTAGTATATTATGCTACGTGGGGTAAAAATGCGGCATTGTAGGCCGGCATAGATTTAGCTCTCGAGGCGAAGCCTCGAGAGCTAAATGCCGGCCTAAAGTGTCGCATTTTTATCCCAAGTGGCATATACGATTTTTTCTCATACTGGGCTAAAAACACGTCCCACTTGTATACTTTAAATAACAATTTTGCTGATAAAATTCATATCAGCCTTTTGCTGCAGACGACGCACGCACACTTACCATGCTACGCACTATCGATCTCTCTCTTTCCCTCCTTCTCACAATGCAATTTAGTATAACAACAAATTATGCATGTTTTTTTTTAAATTATTTTATTTTCTTTTATGGTGGACGAAAATTTTTAGTTTTCAGAGATTAAAGATACTTACATTTTCAATAACATTAATAAATATCAAAATATTAGTTCTTTTTTATTAAATTAAATTTTTCATAAACCATCATGAAATTTTAAATCAATTTATAAGATAAAGGGAATACAAACATAACAATTCATAAATGATCATTTATTAAATATAAATGTTTATAAAAGACAAACTTGTTAAAATAAAATACAAAGCAATGTTAAACATAGTATATTTTTAAATTTATCTAAAAATACTTATATAAGATCATATATTGATTTATATGATATTTAAAAAACAATATTTGTAAGAATTCAATTTATATTTTCAGAACATTTATCTTTGCAAGAACAATTATTAATAGTTAAGTTATTTATCTGACAATTATGAAATTTTACATATGCAGAATTCAGATCAAGTTCACTTAAATTATTATTTTCATATGCATTAGATACATCATAATTGATTTCATTTTTTTTGGCAATGTACTTTGATTTAAATCATTATTTGCTTTTTTTTTATTTAGCACAAGTCTTTCTTGAGGTGATTCAAGATTAGACTCCTCTTCGATGAATGCATTTTCTTTTAAATCGGGTTGTGGTTCATTTTCTTCATAATCATCAACATTTGATTGCTCATTATTTTTGACAAGAGTTTTGATCAGCGAAGGACTTAAACTTACACAATTTCTTTTGTTCGATGATATATTTTCTTTTAAAATATTAGAAACAGATATAGCTGAATTATTAGTCTTGTCGAGTACTAATTTTGAAGCATTAGGCTTATCGAATGCTAATTTTGAAGTTACAGCTACAGAAGTTGATGCTGAATTTGACACAGAACCAGTGATATCATTAAAAATTTGTCTTTTCATTTTTAATGAATTATCTATATAACCCTGAGCAACAACATCAGACTTCCATCCTCCAAGAGCTTTTACTGCCACTAAATTTGCACCTGTGTTTGAAAGTATGGTTGCAGCTGATCGCCTGAAACTATGTCCAGTATACTTTTCTGGATTGGGCAAATTTAAATACAGAGCAATTGTGTTTGGTATTTCTCTGATTTTATTTTTGCCAATCACTTGCCTATGGCACTTTCCTTTTTGGTATACTATGAAGAATCTATTTGTATCTATGTTATCTGGTCTTAAAGCAATATATTCTTTAACCTTGTTGTACCATGGAGGACCAATAACAAAGGTACGAGGGTATGTGGTTTTGGTATCACGAATAGTAACTATGCATTTATTATTAGTATGTTCAATACCATTGATATTGATACGTGTGAATTCATCACATCTCAGTGCTCCAGCAATACCAAATATTGCAATAACCTGTAATATACAAAATGTAGAATATATATAAAATATTAAATAATTATTATTAAATATTGATTATTTATAAATACCTTTGTTACTAGATATAGATGATCATCTGCATTATCGAGAAAAGTAGTTATTTGTTCTGCTGAAAAAGCATTTGCCTTCTTTGGTTTGTATCCTTTGGCGAAATTTTTTAAAAAGTTTTTAAGTTATAAGTATTAATATCAACACCTTTTCTCAAGTTTAAAAGCGTACGTAACATTGACCATTTTGCCCAAAGAGTTGTTGGTCTGTACAATTTTGATAATTCGTCAAAATAAACAAGTAAAACATTTTCAGAATATGAGTCGCCTTTGTTTTCTTTATGCCATTGCATAAAAGCTGAATAAACATTTTCATATACTTCACATGATTTTTTGGGTAAAAGATTGTTAATTATCATTTTACTTTCTTTTTCAAAATTTCTAATCAAATTTTCGGTTTTTTCTTCATTACATTCTGATTCTGATTCAGAATCAGATAAATTATCTGTTGTTGTCATATTAAAACTTGATGGAAAATTCAAAACTTTCCTTTTGTCTAAAAAGATAGGTTATAAACTAGGTTAAGTTTCAACTACTTTAATTTTGATTTTGACTTTCACTTTGATTTTGAATACTGAGCAATTCTTTCAGTGAACGTGAGATGATCCACGCTGATACTGCGGTTATTTTGATATAAATTTGTTTAAAATTATTAATAATTTAAACAACACTGCTTAAATTCTTTTACGTTATGTGACGATACAATTGCTTCATATGTACTGACTCTCCTGAATAGAACTCTTGCGAACGAAGCAGAATTGAAGTGCGCATGCGCTAGACTACTAGAGCGTGTGGCGTTCGGAGACGCGACGACACATTTCACAGGTCAGAAAACGTAAATTTTTACTGCTTGCGTTCGACCATTAATGACGTGTTTTTAGCCGGGGTATGAGAAAAAATTTTTTACATTAAATTTCAATACTTTTTTAAACTTAAATCGTTGTAATTCGAGTAAATATTAACCGATTTCGCTGAAATTTGAAATATATTTTCTAAATATCATAGCGAAACTTATGATAATTATAAAAAATGTTGATTCTTAAATAGTTAGTCGCAATTGTTTATTAATTAATACAAATTACAAATTGTGCGTTTATAATGTACTCGAGAAAAAAGTATCGAGGGAACTTTCAAGTACAAGAAACGTGTAGCGAGAAAGTTTTTGGTTTTTGTATAAAGAAGATTTGTGGAAAGTTTCAAATCGATTGATAAATAATTAAAAAAGATATAACAGCATTTACAAGTAGCGCGCATGCGAGCGCTGCAATTTTCTTATAAGTTAGATTCTCAGTGAATATTACGTCAACTGAATGACTCTTGGTAATATTATTTGGAAAAAGCAATAATACAAATATAACAATATGATATTTATTAAAAGTAAATAAACATATAAATAAATAAACAAATAAATAAATAAACAAAAATCTGTATTGTAATTATTTAATAATTAAATAATTACATTACAGATTTTTGTTTAATACTGATTTTTTTATTGTTTCAAAGGATTTCTTTATTATTTTGTCTGTTAAACCTTTTTTTCTTTCGCATTAGTAATATGAGTTTTCTAAAAACACAAAATGTAATATTTTTAAACAATATAATGTTGGGATTTATATTTATAAAAGTAAACATATATGCGTATGTACACTCGACGGACACTGATTCGCGACCCCATTTTCGCGCCTTTAAACGTTATCCATTGAGTTTAGAATGGTTGCGCGACCATGTTTCAAAAATAAGTTTCCATCTAGATAAATATAATTCATGCTAACTATAAGACAAGGGAACATAAATAAAGAAATGGCGGTAAAATTCAAATGGGCATTAATTCGAATATAAAAAATGATAAATGATAAAACAATAAATAAATGTTAAAGTAAGCATATTTTTATAAAGCATTCTTTACATATATTATGTAACCATATGCGATGACAATCATAAGAAATCATAGCTTTTTCATTACTTCAGTATTAAATCATTGCTCATTTAAATTTTACCGCCATTTTTTTATTAATCTTCCCTTGTCTTATAGTTGGCATGAATTATATTTATTTAGATGGAAACTCATTTTCGAAACATGATCGCGCAAGCTAACCTATATTTCAAAATCTCAACGGATAACGTTGCAGATATTCAAAAAGGGGGTCGTGAATCAGTGTCCGTCGAGGTTTAACGATTAGACTTGTAAAATTGTACAGCACGAGGAATGAAAATTATTTTATACTTATAATGGAATTAAAAAACGGTCGGAAAAGAACGATGTATCATTTCTTGTTCTTTTCTGACCGTTTTTTGATTCCATTATTCCCCGTGGTGTACAATTTTACAAGTCTAAACGTTAAACAAAAGAAGACTGGTAGCAAAATATTCCTATATGTTAAGACTTGTCTAAATCGTATATACACTACCGCCGAGATACTTTTACCCCACTTCGTCTAAAATCGACTTATCTAAAAAGTTTTATAACTCTGGAAAAAATGGTCGTAGCCTAAAAATTCTAACGGGATTCGAAAGATTGTTGAAAATTCTTTCAAAAACTATTGGTTTGATATAAAAAAAACATTTTTTTCGTATCTCTTATCCTTGTTTAAAAAGAAATTTTTTTTAACTTTGTTTTGACTTTGTAAAATAGTGTTCAATTTTAGTAGAAATCGTTACATTAATACAAAACCAAATAGGTTTTAAAGCTTATATTTCAACGATGAAAATGCAATGTCGAACGTCTAGATTCGACCTTTTAAACCAGAGTTATAAGATTTTATATTTAAAAATAAGGTTTTTTTCGATGTATGAATATCTCTGAATTTAAGAGGAATAGAAAAATTTGTCAGAGAGAAAAAAATGTTCCTTTTTGGTCAAATAATAATAATATATAATAAAAAATTGATTTTGGAAAAAAAATTTTTTTTTGCATTTTTTACCCACGTTGTTCAATATTTTAAAGATATCAAAATTTCATTACATTCCAAAAAAAAAAAAAATTTTTTCGGCATGATGAGTTTTGCAACGTCAAATTTTTTGAAATTTATTTGAAGAAAATGAAATTTTTACTACCAAGTGACTTCAGTTTTACGTGCTCCGAGCGTAAATGCCCTTATTGCATCCGGGCCTTCAATTGATTAGTTATAACATTTTTAATTTTATAACTTTTACACAAATTTAATACAATTATAAAAAACGGTGCCAAAGTTTCAAAAATGATTTTATTTGACTGAAACAAAGTTTATTTTGTTCAGTTTGAAAATTAGAATCGGTTCACTAAAACATAATTTCGATTTTTATTTTTTATTCAAATTTATTGTCAATTTTCTACATTAAAACAGTGAGACATTTACATTTCTTCGTAGACAATAAATTTGATTAAAAACTAAAAATCAAAATTATGTTTTAGTAAATAGATTCTAATTTTCAAACTGAACAAAATAAACTTTGTTCCAGTCAAATAAAATCATTATTGAAACTTTAGCACCGTTTTTTATAATTTTATTAAATTTGTGTAAAAGTTATAAAATTAAAAATGTTATAACTAATCAATAATTCATTATTTGTATATTATTATTCCTGTTTTTATTATACTACATCACAACATTCAATTGCTTATAACTACCTAAATAAGCTTCGTAGAAAAAAAAAAACCATCAGTGATATTTAGACTTTTTAGAATTCTTTCGATTTCCGTCGGAATTTTTCACTAATAATCATTTTCAAAAAAGATATAAGTGATTGAATAAAATGTTTAAAAATGTGAAAAATTGTCATTTTTTTAAAAAAAGAATAAAAAATGGAAAAAATTGTTCGGAAAAATTTTAAATACCATAAAAAGTTAATATTTTTCGTATACTTTAATTTACTATTTTGATTTTTATTGTGCGACCATTAGAACCAGAGATAATGCTATTTAAAGAAGAGATGTTTTTCTAAATTTTGTTCGCAAATTTATGAACGGTACTGTAGGTAAAGAAAATACAGCTATATTGATGTGTATTATAGCTATATTTATGTATTTTTTTAGCTGTATATCTATGAAAAATATAGCTAAATTTTTAGCTATATTTCTAGCTATAATGGGCTAAAATAGGGATTGTATACCTATAAAGATAGGTAAAATATATCTAAAAATCTAGCTGTATTTCTCATAGATATACAGCTAAAAAAACACGTGAATATTCGCCTTGGTAAGACCTCTCATAAGAGCAATGTATAAGGACCCACTATCTGCAGTTCCTATTTTGACCACCTCTTTTAATTTACATTGTATCTCATGGCGCCACTTGAGGTCTTACCAAGGCGAATAGCTATAATACACAATGTAGCTGTATTTTTACCTATATTTTTAGTTATATTTATAAATGTTTTTTTTTGCAGGGTTATTATGTATATCATGTACCATTTTAACGTTAAATTAACGAGACAAATTTTTCATATCAATAAATTAAAACCTTTGTTAGGAAAAGTTAAAGAAAGATGCTATTGTAATATTTTATTCTATTAGAAATATTAAAATTTAAATTTCATATTCACGTGTTAGTTTAACAATAAATCGTAATGGCGCTGTCATAGTCATGAACTGTGAGCGTAGAGTTTTTCTGAAACCAATCCTACCTCAGAGATAGCACGTGAACGCCTCTGCGCCCGCGCAGGCTTAGAGAAGAAGAAGCAGTGATCAAGCTACTCATTTGTAAATCAGTCTTGCTCTACGAGCTGCTGCGTTTAGTTGCATTAGCTCTCTAAATACAGTCATATTAATTAAGATATTCTTGCTTATTTTCATGCTCTTAATCTTCATACCTAATTTCTATATAGCAGTGCTCTAAAACTCCAGTAACGCCAGTAGACATTAGTAGACATCAGATAACAAAATATTAAAGCGTGTAACAAATTACAAGTAGCGTCACATCATTAAAGAACAAGCATTTGCATTTTATATACGTTTTTCTCACGTAAGCTTATCCAAGTGTCTGATTCGACGCATTGCCGAGCAGTATACTTTATTCTAAATGATTTGTTAGCACATAGTAACAAATCTGCAAAGTAAATAATTATTGACGCGAATTATTTCATGCTGCATAAAAAATGAAGGCTTTCGACGTTTTAAAAGGTAAGCTACACAAAGAAAATATTGAGTCAGGCCATCCGGAATAAACCTTTAAAAACCTACTATACGAATTTAATACTTTTTGCTGCAAATTTTTCAAGGTTTATGTATTAGATACAGACGCAAAAGGATAGACCGATTGTGCTGTGTATTTGCTGTGGTTCTTAATGTGAGAAAGAAAAACCTGCATAATATGTGTTTCTATCTTTCTCTTGTACGAAAGTTTGAAAAAGAGAGAAACACATCACATATTTTTCCTCTCTCATAAAACAGTCCAACTCATCTGGTAAGGACACTCAGTCTACTTACTCTCTTATGTCTATGGTTAGAAATAATATCCTCTAATATTTTTGAAAATTTTTATTTTTTTAAAAGTTATTAAAAATCTAACCTTTAGGCATATTTTCTTTCGAAATGCAATTACTTAGAGATTAACAAATAAAAGTTAACGAAAATTTAATGATAAATTTAAGGATGTTGCCCTGGGTGGTTGTTCTATCAAGCTGACAAAGTTTTATTAAAAAGACAGAATATATTATGTTAATGTGCCAAACAAAGGTAGCAGTATTTAGTTTATCACTCTGCACGGTGCTCCTGAACCAGTTTCAATGAAAGTGGTTTGTCATTATAAAATTCGAAAATTTATTGTTTCTATACTACATCTAGATCAATTCAAGCTAAAAATAGAAAAAATCAGTTCGGCGCTGTTTTGAAATAACTTAAAAAAAAATGTTGAATAATTAATTTTATAATTTGGAAAAACACGTTTGTCAAAAACTAACTCAAATAATCACAAATATCTTATGTTAATACTATGAGTATAACTCTTAGACATTAACAGTAAATTAAATATTCTTGACGAAATTTGAAAATTACATGTGTATATAATAATTATAAAAATTATATGTGTATATAATATCTTTGCCAAACTTATCTATATGTATACACTCCCACACATGTTTTTGACCTTTTTCGATAAAAATTGTATGAATTTCAAAATATCATAGCTCTGCGAAAAATCAACGTACAGAAATAGCCAGGATGGATTTAGAAGGGTCTGGAAGAACACTCGAAAATGGCATCGTTTTTATTTTAAAATATATTGTTTTAATTGTTTATAAGAATTGAAAAACTAAATAAATTTTTAAAAATTTTGACCTATTTTTAATATTTTGCCATTTGCAAAAAAAAAAATTTTTTCTCTACTGTTAACGTCTACGATTTTTTATTAATTAGTTATTAGCTAATTCGTAAAAAATAGATACATTTGTTAACTCCTGCATATCTTCGTCATTTTTAACTTTAGAATAAAAGATTACAGAAGAAAAGACGTATTATTAGTAAATTGAAAATGTATACAAAGTTTGAACAACTTATTTAAAACTTATAAAAAAGTCACAAAAATTTTTTTTTTATATAAGTTTTTTAAACTTTGTATATATATTCGTAACTAAAAAATACACCTTTTCTCCTGTAATATTTTTTTCTAAAGTAAAAAATGGATATATGCAAGATTTAAAAAATGTATCTATTTTTTACGAATTAGCTAATAACTAATTAATAAAAAATCGTAACGTTAAGCAGAGAAACATTTTTTTTAAATGGTAAAATATTAAAACCACCCTGGTAGAAAATTGTCTAGTTTCATCGAGGCCTCGATTATTTAACATACAAAACTAGACAGATCTAGAGTAAATTTCTACCAGGGCAGGTCAAAATTTTTAAAATTTTGTTTAGTTTTTTAATTCTTACAAACAACTAAAACAATATATTTGGAAATAAAAACGATGCCATTTTCAAGTGTTCTTCCAGACCTTTCTTAATCCATCCTAGCTATTTTTGCACGTTGATTTTTCACAGAGCTATGATATTTTGAAATTCATACAATTTTTATCAAAAAAGGTCAAAAACATATAAGCAGGAGTGTATTAGTTATTTATGCTGTAGTAAGCAGTAGAGGGCGTCGTATGTAGTAGGCTAGTCAAATGGGTATTGAGGTCTCTTATAGTTGCGCTCGCAGCGCTGCTGTATTTTGTTTGTGATATTTTGTACTAAAGTATATTTGCTGTCAGCTTATTTCCCCGGGGATATATGAACAAGTAATATATCCCCGGGGAAATACTCAATATGCTATAGTAAGTTGGGATACAACAAAACTCTTCAGTACGAAGTGAGCGCCGATGTGTTTGGAAAGGATAGTAGTGTAAACTTGAGAACATAAACAGGCGCGTTAGACGATCGGCGCCGCATAGTTAAGTCCCGCGCATATTCAAATTTCATAATGGTCTTTTTCGTATTAAATACATTTTTAAAAATATACATTAAATAAATAATGGTTCATATTGATTTATTAATAATAAAATTTAGAGTTAATAGTGAAAAAAAATCACAGTAAAAGTGATGCAGTGAAAAAAATAGAATAAACATAAAACTTGTAAAATTGTAAGAGAAATAAAAAAATTTTAAAACTTTTCAGTTATAAGTTTGTACATTCATATTTACAAGTACAAACAAACATAACAGAAGAAAAGATTTTATAAACAGATGTATCTATCATATTTAGTAAATCAAAGAAAAATATTAAAATAATTGTGAATTAAAAATTTATGTATCCCAGCGATACAGTAAGCATCGCTTATGCTTTGTTTCTCGAAGCGTCACACGACAACATGTGGCGCTTGCGCGCGCAGACTCGTCTGCGCGCGCAAGACAGCCTCGTTTCACGCTTGTTCCACGCTTCTTTAAATTCTACAAAATTGATTCTTTCTCATTTTATAAATTCATGATATATACATTGAGTCTCAATATGTCTCAGGAGAAATCAATATGGCATCACCGATCCTACTATGTTTCGTTCAATATGTCAAAGAGCAATCATATTGAACGTAGGTTAGTGAAAAAAAAATGACTCGCGCTTCGATAGCAGCTATACTCATTACAAAATGTTAATCTAAGAAACAAAAGAAAAACTCAATAGAATTAAAATTTAATTTTAAAATTATTGGAAAAAACATTAATATTTTCAACTAATAAGTTATAGTTCCTCATACGGCCTACTTCGGACATAAAATCATCTATGTCCTTTGGCCGTTTATTCAGGTGGAATCTGAATCTCGAACAATGTTTGTCGCTTGAGCAGAAATCTACCTCGGGCGCGCGATGCGCGCCCTCGGCAATTTCAGCTCAAGCGACAAACATTGTTCTTGATTCATATTCCACCTGAATACGGCCAAAGGACATATATAATTAATAGATAAGTTTGGTAAATAACAATATACACATATAATTTTCAAATTTCATAAAGAATATTTAGTTTACTGTTAATGTCAAAGAGTTATACTCATAGTATTAACATAAGATATTTGTGATTATTTGAGTTAGTTTTTAACAAACGTGTTTTTTCCAGATTATAAAATTAATTATTCAACATTTTTTTAAAAATTGTTATTTAAAAAAAAGTGCCCAACTGATTTTTTTTATTTTTAGCTTAAATTGATCTAGAAATAGTATAGAAAGAATAAATTTTCGAATTTTGTAATGACAAACAACTTTCATTAAAACTGGCTCAGGAGCACCGTGTCTGGAACAAAGGGCCTGTTAAATAAAATAATGATAGAAATTGGTGAAATTTGGAATTATGATACTTAAGAATATTTTGAACTCACTCGCGTTTTTTCGACTTACTTTATAATAATAATAGAGAACTATAAGGAATAAAATAGAAAGTTTAACATGTGATTATACGAAACCGCGTCTAAGAAGGCTTACTGTGTCGATCGGAACGCCATCGCTATCAAAAACGTATTTTAGTTAATTAGTCCAATCAATAGAGCAAAAAAAGGCTATTTTAGACATTAATTAAAGGCTTAATGAAACCTATATAGAGTTGTTAAGGGCGATGAAAAAACATACCCTATATAAAATGTAACAAAAAAAAAAACGGTAGAAAATGCTCCAGGAGGCAGCAAAGTTGGCTAAAAGAGCTTTTTTAATTCTCTGAAGCAACCTATGTATTTTAGCAAAAAAAGTAATTAATAAAAGTATTGGAGAATAAAAAAACCTACAATTTGAGTACTGCCGCGATTATTTTCGTCAATTACCCATATGAAAATAATTTTTGTGAGAAATTGTGAATAACTGTTAATAACTATAATAAACTACCGCAATTGAGACATTAATAAGAATTAATAACAATAAAAAACAGTTAATAACAATTAATAATAGTTAATAATAGTTATGAACGCTAAATAACAATTATTAACTGGAAGTCATGATTATTAATAATTATTTATAGTTATTCACATTTATTCACATTTATTCACATTTATACACATTTATACACATTTATTAACAGTTACTCACATTTTCCAAAATTTTAGAATTGGTGAATAATTTATTATTATTTATACTTATTTATAATTATTTATATTTATTTGCAATTAGTTACAGTGAATTATAGTTATTAACACTTTTTTACAGATATTTACAGTTTTTCACATTTATTAACAGTTATTAACAGTTTTTCACATTTACAAAATTTTTCGCGTATATATATAAAAAAAGATTATACGTGTGAAAATTGTTGAAAGTGTGAAAAAGTGTTAATAACTGTTAATAAATGTGAATAAATGTGAATAAATGTGAAAAATTATAAATATTTGTAAATAACTATAAATAACAGTAAATTATTATTATTTACAGTTAATCATTATTATTATCTATTCGTAACAATTATTAACTGTTATTTACTGTTATTAATGTCACAATTGCGGTAGTTTATTATAGTTATTAACAGTTATTCACATTTTTTCACATTTTTACACAGTTATTAATAGTTATTCACAGAAATTATTTCCATATGGGTAGTTATTGCAAAAAAGCCAAAAAACCTTCAAAAATGGCCATTTATTGGATATCAATTATTTATTGCAAAAATAATTTTTTAAATATTTTTAAACTTTCAAAAGGAAGCCTTCATGAATACGAATAGAAAGAGAAGTTGTAAAAGCAAATTGGTTAATTTGTTGCTGAGATATTCCCTATTATTTATCCCAACACGCATCATGTTTATTGCTATAATTTTTTTTTGGCTGAACATATTGAGTTGCATAAGGGCTTAAGAGGAGGTCGAGTATATCTGTCCTTTTCTAATCAAAGAATTGATTTTATTACAGAAACTAATAATTTTAGCAAAAAATTAAGAGAAAGCCGCATTTCGAATAAAAAAGCAATATCTTCGTTGATGAGAAAGAATTAATCTTATCGCTTCGTTTCCAAGAAAACCTTGAAAAACTTGAAACACAAAGATTAGGGTAAACAATTTAGTTTTTCAAGGTTTTCTTGAAATCGAATCAATAAAATTAATTTTCTCTTAAAAATTTTGCTTTTCCTGATACGAGACGGGGCTTTCTCTCTATTTTTTGCTAAAGTTATTAGTTTTAACTAAAAATTTATTATTTGATTAGAAAAGGACAGAGATACGTGACCTCCTCTTAAACTCTTCATGAAGGTTCAAATTTTCATATTTTGTTAGAGCAAATCAGAAAATTGAATTGCAATATTTTTTATAACGCTTTAAAAAAGAGGATGTTTTTTTTTTATAAATAAATGAAGCTGGGGCTTTATTTATAACTTTTACGAATTTGCTATTTGAATATTCTTATAGCTGTGTTCGAAACGAAGATTTAAAAAAAAAAAGAACTCTCTAAGGCCAATAGGACCCGAGATAAGATTTTTTTTTTTTTAAATCACAGTTACTTTGTTTATAACAATTAAGAAACGAATCAAGCGTTATTTTTTAGTTGAAGATTTATATTTTAAAAAACTATGATTAGATTTTAAAAAATGCGACTCTTTATTATTAAAACTAAAATAATAATAACATACAAATAATAACGTCAAGGTCGGAGTCGTGGTGGGGATGCTTGTCTTTGCGCGTGAGGAAAGTTAACGAAGGATCCCGTTCCAATAAAATTCGTAAAAATTAACCGTATCTCCGTAAATAATGGACCGATTTTGATATTTTTTTTAATCTGAGATACCTTGAAAAATTATTAATATTGGTGCAAATAGTTTTTCAAAATAGGGTGTATTTAATTTAAAACAACTGTACCTAATACAGACACCTTAAACGCAAATGATTGTTGTGGCTCACTAAATCAATATTTTTAGACGTTTAATGTCTCATTTTAAAGCTAAAAGAAAGAACTTTAAAATAAGATATCATGAGTTTCATTACGATCAATATTTACGAAATGCACGCGGATTTACGTAAATGTTGTAAATGAACTTACCTTATTATTCCTCGTAATAATTACATTTGGAACCTGGAGATAAATTTAATTAAAATTTTTATTATTCCTATATTTTAACTAATTATTATAATTAATTTTTAGTTTTAATAAATAAAAAAATAATTATTAATAATTGCAAAAATTTTAATAGTAATAATAAAAATTGTTATCTCGATTTTTTTTTTTTATTTGTTCTTCATGCAAAAAAATTTTTTCATCATTAAATATATTTTTATCTTTTTTCTAAAACTAAACCACTAAGATTTTCATGTAAGGATTCGCATTTTTTAGAATCTAATCATAGATTTTTAAAATATAAGTCTTCAACTAAAAAATGACGCTTGATTCGTTTCTTAATTGTTATAAACAAAGTAACTGTGATTTAAAAAAAAAAAATCTTATCTCGGCTCCTATTGGCCTTAGAAAGTTCTTTTTTATTTTAAATCTTTGTTTCGAACACAGCTATAAGAATATTCAAATAGCAAATTCGTAAAAGTTATAAATAAAGCTCCAGCTTCATTTATTTATAAAAAAAACACCCTCTTTTTTAAAACGTTATAAAAAATATCGCAATTCAATTTTCTCATTTGCTCTTAACAAAATATGAAAATTTGAACCTTCATGAAGAGTTTAAGCCCTTATGCAACTCAATATGTTCAGCCAAAAAAAAATTATATCAATAAACTTGATGCATGTTGGGATAAATAATAGGGAATATCTCAGCAACAAATTAACCAATTTGCTTTTACAACCTCTCTTTCTATTCGTATTCATAAAGGCTTCCTTTTAAAAGTTTAAAAATATTTAAAAAATTATTCTTGCAATAAATAATTGATATCCAATAAATGGCCATTTTTGATGGTTTTTTGGCTTTTTTGCAATAACTAACTGACGAAAATAATCGCGGCAGTACTCAAATTGTAGGTTTTTTTATTCTCCAATACTTTTATTAATTACTTTTTTTGCTAAAATGCATAGGTTGCTTCAGAGAATTAAAAAAGCTGTTTTAGCCAACTTTGCAGCCTCCTGGAGCATTTTCTACCGTTTTTTTGGTTACATTTTATATAGGGTATGTTTTTTCATCGCCCTTAACAACTCTATATAGGTTTCACTAAGTATTTAATTAATGTCTAAAATAGCCTTTTTTTGCTCTATTGATTGGACTAAATTATTATCTTTTGAGGCATTTTAAACTCAATAAAAATGTTTTCTCTATATACAGTACCGGCCAATAATTCTGAGCAGGGTAATCAAATTTTGGCTCTAACTTTGAAGGCGCACATCTTCTTCAGTTTTTCTTCAAAAGCTTTCTTTAAGCTTTCTTAATTTTTTTTAATGATGTCTTAACATTTTAAATAATTTTTTCATTTTCGTCCAATCAGTTGTAGTTTTTTCATTATTGCAAATAGAAAAAATCTGAAAAAAGATTCAGAAAGCGCTTTAAAAATGATATGAGCAATTATTAAAAAAAAAATTTTTACATTATTTTATTGCAAAGTTTCAAGCACGTAAAGTTATCAATCCTCATACTTTTATCATTTTTTTTTTTTTTCTAAGAAAAAAAAGTTAGTTATATAGAGGATATTATCCTCCTCTATATAATTAACTTTTTTCATATGATGCATCAGATAGATTCTAGCCCGGTTCCCCGTTTAACACATTACATCAGGCTAGCCCATCTGACACACCATACCGAAATCTTTGACTACCGATCGATGGTCAGTCACATTTTTGTGACCAACAATCAACCAATACCCAATGAGATCGGATTTTATAAGAACCGCACGATATTATTAGCACATACATTAATTTTTCTTTAGAAAAAAAAGTCAAAGGTACACTCACCGTTAATGGATTCTTTCCGAATGTTTTGAAATCCTCAACTTTGATTGGACAATTTCGTTATTTTCTTTGCTTCTATTGGAACATTTTAAAAAATTCGGAAAGAATCAATTAACGTTGGGTGTACCTGGCCAAGATTCGAACCCATGTCCACCGTGTTGAAGGCAAGAGCTCTATCCGTTACGTCACTGCGCTCTCACACTTTTATAATAAAAACTAGTTGTTTTTTTCTAAAAAAAGTATGAAGACCGATAATTTTATGTGCTATGATATAAAAATTTTTTTAAATAGTTGCAGATGGGATTTTCGAAGCCCTTTCTGAATCTTTATCAAATTTTTTCTATTTGTAATAATGAAAAAACTACAGCTAATTGAACAATAATGAAAAAATTTTTTTAAAATTTGAGACTGTCTATGCGGTATATTATTATAAAAACATCATTAAAAAATTTAAGAAAGGTTTTGAAGAGTACTTTAAGGTGGATCATGCATGTAAGACCGTATCATGTTTTGGGTTCCTTGGTGGTATTTGTATTATTGCAAATTTTTATAAATTAATACACTCTATATGTCTCAATTATAACTATTATTATTTTGAAAACAAAAATCATTGCATAAGTAAATGCGTAGAAAAATTTTTTTTTTCTTGAAAAGCCCCTTGTGATTATTTACTTATATACGGCACTATACAGCGGACTTCGTAATATGTATACATGCACTCTAAGCGTCTTAAGATTATCACGCATGCGCAGTATATACCAGCTGATTTACTCGATTCTACGTTAATAAAATATTTTCAACTTTTACACTTAATTTCTCTTTATTTACATCGTTTACTCCCTTTTTCCTCGATCATAATATAATCGTTATTAAATCGTCTGTCTTTCATACGTTTTTTATCAAAAACTTTTAAGTAACAAAAAAGTTATAATCAATTTTATGCATGAATCATGATTTTTCCCATTTACGCGTGTGTATAATATCTTTTTTTCAGACATTGATTACTTGAAATTTTGATGGTTTACCTTATGTTTTTATTATACCAATGAAAAGATGGGTATTTCAAGATTATTATAGTAAAGTTTCGTCAAAAACTTTTAGGTTTACAAAATATCATTGGGAATGGATGATCCACCTTAAGATGGTCTTCTCAGAATTTTTCTTGGACCATAATTGAAGGAGATATGCATCCTTAAAGTTGGAGCAAAAATTTGATTACCCTGCTCAGAATTATTGGCCAGTACTGTAACACAATGTATAAGATCCTAAAAATTACGTATAAACTTTATTTGATTGTTTATATGTAATCAACTTGATTAGACATAATTAAAATTATTCTCTATATACTATATTTATATACTATAAAACATTAGTTATATACGCCATTTGGGAGTAAGAAGGATGAATACGGGGCGAGTTTGTTGCGAGAACAGTAGACAGTCGAGGGCGCGCAAAGCGCGCCCGAGATTGACTGCTGTTCGAGCAACAAAGTCGCCCCGTATTCATCCTTCTCACTTCCAAATGGCGTAGATGATTTTATGTCGTTGTAGCAGGTATGAGGGACTATAAAATTATAAATGTGCAAATTCGCAATCTTTCTTTCTTTTTATTTGAATTTGAATAAAAGTATGCTAACAGTGTAGACACTCGTCTGCGGAACCGTCATCGATGTGTCACAAATTTGACAAGCTGACCACGCAATTTCACACACATTTTATATTTAATTTTTTTCTTCACTGTCTATCTTTCATTATAATAATTAATTTTTTGTTAATTGTACAAATTTTTTTCATTATTTGCACTAATTTTTTTTATGAATAATCAAATTTTTATTTTTTTCTATACTTTAAAATGTATTAAAGAACAAAATGTCAAAAGAAAAAACAAAACACGCCGATTAAACTAATCAATTTTACGACTTCGGCGATTGCTTCATAACTAATTACTATCTTATAGTGCGACGTATAGATGTTAGATGACTCCATACGTCACCATGTGAGGTATGGAATTATCTATATTTTTTATGTGAAGTATAGCAAACTGAATATAGTTGTGCTATGAATTGAAATGTATGTAATCTCAATACCCATTCAACTAGCTTTGCACATACAACATCGAATACCTGGTACAACGACATAAACGATTTATATTTACGTTGATTTTCTACTACACTCATCTTTATATTTTTCAAGTTATCTTTCACTCTATATTTACTTTTTGACTACGAAATTTTAGTAACGTTTGTAATTTTAGTCAATGATTATAAAATTTTTCTGAATCTTTCTTTTTTTCCAATAAAAACGCTCGACTTTTCTATTTTTTTTTCATTTTTGACATAAAATGATATTGTTTCAGCAGACTCAGCGCAACGATGATCTGAACCCTATTAAAAAAACACGTGTTTTTTACATGTAAAATTTGCGTGTTTTTTCACGCATATTTTTCACGTGTTTTTTTCACATGTATTTTTCAGGTGTATTTTTCACATATATTTTCATAGCTTTTCGAAGATCTTCTACCATCTGGTCTCTTATATCTGCGTCTTCCAAATATGTGTAAGGGATGACAAAACTTAGAAAAACGCCACCTAGTGAATTAAAACCGCTATTAATGATCTATTACGTCGGTTTGACTTTAAGTCACTAGGTGGCGTTTTTCCAAGTTTTGTCATCCCTTACACAAATTTGGAAGACGCAGATATAAAAGACCAGATGGTAGAAGATCTTCGAAAAGCTATGAAAAAATATGTGAAAAGTACACCTGAAAAATACATGTGAAAAAAACACGTGAAAAATATGCGTGAAAAAACACGCAAATTTTACATGTAAAAAACACGTGTTTTTTTTAAATAGGGTACTGTCCGGCCTCTTATATCTGCGTCTTCCAAATTTGTGTAAGGGATGACAAAACTTAGAAAAACGCCACCTAGTGACTTAAAGTCAAACCGACGTAATCGATCATTAATAGCGATTTTAATTCACTAGGTGGCGTTTTTCTAAGTTTCGTCATCCCTTACACAAATTTGGAAGACGCAAATATAAGAGACCAGATGGTAGAAGATCTTCGAAAAGCTATGAAAAAATATGTGAAAAATACACCTGAAAAATACACGTGAAAAAAACACGTGAAAAATATGCGTGAAAAAACACGTGTTTTTTTTAAATAGGGAATGTATTCAAATCTCTGTTGTTCAAGTTAAAATACTGATGGAAAAAAACGTTATTTTTTAAAATATTAAATTTTTCATTAATTAATAAACAACTAAACAATATTTAAAATTAGCAAATAAGTATTAGATATATTTATTTATATTACAGTAAGATTTTTTTAAATCTCTCCACTAACTTTGTAAATGTAATATAAAAAATATTGTAAAAGTTCAATTTCCCATAAGAGACATTGTTAATTATGCAAAAAAATAATTAGTGATATCTTTGTTTTTAGATTTTAATAAAAAATCGACAAATATTCCAAATGAAAAAAAAAAAAATATTCATCGCGAGCTATCCAATTTTATATACATATTCTTCACTTAAAAACGAACATTTTTTATCCTTTGATATTTTTTAATACGGTGTAATGCTTACGAGATATAGCAAGCTGAAGAAGCTAATTATTTTAGAAAAATCGTTATAACTTCTTAACGATTTATGATAGTATAAAAGATTAAACAGCGTTTAAAAGAGGATAAAAAAACCTTTAATTTCAGAGGTATAATGTTAACGTAGAATAATTTCGCTAAAATTGGCCTAGGGTTAAACACGGGCAAAAAATTTTTGAAATTTTTTGTTTCTTTTAGCTCCATAAATATAGTTAAAAATATATATTTTTAAATCAAACTATCAGCATTTAAAAGAGCACTAAAATATACATTTCTAACCCATCTTTTCAAAATTTTTTCATACACTTTCCAACGAAACAGTAAAACTTTTTTTATTTTATCTTGATTAATTAGGGTGGGCAACTTCGTGTTAGCGGGAGTGTATACATATAATGGTACAATTTTATATATAATGTAAAAAAAAATTTGGTGGCTTCCACGTTCATCTTTACGATCTTAAGGATGTTCAATGGTGTCATGCGGGGAGGTGAAGAGTCAGAGGGGTACCCTATGCTTTAACATAGGAAAGAAGGATCGCTGCCAACTTAAAGTAATCAAATATTTTTCAACAAAAAGTTCTTTGAATGGCACTTAGAGATGAAATATATTATTCAAATTACATTTAAACGTTTTTATTTAATAAATAAAACATTTTAAAATGTTATTTAATTTATTATAAATTAATTTAAGTTCGGTAATATGTTGTATGAAATTTGGCAACGTAGCGCTTCTATTTGTAGGTTAAGTTTAGCAGAAAAATATTATCTTCCAATTCAAATCTTATGTTATATATACGCAACGTTGCCAAATCTTTTACGTAGCAGTAGCGGGTTTTCAAAAATTAACTCTTACTTTAACTTAAACTTTGGAAATCTCTGTCAATTTTCCTGAAAGGTATATAAAAAACTATATGAAATGAATCCTTAGATAATATACTTTCATAATATCTAAATTTTAATTTGATCTGTTAACTTTTATGACAGAAATTTATATAAATCGCAATCGATTCTCAGATCGCCCATAAGAGCCCATGTTATTTTTCGTATTTTTAACATTAAATTTCTCGAAAAAACATGCGGAATGAAATATGGAAAAAAATTGAGGTACTTTAATTTAATATAATAAATCATATTTTAAAATTTCAAAGCATTCTGTTAACTTTTACGTAACCATTGAACATCCTTAACGTATTACCCCACACCTTTATTTATACTTCCAATTTTATTTTTTTACCCGTCCCATTCCGCATTCGCCCGAGGTAATGCCCGTGGAGAGGGAAAACCCATAGGCAAACCCAGTGGGATAAAACCTGGGAAAACCCTCTCTGGAATGGGTCGGTGTATATAGCAGATTCGGTATTAGGCATCCTTGTATCAGGATACCTACACCGTATCTGCCACACCTCCCGCTCACATTGCCATGTGGTCAGTACGCCCAAGCGATCGTCACACAAAGCAAGTCCAGATTGGACGCGCAGCGTTCTTTGGAGCGGTCACCCATCCAAGTACTAACCGCAGAGGGGCGATTCAACCTATGCTACATATGTATGTATCACGACGTTTAGTTGTGAGCAAGAGAATAAAAAGTGTGCGCGCGCATTACGTACGCGTGATACATACATATGTAGCATAGGTTGAATCGCCCCTCTGCTAAGACAAGTCGTCGCGCGCAAAAATTGTATCTACATGGAAACGGAGACTTGAGGTCTTGACGGTTCGACAGACGATTCAATACGCGCGACGACTTGTCTTAGCAGTGCTACCAACTTACGTTTGAACGTACATACATATCACCGTGATACATACATATGTAGCATAGGTTGAATCGCCCCTCTGGCGCGCGCCGAACCTCTCGGCCAATGCGGCGGTATATATAATGTATATATATAATGATTTATGTATAAATTATATATTATCTATATATTAATGGAAAAATTTAATTATTTTCTAAAATTTATTATAACAGATTTTGAATAATTCCAAAAAAATTATCATATGTGTTCAATTATTAAAGTATTAAATTCGTATAGAGGATTTTTAGTGGTCCGATTCAAATAGCATCACTCATTATAACAATATTAAATAATTAGGTCAAATGATATTAAAAAGTAAAATAATAAATTTAGCTGCAGGTATTTGCATTCCGTTTGGTGATGTAACAGAGGCTCAGCATTTTTTAGATCATGTAATTAAAACAGAAGATAACCATCAACAAAAATTTGATCAGAAAAAAATGAGTACAATGAAGACTCTAATGGAAGAATTTATTTCATTTGTTGAAAATTTTGATTGTAAGAAAAACCAAATAGCTATTTTGGAATTAAAGCTTCGAATTAAATTTTCTGTAAAATTATGGAAAATGTTTTTAAATTTCATGACTGAGTACAACGGAAAGGATGATCGTATAATTCGAGATATGATAGATGTACTTTTAAAATATTTTAAAGCATTAGCAGAAGCTTATGACATAATCGAAAAATATGATGAAAAAAATAACATAGAGAGAATTAAGAAAGATGAAGCGTGTAATAACACTGGTGATTCAGAAACATCGAACTAGAAAACAAAATATTAATGATAAATGTATTCTTATGAACATGTAACATTTATTATCAAAATAAAAGATTCATTTTTTCATAATTAATATATATGTTTATTTTCATTATTAACTTACAAAATTCATAGAAATAATATGAAATTATGCAAACTATAATAAAGAATATTTTTTTGTTACTTATTATCGTTAACAATTATATCTTTATAAAGATAATTCACTACTGACAATTCAACGGATTTCAAGTAAGAACAGTAATTTTTTAAATTATAAAGTACTCTTACTGTGGTACATTCAAAATTAAGAAACTAAAAAGTACTATTTCAAAAAATTTGTAATATTTATTATTAATTTTTAAAATTAACAAATCCAATGTCAAATACCATCCTTGTAAATTAAAAATATTTATAATACAACATTAATTATTTCTTATCATCTGTAAGATTATAAATTTAATTAAACATCTATAAAATAAATCCAATAATGTAATTTATTATAAATTATATTCAGATAACTTTTCATAATTTAAAATTTTTTATAATTCATCCATACAGTGAATACTTTTTTTTTAACAAACCAGCATTTGCTTCATATATAGAAATATATTAAGCTGGTGAGTGGTTTAGTCGGTAGAGTGTTGGATTCGTTATCTCGGGGTTCTGAGTTCGAATGCCGCTCTCGGCAGCCGATTGATAGAAACACCTGGACCTTACATGTGCTGTTTCTTAGCTAAGAATAATTTACGTAAAAAGTTCAGATAAAATTTTTTCAATGAATTACATTTCAATGTATTATATTTTTATGATTAGCAATTAAATTGCAATCGATTCAAAGAATTTTTATTATTTTTATGTAAAATTTGTTCATACAAATTTTATTTTCTTTTCATTATTCTAAAATATATTTTTCAATTTTTAAAAATAATTATTTTTAAGATATTTAACTTATTTTGCAAAATTTGCAATTTCAAATTATAATTGCAAAACTATTTTTTATTCATTTATAAATATCTTGTTCGTTTTTCTATCAATTGAGCAAGGGTACTGATCAAGAAATTTGCTTTAAAGATAAAGGTCCTTGTTACTTACACCGTCACTTAAACAAGCAAAGATGGGGATCATAACTTTATTGAGATGTAAGTATTATTTATTTATTTTTTTATATTATTTAAATATAAATGTTATTTATATATATATATTTATAGATTATTTGAAAAATAATCATTTAAAAAATTATATGAAAATTTGTTACTTTTAGTCAAGGGAATCAACATTACAAATGAAGATGAAGCACTTGCTTGGGTGTCCAACTTGATAGATCATACGTTTGATAATAAAAAACACGATATGGCCCAGCTTTCAACCATTCAAGGAGCTGTAGAAGAATTCAAAAGCTTTTTGGATTTCATACAAAACAAAGAAATGACAGAAATTGATGCTATTAATTTAGATTTGAGACTCCCAGCTATAGAAAGTCTGTGGGGTAAATTGATGGAATTTCGACCGACGCATTTGGATTATAATCAAGAATATATACCAAAATTAAGATTAATTTCAACAAGCTTTTTTGAGTCTTTAGCTCTTGGACACTATTTAAATCAAAAATCTAAAAAAGAATGAGTAATATTTATTTTATAATACATCTTGATACATCTTTTTTTATATTGTCACAGTAATAGCTTTATAAAGTTTGTTTTTTTTTAATAAAAATTAGAACGCAATTATAAACATTCAAATTATAAATAAAAATAAAATATTAAAAAATATTTTAAATTTTACTTTATTTAATATTAGTCAATAAGACCAATGACAATATTTAATGACTTATACATAATTTAAATCATTTCTGCAAATGAAATATATTTCTATATATTTATAAAAAAAAAACTTCATAATTCATTTAAACTGTTAAACTACTTTATTTTAACGATAAAGATGATCTGCGTGTAAATTTGAAGCTATTTCAGATTCCCATTTATCTCCATTGTTTAACAATTTTTCTTTATTGTATAACATTTCTTCGTGCGTTTCTGTTGAAAATTCAAAATTTGGACCCTGAAAAATTATAAATCACATCTAAATATCCATTTATTGCATTCAAATACTAAAAGTAAAATTATTTGCATCAATGAATTTGTGTTTAAGTATTATGTACTGCATTTCGATTGTACAAGATTATCGTGTACAGTATGAAATGCAGTTAAAATTTAAATTTAAATAAATAATATTTATGACACAAATATTTTTATTAATTAATTTTTTATAAAATAAATTAAAATTACCTCAACAATGGCATCCACTGGACAAGCTTCTTGACAAAAACCACAATAAATACACTTTGTCATATCGATATCATACCTAGTTGTACGTCTTGATCCATCAACTCTTTCTTCAGCTTCAATAGTAATAGCTTGAGCAGGGCATATAGCTTCACAAAGCTTGCATGCAATACATCTTTCTTCTCCTGATGGATACCTGTAAAATAATTATTTTTATTTTATAAAAGAAAAAAATATATTGTTAGGTAATACTTAAACATTATTAAAAATTTTGAATCAACATTTAAATTATAATAAAAATATTTCTATAATTAATAAAAACGGTAAATTTTATAAATTCTCACCTTCTCAGTGCATGTTCACCTCTAAATCTTGGACTTAGAGGTCCTTTTTCAAATGGATAATTGATGGTTGCTGGTTCTCTAAAGAAATGAGACAATGTTATACCCAATCCTCGAACTAATTCTTGCATAAATATTGTTATCACTGCTCTTTCTGCAATATCCTTCCACTCATTATTTTTTTCAGGATTGACATAATAATATTTATGTCGAACAGCAGTACATAATATCCTCGGAGCGAATTTTGTGATGTTAAAAACTATAAAAAATAAGAATATTTGATAAAAATATGATTTTATGGTTAATATCTTGACATTTGCCTGATGTTTTATATAATCAGAATTTATTACAGCAATATTAAATTTTTAACAATTAAGCAATTCAACTTCATTTTGTATTTTAAATTTAGTCAAACTTGATGAAATAAGATTTTTAATAATAAAAGGATATAATTAAGATAAAATTAAAAATATAGTTTCTTGTTAGGTTATGATTATTCAATCAATAGCGTTAAGGTTTAGACGTTTTAAAAGAAGGCAAATAACGTATCAAAATAATATTGAAAATGTATTAATAAAATGACATATTACTTTTTGTCGGTAACATCAAAGACATTGTAATAAATTTAATTAAAAGAAAATCTCCGACGAAATATTTTATTCGCAGTCTTGAAAACTTGCACCGAAAGATCGCAATAAGCAACAATCACTCACAGCAGACGACAAGAATTTAACCAATAAGATCACATGTAATTTACAGTGTTTTCGTATTAGTTGGTGCTGCGTTTCGACAGTTTCGACTATTTTAGAAACGATGATCGTTTCTTTGAAGAAAGAAATTTTGGCGGCATTAAAAAATTAGAAGCATTTTATTGTTATAGGATTAAAAAGACTTCATGGTGTTTCTAATATTACAAATACAAGTATTAGTATCAACAAAATATGTTTACTAAAAATTCGTTAATAACATGTGATTTTTTTAAAACGAAATTATGTGTACAGTGCCTCGTAAGTATTATTTGTATAATGTGGTTAAATAAATTAATATATTTATAATTTTTTAATCTAATCAAGTGGCACATTTTAATGTTAATTTCATCCAAATATAGAACTAATGCTATAATATCGTTAAAAAGTAATGAAAAAAAATTAACAACAATGAGTGAAACAGTTGAACAACTTATGACAAGCAAAGATGCTCAAGATAGGTGTAAACGTTGGGTTGAGCACATGAAAGATCCATTGTTAATTTTGAATGATAATGATAAACGCAAATTAGAAAGTGAATCCGAAGATTTCGTCGATACAGATTCTGAATTTGATTCGGTTTCAGAATGTGGAGCAAAAAAAAGAAAATTAGCTGTTCAGTTGAAATATGAAAAATTAGATTTAAACTGCGATTGGAAACAATGTAATTATAATAATAAATCAATGGAGTTATTTATTAGACATGTTGCAAATCATGTTACTGAACTTGATATTAGAATTACGGATGAATCTGAAGTTTATGCTTGTCTGTGGTCTGGTTGTATGTATGAAAGTAATGTAGATACTGATATTATGCGACATGTGAACTTTCATGCCTTTCATACTAAATTAAAATGTATTGGAACAAATGTTAGAGGAAGAACGAAGCTTCCTGTAAGCATTTTTTTTCTTTTTTTTAATCTTTAATTATTTTCATTATTGATAAATTAAATTAAAAAATTTTTAAATATTTTATTATAACAGAAATGTAGACGTGATACGGATTGGAAAAATATTATTGATTCACTACCTCCACATGAATGTAAATGGGAAGATTGCCCAAAAGGAAGTTTTAATAATTATCAATTATTTCTTTATCACATTTTAACTCATGTTGAGAATAATCCTAGAGGTAACAAAGTTGAAGGTGGAATTTCATGTCTTTGGAAAGATTGCAAAGGAAAATTTCCTAGTCTTTATAAGTTACGAGAACATGTACGAGTTCATACTAAAGAAAAAATAATTGCTTGTCCTGATTGTGGGTCTATGTTTGCCTCAAATACAAAATTCCATGATCATTGTAAACGACAAATTCCTTTGGAAGGTTTGTTATTAATATTAATTAATATATTTGTTTAAAATATAAAAAAAATTATTGGCTTTTTGAAAATTTTAACATATTTTAATACACGTTTTTCTTGTTTACAGTACAAGGTTTTCAATGTTCCTATTGTAATAAATATTATCCAACAGAGTGTATTTTAAGAGAACATATGAGGAATCATATCTTTCATTATAAATGTGATAAGTGTGATATGAGTTGTGAATCTCCTTCAGGTTTAGCTAAACATATATTGTATAGGCATACAAAGACTAGAAATTTCCCATGTTCCTTATGTTCACATGCTGCTAAATCTCAACAAGATCTTGATTACCATATGTCTGTTCACACTACTGGACCAAATTTTACTTGTAATGTTGATGGTTGTCCATACACTTGCAAAAATGCATATACGTTAGATAGGTAATTCAAATTATTTTATAAAATTTTTTCCTTCCTAATACTTTTAAATGTACCAATTTATTTAATATTTACACAAATTTTATTTATTATTTACAGACATGTAGAAAAAATGCATAGATTAGAAATTCGTTGGTATTGTTGTCATGAATGTCCTATAAAATACAGAAAAAGTTATAGACTTACAAGACATCTTATTGAAGCACATCACTTACGATGGTTAAGTGGTCATACAAGATTTCAATACATACTTGAAGATGATGGTTGTTATCGACTCCAAACAGTAAGATATGAAAGTATTGATGAAGATGCGAACATTGATAAAGAACCAAGTTCTCATAATGAGAATGAAAATGAAGTTACATGTGCCAACAAAGAGGTGAATTTCATATATTATTATATAAATATAGTAATGTTTCATCTAAAAAAATTTTTATAATTTAAAGGTATCTGAAGACGTACAAGATAAAAGAGAATCTGGAAAATCAATGCCCGCTATTCCCTCTGCTAATATTTTAATTTCTATTGACGAAATAGATGAACATGGAAATATTATTAATAGTAAAGTTATTGAAACTCAAGAAACAACAGAATTACCGCCATCAACAGAGCCTCCAATTATACTAACGTAATAATTAACGATCCTTTAATTTTAAAGATTTGTTTTATTTTATCGATTTAGACAAATTGCAAAATACATTATTTTTATATTTTCAACATTTGTTGTATCCAACAACATATTTGGTTACATAGTATTATAAAACTAAATATTATTAAGAAATATTTATGTCCTAAGATGAAAAGACTTATTAGATGACAAGTAAATGTTAAGAGTTTAATAAAGACAAATATAAAAATTGTACGTTTTTTTTTAATAAATATATATGAGATTACAATATTTTTAACACTTCTCTTATTTAAGTATTGTAGAAAAATCCATATCAATAGATAGTTATAAAAAATGTAATTTCAATAAATAATTTACAATTCATAATCATTCAAATTAAATATCAACATAATATTTAAAAAGCATAAGAAGCATGTTTGAATCACATAAAATTTATCTGCAAATTTGTAAAATATTGATAGGTACTTAATAAAATTTAATATAAATTTATAATTATGATTTACATTCATATTCATTTTCTTCTTTTACATTTTGTTCTTCCTCTTCGTCTTCTTGGCGCTGTTGTACGACTAGTATCGGATTTTTTTGAAGATCTGGAATAAGAATAGTTTTGTAATACAAACCAAAAATTAAAAATATTTTAAATATTTTTTGTTGGAGCAGATTATAAATGTACCTGTGTACTCTGTTTACTGACACTGTAGGCTGTTTTTTTAATTGTAAATGTTGCTGCACTAATTCAGCCAATTTTCCTTGTTGAGCTAACATCGATAAAAATGTACAAATAAATTCATCATAATTATGAGTCCTTCTGCAATCATCAATCTGAAAAACAAAAATTTGTTTGTATTTCTTTTTTATTCATCAATATATTTTTATGTAAATAACAGCCTTACCTTATACTTGTTTCGTTTATCGTTTTCATCTTTTAATGCCGTTTCACAAATGCCAATTTCATGTTCTAAATTTTTTAATAATGCCAAGAGATCTTTTGGAGCAAAGGTGTGAGGTTCAAAGAGTTCAGGATATTTAGAACATAATTTTGAATCTATTTTTTCAACTTTCTTTTCTTCTGTAACTGTATCTCCATTACTTGTTTTAACTCTTGCATGTGGAATTCTTACTTCTCCTGATAGACATACTTTTTTATTTAATTGTGTACTATCAGAGACAAGTCTTTTTCCATTAATATTTATATTGCCCAAGGAACGAGCTGATTAAATGTAATACATATATCAATTAGTACCATATTTTATTAAAATAGTATATATGATTTCTATATTAATCTTATATTAATTACTTACATAATCCATTATCGTTTTTTTCATTTCCAGCGACTTTAATCACAACAAACTTTTTAAAATCCTTTGTTGATGTAGGACTTATTTGACCAGAATTCCAACTCCAACCTAAATGAAATTTTTGATTTAGAAATATTCATATTTTAATGTAATCTAGATTTTAAAAGTATATACTCACTCTGTGGTGAATTAAAAGCAGAACCTATTTCAGATGAAGTGTCAGTACTTGATGAACTATGTGCAGGGGATGTTTGAATTTGAAGAGGTGTTGCATAATCGAGTGCACAAACATTGACTACTTTTTCAATACCACTGTTAAATGTTAAGAATACATTAATTATTTTTATTAATTGCATGCAAATAATTATTTTTAACTATTAACCTTTGAGTTATCTACTACTTTTAATAATGTTCAAATGAAATTTTTACCTCGTTGAAGGCTTTGTATTTGAATTGGAAGCTTCTTCAATTTCATTGTTTGAATCATTACATTTTTCTACACTAATAACTGGTATTGGATTTGTACCTTCAGGTTCATTTTTTACTACAATACTATTTTCTTCTTCAGTCTTTTCTTTCTTTTCATTTGATTTTTCTGACTTTTCATTATCAGTACTATTACTATTATTACTACTATTACTATGATTCTTACTATTATCGGAGTTATTTTGATGAGTTAATTTTACAAGTTGCTGCAGAGCTTCAAGAACTATTTGTCTATTAGTTTTGAGCATTGTTAATTTATGAGAAATTGCAAGCCTACGATCTGGTACAACAGCCATTAAATTAAATCTTATATCTTGCAATTGTTCTCCTGTCGAAATTCCTAATCGATCTGTTATGACTCGTTTAAACTGTTCTGTCCATTCTTCATCTTCTTTCCATGGACCATGATCCATTGGAAAAGGTTTTAAGCCATCTAATTCAAAAAGCCTTCCATTTATAGGCACATAACTGACAAAATGATAAGCTTCTCCAGTAAACCTACCACTAGATACACCAGATGTATTTTTTTCTTGTCTTCTTTTAGCTTGAGGCATAGCATGGGAATTATGTGCACATGCTAATTCTGGTGTGTTACCTATAGCCCATCCTTTATTTTCTGGACACATACCAGTTGTATGAAGTTTTAAACGTGATAATGTTGCGCCAAGATCAATACTTGGACAGTTTAATAAAACAGAAAGTAAAGCGTGTGTAGCACAACTATTCGGGACAACCTAAAAACAATTATTATTAAACTTATACTGATCACCAAAAATTGTAATAATACTTATGATATTTGACAAAGAATATTTATATTTTACCTGTTGTGCGAAAAATATACTGTTGACAATCTCTTCATCCTTGACAAAGCTTTCATCTTGATCAACGACCTTACGACGTGATCGTCTTTCTTCTATCCAACGAAATAAAAATATAAAACCATAAACAGGACCCTCCAAAGATTTTTGAAGATCGTATATCTCTTCAACTTGAACTCCTTTTACACCAAAATCTTCCAAAAGAAGCGTAAATAATCCTAAAAAAACATATTTATTTTTCAATGATATTGTTTGAGAATTTTAAAATTTATTATTTTCAATCACATATAGCAATTATTTTGATTGATAATCAAAATAATGACATCTAAGAGGTGTGTTTATATTTTCTATACCTGGATCACTTTCAAGTTCTAACCAACCCTCGGTCAAGCGGTTAATGTCAACTGGCATTTTGGTGTCATTTCCTTTTTATAACTTTGCACGAAATATATTAAACATGTAAAATTATGTTTACAATCTTATTTAAACTTTATTGTGTCATTCCAAGTATCAGCTGTATAAGATGCCATTTGTATCTTTCTTTATTTCACGCAAACTGAGCTCGCACATTATAATATCTATAGATGACTTATTAGTCACGTGACAAGGTCGTATGATCTTTTTGTAAAAATTGTCTAAAATTTATTTAAAAAATTTTCCAATATTTTTTAATATTGCAACATGTTATTTCAAATTTATAATATCTATTGAGATATCTAAATAAATATTAATAAGTAGAATTATTTAATTATTTATTTTAAAAAAGTATAATGAATAAAGCATAAAGGCTGCTTTTTAAATATTACACGTCGATTGATGAAAATGCATCCGTTTATTTTTCTCATCTTATCTCAATTTTTTTAGCAGACTTTTATAAGATAATTCCGCGATAAATATAACCTAATCCAAGCTAAAAAAAGAAAAGTTATTCTGAAATATACTATCTACGTACAGAATGGTCTTAAACGATAAATACGTATATAAAAAGCACTATATATTATATTAAATTAAAATTTTTTTAGTACAAAGTGGTGCACATGCGCACATTTTCTAACGCAGCTGGTTTTGCTTTTGGCTAGGGTGAAAAACCGTGAAAAAAATTGGACTTTTTAAATACCCGTAGCAGTACAAAGAAACAAGAGAAAGAAAGTAGAAAGTGCAATACACTGTGTAGTGTTGAAAAAAGGAAACTTTTGATGAGAAAAAAAGAAAATATAGTACAAAGTGTCGGATTTTGTTTTTGTTTTTTTAATTTATTTCAGTGATAGCTAGTGTAATAAACATGAAGTAAAAACGCTGAAATACGTTCATCTGAAAAATAAAAATAATGGGTATTTTCCCAAGTACATCTTTTTCTTTGTTACAAAAACTTTAAAAAAAAAGTTGCTCGTGAAAAAATATTAATCATGTTACTTATTTAAGATGTTTTACAAACATAAAGGTTTTATGTAAATTACAAATAAATATTACGAAATTTCGTTATACAACGTTTTGTTATTGTTAAACTGTTAATATAAAAATTGTAATATTACAATATTTTAATAAAGATTTACCTATACTTTAAAACTAAAGAAAATTATTTAGTGCTTCATATTGAAACGTTTGTTGTTCTTTATCCATAATGAATTTTATAGATTCTGGAGTGGAGACTGGTAATGACTCGAATGATAGTTCAGTCATTCAACATGATAATCTTGTTGCCATGACTTCTGTTGATACATCTGATCAAAATCAATCAAATGTTAGTAATGTTTCTGCAATTTTTACATCCTCTAGCGGAAATGCTAATGGAATTATAAAAGAAGTAGATTCATCAAATGAAATAATATCATCACCAGCAGCTACAGGTCAAGAATCATTACCTGGTGCAGTAGTAGATACACTTCAAAGTACACCAAATAATAGTTTGGTCAGTGTTAGCATGTTTAATAAATCACCGTTTGAATCGATAACTTTTGATTCTAGAAATCTGTTCTCTTCTTCCTCCGTCTCTGATATGATGGTAAATATATCAAATAATTATTTTTTAAGGATGCTATATAAAGTAACATTCATTAAAAATTAATCTTTCATCTATATAATTTTAAATATGTAATCAAATAAAATAGTTCACTTCCTAAAGCATAAATTATTATAATTTTGATTTTACCCATTGTATTAAGATAATTTTATATAATGCATATAAAAAAGTTAATAATATTATTCTATCTTTTAGAAAAATTTATTTATTTATTTATTATTACAACAACTTCTTTAAAGTTTATTATTTAAAATTTTATATTATTTTTTTTGAGCAATTTTTACAATATTTTTAATTAAATTAACTTTTTATAATTTAAGGTTCTACAGTTTCAAATACCTCCTATGTTTGGTCATGATTGTTCATTACCTGGCTCATCTGTTTTAAAAACTAGTAAGTTTACATTTAGTAATAAAAGAATAAATTAACAATAAATATATTACATGAGTTTAAAACAATATGGTTTCTACAGAGTTAAGAGCCATTACAGATAAAACAAAAAGTAGCATAAATAGACGCAAGCAGCTTTTTCATAGGTTTGACTTTAAAAGTTCATTAAATGAACGTAAAATGCGTTTAGCTGCAGCTACAAACAATATTGACATTGTACAAAGGTTGTTAGATGAAGGAGTTTCGCCTAATAATTGGGATGAACATGGAAGATCTCCATTACATTTGGCATCATGCAGGTACTGAAAGATTTTTGTTCATTTTTTATATATTTAAATTAATTAATATTTATTTTTATAGACAGATTTTTATAAATATTTCAATGAAAAAATTTTTTATTTATATTGTTTACAATATATATACTTGTAGTAATAAATGAAATAAATTTTTCAGAGGTTACACGGAAATGGTAAAGTTACTTTTAACTTATGGAGCTGATCCAAACAGACGAGATTCCATTGGTAATACGCCTTTGCACCTTGCAACAGTGACAAGTAAAATATCAGTAGTGACTTTACTGCTTATGGCTGGCACAGATGTTCTTTCATCCGATAGTCATGGTCATAATCCATTGCAACTTGCTCAAACAAAATTGCGACTGATACAGAACTGCAAAGGAGCAGACATGAATGCAATTAAAGATGAAGTACGTAACATTATTGGTATGTTACTTGCCTACCTTCAAAAACAAAAGGATGCTCGTGAACAAGTCGAAGCTTTAAGTAGTTTGTGTTCACGACTTTCTTTATCTAATTCTTCTGATCAAATTAAGGATGATGTTAGAAATTTGTTAGCTAATCTCGACTCACTTAGCATAACGAATTAATTGATTTTTCATACATAGTAATAACATAAGAAGATAGCCTACTTACTGAGATCAATTTGCACATCGAAATATGTTAGCATAAGATTATGCTTGCCGATTTGAACTTGCGAAAAAATTCGATATCTTTACACTTTTTAATAAGGAAATATCTTTATAAAGCTGATATATCTCTAAAAACTTCTTAATCAAATGCTATTAATTTTTAAACGTATTTTATATTAATAATATACTACTTGTTTATGCATAAATTCATACCATCATTCATACATATATTGTATATAACTTCTTTTAAGTTAAGTAGGAGTTTTAAAAAAATAATTGCATAAACAGTGTAAATAATGTTTTTTAATTTTTAAATTGTAATTATAAAGTTTAGAACTTTTTCAAGTCAAATTTATTGTATGCTGTTGTATAATATGCATCAGCTGTTATCAATTAATTATAAAAGCATTTTTGAAGAAATATAAGCAACATTTATACTTAATATGTGTGTTAATTATTTTCCAATATTTTTAGTTGAAATGCTTATACTTTGTTTATGAAACAATTTATCATTAAGATTATTTTATTTTGAAAAAAAATTTTTTGCTATATAAAAATTAATACAAATTACCTTCAATTAGAAAAAAAAATATTTTTGTCCCGATGATTTCATTATGGTAAAATTTAAATTTTCGTTTGTATAAAATAAATTTCATCTCCAGCTAAAACTATAAAATTATAAATCTAATTCAAATATTAAATTTTGGAGGTAAGTTATTAATATAAGTAAACCTTATAATCTAATTTTACTTAACAAATTACGTTTGAATTTGTAGTATATAAATATTTTATCTAAAAATTTATTTTAAAAAAAAATCAAAATGGAGGGTCAAAAAATATTACAAAAATAAATTAGATAATTTTTTTTTAATTTTTAAATTGTAGTTACAAAGCTTAGATATTCTTAAATAAAATTTGTCACATTCTTTTGAACTCTTTTATTGTATGCATGATAAATATCAAATAATATAATTATAAAAGCATATTTTAAAGAAATACAGACAACATTTATAGTAAACAAATATTTGCCAATCCATTCTTAATATGTCCACCTTAAATATATATAATACAATTTTTGGTATAAAAAATCGATAATGACTTAACATTGATAATATATTCAAATGCAATGATTGTATAACTGGAAAAGATTGTTATTCCTTAAAATTCTACAACTAAAACGTAAGCTCGATTACAATGTAAACCCTGATTACTTTATCTATAAGCAAAGAACAAATAACAAAAATGTATGTATCAAATTGTTAATATTACTTTATTACTGATCTATCTACAAGTTTAAGCTCCTACATATATAAACAAACTGCATAAAAATATTTAAATTTTTTAATTTTGACATAAGATCACAGAGCATCATGATTTGTGCCAGTTAAGCAATGGCTAAGAAGACCTTTGACATGCTAATGTAAATATTTAAATTTAAATTTTTTTGACGAAATTTAAAAATGTATTTTATAAACTAATACCTAAAAACATCTCTGGCATTTCACACAGAGCAATGTATTGATTGGCATGTAAAAAGTTTAAATTTTTTACTATTTTGGTATAATATTTCCCGACAACCGATGGCACAAACAAACTATCGTGGTCCAAAAATTCTATTGAGAATGTTAATTGTTAATTGAAATTTAATCTTTTTTAACAAAAATGACAAACAGCAACGATGGATTATTAAACTTAAACATAATTGTAATCAAAGTCACTTTCATATACAAACAGAACAATGCAACACTAAATGAGAATAAATTAAAAAAAAGAAAATGAATAGAATCAAATTACTTTTTAGAGAACAAAAAAATATATTTTTTATTACATTTAAAATCATAAAATTAATGAAAATTACCGAAAAGAGTGATTATATATCCATTTTCTAGCCAAAAAAAAACAGAATTTTCATACCAGATAGTTTCATTATGTCAAACATATTTTATTTTACTTTCTCTTCGTTTCTTTAGCCTATTTAACTATCATACACTACTTACACACTAATCAACAAATAGGAAAAAATCAGAAAATTATTTTCTTGTTATTTGGCTCGGCTCGTATTACGCGAAAATGTATGCTTCAATCGAACGCGCAAATATCGTTTCATCGGTTTTACTCATTATCCATATAATATTTGTTCATTTTAATTATTTTATAGTCATCGTTTTCTTACTAAAGCCCAGGTGCTCGTAAGAGTAGTCAAGGGCACATAACAGTCGCTAATGATGAAAAAATTTCACCTTGTAATGGTCCATAATCTACTTTTTCACCGTCAACCGTAAGTAAACCATTTGTGTCCTCGGCAGGTTCAATTCTAAATGCTCGAACGGGTATCATTTCGACACCTGGACAAGATAAGTGAGCGCCTGTGCTCAATCCCAATAGGAACTGTAATATAAATTTTTTTTCGTTTATGCGTTAATTAAATTTTTTTTTTAATAAAGATTTTTTCCTCATTTTATTATAAAATAAAATTATAAATCTTGATACCTGTAATAAATTAGTTCGGCTAATTCCAGCTCTAATTATTAAAAGCCAAATAATACCGTCAGCAAGTTTTGCTCGTGGAGCAAACAAACAGTCTTGTCCCAAATGAGACTGATATGCAGCCTGTACCATGACAAATTCACCTAAAATTTATTAAATACATTTTTAAAATTATAAGAAAAATAAACGAAAAAATGTATATATTCTTCGCAAATGAGTTTATAGCTTTAATAATACCTTCAACTTTAACCCAAGAACTCGGAACTTTTGTTGTGAGAGCAGGCAGTGATGATGGAGGTCCATACATAATTTTGTTTCTAGCGTTATTATTATCTACATCTGAAATAAATTGAAAATATATTTTTATCGCTAATTTAACTTAATTTCTTTGCATGAAAATTAAATTTAGTTTTATAATAAAAAATACTAAATCTATTCTATATATCATAAAAACATTTTAAACTAAATGATAATGAACATACTTGGACTACCGACGTCTTCGACGCTATGATAAGTACTCGAAATTGATCCAGAGCCAGTGCTAAAGTAAGTTGATTTACGTGATTTAGCTGAGTAAAAGCTACCACATCTATGTCTACTAGCTGGCAATTGTTGCTGTGAACCATATGTAGTTTCTGTTTCAAGAGTCAATGTATCTGTAATGATATCTTGTTCATTATTTGCTCCTGGCTCATCTGAAGGCTCTACGAACACACTGTCTTCTACATCGAATACACCGTCATAGCTCCTTGACTCACGAATTTCGCTGGTGTATCTAGATTTTAAATTAATATGCTTTTAAAGATTTCACGTTACATTTTTTTATTTATAAATACCATTTCAATATTTTTTTAATACTTTAAATATCTTGTTAAATAACAATAAACTATGTATATATTAAAATAGCTACAAATGAAATATACGTTTTAGATTTGTTTCGTTTCGTAAGATTGAAATAAATTTTAATTGAGAAATCGATTAAGAAAGTAATAAAAAATAGTAATGAACCAATCTAGACATAAATTAATATCTATAAATGGATTTTTAAAATCTCATACGTCATGCTCGCGCTAAATGAAATGAATATACGTTATAACTGATGGAACTTTTTATCCTTCAAAGGTCATGGAACTTCATTAACTTGTGTAGTTTAATTTACGAATATTAAAAAAAAAAACAATTTTTATTAGTTTTTATTGTCAACCTTAACGATGATCGAAGTTATATTTAAAAACATCGTTAACTTACCGATCAAGCTCGTCGCCATAACTTTTTGAATGCGTAATTTTATTATCATCCTCGTGCCTGGTCAAGTCACCATTACTTTTAATACCATTGCTCATGAGTGTATTATTTGAAGATTCACAAGGTAAATAAGATACAACACCTTTGTAGGTACGTAAACCAATTAAACGGGCAACACTCCATATAGTAAAACGTTGACCACCAATAGCGCGTAGCCTTTCACTTTCAATATCAATGTCAGCCAATAAACCCCAACCAACTGATAAAAATGAATACAGAATTTGTCTGCGCGTTTCAACGCGTACTAAATCCATATGGCTAAGCTTACGACGTACTACTGATAGTGTACTTATTAGCACAGGATTTTGATCGAATGGCTCTCTGAAAATAAAAGAAAAGAATTTGAAAAAAAAATTTTTTTTTAGATTTTTTGGATCAAATTGAATATATTAAAAATT
The DNA here is from genome assembly GCA_017163975.1 of Anastatus disparis. Taxonomy (NCBI): domain Eukaryota; kingdom Metazoa; phylum Arthropoda; class Insecta; order Hymenoptera; family Eupelmidae; genus Anastatus; species Anastatus disparis. The sequence continues at coordinate 8,791,207 of JAFFSR010000251.1, forward strand.
GAAATTGTTTATAATTTTATAATTGATACTTCGCAATGAAGGTTTAAAGCATTTATGTGAATTTTTTCAGATTGTTTACAGCACTTCAACTATTCAAGAAATACGTCTAGACGAAAACGACCCTGATTTGCAGGATTGAGGTGCCAAAAAAGGCCTTTACGGGTTAAAGATTAATATGAAAAGAATAAAATGAACAGCAAATTTGATTTAAGTACCCATTTTTAAAAAAACTGGTTAAATATTATTAAAAGTTACATATTTATTATAATGTATTACTTATTTCTGGTTGATTTGCAAAAATCAATTATTATCTAACTTCCTATCTCAATGTACATTGGCCTAAAATTATCAGCATGCAAACCCAAAGCTGATGTAACATTTGGGGCATGGCCATTTTCTAGGTCAAAGTAATTGCAAATAGATGTTAAGATACAGTGCACTCTTTTTCATTTTTATTTTATGAGTATACTAATTTATTAAAGAAAATATTATGATTGATGAACAATAATTCTTAAAATTTTCGTATATGTTCCTCCCTTTTAATTAATAAACGTTAAAATCAAGGCTTTCTGAACTTATCATCAAGCTTCTTACCTACATAAATCAAATTACATAAGAAAATAGTTCTACAATTCAACCTTTATCCTTTATCATTTGTCAGACTATATAAATGTTTTAAACTAGTCTATCATCTAAAATTGGACTTTCGTTTATCCTAAAGTAGATATCAACAAGGCTTTAAAATATTTTTTCACAGTTTATAATGTTATTTGATGTTGTGAGTGTATAAAAACATTATGTTTACTAAATTCTAATTCATCATTTTTTTTTAATGTAACTATGTTTATTGAAAAAAATAAGATTTTTAACATATTTTTATATTCCTCCAAAAAATACAGATTGTTAAAATATTTTTACATGTCTCTAATGGCAAAATTCCGATAAAAAATTTGGAACGATAATACTCTAAATTATTAAAAATTTTATCAAATATAATGTGACATACATTTTTAAAATAATAGTAAACTTACGCTAAAATTTTTTATTTTACAAAACATTAAAATCTTATTGTCTGAAAATAAAAAACTCGTTGTAACATTTCTGGAAACTTTCAAGCATGTAGAAGCATGCAATTACTTGAGCGGAAAACAATTTTAGATTGACGTTATCTGTTGGCTTGTTAAAATCCAAACGTTGCATTATTCAAGCTTATTTGAAAGATTTTAAAGATTCAGGAGTGAAAAAAAACATTACTCTAACGTAAAATTGTGCCAAATATCATATGTGAAACTCATAATAATTTTAAAGCTTTTATTTTTTTTTATACTTAATGATTATTGATATTTTAAATTTAGATATATATATATATATATATATATCTTTTCAAGAATAAAATAAAAAACTTAATAATTTGTTAGTATTTTTCAATTTTATTTAGACAAATTTTTTGAATTAAACAAAAATATATTGCAAATATAATGCTTTAACTCGAATAATATTAATTTAAAAATCTCAAGTAAAAAAATTAAACAAAACATAGTTTTAATTTTTCTGACTCTTATAGATAAAAATTAGTTTGCCGTATGATAAACATAATCCAGTTAAATTTTTAAGCAAATCCATTCAATAGTTATATAGAGTTTTGGATTCTTATATTAGAATTGTAATATTTTTAAAATATATCACCTCATCCTAAATAAAAAAATGTTATCTTATCAAGAGCGTTAAATTAATTTTAGGTCATTTTAATTTCAAATTTCGATACCAGGCTTACGTACAGGTAAATTTAGTTTACTTCTGTAAAGTTTATTACAATGAGCTGTAGAAATATAGATTTTTTTGTAATAATATTTTGTACTGGTTTCAATAAATAAATAAGAATTTGAAATTCTCTATGACTAATGAATGAATTTTCTTGAAAATTTAACTGAATGGTGATGTTTATGAGTCATATTGGGCGTATTCCGTAAGTCATACGTATGGTTTGTTAAAAAGTTTTTCGTTACATATAAAAAGAGATTAACTAATTTTCAGTTCGTATCAAAAAAAGTTTAGCAAAATAATCAAAGACTTATGTTTCGGAAGATTCCAAAATGAACTGAAATTCTTCTATGCAGTTATATCACTTTAACTTTATTATCAAGCTTTTACACTCGAAAATGTAAATTGTAAATTATGAAAATTCAATTGATGTCAAAAGATAAGTTAAAAATTTTAATTCGAGCTAAATAGAAATGCCATTTGAAATAAACTAATTTTTTCTATTATTGTAGTGTGGCTGTTATTATCATGCGTTACCTTTTCTTTTTCTTATTTAAGGTTTTACTTTGATGATATTAACGAAATTCGCGTTATTCAATAAGTGTTGCTACATAATTAAGATGACTGTATCCGAAATTTCACAAAAAAAATTTGAATGAAAAAATTTTGCCAACTTTTAGTGGTATAAAGTAAATAGCTGTTCAGCGTTATTGAATTAAAAATTGACAGGTTTATGTGAATCAAAATTTTTTATGAAACTTTTGAAATTAAGAATCTGAATATTGACTTTTCAATTCTCAATTTTAGCACACAAAATATTTGTATTCTTCTATTAGCAATCATTGAAAAAAAATATCAATAGTTAAATAAATATGTATGTTTATCAAATTAATATTTAACAATTACATTTAAAAAAATAATTTTCTGTCCATTAACTATAACTCAAAATAATTTAATTTCTATCGGGCATGCAAGGATACACGGCGTTTTTTTTTTATTTAAGTTTCTTATATATTAAAAAATCTTTAAAATTATATAAATTATAGAAATTTCAGGTAACTTACTGTTTAGAATAAGCAATAGATTTAGCAAGACCATTGCCAGATCCACAGGGTATAACGGCAATTGGTAACTGATTAATACAATTTTCCCAATCAGGCCTTTGTAATAAACCATTGATAGCTTCAAATACAATACCATCACCACCAACTAATACAAGACCTGACCATTGACTAATGTCACGTGTACTTAAAAAATCCCTTGCATAATTTGAATGCCTTGTAATATAAACGTCGTAAGGCATTTCAGCTTCCGATAGTATTGGATGTACTCGACGTTGAAAACTTTCACGACTTCTACCTGGACCAGATTTTGGATTTAATATTACTAATAAATTTTTTAATTCTTCAGGACAGGCTGAAACAGAAAAAAAAATTTCTTTCACTATATGTATCAATTTTTAGATTAACAATTTAAGGATTATGAAAATTTTGTTTTATGGAATAATTGTATAACAATAGTGCAATAAAAAAATAAATTGATTGAGCGTAAATGGAGGAATAAAATTTTTTAATTTGTTTATTAAAAGACTGACATTTATATGAAACATTGAATGCAATCTATTTTTTACTGTGATATTTTAACAATATCTATTAGATTTTACAATTGAATTCAAATTAGTTTTTTTTCTTTCTATTACGAACGTCATTGGTTTTCAAAGAATTGATTAATAGTTAAAGAAAATAAAACGTCAAAACTTTTTAAGATCATGCAAGAAATTTAAAAAGTTTTTTCTTCTATTTTCTTGCATACAAAACTTAAAACTTTACGAGTTACTAGTTTTACTATACTGTTATATATGAGAATATGAACTCTGTTTATCTTAATCTTATTTATTTACTTTGATTACACTTTAATGTTTGCTATTTACTATTAAAACTTGTGACATATTGTCACATAAAACAATAAATAAAAATTATTTAATTTAAAAGTTTTGAATCGAATTAACGTAAAAGTTGATTTTTCAAATTTTCAAATAAAGCCTTCTATTAAAATACATTAATTTAGAATTAATTTATATAATTATATTCAATAACATACGCAACATCTATAAATTTTACAATATAGCTCATATTTTCAAATGTATTATTAAATATAAAAAAAAAGAAACATTAGCCAAAGTTATCAAAGTTAGATAAATCTTTTCAAATAAAGACTAGTTACGAAAACTTTGTATTACTTCACAAATAGTCGCGTGATTTAAAACTTGCATAATTTCTACAATGTGTGTACTTAAGCACATGTATATTATGTCTACATTAACGTGGAACACATGACGTTTCTTTAATCAATCTCCTTTTTTATGTATTATTGTAACGAACATCTAAGAGCTAAACTTTTCAAATAAACCTAATGAGATTTAAATGATATTCATTTTTTTTATCGATCGTACGTTATTTAACTTATTTTTTTTTAATCTAACAATTGAACTTTGGCAATGATTTTCTTTTAAATGCATCATATGTTGTAAGAACTATTATAAGACATTTTGTTAAAAATACTTATAAAATTATTAATAACATTAATTACATTTTTTCAAAGAAAATATGTACTACCCATCTTGCACAATATTAAAAGAGCTCTTCACCTAATCACTCTTTATTATACAAATATTTAACTGATAATAATACATCATGTCCATTATCGTAATAAAAAAAAAATAAAATAATAATAATAATTATTCTCGAATAGCTGATAGCTTTATTTTGGTTTTTATAACTTAAAACTTAATTTACTGCCTGAAACTAAAAATTCATTATTCTTCCTTTTATCAGTATATTTCCGCTTATGCGAAAAGGATGTGCTATTATTTTGTAACCTTTACGAAGTATGTAATTTAAACATTTTTCAAATTTGTTACATTTGTTAATACGAGGATTTGACGCTAATAAAAGCTTTCGTTGGATCAGACGTTGTTGATTATGAGTACTATTTCTTTTATTACAAACTTAATTCCATTCCGTGAATTCAATGACAAACGAGGATAATAATCCAAATGAGAATTAAATTACCTGTACGCGAAGAAAAATTAATAATAACTATTTATCTTATTCTAAATGAAGGTACTCTATTGTGTAACACATAAAAAGTACGTTTATTAATATTACAATCATGTAAAAAAAAATTTTTTTTAAAGTTAATAATAATTTCGATAAAAAAAATAATCGCAATTTCTGAGGAAACAATACATTATCTGATTACACATATATGAATTTCAAAACACAATAACTCATCTTACAATATTATCAGACTTGCAATGATCGTCTTTTCAAAATAATTCTCAGTTATAAAAGTTTACTTTTACAACTTCTTTTATTATTGGCTTTATCTTTCTATTCAATTGCAAATATAAATTACATTTGGACGTGTGTGATAGATTCATCCTGTAGGTTTAAAATAGACTTCTGTAAAAAGAGTTGGCTGAAAATTTTCTTTGCAATTGAAAATATAGTTAAATTGACAACAGAAAATTTTTTTAATGTGATTGATTTATATACAGTAGTGTTTCAGTCAAAATTAATGAAAAAAAATAATGATAATAAATTGTATGCAAGTATCGGAATATTGAGATTTATTAAAAAAAATTATTCAAATCAAATATATGGAAACGTCGACATATAGATGTATTAAATCATAATACGCACTTACAAATTCGTATGTTTTATCATGTTTTATTTTGTTAAAAATTTTGTAACACTGAAATCTTCATTTTTTTTAGAATTTCTTTTTTTCTGTTTTTGTTTTCGCTCAAATGTATACTTGAAAAAGTTTACGTATGACACCAAGGCCATGGCTATGACCGTACGAGAGAGATTAGTGTCTAGCCTTTTTTTTCAATGACGTAGTATGATCATTATAAAAGTCTGCAGATTAATATTACATTTGATAAATTAGTAGCTATCGAAATCTTTTTTTTTTTATTTCTTTTTCTTTTCTTATTTTGTTACGATTAATTGATGGGAAGAAAGAAATAAATATGATTCGTCGGGTACATTCGTACTCTCGCAAGTGCATCTGAAATTGTATAGCTTTTGATGACCTTAATTGAGTATATGTGTATATGAATTGCTTATAAATTGTAACAGAATTTCTTGCTTCAATGTATTCAAAAAACATACACATAAAAAATTTTTAATTTTAAACAAAATATAATTTTTTATAATTTAGATAATTTTACATATTTTTTTAATACTATACATTTGATTAAAAAAAATTTATTTTATTTAAATTTACATAATAGTATATTATTCACCTAGGGAGTAAAAACGAAAAATGTCTGAAATCGTATGTAAATTGTCACCCGAGCCGGAGGCGAGGGTGACAAACATACGATTTAAGGCATTTTTCATTTACTCCCATGGTGAATATACGATTTTTTTACACAGGCAGCGTACAGTGGGTACTTTACTTTTCGCTGGGAGGGAGTAAAGTATCCACTGTACGCGCCCTGTGTAAAAAATATCTTTAAATGATGTAATTAAAATTTTATTAATAAAATTAACAAGTTTTTACTTATTTAACCACGTTTTTTGAATTTTTTGCCATCTCATGCAAAATTAAAATACTAAAATATTTTTTTTATTTTAAAAACAAGGTTACAGAGGTTACACAGTAATAACTGTCATACGAAAAATCATCCGTGATATGAACATAAAATTATCATGCCATGAGTATAATTTTATAATGAATATTTATTAATTATTTTTATTTACTTTTTTAAATTTAATTAGTCTCTTAAATTTTTTTTTTATTTTCAATTTATATCATTTGACCTCTTTATCAGCTAGTCACTCAAAGTTTTATCATACAATATTGATAAAAAGTTTTATCATACAATAATAATAATCAATTTTTGTATAAAAAAAAGTATTTCTCTCCAAACGAAAATATAAAAGGTGTTAGCTTTAAAAAAACGTTCATATTTTACACCTTCTAACGATAGGAAAACAACGCGGTAACACATAATGACATCATATACCGGCTTCTTTTTCTTAAGTAACCACGAAAAAAAAAGAACAGTCTATGACGCACGCTAGACAAGAACGATTGTACCTTGCCCCTGTTATTTGAAAAAATTTTTTTTTTCTTATATTTCAGATCTAAGAGACAACCTATATGTGTCATAAATTATATAATAAATTTAATATATTTTTGCATAATTATCAAGGAAACTCGCAAAATTAGCATAATGAGTTATGGTAAACTTATCGAGCATACAAAATATGCCAGAAAAATAAAAATTGATAAAAAAATTTGCTAGACGATAAAACGAAAAAATAATCAATAAATAAATTTTTTACAATTAAGAAATCGCTTGAAGGATATCTTTATGTGCATGTAGAAAATCAAACATATAGTCATCTAATTGTACGATTAAATTGCATTGTAATAACAAAGATATTATTATCAACAATTATTCGAAAAAACAAATACAATCATACTCATTGACGTCTAGTTCAATTAAAATACAATATCTAATATATATTTCCTTAGTGGAATTAGTTTCGTGATTACAAATTGTTTCTAACTTTAATTGATATAAGTTCATAATATCATCGTTTGCATTTGCGTAGACAAAGTTTAAGAACAAATATAAAGATATACTAATTATCATCTTAAATTTAATTGATTATGCTAAAATAAATCCTAACTCATGTATTTTTGTAAAATGACGTATTAACAACATTATACTTCTTAATAAGTGTGACTATCTTTTTACCTCGAAGTAGTTTAATTGTTTTTTAAAGTGACGTACAGGTTACTAGAAAAATGATTATTTTTTCTTCATACGCAAACTTGAAACGTCAGCCTTGTATATTAAAAAAAGGAACTTTGTCCAAAAAAGATAATTTATCAATTTAAAAACATTTGCTCAAACCTAGTTATTTTAGCATAAGCATAATAAGGAAGAAGAAATAAAAAAATACATCAGCACGTGTCAAAAGGAACTGTCAGAAAAAAAAGGTTCGCATATTCATGTTGATTTTATAGCTTATTTATAATGCAAAAAGGTCATTAACGAAAACATTTAAAAATCAACAAATCACGTTTTGCACCATGGACTTTATCAATAAATAATAAATTCGCTTGTCATCAAATACATTAATTGAAAAAAATAACGAAATGATTCTTTTTATTTTTCATCTCGTAAATGTAAAGTATAAGAATAATAGTTCAATAAGCATCTGTTTTCTTATATTCAACTAATAAGTATTGATGAGGTCAACTGAGGCAACAAATTGGATACATCAAATATATATGTACGTAGCATATGTTACGCAACACGTGAGAAGATTTTTTTATTCGACTTATAATCGTCGCGTCTGCAAAAACAATTATGATGCGATGACCGCAAACTTTTATTGGAAATATGTTTTTTTTTCTTCTTTTTTTATAGATCTTATCTTATTAATTGTGTGACTTAACGAGCGATAAAATTTTAAATGAAGTACATAAATATACAATGGTACTTAAAATTGAATATTGCAAGTATTATTACAATTTAAATATACGAGCATAAAAAGTAACTTTTCTTTTGATTTATTATCAAATTTTTTAATAAAAACATGTTTTTCAATTGAATGCACAATTTTGTAAGTATGTGATTTCATTGTATTTGAATACATATTTCTTTTACATACTTATAGATTTTATAAATTTAAATTGATACTATTTTTCGTAAACTTTTGAGAATGTCTAATGTAATTTTAATGAAGCTTATAGATTTCAATAATTAATTCTAAAAAATGTTGATAAATAATATCCTTATTAAAATAATATCCTTATTAATTAATACTTTCAAAGAAATTTCTATTTCCACATTAAGAAATATCACCAATAAACGTATCTTAATAGCTAATAAAATATGACGTTCAATTTATTCTCATACTAGTAATAATGACTTCTAAGAAATTTTATAAGGAATGCCATTAAACAGTGAAAGCTATTCTTTGTGTTATTTATAAATGCACTCATTTCTAGATTTAATTTTTTTTTGTATAGCAGTGGACACATAAAATATTTCCATAATAGCTCTTAAATTTACAATTAATTTTATTAAATTATTTTACTTAAACTGAAAAATATGAAATCATTTGACATTTTTTATTAGAATTTACAAATATTGAAATTATAACAAATCACTAAATATAAATTTAATAAAATAATTTTCAATCAATTTTAAAATGATAGTATATTTATCAATTTTTATATTTATAAAGAAGTATTTACGTTTGAAATAACAATCGTTAAAATTTCTTATCAAAATGATAACTTGATTGCATCCAAAATATAATTATCCAAATAACCAAGTTTGAAATTAAATTGCAAGTATAATTTTTTTTGTTTCTTGAAATTTTAACATTATGTTAAATATTGAATCAGTGCAGTTTTTTTGTTATCTTTATATTTAAATAATGGACAAAATTGGCGGGTAACAATTTTAGCTGGTCAAATGCATTTTTTATGTGTAATACATCTTACTTATACACGACCTTCTAGTCGATCTTTAAAAAAAGACCCATGAATAAAGTAAAGATGTCTATTAAAAGGAAAGAAAAAAAATACGATAACTTGTTCCCCAGAGCAACCTACATATTGTTCGACCCTTTTATGCAACTACATATACAATGCTTTCTATTTTACATTTGATTTGGTTTATAAATGTCTTTCCTTTTTTTTATTTAAAATATTCATAGATAAACTCATAGATACAAATAATAATAGTTCAAAAATATTTTTAACAATATTATGCAAGTACATTTTATCTACAAAAAAGACTTTTGATGTAAATAATACAAAACTCAAAAATATGTAAAAAAAATAAATGATGGGACTATTTCTTTTGAATTTTTTAGATTGATTTTTTACATGAATGAAAAACCAGTTTTGATTACATATACTAAAAGACGTTTGTGAGGTGAAAAAAATGAATTTTTGCATTATACAGACATAAAAGTTTGGTATACATGCAATCCACAAATCAAGGACTCTCTTAACCGATTTGGACTATGGACTTCCTTTTTTTTTCTCTACTATAAAGTGTTGAATTTTATTTTCATTTCATCATTCTATTTTGATATTTTTTTAAAACATATGATAATCAGAATAAACGTTGTCCTTTGAAAATGTAAAAAAGATTCGATTATTGATTTGAAAAATGATAATGTAATACAGTGTAAAGGTTATTCGTGAATTATTTAATAATTTTGATGTATTAATTTGAATAATTACGTATATGCTAAATTAAGAATTTAATGGAATCTATTATACGAATACAAATTCACGCTTTCAGTTTCGTTTAGATTAAAGTTATGTTTAGGAATTATTACCGGTTGATAGTTGATTTGAATTAATAACTATTTTATAAAATTTAAATAAGAATTTTAAGAATTTATATTAAAAAATAATAGTTAATTTTTTATTTAATTTATGTTGAAAAATCCTTTTTTTAATTTGATATGTTTGTGAGGATGATATTCATATACGATTGATTTTTTGGCAGTATTAAAAGTCTTAAATGCAATAAATTTTAGTTGACCCAGTTTTCGATCTCTAAAACAAATGTAAAAAATTTAAAATAAATGTTTTTAACACAGTGAGCATGAAAAATTTTATGTGCTTAAAAATCCTCACCCATTCTCAAATAAATTATTAAAAATTCATTTTGAATCATGCTCCTTTTTTCCTAATAAAAAGTTATATAATTTGATGAATTAAATATTTATTACTACGATTTTTGTCGAAAATGTCAAGGCAATAACATATATATATTTAAAATATATATTTTATTTAAGATCCTATTTTATACAGTCGACCGGAAAATCAGTGCAGGTATGCCATGATTTACGCTCGTTAATGAAACGACCTCAAAAAAAAATACGATACATCTATTAGGTGTATCGAAATGTAATAGACAAGCGAGCGATAGCCGTAATTCTATATATAAACACGTGTTTGTTATAAGAGACAAGAAAGATAAGAATACATGGAATTTAATGTTCAATTGTTTTAATTATCTTTGATACGTTAAAATTGTTATCAAAGGCATGATTTAAGAAATCAAAAGTGAACGAGTATATTATGCTTGCTTAGCTTAATATAATATTTGTTACATAAGAAGTTTTCTTTATAAATAAAAAAATTATTATGATTTAAATATATTTACATAACTAAATTTATCTTGAAATGAATTATTAAATATTTTATTATAAGGAAATAGGAATCTGAAAAAATATTCAATAAATACTTCAAATTCTCACGTTTGATAATATTGTATAAAAAAATCAACATAAAAAAACGTTTTAATTTTAAATAGGATAATTTATCAAATTAATTAATATCTACCACGATCTAACTTTTATAAATCTTAATGGTACTTTCGTACATATTGACGTACGAAGATGAATATTTGCTCTGTAAACTTAACAATTATTGTATTTGCACGTTAATTGACGAATATATACATTTATAAATAAGTGTAACACTGAGTCAATTATTACGAGCTAATTATGTATTGACGCTAATATGATAATTCTTTGACTTTTCATATTCTGTGATTTTTAAATCACATAACTTACTGGATAATATCGTTGGCTTGCTCATTTTTATTAGGGAATTTTCAAATTTTAAAAAGAACAACAATCAAAAAATATTTTATTGTCGATTGTACGTATTTATAAAAACAATGTTTGCTTCTTTTTTTCTAATTAATTAAACACTTAACATGTGGTATGTAAGTAATAGGTGTATAATCAAGATTGATTTTTTAATTACTGGAAAACGTTGAGATTTATTTATTGATAAAATGTTAAGCTAATTGGAATTGACATTTACAGTAATTATTAACTGAATGTTCATTTACTAAGTTAAGAATTGATACTTTTTTATCTCTTGATTTATGTACAGTAGTTACAGATTAGATAAAAATAGTAATAAACTATTCGAATTAAAAACTATTTGATCATTTATTTGCGTATTAAAATATATTATTGCAAGTGTTTGAGAAGCAATAAAAGTAAATGGCGTATTAAAAAAATTGTCGTACATCCATTAATTGAAAAGAAAAATTTAATTAATTTATATTGAGAACGATGTTTTAATTACAAGATAATTATCTGAAATTTTATAAATCATAATAAATTCAAAGAGTAACATGATATATTAGTAATTTTAACATTATAAAACGCTTTAGTAGCAGATTATGAATCGATTAACCATTTACGAAATATTTGGTTATTAATTTAATTTAAAACTAATCTCAAAACTTAAAATAAAATATATATAATTCTTAAAAATCAAATCGTGATTATTTATAAAGTTCATCCTATTGTACTTTGTACTTGAAAGATTAATAAGAGGCTTGTTATTTAATTGATTAAGAACAGAAAATTTATCAATATTAATATCTCAGAAGAAGTTTAAAATGATAACATTAATAAGAATAGGTTTACATTATATTCAACCTCGAATACATATAAATTTATATATTTTCAAAATTTATATCAAATGCTTATTTATTTTTAAAATTATAATTACAAATACAGAGGTCGTCAGTGGCTCAGTCGGTAGTGCGATGGATTCATAATCTCGAGGACTCGAGTTCGAATCCTGACCTCAGCGACCGATTGATACAAGCACTACTGTATTCAATTCATGTGCTTTATTCAAAAACATATTGATAACCTCCGTCGCTAATTAGCATCGTAATGATAGCATAGATAAAGCGACGTTAAATAAAATTTAAAAAATAGAATACGAACATGTGAAAACACTTACACACACAGGCAAAAGTTTTAAACTTATTTTTGTCAAAAAATGATTTCACTGCAGATATCACAATTCAAATGTTTCCGGCAATCAAATTGAATAAAATTTTTTAGAAAACAATTTATTTTTTTCTTTTTATCAAAAGGTTAAAAAAATATATTATTTTTAATTTTCTTTTATAAACTATTAAAGAGTATATAAATTATATACTGCCCATATAGTTATTCATGCAAAAACTTAATTTATATTAAAAATAATCTTTTAATCGAAGTTGACGACCTTTTAATGAAAAGGAAAGGATGAATTATTGCTTCCTAAAAAATTTTATTCAAATTAACTGCCGGAAACATTTGAATTTTAAATAGTATCTGTATCGAAATCATTTTTTGACAAGAAGAAATTTAAAATTTGTGCGCGTGTGAACATGCGTGTGCACGTATACGTGTTTTTTTTTTAATTTATAAATTTGTATTATTAAAAAATAAATAAATTATTGAAATTCTTACCACTGATTAATGACTGTAAATTTCTATGAGCAGGACTCATGTAGGCCTTCGGTATAGGTATTCTATTAAGCAAACATTTAATAGCAAGACGCCATCGGCTTGCCTCTCTAAGATTATCTTCATAACGATCAAAACTACGAAATCTTAATGTGACAGTTGTACGTTCACGTCTACGTGCTGCTCTATTAGCAACTTTAGGTCGTTTAAGTGTATAAGCGTAAATATAAAGGTATGCCGATGTATCATATTCATCGTGTGGCTGTACTAATTCCGTTGATTCAACAAGATGTGGCTGTCCACGAGATGCACCTGGCCTGCAGGCACAACTTCCTGTGTTACGACGCTTCGAGCGCATACATCTGCATAAAAACAAAGAGAACAAAGTTTTTATTGTTATTTTATTGTCAAGCATTTTTTTTCATTATTTTTGTAAAATTCATTATTTATTATAAATGTTACAATTTTCTAAAATTATAAAAATATTTGTTTTATTAAGTAGCTAAAATATTTCAAATATAAAAAAATATTTTCAAAACACTTGTGGAACAAATTTTATTGTTCAAATTTCATTCTTTTATTAATATTTTTAAAAATTATTAATGATTGTCAATTTATATAATTACTTTTCTATGACAATACGATTATTTTTAAGTGTTTAAACTTTAAATGAAGCATATTAAATATTATTTAAAATAAAGATGATCTGTTTAAAAGTGTATGTAGAATATAGTGAAGCCCAATAATATTAAAGCACATTTAAAAATCTCTTATCTTTCTCTTTAAATAATTGTACTATGATTTCAACGAAACCTATATTATTATTTGATTCATTAAAAATGATAGTAAATACCATGGTTAAATAAATATTATTTAATTAATTAATTAGTAAAAGCAAAAAATGTAAGTTTTACAATTGTAAAAACAAAGTTTATGTTAAATTCAAATTGAATTCTCAAGTTTTACGAATTAAGTTTCACTTCGCGTGCAGTGCAAGCTTCTCGACATAATTAAAATCTAGCTCGACCTGAAAAATATTTGCACCTTATTACTCATGTTTCTTTTTTCTCGTGCATTAGAACAGTCTAATGAAATGCTGTAAATTAAAACGTTAAAATAATATTTCTTTTAAAAAATTTTTTCTGATAGTTTAACATTTAAATAAAACGATTGTGCTATTTTCATTTCGAAGACATCAATAATGATAATCATAATACATTTGTTTGGTAAATTTATTATTTATTCTAATTGTTTTTAGTGTTTTAATTTCAAGCCTTAAAGCGCGCACACACTCATATTTTATTTTTTTCACTTATATTTTTTTTCTGTTCTATTTTATTTGATAATTAATCATAAAGATTCCAACAATTAATTTCTAAGTTTAAGTCATTTCTAATGACTTTTTTTTTAAAGAAAATTTTCCATTGATTGATATAAGGAAATCAAGTAAATTCTCCCCTGCCCAACATCCTCCTTTCACGTATATACCAAAACATCTTTTTTCCTAAAGGCAAGGTCATTACATTATATACGCGTTCGTATTTTAATAATGATGATCGACAAAACCGTATAAACACATTTTTAAAACAATAAAAAAAAAACTGATGATAAAAGCATTGGAATTACATTATTTGAAAAAGAAGAAATATATTATATTGCTTTTTTTTGTAAAAAGGATAAATAATTTTTTTTAGAAACATGATTCAAACCAGGAAAATTTCTGAAATTTCCCTTATGTTTATCCTTGATAAACTTAAAAAAAAAAGAATTTACTGTTCGCAATACTTACCTACAACCAATGATATCATCAACTAGTATAGTTTCAGTTTTGCTAAGTCCACAATTGCTTTCTTTACGCAAACTTAAGCCTCGTTCAGTCAGTCTAACCCTATAAAGGGTATTGCGTTTCGATGATATGTAAAATATTTCTTCGAGAATTGCAGTTCCTTGATTTGTTATTGTTGTCGTTGCAGTTGTCGATACAATTGATCTTGTTTTGCAACCTTCTTCGTCGTCCTCCTCGCCACCGTATTCGTTTGGCTGTCTTGACATTTTTGTGATTTTACGCATTTTTTAAAGTATTTATTTAAATTCTAAGGCTTAAGATGGCTGGAATGTTTTGATGATGACGGTATGAGATTGTTACTGTACAGTGATAACGTATTACTGGAACAAAAAAAGTCACATGATTATATTTTTATTGATTCTATCAAATCCTGTTTAATTTTTTTCATTTATTTATTTATTTTTAGCAATAGATCTTGCGTTATGGATGTACCATAAAGTTTTATAAAAATGTACTAAAGCAGTATTATTTTGTTTGATTTATTTTACATTGAAGAAAAATGTAAGAATAATTATTTTGACATATAAACAAGTCTTTATTTAATTTTTACTGAAATGGAAATAGTTACTTAAACAAATTAAAACTCAACGAGGAATTTTAAAAAGGTTCAATTCTAGCCGTAATGAATATATTAGAATACGATAATCATAAATTTTGTTTTATCGAAAGCTTAATGGAAATTGAGCATAAGAGATTAAATCATCACAATCAAAATCACATAATTTCATATTAAAACTGAATAATTCTTTAAATATTTATATTTGTTTTAAAATTAAAATAAATTTTCAAAATTAGTAAATTAATTTTCGTATGACAGTAATGCACTTATACATGTGAATTAAATTTTAAAAGGGCCGACATTTAAAGTACTAAATTGCTTTAATAATGCCGATGAAAAAATTTACCTTTTATTATATTTTCATCGTATACAAAGTATCGATCACGGTAACCAGCACTTAAGTGATGTACCTGCTCTTCTAAAATTTAGTTACACTTTTAAAGTTATTTAATTTTTTAAATGATATTTTCAAGAATTTAAAAAATTAAAAACAAATAATTTTAAATTTTTATTTACGTTACAAAAGACGTGAAACAATGAAAATTTTTTTGGCTTACTGATATCGCATTTCTCTTTTATCGCAGTTTTAAATATTTCAATGACATATATATCATGGATTAGTCAAACAAAAATGGAAAGTTTTAATAATGAGAATTTAATTTATTTGTTAAAAGTTAATTTGAGTGAGAATCGATTTCCAAAATATTTTTTCCATTCCACTGAAAATTTTCGATGCGTTTCGATCACTGGAACTAAAATAAATAGACTAATTACGATTTCGAATAACTAAAATATGAATACGTAAAATAATATTTTGATTTCTTAAAATTTCGAAACATGAGAGAAAAATTCAATTATTAAATTTTCAAAAATTTCGAAATACATTGTTTCGAATATGATTCTCGAAAAAAATGCTTTGAATATTTTATGAAAAAAAATTAAAACAGATATTTATTCGAAACTTAATATTTATTTTTCATTATGATTAAAAATATTAAATGAAAAATTTCAATGAAATGAGAAAATATTAAATAATCAAACCCTATCTATTGATTTTATTCTAAAATCAGTAAAAAATTTGTTGAGTTAACGTTATATGTAATAATTAAATCAAATATAGATTTGATCAGTAAAAATTATCCTATATAAACTAATAATACAAACAATTCAATTTTCTTATGTCATAATGTATAAAAAGAATTTGCTAAACTATAACTACTTTAGTATAGCATTCTTCATTTGCATGCTAATGTATCTAATATTCATAAATATGTAAAACACCAAAATTCTATTTTTAAATTTGACAATTTTAAACAAACGTAAGTACAGAATTGGCTTGCATTGCATTATTTTACTTACATCCATCATTATATTGTATTATTTTCGCGTATTTTTCATTCTTGTTAAATTTTTTCATGTACATACGCGTAACAGGAGATTTTTCAAGTGCTCGTAATACATCTGTAGGGGGGTAATCGTTTTCCGACAACGTCAAGAGCGCGTAACGATCTACATTGTATTTTAATTGCATCTGATGTTGTGTATTCACAGGTAAAGAATTTTTTTTGTATTTTACTCTGTGACGTTTGTCTCTTTTTTATTTAAAAATTTTTTAATTAAATGTAGATTTAAAAGAAACGTTATACTAATTCTAATTGCGCATTCAAATGTTTTTTGTTTATAATGAATTTATAAAAGTTTATTTTGTAATGGAAAGGAACAGTATTGTTTTATTCTTGATTAAATAATGTATCTATTATGAAAAAAAAAATTTTAAATAAAGTTATACACGTGTTACCAATTTAACTTATTAATAAGCTAATTATAAAATGACTAATCTTTTCTACATGAAAAATGTGGAAACTATGAATATAAATTATTTACTTGTAACAGAATCTTAAGTAAAAGAAACTATGAGTATTTAAACGAAAACTTGGAACAATTTACACTTATTAGCGATCAATTATCCCCAAAAATTAACACGATTGTTTACGACTTTACACTCCTTTTCAAAACTTTGATCTATTAAACTAGCGTACGAACACATAACAAAGTTTATACGATCTCGTGTCATTGTCCCGCAGCATTTTATTATGGATAACACGTAATCTGTTATCACGTGTGTGTGCGCTTGCGTTTTTTTTTGTTGTTGTTGGGAAATCAGCGAAAAAATTTCCTCGTTTGATGAGTACAACGTCAATTTTTTTTTTATTTTCAAATTATACTTAATGATGCTCATAAGAGCATAGCGCACGCGATGCTTACTTAGAAAATATTATGTGTTTAATAGTTTTATAAAAAAAATTGAATAAATAAACTTTTGTTTAAAAAAAAGTCATCTGTCTTCATTGTCGTATTTTCAATTTTTTAACAAATTTTCAACAGTCAATTTGAAAATCATAAATGTTCATTTATTATGCAATGTTAGAAGTACTTTTGTTAAATTATAAAGAGTAGTCATATATATGGTCATTATATAACAATAAGTTTTTTTTTTCAAAAAGGTCATTCATAAAAGTTGAAATATGGTTTTTTTGTTATGCATAATATAAACAGAGTTTTATAGTACAATATAAATGTTTTAGAAAAATCTTTCCTTTGGCCTTAGTAAGCAAAACATATTTTGCAATCGTTTTTTTAAAGTCAACTACGGTATGATAAAGACTTTTTATTGCACAACAATGATACAATGATGAATAAACGTTTTTTTTTTAATTTTTAAGCTTTAAAATATTATATTTTACATTTTGCGAAGTATCATACCAGTAAAAATTTAGCAATAAGTTACCTAATTTTTTTTAAACACGTAACAAAATTTTAGCGACGGCTTTTTATTTATCGAAATTTAACCAATAAGTTTGAACTGGTGCTCATTAAAACGAGAGAAATTATAGTAAAATTATAATCTGAAAAAATTAAAATATACTTTTTAAAGTTTCAATTTTAATGTCATTAATAGAACTAAATTTTCAAATAAACTGTGGAATAAATCAAATAATTATGTTATCATTGTAATATAGAAGTCAGTAGCGTATTATATCAAACACTCCAAATGTAAGATTATCATGAAAGTTATAAGAAAAAATGTACATTTGATTATTTTAAAAAAGAATAAGAATGTCAAAAGATAATTTTATCTACTAAGAAAAAATAAAAATATACACAATGAAAGCTTCTATACAACAAACATTGCTATTCTCATCATCAAAATATACATTAGATTTTAGCCTTTCAGTAACAATACTTACAAATGTTATAAGATCTTGAAAAGAAAGGGAAAATATTTTTTTGCAAAAAGGTTTTTTAGCTCTATTAATAATTTTTCCAAGAAAAGGAATTAAAAAGTTTTTTATTTCTTAAGTTTTTTAGATATTTGCGAAAGAATGGATTAAAATTTTTATTGTTTTAATCAAAAGGTAACAGTCAATATAATTAGCGTTACGATTATGCTGCGGTTACGATTTTTCCAATTTCTATAATTACATCATTAATTTTAAAAACTCATTCGATTATGAAACTATAAGTCAAGCTTTTACAGATTTGCAATTGTTACTCAAATTGAACAATAAATTATAACGAAGCATTTATAAACATGCGGAATCAACTTACGTACAAAATTGAACTCCATAATTACCTTCAATGCGATTATATACAATTACATACTCTTATTATCACTATAACCTATCCTGCCGTCGAACGAATTACATTGATCAATAAAATTACCGTGAACAAAAAAATTAATTCGAGCAAACAAATAATAAATTTTCAATTTTTTACACGCAAAAAAAACAATGATAAGAATAATTAAACTTTACTGCAAAATAAGCGAAAAAGCTCGCGCAAAGTAACGAACTAATAAAAAAAATTGTTTTCGTAACTTTCACGCGTTTTTCTAATAAAGCGTGGAACATGAAACTAATTTACGACCAGTTAATAGGTCATTTTGACAAAAGCACTATAAATTTATGTAATGCTCCGCCTAATACTATAATAATATTTTATAATTGATGCTTATTACGTATTTAACGAAAATGCAGTCATAAATATTGAATTCATAACACAAATTATCCGTAAAAGCTTGAAAATACTTTACTCAATGATCCTAATATTTACATGTTATTTCAACTGAACAGTATATTTACCCTGTTGACTTTAACCGACGTTTGCATGTAATTTTAAAAAAAAAGTGACCCGCAAAATACTTATTTTGGTTTACAGTAAAGTAGTAAAATTTTAACATTAAGTTATAAAAAATAAATAGCAAATAGTACAGAAAGTAAAATCATCTCAATAATTTTTTTTTAAATTTATTTAACGTCGTTTTACCTATGCTATCATTACGATGCTAATCAGCGACGGAGGTTTCTCAGTGTTTGTGAACAAAGCATATATCATATACAGTGATGCTTGTATCAATCGGCAGCCGAGAGCGGGATTTGAACTCGAGTCCTCGAGATTATGAATCATTCGCTCTACCGAGTAAGCCACTGACGACCTCATAGATATATTTTAATGTGGCATGTATTTAGCTGTACGTTATACGTATATTGTACAATTGATATACAGAATCGATTTAACAATGTTGTTTTTTTTGTGATACGCGAAATAAATATTTTAAATTTTAATCGATTCGTTGACAATTGAATGAAATTTTACGTTATGTAATTAATATTGATCAAGTATTTTTTTTTCTTTTAAATCAAAATTCATAACTCCAATTTAGTAATTTGAATTTCTCAATCGACGAAAATTGGCCATTAAACGTTATGAAAATACTTTGTTGCAAAATGTTCGTGAGAAATAACTAAAACATTAGATAATTAATAACGGCCTTTGGAACAATTAAATAATTATCGATCGTAAAAAACTAATAAAAATGAATAAATAAAAGTCAAGTTTTCATTTTAAACGTTTATGTCTCTAAGGAGAAATAATACATAGTGGTTTAACGGCTTGTTGAAGCAATTCTTACACTCCCTTTACTTCGAGTGCGTGTCAATTTAAAGTTTAACGGAATTCCACTTTTACAATACAACACAATGCGATACGTTACAATACAGCTGTATATACACCCGAAAGAATAAATGGTGGTTACCAACTCCTTCTATTCAGAAAAATCATAATCCGTTAAATTATGTACAGGCTATGAGTTCATAGTTATATTTTTTTTCTCTTACTCATTAGTGCTTATCAATACATTCCGTTATCGTTCAATTTTTTTTAATAAATAGTGAAAGTAAAACCAAAAAGAAAAACACGCATGGATAATACAAACAGATATTTAGAAGCTATTATACTATCGTATACACGATTGTATGCTAAATTAAATTAATTATTTTATTAGGGTCATCATCGGAATATATAAATAAAACAATACTTTTTTTCGTTTGTTTATAAAAGCTTAATGATCAGAAAGAAAAATTAAATAATAGTTAACAATAAAACGTTTGGTACGTCATACAAAAAAAAACCCTTAAAATTCTCAGGTAGCTCGTGAGGTCGATTCTGACGTAAATTCTCACGAAAACGTGAGTTTTACATGAGAAATCATGACAGAGTCTCACGCGACAATAATTTTTCGAATACAATAAAATTGTTTGAGATTTTTTAACGCTTATATATGTCATTAAAAAAATATTTCAAATATTCGTAAATATTTTCTTTTAAAGAATTATGACAGAATTTTTTTTAGCCGCGTATTTGTCAAGAATATCGTTCTCTTTTCCATTTTAAATTATGCAGCGTTTGTTTACTTTTAAACTTCAAACACACATTATTAAATTACAATGAACGAATGTTTGTTTGTCAATTAATGTAAATAAAAGTACATTGTCGTTATTTTATAATAATAAGAAATGACATAACCTTAAAATAACTATTAATTAAATCATTAGCAAACAAAAACAAACACACATGTTTCTATCTTACCTTTTTTAGGATGCACTACCAAACACAAAAGAAAATAAAAAGGAATAACTCTTTCTTTCTTTTTTTTGTCTCTTCAAGTACTATCGTGTGGTGTATAGTATATACAAGTAACAAAACGGAGCAGTCTAGTGGGTACTACAATTATAGTGGAGCAGTCGAATCTGTACAAGATTCAAGGGTTGTTTCTTCTTATAAATACAAAAATAACATCAACAACTATTTATCAAAATGTTATCTAATAATAAAGTCTTCGTAGAAAATTTTATTAAATTCGAATCAAATGAACAATTTGCACAGATCGAAAAACCAAACTTTATCATAATCTCATCCACTAAGCAAACACTAAACATCACACTTTGTCACGCTACATTCGAACAATGCACGAAGTCTATGATAAAAAAAAACAATAAGGAAACACACGATATGGAAAAATTCACCTTACATCAATTAAAGTCTTGTATTTGTTGCTTTAAAAAATATTTATATGTATAAAAAAAAAAAAATTTTTGAAACAAAAGTTATAAAGTATGAATGTACAGCGGCTGCTATGATGCTACACATACTCTACACAACTGAACTATCCAGTTCCCGCGCGCGCGTCTACTCGCCTAAAAATTGTTGTACTGAAGCTGGCGCGCGCACGTACAATCCAGTCTGCCGCCGCCTGCACGTTGCTGAATTGGAGCTTAAAAAGAAGAGAGGGAGAGCAGCGAGCGACGATACGATGATATCTTATATTACACTTACATATATAGAGTATTCTATATACTTACAAACAGGTTAATTTCTATGTATAGTGGGGGAACACCTGTTTTCGTTGTCTGTGTTAGAGATGTACCTAATATATAGGTACATTTCTTATCTTTTTTTTTAAAAAAAAATTCAAAGTACCAATGGTAAATTATAAGCGCATGCGCTTATCGACCCTTTCCTGTATATAAAAATCCGTTTTGCATTTAATGAACGGGTAAATTCAGGATTGCAGCGCTATACAGGGTGCAAGCGAATGTATATGATGTTTTAAATTATTTTAGTTTTAATAATGGTTTTAATATGGGCTGCATTTGAAATTTGTTTATAAAAACTTATTTTAAATAAATTTATGTTTTCAACTTTTTAAAATTATTGTATTGTATGATTCTAAACTTTTCATTGATAAAAATTAAACAAATTTCATTTAATTAAATTTATATATGCAACTAACTATAGGAGAACGTCATAACTCCGGATCACCGATTTTGTTGAAACAACTCTCGCATGCGAGAGTTGTTTCCTTATATAAAAATGTGAAAAAAGCTAAATGCTCTATAGGTTCGAAGGTAGATCATATATAAGCAATAATTTTATGGGATATAATGAAAATTTATATTATCTCAAAAAACAATGAATGAACACATGTTTATATTACATAATCCACCAAAATCATAAAAAAAGAGTTTAACAAAAATGCTTCAATTTCAGCTTTATTACATTAAAAACATTAATTTGTCAAAAGTTATCAACAATAAAAAATAGAGATTAAAAATGTATGAAAATTATCAAAGTTATTAAATCGACTATGGAATGTATAATTTTTAATACATATTTATCTCCATTTGTGACTGTTGATAACTTTTGAACAAATTAATATTTTTTAATGCAATGAAACTCAGATTAAAAAAATTTTGTTAAGCTTTTTTTATATCTTGGTGGATTATAATGAATAAACATGTAATCATTTATGATTCTTTGAAACAATGTTAATTTTCATAATATTCCATAATTATTATGTATTATATAATAAGCAATATATGATCTACCTTCAAACGTGTTAAACATTCAGCTTTTTTCATATATAAAAACGTTGATTCGGAGTTGTGATATACTCCTAGTAAATAAAATTTAGCATGTTTTACTTTTTGTTCATATTCAAATACATTGTGTTGGTTATTTCTAAAAATTAAAAATTTTATATTACATATAGTCAAATCTTTTACAAAATGAATCATGAATACATTTGATTATCGAAAAAACAATTTTCTTTTATTCTTGTTAGGAAAAGCATATTATATACATTTCCTTGCATACAAATTAAAAAGGATAATACTTCCTGATTAAATCAAAATGCGCCTGGAATTCAGGAAAGTTGTTTCCACTTCATAAGTTAAGTTTTTCATCTTAATTGCGAAACTAGCAACTTTCTCGGTGTGTTATTATTAGTTTGAAAATGTTTATACTTACATTATAAGTTGTTATTATTACACTTTTATGATTTTATCATAAAGATTTTGTAAAGTAGACGGCATTTTTTTCTACTTAAATTTCATTAGGAATTTCAATTAATTTAAAAATTAAGAATAGTATTAAAAACTAATTTGTTAATGTTCGTGAAAGGTAAAGTTGAAAAAATTAAACTCAACTAATAGGAATTCGAGCTATAATTATAATTATACTTATAATTCGAGCTTCTACCATAATTTATAAAGCATGCATTTTTTTAACTTGTTGTAGAACTTGAAGAAGAACAGAACTGAAGTGTTCAATCAATTTAAGTAATTTTATTTACATGTTCGAACGTCTAAAAATAAAACATTTGCAAAACAGTATTTTATTCTTCTACATCCAAATTAATTTTAAAGAATATAATTTTGATTTGAGATAAATTTAACGTTATAAAAACTAATAAATTTTACTTTGTAATATTGCCGAATAAAATTTTCAAATTTTTTTTACAGTTGTGTAAAATATTAAAAAATTATAATTTGTTCGCACATAAGTATAAATAATTTATTTGTTATCTCACAAAATATATTTAATTTAACACTGATTGCAATGTATTCACAAAAATTAATGAGTATCCACTTATAAAATGATGAAATAATTTTCCCTCGTGATTCAGTTAAATATATTTTCAATAAGTTCTTAACTACTTATTAAAGTATGCAATTTTTTAAATTTTACAATATGTAAAAATGTTTAAACAATAAAAATATATATTTATTTAAAATTTATTATTTTTGTACTTATTTTAGAATATGTAAGTAAAGTTATAAGATGAAGATTTAAGATTTCTCATTCGTAAATAAAAGTTGTTATGGTTCCTATTGATGTCTTTGAAATTTTTTAATAGTACAGTAAATACGTAAACTGTTAAATATTTTTGTATTATCAACTAACAGAAAGATGCGTTGTTGCATTATCATCACCAAGCCTCGAAGCACATTTTCAAGAATCTTTATTGACATTTTGGTGATCTGTGATAGTCTTATAACGCATATACATTTTACCGTTTGATAATTACCTTGTTCGACTTACTTTTCATAAATGTTTTTATAAATTTTATTATTTTTCAAAAAGTTTCATCGTCATTCACAATGTTTGTTTTGAAAATTAATTTTTAATTATAAATTAAGAACAGAGTTTTTATTGATTTATTGCTTATTGAGCTTAATTCAATTATTAGAAGTATTCTAAAATAATCATTAAATTTGAATTTGGTTCTTTATGGAAATAATTGATAATAATTCTAAATAATTGTAAAAAGTTGAAACTTTGTAAATATCAGACATCAAAAGTTATTCATACTCTTTCTAATTATTTTTTAAACAAAAAAAAATTATTATCAACTATTAATTAGTTTTTATTGTTATCTCGCATTAAATAACGTTTTCTTAACTATTGATATTTTAAACGTTTACTTACATGATTTGACAATTTTCAAAGTTATTAAGATAACAATTGCTTTGAACTTCAAACAATTTTTAGCAATATTTTACAATTGCCAATTAATTTTAAAATTTTCAGAAAATATAAATAATTTTGAATAACTATTTTACAAATATTCACCTAAGACCTTACGATATACGATATTTTTAAATTTACCTTTCAAACTTATTTCATGAAATATATTTTTAAATAGCTATACAAATTTTATTCACATTTTTAAACAAAATTAAAATATAAAATTATATGATAAGAATTAAACAATCATTAAAGACAAAAGACTACGTAATCACAAAAATCAATATATAGAAAAAATGTATAAATTGCTCAATAATTATCAAGAATTTAGATATAATATAACGAAAAATAAATAAGATAAATAAATAAGATATTGATTAAATTCTATTTTATGAACCGCCTATTTTATCTTTAACGTGAAAGAACTTTACTTAAAAGAATTTAAAACGTTTATTTCTTCATATAGTAAACTATTATGTTCCTATTGTTTACTAATATTTATAAATTTTAAGGTCAATTCCTCTAGTTGCCGCGTTTGTACATATTTGTAACAAATAATCGTCAATATTTCTAAAGCTTTTCAAATTTCAGATTTTCTTAAGCTGGATTTTAGTGTTCATGTTCTAAGCACATTCAAAGTTAAATTTATATAATATTTTTATTTCTTCAGAAATTTTGAATAAATCAAGCTTTTTCGATAAACTGTTTCTTTTAATTGAAAGATTTTTAAACTTTTACATATTTGTGAAAATTTTTTTTTTTAGAATAATTTACATTAAATTGTTCAAAAACTTTATAAACTTAAAACGGATTCAAATTTTTCGAAAATCTTTAAATTTAAAACAATAAAGGCCTACAACTTTAAAAAAATTAATCATTTGCCTGAGTGGTTGCTTCTTAGGCCATTTTATCCATCAAAAAATATCCTAAAGTTGAACAAAAATTTGAGATCTGAAGATGAAATACTTTTCTTGTTAATGTGTTAATTAATATGTAATTGTTGACTTTGAAAATCTCTTATTACAATTAAAAATAAATTATTTTTTTTAAACTAAATAAAGGATTTATTATTTTTGTTTGAAATTTTACTTATGTAGAAACTTTGATTCGTACGTAAAAGAAAATAATTCTAAGTTTTTCTGTCTTTACAAATAGAAAAAAAAATTTTCAGTATTACTTACACATTATATCCCTATCAAAGAAATCTAGCTGGATATCCAGCTGGATAATCCAGGATGTAATTGGATTTCAACTGGATACCAGAACAAACTAGATTATTCGCCTGGATTTTCAGTTAGATTTTACCGTTTTTTGTTGATATTTAGCTGGATTATTTACCTAAATGATCCTTTTTGAGATATCTAAAAATGTTTCAAATCGAATTTATAAACAATTTTGAAAATTAAAAAAATTCATATGATAATTAGGGGAGAACTTTAAACTTGTTAAAAAATACATGAAAATATCGAGTTATATAATGTAAAGAAATTAAACTTGAGCTTTTCAACGATCTTCTTTAATTTTAATCTTTTACTCTTATTGTATGAATTTTGATTTATCTTTTTATATCTTAAATTTCAGAAATCTCTTCATTTTCGTATACAAACGTAACATACCTATTATAACTTATAGCTTTTCAACTTCAAATGATTAATTATTAATAAATTTTTTATGACATCAACGTATTATATTTAAAATTTCACTACAAATTGTTTTTTATATGAAAATTCTTTTGACAAACAATTCTTTTAAGAAAATTTTGCAATACGATTCGAGATTTAGAAATTTCAAAATAAGATTTTAAAATAACTAAAAATTTAATCAAATTTTGTTAACGTTTACAAAATTTTCAAAATTAAATGAGACGATTCGAAATGACTGTATTTTAAACTTTTTATATTAATATTACCCAATTTATAAATTCTATTTAATAAAAAACTAAAGGTTTTATTATTACGTTTCTAATTTGTATTCTCTAATAAATTTTAAAAAGATCATTATTTTAAATATTTCAAACAATAACATTCATAAAATAGTGCAAGTTAAAAACAACAAAACTGCACATGTCTAAATTATTATTTAAAATAAATTACTTTACATTTTGCTAAAACATTTTATTTTAGGAAGTATAAAAATAAAATTTCACACAATATTTTTAAAAAATTATGTAATTTATTTATGTTACAAACATGAGTCAATGATTTTTACTTTACAATGATGCAAATGTCATTATCAGACTCCAGATATTTTATGAAAGTTTTTAAATTATTTTATAACTAAGGTGTATGATAGTTTTTTAAATTATATACATGCTGATACAAAAATATGAAAAATTTATCTCTTACATTTATTTTACAAAATATTTATTCAGCTTAGGTGTAAAATCATTCAAATTTCATTTAAAAAAAAGTTTAATATCATATCAAGAATAATAAATAAATTATTGTTTAAATTAAAAAAAAAAAAGAATCGTTCATACATTCATATATATAAACCATAAAAAAATCATGATTTAGTCAATAACCCAAAGAACATTCACGCCAGACATCCCAAGATTAACGCGTCCAAGCATCCCATGATCACGAGTTTTAACAATGTAAAGAAATAATAGCAATGTATGGAATAAATTGTTCCTTCCCTGTAAAATGAAAATCAGTTAATATCAAGTTTACTGTGCTGATGAAAGAAAATAAAAATAAAAATTTCATTTACCCTTGAAATATTTTCATAATCTTGACTTAACGAGTCTCCAGAAAGTGCAAGACAGTAATGTGGTGGATTTATGGATTGATTCATTATTATTGGACCTTTGCTACGAGGTAACTCAAATCCTGTTTTTCCTGTATATAATGATGTAAAAGGTCTAGCATCAGGTTGATTTAATGGAGCTTCAAGTTGAGTATCCATGTATGTTGAAAATAAGTGCATAATAATCTGAAAACATTATTTCATGATTAACTAACATAGTATAAAAAATGAATATTTTATTTTATTGTTATAAAATAGTACCGCAGCATCGGTAGGAAGACTAGCATCCCATTCCTTTCCATTATGCGATCCTCCGCTATTCCATTTAAATTCACTCATTGATCCACCTTTAGCAAGAACTTTTATTCTTTTTACCAAATAATCTTGATTGCTTGACAATTCAAGAAAAGGAACTAAAATTGGCAGAGTGGGTATAACAGATACTGAAAATGATTGTGCAAGTTTTCTAAGTTTATCTAATCCAACATTTCCTGGTTGAGAGTCACTTAAACCATGACGAATTAAAGTAGTACATACATTATCTATTTCTAAAGCAACTCGTTCAACAACAGTTTTACTGAGCCACTACATGAAAAAAATGAAATAAATGTAAAGATAAAAGGTATATATCTGAATAATATAAAAATTTAATTGTGAAATATGAAATAAAATTACCATGCGCAAATTGGCTGACCATTGATTAACTTTAACTGGATCAATTCTATACTTTCTCCAAACATCAGGAGATCCAAATGATCGTGGTGAACTTCCTTCTTCAACACCAGGGCTAGTGGATTTGGATTTGTCTTAAAAAGAAAAAAATCTATATTTTTTTTGCAATGTTGATTAACAAATTAAACAATTTTAAATTACACTTACCAACTATAGATGCTAATTGATAAGTGCAATGTCTTAATAAAGGTGACACTTCTCCAGGACTTCGAGTTGCTGGATGAGACCAGAATGAACTTAATAAATTTGATGGTTGATCAACATTAGATGAATGTGATGCTGACTTGCGTTCTTTTATTGCAATTTCTTTTAAATAACTTTGCAATTCCATTTCATCTTGTATGAGTTCTTCACCAGTAAAGCTAGTGCTTAAAGAATTATTACATGATTTATTAACACTGGTATTTGGACTTAACGTAGATTTTCGTGATATTGGACTACCATATTTAGAATATGTACTAGACATTGAATAATCTTCTAAAAAATAATAATGATCAACAATGAAATCATTTATGAATTTTGTCAAAAATATAGTCAGATTTAAAAAAAATAAAACTTACTGGATTCATTCATACCAGGAGTTCCAAGAGTACTTGAATGCCTGCTTAAATTTATGTAAGAAAAATTAAGTGGTGTACTCGGTTCTGAAGGTTTCTGTGGTATATGAACTTCATTTTTAAATAGTGGATCATCATCCGATATTCCTAACAATTTTCTTTGTTTCGAAGTTAAAACTACAGGTCTTAAATTGAACACTGCAATTGTATATTTTATTAAATGATACAAGGAGTTGATACCAAATATTGAAGCAAAACCCCATTCTATCCAAGAAAGTGGTTTATAAGCGATTCCACCATAAAATCTAAAAAATTAATAATACAACAATCATGCATAATAAAATTATTATTAAAATATTAGAAAAGGTACAAATCTTACATATCAAAAATTACAACTCCAAATAAAGTACTATTTATAAAAAATAAAGTTATAGCATTTTTGGCCTTTTTCTGTGTTTGGCGAACATTCAAAGTTTGCTGAACTTGTGGTTTAGGAGTCAAAACTCTGAAATAAAAAGTCAATAAATTAATTATATAAATATTTCTTTAATATCGAAAATTCTTTTACTTATTTAAATAATAAGAAATAATTTAAATGTCAG
This sequence comes from Anastatus disparis, assembly GCA_017163975.1. Classification (NCBI taxonomy): domain Eukaryota; kingdom Metazoa; phylum Arthropoda; class Insecta; order Hymenoptera; family Eupelmidae; genus Anastatus; species Anastatus disparis. The sequence goes on from JAFFSR010000251.1 coordinate 8,820,990, forward strand.
GTAGCAACATTAGAATACAATGATAACAAAAATGCAAAGTAGATAGTCAATTTTATTTACCGAGCAGTGGGCGAAATGGATCGCATAGATGAATGGAAATCGCTCATTTTTTTGATGATTCAATAATATAATATTTAAAATTTAAACCATATTTAATAAAAATGACTACATACAAATCAAAAACGTATGAAAATAGATTTTTAATCACTGGATTCAAGAATAACCTAACTATACAACTTAAACTCGCGGTTAAAAAGCCGCAAAACAGACTGTACACATGTCGACTTATATTTCAGACTGTCATATATCTACTTTTATTAGTCTTTACTACTATAATATTATGTTTCTATTGGTTATTTCCGTTGAATCCATTCTCGACCCTACATACGGATATCTTTGCATGTCGCATAATATTAGTTTCAGTTTAACGTTTTTTTATAAAGAAAATGAGAAGTTAAAAATGAAGCATATAATGGTTTGGATAAGTTGATGCTAAATTCAACGTGTTTGATTGGTTTTAAATTTAAACTGTACAGGAAGGTTATTTCAGCAAGAACGTTCTATTACAAAGATAGAAGATATAAAATCAATGTGCTAAACAAAGATACACTCACTCTGGAGCAAGGGTCTAGATAGTGGGGTTGTCGGCGCAAACATTTAAAATACATTTTGGCATACGTCTAAACTTTCATATAAAATAATGGAGATAGGAAACACTATTATTTTCTTTTAAATGTTAGAGAAAACATGAAATTAAGCATATTTAGCACTCTGTCGTAAGTGGTGAGGTATTTAAATAGCCCCGTGAAGATTAGTATATCCAAACGCTGTTGTTTGAACAATAATACATTTTAACAATTTCCCACAAAACTAAGCGGCGAAATAAGTTAGTTTTAAATTCCTTTTTTTAAATAATTAATAGTTTTCCCATTGTTCAACTACATCTAAAAAATTTTGGTTTATTTCCAAATATTATCTACTTTACCATATGTGTAATTTTTTGCGACTTATGCGCCATCATTATTGAAACAGTGCGAGTACGATAGATATCCGCTTCTTTTTCTCTCTCTTTCTTTCTCTGTCTCTCTTTCTCGCGCGCGCCGCGCTGCTTGCGTGGAACGTGATCACGGTTTCTTTTTCAACTCATCAAAATGGTGAGCAGTATTAACTAATATAATGTATATTTAAAATCTATTTTAATCAGTATTTTTAAAGAACATCTATACATATTAATGATAATTTAAGTAAGTGAAAATTATTAATCAACATTGTAAATTGTTATTTTTATTATAGGGTATCGACATCAACCATAAACATGATCGCAAAGTGCGGCGAACAGAGCCTAAATCTCAGGATGTTTATTTACGACTTTTGGTGAAGGTATGTTAAATTATTGTTTTTTATATTGTATAATTTCTAACACCGTCAAACAATGGTCCTTTTAAAAGCAATGTTGTTTTGAACAAATATTTATTTTTGCAAGCTTAAACAACTTCATGTGTTGTTGCATTGTTTATAGGTTAGTTAGGTTATGAATGACCATGTTGTCTTTTGTTTCTTTCTTTAAAAAGTACTTGATCTTTAATACATTTTTTCGTATTATTACTTTTATTAATACTTAAACATTAATTTTATATTCTGATCTTGTCTTTATTTTATGCGAATAGCACTCTGTGTCTGAGTTATTAAATACTCTGATCCAATTTGAACTTTCGCTAGAATAAATTCAGTCTTCCTATTCTGTCTTTCTGTTATATATGAAAGATCGTTATTCTGGCTGATACACAATATTTTTTTTATAACTTTTTAATTTGACAATATCAAGTGTGTGTCTAATTTAATTTAACAATTATTTTCCTTTAGTTGTACAGGTTCTTGGCTAGGAGAACCAGCTCAAAATTTAACAGGATTATCCTGAAAAGACTTTTCATGAGCAGAATTCACCGGCCTCCAATTTCATTGGCTCGTATTAACAGATTTATGAGAAAGCCAGGACGTGAAAACTGTATTGCAGTCGTTGTAGGCACAGTTACAGATGATGCAAGAATCTTTGAGGTTCCAAAATTGACTGTAAGTATTTATTAAATTAAACCAATAAATATCAATTTAAACAATAATTTTTAAAATAATTAGTTATGTATATCATTCTTGATGATTTGTATTAGTTTGCAAGTATGTAATATTTTTTTATAGTGTTGATAAATAATATTGTTTATAATTGCACTTTTTTTTAACATTCAAAACAAAATATAGTTTAATCAAACTTTTTGATAATTAAAACAGATAATTTTATTTATGTCAATTTTTCACTAAGAAACTATATATTTGTATTTTTATTTCAAAGCATCAGCTTAAGAATTTTTTTTATAAACTAAATTTTATTTCATGTGATTTTTAATAGTGTTATCAAAATTTGCGGGCTACACTCTGTATGTGAGTTAACTCATGCTCATGTTCTATTTGAATGTTCGCTAGATCAAATTCAATTTGCCTATTCAGTCATTTTGTTACTTATGAATGTCTGGCAAAATAATTGATACAGATTACTAATTACTTTACGTAGTCCTGTTATAAAAAAATAATTCTATTTGCATTTTTACAAATTTTTAACAATTTTATTTAAGCAGTTTGAATTTTCTATTAGATTATTTTTACATTTTACAAAGTTTTTATTTATATTTTAACAGTAAAAACATTAACATTTTTCTTTTTTTTTTCTGCAGGTATGTGCTCTTAGAGTTACTGAGAAAGCTCGAGGACGTATTCTCAAGGCTGGTGGAGAAATCATCACCTTTGACCAGTTGGCTTTGCGTTCACCAACTGGCCGCAAGACGGTCTTGATGCAAGGACCACGTAAAGCTCGTGAAGCTGTTAAACACTTCGGACTTGCTCCTGGTGTACCACATTCACACACCAAACCGCTTGTACGTTCCAAGGGACGCAAATTCGAAAGAGCCAGAGGTCGCAGGCGTAGCTGTGGTTACAAAAAATAAACCGTTTTAATTTGTGAATAAAAAAAGAAAATAAAAATCGGTATTTACATAATCCAATAGACTGTATTATTTCTTATATTATCATTAAAATAAGGTAAAAATATTATCACGAAATGGAAGTAATATTTTTAAATACCGTTTATTTTCTAAGTTTCAACTTTTTCCTCTTCTTCTTCTTCTTCTTCGCCTTCTTCTTCATCATCATCAGCATTGCTGTCATCTCTGTCATCTTCTTGTGGTTCTTCTTCAGGAGGAGCATCAGAAGGGAAATATTGATTTGCTTCTTCTATAGCTTTTTCAGGAGTTTCACTTATATGATATGCTCCAATACCGGCAAATGATAAGAACGCTTCTTGACTTACTTTTCTGACTACAGCAACAAATACTTCATAACTGAAAAGTTTAATTTATTACATTACATTTTGTTTATTATTTGAAATAACTTTTTTTTTATTCATTTTTGTTTTATTATATTTAAATTGCGTTAAAAAAATAAATATAAAATGTCAAACCTAGTTTTTACTTGAACATCTTCATCAAACTGTTTAATATTAAACGCAATTGGTCTTGGATTAGGTAATACATCACGTTCAAAGACAGCAAAACTGACAACTTCTCTTTGATATTGCTCTAATGCTATTTCCAATTCTCTTTTTCTTGTAGTATCATATTTAAAAAGTGTTATAGGTATTTCTTCGTCTTTGTCTTCATACTAAAATAATAATGATATCATTATAAATCTCAAACGGTTAATTCAATGAGAATAAATAAAATAAAATTACAGGGTAAGCTCTTTCAACATATCTAGCAAAGAAATGACGGAATGATACAGCTTTGTTTCGTGGATTAGTTGGCATCCAAACAGTTGTTAAACACGTAAAAGTTTCATAACCGTCACCATCATCATCACGATCATGAGGAGGACCATGTCCATCTGGCATACTTAATTGTAAACTTTTCATACTTTCTGATTCTCTAGCTCCACGTAAATATGGCAAATGTCGATGTACAAAACTTGAAAAAAAGTAATAGAAAAAATTTCATGTTTTATATTAAAATTCTACAATTAGAAAAAATTAATCTTGTGAAAATTACCATCCTTCAATTATGTCATCAGGGAATAAAGGTACATCATCATCATTGTAAAGTGAATTAGCCAATAATCTTTCCAAATTCACCTGTCCTAATTCTAGAGCTTTTAAATGCATGCACATGCATTTTCCATCCATAAGCATATGTTTAGTTTCTTCAGTTAATTTAAAATCAGTCTGAAAATAATTACAAATTCATGTATATACATTTTTATACAGCATGTTTAATAAAAAGAGCCCATAAGGACTATTTTTGCATTTTTATAAAATAATTATATTCATTTTGTTTCTGAATTTTAAACATTTTTTGATAAAATATAAATTTTTAATTTTTTAAAAATATTATTTTATTTGTTTATTTAACAATTAATTTAAGAGGTATTGAAACAAAGTATACATATATGCTCTTAATTGTAATTTCATTATTTCTTATTTTTAAAAATTTTAGTTTAATTTTTTTAAAGAAAAAAACTTTACCTCTTTTTCTATAACTTCAAAATCTTCTTCTTCTATCTGTCTCATCTCTTCCTTTTCAACACTGAAATTTCTTTTTAAAATTTCAATAAGCTCCATGTACGGTGGACTATGTTTTTTGTCGCGCTTATTGCCTTCTTCATCGACAAAGATCCATGGGAATAGAATAATTACAGTTTCTCGGCCTAATTTCTCGATTAAGTGCTCCATGTATGCTTCGTATTTTTTCCTTTCCTTGGCCTCTGTAATGAACTACATTCAATACCAATTTCATAATAAAAAAATAGATTTTTCATATAATTTTTTAATGATTTATAATAAAAATAAGAATGGATAAAGGACCTATTTCAGCTTTCCTTGCAGCTTCTTTGGCCGCGTTAGCTTTCTGGATCTCTCTATTTCTCTCTATTTCAACTATATTTAATTCTTCCGGAGGTGTTTCGAACCTAAGATAATTTTCATTGTTTTTAAAATTATTTTTAAGCTTGATATATAAAAAAAAAATAAGAGAAATAAGTTATACAATGGAGGTTCATCATTTTGGAATTTTTTTAATTCACTAATTAACATTTCTTGAAGCTTAGGACAATCGGCGCCAAACATCATATTTACAGCATTACCATTCTATTAGAAAAAATAATATTAATTAATTATGAAAAAAATATTTGCTGAACTATTCACTTGTATAAGCTTACTGAAAAATCTCATGAGATTGAAAAATCGACAAAATATTTTTGAAAAATTGAAGACGCATAAGTCGTATTTGTTGTATGAAAAACGCATAATGTATATTTTTCAGGAATTTACTTATAAAATATTTGGAGAAAGATTTGCGAAAAATATTATCCAACAAGGGAAGGTCCCCACCTCCGGGAAGCGGATTTTTTTGAAATTGCGAAATATGATTTTTTGATGAAAAAAATTGAACCCGTGTTTTTTCTTTTCGTCTTTTTTTACATTTTTTAAATATAGTGAAAAGAAGCGCTTTCAAGAACTTAAATAGCCAATAAACTAAAAGTTTCATAGAAAAATGTATGAAAAATGAAATACTTTAACTTAAGCTCTAGTGCATTAAAAAAGCTTCTGTGGTTCATAAGTTATAGACGATCAAAATATGCTAATGAAATATAGTGAAAAATTCATCATGGGTTACATGCTAAAAATATTAACAAATATGTAGTAATATTAAATTGAGCATAACTTCTGAACCACAGAAGCTTTTTTAATGCACTAGAGCTTAAATTTAAATATTTAAATCTTACTTTCTTTTATTTTTTATACATTTTTTTGTAAGAGGTTTCGTTTTTTGGTTATTCAAGTACTTGAAAGCGCTTCTTTTCACTATGATTTGAAAAAAATTTCTGTCTTGGTCTCTGGAGCCTATTAGACGAAAAGAAAGAACACGGGTTCATTTTTTTCATCAAAAAATCATATTCCGCAGTTTCAGAAAAATCCGTTTCCCGGCGGTGGGGACCTCTCCTTGTACGTATGTTTTTCAAATTATCCTACAATATCAATGATCAATGCGACTTCAAAATTTGCAAAGATTAAGTTTTCAAAAATATCATTATTTTACTGATTTTAATAAATTACATATTTTTACAAGATAAGATTTCATATAAAAATTTTTCAGCAGGATATGAATATTGAATTTTTCAAACTTACACGAAGAAACATCCAAGCAGGTTCGCTTTTACCCCAAAACCGATTTAATGCAGTTATTTTATCACATCTAGCCTATTCATAAAAATATTCTTTATTTCTATCATATACAAATTTAAAATTAATTATTCTATTTAATTGGAAAGAACAAGAGATATTTATTTCGATTATATATGCAAAAAAATTTCTCTTAATAATTTAATCATATTAAAATAATTGATTAGAAATAAAATAATTCTACTCACTATAGCATAACTCAAATCATCACCACCCATTTCCATTTTAATTTTTTTAAGAACACTGACCATACCAGTACAAGGACCACTCCATTCTGAATAAATATCAACAACTGCGTTCCGCGATATCAATCCAATAATTAAAACGATGAAAAATTTTAAATATTTTTATATTTAAATGCAAGTGAAAAAAGAAAAAAATATACGTACGGACTAATCCTTTGCGATCTAAAACCTTTTGCCATTCCTCATCATTTGTAACGTCAGTTTGAAGTGCTGCTGCCTGCGCTTTCTTTGCCATTTTTCGTGATTTATCACGAAGTGCTCCCTTTTATTTCAAATAAAATTAATGATGTCTTATTTTATCAATACATAATATAATAAAATCATCTAAATAGATTTTTGTAAATTCAATTTTTTCTATTAAAATTTGAAAAACTTAATCAAACAATCAAATATAGAAAAGTATTAATACAGTAACTGAAATTTTCACAGTTCCTATTATGTTTTTACGTGAAAACGCAAAAATATAAATTATACAAGAGAAGTAAGAGAGACACATTTTAAATAATTTTTTAATAAAATTTATAAGGAAATTACCCTTTTTCGAGCCAACATCTTGTTATCAATTAATATTATTTGAACTTTGAACGCAAAGTAAGGTGTTAAATACACAATTTATTTTATTCTTAAATACTAATAATTTATGTATATAGTGCGATGAAAATCAAAGATCAAATTTAGAACGTTAATTCTGTACGGTATACTAATGAAGACTGAGTTAAACTGTAAATATTATTCAAACAGATCTATCAAAACGTTAGTGGTTTTACATAAGTACCACTTATTTTAAATAAAATTTTTACCGCGAATATTTAAATTTATTATAACATTAAAAATACAATATTGTTTATTGTTCCTCATTTTTAAAAACAATTGTGTAGGAAAAAGGAATGGAAAAACATAGGATTGTATTTTCAAGGAGTTCTAATCGCCGACGTCGACGAAGTCGATTCGTTAAAAATTGTAAGAAAACTGCAAAGAGTTCGAACGAGAAAGCAACCCCTTCAACATTAATGAAATAAAGAGAAAAAGTCGAGGGAAGAAAATAAAATAAAAAGGTCGCAAAATCTTGTTGAGCTGGTGGGGGAGGACAAAAAAGAGAGGAAAAAAAATAACGAATAATAATATAAAAGGACACATTGTAGTCAGCAAGCACGCAAAGTAGTATGTCTCATTGGATTTCGGTAATTTTAAATATGGCACAACATAAAACTCTTCTACTATACATACTTTTCTTTTTCTTTTTATTCTTTAAAATTATAATAATTATTGTTATTACCGAGTCAGTAGTTGTTGCTCCATTTATTGTTTCTCCTAGGCTATCGTGCATTGTTTTTCTTTTTGCAAACTTTTTTTTTGTGGTCGTTGGAGAGAGGAAAGAAGTTTATTAGTTTATTTTCTATTGAATGTCTGAACGAACAGAGAGGAAAGTAATAAAAGAAGGTAAAAAGATACACGACCCTGTGAAAAAAATTATTTTAAAGACATTTATAAGGCCAAAAGACTTTTTAAAAGCGCATAAAAAATTTTTGCGTGCCAATAGTGTCGTGTCCTAGACGATTTCTTTCCTTTTTTTTCTCTTGCTCATTAGAATGAAAATAAGAAAAAAGTATAAGCAAAAAAAAAATATTATTGCGTGCATTGTGAGAATATATATGTATAATCCCTTTTATTTATAGTGTTCGCTGGTGTCACTTGACTAATTTCAAGTTTTCTTTCCGTTCATGGATTTTTCCTTTTATTTAGTGCTGTGTATAATTGCATGGAGCTTTAATTATACATTGATAATTTTGAGCTAATTTTTATATGAACCTAGAGTTATATTGTGCTCTTTCTTATGCACTTTCTTGCTTATAATGAACTATCATTTAAAGTTTAATTATGAAAAAATTGTCTCAATATTTTTCTATATTGTTTGATTAACAAATTTTTAATTAAAAATTATGTTGATTAGAAAATATTTTATTAAATAAAAAAAGTAAACTTTTCTTACCTTGAGTTATTACTTAAATTGAAATTTTAGATTAGACATACTAAACAGGTTGATTTTTAAAATTTTGTTAATATTTAAATGACATTTTGTAAGTTTAATATTTTTTACATTTTTTTAACCAACAATATTGAATAAGTTTAATTTTGAAATTTTGTGAAGAAACAAATTGTAGATTTAAAACCTAAAATCTGTTTCACGTTTTTTTAACTGTTGATTATTTAACGTAAACATGTATGAAGTTTACTGTAACATGTAAATTTTAATTTAAAAAAAGAGGGATCTGTCAGTAATAAGGTTATCAAAATAAATCAGAATATCTTTGAAATTATCGATATAAATTTACTTTTTCATTTGACAAAACTTTAAAACAATTTGAAAAGAAAATAACGAATTTTTTTTAACAAATTAAACATTTTTGTAATATATTTTATTATTATCCTAACAAAAATATCCAGTTGGATATCCACCTAGATTATCCAGTTACACTGTCGAAAATTGCATGAAATTTAATGCGGTAAAGTAAAATGATTTAAAGTATCGTAGTAATTATTCTGTAAAATACATGAATTTTAAGAGCACGCTGTAAGAGTATAGCGTTATCCTTTTCTATTCTCCAGTTATAATATATGCACGATAGTTGAAACTGTCGAATAGAAAAAGACAGCGCTAAACCTTCCAGCGCCGTGTTAATGCAAATGTACATGATTTGCATTTAATGTATTGACTTAAATTTTGCTTTTATTTACATGTAGTGGAAATAACAATCATTTTTTAACAGTGTAGATACGCAGGATGCAACTGAATTCCGCAATGCAATGAATAATCTACACTATTAAAAAATGATATTTGCTTCCATTACATGTAATGGAAAAAAATTTCAAACCAGTACATTAAATGCAAATCATGTACATTTGCATTAAAATTCATGTATTTTACACCATAATTACTGCAATACCTTAAATCATTATACTTTAGCGATTTAAATTTCATGTCATTTTTGACAGTTTAGTTTATTTGGATATTCAGCTGCATATTTAAATGAATATTCATTTGAAACCCAGTTACATCCTGGATTATATAACTGAATCTTTTTGATAAGATAAAAAGTTCAATGAAAATAAGTTCTCAAATAAAAACTAACTTTAGATATAAAAATATAAATAAAGCTATCAACATTATGGAAAATCAATATAATGCAAATTTAAGATTTTATAATTTTCATTTTAACAAACCTTTAATTTCTGTTGTAAAATTTATTAAACAATATTATGTAATGTGCCTAAATTTTTTATTTTTGCGATTATCAAACAGTAAAGTTAAAAAATAAACTTTGTGTTTTAAAATTCGAATATAAGCAAGAAAGAAATATATCTAATAAGAAATAAAAATTATTAAATAAGAGATATTATCTAATAATTTTTAATAAAATTCTATAACTAATATTGTTTCTAAAGGTGCAATTTCCTTATAAATTTAAAAATTTATAAAATTAGTGGATTCTATAGTGATTTAAGATTTTAGTCGATACTCTAAATACGTAAATCCCTACAATCAATACGGATTTAAAATCTATCACTATTTAAATAATAAAAAATAATTTCAGCATATTATCTAAAGGTTTCTAATTATTTGAATATTTCTTCAAAATTTATACGTAATATGGAATTTTATGAAGTTATCTTAAGGCAACTTAAAATCAAATTTATAAAAATAAAGATTTTATTTGAAAATATAGTTATCTATAATTTAAAATTGCAAACTAAATTTCTATGTATGTAATGTACTTTGAAATAAATAAAATAAAATATAATGTTACTTTATAATACGTACTGGAAAACAATTAAAAAAGGCGTGTCTCCATAACTATTGTTGTGTAACTTTGTCTTTTTTTTATGTTCAATAAAGTACTAATGTGAGAAATGTTCCAATGCAGCAAGTAAATCGTTGCCTTGGCAATTCTCATAACACCGTAAAAGGTATGCGTTTATCAATAAAAGAATTTTTGTATCCAATTTCGAAAAAAATATTTAAGTTTTGTCTTTATAAGGAAATTAATATCTACAAATTAAAAATATCCAATTGTTGATTATGAAGCATTACTTAAGTTTTTTTCCTAATTATTATTTTTAAAAAATTAACTTTTGTATAGAATAATCTCATCATAAATAATAAATGTGTGGTAAAATTTTGATTGCATTAAATTTTTTGAGTTATTCCTTTTCAAATAAAAATATTTCTCTTTCTAAATTATGAATTTTTGTTCTTTAATTTATTTTGTTATTTTATATTTTTATATTATCAATTTTAATAATAAAAGATACTATCTTTTAAATTTTAATAAGTAAATAATAAAAATAAATTTTATCTATTAATATTTTTGAATTCCCATCCAAAAACGTTTTTTCATTTGTTTACGATTTTAAATAATTAGAAAAAAATTGATTAAAAGTAAATTCTTAATGAATTTTTCCCAGAAACAAATTTTTTATTATGATTATAAATTTTAATTTATCTTTCTTCTTTCAATTTGATTGGCCTTTCGACTTATCGCCATAGGCCATCATCAAGTTAGTTTTTATAATTTTTGTTGCCCAATGGGAATTTAATAATAGTTGGTTTTTGCACGGAGAGATTTTTTTAAAATTGTTTTTTCATGATCTCTGGGTGGGTTCTACTCCTCGAAGAAAAATTCCAAAATTATTTTTCGAAATTTTCCCAGGGAATCGAACCCCAGTCCACTAGGACATGAGCCAGTTGCCTCATCCTCTGCGCTACTACCGCCCATAATTTTAATTTATGCAAACTTTCCAATTCATAAATCTAATATGAAATTAATTGAGATCACGATATATCACGTGAAGTAAATTGAGAGAATCGATATGGAACGGTATATAGGATAGATAAAATAAAAATAAATTAGAAAGTCCTATAAGCACATTTCTTTTCTGTTATGGAAAAATTATATGCACTCATTGCTATTATTAGAGAATCGTTTAGAATAAATTTTTTGTGATTAAAATTTTAAAGTTTTTAAATTATTTATAATCATAAAAATTTATTTTTATATTTCATTTTTTTATACAAATGAATCTTGTGAATATTTAATGAAAAAATTTTATTTTCAATAATAAAAAAAATTTGGAGGGTCATAGCAATTATAAAATACTTAGTATCCACAAATATTGTAAATTAGGTTGTAATGTCAATTGAAATATTAATTGAATAAATATATTTACTCAACTTTTTATTATTTCTTCTCAATATTGAATTAATATAATAGAAATAAGAAACATCCAATTTTAAATTTACTGCAATTAAAATTTTAATAGATCCAATTAACGATTATAAATTGGAAAGTTATTTTTAAATATCTGTGTTAAAACTAAAAATCATGTAAATAATCGGACGAACGTCTGGTTTTCGTTAATGATTAGTCTGTTATAAATACTTAATATAGTATTATCGTTGCCTGGATAATCATTTTATCCTAAAAGTTCGTATGATTTGCAAAAAAAAATTCCGTTTTGACTTGTTTGAAAAAAAAAGCTAAAACTTCAATTAAATTAAAATAATAATTAAATCCTAATAAAAACATTTACAAATATTTAAAAATTGATAGACACTAAAAAGGTATGTGGTCTGAACAAACTATGTTTGTACAATAAAACAATGTTACTACATTAATTTTTTTTTTTTTTTTATAAGAAATACAACATTTAATTTATTTGAGCGATTCCTAAGCAATAATTCCCTAACAATGTCGAAAGGAGCCTTATACAATTACAACATGTTCACTCCTCTGTTGAGGTATCATTGACGCTCTATTTAGATCTTAATTTTGTGTTATCGGTTCAACTGTAAACTTTATTTACTTAGATTTCAAGGGAAAAATTACATTTTTTTTAACATCACATTTTGAAGTATTAATATTTAAATGATATCAATTAAGAATTACTATATCTATTAATATTAATCAATAAAAATTAGAATTATTAATACTAATAGTGTACAATCATTCATAACTTTCATGAGAAAGGGATGAAGTGGATTATTTAAATTTTACATTGCAATCTCCTTGGCTTATTTATTTTTTTTTTAGGTAAATTAGGCTTTTCATTTTCACAAAAATTATCTTTATCTCTCGCTCACTCATAATAATTCAAATTTTTTTTATTTTTTTTTAAAGATTTTATTTCACATCTCTCGTGTTCGTGTAAAACATTTTAAAGAAACTCTTTTCTTACGCTGCTCTCATTCACACACACTGTAACTATATGCAAACTATCAAATTATCTGCCATTGCAATATATCACCAATGATTCTCTCTCGAGTGCTGTATATTACAATTTTGATCGCTTTGGATCTATTATGATATTCTAGGACGCCTAGTCAGCTCCTTTGAAATAGAAACCTTATCATAGTCTTATATATGTGATTAGCCTTACAGTTTAATTCTCCTATTCCATTTTGCTGGGAATTATCGTTAAGTTCCTCTTTCTCCTTGTCTTTCTCTATCTCACACGCATTCTTTCTATTCTCTCCAAAGAGCTGCTTCTCAACAAAATAAACTCTAAATCGAGCAGTATTTTTTTTCAGTTATTTTCAATAATTACACCATAGTCGTATATATGTATACATATGTATATATACATATATATGTACAATTGTAGTATATGTATATACACATGCGTGTTATAATATATGCATGTACGTTGATTCCATTATTTTAAAAAAACTCAATTTAGGATCAAGCACAGATCATATTCGTTACATCACGCAGATACATAATTTACTTTATCGATTAGGCAGAGGCAACACATTACAGAAAACAAATTCGCGACGTATTATGTTCTGTCTTTAGCAAAAATTTACGCAAAACCGAATCCTTCGCTGCATTCGTGAATTGCTTTCAGTAAATTACTACGTAGCTTGTCATATGTCTCATAAACTGGTAAATCGAGTTGATTAAAACTGAAAATTAAAAATATTATATGATTTTAATTTTACATAATCTACAAATTTATTAAAAATGTAATTAAAAATTAAAATTTACCATGTGTGTGCTGAGGGCAACCGATCTGTAGATCGATCATCTCGATGGATTTGGAACTTTTGCACTCCGTTCATACCCTCAAGAGCACCAAAACCTTGAAGTGGAACTTTCGAAGTTCCTGTAACGAATTGTAAAAATTTGGCTCTATCCGCTTGGTCAAAACCTCGCAATGCTCTCCAGAACCATTGAATCTATTAAAAAAAATATCACATGAAAATTTAAAAAAATCACAATTGTATGAATTATAAAAAATTAAAATTAATACCTGTAACGATGTCGGGCTATATTTGTGATATTCTGTATTGGATTTTAAGTCTTCAATGTCGACATTAGGTAAACCACTAATCAAGAGTTCAAGTTCTTGCTCATTAAAGATTGAAATCAGTCGTTTAGGAATGATATCGTAAAATCCTTCCAAGAATGCATTAAGTCTGTAATGAAAATGCATTTGAAATTAGATAAATTTTATTTTTTTAATTGTGAATTCAAATATAACGTAGATAATAAATATTTAAAACTTAGAAAATATTACTGTTTTCGTATCGCTCCAGTCATTTTCATTTGGCAGACTAATCGAATATACTCAAGTTTAGTTTCTTCTGTGACAACAATGTTTCGTCCATTTGGTATTAAATCTCGTACATCATTAACGCCAAATTCATTAACCTATAAATTATATATTATAATTTATACATCATAAAGAAAATAAAATTACAAATCTAATTTTACATTATTATTCAAATGTTTACCTCAGCTGAGAATGTTAATTCGTAACCTAAGTCCGAGATATTATTTTCAGTCAAATAAACAAGGCCTTTATAAAAACTATAATCTTCGCTTTCCATATCCGTGTGTTTGACAAGAATACCAAGTATATGTTTGTAAAAACTACGAGTAAAGTAACACTCTAGAAGCTTATTGTCATAAATAGCTTTAGCAATGACTCTGCCAACGAATTTATAATAACACAAATGGTTTGGATTGCAATGTGACGAAGAATTAATCATATATGTTACGCGATCTCCAGGACTGACAGTGAATAATGCATACATGGGATTGAAAATTTCTCTCGAAATAATAACATACCATTCTCGTAGCAAACCACCAGCATCTTGACCTTCTTCACCTATATTATACAAAAATTTAAAATATTTATTATTAAATATTTAATATTTTGATAAAATGTTTATACGTTATTATTCTCTTTTAGTTAATTTAAGATAATAAAAAAATGTGGATTTCTCTTAAAATACTATTTCATCATAAAAACGGTAAATAATAGAAACAGTTGTAAATAATTTTATAAGATAATTTATTTATTTTATATCACTAACCTTCAAATACGATGTAGAAACGATTTTTCCATTCGTCCGCATTTCTACGATGAAGTTCTCTAAACGAGTCTTCGAAAACATGACTACGACGTACGTGAACCGCTAATTCTTCTCTGCGAATACCTTCATCCATACGTTCTAATTCGGTCCTAAAATACCTTCGTTTAACATCGAAATCTAGAACTCTTGTATGGTCAACCAAAACAGAAAAAGGTCCATCCGCAAGATGTGTTGTGGTTTGTCGTAAAATTTGATTCAAAACTGTTCTATGTGTTTCTAAAATTAAAACGAAATACAAGATTATATATTTAATAAAATCATAAGCATTAATTTGAAAAATACATTAAAATAGATATCAATATTGGATATCGAGAATCATTCAATTCAAGTGTTATCAAACTGATTATTAAAATTTAAACTCATTTACCAGCAAATTTAAGGAACTTCAATTGGTCAGGAGGCAGAACTTTTTGCGTAGGTGCAGCATTTGTATCCCATGTATGTGGAGCCGTTGGAGGATTAGTGCTTACTGTGGAATTAGCAACTGTTCCAGATGCAGCAGCGTCAGATTGTGCTGCAGCTTCATTATCTGAATAGATTGGTGAAACTGGTGCAATATCTGCTACAACATCGGGATTTTCAGTTGTATTCTCATTATTCCGTTCGCGTGACGTACTTGAAGATGAATGAACAAGGAAGAAAGCTTCTACTGCAGGTTGTAAAACGAGTACAGCATGATGATCAGGTGTGTGTTCAAGTTCAAGCAGACAGACACTTAAAGTTTCCCATAAGTTATCGAGAACAAGACTCTCACTAAGAAGTGGAAGTTCTGATTTGCTATCACCCTCTGCACGCGAATGTGAAGGTTTTGGCGTTACTTCTGCTGGAGCGGCTGGTGTAGCAGTCGCTGCAACAGGAGATGAGACTAAAGAACAAAAATATGAAAAATTAAAACGATTTTACTTAATATATTAAAAGTTCACAAACTATATTTTTTATCAGATAAATTAAATTAAAGTAATTCAGAATTAATAATTATTGTTCATATTAACCTGGTGGTGTTGCTTGCGTTGTATCCATGGCTATGGTATCAGTATCAACGGTGGTTTCATTGTTTACAACTTCTGTTGCACTGTTGCTCGTTGGTACTGTTTCCATAGCTGTTTCCGTCGCTGGTGCCGCTGCACTGTTAGTGGTAGCAGTTTCTGTAGACTTTTTATTATTAGCATGACGTACGGCTTCTCGTATCTGTACAATAACTTTGAGGATTCTAAGGAAGAAGGCTTGACTAGAGGTTTTACTGACAAGCGTACCCATTGATGGTAATTGGAGATCGCTTCCAGCTTTCAATTTTGTTGGCGCTGTGATAACAACACTCTCGTTCGTAAACCTTCAATAAACAGAAAATATAGATAATGTAAAATCTTGTTGGAGGCAATTGCAGTTCAATAAATTATGTAATATTTTTAATCAACATATACCTATCCATAAGAAAACCTCTATTCGATCCACCAGTACTTGTCGACGGCTGTTCTTCAATAGAATTTCTCCTATTTAATTCTCTATTTAGTACTTTAATTTCCATCATTAAGTCGTTAATATGTTCACAAACCATATTTGCTAGTTCCATTGCACCTTCCAAAAGTAATTTCAATATCTGGAAAAAATAATTGTCATTACATTTCAAATAAGAGACAAAATAATAAAAAATCGTATCAATAAAGAGATATTTTACCAATTGCCTTGTTGGATCAGGGCAATGTGACAAGTTCAACAATAAAGCTGTAGCATCCTCTAAGCCTTCTTCTGAGCAACTCTTACTTGTCAGCACTTGTACAGCCAACCTGATATGACTCTCAGGGGCAGCGATACTCCAATCTTTGCTAGTTTCAGTAGTTTTCTTGTTCTTGGCTGTTCCTTCCTGTCGTCGATTTGGATGGACTTCAGTGAGACCTATCGAAATCAACGACAACAAGCGAAGTAATTTATCCGTCAATTGACTACTTCGCTTGATAACAGACCAATGTAACATTGAAATTAACTGGCCAAAGGCTGAAGCTTCGAATGATATCACTGATTGTTCAGGTTCGCTTCCTAAATTCGTGTTAGAATGTGTGCGAGCCACAGATTTTCCTTTCTTTGAGGCACAAGAGTCAAGACGAAGAAGCATATCCCAGAAGTCTGGAGTATCGCTTTTACCTGGTTTAGCTACAGTCTTTGGTTTGGCACCAGTTTCTTCTTTGTTGATACCTAATTCTTTTTCTTTTTCCTTTTCTTTTTCTTTTTCTTCGGACTCCTTTGATTTGATTGGAACAAAGTAACCAGGGAAACTTTTAGCTAGAGATATTAATAATTCTAGTGTATGCCTAGAATGAAAATTAGATTGTTTAATGATATGCTACTTTCTTCTGATGAAATAAAATTATTTTCTTTTAACGATATTGACAAAATTAATAAATTTACCTGCACACAGTAGGAGCTGCTTGTGGATGAATAGTAATATTATTACCTTGTCGTTCAGACTTTTTACCTCCATGCCTCATGATATGAAAAACGTTAGCTCTGCAACCTAATGCAGCATCAATACTGATATTTAACCAAGATTGAGTATTGTTTCTAGTATCGACAGGTTTTGGAGAACTAGAAGGTTAAATAAATTATTAAGATTTTATTAAAATTTTTAAATTGAAAATCCATTTGAAAATAAATTGAATTTAAAATAATAAGATTGATGAAAATTTACCAATAATCCATGTTTGTATGTATTCCTTTCCTTCTAAATTTACCACCAAAATCGGCGAAGGCATCTTTGTTATCATCATTACTTCTTTCCATGATGTTTAATAAGGCTTTCACAACCCATTCTCTTGTGCTACCATGATAACACAAATTTCTAATTACTCTATGAAGTCTAAGTGTGTTAATTTTTGGTTCATCTATGAATAATAAAACTAATAAACAAGCCGTAGATTCATGATCAAGCAGTTGTCTTCCTCGTAATCGTAAGCCAGCAGCTCCTTGATAAGTCATATTAGCATCACTTCGATTGTTCCAATTCCATTGCGCTCGTTGAGGCATTGCATGAATTGCATATCGTGTACCTGGTCCTCTACCTATAAATAACCGATTACAAATGTTTTATCTTCTATAAATATAGCTACGTAAAATAATTTATTTGAATAAAATGATTTGAACCTCTGCTGGAATTCCTTAAAATACTTGACAGTGTGGCATTCCCTTGACTGACATGATTAAGAAATCGTTCTTGCATCATATGTCTATTACGAGCCTCCCACTCACGTCGTAAATTCTGAGCTTCTTGTGCCAAATCAGGAGGAAGTACTGAAATTTGTGATTCTTCCATATCCGTAAGAATCTGTAAACAGTTATTTTTAAATTCAAGGAAAATTTATAAAATCGTATAGACTATATTTTCATTAATATTTTCCTATACAATCATTATTAAATGAAAATTTTAATAATTACCGCTTGACGGAGCGATGGTTGCAAATTCTGGAAGAAAGCCGCAGCATCAACAGGATCTTCAGGATTAGCTGAAGCAGCGGCATGTCTTTGTTGTTCAAGTCGTTGCTGTGCAAGTACTTCTTCTTGAATAGCTGGTGGTAAAGCAGCAAGAAACTCGGGATTCACTTCAACAGGACCAGCAAGCTCTTCAACAACAGTTGCTTGAGCTCTTTGTCTAATTCTTTGTAACCTTAATTGTTCAGCTATAACTTCGTCACGCATCTCTTCAGGTAATGCAGCAAGGAATGATGGATCAACACCATCGAGTAATGGCTCTTGAGATTGCGCAGATGATTCCGAAGTTTCTTGTGTAGATGGTTGTTGAGTACCAGTTGCCTGATCTTGATCTGCGGCTGCAGTAACATCATTTGAGGATTGTGACTGAATAGGATTTTCTTCTTGAGGAGCAGGTTGAGCATTTAATTGTTGCTCCGGTTGAGGTGTGCTAATCGTTTCAGGTGCAGGAGTGCTAGACTCTTGGTTTGTCACATTGGCACTGAAATAAACGAATTTTTAACGAAAATGCGTAAGTTTATACACAAAAATAAAGAAGGACAAATGAATGGCATAGAAATAATTTTCAACAATTAATTTACGAACTTACTTTCTTTCACTATTAGCTTCAGCGTTATCATCTGTTAACAATCTTCTAATCCAATCAATGGGTACACTATTTTCTCTAGATAAATCATTGCTAGAGCTTTGGCTGAAATCTGCAAATTCTGCCGGTGTCCATACTTCAGAATTTTCTGTCGTTGATGAACCTTCAACCGGTCTCTCCGATTGTTGCCCTAATAAGGTAATAAAACACAAACGTTATTATATAATTAAACGAAAACTATCTAAATATCTATTAATTTAATTATTTTTACTTTGTATTCTAGAAGCTTCTGATGCTGATGCACCCAGAACAGAATCTACAAGGCTTTCAGCGATTTCAGTTGCTGCATTAAGCGCTGCCGTACGTTCTCGATTTTCATTGTTTTGGTCCTCTTGAAGCGGGGGAGGAGGTTGTTCTTCATCTTGTACAGTAACTTCCATTTCTCCTAAAAATAATTTAATTTAAAAAAAATTAGTCTCATAAAAAACAAAATAATTGAATAAAATTTGATTATTCTTATATTTACCTATGATTTCTTCATCTGTATTTAATTCTTGACGAACTGCTTCAACGACAGCTTCAACAGCAGCTAGAAGCTGTCTAGAATCATCTCTTTCTGACGTAGAAGCTGTTGCTCTTTGTTCTTCAACTGGAGGTGTGTTTGAAACGTCACCTACTTATATTCAAAAAGATTGTTATTACATAAATACAAAAAAATTCATAAATAAAAAAGGAATAATAAATTAATCTTACTTTCGGTAGGATTAACACTTGTACTGCCCTTAGATTCTTTACTTTTTTCAGCTTCTTTCTCAGCAGCTTGTTGTTTTTTATGCTTTTCCTTTCTTTCTGCCAATTCAACATTCCTATGTTTTTCTAATCCAGGAATCAATTTATATACAACACCTTAAAAAAAATATTCATTTTAAGAACATATCTTGAATAAAATAAAATTCAAAAAAGCAAATGTAAAAACTTGAATTATTCCACAAAATCTTTTTATTTCAAGGCAATTTAAGTTGGACTCACCAACACAACAATCTGGCTGAGAATCGCCATCAAGTAATCGACTTTCTTCAATCCACCAATGAAGTGCAGTAGGAATATTATTTAAAGTAGCTGCAAGACTTGGTCCAAATAAATAGCCTGACTGATCGACAAAATCCATTTGTTCATCGTCATTATTAGTCATAATTCCAAGTCCATTATCCATAACAACTACTCTAGTGTCTCTGAAGGAAGTAGCTAAGATTTGACTTGCAGCTAATGGAAGTGTTTGTCCAGCTGCTCCCAACAGCCTAAAAGAAGAAATGATTAAGTTTTTAATACTTTTAAATAAAAACTTGCATAAGTATTTCTGTATGTAACTTACCTTTGCAAAATCACAGGTGGATTAGAGTGACGAGGATTAGACAGTTGAAGTTGATATCTTCTTTGTCTCATCATTGTTCTTTGTGTGCGATTGTTAGCAGTATCAAGACTACCCTGAGCCATTAAAAGAGGATGAGAATTGATACCATTACTTTCTGACACCGAAGGAGGTTCACCGAACAAATCCAGGGAGAAGGGGAAGTTAGTATTCCAAGGTAGACTCTGTCTTCCGGAAGTTGGTGCAGTAGCATTGATATCCTGATTGTCGAAACTTTGCTGAATCATAACAACACTACTGCCGTCACGATCAGTAGTTGGCAACATTCGGAATACGCCTTCTTCATATAGTTGCAAACCATCTTCTTCATAATTGGAAGACTCTTCTTCTTCTTCCTCTTCTTCCTCATTCTCTTCGCCGTCATCCTCCTCCTCTTCCTCTTCATGCTCGTCATCTTGTACATCATCTTCATTATCATCTGATGGATTACTATCCGAATCTGAATCTGAACTCATAAGATCCTCCTAAAGATAAACAATGATACATTTTTTAAAATTGCATAATTATATTTAAAAAGCGAAGTTTCTAAAATAATTAAATCCGTTAAAAATATTTTAAATATTCGATGTAGAAAAACTAAAATTTTTGTAATTCTTTAATTTTGTGAACATATTAGTTTTAATTCGAAAAAAGTTCAGTAAAATAAAAAAAGTGAATATCTTTTCAGATAGAAATAATGAAAAGTTAATAATTTATTCTTACCGTAGTATCGCGTGCTGGATCGAAGTCACCTTCGCCGTCACGCATAGCGAGACTTTCATCCTCAATATCCATCGGCCGATGTGGACGGGAAGTGGGCTCTTCCGCCACGGCCGATCCATCTCTGGAAAACAGTACACTACTTGATTATAGATACTGTATATATATCAGTGAATAGCATATATAAAAACAAAATATATAATGAAAACTATTATTAAAATAAAATTAGAAGCTGTTGAGATTTTTTAAACTCAATGATTCTTCCAAGTTAAAAAATTAAGTAAAACTGATTTTAAAAATCTTGCAGAACATTATGAATCCTTACCTTTCAAGCAACTGATCCATAATATCTTCCAAAGCAGCTTCATCACCTTCCTCATGCTGTTGACTTTCTGAAGTTGGTTCAAGACTTTCTGCATTCACTGAAATGTCATGCTCTGTGTTTTCTGTGTCTTCGTTAACTTCCTCACCAACAGCGTTAGTCACTTCAGAAGTTGTAGTACCAGTCTGTTCTCCGATAGGCTCTTCTTGTGCATTTCTGCTTTTTGGCTTAGGAAATTTATTATTAACAGCACCAGGCATTGGTTGATTAATGATTCGCGATAAAGTCTCTAATGGTTTAAGTGCAGCATTTATCGTACCAGCCATATTAGGACTTGATAAATCTAAACTGTGTGGAATTTTAGCTAAGTCTGTGATAATGCCCTTCTTTAGCATTATTCTAACAATATAGTTGAAGTTGGTATACTGGTGATGCATTTTGAGGGATGCACGGAGAGGTGGATGAGTGGTTAGTGGACAGCTATCAATCATAGTTGATACTAAACCTATGAGTAATTGTAGCTGAGCATGTTTTTCAGAACTCTCAGGTAATGCGAGCGTCCTCGTTAAAGCTGCCTTAACTTCTGCTACTAATGTACTTTGTGCATCCGGCGAATGATTGCAAGATGCAATGGCAGCTATAAGCATGCGTGCCATGCTACTGCACTGCCGATCACTTGAATTTTCAGGTAGGATTGGTAAAAGCTTATCTAATAAAAAGGCAAGAGCAGTAGTATCTTCTTGAATCATTTCACTCTGACCAGCTCTATATGTATATTCTGTTATAAGATTAGCGATTGCTCCATAAGAACGTATAGATTCAGCAAGTATTTTGAGAATAGCTGATTTAGCAAGAAGAGGTTTCTTAGCCTCTTCTGGCTCAACTTTAGTGTTGTTACTAACATCTGTATACATTTTAAGTGGTATAATCTGTGACACTTGATCATCATCATCTAAAGGATCATTTGTTCCAGCTACAGCAGCAGTCGTATTATTTCTAAGTAAATCTCTTCTGGACGATGAAGTAGTTGTTGAAGACGTTGTATTATTTGTTGTTATGTTAGTATTATTCTTCTTTTCGGGACTACCACTAGGTGGTGTTGTTGAATTCGCGTCTTCTGGTAGTATAGGTACAGGTTTAATAAGTGCGTTAAGCAATTCATGAATGACGTTGACAGATACTTCTTCTAACATAGGTAAAGAAGGTGAAAGATTTGGTGGTAATGCTTTGACAACTAATCTATTATCAACGTCATCACGTTTGAGCACGCTAATGTCTACTCTAAGGATGTTTTCACAAACCTGCTTATAAACGTCTGGGTTACGACAAACAGCACTGCTTATTTGACGAGTCATGAATAATATTTCTTTATAGGCCGGTGGAATGTTGGTCTGAGTACGTGAGCGCACAACTTTCTCCATAGCAAGACCGAGTGTCAATGGTTCTTCGAGAGTATGTCTGATTAATAAAGTACTTAAGGTGATACAGCCTATAAAACTACTTGCTTGTGTCATATCCAATAATAACTTAACACCACCTTCTTTAGCAAATACTTCAGCATTATTGTAGTCGCGAGTCAATCGCAAACAGACTTTCATTAACGCATGTAGAGCATCTCGATCTACAGGTATAGCCAAAAGTTTGACGCAAGCACGTACAATACTTGGGTTTATGCTTGGATCTAAACCTTGAATTACAGGATTCTTTTTATCTTCGGTCGAAGTATCTGCGGTAGAAGAACCAGCATTGCCATCTTCGGTATCCATATTGCTATCACAAGCAGCAATTGGTGTTGATGAGCTATCTTTTTCAGGCTCTTCATTTTCAGATGCAACTGGTGTTTTGAAACCCATTGTAATAGGTCTGCGATTGTCACTGTCTTCGTTGACCTGCGTCATACACGAAAAGGTGATAAGATATTTTCGTCTACTGCAAGTTATACGGACTGTTGGTTCACCAGCCCAATAGGCATCATTGATTATACGATTATTGACAGATGAATAAGGCGTCCACTTTCCAGAACTTAAATCGAACCATTTCCATGTACGATTTGTTACTTTGTGCATAAGCATTTTACGTTGCGTTAACACTGCAACTTTCTCAAGTCGATCTATGAGAAGTAACAATGGTGCAAGCCACTTTGGTGTTTTTGCCGTCGGAGGTGTAGGAGTAGTTTCTTTCGAGTTGGCATCTTTAATTGGCGGAGCGGTACTTGCTTTATTCTTCATGGCAGTAAGCGGCATCTCACTTACTATAAGAAGACGAACAAGTTTATCAAGGATACTACATTGTTCGACCATTTGCGCACAAGGAACACGCATTTCTTGGAAGGTGCCCTCGAAGAATAATGTATATAAATAAATTCGGCCAGCGACTTTGTTAGCTTCATCACAGTCTACTAATTTGGTTCCAGCATTTTCATCATTAGATTCAGCTATTACACGCAAGTAATCTACCAATTCACCGATTTCATTGATCAGTTGTTTAAGCATACTATCACGCCATTCAATACCATTTCGTTTTGTAATAGTGACTAAAAGATCACATATTCGGTAAACTGTGTCGGGCATCAGATCTAATAAACTCAAACATTGCTCGAGAGCACTTTGAGTGAATTCATCGATGGTTTTGCTAGTTTCACGTATCGGTTCTTCTACACTTGTGCTTGATTTTTGTGGATCGGATTCATCAAGAGACATTGCGATAGCCTGCATCATTTGGTCATCATCACCCATTTCTAAATCCATTATAAGGCCTTGACCATTGGAATCATTAGGAGGTACATCCTGAAATAAACCAAATTCAAGTTTTTATTTTGTGCTATTTCCACATTGAACAAATATACGATTATTGATTATATCTTTATTGAGGAATTAAAAAAAATTAAGGGAAAAATAATTACCGATCTACGCAAAGTAGCAGGATTTGTAAGAAGATAATCTGTGGCTTGTTCAACAGTCAGAGTATGAAGCAGAGCCTCAATACAATGTGCTCTGCTGAACCCCATATCCATGAGTTGTCTTAAATGTTCTGGGTTAACATCAGCTTCAGGTTCATCGCGTCGTTCCGTTGATGTTCCAGATCTACCTGCAGTTCCGGTTCCACTCCCAGTAGCATTTGTAGCTTCACTATTTTCTTCTTTTTCAGTACGTTCTTTTATTATCTTTTCTCCTTGTAAAATATGTCTTAAAATTGAGAGAATTGATTCAGTCATGCGAGGTCCATAACTTTTCAAGGGCTTTTTCCCCCACATTAACATTACAGCTTCAAACGCTTTCTATAAAATGAATTCAAAGAAAAATAAAAATTATTTTTAGAATTCAAGAATTATTATATATTAAAGATTTTTATTAAATACCTTATGAATGTCAATAAGATATTTGATTGGATCAAATGGTTCATATGCTTTGTAAATGCCTGTACATTTGGAAGAAACTACGTGAGGAGAGTCTAAAATTGCTTTAGGATTAACCATTTTCTCCAGCAACATTAACCAAACATCTAAGAATTCACCAGTTCCATCTGGAAGATTAGGATGCTCTAAGCCCTCTGCCAAATCAAATTGTCCACCAGCAGAAAGAGCCCATCGGAAAGTACTAAATTTCAAAAATACATAATAATTAGAATCCTTTTTATTAATTTTTAAAATGATTTGTTTTATTGACCTCTTTAATATTAAAAATTGAACTTACTCGAAGAATGCTTTCTGTCCTCCCAATTTGACGAATTTCTGAAGCATTAGATGATAAGGATGCCTTTTTTCATCAAAAAGCATAGGTGAGGTGAAGCCGACCGAACATATTAAAAATGTGAGTTTAAATTTGGGTACAGGCGAAGGTGGAAGCTTATCATGTGAAAGTCCTCGCATAAGGAGGCAATTTAGTGCTGTAGCAACACTGCGTGCTGCTTGTGACGGCAATGTTGGCATAAGCGGTAATTGTTGACCACGTCTTTGCCTCATAGGAGAACCCATACACAGTTTAACTAATAAACCAAAAAGTTCAGCAAGAGCACGTCCTAATCTAGATGAAGCACCCAGTAGAGGTTTGATGTATTTAAGTTGATGGCTGCTAGGTGAGGCACGACCAGTACCAGTACCAGTACCAGTACCAGTAGCAGGTCCAGGCCAACGATTTAAAGTATTGTTACTGTTTGTGGTACCATTGCTTGTACTTGGTTTGTTTTCATCTACTTCCATAGAAACTGGAGGTGGATCTGTACTTAAAGCTTCCATAGCTGTTGTCATACCATTACTACCCATGTCCGAAGATGCAGCAGCTGCTGACCAATTAGACGATTCGCCTTCGTTCTAAAATAAAAAAAAAATGCGATTATTTAAATATAAATACAAGTAATTTTATCGTATTTTAAATTAATTTTATTGTACAAAATTACAAAAATTTGTAATTTACCTTTAATTCAGGAGGCACAAGTTTTTCCATATCTTCTTTACCAAAATCGCATCCAGGTGGAATACTATCATCGCTGCATAAGGCTAAAAGTAACGTACTCTCCCAAACTAATGACATATAGAGCTCGGAAAGGCCTTTAAGGACGGTGAGGCCGAGCTCGGAACCCCAATGATTCATTGACAAATTTCGTATTTCAGATTGACCGGTACGGCAAACATGGACGAACATCACAACATAACCATGAGCAGCATTCATTGCATGCAATAATGGTGTTGCTTTATCACTAGTAAAAGCTGTCTCCGGATTTGGCGCAGTAGCAAGTTCATGTAACAATACTGAACCACCTGGAGATTCCATATGACTATGTAAAGGTTTGAGAAGATTCAGTACTTCATTAAGTTGTGTTAACCCGGTTTTCAGAACCAACGGCTCGTGTGCCAAATTCTAAAAAAAAATTCATTTAATTAATTAGGTGTTAAATATTTTTATATTTAATTGAAATTTATTTTATTTTTTAAATTAATAATTGGATTAAATTATGAAAAACGTAAAAGAGTCTATTATCAGATCACTTACTAATATGCTTTTACAGACAGATGCTACAGCTTGAGCGGCTTGAGCTACGGGGTAGTCAACTGGTAAATTAGGCAGTCCTAATATTGAAAGAAGTGGTACCAATCCTTTCTGTGCTACAAATTCTCTACAGTGATCATCAGTTGAATTATTGCTCAGAATAGCATCGACGAATTTCATGACATTATGTATATAATCCACCAATGCTATAGGCATTTTTTCCCTTGGTTGTTGCGGAGGCGGTCCAGGTTGTGCTGGAGAAGGAGATGGTTGTTCCTCACGTTGAGGGTGAGAGCTAGTACTTGCCTCTTCTTCATCCTCTTCTTCTTCATCACTACTGCTACCACCACCGGCACCAGCGCTTCCACCAGTATCACCTACGCCAACGCCTACTGATTGAGCTGAAGATTGACGATTTGTAGAACTTATATGCGAAGGCGAATTATCAGTGTTGTTAACAGCTCGTCTGCATACATAGCGTGAATCACAGCCTAAGACACAAAGCTCTTGTAACAGTTTGACAATAGCAGCCATTGCATCAGCCTTAAGACTTGGTTGATGGCGCATTAACTCATCCATGGCATTGCCGAGGTTAGATGCTGTATCTCCTAAGGGATCAGCACTACGTCTACGACGCATTGCTGAAAGATAGACAGGCGATAAAAGAACTTTGAAAATCTTTTCAAAGGGTCGCCGTTTTATAAAGGATTGAAGGCCTCGCTGATTTAAACATAGAGCGCTGAACACGTTCGGTAAAGAGCCAAGAACTTCTCGTGTTGCCGGAACCTATAAATACATAATAGAATATTAAATTTTATAAATACATTGTCAAATTATAAAATGAAAGTAAATTGACTATTCATAATATGTTAATAAACAATATTTATGTGAAAATGAAATTTCATGTTTCTATTAAAAATCAAAATAAAAAATACAGACTAAAATGATACTAACATCTTTATTTAACAAGGCGTGTAATACTACGTCGGTCAAGCCATTATCTTGGAGGGTTGAAAGTAAAGATGGTTCTTGAAAAACATAAACCGTGACAACGTCAGTAGCAAGCAGGAAAAGGGATGGTCCATAATATTCAGAGTTACTGATAATATGCTTTAATGAAGATGGCAGTGTTCCTTCCATTATGTGTCTTATACTATCCGAAAATGTTGGATCTTGAATAGCTTTCTTTAAGAAATTAAGCATCGACTTGAGCAGAGCTGCCCGTTGTGGCAAACATGTTTTTCCACTTTTTACTGTAGGACCTTTACCCCAAGTTTGTCGTTGAGCTGGTTCACTTTCAGTTCTTGAAGTTGTATTTTCATCTTCTGAAAACTCCATAGGATTTGATGATTCTTCGCGATCGGAACTCACCGATTCTTCTGATGTAGGTTGAATGTCTTCAGGAGTATCAATAGCTACTTTTATTTCACATGGCTGTTCTTTCCTACAAACATTAACTTCCATGTCAAGTCTTTTGATAAAACTTGCTAAACCATTGTGGGCTTGAAATCCTTGCATATCAATATTCGTTATTAAGTCTATAACTCTCACAGCTCTAGTAACAAACTGAAATTAAAATAAAATATTCATTAGCTCTAAATAGTTATTATGATTTAAAAGCTTATAGGAACAAAAAATTTGGTATATAAAATTAATAGTTGTGAAAGAAAGTAATAATATACTTACAGTAATGTGTTCTAGTTCTCTGCCAGGCCAATTAATAACTTTTAAAAGACTCTCCATCATACCGCAACTAACGAGTGCCTCTCCGCCGGCTTCGTAACTTGCGAGGTGATACAGAAAACTAAAAAGTGCCGTGGCTAGAGGTAAAGGGAAAGGTTGTCCATCTGGTTGTGGTGATGTTAAAGTTGTTATGCACGTTCGTACTAATACCGGGAGAAACCCGTGATACGAACTCGCACCTGTCACGTCGATTATCATGTTCAATCGAGAGCCTGATTTCCTATTTAAATAATAAAAACAAATATTATTAAAATTGTAAATTTTAATCCTTTTTATTTATTATGAAATCATTCATTTGTAAAAATAATTTAATCAAAATAACTTACTTAGGATGGTGTGGATTTCGATCTAAATGAATTATACTTGTCAAAGTTCGTAATGCTGCTGCACGAATTTCAACAAGATGAGGATGAGGAAGTTCAAGCAACTCTACAAGTTCCTCCAGAAGTCCCGCGTGTAGTAGACTGTGTGCATTTTCTTGAAGTGCATTACTATACACGAGAACTGAAAGAGCTTGCAAACGAGCTTGGACACATTGCAGACGTCGACGATAATCCGAAAAGCCATGAGCTAACCTAATATGTGTTAGAAGAGCCATCTGAAAACCAAGAATTAGAATCATAAATAAAGCAATTAATTTTCAAAATGTTAAATATATTTATAATTTTAAATATTATACTGTGAAGAATATTTGCATACCTGTCGTTCTTGAGGTACGTTATAAACTTTCAATAAATCGTTCATAATCTGTGCAGGGGTTTTGCCGAGTTTATCTACATTTTCGATGTGTATATATGTTACAAGATTTGTCTGAGCAGTCTTTTTTGCGCTACCACTGCCAGTGGTACCACTGGACGTTTCTGTAGTTGAAGGATTTTCAGCATAAAATTCAAAGTGTAACGTTGTTGCACTTGCTGGGAAAGGCTGAAAGAAAGTAAAATGTAAAAAATTTAATTTATTCTTAAATTATAATAAAAAATAATCATAAAGTTTGTTTTACAATCTAACATACCTTTTCTGGATGTTCTTTACAACAATCTGCTAGGCCAAAACCATTTTCTTTTCCACCCCAACTCTAAATAATAAATAATTCATTATCCATTTGCACCAAATTTCAGTTTTATATTGAATTTATATGAAATAACAATTCTCACCTCTGCTAAATGATTTAGTCTGCTGAGTAAAGCCTGTCGTTTATCGCTATTTAATCGAGTGATAAAATTACTTCTTTTACTGAACATGTACAGAAGATTCAAAACCCCAAGAACCACATGCATATCACAACTGGACAGTAAGGTAACAAGGTGTTCCATACTATTATACAAGTGTCGTGAAAACGAATGTTCTACGAGCAGCGAAGTAAAATGAAGGACCCAAAGTAATAATTCTTTTGCCTAAACATCATAATTAACATATTAGACACTTTTTAAATTAGTTTTAATAATTATTAAAATTTCAAAAATCTATATATAAAGAATAATGTAAAATGTAAAAATACTATAATTTTATTAAATGACAAAATAAAACAAACCTCTCTATTTTGTGGAAGATCGCAAGCAAGTTCCCATGAATTATCTGGGCTTTTGGCAGCAGCCTCTTCCAAAATACTATCACTAAGATCCAAAACATCGATCCAATGAAACAATTCACATTTGCCAAAAGTCCAGGCATCTATTTGTTTTAATTCTTCCAACAATTCTGAGTGTGAGCAAGAGCGCAGCTTGCTTATTAAAGCTTGGCACTCTGCTGGCTGTAATTACAAATTTTATATTTGTATTTATTTAGTTTTTTATAAAGATTATCAAAATCTTTTTATTAAAACTTACCACTTCGGAAGTGCACTTTTTCAGTCTACTCCTATCGATCTTCATTTTAGTAGCTTTATTTTCAAAAAATTAAAACCTAAAAATGCATAAATAATACATTAAACAAAGTTAATATTGATTGAATATAATATGATTGCATTTTTAATAACTACAAGAAAGTCACAAACTGTTTTTGAGAAGCCATATGATGAAATACATGTATATGTTATGAAAACATTAGAAATATTCATAATTTTAATGTTGAGAAAAATCGGCCCCAAAAAAAATTGATAAAATTGTCGATGATAAAATCCTTTGGTATTAAAATGCAACTTTTTAAATATATATTAACCTATCATTTCTTTATCTTCTTGAACAAAGATATTTCACGAGCGTATCTCCGTACGCCACTACCATCGAAAGACTATCCCTAGTATTTATTAATACCGTTCGATTTTCTTTCTTTCTTTTGTTCGATCATACGATCTTAAAGGCAACAGGGAAATAAAAAGGAAAAACACCAAATTCTGCGATCCGAAATATTCACACAAAAATGTTCTTTTTAACTTGTATTTTTTTTGCAAACTGCTAAGTCACTCCTAACCTTAATATGTGCCAAGTCTCACGCACTTATACTGCAGACACATTGCGACCGGGGAAAATGTAACATAAAAAAGGAAAAAAAAAGACCAAATAGTACGACTGTTCGACAAAGGTTTCTAATACTAATAATGAAAGCGCGCTCTCCGTAGCTGAACGTGAAACAGGCCGCGTCGAAATCTACATCAGCCTGCAACAATCTTCTATTTTCAAAACAAATTTTTTGTATGAAAGCCAAACATATTAGGATGTTCACTTTTGTTTGAATGTTTATTACTGATATGCATATGTTTAAATTTGCCGCATGATATTTTCGATATTTAGTGACAAATTTTTTCTTCTTCAAGAGAGAGAAAAAAAATATGAAACCTAACCTTACGATTTCATTATATTACATATGTTAATGGTGGGGGTAAGTTTTTTTACGTGTTATTTAGTTACTTGAAAACTGTAAATGGTCTCTTGATAACGGGAAAACCGTATAATGATTGGATTGAAAAAAGAATGATGGCCTTTATGCGCATGAAAAGGTCATTTTAACAAGATTATTTAAAAATTTATATTTTTTAAATTAAATAAAAGTATAGAAGTAAAAGTATCATAATTAATTTTTTCTTTTGTTGATATAAACTTTGTTTTTATAAATACCTCTTATTTGAACCTAATTAAAAATAATTAAAAATATTTAAAAATATAAATTTAAATGTAATAAATTCTTTTTAATTTAAAAATATTTCATAGAATTAAATTTTTTATTAATTTTAAAATATTCATAAAATTTTGATATGCTTGGATGAATTTGAAACACAAAATTACTAAAAAATTTTATATTGTAAAGATTTTTATGTGTACGGTTGCAAAATCAGTTTAAAAGTATGTAGTTTCTATAATTTAATGTAAAAGATTCAGAACAATGATGTACACGCCTACAGCATTTACATCTATATAAAATACTAATAAAGTAAACAATGTCTATTTGAACAAAGTGCTTCTCATTATCAGTATTTTGATTTTTGTTTTAAAAAAGTATAAATGATTGTATGTTAACTTATAATTACAAATTAAATATAGTTTCACAAAATATTTAAATCTAAACTGTAAAAGCAATTGTTTTGAAAAACATTGTTTATATTTTCAATATCAATTTAAATTATTAATTTTGAAATAAAGTTAAATAGAATTAAATATTTTCCAAAATTTTGGAAATTTACTTTTAATAGGATCAGCATATTTTTAAATATTAGTTTTGGGTTCAACTTATTAATTTTCAAAATCTACATATTAACGGAAAATTATACCTTTAATCAACTTGCAAGATTTTGCTTTTTTCTAACGCAGAACGAGCAAAATCACTGTAGAGACATAGCTTGATAACCCTCGATTAACGAATTTGACAATGACCTCGGCATTTATGTACACAATCTATCAATCTTAAATATTTAAGTTAAAAATCCATTTTATTGTAAAAATTTCTTTCTTTTTCTTCACAAAATCGCATCTGTCTTCGTAATCGACGTTACTTAAAAAAAATATAACCTAACCTATCCATGTATATGATGCTTACATTTCCATATGAAACGCATAGAAAAAAACTAAATTTCCCAAGATACTTTACGAATTTCTACATTAATAATTCTTCACTTATGCGTCATCACGATCGAATGAAAACACTTTTATTTAACAATTAAAGTAACGTGAATAAACGTGTTCGATTGAAAAAACATCTCTCCTGGATTGTTATAAAGTTGCCTACGAAGTAAAATTAAATGTGTTTCTCCCCACCCTAAGTTTCTTTGTAAAAATTAAAATTTACAATACTTAAAATCAAACTTACCGTGCGGCGACCTTGTCGAGTTTTGCGGTCGTCGTCCGCGATGCTGCTGTTGCGCCGTCGTCGACGAGGCAGCGCCAATGCTGCTGCTTAAACTTTTGTTGACAATCAAGTAAACCGGAGGACGCGCAACGCGTCAGCAGGAGCATTGCGCGGCACGTTGATGCTCGTCGTCGTCGTACACGACGACGATTTTTATTTGGATTTTTTCCCTTTAAACAATATATTCTTTGAAAATTGTTACTTGATGATTAGGATTTTTTTTATTTATATATCTATACGCTAAGGATTAATGTCCTCTACGACACTGCTGTGAAGACGCCAGGATTATAACTGAACAAAACGGTACACTTGAACTTTCTCTTTCTCTCTTGCTTATAATATTATGCGTTGCCTTCTCTATCCCTCTCTCTTTTCAAATCCTCACGGATGATGCGTTGGTTAAAATGTAAAAAAACTTGCACACGGCTCAAATCTTTCTAGTGTATTATAGCGTACAATGTTATTGTGTGTATATGAGCAATAATAAATGAAAAAAGGGAGATAAGAGAGTTATAGTTTTATATAAAAAAGCGTTAAATATTATATACGTACGACGTGGTCGCGGGAAAAAACAAAAGGCTTGCGTTTCGAGCGTTGCTTTATACACTATCTCTCTCTTTCTTTGTCATACACGTCGAACTGTTAATGCACACTTAGGATGATGATAAATGTGTTTCTTTTTCTTTTTTACATTACAAGACACGTTTATTTTAATTTTTTTTTTATTTTCGTTGCTGATGATGATATTATTAGTTAACAGTAATACATCTCCGTTCTACATTTCTCCATTTTATGCACAATATATAATATAAAAGAATATCAAGCCAGGACAGTACTTAATGTTATTTCTTTGAAACTTTTATTTTATATTGTTCTCGCTCTGAAAACTGGCTGAATACTTATAATATACGTATGTGTATATATATGCATACATATATATATATATAAATATATATGTTATATTATTTTAGAGACTGGAGTGGAGAGAAGAGCGCGCGCATACATACTACACTAAAATCTTACGTGTCAATGTGTCTTCGTACATAAAACTAATACATACACGACTCTTTATTTTACACAATATTTTAATATATACATATATATAGATTATATATAGGTATATATATACATATATATATGGACATATGACTACGAACTAAACAAACTTAAGATCCCCACATAAACCATAGGTGTATATCACACATGGATTGGAATATGGTCACGAGAAACACAACGTAGTGTAAAGGCGAGGGAGAAATCGAGAAACGAAACAGAATAGAAGCGATGGCAATGAGTACAATACCTAATACATAATACGTATAGTTACAAATATTAAGAATTATTATATCCTTTATACAAGAAAAAGAAAGATGGTGTTCGCGTTTCTACTTTAGTTTTCATATGTTTCATCTTATTCGATTTTTTAAAAACAAAACTCTCCAACTCTTTAACAACCAAGTTTTGCTTATTCTTTATAAATGTTAGGAAGGAAGAGAGAAGGAAAAGCTTCTCGAAGTCTCTGTGCTCCGTTCCGTTCGTTAATATATATATATGTATATATGAATATGATATATATATATATATATATATATATATATATATATATATATATATATATATATATATATAATTTTCCTTTGATATGCTCGGTTTTATTTTCGACTAACATAAGCTATTTCAATCTCAAAACTAATATATACCAAATATACGCACAGCTGTTATACCTCGTGGAGGTTTAATTTCAAAATGTGCAGCAATGAAATGAGGTTAAAATTTAAAAAAAATATATTGAAACAAAACTTTTGAATCCACGTTCATTTCGAATATAATCTATACCGAAAAACAATCGTTAAAAGACGAAGCAACTGAACTTCTCAAGATGTATGATGCGAAGATGTTACAAAAGAGAACAAAAAGAGAAAGAGAAAATGAACGTAAAAGATGCGCGCTTCCGTTTCTGTTTTATCCTACGCTTGTTCTACAATCAACCGTATTTTTTCAACGAATCCGTAAACTTACTAGAATAAGTCTAGTAAATTTTAGAAAATCAATTTTCCCAATAAATCTCTAAATACGAGATTACGAAAACTTAAATCATTAGTGACTTATTTTTTATAAGGTTGGTTATTCGAAATCGTCTAGTTCCATTCTAGTAGGTTCAGAGAAACTACTAAAAAATTCAAATAATTATAGAACCTGCGTTATACTCGGGAACACGCAGTGCGGTCCGCTTTTTTTAATACATTTTAATGTATTCGCATTAGTTGACTTATAAGGTTTTTTACTACGAACGATTTTTTACCACGCTATTGCTTTGAAATTTCGAAGTCCCATTTTAGGCGTATATATTCAACGTAATATTTTAAATTTCTGTATTTTTGTTTTCATGTCAGAGATATTTCGTTGAATTCGAATTAAAATTGCGTATAAAAATAATTTTTCTTTGGAATTTTAAAATGTTTCATTTAAAAGAAGTACGTACTTCATTCCATGATACTGCTTTATTAAATTTTTTAATTTCTGTGATTTACAGTATCCGCATTACTCCGTTTTTTAATATACCAAAAAAAAACTTTCTTGTATCTGCAGTTGAAGATAAAATTTGATTATATTTAAAAGTTTAATATTTTAAATCATTATATTGACAGTAAAATTTTTAGAAAAAGTCATTTTATTAAAATAAATAATTGCAACATTAATAGAATTTTTATTATAACTTTCTGTAATCAAAGAAAATGTACTATCATTAATCAAAGTTAAGTAATTTTAAAACTTTGAAATTATGAATTGCTAAATATGATAAGCTTATGGTATGAGATATACTATTTTGATGCATTTTGTGCCATCATAAATGCCAAATGCTGGTCCTTTGATTGTTAAAAAATTATGTTTATTTAATATTTTATTTAAACGAAAATTAATATAGTTTCATTCATTTTAAAGTAGATTAGGAATCTTCCAATCGTATTTTTTAGCTTGCTTAAATGTTTTTGGAAATTCGTCACATTACTCCATTGAATATTCTAATACGTCAGTTTAAAAATTTACAATGTATAATTCCGCGCGACTATTAAAATTGATTGTTGTACTTATCGGAAAGTACTTATGTTGGAAATTCTAACTTTATTGAAAAATAAATGTTAAAAATATTTTATCGATATGCTTTATAAATAAACGTATAAAATAAAGCAAACACTTTTTGAAGTCAACAAATTTTTAAATAAAATGTTGAACATCAGATTTATCATAAAGATAGTGTGTTTTATAAATAATAAAAATTAAATTGATATATCAGAGAAAAGAAAAAGATTTTTAAAGGTTTCCTTTTAATTTTCAGTTAAAATTAAATAATAATATTGCTTCAAATTCATCATATACAAATCATTATGAATATCTATTAATTTTGTATATAATTATTTATCGAATCGCGTTTTATATGTGTACGTGCATTATTATGTGTATATGCACGGTGCATATATTATAGTGTATATATATACATAAATAAACTTCACGAGCATATAAATAGATGACGCGCTAGTATGCTTGAGCGGTGGTTGTCCACAGGAGCCGTCCAATGGCGGTATATTCTGCAACAATGGCACGAGCAAAATTAACGTCGTCCTCGTCGTCTTCGTTGCAAGAAGAAAACTGACCATAGGACGCCCGTACGCATATACGCACCTATTACATATTTAAGAATATCGCGCGTAGGTGTTCGGAAAAATTCGTATTCGTGTGTTACGTATGTCTATGTGTAAAAAAAAAAACTGGCATTTCTTATATAAATACATATATCCACTGTCGGTCGGAGTCGGGCGCTCGCGCGGTCACGGCGTAAAATCAGGCCCTTGCCGCCGGAGTACAGTTTTTTTAATGCATTAACTTTATCTATATATATGAGTGAATATAATAACAAATATAGCAGTTTCTGAAAGTTTTAGTATCATAATAACTATCGCGACTGGTTAGTTGTCGCTAAACAGGTGGTGGAGGATGTAGTACTTTAAAGAAAAAAAACTTAGCATTTGTTGTGTGAGTGTTTAATCACCTTTCTCCTTTTTTACTTTTATTTTATAACAATCCAAGATACACATAATTAATATTAACTTTTTCTTATTTTTTTCTTTTGGTACGCGCGGATTTTCCAATATATACGCTCGATTCCCCTTCGTTTTTGCAGTGTGTATAA
The DNA here is from genome assembly GCA_017163975.1 of Anastatus disparis. Lineage (NCBI taxonomy): Eukaryota > Metazoa > Arthropoda > Insecta > Hymenoptera > Eupelmidae > Anastatus > Anastatus disparis. Next base: position 8,857,660 of record JAFFSR010000251.1, read on the forward strand.
GAAAGAGAGAGAGAGAAAGAGCGCGCCCGCGTGAAAGCAAAAGAGAATACAACAACAAAAAAATATACACGAAGGGAGAGAGAAAGAAAGATTCTTTGCCCGCTTTAGAGCTTGGAATCTGGAGTTGCGAAATTTTTCTCTCCTGACGTTCCATGACTTCTACAGTCGTCGATACAAAGTGAGTACCATAGAAATTTCAAAGAGAATCTTTTTTAGTTTATTTTCTTTTTGTAAGATGAGAGAAAACGGAAATAAAAAAATATTTAGGTATATGTATTAGTCGTGGCTATGGCTTCTATTATATGTATGAAAGATGAGGTTGTGATGCTTTGTGCGGAATTTTTTATGCATTTTGGAAAGAAACTTTGTCTTTATTTTTATAAAAAAACATTTTGTTGCTGATTTTTTCTTATTTTGAAGTTACTATACTTTACTTATTGACAGATGTAAAAAAGAATATTGATTTAATGGAGAGATTTAATATCGAATTATAATGTTTTTAAATGTAAGCTATATTATTTAAAAAAAGGTATCTTATGTTTTATTTTGATGATTAAGAATTATTTAAGATTAATGTTAATTTATAAATTTGGAATATCGAAATTTATGATATTAATTGTAATTAATTAATGTATGAGATTGCTTTATTTTTTTTAAAATTATATATTCCAAATTAAAAGTATATACCTACAATAGTGATATTCTACAATTTTGCAAAATATTTTCTAGCATAAGTTGGATAATTTTCATTAAGTTTAAAAAATAAACTTTTTAAAAAAGTAATTTTAAGCTTTAGTTATTGTTATTTTAAAATCATAAAACTTGAATATGCATTTTTATTAAATATATTTTTTTATATTTAATATTCTAATACATATTTAATGTTGTACAGATCAGCAGAAAATGACAGTATTAGAAGCAGAGGAGGATACTGATGAACGGCCGAACCCACCAAGGAAGAAACTTTGCCTCTCTCTTACAGCTGCACAAGAGAGGCGTAATCAAGGAATTAGTAGAACCAAATCTGATTCTCAGCCTGGACGGGCTAGCACTAGCCAAACACGTCCCTATCATTTAAGTAAGAGCATACAATAAATCATATATTTAAAATGAAAAATCAATTTAATATTCTTTAAAATTATATAATCTTTTCAAAGAATATATTAAATCTTATCAATTTATTAATACCTAAATTTATAAGATATCAGATTGATAATCATATAGATTAATACCATTGAAGTTGGTAGAAATTATTATAGTCCACGTTTTTAATAAATTATCAAAAGTTCCATTGATAATTTGCAAATTATAAAAATTAAATAAAGTGAAATTTCCAATTATAGGTACAAACAAAATGTCGAATGATTTTCAAAGGAATATAAGTAGTAATCATCGAGACCTTGGCTGCGATATTACATCAAATGTCTTGACTGGAAATTTAAGAATAGCAACTTTGTGTAATTTAGGCAATACCTGCTTTTTGAATAGTGTACTTTATACGCTACGCTGTACCCCATCTTTCTTACACAATCTTCATCATCTAGCTACTGATTTATCTATTGTTAGCGAAAAACAATTACAAACAAAAGTAAGTATGTATGTTTTATATTATAATATGGAATTAAGAAATGAACTATTATTTATTGATTTCAATAATATATGAACATTTACTTTGTTTACTTGTTTTTGTATTTTAATAATTTTATATAAATTATATGATTACAGATTAAAATATCATCGTTGGATAGAGCTGGTATATCATTAACAACAAATAGTAGTCGTAGTTCAAGTAATAAAGATCTTCCATCATTGACAGCTTCAAATGCATTAAGCGCTCTACATGATTCTGATAAACCCCGAATTCAAGTAGCCACTGAAAAATTACATGACTTATTTATGTCATTAAGAGAATTAGAAGCTAAAGAAAACAATGAACCTTTTCAACCTGATGCTTTTTTACAAGCACTCAGGTAAAATTATTCTTTTAAAGATTTATTCAAAGCTTTTTAATTATAATATTTTAAATCATATATATGCAGAGTATTATGACCTCTTATATCTTTTAATCAAATCTTTTAAGTAAATAAAATATATCATTCTCTTGAACAATCGTTGATAAATTTCATTAAAATAGTAAAGCACATTACTAATAGAACTAAAACTAATTATATTAGAAAAAAAATAACAATTCTTTTTTAACTGTTTAGGGATGTCAATCCAATATTTGAGGGTAATCAACAGCAAGATGCTCATGAGTTACTTGTTTGTTTACTTGACAACATTCGCGAAACATTTCAGTTGTTAGTAAGACAGAGTGAAAATCAAAGTAGTACTGGTACTAGTACCACTATTACAAATGCCTTTGATCTCTTACGAGATCGAGCATCACAATCAGAAAGCAGTAAAAGAGGAAATCGCAAATCACAAAAACAAAAGAAGAAATTAACGAGTAGTTCAATGCGTGCCTCGAGCGCAAGTGGTCTGATTCAAACAAATCTTAACGGTATGAATACCAAATCATCAGGATCAGGAACCCAAATCGTAGAAAATGGTAGTATAACACCGCCTACGATCAATGGAGACATAAACGCGCTTAATCGGCTTGAGAGTAAAAAGTGCTTTATATCAGAAGATTTCGAAGGAGTAAGTCTTCTGCGTACTACGTGCCTGGAGTGTGAACAAGTGACTGAAAGAAAAGAGACCTTTTGTGACATTTGCGTACCCATTGATATTGGAAACGGAAAAGGTAATTTATACAAATTTTTTATTCAAATAAAGAGGGGTATTTTTCAAATGAAACAAAAAAAAAATTATTTTATAAATGAACAAGAAAAAAACAACTTATTTTAAAATCAATATTATATTAAAATAAAAAATTTTTTTATAAACATCGCAATGAATAAGTTTATTTGTTGCAAAATTATAAAAAAATATTTAAAAATTTTATAACTTATTTATTACAATATAAACTTCATTTACATAATGAATTTCTAGATGAAGATGGAAAAACATTAGATTGCAGTGAAATTTATAAAAATGCGGTAGTAACAAGTGAATTATTAAATGATAAGAATAAATATTGGTGTGCCACGTGTCTCCGGTATAACGAGGCGAGGCGAGCGGTATACTTTCCTTCATTACCAAGATTATTGGTTTTACAATTGAAAAGGTTTTCTACTGCAGCAGGGTAAGAAATTAATGTATTATTATAGATTTATTGCTCTTAATAATTTTTTGTTTATATTTCTCTGTTATATTTTATATGTTATTATACTTTCTAAATTAAATGATATATAACCCTACTGAAAAAAATGACATGAGATCTTACGTGAGCTCTCACAATTGAAAATGAAACGAGATCTCATATGAAATTTTTTGTACCAAAAAATATTTTTCTCAACACCTGATCTCACATGAGATCTCATGTGAGATCTCATATAAGATCTTGTGTGAGATTTCATATAAAATCTCAGGTGAGATCAAGTGTTGAATAAAATAAAATTTTTAGCCACATGAGATCACATGCGAGTTATCATTTTTTTCAGTAAAAAAGGAAAAACGGCATAAAAAGAAATAATGTGAATTGAAAATATTTTTAATAAAACTTATAATTTTATCGTTATTTTAGATCTATGGAAAAGATTAATAATCATATGCCAACGCCATTAGATCTACAATGTTTTTGTGAAGACTGCAATAAAATTGCAGATCAATCCTGTCACGGATCGAGTTCAACTCTAAGTAGTCTTAGAGAACCTCCTCAACCCCACGTCTACAATTTATATTCAGTAATAATGCATCAAGGCGCGACAATGACGGCTGGTCATTACGTCGCTTATACGCGCCTACCTGGTGAATCTGCTCATGCTGAATACCAGCAATGTGAACGCGATAATACTCATCGTCAACAAAGCAGCCAAGTAAGAAATAGTATTTTTTTATTATAATTTGGTAAATATTAAAATTTCCTTTCAACTTTTATAGATACGCATGTAATTATATTTTTTATGAAAAATTTATTTTCAAACTAAATAAATTAATAATATTAGACCTACTTGAAAATAATTTTGTATTTTAAGATTTTCATTAAAAAATTTAATTAATGATATTTCAAAAATTGTATAGACAATATAATATTTATGAGTAAACTTATATGGATTGTCTTGCAGCATCAGAACAGTCATTCATCAAGCGGCCAACCTAATGGCCATCATGGTTCTGATAATAGCAAGCTTACAGCCTTATTTAGTTGTTTTGGTAATAAGCCTAACGTCAACGATAGCAAAGAATCTCCTTTGCGTAGCAGTAAACAACAGCAACAACAACAGCAACATCAAGGCTGCAGAGGTAACGAATGTTGCGGTATTAGGCAAATAGCACGTCATGAAACTGGTACCTGGCTTGAATGTGACGATGAAGCAGTTCGCATTATTCCACTGCGCGAGCTTCAGGATAAGCTTGCTCCTAATCCTCGAAACTCTGCTACACCCTATTTGTTGTTTTATGTTAGGTCATCTGTTACAACACCTATGTCCTCAACCACCACCACATCTACTAGCGCTACGACAACATGAAAAATATTGTCATATTAAATTCCAGAGTCCTAAAGCCAACGCATGATGCAAACAAAATAAGAAAATTAAACAAATGTGTATATAAGTAAAGCTGTAGAGCTATTTTAAATGATGTAAATGAAGAAAAAAAATGATGACACGATATTAATGTTAATGCTTTTTTAAAAGAAAAAAAGAGATGACTGCGTTCTTTCTACTTTTTAAGCTTTTTTTTTGTTTTTGTACCTTTTAATCTGAATTTAGAAGTCAGATTGTATAAGTAATAACTTGGAAGCGAATTTGCGAATCGTGTGATATTTTTACGAGATAAATTTTAGATTGAAGTTTATTTTAAGAATCTCATGGTTATGTTATCTTTATAAGTTGCTGTATAGAATTCCTAACGCGTTAGGAACAATGTCCTTTTTATGGAATATGGACATTGGGTGTAAATGAATATTATGTATATGTGCGAATGTCCTGCTAAAAAAATTCCTTTAAAAATTTGTTAAAATGATGGCTCAAGAGACCGACGTATAACGTCGCGAATTTAAAAAAAAAGAGTGATAAATTTTTTGACGTAATTAATTTAATTAGACTTTATATTTCATTTTTATGTATTATTTATAAACAATGAAAAATAAGGAAAAACAAAGTCAATTTTTGAGTTACAAATACTTGAACTTCCTCTTGACAGATGTATAGCTGTGTCTTTCGTTCATCAAGACTGAATTCAGTCCCTAAATTGTAAAGCCATATTATTATAATATACATAATATTAAACAGTTAATAATGTATTTATTTATTGATCACAATGGCATGATTTTATAAAAATATTTACTTTATATATTTTTATTTTTTTACAAATTTACATGATTGAATAAGATAAATTTTTTGTTTGGAATGTATCAACATTGAATTTTTTCAGTTAACAGTTTTGAATTTATTATTTTAACATATGTATAAATTAAAATAATATAAATTTTTTTTTATATTTATTTTGTAAAAAAAACTCAATAATAAATATTTAGGAGGCGCATTCTTAATAAAAACTACTATCGACAAATCAAGCTCACCTCTCACTCTACTTTTAAAAATGAAACGTTAGCTTTCTATTTTGTGATCAATAAAATACAATTATCAAGGTGAAATTGTTGAAAAGCGAAAGTATTGTAATAAATAAGACGTAACAGTATTGTTATGTTTCGTCTATTGATAATCACAAAACTCATGTTTATATACTATAGGTAGAATAATAAACATTAAATAAAAAACACGTACACCATAGTATGACGATGATTCTCGAGTTTACCTCGATCGATTTTCAGGTAAAAAACAGATAGGGGAAAGGAAAAAACAAAGAAGAGAACGGAGTAATACGTGGCGAACCGGGTAAACTTTTTTAGTTTTTCATTTCTGCTTAGGTATATGTCGCTTTTTACCACGTGCCTGGTTTTTACTCTTCTTTCCTTGTCCGTTATATGACTCGTTGTAATAGAGAAAAATCCATATATCGAACATGTTTATAAGGGTCAGTAGTTGCGGCCGAATACTGTACAGTTATCAAAGCTTATGGCATGTGTCATACCTACCCCTGATGATATCTATAACTTATTTCTTTTTCTTTCTTTTTCTATGACTCTCATACTTACAAACATAAAGTGTTAAACCAAGTTAACCGCGTATTTTATGCGCAACAGTATTTAACTCGCCGAGTTCCGGCGAGCTTGTCTTTTTTACATTCTTATTATCCTTTTTGGGCTATCTATTTAAATCTCTTTAAATATATTATTGGTAAATCTGACAAGAAATGCAACAAATCGATTTAATTTATTTGTTTTCCTCTTTGACTTGAGGTAAGTAAAACTATGTCAAACTACATAAAAAAGTGATATGAAATAATAATTTGTATTAAAATTTTTCTCTTACGATTTGTACTTTATAAATTGAAAAATCTAAAACATCTAAATAAATTATTAACTTAATTATTTTATACATAAAAACTGAATATCATAATTATTATTTTAACAAAAGCACGACAAGGAAAAATAAGTAATTTGAATAATCTAAACTTATTGAAATTAAAAAACAATTTCTATTTAATGAAAAGTTTTAATTTTAAATTGATCGATAAATTAAAGCTTAGTAATATAATTTATGCAAAAAAAGACTTCATAAATTATTATAGAATAATTGATAATGAAATGCATAAAAAGAATATTTATTTTCATTTTTTATTAAAACATAATTTATTAAACATACTAAACGAAATTTATGGTCATAAGGGTATAATTACAGTATTTTTTTACGATTTCAATATTTTTTTTTTTAATAAAATAAAAAAATTTTCAACAAACAATTATAATAACTTAAAAAATAAAATAATTGTTTTTTATAAAATTAATTTAATTTAGATTGAAAAACATTTATATCTTATAGATATATAACATATAAATCATTTATATGTTATAGGTAGTATAATGGCCATTTTTAATTTCTAGCTATATACTTACATAAAAATTTTATAATTATTTTGGAATATATACATTTTCTTTTTTTTCATTATAAACGATCACAATTTTTTTCGACTAAAGACAAATATTGGTACAACATGAAATTCAAATATTTTAAATATTCATATTAATTACTTAGAAAGGTATCCTTAATCGTTAAAATATAAAAAATAAGAGTGAAAATAATTCCATGATAACAATTAATAATAGTGAATAGTAATTTTAAAAATATTTCCTTTTTAAAAATTAAATTAAAAATTAATTCTAAATTATTTAAATTTTATGTATCACTTAATCATTAGAAAATCTACATTTTCAAACGAAAATTCAAGAGAAAAAAGTGCTTGTTGGAAATACTAATTGAAAGAATGGAAACTTATAAATTTTTCAAAAAATTGATTAATTACAGTAAAAATTATTTCTTACTCTTCTAATATAGTATCATAATAATTATTATAATTATTTCTATTATGAATTAATTTTTTTTATTCATATTATCCCTAATGTCCTAAATATATATAAAAAAAATTAATAACTCAAAAATTTCAATCTAAATTTAACCTACTAATTTTTATTATTTTATTTTTTTTTTAACATTTCTATGACACTTAAAATCAATGACGTCTAATAGTTTGTAATAGTTTCTTACAAAATCAATATAGAACTAACACATAGTGTTAAATTGTTCACCGGTAAGGAGACTTTGCGCTTTTTCACTAGGTCAACTGTATAACAGTATGCATTAAATATATCGAGCATAGAGTCGTAGATCATAAGATTCATAAGTTCAAACTTATATATAAGATTCTTCTTTATAATCTTGGATAAGAAAGATGGTAAAGTAGGAATTTTCAATTATTTTATTTTAATTTTTTTTTTCATTACGTATTCATATATTTATCAAATAAAATTTCTATTCTCTCTTAAGAATTCCGTAGATTATACAAACTCTTGTTTAAAATTTATATATTATTAAAATTTATTTTTAAAATTAGATAAAAAAACGTTTAAGATTAGATTGTAATAAATACAAGTAGTAAAAGATGTGTTTGACCAGACGTCATTATTATGGAAATTTAAATAAATTTAGAAATTGTAAAAAAAACATATTTTTGCAATTTATTTTTTAGAATTAATGGTTTATTTTAAATAAATCTTTAACGTTAATAAATTAAAAAAATAATAATGAAATCATTATTGACAGAAAAATATTTTCGCGTCATATGTCATTTAATTTAATTAAATTTTAAAAAATCTAAAATTTCTAAATTAACATAATTAAAAACAATATTTTACATGTTGCGAGCCACGGAACTATTGAAACGGAGTAATCTAATAAAAGCATCTGATGGTATAAGAGCGCGCGCAAGCTTTTCATACTTACATTAATTTATAATTCGAAACTTGCGCGCGCCTCTCTTTAAATATGGTGAGTTTGGTCTTATGAACGTTATACCTCTTCTTTTTGACTCACTATACTCACTAAAAAAATTAACAAATTTATTCACCCTTTTTTTCCTATATGAACAAATTTTAAAATTTTTTATCCTAGCACGATTTTTTTCACTGATGTTAAGCAATGTTCATTATTTTAGACACTTTCTGTATCGAAAGCTGTATGCGCGCTTAAAAAAATTAAACACATAAAAAAGAAAAAAAATTCCAAAAAGATAAGGATATAATTTAAAATATCAGCATATTGTTTTTATTTTTTTAAATAAAATTATTTTACAGAAAACGAATTTTTTTTATTTAAAATAACTACGTGCATAAAATCAGTTCAATTTATTAAATATCGAAAAAGTTGTAGCTAAATATATTGAAATATATTATTTTCTAAATTGAATTCTAGATAATATGCAAAGGTACACTTTCAATAAATCGATTATACAATTTTTTTCCATGAATAAATCTTTATTTTAGAAAACATTGAAATAAATATTACCAAAGTACGTTATGTCTTTTAAAAATCAGCTTTCGATAATGTACAAAAAATTTTTTCAAAATTGTAACAAAATGAAAATATTGTGGAGATACAAGTTTTTAAAATTTTTAAGATTTGTTCGTATATATTATTCATATGTACAATAAATTTGTATTCCACACGCACACCTGAACATATAAATGCAATACATAGATAATGTATATATACACGCATAAAATGTACGGCATGGAAAAAACGGTGTATAGTTTATCAGATCAATAATCATGTCACGCGGCCAACAAGTTACATTTATTAATGCCTCTTCAGTTTCCCCTTCCTGTACATTTACATATAGCTATACTTTTGTAAATGTACACGTTGAAGATAAGTCCTTGTACGGGGGTCGATTTTGAACATATGGAAAAATTTTTTTTCCTTTTTTTTTCATTGCTCAAGTAAAAGTTCCAATATTCGATTATAAATAATCAATCTAGTATGAATTTATGTTAAGTATTACAGAAGAATCATCGTTTAAAAAATATTATTGTGATGATTGTTGCGTACAACAAGCAATTTCGTATGAGAGCTAAATTCCAAACTAATAATTTAAAAATGAGTAATTTAAATATTTTTCTTAGATGCGTGTGCAAAACTCGACTTTGACTGCGGGTTTTCTGGATGCAAAATACGCCATTCCCGCACTGTCTGAAGGTGTTTTGTTATGGTTTTTTATTTAATTTATCATTTTGGCTTTTGAGACTGTTATAACTTTCCACTCGTCGAAAATCTTCAAAACTTTGATCAATTTTTATTAAATCTCGTTTTGCATTCGTAGTTAAGAAAAATTAGATTCAATACAAGTCTGCAATGCAGGTGTTCCCCGCGTGCGTGTTTGTTATCCTCACTTTGCTCGTGTAACAAACAACACCTATTCATGTTTTTCAAGTTTTTCATTTTGCTATAACTTTTAAACGGGTTAAGCTTTTTGAACACGTTTTTTTTTTAATCAAAAGGATTTAATCTTAACTTTTACTACAATTTTGCAGAATGAATTTAGAAGCTCCTATTGGGGAGTAATATTCAATATTATAAACAATGATTTTTCAAAGAAATTGAACAAAACATCATAATTGAGCGTCCGGATTCGATAACTCGCCGCGTCCCATAAGTTTTACATTAGGCGCGGCGAGTTATCGAATCCGGACGCTCAATTTTGGAATGATCGAGCGTTAGACCGAATACTCGCGGCTTTTTTCATGATTTTATGTATAAAAACATATCCGCAAGTTAACAGCAAGATCCGTGACCCAAACAAGAGTTACTCTCCTAGTTAGAAATATTTTATATTAAAAAATAAAGTTATTGAGGTTGCTAAAGTTCTTAAATATTCTTTGAACATTCATTTAAAATATTCCAATGAGTTTTTAGCGATTATTTTAGTGTAACCTACTGTTTTTAATAGTTAATTAGGTAGCTTTAAGCAGGCGCGCGCGATCTTTGCTATGCCTTGAAGCTACACTCTTGCTTTTTTATTGCATTTTAACAACTAACTCTTTTTTTTACGAATGATTTTTTGGGAAAATATTAAATTTACAAAATAGAGACCCCAAAAAAATCTAACAATTGTACATTATTTCTCCCTAGTTGCATAAAGTGCTTTATTCCCACCTCAACTGTGGCCATTTTATGAACTTAAAAAAGGGAGCTTAATTGGAAAAATTGAAATTAAATTTTTTTCTAGAAATTTTCAATAATATATTCAATTTTATAAATTTTTTATTTTGCGGAAGAAAAGAACTTATTTTCCGCTAAATTTGCTGGAGAACAGTACTTATCTTCCGTTAAATTTGGAGAAAATGTATTTTGCGTGAGATAAGTACTTTTCTCTCGCAAATTAGTAGGAGAAAAGTTCTTATCTCCCGCAAAATTTTAGTCGTAAAATAGGGCTTTCTTTCGGCCCGCTTTTCGAGTTACCAAAGTGGCTATTTCTGTTGAGGTGGGAATAAAATTTGTTCCTACCCTAAAAAACGATTTTTTCGATTTTGCAAAAAAAAAAAAAAAAAAAATGTATTTAAACAAATTTGGACCAGGTTAGAGCCCGGCAACGTTTTGATTCATATTTGGGGGCCTCACACCGAGGTGATTGTACAAAAATTTTGAGCCCAAATAATTTTGCCAACGGAGCAGCCGGTTTCGCCTAGGCTAAAACATTCTTAGCATAAATTGTTGTGAGAACATTTCGAAAAATTGATAAAAAAATTTAAAAAATATAAATAAAATAAAATTTTCATACACAAAATTTCACACAAGATCTTGTATGGATTCTCGTTTCATATTTTGAAAATCAGGAGATCTGATGTGAATTTTCGTTTACTTGAAAAGTAAACTTACGTTTATGATATTTCATAAAATATTTTTACGCAACTATACAAATAAAATACACGCAACAATATAAATAAAATGTTACAACTTCAAAAACAAAAAAATAATAAAATTTATTAAATTCTAGTATGTAAGCTACTGTTGTAAAAAGTAAATTTTTGCGATAGAAAGTACTTTAAATTAAAGACTCCTTTAGGAACAAGTTTCATAATAATGTAATGCGATTGTGTCAAAATAATGGTGGAATAAAAGTCTTTTAATCATTGGAATAATTTAAATAGCTTAAATTAAATTATTTTTCAATTTTATTTAACATGCTATAAAAATTACAATTTGCACTATTTTTATTCCAAATCCATTTAAGTATTGTGAATATAAGCAAAAAATTAAATATTTACTTTTATTAAAATATTGTGAAATTTGACGATATATTTAACCCCTTAACTGGCTATGTAACTTATATGCACAAAAAAAAGTCGTGCTAAAACTGGCTATGTATCATATATGCACATATTTTTTATTGTAAAAATAACGATGGAGATGGAATCAGCGTGCCTAAAAACCTCTAAAAACAATATTTTTTTACACCTAAACATAGTATTTGTGGCTATCAGTTTTGGCACGAAAAATTATAAAAGCCTTACCAGTTAAGGGGTTAATAAAAAATCGGTAAAAATTCATTAGATTGACATAATTACAATTTTCTGGTAAAATGGATATTTATGTTAATTTTAATCATTTAGAATTAAATATTCATACATGTAGTTTTAATAAATTATATTTCTGTTGTCTTTTAGCGATAACACATAATTAATTAATTATAAATACACATATATGTAATTTAATTAATAAATCGTGAAATTTTATAAAATACTAAACTGTAAGTATTACATGCAATGTAGCACAAAAACACTGCAAAAATCTCACTATATCGTTTAACACAAATTTTATTATTAAACTTCAAATTAAGTTTATAATTTATTCACCATTATATATTTTTTTATTGTTATTACTTTATAATTTTAAAATTATATCATTTGATTCTACTTCCAAAATATAACAAAATAATAATTTTTTCTCAATCATTAAGTTCAGAATTAACTTTTCATACTTATTTGCAATCAATTAAGTTATTATTGTGAATTCAGGAATATATGAGACATTCTAAAAGTTAAATGTTCAAACTTATTTAATTTCAATAAAATTGAATAAATAATAACATTAGAATAAATTAATGAACATTTTCATCAATATCCTACTGAAAGTTTCATTAAAATTTAAAGTTTAAAAAAAAAATAGCAAAAAATTCTCATTATATATTTTACTATTTTCCAGATAAATGGTGTAAAAAATTTATGTGATGATGAATCATCAACAGGTATCGGTCGATATATTAAACATGGTTTATACAGCGATAGCCTATCTTGCTCTTGCTGGAGCTGCATGGCTTTTCCTCAGGCTTATACAAGCGTGCTTTTGGCTACCAAGCCATATGAAACGTCAAAATGATGTGCAACGTATGTTAGAGGAAAAGGTACATTTCATTTAGTTTTATTCTATTGTTATTTGCATTATTATTTATAGAAATGATTTACATTATTTTTATTCGCTACTAATTTTGATGCTGCAATTCAAAAAGTTTCTTTTGCTTCTCTTTATTCAAATAAATCTTCAATTTTATGATTTTTATTCAATAAGTATTGTTTTTTTTAATGTCACGTTAATAAAATAACTAAAAAAACACCAATTGTAATTCAGCTTTTATGAATTAAAAAGTTTAAAATGGCTAATTTTAAAAGCGTCAGTGAATCATCTATTCTTTTTAAAATATATCAAATATCAATCACTTATACAAAACAATACTTCTAAATTTCAAATCATAAAATAGAAAATCTATTTTTATGAAAAGAAGCAGATACATCTCAGTATATTGAGATTTCTATTTTTAAAATAATAATTTTATAATCAAATATAATATATAAATTTAAATAATACAAACAATTTGTTTAAACGCTATAGGTTGAAAGTTATGAGCGCTATATTGAAGAATGCGAAGCAAAAGAAGAGTCGGGTGAAACAACCGACGAAGGAGACAAACGCTCGTTAGAAGAAAAACGTAAGGAACGTCGTGAATGTTTAGATATGTTAAAACGCGAATTACAACGTATACAAGACGGTGGTGATCCTTACGATTTTGATTATTTACTTAACGAAGAAGAAAAGAAATTATTAAGCGATGACATAGATGATGTTGATAACGAAAATGAAAATAAAGACATTGGTAATGAAAAGGAACAGGATGATACGAAAAATTTATTGAAAATGACCAAAGAAGAATTATCTGTTAAATCTGAGCCTAAAAAAGAAAAGTGAAATTTTATAAATATTATCAAATACTGCCTCTTATTTATGGATTTATTCTGGTTTTAAAATTTCTTAAAATTTATTATTTTCATTCTGACTCTTGATCTTACTTAACAATAAGTTACAATGAAATTTTATAATAATTATTTAATATGAAATTATATCTTAAGTAATTTTAAAAGTATTATATGTTATAGATAGCAAATATTAAGAGTGAAAAAATTCTATAACTTTGTATGCATTTCTATATCAATGTGAATGATATTTTCTCTAATTATCTTTCTAATATTTTCTCTAAAAAAATAAGTGTTTACGCATATCTTTTGAATTATCGTATGGCTTTTTTGGATTTGATGCAAATTTGAGTGCGTACATTGGACTGTGTGCTGCGTAATATTGTTGACTTTGTTAATAGCATGAATATTCTAGGACAAAAAGTTTTTGATGATAAAGTTTGTACTGGTGAACTTTGATTGATTTAAATTAGGTTTAGATATAAGTTTCAAATAATATTAAATAAATCAATGTTTATATTCAGTTATTATACTTTATTAAAGTAACATGATTGATTGTAAAATACATTATAAATTTATTTCTTGTGATTTTTAATATTATTTAAATAATGTAGTTAGTAAATTTTGTTTAATTTTCATTCATATTATCACATAAACTGAAAGCTTAATTATATCAATTATGAGTATGACACGATTGAAATATAAATTATTTATTTATTATGAGACCGAAAAATTAAATTATAAATTCAGAAAATATTATTAAATTTAAATTAATAAAAAAATAATAAAATTTCAAATAAGCTAAAAAAATTTGTGCTTTGTTTATTACTTTTCAATAAAAAATAATAATGCTAATTGAAAAATATATATATTAATTTCTATTAACCCTGGAAGAAAATTGACCATATCTTAAGTATAATTGCTGGTCAACAAATGTTAAAATGACACTTATCTAGAAATTTTTTTTATATCATTTCTAGAATTTCTAGATAAGTGCCATTTTAACATTTGTTGACCAGCAATTATGCCTACAATATGGTCAATTTTCTTCCAGGGAATAACTACAACTCTTATTTGTTGTTTTTGATCATTTATTATGCAACTAGTTAGTAAAATCTTACATTATTTCTAAGGGAATGTTATGATTATCCGAGGAAGAAATGAACTTTGCTTTCGTGTTGTTTACTTCTTCATTTCAACTGTATCTGTGGTCATTCTTTGAGCTTAAAAAAAGGGATCTAATTGGGTCTAATTGAAGAAAATTGTATTTTCTTCAAATATGTTGCGATAGCGTGAGTGGTAATGTCACCTTTTGGTAGCTTGTATTTTGATATAAAAAAATCAGCAAATAGCAAAGAACTATTCATAATCACATGATGTGAAAGTAAGGTTTTAAAAATAATAAAATGTCCAAATTTCATTAAAAAAAGGAATTTTTTTTCACGAAATTCAATATATAAGATGAAAATGGTGTAGCGTTAAATTCATCTGAAAATCATTTTTTGTGATTTATATTTGTTTAAACTAGATGAAAGAAAATTGAATGTTAATTATTCAAAATTCAGTGCTCAAATCATTAAATAAAATATATGAGAATTAATGATTGTAACGCGTCATTTAATTACGCACACGTGTTATACGTTGAAGGCTTAATTTGAATTTTTCAAAACAATTAATCTTTAAAGTTTTAAGTAATTTATTATAAATATTATAAAATGGATGTTAATACAAATGGTAGTTTTTTTTTTCAATTTTAATTACAATTTTTTATTTAATTTTTATCTATTCGAATAAATTTCAAGTGGACCGGTTTTACTGGTTGTAAGACTATATTAGCTGAAATCTCAATATCTGCAATGCGTTCAACAGGTTCTAAATGAAAATTATACAAAACGTGACCAATTATACACTTTAATTCATTAAGTGCAAATTTCTGTCCTAAAAATAAATGAATAATATTGAATTTAAGAATATCAATTATTTTTAATATATATTATTTGTTATTTATAAATTACCTATACAGTTGCGAGGCCCAGCACTGAAAGGTATATATGAAAATGGATGCCGTCCTACACTTCTTTCTGGAAGAAATCGATCGGGATCAAACTTCTCAGGTTCTGGCCAAAAATTTGGATCTCTATGTGTACCATAAATGAATAAAAGCACTTCTGATCCAGCTGGTAAAAGACCGTTCTCTGAAAATCGAACAAACAAACTTTATACCCTGTGAAAAAAATCAATAGATCCTTCAACTTGTAAGAATGATTATTTAAAATCGTTACAATAAAAGCACTTCTGCGTCAATTATATACTTTAAAAAACGTTGTGTCATTTCAACACACGCGTTTTTTTCTACATAATCAATATACAAAACTTGTATTGAAATAGACGAATTAATAATATGTAAATTTTTAAATTAAAATTCTAACATAAAATGCATGGATCAAAATTTATAAAAAATTTTAACATTCGAAATTTCTACGGCATAAAACTATAAGTAATATTTTTTGCTGTATATATTTATTCTTTTAACTTTAAAAGATATCTCCTTTTTTATTTGACACTATTTTATTAAATTAACTAAATTTAAGACATGTTTGTTTATCATTTTTCTATGATCAGTTAGAAAAGGACACAAATCGGAAATCCAAATTAAAGGGAAATCCTGGTTCTACGCTTGAAAAAATATTTAAAAAAACTAAAAAAACTTTGTAAATTTTACAACTTTTTTTTTTCAAAAATTACGGTGCTTTATAATAAAAATCTAAATTTTTAATAAAATTTAAATTTTAATAAAAATAAAAATTTAAATTTGACTTCACGTCGTGCAATAATGGGCCACTTAAGTCACATGTATCATAATATACTATTTATAAAAAAATTAAAAGTCTAAACTTTTAATTTTTTCAGGTTGTACCACTTGTGTAGTCTTGAAATCTCGCATCAATATGTACGTTTGTATATTTTAAATAAGAAAAGCTAAGATTTTTCCATAACCTTTGGTGTTCTTCAAGGAAATTTAGATTCTCATTTCTTATGTTTTTCAAATAAAAATAAAAATCTTACTGAGTTGTATTTCAGTATCATCATCTGTACGACGAAATATTGACGAGACTGAAGGATACAGTCGCAGTGCTTCCTTAACACATCTTTCAAGATAATCACATTCTTGTATTTGTGCCAATCCGAATTTACCATTATTCTTATTCATTATTTCAGCTACTTCAGCTCGAGCAGTGTCCTGTAAATAATCATTGCATAATAGTATATTACGGTACAAGAGACGAAAGTTGAAGTTCAACAGCCTTCAACTTTCGTCTCGTATAACGTATACTATTTTTCTAGATGCTCGGTGGAAAGTACGATTATATTGAAAGTCCAATGACAAAACTGTAATGTCATAAAATTCGATGCCCGCCCCGACATTTGCGGCATGAGTGTTAGCGAGATTAGAACGGCAAAAAATTATTTATTATATTATATAAATATTAAATATTAGATTGATTAATATTTATTTAAATTAAAAAAATATCATCAGAAATACTTACTTGTGCGTCTTTATTTTCAGCTAATAATATTAAAGCAAAAACCAAAGCCATTGCACTCGTATCATGACCCTATAAATAATTTTCATATTTGTAATTTCATTAATTTCTGAACAAATTTTAGTTAGACAAAAAATACTACAATTTAATTAAAAAAATTATTTAAAAAAATGAAAAATTTTATTTTATTTTAACTAAAGAAATTAATTACCTCAAAAGTAAAAGTGTCCACTTCTTCTTTGATTCCAGCTTCATCAATCAAACCATCTCGTTCAGCCAATAAAAGAAGATCTAACATAGCTAATCTCTTTTTTCGTCCTAAAATTTTTATTATTTTAATCCACAATTATTAATTTTATTATTTTTATTCATTTATTTAAAAACAGGAAAAGTATTCGACCTCCAAATTAATTAATTATGCTGATTTAAACTAATTTTATAGCACACTGTGTCACAGCTGCCTGCGACTTAAGTAGCCTATTATTGCACACTATGTTCGGCAAACTTCATGCTATACAATAATATGCTACCAAAGTCATACATATAATAATGTATTAATTTTCATGAGAAATCTGTGTTTATTGACAATTATACATAAACAAACAAGGTGTAGATTATTGTAATTTTTCTATAATATTTTTTCAATAAATAGATACTTAGATACTTGAGTTTACCCACCTACAGCCTAGTAAGTGTTTCTTAAAATTTTTTTGTTCTATATCTTTCGAATTCAATGATACGAGTGTTCCGAGCGGACCTTTATAACCAGATTTCTACCTCAGGCCGAGATCTGAAGGTTGCTATACGACTAGCTCTAAAATCTCGTGGTAATCGAAAATTGTTTTCGGTGTTTATTTCACATTCCGTAAACTTAAACACCGAAAACATTTACTTCTCAATCTACCCACACATTATTGACAACGGAAAAACACTTAATCGATTGACGAAGTTAAATAGGCAGCGGTCACCCATCCAAGTAATAACCGATGTTGCTTAACTTCGCCGATCGGCCGAGGTGTAGTTCCGTAACCCAACCAATGTGCAGGTACATTTTTTAAATTATTAAGTAATATTAATGATATTGATGATAAAAATTTATCATTATAATTTAAGTAAATTTGTTCAATTTTTTTTATTTAGATTTTTTGCTTACCTTTCTCGATTCATAATTCACGGAATACCTAGTATTTGCTCTTTTACAGTTTTCGTTTTCATTTTACGAATTATCATTTGTGGAGTACATAATTTTTGTTAATTATTGATGTTTAAGAGTACGCATGTAATGCGGCGGATTTATGACACTTGTGCTATAAAATAGTATACGATACTTGAGACTTAAGTGTCCCATTGCCCGATGTGATTTATCGTCCGAGCGAAGCGAAGGCGATAACTTCACGTCGTGCAATAATGGGCCACTTAAGTCACATGTATCATAATATACTATTTATAAAAAAAACGATTCAAGTCGTATAAAGCTTTTAATAAATGACTGTCGAATATTTCCCCACTGCTAATTTGTACCCATATATTCGCCATGGACAGCTTCATCAACATCATCAGTCAATTCTTGTAGAGATCTATAATTCGTGTCTTTGTGATACTGCCTCCGTTTTTGAATGATCTAATAATTGCATAGATATAATTTATTAGAATTATTTAAAACTAATAATAATATTTATATACAAATTTAGTTTCATGAAGCATATTACAGAAAGTAGAATTTCTAATTACAATTTTAAAGGTAAAAAAAATGTGATGACCTTTTCTGAGAATTCATGAAGAGTTTTAAGACTTTTTTTCATATCACGACTTATCCTCAAAAAAGGAAGCCATTCAAGTATACAATTAAGAAGATATGGTCTAGGCACTCTAAACATTAAAAAAATCATAAGTATAAATTTAGTATGAATATTATATTTATGGCAGGATAATTATAAAAATACGCTCCTCAGAGAAAAATGACCTGAACCAAAGTTGCAGTGGTATACTACATGGATTTGTGCTATTCCATGAACTTTAAGATCAATACAAAGTCAAATCGATTTTTTCAAATAGGAATAAACTTCCTTTAAGGACACATTAGTTAGCCAAGGTTATTAAGATTGTAAAATTTTTTACATTTTTTTATTTTTGACGTTTAACATATATAGTATCTTATTTGAAAAGCTTATTTAAACTGAAAAAGATCTTAAAGATTATAGAGAAGATAAAATGTAAGGCCACCAGTAAAACCCTTGTTAAAAATCTGACGACTTCGGTTCAGACAATATTTCTCTGTGAGGTTCAATTTCCATATTATCCTTTCACTTAAAAATTTTATACATTCTGTACATTATTATTGTAAAATAGTAATTTTGCTAACCTGTAACTGACAGTGCCACCATATTCATGAATTGCTGCTGAATATTTTTCTACTTCCTCGATGTCTTCTTTGTCCAAACTAACACCCAAAGCTGCCTCTGATAGAGTAAAATTATATTTTTTTAAATATCAATTTTAAATAATTTTATTAAAGAAATAGAAAATAATAATTACCACATATTATCCCTAAAGTCAATCGGGAACAAAGTGGTATAAGAACTTTTGTCATCTCTTTACCTTCGGCTCGAAGTTTATTAATAAAATTTGTAGTATGTTCTTCAGTAATAACTGCATACTTTTTTATAATATTAAAATGAAAAGCTGGCGTTAAAATTTTCCTGCGTTGCTTCCATTTCTTTCCTAGAAATAATTTTAAAAAGTAAAGTGGTAACAAATATAATAAATGCATAAATTACTAATTTTTAATATAAAAACAACCTGCACTGGTTAAGAGACCGTTTTTGAGCCACGGACGGAGACAATCATATATGTAACCCTTGGTAATAGCTTTTGTAGTTGTCATCATAATCTAATACAAACAATGGAATGTGATGTTTTCAGAAGGTTATTGAGAAAAATAGTATATGCAGCAGAAAGAAAAGTGATCATCTCATGGCTCGTATTTGCTAATTTGTTCAAGCTATGAGCTGATCAATCCTTTTCCTCTCTAGATGTATAATATTTTATTATTTCTAATTAAACTGTGACCATATTATTAACTTAAATTTTCCTTTGATATATCTACTTAAATTTTATCTTTTTATAACTATTAGATCTAAAACGATCTAACTTAAAATCATATTATTTTAAAGAAATTATTGGTAAGTTACCCTACCGAAAATTTTTGGTAGAATCACTATTGGCTCACTTTTCGAATTAATAAAATAGTCATTATAAAATACTAATATATTTAAAAGTAATTACTTCCATGTCATCTGGATGTCTAACAATGATTAACGCAAAAGTGAAAGACCAGTACCTCACAACTGGATACCAATTATCAGTGAGAAAAATTAATAATCTCCATATTGCAGCTAAAAATTAAATAGAATACATTTAATGAGTATACTTATGAATAAATCGATTTAAAATGAAAATTATAAATTCATTTAAGAGTGATAATGTTACATATTTATGTATATAGTAGAAATAAAATCATTTTTTGGTTTTATTTAAGATAGTTCACGACAGTTAATTTACGAGCTCCGAAGACAACGTAGGGCATATGAAAAACTTTATAAAATTGTTACAATAAAAAAAATTTATTTACCATCATTTTGGGGTAAAATTTTCCATAATTTGCAAAAAGAACTGAGTTTAAAAAAAAATTTTTTTAAATTTTTATTGGTGTCAATTCGCATCTGTGTACCATTTTAAAATTAAATATACTAATAAATTAAAAATCATCTTCTATCAATTTCGACGTGAAAATATTTTTCAACAAATAATTAATAATTTATATGTTATAATTTCAATATTGCAATGAGCATAAGAAATTAATTTATTCATTTGATTTCATTTTTTATTATGATTATGATCTGGAAAATGAAATGTTTCTTTTTGTCGATTACAATTTTAATCGTATGTTCTGACATATGTTAATGGTACATCGTTATACTTTTTAATCCGACTTCGAAAATTACAAAAAAACTTTATTTTGTTCAAAGTAAATATCTCTTGTAAGTTCGATTACTTTTCTTGCGATCATTAGAAAGTGTAAAATTTGTGCTTTTATATTCTATTTTTATCTGCATTTTTTGGGCGATTCAATTGTGTTGTTACTATTATGCACATTTAACTTCAAATATTTACAAATAATTTTGCTTAAAAATTCATTCAAAATAACATAGGTGAAAAACGCTGCCAAGTGCTTTCTCATAGTAGAGCACAGAGTTTGAGTAATTTTATTTTATTTTTTAAAATGTGATTTTAATGTAAATGTTCCTATCCACTGCATCGAAGGCTGTCTTAAAATCTACGAAAAATATATGAATTTTATTCTTCCTTATATTTGCTATTTGCATTATGTTTTTTATATGCATTTTGTACATTGATTATTACTTTGTTGCTCATTGTCGCAGTGTGAAAACCTGTCAGACAAACATAAAAACTTGTTTCTGCAATTATCAATATGACTAAGTACTTTTGAACTACTTCTTCAGACGGTATAGTGAATAAATTGTATACAAATTTTGAAGCAAATCTGTAAAGTAGTTTACGTAAAATAGAAAAAAATGAATAATGAAAATTTTTTTCAAAATTCTCAAAATGCTCTGAAATTAAAACTGTGCTAAGAAAATTAGTTTTCCAAAGCTTGTTTTCTTCAGACAATAGCGAATAACTTGCTTACAAATTTTCGAACAAATCTAATATTAAATGGTTATCGTAAAATAAAAAAAAAATAAGAATTTTTGAAAAATTTTGAATATGCCCTGGTAGAAATGTGAACATAAAAAGTGGTGTATATAAAAATTTAAGGTTATTAGTAATAACAATGCCAAAGAAATGGCCATAAAATGTTTAAAAAAGTATTCCCATTTCTACTGGTGATAAAATGGTAAAAAAAACGTTTCAATTACCACCAGGGTGGCTCTAAAATTAAAACTACGCTAAGAATACTAATTTTTTATAACTTCCGCACCAGTTAGACAAAAAAATAAATTGTATGCTAAATTTGAAGCAAATCCGTCAAGTAATTTTCGAGATCTAATTGGCTAACAAGGAGAGTGCATTGCATTTGGGTCTCGGATTTTCTTCTAGCTTTGGGATCTTTTTTCTTACATAAAATCATGAGAAAAGTCGCGTCCATTCGGTCCAACGCTCGATTTTTTCCGAGTTATGAGCAATTTTGTCTGTTATGTTGAAAAATTTGCATCTGCTTTATAATTTTACAGTTTTCGAACTACTTATTCTATAAGGTTTTTATTGATTGCATATTAAAGTTGAGATTAAAACCTTTCGATTAAAAAAAAAATGTGTCCAAAAAACTCAAGTTGTTAAAAACTTATGAAGAGATGAAAATTGAAATGAATTTCTGACTAAAATGTTGCATTTATTTTCTATGCATATTTTCAGCTAAATATTTGCGCTATTTTTATTCTCTCATAACTTTTTAACAACTTGAGTTTTTTGGACACGTTTTTTTTTAATCGAAAGGTTTTAATCTCAACTTTAATACGCAATCAGTAAAAACCTTATAGAATAAGTAGTTCGAAAACTGTAAAATTATAAAGCAGATGCAAATTTTTCAACATAACAGACAAAATTGCTCATAACTCGGAAAAAATCGAGCGTTGGACCGAATGGACACGACTTTTTTCATGATTTTATGTAAGAAAAAAGATCCCAAAGCTAGAAGAAAATCCGAGACCCAAATGCAATGCACTAAGTAAATACAAATATTTATTTCAAAAATTTCAAAATACTCTAAAATTAAAACTACGCTAAAAAAATCAGTTTTCAGAAGTTTTTTTTTTATTTTGGCAATCAAAAATAATTCCCATGCAAATTTTGAAGCAAATCCATCGACTACTTTAAGTAAAATACAAAAAAAATAAAAAATTGAATTTTTTTTTAAATGACTGAAATTAATACTACGCTAAGAAAACCAATTCTCAATAGCCTTCTCCCCAAGTTAGACACAAAAATTAATTTTATGCAAAATTTGAAGCAAATCCATCGAGTAGTTTTCAAGATTCAATTGGCTAAATGAATACACACTCACACACACATACAGACATTTTCTGGAAACCACTTTTTTCGACACCCAAGTGTCTAAAATCATCACCCAAGAGTCCAAATATCCACAATGAAAAAATAGAAAAAAAAAAAATTTCTATCGATACAATGCTTTCTCTATGAGAAAGCAAAAAGATTAGAACAAAGAGTCGGAGTTTTCTCCAGTTTTGAAAATTGTAAAAAACTATTTAAATAAAAAAAATTTTTGATGATATTATATATTATTATGTATAAAAAATACAAATGCAATGGACAATTAAAAAATTTATTAATTAATAAGTTCGCTGATAAAACTTTTATAAAAATTAAAAATATTATATATTTAATGTATTTATCATAATTTAGAATTTCGTTTAGGAGAAGTTTAAAATATGACAAAAAGTTAAAAGCAAAATGCTAATACTAAAAATTTTATTTTACACCTAATTAATGGATATAGTGTTAATGTAACTAACATGCATAAAATTTGTCATTACCCATAAAGTGTAACTTTTTTTAAGCGTCTCAAGCTAAAATTTATAATAATAATAAAAAGCTAAATTATTAATTATTATTGTTTTTTTTCTTTTTTTTCTCGATTAATTATTGTTAAAAATGGTTTGGCTACTACAGTAGCCAAATACAGTCAATGGGTTAAATCATGACTTTAAAATAATCTACATTGTCTAAATTTATTTTGCCATCAATATAAAATTTATTAAAATTTATAAAGTCATTTTAATAATAAAGTATGAATATTGCTTGTATTTATATAAACTTACCAATATCAGAAACGTCATAGGATATCAGATTTCCAAGTATCGGCATAGTTCTAGGTCCTGGTATCTTATTAGTTAACAACCCTTTTCTTGTCCATCGAGTAAAAATATGAAAACCAAATAGTAACAAAATAATTAAAAATAAATACTGCGTCATTCTGTTTGTTTTGTTTTTTCCTCAATTATAAAGAAAGCTCTAAAATTATTCTAAAATGAGTTTGAAAATTTATAGAAAAATTGAAGAGTAATTTTATCACAATTTTCACAAGTGTCCGCTACAAGTATTCAAGATAAACTGATTTGTTATACTGCATCATTGATGTTCTAAAATGCAAAGATTTGAAAATAAACTACTTTACAATCTTGTCTCGCGACATTTTTTTGAATGAAAAGATTATAATGACGGTCATTATGCATTAAAAATTTTATCGATTGTTAATGTTGCACTATCTAATAAATGCAAATTGGTTATGTATATATCTGAGTATAATTAAATCTTTTTACAGAAAAAAATACTAGAATAAAAATTGCTTTTTTATTGCAAAGTACAAAAAATTGCTTATCTCAGCTCTGTTCAAAAGTTCAAGATGAATTGATTTGCAACATTGTTTTAACGCATTAGTCTTTCTTTTCTTGCCTAATCGTTTTTGTCATTATTTATTTAAAGTGAAGTAACAAAGTATATAATTTGTACATACTTACCGTCATTGCAGTTTCCCGAATTTTTTATTTTTCTTTTTTTTTTAAATTTGATTGTATCTATGTCTGCTTTTCATTAGTTAAAGTAGAAAGTTATAAGAGATATTTTTAAAACTTTTGGACTAAAAATAAAAAATTTTGGAAAATTTTAAATTATGCATTTCAACAAAAAATAAATGACGGATACCTGTTAAACATTAGTATAATCAATGAAATTTATATTTCTGACAAAAAAATTTTATCGTATAGTTTTTGAGTATAATGTGACTTATGAATAGTTATTGATATTTCTATCCTTTTTATTGAATTTTTTTTTCCATATTTTGCATACTCAAAAATGAGACAGCAAAATTTTTATTTGTGAAGTTTTTATTTATTCTATTAAAATGCATTATTTGTTAAAATTAATAATTTTGAAATACATAGTGCACGATCTATTCGTAAAATATGTTTGATTATATTCTTTAAAATATTGCTCATTATTATAATAATTTCGTGATAATTTCTATCAGCATTCAAATTAATTTTTAATAAAACCTACAGTTTAGGGAATTAAAATTTTTATATTTTAGGTCTAGGTATTTATTAAATTATTTCACATCACTTCTGAAAATAACTTAATATGATAAAATAAACAGTTTAATTGCATTTTATGAGTAGATAAAAACTAAATAAAGTGCATTAATTAGTCAATGTGCATGTCTGTGTACGTTTTTATAACATGAAGATAACTCCATCAATTTTCATCTTACGTAACTTGACGTCTTAATATTTTTTATCAACTAAAAAAAAAATTGGCAGCTTTTTTTAACAATAAATATTTTTTTTTCTAAATTAAAATATTTAAATTCTTGTTAAACGTTATATGTTGGATACGAATTTTTATATAACTTTTAAAAAGCTACGTATGTTAATCTGATAAATTATGTTTAATTATGTACTCTATAAGAAAACTTGGAGCGACTGCGATGACATACTTCACATAATAAATTTTATCGTTTCTTAGCAATAAATATAACATCATAAAGTTTATCATTTGCGTCTTCAATAGAATTCTTCTACTTTCTATCGTTAATAGTTCGCAAGAAAATTCAGAGCCAAAACGAAATTTATGAACTTTTGAAAATCTTCTGATTAAACATTTCATATATTCTTCTTTTTTAAATACTTCTTTTTATTTTTCAAGATTTGATTCTTGATATACTTTTCTGTTTTCGATGTAAAGGTTAAACTAGCATCATTCTTAAACTGGGAACACAAGAATAATTATACTCTAAAGATTACTTGGTTCGTATAATTCGTTATGATCACCAAAATTAATTATATATATTTTAACAAATTAATTCAATACTGCCTCAGAAACTTACAAAATTTTTACCAAAAATTTTTATATAAAATCTATTGAAAAATTAAAAATTATTATTTCAAACTCTGATGATACATTGACTATATTTTAGGCATGATTTCTGGTCAACATAAGTTAAAATGACACGTATCTAAAAATTTTGTTCAAAGAATTTTTAGCATTATTATATAAGTGTCGTTTTAACTTACATTGATTAGAAATTCTGTCTTTTTTATTTATTTTGTTTTAATTACTTTAGCATAAAGGCTAACAAGTTAATGTAGAAACTTTTTAATTGTAATATATGTACTAGATATATTGCTTATGATTAAAATTATAATTGATTGGACGAATGAAGTAATCTACCGAGCCAATCTTAATAAAGTAAAATATTGGAAAACTTGGCTCTGTAAATCCATTAATTCGTGCAATTAATTTATTATTGTGAGTTCATTGAACATCTTCAATTCAGTTTTATAAAAACTCAAATGAAATTATAAAAAAATTATTCGGCTCAATTTGATATTAAAAATTTGATTTGTAAAAGGGCATTATGTCTTTGAGCTCCGATCATAAATATTCTCCATTAATACTTTTATGTAAAGTATTAAAATTCATTGATTTAATTCAATGATATGAATATTTTCATCTTCAACAAAAAAGAAAACAGAATAAAAAATCTTTAAAGTTGATATAATGAATATTAATGATTTCTCTATGTCCATTCAATGAATCACGCTTATATACAATGTTAAAAATACATCAAAGTATATACAAGTAGAAACATTGTTTACTTCACTTACTCAATAATTTATCATTGAAGGACATAATATCTATTACCTTGTATTCATTGCTTTCACTATTTTTTTTTTATTTTTTGTTACATGAAGTAACGATAACCACTTGAATTTCGTTTATTCATCATTTTACGATTTGATGAAACACTAAAAAGTTGTCATTGATAAAACTGTTAATTTTATCAACGACAAAATTTTTATGAGATCAAAAGAAAAAATATTTTTTTCGTTGTACAACAAATAAAGAAAAGAATATATGATTATGATATGTATAAATAATATAATTTAAGAGGAGGTCACATATCTCTGTCCTTTTCTAATAAAAAAATTGAGTTTTTTACAGAAACTAATAACTTTAGCAAAAAATGGAGAGAAAGCCGCATCTCGTATCAAAAAAAGCAATATTTTCTTTGATAAGAAAGAATTAATTTTATTGCTTTGTTTTCAAGAAAACCTTGAAAAACTTAAATCATAGAGGTTTGGGTAGACAGTTTGGTTTTTCAAGGTTTTCTTGAGAACGAAGCAATAAAATTAATTTTTTCTTATCAAAGAAAACATTGCTTTTTTCGATACAAGGTGCGGCTTTCTCTTCATTTTTTGCTAAAGTTATTAGTTTTTGTAAAAAAATCATTTCTTTAATTAGAAAAGGACAGAGATACGCGACCTCCTCTTAATAGTTTTTTTATGAAAATTTTGTAATTTTAAATAAAATAACTATGACAATAAAATATGGCAAAATTATAAAATTATTTATACAGCTTCAATTTATACGATCTATTAAAAAAAGCAAGTGTATAATCGATAATTTCGGAATTTGAACAAGGAAATTAGTTTAGCATTTCGTGTGTATCTATATATTTTTAATTTTTTTACGAATTTAATTCTTTTAATTTTTAAATTTTTGACAAATTTTCAATGATATTGATTCGGGATTCTTGATCTTATTAATTATTTAATTACCACTAATTCAAAATTTAAAAATTCAGAAAAATGTTTATTGCATGGAAAATCATAAAAACGTTTAACGTTAAGTATATTTAAAAGTGTACTTTCTTATCAAGCAAAATACATTATATGAGTAGCAAGCTTACATATATTTGCACAATAGAGGTCGAGGTTAGCAGGTCGCTTGCTCACAACTGGCATTCTTCCAAAATCTCGTTTTTTTAATGTTTATATTTCTTTTGATCATTTTGCTTCGTTTAATCGAAAAAAAACTAAATAAATAAAATAACGTGCGATTTCCTGTAGTAAATTTGGCTCTCGAAGAAACATATAATTTTAAAAGAAAATTAAAAATACCGTATGGTGCCGTTTGGACGGATACGCGAAAAGTTTAAAATTCTTTCTTTATAAAACAATGAAAGAATAAATCGACTTTGGCTCTGATAAGAAACGCAAAAGAAATGTAGGAACATAGTCTAAAAAATAAATGGATTTAAAAAATTTTTTTATTTTTTTTGTATTAAGGGGATGTAAAATACCGACATTACAGTTTTCCAAATTTTTTATTCTTAACCAAATTTTTAAAAAAATATCTCTATATTACAGCCTTTTATTTTAATTAATAAAAAGCATGATATAAAGATGTTAGAAAATTTTTTAATAAAAATAAAAAATTTGGGAAACTGCAATGTCGGTAACTGTGTATTAAACATATACCCTATTACATGACCTTAACAATATATAAGTAAAACAATGGCATACGTTGTACATGTAGAAAGCTCTCTTATTCTTCAATAATGAAGCAATTCAGTAGGAAACATCAAAGATGTCACTACTAGTACATTTAAGCAAAAAGCTCTACCCAGAATGTAAGCTTTTGCGTGTGCAAAGTAAAGTTCTATCTATATAATAATACCCCTACCCTATGAACTCTCAAACATGTGCGCGCAGATTTTCATATGTGCATGTGCGAGGGCAGATGATAATGAAAGTCGAGTGGATCGAAGGGATCGCGCATACACATACGTATAAATGTGCATACTTACACACTCAATGATAGCATAACAAACACTTGTACAATATATTCTGACAAAAGTAGCAAGGAGGGTAGTAGGAAAAAGTTAAAGAGGTAAATTGGCTAAAGCCGGTGTGTGTTAGTTCACACGTCATTTAAACCTGCGCAAGAATACGACCTTTTTCATCAAATTTTCTCTTTTACTTTATTCAACAATTTCCAAAGTTAGCACATATTTGTTAATAAAAAAAGAGAAGAAAAAGAAACTATGTTGTGCGCGTTTAAAAAGTACGTATCTATATAAAATGTTGAACGTGTGATATACCCAACAAGATATATACATTTAATGAATATTGGCTATTTATAGATAGCACTTTTGTCTAAAATAAGCCACACTCAAACTTACTTACACACAGAATTGAGAATTGAATGCCGGTGACAATATGCGTTTCGGGAATAAAAAAAAAGAAATTTTCTCGGAATACGAAGCCGACGCATTGTTGCAATCCAATGATCAACGTGATAAATACCGCGAAGGATGATGAGGACGTACGACACGTGATTATAAAAGAGCTACTGCTAGAAGCTCCTTACGAAGAATGGGTAATGCCGAGGAAGAGGTACGCAAATGTCTCAAATACAACGGAAACGTGTAAGTTAGAAATATCCTAAACTTATTCTTATTTTTTCATTTATTTTATTTTTTATTGCTGTTTATTTTAATAGATATATAAATAAGATGAATTTTGATGATCGATTGAAGTTTTGCTTCAATATTTACGGAAAGGAAATGTAACAATCATCAACGTAATATAAACATTTACTTTATAGAGCTATTATTAACAGATACAAATTTTAATAATTTACTCAAATATAATCACATACTCAAACATAAATACCATTATTATCGACGTTTAAGTAAACTTTCTACAAATGGTTAATCAATGCGTTAAACCATCCATTTATCTTTGCCATTTTTAAATGATTAATCCTTAGTCGTGTTTCTGCTTTATTTACAAATTTAATTTTAAATCCTCTTTAATCTGTATAATCTCGATAAAATTAATACTCACTTTTATTTATACAAGTGTGCGCGTGTGTGTAATAGTAATTTGCAAATTGTTTGCTAAAAGAGAAGAAGATGAATTTTTTATATGTTTGCATGAAAGGGGTGGGATTATAGATTTTCTCTCTTTTGGATTTATAAGAGTATATTTAGATTCTGAAAATCGTAAAAGGGATTTTTAAATTGTAGATGTGGATGCGTTTGTGTATGGGTGGGTATGAATATTGATGTATGCATTTAGAAGATTAGTGCTTAAAAACAGTTCGATTGATTTGCTCTATATTTTGCACACAAATTTAGTTCAATTATATCTAAACTGACAACAAGCTACTGGCAATTTAAAAATTCCATGCTTTATTTAAATATTTAATATCCAGAAGAAAAGTTAGATTTATTAATATTTTATAGAAAATTTTCTTTGAATTTATTAATATTTTATATATTTTCTCAAGGTTTTTTGAAGTTAGAAAGTTACGTATTTTATTTAAGTACGTTTATTAGTTATGCTACATTTCAGAAATTAAAGAAATTTTATTAATATTTCACGTGGAATCTTTGTCAACTTAATTTTTTGTAATTATTAGTCGTTTAGAAAGTATTTATTACATCTGAAATAAATAAAAATATTTTCATTAAATGTGTACTATATTAGTTGTTAGTCAATAATTACACTATAGTTAAAGTTTATTGACTTATCAATACTATCAAAAACAAAAACAAAAACAAAAATTTTTGTTCAATAAGGGTCTTTTAAATGGATTCAAGTTTATTGATGTTACTAAAACAAATAATATCTTATAATTCAGAAAGTTTGGTGGTTAAGTAGTTGGCAACGCTTTTTGCCCGGGCTATCATGAGCTGGAGTTTGCATGAGATTTAATGATATGACCGTATGCGTTGAGTTCAGAAAAAGAATAGTATTAATTTTTGGGAATTAACAAAGATTAACTACTTTTCATAATTTTTTAGACGGTTTTTTGTTAGATTTATTATTTGTAATTATCAGTAACTTTTTTGATTCATTGAACGATCATAAAGGGTGCACTTTAAATAATAAGAAAAAATATCGATTGCCATTATTGTAATTACAGTGAATGGGTACTTTATTTATATAACAGTGAACTAAAATTACTTTCATATCATGCCCAATCCTAATAACAAAAAATTTTATACATAAATTTTTGTAACAAACTTTGATATCTAATAGAATGAAAATATCTTTAATTATCATTTTTTAGGCAGATAAATACATTTGCTAATATTTTACAATAATCTGTATGCACTTCGAGAAGTGAATTTTTAAATGAAAAAAATATATGACTATGTGCTAATATTTCTTTTATATATATATTCTGTATGAACTTTGAATGTCTATTGAAATTGAATCTCAGATTATATTTCATACCTCTTTGACTTTGACTCTTATCGAATAACAAGTCTGTTTATAGTTGCGCAGTTAGCTGATAAAAGTAGTTGAACTTAATACGGTTTATTCTTATTATAAATGTATTTTTACTTCATCATTTGATAAATTCTTAAAATTACAGATTAATTTTTTTATTTTCTACTTTAGCGGATTGTAATGTGGCACATTACATCCCGCTTATTGTATATAAAAGAAATCTCACAATTTCAATTTGCTTGATGAAGTGGCCATTATAGTTGAAATGAGAATAAATTTTGTTATAATAATTAAATATTAAAATAATATACTTTATTCAAATAAAATGACAATAAACATTATTTAATGGTTAACTATAACAGATTTTTGAAGTTTTTATGCTCTTTCTTTTAATAACATTCGAATTGAATATATGTTTAGCGATGATATTGCACAGTTTAATTATCCGATACTGTTTTAATTAATGTTGAGTTCAGAGCGTAGGTTGACTAGGATTAGATATATGTTGAACTAGTAAAATTATGAAAAGCAAAATCATATTAAATGAATGATACTTTCCTTGATACAAACTAAACCCATTTCAAATAAATTGATAATTAAAATAAAGTTTTGGCTTTCTATCAAGGCAATAACTTTCTATTATTTTGTATTATGATTTGTTGAAAATTAATATGATGATTGATTTAACTGAAATATATTAAAACACCTTAATAAAACCTCATTTATTTATAACAAAATCATTCCTTATTTATAATTATTTGAAATGAATTGTTAAAATTTAATTCATATAAACGTCATTAAGGAATACTGGGACTTGTTGACTACAGGAACATGTTTCCGTCATGCAATTATTGATAACCATTTCATACTACCGAATTGAATAGAAGGAGCTTCTTTTTAACCTCACTGATAATACTAACAAATGCATGGCTGACGAACGTATTAAAAACAAATTATTAAAATTTCTATATAATTCTCATGATCCCATACTAATTTTTTTTTTACTAAGGAAGACCCATCGAATCAAAGAAATATTACAGTCCAGTGGAAAATTTGGCATAGATGCAAAAGCTTATATGCAACGAAGGAGTGTAATACTTTTATAACAATTTTTAAAAAAAGACAGCTATGAAGCTGATATTTTTGTGTAAGTAAGGTGACTAAAAAAAATGCTCTGTTAGAAAGTTGATCCCAGAAAAATAGGGGTACATATCTACTTCTTGCCAGAGTAATGTTTTGGAATTTTCGTGATATAGTTGAAATATTTAATTAATAAATGGTGCTGTAACAATATGTAATAGTGCTTTGATATAAAACTTGAGTTGATGATGATAAGGTCCTATTATGCAAAGATTATTCACTATTTCTTTATGTTATTTCAAATGAAATGCTAATAAGTTATGAATTTATTTTAGAAGCTAAAAAGGTTATTAGAGATTAAAACATAATAAGAATACTGTTAATAACTTGTGTAGAAAATATGCTTGCAAAGCTAATAGTTAAGAGCAAACGTGGTGATTGTAAGTTTGATGAGAAAAAACAAATAATATATATAAAGTCATTTGGAAAAGATCACTGCTTTAGAAAGCTTTACTTTTAAGCAAAAATTTTGGAGAATCTTAGATTAGTTGGAAAGCAAAGCATAAAAAAGTGTTAATTATAACGAATTGGTAAAAGACTTATTTTTGAAATTAGAGGAGATATATATGTAGAGCAAATTATCCCCGTCTCTTATAATATCAGAGTGAACGATGACCATTTATGAAAAAGATATAAGATCAATTGAAATCTTACAATCTTAAAGCAGAAAAGAAAAATGCATCGCGATTAAATAAATCGATGCTTACTGCAGATATGAATTCGTAATAGAGTCAGATAGTAATCTGAATGTGCATAAGTGACATTTCAATTAATTATAAAAATAAATCTAATAACATTGGTCGAGTAGCTATTACTTTCAAATAAAAAAGCCTATGGCATAAAAGAGATCTTGAATAGTAAGTAAGCTTTGTGAAATTCTCCACTGTTAACTGCAAACGATAATGTTATTTTTCATAGGGCTAAAATTATAATGTATGTTAATGGAATATAGATGGCATAGCTTAGATAGATGACAATAATGCAGATATATCTTGTGAGATTGCTGGACTGTCTTTAACCGCGTTTGAGAATAGACACATGTTAACCAATATATCTTACATATACACTTTGATTAAATAAAATAGCATGTTATTTTAGATAAGTTTATTTATTAACTTAAAATACAAGACATAACATAACATCACCTGCGCTTAAATAATTAATTCCGCGTTCACTTTTAGTTTAACTAAAAGTTGATTGACCTCATGAAACGTATACGTCGGTTATAATAACTACGTGCATTTGATATGACGTCGCATCAAGCGTATATAGAAGCCTGATATTCTATTTTTACGTGCGCACATATCGCCACAGGTGTATAATTTATATATGAAACACGTGACCAACGTATCAAACTTAGAATGTTGATTTCTTATAAATTTAACGTTAAATTAAAACCCCTTTTTTCGTGATATTTATATTATCTGACCTATGACTTATGACGCTTTACATTAGTCTGATTATAAAATAAGATAGTATAGATATATTAGTCGGTATAAAGTATTATTACCGTTAATGTCAGTCTAATACTTAAAAAAAAAAGATATATTCATGCGTCATAAAATAGAATTTTTTTTGTAACAGAGACATTAATAAAGAATAAACCAATTATTTAAATTGGTATATTTGACAGGAGTATATTTTGGAAATAATTAGTTTTTAGGAAATGTAATTAAGATCATGGGTAAAAGTTTCGTCTATTATTATAAATGTCAACATTTTGTTTGTCTTCAATAAAATAACATACAATTTTATTTATTTAAAAATTTTTAAATCTTACTTTTAGGTATTTTTTTAAGGCATTATTCAAAAGCTTACTTCAACAGCATGACAAACATCACATTCAACAGGAACAATTTGCCTTTTTTTTCCAATAAACATGTTATTTAAAACAAACAAACAAACCAACATTTTATTTTTAGAATCGTTCTGTTTTATCAATATTTAAAAAAGGAAAACCTTGCCTTTCACTTAAGTAGCCGTGACTGATTCTAATGTATTTTGTACGAAATGCACGACTTAATCTATCGAATAAATAATGCTCTCTTGGTGACGTCAGTTGCTGAGGGTTAACGATCAATGAAAATAATATACAATTTTAAAGCCATATGTTGTACATCGATAGTGATTAGAATATAACTTTCGTAAATTTTCAAAATTTATATAAAGCTATTTTTTTAAAATATTTAAACAAAAACACATTTTTTAATTTGATATACAATTGTTTATTATTTGAGAAGGTAGGAAATAAAGTAAAAATTATTCTTTCCTACTCTATAAAAATTTATATAACGATTAAATTTTCTTTGTCAACTAAAACAATTTAACATCCGTATGTAAAAAAACTATTATAATGTCAAGACGACATTGTTTGTTTGATTAAAATAATTTTTTCATTTCGTTATATTTGTTAAATAATAGTTCAGTTTTAAAAATCACGATTATGATACTTTTGGTATTTATTTAAATAATGAAATGTGTACATGCAAATATTTTTTTATTTTTTTTTTATAAAGAAAGTTCATTGATTATCTCTACTTTTTTTTTATAAAGTGTAATCTCAAGGTTTCTTCAAACAATCTTGATTGCATATACACATTGAACAACTTAGAAGGTTCAATTAAATTCATGCATACAAATGGCGCATGGTAAAATGTAATTGATCATTCCAGAACTTTATTTTCTACGGTTATGCATGGAGAGCGCGGTGGCGCCTTGAGAGCGCGGTGGCGTAATGGATAGAGCTCTTGCCTTCAACGCGGAGGGCATGGGTTCGAATCCTGGCCAGGTACCTCTAACTTTTTTTCAAAAGAAAATTTGTGTATGTGCCATTTATATCGCGACTCTTAAAAAATCCGACCTCATTGAGTATTGGTTGATTGTTGGTCACAAAAGTGGGTTGCCATCCATCGGTAGTCAAAGTTTTCGGTATGGTGGGTCTGACAGTCTAGCCTGATGTAATGTGTTAAACGGTTCCGGGCTGGACTCCCTCGACTTCACCATGGAAAAAGGTTAATCATATAGAGGACAATATCCTTTATATATTAATCTTTTTTTTTTCACAAAAAAAAAAAAAAAAAAAAAAAAAAAAAAAAAAAAAAAACGGTTATGCATGAATATGCAAATTGGATTTTTTTTTATTTTAACATATTATTTTTAAAATTACTTACATGCCTTCGAAATATAACAGAAAAATCAATTGTTAAATCGTGCTTAAAATAATTGAAATAAATAAATTTTCTTAATAATTGTAAATAATAGGAGCATACATCTAGTATCTCTTCAATTGCAACGAAAATTCATTGTTTTTTTAATGCTTGTGAAGTGGTGTGATTAAAAAAAACACATATAAAGTATTAAAAAATTTAAGCGGATTTTCTTATTTTTTAATATAAATGAATTTATTTCAAGGTAGCACTTTCATTGAAATTATAAATTTGGAATTTAATAAAAATATTGTTTTTTTTATAAATATTTAAAAAATGACTAATTCATTATATAAAAAAATGAAATTTTTTCATTTCACTGAGTTAATGAAGAATAATACTAACATATTGCACTCATACACATAATAAAATCGACTTTAAAAGCATTTATTTATAGAAAATTCATAAAAAATTCCCTATCAAATTTAGTGATATAAACCATATTTCCGTAATACGATAAAAAAATAAGGAATAAAAGCACCTTGATGTTCAAAACATAAATAAATAACTGAATTATTCTCTGTTTTAAACTACACGCCTAGTCTTAGATATAAAATTCGTGTAAAACAGAAGAAAAAAGAAAGAAATAAAAAATGTAAGAAAGCTTTCACCATATCAATATTTTCTCGGTACTTCTGCAAGCGAGGCAAAATTTACAGTAATAATTCATACTATTCGAACAAGAAATAAGGGATATCTAAGAATGGGAGTATCGTTAAAATAATATAAATTAAATATATATATATAAATATATATATTTTTTTTAAGAAAACAAAAAATATCCAAAAGCATTATTATTATTTTCTACTAAAAGATATTTGTTGCATGAATATTCTTTTTTCTATTTGATTTTTAGAATAAAATTTATTTAAATCTGTCAAGATTTTCAAAATTTATTCGAATTTACGTAAGATAATAGTTTTATTTTTTATTGGATGTGCTTCAAAACAGTAAAAAGTAAAATGAGAAAGTTTCGATACAAGCAATTTTATTTGATTTAAAAAAAACACATGTTTGCCAAAAGCAAAATGTACAGACTTATTCATCTATAACATTGTTCTTCAAATTTATTTGTGCTTTTCACAAATAGAATTTTTTTTTAATTTTATTTCCTTTCTAAAATAAGTTATAAACGATAAATATTTCCAAGATTTGTTTTAATTAGGTTAACTTTATTATATAAACTATATATTCAGTAACGATTTAAAAAAAAATTTTATAATTGTTAGTTTTACTCATATCTACTTAAAGCTTAGATTTTAGTTTATTTACATATTATAAATAGAAATATGTAATTTAATATAGTAATCTTGTTATTGTCTATCAAAATTCTCACTTTTATCACTAAATCTGTAAAACTTTATTAGATTCAAACCTAAAAATAAATTGTCAACATTAATTTCCTGCTTAAAGCCAAAAGCATTAAATCTCATTTAACATAATCCTCTACCTTTTTTCTCCATATTTTTTCGTCTTTTTATAAAAAATCTTTCATGTAATGTTTACGCTCTATTGGATAATTGCAACGGACAACTTAATTAACACATTATATACACAAACAAATATCTTCATAAAAAATTTAATAGCTTAAAAAAATTTATTCTTAAAGAAATTATATTAATTTGGTTTTAGGCTAGCATAAGAACAATTAAAAAGTATAACAACAAGGGATAATTTTATGTAATAGTACAAAAAAAATATTAAAAATTTTTGTATAAAATATTCTTTTGTTTATTATAAATTGTTGTTTGGATAACGGTATCTTATTAACTGTGGCATCTAGGGGTCGTCAGTGGCTCAGTCGGTAGAACGATTGATTCATAATCTCGAGAAACTGAGTTCGAATCCCGCTCTCGGCGGCTGATTGATATAAGCACCACTGTATAAGATACATGTGCTTTGTTAACAAAAACACTGATCTCCGTCGCTAATTAGAATCGTAATGATAACACAGCGACGTTAAATAAATAAAAAAGCTGAGGTATTATTATGTATGCATCAATTTTCTTTTTTTATAAAAAAATGTATTTAAATCTCGTATGCACGTGTTTATACATGCGTATACGTACACATGTGTGTATATGTGTGAGATAAAGGGATGGTGTTACATCACTTGCTCTTGCGCGCCTACGCTTCTCGTATTCTATTGATTTTGCGGTCAGCAGCTGTAGAGTATTGTAGCAGCAGCAACAGCAGCGCCAGAGAGAGAAAGCTTTTACTCTGCAGGAATTCGATTTCATTCTTCGTGTAATGAGTATGGAGGATAAGATATTGATCTGTAGAAAATTTCTTTCGAAAATTCAATTCATGCAATCATTTTTTTTATTTCTTAATCAAATTGTAATGTTTAAACAATATTATAGGTTCATTAAAGTTAAATATACCTTTAAAGTCGTATACTTTTTTAAATATAAATCTACTAATAATATTAAGAAATAATTCTGTAGAAAATAAAAAGAAAATAGTAATTAATATTAAATTTATACCACTTTTAAAACAATTAAGAAAAAATTTCATTGTTTCTCAAAAACTAATTATTTTTCTTTGTTAATTTTTTTTTAATATCAAACCTGACCTTAATTTGTTGAAAAATTTTTTGATTAAAAATGCGCTTTCATAAAAGATTTCCAATATAGTTTTAGATGTTTATTCATTTCCTTGACAAATATATAAAATACGTTATTCAAAATTTTTTTTATTTTACTAAATTCATTAAACTTAATCTTTTCAGAAAATAAAATATTCAACAGCATTTATAAGAAATAATCTTAATATAGATAAATGTCGCATCATATACCTTAAATTGAAACATTTATAAAAGACCGTAAGCAACTATTGATTTCCAATGAAAGTTTAGAGGATGCAAACGTGTCAACTCTTAACTTGCTGTTCCTTCCAGAAGCTGTCGCACAAACTTCCAATTCCGCACACAAAATTTTCCTCAAAGTTTAGAGCTAAACTTCAACCAAACGATAAATTATCGCACACTATTCAATTTTGTTATGCACTAAAGTTCGTTGTGTCTGTCATCAATAGTTTTCATGAGAATTATTTAAGATGACAAGTATTTGGAATTCGTTTATCATGTTCAATTATATTTAATAGTCTGGTTTAAATGTTGAAATTTTTGTTTTTCTTATATTATTTATTAAAAAATAAAGTTTGTATTATTGGCATTATTAATTATGAGTTTAAGTATCAAAATATTAAAAAAGATTAAAAAAGAATAATAAAATTTCATTTCTGATAAGAATTATTCTAGATTTCATTCGTTTTATTAATATACTTTTTTCAAATAGCTATACTGATTTATTGAATCTATTAAAAATCGATTATCGTTAAACATTCAATTTTAAATTTATGTTAATCTAACAAGATTAAAACTTCAAAAATACTTAGGGTGTTTTATAAGATTAAAATAAAGAATACTTAAATCCATAATACTTTTTTGTGAATAAAAAAATCTATTCAATTCAAGACAAATGAAAGTTTAAAAAAAATTAAATAGACTACAACTTTATATAAAACTCAAATTCTTGAATTGAAGATTAAATTATATTTATTATATTTTGTGAAGAATGTTAATTTAGGTTTTATTAAAAAAAATTTTTAATTCAACTGCATACTTTTCAAATATTATAATCATATTTTTATAATAAAGAGCCGACTGTATAAATTTTTTACATAATTCATAGATAAAAATACTTGCATTATTAAATTAATTAATTAATTAACATTTCGTTTTTTATGTATTGTTGATTCTAAAAGTAACATATTTCAGTATGTTTCGCCGTTGATTCATCCCAAAATTAAAATATGTTATTGTTTAAAGAACAGCGTTGAAATGTGTAAACCTTTGTGGGACAATTTAAATGTGTCACTCTATGCAGTGAAGGATGTCAAGTGTGCTAATTTTCGTCACAAGTGTGAACCATGTTAGTTTCCACTTGAAAACTGATGGGCTACTCTCTTAGAGGTTACTAGATAATTATCATATCATTCACTAACATTTCCAATTCTAATAATAATTTCACGTTATCTCAATTAAACAATTTCTTTGTCGTTTGTACTGTTCAAAATGCAAACGAATTTGTCCCTAAAATATAACCATCAGTGCAAAATAGCAAAGAGCAACGTCACTTCTGAAAATGTTCTCTGTACTCGCCCTAAAAATAGCACAAAACGTTAAACTATATATGTAATTTTCTAAACTAAAAACTTATCGTCATAGAAAATACAGAGCATCTGTTACTCACGTGTGCGTATGTCTTTGCGCATTGGCGATAGTAAATTTATATATAAAGGCGTTTGCATACGTATTTGTTGCATGTATCTATATTCTATATACCTACTTTTAAAAGGCTGATGTTCATGAAAGGAGGGACCGGTTAGGTAACGCCTAGCTAAACAAACTTTTAAATGTTATAACAAGCAACGCACAAACCTAACTCAGTCCGTTAGTGGACATTTCTATCGACATACGTCTCATTCAACTCTTAATTTATTTCATTTTAACATTACTATTATTTTTTTTAAATATTTGCAAAATTTTCAATAATGGCAACATTGGATTCAACGAAATTATGGAATTTATTAAATAGCAAAACAGAAGAACAAAGTTTATTTGACGTTGCTTGTACGGTCAATAAATTTGTTTGGGCAATGGTGCTCGTTAAATGGATAAACTTTGAAGTCTGGTGGTGGTTGGGTAGTGCTTTTGCCATTAATCGTTGCTTTTTCGAAGTAACCACGAATACGAACCTCTGCTGGATTTAAACGTGTAAGGCTTCAACTTTAATTTCTCTCCTTGTTTGTTTTTTACTTTATAGATTGAAACTGAAATATTAGCTAAATGAATTAGGTGTAACTAATTCCATTTTGAAGTGACGGTGACAATGAGTATTGTTAAACATTAAATTTCTTGTAAAAAAGTTTTAAGTACTAAAGATTTGGATATAGACGTACTTGTGATGGTGTATCGATTGTTAATTAACTTTTATGTAAGAAAGAAACTTTATAACATAACGTATCTATAACAAACATGTTGTAAT
The DNA here is from genome assembly GCA_017163975.1 of Anastatus disparis. NCBI lineage: Eukaryota > Metazoa > Arthropoda > Insecta > Hymenoptera > Eupelmidae > Anastatus > Anastatus disparis. The sequence continues at coordinate 8,898,478 of JAFFSR010000251.1, forward strand.
TGAGTGATGAAAACGTGAAACTGTTATTTCTTTTTGTGTCATAAGGTCACAACCTTTTTATAAAGAATAAATATTCAAATTTGTATAAAAAAATTAAAATTATAGAAATAAATATAATTTGATTAATAAAAATTAAAATTTTATTAAGAAAAATTATCTTAAATAAGGCTACATACTAATACTTTGTTATGCTTAATATTATTTCATCATTTTTATTATTAAATTTAAAATGAATTAAAAAAGAATGACGTAAATAAAATAAATCAATTTAACATTTTATTATTTATAAATGTTATTATTATATCAATACACAATCAGTACTGTGTACATGCTATTTTCAAAATACAATGTGATCATTTAATAACGTAGTTCAAATATAAATAATTATACTTTCCGCATTATGCATATAAAGGAAAATTTAAAAAAAATTTCTATTAATTTCTTTGATAAATAAACAGTCCTAAAAGTAGTAAATTTTTCTAGAAACAAACTCACGATTCCATTAATAGTTCTTGCGTGATTTATTTTAATAAACGATTGCGCCAAATTTTTTGGCATGCATTAAAGTATTAAAACTTTTTAATGCATTAAAATATTAAATTAGGTCATCATCGATTGTATTTAAAACTGCACTACGGCATATAAAAAACATATTTATTTTATATCACTTCTGAATCTCGGCGAAATGCACGTCTGTAGAATTAATATATCGATTTAACAAAATAATTTTAAAAATTATTACAATAATAGTAAGAAATACCAATATTATTCATCAATATTTGATAAACAGAATTTAATGATATAAAAAAGTTTTTCTTTTCTTATCAAAAACTATATAAAAAGAATTCTCTTAATATTTTTTATCTCGTTTATTGTATATATTTACACACTGACCCGTAAACACCAAAACCCAACAAAGTAAATAAGAAAAGCATATAAAAAAGTTTAGCAAACACCGAATTCTATACTTATGAACTTATTTCTTATATTTATTGTTTTTATTTTTCTAACAACAGAGAGGGATATATCAAACCGACCGAAAGCTATTCATAATTGAATGAACCAAAAAAATAAATTACTTAATAATACGACCGATCTCATCATCTTTCTAAGATCATAGGAGAATCAACTGCGAAATGAAATATAAATGTTATTGGCATTATAAGATTATGTGGAGCTACAAGTTATACGAAGATTCTTCGGAAGTTCGATGAACTAATCCCGACGAAATAAAGAGAAAAAGAAAATATATAGGTCAGTCTTACAGAAAAATTCGATTTCACGATGAAGAGGATATAATTCACACGAATGCTATTTTTTTTCCTTTGCTTTTTTAAGTTGTGTGCGATTTAACAGTATTTGACACATTACTTGGAAAAAAAGATAGCTGGCCAACATTTAAGTTGTCGTTAACGAATAAAAACGAAAAGTGTATGTACTGACGACAGTAGTATTATAAATTTTGTGAAGAAGAAAATAGAATATCATGTATAGGAATGGATGTTCATTAATTTTGTAGATGAAAGTTTTCTTTGAAAGTGTTCCGTAGTAAATATTGTCACTTAAAAAAAGAAAAACAGAAATGTTTGGATTTTTGACATTTTTAGTTAACATTCCAGGCAAATACATTCTTTGATAAAGTACAAAATTAAAAAAAATAAAAATATTTAATTTAAGAAATATATTTTTTTATTGCCATACTTTGATGAAATTATGGATAAATTTGTTCATTAAAAAAAAGGTATCATTGTAATTTTAATGACGAATTGTTAATAAATTATTGGCCAATCTTATATTTCTGATTTTTCATTTAGCTTTCCTCATGTATTTATGACAAACAAAAAACTTAACCTCTTGTCTTTTATTTATTATTAAATAAGAAATATAAAATGTAAAATCAAAGTTTTTTTCTACTCTTATATTGTATAAACAAACTTTGATATAAAATTAACTATATTCTAAGGAGGATTCTTGGTTAAGTTTATCTAGATATTCTTTGAACAAAATTTATTATAGTTTATAACTAAATAATATTATAATTTATTATATTATATAATTTAGATAGGTGTCATTTTAACTAAAGTTAACCAGAAATCCTGCCCAGAATATGGTCAATTTTCTACCAGAAATAGGAATGTAACAACATATTTTAATATGATTTTCTAATATACACAAAACTTAAAAAAATACATTACGTTCCTACGTTTCAAAATGTGTACTTAAAATTGTAAATAAATAAATTAATTTAATATGTTAAAAATTTAAAAATTGAAATTTTACTAAAACAGAGTAAAAAATTTATTTAATAATGACAAAAATTGAAACTATTCTCTAAATTGAATTTATAAAATGTTATATAAACCATATGTTACTATTTGGAACACTTGATAAAAAATATTCAAAGTTTCTTATCGTTAACGAAGTAATTTAGTTAAATTTAGTAATAACATAGTTAAATTTTATACATAAATATCTAAAAACAAAAACTGTATATACTAACAACAGTAGTATTAACAATTTTGTGAAAAAGAAAAAATAGAATATCAAGTATTCATTAATTTCGTAGATCAATTTTTATCATAAAACTTGTAATAAATTTTTCATGATTTCGATTAATTCGTAAGATAATTTGAAATTCGACGCAATCAAAATCAATTATAAATTAATAATTAACGAATTAAATGATTAATTAAAAATGGTACTAATATAAATTTTTATAAAAAAGAAACATTGTATTGATTAATTGTCAACAAAAACAGTTTGAAATTTTTATGAGCAATTAAAAAAAAAAGAACATGTCTAAAAGTAGATTAACACGCTCTATCGATTTAACAAGCTATTTTTTTTAACCAAAGTCTTCAAACTAAATTCAACACAGATAACATCCCTTTTCTCAAACAATACAAAATGAGCTTTGTATTATGAGAACACGTGCCGTACACAGAAAAAGAAGAAGAAAAATAACAAAACATAAAGCTTAACGAGAAAAAGAGACGCACCAAGTCCGTTGATATATCAGAAAACTATGAATTAATTTATTTTCAACGAAGCTAATATTTTCTATTTCTTTTTTTCATTTGATCAAGAATAGCCTCCATCTAGGATGATATCAAGTTTTAACGAAATAGAAATAGATGCTACTGATAATTGATTGTTGTGCTCTTTTGTGAATTTCTCTTCTTAACGAGTTTCATTTTTATTATAATGACTGACGTGAGATAACAATTATTATGAAATGATATTTTGCTTTAACAGTATTTTTTAAAATATACATTTCAACGAAGGATTAATATTAATTTATTTAATGAGCTTTTGTTATAATTAATACGAAAATGCAGGATTTCAATATTATTTATTGAAAAAAGCTTTTTTCTTAATTTTTAATCAAGTACAATTTATTGTAAAAAAACTTTTATTGAAATAAAAAAAGCTTTTCGAGATATCATGAATTTTTAATGATATTTTTGAAACTATCTTTATGACAAGAGTATTGTATATAAAACTTTTATCAGAATACTTAAACAACACGCCAACCGCGACATTGAAACTTTTACCTATATAAACTTAATATTTTAAAAAATTTCACGTGTATAGATACTTTTTTCAAAGTCAAATAAAAGAACAAATATTTTCCCAACAAGAAACAAAAAAAAGTCACACCTTAACAGCTAAGTAAAAAAATTAACTTAAATGGAAATGTGTATTTAAGAGAAAAGTGACACGTGCGCAAAAAAATTATTCCTTCGTTTTATATATCTCGACGCACGTGCCATTTACTTTGGTCCGTCGATCAATGAAAAAGATGCTGTAAAACGCAAAGGAAAAAGGAAGAGAAGCAATGTTGTAAAAGCTATTTTCTTGTAAGTATACATATAAAAATAGATAATACAAAGAGAATATATACCTTCGTTCGCGTCATTTCCCCTTTTCCTTTTATTTTTCTTTTTTCCTTTTATTGTTTCCTTAATACTTAAAAAGTCAATTGCCATTGTCTTTACGTATTAGTCGCAGAGAGCCATGGCTTTTATGTGCTTCACAGATAATTTAACTTTATGTCCGAGGAATCCTACGTCGTTCATAACTTGCTTTTTTTCAAATGAACAGACAACTATATGAGTTTTAAGTGTTACAGGGTTTGTCAAAAGAAATTAGTCATTGTTTTGTATTATGAAGATGTTCACGAGAAACATTGAGATTTTATGTTTTTAACTATGGGTTTGTAGGAAAGTTCCGTTGAAAAAAAAATTTTTCTAATAGATGTGGGAGCTTAGACTTTTAATAAGATAAATTGAAATTAAAAATTTGCTTTTAATGAGTGAAAAATTGTATTTTTAATTATTCATATCAATTAAGAAAATAAAATTAGGTATATGATTAACCCATAGTTATTACACTATCTCGAGTTTTTGCAATTTATTTTAAAATTTTATAAAATTTAATGAAATAACATTAATAGAATTTTAAAAACTTCAAAATTGATATATTTCTCATTTTCTTACAATTTATAAATCTTCTTACTCCCTTGCGATTGTTAATATATAAATTTTAATTCATATCTAAATTTCCTTAAAATATTTACGAGAAACAATTTCATCAATTGCACTATGAAACATTCAGAAGAAAAAAATTAATTTTCAAACGCTATTTTATTCAATCTATCAAAAAGAAACTTGCAGGAATAATTTACAATTACATAGATTATTTCTAGGCTCGCAATACCCGTCCTTTAACTACTTGTAAGTAGTTCAAGCTCACTTGACGACCGATTTCATATTAAGTTATATATATACATGTTCGATCTAAATGTATTTTACGATAACTCATCGAATAACTTTAATGCAGAATATTGAAATCTTTAATTTTTCAACCTATATTCATGATTAGTTTAACAAACTTTACTATTACATAACTTTAAATTATACTCGTAGAAATTTTAGAATTGATACATAGTTCTGATAAAATAATACTAATTATTATCATGATTTGATGTAGTATGTAGATAATGAAGTCGGTTAAAAAAACGGTGTAGTGAAGTGTTATGAGAATTAAAAAAAAATTGTTTAGCGCACGAAATGACACCGGAACTGAGTGTTTTACTGTAAGAGATTTACGTAATATAAATGAATTATAGTTGAATTTTTTACATGATAAAATCAATTATGTTAGTACAAAGAAAAAAACAATATAGAAAAATAAACAATGTTTAAAATTAAGTAACAAAATTTTAGTGAGTTCAAATGCTGCTTGACGTCACGAACAAACAGTACAGCTTGCAAGTAGTGCGTGCATTGTGTGTTCGTGACGTCAGACTGTCTCTCAATTCATTATATATCTTTGTTGGTAAACGTTTAATTAAAAATATGTACATATTTCGATATTCTTCTTGTTCGATATTCTTTTTTTACTGATTCAATTAATTTAAAAAATCTTAACAATTTTTCAACCATAAAATTTTTAATTATAATAGTTAAAAAAGATGTATACATTCGCTTATTTTTAAATTTTCTAATAGTAAAAAAAAAATGTAATAACATTTTTATCGACTAAATATTTATACGACGCTATCGTAATATAATAAAGAAACTTGTAAAAGTACAAATTGTCAATAAAAATGATCGTTTACTGTTGTACACTCAATAATCAAAATCACCAGACTTTGAGCTATAAATATAAAAGCACCATAAATATTTGATCCTCATAAACTTTTACAATATTAATACGTTGTCCTTAAGCTATGGATTTTTTTCAATAATAAAGGGAAAAACACACAAAGAAGGAGATTAAATATTAAATGTGATTTTTCGATTTTTTCGAATTCTCATTATAATAAAAGGGTGAAAACGCCCTTTTACTTTTGATAACTAGAATATTTTCGTCAACATATCGTAAATGAATTAGAAATCAAATAATACAAGCTTAGTTTGTTAGGGTTTAATATTTTGTGGAATCATTTTTTTTAATAAAGTGTTAAAGTTGAATATTATTTTTGTTTTAATGGTTATACATGATTACTATACGCTTTTTATTAGTTAAAATAATTTCAATTGATTTCCTAAATTTGAATGTAACACCGAAGTTTTCATCGCAACTAAATTAATTTATTTACATTTTAGTAAATATTCATATATATAGATGGTTGTAAATTATAATTGCTGAGATCCTCAGTGGCTAAGTCGGTAGAGCGATGGATTCGTAATCTCGAGGTCCCGAGATCGAATCCCGCTCTCGTTTGACTTATACAAGCACCACTGTACGTTAGGGGTCGTACCCAAATGCCGTTGACAGTTTTTTGGGGGGAGGGGTCGATCAAAATCTACGAAAAGTAACGCTATGGGAGGGGGGGTTAGTTATTTACTCCTACGTTGGCTATTTTTTTTTTTATCAAAAAGATCATTGCATAATATTAGCAATTTGGAGCAGATTTTTCATCCGAAAACTGCAAAGTCAAGCAGTTCCGCAGTCTGTCCACTAAAACACAGTATATTACTTTCTTTTACATGTACGCGGGCGCCGCCATACGGTGCAAAGCATAAGCCGTTTCTTTTAGCGAGTGAGCTGTCAAAACAAATGAAAAATTTTTAAGCCGATTGCAGCATTTATATTTGTGCCTGTTAAATCGTGTTCTATTTTTATAACGTATTTTAAAAGGTTCATAGTTTTATGATCTTTTTCGATAAAATTGAAGTGAAAAAGTTTATCGACGATTAATATATTTAATATCTTATAAATATTTATTATATGCAATGTTTAGAATTCTGTTGTTTTGTGAAAATGCTATTTTAATAAAATAAGAAACATAAAAATATGTTCAATATTTAAAAAGTAATTAATATGATTAAAATTTTTTTTAAAAGTTTAATAAAAAATAAAAAAGTTAGTTTACGTTACAGGGGGGGGTATTTATTGATAGCTTACACATGTCACGGAAAGGGGACCGGGGGGTCGAAATATCGAAAAAATTGTCAACGGCATTTGGGTACGACCCCTTACATGTGCTTTGTTAAAAAAAACACTGAGCGAGCCTCCGTCGCTAATTAGCATCTCAATGACAGCATAAATACAGCGACGTTAAAGAAAATAAAAATAATTATTTAAATTTGATCCAATGGAATCTTTGTATTTCAAAAAAAAAAATTTTTCTTTATTGAAACTGATTCCTTTATAATAAATTTTGTCAATCTGTCAATAAACTTTTAACAAACATTAAACTTCACTAACGAATGACTCTCTGAATCTACACCAGACATCACATCTTAGAAACACAAAATTATCTCCTAACTTTCGACTAGTCCACCTACAAAACAGAAAAAAATAAAATAAAAAAAAAAGAATCACCCCCACGCTAAGAAGGATATCACCGAAAATAGTATGGTATTTTTTGGGTCACGTATAAACATACTTAGATATAAATATACTTAAACATACGTATATATATATTTCTCTTCTCTTTAACTTTTGGCGACGTCTTCAGCAGATTTTCTGCTTTGCGTGACCGTAGGCCGTCTATCCTCTCTCACGGTTTCGTTCGTTCGTTTTTTTTTCTTTATTCTACTTTGCATGCACGTCCTTTATAAGCAATGGAAGAGGATACACACCGTTTGTCTATGAAATCTCCTGGTTCAAGGACAATGCAGGGATACACATATACAAACGAATAAAACCCGCAACGTGACTCGTTTTATTCTAACGTGTACGTATGTATATTTAAAGATCTTCTTTTTTTCAAACAGATAGACGCAAGATTATTTTATTTTTATTTTTCTTTCTTTTCTGGCTTGCTCTTTTTCTTCTCCCAGAAGAAAAGGGACAGAATGAACTTGGCCTTGACGACGTTGTGCTTTTAAGAGAGAAAAAAAAGGACAAGTTAATGCTATATTGAGAGGGATGAATTTGCTTATTTTACTTTCTTTCTCTATCTTTCTCAATTTATTGCGCGGAATTAAATTTTTTATACACAATGTGCTCGCTGAATTTAGCTCCGTTTTTGCGTTGGTATTTTAATTAGTCATGGCTCGATGTTTGTTGAGTATATATATAAGACTCAAGAGTTAAGTGACTACTTGTTTATTTTTTTCCTTTTTTTTCCTTTTAATATTACGCTTTTTTAGATAGTATAATATTTGGCTAAAGTATGAAAAAAATACAATTAAATCTTTGACATTTATTGTTGTTGATATTTTATTGTAATTTATTTAGCAAATTACAATAAAATATTATAATTTCACACGATCGACGAAGAAAAAGCGCACGATGAACTATTGCAATCGATTCGTTGAAAATGAAAACCTTAATCGCATAATATGAAACGTCTGTTATACATATTCATTGCTATATATGAAAATGTTTCGTGTAAACGATGGTCAATTACGAGTCCCTTATATTCTTCACCTTCTCTTCCCAACCCCTTTTGTGAATAATGTACCTTTCAATCTTACCTTAAAAATAGAATGGCAAAACGAGCGTCACAATATGAAAGTTCATTGGAGACGATGATAATTCAATCTATTCAAATTGCATACTTATGTATAGGGAACTACAATAGCTGATTGGAAAATACGAGTATTGTATTAAAAGTAACCTACAAGTTTGAAGAATAAATTAACTTATTGATTGAATATAAAATAATTGAGAAATTATTACGTAAACAAACTTTTTTCCAGCTTTTAGTAAATTTATTAAATTTATATAACTCATAAATTTAAGATTCCATTGAAAATTAAATTCTTTGAAAAAAAAAAAAAAGCCAGCTCTGCAAATAAAAGAAATGAAGAAAAAAAAAGAGAAGAATCAAGCCACGTGCCTTGAAACCATTTGCTTCGTACACGTGTTTCTCGAAAAAATTGATTCTCAGGTCGCTCTTTAAATTCAAGAGTGCGAATATATAGCATAAAGCCAAGAGAGGAATCCGAGATAGCTAACGCGTAGGGAGAAGAAGTTTAAGGAACGAATTTTTTTAAATAAAAAAAAAGAAATGTGGTCTGGGTCAGATTGTAAGTAAAAAAAAAAAAAAAGAATTCGTAGCTTTAAAGCTGAAAAATCGATTTAATACTCGGCTGCAGGTTGGCCTACGTCACTTTTAGTATTTCGTATGAGAGTGACCTAACTGCATCTTAGCCAAGTCAGGGAGCTTAGTGAAATGAATTTTTTTTCTTTTCATTATCGAATAATGCTTTGTTGCATATGTATTTGAAATAAGTTATTATAAATAAATTTAATAATGGTATTTTTATCAATTTTTATTTATAGAATCTTAGCAATTTTTATTATTAATTATAAATTTGTAATTGAGTAACTATTTGTAGTAAGAGTCTTTTTATAAATTTTAATTAATATTATCATTTTGAAAAACTAAAAATTTGATTACTAACAATTAATTCCTTACAATTTTTAAAAACTGGAAAAAGTTCTGAAAAAATATATATTTTTATGTACAAAATCTATTTTGAAAATGTTTGTTTTTACACGCGATTTGGGTGTTCCAAGTTGTAATAACAAGATAGCTTTGTCAAATAACTACAGATAAATTTGAAAATAACAGGATATAAAAATAATAATCTCATACTTTTCAATTATCAATAGGAAAGTATAGATAATCGAACATTCAAAACAGACATTTAATATGGAATGAATAAAAATACGTATTTACTTGTTTTCAAGTCCCGTTCTGAAAATTCCATATTAGCATATAGAAAAGCACCTGATTTAAATTGTAATTGACTGCAAAAAAACATCACTTCATACTTCAAATTGCAATCTAATAATAAAATTAAATCGAAGTAATACATTATTCATCTTAATGTTTACTACAAAATTGAAGTCAAGATAACAACGAAGCTTTATGTAAAACATTATTCATATGCTAAGAAACTATATTAACGTCGCAGTTAATCAAAGATAATTCAAACTTTATGAATATATTTTCGGTAAGGAGTTCATGAAGTCTTATTTCACACGCGCAGCATTGACTTCGAAGTACGTAAACAACCCAAAAATAATTCTCAATTGATTTTATTTGACATTTTTGACACGAGATCCATTGAAGTGTGACTATACGATAACAGCTGTCTATTAAACTCGTCGATTTATTTGTTCAAGTAGAAACCCGATCGAATAATTTTATTTCATTTTTTTTTATTAAATCCAGATTAAGTTCATCCAGTTTTAGACAGTAATACATATAATGTTGATATATCAGGTTGGAGCTTTTGATAATTCATCAATTCATTGGCATATATAAAGCTAGCTATTTTACATTTGACAGCGAGAGCTTGTGACGTACAATATAGCCTTAAAGTTTATGGACGAATAATTTATGCATTTCATCAATTGTACCGCTTGATGAGAATTTTCGAATATTTATTTTATCGATCACAATGATTATAGAACTTTATTTTATTATTTTATCAAGCTTAATGTATAAATAATAATAGCTAAGTAACACAATTTCATTATCGTTTATATATAAATTTTTTTATTAATATTAAATTTACTCTCGTAGCAGTTAAAATTAGCTTTAGATAAAAAACTGACTTCATCGCGTTATAATGCTTATTTCGGCTATAAATTACAGTTCTGATATGTAAAATAATTGAATATTTCGATTTTAAATAAAGCAGTTTTAATAGAAATACGTTTTTATGATCTAACTAATTATAGTAATGGGAAGGTCGTCAGTGGCTCATTCGGTAGAGCGATGGATTCGAATCTTGAAGTACCGAGTTCGAATCCCGCTCTGAGCCAATTTATACAATCGCCACTGTACATCCCATGTGCTTTGTTCATAAACACACTGACGATTTCCGTCGCTAATTGGCTTCAATATGATCATATAAATACAGCGACTTTGAATAAATTAAAAAAAAAAATTCCATAAATACCGATTAAAAGATTAATAAACATTTTTTTTTTACTAATTGAAAAGATTTTTAATTAAAAGTAATTATTGTTGAAAAAAAAAAAAATTAGCATTGTATTCTGATATCAGTAATATTGATTTTCAAATACGAAGAAATTTATTTATTTAAAATAAAAATAAGTTTCCTCGAAAAGTTCTTTATTCACAATCAATACAGTAGCTGTGAAATTAAAAATTTTCAGCTCGATTACTCTAACAAATAATATAAAAAGATATTTAATTTGAAAACCGAATTCAATAAAATAAAAAATATATAATTCTATAGTCAAAATATTGTGCATGATGCACCCAAGTAATCATAAAAATGCGGAAAATATGGTATAAACATGCATATGTATTCAAGCCTATATGAAAATGATTGTCAGTAGCGCGCGATATTCATGACTTTCTATTTTTAAAATGTGTCGAGAACCATAGCAATTAGAAAAATTTATATCTCAGCAAAGAGGCGCCTCGATGATTTGTCTCACTTTTTTAGAAAGATCGCTAAATTATATGGCATGAAAAATATATTTTTTTCTCATACATTTATAAATATACTATGATTTTGGATTACAGACTTTTGATATTTAAAAATATCTTATTCATAGTTTTATTATTAAAATGTTCTACGAAATGCAGATGTAGTAGAAATAGGCTTCAGGAGAAAAGTTGGGGAAACTAATTTTGTTTTAGTGTAGGGCTTCCGTCTGCAATACAATAGTGAACTTAATTTTAATTTTTAGCAATAATAAAAGTTTATCCTTTCAACGAAAATTTTAGCCTTTGCATAAGAATTATTTTTCACAAACAATTATCATTATTAGTTGAAAATTTTATTTTTTATATTTAATTTTAAAAAAATTTAATTTGGCCAAAAGAAAACGATAAAAATATAATATGCTAGAAATAAACTGATACGAAATGTTCACGTTAGTTTACAAAAATATTTATTATCGATATAACAAAAACACGGAAATTCAAAGCTTCCCTATCCATCTTTTTCTCAATCTTTCATCCTATATTTGTCTTCATCGATCTTAAGAACGGTTTATATAATATCCAACCGAAAGTAAAAAAAAAGATGCTTGTTGAGTCATCGTCATTTACTATACACATATACATGAACATGTACAGCTTAACAAAAGAAAAGAAAAGCTTTTTCACGGATGACGAATATGTAAAGCACGTGCTATGTATACAATCGCTACAGCTTTTAAAAATGAAAACGAAAAAGGAATAATTTTTTCATTTTAATATTACCGTGATTTCAGTGGTTAGGCTATATAGTTCTACGTTGATTAAAATTAATATTTATGATAGAAATATATGAATACGATGTGAGCTCAATTGTTAAAAAAAGATTTTGATGTATAAGGGTTTATTCGAGATACTTTCTTTTATGTTTTTGCGATATACGTATGAAAAGAATACGAATTACGATTTTAGTAAATTACAATTATTTGTTAACTTAAAAAAAAAGTTAAAATACTAATGAAGCTGTTTCAATCAAAACGTTGAAGATATAGCCTTTTATTAAAAAATTGATTTGTTAACGAAAAAATTTGAATTAAAATACACTAACAATAAAAGTTTTTGAACTTTTTGTAACTCCAGTAACTAAAAGGCTTTTGTTGTCTTATGATTCTTGAGAAATTTGCATACATTACGTTCAGTATTTGATGTTTTCAAAGTTAATATGAGTTACTTTGATTGAATTTTAAGGTTTTCTTAGAATTTATGTTTATAATTACTTTTAATGTGAATGTATTCTAATGAATTCGTTTCATCGTTTCCTCGAAAATCCCTATAAATTATCTAGTATTTTTAATATAATTTAAACATTTATTTTTGTTCTAATTTTATTTTTATAATTTTCAATTCTTTTCAATCTTTATAATCAAACACGTAGAAACAATCAGAAGAATTCATAATTAGAAACAACTGAACTTTTATTATTTTAAATAACAAAAATTTCATTTCTGACAAAAAATTTAATTTCACAAAACATAAGAGTTACCAAAATATACGTAAAAAGATGATAATATATGCAAAAAACTAGAGAATAATTTTCGAAGTACCCATTGCAAAAATAAATTTATTTGAATAAGAAATTAAACGTACACGTGTCTCGATACTGCTGATCAATGACCGACGTTGAACAACTTCATTATAAAATGCGGCAGTCTCTCACGAGTGGTTAATCAAAATAAAAGAGGGAGAGAATCAAATTTATACGGAAGTGTCAATTTCGTTTTTTTTTTTTATCATTCCCGTTCTTCTTCATTTATTCGACATGACATTTTATTTAAAATAGACTCTTGTTATATTATTTAAATTAGCAATTTAAAACCCACTCAAGGGAAGTTGAAAAATGCGATAAATTCACTCAAAGTATCATAAAGGTTTTTTTGCGAATAATCTTTTTATAAAATCTTTGTTACAGTGAAAACGACGATAATGTTTGCAGGTGTCTATTTTAGTTCTGACTTATTCAATGATTTTAAAATTGTTTTAGCATTAGGTATGAAGAATAAATATTAAGTTAAGACACTCTATGCGACTTGCATGCATATGTAAATGATGAGTAATGGAAAAAAATTGTCGATTCATAGTACTTAACGTAAAGTAAATTATTGACTTTTCCACTTGAACTTTTCATTTTTACTATAAATTTAATTTTTTTTTCAACGTATTTTTATATTGGAAAGTGTTGAATAAAAAAAAATGAAAACGAGATTTTTTTATTTCAAGCGAACAAAGAATGTCAATCAGTTGTAGATAGTACTTTATCACTTTGTGTAAAAATCAATTTCCTGCACTTAAACTAAAATGAATTTAATAGCACACTCTACAATGCCCTACGATTCTAGATTTACAATTGCATTGTCATATATTGATGAAAGAAAATCTCACTTATGCATATACAACTATTTTATTCTCAATATTTCTCTAATAATTTTTTCGCTATTAGAAAAAAAAATTAATCCTCAAATCCTTTCTCATACACTGTTAAAAAAAATTTGAATATTCAGTAATTTTCAGTTACATTAGATGGGTGAAAATTCATTCTTCTGTGATTGAAAAATATTTTCATGAACATGTGACTGAAAAAACTTATAAATATTATTAATTTGACATAAAAATGTTTATTCATGCATGAATTTTCATTTATTTAGTAAATGAATTTTCATTTATTTTTAAATGAATTTTCATTTTTTTGTGATTAAAAAAAACTTCAGTCATTTTACTGAAGTTTCATTCAAAAATTTTTAACAGTGTACGAAATATTGAAAAGAATTATTGGTTCTGAAATTTAACTCGAACAAAGCATTTGGTCGAATATTTCTTTCCTCGTCGATTGATTTCGATGTGTAATAATAAACTAAAGTGAATGACTCACGTTGTGAACGTCTCCCCCTATTTCATTTTTTTCTTCTATAATCCCTTTGACACTGTAGGGTAGGATAATTAGTTAGCCACGCAAGCGGCTTTATATCCGTACATGTACGTAACTGCTACGATAATCAATGCTTGCAAGAGAAAATAGAAAGAGAAAGAGAGTGAGAGTTAAACAAAAGCTTTGTGCATTATTGAGATTATAATAGCTTGTTCTGTTGTAACACGCGTCTATATAAGGGTTATAATGCCGTTACGACTATGAGAAAAAAAGAAAATAGTGGCATTAAATTATGATTCCATTGTGTGACATTGAGTTTTTTTAGGATTATCAGTACGTACAATGATTCTACTTTAAATTTGCGAATTTTTAACGAGAATTAATTTCTTTTTTTGTCGTTGCGTTTAATTTCACGTGAGTTGACTTTAGTCACATTTTTTAAATAAAATTTTTTATCATGTTTTCAATTTTTGTAACTGCGATATAATTTACAGTTAACAGCAGTAGTAACAAGATTAAATAAATAGTTCGTGGCATTTAATCAACTAGTTCTTTTTTTCGTTAGGGAAATCAACGTATGCGGAAGTCGTAGGTTAAAAAAAAGTATAATTAAAATTCTCTGACTGTTTCTGTGTTATTACTCGATTCGCTTTGAAAGAATTACAAAAAAATATATTGTGCTGTACAAAATTGTATGGTATAGCGAAAATTAATTTGATCAATACATATTTTTCAACTATGTAAAAAAACGTAATTAATTACTGTAATTGAATGTGAAATTTTTATCAAAGAAAATTCTTTTTTCCAACATTTTTATTTAGATTTTTTTACGTACAAAAAGAGGTATTAATACAATATTGTAAAAAAAGTTTTCCTTTTGCTATTACCTTCATACTTGAACTTTTCAATATCAACATTTTAGAAGGCTATAAAGTTAAATTAAAATAATTTCAGAAAATATAAAGTGGAAAATGAGAATAATTAAACTTTGCAAGGGTAATTTTCTTTATTCTTGCACTACTAAGGTTTCTATATTGAATATTAAATTTTTTTTTAAACTGCAGAAGAAAATTATTTAATATAAAATATAGATTATAAAGCACGGATTATTAGTTGAAAAAATATTTTTATAAAATTAGTATATAAAGATATTAAGTCATAAATACATGTGTCTATAAATATATTTAGATTCCCTGTAATAAAAAAAATACAATTTCAAAATATTTATTTTTCTTCTTAGCCAAAAATTAAATCGCGTAACACGAGTTTCATTAATCAAATTAAGCATCCACTAAATCTGTTCACATGCAGTGCTCCAATTACAAAACGCGTGACCCAGCCCTGACATGAAAGAAAAACAAAAAGATTTGCAACGTTTTTCCAAAAACCTCGTAAATTGACATACTAAATTTCATGCTGATGTTGCAGCTCACGATACTCATAGACATACGGATGTATATAGAACGTTTGAGTACAATTCGAAAAAAAAATTGAAAAAAAAAGGAAAAAGATTTTGCGCGTCGCGTCGTGCGCCCTCATTACGTCGATGGCTCTCCATCTTCTTTTTATTTAAATTTCTGAGCCAGGGTCGCGATTCATTTGCGCGTGTTTTATATATTTCAGGCGAGACGCGAACTCGTTTATTCAACTATATAAAGATATATGCTCTTTTATAATTAAAAGTTTTCCTTATGAATATATTATTATCTTTTTAATTTGTTAAAAAATTATGTTTTACAGACTTTATATCCATCTAATTTTACTAGTATGAATCTTCTTTTTTATCATAATTTATTTTATTAATTAATTTTATTTATTTTTTTATTTATATTATTTTTTTAATTAATAAAATTTGTTCTATTAAATAAAAATATTTTTGAATTGATTTGATTGTAAAAAAATTTATTTTAAAATATATGAGATTTGAGCTTTACAAATTTCATTCGAATCTTATTAATTTATATTATTAAAAAGAACTGTAATAAACTGAGAATATAAGTCAATAAAAGGAAATTCTTTTTTATTATTCTTTTGAATGCATATCGAATTCTAACAAACAAGTGAATTGAAAAAAATGTTTTTGTAAAAAAATTTTTATTCCGCGAATGAATATCTTGGAATTTTATTTCAAACATCGTTTCTATAACATTCCTGATACTTTTCTCGTAATCCGGATAGCTATGAAAAATCAAATTACCAATAGATACCAAACGAGCAAAATCAATATATTATTTCAATAGAAATATTTGTTAAAATTGAAGGAAATATAGAAAAATATTCTATTTTATACAGCAAAAATAGTCGATTAAAATTTGTGTAGAATTTCCAGAGGGCAAAATATTCTTAAAGAAACTATCGACTTAACACATATCCCCAGGACTGGAAAGTGTATTTATGACACAGCTCAAACATGCAAAGCAAGATTTATTTTGATTCAGAAAAAAAAAATTCAAAGCGAAATCTTTTTACGTAGCTTTGTGTATACATCCTATATAGACAAACCAAATAAAACCCTTTAGAAATAGTGAAGCCTTGCGACGTATAAAAAGTTTATAAAACAGAAGTTGAGAAAAACGAAACAATATTGAAAAGCGTTTTCATGTCACGTCAACTAAAAATATATAAGGATATAAGGTAAAACGAA
Source organism: Anastatus disparis (assembly GCA_017163975.1). NCBI lineage: Eukaryota > Metazoa > Arthropoda > Insecta > Hymenoptera > Eupelmidae > Anastatus > Anastatus disparis. Next base: position 8,915,416 of record JAFFSR010000251.1, read on the forward strand.
TTTTAAATAGATGAATGATTTTTTTTAAAAAGAAAATTATAAGTTTAAAAAATAAAGTGGAAATAAAATAATTTATTAAAAAGTTATGAAGCGATAATTAAAATTTTTAAATAAAATATTTTTAAGGTGTGTTTTTGAAATAGTTTTATACAGATATAAATTTTAATGAGAGCAATTTTTTTAAATATCTTTTAAAATATTTGAATTGTATTGTCCTTCTTCAAAAATAGGGCAATGACTTTTTACATAAATATTTACTCTGTTATTGACATGTTAATTTCCAGAGTTACACGTATTTCCTTTATTCTACCATCAACCTGTGAATTTCATTATTTGAAAAATTTAACGAATATTTAAAAAAATATTTGCACGTCGAGTTAAGCAAATAATTTACAACATATTTTGAATTGAAATTGTAAAAATAAAATTTAATAAAATATTATTCTGATTTTCTGAAATAAAATTTAACAACGTTTCATTGTATTATAATCAATTTTACTTTTATAAAAAATTGACTTTATTTTTACACAATGCTTAAATCAACAGCCATAATTTGATTTTAATTTATAATAAAGCAATCAACCAAATATAATATTAAATAATGGAATACATTAATGAATACGAGGATTTTATTTTTTAATTAAAAAAATGGTACATCCTGTATCTTCTCTTTGATTTCGATTTAAAATTCAGCATTAATCATAAATTAAAACCTTTTTAATAAAAATCAAACTTGCTCTTTATTCATGTATAAAAAAAATCTCTCTACTAATGTAGGCTATTCAAATACAAGTTATATAAAAAGCTTTGAATTTTTGCTTTTTCGACAGTAAATCAAATTAGATTTATGCGGTTTTTGAAAATTTTATAACATATTTTTGTAATTTAGCAAAGTCATATAGTCACATATGTAACAGAAAAAATCTTTGAATGACGTCATCGCGTTACTTTGGCAACCGATATAATTTAGAAAAAAAAATCTTAGTCAACAATTTAACTAAATAATATTGGAAAATGTAAAATGGTATTTCATCAATTTCAAAAGTCTTGAAATTAAATGAAAAACTTTTTCATTTCCTTATTTATTATATTCAAATTATTATTATAAAGTTGCTAACATCCGTGTATTAGATCGCTATAAAACTAATAAAAAGGAAGCGAAAAAAGTTTTTAAATTTCATATTTATTTTCTTTTAAGTTTCCTTTGCCACGCAGATGTGTATGCAAATAGAAAAAAAATGTATACTTCAAAGCCGACTGAACATCTAAACGAATAAAATCATCAGGAAACCAAGTTTTTTTTCTCTATAATAAAACGGAAACGAAGCGAAAAAAGGGGTAATCATTTTTAAACTGAAAAATAAATTTCTATGAGCGTATAAAACGATTTCAAATTGTTAAATAATTGTTTGAAAATATTTGTTGAATTTATTTAACATAAAAGCTCGTAAAGTTGAAATTTATTAATTATCTGAAAACAAAAAATATTGATTTCTAAATAGTTTACATTCTATGCTAATGTAAAAATTGCTCAACCTATTAAATTATTTCAAAATATTTCTTCTGGAGTAATTTTAATCTAATTAGAATTAGATTGGAATTTAAAAAGAATGTCGAAAACCCGAATGAATCTTGCCTAAAAATAGCTCGACTTGACCTCTTAAAATCAATTATCCACTCATCAGAATATTTTTCTCTTTCCTATTTTTATTTGTATCTCATCGATGATTCCGAAGCAAAATTCTAAATACTTTTCGTTAACTCAACAAATAAAAAAAAGAAAAAAAGAAAAACAAAACAAATGAACTAACAAATACATTGTAAGTAATAAAAATTCTCTTGACGAAAAACGTTCGTAGAAACGCATCTTTGTGCATAACAAAAATTGTTTACATACGTATGTGTATATGTAAACCTCGGTTTAAATTTAAATACGTCACTGTCGACCCTTTATAGAAACACTTTTACCCTCGGTACGAGCATATAGCCATGAACCATACCTCAGTCTCTAACATATACAACATACAACACACGTACACATATATATATGTTATAAGCTAACCACGTCACCCACGTCATCGGGTCCTCCACCTCGGCAGCCTTAGTAAAGTTTTAGCAAATCGTCGCTAGCGCCACACTGTATACATATACGTATAGAAACTGGTTTGTAACTACTGCTGCCGCCTGGCTTTCGTTTCAATACAGATTCCTCTTTTACTACACTACCGCACGTATAGCCTGCTTGCTTGGCTTGCCGCTGCTTTGCTTCTCCTCTATATATCCACACCAGACTTCTCTTTCAGTCGACTGGTAGAGTCGTTGAGGAGCGCGCGCGTTATACGCCGAGGCTCGCTCACTTGCTCTTTAAATATACATATACACAAGACTCCAATTACCTGTCTTACATTCAAACAAACATATTCTAGCGCTATTTTAAGGACAGTTAATCTTATAGCAAACGATATAGTGTTTAGATTAAAACTAAAATATAAAGAATTTATTAGCGACGGATGAAATATATGAAAAAGGAGCATCAAGACTAACTTCTCTGCAGGAGGTCATTGCACCGGTTGGTTAGCTTTGCTCCGTTCTGTCTTCATATAACCATATAGTGCATGCGATTCACACATTCGGTCCAATCGTAAGATTACGCGTTACTTAAATTTATAATGTAAAATTTAAAACTTTATTTTCACTGACTACCGTGAAGAAAAGAAATCTTCGGGAGATTAAAGATAAAGAGTGATAAATTTATGATAAAAGTGTTTAGTTGAAGGGAGAAGAAGAAAAAAAGGACATCGCCCTGACTACACTTAAACCTTTACCACTTGACGGCGCTGCGTGTAAACGACCCTTTTTATTCTATTACATTTCCTTTATTCTCTCGTATTTCTGTGTCTCGATCTTGCTGTATAACGTAGCAGTACAAGATACTTAATAGAAGAATAAATACTCCGGATCGTAAGAGGATTAACCAGAGACATTAACTACTGAAAGAGATTATATTTTTAGTGAAAAAAAAAGACAAGCAGAAACAATAAAGACGGACAGTGAATAAAAAAATTGTGGTGCATATAAATAAGGTGTAAAGAGTGCTTGAGTTAAAGGATAGAAAAAATAAATAGTGTATCCGAATATACAAGTGATAACGGAGAAATCCAATAACTGTGCGGCCAAAATAGGCTGCCGTTGGATTACAAATGAGACTAAAACCCATCAGCTGACTAGTAGCGTTAATAGCCGAGCACCGCCACTCACATAAAAAAGGCGGTAATAAGTGCTCGAGCTTGAAAAGAGAAGAAGAAGAGGAGGACGATAACATTGGTCATTTAAAAACTAGTGATCGTGGTAAAAAACGTCATAAAGCCATTGCCACAATCATGACGTTTGGCACGAATTTTTATAATAGCGATAAATCCAGATTTACCGGCGAAGATTATTCTCGGTAGGTTTTGCTAAGAAATTTTTTTTTTCTTTTATTTAAGAGCTTAATTTTATGCATCGTTATGATTATAACAATATAAAGGTAAAATTTGGCACTCAAATTTTCGACACAAATTATAATATACTTACATAAAATTTTCTACAATTTAGTTAAGATTTTTCAAAGATATTATAAAACAAATTTTGATTTTTCTATTATATTTTATAATAATATAATTGAAAAATATGGTCTTTTATTCCACACAAAATTTGAAAAATTTTAATTTAATAATGGACCTATTTTACAATTAAATAATTAACTTCTTGTCGCCGGTAATTTTTTATACAATTATGTATACACACGATATTCTATTGTTTGTTTTTTGCAATAAAAAATTAAATATTTCATTTTTAAGAAATTTCTTACTGATAGGTTTTCAAATTCTTCATTTTAATAAGATAATGCATTTAATGATTTTGCAATTGCATAATAATAAATTTAATATCCATGCACATACATGGATGCCGGTCAGAAGAAGTTAATTATTATGAATGATGAAAATTCTCCTAATTTAAAATAGAGGTCTATCATATTAATTTTGTTAAAAAATTACTATTATATTTGGTCAATATTAATGAGATCAAGAAATACTTGCTAACCTTGCAATAAAATCCACGGAAATATTCAATAAAACGCTGATTTTCATATTTTTAGAATCCAAAAAAATGTTTAAATATGTAAAAAAAATTAAAACTTTACTGCAAATGTTAAAATTTAATCTCCTTCATCATTCAAATCATTGAATAAATATCCAGAGACTTTAAAATTAAATACTAGTATTAAATCACTAGACATTATTGACATTCGCTCTTTACTTTATATAACCTTTTATAAAACTCATTTTTTTTATTAATCCATCCTAACTGAGATTGATTTATAAGCAAAAAAAAGAGTAAACAAAAGTTTAAGCATTAAATTGTAATCAAATATTGTCAAACGTATAAAAACAAGGTTTGTTTATTTAGCTTTAATTATATTTAATTCTATTTTACTTGCTGATTACTTTGTTTCAAAATGTACAATATCATGGTAAATATTACAAAATTGCATGTTATCAGATTATTTAGATACCGTAATATAAACAGATTTTTTCTTCACTTATACAGTAAAATTTTTTCGTAATTAAAATTATCGTGTATGATGTAAACATTGACAAAAACATGTGTATAAACTTTTAAAAATGTTTCATTATTGTTATTTATTACTCTAACCATATTCATTCTAAATAAAAGTCCATATGATATAAATTATTCAATAAACGACTATACAACAAACGCTATTTATATCTTGAACAATTATTCTTTAGTATATTAAAGATTTTTACAGCGCACGCAATTTCTGGTGAATATATAACGTTATGTGCACTTAGTTGTAATATGAATATAAGTAGAAATATCTTGTTTTTATTAATAAAATTAAATATTCTTTTATGTGTAAAATAAGTTTTTTAATAGTCCATTTTAGCATACAATAGATAGAAGAAAAGTTTGCTTTAATTAAGAAGAAAATATCAGTTTCAATATTCTAAGTTTTTCATTGTGAGTTTAATGAAAAGCGACTTCTCTTGAGAAAAATTTTTAATATATATATAATGAAGAATAACTTGATGTTCGTTTATTAATGTTGAGAACAATTTACTTTCACGTGCATATGAAAGTTTCATTAATAAAATATTAGTTTAATCATTCAGCCATGAAAGTGATATTATCTAGAAATTGCTAAAGATTGAAAAATGATTTAGCACTATTTATTCATCATAAAATATCCTGCACTGCCATTTTCATCTGAGATTTATTAAAAGTTCTTAATTTCATAAATAACATTAATATAAAATAATTTTTTAAAAGATACTTTTCTTGAAAATAAATCGTACTAAAAAGTAATATTTTTATTAAAAAGTAAATGGATACGATTTATTTTTAAAAAATTTTCTTTCCTTTCATTTTTCACCTTTTGGTTGCAATTTAAACAAATTATCATAAAGTATTGTCCCTGATAGATAAAAAAAGTTATGAACAATATTTCATTTAAAAAAATTATTATTGTAAACATAAATCTCTTAAAATAGGGGGGTATGTCAAAATGTTTGTGGAAATCATATTTTACTATTTTAAAGAGAACCTCTAAGAATGTTTTTATATTTTTCATTTTTTCACCTCTTCCCTTTTTCAAAAATTTCATTTTCAAAATGTGAATTGGTAATAAAATAGTTGTAAAAATCGTATTCCACGACTCTTTAAAAACCGTACATAGTTTTAACTAATTTTTCATTATTTACCCTTCGAAAAATTTCCCTTCACAAGGAGAGGTCCACACCTTCGCGAAATGGATTCAGCTGAAACTGCAGGATAACATAATTCTTTGATGAAAAAAAATAAACCTGTGTTTTGTCTTTCTATTCAGTAGATTCCAGAGACAAAAATATAAATATATTTTGAAAATATAGAAGAAAGAAGCATTTATAAGAGCTTAAATAACCAAACAACTAAAACTCTTTAAAAAATGTATAAAAATGAAAGAAATTACAAGTTGAATACTTTTATTTAAGCCTTATTGTATAAAAAAATCTTATATGGTTAAAAAGTTACGGGTGATTAAAATACACCAGTAGATAATTGCTAAAAATATTAACAAATATGTAGTAATTTTCAATGAAGCATAATTTTTAACCGCACGAGTTTTTTTAATGTAATAGAGCTTAAATAAAAACATTTAACTTGCACTTTCTTTTATACATTTCCTGTAAGAGTGCTGTTCAGTTGTCTATATTTTCGAAAAAATGTCCACACGTTAAATAATTGAGATTAAAAATGCGTATTTTTACATTGCTTCACGTACGAGCGATAGGTAAAATAGCATTTGTATGTACAAATATGGAATTTATCAAAATTTTTCCTTTTACCGTTTGAAAAAATTAATTAACTTTCACTCATTTTCATTTTTTCGATTTTAAAATTACAAAACAACTAACAAAACCACTAGCAATGATAAATATTTTCTCTTTCAACATCCATTATCATTAGAAAAGCACTATAAACTTAAAATAAACCTGCATATATTTGATAAAATCTCATAGCCAAATTTTCATTTTAAACTTACACTTAAAATTCTGATCTAAGTCCCAACAATGTTACTCAAATCAATTTCTCAAAATTTTAACATACGAGACATATCGTATCTCTACATGCTTTAAAGAAAATATAACGAGCCAAATTAACACGAGTACAATCATAACAAAAGCAATACAAACGGAATATTGTATACATTGCCAAATACGTAATTGTATACACGAAATCACGCGTTTGCTGATGCGTTTCTTTTTTTTCTTTATTTCTTCATTTCTTTATCGAAGTGATAACTTTCAGACCGTGAAAATGTTAAACATGGATTCCTGAATTTGATGAATCGCAAATATCGTAAACTAGTTTTCGGCTCGCTGATTTGGATATTGTAATTTTGTTTTACTTATGGAAAAAAGTGTGTATCAAGGCAGAAATTCAAAGAGAAAGATGTATCGGATCAGATATGTTTGAGTATTTGATCATTTTATTTCTATCTTAACTTTTTTGTTCTATTATCTTAAGCAACAAAAAACGAATATTGTGAATAATGTACACGAGCAAAATACTCTTTTTAAAATATTTTATTAGATATTTAATTAAAGAAAGATAATTTAATGCAAAAAAAAAACAATAGAACTTTTTTAATTTCATGAAAAATTTCCACAAACTAAAATAATGAATAAATGTACGTCGTGTATGTCGTGTCCTGAATTTCGTATTATTAAGTAAATATTAATTAACGTGAAAATTTTCCTTCAATTTTATATTTAAAATTTAAATTCATTAAAACTTATAATTATTTATAAACAGCAAAGAAAATTTTTTTAATTATATGAATAATTAAAAACTTACATAAAACTCAATTTTAATATAATTACTAATTTATAGTTAAATTTTTTCATTAAACGAATTAACTTCTCAAATATCTTAATCAACGTATGGGCAATGTAAATTTACGTTCTGGAAATTATAGTTATTAAAAGAAGCTGCTCATTATTCTTAATAATTGCTGAAAAAAAAGAGTTTCAAAAAAACTATATGTGTCGTAGTTCTCGTAACGAGTAAAACCAAAGTAATGAGATCGTGTTACTTCTTGTTCGCTTATTTTCAGAATTTTTTTTAATGAAACAACTTTTTTAAATTTTACGCTAGAAAAAATTACGTCAAAAATACGTTCATTAAATTAAAAAAAATATTTAATAATTTCTCGAGAGCGTGGGTGTCTACTTTCTATTAAGTGTCGCAATCTATTTATGCAAATGTTTATAATCCAATCATTAAATTGGATCAGCAGGTTCGAAAATAAATTAATTATGTCCCAAACTAATTAATGTACACCTTAATAAAAATAAAAACATAACTTTCGGTATCTACTATTTAAACTTTCACTTTTAATTATATTGGAATACACATACAACAATAATATTGTTTAACTTAATCGTTTGAAATTGTGATATTAAAGTATATTAATCTCTCGTTGAACTTGCAATTATAGTCATGTGTTAGTTTTATAGAGACATACTTTCTAACAACTCTAAAGAAAATAAAAAATATTTGCTCAATCATGGAGAGAAAGTTAAATCCATCTAAAACAAATAATTCAATCAACTTTTTTTTTATTTTATTTTAACAAAAATACATTTAATAACGCAAGAGAAATCCTGTCTTTATCAAATGTTCAAAAGGAAAGATAGAAAAATAAAGATTACAGTTAAATATACAGTTAAAGCAGCCTTGTAGCAATATAAGGACTACTTTTCTCTGTACAAATAGATAGAAAAGTTTGAATGTAGAACGCGAATTATTCTGCTTTTGGAGTGAAAATTTATTCCAGTTAGATTGGCTTAGTTTTCACTGATGCACACAAACAGAACGTGCTTCTTTTAATAGACAAGATGACATTCTTCAAAATCTTTAGAGAAAACTTGCAGAAACGAACTAAAAAGTTTAAGTTCTTATATGTTTTGTATATCATGTAATGTAGTAAATTTTCTATATGAAATTAATATTTTTACTTAATGATTTTATACGTTACATTTAAATGATGAAAAAAAAAATTAAAATTAAATTTGATAATCACTTACTAAAAAATAATCTGAAAAGTATTATTGTATCTTATTTTGTGTAAGATTGTGAAAAACTGTAGATTTTTAAGCGTAGCGTAATCTTACACATAATTCTTTTTATATTTTATTGAGTACGCATTACAATCGATATAACTCTGTACTAACTAGTAAGTTATTATTGGTAAAAACATAAACAACAATTCAAAGCATTACAGTTTCATAAATTCGTGATGAAATAAAAAAAGAATGACTATTGTCGATCAGAATATTGTACATTAAAATTTGATTTGGATTAATTATACAATCTATATAAAAGTAGCCATATAAATAAGGATCAATCGAAAAAATTTAAAATTTATAACCTTCATAAAATCAACCATATCTCTCAATACCGTTCGAAGTAAATGATGATACATATAGCATTATAGCTCAACGACTCGTGTAGCTTCAGTATAATTAATAGTCAAGTTTAATGGCCTACATTGTCGTAAACTTCTATTTCAACTTTTCTATATATTCTAATTCTAATTTCGTTTAATTTGGTATTTAAATCTTTATTCTTTAAATAATACTTTAGACTCTTTTTTTTATTTTCTATTATACATTATAGTAATGAAAATTGTCAAGTTGCATTTGAGAAGCTCAGGTGATATTTATACGCATGTGATACAAGGTCGTCATCTTTTTTTTTTCAACGAAATTACTACGACCTTATTATCCCTTTTTTAGTTCTAGAGAACTTTGCTATACGTTGTGTGTCTATATGAAGGGGAGCCCGGGATTGTCCTACATGTACCGTCGGCCAATTTTCAAACGAGTGGCAGACTAATTTTACATGTTTTAGACAATTGGATAGTTTTGTCACAAGAAAAAAGAGGGGACCATTGTCTCTTATGAAATTTAAATTATTTTGAATCTTTAGAAATTGTTAATTTACTTTCTATTATAAGTTATTAAAAAATATTTATACTGATGTTAAAAAAATGATTGCAATAAAATGCTTAAATTCAGATTTCAATTTTTTTTTATATTTTATTTAACGTCGATGTATTATGTTATCATTATGATGCTAATTAGCGACGAAGATAGTCAGTGTGTTTGTGAACAAAGCACATATATATCGTATATACAGTGGTGCTTGTATCAGTTGGCCGCTGAGAGCGGGATTCAAACTCGGAACCTCGAGAATCCATCGCTCTACCGACTGAGCCACTGACAACCTCAAGAATTTGAATTTAAACTGGTAATTTGAGTTTCAATAAAATTTATTGTCAATTAAAATATGTATTGAACTAAACATTTGATATTTTTACAAATATTAAATTGGATAATAATATGTATTCAGATGAAATATATGAAAAAAGAAATATTGGTTCACTGAATCAAATATTCAGCTTAAAAATTAACGTAAGGAAAAGAAAAAATGTTTGTGACACAAGTGTATCGTAACAAAAAGACACCTACGACTTAGCTTATTTAAAACTTTAAAAAAAGTCTTGCACAATGTATTACTAAGTATGACAGCATTTTAAATTAGTCAAACTTATATATACATATCTAACATCCTCACTAAAGTATCTAACATTTCAAGCCTCTAAAAACATTAACTCAGCAATACACATCACAACATGCGGAATAGATAACTTCGTGCGTGGTTGAGATGATGTTACATAAAAAAAATATTATTATTATTATTATTATTATTATATTTGTTATTGATTGAGTTTTTTTAAATTTATATAAAACTTTGAGATTATACAATGATATAAAATTTATTTTATCCTTGAACTTGAATTCGATGAATGTATATTTTAAGGTTTGGAAAAAATCAATGTACTTTGCTTATTTCAAGGATCTTGGACCAATCATTGTTTACAATAATAAAATTTTAATTTTTACTTTTTAAAATAAATTAATTCTATTTTTATGATGATTAAATACAAATAGTTTTTTTTTTTAATGTTTCAAGTAACAAATACTTTATTTTTTTTTATCAATATCTGCATCGAATATCTTTTAATACCAAAAGAAAACAAAAATAAATGCATTAGAAAAACAAGCATATCGTATTGCATTGTACAAGACTTTATTGAACGTGAATTACATTCCGTATATACATCAATTAAATTAAAGTCTTCGATATTGTTATTTCAACTCAATGTATTATGCTTTAAATATTGTTTTAATGTATTTCATGATTTTGTATTTCTCACAAAGTACATAAATTTTCGGCAAATTCACTTTGTGCTATATTATTAAATCAATAAGAATTTCAACTAAAATAAAAAATTTAAATACATAAAAAGCATAAAGTCAAATAGATAAAAGTTCACAGTATACCGGGAACATTTGTTTTTAAAAGCTCTTTTTTTTCTCTTGACAAACGCGTGTGCATGTTAAGTCAACGAAATATAATATGACCTCTAGCGCCTGCTGGAATTCAAAAACTTATCCATTGCAGTATAAACAGCACGTAATTTATACAAAAAAAAGGCACAGTTGGCTGAAGAGCAGTTTATACTGTTGCAGTCAAATATTTTTTTTTCTACTGCATGCACGTCAGATTAATTTATTTTATTTTTAATATTAGTTGTATGTCGAGAGTAAATATAACGGATGAGAGAATATATATTTTTTGTATCTCGTGAGCTAATATTTATTTAATAATTTTCCGTTTGTTTATTATGATCGATTAACTGCTACACTTTTCGTTAAAAATATAAACTACGCAATTTTTTTAAATTTTCAACAAAAAAATTCAACGATGGACATTTAAAAATTTAAATAATTTATATCTAAACGTTCACATATTGATCCACATAACTAACATAATTCATTTCTCGTTTAAAAAAGCCTCGTCAATTAAAATTAACTGACATTTAGCATTTAGTTTTAATCAATTTAATATATCCTTTGTATGCAAAAACGAAAACATCGAAATTATGCAGCAAACGTCACGTAATTGAAAAACAAACTTTCATTCTTCAAATTCATTCGCAAAGTATGCACATATTGTCATTATTGTTCGAAAAGAAAAAAAAAATTTTCCATCCTCGGCCTTTAAAACATTTTGAAAATTCGAAACGTTTCGAAAATGGAGAAACGCAAATGGAATATAACCGATATATACCGTCGAACACTTGATGATTTGAGCATACCTTCCATTGTATCATATAGTGCAGTATAAGCAATGGCATCCGCTTGAATTATATCCTAGCACTTGCATATCACGTGAGAAGGGTATATACCTATGATGTACATTTGAATTTACGCGTGGGCATCAAATCATTACTATATTCATATATACACACATTGTTAGTTAACAGGTTTTAAATAATTAAATAACTTATAGTATATAGAACTTTCGGTATGTAACGTATTTAATTACTAGAGATTTAATGGAATCATATAGTTTTAGATTTTTATTAAAAATAAATAATTGAGTTTGTTTCGAAAATTAGTTTGAAAATTGAGAAGATAACATCATTTTAGTTTTCGATTTCTTGCACATTGCACGTGGTATGTTTATTTTGCTTGAAGTATATTTGTATTTAAGCGTGGGCATCAAATCATTACTATATGGATATGTTGTTAGTTAACAAGTTTTCAAATAATTAAATAACTTTCGGTATACAATGTTTTTAGTCATTGGAATTTTTATTGAATCATATTGTTTTGTAAGATATTATGGTTAAAAAGAAAAAATTGAGTTTATTACGAAATTTTTTTTGAGAATTGAGTAGATAATATCTTTTTAATTTTCGATGTTATATATGGCAGCTAGTGTGCTTAATACCTTTGCGTGACAATTGTTAATGCTGCAAATGAGTTTATTTGTTAAAATAAATTATTTATTTCCTGTAATTTTAAATGCTACTTTAAAAATGTTATTTTTCACGCTTTTGGAATTTTTTCTGAATAGATTGTTAATTTATTCATTTAAATATATTATACATTTAAAATATATAGAAAAATATTTTCGTATCTTATATTTACCTCGCTTTCGCATAATTCAAGACTTAAATCGCTTGCTTTTTAAAATTAATTAAGCGCATTGATAAATTAGTAAACATTATAGTAATCACATTTCTAAAGAAACCAAAATTAAAAGTTTCTCAACCTTATAAAATTTCATAAAATTATTCTACGCTTACATTATTTGAAAAAAAAAAAAATTATTTATATAATATATATACATCCAAGTTTATACATCATATAAACGAGTATATTTTATATATGCGCAGCCGAGCGCGCTTCCTTTTTTTTTCTTATGCACACGTATATTTTTTTTCCACTTCCCTCCCCTCGGTACAAAATTTTAATGCTTTAGGTTTAGCACGCTCGTATAACATAAGTTTATATTTGTTAACTTCGAAATAAAATTTTCTGTTCCTTTTTTTTTAATAATAAAAACAGGTTTTCTATATACTGTACTCGACTCGTATGTAATTTTTTCGAAAATTTTAACCGAGAAATATTGCGATAAAAATTGCTTACATTTATCTTTTAAAAAAAATTTTATGAGAAAATTTTTGGTCTCAATTTTTATTTTCAAAAGAAAACTGCATTTCGTATATATGTAGCACAAAGAATAAAAGGATATAATAATTTTTTCTTAATGACTGAGTTTAAAATGCGTACTTTGTTGCATATACAGTGGAATTTACTTATTATCCATGAAAATAATTATAACGCATAGTATATACGTATACATGCATATACGAGCAAGCGGAATAAGTATTTAAAATTTAAAAAAGGATGCACATTGCAAATGTTTCTATTCCCCGAGGGAAATGAGTTTTACGCCTTATAAAGAATTTATAATTATACGTCGTTTATTAACAACAAAAAGTTAACTGTACTTTAATTTATAAAATTATTTTTTTTTTCTTCATAAAAACGTACGCAAAGTTTGTATCTTTTTTTATGGCTCGTAGTTTCTGGAAACATGATTCATTTGGAGAGTATAAAAAAATTCATTCATTGCAAAAAGTGATTACTAATACTCGAAATAAGATTTATTGCTCTCAATAGATTTTTCTGTTTTCATTTCTTTACTTTGCATTGCAACTTTATATTTCACGATATTTTTCATTAATTAATCAGTTCATTCAACGAATCGTTGCTCCACTTTGTATATACAAGACCATTATGACAAAGAAATAGTTATTAAAAAAAAGTAGTACGTTCTAGTTATTGACATTGTTAGATTTATTCCAATTATTCAATTATCGTGTTTGATTTATTGGTTGTCTTGTATTTACAATGCTTTTATTCATCGCCGTTATTTTCATTTGAAAATTATCAAAAAGAAAATGTAATTACAAACAAACAGTAATGATTTCATTGAAGTTCATTAGAGATAGCTTAATTAAAGAAAATGGATAAAGAATCATGACAAAGTAAAGCACAACATAAGATTTTAAATATTTTCAAACAAAGAAACGTTAAATTTCATCATAATATAAAAAGCAGGCGCGTCCATACAACTTATTTTCTTTCTTTTATTAATTCTTCTTATTTTTCTTCTTTTTTCTCTTTCGTGTCTCGCGATGATTTCGTTCAGTCGGTCGTTGACTTGCAGAACGTAGTTATAGTACACTTAAACAACGTGAGTTGTATAGTCGAGCGATCGGTCTTCGTGGATGTCGAACACAAGAGAGAGATAAAAAAAGAGAAAGAAAAAAATTTATATATATACGCGTGTGTGTGTGCAAAAGAATATCGTATTTTTATATATTTTTTTTTCCTTCGTGCTCTCTTCAAGAAATTGCTTTTATATCCCTTTTGTGAGCATCCTCGTCTACTTTTTTACGCAAAAAATATTTTGCTTCTCTTTTTTTTCTTTTCTCTTTCCTTTGGTTAGTGCCTTCCTTTGTGCTTCGTTTTCGCAATTTTTATGAGAACCAAAAAGTACACGATAGATTTATATTCTTTTTTGTTGTTCATGTGTATTATAGCGTGCGCGTAAAGGAATTTTTTTTTTCGAGAGACAGGAAAATGTTTGAAAATTAACGGTAGATTTTTTTAAAAACGAAATTTATGAAAAAATCATGAACATGGTTAATTTAGCTTTGTATTTTTTTGTAATTAGAATGAGTCATTGAGTACAGTTTTTGTCTGAAAATGGAACATGCGTGTGAAATAGGTATATGCCTTAGTCATTTCAAAGAATTAATGCGTAACATTTGACTTCTGTTTAACGTATTGTTCGGGATATAATGGATGAAAAGTTTTGATCATTGCCGCTAGAATTTATTTTCAATTTAAAAACAATTATATTTAATTTTTTCATTTTTGTTTCTTATGTTATTCTTAATTATTATTTTATAATCATTATTCTTTGAAAATTTACTTAGTGAGTTCGACTCAAAATGTGTGCGTTATATAAGTTGAATGGTACATCGTACATCAAGAGTGAAGTTTTGGAAGTAAAATGAAAGTAAACGAAAGTACATTTTGAGTCCTTTACAAGTGAAAGTTGAAGTACAATAAAACAATAACGCCTTATAATACTGGAGGTTGAATTATTTACGCTTGTCCACGGTGGACAAAAAGACTTGAAGTTTTTAATTATGTAAGTTTAAAACTTTCGAAAATATTGATTAAATATTTGATTAAATTTTTATCAGTTTGAATAGTCACTAAAATGTTTTAACAGTTTTGATTATAAGTAAACTTTTAATTTTATTTAAAAAAATAAACATGAGATTTGGAATTTCGAAAAAAATGACAATGCAGTATTTGATTAAATATAATAACAGTTACACTTTTGATCTGTTTATTTTAAATATTTCTAATGTGAGTTTGCGTAAATAAAATAAATGTACTTATTAGTAAAGCTTGTTTATGGAATCTTGAAAATATTATATATTTGAGAGACATTATCATGAAGGAAAATGATGATTATATTCAAAATTTTGCTGACTTTTAGTTGCTTAAGTAAAATGATATTATGTGCAATTAACTTATCATATACATATTGTTTTGACTTCACAATGATAACGTATGACGTACGCAGCAACTCTAGTTGTCTAGTCAAAATTAATTAAAAGTAAAATAAAAACTACTTATTGTTGTAATATTCAATATTTCTCTACACTATGATTGTGTCAATAAATTTTTTAAAATTAGTTAAAAATTAATCAAAGTTTAATTTTTTTTTAATATAAAACATTTGGTTTTTTTTTTTTAATATTTTTTTGATTGTTTATAAATCGTGTATTAGTTTTCAAAAAGATTTCTTGCAATATTGATTATTATAAAATCTATAATTTTAATTAAAGAAAATAAATATTGTAAAATGACTAATAAATAAATTTGTAAGTTAAATAAACACGATCTATTTAGAAAAGTATTTACTATAAATTTACAAAATGTTTCTAAATTCGCAAAATAAAAACAATTAAATATAAAATGTAGGAATATTTCTCTAAAAATAATTAAATCATCGTTTCCAAATTAAATGGTTTAAATAAATGTAGCATAAAATCTACTAAACAAAAAATCCAAGTACACTTAATAATTTGACCAACTTTTATAATTACTTGTAAAAGTTATTTTAATAATATATTTTGTCAAACTACTGTCAATTAAATAGCGAGTTAAGAAAGTCAACTTATTTTTTCACTCTTTAATTTTAACTACTAGAAAGTGTTTTTACTTTCTCGAGACACGGTAAAAATTTTTTAACAAATTGCCATTTTTTATTTTTATTTTACTCATGTAGCAAAGATTTTATTAACAACCCTGGTAGAAATTTCACCAATAAAAATGGTGTATGTGTTACACGTTGGCTAACTTTATAGGTTATGGCTGTGTTTTAAACTAATAGTCAACGGTTGGCGAAAAATTGGTGACGATTTCTACCAGGGAAAGCTTTAATTCTAAGCCATTCTTTTTGTGCCTTTATTTCTAAAATAATAACATTAGACATGTGACCATACAACTTTCTAATCGTTACTAACCCAATCGTCATTTTTTTATCAACCACTAACAATAAATTACACCACTAAATATGTGAAAGAACCTTTAATGTAAAATATCGCCAACACACATGCAACGATCTTAGAAAACGCGGAAAAAAAACACGGAAAAAAAAAAATTTTATGAGCTTTAAAAAACTGTAAAGCGAGTGCGTGAAATTTGTGTATGTATATATTGTAGTTAAAGCAACTATAATATACATAGAGAAAGGCGCGTATCTTAAATACTGTACCCACGATTCCCGTTAAAAAGTATTTGCACGACGTGCGAGGTACATTGAACCTCATATATTTAATAATACGTACAAGTAGCCCGGATTGTAAATGACATTATACACATATAAAATTTGATTTTACGAGACAATCATCATTGAGAGATATTGTTTTTTATTTTTGTTATTGAGCTTTAATTTATTGAAGTAAAATTTGTATTTTTAAATCTGCAACGATATTTTAAAAGTCATTAATACAAACTGGCTTTATTTTACACTATTAATATTAAAGCACCTTTTAATATATTAATAATATATAAAATATCTGGCACAGAATGTATTTATGAAATAAGCTAAGTTGTTTAATGGAAAAATTTAGAATGACGAGATAAAATTTCGTTGAGATATTTGCATAGTCGTATCAATGCAGATATAATAGTAAATATATCTATACTACTATGTTTAACAAAATTGCGTTAAATATATTGTTCATAAAAAAAAAAATTTTAACTTTCGTTATTTACTTTTTATTTAATGATTTTGTGAAATTTAATGGTTGTAAAATTATTTATTTTTATATTTGATCTCGTTTTTTTATGTTCTGTAAAATTATAATTTCAGAAAAATATTAATATTTTATGTGTTTTAATTTTTTTTTTTAATTTCATTTTTTACAATAGTAATTCTTAAGTGCAAACATTCTAATAGTTACGTTATTAACTGTTTTCTTTTTAAATTTTTTATCACATCTCATAAATTATCTAAAGAAACGCGTTGTTTTTTTCCTTCCGTAAAAATAAAAAACTATATAATTGACATTGCGTACTCAAGGCGACAGAAAATTTAGCATTTACAAAATGACCGCGCTATAGATTTTTTAAGAAGCTTAGAATTTTATAGAAACAGATTAACATTTTAATTTTAGAAAAATTAATGTTTTCGTTATTAGCTCTTGAAGAACTTAATAACTCAAACAGTACATCACGCTCTGTTATAATGATTTTATAATTTTCAACGCAGATGCAGAAAAGTTTCTTCATTACGAATCACCAGCTGACAAGGCATTTGTGTTTCCTTTTTTTATCGTTTTAATTTATTTACGTTGAGAATGATAACTCGAATGAGCTGGAAGTTTAAAGGTCGTCTTGACTTGCTTATTACTTAGTCTTTTTTCGGACTGTAAAAAAAATGTTGTTTATCTTTTCTTAACATCTAGGAATAGATAGAAATTACCATATTTATAATTTTCAACATTCTTCAATGCATTAAACAGATAATATGAAACATTTGTATTGATGAATCAAATAAATTTTGAAACATATCAATGTTAAAAATTTAAATAAAATAAATATTGTTTTATTGCGGTAAGTTATTATGTAAAGGATATTTGAATGAACTTTTCGAAAATTCTTCATTAATTTATCATCCTAACCCTGGTAGAAAATGAAACGCTTTTTCTACCATTTTATGGCCATTTCTTTAAAGTGAAGAGCAGAAAATGGGAATGTTTTATGGCCATTATTTGAACTAATATGAAACGTTTTTTTCAACCTTCATAGTGCTAAAAAATGCTAATAAAATGTTGAGTCTGATCCACTATTATTTGAATATAGATAGTTAACAGTAGAGTCTATCAAATTGTGCTCTAATTGATTACTATTAAGAATCATTTAAGGTTTTTTCTTCAAAGTTATCATTAATCATTAATAGAATCACTTTTGTTAATATATTCGCGCGTATATTTTGAGTTGTGATCGGATTGTTAGAGGTTATTTTTAAACGATTAATCAAATTTTCCATTTATTATTTTAAAAAACGATATTTTTATACTCGTTTCGTACTGCGTTTCATATTTTTATTTTAATAAAATTTAATATTATTTTTATTTTTATAAATTCCAATAAAAATAAACATTGACGAAGGAATGTGAATAAATACTAATCTATATTTTCTCGCCACGTGGCAAAAGTGAGGTTATGATTTTACCTATGATCTGAAAAATTAAGGACTCATTACTAAAAAGTTATATAACTAGTCAAAAAAAGTTGTCCACAGTTTACCTAATTTTTAGATAGCTGTTACTGATTTTTTCTCTCCGTTTACTTAAAATGCGTATTTTTTTGGCTAAATACAAAAATTTTTAACAACATTTTTATATTAGCATTTTTTGCCTATAAGATGCTAACCAATATACTAAAAAATTTGAGCTCTGCAGATTCAGCAAAAAATTGCCATTTATTCGCCAATATTGACATGACAAAATATTACTATTGAAAATGGTCATAAATTGTTGTTCACACCATTTTTAATGTTCAAATTTCTACCAGGGAATGATATGAGCAAATACAATAATTTTATTCTTTGGATTGTAATATTATCTCGCGTAAAAAATGAAAGAAAATTTAAACTTATTAAAAAAAGAAATATATAATTCGGAAAACAATTAATTTTTGCGCGTGCAGTGTAAACAAAAAAAAAAGTAAAACGTATAGCGCTCGCACGACACATCTTATTTCCATTAAACAAATACACTCGCGAAATTAACATTATAAGCATGTAATACGGCGGCAGTAAGTCGCTATGCACACATCATTATCAATTCCATTAATAAACAGTGACAATGCGTCACAATGATTAATTTATTCGCGAATGCCTGCTAGGCTAAAATATATCTAATCTATTCAAACAAAAAAATAACAAAGCCAATGAAACGATCGGTGATACTCAAATAATTTAATACGTTATTTTTAAGGAATCATTCAAATAAGCTAATTGTGATAAAATATATAAAACAAATTGTAATCTTGTAAAATTAATTATGTGAAGTTGCGTTGACATAGACTAAATTACAATACAGTTTTGTTTTTCAATGCGTGCATTCTTGATTGTAGATCTTGTTCTAATTGACTTAGCAAGCTTTAATTACGTATGATTATATATTGCGTAAGACTTTTAAGTGAAATGCTATATGTTCTTTCTCTTGTAAGAAAAGTAAATCTTTGTAGATTTATAGGATGAATTTAACCTTGGAAAAATGTTGTTTTATGTTGGATTCTTATTTGATGCTCTTATTTTTATGCGCAAAAATAAAATAGTAGAATAGAGTATTAAAAATGTTTTTTTTATTTTATAGTCGATATTTTGACATTAATACATTTTTAATACATCAATGGCTATAGAGACAAACATATCAACGTATCATAATACTGTCATTTTTAAAAACAATTAAGTATACAAAACAAGCAATCAGTCTATGATAATTTTCAAATCTTAAAACGAATTATATAATGTCATTAATTTGATGTTATTTTTTTTAATAATCCATTTGAACAGAAGATAAATAAAAATTTCATCAATAAAAATAGCACTTTAACTTTATTCTTTCCCTATAACAAACTTATTTCGAGGGAAATCAAATGATTTTATCAGCTTTATAAGAAAACTTTGTATAATTTTATTATTTTTAAAATCAATCTTATACAGTTACATTACTTTATCGTTCAGGAAATAACTTCACGGTCAACTAACAGTAAATTATTTCTGAATTCACTACGATAAAAAATTTAACGATTATATCTTTAAGAATCTAAAATAAATAAATAATATATATATACCACGGTGTATACAGTTGATATCTACTAAATTAAAATTTTGGAGTGAGAGGTCATCAGTGGCTCAGTCGGTAGAGTGATGGATTCACAATCTCGAGGTCCAAAGTTCGAATCCCGCTCTCGGTCGAATTGATACAAGCACCTCTGTACGTTACATGTGCTTTATTCTTAAACACACTGACAACCTTCTTCGCTAATTAGCATCGAATTAATAGCATAAATACAGCGACGTTAAATAAAATTAAAAAAATAGTAATTTTCAAATTGTTAGAAATTTATTAGAGTCCTCAAATGTTTTATTTAAATAATCTTCGCCCCAGTAGTGCAAGTTTGCAATTTGGTTTTTTTGTAAATAAAGCAGTAGCAGTGATAATGGAAAAGTCTCTATAATTATGCTTATCTCAAAGTCGAAAATTTGAACCTAATAAAATTAATGTTCTAACCTTATTAGAATAATTTAAAAAATTCATTGTACATTCACTTTCAATTTAATGATAATTAATTGTAAATAAAAGGGTTCTACACTACATAAATTTGATTGAGTTAAATTAATTCGATTAAAAATTTGTGGATTAGAAAATACTTTTAAAATCTAATATCTATCTATAAAATATAATTTAAATTTTATTTTCTATAATAATATTTTAATGAATATATTAATATAGAAAGTCATAAAAATGATAATTTATTTAAAATAATATATGATTATAAAATTAATAATGAAATTTAAAATTTTTGTGATTGCAGGCCCTACAACGCCTCTCCGGAGGATGGCAATGTAGGAAATATGAATGGAGGTAAAAACGGAGGTGGATTAGGGGCTAAACTGAAATGCCCGGTATCAATATCACGTCTAAGAGTTGAAAAGATCGAGGGTGGTTTGATGGTTGCTGGTGTTGTTGTAGCAGCCAATTGTCAAATCGCTTTGCCTGCTTTTGGCTTTCTATTTGTTCTTGTTGGTGCTGTTCTAACGGGTAAGTATATCTAACAATGCGTAATATATTTTTTCTCTTTTTTATTTTATATTATACTGTATCGTATTACGAAATAGTGATATTTGAAACCTTGAAAGGTTTGCAAAGGATCGTACCTTTTTGTTTGTACGTGTGGTGAATGTTTTAGGATCAGAACTTTTGTGGTTTAAATAAGATTTAGAAATGGATTAAAAGCTTTCTTAATGGATTTTAACACAATTTTATTACGAGACTGTTATGTTTTTATTATTTCATATTACGTATTTAAAAACAGTCAATAATTCTTTTTTTTTGTCTATTATGTGATCGATTATAAAACGTATATTTTTTTGGAAGAAAATTAATTAGTAGTAAACGTATTGACTATCAATTAATATCGTAATCAAACATTTAAACGGATTGAATGTTAAGTACGCACTGTATAAAATATTTCGCTTAAAATACGTGACGTTAACCTTGTATAAAATTTGATACGCATATAATTGACTAAAATAATCAAAGAACAAAGGACAAATGTCAAGCAAATTTAATTACTTTATCAAACATTACGTCAATTTCAGGAGTTTCGAAACAATATTTGACAAATTTAACACGTGTTAGAGTATATAACTAAAATTAATAGTCGTATAGACCATGTTCGCCCTATTTAAAAACAAAATAAAATTTTTATCAATAACCTCCCACCGTTATTCCAAATAAATTTGATAAAACCCTAACATCGAAAATTGGCTTATTTAACAAAAATAAGAAAAAATATGTAAATATTTCGTATGGTGACTTTGGCTTAACCTTACGATAATTTTTTTCCCATTGCTTAATAATCGAAGTGATAACGTAGCTATAAGTGTGTGTGAAAGTATACTTCTCTTTTTTTTCTAATAGTGCAACGAGTGTGAAAGAAGCCGTGTAAGTGACAGCAAATGACCCCTTCGTATATTACACCGAGAGTCGAAACCTTATAGAAGTAATAGGCAAAACTGGATGTTAACAAAGTTGTCAATGCTGATGATAAAAAAAAGTTATTTAATAATTTTTTATATATTTTATTTTATAATACGTTTTGATGAAATATACAAAGTTTTAATTTCAAACAATTTTTATATTAATTAAGAAAATAACGAAAATATTTATTTTTAAATGATAAAAAAAATTCATTAAATTTTTACTATCGTCACGGTGTTAATGAAAGACGCAGGTTTACAGCAAAATTACTTTATTTCTAGTTTGTAAACAAAGCACATTTCATGTACATGTGGTGTTTGCACCAATCAAGTGAAACTAGAAATTCTAATAGGTTAACAGATTAGACAAGTCCATCGTTCATCAACTGAGCCATTGTATACCTTCGTACTTAGAATCCATTAGAGATTTGCGTAAACGTCAGAAAAAGTAAACATAAAATCCGTTAAAACTCGGTGACGCGTTAATAAATTGAGTAAAAATTAAGAAATCATATAATTATTTTAAAAACGAGTACAGATATGTATATATGTATAGTTTAAAAAATAAATTATAATTAACATGATTTATTAAACTCTAATTTTACACAGTGTTCTACTTACTGAACTTTATAAATATTAATATTATAAAAATAAATGTAAAATATTACTTGTACAATTCTCAAAGGAAATATGTTTTCCTTTTTCATTATTTTAAAATCACATTAATTACAATTTGATCAATTTAATGGATGCATCAATGTTTTCGTTGAAGTTGACAAATCTCTTGAGTATTAATTTTATTACATAAAATGGAATTTCATTAAAAAGATTTATATATTTTTTAAAATTCTATTTATTTATTTAAGTAATGAAAATAGTTATGCAAGAATTATATTTTTTAATTCTTAATTCTAAGAAAAATTCTGTATCTTGTGAAATTAAAAAAAATTACAATTCAAATTTTAATTGCTATAAATCTGAATCATATAAATTTAAAAAAGGTTCAAGTAGCATTTAAAATAAATTGCACATTGTTAGTTAGGATATTAAAACAAAAATATATTTATTTCATGTATTTTTGCATTTCAAGTATTACTATTTTAAATTAAAATTTTTTTAATTGAATCTTTTTATATCAAACTTGTTAAAAAAGCTCTGTTATTGTTAAAATAAAATCTGTACAATTACATAATAAAACGACATTTTAATTTGAAAACCAAAATTCTGATAGAATGCTTTAAGATTAATGATTATTCAAACAATACCCTTCTACAACTTTAATATTCTTCGATTTCATTTATAAATAAAGCATTGAAATATTCTTGGTATACAATTGTTGCAACATCAATTAAACGGAAACCAATGCATTACTACCCTGGTAGAAATGTGAGCATTAAAAATGGTGTGTATAAAAATTTGAGGTTATTAGTTATAAAAATGCCAAATAAATGGCCAATAAATGTTAAAAAAAGCGTTTTCATTTCTACTGGCCAAAAAATGGTAAAAAAAACGTTTCAATTTCCACCAGGGTATGTTAGATACGAAAAATTTATTTAAGTTGAAATCTTTTCAAACAACGTACTAGGAAATAAAAAAAAAGAAAAATTGAATAAAAAAAAAAGAAAAACCGCATTGCATATATATCGAATGTAGGTCAAGTGGTTCCATATAACTTTTCACGTTGCGGGTAAATAAAACATAATTTCTCAAGTGCTTACCGAGCAGAGTTAGAGAGAGAAAGAACGCGATTTTTTTTTCAAAAGCCGAGGACATGGCATATGGATCTTTTCTTGATATAGCAAAAATTCCTCATGTTTTTTTACAAGCTCACAAGTCACCTTGTTTAATAAAAGTCTTAGCGATAGCAAAAATTTCTGAGCTTTATCGCACTTTTATAAAATTTTTTGCCCGACCACTGAATTAAATAAAAGTTTGTTTTTATTAATCATCAAAATTTACATGGACTATTCAATCAGATGTTTCTATTATGATATTAGTTAGAGTGAATAATTTATTATAATTAATAATAAATAGTGATAAATTTATAGTAGGCTTGAAGAATAATTTCGTCTCAAATCTTTATAGCATAAATAAATTTATAGTAAAAATTTCGTGCAATTCCAATTGAAAAATTTATAATTTTATCTTGATTGAAATATATAAAATTCCTTATATCGCAAAATTATTAACGATACGATTAATAAAAACTTTTTTTTAATTTTCTTGGAAAAAGATTATTTTTAAAATAAAAATATTTTTTGTTACAGCTGCATCTTACCGTGGACCAGGTGAAGATGAAGATAAAGATTCATACGCGGCGCGCATCGCATTTACAGGCAATTCTCGTATTCTTGGGCCAATTTGTATTGTTGTTGGTGCTCTAATGTTAGCCCTTGGTGCATTACTATGTGCATTAACAAGACGTGCCCGTAGACGTGAACGTCGCGTTGGCTTCCATTGCCCATTACATGGTGACTTCTATCCGCTTAGCCCAGCTCAAGGTGTTAAATTACTCGGTAAGGTTTTACAAATTTCTTATTTTTATGTAGAAAAAAAATAAATATTTGTCTTTTATACATTTCTTTAGCATAGACTGTTGTTACAATAATTCTATTGTTTTACGTTTTTGATTGTGATTCATTTATTATTGATTATTACAACGTAATTCTAATAGGTAAAGAAGCTTTTTATAGAATTAAAAAAAACAATGAAATTTTGTAAATGGTTCAATAAATAAGTTATGGAATCTTATTTTATGATCTTAGTTCATTATTTCGAATTTTATTTCAGCAAAACAAAATTAAATTAAAATTTTTAATGTATTTATAATAAGCATGTTTATAAAAAAATTTTTAAAGCATATGAATCATATCATTTTAACAAGTGTTATACACAAATGATCCTTACTTTACCGATAAGTTATAAAAGATAATATATCAATATTTAAAGCTTCATATTAGTCATTATTTAACAATATTAACATTAAAATGTAATATTTATTTAGATTATTTTAAAATAAATACACAAGTTGAAACTAAATGAAAATTTTATACTCACCAAAAACCTTTTTTAAATTTAAAGTAATGTTTTAATTAGACTCTTTAAAAGCACCCACAACTTTTTCCTACTTAAATCGAGATTCTCGACTTGACTCACGTTCACATATCCTAAAAAAAAGTAGTTGATGAATCTCTCTACTTTATAACATGTAAATTTTTATTGATCTTAAATATAATGTAAAAATAGATTTTGCATTATTGATTTCTTTCAATTACAAATATTTAATTTTTATAAAAATTGTTAATTGATTTATCAAATATAAAAAAGTATACAAAAAATTTAAATTATATTTTATTATAAATTAAATAAAAATAAAAAAGTAAGATCAATCACATATTTTTTCTATTTATTCAAACAAAAAAAATTTTTCTCATCATTAAGATAGTCTTTGAAATTTGACTCAAAATTAATTCAACTTCTCAGCTCAGAGTGATTAAAATATTTAATGTTTCATTTCCACAAAAAATAATTATGAGAAAAAAAGTAGAAATCGTAAAGAAGAAGAAAAATGCGCGAGAGAAAATTTTGTACTTTTATTCCAAGATAAAAAAAACTTAACGGAACACTTTTAATTCAAACTCATTCATCTTACGTATACGCACATTTTTTTCTCGCAAGTCATATAAGTTAAGCGAAGCGTAACCATGTATATTACATATTATCTTGTTTCCTATAAAAAAAAGTATAGCACATGTAGGAAAATCTTTTCTTCCTTATACGTAGCCACGAGACTTGATAAAATAAGGGAAGAAAGGAAACTAGTTCTAATACACGATAGTTCCGTTCAACATTCATTATTTATAAATCTGCCAGTTAAAGAAGTACTTTTTTTCACGAATTTCATGCGGAACTTGATGTATTACGGAGAGGATATAATTGTATAACTTTTATGAGAAAATTTTAGTGAGAGCTTAATGCTTTTACGGAAGTTTTTTTATATAATTTATTTCATAGGAAAAAATGAAAAAGGAGTTGAAGCTGTTTTAAGTATAAATAAATCAAGATTATTGCATGATAACTAGTTTTTTATGAAACAAAAATTTTAAATAAACCATCACCTATATTAAAAATTATGCGAAATTCTTTTTTCATACGAGTCTCAAAATGCTACAGATTAAAATAATTGTTACCTTACAAAATTTTTTTCTTGTTTATTAAATAACATGACAATTTATTGATTATTTTTTAAACTTGTCTTTTATATGATAGAAAAATTGATTTTATATTAAAAAATTGAAAATGTTTTTTATTTTGTTTTGTATTAGTGTTCGAGTATCTGACGTTTATACCAAATTAATGTTTTAGAGATCACATATTTATTGGAAAGATTTCAATGAACCTTAAAAGTAATCATATTGTAAATGTAACTGCATATATGTTTCATTACAAATAATTATACAATAATATTGTTCCATATTTTTTCAAATAAATATTTTAAAAAATGTTTCATTAAATTTAAAATTATTAATTTTTAAAAGTATATTGGCGGAGTAGGATATTAAAAAAATTTAGTTAATATTGATATAAATAATAATAATAATCTACATCGACAAGATAGAACAAGAAACGTGTCGCGTACGTTCCGCATATCTGCACTTTTAATGCAATATAAAACGCGAAACGCTCAGTATAGCATAACCAAGCTCTTACAAATGCAATGCTGTCGGTTACTTGCTAATGAGGTCAAACGGAAAAGTCCGAGAATAAAATACATATACATATATACATATATAGCTGTACATATATATATTGTTACTAACTGTAGAAAAAGCTCAATGTTCTCATTAAATAATATACAAGTCCATGTATCCATGATTATTGTTGCGGAAAAAAAGCTTTTAAATTTTATGTTAATACACA
This sequence comes from Anastatus disparis, assembly GCA_017163975.1. Lineage (NCBI taxonomy): Eukaryota > Metazoa > Arthropoda > Insecta > Hymenoptera > Eupelmidae > Anastatus > Anastatus disparis. Next base: position 8,942,671 of record JAFFSR010000251.1, read on the forward strand.
CCGGTTTATCGAAAGATCGATTTTTAAACATTCTTCTCAAGTGCTTAATTTTTTTTCTATTAATATGCAGCCACTTGTTTTTTTAATCAACAAATTGAAATAAAATAATTGGAGTAAGTTTTATTTTCATGTGGGAATCGGTGGTCATAGATTTCGTGAATGTTTTTATAAATTTTATACATAAATTTTCTAAATCATTGTTTTTTATTTCTTACGTAATAGCGTAATGAGGTGATTATTCTTGCGAGCGTGTAATTAAAATGGGTTATTTGCATAGGTTGTTAAACTTTTAACATGTTTATGATGTTTTTATTTCCTGTATATAGTACACATTTTATGCAAATCAAAGGCTAGACTTAATTTATCTAATCAGTAATTATAATAATTTTACGTTTTTATAGTTTACAGTAGATAAATTTTAACTATTATAATTATGTAAAAAAAAATTGTAATTTAATACACGTGCGATTTTATTTTTGCAATGTATCTAAAATAAGCAAAAGTTATAGGCTTATTTTTAGAACTTTTTATACTTGAATATTATAAATATATTCATATTTCCATATGTTATTTAAAATAAATTAAACTTTGTTTTCACAAAAATTTGGAAATATAACTAATCTAAATGAATTATCTTTAGTCTAAATCTTAATATTTAATAAATTGTATAAATCTTTAGGTTTTTGAGTCAATGTATGCATATCTAACATATATTTGTAATGATTATATTTATAAATTTTAAATTATCTTTGATAAATTTAAACATGAAAATATTTTCTCAGAATATGAATAATAATTCACATAAAGCTCCGTTTTATCTTATAATCTCAATTTTGTAATGAATATGAAAATAAATAATCTATTGATTTGTTTTAATTTTATTATTAGATTATGTTTAGGAGAATCAAATGTTTCTGTTTGTGAATTGTAATTTTAATTACATGGGCTTACATATGCTTATAAAATTTCGCAACGTTTTTTAAGCGCGCTGCAAAATGTATCTTTCTTTATTTTATATTAAATATATCTATTGAATCCCTGGTAGAAATGTGAGCATTAAAAATGGTGTGTATAAAAATTTGAGGTTATTAGTTATAAAAATGCCAAATAAATGGCCAATAAATGTTAAAAAAAGCGTTTTCATTTCTACTGGCCAAAAAATGGTAAAAAAAACGTTTCAATTTCCACCAGGGATGTTCAATTACTTATACTTTTTTGTGAACATTAAAAAGTATGAAATTTTAATTTCGATTATTAATTTAAATATCAAATCCAATTTACAAAAATACATATAAATAAATTTATTTTTAAAATTAATTATAATAATCTAAAAAATACATGCCTGAATCTTATAAAATAAAAGTAATAAACACTTAGCAACATTAAAAATGTACTCCACTTTATTGTCATAATCTTTAAAGTCTTGACAAAATTAAATTAAGCAACTGTTATTTTTTCAAGTTAATTAAATTTTCTTAAAATTAACATTCACGAACTTGACCCTCGTCCCTAATTCTCACTGAAGACGTATAGAAAGAAAAGAGTATAGTGTTTTTAAAATAAACCGGTCATCGTGACACACACCCGCACACACATACGCCATGTGAGAATAAGATTGAACGTAAAGTTTGAAAATTTAGAACGAGGCCTATAGGTTTCTTTTAACACGAAAATAAGAAAATAAAGAGCCTAAGACAGAGAGGAATGTCTAATGTAAAATTTAGGCTAATATCGAATTATCAACTATATGTATACATAAGTTTGCTAACCGGTCAATAGCATTATGACCTTTAAACTGTTAAATAAAGCCAGCATAAAGTTTTAAGTAAAGACGAATGACCCTATTCCTAATTGGACTGTGATACAGTTTTACTTCTCAGGGTAAGATGGGAATTAATATGCTTGGACAATGTCAATTATTAAAATTGCCGATAATTCATATTGATATTTCATATTCGTGATTACGAAGTATAATTTTCATCAACTTTTTTAATATGCATCAACGAAATTTTATTGAAAAATGTGTAATTAATGTAATAATATTTTTAAAATCTTAACAATTATTTCAAAATATATACTTTTCATAATTTTATCAATTTTTTTTTCAATGCTTCAATCAAAAATCTTTCTTTTTTTAAATATTTATTTTGATGTCTATATACAATACTTAATAAAGATACAAACACACATAAAATGCTATAATTAAATAATATAATAATCTATTTATTATTTAAGAATAAATTAATAAAATAAATAATTTTGTTTGCTTTAGAGTTTATATATAACCTTTATTCTACGTTCTTACGTTCTTAAAATGGAATAAAAATATTAAATAATGAAAAAACAATACTGACCTCTTACTTACATCAACTATAAATAATATTTTTAAAACAGAAAACTCGGTCAAAACTAAGCAAATGTAACCTGCAAACTTTATATATAAACATTCTTCATGTACTACTTTTAAAGTGCATATTGTATATTTACATTAATTATATTTTATTAATTATTGAGATTTACTTTATCTAAAGATCGTAATATGTTTAGTGGTTTTACAAGCAATATTTTTTCATAATTGTACTTTAATTGTAAATAATTATTAAAAATTTTTAAATGTAATTTGCAAGTTTAATGAAAAATATTTAAAACTTACTGCATAACAGACTATTAGTCAATCAATGTTTAATTGATTAATCGAATCATCCAATTATTCGACTTTGACAATCAACTAAATCAAATTACGATGGATCACTCAATTCATCAACACGAGTAAAATTTGTAAAATCAAATGAAGGACAATTTTAGATTTTTGGAATTATTATTTTATAACATAATAAAGAATTTCCTTTTTTAATTCTCCAAAATATTTGAAAATTACAATTTGACTATTTAAAAAAATTTACCTGTATAAAAAACTTTTTACAGAATTTTTATTTAAAATGTTAATTAAAAGTATATTTTAAAATTTTATGAAAATAATTTTAGTTAATTTCGAATATTATAACTTTTTTTTAGGTAAAAACGTCAATGGCTGGACGAAAATTCCGTGCTTCCGTGGAAAATCAGCTAATGGACCTAATGGTATACATGGGGCTAATGGTATTGCTGTTAAATTTGGTTCACGTATTGGTCCTCCACAATGTCCACATTCGGTATTAAGTAGTACGCGTAGTTCAGTTAGCAGTTCACCAATAAGTCCTTGTCCGACACCCATGCCTTTTCTTGTTACATCAGGATCAATGAGGTAAGAAAACAAGAAACATTTACTTTTCTTTTGAAGGAAAATTCTTGCTTTAGAAAGGTTAAAAAAAGATTTTTTTAGCAATTTTTTTAGAATGCATAAAAATTGAATTCAACGAACTCTTTTTGATTTCTAAGTTAAAGCTTTTTCCACGTTATAGAAAAATGTGCTTTTTGAAAAAAAAATCACTTTAACTTTCTATAAAAATAGTTTTAAAAGACTTTTTAAACAATTATTTTAGTTCATATACAATATTGAAGATAAAAATTTTTAAGTCTAATCCAGTTTAATCCAATAAGCCGTCTAGTTTTTCTTTTTTTTCAATCAATTTAAAAAATCGAAAATATGAAAATGGAAATGAACACTTTTCAAAGTTTCCGATTAAAATATACATCAACTTTCAGTTATATACACTAATAATCCGTTAATCAGCTATTCCTGGTTCATGTAATAGACTTTGAACTCTTTGAAAAACTTTGTTTCTATAAATTTGCTCGATTTTACGAGCCGTACGGACTTTTAAATCTAAATAATTAAATTTTCTTTACGTTCTTTATGTTAATTAAAAAAGTAAATTTTATTATACTATTCGTTGTTTATTAAAAATAAAGCTTTAAAAAATTTATTTAAAAAATTTGTATAGTATAATATTTTTATATAAATTCAATGTCTTACATTACCTGACTGTATCTACTTTTAACATGCATAACTAAACTATTCATGTTACTTTGCTGTCACAAGTGGCAATATTCACAAGATTTCCCTTGAGTTCAATTAATTATTTTTTTTTTTATTTTTATCGTGACAAATAATATTTTAAGTAATTTTCATTAAGCGTTTATAAAAAAAGTAAATTGCTACACGTGTCTAATTTTATTTAATTATTTTTTTTATTTTACTATATTTTTTACTGCAGCTTTTCGAGTAAACAAATTTTGTTTTTAATTTTAATAATTATTATAATTATATTATAATTAAAAGTGATTTCATAATTTTTTTTCTGTATTTTATATCCATGTTTACAAAAATTCAAAAGAATAATGGTAAAAATTTAATTTTAATCATATGTTTTTTTTAAATTAATTATTATAATTAAATTTTGAAGACATATTGTTGCTAATTGACTGTCCATGATTGTTGCTTACTTTAGGTAGACGTGTAATATACGCATATATAAAGTAAAAGCTAAAAATAGTTTTTCACGCCTGAATTAATAATATTTGAGAAGACTATATGTGGAACATTAGAAAAGTTGTTAGTTGGATACTATATACATTTAGTCGTCTACAATATGCAACGTGCCGGTATTATTGATCGTGTTAACATGCCGCATATACACTTTATTATTTATTCTCTTATTTTTACATTATATCGTTTGCCTCTTTTTTTTGATTTTTCAAAAATTTTGAATGCTATTTTTTGTTTTTTTTTTGCTTTTTTTAATCTTTTAAAGAATTGCATTTGTAAGAACGAAAATGATCGATGTGTATTTTCGCACCTTTTTGATATATCAATTTTAAATTAAAGGTTTAGAACTTGATTGATGAGCAGCAGAAAAACTATATAAAATTCTATTTATTTTATAAGAGCTTTTAGTAGATGATAAAAAAATTATAATTAATCACTTGTGAGAAAACATTATTTAAATTAAAATTTTTAGTATCAAGAAAAAAAGTTTAATTTCAAAAACACTAATGAATGGAGTAAATATTTTAAATGAACACTTACATAAACTTAGTAAGCAAGAAAAATATCATCTCGAACATAAAATAATAACATTATCTCATCTCTATTTTCTAATATTCAATCGACGCGCGCACATCTTGATTTCCTTGATATCGATTCCTTCTTACTGTTTTTCTGGCAAATAATGAAAAATAAAAAAGTAAAAGCACGATTATGAACCTCAAATTTAAAATGTAGTTTACGGAATTATTATTTTCCTTGAATTTGAAATTTTACAATGTTGAATGTTTGTAACAATTCTTACATAAATACAGAATTTTCAAACCTTTTAAGGAAGGTTAAGAGACATCGATAATACAAAATAAATATTCTTTATTTCACATGCTGATCATGTGTACAATATATATACGCACATCCGTTATGCATTACGTGTTTACTACTGAAAAGTTCGAACAAAGTGCATTTATACATGCTGTTAATGTTTAGCTAATATTTTTATTAAGTACTTAGATATTTGATTATAAGGAAGTATTTACGTTTAATGAAGATGAACCTAAAAATTTAGTCACTAAATGAAAGGATAAGGATTAAGAAATTATTGAATTCAATTTTTATGGTCTTGAATGACGTTCGTTTTTCTTTATTTGGTGCTATATGTGTATGGCATAAAAATATACATTGAATAACGTTATGGATAATTAAAATATTTTACGTCATACTTCAAAGTACAAACACATTTAAGTATCTTAAATATGCTTATTTAACTTAATTGGATTCTATAATTCAAATTGGAGGAAAAAAATTCTTCCTTGTAAAAAAGTCTAATTTTTTATAAATTTAAATATATTCTTTTATATCAATGTCTACATATTCTTTATCAAGTTCGTAACGCAACGTTTATTTTAATTATCAGATAATCTATTAAAAGAATGTATAAATCTTATGAAATTAGAAAAGCAAAACTATAAAACGAAGAAAGCTCTTAATTTTCAATTCTTATCCTCAACTTAAAGTTATCTTTGACCTCGCGTGATCGTCTAACCATATGCCATTATTTCCTTACATCGAATTTTCGAGCATAGTTTAGTATGCATTTTAATACGTATAGACTTCTTTATTTTCTGCTTGGTTTACATGTATACATTCAAATGGTAATTGGGTTATTTCAAATTTGATTTTAGGAAAGTTCAGTTGTAAATATATGTACTGAATTTGAACATTTTATTTCAAGGATAAAAAAATTTTTTTAGCCAAATTTAGATTTTTTGCTTTGTAGAAATATTAAAATTTTTAACTTTTTAATATTAATACCATTTTTTGCAATTTCACTAAACGTTTTAAGTTATTTATATTATACATGAATAAATTCGTAATGACTAATTCATAACTTATCTTTTGTATGGATAGAAAATTCTATTCTAAAAATATATTATTGAAATAGATATTTCAAAGAGTTGTAAATGCTTAGTATTTATGAATAAATTTTATATAAATAGCTTACAAAATTTTGTTAAAACGTTAGAAAATTTTGTAAGAAATTTTTTTCAAATAATACATACAAGAAATTTTTATGAAAATTTATGCTTATCAAACATTATTGCATGTTAAAATCTTGCAAAATTCCAAAATTTCTACAAGAATTTTTGAAAATTCATGTGTTACTTCTTTAAAAATTATTGAAAAATATTTTATCACACGTTTTACAATCATGCTAAATATATTGTGTAAACGCATAAATTTCTCTGAATTCCTCGTATGCAATCTATACCCATATGTCCAATATAAATTTAAAAATATCACTTTTAATGATATGCATTTGTTTAAACAGTGGTATGGTACAAATAAGCGCGGGTGCAAATCTTTCACCAGACCAGACTTTCGGCTCAATCAGATCACTTTCAGTTACAAGGGAGGTTGCTAGTTTTCCGTTGTCACGAACGCCTACCCCACCACCGCAACATAGGTAATAATAATTTCATATATTTATATTTTTTATAATTACTTTATATTTCAATACTTAAATTAAAAATGCAATTTCACAGTGACGATATTAGTTTTATTATAATACAATGTCACTAGAAAATTTTTTTACTATTACTTTGTCTATTTTTATCTTTTTGTTACGTTTACATAATACCGCAAACAGTATATAATACGTAGTTGACAATGAATCAGTAACTACATTAGAAAAGTACTTAATTGTCTATATATATTAATGTCTACTACATATTTTGGCTAGCTTTTAATATTATTAAGCAATTCGATTTATTTATAACTGAACAAAAAACCAATTAAACATTCTGTATTCTTTCAATGCTAAATTTAAGATTGCTTTATCTCGTTCAATAATATTTAACCGTATATTTATAAATTAAAATTCACAAATGCAAATTTAAAAAACATTTCTATAAACTGACATTAGTTAAAGCAAATTTGAAATTTTAGACAAGTAGCGAGTCAGCAAACAGATAGCGAAGATACATCGGCTATACAAACTTCAAACAATAGTCCTCCATGTCTAGACAGTACAACAAAAGATATCACAATGACAGCTATAAGTCAACAGCCACGACCAGAAATTCATGTGCTTGCACCATCTCATCGTAATGATTCGTTAGATACAACGTCGACGACGTCAACGATACTACAGACACAACAGCAACCATCAAGTGGTCCACGAAAATCTGTTAGTATAGTATTACCGGATGAAACTCTCGGATGACAAGCTACTGGACATATGGTGCACCGTTGCGGCGCCGAGCCTCTATCATAAATTTATTTATGGCCTGAAAAATATTTAATAATGGGATTCATGTGGAATTTTTAATGAGAATTAATAACGTGATTAAGAATGTGATTTACTATGATTATTAATAGGTTTTTAAAAAAGTTCTCGAAATTTCTTTAACCTTTCTACACATGATAAAAAGTAACAAGAACTTAACCGGGTTCTCATTCATCAAATGCATTGATTTTTAATTGGAATTGTGCGTAAGAAGGTTAAAGAGATTAACTTTTAATTCATTAAAGACTGCTTAAGTTTATCGGTTCATAAACGTAAATGTTGAGACTTAATTGCTTTTATAAAAAAGAAAATTGTCAAAGAAATTTCTGAATTCTAACATTGTGGATGCTGTTTTGTTGACATTTGCCATTTATTTAGACTGTTCAAGTTTGATCGATCGTATGCATAAAAAGTACGATTAAATGCTCAAATGCCTAATAATATAACATTTAAAAATCAAATACGTAAACAACTTATTTGTTATATAGTCATATCATGAGTATCCACAATGAAACTGAATAATTTTTTATTGGACTTCAAAACAAGATGTATTAGAGACCGAATGAATAACTAAAATGCAGTTGATGAAAAATAATTGATACTATTTTTCATGACTTTAATATTCAACTGAAAACAATCAACAGCGTGCAATAACGTCTTTGTTCAATTAAATTTATTATAAAAGCAAGCAATGCAGTGAAGTGCAGTGTAACATGAATCCCAACTAAATAAGGCCTTTTAAATGAACTTTTAATTAAGAAACCTAGTCTTGTACATATAAAACAGAAAAAATCAGGAGACAAACGTACGCGTAGAGGCAAGATGAACACACCGTATAATCAAACGATCAAAGACATACGTATAAAAAGTGTCAAATCGCAGCATAAGCGATTTCATATTATTCTGCTATATTTTAATTGTTTACAATTTTGTATGAAATTATTTTAGTTTTACGTAGTTATTGCTTCATTATAATAAGTGATTAAATGCTAGTAAACATTTTTTTTTATTTATACTTTCTATTGCCTATAATAATCGCGTAGATAATAAACTAAAATTATTCCATGTGAAATTATTTCAATTTTTATACGCAGAATTGTTTTCTCGAAATCGAGCGAGGATACGCGTGAGATAAAAAAAAAGTTAAATAACCAGAAAACGAGACCTTTATTCTCACTTACTTTACGCGTAATCAGCCCATAATTATCATGTAAGTCGGACAATACGTTGTATTAATTATAATCTAATTGTAAATTTGCGTTTTTTTAGTCGTCTCGTGTAAAAGAAAAAATTGTAAAAAGAATTTATGATTTTAAAAATGGCTTTTAAAAAATCATTTTTCAAATGCTTATCGTTACATTTAAAAGAGAAGGAGAAATTTTCTTTTTTTAGCTTATAAGCCTAAAAAAGAAATTCCAATATTCTGCGTAGAATCTCGTTGTACGTGTGAATTTTTAGAGGTTCGCATATTGAATATTATAAATAAGGAATAAAAAAGAAAGGAAAGAAAGAACGTAAATTTCCATATCGACAGCGTAAGTTTACACTCAGGAAACATTTACGGATGTTTAATATAAAAATGTAAATCCGTAAAATACGATATTATACAACTTACTCGTGCCAAAAAATAAAAAAAATTAAAAAAAAAATATCCATGCGATACTCAAGTATATTACCGCGTCGTAATACGGCCCAATGCGTATGCTATCAATTCTACTTGTAACTTAACAGGGATGATTAATTCTGATCGAATAAAATAGAATGATGTAGTAGTTAGTTAAAAAAAATTCTTTAAGATTAATTAAATTTTACAAAAAAAAAAAAAAAAAATTCTCTTGAAACTTAAGAAATTTAAGATAGTATAATTTTTATTTAATGTTTGTATAACATTAATATATACAATCACTATGATAAAATCATCTTTCACTTGCGTAAAAACAAATACTAAAGATTTCAATGAAATACTTAAAGAATTAGTATCCAGGAATAGAATAGTAGTTGGTCCCTGTTATCGCATTGTAATATGAGTAAGCGAGAAACGCTGAAGATGAATTTAATGATTGCCAAATGAGTACAGACTGTTTATTGAACGTAAACTTACTCGATGTCAGATATCCAAAATTAAAATTAGCTAATTAAAAAAAAAAAAGATTTTTAGGGAAATGTGTAATATATTAATAGAAAAAATAATTGGCATTTAAAAAGTCAATCTTATCATCGTTAAGTTTTAAATTTATTTTTATTTAATAATTGTCATGCGGATAAACAAATTTATCATTTGGCATGAAAAAATTTTTCAATATTTTAAATATTAAAAATTTTACTCATTTCTTTCTTTTTTTCTTAGTTTATTAATATCAGATTAGCATTACAATATATTACCGATAAATCATCAATAGTTTTTAAGGAACATTAGGAATTGACAGATTTTTCAAGGATGATTCTTTTTTTGTAACTCGTTAAATATAAAGTCATCACGTAAAAAAAAATAAAAATCTCAAAGCTTTGAATATCATTTAAAGTAACAACCTTAGATCTTAAAAAGCAAAATCAAATATGTAATAGGATATTTAAATTCTCGCAACTCCAATAATTTTTAGATAATTAATAAAAATAATATAACTGCTATAATGACACTTGAATAAGAATATAAAAAAAGAAATTAAAGTCCAAGCTTACATGTTTTTAATGGAAATATAAATAAACGCTTGCAGCATTACAATTACATGATAACGTCCAATCCGATAGATAAATTATTAGACATACAGAACTGCCTAAGAGTAGATCATGGTTTTTCTTTTTTTAATATTAGAACGTTAATACACTTATAATTCAAAGTTTTGATAAACACATTGATATAAAAAAAATCCTACGTTTTTTTTTTAAATACAAGCACATTCCTAAAGTTTATTAACATCTGAGTCTCATTGCTAAAAAGAAACCATGATAATTGTAATTATTCTAGCAACTTATTAGTTCGCGAAGGCCTCGAGCTATATATGATAATCGAGTATAGAAAAATTATTGATGATCTTCTATTGATTAATCTCAAAAATTATGCAACCCATGCATATCAAACGAGCTCTAGTTGTAAATTTTTCATTTTTTTGTACTAAGAAAAATCGCACAATCTATGAAGAAAAATAAATTTAACAATCTACGTTGATGAAATACATTTTAGAATCAATCATAACGCAATAGCAATCAAAATTATTTAAAAATAACTTTTTATTTATTGTTCATAAATATTTTTGTCATTTAAAAGATGTAAATGTAATCTATATGTTAATGACTTTTTTCGACTGACTGTTGAAGTATATATATTTTACGTGACTGTATGATACAATCAAACGCACTAAAATTTGAGAAAATATAGGATATTATACAATAATTTTTCTGCTCGATCAAATTGAAAACAGAAATGGCCTCTGATCAAGGCAACTTAAAAAGTTTTTTTCGCGAAAATGTGATATAATTAAATTAAAGAACAAAAGAAAAGAATTAAAAAAAACTTATCAACATTATTTGCTCTCTTATTACCTATCTGTTGCAAAAAAAAAAGTAATGAACGATTGGTATGATTAAAAGATGTATGTATCACAAGATGGCGTTAAACAAATATAAATTTTACATAAAATATTGTAATCGCTCGTACGTATACATAATAATAAATATATGCAAATGCGCAATTTAAACATTAAAAATAATAAGAATGATCATAAGGTTTTCTTTTCTTTTTCTGTTAATTTCGCGAGAATTCGATCGTAATGAGTTTCAGGCCTTTTTGTTCGCTGTGATAAGACGCGTACAATCAACAGTCTATCACATAACAATTTAATCAGTAAAAGTTTATTAAGCTAATATGTTAAAAAATTATGATATTAATGGTTATTTTTACTCTATACTTTGCTTTATATTTGAAATCATAATAAATTATCGGTTATAAGTGCTCTATAAAACGATTAACTAACAAGATTTGTTACACTGAAAAATTTTTTAATTATAATAGTTCAATCAACAGTGACATATTGTGACACTCTTTTATTTAAAAAAAAAATATCTGTATTAATTAATGTCTATTAATTCATCATTAACATGAAATGAATAAAGTAAATAATAAACAACGTAGTTAATAAGTGTTGTAAAAGGCAAATTGTTGAATGTTACAATATACTTCCGTAAACAGGTGTAGAAAATTTTTCAGTGTGCGTCTTAAAATTTTCGTAGGAGATATACCTTGCAAAACAAAAAAAAAATAAAAATTATAAAAACTTTCACCACGTAACTGTAATTTATTATTTTTTACAAGAGCGAAAAATAAGAAAAAAAAAATAGTTTGTGATATTAGGAATAAATATATTATGTTTAGTTTGAGATTTTTGTCCAGTGACGAAAGAAAAGAGTTGGAGATATAAACATTTTATTTCTTTTTTGTATCGATATTACATATTATACACAGAAGAAAATGTTTTAAAAATTAAATTATGCAATGCATAGATATCAAATTTTAATGTCTAATATTAAGATATTAATAAATATCCCAATAAACAGCGTATTTATTATTCGCTATAGTATATCACAGTTAAATTTAAAGAAAAAAGGGTAAAAGATTGTTTTTAATCTTTATACTATATAAACAAGTGAATCATTTTTAAAACATTTTTTTCCTTCCGGCGCTCATTAATTTAAAAAAAAAAAATTAACTCATAATTATAATACAATATCCATGTTAAGCTTCGATTTTTATTTTATTGTTGCTGAATAAAATGATATCTTTTTACTTGTGTTGGTACATGTAATTATAAACAACATTGTTTCATTTATCCTTTTAATTTTGTAAGACTCCTTGCGGTAAAGAAAAAAAATTAAGGTTGCCGAATTACTCGTGTGACGTTTTCAATAAACTTTTTTTACCTATACGTATTTAATGTAAGGAAAAATATCGTCTCATTATTAGCCATAAAAAAGAAATAAATAAAATACTGTTTTCATTATAACATATATGATGTATACATATATTCGACCCTAACGCTATATTTGCGAAATTTCCACTATTACGATTCAAACAAGGCTCATACAAAAATTTTCCATGCTTAAAATATAAAAAAATAAATAAATAAATACATACATGTGGTATAATAATTGCGTAAAGGAAAAAAATGTAGCAGCTGTAAATGCTGTAATTATAAATTTATCGTTATGTCATTTTTTTAAACATTGTTTCTAATTACTTCACCTTGTGCTCGTTTAAATTCCAAAAAAAGAAACACTTTCGGCGTTGTTTTTATTTATTGCTGGGTATTCATTGGAGATGCTAGTAAAGAAAATTTATTAAGATTCAACGTTGTATGACGAAAAAAGGGGAAGTATTTGTTACCTAAAAAAATGGATCTGTGCTATTGACAATTCGTACTATATTTATACCAACCTGTATATTTTGTCCATAGAACAAATAAAACTTTAATAAAAATTAAATTTTACATTCTTGTTATTAGCCGTAAATTTTAACTTTTTTGATTTTTTTAATTTCATCTTTTATCATTTCTTTTTTAATTATTTAAGAATTTATTTTCTTTTACTGTTTTTAAATGAATACAATTGAACTTTTGATTTTGTTTTTCAAAAAACGACAATAATTATTTGCAGCAATTGATATAGGATTTAAGATCATTAAATAATCATGTTCATACGATTTATCAGCGATTTAATATTTAGAGAAAATAAAAAAAATCAAGTCAATGGATAGTTTGATTAAATAAAATGATATTTTATCATATACAGGGAAAATGAAATATTTTTTCATCGAAAGTAAAACATTATATGTGTATGCCATCTTATTGTAACGTTAAATGCATCTCTACTGACACGTGGAATTTTCATTATTAAACAGTAAAATTTATTATATTTTTTAAATTATATATAAATATTATTTTAAAATAAACAAAAAAAATTTATATAACAATATGAAAATTCTTGAAATATGAAAAATTCTTCAATTAGATATAAATTAAGCTTATAAATCAATATACGATTTATTCGCAAGTTGTTACTAAAATCTTACTAAACTCTTACGAATTACGTATGCTTATCGCAACATCGTTATACAATCAACTATTGCATTTAACTATCCTTTAAGTTGTTGACCTTTAAAAATCACAGGTTACTTTTATATTTTCTTCGTTTTTTCGTCACATAAGTAATATAACTCAAAAACATTAGTAAAAGAGATACAAAATCTTCTAATTTAAAGTATGAACGTATTTTTATGATTAATAATCAATAATTTATCTTTGGAATGGTATTAAATGTTAAAAATGTTTATTACATTTAAATAAAAAGTGAATTATACTTGCATAATTAGTTTTTAATTTATTTTAAATTTACATAAATTACATGATATATATAAAACTTAGCATTTTGTATAAATCAATGTATAATGCGTATTCAGTTACAAAAAAGATTTTTAGTAAAAGAATTTATAATATCAAAAAATTAATAAAATACTTGAAAATTTTAATCGAAAACGGAATTATTAATTGGTTAGTGGATGATGATAAAGAAAAATGAAAAATTAATAAAAATTGTACATCATGACATTGTACATTTTTCATGAGAAACATTAATCAATATTTACTATATTGTATAACAATAAAAATCTTTTCAGATATTTTCGATATCTATCTAATGGTATGCATTATAAAAATTATATTTATAAAAAATAAAATAACTTCTATATTCGTTATTTACATTTCTATAAAAGTTGACAAGTCAAAATAAAAATTATTATTTTGTACATAATAAATGCATTTTGGTAAATAACTGATTTTGTTTTTCATAAATGTTGTTTTATGTATCGAGTTACAATTTGTTGAGGCCTTAATTCCCATTGAGTTAGCACACTTTTTGGAGGACACACCTAAAAAATTAAATATAATTTACTTAATATTTACTTAAACATAAATATGTCATTGTTTTCATTGATTAAAATTTTAATTTAAAAAATGTAAAAATATATTTTTACCTGATCGCCCTGAAAACGATTGAGAAAAGCAACGCAAACAATAGCGGCTCTAATACCAGCCATATGAGTTAAAGCAGAAAAACAAGTGGCTTCCATTTCAATATTACGTACTCCAGCATTATGTAGTCTTTTTAAATAAGCCATTTTATCAGCTTCTGTATGCTCACAAAAGGCACCATCAAGCCTACCTTGGCCCTCGTAAAAGTCTGCAGCGCACATTGTTTTACCAAGCACAAGTTCATAACCGTCATTTACATCGTGTAATGTTTTTAATTCATGAGCTAATTCATCATCTAAAATTGCCGGTCGTCGAATTTTTTCACCGCATACTACCTATAATTAAGCAAAAAATTTGTTTTTTTATTAATCAATTTAAAACATGTGCTCAGTAAATTTACATTTAAATCACTTAATGAAAGAATAATTTTAAAAGTAATTATGTTTTAAATTTTTTCTAAATATATCTTTAATATTAACTAGCTCTTTAAGAATATTAAAAAAATTATAATTAAAGTATAAATATTAATATTTTGAGCATAAGTTCAATTGCCTCGTCATCATTAGATATTTACAATACATAAACTTCAATACATTTAAAATCATTATAAATTATTTAACTTATGTAATATTTTTTAATTGTTTATAAAAAAAAAATGATAACTTTGATTAATGTACCTGTTCATGATGCGGATTAATCATTTCATCAACGGCTCCAGTTGATATGACAACAGTACCAGGTTCGACGCCAATACCACCGCTCGTACCAATTCTAAAGAAGACTGGATTTTTCGCTTTTGCATAATACATTAATTTAATGATTTCATGAAGAAGAATTTGAAGAGAAGGCACACCAATTCCATGCTACAAAATTTATATTTTGCTTTTAGTAAGAGCGAATGTTACGTAAGCAATTTATAATTTAATAAAAATTCAAAATTTATTTAAAATTATTTATGTAAAGATTTATCTATGTAAACGTCTTTTGAATAGTTTCTATTATGAATTAAGTTGGTTATTAATACATGAAAAATATACTCTCGTAATAAGATCAAAAGTAATAATTTTTAAAATTTCGCTTATTTTCACGAAATACATATGAATTTAAATAATAATAATTTGACAACTAGTAGGAAATTTCCATAAATTCAAAATATAATTCTTAAACAAAAGTAGATGAACATACTTAACATATATGAATCAATGCAAACGTAATTAAGCGTAAACAAACAATCATTTAGTTACTCTAATGATAACATCCATATTCATATTTGCAAAATTGAAACTATTCACTATTCAGATTAGAAGCAATCGATAATCTATAAAATTATCGAACACCACATAACATAGTTCTTGTAAGTAGGTATATAAAAATAATTAAAATACCTACACTAATTGAAAGCACTGGACCAACTTTGTACATATGATAACGATGAGAATGTTCTTGCATATCTTGCAATTGTGTTCCTGCTGGTAATTTATCGCCTAATTCCTTAAACACATATTGTGCGAAATGTTCCATTCGTTTTGGCGCACCACCCATACAGACAAACTATATTAAAATTAAATAATATTTATGTTACTAATAATTTAATACAAATTTTAATCTTATTATTATTATTATTATTTCTATTATTAGAGTATTTTTATTTCAATTTAATATCTATAATTAATAATAAAATCAATGTTATTTTATTGTTGTATTTTATGACGTATTTATAATTAATTTTAATAATGTATAATAGATCAATGCTGTAATAATAATAATTAAATGCGTATAAAAATAGGTAACATTGACATATTATATATGTATATTATTTCTTTCATATAGAGATATCAAAATCATTTGAAATACGCCTAATGTTACAGAAATTATTCATTTTCTTACTGGATTGATATTTCAATTGGAATTGATTCGGTGAAACACGTGCGCATGCTAATGTAAAATGTTTTCTTTTTTTTTCTTGCGAATTATTCATCATTGATAAAGAAGTTTGCACATGTCAACGAGAGTAATACTTGAATTTAATGCATGACGACCTCATGAATGTAATATAATTATTATGATAAGATTATTTTTTATTTTTTTTTTGTACTAAAGTATGCGGATTGTAATGTGCATTAACACTATTTCTGGTAATGTATAAAAATATTGTGTTAACATGCACGTGTTTCTAATGTCGTCAAAATCCACATGGACTTTATATATAGAATATGTATGATTTCTCAAACGTTATGCATTTCAAATGATTTACGCATTTATCTAACACAAAATTAATTATTCTGAATACCGTTAAAAAGATATAACATTTAGTAATATTCGAATGAAAGATAAAAATTCATATTCCTATTTCGTAACAATGAATATTTGTACTTTTTACATTTACGAATTATGTAAAATAGATTGGCAAAGGTCAACGAACCTTGACGTCTCCGAACATCTTGACAAGATCATGGCTTTGAGTTCCGAGAGCAAGATGGTAAAGAATATCGTGATCCAAAGATTTTAGATTTGGATTCTTCAATTTTACTAGTTCATTTTCATTACTGCCAAAAGAACATGTAATACAAATGACATTTATTATTCAATTAAATAACTTAATAAATAATATTTATATGTAGATATATTTTAAAAAACGATTTTTTTTTCAAATTATACATCTGTTTTAAAAATTATTCGCATTCGCAAATATATTATACATAGATAAGTTTGAAAAAAATGAGAAACTTGATATTAACTATTATCTTATTTTCATGCTAACGATAAGAAAACTATTGTAACTGTAAACCGTTTATATATACTTCACATACATGCAAAAAAATGCTATTATTCTTAAGAATTTAATTTTTAAGGCATTCATTGTAAACTCAATAAGATGTTTAATTATAACAAGTTTTCTATTTTAAACAACATTCAAATCATGAAATCTGGTACGTAATTAAGATTAAAAATGAAATACAGTAGTAGAAAATTTTCGAATTGTTTGTTATTTTCTATACATAAATATTTAAAAAATCAAATAAAAAATACCATTATAGATAGGGGATTTTTCAGTAAACTAATATTACGTATTTCTTAACTTGATTATTATGAATCATAAATGCAGAAAAAAGTTTACTATAATCTTATCAATTAAAAATTTTAATTTAATTTCAAATAAAATTTTTACATCAATTGAAAATTTTAAATACAATTTTAAAAAGTTATGAAATATTTAAAATTAGTTACTAATGAAAAATATTGCATAGAATATCGTTTCTACAAATTAATTAAAATCATTTTTAAAAATCGCTAAAAGATAAAATAACTATATAAATTAAAAAATTTTCAACGTGTCGATATATTAATTGATAACTAGAATGAGATTTATAAAATTAATTGATATCTAATTATTTCAACGTTTATTTTAAAATTATAGAAATACTATATTTCATTGCTAAAAATGAACGAGAAATTTAATTTCATTAATATTTAAAAATTTATTATGAATTTAATAATTTAAATAAATATTCTTCATTTATGAAAAGTAACGTTAAAAAATTTGTTTTTTGAAATTCAACTATTGTACTGATACATTAAAAATAAAAAAAAAATACCTTGAATTTTCTTCCTCCTTACTCCGATTTGTAGCGTGTTGTTTATTTTGGTTGACCGTTGACATTTCCGGTATACTAATATCTACAAAATTAATCTAGTAGTTATCACAATTAATACTTTGATATGTATCAAAACGGCAAATTATTAAGCTAAACTGTTGGAATGTACTGTGTGACAATCACATATGTGTCTGCATGTTTTAGAAATTTAATTCATTCAAAGTATAGTACAGTGAATGTTATCATGATTCTTTCCCCCTCTTTTTCTTTATGAATTATGATGACGGTATGACAACTTGGCTCCGGTTTACAAACGTTATGTATAAGATGTTACTCAAGTAATTTTGAATTTATAAATTGCGTTTTTTTAGTATTTGAACCATTAGAAATTAAGAGTCACTTTATAATAACAACTCGTATACTGTTTATAAATATGGGCCTTACATTTCCATTGCTTTTACCATGAACGATTCGATGGTTTGTGATTAAATCTCGTATTTCGTATGTGGACATGGACAGTTCTACTGTTAGAGGCGCTGCTTGACACTAAGCATTCGGCCGCGTCTACAATGCGTTGAAGTCCGACTTACGTCGATAATTAAAGCCACGTTAAGTACTTCGGTTGTTTGAATCTATCGTATAAGAAAATTAAAAGGAATGTAAAATGAACAAGAGACTAATGTTAAATTTAAAAGTCAAACTGTATTGTATCTTTGAACTGTTGTTGTACAAGGTTCGAGGACGAATGCCCCAAGTGTGTTCGCTTAAGCTTATATTTTAGATGTTTTTCTCCCTCCAATCAGTCATCGTATGTATTTTCTTTTCTTAAACTATACTCAAGCTATATCGACTATAAAGTACCAAAATTACTTTGGGTATATTTGCTAAAACTATGTATTTTGAATTTCTATGTGCACATATGCATCGTTAATGGCTTGAGTAATAAAAAGATTTTAACGCTTGGGGAAAATCCTCACCTTTTTGTGCCTCACATTAAGTACTTTTTTTTAATTTCATAATATCAATTTTAATTTTTTTTTTATTATTTAACGTCGCTGTATTTATATTATCATAGTAATGCTAATTAGCGACGGAGGTCGTCCATGTGTTGTTAAATAAAGCACTTGTAAGATACAGTGGTGCTTGTATAAATCGACCGAGAGCGGGAATTGAACTCAGGACCTCGAGATTACGAATCTATCGCTCTACCGACTAAGCCACTGACGACCTCGATTTTTTTTCTTTATTTATTTATTATTTTCTCTTTTAAACATTTTTAAATATACGCGTTGTTATTCCATGTGTATGCGTGTGTACAGGTACTCTGTATAAACATACATGAACTATATAGTAGTGTGCATATACTATAAGCGGTAAATTTTAAATTAATTATCATTTTAATGGTTAAAATATTATTTTTTTAAATAAAAATTTTTTTAAATTTAAAATAAAATTTTTTTTATGAAATTATAAAGTTTTTATAGCATGGTTTGGAAAAAAAAAATGATTCGTTAATCAATCGAAAGTTACAGTCTAAATAATAAAGTGTCATCGTACTAAACGACTTTCTCCTCTTCAGTAGATTTAATATAGTGATAATTACTATTTTACTATTATCATTAAGAAAGACTAAATTTTGGTTATAACTTTTGTAATAAATAATAACTTCAGTTATAAAAATCAAATAAGTTCATTATATAGTTGAATAAGTCAAAAGGTTGATTTGTAATTTTCTATTTAACTTTTATTAAATAATAAACAACAAAAAAAGAATTAAAGGTGAAAAAATGAACAAACACTCGAGTAGCTAGCACTTTTTTATTGTCTCTTTTATAACGTAACGCATCGACTTTAACACCAAACTCTTTTACATTCGAACGCCCGTTGTATCCAGCACTTCAAAAAGGTTATTATATAGGCAGCCTCTTTAGCGTGCGTCGCGTTTATAAAATATGACAAGAAAAAATACATTTATTTATTTTTATTTTTTTTTGGAACGACAGACCGCAAAAATATGTAATTCATATTATATATTTCTTTATTTTTTCTTCTTGTAATACCCATGTTTGTTAATAATACACGTACATAATACATACATGTAAAACCTCAAGTTACAATGGGCTTTACTTATAATCATTTATTCATATATCTTCCACGTCATTTATCTTAACGAACTTGCGGATTACATTAAGCACTTGGATGCGTAATAATTTTCATTTTTTTTCATTGGTTTTATAATGCAATATCGTAAATCGATATATAAGAGGAACACTTAATTTTTTCTTTTTTCACGTTACTACATAGAATGCAAATACAATATATGATATGCGAATATATAATGCAATACAACATACGGCACTGTATTATTTTTTTTTTTCATTTTTTCTTTTCTTTTGTTATTTTTGTTTATTCTTATTGTTAAATATACTAGAGAAATTTGCAGATAATTTTTATAAAACGAGAGATAGACACACTTATTTATTTTTTTTAAGATTATTGGAAAAAAATGTAGATTAAATCAGAATAATGAAGATTAATTACGTTTTTGATTTTCACCGAGTTTTTTTTCATCAAATTTGCGTACTCATAATAGTTTCAAAACGAGATTATCAGTTATTTTAATATATTATTCGAAATAAAATTATACTTTGTTTTATAAAATTTGAATGTGATAATTTTATTGGAATTTTATCATAAAAAATAAGTGTGCCTTTCGAAACTTACGGAATTAGAATTGTATTTAAACGATATTTATTCTATACATCGAGTATATTGGCGTATTTGTTTTTTTTTTTTGTGTTGGTTTAATATAATTTAAATAATTGCGATAATTCGCATCACAGACACATGTCGTTGTATACGCTAAACGGAGAATGGAATCACAATTAGCAAAAATTGGTGAAAAAACGTTCAGCGCCGACGGTGCAAGATTTTCTTTTATATGAATTTTTTTTATTTGTTATTATATATCTTGAAATATTTATTTTTATTTCCTTTATTTTCCCTTACTAAGAGCAAAAAATAACGTTTTTCCCTTTTTCATTTTATTTACTATATTAACAAATGGTTTTTACTCGTAAAATATCACATTCATTTTCTTTTTTCAAAATAACATTATCTACGTTTCTTTCTCTAAGAACTTGAATCTTCAAATATAGACAATACGCACATCATTTCATTTGTATTTTATTTTTACACATTAACTTTTTTTCTTTTTATTTGGATTAAATATTTCCCTCCTTGGTATTTCTGGGTTCTTTTATTTCATTTCTCATTAAAACTTCATTTAACATTGAAATTTCAATAATATTCGGCATTAAAAATTTCTTCTTTCTCGGATAACGACGAAAGAGATATAGGCG
Source organism: Anastatus disparis (assembly GCA_017163975.1). Lineage (NCBI taxonomy): Eukaryota > Metazoa > Arthropoda > Insecta > Hymenoptera > Eupelmidae > Anastatus > Anastatus disparis. The sequence continues at coordinate 8,964,360 of JAFFSR010000251.1, forward strand.
CTTATCAACGATTTTTATAACAACAGAATTTCAAAATTTAATACCAACTTGTGAACAATATTGTGTCAAACTGTAACATTCAAAATTTTTTTATATTTTAAACTTGGCGTTTTTATTTCTCTTTTCATTTTTTTTAATATTATTATTTGATTATACGTACTTCTAATAAATATTGCTGTAACTTGTTTTTGGATTTTTTTTATATTTATTTATTTATTGTAAAAAATACATCAACTATTTTGGCAATGAAACAATCGCTCGAGGTGCGTGTAAACATGATTAAACGTAGAAAATATTGTTATTTAAAACTTATTGATCAATATCAATATTGTAAGCAGTTACGTCGTTCGAAAAAAATCATAGGATTTATTTTGTTAATTAAAAAATTAAATATAGAAGAAAATTTTTTATATCGATTTGATACAGTTACGTAGATTTTATATTAACTCATTATTCTTAAATTTATAAATTTTTTTGTTCTATTTATTTATTTTGTGAAGTAAATGATCGATTAGAAATTGACGGAAGAATTAATTGACGAAAACAAGAATAATTTTTATTTTTGACCGATATTTTTGTGCGGTAATTATGAAAAATTGTTAATTTTAATGCTTTATTTTAGTCTGTTTTCTGTAATTTTAAAAATTCATATAGAATATTAATTTAATAAAGGTGCATCGGACTTTTTGACAATATTATAAAAAAGAGTTTGCTTAAAAAATTGTCAGTCAAGAAAAAATTTTTTACGACTATAGACGATAAAGTTAGTTTTGGAACAAAAAAATTACTGAAATAAATTTATAAATTTACTTTGTATTTTCAACGTTGATATATTATTACAAAAATCTTTTAATTGATTTTGGATTTAATGATCATATTGTGTTAAGAATATTTTTATTATATATCTGTATTTGTAAACATAATAAAACACTGAAAAGAGAATTTTATAAATCAATTAGCATGCTATATGAACACACACAATTTAAATTTTATAATTTAATATTTTTTAACTTTTCATTTTGAATTATAATTTTAAATTCACGAATTTCACGTGTATTGTTGCCTTTATTTTGTGTAAGCTTCTATACAAGATATTTCAATATTACATCAACGTATCAAACAACATAATATATCTATTTTTAACTGTTACGATAATACTAAAAATTCCTTTTACTCTAAAACTCTAAAATGCATCTACCAGACTTTGTTTAAAAAAAAACAACATTTAGTAGTAATAGCGGATAAAACGCTTTTTATTTAAAATTCACGAATTTAATAACCGTGCATTTGTCTAATAAAGCACCGCTAAAAAGAGGCACTCTCCCGGTAAAATTCGCGAATTAAAATCATACATATATATATATCGTTACTCTGAAATAAGCACTTTTATCAAGTGTGCCATATCATTATAACTACTGTGCTATAAATATAACGATGTCATGGTTCGATTTCTTTCGAGTTTTACAATGTTTTTATCGATTAGGCATAAAAGGAATGGCATAGAAATAAAGTTTATATTCTTCATTTCATTGTTTTATTTTTAACAAAATTCATCTTTTGTTATTCATTAGATACAAGAATAAATATAAATTTTAAATATTTTTTCACTGTTAAAAAACAGTATTCATTTAAACATGTATTATTTCAATACAAATAAAACGTTAGTGCTTATTTCAAAGAAAGAGCAGAAATATCAATGTCTAAAAATAAAACACTAGGATTTCGCTTTGCATACATCAAAGCAATATTTAGAAAATTAAATCAACATGATTATTTATTCAATTGTACTACTACTTAGATAGACAATACTGAAATTCCTCATCACCACAGAAAAAAAGACATCTTTTACTTAAAATTCTGCTTGTATCCTTATATTATCTTTTTTACGATCAAAGTTATTAAGAAAAAAAAACTTTTTTTTAATTTTAATTCAGAAACTTAAACTAATCTTCAATTTTACTTTTAATCATTTAAATAAAATATTTGAATAGTAAAAGTTTTTGATGAAAACGCATTTTACGAAATAATTACAAAGATGTCTTGAAAAAGTAACCAAACATCGTAATACTCAAATACTTTGTGTATAATACCGATCTTTATAATTACAGGTGAGAAAATTGCTTTTTTTTTCTAATTCATCAGGATGTACGTAAAAAATGTACCCTTGGAAGTACAATATTCGATATGTATCAGCCAAAAATTGGTCTCATATATATACATCTATATACGTGTATATATATAGTAGTAAACAGTATAATAACCGAGTAATCTCAGCTATTTCGTCAAAAAAATTTTTTTCTTTACTGTGTTCTACAAAAACAACGTTTAACTTTTTTTTCTTTTTTTTTATCATATATCCAACGGTTTAAAACTACGTACCTGTGCAGCAATCAATGACAAAATGATTGACGAAACAAAATTTTCTATGTTTCACGGAGATAACGGAATCTTCATAATTTTTTTCTTTTTTTTGTTTCAATAATAAATGTACGTAATAACACAGCTATTACAAGGAAGAAAGAGCGCCTCTCAGAATTTAAAAATACATAAATATTATATCTTTGCTGCACAATTTTTTTTTCTTATCCTTTCTCGTCCTTATGCAATAAATGTGTACACAATACTTAAATAACTGTATATTCTGAATATAAGAATATAACCGATGGAAGATCTTGCGCATGCCTTAGCGCAAGCGTACTCTAGTACACACACTTTTACCTATCATTATATTATCCTAAATATATATATATATATATATATATATATATCTTATTATTTTTCACTATATATATGGAGCACGTGCGCATGCGTTTTTTCTTTTCTTTTTTTTAAATAGCTTTGTCGTTTAGCGACTATGTCTTGGACCTGTTTAAATGCATAGATGAAAGACATCCTTGTCTTTTCTTCTCCCCTTTTTTTCCTCTTAATGAAATAACCTTACTCGTAATTTTCAGATTCTTGTTGCACGAGCTTAAATCTTCGTGGACTCTTGACACACATTGAACCATGACTATCGTTTGAATGTAAACGACCCTTACGTAGTAAATGGCGCTTTATATAACGAGATATTAATTCCTGGGGTCTCGCTTGCCATTCGTTTAATACTTCCTTTGGTGCGCATACCTGTTAACATAATTAAGAAAAGAGAATTCTTACTTAGTTATATTTAAATAAGGAATTTTTTTAAATTTTGATTAAAAAATCAATATGTGAGCATGATTTTATATTGAATTGAACATAATTTACATAATATTTTTTATTTTTTTTAACGTCACTGTATTTATGGTAACATTGTGATACTAATTAGCGACGGAGGTTTCTCAGTATTTTTGTTAAAAAAGCACATGTATCATATATACAGTGGTGCTTGTATCTACCAGCTGCCGAGAGCGGGATTTGAACCTGGGACCTCGAGATTACGAATCCATCGCTCTACTCAATGAGCCACTGACGACCTCAAAGTAAAAATTACAATACTTGTTGTAAAGCTGCCACAAACTGTCATTACTATACTTTGTGGTAAAATTCGTTAGAAATACTATGAAAATTCTTATAAGATATGAATTTTTATGATGAAAGTTTTTGCTAGTTTTATAATACATTATTTTTATTTTTACAATATTGTAATTTTACTGTACTTTTCTTTCTGCGTATAATTCTATTAATTAAATTAAATAAATTTGGATAAAGGTTCACTCTAACTTTGGAATCGTAATTAAAATTTGACATTGATAAAACAAAATTATGCTCAGTAAAATCTTCACTTCAACAAAGTACAATTTCACTCTACTGAAATGAAATTTTGGTTTTCGCTCCAAGAGTAGAGTAGATTTTGATTATAATTAATTTAGCATTATTTATAACTCACCTGATCGCCTTTAAATCGATCGAGTAAAGCAACACAAATAATAGCAGCTTTGATACCAGCGTGATGCGTCAATGCAGCAAACGCTATTGACTCCATTTCAATATTAACAACCCCAGCTTCTTGTAAACTTGTCAAATAATCATTTTTTTCTTGTTCGGTAAATTCACAAAAAGCACCATCGAGTCTACCTTGACCCTCATAAAAATCTGAAGTACACATTGTCTTGCCTGACACAGTATCATAAGGATCATCAGAATGTGACAGTACTTTGAGCTCGCGTACCAGTTGACTATCAAGAACGGCTGGCCGGTGAACTTTTTTACCAAGTATATGCTGTTAAAAAATAAAACTTATTTTTATTTTATTGTATTACAAAATATTTTTTTAGATATTTATTATTTTATTATAATCTTTAATTAAGATGTGCAACTAAATATCTTTATTTAAGTTTTCAGTAAACAATTTTCTAGTTTTATGTTTTTATTATATATAACTATACAAAAATTTATATTACAATTCAAATTTCTACGAAAAACGAATGTATATTTAATTCCATTGTATATTAAATTCCATAAATATTTCAAAACGAATTTATAAGTATATTAAATGCTTTCTATTATGTCCATTGTTATTATTAAATAGGTCACGTCTTTCATTTTATCCTTTTGCATTGAGATTTTTTAAAATTAAATGAAAGGTTCAGTGATTTTATTATTTTTTTGCAATACAAATATATTTAATTTCAATTTTTAATTTAGTTTAAAATTCAAGGAATAAAAATTTAAAGCATACAAATGTTTATAGCCAATATCAAACCAAAAAACTCAGAATCCAGAAATAAAATGAAATTCGGCTGATGTTATATAATTTGAACTAACAATAAAGTTCGTTAATGTTATAAACATTTTCTAACTGTTTTACGCTTTAGCCATAGTCATATAACCATCTTATGTAATATTAAAGTTAAAGGTTGAAATAGTTATATTTAAAGCGCAAGGTTAGAGAGCAAACAATTTAGTTTACAGAACAATTTTATTGGACAACTTTAAACATTAACTTGCCAGCCCCAAGAGCGAATGAAAACGTTTCATGTTAAATATTGATAAAGGGCTTTTGTTTGTCTTCCAATAAACGGAGTCGCGAGTTTAATCGAACGAAGCAACTATTTTATCGAGAAATGCTTTAGATATGTTTTTAATGGAATTTAATTATCTTTTGGATAGATTGAATGGTTAGCGTTTGATTTTTATTTAATAATTAAAAACCTACGTAATATTGTTGAATTTAAAATAAAAACGAAAATCTAATCATTTTTCATATAGCACAAAATGTTTTTATGGAATGTTTTAAATCCTTAATAAATGTTTTTAAAACTTTCCTATGTCCACTTATATTACGCTTAACCATTATTTGAAAACATATACAGTTAAAACATTTTTAATAAAGTTTTTGAAAATATTTTATGAAATATTGCTTTATATTGATGTTTGTATTGACGTTTTTAAAAGGTTTCTGAAAAATTTCTATCAAATATTTTTAAAAACAATTAATTGAAGAATCATTTTTTATTTTTTGTTTAATTAATCGTGAAACCAAAATTAACTTCTCGTTTATTAATAAAGTAAAAAATACAATACCTGCTCATAGTAAGGATTTAACATTTCATCCACAGCCTCTTCGGTGATAACAACAGTGCCACCTTCAATACCAATACCACCACATGTGCCAAGTCTAAAGAAAACTGGATTTTTCACTTTTGCGTGATACATGAGCTTTATGATTTCGTGGAGGAGAATTCCAATTGAAGGTATTCCCATACCATGCTGTATCAAACAAAATTTTATTTTATTATAGATTTTTTTCTCATATCGAAGAAGTAAAGTGATATTTGTTTAGGAGTCAAAGTTTAAACATTTTTAAAGAAAGCTTAAAAATTTTCATGTAATACTTTTTAAATATTTAATATATTATTTTTTGATACTCTGTGCGCGAAATTCAATTTCGCGTGCCTTTGTAGCGTACGCAAAATACTGTATTCGGACACACTATAAGTTGAGCGTGCGCAAAATGATTGAGCGTGCGCAAAATAGATTTAGCGTGCGCAAAATAAACTCAGCGTGCGCAAAATAGATTCGGCGTGCGCAAAATGAATTCAACGGGCGTAACATAAACAGTATGTGAACTGATATGGGGTAAAATTAAAATAACATAATTTTTTTTCTATAGTTCAATGGATTGATAGGCGAAGTTGAAAATAATTTTCACCTTTATTTTATAGTTTTGAAAATAATCTTTCAAAATTTAATCAGATCAAATATATTTTCACAGAATATAAATTTAGTTGTTTTATAAATTGTGTTTTTTTATTTTATGAATTATTATTTATATTTCGGAGTCGGGGGGCTCCGCCCCCCGAATCACAGGACCCCCCCCCTCTTCCGTCTCACACCGAATCCCTGTAAATTAATATTATAAATAATTGACTCTCTCGATATCAACCTTTATTTTATAGTTTTGACAATAATCTTTCAAAATTTAATCAGATCAAATATATTTTCATAGAATATGAATTTAGTTGTTTTATAAATTATGTTTTTTTATTTTATGAATTATTATTCATATTTCGGAGTCGGGGGCTCCGCCCCCCGAATCTCAAGACCCCCCCCCTCTTCCGTCTCACACCGAATCCCTGTAAATTAATATTATAAATAATTGACTCTCTCGATATCAAAGCATTATATACAATACTAATGTAAATTCTTATGTTCAAAATAAACGATGTACGCATCGAATTTCGCGCAACTTGAGTCAAAAAATAGTATGTGTAACACGTGCGCTCAACGGGATTTGTCACTCGTGTGAGTTTGGCGCCCTCGCTTCGCTCGGGCGACAAACTCTCACTCGTGCCAGAATCCCTTATTTCGCGCACTTGTTACACAAAATACTATACTACGAATTTTTGTAATTCCATGAGTAGAAATTTGAGAAAAAACCATACTTGTAACAAGAATTTACAATTTGAACAAAAAATTTTTACCCATACCAGTATAAAAACTTTATAAAACATTTAAATTATTTACGAGCAAATACAACTTTACTAGAAAAAAATAAAAATTTTGATATGAGCATAAAAAGTTAACATTTCTTTGAATACATTTTGGAAAAATATTAGTTCTCAGTTAAGTTTTTTTTAATTTACTCTCTAACATAATCCATTTATTCATAACGCAAACTACAACTTTCTCAATCTAACGAAACTCTATGGAATATTTTCTCTCAATAAATCTAAAGTTTCGATGAGATATCCCGTGCAACATCTGTGACAAGCACAACAAGAAAAGTCGATGCCACTAGAATTATTTTCCGATATAAACTGTTGTCCTGTCACCCTGAATTCAACTCTACTTGAAATGTTTACGACATCTTAAATTCTTAACATTTTATACGAATTTTATTCTAAAACTTTGTAAATAAAACATTTTATGGCTCATTATTTATTTATTTTTTAGATTTTCTTTTACAAAAATTTAAATAAAATTCGAATTGTTCTTAGTTTTTGTTCAAAAATAGATTAGAATATAACAAAAAATGCATGAACTCAAAAGATAAAAATTTAAAAAAATAGCTTTACATTTAAAATGTAAACATACTTACACTGACACATAGTACGGGTCCAACTTTGTACATAGAATAACGATAAGAATATTGGCTAATGTCTAAAAGAGTTGTGCCAGCTGGAAGTTTTTGGCCAATTTCAGCCATTATATAAAAGGCGAACATTTCCATCCTCTTCGGTGTACCACCCATGCAGACGAACTACCGAGAAAAAAAAGGAATGAAAAAAAAAAAGTTTTAAACTTTTTCATATATGTATTATACGTGTATATGTTAATGGAGAATATGGAGAGTAGAATATGCTTTTAATGAGTGCTGATGTCTGTGTACGAGATTCTTTTCTGTGAAAGCTTGAAAAAAATATATATATGCATAAAGTAAAGAAGACTAAGCTTTACAAGTTTTAAACGTTACTTGTAGAGGAAAAAAAGTTTTCTTTTTCAGGTCATAGTCAAAATAACTGTTGATGTGAATAAAAAAAAAGAAGAAAATTTACTGAGAAAGTACTTTGTTTAACAACATGCTTTGGGTAAGAGTTATGTCTTCGAGGTAAAAAAAAAACTAATGAATTAAAAAAGTTTACAATGTTATTACTGCGAAAGAATACTTATAAAGAAATGTGGTTAATGTCCATTAAATTACAAGGTATTATTTTTATGCTACTAGTCTTGTTATGCTTCAACTTATTTTCTATTTAATTTACAACAACGTATATTCCGAGCATATTATTTTATTCACGTTGGGGACATTTATCATTTTATAATATAAAAAAAAATAGTTTTTCAAAAAGTATATTTTTTTAAGCTGTAAAAAGTTACCTTATAAATTATAACACTTACAAAATTTAAATTTTTTGAAAGTTTTCTAAGTATTTCAAAATAAAACGTTCTATTTTATAATTTGGAATACCTAAAAAATTTTTTGCATTTATAAAATATTTTTAAATTGAGTAAAGTACTATAATTTATGTAAAAACTTCAGAATTCATAAATTCATTGTTTCCAACTTTTCGTGTAACAAGAAACTTTTGTGTTTGGTGTTTTAAGGCAATATTTATTTTTTATTAAAATTATGATATTCTGAAATACTGAACCCTTATGCTTTCAAAGTTAAATTAATCTGTTTCAACGATCGATTATTTGAAAATAATTTTGTTATATAAATTTATAACAAATTACATAAAGTTTTAATTAAAATTATTCACCAATCATGAATTTCGTTATTAATCTTTATATAGGAATAGCGCAGAAGCGAAAATACAAAATAATTTAAATATTTACACAAATTTTGTTAACTTAAATATGGATTGAGGAAATCTCCGTATTAAAATTTATATAATTACAAAATTTTCAGCTCAAAATATTATGTTTCGTTCTTTAACAATTATAATTTACTTTAATAATTATTGAAATAAAGAATAACCTTTTAACCTCATTTATTGTTATATATAATTATTTAGTAGAACATAGTTCAAAATTTTAAATGCAGGTCAAAATTTTCAAATATTCTATTTTTTAAAATTCTTAATTTACTTCAAGTAATGATTAGTTTACAAAATAAAGATATATTGTATGATTGTTTTTTATAAAAAGTTCATGGCTTTTTTATTATTATCAGTTTATATTAAGTCATGATTGATGTATAAAATTAAGAAATATCGATTGTTTATTTATTTTGCTTTTGCAATTTGATAAAGTTTGATATCAAGTTCAGCTCACTTGCACTCTAATCACGAAGTGCTTGCATGATCAATTACGATGATATAATGATAGTATAAAAAGAAAAATGCACGATGTAAAAAATTTGATAAGTTTATGTAAATTATTACATGTAAAAAAGTACTCTAAATGTTAATAGAAGATAAATCGATAATAATTAGTAATTACTTATCGCATTATATGATCTCAAACTCTAAAAAAAGTCATATATGCAAACTGATTAAAAAAAATTTTCCAACATTCAAAAGTATATATATCTCGTAAATCAAGACACGCGCTTTGAAATTGATTGTTGAATACTTTTAGAGTTCAGTAAAGGCCAACTCTTAATCAAAGACAATTATATTGAAAAATCAATGAGTATAAGAGAGAACGATAAAATATTGGACTCTACATGACTTTGAAATTTCCATAGTATTATATGCGTCAATTACGCATAAAGAAGATCTTCTGGTTATGACATAACGTAATAATTTAACCAGGTTATCTCGAACAGTATCGTCTGACGTTTTATTATTGACCACGAGGTCATGGATAACGCATATGTATTATTCCTCTTGTGTTTTTCTACCCTTTTTTTATTATTATTATGCAATCTATTATTTTATCTTCTTTTTATTTACATCGGTATCATTTTAAAAGTTGATCATAATATTTTTCCGTTTATACAGGAAATATGTATAGTTTGATGAAATTTAAAGTATTGTTTACATAAATTATAAAAATTGAAAATTTTGCTGAATATACATACCTTGATATCGCCAAACATCTCGACAAGGTCATGAGATCCACTACCAAGTGCAAGATGATACAAGATATCTTGATCCATCAACTCAATGTTTGGATTTCTGAGACGTACAGAACCATCTCTGTATCTGTAAAATAAAAAAAAAAACATATTTACGTTTTGCACAATGAATAATGATTGTTTATATCCTACGTGATAAATCATATTTTATGAATCTATATCGTTCGCAGATAAACAAAAAATTATATTGCTTTTTTGGTTGACCTCTACACGGAAGTACTGAATTTTTATCATACTGTTTATTTTAAAAATTTATGCTCTTCATTGATACTGCATTGCGTTATGACGAGTATTCCAGATAAACTATTTGTGTTTATCATATTATACATGTTTTACTGGCATATGGTACAGCAGTTCATCGTATTTATGATAGGATTTGTTTTCGACGAAAATAAATTAAATAAATAGGCTACTGAATATTTAGGCAATATAATTAAGTGTATTCTAGTATAGAACGATCAATATGAGAATTCCTCTATTTTATTAACTAAAATTTCATAGTTTAATCCCTCTGTTTGGAGTGTGAGCAACTGCAATTCTACATATTTGTTTTGACTTTAAATTATAACAAAATAGTTTTAACTATATTATATTTCTTAACTTATTGTGTTAGTGAAATTCATAATGAAATTATAGTGAAATTTATAATGAAATTATAAATTTCACTACACTAAAACTATAGTAAAATATGTTTAACACTATTCATAGAGTTTCATTCGATGCATTTATTAAAGACATGTTTATTCATGATCGATTGATGAGTTATTTGAATGTGGCCAATGTGTAGTTCAGTAATTAGTACTTAATTAGTATTTGATTAGTACTTGATTAGTACTTTTCTATTAAACTTATGAATTAGACTTTTTTCATGTATATTGTTTCTTATTTTGATGAGAAAATTACTGTCGTCGACTATTTATTTCATTGTTTGAGAATATTATTTTTAATTAATTTTAATAAATCTCGAATAGCTTTTTAATAGAATTTCATATAAATTAGTTGATTTAGATTTTCTGCTGCTGGCTTTGTTGTCATTCGTTCAGGTGCGTCAGCCACTAAATATTAGATTTTTAATTTTACCTTTTTCATAAATAATAGCGAATTGAATTTGTCTTAAATTTACGTGATTGATATTTTCAATTTTCATCTGTAAAACTGCATTCCCGCTGAGAAATCATTGGCTAGCTCATTTTATAATACTCAAGAGAATATTATAATTCTCTCGACGTATAGTCAAGCGTAAAAAGTAATTCGCATTACATTCGAAGTAGTTAGAAGGTCATTTTACAGGGATGGGATAAAACCAGTTTAAGATTGAAAAAAATTAAAATTTTTATCTCGTTTGTAATGCTAGCTGTAAATGTTGAATAAATTATTGCAGTTTATTATTATATTTAAAAATGAAGTCGTAACATTTTTTTATTTTAATTTATTACGATTCACCTTTTTTGTTTGTATACAAAATTTCCAGATAATATTGACAGTAGTTTTGATGATAGAAAGTGTTTTAAAAATGAATTTTTCTTGTTCGGAAAACTGGTTTTTAAAGGAGATGATTTTTATCAAATGAAACCGGATGATAATTAATACATTTTTTAACAATTTGTTTATTAATTGCTCTCATTATTATAATAGTCTGTCTCTATAATAATATACCATGTAAATAAATAATAAAACAATGATTTTTAAATGTTTTTGTTAATTTATCTTTCAATTAAAATTGATATATTTTTTCCATTTTTTTACTTGTTTAATGTTTTGATACGTTTTTATGCAATCATTCGTCACTGTCAAGAGGAAAAGATTTAATTTTTAAATTCATAACAAAAAATGGTGTGGAAAAGTTGTTTTTGTACGTATATTGCGACAAATTGTGTTTACAAAATAAATAAAAACTGTTAAATTTTTTTTTAAGCTAACGAATTACTTATTGTTTTCTCTATTAATTTTAGTTTTATTCTGTAAAAAAGGTATTTATTTCTAATACAGGTTAACTTTTCAGGTTCCTGATTTATATAACCAAACCACAAAGTATTTTATTTCTAACGAAAAAATTTAATATTATTATAAAAACAATGTTTTATATACTCCCATGTTGAATCCAATAATAACAGCTTTTATTTAACTTTTTTTATTGTAAACACTAGCTATACGCGAAATAATATCCGGTTGGATTTTATATTGGGAAAACGCTCATGAAAATTGAATATGGAAAATCAATACGAGTATACAGTAACAAGCATTGAAATGCTTCAAGTTACATGTAATATTCATGTAAAACTTGCGCCTGGATATTTGTTAAAATGATTATTTTACATTAACGTGATCACGTCATTTGGTATTATTTTATTTAAATGTCGGTGTAAACAATATATTATGCATAGATTATAACATGCACAATAAATTTAAGATTATTTATTATTTAAATTAACTAGAATAAACATTAGCTTTAAATAATTTACTATTTTTGTACTATGATGATATTAAATTACGAAGTGCTCATTAATTTACATTGATAATTAATATTGTAATTCAGTAATAATAATATCTCCAATAATAACTATAGTAATAATAATACAAATTTACTATTAGTATTACCTTATGAATTATTTTAAAAGAACATTTTTTTCCAACACTAAAAAAAAATAGAGAATTGAAAAATCCAATAAAAAAATTTTCTTTTCTGTTTGCCTTGATAAAAAGTGAAGCTGTAAAAACATTTGAAAACTGAGTCACAAGCATGTGTGTTTAGATAAAATACAAGCAGTAATACCTAAAAGTGAATTTGGCGTGAGGCAATATGCATTGCTGTATACATATACACACACGCGCAAGTCATGATGAATCTTTGTAAAAGAAAAAAATAAAGAAAGTTCGAGGCTAAGCGTTTAGTTCTCCATTTCTACGTTTTCTGTATAAGAATGTATATTTTTCTCCTACTCCAGATCATACCAGACTTTCAAGTTCGCTTGATGTTGGAGTTGAATGATATGCATGAAACTGTTTTATTTGCGTAATTATACACGTAATTAATAAGTTCAATATGAAAATTATAAAACTTTATTTGATGATATAATTGCTCGTGTAGTTTAAAGTTATTCAATTTTAAAATTAGACTAATGCCATTAGAAGACTTGCTAACTATTTCGTTTTTATTCATAAAATTTTAATGATATTCTAGAACAGATTTACATAAAGGTTGAGCAACATTATGTAGTTTTTGCATTTGTGCATCGAAAGGAAATGTTTATGTTTAGAAATTTTTTCTTGTTATTTAAGCTCGAAAATAACAATTAAATTACATAATATTCAATACTGAATGTTTCCTAGAAATGACATCGCAAAGACTTTCACTGTTAAAAAATTGATTAACAACAAAATGATTTATAATAACAAATTATTTTAAAATTTTAAAAGTGACAAGAATTTTAAAAATTGAATCACCAAATTGAATAAAAAAATAATGGAAAACATAAAAAACTCAATGCAAATATTTAAAAAAAAAACTAATGCATTCGAATTTGAACTTTCCAGAATAAAAAACTTTCTATAGTTTTTGTTTTAAATGTACTCTTTCTATATAAAATGTATGACAAAATTTTTATTTTTTTACTGATTTTATTAAATATTATTTATTTACTTTATTAATTTTACTTTTATATTTTAATTTTTTAATTTTAATAATAGATAAATAATAAAACTAAGTCTGTACATTTTATTACACTTTTTTGTTTTGCTTCTTTTCATACTATTTTTTTTAATTTCAAAATAAATATTCAAATGCCTTAGAAAATCGTTGATATTGATGGAAACAATAAAAAGAATAAATGCACGTTCTTTTTTATGAAATACAAAAGCACGTGTTACGATGAAAAGACAACTCTTTATGGACATATATTGATGCAATCAATAATAGGCATTGATTTCACCTTATACAGTGCACGATAAAAATTTCGTTCAATGAAACATTTTTCTCTCTGAATCACTCAGGAAATAACAAGAAATCACTTCGTGTGCCAAAACAATAATTCCAATTTTCATTGCAGAAGAAAACACATATTCACTAAAATTTCGATTATTTCATACTAAGTTTTGAAAATTACTTATACTTAAAATACTATATTTTTAGGTGTCACTTTAAAAGTTTCATTAAAATTAGCAGATCACAATGAATTGTTAATAACAACAATTGTTTCCATATGAAAAAAACACCGTTTGTTTTTTTTTTAATACCTGACGGCACTATCGTAGACCCGATTATCATCATCTTCGTCGTCATCTTGATACAAAGTACCATTGGCCATAACCGTAGAATTGTAATGCTCGTCGACTGGCGGTTTAAGTTGACACACATGATTCTCCTCTTCGTACTCAGCTTGACGTTCAATTGAACACGTGCAAGTTGGCATCTTGCCAATATTTAAGTTTATAACTTATATATAAATAATAATAATAAGAAAAACTTAATAGTTAAAATAATCTCGGCAGCCAAATGACTAAAAGAGACTTGTTTATTATAAAAAAAGAGAATATAAAAAAAAAAAAATAAAACTCGTTTAGATTGCGTAGTGTTACAAGATCGAGTTTAGTCTTGAGATTGTGCGTACCTACTGCTGCAGGTACGTATTTTATATCCTCAACATTTCCACCACTACCTTATAACGGCTAAGCAAAAAAAATTTAAAAAGTTAAAAGGCATTTGTATATGTATACACATATCCCTGCCAAAGCCGGTTATAGGTATATTCTCTTTTTCTTATACGTACACAACTTTATATATGTACTTCTCCTCCTCTTCTTCTTCTTCATCTTTACCCTCTCTTCTTTTTTGCTCTATTCGAAAGTGTATAGATTGTGCGTTATTGGTAAAGCACTGTAAAGATGAGTTCGAATTTAGAATGTTCAATACGTGTGAGCGCGCGTGTGTGTGCCTACGTTGATGCAGGGTATATGTAGAAATGATCATAAGGCTGACACATATGACTGTGACACTACTTTCGTAAGGGAAATACTAAACCACGTGGGGTCTTGATTGTATATTAAGTTACGGTGCAATGTTTGTTTTCATTAAGTTTGGGATTTTGTTGACGTAAGAATTTATTTTACGACTCTTTTATTTTAATCAATTTGACTCGGGATTTTGCTGAGGTAAAGGAAAAGATAGCATTAATTTTTTTATCAAAACAACATTTACAATTGCATTTTTTGCAGTTTTTATATTTAATTCATATTTGTAACTTTTAAATTTTATTTTTGAGATATTTTTTTAGATAACTAGATAAGTTTTAATTTATGCTCATCGTGGATTAAACATTAAATATGAAATTGTAAAGTAATTGGAATAATTTTTCAAGGAGATAATTTATATGAATTACCTAGTTGAATAATTCATAGGATAATTCATTTTAAAATTTAATTTATATACGCTGATGTTAGCTTTGTTAGTTTAAAGTTTGTAACTAACTAGTAGAGTATATTGCATTTGAGCCTTGGATTTTCATCAACTTTAGGATATTTTTTTTTTACTTTAAATTATTTAAAAAAAGCTGCCTTTATTCGAGCTTTTTAAAGTTATCAGCATTTTGTCTAAATTTAAAGACTATTTTAAAAAACAGCTGCTTTTGCAGTTTTTAAATTAATTATTCCAGGAGATCTCGAATAAAAATTTATTTGTGTTGAGACCCACATCGATTACACTGAGAAAAATTTTCTCGTAAAAATTACAATGTACAATGGCGAAGGCAGAGGCTGCAATCATAGCGAAAAATTACTATGCTACATAATAAAATTAATTAGAAACATAATAAAAATTCCTATGTTTCTTGTAAATTTTATTGTGTAGCATAATCATTTTCCGCTATAATGACAGCCTGTGCCTTCGCTACCATTGTGCCTTGTAACTTTTACGAGAAAATTTCTCAGTGTAGAAGACAAAAGTTGTTCAGAAAGCTTAAGTTGTTCAAAAGTTATCTTGAAATAAAATTTATTATCAAATTTTAAGCAAAATACAGCATTTATTTTCATATTAAATTTTGCATTATTTTTATTTGTTCTTAATTTCTAAATAATTAGTATGAGAACCATTCTCATGAAGCAGAAGTAAATTTTTATAAAAACCCTTATATTTAGAAAAAACTGCCAAAACTTTGAAAAAATAAAATTCTGCAACTATGAACAGTTTTTTCTTAGTTCTATGCAAGTTCAATCCAAATGTGATGCATTCTGCTTGTAAGTTTTCATAGAAATATTAATAATTTAGATTGTTGAAAATACACAGAGAAAAAAATCGATTACGTTTCATTACATACTTTTTGGTTATGAGAGGAAAAACTTGCGATATCAATCACAAAAATAACTTTGCTAAATAGTAAAATTTACTTTAATTGCAGTAATATATAATTTGAATACTGCAATTTTGTTTTCTTATAACTATAAAATGTAATAAAATTTAAGCACACATTTCTTTTCTAATATTACAAACGGTAATTAAAAAAACTAGTTAAAAGAAAAAATTTTCTAAAATCATTCCGAAATTACATAGTTTGTAAGATTACTTCCTCATTTGCTTACATAATACTTGGAAAGAATTTAAATTAGACTAGCGCGAATAGAATTCTTTATATATTTTCGACAAGTTAGTAATCCAAAAAGAAATTACGAACAAGCAAAAGAAGAAACGAAAGTAAAGTCCTTCAAAAGAATTTTCCGATAAAACTCATCGGAATAGGTACAATTCATTTGGCAATTTTCTCTTTTCTCTTTTTTTTTTTAACAAACAGTAACGAAGAGTCAATCGCTTCGTGTCCTAAATACATTGAACCCTCCTTTCTTCTTCCCTTCTTATTCAACTCGATACACGTACATATATACGTAGTCATACTTGTTAGGTATTAGATATCAAGCTGAGAGTATATTCTAGTCACCTTTTATAAAACTAGGGGAAGACAACAATGAAACTAAGAGAGCCAGCTGAAATTGACGGTTGGGAAAATGTCTGTTGCTATAGGCTATATATATTTACGTTGAATAAGGGAGGAAATGAAGATTTGTTATGTTTAAAAGAGCACATTTCATTATGCAGATTTTCTCTGCTGAAGAATTAAGTTTTATTATATCAGCATTTGTTTTCCTTTTAAACTCTTAGATAAGAAAGAATTTTTTAAAAATGTCTTTCAATTAAAAACGTGTATAATTAAACGAGTAAATATATATACAATAGATATACTTTTTAAATGTAATTTTGTACCTTATGAGTATACTTAATACGAATTAGAAATTAAATTTCATATAAGCTACACAGCTACAGAGTTATTTGTTACATAAATAAGTATATTTATCATCAGTGGCTCAATCGGTAGAGTAATGGATTTATAATCTCGAGGATTCAAGTTCGAATCTCGCTCTCAGCAACCGAATGATACAAACACCACTGTATATACGATGCATTTTGTTCACAAACACAATTACGAGCTCCGTTGCTAATTAGCATCATAATTGATAGCATAAATACAGCGACGTTAAATAAAATTATAAAAAATAATAAATAAATATAGAGTCGAGAGAAATTACAATACATTTAATTTTTGCAAAGTGAAGCAGTATATTAATAGATTACTAATAAAAATTTAAATTTTTAAATCCTATAAGAAATGAGAAAAATTAATAAAATAATACATTCGTACAGAAAAAAAGTAAACAATGAAGATAGGCCGAGTAAATTAAATCGGAATTTTCTACAATATTTTGACGCGTAAAAAGCTGGGCAATAACCGTTCTCAATCTTTCCATCAATTCTGTATTTTTCCAATGCAGAAAGCGGATTGGAGAACTACCAATAAACTTATGATACGATTTTAAAATGTTGAAATTTTTCCGAGCACAAAACGCGAAAAGTACAATATAAATATTGATAATTTGCATTTCAAATTAAATTTTTAGCGATTTTATTTTAAAAGAAATATTTTAATTATTCCTACGAAACTTATATTGAGATTTAAATTTAAAAAACAACTTTTTTTGTTTTACGTTATTTTATCTCACCTAACTGTTTAAGATAAAATCCGCTACGTTCAAATAAAAACAAACTTTTTCTTAGAAAATTAATTACAAAATAAAAGAATGCGCAAAACCAAATGTCGACAAAAAACTATAATATCATCTAAAAAAACTTTTTCTTCAAAATACCAATCTACTTATTACATAAATTAATTAATATTTTAATAATAACATTAAAAATCAATGCAGTAGTTTAATTAAAAGTTTCATTCGATCACGACGAATCGTCATCTATATAAAGCTAAATGAATCAGCTGGCTGGCGTTTAGTTCAGACAATTATTACATAATATCAGTCGATCTTTAATGCGCGTTATAGTCGCGTGTTCGTGAAAAAAAAAACAAATGATTATTGCGCGAAGCATTTATTTTTTTACAGAACTTTTTTTGTCAACAAATTTATCGGCGCGTTTAATAAGTATTATAGATAGACATCGAGATTTCATCACTATATTTCATAATTAATGAAAACGGTTATTCGTTAAATATCTTGCTTAAAAAGTTCGAACATAGAAATTAGTTCCTAGTATAATGACGCACGTATATTTGTCAATTTCATTGTTTGTTTATTGAATTAATTTAAATGAAACTTCAGTGAAATTTTTGTAAAATTTTTTACGTAAATTAACTTAATAAGTTCGTGTTTAGACGGTAAATTGAAATTTGAAAACAAAAAACTATTATTTTTCGAGTTAGTAATAGTAAAAACAAATCAATAATTTTTAGGTTTATCCAATGAATGTTGAACTTGTAAGAACAATATCAATTGAACAAAATACCAATTTATTTATGATGTTTTATCGAAATGTAGAAATAAAAATATAGTTAAATTTATGTTTTAAATTATCATTCAGAACAGCTATATTTTATATTTAATGTTTAAAAAATATATTATTTTTAATGCATGAATCCTTGCTTACTAGATAGATATTAAAATGCAAGAAATAATATGAAATAAACTAATTTCGTAAATATGCATTTACGAAACAGATACTTTTAAGATGATATCTAGATCACTAGAAACATCCTGAAAAAAGTTACTATCCTAGTGGAGCAGATAAAGACGTCAATCTAGAGGATAAAAATTCTTTGAAAACGAAAAACGAATGATTCACAAGTTAATCATGCATTTAATAATCCAGAATTTCGACAACTGGTTTGTTACTCTCGTCGGCAACTACATTAAAGTGTTAAGGCAAAGCCATCCTCAAACATATATCGCTTACTAAAAATACATTAATTCAACATTATTCCGCGTTGAAATTAAAATAAGATCCAAAAAACACAATATACAATTTAAAATAAACACGTAATAAATTAAACGCAAAATAATTAAGTAAATAAATAAATAAACAGACGCATAAAAATCGATCATTAATACACCGGTAAACATCACAGAATAACTTATTCTTTGATGTTTACCGATGTATTAGAGAGGGAAAGCGATTTTAATATACTTGTTTATTTATTTATTTTTTAACTTAATGCAATATATTTTTGTTTTTAATTTGATATTGTGTATTGTTTTTGGATTTTATTTTAATTTAAACGATAGGGTTGAATTGACATATTTTTACTTAGCGATACATGTATGATGATGACTTTACCCTAAGTTTATGGTTCCTGAAGTGGGTAACAAATCAGTTTACCGAAATGCCGGATTAATACAACACATTGTTGACTCGTAAATAGCAGTTTGTTGATTAAAAAAAAATATTAACGAATATTTACTGGAAGATAACAGTGAACAAGTTCGCTAGGAATATCCTATAAACCAAAATATATCGTCCTAATCGATCCAGTGAATAATGGATTTATGAAAGTACAAGGGTTGATAATGAATGTGATGACCAGGTTGCTATTAATATCCAGCAAAGTGAACGATATCATTAAGAAGGACATCGACCTAGTAAATATATGACAAGAAATTTAAATAACCCAATTATCCGATAAGGAATTTAAAGTTTTAAAGAAAAGATAAGTCTGATATGCAAGATGACGATAAAATACGTTGACGTCGAAAAAAGATAAGTTAATCTAATGGAAAATGTTTAAATATATTAACTAATATATTACAAAAATATCATTCTCTGTTAACATTTTTAAATGCTACAAGGTACTTTTTCTGATAAATCATGTTTAATATCATTGCTTAAGATTCTATTTTTACTTTTTCTTAGATTTATTTTTTCATTAAGTATTTTTTTTATCTAGAGTGAATAGAATATTGAATTATATTGAATTGCTTACATTCTAATATTGTCTTCCAACCCCTATGAGTAATCATTTTTTCATTAATATGAAATAGCTTTTATTTCGTTTCTAAGCAATTAATTTCATTATGGAGTTCTCTTTGAATATTTTCATTTATCATTTCTAACATTCTTTGTAAATTTAATTAATCATTTCAATAAAACATTATACTCTTTTATCAAAGCTTCCACCCTCTAAAAAAATTCATTTTCAAAAATAAAAGATAAACTACTATATCCCTCTGTTTTTATTTTTAACGCTTGGAAAAACAAAAAGCCCCTAAAGCTAAATAATTTTCATCATTTTTTTCGTGAAGAAAGACGCTGAGACAAATATTCCTCAGAGAATTACAGAACGTTACATCTTCCGAGAAGAAACGTCAAGATATCGTAATCTACATTCAGAGAAGCGGATACCATGGCAACCGAGAATGGGTGCATATATGACCTATATTATAACAGGGCGTGTCACTTCCCTATTACTCACCTCAAGAAGCGCGAAAATATCATATTGGATTTGTAAAAAAAGAGAAGAAGAGAAGATAAAATGATTTTTAATTTATTTTCAATTGGTATAAAATTGCTCGATGAAAATATCATGATAGAAAAATATCTTTCAAGTATAAATTCTATATCTACTTCATATTAAATAGTTGGGTTATTGATTTGATTGAATAAAGTGAGAGAGAGGAATGTTTCGATGAGTATTCGAAAGATGATTTTATGTAAAGCGTTACGTAACGCTTGATTGAAAATTTCATAATTTGCGAATAAAAAAAGCAGAGTGGTCGAAGGTATTTTAAGGCAATTATTGAAAAAAAAATAATTATAGATTTACGTACAGGATAATCGTGTAACTTATTCAATGTAATTTTTACTAAATGAAACGACAATAACACAAACACAATATATATAAAATATTCTTTTAACCAGAATATATTATAAACTTGTCACAAATTATTACCAATAATTATAGATATTCTGATTATAATATACTTTTTGACTTCTGACAATTTATTTAAAACTTATAAAATTTTCTATGGAGGTCAGATGAAAAATTAATCTTATTTCAGATATTTATGAAAATTAACTTTTATTAAATTGTAATACTATTTGAAATTTATATAACATTAATTTTAACTATATTAAGCCCGTTTAATTTTGAGATCAATTTGTTTAATGAACCATAATATTAGAATCTTCTTAAGTACTTGAAATTTAAAAATTTCATCGGTTAAATAATGATATAATGTACTTTTAGTCTTTTTCTTTATAAATCGATAAAGTTTAATGGATTAATAACGAAAAAAATGTACGCAATAATCTTTTTTAAATACACTTTCCATTAACCCATTAGTGACGCTAACTATATTAAAACAATATTGTTAAAAGATAACGTGATAATTTACAAATTCAACAAACATAGCTTATAGGTAATATTAAGTAAAATGTAATAATAATTTTAAATTCTTAGTTATTGTAATTAGGCATGTAATATTAATGAAACTCCTTTATTCGTAGTATTATTTTCATTCTAAAATGCTTTACCTTTTCAGTTTAGTTTATAATCAAACACTTTATTTCAAATCGATAAGGGATTGAAATACAAAATTTTACGTGCATTTGACCTCAAAATTGCAACTTCTTTTCTCTTTTTCGGCTCTCAGAACGTAAAATACAGTACGTAACATGGACGAAAAGGTCTCTTAACGAAACTCGTTACCTCGTCTTTGGTTCGGCTTGTAATCTTCTCATTACGTAAAAAAAGCTTATCCACCCATGGTACGTAATGTACTATCAATTAATGAAACAGAGAGTACCTATAGATACTTTTAATAATAATAATTAAAAAATAATATATAATTGGTTTAATAATATACAGTGGCCGCTAATAGAAGAGAGCCACCTTTGAGAAATAAAGTGATATTGCGATATTTTCCAGACAAGAATTTCAAATTAAATTGCCAACATACCACTAAAAAGCCCTCACAAATATCTTCAAAACAATTTTTTACGAGCGCTATTTCGTAAAATACAAAACTTTTAAGTTATTAATTAAAGTTGGTTCATTTTATTGCCTGTTACAATTTATATTGGTTTAGAGATCGTCAATGGCTCACTCGGTAGAGCAATAGATTCGCAACCCGAGGGCCCGAGTTCGAGTCCCGCTTTCAGCCGATTTATACAAGCACCACTGTACGCTACATGTGCTTTGTTCACAAACACACTGAAACGACCTCCGTCGCTAATTAGCATCACAATCATAGCATAAATATAGCGACGTCAAATAAA
This sequence comes from Anastatus disparis, assembly GCA_017163975.1. Taxonomy (NCBI): domain Eukaryota; kingdom Metazoa; phylum Arthropoda; class Insecta; order Hymenoptera; family Eupelmidae; genus Anastatus; species Anastatus disparis. The sequence continues at coordinate 8,986,967 of JAFFSR010000251.1, forward strand.
AAAAAAATATATATACTAATGTTATTGTGATATGTGTTCTGTTGTTCTTTTTTGTTTCTATCAAAAAATCTTTAATAAACATTTATTATTATGATTCTTTATTCTGTATATGAAAATCGAAAGATATTTTAATTTGTTAATAAAAGTCATTTTGTAAATTCTAACGTATTTATTTGTTACATTTCCCATAAAAATAGTTTACCTTTAAAAGTTAACTAAATAATTTATTACAAAATCACTTTTAAGTAATTAAACTCTCGTTAAGTTCAAAATGCATTAATTAACTATCAAGTTGGATAGATTGAATTTCTATAAGCAAAAATCTTTATTGAGTTTAAATTTATTAACTTTTGAAAGCTGAAATCAAATAAAAAAAATTATTCAAATATTCAAGAACTAAAAGTATTTTTTTTATGAACGAAAAAAAGTAAATTTCAATGTGACCTCGCTTAGTTTAATATGAAGAAAAAGAAAACGTTTTTAATAAAAAGTTAAAAATTCATTTACAGAGGTATTTTGAGTATCTCTTATGAGCTATTCAATCTGAATTTCAATGTTTGAAATGCATTGTTTGAAATGAAAATCTTTCCTTTTATTATAAATTTCAGAATATTTATTATAAAAACTATTAGCTTTTTAATCAATTGTATTACTAATGTTAATTGCACAGATTTACCATTCTTCCTATTTATGAGAAAAGCATCAGTTATTTTAATAGAAAGATAGTTTAGTCCGTTTAGCTATAAAAATATGTTGATGAAAATAAATTTTTTTTTATGACGGAGAAGATATTAATATAAATTTAAAATACAGTTTTAACGCTGTTTTCACATAGTTACCATGCAGTAAAGTTTAAAATTTAAGGACGTTATAAAACTACGTACTTGCAAAGTGCTTCCTATGCAGAGACCTTTTTGTGATAAAAAGTGTGGTAAAAATATAAGAAAAAAATTGATTATAAAAAAGATTTTAAGTAATTATCGGAAAAAGTATAGCTTTTCATTAAAAAAAGAAATATTTAAAACAATATTGTTATTTTTTTACGTATTTCAATATTAATATAATAAAAAATTTAAAATATAAAACAAACATAATAATATTCAACAATTTTTTAACATTTCATTTTGTCTCATTCAAAAATATCACAACCATACATCTTGAAAATACATTGCTTAGAAACACGCACCATTCATAAAGTTCAGTTGTCGAGTTATCGCTACAATATGTACAAATACTGCATTTGCACAAGCCCTTTTGTCAACGAAAACATACATGACACAATTGTCAATTGTATACAAAGCTAAGGTAATGCGAGCAACAAACAAATATTTTATGTTCATTTTTTTTTTGTTAAAAATATAATAATTTTATTGTTATTGTTTATACACGTGATATATTTATAATTAAGATTTTCACTTACTTTTTTTAGGTGTTTATTATTTTAATATGGTTAAAGATAAAAAGCAATTTTTATGATTCGAAATTTTTTTTATCTTTTCTTTTGTGTATATGAGAATGTATTTTGAAAGGGGATGAAAGTTGGATTAGAAACTCTTTGCAGATTTTAATCTCTGTGATAAAAAAACAGTTTTGCTTCACGTTTAAAGCTGCCATTTGTTGAAAAAATTGTACTTACTTTAGTAAATTTTTAACAACTATCGAATCAGTTCAAATTAATAATAAATAATAGTGATATTTCTTCATTATTAAAAATTATAAAAATAAAATCGAATTTGTTGATGTCCAGCAGATTTATTTTTACGTGTATAAATATTTGTTTTAGAAATCAATATAAATGAGGTTTAATATTATTCTAGTACACTGGATAATATTAATATTATTCTATATTACATAGAAGTTAGCGTCACCTAAAGAAAATAAACTGATAATTGTGTCACCTATTTCCATAACAAACTGAGTTTCAGCTAACTCCCATCTGTTACGCGTTTATTAGTTCATTAGCTTTTCAATTACATTATTAGTACTTAAAATAATATAATTAATTTTCAAAGTTTGAAATTGAATAATTATGTCAAAGTTCATCAATTCCCGTTGGGACGTATTAAATTTACGATTCAATTTCATCAAGAGGAAAAGAAATTTGTCTTTGTAAGTTATTATTAAGAATTTTCAAAATTTTTAATTTTTATAAAATAAAAGTTTTTAATGGAGCTGCGTCATGTTCAAGTGTTACTCAACTGACGGTATGTTCTTGACGTTAAATTTTCTCATTTATTTAAAACTTTAAAGAAAAAAAGACTATATCTGAACAAGGCAATCCTTTGGAGCATTTCTATTTTGAAAATTTTATTTCAAATTGTGAGTTTTCTAAAAGTAATAATTTTTGTTATTAATATTAAGTAAAAAAAAGTTCGAAACAATCTATTTTCAAAAATGTTTTAGACTTAAGAAAAATTTATAATAAAAGTTTTAAATTGATAGAAATTCGAAAGGAATTGACACTTAATTTCTGAAATTAGAATCGGTTAGTGAGAAAGTTTAACCGCATCACAAGAAATTACAGATAACGAACCAAGTGAAACTGAAGCTAAATGCGTTTAGCAAAGAGTGATTGCAGGGTTTAGAGTAGTTTTATAAAAAAATTTTATGTTCTTCTACGAAGAGAAATATATATATTTCAATTGAATTTGATGAATAAAAAAATTTCTCATAAAAAAAAATTTTATGCATAGAAATATTTTTCAATTTGATTTAACCTATATTAAAATAATTTTTTATGTTAAAATATTAAAAAATTATGTCTTAAAATTGAATAGTGCTATTAAAAAATAAAACAAATCTGCACATTTTTCACATTTTCAATAACTTTACTACAATTTTTATCGTGTCATTTTATACGTTAATAAAATTTTTGATTTATTACTTTGGAAACTTTCATCTTAAAAATTAGTTAACTAATGCTTAAGCTGACAAAGTATTCGAATATCGTTAAATAAAATTTTTAATTTGATGAATATAATAATACACGTTTTTCCTAATAAATAATAAAATATAATTAAAAACAAATTGTTAGTCTCGCATTGAAAATATTAGTCATTAAAATGAGCTACAACTTAATTTTTTAATGAAAATAAATCTTATAAGTTTGAAAAGTTTATAAACAAATATTAAAAGTAACCTATATTCAGAAATAAATATAAAATATAATTTACTGTTAACTTTTCTTCAACGAAATTGAAAAACAATAAATAAATATAAAACTGTAAAATACTGTATTTTCTGAATAAATATCAGAAAAATAAACAGCTCTACATTTATCGTCCATTAAAAAATCTTGCGCTGAAAGACTTTTATAGATATAGATACACAATAAAAAGCAAACTTTAATAAAATCTTTTCATGAAATTCCATTAAAAATATTAAGTGGCCCAAATCTTCTGGATATTATATTCGATCAAGTCGTAAAAACAAGAATAGAACTAAAATAATAGAGCTTTAATAAAGAAATTTATTAATTATAAAGTTATATAATATTTTTCTCTAATAACGAAATATCAAAATTTACAATTTATGGATATCTTTTAACATAGTATCGAAAAATATAATATGATTATAATCTACATAGAGGCGCATAATATCGGTTCAAGATCGTTCAAGCAGGTACACGAGCATGAAACTTTTAGCGCATTTTTTACTACTCCGGTTGGAAAACTTTAGTTTAGTGCCATATCGAATTTAACTCAATAAATAATGTTTTTAGGTAATAATATTAATTCATCCAATTAAGTCGAATGATATTCAATTATTTTTATATTATTAAAATCATCTATAGTATAATGTATACAACAAAGTTTTTAATTGTATATTTTTATAATTAAATAATACAAATAGAATTGAAACAGTTGTATTTTCTACAACATTGAAAACAAATTGATTCTTGAATACTTTATACTGAATTAATTTTAAGATTTTAATTTAGCTGCTATGTGCAATGCATGTTTAAAATTTTAAACAAATCAAATATTTAAGGTATTCAAACAAAAATCGATTGACATTTAATAGTCGGTACATACATATGTATATATATGTTCAGCTTTATAACTGCAAAATCGTATAACAATAATTGGATATAGAATAACACGCAAATTTACAGTTCTCGAATTAGAATAATATTGCGAACTGACATAACACGTTGAATTGTACCTATGAACGAATTTCTGATTTCAAAATTATGTAACAGAGCGTAAAGTTTATAGGATTATGCGTTTTGATTAATTCTAATATCAATAACTTTGATGTACATTTCAACAGGCTAATATAGGCAGAAATTGATAATTTTGAAATTACGTTTGAAATTACGAGTTTAGAATTACAATACAATACGAATATGATCAATTATAATATTAATATTATTGTAAGGAATTTAACATTTTTAAAATAAACATATTGACTGAAAATATTTGAATATTTACCTTCATCTGTTAAGTCATGCAAAAAAATGCTTAAAAGTAATTACGTACATTATTTTGTTGACTTTATAAGTAGATATTTTTATTAAATATAATAGTTTGGAACAATTATTTTTGTTAGCTATACGACCTCAATTTTTCCATTTATATCTCCAAACAAGATCAAAGTGGTCATAAATTCAATTGATTGTTATATAGAATAGTTGTTTTGCTTCCTGTCGCTCAATTTTTAAGAATACAATACGTCAAGGTGTATAATTTTAAAAGTATTACTCCCTAGTACAGTTATGTTTAAATTATATTTTTATTTTCTGAGAAGAATTGTTCCACGAGAGAAAGCTTCATAGCACAATGATTAAAATTTTATATTTTAATCCAAGCCAAATTTTGCTTTTCAAATTACATTTAATCTTGTATCGCATTAATAAAAATAATTTAAAATATCTTTAAAAAAAAATAAATTGAACGATTTGTTCTTAATACTCAAACATATAAATCATTAACAGTATTGATGATATTCAATATCTAATAATCACAGATAAAAGATAATTCAAAAAAGTGATAATCATTAGATATTATTCAAACTTTATCATAAACATCAAATTTCATGAACTCAAATCCTTCGTAAAACTTTTCCTTCAACAATATATGTACTCTTGCTTATTGGTCAGTTATACGCTTCGAATTCACTATGTAAGAATTTAAATAAAAAAAACCAATACGAAAGGGATATTGTCCTACTAGAGAGGGGTATAGAGAGGAAAGAAAAAAACAATGGTATAGGAAAAAAAAGGAGAAAAATATAAAGGAAAAAGTCTCATTTATAAGCGTTGTGTATAGTTCTGTATATAAAAGGAGGATCGATAAAGATTTCTCCCCTGGTTTATAGTCCGCGTGACTTGGACTATAATCCACCTACAAGTGAAGGAGGAAAAAAATAAAATAAAAGGAAGCTATGATATGTGCGCAAAACGTGCGTCTATATATTATACGCGTAGTTGATGTAATTATAGAAAAATCATTATTGGATAATTTTTTTTATTCTTATCCTTATATTTGTAAAAATGTTTTCCAATGATTTTTCATTTACATGAACGAATTGAACAAATTTTTGCTTATTTTATTAGTTTCTACGATGGAGAAACTCCTGCTCCTTTTTTCATTTCAGTTAAGATGGATAATATGTCAAACAATCTTTCTTTACTGAATTCTTGTAATATTATTTTAAAAATAATAATTTGATAAAATAGAGTATTTAAAACTTCTATGAAACATAAAGAAGACTATTTATTTTCCGTTGCAGGTATAATAAATCATAAAGAAAGATCATGATAGCACGTGCTAGTGATCTCCAATATTTATTGAATTTAAGTGAATAAATGATTTTTTGATTAATGGACGATTTTTTTAACATTTAAAGGCTAAGAAATTTATCTGCGATGCAATTACGTACGATTTTTCATGTTCATGTTAAAATCACACAGGAAAAAAAGAAATTACACTTTAATTTTTCAATAGTGTCAAAAAATTTAATATATGAATTATAAAAATTTGATTACTCAAAGTGCAAGTTTTGTCTTATAAAACGTAACACCGTTAATTATTAATTTTCTACAAATAAAATTCCAATAAAATATTTATGGATCCGCATCAGTGTACGGTGCTACACATGCATAAACATAATGAGTTTCTATCCGCATTGAATAATTTGAAAAATAAACGAATCCTTGAACTGTTTCTCCTTTTATTTTTATTATGCATAGCAACCAAGCCAAACTATTAAGCTTTTTTCGGCAATGCTCTATTCATTTAAATTTCATGCTGTTTGCATAATTTAACATGAACTAAAGAAATCTAAAATAATCAATTCTCATTGTACGTATGATAAATAAAAATAAACTTTCACCTGATTACGTTAATCTAAATCAAATAAATATTCTTCGAAAAAAAATTCTTAATATTAAATAATATGTACACAATGTAGAAATGTTATCTATATAAGATAAAAATACTTTCTTGGCCTATCGCCGAAAACATTTCGCAAATCATGAGATATCAGTATTTTGACAATTACTTTGACCGATAAAAGAAGTAACGATAGATTTGATCAAAGCTACAATACACTTGAAAGCTTCTTGATCAAAAAGCTCCTCCCAAATGAAAAAGGATACAAAGAGCGCAATCGTCAGGCCAACGATATATCCTTTACATTCAATATACCCACTTGCCCCCAAAAAAGATCCAGTAAAAATAAAATAAATAAAATAAAAAATCTATCTATATTTAGGTAATAAATAATAAGATGTAGAATTTTACTTACTCGTCGATTTCTTCGTCCTCCAGCAGAAGACTCATTTCGGCTTTTTTTTTTGAAAGTGACAGGATCTAAGAATGAGAAACAACTTTGAGATCACAAATTCACGAGAGTTTCTGTACTTTAATATAAAGTAAAAATCCTTTAATATTGTTTGACGTTTCGTTATAAAATAAAATACCTGCGCGAACGCGCGCGCCGATGACTGCGGAATAAGAAGTAGCGCGCCCTCCCAATATACCGTATAACAGAGCGAAGATTGTCTACGCAGACTTCTATCTTTTACTCTTTTAGATTTTTTTCCTTTTCTTTCTTACTTACTCATTATTACTGTGGCGCACGCGTATATATTTCTTGTATACGAAATGGGGATGTGGTTCGATTCCTATATACACGTGTGTGCATCTTCCCTAATGGGGTAGTTTCTTTTTTCACGCGTCTGCGCATTAACAACTAACATATATTTTTCATTTCAGATATATATATATATATATATATATATATATATATATATATATATATATAACGTGTATGCATATATATGTACATTATGGGATTTAAAGGAATGACACAAATATGTTAGTACCTAAAATTATATTAATACTATGTGGTTGGAGAAATTTAAATTTAGAAAAAAGTTCAAATAATTTTAGAGAATTTTTTTTTTTTTTTAAATTTTATGTTTTGTTTAGGTGAATTTGTAAATTCATGCAGAATGGAAGAGTCAATTTTTTACAAATTCATCTGGTTAGATTACATAGATAGTATAAAAAGTTTTTATTTTCATTTTTAATAGAATATTTAAAGTTTTAAATCTTTTTGTTATATTTGTAACATTCTTTCCTAAATAAATGAATTAATTTTTTATTATATATAGTCCTTCTGATATCATTTAAAATTATTAACTTTCAATAATAATATTTTTAAGTAACAATATATTGTTGTTTTCAACTTCGTTCACTTATAGATGATTAAATGCTTTGGTCTTTAGATAGGAAGCGCTCAAAATATGGTCTCACAATAAAAAAATAGAATTTTTTATTAGAGCGCTGGTCTAATTTTGCTATAACTCTTTAATTGAACAGAAATAATTTTGAATTTAACAGAAGTCTACATGGTCCAAAAGTTTTATAATTTTGCTCCAATAAAAAATCTTTTGATTTCGAAAAAAAAGTTAGAGTATATTTTTATTTACAAAATGAATTTGATATTAATGTTATTCCTGTCAGGCCATTTAATTTTTAAAACAGATCATGTTTAGGCAGAGTAGAAATATGTTTAAATCAAACGAACATTTATTCGAAACATATTATTTTTCAAATAAAAAATACGGTATCGTTGAATATGAAATCTTCTAGAATCAAAAATAAATTGCTTATTCCAAGACTTGCTCTATTTTTTTTGTCCACGAATCCTCGCTCCGTGATCTTTTTATAAATTTTTTCAGGATAAACAAAAAATGTAGTGTATGAATTGTGACATCTTAAATATACGTATAAAAAAATCTAAAAATCGTTTATAATATTGTGAAAGAAAACGTGATCAATCTTACAGTTCACAATTAGTTATTTAAACTTTGTCAACATTCATCAAAAAATAAAAATTTATAGGAATTTATTGAGAAAAGCTTTATTAGTAAAAATTTAACACACTTCTAATATTTCAGATCCAGTAACATAAACAGAATTGCAATAATAATAAGATACGCGTTTTCAAAAGTAGAACTGTTTACTTGTTGTGGTAAATAAAAAAAATTTAATATTTATTTAATGATGAATTTTTTGTTATATCTGAAAATTAAAAAACAGTTATTGTTTTTAATTATATTTTTGAAAACTGTACTCTATTTACGTTACGTTTTTATCACTATGAATAAATAGCCTGTGGTAACCAATAAATAAAATAAATAATGTAAATGGAGTTCAAGGAAACCGCTAGAATCACAATGAAAATGAAAAAGAAACTTGTATAAAAAAATTCTAGTTTCGAATCAACAATGGTTTACACTGTATTTGTAGGATATCATATATAGTATTATTTTTTCAATTTTTTGCGTCTTATATTTTCATAAAAATGCAAAATATAATAGAAACCTTTCAACATAGGAATTTCTTCTTCACATTTCCTGTGAATTTAAAAAAAAAATAGATTAGATTTAGTTTTTTTCTTGTAAAAAGTGAATGTTTCTCTAATTTTTAATAAATAAAATGAAAATATCCAAATATAAATGTATGATTGGTTTTTAATACCAATTTATTTATGTCTTGTAATTTTTGAAAAATCAGCTTTTGGTTGTCAGATTAAGATACAGATTACAAAAAATACAATGGTATAAAGAATTTATTTTTATGTTACACTTTATTTTAATCGAGATACTTTTTTAATGTTTAAAATTTTTATCGAAGTAGAAAATTATTGAATCTAGTCAGTAAATTTAAAAATGTAATTATATCATAGATCTTCATAACAGTTGTAATGAAATGTGCTTATTTTAATAATTTTCAAATGTTAGCATTGCTAATTAAAATTAATGAAATTATTTTTATTACCTGATTGTGCAGAATTGGCTTTATCTCCATTTTCTCGCGCGAATGCGGAAATACTTCTAATTAAGCTTAGTTTGATCAAATGAAGCCTTGTAATACTTAATACAAGGTCTTGACTTTACGAAGTTCAACTGGTATCGGTCAAGTACAACAGAGTTTTGAATCATACATGTTTTCTAGAATTGTAAAGCATTGTATGTTTTGATATAAAAAAAATATTGTACTTTAAACTTTCCTTTAAATTTCTTTATTTATCCGGAATTTTATAACTCAATTTCTTACGCATTCAAAAGAGCTTTCCATTTATCTCAAAAAAAATTGAAGTTAAGCAATAATTTTAATCGAATATAAGAAAATCAATAGAAAAAATTCGAACAAATTAATTATTCTTACATGGAGAGTGTCAAAGTTCCAGGTCACCGATTTCTCTCAAATTTCGGGAGATGATTTAGGATGCAGAAACATAAGCAAAGCCAAAATTTTAAATCCTAACGTTCATTATTTCCACAGTCGAAGACAATTAGAAAAGTTTTCAACTGTTAAATAGTTAAAAGTTTAAAACTTTTTCAAATGAAAGCTGAGCTTGAATCCCTTCGAAGTAACAGTTATGATATCTCAAAATATTATTTTTTTCCCAAAGATTATTAAATTAAGGTACTATAATTGTCCGTAACTAGGGAAATATTGAACATTGGAGTCTAAAATTTTGCTAAGTTAGGCTTTTCTTATGTTTGTACATCCAGAATTAACTTCGAAAATCGACAACCAAGATCCCTAACACTTTTCTGATTAGTACATACAATTTATTGCAGTACATCAATATAAGGTTTTATTTTTAAATCTTGTTTATATTTTTGTGCAAAATTTTGATTAATTTTAATAACATTGAATATTAAGGTCAAGAAACAAATAATTATTTTTTATTGTAGTATTTCTAATGAATTGTTTTGAGATTTTAAAATTTATATATTTACCACTCTTGAACTTAAAATAAAAATCAGTTTTTTATATCAACACGTTTACTGTCAAATTTTTCTAAAATTTTATAGTTGTATAAACAACACTTATATATATATATATATATATATATATATATATATATATATATATATATATTCAAGTTAATTCTAAGATATTTTTAACAAAATTGTGATGTTCATAGCGAAAAAAAATTAATATAATAAAAATTACAAATTGTAAAATAAATTTATATAACGAATTATTTTCCTAACAAAATAATATAATCAACATTTGAAATCTAAGTATTTACATGAATTCTAATTTATATTTATGTCATTTATATAACTGTAGATTAACAGTATTTGCCATCTGAAAAATTTAATTATCAATGTTTTTTTCATGACAAAAGATTTACGTTAATTTTTTAGTAATCAAATAGTTGTAAATGAAAATTTTATTCGGATGTTTCATCATTTTAAAGTTTCTATCAAAAAGTTTTCTTTATTCATTCATATTGCCTTTGAACTATTGAATTTTTAAATTATAAAATATAATAAGAATACAAAATAAAATTAAAAATATTAAAATTAAACATATATATATCACAAAAGAAAAGTAAACCTTAATGAATATTTTTCTGGCTAGGGTAATCTGTACTTTAGAGGTACAAACAAAAAAGCATGGTTTTTTTATATTTTCTCATTAATGTATATTATTTATTATAAATAAGTTAGAAACATTGATTTCATCGTGGGCTTTGTAGGTGTTTACATTTTTTACACACAGAAAGAATACCCAACGTATTACGCATTTTTTTTTCCTCGGAAAACTGTATACTTTTTTTTCAATATGACGAGAAATGATTTTACAAATGAAGTTTAACCACGAGTTTTACGCGTTCATTCACTCGTTCATCTCAAATTGTTTTGCTTTTTTTTCCAATTTATTTTTTTTGTCTCATTTTTTTATTTCTTAATTTTTTTTTCCTTCATTAATTCTTTATTTTTTTTTTCAACCATTTATTTGTTATAGCGCGCGAGGTGCCTGTATATAATAACATTCTCTCATCGCTGCATTTTCTCTATTCGCCGGACATGCACAGCGCACAACACACATACAAGAATTTGTTATTTTTATTTATTTATTTATTTTTAAATTCCTTTCAATATACGCACGCTTCGAAAATTTTTTCTTCCTTGCTGATACATTCTTTTTCTTTTTTGCTTTAATCTTCAAGCCAAGAATTGTCCATTTTTTTTAAAAATTACTTTCTATTTTCGATCCACCTCCGTCATCTGTACTTCTTTCATTTGCTTCGACATTGTCGATGCCATTGACAAGAGAGAAGTTGCTCTTTTTTCCCCTAAAACTTTGTTTTAAGTCTCACATATTTGTTGAAATTTGATATACTTCTTATGGATTAGTACACTTATTTACTTTTACAATCACTATATAAGCTTTTTTTACACTTAGTCTCGTTATTATTACAAAAAGAAATTTACGCGCAAAGAAATCGTTGTACGACATACGTTGCTTTGTAAAAAATTCATTTTATTAAAAAATAACAATTTACATTTAATGTAAGTTTATTGAAAAAAAGTTTTATTAATGAGAAATATTAAAAGCAAAGTATGTGAAAAAAGTAACTGCATTTTGGAAAGTTTAGCAAAATTCAACAAATACCAACCGATTATTCAACTTTTCTATGTACCATTTCACAATAGAAAAAAAGATTTCTTAAGCGGCGCACACGGGCTCGTCGCGTACAATTTAATAAAACGCAATCGCAAAAGATTCTGTCGTTATCTCATTTACTCATTACTCTCATCATTCACTCATTTAGTTTTTTTTTGTTCTCTCCCTCAATTCTCTCTCTTTCTCCTCAAAAAATTTTTTATTTTATTTCTTTTTTCTCATCTCGCTTCTTTTTGTGTTAATAGCTCGCTTTTCTTTGTTTAGTGCTTTCATAATTCTTTCTCTCGATACATCCTTAAAATTTTTTGTTATTTATGATTTTTTTTAAATTTAGTTTTTCTTCTATTCATTTTTAAAACATCGATCGTCAGTCTCGAACATTCTCACTCCACACTGAAAAAACCAAGCAATATTATAATTATTATTTCAATATTATTTTGTTGTTATCTCTTAATATTATACTTAATTCAATGTATTTATATATTTTATAATTCTTCCATAAACTCATATTTTTATTTTTTTTTTTCATCATCTTTCACCAACGTCAAATTTTTTTTCATTTTTTTTTGCAAACCATTGTAAGCAATAGTCAATTTGTATCGATAAATTCTCATTAGCGAACTTTTTTTCCTTTATCATCACGTACCAAAGGTAAGATTTATTTTTTTTATTAAACCTCGCGTATGTATACATTTTTGTTCTTTATGTTTTAACGCGTGTATTTATGCATTCCCATTACTTCCCTTTTTTTATATATCTTGACCGCTTTAATTTGTGTACGTGTAATTTGTGCTTTTATTTCTGGAATAATGTGAATTAGGTGCGCGCCGCTGTTGTCAATCACCAAGCAATATTTTTTTTAGAAAAAAAAATCTTTTTTTCGTTTTTCTTTAGTTATATTTTCGTATTTGTAATTTTTTTGTTTTTATTACACTTTGACACTTTCTTGTACACCTCTGTGCTTGCATAATTTTATTATTATTATTTTCTTTTTATTTTTTGATTAAGATCGCGAGCGCAAGAAGGAAAAGAACGTTAGCTCTCTCGCATATTTTTTTCTTGTTTTAATATGTGTATATGTATATATACGTACATATTCATACACACGTACATATACATATACACGTATGTATAGTAATAGGAAGGGCTAAGCGGGACGTATATTTTTTCGCTGTATTCAATAGCTTTCATTACTTTTGCAATAAGTATCTTTTCAATAATAAATATTTATGTTCTCAAAATCTTTTTTATAAAACTATTACAAAAACGTAAATAATTTAAATGGTATAAACAATTCTAAAAAAAACAACATTTTTATATACCTTTATATAAATATATTTCTTTTTTTTCAAAATTAAGAGCAATAATTTAATTACATTTTATAAATATTCTTTCGCATAAAACAAAATTACATTAAAGACTTTAAATTACTCTTAATTTTGGACATTTAACTTATCTTAGTATGACACATTTAGTACTCTAGCTAAATACGCTTTTTAAGCTATATATATAAATATATGACCATGTTTTTCAAATATCTGTTTAAACTATATGGCAATTTGTTCTAAAAAAACTTCCTATTTCTTTTTCAACATTATTTATATATACTTATTACAAACAAGCGATAAATTCTTTCTTATTTCTTATAAAAGAAAAAAATAACTGAAAATCTGTACAGATGGTGAAACAATAAGAACTGTGTTATATGTAAAATGCTTACACAATAGTTGTGTTCAAATCCTTTGGCCGCGGAATGTTTTAATATCTGTACAAATTCTCAGTAGTAGCTTGCAAAAAAAAAAATACAAATAAAAAAATAAAACAAATAGTACACGACACTTATACAAAAGTAACAAAAGTTCTTTTTACATGCGAACGTTTTTATTATTTTTTGTTAACTTTTATTTTCCATCGAGAAGGAAGAAAAGTCGGAGGGAGAAGAGTAAACTTTTTTTTTTCGTTCTATCTTTTATATCTTTGTTTTCTTATTTTTATATTCACTCTCTTTTTTTTTATTTCGCATTCGCTTTGTCGAAGAATATAATAAGGTAGGAGACAATTAATAACGCGCTGGCTAGCCATTTAGCGAGCGCAGGCAGTGAGCGATTCATCATATACGTACGCAACGTAAATCGTATTTGTAATATATATTTATATATAATATCCATTTTATTTTTTAATGATTTTGCTTAAATTATTGATCTGTTTTCTTTATTTGTTGCTTAAATTACTCTTCTCCTTTAATTTCTATTTTTTTTTCATCTGCATATTATATTCCATCATAATGTTTCTTCAGTTTCAAATCACTTATATTTTATATCAAGTAAAAGGAGGAAGAGGGGTCATCGAAGGGTGTTTTGAAAAGTACGAACAAGGCTAGTGGCGGGGAAATGTCATATTTTATTTTTAATTTTATTTTAATCTTAATCATTATTTATGTTTATTTTCTTCAAGTTTTACATTTCAACAGTCCCGCGCACTAGATGAAAGTATTTGCAATGCCGTCGCAAGGCGAGGCTGCTTATCAAAGTTACTTTTATTATAATTTTTTTGTTTTTTTTTTAAATTTTCGGTTTGTGTGCTTGTGTATATGTGACGCAACACACATTACGCCCATCTAATTATTTATAAAAGTCAAAAAGAAGAAAAATAAATGCTTTATTAGGATGGGCAAATAGAAAGATGAATAAAAACTTTTTTTGTTTATTTTACCCGTTGTTTTTATTTTATTTTTTTTCTTCTAAAGGTATTTTAGGAAATAAAGATTTTAAAAAAATAATTTTTTAATTTTTGATGAAACGAGAAAAAATTTAAAATATCGTCTTAAGGGTTGGTCCATTGTTTATTGTTCAAAGCTGCAGATGGAAATAATTGTGTTAAAATATTACGGATTGGTTTGATAAAAAAAAATTGCCAAAAAATTCTAACATTTTTTTGGCGTGAAAAAATTTTTAAAATCATAAACAAGATCAAAGTAATCTAAATTTTTGTAGAAAAGTTTTTTGTAAATATAAATTACAAAATTAATTTTCAAAAAATTTTTCTTGTAAGATTTGTACTGTTACTTTCTCCTGAATTTTAAGAAGACTTAATATTGTACAAAGATATTTGTTTTCATATAAAACGTATAAAAAATATCAAGCATTACAAAGTTTAAAAAAATAAGAATGTTATAGAAGTACCCTTAAAATTAATTTTTCTTATATCATAGCATGAAAATACAGACAGAATTTTCTTTTTTTTTAGTAAAATGATTTAAATGCACATATTATTTCTATTTGCAGCCATTCCAGTCGAACATTTTAAAAACAATTTAACGATTTAAAAGAAATAAAATTATAATAAATTTCTGTCTCAGATAAAAGACTAGATCTTCATGTTTGGAGGACGATCGAGATCGCAGCTCTTTAACTATATTAAAGAGCACACTTCTTATAAAATCGAAAATGATACGGTTGATTATTGACGCTTTCAAATTTGTAATTTACTATTATTTTTTTTTTCATTAATCTTTTAGTACTTAAAGCTTTGTATGGAATGACAGTATTTTTACATTTTACAGCGTTTAATAGGTTATTATTAAAGATATTCATTTCCCCTAGAACAATGTCATTGACAGCATAAAAATTGGATAAAAGTTTATTTTATTTCAAAATATAATGATTAGGCAATTAAAATAAATTGATTAGAATAAAAATTATATAATTTCACAAAAATTATTTCACTCTATACATTTCGATTCAATGAGTTGATATTTTTAATTACAATAGTTTATTTAAAAATTCAAATGCAGCAATATAATATATTATAAACATATAATTAAATTAAAAAACATATAATTATAAATTATTGATTATCTAATTTTCAAATATCTTTATATCCAAATGATTGTATTTCAAATAAAAAACAGTACATGCAGTGAAGAAAAAATTTAGTATTAGCTTGAATGGTGTAAAATTTTATAGATCTTTGTCCTCTCGCGGTATTTTTTTACTTACTTGCTGACTTATTTCGACGCTCGCCTATTCTAGATATTTTTATATAATATATATATATAACAATATTTATAAGATGAAATGTGAATCTGTGTCACATGCAGAAAAAACTCTTAGTAATTCCTGGCATATTAAAAAAAAACCACAAAAGAAAAAACACTTTGGCTCTTCGCGTCTAACAAAGGACTGCAATAAAAACACCATACTAATAAATGGCACTACAATTGCTCTCACTCGTGTCTCCAACTAATTTGTGATTAAAAAGCTTTTCGTACCGATTTTTTTGCATTCTATCATTTTCATAATTTTCTTTTTCTAGCATTTATTATTTCCACACACGCATACATACTTTCTATCTCACTCTTTCTTTAGTCATCTTTTCTTAAAGAAAAAAAGATAGAAAAAACAAAAATTTTACCACGCCTTTTTATTGAATTCATAGCTAATTTAATTAAACTTTATGCTGTTTCTCAAATCTTTCTCTATCTTCACATTGATGATCATTCATATCTCTTTTAAGATAATCTTAATTCCTAATAACTTTATCTATTGAATTTATTTAAATCTTTTTCATTTTTTCGAACTCTCAACCCGAGACTGACACTGGACAGACATGACACAGCGCGGCTAAATACGCTTTGATCGGTGAGATTTCTTTTTTTTCCATTATTTATTAATTAATAATTTACGATTCTTTATATACTTCAATTAATTTTACCGCCTAAACCAATGTTTATCGATTTGTTTATATATATGTATATATACACATACATATATGTACATACACACACATATACATATATATATATGTATATTTATATACGTATATATATATGTGCGTATATATAAATATATATATGTATATGATGTGAAGTCGCAGTCAGCTGAGCTCGATCGGTTAAGCTAAGCTATATAAAAAGGTAACAAATTGAACGCATGAAGTATGAAAGTAAATCAGTTCGCCGGTTTATCAGAGGGGTACATGAGAAACTTGTTTCTTATGTTTTCATTCTTATCATTATTATAATTATTATTTTTTTTTTAATATTTGGAAGGGCATTTTGACAGAAGTAATCGATGACAGAGTTTTTTCTGCTCTTTCCTTTGACTTGATTTTTCACGTAATTTTTTTTTCATTTATTATTATTTATCGCTCTTTTTTTCGTAAAGAGTATAGGATGTTAATTTTAGGTCCTTGATCAACCTTTACATCATTAAACTCTTCTCGTTCGCCGAAATCTCGTTTCCTCGCTTTTCTCTCTCTCTTCTTTTCTAAATTTATATATTTTTTTTTAAAAACCAACTATAAATTTTTGTGTCATGCGAGACTAAGCTACAAACGATTCGCAACGTTTGACTAAAATGATCTTATTACGTACACAATGATTATCTCTTTCATTCGTCTGGCCTCCTCGTGCTTTGCCTCGCGTTTGTCCTCTCTCTTCTAATCCTTTTTATTTAATTCCTTACATAATGTGGTCTATGTTCCGTACTTTTATTTTTCAATCCCTTATTAGCGTCACGCGTACATATGCTTATCTTTTTTTTTTCTATAAGTCATGACACGCGCAAGACTTTAGCATTAAAAATTGTTAATAAAAATGTTTCTTTCGAAAAAATCTTTTCTTTTTCGCTCACGTACATTTAAGCGTACACACATACACATACAGTTTACGGTCATCGTCTCTGTAATTTTTTTTTATTTGTCATCTTATAATAAATTGTTGCTAATATAACAGGTCGGTCGACACACGCACTCAACAGTGATACAATGATATTTTATCGTCCACGTCGTTGGCGTCTTAGTAAAATTGTACGGCTATATTTCTTATGCGAGAGAGAGAGAGAGAAAGAGAGAGTAAAAGAAAGAAAGAGAGGATAGTGTGAGAGTAAGAGAAAGAGAGAGTAAGAGAGAGAAAGAGAGAGAATGCGACGACGATTATACAATGCGCGTTATGTCGTCGCCGCGACGAAAGCGAAGCCGCTGACGGATTTGTTGTCGTTTTGTTGGCGTTTTTTTGCGCGTGCGCTTTGTAGTAGTTTATCGACGCTGAAAGGACCATTTCAATAATTCCTTTTTTTTTTTTTTATTATTCTATCCACTCTCAACAAGAAAGCGAGCAAATTGTTTCTTTATATTATTTTTTTTTTGTTTTTTTTTATTATGTTTGGCCCTTCTCTCACTGTGGTTTATGTTCTCTGATGTCCTCGAAGGAGCGCTTCGTTGCGCACTCGCGCTTTACACCAAATTATATTCCTTCAGATTGGACTGCAAAATTGTATCCTTCACTGCTGCGAACACGAATCGGATGTTCTCCGTATCTGTGAAAATTAATGTCAATATTAGTTGATGATTTTAAATTCTTTTTCTTTTTACTAGTTTTTTTTCAGATAATATGAAATATACATTTAGTTTTTAATAATATTAGCTTACTTTTAATTTCATATCGTTCTTAGAATCATATGAAAAAAATTATTATATTTATTATAAAAAAATTTTTTAACTAAAAAAAAACAAAATAAGAAACAACAAAAGAACTCTATTGGTTTATAATTGAGTGCGTAGAAACGAAAAAGGCTTGTAGAAAGTGTTATTTAAATAGGCTATAAGCCCTTTTCATTTCCACACCCTCAATTTTGACATATATAATTCCCGAATATTATCACTACATATTGTCCAAGGAAATATATGATTGATCGAGAACATACACAAACTTATGTATTAATAAATTAAGTAAGGGTAATCTTTAATTATCAAAATTGTATTAATGGATACTATCTCATAATTCAAATGTTTGTACATGAGATAATTATAATTAAATAAGTTATGTAAAGAAAAAAATAATATTTATCAAATAATTAAACTATTTTTAGTTCTCTAACTACGTCAGAGGACGTTCTCGATCAATGTAAAGCTAATAAAAAATGATATGACACTTACCCATTATATTAATTAGCTAAAAGACAATTTTAAAAAAAGACCCTTTCCATGCTCGAGCAGAAAAAACAAGCAAAAATATTCCAAAAAGTTTTGAAAAAGTAAAAAATGTAGCATGCTTGTCACATAAAAATTATTTAAATCTTTATATGATTGATTTCGATGATAACATAAACCAAAAGAAATCGCTGGATAAATTTTTATGAAACAAATCAAAATTGACAAACAATAGAATTACAAAATCTTTAAGTATTTTCAACTTTTAAAAATTAAAAATTTTAGCAATTCAAAGAAAAATTAAATTTGTAAAATAAATTTAAAAAATAAAAATAAAAAATTTAGTACAAATTTTATTTAATTCAAATAATTTTAAATAAATTTAATTGTTTAATTGAATAAAAATCTATTAATTTTATTAAATTAGCGACTAATAAAAAAAACATCTCTCTAAACTAAACTTTCGAATAGCATATAAAAATTATCTTGAAAATTTTATAAAAAGTTAAACTAAAGTAAAATTAAAAAAGACAAGTTAATTATAAATTAAAGAAATAAATAAAGAACACAATGAAGTCGGTATTCGTATTCGAAGTTGTATTATATATTATTAGCAACAATAATGAACTACATAAATAATTAGAAAGAATTTTTTTTAAACATAGTTATGTCAGGTTGACAATGCGTGTTCAATTACAATCGCGTTGGCGCAAAAAATGAAACGAAAACTAGTCTACGGGTTAAAACATTAAAAACAAAAAAATATATATATGTTTATATCGTCAGTTGAAAAGCTCGTGTTCGCGCCTGTGAAAATGTTTTGTGCACATGCCTTCGACAACACAACACCGTAAAAAAGGTTACACGTTTTCAAAGAAAAATCGTAAAGGCTTTCCATTAATTTTTATTTTTTAAACTTTTTAGTTCTTTTTTTCGTTGTTCATCATACGCACTGTTCTTTCTCTTTTTTTTTCTTTTCCTTTTTCTCTCTGCGATTTTATTTTTCATTTGTTCATTTTTGCTGATCAAGCGCGAAAACATACTGCTAGAGCGTTATAATGACAAAAAGATAAAAAGAAAGTAAGCCGAGAAAATAATGAGAACGCGAAATAAATAATTATTTAAAAGAAAAACAAAAGAACTAAAAGTAAAATAAAATGTTTTTTTCAATAGAAAAAAAGAATTTAATGCCAACGTTTGCATTTTTTCTGATACACATAATACCGAAAATATAAAATAGAGAGAAAAAAGAAGAAAAAACATTATATGTGAACTTTTTCTTGATGCATTAAATTTTTTGCTTTTGCCTTTCGATGATTAACTTGGTCCTCTGTCTTGATGTGAAAAGAGAATTTGTTTTGTTTTCGTTTTCAAGCCAAATTAAATTCCTTCAATGCGTTCTGCATGATCGTGTCCTTTACGGCACAAAACACAAGCTTGATATTTTCTGTGTCTGTTATTTTAAATGTAAGCATGCAGATCCCCGATGTTTTATGCGGCATGCAAAATAGAAAATTCAAAAGAGAGGAAATAAAATTATGTTAAATCATACCAACACCTAAAATTAATTATTATAATCTTTTTTAAAAAGAGAATTTAATATCAATTTACTTTTATTTACTTTTAAAATACTTATGTTTTTTTAATAACCAATTTTCAATATTCATGAAAGTAATACGTTGTGCATTTGTTAAAAATCTTTCTCATCAATTATAATTGTAATTTAAATTACTCTAATCAATGTAAAAAAAATAAAATTAGTTTTACGTAATTTTGATTCATGTTAAAATATTTGAAAATTCTCTTTTTATTATATTTTTTATCACTTAAAATATAATAATGGTAATAATAATAAGAAAGAATAATATTAGATTCTTAAATCTACAAGTCAAAAGTAAGCCCAAAAAACATTTAAAAAATTATACGGAAAGCATTCAGAAAAGCACCATACAATTAAGCAAATAAAAGCAAGCAGTTTAGAGGTTTTACATTCCTTTTTGTGTTGGAAAAAGCAACAAATCCTACCTGTAGCGCACGTAAAGTGGGAATAGATAATCTTTTCGCTATCTGGATTGAGGTCGACGAACATCCTCAAGATAAATTCTCTAGCCGCTGTCGCGTCTCTTTGGGGTCCTGATTTACAAATAACAACAAAAGCAAGCTTACAGCTACTGGCAAATTCATATGTACTTATGTGCTAGCTTACTTCTATAGCATAGCTTTTTCATTTCTTTTTTTCTTAGCTATTACTTTCTGTTATCTAATTTTATTTTACATTACGTTACTTATTTAATTTAAATATTGTAAAGTGCGTAATTATACTGTTAAATTTTTATGATAAATGCTAAAATTTAAATTGTAATATTTATAATTTGTATGTTAAACAGAACAAACTTTTTATACTTTTGCTTACCAATTACTAAACGCATTACTGAAATTTCTAGTTCATAATTAAAAAGAATAAATTTTTTTATAATTATTTGCAAAAATTATTCTTTTTCATTTTAAATTGTGATACATAGACTTTTTTTTAGAATACCAAAAATTGTCTATGCACTTTCTTAAGTGCATGAACTATTCGTATTTAGTTTACATCCATTTTAAATTGAAAACAAGTATTTTAAAATGAAAAATAAATAGTCTGTTTACTTAAAATGTAAATAGTACAATGAATGTATTATTTTTGTAAGTAATATAATATTGCACATTAAAAGCATATTTTTACTGTTAATCATTAATTACGTCAACTTCTTCATATTTTTAATATTGGATTACTTTGATTTTTAGGATAGGATGGAAAATAGATCTCAGGAATGGTGCTTAAAAATTTTTAACAACGGTGATGAATGTTACAATGTATGAACCTACTAAATTTACAAAATCATGAGTTTCTTATATACACTACAAATACAATTAATAGTACAATAAAAAAACTCGAAACATTAATTTACTTTACTCAAATTTGCGTCATGACTTTAACAAACAATGACAGCATAATCACTCATACGTACGCAAACTCTAATCCGTTTGAAATCATAAAGTTAACCAATATTTTTTCAATGCGATAATAATGACGTCTTTGCGCAATTAATGAAATTTTTACAAAAGTACTTTATTTTAAAATTTAACGAAAAAAAAGTGTTTATAAAGAAAAAATATTTGCAACATTTAAAAGTAATCTATATTAAAACAAGGTTGAAAGTATTTCCGGTCAATTCCCGTTGAAAGTTCTTGACAATAACATTCACCTTAAAAAAGAGGGAAGTAACAACAAGCTTAAGAAAGTCTGATGGTCAAGGGTAAATGGCTAGTCTGTGAATGTTCACGACCGGTAATGTTAAAATCCTATATTCAATAAATTTGTCCAGAGAAGGTCAGTACTTTATTGCATTAACAAGAAAGAGAGAGAAAGAGAAACACGGAAATTTGACTGACAATACGGAAGCTTCACACGAGCTTAAAAGCTGTTAAAAAGCTTGTTGTATGCATATATACGTCATTAATGCAAGTGTATTCGTGGCATATACGTTTACGAGCGGACTTAAGGACTACTATTATGTCTATCTTATAATATAGTATATAACCAATAAGTCACGAAACCGTTTTGATGATCAGAACTCTTTGTTGAGATTACGCGAACTACGAAGGACAATACATAAACCAGCGTCTACTTGTGCAATAGATTGAAACAAAGTCGCTTATAAAATAAAAAGAAATTATTATTTTTTTCATTTTAAACGTAAAATTGAAAATATTTTACAATAATTTTAAATTTTTGTGTTTTTAGATTAAAATTTCATTAAAATTGCATTATTAATGATTCTAAGCGCGTTCTGCGAGCTTCTTAATGTTGATTTTTCAGTTTAATATAATTTATGGATATACTGGAATATTTTTAAGATAAATTTATTACTTCGATTTCAAATTTTAGCGCTACTTATTAGTCACATGTTTTATTTAAATATCGTCTTCTCGAGATAACAGATCATTACTACCAATTTTTTAAGAAGAGATTAAATTTTTGTACAATAATTAATATTGACTATTAATTGACTAAATTGATTTATATGTTTGATTAAAATTTGAAAACTAATCTCGACCGTTTACTATATTTAATTAACACTATTAAAAATAAATATTGAAACGACTTTGAGTCAGGAAATAAATTGTTACACTGGTAATACAATACTAGCATCTAGCTTAATTAAAAGGCGTAAAAAAACAATTGACCAATTACTCATTTTATTTTATATTTTTAAAATCCTGAATCGTTTGTAAATTTTAACAGACCTGTCGCGGTAGTGAAGTGAGAATAGCACGTGCGATCAGGGTCAGGATTGTTTTTCAAATAACCCTGTAAGATGAATTCCCGAGCCGGTTCGTGCTGTTGTTTAGGCCCTATTACCATATAATTCATTATTTAACAATTTGTACAGTAAACATCATGAACCTGACACCGATTATATCGATTTTTCATTTAAATTAATTTCATTTCTGTAATGAAATATCTAAATTAAATTTTTTTCTAATTGTCATACAGTTATCATAAAATTAAGTTATGACAATTGAAGAATTAACATCTGAAATTCTAGGATTAAGTAGGAAAAATGATTATTTAGGAAATGTGGTATTTTTTTATAGTTTCTTTTTTATCAAATTAAAAAATCTTGTTAATTTTGACTCAACAAATATTATTAAAAGTGTAAAACAGATTTTTCGTAAGATAATGAAATCATTAACTAAATTTTTTACATTCAATAAAAAAGAATACTTTAATTTTTAAAAGTATAAGGATATTTTTAGGATATCGAGTATATGATAAAGATTGTAGGTTATCAATCTGTTAAAAGAATTCATAAGTGCATTTTTAAGACAAACGATAAAAATATTTGACAGCTTACCATCGTACTCTGGGAAATAATCGACGAGATGAGAATACATGATTTTTTCTTCCAATAAATCTTTCTTATTCAAGAATAGAATAACGGAAGAATGTTGAAACCAGGGATATGTTATGATCGTTTTAAACAGTGCCTTACTTTCTTCCATTCGATTCTAAAAAGAAAAAAAACAAGAAATGAGCATCAGTTTAGCATATTTTATTTTATTTTCGACATTAAATGTATATTGTTTCATTATAGTTTCGAATTACCTCGTTTTCTGATTCAAAGAGAATTTGATCGTATTCACTTAAAGCTACTAAAAATATAATGGAAGTCACATTTTCGAAACAATGGATCCATTTTCTTCTTTCCGATCTCTGACCGCCGACGTCTACCATCCTACGAATAATAAAAAAATTTGAAGGTCAGTGATTATATTGTTTTATGTATTATTTATTGTTACCAATCATTAACAACTCAATTATATAATATAAATATTCTATTATTAATTTATCAAGACATTAATTAAATATTTATCAAATATTTAAAAATAGAAATCATTAAAAAAATTTTATATTTTTAAACAACATCTATAATTTGCTTGCGCATAATTTTAATTAAATTCGCTTCACATAAAATTTTTAAGCCAAATATTAAGATTAATGTTAATGAGAAACATTCAACTGGATAAATTTTTACAAATCCATGCACCGATTAAAAACCATACCATGCTTTAGATTGTTAGTAATTACAAAAAAATTATGAAAAAGAAGAGAATATTAAGTAAATATGTAATAATTAGAGCATCTTACAAAGTTTGGTCCTTTAGAGTGTTTTGAATGTCCATCATAAAAATGTCCTATATTATTTGTCATTATTTAAAAAAAAAGTCTCGTTCTTCAAAATAACGTTCGAAAAAGTTTGTTTTAAATTCAATCTTGAATAAACGAAATAATGAAATTGCTTACATTCTCATAATTAATTAAATAATAGACTTTATTTCAATAGCTTTTTATTTAATTTTATTGAATTTTAATACCTTATTATAAAATTTTTAATCGCCACGATCGATAAGATAATTATTCATACATTTGAATTGGAAATCGCGATATCATTAATTTCCAATAATCATTTGTAAAAAATCATCGTTTTTGTATTTACATTATTCAGAATGACAAAAGAGAAAAATTGAAAAAAAAATTTTAGTAAATACTACTACACGTGTCCAAAACTTTTCATAAATCAACATACCGATGTCCGATCAAAATTGCAAATATGTTCTTTTCATAGCAGTGAATTTCGTAGAATAACACGATGTGATAATAAATTAAAATTAGTCTTATTTAAGGAACCTTTTGAAAAAAAAGAAGAGAAAAAAGAATATTTTCCAATGTCAAAATCGCACGTGTAGTCAAGTCTAATACCTAAATATGATGGAGTCCAAATCAAAAGGATACTCTAAAATGCCAGTAGTAGGAACTCGAGCTCGTAGAATATCTTGCTCGGACGGAAGGAAGTCAGGCTTTTCAATACGATCTATGTCACTAATATAACTGTAACACAAACCAAGCCAATGTCTTTCGTATTACATGCCATGCAAAGTAAGTTAAATGAAAAAGAAAACCATTCAAAAATGCAAATAATTGTTAAAAACCATGAAAAATGTTAAATGATAATATAAGAACTAAAAGAAAGTTAAACAAGTGATTAGTATTAGTGGCCTCGTTAATAATGCGTACACCGTGTTGCTCTTTCGTCCTTATGAGCTCGTGCAACCTGTAAACGTGTGACAAGTTTCAAACCATTGCTTGAGATCCAATTTGTATTTTTACTTTTTTTTAAATCAACTAATTGATTAACTAAACAATTTACTTCCTTTTTCTGTTGATTACTTGATTAATATGTGAATTAGTTAAAAATTTAGCTACTTGTTTGCATTCGATCATTAAAATTTTTTCAATTAAATGATTAAATATACACCTCTCATGTTAAAATAAAGTATTTAATTCATATTATGTAAATAGTAAGAATATATGTTTATTTTAATGTTTTACAATTTAGATCTCATTTAGATTAATAAAGTCGTATCTATGCTATCCTTAAACATATTATTTATTTTAGGAAATATTCTCAAAGCAATTATTGAACTTGACAATATCAGTATCCCCGAAATACATACATATAATATTCTCTAAAACTATTCAAATTTTCTGTAAAATTTATCATCGAAATATTTGGCTACAGAAGACATTCATCATAATACATATTGGTTACGATAAATACCGTGCAGTTGAGAATGTTTCCCTAAAATGCCCTTGGTATAGTCATGCAATTGAATTCTCTTAATTGTGAGCAACACAGAAATGAGCATGCAGTTTTAAACCAAGAATAGCACCAGTGCTATAGTAATTTAATCATTGATTAGTAAACACTTTTTAAAAGCTACAATACGCATGTTTTATTTATATCAATCTTTCTAAAAGAAACATGCGTATTTATTCGCCTTGCACATATAACACGCATATAGTAATAAATAAATGACAACCGTCAAATTAGTATTAAACCAAGAATGTATAATGAAACAGAAAAACATATATATGTATATATTTAATATATTAATATATGTATGCACAAATCAGTCCAATATTTATATGAGAACCCATGCAAGATAGCAAATGAAAGAGAACACGTATCATGCCGTGCAAAAAACAGAGTGTAGCCTAAAAAAAATCATCATCCAGCACATTAAAATAAAGTGTTTGTTTAATTTTGTTTTTCTCAATTTTATGGTGCTCCGACTGCTTTGCGACGTACCTAAATCGAATCTCTTCCAAATCAAAGGGATATTCAATTATACCGGTAGTAGGCACTCTTACTCGAAGAATGTCTTGTTCTGTGGGGAGGTAGTTGGGCGCCGCAACTCGATCTATCTCCATCAGGTAACTGTAACATTATTTACTTAATATCTTCCACGATATATACGTTCGTTTTAACAATTCAATGCACTCAGTTTCATATTCCATGAATTTGTGCTGCTTGTTAACTTTAATTCAATTACAAGAAATCACTGACATTTTAAGATATTGCTGTGCATTTAAATATTAACGAAATATACAGCAAAGGTCATTCTTGTTTGAGTTTCCATTGATTCTTTATCAAATTAGCAGTCTTACTTATTCGCATACACTGAATATTTGTCTAAATAGTATTTTAAAAGCATAAATTTTAAAAATTCTTTAATTAATTTTCTAGACTAAAGTAAAACTTTCTGTATGAATAATGCTAAAAAATGATGAATTATGAAAAATTTTGATAGTATTAAATTAAATATAATATCATTAGAAAAGATTACATGTTTAAATGTTTAATAAAAAAAGATTTAGTTTACATACAATAAAATTTGATTTCCATTAAAATTTCTGTAATTTTATCCTCGGCAAGCATGATATAATCAGCATTCAATAGTGAATAAATATTATGTATCATTATGAAAATTACAATGCTTAATGCATAATAAACTAGAAAAATTCATTTGATTTTTAATTTGACACTAAAGAATCTTTATGCAACTGCAAAAAAT
The DNA here is from genome assembly GCA_017163975.1 of Anastatus disparis. Classification (NCBI taxonomy): domain Eukaryota; kingdom Metazoa; phylum Arthropoda; class Insecta; order Hymenoptera; family Eupelmidae; genus Anastatus; species Anastatus disparis. Next base: position 9,014,305 of record JAFFSR010000251.1, read on the forward strand.
GGTAATTTTAATTTGCTTATCTATTGAAATAAATAAATTTTTTTATAATAAAATGATAATTTGATATAAATATAAAAATCATGGATTGAAATAAAAAAATTTTTTTTGAAAAAAGGATGAACTTACTATTTGGCAGAATCCGTCAGCTGGTATTCTCGTCTGCGATCGTAGCATTCTTGTATGCCAGCATCTGCCCAAAGATCCTTTATCGCTTGTACGTAGGGCTCTTCGAAAGCCGTTACCGTTTCGAAGTCGATGGCTCGCACGAGTTCAGCTTTTTCCTAAATTCATCAGATTATATTTTAGTTTTGAGTCAATTTAATTCGAATACATATATTTTTTACATTATAAGTAATATAAGCAGTATTTAGATATTTTTTTATTATCGATCAAATATAAAAAGTTATATTGCGTTATTATTGATTGATATTAAATAGTAATAAGGATTCATTACTTAAAATATATAAAAGTTACAATATACAGTGACTATTCTTCGATGAGGATCGAATTTGTTTTTATAGAGACAGAACTTTCTTAGAAAAGGTGTCGTTACACACTTTCACAACATTTATTGAACAATACATTATTATTTTAAACTTTGTTAATAAAATAGTTGGTAATACATCATTTCAACGATCCTTGTATTACAGGATTCAATGCACTTCACATCTGAGATGCCAAATTTCGTGATTCTTTTTCTCTTTCTCACGTGTGGGATGTCAAGCACATCATACAGTATTTCAAAGCAAAGAAAAGCTTCTTTAAATATTATATTATAATTTTGAGAAAAATGCTTTACCAAATTTATAATATATTATTTCGATTAATTTTGAAATCGTATACGACCAGAAAATGGTAATCATCCATTGCCAAATTTCATTGTGTAGATTTTGATTTATTTTGTTTATTGATTCTTATAAAGTTTATAATTTTAACATTTTCTATGGCCCCTTAATTTTAATAAATAAAATTATTAATTTAAATTAAAATTAAATTTATTAACTTTGAATAATACCAGATAACATAGTAAAAGCTATAGTGTAAGGCAAAGCACTCAAGCGAAAACTTGTGTAAGTGTTCTTATTAAGATGTCTTGTCGAGAATGTCACTGTATATCAATGGTCCTAGCTTTAATCAACAATTAATCAGTTAATAAAGAGATGCGCAGTAGTCAATTTAAACAATCAACCAGTTATATAAATTACATTATTCGATTTATTCAAATGTTAAGTGTAATTAACTTGTGCGCATTTTGCAACTAGTCACACGCCGTTGTGTTTAATAAAAATAAATAAGATAAAAACTCGAACAACCAGTCAGAATGTAGATAAGCTTTTCTGTATATTTATCAAATGTAAATGAAGAAATATTTATGTCATATACTGCAAAAATAAATTTGAGCAATCGTTAAATAATAAGAATATTATTTTATAGCTAATATCCAACATTTGATTAAAAAAAATATTACGATTATACTCTAATTTCTATTAAAGAAAATGTACATATTTTTGTAATTTTAAAAATTTATAAAAATAACATAATATCCTTGGAAGAAATTTAACTAGAAATTAGCTAGAAACTAGCTAATTTAAACATTTTTAATCGGTTTTCAACTAATTCTAGATATACATATCTATTTGTTATAATGTTTATAAAATTTTTTTTTATCTTATTAAATAAGAACTTGTAATAAATACTTACTATACATGAAGAATCCGCGTACTGAATTTTTAGCATATCCATCGCTCGGATCATGGATTGCATTGCCATGAAGATATTTTGGTAAACAAGCTTAATAAACCCTCGCTTATCTTCGTCCGAGTATCCGGAACCATGGATAATTCTCATCTGTTTGATAAATGTGGACTTGCCAGATTCACCAGTACCTACAAATACAATGACAAACAATCAATTTAATACTACAAAAGAAATTTTTATAAATAAAATAATATTTGAGAAAAATGGAGTCCTGATTATTATTAAATTTAAAATATTTTCAAATATTCTGAATATATATTACGTTAATTTATATATAGTTTTGTTTAAAATATGCTCATGTATAATTAATCTTTAGCGATACGGAAAGCCAATATATTGGCTCTAACCATGGTCGAAATTTCGCAAACGATCAAGCTATGAGATAATATTTTTATGCATTTTCTTATATAGGGATCACAAATCGTAAATTCTAGTCTTTCAAAGTCTAGAGGAATGAAGTTAAAAAAATTAATGTAAATGAATTTATGCATTAATTTTTTTTTATTGAAAATAAGAATTAATTATAATTTTTAATGTCTATATTATTAGAATAACATTCACACGTGATAATTAAGCACTGGAATAAATTTGAAATCATATTCTTTAAATAAACAGACCTTCAAAAAAGATAATTTTTGTTATTATTCAAGATTAACTTTTTTTGAATTATAGTAGAATGATTTAACTTTACATCGGTTGAAGTTCCACAATAGTTTTTCTGTTTTACATAACTTTTTAGATAGGGATTACGATACTGTTCTTCTAAAATTAAAGGGGAGGAAGTTAAAAATAAAATCAATGTGAATAATTTTATTCATTTTATTTTTTTTTAAATTAAAAATAGGAATTAGTTATAATTCGTAATGTTTATCTTATTAGAATAATATGTACACGTGACAAAAGACACGTGGAGCTTTTTGAAGACGCCAAATTCACATAAAAATATGATTTAAATATATTTTTTGAAAAATTTATTCTCATTTTAATTATGACGCATCGTTAAAAATTAAACCTGAATTTTTTACTCCATATAAACGTAAAATTCTTTTCAATATTTTTGGATTATATTTGTATACCAACATCTCTTGAAATTGATTTATACGATTAAATATTTAAGAAACATAAAATTAAAAAATGATTAATTGGTAGAACAGTATCTGAAAATAATTTACTCACGATTAAAAACATTCGTGTAATCTGTTAAATCAACAGATACAAGTATGTCAATTTAACATGTATATTAATTTCTTCACGGACATTTTGTCTGTTAAAGTAGCAGACATTTTTGTCTGTAAACCGTTTTTAACAGTCATGTTTGTTAATATTTCTAATCATGCTCTAAATCCAATCATAGGATAAAAAAAGTCGACAATAATCAATAAAAATACATAAACGATTGGAAATAATCTTTTTAGACAATTATATTGATAGGTTAATTTTAAATTTACTTATCAATTTCTATAAAGCTTTCGTCATTATCATACTGACAATAAAAGTAAATATTTTTATTAAGAGTACAAATCCGTATTATTTAATATGGCTAGCGTAATAATTATCTTTATTTGTTAAGAACAGTATTGTATCACTTTATGTGTTTATATATAAATTTTTTTCTTTATATATTTTAGGGAATATTCATTTGTTTAATGCGCTATTATCTAAAACTACTCTTTCTTCTTTTAATTTACTAAAAAAATTCTTTCAGCTCATATAAATTGTAAAAAGTTTTTATATATGTCAAAATTTGTGCTTAAAAATTTCACCCAAAATTCCTATATTATTTAAATTTATACATTTTTGTGTTTTTTATTTAAAAAAATACACATTCTTTTTTCATTAATTTTAACAAAAATATGTAGGGAACACCGGGGCTAAAGGTAACAGTGGTAAATATTAACACTCAATACACAACGACGCAAACAGTTCTAAAGATTTCATAGGTGTCTTTGTGTGTTTAATATAACATCCTCTGTGATGTAAACATATTTAGTGCCGCGCGCAATATCGCAGAGGAGAGACGCAGAATACAGCCTTTTTTTGACAGGTTTTATAAAATTTTCACATACATAAACATTCGTTTTCGATTTCATCTGATATAATTAATAATATTAAAATTATTTTATATTAATCTACGTTAAAAATAAGTTATTTAATCGCATTATGTTTATATATTTTTTAATGATATTTTTAAAAAAATGGATGTGTCAGAGCAAATATTAACACTGTTAATATTTACAACATCATGATTTCTATAACGATGACTAAATGTGTTAAATAAAAAATTAATTCTAAGAGAACTCTACTATGATTTTTATGTTTATAGATATTGTATAATCAATTTTTTCATTTATAATTAATGCGTAGAACAAAAAGATCATATTATTTTTGCGAAAAATACAAATAATTATTTCACATTTTGTTATAATTTCCTTTTTTGTAATGAATTGTTATTTGTGTATATATTTATATTTACTAATAACTAAAATATATAGTTTTTTGTTAATATTAATTAATTGTTCGTATTTACTGTCAAATTGCATCTTCATGACAAAAAGAACATAATGTTAATATCTATCCCACATACTGGGTAAAAATTAACATGGAAACTTTTTTAATAAATCTCCTCCCAAAAAAAATCTACTGATGATTTTTAAAAAAATCCTTTGCCAAATCATAGCTGATAGCTTACACGAACATATAAAATGGGCTGTATAATAAAATAATACTTGGATAAAAAAATAGAACTGTTTTTTCAAAAAATGTTAATACTAGCCCCGGTTTCCCCTATAAGCAAATCAGAAAAAAAAGAAAAAATTAACAAATCAGTTAACAAATGAATTGTATTCGACGTTTACCTCAATGTTAATATATACCAAAGTGAAAACAATTATGAAAAAAGAAAAAATGATCGTTGCTTTTTTAAGAACAAGAGAAAAAAAGAAAGAAAAGTAAAGGTTTAAGAGAGCACCTGCTTCTTTTTTCTACTTTCTCTGTTTTTTTATGTGTATATACGTACACACACACGCACGAGCATGATATATGTGCAACATTACTACTATTGCCTATACTTGAAAACATGAATGAAAACCGCAGGTTCTTTCTGTTTTTATCTTTCCACTCTTCTTTCACTCTTACTTTTCTTGTGTATACATACATAAGCCCTTTTAATAACACATGATTGTATATGTAACGTGTGCGCGTGTGTATGTGTAAGTATAAACGTCGCTTTTCTTTAGTTCTACCTTCTGTTTTCTCTACTCATCTTGTCTTTTTTTTAAGCAAGCTACTTCAGCGACAAAGTATGCGTTCTGAGCTTTGCAATGAACCCTTTCTCTTTCATATATTCTTTCAGATTGTGTTTATAACGCATTTTGTATTCTAAACTAATTTGTTTAGTGGAAAATTTGATTTTTTATTAATAATTTTAAGAAATTAATTTTTTTTATCTTTCTTTTATATCAACATAGAAAGTAAAATTAAATAGATTTTAGTAAATTAAGTTTTGTTTTCACTAATAGAAAACAAGCTATTAATTTTTCATTTAAAAAATTCATATAATTATGTAATTACAATTGTATGGATTTAATTACTTAATGCATGTGAATCCAAGGTCAGCATATAAAAAAATTAATAAAAAAAGAAAAACAGTAAGGAACCTTTTTTAAAAATTATAATGAAATTGAATCCAAAATTGAACCGTAATAAATATTCTTTTTTATCATTTGTTTTCAATATATAATGATTGTTAAATAAAAATAAGTATAACAAGAAAATTTTTTAAAGTAATCTAATTAAAAGTTAACCATCCCTGATAGAAATTGAAACGATTTTTTTACCATATGATGGCCATTGCTTTGAAATGAAGAGCTAAAAATAAAAATTTTTATGGTTATTATTTTAACCAATATGAAACTTTTTTTTACCTTTATACCGCTAACATGTTAGACGCATAATTGAGGATTAAAATATGAATCTTAAAAACAGAAAAAATACTCATAATTAAATCTTTATAATTATTTGTGTTTGAGACGATTATACAAAAAATTTAGGCTCTGCAGATTCGGCAAAAATTGACTATTTTTTAGTCAATATTGACATGACAAAATATTACTATTAATAATGGTCATAAATTGTAGTGTACACCATTTTTCATATTCACATTTCTACCAGGGATATTTCAAAATTATAAAACAAAAATTAAAGATAATTGAATTAAGGAAAATCATAATATTTATGTAATATTTTTTTCGAACTAATTTATTCATAGGATAATATTTATTTTATTGTAAATAAACGTAGATGCGCACACAACAAAATAACGCAAGTAACGGTTTTGACACTGTATGGACACTACACACCTATACTCATGAATACTGCCTATTTTTTTATTTATTTGTAAAATTTCAGGAAAAGAAATACATTAGCTTGTAGTATGTATCCTGAAGATTATTCAATTAAATTTTTTAATAAATTCATTTTTTAGTTATAAAGATTTTGGGTTCCAATATTATATATCAAAATTCTTCGATTTTGCACCAGAAATCCAAAATTCTTAAAAACTATTGTTTAAATTTATTTAAAAATTTAACTGAATAATCTTCATGGTTCATACTTAAAGCTAATGTATTTATTTTACTAAAATTTTTAAATAAAATGGAAAAATAGTCAATATTTATGAATACAGGTGTAGTATCCGTTTTACATCTCCTTAATACAAAATATACTAAAAAAATATTAACTGAAATATCAGTTAAGTAAATCAATATTTTATATAAAATATTGTTTAAACACAAAATAACATCTGAACTTATTATAAAAAATCTTAAAACTAATACGTTAGAAATTGTTTATGACATTGAATGTAAATCAAGTTAAAATTAAAAAAAAACTTATGTATAAACTGTTAATCTTCTTTTATTTACAAAATTTAGTAATATTAATAAACATAATAAAAAATAAATAATTATTGAAATATCAAGTACTAACGGTTAACATTTATTCAATTCATCGAATATTTTACATAAAATATTAATAAACTCATTTTATTTTGAAAGTATAAAATAGTTAACGATTGTCTGTGCTTACAGACATTTTTCCAAGTTACTTTTTTAAACTCTCTGAGTCTAAATATATACTTATAAATCAGAAAATAGAAAAAAAAATTTTATCGATACAATGCTTTCTCTTGGAGAAAGAAATTCAGTTATGTATACGTGCATGCATGTCTGTCGTTTACCTTACAACTAATAATCAAACAAAAAATATCGTAATAATAATAATATAATTTTGACGTCACTTCCTTCTTACGTAGTATTTCATAAATTGATTGTGCGTATACTCATGGTTGACGTAAGTGTTGATACGGACAAAAGAATTTTGGGCTTTCCCTCTTGATTCTTTTAGTTTAAGGGCTGTTAATATATTTTTTTATTTGTGAATAATACTGTAAGTTTGAAATTAAATTTTAAATTAGAAATTAAAGATAAAATTATTGAAAATGATTATTTAAATATTTTATTGATTAATAATTTGAGTAAGTTTTATGTATACTGCTTATATTTCCTTTAAAAATTAATGTTAATTTTTAACATTTAAGGTGATGCAACAGGGTATATAATTCATATATATACCGACATTGCTGTTTCCTAAATTTTAAATTTTTATTATGAAATTTCCGAAATATCTCTATATTATACTTCTTATTAGTTAAAATGGTAATTTAGATATTTTTAAAAAATTGGAATTCAGGATTAAAAATTTGGAAAACTATAATGTCGGTATTTTACATTCCCTTAAATAATAAGAAAAATTTTTCAATATACAAAAATTAATGCACTCCAATATATTTCTCGTTTTTATTACTTTCTAAGAATCGTAACAACTCTAGAGCTCGAAGTAATTTCATAGTCAAAGAAAAAAAAGGAAAAAATACAGAGAGAAACGAAACTGTAATCTATTTGAGTCAATCTCCTCTTCACGTTTTATGTGCGGCTGCAAGAGAAAAAAATGTGTGCTCGCGAATTAGAGAATATGAAAAAAAAAGAAAAATATTAAAAGTAAGAAGTTGAAAGGAAGAAGTTAAGACGATAAATAATAAAACAAAAAAAAAGAAGATTTTTTAACATTTATTTTTCAACATTCGAAATGATGATTCACAATAAAATCCTCGAAGTTTTAGCTAAGAAAAGCATACATGGAACTATCAAGTAAAAAAGAAGAAAAAAAAGAGAGCGCGCGCATAATATCTATCGATTTACGCATGTGCGCGAAACTTACACGAAAAAAGCTTCAAGAAGAAATAGAAAAAGAAAAGTGAAATTTTCTTAATGGATTAGAGCTTGTTTGTTAGCTACACCGACAGAGAAAAATAGAATATTATTTAAAAAATTTGAGTAAAACAGTAGAAAGAGGATTTTCTTTTTAGTATAAATTTAATTTACAAAATATCCAATTTGAAAAAATACTTTGAAACAAAAATGGTTTCTATCACTTTAAAAATAAACACTTTTAGTTGTGATTCATTGTTTTTAATTCAAAGAAAATCAATAACGTAATTCAATTTATTTATTTTCAATAACCTTGTTTTTGAAACATTCACAAAGTTCTGAGTGTTAATATTTTAATTCTGAAGTAAATGCAACATGAAAAACGGTTAGATCACTTTTAGGTGACTTACAATATAAGATAATTAAAGGTATGATTTTAATCGGACGTACGTATCATTAAATTTATATATAAAAATTCACATAAAATTTTAAATCTTGTTATATCTTTATAAATAAGTTACGAACGCTCAAAGTTACAAAATTTAATACGTTACGTTATAGAGAATTACTAGTTCTCAGAGTATTACTAAAATAAAAACATGATTAGTGTGGTATCCTCTATGCATTAACCCATGACATTTTTGAATTTTAAACGTTCTTAATTTTTTTTATTAAATTGTCTCAATTTATAAAATTTTAATTTAATCAAAATCTATAGATAGTAAATGGTTAAAATCATATCGCTTAGTTTCATATTTTGTAAGCTTCTTTTTATACAAAATCGTTACTTGTTGAATGAATTGAATGAATAAGTTTTATATATCATTTAGCATTCATTCATAATTTATTAACTATATTTGAAATCTCATGTGAATAAAATATTTCTAAAATTTCAAAAAATAATATTTTATTGCGTTTGTTTATATCAAATAATTCTTTTAGATGAGGATTGTTTGTTATGTAAAAAGTGAACAAAATTTCAGTTTTGAATGAACTTTTAGTTTCGCATCAAAAAAATGAAAAATAAACTATGATATTTTGAATTTTTCAATTAAGAGTAAATTTCTTTCAATAGTATTCTAATAAAATGAATAAAAATGCAAAAATACATTACGTTTAAATATACATACATAGTTGACATAATTTATATTCTTAAATATAAAATTTTATGTGTAACAAACTCTTTTGTCAGTTAAATCAACATGTGTATTGTTAAGTTTAGATATCTTACTTCTATTGGTGCTTTTATATAATCTTATTCATTCTTTTCGATAGAACCATGATAAAATAGATAAAAATGCAACAATGCAACAAGTTTCAATGTATATATAAAGTTGATTTATTTTATTTGTGCGTTTGAAATCATGTATGTAATATACTCTATTGTTAGTCCAATCAATATTGTACTTCAACATTTAGATTTTCTTCAAACCTTCAGGTAGCTTTTCTTATGTGGAATTGTGTGATTTAGTTATTTTGTTTAAATTTCAATATCAACTAATGATGTATTTGCCTATATTTTAAATTTTTTTATAAAAATTCCTATTGGCTCTACCGTTATTTATTTTTTTAGTAACAATTTTATAGATTTTTAAAGCTGAAATCAAAACCTTTCGACCAATAAAATATCACTTAAAAACTCAATTTGTTGAAGTTATGAAGCAATATAAATGATGTGAAAATTTTACAATATTTCAAAATTTATATTTAATTTCACATAAGTTTTAATTTCAATTTTTTCGTAATGAATTTTTAAAAAAATTTATTTTTTAATCAATAGATATTGTTTTTCAATTTTTTATAATATTGATAAAAATATTCTAGAATCATTAATATAAAAACTATAAGAGCATAAAGTTAATGACAATTTTTTGAAGAACAATTTAAAAATTCTAATAAAATAATACATTTAAAAAAATCGAATAAATATGACTTGCTTTATAACTTAATGTAATATAAGTACTATCCTAAAGTCCCTTATTCTTTTCTTGTTAATTTTATCAACACTTTTATGTAATCTGATTAAAATTTTCATATTAAATAATAACTATATTATCAATTTGATTTAAATTGTAAAAATTTTAATTATTTAACAAAACTTTAGTAAACATTTTAACCAAATCTTAATTAATTTTTGAAAACATTAATTACATTGATATCAAAGACATGTTACGTTTTGACTGAAATAAATTTGAAATCATATTCTTTAAATAAACAGACCTTGAAAAAAGATAATTTTTGTTGTTATTCAAGATTAACTTTTTTTGAATTACAATAGAATGATTTAACTTAGCATCCGTTGAAGTTATACAATAGTTTTTCTGTTTTGCATATCCAAAAAAAACTTCGTTTGGTGTTAAAGCAAGGTTACTTTTAACTATTAGACTGCTAAGATTTAAATTGTCAAAACGTTCTCTGAAAATGCTCAAATTTCTGTCTTGAATCGTGTATGAACTAAATACAAAGTTCAAATCACGCGTCAAGCCCGATGTATCGACTTTCCGCCAATCTACAGACTGAAATTCATTATAGTTAAAGCCACATTTCTTAATACAGGTAACAGTTAATGAATTTTAAATTTACGCGGTCAAAAGCTCCCTTTTAATCAACATTCACATAACTATAATTAAATGATCTTCAATTTCTGTTATAATTAATTATAACTGCAATTATTATTATATTTTTAATTTAGTGAATATTATAATAATTAAAATAAGTTAAATAATATGAAAAACGAATAATTTAATAATTAATATCGAACAGTTAAAGTTAAATAACTTTATGAAATTCATTTCAAAATGACAAGATAAAAAATAATAAGTATATACAAATTTTTCCAAGCTCAAAAAGAAGAAAAGAAATAAAAATTTGTTCGTTCTAAATGAAAAGATTTACTTTCAAAAGACTCAAATCAACAAAAGAACGTCCTCATAATATTCAAAACTCAATTATCCGCTATACAATAACGCACAATTTTTTTCTTCTTCATCAAAACAAAAAGAATCACCAAGCTTTATTAAAAAAAAGAAAATAAAGAGTTGAATTTCAGTAGCTTTTGATTTTAAATGCAATTTTAATCCCTATTTAAAAAGAAATACTGAAAAATAAAAATTACTGTCCATTGTAAGACAAAAGAAAGTTAGTGCAACACTTTTAACGAATAATAAGTATGTATAATAGTGCGTATAGTGCACGAAGAGATAAGGGCGTAGGCGCGGATAAAAGAGCTTAAGCAAGAGCGCGCGACCTCTCTTGCCATCCTCTAGTATACATATATACACTTATAGTGAGATCGTCCAATATTCGCACATATATAAAGACTGAAAAAGAATAGAGAAATAACAAAAAAACAATAATAAAGGAACACGAAATAATAGATAAATAATAATAATAATAAACGCATAACATTTTGATTTAGCTTTTTTTCTATAGAGCAAATTTTCAAAATAAAAAGAATTTCTCTTTTTTTCAATCCGAAATCAATCCTTGAAAATAAATCTTTCAATGATACCTAGCAATAAAAATTTCATACAATAGTAGCACTATAACAAAAAATGAGAGAAAAAGAAGAGGAAGAGATAAAAAAAAAAAAAAGAAAACAATTGAATCATGTATACGAAAAGTAAGAGCACAGTGTATCACCTAAAATGCTTGTGCAAGCTTACTATATTGTATTGAAGCTCCTGCAATAGAAGCAAAAAGAGAGAAAAAAATAAAAGAAAAAAAGAGTGAAAGGGAGAGAGAGAATATGTAAGCTAGCAAGTGAGTTAGGAATGGGTCGATAGATGCCGACGAGTATAAAAGCGAAGGCAAAGCCTTCGGCCACCCTTATGGTACAAGTGAACCATACTTTCTCTCTCTTTTGCTTTTCTCTCTATGTTTGTAGCATATATATACAAGCGCCTGGTATTGCTGTACTATATAGAATAGAGGATTTCTATAGACAAGGCCCTTGCCTGAATTTTACGCTGCACTTGTTAAAAACTGAAAAATTTTCGTTGTATGATAGCAACTATTTGAGTTTTAGATATATAAAGCTAGCTGTGTTGTATAGGTTTGCGGATAAATTTCTCTTTGATGTTGAATAAGAGAAAACTCGATAACTAACGATTCTATTCCCCCTTTTTTATGGAAACTTGGTGAATGAGAAAATTCATTAGAAAAATAGAAAAAAAATGAAACAAATCATGTAGTTGGAAAACATGGTTTCAAGGTGTATGTTTATAACAATTTTAACGAATTCTCTTTATATAGAACAAGTGTTATTGTATTATGTGTTCAATAAAAGTTTTCGTATTAATCAAAACATATTTTGCTTATAGTAAACAATGATAAAATAAACAATATCTATCTTTGATATATACATTTTTACAGGATTTTCCTCATTCAATACTCATGTTTTATCTAAAGCTTTTTATTAGCTGAATAAATTCAAAATTTATTTTATACTGATATAGTTTTATTATATCATGAAATATTAATTTTTAATGAAAAGATTGAAATAGTATTTTTTTTATCTTAATTACACCTTTTAATTACTAATTCTTACAAAAATAATATTTTTTTAAAATCTTTATTACAACTACTTAATAGTTTGATAAATATATAAATGAATTTTATTTTAAAATTTTAGTTTGGGAGATTATTTTGATAGAAATTCTCACTTGAAACTAATTATATTTTGACTAAATAAAAAAAATTATTTCTATTCTTATAAGTAAATATTTTTTTGTATAATACTTTTCATTTGTAATAATTTTAATCATCAGTAATAATAACATTCGAATCATAGTAATAACAAGGTTAATTAATTGAATATAATTTTTATTTTAATATAAATAAATGTCAACACAAAGCTATATTTTGGAGTTTGATAACACGTGTACTCTCTCTTTATCTCTTTTCCTCTCATGCTCATTTTCTCAACCTAAAAAATAGAGAAGCTGTTAACATTCAGTAGCACTTTTGATACTCTTTAACATAATTGTGCTCATCTCTTAATAAGCTTTTGATTATCTTTTGCATGAAACTTTTCATATTTGTAGTACTTCGTTTTTTTTAATACTTTTTATATTTATGCCCTTTTTTAAAAGTATAAAGTATTTATTTATCTATATATCATATAATTTATCTCTTTTTCTCCCTCTTTCTCGCTTTTTGTCATTCGTTCTAATGCATCTACGCATATCAGGTTTGGTGTAATCATGCCTCAATATAAATTTCAAAATCAATATTACAAGGATCGATAAAACTAAAGTAAAAAAGTTAAAATTATTTATTTATTATGCGTTAACTTTATTTGTTTCAACATATTAGTGTATTTCATGGATATATGTACATGTATACACAAGAAAATACGTATTTACCTCATTATTTTTTTATCAATTCCTGACCATTTATTGATCAAGGTAAAAAATAGACCATTCAAAAATGGCCATTAGTTATTTATTAGTCATTTTTTTTAATAATGTTTTAATCACAAAATGACCAAAATATGGCGATTTGCTAATATATTATATAGATATAAACTTTATGCAAATAAATTTATAAATATATTTCTTTTCTTGTATGGAGAGAATTTCTTAACAAAAATTAGCTTGCTAATACGCTAAAGTTAAAACGAGTCACAAAAAGCCTAAAAATTATGTTACAGTTCGGTAAAAATGGCAGAGATTTTAAATAAATATTCTAGAGATTTAAGGTTAGTTCTCAGGCTGCCATGACTGTTTTAACCTTATCATGCATATACGCTAAAAGAGAGTGAGAGAGAAAGAGAAAACGAGGAAAAGAGAAAAAGCGTTAGAGTTTCCAAAACTTGAGAGAACTGCAAAACAAACACAAATTAATAAAGTAGTTCATTATTTGAAAAGTACGGAGTTTTCAAATAAAAAAAGGAAATTTAAAACAAAGGAAGAAAATAGACTAATGTATCAAGTCAATAAGTTTAACAAGTCTATTGGAGAAGAGTAGGAAAGTATAAAATTTGAGGTTAGTAAAAACAGTGTAAACAATGATTGCAGTGAAAATAAATTAACTGTTGAAGAAAGCTGTGGCGTAATTCTGAAGACTGTGATTTAGAAAAAATTTGTCAACCACACTAACTGATTTAATATCGTAAATGGGATACATAAATTTAATTTTTTCATCGAACTCGTTTCTCATTAAAAATAATTAATAAAAGTTATATTTGTGGTTCCAAATTGTATTTAATATTAATATTGTTTCATAATTTAGTATAATATTTAAAAATAAAAATAAATTAATGTATTATTTATTATAATAAAACAATAAAATGATTGATCATATTTATAACAGTTTTTGACTATTAACCGTCCTCAATAAGCGGATAAATTGGTCATTTTCTCATTAATATTGGTCATTTCTTGATAATTATATCTAAAACTGGTCAAAATATGACCAAATACTAGTGAAGTTTTCTACCAGAATGATGAATCATTATTTTTGAATGGTTTATTTTCTACGAAAGCATTAAAATTATTATTCCATAAGTAAAAAAATATAATAAAGATAAATATGCATATACATCTAACAATGTCTGATCGGATCTGACCATGTTCTACTTAATGTATACTTATATTTTACTTTATAAAAATTAAAAAATAAATTTTTCGTTGATTAATAAAATATTAAAACAGATAAATTAAACGATTATATAAAAATGCTGAGTAATTTTTATATATACATATAAACTTTTTTTTCATTCATTTGGTTAAAGTGCGATCGTCATCTACAAATGAATGTGATTCTATATTGAATTTTTTTTTAAATTTAAAACCACACTAAAAATATTTCTTTAATAATAAGCAAAATAATCACTGCTGAGTGAGTTCAAATGATTAATTTTTTTATAAGATAAAATTATTGCATTTTAATGACATATTTAAAATTCAGTAAACACTGTCACTTTATAATAAAAAATATAAGAATTGCTGTGAGTGAAAGAAAATCAACTCGAATTTCATTTTTTAAAAGTCTACAGTCATTAACACAACTACAAAACGTGTTATGATTATTTTTCAATAATTATTTAACAAAATTTCAATCAATTGTTTTTAAAATCAAATATTTCTAAAAGCCTTTCAAACAAAAGAATAAATTACAAAATTGTAACAGTATTCAAGCATTCAACGTATAAACGAAAATCAGGAGAAAAAAGAAAAAAAAACAAAGCATGAGACAACATGGTGAATCCCTTTTGATCCATATTCGTTGTCGTACTCGCACACATATATCTATACATACGAACAAGCAGCGTCCGATATTTTGTTAACATATATATAGCACTAGTTTCAGAAGGTAAACCACATTACTCTTCTATATGGAGAACATATGAGGAACGATATATAGAGGAGCGAATAAGAGAGAAAGAGAGAAGAAGATATATAATCAAGTTAAAGCGCTTCGTGTGCTTGCGGCTTTTCATATAGAGGCATTATATATACGTGAGTGTATGTGTCTATACGTATAGGAAAGGTTATACACTACTTTATACAGATGAAAATTTGCTCCGTATTGTTCGTACAGTTTAGCGCTTGAAAAATTGTCATCTTCTTTTGCTTACAACAAGGCCACCAACTCTCATTAATGTACTTTGAATTATTCGTTAATTGGATAATTTCTATTGTTACCTTTTATTTTAGATTTTTTTTTAATTTCAATTAATTTTTTATTTTTCGAAAATTAAATGCATTAAATTTATTAAATTTTTACATTGATATAAATTTTCAAAAAAATAAAGCTTCTGCATAGAAGGCAATCAAATGCAAAATATTTATAAAAGGAAAATTTTTGCTAAATCAAATCAAATCCTTTTATATAATAATTAATCTTAACGAATATTTTAAGGTCAATAAACTTTTGACATTGTGACAGTTTCACGTGCTTTATAATTTATAAAAGAAAAATGTTATTGCATTACTTTTATTTTATCGCTTAATACAAAGACGTTAAGATATTTTCACATTTTTTTTTCTTTATTTTGAATGGATGAAATTATTTAAGTAATGTTTATATAATATTTTTTATAACTGTTAGCTTATTGAAAATTAAAATTAAAATGCAGTAAACAAAATATAAAAATCAGTTTTGGATGAAATGATATCACAGATTATAATTTTTTTGCTATCTAATATATTATATGTGCAAATAAAAAAATTAATTTTAATCAACAATAATTAGATGTTTACTAAAATAAAAACAATTCATAAGATTGTGAATAAACAAAAATAAAATGAATTTATATTTTTCAATTTTACAAAACGGAGCCTTAATATTTTGATATTCCGTTTAATTGATAAACAAACATATGTAACTTCTATGAAAAAAATGTGAAAAAAAATAATAATGAATTAAACTACAAGAAAATATGAATAAGAAACTGAAAAAAAAACTGACGATTCTTGAGATAAAAGTGCATATTCGTACGTGCCCAGAGTATGATTAATACGTGCAGCGTGTGACTTACACTTGTTAGTATAATAATAAAAGGAAAATAATGCGGTATGCATTTACACAATAAATCATGACCGCATGTAATGCGAGTGTGTATGAATAACAACAAATTATGTTGTGTGTAATGATCAAAGATGAAAAGGTAAAGAAAAATAATAGTTAAGGTAATTTAGAAAATTATTTTACAATAATATCGTGCGCTAACACGTTACTTGAAAACGAATGTTATTTTGATGAATTCCTGTAACTGAATCATAAAAATAATCTTATTCTAAAAGAATAAAGCATTCTTATGAGCTAAAATTTATTTTTAAATGGAACTATACAAAATTTAATGATTTTTCACAAAATTATTATGTATTCTAAAAAATTTTAACATATTATTTTAATTAGTATTAAATTAAGTCATTGTTAAATATACACAGAAAAAAAAAGAGAGAGAGAGAGAGAAGATATAAAGAATGCTTTTATATCAAATATGATTCATTAACTGTTAATAGTAATTGTAGAGTCATCACAAAGAATTTCCTGTATATAGTTTGACTTGACCTTACATACAAGCTTAATGAATGCTAAGATTTTCTCCAAGTAAAGAAGAATAGTTATAATGGAAATTTTTCTATTAAAAAGAGCTAAAATTTGTGAGCGATTATTACATAGTAACTCGATTTACAAAAAATGAAACGAGTCAGTCTTATTACGGTATAATGTAGAATTTATGTTTGGCTATTCAAATTAATTTTTTTTTTTTCAACATGTAAATTGAAGTAAAAAATTATAATTTTTTTAATTAAAAAATTAAAATGATATTTAAGTGCAAAAATAACACTGAATTTTTTTGTTAGAAATTTCTTATTAATTAAAAAATTAAACTAATTTATGAATATTTTGAAATTAAAAAATTATTTAGAACAGGAAAATATGCAATCCTGTTAGTAAGTTAATATAATTTTTCAGAATTAATATGATAAGCATAATTATAGTGGCAGCTGATAAAACGAAAATATGATAAATACTTCGAAGTCTCTTATACACAAGGAGAGTGCATTGAATTTGGGTCAGGAATTTTTTTCAAAATTTTAGATATTTTTTCTTACATAAAATTATGAAGTGATCGGTGCTCATTCAGTCTAACTTACAATTTTTTAAATTTATGCACAATTTTTCCTCAGTTTTGACTTTTTTTAAATATTTGAATTTCCTTTAGTCATAAAATTTTTGAACTAGTTACTCAAGATAGTTTTTAGCATAAAAATTTTATAAACCTGAAACAAATTTAAAAAAAAGCCTTAAAATTTACACTAATTTGTTTATAATTTAAAAAAATTGAGCGTTAGATTAATTGAACACAGCTTATTTAATAACTTCATTTGAGAAAAAATATCCCAAAATTAGATGAAAATCTGAGACCCAAATATAATGCACGTTCCTTGTCTGTTAACATGATTGAATCTTAATAATTGCAATAGCTTCATATAAAGATAAAGATAAAACACAATTAAGTAAAATTCATCGATCTTGGAAAATAATGTCATTATTCCTAAAAATTTCAATAACAATTCATACATAGTGTTTCAGTCGCATTAATCACGAAAATGGAAACAACCTCAGGGGGCCAATCACTGTCCCTTTTTTTCTTCTTACTTATCCAATAAAAAATAGAAAGACTCACACGACTTAGTTCACGCACTTACAAATATATGTAATTTAATTTTTTTTTACTTTTACCTGAAAGCTTTTGAATCTTATTGATATAATAGGGTCATCTTAAAGCTTATGTCAAAAGTACATTAACGTTCTTTTACTACTTTGCCTACGTGACCTACAACTAAAACCATATAGACCTGCGTGTAACCGATAATTAAAAAAATAAGTATATACATAATATAACATTGATTTTCTTGATACATTCAATTAAAATAGTTTTCATGATTTTCGCAAGTTGATAGATAAAAAGTATCTTTTCAGAAATAAAAAGTTTCGTTTAAAAAAAAAATTGAAAAATAAAAGAAAAGGAGTAGATACGAGGAGAATCAAGAAAAGGCGCCGAGGGAGAGCACACGAAAAGGAGCAAAGAAAAAAAAATTCGCGCGTCTCGGAATGGGTTCATCGACCGTCTTTTTTGTTCTCTCTTCACCTCGCACACTTGCTTCCTCTTCGTGTATTACACATATCGGGGTAACATAACGCACGTGTGTTATATATATATGTACGTGTGATTGCTAAAGTCGGCGCTTTAAATAAGGGGTATCTCTCTCTCCCTTTCTCTTATATGTACGTTTTGCTCAAAGTCACGCGATTTCGAATAATCGCCGAACGGTCCTCAGTATTTTCAGTTTTTGCTTGTGTGCTATACTTCAGAGTAAATGGATCGATAATGGACTTCGGTCTGCTCTCTCCCTCTATCTTTCTCTCGAGTTTTGGTCTTTTTAAACCACGCTATATACGCTTTCGACTCGTTCAATTCTGACAGATTTTCCCTCTTTTTTATTATATCTCTCTCATGTTTTTGATGCTTCTTGTTTTGACGTAGAATAAAAAAGTTAGATTGTTTAGTTGCTGTTTGTTAATTATTTCTATCAAAATTTCGAGTGATTGCTGAAAATTATATTTTTTTCTCTTATAATTATTTAATAATTGTAAAACATTAAGATAATCCATTTTAAAATTCAGCTTGCAAGTTAATTAAAAAAAATTAATATTTAAAAAAGAATTTATTATAATTAATAGCGGTAGTCAGTAGCTCATTCAGTAGAGCGTTGGATTCGTAATCTCGAGGACCCGAGTTTGAATCCCGCTCTCAGCCGATTGATAAAAGCATTATTTTTTCCAATTTTGGTAGAAAAATTCGATCATATCTATGCATAGTTATTCGAATGTTTTCTGGTATTAAAAAGAATATCTTTGTACGTTTATATTTTTATTATTACGTATTTGAAGTGAAGTTATACCTACATTCAAATAAGATTTTAAATATTCATACTCGAAATTCTACAGAAAATTCTCTATTGTTACACATTTATATATGCAAATTTCTTAAAAAAATCTGAGATGTTCCATAACCAAACTAAATATGTCAACGGTCAGTGTGACGTTTATATTTTTGTTATAACGAAGCCTCGATTTCACTGAAATGGTTGAATTTTTCGATCGCTCAAACGCGAAAATCTTTACCAATGTGAAGTAGAACAAATGTATTTTGGAAATATAATATAATTGGAAATATTAATGTTACGTTCTATGGTTTAAACGTTCCACCACTACCGTTTCAGTGTAATAGAAAAATTCTTTGAATTTTTTTCCTACACAAATTATATATTTTTAAAAAATTTAAGAAATTAAATTTTAATCGTATTTAAATATCAGCACTTCATTACATCCTACAATAAAATATGTAGCTTTAATTAAATTTAAATAAAAATACAAAATAAATACAACATGAAATTTGTGTTCTACAAAAATATAAAT
Organism: Anastatus disparis; assembly: GCA_017163975.1. NCBI lineage: Eukaryota > Metazoa > Arthropoda > Insecta > Hymenoptera > Eupelmidae > Anastatus > Anastatus disparis. The sequence goes on from JAFFSR010000251.1 coordinate 9,034,269, forward strand.
AAAATGTTATGTGTATAACATATAAATGTTACGCAAAAATTAAAAATTTTACATTAATTACAAGAAAATTGTCAATTAAAATGATTGAAATAAAATTAATTTAATAAATAAATATTTGCATACTTTGTAATTTATTTAATACTTTTTAAAATATTAAAGCAATTTTAAAAAATAAATATTTATTACGTCTGATTTGATATGATTCTTTATTAAACTGCATTTTTATACTTAAATATTAATGTTTAGATTTCAAGGGCGAATAACGTCATTTAATATGCTTATCTGTCATACATTGAAAGTATTACATCATACGAATGATGAATTAGTTATCAATATATAATATTGGCAACTAATTTATCATTTTTATTATTAATACATAATTATTTTTTTAATAATAAATATATTTGTGTATGAATACATGCATGAATAATTTACGAAAACTAACTTATTATATTTTAAAATTCAATCAAAGATTTTTAATGAATTATTTCATTGAAAATGGTTATCATTATTTTTATGCTATAATAAACAATTTGAACATTATATTATTATTTCTCTATACCTTTGTTAGATTTCAAATATTCCATAACAATAGGAAACAAAGAATTAGTTTGACAAAAAAAAAGAAAAGAAAAAGAATCGCTGACATCGTAGCGTTAAATCATATAACATCGCGATGTAAGCTAATTTAATAAGAAACTTTAATACTCAATTTTGAGGTTTCATCCGTTTAATAAGGATTAAATTACACAAACTAAATCAATTGAATTTTTACGCATTTAAAATTGATTTCAAAACGTAAAAAGAAACTGTTGTAAAAATATTATGGATAATGTTTTTATTTATTTAGAATTTAAAATGTTATAATAAGACGATTTTCAAAAATTGTTATAACGATTGACTTTATCAAGATTTTTCAACATTTTCTTGAAACCATAAAAATATTTATATTTCAATTTGAAAAAATTTGGATACAGAAATCCAACGACTTTTAAATTGAATCGAATGATAAAAATCAAATTACATGTAAAATATCGGTATTTTTAATCAATCAAAATTTTTAACAAAATTGTTAACATATCAAATAGCTTGCTGCAATGTAATATGATAAACTGAATATGGTTACTATGGTTCCACTATCAAAGATCAAAAGTTTTTGTGAATATCAATTTTGACTATTGGCAAAATAAAATAATTATTCAAAATCAATAACTAAAATATTTAGTTTCAAAGTTTCGATTTCTTTGGTCGATCACATACACCTATTTTTGTAAGTATTTTCAATAAAAATAATGAAACGAAGATATTTGGTTTTGAGATTGAACAACTTGTAATATTACAAATCTTTACGTTTTTTCTACACGTGTTTTTTCACACGTGGAGATTATTTACGGATAAACGAAGTTTTTTTTACACGTGGAGATTCATGTACTATTATAATATACTTTACGTGTGAGCAAAGTTTTGTTTTACTTGTAGAGATTTATAATATGAGATACAGTGGGATTTAATAACTTTTTTAAATCTTTTTCTAATATAGTGAGATTTTATCAATTTTTCTAATACAAGAAGATTTAATAACTTTCTTTAATCAATCAATTAACACGAAGTACATACGAAGCTGCATACTCAATCAATTAGTAAATATGAAGTAAATAAGTAATAAATACTTCATATTTTTTTACACGTGTCTTGCATTATATAATATGCATGCCAAGCAGATATAAATAAAAATCAGGTCAACATTATCAGTAAGCTATTTTACTAAAAAACTTCATATTTAGCATTTTAAAAGTAGTCGAAAAGAATGTAAGCTAAGCAATTATTGATAGTGCAGTTTTACGAAAAAATAAGATAATACATTTGATCCATTTCACAAAAAAATAAAAATGTAGAACACGTGGCTTACACGAAAAGCATATAATCGAATTCTGAGCTGCGGAAATTCGAAACTTATTTAAGAGCTTGAGTATTATAAAAATCTTATCTTTTTAAAATTATTTCATCATGATGCGATTTCGGTTTTATATAATGACATTTTAAAATCTTCAAATTATTGTGTGTAAATGAATTTTCATTGTAATTTTTACAATAACCCGAAGAATAAAATTAAAAATATAATTTTTACAAGCACTTATATAAAATATCGGAAAACAGAAAAAGCTTAAGTTTACTTTTTATCAATTTTTTTATTAAAGCGTTTCCTAAAAATAATATGGAATTTTGAATATTTAATTTATTATATGAATGAAAAAGCTTATCGAAACACTTTTTTATATTAGATGTTTGTCGATCTTTCTTATTTTGGCATGCGAAATACAAATATTAATAAAAAATAAATCATCTGAATGTTCAAACGTGAGCAGATAAGTGTATAAATTAAATTGATGTCTTTTCGTTAATTTTCAAGAGCTTATATAATTTTTTGAGCAAATATAGTAGCAAAAATTATATTTCTTTAATAAACAGATTTTTTAAACTTTGATAAAATTACTCTTGCTTTAAATTTACCAAAAAAAAATCAAAAAGCATTCTTTGATTTGAATTCCAAGAATAACTATAAAACGTAAGATACGGAAATTTATAATAAAAAACTTCAAAAATTTTCGGTGAGCATTCTATATTTATGTTTGAAAATTTAATAATAATTGCTTGAGATTAAAAAAAGAAGCTAATCATCCTTAAAACTCAGTATTATAAAGGTAAGATTATAAAAATGTAAATATGTATATTCGGACAGCAGGGTTGGTATAAAAAAGTAGTAATTTTATCTGCACCGTATGATTTTGTCCGAGCACACGCAGAGCTATCTCCTTTTTCTCTATCTTGTACACGTAATATTTGCTCTGAAACGTTCTACGGTCTCTTTTTCTATTCTCTGGCTCTAGATAAAAGCTATAGTCTTTTCTGTTTCCTGACAGAGGAAACTTTGTGTTTTTTAAATATTCTTTTTAGGAACAAGAAATAAAACCCCCCCGGCAGGGGCTTTGCCCCCTGCACCCCCACCGGGGCTCCGCCCCTGGACCCCGTCCTGCGCCCCGACCTCGACTACCTCTTACAATCTTGATAGCCTTTGAACAAGATTGTACATGCTATCACAGACGCAAGTTTGTCATTCTTAGAATTTTGCGCACTTGTTAGAAAAAATAATATACGCAACTAATGCGTAAAGTGATCATCGCACTCGTCTCATTTGTCGCCCTCGCTGCGCTCGGGCGACAAAACCGACTCGTGCGATAATCACATATTTTACGCACTCGTTGCGTAATATACTATTAAATATTATTTATAAAAATTTCTATTTGCACGTTTATTTTGCAAAGCTTTTTTTATTAACTGTCGCTTTTCTTTTTTTTCGATAATGTGTTTTAATTAAAATTTAGAAAGAAAAACTATAGCACTTAAATTTATGAAATTACATAAATTTTTATTGATTTACATTGTATTTTTACTTATTATTAACAGTACTTTCATGTGTTTTTACTGGTTTACAAAATACTCTTAATCAAATGTAATCAATCATTATGTATATTATTAATAAATTCTTTACGTAGTTATAAAATAATTAAAGAAGTTATAATTTAATTTTGGTGAATTGAAATGTTGATGTATGGATAACAGTTTTTCTATTTTTACTATATTTTCTTTGGATCAATTAACATTAGTATTATCGGATGGAAATAATATTAGATTATAGAAACTACGAACTAAATGTATAAAATTTATGCGTACAAAAACACGTGGCTTTCGAATTTACGTAGGAATTCACCAATCGATTAATAGATAATTATAATATTGTTTTTAAGGTGTGTAATAGCATTGTAAATATTTAAGTGATAGGACATAAGGAATTATGAAAGCCTGTCAACATCGTATACCACGTGTACATTACATTAATTACTTTCATGCTTACTTATTTATATTAATAAATTTTTATAAAGTGATTTTTATCGATAAGACATCTCTCGATGAGATCGCTTTTCCAGCTTTTTACTTAATTTTGATCCACAGATAATTGTAATATCGTTTTTGTTATTATTGTTATTTAATGATATCGTAATTATTTAAGTGATAGAGTTTAGGGAATGATTGTGCAGATCTGTCGACATCGCTAACCACGCGCACGTTACATCAATTATTTTCATGCTTTTTTATTTTATATTCATGAATTGTTTATACACTGACTATACTCGACAAGACATCTCTCATTAAAAATACATCCCGATCTTTAAACTTGTGTGCTTGCCTATTCGTACTACACAAAAACGTTCCAAACGGAATTTCGATTCGTTACTTTTCAATAAGATTGGATAAAAGACTAGCTTTTGCTATTATTTTAAATGGTATTATGCAAAGTTAATAATAATTAAATTAATATTATAGAAAATATTATAAACTTTATAAGTATTAATTAATAATTGAATAAGCACGATGTTTTATAAATCATATAAAATTCCATAAGACGTAAATGATAATATTTACACATGATAATATTTATATATAATACACACTAATGTTCATTATGTTTTCAAGAAACTGTCTTACCGAAAATAGACATTGTATATTATAAAAGATAAAAATAAAAAAAGTATACTGCTAAGAATTACAAAACCAATATTATAGAACTTATAAAACATCATTAAATTACGAAAAAAATTGACTAACATAAATCTTTATTATTTAAATTCTAATAAAATAAATTTTTTCATTTTACTGAAACGTTATAGTTTTGAAAAGAAAAAATTTGAAAAGCTACTATGCATTATCAACGAAATCGTGAATCTGACGGATGATGTTTACTATTCATTTGATTAAAATATTATTTTTGCAATACTTATTTAAATTCAATAAGAGCCAGTGAGTGTCTCAGTCGGTAGAGCGTTGGATTTGTAATCTCGGGGTTCTGAGTTCGAGTCCCGCTCTCGGCAGCCGATTGATAGAGGCACGACTGTACGTTACATGTGCTGCAGTTCACAAACACACTTACGAGCTCCGTCGCTGATTAGCATTACAAATAGCATAAATATAGCGACGTTAAAGAAAAAAATAAATAAAATTCATTTATAAAGAAATATCTTTGATATTTTTTATTTTTAAAGTCAAAGAAACATTAACAATAGTAAAATCATTTAAAAATTTTTTTTTTATTATAATTAACGCGAAAATCTAGATATAACGAATACTTAAAAAGTTGAGAATTATAAACAGTATGTTACAGATTCCAACGATAATCATTTGAAAATAAATTTCTGACGGGTCTTTATAAAAAAAGAGTTGTATGATTTTAAAAAATTATTTAAGCAAAAAATTTTTCAAAGAATACATTATATTGCCACTCATTGAGAATTGTTAAATGTCAAATAAAAGTGATGATGATGCGTTGACGATCTAAATTTGGCTCGCTCGTAAATATGTCCTTATCGCGTTACATCGTTTTAATTCGTCTTCCGTGATTTTCCAAAGTTTCGCGCCCGCACTGTGGTAGAGTAGCTACCGGTTATGAAACTGACATTATAATTTGTCTTCCAAGATAAATTTATAAGCTGCAGTTATGATATGTTCGTAATACATTGTAAAAAAGATATTATTATAACATATTTTTTTGTACGATTTTATTTGAAATTTTTATTAATCGCTTTAAAAAGAAATCAAGTGACGTAGATAGTTTATAGAGATAAAATTGTAATTTTAAAATTAGAATTCTTATTTATAGATTATTATTTGTACTTATTTTTATTAATTTACTTATTTATTTTATTTAAAAAATTTAAAATGTCAAGAATCCGATTTTTAATTAGATGAGTATATGAAAAAACTGAATTATTAATCATTTATGATGGTTGTAATTTGTATGAAAGTCTTTTACTTATTTTCTATTCAGACTTAAAAACTAAATTGGAATTTAAAAATTAATTTTGCTTTTATTACATTAAATATGATGCGAAACTAATTTAATGCAAAATAATAAAAAAGTTTTCGATCGTATTGGATTAATCTAAAAATATTTATATCATCATACATAACAATGAAATTATACATGGTAATTAAAAAAATAGTAATTAAATTCATCATTTTAATTAAAAAAGAAAAATATTCTTTTAAAAAAACTTTACTTTGATGACGTATTATTTTACGATATTATTATTAGATTTTATTAAAGAATGAAAAAAAAACTGGTAATTCCAATATTGAGAAAGTTAGAAGATATAGTGTCCTATCTATGTAGGGGAATCCCCTATTTTATGTGTATATATAATGTGCACAAATAAATATGTATGGCTATTAAAAAATTTTGTATAATTGAATTTTGGAATTTTCTCAATTCGTAATGTATATAAAATTTCGATTCAGCACTTTCGAGGTGTTTTATCAAAGTAACCAGTTATGTATATATTGGTATCGATTAATATGGATTGGAATCAATATATTTTTTGTAAGTCTGAGTCACATAAAGATTGTGTATAATTAAACTCGTTTTACTTAAGAACGTTTAATTTTTACACTAAGAAAAAAATATGATTGTATCAATTGAATTTTTCTGTTAATATATCACAATGAAATATTCTATTCATTTAACAGACGAGTTCTGTTAATTTGATGGAATCGTAATATTGATTCAATTTAAAATTAACTTTAATTTAACAGCAAAGTAAGTTAAAATAGCTGTTACATTTTATTGTATCAAACATTTAAGTTTTCAAGATGATAAAAACTTTTTCATTTATATGAAGCTCATAAGAGTTCCAATTTCCAGATATTAACACATAACTTATATTATAACAATGATCATTATTCGTTTCTTAAGTGAAATTTTTTAACATTCTATTAGATATTTTATACATTACACTATTGATATTTACAAATAAAATCTAACATCGCTCGCTAACAAACTATACGCATCGCATCGCATTTATACAGCGGATAAATTCATTGGGTCTTATATACTAACTGACGTACAGTCTTACCACTTGCGGGTTACAAGAAATACGCCATCTATTATTATACTATCGAAACGTAACTGTATTGAAAAGCGGGAGATTTCAAAATACTTAGTGAATAACATAAAAATCTTTATAAAATATCAACGAAATAAATGACAAATATTTTATTTTGACTAATGTTTTTTATGTTAACTGTTATTCAATTATATCAACAGTAGGGCTATTGATATAATTGAATTGAAACATTTGTATTGAAATAATTCATCAGTTAATTTAAGCATGTGCGTATTATTGGTTCAATTTATAAAATTTTGTTGAAATGTAAGTCACACTTTTATTTTGACTTACGTTCTTTTTATTTTAACTGTTATTCAATTATATCAACAGCCGTGCTGTTGATATAATTAAATTTAAAAATTTGTATTGAAATAATTCATCAGTTAATTTGAGCATGCACATTTTATTGATTTAATTCATAAAATTTTGTTGAAATGTAAGTCATACTTTTATTTTGACTTATGTTTTTTTATGTTAACTGTTATTCAATTATATCAACAGCCGTGCTGTTGAATTGGCAGCACGATCGTGATTGGGCTATTTTAACTGCACAGATTCTGTTAGATCAAAAAAATTCAGTCAGATTAACAGCAGATCTGTTAAATCAATAACATTTCAGTTGATCTGATGAAATTTTTTTCTCAGTGTATGTTTTAGAGTATTAAAATATAAAGGTTCAAGATATAAACTAAAATATATCTTTTTTATCACAAAGCAAAAACGAAACTCATTTAATAAAAAATCAGAGTTTATTTAAAATTTTTAAATATTAATATATATATATATATATATATATATATATCCATTTCATTAAAATTTTCGAAAAAAGTTATTTTTTTACATATGTATGAAAAGCTCATTTTATTCATTTTTTTGTAAATTAAAAATATATGAATAAAGTCTTCTTTTGAATAAAAAATATAAATTCACAAACATACGTACTATTTGTAAGAATTACGCTTTCCTAATATAAGGTAAAGCGAGTTGCAATGCCAGTAAAGGAGAGATACAACTCAACTATATTTTCTATGTTTATAAACAAATGTCTGATGTAGAATTTTCAACATGTTTAACTATTATTTACATCGTACTATTTTAAAAAGGTAAAAATAAATCCATAAAAATTTTTTTTTTATGGATAGCGGGGATAATACGCCACAATAAATTTCATGATAAAAAAAAGAACCAAAATGTCATTGGATTTAATATAGTGATTATAAAATGCGGCTTTTTATATATATAAATATAAACAAAATATATATCAAATTAACTGCTTTAATATCATCTTCAAACAGTGAAAATTATTTATCAATGAAAGTCTTAAAAATTTGTTTAAAAAACGACTATTTTTACGATTTTTTGACGTATAAAGCTTTATTTAACAATGTTTTGGTGGTTAAAAATAGAATAAAATTCAATGGGATATTCCTGACATGTAAATCGAGCAAATTTTTCATGCCTCTAGTAGTCAATAATTACATTATGCATTTCGACTAATTCCACTGTGCTAAAATGATATTACGGAATGATGCTCACACCTCGTATAAATAATCGACAAATCGAAAAGCGAGCTTTGCGCGCTCACGCGCTCGTGAGCTGCATTACTAAGCAACTGTTAGGCTTCTCTTCGAACCTCGTATATGTACATTGTGCAGAGAGATACATATATGAGGATGCACGTTTTGAAAATCGTTTTGTTCTTTAGTATTTCATTTATATCATACAAAACGTTTCTTCGACAATCAAGAAATTTAATCTGTAATTTATTTTCTCTTTCTTTTTTCATTTTATACTGATCGAATCAATGTGAAGAATACAGTTTATTCATTTGTTTGCTTACCTTATACGAGTTCAATTTTATTTAAATATGTAATTCTTTAATTCAGTTATATTTGTTATTTTTTCTACGATAATTTAAAAAAAAGGATATATGATTTAAAACAAATAAAAAAAGCGTAATTAATGGATTTTATTAAAAGTATCTTTACTTCAATTTATACGATCTATTTATTAGAACAATACTATTTTTAAAATGAGAAAACGCAACTAAACTTTCAAATTTTATTTAAATTTTAGATACTTCTGAAGAATCCTTAAAAATGTCACCAATTTTGACGTACGTAATAGTATTGTTACATATTTATTGTATTATAGAGTAAATCTAAATTAAGTTTAAGTAAATATAGTTCATTTAACACACATTGTTTTAATATTAGTATTTATAGATTTTATTCAAACTAGAATATGCATTTAGCATTTTAAAAATGATTAATAGGATTCTAGAATTATAATTATTTAAAAAAATACAAATATGTAACTACAACGAAAAAATAAAATCTATAATGAACCTTGCATTATAAGTTTTATCTTTTATTAAAGTCAATCAATTTCAATAACTAATTTATACATAAACAATTTACAATTCCAAACATGCTATATTTTTTTTTATTTTCAAATAATTGGCTCTGTACATGCTTTAGCAAAAGCACGTGTATGACGTAGTACGCAAGAGCGTAAAAGTTCGAGAAAATCAATTTTTAAAAATAAAATGAAACAGAAAAAATACATATAGTAGAAAGAGGCTTGCAAAGAGATCCTAACGTTTGCTTAGTATTCTCGTTCTTCATTATCTTTTTATCAGTCAAAATTGTATTCGCATGTAAGAGCTTTAGTGTAAAAAAAAGGGCAAACGAGGTGAAGGTATACGTACTCTTTTTCATCGTAAAAAGGCATCTAGGAGAATTGCAAACGATAAAGAAAGAAAACTAGAGAGAGAGAGAGAGAGAGAGAGAGAGAAGAGCGAGAGTGAAAGACTATGAGTACAAGGTCGCTGAACCTGTGAGAATGAACCCCTTATTACGTGTTCATTTTTTTTTCTTTTTGGTAAAAGAAAAAAAATTTTATATATATCATGATTAATTTGTTTGGACTTTTTAATTTTGAATTTGTATTTTAATTTGAAAAATAACTCTTATATAACTTTTATACGATTTATTTTGATTGTTTATTTATATACTGTATAAAAATACTAAAGGAATGTTTAAGAATCTCAAAACATAATATTCTGTTGATAAAAGTTTTAAAAAGCATTAAAATTTATTTTAAATTTTGTAAAGCTCATTGAAAAAAAAGTTTAAATTTCTATTTAAAATTAAACACTTAAAATACTCGTAAGTGAGAATTTCGACGTTTAAAATTTTCAATAGTGCTTTGAATTTTCCTCAATGAATGAAACATCGGATCGAAAAAAGTAAAAAAAGAAATACAAGAAAAAAAGGAGAAACGTGGTTTATAAGAGGAAATAGCTATTTAAATATTACTCAATTATTACGAGTACGTTTTAATGAAAAATAAAAGTATTTTTTACATTTTATTAGCATGATAACAATTTAAATAAAAGAAATTACTAATTAATGAAAAAATATGAAATGAAAACGAAAATTTATTAATATTTAAAATTATCGAACATAATATTACATTTTTAAAGATTTCCTTAAAGTAGTTAATACAAAGAATTGAGTTTAATAAAAATTTAAAGAAGTACATATACAAGTATGAATTCAAAGAAAAACCATTTCTGAAAAAATAATATTTAAAATTTGCTTGAAACGATCAATCATCAACGAAATTAGTAATAAGTCCATTTTAAGAAAAAAGGAAAACTTATTTGTTTTTTTAATATTAAATCTAGAAGTTTCAACATTTTAATTTTATTAAATTATTAATCATAAAAAAAATATTGAGATTGAAACTTTAAAAATGTCTATATATCGAAAAAGAAAAAGGTTTCTGAAAAATCCATGTATACATATGTATTTTTTAATTGAGTTGCACGCACGAAACTCATGTAGCATTTTACCACGCGTACATATTCGATAATTATACTCTTTTAAACTTCCGCTCTCTCCCACTCTTGGCACATGCCAGAAACGTTAAGGCATTTGGTATAAGCTTTAATTTTTTAACAGAGATAATTTGAGCCACATAATTAAAGCTTTTAAATGGCAAAACTTCTTGCTTTCTTTTGTAATTCAGATGTATATACAATATTTGATTTTTTTTTATAAATTTGTTTTTTAAATTTCATCAAAGATATTTAAAATTGAGGAAAGAAATTCTACATTTTTCATGTGAATTTGAAAAAAATACAAATTTAAATTGAGTTATTTTTAAAATCTGGCTTTTCAGAGAGTAAAAGCTTAGAATAATTATAAAATGTACTGGAATTTTAGATGTTTTAAAAGAAAATTAATTTTGGATCACTTTTTAAAATAAGTATCTACGGTTTCAATATTTCAGAAAAATTTTTTATTCAAATTATAAATTTGAAATTTTGAGCTATAAAAAATTGCGAAGTATGTACCGTTAAGTATTAATGCGGATACTTTAGTTCACAATAAATTTTATAAAATAGACAACGATGAATAAATTTCTAATTTTAAAGAATGAAATTTTAAGAGCTTTTTAAAACTTGAATTTTACTAATGCATTTTGATCATTATTGTAAATATTTTAATTATTTTTCACTTGGGCATCTATTTAATTTTTCAGAAACAAATTTTACCAAATATTTTGAAAAGTGATTTCTTAGTGAGGAATTAAATTAGATTAAATTAATTAAAACAGAAATCAATATTTATTTCATTGAATCTAAAAATATTTCAAAAGCTATGTAACGAATTAATTAACTTATCGTAAATTTGTTGTATATAAATAACAAAAACGTTTTCACGTACGGAATAAAAATTAAAAAATTTGAAATAATTCAGTTTTAACGAAATATAATGATTAATCTTATAATTGGCGAGCTTTATATACTAACAAATAAACATCCTTAAAAAATAAGTTTAAAGCTTTGAAGTTTAAAATGTTTTTAAAGTTTAGGTAACGATATCATTATTTCTTTGACATTTGGATTGACGTTTTCACTTTAAGCAATATAAAAAGGTCACGCTTAAGTGTTCCTAAAAGCACACTAACCTATCGAAAGCTCGATGTCATCATTTTTCCCTTATAAGTATAACAACAAAAAGGAAAGATTTAAACTGACCCAAATAAAAAAGAAACAACAACGGTATACGATAAAAGATAAGTAACGTGTATGGACTTACCCAGCAGAAGTAGCTTAAGCTCTCGCCTTGCATCGCGTTTATCCCTCCTGAGCTGACGCTCGATTTCTTGATTAATTCTTTTCTGTTCCTTAGCCTCTTCCGATAGGCAACACGCCATGATTTAGCCGAAAGCTGGCGGCTGCAGCTCCTCCTAATTAAGGAGGTAGCAGCTGCAACAGCAACGGCAACTAGATGGCCTTTATTAACGCCGGCTAGCAACGGCGTTTTTGCAAATTTTGACAAATTTCTCGTAGTATTATGGAGGCGGCACCTCCTCCGCCAACTCCGTCCTCCTCCTGTAGCTCCAGCTCCACTTCTACTTTTAATCAGCGATTCTTTTACTTTTACTCGTCTTTGCCTTTTCCCTTTACTTGCTTTTTATTATTTATTATTTTCTTTTTCGCTTGTTGCACGATGCTTTGGAATTTTTGTTGATGTTAAACAAAAGTAAGCTACAAAGGGTCCCAAAATAATTGAGAGACCCTTATTATTTTGTCCTGTCGTACTCGATCTAACACTAACTTTGTAATGTCTTTGCTCATGTATCTTTGGAGCTTACACTTTTATGCAAAAAATAATAATATTCAAACAAAAAAAGAGGACTAGACAATCATCGAAGCTAGAGAAAAAATTATTTCTTTTTGGCTTTTTAATCCAAGAGCTTACTAAAGCTTCTTTCTACGCTTATTTTCCTTTTCTTTTTCTTCCGTGATGGCTTTCCGTTTGTTGGCCAGCTCCTGCTGTGCCTCGTAGTGCGTCGTTACGTTACCTAGGACACGCAAGTATCTTATACTGACTTCCTCGCCAACGTAATATTTTTGATATTTTTTTTCTTTTATGCAGCCTCTGGCATTCAAATTATTATTATTATTTAAATGACCCCCTTTTTCACCAAACTACAATCGTGTTATTAAGATAACACATCTGTTCTTTGATCGTCTGCTAAGTATTACCTCTTTTTTCAAAATGTATTTATGTGTACTTGGAATTTCATTATGTACACGAGAAAAAAAAGCACACTGCACTTTTTTAATTTACTGTTATTGCACACTGTTTAGATCTTGCTAGCACTTGTTTAATAGTATTTGCCTTGATAGTAGTAGTTTCTATTATTATAATAAATTTTCTTCTTTATTACCATCTAATAGTGTAAAATGTAGCGTTTCTTATTCACTCCAAGGGGGTAGGATGCGCGTGTGTATATATTGTGAAAAAAAAGTGGGCCGTAGTCCGTGTGTACTTAATCGTCACGGGCACTTCTTTTTTTCCCCCCAAGTTCGTTGCTCTTTCTGCAGTTCTCTGACGGCAGCTTTATAAGATAACGTTGTTGACAGTCGTCCTCCTCCTATGACATAAAAGAATGGTCTAGTGTGTAATAAACGTATATATATTTTTTTTTACAATTTTAGAAAAATTAAAGTTAAAACAACGGGAAAGGATGAAAATAAAATTTGACTGTAATGTAACGTAGGAAAAAATGGAATATCAAAGAAACGGATGTATATAATGCTAAGAGGAAACTGAGTAAAAAAAGAGAAAAAAAATGAGAAAGAGAGAGAGATTAGGAAAGCTAGAGTAGTTTTAGTGAATGTATATATATGCGTGTGCGTCGGCGATTCCAAAAGGCACACACGCGCCTCTCTATCTTTTTCTTATTCATTTTCTTAGCTATACTTATATATATATATACATACATACATACATATATATAGTCACACGCACACATGTACAAGAGCGGGCGGGAGCAGTTACTGCTGCGTGTGACAACTCTTGGAGATGATGATGACTATTGCATCTCACGTAAGGAAATGATAGGTTAAGGATACACATATAAACTTAATATTTCACACAATTCAACATTGGTTTCTTTAATTTTTAATAAAAACGCGATCGCGAGTAAGATTAGTCAAAGAAATAAAAAGAAAATTTAAGACTTTTTTTTTTAAATAATGTTTCAGAGCAGAAGAAAAAGACATATACACGCACATATAGACGCGTTATGAGAAAGAGAAGTCAAAGCACACACTTTTACGAGAGAACACTATATTATCTTTTGATTTTTTTTAAAGAAGCTTTTTAAACCTGTTAATAATAAAAATCGTCGGCAAGGAGGAGTTATTAAAACGATGATTATATTTTTTTTCTCGTTTGCTTGTAATACTTAACACTCAACTTTGCCTCCACCTTCGTCGTTCATTCGTTTAAACCAATCTGTACACATTCATACACTTATTATTATTAATTTTTTTAATGAAGAAGCAACGAGCAATTTAGAAAGAGAATTATATTTCTATATAGATATACGATGACTGAATTCTATGATAATATTCTCGACGTGAGTATTAAAAAAGAAAAAAAATTTTAATATCGCGCACTGGTTATAACACACAGACACCGGAGAGCAAAAGCCAAGCACGAGATTAGAGAGAGCTGGGTTATGTACATACACTTTTTCTTTATTTTTTATTTAAAACTCAACTATTATTGTATTCTCCTTTTTTTTCGTATGTAATTAAACTTTTTCAAATCTTCGTGCATATACTTGATAAAAAAACTTTCTTTTTTCTATATACACACACACGCACACACTTGGTTTTAATAATTAAACTCGGCAAACTCGGAAATGAAGACACATTTGTTAAAAAAAATAATATTTTAATAAATTAAGGTTATTATTTGGGCGATTCGAACGATTGTAAATTAACGTTAAAATAAGATAAAAGGAGAAAAAATTCTCTCATCGTTCTGGTGTTTCTAAGTTGCCGAAAAAAGAGAGTTTTTCGATAGGGAGAGGAGGCAACACACACGGCTCTCTCCCGGTGCGCTTGGGTGTGGTAAGTAACTAGCTATCCTTCTCTCTTACTCTCTCGTATATAGCTTTGTATACTCTCTCTTTTGCTCTTATATATATATGCTTGCTCTCCAATAGTGGATTGGTCGGATGGTGTGTAGAACTTGCGTTCTCTTTCTCTCAGTCTATCTTTCTCTCTCTTTCGGCGTACGCAAAGAGTGAGAAAGAAAGAGAGAGAAACAGAGAGAATCATCAGCAGCAGTAGCAAGAGCAGACTTTATAGAGAAGACGACGACGGGTTTTCTGACGGACACTAAAAACCTATTTTTTTTTTTGCTTTTTCATTCTACATACACATAACACAGAGATAAAGACACTGTCGAATTTCAGAGTGAAAAATAATTACTTTGTTTTTAAAGCACAGGTCAATTTCTCTTTTTTCGATTGTTTAACTTTAAATTAAAGCTCTTTTTCATTCTCTAGTTGACTTTTACTATTACCTCGTGACACACACTACATATATATTTTGCTGCTTAAGTTGGCATTCTGTACAATACTGTATGTGCGCGCGCTCACTCTCTCTTTCTCTCTAACTTTATATTTTCTGTAAACTATGCTTTAAAATATTATGTTTTTTTATTTATTTATTTGTTAATACAAGGAATGATAATGTGATGGGTTGAGAACTAAAATGTACACTTGCGCGTGCGTTTTAAAAGTAATAAATTAAAAAAAAAAAAGTGAGTAAGTACATGAAAAAAAAAATAAAATAAAATTGTAAATAGATAAATATATTTATGTATACATTATATCTATACACGTACAACGCGGAACTAGTTGAAGTAAAGAAGCTCGTCTGCTTTAGCAGCCGGCCGGTCGTCGGCTTTTATCAGCCCCAAGCCAAAAAAAAAAAACTTACTCTACCCCTACCGCTCTCTCTCTTTCATGAAGCTTCATTTTCTGTATATAATAAAGAGTGTGCGCAGTACCAAGCATATATAAAAGCAACTATATCATTTCATTATTCTATCCCATTTCCTCTTTCTCGTATTTTTCTTTGCTTTTGTCTTTCTTTTTTTTTGAAAATCCATTTATACAACCAAACCAGATTATCGGTGGAATATAACGAAGCCTAAGAACAGTCAAGTCCAAGTATCAATGTCTCACCTTCCTACTTTGTATCTCTGTCTTTTTTTAACGTGCATATATATACATGACGATCGGCGCTAGAGTAGCCTTCGCCTTGCCGAAAGAGAGAAAGAATGAGAGATGCCAAAAGAGAGAGCCTCGTGGTACGTTCCTAGCGGCTCGTGCCACTCCTAGACAAAGATGGATAATAATAGTAAAGAGTAAAAATGAGAGAGAGAAGGAAGAAAAGAGGAAAAAAAGAGAATAAATGTATATAGAGCTCGCTCAAGAGGAAGAGAGAAAGGGAGAGGTTGTCGCGCGGGCTCGAGCACGTGTCCTCGGGCGCGCTAACTGGATTACAAAATCAACGAAACGTCGCTTAACTATATAACCGTAAGGGGGGATATATCACGTATTAACACCGAAAAATTAAAAAAAAAGTCTTCCAGATGATTGTCTTTGAAGCTGAATAAAGACAGAATATACAAGATGCGCCACTATATCAAATTTTTTTTGAGGTTAGGAGATCAATCAGAAAAATACATAACTTTCTCATTTAGGGATAAGCTTTTGAAGAAAAGTAATTCAAGCCGGCAAACTGTTTCCTTGCTTACATGAATGCACACGTACATAATCATCGAATTAGGCAATAGTTGAGGAAAAGAAGAAAATAGTTTACATTAGATAGCGAGAAAGAGAGAGAATGAGATAAAGATACATCGATCGCTGCTCTCTCTACATTACACATTTCGCAGCTCTTTTTCATTATTTTTTTCCTCTTTTTCGTGTTAATATAATACCAATACTATCACTAAACCCGCACTCCCGAAAAAAAAATTTGTTTAAGTTAACACAAACGTACATATCACATACTCGTTCACACTCGAAAAGAAAGATGAATAAAAAAAGAATAGGAAAGGCATATGTAAAGCTTTTTGGGGTATTCTCTTATCCTTACTATAAGTTATGTTTTCTTAACTCCAACAGCTCCCGATAGAGAGGAAATATTTTCTTCATCTTTTTTCAAATTTTTCCTTTTATCTACTACTAAAATTTTCTTCTCTTCAAACTAATCTTCCAATCTGCTGTACACTCCACGCACAACATGTATATATGCATAAATCTACACATAAAAACGAAAAAAATATATATTATTAAAAAAATATTTCACACTCGCGTATCAAAACTGTAATGATGAGAGCTTGAGAATGAGAGAGAAAGACATAACCTAAGTTGATAAAATAAACATTTATAATTTAAACTAAATAACACTGTATAAAACTTCACTCCCTGTCTCTTTCTTTCTTACATATATTTACACCTATTTTTTTTTTATATCTATACAATTACATTACTTCTTTCTCTCTCGCTCTCACTATTTAATGCTCAAACTATACATATGTGTGGTGGGTAAGCTCGGCGCGCCGCGCACTCGCGATACACTAAAACTGGGCTCAATCCAAAATTTCCAAAAATTTTTATTCTATCATGTATATGTATGTGTATATATATATATAACTGTATATATGTATATACTGTACATTTAACGAGTGTCCAAACTGTGGCTCTCGTTCGTTTTTTTATTTCCGTGTGAGAGAGAGAGATAGAGAGAGGGCCAACAACTTTTCTCTCGTTTAATAAACCTATAAGCGTGTTTCAAAGACGAAAACACGCTCGGGAACTCTCTCCCATCGTGTACAACACATATACGCACAATACTATATTATACTCTCTCTTGCAGCAAGTAGCGGAGGCAGCAGCAGCAGTAGCAGTCGTTCATTCTGTACTTTATCTCTCTCTTTCTCTCTTTAACGTATATGCTTTATGTTATGATAACCCATAAGAAAGAACGAGATGGGTAATCGTATACGTGTGAATCTTTGAATTTTTTTTTTTCAATTTTTAAAGGTAAAAGATATTTTTATTTATTATGAGCTTAAGTAGTGTAGGATATACATATTGCAATGACAATATTAAACATTTGTATACATTTGGTGTATTAACAAAAAGTTAAATTTGATATTTTCTCTCTGTCTTGTCTGTTAAACGGGAGTATACGCCTATTACAAGATGGCGGTGAGACACTCCTCAAAGCCTATGTAGCAGGCATATATCTCTTGTAGGCCCCCCTTAAACGCGTGCTGCCATCTTCTTTATGGGAGTTGACTTTTCGTTCGCTTGTCTAAAAGCTGCTTCGTTTCGTTTATAATTATCTGTAGCTTTCTTGTCTTGTTTCTATAACTAAGCTTTTTTTTCGTGAGAACGTTTGAATTTCCCGCCAAAGTCATAAGCATGAAAATATTTTTTATATCATCTAATATTTTCATTTAAAATGGAGTTTATTTTTCTAGTTATTACGAAATTTTTTTTTACTTTTTGTTTTTTAATTTTTTTATCGTATTATAGAATTTTGTCATGATAACAAAAATTTGGTAACATTAAAATTATTATAAATTTAAAGACGTATGAAGTGCGCGAATCATGATAAATTTGTCCAAAGTACGTATATATAAAAATGAATTTTCCAATAGTTCAAATAATCAAAAATGACGGAATTTAAATAATTATTTTCTTTTCTATAAATATTGACATAAATTTTATTGTAAATAGCTTTTAAGTATCTATAGAAGTTATTTTCAGATTTATGTAAAAATTTGTAACAGCCTTCTTATTGACACAATTTTCGATTAGTTGGCTTCTATAATTGAATAATCTTATAGAAAGTATTTTCTTGAAACCAAAGTGTTAAAAAAATTAAAAAAAAAATTTTTTTTTCAAATACTAAGGAAAAATATGTTAAAGTAAATTATAAAATTTAAATACATTAAAAATATATTTTTATTACTTGCATTAAGTTTTGTATGATAACACTCATAAATTTAAAAAAATTACCAAAAAAGACTGTACTAAGTTTTACAACAATTAAAAAATATTAGGAGAGAAATCTTTAAATATATGTAACTTTTTATTAAAAATGTATAATTAATTAAGATTATTTTAATAATTGATATAATCAATCATTAGAAAAATAAAACTATTCTGTTAATAAAATAAAATGATCTGAAAAAGTTAAAGCAAATGAAGAATTCCGTGTTACCTTTTCAAATCGTTTTAATGCACGTAGTGCTTAACTGTATATACAAATGTGACGGCCAAGCCCTTGACTTTGGTTAATACCAACGGATTGAAAGTTCGTAACACGGGGCTTCCGTATATGCGCGCACCCGAGTCTATAACATATATGCACAAGCTTGCGCTGAGACAATAATTTTTTTTTTCTTTTTACAGTATACGCTCTCGAAGACTCTGATGTTTTTAAAATTTGCCTTGAATTTACAATCCGTTAAATCCTTCTGGATTTGCCGGAAGATATAGCATTTTGACTAATTAATCTCTCTACTTATTATTTTATTATACGATTTCAATCAAATTTTTAGATTTGCTATTCATATTGCTCTTTTAGTTTTTTACTCAACAAAACTGATTTGTTCATTTTAGTATATGTTATATTTTTTTTTAATAATCATAAATTTTCGTTGTTATAATTACTATTTTTTTTAATTTTTACTAGTCAGAATATTAATTTATAGCTCAAATAAATATTGAAAATGAAAAATTTTCTAATACCGTTGGTAAATTTAGGTCTAGAATTGTTCAAAGTATTACCTGGATAACATTAATTTTCCAATGTTTGAAAATTCAATACATGAAAATTAAAATTTGAATTTTTTTCTTAGAAGATAATTTAGATACTCAAAGGGACTATGTAGATATAGACTGAAATTGATTTAAGATAGCTACAACGTTCATTACAGCAATAGCTGCTCCGAACATGGGAACATAAGATAATTCTATAAAACGGCGCCACGAGTTGTGCCGGTTCCATGTAATTAGTTTGCCACAAGGGCGCACTAATTACATCAGTATATGCTAAATCCAACAGAAACCGGCGTAGTAAATGCACCGGTATAACTCGATATCTAAGCTAAAGCGGCTTGCACTCTATGCATGTTGCACGTGTCGAACTGTTTTTAGTCTACATATTTTGATAGTAATTATGTTTTGAGGGGAAAAAAATTATTCGAAATTTTTCTAATTATTGAATTAACTATTGATTGTCAAACTCTTGCACCACTATATTTTCTTATTTATGTAAATAAATGTAGAAGTAAATTATTGATGGATTTTTTAAATGTTTTTTAGGTTTTCTAGTATCGATCCAAGTCATTTAAGTTGTAATATTATAGTGTAATTTTATCTTATCTTAGAATTTGGAATACAATATTTAGATAAACGTGATCTAATTATTTACTTGAAAGTATTCAACATCTTGAGTTATAAGTATTCGATGAAGTATGATTATTGTATTGATATAGTAGATAGTATTAAAACACGAAGTATTCAAACATAATAAATTAAAGAAATATTGAAAAATTTAATAAATATAATTTAAATATAATAGCTAAATCTATATATTTGTACAGCATGTTAATTATTTATTATGAAAAATTCTATAGTTTACTATGACTTGACACTTTTTTATAAAACAAACTCAGATATAATTTTAAATTGCTAATTTATGGTAATCTTACGTTTATAATAAGTCTGGTAAAAAAAAAAGATTTCAAGCTGAAAAACAGAAGGCTCTAGTGAATTTTATACAGTCTAGTTTAATTTTATAGGATCAGAGGTGAATCACACACACAAGTTTTAAAATACAATCGTTCTTATACGATTTTAATGTATAGCATGATGAGTATTGTTAAAGCTACTGTATTTCACAAAAAAAATCTTAATAAAGCATTTGAAAATTATTTTTCTATAAAACTTCATTGTTTGGATTTTTCTTATTAAATAATAAGATGAGTTTACCTTGAAAAACTTGACTAGTTCTTTATTGGTGTTTCCGACTATAGAATCAACTTCATAATTGCTTACAAGTTAATCGAAAATGGATTTTTGATTGTATGAAAAATAAATTTAGCAGTTACTTATTTATCTACCAGGTACAGAACTAAGCTCTGTCAAACATCAGAGACTTTCGATGAAGTTCAGTATTTTGTTTTTCCGTGAAAGCTATTTCAATTTTTTTAAAGCTGATATTTTATAAATAAGGAAGTGCACAGTTATGAATAGAACATTTTTATTCTACCTTTTTTTATCCTTTATTATAAGTAATTTAAAAATCCATGTATTTTTTATTTAAATTACTTCACGATTGTATATATATTTAACCTAGACTAATAGAATTTCAGATGATATTTAATTTTGCTAACTGCATTTTTTTGTTGAGACAAAGATACAAATAAAAAAACAATAAAGGCATTCCTCTTATTTCATTTTAACGAGGCGATTACATCATCTCCTCTTTTAATCTTCTGAATAAATTGGAGAAAATTTTCAATAGTATTTTCTTGAAGATAGATTTTTACTTTATTTCTAATAAAATGAATAAATACTGAAGAAAAAATTTTTGATGACTTGTTATAAATTTAGGTGTACCACTAATTTCAATTTTAGACTTTTAGTTGTATTATTTCTATGCAAACAATTTTTAAAAATATAATATAAACACATATTATTATTAAGTAATTTAATAATTCCTTTATTCTGAATAATGAGTAGGATTTGATGATAGATGGTTTTAACATAATCTTAAATTTGAATATTTACTGAATTGTATAAGTGTATTCTAATTTATGTGATAGGGCATAAAATGTGATAATTTTCAAAAGACTGATTTAATATATGCGATTTTGTTACTATACAAATAAATGAAATATCTGCCTTTCAAAATTTTTCAATATGTAATAATCATTATTTTATCCACCAATTTTATTCTTTTAATATTCTTTCAGCTCCTGATATAGATAATTATATATAATTATATCATTCAATCATCTATTCAAAGTTACAGTAAAAATAAAATCAAAATAATCTTTTGAAAACCGAATAAAATAATTTTAGAAAAAATCTCTTTTATATCCACCAGGAAACTATTATAATCCTTGTATTTATACTTTTACATGGTCGTATAAAGGCCTTGGAATAAATTTTTTTCATACAAATCGGATTTGAGTGGTAAGGGCTTCCCACAATTTGTTGTTTATACGCACGCTTTCACGGAATTACAAAATCTTATTATACGTAATCGTCTTCTGCTTTTGGACAATCTTAGACATGTTGCTAACAAGTTGTTATAAGGTATAAATGAAAGAAAAAATACTAGTCATATAGCAGACACATGCTCGTTTATTGTACTGTAATTATTACTTATTTGTAATCATTATAATTATTCCTAAGGTTACATATTTGCAGGTATGGCTACAGTAAAATTAGACAACACGACATAAATATGACAAACGACATAACAACGATCGATTCCATAGTTACACCGATGTCTTTTTTTCTTCCTAATAATCTCTCGTTATGTATTTTTTTCTGTTTTTTTTCGAGTACATTAGTAAGCGCAAATAATATGATAGTTTATCATCAACGTTTTCTCGAATGAACTAACGATTTGCCAAATGTCGTTTTTTTTCTAAGTTTTGGAATACTTTGGACTATAAAAAATGTATGTATAAAATCTTATAAAATCTTATTGTAAAAGTAAAAAATCTTCGATTTTCAAATCGATATTTTTCGATTGTTTTATATACCAGTCTTTCTTACGATATTTAGTCGATGAAAACGTTGAGGTCATCATTATCGAAAACACTTTACGAGCTTAGCCTCTTTGATTTTCTTTTCCTTTAATATTTTTTTATAAACAGGCGTAACAATGGATCGATCTTTCAACTTAAACATTTGACAATTTGTATAAAAGAACAATCCATCTTGACTATAATCTGTCGTTTCTTAAACCATGTAACGGAATAAAAACATACATGCGAACTCGTTCATGACGTTCACTGACTCGCTTCATTGTTTGCTTTATTTTTTTTTTTCAAGTTTATATATTGTCGTAATAATTATTACAAAGGGTTTGATACAATACTCAAGAGTTTTTCATAAAGTTATTGTTATTATCATTATTATTATTAATATTAATATTATTATTATTATTATATTATCATGTAAATTTTTAAGGACAAAATGGTTTTAGTTAATTCATTTCGATGCAATAAGCACATCGAAACTTTCGATAATTAGCAGCTGCCTTATGTATAATTTCTACGCGTTTCATAGAAAAGAAAAACAAAAGAAAAAGATCAATGATATTTTACATGATCATTAAACGGATTTATTCAGTGGAATAAATATATATAAAATTTTACGGTTGACTTTATCTGGTCTCATTTGATTATTTTTTCTTTATTCTTTGTCCGTTCACATCGCACATATTATAATCTTCTAAGGATGAAGATGTTTTATTTGGATGATTTGATATATAATGAATACTTGGACCTCACTGATCTCGAGAAAAAAAAAATTCACGCAGCGGTTCGTCAATTAATAAACTGAACGAAAAGAAAAGAAGGGACGAAATTAAAGTAACTTTTCAAACGCTGATGGACGATTGATTTTTTTGATAAAATAGTCTTAAAATTACAGCAGTTCTATGTACAAATTCATAAAATAAAATTAATTTATTAATATACTTTCATATAATAGTTCATGTCGCCCGTAGCTTAATTATGTAGTGGCGTAAAGTTTTGTTACGTTACGCGCATACATTATTTTGAATTTTATGAAATACATTATTTGATTGGCGACGCGCGAGATTTAGCTCGCTTCATATACACACCGTCAGCAAAACTTACAACAAAACATGATTATATTTCATTGAATTTGAAATTGTTACTAATTTATTTGTATAACGTTTACGTTCATGAAAAAGAATTCACAATATGTGGTATAAACTTGTTACAATTTCAAATCAAATGAATATTCCTCAAATTTCATAGCAAAATATAGTTGTAATAAAAAAAAGTCAAACGTGTGCCAAGAAAGAAATTTAATCCTCGTTAAATTTATTCTAACATTTGATAATGATGTCAAAAAGCTTGCAACAATGTGATCATTATAAAAGCTTTTATTTCTTATCTCGGTACAAGTTCGTGCCACGCGAAAAAAAGAGAAGAAAAAAAAGAGGTAAAAAGGAGAAAAAAAAGGAGAGACAAAATAAAAAGTTGAAAAAAAGAAGATTATTAGTGACAACGAAGTTTGCGGCGCATCGTAAGAGAGAGAGAGCAGCAAGTGTCGTCGATTGGCACAGACAGTAGCTGGCATTAAGGCACTTCGAGACCATTCGCTATCCCTTTTTTTTCTATCAGCAGCACCCTCCAGCGTTTTATATTTCAATTCTTATCCTCTTTTAACAACATATCATCGTCGTGTAGTTATTCGCCCTTTCGTTTTTCTCGCTCGCTCGATAATATATATATATATACGTATATACGGATAAGAGCCAAAGAGGGAAAGAAGAGAACGAAAAGAGACTGTGGTTATATACTCCCATCGTTCTCTTCACTATATATATTATATTTTTTTTTTCTTCTTCATCCTTGCGTTTAAACTCTCATAAGGAGAGAAACGCCGGTGAGCGTGCGCCCAATTTCCTTTCTCCGCGAGCTATGGAGTGTGTAACGTGGCGATTCGGGGGTGACGTGCCCAAGAGCTCACAGCGGTTTCGTAAAGTTAGCTGGAAACATGCCTTTCTCATTCGTTCCTTCTTTTATACCCATCAGCCAACCTTCTTCCTAAAGAACAAAAATAATTCAATTGTAATATTTATCAAATCTTATTTATTTTCAGAGAGAAAGTGGTATCAAAAGAAATTTTAAAAAAATAGAACAGTTTATAAAAATTTTATTTTTTAAAAAGACTGAGCGATCATATAATCTGTTAAGAAATTCATTATTGTATATCTAATATATTAAAAAAAGTTTCTTTAATTAGTTAATGACGTTATCATTTTCGGTATTCTGTCAACATTGGAAATTAAGAAACAATTCAACCAAAACAAAAGTAAATAATGGTCGATAATGTAGATTCCATCAATATTTCTATACAGATTTTCGTAATAGGAAATTTTTAAAATTTAATAATGCTTTAAATGACAGTTACTTTGATATTTTAAATAATCTTTTAAATTTCATGAAATAATCATTTTATTGAAATATTTTTTATATCATCACAAATTAATATTATGTCTGCCAATTTAACAAGACAGATCTTAAAAGAAAAATATAATTTCTTAGTACAATGTGAGTAATTTGAAATTCTAAAAGAAAAACATTCTACATTTCTAAACCTTGTCTTTTCCTTCTTTAAGCCGATTCAAAATATGGCTGAATATGACAAACCTGTTCTTCTGGATCGTCGTACTCGACAACACGAATGGTTTCACCAACTTCGAAAGATAGCTCGTCCACGTCTTCACGATTATATTTGTAGGTGGCTTTGACCCTGTACAAAACACCCGGTGGCAGATTGTCTGTAGTCGCCCCTGCAGATAAATGGATACCATTTTCATATTCCACGTCTAAAAGGATTCAATTTGCCGCCATTAGGAAATTATTAATGCAATTTACAAACAGAAAAAAAACGTCGAATACATTGTAAGTATTTTTGTTATATTGTCAATATAGATATATATAAAGGCATGCGTGTATATAACAGAGATTGGCAGGCAAATTGCGTGGGCAGAAGGAAACAAACGTTCAGTGAAGCTCTTCTTCAAAGCTTTTTTTTTACAGGGATGATTGATTGCTGATTGGGAAATTCCATTGAAAACGATTTCTTTGTATATTGTATAATTTATTTTTATCATGATTAATAAACTTCAATTAAAATAAAATAAATATTGAAAGGAAATGAATTTTACAAAACTTTATGTCATTTTTTCTTAATTTATTTGAAAAAAAAAAAAAAAAAATTTAATGGTTTTGAAATGTTAAAATTAAACATGCTATTCTTTATCCTTCTCAAGCAAAGAAAGATAAATAATATAATTAACGCAAACGCAATAGTCAATTTTAGTTACAATGGAAAAAAAATTAAATGTTATCAATTTATATTTTGTTAAAAATTTGTTGTGAATTTTATGAAAAAAAATAAAAAATTCGTTTTCAATCAAAACCCATGGCTAGCAATCGGTCAATACTTACCGACCGGTATATCATAAAGTTCCTCAACACGTTTAGTAGATGCTTTGTTGGCACTTTTTGGTGACGAATGATCCTGATTATTGAGCGAAGTGTTATCATTGCTGTTAGCGCTTGTGTTGTTAGCATTGCCATTGAGCTGGGTAGCTGGAGCAATTGTTGAATCTTCATGCGATTCAGGTGTCGAGTCATTTAAAGCTGCAAATAAAAATAGCCAAAAAAAAAATACACACACACACTTCAACAGCTGTAATTTCTGGTATCTTCTTCGAGACGCATTTGTAATATGGTTAATGCGTTTCTTTTATTTTTTATTTTCCTCGTCGATCACGTAAGCAATTATAATTTTTTTTTATTTAATTATTTACGAGTTATAAGAAAACAATAAAATTTTATTAAAAACACGTTTGAAAATTTAAAATAATAATGATAACCATATAGGTATTAAAAAAACCATAGAATTATTAAATAGACAAAGAAAGCTATTTGTTTTTTTAATGACACTTGTTAAAAAACGAATAATTTTGTTAGACACACAAAAAAAATATCACAAAAACATTTCTGCATTAACTTTATTTCTTTAGCTTGATAATGAATATTTTGTTAATAACGATGAATTTTTATAGTTACCTGCCGAGACGTTATTTTGAGGTGGCTGCGTATTAATGATAAGTCTGAAAATATTAATATCATTAGTATACGATTGTCTTATGAAATTTTGAAAAAATTAATTTACGTTAAATTAAAAATGAGACTATAAAATCATTTATTTACCAAGTAAGTAAATTTAGTATATAGTAATAAATAATATTATTTTTTGACTGTGTAAAATTATCTTATCAAACATAAAATAAAAAATTCCTTTAAACAATAATAAAAATACAAAAAAATTTTGTTCTAATTGATAGAATAAAAAAAAGATATAAATCTTTAGTCCTATCTATATACTTTATCTAAGCTCCCTTTTTAGGCGAAGAATTAAGAAAGAATGAGTAATACTAACGATGAATTTGCATTTGGCGATTTGGGCGATTGAGGCGTCGAATTCTTTTTAAGCGTATATGACCCTCGCTGGCTGTCGTTTGCTAATTTGTCGACTATCGCCTCAAGCTCTGAAAAGACCTAAAAAATAGAGAATAAGAAAGTTAACTTTGAGTTGTAAAGCGTTTAAAGCCAATTTTATTTTTTATGTCCCAACAAAATAATGCGTAGGTCTTAAAGTTTATGTTATCTATAACAGTCTAGTTTTACGTTTTTATTTGTATAAAAAGTTTGTAAATTTAAAATTTTTCAAATAAATTGTAATAGTAATGTCATAAAAAATCAAATATTTAAGATTTTATTATAATAAATAGACACCGTTTTATGTTAAATTGAAAGTATAGTTTATAAAGTTGAAAATAATCTGATAAACTATTTTTAGTTATTGAAAAATTATCGAAATACTATTGTAATTTAATTACCAACTGACATTACAAATAAAAATGACCAAATTTCTAATAATAAATATCAGACAGTCGACATTTATCAGAATGATCATTTTCATTAGATATTAAGTAATTTTTATCATAATTTCAATCTGTGACCATGCTGATATATTTTTTTGTCAATTTTTTAATATCCGTGAAAAATCATATTAAAAATTGAGAAAAAAAACATTAATTTTTTTTATTTTAATAGCATCAGATATAGATTTTAAAAATTCGGTAAATTTAATAGTAACAGTAATATTTATTTAATAAGATTTAAAAAATAGTTATGTATAAATTACAGGTGTTCTCTTGAGGTAATCATTATATCACCTTAAGAGATTCATGAAATTTTTTCTGAATTCTAATATGTGAATTCAAAAAATGTTTTTAATATATCTATATTATATTTTTAACAGTGAATGTAAAAGAATATAACAAAAAGACATTTTTAAAATTTAAAATTCAAAAATTTTAAAAATCAGCCCGTGAAAACGATTATTTACATAATACTTGCAAATTAATTAACAAAAATGCCCGATAATTTGAAAAAAAAAAATTAAATTAAATAATCAATCAGATTTTGTAGATATTCTATCATTTATATATACTTATACTTAAATTTCTCTCACAATAAGTTTCAAATAGAAAGAAAAAAACGAATTTAAAAAAAAAGAGAGAAAAAAACGAAAACAATTAATTTTAAAAGTACGTTTTTTCTTTGGTAATACCAAAGCCACAACTTGTCTTTAAAACTATATCGCAGATCCTGTACAGCTATAGTTCAATTTACAAGCCTCAAAGCCACAGTTATAGTAATTCGTCTTTAAAAAATTAAAAAAAAAAAAGAAAAAGAAACACTCTCACTTCTCAAAGCAGTAGCAAGCAAACAGCAGCTGCTAATCAACTAATGGAGAGAGTTCGTTGTACCTAAAAGTAGTTCTAGTATGCCTTGACAAAAAAGGATAAGAAACTTTGTTTGTCTTTTTTTTTTTATAAGAAGAAGAAAAATAAGAGAAAAAAGTCATACGTACCTTGGCACTTTCGGTATGGAAAACTTGTTCGGCTGCAAATAGAGTTTGTAGATTGGTGACAAGAAATAGAACACGCGAATCGTATAATGCTGGTAGTTCGTCGTGTAATTCTGAGTTTAGTTGTTCGTAGGTACGTTTAGCTTCTTCGAGTAATTCTTTGCCTCTTGATACTTTTAACTCGTCACGTTTTTTAGGATTGCATTGTAACGATTGAAAGTTGTGTCTTTGACTGTCAAAGTCGACGAGCTTGCGACCACGTTTGTCAATCTTTTTCTATTTAAAAAGAACAACAAAAATTCAAGACAAATTAGTAAAAATAACAATAAAAAAGAAATTAGGATGTAGATAAACATGAAAAAGGAGTAAGAACAGACATGTACGGATTTAAATATAAGGTTAACGACCGTTACTCTCAAATTATAACTGATCTATTTGGGTATATTATTTTTAAGTATTTTATGGTGCATCATTATTACTTTAGAATTTATATATTTATTAATAATAGAATAAAAAGAACAAAATAATATTGCAAAATTTTTATGATTTCTAATTATAATTAAATTATTTTCATTTTAGATATCTAGTTTATTATTTCGATAATCTAAAATCATTTTTATCCAATAATATTAATGTTATTCAGGTTAAAGAAAATATAGTAAAACAAAACTTCCATCAATACATTAACGCTTCAATTGAATTACAATTTCTTTAATTATTCTTTAACTACATGAAATGTTTATGAATAAGATTTATTATAATTGATTAGATTTGATAAGAAGCAACGGGTTTATTTTGTAGATAAGCAAAAACACATGAAAGTTCTGTTAATAATAAGTAAATGAAAATTAAATCAATAACAACATATTGTTACATATATTTATTTATGATACTTTGTTTTTTTTAAATAGTATCTCCACGAGTAAAAAATACGCGTGGAGATTTATAATACTAGATATTTTCATTTCATTATTTTTATTGAAAATATTGTTCAAAAATAGTACATCGTTATTTTATGAATCTCTACGCGTGAAAAAAACTTCCTTTGACCGTGAAAAATCTCCACGTGTAGATTTATAAGATTACAATCGTTTTTTTATACGTAGTGATTTATAAGATTACAATTTAGCCACTTTCAAAACTAAATATTTTCATTATTTAGTTTAGTTTAGTGACGTATTGAAAATACTTAAAAATAATTTAATAATAATTTAAGAAATTGAAATTTTGAAACTATATCTTTTAGTAGTTATTAATTTTTAATAATTATTTTATTCACTTAATATTTTAATTTATATTTAATAAATAAATTAATGAAAAATTTGTGTTAAAAATGAAGTTCTTTATACAGTTATTTGTATATAAAACATTACAAAATTCCATTAACTGCGACTAATTACACTTTCCATACAAGTATAATATTCCATGAAGAATCGGTCATACATATGAAAAAAAAGAACGGGAAAATTTGAAAATCATTGAGGAAGTAAATGTTCAGAAAAAAAGAGAAAATTTTAAATTCCGATTAAGTGAAAACATACCCGCATTTCCGGAAATTGGCTTTGATACGTGTTGAGCGGTACAAGTACTTGATCAGCTAGCTTGTGAGCAAAATCTTGCCAAAGCATGTCAAGATTTTGTGCTTGAACATAAAGCATATCGTGACCAGTCCATTGACTCTCGTAGATCTCGTTTAGTGAGTCCATCAGCGACTTCGAAGCTAGCTGTACCGCTGTTGAAATAAAAAGAAAATCTTTAAATATATATAGGAAAAATTTAATTCTAGTTAATTTATTTCAATTTATATCGATGTATATGGTTATATGTGTTATGGTTATGAATTATCAAGTCACGAACATTTCTTCATTTTATTTTATACTTATTAAATGTATTATTATTGTTGTTTTCATTGGAGAATTCAGGTCAGTGATTGTAGGTCTGTTTCTTAATGTAACTTTATCAAAACAATTGTTTTACAAAAATATGATTAATTTAATTATCTATTTTTTATTATTATTTTTTTTACTACATAATATCTTCTAAGGATATATATGGACATTTACGAGCATCGTATAAACTTATTTTACTTCTTGATAACATTAACTTTTGTATTACAAATGAAACGTAGTATTTTGAAATTTCAAAAATAAAAAACTTTCTAATATTGTATAACATGCTGCACAAAAAAGTAAACATTTTTTTTTACTTCTGTCATAACAAAATTCACGTGTTTTTGATTTATTAGTAGATATATTATATTTTACGTTTAAAAAAAACCGTATCGCTTAAAATTTTATCGCAGTCATTTTTATCGTAACAATATATTTCTTAGCACTAAAATTTAATATATTTTCCGAACTAATAGTATACAGTTTATAAGTAATATTAACTCAAAACTAATGTCGTTAATGTACATAAAGATAGCTTATTTTCTCTCTGCACTTTCGTTTTAAACGATATTTTTACACCCTCGTTTTCCATAAGTAAAGTCATTTTCTCGACGCTTAAAATTGAAACAAGAAATTATGTACTAGGCTATATAAATAAGTAAATCAACAAATTCGCATTCCAAAGGTATTTTCGCGTTGACCTTATTTGCTTTGAAAAAAAGAACGTTCCTTTTTTTTACAATCTGTCGATCATTGAATATTCATGTAACTTTTGAGTATAGAAGATACAAGCTTTAAAATCCGTTATCATTTAAAACAAACAACATGGTACACACTAGGTTTGCAATAAGAAAAATTTCGATTACTATGCGTTTAACACTATAATGGCTCACGTAGAAAACAAGTAAGAGAGAGATGTGTATAGAAATTTCTCTTTACAGTTCTTTTTTTGTTAAATAGATGACGTTTAGATTTTAGCGTTGTTGTGGTTAAGATAAAAAAATAATGTGCTTACGCACCGCAAAATTGCCATTTTCTATCTTGTAATGCGTATACGTGTTTTAGAACCGTACTTTAAATGCTTTTTTTAATGATAAAAATAGACGTTAATTTGAATAACAGCTGGTATATCATTTTATAAAATTATGAAAGTATAGATAACGAAATTATAATAGACAGAAATATTTATGATGTAATTTTTAATGAAGATTTTAAGATTCATAATAATTAACATTGAACATTATCAAAACTCAACTTGTTACTTACAAATTTAATTCAATTGTAAACAAAAAAACACGAAGTTTCATATTATTTCACATTTATCTCACTTTCTTTATCGAACAATTAATTATTATTACTTTAACAAAAATATAACATACACTTGAAAAATAATAAAAATAATAAATCTAAATAATGAAATGAATTTTCATGTACATTTAAAAATAACAGAATAATAAAAAAATGAAAATAAAATTCCATATACTCATCCTTAAAATCTAATATTATTGAAATACAAAATTACGAATATCAGAAAGATGGAGAGAGACTTTAACAGTTCAACACAGCAATATACCGGCATTGCACTTTCCCGACCTACATTCTGAAGGGGACGAAGTGCGTTCACCTGCAAGAGCTTTATATGCAGCAGCCGAGCCAATACAAGTAACGGACTAAGTATATACCGAAGAGTCTATGTGTCTGTGTATGTGTCTGTCAGATAAGGTGTAATCGGTAACTCGGTCGATGTTTACATATGGAATAATGCAGCATCAATTGAAGAATCATCATTTGCTTTTAACACTACATAACTTGGTAAAAAGCTTTTTTTTTACTTTCTTCTTTTTTTTTGTATGAAAAGGTAAAGAAAAAGAGGAAGTATTTTGCGGCTTTTTTTATTACAGAGGATGTGGGTTGGGCTATATGATTTTTCAAGAGGTTGGCACTGATTTTAATTAATGATAATTGGATAAATAAGCTTAACTTTATACAAAGCAATGACTTCAAAACTATTTTTAATTTTATAAGATAAAGTTATGGTAAAAGTAGGTCTTCAGGTTTGATTCGATGAACTTAAAATATTTGTATTTGTAAGTAGATTTAAAAATAATCCATAATAAAATAAAAGAAATAAATATTAATTTAAAGAAAAACATGTATCGATCATTGAACTTTTATTGAATGATAATAAATTTATGTTAATTTGAATTGCGATGTAGCAAGAAATAATCGCACGCTATATAAGCTTTAATGAAGTTGATAAAATAAATTTATTACAAGTGTGTAGAGAAATGAAAAATCTACAATTTATTTAAATCAATTACGCTTCTGTTTTATTTGAATATTGAAAAAAAAACTTATTTCTAACCAGCAAAATAAATATGTTTATTATATTTCTTGTAACTAGGTCAGTTGCGTTATGTATATCCAGTGTATAATATGAAAAATATGTTTAACTAGTTGCGTTTTTAAAAAAGTATTTAAAAATATCTCTGGTATTAAAAGACATTGAGAAATATCTTTGTCAACTTTTATGAAGCTCAATGTTCACGAACTTACATAATTAATTATGGAAATTTTTCAGCTGAGTAAATACGCTTCCTGCAGGTGAATTATATTTGTCAATTTATACACTTTTCCGGTTTTACAAAATATTGATGTGTTATGTTACAAGTTAAATTTTCTTTTTTTTTAAATACCAGTTTAACAAGGTGTATTTTCAAGTAATTTATTTTTTGTACTTTTTTCAATGCAATACAATGTTGATGAAGAACAGTTATTAAAGTATTTTAATCATTAAATGATTAATACGTTTTAATTTCATTAAAACATAATATAAATCAATGAATATTAAATTAAGTATTAATGAATTGTTTGGCTTATTTTTTTTTTCAATTTTCACTGCTTATTACATAATTTTACTTTGCTCAAACAAACAAAGTAAAAATACAATTAAACAATAATCCACTATAAACGTGAGTCGAGAGTAAAAATAATTGGGTTAAGGGAATAAAAAAAACTAAAAGAAAGAAAACACATAAGTACAATTGTGTCTGATGAGACAAGTGAAGGCTGTGCTCGAAAAAAAAAGAAAACATAACGTTCATTCATGTAACAAGTACACGTATTACGCGTGCACCTTTTCTTCTGCACTTTGCATACACAATGTGCGGTTAATACAATAAACTACTCAAAAGTATTTCGACCTCAGTTTGATATTGGAATATATGGGCATAATCTACAAGACTTTATAATCTTTTGCGTCTCATTTTTTATAATTTTTAAACAGCTATTATTCTGCTGCATGAAAGTGCTCGTAATTTTTTTAGTATTAAATTTTCAAACAGAAAAAAAGAAAATTCACTGAAAATTCACTTAAAAGTATACAATTTTTCACAAAAAATTATGATCTTGTATAAATATTCTATACAAATAAGCTTATTTTTTAAATATTGAGGAAATTTACATTCTCTTACTCATTCTTCAAATAATATTTAAAACGACTATTGGACTTATTTCTTGTCATGAAAATAAAAAATTAAAGTCTGACTAGAGTCATGTACAACTTTGAATAGCTTCGAACAACTGAGTAATAATCATTAAAAGTTTGTATTTCGTTTTTACACAAAAGTTGCTATTAGCAAAGCCATTTTAAATCGCACACGACTCTACTTATTTTTATCTAATATTTTTTTTTTCAAAGTTTAGTTGAACCGCGTAATCTATATTTTCATAAGACTTTAAAAATTTGTTTTTTTTTTTTAATTATACTAGCAATTTTAAGCGCGCTGCGCGCGCCTTGTTTTATTTGTTTATTAGTTAACATAATTCATTGAAATTTCAAAATTTTATTCTAAATTTCAAATTTTCGTCACTTGTTTTATTTTAACCAATCAAAACTGTCTTATCGTGATGACAGAATTTATCCATCACTTTTTTAAAAGAGGATTCATGTAAAACTATAATTTTTTGTCAAAAAGTTTTTACTTTTGATAGAAGTTTTAAGACGATATTCATTAATACAACTTTATAAAAAACTGTAATTTGTTTTTTAGATTAAAAATTGAAAATCTGAGGCAGTATGAAGTCTAATGCGATTTAATGCAACAAAATGATATCTGTTAAAAAATTATCAAAAAATGTTAGACAAAAGATTTTTAATTTTGTGCATATATCCAGCACGAAATAAAACTTTAAAATTGTAAAGAATTAAATAAATATTTTTTGTAAATAAAATATATATTTTTGATGTACATATATGATGCGTTCTCATAAGACGTGGTTTGTACATTACGTTTGAATTTTCAAAAGGGGTCATTCTAAAGGGATGATGCAATGTATTAGACGCAACTCGTCTCATCGTTTTACGAACGAGTTATACTTAAGTTTCACGCAGAAAAAGAGAAAGAGAGAGACGAGAAGAGAGCAGCGTTTAATTTCGAGAAAGAGAGAGTTTTCGGGCCTATCTTTATAAATAGAAACTTAGTGAGAACAAACTTGGAAAATGTCGTGTAGACTTATATATATTTACAACTAGACTGACATCGAAGATTTTCTCATTTGCTGGACGTTCTTTTTTTTCTTTAGATTTCAAAGGTATTTATTGTGAAAAGAATGAAGGACGATGATAAGGATAAAAAAAAAGAGAAAAGCAACTTACCTCGAACACACCTGATGTAGTTGTTGAACTCCTTTTGCAATCTGTTGGCGGCATTTTGCTGTCTCGTAAAGTTTTGCAAATGCTCGTCAAATATATCATCCGCTGTCCGATCAACTTTGCCCAGATTTTGTAGGAACTGTAAAAAGAAAATAAATTTAGATTTTTTTTTTAATTTTCATGGAATTTACAAAAATAAGTCATACCGAATACAAGATAATTATTAGTCTAAGATTTGAAAATAAAAGTATCTGATAACAAAAAATGATTTTTATTATAAAAATTCTATGTAATGAAATTATAAATTCTTCAAATACTTAAATATTTAGAGATGATAGTCAAAGATAAAAATAGATTTTAATGTGATTTAAATTCCATGATTTGTAAACAAGATTAACGAAAACTATTTTATTTTTACATGAAAAAATCATCAAGCTCTTAATTTTTTTAGTTTAGTATTTCGTAATAAAACTAAAAGGCCAACGTCTCAATCCTTATATAGTTATAAATTGATTTTCATTTTTTATGTATACATTTAATCTATAAACAAAATAAAAATACATTTTTATTTTGAAAGAGTAATAATTCTGATTTTTAATAAAATAAAATTTTATATCAGAGTAAAATTTTCGTTTTCACTTGAAAATTAGAGTAAATTTTTATTCATCGGCAAATTTACTTTCCTTTAAATTTTTAATAATATTATCAATTATTTGCAAATCTAATACAGGAATATTATTTTATTTTTTTTTATTTAACGTCGCTATATTTATGCTATCATTGCAATGCTAATTAACAACGGAGATAGTCAGTGTGTTAGTAAATAAAGCATATGTAACGTACAGTGGTGCTTGTATAAATCGGCCGAGAGCGGGACTCAAACTCGGAACTTCGTGATTACGAATCTATCGCTCTACCGAATGAGCCACTAACGACCTCTATTATTTTTATTAATTACTTGTACTAATTCATAAATAGCTTAAATTTTATTAAACTTTACTAACGTCTTCATCTTTTTATTACAAACGTACATATAAATTGTTTTTCTCAAGACATTGAGCCATGAGATATTAATTCACCTACACGCAGAAAAGTACATAAAAAAAATCAAACAAGGGAAAGGTGAGCGAACGCTTATTGAAATAGATGAGGACACACATGAGAATATATAATATATACTGGTATAAAAAAGCGTAGGTGTATAATGTCGTGAGTTCTCATTTTATAAAGGTATCCGTTTTCGGATGTAAGCTTTTATAAGCAATCGTCATTCGCGTTAGAGTATCTTTACAATTCTTTTGAGCCGATTACTTCATCGCTTATAACGTGGACTTTCAACTCTCTTAAATTAGGAAATTTTATGGTAAAGAGAAGTTTCTTTTTAAACTGCAGTGATAATAGTTTCAATTTTATTGTCATCCAGATAGGAAATTTAAAAGGAAACAAAATAGGGAAAAGTATAAGTGCTCTATGTTTATATCAGGAGCGACTTAAAAAAAAATTTTTTTTTTTTCAAGAAAATTATTGAATTGAGACATAATATTGTTTATGATGATGTATAAAACTTTTTTTTTTCATTTCAAAGTTGTAAACCATCATTGCTTTCATTTTATTTGATAATTATACAGACAACATATTTTTTGGCCATTTTTGTTGGCCAACGCATGTTAAAATGGCACTTATCTAGAAATTTTGGAAACTCTTTGTACAGAATTTCTAGATAAGTGTCATTTTAACATGTGTTAACCAGCAAAAATGGCCAAAAAATGGTTTATTTTCTACCAGGGATATTTAATGATTGTACGGCGCATTTAAGTTTTTGCCTACTATACTATATAAACCTTATTCTTTGACATTTTAATAGCAACATATCCTTATGCCAGTTTATGCTAGGAAATAAAATTGTAAAAAAATCTCGACAACAGTTTTTTGTTTTGTTTTAGTGAATTCATCAAATATATAGCATGAGCCATAAAATTCCAGTTTTCTATTAAAAAAATATCATGAGAAAGTGATACTTTTATTAACAATTTTAGTAAACACATGACCATGATTTTATTTAGACAACAGCATGAATATATCATAAGATGTATTAAAGAATATGTTAAACAAACTATTAGGACACTTATACAACAAATATGTGCATAATTATTTACATTATGTCTTGTTTCATGTAATATAAATTATTTTAGAAAATGGTAATAAAAGCTTTGGCAAGAGCAACAACGAATAAATATTATTATATACAAAAAGTACTTTGTGTTGCTATTGAAAAACGTTGGCTTCATTGTTTCGTCTCTATTTTTTTTAATTAAAAGTTGGCACTAGTAATGACAATATTTTATACTACGAAAACTTAATTTTACAAATTATCAATAGAAAACGATGAGATTTATTTATTTAAAATAATATTAATGGAATTAATTTTATTATAAAGTACATACATTGATGCAATTTTAATTGTTCAACAAATAAAAATTAAAAATCCTTTTGGAATGTCGATATCATTGACGAGCTAAAATTGCGCAAAAGTTTATCCTTTTTCTCAGCACAATGAACTTCTTAGCAATAACCTTTATTTCTACATCTTATAACACAAGAGAAAGGTGCGCATCGAATAATTAGACTTTGTTAAATCCGTAAAGAAGAGATACAATGCAATATAAAATAAGAGCAACTTTACAAGAAAATCTCTTGCTTCACTAATTTCACTAATGCTATTATACACAGATTGCGATTACATAAATTGTATAATATCTTTTGTTTTTCGTAAAGAATTTTCTGTTCATTGTTATTAGACAAATGAATTTCATTTAAATTAGAAGAAAATTAAATGCTATTATATTTTTCTAGAGAATAATTATAATTAAAATGTTTGATTGTAGAATTTCATTCGTAAATTGCGAAAAATTCGAAAATACAAGTATTTTTTTCATAAGAATGATGTTAAAAATATGTATTGATAACATACTTGTGATGTATAAGTTGTATATATATATTATTTTCTTCAATTATTAGCTATTAATTTTTTATTTAATTATTTTCTCCTAGGACATTCTAAAAGATAAGCGCTACAAAATGTATATAATTTAATCATTAATTTACATAAACTTTTCAGTTATTTTCGTAAAAAAAGTTTTTTCATGTCCGCATGTACGCTAAAGAAATACGTCACGATAAAGACGTCACGTATTTATGTACGCCTAGTAAAACGTAGAAAAAAATTATAGCAGTCAAACAAAAACCTTTCAAAAGATAAGTAATTATATTGTAGGTATAAAGACCTTAACACCTTCTTCTCCCATACATAATTATACCATCATATCTATGATGTTTTCGTTCTCAAGACGTTGTTTCACGTTATAATTGCTTGTTGGTTTTTTTCCGGATGTGTTTAAGAAAGGAGAGAAAAAAAAGGGATCTGGATGCTGGAGCGCTTTTTAAAAGCTTCGTGTAAGTATATAAAAATGAAGAAAAAAAATGAAATAAAAATTTAAACTATGAGAGTATTTTACAAGTGATCGTGAAAAAGAGAATAAGTAACGCGTTAAGTTTATGGGTTCGCGTGTTCTTTTTTTTTCCTTTAGATTATACAAACTTACACAATGTTATGCGTTACGTTGTAACGGTGAAATTAATATAGTACAGAATTTTAATTCTTAAGAAATAATATACGTACATACGTTAAAAAGATTTCAATGTTGTTGGACTTTATTGTTAAAGTTGAGAGGTTTAATTAAGTGCAAATTTTATAGTATTTAAATATAATAGGTTTTTTTATTATAGAATGTTAAACTATTTTTTTATTTAAAAAAAAATTATTTAGCTAACGTTAATTAAGCAAAAATTTTTTGAACTATTATTTTTTAATATTTGAACGAAGTATGTTATTTCAAGTAATAAAAATAATTTAAAAAAATGTATTTACATTTGAAATTTTCTTTCTTAGAATAATATTTTGAATTATAGGTAGAAAATTTTTAATTTTTAAATTTTTTCTAAAAAAAATAAGTATATAACTTTCTTGAGATTTAGATTAACTAATATGCTCAACAATTGGATCTTCCATTTCAATGAAATGAAAATGACCAAGCGCAATCTCTAGCTTTCATACTCTATATATATACGCGGTCTAATTTACGATATATACGTATATTTGATACTTGAATACATCTATATACACGCAGAAATATATATGTATATATTTATATATCGACTCTGAGGGCTTTCTAATTGCAATGGGTTGACCCATTAAAATTTAAAGGAGGCCGGTATGTTTGCGCGATAATAAATCATATCTGTAAGAGAATAACTCTGCTGTTCAACGGTTTTCTCCTTCAATTTCAAAAATATATATATTATATATATATATGTATAGAGTTACTGCTATATAAAACAGCTATGTTACTTTCTGCTGGGATGTTCATGAAAGAGAGACTATATAACGATGATTTTTTTTACTTTAAGAGTATATGGAATGTATAAGAACCAGATGAAAGGAATGCTTGATTGTGTGAAAGATCGATACAATGTGATTGATGAATCGCTGTAGTGTATACCTAGTGTAAAGCTTTAACATCTTTATTCGGAGAAATTGTTTTTAAGTATAGCTAAGATAATAGACTTTTTTTTATTATTTTCATTCGAATGGATCGATTAATGTCAAATATTTTGTACATTATAAAATTTTTTACAGTAAATATTATGTCTATGAATAAATAATTGCGTGAGTTGTACTAAATTTATGTTTATTTATGTTACGAAAACTTAAATGATTAGCTCAAAATTAAGTTTGGATTTAAAATAACTGGATTTGAATATTAAATTGAATTTTTCATTGTTTATGAATAAACTTTATCATTCTTTAAAATCAATATCACTAATTTATATGATAACAAAAAATTGTTTTATTTATTTAAATCATCGTTCCAAGAAAAAAGAGTTTATCAAATTTTTACATGTTTCAAGAATCCAGATCTTAAAAAGAAAGAAAAAAACATCATAAACTCGGCAACATATACAGTAAGTACGAGAGTGCATGTAGCACAGCGCACCACTCATTACTTCGACCACGACCTTCCGCCTGAAGGAACGTATGTGTTTATACATATATGCACTATATTTACCTAGATGTTTAAGCAAAATATTTTGGTATTAAAGGACTAACACAAATACAGTGATAAATACGAGGATATATTATTGTATTATAAAA
The DNA here is from genome assembly GCA_017163975.1 of Anastatus disparis. NCBI lineage: Eukaryota > Metazoa > Arthropoda > Insecta > Hymenoptera > Eupelmidae > Anastatus > Anastatus disparis. Next base: position 9,074,661 of record JAFFSR010000251.1, read on the forward strand.
AACATTACAAATACATAATGAAAATGAATAATGATTATAGCACGAAGTACTAAAGGATTATCGTTAGAAGTGCCGATATGGTCTTCGGTGCATCGAATAATAAACTAGTTTTTTTCCTGTGTAGGAAGTTACGAGAAAGAAAGACAGAGAGATGATATTATCGGATGTTTATACATAAGCGAGCGCGTGAACGCACATGCACACAAACGCGCGTGTATATTATCGTGTGTGCCTGTGTTAAAACTTCATGTAGATTGTTGCAAATGTTGCATGATGATTTGCGTTGCGATTTGTCATTCAAAAGGATTATACGTGATTTTTTTTTTACTTTTAAGAATCAATGAGTCAGTGGTTAAATAGAATATATTAAATTAATATTTTTTTACATTTATGGAAGTTATATATAGATAACCTTGAATATAATTGCTATGAGAAATCTTGATATTATGTAAAATTACACGATAACATTGCACATTGCATAATGGTATATGTTTGTGCTACATTAGGAATTTTGTATGAAATTGAAAAAGCTCAAAACTTACAAGCATAAACTGTATTTTGAAAAACTGAAAAATCGTAAATATAATGTTGTTTATCCGTAAAGAAAACTCGTGTGCCTGTACTGGAAAATCATGGAAAATACTTATGTTTATTGAATAATTTGTACTCTAAAGCTAATTGAATAATGAATTACTTGATTGTTGATTATGCTCATTATGAACAGCTAAATATAAGTCTATACTTAAACCCATGATAAAATCTTTATTTCCATTTCAATTTACAATTATGTACGAAAAATTTTTTTTAGGTTTCGTTAAAATTCAAATGACCAGGTATTTCAAGCTAAAATAATATCATTGCAATAAATTTATTTTTCACAACAATCATAATCACCATTAATAATTGATTTTATTACATAATTAAAAGCATTAAATTTTCCCATTCAATTGTAATTATCTACAAAAACTTTCTGACCTAAGGAATTAAAGAAAAAAAATTTGTTGTCAAGTATTTTATCTTTCTCAAGTTGTCTCATTAGAGAATCATAGACTTTAGTGAACGATAAAAAAAAATACTTCTAAATGATATCGACCACGTTTCGTCACAGTTCGATGAACAAGGCATACATCGAAGAATATAAAAAAAGAAAGAAAAAAAAAGCAAGAAGAAGAGAAGAACTACGCCGCGACACTTTAAAGAAAAGAGGAAAGGTATATAAACCAAGTGAAGTTATGCTAAATGGGCTAACGGTTAAAGAGAACGCGTTTACGTTCAAGAACTTCTAGTTATATGTATCTCAAATAGACGATATATATATTTATACACCTACTGTCCTTAACGACAAGCCAAAAATTTTTTTATTTTCTATGTAACTATCTTTCTTCGTGCTTTCCTTTGTGAATTTCGATTTTTCTTTTCTCATTTCTTCTTTATAGCTCCGTGATTCGAATTTATAAGAATATTGAGATTTGTGTTAGTTATTTTAAAGGTAGAGTGTATAACATATATAAATACCATTGGAGTTAATTTGGAATTCGGGACTGGAAGTTACTTGGTGCCAAAGTTGTTTGAGAATTAATACGAAATTTTAAGTTTATATTGAATTTAGCACACACTTTAGTAGTTTTGTGGTTTGTGAAAATTTGTAATTCAGTTATATTTAGTATTGGATTTTTCACTTTATAAATATTATTTGAAAATATTTAAGCATTACAATTAATAAAAAGTAATGATTTCATGAGTTCATAATTATTTAGGTCAAGCAAGTTATAATTTTAAAATAAATTCTTATATTTAAGTAAAAAAAAATTCATTAAAAATATTTCATTAACTTTAATAACATTAACATTGGTATTGAAAAAATTTTTTTTTATTTCAAAAATCAAGTAAGAAAATTTTTGGAATTGTCTGACCTCTGTCCTGAGCAGATAGTTTTCGCAACGAAAATAGAACAGTCCACATCTCCGGGATTTTATTAATAGTTAAAAGCAGATGACGCGAATGTCCCGTTGCACGGCTATTATTGTGTTTCGTCCCCTTCCGATTTCCCATCATTGAAAACTAAAACTACGTTTCGTCTTTTTCAAAAATTCTATAAATTTTTAAAAAATTTTTAAAATAAGCGCTTTTATTTTATCAGTTAATTTTAATATTTATTTTAACGTTTATTCTCTTTTTCAAATTATATTATAATTTGTGTTAATAAAAAGGATTTTATATAATATATTTATTTAAAAAATTTTTTAATTAATTTTATACATTGAAATTTATTTTTAAAACACTTTTTAAATTTGTCACCTGAATATACAGTGAAACATATACTTTAATTCATGAAAAATAAATTTATATTTATATGTGAAATTTCTTAATTTTTTAATCATGTTCATTTGGTCATATTTGTCGATATAATTCATACATTATAATATTTTTTTTTTTGCATAAACTGATACCGTTATTTAACCTATAAAATGCTTTACAGTTGCTCGAAGAACAAAATTATTACGTAGGGAGGAATGTTTTTTTTTCAAAACTTCAAAACATTCCACTAATTGGAAACAGGTTTTCAATATTAAACTAAAATTAATTACGATCATATTCATAAATATATTTACAGTCTAAACCATAAAAATAATAGCTTCACGCTAAATATTATTATTTTCTTCGTCTAAATATTTTCGACATAAAAATAATATATAAAATAGAATGGAAAATATTCTAGCAATAAACTAGCTTTTGTTCAAAAGCACTTTTATACTGTTTTTCCTTTTAAAATTCGCTTTCGAAGCGAACGAAATGCAGAAAAAAAACTGCATCACTTACGAAACTCAACACCATCTGCCGTGACGTATAATATGTATGAAATGAAAGAGAATAAAAGAGAGATACATATATATCTAGTTTGCCTTTTAGTCAGCAGATAAGATATCGCAAGCTATTTGAGAGTATATGAATAATATATGAAGTGTTTTTGCGTTCACAAAATATGTACGTTACTTGCGAAAACCGATTACTGTTAATAAAATGAACTTTGTTACCTTTTTTTTCAAATCGAGTTTAAAAATAAATATGATTTATCATATGATTTTTTGTTTCAATGTGAATTTTGTATTAAAGATGCTAATTGGTAATAAAGTTTTTGGTATAAACACAAAATGGTAAATGTTAAGAATTAAAGTGCGCAAAATTCGAGGGAATCAATTTTATGTAATTTCTATTTATATCTAAAGCTTTGAAGCCAAAAAGATTAAATCATCAATCTATCAATCTATCAGCATTCCACGAGTTAATATTTAGCGATAGACAAAAAGTTTTGATTACAAAACTTTAATTAATAGCTACTCAACTAAGATTGAAAAAAAAAAATAGATTTATTTAATTCATATTTTCTATTTCTTCTATTTTTACAAATACAAAATAAAAAAAACAGCTTTTATCGATATTAATCTAAATCAATATTCAATCAATTAAATCATTATCGTGCAAAATAATTAAAATTAAATACAAAATCTCAATCTAAACTCAAAGGTATTGAAATAATTTATTATTAATTTATATGCATCGATATCATCAAATTTACTTCTTATTTAAAGTGATTAACGAATTTTAATACCTCGCAAAGATAATAAAAACAATAATACTTATCTCAACAAAGAATAAAATTTCTATTAAACCTGAACACGTGAAGCATTACTCAGTTTACGTTTGTGAATTCCGGTGAAAACAGAGGACTTTTTTTAATTTGAGAAATTTAAAAACTTTCATTTATTTTGGAAGTATAACGTGCAGAAAAAGTGAAAAATGAGTACGTACTACGTGCGTTTTAAAATTTATATTTTTCATTCTAATTAATACATAGCTCTTAAATTATGAGACGTATTTCATATGTAACTGCAAATTTTTGAAATTACTATTAAATTTCTAAATATTATACAATTTTTTTCTGGATTAAAATTATGTACTGGTTTTAAAGCAATGAAAGTTGTTTTAAAATATTACTTTTACTTACTATTTATGTTAATTTTAAAATAAAAGGTTAATGAACTAATTGCATATTTTGTAAGTAAGTCAAATTATTAATTAAAATATTTATTTTTTTCACGCGTACAAATGAATTTTTATGGTACAATTTTTTTTACAAATACGTAGAATTAAAATCTATGGTTGTGTAGGAACATATAAAACTGATATTTCAATTAGAGTAAATTATGTACTGTAAAGCAATATTTTATTGCTGTAAAAAACTTAAATTGTAGTATTATACGAAAGTACAGTAGCAAAACTACTACTTTTGAAAGAAACGCTATAGCTTTAAAGTTATAAAAAGGTTTAATAATTTAAAAATACCCTACTGTAAATTGATCTTTTTAAGTTTGGCTTGAAATCACTTTATGATTATAATCCCGTTTGCGTTATCGTATTATTTAAACTGAATGACAGAATTTTTAATTGAGAAAATTTTACATTAATGGCCTGATAAAAAAAATTTTAAATATTTAAAAATATTCAGTAATTAGTATTTCTTAAATACTCAAAATTTAATTTTTTGATTCGTTTTGGTCCCCAAACAAACGTTTGAAGACTACAATAGTTTTGTGAATCAAAATTTAACTTTTTATATTAAAAATAAGCGACCAAATAATTTTTTAAAATTTTATTTAACATTGCTGTATTCTGCTATAATTGCGATGCTAATTAGCGACGGAGATCGTCAGTGTGTTTGTGAACAAAGCACATGTAACGTAAAGTGGTGCTTGTATCAATCAGCCGCCGAGAGCGGGATTCGAACTCGGGACCTCAAGATTACAAATCCATTGCTCTACCTACTGAGTAACTGACGACCTTATAACTGATCATAATAATTCTCGCCCAATTTTCGATTTCTCAAATAGAAACTTTCTAATTTTGAAAATTATTTTTTGTTTGCGTAAATATTTTTAATAACTTTTTTTAATTTTCATAAATTTTTTCGAGTTGCAAAAACGTAATAGCTACTATTTTATTAAAATTTTATGAATGCATCTATTTCACTAAAAAGGCTTATTTGTTTATTTTTTTTATAGGATGTATTTCATGTGGTAAACTGACAGTTTTTTTCGAGATAATACTTTATCAAATAAAGCCATTAAAACGTACAATATTTGGAAATAAACATCCCAAAAGAACAAGAATCATTCTTATCCAATAAATATTTTTTATATCCGCAAAGGAAGTAAGATACTTGATTCACATGCATGTATATATATACAAAGATTGTTTGTATATATCGGCGAAAGGGTCGACTGACCATTCGAGTTTATATACACGATATATACGAATTTGGTTCAAGGGACGATGGCCGAGCAAAGAGAGAGAAAGAAAAAGAATACAGAAAGCGGTGAATTGGAATGTTGGCGCGGTTCGGACATCAACCTTCCGCGTTATATGCTACCTGTGCCGAGTGTGTGCGTGAGCTCAATGCACATACAATCCGCTTCTTTAAATTCTGGAGTAGATATATTTTTTTCTCTCTTTCTTTTTTAATGAAAGGTTCGGACGCGTTTAAGTCTTTTTACACCTGTTTTGAACTCCAGTTTTTGGAAAATTTAATAATATAGATTTATTGATGATAGATAGGTCAAAAGTTCTTTTTCTTATTTATTTTTTTTAAGTAGAATAATTTATTAATGATTAAAATAATCGGTTTCAATAATTTCCAAAAGAAATTTTGATTGCATACTGTTATATTGTGTCTAGCTACTTTTGGAGTATAAAAGTTGTATCTATTCATCTATAGTTATTTTTGTTATTTTAAATACTTATTTATGATTTCTTCTCAAGTTAAAATAACTTAAGAAGAAATTATACAATAATTTAGCTATTTCCTAATGTCCAAAATATAATTTCAACTACAATACAACTTGACACTATACCCATAAATACATTACAAAATCTTAATTTTAAAAAAGATTCATCATTTTGCAACAAAATTCAAATTCCATCATTAGAAAACATCAAAATGAGTATTAAACAGATTTCATAAAAATGTTGAATAAAAAAAAGAAGAGAGAATATATACAAGAAAATCTGACCAGTCTTGCACGGCCCACTCGTTCTCATTCCTTCTTTCGTTCCACTATCTTCGCACACGCGGCAATGGCTATACGGCCGAGATAACGGAATCCATCCAATGCTGTGGCGCTCTCGTCCGTGCGATTCCATTCTACTACATATATACGTATATACATATATATATATATATATATATATATATATATATATATATATATATTTACATGTGTTATATACATTTTGTGCGTTATGCCTCAAAGTAAAAGGACAGGAGGTCAAGAATGCTATTTTTTTCTTTTCTCAAGGCAATTGAAATTACCTGGATTCCTTTAAAGCTCCGTGACTCTTGCTCCGGATCCTTAGATTTCTTCTAATTAAAAGTATGGTTCGAGCATGATTATTCGTTAAGTTTTATCTTTTATATTCACCTGCTTGTAAGACTTTTTATGGTAATCGATATTTTAGATAGATCTACGATGGTTTTTTTTTTAAAGAAAGATTTAAGTGATAGAATTATACAATCTATTGCGATTGCATAATGTTAAGATTAAACAACGATTGGTTTAAAAATGATACGTGACACTTTTCACGTGTTTGCATGACTTTTTAAAGTAATAAATGTTTTGTGGAAAAATGGAGAGCTAAATGATTTTTTTTTACTTCGCATTGTTAAAATGTTTATGCTAATGAGAAAATAAATCAGGGATTTTAAAAGTTTGTTTTCGTTTCCCAATTTTTTTCTCTTCTATTTTTTAAGATCGATCCATAGATAACTTTTTAGAAAAACAGAAATAGTATAGATGTTTGTTCTTCACTTACGTAATGAGGATATTTATTGTTTTGAAGATTGTTAATTTTTATATTTTGAAAATAAAGCTAGAATGTATAAGTAGCTTTTAATAAAAAGTAAATATAGATGAATTATTAAAAATATATAAAAATTTTTATTATCTAATGATGTTGTTTACAATTGCATCAATTTAATAATCTGTTGTGTTAAATTAGTTTTATTTTAAATACATTTTAAATTACTAAATAAATGAATTTCAGTTATGCCAAATTTTTCGCCTTGCATTTATTGCATCTTATATAAAATATTAACATATTTTTTTTTTAAATAAAAATTTTTATATCTTAACAGATTTGCACATTTTAAAATGAAAAAATAAATATTTCTACTTGAAATGAACGAATTGCATTTCAAACATTTACATCCATTTATCATTTGTTAAATAACTAACATCGTAAATATAAAATTTTATAATCTTTAGGCATACGATTACTTAACAAATGGAATTCATCGTGAATTCCTAGTTTTACAGTAAACTTGCATAAAACATAATTACAAATGTTCTAATCAATCATTTGTTAACAAACTCACTGATTATAATAATTATTTAGACATTCTCTACATATTAATAAATTTTCTTTACCATTAAAGACTAATCACAAACAATTGCAAAACGCACAACCGTACAATTACAACGTAATATGACTAAAGAATAAGAAATAAAAGCTTAAAGAGGATAAATTATGATTTTACAAACTATGGAAACGCGTCACAAAGTTAAAATAGAAAAAAATAATGTTAAAGAAAAATCTTCCGTCAGCGCGAGGTTGTTTCAAAAAGAAGATATATTTTACGTTTATGCATAGAAATTTGCGTGCATACGTTTCCATCAGTACACTCTTTGGGACTTTGTGATATCGTGCGTCTAGACTTTAAATTTCCTTTTACTCTAAACTTTCAACGTTGTATAACATTTATTATGGTTACAATTAAGCAATTTCCTTAGTGACACAAGTGACCATTTTCAAATTAAATTAAACCATTTTTTTAAGCTTGTTTTTGACTTTTTATGATATACCTTTTTTATTAAAAAGTATGTTTCATAAACTGTTGCGATAACTTTGCTATTAAATTATGAAAATCATTGATTATAATCCACCTTGAAAGTATTTTACACTTAAAAATCTTTAAAAGGTAAAACAAGCTAAAAATCATTTAATATAATATTTTTAAAAAGTCAAATGTTAAAAATAAAACGCATTTATAGTTTCATATTAAAAGCGCAAAAAAAATACAACAAACTCAACAGAAATGAAAAAAGAAGTCGACGACAAAATACTTCTTCTGGTATAAATAACAGATCGTCTAAGTCATACGACACTTTTGAAAGCTCTGCAAAAAGAAAAAAAAAATAATAAAAAGGCCGTCATGTACATACATATATGCTTTCTAACTTTTTTAACATTAAAGAGTATATAATACGTACGTTGGCGTGCTCGACGCGTAACGTAAGACGAGTAACGAAACAACTTGCAAAAGGTGTGGCTATATATGTTAGTATAAACTTTTTTTTATACATCACGTGACGCACCTTTTTCTTTAACTTTTGCTTCCTTTAAGTTATGTTTATATGCAAGCATAAGTATATGTATGCTTTCGAGTAAACGAGATATAACGCTTCCGATATTTTCATTTTTTTTTCGTTATTGTTCGTTGTAAGATTTAATATGATTGTTAAATGTAAGAGCTTTCGAGCGAAGCTTTTTTCAGTAGGTTTTAATCTGATGTAGTTGGATGTAATTTTTTTTAAACATGTTAAAAGAATCATATGTTTGAAAGAGGAAATAGAGCAAGCTTACTGAGAAAATCATAAAGTATGAAAATAAATTTTTAATTAATCAAGTTTCTGTTAAATATTATTAAGTAAATAAATTATTTAAATTTAACATGGAAGTTGGTGTATTAAACTTTAATTATAAACATTGCACGTGACGTATGATGAAATTTCTATTTTTAATTTAATTTTAATATAGTAACTAAAAAATGTTGTAAAAGCTTTTCCGAGGTTAAAATTTTTTTATGATACTTGAAAGTTATTTAATATTATAAATAATGATTGTCTAGACTAATCTTAATTTATTCCATGTCGTAACCAATTTAATTAGTATATCTACAACAATAACAAAAATTTAAATGTTTGTTTAAAATATTCCATACTCAATTTTTCTTTTTTTATTTAAATAATGTATAACAATTATTACTTTACTATTAAAATAAAAATCAATATTGGTTCGTCCAGTTGAAAATAAAAAAAAATAAATTCTTTATGAGCTTATTAGTTTAAACGAAGGTGACACGTAGTTCTTATTTCTTAACATCCCACGCGTCATATGGTTTTCAATAAATGACGTGATCGCAGCATCCGTATTAGGAGAGAATCGTTGTAAGCTTCTACTTGTATATAACTTTCTGGACCTTTTATTTTTTCGAAATCAGCACCCACGAGTTATATGTATATTTGGCATTATATGTACATAAGTATAGTTTATTGTATTGTTTTGCTAAGCGCCGCTTTCTCCGACTTTATGAATGATAACTTTGTTATTTGCATTACGATGTTCTTTCAATATATTTTTTTTGTTTTGTATTTTGTAAGAGTATCTTTTTTATTGTATTCTGGTTTATTGTTTTGTTAATTTATAAAAAATAAACTAAAATATTAAAATTTACCATTACATTGTTTTTACAAACTATTCATTAGTAATATATAAAATTATAAGAATAATCAGAAAATTGTAATGAGTCTTACAATATTAAACAAACAGCTTGATGAATCATTTAAGTCACGGATAATTGTTTAATTTTCTTAACAGTCTTAAACTATCTAGCAAATAAGCACAACAAAAAGTAGCTTGGAAAAAACTCTCGTGATAGTAAATGAATACTTATATAATTAAGCTTAGTTGGTATAACAGAAAAAGCGCCTTCAATATCACATTGCAGTAATTGTAAAAAGAAAAAAAGATATAGTACAACATCATTATAATAATGCGTCATACACTAAACTAAGCTTGCTAATCTTTTGTACAGTAAGTTGCATACTTTAAAGTAAACATCAACTCATCTGCGAAATATTAAATCTCAATGACGTGACGAAGATCGTACCTCACATCTGATCGAAGATAGAAGAAAAAAAAAGGAAAAAAAGGAGCAAGAACTATAGCCTCATCGAATTAGCACCGACCAATCGAAGTAACGAGTCAATAAAAATTAAAAGAAAAAAAGGAAGGCAATAATAATAATAACAACAACAAGCAAACGTAAAGGTGCGACAGAGAGCTAGAGTGTGATGCAAAAATGTACATAGCGAGAGCAAGGAAACGGCATCAGCGATGCGAGACCGATAAAGGGCATGAAAAGAGAAGAAAAATAAAAAATATCGAGAGAAAAAGAGAGAGAGAGAGAGATAAATAGCAATGTACAAAAGCAACGACCGTATAAAATATGCCGCGTGACCGCATAGCTTTCTATATAAGCTGCAGGTTTTTCTTATAATCTTTCGACCTCTCTTTCTCTTTCTCTTTTTAGCTCCTCCTTTCGATTCTTTTAAAACGCGTGTTAAGAGAGTCGGTGTGTTGGCTTCTAATAATCGATTGCCGCTGCGTCTCCATTGTCTTTCTTTTGAATGTATTATAAAGTATTACTAAGAGAATAGAAACTTAGAAGGTGTAGTATTATTTATTATTTATTTTTATTCTTTTATTTTCGCATGCTTTCAAGATGATTTGTGTTTCAAAAAAAAATTTCTCCAGAATCCTTTCAATATTTAATGATTTTTTTTAATACCAAATTCTAAGTTAATATATACATTTATTTATTTATTTATTTTACAAAAATTCTTTATTTTCATAAAATCAAATTTTATTTTTACATGGATCAGTATACGTTAATTAATAGACTATAACTTATAAAATATGGTTTAGTACTAAAAGTACAACTAAATGAAATTTACAGTTAGCCGCTACGGCTAATACATTGTAAAGAAGAAATTCCTTTTGTATAATATAGTCCAAAAGGTATAATAGGATACATAAAACTAAATGACTTACGTAGCGATGAGGATTTGGTTAGAGCGATATAGCGTTTGGTAACTCACCTGTAACATTAGAAAAATAAAGGAATAATATTAATTACGTGAGCATGCAATTATAAAAAAGAAAACAATTAAAATTTTAACGCTCTTTAAGTTTTCTATTCTAATGTAATTGTAAGTACGTTAATACATTGACCGTATAAGGTTATTATTAAGATAACCTAAAATTAACATTTACACATAAAAAAAGTAAGTATAATAACCAAAGAATAAAACAATTATTTGAAAAACACAATCTCGCTTGTTCGGTTGACCCGTACTATCATGAAAAAAGAGAAGGTGAATTTGTTTTATAATTGCATTGGAATCAAACATTGTTTATTAAAGCGAAGTGCAAGACGAAAGTCTAGTGCTAGTTGATATTCTAATACTCGAGTACAATCACTTAATTACACTATGAACAGTTATCGAAGTCTGGTTGCGGTTGAATTAATTAAATATCGTGCTGAGATTATTCGAGATATAATGAGGAATGGAAATGGAAAATGATTGGAATTTAATTTTACAATCTGAGAAAGTTTTTATCGTGCTGTGAAAGATATATAAAAAGAATTTTAGACAAAATAAAACAGTTATAATAAAACATCGTCAAAATGTATATATTACAACATCATAATATTTTCTGAGTAAAAATCAACCCTCGAGTAATCATATCCAAAACATTTATGAGCTCAAAACTATTTCTTAATCGAAATGACTGTGATTACCGAAAGTGCATTGTATCTTAAACACAATAAGTATATTAACCTTTTGTACATCTGAAACGAAAAAAAAAAAAGAATTTTTATAGGGATACTGCACTGTTATATGTTATGACGATGGATGTATACACACGGTATACAAAAAGCACATATATAGTAGTTTAAAAGTAGCCAAGCGTACGCGTAATCGAGCAGTAACCGCGACCAAGGCCGAGGTAATTATTTGGTGCAGCAACCAACTAGGGAGAGAGATCATACATATATATATATATGTATGTATTATAGGCGCCTTGTATTACTATATACAAAGTTATGATATATAGTGATTTTATAGTGCAGTTAAACAATCATAATGCATTTACTGTACTGCATGTGATAAAGTGTACCCTCTTAATCGATGAGATTTATAAGTACGCTGTGATTTACATTTATTAATTTTCTCATTTTTTTCTTAATTTTTTAAAGTTAGTTAACTTTTGATCGTTGATTAAAGATTAAAAAGTTGTTTTTGATTGCTACATGAGGGAGTGCGCTGTTAGTAGGCTGATTTTGTCATTTATTGTTGGTAGAGGTGATTTTCATATGAAATGATAAATTAGCTTATGAAAGAGAGAGAAAGAAAAAGAGATAGCATATTTAAGGCCATGGTCTAGAATGCGTAGAGTACAATCTTAACAATTATTAAGGTCATATATAACAATGCTTTATATACGTCACTCGAATTATTTTTTCGACTCTCGTAAACGATAATTATTATTAATTTTATTTTCCTAAAATAAATTTCAAAATTTCCATAACGAGAAATTTAATGTTAGAGCAATTGAAAGTATAATACTTTGAAAACGTGGGTGTTAATTTCAACACGTATATCTCTTTTCTCGAATAGAAATTTTCTCTTTTTTCATATAAAGGTATAGGTTTCATTGAGACATATATACATATATAAAACATCCGAGAAGCGATACGTTTAAGATGAACGCATTGTAGCGCATAAGGTTAAATATCTTTGATATGAAAGCAGGTGAAGGTAAAATAAATAACTTAATATATTGATTTGCAGAAGCCAATGACTTACGCCTACATGGATATGTAAAATAATAATTATACAGCGATACAGTGAGTATAGAAAAAAAAATAATATAGAAAAACTTTTCTATAAGAAATAGTAGTCAGAAGTATCGATGTAATTATTACATAAGAACATGTAAAAGAAATGACAATTCATTCGAAATTTCTCAATATTTTTATTTTTTATTTTTATAAAACTAAGCGTTGCTAGAAAAATGTTAATTGAATTTTAAATTATTAAAATATATTGTTTTCCACGAAACTTCCTGATATTGTAAAAGTAATTAACAAATATATAAGTACGTATCTATGACAGTCTATTGAATGTTACAACAAGTACTTGTAATTATGCCAATATCCTCACAACGACAAAGTCACCAGCCAATGTATCACGCATCATTGACAAAAACCTACAACAATCACCAATAAAAAGAAAATAAAAAAAGAAACATACAAAAAAAGCACATACACATAGATTTGTCGTTTCTTTTCAAGCTATTTACGGGGAGGATCAGCCTTTTGTCGTTCTTTCAATGCCTCGTTCATTCAGTTAGCTAATGTATGCATTCAAATTGGCCATGAGTTTTGTCACTGAATCTGTAGTTACATATTCGCTGCTCTGGAACACGTAAGTGACATTTGCGTGTGTCTCTATGCGATTGGATATTTTTGTATGTTTAACATCTATTTTTTATTATTTTTTTTTGTATATTATTATTGTCAAACAGAATATAATCTGATTGCATATTTAAAAAAATATTTTGGTATAATCGAGTTACTTTCTTGACAATATTATGTAATCAGCTTTATTTTTGAAAAAATTTTTTTGATAATTGAATAATTATATAAGGTAAATAGTTAAAACTAAAGTATTTGTGTTAGAAGTACATACGAATTAACCTGTATATAATGTAATATTTGAAAAAGCTCAGATCTAAATATTTAAATCCATTTTGCTACTATTCTGTTCGATCACTCTTTTAAATCTGTTGACTTGCAATTTAACAAATGTGTATGGAAAAAAAAAGATTTACAAATGTAGAAAAATGATTAATCAGTATCTTTTGCAAAGATACACCTGTGACTAAAATTCTCTCTTTATTCTTCTACATTGATTACATAAAATCCAATGTACATACACATATACAGGGTCCGATACAAGTTAAGAAGAAGAAAAAATAATAGAAGGGGAAAAATCTCGGTTATGCTTAGCGCGCGAAAAATCGTGACTTCCGTACCTGCAGCACGAATCAAGAGAGAGAGAGAGAGAGAGAAAAAAAGATCAAGAGAGTAAGGAGAGAAAGATAGAATAAGCTTGTATATGTACACCTACGTACATCCATCGTTTTACGCTGTTAAGCACACATACATAACACGTTAGGATTTTCCGGCGTGCATGCTCTGTGTCGGCTTTCATGTTTTTAAATGGGCTGCTTTTTATTTATTTTTTTTCTTTCTTTAATCATGTACTCGAAGCGCACGGAAGTAATTTTACGTGAGTTTATAAGGAGTATGTACATAATACAGTTGATCAATCGAAGCTTGGGTTATTGAGCTTCATTTTTTTTTTTTCATGATGAAGTTTTTGAATAACGTTAATTATATCAAAAAAATTATTTGTTTCGGATTTTCATTGAATGAATAAGCAATTTGAATTATTTTTTTAATTATTCAATTTTTTTATTTTCATACGTGTATACATGTATAAAAATTGTTTTAGAAATTATCAAGAAAAAAAAAATTATAATTTAATTTTTAGTTTGCAAAATAATTTAATACAAAAGTATGACTTGATTATGAATTAGAATAATGGAAAATTAAAAATAGTGTTGGTTTTTACTTATGTATAATAAAAAAAGTAAATCGTCTTTAAAACTAGAAATCGATTTCAGATAAAAGCATGCTTTAAAATAAAATTTTTAAAATTGAAGATAAATTCAGCAATTTAATGAAGTCTTTGATCTTGTATAAACGAAAATATTTAGTTTTTCAATATTTTTTATGAATTTTAAATGTTTGAATTTTTTAAGATGATGTAATGTGACATGGTATATGGTATGTAGAATTTTGAAATAAAAAAAAATTATAAAATTGAAAAATCTAAAACTAATAAATGCTTAATATAAGTTATTAAAATCTGAAATTTCGAAAATTGAATTACATTATTAAATTAATTTTAATTTATAAATTTTATTTGCGCTAAAACATCAGATCGCCCTCTTTTTTCAGTCCACGCGTACCGAAAACTTATACAAAATGTCTTGTTAAACGTATCCGTATATACATATTTTTAGTGCAAAATAATTTTACGTAACGATCTCATCGTGCGCCAAAGCCAACAAATTCTTTTTTACATCATCGTTAAATGTAATCGACAAAAAAAAGAGAAGAAAAAATTCAAATGTGTTTGTCACTCGTATAACACTATTTCCTCTTCTCATATTCTTCTTCATTTAAAAAAAAACTGCAGCTAAAACAAAAAAAAATTTCAAAAAAAGTAAAAAAAAAAAACTACAATTCAGCAAATACAACTAAAAGTGAGAGTAAGAAACCTTGCATAATCTAAACGAATAAGTCTCATCCGCGTCACGATAATCCTCTAGAGTATAGAGAAAAAGTTTTGTTTTTTCATCGACATTATAATAATACAAGCTGCACGTTTTCAATGCAAAAAATAAAATTTTAAATACTTAAGATATATAAACTTTTAGTATAATACGTATAGATATAATAATAAATACGTTTATAAGAAAGAAGAAAGTCGAGTGAAGGAAACGTGAGAACGAAAACTCAGCGAGAATCTCTTTTACAGGTCTTAAGCCAAGAATAGCCAGAAGGGAATTATAGTGGGGACATAAGTATAAATGTATTATATATCCACCACCCGCAACCAATAAGATTCGTTTATTTAAAAACTAATACATCCACTGCTCTATATAATATTCTATCTCAAAAAGAGCATACTCAACAACATTTTGTATAATAATTTCTGTCTAACATTATCTATACACGTTTCCCAATTTCCCGGGAGGTCTATAAGAGAGATTTCATTTGGGAGGTGCAGCGCTAAAATTAGGGGGTTTTTTCGCTGTTATTTTCTGCCTAGAATGGGAATGAAACGAAGCTATTCAATTACCAAGTAAAATTGCTGAGCGTACTTTTTCTTTTAATGACAGAAATTTTACACGAATTTATAACTTTTATATCAGAGATTTTTAGTCTTGCGAAATCTTGTGAATTCTTTTTAAAATTATTTTTTTTCTTACTTAGAAAATAAAAATATATAATAGGATAAATGGTATGCGAAAGTATCTATCGAAATGCTAATTTATAGACAATGTTTTATGATATTTACGTAATTTTAAATTTTCTAGAAATACAAATCTAGGAATTCTTTATGAAAAGATATTTTATCTGTAAGCTAGAATGTATACTCGTGACGTCACACGACATTTTAATCCATTGCATCTTTGTTAACAAATATTTAACTGAAAAAGAAAAAAATTTATATTTTGATTATTTTTCGATATTGTTTTTAATCGAAAATCTCAATTAAAAAATGAATTTCGAATATTTTTGAAAAACAATTAAGCATTTATATGAAATAAATAAATTTGATAAAAATAATAAAAATTTATTTGCGAAATATAAAAAGTAATCTTACGAATTTTAATGAAAAATACTTTATTTAGTAAACAAGAGAACAAAGAGCAGTGTACACTCAATACTCATAGGAATTTCATTTAACCCATCAAATAAATTTAATTTAACTCGATCAATAATTGTTCGGTCTAGTGTCAATAATCCAATACCTTATTTACATATTTACAAAGTAACCTATCCAACAAAGCGAAAACTACTTTAGTCAATTTTAAAGAGGGGAGAAAAAAAAATCTCGTGTATATATGTGTACGCTATAGTGCTTCTTTCTCTCACTCTCTTTTCGCTTAGCGAAAAAAAGAAAGAAGAAAAAAAAAGAATCACGAAGAAACGAGTTTTTCTCATTAAGGTCAAAGGTTACTTTCCGTTATTTTAGGTCAATTAAAACGACAAAAAAGTTTAGCATTGGTTAGAAGCAAAAAAAAAAGAATAAATTCAACATCATAGAAAAAATCCTTAGGTATACATAATACAAGAGTGTTAAACAAATTTAAAAACTCACTCGTTCGTAACCTAGTTTCTCGTTCTCTCTCTCTTTTTTTTTAGCCCAAGTGCAATCTCGTTACGAGAGTATAACTATAATACCACTGGGCTGTCGTGTATAAGCATACATATACAACGTTGTCTCTCGCGTTGTGTCTTGTCGTTTCATTGCAAATTTTAAATTTGTAGTAGTGAAACATATACAGTCGAAGAACTGACCGAATGAATGACTGTACGATTTTGCTTTCGTCACTTCCTGCCCTACCTCAGGGTTATACTGTAACTAGAGGTGCAGAGATACATTGACAGTTTGACTGCTGCTTTATATAAATTTTTTTTACGAGCGCGATATTTATCAATAAAGATTGTTAAAAATGATCGTTAAAATATTCTGTTGAGATTTGCAAAGAGAACTAGAACAGCGTTATTCGTGAGTTACATTTTTTTTGCGGAATTATGAAATTCCATATTTTATATAACAGTATACTTTTAGTTTTATTCAAGGTACAACTTTTAATTTATAAATTGCATAATTTCGAGTTTATAAATGCATAAAAAATGATTTTTTTTTTTATTTTACAGGAAAATTTTATAGTAATTTTTTAAATATTTACTCTATTTTTAAAGGAAATAATATCAAACAGATGCTTTTTAACTGTTTATTTTAAATTATTAAATTTTATACTCTCTTCATTTTTAATATAAAAATAAAAATAAAAATAAAAAGAACTTAAAGAAATGCAGAGATATTTCTCACGCTGTGCATGGATATATTTATTCGACAGTATATCAATGCAAACTATGTTTCTCAAACATTTCGCGCTGTCTGAATTAATTTTAAATGATTTCATGATACACCATGAAATCTGTATTTAAAGTGACGAAAGTGAATCTATTATGTACACGAAGCTGTATTTATGTCCTCTTTACAATGTAAATAGAAATATTTGAGAGTAATAAAAAGAAAAGTAAAGATAAATCAATAATAATGAAGTTTATAATATAACTTTCACAAATAACTACATAGAATTAACGAAATTTAAAAAATTTCTATCCTTTAACATCATGCAATCTCAAGTTCGAGTTCGCTAACGCTCGCTAATATTCGTAAGTGACATTCAAAATAAGAATCGCATATGTGCATATATACGCACGCAAGAGGAGCCTGAGAAACTCTCAAGTAAACATACATAAGACGTCAAATACTTCCTCTATATGTCTCTCTTTCTCGCTTATTTTTTTGCTCGTAATCATCGTGAATAGTGTATAATTTGCGCATCTTCGCGTAGCAAGATTTTATACTCTCATTGCAAGAGAAATGAAAATTCCACTTTCTGCACGAATGAGCTCCGTAAACGTAATACTAACGTCATCGTTTGCGATTTTTTTTTTATAAAATATCTATAATTATTGTGTATTTGTAGAAAAGTATGTTTACGTATCTATATTTGATGAATATTTGTTTTTGAGTAATTGAATCTGACGATGCTGAATTCTGGCCTATATATTATTTATCGATAAAATATTTTATAAAAATTTTTAATTAAAAAAAAGTATTACTTTTTTTATTCTTTAAAAAATTTTGTATAATATATTTGAAATTAATTTCGTTAAATTTATTCGTATATACATTTGATAAAAATAAAAATTTTAAGAATCTCTTCATTTATTTGAATATACATATTTGAAAACTTTATTACGATGACAATGGGTCATATACTACAATAACACATTCGCAACTAACATATAAAAAAAAGTACACAATACACAAGAGCATAAAATAAATGCGACGAAAGAGCCTAGCTGTGCAGTACTACATGATAATGCGACTGTTTATTCGATAGATCACGGTTTACTTTTTTCATGTAACAGACACATACACACACACAAAAGTGCAACTTTGCTCATGCAAAAGATAGAAATCTATACTATCCAACCTGGTTGTGCAGCTGGTGCATATGACCCTTTATACATAATACACAATGCGAGTTGATGGAAACCTTTCAATTCACGTGCAAAATATTTCGCGAAAAAAAAAACAACGCAAACAAACTTATGTAGTACAAAATAATAAAAGGTAAGAAGTAAAACAAAATAAGAGATGGTACTAATTAATATTTTTTTGCATTTTTAAATATTGTCATTAAAAGTTCATTAATCTTGTATTTTTGGATTTTTTATAAGTTTTAAAATATATTATAATAAGAAGTTGAAAGATAGTATGAAGAGAAAATATTTATAATTTTAATAAGAAGCGTTATTAAATTTAATTGAATAGTTAGACAGTTTTTAGAAAGCTGTATTGCTTCATTAAAAGACATTTATACTGTCAATAATACAATAGCAAGTTATTCTTCAAGTGAAAGTACTTGTATAAAACTGTCACTTTTATGTTAATTCCAAAATTGTCAAGATAAAATATACAAATATTAATTATACCTAATTGACAATAATTGCACAGCACAAAAAAAGAAAAAAATTAATCGAATAAAAATTCAGTCGAGCATTGAAGCATCCAATAAGTAATAAAATGCAATAAACGAAAGAAATAAAGAAAAAAAAAGTAGGAAAATAAAATAAAGGAAATGAGACGTGAAAGAGAAAATGAACGACACGAGCATATGTATGAGTGCAAATGTTTGAGTGCATTATAGTTTTGCTAAAGGCAATCTGTATTTATAAAGTCCTGGACAATAGCCAGGATCTTTATAATACAACGAGAAAAGAGAGCTATAAGCATATAGACACATTCAAATGGCTAACTTCACTCGTCGCGTGCGATCAAGCAACGAATTTATCAACGCTTGAACGAGAAATGTATTCAGAGCATTTCCTTCCTAAATAAAACTATGTTTATTCATTATTTTTTTATATAAAAAGTTTTGATCATTTAAAAATAACACACGTGTGCTACCTAGATTATTTTCTATGTTAGCTTTAAATTATGAATGTTGGTAATATATTTTGTGAACTCAAAATTTTTAGTTTATTTTGAAGTTAAATGATTTATAGTTTTGCCTCGAGACTATCTGGTGGATATTAGACCGTGAAGTATATTTTGGAGATGATCATCTAAATAGTTTAATAAAAAAGAATAATTTCGTGGAATCACTAGAAAAGTAACTTTATTAATTTTGAAATCTGGAATCAGTTTTGAAGTTAAATGATTTATTATTTTGTGTTAAAACTCTCTAGTGAATAATAGATCACGAAATATATATTGGAGATTGTTATCTAAAATATCTTAAAATCAAAGAATCATTTCATAGAATTTCTAATAAGAAATATGACGTTATTGATCTAAGAATCTCAATCCCAAATATACATTGTCCACAAGTAGAACAACAATTTTAGAAATATTTTCAAAATTCTTTTTGTCATAATTATTCACTATAAATCTTCTAAAGAAAATAAAGCCAATTAAAAAAAAAGAAACGAATCATAAATAAAAGTATCCCTAATGAGAACCTTTATGATACCCTCCTTTAACAATGTGAGCTTTCCATCATCAAGCTTAAAAGAATAGAAGCTCATCAACCCTTAAGCCAAATATATTTAACCCATCGTCATCACATTCGGTGCAAGCATCAAGTGCAATATCCCCCTTTCATCGTTGCACTTTGCACGGTCGACTATAGATAATAAAAGCCAGAAAGCAAGTCACATCCCTAAAAATAAAATTCTTCAACTATCTGTTTTTTTTATTCTTCCTCTACCTTTCCTAGTTTAACTTGTCTTAGGGTCGTGTATCAACGTCAGCGCGATACAGCAAGCAAGAATTTCGCTAACGCACATATACACATAGACACACATGTGCATATACATAAAAGACTATAGAATAAAGTTAGGAGAATGGAGGCCTTCAAAGAAAGAGAGAAAAAGTCCCATTCGCTGCTGCTGCTTCTTCTTATTTTTCTTACTCTCATGCCAAGTAGTTTATGGAACGCTAGCGCATCAAACTTGCTTGCTGGCACTGTTAATTGTAAAAGGGGGCCGGTATACGTGTATATACATATACATAAGAAGAGAGTCTTGTCGTCGTCTATTTGAAGAAAGGTCACTCGCTTCTTCTTCTTATTTCTCTTGCCTTTCTCTATTTCTATACGGCGATGGGTTAAAATGCTTGGGTAAATGCATATTACAATATTTATGTACGTACATAAGTTTTATGCCATTATAAGACTTGATTATACCTAAACATTTGTAGGTGCGGGAGGGAATTACTGTTCAAGATGAGATAAATCGAAAAATATTAAACGAGTTTATATAAAAGGGAGAAAGGGTGAAGGTTGACTTCGCAATGAAAAAAAAAACGTAAGAGAACTGAGTGGATTTTCGTTCGTTTGGTTTTTTTTTAATGATTCCGTGTGTACGTTATGGAATTTATGTAAGGATTAATTATGTTTGCGGAAGGTATTTCATATATGTTTGGATAATTACACATTCTTTCAGTTATCTTAATTTTCCAAATATCAAGTTAAATTTAATTTTATATACATGTAGTTTTATTGGGAAAGAATTTTATGATAATTCATAATCGATTATAGTTGGATAATAGATTCAAGAGAGTAATTTTTAGGTTTATTCTAATTGAATTATTGGCCATTTAAGAAGATTTTGCTATTTCTTAGTATTTGTTGGAATGTTTAAGATATTAATCAGATTTTTCAGAACAAACCCTTTCATTTCACTTAATAGCTTCTATTTTATATACTTATTTACACAGAATACACTATTAATATAGATTAGTTTGTTTATGTTCTTAATTAAAATAATACTGTATGAGTTTAAATAAATTTCACTTATTGTTCATCGTTGCATTGGTAAATATAATAAAAACTAAAATAGTTGTGATGTTAACTTTTGTAACAAAAATTGCTACACAACTGAGTCAAGAGGTAAAAAATTCTGTCCTTATATATAAGCATTACTTATCTAGATACGACTTTCTTACATGTGACCATAATGTATACGTGTCGTGAATGCATTAATACAATGAGCAAATATATATACTTAAAAAAAATCATAAATAAAATAACATTTTAGTTTCGCTGAAAAAATTATTTTTTAAACAAGATTAGCTTTTACTTTCAAAACTTATTCGACTTCAATATCTTGAACGAGTAACACTGTTAAAATTATTTGTCTATACATAATTTTTGGTAAAGTCTGCCAATATGTGATATTTAAAAATAGTTTTGTATAACCGCTTGTCAAAACTAAAGAAATTCTTTGATAAACGAAGAAAAAGAGTGAAGATGAAAAAAATGTAGACACAGTTAAAATAAAACATCCAATAAATGGATTATTTAAAATTTCAGTCAGTTATTCAACTGTGTAACAAAGAATCTTATTAAAATTTTAATTTTGCCAAACAACACTGCAGGGAGATAAGTTTCCTCTACAATTTACGATAAAATTCTGCATGAAAATTATTGTGACGTTTCTATTAAATTATTGCAAAATTAAATTTTACAAAATTTACAGCAAAGTACTATAAAAATTATAGCATTATGGTAAAAATTATTGAGAAAATTTTTTATTTTATCCATGTATTGTCTCACAATTTTAGTGATACTCAGCATTATTTTAATAGAAAAATTTTCTTCGTGTAGAAATACTTCTATTAGATTCTGAAAAAGCCTAAGTCTCGAAAATTTTCTAGAATATATTCATGTTATAGAAGAAGAAAACTCGTAAGAAGAAGAAGAAGAAGAGGAGGAGTAGAAAAGAGTCGTAGGCTCTAAGATATATTTGCCATGAGTTGTTGAGGAGTCGTCGCGTTTAAAACGCGACAAGACGGACTCCCGGGGACTCGTACGGGTTACAAGAATAGTAACTGGTGTAGCAGCACACGCACAAACGGCAAAAGTAAGACTTGAAAACTGTCTATGCTTAAGAGAGCAAACATATATATACACACAGACACACGTGTATAAGTAAGACAAGTATCTCTCTTTTCTCTCTACCAATACTAATGCTAAGCACTATTACTATTCTGTTCCGATGGCTTTCATGAGACCTTTTTGCGTCTCGCAATGGCCTTTTTACTTGAGTATAGGAACACTTGCCTTCTTAATACGTACATGTGGGGGGTCCTACTTATTTGGTAATGATTCTTGTTCAAATGAATTTTATCTTCAGAATTCATTTTAACTGATAAAAATACATTTTTTTATAAATTATTTATTTAAAATGCCTTTTGTTAATAATAATTAAAAAATTATGATTATAAACTATATCAAAATTTAGCAATTGTTTTTTCTCCTCATTAGGTTTGACACACAGTAAGCATAATGAATGGTATTGTAATCGATAAAATCATAAAATATTATTAAACTAATATTTTATCACTTGTGCTCGATTTCATAGCTTTGCCAATAATAAAATATATTTCTACCTTGAAATTTTTTGCCATATTAAATTTTCTTATTTTCTTGCGTTTTTCTTCTGTACTACAAAATAGGGTCAACCTCGACGTGAGCGATACTATATATATATACATATAAATTTATGAAAAATCTTCTGATAGCTTATATGTAGGCTACTTTGCGAATTAATTAATGATGTATAAAAGTATATAATAAAAATAATATTAGCAATACACGCTAATCTTTATATACATAATAATTTTGTTGAGGATGTATTAGTGTCGTGTATGCCTTTTAATCAAGTTGATTTATTCAGAACGATATATAGTCATACGATGTATATACGGATGTGCTTAAAATGTCCGTTCCACGTCCAACGCAGATTGAAACAAGAAGTCTATTGATAAAGAATCATTTTACACGTGTTATAAAATTCAATGTAAATGCATCGAGTCATCTTTTTATTTTTATTGCTTCAAACAGATATTACTTTTTTTATGACTTTGTTTTCTTGAAGTTTATTATAACAAAAGGTTTTTTTATTGTATTCCATGAAGGATTGAACGAGCTGATATATTTATAAAAAGCTACTGCAGTTATTTTTTATCTAAAAAAAGGAACATTCAATATTATGATTAAATTTTAGAAAGCTATTATGAGATGCATCTCTGAACGAAGTTATAAAAAACTCTTGGATGAAAATCGATGCATTAACGAACCTACACAAAATATCAAAGCTAATATGATTAAAAATAATCATCATTAATGTTATTAAAAAAATAATATATAATTTGAAATAAGATTTCTGATTATTCTTTTCTTTTGAATCTAAAATCTTTACAACTTTCCCTTCGATAAATCATTGAAGTATATATATCCTTTTAACGATGAAGAAAAAAAAAAAGTTGTATTGATCATTCATTAAATAACCCTTTCTTTCTCATTCAATTAAAATCCATCTATATTTTTCAAAGCTACCTTGCAGTAAGGTATACAATGGCTTTATAAGAGAGAGAAAACCACCATGGATGATAGTTAGAATCGTGACGAAGTTTCAATATTGCATTTTGCGGATAGGCGAAAGTATACATGTATATAACCTTTTAGGTGAGTCGCGCACGCTAACCTTATTTTTCGCCACCGCCTTTTTAGAGTGAGAGAGAAAGAAGGAGAGAGAGTTTCACTATGCTTTAAGAGAATTGTATGTTTTGAAAAAAAAATAAATAAAAATGCCGGAAGGTAAATGTATATAGATACTCGTTTGTTTTGTTTAAGTAGACAGGTTTTACAAGATAGAAATTTTCATGGTAGCTTCAGGTGAGTTTTTAAGATATTAAGAGAATTTAAGAAAAGAGGAGATTTAAAAAATTTAATTTTTATATTGAATGTGTTTGTGATGAAATTGAAATTTGTTCAACTCATAAAAATAAATTAAATTATTTTCAAAACTTTAAATAAAAATGATAGAATTTAAGAGTATAAAATTTTTATTGAAATTGTCGCTTTGATTTAATTTTACATAATGGATTTAATCAAAATAAAATTATTATTTACGTCGTTCACATCGTGAAAAAATAGATTTGATATTTTTTAAATCACTTGGCAACTGGATTACTTATAGTATTTTTGTAATTCTTTGAAATTTTGTAAAAAAAATTTTATATTCAAAATAGGTAAAAATATTTCGTCAAGAATAAGTGATTTGAATATTTTTGAATAGTCGGTATTATGTTTTGCGTATTCTGAATATGTAGAGACGGATACGTGAACAGCATGATACATTTGTTTACAATGTGTGTTATCACTTTTTATTATTAAACCCATGTTATCATAAAAAGAACGAGAAAGAAGGATTTTTTTCATGAATTGATTATTTCAATAGTTTTTAAAATATAATTAATAAAAAGTCTAGCAATAAAAATATAAATTTTATTTTAAAAATTAAAAAATTTTTACCTTTAAAATAGGTTTAATAATATAGTCCTTCGAAAAAATGATCGATTAATTGATTTTTTTATATTTATCTAAATTATAGTTACATGTATTAAAATTTTATAAAATAATTTTCAATATTTTCCATTTACAAGTTTCGTTTAAAAAGCGTTTTGCTTTGCATAATGAGAACACAAATATCATTATAATATGTAATAGACAAGTAAAAGTAACAAAAAAATATTTTAAAACACGCATACATTTTTTAGAGAAGTGACATTTGCAATAGTTTTTTGTGAGTTGAAAAAAAAATAGTATTTAATAAATATTTGTACTATCACAATTAAAAGAAAATTATGGAATTATTTTAGTTATAAGTAAAATATATAGTCTAAAACTTTTCTTAACCCTTTCAGAACCAATGTACATTACAACGTACATTGACATATTTTGTTTTTTTTGAAATTGTGCAATAGTGGCTTCAAATTTTGTAAAAAAAATATGTGTATTAGATTGAAGTGGACTATTTTCGATCTCAAACTGAGGGCCTAAGTTATTATATCTTTGATAGAAACTGAGAAAACTTGAAAAGAAAAAAGTGAAAAAAAATTTTTTTATCGCAAAAATTGCTTAATAAATTACACTTATCATCGCTAAATGGTTATCAGAACTTTTCATGATGAAATAAAAATTCCGTTCTGAAAGGGTTAAATATAGAAAAATTAAAAATATTACTTAGAAAATATGAATGCATATACTTTGCAATTCTTGTTCATATCAATTAGTCTTAATACGATTTATTCGATGAAGATAAACTGGGTTGAGAGAGTTGGCAATATTTTGATAAAAGAATTAAACATTAAACAAGTTACATTCATTACTTCATCCCCAAAATCACTTACCCCTACACAGACATTATTTATTCAAGAAATGGCTAATGAATTTCCGTCTTTCGTCGTCAAACCACTAAAAATAGAATATAAAAATGATAAAATCCTGCAAAATCACAGAATATATTATGGAAATATATTAGGATTCGATTTAAAAAGTACAGCATTAAGTATTATTTTCGTTGATTGTTCGAATATAAATAATCTGAAGGACAATTTTGAATTCATAAATTATTACTCTTATGATCATCCAAGACCTTACTGCTTAATCATTTTGGAAAATGATAATCATTGCTTATATGATTTAAAATCTCTTTTCAAGTTTTTATGGAAGCATAAGTATTTGTACGTTACAATTATCGAAATAATTAAAAGTTTACCAATCAGTCAACTGAATAGTTCAATCCCAATCGATGCTCTGGAAATCATCGTACACGAATATAATCCATTTAATTTGGTTTACAGAAAAAACGATGTGTTACATAATGTTATATTTTCTGAGAAATTAAAAAATATGCATGGTTATACTTTAAATGGAGGTATAGTAAGGTATATAACATGGTATCTTGAACTGATACCTAATTTTAAAGGTAAAAACTATTGGGATGGTTTAGTTGGGATATCTGCTTTACAATTCAAAACTTTATCTGATACAATGAATTTTACTATTGATGTTACAAAACCACATATTGACGTACTTAAAAACTTCAGAAATCATGATAAAGACTTTACCATAAATCATAGAACTACAATTACTAGATTTGATTTTACAGGTTTAGTAATTGCTGATTATGCTTATTTTGATAAACTTGTTTTTATTACAAAACAGTACGGTTATTATGAAAATGAATTTCCATGGAAAATTGTAATTGTTATTGGCCTAATGGCTGGAACCATTCTAATTTTTACAGTTTTAATTAATTTAATTAAGTATGAAAGTGAATATTTTACAACTTTTAATGCTTTTATGATGTTACTTGGTAGTTCAGCCACTTCTTTACCAAAAACAATTATAGAAAAAACATTATTTGTTTGTATAATATCTATTTCCGTAGTATTTTCAACATTTTTATTAAATGACCTTTTTGATGTAACATTTACTCAATTGAATTTTAAAAATATCAAAAATGTTCTTGAGCTGAACGAGTCAAACATGAATCTCATTACTGACAATTTTACATATTATCGTCATTTTAAAAGAGATAAGCTTTCAATGTTCAATCATATTAATAATTCAGTTACTGTACTACCAACTAATCAATTAGAATGCATTGATAGAATTTTGTACGAAAATGATTCAATTAATATTTGTTCAACCAATGTTATAACGGGACAGTTAATGGTGCGTGTACATTCAAATCGAGATAATGGCTGGATTCTTAGTTTAGCAGATTATCACATTTTACCTGGCATATTAGGAGCAAGTTTTTCTCCAAATTCACCATTTGCTTACGAAATTATGAAATTATATCATAGGTTCTGGGAAACTGGAGTTTTGAAAACATGGATTGACAATGGTATTATAATGTTTAGATTAGGAATATTGAAAAATAATATGCAACGTTCCTTGCAACAATTTGCCTCATATAATAAATCGGAGGAAAATGAGAATATTAATGATATTGCATTTTTCTATCTCATTATAGGATATATCCTATCTTTTTTGATTTTCATAATTGAATTATTTTTAAATCGTTAAGTTTGAAAAATAAACTAGTTTTAGTCATTATTTATAATTATCTCTAATCAGGTACTGCATTATGTTGATTTCTTAATAAACTATTACATTTATGAATTTAAATGAACTACAGAGTTTCAAGATTGTTTTGATTGTTAAAATAATTGAATTTCAACCTAGAAATGTAATATATGTGCAAATTCATAAATAGTTTTATGATAATTTTGTATTTTAAAATAAAGTTTGTAACACTAAATGTACAATAAATTCAAAAATTTGAAATATTCGTATTTATTAAAAATTAAAGCCTCAAAAGTATCATCATCCAAGATAAACATATTCTGAAAGCTTCAACTTTCTATTTCTATGGAAAGTACCTTAATTTTCAAATACAGAATTTGAGAACATATATTCAGACGCAGTCAAGTTAAATAAAATCATTTGGAAAAAGTTGGACCTGAATTTCCTTTTTAAAACATTATTAATTAATAATAAAAGTTGAAATTTGATCAAATTTTTATTACTCTGTAACTTTGAAAAAAATTATATTATAGTTTTATTATATCATAGTTCAATATACTATGACTAATATTTCTAAAGGATTTAAACTCAGTTTTTAGTTGAAAAAAGTTTTAAGCTTCTAACTATTAATGCTGAAAAATTATAAACGTTTAAAAATCTAGTAACTTTTCTAGTGATATTCTGTTCCGAGGAAAAGGTTCAATGTGTTCAAGTCTAAAATTTTGCTTATCTTCATGTTTCTGTAACCTAAATCGTCTCTCGAAATTTGAGCAAAATCGGCGACCCGGACCTCCGACACTCTTCTGGTTAGAAATATTAAAAAAAATTTTTGAATTCATATAAAAAATCCAGGAAACTAGAATGTTCCTAACTATGTATAAATCATATACCTTATATTATATCATCTCAACATATGAATACTTATTGGTTAAATTAAAAAAAAAAAAAAAATAATGCCTAAATATTACTAATTTTACTTTTTCAACCCAACTTTATCACTTATAATATATTCAGTATACAAGTTTTCATGAATTTTAATTCGAAATTTTATGTACATCGAAATTGATTCCCATAATAAACGCCTGCTTGATTTTATTAATGAATAACTCTCGTTGTATATATTTTTAAAATGTCTGTATTAATCAATGATTTGTAAAAAAAAATTTTAACGTGCTTTGTTTAAGGATGAACGGTTTTCATACTGAGAAATAAATAAACAGTAAAAGAATAAAAATTAACTGTTATATCAAACTATCTGAAATTGAAAAAGTAAAGATGTTCAATGCTCTCTCCTTATATTTTTATTCTTTTTTCATAAGAATGCGTCATTCTATTAATCTATAATTTTATAAATAAACTATTCATAGAGATTATTTTTTGATGATTAATATATACAGTGATTCATTAGGTATGAAAAAAACTTAAGTAAAAAACTTTAAGACAGTTAAAAAAAAATACTTTTGAAACTATATTTAGAAATATTTTTTTTTTTTTGGTAAAGAGTAGGCATAAATTTATCATCGGTTTGTAAAATTACTAGATAATAATAACCATTTAAAAATAACAAACAAGAAAACAAAACAAAAAGAGAAAAAACAAGAATTTAAAATTAACCATAATCTTATAAATCTAGATAAAAATATGTCGACCTATATTTTTTAACCGTAAACTTCAACTCTCGGAGGAGTTCCATATAACTTCAAATTTTTTGGTACCAACAAGTTCACATGGAATGTTATAGGCATTCACAAGGATCCCAGGGGCCACGTATAAGCTTCGGTGTACACGTGTACAGTGTTGGTAAAGGACCGGTTCTCTTTTTCTTTCTCTTTCTTTTTTCTTCGTTTCAGATAAGTCTGTTTAAATCGCCTATATATATATATATATATATATGTGTGTGTGTGTGTGTGTGTGTGTGTGTATAGGCGAGTGTATATATATACACCGGCCGGCTTTAAGACACCCACGAATTATGTAGCTTAAGCGCTCTTTGCTTTTATAATGCACACACCGCAAGCGAAAATGTTAGGGACTGTAGTAAAATAATCCCACACGCGAGGAATTTCATTTATAAAGATGCAAAGAATATTCCCACGAACAAGTATATAAAAGGGATTTATAAGTGTATTAAAGGTTGGCAAATTTTTTCGCATGTTATTTTTTTTTTCTCTTATTTTTTTAATGGATGATAAGGGAAAGATGTTAATTTAAGTTGAATATGTCGATTATTTAAGCTTGAACAAATTTACTCCAACTTTTTTTCAGATGGATGTGTACGTGTGAAGATTGAAGTATCGATTTTTTTCATGAAGGCTTATGTGAAATATTTTTATCTCAAAATCTGATAACCGCCTCTAGCTTTATAATCGATGTGTATATTCAATTTTAAGTAAATTAAGTTAAATTGAAATAAAACGATAGAAATAGAACGATATAAAGATTAATAATTTTAGATTATTGTAAAGAAAAATATTAATTTTAAAATCAATGCAGAAATAAATTTATATATGAATTTAAAAAAAGTTCTCAAAAAAGCAATTTAGAATGCCAAAACTTCAATCACTAAAATCACCATGAAGTCAAAACTCAATAAGTGGTAACGAGTATACTCTACTCGTATGTTTATTATAATTTAAAATGTAATATCATTTAATTAATATTTTTACTTTTTGTGCATTTCAAACACTTTGCTTTTATACTACTTTTTTATATATTTGTAATATTATAAAAACCACAGTGTTGCATTTTCATTCATCGAATATAAATTAATACATTGAAGATATGGCTTTTAACATCAATCATTAAATATATTATCAAGTTTTATTAAACCATTATTAATTTCTACATACGTTTATAAGAAATTAATTTTTACATTCGATCAATTTTCTTTTGACTATACTATCAAAAAATTTTTAAAATGATTATTGCACTTGAAATTAGTATAATAATCAAAATATAAAGTACTATTCGTACAAAAAAAAAGATAAGAATAAAAATACACTTGTATACAAGTTTCAAATAGATACATAGGCATTTCAAGTTATGTACCGGCAATGGATAATCAATTACCCTAAGCGACTTTGGCGCCTTCTTTTACTATACCTTTTCTTATATATATATCTATGTATATGTGTATATAAGAAAGTAACGGGCAACGTCCATCGTTGTCTATTACTCCCTTGTTTTCAAACAGGATTTCCGTGCTCGATGCATCGTCGGTGTGCATGGAACGTATATATAGGTGTATACACAGATGTATATAAGACTTTCGTAGGGTTTCGTTTCGGCATTCTTCGGTATAATGAATAGTCAGCCATATTCGCGAGAGATCTAGATCTTTTACATTAGTTTTTTTTTCTCCTACTTACGTCGTCATTGATAAAAAGAAAGCGAGTTTTTTTTACATTCCTTTTTTTTCTGTTAATTTCACTTTGATTGTGGCAGAGAATTAATTGACGATTAAATTTTTTAATTTGCAAAAGAAAAGCAAATTTCAA
Source organism: Anastatus disparis (assembly GCA_017163975.1). Classification (NCBI taxonomy): domain Eukaryota; kingdom Metazoa; phylum Arthropoda; class Insecta; order Hymenoptera; family Eupelmidae; genus Anastatus; species Anastatus disparis. The sequence continues at coordinate 9,105,953 of JAFFSR010000251.1, forward strand.
CTTCGAATATTTACTGAATAACTATTAAATTTTCGTCTTAACATTGGCCTTTTCTCAAGATTTGAAATCAATATTAAAACTCAAATAAAAAATATTTCATAAAATTCATTAAACTGAAAAATTTTACAATAGTTTTAAATATTGTTTGTTGGTTTTTTATGCATGCATAATAATTGTATGTACACCGATGTATAAAGTTTTTTAAGCCAGCACCAATACAAGGTTTTTTATTTATACAATGTTAAGTCTTTTTCAAGTGCGAGTGATTTATTTTATTTAAAGAGCCTTCACAATTAGTTATTACTTAGAAGCTAAAAAATGTAATACTGTGCCAATAATAATAAATTGTATTTATTACTTTGTCTAGTTCAATACATTTAAATTTTTCATGTTCTTTTAATTGATATCTCACAAAACAAATAATCACGACTATAAAAAAAATAAACTAACAAAGTCACTCGAATATTTCTACACAATTTAAATTAAAAAAAATATTTCACTTTTTAAAAATATCAATAATATGGTTTATTTTATAGAATTCAGTTTTTAAAAAATTTTGAATTAATTTAAAAATAAAAAGAAGTAAAAATCAATAAAAAAAAGTTTTTTTCTTTTTTTACTTCATACGTTCTTTCGGTTCACCAGGTTTAAAACGTGTATACACGCGTGCACTTATACGTTACATACACATAACGGGAATAATCCTACCTTGATGCCGTTGCAGCAGCCAACAAGAATTATATCTTGCACTTGCCGCACATGCAATACGTATACATGTATAATGTATAAACATGTTATAACAATTTGATATAAATGTTGAAAATGAAAAAAAGATTATTTGAAAAAAAAGACGAAAAGCGAGTTTGAAGAAACGCATATGTTAAACTCTAAAAAATGATTACGGAAGATTCAATTTTTTTCTTTTTTCACTTCCTGCATATTCATCATTGATGAAGAAAAAAAAATGAAGAATATGGTTGTTTCGAATTGCATTCTGTTAAGACTAACCTGTAAGCTATTTTATTTTCGTTTTGCAAGACGAAATTAAAATCGAAGGCTTTTCCGCTTTGCGATACGTATATATACATGAAACTTTCAATAAGATTTGATGTAATGATGAGTTTTTTTTTTCTTCTTCTTTTAGTTTGGCTCGAGGGCTCTATTTAACATTATAGTTATTTCGGTGTGCGGGTGCAGGTATGCACGTCGTAACGATTTCGTTTTCTCATAGTTTATAAACGCAGGTGGCTTTACGATTGTCTGCCAGGTTAAAATTCCTTTGCTTTCTTCCTTCAGTAATAAACATAAGAGAAAGTTGATATTTAACTTTGAATAATTTAATCTTTTTTTTGTTGAATCATTTTGTATAGTTCTGATATAATTTTATCGATAATAATGCATAAACTATATGTACCTCGTAATGATATTAAGTTTAATTTAATTTAAGAATTTATTAGAGTAACGTTAATAAACTTGTTTATTTTATTTTTTAAATAAATATATTATTTGATTGGATTATTTAAAATAAATGTTAGTATAAATTTTGACTATTTTGCACCAAGAAAAAATTTATTTTATTACGTAAAAAAATTTATTGAAAAATTTTAAATGTATTGTAAATTTAAAGTATACCGCAAGTTAAAGTAAGCTTGAATAATTAAGTCTATTTGTTTTTACAAATATATTGCACAAGTTGAAAAAAAAATAGCTATTGTTGAAAATCGCACAGTATCTATATGAATATTTTTCGTTGCAATATGCATGCGTAATGTATATTCGTAAAAAAAGAAAAAAAAAGAAGAGCCGTTCGTTTCTAAGAGCAACACGTCACGGTTAGATGCTTCTTAATGACTGATGGAAATAAAGCTATAGCTAAATAACAGATGCTTCTTTTGCTATTATGTGAGAAAAATAATTAAAAAAGGAAAAAATAAGTTTTTCAATGTTTTCTTTTTTTTTTTCATTGATCTTAAACTTTTAACTCATTAGCGTCAAATCTTTTATAATGGATATTTAAGTCCAGGAAGGGAAAATTAATTATTCATTAAAAAATATATATAAGACGTGATTTATTGTTTTGATGTAATAAGTTCAGTGCATAATAGATTTTAAATTTTTGCTTGGAAATAAAGTTATATAATAGAAACTTTTGTTTTTTGTAAATAAAAGTGCTTTTTAAAATTTAACTCAATTAATTTTATTGAAAAAAATTTGAGTTAACCTGTATTAATAAATAAATTACCAATTTCTTATTAAATTTCGATAAAAGAATTCAATGAATGTTTTCATGCATTTATTTGATGCAGATATAACTAATAAATTTACTAATGTTAAAATAAATTTGAAAAAATAATTTAATCGCAAATTAATTGTCATGATATCACTATAAATTTATAATAAATTAGAAAACTGCAGTATAATATATAGTATTAAAAAAATTAACAGGTGCATTTCACCGTAAAGTAATGTATGTGCATAGCATTCTCATCTCTAATACAGTAACTGTAAAATACAATTTAAGTTTTATTTTATGTTCGACGGCGTGTACCGTTGTTACTTGTATCTTTTTTTTTTTCTTTTTTAAGAAAACATTTGTGATATAGTAAATTAACTAAAACCGTATGTATAGGAAAAAATGAATTTTAATCTGTAAAAATATAATTGGTAGAAAACGCTGAAAATGAAAATGTTGACTTCTGAATTGTCGTAAAAAGTCGAATGATCAATTTATCAAAAGTTGTAGGTCATTTTAATAATAACGATGTATAGAATGATATTAGTCATAAATAAAAATAATTGTACAGTCTAAAGTGAATCAGAGCGAAATTTGTTAGACATTAGCAAATATTAAATTATAATTTGTATTGGATTCTAAATTTGATTTTCTATTGTAAATTATTTTTTTGATTAATTTCCATTTATTAAGTGTGAATAAAAATTTTTCTTTATCTGAGAACATAGATTTATTAAATTTGTAGTTTGTACTAAAGTATACATCAAATGATGTAATAATCTGATAATCTTTGATCCTAATACATTGATCCTTTATCAAATTTTATTTTCACTGTACCGAATTCAAAGTCCAGACAAGCCATGAACCCTAATCTTGCACATATATATGTATAAATAATATATAAAGGATAATTTAGACATGGTATAGAACGGAAATGTCTGGAACGATTAATAAAGTATCTACACGTCGTCTCTAAGGGGTCTATCTCCTCTTTCGGTTTTACTTATATATATAATATGGCATTGACGTGTGTTGCATAAGTAATTGTCATTTTTAAATGGTGGAACCCACTTCTTCTATTCTGTCTCATGCGGCGGCCGGCAACTGTTGCGTAACTTTTATAGTACTCCTTGCTATACGAACGAGCCTCCCCTCCAATGTATGTGTGTGTATGTATATGTGAGTGCAAAAACGCCGCTGCGTGGAAATAGCACGGAACGAGCGCGCACGCGAGACCATCTTCTTACTTAGTCGTTTGGTTAGAAGTGTGTGGGTACAGATATGTACACATTAAGGTTGGCATATGAAAATAGCTAAGTCGCCGGTATTAGCGGCGGCCGAATTTTTGCGGGATTGACAAATATATATATACATACACTCACTCGCATCGTATATAGGCTTTCTATTATAAGGGAATGTGTACGAGTACTGTGAAATTCGTGATATATATTTTTAATTTCTTTTAAAATTACTAGTTTGCGTTAAATTTTAGTTTTTATGATAAAATTTTATTCTTAATTGAAGTGTTTAAATTAATATTTTGATTATATTATTTATTTTTTTTAGTTTTTTTTAGTGTACAATAAATTAAAGTGATTGAAAAGTATACTATTCACAAATACAATAATTAATAACAAATTTAGCTGCTCGATGTTACATTGAAAAAAAAAATATTTTTAGTTCAATAAAGAATGTATCAATTCAAAGGACAATTTACGAGTGTCATACAGATAGACACACGAGATAAATGTTATGTATTACTCCTTTTTTTTCATGACTCTTATACTTGAGTGTTAATGTGTACGTACACGAAAACAAGCAAATAAAAAAGGCGATGATAAAACTGATTTATGTTTAAGTTTGCAGAAAAAAAATACTTTGTTTAAATTGTGGTTTAAGAGAATAAGGATTATATAAATTGTAAGTAATATTTACAATTTATATAATCTGAAATTTTATTTTTATCAATAAAGTACAAAAATCGAGTTTCAATTGATATAAACATAAAGATTATTTAGATATTTTTTAAATATTAAATAACGTAGTGATTCACCAAAAATAAGTTGAAATTGTCAAATTATATTAATTATACATTAGATAAAAATTTATTAGTAAACATAAAATATTTAATTTTTTGTTTTTATATATTTTTGCCAAAAAAGTAACTATTGAAAAATAATGTTTTATAACAAAAATTAAAGTCAACAAAAATCAGTATCAATAACTTTCACAATAACTTAGTTTCCGATAAACATTTAGAATGCAAGAAAGAGAAAAATAATAATGAAAAAAAAATGCGGGATAGGGGAATAAGTACATATAAAAGAAATTTACGATTGCGATAGTATGTAAAGTTTGCCGCTTTTTTTTTAACAATCATGTAAAAAGGAATGTATAGTCACACATCAAAAATTTTATTTACGAAAAAAAAAAATAGAAATGTTCGAAATTTAAAAAAGTTTCCTCGGAATTTACGTACATATAGATATAATATAGTTAAAGTATAAAATTGAGAATAATCAAAAGAGAGTGGGAGGTTGTGTATATGTATATGTAAAAAGAAGGCGAGAGGTGAAAATGCACGTGGATTGAATGACGATCCTTGTAAAGTGTATCCAGCATCTGATACTGATACCTTTCATTACATACACATGAAATTAGAAACTTTTCGGTTGCTTATACACGAGATTTCTCTCCCCCTTTTTTTGTTTGTTTATATCTTTTGAAAGTAATTATATTATTATATTATTTGTTACATTACAAATTATATTATTTATTACATAATTAAAGAAATAATTTTTAAAATTATTGAATTTAAAAATGTTATAGTTCAATACCGCTTTTCTAAAAATTCTATATTAAGAAATATTAGAGCAGCTTAGAATTATAGTAGTTTTTAATTACCTTAGCATATTATTTTCACTTACTAAGCAGCGAGTTTCTGGTATCTCTCATGATTTTACAGTACTATTATTATTATCATTTCACAGTTATGCTTTATTAGCTTTCGTTACGACGCACGATACATATTTTCTATTTTTAACTATTTTATAACCTCCAAATCGTTTTCAATTAAAATAATTTGCTGGAGATTTTTTAAAATAAATTATTTTTTTACTTCAAATGAAGGATAAAGCATTTTATGACAACAAATGTGATCATTTTAATTACTTTCCATCATTCGTGTTTTTTAATTTATTAATTCATTTAAAAATAGAGGGTATAATTTAAATAATAACTTATTTTATCAAATAAATTTTACAACAAATAAATTAACATCGAACCAACTAGGTGTAAAAAGATTTGAAAAAAATTTAGCGCGTTTAGAAAGTTTATAGAACCAAAACGAATACTTCGTAAACTTTCTAAAAGGACCTTAGAACCTTCCAGGATTTGAAAAATAATGATTTTTCTAAAGTTTATCTTTCGAAAAACTTATTTTTACAATGTAAACACACGTATATATACATACATTTGATGGGGGGTCACGAGCGTACAGGTGTTTTTTTTTTGTACAGCAGTTCATATACCTTATCGTTCGCCTACTTTCGCATTACTCTTTTTTCTCTTATAAAATTAAACCAACAAGCAGATTAAATATCTTTATATTGATTGTGTGTATACGATAATAATAATCTTGTATCTATTGACCGTATAAAATGATAAATTTTTATAATGAAAAAGGAGCAGTAGATTGATGTTGAGGTTATGTCATGCTTTTTCAAGTATTGTATTATTTGCTCACCTTTTCCTTGGCTCTACCCGCGTGCTTCTGAACAGATTTAGCAATGAGTGCTCCTTTGCTTTCTGCCATTATTAATCTTCTTAATTAAATAAACCGGCTTAAATAGAAGGGGGACCGAACTTTGCACTTTTGATTCAGCGAGCAAAAATGAGAATAAAAATATTAACTTTGAACAAAAAAAAAACAAAAAAGACGAAATCAATCAGGGATCATAAAACACTTATAAACCGTTGTTTCTTCTGTTGATGTTTCGCACTTTATATGTTATCAATTTCTTTTTCACACCACGGTTCTTCGTCTATCTTCTTTTACAAAAATTTTATTTTCAATTTTCAAATGAGTAAAACGTTAAAAAAAATAATATTTTTATTCGACCGGCGTGATTGTAACTCTCCGTTTATTCTCTTCCTTCTTCGGTTTACGTATATGTCGCGCACTGCAGCGCGTATTTAATTAATAATAACAAATAATTTACTTTTTTTCAACTTCTCCTAAACCCAAACAATGGGTTTTCTTCTCTTTTTTTTCTCCAAAGAATTTGTATACACACGGAGCAAATAATATCTTGCGTCTCTCTCTTTTTTCCTCTTGAATTGTATATATGAAAGCCAACGTGGTTTATATGTGTATATATGTATATAAAAAAAAACACGCGCTCCCCTCAACGACGCCGAGACGTTTCTCGAGTGATGCGCCGGAGAATACTGCGCGCGAGAAATTTTACTACCAGAAGAACTGAACTTGTGTGCTCTATGCCTTTTAGCCCTCCTTCTCTCTACCTATATTATGTTCCTCTCCTTATTTTCTATAACGTTTTGGATTTCTCTTGCTTACTGCTGTTGGCTGCTGCTGTTGCTGCTGCTGCCACTCGTCAGATATATATATACATATACAAATTCTTTTATGTCTCTCCCACTCCACTTTTCATTTGTAACCCAATGGCTCTCCCACCGTGCGAGTGTGAGGATTCTGGGTGCGGACTATATCTTTGGCTCTCTTTTTTTTTGTCTTGCCAAGAGGTTGAAGTGCAATGTTTTTATAGAAGTGGGGGAGAAAAAAAAGAGAATGTTATGTATAGGGATTCAATAATCATTTAGTTTGGTGGATTGTTGATTCATCAAGTTGGCAAGTTTATCTTAAGCGCCAGATTTGAATTTCATATTTTGAAATTTTATTTCTTTTTCTTGTCTGAAATCATGGTTTTATTTATATATAAAATGTTTGGGTTTATGTAGCACTATAAAATTATTTTCTTTTTTTTACTTAATGTGTTAAAGATTTATTTAAAAAATTCTTCCTTTATAATTACGCATACAAAAACTTAAGGAAAAAATTTTTAAAAAATCTATCACACGTGTAAGGGCGAGGGGGACTAAACTCCAGATGGGGCAACTTTCCGAATGCTTATTAATCTTACACATGAAAACTTATGGGGTGAGTAAGATAGATTCAAAATATATGTAAAGACGAATTTTTTTATTCAACGTCAAGTAGATTACTTAATAATTTTAATCCGTAACGACTACTTCTTTTTTTTTCGCAGTGCCTTCCAAAACTTTTGACCTGCCTAAAAATACATCTCATAACTCTGTGTGAATGAAACAATTTGTCACGTAATAATTAGTTTAAAGTACATTAAAAAACAAAAATTTTGACGCCTAGTAGAACCCGATACGTCAAGTTTAAGCTTATAGTACTAACAAATGTAAGATTTTTAATCATTTGGGGCAACTTTCCGAAACCATGTTAATTAATACGAGTTTTTTGGGTAAATCGCTTTTTTATTAATTTTATACTAACAATAATTTATTTAATATTCATTCTAATATTACTATGTTAATATTATATTTTTTAAATTATTAATGTAATAATGATTAATAAAATAGTCAAAAATTAGAAAAAATTTGTTAAATAAAAAATTTAATTGTAGATTTTAAGTTTAAAAATACATTCGGAAAATAGCCTTAACGCAAAAGGAAAGTTGCCACATACTGGGGGTAATATTGTAAAAAATCGATTTTTTGAAAATCAAATAATTAAATGTTTAACAAAGAATAAGGAGTCCAGATCAATTTTTTTTTCAGTTCGAAGTGTAAACTTAGTGTTAATGCTTTGGCAGAGTTAATTAGATCACTACCGGAGAAGAAATTTTCTCTCAAAAAAATTTCCGGAAGTTAGCCCCCCCCTTTCCCTTACTACAGTATATTCAAATAGAAATTAATTATCTGACGTATGAAGTTTTTATAACTCCATTTACATAATTTTATATTAAATTATACAAATAAGCTAATCTAGTGATTAAAATAATATACATAGTTTAAATAAAAAATTAATCTAATCTAAAATGTATATAATTATAAGAAATGTGTAATTATTATAAAATGAATATCATTTATTACAGCGTAAATATTAAAATTTTTTATATAAAGAGTTCATTATAAATTAATACCTATTATGTGTTTTTGTAAATTTTTCAGTTAGACAAAATGTTTTTTGCCAATAATTGTAGGTTTAATGAAAATAAGTTGAAAAAACTGTTTAAAAGTGTAGTGTTTATTTTCAACAAATTCAAAATAACTAAAACTAAAATTATATTATACAAAAATATAATTAATCAAAATCAATTTACAATAAACCTATATTGCTAAAATTTATATAGAAATTTCTAAGTCCTGATTACAGTCTCAAAAGAAAAAATGTGATTTCTTACAATTCTTATTCAGTACATACTGTTCTAATATTTGAACTTTCGGTTTTAAACGTGGAAAATGTGTGATATCACGGTGACTTTTACAGATTGTTAAATAGGAATTGTAATATTTAATGATATTTGAACCTGTAACAAATTTCATATTTTTTTATAAACTGTAAGAATGCATAACAAAAAAAAATCAGAATCAAATGAAAGAAAAAATAAAGTAGCTTATTTCATATAGAATTGATGGTTAAATGAAATGCCGGGCTTATTTGATTTGTAAATGGTTTTATTAATAAATTATCTTTTTTTTTATGTCGCGATGAGGATTGTTCAAGAAAGAAATAAACGTCTGATAAAAATTCATTTTTTTAACAACAGAAATAGACGGACAATACACGCGCAAATATTATGTAATGTATATAATAACTATAATAATTCATTTTTTTTCATACGTATGCCTGATACACAAGGGCGATAGACGAAATTTCATAATTTTTTTTTTTTTACTTAAATATGGTCTATCCAAAAATTACAATTGACAAAAGCGCCATTGCGTCGCGGGCCGCTCGGAATATTTTATCAATGTATATCTTATTATACGATGCTTTTTATTTCATTTAAATTTCCTTTTTTAAATCTTTTTCATTAAATCTCATATTCAAAGTTATTTTCATTTTTTTTAATAAAGATTCTTTTTTTATTGTACTTACATATATATTTTTTTAAATTTTATTCCGCGATGATGAGTTATGACAAATTATTTTTCGTCACTCATAAACAACCTTGTAGGATAGAAAGATAAAAATTTTTTTTCGAAAAAAATATATGTATATATATTAGTATATATATAAGAAGTATATTTGAAAGCTCAACGATCGCAAAGTGCTTTGCTTATCGGATTTTCCTATACGTATCTCGGGCTTCTCTTTCTTCTTTTTTTCCAAATCTTATTCACCTTACTCAATAGGGCAATGTGTGATACATTAAAGTAATAGACATTGCAATTTGAACATCGGTGCTACTTTTTTTTTAATGGATTTATTTTGATTGTTATCGTGTGAGACTATTAAATTTGCAATTTTTTTTTAATTAAAAGGAGTTTTATATGTGAATGTGATTCCGCGCGAACCGCAAACAAAAATATCCGCTTGATCGAGAAAAAATTTACAAATTTAGAACCTGTACACACGTTTAATGCTTCGCTTGGATACCTAATATAAATTTGCTTTTAGTCTTGGAAAAATTGGATAAGGCCATAAAACCAATCCTGGCGATTACGTGAATCGTGCGCCAGGCTTTTCTCGATCTTTCAAACATTGTCTTATCATACATAATTTATATTTATTTTTCTTAAATCTGTTCTCTATCATTTTTTAAAATTTTTTCTTCATTAATTTTCTTAATTTTTTGTTATAAAACCAATCCTCTCTCTTATACTTTTTGTTCATTCGCACGCTTTCTTATAATGCACTCATACAACTATAATAATATATCGTCGCTCAATTGCGGGGTATATATCTCGCGGATCTCAGTCAGTTGTAACCGTCCCAAGTCTCGCGATTCGCGGCTATCCGTCCATTGTTTTCATTTATTTTAATTTTATTAATAATTCTTTCTTAACTTTATTTTCTTTTTTAAACTGTCTCGGGTCCTCGTCATTGTTGTAAATTTTTTTTTTCATGTGTTTTGTTTTATTTTTGTCATCGTTGTTCTCAACAATTTATTTATTGATTTTTATTCTTTGTCTTCTCTTTTCTACCTACTTTAAACTTTTACAATGTTCAGACAATGTCAATTCGTTGCAAAAGTATGTGTGTAAATTTTTGTCTTTCTTTTCTTTATAATAATATATTTAAAATTAAAGCATAATAATAATCAGAATTTAATATTCTTGAATTCATAATATCGACATGTAAAATTTGCATCGTAAGATCATATAGTAGCTCAGGAGCCGGTGGGTGATCTTTGAGACAGAAAGTAAAGGTTTTTTTAATAGCCACATTTTTTGTTATTTTTTTATTTATTATCTTTTTATAAGAAAAATATTTTTTCTTCTTAAATTTTAGAAGTAATAATATGTGTTACATGAATTAAATGAGTTCGTTATTTTTTTCTTTTTGTATTACGAAAAAAATTTCCAGTCGTTGATATGACAGATATTAGCAGTCAATGAAGATTTACATGTTTTATTTTTGTTTCGATTCTTGCCATTGTCTTGATTGATTGGTCCATCTTACGACGTATAAAGTTTGTTACAATTCAATAATCAAAAATAATAAGAAAAATGTATTGGTCGCTTAGATATCTAAATTTTGATGTACACGAATTTTTAAACAGGCATGGATCGGTAACATTTAATAAAAATGTTGATTAATCGAAACTACATGTAAATATGAATCCATTGTAAAAGCTATGGATAGCCCGAGTAAAAGTAAAAAAAGAAAACATAATTAAAATATTATATTCTGTACATTCGAAATTTCCCGTCTCAAAAATCACAGCGCGGCACCGCGCAATTTTATTCTCGACGGGTGTGGTTTTTGTAAACCTGTACAAAAGTTGTTTTTCGTTTACAATCTACGCTTAATAATGGTACAATAATGATGTATTTAAAATGTAACTTATATAACCTTAGTACTGATTAACGAATGGCTGCATTCCAGCATGAGCCCAGCCTTTGGCCGAGTGGAGCTAACAGACAAATACGCTCCTTATTTGTTTATTTTTTTTTAGTGTAAAACTCTGCTGCCTTCTTTATCCTTTCTTACATATTTATTAAGCCAGTCGTTTCGTTTTACATCCATTCTCGCCAAAACTATGCAACACCACTAATTCTCTAACTATATACTCTATACAAAATATCGTTAGTATAACTAAAACGTTTATTGGGTGTAGCTGGAATGCGGCCCTTATTTATGCCTCCTTTCTTTATCCAATCCAACTTATTTTAATGCTTTTCTCGATAAATTCCATTTTTATAATTTTCATTTTCTTATTACATGCGCGCGCATAATTTGCCATCCTTAATACTTTCTCACTTTCTCTCTCAAACATTCATATTCATGCATCAACATTCACTCCGTTTCTTTCTTTACTTCATCTTTTAAATCGTATGTTACAATTTTTCAGTCAATGATCTACTGACAAAATCGCGCAACTCACTGTACTCTGTCATTGGTCGGTCATTTAATTTGATTCTTGGTTGTTTTCTCGGCGGCACATTCTTTTAACATTTAAATGAATTTTACATTCTTTTGACAGCATGGTTGCGTTGTAAAGCAACTCCTAATTCCCCGACTCCACGCCATCTTCGTGTTTTCTCTTTTTGCCTCGGGCAGGTGATGATGATTCTATGTAAATAAAAAAATATGACATTTAATTGATATTGTTGTATTTTTACTGTGATACTTATTCTAATGAAACATACCTTGTTGTTCTTCTTCTTGTTCATCTTCATCCTCATCATACTCAAACTCATCTTCTTCATCTTCAGCTTCAACAACATAATCTTCTTCATCACTCTCATCCTATAAAATACATGTTAATTATTAATATCATATATCATTTTAATCATTTGATTTACGTTACAACAAGAGCAAAAAAAATTTTGTATGTTTACCTCATAATCTTTGTACACGGAATCTAAAAGTACGCCTCCATCTTCTAAATCTTCATCATCATCTTCATCAGATACTAAAAAATAAAATAGATATTAAATATTTTTGCTTTTTAAATACAAATAATTATAAAATTTTCACTGTTAATATTTTAAAAATTTACCTTCTTCACTATCATCTTCATTAGCATCCCCATCTGCATCATCATTTCCATTTACTTCATCATCGTCACCTTCACTGTCCACTTCGCAATCATCAATATCATAACTGAAATCATATTTTTCAATATTAATAATGTATTTAAAAAAAATTTTTTAATATTAAAATTTTTTTTATGTTAAAAAAATTTACCCGTCAAGATATCGCAAACTGGGTATCAGACTAAACACCTTCTCTCTGTAATTGTCCATGTTTGTTGCTTCATTGTTAAAAAGGTCAAGGCTCTTCAAATTTTTGAATTCTTTCAAAGGTTGTAGTGTATCCAAGTCCTTAATTTTGTTCCCACTGAGATTGAGATGAGTCAATTTCGGACTTGTGTTTAAAAGATTTAAACCACTTGATATTCTGTTATCACTGAGTTCCAACTATGAAAAAAAACGTAGTGTGTAAACAAAACGAACAAATAAAATTTTCCTATATCATAGGTATTGCAGACAGAATTAACGCAAAACCAAATTTTAAACTAAACAAATTATATACCTTTTTAAGGTTTGGTAATTTGGGGAAGCCTTTCAAGCTGGTTAGCCCTACATTGATGAGACTCAACGATTCCAAGGCAACAAACTCGTCTGTTAGACCGACGATATTTGTACTCCGACAATTGTCCAGTACGAACTCCGTAATCTGTAAAAGCAAATGGTTTATTAATTATTTTTATTCAATTTTAACATAAAATTTTTTTCTTAATTATAAGAAAATTTTAATTTGCAATTTTATAAAACTGCATATTATGTCACTGTATCCATCTAAACTTATAATTTATTTAAATGCATCAAAAAATAAAAAAAGTTTTGATTTAAATTTTAATTAAATATTTGTTGCAATCATTGATTTTAAGAATTTAAAATTATTAAAAATTTAATTAATTTGATAATTGATAATGATCTATATTCCTAAGCTCCTTTCAAGTACAAATGTTTTCGTCAATATCTTATAAAATAAAAGTAATACATGCAATCATCTGAGCTTTGATTATAAAGCGCAAGCTCTCCCGGCTTTCTTTTATAAAAATTCAAACGTAAGCCAAGCATGATTTTAGCGTTCTTTTCGCGGTTATATATAGTTATAGTATAGAGATAGGTCACTTTATTGATCGAAGCAAGAGAGAGAGAAAGAGAGAGACGGAAGTTGACGTTAGCCTATGTGCGCACCGGCTCTTTGCTTTTATATTACGGAAGAGAGCGTGAGAAAGAGTAGTATGTATACGTGATGTATAATATAGACGCGTACGTGTACAATTCGTGCAAAAAAAAGAAATAGCAAGGGGTGAAAAGAGAATATTAAGGAAACACGTGGAAGCATCAATGTGTGTATACAGAGAAACAAAAGGGATGGTTTAATGTTGCGTTCTTACTATATTTAAAGGATTATTTTTTTGGATATCTTTTAATTGTGCGATTTTTTGTTTTGAATAAATTTTTTTGAGCTTTTACTATGAAACTTGTTGAAGTTGATTTTTTTTAGAAAATCTCATTTCATGCTGTTATATGAAAGTGTTCAAACTATTATTTTTTTTTATTAAATTTTTTGAATTAAAAATTGATATTTTAATTTCAAAAGAAGAATATAATTTAGCTTTAAAAAATTGAAGTGCTCTGTGTAATATCATTATTATTAAAAATTAAACAAAAATATTAATTTATTATTTTTTATTTAATTATAAATATTAAAATAAGGTGAAAAATTATCCTAAATTTAAAACTATTGTAACTAAGCAGGCAACAGTTGGTACACCATGACATCATTGGATTAATCAATCAAACAAATTTTCATTCATAAATCATTAATGTTTTTAGTATATACGCATAATCATAATCACATTTGATGCAGATACCACAAATCTATAAAACCGGCAAACGTTGGTATACACACAGAGTAATTTACTTATAACTTTATGTACTATATATACTCTCGAGAGTCGCACATGCGTACATTGCCATGAATCTCATGTTTATAGCGGTTTATTTTGCGTGGCCTAGTTACCTCTTAAGGGTTTATTTACGTCGGTTCCTTCTTGCCGGGACCTTTAGATAAGCTTTGTTTACAATTTTATATAAATAATAAATATTTTTTTTAATATCTTATTTAAAAAACATATGTTTATTGAATGAAATATGAATTCCATACTGAAAGATTTGCTAATTTTAAAATATCGTTTTTTATAAAATTTCTTTTAAAATAATTTATAAATATTTTCTATTTATCTCAAAAACAAAAAAAAAGAAACAAAATTTGATAGCTTATAATTTTACTATAAGGATGATACCACTTCAATAATTAAAAATCCAAAATTTAATTAATTTGGAACACGATAAAAATAAACTATTATCATTAAAAATTTTTGTTTATTTAAGCATATTTATAAAAAAAATATTAAAGATAAACAAAACAAAATGAAATGAAGAAATCTTTACTACAGAAAGCGTCAATCATAATAATCCTTTAGTTTAGTTGTCAGCTTGGCGACAGCCTGACAGCTTCTTACATACATAATAATAAGAGTTATCACATAGACCTAATGTGCGCGGGCACGTTTGAAAAAAAAAGGAAAGAAAAAAATGCGTCTTTCTTTTGTACATGTACATGGAGACATGGTCGAATGGATCGATGACTGCAGTTTCAAGTTGGGGATAGATTCTTGCGCGCGCGCGTGTGCCTTACTTCTTTCTCTTATATATTTTACCCCTTACCTATTATTATCTTTCTCTCTGTCCCTCTTTTTTTTTTAATTCTCTTTTTACTTTTTTTTTGTGTTTTATATAGACCTATTCCCTCCGAGCTTGGTACCGCGAAGTCAAGTTGTTATACTTAAGAGGGATGAGCACTGTGCGCTTGACTTCTCATATATAGAAGAGATTTCGCGGGATTTTTCGTGAGTATATACGAAAGCGTTGATTTATTTTAAGATTTAAAAAAATTTTTTTCGTGCTTAAAATAAAAATAAATAAATAAAAATTACAAATTTTCAACACTTTAACAATATCATTTTCCCGTCTTTCGCAAAATCAATTTTGAATTAATGAAATTGTAAGACAGTTGATTTAAAACATTATAATGTTATTGACCTGCATGGTCGATAAGATAGATTTTTCCGGTATCACAAACTCATTGTAGTATTGTATATTCTCGATTGACCTTCAAATAAACAGTTTTAAATATAAAAGCGCATTTTCAAATGACCTTTAAGAAATTAGTTATTTTTATTTTTAGATTACATTTAATTTTAGGTAAACAAATCATATTGAATTACCTTAATGCACGAATAATTTGCTTCCACAATGCACGGTAAATAAAACTTTTATTAACGTTTACAACGTCAAATTGAAAAAGAGAAAATTGATTTAACAAAATTACATCAATAAATTTATATTAACAACAAGAATCATTTCAATTTTTTGCAGCTCACGCTTTTAATTAAAACTTATCAGAATTAATTAAAACGGTAAATCAAGTATAATTTAAAAGCACGTCCCTTCAAATTAAAATCTAGGTATAGGATCATTTATAAAATGAACTTATACCTAAATTAAAATGATTAAACTTCTATGCTCTTTAAAGATGAATTGAACATATGATATTATAAGTAACATATACACGATGTGTGTATACGTATATGAGAAACTCCCACGTGTTTAATTTTTGTTTTTATTATAATTTTTTTTTTGTTTTCGAGCGTAACATGTGTAACAAATGTAGCAAAGTCGCGGAGGCTCAAAATCTTCATATTTCTCTTGTAATAAAGCAAAAACCTGTGACATGCCGTATCGATTTTCAATTCATCCTTCCACACATATCTTTTCTGGCTATTATTATTTTTATTTGATATACTATTTTATTAATAGATGCACTGGTAAGAGCGCTCTCGCCGTGCGTGTATCATATACATGTGACGCCTTCTTTTTTTTCTTTTTCTTTTTCATACACCTCATTGGTATTTTGTCGATATGAGAGATAGATTATTTTTTGTTAAGGCGTATATTAAGAAAGATGCAAATTTAAATTATGACTTAATAATGCATGCGTGCGTTTTATGTTAATTATATTTTATTTAAACTTTATAATGCAATGTGTCGTTTAATAAATTCACAATTGCTAATTTTTTAAATTTCACATCTTAATTAGGTTCATTTATTATACTTGAAAATATAATTTTTCAGTATAATACTTAAACCAAGTGAAATCGTAAATAAAAATGATACATTCCGTAAAATAAACTTTCTTCAGCAGTATACGAAAGTGTCCTAAAAACATTGTGAGATTTAAAAAAATCTTTATTTACGTAACGTATGTAAAAGATTTATCTGCCTAAAAATTATTGCTTAACATATGTTTTACCTATAAAACCAGAATAAATCTCAATCATTTAAATTTTTAACAAACATCATTAAATGCTTTCGTGTTGCAGTAACTTAAAAAAAAAAAAAAAAAGAAAAATATAGAAAGCTAACACGCTAAAAGAAACAAAAAACACGCTATAATGAAAACAAACATTATTTTTTTCTCTTCTTTCTTTCAAATCCACAGCGTCTCTGAAATTCCTAATGAATAAACCAATGCTTATATCATTCGACTTGCAAGCCTTTTGAGGCACCAATATACGTATAGAATAAGAAAAGGATAAAGGTGTATAGATACACGGAGGAAGAGAGGGATCAAAAGGAGGGGCACCCGGTAACACGGTTACGCCACTGACAAAACGACGAGTACGACCTATACCGACGACAACCGCCGGTATATAATACACCTATAAAACATAGAACGCGTGAAATCAACGCCCACGCGCGTATATGCTTTAAGATTTTGTGCATAAAATAAGTTCTATAGAGAAACGTTTAAAGAGAGAGAAATAAAATCTCATCGATAAATAAATTAAATATACAATAAACAAAGTGTCTATTATGTATTTTAATAATCGCAAATGATTACTTAAAAATAAAATAAATGCGTACTAAATGAAAAATAAAAAAAAGGGAGAAAGAAAGAGACAGGTGCAGTTGTGAGTGCGCGCGCATATTGGTTATATAGACAAATATTATAAAAACGTAGATATATATGTATATATATAAGCAATATACAAGGCAAAGTGGACTCGTCCAATATGGCCGATTTTATACTACTAATACCGCGTAATGTGACGTTCGGAAGATAGAGAAAGATAGAGTGCATTAAGGAGTATACAGTTTTTCCCGCGCGCACCCCCGACTCTCACTATACATATTTTTCACGCGTACTCATTATATGTATATGCACACGCGACTAGTTCTATAAAGCTTTATACACAATGCTTGACAAATAGTAGCACAGTAAAAATTTTCTATAAAGTGACATAAGTCTAGTTTTTAAATGAAACATTAGGATTTATTATTGTTATGAGGAACAAAATTTATTAAATAAATGCTTGTGCAATAATGTTTTGTTTTATTAATTATTTAGATCGGGTAGATTACGTATGAATTAATGTGTTTAATTTTTCAAAGTTGTGTATTGTACGTAAAGCAAGTGCACATGCGCAGCAGTTACCAGCAGCGTGGCATTATATATAATTGTTATATATTCTCCGGCTTAAAAAAAATTATGTTATAACTATCGCTATCTTACTCCATATAAAAAAAATGCGAAAAAAATTTATGCGAGAGCAATTTTATCAAATTTTAAAGAGGATTGATAGAACGATCAAAGTAATTATACAATAAAATCATTTTTTTTTTCATTTTTGATCATGTTTAAACTTATTAAAATTCTATTTATAATTTAAAAGATGTTACTTAATTTTTTTTTTATTTTTATGCAAACATAATAAATCGGCAATCGGATATACGGGCGTTGTAAAAATTGGAATGTCCGCGTTCGTTGGCCGGGTCGAACCTTGACCCAATAAAAAAGAGCGAATGCTTCTGTATGTTGCGCTCCGAACCGAACTGTATGGCCGACTTCCGCGCTCTCTTATAAAACCGTTTTGAAAGGAAAAATAAAATAATCGATTAATTCGACCTGTTCGATTCTTTTAACCAACTGCAACATTGCACTTTCGCATATACACATATGTGCATCTATATACGTCTACATTCAATCTTTCTCCTTATGTTACATTATCCTCTAATATTTGACGTAAAAAAAAAATAAAAAATCGAAAGTCAATGTCAAATGATAATACTTTTTATTATTGTTATAAGCAAACAGGTGAATAATGAGCCTGATGATTGGAGTATTAAAAAGCAAAAAAAGGGACGCGGATGCATAACGGTATATGTATATAGTTTACTCTGCTCATATGATTTGACACGCGGGCGTATTTTTTCTTTTTTTTTAATACTAACATCTGATAATGCCGCTATACGTTATTTTTTGAAAAAGTGCACTTTTGACGCCATTCTTGCATTGTTTATAATGCAAAGGCTGACGTTCGGTATGCGTAACTCTGCCGTTGTTATTATAAGTCATTATTATTATGCGTGTTATTTCGAGATAGATAGGAAGAAGAAGAAGAATAAGGTAGGGAGAGAAAAAGAAAGAGAGAAAGAGAATACGCGTCGCGATTATGCATTGCTCGTTAATCTGTTTACACGTCTTGATCAATTAACGTACTGTAGCATGAATTTAAAATGCATTGTAATTGAATGATAAATACTTTTATCTTACACACATATGTTTATAAAGAAAGTCTTGAAAATTTAAAAAAGTATACAACAGAACTACGAGAGAATAAAAATAATAAAGAGAGCACAACAATTTGTAATATAAAAAAAGTATGTTTCAACAGCCGAGAAGAGCCGCGCCACGAAGGAATAGAGTAAAACAGAAAAGGATGGATGGACGGATATAAAGAGAAGAAACAGCGTGTATATGCGTGCGTGTCCGCAGATCTCTCTTTCTCGCTCTCTCTCTTTTGCTCTATAAGCCGCGCGCACACGCTCTCTTGTGTATCGGGAGAGAGAGCGCCATGCTTCTTTTTTCGACTTCTCTTTTATGCCTTCTCTCGCTCTCTCTCTCTCCCCCTTTTTGCTTCATTTTCTTCTTTACTTCTTTCTAATGTCGTTCTTATCCTCAAACATACTTGAATTTTTGTATAAAACAATCTATTACGATTTTATGTATTTTTTATTATTAATATTTATTAATAAAAATTTTTCTGAATTAATTTATAAAATTTAATATTGAAATTGTTGGCAAAAATTAAAATTAAAAAATGGGAGGGCCGGTCCTCTTTTAATATTCAAACAACAACTGTTATATGTTAAAAATCTATTTTTTTCCCCTAAAAATTTAGATTTTTTGTAATTAAAAAATTTGCAATTTCATGCTAAAAAAGATTTGATAATTATGTCCTAAACAGAGAGAAAGAGCGCCGTACAACAAAACAAGCTCGTTCCTCTCCAAGACGGGGCAGCACACACAAGAGAGCGCGCGGGCGGCTTTTTGAATAAACGAGAAGAGAGCCGATAGACGACGCAAAACACAAGAAAATTTTAAAAATGCACTTTAATTTAATGAATTAAAATTAAATGTAAGAGAATATTATAAAATGAAAATGTTAACTTACTTCTGCAGGCTTTCTGCCCCGTTTTTCCAATTCTATCCGTTTCTCCATAGCCGGTGTTGTGTGTTATGTGTCTCTTGAATAGTGACACACACGGGTAGGGTATAATCCTCGGTCGCTCCGCGACTTATGCCTATGTATGAGTGTATATAAGTGTGTTGTGCTACCGTTTTCTCTCTTCCTCTCTCTTTCTATCTCTTTTCTTATATTCGCCTGGTGGTGCACGTATACACATATATATGTATATATACCAACAGATTCTCTCTCCTCGCGTGGCCCGTTTGGCTTGTTGTATATATTTTCTTCGTCTTTTTCAACTTGACTTCTATTATTACTTTTTTTTTTTTTTATTTTTTTTATAACATATACATTAATACGGAGGAATGTAGTCTTTTTTTTCTTCTCACCAGATTTATTGCGAGTGCTCCACGACACCTTGCACTAGGAGGTTTTGTTCTTTACACACTCGCCGGAACGACGCGCGCGCTATTACTTAAAAACTTATATATTCTTTTTTAACATCCCCCAAAAAAATTTTTTTTTCGCAATAGTCCAAATTTTATTAAATAATAAATAAAAGAAAAAATCGGATAAAAAAGAAAGAAAAAGGTGAGAGGTGGTAACGTGCACAGGTTTTATACGTCCATACGTGCGATTCGTTATGCACGTATTTATTAACACGAATTCGCGGATAAAATTTTTATATTTACGTATTACACGTTGTATATATATAAAAATAATTTGATGTTGTTAACTACGGCTGAGCAACACACACCACGAGGAATGAATGAGAGAAAAATAAAAAAAAAATAATATATAACCAGCAGCCACTAAGATTTTTTTCTTTATTTTTTTCAAGTACAGACACCAAGAAAAAGAGGAAAAAAGGAAGAAGAAACGAGCACTAAGAAGAGGAGCGCGTCAACGCCGCCGACAACACACCACAAGAGTAAAGTCGTCGCGCCGAACACCACCGACTTAGTCGTTTCACTCTCCTCACTTCTCTCTTTTCTTTTACTATCTCTCTCTTACACTCCTCTAGTTTTAGTATAGTTTGGAAGCCCTCTATGTATATACATGTATATATTGCTTTTGCCTTCGTACACTCTTCTCTCTCTCTCTCTCTCTCTCCTCTTCTCTTATTCTGTGTGTGATGGTAAAATCGGGTGCCTGCGCCGTCGTGCGCGCACACCGTCACTGCTGCCGCTCACTTCTTCTCCTTTAAACTTCTATCTTTCTCTTATTAACTTTTGTCGAATGTACATACTTCTCTCTTTCTCTTAGGTACGTGTGTTATACATCTCTTTTCGTTTTGTGTGTTTCGCACTTTCGTCTACTCTCGACACTGACTCAAATGAAGTGTATATAAAGTATTGTATATGTGCCTATACAAAGATAGCGCAGGGTACATAATATGTATATACATATAGTATGTATACAACGAAAATGAAGAAGAAGAAGACGATAAAAAAGGAGAGGAAGGAAGAAGAGAAACGAAAAAGAAACAGAAAAATAGGCGCGCTTGCGCTTATAGATGTATTATAATATGTACATTCAAGAGAGGAAACTATATAGTAACAACCTAAACTATATCGTAATTTATACAGGTTGATTGCGCGCGCACCAAAAAGCCTCTTATGCGGTTCTACAAAATTATTTCAATATGGCCGCGCACCAATGAATACTTCATTATGCATATTACATATATGTATAACATATACATATACGCATGTTTCTTTTTTTTTCTCTTATATTTATTGACTACCATCTAACATGAGTGTCGATTGCATATGCATATTATATATGTGTTATCTAGGGGATTTTTTATAAAACCGGTGAATTTCACCAAGCCAACTATGGTTCCACGTGTTATTAAGTATAGAGAGAGAGAGAGAGAGGTTATAAGAAAATTGTTTACAATATGTTTGAAATAAGATGATTTTCAATAATTTTGAATTGAGAATAAGGTACTGGTACTATAATTTGGAGATGAACATTTACTTAATCTCTTATCCTTAACCATTTAATAACCTTAATTACACTTTGTAAGCATAATTATTTAATACAGCTTATTTATTTTTATTTGCATTTTATGAAATTAATTATTATTTTTGGATTGACTGAATTTTTTATTAAATTGTCAAAACGTCGAACCTTGAAAAATTTGTAATGATTTTGATTTAAAATGTCATTAATTATTTCATACACTCCACTACAATTATGAGATTATAATCAGTATAAATATTTATAAATTATATTCATTTATTTAAAAAAAATTACTATATTAATTTAAATTAGCAGAAAATTATCTTGTTCTTTTTCTATCATAATAAAAAATTACTTATACCAATATAGAAAATATATAATTTTATAAAACTTTGAAAAAGTCTTATAAATATTGTAACTTATAATTTTTAAAAGTTTAAATTTCTTTTCTAAAATATGATTTCAATTATGAATAATTTCAATTTTAAATAATGAAGAATCGGATCTTTTCAGAGTTAATCTCTTTTAATATTATTTATATCATGGTATTGTAATATTTGTTAATGACATTTATCTCTTATTGAAACTTATTTTCATTAAATTGAAGTTAGTAATTTGATGTTTTCTAAAATAAATTTTTACAAAAATAAATAAAAATTATTTTAAAGTAATGCAGACATAGTAATAAAAAAATGTTTAAATTTTCATAAATTTATTAAATTGTTTTGACTTATTTTCTCTAATAAATAAAATATGTAAAATGTTACTTGCTTAAAAAAAATTTTCAGAAATTTCCTACAATTTAGGAGTAAAAAGTAGTATTTTTATTTTAAAATATCTATCATGTTTAATATACACGAAAATATTTTTTATAAACAAGCTTAAAAAAAATAATACAGTTTACAGCAATATAAAATTTTATTAAAAAAATATTTGTAACATTTTTCGTACATCTGTACATTGTGATGATGAGAACTTTAATAACGATAATATTAATAAAATAATAAAATAGAAATAATAATGATATAATAATGACAAATATAGAACAATCCTATTTTACATTAAAGCACTGCACATTGCTTGCTTGATTCTTTTTAAAGACTAAATACCTCATTCTTACTTATTATTAATTTACATATGATTTAATAAATCAATAATTACTGTACACAAATGTACAACATAACAAATTTATAGCAAAAAACGCATAAATGAATTAGTTAGTAATCACTAACATAAACTCAGCCACTGGGAAAATTATGTATGTTACATTGTACAAATTTACTGGATACAATAATGACAAGATGAGACCACATACAAATACGTTATATTTTAAAAGATATACTAACATCTTTCTACAACCCAAGATAACGCGCTTGTACTGGATCAGACCCATCAAACCTATTTTTACATCATCATAAGTAAAACTTCAATCGAAACAACAGATTTCATTGAAAATCTTGGAAAAATTATGATAGTAAATAATATAAGATTCTTTAATTTACAATAATTAATCTTTGAAGATTAACTGCTTAACACTATGAAAAATTATTTTACTAGAATAATTAGTAATAATCCAAAATCATCTGATGAATAATGTTTCGATTTATATTAAAATTTAAATTTTTCAAGATGTCAGTAGACAATATTGAATGATTGCAAGATCTATGATGGCATTATGTTATTCTGAAATAGGCACTATTTGTTTATTTATGCAACAGCTTTGTTAACTTTTACAATTCTATAAAATTACTAATAGCATGCACAATTTATGTCAAAGAATTTTTTTTCTTTCAAATATTAAAATTCAATTCCTTTAATTCGATAAAAAATCACATTAATTTGCTTAATACTGATTTAAAGTATGTGGCATTATTCTTTTTTTATTATTTCAAAAGTTAACTATGTTAAGAATCTAAGTACAAGTTTTTTTTAAATATCACTTTTTAAATCGCAAAACAAGTTTCTAACAAACTTGTATTAATTTACAAAAAATATACCGTTACTTAAAGTGGTATATTACATTTTATTTTTATAATTTGGCAATAGAATTTATGATTTAAAAATTTTTTGTTTAAAATTTTTAAAATAATAAGTTTAATTATTTAAAAGAAATTGTCTGTATTAGTATCTGGTTGTCTGATTTCAAATTAAAAAGAACTTATGTAAACCCAATTAAAAATTTTACCTTCCCATTGTGATATTTGTTTTTCAAACAAAATAATAAATAGAAGTAATTTTTGTATGAAACAGTTATATGCATCACATGCTAATTTTACAAGACATTAAGATGAATGATATAAATAAACTAAGAGTGTCATTTCTTAGTAACCCGTGACCGTAACTTATTTCAAATTTGAGATTTAAAATCTCATTTTGTTAACTATGGCCTACCACTGATAGCTGGTGCAGTTTGTCCTAAATTAGCAGCACCATCAGACAATGACCTTTTTCGAGGTCTAGAACACTGTGAAGACGTTCTTATTTGTAAATGACAAACTGCACTTTGATTTTCATCCACAACACTATCGATCGTATTCTGTTTTTTCGGTATAGATGGAACTTCTTGACTTGGTGAATTCTTTCTTTTTAATCCATTTGACTCTTGTTTAGTAGATGCAACTGAAGAACGTGTTTTTCTTGGCTGATGATCGAGAGTAGCTTGCATTTTTTCAAGAGCTGCTCTAAGAGGTAATAATCCTACTGCATAAGGAATTTCTGCACTTGTAGAATATTCCAGCAATTCTTTATTACCTTCATTATCTTCTGCTATATCCGACATATCACCCCAAAGAGCTCGATTGACCGAATCTGAAGAACTTGGTTTAATAGATTCATTTGTATGTTGAGTTTCAGTAGCTTCTAACTTTTCCAAATTTGTAGGATTAGTTAATTTTTCCGCTGTTTTTGGTTTACCCATTTCTTTCTCATTTTTTGAGAAATGATTTTTCGTGCCATTGCATTTGCTTGAAAGTTTTGATGTTTTTCTCAATGGTCGTGAATGATTTTTTCTTCCAGATTGTGTTGAGAAAATTACCTTTACGTTAGGAACTCTGCGTTCTAATTCTTTATTTTTACGTTTTGTTCGAGAAAATAATTTCATATCAGAAGAACTTCGGCTTTTTTTATCATCTCTGAGTTTCGATCTTAATTTTGGTATAACAGGTTCATCACTTTCTTGCTGATTCAAACGAACGCTTCTTCTAAGTACAGGTGTTCTATCTGCTTCTACTTCTACATTATCTTTTTTGTCACCTCCTGCGACTAAATGAGTTCGAGCATTTAACAATTCAAATGTGTTTGAAGGACAATAGTCATTCAATGAACAACCTACTATAGATTGTATGCTTTCACTATTAAAACTCAAAACATAATCTGAGCTTTCGCTATCTAAATTTGTTTTAAGTGTTACTGGAGTTTCATCATTGGATGAGTCATCTATTAAATCTATACGATTAGGGGTGAGAGGCTGAGGCAATGCGTTTTCAAAATGCGTATGTCTTTTAGACGTATTATCACCATTAATTTTACGTTTTTTGTGCGTATACACTTTAGAGCATTGGCCCACTCTATTGATTTCGTTATCTTGTAACTCGGATGAAATGTAGATTTGTGAATGATCTTCGTTTTTCGCATATCCATTATTTACAAAATTGCAGCACCTCTCGTATAAAGTAGATTCTACATTTTTTCCGCAATGCTCGGAATCAAGAGTTGACGATGAATCGCTTACCGAATCAACAGATTTCTCCCTTAGAGTATGTTTCTGTCGTGAAGAATTATCTTTAATAACTTCACCATTTCTGTGTAATGGAGAGTATGAAATAGTTTTACTATTAAGAATTGACTCCTCATATAAACAGCGCTCATTCGGACTGTCTGAAATATTTTCTTCGAGGTAGTTTTGTTCAGATTCAGAATCACTACTTTCTGTAGCTCCAAAACTAGATTGGTTATTATTGTTGTGTTTATTGCTAAAACTTACGCGGATACCATGGTCATCTCCATTTATCAAACCATTGGTACGACTGGTATCTTTAGAGATATATTCTTCATTGTTATCATTATGGTCTTGAGAGGAAGAACCTACCATTTTCTCTACAAGAGATTCTAATTCTTTTACCTAAAACAAAAATCGTACAGTTTTAGATACACCACGATGTATATTTATATAATTAAAAAAAATGTTACAATTACCTTAAATAATCTAGCTGCTGCTAACAATGATGGCAAATGAGTATGAGATACTTTAGTTTCCCCGCAGTACATGAATTCAACCATGGCTTTTAAAATACTAAAGTTTAAATCCCTAAGAAGTATTACTGGTTCTACACCAAGATCCTGTGCAAATATTTCCTAATAAAAAAGAAAACAAGTTACAGTTAATACTTAAAATATAAAATATCATATCATTTATTAAAGTTTCATTAAAGATTTCTAATAATGACTTTTGTAATTTCTCATATCAATTTAAAAATTATGAATCATTTATAAAATTATTAATTGTGTTATTGATAAACAAAATATTCCAAAATTATTAAATATTTCTCATAACTTATCTTTGATTGCATTAATACAATCAAAGATATAGAACTTTTAAAAATCAGTAATAAGCTGTTTCAATATGAAATATGGATGATAAATACCTCAAAATAAAGACTGCAAGAAGCTAATACAAGCTTATGAACTCTAAGTTGTTGCTCTTCACATATGAGTGTAACATCGACTAACATTTGTCTAGCTAATAAACCACTAAATCTGTCTGTAACGTAGGCTGCATGGCCAGGCCATGACAGCACATATTCTCTACCACACTCCACCATGATCACTGATTGAGTAATCTGTAAATCACAGAGAAAAAATGGTATTATTTTTTAATATTTAAATTAATTTGAAATTTTAAAATATATTAATTTATCATAGAAAACGTATCAGCTCCTTATTTGGCTCTTAAAATTATTGTAAATATTAACAACATACTAAAATTCATATGTAATGCTATTAATGTCTACTACTAACTGAAAATAAAAACTAACATTTACTCAAGATAATATTACATATTCAAAAATAAATGGAAAAATATTGCAAAGAATATTTAAGTATTCTATAAATAGTTGCTGCTTTTTTTCTGTGAATTAACTTCATTAATAAAGTTTTGTAGCTTAATCTTAAATAAAATCCTTTAATACACGTTTATGAAAGATTGTAAATTTAACATAACACTTTTATGCCCAAATTCCATTTATATAACAGCAATTTTGTTTGTAGGTCAAGTAAATCAAGCCTATTTTTCACGAAAATTGCATATTTACTTTAAAAATCAATAAAAGTTCTATAGTAGTTCATTAATATGATAAAAACTTATGTTAAAAAAGAAAAAATTAACTTCTTTTGTTAAAATAAACTTAATGGCAAGTTTGTAACATTAACATCAGTCCAA
Organism: Anastatus disparis; assembly: GCA_017163975.1. Lineage (NCBI taxonomy): Eukaryota > Metazoa > Arthropoda > Insecta > Hymenoptera > Eupelmidae > Anastatus > Anastatus disparis. The sequence continues at coordinate 9,133,425 of JAFFSR010000251.1, forward strand.
TATGTCGAAAGATGTGTACTGCATATTTTGTAATATTTTTATAACACTAAAACTGCTGCTCTAACAAGTATGGAACATTAAAGTAGACAATCCAGAGCATCTAATATTTTTGGCAAATCTATAAAAAATCTAAAATTCACCTTGGCTTGTTTTAAACACCTATACATCTATTTGTTGCTATCTTAAATTTAACCCATAAAACTTTCACTTTAAACACATCACAAAAATCTTTCAACGAATAAAGATGTTTCTAGACTTGTTGACTCTGCGTAATTTATGAGTTGATATCCAATGTAAAAAAATCAGCATTGGTAAGTAAAAAAAATCAGTTTCCATAAAGTAGCATTCCTTGACAGATTCATGTTCATGGTCAAGTAGCTTTGCTGACATACCTTGGTAGAAACCTTAGAAAAAGTAAACAACAATTATTAGAAACACTGGATTGCTTTTGTAATTGATGAAAATAAAAACCGCTTGGGTAATCGCTACTTTCTTCTCTCTCGGACTCTGCCTTACCCAAAAGAAAATTTTTCCTCCTTTGGAATTCTCACTTCTATATTCGTTTTGGTATACACTTACATGCGTCTTTCTAACATTCGGAATAAAATTAAAAAAATAAAATAAAATAAGAAAAAAAAGCCAACATAAAGTTTTTTTCATGGAAAAAAATAATAATTAATATTAATAAATGAAACTACTCACCAGGTTGTTAGAGTTGTTTTAAGTGTTTGTCAAAGATTGCTGAGTGACCTGCTGTTGCTGTTAAAATTAACTTTATCCAAAGGTAGTAATCGCAATTTATAAGTGTGAGCGTCTTTTACAGTCGGTGTACCAATGACAAGGGTATGAAACTGAAAATTTCTTTTAAATGGACGCATTAAATAAGCCGCTGTTATAATATTAACCGCTCGCCTTGAACGACGACGTCTTCTTAAGAACATGAGAGAGCCCCGGATAAAAGCTGATGAATTTTTTATATATATATAAAAAAAAGACCGAAGCTGACTTGTTAGCTTTAGTTTATAATTGCCTCGGTTTGTTAACACACTTGTCTTTCTATAACAATCAAAAGAGAGGGATGCGATCTCGGATCTTTCCAAAAAGATTTCTCTTTTTTTTATAATTTACTGTATATGTTTATGTGTGTAGGAGTTAAGTTGCTCACTGTCTATCTCTCTCTTTCTCTCTTAACATATATACATGCACATATGTATATAATGATGATCAAAATTCGGCCATGTTATAAAGCAGGCACACTCTGTAGTTGTATCTTTCGCTCGTGTACGCGAAAAAACGTATATAACTGGTGAATCGTGGGGGGAACAATGTGCACACAGAGACAGACACTAAACCAGCAGGCATGTACTATACGATCGTCGCATTTTTATTTCGAAGCTACTATATATTACTTTATGTAAACTTGTTCTTATGCTACTATAGCTTTCTATTTCTCTCTTACGCATTGCGATTATATGGTAGTCGCGTCTCATTTCAATGCAGATGCGAGCGCCTCTATGTGCTTCTCTGACTTGACGACTGTCCTCTCCTCGTGCAACCCGATAACTCCGACTTTGCGTTTATGACCTGAAGAAAATTTTCAACAGGAGGAACAGAAACAGAGAAGTCGACAAATAAGTAAACTTTAATAATCGAGTTTTTTTCACGAGTGAAGAGACATCTGTTGTTTTTTCCTAGTACTATTTAAAACTTTTATCAACAGAGGAGTGTTTCAAAAAGTTGATAGATGGCGACGATGACGATGACGACATGGTGTCTCGTATTTGAAATTGATTGATGCACTTTTCCGCTTGTATTTTTTCACCTTATAATATTTTGTTGAATTACAAGGAATAATAAAAATCAAAGTAAGAATTAAATTTTGAGGTATTTTAGAACAATTTCTATTAACTTAATAAGCGATACAGAATTTTTTATTTTATTAATTTTATCAGATTTTTACTAAAGTTATGTATAAATGATAAATTAAAAATCTTTTAATTGAAAAATAAAATGTTTTTTTTCAGAAGATAAAGGCATAAAAATTAAAACCAAAATTTACGTAAAGTTAATATTGATTTTTAATTACCAAATTTATTGAATCATTATACTATCAGATTTTTTAATCAATTTTATCCGGCCGTAACTTTAAAAAAATTTTTTTAACAGAAAATTTTTTGTCGACTTACAAAAATTCATACAAATGAATTTAACAAAAATGTTATAGAATATCATGTTTAAAAATTTTAGGGTGTCAAAAACATTCTAAATATTTTTTAAAAAACTTAAAAATCAATATAACTCAAAAATTTTTTAACCGAAAGGACGGGGCTATTTTTCATAATATATTTAAGATGATTTTATAAGTAAAAAAAATCCGAAACAGAAACCTATTATATATTATATTCTATATATACTAGAAACTCATTGCAATAAAAATTAATAAAGTTACAATTCAAATAAAAAAAAAAATTTAACGATCATTATTATACCCGTGATTAACTGGAATATAACTAAAATTTCATTTTTACTAAATTTACAAGTTATTGTATAAATTTTCGTCTAACTCCGCTTTATATTGAAATAATAGAACAGTACTACAAGTAATAAATAACATTGATTTATAACAAGTATCTAACCGTTTGTATCTGCTATTGTGAAATTTGCTCTAAAAATATCAACGTGTACGAATACACTGTTCTCTCTATATACACGTTTCATATAGGAATGTTATTTTAATGAATTCTAACAATTTTGGTAAAACAGCTTTCCGTTAAAAGCTAGTTTTTTTTTTCTAAAATTGGCCTGTAAACATTTATGGCCGTAGTATGCAAGCAAAATAGACAAACTTTCAAGAGCTCTTAACATCTTTCATAATGTGTGCGCGTGAGTATACAGCATTTTGGATATTAATTAATATCAGACAATACCGCGCCCTTTTGTGGATGTTGCATCAACCGGCTTTTCCATACTTTTTCACTTATAATTTATTTATATAGAATATGCGTCAAAAAATATCTATAAAATTAGTTTTTAATTTATTAGATAATGCTATGAAATTTATTGAACGTAATTAATAATTCTTTATGAAAGTTTATGAAAAGCTCCATTTACATTTGACGCTCACAATTTCAAAGTATTTATTTGAATATAGAGCATATCTGCTGCTGCTGTTGCTGCATTACAAACTATATCGCATAAACAGAAAATTAATTGGAAATGTTTTGCCATTTCAAAATTGGTATGCAGAACTTTGGAATTACTAATTTCGTATTTATACCCATGTGTTACGTGTGCATGCTGAAAATTAAAAATTTCGAATTAAAGTAGAAAATCAATGTACAATAATTAAATTATCCACAAATTATTTTATTTTTAAATTGTATAATTTTCGTAAAACTAAAAAGTGAATGATTCACGAATAAAACATAAAGCAAATTGTATTTACATACACCAAAGCTTTTAGCATAAATTATGCTGATGTATTATAAAAAAAAAGATAATGAGCATCTATGTTTTTGAGGGTTTCTTCATACATTTAAAAAAATTAAAATGTTCATCTGATAATGTTTAAGCAACATTTTAGAAATAATTCGAAAACCAATTATTTTTTATTTTAATTTATTAAACGAACTTAATTTACAATACATTTATTATTAAAAACATGAGAATTTATTGTTTATTAGGAACATTTAAATAATGATATGCATAACTAATCAGTATGCTTTCACCCAGCTACTATATCAACTATTTTCTTTGAATTTTTAATTATTTATCTTATTGAAATTACAAAATAGAATAACTATTCTCATTAAAAATAATAAAGACTAAATGACAAAAAAAAAGAAACTTACCGCGCAAATGTAAAAATAAAAGAAATATCTAGCAATCAATTAAATCGTTTGAAAAGTCAATTTGCAATGCTAATAAATGCATATTTAGAACGAAATTTTTTTTAGTTTTGTTAAAAAATATGCATGGTATTAAGGTAATGAATACAAAACTCAACCCAACTCCAATAGTGAATCATAATAAAAAAATTAATTATATAGACAGATGTAGAGAGATTTATAGGCCGGGCATTGGAGTGCCACTGATCAAGTTTTGGTTTTATGATAATTTCAGTAATTGACTTTTAGTATTCAATATTTATCTTTTTGAAAATGTTTTTACAATTAATTAATGTATAAAAAGGATTTATTTTTGAATCAGCTATAAAGTTATCAAAAAGAATTAAACTTTATAGCATTTTAATTCTGTCAATGTATTTACATTTATTTAATTTTAAGGAAGATTGATCGATTTTCAGGATCATTACCTTAAATTTCTATATTGACAACTTTTCAAACGTTTACCTATCTCACCATAGCCGAAAAAGTATGCTATATATTAGTTTTAATACTATCACATATTATTCTTTATCAATACAAATTGTATATTTTAATTTCAAATATGTCAAGACACGCGAAGACACGTTAATATTGTGTCGAAAAAAATTTTATTTGTGTAATTACATGTAAAATAAAATAAATTACGTAAATACGTTTGTTATTTTGTTAAAAAAAAATTTAGCAAAACAACACTTATTTTTTAAATAAAATATATTTTTCGAACAATTTTCATTTACAAATTGAACGAATATATTAAATAATTGAGATTCACCATAAAAATATAATGAAATAATAATTAATTATTTCATCTATTAATTTTTATAAATTAAATGTTTGTTATTAAAAAAAAAAAATTCCATAACTTTGTAATGCATTATTTTCAAATAAATTTGATTCAAATATTTAATAACTTAAAAATTATTCTAGATTTTTTATAATGCAATTTCTAATACTTCAATTGGACTTGATAAAAAAAATGATCTCATTATTAGAAGAATATCTTAACTAGCTGGCGCAGTGTTGGTATTATTTTTAGGGCATAACAATTCTGCCTTCCAATATTCTAATGCATCTTTGTCAAAAACAGCAGGTTTAGCAAGATTTTCAGTGAGCCAACTGTCAATAGCTTTCAAATTCTTTTCGCTCCAGCGTGTCTCTTGTTTTATCGTTTCCATAGCTTCGGTAACATACTTTTCAGCACCATCGAATTGATCTTTTCTAGTCTCATAAAGTTTAGCAACCATATCGTAACCTTCTTGGGTATTAAAGAAACCCGTAGCCGTATGTACAATACCCATCCAAAGATTCTTTTTATCAGCGAAACGTTGTTTTATCGTGTCCCATTTGTCGTTTAAAAATTTAAACAATGTCGTGTAACCATTTGCATTTCCTGTTAACATTGTGAAAATTAAATGGATATCTACGTCGGTGAAATTGCTGTTGCCCTCGATTATCGCCACGTTTAGTAATCTGTTGAATAACAAAAATTTCAGTTTTTAAGGCTGTCAACGATCAAATGCTATTGTTTGGTCCAAAAAATGTGCACACATTTTCAATTTTTTGTTAAAAAAAAGTTAAAGTCTAACGCAAGCAAATAATATGCTCGATTAAATAAACGCTGTGTCTATTCGGACCAAAATCACGTAAATTACGTGGATTTAAGAGTACCAAACGGGGATATAAGATGCATTTTCAAAAGTTAAAGACACGTAAGTACTCAATACAAAAGCTTTCGAGTACTCTTAAAGACACGTAAAAGCTTAAATACAAGTAAAAATAAAAAGTAATATAAACGTAAAAAATATTATTGGAACTGGCCTAGAGTAACGTAAAAGCTTAAAGGCACGTGCATAAGTATTTAATACTTGACGGCTTACGTACACGTAAAAACTTAAAGTCACGTCCACAATATCTCTATACTTGACTGGCTTATGGACACGTATAAATTAAAGTAACGTTGATTACAAAATGGTACTGTCTTACGTGCACGTAAGAAAAATTAGTAACACGTAAAAACCTTAGGGACACGTAAACGTAAAAATGTATTCTTGAATCTCTTTTAAATGTACGTAAACTACTTACAGACCCGTCAGAGCTGAAGGATACGTAAATACTTGACGGCTTACGTGCACGTAAATACTTAAAGTCACACATATTATTGGAATTGGCCTAAAGCAACGTAAAAGCTTAAAGGCACGTGCATAATTTTTAAGTAACGGACGGCTTACGTATACGTAAAAACTTAAAGTCACGTCAACAATATCTATATACTGTACTGGCTTATAGACACGTATAATATTAAAGTAACGTTAATCCTAATATTGTACTGGCTTACAGGCACGTAAGAAATTTAGAAACACGTAAGAAGCTTACGGATACGTAAACGTAAAAATTTATTCTTGAATCCCTTTTAATGTACGTAAACTACTTACAGAACCGTCAAAACTAAAAGATACGTAATTTTGAGAACTCTAAAATACACGTAATGCCTTAGGGATACGTAAAAACTTAAAATCACGTCCAAAATATCTATATACTGTACTGGCTTATAGACACGTATAATATTAAAATAACGTAAATTCTAATATAGTACTGGCTTACAGGCACGTAAGAAAATTAGAAACACGTAAGAAGCTTACGGATACGTAAACGTGAAACTTTATTCTTGAATCCCTTTTAATGTACGTAAACTACTTACAGACCCGTCAAAACTAAAGGATACGCAATTTGAGAACTCTAAAATACACGTAATGCCTTAGGGATACGTAAAAACTTAAAATCACGTCCACAATATCTATATACTGTACTGGCTTATAGACACGTATAATATTACAGTAACGTAAATTCTAATATAGTACTGGCTTACAGGCACGTAAGAAAATTAGAAACACGTAAGAAGCTTACGGATACGTAAACGTAAAAATTTATTCTTGAATCCCTTTTAATGTACGTAAACTACTTACAGACCCGTCAAAACTAAAAGATACGTAATTTTGAGAACTCTAAAATACACGTAATGCCTTAGGGATACGTAAAAACTTAAAATCACGTCCACAATATCTATATACTGTACTGGCTTATAGACACGTTTAATATTAAAGTAACGTAAATTTCAATATAGTACTGGCTTACAGGCACGTAAGAAAATTAGAAACACGTAAGAAGCTTACGGATACGTAAACGTAAAAATTTATTCTTGAATCCCATTTAATGTACGTAAACTACTTACAGACCCGTCAGAACTAAAAGAAACGTAATTTTAAGAACGCTAAAATACACGTAATGTCTTAAGGATACGTAAAAACTTAAAATCACGTCCACAATATCTGTATACTGTACTGGCTTATAGACACGTATTATATTAAAGTAACGTTAATTTCAATATGGTACTGGCTTACAGGCACGTAAGAAAATTAAAAACACGTAAGAAGCTTACGAATACGTAAACGTAAAAATTTATACTTGAATCCCTTTTAATGTACGTAAACTACTTACAGACCCGTCAGAACTAAAAGATACGTAATTTTGAGAACGCTAAAATACACTTAATGCCTTAGGGATACTTAAAAACTTAAAATCACGTCAAAAATATTTATATACTGGACTGGCTTATGGACACGTATAATATTAAAGTAACGTTAATTTCAATATGGTACTGGCTTACAGGAACGTGAAAAAATTAGTAACATGGAAAAAGCTACAGGTACATAATAAATTTAAACATACGTTAAAGTTCGAACCTACATAATTATCAAGAGTTACTGTGATAGGGTGCAAGTAAACAGCTTCAATTCACGTAGATATCTCTAGCATGGGGATATAGGTACGTAAATATTTTATAGACACGTAACAGAATAATGTTACGCAAATTTTAATATAGTATAAACTTACGAACACGTAACTATCTTAGTATATGGGTACATGAGGCTATGAGTCTATGAGTCTATGGGTCTATAGGTCTATGGGTATATGGATCTATGATTACATGGGTCTGTGGGTATATGGGTCGATGAGAATATGGGTCTATAAATCAATGACTATGTGGGTCTATGGTGTATGGCTCTATGAGTGTATGGGTCTATGGGTGTATGGGTATATTGGTATTTAGGTCTATAAGTATATGGGTCTATAGGTATATGGGTCTATAGGTATATGGGTCTATAGGTGTATTGGTTGATAGGTATATGAGAATATGAGTTTATGGGTCTGGGGGTAGATGGGTCTATGAGTATATGGGTCTATGGGTGTATGAGTCTATGGGTACATGAGTATATGGGTGTATTGGTCTATAGGTGTATTGGTCTATTGGCCTATTAATATATAGATCGATGGGTATATGGGTCTATAGGTATATAAGTCTCTGCGTATATGGATCTATAGATATATGGGACTATGGGTATATCAGTATATCAGTCTATAGGTATATGGGTCTATGGGTACATGAGTCTATAGGTATATAGGTATATATGTATATGGGTCTATGGGTATATGAGTCTATAGGTATATAGGTCTGTATGTATATGGGTCTATGGGTATATAAGTATATGGGTGTATTGGTCTATAGGTGTATTGGTCTATAGGTGTATTGGTCTATAGGTGTATTGGTCTATAGGTGTATTGGTCTATGGGACTATTAATATATAGTTCGATGGGTATATAGGTCTATGGTTATATGAGTCTATAGATCTTTGGGCCTATCGTTATATAGGTCTATAAGCATACGGGTCTATGGGTATATAGGTATATGGGTATATGGGTCTATAAGTGTATGTGTATATCAGTATATAAGTATTATGTCTATGGGCCTATCAGTATATACACCTATAGGCATATGGGTCTATGAGTATATAGGTATATGAGTATATGAGTCTATAAGTATGTAGGTCTATGGGTATCCCACACAGCATGGGAGATTTGGAATATTTCCGGAATATTCCTATGTCCGCGAAAAACCCATGTAAAAATCTTTCATGAAATGTTTGAAATGTTTTTACATGGGTTTCTTGCGGACATAGGAATATTCCGGAAATATTCCAAATCTTCCATGCTGTGTGGGATATCGGTCGCTGGGTATATAAGTTTATGCGTATATTGGTATGTGTGAATATGGGTATATGGGTTTATGCGTATATTGGTATCTGCGAATATGGGTATATGGGTCTTTGGGTATATGGGTCTTTGGGTATATGGGTCTTTGGGTATATGGGTCTATGGGTATATGGGTCTTTGGGTATATGGGTCTATGAATGTATGGGTCTATGGGTATATTGGGCTGACGGTATATGGGTATATAGTTCTATGGGTATGAAGGTTTATAGGTGTATGGGTCTATGGGTTGATGGGCTTATGGGTGTATAGGTCTATGCGTATATGGGTCTATACATATATGGGACTATGAATATATCAGTATATCAGTCTATAGGTATATGGGTCTATAGGTATATGAGTCTATAGGTATATAGGTCTATATGTATATGGGTCTATTGGTATATGCGACGATAATTATATGGGTATATGAGTATATGGGTGTATTGGTATATGCGACGATAATTATATGGGTATATGAGTATATGGGTGTATTGGTCTATGGGCATATTAATATATAGTCCGATCGGTCCATAGGTATATAGGTATATGAGTATATGAGCCTATAAATATATGGGTAAATGGGTATATGGGTCTATGGGTATATGGGTCTATGGGTCTATGGATCTATCGATATATATATATTTATATATATATATAAACGTATGTACGCGGCATTATGCTGACTCATACAGTACAGCCTTTGTTTAGTGTCCTGCACACGTCGCGGGTGTGTGGCAGTCTCTTATGTTATCCCTTCCTTTGTTACTTACGCATATGTTAAATACGAATTTGTTAAAACTTTGATTGGTGGGCACATTTGTTCTCGAAATTTGATTGGTGGGCGCGTTTTTGTTTTGTAGAATTTTTTCGTAACTCAACTCAAGAAAAATCTACTGTATGGAATTGTCAGCACAAGTATCAATAAATAAATGAAAAACGGGTGGCATTATGCGGACGTCAGCATAAGTACGCTAATGTCTGCATAAGTCACGATTCATCTATGATTTTGTCTGCATAATACCTCATTCATAAAATATATATATATATATATATATATATATATATATATACCTATATCAATATATGCCTATGTGTCGAAGGGATTATAAAGTTATAGGTCTATGGCTATATATCATTATGTGCCTATAGGTCTATTAGTATATAAGTCTATAGGTGTATGGGTTCATAGGTATATGAGTTTATAAATTTACAAGTTCATACGTACATGAATTTATGGGTTTCGAGTTATATAGACTTATGGGTACATGGGTATATGAGTTGATGAGTATATGGTTACTAAGGTTCCCGATATAAAGGCCTATAAGCCTATATACTAATAAAACAACACACCTATATACTCATAGACCCATATACACATAGACCCCTATACCTATACCCATATACCAATAGATTTATATAGGCATATACCCATATACTGATCGACTCATAGACATAAATACTCATAGAACCATAGCACAATAGCTCCATATACCCATAGACCTATATACCGATAGGCCCACAGACCAATATACTCATATACCCATAGACCCATATACTTATGGACGCATATACCAATAGACTTATATACATATAGACCTATATACCTAGACTCATATACCTATGGACCCATATACCTATAGACTGATATACTGATATACTCATAGTCCCATATATCTATAGACCCATATACGCGTAGACCCATATATCTAGACCAATATACTTATAGACTCATATACTCATATACCTATATACCTATAAACCGATCGGACTATATATTAATAAGCCCATACACCAATACAACCATATACTTATATACCCATTGACCCATATAATTATCGTCGCATATACCAATAGATCCATATACATATAGACCTATATACCTATAGATTCATATACCTATGGACCCATATACCTATAGACTGATATACTGATATACTCATAGTCCAATATATTTATAGACCCATACACGTATAGACCTATATACCAATAAGCTCATCAACCCATAGACCGATACACCTATAAACCTTTATTCCCATAGAACTATATACCCATATACCTTTAGCCCAATATACTCATAGACCCATACATTCATAGACCCATAAGCCCATACACCCAAAGACCCATATACCCAAAGACCCATATACCCAAAAACCCATATACCCAAAGACCCATATACCCAGAGACCCATATACCCAAAAACCCATAGACCCAAAGACCCATATACCCATATACCCAAAGACCCATATACCCAAAGACCTATATATCCAGAGACCCATATACCCATATTCACACATACCAATATACGCATAAACATATAAACCCAGCGACCTATATAATCATCGAACTATACATTAATAGTCCCATAAACCAATACACCTATAGACCAATACACCCATATACTCATATACCCATAGACCCATATACATATAGACCTATATACCTATATACCTATAGACTCATATACCCATACACCCATATACATATAGATCTATATACCTATAGACTCATATACCCATAGACCCATATACCTATAGACTGATATACTGATATACCCATAGTCCCATATATCTATAGACCCATATACGCAGAAACTTATATACCTATAGACCCATATACCCATCGAACTGTATATTAATAGGCCCATAAACCAATACACCTATAGACCAATACACCTATTGACCAATACACCTATAGACCAATACACCTATTGACCAATGCACCTATAGACCAATACACCCATATACTCATATACCCATAGAGTCATACACCCATAGACCCATATACCTATAGACCCATATACCTATAGATCTGAATACCAATATACCCATACACCCATAGACCCATACACTCATAGAGCCATACACCATATACCTACATACTCGTAGACCCATAGACCCATACACCCAGAGCCATACACCATAGACCCACATAGTCATTGATTTAGAGACCCATATTCTCATCGACCCATACATCCATGGACCCATATACCCACAGACCCATGTAATCATAGATCCATATACCCACAGACCCATGTAATCATAGATCCATATACCCATAGACCTATGGACCCATAGACTCATAGACTCATAGCCTCATGTACCCATATACTAAGATACTTACGTGTTCGTAAGTTAATCCTATATTAAAATTTGCGTAACATTATTCTGTTACGTGTCGATAAAATATTTACATACCTATATCCCCGCGCTGAAGATATCTACGTGTATTGAAGCTGTTTACTTGCACCCTATCACAGTAACTCTTGATAATTATGTAGGTTCGAACTTTAACGTATGTTTAAATTTATCATATACCTGTAGCTTTTTCCATGTTACTAATTTTTTTACGTTTCTGTAAGTCAGTACCATATAGGAATTAACGTAACTTTAATATTATACGTGTCCATAAGCCAGTCCAGTATATAAATATTTTTGACGTGATTTTAAGTTTTTAAGTATCCCTAAGGCATTAAGTGTATTTTAGCGTTCTCAAAATTACGTATCTTTTAGTTCTGACGGGTCTGTAAGTAGTTTACGTACATTAAAAGGGATTCAAGAATAAATTTTTACGTTTACGTATCCGTAAGCTTCTTACGTGTTTCTAATTTTCTTACGTGCCTGTAAGCCAGTACCATATTGAAATTAACGTTACTTTAATATTATACGTGTCCATAAGCCAGTCCAGTATATAAATATTTTTGACGTGATTTTAAGTTTTTAAGTATCCCTAAGGCATTAAGTGTATTTTAGCGTTCTCAAAATTACGTATCTTTTAGTTCTGACGGGTCTGTAAGTAGTTTACGTACATTAAAAGGGATTCAAGTATAAATTTTTACGTTTACGTATTCGTAAGCTTCTTACGTGTTTTTAATTTTCTTACGTGCCTGTAAGCCAGTACCATATTGAAATTAACGTTACTTTAATATAATACGTGTCTATAAGCCAGTACAGTATACAGATATTGTGGACGTGATTTTAAGTTTTACGTATCCTTAAGACATTACGTGTATTTTAGCGTTCTTAAAATTACGTTTCTTTTAGTTCTGACGGGTCTGTAAGTAGTTTACGTACATTAAATGGGATTCAAGAATAAATTTTTACGTTTATACGTATCCGTAAGCTTCTTACGTGTTTCTAATTTTCTTACGTGCCTGTAAGCCAGTACTATATTGAAATTTACGTTACTTTAATATTAAACGTGTCTATAAGCCAGTTCAGTATATAGATATTTTGGACGTGATTTTAAGTTTTTACGTATCCCTAAGGCATTACGTGTATTTTAGAGTTCTCAAAATTACGTATCTTTTAGTTTTGACGGTTCTGTAAGTAGTTTACGTACATTAAAAGGGATTCAAGAATAAATTTTTACGTTTACGTATCCGTAAGCTTCTTACGTGTTTCTAAATTTCTTACGTGCCTGTAAGCCAGTACTATATTGAAATTTACGTTACTTTAATATTAAACGTGTCTATAAGCCAGTCCAGTATATAGATATTTTGGACGTGATTTTAAGTTTTTACGTATCCCTAAGGCATTACGTGTATTTTAGAGTTCTCAAAATTACGTATCTTTTAGTTTTGACGGTTCTGTAAGTAGTTTACGTACATTAAAAGGGATTCAAGAATAAATTTTTACGTTTACGTATCCGTAAGCTTCTTACGTGTTTCTAAATTTCTTACGTGCCTGTAAGCCAGTACTATATTAGGATTAACGTTACTTTAATATTATACGTGTCTATAAGCCAGTACAGTATATAGATATTGTTGACGTGACTTTAAGTTTTTACGTATACGTAAGCCGTCCATTATTTAAAAATTATGCACGTGCCTTTAAGCTTTTACGTTGCTTTAGGTCAATTCCAATAATATGTGTGACTTTAAGTATTTACGTGCACGTAAGCCGTCAAGTATTTACGTATCCTTCAGCTCTGACGGGTCTGTAAGTAGTTTACGTACATTTAAAAGAGATTCAAGAATACATTTTTACGTTTACGTGTCCCTAAGGTTTTTACGTGTTACTAATTTTTCTTACGTGCACGTAAGACAGTACCATTTTGTAATCAACGTTACTTTAATTTATACGTGTCCATAAGCCAGTCAAGTATAGAGATATTGTGGACGTGACTTTAAGTTTTTACGTGTACGTAAGCCGTCAAGTATTAAATACTTATGCACGTGCCTTTAAGCTTTTACGTTACTCTAGGCCAGTTCCAATAATATTTTTTACGTTTATATTACTTTTTATTTTTACTTGTATTTAAGCTTTTACGTGTCTTTAAGAGTACTCGAAAGCTTTTGTATTGAGTACTTACGTGTCTTTAACTTTTGAAAATGCATCTTATATCCCCGTTTGGTACTCTTAAATCCACGTAATTTACGTGATTTTGGTCCGAATAGACACACCGTTAAATAAATTTAAATAAATGGAAAACATAAATTTCTGTACGCTCTATAGCAATGCTGTACATTTAAAGTTAAATTTTTTAAGCATTGAAAAATTATCCATGTTTTATTATTTTACTGGCATTATATTACTTCATTAAAAATACAAATTTTTCAATTCTTAAAAATTTGTATTAATTCTTTACTATCAAAAATCGTCTAATTTTGTTTAATTATCTTACTCCAGAACATAGTAAGACAAGTGTGTAAAACAATACATGGTAAATAAATAGAAGTCTTCAGTAGCTCACTCGGTAGAGCGATGGATTCGCAAGCTGAGGGACCGAGTTCGAATCCCGCTCTCGGACGAATGATACAAGCACCACTGTACGTTCACATGTGCTTTGTTTAAAAACATACTGGAAACTTCCATCGCTCATTAGCATCGCAATAATAGCTTAAATACAGCGACGTTAAATAAGAAAAATTAAAAAAAAATTATTGATTTTTTTTCACCGTAGTCAATTAAGCTTTTTCTTTAACCGGTAAATATGCAATTATCATTAATATTACTAGCATTAATAAGAATATATTACAATATTACAGTTTATTTTTCTAATCAATAATAGTTTCTTCAAATAAGAAATTATTTGCATTTATCAAGACTCTTTTACATAATTTTGCAATATTATTCTACAATATTTTGTTCTTGATTTAGAAAAAAAATACTAATTCCTCCAAAAGTTTCTGTGATAAAATAAGAATCTTCATTTGAAATTTCTATAAAAGTTGTTTAGTGAATAAGTAATAAGTTTTGTTAATAAATAAATAGTATTGAAGAAATAAATTTTGTACATAATAGATGAACAACTTTTTACATATTAATTTAATTAAAAAATATACTATTTGAATAGCCTAAAAAGAAAAAAATAATTTTTTAAAAATTACCTTTCAATTTTAGAAGCATCTTTAGGACAGCCAGCCAAAGTCTTTAAAAGATAAGTTCTTTCGCTCTGCTTTCTCTCGGGACTATTCCTTGGGAAATTGATAACACGCTGTAATCCGAAGTTCCATTCTTCGTCTGTACCCCACTTGAAAACTGGGCAAAGGAACTCGTTGGCAACTCTAAACAGAAAAAAAAATGAAAAAAATTGCTGAAGTACAGTAGCTTTTGTTATTTTTAATAAAGAATGAGAATAATAGTAACTTAGTAAACACTAGTCATCTAGACATTTTTTTAGAACTAGTCCGTCTACTACTTTTTGGTTTAAATATTAACAACAATATCTTTTCATATTATATGTTGTTTACATATTATTCAGAATTTTCTTGATGCAGCTAAGAGATTTTTAAAAAATTGCTTTAAAAATGTTGCAAATAAATTAATTTTTTGTGTAACAAATCAGAATTATTAAAAGTTTCAATAAAACGAAAGTTTGTCAAATTCAAATTATGGTTTATCATAAAGTACTTTTTTTAAACTAAAGAAATTTATAATTTTAATTTAGTTTTTAAGATGTTTTTACGTAAAAGTGAAAAATATTTTTAATTACTTACGGATTGCCTTTGTCAGGTTCTTTGTCTGACATCCACTTTTTGAATTGTTCTCTTGCTTCAGCGATACAAGGCTCATAACCAGCACGGCAAAGGAAATATCTCGCTAAGCCTCTGAGATGGGTTTTCCATGATGGTTCACCAGTTTGTGGATTTTCACAAGGTTCAGTGTATAATGGTTCCAATAATGAACGTGAATATGCCTGATAAAGATATTTATTAATTTTTATTTTAAGGCATTGTTAGATGTTAAAAAAAACTAATAAACTGAATTGTATTTTAAGTTCTTAATTTGATGATCATAATTAAAAATAAAACGCTTAAAAATTAAATGTTAAAGTTAAAGAGTTCTTAAAGAGAAAAAATAAAAATTATGCTTTTAATTTGATAATAAAAATATACTTTTTTAAGAATATTTTTTGATGAATTGATTATAAAAAATGTTACGTCAGTAATAAAATAAAAGAGATATTTAAAAAAACTGACTGAAATTGTTATGATTAGAATATTAGTAACCGCGAATCTCGAATATTTTTTGTTGAATATAACAAAACGTAACGAAAATAATTTTTTTAATAAAAAACATAATATTTTATTCTTTGTTAACGGAACCCTTCTTGATATAACACCAATTGCTCGAGCAACTTTAATCATTATAATCTGAGAATATTTTTTAATACATATAATTAAACTAATGCTTACTTCGAATTTAGCGAATGCTGGAGAGCCTTTAATACGTTGTCCAATATGATCAATCATCGTGAAGAATGGTTCCCAAACAATGTGATTCTTTTCATGCTTCAAAAATAATGTCATATTAAGGGCAATCTCGAAACAAAGCTCATCGGCATAAGCGAGATTCCAAGCGTCATGAAGTAATTTGGCCCTAGTAAGAGCTGGTATTGTTTGGAAGGTTGAGCTTTGTAGATAGTCAGCGAGCAATTGCCAATTACGTGAATCGTAGTTCACCGGAAATAGACCTGCGTTAATTATAATTTATCAAAACCATACCAAATCTACAACAACATGCGAGCATTGTATTTAAAAATTACGGCTGCTTCATAACAAAAAAATTTAAAAACTTATAGCAGAAAAATTATTGTCATAGTTCTATGTGATAAAATCAAAAGGGTCAGTAAGTTTGGGAATTGTCAATATATAATAACATTCCTAAAAAAAAAGACTAAAGGGAACTCTCAAATGCTGTGTAAAAAGAAAAAAAAGATGTCAATTTTTTTCGAAAGAATAAAAAATATAGCACAGAGCATTTTAATTTAATATTGTCAAAAACTCCCAGTAAAAAGAAATACATTTTACTCTTAATTGACGATCCTTTAAAGTATTCCTTTGCATATTTTTTAAATTATGAAAACGAAGTCATATATAAATGATCTCGTTGAAATAGTTCAACGCACAAAGTATTAAAAGGACCAATATTATAAAGTGAATTATAATCTCTACTTTCACATAATTTTTGTAAAAATTTCTTGAGTTATTATAGTTAAAAAATTGTATTATGTTAGAGGCAATACAAATATTTTTAAGAAACTTTGATTTAGACAAAATAGTTCATAACTTTTAAAATTTCGAACTTTTAATCCAAGGAACAATGCCTCTTTGAATACTCTTCTTGTTAATGTTTTCTTTTATATTTTAAAATTAATATAAATACATTTATATTGCGTTATGCGTATTTTTGGACTTTTACTGATTTACTATTTTACAATATTAAGTTCTCGTTATGTTTTTTAATAAAGTTAATTTTTACAAAAAATATATGATTTCATTTTCTATAATTCATACAATATAATGTAAATTTATTAATAAATCGTAAAATTCGGAATATTCAAAAAGTTTAAAACAAATGTTATTAAAATTATTAAATTTCGGTTTAGGTATTAGTAAATGTTCACTGAGAATTAAACTGTAATTATCACCATTAATTTTTCATAACGTGAAGTTTAATCTTTAAAAAAAAACTAGTTTTATGATAATCCTAGGAACTTTAATTTCATGCTATGTTACCTCGACATCATAAACTTCATCCAAGTGAAAAATCTCTTTTCATTTAATGAGGTTTAAATTAAAGTCTTATGAAGAAAGCAGCCGAACAATTGATTAAAAAAAAAACGAAAAAGAAAAAATGGACTATATTTGCAATGCAATTTCTTTTACCAATTTCTTCAGGGTTGACAACAATGAAACTATCCTTATCGTCAATGTCAGGAATATTAAGCTCTTGTTGTGTCTTGGGCTCTGCTTTGAATAACCAAGATTTTGGCGTATAATCACTATTGTTCCACTTGTGAAGAGATTGCATTACTAAGGGTATATTCCAACGATATGAACTTTCCCAGGAACTTGGTGATTCTCGGGTCTCTCTTACGTAAGGTTTCTATTAAGGGTAACATAAAGATATTGCGTTTATATCTTTTATCGTTAAGACTCTTTTTAAAAGAAAATATGTAATTTTAATTAATCATTATTGACTACATGAACTGAATAAAAACAGAATTAAAAACTTTTATTTAAAAATTATTTTATTGAAAAATTTCAAATTTAATATGTTTTTTCACGAAAAATTCTAAACCGCTTGAAAATTTTATAAGAATTTGATAAACAAAATGAAGAATAGCGGATTATTAAAGTTCAATAATATACCTGACTGAATGTAATGGTATTATTCTCATAATTGCGAGTGACGGTGACAAGAGGTAGTCGTTCTTGATCTATCCAAGTGTCAGCTATTGCACTGATAGTCAGGTGTTCTGGTAAAGATTTGCTTTTCATCGCAACGTAGTTCATGCTCTCGTAAATGTCACTTTGAGTGAACGAACGCACACCTTTTTTCTCGGTTGCTCTAAATGTTTAAATAAAATACTATTGTTTAAAGGATCTATTTTTTTTATAAAAAGTTCAGATTTATTTATCAGTGATAATTTTATATAAATATATAATAATTATTAAATATTTTTTCATTAAAATATCTAGATAATGGAAAGTTTGATAATAAATAGATAAAAAAATGATCCTTACTCTGCCATTGATTGAGTCTGAATCAGATGCCTCATGCTAGTCTTGAAGTTTTCCTTACCAAGAGTGAAATAAAACATTCGGAAGACTAGTTCAACTGTAAATTAATAATTATAATCCATGTAAATAATAGCAAATGTATACTTAATAGTCACTAATCTATAAAAATAATTATTTTTACAACATTTTAAAATAAATTTATTCCTTTTTTCAAAATGTTTTAAGCGATTTATTGTTATTTGATATTTAATCATTATCATCTTTCAACCTTAACCTTTTTTTTAAACAGTTGTTCAAATAAGAATCAAAATTAAATAGTATCAAGTGCAATAAAATAAAATAATTTCCATGCGTAATTAAACATGTACGTAGAAAATGTAATTTAAAAGTTAACATTGTAATTGATCAATGACAAAATTTAATGATTTACATGATTTGTGTCTAAATATTTTTTTATCAATCGATATACTTTCTTAAGAAAATCGCAATTTGCTTGGATAAGAATTAATTGACGTTTTACGTTCAAGGCTCATTGCCAGCAATAATGCTAATTATGCGTGCGTCAACACAACGTAAGATAACGGTTACAATGCGTGACAAAAAGATTTGTTTTCTCCAAACAATATAGTTAACAATTTTAGAAAAATATTTTCTTAAATATTTTTATCGCATAGTAAAGATTAAATATTAGAAAATGAATTTTTAATAGTTAGTATAAATTTTGGATTGTTTTTATAAAAACTTAAAATATCAATTTTTAAATTAATTCAAATTTAGTAGACAATTATGAAAATTTATGTGAGTATTTATTTGTCAAAATTTATAAATTTAAGTAATTAATTCATAAAAATATTAATTATTAATCTTGTTGTAAGCAAATCTTTTATATCATAAAATCTATCAATTTTACGAGAAAAAAACTAATAAGAAATTAAGTAATAGTGGTTATCCATATCTTACTATAGTTCATAAGCATATTAGGATTACTTACTTTTGGCAAACTTCGCGTCACGAGTGATTCCAGTTGCTCTATTAGCTCCAAAGGACTTTCCATAGCCATAATACAAAGAGTAAAGTATATTCATCGGCCATTTACCTTTCAGTTCATCTGGATTTATCTACGGTTACGTAAATTCATGAATAATACAAGTACACCCATAGAATAATTAAAAGAAAAATCAATGGATTACTTAAACGAGCAATATTAATGAAAAGCATGAACATAATAATTATTTAAAACGTTGAAAATTAGTATTTATGAGGTTTCAAATTTATAATTAATATAATAATTGCACGCTCAAAATTTAAAGTGAACAAAATAACAAGTCATAATTAAATTCTGTTGTATTCAGATTGTTACCAATTAGATTGCAATAAATTTAAATGCGCGGTAATGATTATTTATTAACAAATGTAACATTACATTATTCAAAACAATAATTATTTATTATATGTACACAACTAATTTCAAATACCAATAATTCCAATTTCCAATCAATCTAATACGTCCATAGAATTAATAAATATGTATATGTAATGTTTTATGCTCGTTTACTTGTCAAACATTGATAAATAGATATCTTATTTATGTAATTTATTGCTCATAAATATACTTCTGTTTAACATAATAAACCCTTTTATCGATTGCAATACGCATGTAAAATGATAAATTCTATCCTTTAAAAATATCTATATGTACTTAAAATATGGAAAGCAAAATATCTAGAATATTATATAGATTTTCAATAATCGCCGTATATATCAAAACGATCCCGTTGACTTGTCGAATTAAAGCAAAAGAGAGCCAATGAATTTCCGTACTTACATCCATAGTAGTCATAGAAGCTAAGAAGGAGTTTAATCCCTTGTTCTCAGAAGCATCCATCCAGCGGAACGGAGTAATGTATTGGCCAATCCACTGGTAAGTCA
The DNA here is from genome assembly GCA_017163975.1 of Anastatus disparis. Lineage (NCBI taxonomy): Eukaryota > Metazoa > Arthropoda > Insecta > Hymenoptera > Eupelmidae > Anastatus > Anastatus disparis. Next base: position 9,154,296 of record JAFFSR010000251.1, read on the forward strand.
ATTCGTAAGCAGTATTCCATACTAATGGGCTACTGAGTTCACCTTCTCTGTAACATTACATGTTTACATCTTAAAAAAATCTTTAAAAATATTAAACTGCGCCAAGCTTACTATTTTTAAAAAATATGTATTAAAGTTAATTAAATTAATTTAAGAAAAAACTTTTTTCTACTTGGAGCATTACTGATAAAGAAAAAAAAACTTTAAGTTGTGAAAATTTAACTTTAGTTTTCTCATAAATGTAATAATATTATTGATATATACATATAATTTAGATGAAGAAAATCATTAAATTGATAATAATGTAAGATTATAAGTAAAGGAAAACTTACTTAAAGATCATTAAGCCCCAATTATCAGATGCTTTTGTAGCCGTATACATAGGTAGAGCGACAACGTCAAGCTTAGACAATTTAATCGAGCTATTGAAATAATCTTGTAAATAATTGACAATAGTGACTATTTTATCAGGAACATCTTTAAGTGCTTCCACGTAATCTTTGCGACCCCACACTTTTACTTGCAATTCTTGACCATCAATTGGATTTATTTTTTTACTTGGAGCAATACTTATTAAGTCCGACATGACAAAGGCTAATTGATAAGTTGTCATGTCAGGTGTTTGCTCAAAATAATCCTGAATGAGTTCTGATTCACCAACTCTTGTGCTGTAGTTAAATTTTAATTTAACATAGAGTTTTACGTTTTTATTTTAAAAATGTTTTTTATACAAACAAAAATAAAATTAGTAAATAAGTTTGATATGTTGATTTAACAGGAAAAATTCTTTTTTAGTTCAAAATTATTATTTTTTATGAAAAAGTTTTAATCCAATAGAATCAATTAGTTTTTATACTAATATAAAATAATATTATTTTATTCCTACATCAACAGGAATAGGCCACCTTATTAACTTGAAAAGCGGGTCGAAAGAAAGATATTTCTAACTTCTAAAATTTTGCGGGAGAAATAGATGTTTCTCCCGCTAATTTTAAAACTTATAAAATTTAATTGATTTGAACTTTTTTTATTAATTATTAATATTAGACCATTGTTGAGGAAGGAATGAAGGCAGCTCGAAAGTAAAGTCTAATTTCTTTCGGGAGAAATATGGGACTTTACTCCCTAGTTGCATAATGTACTATTTTTTAAGGTGTAGCTTATTTTATTATTTACTAGAAATATTCTTTTCTCGAAGTGAAAATTTGACAAAACTGATAATTTAGAAATTCGTAAATTCAATAAACTTATAAATTTTAATGTTTTCAATTAACAAAATAGATAAATTTTCATGTTTTATTTATAAAACCTTATAAAATTTGAAATTTATCTGAAAACTTCTATTGACAGTAAGCAATATAAGGGAAAGGATCTTTATTACTGTACATATTCGAAAACAAAATAAGTCAATATTGTATAACGTAGAAAAGTTATGAAGTGATAAAGTAATAAAGTAAGCTCATAGCAAAATTTTAATTTTGCAAACTTATACAATATTGATTTTCAAACTCTAATATGTTTTCTAACTTTCAAAGATGTTTGAAAATTCAAATATTCATGTTTTAAAGCATGAGATACAAAACTGGAATGCAATTAAAAAGTATAATAAAAATTATTGTTTCAAGCACTTTTTGTAGTAAGAAAAGTTATCTGAATTTTAAATAGCTATTCTTTATAACTAAAAATCTATAAGAGAAAGAAAAATCGAAATATTAATATATTTTTCCTTCTCCATCTTGCAGATTAAACAACATCGTAAATCAAAGTATCAAGAAATGAAAAAATAACTTTTTGAAAGAATTTAAAAATGTTATTTTTTTTGTAAAAAAGTACTACAAAAGCATAATATTCTGCGTGATCCAAGTGTTTTGAAAACTAAATTTAAAATCACATGCACGAAACTACTGTATAAAAGTTTTCAATGAAATTTACTTTGCTACGATCGTTTTAATAAAAACAAGTAAAATTCATAACATAAAAAATACAATAAAGTTGGTTAAACTTTAGCATATCTTGAAAAGAAAGAAAAAGAAGAAGAAGAAGAAGTATTTTAACTAAAAAAGAGAAAATAAACTTACACAGGAGTACTTTTCTCGATAGGAGTATTAGATAAAGCTGTCATGTTTTTAGGTCGTGTCAATACTAGTTGAAATTTGCTTTTATACTGAAGCTCGTCGAAGCTTGGAAACATCTTACGAGCATTGTTTAGCCTCAGGTAAGTAGCCACGTAAGTGCTGTCAAAATATTGGCAAAACACAAATGTATTTTATTCAAACAACGTAATGTGAAGACAGGGTTTGATGTAGGAAAAATATAAGTTAATTTTTATTTTTCTTACTGTTTTTGTCCTGAGACATCCATGTATTCGTTCATGAAAATACCAGACGTATCGTTTCTTGTAATATTGCCCATGTAAGTGATATCAACTTCACAGGTTACGTTACGTTTTAACATTTTTTCAAGATGTATGAACAACTTTCGTGGATTGCGCTCGATTTTTGCTATGTTTACTTGAACGGGGGCTTTTTCTTCTTGTTGCTCTTCTCTTTAAAATAATAGTAACAACAAAAATTATCCATCCATAATTGAATAATCATACGAATTATAATTATATATAATTAACTTATTAAAATAATGATGAATTGCATAATAAGAGCTCACTTATTTCTTAGACATTAGTTGAAATTTCATTTTATTTTCCTTTGACATATGTACATATTCATTTTTAAATTGATTATTTCAGAAATTTTTTATGCTAAAATATTTGAATATTGTTTAATACTCGAAATATCAAATAAACTTTTTTTAATTATATTTAGTAAAAAATAACTACATTCGAAACTAAAAAAAATAATGGTAAAATAGACAAATAGATATTATTCAGCTATTATGCAGATAATCATTTTAATAATGTAATTGAAAATTGAATTGAATGAAAATTTTTGACCTTATTCCTTGGTAAAGTTGAATAACATTACATAGATATATATTGCATACTCGAGCTAATGCATCAATTTAAACTAATTGCTAAAAAGATAGTTAAAGTGATACTCTACAGTTCTGTAAATGATTGATGCATGGATCATACTATATTGATTTGCTTAGTACTTTGTTGATTTAAACTTTTAAATCAAAAAATTTCCTTAATTATGAAAATTGGAAAAATTAATATCTTAAAATAATATTGTCTTTCAAAATATACTTTTATTCTAAAATGTTATTTTTTGTGTATTTTACCATCAACTAGATGAAAGGCAAATATTTTCTTTCAAATCGAGAAGCAAGAAATAATTTTGTGTATTGTTCATATTATATTTCTAATGAAATTATATGTATATATATGTATAGATTATTTTTTGTATGTAAGCATAAATTTTCTGTTTTTAAAAAAATCTGAATCAATATTTTTTAATTTAAAAAATAAATCAATATTAGATATTTTCCTGATTTGCGTGGATGAAAAACTGTTTATTTATCGATAATACAATATTACAGACATTGTTCATTATCAATATAAGATCAAAATCAGCAGACTTTTTATAGCTAAAGTAGTACATTGATAGAAATGAATTCTAAAAAAAGCTTTTTTCCATAAAATTTTTGTCTATTTGGAGAGATAATATAATTGATTATTTATGAATAAATAGATGGATGAATAATAAGTCAGTGACTTGATAGATCGATGGGCAGAGAGGTTGTAATGAATTAAATGAAGACGGCCAGATTGAGCAAACTGTTGGATCAATAGATTAATGGACAGATGAGCTTACAAATTGATAAGTGGATGGATTTAAAGATGCTCAGAATCGATTGGTGAATAGGTCAATATGTCGATGGCTTGATGATCAATGGATTAATGCACCAATGGATTAATAGATTCATGAGTTAATAACGTGGTGGTTCGATGGATGGACGCGTGAATGGATAAATGGGTTGGGTTGATCGGACGATGGATCCATGGATTAACAAGCTGATAACTTGATAGGCTGATGTGTTTATAATATGAGTCAATGGATGAATGGGTTGATGTATCGATGGGGTGGGTCAATAGCTGAATCGGTTAATTGATCATTGTATTGACCTATTAACCTATTAGTTCATTGACCTGTTAATTTATCGAGTCAACTACTCCCTAACCCATGGACTCGTCCATAATTTTTATTTAATAATACTTAAAAATAAAGTAGAATAAATTATTTTAAAAAATTAACACTTGTATGTTTTATAAAGAAACAGTTAAAAATTATAATAAAATAAACAAAAAAAAAATTACGTACGAGCTGTCATCTTCATCGACAACGTCATTGAGCCGAGTGACTCGAATGTTAGAATGATTGATTTGAAGATCCGGATGTACGTGAAGATTAATTTTGTCAGCTCTTTCGGTCCATGTAACATTAATACGTACGCGTCCTTTGAATTTTGCTTCTTGGATCAAAGGTTCAATTTCAAGAATATAACTTTGTGGTCTTAAGTCATCACAAATACATACGGATTCAAGCTTAAGTTGTTCGTTCAAATCTACGCTGCGTGAAGCTCTTTCTCGTTGCTGTATTATTTCACCAATCATTATATGTATTAATACCATGTATTATAAGCTTTTATCAAATTTTTTTATCAGCACTTTATAATAAAAAAATGTATATGTTTAAAATAAGTAAAAGGTATTAAAGGTTTTTTATCAATGATAATAGAGGCGATATATTTTATATATTTTGATTTTTGAAGCTTTAAATATTATTTGAAAATGTATATAATTAATATGCTTTACATAAAAAATTGGATCTATATTTGCAGTTAAAAAATATATGAATTCTAATTTAACCACTTTTGTTGAATAGTACATGTATATAAATTTATTTATATAAATTTCAATAACTCGAAAAAATTAAGATGTTTCTTCGAATGAGAGAAACAAGGTGCTAATTCGATCAAGCGCTAAAAAGATGCTAATTCAGCTAAAACCATAGAAAGATTACAAGTCAATTGAGTTCGTAAAAAGGTACTAACTTGGTAAAACGTATAAAAAGATACTACACTATTAAAAAAAATTGAATTATGTTTCCAGTACATTTATGAAATTTTTATTTTTACTTTAAATTTTATACAATTGTACAGTAAAATTATTAATTTTTATGTACAGATTTGAAGGAAACTTCCAGTTTTGCATTAAATTTCATGTTCTTTTTAACTCAACCAAGCGCTTAAAAAGTTTTTGCCACAGCTATAAACTAAAAAAAGTCCCAATTCGGGCGCTCCGTATCCGTTTGAGAGCAAAATTGCCAAAGTGCTTTGAAAAATTAATTTCTTACTCATGCTCTATCTTAAAATTATTTATATTTCTCTTTTATTCATAGACTGGTTATCTTTGTAAAGTTTATTTTATAAAGCTTTTTAAAAACGTAATGAATAGAAAAAGAAACGGAGTGTCCGAATTATAACTCTTTTTAACTCTTGGCCAAAATAGAATATTTTCACGCGCATGGCTGAGTTAGCATCTTTTTAAGTATTTTTTCTAAGTTAGTGCCTTTTTAAGAATTCAGTTGAGTTATAACCTTTCTATAGCCTAGCCGAATAAGTATCTTTTCTGCGATTGATTGAATTATCACCTTGTTGCTACGATTTCTTATGTTCAAAAGAAAGGAATAAAGCACTTTTTGGTCGGTCGCTAACAAGAAAGTGTTGATTCGTTTTTGGTCGAAAACAGATATTATCTTATTTTCTGAAAAAAGTGTTGTTTCATTCTTGGCTGAAAAGAGAGGTCGTTTAATTTTTGTACGAACAAATTAAAATGACGTGATATTTGAAAAAGATTGTTAATACAGATCCTTTCTGAAACAACACTTTTCTTTAACCAAAATGAAACGACATTTTTCAGCTGGACATAAAAAGCCTTTTTTCAATAAAAAATAAAGCAACACTGTTTAAATAAAAAATGAAATAATAAATTCGCTTCAATGACCATTAAATAATTACAATTCTTATTAATCAGTTAAAAAAAATTATTTCAAATAATATTAAACTTAAAATTTATTTGACTTTTAAACTTACTCGTCCTGGAACAGCATCAATAGCAATAATTAAAATTAGGGAAATCCCTAATTTTAAGGCTGATCGCCTCATCTTGTCTTATTCTCTCTATGAAATTCTGTAGTAACAAAATTAATGCATTTCAATCACTTAAATAAAATTTTATTTACAAAATCTCATATCTTTAATGAAATACTTAAATATTGTTATCATCAGAACTATATATAATTGTACTAAAATAAGTATTAAATCAGATAAATTCTTTAAAATATTGATCAAATTTAAATTTTTAATAAAATAAAACTTTATATTTTCTTATTTTAAAAATTCATATTCATTTGAACACACTTTATGATAAACTAATCTTTTTTAAATCAATTCAACTAAAAAAATCACTAATTTAAATAATAAAAATAAATAATGTTTTTTTTTAATCAAATATTTGCACGTTTATCTCTTACAACAAAACTAAAATATTTATTTTTTAATCTTGATACACCAGTAAAGAAGTAAATTTTTTATCTCATTTACACTCACTTCTAAAAACAACCAACAAATTACAAACAAACAAACAAAGTAATGTGACTAAAAGAAAATAAAAAATATACGATGCTCAATCCTTCGTAGTCGTTTGCTCACTGTTCCGTAACCATCCATCTAACCCTTCATCTTCACTCGACCTCGACAAAGTTCTTTCAATTTAAATTAAAAAGAGAGGGATAATAGTGAAATAGATTAGGAAGAAAAAGGTATAACTATCATCATCATCATAATAACAATAATCATCAGCATCATCGTGGTCATCGTCATCGCTTATTACCATCATCGGTGTCAAACCGACGAACAGTTTATATCTACATATTCAAATCGCTATACTTATACAAACGATGTAGGTCCGTAGCTTGTTATTCAATTGCTCGTAGAATAAAACGCTTTAGGGTTTTTTAAACTAAACTTTTCTCTCTTCTTTTCTCTTTTTTTTTTCTAACTCTATCACTTTATACTCTGTGCTTTTAAAACGTTTCGAATATAACCGGATGTTCTCTTTACTCTCTTTGATTTCAAGTATTTATATATATATATATTTTCACCCACACATTATATCTCTTGTTGGCTTTATCCCTCTATACAGTTTTGACGTAAGTACCAATTATTGGTACACGTATACGTGCGAGGGGGTTATTATTGGTTTGGTCATGTTGGATAAAGAGAAGGAAGAGCTAGACGTATTCGAGTATATATGTATATAACGCACTTCCATCGTGTATGTTTTGATAAAGCTTTGCACTTGCGGAAAAAGGTGATTGAGAAGCGTTTTACGTGCTTTTATCATTATTGTTCTTATTGTTACTTTTTTTTTAAATACAATGTATTTAATTTAAATTTCAATAAGAACAGATTTTAAGAAAATAATTATTTATAGGACTTTTGTGCATATGTCTTATTGGATACATAAGAATTCATGTAATTACAAAGTTTTTATATTTAATAAAGAAGTTTTTTATTAATTTTTGTAAAAAGTTGTATGAATAGGTTCATAAAAATATAGGGAATTTTCAGTAAAAAAGAAAATTAAAAAAAATTGAGTGAATAGAAATGTTTAAGGGAATTAAAAAAAAAATACTTGGTATTCAAACACGAAGTCTATACATACTAGAATATGTGTTATGCAATAAAATATTACAACGTATATTTTATATTTTTTAAGATTTGTAAAAAAATTATTATTACTATTGTAATTAAGCAAAAATAATTATTAAAAAGAAAATATTTTTGTTGAGTAATAAAATTCTTTCGATTAGTATGAACATTCTCTATGACAAATTAAGGATAAAATTTATGTGTAAGTAGAAACAGTCGAAAATGGCGAGACATTTTTCAAATTTATGTTTAATTTTTATCAATACTTAGTAACTTTACAGAACTTAGAGTTTAACCAAGGATAAATGTTGAACTTATAAAATTACAAAAAAAAACGAAATAACTAAATGATATAATTATTGCTTTAATAAATAGGGCACAGTTTAAAAAAATTAAGGACAATAAAAAATATAGTGAATTTATAAAAAAAAGAGTTACATGCATAGTTTATGAAATTATTCACACTATATTAATTATTAAGGGACGAACTACAGAATTATATACAACATATTTATGAAATTATATTTATAATAATATCATGCTTACAACAAAAGTATTTACGTGACTGTAACAATCGTAAACGTACTATTGTTTCGTATAAGCTGTCAGTCATAAAAAAATTTCAAACAATGCAGTTAAAAATCATAATAACAACAATCAACATTGTTAGCCTTCTGTAATCTTTCATTTCAGATTTTTATCTCGATTGGTTATAATAATTATGTAATAATAATAAAATTGAATATAATTTAGTAAATATATAATCATCAAATAATTTAGTGGTCCTAATTTGAATCAGATTCAATGCTCGCATAATATTTTTAACCTTCGGCATAGATTACCCTCTAATTGTCGGTTGACGTGCGTAAAAAAAATCATGTCACTCATTTTTTTAACTTGATGATTGAGCCATGGAAGATTTTTCGATTTTTTTAATATGTTAGATTTTAAATAGTTAAAATAAATTACATATAAAATAAAAAGCATAGTGTTTTTCGAAAAATTTAACTGATTTCAACAAACATTTTTTTTATTTACATTATTATTTTTTTATTATTAAGTAATTTGACGCAAATAATTATATGAATAGAATATTTTTTTTGTAAATTAAGAATTCGAAAAATGTTTTTTACTTTATAATCTTCAGTATCATATTATTAGAAAAGCCACCACAATTAAAAATTTGAAAATACAAAAACCTTAATTATCACAAAGGTTTTTATTATTTTCTATATAATTTATTACTATTCATCGCAATGAAAAAATTCATTAAATCGTGATTTATCATGTTATAGATATGCTTGAAGTATTATAATAATTATAAAGTTATTAAAAATGAAAATATAACAATAGCATAACAAAAGCATATGTGGTTTTATTCTACATTAACAAACTTTAGTAGTCATTGAAAACTATCTTGTTGCATTACCTTGAATATCTTAAATGGCAATTTTCAATTTCGTTTGCTAAATATAAATCATAGAAAAATGTATGTCATTTAAATAACTTGTACACAAAGCTTATATTTATTATCAATAAAATAATTCATTTCAATGTCGTCAAAGTTTGTACTTTTCTTGGAGCCATAAGTTTTCTTTTTTTCCTTTGATTCTTTTTGTTTTTGAAATTCAGTAATTTTTTATAACGAGATTCATTGTCACACGTCATTGCAAACTACCTATTTTGACTTCCTTTGAGTAGCTTTTATTTTTCTTTTGAAAATACAGTGTACTTGTCGGTTAATTTTATGATGTAATGAAAAAAAAAACAGAAGAAAAAATCGTATGAAATATTTACGGTGTATGACTTTTATGCTTAAAATGTATAGCAAACGTAAAAATAACTATATAAAGATAATCATACCGTAAAAAATATAATAATACGCATATGTAAGTATATATGATTTATAATTACATAAATTAACTTTTTGAAAATATATGTTACATACAGATGGATAATGTATTTGCTTTTAAATTATTTAGCTTAAACGTACTTTATTAAATTATTTTCTGATTATTCTTATTGTTACATAATGAAGTTTTTACTAAAAAATTACTTTTATTATGAATTTATCGGTACATTATTATACAAATAAATTTTTCATTGTATAATTTAAAAGTTGAAAATTTATTTATTAATAAAAAGTATGAAAAAAAAAGATTATTGAAATGCATTATAAAACTAGATAATAATTCCGGCATTATTACACATTTCCTGTTTATTCAAATTTCAAATGCGAATTGGGTTTTTTTTAAAGTTTGAATTTATTGTCTTGTTTAATATAAAATTTTTAAAAGATTGAATAACAATAATAAAATTATTTGGAATCATGAAAGAAATAGTTCAGGAAAATTTAAATAATTCTTTGAGAATCTTATATTTAAAAATTTAATAAACATTAAAATATAGTTAACGCATTTAATTAAGTCATATTTAATAGACATTTAAAGTATTCCATATGTATGTTGTAAAATTTATTTAAATTTAAAACAAACTCGAAACCCGAATGTAATTCTAAAGCGTTCTACATTTTATTAAATAAATACTGCATACATTTAAATCCGTATCACATATTTTTGTTAATTCAATAATTTCTACAAATAATCATGACCATGTGTAGGTATATTATTTGCAATTAGCTTTTTATACTGAATAAGTAGCCAGTAAAATGAAATATTTTTCATCTGACCAATAGCGAATAAATAAGAGAAAAAATTCATCTCAAAAATATCGGAATCGTGCTTGAATGCATAAAAAGAAAAAATATTTACAAAACAAAGAGTTGAAAAAAAAAATTTTTATATATATGCATTATAAAAGCACACATCGTGAGTACAGGCGATCCGAAGAATGGGGAAATCATGCTGAGCGCGAGATCAGACCAATCTCGAATAAAAACATAACGTTACGGGCACGTGCAATTTTTCATAAGGCTTTGTTCACAAACCATCTTTTTTTTATTATTTCTCCTTGCCAATCTTTCATCTCCATATCAACATTCGCTTAAAAAACAAACAAATCTGTATCAATATTAAATTAATATTGTGTCAATACTCTTCTGTCGCCTTTCTTTTTAAACCTTACTACGTATAAGTTTAAGTATAAGTGAAGAATGAAAGAGAAAAAAAAGTAAGAAAAATCAATTACGTATATATACATACAAATGACGAAGAAAACGTAAAGAGTGACAAAGAATAAAGAAGAACATAGTGCGAGTAATACATTGGAAAGAAAAAAAAGAACGAATTAGAAGTGGGAGGAGTGCTCATACATCCTCTCGCGGAGTATTCACAGGTGGAAGTTAACTAATTGCGCTCTACCTGTATGTTTCAACGTTTATTTCAATTTTTTTTTCTTTTTTAACCTTTATACATCTTGTAGCTCGGTATTAGTAATAGTAGCGTGCGAAACAAGTGCGCGGGTGCGTGTGTGTGGTGCGCTTTTGCACCGAATCAAGCGAGAGCACGCGCCTCGCTCAAAAAGATTTTTAACTTTTTTATTAACCTTTTTTTCTTTCTTTTTTTCTCGTGGATTGTGAATTGTGGTTGATATTAAAAATAGAAGAATATCTTTTTTTTTATTTTTCTTATTATTTTCTTTTGCAAGGAATAAAATTCTGCTAAGATGAGGAGAGGAAGTATTAGCACCCATGCAGACGACGCCCGAAGGCATTGTGAGCAGTTCATTCATTTTATTTACTTTTTTTTTATTTTCATTTTTATTGAAAAATTTTTCTGAATTTTTGCATGGACGGATTTAAAAAAATTTTTTTATTTTTAAAAAAATGGTACAAAGTAATTTTGTTACTAGTTTTGTGGATATTATAGTTTTGTTAACCATTGGTGAATGAATTTTAGAGTAAATTTGAAAAATATTGTTACTTTAGAGAGTTTTATTTTCTTTTTAAGGTGATGTAATGGGGTATATGATTTATACACAGTTACCGACATTGCAGTTTCTCGGATATTTTATCTTTATTCAAAAAATTTTCGAAATATCTTTATTTCATGCTTTTTGTTAATTGAAGCGGAAAGGTATATTTTTTAAACTTTTGAATTGAAAATAAAAAATTTGAAAAACTATAATGTCGGTAGTTTTCATCCCCTTAAAGAGGCACATATGTAATATTTTTCTACAAAATTTTGTTCATTTAAAATTTAGCATGCAAAATTTTCAGACAAAAAGAAAGATAAGAATCAAAAACTAATTGAATAATTTATTTTCACTGATTCATGTGTATACATAACGACATATCCTTAGAATTTTAATTACACAATTACATGATAAAACAAAGATTACTTATTTATAGAAAAAAGTTTGGCGCAAAAACAATCGCATAAATTCAAGGAGTTACGATTGTATTATTTTATTCGAGATTAACCATTTTTAACAAATATATTGATAATTATTTTTCTTTTTTTTTACATAACAACAATGTCAATAGTCTAGAGGAAATCTGGTATTTAACTCAAGTAATTTAACGTATTATTGTTATAAATTCGTACCTTTTTTGATATTAAATAAGTTGTTATTTAAACAAGCTCGTGACATTGGGATTATGAAGATTTCGAATAATTTTTAACGTACTTAAACGTAATCATACATAAAATTCCTAAAATCGTAATAACAACACGTACATTCATCGTTAAGAAATCAAAAAAATAAGTACAGAAGTCTTTGTTATTATAAGAAAATAAAAAGATATCTTTATAACGTCATATTGAAACATCATATCTTTTATAATTACACGCTATGGAAGTTTCTTTGTAAATATAAAATAAGACGTCTTAATTTCACGCTTAATTACACCTCTAATATGAATAACAAATATTTACACAGTTTATTACGAATAAAACCAGTATATTAATTTAAGGTTATTATTTTCACGCAAAGTAATGAAAAAAAAAAATAATCTCCTTTTTTTCTTTACTTTTGATATCGAAAAAAAAAGAAGAGAAGCCTGTACTTATCATTCTCATCTGAAGCACGCGCTAATAAATATTTATTTTTTTTCCTTTTTTTTTACCAAGAACGAAAAAACGAGATAGAGAAAAGCCTTCGACTTGTACCGAAACTGTTATTATTGTAATACCGTCGAGCAATGCTTATGTATGTACGTATATATGTGTATATACAAATGTCGGAAACGCTCATTTGTCTCGGCAATAATATACTCCATACAATTGCTCTTATATATGTATACATTTAAAGTTACCACTCGTCGAATTATTAAAATTAACAAAAAAAAAAAAAGTGAAACAATATGTTGTATGTAAAAATTTGATTGAATTTTTGTCCACACATGTTTTCTAACTATGACAATAATGCTAATGACCTACATAACATTTATGTGTCGTGAATCAAATAAAAATATCATAATGTTAAGGTTAAATTATTAGTATTTGATTGCAAAGCTTCACTTAAGACTGATTACGAGTAATGCTTGATTAGTTTTGATAATTAATCGAGGTGGTTGCTTCTTTATTGAAGATATACACTACATTGTTAAAGTTCAGAGCTATAAATATTGTTGGGCAATTAAGGTTTACGTAGCGATTATTTTTTTTTTACTCTATTTTCGTATATACATACGCGTTTATATTTTTTTTACATTTTACGGCGATGGCTTAATTATAATCTGTTTTGATTTATTGTTGCGTAAATTTTTATTCTGTTTGTACACACATTAATTTCATTTGAATATTTCTTCAAAAAAAAAAGAAATAATTATTAAATATACTTTACAAAAAAAATTATTATTATTTTTAATTCTTACAATGTATTTTTTAGTATTTTCAGTTGTGTTAATATTAGAGTTTTATTTTTCGTCTAACTAAAATTGTAATACACCAAAAGTTATTCTAAAGTAAAAGAAAGAAAAAAAATTAAAAAAAAAAACGAAAAGATTACATAGTATTGAGAGTTGAGATAGAAACAATAAGAGTTGTGCGGCTTATCAGCATCATGAAGGCCTTTCGCACGTGTATGTATATATACATTTATATATACACCAGCTGCGTGCATTCAGGTGCTAAAGCAGGCCCGCTTGATAAGCTTGAGTTTCGATATTGCACGCTCGCAACAATTAAGTAAAAAAGAAAGAAAAGAAAAAAAGAGAAGAAGGAATCTTTTCGGAGTGGTTTCTCGAGAAACTTCTTTTATTTTGTTTGATTTCTTTTTTTTTTTATTTGTTCTCCCGAGAAAAATAAAAGATGATGCTTTGAATGAAGGCGCTTTGTTGAAAAAGTTTCTTTTGTTAAGCGTTGGCGAAAATAACAATTTAGCTTATTTTACGAAAATTCGTGCTACATTTTTATTTTTTTGGAGGCATTTTTCAGACTTTAAATTTAGTGCTCTTAATTATAGTGCCCATATTTTCATGTTTATATTTCAGTTTAATTTTGAAATTATAAATTTTTTATTTAGATGAAATATAATTAGTTTTTATTAAAAATACTTTTATTTGTAATTAAATAGAATATATAAATGTTTTAGATTGTGTAAATAATTGATGTAATTATGCTTTAAGCGTTAAATTTTCGCGATGTGAATAATAATTTAAACAATTCATCAATTTATCGATAATGAGTAATAAAATCAATTGTTTCAGTTGATCTTGCAAACTTTTATTTTTTGGAAAATTTTACTCTCAACAGCTTTTTATATAATTAATATATATGCTTAAAAAATTTGTTTCAAGTAATTTAATTCATAATTTCGACATACTTAAGGTCTTTGTAAGATAAGAACTTACGCAATCATATTTTCGTAACTTTAATGTAATTTATTATCATTAAAACCTAAAACACTTTAAATTTTAATTTAATGTATTTAAACCTTGAATGAAAATCTTCAAAATTTCCATTAAATACCAAAACAATATACTTTAAATAACATCATTGTAACCAAAAAACTAAACGAAACCCTTAAATGCTTTAATTTCAAAATTTTGCCTTTTTCCTCACTTTCCCCCATAAGCCCATCTCCGTAGTATTTCCTTTAAATATATATAGAATAACTCGTTTCATTGACGTGAATTTTTATTAAAGCTTAACAATATCATCATGCACCGTTAAGCAGTTTATATGTATACGACCTTGCTAACGCGCGACTAATATACGTCACGCACTTATGTCCATTGTACACGTGTATTTCGTATATCTATATATTATGCTTCCGGACGAAGCGATCGTTGAATCAAGATATGACTATATATGCGCGTGATGTATATTTTCCATTTCAACGTGCTATGTTACATCTTTTAAATGTGTATAGCAAAGATTGAATCCTTCGTGTATCCGTTTTTATTTTTTATAGATGTTAAGTTTGCTTGAGAAGTGCCACAGATATTTAAATGCTACAATAGAAGCGTGTTCGCGCTGTTGTTGTTGTTGTTATTGTTTTTCTTTTTAATAATTCTTATTATTTAATATTTTCATTTTAATTAGATTGTCTTATTGACCTTAGTAAAGGTGTTGAAGTAAAAAACAAATTTTAAATAAACATTGATTATATATTAAAATAGTATGACTTTACTAGATAAAACTCAGTATTTTTTTATTGTTACCTATATTTATGATACTCAAAATAATTATTTTATTTTTTTGAGATTAGATGCAAAAATTATTTTATCAAATTGTTAAATGAATAATTTAAGAATTTTCATCTATTTTAATAAAATCTAATTCACGTATTTATAAATTGAGAAAATACCAAAAATAAAAACCGTTAAACTTGAAAGTTATTAAAAGAACTAAATGAATGATATTATTTTTAAATACATACCAATCCATAGTAACCTAAACATTAATTAATGATTAAGCAAAAAAAAAAACTAGTAAGAGAACTGGAAGTATAACTGATTTTTGTGCATAAACAGTATACGCATAATATCCACGAAAGATGTTTGCCATCAAATAATTGAATCCTCAAAAAAATACGTTTTTAAAAATTTTGTATATCTAAATTTATAATATTACGTGGTTAAAGTGTACGTGCATATATATAGTTAATTGTGATGGAGTGGGAAAAGGTTTATGGTGAAAAAGTAACGAGTGCTTCTGATGAGCGTGAGCTTGAGCTTTCAAGCCGTATCGAAGGTATTATTATCAATATGCAGTATTATATAGAAAAATCACAAATAATTTTCATACGCATACGTTTTTCAATGATAGTGGAAACGATAGTTTTCGTCTTTTTTTTATTTTACCTTGCGCATGGAGAAAAACTATAAAAAATTTCAATAGTTTTTTAAAAAAATTATCGCAAACTTTTTTCATAGTCAAAAATTACTTTACCTTATAGCAAAATTTGTTTGAAACGTAAAAGTTTTCTTACAATTCTACAAATTTTTAGTATAAAAATAAAATGCAAGTCAGTCAATATTTTTCATTACATTAAATTTAAAAACAAATTATTTTCAGTTATTTTTTTCTTTTGTTTAAGCCGAAGATAAAAATACAACAAAATAATAAAAAAAAAACACTTGTCGATATTTTTCGCAATGAATCTTTGTGCGGAAGTTATGCACTAAGTAGACGTAACGCGTTCGGCAAAACATTAACAAACAAAGTGAATGTCTTCATTTTTACTTTTATTTTTTTTACATATTTATTTTAAATTATTCAAAATAATATTTTTTTTTATGTGATTGATTACTTTCATTATTTATTTAAAGACGATTAAACTACTGTACATGTAAAATATATATTTAAGAGTATTGAACTTTATTTATTCGTATGATTAAATTTAGGCAACGTAATATTTTAAAAGTGCAAGTCAGTAACTTTAAATAATTTGCAAACTCATTGAAAATTATTTTACTACTATATATATATTTTTGTCGTTATGTCAACAAACATTGCATGCTTTGAAAGAAAAAGCAAAAAAAAAATATTTTTTTAACACGCAAACTTCTATTAATACAATATCAACACTTTTTTTAAATGTAATCTTTGTGAATCAATAAAATACTAGAGTCTTTGCTCGTATTACATTTTAATTTTGTTCACTAAATGCAACGTTTAATAATCTTGCGTTTTATGTATGCGTTTATGTATGAAAATTTTTTTTTTTTCATTTAAGCTGCGGGAATTGTGCCGTCACCGGAGCAACGTAACAACAATAGACAGGAATTCTCCGTCAACGATATGAGTTACGAAAGAATGGGTGGCTGTTTTATCTCTTATAGAAAAATTGCGTTCTTCTTCGTCTTCGTACTTGCTATGCTCATAGCCGCGGCTTTCATTGCTGTTCATCTTACTACACCACCGGATGTGCCGGTAAATTATACAATAAAAATTCAAGATGCTTCTTTTTTTTATTAACTTTAAAAATTACGTTTATTAAATCTTTATTTTACTTTTATTAAATAACTTAATTATTATTGTGACGATCATCTTTTCATTATGTTTATTAGTATTTTATTGCAATAGGTTAATAATTTATTTTACGATGTTTGTATTACTATTTCGTGCTGCTAGCAATTGAAGATGAGTTTAATTTTTAATAATAAGTTGATGAAAATTTTTTTAAACAGAGGAATTATAATAATTATAGATCATATGTAAATTAAACTCATACTAAATTAATTTTTAATAATAAGTTGATGAAAATTTTTTTAAACAGAGGAATTATAATAATTATAGATCATATGTAAATTAATTTAGTAAATGACATGGACACGCTAAAAAATTGTTTATTTTTTTATCAGATCATCAGATTGCTGTGTATTTTGAGTTTATGAATCTGATGCCTGAATTATTTCAGTACTTTCCAGTTTGAAAAAAATTCTAAAATAATAAAATATTTTTATTGTTTTAATTGTTTGTTAAGGTAGTACTATCGTTAAGGGATTGACGGTTCAGAAAAATCTGAAATTAGGTATATAAGTAGATTTAAGTTAAAATAAGATGTAGTTAAATTTTGGTAAACTTTTGGAGCATGAGAGAAAAATGACAAACATTTTAATTTTCACATTTTTAACACGCGCTCTTATGGTAACCACACAGAAATTCTTTTTCAACTTTTGATTATAAGCTACTGATGGTTCAAAATTTCATCAAATTTAACACGTAATTAATTAAAGAACTAAAGAATAAATTTTTCAGTATCGAGTTTGAAACGATATAAACATCTTAGACTCAATGCACGCTCGTGTATAGCTATATATACACTATATATAGATATAAAGCGCGTGTTAAAAGATGAAAATTAAAATGCTTATAATTTTTTTCTCATGCTCTGAAAGTTAACCAAAATTTAACTGTGCTTTATTTTAATTAAAATCTACTTATGTGCCCAATCTCAGATTTTTCTGAACCGTCAATCCCTTAACGATAGTACTACCTTAAGAACAGGCAGAACTTTTTGTCTTTGTCTAATAGTATTTTTTATCATTCATGTAAAAATCAATGATATTGTTATAAATATTGTTTCTGAATTTTTGTAAACACTGGAGGATGCTAGAATAATTTGGGTATTACGTTCCAGATTTAAGAGATTAAAATTGATAATCTGATTAAAAGAACAGACAACTGTATTTTTTGTATCCTTACGCGTAGTGATGTTATACATTTCCGATAATATTTCATGTTTTGATTCTATTTAAGAGAAAAGTCAAATAAAAAGACAACACAGTTATAAACAAGTAGTTCGTATATAAAAAAATGTTGCATTACAAATTTAAAAGTTAAGAGCTTACAAGGATTAAAAAAAAAGCTTTAAATGTCTATACATTGATTAAATCCATATAAAATATCGGAATATATTCAAATTTTAAAATGATCTACTTAATTTTTTTTTTATTTGTCTGATATTCTAAAGCTCAACTTTTAATGAATAATCATATATGTTTTTAATAGATTCAAGATACTTTAGCCATTTTAGCCGAAGAAGATGTGGTACCTGAAAAATATATCATCGCTTCGTCTATTAAACCTTTATTGTATCATATAGAATTAACACCAAGCGTTCATAAAGGTGCTGTTAAAATTGAAGGTCACGTCGTGATTGATTTCATACAAAATGGAACCAATGGCCCAGATCAATTGGTTTTCGATTCTAATCATTTGAACATTAAAAAATATCGATTAATTTTCTATGATAAAGAAAATTCTACGAAAGATGAAAAAGGCAAGAGACACAAACGAAACGAAGAAGAAGCTAAAGGTAAATTCATATTAAATTGTATAAAATATATTTATAGTTTTAAAATTATTAATTGATATTTTTATGTAAGAATCATATATTCTATATAGAATCACTATTCGAAAAAAATTATTCGTCATATTTGTACCATATTTCTCGATATTTCTATAAACAACACTCTGCATGTGCGCATTAACTTCTATGCATCTTTATGGATGTATGCATATGGGGAAATCCACGAAGTTGTTAATTTTCTTGTCACTCATCTTTATGACCCTTATAACAAAAATTTATATTATTATTTTAGCTTATTTTCATAAAATATTGAATCAACAATATGTTTAATGTGAAATATATGGAATTTTCAAATAACAAGATTAATGATTCAACATTTAAAGGAGAAAAATGACAAAAATAAAAATTTTTGTGTGTCACTCGTCAAAATTATAAATTTTTTTTCCGTATAACTTTTTGATCGTTAGAAACGAGACTTTGAGACTCCGGGTAATAGAAGATTATATAAAAATTTAAATTATTTTAGAATTTCAAGAACGTGCCGATGATCTGGAATAAATAACTGTTAGTAGCATGTATGTCGTAACTTTTTTAAAAATTTTTTATTTTTGTACTTTTTTAATTGCAGGTATTTGATCAAGCTTTGAAATATAAAATTCCAAGCTCAAAATTATTGCTTTTTTAATAATAAAAAAATCAAGCTAAAGTAAAGTAGTGTGCCACCAAAAATGAAATATTTATAATTCAGAGTATAACAATGCATCTTGCGAAACGCATATCCAAATTTCTTACTTTTTACTGGCACATCCACAAACATTGTTGTAACACTTATATGGGGATATCCACACAACTTTTAATCCTAGTAACAGGTCATATTACAGCTGTTCCTGGGTTTACTGTATGATGCACATTATTCGAACTAGGTTCAAATCTTTTGTGCTATCCTGTAACTCTATTTCTGATGTATTTTGTAAATGTGCCACAAACGGCCCAGCAGATAATTCTATAAAAAGTAAATTTACAAATAAGATAAATTACGCTAATTTTTTATGTGTAAAAATGAATGTTTTATAGAATTATCTACTAGGCCGTTTGTGGCACATTTACAAAATACATCAGAAATAAAGTTACAGGATAGCACAAAAGATTTGAACCTAGTTTGAATAATGTGCATCATGCGGTAAACCCAGGAACAGCTGTAATATGACCTGTTACTAGGATTAAAAGTTGTGTGGATATTCTCATATACATAGAGAAACTTTTATGTTTATGTTCAAGAAATATCATAAAAAAATGTTCAACAATAACCTTTTTATTTCTTAAAATTACACACGTTTTTATCCAATTCTTTTACTCAATCGATTAAATTAGAATAAGTTATTTTATTATCGGTATTTTTATTTAATTAAGTAGAACTTCATGAACACTTTATTAAAAGTTGTTGCGGTGGTAAAATATGGTTCTTTATACATGTATTAAAGTGAAAAAACTTTAAATATAGCGAGCTACAATTAACAAAAAAAAATTTTTTTAAACAAAAAGTAAGAACTTTATGGATTTCCCCATATATGTACATATATGTAAGAGTATATACAAATATTTAAACAAGAGAGGTACAGATCTATTTTTTATTTATTATTTTTCAGCAGTTTGAATTTTTAATTTCTTATACTTTTTACTTCTCTAGCTTTTTAGATTTCAATGCATGATTTTTAATTATTTATTCTAAAGATGGATTGTAAAATTTTTGTAATTTTAGATATTCAATTTATTGTATTTATTATTTTCTAAATACGGTATTAATCTATGTTAGAAATGAAATCGAATCATTTTCTTATAATTATTTTATAATTTTTTATCAATGTTGAGATAATTTTTCATAATAAAATTTAAACAAAATTTATACTTTTATAATAAATACTTTTCAGATGCACTTGTAACAGAGCAGTCATCCGATAATTCGACAAATGACATAAATAATGCTGGAGAACCTAATTTTAAAACTGAATTAAAAATTACCGGCAATAAAACCGACGTTGATGGATCTGATTACGTGATATTTCTTGAAAATCCTATGAAGAATGGAACTTATACTTTAGAGATCGATTATGAGACTATAGTTCATAGTAAGGCTATTTTTATGAAGAATTTTACCAAAGATAATGAAGAAAAGTAAGTGAAGAATTTTCAATGTTATAAAATCCAATATTCTATGAATGAAAAAAATTTTTGTTAATTATTCAAAAAATTTTATTAAAGTAGAATGAGCGTCAAATTAGGCAAATCAATATCTTTACAAAATTTATTTTTCACTGTTTAATTTTATATTCCTTAAGCTTGCCGTAAAATAATTTGTTAAAAATTTAATAATTACAAATAATCTCTACATGATTCATTTAATTTAAGACTAGATAAAAATTTTAATACAAAAAATGATTTGACTACAATCTCCGTCATATCAGGCAATACAAAAGTTAAACGTACTCTTATTGCATTTAGTACGGCAACTTAATTTTTTTATTGTGCCAAAATAATTTTAAATATTCAACAGATAATCTCAACATTACAGTATAAAAAGTTGTATTAAAACTGTAAATTTTTAAAATCAAATCTTTTCTTCAAATTATCAGTAAGCCTGATTAAAAATGTTTTTGCATTGGATATAATTTACTTAGAATATATTAAAAGACAAAGTGTTAATTTTATAAATAATTTGACATTCATACTACTTTATCAATTATAAAAGTATAAAATGATAAGAAAAGAATGATATAATAACACAGTTTTTGAATTAGAAGCCTGCTATAACATTTTCGAGGGATTTTGGTATTTAAAATCTGAATCTTAGCTCAGAATTGTTTGATCGCATCAAATTGATAAAATAACCTAACCTAAAAGTACAAAAAAACGCTGTTATTTGCTATTTTTGAGGTTATACAATACCAGAAGATTATATATTTTCACAAAATCAGTAAAAGCATCAACAAGAATTATACTTGCCATTTCAAATGCTATTAAGATTGCTCAAATATCTTTTTATAAAGATATGATAAATTAATTTCTATGGCCGTGCGAAAAAAGGGCACAAGGCTATTTTTTGAAAAAATGAGTTAATACTACTTTTAAGATGTTTAATAATAAAACTATAAGTTTTTAACTGAATTTTTAAAAAACGAAGGTTTTTTGCGAAATAAATCTTTTTGTTAGCCTAATATAGTATAAAACATCAAATATCTAGAAAACTTGTTAAAGTGTGTTGTGTCCTTTTTCCGTACAAGCACAGATTTTTCGTTTTACCCATATTTAAAATACTGCTTTAGAACATTAATCCATTACCAAGCACTTGGACATCGTAGAATCAATTGGAAATGGATTATAAAACCCTGAAAAAGTATGATAAAAAATTGTGTTGAAAAACTTCAAAATTTTACTATCATCTTCGCATATAAAATTACGAATAATCAAGCAATTCGTTAAAAACATTAATCAGAACAAACCATGTTTCAAGTTTAATTTCAATACTTCTCATCTTTATTAGGGACTAAAATTAAAGAAGAATTTTTACTAGTCTAGACCTAAAGTTAAATTTTAAAGTGTGATAAAATTGGCATGAAACGCAAAAGAGTATCAGGAATTAGAAACATTTAATCAATAAAAAAAAATCTTCTAAATCATAAATATCGAGGACATTATTTATTAAACCATCTAAACATCAAATTTAAAACCATTTCATTAAGATTTACAATTGAGAGTCGAGGAGACTCACGTTAATCAAGCATCTAAAGGGGACGTAATCTTATTACGTCCATGTCGTTGTATCTGAGCAACCCTAAAGATAAAATAATTTTTAAGCCTCTCATGAAAAAAAAATTCCATCAGAATCTTTATATTCTAAATTACTTATCTTTAGTGTAAGGGAAGACACCTTTAAGAATTCATATTTTGGAGATAATGTGGGATTTTTACTTTCGAAACTTACCCTATATTCATTTTTTATCTTCTAGTGTGATCAACCTCTGAGTTGTTTAACACATTAGGGTACCATCCTTTTCTTTGATTTTTTGAACCTTTGTGTCTGAACTAACGTAGCCAGAAATCCATTATGATGGAAATAACCTAAGAAAAAAATTTTAAATGGTTTAATTAGGATTTGAACTTTGATTACTCGATCGTGCGTATATCCGCACTGTTTGCGAAATGTGTCTTAACTGATTGAACCATAGACTATCATGAAAATCTAATAAAAGATCATATTATTCGTAAATTTTATAAAAATAGTCAAATCATTGAATAAAAAAAATTAAATAAAGTAGTTAATAATTAATTTTGATAAAAATAGTGTTAAATATTCGGTTTTGATCGATTATATTGGATGTTACCTTTTTGAATTTGGAAAATCATAGCTGTATGTGTTTAAGTTAAACATTTAATACCTTGAAACTTTTGTCCATATAGTAATTATCTTACGCGAATCCGATATAAAAATTTTAATCCAAAAACTCATTTCTAAAAATCCATATTTTTTTTAAACAATTGTTTATCTGTGAAAACCCTAAAAAAGTTATAATATTAATATTATAACTTTTTTAGGGTAAACTTTTCCAAAATTCATTATGCATATTCAAAAAATTTTAGATAATTGTATTCTAGAAATATTGGAATTTTTTATGATGTGTTATCTAGTCTTGACAAAAATATTTACGGGAACGTTTGAAGTGTTAATTAATTGAAGTAGTATGTTAATTTATAATTAAAAAATAAATCAATTAATCATACTCAGCAAAAATCGATGACAACAAATTAACGGCATTTAAAGAGAGAAGTCTTGTACTCAAGGTGCTTTCACTGGTTTTGTAAGAATAAATAATTTTGTGGCATTACAAAACTTGGAAAATAGCAAAAACAACGTTTTTTATACTTATAGGTTAGGATAACTCAAAAACTTGACGTGATAGACCAGTTATGAGATCAGAGCGCATCAAACATTTGAGAAATAATATTGTAGATTTGAGGTCTTCCGTGGCTCACTCGGTAGAGCGATGGATTCGTAATCTTCGGGGTCCCGAGTTCGAATCCCGCTCTCGGCGGCCAAATGATACAAGCACCACTGTAACATGTGCTTTGTTCACAAATACACCAACGATCTCCGTCGCTAATTAGCATCGCTATGATAGCATAAATACAGCGACGTTAAATAAAATTTAAAAAAAAATAAATGTAGTTTTATCGTGTGTATGTAATTTATTTTAGTTATGAAATATTTTTATTTACAAAATAACTTTGTACTTATGTGAAAAATATACATTATTTTATAATTCTTTTTTTTTCACAATGAAAAAGGTTGCTTTTAGTGACAAAATTGAAACCTGTCAATGCGCCTAGACTTTTTCCAACGCTCGATGAAGCAAAGCTGAAAGCAAATTTTGTCTTGACAATATTGCATTCGAATAATACTAAAGTGCTTTCAAATATGCCTTTGATGAATTCCAGCGAAGTGTAAGTATATCTTAATGCATGTGATGTTTCTGTTATACGAAATAAATATAAAAACAAAGCTATTGTTTGTGGAATTGCCTTTAATAAAAGAAAATGTCGTTATATCAATACTGATAAATAATGTATGTGATAATTTAAAATTTATAAAGAATATACAAGTTTAAAGTAGTATTATAGCAAATTATTCGCATAAGACTTTGGCACTATAAACGTTCTATTATACAAAGTGACCATAATTACATAATTACTCTAGTTTTAAACAAGTTGCAACTTGTCACTAACACTAGAGTAATTATAGTTAACTTTGAAAACTAAGTTTTTATTAGGGTATTTGTTCGAAATTGAGTTTATATTGCTCCGCTAACATTCGATCAAAGTTATTATTATAGTATTTATTTATCAAAGTTTATTTTTAAATATGCAAGCTATAATGCCAGAATTATTTATTTTCAATTCCAATCAAATTCTA
The DNA here is from genome assembly GCA_017163975.1 of Anastatus disparis. NCBI lineage: Eukaryota > Metazoa > Arthropoda > Insecta > Hymenoptera > Eupelmidae > Anastatus > Anastatus disparis. Next base: position 9,179,095 of record JAFFSR010000251.1, read on the forward strand.
TTAAATTAAAATATCTATTTGTTAGAATAATTTTTAAAGTTAAAAATTATATAAATAATGTTTTTAGAGCCAATAATAAATTTTTTTTTAATTTTATATTTAATCATTGATTGAAAAATAAAATATTCATAAACTTTTTTATATTAAAATAAAAGTAATGGTTGATTAGCGAGACATTGTACGTCGAGCTGGACAGTGATACTATGTCCGTAGTTTTAATCCAGTAGTGAAACATAGATATTTAAATGTGTTCCACTTTTGGGATTTGCAAATTGAGATATACACGAAAGAGGAACAATTTATTCAACTAAATATCCGTTGTCAAGAGTAATTTTTATTTTCTTTACTGCGAATATAAGATCAAAATTAACATAGATTAAGATTAAATTAATAACTATTATCATAAACAATTGATCAATAATCTTAATTATATGTCTAATTCCAATGAATAGTTCAATTTATTTGCCCTTTATATTCTATTTTATATTATTAAAAAAACAGATAAATATAATTGATAAGTAATATTAAAATGATTTTAATAATTAATAGATCGGACAGCATGATATCGGACACATTTGCCGAGACACGAAAATTATTTCCGCACAACCTTGCGTTTGTAAGCGCTAGTTCAGACATAATTGAAGAAATAAAAACACTTGAGATAAATAATTCACAACCAGTGACATACTGGAGCAATGGCTATTATAAATCTCATGATTTTTATCTAAATGAAAAGATTACTTCTGTGTTTGAAGTTTATGATGATATGTTTGGAGATATTGAACGACCAAGCGATAAACTTGATTTGCTTGCTTTGCCCGTTGATTTTGATGGGCTTTCAGCTCCTGGATTAATTGTTATTAGGTAAATTGAAATTTTTCATTATTTTATATTATATGCTGTAGCTAATTGTAATTTTTTTGTATCATTTAAAATAGTTTATATTGAAAATTAAGTTTAAAACAAATAAATATTATCTTTTAATTAAAAAACTTTTTTTTTAATAATATGGATACAGTTTTTGAACGATTATAAGAAGTAAAAATTTCATATTATTTGAATTTTTTACTAATTTTAAATATATTAAAATATTTTTAAACTAATATCTTATAAAAATTTTACAATTGTTAAAAAAAAATATTAATTTATTTAAAATAGTATATTTCATTTATGCTCATGTTGTACTATATTTAACTGTCGTGCGTAGGGATTCTCTTTTTTATACTGCAAATACGTTGCCACTGCTAACGAGAGCTAAAGCTTTACTAAATCTCATCGGACTTGTTGGCGAGCAGTGGCTTGGTAGTTTGGTTAATGCAAAAAACTGGACTGACGCTTGGTACCTTGAGGGATCTGTCATTTATCTTCAGTACGCTCTCGTTGACAAGGCAAGTTTTTTTTTTTATTTAATATTCAAACTTTTTGCTCATTTTTTTTTCACATTGTCTTTATAGAATTATTTATTTCGCAAAATTTATTTATACACAATAAGCATAATAATTATTTATAAAAAGTTATAGTAAATTTGTGTATAATTTATTGAAAAAGAAAAACCATGATTAATCTCCGTTGTAATAAGATACTATTTCGACAGTGCAGATTGATCGGAGCCTCGAAGCATCCCATAACTTTTTAGTCGACGTTCAGTTGGATACAATGGAAAATGATGGTTACCTCATCGCTAAGTCTCTTGATTCCAAAGTCAATAGGACGCGTATTGAAGCATTAGACTTACCGGATAATTATAGAAAAGGTATCGGTTAATATTTTTAAAAATAATAATTTTTTTAATTATAAAAACAATTTAGTATGTTGTATTCTGAGAATAATTCAATTTAGAAGCAAAGAAAATCCACTTGGGTTTAGCAGAAATTCTGGTTTTATACCTTAATAGCGATCTGCTTTTAAGCATAAAATCCGTTCCTTTTGAATTCACTAACCGCAAGTGGATAAGTATTTTATTGAAATAAATAAACCACTAACTGCAAGCAGAATAGTATTTGATCAAAATAAATTTTCCGAAATAACATCTTCCCACTTTGAAGAAGAAGGTTTTGTATTGATTTTAAAAGAGAGCACTCAAGTAGAATACTCTTTTTGTTTCTAGAGTTTTTTTGGTTATTTCAAAGAAAGCTCAATTTATCTGATGAGCGGTATTTTCTTAAAGAAAAATTCTATATTTACGTAATAACGCATAAAAATATATTATTACGTTTGAAGTTAAAAAAAAATATAACAATTATGTCCATTTATAAATTTTTTTGCATTACATCCATTCTGAACAGCTTATGAGTTACCAATTTTTTTAACGTTTCTGTATTTATGCTATCATTGAAATACTAATTAGCGATTGAGGCCGTCTCAGTGTGTTCGTAAACAAAGCACATGTAACGTACAGTGGTGCTAGTATCAATCAGCCAAGAGCGGGATTCGAACTCGAAACCTCGAGATTGCGAATACACCGCTCTACAGAGTGAGCTACTGAGACCTCGATTATTCTAATATTATTGATAATGATAAATTGAGAATAAAATGAGTAATTATAGCTTAGATACGATACAACATACTAAATACGTATACTTTAAAAAATTTATTATCTTTTCCTATTAATTTTGGCACTCTTTCAAGTATAATCTAACGAATGCAATATATACGCTCGACTTTTATACAGGTGCATGTCTTATAAGCATGTTGCATGCGACGTTGAACGAGAAAGCCTTTAAGACTGGCTACGCTAACTTTCTTCGACGCTGGTGGGTATACAATCGCGCTTAAGTATTATATACGTATATATATACACATATTATTCTTTTGATCCCTCTCTTTTTTTTTACTTTGAATAATGTTCTTGCTGAAATGAGAGATGAAACTTCACTCTAAATTGGCCATTAAAAGAGATATGTAAAGTTACTTTATTTTCCTAGAGAATAAAGTAAAGACAGTTAATATTCGTCGTCTGAGAATAAAATAGATTAATTTTTAATTGTTTAATTAAAAATTGATTTATACACTGAATATTCAATTTTAAATTTTTTTTAAAACTGTTAATTAATCATATCAAAGCTAAATTAGATAATTGACGGTATACTAAAATTAATAGAATGATTGAATATTACTTTAAAATTAACCGTGAAGAACTCGGAGAAATCGATTAATTGTTTTGTGATTAACTTTATTTTACGAAAATTGTTTAAAAATTAAGAAAAACATTTAAACTTTTCAGGAGTTATAAAAACGCTGACGCTAATGATTTTCTGCACGATGTAGCAGCTGATGCAATAATAGATTCGGAATCAAAAGTAAAATTACATAAAGCCTTTTCTAGCTGGATTCATCAGCCTGGTTATCCATTGATTAATGTCACTTGGCATCGTGAAAATAGTACTATTATGATACGACAGGTAAGATTATAATCTTTTGATGATTCTTGTAATTTTTTTTAGAAACTTTATACATCGCATATAAAAATCCGAAAAAAATTAAACATTAAATATGTGTTTTTTGATAATAATTTACAAACTGTTTAAAGATCGAAAGTGTTTTAGAATTTTTTTGAATGCATGAATATTTTTTACATCTTTATTCTACAAAAGTTACGACTTTTGCGGAATAGAAATCAGTTTTTATGTATATATCAACCATTGAATTTTTATTTGATGTTTCGCACAGAAGACAAAAGGTTCTGGCGCTTCTGCTTTTTACGAGGCATAAAATGATCATCGTTGAACGCATTGCGCTGACATTTCTCAATTACTATTTATGATATTCGATGAAAGAAAAATAATCGAGAATTTCGGAATATTTTAAATAGAATGGTTGAATAGTTGCACATTTCATATAGTTTGTTTTATATACGTTTCTATTATTATGAGTGTTTAATTCAAAATTTAAATATTGAAATTTGTGAATTTATTAGTATTCAATGGTTAGTTAGTTTTAAATTTTAATAAAAAGTTTAAATCCCTTTCGAGAATTTAAAAAAAAATAATTAAATGGCTTGAATAAAACAAAAATTTAATTAGTAAAAATTTTTATTCTAACTTTTGATGATTATTGAAATATTTTTTTTAATTTTATATCATATTGGACCGAAAAGTTTAATTATTTCATTCCATATACATTTCTATTGTTTTAAATAATTTAAACTAAAGGTATATATTACCGAGACCATTCAGTTATTATTCATATTTAGACCGGAAATGAACCGTATATTATGAATGTCGGTTAGAAATATTATTACGGTCTAACGTCTAATAAATGTCTATAATATATTCTATATTCTCTTATTATTATCATATTTAAAATAATTCAAATTAACTCTCAACTTAAATTATCCATATAACAAATACATTTATTCTCTATAAATCATACATCTACCGTTACTTCTGACATTTCCTATTAAACAAAAAAAATCTCGCCTGCTACGTGCCTCTAATACCTTTTCTTCCTTTTTTTTTTGCAAAAAAACCATCAATAACTGACAGTTCGTTAAAAAGAAAGATGTATTAAAAAAAAACTAAATATTTTTCTATCCATCATCCAGGGAAAATTTTTTTTCGACGAAATAAAAATCGATGACGAAGATGAGGAGACTGAAACATTGGCGAACAACGATAACAAAGAATTGTGGTGGGTACCGCTTACGTACGTAAACAAGCAAAGTAATTGGTCTGAGCCTACAATAGTTTGGTTAAAGGGTGACGCTGAAATGGCATTGGAAAACGTTGCACACAGTGCTGACAATAGTTCCTGGATTATATTTAATGTTAATAGAACAGGTTGGTATTTCAATATATCGTTAGAATTTTTTTTTTCTTTTGTATATGTAAGAAATATTTCATAAACTAAAGTATTAAGATTGTGTTGTATATTTTGATTTTCTTTTTTTTAATGAAACTACTTGTTTAACAGATATTTAATCCAAATTAATAATTTAATTTTTGATAAATTAATGTAGTACGAAATTAGTGCTTGAAATTCATTATATTGTATAATTATAAGAGAAATTTGCAGTATCAAAAAAAATACTATACTGAATTTTCCTAATACTGCAAGTTTATCGCTCTATAACTACACAATGTAATAAAATTGAATAGAACATTTTTCTCCGTTATGTAACAAGTACTATTGATGTTTTTGTATTTTATTCGGCCATTTCTAAAGTTTTTAATTTAATCATCGTAGTTACTTGTATAGGAAATAAAAAGCCTTGATGAATTTAAATTTTCACAAAAGATAAAGTTTTGAATTTAATTTAAAATTGTATGACCGTGTCTAATTACTATCATAATGTAACGAAACTTTCTTCAACCGTATCATTCTCTACGAAATTACAATTAAATTGAGATTAATAAAAGTTATTTTTAAGAGTTTATTTCATTACTTTAATACGATATTACATTTTTTGTTAATTGAAATATTTTAATTAAAAAAATTTTTCTTTCTTGGACGCATTTTCATAAGGTTATTATCGAGTAAATTACGACGAAGCAACTTGGCATTCGATCATCTTAGCTTTAAAAAATCGACACGATGATTTTCCCATTACAACAAGGGCATCGCTCGTAGACGATGCTTTAAGTCTTGCTCGTCAAGGTAGTCTTAGCCATAAGATAGCTCTTGAATTGCTTTCTTATTATCTTGGTCCAAACGAACGAGATTATGCGCCATGGAAAGCTTTGGCAAGACACGCCCTACATTTGGATTTTGCGCTTTATGAAACCGCTGCCTATCCGAATTTCCAGGTAAACTTTTGAATTTTGATAAAACAAAATTGATGTGAAAAATATCTTTATATCTTTAAGATAATATTGTAACGAAGATAAAGATTTACTTTGTATTCATATTACTACTTTTTGTCATAAATTTTCAGAATATTATTTTTTTAACTTGAAACGACTTATACTTTTTTTTTGCAAAATATTTAAATTTTCTAAACTTACCATATGTTCTCTTATCTTATATTTATTTATAAATACATTTGACGCAGGAGTTTATGCAAAAGCTTGTATCAAAACTTTACGAAGATATGGAGACAAAGATAAACGAAGGATCACCCTTGGTAACATTGGCAATCGAATTAGCTTGTAAATACCAATACAAGAGATGTACCAAATGGGCGAAGGAACAATGGGCGGATATATATCAAAACAATCAGAATTCGTAAGTCACCATTAAAATAATGAAAGTTTTATTTCAAATTTTTTTAAAAATTTTATTTTAATAAAATCTACTTATTTTATAATTAAAGTAATATGGAAATCAAAATAACACGAACTTAGAAAAAAATTATTTAATATTTTTGCAATACACAACAAAAATTTCAAAATAATATTATTTTTCAATGTGAATTTTTCTAACAAGTTGTATCGAATAATCGAAATATTTAATCACAAATTAAACAATCTGTTTCAGGTTGTTTCAACATGTTCGTGAAACAGTTTATTGTATCGGAGCTCAGCGAGGAGGTCAAGATGAATTGTCGTATTTTATGAAAGAATTTATTAAAGAGTCAAACGATACCGATGAAAAAGCAAGATTACTTTCAGCTCTCGGTTGTTTCCAAACACCATGGATCTTACAAAAGTAATTGAATTCATTCCTTTTATAAATTAATCCAATTATTATAAATGTATGAATATATTAATTAAAAATTCTCAAAACTTACTTGAAATTATAAATTTTGTTAAATTACATTTTTAACTGAACATATTTTTATGTGAAATTGAAATTCCATAAATTTACTACGTTATTAACTAATTAATTTAATAAATGAAATTAAATATTTGAAAAAATTATATATGCACAATTAAAAATTAATAAAATTGATGCACAACAAATTTTCTCATGAAATTATATTATCCTTTATTACAGGATCCTTACTGAAATTCTGGAAACTAATAAGTACCAAGATAACGACATCAAAGTGATATTACTTTCTTACGCAAAAAATCCAGCAGCTGCTCAAGTTGCCCGTAGGTTTATTCAAGAAAATTGGAAAACCATTGTTAAAAGGTAAATGAAAATTCTTTTCCTTAACGAATCAAATAAATAAAATTTATTAATTAAGCCAGTTGTATTCTTGTTATATTATGAATAAAACATTATATTGTGTATATTTTCAAATTTTGTTAATAATTAAAAAAGAATTTCAAGACAATTCACAAAATAAGATACAGAACTATTAAATTTCAATTTTTAACAAATTAACGTTAAAATTACAATTTACAGGCTCTACATCATTTAGAAATAGTTAATCGTTTTAAAATTTTAGTCACTTACTTATGAGATTGTCTTTAAATTGCAATAAAAATTTTCAAATATTCAAAATATTATGAATTTATATAATATCAAATAAATCTAACTTCTTTAAAATAAAAAATTTTCAAATTTAGGTTTTCTAATTCGTATTGGACTATGAAAGCATTCGTTGAAGCTTCAACAAGTCTTTTATTCACTGAACGTGATTTAAATGAGGTTAGTTAAATCTCATTATTTTCTAATAATAAATAAAAAAATATAAACTAATTTTTGAAAATTTTTTCTACTTAATAGTTCAACAGCTTCCGAGATCAGCATGTTGAAAGTTTAAAGATGATGGGTCATTGGGTAGCGTTAAATGAAATGAAAGCATATTCATGGATATCGCGTTTGAAAGATTCTTCCAATAGCATTCAAAGATGGTTCAAAAATTACACGATTGCAGTCGTATAACATTAAAGAAAACTTATAATCTAAAGGTCCTTTATATAAAACAATGCGTTAAGCCAATGAATTTTTAATTCTATTTAAAAATTAGAAAAATTCATTTGCTTAAATTAAATTTTTAGGTACTTATATTTTTTTCCAAAAAAAAAATATTTATTTTATTTTAGATTATCTAATTGAATATTATATATTTAATCTAAAATTGAGTATCCTTAGAAAAAAACTTTATTGTAAGGATAACGAATACTTAAGTATTTGTACTTAAATCATTCAATCGTAGGATTTGCTAAAAAAAATGATTACTCAAAAGAAAAATTAAGTTTAATTTCACTAATTACATTAAAATAAATAAAAATTTCGAATCAAGAGCGTAGATCTCTTGCGCTGTTGCTCTTGAATCAAACAGAAATAGCATGGTATGAAACAAAAGTCGGTTTAGTCCAAAAAGTTTTGTAATTTTATTTCGAGGAGAAAATCTTTTAGTTTTCAAGGAAATTTATTCCGTCATTAAATAAGATTTTCTGCTTGAATAAAAATGATTCCGCTTGCTCGAAGAGTGGATTTTCATCAGTTTACAGAATAATACTTCTTTTGTTGAAAAAGGATGAGGAGAAGCGTGGTTTAATGAACTAAAAAAAATAACAATATGTTCTACCACAACAATTTTTATTTGTTCGAATGCTTTTTGTCAAAAGCATAATTATAAAACCAAGCAACAACGTTCTCGTCTTTTTGTTTTATTTTTTTTCGCTTATTTTCTAGAACGACACCTGTCATATTAATAATAAGTACATATTTAACAAATTCTTTATACGATTACACAATAAGAATCGTATCTAACGATCACATAATTATCATTGCTTACATTAATCGACTATCGTTTATTTTTATTTTTTTTTTATTTAATCCTGTATTTTTTTTCTCCTTTCACCTTTTTTTTTCTTTAGCTGCCCGCTTTTACGCTAGGCGATATTTTTTGTTTTATCATGTGCTACAATGACAATAATGAGAATAAACGACGCGATTCATCATATTAACAATACAAGATGTTTTCTCTTCTTTTTTTTTATTTCTTTCGTCGTTCCTTTTTCTTTTTCTTCTTTTACACGTACAGACGTTCGCATAATAAAACTTTGTGTAGATGAATTTATACAATTATCAATTGCACAGTGTCTTTTGTCTATCGCGTCGCAAAAAAATCGATATAATGTATAAATACGTCAAATCCGCACTTTGATGAACGTATTCATCTCTATTCTTTATTTGTTTTGTTTTTGAATGCGCTGCGAATGATCTCTCTTTCTTTCTCTCTTTTCTGGATGTAAATGCGATCATTTTAATGATAATTTAATGGTAATTGTAATAATTGTTGTTTATAATTATAATAATTAATTAGATAATGATAATAATGGTAACAATGTTTAGTTACATATGTATACGTGTGTATATATAGATATACATACACGCATGCATACATAAATAATTATCTAAATATAGGGCGCAATTATCTAAATTCTATAATTTATGTTTATATTTTGTAAATTCCCTTATTTGCGATCATTTTATTTTTCTTTGCTAACGATTAATAATTTATTAGCGTAGCAATTAATGTGTTTTTAAAATTTTCATTGTTGAATTGGACAGCTCGGATGAAAAATTTCGGGATAAAGATTAATTCAATTAAAACTAACAAACAAAAGTACAGAAATTATGCATATTTTTTATTCTTGTAAAATACGTTCAATATAAATAGAAAATCAATATCATGTCATGAATAAATGTTTATTCGTTAAATTTGAATAAATTTATACGATATTTTCCATTCGAGTTGTAATAAAGTTATTACAAATGCAATCGAAATTGCGAAAATTTTTTTATATCTAAGCAGGGTCGCGAATATTACAATATTTTTTTTACAATGTAAGAGATACCGTTAATAATAATTCGGCATCTTTTATTTCTTTTCTACCATCCGTTATCTGTTTTCACTTGATCGGATGGTCTTAATTTTTGTGAAAATACCAATTTAAAGGTATTTATTTACACGTTATTTACAACTGCCTAATTTACACGTGTTATGCTGCCGATAAATTTGACGGATCGTTTTTCCGATATATTAGATTTAGGCAGATTTTTCTTCACTTGGAAATAGACAATTTTTTCATCATATAATTTCATAAATTATATTCTTATTTTATTCTTTTAAAAAGAAATTAAAGATTTCGAAGAAAGAAAAATATAAGTGTCTATTCAAAAGTAATTTCAACTGTCTGCATCTTAAAATTTTTCTTTCTAAATTTTTTTTCCTCAGGCTTTCTTTGTTTTTGTAAAGTATTTTATTTCTTAAAATGAAAAATAATGTGCGCTTATTTTCTCTTTAATGTATATTTTTAAAGAGGCAACTCTTTAAAAATTATTGTACGACTTAATAAAAATGAAAATTTAAAAATAGCTTATTTTGTAAAAAATAAATTAAAATTATTTGTTTGTATTAAGTTAAGTTTAACGTTGTTATTATGATAATGTAATTATGATAATGTAATTTAATTCAATGTACATGCATAATTGTTAATTAGGTTTAAAAATTGTCATCTTCATTAAAAATAAAAACACGATGAATAAGTTACGAGGTGCGTCCTTTTATTATTAAAGCTAAATAACTTTGCACGCACTTATGAACAAAAAAAAATTGTAATAAAGAAAATTTTAAAAGTTATATCTTGTTTTTCTTTTAAGTTTTGTTACTACGTTATAAAGTTTCGTATACGTCTCGGTTCTTTTATTCATTATATAAAAAAGCAGCTGGAGAAACACAAAAATCGTGTCTCCTTTATAAACAAAATAACAAAAAATGAATTCAAATGTTATTGGCACTTTTTATACTGCAATTTTTTTACTTAAAAAATTAATATGACAATATTAATATTTCTTTCTACTTGCATTTAGTTGTAAAGGACAGAATTGTTTCGGCACAAAAAAAATCATAAGTCTCTTAATACAATATCCAAACACCTAAAAGCTACTCGAAAGAATAACTCAACAAAATGCCAATAAAATTAAAATCAAAAACTTCCCTTATTCTCCATCCAAACAATTTTATACATACAAAACATTAAAAAAGAAATGAGGAAGACAATAGAATGATAAACAAAGAGAAAAAGCGCTTAAATAAACTTTTTTTTTCAAAAAGCCATTGCAGTATATTGTCGCACTTAATGTTATTGACAAAAAAATAATTTAGTACATCGCTTATCATTACTTGTTTATGTTCTTATACATTGGCAGTAACACAATGGCAATTGATATACAATTTATTTATTTTTTTATTTCCAATAGTATCTTTGTTATTTATTTATATTCTCTTTGTTTCCGTTTGCTTCCTGTAATCAATTTTTTTCTTTAGCAAGGAAAATACAACCACATCATTTATAATTATATATAACTATGTTGATAAACAATAAACTTACGTTTATATGCATTTTATGTATATTTACAAGGTATATAATGGCGCTTATTTTCGCATATGCATGTGTGCAAACTATGTATAATCATTAAATATTATTGTTTAATTCATTTTCATTGTTACTGAGCCGTTTATTCCACTAGAAGCTACTATATCACTATTATTATCTTTATGATTATAATACCATCTCACGCGCAAAGGGTGGCTTACTTTCATTTACCTTTCTTTCCTTCTCTCTCTCTCCCTTTCTCTTTCTCACAATATATATCCAGTTGAAGAATAGTGCGATTCATATTTTATTTTTACTTTTCGTCTTTTTGTCATATAAAAAGTATTATCTGACTGGTAAAATATTAATTTTCAATTTCGTAGTGATCCAGTCATTATAAAAACTGTGATGAGGATAATTTTAACTATGAGAATGAAAATTCCGATGGCTTTGCTTAAACCTTTCGTAAAAGGCAAATGACGATTATTAATACTATTCCGGCCATTTTTTTTTAGCACATATATAAGTCAAATCTCAGAATTAATATAATTTTTTTTCCTTGGAAATTTGCCAAATTTATTACTTTTACAAAACTTAAAATCATTAGAATAATTAAATTAAAAATATATTTAAGAAAGTCGTATAGCTATCGCCAAATTAAGCTATTTTGTCAAATACTTGAAAAAAATTAACTCGAGTTATGATTAAATGTTAATATGTAAAAGTGAAAAAAATACGAATCGCACTTTAGTACATATCCTTTCTTTTAATCTATAATATTATTCTTACACTGGGATTTTCAGTTATTTTTCTTGGCAACTATACATATACCTATACATGTATATATTGATAAAAAAAGAATGAAAAAAATGTAGAAAACTATGTATATGAATAACGATACGCGCCGTGATATCGAGCCGAGTCGCGTACCAAATTCTTGACATATTTATTCTTTACAATACATCATTGATAAAATTAAAAAAATAAAATTTTTAAAATAATAAAGAAAAAGACAATACGTCTTTAAGAATTAGCGAGTACGCGTCCCACGCTCAAAAGTCGCGTCTAATAGCTATCGGCTTTAGAATTCGTATGCTTTACTCCTTCTTATTTGTTAACTATAATGAATGATTTATCGGAAAAATATTATATATTCATCGTATATATATATATATTTTATATAACAACTCTTTTCTCTTTTTTTTACTTAAGAATTTTATGATGTTACACGAATTCTCATGAATTTTTATATAGATTCTCAGGTATTGCCTAGTTTACACTTTTATATTTATTTATATTTAATAATACACGAGAAAACTTTTCCCCTCTTTTCTTCGAGAATTATTCAAGTAAATATTTTCTTTAGATGGATGATGCTTTAGTAGCGGCATTGAATTTCTTTTAATTTCCAATTTATAGAATGGTATATAAAGGATTTAATTTGTTTACACGCATTATTATTTCTTGTAATAAAATAACTATTTTACAATGGTAGAGAGGATTAAATGTAAAATATGTTAAAAATTAATCCTGAATTTATTATAGCCACTAAGAATTCAGAGATACTCGAATGATTCTCGAAAAAAATAATAATTATTATTACAATAATAGACAATTATTTTTATATGTATATTACACAATAATAATGCCAAAATATTTTGTGTATTTGACATAGTACGGTAATAATTTTTATTTTACGATAAAGTTATTTTACTGATAAATTATGCTGCACATTTATTCCGAGAAATAAATGATATTGTAGTTTTTTTGAAGAGAAGAATTGATAGTATTCTATAATTTAATAATTCGAGGTCGTTAGTGGCTCAGTCGGTAGAGCGATGGATTTGTAATCTTGCGGTCCCGAGTTCAAATCCTGCTCTCGGCAAACCATTGATGCAAGCACCACTGTACGTTACATGTGCTTTGTTCACAAATACACTGAAGACCTTCGTCGTTAAATAGTATCGCAATGCTAGCATAAATACAGCGACGTTAAATAAAATTTAAAAAAATGATAATTAGTAATTGATATATACGTTTATTGAGCCATTGTGAATCTCAATAATATCTTTTATTAAACTAATTCGATTTAAAAAGAAAAAAATAACAATAAAACAAAGATACACAATGGAAACTACATAATTTTAATGAATTATTTTTTAAAGCATTAACCAAGAAATAAATACTATATTTTAAGATTAAAGCTTATAATTTATAATTGTTTGACGTTGGTGTAGCCTATATAAACTACTACTGTAGTGGTAATTAGTGGTGCTGATTTTCCAGTTCACGTATAATGTTTTACGATGTTACTTGCGTCAATTGGCAAAAGATTTATGATTCGAGACTAGATCAACTGATTACGAATTTATTGCTTTACATACTAACTAGAAGAGTAAATTGCATTAGGATCTCAGATCTTTTAACTTTGGAATTTATTCATATAAAATTATTAAATAAGCTTTTATAGTTTATTAAGTTAGTATAGTTTACTTGTTCCAACTCTCAAAAATTTTTCAAAAAAAGTTGAAGTTATTCAAAAGTTATTAAGGAATAAAATTAGTGCAAAAATTTAACTGAAAATGTGCATGGAAAATAAATGCTGCAATTCACTAAATTTGATCTTAATTTTTTTCATAACTTTTGAACAAATTTTTTTTTTCAATCGAAAGGTTCTTTAGTAAAATTTTTAAAAAGTAATTAATTTTAAAACTATACAACTATAAATTAAATGCAAATCAAAAAGAAGTTTTAAAATTAAAAAAAACTGTTTATACTTTTAATAAAATTAATTTGAGAGTTTAACTAAATGGATGTGGGTTATTTCATAAAATATATAAAAAAAATGTTCTAACATTCAAGAAAATCCAAGATTGCAATGCAATGCAATGCACTCTCATAGTAAGATATAAAAAATTGTCAACTTTTTTTATTAAATATTAGTTTCTCAATTGAAGTTTATTATTTCTCGGAAGTAGATGCTGAGCTCATTCAACATTAAATAACTTTGGCGTAGTTTTTTATTCATTATTTAACGTTTTATTTAATACAAATGTTTATTCTTATTAAATTTATCTACCGATTATCGTTATTAATTTATTTTAATACTAGAAAAAAAAAACTTAAATAAATATAATTTTTATTTCCAAAAATATTATTTCCAAATCAAAACTCTATATTGCGATTAAAGAATTAATTATAAAATAATTATTTTAAATTTACTATTTAAAATTTGTTTTTTAACACTTATGCTGTCATGGGGATTTTTAAAACTTCATATAAAAAGGCAGCTTAATTTTAATATCTATATACCAAATTTAAAAAAAAAAAATCGAAAAATATTTCATTAACATCCTCATGACAATGAATCAGTTCCTGTAAACGAAAATCCATGAGCGCATTTCGGAAGTTCTCAAAGTAAATACATCAAAGTGTAGATGTACACTAAATATATAGGAGATACATACTAGTTAAAAGTTTGCGATTTTCGTTAGCGATCAGCTATCAATTCTCCGATAGCATTGAATTTCCACGCTATTAAATTTTATGCGCACGTTTATACGAGCAAATCGGTAGACGTTTTCGTTTATACCATAACTCAGGATAGCACATTCAAATGTACTTTTGTGTAAGGAAAGTATCGGTATAAATTGGGCTATTAAAAAATCTTTTTTTCTTTGTTTACGCGTCTTCTTTCTTTAATATTTTATGAGTTTTTCTAGTAAAAAGATTCAATAAAGTATATATAAATAGTTTATTCTAAAAACAAATTATAATTCTACATTGAAATTCCATTAATGTTTGATGGACCAAAAGCAAAATTTTTAAAAAGGATGAAACCATTTAAAATTAAAATAACTTATAATAAAACATAATAACTTTTAACAACAAAAACAAGAACTAACTATTTTTAATAAGTTTATCCAAAATCATGTAAAATTTTTTCCCGTTTACTGAAAATAGACGCACGAAAATAAAAGTTAAAAGTATTTTAAAACTTTAAAAGTTTTCTTTTTTTTCCTATTTAATCCTTGAAAATGCCACAGCGAAGCTGACCTCAATATTTTAAGCAATAACTTTTTTTAGAAAAGTTGTAATCCAATTTATCTAACATTAGAACTTTGATACTGTAGTTTTATTGAATAAAATATCGAGGTTGCTCAACGCTGATAAAACACAAAATTCAAATGGTTTGACTAAATAAGCATAACTTCATAATCCATAGAATTTAATTTTCATTTAATAATGCTCAAAGTATATTAATCTCGAATAAATTTTAAAAAACCATAATTTTTTACTTTAAACAACAAATAATTACGTTAGAAATTAGTATTAAAAATAAGCGTCATTTCCATATAGCAGTATATTTCTACTGTACCCTTCTGCGCATAATGCGTAAGAAGAAAAAAAAAAGCGAAAAATTGAATTTGTATTAAGTACAACTTGTTACAAGCTAATATCGTTTGCTATTAAAAAATCAATTATATCTTACGCAGGTTGACGCTTGAGCGACGATCATACAAAACATACTGTGCTCTATTCTTATACATGTTTATTAATATTGTAATTCTATATATTTATTATATAACAATATAATGGCTATATACGTGCTTGGAATCACGTTGGCGCGTTGCACTTTGGCGGATTACTTGATTTCTAGTAGTTAAAAATAAAAGAGAAAGAAAATTAAATAAAATAATAAAGTTATTTGTTTAATGAGCTTCTTTTTTTCAGTTTGTCTCTTTTTAAAAAACTTGCAGGCATTAACGGTCTTTATTAAGTTTGTTGTAGACACTTTATTCGTTTACGTGTACTTTAAGTATTTATACTTTTATTATACTAAATTTCACGTTATTCTCTCACAATTTAGTGTCTTGAGTAATTATATTGATTTAAGTTGAAAACCGAGTAAGCCATACTTACATCCGTAAATTATAACTAATAAAGGAAAACTAATTAGAAATATTCAAAGTAATTGAATAATTGTTTACATCCGAAAAAGAGATTTTAGCGAGCCATATTAACTTTTGTTTCCATGAGACATAAGTTTTTTTTTAGATTTAAATAAAATCAGTTTGTTTATACATAAATTAAATAATATAAAAAATTAGAATTTTAAAAATTAAAGTTTTATAAAAATCTTTTATGAACCTTTAATTTTGTGAGTATCAGAATAATCTACATAAAGGCTGCTCGTAATTTTTGATTATTATTATTTTAATATTTCAGCCTCGAAATTGCGCAATTTTAAAAAATTTGTAATTAAAAATCATCAATCTTAAAAATATTTGCACAACAAATTATTTGTATGCAATTAATAAATCTTATAAATTGAGGTACAGTCGAGTGCACATATTAAAACACATATCGTACATATTTTTGTGCGATCACATTAATAATACTTTAAATAAATATTTTAAATTAATTTATTATATAAAATTAAATTTTAACGAGCAATGAGAATGCATTGAAAAATAAAAATTACGATAATAATGTCATTGCAGCTTTAAAATCTTATTTTACGTGATTATTCGAATTTTTAATTATCTTTCTTTGGCGATTATAATTACGTGGCTCTTTTTTTTTTTACTATACACTTATAATTAGGGTCATTTGCGTTCCATGCGTTAGATCGCGTTTTTCTTGTTTTTTTCTTTTGTATAATAATGGCAGCTTTTTTTTGTATAATTACGATTAACGACCTGAGCGTAAACTATATTTATATATGTATATATTTATATACTTGGATACGATGTTCCTCAACTATAAATTTCATAACAACGACGATTCGAAAGAGAGAGAGAAAAGAAAATTTTTGTATAACCGAAGTTTATAAATAGCAAGACGCATTCAATGTAAAAATTTATCATCTCTCATCTGGGGAGAGGAAACGATCATGTGTCGTTTCTTTTTTTAATATATTTTTTTTCTTTTTTTTTCTCTTGCAAGAAGCGGAATATTCTTTTGGCTATTTTAAATCTTTTGCCGCAACTTGCAAAAATATTTTAGATTTTTCATGGAAAAACTTAATACTCTATAGCTATTAAGAAAAAAAAAACTGAAAATTTTTGGAATTTTAGTTTTAATATTTTGCTATAAATATTACTTTTATATTTAATTATAAAATTTAAAGTAGTTTTATTATTTTTCTTTTTAAATTTTTAATTCGAAATATTCTTTCCAAAAATTTTGAGCTTTATATTTTCATTGCATTGGATAAATATTCTAGAATATCGTTTTTTCTTACGATTGTTGAACAAAAGAATAAAAAATACAAAAGAAACATATCAAGCCTATTATAATAAGGAAACAATGAGCAACCATAGCGAGCAACGTAAAAACACAACTTGTCTTATCAATGTCTTTTCTTTTCTTTCATTTACTGTACAGTTGAAAATCTGTACACATATTAACGCGAATTTCATTTTCTTTTTAAATATTGTACATGTATATTTATACAAAGAATTCGCGTAATTTTTGTTTGTTTACGTTAAATTTTTAAAAATAAAATAGCAAATTTTAAATAAAATTTGAAATTAATGTTAAAAAGAGAATCGAATTATTTCAAATTTTAATGAAAAATTGACATTTTTAATTATATGCACGCTTTTTACTGTGTAAAAATACACAGTCAGATTTTCAACTGACTCCATAAATTTTTTTTACATTATAGTTACATTCAAATACAGGCGCTTTTCGTTACTTTGAAATAAACGCTTTTTTTGTTCACTTGCAAGTTTATAATATTGTATTTTTAATAGACTTTTTTAATTTAAATATATTGGACTTTTGTTGATAAATTTTAGATATCGTATTATTTATTTGCATAAACTTTCAATACGTTAGAAAATCTTTATCATTTTGACTAATATTCATTTAAGACATGACCGTGAACTTCTTTTCAATTAAAATTTATTTACAATTTCCTATAAACTAATTTAGTATAATTTTTTAGGTTATTAACAGTAAATTTAATAATATAGAAGTATGTGATATTTTTTTAAACTCTGAATTTTCATAAGGTACAGGAATAGTATTTTGTTTTTTTCCTTGATTTCGGAAAAAAAACTATTTTTATTTATAAAATTATAGAAATAATAGTTGCAATAATGTTCTGAACCACAATAAAAATTCTAAGATTGCATGTAATCATATTAAACCAGAAAAATATTTGATATATATCTTTCTTTAATAAATATTATAAGTTAGCAGATTAATATAGATAGGAGCTAAAAATTTTAACAATATCAATTCACTATTGGCATTTATGTAAAAAAAATAAAATTTTAAACTTAAAACTCAAAGAAGCCTCACAGTCGTCAAAGCGTAAATTTCAACGTAACAAAATATGAGCCACAAATCTTCATAAAATCTTAAAATCTCTTCATCGATACATCATCGAATTTCTGATCTTTCTCACGAGCCCATACACCGTGTTTTTTCCGTGCTCATTTCATCGAGGAATCAAAAGGGTTTTGGGAACCTGTTTATGGGTTCTACTTATGTGATCAATAGGGTATATTACGTTGGATGGTATATTATTTGTTGTTCTATTTATCTTTTTTTTTGGTTTCACTTTCGTTCCTCTCCCATGATATTATTTTTACTCCACGGTGCAGGGCTCGTCGGATGACTATTGTGGTGGACATTTGACAACAGTCGTCGTTGCAAATTCACTAAATTTTTTATCGATAGGAACTCGATCATCATAAAGTGTTGGCGCTTGAAGTATTATACCAGCTGTGCCTACCAGTACTGCTAATGTAAAGATCCATAGGAACAGACGGTCTAGTACCATCGCCACATATTTCCAGTCCTCCTTCACCTGAAAACAAAAAAATGGTATATAATTTTTTAGCGTCAAACAATAACATTTCAGGTATTCATTTTTAAAGATCTTTCAAATGAGGAAAATAAATAATTCATATTATTGTTCTAAATAAAATTAAATGTTAAATTAATAAATCGATATATCGATAACAGTTTTAGCTTAAACGTATCTGATCATTTATTTAACATAAATCTGTAAATTAAGAAGGATCGCTCATTAGGTACCATATATTTTGTTGGGTTCTTTAGGGGCACCAATATTATACATTTCCATAAATAAATTTACTTTGTACAAGGTGTTCAAAAATACTAGGAAGGTCGATTTCCTTAGAATCGAGACCAGGAATGAAAAAAATGACCAATACAAAAGTTGTTGGATTTAAAAATCCAAGTACAATGGTGATTTTGATTTTGACCTTCACCATGACCTTAAAGGTAATTAAAAATTTTTTAATGGGAGCCCATATTTTTTACCTCAGATTCTTGAAGAGCGCCAAATTTTAATTTTTGAAATGAATTTCTCGTTCTTCAAGTATCCGACGTCAAAATATGGATTCCTATTTACAAATTTCAAGTTGACTTTGGAATTATCTTGAAGGTCATGGTGAAGGTCAAAGTCAAAGTCACCATTGTACTCGTATTTTTAAATCCAACAACTTTTGTATTGATCATTTTTTCATTCCTGTTTTCGGTTCTGGGGAAATCGACCGTCTTGGTACTTTCTGAACACCCTATATTTTTAAAATATCATTATTTTTATGCCAAGAATAAAAAAGTTTCAAAAATAAATACTAAAAAACTAAATATTTTTTCTTGAAAAGCCCTTTGTTATTACTTACTTTTATACGGACTTGATAGCATTGTATACTGGTATTCTAAGCGCCTTAACATTATAATTGTAATAACAGCTTTACTCGATTTTACATTGATTAAATATTTTAAAACTTTTACAGTTATTTTCTTTTTATTTTCATCGCTTACTTCCTTTTATTCTAAATGTTATTACAATCCTTATTAAATAATCGTTTGCTATTCTTTTTTTCATAAAAAACTTTCAGGTAGTAATAAAGTTATAATCAATTTTGTGCATAAATTATGACCTTTTCTATTTGCCGATGTGTATAAGATATTTTTTCCTGAAATTGTAATTGTTTACCTTATATTTTGTTTATACCAATGAAAAGATAAATGTTTCAAGATGATTCTATTTGAGTTTTACCAAAAACTGTTAGTTTTGAAAAATATCATTATGAGCGACCCTCTTTAAGATTCATACAGATTTTAAATTTACAAATCTGAAAGCATTCAAATAATTCTGTTATTACTGCGACTGATATTTGGTATTGACTATCAGAGTATAATAATTAGAGTTCTCGTTAACCATTCTCAAAGTTCCTAAAACATTCTAACAGTAGCATCAAAATGTTCAAGGTAACGCATAACACTTAGTTCTATTATAGATCTCCGAATGTTCTGACTAGCAGTGCATAACAATTAGTCATTCTATATAAACTATTCTCAACATCCTCAGAATGGTCGAATTGAATTTTCGAAGCTTGTTGTTGACTTTACCCTTTCATTAGATTAACAGATCACTACTAAAGGGTTTATCTAAGTTTTTTTTCTTACTTTTATCAAATTATTCTAACACTTTAGAGACACTCCAAATTGATCATTTCGAAGTTTTTAAATAATATTATATACTATTTAACTTTTTATTACAAACTATTACTAATGATTTTTAATGATTGATTATTAATGTAAAATGTTAAATAATCCTACCTTGGTTGAATCTTCGAGCATTTTGGTGTGCTCAGCAATAAAACGTACACATATACAAGACCTGTGTATTTCGGGTGGACACCTTGAATGTGTAAAAGTCGATGAAGGCCGCAATACCGGGCTTTTAGAACCATGATTTGATGCATCCAAAGCAGCAGCTGCAGCTGCTACAGCTGGATCACTAGTCGGTCCAACAGCTAGATCTTCGCAATCAGCGTGTAATGGTAATCGCGGTAAACTAGGACCGTGTATCAAACAGCTACCACCAAAACGAGCGCCATCAGTCAAACTGTAATTCAAATAATAAATTCGATCATTGATAAAAATAATTAAAAAATATTTTTTTACAATAAATATTTAATTTTTTTTATTATGTAAATTTAATGAAACATCAAGTATTAAGGATAATTAACAGTATCAAATAGAAATAATAAAATTATATCTTAGTCAATACATTATATTCAAAAATAATACCAATATTTATAATAATAATTAAATAATTGTTTATTAATTAAGTTAGAAGAACTAGATTAATTAAAACTTAAATTTCTTGAAATTTTCATTCACTGAAATTCTATGCATTTTTAATGTTGTTTTAAAAAATTATGTAAATATTATTTATTAGTTATTAAATGTCGCGAATAAAATATTTCATCTATCAAAATGTAATTTTTACCCAAAAAAAAATAAATTTTTAAACTCACTATCACTTGAATATTTATTTTTCAAATATTAATAAATAAGAAAATTATTGTATAATAGCTCGAAACATAAATATATTTGGATGTTAAGAGCAATCAAGTAATTTCAAGCGAATTTCAACTTTTACGTAACTTATAAGTAATATTATAATGTGAAGTTACTTTTGTAGATGTATGTGTAATCTTTTAGAAATTTAATTAATTTAATTGAACGCTGTTCATTATAAATTAATAAAATTCTTTGTTTAAAAGATGAAGCTTCTATCTATGGATTAAAGATGTTGATCAAACGAAAAGGAAAACTACATGGTATATAATGATAAAGAAAAATACTAATAAGTGGATTAATAGAGCTTTATTATATGTATAATAAAGCTCTATTATAAATGGCTATAGCCATTTCAATTTTGAAGATTTTTCGGTAAATTTTTTATGTTGAAATTTCATTACTGAGAAAGTTGATCAAAAAAGAAATAAAAAATTCAATCGAAAACAACAAAATTTTTTAAGTAATTCATGTATTAAAAATAACCATTTATTATAAATTTTGATAAATTTTCACTAGCACATAATTTTTGAATGAATAACGTTTTTGAATTTTAGGGCTTCACAAATTAAAACGGAATATTTAATTTAATTTTTATTTTTAAATGTATTTCCAAAATTCATTGATTATCAAGATATTACATGTCAAAATTTAGAAGGAAAATCAGCATGTATCTAAAAAATTGGAATCATCTTACAGATATTTTTTTTTATCATCAAATGCTATGCAATCATCCTTAAAGTTTTATTTATCTACAGATCAGTCTTCCTTGTTAATTAAACCTACTACGATTAGAATCAATGTGTTTAGAAAGAAAAAGAACATTGCTCAAATCATAAATATTATTTGAAAATATATACCAAAATAGCATCAAATGTATTCATTTGAATATAAAATCAAAATATTAATGACGTAATTAATTCATGTAAAATTATTTTTTCCTTGACATAAAAATACAAATTTCTTTTTATTAAAACTTTTAGATTAAATTATATGTTCAAATGGCTCCTTTTAACTTTTATAGTTTTAATCAGTTATTTGAGGAGTCAGTGGCTCAATCGGTAGAGCGATGGATTCGTAATCTCGAGGATCCGAGTTCGGATCCCGCCCTTGGCCGATTTTTACAAGCACCACTGTTATGTTACATGTGCTTTGTTTATGAACACACTGAAAACCTCCGTCGTCAATTAATATCGTAATGATAACATAAATACAACGACGTTAAATAAAAAAAAATTAAATATAATTTTAAAACTTGATTTAAATTGTCTTCCATTACATGTAATGGAAGCAAATATCATTTTTTTAACACTGTAGATAAAATAGTTAAAACTATTATTAATTAGATAAAATTATTTATTTGTGATTTTAGTTAAAAGCATTAGTTATAATACTATCATATGTTTTTATTACATAATTTATATTTTTTATTGTAAATTATTAAATGAATTATTAAATAAATAAATAAATTAAAATTACGAAAGTTTTATGTTTAAAGTAAATGCAAATAAAACAAATTTTAATTTTTGCATACATATGTAACATTTCACGTACGCATTGTTTTATTTATCCTACAATGTTATTCAATCATTTGTATCACGTTTAAATTTATTTGTAAAGTTTTTAAGAAAGAAGAACTGAAACTATTGTTTTAAAAGTAGGTCATGGATATTTTCAACCGTAAATTGTAAGCTTCTTTAGGAAAAAAAAATTTATTACAAATGTTAATTTAAATTTATTTAATAAACAAATTTTCAACTGTTGTTTTTCATAAAACCGAAAATTATTTTTTATTTGCTTACACAAAATAAAACAAGATATAAAATACAATGATTTCAGTATTTCAATTTACTAGTATGCAAAAAAAAAACTAAGTTTCTTGATAAAAAAGTATAATACAAAGTTTGAAAGTTTAATTTTTCTTTAACCTTAATTCTTGTATGTATCAAAGTGTCTATCTCTCTTGGCGCTTTAACCTACATTGGGTTACATTTCCTAAGAGAAGTTTTTCATGAGTGCGCATAGTAGGGTACGTGAGTAGCAACTATAATGAGTATTATAGAAGCTTTTGGGTGTTATACACTTACCTCGAGGGAGAAAGATCGTCCTTAGACGAAGCACGACTATGGAATCTTTTAGAAGGCGTAAGATGTTCGTCGCTTATGTCGTGACACGACGAATGATAGGGATAGTAAGATCTATCTTTGCTACCTCTCATACCACGCATCAAGGCACGCGTTGACGTAAACCTACGAAAAATAAATATTTAAAGAAAAAACATAGTAAAACGAGCTTTATCTTTCTTAATATAAAGTAGAAGTTTTACTGCAAATTAATGCTGAGTTTTTTAATTGTATTTGTTGTTTTATCGTAATAATATTTTGTTTACGATCAATATAACTAATTTTTTATTTAAGTAGCATATAATTTTTATGCTTTTGCATATTTCTTTTATTATAAGAGCTAAACTGAAGCATTTGTATGATAAGTTAACTTTATAAAATTATTATGAAATGAAACAAGAAATTTGCAAAGTGCAAGGATAAAAAACTTTTGAAAGTTTCTCATTCCTTATTTTCACAATTTTCTTTACGCATAGATAAAAAAAACGTACTTCCGAATCAAACAATTTCTCGATGTAAAAATAAGATTTTTCATATAACGTCGCCAAGAAAAGCAAATGCTTTTAGTTTCCAACAATTTGTCAGTCGTGAAACCCGACGTGAAACATTTGCTCTAAGTTTTTGACACTTGCGAATACGTTTTTGTACAATTCTATCGTTGTTTTTAACTCTTAGATTTCCAGTCTTTTTTTTTTCTTTAACTCATTCATCTTTATTTTTATTTTTTCTCTTTCTTCGCTTACTATATAAACTACTAAAGGGAATTCGATAAAGGTATTTGTTGAAATCCTGCGATAGCAAAGTAAAGTTTGTGGTGTCCCTGACCATGCGGGTTTTCCTTTTTCTAGAAATTTCTCTTGCAAGATTGGAGGCTTTCCAGAAACGAGTTTAGCTATAAAACGATATATAAAGGTGCTGAAATTCTGATCTCATTTTTTTTATTCCTTTCCTTTTTCTTCTTCCTTTCTTTTTCGCTCATCCAACTTTACGATAAATTTATAGCTTTAAATTGTGGATTTGAAAAATCACTCGAAGAATTGATTTCGGAAAGTTCTGTTTTAAAGTGGTTTTCTCTCTACGCCTATATTTTAAAGTTTAGCTTGTATAATCCATGGAGTATAGAGTATTAAAGTTTAGTTTATCTTGAATTCAGAATTTAATACAAATGTAAAGTGATTTCTATTTTAACAAAGATGTTTGAGAATTTTTATGAAATGCATAAGAATTACATACATTCAAAGACTATTAAATTGATTTATGTTTAGTTTATTAAACATTTTTTACACTATGAAATGGAAAAGTTACAATGTCAGTTAATTGATACAGAGTATCAGAAGCAGGGTTTTTAGTTTTTAGTAGTATAAGACGAACGTGGTAAGACCGAAACTTGGCTTTCCTCTTTTTTTAAAATATTTTATGACTTATTGAAATAATTGAAATTTCTTTGTTGAAACTTTTCAAGAGTACGAGATTTACATAAAACATTAATTGAACGCGTTTGTTAGTTAATGCTTTTTCTTCTCTTACTTGAAATATCAAAATTTATTCAGATTTTCTAAAGGTAAAGTTTGCAAAAAACTTTTTAATGAACATTTTGAAATTTGGTTTGAAAAGCTAGAAGATTTATTCAAGTATTTGAAGTATTTGTAGTTAAAATCCGTATAAATCAATCTAATCTTGATAATGGTTTAAAATTGCAAGTTAAATTTAAATTATCACGATCCTTTGAATATTTATTTAAATCTTTTTAAAAAATAGCGTAGTTTTTCTGAAATAATAAAAAAAGTATAAATATCATTGGTTAAAAAAGAGATTTCTATTTTATTTTATGATTTCCGTAATATTTCAAAATCTCGCTAAAAAATCTAAAACTAAATACAGAATAAAGCTGAAAACGAGGTTAATAGTATCACCCATGACTTTACTAAATTGATCCAGTGTAGTAGAGGCGTGTCGTAGAAAACGTAACCTACTTGCATAAATCTGCCCCTTTAAAAAAAAGACTTCATTTTTTTTATCTGCGATTATAAAGACCAACGGCGAAAAATATATTTATTACATCTTAGATCAACATCTCGAGATATGGCTATACGTGAAAGTATAGCTCGTAAATTGGTTAAAGCTGTGAATTACATGTAATAGCGATTTTGGGATATAGAAACTGATAAAAAAGGAATTTGAGAATATTTGTAACGATTTTGGGACATAAGATATGGCAAGTAAGAAATATTAGTTAGTAGATAGTATTTCTTAGAAATATTTTTAATGATCTTTCGGAGCGAATTAAAATTTAAAACTTTTCTAAAATTCTGTTTGAAGAATTAAATTAGTTTAATAGTATAAGTTGTACCATGAAAGCAAAAAAATTTTATTTCACTAAAAATGAATTTTAATTAAATTTCTAGCTGAAATTTTAATTAAAAAAATATAAAACAATTTTTTAAATCATCTCTATTTTATCTAAATTTTTTTATACAGAGATAAAATGGAAAAATAAAATTAAAACCTTATAAATTTTTTTACCAAATAATTAACAGAAACTTTATTTCTAAAAATAATAAAGTTTTTATTAATAAAATAGAAATAAAATTATAATATAAAAATCAAATGCTTCAGCTTCGCTATTGAAAAATACAATTTAAATTTTTTACATATTTCTGGATGTAGAAAAATAATAGTAATATAAAATTTAGCTTACCTCGTAGGTTCGAATTTATATTGTGGCCTTCTCATAACAAGGAGCCTCGGTAAAATGTGAATAAATACCCTTTTGACCCAAGGTGCCATCTTGTGCGTTTGAGGTGAACGAAAATGGACATTTAGAACGACAACGGTGACGCATATACTGTAAGCATACACATAAAAGAAACGATCATGTTACTACTCAGTTTAAAGTTAAATTGTATGATACATTAACTATATCAGATAGCTTCATACAAATATAATTGGATGAAATCAAATTTGATTGGACATTAATATTATTAATTTAAAATGAATTTACGTTATAAAAAAATGTTATAATATTGTAAATAGTGGTTTTATCTCATATTTAATTAATTATTTGGTTAATAATTGATGACATATAGAATTTAGGATTTTTGGAGTTATAGGTTTCCTTATTTTAGATTATAAACTAAGAAGATTGTATAGATTTAATGAATATTTTTTAGTTCCCAATTATTTTAATGTGTTTTAATTTGATTATGATTTGAAAATCTATTAAATATTCGATAAATATTTTTATTTGATCGGATATATTAGTATTAACAAAATTTCAAATGTCTAAATATTCTTTAATAAAAAAAATATGCAATGAATAATAGTAATATCTTCTTTAACTGCGAGTTTTCTACCTTAGAGCAAAATTCTAAAATGCAGATCGAACAATGTACACCAGAGGCGTTATATGCTAGCCAAGGAGTATAACGACAAAATGTAAAGTTTCCAAACGCGAACTTTGTCAAAGGTGTACATGTTTGCGCCTGGGGTATTTCAAACTTTTCAGTGAGTATAAGAAAAGGAAAAAGGAAGAGAAATCTTAAACAAGATGCATAAAAAAATAAATGAAGAAAAATTATGCGAGTGAATAAAAATTAACGGTTATAATTAAAATTTGTTTTTTAAATAACCAATTGATTTTTTTATAATTTTCAAATTGTTTATTTTTAAATATCAACATATATTTTTTAATAGTACAAAATTTTATAGTCAAATACAAAAGAAAACGCATAAATATAAAACGTAAATAAAACAAATCGTATGCTATGGATACAAAAGAGCTTGTTTGTATAGTACGAAAATATCTAACTGTAAAATGATACAAAAGAACCCAATCACGAATTACTATGGAGTGGTTCGATTAATAGTAGTATCAAAGGGCCCAGCTGTAAAGTACGAAATAATACTTTGTATCCTTTGTATAGTAGATTGCGTATATTGCGTACGAGTAATAATGTAATGTGTTCGTTTCAGTTAAAAATCAACTAACTTTACTATGAATATCAGATATGATATTTATTTTTGTAAATAGTTTATAAAATAATTAAATAATAAAGGTCATCACTAAATTGGTTGAACTTTTTTATGATTATTAAAACTACGAAACAAATTTTAAATATTAAGATATTTGTATTCAGAAATATTACAGTATCTATTGTCAAGAATTTGATTAATTTATGATTGAAATTCGATAGAACTTCTTTTAAATTGAAAATTCAATGAATCTTTATAATATAGAGATTTTTTATTATTGTTTTTATTCAAGCCCGACAATGTACAGATAAAAAAATCTTTAACGTTTGTTTTTAAAGTACATGGATAACTAACTCTTCGACTTTGTAAGGAGTATATACTTGTTCAAATCGCTATCGCTTCACAGTTTATGCTATAGTTCCTCGATTTTTAAAATTGGAAAAAATATTATAGTTACATATTATTATAGTACAAATACATTTAAAAAAAATAAATAAAACTATTAATTTAAGATTATATTTCTCAACTACTAAGTTAAAAATGATTTCTCTTTTTCCGAGTAAGAAAATAACGTAAAAAAAGGAAAAAAATAAAGAATTGTAGGGCGAAAGTAAATAGGATCGTTCAAAAGAAAAGAAATGTAAATTTTACGGAGAGGAAGGTAATTTGTATAAAGAGATATTCCAAGCTTGGAGGACGGAAGAATTTAGCCTTCTATACCTTTTCTCAGACTCTCTTTTCTTACTGATGATATAACGAACGGATAGCAATTCAAATTGCATTCGCCCTTTTCCCCAAGAACGCTTCCATACTGTATCATCTCCATCTCTTTCGCACGCTCGTTTGCCATTAATCGCGACCAGGAAAGTGTTGGCGCATTTTTACAACTTTCTTATTTTTTTTTCTACTTTCAATCTTCTTTTTTACCTTCTTCATTTCTTCGTGCCTCAATCGTTTTTATAAGTCTTTTTACTTTTTTTTCAATTTCTTTTGATTATTATTTTCTTTTAATCCTTTTAAATTTTTTTATCATTTTTACATCATTTATGGAAAGTATAATTTAAATTATCTCAAATGATTTTATAAAAAATTTAGTTTTAGAAATTCCTAATTTTAGACAATTCCTAGATTTATTTTTATTTAATTTATTACATTTAGTTTTGGTAAATTTCGATTCTCTTCTAATTGTTTTATATAAAAAAACTTTGAAATTGTTTCATTGATTTTATTTTATTTTTCTTCTATATTGATAAATATAAACGACTAAGTAATTTGCAAGAAAAATTGGATTTCGGTATCCAAATATTCTTCAACCTTTATTTTAATTATAAACGTAAAACTCAATATTTATTCAATAAAAGACGTTCATTAATATTCTTATATATTCTAGGGATGTAAAAAGGATCGATTCAAGACCAAGAAAAAATGTTGAATATTATATAAGGAACTCTTATATCATAAAGATTTACAATAAAGAATTTACGTATAGTTAGTTAATTCTTTATTTTTTTATTCAACAATGCGTGAATCTTTGAATAAATTTTCAAACTGGATAATAAAATTTAATTAAATTTTTTATGAAGTACGTTTCGCTCCTATATTATCTAGAGAGCTCATTAAAAAGACTTTAAAATAACCTCTTCTCGACAAAAAGTAGTGTACTTTTAGAAGTAAATATACAAATTAAAAACGATAAAGTTGCTAATGTTAAATTAAATTCTATTAAGAAATTAAAAAGAGAACTATGCAGTAAGAGATCCTTGATAATGAAAAGCTTCATAAGTGTCTCACGTAGCTTGTACAACTAACAAGGAGAGTCTCAGGATTTTTGGACTCAGATGTTTTTAGTTTTGAGATACTTTTTTTTACGTGAAATTCTAAAGAAAGCCACGTCTATTCGGTCTAACATTCAATTTTTTTAAGGTTTTAGGCTGTTCTCTTTAAATTTTAAGATTTTTTTTTTTAAGATAACTGAATAAGTTTTTAATCTGTATAGCTTTGTAATAAATAATAGAAGACTTTTATTGAAACGAGATTCAAAGCTTTTGTTTTAAAAAATGTGTTTAAAAAGACCAACCACTCTTCTTACAAATAACATACTTGCCATACCTCTTATTTATTATCAATCTTTATAAGAAGAATGTCTTTTATTTAAACTAAAAAGAGTGTTTGTACTTGTTAGAGCGTTTTCTCGACTCATGAATGGATCATTTTTCCATATATTTAATGTGAATCTATATTTTTTTTTAATAAAATTGAATATTAATTGAATTATTCACTATTAAAAAATCTACAAAATATGCAATTTTAATAATTCTAATTTTTATATAAAATTCCCAATCTATTCTCATGATATATCTTATTAAAGTTTTTCTTATATTTTGTATAAAAATATCTTAAGCATAAGATCTAACGAAAATTTTATTATATATAACCCCTATACGTTAACATTATTTTAAAATGTAATGCGAAGCATGTTAATTTTTCTTGACAGTCAATACTAGGATGTTATATAACCCAACAGGCAAGAAAATCTATGCATAAGAATGAATCGGTCACCGCAACTAATGCGATTCTCAACGGCTTTTCCTGATGATATATGCCTTATTTCGACTCGTGAATAATGAAGAAAAATATTTAAAATTCAGCTTTTTTCCATATTATTTTAATATTAATACATGAAAGTATAAGGAAATAAATTTTTAATTATATTTTAATGTATCTTAAACGAATTTCAAATAATTTCATTATATTTTATATAATTTATTAAAGACATTCCAAATTCATTTTTTGTAAATAATTTGTGCGAAATCTTTTTGAATATTAAAATAAAAATAAAATAATATGAACTCAAACTTAATCGGTTCACAATATGTATATGAATATATTTGTTTGTTTATTTTATTTAACGTCGCTGTATTTTTGCTATAATTTTGATGCTAATTAGCGACGGAGGCTCGCTCAGTGCGTTTGTAAACTTCAGCACATGTATCGTATACAGTGGTGCTTTTATAAATCAGCCGAAAGTGGGATTCGAACTCGAGTTCTCGAGATTACGAATCCATCGCTCTGCCGACTGAGCCACTGAGGCCTCATCATAGATTATAGTAGTATTAATTTTAAATACTGTTTACTCTCATTTTTATAATTTAAATATATTTACATAACATTTATAATATACATTATATAACGTGGTTGCTCTAGCAAACGATATTTCATTAATCTTGTTCCTTTATAACAAAGAAATAGTTAATTATTATTGAACTTTGTTGTATAATCAGCTACAAGTTAACTTGAAGTTATGAATAAATTATACCGATAGCTTCTATGTGCCAAAAACAATGTTTTTCAAAGTTTTTAGATAAAATAACCGAATACACAGGAATAAGGAAGATAAAAAGCTAATTTACTTAGCTACTGAATTAATTTTGTAAATATATTTAGTATAACGCTGCAACTCATAAATATTTTATTAAAATAATATTTGCTTTATATTAGTTAAATAAAGATTCAAAATTTATTCAACAATTATAATTTATATTATCATGCGGTATATGCACTTGACTGTTAAAAAGGTGTCAAAAAAATGTTCATTCTAATTTCCTAAAATAAATTGCTTTTTGAATTTCTAACTAAAATTCGACCAATATAAAATAATGCAATAAACTTCATGTCAAAAGTTTAATTTATTCTGAAACTTGTTTCTATAACCAAGTTTATCTTTTGGTGAGTATGTAATTTTTATCGAGAATCAACGACAGCGTCAAGAGCCATATTATACTCAAATCAATAAAAAGAAGTAGTTGTGTCAACCATAGAACTGTTACCAAATTTATTTTAAAACATATCGACTCTAGAGATAGTAGTGTCCAATAAATGATTTATTTATTATATAAAATACAATAAGATCAATATTTTAATCATATTATTAAAAATCCTTTTCCAACCAATAAATAATAAGCACAGTCAAATATATCGTTCATATAAAAATTGAAGTCAATATTACTATACATTATAAACAAAACGAGTAATAAAAGCAATCCTCTTTTAAGAATTTTCATTCTCGAGAAAGGGTAATCAATCGTGGTAACTTCAACGGGTCGTCACCATTCAATATGTGAACCACTTGTATTCAGTTTATATTCTAAATATTATTTTTGGCTAGAAATGATTTTGTCAAACAATGATTTACATGTAAAATTAATTTGCACGTTTTATGTTGATTCCGATTATTTTTACTATTACTAGATTATAACTGTTATTTTATTAAATATTTATTTTAACGAAAAATTGAATATTTATCTTTCATTCCAGTGAATCATCACAATAGTATTTAATTTCAAAATACTCGTTAATATTTAATATTTTAAAATCGTTTATTCAAAATATAATTAAAGTATAATCAAAATGTTATTATCAATTTAATAAATAAAATTTAATCAATGGAAGCAATTTTTTAATTTGATTTGCGTTAATCGCCTGTTTTGTATAAATTAAAAAAATTAATTATTATTATTATTCTAATAATGTTTACAATTTAGATGATATAACTAAAAAAATAGATCACGTTAAGTTGAAGTTTAATAAATTTTTCAAAAATACAATCACCTTTTATTTCAACACAGACCGCTCTATTTTCTAATTTTGGGTTGAAATTTTAATCATCATCAATAGATTTGATCTATTTTCAGAATGATACGATCAAACGCAAGATATTTCAATTGTCAAATTAGAAAATTTCTAAAGTGAAGACCAAGATCTTGAGAGATAAAAAATGAACATGAAGCCCTATCTTTTACTTTCTTTATCTATTTTTTTTCTTTAAGGTGATATAAGCTTGGTATATATTGCCGAGATGAAGTTTGAAAGAGTGGAAAGAGTTTTTACGATGCGTGTAATGACGGTCAAGACTTAAACATATAAGTTCAGGATGTCTATAATTAATTACTTTTAGAGAAATAAAGCATTTTTTCGCCTTTTTCCTGCTTCTTTCATCATACTTTTTATATAAAGCTTGTTTTATAGGATCTCGTTGTTTGTTCTATATTTTTTTTTACGTTGCCTAACGCTCGTTAGTCTAGAAATTTCTTACGCTTGCTTGAGGATATAGTACGTTTATCAAGTTTTTATATAAAACAAAAAGGATTTTCGAGTTTTTACGGGTTTCCGGCCGGTGGATTTGTGGTTTGCGAGAAGATTGTTAAGATTTTTAACGATTAAATTTTATGATCTTACTGTTTATAGTTTATTCTATAATACGCATACTTTTTTTGCGTGCTTTAAACTATTTATGCTGTGTTTATAATTCATAAATATTTTATATTAACAATAAATTAACATTTTTTTAATTTATTGAAATAAATTTACAACAAGAATTTTCTTATTTTATAAATTATTATGAATTTTTAAAATAGTTTTAAATATTATTTATTAAAAATTCTTCAAAACGTATTTTAGTTTTTTTCAAAAAATATATAAAATAAATGGGTAAAAAAAATATTACTTCTATATATATGTATATAAATATTTACATACGAAGTTATCAGTGGCTCAGTCGGTAGAGCGGTGAATTCATAATCTCGAGGACTCGAGTTCAAATCCCAGTCTCGACTCATTGATACAAGCACCACTGTATACGATACATGTGCTGAAGTTTACAAACACACTAAAAACCTCCGTCGCTAATTAGCATAGTAATGATAGCATAAATACAGCGACGTTAAAGTAAATAATTTTAAAAAATATATATTTATGATACTGCATTTATTCATCCATTCTTTTTGGTTGGATTTTTATCAAATTCTACATACGTGGTCTAAGTGTCAAGTCATTCTTTATTCTTTGATTACTTCTTTAACATATTTTGCCCATACTTTAGAGTTGTTCTATCATAACTTTTGAAAAATATTTTCCCAAAAGCACAAAGAGTTAAGGTTTTCCTTAAATCTACTTTTGCGTTCGTATCTTACTCCGTCACCTTATTTCTTTAATTTTTTCTCTCAGGATAAAAGAGGCCGCTTGAGAAAAACTTTGAAGCGACAATACAACGCAGGTAGTAGTAATAGCAATAAGGGAGAGAGAAAGGGAGAGAGAAAAAGTGAGAGAGAGAGGAGGATTCATTCGAGCACGTGGAAAGAATATAGAAGAAGGGTGAAAAAGAGGAAGCGTACTAGGCATTTTGCGAGGCTTGAACGAGCGCTGCATACTTCATGGCCTTTTGTTTTTTCCAGCTCGTCCCTTTTTTATTTCGTCGACGCGGCGAAAATTCGATAACAATGCGATCAAGCCTTCGTGCCTATAAGCGTGAATATGCGTTGGTGTGTATGTGTGTACGTGTATCATTGTATAAAGTTAAATTTAAGTGTAATAGTGTTGATGAAATTGATTTCTTTCTATTCACCTCATTATCGTGTGTTAGTGTCAAAAATATATGGATGTAGCGAATCGTAAAGCGATAATGATGTAAAAAGTATTCAAACAATCGCTCATTAAATAAACGTTTGGATATCACTTACACTTTTCTTTGCACGTGCAAAATTAAAGGAAGATAAAAGAGACTATCTTAGTTTTTTTTAATGTTGGCTTCAAGTGCTTTAGGTGCATAGTACAGGAATTCAAAGATAAAAATATACTTTTTATTTTAATCTATAGGAGATAACTTTGAATATTATAAAATTACAATAAATAATTTTGATAAAAGTAAAATTAAAATATTTTTAAATGTTCATATAAAACCGTTTTCAAAGATACAAATTTCGATTACATTTTTTTGAACATTGATTCAAAAATTTTAAATAAAAAAATTCAAGTTGTATCTGAATTCAACAAAAACATAAATTTGCAATTTTCAACTTTATTCTTCGTACTGTAGGCTACTAACCTTAGTTTTTATTTCTTTAAAGTATTTTCTTTTTCTTTGCATTTATCGAAATGCCCACTTGTCATGTGAGTTGAAAAGAAACGGAAATCTTATCTAAGTCAAAGGGTTCAAAGGGGATGACTTTTATACTTTTTCCCTTTGACATTTTATCTTCTTTCATTTCTTTTCTTTCCAACATGGTGACAAACGCATTTTTATACATTAATTATTTCGCTTTTGTATGAAACATAAAAAATAAAAGAAAGAAATTTCGCCAGAAACTTTTTATAAATTTTTACTTTAACTTTTGTGTCAAAGGATTACGGTGGCTTGATGCGGACTAATATACATTATCTTTTGAGCCAGTTAATTTATTTACCACAGTATTCGCATTTGTAATTAAAAATTGTTATACGAATACCTTGTTATTAAAATTTTTTTAACATTTATTGACAAATTCATTTTTGATATATAGAATTAGTAATTATTAATTAAAATATGATTAATCAAGTAAATTTTAAAAATTAGCATGTGAAATTTATAGAGTGCATATTAATTAAAGTTATGCAATATAATTTTATTTTTATTAATAATTGATAAGATAAAAAATCTATTTCAAACGAATAATTAATAGAATTTTTTATTATATTATCTATTATTTGTTTTGACATATTATATTAAAACTATATTCTAATAATATTTTACAAATTTATTATTTTTTTTAGACACACAATTTCCCAAGTTTATCATTGATTTGATATTGAATAAAAAAGATCGAAAAAATTATTTACTTTAAAATTTGACATTAATTTGCAATGAATCATAATAAAAAAATTGAAACGATTTGAAAATTGAAGAAAAGTCTAACCAACTTAAGCCTTAGGTGATTCGTATCTTTTTCCAATTTAAAATAAAAAAAAAGAAAAAAAAAACTACTCTAGTTCTGTTGATAAGAAAAAGGCGTGGCTACTGTCCATTATCTCTCGCGCTTGCTGATTCTTGAATGAACTTTTGCACATCGTCGTCAAACTCTTTAAATTACCTTGCAGTTTAAAAAGTACCTTACGCTTCGTTCCTTACCCTATTCCCAACTTAAACTTACTTGAGCAAAAGGAAAAGAAAGTGAGAAAGAGGGGAAAAGATAGGACGATCAGGGGAAGGGGGAAAGGTGAGAGTTTAAAGCTCGAAGCTAATTAAAAGTATGAAGTAGTTTTCGCGCGTGAGTAAAGTTTGTGAAATTATAGACGGACGGAGAAAAGCTATTGGCGATTTGACGCTTGTAAATCGTATATTGATGAAAAAGAGAAGAAAGTGATAAGAGAAATAGGGTAAACGATTTTTTTCAATAAGAGATGAAAATTCAAATTACTTTAAATCTTTTTTCTTATTATACTCGTTTGATCGAACTTCCAAAGCTCAGCTTTAACAGAATTTTAATGAATAAATATAAAATTACATTAAAATGTAGTGTTGATATTAGGTTTGTTTATAATTGTATTCCAATTAAAGTTCCATTTGACTATTAGTCCATTTTCG
The DNA here is from genome assembly GCA_017163975.1 of Anastatus disparis. NCBI lineage: Eukaryota > Metazoa > Arthropoda > Insecta > Hymenoptera > Eupelmidae > Anastatus > Anastatus disparis. The sequence goes on from JAFFSR010000251.1 coordinate 9,215,103, forward strand.
ATTAATTTCCGATCTAGTTTAACTTCACTTTTAGCCTGCGTTCTATTTACTTCCGTTCCGATTCCGTTCAATACAATGTCAAGTTAAATTACAAATACACGTACAAGATATTAAAGTATGTATGGTGTCAATCTATGATTAATATTTGTCAAACATAATTAAGGATATAAGGATTTTTATACCAAATTAAATTTCTTTATTTAATTGTTTAAGACTAATATCTTATCTTTGAAAAATAATCCACTAATTTTCCATTGGACAGTTTTCATCAACAATCATAGTGCTTATCTGAGTTTAATTCAATCTTTTATCCCCACAGAAAACTTTGACCTACTCTTTAAAACTTAGTCAATTTCAAATTTTCTGACAAGCAATCTTAAACAGATCATCTTACGTATACACACTTTATTTGTTTATACAGAAACTTAAAGTTTAAACTGTAAACAAGCAGTTTATCAATTTTCTTTTAGTATTGAGATTAAACTTGCAGTATTATAGTTTGTGAAATTGTCTTCTGAAGGTGCTAAATTGTGGTCTGCTTTCATTATTAAGCTAATGTAGCTTGGGCTTTACATACAAAGCCAAAATTTACAACGGTATTTGCATATGCTGTTTCGACATTAAATTCTTGATATTCTATAGCTGCAGATAAGTTAATTATTTGCTTTAGTTTAAACTGCAAGGTATTGTACTTAAGGTCAATAAATATGCGCAAAGGGTCTCGATCGGATAGTTTGGATTTTACTCAATCGATAATTTAGGATTTGCTTTTTGAAAACTCTTTTTAAGAGTAATCTGTTATTAGAATTTTTGTAAAAAGTTAGAATTTAAATTTCAATAATAAGATTACTCAGAATCATTATATATAGATTAAAGATGTTTGTAAAATATAAGCATGATCAAAATAATAATAATTTACTTCATAGAACGTTTCTTATGACGTAGTAAAAAAACCTTTTTTGCTAATAAATATGTAAACATAAATATGAAATTCACGTTAATAACAGCTCTATCTTTTGGTCTATTCATGCTTTTATGGATATATCTATATTCATATCTTTTTGACGATTATCTCACAATACATCATATACAATAAAACCATTAAATTCCACAGAAAAATAGTAGATTAAGATTTGCCGCATCATTCAGTAACAATGAATTTACCAATAATAGAAAATGTATCGTAATAGTATAAGATAACGACTAACGGAAACGTAAGATTTTTGTTATTACGTTGTTATAAAGAGAACTCACTTTCCAGGAGAGTATCAAGCCTTTGAATCGCAGATTTTTTTTAAATTATGAGATATATTTAAATAAATTTTTTCATCAGTTAGAATCCTAGTCATAACAATGAATATTTAGATTATGTACTGCTATGAAATATATTCTTTTTAATTTTTCCTTGTTATAAGTTGAATAAAAAATGACTATACATATTTGTAAAAAGCTGATTTTTTTACTGCTATAATTATTCATATATCTGAATTCATAAATTTTTAAAATTATGACTAGAGATTAATACATTTTTAATTTTATAATTCAAAATTGTAATAATAACGTGCTTTTAAAATTTAAAAATTTTTTAATCTAAACTATTAACCATATATTTAAAATCAATATAGAATTTTAATACGCATAACTTTAAGGAAATGATATGACCAATAATCTGTTGTCTTTAAAAAATTATCGTACTTTGTAATTCATAAAAAAATCATGATTTCATTTATACTATGAATGACTATTTATTTAATTTGATTGTAAGGTGTTACTGTAAAAAATGATGAATGAAATACGTTTATTTGATTTTTATACTAAAAATTTCCATATTTTAATAAGTTATGTTAAACTAAAAAATAAACATAGTAAGGAACTTCAAATTTAATGTTGTTTCAATTTTAAGATTGATTGTTAAGATTTTGAATGATATAAGATTGCTATTAAATTTTTACCGTTAAAATGAAGGTTTTATTGTTCAGTTAGTATTGTAAGTTAGTATTTAGGTATTAATTAATATTTATTATTAATTAATATTTATTGTTTAGCACCTAAAATTCTTGAAAATTTAGTTATTAAACTCGTACGTTTTCGAGAGATTGCTAGCAGCACCTTATGGATACATCGAATATTCTAAAATGTTTACATTACAAAGTATTTGCTGCTTTTTTACAATTTAACGAACAACATTTTGCAATTTTTGATAAATTTATAATAAATATCAAAAACATTTTTCCATACATAAAATTATCAAATATTTAATAGAATCAACAAACTGCAAAAGAAATCTAAATTTTTCCATATCTCTTGCATCATGATTTAGTATCTTAAATATTTTTAAAAGTTTTGCCTTGTGAAATAAAAATGTCGTTTCTTTTCCGTTCTGTGTTTTATCCACATGATAAACGAGTAAAATGAGATCAGAGCGAGTACGCGGGTTAGAGCATCTGGTGCTAAAGATACTGCCACGGCGTTAGTATAAACTAAAAACATTAAGCGCCGTTTCATATACTCCACCAAACGACGACTGTAAAACCTTGAAATTAGATTTATTTACATAAAGAAAAATAAAGAAGATACAGTCTGATTAAAGACAGTCTTTTACTACTGAAATAAAGAGATAAAACGTTTATGTTTGTCAATGTGTATACGTATATCGTTAAAGCTTCGACCTCATTTACAATTTTGATAAAGAAATAGATAAATTTTGTTTATAGTTCATATGTTTGGGGTTTTTTAATAACGTTATTACTATTTCGTTACGATAGTCCTGTATTATGATGATAATTACACAAAATAATAAAGATGGGTACAAAGATTGTTAGGACGACGCAAGTATAAATCAGTAAGAATATTATTATGTTTTGAGCTACATGTAATTTAAAAACTTAAAATATTTCAACGTAATTAGCTGTCATGCGTTTTACAATTGCTTTTTATAATTACATTTTAAATCGTTAACCCAATGTGTCGTAAAATGTATTCATATAATATAAAATTGTGTCTTTGAATGTGAAAAAACTAATCTATATTTATTATTACAATATATTATTTAAAAAATATATTTGAATAGAAAAAAAATAGTGATGTTTGGTACTCATTAAAAAAGTATTAACTATGCATCAATATTAATACTTTTAAAGTACGTCTAAGGTACTTTATTCATTCTGTATTTAATTTTCAATTCTAAACCTTAAGCCGCATCTATTTTTTAAAATTTGACAATTATTAACGCAAATACCCTAAATAAAATTCTAAAAACTTCCTTAAATTCGCGAACAGATTCTTTAAAATCTCACTTTTAAACCATATGAATATTACTAGAAGATTTTCACCCAACTCTCAATAAAAAAGCCTCAAAAAGCTATGCATAGATGACATTCACGAGCCAAAAAAAATGAAGAAAAAAGAATCTATTCGATAAATCTTATCTCTTTCTATCATGAGGTACCGGGATTTCGTGTGGCAGAAAAAAAGAAGGGTAAAGTATAGTCTTAACCGTCATTGAGGTCTGTTACCGATAAAACGATTGGGTTTGCCAGCTTCTTTTTATTACTTACTCTGATGACTCTTAGATATATATATATATATACAAAATTGAAAGTAAAGGCTTATATATTCTTAAAGAAAGAAAGTTGTGTTACTTTTTTTCTCTCTCTATTTATTTTTCTAAAAGAGATTCTGACGAATGAACATTAACGGGCAAACACGCTGGAATAAGAGTAATAGCCTTCATAATAGCTTTTTATCCTTTATTTTTACGACTCGGCTACCAGTCCGTGGATTGAGAAGAGAGAGAAAAAAAAGGATTATGTGTCCACTGGTTGACTCTTAAACTGTTGAAGAAAGAACTTTATTTTCTTACTTTATCTCTCTGTTTTGGAACGTAATGTTCACTTTTTGTACTTTAAGGTTTATTTTTGCTGAACGATTAAGTTTTAGATGTTATTACGTGAGACGTTCACCAAAAGTTTCAGCTTTTATAAAATGTTTTTTCAACAAGAAATATTCTCGTTTTTAAAGTTATAATGTTGTTGGAAATTTTCAAATTTTTTCAACCTATTTCAAATAGTTTTCTTTAAATAAAAATTATTTATGTTATGTGCTATATTTTTCAATTTTCTATTATTTAAAAAAAATAAATATATCGGCTTATTTATTGATTGAAAAAGACAGCATAATGATTAAAAATGAAAAAAAAAAACAATTAATTTAATCAACTTTTTGTATTCTGACTATAGCGGTAACAAATAATTTGATTGAATCATCAATCATTTACAACTGATTTTTGCAAATTGATGTACATCCGTAATTTGAAAAGAAAGTTTATTGATCGATGATACTTTTTGTGATGGAATCAGAATGACACGTTCATAGAATAATAAAAATTAATGTTACCAAACCAAAAAAACCACATCCGCAAATAAAATTTGAAAATCGTACAAATATGACATCGAAGTATCAGAAGGAAAAAAGAGACTAAAAAGAATTAATGAAGGATATCCCGCTATCGCGCGAAACTTATAATATCGGAAGCTCAGTTAGTAACTGAGCCATAAAAAGAAAAGATAGAAGGACAATCAACCCAAGTTATAAAACTTACTTTTACGAGGAAATAAAAATTTCCTAACTAATTATGAAGGATAGTGACAAGTGGTCGAGTATTAAGTTCTCCTATTCATAAGTGAAAAGCTTTCTAGAGTAGTATGAAAAATTTTTTTTTTATACAAAAAAAGGAACAAAAAAAAAGTAGAAGTCGATTGTACTTGCCTAGTCGTATATTCCCTCTGTTAGTCGCGTTCTATTTTTAGGAGAAGAAATTATCGGAAAACGTTTCGTACATTTCTCGTGACAAAGTCGGCTTGCACTTTGTAAAAATTTTTCGTGCTCACGTCGTAAAAGAAAATAAAGTTACTACATAGGCGTTCTTAGAAAAGAAAAGTCGTTAAATGTATAAACAAAATTTTGATAAAATTTTTTTATTTCAAATTAAAATTTTATGTCGCAGCAGAAAATATATATTCATATTTTAGTTTCCTTTTAAAAATTTATCATTGTTATGAAATTTTCGTTTAATATTCTTCAAATTCATCAAAAAATAAAAATTTAAAACAATAAATGCCGCAAGTCATAAAATCCTACTTTTCTATTAATAACTTTTCTATATTCAAGTAAAAAATATTTTGACATTGTAAAAAAAATTTATAAAGAAAGACCAAGAATAGAAATTTTCTTTTAAGTTATTAATTTTCTATTACGAAAAGTAATCTTCTTTCACAAGGATTCTATGAAATTTACATATTCACCCAGAATCTTCAAATAAAAATAGTATAAATTAAAAAAAGAAAAGAAACTATTAAACATTAATACGCTTCAATACTCTTACAGCTTACCAATTTAATGAGCAAACAAATTAATAGTAATACAAACTTTTCATTATGTTAAATTCTCTACGTATACACGAAGCAATAAAGAATTGCTTGCGACAAAAGAAAAAGAAGAAGAAGAAGAAAAGAAAAGGGAAAGAGGGGTAAAAATGGAAGCTACTGGTACAGTATGGATATATAAGTAGTAAAGCGATCCCAGAAAGAATGCTCGGGGCGTGAAAGGTTTATAAAGTAAAAGTTAGCGGTTGAGTCTATGCCAGACCTTTTCTTTCTTTCTCTTTCTCTATCCCTCCGAATATTGCAATCCTGCAAGCATGGCACGCTTGAACCTTTCCTCTTTCTCTCTTAGGAACATATAAACGAGAGAAAGATAGAAAAGACGATAGTTCAAGGAAAAGTAGAAGTGAGAGGGGAAGGAAGAAAGTCTGTAGACTTCTCACCGGTTGACTGTTTGGAATTTCCAATCTAACCATCCAAATGGAATGAGTAAGAGAAAGAGAGAGAGAAAAGAAGTAAGAGTAGGAAAATCAGCGTATTAAATGCGCCACGATGAGAGAGAGAGAGAGAAAGTAAAAGGAAGAGAAAGGGAGAGAAAACATTAATGCAGACCTTCCGCCTAGTGGCATTACGAATCCAAGCGGAAAATGCCGATAAGGGTCTACAGGAAAACCCAGTGAAATTTCGAAGCGATTAATCGCAACAATCACGTGTCGACGATGTATTGTACATTATTAACTAACGCAAATGTTAATATTTTTCTATCCCTTCATTAGTTTTTCTAACTTATTAATTTATGTGCTTTACATTAAACTTTTTCCACTATATCTATAATCATGTATGTGTTTAATTTTTTTAAATAAGTTATATTTATATTTCAAATTTATTTTTTGTACCTTGTTGAGGTTTGGATTACATTATGTAAACAGTAGCGTACTAAAATAATTATTTTCAAAGAGTTTTACTATTAAAACAGAAAAATTTCTGTCAAATTTAAATAATTTTGGCCATATTACATAATAAATTGTATGCTCTTGAAATATTTATTTTAATAAAAAGGAAAAAAATTATTCGTTTAAATTACTCGTCCAGTTAAATTAAAAATTTTTCGTTATTTATTTTTTAAATGAAACTGCATGAATTTCGAGCCACAGTTCATTTAGGCTGTAAGTAACCTTAATACTTTGCTTGATAATTTTACGTGGCATTAAAAATAACGAAGCACTGTTTAGGGTTAGCTTAGTTTTTAAAAGCTTTATTTCAATGTATATAAGCGCAGTGTGCCCTTTTCTTCACTGGCAAAAAAAGCGGGATGAGCCATAGAAATAGAAACACCCTTTACCTCCTGCGCATACACACACGTACATATCCCTAGGAGAAGCTTACAAGATATGAAATATAAAGTCAGGGGGTGTTATGTTTGTTTTTTTTATATATATTCATATGTAGTGAAAAAAAGGCGACAAGTCATCGGTGTTAATCCAGGTCACTGGGTCAACTTGTTTTTCTTTTTTTTTTCGTCTGTTTCTCTCTCTCTTTAGTGGATACCGCGGGCATTAATTTCAGAAGAGCGTTTTCATTCGCGAGTGTGTACTGCGAGAGAGGTTCGTTGGCCTAGGTGCTGCTAGTGAAAGAGAGAAAGAGAGCTTGCAAGCACGTCGTGGCTTTAATATTAATAGGTGCTTTCGCTTCAACTCACCACCCACTTTTCCGGCTTCCGTTGAGTGTGTGCAACTCTTGCTGCTCTGCAAGCGGGGGTGTCACGAAACGCTTAACTAACGAGCCGTACTATCGTGGCGCATTCCTTTTCTCTCTTTCTATCTTTTATTTTTTTTTTTCTTCTTTCTTTTTCCTCTTAAGTTGCGCGGGAAAAATTAAGTGAAAGATCAGCTTTTTTTTCAAATTTAGGAAACGATCAACGATCTTCTTTTTTTACTTTTGAGACCATCAGATGATTTATGAAATGATACTAGTTTGCCATTTCCATGTTGAATAAACTTGGTTGTTTGATGATGAGAGAGACAAATGTTTACAACCGGGACTTTTCTAAAATGTTGGTCAATATAGAATTTTTCTATGAGATGAAAGGATATCAGTAATATTTACTTGAATTTAATATTACCAAAATACTTATTAAATGATTAAAAAAAATATTTTGTGAATAGTTTATTATAAGTAAATTAAAACATCATTATTCAATAAACTTTAAAATGAATTTTCCATAACTTATTACGTAAGTGAAAAATTTGCACATAATTGTTTATATTGGAATTTCCTAGACTTTTTGATCTTATTTCAAAATTTTTGAAATAAAATTAATAAAGGTTGAAAACTGCAATATCGGTATATTAAATTCTCTCAAAGTCTTCTGAAAATCGATAAATAATAACTCTTCAATATGTTATTGCCTTTTCGAAGCATTTTTCAAATTGTTATTTACTTTCTTCGAAATTACAAATACAAGAATATGTGATTACATAAAATAAAATGTTTAGTTTTTAAAATAATAAAAGATAATTCATATCTCAGCATGCGTTAGTCACTCTTAAGGAAGTATATAGCCAAGGTGACGAAATGAAAGCACGTACAAACAATATCTTATGTATGAAAAATGAAGTAAATGATTTCTTAAAGGGGAATATAATCCACTAAGTCTGCACTAAATAATCTCTCTTTTAGTAATAAAATGTCTACGCACGGAGTAATAGCATTTTTCATGCTTTATGGTATTGGAATTTCTTTGTGTTTACCAACATATAGTCACACATAGTAATTTATCGTTAAAGTAAGTTATTACTGCAGGATTTTATCTTTCAAATTTATTTTCTTTTTTATAAAGAAATGTTAATTTATACTTGAATAATTATTAATTTCTTTTTATTATATTAAATGAAATATTATTTAATGTTAACAATAGATATTTCTAGCTTTTTGTTTTATTCCACGTAAAAATATGAAATATTAAATTTTCATAAAGTAATTTTCCTTTCTCTTAATTTTATTTTTGAATTTCGCTCTTTTGTGCTGCACACGCTGCGGTTTTTACAGTAAAGAGCATTTTAAAACGCGAAATTAAGAGTGCAAATTTCCTGTGCTATAAAATTCGAGTTAATTGCAAACTTGCGAGAACGAATGATTATATATATGTGTGCGTGTGTGTATGTGTGTGTTAATTACAAATACCGGGAAGAATTTGATGTTTAATTTTGGAACTTGTTATATTTATGTTTAAAAAACTAGGTTTCAATTAACCTCTACTTTAAATGCGGCTTAATTGATTTTTTTATATTTGCATTTGATAAATTTACACTAAGTGATTAAATTTATTGTTTTGTATTGTCATATGATTCATAAGAATAAGATTTATTGATTATTCTGAAAATTTTATTAGAAAATAATATATGCCATAAAGAGGTCTTCAGTGGCTCAGTCGGTAGAGCGATGGATTCGTAATCTAGAGGTTTCGAGTTCGATTCCCGCTCTCGGCAGCCGATTGATACAAGCACCACTGTACGTTACATGTGCTTTGTACATAAACACGCTGGAGATCTCTGTCGTTAATTAGCATCACAATTATAACATAAATACAACGACGTTAAATAAAATTAAAAAAAAATAAAAATTGTCGCTAATAAAGGTATTGATATACGAATCAATAATAAATTTTTATGTACTGAATTTTTATTCTATTTTTTATTTTATTTTTTTTTATTTAATGATTTTGCATCACTTTACTCCTATTTGTAAAAATTTTATTTTCAAAATTATCCCATTGAATTTTGTGTTAATATATTCTATTTAATTATTCCATGGTAACACATTAAATAGGAAGTCACTCTTGAAAGTGCCCATGTCTTATTTTGGTTTCAAACAAAATTAAGGTTAAATTTAATGATTATTAAAATTTTAATCTCTATTATTTTGATAATAAACATTAATGCAATACTTTTATTTATCTTAATAATAATATCTAATAAAAAGTTCACAGAAATATATAAAATAAATAATTTGTAACGAGATTCGATTAATTTTTAACCTTATTCCTAATATAAAATAAATTTTTGTAATAAAACCTTTTTCTTATCCAAATACTATAATGTTAGCCTTTAATTATTAAGTTAAGCTTAAGCTTAGTTGTATAAACAAGCTCTTATTGTCTATGCTCAATGTTGTCCCTTACAATGTCCTTTTGATGGTATGCTTGAGAGAGCATGTGCGTGTATGTGTAAAGCATCGTCCGTAAATTCTATCGTTATATACATACGTATATCTAGCCATGAGCGTACACACGTACGTTACGATGTGTTTTAGTTGTATATATCGGAAGCCCTGCGGCTACTCTTCGTGATGCTTAACATTATATTGTGCACATGAGGATGGCTTCCTATAAGATAATGGCCCCTTAGGGCGTGAGTTGATAGGCTGAATAACGTTCTTCTTTTTATACTTCTCTTTTTTTTTTGTTTGTCTTATGTGAGTAAGAAAAAAAATTTTATGAATGGCGCAAAAATCCATGTAAATAAAGATTCGTTTCCAGAAATTAAATGGAAAATAAGAGAGATTACTTGGAAGATTAACATTTTTTTTTATTTTTTGGAAAGTGATTGCATTTATTGTTAATAATTCTAAGTAGTAAATAAAGTTAACAATAAAAACTTTTTTTGAGAAGGATAACAGTCGAAAATTTTTACTTCAAGAGAACCATAACAAAGTGCAGTTTATATAACTTTTTTATGAAATATTATTGTTCTTAAGTGCTTTTCTGACATTGCTAAAATATCGAAAATATGTCATTCAACTGTCATCTTAATAATAATATTTTCTCCTTAAAAGTTTTCAAATATTTTCAAAAATTACATTAACTTTTTTATGAAATTGGAAACTATAAATCTGTAAACATATAATTTGATTCCGCACTTTACCAAATCATTTATATATAGATTTGCAACTAAAAGTTAAAGTTATCAAATAATTCATTTACTCGAGTTTCTAAAATAATATTTTTCTCTCGTTATGCTGTTTCAATTTTATTCGAAAGATAAATTTCTCAAAGCTTTTGATAGTTTAAGGAAAGTATTATCAAAAGGAAACCAATATAAACACTCAGCGGAAAACTCTTTCACTTACATAAAAGCTAAAAAAGAAAGTAAAATAAAAATGTCCGATATGTTCTCGGCGTTCTAGAGTGTTAGCTACCGAGAAAAAAAAACTAAAAAAAAAATAACAAAGTCAGAGAAAAGACAGCTTATGCTGCAGCTGTCGTAAGCAACGAAAGCTTTTACTTGCCATTTTAATTAGTTTCCGCATAGCAAGTTAAGACAACTTTAGAAAATTTCGTACGCGCTTATCCTTGAAATATTTTTTTTTTCTTTTCTCGTATACGCAACCAAGCATTCGAGCTAAAAGTGTCTTCTTAAACTATAGGATAAGACTTGCAAATGTTAAAGGAAAAAAGGGAGGATTTATTTGGCCGACGCGCAAAGAAAGCCACAAGAAAATGTCTACGTGCTTTATACTGAACTTGGTTATAGTTGCAGATAGTACAAAAAGTATATAGCTTATTTATTTTTTATTTTCAACTTGTAAAGAATAATCTTTTCTTTTTAAATGGAAATTCAACATTTTTATAGTTGTATGTTTATTTATATGACGTATAAAAAATTTAGTTCTTTTTTTAATATTCTAAATAGTATCATATTAGAAATGAAAATACATTTTTACGGTATATTTATGTTTATATATGCACGTATGCGAACATGTATGTGTGCATGTATGAGTGTACGTGTATTTATGAGTACGTGCATACGAATAAGTATGTATATATGTGCATATAAATTATAAGATTAATTTTTCATTTTCTGCAAAAATTTTCACGATAAATGATGTCTACTTTCTTTGTTAAACAGAAATAAATAAATTCTTGAATTATTCGGTATTATTATGATTTCCACGTTGTTCAATATATTTCATAGACCATTTAAAAATTCTTCAGTTTGACATACTAATTAACCAAATAAAGAAAGCATAAATAAAATAACGTAGTGAGATAAACTCTTAATTAAATTTGTTCATCCTGAATTCTTATGAATTACTTATGCCTAACTAGTCTGCTTTTAGAGATTAACAAGAATGAAAAAAAAAGTAAAAAAGAAAAGAATAAGGGAAATAATTGATGAGTAAGTGTTTGAAAATTTAATATAAACTCTTGTCCATAGCATAGAGAAATTTATAAAAGCATTTCTCTCGATATATAAGCTTTTACAAGTCAAATTTCAAGGACTTTACTATGTGCGAGACAAGTTTCTAGATTAGTTTTTAGCTTATGATGCGAGTTATTAAACTACACCATAGTAAAAGGCTTTTGTTTAGCTAAAACCAACCGCTGAAGGATTTGAATATTAAAGGTACAAACGTGTGATAAGGCACGAAATAAATGACGCATTGTTCAGTTAAAATTATTCGTAATAATGAAATGTTTTGTTATAATGCTTTATGGAATTCGAGTCTAATTACAATTTCATCATTTTTTCCAGCTTCCATTCGGTGTTAATTAATTAAATTTTCTTTTTTAATATTTAATCAAATCATCTATTTTTATTTTTTTTTTCATTCTGATACGTTTCTATTATTCAATTGAAAAAAAGACGCATTGAAAGAGGAGTTAATTAAAAGTTTTATTTAATAGAACTTTAATTAAAAATAAAAATAAAGTAATATTCTTTTAACATATGATTCAAACGTATGTTTTATTAATGCAAAGTACATTTTATGAAAATGCGATGATTCTTTAATTATAAAATTTTATTATATAGTATTATGAATAATTTTAGAGATATATATTTTTAAATATTACATATTGATATCAGTTTTTAAATATTCTTAAAAATAATTTATTAATTTCGTTTGAAGGAATAAATTTTATTCAATTGTCTTACTATATTTTGTTCGTACTACTTAATTTTTATATAAAAGCATAAACTTTTAAAATTATTTTAAAAATTGTTACTTATTAAATCAACATAGTATTCTTTGTAAAATGTGAATGTTTAATTTTGATTATATTTAATAATCTGCAAAACTCGAATAACAAAGTCATTTAAAAGATTTTGATTGGCAGTTGAATTCTTCCTTTTTCTAAAAAATGAACTTATCTAAACATCGAGACAATGTCACTTTTCGCAAGCTTTTGCATCTGTTCAATCAAGACATGCTGGCGCCAAGCGCTTTTATAATCGATATCGAGAATGGGCTATTTTATTCGGAGGTTATGTATATACGTGTGTGTGTGTGTGTGTGTGTGAGCGGGGGTGGGGGGAGGGGAGTGTGAAAACGAGCACGAGATAACCTAGATTGCAACACTGAATTGCAGTTTATGTAATACTATTGAGATTGCTATACGCTTTGCCTTCTAAAAAAGAGAAAGTTTTTTTTTTATGTTCGAATGATAACCTATTTTGAATGGAATAAAATTTATATTTCGTGATGTAATAAATGGATTGTTTTTTTCTTTTTTGGAATTAACCCTGTATAAAATATTTATTTTTCAATTTTTTAACAATTTATGCATTTTAGATTATAAAATTTACCAAAAATATTCAAATGCTGTTTTTATTTAGTATAATTGAATTCGTACGTTGAATACTAAAATAATATGCAATTTCATATAATTTAATATTCAACTAAAAGAAAAAAAAAACATTTTAATGCTTGAGAAATGATATATTATGAAAGTACACGAATATGTATTTAATTAGATGATAATATTTCAACAATCATTTCGTCATACTTATCAAGTCTGATAACTAAAAGATAAATGAATAATAAATTTAAATAATTAAATAATAACTGATGATAAATTTATTAATTCAGCAATTATTAAAACGATAATTTACAAATGTTTAAATTATAATTTTAATCATTGATGCCTCTCATATTATTCGCATTATTATTTCGCTGCTTAACGTATCATAATTGTCAAAAAATAAAATTCACGTTGCATTTTAAATGCAATAATAAAACATTTCAATCATACTAGTTTTAGATTTTCATAACTCGCAGTCAAATAGCCAGAATTGTTGGTTAACAGTTACGTTTAGAATGTCCGAAACTAATGAAAACTATGCACAACTCGTAGAACCGCATTAAGCTTCAGCAAATGTATTTAGTTTATATCACAGTATTAAGAAATCCGCTTTCTAAATCTCAGATTAAAGCCAGAATGTTTGGTATAATGGTAAATAGGAAAAGTTTTCGAATTTAACCGAAAGTTAATACTATATCATAATACCATTCGGTAAAAAAAACGGTAAAGTAAAACTATTTTATTTTTTCATCTCTTTTTTTCCGAGGAACGACTTACGCGTACAATGCGTCATAAAAATCCTGAATCGTACTGTTTCAAAAATTTCGAATCGTCTAGGCAAAAAAAGAACAACACTGGAAAGTTACGAAATAAAACCGAATTCAGAAAAAAATTTTTACGATTGGTGAAAAGCCTATTCGAAAAGTTTTAAGCTTTTTTTTCAATTTTTCCTTTTCTCTTTCTCAAAATAGAAAAAAAAGAACTACATGCTCGTTAAAGGTGTAGGATCGTATGATGTGTTTGTATTAGGAATGGCATCGTCGACAACATAAAAAAAGTCTTTTTTTCTTTCCTTCTCTTACTTCTTTTTTAACATGACAAGCGGCGCGCGTGATGCAGATATGTAAAGAGAATTAAAAAAAAAGAGAGAAGAGAAAAAAAGAACAGAGAGTACATGTAGGCTTCCACCTATTAATCTCCATTGTTCATAGTACTACTCTATATTTTTTTTTGCTGCAGTAAGAGCAATTCTTCGTTTTGCCGTTGTTGAAAACTGAGAAAAGGAGGTAAATTGTACAGTAGAGCATAGAAGTGGATTATACGTATATAATGCATTCGGTAATGCTTGGGATATTGTGAGATTTTTAATTTTTTCTTCTTTTATTTTCCTTTTTCGCAAACGTGTAATTCTGCGGAGAACCAGGCTTTATGAAATATGACGTATTTTTTTGGAGTTTAAGGTCATTATAGTTACATTATGCATGGATTATTTCTAATTTATTTATAGAATTTATTTAAATTTTTTCAAGGATAATTACACTATTAAATTTTGTTGCTTTTTTTAATAGAGTGATTTTCAAAATAATCATATAAAAGACTTCTTTTATGTGGACCAGCAGTTAAAATTTAATATACTGATAGTTTTAAAATTTTATTATGAAGAAAAATTTTTAATATTATAAAGCTTCTATATTTAAAAAAATTTTTTGTTTGTGATGCACAGAGTAAAAAAGCCTTTTTTAATGAAATTTAATATTGAAACTTTTTAAATAATATTGTTAGCATTATAAAATTATTTATAAAATGTCGGTTAGAATACATTTTTTTATAAAATATTGAAATTACCATCAACTAATAGTATAAATTACGAAAAATCTCGTAAAACATATAGATTTTATTGATTTTGTAATATCGCAAAGTTCATATAATATTCGATATGAAATCCAAAAAATTTACATTGTATCCATAAAATTAATGAATATTCATTTCTATACAAAAGAAGATTTTTTTTTTATTTTATAAGAGTAACATGTCAGAATATCGAAAATATTGAACTTTAATAACAGCGCTGAAATTATCTTTGTAAAGCAGCTGCATAAATTTATTTTGCGAGATTTAATAAAAGCAAACAAAAGATTTTTAAAAAAATATAATCGTTTGCTAAAATCTTAATAAAATTTTTAAATAATTTTATTTTTAACTTTCAATATAATGATTAAATTCCAAAGTATTGATTTTATAAAAAAAAAAAGATCGGATGAAATTCTATATATCTTTTATATTTTTGTACGTTTTTATGAATTTTTCGGGACACTTTATTGTATTTTCTGAGAAATATGTTACCATTTATATCGTCGCTTGCAAGTCTTTTTCAATAACGTAAATCAAAAAATGTAAATTTAAAAAAGTTCAATTTAAACGTTACTTTCTCGACGTTCGTGAATAAAATATTACTTCTTTCAACATAATTTACAATATATTTACATTTTTCTCTTTAAATATTGAAAAGTATTAAAAAAATTATAATTTAATAAATGAAAATTAACATTAAAACTTACCTGATTGAGACGAGAATCATGGCAAAGATAAGATATTTGCCAAGAAGCGGTACCACCAATGATGTTGGCGGTATAATCTCGACAACCAGTAGAAAGAACACGTGGAGACTGATAAGGATTGAAATAGATAGCGTTACCTGTAATGCAAAAATTTGAAAAATTTTTTATTAATTTAACGTTATAATCTTCTTTGGTTAAAAAAAATTGATAATAATAATCTGTTACCAAGATAAGACTGTTTTAATTGGTTTACGTAAACAATATCGTTTATAAATATATTTTTATTGAATAACGTAATTATTAACATGATAATTGGAATAACATTGAATTTAGGTTAGTTCAAACTATTTTAATAGCATAATCTTGAGATCGTCAGTGGCTCATTCGGTAGAGCGATGGATTCATAATCTCGAGGTTCCGAGTTCGAATCCTGCTCTCAGCGGCCGATTGATACAAGCACCACTGTACGTTACACGTGCTTTGTTCACAAATACATTGATGATCTCTGTCGCTAATTAGCATCTTAATGATAGCATAAATATAGCGACGTTAAATAATAATAAAAAAAAAAAAAAATTTGCAAAGACCAACAAATTTTGTGTGATTCATATACAAAATAATGAAATTTCAATGTTATATCTATTAAAAAGTATGTTTTTTTGATTTATTTTTTATTTATAAAAAAAATTGACTTTATTAAATATTTTATGTGTTAACATGTGATATTAGAATCAACAATTGTTTTAAAAAAATAAAGCATTTTTAGATTTTTTTATAAATAACTTCTTGTTTTATATTCAAGAAACTTACTTCCTATTCATAATAATATAAAAATTAATAATATACTTTTAATCACATAAGATTTATAAAAATTTAATAATTATTTATTTTTAATCAGTCTACAATGTCTCATTAAATTTTCCATATAATTAATTGCATTGAAAAATTTTCAAATAGATTTATATGTTTAGTCGCTGTTGTAAAATAAAAAGGATTGTTATCTCAACAGACACTTTATTGTTTAAACAAAGGAAAGGCTTACATTAACATTAACGAAACGATGTCTGCTAATTTTAATTCTGTTAGTTCAAAGCGTAAAAGTGGCCGACAAAAAAGCTCTGACAGTTTGTACAAGTATATTTTTTTTCTCTCTCTTTCTCTCGCTGTATATAACTTTGTCCTCTTAGTGGGAAAAAAAATACCTAACGACGGCGTAGAAGAACGAACTCTTGCACTTTACCTAGTGTGTCACAGCGGTAAATTTATATTCATGATGTTTGCTCGTGCGCAAAGAGCAAAAACTAGACGGTTAAAAAAAAAAGAAAAAAGAAAGAATTCGTTTGCGCTTTTTCGTTTTCGAAATCTTTCTCTTTCTAAGTTGAAGCAATGTACAAGTTCTCCACGATTCGTTTGATACATCTTTTTTTAAAAAGGCACGCAGAGAGAAAAATTTTTCACTAGGTTAAATAAATGTTTGCATTAAAATGATTTAAAAACGATAACATTTATTGAATTTTTTCGAAAAATTTTTCAGCATGGAAATTTTATTTGGTTCAATTATATTCATCTAGATAATTAAAATGGATTTTTTACATTTTTTGAGCGATTGCTATGTACAATTTAAACATAGAAATATTAAAAAAAAATAATATTCATGAAAATAAATTGAAGTACTTGTAAATTTTTTTTGCAAAAAATGTTTGCAATATTCAAAATTTGCTTTTATTTGGATTTCTGAAATGAAAACTGGTTTCTAAAATTTTTTAGATTGAACCTTTTTTTATTTTTATCAAATTAAAAATAACATAAAATATTTATCTTTTTCTTGACGTAAAAAATCATCATACACTAAATAAAAGCTTTAATTTAATAATTTTTATCTTGAAATTAAATTATGACCAAAAAAATTAATCAGTAAATATCATTTGCAAGTTAAGTCATAAAAATAAATAAGAAAAAAAATGTACTACTCCAAACTTAACAGCAATGGAAGAGATTCAAAACTTAAACAACGCGTTTCCCTGTCATAAAAACAAACGCTAAAAAACTAACAGGAAAAAAAAAACGAAAGAAAGAACGAAAGAAGAAAAAAAAAAATCTCATCTCCGTAAAAACCGTAGAAGGTAGAAGTTTATGCACAGTATTATCCAAGATGAGAGTTTATCGTCACGCGGGTTAGGTCGTGCTAATACTCAACAGTAATTAAGGTTAAACCTTTTTCTTTTCTCCCATGTTTAACACTTTTACTAAAAACTCTAAAAACGTGACAAGAAGTATACATATACTTTAACTACAAATGTACACACACATTTGCATAAATACGTATATACGTATATACAACCATGTTCAAAGTTGTTTAACAAAACTTTAAGTAATGTGATTGTTTAAACTTGGCGAAATAAACTAAACATTCTTATTTTCACGTAAAGTTTATAAAATTTTGTTGTAACTCTCATGAAAACTAAGGAATACATTGGGCATAGTTTGAGAACCTCGGCATATTGCACAAGTTAAATTGTCACGTACTTTAGTTGTATACATAGGTATATATACGTATATAGTTGTAGTTGAATTGTTGTGTGTTGATAAATTTAATGTTGTTGTAGCTGAATGCACTAGTTTTAGGATTGTATGTGTGTATGTATGTATAGGGGATGAGAATCGAGGAAGATCGATAGTCGTAAAGTGGAAATTAGGTAGTACTTGTTCAAATAGTTGTTTTAGTACACACCAGTAAATAATTGAAATTTTAGAATCTTTAAACATTCAATTGTTAAAGTCTATTTTTACTTTTAATTTAACAAGCAACGTTTAATTTCTACACTTTATTTAAATCATAAGCTATCCAATCTAATTCCACAGTGGATTAATTGATTGATCATCTAAATTCATGCTAAATAAGATTATTGAATTCTGATGCCTTATATGGATTTCCAATTTGTACGCGAAAAGTTTAAAGAACCGTAAACACGACATACGTATTTATTAACTATGAAACGATAATATTTACCAATAATTAACGATGTTTACTAATTGACGAACGTTTAATGAATAATTGCAAACGAAAGCTGTTTGATTAATTATAAGTAAATTTTAGCATTTTCAATTATAAAGAAACGCAATTTAGTTTTCAAATTATTAAATATCCCTTTATTGACATTCATAATCTTCGTTAAATGTCTTGAAATTCCTATTTCCATAGTTACTAATTTGCTCATAAATTTCTCTCTCTTTCTAAAAAAAAAAGAAGAAGGATATTATAATCGTATGATCTTATCGCGGCAATTAGCTTTTATTAGCAATCTTAAGTGTCAAATCGTTAAGCACATTGAGATGGTCATCTATCAAGCTTTTCGTGTATGCATATGGTGCCGGCGCCACAGGGGGCCGATTAGCTTTTGCCTTCTGACATGTCCTAAACCCCTTTCCTTTCCCTCTTACTTCACCTCTCCCTGCCCCCCCCCCTTTAAACTCCCTTTAGGAGTTGATACTGTGGTTATAGTTGCAACGTTTCGAGACGTAACCAATTAATATAGCCAAGCCATTCATGAACATTGCGGTTAGCGCTGACCTTCCTTGATATCAGATATTTGCGTTATAACCGTAAATTAGATTAGGCTAAATATAATGTTCAAGATAGTAATATGGTATAAGCTTATTTTTTAAAATTAAATATGGATTATTAAATTTTTATTTTATTTAAAATTATTATGTTTTATTAACGTTGTGATTTAGAAAATCTATCAATTTAAAGTAAAAAATGGAATGGATTGCGGATTTAATAGAAGATATATTATGATGACAGAAATGTACAACACGCTTCAGGCGTCTTGAGTTATGTTGCGTTTAATAAACTCGAGCATATATATTATTTCAGTAAAGTAGGTATTAAATAATGCATACGTAAATAGATAATTATTATTTGTTCTGATTATAAAAATAAAAATTAAGTGTTCACAATAATATTTTGTCATTCTATGCAAAAAATGAGTATTTTAAAAGCTGTTTTATCCAGTAACAAGCAAACTTTATACATTAGAACGCTCGGTGAAGTACATTACACTGACTTTACACTGCAGAATGGCCTAAAATAGCGTTTACAGCCCTTGTTGGAGGCTATACTTTATGTTAATTCTTTTATGATTTCATATCATTGAAAAAGATAAAATTTAAATTTTATTCATTATTAATTAACCTATCAAACATGAACAACCAATCATATTTGAAAACTTGAACGCTTCACTTTTTAAGCTTATCACTTTTTTACAAGAGTTACAACTTTTTCATTTAAAATTTTAGTAATGAAAAAAAATTTAATATCTTAAAAATAAATATTTTTCAAAATTTACTAATGCAAAAAGATTTTAATAATAAGTATAAAATGCGCAAATATTGTTTATTTTATTAAATAATCTCGCAAACACAAAGATAAAATTTTGAAATACATTTGTATGTAATGACATTATGCAAGCGAATATCGTTTAAATTTTTATTTCAGCTGGATGTCAATTCCATCTTTAATTTAAAAAACAAAAATATGAGTATCATCAAAACAGTTCAGTTCTATTTCTGTTTGTATGTAGCAACGAATCCATCAAAATATTTTATTAACATTTATCATAATAATATAAAATATATCCTATGCGTCGCTTTAAAAATAAATGTTCACAAATAATAACTTCATAAACAGTAAATTTGATTATGTTTTAGTGAAATTTAAATACCGTTTTGAATAAGCTGCTTTTCATATTACTGGCTAATGTTGTATAAATATTTTATTGCTTAATATATTTATCGATGAATTTTTAATTAAATTAATTATTGTAATTTCATTTATAAAATAACTTTGAATCAATAATTAGTAATTGATTATTGAAAATAAATTTCAATACAAAATTTCGTAATATAATCTTCATTATTGTTTATTATCATTATTTTCATCAAATAAATGTATAATTCTAAAATAGCAGTTGAAAAAAACTAGTTTAACACACTGCATTAAGATATTTATTCTATTCTTTAAAAACTCTTGAATACGCTCTAAAAACTATGAAAAGCCAACTAAACAAGGAGAAAAAACTTAAGGAATTCAAAAATTCGATATATACTCAACGAATCCAAGAAAGAAAACTACATCAAGCGATTGTTTTCGCGCCTCGCTGCTTATACATTTCCAAGCTTCCTTTCAATACCATCACATATTCAATCTCACTTTTCATTTGAAATAAAGCCAAAAGAAAAAATCTCCCCAGAGAGGGAGAGAGAGAGAAAAAGTCTCAAGAATGAAATAAAAAGAAGCGAAAAAACTAGAGAGATCTGCACTTCGTATGCATAAAAAAATAGAAAATAGAAGCGAGAAACCGCGTGTTTCCATATGGGGTAAAAGTCACGATAGAGATGGCAAATGCAAGTATGTTAAAGATAAGAAAAAAAAAGCAGAGATTGACGTCTGGTGTGCTACTCTACGTAAAATTCTCTTGAATATTGCTTATCGATTGCCGTCGACTAGCAATGATTGACGCCACCTGCTTATCTGGCGGTACAGTTTTGCTCTTTCGAGCGAATCTTTATGGAATATTTTTTTTTTTTTGAGAATATGTGTAACTGATAAAATGACACTTTTCATTTTCTTTTTTTCCATATAACATTAAAATTGAATAAGTAAAATTCAATATTGATTAACTTTTGTCAAATTCAGCGCCTGGAAAAAGATTCTTTATAGAATCAATTAAACTTGTTTTTTACGACAGATCAGATTTGAAATTTTAAATTAAAATCTGTGAGAATTCATCAAGATTGATTTTATTCGAACAAGAAAAAAAAAGCAATTACTTTATTATTCATTAATTAACTTGATACGTCTAAGCTCTGTCATTGAAATAAATATTAATATATTCAAAATTTTATTGAAATATGACTAAAAACTGTCATTCACGGTAAAGATTAATGACTCAACAAATTAAAACTTGGAAATATTCTGTTGATTTAAGGTTTGGCTATTAAAAATTGAATGTTAAATTAAATTTTTTAAGCTTAAAAATTTCAATTTCGAAATAATTATTGTTCAATGTTTTCTCCAAATTTTTTAGATAATAATGTCATTGTGGTACAATATTTTTAAGTTGAGAAATTAACAACTGGAAGAGAGTTAAATAAAATATATTTTTACAGAAATGAAGTTATAAATGTCACGATATATTTTAATCAGAAATTAATAGTTATATATAAAAATAATGTATATTTTATCTTAAAAATATTATTTCAAAAGATATTTTTAAATCATTCATTTTTTTGATTCGTATAGAAGTTAAAATCGTTATTTAAACTTGTCTATGTCGAAAAAGTTAATGCAAAAAGCATGTAAATACATTTGACAATCCATGTAATTTCTCATTGTTCAGTACAAAAGAAGTGTAGTATATATATACTTTAATTGTATTTGCACGTATGAGCGAGCGTATTTCTACCCGTGTGTAAGTAAGAAGATTGGAATGTGAAGTAACCCAGAGTTGTATCAACATATACAAGTTTAGTTTAATAAAAGCCTTTTGTTAGTAAACAACTAGCTTCTTTTCTCTTCACTCCCAATGCATTACAAGAAGCTGATAACGGTAAATAAGTGATCGCAAAAGAAGTATCAGAGACGTTTTGTAAATGTTACAGTAACTTGAATTGAAATTACAATTACCAATTTTAACATCATAAAAGTCATTAAATTTTTTAAATTAAAAGAAAGGAAGATGCCATGAGGTAATTCGTAAAATCTTGGTATGAAACAAGTTTTATATTTTAATTAACAGAAAATTTATAAAGTCATACAAAATTTAAACTATATCAGTTAACTTCGTATTGGTAAAAGCCAAATAACATTTAATTAAAGTATTATTTGCTCCAAAAGTTGGACGTAATCGGGATTTTTTCACTTATTTTTGTAATTTCAATTGTATTTTCATTGCCGCGCATTAATTTTTTTTTTTCATTTTCATATTTACACAAAATGTGTAAGCATTAATAACAGTTTTGTATACGTTTCTCTGCGTTTACTTATTCGATACGTGCTCATGGATATTCTTGTTTATCTTTAAATCATGAATTTTATGTACATTACGTTTTTTTTAATTAATTTTCCTGATAAACATTGCTATATTTAGTAACAAATCAAATATAAATAAAACATCATTAATTTTTATCAAAGATCAGATGCCAAAACAATATCAAAGGAAAAAAAATCGCATTATAAAGTATAATTTACGATGCTTTATATATTCATTAAAAAATAAAAATAAAAAAAAAACACGTATATAACTGTTGCGGTTCGTCAAGCATGGAACTAAAGAGCATCTTTTGGCTCGCTTGCTTAAACGTAGATTAATTTCTTGGCTCTAAGCTCTTGGACGTTATAAGCAAGGCAAAAGTAAGAGTAAGAGAGTATGAGTAAGAAAGGGAGAGATAGAAAATATAAGAAGGAGAGAGTGAGATAGAGAATAATGATCAGCCTTAAGGCAACGTGAAAGCATAACGAAATTAATCGCGTGCTACTATGAGAAAGCTTTTTGCCTTGCACGCAGGCGTTTGCACTCAGCTCTAATTAACGATCGTCTCTTCTCTGACGGTTAAGTCTAAAGGAAAACCTTTAACCCAAAGGAAAAGAAGAGAGAAAAGAAATGCTTGGGCCTCTTAGATTGGTTAGTTTGACCCTTTTTTTTCCTCAAGCAGATGAGAAAAGAAAGAAATAAAAGGCTTGACCTAGGATGGATGTGATCCAAGGATTTTTTTAGATATTATTTGGTATATATATATATAAAAAGGCAATAAGAGAAAGTCGATTAAGACTAGAAAGCATTTAAGACAGTAAAAAGTTGGATTAAAGTCTTACAATAGGTCTGAGTTTAAAAAATTTAATGTTTCTAACGAAAAAAAAATAAAGTTGTTGATTTGGATTTTTTGACCCAATTTGATATTGCTTTTGGCTAAGTTTTGCTTTCAAATATCATTAAATTAAAAATTCATATCTTAATTTAATAACAGTATTGTTTATTATTAATTTTTATTTCTGCAAAAAATTGAATAACTTAGCATTATCACCAAATATGAAAGATTAAAAAATTAAATGAAAATACAGCTAACGCGTATGCCAATTCAAAATAGAAGTTTTGTTTCACATGTATAAATTATAAAGTGAACAAAATCATTGTAATTTTGTTTATACGATTGCCTGACCTAATTTGGTTGTTACTACTGCTATACTGGTACCATTATATTTGCATTTATTGTAAATGTTTTTCTTTTACAGTTATATGTTAAAACAATAACGAAAAGAAAATAGTTCAATAAAAACATTATTTTTAAATTTTTATTAATCTTATAATTTTAATAAGAACAAAAAAGAACATTAATTTGAATTAATTGAATAAATTGAAAAATTTTAATAAAATTTCAATTAATTTTTCTTCATGTCGCATTACAGTTTAATTTTAAAGATTAAAGAGCAAAGAGCCGGAATGCAATCATTTTTATGAAAGAATTACTCCTGAAATATAAAACCAGAAAGATGATTAAAAAAGACCTGTGTTAAAATAAAAGATCTCAAAGAAAATTAGTTAAAGCTGAAGCAAGAAACTTTTTACCTTAAGTCAGTAAAATCTTTGTATTATGGTTTTAAAGATAAATTTAAATTGTTAAACCGTTTCCTTCTGCATTTTTCTCTTTTTTTAAATAAAATGCTTAAATATTTAAGAAAACTAAAATTATTATTTATTAAGAGATAGACTCTTTAAAATGTTTTATAAACATGTATAATGCAACTTTAAAAAGCGAAACAAAGAAAATTTTATTCTTGTAAGTAAATTGAATTATTTTAAATATTTACATGATTAAAAATAAAAAAATTATAATTAGCTGGACAAAAGGAACTCAATGTAGGATGTAAAGAATCGTAAATTAATCCATAGTTTTTATTGTTACAAACTTATTTATGGTAATTTCTAAAAAATATCTATATTAAACATTCCTTATAAATTCATCCATGAGGTTATATTTATTGTATTTGATTCTTTAAGTCACATATTTTTCACAAATATATATGAGTATTATGGTATTATTTTGATTAAAGTTATTTAAAAGATAAATACCTTTCTATTATTAAAATGAAATATCTTTGAATTTTTCACCGAAAATTCAGGAGAATAAAAAAGCCAGATACATTAGCCGTATAAACGGCGAAAATGGCATTTTCTTTTATTCATCGTTTACGTGCTTTTATGTGTTAAAAAATTCAGTCACGCGTTAAAATACTGTACTCTTTTTTTCACCAACGTCAAGTGTTTAATTTAAGTGCGAAGGTACAATGCGTTAGGAATATATTATTCTTGTTGATTCAATTGTTTTTTGCCTCTCTTATTTGTTTTTGCCATTCTATTTTTTTCTCTTTGTTTTTATTTTTTTTTGTTTTAACGCGACGAGTTGTGTAAAAAAAATGGTTATATTTTCAATTCCCGGTATTTATTTATTCAAGCAAATTATAAACAATGTTGATAACTTTCTACTCGTTGTTGAAACAAAAGATTCAACACGAAAGAGCTAAACATCGCTCTGCTCTAGATTTTAGATATACATAAGAAATAAAATGTCTGAATAAAAAAATCGAATGATAAAATACGTTATGGTATGTGTTGAGTTTAAAAATGTTTTACGATGAAAAAAACTTACCTTCTCTCCGCTATCGCTGGGAAGGTAGAAGGTAAGAACCGTAAGAAACGATATACCCATACATGGTATGATGATGTTGACCGTGTAGAAAAGTGTTTTACGACGCATCGTTATATTAAACGTAATGTCAAGATAAGGCTCGTCACAACATGTGTAAAACTTTTCGTTCCTGTAAAAATAAAAAAAAATCAATTTTAGAAATTTTATAATAATAATGTAGAAAATTTTTCTTTTTTAAATTAAATTTTTCGTCCAATTTTTTCAACGTGTTTATTAAAAATATAAAATTTAGTTTTTTTCATAAATCTTTGCCAAGAATGTAAACGAAAATAATAGCGAAGATATGTTAGCTCAACAGAAATAAAATAAACAAGTAAAGAAAAAGTATGAGCGTGATGTAAATGAAAATCCAAGAATGTCGTGGGCAAAGATATAGTAACGGATTCCAAACGGTAATTCACTTGGATTCGATGTGTTATTGGCAGGTTGAACAAAAAAAAAGAGAAAAAAAAGGAAAAAAGACAAAGATGGAAAGAACAAGCGATTGGATTTATAGAATGAAACTGAAATGGAATGCAACGATTCAGAATTAAATTCTCTCTGAATAAATGAATATAGAATAGTTCACGCGATGTATACTTTTAATGTAATTGAATTTTTTTTCTTTTTTTTCCCTTTGTTATAATTTTATATTTTTATTGTTATTTATTCGAGGTCAAATATTAATTAAAAAATGATGTATATGGTGCCATTTTTCAGATGAATAGTATAATATAAAGTATTGAAAATCAGTAATATGTATACGTTCATTTAAAACATTTTTTACAATCATTACGTGCTTAAGTAAATTAATAAATATGAATTTGGGAACACATTAAAACCAACGAAACATTAAACTTTTTCGATAAATTATTTATTTGAAACTGTCATTGAATTTCTTTGTTTGAAATAACTATGAAAAGTATGTATACACAAAGCTTTGAAACTCACCTAACCGCAGGAACCTCGAGTATGTCCCATTCGACGGACATGTAGAACTCGGACAAATCGACTCCAACATCGACGACGTTGTTACCAGGTTTTTCATCCATATGCCTTAGATCCACCTTTAGGTACATCCATTTAAAAACAAAGAAATGCAAAATTTTAGCTTTGATTTGAAATTTCAAAAATTTCATTTCGTGCATATATATTATTTGTTGCAATGTGTCTTGTGTAGGTGTGTAGAATTGTGTGAATTTTTTATCTTTTTCAATATATATATTTAACATTAACATTTTATTTTCAAATATTGTAAAACATTTTATTTTCAATTAGAGTAAGAGTAAGAGAGGGAGAGCTATTTCAAAAGGTACGATTGAGGCAGCAATACTGAGTTTTTATAATTCAGTCGTACAAAAATTTCGGAAATAGCCCGCGCTCTCTTCTTCGTACTTATATGTATAGATATTTGTTTGGACGCACAAAGCTGTACCTATATTAAGATTCTTTGTGTCTTTTTTTTCATTGAACATCATTGACTAAGCTCTTTCTTTTCATTCCTTTTTTTGTAGGTATACATTTTTTCGAATAAACGTTATTAATATGAATTCCAAAATCTAATATTTTTTTATCATTGATAATTATAAATATTTAATTGTCAATTATATCATTGGATTAAAAGTGCATTAAGTCTTTTGGGGGGGGTCCAATATATAGAATGTTCATCTAAAATTTGCGTCAAAAATACGAATTCCATTTATTCGAACAATTATTCCGGAATTTCGAAGTTCAAATTTAAGAAAATTGATAAAATAGAAATGTATAAACTACAAATACCCAATCAACCGAAGTTAGATTATTAGAATATTATTTATTCGAAATTAATAATGTGTCAACTATTTCGAAATTATAACTGAACTAATAAACATAAAAATAAAATAGAAATTCATTTAACCAGAAATTACTAAGTTCAAGACATCAGCAATGAATAAATCAGTAGTTTTCGGTTAAATAAACTTCTATTTTATTTTTATGTTTATTAGTGCAGTTGTAATTTCGAAATAATTGACTTATGTTTAGTGTCGAATAAATAATATTCTAATAATCAAACTTCTAATGATTGATCATTTGCAGTCTACACGTTTCTATTCAATGAATTTTCTTCAATTTGAACTTCGAAACTATGAAATAATGGTTCGAATAATTGGGATTTGTATTTTTGACGCAAATGTAAAATGGACATTCTAAATATTGGACCCCACCCAGTCTTTTGAACGTATAACTAAAAATATTCCATCGTAAATTATATCCTTAGTTGATTAAGTCCTTAAAAAAAAAACAAAAAGCAAAGAGGGCACTTTTAAACTTGTCTATTCTTTTCACCTTTCACGAGAGAGTAAAACTAAGTTTAGAAAGTTATAAAAAGAAAAGAGAGAAAAAAAAATAAAAGGAAAGAGCTTAGTTTAAGTTATAGATTTACGAGCGCTATAATAATACCATTGGGCAAACTTTCGAATCAGTCATCGATCACGGGCTATTCTACCACGTGCTGTTTATATATCAATTCTTGAAAAGCTCGTACAGAAGCATTTATTCTTATTTTAAATTTTAAATTGACTTTAATGATTCTCATTTGCTATTTTTTTATAGTCAACGTCAACATTGTTCTATTTTTTTTTTGTGTTTTTTTGTCCTTGGCACATAATTATCGAGAAACTGTCATTTAACTTTCACGATAAAGTGCTAAGTGCATTTATGTCATTATTTTTTTTTCTTTATTTTAGCTTTTTTCTTCTAATTGAAATTCATTGAATTAGCTTCGTTGATCAGCTTTCCAAGATTGACTTTTTTTATCACACCCTCGAAGACTGTGCAATTGTAACGATTTTCTTTATTTTTTCTTTGTTGTTTTGTTTTTTTTCTATAGTAATAATGAGCGATACTGATCAACATGCGCTGTAAAAGTTTTTCCATTAAAAGTTGAATTTTTTTTGTCGTGTTCAAGTACAATTGAAATTTAACTAACGATTTATGCATTTTTATTTTAAAACTTTTGATGACTTTAATTATATTTATCGAAAGAAAAATTAATTTTCCTTGAAATTAAAATGGCTTATTACCTGTGAGTTCAAAAATTTATAAAAACAATCATAACTGGTAAAGCGTTCGTCCACAAAATATTTCGAATACTTTTTTGACTTACTATGAAAGTGTCAAGGATCCAGGTCATCGATTCAACTAAAATTTTGGAAACCGATTCTGGATGCATAAATATGAAAGAATCAAAATTTTGAACCTTACAAACTGAATATTTCCTTAATTATATAGAAACTTAAAATATATCACTGGAAAAGATACTAGATTTTCAAATATTAATAGTTCTTCAGCATTAATAGCTAGAAGCTTAAAACTTTTTTCCAATAAAAGCTGAGATTGAATTCTTTCAAAATAGCACTTACAGTAAATCGAAATATTATTTTTTTTCCAAAGTTACAGAGTAATAAAAATTGGACCTAAATTTTCTTTTTAAAACATTAATAATAAAAGTTGAACTTCGGCTCAATTTTTATTACTCTGTAACTTTTGAAAAAAATAATATTTCGACATACTATAACTGCTATTTCGAAAAGATTTGAGCTCAACTTTCATTTAAAAAAGTTTTAATCTTCTAGCCATCAATGCTGGAGAACTATAATCGTTTGGAAATCTAGTAACTTTTCAAGTGACACTGATTAAATGTTTGCAATTAGGAATTTATTGAGATTTAGGATTTTAAATTCTTGTTCTATCTATAATTTGATACCTGAAAACTTATCCCAAAATTGGAGAAAAATTAGCGACCAGGGACCCTGACACTTTCCTGGTTAGTCTGTTAATTGTTCAAACTAATGAAAATTTTCAATTATATCAACATTAATATAAATCATATGCCAGTTTAAAAAAAATATTCGAAAAAGTATTATCAAATGTTTCTTTCAAATACATTTTTCGAATACTTTTTGATATTAATTTTTTTATGATAGTTTCCTTTCATTTCATATTTTTTCTATTAACATTGAAGTATTTGAAGAAATATGAAGAGAAGAAGAGATTAACACAAAGGAGCTCACTTTAAGTATTTGAAAAAAGTATCCAAGTAGTCATATTTTTTCAAAATTTAGATTTAATTAATTTTTTTTTATATTAAAGTTTATCGAACTGAAAATTTTTATTAATTTTAATAATAAACAGACAACGTCAAAAATATATTTGAAAAAGTGTACAAAACTTTTCCAGCTCTGAAAACAATATTTCGAGAAACCTGAATAATAGAATTAGTTTTTCTTTAAATATTCGAATTCCGATAATAGAAAACATTTGACTGTAGTGTGATAAATAAAAAATTAGTAAATCTAAATATTTTTATACTATTGATATGCATTTTCTAGCTTCATATGAAAATATGGAAAAACTTTTGCATCCATTCACTCGATTAAAAAAGTTCATCTTTTTTTCTTTTTCAATTTTT
The DNA here is from genome assembly GCA_017163975.1 of Anastatus disparis. Classification (NCBI taxonomy): domain Eukaryota; kingdom Metazoa; phylum Arthropoda; class Insecta; order Hymenoptera; family Eupelmidae; genus Anastatus; species Anastatus disparis. Next base: position 9,244,821 of record JAFFSR010000251.1, read on the forward strand.
CAAAAATCACTACAATAGCGCATTGTTTGAGGAAGTGCGATGCGTGCTGTGCTAAAAAAAATGATCTATGTATGTTATGCGTTTTTTTTTGTAACTCGAGCGCTTATGCCCAACGCAAATAAAACAAACAAAAACTGCAGGCTCGAAACACACACATAGAGAAAAAAAAATCATAATAATAATTGTGTTACAGTGTTAGAGATAGAAAGACATTGAGTGAAGTGTTGATGAAAGATTCAATGATTATTAGAATTTATGATTTATAAGAAGAACATTTACACTCCGAATCAACGATTTTACTGAAACTCTGGAAAATAATTTTATAATAAAAAAATGGAATTCCCATTTAGGATTTCGTTCAGTAAGCTCTGAAAATCTAGATACATTTAAAGTATTAATGTTTTTAACATTTGAAGTATATTTATGAATATAAAAATATCATGTATATAAATATACATAAAATGTTTAAATGTATTCAAGATTCTAGAGCTCATTGAACTAAATAGCTGAAACATGAGCTCCATTTTTGTTATTTATAACGTCATTTCTAAGAGTTTTATAGAAATTCGTGAGCTAAAGAGTGTGCATTCTCCTTGATAGCGAAAAAGAGAAAGAAATTGAGAGGGAAAGAAAAGTACAGCAAGAATAGGTGTACAGTTTGCAGAATGTTATGTGAGAAAGATGAAGTGAAGTCATAAAAAGGTGAAAAAGGAAGAGCGACAGATAAGAGCGTAAGTGAGAGAAGAGAGAATGAGAGAGAGAGAGAGGAAAAACATGAAAAAATCCACTGCAGTTCCCACAGACAGCCTCCTACAAAAACTGTTGTATAACAAACATTGCGACACTAAAAAAAAACAAACATATACATGTATATATCGATATAGCATCGACATAGCATATATACTGCCATAGCATCTGGGTGAGTTCTGATGATGTTGACTGATATAAAAAAGGGCTAGGGCAGGGTAATAATAGGCAAATGTAGTTTTATTATTCTCATATTTTATGAATATTGTTATTTATATTGTTTTTATGATTATATTTAAATTTTAGATAAATGAATGAAATCAGAAAAAAAAAATTAAGTTACAAGAGAGAAGACCACACTCCGCGAATTATAAATTTCGTTGGTGATTTGTTAATATATATCTTCGCTGCTATGCTGCACCTAATCATCAATACGTATGCGTTGCTTGGATCATTTTTATTTTGGCCATCGCGCGCTCTTTTTTTCTTTTTCTTTGTCCATTAAACGACATTTTTTTTTCTCTTTTGAAGAATTTGATTTTGTTGACGCGTTTGTTTGATGCGTGTTGAACTTTTTATCATAAATATGTAATATAACGCGTTTGTTAAATTTTGTTACATTTTGATTATGTGATTTTGGGTGCAGCGAGAAAAATAATCCGACTGTGTTTGTTTTTTTTTTCTTTTTTAATGTATTGATTGTTAAATATTGTTTGATCAAATGATCGTAGCCATGGTAATTGTGTTAATACAAGTACTTTAACTATGGAAATTCAGGTAATTAATTGTATGATTTATAAAGTTTCGTTCATTGTGCAAAGTTAGATTTATGTTTGTTATGAAATGATTAAAACCGTGTACTTTTTAAAATATTACTCATGTTTATGTAAAATTACTCGAAATTATTGATTGTGAGTTATCAGTAAAATTAATAGAGTTTATAAATCATTATTAGCACACATATTACAATTTTTGATAATTTTACCTCATAATCATATTTAACTATCACTAACGTTTATTTCAATCCAATTTTTTATAGTATTAATTCCCAAGTTGTTTATAAACGTTGAAAGCAAATAAGAAACAATCTTTTTTTCTATACCTAAAAAAATATAAATACTAAACTTGTATAAAAGTCGCTATACGTAACCTAATTTTGAATTACTTCGTTCACTTGAGCAGCCTATAGTATTTTAAAATTTTAACTATTTTATGTATTCATTAAATAATAAAGTAACTTTGTTCTATCAAATTTTCATTAATTCATTTAACTTTAAGACTTTTTCAACAAAATTTACTTTTGAAACAATAGAAAATTCTCTTACATTATTTTAAACTTTTGAAAAATAAATTTTTAAAAATTCTAAAACGCAATAAAAAAATATATTAAAGGTAAATAAAAAATGTAAAGATTTCAAACGTTAAACCATTTCATGAAAGTTCATCGTCCTTTGGTTATCCGGACGATCGATTCAAAAGCCAGTGATATAGAGAAGCTAGTGCAGTCGAGTGACGATGCGACGCTTTTTCGATAGAAAAGTCGGATTATAGCTTAAATAAAAAAAAGAGAGATCCATACGGTGTACCATTGCGTTTTATATATACATTTATTTTTTGCCTTTTTTTTTATTACATGTATAGATGTTTTTTTATTGATTGGACTACAACACAAAGTGATAAAAGCCGGACTTTTAATATAAAATTAAAGAAGACTTGGTGAAAATATTTTTTTTCTTCGCCAAGTTAAAAGGGAGTGTAATATAACGTTTGAAGTTTGGGTTCGAAAATATATTTTTTTTTCTACCTTTTTATTTTTTTTTCTGTCGGAAAGAGATAGGTGACGAGTTTTTTATTGGATGAAGAAGTATTCGAACTGTATGTCCTTTGACATTGTTTTTTTTTGAAAATTCAATGTTTTTAGAGAAGAATTTCTTGTTTGCTTAATAAGAAAAAAGTTTTTAAATGCAAAACTAAATTTTGCAGAATAAAAGAAAGGTACGGATGATTGAATAAAGAATCAAGTAGATGTATGCCAAGTTCTGTTCGACAAATGAGAATACGAATGAATACATACCAATTAAAGGAATGCAGGGGAACATACGAAACTGTTAATAATGTTTATATTTTGTCAAAATATGACAATTCAAAACAAAAAAACAATCTGTGAAACAAAGAACAATAAAGAATAATAGACGCGTCTATTAAAATTGCAAAAATAAGTGAAAAAGTCGAGATTTTGTCAGACACTCACAAATAAAATAATTTGATTTTTTTTTGTTTTTGCAGTGTAAAAACAAATACAAAATTTTTTTGTTATTTATCGTAGTAAAACAAAAGGACCGTATGTTATTTTCCGTATTGAAATCAAGACTTTTCTCGACTTTATAACCATTTGAATAGATAAAGATTTGTTTTAAATTCATGAAATTCTATGACTTTTGTAAAACGCTTTTAGGTTTCACGCCTTTATCTTTTTGTAAATAAATCTTTTATTCCGCGTTCATTTTTCACTTCATCTGCTACACGCATAAATTTTATATATGAAAATTTTATATTATAAATTAAAAACAATTATTCAAAGAAAAAAAAAATTGCAAGTACAAGCTTTTATATAAGTCGTTCACCCAGTGACAATTTTTCTACTTTTTTTATTCTTTAAACAAAGTAACCTTTTCTTTTTTATTTTTGACATTTTCTTTCTTGTATAGATTTCTTTTCTCGTTGTCCCCTGATAGCTCGTGAGTGCGACTTTCTTTTTATATTGTACACTCGCGAGAAAGAGGAAAATTGCGGCAACGTCCGGAGCCAAAGAAGAAGAAGAATAAGTAGGAGGAAAAAAAAGAAAGAAGAGGAAAAAAGAGAAGTTGGTATAGCAGAAAGCAGAGTAAGACGGTGACGGATGGTTTCTTATTTTGCGCCCCTTTTGTCGTAACCTACGTTTGGCCTCCTTAGAATTAGCTCGCTCAAGCACGTACGAAATAAATGCTACGCGAAAAGAATAAAATTTCTATGGATTTTCTGGTGACAATTTTTTTTTCTTTTAAATTATTTTTTGAAATGTTGTATTTTTTTTATAAATCAATCATTAATTGTTTAATTAAGAAATTATAAGTTCATAATTTCTTCAAAAAGGTTTTCGTTTGTACTATTTCTAAATAATCTTCATTTCTATTATATTTTTTAAGTTGATATTATTTATATAAAAAAGTGAAACTTTTCTTAAATTAAAAAAACAGAATTACTGGTACAATTTAATCAACAGATCAATAACTTCATTTCTAATGGTAAATAAGATTGATTCGCGCAGAGAATACAAGTTCTAAGTAATTCCACGCTTTTATTTAATCTTTCTTTTTTATTAAATTCAATGCACGGTTGTAAAAGGATTTATAGAGGTTTGCGGTTATAGAAACGAATCAATAGTTTCCAAAAGATAAATTATTGGCATCTTTTCGATTGGCCTATAAGCTTCTTCGTTTACTACGCTACAAAAATTGTTAATATTTTCTTATTCCTCAGAGAGATTTGAACGTGAGATTCGAACTGTTATTATTTCTTGTAAAAACTTTCTTATGAGCAGTATGTTCAATGAATATAAAAATACTTGATGGAAACATTTAATTCCCTTAGTACATTAAATTTCATATATTGTTTTATATTATTTGTTAAAAAAGGTATTTATAAACAAATAAATGTTATTGATACTGTTCGAAATTTAAAAAATTAATAAAAACTAAAATTTAAAATTAGTTATTTTGAGATATAACAATAATATTTTATTTTTTTATGAAAAAAAATTACAGTATTACTGAATTGTTATTATCATTCTAATTGTTTATATAAAATGTTATATTTAAACTTTACATGGTAAAAAATAGAAAATTTGAATTCGTTAGAAACCCACGAAATAAAAAAAATACAAGCACTAAAATTCTTTTACATATTGTTTTTTTAGACATTTATGAATAAAAAGTTTATTTTGAAATATTGATGAAATATTACAAAAAAAGTTTATCAAATGAATAAATTGTTTATATTCTTTTTGCATCATCAAATAACAGTTTGCGTATAAATTTTCCGTATGAATTTTTAAAAAAATATTAACTTTGTTTACCGCAATCCAAAATCGTATTAAAAAGCTTTTAGTATTATTATGATTGAGTAAATAAAAATTAGATTCTATCTAAATAACGTTTTATAACTATCGGCTCTTATAACCTGAGATAAACTAAGCGCGAATTATATCTAAGATTCCCCTCTTCTCTTAACGCGACTTGAAATAGTCGAGGTAGAAAGATAGCGAGAGAGAAAGAGAGAGAAATAGAGAAAGAGAGAGAGAGTGTAAAACGAGGTTTCGCGTAAATAACTTAGCCTCCATTTCATAGTGCTTTAGGGCTAATCTTCGCTGGATTACCGCAAGTGGTGAGCCAAGGTTATAAAGACGAGTTAAAGAGTGGCTGTTATTTTGGTAAAGGATATAGATGAATAAGACTTTGTTAATGATTCAATGTTTTTCTTCAAATATATTTAGGAATACACTTTTTATTTTATTACTTCTTTTTTAATTTTCGGCTTTTATCTGAAAACTTTATATGAAAACTTTATTGAAATGGAAATATTAGAATTCTCGAAAGTAATAAAAATTGTTCAGAAAAAGTATTAAATATGTCAAATTATTAAATTATAAATACAATGAAATAAAATAACTCTTCCCAGAAAAATTCTACTTTGCTCTTATCTTTAAAACGAGATTCGTCTTAAAATCGATTCATCAATTAAAGAAATTTCATCAATTATTCAATATTTTTTTGTCAATATCTCAATCTTTGTTAAGAAGCATCAATGTACCAATTAAAAAAAATCAAGTACGAGGATACTTCCAGCATTAATATGAAACAAGAAAGTATAGTGATTCAATTTTATAGCTTATTTTAACTAACTATTTATCCATTTATTAATTAAAAAAATTATTATGCTTCAAAAATTAAAGTTTAATATTATGTTTTAAGTAGAAATACGAATGTTTAGTCAGTCATTAAAGAATTATTTTTTAAAATGATTGCTACTTTATAAATTGATTATTGCTGTTTCCTATTAAGATTTTAAAAATAAAAATAGATAAAAAAAGTAAATTTAACAAAATAAAATTTTTAATGTAATTAAATAATACGCTTGATATTTGAATAAATCAATAAATAAACAATGAAAGCTAATCTTCACATTATCCACACTCACTTTTGTTACAATTTCCTGTAAAATTGATTGGTATCAGAGAGCATACAACTCTGCACCAACTACTAGTTGACGCACAATATAATCGTAGTACCGTATAATGACAATATTATCGTTTCACTTTACTTTCTCTCTTTCTCCCTCCCTTTCTCTATTTCTCTCTCTCTCTGTCTCTCTTTTTCTGTTTGAATCGGTTATATATTTCGTTGAGAGAACACAAGCGTGAATAACGAATGAGGCGAGAGAGAAGTTTATAGTAGTGGTTTTGAAAATCACACAGAAAATGCGTATTGGACCGTGTTATCGTTAACCTATAGATGCTGCCTGTATCTAAAAGCTCGAATAATTGCCGGCTTTTGTATATTTCTGCTTGTGAAAATAAGATATCATACTGAATGATCAATGAAAAATCGCTATTTGTTATATGTTTCAGCTTTTTTTTTATCTTTTATTGCGATATTTATATGGGCCATCGACTGTGGCCTTTTTTTATATAGTTGACTCAATTTGATTTCTTATCATTTTTTATTAAACTTATAGATATTTATATATTTTTGTCTGCTTGCTTTGATTATTAATCAAGTGCTATAATTTATTAATCGTGTAAGACGTTTTTATACAAATTATTTAAGTAGGTTAATTTTATATTTATTTAAATTTGATTATTTTATTCTTGCTCAAATTATTTATTTATTTATATCTAATTATTATGATCTTGCGCAGATTAATTTGAATTAATAGATGATATTAACGTTAATAATTATGATTTGAAGTTTGATATCAGTATTACATAAGCTTTGAAGTAAAAAGCTTATTTATTTGATATAATATAAAAAGAAAAAAAACATTGATCACAACATATTTAACACAAATACTTAAACTTGCAAATATTTAAAGACACACACACACGAACACGTGAGACAAACGAGACAACAGATAATAGACAATAGAAATCACTCTTACAAAGATAAGAAACGATACTATTAACTTGATCTATGCATGCCTATAGGAAAGAAAAGGAATAATGATCAGTCACAATTTTCAAGAGACATGAATGAAAAAGGTAACAACAAATAAAAGTATGAAAGACATCAGTAATGTCGAAAGAATATATTTTTTATTCTCATCATTTCGTTAAAGTCTTATGTTGACCCGGAAATTTGTCATGATAGATACGAAATAAAAATCACCGACTATGAGATCAATCAAATAAAATATTTTCGTCGGCGTTTATCATTGTCACGCATTTTGGTATATGCATATATATATATATATGAATCTGAAAATTACTAGCGATTTATATGATTTTTGTGCATGGTCCATTTTTTCCAACGATATGCATGCCACTAAATCGAATACAGATCAATAAATATTTTATGACATGTATTTGGCTTGATTTATTTGAATACTAACTTTTCATGATCACTAATTTATGATAGTTTACAGTTAAAATTATTCAAAATTTTTTTTTTCAAAAAAGCATGTATTTTAATAAAATGAAAATGTATTTTAATAATAAAATTAAAATTAATAAGAATAATGTCTTCGTAAATAATATTAATCGAATTATTAGTATATTATTATTAGATTATTGATACTCAATTTTAGAAAATATTTTTCAAAGAAAGTATTATGTAAAGGAGGATACCCATGAGATGATTTGTAAAGCCTTGATATAAAAGTTTTTATTTTTTGATTATTGGAATTTATGAAATTATATAAAAATTAATCTAAATTAGTTAATTTCGTTTTGGGAAAAATCATTTGTTCTAAACGTCAGACCAAATCTTGATTTTTTCTCTTAATTTTGCAATTTTAATCGATTTTTTTCTCACATTTCCCTTCATTTTCCTGCATTAATATTTTATTTTTATACTATTAATAAATACAAGCAGTAATAACAGCTTCTCCTCCGTCTCTTATTTGGTATGTGTTCGTGGGTATCCTCCTTGCTTATTGAAATTTTTTAGCTTGGATTATGATTTGAAAGTATAATGAAGACATTTTGATTTGTTGTAATGTGACATTATTTCTTTTTACAGATAAAGAAAACATCAACTTGATAGTTAGTCTTTAAATTCTTGTAATGTTTACTTGGTTAACGAACTGAAAAACTAAAAAATACAACTTATTGAGAGTCTCTTAAAGCATACAAACAAGCCACTAAACACATTCTGTTTTTTTTTATTTTATTTCTTGCAAAACTAGTAAATTAGTTGCCATCCAATAGAAAAAAGTAAATGTCAACAATACTTGGTAAATATCTTTAAGCATTGCGTTTTTTATTTGTTTTTTTATTCAATTTTAATTGTCAATCGATTAAAATCTTCAAAACACACATTTTCATTTCCTTTGCCAAAAAAAAGAAGAAGCTTGATAAAGCTCTTTACTTCAACGAGTAAGAAATGTACACAAAGACAACTTATGTGCTTGATCCTTAAAATAAAAAAAGAAAAAGTTAAAAAATAAAACAGGAACACAGAAGAAAGAAGCACAAGGAGAGACGGATAGGAGTTTGAATAATGGAGCTATTTCGGAGAAAATAAAGTTGCCGAGGTGTATATACATATATACATGTTCGAGAAAATAAACTCAAAGAAAGCAAAAGAGAGATGGATACGTAAAGAGAGAAAGAGGGGAAAAGAAGAACGGCCGGTCTTTACACAAAGGCGCGGCCAAATGAAGAAAAAAGTCAAAAAAAAAAAAAAAAACAACCACAGACGCTTCAGCGAAAAATAAGAAAGCACAAAGAAGTTACTATATGTATTACAATTGGGATGTCTTGTTTAAGGATAACATATAAATTACTATTATGAGAAATTAAATACGTGTGTAAACACATAAAATAATTAAGTTTAAATATTTAACACGACTTTTATTATAATAATTTTAATTTAAAACGATAAACAAACAATTGACGTATTACATTATTTATTACGTTATTAAAATTTTACGAATAAATATCATTAAAAATGTAACAAGATTAAATTCTATCTCAAGCGATTCAGTTAAGTTGAAATCTCACTAAACAGTGCTCTTAACGTCCTGTGGTAAACTATTTCCATTCCTCTCTCTTACTCTCTTCTTCTTCTTCTCATTCAATCTTTTTCTCTTTGTAAAACTTGTAGTTAAACTCGTTTAAAGTTTTATCTTACGCATTCACACATGAGGTGAAATCGTTTAACTTAATTTTAATATCATTTAATTTAACATAATCTTTAAATACTTGACATTACGTTTAATATTAATCCGAAAATTCAATTTATTTCAATGATAAAACTATTTTTATGATAAAAAAATTATTTATTTTAATGATTAAAAATAAATAGCAAGTTTAAACGAGGCTTATATTGGAAAAACTAGTACGTAATGACATTTCTTTGCGCCGTGAATGCTTTTAGCTTTGGGTTTGTTAAGCAATGTATATCATAAAAATCGTAGTTCGTAGAATATTTAGTATCCGTTTTAACGCTAACGAGACTCTTTGATTTTTAATGCCCAACTATTTTCTTTGCTACCACTTTAGCTCTTTTTTCAATATATATGTACGTTCACTGATTTCTTACGCTTTTTGACGCATTAAATTATCATCTGCGAGAAAAAGTTTTTAAAAATATGCAGTTTTTATCTTAATAGACGCAAAATAGTACTTATATTTTTAGCTGCTATTAAAGGAAAGTGAAATTATAATTCTAAATAATTATAAATTATCGTTATTATTATCATTATTATTATTGTTATTTAATCTTTTATTTTTAATCAAATTTTCAAACTCGCCCAAAGACGCCCTCGCGAGGACATTGTAAGTAAATAGAAAAACAAACGATATTGCATAAGTTAACTTGAATAAATGATTAATCAAATACGAAAATACAATAAATAAAACATTGAAATTTTAATCAAATTTTGAAATTTTAATTAAAAAGTTTTTAAAAATTTTCTATTTTGTTTGTCGAAAGAAAATCATGTTATTTTTTTAAAACTGTGCAAAGTAAATGCATAGATATCTAATGCATTTAACTTGTTTTTCTACTAAAACTTTTTTTCAATGATTCAAAAACAAAACAGTATCTTACAGTTTTCTTAAATTCGGAAAAGTTTGCATTAATTCTTAGCATTTGACGACAAGAGCTGATAAGTTAGTTTTTGTTTTCCCCTTGCAAAATCTTTGGAAAAAGCGGAAAAGAGCGTTGGAAAAGCTTGGCGCGGCTCTTAACAAAGCGGCAAAAGATCCAAAGACAAATCGGGCTAATGAATTCCGCGCTTCCTTTCGAAATAGCGACAGAAGATCAGACGATTATCGAGCGACCTATTTTCTTTCTCGGTCTCTCGCATCAGAGTTTAGTCTCTTGTGCAGCTTGGCTGCGCAGCCGACCTATACACAAGAGAGAAAGCAACGAAGGATGCTACATGAAGAGAAAGAGGCCAAAAGAGAATAGATGACTATGAGGACACACTGGCTAGACAAAGAGAGAATGGCGACGGAAATTCGGGAAAGGATGCCCTTGTTCATACACACAGACGCACACAGACTCATATCTCACACAGATTAGTAAAGCCGTCTATCTACACTCGACTCTTACACACTCTATACGTATATACAAATATCCTTATATAATCACGTACAGATGCCATACAAACACGCATACACATTCACTTTGTAATGTGCAAATATGCGTAGATACCCATAAGCTGATGCTTACACATTCATGCACACACGCAGAAATATTACAGGAACGCGTTTATAGTACCATCCAATTTAAAAACGAATACAATGAATATGTATACGACTCGTAAAAGCGCTGATGTTAGAGTTTTGTAAAGCAAACCAAGTGATAGGACTATGAGATATACAATGCTTTGAGAGAAACCTGTTTTTATTGCTGCATATTTTGTTGATCATTTTTAAAGAGATACGCAAAAATGCAACGCTCATCGAAATTTTATGAGGTGATATTTGTCGTTTCCTTTATAGCGTCTCTTGTCTCATGCTCTGTTTCGTTTCATGTTTCATGTGAACAATAAAGGAATTTTTAAATCAATAGAACATCGCGTCTTCTACAAGGAATTTAAAAAAAAAATACATTTACGTAATATTGATTATTAACAAATATAAATTACGTCTACATAAATTAACGTACATTTGGTAAAATAATGATTTCCCAAGTGTTTTTTATTATTTGCATATGTAACATTCTCTCAAAGCAATTTCATGTATCTACAGCATCAACTTATACAACATGACGTATAAATATTTCATATTTTATTGATAACATACGAATGAACTTACGATTCCATGAATTTCCAATAAATGTACAAATACGAATATCCTTCAAGGTATATAAAGTTACGTGGAATTCTATTTAAAAAGTAAATATCGAATTTCGAGGGATATTGCTTTAAAAATGTTCACATCCTATTTTTTCTTTTTTTTCTAACAAGTGCACATCTATTTATGAATACAATGAGAATTTTTTTTCGCTCAAATCAGTCTCGCGTGGCACATTCTATTGTAGTCTCGTTATTTTTTACAATACACGTACGTAGAATAATATTGCTTTTATTATAACTTTAAAGATCTACTCCGGGGATGCATTTTTACTTTAATGTTGGGATTTTGTTAAATTTTAAGAAAGAAAAATGAGATACGAATTGTAAATGTAAATATACCATCGTCTTTAATGTTAAAAAAAAGTACCATTATGACCCAGAAATCATAATAAAAGAATGAGCACAGAATATTAATTATTTTTTTTTATGAATGTACATTAAAATTATTTATACAGGCTTGATTTAATGTAAACCGATTTTTATTTTATAATTACAAAAATAAATTTTCTTGAATTTATTTATTTATTTCTAACATTAATAATATGTTAAAAAATATTGATAAAAAAGAAAACCGATTTAATAAAATTTAAAGTTTTTATTTAAAATAAAATTTATATTTTAACTTTTTTCACCAATGGACAAGGAAAACAGCTTCATGAAAGTATAAACTTTTATTGAATAACAAGAAATAGACAGAACATAAAAAACAAACTAAAAAGAGAAGAAGCCAAGGGCTTTTGTGCACGCCATAAATGAGATTCCCGAAATAGTTTCTTGTCTACAATGTAAATCTCTTCTTTTCTGCTGACAAAAAATGTAAAATCGCTGTAACATATCCTTATCATTATCGTCAAGCAACTCATAATACGATCTATAGTTAAAACTTTTATTCTAAGACTTGAAAATAAAGCTTCTAATATTAAATACAATATTTGCATAAAGTTAAGTGTATTAGTTTGTTTACTATTCCGAATCGTATGTTTTTTTCTTTTGTTACGACTTTATAAAACTTTTATTCCGATGTATGCTTTTGTTGTTTCAACATTCAAGATCAATTCAAGATTCTTTTTATATATGTACACTCGAGAGGTTTAAAGTAGATTTTATGAATAGGTATAAAAAATCCTTTTTATAGGAAATAAATACATGCAGAATTGGTTTAGATAGAACCGATTAAATTCAGAAAAAAAATTTTTAAACGGAAAATTCTTTTTATTATATTATACATGCGCATTAATTAAAAATTAAATTTACGGAAATTAACTTGGACCGTTGTGTTTATCATATCTTTCATTTAATAACTTTTCTATTTTATAGGTAATTTATGCTCTGTGAAAAAGCATCCTTAAGTAGATAGTAACAAAGGCTTACGATTACAACTTATGTAAAGAGAAAACATTTTGGAATATATGGTAAAGACAATCCTTTTTTTTTATAACGTCCAAATAAAAGTGTGCTCAAAAAATATATGAAAACTTTGAAGAGTTTTTTTAAAAATTTTTTATCATGTTTAACGTCGCTGTATTTATGTTATCATTACAATGCTAATTAGCGACGAAGGTCGACAGTGTGCTTGTGAACTTCAGCACATGTAACGTACAGTGGTGCTTGTAGAAATCGGCCGAGAGTGGGATTCGAACTCGGAACCTCGAGATTACGAATCCATCGCTCTACCGAATGAGCCACTGACGACCTCTATTTAAGACTTTAAAATATCAGAGCATAAAATGTTATATTATTTGTGCACAGTTTGTACAAAACGTAGATTTCTTTAACAACAATGGAAATGAACGATTTTATATAAATATGTTAATAATATTGAATTGCGTAATTATATATAAAAGTTTAAATACAGTTTATCAATTAAAAGAAAATTGATTTCAATGTAATTGTATATTCAAAAATTCCAATAAGAATAAATAAATTCAAATCTTTAATTATATTTATAAAGCAATTTAAAATATCAAATAATAAAATGTAATAAATTAACAGGATATTGCGAATACTTTGTACTTACATCGCACGTACGGAATTTCATTAAAGTGTGGTTGGTATGCGAGCGTAATGTATTATAATAATTTATTGCCGAAGAAGCGCCCGTTAAAGACATTAGAGATAATTCTACTTCACTTGCATCTTATAAAATAAATTATGAAATAAATTTCAAATTTATGATAAGTTGCCTAAAAATGGAAAAAATAAAAGAAAAATGCTCTAGATAAATTGAAAATTATATAAAAGCTTTCCGATAAAGAATTATAATTTATAAGTTATCATTATTTGTAAATTATCATAAAAGATTAATTTAATTTTGATTGTGTGTACACGAAACTTTTAAATTTTTTATCTATGCGAATTTTCAAATAGTTTTAAAATTAATTGCATTTAACTTATTCGGGGGAGAGAGAGACCATAAAATATCCCTTTTACCTTATAATTATGTTAAATACTAAAGTTTCGAAAGGTTGAGCAGTCGAATTTGAAATCCTATTACGAAGCTATTAATTGTAAGTAAAGCGATCGAAAGATTAGTAGGTAATTACTAAACTATTAATTTTAATATTAATATCTTTTGCGTGTACTTAAAAACAAACAAAGTTTTCTTTGATATTTTACTTTAATAAATTTTAATTTAATGTTTGTCAATTCTATTGGTATTTCATTAAATTTATATTTTAGCAAACTAAAGAATAAAGAAACGATGAAAGAACTTTTTTTTTTTACTTTTTTATATTATTTTTTTTTTTCATTTTTGTATTTTATTATCATTAATGCGCAGTATTTAAAAAAAAATTTGAGCTAAGAAGTTTCATTTAATGTTAATGCATACAATATTTATAAATTTCAAAAAATGAATATTCTATGTTCTTGAAGAGGCTAATTCAATTTTAATGGAAAATTATTTGCATAATCATTATACACGTTCTAGTATTTACAAAATGGTGTCACAAACTTATTTGCAATTATTTTTTTTTTTTTTAAATAATTTAACTTATCAAAAAAAAGAAGAATTGAAACAATATTATTAAAATTTTATATAAGATATTTTTAAGTATATTCTTTAAAAATAAAACTTATAATTTCATAATCTCATTATTTTAATAAAGTAGAGCATAAAATTTACCTTTATTCAAAATTTTTCTTTACTACAATTAAAATCAAGCGATGGTTTAACTCATTCATATTGTATAAAAATAGAAGCATTATATAGTGAAGTAATTAAAAAAAAATAATTACTCTAAAAAAAGTCTACATTAAATTAAAAAAAAGAAAAAGAAAGAAAGCTACAATTGTAAAAATTTTAGTGTTCTATTACGCATTTAAAATGCTTAAATGAGAATCTTATTAATTTATATATGATATAGCTGTTAATGCATTTCATTCTGTAAACGTGCAGCGCATTAACTTGTTACCGCAATTTTCTCACATTCGTATGTATAATGTGGTTAATGTTTAAGTAAATAGTATTTCGTATTAATGTCTATATACATTTTAAGCTTATTTAGCTTTTATTTTATTAATACAGGCATCGATTATATTAATAGAATTGAACTTTACATTCGCAGTGTTTACAATACAGAATTTCCTTATTTTTAAATTCACTTTCATTGATTTTATGTTGAATTTTTATTAATTGAAATGTATTTTAATGTATTAATCGATTCTCTTTCTATTATTTAATAATTTCAATTGTATTATCAAGCTCATAAAAATAAGTAGCAAATTTTATTTTTAATATTAAATTTAAAACTGAGATACATAAAAGATATTGATTTTAAGATATAAAATCATTTAAAAAACGTTTAATTATCAATCAAACCGTAAAAATTATAAAAAATATTTTCGATTGAATTATTAAAAAAAAATAAACGTTATTTTGTTAAAATTTCAAGGAAATATTTGAAGGTGTTGATGTATAGTATTAAAGCAAAATATATCATTACTAATTAGTTTGCCCAGACACCTCAAAAGGAGATTATGAAATCACTTCAGTCCGGGTATCTAGGACATTAAACTTGCAAATTATACAAGCAGTGTGTTATGCTCCTTTTTTATTAGAACGAAAAAAAGATTCTCGTTAATACTATAAGGCATTATATTTTTCTAAAATTAATGAAAATTTTAAAAACAGAATTTTCAGCTGGTTATTAAAATATTTTTTATTTATAAAACATAATGCTTTTTATAAACTCTATAATTATGAAGTACGTTAAAGTAATCGTATTATTAAATTTAATCAATGAAAGTAAATAAATACGTGCGGAAGTCTGTTTTCTCTTTTTAAACATGCAATGTCATAATGCAGCTTTGATGCCATTCTCAATTTGATATTTCGATAATACAATTCAATTAAATTTATTGATTTTCGTGCATCAAGTTTATTTGTGTGAGGTCGGCAGTGGCTCAGTCGGTAGAGCGATAGATTCGTAATCTCGAAGTTCCGAGTTCGAATCCCACTCTCGGCCGATTTATACAAGCACCACTGTAAATTACATGTGCTTAATTCAAAATCACACTGACGACTTCCGTCGCTAATTAGTATCACGACGATAGCACAAATATAGTGACGTTAAATAAAATAAAACAAAAAAAGAGGTTACTATTTCAACGAAGAATTTTTTTTAACTCATGTATTAAAGCTTTCTTTTATTTAAGTAATGAAGCTTTTAATTATTTCTATAATAGATTTTTTTCTTATCCCCTGGCGAAAAGTACGTCGAAAGACGTCTACTTTCTGAGAGAGAAGTTAAGCATTATCTACGGCGGCTCGGCGCACTAGCGATGCGCAATCGTGTTGACGCTCTGTTTTTCACGGCAGTTAAGAATAGAGAGGGCTACGTCTATCCTTCTCTGTCCGCCGGCGTTAGACATTGACTCTCTCCCTCTCTCTTTCTTTTTCATACAGAATAGAGAGGGTTGCGTCTATCCTTCTCTGTCCGCCGGCTTTAAGAATTGACTCTCTCCCTCTCTCTTTCTTTCTCTTATATGTACAATAAAGGTAGCCGCGAATGGAGGGGGCTATGTCTAGCCTTCTTTGCCGGTTACAACAAGCAGTATATCTTTTTCTTTATTTTTCTTATATAGTAATTTTAAATATTTTATTATTAAAACCTAACTTGTTTTATTTTGTGAATTATAAATTGCAGTGTGTTATAAAGTGTGTAAATTATAAAATGTGAGTGAAATATTGATGGTTTATTTTAATGATTTATCATCAGTGGGAGAGGGCAGAGAAGGATAGAGCATACTCGGTCAATAGCAGCAAGCGATTCATCGCGGTATTTTTATTTTAATGATTTATCATCAAAAACGAATTATCACAACGGGTAAGTTGGACGTACTTTTCGCCGGGAATAAAAAAAAATCGTATATTCACCTCGGGAGAGAAGTTGACCATCAATTGCTCGCGTATTTGCCCCCTCGCTGCGCTCGGGGGCAAATCTTACGCGAGCATTTAATGGTCAACTTCTCTCCCTAGGTTAATAATATACTATTTTCTTATCCCTGGCGAAAAGTACGTCGAAAGACGTCTACTTTCTGAGAGAAGTTAAGCATTATCTACGGCGGCTCGGCGCACTAGCGATGCGCAATCGTGTTGACGCTCTGTTTTTCACGGCAGTTAAGAATAGAGAGGGCTACGTCTATCCTTCTCTGTCCGCCGGCGTTAGACATTGACTCTCTCCTTCTCTCTTTCTTTTCATACAGAATAGAGAGGGTTGCGTCTATCCTTCTCTGTCCGCCGGCTTTAAGAATTGACTCTCTCCCTCTCTCTTTCTTTCTCTTATATGTACAATAAAGGTAGCCGCGAATGGAGGGGGCTATGTCTAGCCTTCTTTGCCGGTTACAACAAGCAGTATATCTTTTTCTTTATTTTTCTTATATAGTAATTTTAAATATTTTATTATTAAAACCTAACTTGTTTTATTTTGTGAATTATAAATTGCAGTGTGTTATAAAGTGTGTAAATTATAAAATGTGAGTGAAATATTGATGGTTTATTTTAATGATTTATCATCAGTGGGAGAAGGGCAGAGAAGGATAGAGCATACTCGGTCAATAGCAGCAAGCGATTCATCGCGGTATTTTTATTTTAATGATTTATCATCAAAAACGAATTATCACAACGGGTAAGTTGGACGTACTTTTCGCCGGGAATAAGAAAAAATCGTATATTCACCTCGGGAGAGAAGTTGACCATCAATTGCTCGCGTATTTGCCCCCTCGCTGCGCTCGGGGGCAAATCTTACGCGAGCATTTAATGGTCAACTTCTCTCCCTAGGTTAATAATATACTATTATTCAAAATTCAAAGAAAACTTTGTCTTAAAAAATTATTCATAGTAAACATTTCTGACATGTTTACTTACTAAAAAAATATGGTTTCTTAAAAAGATTGTTTATTCTTTCTTCCTCATTAATTTTTCAACACCTACACATAGAAAATTGACAAAATTTATTTTTCACCCTAAAAGAAGGAGAATTTATGTGTGCTTGAGATTACTCGATTGACTTTATGTGTATATATATATATATATATATAATAAGTTAGAAGAAAGCTGCAAGCCTCGCCAAGTTTTTGGCAATCCCTTGTGGAGATTCTCGTATACTCTATAGAAACGAAGGCGATGAAACTCTAATTACTTGATACTTGGGCGCACTGGGAGAAGAAAGCTTGGATAAGAGCTTTGAGCTAATTTTAGCTTCATAATTTTTTTTCAGATGCTATTTACAAGAAGAAAAATATTTCTTTTTTAAATTTTTTACTTTTTCTTCATTTATCATTATAATAACATAATTTCAGTTTAGATATTTTAAAGCACGTTGAATATATAAATTTAAGCATTTTTTTCTTTAGGGCAAAAATATCGTGTTTAAAAGTCAGCTCTTAAGCTTTGTTTGCATTCAATTGAAATAATTTTTATTCAAATAAATGATAGTTTAAGTTTGTCAGTTTTTAAGATTGTTTTATAATTCAAATTAATTTATTTACACTTATTGATTTATTTAATTTTATAAAAACGAGTGAGTAGTTTTATTGCACATGATAAAATTTTTATATCAGCAAATATGTAGAAATACCGTAAGGTTATCACGTTTACTTTTTATGCCTCATATTTTAGCAAGAAATTCTTAGTAAATTCTATGAAGAAAAAAAAGAATTTCTGTCTACAAGCAATCTTGATTTTTTTTCCTTTTCTTTGTTACTTCGCTCCTCATTGGGATTTTTTTTATTAGGGAAGCTTTTTCTTTACGATCGTGACCCTGTTTTGAGCTTGTCTGTTCATTTTCAGGGTTGAGGTTGTAAAACACAAAGCGTAAAGTGAAACAGGGGTTTTTTGAGAGATTAAATAACTTTAATATAAATAAAAATTACTTTAACTTGATTAATATATAAAGTAGATTAATTAATCTTTAAGCTCGTCTTTCTTTGATAAAAAAAATGTTACGTTAATTGTCTATTTAAAAAAATTTATATTTAAAAAGCATAAATTTTATTCTTGTAAAGGCAAATAATTGTTTAAACATTATTTAAATTTTTTTTTACAGAACAGCGTTACTGATAATACGTTTCATTTATAGTGTTTAATGTTGTAAAATATCTATTGAGAATAATAGTCCTAATTACAAAAATTTATGTTACTTGACTTAAGATAAAAAGTAAAGCTCCCTTAAAAGCTAAAATAGTAGCCAATCTTTTACCACAAGTAGTTGCATTTTCATTTCTTTATTTTTTTTCTACGTTATAAAAAAAGCTGTTCTACTTCAAGCAGTAACTTTCAACCATTAAATTTCTTTAAATATAACCAGTAAAAATCAATAGTACTAAAAAAAATAATTTTTTTTTCTAATTTAATTTGTTTTTACAAATACTTTTTAAATTAATTTCCCTTTTCCAGACCTGGTGATAATTAAAAAAAATGAAATAAAATCAATAAAAGTTTTTTTTTTGTAAAAACATACACTTTTTACAAGTATTTATAAATTAAATTATTTTTCTTATCGATTGTAACTCTTTCAATATCAATAATTTATTTAAAAATAAATTTTTTTCCTTGTGTAATCATGCTGCTAAAAGTTTTCAAAAGTATTTCCATTAGCAATAGCATCACTTACAAATGAGGTGAGATATATACCGAGTATCGAAATCTTTAAAGTAATACGAATTCGATATTACTTTTACGCTTATTCGAGTGTTCGAAAGAGTTACCTATAGCTCACGGACTTTTTACGTTTCATATAATGTCGTTTCAATTTACGTACCTTTAAATTGTGATTTTACATTAAAGTTTTTTTTAATATCTTTGTATGTGTACTATTTGAAATTAAAGATTATTTATAAAAGTGATTTTTTCATTTTTTATAATCAAATATTTATTATATGTATCAATAGTTTAAAGAATATTTTGAAATGAAAAAATTTCAATTTTTTTAATTGAATCAATTTTGCGAAATAAAAATAAATAATGAAATTTGTAATTGTTGTATGTATTATTCTGAATATCTTTTTGACTAAAATTTCAGTGCGCAATTTTATATAATTGCTTTTAAATTAAATTTTTGCATTTTTTCAGTTTGTGAATTCGCTTATGAGAACATTCTTTTACATTAAAGTTAAAATTAAAAAAAAAAACTAAAATAAAAAAAAAATAAACGTGGTTGGCTTTTTGCATCGAATTAACACGAGCATGAGCATCATGCATTAAAATTTGTTTCATATAAATCCAGCTTGAAATACCGTTGGGTTGTATTTAAAAGTAAAAAGAATATATATTTCATTTAAAACTCATTATTTCAGCTGAACATTAATAAGCAGTTCCGATATTGTTCTTTTTCTCTTAATTAATCACGGGTGTACTTAATTCAATAAAATGTTTAAAATCAGTTTTTGTATTAATTATTATTACGCACATTTAATTCAAGAATTTTATTATATATTAAATAAATACGAAAATCATAATTAATTTGATGAAAATTATGCCACAACAATAATGAAATTTTAGATGATTAAAAAGATAAGAAAAAAACTTAATAAAGAGCAAATATATGTAAGTGCATTCTAACTTATCGCGCGAAGTTAAATATTAATTATGCACATCCTAAACTTGTGAAATTAAGCACGCAGCATCTTCATCTCGACACTATAAATGTGTGAGTAAAGCGAGGCACTCGAAAACGACGAAACTATTCAAGACGCGGTATGTAACAAACAATTCCCTTGGAATACGTCACTTATGCCACTGAATTATAATATACACGTATAAGATGTGCTTTTAGTATTTTACATTAAAAGGGGGGCTAGAAAAGACAAAAAGGAGGGAGGGCTGTGGTTTTCATACAAAGTGTTATTAACCTATTTTCTCGTATTTTAATTACATGTAACTTAAAGACATAATTACATCGAGTTAATTGAACACTCCATCATTTACGTACGATGTAAGTGTAATATATGTCATTAATTAAAGTCCGTACAGATTCTGAAGTACTTAGAGTAATAAAAAAAAGTTGTAGAAAACTTTGATTAAAATTATATGTGTAACGTTAGGTGCCAGGCACTAGAGACACTTTAATGAGATTCGAACTGGAGGGTGTCATGTGAAATGACTGCATAATCTATATGCTACAGTGGTTGTTGAAGTAGTAGAGCTTGAGCTTTTCTAGGATGAAAGGAGAAGATTTAATGAAGGTTAGTTACTATTTTGTCAACAGTTTACGGAACCCTTTAAAAATTCGTTAAACTTTCGTTATGGAAAAATAAAATGATTGCAAATTAAAGGTATATTATAGTTTTTATAATTATGAATGATGTTTAAGTTTACTTGATAAAAAAAATTAATAAGTTATTGAATATTTATTCATATGCTAACGTCAAATAATATCATTTTTTAAGGGTGAAAATTAATTTTTAATATTTTATTCTGGAATAAATGAATTGATGAATTTCAAAATTTGATACACAGTTTCAATCAATAAAAATTTTTCGTTACATTTTATCGTAGGTTTTGTTTTGATTGAATTTTAATGAGAGTATATTACAATTGAATAGATGAATATACCCCGTTTTATTGGTAATATTGGAAAAAATATTTTTTTGAATAATGCATCATACATCATATTACAGATGATATTCTGATAACAATAAACACGGTTTTTATTGTAACTATAGACGAAAAGTTCGATAGTTATAAAAAAAAAATAAAAATAAAAAAACGTTAATTTCTTTATGCGTTAATCATTGGATAAGCTGGTATTATAATCGAAAACGTTGCTAATTTCACTTTGCGGTTTACAAACGTACACAGAAATTTGGTATCTAGGTAGAATGAGAATTTCCGACCTTAAAACCACAGTATTCAATTAAACTAACATTTTACTCAGAATGTTACTTTGTTATTTTCACTTCATACTATATATGTGTATTTTACAGATATTCCTTCAGTTCACAATGGAGTACAGATTTTTCTTTTTTTGAAGTTCTACTTAACAAAATTGAAAAAGATGATGAATCAAAAAAACAATATTTTGTGTTTTCATTTTATAAAAAACCTATACTTTTTTGCAAAAATATATAGAAAATTGATGTAAAAGTTTACTTTTAATTACGAAAAAGTTATCGGTAAATATTTTTAGATCACTTATTTTAAAATTAAAAAAAGTTTATTGCAGTTAATCTGCAAAAATATATTTTAGTACTTGTTAATCTAGCTTTTAATCTTGCATATGTGTATATGATTTTTTCTTTTTCATATGGTAATAAACGGTATATTTGAAAAAAGTTTAACGAGTTTAACGCCTTGTCTCTTGAAAAGAAAAAAAAATAGGTATGAGGATATTTTCTGTTTTTTTTTATGACGAGTATGCCTTTTTATGGGCACGTTCTCGCTCAAAGTTAACGAGATTCTTCGTGACCAAGATTATGTTTTATTTGGCAACTGTAATATTCTTCTTTTTTTAAACAGATGATGAAAAAATGAAGTATTTTTTTGTTTTCTGTGTGTAATGAGAAAAATGTTAAAAAAATTTGTGATAAAAAATTAGATGAATGGTTTAAATGATTCCTTTTATCATTATATATTTTATCATTTTGTTTTTAAATTTTCTTTGGTATACCCGAAAATTATTCAGATCGTCATATTTTTTTATCGACTTCTTTGATTCAGATAGTTCTAATAATAAAACTTTACATGTAAGATCAAACAGTATTGTACTTTTATACTAAAAAAACATTGTATAAATGCAAATGAAACAATATTTTAATATAACATACATAAAATTTTTTATTTCCAGATACTCCAATCAATTGTTGAATAATTGATATTCTAAATCTGTTTTAAATTATACAATTAGGTAATAAGTAATACAACTATAAGAATAAACTATCGAGTATACCTAACTTTCAATTTTATTGATATTTTTTTAAAGGTTCTTTATTTATCTTAATATTTTATAACAGTTTCTAATTACAAAAAATAACTTAATTCAAAAAAGAAAAAAAATATATGATTCTCATCGATGCTAGTACTATAGACATCAAGAGAAGTAAAAAACAAGAATTTATGAATAAAACCACGGAACATGCCTTTCTTAATAATATATAGATAATATTTAATAATGAAACATGGTATCTTTGAACGGACGATCATTAAAAAATTAACTAATAAACAAATCATATTTTGCATGATCAAGGCCAAAATGGACTATGCTATGTATGTTAACATACAGACATACAAAATTCTTTGTCAAGCAGCTGCAGGTGTAAAAAACTATGTTATCGTCAAGCGTAAAGCAGCATCATATTATCATTATTTTTATTATTGTTTTTTTTTTTTTAATTTTTTGACAAATCTTTGACAAATTTATATTATTTAAAATGTTATCCACTCTAATTATACAACGTTTATAAATTCTAAGTTATTGAAATCTAATTTATCGACAAAAAGAAACAATTATAGTTTAAAATAAAATTCTTAACACATAATATCAACCAGAGAAATATATTGTATTGTATTAAAGTTTATTACTAAAAAATAGTAAAAAAATAAAAAAAGAGTAATTAATCAAATTTCCAGGTGCAATATTGATCACAGTAGAAAACATAATCTATTGTTTAAGTTCTAAATACGGTTATTCTCGAAGGTAAAATAACAACAAACAAAACAACTTGACACTTATTTATCGTATAACAAAATATACGAGTCAAGCATCGTTTTAAAAATATTTTATAGCTATATATATATAAAAATAAAAAAAGAAAAAGAAAAATTATTAAAGTCGAATAAAAAAAAAAAAGAAACATTGATTTGTCTTTTCTGTATCTATTAATTAATAAAAACAATCACGATGCATCAACTATATATGTCGAGTCAATTAAAAACGATCTCGAACGCGTTCGTGAAATCGTTAATTGGCGCGAGGGACCAGGACAAATATATTATTCCCTCGTCAATTCGATTCCTTTATTCATCATTATTATTTTTTCTTTTGATTGTCATTTTTTTTCTCTCATTATCTATTATTCAGTAAGTTGGAGAAAAAAATTTGACATTTATTATATAAATATACAAAAAAACCATCACAATAAAAGTATACATATATATATGGAAACGATGCACGAATTATTAACGTCACGTCAATATATATATGTAACTTTATATAGAAAAAACAGTAAAACACTGGTCATTACAAAAATGTAAACAGGAATGCATAAATATATATATATATATAAATAACGTGTATGCAATTTCAATAATAACGTTCAACAGCGCATCCCACGAACGTGTACGAACGAGCTTTAGCGAAATATAATCGCTATACATATATATAGATATGATGTAATATCAAACCAGCGAGATAGAAGTGATAGAAGTGCGATTAAGTAATATATTCAATCCAAATAACTCGTAAAACATCATTTCTAGATTTTTATCACAAACATTTAAGACCATTTACCTGTGAAATCCAACATTATTTCTTTTTTCTTTTCTTTTACATATTTTTATATTTTAATGAGAGCAACATGCATTAATTATTTTTACTTAAATTCGATGCTTCATTAAAAAACTTTTAATATTTTATATAATTCAAATGTAAATGAAATCATTATGTTCTTAACTATTATAGCAAAAACAAAAGACAAATTCAATTCATTTTATAATAGTCAAACTAGAATATAAAACTTTTTAAATTTTTAAAATAACTTTTCCTTTTTTTTTAAATTTTATTTTAGAGCAAAAAATTTCTTTTGTTCTCAAATTTTAATAATAAAAGAGAAACGTATATGAAAAACTAACTTAATATACCCATAGAAGAAAATTAATAAAAGAAGACCAAATGTTGAAGTCACAGGTACCTAGCCTCAAGTAAAAAAACAAAAATTATATAAAAAAAAAGAGCGGGGCAAGGCCAGAACAACAATACCCGGCATACGTAAAAAACACGTTCATCAACGTCAAACTCCTAAAGATTAAACAAGTAAACGTAAAAAAAAACAAGAAAAATAAATAACGGCTCAATAAAAAAATAAAAAATAAAGAAATTATTAACGTTCTCTGCTTGGCAGTAAATTTAATAAAAATTCAAGTCATTATTTTTATTTTTTTTTTTAATGACTGGGATTTCTTTATTTTTTTTTTTCGTTTCTCGGCACCTTGAAGCCGTCATAGGTCCAGGAGCCTAACTTCAAAACGCAGGTCTGTACGTCGTAAGGAAAGAACTCAACGTCGATGGAGCAGGAGGACTTATAAACTGCAGGCGGCTGCCAGACGACCAATCCCGAATGGTAGACAGTAGCCTTAGTCATCAGCGTTACCTCGTAGTTGCCATCGGCACTGCGAACACCGTAACAGAAAAAACAAGCCCAGGGTGATACCTCTCTCTCTTTCTCTCTCTCTCGGCACGAGCATTTCCTTTACATTTTTTTTCCCCAGATTTATTATTTTTTTTTTTAATTTACTTTTTGTTTTAGCTGATGAAATTTTTTTTTGCTCTAATGAATCTATTACTTCCCATCCCTAGCCTCCTGGACTTCTCTCTTGTATACTCGATGATTATTTTTTATAAGGGCAGTAGTGTACACCCTTGGTGTCACGTATTTACTAGAATCCTGATAAATGTTTTCCGACATTTTGAAATAAAGTCTTGTACTTTTAATTAATCCCAGTGAGTCTTAAAATCTCAGTTGTATTTGAAAACACGGACATTATTGATACTGATGATATTAATAATATTAGTGTTTGCAATTCTATCTAAGATTCTAGAACTCATGGCCAAAAAGTAAGAATATATGACTTAATTTTTTATATACCAGAAAACATTTTACAGAGAATGATTACTTTTTTAGTATTAAGTTTTTTATTTATAATATTTCTTAGCACTGACAGTTTATTTTTCTTATTATTTTTATATAAATAAATTTTTAAGTACATGGTTTTACAGTAATATTTTAAAAATATTGCAATTTATTAATTGAATAAAGGAAAAAGATGAAAAAAATAATGATTAGATTATTGAATTAAGTTAATATTAAATACATGGAGGAAAATTTCATTTAAATATGCATTTATTTTGACAAAATTTTTTTATTTGTTTTGCTGTTTGTGGTTGTGTTAAAATTTGAATAATTTATATACTGTTCGTTCATCATTTTAAAAACAAATCTTGTATGTCATTCGTATGTTTCGCGTATGTTAAAATGATACAAAGATTTATATAGTGTAGATACGTTTTATTTGTCATTAATTTCATGATGTGAGTAATTAACCAAAGAAATTATTACCTAACAAATTTTTATGTACATTATTTTTTACTACTTCATTAAATCTCATTTTTAATACACTATATTACGGGTGTTTATAAATTTATTCTGGAACCACAATCCTTTTTTGTTAAGTATATTTTATACATATTATTCTGCATGATTTTATATAATATAATGAGAAAAAAGTAAAATTAACTTCTTAGTTGTTAAAAAATAGAAAAATTCAATTAATTAGATAAAAAAATGTTAATAAAATTTATAAAAAGATTAAACTGAAAATAAAAGTTTTTCCTACATGTGAAATAATAATAATTTTTTAGATTTTATTATATCTTTAGACAAAGGTAAACATTTAATTTAAAATTTTTAATGATAACATCGAAAAGTTAATTTTTTTCTCTTTTATTTAAATTTACATTTTTATTTAACGTTCTTGAAATAATATTTTATCATATAAGTGTATGTGCAAACGTGTATTTGTATCTATTTATATATTGTATGTGCTCGTGTATATTTATGAACTCATATCTTGAGAACGATTTAATTTTTTTTACAGTATTAAAAATTTTAATTATATAAAAAAGAGAATTAAGTCAAAAGTTTTCTGATTGTGATAGATCATAAATTAAAAAAAAAATTTAATGTATCAAGATCGATCGAAATTAGTTTTTAATGTTACGAACAACAATACTGTCAGTAATTATTATAAATTATACGGATTAATAAAAATGTGTCCAGGAGGTCATAATTATTTTTCATCGGATATTTCGTTGTCTCAATCTTAGGACAACGAAATGTTCGATTGATAAAAAAAAAGTAAATAAATCAATAAATAAATATCTAAAATAAATTAGTATAGGACGTGTGTGCATATAGTAAGTATATAATAAATACGTACGTAGGCAAAACTTGCAAGAAAATCTAAAAAAACATTGCAATTACAAACACTCTAATGTAGCTATATAGTTTTTCAGACGGGACAAAAGGCGTATAGCGTTTTAATTTCTTACATAAAGTAGGGTCTCAAGAGGGTGGGGTAAGAGGGGGGCAGGGGAACAAATGGACTTTGACCCCCTGTGTTTTTGTTACATTATTATTTTTTTTTCTTTTTTTTTCAGACAAAAGGTGTGTGAGAAGTGGTTCTTTCTCGCATATTTTTATACATTAAAATTTTTTTCTCATATTCATTAATTTCTTTTCTTCTTATTTTTTGTTTCTTTTAAAAGAGCATAAAAATAATACCAGAAATAAAAATACGAAACCGATGGAGAAAGTACCACTTCTGTTTTAGCGCGGGCCGTGAGAGAGAAACTAAAGTTAAATAATAATAAAAAAAAAAGAAAGAAAATTAGAATAAGAAAAATGGCGGGTGGTGGTTTGTTATATATACAGTGTGCATTGTTTGCGCGTGCTTTGCGTTCCGCACCGTCTATTTATTTTATTTTATTCATTTTTTTTTGCACCAGTGTGTGTAGTAGTTAGGTAGTACTAGTAGTAACGCTTTAGCTGGAAAGTTTAAAGTAGAAGTGAGAAGAGGTAAAAAAATATATATAAATATACTGGATAAAGAGAGAAAAAACACAATTGTACAGCACAGGGTAATATATAATATAAACAAGTCCATACATTCTTATTACACAGCATCATCGTATGTGTATGTAAAAAGTATTAGAAATTTATTTTTTCTGTTTTTTTTTTTCATTTTATTTTAAGTAGGCCAACCACGTTCGGATGACCGTATCCGTTCGTTTGCTTATATAATAAGACACATAAACGGTATTCATTAAATATTTTTCTTTTATCTTTTTTTTTTGTTGGAGATATATTAAGAATAGTTAGATATAAATCTAAGTAATATTATATAGTTGTATATATAGAATATTATAAGAGAAAAATATATAGAGATATAGAAGACTTATAATATGTATGTATATGATCTAGCATGCAACGGTTGGCGCGCATTTACCTTGAAGCCGTCGTAGGTCCAAGAACCGAATTTGAGTACGCAGGTCTGCTCGTCGAATGGGAAGTACTCTACGTCGATTTCACAGGAAGACTTGTATATTGCTGGTGGCTTCCACTCGACCAAGCCTTGATGGTAGATGGTGGCCTTCGTGGCCAAGGTCACCTCGAAGTTTCCGTCCGCGCTGCCGAGCGAGCACATTAGTGGTTCTGGGCGCTGCGCCGGGTCGAGAGAGCTTACTTTGTACTTTCCGATTTTTTTATACTTTCATTTCTCAATTTTCGGAAGTTACATCTGATTCTTTAGCTTTCTTTTTTTTGCTTTTAATCTTTTTGAAAAGTTTTTAAATTTTTTTCTAGCATCTTTACTGACCACGCGTATTTAACTGATTTTTTTAAATTACAACGTTATATCTCACGTAGGACAAGTTTTCTTGGTGAATTTATTCAATTGATTGATGAGAAGTTATTTTTTATTTCAGTTAAATTAAAATAAATAATTACAAAATTTTAAAAAAATTTCAAGGTTTTGAGATTGTTGATTAATGGAAAGTAATTCATAAAAAATTTTAATCAATACTTTTCAAAAATTAATAGATCGTGAAACAAAGCAGTTTTTTTTTAATTTAAAAGACTATATTTAAAGATATTCTAAAATATCAATTTTTTCAAATTTTTTAATTTTTTTTTTTAATTTCTAACAAAAATAATATCAAGTATTTTTCAATATTAAAAAGGAAAAAAATTTTGAAGATATTCTTACGAAATATAGAAGCTGCAAGTAAAATTATTTTTTAATTTTAATAAAGTTTAAAATTCATCGATATATGTCTTAATAATGAATTAAATGTTTTTATTCGATATTAAAACACCGAATTCATTGAAGGTTTTCGTTATTTAAAAAATACATTAATAATTTGGATTCACAATTCAAGTATTCATGATTTGTTGGATACACGTGAAAATGAATCATTTTTTTCCTTATAGTTACATAATTTTATGCTGACGATCTTCTCCTAACAATTATGATGATTTCGTTTACAAATACATGTTAAATGACTAACAACTATTAACCAAAAATAATAACTAACTCGATTTAATGTTTCAAAAATTTTTTACATATTGAATTCATATCATAACTTTATTTTGTTTAAAAATGAGAAATTAAATACAACCATTTAATTTTTATATGAAACTGAAAAACAAATATAAATCAGAAAATTATAACTCTTTTATTTTAAAAGATTAATTTTGACAATAACATAAAAATATATTTTTATTAGATATGTATTTGTATTATATTCCATTTAGTTAATTTATTTAAATATATTTTTAGAAATATAAACTATATAAGAATTATTTTGTACAAATATTAGGACGAATTCTTATATTATGAAATTTTATGATATCCAAAATTTTGGTTGAATGTAATATCTAAGGATCGATATTTTATCGATTTTGAGTACATACCAAAAGAAAATTTTCACCAGGAAAACATTGTCCAATTCAAATAACGTTACTTTCTACATAACGTTATAGGATGGAAATATATACAAATTGTTTAAATATACCAAAAAAGATTTTTTTAATTTTTACTATTGCTGCACTTTTTACTGATTTTTGAAATTCAAATAGAATATTTTATTATTTTTGCTAAACCAATATTAAAAAAGCATGGAAGTAAAATGACTATATCTATTATATATACAATAATAATATATAGCATATTAATTGTATTGATATTATAACCTCATTATTGTTATCCTGAACAGTATTTACAATTTGTGTATTTAAATAATAAAGTTATTTGATTTTGTAGAAATCCCAGTAGAACATAATACGTATAAACATAAAGCAGTTTAAAGCTATAAATTGAAAATAAATGAAAAGTTATGGTAAAATTCATTAATGTGTTATTAAAGTTAGTAAAATGTGAAAAATTAATTGTTTAAGCGCAAAGGAAATTCTTTGACGAATTTTCACGATGCATAAACGTTTATAAACTCATCGCTTGAGGCTCGTATTTCTCTTTCGCTATTAAACATTGTTATGGGGGAAGTGAAGCTGAGAGGGAGATAGAAAGAGTGGGATGATACGATTGAATGGATAAACGGGACAGAGAAGCCCGATATTTGCAAAGAGGTAAACGAAAATATAAACGAGCAAGAGAGAGTAAGAGAAAAATAAAAGCTATATGCACGTTGGAAAGAAAAGAAAGAGCATCAACAAGCACAAGAGGCTTCGATCGCTTTTATGTACGCGACAAGTTTATGTGTATGTACACACATACAGCATATAAGCTGTCGACAAGACACGCGATGCTTTTCGATGCTCACGCGACTTCACGTCATATTATCACTTAATCTTTCCTTTTATTATCTCACTCTTGCTTTTTTTTCTTTGATAGTTAATTTCTTTTTTATTTTAAGTTAAAGCACAAACTTTAGATATTAATTCTTCAATATATATATGTGGTTGAGATTTTATTTGTTGAATGTGGTTAATCCTACATTTGGTATAATTATATTTATAATTTACAAAAATAAATGTAATTATATCAAACGCTATAAATATTAGAAATATCAAACTACATAAACGATGATCAATCCGAATTTCTCATATCGATTATATATGGGTAACCCCAATTTTTTACTTAGGCTTGTATATGATGAGATCTGCTCTTTCTCTCTTTCTCTTATTTTATTGTTTAAGGCGTATAATTTAATTGTTCATACTATGGCATTCTAATGCTAATCGTCCACGGAAGTTAACCAGTGTTTCTTTGAGAACAAAGCACTTGTAGGTATATTTAATATTTTAGTGGTGCTTTGAACTCAAGACCAACTGATTTACGAATCCATCATTCTAACTTGAGCTTTTGTAGATTCTCGACATTAATCTTTTATATTTTAAAACTATCTTGTTTTTGGTTTATAATAAAACCATTTGTGAATAACAAAAGAAATAATTATTTTCTACTTTTTATTCACAAATCTCAGTGGTTGAGTTTATAAAATAAATAAGGCACGAAAATAAAGATATTATTTATTTATCATATTCTAATCAATCATGTTAATTTGGTGTCTTATGATGATTTTTACTTGATGCATCAATTGAAAAGTTAATATTGAGAAAGAGTCATTGATCAAAAGTTGCACAATGTCTTAGAAATACATAAGATGCATGTATATTTCTCCCTTAGCTTTATTCTTTATTCTCATTTTCTCTAATTCATATGCAGACATACAATACATATAGTACGGAAGATAATTTTCATATCCTCTATACGATTCTCTCAAGCTGTAAACCCTACACAAGAGCGAGGAATCGCAATTTCCTGTTGCACAGAACTTCCATTATTCTCTATATATCTAACTATAGATATTATGCTGTCCTAAGTAAAACAAGATGAGATATCTCTCTAACTTGTTTCTTCCTCTCTCTCTCGACTTCTTTCTCCCTTTCTCTATCTATCTGTCTTTCTACTTTTTTTTTCGTTTTTCTTCTTGTAAATTTTTGATGCTATATGCTTTTACGCGTCTTGATACATGGTCATATCCTCTTATAGAAATTCGGCAAATTGAACAATGATTGGATTTAACAGAAAGCAACGATTGATTTGTACGTACACTCAAAGAAATGTTATAGTAAAAATTACTACTTTACTTTGGTCATATGAAAACATAGTTGCATAATATATATTATTGCTATATAATACAGCAGTAATTTTTCCTGTTTTCTAAAGCATTAATGTTTATTATGCCACTTGACTAAAGTAAAACAGTAATTTTTACTACAATATTTGTCTGGGTGTATAGAAAGAATAGAATTTTTAGTTTCAATTTGGATTATATGATAAATCATATTACTTTAAGTTTTTTCTTCTTATTAAACTATTAAATGTTACTTTTTATGTTAAAAGATTTTTTATCTATATTTATGTTGATCATGAATAGTTTAAATAAATACAATTTTGAAAATTAAACATTTCCTTTATTCCTGTCATTTTATTTATAATACGATTCGTTTTCAGAAAAAATTATCGTTCATTGATTTATTTTATTTTTCTCATTCCGATAAACTCCATGTAAAAGTAATCATGATAAAATTTCAATATAACAAAAAACGAAAAAATTTGTTTAAATAATTTAAATTACTTTTTGAAAAATTTATTGAAGTATTAAAATATAAGTTTAATGAAATTTTACAAGTCTCACAATGGCTCAAATGGCATTTGTACTCCAAGGCTATCGTATATGAAGTAAAGTATAAGAAAAACGAAAAAGAGATTGAAGCGAAAGAAGCAAGCCGTAAATCATTTCGTCCAATAGAAAAAGTTCAACGGTTTGAGAACGTACAGCAATTTATTTAGCGGATTTCACAGCGATCCAATGTTATACTCCACTTTTTACTTTACTTGTTTTATTTTTTACTCTTCCACTTTTTTTCATTTTTTTTTGTTGCTTGATTTCCGTTATAGCGAGGTCACGTTTGTAGGCGTTTTACAGATTTTGTATTATACGTTTTTCAATTAAAAATAGTAAAATACTATAAAAAAATTCAAGATTTTTTAAAATTTTACTTCATATATTATAATTTTTTTTATTTAACGTCGCTGTATTTATGCTATCATTATCATGCTAATTAGCAACGGAGGTTTCTCAGTGTGTTTGTGAACAAATCATATGTATCGTATACAGTGGTGCTTGTATCAATCGTTTGTCGAGAGCGGGATTCGAACTCAGATCCTTGAGATTATGAATCCATCGCTCTACCGACTGAGCCACTGCCGTCCTCTGAAGGATAATTATTGTCAATTCACTTACGTTGTACTAATGGAATATTTTTAAAATCGTTTTAATCCCTATTTTTATAAGTAAGATGTTATTGACAAAAATTATTATCCATCTAAATGCTACTTAATTATTTGTAAAGCCATTAACATAATGTTATGTTTTTACGTCGACATCTCATTTATTCTATGTTTTAATGAATAAATAATGCAAAATCAAACATTAAATTTAGCTAAGTCGGTTGCAATTAATCAATGCGAGCCAGTAAAATCAATAGGGCAAAAGCAAATCAATAATTTCCTTACTAATATTACAGCGGCTATTGGGTAAGCTAATGTGTGTTGCCAAAATATTGATCTAACATAAATATTAAATTCGCTTGACAAATGAATTTAAACTAGTAATAATTAATGAATCTTTAACTTATCACGTAATTTTTATTATTAATTTAAAATAAATATATTTGTATTATATAAATCTTTAAACTTTATGTTGAAACATTAAAAAAAAGTTAAGTGATTATAAATTTTGATTTTTAGTAAACTGATAAATTTTAATTTAGAAACAATAGCCTTTGTTTTTTCAATGAATCTTGAACACGATGTTTTCCTTTTCTTAATCATTCTAGGCATTTTTGCCCATAGCAAAGTAAAATCAAAGTATCGGATAGGAAGAAAGGAAAATATCGTTGGAAGTAGTCTTGATATAACAAAATGAACGGTATTTCTACTTCTCGTTTGAAATTAAAAGCGGAAGAAGAGAAAGAAAAAGAAAGTAGAGGAAAGAGAATATCATGAGTTTTCCTTTTAAAGCCAAGAATATATATATATATATACAATTTTCCAGATTGTTTTCGGCGGACGACCGGGCGCTCTTTAACTTAAATTTTCACTTTTGCTTTAGCTACGGGTACACTAATTGAGTGAGCTTTTCGACAAATTTAACGCGTAGTAGAAGTTTGAGGAATGAAAACGTTAGGCGTTGAAAATTAAAACTTTTGATAATTGATGTTGTTTTTTTTTTCTCTTCAGTTAAGTTTTTATTTTGTGAAACGTATAAATTTCAGTTAATTAAAATGAATTTTAATGCTCAAATTATTAAATTTTACAACGTTGTACAAACAACATCGTAATTTTTATATTATACTCTGGAGATTGAAAATTTTCAGCATTTAATTTTCAGATTTATCTTTTTACTTTTAATTTCAATTCCTGAAAGTATTTTAATAAAAAGTATGCATGAACTATTTATATATACAATTTTATCGGGTAATATGGGAGTGATCCACATTCTCGAAAATAAGCATAAATATTCATAAATCAATCTGCCAAAGCCATTTCACTTCGATCTTACTTTATATATATATTTTTCTTTCTTATATATATGTTCTCTTTTCTTTCCATTCGATTGAGCACAAAAGTTCTAAGTATAAATGAAAATCCATTAGCTTCGACGGTAAAACGCAATCACGGCTTGTTCACCGATGATAATAAGATATATAATACACGTAAAAGTGTGAGTTTTTCCTGAGTTTTTTCCGTAATATTTGAAGAATTTTCACAAGTTATATTATATTCTTTTAGCTAAATTAAGATTTTTTGAAGAACAAAATTCTATTTGATTCTCACACAAAATTCAATATATACTGTATCCGTATAGTATATAATGTAGCTTTTATCCAAGTTAATTTTTCGAGCTTGTTCTCAGGAATAAAGATAAAGTTGGAGAAAGTCTGTGCTTTTTCTATCTTTTTTTTTTGTATGACTATCTTGTATTCTTTCATTCTTAGCTTAAAATAACATTAGAAGCTTATTTTAAGTATCTGAAAAAGTTTGCGTTTTGTTTTTTGCTCTTTGCAGAGCTTGCATTTTCTTTTCCTTTTTGTGGATTAAAGTTTAGATGCTTTTTTATTAGTTTGCTAGTTTTAAAAGGAAGAAATAAGTAGACATTTTTCATATTTATAAAGAACATTGAAAAAAAGAAATCCAACAAATGTTTTTCCAAACGAAAGTTGATTTAACTTTTTTCTTTCTACCAGTATAAATGGAAGAAGAAAATTGAAGCTGCTATTTCACCTTGTTGTTGAACAAAATTTAATTACGGCTCAAGTGAGTAGTCTACTTGGAAAATTAAAACTAATCACAATGAAAGTTTTAATAGAAATTACATGCTATTGTCCATTTTGTGAATATTTCTTTTTTGTTTGTGAAAACTTCATCCAGACGCATAATTGGAAAGTAAACTTCGGTGCTTGAGAGGTTGCATAATTTTTAAGATTCAAATATCCATATCAATTTAATATTTAAATAAGAATTTATTGACATTTATTGAATTGTTTTCTAAAAAATAAGCAGACTAAATTTCACGTGAAAATTAAGATTTTTTTATTCTTACATTTGACCAAACAAATTATGTAAGTAGAAACATACCGAGTACGGCCAGACATTTTGTTCGATTCTTCTCTCGTCTTTTTATAGTCAGTGGATTGATATGTTAAAATATTGTATTTTTATCAAAATTTCATTATACCAAATATAAAATTGATAAAAAATAATATTACGTTTAACCCAGAAACATAGAACACATTACATTGATAATTAATAAGATTCAATTAGTTTAGCTGCAACATGCTAGTTCATGTATTCCCTCTATTTCTTAATAAAGAAAGAAGGAAAGAGGTAGAGATAGAGAAAGAGAGAAAGGGATGAGGATTGGTAGTAAAGCTGTCTTATTAAGCGGTATGCGTATTCAAAGGATCCTCGTGGCTTGCGTTGCCTTCGGAATTTCTGTTCTCCGGGCGTGCTTTGCATTTGAACTGCTTCATCGATTGTACACGCTATTCTTCTGTTATATACCTTTGTACATAGAACTTCAATAGACAATAAGAGTTTATGCTTCACTTGGGTCCCTTTGTATACATGAATCTAGACTTTTGTAAAAAAGAGTAAATGGTTAATGTAAAAAAGAAAAAAAATTCAAAAAATGCGATTAGTTACACAATACTGTGAACGAAGTTCAGATAACGAAAAAAAAGAAATAGTAGAAAAGTACTTTAGAGTTGTAAATAAAGTGTTCGACAAGAATATGTGAATAAATTGAAAAGAGGTGGTATTACAATAAAATGTAAAAAAATATTCGTAATTTTCTTTACAATAAAATATTTTCAAATAATTTACGCGCGCGCATGAGTGAATATATTGTTTCGCAGAATTGAATTAAAATTAATGATGAATAAGATGCTATTTCACAATTTTAAAAATTTAATTTTAAATATTATTAGGTTAATAATTTTAGCAAAAAAATTTAAGCAAAAACATTTCTTAGGAAATAGGTACTTTATTCACATATTTCTAATTTTGTTTCGTTACCTAATTGTTCATATCCTTTAATCAAATATCCAATAAAATGTATTACTGTTTTAGTACTCGACATATTAATCTTTGGATATACACCTCAATATAACCAGATGATATTGAAATGAATAAAGCGATAATTGTGTCAGTTATAATTTAAAGTTAACTATTATTTTAATGCAACACATGTATATATTCCAGTCGTATGAATCTCTCCAATCGTAAAAAATAAGATGTGTTAGAAAGGATTACGGTGTAATGCAAAAAGCGAAGAATAAGTTACATGTACTTGCTAATATAAAAAGCAGTATTAAGAGCTAAATATTAAGAGCTTTGATACGAGTTAATGCTTAATCATCAGTGAGTACTCAGTTGCATAAAAAAAAGCTTTTACGTTTCCAACATTAAAGGTATAAAAAAATTAGTGCGTAAAAAATATACGCGTTGAGTAAGAAATATGGCGGATAGAAATGAGAAGATAGACTAAGAAAAAAAAAGAGAGAATGGAACAGCTGACTTAGCAGAGGAAGTGCACTACTTTTATTGTACAATGGGTTCGTGCTTGATGGTATATTCCTAACCTCCTAGCCTCAACTTTTTTTTCATCTCTCATTCTTCTTCTTCTTCTTCTTTTTCTTACTCTTCTTTTTCTACATCCCGGAGCAATAGAAGACGAATTTTTACTCTATTTTGTCTTTCTTTTTTCTCACTAGTGCTACGCTATCTTTCCAATTTGATCTGATAGTCAACTATTTTCTTTTCTATTTTATTTATTTTTTTTGTATTTTGTCTTATACTGATCGTGTGATTTTTTTCTATATTCTTCCATTTTCACTTCAAGATTTTAAAGTGAAAAAATATAATACGAATGTATA
The DNA here is from genome assembly GCA_017163975.1 of Anastatus disparis. NCBI lineage: Eukaryota > Metazoa > Arthropoda > Insecta > Hymenoptera > Eupelmidae > Anastatus > Anastatus disparis. Next base: position 9,281,868 of record JAFFSR010000251.1, read on the forward strand.
TTAAAAAAAGAGAAATGCGAAAATCTTCTTTAATAAATTTAATGGGTTACATTTTATAACTCTCTTTTTTTCTGCTCCTATAGATTCTCAATTCTTTAACAGTATAGATATCTATAGATTTACTTCATCCCTCACAGCGTCAACTTGCACTTTGAGAACTCTCATTAATCTTTTTAGAACGCCTTCTCTTTTATATATTTTTTTTACTTTTTCTCTATCTCTATCTCTCTTAAAATTTTGTCTCTTTCACTTATATTTTTTTGCTCTATCGTGGCTTTCTCTTTGACTACAAGACTACAAAAGAGAGAATCTCTTGTTAGATAGAGAGAAAAGAGAGAGGATGGAGAAGACTAGCCCATTCAAGAGGGCAATTTGCTCGAGGCTCTTCTTACGTCGCTCGTTATACTCGCTTAAAGAGACAAGCACGCGTCTCTAGCAAGAATTGCACTGTTCGTACATTCACCTACTATTCGACAAAAAAAAAAAAAAAGAGAGAAACTTTTTTTTCTTCATCTCTATCGTTTACAAGTACATGTGTTTATGTGTCTTTTTAATATTTTACTTATGCGTAATGGTAAAAGCAACTTTCTGCATTTATGTGCCAGGTACGTGTTTGCGTGCTTATATGTGTGTTAGTATGCTTGAGCGTTGATGTAGATGATAAATATTGCAGATTTACATTGAGAATGCAAGAGACGCAGACTTTATGATTTATGTATGAAGGATAAGTACTAGATTTTGTTGAATGTACAGCTTCATTGTTGGCAATTTAATGCTGGAATATGGTAAATTAGGTAGAACGTTGCACATCTATTTTCACGAAATTAAATAATCTCAGAAAAGACTTAATATTAAAAAAAAAGAAAAAAACAAAATTTTGGTTTTTTTATTTTGCAAAATTCTTTAATCTGGGCAAGTTTTGCTAGAAAATTCGGCTTTTTTCTAAGAACAATAATATATTATATTTAGAATCGAATAATGCAAAGTCTTTGATTTACAGCAAAACATCATTCTACCTTCCAAAAAAAAAATTTTAATCCAACCAATTTGACAGAATGTTCGTTCAAAATTTTTGAAACGTACTTTAGTAATACGTTCAATAATGTAAGAAATGTAAGAAAATCTCTTTTTACTCGTTCAAATCGATGATGAAGAAAAAGAGCCGTGGAGTTCAACAACCGACTGAAAGAGAACCTTTTCTCTTTTCTTTTCTTATTCTCTTTATATACAAGGATTTCACATTGGGCGTAAAGCTTCACCCTTTTTGTTCGATTATAAAAGTAACACAAAGTGTTTAGAGCATTTTTAGTCGACAAGACATTTCTTGATATAACTACTACTATCACTTGACTTTTTCTTTTAGTCTATTGTCTGACTTGGAGAAGAATTTTAAAGATCAACGTTAAATCGTTTAAAATGATTTTTTATATACTATTTTTATTTATTTTTTTAAATTATTAGCTTTATAAATGAATTTATCGTGTGTTTCAGTTAAAGTTTAATTTTCTAAAGATTAATTTATCAATATTTGTACGATGAACTGAATAAAAGTTATTGCGAGTATTCGGTAAATTAAATTTATCATTATTTAATCGTAATAAAATAATTTATGTGGCGAAGTATTCGTTTTATGCGCGCTATTAATACAACCGTGTCAGTGATGTTTTACTGCTATGCGCCGAGATAAAACTAATTAATAAAATGCAAATATTTTATAACGATAAAATAATCAGTTGATAATTGTTATTTATTAAGGCTTTGCGTATGCGATTAAAAACATATCGAAAATATTTCTCAAAAGCATAATTAATGTAATAAAATTATTTTTTCCTTCTGTAAATATTCCTTTTTGTAAACAATAATTACAAAAATATCTGGTTGAGGATATTTAAAAAAAAAGAATAATTAATTGTTAGCGAGTAAACAATTCGGGTCAGTTGTTTTAATTAAAGCGCGTAAATTTACAAAACATACTAAAGTATTTTTTAATATTTACATTAATAAAATATTCATATTGTGTAAAATGAAAAAAAAATCTCATTTACGTTTGCACTAATAATTCACTTTAGTTAATTTGACGAACATAGAGAAGAACAAAATTATTGACAAGCAAACGTTAAACATGGTGAATATCATAGCAAATAAAATTTTTGTATATTTCAGAAAGCCAAATTTGTTTCTGTCTGCTCTGAAGAAAGTTCAAATTCTCGACAAATTTCAGTTGATCCTACGTGATACTCGTTAGTACATGATGACTTTGTCTCGTTCATCAGACTTGAAAAGTCTTCACTGAATGGATCCCCGATTGCTGTCCACAAAGTCTCTACTTCATTGTTTGGAGATCTACAAAGAGTTTCACGAGTTTCACTTTTTTTTTTATTTCTTTCTTTTTTAACCGTTTGAACTTTTCTTTGCACGGCTATTTAAATTTACGGTCAATGAATAAAATGTGATTAAATAAAAATTAACGGAACAACGGTTGTATTGAATACATTGTTCTTTGTCGCGGAATCTTATTAACCTTAATTTTTTTTCATATGTTCAACACAAAATTATTTAATTAACAAAATATAAAATAATTAAAATATCATTTGTCATAGTGGTTAGTTAATTATCTTTTAACAAAAATGACGTTAATAAATTGATTTAGAATATTTTCAAATGATTTTGAGTTTATTTTTAAACTAATAAAGTCAATGACTAATTAATTCATTTAAAATAGCACGATGGTTTGATTATTTATGACTGAAATTACGGGATATAATAAAATAAAAATACTCCATATCTTTGTTAAGCTAACAAAAAAAAAATTCAAAGTTAATAAAATAAAAAATGGAATTTTTCGGAAAATAAAAATGAAAGCTTCAAACAAACTTTGAATCGAATTTTCCAGATTTTCTATCGTCATCAGGATCTTTGTCATCGTATTTCACATCACCAACTTGAGTTTCAAGTCTAGGTGTTGTAGAAGTCGAAAGATTACCGACAAAAGACCCAAGGGACGTAGATTCCGTAAATTTGGAGCGTATTCTATTGAGGCCTGCACAACAGTCAGCTTCGAGGTCACTGATCTTGCGCTTATAGAAATTGGCTAGCTCGAGATCAAGATCCTCGCTAGCTTTTGTACGTGATGTCCTTGGTGAATTTAACTGAAAAGTCCAAATTTTATTGCAAAAAGAAAGAGATGAAAGGATGAAGAGAATATAAAAGCCAATGTTTTACACTGATTGTTTGAGAAATCAAAATATAAAAAATTATATTTTATTAAATTGTATTTGCTTTTATAAAAATAAGTTATATTCATATTTAATTTAATGCGAAATAAAAACTTTCTACAAACTATATTTTATTTTACTAGCATAAATAATCGTACCAATCCTTTTATATTATTTAAATAATTAATTTTAGATAAATTTTTAAAAATAGTTTTATAATTTTTCAAATTATTCAATTTTAGTAATTTAAAAATATTATTCGCAACGAAATCAAGTTAATTTTGAAATATCGGCTCACCTCAGAATATGTCAGGGAAGACGAGCACATCATATGAATGTCCAACATGTTTGACGGTTCCATATCAAAATCTTTTTTTCGTATGAAAAAATTTCCATCCGAAAAAATTCAGTTAAAAATTATAAATATTAATTTAAATGCAAATTTCCTTTTCTTTTATAATCGAAAAAAGTCTTGTATTCATAATTGTGAAATATGGAAAATTTTTGACGTTTCAAACATGTTTCTAATTAATAAAAGAAATAATTTTTTTTTCAAAATATCATCTTTATATTTTTGAAAAATCAAGTAAAAAATTTTTAAAAATTGCAATGAGTAAAAAGTTAAAAATAACAGAACACTAAAAGCTCGCTTCTAAAGCGTTAAATTATTTAAATTAAATCACTCAAGAAACTCAAGCATAAATGGATTAATAAAAAACAGAATGTAAAGGAACTCGTGTTTTAATTAATCAACCTCTTTGTTCTTGCAACGAACAGCATTATTTTTGATCTCAAGAAAAAAAATACGAGACGATATTTAGCAGCTCTTTGCATCATAAATTTTCTACTTAAATATTGATCCAACTAAGTGTACGTATCGACGAAAAGAAGAGCGATAAAAAAGCTAGTTTTACCTATACAGCCAACAGTATTAACAATGGAAGAAGGCTCTTTATTATGGAAAATCGACCAGCTGCAGGTAGGCGTTAAATGTCGTTCACGTTGTAGGTTAATTTGTTCGCGTTGTAGCTCGATACGTAATTCACGCAAAATACGACGTAATCGTGATATTCTTGATACTATTTCAGGTTTTTGTATCTCTTCATAATCTTGAAAAGTTTCATTGTATTGTAAATCTGTTGTTTGCATCTCTTTTTATTTCACCGAATTTTATAACCTTTATTTAAATTTTAATTGATTAACCTTTTTTCTTCTTATTTTAATTCTTGCGTTTATTGAAAAGCAAAAGGCACGAATAGAATTTTGTTAATCACTTATTGAATCTTGATATTGAATATTTTATGGAACTTTATAATTAACTATGCCGTATGATCATTGTTTTGGTAAAGATGTATATATAATGAAGTTTACTAAAATTGAGAGGGTAATGTATGTATGAAGTGTTCGATTTCGATAGCTGTTTTGTTTATTAATTCATGTTAGAAGAAATATTGAAAGAATGTTGTGCTTTATGAACGCTTCCAATTTATCACCTTTTATAAAGTTTCGGTATATTTATATATACCGAAAACAGAACTTTTAAATGTTTAATTTTATCTGATGTATGAGTTTTATTTAAAAATTAAGTATATTATTTTTAAAACAATAATAATATGGAAAAGCGTAAATAATTAGTATATTTAAAAATATCTTTGTATTTAATAATCGTTTTTCTCAATTGGGTCAGTAACTCTGAAAGTCATTAATAGCCTACCTTAACTTAAACTCACTTTATTCTTAAGATAAAAAGGTCTTTGATATAAGAAGATTAAGTGCCTTAAATACATTTTCTTTGTTCATTCATGTAGGTAATACTATAATTAATGCTTATAAAAATAAAATATCCGGGAATCTCGTAAACGGAAAACAATTTTTATCCTTTAAAGAAGCTATACCTTGATTTTATTGTGAAAAAGGCATTGTATTTTGCATATTTTGAAATTTTAAAAATGTATCGTTCGGAAATCTAGATGAAGAGATATCAAATTGTAATTTTAACAACTTATTTCTTATGTTATTTTTAAATTATAATCAAAATTCAAGTATGATTAAAAAAAAAAGAATTTTTATGATGCAAAAATGTATAACAATATAAATTATTTATAATATAATTATTAATATTATAATTTTACAAAATGTTATGTAATTAATTTAAAAAATGTATTTTTGAATTTTTTACATTGTTTATGATTAACGATTAAACGAAATTTTAAAATTGAATTTAAACTAAAAAATTTGTTTATCAGAATTTTTTTAAATTTTAGTAATTAAAACTGATGCAGTTAACATTTGTATTTTTAATATTTTTTCACAAAAATACCATTTAATTCCACTTTCGACACTTTTAATTATTAATCTTGCATTCAAAAACGTATACTTAAAGTTTGCTAAGCCGATCGATTAAAAGCTTATACTTAAAAGCTTTTCTCTTTTACAATATTTAACTTCGAGATATAAAGTGAATCAAAGTTTTACAAACTTAATCGCAAGGAACAATTTAAACGAAAACTATATCTACATCAATTTCATCATGATTTTTATATTATTACTGTACGAATAAAAAAATATCATGTTCAACAAAAAAAATCCATTTCTCACCACAAGATTAAATTTACTTCCATTTAATCTAGAAAGCAGAAAAAAACGAATAAAAAGAAACTTCCCATCCTTAGTATTCACATAAAAATCGGAATAATCGTAAAATCCTATAGAATCAGCTCATCGATAAAAAAAAAACTTAAAAAAAAAGAAGAAACCCAACGTACAAAGATCGACCTTTTAGATTATTCTTGCTAACAGGTGGTATAAGAAATCCTTTTATGCTTTCAATGATCGAGAATGAAAGAGAGAGAGAGAGAGAGAACTATATGCAAGTTTTACAAAGTAATTAAGCTTAAAGGAAGTTGTTACATATAAAAGCATACCTTCAACCTACTCGATCGACTCGAGCTTAAGCTAATGAAGTGAGATCTTAATTATTTCAAAGATATAGACACATTTTTTGTATGTATATACATATTTATGTATATATATGTATATATAAATTTAAGCTATACATGTCTCCAGCACAGATGTCTCGTTTATTTTTCATCTTGCTAATGCAACTTCGACATAAAGAAAATTTAATCGTTGAGATCATAATATATGTGCTTTTCTTTTTTAATAAAAATTTTCTGAGAAGATTGGTTGATGTGAAAATAGATGACATTGCACAGTAGAGATTATTAAAAAAAATTTTAATATCTTTAATGCATTTGTTTATATAATTCTATAGAATTCAAAAATATACTTTGATGTGATGAGTTAGTTATACGTATAGGAAGTAAAAATAAAATTAAAAAGTAAACCTTGACTTCTTGTATAAAAGAATTAATTATTTATAAAAATTATCTTTATATCATACGTAATTTTGAAATTTTAATACTTTATAAAAATACTGCTTTTTAAGACATATAGGATTAAGAGAAACTAATTTTTTTACGTAAATTATTAGTAAGAATAAATAATGAATTATGATACTCCGCAGTCATAATTAATTAAGATAGTATATGTTACAGTAAAAGATTAAAAAAATATAAGTTGTCCAACATAATAATAAAAAATGAGGTACTTCGTTACTAAGACAAAGTGAGGAAAAAGAAGATGAAAAAAAGGGAAATGTTATAAAAAATGTTTCAGTGATAAAATGCTTCTCATAAAACATATATGTCTTTGAAATGATATACGACGAAAAGAAAAGAGGGAAAAAAAATAGCTATCTTGTAACGTGAATAAAATAATAATCAAATTCGTACGACAAACGTGTCAAATATTATTTTATAAATAATATAAGATATTAGTACAGTAAAATATATAAGAAAAGCATAAATCAGTTATTTTGTAAAAAAAAAAGAAATCTGTAAAAATATACATTTTTAAAAGATGTTAGTCAACTAAATATGAAGTTACTTATCACAATAAGATGGTAAAATAAAATAATACAACACTCTTTTTGTAAAATTTTATTTGTTTTACTATATTCAACTAGTACAATACTACTTATATGATTTGTTATATCGATGCACGGACACAGATAAATTTATAGACCCATTGACACGACGGTCAATACCTGCTGAATTAAATTAATAATAAACGAAAGTTTATTTATGAAAATGAGATACATTGTAATTTAATATAAATTAAAAACCATTATTAAAGTATTATTTTTCTTTACAAATTAAATAAACACAAACATCGTCTGTATGCATCACACTCTTAAATAAGTTTTCTTCGATGTAGCCAACTATAGATATTTGACTCTAATGTTTATCTGAAATCAAAAAGATGAAATTGTAAATTAAAATGGTGGAGTCGAAAATGGATATTTATATAAAAAATTAGAATATCTGTTTCTGAATATGCATATTTTAAAATATCATGTTTCCTTTAACATATTTATATAACTCTAAGGGTAACGGCTTTGTCATGTTTGTCAAATCTTCTTTAGTAGTGACCCATTTGATATCTATCTTATTTTTAACAACTACATACATTTTTTTATGGAATCTCCATGTGTTACAATCATATGTTTTCTAGAGCTACTGATTTCCTTCTCTAATAAACTTTTATTAATCTTTTCTATATTATCATCAAACATTTTAAGTTTATGTCATCTTTTTTTTGGTACAATGGTCTGTTGATATCTTATCGCATCTTATTGTAGTAGAGAAAAGTATTTCTCCTATTACGTATCTAATAGCTTTGTCAAGAGATATCAACTATTGACATCGCTTATCGTTTGTCTATTGCTATATTTGTGACTTCTTCAGGCTATTATATTTCCGAATAATTTTATTATTTTACCTCTTGTAAACACTGAACATTGACAATCTCTGAAACTTGCATCTGTGAAAGCCTTTAAAGTATCAATGTTAACTATAAACTTCAGTCCTAAATTAACAATATCTTCTGGGTATCTGAAATTTCTTTTTACGATCAACCAATCTTTTTCAGTAAGCTCGAATTGCTTTGTCGCCATATAGATACTCTTCGAATAACAGTTTTCTGAACCGAATTTTTCTAGAATATTCTTTATATCGTTTATTTAAATTTATAGAATATTTTATTTTCTTTATGATTTTCTATTTTAAAAAGTTTATTTAAATGCTCCTTGATTTCTTTTAGTTTCTCTTAATTGTTACTGAACATTATTATATCATTTGCATAGAGTGACAAAACTACCAGCATCAGTAGTTTCCAAGTTTGTAATCTTGAAGCTCATAATATAACTAAATCTTTGCGTCTGTTCAAAATGACTTTTTGCATTTGGAACGATTCTATGATTTCGTGTGGGATTTTGTTACAAGTATGCACAACAATGGCTAAAGCTAATTCCTGGATGTTCATAGGTAATTACCTTCCAGAAATTTTGATTTCTTCTACGGTACATCTCCTGTTTTATCACGATTTTTTGGAATTTTCTACAAACGAATTTCTTTCCTTGATCTGCCTCGGCAAAACACGCGTTTTCATTTTTTCCGAATAAAATTTTAACGTATGTTAAATAGTTCTCCAAGACTGCTCCCGAATCATTTTTGTTTCAGTGGGCATGCCTCTGTGACTCTAGAATAATCATTTATAAACACGATTATATACAGTTTTAATCTTCAGTAAGACGTAGATTTTATTGAATCCATTATATCTATGCGTTTAACCTCTAATAGTATTCATGCTCTATTTCTTTTTGCTTTGAATGATGATTTATTTATTTTACAGCATAAAATATTCATCTATTTTGACTTTATCTGATCTCTTATTTATTTTTTATATTTTCTTAAGATATTTCAAATATATTTGCAAGTAAAATCTAAAATGCTCTAGCATTGTCTCATTTAGTTTGGCAAGTTTACTTAATGTTTTCTTCTACTGCTTTTTATTTTCATATTCTCTATATCTGCGAATGGTTCTAAATTATTAATTTTAATTGTATGATTAATTATAAAGTTGATATCTTTTTCTAAGGTCTCTGATAAAATAGATTTATTGTCAGAGACCTTGCAATCGCATGACCAGTAACATTTAATTCTATAAATATAAATATTTCTGAAATTATTAATTTTTTATCTACTTTCTTTGAAATACCTTTTCATTTGCTTTTTCCGAAATTATTAACCTTTTGCTTGTATCATATAAACTCTAAAAATTTGTTTTATTAGTTCACGGAGAAAAAATTTGAACAAATACTAAAAACTTCAATCTTAATCTCTCATGAGTCAAAAATTTACTAAAAATGGTTCAAGAATATTTTAAAATTTTGTTCCAATTTTGGGAAATGTTTTAGATGTAAAAACATGAAAAAAGGCAAGGTACTAGACTCTAACGCTCAATATTTCCATAGTTACAGGCAATTAAAAGAAATCACTCTAAAAGTTATTAAATTTTCAAAGGCTTATAGTTCTTTAGCATTGATAGCTAGAAACTTCAAATTTTTTTTTAAATGAAAGCTGAGCTCGTTTCAAAATAGTAGTTACCGTATATGAAAATATAATTTTTTTTTCAAAGTTATAGAGCAATGAAAATTGGACTTAAAATTTCTCTTCATAACCTTAATTATATAATAAATACCAAATTTTAGCGTTTATTATTAATTAAGGTTATGAAGAGAAATTTTAGGTCCAATTGTCATTGCCCTATAGCTTTGGAAAAAAATAATATTTTTATATAGTCGGGTGGAAGGAAAAAGATCACAGCTTAGCGCACAAAAAAGTTATAACTCGGGTTCAGCCACAAAAAGGTTCCAATTCGACTTTACATTTTGAAACGTTACATTAATACGTTTTAATTCGCGAAATCGAATTGGAACCTTTTTTGGCCAAACCCGAGATAACTTTTTTGTAGGCAAAGCCGAGTTTTAACGTTTTTAAGCACTTGGCTGAGTTGTAATCTCCCCCCCGACGATATGTCGTAACTACTGTGTTGAAAAGATTTGAGTTCAGCTTTCATTTAAAAAAAAGTTTTAAGCTTCCAGCTATCAATGCTAAAGAATTATAAGCAATAGAAAATTTACTAGCTTTTATAGTAATTTTTTTAAATTGTCTGTATTTAGGGAAATATTGAGCTTTAGAGTCTAATACCTTGGCTTTTTTCATGTTTTTACACCCAAAATCATCTTCCAAAATTTTAGAAAAATCTGCGTCCAATACCATGACACTCTCTTTGCCAGTTCAATGTCATTACGGTCACAGTTCATTGCTGCATTGAACTGTTATATTTAAAAGTTCGAAGTGGTTCGCCTTGGCTTCAGACTTCTGAGATCTAAGCTTCGAGTCGCTCAAGTTCAAGTATCATTAAATGTGTACGCTCTAAACTATACCTGTCAAACACTATACCTGTCAAATTTTAAGATTTTTCTTTTATTGAGCACAAAAAAGGATAAAAAATTTTGATTATATTGTTTGTTTGCATTTAATACAGATATTAAAAAGATGATTTGCAAAGTGCAGCCGCTCGGTGTATTCTATTTTATTTATGAATACTTTTTAAAATAGTATCAACAGTAATTTTCAAATTAAGAGATATTTGTTTAATTAAATTTAGCAACGTAATTTAAATTTTACATGATCTTTTAAAAACATTAGAAAAATCATACAAAACATAAGACACCTTTGTGTGTAATTTACAGCATATTTTGTCAAATATTAACATATACGTCCACTAGTATTTAAAATTGAACCTCTTTAAACCGATGGGATGTTTTGAACGTCAAAGCGCAGCAGATCAATATAGCGCTAAACTAAAGTAGAACCAATATCGAATTGCTTAATATAAATTTGCAATTCTGAAATTAAAATATATCTGAACTTAGACCTCACATTTGAGTAAATTCGAATGTAATATAAAAATAGTTCAATGGTCAGAATTTGGTTATTCTAAAGAATATTTAAACTCGTCCAATTCAAGATTTTTTCCGTGTATATTTATTATAAACGCTAAATATTTTATTATCTAAATAAATGTTTGAGTCTGCATCTGTTAATATTTTAAATAACAATAATTTTTTTTATGTATCTTTTGCAATCGGTACATTTATTGATTTGATACTTTTTTCATAAAATTTAGTTTACTTAATTAATAGTTCACAACTGCCATCTATTATAATATTAGTAAACTCGTTTTTATTTGCACTCTTAATGACTTCATTTTCATTCTATGCAAAATTTATAAGAATTGAGGAGTTCTTTTTTTGAGGAGTTCTTTTTTTACCTTTCCCTTTTTTTGATATTATCCCTCTGACTTTTATATTTTTTTTATCAATTCCAATTTTAAAGTTTCTTTTATTATTTAAAACTCTTTATGTTGTTTTTATAATTGATTTATGTTTATTTTGTTGTTTTTATAATATTTATTTAGAAAAAACTTTTTTCCAGACCTTGTTCCTCGAAATTTTTTTTGGCTGTACTGTATTTTTTATTCTTATGATCCTCATCCTTATGGTTCCGAATGCCCCAACAACAACTGCAGAACCACCAATTTTTTTCTTTTGAATAACATTCATGTAAACGATGTTCAAATGAATTGCACGTGCAACAGGGATCCGGATTAAGATTTTTTGTAGGGTTTGTTTGATTTCTTTGAGCTGCTTTAAGTTTCACTTTCTTTTCTATTTCACGCTGTAAAATAAATAATTTTATTTTTTTTAAATTCATTTCTTTAGACTTACAAGAAAAATGTTAAGCGTTTGGGTCTCAGAGTTTCTTTTAGTTATGAAAACCGTGTCCATTTGGTTTAATGCACGATTTATTTAAAACTATTAGATATTTTATTTGTATTTTGTAGTTATTTTCAAAAAATTCGTAGTAACTTTAACGTCTTATAGTTTTTTAAATAATGATTCTAAAAGATTAAAAACCAAATTTCTCCATCATTTTTATTTTCTTATAATTTTTGAATAATTGAGCCTTTTAGACCTTATTTTTATTAACCAGGCGGTTTCGATTCTAACATGATGAAGATCATATAAAATCATTTGTTTAAAAAATCTAAAACTTCGAAGTAAATTCAAATTTTCCATAAGAAATCTTAAAATTTAGATAAAATAGTTCATAATTTTGGAAAATAGTTCAGAACTTGTTAGTTTTTTGATTCTTAAAATTATAATAGAAAGGATTATTTTTTGATGAACTGTTATTCTTTACCTCCAAAGTTTTGAGACATGCTCTCTCTAATTCCAAGTTGTCTAGTGAAATTTTAAGCAATGGATTCAACATTTTAGAGGTAGTATCCACAGTTGTTTCAGTGTTGTTTAATGATGACGTTAATGAAGCTGCAGCCATCTTGTTCTTGTCTGCAATCTTTGGATCTACCGGAATAATTGAAATATGATTATTACTTAAAGCATAAAAGGCGATACTTTGACTTTTTTCAAAGAAAAATTGTCTAAAAGATTTTTCAATATTTATATTCAAATATTTTAAAATTTTCAATCTTCTTTTGACTTATTAAGCAGGTGTAATTTTATATTTAGAAAACGATAAAAAAAAACTTACTTTTATCAGTTTCTTTTGATCCAGATGATATAGAGTCTATGATGGCTTTATCCATAATTTTTATTTCTTCATTTTTTTCATTCTGAGTTTTATGTATCAAATCATCACTATCGATATTGCATTGGCATGAGTGAAAAATCGTATTTTCTTCACTTGATCCTGAAGTCCCTTCTGCCATCTGTTTGAAAATTTCGAATAAAAATAATTAATTGACCTATTTTCATTGCCAATAAATATAAGCATTAATTTTTTAGTATTCGATTTTTTATTGCTTTTAAGTATATTTTCTGTATAACTTACTATGAAGTAGTGATACGCACATAATTAATATTTTTAACTTATAAGATTATATATTATATTTTTTTTCAAGATTATATTTGGTTAGTTGCACGACTAAATTTCTCGGTAAAATTTTGTTAACTAAAAAATAGATTAGATTGTATTATCTTAACTTAAATTTTTAGTAAATAATTTAGTTATTTAAGTCATCTTACATATATGATTTTGCGTATTAAGTTTATTCTAGGATAATGTATTGCGTATTATGATTAAAATTAATTTTTCTGAGATCTATGCACTGTTTTAAAACATAACTTGCTTAGCTACGAGAGTGCTTGAAAATATTGTATAGAAGCGATCAAGTTTACAGCGTTAATAATATATCATTGTACTAGAAAGAAAGAAATGTACAGAGACCAGCATAAACAGGGCATATAGAACAAAATTAATTAAATTGTTTTCTAGACAAATTATTAAAAAATATATTTTTGCATGAATAATATTGATAAATGATAAAATGAATGATTGATTGAAGTTTAATAATTTAATTATTAAAGAAACTTGTTTAAAAATAAAAAAATATGAAAAGAGCAAAAAAGAAATTGATACTCAGAACTGTGCTTTAGTGCATGGGTGCACCCGTGGCCTAATATAGCGCTCATTTATTACAGCCTCGCCAGGGAAAATCTTGGTTGGAAGACTCCGGGTGCCGTGGTAAATTATTATATCCTCGCCGGGAAGAGTCTTGGTTACAGGACTCCGGGTGCCGAGATAAATTATTACAGCCTCACCAGGGAGAGTCTTGGTTACAAGACTTCGGGTGCCGAGGTAAATTATTACAGCCTCGCCGGGGAGAGTCCTAGTTACAAGACTGCGGGTGTCGAGGTATGCTTGCACGGATTGACTTCATTAATTCGGGGCTGTTATAAGGCTATATTATCAAGCACAGTCAAAAGAAAAAGAAAGTAAATAAAATAATGCTCTAAGAAAAACAAAGAAAACATAGAGAACACTTTTTTAATATAGACCGTAATAGTAGAGATAGGTGTTCGATTTCTGTAAAAGAAAAAGATGTGTAAATATTGTGAGCCTTTTTTCTGCTGGCCATCCAAGAGTCTAGTATTTGTCATCTCACATTCTTTTGTTATTAAAAATTAACGTAAAATTTTAAGTTTAAATTCAAATAATTTTTTAATACTTTTGTCATCGTACATTTTTTTTCGTTATTCAAATCTAACTTTAAATTTGAAATCATTTATTTTCTTGAAATTATCCTTATCCCAGTGTTATTACTTACAAGTTGTATATGTATACACAATAATTTTGTTTCAACATATGGTGACGCTGTATGTGTTTTTATTCAAATTTTTTCTTTTCTAGGTCTTATTTACATAAATTTATTTTTACTTTAACTGACCATCTTATTTGGATTATAAATTTTATTCTGAAGAATAATTATTTGGACTCTTAGTTACTGGATAATCAATATTAATAAATAGTAATCAATATTAATAAGAGTAATAGTAATAACTCTTAATATTTCGACAAACTTTTATTTCTATATAAATTGTCTTTAAACCAGTTTTATATAATCGCCCTATTTGAATTTTTTCTTATCATGTTATACAAAATAAGAAATCTCTTATCTATCAATATAAAGTTATATTTTCGTAACTTACCTCCTAGTACGATTTTTTCCCTCCAACTATTATCTTCTGATGATTTTAAAATATCTATTCCTTTCTTATAATTTCACTCACTTTCACTTTTATCCAGAGTTTGACTATCGCAGTGTTTAAGCGTGGCCTGGATCCATAACCTGTTGAAGTTCTTATCTCAAAAAGGTGGTAAAATAAAACAACGCATCACTGTCTTCGTAAAACTCTATTTGCTTTACTACTCCTAAGCAGCACAAATGCTGCAGGACGACTGCGTGTCGATGCGTGGACTCAGATAAATTTATAGTCCGCTTGATACAACAGTCAATATACCCGCTGAATGCCGGTAGAAAAGCCCTCGCTATTTATACATTTCTTTCAACATCATTAGAGCAAGCTTTTATAAGAATTTATTTATAAAGACAGTTATGTAAAATCATCTTGCATATCTACAAAAAAATGTTACAGCATGTATAAAAATCTGTTTCTTTATCCCTCGTTAAAACATTCAATGTCCGCTTTTAGTTTAAAATTCTTAGATTGTTAATATAAAGATATATATACTCGCCTTTAGGAGCGCTACCGCGCTCCCTGATTTTATATTAAAAAAAAATTTTTAATTGCTTTAATCTTTGTAGAAGCTTTTGGAATATTTCACTTTCAAATGTACCGATTCTTGTGGTATTAAGTGTAATTGCTACTCTTCGTTAGAGGCGATGATATCTACAAATCCGTTTCTAAGAAATTTATATTTTTCTGAATCTGTATTAGCTTCAAATTATATTCATAATTCTTAAGTTTGAAATGCATGTTCATGTATAGTTTTGAAATTTTTTGACAACATATGTACAAATCCGCTCTTTTATCCCTTGTTAAAACATTGAATCAAAAAGAAATTCATTTTCTTTGAGATCGTCATTAGTTTCTACTTATATTTATAATTCTTAAATTAGACACGTATATGTATATATAATTTTTAAAATAACATATACAAAAATCCATTTCTTTATTTCTCATTAAATCATTGCATTGAAAAAAAATTCTTTTGATAAGGGATTTAGAAGCGGTCTTATATACTTGCCTCCATTGAGAAGTAGCGTACTTTATTTAGCATCACTAAATCTGACATATTTCAAAACGTTTTAACGAAAAGAAAGCTTTATCAAAGGATAACATACAGAGTAAGGATTATTTATATAATAAAATAAAAAATTAATCCACGCATTCATAAAAATTCTCATTAATATGCCCCATTATTTTGACATTGTATATATATCATGAAATTTGTTTTAATAACGTCTAATTATTAAAAAAGGAAATTAATATTTCACAACTATTGCTGAACAAAGTATTTAACCTTTAGCTGGCAGGGGGGGTACTATAGTACCCCACGCTCTTTCTTATCAAATTTTGAAACCGTTTCATTTTTCCTCTTATAAACTATGCTACCCTTTGGAGTAACTCCTGAAGATCCCTCCAGAATGTTTTTGAGTTGAGATAACCAATACTTTAGTTTTTACGACAATTTTTCGCGCTGGGGTACTATAGTACCCCATAGGCCAGCTATAATCGGCTGGAGAGGCATGTCAGCTAAAGGTTAAAAGAGAAATTAATTTTTGACATAATTGATAGAATTAGATTTTAATGAATAATTTTTATTATGTTAAAAAAGATATCATAAAGCATATATATGTGAAGATCAAAAGAAAAGTGAAAGAAATTGACTATAAAATAATTCTTTGATATATTTTCAATAACTATTTTTGCTATAAATCAAAATCGCGTGTCAGCATAGTGGAAGATTTTTTTCCATTAATTAAATTTCTCATTATTTTTAATGCCAAGAAGAATAAATAATAAAATATTCATGGTTTATTGAAATTTTTTTTCTCTATCATTCAAAAAATTCGTCATGAATCTATTTAATAATGACTTATTTTTTAGAAAATTCATAAATTCGAAAAAAGAAAAGATGTAAAAAAAATACGAGAATTTTGAGCATAACAAACAAAAATTTTGTATTTGAAGAAAACGAAATCTAATATTTTATCCATCGCAGATATACAACTTGTTGACTTTAGCTGTCATTGATGTAGTTCATGAAGTTCAAAATACTTTTTTATTGAGAATTTTTTACAATGTTTGTAGAAATAATATTTTTTGTTTGTACTGTTATTTAATATTTTTCGAATAATATTTTTATTGATGTATTTTTCTAAAATAAAATAAACAAACAATAAAATAAAAACGTTATTAAATTTTTAAAAAAAATATTGGAAAATATCATTCTAGAAAAGAAACGAAAATTTTCTTCAGAAATTAAAATTGTTAGCATTAATTTAATGAGAAAAAATAATATCGAAACAATCACTAAAATCTATAAAAACATGCTTAAGAAAACCTAATCACTAATTACTAATGTATATAAGATTAATCTTTCATTAAAGTGACATTACTTGTCCCGAGGTTGTTAAAGAAAATTTAATGAACATATCACTGCAATCATGACGTATATAGAATCTATATAATACTGACGAGCAATGATCGTGTATGCAAGCGAGAGTCTGGCGTTCCAATTAACGAAGCTTCGAGGGATGGATAGATTGATAGATAGATGGAGAGGGCGAGAGAGTTTGGAAGATCGACATATCAGAGTTCTACGATTGGTCCTTCGAGAATTGTATCCCAAGCACACAAGCCTACTTATGAAATTGCATGCTCAGAATATGGATATGTGGGTATTCGTGCATCTGGTATATGTGTTGCGAAACAAGAGATTCCATCTATGTATAAGATGTTAGTACACGAGTAATTCTATATTAAATTTCCATGCATCAAGTGATTTGAATTTTTTGAAATATTTTAAGTTATTAGAAGTCATACAACTATTTTATTATTAATAATCTTTTTTTCAAAATAAAAAAACTATTTTTCCAATACAAAAAATTTAATAAGTATTATATATATTTTAATAAATTTAAAAATTTCAACTTTATTTTTCATTTATTACCTTCAATTTTATAACTTTAGTATCAAAATTAGGATAAAAGTTTTCTATGCGCAATAAGAACCGCATCTTCAACACCAATAATTAATCGTAACAAAATTCATATATTATGTAACACGTAAAGAATCAAATAATCAATAAGGCCACAAACTATTTAATTAATATATATTTCAACGGGAAATTACTTAAGTGTAAACCGATGACACATGTCTATGGTCAATCTTCCACCAAGTTATCAGCTATATATAAATATCCCTCATAACTTATATATATATATATATACATATATATATACACACACACATATATATCAAACAAGGATTTAACATGCTGACCACATAATCACACATATATATACAAGGGCTTGTTCAGTGGCCGCAGAAGCACACAGAAGGGATCTTGCCAATCAAGGAGAAAAGCTAAAGGAGTTTCAACAATAATTATGCTTGTGGTTATTGATTCAAATAAATCCTTGGATCAAAAAATAATATTGATACAAAAATATTTTAAATAAAGATGAGAAGCAACCTTGGTTATGAATTAAATGGTTTTTTCTTTCAATTAGTACACTCATTTTGCTTAATAAAAGCTGTACTAAATTTTAGCTATTCCAATTATTTACAAAGATTTTTGATAAATATCGTTTTTGTATTTTTATTGTGAAAAAAATTATGATTTGTTATTAAGAAAATGTAAATGTTGATAATATTTTTATCTTATCTGCTAAAAAGTAATTATATTAATAATTATGATTAGAGCAATTATTTTAGAAAAAAATATTCTAACTTATAATTTAAAGTATAAACAGTATTATATCAACAATATTACAAAATTTTTCATAATTAATGAAGTTTACTAAAAAAAATTAGCTCAATAATGTTTGCGGTTCAAACTACGAAAAAATTGTATTTATATTTTGTCTTAAAAGCATCGGTACAATTGTTATGATTAATGTGAATTGTAATTATTAGTTTAGTAGAAATATTGACAAACTTTACATTTTCTTACATTAATTTTTACTACGTAAATTTAATAATTTTATTTTTAACAACGTTCAAACTAATACTATTTTAACATTCTGATAACATGATTCTTGATAACACTGCTATATACAATTTTAAATCTCATATGCACAATCTTAAACAATAAATTTTTAAGCTTTAAACTAGTGCCATGATATTCACGGAGAACTCGAAGTAATTGTACTTAAATTTGTTTGGATGCGAAATATTGCGATTAAATACATTACATACATTGTTGGTATGTCACTGAATTATAGCGGTTTAGAAATACCAAAATATAACGTCTAACTTATGTAAGGATTTATAATGTATGCACATGAAAATATCATATAATCCTGTGGACTGGACTTGTGTATTTTATGATACAATTTCCTTTCAAGCTTTCCGAATACCCTTGTCTAATTCCTTTGTAAAATACAATGAAACATTTGCTATGAAATTGTTTGATATTAGTATAAAAAACTAAATAATTCGTGCTTTTAAAGTTTAAAATTTAACTATAAAAATATTATTATTTATAGATAAAAATATATCAGTGATATAAAGATAATTGAGTGACTTTTATATATCGAGCAATTAATATTTTAATAAATATTAGTAAAAAAGAAAGTTGGGTCGTAAGTGGCTCATTCGGAAGAGCGATAGATTCGTAATCTTCAGATTCTGAGTTTGAATCCCGCTCTCGGCAGCCGATTGATACAAGCACCAGTATAATTTACATGTGATTTGTTCACAAATACACTGACGATCTCCATCGCTAATTAGCATTGCAACGATAGCATAAATACAGCGACTTTAAATTTAAAAAATTTAAGCAATTGTTAAATATTGTTAATAAAAATTAATTAAACTTTGTATCACAGCGTTTAACAGTTTCAAATTACTATAATTTTTTTATTTAATTTGCAAGGTGCAAATAAAAGTGCAGACAAAGAGCTTGAAAAGCAGATGAAAAAAATTGCTTTGATCTATTTATAATCGAGAAAGTTTGCGAAAGTGCGTTATCAACGTCTGCAATTATTTTATTCGAAAAAAACTCATTGTTCTGCAATATTTTAATGATATAAGCTATATTTAATCAAAATTTCAATATTAAAACATATTTTATTTGAAGATAATGCCAGTATTTCATTCTTTGTTGTATAATTAGATTTGTAGAAAAGTTATGATTCAATAATAAAACTTTCTAACAATTATTTTTTTTACATGCCTTTGAGAAAAATTTAATTTAATTTTTTTTTATTTCAAGTACTTGTGAAAAATTTCTAAATAATTCTAATTTAATAATTATTGAAAGTTTTTCCAAACACAACAAAATTAACAAATAGAAAAATTTTTAAACTCAACAACTGCATGCTTAAACAATAAAAAACTAAAATAAGGTTATAACAGAATATATAATATTTCATTCAATATTTAACTTAAGTTTAAAATTCAAATAAACATTTAATAAATCACGTATAAAAAAAATATTTTTAAAACTGGCCATCGATTACGAGAAGAAAAAGTAGCGTGACATTGTAAATTATAAAATCAAATTTTGCAAATTAAAAAATAAATGAAATGCGTGAAACCGTGTAAGCAATAAATACTGTTTGTTATCAAACATCCGTGAACCGTAGAGAAAAAAGAAAAAAAAGAAATTGTGACATCTATGCCACTAACATTCAGAGTGTACGGTAAATTTGCCTCGAGTGACAAACAAAGCTTTCCGCAAACGTCGGTGTTTCTGTCAGTTTGAAACGGGTTAGGAGAGAGTATAGTTACTATATATATACGTGTAGGGGGGTAGGTGTGCTTTTACTACTATTCGAGGGGAGGAGGGGAAAAGAAGAGAGGAGAGTGAGGTTTGGCGATCAACTGCATCGCTGAGTCAACCTGTCGCATAATCGAGAGGTTCGTAGTTACATTATACGAATGGCTTTGGCGCGCTAGCCATTTGAATTCGAAATAAAAGACCTTTTATATTATATTATATAGGCCAAACTTTAGATCGCGAATGAAGCTTGTTTTTTATTCTTGACTATTTTTTTTCCAAGAAAGTATTTGAATTTTTATGGTGTTGTTTTCAAATAGTAAAAGCACAAGGTAAGAGAATTTTCGAATGCTGATTTTGCTTTCAATTGTATAAACAAAAAAGTCCAAAGGAGGAATATAAAACCATGTATAAAAACAAATTTCGAATCGATAAAGCTGAAAATTGTACGTTTAAAATTACTATATTTTATATTAATCATGGAACATATTGAATTTCGTTAAATATTAAAAATAAATATTTATATTTTTATTCTCTCACACATTTGAAGGAAACTCAACTTCTACCGTCACTCAAAAGTTTAAGTTCACCTCACAAAAAAAAGGATTCTTGAAAAGTTTAATATCTCTCGAACATCATGGGAGACTTTTTTACTTTTTATTTAAAAGCTCTTATGATGCACTTTCAAAACACGAGGCGAATTTTTTTTTACCGATACTCATGGCTACTTTTGCGCATGCCTAAAGTTTTCAAAATTTTTATGTTGAAACAAACGCTAAAATATTTACGATTTTTAAAAAGATTAACGCTATTTCAAAGTAGATCACAAGAGTTTCAACTTTATTTTTTACTAAATTTTAAAAATTATCATTAAAATAATAATTTATTCAACAAACATTTTAAATACTATGAATCATATTAAATAACTGGAAAGAAAATAATAGTTTTTTGGATGAAAAATAAAGCAATTATCTTTTTAACACTAAAAAAATGTTGCTGAATCTTTTTATCAATATTTTTTTTCAATTAAGAATTTTCAATTAAAAAAAATATTGCTATATGAAGATAAATATAATGAAATTTTTATATATCTATTTATTTTTATTCAACGTATAGATTTTTGTATGTATATTTATATTTATGTACGTACTATTATATCTGCAGCAAAAAAATTTAGTTTATTCCAATACGTTTGAACAATATTTCCAGTTGCTTCAATTTTTTTTTAAATTCCACAACTTTAGGCATGTTTAAAAGTAACTATGGGTATTGCTGAAAAATTGTTTTTGTACTTTACCAGTGCATCACAAAAGCTTCCAAATGAAAGATAAAGTCATACCCGACGTATAGTTCATTTTAAACTTTCCTTTTTTTTTTGTGAGGCAAGCTTAAACTTTTGAGCAGGAATGTAAATCAAAACGTTTCTCATTTTTTCGATAACTGTAGATATATATATATATATATTCTCTTCTCTGAATTGAAGACTGTGTTACTCAATATGTAGTTATACCATAAAATCTTTTATATGTATACATAAGCCCGCCGTTGGTTGTTTGGTTAAGCGAATAAAGAATAAAAAATATTTTTTCTTTTTTTTTCTACATATATCTTCTATAGTTGTTTGATGCTAAAAAAAACGTGAACAAAAATATATATATATATATATATATATATATACACATCAGATGCAAGAGATAAAAAAGGGGCAAAAGTATATATAGATGGGATAAAAGGTAAAGGAAGAAGCCTCAAGGAAAGAGGCAAAAATTTATGACTCCTCGTGAAAACTCAGCTTTCTTGCATGCTTTCATTCTATATATATTTATACATTACCAAGAGAAATATCAAAGAAGCTAAAGGAAAAGTGTGAGAGAGAGGGAGAAAGTACGTGTAAAGAGTGATATGGAACAAAGTTATTCTATAACATAGCTTAGTCTAGTATACGCGTGTTTGAACGCATGGCTTCTCTTCATACGAGTGCATATTTTTAATATTATTTATGCTTTTTTTGTCATTCTAAATATATGCTATTGTATTTCCAATTTTTTGGCACAATTTTTCTCTTTCGAAAATTATTTCTGGATAATTTATTGTTTAGAAAAGTTTTTCTGTTATTTTATAAGCACCTTATTTCAATTGTGTTGTGAATAAAATAAGTTATATATTAAACATTTTTTTAAAATCATATATTTTGCATTTTGCGAATAAATTTATTTCGAATTTTAATATTAAATATTTTTGTCAATAAATATTTCGATAAATTTTAAAATCTAGAGAAGACAGGGATTAACAATCCCGACCTTTGCAATGAGAATCAATATAGAATTAGAATTTCCATCAGAAATCAATGCTAAAAGAAAGAAAAAAGAACGAGCAAATCCTTAATCGAAATTTCAAGGACTGGAAGAGCATCGTTCCCAACCGCAAAAATCTCATCAATTTTAACGCGTCTTCGAAGAGAAAAAGAAAAATAAAAAAAGATTTGCATCGTCACACTTCCCTGCACTTTTTTTCTTTTTTTTTCATTTTTTTTCGTATATAACACGCCTTCAGTTAAAATACTCTCGTCGCATCGATACTTACACAACTATGTAATATACAGACACCAACACATACGTTCATACATTCTGAGCCAAAGGCGAGGGCGGAATTTGCGTCGACCCAGTTAACGCGAGTTTCCTCCGATGAATTATTGCTGCGCTAGCGCGCGAGCCTCGCTTTTCGTTTCTTTTCCTCTATCTTTCTTTCTCTCGTTCTCTGTCCCCCTTATACCATTCTATTTCACTAGTATAAGCCTTTATATATGTAGATTCTCTATTGTACGCGATTTTTTTCCTCCTCCTCTTCCTCCTCCTTTCTATTTTCTCTCTGACTCACTTTTGTCCCTTTTTCACTCGAGCTATGAGGTAATGACACGATAATGCACGAAACTTTAACTTCCGGATATATTTTGCTTGGGTTTCATATCGATGTAGATATTGCAAAGTGTTTGTCTACTACTTCTTCTTCTTTCTTTTTTTTACTTTCTATATACTCTTTTAAAAGGAAGACTTGTAAAGTTCGATGAAGAGAATATTATAAAAGGAAGACAATGTTTTATGTGATTTTGGCCTTTGAAAGGTGAGTTTGTACTTTTAAGGGTATTGTTATGGTATATTGTTATAGAGACTAAGTAATGTAAGATGAACTTGATAAAGAAGGGGAAAACCTTTATATAAAGGTTAAAAGTAATTGTTATTGTTAGGGCTTCGGAAAGGAAGTTATGAAAGTAATCTTTGGTACGAGCATCAATTTATGATCAGTTACAAAGTCAAAGTCAAATATGATGGCATAATGCTTCTTCTAGATATACTTTTTTCCTTTTTTTACTTTTAAAATGACTTTGAGCAAACGATAATTTATGATGTGACACCTGCTCTAACATTCTCGTCTATACTTTTTATTTTTATAACGAAGAATTTAATGCTGCATGAAATAAAATGTTGTTTACGATTTTATGAAACTTTATAGATAACAACATTACGCGCTAGTTTGCATTTTTTTCAAATCTGAATTTGTAAAAATTTTCTTTTAGATTAAAAAAAAATGTTCGTTTACTAGAGTTGTCAACGTAAAGAAATTCAAAGTAAATTATAGTCTTCACTAAATGCAATTTTAAATCTGAATTATGAGAAGTTTTCCACTTGAAAAAACGTTTTTAAAAAGTTCAGAGTAAACTTTGGAATGATCGATTAAAAAATATCTGTGTAAATAATGGTTTTGAGTTCCTTGCTTTTTTTAAAAAAAAAAAGGAAAAAAAAATCATTTGATTTATATTTTTAGACAAGTTTAAAAAGTTCAAAAAAATATTTTTCATTTGAAAAAGAAAATATAAGAAAAAAAAATTGAATATTATTTCGTGACTTTTCCTTTGACTTTTCATCCTTTTGCACATATATAGTATCCATCTATAAAACTGACCCTTTTATCTTAAATTCAATAAAGTCATCCACTCGGACAGTATAAAAAAAGTTGCCTCTCGAATGTACAATTCCAAAATCTCGTATAGTTGTGAAAAAAAAATATGTTCACAAAGAGAAATCATAAGTACATCAAATAACGAAATACCTGTTTCTTTTCTCCATTGAATGTCTACGCGTATAAGTAAATACCCAAAACGAATATGAAAAGTCTTTGAAAACTTTTTATATTTGTATGTACATCTGTATTTGCAAAAGTAAAAAAAAAAGTACTCATGTTTCACATATTCTTATGTAAATGCACATCAAGCTCGTGTAAAAATATCTAGAAATAAGATAAGCTAAGAGAAAGTTTAAGAATGGACGTAGAAAGAAGTAAATGTAAGAGAAATATGAGACACAAAGAGGGCCATATAGTGGAGTAACATAATCCCAATGGTGAAGTAAAAGAAAATCTTGCGCAAGAAAATGTTCACACATGTACACACGCTGAATGTGTTAGCAAATAAATGATATATTTTTTTTTCTTTCAAGTGTATCAAGATTCAAGTTATAGGTTTGATTCTCGCATCTGTGGAAAGTCTTGGACTCGTAATTCGACAAGATTCAATAAGAAACTTTAATAAAGTGATGCTTAATTGACTATCGATTACTGAACAATGTAGTTTAACAATTGGTAACTTACTTTAATAACTAATGATGAGCGATTTTTGAAATTTTATTGATTTTATTTTTATGTAACTATATCTACTGAAATGATTTATTTCTATATGTAAATCTTGTATGTACGGTAAAATACATTTCATCATACACTTTTAAGAGATTTGAAATTTAACCTGATGTTAACGCTCTTTGATTTTTCATTACTGTGCTACTAATAAATTTATGTAGGAATTTAAAATTTGGATGGGTTAAATATTTATTTTATTCAGTTCAGTTATTCGTAGCTACTTACACTTATAAATCAATTATTCAGTATGCATCAGTATGATCGATACTCGTCTTAAAAAAAGGTATCAGTTCGTCCCAAATTCATCGGTGATCAAAAAATAAAGATAAGAACATTGACTAAAATATGTTGAAAATTTATATTAATTAAATAGATATTTAATATATATGTTCCTTTAAAAGAACCATTGCTCGTTGTATTTATAAATATTCAATTCTAGTACCTAAATTTACATTTTGTTAAATGTAAATTTATGAAAAAATCAAAACGCAAAAGTTACGTTTTTTCAAGCTGATAAATTTTCGCAATTTGCAAATTTAATCAGCACGAAATGCTTTAGTGCAAATATATTTGCACTTGGTATAAATTGACGAGAAATTATGTTATTCCTTTCTTTAAATGAAAATCCCTTTAACTTTATCAGAATAATTTCGCTCGACATTTTTCTTCTGTTCGTACGAAAAAAAAAGTAAACGCAGTTACTCATTCTTTCTATTCTTGGAACTTGGGCAGCAAATGGCTTTGATAAACAAAAGAGTGAAAAAAAAGAAAGGAGTAAAAATGGATGCTGGCAAGTGTGCAAAAGTCGACGACGACAATAGGTAAAATCCCTGCAATGTTCGTAGTGGTATAAAAAAAAGAAGGAGAGAGAAAAGAGAAAATGAGCATTCGCTTACATAATTCGTGGCAAGCTAGCAATCGGTGTTTGCACTTCATCGCACGACTACTACTCGACAGTAGAAATTATGAAAGAGTTTCTCTTTTTAGTAAGATGTGCAGTAAGCGTAAAATACGAGCCTCAAACAGGATGAAATTAATTTAAGACATTATAAAATTACTTAAAGTTCAATGTTTTCGAGCTCATTAATTAAAATTTTATTTATCATTTGAATTTTGAAATCAATTGATTATTGATAAAGCATATTGCAAAATTTATATTGAAATTATTTGAAAATAAATACAAATAAGCTTTTCTCATAATTGATACCATTGAAAATTCAAATGCAATAATAATTAATTAATTTTCTCGTTTTAATATTTTGTAAATCTGCTCAAAGCAGTCCTTTAAATATAATATATGTTTGATAGTTTAATTATTTCTGCAACCTTCAATGCTATACTTTACTCATAGCATTGACACTAAAACTATACAAATAATTTTAGTCAAACTCATAATACAAAATCGTAAATATTTCATAAATTTTTATTGTTTTTATCATAGTTTCAATTAAATTAAGAGCTTTCTATTCTGTATTTTATTTATGTATTTTTCAATACACGAAATAATCATATTAGAAACTACTTATTATAAACAAATTTAAAAAAATATTATTTATTATTCATTACTATCAAATAAAAAGTGCAGCAATACGTAAAAATTATTTATACGTATTAATCTCTGAAGTTTTTAAAATTTCAACTATATAATCTTATAGAATAATTTTTTGCTCAATATTAATTGCGAGGTCGTAAATAGCTTTGTAAAAAGTATCTCTTTAATGGCAGGTTGTGCATTAACGAAGCCGCCGCAGCGCCCACGTTTCATGCGATATAAATGACAATTATCTATTTCTCCGAGTCGACGTAACGTGTCGATTAGAGAAGAGCATCGAAAGTGTTATTTATTTATTTTTTTTTATTATATTCTTGTATATGTGTGCGTGTTATTTGGGTGTCAAAATCGCGTATCAATTGTGATTTACAAAAATAAAATATTGCTTCGTCTGCTGACATACGAATTTGTTTTTTAATTTTTTTAAAAGAAAATAAGAAAAAAAAATAGATTTATTATTCGAAGCACGCTTTGTTATTCGATGATGTGTATTACATGCGCAAATTGATATTTTTTATTGATATCTGTACATATATATATACACGCTAGCGTATGCAATACGATGCGCAACATCTTGTCATTGTAAACCTATGAATTTTTCCTTTTTTCGTATACACTTCACGTATGTATTTTAATGTATATATGTACAGATTTATTCTTTATTCACGCGTATCACACGATAATATATTTTTATATCTTATATTCTAGTATCAAATTATAATAGTATTTTTTTTTCATTTGTTTGTCGTGTATATTTTATAATATATAAAATTAAATAGATTGGTGATATGTGCGGGCGCGAATATTTTCTTAAGACTAATCATATTATTTTTTGCATGTCGACATGAAACATCCTGATCAAACTCAACACACGAATGCACAAATCTATATATATATTCATATGATTATGAAGATCAAGCGATAGAACTCTCGCCCTAGCTGGCACAAGTTTATAATTTTTTTCGTACAACTTTAAAATAGTATACTGCTTTACAAAGAAGGTGAAATAATAGCTGAAAGAAATTGTTGAATAGGCTAAAAAAAGAAAAAAAAATTATGAATGCGCTGGTTATAGGGTGAGAATTAAATCGCTTGTCTTGCTTATCATATGTAATATATATAATACTCTCTTTTTTTGTTGGCAGCATGCTTTGCCTCTACTTGTGTATTCACTTCGATATAACAATTAAATACATACATATATATTATAATATGTATGCGATACGTAATGTCACAGCATATATCACGCTATATATATAGATATGGGATGCGGCATTTTAAGAAAAGATTTATAAGGGCCAGTGAAAGGGCTGGTGGGGGTGTAACAATAAATTTTTTTTTTTTTGTAAAGGGGTTATAATGGGGGCGGTAGGGGGCTGTGGTCGAGAAGATTAAGAATGTAAAAAGGATTGCGTCAAAGAAACTTACTTATTGTAGAGGACTATGTCGGGCCGCCAGATGTGATCGGAAGGAACGTGTAACATGTGAACACCACCGTACTCCTTCGGCTCCCAGCGAAGCTTGTAATCGTACCAGGACTGAAACAATAATTTTGTGATTTTAAATTCTTGAAGTTTAAAATTATTTAATATAATTTTTATTTCAAAGCATCTTAGTGGAATTTTTACATTTCATTTGTTGTGAAAATAAAAATGTTTTTTTAAAAATATTTGTGTTGATATGGCTGTTATCAATATATTGGATTAATATTTACTAATATCATGGTCAATATAATGTTAATAACACATATTCCAGTATGTTTTCCATATATAGTCAACAGCAGCTAAAATAAAATTATTATTGAAAAAAATGAATAAAAAAAATTCTGCCGCAGGGATTGAATCTCATAAACTTTTGCTCTATAGGCTTGCACTTTATCATTGAGCTATTTTTTTTGTTCATGACATTTAATTAAATTTAGGCTATAATAATATAATTTACGAAAAATCACAATCAAGAGCTGCTTACGTTATAACATAAATTTAATTGAATGTCATCAACAAAACAAAATGGTTCAATGATAATAGGCGAATAGTTTATATCTGAAAAGACGCTTAGAAATAACAACGTGTCGACAATTTTTTTTTAATTTTTAATGCATCAAATCTTTTATTCATTACGAAAATATTTTTCAAGTGGGCCGGTAATTATTATTATTAATAAAAAAACTTAAAAATAACATGGAATAAAAACGAGAAAAATGTTTGCAAGCATTTTGTTAAATAAATACTTTTTGTATGAGGTCATGTGTTGTAAAAACGGGGGGGGTCCAATATATAGAATGTTCATCTAAAATTTGCGTCAAAAATACGAATTCCATTTATTCGAACAATTATTCCGGAATTTCGAAGTTCAAATTTAAGAAAATTGATAAAATAGAAATGTGTAAACTACAAATGCCCAATCAACCGAAGTTAGATTATTAGAATATTATTTATTCGAAATTAATAATGTGTCAACTATTTCGAAATTATAACTGAACTAATAAACGTAAAAATAAAATAGAAATTCATTTAACCGAAAATTACTAAGTTCAAGACATCAGCAGTGAATAAATCAGTAGTTTTCGGTTAAATAAACTTCTATTTTATTTTTATGTTTATTAGTGCAGTTGTAATTTCGAAATAATAGACTCATCTTTAGCGTCGAATAAATAATATTCTAATAATCTAACTTCGTTTGATTGGGCATTTGTAGTTTACACGTTTCTATTTTATGAATTTTCTTAAATTTGAACTTCGAAACTATGAAATAATGGTTCGAATAATTGGGATTTGTATTTTTGACGCAAATGTAAAATGGACATTCTAAATATTGGACCCCACCCTATGAAATAATGGTTCGAATAATTGGGATTTGTATTTTTGACGCAAATGTAAAATGGACATTCTAAATATTGGACCCCACCCGTAAAAACGCTTTTTTGCGAGTTGTTTGTAATATTTAAGATTTTTTTACAAAAACTACAAAATAGATTGCAGTTTTACATAATGCATTGTAATCTTTAAAATTTCGACTGTGAGAATTTCATAAAAACAAATGATGTATTTTATACCTAAAATGGGGGCCAAAACGTCTTTTCCGAGCCGTGTACGCAGAACGTCTACGGTAAAAGTAACGGTTACGACAATATAGTCACACGCATGTGTGCATCTATTTAACTTGTTATAAAATATGAAATATAATAAAATATTCATAAAATTCTCATTTATAGTCGAAATTTTGAAGATTACAATACTGTAAAATTGCAATATATTCAGTAGTTTCGAGAAACAAAATCACAAAAATTATGAATTTCAGAAGTTTTCCAAAATAATAAAAATAACAAATAGCTAAAAAAGGAAATGTGTTGAAGAACACTTTGCAAAAAGTGTTTATTTTTATTAGATATATTTTCTGGGTCAATCCTGTGTGCTTTTTTTTATAATATTTTGGTTATAATTACCGGCTTACTTGAAAAATATTTAAAAAATATGTTTGTACTGGTAATAATACATAGGAACAAATAAAGAGGGTTCGTTAAAATAAAAACGAAAAAAAAAAGTTAGTCGATTTGAGCCTTATAAAAATAAATCCCTAAAAAGGGATTGAAACGCTCGCCTATGAAGCGTATGCCAATGGAGCAAATTTGCTCAAGGTTCATTAGGGTCAAATCCTCGCGAAAGAAGTTTTTTTATTAATATTTCCAATAGTAATTTTACTCTATCATCAGTTGGCAATATATAAGGAAGATATTGGATAGGATAGTATCATATATATTATCGAAATTATTGATCTATATATTGACAATAGTAATATTTAACACATTGGAAGTATACTGTCCATGCTCTCAATTTTACCACAGGATTACAATAAAATTATATTTTTTTGTTTGCAAGTTAAAATATTTGATAGAGAAATAGTTTATTTACATGAATTAATAAACTCAAATAAAAAATTAATCATTTATTTTATTAATTGTTGCTTATTCATCGTTATATTTGATCATTGCAATATTTAGTCGTTTTTAACAAAGAGTAAAATATTTCGATAATAGAATGTGATATTCAAATTTATGTAAAAATTATAAACAAAAAGAAATTTAAAAAATGATGCTAATAGCTTCAGCATAGTTCTTTCACATAGAGAACTTATCGAATTTGAAAACATTATTAAATCTTTTTTTTTAAATACCGTCATGATATAATTTGTGTGCAAAATTTAGAATAAATCATGAATTAATATATATACATACGTAAATAAAATCATCATTTTTGCCAAATCATATTTTAACCCTCTGTTAAAGAGAGAGAAACACGCCTCGTCCGTACAGCCTAACATTCAATTTTTGTAAAGTTATGAACAGTTTTGTCTGAATTTTAATGTTCTTTTAAAAAATTTACATCTCCTTTATAGATATAAAATAAATGCTGCATTTTAATCTACATTTTATCTTATTTTTTTTTCTTCGTAACTTTTGATCTACTTCAACTTTTTGAATAAATTTTTTTTAACCAAAAAGCTATAATCTTACTTTTATTATAATTCAAGTAAAAATAATCTTCTAAAATAATTAGTTCAAATACTGCATAACTATTAAACAGATGCAAAATTTTTAAAAAACTTTAAAATTTAGATAAAACTATTCGTAACTTTGAAAAAATTCAACGTCAGACAAGTTAAAATAATAATCAATTTAGTATTTTCTTGCTTTTATATGAGGGTATATTTAAAATTTTTGCAAAATAAATTTTCGCAAGTTTTCAATAAAAATTACATTAAAAATAATTTAAATGTAGGGAAGACTGGGGCTAAAAGTAACACATTTTAAGAAAGTATCTCTATTTTTTAATCTATATATTTTTTAAGTATCCCGCCTATTATACATGTTAGTAATTTGCTTCAGCCATAATTTAGTGCAGAATTTTTTGAAAAATCATCAATTAGACTTTTTTTGGAAGATCATTTATTAAAAAAGGTTTGCATGTTAATATTTGTCCCGCGTTCTGGGTAAGTATCAACATTACATTTTTTTTATTATAAAAATGCAATTTAATAACTACAAGTATTTAGTACAAGTAAAAATAACATTGATTTTTTTGTCTTATACAGCTAGAAACTTTATATAAGGTTATAAAAAAATCACAGTAAAGTTCTTATTAAATTAATTTTTTCCATCACGTTTCTTTATTTTTTTAAAATATATTCTTATATATTAACATTGTTAACTTTTACCACGAAGATTTGTTAATACCTGTCCCAGCAGACACTTTTTATTTAAATATAAAGAAATATCATTAAAAAATATTTAAAAATAAATCTTTAAATATTAATACGATTTAAATTATTTACAGAGAAGACTAACATAAAATAACTAAAATTTTATTAAATACATAGAATAAGATCAAAAACAAGCATTTGAGTATGTAAAAATTTTCTAGTTTCTGTCAAAAAAACTGTTACATCGCACGCTTTTCCTCTGTGGTGTACATGCAAGGTACTGAATATGTTTAGATAACATAAGCAATTGTATTAAATGTATAAAGTGAACTACAAAACCTGTAGGACTATTTGCGTCGTTATAAATTGACTGCTAATTCTTTCCTCTGCTACTTTCAGCCCCGGTCTCCCTATATTGTTATATAGATTAGTATATTGTTATATAGATTAGAATATTTATTGTTAATCACTTAAAAAAGATTTATTTTTTCTTATATATTAAATATTGATAAATTTTTATTTTGTTTTTGCGGGGGCATATAAAAAATTAAGAAAAATTTTTTTATTAATTTGGATCTTGATACTGAATATATTAATTAAAATGTTATTTTTTTTTTTTTTTTAATTTTCTTTAACGTCGCTTTATTTATGCAATCATTTCGATGCTAATTAGCGACGGAGGTCGTTTCAGTGTGTTTGTGAACAAAGCACATGTATCGTATATACAGCGGTACTTATCCCATGGAAGAAGGCAATTCCGGACTGGATTTGGTACGGTACTGGTGCCCGTGATTCCAGTACTGATTCCCAATGCTGGTTCGGTATCCGTTTAATATTTAAATGATAATATAGGACCGAACTATCAATGCCAATGCAGGCACAATACTGATTACCAGTATTTACCAGTCATCGAATAATTCATCATTTAATTTATATAATTAAGTATTATTTATTTAAATAAATAAATCATCTTTTTCTTACAAAATTTTTTGGAATAAAAACACTTTTGAAATCAATAAATCGCTGTTCATTATACGACCATAATCCATTAATTTTGAAAATAAACTTAACCAATTTTGCTATTATTGCGCCTTAATTTGTATTTTTATTTAAATCAGTTTTTTTCTCGAAGCTTAAAGAATCGACTACAGACTTTACAGATGTTTTTTACAATGCTGACAAATTAAATTTCTTCAATGCTTCTTGTTTTTTCAAATAATAACTACTCTTTTATACATTTTTTTATAGCGCGTATTGTGCACATGTACGTATAAAATTATTAGGTTATAATGAGGTTATATTCAAACAAATATTATGTCATTGCAAGTACTTGCTTAGCAACGACAACAACGGCAAACGGTACTGGAGCAATACTATAATAATATTCTATCGATAGAATCTGGCAAACGATATTGGAACGATACCTTTCTATATTATTTGGTCCGATATTATCATTTCGATATTGGATACAAGCTTGTTTCAGTACCGGGCATACGTAGGACGGTGACCAATATTTAGCCATTATCAGGCCGTTAATTCAAAGCTGGCAGTTCTTTCATGGGATATCGTTCAGCTGTTAAGAGCGGGATTCGAACTCGGATCCTCGAGATTATGAATCCATTGCTCTACCGACTGAGCCACTGACGACCTCTACAATATTAAATGTTAATATTTAGAAATTATAATACTAAGAGACGACTCACAAATTTACAAATTTAAAAAAAAATGATATGATGGTTTTTAAAATTAAACTACCCTATAAACAAAATTGTAAATAGCTTTCTACTTTGCCGCCGAATCAAATATAAATTGTGCACAAAAATTGAAACGAAGAAATCGAATAATGTTTTAATCTTTTACGCAGAGAAATATTTCATTATATTTCATTATACTTTATGGTTATGATAAGAAAAACTTGCAATATCATAAAAATTGTTATACTGAACATTAAAATTTTCTATGATTGTAGTAATTTTTACTTTACTTTTAATAAAATTTACTATAAGTAATATCAAATTTTACTATTCAGTACAGTAATTTTTTAACTCTGCAAGTTTGTTTCCTTGTAACTATAGAATATAGTAAAATTTAATCAAACATTTCTCTCTGCATATATATATATATATATATATATATATATATATATATACGCATGCAAGCACATATGTGCGTATACACACGCACATAAAAATTTTCGCTAATTACTTTTTCGACTCTCTGAGGCTAAATATACAAAAATAAATTAAAAAATAAACAATTATTTCATAATACTTTCTCATAGAAAAGGCAATAATAATATAAAGTTTTAATTTTAAATTGAAATGTAAAATATTTAAATAAAAAAGAAAAAAAAATGAAAATTGAGCATCCTTCTTTTGTTTGATATGTGCACGTAAAACTGAATTCAATTTCTATTTGCGAACACTTATTGACATATGCGGTATCATTCAATATGTACGTTGGGTCACATGCCAATAAACTTATGAAATATTCAATTGAAAATAAAATAGCTTCCAGTATACTGTCCACATGCATTTAATATGCTTATGTTAATAAAAATTTTTTTTTATACATTATACTATCATTTCACTGTACGTACACATATATTTTTGTTCAAAAGAACAGAGAGTGTTAAATTTGACTGGACATTATTTCAATAATGTCTAGTCAAGTTTTTTTTACAGAAAAATAGATTAAGTAGAAATATATATTCAATAGAAAAATTTATTTAATAGAAATCAGTAGCGTGAGAGGTTTCAACGCGTGACTTGTGTCTAATAAGATTTGATTTCTCTCCTGTTCCAAGCGCTTTTAATTTACTATTACTTTTGTAGATGTCATGTTTTAACTATATTACAAAAAATGTGATATAAAAAAAGACTTGGTAGTGCATGTACTTAAAAGTTCATTCTAACTTCCAAAATCAACTTTTAATCTTACCAGTAACAAATGACAACAATTTTGAAAGTTTTTAATTTGTCAATTATTAATTAAATTAAATTTAGATCCTTAAGCATACGTTTCTGAAGACAAAATATTGCGTGTAATTCATAATGAGAAAAGAAACAATGCAATATTCAAAAGTAAAAATGATACTTATCTCTTTTATTAATTGAATTAATATTTAAAAATAACAGACGTATTCAACATGAAAATGGGAAATTAAAAAGAATTTAGGCGTATTTTTAAAAAAATTCTACTTTGAAATTTTTTCAAAATTAAATGATTGTTTAGATTATTTATAAATTAATATAATTACGCTATTTATTATATATATTTTTAAAATTCAACAGTAGATAAATTTTCTAAAATAATAAAACATTATTCATTCTCTATAATATGCTTGAAAAGTAACAAATATCTCTTCAAATTTTCAATATACCACGTCATTTTCTCAACTGGAAAATTTACATGCTTTCGGAAATCTTTTGTGCGCTCAAATAGGAGGAAAAGGAGACGAGAATCCAGAGCGGAAAGCAGCCAAAGTAAAAGAAAGTTCGAGTAGAAGATTGCGAGAAATTCTACAATATCTCGAGGAGATAGGGCACAAGTGTGAGGGTAGAAAAAAAAAAATAGAGAAAAGAAAAATATAGAAACGAGAAAAAGAAGAAGATAGGACAAAACTAAGGTAAGCCTGTACATATATACATATAGCGTATATATGTATTTTCGAGGTTAACAATATAGAGGGAAAGAGAAACAGAGAATGAATGAACTATATTTCAAAATGTCCTGCGAGACATTCACCAGGGAATCTACTCGGCTCCTCTCGACCATGAAACTGCAGCATCTGCGAGTCTGTTTCGTTTAGAGGCACATGTAACGAGATTCGCTTGTCTATCTATTTCATTTCTTTCTCTCTTTTTTTATCTTTCTTTTTTTTTCTATTTGTATCTATCTTCTCCTTTCTTTACCACAAAAATTGATGATATGGTTTCTATACGAATCGTTTCTATCCGTGTGAAAATCGCTTTTGTGATTCCAAACGTTGATAAGGTCATATTTCAGTGCGACATAGGGATGACAATTCGTTTTAGAATTGGTTTAAGAAACGTAAGAAAGAATTAGATTTTCATTTTTCTACTTGTTAAAGATTAATCTTTTACATTTTTATTATCATTTCATAGAATTATTTTTTATTATGTGCATACTTATTATTCATTAAATATAATTTTGCAAATCCTGTAGATTTAATTTTTATTCTTTATATTTTAATATGACCTATGCACGCTTTATTTCATATTTATTATAAGTGGAAGAAAATGTCAACAAATTGAGTTTATTAACAAAACTATTTTAATATTATTTTCTGTTTCCAAAAAAATGCGATAGCAAAATTTTTATTTATTATATGCTTGAAACAGAACATTACTTAATGTACCACAACCCATCCTTTTAAGATGTTCAATTTAAGTTACATATACTATAAAATACAGTAAAAAACAGAATGTTCTTTTTAAATTGTACAAATATAACGCTACAATAACACGATGTAATATGCAACTCTTTATTGAAAATGCAACAGTAAATAACTGCATAAAAAATGCTTGTTTATTATGTATTATGAGACTTCAGTGGCTCAGTCGATAGAGCAATGGATCCATAATCTCAAGGTGCCGAGTTCGAATCCTACTCTCGGTGGCTGATTGATACAAGCGCCACTGTACGTTACATGTGTTTTGTTCACAAGCACACTGACGACCTCCGTAATTAATTAGCATCAAAGTGATATCATAAATACAGCGACGTTAAATTTAAAAAAAATTACTTCATACTCAAGAATATCCCGATGACGATTATAATATATATTAATGAAGTAATAAGTTTTTGAAGCCACGAGTTTTTTCCTTGACCGCATAGTTATTGTACACCCCGAAGGATCTTTTATATTCTTGTGAAAATAAAGACAAATTTTAACGTATGCATATAGTTGTACTATAGTAAAAAAGATAAATTGTAAAAAATGCTACAATCTTACATTACAGGGGATAGAAAGAAAATGTTGAAAAAAAGAAAAGAAAAAAACGTGAAAAAGAAAATAGAGACGAAGTCCATGAATGTGTATATATGTTTTATGTAACGTTCCGCTATAGTAAAGAAAAGAGGGATTACCTGTCTGAGACATATTTTGAAACGATCCTAGAAACATGTTTCATAAAGTTTTTTTATTATTCCTTATAACTGTACAATAAAATGAAATTAAATAAAACATTTCTCTCCTCGTAACTTATTCTATGATGAACACTGAGCACCTACATTTCATACTTACGTTTAGACCATTGCATACTTTCTAAGATTACTAGAAAATTTACTTCAAGATTATTTATAAGAACTTGACTTGAAATAATTTATTAAATATCAGAGAGCGTGGCAAGTTTGCGAAGCGCTACGGCGAACCCTATTTACTTTGATTATAATTATCATAGGTATTGGTAATAACATATTTTAAACTACTTTTATATGTCATAATTAATCACGACTCAACTGTTACAATTTTTTCCAATCAGTGTAGAACATGGTTTAATAAAAATTACTTATTTTACAACGTAATTTAGTTTTCGTAGATTTGTGTTTATGTTTTGACCTCCTATAGGTTATAGTAATTGTAATAATAAGATTTTTAACTTTTTTCTTTTGCGTATTTCTGAAAATCTGTTTATTATCTTTTAACCACCATTATTTTCTGCTGTTGAAGCGAGTGTTGTTATAATCATCTGTTTGGGGATTAAAGTAGAGTATTTTGGAAAAATATTATCATTTAGATTATTGAGAATTTTTTTATTTTCCATGTGTTTGGATGTATGGTAAAGTATAGGTATGGTGTTTGAGTTTTGCTTATCGAGATAAAAAAAATTTTCTAGGAGGGTATATTCAGATTTGTAACATTTGTCAACACTTATAGGATCGATATTAGATAAATATGTTTAAAATTATTGGGTTTGTTGTATTTGCTGATGATTTCGCAAAGTAGTCTCGGTCAAGTTTAATAAAAAACTTATTGATTGTGAGGATATGACTAAAGTTATATATTCCAGTATTTAAAATTAAGGTGTGGTAGTTGGTATCAGTATATAGGAAATAATAAATAAGATTTGCAAGTGTTACGATCGGTATGAGTTAATACAACTTTTATTTTACACTAATAACCTCGAATTCACGTGTTTGGTGACAATGAGAAGGATAGAGAGTTAATACATGTAAACGGCAAATAGAAAAAGATAAACATATTCTTTTTATTGTTAAGTCTCGAGAAGACATAAAAGACTTAAAAACAGAACAGTAAGTCGAAGTGCGCATGCTACAGCGTAACGCTACGGTACATATTTAGAGGTCTATAAAATAAGTCGTTTGGCGTATGAATTCGACGTAATAATAACGTATTTTTAGTCAGAGTAAGAGAAAAAAACAAATTCACAAAATTTTTCTTATGAAATTAAGAACGTGTGTGGATGACTTGCGTTTTGTAAACAATTTTTTTATATTATTGTCAGAACTTAAACTGGATTTAAACTTTAAAATAAAACTAAAAAAATTAAACGTTTTAGAATAGTATCACATTATATATTAAAATTCATTTAACCATAAAATTATTAGTTAAAAATAAAATTTTATTCGCAAATGTTTACTTTTTACCAGCATGAAATCAACTATAAGTAATTATTAATTTAAGGAATGAAAAATATTATTAATAACAATTTAAAAAGGTATATTGACTTTAATCAAAATGAGTTTATCAACGTAACATTTTTTCTCTAGAAATTGATTACAATCGTAATATGTTTACATCAAAATCATATAATTGGTTTTTATTTAAATTAAAAATTGCTGATTTCTACCGAGGTAATTATTGATAAAAACTCGTGTATATTCTCTTGACATAACCGTTTACGAGTTTGTAGTAAAAGAAATGTGATTCATTGTCATGATCCACGGCAATCGACAAAATGTTGATGAAAATTGATCTTGTCAATAATCAATTAGAGCAGATAATGGTGCAGTGATCAAATTTCTTGGAAAAACAATACCACGAGCAATCTTATTGAAAGAGTAAATTGTATGTATTTGGTTAAATAAAAGATTTCGTAACAATATTATTTATTTAATATAAGAGTAATTAATTTTTAAATAAGTAATAGTCATTTATTTTAAAAAAATTAGTTACAAGATTATTTATTAACTTTGATCAAGAGTTGCTTTCACAGAAAAGCACCAAGTTTTGGAAAAAAATATTAAACTTTTTTAAAGTTCCACAAAAATTTTCCATTAGCAATCTCATAAAACAGATATTTTTTCGTTATTTTATTAAAAATCAGTTTTACTTCATAAGCCTTGAAGCGAACGATTCTATCAAGTTGAAAATACATCGAGAAAGTTGTGCATTATCACACAAAGAGAAAAATAAAGAGAGAAAGAGCGCAGGTGTTTCCAAGCACGTGCGGTACGTTTAATTTTGACGCCCGTATATAAAACTTCAACGTTCATATAAAAGTTAAAACTTCGTTCTCCGTTGATACGAGCGAACGATTTCGAAATTCCCGCAAGGCGTATTAACAAAAGTGGAAAGTAAATTTTAAAAAGTATGCCAGTAAGCGAGCCTTTTTTTCTCAATAAATCGAAAATCTTTTTTCTTCTTATATTTTTGCCAAGTTCATGAAAAATTATGTAACAGGCATAAACGATATATGCAACGACCGACAAAAATGTTCTATTTAACTACTCTTCCAGCTCGTATGTCGAGAAAATTTAATATTTGTAAATGCGAATTCATCAGAAACTTTAATTTTTTTGTAACGTAATTTATTACTTACAGTTTACTCAACATTCTTAAAATATAAACAAGGATTATTTTTTTACAATTATTACAGTTACCGAAATTATGAAAATATTATTATCAAAATGCTCTAGACGTTATTATTTTATTACGCCAAAATATGTTCAACTTTATATCGATTTATTTACCATGATAACAATATACATTTTTAAAAAAGGCTTCATATCATACCATTCAGGGAAAGTAAAATTACATGCTGTGATGGCTGATTTCAAAATATGTTTTATAAAGAAAGATACACGAAGAAAATATTTTTTTAATAATTATCATGAAAATTATGATGATCCTGGGAAATAATGACTTTCGACAATTTTTTACAGATTAATTTTTAAATTGGTTCTATTAGAAACGAAAATATTTATTAGACCGTTAATAAATTTTACCTTTGCATCTAGTAAAAACAAAAAATTAATAATTTTTACAAGAAATCAATAAAAATTCTGTAAATAATATTTACTACTACTTCTTGATTAATTTTGTTTGTGCTTGGGTATAAAATTCATACTGAAGTGAATCACGAAAGAATTTCGCTGGTTTTCATCTGATTGCTAACTCTAAACTTTCGAGCATTTGTTTTAAATTAATTTCGTAAAGTTACTTTTAAAGTATTTTTGTAACCAGTCATTTTCATCCAATCCTTTTCATAATTTTTATAACGATGTCTGCTAAATATTTTTTTTATTTTTTTTTTATTTTCGAATGATAAGATATAAATTATTAAAAATCAGTTCAACTCAAAATAATATGTCAAATTTTTAAATAAGAAAAAGAAATATTTAATTTTTGAACATTTCTACGTAAAAAATATTAAAATTTAAAAAAATTTTTAAATTTATGATTAAGTATTTACATAATTAAGGAGATGTAAAACGGACACTACACCTGTACTCATAGATATTAGCTTCCTTTCCATTTTATTGCTGAATTTCCAGAAAAGAAATGCATTAGCTTATAGTATGTGCCATAATGATTATTTAGATAAATTTTCAAATAAATTCATTCATTAGCTTTTAAGATATTTGGATTCCTGCACAAAATTGAAAAATTTTAATAAATAATTTTAGAACCCAAAATTCTCAATAACCAATGACTGAATTTATTTAAAAATTTAACCGAATAATCTTCATGGTACATACTACAAGCTAATGCATTTTTTTATTGAAAATTTTGCAATAAAATGTAAAGATAGTGAATATTTATGAGTACAGGTGTAGTGTCCATTTTACATCCCCTTAACATACATTCTCAATATATAAATATAATATATATGTTTAATAAAAGTAATCCAGCTCATCCTTAATTCAAATTCATGCTTACAACGCAAAAAAAATAAATATATGCTTACACATTAGAATTCTTCCGTCAAGAAAAAAAAGGCTATCCGTAATTCCAAGCAACCCTCGACCAGTGAATGCAAAACACGATGTTGGCAATCGTATCATTTGTATATCCAAACATACTACTTATACATTCTATTTGAGTAACAGTCTTGCCGTAAAAAAAACATTGCGCGTAGCTTAAAAAAATATAAATATTGCTCCCTACTGGGTAATTTTTCAATTTGATAATCATCTGTCTTATTTTATTTTGAAACTCTGGTCTAATACAGAAAGTTTGCGAAAAAGATTCATTAATGATTATATTATAGTAGTGGTTGAGTTTAACAAAGCCTGACATAGTGTACCATGTTACAAAAAATTAGCCAAAAAAAAATTTAGTTTAGGTACGTAAGTTTCTTTTTTTATTCCGAGTTCGTATGGTCTTGTGGGTGAGGACAAGTAGAATTCAAATGTCGCTAACAGAAAGCACTGAACACTAGACGTTATGTTTTTTTTTTCTTTATTTTTTTTTTCTCGTGCGAAGGGTTGCACATCAACTCGTTTATTTGGGAACGATGAGCTTGAGTACAGTACTGGCGTTGACGTTTTAGTTCTTCTTTTTTTTTGGGGTACTTTTTTGGGGAAAATGCGCTACGGTGAAGATTACAAGCTAATTAGCTTCTCATACTCGTACATTTATGTAGGTCGTGTGTTTTAGAACGTGGATAATGGATATTAAGGATATGAATTTTCGAAAATGTATGTATAGAATGAACAATTTTACTAATATTTATTTACTTTTTTTTATTTATAATTGTAATATAGAAATATTATAATCATTTGTTTATCTTTCATGTTGAAAAAAATATACAAAATAATATTTGTATTCGGTTGATTGTCGTGAAATTCGTAGACGCCAATGGTTTAAAAATCATATAAACATTTGTGAATTGAATAAACTCGAAAATCTATACCCTTAACTTTAATGAGATGTGAAGTAGGCTGTATAATTTATGCATAGTTATTACTTTAGGTGTTAAAAATTTTGTTAAATATTTATATGTGATGTTTTTCTTTAGATGAAATAGGAAAGCTCAATACAAAGATATTTTCAAAATTTACAAAATAAGTAGTGCAAAAACTGTTGTGTTAGTATTTTTAATTTTAATGAATTCCATTTTTAAAATTTTGACACACGGCAATCCGATAATAATGATTAGTAACATAAAGTATCATTAACGTTTTTTGTTTTTTATTACGTCATTGAGATTTGAAAATATAAATTATACAAAAAAAAGTAACAAAATAAAAATAACCTCAAATATTTTATTTGTTGGATAATTGCAAAATAAATAAAAAGTTTGCTCATTGCTTTTATAACTGATAATCAATAATTTATGTGTTTAACTTTCCTCTAATTTTCATAAAATTACAATAAAAAGAATAAGGAACCGATACATATGATTTATAAATAACATTTTATTATTATTCCATTTACTTTCCGTACATTTGAATTTAAGTACCAGAAATATTTCAGTTAATATTCCCCTACTAAGAGAGTATCAGGACTCTGGATTATCGACTTTTTTGAAACTACGGGAGATGTTTTTTTTTATGTGAAAATATGAAAAAAAAACAAGAATTATAGGCTCCAATGCTTAATAGACGTGGAGCTGGATGAAGTATCAGCAAAAATTTTATGAAATATAATAAAAATTAGCATTGTTTTATAGATGAGCTCGTATTTGTCTCAGCAATGCATTAAGATAAAATTCAAAGTTTAAAAACAATCCTTTTACTTGAACTTTATTTCGTCAAAAAATATTCATTTGTTCTAAAGTTTTCAATAATCATAAAATTAATATTAATAACATATCAATTTTTAATACATTTTTAATATTCATTTTTTATTTTTAAACTTTGGATATTATTTTGATACATTGTACTCGCCTAGACAGTAAGTGAAAAACAAACCAAAAATTGATAAAAATTAATCAATAATATAATTACGAAGTACAAATAGCATTTCAAATGAGTTGTATGAAGTCACATGCCATTGCCATCGAGCATCAAAGTAAGAAAATATCTTTGAAAATTAGAGCTTCATTTCAATGTAGTCAACTAAAGTTCTATACAAAAGTGAAATAGAAAAAACTTTAGCGTGTAACGAGTAAAGAAATCAAGAATTAGAATGTTAATTGGCTTGTGCTTAATTATTCATCTTAATTATTTCTCTGCACGTTTGTTTATTTTTCATTGTTTTCAGCAGTAAATTTTCTGTCGCGTCCACTTCTTCTTATTTTTCTCTTTTTTTCGACTACAATGCACATTAGCTATGTGACAGTTTCACTTAATGAGCCACGTCCTTTCATTAAGCGTACTGCCATTATTGTCCAAAGAAGAGCGTTTACGATCTCTCTTTCTTTTTTTTCTTTTTTTTTTTACTTGTATTTTATTTCTTTATTTTATTTTTTTTTGTCTGGTCTTTACTTTTATGTTCTCTTACGCTTTATTTCCCTTGAATATTTGAAAACGTACTAGTGTAAGTTAGTTTTTTTGTTTTTATTAAAGGTCGAGACTTATGCTTGTACAATAAAGTGAAAGAATATAAAAATAATAGTTGTGATTAAGCTTACCTGCTCCACCCAGAGATTCGTCGTCATGATCTGATTTTTCAGATTCTGAAACACAAAAATAATACGTATTTAGATTACATACAATTTTAAGATATTAAAATAACACAGTATAATATTCATAAAATAATTGATTCAAACTTTTTTATTAAAAACAATTTTTAAGAAATGGCTATTATTAGAAGATTGTGGTAAAGAGTTAAACTTTGTTATCTCTATATTTGCATTACGAACAATAGCTATGTGAATTTCTCAGCGAACTTTTAGATTTCGAGTAATTGCAACTAGTTGAAGTTATTATAAAACATATTTGAGAGAGTAACTTTTTAGCATTTTCATAGTTTACAACTGCATTATACGAAGTTAATAAGATTAAAGGGGTTTTGAGTTTTGAGTTGTGAATTTTGACAATGTCATTAGGTTCATATACCCTTGAACATTTTTTTTTTGCTTTCGTGTAAAATTTGAGATGTACTCATGATTTAGGTAAAAGCAAAAACTTCAGAAGTGAATCAAATATTAAGTTTCTAGTTTGTCTTATTTTCTTTAGTATTGTCTTTTGTTTATTGAATGCTAGTCTTATTTAGGTATACTCCATTTAACTAGATAAAACAAAATATCAATTATATTTTAGAAATAAATGTTCGAAGCAATTTGAAACTTGTGAAATATTAATATTTAACTAAAGCGGGTGATTTAACTAGTTAAGTTTTATTAAATTCTTTAGAATTCGCTATACGTACAACTCTTAATTTTACATATTTATGATAATTTAATATTTATAAACGTTTCTTTAACATAACGGTCTCATAAAAAGTAGAAAAGTAATCCTCTTGCGTGCAAGAGCTTTTCCTTAACAAAAGAATATATGCGCGAG
The DNA here is from genome assembly GCA_017163975.1 of Anastatus disparis. Lineage (NCBI taxonomy): Eukaryota > Metazoa > Arthropoda > Insecta > Hymenoptera > Eupelmidae > Anastatus > Anastatus disparis. The sequence goes on from JAFFSR010000251.1 coordinate 9,326,429, forward strand.
AGAGAGGGAGAGAGAAAAAAAGCTACGAGAAAGAATGAATAAGAGAGAAGAATAAAAAGAAAGAAACATGCACTTGAGTAAAGTGGATGGATGTCCGAAGAAATTTCTTAAGAGCTACGGAGCAAATTGTTACACCACAACTCAAGTTGACATGTTTACAAATAAAAAAAAAATTGTAAATAAAAAAGACAATTTAATTACTTTCAAATATAGTTACTTTTTTAATATGTGTATCATTTTATTTTTTTTTTATTATATAGATGTATTTAAAAGTGATGAGTTTTACAAACGGTGCTTTTTTGTGAAATATTGGAAAAGGAAAAAATATTCTTCATTTTATATCTTCTTTCGAAAGCAGTTTGCATGAATTCATTTATCAATTTTACGTTTTGAATTTATCTTAAATAGATTTTTTATATTTTTAGTTTTTAGAAACGGAAATCATAGTTTGATTAATGTCTAAGGATGGTTTGATGTCATATTGAAATTTTTTTTTTTCGATAAATTTTTGATTTTATGGTCAACTATATTTTTTCAAGTACATTTATATGTGTACTGAAATCTTATTGAAATGCAGGTAGATACATTAACTTTTTATAATTTTATTTTTTAGCATTCAATTTCATGTAATTCTACACTTGAAATACGGTAAAATATATTAATTTTTTATGCAAATCAACATTAAATTTTATGTAATTAAACATTATTTTTTATGGCTACACTTTACAACAATCATTCATGAAATTTCTTGTACTAAAGTCGTGGAGAACCGTATTAAACTTCATATCTTTTATAACAGTGAATATATGATGAATAAACAAACAAGTAGTATATATACCCGTTCAGTCAGTCTGAAATTAATATAAATAGATTAAATATTTTTTGGTAATGTGAACACTAATTTAATTATGAAGTACATATTTTTGTATTTGAAGTGAGTTTTTATTTACTCTTTTGAATTACAATAATTCTTACCCATTCTATGAGCAAATAACGATTTTGAAATTATAAATGCGTATCGTACACTCACGCTATATACATTACTGCAAGAAGTACAAGCGAGTAAAATTTTATTACGAAAATTACTATTGACATTTTTTTTTAAATCCATAATCTCGAAATATTTGAAGCAATATTTCACCATGAAAAACATTGTAAAGCCATAAAAATAAATTATTTGTCAAATCGAATTCACCATTGAAACTCAATTGGAGATTCAACAGATAAGGAAATGGAAAAAATTTCGAACAAGTGCACAATCTGTGAAGCACAGAAACAAGTAAACCCGAGAAAATCCCAAATCCGATCGATTTTGTACAGAAAAAAGGAAATATCTCCTTCTCATTCTCTTCAATATAAATTCCTATGAAACAAATCCAGGCTATATTGCTTTCTAACATTGGAATTTATTTCGTGTTAGAAAAAGAAAAGGTATCTAATGTTTTTTCTCAAAACAAATACATACATACCCTTCTGTCTTGATAAAAACGGAGTTTCCGATCATTATATAATATAAATCACAATGTTTAAGATATTAGTGGAAAAATCTTGTTCGAATTTACGTTTATATGTATTTACAGACAAAAGTAAAAAATATACATAAACTTACATCTTGGCCACTTAGAATTGCAAATTTTTTCGGTCTTCTGCATTTCCAATGTTGCCGGAATCAAGTAGAAAGTTGAACGAGAACGAAACGATAATTTGAAATGGAAAAAGAAAAAAAAAATGGAAAGAGAGAAAAAAAGAAGTGAAGAAAGAAAGATAGGTATATCATTCAGTAAGAAGAATAAAAGATGAAAGAGCCAATGATGAAAAAGGGCGCCAACTCGTTTTGAATGCGAAGAGACAACTCGACCTCTTTCCCGCTTCGTTAATATCGTAGTTTTCCACGCCAACCTTAAGCTTTTACAAATATCTTCTCGTAAAAAATATTCGGTTGAGTATGAGATAAAGAAAAAAAAGGACAGAAGGACTTTGTAAAAGAAATTGCATCCTGGTCTTTTTTTTTACACAAGTATAGTCATTTCTATTATATCTCATATTTCTATGCTAGTCTTTTTTTAGTATTTATTAAAAAATGTAAAAATATAAATTTAGAGGTTTTTATGCTATATTATTTTGCATTTTAATAATGACGTCTAAAATTATACAGAAATTTACAGGTTTCATGCAGAAAAGAAAAATTTAATTTTATGAAAATATAGCTCAAAATAATGAAAACTGATATAACGTCATTAAATTATTATATAAAAATATAATTAATACATGAATTTTTACTTGTTTTTCCGTTTTTTCTCAATAATAATTATAATTTAATGATTCATTTTATGAAAATGGGAAAAAATGAATACGATTTCGAATATTTGTTTATTAATTACTGCATGTACTATGGTTTAACTTCAAAGGAGTCCCAAAAATATGTATCAAAACAGGAAGCGCAGAGGAACGTACAAAACTTATTAATGTTTACATCTAGCAGAAATATAAAAATTAAAAACAAAAATTAATATGGTGGAATGAAGGAAAACGTGAAAAAATACACAATAAAAATTGCGAAAATAAGTGAAAAAATCAAGATTTTGTCAGACGTTTGAAAAATAATATAATTAAATTTTATTTAGATTTTTACAATAAAAATTTCGCAATATTTAAAAGATGAAAACTATTTCATACCAAGATTTTAAAAATTATTTCGTGGGAATTCTCCTTTTTTAAAAACTTTAAATTCTTTTTCGCCTAGTCTTTTTTTGTAAGCTACCTTTTCCACAATTCATAGTAATCTTTCATTACGCTTAAGCTTTAGCATGTGTAAAAGAACGATAAACTTTTGGTTGGTCGAATATAAATTGCTGGATTTGAACTGTTGGTTGAAAAGGTTCTTTTAGTAAAGAAATAGAAGACTAATCTTAAATGAATAGGCAACCCGTTGGTTATAGGTTTGCCTAGTTTAGATAGAGATATTAAATGACAAGGGAGAGGGAGATGTTCTATATTACCGTAACGTTACTTTGTGCGATATGTTATATGGTCAGTCAGAAAGGGAAAATATCGTATATACCGTTCGAATGAAAGAGCGTTAAGAGTCACGTACAGCTCGTATGATTCACGTGTGTCTTACCCTTCTTGATACTTTGCTCTCTTTTCCAACTTTCTCTCGCATGGATAAATAAAGCTAAGAGGCTACGTTTATACAACGTTGCGTCCTCGATTCTCATTTAGGTCGTTTCAGTACTATATATATATATGTATATGTATAAATATATAAATATATGTGCATATATTTTCATATATACTTATATGTGTATGAAAGAATTATTGAATGTGTTTATACATACAAAGGTAATGTTAGTTTACCTTTTGATTTTTGTTTTTAAAAAAATTATCAATTTATATAAAATTTATTGAGAGAAAAGTTAAAAGGGGACATAACAGATCTTCGGTGCCTTATTCGGTATAGCGATGGATTTGCAATTCATTAAACCAAGTCCGATTTCTGGTCTCGACCTATTGATATATAAACATTACTGTACCTTATATGAACTTTATATACAAACATGCCGAATTACTGTGATGTCATTTTTTTCATGTCCCAATATAAAAAAATATTTGATTTTCACCATAATACAGTAATTTTTGAATACCAATACTTTCCACTTCATTCGTGGAACTGTGACAAAAGTACATAGGTCTTAGAAGTACTATGAAGGAATTTATGATATTTTATGAAAAAAAACTATTGTGATATTATTTTAAGTTTTAATTAAAATTTTAAGAATCATTGAATTATGTGATACTGCTGAATTATCAACAGTTATTTCATATTCTCTATATTTAAAAAATAATTTTTCAACCTACTATTTTCTCTCAATAGTTGAGAAATCGTTGTTTTCAAATTCAGCAATTTTAGAAAAGCTTTTTCGAAAATTTTTGGAACACGTATTATTTGCGGCATCGTAATAAAAGTGGTTTATAGTAGGACCGTGGAGAGACTATGAAGAGTGCTTGGAGGCACTGAAAAGGGACTGAGAATGACTGTGAATGGATTGAAAAGAGATTACGAAAGGTTCTTGGAGAAACCTGCAGAGGGATTGTAAATTGTTGGCGGAGATATACCGCGGAGGCGTAGTAAAAGTGCAAATCTCGAAATTGCGACTATTTTTTTTTACAACTAAAAAAGAAAGAAATTATATGTTTTAGAGTATATTGTAATTATAAAGCAAATTTAAAGCATGCAGTTTTAAAGAAAAAAAAGCAATAATTAGGCCTCATCGCATTAACTTTAAAAAGTATGAATCATAAAATAAAACATTATATTTACGTCTCTTATCCACTTCCTCTACTTTTCTCTTCAATGTACCATTCAGTCACATAACATTATATCATTTCCCAAAGAGAATGAGTGGTGCGCACAGTCGACCTACTTTCTCATATATACATAAATGAAGCCACGAAAAAAAAGAAGAAAATAATAAAATGACTATATCCACGCATTGCATATCTCACATTCAATGCATCTGTGTAACGATAACAACGACGCCGGGACGTCGATAATAATGACACGGCGAATATCTATGAATAATGTACAATATATTCGTAAATAACGAGTTATGAGTGAATTTTTAATGAAAGCTTTTTTAATTAAAATTTAATTATATTATTAATGTAGCGAATTTAATACCGGTGGATTTTCTAATACATTGCGAATCTTTTTCTTCATATTGGATGCAAATAAAGTTTCAAAATTGGCTGCTTATTTTCTTTATTCAGGAATTTTAATCATTTGGTGAAGTTTAAAATTGTTAAGATAATTTACTCAATTTTTATGGGCGATTATTTTATTTAATACGAACAATATTTCATGCGATTAACTTAATTTCTGCACTATTAATATTATTGCAGTAATATTTTTTAAAAAATCCAACTTTTATGTTTATTACAAAATTTATATAAGCAAAAAAGTATAAAAAAGAGTCATTACATTTGTGCTTAATTTAAAGTTCTACATTAAAATCTTTTCCATAAATCATGGAACAACTGCGCAGAAAAAGTATTGTTCAAAAAGAGTAAAGGGGAAAGAGAAACGAAATACAACATACAAAGTTATGGTCCATGACCAATTACAACGTGACAAATAACACATAACTAAAACAAAAATAAAGTTTGTACTTGCTGGTACTGTCGATGATTGCACGGCAATTTCATTACTTACTCGAAGCACTTTTCCCCGTGGGATCGATTTGAATTTCTTTTTTTTTTTTTGTTTTTAACTCTAACTATAATACTGGAATCGTTATTCAGATTTATGGATTATTGGGTTTATTTTTAGCTAACGCTTTTCTCGATTCACTTGATCGTGTGAATAATTACTACTAGCGGATGATTCATTTAAGCAAGTGGAACGTGCTCGGGATTAAATTGTACACATAAAAAGAAATAAAACATTTATTATGAAAATGATTCGGATGTTATTTTGAAACCACGTCAATTTGGCAAAACGAATGTTCGAAAGAATAATGACAGATTTCAGTAGATGAGATGCTTATAATCGTTATAATAATTTAGCAATATCAAATTAATATTTATTAATTAATGAAACTCATCATTAAGCTCTGTTGATATTCAAAACATAGAAAGTTATTGGAGCTTAAATTTCCAAATATATTTACTAGTTTTCTGGTGTCAGATTACAAAAACAAACGCAAAGATATTTATTATTGTTGTAAACGTCACGGGATTATGAGCCAAAACAAAGTGATAAAAACAAAAAAATAAGAAAAAAGAAAAGAAGCGTTATCGCATAAATCCTGCACACAGAACAAGAGCATAGCTTATCGTAACGATTTTGTCGTACAAACTGTCGTTCTCGCATAGTCCCTTAAGGCGTTACAAAACTTAACACGTATACAGATAAAATTTTGTGTACATACATTTTTAACTTTGTAATATTTCGTTTACAGAAAAATTTTAAGAATTTATTTTTAATATTTTGCTTATTTCGAAAGCCAGTCTTTAATGTATTTATGTAAGCTTCATAAAGAAAAAAATTTCACTTCGACAACAAACCGTAGGTAATTTGAAGTTAATTTTGATATAGCTGTTTTAGTTTACTTTGTTTTTCGAACTTTTAATTTCTTAACCATTACGCTGCTGTTTTAAAAACTTTATAATGGAAGATAGATTATCTGGGTTAATTTTTTTCTTTTTTAACGTTTTTTATCTGTTTGAGCTTTATTTCAAAGTATTGCAATGAAAAAGTTGTAGATGCGAATAAGTTTTATTTTTGAGAATTTCCAAATAACTTTTATTTGTGGTAATTACTTTAAAATCAGAATATTATTTATAATAAATCTTATAATTAATTTTTTATTCTTTTTACTTCCTTTCATTAATGAGAAAGAAAAAATGAATAAACTTACAGTATTAACTTTTTACTCGTATAATATAAAAATTTTCCTTTGATTAAAAACAACTAATATCTATTTCTTCAAATCTTTCAATATTTTCAAATATTGTCTTCAATTCACATAAGAACAAATTTACAAATTAAACCAATCATTATATACCTTAATTACTGACACAAAAGTTTTTGTCATATGATCTAAACAAAATTGGATGCGGTAAAGTACTTAAGCTTTATAATTTTTAAAACCATCGGGTTATATACCAACATGGTAGCAAGAGAATAGAGCACAAAATGCTTTAAGTAGGTTATCACGATAATTACGCTTTCCCCCCTCCATTTTAGCTTGTCTCAAGCACACGGTTCATTCACTCTTTTTTCTTTTTGCTCGCTGATTAATTAGATAAAAGGAGTGAAATGAATTTTCGGTTTTTTTTTTTCGTTTATAATAAGCTTTTTTCTTTTCAAAAGGGTTACAAACAATGTTCATCGTTGAAATACAAGCTTTTGATTGGATAAATTTTACTAGACGTAGACTGGTTGTTGAAAAAATTGAAAAACGTATTTAAAAAAAATTTTTTGTTTGTATTTAACGAAGTGTTGATTTTTTTAGAGTCGATAATGGCTTTCTGGCTCTAAAAAATGCAATTGTAAATTTATTTGCAAATTTAATTAATGAAAATTGTTAGGGGACTATTTCTCTATTTAAGATAAAACAAGACTTTTCTCTCCCAATTTACAAATTTTATGTATGCACCATATTATTAAATTAAACGCAGACTGATGGATATATATCGATTTTAATTGTACCTTCAAAACAAAGTGATTACTGGTAAATTGAATTTAAAATTCTAACGATTGCTGACAGTTAATTAAATTTTTACTAAAGCTTATTCAGACATGTAATTTCTTTGAAACTATTAAATAAAAAAAATTTTAAATTTGTTGTTTATTCAACATTTTTTACAAATAAATTTGTTGGCATGTCAAACACGTCTGTTTTTACTAAATTACAACAATAAGTAAATTACTCTGTGAAACTATAACTGGTTTTCAATAAAATTGCTGAAGTGCTAAATTTCTCATCTTAGAAAGATCTAAAATACAACATGTTTCATTAAATTAAATTGTTATCATCTGCATAAATGATTCGCAAATTTATTAACACTATAGCGTTTAAGTGGATCTGATTGAATTTAATAGAATATGGTTCAAAATGATCATAAAAATTCAAATTATAAAATATATATATAACATTCATTCATATAGTTTATTTCTCTTAAAAGTTCGGAATAATTGTGAAAAAAAACTTAATTTTCTTCTATAATTACATGCAACAATAAAAACGAGCATGGCATTTATGTAAAGCGCAATATATATAGCTTCAATAGTTAAACATATGCGCTTAAATTGCGAGCACTTACACCTCTCTCAACAATATCAATTCCTTCAACAACTCGAGCTTCTATTACAGTAATTCCTGTGGTTTTAAAAAGGAGAAAGGAATATACATGCATAGAATAGCTCCTTGTGCAAGTGTATGCGAGCGCATTACTTAAGAGATAGTACACGAAAATCCATTTAACTGCGAAATGGTTACGAGACTTGCATACAAGATGTACTTTTGATAATAAAACGTACTAGAAGCTTACTGAATATTACGTGCGTATGTATACAGAGCTTGCGAACATTAGTTTTGACTTAACGTAATTATGTCATTCAAATTTTCCAAGTCAAAAATTACATTTTTTTCTTTACTTTACACATAAAAATCTACTAATTAAAAATTGCTGCATAAAATATACAATGAAAAATAGTCTGATTCCAATAAAAGTTCTAGAACACTCTCAGATAAATTCAATTTCTTAAAATTTAAGTAACGCTATCTGTATTAAGTTAGGTACAGCCACCTGTATTAAATTTTTTTTTAATGTAAATTGTATATAAAGTCTAATAAATAATTAAAAGGAGTATTAAAATATTTCTAAATAAGATAAAAATAGTTCTTATTTTAATGAAGAAAGTTGAAATTACGTATAAAATTATTTAAAAGTAACTGTTAGAAATAAAATTAAATAAACACTTTTCACTTTGAATCATTCAAAAAGAAACTCCAAAATATATAACTTGATAAGGTGCAGTGCTACTATTTGCCAACTTAAAAAGAAAACATGCTCTTTCACAAATTTTTTTTCCAATAGTTATTGTATGAATGCAGAAAAATTTTCCATTTAGATTCATTTTAAAATTTGAGTTCAAATTAATAAAAAAGTAGCAAGAAGTAAGCTTAACTTCAATTTCTTTGCACCTTTCTGTGTGTGTTTTGCAGAATTCATGAGTTAATGTAATGAAGAAATTTAGAATAAAATTAAAAATTTTTTAATAAAACCAAATGGAAAATGTTTCTGCATTTACATAATGACTATTTTGGAAGAAAAAAGGTATTAGTGAAAGATTTGTTTTCTTTTTAAATGGACAAAATGGGAGTACTGTACCTTATTAAGGTATGTTCTGAAGCTTTTTTTTAAACAACCCAAAGTGGAAAACGTGTTTACTTTTTATAAATCGTTACTTTTAAAAAATTGTATTTTTGTTTTTATATTTAAACTAAAAGAGCTGCATGGGTTATAATTGAATATTTATACAAAAAAATAAAAATATGTATACAAAAAATATTAGATTTTTGTTCCAGCTAATTTAGTTAAATTTCACAATAATTGATATACTTCAATTATTTTAAATAAAAATAAATTCATATATTTCTGTGTCATACAAAATTACAGTTTAATTACGATTTATTTTATAAAAGAACTGTACGAAATAAGCGAAAATCTATTTGAATTATTTACATTTTTCACTATTAAACGTTGAACTTCGAAACGATGAATTTAACATTACAAGAGAATCTAAGTTTATCCAAGTAGAAAAGGGTCGGATATGGTCAGACATACATAAAATGTAAGTATGCTTGCCAAGTAAAAAAAAGAAAAAAATCACTTTTTTTTTACTTTTTCATTGGATTAAGTAAATATTTTTACTTTACATTTTCATACACTTTTTTTCACAAAATTCAGGTCAGAATTTGTGAATAGAGCAGAACATACACTTGTATACTTTTACTGACATCGCTCTGTTTTATTAAAACAAAGAGTTTTACATTTTGCCAAAAATTAAGTTATACATTTACCTTAATAATTCAACCTATTTGATCCATAAAAAACAGGATGAATTATTATTAAATAAATAAAATATTTTTTTAATGATCATTTTAAGTTTCACGCTTTTATTGACGAATTTGAAGCACAGTACAGAATTTGAGTGCAGCACAATGTTGTAACAAAAAAGGAGGCAAAAAATTACCGAAAAGAGAAATGAGCAGTCTAGTGCATGTGCTAGGTACTGTTCTACATCGAAAGATTAAAGAGAAAACAGCCGTTTCACCGCGGCACTTTCATTTCTTTCGCTTTGTTCTTTTGTTTTATGATACACACACGCGTCCAGTTTACTTATATTCTCTCACTTCTTTTTTCTTCTTTCTCTCTTTATGAATTTTTTTTGTTTTTTGTCAAATCTCTTATTTTTCGAATGACTTGCTTATGCCTAACGTTAATGGGCATACGCTTGTTCTATGGATTTGGTTGAAGAGTTTAAAACAAAAGAAAGAGTTCTTATAATTCTTTTTAAATTACTAAGCACTTTAGTGATGCTTGACTTTCTTAAAGATTTCTTACTCTCATTTCGAACTGCTTTAAAATCGTCAAGTCTTTTCTTATAAAAATTTAAAAAAGATGAGCTTAAGATTTAAATAAAAATTAATTGTTTCTTTTTTCATATACTCTTTTGTATGAAATGAAATTCAATATTTTCTTGTTTGATATTATATTAATCAATTTTAAATTTCGAATAACAATTATTAAAATATTATATAACAAAGCTGTTTATGTTTGATTAATTATTTGCGTATAATTGCAATGTTAATAAATCAAATGAAATTCGAACAATATTTTATTAAAGCAGGATTTATCAAGATCAAGCTTTGTTTGGTATACAGAATGTCATATTCTTTTTTAATGTACATTGTCCGAATACTATTATTTATTTTTAATATTTATTAAATTATCTTTTATTTTGAAATCAATTGATATTTCATTTTTTCGATTAATTGTTAAAATAAATAAATAATATTCATAAGTTTTCGTGTATGAATAACGTAGCCAAGTAAAAATGAATAAACTTACAGTATTAACTTTTTACATAAAAGTAAGATTTACGAGTTGTGTTTTGATTAATTGGTTTTAATTCATAACAAGCTCTAAATCTTCCTTTACGTTATATGCATATAACCTTACAAGCTTAATAAAACGTTTCTCATGTAACTTGACGCGTCCAGCGCTGCGATTCATTTTGATCTCACGTTTCAATTATGTAACACATGGTCTCGTGGTATATTGTTACATTTTCATCAAATTATTTCTGTTTTGAATTATCAACTGCTAAATGCAAGTTGCGACATAAACATAATTTTTTATTGTCAAAATAAACGTGAAAAAGACATTTAAAGCTCATTATAAATATTTAATTATGATCAAAGCTATTAAACATTAACAGTGCAGTTATTATATCGAGAAACGCATAATGAATTTTTTATGGACATTATAATTTATTTGTGTCATGATAATATTTGAGAATTTTACTGTTGCATAGTAATTTTTTATTAACATGTAATGAATTTATTGTGATTTCGTGCTTTTTCTCTGAGTTAAGTGAAAAACTTACCTAATCAATTATTAGCGATGATAAAAAAAATGTAAAACATCAAATCTCCATCCTTCTAAGTACTGAATATGCGATAATCTTTTGTTTTAATTTTTATTTACTTACAAATAAAAATAAAATAATTTTTGCAAACCATCAGTCATTTTATATAAAGTTTTATTCAACGTCACGAAACTTTTAGTATATCTTACATACTCAACGTCATGATTATTGCAGTTGGCTATTTCAGATTTTATATATCATCCCCAACGTCCGTTGAAATTCATTTGGAAGCTATTCAAACATTATCGATCGATAGCCACAAATACATGAATGAACCCCTAGAACTTTAGGTTGGCATCCTTTGAAACTTCATTTCAGTGAAATTTACTTGAAAGACTGATGATGATTTGCAGTTGTAAACAAGACATATTCAGTAGAAGTTTTTGGATAAACCCTAATTCATAATCTTAAAAATAATGTTACATTTATTTGATAAATTAAAATTTAATTGCGTATATAATAATTACAACAAAGTTGATGAATTTATAAAATATTTAATTGACATTAAAAATTAATAACATTAAACAATTCTGCAATCATATTAAAACAGTATAATGATGCAAATTTATACAATTAGTGTAATAATGCTAACAATAGTACTTTATTGTAATTCAATTATGAAAGGATAAAGCTATAAATAGCTGATTAGATTAATTAGATTAAAAGAAAAATTTAATTGGTCAAATATAAAAGTATTAGAGACTTTTAGTTTGAACGATTAAAGTTTTCTTTACTTATTATGAACTTTCATAACGTTAAAATGAAAGATCGTCATGGGAAATTTTAAAGGGTACATAAAAGGGTAGAAAAAGGTATCAGGTGAGCTTTCAAAGCTTTGCGGTTGCTTATTAAAGTGACGCATAATTCAGCGATGCTTAAAGGGAATGGAATATTAGACTCTAGTTTTAATGGGAATAACGATTATGCCCGGTCATTGCGTAATGAGAAATGCAAATGGAGTTTGTCACAAGTTTATCATTGGTTATTAACATTATATATTAATCGATATATGTAATAGACCATTACTACTAATTAATGTACTTATGCATAATCAAGTAATCATGTCTATAGTTTTTACAAAGATTTTTAATCGCGTTTGCTTTAAGTTTTAAGTAATATTGTTTATTTTATTTTATTATTCGATATTATATTTTTTTAACATAAATTTTATTCTTATAAGTCGATTTTCAAAATGATGATGTAAAAATTAGATTTTCATCATATCATAAAGTCTTATAACTTTACCGCGTTTTTTTTTATCAAGTTAAGAATTTGAAGTTAGCTACTTATCCTCTTGCCTACTAGAAATTTTACAAGAGGCTCTTGTCAGTGCTCGGCCAACTTAATAACACTACGTCTAAAATCCTATAAATTTTCCACCTAAATTCTTTTTCTACTCACTCTTGTCTACAAAATTCTTTGAAATTTCTTATAAAATCTTCAAAAAAAGCGAAAAAAAGTTATCTCATACTAGAAATTTTGATGATAATATCAGTTATGACATAATTTTATTGTTACGTTGTAATAATGTTGAAGGAATATTTGTCATTTTTTATATTTTGTGTGTAAAAGCATGTTAAGCTAAAAAATATTAAATTTTTATTTTTGCTATGTAAAAGATAATGTATACAAAAAATATTTATATAAATATAGTTCAAAGGGATCAAAAATACCGAAATTGCAGTTTTTAAAATTTTGGATTTTCAATCAAAAAGTTTTAAAAATATCTGTATATTATATCTTTCCACTTTAATAAAAAGCATGACAAAGAGATATTTCAAAAGATTTTCGAACGAAGATGAAAAAATCCCGAAAATTGCAATATTGATAACTATGCACAAATCATATGCCTTATTATGTATAAGCATCTTGCACGATTAAAGCTTTTTAAATTTTAATCTTAAGATTATTATATATTTACTAATCTCATATATTATCCTTGTGAGTGTTATAATTATATTTTTTTGATAGCTTAATTTAACATAAGTTCACGGTTAAAAACATTTGTGTAATCTGTTAACTTTTTTCGTCTGTTACTTAATGTCTTTTAAATCAACAGACACAAGTATGTCAATTTAAAATGTATATTATATTTTCCACAGATAATTTGTCTGTTAAAGTAACAGACATTTTTGTCTGTAAACAGTTTTTAACAGACGTGTCTGTTAATATTTCTAACCGTGTTACAATTAATTGGATCGCGTTTAAAAAATGTCATTGACACATCCTAAATACAATACATATCTAATTAAAAATAGAAAAGCTTGATAAAATTTGTATCTAAAATCTGTAGAAATGGTACAATAATCGAGGACAAACGTGGGTGTCGCCCATTATTATTTACGTAATTATTGGAAAGCGTCCCACAAGCATTGTGCATCATCGTTATAACGCTCGATCGTTTTGTATATATATATGTATATATACATACGTAGTGTATAGCTATATGTATATACTTGCTGAACTAGACGCTTTTCATTACAAGAGAACATTACTGACGTTCAAGCTTCATTTTTCATCGGCAAGCAATGAAAAAAAAAGAGAGAGAGATGATTGTAGAATAAAATAGCTGACTTGGCGTGATTTAAGCGATCCGTTTTATAATCACGTTTAGCAGCGAATTCTCTTTCATGCAAATGTGTATGGTATGCAATGAAAAATTTATGCGATGAAAAAGAAATTTTAAATAATTATATTGATAATTTTCGTACATTAAAGACATTTTCCATGCAATAAATTTAATAATTTAAATTTTAAATAAGTAACAACGATACGCAATTTTGTATATTATAAGAGTTTGCGATTTAATCATTATAATAGATTGAATATTTTGATGAAACGCATTTTGTAATAAATTATTTTAAAACTTATTACTTCCATCAGTTCAATTAATCTGACACATTAAGCTTTATTCTTTAAATTTATTAAATTCATAATAACTTTTATTAAAAGTGTTAAAAGGTTTTAATACAAGAATATATTTTCCTAAGCAACAACGAAATCCCATTATCCTTATAACATTTCATCCTAACGCTTCCATCCATCAGCCTTATATCTTAATCCTCTTCGTGAAACAAGAACTCAAAAGGAACAAAAAAAACGAAGAAGAAGGAAGAATAGAGAAAAACCTCAAGCGTTTTAATGACGAGTAAAGAGGAGAAATAAAAATTGCGAAACAAATGCCTTTGAGTTGAAGAAAAATAAATAAAAATCAAGCTGTAATACAAAAGTAAACACAAATTCTTTTAACGATTATCTTCTCTCTTTTTTTTGTTTATTTAATAAAAATAATTACAATAGTCGAGTTAATCGAGCTCAAGCTGTACAAACACGTGTGAGAAAAAAAAAGAAAAATACATGTGAAACATGTATAAAGTTTAAAGCTTTACCATAGATTTTAAGTGGTACTGTAAATTTCTCTATCTTTTTCTCTTTTTTTTTACTGGGTGTAAAGAAAAAGTTTATAGTGCAGCCATGCAATATAGATATACAATGTATAAAATTTTCGAGGAGTTAAGGTCTTTCCCATTATTGTGCAAATTAAGAGAAATGTAAATTACCGCGGCAGAGATGCTGTATTTGCATGTTGGATTACTAGAGAGAAAGAGAAAAGGAGAATGAGAGGCTTCTGAAGCTTTTTTTTATTTCTCTTTTTTTTATTCATTAAAACAAAAAAAAAAGATCGAGCTCTGTAAATTAAATGTCCCAAGGTAAAAGAAAAGGGTTGGAGTGTACAGGTGGATATATCAAAGCTTTGACATAGATGCCATTTACATTTTTAAGGCTTTTTCATTTAGAGTGCTAAATTTTATTGCAAGATTTTAATGCAAAAGGAAAAATTTAATATGCGAATGTATAAAATTATGTTATTTTTTTTGTCTTCAATGTTGACAATTTTATTCTGATAATCATTCAGGCTCATCAAGTGATTCAAATTATTCTAAAACTATCAATGAAAAAATGAAAATTTTACTAAATTGTATCAAACACTTACTGCCAAATAATAATAATCAATACTATTTTTAGTACGTTTTTAATATTTATTTTTACCACTAAACTGATCTTTCTTAAAGCATTACCAGCTTCTCCGTTAAACTTTTATATGATTTTAGTGTATTACGTATAAGATAAATATTTGCAAATTTATGTTAATTCGAAACGCATTTTCAACAATATTTACTAATTTAGCTTTTATACTCGTAAACTCATAAATTACGTTCTCAAAATATAATCAGGAATTTTTTTTTATTTAATCAATACGCTAAATCCACAAGGATGAGATTAATCTAATCTCATTCGACAAGATACGGTTTTACGAAAAGCGCTAAGCTAACACGTTTGTTACGTCATTTATTTTCAAGGATACACGATAAAATTGAATTTGTACGCACGAATCGATAGTTTATTTAGTCCCTTGAAAAGAGTAAGATATTCTTCAGACCTAAACTTGGTGAAATTATGAAGAGTTTCGTGGCGAGTTTGAACTTAGATACTTAATAAAAATTGATACTAATTACAAATTGTGTAGAGTATTGTAACAATATGGAGTTTCGGGTTAGATGATTTACAAATTTTGTAAATTATAATATTTATGAATAACCAATAAACGGTCATATACAAGCAGAACAATGTTATATCAACAGTATTTTTCATAAATTTCAAACTAACACATGTAAACAAAAAGAAAATAATTATAATTTCTACATTTTGCGAAATAAGAACATAAAAAATAAAAATGTATTAACATTCTTCCATCGTATGCTTTGTAACACTTAAAGTATCTTACTATCATGATGCTCAGTGTCTAAACTCTTTAATTAAAGATGCATTCTCTTTTTCATTCTCTCTCTCTCTCTCTTTCTTTTTCTCTCTCTTACTCTCAAACTATTTCTACCAATGGTACTTCAGTTCGATCGTTTTAGTGCTGGGTTAAAGCAAAGAAAAAAAAAGAGGAAGAAAAAAGTGGTATAGTGCGCAAGTGCAAAGGAATAAAAGAAAAATCATGTGATCACGAGTGGGTCTGCGGAGAAAGAAAAGAAGAAAAAGAGATGAAAAAGGAAATATATAAACAAGTCTCGTTAAGAGTGTACTATTGGGATATCGATAGCCGCAACTTTACAATTATAAAATGTGTGTATAGATACTTTTTTTTTAAATTGTTTTGTTCTTTGTATTTTTGAATTGTTAATATTTTTTCTATAGGTATGAAACGAGTTCTAACACAAATCAAATACTTTGAAGTCTTAGAATACAAAGAAAAACTGTAATAATTTTGTTACTTTGTTATTCTGAAAATAAGCAAAATTTGTATTAACTTATTGGATAATGGTAACGATATAACTTTGAGTGAGTTTATCCTGTACCCTCTGTAAATGTAAATTCTCCAAAGCAATTGCTTATGTATATACGCATAACGTTTTCCCCAAAGCGAACGAAATCAGACAAATCGAGTTATATGCTCTCTCCCTATCTCTCTCTGTCTTTCGATACAGTATACTAACAGCTGCACTAAATTATCGAGAAAATAGTATTGAGTAAGGGAGATGGAGAGGAGGGCTAGTATGGAGTTGTTCTCCTTCCTTCTCTTTATGTCTATGTGTTATTACGCAATCTCACGATTTATTGTTATATATATAGTCGACAAATATTAATTGTGTGTGTATATAGAAGTTTGGAATTTGCTTTAATTCACGTACGTTGCAATAATTTCGCATAGAATAACGAAATATTAGGCACTGGACTCAAACAGATTTTTATACTCAATTTACCTTAAATTTGATTTTTTTAATGTTGGAAATTTGATAAAAAGAAAAGAAAAAAAAGTAAAGAGAACAAAAGTCTGTTAATAATTTAAAATTTTCAGTATTATTTATTGACTTTTTATATGTATACCTAAAGATATTATACGTTAAAAGTTATTTTATACAAATATTGAAACAAAGTAATAAATAGTATAACGAAAAGAATCGTTGAAATTATTATAAAAACGAATATGGTGTCTTTAAAATCTATTGTTAATGTATCAATTTCAGTTACAAATAGACAGTAATTTCCAAATAAAAAATTTATTAATATTTTAATAGAATTTAAATTATAATTTAAATAGAAGTGATGTTATTCTATGATTATGTAGTTTTAGACAGTGTTTTATGACAGAAAAAATAAATTAAAGCAAATAATAAAATGAAACTCATAAAAGTTGTCAATGGGGTTTCATATATTTTTTCGGCGTTTTCTCAGAGATTTTAAATTAGGCAAAACGTGAACTTTTAATATAAAAACAGTAGGGCGTTATAATTAGATGGGCGTATATTTTTTGTCTTTTTTTTATCCTACTTGATTCTACTCTCCATTTTATTTTTAATGTACATTTTTTAACTTTTATCGTGTTTTATGTTTATGATGTCATTTGTAATATAAGTTACAAACAAGTGCCTCATTAATTATAAACAAGTTTTGAGACCAGACAAAAGTCAAGGTGCTTGTAATGATATAGTTAAGAAACTAGTTTTAAAAGAATTCTCTAATTTTTTTTTTCTATTTTCTTTCTTTTTTTTGAAAAAATATGAAATTCTAAAGTTAATTTTTTACTATCTAAATAATAATTATAATTGCTGTAAACGATTATTTATCCCAATTATATAGCAATAGAATATATGAGATATATAAAAAAAAATTTTCAAAATATTTTTTCATACAAAAATCTACATTTTTTACTTTTTTGCAATTCATTTTATTTCAAAGAAAAAATTAAACTTTGTTAAAATAAATCATGAATTTTAATAATTTAATGTATTAATTACATTTTTACGCACCACCCATGGTTTGAGATTTTTAAAAATGTTATTTAACATCGCTGTGCTTATGCTATCATTGCGATGCTAATTAGCGATGGAGGTTTTCAGTGTATTCGTTAACAAAGCACATGTGACGTACAGTGGTGCTTATATAAGTAGGCCGAGACTGAGAATCGAACTCGTGTCCTCGAGATTATGAATCCATCGCTCTACCAACTTAGCCACTGAGACCTCGGAACGAGATTTCGATCCAACCAATAGTTATATTTACTTTCATAATATACGCATGTTATTTTTAATAATATATTTTCATATATTTATATTTAGGTTAAAATCTAATTAAAATTTTGCGTTACATCGTTGCTATGTTGACCCCAAAAAATTAAGCTTAGAATACAAAGTGGAAAATATTTTCCTTTTTTTTGTTACTCTTCATTTTTTTTTCTCTTAATGCTGACTCTGCAGATTTAATTAAGACTTTTTACGAGCAGCCAAAATCTTAGTTAAAACAATTTTACGGAATTTAACTTACAAGAGTGTTTATTATATATTCAAGCTCTTTTGTCTTTTTTTAATCTTGTCTAATATTAAAAATATTTATAGGCACATTAAAAATAGTGTTAAATAAATTTTAATAAAAAATGTTTCTAATTTTCTTTAATAGTAATAGAAATGTTTTTTTTTTGACATTAAATTATTTCATACTACCGCGCGTAATGTGCTCAAGTAGCATGAAAAAAATTTTCATTTTGTACACTTTTAAAAAACATCACTTGCCGCAGTTCAGTAATCATTTTTTTTTTCTCTCCAACATAAGAAAATGTAGGTCACTCTTCCAGAAGAAGTAGGCTAGTAAAGCTGACTTAGTAAAATTGTGTATAAGAAAAGTTGGACCAGTAGCGGCGACATACGTGCACAAGAAGGTCGTTCATGTCTACAACGTGATGAAAGCCAAACAACTATTCTATTTTGCTACTAGCTTGTTTTATTATTTTTTTTATCTCTTCTTCTTTTTTTCACATAGCTTATACTTTCTTCTTCTTCTTTTCTTAGGTTATTGGCACGGAACGGATATTTTTTTCATCTTCTTTTTCTTGGTTTAGTATAACGACGTTACGAAGGCAAAAGGATTAGCTGGGGATAAGGGGCTCGAAGGCGTGAACTATGGAAGTAAAGGAAGGAAAATTAGCGAGGTGGAATGCTACTTTTTAACTTGGGTATAAAAGTTCTTTTTTCTTCTTATCCATATAGAGGGTGAATAAACGTGATCTTCGATCGTTTGATACATTTTATCATGATATATACTTTGTCATAAATTCAGAAATAACTTATTTTTACAGAAAAAGCATTATTATTCGTGATTACAAATTTTACAAAATTATCATTGTAAATAAATTATTTTTTTTATAATAAAATAAACGTCAAATTTTAATTTATGGTTGTATTAACAATAAATAAAACATTAAAAAACTTTATATTCCAAGTAATAGCATGTAATAGTTAAAGAGTTGTGCTAATATAATGGATTTCCACACTATGGTAAGCTTAGTTTAGAGATAAATAGAATTGCTAAAAATCTCATCTTCATATATGCATACGAAAACAGAACAATCGATCACAATGCGTCAGTTAGATTTAAATTTGTTGAATAATATATTTAAGACCATTAATTTTAATAATAAAGAAAGTTGTCAAAGTTTCATAGTGATATATAAATATTAGATTTCTCGTTTATCCGAGAATTGCGAAAGATAAGATCGAATCCATATAAATCATACAAAAAGACGAAGGTAAAATGTCATGCGAAAATTTCAAAATTTATGTCCAAAATGTTTTTCTATTGGATCAATAACAAGTATTCAAATCAAACTTTCTCAAAATAGAAGATTTAAAAATTTGAGCGAAAAAAGCAATTAATTATTTATATAACCCAGAAGATGTTAAATTTCGACATAAATTGAGAGATTTGATGTAAACAACATAAAAAAATACAACAATGAAAATTGACTGAATCAAGAGATTTGTGTTTACGACATTCAACTTATCTTTTCCCTTGTTATCATCAACTAAAATAATGTAGAGTTAAGTCAGATGTAGCTTAATTTAGCTTAGTTAAGTTAGACAAGAGAAAAGGGGTGTGTCTTCTTGTACTTCCTAGCTTTAATCAGTTTCAAGCTTTCTGTCTCTAGCTAGCTCTTACTCTTTCTTTCTCATGTACCTCTCCAACGTTATATGTTTATGTTTTGCTCTTTGTGTAACGTTAGGCTATGATTTCGACTTCAGATACATTGAGATTGAGCTTTTAAGCAATTTCATGTAACCAAAAGCTTTCTGCTAATGGACATAATTGCTTTTGCTAATAGAAGTGTTTTGTATGTCGTCAATGTGTATATATAACATTATTTTGGTCAACTAGATTATCTATGGTTTTATGATGATAATTAATATTTTATACATATATAGATTAATGCTAATTAGCTTATCATAATTTGTCAAAGCCATTCGAATAATCGAAATATTTATTAATCAACTCCGATATTTTACGAATGTTTAGTAATGAGACAAAGTTTAATAATTTATAGTTAAAGGTGATATTGTAAACAAAGCACATGACAGGATTCTGGTGCTATATTATCTTCCTGTGAAACTAATAACGTTGTAACCACAACTGTAATATATACATTTTAGTTTAACAACATTTATAACAAGTTTCAAAGCAATACTTTAGACCTAAACATGATACTTTAGTGACATTAATTACGTAATGTAATTTTAATACCATTCGAATATTAATAATGTTAATGCTAAGTAAAGTTTTTATTTGAATCGCAATTAAAAGATTTATCGTTTTCGATGTATTTTTTTACTTAAAAATGAATTTTTATCTTTTTGGGATGGCGAAGTTCCGGCCGGGCATGAAGGAAAATCGTATACGCTCCTCGGCACGAAAAAGGCTCATCATATGCGCGTGTTTTGCTTTGGTCGGCTGACGCCTCGCAAAGCAAACTTACACGCGCATGTAATGAGCCTGTTCCGTACCTCGGAACGTAATATACTATTATTTGTATTAAGATTAATTAAATAAATATTTAAGAGAAAAGGTTTGATTAATTTTATTACTAATTACTTTTTTGTCCACATTACTAGTGTTTTCGAGTAAAAATATATTAAGTATATTAAATTTTAATTTATAATTTTTTAGATATTTGAATAATTTGTACTTTGAAGAAAAAAATAGTAAAATATTTTGCCATCTGTATACTTTTGTTATTCTAAAATAAAGAATAGCTTTAAAAATTTTTTTGGTATTTTTCCAACTTCAAATTCTGACTCACTTACTGTTAATAAACATTATTCATTCATTTATTCCGTAAATTTTTTTTTATTACATAGTCAATGAAAAGCGACTAACTGAAACAATCGTTGAAAATAAGCAAAATAACGTATAGTATTGATAGTCATAAACGAAAATCATCAAAATAAAACGTTAAATCTTTTTCTCTTTTTTTCTATAGCTATCTTGGATAATATCCAACCAGGCCACACGTACTCTACTATCGTTCTATTGTTCATCTGTGAATTCTTGTATTATTATGCGAATTTGCCGCTTGTGAAATTAAATTACCTGTACTTTATGAATGAACAAGAACGTTTTTTTTTGTTTGAATTTCAAATGTAATTAATTATGTAAAATGTTAAAGAAAATATATGTAATCGTGTTTAGAATTTCAAACTTTTTGGTTTACCAAAAATTGTAAATTATTGTTATATAGATATTAATTTTAAAAACTTTGCTTATAGAAACTAGAAATATTAATGTATCTGAAATTGTACCTTAATTACTTTTATTTAAAAGTATTTTCAACTATTAAACTTATTTTATTTGTAATTCTAAAATAACTTTTGGTTACAAAGTTGAGTTTATTATATTTACTTTTGCTTTGGCAGAATTCCCATTGCTCACTTAAATGGTTATATTTCGTTAGAAAGGTTGATAGATCGTAAAATCCAGATGTTTCTGTTAAAATAAAATTTATTCAATAAAATTTTTTAATGCTTATTGAAGTTGAAATCGCATGACTGCACATACGATACAGCTAATATCTGTATAAATGTCAAGAGATTCTTTAAACTTTATTCCATGTGAAGAAATCGAATTTTTATTTTTTTTTTAAATCCTTAAGACTCAGAAAATGGTCACCTTAATCCTATTAGAGTAGATTTTCGCATTCATCCAACAGTTAACGTGAATTCCACTTTAAAGGATTTAAAGAGTACGATTTTATTCGTTTGGGTAAAAAATAGAACACGATGTAAATAATTTAATTGTCTAAAATTTTTACGGAAAAGAAAATGAAAATTATATTTTAAAATTTTCTGGATTATTAACCAACAAAAAAAATGGGAAAGAATGAAAAATATTAAAAAATCAAAAGTACGGCAACAGCTAGCTTTTCTTCAACATTGCATACTTTAAGTGATTAAAAAAATTTTTCTGCATAAAAGTAAAATACTTTGTTATTCTAGTTGTTGAATAATAATAAATATGTAATGAAAATATATAACACGAGTAAAATGAAAGCTTGATTCGCGATATTGCACTCTGCGTTTAATCTTTTTCCGCACTTGCAATAATTCCGTGCTTATGCAATTTAGTATACGATAAAGCAACCAAAAGCTCTAACCAGTAGTTCGGTCAGGTATAAGATTGAAGTAACTCCGTATAAGATTAATAATGATTAGCATTTGTCGGTATGTATATAGATTATAGTTAATTTGAACACTTATGCATGTAAATTGATGCATTATTAAGAGATGCTTTGATGCATATTTGAATGAAAATTGGCAGTGCAGAACTATGGGGATTACAGAATTTGAAAGGAGATAAAGGTCCGTATAATCGTGATCATGGATTTCAAAGTGAGTTAAACCATCTATAGCCCTTTTCATTTTGGTCATAGTGTAAGAGGAATAAAAGGAGAATGAGGGATAGGATCTGCATTCGATTTGAGAGATGATTAAGCGACCCTCTCTAACCAAAGCATAGCTCCAGTATTAGCTGTATTACTCGCTCTTTCTCGATCCATTATTTCTCAATCTTCCTTCTATCTCTTTCTTTCTTTCTTTCTTTCTCTTTCCATTTATTTTAAAGCGACGTGATCGTTCTCTTCAACTCCACTTGCATTTCAAGCTAATGAATTTGCGGTTGTACAACCAAGAGACAAGGCTACAGTTGGCTTCAGTTAGATTAGTACTAAAAGAAAAGTTTGTCACTACAAATGCTCATTTTAATGTTGTTATTTGTTACGCCATAAGACGTATCTTTGTTTACTTTAATTAATTTCAAATTTATACAATTATTGATCAAAAAAAAAATTTGATGAACTAAATAGAGCACAAAATTATATCACGCAGTAAGTACAATAACGCATAGTAAGCTTTACTCAATTCGTCGATAAGAACTTTCTGAAAATTAAAATAATTATTCATAAACAAAATTAAAAGAAAGCTATATAATTCAACTCAAAGTAGATACTACCTTTAATACGGAGCTCTAACTACACGGATTCAGTATCTTTGAATCAAAAAAAGAACGCTCTGAGAGTAGATATTTAATTATTCTTATGAATAGATTTTGTTAAATTCTGAAATTTTATTTACAATTGCTCTAGCTAAATCGATTAACTTATGCGTTCAAATATTTATTATAAAAATATTGTATGCAAATATATTATCAATATATTTATAATCATAATAAATAAAATATAAGTTTCTACTTATTTCATATTTTTTTGCACATCAATCAATAAAGTTTTTCAAGAATATTTAATTGTTAGAGCACTACTTCTTAGTCAAATATTGGTGGACCCTTCTATAACTAGATCTTTACTTAACTATCTAATCAAATTATCAATAAAATCATTTAACCTAAAGAATAATATTATTGTATTATTTTTCTCATTATTTTATTCAGTTTCTTCACGTTAACGAAAGTGATTACATAGTTTTAAAAGTACTATAGAAACGTGATTTCCAGTATAAGGAATGAAAATACAGTATTTTTAGAAAATCCCTGTATATGTGAGTGCCAAATATTCGATATTTTTAAAATTTATTAAATTTTTTTACTGGCATGATATTTAATGCAAACAATACACTCAGCAAATATTTTAAATTATTTAATATTGCTGTTAAAATATGCTGTTTAGATAAAAATGGTTGAATCATCAGTTTTACATAAATTGTGTAAACAGCATATAATTAAAGTTTGAGAAAGTTTAATGATAATACATTAATACTGATCTCTTTTTTAAAGAAAATAAATCATATGACAATTTCTCAATAGAGCATTTCATATTAATAAAAGAGTATTCTTAAAAAATCTAAACTTTCAATACAAACCAAAACAAAGAATCAATCCATAAGAAAATAAACAAGATCAAATTAAAGTCGCTTCTTGTATGGAAGCAGAGGAATTGTTTCGTATCTAAAATTCATTAAATATCTTATAAGCAAAATTCGTAGAATTGTACTTAGCGTCAATATCGTAAAATAAGCTTTGTTGCATTTATTGGACCTCAAGTTGTCTTATTGAAGGGATTCACATGGTATTGACTATTCGATTTTATCTCAGAGAAAATACGTATCGAGTGCAATCGTCGTTGTCTCTGAATTTCAATTCAATAGTAATTTCAAATAGCCAAGTTTTATTTTTATTTTCCTTCAATTCGATGCTTGTGCGCATATTGAACTGTCTGCATAAAAATTTGTTTAAATATTATTTTTTAATACGATTTCATTGAAATAAGAAACAAAATGGAATGAAAACATTTTTCTATATGTTACATTACCAACGACAGATACTGAGCTTGTATACAATCATGTAAGTATAAATCAATAGTTCAAAATCTTAAGAAATTATTTTTTTTAATCGTTAAAAGAAATGAAAAACATTGAAATTTTTACAATTTTTGAAATGAAAATATCGTCAATTTATAAAATTTACTTCATTTTTTAAAAGAAATTTATAAATAGAATTGATTGGATGCTTTATTTTTAAACAGTTTTCTCGATATTCAGCTACACTGAATATCGAGAATATCGAATATATATACTACTTCATCAAAGAAATCTAACAATCCCAAAAGTAAAAGTATATTTTAAATCTTAATTTTTGTTGACAAATTTAATGTTTGTACTAACACAGTTAAAATAATATAAAATATTGGTCTAAAATTAACCCGATCGGAAAAGAAAAGAGAGTGCATACTCGGCCCTGACGAATAGCGAAGAAAAGCTGTCCAAGCCCAACCTTAATAAATTATTGCGTTGAGAGGCTTTGTATCACTGAAAAAGAGCATGGTTTTGAATAGACAATTTGACTAAACTGGTTGATGAATCATTGACAAAACATTTTATATCTATTATAATAATTAACTATTTATAAAATATATTAAATATAATTTGTAGAGTTCAGTGGAGTAGTGGCTAAGGCGCGTGACTCGTATTCCCGTTGGCGCGGGATCGATTCCCCGTCTGGTCGCTTTTTCGCTGTCTCTGCCGTTGGCTGACACCACGTTAAATAATACGTCAAATTGTGTTGTATTGAAAATTAATTTCTATGTGTTAAAAAAAGGCAGTAATGCCCGTGGATATAATTAAAAAAATAATAATATGTATACCTAAATATACACAATCATACACAGAAACATCACTATCAACAGATATTCAAGTCCTTATTCTACACTTTTGTCGTAATTTCGTCCTTTCGTATCACGCTTGAAAGCCAAAATGCCTGAGCACAACAATTGCAACAGTTCATTCCTATTCTGTCTCCCTAGAGAAACGTATTTTATGAGCAAAACTTACTTCCATACATATATGGACTATCAAAATTTTTCATCGAAATTTCAATTATTTTATATTTTTTGAACAAAATAATTTAAGTTAAATAAAATTTGTTAAATTTGTACTTTGAAAAAAAAAACTATAAATATTAAGTACAAGATGTAAATATATTAAAGTTTATAAACAAATAAAGAAAAGCGAATTTCAATATCTTCTACATTGTTTACAATAAAGTATTAATAATTAAAAATTTTGAAAAAGAAAATATTTGTTTAATTGTACTTTTTAAACAATTAATTGTTAATCCATTCCTTTACAAAAATCTCTTTAAATTTTTATGAATATTTCAAGATCTACTGATTGGTTGTGAATGAAGGGGGAAAAGAAAAAACAAGTCTTGACCCCTATATCCTTACGCTCGAGGCATTTTTCAAACATATAGTGATGAAAGACCTAGCACTCATGATTTTAAAAGAAAAAAATAGATAGCACGGTATCTGTAAGCATATGCTAGTTGATTTGACTATATACAAGAGCAAAAAAACGAGATAGGAACTTGAAGAGTATAGCGAAAGGCAAAAAATAAAACGACTTCAAAATGTGAATGGGAAATGAAGAAAGGTCGGTGATAGAAATAAAAGAAACTACGTTTGGTATATATACAAACCTGCATATGGATGCATTTTATTTCAAGACAAGAAAAATTCAAGTCACTTGGAAATAGTATAAAATTCTAAAATTTAAAATATATATTTAATGAAAAGATAATGTGTTTGTTGTCGTACATTAAAATTGACACAAAGAAAAATAGAAAAAAATTATAGGGATAGAACAATATTATGATCTTAATGACAGTATTGTAAAATATTTTTGTTCGTGTATTTTTTATCTCACACTCAAGATTTTAAAATCTTACCACTGGCTCACACTTACAACATTTTAATTTCTTAGACACTAATACACATTCAGAGAAATACACACAACGTCAAGTAGTTCTCGGTTCTCCATAACTTTTCAACGCTGGTAAGAAATTAAACAGAAACTGTATGAATAAAAATGAGACACGAGACGTGAAAAAGCGACGAAAAAAAAGGAAAGAAAGAAAGAAAGAGAAAAACTTAATTGAGAATGTAAGAATTCTAACGAAAAGGAAACTACGCTCTTACGTTTTTCTTTTTTTTTTCTATAAACTTTTTCCTCTTCGCGAAAACTTCATTTACCAAAGTGAAGAAAGAAAAGAGTTCAAGGCTTCTATGCCGTTAGTTACGTTGCACACTATTAACGCTTTCCAAGAACAGTGCGCGACGACAATGCCACAAGGGAACCTCGCTTCCATGTCCAAATGGAGCTAGTCTTTTATTTTTTTTTCCTTTTTTCATACGCCGTACGGTGTATCTAATGAAGGTATATTCTTTCAAGTTTCGTTCATTTTACTTTGTGCATATACATATATATATATTTCATTAATGTATAGAACGAATAGTAGTTAAGAGTTTCTTGTTTTCGTTTTATAAGAAACTGCAATGTAGTTTGTTAACCAAGAGAGAAGGAGCTCTAGAGATTAATTTCAGGGATGAAAGTGTTAATGTTTCAGGTTGTTTTATTAAAAAACTAAGTAATTGAAAACTATCCAGTGATTCTTTCTTTTTAACAATTAAATCTTTTTTAATTATTATGAAAGTATCATACACGTATTATTATTTCAATTGTATTAACAACTATGAGAAATTTTACTCGTGTAATTTAATAACTTGAAGAACAATGCGAGCATTTTTTAACAAAGTAAACCGTATTTAGCCTGGATGATTTAAAATTAATTCAGATGTTTCTTTCAACTTAAATACTAATTGTTCACATTAAAGTACAAATTATTCATATATTTTATATAATAATTTTCAAATTCATGCAACTCCATTTTCCGTAATTGACAATAGTTTCCTTTCACAAATCAATAGTTTGATTGTTTCGACTCTGACCACATACGAGTAAAAACGTCATTTCTTCACATAACCGCAAACCTTATATGTATATATGTACCTTTTACCAATAAACCATCGAAATAGATAAACCGATTCACTTTGGAAACGCGTTGAAATAGTTGCACGAGTTCTTACATCGACCAAATCAATTTATTTGGCTAGTATCCAGCCGACAGAAGAACATTAACATACAGTAGTTGCCACACTGTCGTCCCAATGTATATCATGTATAAAGCGATTTTGAGGTCAGAAAGAATTTAAGGATAAAAGCTATTTTGTTACAAGTATTAAAAAAAAATTTTGTTGAAGAAAAACAACGTTTTTTTAACTTCTTTTTTGATAACATTATACATATAATTTGTTAGATATTTTAATTAGAAACATTCATTAATTATTTTAATTTTAAATAACATTTGTTAAATAATTTTATTGGATTATTCAACCAATAGGCAGTTGAAAATTACATCTTTTAAGTTGTAACTTTTATATTTCTGAAATACACAAAAAAAAGTTTTTAGATCAGTCATGAGTGACTAACTGTAGAGTATAGAGCTTTCAAATTTATGGAATAATTGAAATGTCCAGTCATTCGAAACTGGCCATGTTAGGCAGATACGTGTATTTTAGTCTTTGGATAACATTTTTGGCTTACAACAAAATCACTTTAAACATATGAATATTTATTTATACTGTTATTTATTTAAAATAAAATTTTTTTAATTATTTTAAAATAAAATTTAGTGTGATGTGTAAAATTGTTTCTTCAAGTACGATTCATCAAAATATATTTCATTCTACGAGTTTGAATATATATCAACTAGCCTAGTTCAAGTGATATTCACAGCAAACTATGTAAAATACTAATTATATATTTATGCTTGTGCAAGCGTATGATTATAAAACAAATCATACTGAAAATTCTACAATGTACATTTTTCAAATGTTAAATCATTTTATTAAAATCATTCGTTCTGATTACAAAATTATTGTATAAATGGTCTTTTACAGATATCTTGACAGCATTATTCTCTCTTATCGGTCGTCGAAATGATTTAAAAGTTTCTCAGTTAATGGTCTTGCTATATTTAACTCCTTGAAAACTCTTTATGTCTATTTACATATTACTATGTATATTATTGTGAAACTATATTCGAATAATACAAATTTAAAATCTACATTTTAAAAAGCTTGTATATTATTTGCAAAGAAACGTTTTCAGATGTTCATCTTTAATTGTATTGAAACTTATGTATTATAAATAAAAAATAAGCGACATGGATTTTTTTTATCAGACGAAAAAGTTTTTAGGAGATAAAACCGTCTCTGAAAGTTATTAAAATTGGAGCATACTTATACAGCTTCAAGTAGTATAACTCAATATTTTTAAACAAAGGTTAAAATATTCCTTCTTAAAAGGGATTAAAAACGTAGTTTTTTATATCCCTCCGTAATTTTTAAGAGGTAAAAATAAAAATTTGTTAACAATTTTTCACAAAAATTTTAATAAAAATGTATATTGAAAAAGAAACTGAAAAAAATATGTTACATAAATTGAAAAAATAAAATCAATGAGTTTTTACTTTTAGTGAAAAAAATGATTCTTTTTAAAAACAAACAGTTTGTTAAATAAGTTACAGAGATTGGTATACAATTACATATTGCCAATTTCTTTTTCAAAATTTCATCTTTTAATTTACAAAGAGCCAATTAATTAGATTAAAGATATTTAAAGGCTATATACTCCTTAATAATTACATAAAATTTAATTTGACAAAAAAATATTGAGATTAAGTACTACGCTTCTATACTATTATCTTTATTTGAGGGATTATTTCATTCTCTATAAATCTTCTTTGGACAGTAAAAAATTCTTGTCATTTATTTTTATATCTTTTTTAATATATATATACGAATTTGTAGAGAATAAAAAAGGATTCTTTAAGAGGATCGAATGTTAGAAATCTATTTTTTTCACCAAACTGTAATTGTTTTTACTGATTGATGATATTTAAAGTAAATCAGTTGAAAAAAGAAAATAAAGTATAATATAGTAGTCTTGAATTACATAAAAAAAATAATTAAATTTTGCATTGACGTCACTAACAACACATTAAATAAATAAAGAAGCATCTTTCATTCGTTTAGTGTTAAGAAATGTCGAGTGCCTTAAAAAGATGGTCAGTTTCTCTAAAAATAATTCTTAAGAATTGATGAAATGATTAATCATTCGCTAAGGTTTTCATTCGCTCGAATTTCTAAGGATAAATTTTATTTTTCCAACCGAGAATTCAACCTACGTAGAAAACAAGGTCGACGAACATTCGACCCTTACAGCGAAAGAGAAAAAATATTACCAAATTCCACTTTGGATTTGCCACTTTCCTTTTTTTAGATAGCTTTTGTCCTCTTTTTTGAAAGGAATCTTTTAAGAGAGTGAGAATAAGGGGAGACGAATTGTTAGAGATTTTCGAAGAGAGGCTTTTTCTCGTTTTCTTTAATCTACCTTTTTTATCGGAGAAAGATAAAGAAAAGTGAGAAGCGTATTTTGCTATAATGTCTTTAGTTTTTGTAGCTGAAGGTTTTTTCTTATATTTAATTGAGTTAGAACATCTCATGTCACAAGGATTTTCGTTTTTTGGTGAATGATATATTTAATTCACACCATTTTTTTTATTTAATTTCAATATTTTATATAATTATAATATTCTTTGAATACACATTTGAGTAATAAACGATAATTATTGTAACAAGTAATATGAATTACTAATGCAGCTATAGATTCATAATTCATTTATTTCAATAAACATAATAATATCTTAAAATATACCATATTAACAATGATAACAAACTTTCAATAACAAAACATAATTATTCTATATATTTAACTTTTTCATGATATTTTTGCTTTTATACAATATATGTCAGAAGTGTAAAACAGAAAAATCGAGGAATTTTTTTCCCAACAACGACCAAAAGAGGTCGTTACATCCCCTGTGATACAAAGGTTCGATATATTTGAAAGCCCCGGCGAGTGTTTAATAAAACATGTATTAGGTCACCACCACCTTTCCTTTATCTTTCGGGATTATCTTTCCTTGTCCTTTGAATTCTGATTTCTCACTTTATTCTCCTGCCTTTTCCCTTCTGAACTTTTGAGATTTTCACGGAGATATATCTTTTTCAAAGAGCCCTGTTGGAGCTATATCAAAAGTTTTTTTTTCGCTTTTACATATTTTTGGATAAATGAAAAACAGTTTTTTTGTGTTACAAAGTATGATTCCAATTCGAAATTTTTAATGAAAATTCAAAAAAGGAAAAGCCAATTTCAAAACTTTAAAAAGATTATAATTCAAATAATAAATATTATTAATAGAACTTACTAAATTTTAAGTATATGATTTATCATATATAAATGTAACAATATATTAAGCTATAAGCAATTATTACTTATGATAATTTTAAAAACTAATTATTCAGCAAAAGCTACCGCATTTATATTCTAATTCCTCTAAAAGTAAAGTAAATTAGCCTGTGTAAATTGTTGGAATACATAATTTGTAATAAGAAAGTTTACATGCTAAATGTATTAAGTGTACATACGAATTAGACTTATGAAAGTCAATTTTAACTGTCATAAATTCATTTAATTTCATACATAAGCTGCTGCAAAACATTGCAATTATATAGACTTAGCTGGTAACCTTAACACAACAGACTTAATTATTATTAGTGAGAATAAAAGTAAAACAGATCTAAGAGAATAAGAAAAAAATCTAATATTTCAAACTAAAACATCTTGAAATTTATTTATTTTGAATCATTGAAATAAAATATAGTTTAAAGGTTTCACATTATTTTTTTTAATTTGTGTATATGATTGTAGGTATTTTAGTAATAATTATAATACATCAACTTTCTTATCATAAACTTATTTAATCATTTTAATAACTAGGTTATTTTAGATTCAACAAAACTTAACAATAAAAAAATTCATCATTACGATATTAAAATTAAAAATTCACAAAAAATTATAATAATAATATATATTTATTAAATAAATAATAATTGTACATTACTCGCTATGCGAACATAATTACGATGCTTTTAAGTAGTCTAAGTCTATCTTTGTGGCTATCCTCTTTAACGAATTTTACAAATCTCTACACGGAAAAGGAACTAGCTTGAAGATTGGAAAAATTTAGGTTGGTTTTTATCTTTCACGAAAAAAGTAAAAAAAAAGAAAGAAATCTAGTTGAAAAAGTTTTATTTAAACGATAAACCTTTTAAAATATTAACACATACTTTGGATACGAAAAAAGAAATGAAAAAATGTTAAAGGAATGAACGTAATCTTCTAGTTATATTATTAATTCTCGATGCTGTAAATTTAAAACGCTTTCCCTTGGCTGACACGAATATTTAAGATTTACTTTCCTTTTTCGTTATTTACAGTGCTCATTAAAAATCAATCGACTACTGCAGACATTGATGAATAATTAAGCATTGAAATATTTTTTTAATCGGCATGCTAAACATTAATTAGGGAATTGTAAAAAAAAATAAGACTGCATCAATAAAGCTTTGATTAAAGTTAAAAGTTAATCACATCTTTATATAAAGTTACAAAGGCAAATAAAAAAGTAATCTCCATAACAAAGAAAAGCATCGATAAAAAAAAATCGCAACTTTCCATAAGTATCTCACCATAATAAAAGTCACAGGCATTGCTCCTTGCGAATTTAAAAAAACTTTTTCCTCATCAAACAATAACTTTCCGATAAAAGTTTTCTTTTTTTATAATTTCGATACAAAATCAGAAAAAAAATCTGAATCATATTTCTTTTTTTTTCTTTTGTTTATCATTGTTGCGAGGTTTTGCGAGCTATCTTCAAGTTCTTTCGATTACGTAAAAAAATAAAGGGAGCATTTTCTCACGGCACATTGTTTCTGTAAGCGCAAGATCCGTGTCCTATTAGAAACGTATTGTATCCGCGGCAATCAGGCAACCTTTTGTTTGAGCGCAGCTCTTCAGTTTCTTTTTTATTTTTTTCATTTTTTGTTTCTCTCATTCTTTATTTTCTATCTTTTTTTATTCTTGCTAATGATGAGACGAAGAAGTCGCAACGTGTGCTTGGGATTGTCTTCTTTGTTTTATTTTTCTTTCTTTGTTTCAATTGAATACTTGAATGATAGAGTTATTGGGTCTTGATTATGCAGAGAGGCTTTTTTTCTCTTCGCAATAGGTAGTCGTGATTTTCAATTTATGATTACGATGAATGATGCATGCAGATTTCAAAAGATATTGTTTCGGTGAAAAAAATTAAGTTGCTTCTTTTTACTCATTAGGAAATAAAAAAATGAGAAGAAAATAGTTAACATAAAGAAAAAAAGGTATAAAAAGAATATAACGCTTTAATTTAAGAACATTAATTTTATTGCTCCACAGTATTGAATATGCAAGTATTTGCACCTGAAATTCGTCATTATTTAAGTAACTTTTGATTTAGAAGCATCTTTGAAAGTAATTTAAAATTAAAATTATAAGAACAAGTTTTAATTTGATCTTATCGAATATTAAAGTGTAAATTTATTTATGAATTTTTCAATTAGTTCTTACCATAAAAAAGAAAAGAACATCCATCTCAAGTATAGAAAGTTAAAATATCTTAACAAATTAATATTTCTATTTTTACTTTTGAAAAAATCTTTTTTGTTTCTTCTTATTTAACTATACTTTTTTCTTCACCATTCTGACGATTCCTCAAGAACTAAAGCGTAATAAAAGTCACGACTTAATGAAAACATAGTGTCACTCATGTAAACAGAAACAGTGTATAGAAGGGACAAGAAAAAAACATTGAAAAAAAAGAATGTTTAACATCTTTTATCATTAACTGAGCAAAATTTTGCACAAAAACAACATTAAAAAATAATTACATAGAAGGTATAAAAAAAATAAGGAGCTTATTGCGCTAGAACTCTTACGAATTTAATATATACTAGAGTATATACTAAAATATATGTTTATTATAGTTAAGAAAATATAGTCAAAATTCGAATAGATTCGTTAATTATTTTTATTTGATTTTCAATAGTTATAGAAATATATTTATATTTAACAAAGCATATATAATAATTTATAATTTATTTATTCTTATGTTTCTGAAAATATTTAATGTATTTAATATTTTTTAAAAAATTTTTTTTAAAGTTACTGTATTTATGCTATCATTGCGATACTAATTAGCAACGAAAATTGTCAGTGTTTTTGTGAAGACAGAACATGTAACGTACAGTGGTGCTTGTATGAATCGGCTTAGTGCGGGATTCGAACTCGGAACCTCGAGATTACGAATCCATCGCTCAATGACAATGTATTTAATCAATGTGCTTTTAGTTTACTGTCATATCTGTTCTTCTAATATACTTATTTTACCGTTATTTTTAAAAATAATGAACTTGAAAATGATCGCAAATTAAGCAATGTAATGTAATATAATGTAACAAATTCACAACACCATCAGTAATTGGTTAATTTAAAAAGCGTGATGTTTGAATATTCAACAAAGTCAAAAAGTTTGCAAAACGGATAATCCACACTTAAAAACGTTGCGTGGTATTGCTACCCTGGTAGAAGGTTAACAGGTTTCACCCGTTAAGCTAATAATAATGAGCTAAAATCAGTAGCTGAAAGCTATGTTTTAAGGGTCTCGCTTATTTCTAGCTAGAAACCCAGTAAGATTTCTACCAGGGTAACAAGATATTTTTCATATGATTGACTCGATCCAATTAAGTAACGTAATAAGAAAAGAAAAGGCTATATACAATATAACAAAAAAATATGCTATCCCACAATTTAGAATTAAATTTTTTTCAACTTTTTTTTCTTATTTAACGTCGCTGTATTTATACTATCATTTTGATGCTAATTAACGACGCAGGTCATCAGTGTGTTTGAGAACAAAGCACACGTAATATACAAAGGTGCTTGTATTAATCGGCCGAGACCGGGATTTGAACTCAAGAAAGAAAGTATTAATAACAAATTCACAACGCCATCTTGAATGAATTCATCATCATTCATAACAAACGCTGTAATTAACGTATATTCCCTATACAGTAGCTTATCATTTTTTTAAAATATGATTAAAAAATGTTTTTTATGGTAATTATAATACATTATGATACTAGTGGCATAAGTAGCCTATTATGGCATCACGTGTATTAGCGCCCGAGCGAGGGTGATAATTTACGCCATGCATTAGGCCACTTATACCACGAGTATCATACGATATTTTATAGCACTGATTAACATAAATCCATTGTCACGCCTGTCCGTGGCATTGGCAGTCCAAACGTAGCGAGGCCGATAAACCACGGTGCAATAATGGACTACTTGTGCCACTGATAGGCGTGACATAAATGCGGATTTATGCCACTATAAAGAAATATTTTGTGGATATTTTTTTATAGATATCCATTATAACGTGAATAAAAAGAGTGCATAATAAGTAGTTTAGAAAAGGTTTGTAAATCTTAAAATTTAAGCATGCGCATATTTCATTGTGCTATAATATTTTATTAAAGGCCAAATATTAATCTGTACATTCAATAAGTATTGAATCAATAACTGGCCCAATTATTTTATTTCTAAATAATGATCCATTAAATCAAACAAGTTTTAAAAAAACGCGAAAATTCACTAATTAAATTAGAAGGTTCTACAAAGAAAAAAGAGAAAAAATGTAAAAACCTGTCTCACAATCGATTATAATTCTATATTAATTAATTTATTTTGCTTAATATGAATTTTTTTCTTCTATTTGTGAAACTTTTCATGATAAAATGTTTAGAATTCAATGATAATAAGCATTTTTTAAAAATTTCTTTCATTAATTTATTTCCTGGTTTTCGCATTTCATCACTTCATGCAAAAAGCAACGTATCCTCTTTTTTTTTCTTTTTTTTAATTGAACGACACTCTCAAGAACGTTGATATACTATAACGATCATTGCAAACGTTTGCAATTTACTGGGCCAGTGCATTCGGTGAGAGTATAACTACGTTGCTTCGCTAATTCGCTCGCGTGCGACACTTGTCACGCACGTTGGAGATCCTTATCACAAATAGATGTCTCTAAATTGCAAAAGCATTTATATAGTTCAACTCCGAGGATACGTGATCAAAAGCAGCTTGACTTGCATTTTCTCTATATATACGGATTACAGGATTGAAAGATAATGTCAATTTAGTTTATCTATAAATATTTTAATTTTTAAACGACATTAAAAGTACATTCCGAACCCATGACAACGTGATTTGAAAAAGCTTTTATTTCTATCGTGAAACAATATATCGGAAATTGCACCAAACAGTAGAATAAAGAGCTTTATACGTACAAAAAAAAGAATCCATGCTTTCAATCTCATTTTGATTTATCTAGCTTTCTACTGTTTTTTACAGTAATTTTTTTTCTTCTTTTTCCCTGTTCATTCATTGGATTATTTCTAAAAGCATATTGAAGTAATACTAATATTACAAAGAAACTTTCTATGTACAGCTCCATTATATTTGAATTATATTTAACTTTTCAAATTGAGATTTGCTTTTGCATCATGAGAAATATTTGACGAGATTTACTTTTAATCAGTAATAATACTTTGAAAGAAATTTTATGCTACAGCAATAAAGTATCAATCATCTTTGATAAAATTCTATTAGCTAAAATTTTATTAAAGATATTTTGATACTAATGAGATTCCCAAAAGTTAATTACACAAAGAAACATTGACAAAGAAGCGGATCATTAGTACGAGTATTCAAAACTAAAACAGCAGAATTATAAAACTTTCTTCTTTTTTAGAGACAAAAGCTACATCAGAAAATAACTCATGCGAGTCATCTGCACTTCGTATAATGAAGCAAAACCAGCTATGACTTGAATATTTAAGTATTCGTATTTTATATATCTGCAACGACTACTATTCATACACAAACCCTTGACTCTAATACAACAGAAACATAACCCTTGAAAAATACTTAGCTTGCTAAGGTGTATATTTTCTATATATTATATATTTCAAATTTTGTAAATAATTTGGATATGAATTTGAATTGTTGTATATATTTTTCTTATCTTTATGTATAACAACAGTATACTACAGTATACTCTAAATATACGGCTGTTTATGTAACTGTAGGAATAAAATTCTTTACAACGGACTTGAGCCCTTTTCGCGTACTCTTTATTCTCATTTATTTCTATATTATAATTTAAGTATTCTATAACTATTCAAAGTGAAGGGTTATATTGAACGCATTTATTGAAGTATCATTATTATTATTATTTAAGAGCTAAAAAGAGAATAATTCGGTGTAAAAATACGTGAAAGAAGAATGTGGCCATATATCTAGAATTCAGTGTAGTAAGAAATACATGGTATGAGATACTGATTGATGTTTGCTTAGCGATTTAATATAGCGTATAGTAAGATAGAAATTTGCCTAATCTTGTGAAAATTTGTATTCAGGTATATGAAAAGGGGATGAATAATTGCATAGGTGATGACTTGCCGAGCATCCAAGCTCATGATCATACAAATCGCTTTTCCAAGCCAAAGTGAAAACGATGGTCTAGCGAAATTGATTGACGAATATGGACGCTGATGTTGCTGAAGCTCAGGTATATATAAGAGGATTAAAGTATATTTTTATATTAATGTATTACGTAGAAAAAATATATTGAGAAGGATGATAATCTACTTTTCAAGATGATCATTTTAACTTTGAGTATTCTTTTCTTATATTTATAAATAGTACAAAGTTATAATAATAAATTTCAGACAGTATACAAGAAAAAAATATATAAGCTAAAAAAAATTTAAAGTTTTAGACACGATTGCTACACGATAGAACCTTATATTGTTACCATAAAAAAAATATGTTGTTATTTTCTCCAAAATTTTTTGTTGCGGCTCAATAAAACAAAGTAAACTGTATTTGTAAAATTAAAAGCTAAAATAAGTATATTTTTAATTGGTTCTATATTTTGAATAATCCATAAAAACATTTTTTTCGTGAATTCTTTATGGATTGTAATAATTGCCAATGAATTTTGTTTATGCTATTATAAGAAGTAAACAGAATTAGATTGACCATATTTCACTGGGTGAAATTAAAGTTATAGAATTTTGAAAAATCGAGAAAGATGAACTTTTTGAAATCATCAAAAAGTACTATTTTGGATTCGGTGTCAACAGTAATTTTATACAAAAATTTCCAACATAAAAATATATAATACATTATTATAAAACTTCTTTATGATAAAAACAAGTAGCAGTAACTCAAAAACAACCAATTATAATAAAAAAACTTTTTTAACAAAAGTTGTTGACCTTTTTGAAATACAATTTGTTTGAAAGTTATTGTCTACAATAAATTTCTCTTCAAATAATTAAGCCCAGACTCTCTGGATATTGTTTTCTATTTTTTATTTGAATTATATACTTCAAATATTGTAATATATGATTAATATAAAATATTGTAATTTATCATAAAATGTAAAATATTACCTATACCATACTAACTATTTATGTCTAATGTCGCATCAAAAGAGACAAATAATAATGATAATTAAAAACTAAAAAAGCATACAAAATATTTCACAGCAGAGCTCATAATGTAAATATAATTTTTCATTTATTATAAAATTAAAGACATCTGTGAATTTTTTGATTTACATAAGACTAATAAATCTTTGGTTACTTACAAAATCTATCTAACAGTTTTGCCCTACTTTGATCATTCGTTTAATTCTAGAATCATCAACAAAAGCCTGGAGGATTTTAGTTACTCCGTAGAGGCCGAAAATTTCATTGACTTAACTTGTACGTGAAGTTAGAGCCGCGAATTTAATCTACCAAATACCGTAGGATTTAGGTGCGGCCTTTTCACATATACCAGGATGTAAGGGAATAGATTCGTTATGTATGTAGGTGTAAGGCTTATACTGACTTCGTTTCAGTTAGAAAGGGAAAGAGAGAAAGAGAAAATGATATATAGCTTCCAATTAATCGTTCGATACGCAGCTGTGTACGGCAGCAATATGCGTTATTAGAAATCAAGGAAGTTTACTTTTCATCTTCAATTATTTTAATAATTTTCTTTGTAATTTTGTTTTATTAAATTTATAAATCTGGATTTAAAAACAAAAAAAAATGCATGAAAATGCATTGAAATTTTTTTTGTCGATAGAATACAAACTGCGTTTGATTATAACATGAATCTAATATTGTACGTGACTTAACTTATAATAAAATACAGTACGAGGTGTAAGATATTTTATTTTACAATTTTCTTCTTTGAATTTTAAATATAAATATTGTATTAATATATCTTTTTAATTTTATTTTTAAAAGCACCT
This sequence comes from Anastatus disparis, assembly GCA_017163975.1. Lineage (NCBI taxonomy): Eukaryota > Metazoa > Arthropoda > Insecta > Hymenoptera > Eupelmidae > Anastatus > Anastatus disparis. Next base: position 9,365,697 of record JAFFSR010000251.1, read on the forward strand.
ATATAATCAAACTTTTGTATTTCGATTTCAGAAATGAAAAGTATATTAATTATTCAATCATTTATCGTATGAATGTTTATGAACTTTAGGTTTACGAAATAAATATAACCAAATATTTCGTTGAAAGGAGATTATTCATAAGTGCATAATAATTCAAACACTTGTAATTTAAGTAAAATTTTTGGATGCCTTTTAGGTGCATGATCGAAGTTCTTATTTGAAAGTCTATTATCTTTAAATTGTATCATTGTATATTATGGTAAAATATAGTCTCCGAAAAACTTCTAAAAAGACGTATATTTTTTAAATATTTCAACGAAAATATATTTATCTAAAGTAATATATAATTTACTTTAATCCAAAAATTTAAAAAGATATCTTTTTGCATTATTTCTTGCTGATAAAAATTTATAGATAAGCATAGTGCATTAAGTTGTATCTGAGTAACTTTATTTTTTTAAAACAAACTTCTTCATTTACTATCTTTTTCAAAATGCTAAATGTGACTAATAAACTTGCTCTCTTTGAAATATCTGGAAAAAAAATATTTCATCGTAGGATTTGTCTATATTCATTTTTCATGGGAAGATACAGTGCTTATCAGGTAGAATGTAACCGATTTTGTTACAAAAGGGAGGAAAATTTTTTACATATCTTTCAACATCACCAGATATATTCCATTCTAAATCTAGTTAAATGTACATAAAAAGAATGACAAAGATGTTAGAGAGATAAAGATAAAAAAAAAGAAGGGAGAGGTAAAAATTCAAGCGAGAGAAAAGTTTAATCAATTTTCGACCACGTTCGCAATATGCTTTTTATGTTTTCTTACCTTCGTTTAATTACTGTCATTTATTTAGATGAAAGAAATTAAATGAAGAAATGAAAACATAAAAAATATTTTGTTAATTCAAATTCTATTTTTAAAATATATTTTATTAATATTTTTATCTGATTTTAGGATTGTCATCACTGTCTATCTAATAATTACATACGTATAAATTAAGTTAAAAAAATTAAAATGAACTTAAATAAAAGAAAAAATGCCTAGTAAATGATATATTTTTTCTACGAGAGTTTATTTTTTAGGCTGTTAATTACTAATCTTGCTTTAGTATTCTGATCGTTATATATTGTTGTCAAATAAACGAAAAGTTTAAAAAATGTACAAAAGTAAAAATTTCAAAAAATTTTATCATGAAATTTTTGTATTTTTCAAGTTTAAATTGAACTCTATACTATAACTATTTGTAATGAAATATATTATTATTATTGACGAGAATTAAAATTTCTGTGCAGGTATTATAGATAGTATGCTCTAGATATTTAAAGCAATAAAAATTGATTAACCTTCATTGATTTCAGAACTTTTTAAGTCGTATTTTCAATATAAATAAATTTAGATTCGAGCAGTATAATAAAGAATTATGGATCACTTCGATACTAATTTCATTACCTTGCAAATCTAACATTAGACATTCATTGACCGACTTCGAAAAGCCTCAAAACCATATGTTCAATAATATATAATATTCCTTAGTTTAATTGCGTGAATCATAGAATGAAAAAACTTTTAATTCGCATTATTTATTACCGAACAAGTTGTTCAAAAAGCTTTAATCCAAAAGGAAAACAAAGAAATCACTCTATTATCATTATCTCGAAGAAAGTTTTCCAAATCTAACTAAACAAAAGTGCCGTAGTTTTTCTTTTAAGACAAAGTCGTATACGTGGGTGTGTGTATGTGTATCGTCTTAGCTTTATACATAAACTCTCCGCCTTTTCCACGTAACATTCCCCGCGCTTACGGTTAGTTTGCTATCACGATGTATATAGTTACAAGTGAACCATGAGAGACTATACACTAAGTTATCCAGCTCCTACTTAAAGTTACGCAAAGACTTGTGCCAAAACTTTGAGACTTCTCTTTCATCTCATTCCTCTTTCTCTTTCTATCCCTGGAGCACGATATAATGTATATGGGTATGAGTGCGTGAATATGTGTACACGTGCGTGTCGGTGTACGAGTTTGTATTGACCTGGTTTTCTTTGTAGTAGAACGTAATTCAGCTGAGCTTCCGGTCGAATTGACCTAGCATTCGACTATCCTCTTCAGAATCTCCGAGCTATTACTTTTTGTTTTTGTTTTCAAAAGGAAAAAGTTCAACAAGAATAAGAAAAAACAAAGTTGGATTTACGTAAAAAAGAAAACCAGTAATTGAGTCGCAGACGTTTGTTAGATGATGTACGTGCTTTGCTTTATGTTTATGGCAAACGTTTTATACATTCCTAACATCTTAAAATATTTATTAATTTTAATTTAAATGATATCAAAAAGAAATAAAATATGATAATTATTGAAAAAGAAAAATTATAGAATTTTTATTATTAATTTAACGAAAAATCCAAATCCAAAAATAATAAATTAATAAATTTTATTAAAATGTATTCTTTAAAAAGAAAGGCTCAACAATATTAAATATGTAAACCATGTACATACATATATATTTGAAACATTTTTGAAAAGCGAAGTGTTTTAAGTAATCAGTAAGTTCTGCCAATTTAAAAAGCAAAGCTGGCAATTGCAGTAAACAGTACACGTATACATGTAGATAGGTACACTCGTCATGAGTTAATTAGTGTTTTGTAGAAACGACCGAAGTAGAATCCACTTGGCCGTTCCATTTTTTTCGGCTCTCTTCTTTCTCTTATAAGCTGTTCTCCTTTTATGCTTTCATGCACTTTTTTTAGTTTGTTTTTTTGGTAAACTTATTTACAAACACATGCACAAGACGCACACACGTAAATAATATTCTTTTATAATATTTTCTATAAATAAAGGTAAAAATCAAAGATGAAATTTTTGGATCAATTAGGGAACTAAAATGTTATGAGATATCTTATCAACTAAACTCGTAAAATGCTGACTCGTTAAATTGTCGATAGGGCAAAAGGGAATAGTGAAATTTATTTCATCACGTACGGAGGATAAATCTACCATTGAAACTTTCGTTTTATGAGACTGTTAAAAAAAAAGTACTTAGGTAAAAACTTGATCGATTTATTGAGATTGAAAACAAATTTTTGATCAATTATTAAATACCTGTTAAAATATATTCATTTAAAATTGCCAACTATAGTTATACCTGGAATTAGCTAAAAACCCGTTAAAAATGTCTTAATTAGCTGGTTTCAGGCTAATTTCTAGTTAAGTTTCTACGAGAGTATTTTCTTTTATGTAATGTTTAACTTTATAAAAAATATTTTCAAATTTTCTACTGTTTCTATATGATTTTAAAACTTAAAGAATTAAATTATTATATATTTTATAGAAGCTTTTATCATTACATTTATTTAAAAGTAAAAGAATAAAATAGCTATTTTTATTATCTTTGCTAGTACTGCGCGTTAAGGGACTAAGAGAATGATAGTATATAAAGTATTGCAATCTTCTTGAAGACCAAAATTCACAAGGGAGTAACAAAGGTGGGAAAAAAGCTATTCACTCTTGAAGAAGTAAAAAAAAAGTCTTTCGCCTAGGGTGAATGGACACAAAGAACTAGAAACTCTGAATGCTATCTTAGACGAAAAAGAGCGGGTTATTTCGTTATTTCGTCGACGAACAAAATACAAAAACACGTGTCTCTATGTAGGTGTGATAAAATCTTTATGACTTTACTATATATGATAAAATAAAGTTTTTTGATATAATCAAAATTAAAAGAAAAAATAGATTTTTTTCTATGAATTCTTAATTATATAATGTTCAAAAAAATCTACATTTTAAAAAATTCCTGTTTTTAATTCAGATACAAGAATTAACTATGTTATTTATGCATCCCTTAATACTAAGATCTAAGCTCTTTACATCTTCTCTAATTGTTCAACCCCAAATACTTCTTCAACTAGACTAGATCTCATGATTCTTTAAGTTCGTTATCGGTTTGACTATGTTTAAAAGTTCCTAACGTTTTATTTACCATATTGAATACGTATTGTGGCTTTCGTTCCTTCGCCTAGCATCAATTGAGATATAATGTCGTATTTTGACTTTTGAAGTTGAGTTTTTTGAAAATTACGATGGACATTTTTCATAAACTAATTTTCTTTTAAGAAAGAACGTCAGAAATATCAGGCTGGAATTCATACTTATGCGTGTAAATTGAAAAATCAAACATCTATCCGTAATATCATACGTTTTATAAGATGCACAAATAAAAAATAAAATCTGTCAAAAATAAATTGGTTATATGTTATACTTTTATACACATTTAAACAAACACATGAATCCGATATTTTTATTTACAGAAAAAATTCTAATTTAATAAATATTTAAAATAAAATTTAAACTATCAATATTTTCAACATTTATTGAATCATACATCAAACTAATACAACAGAATTTTCCACAACATATCTATAATTTGATAACAAATTAAAGTCGCGCAAAAAACTCATATTAATCTCATATTCTCCAATTTTTTACATAAAAAGTCTAAGGCATCAATTTAGCTAATCTTAATCTATGCGACTGATTAACGAAAGATCATATCTTCATGTTTAGTATGGAAAAATGATATCTAAAATTTTTTAAGTGCGTACGCGTGTTTTTTTAGTTAATAAAACTAATTAGTCTGCAACAGAATGAGCTTGGATGATGAGAAAAAAAACTGAAGGACTTCAAAAACAATAGTATTTATTATCTATAATGATAAGCTATTCTTATGAATAAACTTATCTTCACGATGAAATAAGCTTCAATGCTTCGACATTATATTTTGTGAGCGTTTATACAGCTGACGCATTGAAATTGTCAGATTAAATATTGGGTTGTTTCACTTGATTCATAAGTATAATACTTTATTTGCTTTCTAAGAAGCAATCAAACTAATAATCATTTATGTTTATGCTTGGTTTGCTGATGCTAACTGTCATGCGGAAAAAAAGATTTAATTAATTCTTGTGTTCTATAAAATAAACCAGTGAATTGCTATTCTTGTAAATTTGTACTAATCATCAATAAATGTTCATAGAAATATGGAATATAAAATTGAGCAAAGTAAATATTTGTTTGATCTATCTTGAATGGTTGTTACATTTGTTTAGAATAATTTAAATTAGGTTTAAATGGACTATAAATATAATTAAATTAATGTAATTAAAATACATTTTTTAACTTTATATTTGAAAAAAAAAAAAATTTTTTGCATGCTTCATATTTTTAAAAATAATTATAGTCAGAAATATATAAAACGCTGATAATTTTAATTATTAACTTACAATAATTAATAATTTAATTTTTGATCTTAATGAAAAATGAATCATAAAAAATTAAAGCAATAAGCATAAAAATGAAATAAATGAAATATTACACAAAATTTGGAAAAGTTATTTTATAATTTTTTATATTTTAACAAAAACTTTTTCTTATGAATAAATAAAGGTGCTGGTAGACATAAAAAAAAAATTTAAATAAAAAAGTAATATGCTTCAGGGTCTTTTCATTCTTGTGTTTCTTCCATTTAAAAGTAATAATTGTTTTGCTTAAAACTTTAATAGATATTTATTTTAATATTAATGGAAAGGCAGAGGTGTACATTTTTTAATTCTATATCATTAAATGGTTTGACATAATTAACTGAAATACTTTTCTTTCTAACATTTAATAACAAGTAAAATAGGAAATGTTTTACGTTCATGAAAGAAATATTTAATCAATGATTGCAAGCTTATTTTATCATTAAAGAATAATATTTCAATATGCTTTTCTTTTTTGATGAAGTATTCTACGAATGAAGCAAAAATTCATTATTATAAATATTTGAATATTCAAATACTAATTGTAATTTTGAAACTTAATTATTTCGAGTTCTTTTAGAAATAAAATGATGCTACGTGATATTATCTCTATAAAGCGTATTAAATAATGATTTCACAAAAGAGGCAACGTATATTAAATTTAATTACGTTTTAGTTAAAAGTCATTTTGTAAATTTAATTTTGTCAATTAATAAAGTTGATGAAGTTTACAGAACACAATACGTATTTATTAAAAGCATGTTAAATTATAAGCATAATTGGAATATATTAAAATTTTTAATTAATTTAATAGATCAGTTAATTTAATTTATATAAAGTATCAAAAATTTTAGTAATAATTTCGTTAAAGCGAGCATTTTGCTTATAATAGCATTTTGGTAAAAAAATATTAGGATACAATATTATACACGAAACGATAAATAATTAATTCATTTTAACATCAGTTCTGGAGATCGTCAGTGGCTCAGTCAGTAGAGCGATGGATTCGTAATCTCGAGGTCCCGAGTTCGAATCCCGCTCTCAGCCGACTTGATACAAGTACCACTGTACATTATATGTACTTTTTTCACAAACACATTGATGATCTCCGTCGCTAATTAGCATCGCTATGATGGCATAAATACAGCGACGTTAAATAAAAAAAAACAGTTTTGAAGACAAAATTTTTAAAAGTTGCCTTTTTTCTAATTAATCAAAGATTTTATAGGTTTAAAAACAATGAATAAAATATATTTTTCTTAAAAAATGTATCAATACAAAATAAATATTTTTTGTCAAATATTATAAAGTATTGATTTTCATACTTGTTCGTCATTGTTAAAAATGTTATCGAACAAAGAAATGATAAGCTATTTATTTTTAAAAAGATTTTAAGCAATAAAAAGTTAATATAAGCATCAATAAATAAACGTAGCGTCGAGTAAGACACGTCTAAGGTGTGAAAATATTATGCAATAGATCTATTATTCCCACAAGGAGTACACAGTGTGCGCAAACAACATGATATATGTATAGACAGTAAGAGGCTTTTGCCTCCATTGCGTGAGCGACGGTTATGGCAAAACTTGTCGACACGAAAGTCTTCCTTTTTTTCTTACGTTCTTTTTTTAACGTCAGGTTGTACATTTTTAGACCATTACTTATCTAATCATGTACAAGAAAGAAAAGTTTTTGAACTAAAAAAATAAAATCTAAACATGTCTAAGAAATATTAGCTCTTACAAAGTTTTTTTAAGGTCATAGGCATATTAACACTACTTTAAGTATTCAACGTAAAAAAATATTCAGTGCCAGGTTACAGGAAATCAGATTCTTTTTCAAGTTTGAAATATTTTTTTTACATAAAATTGAGAAGGAAACCGTGTTTATACGATCTTAATTTTTCCAAAGTTATAAACTGTTTTGTTTGAAAACTGTAAGAGAATAAAAATGTCTACAAAAATTAACTTTGAGCACAATAATCATTATCTAAACACGTTTTATGCTTGATTTTTGGTCTTTTTGAACACATTTTTTTTTAACTATAAGAATTTATTCTCAACTTCCATGCACAGAAAGAAATTTGGCAATGCATGATTACCATTTTCTGATCATGTAGGATTTCAAAATTATTTGAAATAATTTATTTTAAATTTGGTAAAGCATTTTTCTCAAAATTGTAATGTAATATTTCAAGAAGCTTCGAAATACCGTATGCTATGCTTGAAATCTTACATGTCAACAAAGAGAAAAAGAATCACAAAACTTGACATCCCAGATGTCAAGCGCATTGAATCCTGTATTTCAAGGATCGTTGAAATGATATATTACCAACTATTTCATTAACAAAGTCGAAAATAGTAATGTATTATTCAATGGATGTTCATTTAGTATTTCAATCAACATTAAAATCTTCTATTGCCAAATTTCTTTCTGTGTGTCTTTTAAATGAACTTGTTTTAAGAATATTAATTACATAGATATATGTGTACAAATTTTATTCAATTTGAAAAAGAAAACCTTACAATTTAAACTTATTAAAATATTATTTGGATTTCTATCTTCAGGATAAAAATTTTAATTTTTTTCATCGTTTATTTTCATAAATCGATTTAATCATGTAAATTTAAACTTCCATCTTTTAAAAATAATATAATGGTTCGATAACCGAATAATTGAAGCATTTCCTAATTCAGATTGACATTTTGTTTTTATAAGTATAATATCAAATCTTCATTTTTGCTATTTTCCTTATAATTTTTTAATAAATAAAATCAAATTACGAAGTAGTTGCCTTAGTCTTCTTTTTCCATCATACTAAGTTTCGCAGAAAATTGGAAAATTATTGTTATCTTGACGCTCTCTTGAACTGGATTTTCCCAAGAGGAAAAATTCTGCAGCTATCGTCTCTGAAGTTTTTTTTAATTTTCTTTTTTCCCATGGTTTATAAGAACAGCGCCTTGAGATCTAGGAGCATTTGATATATCCGCGCACGAAAAGAAAAAAAAGAGAGAAAAAGAGAACAATTTTGCTTCCTTCTCGAAGGAGTTAAAGAGAAGAAAATCTAATAGAGCTCTAGAGGACAGCCGCAGGGAAATTCCTACTCATTTTCTCAGTTTACCTTTTTTTTTCTTAGCTCTTCAGCTTTACTCTTTTTGTTCTAGCAAATTTAACTTAAGGGAAAATTTATTCAATGATATAATTAACATGCAAGTTTAGTTATCAGAATTTTAGGATATTTTATTCAATCTTCCTTATTAATTTTCAAATTATTTAAATTTCAAATTTTCTGATTAAAAAAATTTTACTTAAACAATCTTCTTATGTGAATGTTAATTATAAAAACTCATAAGGTGATAGTAAAAATTTACAAATAAGAATGGTAGCGTCAAAAAATGTACTTCAGATAAGAGAATATATATCAGTCAATTAATTAAAATAAATATTTCAAGCTGAAATTTTATTTTTAATATTGAATAATAATTAATTTTCTGATTGTAATAATGAAACTAATTATTTAAAAATGGTTTTTTCAATTCTACTTGTTCAAGTAAAATAAACTTTAAAACATACTTTGAAATGTTTTTCAGTAATTGTAATGATCCATAATACGTAATCAATTCACGAAAGTTCATTTTACATTTCTTTTTAGGAACGATAAACTAAAAAAATCTTTCAAAAAATGCTTAATTGAAAGGGATTTGTGAAAAATGATTGGATAGAAAAAAATGTTAATCTCAACACAAAGCCATAAACGAGTTAGTGATCATAGTGATCACCAAATCCCTTTAGGTATAACACAGTCACGCAAAATGGAATTTTATAGGAAGGATTAGTTATAGACTTGTTTTTTCAATACTGAAAGCATAGCTTGTACTATGCTTTGACTATTTTATTAAGCGTTCAAATTTATCGATATTTAGGTTGAATTTTATTTTGTTTTTGAAAAATTGCATTAATAAATATAAAAGACAAACTTCGGATGAAAACTGCGTTGGTTGTTATTATTAGTTTCCAAAAAAGTTTTTTGATTTATTAAAAACAAAAAATAGTGTCTTTATTTACTTCGATTATTTTTAAAATTTTAATAAAATGAAAGTATTTACTTGGATAAATATAATTATGGAAAAATAATAATGATTAGCTAACTAAGCTAAGATTAGCGTATTGTTTCGCCAAAATATTGTATTATTTTGACTTTATTTTCAATTCACTTTCGAAAACAGGTGAGTTTAGTTTCGTCAATTTAAAATTTTCGATACGTTCAACCTTTGTTTTTGAGTCTTTTCCTTTTGCATCGCGTGAAAATTTTGTGCTTAAATAATGTAACTAAAAATAATTTATGTTCTTTTGTTCTTTTTTATAGACGGTAAAAGCAAAACACCAAAATAAATTTTATAATAAAAAGAGATACAAATGCGATTGAATTCAATGAGTAAAGTGCGGATGTACGAAGATTATTGTATAGCTGGTAAGTGTTCGAAATTTAGCACTTGAAGTTAATCATTTTGTTGTAAAGATAATACATATAAGCATAATAAATATTATTATTTTTAAGATTTTTTTTTATAAATTGTTTTTGCTAGCTCGTAGCATATTCACCGCGCATGTAGATAACGTCCCGCTTTCACGTTATTCATTTATTGAGATTAATTGTTAACTAATTAAATCTATATAAAATAAGATCGTCAGTGACTCAGTCGGTAGAGCGATGGATTCGTATTCTCGAGGTGCCGAGTTCGAATCCCGCTCTCGGCGGCCGATTGATACAAGCACCACTGTACGTCACATGTGCTTTGTTCACAAATACACTGACAATCTTCGTCGCTAATTAGCATCGCAATGATAGTATAAATACAGCGATGTTAAATAACATTTTTAAAAATCTATATAAAGTTTGTGGCTAGTGTGTGATTATGCTATATACATTTAATTTACTTAATTTTTGTCATTTTTCCTTAAGCATTTTGTCTTACCTTACCTCATCTATTATTCACATAAGATACACCGATAAGATTTATCTATTTTTACTAAATATATATACCGGGTGACAGTGCGAGAGTGGTGGCTAAGTTTTGAGTATGATAATTTATTTTTTTATTAACTAACACCATGGTTTTAAGGGTTTTCGGGGCCAAGGAATCCAATGGTCAAGTTATTTTCGTTGTAAAATTAATATTTCGAAAAATAAAAAATTTATTTTTTGAAAAAATTAACGAATCTTGGTTTTAATTAATATTATCGAAAGCTGATTAAATTTAACGACGATACGACCTTTGCTGCCTTAAATTTAATGTTTTTAAGTATTTTTAATTAATTGTTAAAAGTTGATATTTTAGAGTGACTGATATTCCGTGAAAAATTTACGGAATGGAATTTTTCAAATCAAGCAGCAACTTCACGGCGAGTTTTGACATCTAAATGAACTGCTCGAAAAGCGGGTTATGTTGATGCTATTGTTTACGAATATAATTCGTAGTCGTCGATCATAGATGGCAATACTAGTTCCTTTAGAACTATTATTTATAAAGATTTTTATTATAATAAGAATAAAGACGATTAAAATATTATAAAATTTACATAAAGTTAATTTATTTAATGATTTATTTAATCAATATAAGTTTATTTTTCTAATTTAAACAAGATATAATAATAAAATGAATGAAATTTTTATTTTTTACTGATAATACGCAAATGTCCTACAGTCATAAGTTATTTAAAAATTTAAATACTCGAAATTATGTGTCCTAATTAATTTTTCTACAAATTACTTATCATTGAGACAATGAATGTAGAAAATCAGATTCGATTATTATAACTCTTTAAGTTTCATGATTATTATTTTGAAAATATTAATAATTTGAGCATATAATAAAAATTGACTACAATAATGTAATTTAGTACTGTTTTTTTATTATTTTTTTTTTATTTTTATTATTTAAAAATACATGTTAATAAATACTAATAAAAGCAATTTTCTAATTTTTTTTTTAATTTATTTATTTTTTGGAAATAAGTTGAAAATTCTATTTTAAATTCATAAGGTTATTAATGATAAATTTGTTATAACAATGACCATATTATTAAATTTTAAATATTTTATTTAGTATGACATATTTCATAACTGTGATGGTCACAACAGCGAGCACAAGAAATTCAAATTATTTTATAACTAAAGAATAATGATATGTATGTAACTCCATTTTGTTCAGTTCTTTCGATGTTTATCGTTTGAATTCTATAACTCAGTTCATAGATGGCGATAGCAGGTTATAAGAAAGAGTGTACGCATAGAAAGACGTTAATGAAAAATTGTGATTCCTTAAATACAGCCTAATGAGGATTGTTTTTATACATTTTTTAGCTATTTTAAAATTCTTCCAACAACTATTATATTGTCAATATTTCAATAACTTTTAAGTCAGTTATTTTTTAATATTGCAATAATAAAGAATATAATGAAATTAGCAATAGTTAATCAGTTCTTTATTTTCGTTGAATTTGAAGTTTATTAATCAAATAATAACTAGCAATTTATTTTTTGACACTCCGTGCGCGAAGCTCAATTTTGCGCACGCTGTATAAAGTGACACGTGCAAAAATAGAGCTTCTTACACGTCGTGTCAAAATAGTATTTTTCGATACTAGTGCGTGAGAGTGATTTTTTACTCGTGTGGCGGTTTGCGCTCGAGCGAAGCGAGGGTGAAAAGGTCAAACGAGGAAGAAATCACTTTCTCGTACGAGTATCGAACAATATTTTTTGACACGACGTGTAAGAAGCTCCATTTTCGCACGTGTCACATTGTACTGCGTGCGCGAAATTGAGCTTCGCGCACGAAGTGTCAAAAAATATTGTTCGATACTCGTGCGAGAAAGTGATTCGCTTCGCTCGGGCGCAAACCGCCACACGAGTAAAAAATCACTCCCACGCACTAGTATCGAAAAATACTATTTTCACACTCAGGGCGTGAAATTAAATTTTTGATGTCTATTCTTAGAGGCTAAAATAGCTCTTTTTTTACCCGAGGGCAAAAAAGTAGTTTTCTCATAAGCGTGATTGATTTTTAACCAGTTTCCAATAAGAAATTTACTATTTCACACTCAGGGCGTGAAATTCAATTATTGATGGCTATTCTTAGAGGCTGAAATAGCTCTTTTTTACCCAAGGGAAAAAAAGTAGTTTTCTCATAAGCGTAATTGATTTTTACCCTGTTCCCAATAAGAAATTTAATTTTCGTGTCTTAAAGTTGTACTAAATGGTGGATGAGTCGATGTATAAATTAAGTAATGGGTTCGTGGTTCAATGAATTCATGGGTGGATTCATGGGACGATGAAATGACGACTCAATGGTTCGATAGGCGGGTCGATAAATATGACGATGGGTCGATGGGCGAATAAATAATTATGTCGATGGGTCGATAAATGAATATGTCGATAGGTTAATAAATCGATGGGTTGATGGACTGATGGGTGGATCGATGAAATGGTCGATGGGTTGATGGGCGGATATATGATTTTGATGATGGGTTAATGGGCGGATAAACGATTTTGTTGATGGGTTGATGAGCGTATAGATAAACTTGTTGATGGGTTGATGGGCGGAGTATTATTTTCACATTTTCATTTTGATTTTATGATCTGTTAATGTCGTTACTTTATGTATTATGAATGAATTTATATTCAATGTGGTTGAATTGGACGCCCTTCGTGTATGAAAAAGTAATATGTTATCCACGGAAGTAAAGGTATTTTTGCCCTCGTCTTTATTGTCGCCCTCACTTCGTTCGGGTGTCAAACTCAACTCGGCCAAAAATCACCTATTTTACTCCCTTAATTAACAATGTACTATTATATTTTTTAATAAACTATGAAGAATGATTATAATAAAATTAAAAAATTTTAAATATTTATAAAATTATAAATTTGATTTTTTATATTAGGCCAATCTATTAGATTGGTATTCTATATCAACACTGTAGTCTTTAATATATGATCGTGTATTTATCGGTCACTTATCGCGACTGCGTAGCCACGAGATATAGCCAACAGTAAGTAATCTAAGCATATCTTATCCTTAATTTTCTACCAGGGATAGTCTGCTTTTATTGCAAGAAATAAGTTATGACAGCTCTGTCAAATCTGAAATTGCATTGAAGTAAAAACATTTAAAAAAGAAAAATAATTTATTATCCAGTCTTAAGTTTAGAAATATGGTCTTGGAAAATATTTCGTGATATAGTCTTTCTAACAATAAGAAAACTACACAATGTGGGTGTATTATTGATTGTACTATATTAGCCAGAAAAGCGAACACTGTGTAAAGTAAAAGTATTGTTTGTTGGAATGAATGTCTTATATTTGAAAATCTATACCGCTATACTCGCATAAAACAATGTTCCACTTTTATGATTATGTTTGTGCGATTACACATAAGATTTTCCAAAAAAGTAACCTTATATTGACCAAGAACTTTCTACCACTACAATTTGGTATCAGTTGATTATTCGCGACATAGCCTTATTGCCAAAAAACAATATCATGAAGGCTTCGTAAGTGTATTTCGATTTGCAGAGACAATATGCAAAAAAGCAACATCTATACAAGGCGGAACAATCGTTCGTTATATAAATACACTTTTACTCGAGGATCTTGACTGGTAGAAGTGCTAAATTAGGTTTTTACGATACCGAAAGATCCAGGACGCATTGACATCGAGATTTCCTATGATGGAAATAATCTATCACGAGCGAAAGTTCAGAATTAGTGTCTTAAAAAGTTGTTCGCGTATTAGTCTTTTTACAAGAAAATATTTACACAATGCAAGTGTTTTATCGATTGTACTATCATTACCCAAAGAAGCAAATACTATTTAGGGTAGGACTATTGTTTTTTAGATAGAATACTTTATATTTAACAATGTGTATTGTCTTTCTTTCCCAGAAAAAAGTTGACATTATTTTTGATACGCTTGAGCGAACACAAATAAAATTCACCATAAAAGAATCACTATACATATCCCAAAAAGCTTACTCCTAAAATTTGGACTTAGTTCATTGTCCGCCAAATAGTTTAACTTACAAAAAGACAGTAGTTAATTAATTTACTAAGTGCATTTTGATTCAAAAATACAATATCCAAAAAAGCAACGTCTATTTGTGGCCAAACGATCGTTTTCTAAATCGGTAGTCTTATACTCGAGAATATAGTCTGCTTTTATTGCAAGAAATAATTTATGTCAGCTCTGACAAATCTGAAATTGCATCAAAGTAAAAACTTTTAAAAAAGAAACATAATTTATTATCAGTCTTAAGTTTAGGAATATGGTCTTGGAAAATATTCAGTGATTCAGTATTTCTAACAATAAGAAAACTACACAATATGGGTGTATCATCGATTGTAGTGTATTAGCCAAAAAAGCGACAGTTGTGTAAAGTTGAAGTATTGTTTGTTGGAATGAATGTCTTATATTTGAAAATCTATACCGCTATACTCGCATAAAAAAAGGTTCCTTTTTATGATTATGTTTGTGCGATTACACATAAGACTTTCCAAAAAAGTAACCTTATATTGACGAAGAACTATCTACTACTAAAATTTAGTATCAGTTGATTATTCGCAACATAGCCTTATTGCCAAGAAACAATATCATAATGGCTTCGTAAGTGTATTTTGAATTGAAAAGACAAGATCCAACAAAGCAACATCTATGCAAGGCAGACCAACCGTTCGTTGAATAAATACTCTTATATTCGACAATCTCGTCTGCTAGGATTGCCAGAAATAAGTTTTAACGGTTCCAAAAGATCTATATCGCATTGACGTCCAGATTTCCAATGATAAAAATAATCTATCACGAGTAAAAGTTCAGAATTAGTGTCTCGGAAAGTTGTTCGCCAATCAGTCTTCTTACAAGAGAATAGTTACACAATGCAAGTGTTTTATCGATTGTACTATCATTACCCAAAGAAGCAACAACTATTTAGGGTAGGACTATTGTTTTTTAGATAGAATACTTTATATTTAACAATGTGTATTGTCTTTCTTTCCCAGAAAAAAGTTGACATTATTTTTGATACGCTTGAGCAAACACAAATAAAATTCTCCATAAAAGCAACACTATAGATATCCCAAAAAGCTTATTCCTAAAATTTGGACTTAGTTCATTGTCCGCAAAATAGTTTAGCTTACAAAAAGACAGTAGTAGTTTGGTTTACTGAGTGCATTTTGATTCAAAAATACAATATCCAAAAAGCAACGTCCATTTGTGGCCAAACGATCGTTTTCTAAATCGGTAGTCTTATACTCGAGAATATAGTCTGCTATTATTGCAAGAAATAATTTATGACAGCCCTGACAAATCTGAAATTGCATCAAAGTAAAAACTTTTGAAAAATAAACATAATTTATTATCAGTCTCAAGTTTAGGAATATGGTCTTGGAAAATATTCAGTGATTTAGTATTTCTAACAATAAGAAAACTACACAATGTAGGTGTATCATCGATTGCAGTGTATTAGCCAGGAGAGCAACAATTTTGTACAGTTAAAGTATTGTTTGTTGAAATAAATGTCTTATATTTGAAAATCTATACCGCTATACTCGCATAAAAAAAGTTTCCACTTTTATGATTATGTTTGTGTGATTGCACATAAGACTTTCCAAAAAAGTAACCTTATATTGACCAAGAACTATTTTGTACTAAAATTTGGTATCAGTTAATTATTCGCAACATAGCCTTATTGCCAAGAAACAATATCATAATGGCTTCGTAAGTGTATTTGAAATTGAAAAGACAAGATAAAAAAAGGCAACATCTATGGAAGGCGAACAAATTGTTCGTTGAATAAATACTCTTATATTCGAGAATCTCGTCTGCTAGGATTGCCAGAAATAAGTTTCAACGGCTTCAAAAGATCTAGATCGCATTGACATCCAGATTTCCAATGATAAAAATAATCTATCACGAATAAAAGTTCAGAATTAGTGTCTCGGAACGTTGTTCGCAAATCAGTCTTCTTACAAGAGAATAGTTACACAATGCAAGTGTTTTATCGATTGTACTATCATTACCCAAAGAAGCAACTATTTAGGGTACGACTATTGTTTTTTAGATAGAATTCTTTATATTTAACAATGTGTATTGTCTTTCTTTCCCAGAAAAAAGTTGACATTATTTTTAATACGCTTGAGCGAACACAAATAAAATTCTCCATAAAAGAAACACTATAGATATCCCAAAAAGCTTACTCCTAAAATTTGGACTTAGTTCATTGTCCGCAAAATAGTTTAGCTTACAAAAAGACAGTAGTAGTTTGGTTTACTGAGTGCCTTTTGATTAAAAAATACAATATCCAAAAAAGCAACGTCTATTTGTGGCCAAACGATCGTTTTCTAAATCGGTAGTCTTATACTCGAGAATATAGTCTGCTTCTATTGCAAGAAATAATTTATGTCAGCTCTGACAAATCTGAAATTGCATGAAAGTAAAAACATTTGATAAAGAATCCTAATTTATTATCAGTCTCGAATTTAGGAATATGGTCTTGGAAAATATTCAGTGATTTAGTATTTCTAACAATAAGAAAACTACACAATGTAGGTGTATCATCGATTGCAGTGTATTAGCCAGAAGAGCAACAATTTTGTACAGTTAAAGTATTGTTTGTTGGAATAATTGTCTTATATTTGAAAATCTATACCGCTATACTCGCATAAAAAAAGTTTCCACGTTTATGATTATGTTTGTGCGATTGCACATAAGACTTTCCAAAAAAGTAACCTTATATTGACCAAGAACTATCTAGTACTAAAATTTGGTATCAGTTGATTATTCGCAACATAGCCTTATTGCCAAGAAACAATATCATAATGGCTTCGTAAGTGTATTTTGAATTGAAAAAACAAGATCCAAAAAAGCGACATCTATGCAAGGCGGACCAATCGTTCGTTGAATAAATACTCTTATATTCGAGAATCTCGTCTGCCAGGATTGCCAGAAATAAGTTTTAGCGGTTCCAAAAGATCTAGATCGCATTGACATCCAGATTTCCAATGATAAAAATAATCTATCACGAGTAACAGTTCAGAATTAGTGTCTTGGTAAGTTGTTCGCGAATCAGTCTTTTTACAAGAGAATAGTTACACAATGCAAGTGTTTTATCGATTGTACTATCATTACCCAAAGAAGCAACAACTATTTAGGGTAGGACTATTGTTTTTTAGATAGAATACTTTATATTTAACAGTGTGTATTGTCTTTCTTTCCCAGAAAAAGGTGACATTATTTTTGATACGCTTAAGCGAACACAAATAAAGTTCTCCATAAAAGCAACACTATAGATATCCCAAAAAGCTTACTCCTAAAATTTGGCCTTAGTTCATTGTCCGCAAAATAGATTAGCTTACAAAAAGACAGTAGTAGTTTGGTTTACTGAGTGCATTTTGATTCAAAGTTACAATATCCAAAAAAGCAACGTCCATTTGTGGCCAAACGATCGTTTTCTAAATCGGTAGTCTTATACTCGAGAATATAGTCTGCTTCTATTGCAAGAAATAATTTATGTCAGCTCTGACAAATCTGAAATTGCATGAAAGTAAAAACATTTGATAAAGAATCCTAATTTATTATCAGTCTCGAATTTAGGAATATGGTCTTGGAAAATATTCAGTGATTTAGTATTTCTAACAATAAGAAAACTACACAATGTAGGTGTATCATCGATTGCAGTGTATTAGCCAGAAGAGCAACAATTTTGTACAGTTAAAGTATTGTTTGTTGGAATAATTGTCTTATATTTGAAAATCTATACCGCTATACTCGCATAAAAAAAGTTTCCACGTTTATGATTATGTTTGTGCGATTGCACATAAGACTTTCCAAAAAAGTAACCTTATATTGACCAAGAACTATCTAGTACTAAAATTTGGTATCAGTTGATTATTCGCAACATAGCCTTATTGCCAAGAAACAATATCATAATGGCTTCGTAAGTGTATTTTGAATTGAAAAAACAAGATCCAAAAAAGCGACATCTATGCAAGGCGGACCAATCGTTCGTTGAATAAATACTCTTATATTCGAGAATCTCGTCTGCTAGGATTGCCAGAAATAAGTTTTAGCGGTTCCAAAAGATCTAGATCGCATTGACATCCAGATTTCCAATGATAAAAATAATCTATCACGAGTAACAGTTCAGAATTAGTGTCTTGGAAAGTTGTTCGCGAATCAGTCTTTTTACAAGAGAATAGTTACACAATGCAAGTGTTTTATCGATTGTACTATCATTACCCAAAGAAGCAACAACTATTTAGGGTAGGACTATTGTTTTTTAGATAGAATACTTTATATTTAACAGTGTGTATTGTCTTTCTTTCCCAGAAAAAGGTGACATTATTTTTGATACGCTTAAGCGAACACAAATAAAATTCTCCATAAAAGCAACACTATAGATATCCCAAAAAGCTTACTCCTAAAATTTGGCCTTAGTTCATTGTCCGCAAAATAGTTTAGCTTACAAAAAGACAGTAGTAGTTTGGTTTACTGAGTGCATTTTGATTCAAAGTTACAATATCCAAAAAAGCAACGTCCATTTGTGGCCAAACGATCGTTTTCTAAATCGGTAGTCTTATACTCGAGAATATAGTCTGCTTTTATTGCAAGAAATAATTTATGTCAGCTCTGACAAATCTGAAATTGCATGAAAGTAAAAACATTTGATAAAGAATCCTAATTTATTATCAGTCTCGAATTTAGGAATATGGTCTTGGAAAATATTCAGTGATTTAGTATTTCTAACAATAAGAAAACTACACAATGTAGATGTATCATCGATTGCAGTGTATTAGCCAGAAGAGCAACAATTTTGTACAGTTAAAGTATTGTTTGTTAAAATATATGTCTTATATTTGAAAATCTATACCGCTATACTCGCATAAAAAAAGTTTCCACTTTTATGATTATGTTTGTGTGATTGCACATAAGACTTTCCAAAAAAGTAACCTTATATTGACCAAGAACTATCTAGTACTAAAATTTGGTATCAGTTGATTATTCGCAACATAGCCTTATTGCCAAGAAACAATATCGTAATGGCTTCGTGAGTGTATTTTGAATTGAAAAGACAAGATAAAAAAAAGCAACATCTATGGAAGGCGGACCAATTGTTCGTTGAATAAATACTCTTATATTCGAGAATCTCGTCTGCTAGGATTGCCAGAAATAAGTTTCAACGGTTCCAAAAGATCTAGATCGCACTGACATCCAGATTTCCAATGATAAAAATAAGCTATCACGAGTAACAGTTCAGAATTAGTGTCTTGGAAAGTTGTTCGCGAATCAGTCTTTTTACAAGAGAATAGTTACACAATGCAAGTGTTTTATCGATTCTACTATCATTACCCAAAGAAGCAAACACTATTTAGGGTAGGACTATTGTTTTTTTGATAGAATACTTTATATTTAACAATGTGTATTGTCTTTCTTTCCCAGAAAAAAGTTGACATTATTTTTGATACGCTTGAGCGAACACAAATAAAATTCTTCATAAAAGCAACACTATAGATATCCCAAAAAGCTTATTCCTAAAATTTGGACTTAGTTCATTGTCCGCAAAATAGTTTAGATTACAAAAAGACAGTAGTAGTTTGGTTTACTGAGTGCATTTTGATTCAAAAATACAATATCCAAAAAAGCAACGTCCATTTGTGGCCAAACGATCGTTTTCAAAATCGGTAGTCTTATACTCGAGAATATAGTCTGCTATTATTGCAAGAAATAATTTATGACAGCCCTGACAAATCTGAAATTACATCAAAGTAAAAACTTTTGAAAAAGAAACCTAATTTATTATCAGTCTCGAATTTAGGAATATGGTCATGGAAAATATTCAGTGATTCAGTATTTCTAACGATAAGAAAATTACACAATGTAGGTGTATCATCGATTGCAGTGTATTAGCCAGAAGAGCAACAATTGTGTACAGTTAAAGTATTGTTTGTTGAAATAATTGTCTTATATTTGAAAATCTATACCGCTATACTCGCATAAAAAAAGTTTCCACGTTTATGATTATGTTTGTGCGATTGCACATAAGACTTTCCAAAAAAGTTACCTTATATTGACCAAGAACTATCTAGTACTAAAATTTGGTAACAGTTGATTATTCGCAACATAGCCTTATTGCCAAGAAACAATATCATAATGGCTTTGTAAGTGTATTTTGAATTGAAAAAACAAGATTCAAAAAAAGCAACATCTGTGCAAGGCGGACCAATCGTTCGTTGAATAAATACTCTTATATTCGAGGATCTTGTCTGCTAGGATTGCCAGAAATAAGTTTTAACGGTCCTAAAAGATCTAGATCGCATTAACATCCAGATTTCTAATGATGAAAACAATCTATCACGAGCGAAAGTTCAGAATTAGTGTCTTAAAAAGTTGTTCGCGTATTAGTCTTTTTTACAAGAAAATATTTACACAATGCAAGTGTTTTATCGATTGTACTATCATTACCCAAAGAAGCAAATACTATTTAGGGTAGGACTATTGTTTTTTAGATAGAATACTTTATATTTAACAATGTGTATTGTCTTTCTTTCCCAGAAAAAAGTTGACATTATTTTTGATACGCTTGAGCGAACACAAATAAAATTCACCATAAAAGAATCACTATACATATCCCAAAAAGCTTACTCCTAAAATTTGGACTTAGTTCATTGTCCGCCAAATAGTTTAACTTACAAAAAGACAGTAGTTAATTAATTTACTAAGTGCATTTTGATTCAAAAATACAATATCCAAAAAAGCAACGTCCATTTGTGGCCAAACGATCGTTTTCTAAATCGGTAGTCTTATACTCGAGAATATAGTCTGCTTTTATTGCAAGAAATAATTTATGTCAGCTCTGACAAATCTGAAATTGCATCAAAGTAAAAACTTTTAAAAAAGAAACATAATTTATTATCAGTCTTAAGTTTAGGAATATGGTCTTGGAAAATATTCAGTGATTCAGTATTTCTAACAATAAGAAAACTACACAATATGGGTGTATCATCGATTGTAGTGTATTAGCCAAAAAAGCGACAGTTGTGTAAAGTTGAAGTATTGTTTGTTGGAATGAATGTCTTATATTTGAAAATCTATACCGCTATACTCGCATAAAAAAAGGTTCCCTTTTTATGATTATGTTTGTGCGATTACACATAAGACTTTCCAAAAAAGTAACCTTATATTGACGAAGAACTATCTACTACTAAAATTTAGTATCAGTTGATTATTCGCAACATAGCCTTATTGCCAAGAAACAATATCATAATGGCTTCGTAAGTGTATTTTGAATTGAAAAGACAAGATCCAACAAAGCAACATCTATGCAAGGCAGACCAACCGTTCGTTGAATAAATACTCTTATATTCGAGAATCTCGTCTGCTAGGATTGCCAGAAATAAGTTTTAACGGTTCCAAAAGATCTATATCGCATTGACGTCCAGATTTCCAATGATAAAAATAATCTATCACGAGTAAAAGTTCAGAATTAGTGTCTCGGAAAGTTGTTCGCCAATCAGTCTTCTTACAAGAGAATAGTTACACAATGCAAGTGTTTTATCGATTGTACTATCATTACCCAAAGAAGCAACAACTATTTAGGGTAGGACTATTGTTTTTTAGATAGAATACTTTATATTTAACAATGTGTATTGTCTTTCTTTCCCAGAAAAAAGTTGACATTATTTTTGATACGCTTGAGCAAACACAAATAAAATTCTCCATAAAAGCAACACTTTAGATATCCCAAAAAGCTTATTCCTAAAATTTGGACTTAGTTCATTGTCCGCAAAATAGTTTAGCTTACAAAAAGACAGTAGTGGTTTGGTTTACTGAGTGCATTTTGATTCAAAAATACAATATCCAAAAAAGCAACGTCCATTTGTGGCCAAACGATCGTTTTCTAAATCGGTAGTCTTATACTCGAGAATATAGTCTGCTATTATTGCAAGAAATAATTTATGACAGCCCTGACAAATCTGAAATTGCATCAAAGTAAAAACTTTTGAAAAATAAACATAATTTATTATCAGTCTCAAGTTTAGGAATATGGTCTTGGAAAATATTCAGTGATTTAGTATTTCTAACAATAAGAAAACTACACAATGTAGGTGTATCATCGATTGCAGTGTATTAGCCAGGAGAGCAACAATTTTGTACAGTTAAAGTATTGTTTGTTGAAATAAATGTCTTATATTTGAAAATCTATACCATACTCGCAAAAAAAGTTTCCACTTTTATGATTATGTTTGTGTGATTGCACATAAGACTTTCCAAAAAAGTAACCTTATATTGACCAAGAACTATTTTGTACTAAAATTTGGTATCAGTTAATTATTCGCAACATAGCCTTATTGCCAAGAAACAATATCATAATGGCTTCGTAAGTGTATTTTAAATTGAAAAGACAAGATAAAAAAAGCAACATCTATGGAAGGCGAACAAATTGTTCGTTGAATAAATACTCTTATATTCGAGAATCTCGTCTGCTAGGATTGCCAGAAATAAGTTTCAACGGCTTCAAAAGATCTAGATCGCATTGACATCCAGATTTCCAATGATAAAAATAATCTATCACGAATAAAAGTTCAGAATTAGTGTCTCGGAACGTTGTTCGCAAATCAGTCTTCTTACAAGAGAATAGTTACACAATGCAAGTGTTTTATCGATTGTACTATCATTACCCAAAGAAGCAACTATTTAGGGTACGACTATTGTTTTTTAGATAGAATTCTTTATATTTAACAATGTGTATTGTCTTTCTTTCCCAGAAAAAAGTTGACATTATTTTTAATACGCTTGAGCGAACACAAATAAAATTCTCCATAAAAGAAACACTATAGATATCCCAAAAAGCTTACTCCTAAAATTTGGACTTAGTTCATTGTCCGCAAAATAGTTTAGCTTACAAAAAGACAGTAGTAGTTTGGTTTACTGAGTGCCTTTTGATTAAAAAATACAATATCCAAAAAAGCAACGTCTATTTGTGGCCAAACGATCGTTTTCTAAATCGGTAGTCTTATACTCGAGAATTTAGTCTGCTATTATTGAAAGGAATAATTTATGACAGCCCTGACAAATCTAAAATTGCATCAAAGTAAAAACTTTTGAAAAATAAACATAATTTATTATCAGTCTCAAGTTTAGGAATATGGTCTTGGAAAATATTCAGTGATTTAGTATTTTTAACGATAAGAAAATTACACAATGTAGGTGTATCATCGATTGCAGTGTATTAGCTAGAAGAGCAACAATTGTGTACAGTTAAAGTATTGTTTGTTGGAATATATGTCTTATATTTGAAAATCTATACCGCTATACTCGCATAAAAAAAGTTTCCACGTTTATGATTATGTTTGTGCGATTGCACATAAGACTTTCCAAAAAAGTAACCTTATATTGACCAAGAACTATCTAGTACTAAAATTTGGTATCAGTTGATTATTCGCAACATAGCCTTATTGCCAAGAAACAATATCATAATGGCTTTGTAAGTGTATTTTGAATTGAAAAAACAAGATCCAAAAAAGCAACATCTATGCAAGGCGGACCAATCGTTCGTTAAATAAATACTCTTATATTCGAGAATCTCGTCTGCTAGGATTGCCAGAAATAAGTTTTAACGGTCCCAAAAGATCTATATCGCATTGGCATCCAGATTTTTAATGATAAAAATAATCTATCACGAGTAAAAGTTCAGAATTAGTGTCTTGGAAACTTGTTCGCGAATCAGTCTTTTTACAAGAGAATAGTTACACAATGCAAGTGTTTTATCGATAGTACTATCATTACCCAAAGAAGCAAACACTATTTAGGGTAGGACTATTGTTTTTTAGATAGAATACTTTATATTTAATAATGTGTATTGTCTTTCGTTCCCAGAAAAAAGTTGACATTATTTTTGATACGCTTGAGCGAACACAAATAAAATTCTCCATAAAAGAAACACTATAGATATCGCAAAAGCTTACTCCTAAAATTTGGACTTAGTTCATTGTCTGCAAAATAGTTTAACTTACAAAAAGACAGTAGTAAATTGGTTTACTAAGTGCATTTTGATTCAAAAATACAATATCCAAAAAAGCAACGACTATTTGTGGCCAAACGATCGTTTTCTAAATCGGTAGTCTTATACTCGAGAATATAGTCTGCTTTTATTGCAAGAAATAATTTATGTAAGCTCTGACAAATCTGAAATTGCATCAAAGTAAAAACATTTGAAGAAGAAACCTAATTTATTATCAGTCTCGAATTTAGGAATATGGTCTTGGAAAATATTCAGTGATTTAGTATTTCTAACAATAAGAAAACTACACAATGTAGGTGTATCATCGATTGCAGTGTATTAGCCAGAAGAGCAACAATTTTGTACAGTTAAAGTATTGTTTGTTGGAATAATTGTCTTATATTTGAAAATCTATACCGCTATACTCGCATAAAAAAAGTTTCCACGTTTATGATTATGTTTGTGCGATTGCACATAAGACTTTCCAAAAAAGTAACCTTATATTGACCAAGAACTATCTAGTACTAAAATTTGGTATCAGTTGATTATTCGCAACATAGCCTTATTGCCAAGAAACAATATCATAATGGCTTCGTAAGTGTATTTTGAATTGAAAAAACAAGATCCAAAAAAGCGACATCTATGCAAGGCGGACCAATCGTTCGTTGAATAAATACTCTTATATTCGAGAATCTCGTCTGCCAGGATTGCCAGAAATAAGTTTTAGCGGTTCCAAAAGATCTAGATCGCATTGACATCCAGATTTCCAATGATAAAAATAATCTATCACGAGTAACAGTTCAGAATTAGTGTCTTGGAAAGTTGTTCGCGAATCAGTCTTTTTACAAGAGAATAGTTACACAATGCAAGTGTTTTATCGATTGTACTATCATTACCCAAAGAAGCAACAACTATTTAGGGTAGGACTATTGTTTTTAGATAGAATACTTTATATTTAACAGTGTGTATTGTCTTTCTTTCCCAGAAAAAGGTGACATTATTTTTGATACGCTTAAGCGAACACAAATAAAATTCTCCATAAAAGCAACACTATAGATATCCCAAAAAGCTTACTCCTAAAATTTGGCCTTAGTTCATTGTCCGCAAAATAGTTTAGCTTACAAAAAGACAGTAGTAGTTTGGTTTACTGAGTGCATTTTGATTCAAAGTTACAATATCCAAAAAAGCAACGTCCATTTGTGGCCAAACGATCGTTTTCTAAATCGGTAGTCTTATACTCGAGAATATAGTCTGCTTTTATTGCAAGAAATAATTTATGTCAGCTCTGACAAATCTGAAATTGCATGAAAGTAAAAACATTTGAAAAAGAATACTAATTTATTATCAGTCTCGAATTTAGGAATATGGTCTTGGAAAATATTCAGTGATTTAGTATTTCTAACAATAAGAAAACTACACAATGTAGGTGTATCATCGATTGCAGTGTATTAGCCAGAAGAGCAACAATTTTGTACAGTTAAAGTATTGTTTGTTGGAATAATTGTCTTATATTTGAAAATCTATACCGCTATACTCGCATAAAAAAAGTTTCCACGTTTATGATTATGTTTGTGCGATTGCACATAAGACTTTCCAAAAAAGTAACCTTATATTGACCAAGAACTATCTAGTACTAAAATTTGGTATCAGTTGATTATTCGCAACATAGCCTTATTGCCAAGAAACAATATCATAATGGCTTCGTAAGTGTATTTTGAATTGAAAAAACAAGATCCAAAAAAGCGACATCTATGCAAGGCGGACCAATCGTTCGTTGAATAAATACTCTTATATTCGAGAATCTCGTCTGCTAGGATTGCCAGAAATAAGTTTTAGCGGTTCCAAAAGATCTAGATCGCATTGACATCCAGATTTCCAATGATAAAAATAATCTATCACGAGTAACAGTTCAGAATTAGTGTCTTGGAAAGTTGTTCGCGAATCAGTCTTTTTACAAGAGAATAGTTACACAATGCAAGTGTTTTATCGATTGTACTATCATTACCCAAAGAAGCAACAACTATTTAGGGTAGGACTATTGTTTTTTAGATAGAATACTTTATATTTAACAGTGTGTATTGTCTTTCTTTCCCAGAAAAAGGTGACATTATTTTTGATACGCTTAAGCGAACACAAATAAAATTCTCCATAAAAGCAACACTATAGATATCCCAAAAAGCTTACTCCTAAAATTTGGCCTTAGTTCATTGTCCGCAAAATAGTTTAGCTTACAAAAAGACAGTAGTAGTTTGGTTTACTGAGTGCATTTTGATTCAAAGTTACAATATCCAAAAAAGCAACGTCCATTTGTGGCCAAACGATCGTTTTCTAAATCGGTAGTCTTATACTCGAGAATATAGTCTGCTTTTATTGCAAGAAATAATTTATGTCAGCTCTGACAAATCTGAAATTGCATGAAAGTAAAAACATTTGATAAAGAATCCTAATTTATTATCAGTCTCGAATTTAGGAATATGGTCTTGGAAAATATTCAGTGATTTAGTATTTCTAACAATAAGAAAACTACACAATGTAGATGTATCATCGATTGCAGTGTATTAGCCAGAAGAGCAACAATTTTGTACAGTTAAAGTATTGTTTGTTAAAATATATGTCTTATATTTGAAAATCTATACCGCTATACTCGCATAAAAAAAGTTTCCACTTTTATGATTATGTTTGTGTGATTGCACATAAGACTTTCCAAAAAAGTAACCTTATATTGACCAAGAACTATCTAGTACTAAAATTTGGTATCAGTTGATTATTTGCAACATAGCCTTATTGCCAAGAAACAATATCGTAATGGCTTCGTGAGTGTATTTTGAATTGAAAAGACAAGATAAAAAAAAGCAACATCTATGGAAGGCGGACCAATTGTTCGTTGAATAAATACTCTTATATTCGAGAATCTCGTCTGCTAGGATTGCCAGAAATAAGTTTCAACGGTTCCAAAAGATCTAGATCGCATTGACATCCAGATTTCCAATGATAAAAATAAGCTATCACGAGTAACAGTTCAGAATTAGTGTCTTGGAAAGTTGTTCGCGAATCAGTCTTTTTACAAGAGAATAGTTACACAATGCAAGTGTTTTATCGATTCTACTATCATTACCCAAAGAAGCAAACACTATTTTAGGTAGGACTATTGTTTTTTTGATAGAATACTTTATATTTAACAATGTGTATTGTCTTTCTTTCCCAGAAAAAAGTTGACATTATTTTTGATACGCTTGAGCGAACACAAATAAAATTCTTCATAAAAGCAACACTATAGATATCCCAAAAAGCTTATTCCTAAAATTTGGACTTAGTTCATTGTCCGCAAAATAGTTTAGATTACAAAAAGACAGTAGTAGTTTGGTTTACTGAGTGCATTTTGATTCAAAAATACAATATCCAAAAAAGCAACGTCCATTTGTGGCCAAACGATCGTTTTCAAAATCGGTAGTCTTATACTCGAGAATATAGTCTGCTATTATTGCAAGAAATAATTTATGACAGCCCTGACAAATCTGAAATTACATCAAAGTAAAAACTTTTGAAAAAGAAACCTAATTTATTATAAGTCTCGAATTTAGGAATATGGTCATGGAAAATATTCAGTGATTCAGTATTTCTAACGATAAGAAAATTACACAATGTAGGTGTATCATCGATTGCAGTGTATTAGCCAGAAGAGCAACAATTGTGTACAGTTAAAGTATTGTTTGTTGAAATAATTGTCTTATATTTGAAAATCTATACCGCTATACTCGCATAAAAAAAGTTTCCACGTTTATGATTATGTTTGTGCGATTGCACATAAGACTTTCCAAAAAAGTAACCTTATATTGACCAAGAACTATCTAGTACTAAAATTTGGTAACAGTTGATTATTCGCAACATAGCCTTATTGCCAAGAAACAATATCATAATGGCTTTGTAAGTGTATTTTGAATTGAAAAAACAAGATTCAAAAAAAGCAACATCTGTGCAAGGCGGACCAATCGTTCGTTGAATAAATACTCTTATATTCGAGGATCTTGTCTGCTAGGATTGCCAGAAATAAGTTTTAACGGTCCTAAAAGATCTAGATCGCATTAACATCCAGATTTCTAATGATGAAAACAATCTATCACGAGCGAAAGTTCAGAATTAGTGTCTTTAAAAAGTTGTTCGCGTATTAGTCTTTTTACAAGAAAATATTTACACAATGCAAGTGTTATATCGATTGTACTATCATTACCCAAAGAAGCAAATACTATTTAGGGTAGGACTATTGTTTTTTAGATAGAATACTTTATATTTAACAATGTGTATTGTCTTTCTTTCCCAGAAAAAAGTTGACATTATTTTTGATACGCTTGAGCGAACACAAATAAAATTCACCATAAAAGAATCACTATACATATCCCAAAAAGCTTACTCCTAAAATTTGGACTTAGTTCATTGTCCGCCAAATAGTTTAACTTACAAAAAGACAGTCGTTAATTAATTTACTAAGTGCATTTTGATTCAAAAATACAATATCCAAAAAAGCAACGTCTATTTGTGGCCAAACGATCGTTTTCTAAATCGGTAGTCTTATACTCGAGAATATAGTCTGCTTTTATTGCAAGAAATAATTTATGTCAGCTCTGACAAATCTGAAATTGCATCAAAGTAAAAACTTTTAAAAAAGAAACATAATTTATTATCAGTCTTAAGTTTAGGAATATGGTCTTGGAAAATATTCAGTGATTCAGTATTTCTAACAATAAGAAAACTACACAATATGGGTGTATCATCGATTGTAGTGTATTAGCCAAAAAAGCGACAGTTGTGTAAAGTTGAAGTATTGTTTGTTGGAATGAATGTCTTATATTTGAAAATCTATACCGCTATACTCGCATAAAAAAGGTTCCTTTTTATGATTATGTTTGTGCGATTACACATAAGACTTTCCAAAAAAGTAACCTTATATTGACGAAGAACTATCTACTACTAAAATTTAGTATCAGTTGATTATTCGCAACATAGCCTTATTGCCAAGAAACAATATCATAATGGCTTCGTAAGTGTATTTTGAATTGAAAAGACAAGATCCAACAAAGCAACATCTATGCAAGGCAGACCAACCGTTCGTTGAATAAATACTCTTATATTCGAGAATCTCGTCTGCTAGGATTGCCAGAAATAAGTTTTAACGGTTCCAAAAGATCTATATCGCATTGACGTCCAGATTTCCAATGATAAAAATAATCTATCACGAGTAAAAGTTCAGAATTAGTGTCTCGGAAAGTTGTTCGCCAATCAGTCTTCTTACAAGAGAATAGTTACACAATGCAAGTGTTTTATCGATTGTACTATCATTACCCAAAGAAGCAACAACTATTTAGGGTAGGACTATTGTTTTTTAGATAGAATACTTTATATTTAACAATGTGTATTGTCTTTCTTTCCCAGAAAAAAGTTGACATTATTTTTGATACGCTTGAGCAAACACAAATAAAATTCTCCATAAAAGCAACACTATAGATATCCCAAAAAGCTTATTCCTAAAATTTGGACTTAGTTCATTGTCCGCAAAATAGTTTAGCTTACAAAAAGACAGTAGTAGTTTGGTTTACTGAGTGCATTTTGATTCAAAAATACAATATCCAAAAAAGCAACGTCCATTTGTGGCCAAACGATCGTTTTCTAAATCGGTAGTCTTATACTCGAGAATATAGTCTGCTATTATTGCAAGAAATAATTTATGACAGCCCTGACAAATCTGAAATTGCATCAAAGTAAAAACTTTTGAAAAATAAACATAATTTATTATCAGTCTCAAGTTTAGGAATATGGTCTTGGAAAATATTCAGTGATTTAGTATTTCTAACAATAAGAAAACTACACAATGTAGGTGTATCATCGATTGCAGTGTATTAGCCAGGAGAGCAACAATTTTGTACAGTTAAAGTATTGTTTGTTGAAATAAATGTCTTATATTTGAAAATCTATACCGCTATACTCGCATAAAAAAAGTTTCCACTTTTATGATTATGTTTGTGTGATTGCACATAAGACTTTCCAAAAAAGTAACCTTATATTGACCAAGAACTATTTTGTACTAAAATTTGGTATCAGTTAATTATTCGCAACATAGCCTTATTGCCAAGAAACAATATCATAATGGCTTCGTAAGTGTATTTTAAATTGAAAAGACAAGATAAAAAAAAGCAACATCTATGGAAGGCGAACAAATTGTTCGTTGAATAAATACTCTTATATTCGAGAATCTCGTCTGCTAGGATTGCCAGAAATAAGTTTCAACGGCTTCAAAAGATCTAGATCGCATTGACATCCAGATTTCCAATGATAAAAATAATCTATCACGAATAAAAGTTCAGAATTAGTGTCTCGGAACGTTGTTCGCAAATCAGTCTTCTTACAAGAGAATAGTTACACAATGCAAGTGTTTTATCGATTGTACTATCATTACCCAAAGAAGCAACTATTTAGGGTACGACTATTGTTTTTTAGATAGAATTCTTTATATTTAACAATGTGTATTGTCTTTCTTTCCCAGAAAAAAGTTGACATTATTTTTAATACGCTTGAGCGAACACAAATAAAATTCTCCATAAAAGAAACACTATAGATATCCCAAAAAGCTTACTCCTAAAATTTGGACTTAGTTCATTGTCCGCAAAATAGTTTAGCTTACAAAAAGACAGTAGTAGTTTGGTTTACTGAGTGCCTTTTGATTAAAAAATACAATATCCAAAAAAGCAACGTCTATTTGTGGCCAAACGATCGTTTTCTAAATCGGTAGTCTTATACTCGAGAATTTAGTCTGCTATTATTGAAAGGAATAATTTATGACAGCCCTGACAAATCTAAAATTGCATCAAAGTAAAAACTTTTGAAAAATAAACATAATTTATTATCAGTCTCAAGTTTAGGAATATGGTCTTGGAAAATATTCAGTGATTTAGTATTTTTAACGATAAGAAAATTACACAATGTAGGTGTATCATCGATTGCAGTGTATTAGCTAGAAGAGCAACAATTGTGTACAGTTAAAGTATTGTTTGTTGGAATATATGTCTTATATTTGAAAATCTATACCGCTATACTCGCATAAAAAAAGTTTCCACGTTTATGATTATGTTTGTGCGATTGCACATAAGACTTTCCAAAAAAGTAACCTTATATTGACCAAGAACTATCTAGTACTAAAATTTGGTATCAGTTGATTATTCGCAATATAGCCTTATTGCCAAGAAACAATATCATAATGGCTTTGTAAGTGTATTTTGAATTGAAAAAACAAGATCCAAAAAAGCAACATCTATGCAAGGCGGACCAATCGTTCGTTAAATAAATACTCTTATATTCGAGAATCTCGTCTGCTAGGATTGCCAGAAATAAGTTTTAACGGTCCCAAAAGATCTATATCGCATTGGCATCCAGATTTTTAATGATAAAAATAATCTATCACGAGTAAAAGTTCAGAATTAGTGTCTTGGAAACTTGTTCGCGAATCAGTCTTTTTACAAGAGAATAGTTACACAATGCAAGTGTTTTATCGATAGTACTATCATTACCCAAAGAAGCGAACACTATTTAGGGTAGGACTATTGTTTTTTAGATAGAATACTTTATATTTAATAATGTGTATTGTCTTTCGTTCCCAGAAAAAAGTTGACATTATTTTTGATACGCTTGAGCGAACACAAATAAAATTCTCCATAAAAGAAACACTATAGATATCGCAAAAAGCTTACTCCTAAAATTTGGACTTAGTTCATTGTCTGCAAAATAGTTTAACTTACAAAAAGACAGTAGTAAATTGGTTTACTAAGTGCATTTTGATTCAAAAATACAATATCCAAAAAAGCAACGACTATTTGTGGCCAAACGATCGTTTTCTAAATCGGTAGTCTTATACTCGAGAATATAGTCTGCTTTTATTGCAAGAAATAATTTATGTAAGCTCTGACAAATCTGAAATTGCATCAAAGTAAAAACATTTGAAGAAGAAACCTAATTTATTATCAGTCTCGAATTTAGGAATATGGTCTTGGAAAATATTCAGTGATTTAGTATTTCTAACAATAAGAAAACTACACAATGTAGGTGTATCATCGATTGCAGTGTATTAGCCAGAAGAGCAACAATTTTGTACAGTTAAAGTATTGTTTGTTGGAATAATTGTCTTATATTTGAAAATCTATACCGCTATACTCGCATAAAAAAAGTTTCCACGTTTATGATTATGTTTGTGCGATTGCACATAAGACTTTCCAAAAAAGTAACCTTATATTGACCAAGAACTATCTAGTACTAAAATTTGGTATCAGTTGATTATTCGCAACATAGCCTTATTGCCAAGAAACAATATCATAATGGCTTCGTAAGTGTATTTTGAATTGAAAAAACAAGATCCAAAAAAGCGACATCTATGCAAGGCGGACCAATCGTTCGTTGAATAAATACTCTTATATTCGAGAATCTCGTCTGCTAGGATTGCCAGAAATAAGTTTTAGCGGTTCCAAAAGATCTAGATCGCATTGACATCCAGATTTCCAATGATAAAAATAATCTATCACGAGTAACAGTTCAGAATTAGTGTCTTGGAAAGTTGTTCGCGAATCAGTCTTTTTACAAGAGAATAGTTACACAATGCAAGTGTTTTATCGATTGTACTATCATTACCCAAAGAAGCAACAACTATTTAGGGTAGGACTATTGTTTTTTAGATAGAATACTTTATATTTAACAGTGTGTATTGTCTTTCTTTCCCAGAAAAAGGTGACATTATTTTTGATACGCTTAAGCGAACACAAATAAAATTCTCCATAAAAGCAACACTATAGATATCCCAAAAAGCTTACTCCTAAAATTTGGCCTTAGTTCATTGTCCGCAAAATAGTTTAGCTTACAAAAAGACAGTAGTAGTTTGGTTTACTGAGTGCATTTTGATTCAAAGTTACAATATCCAAAAAAGCAACGTCCATTTGTGGCCAAACGATCGTTTTCTAAATCGGTAGTCTTATACTCGAGAATATAGTCTGCTTTTATTGCAAGAAATAATTTATGTCAGCTCTGACAAATCTGAAATTGCATGAAAGTAAAAACATTTGATAAAGAATCCTAATTTATTATCAGTCTCGAATTTAGGAATATGGTCTTGGAAAATATTCAGTGATTTAGTATTTCTAACAATAAGAAAACTACACAATGTAGATGTATCATCGATTGCAGTGTATTAGCCAGAAGAGCAACAATTTTGTACAGTTAAAGTATTGTTTGTTAAAATATATGTCTTATATTTGAAAATCTATACCGCTATACTCGCATAAAAAAAGTTTCCACTTTTATGATTATGTTTGTGTGATTGCACATAAGACTTTCCAAAAAAGTAACCTTATATTGACCAAGAACTATTTTGTACTAAAATTTGGTATCAGTTAATTATTCGCAACATAGCCTTATTGCCAAGAAACAATATCATAATGGCTTCGTAAGTGTATTTTAAATTGAAAAGACAAGATAAAAAAAAGCAACATCTATGGAAGGCGAACAAATTGTTCGTTGAATAAATACTCTTATATTCGAGAATCTCGTCTGCTAGGATTGCCAGAAATAAGTTTCAACGGCTTCAAAAGATCTAGATCGCATTGACATCCAGATTTCCAATGATAAAAATAATCTATCACGAATAAAAGTTCAGAATTAGTGTCTCGGAACGTTGTTCGCAAATCAGTCTTCTTACAAGAGAATAGTTACACAATGCAAGTGTTTTATCGATTGTACTATCATTACCCAAAGAAGCAACTATTTAGGGTACGACTATTGTTTTTTAGATAGAATTCTTTATATTTAACAATGTGTATTGTCTTTCTTTCCCAGAAAAAAGTTGACATTATTTTTAATACGCTTGAGCGAACACAAATAAAATTCTCCATAAAAGAAACACTATAGATATCCCAAAAAGCTTACTCCTAAAATTTGGACTTAGTTCATTGTCCGCAAAATAGTTTAGCTTACAAAAAGACAGTAGTAGTTTGGTTTACTGAGTGCCTTTTGATTAAAAAAATACAATATCCAAAAAAGCAACGTCTATTTGTGGCCAAACGATCGTTTTCTAAATCGGTAGTCTTATACTCGAGAATTTAGTCTGCTATTATTGAAAGGAATAATTTATGACAGCCCTGACAAATCTAAAATTGCATCAAAGTAAAAACTTTTGAAAAATAAACATAATTTATTATCAGTCTCAAGTTTAGGAATATGGTCTTGGAAAATATTCAGTGATTTAGTATTTTTAACGATAAGAAAATTACACAATGTAGGTGTATCATCGATTGCAGTGTATTAGCTAGAAGAGCAACAATTGTGTACAGTTAAAGTATTGTTTGTTGGAATATATGTCTTATATTTGAAAATCTATACCGCTATACTCGCATAAAAAAAGTTTCCACGTTTATGATTATGTTTGTGCGATTGCACATAAGACTTTCCAAAAAAGTAACCTTATATTGACCAAGAACTATCTAGTACTAAAATTTGGTATCAGTTGATTATTCGCAATATAGCCTTATTGCCAAGAAACAATATCATAATGGCTTTGTAAGTGTATTTTGAATTGAAAAAACAAGATCCAAAAAAGCAACATCTATGCAAGGCGGACCAATCGTTCGTTAAATAAATACTCTTATATTCGAGAATCTCGTCTGCTAGGATTGCCAGAAATAAGTTTTAACGGTCCCAAAAGATCTATATCGCATTGGCATCCAGATTTTTAATGATAAAAATAATCTATCACGAGTAAAAGTTCAGAATTAGTGTCTTGGAAACTTGTTCGCGAATCAGTCTTTTTACAAGAGAATAGTTACACAATGCAAGTGTTTTATCGATAGTACTATCATTACCCAAAGAAGCAAACACTATTTAGGGTAGGACTATTGTTTTTTAGATAGAATACTTTATATTTAATAATGTGTATTGTCTTTCGTTCCCAGAAAAAAGTTGACATTATTTTTGATACGCTTGAGCGAACACAAATAAAATTCTCCATAAAAGAAACACTATAGATATCGCAAAAAGCTTACTCCTAAAATTTGGACTTAGTTCATTGTCTGCAAAATAGTTTAACTTACAAAAAGACAGTAGTAAATTGGTTTACTAAGTGCATTTTGATTCAAAAATACAATATCCAAAAAAGCAACGACTATTTGTGGCCAAACGATCGTTTTCTAAATCGGTAGTCTTATACTCGAGAATATAGTCTGCTTTTATTGCAAGAAATAATTTATGTAAGCTCTGACAAATCTGAAATTGCATCAAAGTAAAAACATTTGAAGAAGAAACCTAATTTATTATCAGTCTCGAATTTAGGAATATGGTCTTGGAAAATATTCAGTGATTTAGTATTTCTAACAATAAGAAAACTACACAATGTAGGTGTATCATCGATTGCAGTGTATTAGCCAGAAGAGCAACAATTTTGTACAGTTAAAGTATTGTTTGTTGGAATAATTGTCTTATATTTGAAAATCTATACCGCTATACTCGCATAAAAAAAGTTTCCACGTTTATGATTATGTTTGTGCGATTGCACATAAGACTTTCCAAAAAAGTAACCTTATATTGACCAAGAACTATCTAGTACTAAAATTTGGTATCAGTTGATTATTCGCAACATAGCCTTATTGCCAAGAAACAATATCATAATGGCTTCGTAAGTGTATTTTGAATTGAAAAAACAAGATCCAAAAAAGCGACATCTATGCAAGGCGGACCAATCGTTCGTTGAATAAATACTCTTATATTCGAGAATCTCGTCTGCCAGGATTGCCAGAAATAAGTTTTAGCGGTTCCAAAAGATCTAGATCGCATTGACATCCAGATTTCCAATGATAAAAATAATCTATCACGAGTAACAGTTCAGAATTAGTGTCTTGGAAAGTTGTTCGCGAATCAGTCTTTTTACAAGAGAATAGTTACACAATGCAAGTGTTTTATCGATTGTACTATCATTACCCAAAGAAGCAACAACTATTTAGGGTAGGACTATTGTTTTTTAGATAGAATACTTTATATTTAACAGTGTGTATTGTCTTTCTTTCCCAGAAAAAGGTGACATTATTTTTGATACGCTTAAGCGAACACAAATAAAATTCTCCATAAAAGCAACACTATAGATATCCCAAAAAGCTTACTCCTAAAATTTGGCCTTAGTTCATTGTCCGCAAAATAGTTTAGCTTACAAAAAGACAGTAGTAGTTTGGTTTACTGAGTGCATTTTGATTCAAAGTTACAATATCCAAAAAAGCAACGTCCATTTGTGGCCAAACGATCGTTTTCTAAATCGGTAGTCTTATACTCGAGAATATAGTCTGCTTTTATTGCAAGAAATAATTTATGTCAGCTCTGACAAATCTGAAATTGCATGAAAGTAAAAACATTTGATAAAGAATCCTAATTTATTATCAGTCTCGAATTTAGGAATATGGTCTTGGAAAATATTCAGTGATTTAGTATTTCTAACAATAAGAAAACTACACAATGTAGGTGTATCATCGATTGCAGTGTATTAGCCAGAAGAGCAACAATTTTGTACAGTTAAAGTATTGTTTGTTGGAATAATTGTCTTATATTTGAAAATCTATACCGCTATACTCGCATAAAAAAAGTTTCCACGTTTATGATTATGTTTGTGCGATTGCACATAAGACTTTCCAAAAAAGTAACCTTATATTGACCAAGAACTATCTAGTACTAAAATTTGGTATCAGTTGATTATTCGCAACATAGCCTTATTGCCAAGAAACAATATCATAATGGCTTCGTAAGTGTATTTTGAATTGAAAAAACAAGATCCAAAAAAGCGACATCTATGCAAGGCGGACCAATCGTTCGTTGAATAAATACTCTTATATTCGAGAATCTCGTCTGCTAGGATTGCCAGAAATAAGTTTTAGCGGTTCCAAAAGATCTAGATCGCATTGACATCCAGATTTCCAATGATAAAAATAATCTATCACGAGTAACAGTTCAGAATTAGTGTCTTGGAAAGTTGTTCGCGAATCAGTCTTTTTACAAGAGAATAGTTACACAATGCAAGTGTTTTATCGATTGTACTATCATTACCCAAAGAAGCAACAACTATTTAGGGTAGGACTATTGTTTTTTAGATAGAATACTTTATATTTAACAGTGTGTATTGTCTTTCTTTCCCAGAAAAAGGTGACATTATTTTTGATACGCTTAAGCGAACACAAATAAAATTCTCCATAAAAGCAACACTATAGATATCCCAAAAAGCTTACTCCTAAAATTTGGCCTTAGTTCATTGTCCGCAAAATAGTTTAGCTTACAAAAAGACAGTAGTAGTTTGGTTTACTGAGTGCATTTTGATTCAAAGTTACAATATCCAAAAAAGCAACGTCCATTTGTGGCCAAACGATCGTTTTCTAAATCGGTAGTCTTATACTCGAGAATATAGTCTGCTTTTATTGCAAGAAATAATTTATGTCAGCTCTGACAAATCTGAAATTGCATGAAAGTAAAAACATTTGATAAAGAATCCTAATTTATTATCAGTCTCGAATTTAGGAATATGGTCTTGGAAAATATTCAGTGATTTAGTATTTCTAACAATAAGAAAACTACACAATGTAGATGTATCATCGATTGCAGTGTATTAGCCAGAAGAGCAACAATTTTGTACAGTTAAAGTATTGTTTGTTAAAATATATGTCTTATATTTGAAAATCTATACCGCTATACTCGCATAAAAAAAGTTTCCACTTTTATGATTATGTTTGTGTGATTGCACATAAGACTTTCCAAAAAAGTAACCTTATATTGACCAAGAACTATCTAGTACTAAAATTTGGTATCAGTTGATTATTTGCAACATAGCCTTATTGCCAAGAAACAATATCGTAATGGCTTCGTGAGTGTATTTTGAATTGAAAAGACAAGATAAAAAAAAGCAACATCTATGGAAGGCGGACCAATTGTTCGTTGAATAAATACTCTTATATTCGAGAATCTCGTCTGCTAGGATTGCCAGAAATAAGTTTCAACGGTTCCAAAAGATCTAGATCGCATTGACATCCAGATTTCCAATGATAAAAATAAGCTATCACGAGTAACAGTTCAGAATTAGTGTCTTGGAAAGTTGTTCGCGAATCAGTCTTTTTACAAGAGAATAGTTACACAATGCAAGTGTTTTATCGATTCTACTATCATTACCCAAAGAAGCAAACACTATTTAGGGTAGGACTATTGTTTTTTTGATAGAATACTTTATATTTAACAATGTGTATTGTCTTTCTTTCCCAGAAAAAAGTTGACATTATTTTTGATACGCTTGAGCGAACACAAATAAAATTCTTCATAAAAGCAACACTATAGATATCCCAAAAAGCTTATTCCTAAAATTTGGACTTAGTTCATTGTCCGCAAAATAGTTTAGATTAACAAAAAGACAGTAGTAGTTTGGTTTACTGAGTGCATTTTGATTCAAAAATACAATATCCAAAAAGCAACGTCCATTTGTGGCCAAACGATCGTTTTCAAAATCGGTAGTCTTATACTCGAGAATATAGTCTGCTATTATTGCAAGAAATAATTTATGACAGCCCTGACAAATCTGAAATTACATCAAAGTAAAAACTTTTGAAAAAGAAACCTAATTTATTATAAGTCTCGAATTTAGGAATATGGTCATGGAAAATATTCAGTGATTCAGTATTTCTAACGATAAGAAAATTACACAATGTAGGTGTATCATCGATTGCAGTGTATTAGCCAGAAGAGCAACAATTGTGTACAGTTAAAGTATTGTTTGTTGAAATAATTGTCTTATATTTGAAAATCTATACCGCTATACTCGCATAAAAAAAGTTTCCACGTTTATGATTATGTTTGTGCGATTGCACATAAGACTTTCCAAAAAAGTAACCTTATATTGACCAAGAACTATCTAGTACTAAAATTTGGTAACAGTTGATTATTCGCAACATAGCCTTATTGCCAAGAAACAATATCATAATGGCTTTGTAAGTGTATTTTGAATTGAAAAAACAAGATTCAAAAAAAGCAACATCTGTGCAAGGCGGACCAATCGTTCGTTGAATAAATACTCTTATATTCGAGGATCTTGTCTGCTAGGATTGCCAGAAATAAGTTTTAACGGTCCTAAAAGATCTAGATCGCATTAACATCCAGATTTCTAATGATGAAAACAATCTATCACGAGCGAAAGTTCAGAATTAGTGTCTTAAAAAGTTGTTCGCGTATTAGTCTTTTTACAAGAAAATATTTACACAATGCAAGTGTTATATCGATTGTACTATCATTACCCAAAGAAGCAAATACTATTTAGGGTAGGACTATTGTTTTTTAGATAGAATACTTTATATTTAACAATGTGTATTGTCTTTCTTTCCCAGAAAAAAGTTGACATTATTTTTGATACGCTTGAGCGAACACAAATAAAATTCACCATAAAAGAATCACTATACATATCCCAAAAAGCTTACTCCTAAAATTTGGACTTAGTTCATTGTCCGCCAAATAGTTTAACTTACAAAAAGACAGTCGTTAATTAATTTACTAAGTGCATTTTGATTCAAAAATACAATATCCAAAAAAGCAACGTCTATTTGTGGCCAAACGATCGTTTTCTAAATCGGTAGTCTTATACTCGAGAATATAGTCTGCTTTTATTGCAAGAAATAATTTATGTCAGCTCTGACAAATCTGAAATTGCATCAAAGTAAAAACTTTTAAAAAAGAAACATAATTTATTATCAGTCTTAAGTTTAGGAATATGGTCTTGGAAAATATTCAGTGATTCAGTATTTCTAACAATAAGAAAACTACACAATATGGGTGTATCATCGATTGTAGTGTATTAGCCAAAAAAGCGACAGTTGTGTAAAGTTGAAGTATTGTTTGTTGGAATGAATGTCTTATATTTGAAAATCTATACCGCTATACTCGCATAAAAAAAGGTTCCTTTTTTATGATTATGTTTGTGCGATTACACATAAGACTTTCCAAAAAAGTAACCTTATATTGACGAAGAACTATCTACTACTAAAATTTAGTATCAGTTGATTATTCGCAACATAGCCTTATTGCCAAGAAACAATATCATAATGGCTTCGTAAGTGTATTTTGAATTGAAAAGACAAGATCCAACAAAGCAACATCTATGCAAGGCAGACCAACCGTTCGTTGAATAAATACTCTTATATTCGAGAATCTCGTCTGCTAGGATTGCCAGAAATAAGTTTTAACGGTTCCAAAAGATCTATATCGCATTGACGTCCAGATTTCCAATGATAAAAATAATCTATCACGAGTAAAAGTTCAGAATTAGTGTCTCGGAAAGTTGTTCGCCAATCAGTCTTCTTACAAGAGAATAGTTACACAATGCAAGTGTTTTATCGATTGTACTATCATTACCCAAAGAAGCAAACACTATTTAGGGTAGGACTATTGTTTTTTTGATAGAATACTTTATATTTAACAATGTGTATTGTCTTTCTTTCCCAGAAAAAAGTTGACATTATTTTTGATACGCTTGAGCGAACACAAATAAAATTCTTCATAAAAGCAACACTATAGATATCCCAAAAAGCTTATTCCTAAAATTTGGACTTAGTTCATTGTCCGCAAAATAGTTTAGATTACAAAAAGACAGTAGTAGTTTGGTTTACTGAGTGCATTTTGATTCAAAAATACAATATCCAAAAAAGCAACGTCCATTTGTGGCCAAACGATCGTTTTCAAAATCGGTAGTCTTATACTCGAGAATATAGTCTGCTATTATTGCAAGAAATAATTTATGACAGCCCTGACAAATCTGAAATTACATCAAAGTAAAAACTTTTGAAAAAGAAACCTAATTTATTATCAGTCTCGAATTTAGGAATATGGTCATGGAAAATATTCAGTGATTCAGTATTTCTAACGATAAGAAAATTACACAATGTAGGTGTATCATCGATTGCAGTGTATTAGCCAGAAGAGCAACAATTGTGTACAGTTAAAGTATTGTTTGTTGAAATAATTGTCTTATATTTGAAAATCTATACCGCTATACTCGCATAAAAAAAGTTTCCACGTTTATGATTATGTTTGTGCGATTGCACATAAGACTTTCCAAAAAAGTAACCTTATATTGACCAAGAACTATCTAGTACTAAAATTTGGTAACAGTTGATTATTCGCAACATAGCCTTATTGCCAAGAAACAATATCATAATGGCTTTGTAAATGTATTTTGAATTGAAAAAACAAGATTCAAAAAAAGCAACATCTGTGCAAGGCGGACCAATCGTTCGTTGAATAAATACTCTTATATTCGAGGATCTTGTCTGCTAGGATTGCCAGAAATAAGTTTTAACGGTCCTAAAAGATCTAGATCGCATTAACATCCAGATTTCTAATGATGAAAACAATCTATCACGAGTGAAAGTTCAGAATTAGTGTCTTGGAAAGTTTTTCGCGAATCAGTCTTTTTACAAGAGAATAGTTACACAATGCAAGTGTTTTATCGATTGTACTATCATTATCCAAAGAAGCAACAACTATATAGGGTAGGACTATTGTTTTTCAGATAGAATACTTTATATTTAACGATGTGTATTGTCTTTTT
The DNA here is from genome assembly GCA_017163975.1 of Anastatus disparis. Classification (NCBI taxonomy): domain Eukaryota; kingdom Metazoa; phylum Arthropoda; class Insecta; order Hymenoptera; family Eupelmidae; genus Anastatus; species Anastatus disparis. The sequence goes on from JAFFSR010000251.1 coordinate 9,407,680, forward strand.
TTCCCGGACAAAGTTGACATTATTTTTGATACGCTTGAGCGAATACAAATAAGATTTACCATAAAAGAAACCCGATAGGCATCCGAGAAAGCTTACTCCTAAAATTTGGACTTAGTTTATTGTCCGCAGAATAGTTTGACTTATAAAAAGACAGTAGTAGTTTGGTTCACTAAGTGCATTTTGATTCAAAAATACAATATCCAAAAAAGCAACGTCTATTTGTGGGCTAACCATCGTTTTCTAAATCGGTAGTCTTATACTCGAGAGTATAGTCTGCTATTATTGCAAGAAATAATTTATGTCAGCTCTGACAAATCTGAAATTGCATCAAAGTAAAAACTTTTGAAAAATAAACATAATTTATTATCAGTCTCAAGTTTAGGAATATGGTCTTGGAAAATATTCAGTGATTCAGTATTTCTAACAATAAGAAAACTACACAATGTGGGTGTATCATCGATTGTAGTGTATTAGCCAGAAGAGCAATAATTGTGTAAAGTTAAAGTATTGTTTGTTGGAATGAATGTCTTATATTTGAAAATCTATACCGCTATACTCGCATAAGACTTTCCAGAAAAGTAACCTTATATTGACCAAGAACTTTCTACTACTAAAATTTGGTATCAGTTGATTATTGCCAGGAAACAATATCATAAAGGCTTTGTAAGTGTATTTCGATTTGAAAAGACAATATCCAAAAAAGCAACATCTATGCTAGTCGGTCCAATCTTTCGTTGAATAAATACTCTTATATTTGAGGATCTTGTCTGCTAGAATTGCTAGAAATAAGTTTTAACGGTTCCAAAAGATCTAGATAGCATCGACATCGTAATTTCTAATGATAGCGCATAATTTATTACAAGTTCAAGTTCAGAATTAGTGTTTTAGAAAGTTTTCAACGATATCGTCTTTTTACAGGAGAATAGTTACACAATGCAAGCGTTCCATCAATTTTAGTATTTTCAGCCAAAAAAGCAACTATTATATAGTATAGAACTATTGTTTGTTAGATTAAATGACTTGTATTTAACAATGTATATCGCCTTTTGTTCTCAGAAAAAGTTGACATTATTTTAAGCATGCTTGAGCAAACACAATTAATATTTACCATAAAAGAAACACTTTTACTGTAAATACCTTTCCGACAGACTTTTCGCCACACTTTTTGCCAGACTATACGTAAGACGTTCCGCTAGACTTTTTTGAAGACGTTTAGCCAGACTTTCTGCAAGACTTTCAACCAGACTTTTTGCTAGACTTTTCGACAGATTGTTTTCTAGACTCATCGCCAGACCTTTTACCAGACGTTTCGACAATTTATTCGCAACACTTTTTCCCAGTCTTTTTGAAAAACTTTTTGCCAGACGTTTCAACAGACTTTTCGCCACACATTTCACCAGACTTTTTGAAAAAGTTCTTGTTAGACTTTATGCAACAGATTTTACCAGACTATTCGCAAGACGTTCTGCTAGACTTTTTGCAAGATGTTTAGCCAGACTTTTTGTTAGACTTTTCGCCAGACTTTTTCCAAGACTCATCGCTAGATCTTTTGCCACATGTTTCGATAGACTTTATGCAACATTGTTTTGCAGACTTTTTAAAAAACTTTTTGCCAGACGTTTTAACAGACTTTTCGCCACACTTCTCACCAGACTTTTTGAAAAAGTTTTTGTTAGACTTTTCGCAAGACTTTTTGCTAGACTATTCGCCAGACGTTCTGCTAGACTTTTTGCAAGGCGTTTAGCCAGACTTCCTGCAAGACTTTCTACCAGACGTTTTGCTATACTTTTAGTCAAACTTTTTCTAAACTCGTCGCTAGATCTTTTGCCAGACGTTTCGACAAACTTTTCGCATCACTTTTCACCAGATTTTCTAAAAAACTTGTGGCCAGACTTCACGCAAGACTTTTTGCCAAACTATTTGCATCACGTACTGCTGGACATTCTGCAAGACCTTTAGCCAGATATCCTGCAAAACTTTCTACCAGACGTTTCGGTATACTTTTCGCCAGACTTTTCCTAGACTCATCGCCAGACCTTTATCTAGACGTTTCGATAGACTTTCCGCCACACTTATCACCAGACGTTTTGAAAAACTTTTGGCCAGACTTTACGCAAGACTTTTTGCGAGACTATCCGCAAGACGTTCTGCTAGACTTTTTGCAAGACGTTTAGCCAGACTTTCTGCAAGACTTTCTACCAGACTTTTTGTTAGACTTTTCGCCAGACTTTTTTCTATACTTATCGCCAGACCTTTTGCTAGACGTTTTGACAGAATTATGCAATACTTTTTACGAGACTTTTTGCAAAACTTGTTGCCAGAATGCACGTAAGACTCTTCAGACTATCCGCAAGACGTTTAGCCAGACTTGATGCAAGACTTTCTACCAGACTTTTTGTTAGACTTTACGTCAGACTTTTTCCTAGACTCATCGGCAGACCTTTGGATAGACGTTTCAATAGATTTTTTGCAATACTTTTCACCAGACTTTTCGAAAAACTTTTGGCCAGACTTTGCGCAAGACTTTTTGCCAGACTATTCGCAAGACATTCTGCTAGACTTTTTGCAAGACGTTTAGCCAGACTTCCTGCAAGACTTTCTACCAGACTTTTTGTTAGACTTTTCGCCAGACTTTTTTCTATACTTATCGCCAGACCTTTTGCTAGCATTTCGACAGACTTTCCGCAATACTTTTTACGAGAATTTTTGGAAAACTTCTTGCCAGAATTTACGCAAGACTCTTCAGACCATCCGCAAGACGTTTAGCCAGACTTCCTGCAAGACTTTCTACCAGACTTTTTGTTGGACTTTTCGCCAGACTTTTTCCAAGACTCATCGGCAGACCTTTGGATAGAAGTTTCAATAGACTTTTCGCAATACTTTTCACCAGACTTTTAGAAAAACTTTTGGCCAGACTTTACGCAAGACTTTTCGCAAGACTATCCGCAAGACGTTCTGCTAGACTTTTTGCAAGACGTTTAGCCAGACTTCCTGCAAGACTTTCTACCAGACTTTTTGTTAGACTTTTCGCCAGACTTTTTTCTATACTTATCGCCAGACCTTTTGCTAGCATTTCGACAGACTTTCCGCAATACTTTTTACGAGAATTTTTGGAAAACTTCTTGCCAGAATTTACGCAAGACTCTTCAGACCATCCGCAAGACGTTTAGCCAGACTTCCTGCAAGACTTTCTACCAGACTTTTTGTTAGACTTTTCGCCAGAATTTTTTCTATACTTATCGCCAGACCTTTTGCTAGCATTTCGACAGACTTTCCGCAATACTTTTTACGAGACTTCTTGGAAAACTTCTTGCCAGAATTTACGCAAGACTCTTCAGACCATCCGCAAGACGTTTAGCCAGACTTCTTGCAAGACTTTCTACCAGACTTTTTGTTAGACTTTTTGCCAGACTTTTTTCTAGACTCATCGCCAGACCTTTCGCCGGACGTTTCGACAGAATTATGCAATACTTTTTACGAGACTTTTTGCAAAACTTGTTGCCAGAATGCACGCAAGACTCTTCAGACTATCCGCAAGACGTTTAGCCAGACTTCCTGCAAGACTTTCTACCAGACGTTTTGCTATACTTTTCGCCAGACTTTTTCGTAGACTCATCGCCAGACCTTTTTCTAGACGTTTCGATAGACTTTCCACCACACTTCTCACCAGACTTTTTGAAAAACTTTTGGCCAGACTTTACGCAAGATTTTTCGCGAGTCTATCCGCAAGACGTTCTGCTAGACTTTTTGCAAGACGTTTAGCCAGACTTCCTGCAAGACTTTCTACCAAACTTTTTGTTAGACTTTTCGCCAGATTTTTTTCTATACTTATCGCCAGACCTTTTGCTAGCATTTTGACAGACTTTCCGCAATACTTTTTACGAGACTTTTTGGAAAACTTCTTGCCAGAATTTACGCAAGACTCTTTAGACCATCCGCAAGACGTTTAGCCAGACTGCCTGCAAGACTTTCTACCAGACTTTCTACAACACTTTTTTCCAGACTTTTTAAAAAACTTTTTGCCAGACGTTCCAACAGACTTTTTGCCACATTTCTCACCAGACTCTTTGAAAAAGTTTTTGTTAGACTTTGTGCAAGACTTTTTTCTAGACTATTCGCCAGACGTTCTGCTAGACTTTTTGCAAGACGTTTAGCCAGACTTCCTGCAAGACTTTCTACCAAACGTTTTGCTATACTTTTCGCCAAACTTTTTCCTAGACTCGTCGCTAGATCTTTTGTCATACGTTTCGACAAACTTTCCGCCACACTTTTTACCAGACTTTTTGAAAAACTCTTTGCCAGACTTTACGCAAGACTTTTTGCCAGACTATTTACAATACGTTCTGCTAGACTTTTTGCAAGACGTTTTGCCAGATATCCTGCAAGTCTTTCTACCAGACTGTTTGCTAGACTTTTCGACAAACTTTTTCGTAGACTCATCACCAGACCTCTTGCCAGAAGTTTCGACAGACTTTTCGCAACACTTTTCACCAGACTTTTTGAAAAAGTTAATGTTAGACTTTATGTAAGACTCTTTTCCAGACTTTTTGCAAGACGTCTTGCCAGATTTTTTGCAAGACGTCTTGCCAGATTTTTTGCAAGACTTTCTACCAGACTTTTTGCTAGACTTTTCACCATGTTTTTTTTTTGCACTCATGGCCAGACTTTTTGTCAGACGTTTCGACAGACTTTTCGCAACACTTTTTATCAGACTTTTTGAAAAACTTTTAGCCAGACTTTTACCAGACTTTACACGGCCTACTGCCAGATTTTTGCCAGACTTTTTACTAAATCTGTAGCTAGACTTTATGACAAACTTTTCGCCGGACTCTAGCTGGACTCTTAGCTAGCTATTATTCCAGACTTTTTACAAGAATTTATACCAGAATTTCCGGTAGTTATTTAGTCAGCCCGTTTGCGACAGTTATAGCTTAACTTTTCGATATACTGTAGGCAAGACTTTTAGGCAGGCTTTTCACCAGACTTCTTGAATGGCTTGCTGACAGATTTTTCCCTATACTTTTAACCAGACCCTTAGCCAGAGTTGTCAGAGATTAGCCAGACTTTTACCAGACTTTACACGGCCTACTGCCAGATTTTTGCCAGACTTTTACCAGACTTTACACGGCCTACTGCCAGATTTTTGCCAGACTTTTTACTAAATCTGTAGCTAGACTTTATGACAAACTTTTCGCCAGACTCTAGCTGGACTCTTTGATAGCTATTCTGCCCGTCTTTTCACAAGAACTTATGCCAGACTTTTTACCTGATTTTCTGCAAGGCTTACAGCCAGATTTTTTGACATGCTTTTAAATGTTTATTTAACCAGCTGTTAGTCTAACTAAAAGCAAGACTGTCTACCAAACTTTAAGACTGTTAGACATGAAGTCAGACTTTTTACCAGATTTAGATACTTAGCAATTCTGTTCTTTAGTCTTCTTGCCAGACTTTAAGGCAGACTTATTATAAAAAGAATTTCTTTATAAGAAGACTTTTTTCGGACTAAAAAATAGCGATCTAATGATTACAAATTTTTTTATTAATAATGAATTTATTAAAATAAATATCTTAAGTTATAATAATTATATAATATGAAATAAAAATTGAGGCTAAGCACGAACAACTATCAATATTATGTTTACTCATGTGCAAATATAATATAGTAAATGTGTCCGTTGCTAATGGATGCGTATAGCACACATATACATAAGCCGGTTAGTTGTGTGCAAGTGTCATTTTCGTGTAGATGTCGATTTTTATTGATAATACCCCCGCCCAAATCTTACATAAGAAACAGTTAAAAATAGTACATTACTCTACTAGTGAGCAAAATGAGTCGTTCCCTTACAAGTCATTCCCCCACTCAAGCGTAGCAAGAGTGACAAATAAAAGAGTGGGGAACCTATTTTGCCATGGGTGGGGTATAGAATTTTTACCAACAAGGTGAGCGGAATCCGATTTTTAGCAAAATACCACATTTCCTCACTGTGAGAATGTGGTATTTTAGTCACACAAAACGGGCGCCGAAAATCTATTTAAGGAATCACAATTACTCATTAACATCTTTCTATGCATACACTCTTTCTTATAACCTGCTATCGCCATCTATGAATTAAGTTATAGAATGCAAACGATACACATCAAAAGAAAAGAACAAAATGGAGTTACATACACATCATTGTTCTTCACTTATAAAATAATTTGAATTTCTTTTGTGCTTGCTGTTGTGACCGTCACGGTTATGAAATATTACATATTAAATGAAATATTTAAAATTCAATAATATTGTCATTATTATAACAAATTTAATGAATTTAAAATAGAATTTTCAATTTATTTGCAAAAAATAAATAAATTTTAAAAAAGCTTTGAGAATTGCTCTTATTACTTTTTACATGTATTTTCAAATAATACAAATAAAAAAATAAAAATTATAAAAAAAACAGTACTAAATAATATTGTTGTAGTCAATTTTTATTATATGCTCAAATTATTATTTTTCAAATAATAATCATAAAATTGACACGTATTTTCGAGTATTGAAATTTTTAAATAACTTATGACAATAGGACATTTGCGTATTATCAGTAAAAAATAAAAATTTCATTCATTTTATTATTTTATTTTGTTTAAATTAGAAATATAAACTTATATCGATTAAATAAATCATTAAATAAATTAACTTCATGTAAATTTATAATATTTTAATCGTCTTTATTCTTATTATAATAAAAATCTTTATAAATAATATTATTATTATTATTTCTTTTTATTGGCCACCAAAATATATTACACAGCCATTACACTATTTTTATAAATAATAGTTCTAAAGGAACTAGCATTGCCATCTATGATCGACGACTACGAATTATATTCGTAAACAATAGCATCAACATAACCCGCTTTTCGAGCAGTTCATTTAAATGTCAAAACTCGCCGTGAAGTTGCTGCTTGATTTGAAAAATTCCATTCCGTAAATTTTTCACGGAATATCAGTCACTCTAAAATATCAACTTTTAACAATTAATTAAAAATACTTAAAAACATTAAATTTAAGGCAGCAAAGGTCGTATCGTCGTTAAATTTAATCAGCTTTCGATAATATTAATTAAAACCAAGATTCGTTAATTTTTTCAAAAAATAAATTTTTTATTTTTCGAAATATTAATTTTACAACGAAAATAACTTGACCATTGGATTCCTTGGCCCCGAAAACCCTTAAAACCATGGTGTTAGTTAATAAAAAAATAAATTATCATACTCAAAACTTAGCCACCACTCTCGCACTGTCACCCGGTATATATATATATATATATATATATATATATATATATATATATTCATTTTTTATGATATTGTAACAACAACAACATGTTGACATTAATTTTCCACGCGTAAAAGCAATTATTATACAGTGTGAGACATTAACATGATTTTTATTGACATTTACTCACATTGTAAATTTACAAGCGTGTGCTATAAAAATTTTATTTACATTAATTTAATGAAATTTATTGTGATAATGTGCCCCTATTTGTAGGAAACTGTATTTAATGATTAATGCAAGTTTCATAAAATATTTAAAATGTATACAAATTTATAATGCATACAAATTTTTTAACTGAAAATTTTATTGCACATCAATGACTTTAAATGTAAATGGATCTTAGGCGTTAATGAGAATTGTAAAATAAAGAACCTTTAACATTTTAAAGTAATTGTTGTAAAATATTATTATTGAATGATAAGCTTTTGTTACTTATAATTCTTTTGTACTTTAAATGACGTTAAAATTTTTTTTTTCTGAGAAAATAAAAAGTTAACATGTATAATATGTATATCTAAATAGAACAAAATAAAAATAGAGCTTTTTCAGAATTCAGCTTTTCTATTTAAATCTTAATAATACAAGTTTGAAAAATTTGTTTATAGAAAATTTTCTGAGTTATCTTAGGAAAAGAAAATTAAATTAAATTACTTAATAACACTATGAATATTTTTGATTGTTTAAAAAATTTTTTAACACATTCTTGTAACGTTCAGTCATTTAAACAGTTATTAGAGTGTTTCTTTCGGTAAAAATAATTTTTATTGTTCATTTCAATAATTTATTTATTTTAATTCTATCTTTTCTCAAAATTTGTTTCATATGCCAATATATCAAAATGAAATTCGATAGATTAGAGTTGGATACATTATGATTTATTGATGCATTACTTTCACAATAATATATATAATGTCAGATTTTCCATTAAAATGTATTAATGAAATTAATATATTAACTTATATAACAAAATTGAAAGTCAATCAATTAGTAAAACTTAATTTCACGCATCGCTAAACTTACTCTCCCAGTGTAACTTTGAATTTCTGTATTACGTATTTAAAACTCGATGAATAATCACTTGTCGATAACCATAGTTTAGTTTTGATTGCATAAAATATAAATGTTGATTGCTTGTAAAAGTCGTCAATCAATTTGCGAACTCGAAGAAACTTTGCTGGCCAGTTATTGATTGGCGATGCTGAGATTTTTTTTATGAAAAAAAAAAGAAAAAGTATACTCATTGAATAGGGAGTGAAAAAGTTGTAAGTAAAAAACAAAACTATAAAGCTTCGTTGAGCTTTAATTTATATTGCATAGCTTTGGATTCTTTTTCTTTTATCAAATACCGGAATTCGTTTAATTTAATTTTTTATGGAAAATGTTTCACATTTTAATAAATTGAAACCTTTACAATGCAACTACTTTTATTTAAACGTTTCTTGGTTATATTTTAGATAAAAATGAAACAATATTTTATTAGGATTATAAAAAATATAAAATGAAAAAAAACAAGTTAGATTAAATAGTGCAATAGTTTTTAAAACATTATTTTAGTTTGAATAAAAAATTTTATTGAAATATTTTTCTTAATTGAAAATTTGAATATATTGTATAAAATGTTATAATATTTTTTCCATGAATGAAATATGTATTTATTTTTTTTATAATAAGCATATATTGATAATAAACAAATGAAAAAAATTGAAGAATAAAAGCATAAAATATCATATTTTTCTTTTCATTATTGCTAAACAATTTTGAAATATTCACCAACCTATCAAGACAGATTACTATAAGAAAAGTATTTCCATGAATTTATAAAACAAAATCATTTTTAAATTTGACCTATTTTATGAAAAAAAAAGAAAGAAATTGAATTTACTGTGAAGCACCAAACGGTCTCTCGTGAAAAGCGCAGTGCGCTTGATTTATTTTAGGTCAAGAGAAAATGACATATGTAAATTAGGCAGTAGAGAAAAATATTCTATTTTTTTTCCTTTCTGTTCGGTCAACGTTTCTCATAGGGAAATTATATTTATTAGCCGAATATTGTATTTAAAGATAAAACATGCATTTCTCGAGTATTAAAATTTATGTAAACATATACGAGGCGTAGAAATATTTAATAAATATTAAATTGTGTGCGCAAACGATACAAAGAATTAATAAAGCTTTGGCATATGAAAATTTTAATTTGTTTCAGTTGTAGCTTAACAAGCGTTAATTTAATTATTTCACACGTTAACGTTATTATTCTGTTTCGTAGATTTATTCATTTTATGCAAAATTTTATTTTTATCTTTTTTTTCTATTTCAGCAAACGGGTAATTTATGCAATTATTATCATATATATGTATTAATTTTAATTTTTGAACTATTCATTATCAATTTCTTTTCCAAACAATTGTAAATTAATTCAGCAAATCAATAAATAAATATTTTTACTTAAAAATTGTTTCAAGAATAAATAATATATGTTAAACTTCAATTTAAAAATAAAACAACGATTCTTAGAGATTTTCACAAAATAATATTTAACTCGATTGTTTATTCAATCGTCTACTAATTGTGAAATCTTATATAATATTATGATAAAATGCCAATTTTAAATTTAGAGATATAAAAGAAAAGTTTTTGTTTACTTTCATAGAAAAACATTTGCTTAATCATGCGAAACAGAAAGCTATCTTCTCTGTACTGAAAAAATGTTTATAAGTAAAATAAACATTTGATAATCTAAGAAATTTAACATGTTTAGTCCGCAGTGCAGTCTATTGCAAAATCAGTATACGCACGCGCTTCCTAAAATTTATTTCTTAAAAAGTAAAAAAAAATAACGACAACAATGAGACACTCAGTGAAATAAAAAAAAAACTAAAGAGAGAAGAATTTCTGTTCTTTCTTTGGCTCAGTACAATTGAGCTCGTAAACTGCTACGTGGAAATACATATATATATGTTCTGATTTTTACGATTTAGTTTACGAAGCAGTTGTAACGTACGTGCATTGGTCATAAGAATTTACAACACCTTTTTTTTTAACCGTATGTAGCAAAAAAAAAAGACTTTTGATTGTGATGTTGGGTGTACGTGTGCTTGTAAAACTGATCCATAAGCTAAATCCAAGAAAGACAAGTTAAAACAAAATAAAGCATTCGTCTAAAACGTGCACCGTGCTATTAAAGTATTGTCAAAAAGTTTTTTAATTTTGACACGATATTAAAAGAGCAAATCATGGATCGGTTCTATAAATTCAATAGATTGTAAAATAAATGTTTGATTTATGATAGAAAAGATTGAATTTATTAAAGTAACAAAGGTTTCTTTTTTTAATTGCTCAAGTTATTACAAAATTATACTATTTGACATTCATTTGTGGAATAAAACCAATAAATTATAAGATATCAATCAATAAATTTGAAAATACTTTTCTTGATATGTCAGTATAGTATTTTTCGATACAAGTGTCCTATGAGTCATTTTCTGGCACGGCGAGGTTACGCCGTGCCGGGAAATGACACATAGGACACGCGCATCGAACACTATTTTCTAGTACATGTGTGGTAAATCCGCCACACGAAATCTATACCCTTAAAAAGCAATACTAAACAAAAGCTACGCACTCCACGAATGATAATTCAAATAAAAAAACGAAATCTATGTATCAGTAAAACTAGGCATTCCCCAAATGATAAATCGAAAAAAAAGAAACCAAAATTTCAAAAATATACTCATAACGTGAAATTGTATTAAATAATTATTAATACAATATATATAAACTAAAAAACTTGCTAGTTATTTAAAAACACACACACACATATATATACAAGAATAAGCCGAATGTAAAGCAACTGATTCATCGTTCATACCATCTCTCATGCCGTTAGTCTGTATACGCGCATGCGCGTCGCCACACTTATATGCTTTACTAACGTGAAGTACGTGTACGAAATTCACAAAAATCGTCAACTATACCCTGCCAGAAAATGCAACATAGGACACGGAACAGGTAGCGCTTCAAGCGGATTTAGCACACGCAGTACTAGAAAAAATAAACCAAAACAGTTTCGGATTTTCTAACTATAATTTGTTTAACGAAATCAATTTTTTGAACGCTTCGAATGCATTTTTTTTTTTAAATAAGTGAAATTATTTTCAAATACGTTAATTAATTTATCAAAACAATTTAAATACAATTGAAACAACACCAACAATTTAATATATGTGTCTCTAAGTATTCTTTCAATTTCATTATGATTATATTTTTCGAAAAAATTTTACAGCCCTGAAGGAGAATGCCCTAAAAACGTTTGAAACTTTGACTTTTTAAAATAAACCATCGTTCAAAAAATCAAAAACAGTTGTCATTTATTTTTAATGATTCACTTTACAATTTAAACATTAACGAATTTGGTTGTATTCATGTCTATAATTATAATAAATTATAATTAATTAACTATTGAATAATAAATGACAGTTACAAATTATTAATAATTATTTACAAGTCATAACATAATTTTGGAAATATCTTTTATGCATACAAATTTAACAATCTAATTACATATATGTAATGCAGATCTACATTTATCATCTGCTTTAGTATCATTTATATCTGTTTGCGTTTAAATATTTAATCATTTATATATTTGGTTATATTTATTGGAATAGTTTTAATGTTATTAGTTCGGATTCTTTTATGGATTTCAGATTGTTATAAATAAGGTTTTTTAAATAAAAGAGGAAACTTATGTACTTATATGATATGATAATGATATTCCAAAGTATATAATGATATGTATAGTAAGAAAATAAAGCGTATTAAAAATTTATTACTACACAAATATAAGAGCAATGGGTTTGTTCCATGTTCGGAATTCAATTTTTTGTACTGTGTTTATTAATTAAAGAAATTTTAAGATATAAAATTTGATCTTCTTTAAAGATTCATCACTAAAATAACGTACAATTAAGTTCACGTTGTAAGCGAAATATTGATTACGCATGCTTGAAACAAAAATTTTCTTCTATAATTTCGTATAATTAGTAATAATTTATAATACAATATTTAAGTATTTCCACATAATTTTAAATCTCAATACTGAAGATAAAATATTCTAAAATAAGACCAATCATTATAAGCTCAGCGTAATTATGTCAAATTATTTGCGTATTTTTCAAAAAATTAATAAAATATATTTTCCAGATAAATTTTTAATAATAAAATCAGCTGAAGGAAAGTGAAATATAAAATGTAGAAAAATTTTTCATTCGTTCAATCCGTATTCAGCTGTTGAACTATGAAGAATCAATTTCGACGATAATAAAAGACATCTATACAAAGATTCCGCGTATATATAGCTAATTTAGCAACGATCGATTTTCAATCTCCCTGCACTTCGGCGTTAAGTAAGACGGGCATTTATCGGATAGGGCCACACGTATAACAAAATATATATATACCACTTTTCAATTATCCGTTGCGAGAGAGAGAGAGAGAGAGAAAATTAACGTGGCACATGCATTATTAATGCATCCTCATCGTATACACACCGACAAGTTATTTTCTACATGTGTGTATATATACATATATAGATATATGCATATCTAGATTGATAGATAAAGAGAGACAAGTTGGGTTAGGGTCAAAGTTACACAAGATCTTCATTATGCATGGATAAATTCACTGTAGCAACGAATATTATAGAAGGTAAAGAGAGAGAAAGAGAGAGAATAAGAAGAAGAAGAAGCCGCTCACAGACATTCACCTCTCCACCCTATTAACGTTAATGAATCTTAACCCGATCAGAGTAAAGGCATTTTCCAGACAAGTTTCGCATCGCTAATAATCCCTGCTTCTCTATTATACCTCTTGCGTTATATACGTATATATCTCCGTGTGTGTCTGCATGTATGCGCTGAAAAAGACAGAGAGAAAGACAATGAAACGAGAAGAGAGAAATGCTATTCTTTATGCACGGCGTATATGCATGCATTGGCTACGTTTACATTACAATTGCACGGCAAGTAAATAGCTTAGAGGATTGTTGAAATATGTTTGTGTGTATACTTGTATTTATGCATCCCTCACGATTGACTATGTGCATGTTTAAATCTCGGAAATGCACACATGTATAAAACATTCGGACACATGTTCAAAAGCATCCTATTTACATTTATCATGAGAATTTAACAATAAATTCAAGCCTTATCTAACTTTAGAATGTTTAGAGAATTATCATTAAAATACATTAAAAATATCTTAGAAAGCTTTAGCGGATCGTAATCTTTTAAGAAATAAAATTTCATTAATAAATATATAGATACCATCTATCTCGTGCTTAAGATAAGCAATTTCTTTTTCAAGCAAAAAAAAAATTAGTAGCATAATCACCTTGTTGAAATTAGGTACATGAAAATTAATTCCAAAAAAAGGAGCTTTTTAGTAACATAACTTATGTATATACAGTTTATAGTTACGGGCAAGCAAAGAAAAGCTATAAGTTTACACCGACTTGTGGCTATGCACTAGCGAGAGAACATGTAGAACAGTTGGTTGCATACTGGACTTATGATAAATTGTTCTGGCAATGGAAACAGCTTGATGTATATATGTATATAGCCGCAAACATGTGTGTGTTCGGTGAGCTCATAAATATACGAATTTTCTGACTTTAAACATGCATACATACGAAGATATTCACAAGTACCGCCATGATTTTCAATAAGGGCCAAGTGTTTAACTGATTCTTAATTGAGTTTATCGATATTATTTGTTTTTCAATAAAGCAATGTATGTAATGTATATTTTAAAGAGTTAATGGATATTTTAATGCACATTTTAGAGGACTGAAAAGGCAATATACCGGTTCAATCTAGTACCCTAAAACTGGCCCTCTAGAAGTTAATGGATAGTAATATCAGTTATAATAGTAAAAGATTTTATTGGTAAACTTAATTTTGTTTATCATCACTATTGGGTTTCATTGCACTCTAAAATAAATTATAATTTAGCGCGCAAATTTATATTTAATTTGAACTCGATTGATCTTTAAAGATCATTTCGATTAAATTTATTTATTTATTTAATCCTGAATAACAAATAAATCACATTATACTACGTGCGTAAAGTAATCCAGCAAGGAAAATAAATTTCCTGTACGCTGGTCTGAAATACAATATAATCTTATATCTAAATACGAGATCAAAATCTATCACTCTTTCTCAAACTATCAGACGCAGGTGACAGGTCTCTCCATACTTTGAACTGGCTTAAAAACTAATTTTACTTAGGTATAACTTTAAATTAACACCGAAATTTTTAGATGCTGAGCTGATATTTTTTATCATTATTCAGCCAACGTTTCAGTATCTTTAAAGGGACCTTTTTTAGGACTATCAATTACAAACAAAATTACAACCTATAATTAAATACAAATTTAAATAAATTAGAAAACGTGTTTTTATTTTCAAGTTGTCATTTTGTTTGTAATTTATAGTCCTGAAGAGGTCTCTGTTAAAGGTACCGAAATATTAAAAAATATTAGCATTCAAGACTATTGATGTTAATTTTACCTTAGTTACACTATTATAATTTTTTTTTATGTATAATAAACACTTTTTAACTTAATATTTAAAAATTGACGAGAAAGATTTATTAATTTTACAAGTGCAGAATCGTTTATCAATTTTTTCAGTACTTTTATTATTTATAGAATTCATAAACTTTTAAATTTTATTACATTGACAAGTCATAAATTTCAACTATCAATTAAAAATCAACTATAATATATTTTACTCTACTTTTTATATATAAAATTCTTACAACAATTTATCATATAATCCGAAAAATCAATTTACGAATGCTAACAATCCTCTAATTGGCAACATAGAAAGTTTTTTTTACTATTTATTAGTAATTAACTAATCAATTATTCGCTTAGTATTTTAAAATAAACAATGATTTTCCAATATTTTTTTTCATGCTACAATCACAGCGTACATAACGTTGGATTTGAATGTAAATCAAAATGTTTGTTGTTCGCTCAGGCATATAGTCAATCTCTTGTGTTTATTGCATTAAACATGCAAACTAAAGACAATATAATACTAATTCTAATTTGCATGAGAGAAAGAGACACAGAGAGAGAACGTATAGGTCGATGCACGTAAGAATGAAGCTCTTTCATTGTTGTACTATAAGCCTTTAGGTTGCTTGAACATCAACGAATCTTCTAGTAATATTTATATATATATATATAGAATGATGTTTTCATTATGAATACATCAAGGCTTGTTAGGTCTAAGCACATTAATTTAATCAGATGTTATGATAAATCATAATTATTATGTAGTAAATCTTAATTAATCATACAATTAATCTTTACTCGTATTTTAAATTAATATGGATATCTTTATTAGTTTTTAATATAAGAGTTATACTTGATTCGTAATTAATTCATACAATATGAAAAATAATTAAATAATTCCCAGAAATAATTTTTCAGCTCAATCTTAATTTTGTTCGTACTTTTAAATGTTGTTGTATGGTCTCACAATTAATTCCATAGCCTAATGCACTTATGATTAAATTTAAATCTATAAATTGATTTTGTAAATTAGATTGCACAAATAGATACCGGCTATTTTAACTGTGATATCATTTTTCAGCACAATATTTATGTAAAGCTTTATGTAACACAGCAGTATTATATGCTATATTACACGCCTTTTTGGATCATATTACAGAATACATTTATATCTACCTATCTACTTTAGATACTATAAAATGTAATTTTATTTGAAATATATTAAATGTGAAACTAAATATTTTATGATAATTATTAAATACGAGAATTTTATGTCATTGTTTATATTAAATGAAAGCTGTAATGATAATTTTAAAAGACCATATGTTTCTTTTTATGATTAAAAATATTGTATTAATATTTTGAAAAATGTTTTTTACCTTATAATTTCGCACAGAAAATTTAAATCAACCAGATGTGTTGGACGCGTTTCGATCCCTTTCAGTAGAAATAAAAAATAAAATTTATTCAGAATCATTAACATTAATTTGGTTTTAAAATTGTATGTTTCTTAACAAAAATTTTTTTATTTTAGCGTTCTAATCATGTATGCGACTAATTATAATAACGTTTACAAAAACGTTTTATTTTTTTAATTTTGTATAAAGAAATAAATAGTTATTTCAAGTTACTTTTTATCAGTTATTTATCTTTTTTATCACCAATTTATTGTAAGTGATTTTTTATATCAGAAGTTGCACTGGACGAGAATCACATTGGAAAATATAATAAGATATAATTTAAAGAAGCTAAATCATTTCTGATTTTATTAAAATTTCTTGAAATTTTGCTTTTGCTTGAAATCATTACTTGCCATAATATTCATCAAAATAAAATTAACTATACAAGATGTAAATATTTATTTGTACAACCAAGCGACATTTGCCTACTATAAAATGTAAATGTTGAGTTCTGAAAAAAAAATGTGCAATATGCATCAGATACTAGGCAAAAGTAAACACAACAAAAGTATAAAAGTATTTTTCTCTAGTGATTTATCATTTTATCCGATTTTACTGTATCAGTCCAATCTGGTTCACGAAATAATTTGCATAAAATAAAAACAGAAAAGAATAAATGCCAACGTAGTTAGGGGTTTTCGGAAAATTTATGCAAAAAGAAGAGAAAAAAAAATTAAGAGAAATATGAGAGATGATGAAAGGCAAACTATGTATATTTATAAATGCAAATGGAATGTGAATGTAGCAGTATTTTCTTTTAGTAGTTATTTAAAGCTCTCTCCATAAAAGCTTGTAATTATTTTTTTTTTATTTTACATTTTCATATTCATCGTTTCATCTGATTCATTTTTTTTTAAATCCATTTAATCTCTCAGAGAAAAATTTTACATAAAGAAACTGCAGATGAAACTGTCACGTCTTGATAATTAAAAAAAAAAGAATTTAAGAGAACGGAATAAAGAAACAGCAAGGTACAACAAAATTTTATTTCAAGTGCATTCGTTTTTGTTCCAAACTTTTATTCGTGATTTCTATAAAGGTTCTATAAAATTGTTTAAAAAATGAAAGTTTATTATTCTCATTATATATTAAAAATGTAAATATTAAATTCTCAATGAACAATAAGTAATGAATCAATCGGAAATATTTTACTATTTAACTTATAATTATAAGAAGCTAAAATGCGAAACTTTAATTGCATTAGGAATTAATTAAGAAAGAAGATTTTTATCTAGTAAAAGGAAGAAAAGAAAGTATTGGCAATTAGATAACGAAAAGTCAATAATCTTATCTTAACTTTTATATAAAAGAAGACTAAAGATTGTACTTGCAAGAATAAATGTTTTTGATATCAATTATTAGAGATAGCGTTTAACGGGAAAAAAATTCTGAAAATTAATAAGATTTAATTAAAGAATTACAGAGATTTATAATGACATCATTAATTTTTCAATATGATTTAATTTAAATTGAGTGATATTTCAAGAGAAAACGATTTCTTTTGCCTACTCGAGATAAATTGGTTTTATAAAACTTTTTACCCAGTTCGAGCCTTGACATTTTCCAATGTTAATATTCGTGTTATCTTGGATTCAAATGATATTATAATGAATCATATTCATTGGAATTTTAATAAATGACCCTTTCATTACGTTTGCAGAGCCCGCGCGCAATTGCAAATGATTTATGAGCAAAGTTAATGTCTCTGTCGATTTATAATTTATCAATTCTCATTTTTATCTTACATAAGGATATAAAGTATACAGCGAGAGAGAGGGGCTATATATGCAAATGATAATTTACACTTTCTCGCTAATACTCGACAAACTGTCAAAAATTTTTATTTATTATCTTTCATCATTAGTATTATTAATGATATGGATTAAAAGCTCTTTTGTAAAAGCTCATTAGGCGTTAATTAGCTATACGAGACGTCAAGGCCGGCCGAGTTTGGTTAGAGTTATGCGAACAGTTTATTATTAAAGTTTAATTTATGCTGGATATAATTAATATTTATTTTAATGAAATAATTAATTAACTACTGTTTACAATAAAATACCAGCTTTTTCGTCATGGTAGTTACACTGTTATTTGTAATATTAGGAAAATGGAATGTGAACGTGGTTAATAAACTTAGAAATTTTTTTATCTTACGTAAAAATATTTTTAGCTGGTTATTTGAGAAGACCGGGGATGAACTGATATACCACTGAAAAAGTATCCCCAGTTATTCTCATAAAAAATTATCTCCTTAAATTCTCAATGCAAAAACAACCGGAGTCAGAGATTTGGAGATTGAGCTTTAAGATGGGATGATCTACGGTTTAGAAAAAGTGGATTCTCAATCTAGTTACTTTAGAAATACTGCCTTTATATATTTCTTTATAAAGAAAAAATTCCAAAAATTTGTATGAAAAACAATGCATGAATTTTACCGAAATTCCTAAAAAATTTTTTAAATTCTACAAGATTTATGTATAAGAATATGCATAAATTTTTACATAAATCTCTTGTATATGATTATTTTTTAGAAAAATGTTACAGAATTTATAAATGTTTGTGAAATTACATCATTTTTTAAAAAAAATTTAACGAAATTGCTTACAATTTTTTTTTTAAATGAGCTGGAAAATCAATTTTAATTATAAATTTTTTATTTTCAAAACTCATGGCTAACATATTCTTTTTACACTTAATTCTTTTTTCTATATCCTCAAATTGTTAATCAACACCTTGAGTGCCAAGACAAAGATTTTTATATAGTAACATACAAATCTTTATCCTGGCACTCAAGGGATTATTTATTCTTACAATTAAAATGTAAAAGACAATAATTTTTCCGCACTACAATAGCTTTATAAAGACAAAAGAAAAAAACTCTTTTACAAATGTATCTTTTGAAAAATAAGAGTTTAAAACTGCAGTGAGTTCCAAAATCTATAAATTTAAATTTTTATAATTTTTAAATACAAAAGAATTTTTATGCGAAAATTCTTTAAAAATTAGAAAAATTAAAATAACAATTTGTGTGTATGCTTAATATTACTTATTCTCGTTAATCTTATTTAACGTCGCTGTATTTATGCTGCGTTATTGTGATGCTAGTTAGCGACGAAGGTCGTCAGTGTGTTTGTGAACAAAGCACACGGAACATACAGTGGCTGCTTATATCGACCGGCTGAGAATGAGATTCGAACTCGGGACCTCGAGATTACGAATCCATCGCTCTACCGACTGAGCCACTGACGATCTCATACGTAATATTTAATCAGATAAATTATAAACGTTTATAACAACTCTTTATACTTATCAAATTATTTTTATTAGCATCATCGTTAATATTCGGCATAAACAAGGACTAGTGAAATTGATAAAAAAACTGAAAGTTCAAAAAACTGCAAAACTTTCGCAACCCTACATTAAGAAACCATCACAAGATTTGTATTCGTCATAAAAAAGAAAGAAAATAAAGTCATTGTATTCTTTCTTTCATAGTATTCATCATAAGCAACAATATCCTCTTGTCACACGCTTGACCCGTCTTAAAGCGTTAAAAGATCCCTCTTGCTTACCACAAACAGCATCAAGCAGAGAGAAAGAGAAAAAAAAGAAAAGAAATCGATATATATATATATTTTTTTTTCTCGTGTCATCGTCCTTATTTTTGTACATTTTATCCTATACCATCTTGACTAATCCTTCGTCCCTCCAGAATGGATACAACTTTTACCAATCAAGTTAGCCCAGAGATAAGAGCTTTTTTTTCTTTTCGCCCTATATATTTTTTTCTTCCTTCCCTCATGTACGAAATACATAGTTATTTACGCCTAAGCTAAAGAAAATCGTTTGTTATTATACGCGTATGCGAAAAAAAAGAAGAAAGAAGAAAGAAAAACGGAAAAGATGGCATTGATCGGTCAGAAAAGAGAAAGGAATAATAAGATAGAGAAGGCGCCGGCGCGTTGATGTTTTTTACCGAAACCAAAACGAGAAAAAATTTACTCGGAATAGATGATGGGGAAAAATAAAGGAAGCTCAAGTTTTTTTATCCTTATTAGATACTAATGTTCAGACGCGTGTTGACAAACTCTATGACAAAGATTTATCGAATGCTCAAATATTATTTTTTACGCTTATTAGGTTAGGTTTTTTTAAATACTTCCTTTTTTTTGATAATCAAGATTACGTCTAAATTTAGATTTTTCAAAGATTTTAAAAAGATATATTGTTGTTTAATAATAAAATAATATTTAACATTTGTTAATAATTTACTTCAAAGAAAAAACACCCAATTACGGTGTTATTTATGTACGTCGAACAGTATTTTTTACTGCTACAATACTTCCACCACGCAAAAAATTTGTTCGGAGTACAAAATAACACATCGGAGTCAGGTGTTTTTTTCCACAAGGATTATATTTGTATACAAATATTATCGATAGGACTTCATTATATTGTAAATTATTTGTATAATTAGTGCAATTTAGTTTGAGTAAAACAGAGTGTTCACGTTTCGATAACGCGGAAAAATAAAAAAAAAAGTTGGATGAAAGTTTAAGAGATAGAGAAAATAAAAACAAAATAAAAGAAGGTCACGTTATAAACAGGTTTAAAGCGTAGGAAGTAAATCGAATATCCGGCAAAAGCTTATACGAAATCAAAACTTTCTTTTTCTGTGCTAGTTAATTCAGTAGTACAACAATAAACTTTTCCTTCAAACATTCTTGTGTAACTTAAACATATCTTGATTTTTAATTTATTTATTATTAAAATTTTCATTTATTTATTTATCAAAAATATCAAATTTTAATAAAATTATTTATAAGTGATTCAATTCGCAAAAAAATATTGATTGCAAGTGTCATTCATAAAATTTATTAAAAATAATTTTAAATAACAAAGTTTTCTTGCAACTAATTATACAACTTTATTAATTTTAAATTGTTAGTGAAGTCATGGTATTTAAAACTAATTTCATACTGCAAAGTTATATTGGAAAATAATTTATTAGGAGCTTGCCAACTTTCAGTTCGCAAAAAAAAACAAAATATTTTTTTAAACATTAGCAAATTAAAAAAGAAAAAATTTCCATTCTCTGCCAAATTTTTTAACAAGACAATGACATAAATTTTTTTTACAACAAAAAATATTACACTTTTGTTGCAGCTAAGCTGTGATATTATGTAGCATATAATATTACGCAGCCTGTAATAATAATTATTTTTACACTATATATTTTTTTCTTCATTCTTCTTCACATTTTTCCTGTTTTAATTATAAGTTGAACACACGGTTTTGACATGCAACCATTTGTTGGATAGTCATTTATCACTTACTTTGGATAAGTTAAAATCACTACTTTGTTATAATCTTTGCCTTTTTTGATTTATTTCTTGAATTAATTTTATAGAACAAATCTTTGTGTAAAGTTAGGATTAGAATAACATATAAGAATGGATAAAATAGAAAGAAGCGATAGATATAAATGCAAATGATGTAATGGTAATCGAATTGCATAATTGTTAAAAAGAATCATTTAATAATTTCTTCACTTAGCATTTAATAATGCATATGCATATTAAGTTAAATTTTAAAATTTTAAAACGTATGAGTTTTTAAAATATTAAATTGTTTGTAAAATTAATAATATGATGTTAAATTAAAAACTTTATTTCTACGAAAGTCATTTACCCCGTAGAATCAAACTTAATCAAAACTACAATATAAAAGAATATTAATAAATTTTTCTTATTTCTGCTAATCTATTGTAACTGCTTATAATAAGAAAAAATAAGACACTAAAGGGGGGAAAAAAGTAACAAATGACAAAGTGAAATGGAACGTGCTCTAACTTTTTGTAATTAAGGTCTGAGAACACATCAGGAGTAACGGATAGATCTATACTACTTGAAAGTAGTGTGCGGTACTAATAGACCTTTAGAAGTAATACAATAGGATGGCTCTTTTAGCTGCTAGAGTTACGCACTCTTGCGGTCAAGATGGCTAAAATTTGCTAGTATTAAGACACCAAAATCCAAAAAAATATATATGTGCCTAATATCATGTCAACCTACTATTTACGTGTGCAATATATTATTAAATATTATACAATAATTAAAAATGCGTAATTAAAAACATATTTGTTTAAATACTCAAATAATATAGATAGAGATGAACAGCATTTTTCTAAATATATATGTATCATTAAAAGTTAATAACACACTTACGAACTCCGTCGCTGATTAGCATCACAACGACGTTAAAGAAGAAAAAAAAAATATACAAATTTCTGGACTTAACCGAAATTAATATTTACAAACTAAAATTTACCTTGTATTTATGGCATTTTTATTGCATATAATAATAATAGTGCTAATATATAATTATTAAAAGTATGAGATTATTTGAATAACTAAGTACACACATGTTTGTAAAAATAACAAACTCCGTGTGTTAATTCTACAAAAATTTGACAAATTACACAAAATTTTTTACTGTGTATATAACTTATTTATAAAAAAAAATTGTTGCAAAACAAATATAACTTTCCATCGTTATTAATTTATTTATTTTTATAAAATATAAATAATCCACTCATCATATAATAAATGAAACAAACAAATGTCTTTTTATCTTCTCTTTGAACATGTTTAAAAAATACTTTAATTAAGTTTTACCTCGCAAAAAGATTCTAAATGGTTAGCACAAACTGTAAAAGCTCCAATTTCTTAAAAACTTATTTGTAAAACAATAATATACAACTTTGTAGAACAAATATGTATATGTAATATCTTCACCCTCAACAGAAAAATTATCACGCTTTTGCTTAAAAATTACATATTCTTGGCGAAAGAAAAAGAAAGACATTTTGTAACAACGGTCAGCCGCTACATCTTAAGAGCACGGCATTTCTGTGAAAGCAAGCATCGCTCTTAAAGGTATGGTTGTGGCCAACTAAAATTCTACAGACATTATTGCAACACTCCTCATCCCCAAAGCCTTTATCCAACTCAGGCGCTATTATCTCTTCCTTCTTCTTTTCCTTCTTCTCTTTTATATGTGTGCGTGTATATATATGAATTAAAAGAGAGATACGCGACTGGACTATATGATAACTTTGACTTTCTATTCTATTTGAACTTTCTCGTCTTCTCACGTACTCTCTTCTCTCTTTTCCCTTTTCATACAGAACACTTTTCACTACTTTTCAGACTTTGCGGTATTTTTTTTCATTTCTTTTTATTTTCTTTTTCTTTATATTATTTGCATAGTTAGATGCTTGGAAATGTTAATGATCGTATATTATATATTCTTCAAGTAATTGCTTGAATGTATGATTTCTTAATTATCATGTGGATGGTAAATGGTGCGAAAAAAATTTCATTAATTATTTTTTTTTTAATAGAATAATAATCAGAAAGTTGAATTTATACTTTATAAAAATAGCAATCTATATATAATGTAACTTTTTATAAACTACATTTAATTAAAAAGTAGTTATGTAATTTGAAATTGATTTATGCTCAATACGATAGAACAAATTATGTTGCAACAAAGAGGATGGCAAACTATAGTTTACCTAAAGTTTACTTAAAAATCGTAAACTTTGTACGGTCAAACTCATTGAAACTTTCAGCTAGTAACATATCTATACATTTACTATGAAGCTGCACATAATTTGCTTTTTAAAATTTCACCATCCCCATGCACAAAGTTCATTTCATTGTTCATTTAGCCAATAGCAATTAGCATAGAAATAAAAAAATTTTTTTTTTAAATTAAGTAAAATTCAATCCCAAAGTCATATGATATCTACGCTCTCGAATAAAAAAAGAAGAAAAATCAAACTTTAATAACAACTACCAGATATACACCACACGTGTCCACTTGGATTAAAACTGTCTATTCTCGAATAGAGCAATCGACAAGCGTTTTTATTTATTTTTTTTGTCTTTTTTTTTTACTTTACTGTCAACCAGATATGTGTTCTGTTGATCAATGTTTTCGATAGTACATAGACAAGAATGGGCGTGTATGTATATATACAAACTTGGGATAAAAGAGCAGAGATATTTTTTTTCTAGTATCACTCTCACATGTACAAAAGGTGAAACGTGTATACGAAGGTCTATTCGTCACTAATGGAATCGTCTCGACTGTTCCGCTCAAATAAAACGTTTCTTCGTTTTGCGGTTGTTCATACATTCGTATTTTCTTTCTATTTTGTTTTGTTGGTTTAAAAAAAAAGAGAGAAAGAAAGAAATGAAAGTAGACGAAAGTGTTGTTGAAAATAGATTTGCTTAGCCCGAATAACAACGTTTTTGGTGTATACTTTTTGATTAAATTGTTAAGTTTGCTTTTAGTTAAAGAATAAAAGCTGCTTTTAAGAGCTTAAAAATTGAAACTTATTTGGAGATTTTTAGATGAATGAGAGAAACGTAATATTAAACAATGATAGAAATAGCGAAATTTTATTTCTTTTCAATTTTTGAGATCAAAAGTATAATATTTTACTAGAAAATTCTTGCTTTGTTTTTAAAATATCTTTTTACGTTTTATTTGTTAAAAGCAATTGAACAATTTTTTTAATTCACGTTTCTTTGATTTTTCCAAAGAAAAAGAAACCTTATTGAAAGAAAGTTTTTTGAATGTAAAAGAAAAGCTCTTTGAAATTGAAATTTGAACATTAATTTTTTGAACAAAGGAAGTACATTCTATTTATATTTTTGAAAGATAAATGGATGCATAAATACATGTGTAACATTAAACAATTTTAAATTAAAAAGCGAAACTAATTTGCAACTTAATATGATCATTATCAGTGACTACATTTCCATTAGAGTTGATGCATTAAGAAATTTTGAACACGAGCTAAAAAAATTTTTAAAACAAAGAGAAAAAAATTAAACGAAGAATAATAAGGCTTAAATCCTGTTAAATATTACACAGTCAAATGCCTCAGTACTTCAATTGCAAAACAAGAAATGGAGCAATGAAAATCTGTCGCATTTGAGAAACTTCCTCTCTCTCTTCATCTTTTTTTTTGAAGCTCAAAATGAAAATCGCTTTTCGTTACGTAATCATGATTGTATAACTGTATACATAAAGAAGACTGCTTGACGCGCGCGCGAGATGAAGATACCGTTTTTCGATTAAAGTTTGCCCTTTTCTTTATTTTCTCTCCCTGCTTTTTTTTCTTCTTATTCGAATCTTCGAACAGGCAATCAATTACTTGGATCATCGGATGCGCTTTAATTAAAACTGGTTGAGATCGATCTGTTATTTAGCTATATAAGTACTTTAACACAGACTGCTGGAGATGAGTCGATTTTTTCCTTTTTTTTTATTCTTCTTCTTTTTGAATTTTTGAATTTTTAATGAAAAGATACTATATTTCGAGAGCTTTGTAAAGCATCGGGATTTTAGCGTATGAATATTGAAAGTGCGGTTTTGCCCTTTTTTTCAATGTGATTGCATTTTCGATGAATGAATGATTTTTTTTTATATAGGTTTCAATCAAACTGTGATTAGATTTGAAAAAAAATATATAGATTGATAGGGCTTTTCGTCTGTTCAAATTTGAATTGAGTAATATTTGACGTTTCATTACATCAAATTTGATGAAATTGATTAATTTTGAAATATAATATGATTTTATACGTATAATATAATATGATTCTATGTAATTGAATATATTCCATAATGTGATTGATTACGTAATATTTTTTCATGAAAAATTCAATCATTAATTTATGTACATAATGTTCCTTTATTATATAATATCATTCAATTTTATAAATAAATCTGGTATGAATCCTTTTGAAATCTTTAACATTCATATAAAAGCAAAATAATAACTTTTAAAGTGTTAATATTATAACTAAATAAAAATACTTTAATTTATTATTTGTTATTATAAAATTTTAATCTAAATTATTAATTAGATACTTGAAATGCATCAAGAGGCGCGGTAGTGTTACGACGGCAAGTATAAGTATTAAAGTACTCTTTTGTATCAAATTCAAATATCTTTAGAAAAAAAAAGTATAATGAAGAAAGTTTGAAAAAAGTTTAAAAAAATACTTACGACGTCGATGAGCTGTGATAATTTGAGTTTTATGCATACTCTTAGAACGTCAGAAGTGTTGACAACAGGCCTTACAAGCTTATTATAATTAGATAATAAATCATCGTAAAGACGCTTCGCATCTGGATTGCCAGCAACAGCACCGTGTACAACAAGGGCTGAAAGCAACCAGATGCGTAACGTCTCACCGATCGTCGGTGGTGGCATGGTATTCCTTATCCTCGCCACGCCTGCGCCTTTTTATTAAAAGACACAGGGCTAGTTTATCTTAAAACCGAGCACCGCGAAAGCCAAGCTCTGAAACAAAACAAAATTTATTCAAAATTTTATTATGTTTAATACATTTTTATTCTAATGAATTCTAACGGTTGATTATTACCATGAAACAAAAAAGTTTTATAATGTTTCTTTGTAAAGAAAAAAAATTAATTAAAATTTATCATGATGAATTTTCAATACTGATTATTCCTAAAGGAATTATTAGTTTCAGGAAAAATTTTCTAGGTGTACTGTACATTTCGTTATATTGCATGCAACTTCATTCACGCAGAGTTTGCTTTGAATTTCAATTCCATAATATTTTCTTTTTCTTTTTAATGTCTTTTTTTATTCATTTCCAGGTTTAATTTATGCAAAAGCTTATTAAACTTGATTTTCAAATATTTAAAAAGAAAGCTGCTAGTACTATTTTAATAAAATATTCATTTTATGTATTGTGTAAATAAAGTTTCTTTTTAAATATAGATATAAAAATAACATTCGGGATACGATCTTTTTCTCGCAACGTTTTTAGATCTTTTATTTCCGTAATACAAACCATTATAAAAATATGAAAAAGACGTGGAAAAAAAAATAAAATTTATCCTCTCGTTAATTACTTATGAAAGAAAAAACTTAAAAATCTAATTTTATACAATATTTTTTAAATTCTATTTTTAAAATAAGCGCTGCTTTAAATTTTCAAATAAATCTCGCTCAGTTTTATTTGCACTAATGAAATTACTCTCGTTGATAAATATTTATTTTTATAATTTAAAATTTTAGCCGTTTCAGTTTTATTTTCAAAAGTATGAATTTTTCATTATTAATTCAAGCGAATGATGTATAATTAATAGATTTATAAAAGTAGATTTTATGATAACTTTCATAATTGTATCAAAATTAAATTATTCGAGCTTATTTAATTTAAAACATGAAAAAGTAAATACAACTTTTTAAATATTTTTTCACGTTTAAATAAATAAATGTTTTTTTAATTTTTAACATATTAAAAATACGAAATAATATAAATAATTTAATAATTGTCTAATTAGAAATGAAAAATTCAACTGATACAATAAAAATTTAATTAATTTCACAAATTTCAAAATTTTTTATTTACAATCCATTTTATAATATGCGTTTTTAAAAGAAAAAAAATCCAAAGTTCCATCGCAATTTTTACGATACTTTATACGGTCACAATAAAATCTCAAAGCATCATGCAAGTGCGCGCAATCAGTTATATCTGTGGTAAATCCGGATTACTATGCTGGTGATCCGATAGCTCCGTATGAAATCGAACGCAACTAAACACTCATCTTTTGGCCTTATACCTTCCCGTCTCATTATTGCATAACGTATTTCCGTATTCTCTATCTCCCTTTCTCTTGTTCTATCTCATTCTCTCTCTTTACCCTAAAGGCTCTTTCGCGAACAATTAACGTTGAGAGAATCGCAAGCTTGATTAAACGCGTTTTAGACTAGATATATGAAGGGAGTAAAAGAGAAGCTAGAAAATGAATTGAATAAAGTCAATCTAGTTTCTACGAAATTGACACTATATACTTTTTAAAATTCTAAATTTTAGTCAGAAAAATTGTATATTACTATGACTTATAAAACATCAAAAGATTTGTTTTTATGAAAAGTTTAAGTGGCTTTTTTTAATTAATTAAAAAATTTGTAATTCTTTATAAAATAAAAATTTCGGATGTACTCACGAGGTAAACGATGTTTTTTAGCAATTACATAATTTTTGATATTTCGAAATATAATCTATTCTGTAACAAGAGTTGAATTGTTGTTACTAACTTAAGGAGATATGGATACTAAAATAGTTATAATTTTAGTACTTGAACTTGATATACTTGCTTATTACAGATTAATTGTAAATTTATCACGTACGTCTATCCATATTCTAGTAATAAAAATAAAATATTCAATTACAACACATAAATACAAAGTAACAATTTTTAATTAGCTTTTACACTAAATAATTGCTCATACAAAAATAATGATCATTACTTTCCATATGATCTTAGATAAACGTCTATTTATGAGCATTAATAAAATTTGTTTAAGTTAGTGTTCAAAATTATTTAAATATTTTTATTACATCAATAATGAAAAACATCGTACAATTTTGTAAAATATGTACGCTTTACTCAATTTAAATATACGAAAAAATTCTTTATGGTATACACTTTTGTAAATAATATTTTATTTACATGTTTATTGGACATGTAAAATTGTTGTTAACTTTTTATGAATACTTATTAACTCAAATAGTAGTATAAAAAAGTAAACATTATACAAACTTTAATTCCCTTAATTTGAATATATACGAGAGTTCAGATATCTTGCCTAACGCTTTAAAAATATATAAAATGAATAGTTCATTTATTAAGGATTTAAATCCAAATGATACGTACATACGCGCGAGTTTCGAGGGAAAAAAAAGAAACAGATACGCATATACTTTTAGAAAAGAGCTAATGCAGACAAATGAGAATATTGTGAAGAAAAAAAAACAAGGCTAAATAACGTTGAATAATATTTCGATATATCATGTATTTAAATTACGAGAAAGTTCTTTATGAAAGTTTTCTTTTTTTAAAGAAAAGAAAATGATGATACTATAAAATATATGTAATATTAATGGAATTATAATTTTATTCTTCCGATTTTAAAAGTTTTTGGTTAAAAGGTTTTTTTTTTAATAACAATCGCTAAAATAATCTTATTGATTTGTGTTTTAATTATATTAACTGCAGGAAGCTTCTCATACAATATTATTTTAAAAAGAGTGTACCGGTTTTAAGTTTATCTGCACCGATAAAACAAATATTAAAAGTTGTTAACTTATAACGAACGTTTGTTAATACTTTAACAAAATAAAAATGTTCTGTGAGTCTGATAAATTAAAGAAGATATTGAAGCGGAAAGACCTTCATTAATCTTATAACAATGTTTTTGAAAGTCTTGAGATAAAGAAGATTACGATTAACCACGTTCAAATGGCAATTCAAATCGATAATAAATGAAAAGTTTAATCTTTGAGACATTAGTTCTTAGCGCTCATAATCGTGTAATTAAAGTTTAAAGAAATTTCTTAATATTCTATTTTTATTATTGTAACAATGTACTGAGTTTTTGAAGAGCTGTTAAAATAATAATACTTTATAAAAAATTTATATAAAACTGCTAAATTAATCTATATTACTTTTGGTTTAATTGTGCGGGTATACTTTGGTGTCAATAACAGAAAAATAAATAAAACAAATATTTTACGCAATACCTCAATATTTGTGAAGTTTCTCATTTCGCTCGATGGTATTCATAACATATAAAAGTTTAAATAAAATTCAAAAGCCAAACCAAACTCTTTTACTATTCTATCAAAAATATAAATTTAAAAACTTTTGTTTTTTTTTGTGTTATAGCACCCATAGAAGAAAAAATAAACTGAGGGCAAAAAAGACTCTCGTCATCTTTCAAAATAGCGAAAATTTAAGGATGAATTCTTAGTATCTTCTTGAGCTTCAAGTGTAATGGATTTTTGAAACGCTAGCCCCAAGGAGCTTTTACACATAACAGTATCCTATCTTATGTGCGCAGCGGAGATGTTTGACCGAAATAAAAATAAAAAAAAAGACAAGAAAGCAAGAGTCATCTTCCTTCTATATATCTCATGGCTTGCACAACGGCAAATCGAAAGGCGCTGTATCTCAAGTATAAAAAGAAAAAAAATAAACGGAAGAGTCGAAAGTTAAGGAGAATGAAGGATATATGGAAATTCGAGAGAATTTCAGTTTGAAATTCCTTTTATCTTTTATTGATAAATGATTATTTTGATGTTAATCAATTATTTTGAAAAATTTATATTACATTTTATATTTTAGTTACATTATTTGAATTGCAATATGTACAATATTTTTAAAATTATTAATAATCTTACTTTTATTGAATTAATAAACAAACTGCAATAATAAACTGAAGTTATATAAAATCGAAGTTTTTTTATTTTACTAATTTATCAATCTATGCATTGTACATAAAATTTAAGATTCAGTAGAATCTCTTCATTATAATGTAAAGTTTACTATAAAAATGTATGAAATTTTCATAAGGCTATCGATCCTCATTCATATTAAAATTTGAAAAATCTGTAAGTAAAAAATAAGGATACCTCGGAAGCAAGATGGTGCTCAGCTTCTTTTAACAATAATCTCCATGAATATTAGGCCCGATATTCTTAATGGTCCCACCTCCTTTAGAGCATGCGAAATATCGCTTGGACCAAAGCATAAAAGAAAATTCAAAAGCTTTGATTAAACAGTACTCTTAGATCTTTTAATTATCCTTTTCTCGATTTTATGCTTAACTGTCTTAGTTGTCACGTGGTGTAAAAAGTTATAACTTTATAAATATCAAATAACACTAATTATTTACCGACAACTAGATTCGTTAAAAAAAAGTATGGAATCAATCACAAATTCATGTTGTTATTAAAATTTTTAAAAAAATGGTCAAATAAGTTTCTATTTTTTAAAATTTTTATGTCTGAAATTAAAAAATATAATAACCGAGCACGCGCACCACACACGAAAATATGTATATAAGCCAAAGAAGCTTTGAAATCGCGGCTATCACACTGGCACGCACTGCACCCCACGACTGACGGCTCGCTCGTCGTACGATCCTCCCTTTGCCGTACTCGTTTTACCGTCAGAGGGCGACACAAATAAAGCAAGAAACCACCACCACCAACACCAATACTACTACTACCATTGCCATTGCTACTGCCTCTTACTACTACTACTACTACCATCACTAAGAACAAGAGAGAATGGGAAGAAGAAGAAAAAAGAGGAGTATGAGTAACAAGTCATAGGAGGGTGAACTATCGAGAACTTCGAAGATAGTATAAGAGTAAAAGGGGAAATTTCTTTTTTCTTTCCTTTTTCTTCTTAACTGACTAATTTTTTTCTCATGAGGGTCAAAGATAGAAATAGAAGTGTCTAATTGTAAATGAGAACGTTTCTGATTTGAAGATTTAGTGAATTTCATTGAAATACTCTATTTTCCTTCTTTTATAAAAAAGAAGATAAATTACATTGGAATAAAGATTTTATACCACTCGTCGAATAGAATAAATATTTACGAATATTAATAATACATGACGTACATCGTGATTAAAAGAGAAAGTTAAAAACGAGTTTTCGAAATTCGTAAATTGTTTACTTGATTAAATAATGTTTTACTGAATTATATAATGTAAAAAATTTTTTATTACAAAAATTGGTATTAACATTTTAAAGCAATTTCAAGTTATAGCGTTAAATTAAATTCTGAATTGAAGGGTAAAAATACAAACAACATTAATATAAAAAAGGGAGAGATATCGATTTTCAGATAAATTATTTTCATGATATCCAAAATTTTATTATAATATTTTAATCTGGATTAAAAGAAAAAAGAATTTTAAATTGAAATGTATATAAATAAAGGTATTGTTCATTTTACATCGGAAATAAATTTAACGATTTCTGTTGTATATTTAACAAATATTAATAATTTTCTCTCTTCATATGAATTAAAATAGCCCGTGCTCGCGAAGAAAATTAATACTAAAAAAATATGAAATAAAATATCCACGTCTTATTGACATTTGAAACACTCGTAAAAATATAAAAATTTCAATTTCAATGCGAAAAAAAGGAATAAACGCGATAAGTCTTGCGTAAAATGTCAAAAGCATACAACATTCGCTTTTTTCCTTAAATTCATCCATTGAAAGGAGACGTATTTTGCGTTTTAGTTTCAGTTTTATTCAACATAAAAGTCTTGTAAATGACGATAGAAGAATGACATGGCCATTTAACTTGATATATCGTAAACATATAAAGAAATTCTTCTGAAATAAAACATCTTTATATGTAAGCATAGATCGATTTGATTTGTAAATGCAGAATTTAAGACGTTCTCGATAAAAGAAAATATTCAATTTAATATTTTGTAGTTTTTCAATTTTTAATTCTTCAACTATATATTTAATAAGAATTAACAATATTTTCTATTAAACAAAAATTATACCTCTTAATTTTTTTGTATAAATTTATTATATAATGTAAATGTTAAAATTTAGGATTATTACCGTCAACGGATAAACTTTTTATTTCAGTAATGGAAATTGAAGGATGTAATTCAATTTACTTAATTTTAGAAAATACTAAAAACGGCGTATACCTTTTTTATTGGATGCGGAATGAAATTTTAGTTTACATGTGTAGTTGGCTTTTAGCTGATCACATTGAATAAAAGAAAAAATGTATATAGAAATAAAATAATATATGACGATAACACGAATTCTGAAAAATTCAACCAGTTATAAAGAATCAATAAAATAAGTATATCTTTATTTACGAGAATTTTATATACCGCATCAAATGTTTAAACGCTCACGGCAATGTACTGAATTTATCATAATTTTTATAAAATATTTTACTTCATACAAAATGTATCAGGCAAATATTTATATATAACATTATGTAACATTATTATTTGATTATTAATAATGTTTTCGATCAGTGTTAAATCGAACAAAGGCGAGAATAAGAATTTCTTAAGACTTGAAAAAAGATAAGAAAAGTAGAAACGGAAGATCAAGCGATAGAAGGAAATCGAAAGGGGAAATGATAAGAGCAAAAGGAAACGAGATTTATAAGGATAAAGGATAAGATTAATCGAAAAGTAAGTCAGTTATTTAATTGCCATTTGAATCAGTTTCATTTAAATGCATATATATAAGCATGACTATATTTGCATGCGTTAACTTGTTGGTTTAAAAATATATAAAATCAACATCACATTACAGTTGGCTTTCAGCCTATATAAAATTCCACGTGGGGCAAGAAATAAAATATAAATTCTGTTGTGACCGATAAAGAAAATAAGATGTACATATCAAGTAGTAAAAGATGAAACTGATCAGCCAACGAAAAATAATGATCTTACTTTGTTTTGACAATTCATGAAACAATATTGTTTGTTAAAAAATAAATAAATTCTTTATTATTTTATTTAAAAAATGAGAAATGGTTTTTTAAATTTTTCAAACATGGAATCTTTACCAGAAGAATTTCTGTAATTAAATGAATTTTCAATGCAACCAATCCTGTCCTTAAAATTGGTTACTATTATTAATTTTGAGTAATATTTATGGGACCATTTAAAATGAAATTCATTTGAAACTTTATTAGATATCCATTTTAAGTCTGTTAAAACATCACAACCGTTTTAGTTTTTTTTTGCAGAAATGTGCAGAGAAACAAGACAATCAAGAAAAAAAAAAGAAAGTATTCTGCACAAAGAGTAAGAAGAATAGAACAAGAATACCCGCTTGAAGCTATAAAGAGTATATAGAGAAATAAAGAGAAAGAGGGAGAAAGAAAAAGAAAGAAGGATAGAGAAAACGAGGAAGCGGGATAGAGAAGTATCGAAGGGTCTTGGCATGCTACCAGTAATCTTCTTGGATCAGCATTACCGACACTGCAGTTTAAACCTTGTCGCTTCGTATTCTCTCTCTTGACTTCAACACTCTAACCCTCAATCCCTCTTATACTCCTCCTTCTTTCTTCCTTCATTCCTTTTCCTTTATCCTCTTTCAATTTTTTTGAATTCTTTATTTTTAATATAAAAATAGGTTTTTAAATAAACTTTAAAATTAAATTAAAATTTATTGTTACTTTAACTTA
The DNA here is from genome assembly GCA_017163975.1 of Anastatus disparis. Lineage (NCBI taxonomy): Eukaryota > Metazoa > Arthropoda > Insecta > Hymenoptera > Eupelmidae > Anastatus > Anastatus disparis. The sequence continues at coordinate 9,442,157 of JAFFSR010000251.1, forward strand.
TGTCTATGTGTATTATTTTGATTATTATAAAGTACAATATTGAAAAAAATGTAACACATAAAAAATTTATAAAATTAAATCTTTTTAACAACAAATTTTATGAGACGGAAAAATTGTCTTTAAAATTATCTCTATGGTGAATGTTTTCAAGGAATGCTTTAAATACTTCTGGATATTCTACTAACTTTTTCTTTATTTTTTTATATTGTTTTTTTTTATTTTCATATTTTAGCAATATCTAAAAAATAGGGCTAGCTTTAAAAGTAGTATCCCGATTTTATATTTCACAGATATTAGTGGATATACTGTTTTTTAGGTTTTAAACTATTTTTGTTTACATAAAGCTTATTTCAATCCTGAATTAACGCATAGCCAGAGCATAGAAATTTCCCGTGGGTCTCTAGTATGAAAAGACCGCCATTAATTAAAAAAATGTTTTTATTAAAAAAATTCATTTCTCAGAAATAAATTTCAAAATAATACCCAATATTTCAATATTCAAAGGAATATTAATATAAAACAGGAAACCAGTTCTTTAAAACTCGATTTTGTCCGACTTTAAGAAAAATATTCAATAAACATCTCTAAAAATGTATACGAAATTCCTAAAATAACTGTTTAAATTAAGATCTTAAAATATGTGAAATGTGTTATTATTTTTGGATTGTTCAGATCCTTAAAAACCGAACGTTATTTTATCCTAAATACTTATTTAAATCTAAGAAATTCATGGTTTGGGTAAAAAAAATCAAGATAAGATAAGATGAGATAAGTCATTGAATGCCTGTGTCAAGTATTACTGATAGTTGGCAGGAAGGAGAGATGAAAAAAAAGAGAAAATAAAAAAAAAAATAGCATAAAAACCGAGTTCTTTTATATTATTGTAAAAGCCATTGTCTGCACAGCTTGCAAGAAAGTTTAAAGCTATAGAATGGCATATAGTTGATACTGAAGACGATGTGTAGAGCAAAAGTGTCGCTTGGATCGCGGCTGCTAAGTAAACGTGTCATCTCTTACTTTTCTTTAGGATCGTTTTAGTTCTTTTTCGATAATGTGTAAGTTTCAACGACATGCTCGTTCAATTTTTTTATTTTTTTTCTTTTTTTTTTGCTAAAATAGTGATGCTTTTAAGGTAGACTAATGTGTAAGATTTTATTAAGACTTATAAAAATAAAAATATGTAACTTTTTATTTTGTTTTTCAAAAGACATAAAGTATTGATAATGTTTAATGTAGACATTCGATTCATAATATGTTACATTAGGTATACGAGAAATGAATAGCTCCATATTACAAATTATGGTGCCATTTTGCTTTTAGATCTGAACGCGTAAAAAAGTATTTTGCGCTAAAAGCTGAAATATATAAATAATATGTAAATAGAAATTTTAAGTTTATTAATCTATATATATTTTCTACAAATGTATTACTTGTTGATAATGAATATTTTCTTTACTTCACATATATTCGTATGTATTATATCCATGTATTACAAAGTATTTTATCAGCAAATCAATTTATCAAACCTTTAATTTTTTTTAGATATTGTTCAACAATAAAATACTGAATTATACTTAATAATATATTTCATATAAATTTGAAAATGTTCGATAAAAAAAGATTTGAAGACCTATTATTATCAATCCGAAAACTGCAAATCTTTTGACAGCAAATAGTCACAAACCGCACAATATGTAATTTTTTAAGATCAGTCAGTCATAGAAGCCACTATCGCTATTTACTTTTTAGTCTGAGTTATTTCAATACCACTGTAAAATATAGTTTTACATTAAACCTTTTTGAAACAATTTCCTGTAACTTTTGTAAAAAAGTAATCATGAAATTTTACAATTGATCCAAGTGTATAGAATTGAGAAACTTCCATGCACGAACTCAATAAACCTTTCCGTGCAGCTTGTGATGTGCATCAGGATTATAAAGAAACTTTTGTTAAAAATAAAGAAAGAAAGAAAGCCAAAATCTCTTTTGAAATAAAAAAAAGTTTTAAATAAAAAAGCAGATAACGATAATCGACTTAAAACACGAATTAAATGAGAAGCGGAAAATCTCTGCAAAATACAAAATATTAAAAATAGAATAAAATAGTGTGCTATATATTGTACAAAGATTAAAAATATAGCGGTAACGTTAGTTTTAATCTGATCTAACATTTTATTTAAAACTGCAGTTTATGTAGTTTTATAATATACGACTAATTCATTTTCGACAGTATAAGCATACTGTATCGCTTACAGAACATTATTTATTTACATGATTTAAACATACATCTTGGGATTCAAAAATTTAATCTGCATATAAAGTGATATAAGAAAATCATAAACTAATGTTGATAAATTAATTTAAAAAATCTATAAATTAAAAATCAATGAATATTAAAAAAAAATATTAATTCTTTGAATCATTTTTAAGAAACTAATTTCGAAAGACGTCGTATCAATTAATGAATAAATTAGCTGTAAAACGAACTATGGGGCAAGGCTCCGGACTAAGACTCTGTGTCATCCATTTAGATTTAGGTTTATCTTTTAGCACGATTTTTGCTTGCCAATTTAATTTGCTTGTTCAGATTCCCTTTTATTACGTCTCCTTCGATTCTTTTTTTATTTGGACTCACCCGGAGCGGTCCAGATCTCCGAATCACGAATCTTGGTTAAACTTTGTGATAAGTTTTCGGATGTTTAAATTTAAAGGAAACCATAATTTGAGACATTGTTGCTTTGAAAAAATCTGTTATTGACATTTTCAGATTTATTTTAAGAAAATATTGAAATGAATGCTATTTTTCGAATCGTTTTTGAGTCTAGAAAAAAAATAAATTAGAGAAAAACCTTGTGAACATCTGTGAATGTAAAAAATGAAGGTGATGTATTATGATATAAAATTTATATATAGTTATACCAATATTGAAATTTTCCAGATTTTTTATTTTTATTTAAAAATTTTTTAAAATATTTCTATGTTATGTTTTTTATTAATCCGAATGTCGATATTTTACACCTTCTAGAAGAAAAAAATTTCCATTCGCTTTTTGTAGAATTAAAATATACTTCTCTCTTCAAAAGTTAAAAAAGTTCAAAATTAAACAAAAATATATTATAGCTGTAGCCTCATTTTTGCCCACATTTTTTATAAATTTTGAAAAAAAATGAATAATTAAATTTTGCAAAAAGCAAATGAAAACTCATTTCTTTTTGCTTACACATTGTTACGTTGTAAAATGTCTGCTAAATATTTTTCTTATTTTTATATGTTTATTATAATACTATTTTAAGTTCACAATATTTTTTCTATTTTTATATTTCTATTGTAATAGCATTTAAGTTCAAAATACTTTTTCATTTTAGATAGTTAAGTCTTTTACTGTTTTACCCAATGTACACGAAAAATATGTTCACATAAATATAATTTTAGTTAAATTATTTTAAGCCGATACACATGTAAAACAGACATGACTAACGAGCACGTTTTCAATATTCACCACTTAGACCAAATAAAAAATTAGTAGTATGTTTGGAAAATAATCCTTAAAAATATTTGCAATACTAGTAAAGACACGTAGACGTCATAAAAAAGGGACAGACTTACGGTTTATGACTCGACTCATTAACGCGTGAAAACCAGAATAAATCCAAAATTTTCCAGACCCTTTTTTTTATTAATACGAGGAAACAAAACTGACCGATTATTTTAAAATATAGGTATTTCTTTAACCAATAGAAATACAAAGATTTCTTTTCACAGGACCTCCTACAAACTTTGACAACACCTCCTTTTTTAATTTAGTTTTTGAAATTGTCATGTGAAAATCAGATTACTTTTGACCGCCGCGCAAGCAACATTCTTTTTAAATATTCAAGTACAACCACGTACAGACAAACAAGTTTAAATTTACTTATCTTGAATCTAATGTATTATGTTTAATTAATAGTTTTATGAATAAATATAAGATTATTATAAAAGGTTGTGTCCATTTTTATTTACAAAAACAAATAGCTGTACAAAAATACCTGGCGTACAGCAGAGGCAAGTCAAACAGACTCACGCCTCAACACACATAAACAAAAAATATTTTTCTAACGGTAGGGTTAATTTTTTCTATATTTTAACACCTTAAATTTGAACAAAATCCATGATCCGGAGGACCTGGATTTCTCTACATAAACTAAATTCCGATTTTGGGTTTAGGGCTCATTAATAATTTTTTTGCACCTAATTTTGCCAGGTAATCTATTTCCGAGATTTATTTAAACACTGCATGGTTAAAAAGCCAGTACAAATAGAGTTTAATGAATCTTTTCTCCAAAGTGTTGTGAGTATCAAATATGTTAACTATTTCTGATTGCCAATTTTCAGTGCCTTCTTAGCACATAAAAATATAACTATCATTTAAGTATGAAAAATTAATATCTGATGTTTTCATGGTATAACGATATTATTTCTATGCTTCTTGTGCATTGAGAACAAATCTTTGGAAACAAAAAGAACATTTTACTAAAGTGCATTCTTTGTAAGCTGTAAACAAACTCATAGGAAAATGAGAAATGTTAATCAATTGCCATAAACGTACTACATGAATTAAACTAACATTACTGACCTAATACCCTAAGTAATAGTATATTATGCAACTAGGGAGTAAAATCCCATATTTCTCTTGAGGAGAAGTTTGCGACCCGAGCAAGCGAAGCGAAGCAAGGAGAGAAAATTCCCGAGAGAGAAATTGGACTTTACTCCCGAGTTGCATATTGTGCTTAATATTTAATTACAAAAAATTCAAATCCATTCAATTTTATAAGTTTTAAAATTAGCGGAAAAAATATTCGTTTCATCCGTAAAATTTTAAAAGTTAGAATTATCTTTCTTTCGGCCCGATTTTCGAGTTAATAAGGTGGCCTATTTCTGTTGAGGTAAAAGTAAAAGCTTTTTTTGCACTTGTATATAGATATTAAAAATGTTCTTTTCTTTTAAAAATTTATATGAATTTCTATGGATTAGTCAAAATATAATTAGAGGTAAGAAATTGGAAAAATTATAAAATTAGTTATTTATTATTGTCACAAGTAGCATGGGATGTGCTAAATATTGTAATACTTTTTTTTAAATCACATAAATTTTCACCGTATAAAATTCTACACAGAATAGTACATTACAATACACGTGTTCTAAGTGGTCTTTTTTACACAGTGTGCAGTAGGCGCCCGAGCGCAGCGAGGGTGCTAAGTACGTCGTGTAAGAGGACCACTTCGAGCACACGTATCGTACATTATTTTTATAGAGAGCGCGGTGGCGTAATGGATAGAGCTCTCGCCTTCAACGCGGAGGGCATGGGTTCGAATCCTGGCCAGGTACCTCTAACTTTTTTTTCGAAAGAAAATAAGTGTATGTGCCATTTATATCGCGACTCTTTAAAAAATCCGACCTCATTGGGTATCGGTTGATTGTTGGTTACAAAAGTGACTGACCATCCATCGGTAGTCAAAGCTTTCGGTATGGTGGGTCTGACAGTCCTAGCCTGATGTAATGTGTTAAACAGATGCCGGGCGGGGGACTTCCTCGACTTCACCATATATAAAAGGTTAATCATATAGAGGACAATATCCTTTATATATTAATCTTTTTTTCTAAAAAAAAAAAAAAAAAAAAAAAAAAAAAAAAAAAAATGTACATTATTTTATAGCACGTGTGAGATAAATCCGCCACACGTAATCTATACTTCAGAAAATTAATATTATCAAAAAAACTATACACACCGTGAATGATAATTTGTAAATAAAAACAAACGCTATATATCAGCAAAACTATGCACATCACTAATATTAATTCATAAATAAAAACGAGTGCTGTAAATCAGCAAAACTACACTGAAAAAAATTTTAGCACTCTGCTGCCCTCTTGTGAATAGAACATTACTACTGAAAAACAAGACAACGGTAAGTCTTGTCACGAGGCAAAATTTGCCCTAAGACGAAAGAGAGCATCACCCCTCCTCAGTGTTTACCGCAAATGTGTGCTTTTTTCTAAATACAGCGGCGCTCTCATCGCAAACGATAACGGCTGCTTCTAACTAACTAGGAGAGTGTCACACCTCCGGATCACGGATTTTGCTCAAACGCGAATCTAGCAGCGCTCCTTCATTTCGATCTAACAAAGGCAGCATGAGGGGATTCGCGCATGCGACACCGAACGGCTAACATCGCACGAGGCAGTAACAGTTAAATTATACAAAATTACCCTGTTTAAATTTCGATTAACAAAGATAAAGGCAGCTAGCAACAAAGTAATAAGATAAGTATTGAATTTCGATGTTAACTTCGGGATTTTCAATCCTTATATTAACAAAACTTATATCGACTATAGATCCTAAATAACCTAACCTCAAATACAGTAGGTCGTTAAACACAGGGGGAGACTTTGTCTCCTTCCTGATATCACTGTACTACAAAACATGGCTGAAGACTTTTTTTCAGCCTTAAACCAGAATAAAACACGTAATAGTTTCCTTGACGAAGACATAAACATGTCCTCCCCAAGTAAACTCACCCAACCCATTGAAAATGGTTATACTAATAAGAAAAGAAATATTGATCAATCCCATACTCAATCATTACAAGGCAATAATAAAACAAGAAAAATAATGCCTGATGGAAAAAATGACATAAACTCTACAGTAAATAAATACAACGAAAACCACTCAGCACCCTTCAAAGTGTACATTCAGGCTATAAAAGATCAACCCAACAAAGACAAAAATGTAAAAAAATCTATCTCTCCCATAAAAGTAGGAAAAATCCTAGCAAAGGAAATCAAATCAGGATTAAACGAGATAAGATCTCTTTCAAAAAATAAAATTTGCGTAATTACAAACAATAGAGACACTGCTAACAAAATCATCGATATGCAAGAACTTAAATCTAACAACTTAGCCGCATTTATACCAACACACCTTATAACGAGACAAGGAGTGATCAAGAATATACCGACCGAACTCACAGATGAAGAAATAAAAAATAATTTAGAAATCTCATCTCCTTTTGGCCCTATCAAGATTAAAAACGCAAAAAGATTTCTCAGAAAATCATATTTAGAAAAAGAAAAAGAAAATGAAGATAAATCCGTCGATAAGAAAGACACAGACAATAACAAAGCAGACGAAATCCCCAAGTTCGAACTGTTACCTACGAACACTGTCTTAATTACATTAGAGGGACAGTTTTTACCGACTGATGTTAAATTATACAAAGTAGTCACCAAACTAGAAACCTACACACCGCAAGTAAAGTTATGCCACAAATGCTTCAACTACGGTCATATACAAAAATTTTGTAAATCTACACTAAAATGCGCAGCCTGCGGAGAACTAAACCACATAAACAAAATAGATTGTCCAAAAAAAGATAATATAAGAGAATGCATCCACTGCAAAGTAGACCATCTACCCTTTGACAAAAAATGTGAAAGAAGAATAACAGAACAAAGGATCATCAACTACGCAATTAAAAACAATATGGAGCTCACGGAAGCAAGAAGAAATATATATAGGTTTAATCCTTCTCTAAGACAATCAAATCAAAATAATGACCGTCAAGAACAAGTTAATGACTTATCGAAAAACCCCTACTACATGCCTGATTTTGAATCTAGATACAATGAAGACTTCCCTAACCTCACTTTTCAACAACCTCTACCTCTCTCTCTTCCTACTGTTCACCATCAAAGCAAAAATTACAATAAATAGTAGCCCAATCACAAACTCAAATAAATCTCAGCCACCCAAAAAAATCTAAAGTAATCAAAAAATTAGAATTCAATAAAAAACCAATCTCTTTCCCCAAAAGCCATTCTGAACCATTAATGGCACCAAATGGTAGAATTAATCTAAATCTAAAATGCTCAAACAATAATGAGGAAGAGGCAATCTCTTCATTCTCACAAGAAGAAACAAACATGAATATTAATGATATGAACCCCGAATACGTCAGAGAAGTCTGTAAACTCATGACCAAGATCTCACTGGCAGAACTTCTCACTATAACCGACCATGTATTAAAATCTACAGACCCTACAGATAACTCTAACAGCGTTATTGTACAAAATCAATTTAACGAATACATAGAACAATCACAAGGTAAAGATCACGATCCCAATTTAATACATTCACAAGATAATGTACTCTCTCAATAAAAATAAAAATAAAAAAAAGAAATAAATAAACCTCAACAATAAATAAATTCTCTGCAATTCCAACATTAATAAAAAATTCTTAATCAATAACTATTCTAACAAAATTTAAAACACTACATTAAAACAAAAATGGATAATAATAGTCAAAATAAAGAAACACACACATTCGAAGAATTGAAAATCTTGCAATGGAATTGCCGTAGTATACTCAACAAACAACATGAAATTCACAACATAGCTCAAGAATATGATCTTATCCTCTTAAGCGAAACATGGCTGAGAGACGATTATAATCTTAGTATAAAAAACTTTAATATCATAAGAAGAGACAGACCAGCTGGAACAGGAGGAGGAATAGCCATATGCATTAAAAACAACATATTCTTTGAAAAAGAAGAGAGTATTCACAATGCAAAAAATTCACTAGAATCTATTGCCATTTCAATACACAAAAAAAATATAGACGAGTCAGTCACTAACGACAAGGATAGTAAGTTCCTAATTGTAGCAATTTATAGAGTTCCTAACTCTAATACAAACGTAATGCCCAAAGAAGAATGGGACAAATTATTCATTTCTACAAATAAATTCAAAAATGCATTAATAGGAGGTGACTTTAATAGTCACCACACTTACTGGGGCTCAAACCACAGCTGCAAAATTGGAGAAAACCTTCTAGAAGCAATTGACAACTCTGGCCTTATCATATTAAATGATAATTCTCCCACATACTATACCCATAGAGATGGCAAAATAATACAATCTACAATAGACCTCACTTTAATATCAAGTTCTATATCCTTAAAAACTCAATGGTCCACTCTACAAGACAAAATGTTTAGTGATCACTTCCCAATCAATATCACAATAAAAACAGCAGTTAAAAAATTCCCATCAAATTCTACCCACAGAATTAACACCAAAAAAACAGATTGGAATAAATACAAACTTTACCTAATCAATATAATCCAAAATGATAAAAACAGATTCTCAAATTCAAACAAATCTTCAATAGAAAAATACAACACATTTAAAAAAGATATCCTAGATTCGCTTAAAATAGATCTGATTAGCATCTTAGACCCATCCCCCAAAGAAAACTCTAAATACTTAAAACAAGACTCCAAATCTAATAACAAACTGAGAATTCACCCTGCTCCAGCACCATGGTGGGACCCCCAATGCGACTCAATCAAAACAAACAAAAAAATAACAAAAGAATTCTTTAAAAATCCCACATACGAAAACCTATTAACTCTCAACAAAACTGGAAACCAATCTAAAAGAGAACTCCGTAAAATAAAAACTGCCAACTTCAAGAACTATGTACAAAATAATCTCAACAAAGACACTCCGATTCAAAAAATTATGAATGTAGTCCAAAAATTCAAACAGAATTCTAGACTCACCTAAGCAACATTTCAACGACAAAGAAACTCTAGAAGCTGCAATCAATTTTATAGAAAATTTTTGCCCCCCACTAGTGCCAAACAAACCCTTAGAAATTCCTAATTCTAACACAAACCCAACAGAAAATACCTACCGAGAAAAACCTTTCACCCTAATAGAACTAGAAAATGCCATTAAGTCAATCAAAGTCAAATCTGCCCCAGGGCTTGACCAAGTAGACAATAAAATGATCACTGAACTTCCACTTGAATATAAAAGCATTATGCTTGATATATTCAATGAAATTCTTGACCAACAAACCTTTCCCGATGACTGGAGGGAGTCACTTATGATTCTAATACCTAAAAACGAAAAACATAAATTCCGCCCAATCTCTTTAATATCTTGCTTATTAAAAACGATGAAAAAAATGCTACAAATAAGAATAACTCACTACATCGAAAGCAACCAAATAATTCCAATCTTTCAAAACGGATTCAGGCGTAATAAGTCATGCATACATTGCCTTGCTGAACTGATTACCTTAATACACAACTCAAACAATGATAACAAAGTACTCTCTGCGCTATTCATAGATTTAAGGCAAGCTTTCGACTCAGTCAACCCTGACCTCATCCAAAAAGACCTGGAATCTCTCAATATTCCAACAAAAATTAGATCATTCATATACAATCTAACTTCCCACAGGAAACTATACTTCAAAATAAACAATGAATTACTAGGTCCATACAATAGATATAAAGGAGTCCCACAAGGGGACGTACTCAGCCTACTAATATATAACCTTTACAACATAGGCATAAATTCAGAAATAAATCAAAACAACATAATTTTGCAGTTTGCTGATGACACTCTAATAGCTAACATTAATAACAATACTGAGGATTCAATTATTGCACTACAAAATAACATAAATACAATTAATAATTTCCTAGAAGGAAAATCTTTAGAACTAAACCCTAACAAAACTAAATTGGTAATCTTTACCAAAAAAAACTTCATAAAAGAAGATAATCCGTTGATAAATGAATTATATGCACTACAGCTAAATTTAAATCACAAAGATAAACATAACTTGAAATTAAACTTCATCCTACTAAAAGCCTTTAATCAATACTGCAATATGAGACAGAAAATAAACAAACAACCATTCCCAATCCCATACAACTATAACTATGAAGCAATTAACTTTGATATATCAAACCAAATAAATCTTCAAATAGGAAAAAAATTTCAATTTATAAATAATCCTAACAACATGATACACAAATACATAAACGAAAAAGGCCCAAATCATATTTCATTTTACACAGATGGTTCAAAAAATCCAACAGACAATTCTACATATGTAGGATTCGCTATTTACTCACCAAACTTAAATATAGAGAAAATGTACAAACTCCCCTCAATCTCTCCCATTTACACTGCAGAACTCTATGCGATTAAAACAACCATAGAGTTAATCAACAACAAAAATATAAGTGACTCAACCATTTTTACAGATTCTAAGAGCTCACTAATGGCTCTCACAAATTTTTCCTCCTTTACAAAAGATGCTTCTTTCCTCATACCAGAAATCAAAGATCTCATATACACAATCAACAACAAAAATCTAAACTTAGACTTAGTTTGGATACCTTCCCACATTGGCATTGATGGCAATGAAAGAGTCGACTCCATGGCCAAAAATGCCCCAAAAGTTGGCCTCCTAAATGAACTCAAAATACCTTATTCAGATATTTTTTACAAAATTAAAAAAACATTTAACAACTCCTTTTCAAAATTAATTAAAAACCAAATCCATATCAAAGGCACAAACTACTTTAAGAACTATTTCACAAAAATCCAAGACAAACCTTGGTTCCATAATTTCAATAGGCAAAGAAAGCATATTACCACTATCAATAGACTAAGATCAGGACATTTTTCTCTCAACTATACACTGAAAAAAATTTTGCCTTTGGAGATGTCGATGACTTAAGGGATAAAGACTTTTCAATAATTGTGTTAAATTGATTCGCTAGCGTTGGAGTCTCTTATTCAAAGGTATTGCGGAAATCGAGAATCTCGGCTCTCGGGGTCTCAGACGCCGAGAGCCGAGTTAAGTTAGCTCGGCCGTGCGCTTGCGCTATTGCGAGGACTCATCGAATTCCATATTTACGAATTTCGAGTAAGATCAAGTTCAGTTTCGTTTTGCATGTATTCGAGGATTCTTAGAGTTTATTTATACGCTTGTACGAACTGAAATAATACGAAATGTAGAGTTATGAAATGTTGTTTCTTTCATGAAATCAATAGACTCTAAATATCGAGATACCCAAAGACGAAATTTCTTTCAGTGTAGTCTCTTTAGAAAAAACATAATAAAAGATCCAACTTGCCAATGTGAAAGAGACATCCAAACAATAGACCACATAGTATGGTCATGTAACTTATACGAAACACAGAGAAAAACCTTTATTAAAAAACTAAAAAAAGTTAAAAGATACCCTCTTACCGTCATAGACATCTTAAAAAAGCCTATATCTAAAATAGCTAGCTGCCTCATAGAATTTATAAATCAATGCTCATTATTCATTTAAAAACCCCGCCATTAAACCAAACAAAATAAAAAACTAACCTCCAAAGCAACTAAACGGACGCTAAAAACATTAATCAGGAATTTAAATCAAACACAAGAAAATAGAAATCAACACAAACGAGGTATAAAAAAAAAATTAATTAAAAAAAGAAAAAAAATAAATAAAAGGAAGAAAAATCAACTCTGCAAAATTTGGACAGAGCCACCTGGTAATGGCCTAAGAATAGTACCTCACTAATCAAAAGGCCAATCAAAGTAGAAGAAGAAGAAGGCAGCATGAGTCCTAGAATTTTTTCAGTGTATACACACCACAAATGATAAATCGAAAAAAAGTTAAAACTATATATTATCAATGATAGACCCTTCGCAAACAAAAAGAAGTAAAAACGATTTCAAAAGTATTCTTAGAATGTGAAATTATATTAAATAAGTATTAATGTCAGTGATATTTTATTAATTAAAAACAATATGCTAAAAAGAAAACTTGCCGACTATTTAGATTCATTTATACATGAATCAGACAAAGTAAAGCATCTAGTTAATATATCTATCTCTCTCTCTTTTTCATCGTTAGGCTATACACACTGTACGCGCATGAGCGCTGCTCACAGATGTTCTATATATTTCGACAACTCACGACACTACGATAATTTATAAACAATAGTTTTCGTTTTCTTGATGTTTTTAATTCTTTATTGAAGTATTTATATTTTTTGGTTGATTTTCTACGTAATATTATGTGTGAAAAGATATTTCTACGTATTAATATGTGTACAAATAGTGATTGTACCTGTGATTACTTTTTTGAACAGTATAATAAAGTGTGAGATTTCTTACGGTAGTATTTTTTTACATAACTTAAAAAAGTTGCATTTAGCTCCCGCTAGAGGGTGTAGAAAACACGGATTTAGCTCATGCAGTGCTATAATAGTATATTACGATACATGTGACTTAAGTGGCCCATTATTCGCTTCGCTCGGACGACAACTTCACGTCGTGCAATGGGCCACTTAAGTCATAAGTATCGTATACTATTTTATAGATTGAGTGTCATAAATCCGCCGCACTACATGAATAAAAAAAATAAAATAACTTAAAATTCAATAATAAACAAAAGCTATGCACTCTATAAATGATAATTTATTAAAAAAACGAATGCAATATACGAACAAAACTAAGCAACCCGCGAATGATAAATCGAAAAAAAGCGAAAATCGTAAGCAAGCAAAATCTAAGCATCCCACGAATATTAAATAGCAAAAAGTGGAAACTATAATTAAAAAATATATTTAGAATATGAAACAATATCAATTATTTATTATCATCATAAAAATTATGTAATGTTGCATTTTTTGTTTCAAGTATGTATTAGCGTTGTAGGAGTGGCAAAGAGGTAACTTATGTATTGTATCAATAGGAATCTTGTATAGTTTTTTTCATTTATCGTCACGTGGCGACCTGTCTTTATATAATACGCATGTGCAGTCAGCCTCTACAGTTCGCGGGCTGTCTATGTTGTACGTATAATCGGTGCTTGCGAGTTTAAATTTGTTTGAAAACCGATCGGTCATACAAGTCTTTATTTATTCAAAATGAGCAGCTCAAGCGATTGAAGTGAAAATGAGAGTGGTAATATCGTGTCGAAGAAAATAAGTAAAGCAGCAAAAGATGTGGCTCTAAATTTAATGCCAGAAAAATCTATAAGATTATATACAGCTACTTATAATGAATTTAAGAAATGGCGTAAAGAAAAAGGTAGTAATTCGTTTTGTGAAGATGTGCTACTTGTATACTTTTCTAAACTTTCTCAAAAATATTCACTAACAAGTTTGTGGACAACCTATTCAATGTTAAAAAGTAAAATTAGTGCATATAATCAAATGAAATCAGTGGTCATAGTAGGCTGATATCGTTTTTAAAGAAAAAAAATGTTTGTTATATACTAAAAAAATCATCCATTTTTAGAAAAAATGATATTTCTAAATTTTTGAGTGAAGAACCCGATGACATTTATCTGGCTGAAAAGGTGAATAAATTTTATTTAGACTTTTTTGTATTAGAGATTATTAATTTTTTTCAAATATTCACATTCCATAATATTTTATAGGCAGCTCTTATCTTTGGAATTACTGGTGCTCTTAGAAGAGGAGAGTTTACGGAAATACGCATGGAAGATGTAAAAAATTGGATGACAATGTACTGCTTATTAAAATTCTCAAAACTAAAAATAATGTGCCTCAATCATTCACAATAACTGATGCATTATTTGATATTTGTTTCAAATACCAGAATGAAAGATCCAAAGTTTCTACATTAGATAGATTTTTTTAAAGATATTTTAATGGAAATTGCATTTAGCAACCAACAGAAATTAATAAATTTGCTTCCATGCCAAAATTGATAGCTACGTATCTGAAGTTACCTAATTCAAATGAATTCACTGAACATAGTTTTCGAAGAACATCAGCCACTTTATTAGTGGATGCTGGTGCTGATCTTCTTACTCTTCAGCGACATGGAGGGTGGAAGTCAGCTGCAGTTGCTTCAGGTTATATAGCTGATTCGATAAGAAATAAAAAAAAAATATTTGAAAAGATCTCCAGTGAAATTCATATAACTAAGAAAGCTAAAATTGATAATGATAAGGATTTGAGTGTTTTAGCTGATTCAGATATTACAACTTCTGAAATGCCACTACAGTTAACATCAAAAGATGTTCAACCAGTAAATGCTTTCAGATCATTTAAAGAAGGAAATGTTAAACTAGTTGATCCAGCTTCTACGGTGAATAAGTCTGGTTTGAATTCTACATTTAAAAAGACAAGTGTTGTTGCAGCTAATCCTGATTCTTCGATGAATAAACATATTTCTAATTTTAAAAATACATACGTATCCAAAGAAAATGTAATTAAACAAAATACTTTAGTTTGACAAGACCACTGTGTTCAAACTTCATTTGCATCTAATGAAACATTATTTCCAATATTTTATCATCTAGATATTGGTTTATGTTTAGATGAATCAACCAAGCAAAATTTAAATATTTTTAACAGTTGTAACGTAACAATAAGTACTTGTCAAAAATTTATTATGTTAGATAAAGCTGTCCAAACTGAAAATAATAAATAGAATTGAAAAATAATTGGTTTGCATTTTTTCATTATCATATTAATAAATTAAATTTTTAATTATTTTTTGAAATATAATTATATTATATTTTAAATTTATAATTTAAAATTATAATACCTTCTAAAATAATACAATAACTTCTTATAATAAAATTAATTTGAAATCCTTTATTTATATTACTTTTATCCAGCGAAAGAATGTAATAGTATATAATATTCTTCTAATTACATTTTCATTTCATTACAATTTTAAATCTCAAACTGTATACGCATTCATGGAAATGTAATGAGAAGAAACAATTCAGTTCAAAAAGATTCTTATGTTAATACTTGATTCGTATCCAATAAAATATCATTATTTGTAATTTTTTATCACTCGTATATGTAACTGAATAAACATGTTTCATTATTATATTAATAAATTCTACTTTCAGAAATCTTTTAAAATATTATTATATTAATTTAAATTTCATTATTTCTATTTCTATTATTATACTCTTTATTATATAATGAACAATAGTTACAGTTTAATGAAAAAAGTTTTAAAAAAAAGACATAATTAACATTAATTTAACTATTTACAAAACGATTTCGATATCAGTTGAATCTAACTTTCAATTGAAAAACATGAAAGATTTAGATAACTTGTGTATATTGTATTAGCTGGTACGAGTAGTGGCGGTTTCCTGTCAATATAAGAGTCACAGCCGGCGTCTTGTAATAGAGCATCGAAACGACTACCTCTTCGCTTTATATGTTACATTACTATTAGCTTTAGTTTTACTCGTATCTCACATGCTTATTATTGTTATTTAATTTGAAAAATGTTAATATAAAAGAGTTATAATAATCAACACCTTGTTTATTGTTATGTTTAATTGTCAATAACCACATATTTCTTATAAAAATTAGTATGTTATTAGTATGTTATACGTATGATTTTGGTAGCACATTATTGTATGGCATGAAGTTTGCCGAACATAGTGTGCAATAATAAGCTACTTAAGTCACAGATAGCTGACATCTAAAAGCGGATTTAGGACACAGTGTGCTATAAAATAAAATGATAAATTTATCGCTGTAAGTTTCTAAATACTTTTTTTAAAAATACAAACAGAAATTACAAGTTGCTGAAATTAAAAGAATTGAATTTTAACAAACCGATATATTGGCTTCCCGTTAATCTGAAGATTAATACAATTATCAGTCTATAGATACACTTTGTATAAATGTTTGCAGTGAATGATTCTTGGCTTTTAATAAAGAATATTTTAATTATTCTATTAGGAACAAACGTCTGCGTAAGAATTTACTCTTTAACCCCCTTTTCCTTGATCATCTCTTTGAAAACTTCAACAAATAATAAATCTAGAGAAATACTTCCATGAAAGAAAAGGAAATTAGCGGTCAGACAATAAAAGAGATCGACTCTTCCTATCGGTATAATAGTATCTCAGATACCAATGCGGTATAACTTTAATTCGCTAAAAATTCAATACAATTGTAACTCGGCAATCAATTCGGCTTAATCGTAACTCACAATTTAGTATGATCTAGTCCCAAAAATACATATTCTGAATATTCCAAATGTACGGAAAAACTAACACACCTGTATTTGTAATGTCACGTATCATCATGAACGTGTAAAAAAATACATCGCTGAGCGTTGTGCTCTTCACATCGTTTGGCGATGTATGTCATTTCGATGCGATATGTTTGTCATTTATCGTACTATGTATTGCTGCTATCCATAAAATATTAGACAGTTATAGGTTATGCAAATGCATTTATACTTAAAAATATGAAGCAAATATTCAAAATTTCATTCTTTCAATTTTCATACACAAGAAAATTTAATTTTTCTGCACAAAAAATCCCTTGCGTTACTCAATCTGTATTTTTAACAAAACAGCCAACATATTTATAATATCAGGTAAGTTGGTAAGAAAAATCATTGCTATTATGGTGTCGTTCACTGCTAAAACCTGCGACGAACATTACATATAGCGGTGCGTCAGTCTTTCCGTGTGGAATGAATAAAGAAATTCCTATATTATGAAATATCAAATTAAAAAATTATATTAAAAATAGTATCCATTACTGGATATCGGGTATGTACTTTTGAGATTCGATCATACTAAACTTGCCGCTGAATTAAGATGATACCGATCACTGAGTTACGATTATGCCCAATTGACTATCGAGATACGATTATGCCGAATCAACTGCTGTATTACGATTATACTGAATTACTCGTGAGTTAAAATTATGCCACATTGGTATCTGAGATACGATTATACCGATAAGAGGCGGCAAGATTCTGGTATTTTATTGTTGATTTAAACCAAATTTCAGATTAGCACTACTGATGCATGAATTTGGTTAGATGAACATTTTAACTGGATGAAATAAAGCAGAATCGAGCGCGGTAAATACGTGGATGGTTAAATTTAATTTAAAGAAGTTTGAGTTATAATAAAATACGACTTTGCCTGTGATTACAATCGTTCATATACATTATTATTCAACTATCGAAGAGGCAGATAAAGGAGATACATTATTAATTGTTTTTTAACAGGGGACCATCTAACACCGAATATTATTACATGAAATCATTTCGAAATAAACGATTTAATGTATTAGAAAATCGAAAGAAAATCTCGGGAATCTGAGTTCGGATCCCGCTCTTGGCAGCCGATTGATGCAAGCACCACTGTACGTCACGTGTGCTTTGTTCACAAACACACTTACGAGTTCCGTCGCTGATTAACATAGCAAAAATAGCATAGCATAACATAAATTTATAATTTAGCAAATATTCTATGTCTGAATATTTTATTGCATTGAAAAAACTGTTCTTGAATAACTAAATGAATCGATCTACATTTTACAAGAGAAATTTTTTTAGTAACTTACTATTGTCTACAAAAATTATAGCTATTAATTTAGTAATAAGCTCATGTAAGTATAAAGTAATTGGATATATATTGAATTTTTATATCGATTCACTTAAATTACTACATAGTCCTACGTTACTTTCAAATAAAATATAAAATTTAGCAAAACATTATTACCATGAAAGTTTTAACAAACACATAAAAAATATATTCATTTAATTAAACATAATATTATTCGTAATTCACTAAATTTATCAAATAGTAAATCTCCGATCGCCACATTAATAATAATCTCAAAAAATTAAAATATTGTGAAATTATATAATATGAAAGCCACTACTTTGAAATTTTTGTGCTTTTGTGATTTTTTGTGATTATTAGTCAAATCGCCAATTCCGGTAAAATAAACTGGATTCAGGAAGTAAGTAGATATATGGTGGAAAATGTGGGAATAACTCGAGTCGCTTTAATGGTCCCGTCATCAAAATTTCTCCACATTTATTTACAGTCCAATTATTCAAGAAATAGTAAACTATTATTATTGATCTATTGAAAATACAAGATTTTTGGCAACTTGAAACTAACAGTAACTCAGTAAACTCTTTAGTGAACAATTTAAATCCTACAGCTTTAAATATTATGTTCATTGATGCTTCTAATCTCGCACGGTGGTCCTCGAGTAATTTTGACCGTCAAGTTTTTGCACCTCAGATTTTCCTTTTGGATATGATTCTAGGCACATTTAGGATCAAATTCCAATAAAAACCAAAATCGAAGGATAGGTACTTTTTTATTTATTCAAATTTTATTTTTTATGTTTTTTATAAAATAAATTTTTTATTGGTAATTTATAGAATTATAATTAATTATAATTAATTTATAATTAATTTATAATTAATTTATAATTTCTAGAATGCCGTTTTCTAATATAATTATAAATTATTTACATATTTCAAGCAATTATTATTGTAAATATATTCAGGAAAATCGAAATTTATGTGACAATGTAAGCGTAACGTTAAAATTAATATTTTGTTTTGTAAAACATTATAGTGACGACTATGAGAAATGATACGTTTTTAAATTATTTAAAGAAGTCATTTGATGTAATTGTAATTAGAAAATACTGTGTATTAACATTCTATAATAACACTGCACGTACTTTTGGTACTTCAGTAACACAAAAGTACATTTTCCATGTTTGGATTCAAAGCTTTCACGGTAAATGTTAGACATTGTTGAAAGGTTTTTTTTCGGATTTCGACCGTGTAAGTTGTGGTTTAGGATACCAACCGTTGTAATGTTTACAAAACGTTGATATCCTAAACCATAACTTACATGGTTGAAATCCGGAAAAAACCCTTTAACAATGTCTTCCTTTTCCATGTAAAAGATAGTATTAAAGAATCGAGGTCTAGGTTTTTACAGCGAACAGGCTATGGAAGCAATCCATTTTGATTTTTTCGCAACATGGACTAATATAAAGTATCGTAAAACGATTCTAATTATGCAAATAAATTATTAAGAGCAGTTTGCGAATATAATTCACTATTCGTAACTTTAGTAAAAACTATGTATATCTTATCTGTATATATATATATATATATATATATATATATATATATATATATCTGCATAATGAGAATCATTTTATGATACTTTGTTTTGGCCCATGTTGCAGGGAAATCATAATGGACCGCTTCCATAGCCTGTACGCTGTAAAAACTCAGGCCTCGATTTTCTTTAATACAATCTTTTATATGGAAATTGTACTTTTGGTGTTACTGAAATACCAAAAATACATGCAGTGTTCTTATAGAATATTAATACAAAGTATTTTCTAATCACAATTACTTCAAATGACCTCGCCTTCGGCTTGGGCTGTAAACTTCTCGTTTCGTAAATAAAGCCTTTACACACCCGTTGCATAATGTATTTTATACCACGATAGCCGAATAATCATATTAAAGTTATGATTTTGAGGTTAGAGTGGTATAAAATAATTTAAAAACGTATCATATCTCATAGTCTTCAACACTATAATGTTTTACAAAAAAAATCTTAATTTTAACGTTATGCTTACATTGTTACATAACTTTCGATTTTCCTGAATACATTTTCAATAATATTTGCTTAAAATATGTAAATAATTCATAATTCTATTTGAAAACGGCATTTTAGAAATTAAGCTCATAAATTATCAATAAAAAAATTTTTTTATATAAAACATATAAAAAATAAAATTTGAATAAATAAAAAAGTGCTCATTCTTCGATTTTGGTTTTTGTTGGAATTTGATCCTAAATGTGTCTAGAATAATATCCAGAAGGAAAATCTGAGGTGCAAAAACTTCATGGTCAAATTTACTCGAGGACCACCGTGAGCTGAATCTTTGTTTTTTATTCGATATTTTAGCTTAATGGTTGGGGATATTGTACCTATTGATAATAAATTCTGGAGTTTTTATAAAAAATTGCAAGCAGTTTTACATCTTGCCACATCTCCAGAATTAAAATATTCTCATATTTTACAGTTGGAAACATTTATAATCGAATTTAATGATTTGTATATTCAACTTTTTGGAAGTTTAAAACCAAAATTACATATATTACTTCATTATACAAGAATGATATTAAAAAATGGACCAGTGAGTAAATATAAAGTGAGAAAATATTTATCAATGAGGTATGAATCTCATCGAATAATAAAATTAATTCTTCTGCATTGTTGTTCTAATCGACAAATTATCAAAGCTGTAAGCAAAAGATGTTTATTAAGCTTAATGAATTTACAATTCGCGAAATACAAAGAAAATTCAATTTCTCATGATTTAATTTTATCTGATGACTCTGTGAATTCACTTTTCTCATCGTCAAAACTTAAATGTAGACTTAATAATACAGTAATTAGCAATTATAATTATTCAAAAGATACTAATTATTATACTTAATTCCGAAGATAATTTTCTGATGTTTGGTAAAATTAACAAAATTTTTGTGATTGATAATTAAATTATGTTCAAGTACATCCTTAATAACTGTCGGTTTCAATATGCATTATTTTCCTTACAGCGTTTCTATGAGTGAAGTAATGAATAAAACAATAACATATAAGTCATTGGCCATAAAAATAGTATGTTTAAATTTTGAAAAAGAAAAAACACCATTTATTGTCACAGGACATATTTTATAGTAATAATAAGATTTTGTCATATTTTAATAAAAGTTAGAATATTTTTAATACAATTCTATTATTTATTTAAACTTACCTCTTTATCGAGATTTTTTATAAAAAAAAAACATTAGTTACTATTAACGGTTACATATATAATCGCAATAAAATACATCATAAATATTAATTACGCACTCAAAATCTTATAACGCTGAAAAAAAATTGAAATCAAATAAATGTTGATTTAAATAGTCCTAAGCAAATAGCGCATAATATAATATTAAAATTTATGTGCTTAGAATTTAAGGAAGTTAATAAAAAAAATATACTTGATAGTTGTAATTTAAAAGCTGAGTATTCATGAAAATTAAAAAACGTTTTTTAATATCGTCATAAAAGTGATGAAATTCTAAATTAACAAATATTATAAACAAAAATATCTTATAAAAATAAATCAATAGAATTTTAGATTCTACTATGTTTGAATCATACATTTCTTAAGAATATTTTGATTAATTTCATAATATTTATAATATTTTAGACACCCATTATTGATTCATTGATACTTTATTTCCGACAATAAATACAACTTTATTTCATCAATATATAAGCATATGAATATGGAAAGCATTAGTATATTAGTAAGGTAGACATTAATTTTACATATGGCTGAAAAGATGCAAAACGATTTTTTGTGTTTTCTAACACTCGGTATGTATTTACCTGATTGCATGTAAAAACTTTTTACATTGATAGAATTTTTGAATTTTATATTATTAGTTAATTTACCATATGGAAAGTAAAAGGCATGTAAAATTTTCATAAGTGGAGTAGTGAACGAAAGTGTATGTACGTTACTTATAATTTATAAATATTTACCTTGAAAAGTTTATTACTTATGAATAATAAATAAATCCGATTTTCCTTTTTATATTTGATATTACAATTCATTCGTCAAAATACAAACCAATGTTTAAGTTACATGTGATAGTTGAGTAAAGAAAAAACCTCAAAAGTTTTATGAAAATATAAAAAAAATTTTTACTACTATTTGTTACTTTTTACACAAAACTAAATAAGAGTACTCAATTTTTGAATAACTAATTTGTTTAACTTTAAATAATTAAACGTTAAAAAAATTAGTTAATATCTATGTAAAACGGAATATTTATATTTTCGATAAATACGAAATCTTCTATTTTAATAAATACTCCAGCAATCATTTATTAAAATCATTAAAATTACAAGAATGAATGAAAAAAATCTTATCGTACAGTTCCTATTCTTTATTTTTATGCTATCAAACGGAGAAGGTTATAATGCCATTAATTTAATTAATGGTAACAATCAGTACATAAAAGAAAACTTGAATTTTCAATATGTGACTTTGCTTACATTATCTGGACTATCAAGTACGTCAAAATTCATAACGAGCACCATTTTCAATGAATTTCAGACGATTGCTTTTGATCCGACTAAATTAAAAGAACAAGAAATACATATGATGAGCCAGAGCAGTATTCTAAAATCAAATTTGAAGCGGTCTCAGGTTAACATTATCATTTATGACATTAATGACATGAGGCAATTTATGTCTCAGATCCTAAAATATTTTGACTTCTTGGGTATAATATCTGATATTGGTATAAAATCTTATGTCCTTGTTTATTTGATAAATACCAAAGACAAGTTATATCTTAAACCTTTATTCAAAGCATTGTGGTCGAAAAGATATTTGCACATTGCTGTTATTGAAATCATAAAACCAAGGAAAATAGATGAAACGTGGATATTGTTGAGATCATTTGAGGAAATTGATACAGTTCTAATTCACGAGTATAATCCATTTAACGATTACTACAAAACAGATTCGTTAAACAATGTTGATTTTTTTAATTACAAATTAAAAAATCTTCATGGATACGAATTAAAAGCTGGATATGCCTATTGTTTAGGTTATAAATTTTTGCACATTATGTATCGTATGGATTTAGTAGTGTTTAAGACAATAGCCCAAACTTTAAATTTTACAATTAATATAAAACTGGATTTTCCAAAAGGATGTAACGGATGTGAGGATAAGATAATGGAAGCTCTAAAATATGACCAAATTGATTTTAGAATTGATCCTTCAATGATATTACAATATCATTTATCCAAACGTGTAACCACATTATATTATTACCTTCGTGGTAATACTTATCACTTCCTGGTTAAACAGTACGGCTTTTACGAACCAGAATCTTGGTTTCATTTATTGGTTGCACTTGGTATGATGATTATCATTACAATTTTGATTTCTCTAATAAAATACTTTTTTCATATCAAGTCTAACTTTTTAACTATATTCAATATAGTTATTGTTTTATTTGGATTTTTACCAAACTCGATGCCGGAAAAAAGGTTAGAAAAATTATTGTTATTAGGTATGATATTTATATCAACAACATTTTCAGTAGAAGTGTTAGAGCATTTGCTAAATGCAAATTTGAATCACAAAAAGTTTTTTGAACTTAAGTCCATGCAAGACATGATAGAATCAAAAATTGAGCTCATGGCAGAACCATCTTTAAAAGAACATTTGAAGAAATATGATAATTATGGTATTAGTAAATATATTGGCTTTGCGAATATTTCTAAAAAGTA
The DNA here is from genome assembly GCA_017163975.1 of Anastatus disparis. NCBI lineage: Eukaryota > Metazoa > Arthropoda > Insecta > Hymenoptera > Eupelmidae > Anastatus > Anastatus disparis. The sequence goes on from JAFFSR010000251.1 coordinate 9,466,189, forward strand.
TAAATACACTCCTTGCCTTGACTTATTACCACTTGATATTGGAGTTAACCTTTGCCGTGAAAATTACTACGTAACTCAGAGTTATTCACGAATTTATTCTAATCCAGAAAATGGATGGATTTTAACAACTATTGAAGAACCAGTTAACACTCATATGACTGCATATTTCTTTTCCAGATATTCACCATACGTTAATGAATTCAGCCATGTAATACGTCGACTTTACGAAGCTGGAATCACTGAACATTGGTTTAGTATTGCGCTTTTGAATTACACAAAGACTTTGGATTATATCTCTATTAATAGTGAAAAAATTTCAATGATTTCTATTTATGACAACTTAAAAAAACGAGCAAAGGATTTCCATGATTTTGCCGAAGAAATTAATATTATCGAGAGATTGATCTATCTTCTTGCAACGGGAAGTTTAATAGCTATTATCATATTTTTATGCGAAATTATTTGGTATAAATTAAAATTTTAAAATACCATATATCGATAGCTGATTCGACAGCCTTTTCTATTTTGAAAGTTCCCTATTTCATTAAATGCTTTAACAATTAACCCATTTTGAAACTAGCCTCTCTCAGCCGTCGATATGTTCATCAATATTTTTATTTCTATTTTTACTGTTGTGCTTTAGATAAATAAAATTTCATCACAATTAAGTTTAACAAACTTTGAATTTATTAGATGTTTTGGTGTGACATACTTGATCAATTCTTTTTAAATTTTAGAATGAAATCAGGTGATTGATCTTCACTTGAAAATATTATTTATTTCAAACTTTTGGATGAATTGGGTTTTTATATATGATTTTTGTATAATATGCACTAAATTTATGTTAAATAAAAATGATATAATTTATTTATTCGTTAAACTTAATTAAACCTACATTTATAATTAAATTTCTTTTTATTTTTGAAAATTATAAAATTTTATGGAAAAAATAAAGAAATAATGAGCTTCAAAATTACTGGTTCTCAAATATAAAGTAGCTAATATAATGTTATTAATTCATTAAAGTAATAAAAAAATTAAAACATGATTTGCATATAAATTTTGAAAAAAAATGTTTACAATGGTATGGAATCAATATATTAGATGTCTGTATGTATGTGTGCGTGTGTGTGTTCGTTACGCCAATTTTATCTCGAAAACTACTCCATGGATTTGCTTCCAGTTTTGCATACTATTTTTTTGTCTAACTGGGGGGGGGGGGGGGCTATTGAAAATTGGTTTTCTTAGCATAGTTTTCTTTTTAGAGACATTTAAAAAAAAAAAATTTTTTTTGCTTGTTCACTTTTTTGTATTTTACGCAAACTACTTGATGAATTTGCTTAAAAATTTGCATGGAAATTCTTTGCGATTAACAAAAGGAGAAAAACTTTTTTTTTAGTATATTTTGATTCCCATATATATTTTATCGATTTTAGATCGATGAGAATTACGTATAATCGTTGAATGATCATGTAACTCGCATATCGGTTCGCATAAAAAAATCGGTATAAGATAGCGTAAATTTTGTTGTGCGCAGGGTGATAGTCCGTGTCCCGCATGGTGCCATGCCAGTCGTGGCAGCTTGCGTCGGCTGCATCATGCATTAGCTTTCACACTACCACGCAGCGCCATCGACGCTGCGCACTTTTTTCCGTGCACTATAAAATGTAGTAGTTTTATATACAATAAAAATAAAATTGTTTTAATATTCGAATTTTTACATTTAGATATTCCAAAAAGTGGCAATTTAAGTCAGGAAATTTTAAACAATAATAATGTAAAGAAAGAAAACAGTGAGAATATACAAGATTGTTTTACTCAAGCATTTACCATGCCAATTGAGTATTTACCAAAAAAAAACTTATGAAATTAGATCTCAAATACTCCAAAAAAAGTAACAGCGAAAACTACTAATACATGGTTTGGCGAGCTTATTAAGAAAAGAGAAAAAGAAAATGCAAGAGGAGAAAAAGAAGTTAGCAGCTCAAAATAAAAAAGTTAATGAAGAATATAATGAAAAAATTAAGCAATTAAGTATGAAGAAAAAACAAGAAAAATGAGAATTTTTATTTTCAGTGTTCATTTATAATGGTAATTTATTCATATGGTTCATGTATAGTAACTGATATAAATATTTTATGCAACTTTACACTTGTTTTTTAAAGTTGAAGAAAACGTTTTATCTCGACTACCTAGTTAGTTTCATTGCAAAAAGTATTATTTTATTTAAAGATTTTGTAATTTATTAATTTAATTATCCAATAAATTGTAAAAATATTATTAAAAAATAATAATTCTTAAGTATTCATGTTAATATAATCCTTATTATATAATAATATAATCAGTATTTTATAAGTGTTTCACAATGAATACATACAGAAGTCGAACAAGGGTGCATGTCTGAAAATCGCGTTCCACAATGGGTGCATATAGGTACCTAGAATTTTTTGTTATTATTTATTATTAATATAGAATAATACTTTATTACTCGTTTTCTTGTATTTAATATACAAACTCATCAATTTTAAAAAAAAATTCAACAATTGCATCTTAATTTAAAAAAAAAAGGAAAATATTTAGATCGTGCTCAAAACCGTTCCACAATATATCCACTTACCTTACACCTACTCGGGATTCAAGCTTGTTTTGTGTAAGGTACGACAGCGATAGCAAGTATTATTGACTTGTACGATGAATACATATATAAATCTCCTTGTAGTCAGGCAACTACAATACAAGTGAATTATGTATTAATGCCGCCTACTAATGGTAGATATTAAACGAAACGAGAATGAATATGGTTAGATTTTTTTATCGAAAATATTTCTTGTGGTTAAAGGTTTCTTTTTTGACTAGCTATAAAAAATTACCTGATTAACTGCTCCAATTATTAAAAAAAAAATTTTTCTTTTAAATTTATTTTAAAATATTTACAAAAAATTGTACATCTTAACTAAATAAAAGTTACTATGTCAAAAAGAATTTTACAATGATATATAATTTTTATTTTCATGAACTTGTAATAATTTTTACATAAGAATTGCATGATTATGAAGTCACTCACATTGGATACACTTATAAAGCAGATCTAAGAGATTGTTTATTGTTTGTTTTATTATTTCATACATTATATAATTGCAGATAAATACAGATAAAAAGTATACACTGAAAAAAATTCTATCGTAAAAATTACTATTTGATATAGTAACCATGGGACATACTTTATATGTACAAAAATTACTACTTCAAATAGTAAAAATTGCTATTTAAAATAGCAATTTTTACAATTTAAAATAGTAATTTTTTCGATAGAATTTTTCTCAGTGTACATATAATTCGTCATAAAATGAAGTACAGAATAATATCTTATAAGTATCCTGTCATTTTTTAAAATAAAAATCATGTTTTTTACTTATTTAAAAAATTTATTGTTAAAAACTTTTCGATAGTAAATTTAAATTCCAGTACGTTATATCCTATAATTTGCTCTAATAGCTAATTTTTTAGATTATTAAATCATAAAATCAACAATTTTTTGTATTTAAAAATTCAATATCAAAGAAACTAGTGAATATTTAAAATATATTTGTATATATTGTCACCATGAAAATATGAATAATGTAAAATTTTATTATACCCATCATGGTGTATTATTTTAGAAAACTGGAGTGAATCATAGGATTTTAAAATCAATAACTTTTCAAATAGTTTTTACGCATATGACTATTAGAATTAATTCTAATAGTTATATGAAAAACAAAGAAATTATTAAAGTTTATTTTTTGTAAGATATACGCCTAAGATAACATATGATTAGATAGTTTATTCGGCATTGCATTTTCTAACGATTCGTTGCCTAAATAATTTTATAGTTACTGGATGATTACAAAAATCATTAAAATAATCTACCGGCCTATTCCTCCATATAGGAATGTTTGGATTTATACCGGAGTTTCTTTCAAAATTTTTGATTGAAGGGTAAAAATATAAATCCTCAAAAATATCACTTCCATTATATATATCTTCAAAACAAATGTCACAATTCTTTTCATTTTTTTAAAGTCCTCTACTTTCTCTGATTCTGATAGTCGTACCAACACTTTTTCATGACATAATGAAAAGACAAAGTTCTGCATAGGGAGTTAAGTATTCATAAGTACATTTTTGCTTACAAATTAACATTCACCGACCGGTAGTGAGGCTGATGATACGTCAATTGGAAACCGTCAAATCGACATTGCTATAAACATAAATTGCAGAGTGCAAATTCGTGACTTCACGTCTTGGACGATTCGCAGTCCGAAAATTCAGAATCGAATTACTCTGAGTTTTCACTTTATAATTATATAATTCGACCACTTGCACTATTAATTAAAAATCAAAAAATTTTATTTTCATACATAATAAACGATACTTGACAAGTCTACCAAAAAAATATCTCCAGTACTTTAATGAACAAAAATTGTTTAAAAATTAATTTAAAAATATTTTTTTGTTTTCAATATTTATAAAATAACAAAATAGAATAAATATCATATTTTCCATTGAACACTTTTAAAACAATCTTGTAAATTTTTTTCAATGTTTTAATAAGTTTTTTAGAAAACTAACTACAGCATAATATGACAAGAACTCAGTTTACTCTTGTTTAATGTAAACTGACATTTGCATTTAATGAGTAGGAGCTTTTCATTACATCCTTACATTATTGTCCAAAACAAAGCATTTAAATCTCTTGTCTATTAATTTTGTTTATATTTTGCTTGGTCTTATATTTATATCTTTTTAAGTTTTTACTTCTGCATTTTTAAAGAACTATCAAATTTTTTTAAAAACTACTAATAATGTTTTTCAAATTGTTAATATTACTTGCAGACAAATAAACAATGAAAATAATTACAAAATGTATGGATTCACTGTGATGATAAAAACAATTTGCACTAGCATCTAGTAGTCAATTATCGTTAAATCTTTTCAAGCACTTCAACTCTACAGCATTCAAGTTAGTCAAAGCAATCCAATATTTATAAGCGTTTCTTATGTAACGGCCTCGTAAAAGTAAACAAGATGAGATCCTCTTACGTGAGAGCACTTGCCTTTAACAAAATTGTATAATGCAAAAAAAATAAGGAATCACGAGGAGAAAAGAGAAGAAAGAAAAAGAAACATCATGTTATAAAGTGAAGTACTTGAATGTCCAAAAAAATTTATCAAGATACGAGGTTTTGTACTGAACAGTGCAACTGAAACGTAAACATCAAGCAAATAAAAGAAAACATTTAAAAAACGTTTTTATAAAATTTGATACATTTGTGACATATAAAGATTACGGTTAGTTTGAAAGTATTGTTTTTAATTCAAATCACATTCTACTTCAACAACATTGTATGCAGTTGTTTCAAGTTCACTGTAATTCATTCTATAGATAACTTTATTACTATTTCATTGGTTATATATTCCTATGATCAAATGTAAACTATTGTAAATTATTGGCAAGTAATTTGCAATTGTTATTGCATGCATATGGCAAATATATTGTAATAAAGATTAATAATATAGTCGCAGTAGAGCGCAAAACCTCATCCGGTCAAAAGGTTGCAATAAATTGGTGATAGTTAAATTTAAATTACTCACCATATATTGATAATAGTTGATTACATTTTTTTTAATGCAATTATCACTTTTTTAGAATTATATTAGAACAATATTATTAACAATACAAATTAATTAGTTCATTTTCTAATCGGTTAACAGAAAAATTCATTACATTGTTAATTAAAATTTATCATTGGTAATAATATACTTATTTATAATAGTAAACTTAATAATATCCCCTTCTATAGTTATAAAAAAGGGATTCGTAATTACATTTTTTAATGGAAGCAAAATTTTCAGCTTTACAATAACATGCTCTTTTTAGAATCACAATTTGTAACTTGAATGAAATAATTCATCGTGAATTTAGGTTTTTATTATTGAGGTAATAATTAACAAATACTGAATCTGCTGTTTGACATTTTTGCACCATTACTATATTATAAAAAATGTTTATATTTATAAATTGTATTACACGCTTTTTGTATTCTGATACAAATAAAAATAATATATTGTTAGGTCCTGCCTTTTACCAGGACTAAATAAAAATGAATAATTTGAAAGTAAGTATATTAGAAATGTATGTATTCAATTTTATTAAGCCTTCAATAGTTAGATAAAAGTTAAACAATATATTTTTAAAGAGTGTATAAAATCTAGTGGTGGAAAAGCTCCACCAATATTTAATTGAACGGAATCGCTCTCACTATTGGAAATTATTAAAGGATAAATTCAATACTTTTAAATAAAGAGTTTATTAAATAATTATATATTCTTACCTTGTAGTACTTCTTAAGTAGATTGATGCTAGGTACGGGCAGACAAATGAATAGGCACGATATGTAAATATATATATCCTCGAGGTTTATTAATATTTTTTTAAAACTTTTAATACAATAGATTTTTATACGCGTATATATTTTAATAATCGATATATGTATATGTAGTATTAGCAATTGCTTTTGAAATATAGAACTTACGGGCAGTGTAAACTTGTTACCAATCAGAAACCCGGGGTAATGTCCCGAATGTCATTTATAAGATTTATTATCTTTTACATCAATTTTTATTTATAAATTTTCTTAAAGTTTGATAATATGTTTCGTAATGGTTTTTAGGATTCGCTTGGTAATTTCGAAATATACATTTTGATTCTTTTCTTATGATCTACTTAATTTCGCTTAATAATAAAATAATGCAACTGTTCAATAAATGAGGAATTTTGATTTACCAATGTTAATAAAAAAAGATACGTTTACGATGTAACAATATATCCATCTATCTGAAATCGTTACTCATATACCATTAAAAAAAGTCAAATTAGTTTATAGGGTCATCAGAAACCTTATGAGGCAGGAATGATCAATACAAAGGTTCATTGAATGATCATGAGAGTATGGTTGAAGTAAAATAGCCATAAAAGAGCTTAAAGTTAAGGTATTTATGTCTACTTTAAGGTGGTATTTTAAATATTTTACACATATTTTAAATATTAATTAAAAAATTGTATTTTTATTTTCAGGTTTTAATATAGATGTACATTTTTAAGTGGATATCGATACACGCAAATGTTGCAAATAGTTCTTCCTTCTTTTTGCATATTTGGTATTCAAATCTTCCATAGTACTATCTCATTGAGAAAAATAATACTTTTGTTGGAAGGTCGCAAGTGCCACAGATTATGAATCCACGAATAGTTAAATAGTTATAGTTTTATATAAATATCTAATAAATATATCAATAGCTCCATACAGACTTTTTAAGAACGCTATAATTGATCTTAAAATTATATTTGGATTAGGCATTTTTCACCAAACCAAAGTGCGATCGATAATATATTTTTTAACTTACACCATTTTTAACAAAGGAGTTTGAGAATTATTTAACAAATGATCCATATACTAAATTATGATGATTTAATCATTTGAATTTCATTGGCATTCCGCATCAAAGATATATTATTTAAATATGATAGAAACTCTTGGCCTTGAGATAATTTTTTTACGAACTGAATTATTATAAATGTCTTTGAGAACGTTTTATTGCAAACTTCTTATGTTAATGGTCCGCATCCTTCTTGATTAATAAATGCTAATGGTCAACTGTGCCCCATATCCGGAAAAATAAAAAGAACTACTTAACGAAAAGAAACCAAAAACAGTACTTTATTGTCTACGATTCAGCTTGTAACGACTACTCTAACCACGTGTCATTTATTAAATTATGTATTTAAAAAATCAATCGTAAAAATAGTTTTTAATTTGAAAAGGTGTTAGATAACGGCCAATTCGTAAACTCAAAAAAATATGATTGACTAACTTTTTTTTAAATGCATAATAACACATACAATTTTTATCAACTAATAATAACATATATAAATTTTTTAAATGCACTATAGCACATTCAAATACACAATAACATAATAACACTTTTTTATATTAACGAATTACTTGTAATATCTTACAAGAACAGTGCATGACAATTGAGTCTCAGATTTTCTTCTAGCTTTCAGAGATTTTTTCTTATGTAAAATTATGAAAAAAGCCTCATTTTTCTAATCCAACTTTTGGTTTTCATCAATAATTTTTTTTAAATTCAAAAGCTTTTTCTAAAAATTACATTTGCCTTATGGTCGTAGAATTTTTAAACTAATTATTCTAGAAAAGTTTTACTAAAATTATACGAAAGTTGAGATTGAAACCTTTTAATTAATAAAAAAATTTGTTCAAAAAGCTTAAGTTGTTTTAAAGTTATGATAGAATAAAAAAAGATGAATTTTAGAGTAAAATGCAGCATTTATTTTTTATGTACATTTTTAGTTAAATTTTTGCATTATTTATATTCCATCATAACTTTTGGAGTTGAACCGTAAGAATAATTCTTTTTTTATTATTATAGCATTTGAAGACTTATTTAAGTCTTATTTCTGCTAAATCTTTATTGATAAAAAAATTTTACATACAAAATTAGGCTTACATTATTTAGATAAGTCGCAAGATTCTAGAAACTTGATAAGTATCGCACATACTTTGGAGTTTGGCGTACACCTAATGAAGTCACAGTGTTGAGGGAACGAAACATTTATTTTACGCAAATTATTAATTAGTATGGACCTTTGATTGTGATATTTAGGGCATTGCCATAATGTGTGGTTAAGGTCCTCATCGCATTCGACACAAATTGGACATTTAGGGCTGCTTACGATGTTAACCCTGGCTAGTGAGGCTGCTGAGTTATAGTGGTTAGTTCTAATTCTATTGATTGACACTATGTATTTGCGAGTTTTAGATGTGTTGTGAAACCAGGTTTTTGAACCTTCATTGTAATAAAGTTTGAAATATTTAGAGCCTTTAGAGAATTTACTTTGATCAAAACAGAATTTGTTTGTATTTAGCAAGTTTATTTTAAATTTGTGGTGAAAGTCTGTAAAAGCAATGTGGAGCGAAATATTGTGTTTTTTCTTAGCAAAATTTTTTGCGAGTATATCAGCAGCCTCTTTTTCCACAATTCCTATGTGCGATGGAACTCAGACAAAATTAATGGAAGAATTGCTTGTCACTATACCTAAAAATAGTTCTTTAATTTTATAAATGTAGTAATTTGTTTTAATTTTAAGTTTGACTAAGTTTAATGCTTGAAGAGCACTGAGCGAATCAGTTATAATGAAAAAGTTCAAGTTGTCACTATGGCTGATTAATAGTAATGCTTTAAAAATTGCTGCACACTCAGCTGTGAACACTGAGGCGGAAGATTTGAATGAGAATCCAGGATTGATATTTTCAGCTGGGTACCCTGGTGAAAAAATCAGGTGACAAATCACCTGATTTTTTTCAACAGGGTAGTTACAAGCAGATCCCACCGACCTATCTAAACCCTTACTACCATCTATGTATATCGCTAGTGAGTTAGTTTGGTTTATGAAATTATTTAGGAGTTCATTAGATTGAGAGCTTATTTTTAATTTGTTACCTAATTCATAGAAAAAATTAATGCTATATATACTATATATACTATAGTAGTGGAAATTTTATAATCAAAATAATAAAGCGGAAAGTTTTTGAATGTTTTAATGTTGATTTTGGTGACATTATCAATACAATAGTTAAATAATCGTGAATCCGTGATTTCTAAGTTGTCGTCCCTTGTTTTTTTAGATATATAGTTAATAATTTGTGATCAGTAAATTGGAGTTAGATAAAACCTTCACTTGGTAACAATGGCAGAGAAATTTTGTTTGCTTTAAAATTGATTGACGTTTTGAAAAAAGATAGGTTATATTCTAGTTTGTTAGTAGGCTCATATTATTCAAAAACTACGCCATAAAATCATTTTCTTGTTATTACAAAATTTACTTATGACACTAATATCTAGCGGGGGCTACTATTTTTTTCTTGTTACATCGGATGGTGTTTATATGAATGATGAAAAACTCTATTAGACAAAGACAGCTAGTTCGGCCTGCTGTTAAGGTCGTATGAGCTATACAGTCTATAACTTAAAGTTTATAACTTTTACACAAATCTGATGCAATCATAAAAAATAACGCCAAAGTTTCAAAAATTATTTTATTTAGCTGTAATAAAGTTTATTTTGTTCAGTTTCAAAAATAGAATCTATTGACGAGGATGGAATTTCAATTTTTATTTTTATTCAAATTTATAGCAAATTTTCTGCGAAAAAATGCATATGTCTTAGACGGTACTCACTGTTTTATCATAGAAAATTGGCAATGAATTTTAATAAAAAATAAAAATCGAAATTCCATTCTCGTCAATAGATTCTAAATTTAAAACTGAACAAAATAAACTTTATTACAGCCAAATAAAATAATTTTTGAAACTTTGGCATTATTTTTTATGATTGCATTAGATTTGTATAAAAGTTATAAACTTTAAAATGCTATAACTCTTTAATAATTTATTATATTTAAATGAAATAAAGTTTAATTATATAATAAGTTACTAAGCTAAAAATTGGATAATTACTTTCTGCCAAAAAATATAAACGATATTTTTAAAAACTTACTTTTGGTACAGACGGTATAGCCCATACAACCTTAAGTGAATATTTACGTGCATCATATATAAACATTTTCTCAAACCGATTTTTTTAAACGCTCTGATTTCAATTATAAAAAATGAATCAAAAACAAGAAAAAAATTTACATCGATACAATGCTTTTTCCATGAGATGATAATAGTTATCTATTAAACCCGATTTTCCAATCCATTATCAGCAGACAAGAAAATGAGAAAATACCGTATAAATGCACTATCTGTGAAATTTAGAAACGTGTGAACTCGATAAAATTTCAAATTCATTTAACTTTGCATAAAAAAAGTATCTTCTTGCTACGTCTAATATAAATTCCTATAAAAATCTTCGCATTCCAACATTAAAATATGTTTCATGCGTTGGAACGTAATTTGAAAACTATAATGTTTATTCAAAAGTAGAATAACATTAAATTAGTATTAGAAGAAGTTATTTATTATATAAAATAAATAATATTGATTTTCATAGATAGTTCAATGGAAATAAGAAAAATTAAATCATAATATTTGAAACGTAAGTAAAGTAAATAATTTCAGACTTCAAAATATAAATATATATAAAATATATATTACGATTGTTAACCCACCACAACAGAAAAATTTTTTATCTAACACTAAAATAAATTATTTATTTACGTAATTTTTCAGATTTTAATGCTTTTATCAGATTTTAGTGCTTAAAATCCCTTGCTTCCGAAAATAACAATTCATTCATTACAATCAATTAGTTTTTGCTTAAATAACATTTTGCAGGAAATGTTGGTAAATCTTATTTGATTTCGGAGGTATAAAAGAACGAATAAATATGTATAAATATGGAATAAATTTTTTCAAATCGCTGCAAAGATAATGAAATCACATTTTAAATAAAAATTACTTCAAATGCAATAAAAAGAAAAAGAGTTGAAAAATTTTTTTCATATAATTATAATGGTTCTAAAGTTTAAACTTTGCTATAAAAAACACTTGTAAATAGCTTTTAATTTTTAAATAATAGAACGAAACTTTTGAGCAAAATCTAAAGCAAAGATTTTAAATAATAGTTTACTACAAACACACGTACACACTTGTGCATACAAATCAAAAAATTAAAAAAAAAAAATGTTTTAACAATACAATGCTTTGTTTATGAAAAAGTAAAACTATGATATCATTATCCTCTCTGTATGTTAAACTACTAAAATTTAAAAAGAAAACAGTCAAGAGTCATGTAACTATATTAATAGAACATTACTATTTTCATTTTCATAACCATAAAATAAATAAAAGTAAAGTATTTCAATTGATATAATGTATTTTCTCGTTTTTTATTTGAGTTTCATATGTTCTTCAAAAATTTTAATATTTATAATTTATACTAAAAAACAGTGCATCGAGATACTTTATTTTATCAATACCAAAAGGTTATTTAAGACCGAAATTGTTACTTCAAAGAAATAAATATTTTTCACTTTCCTCGAATCCATTTTCTCTTTCTTGAGTCCCATATTCTCTTCAATATTTTCTTCCTTACTCCTTTCACAAAACATTACTTCATTCCCAAAGATTTGCCCATGGTTGACCTACTTTACACTACTAAAATCAAACGATGAAAGAAAAAAAAATTGACCTTATCTACTTAAATCTCTACAAAAAACAATAAAACATCGATTTATACAGTATACGGATAAAGATGAAAAAAAGAAACGGATACCCATGAATAATGTAGAATACGTGCGAATAACGTATCCCTGGGATTTTTAAACGAGAATTTAAATAAAGCAAATAAAGGTAAAAGGCAATATATAAACGTGAGCGTACATTTTACATCGGATTGTTCGGATGGTACGACAGCGGTTAGTTTAAACCAACCAAAAATTTTCACAAAATTGTTGCTCATTTTATTTATTGCTGCAGGAAAGAATTTGAATTCGTACGTGTCCTTTTACGTATCTGCATTACATTTCTACGAACAAATTTACAAATAATTGTTTTTTACAAGAAAAAATGTTAAATTAATTTTATAAAAGTTAAATGAAAATATATTTAAATATTTAAAAGCTATTTAATTAATAGATGCCCAAATAAAATAGATAAGCAATATGCTACGAGCAAATTCCTTCACTTTTATTTAAAATTATTATTACATAAATAGTTACACTTAAAAAAAAAAACTATTTTTCATAAGTATCTTGCCAAGATATAAAAAAGAAAAATAATATAATCTTGAAAGTAGTTTTATATTTTTCATGTATTAATTTTAAGATCGAAAAAAATCTTCTTTTTAACCAATTTTGCTTTTTGACGGTCACGTAAATGTTTTTCTTTATTTTTCTATGACAATTTCGAGCAGATATTTTGAATCACATTAAAAAACTATAAATTAAGTCAACTAACAACAACAAACGCAATCAAAAATATACGTTGAGACTTTTAAACAAAAATCTATTTGGTTAAAAGTTTTTAACCAATTATGTCTTTTGCTCAGCAATATGATTGGGCTCTAATCTCAACAGTTTGGATGCGCTTATAATATCTCAACAATTTCTTCCTTTTAATATGAGAATAACAAATTTTTAGCATCAATTTCCTGAGAGGAAATTAGAATTTTAATTCCGATTAAAGTATAGAATACTTTTTGAGAAAAGTTAGTTAAATCAATTATTACATTTATGTATTATCGATAATATTTAAATTATTTGATTGATTCCCATATGGAAAAAATTTTTGGATATAATTGTAAATAACTGTTAATAACTGTAAATAAATGTAAATAAATGTAAATAACTGTAAATAACTGTAGAAAAGTGTTAAAAAATGTGGGAATTGAGACATAAATAACAGTTATTTACAATTATTTACAATTATTTACTGTTATTTACACTTATTTACAGTTATTAACTGTTATTTACACTTATTAACTGTTATTTACACTTATTTGCAGTTGTTTATATTTATTTACAGTTATTTACATTTATTCACTTTTTTCACAATTATTTACAGTTATTTACGATTATTTATAGTTTTTTACAATTATTTACATTTTCGAAAATTATCACAAATTTATTCAATAATTTTATATATAGGCGAAAATTTTTAAAAATGTGAATAACTGTAAATAATTGTAAAAAACTATGGAACATTGTAAATAGTTGTAAATAATTATAAATAACTGTAAATAACTGTAAAAAAACTGTAAATAACTGTAAATAACTATAAATAATTATAAATAATTATTAATAACATTAAATTATCCACTAATTCAAAAATTTTTGAAAATGTAAATAACTGTAAATAATTATGAATAACTGTAAATAATTATGAATAATTGTAAATAATTATAAAAAACTGTAAATAATTGTAAATAATTGTAAATAACTGTAAATAACAGTTAATAACAGTTAATAACAGTTAATAACTGTAAATAACTGTAAATAATAGTAATTAATAATAAATAATAGTAAATAACTGTAAATAACTATTATTTATGTCTCAATTCCTACATTTTTTAACAGTTATTTACAATTATTTACTATTATTTACAGTTTTTCACATAAATTATTTCCATATGGGTTCATGTAAAAATTAATCATGGAAGCAATTTTTTATTTTAAATGAACTTTAAAAAATAATAACTGAATTTCTCGATTGAAAAATAGTGATTAAAATTATTCCTTTGAATCTTTAAATAAGAATACTATTTAGTAGAGTGTAAATTTTATAGGAAAACATTACAAGTATACATACAAATTAATTTTTCGTAACCCCTAAGGGCATCATGTAAGGTTTTCACATGCGTACGGTTCAATGTTTTAATATTCTACAAGTTCCAGACTTGGTTAATGGATATTTTTCCTTGTACCATAGAAGTAGGATTTATTATTAAAATCATACCTTGGTATTATTCATATATTTCCTCATTTCATTTATTTTTATGCAAAGTAACTAATTATTGAAAAAAAATGATGGACCAAACAAATAATTGTTTATCTTCAAATAATATTTATTGTATCTATATAAACGTTAATAATATTTTTATAATTAATAACGAGCAAACAATTTCGCCAAATAAAACTGTAGTTATAGTATACCAACAACTATAACGCGCGAGTTAGCTTGTAAAAGCAGAACGTTGCTTTCAAGTGGGTTATCGCGATAATTACGCTTTCCCAAGCTCCTGTCTCGAGCATGCTATTCAACCCTTTCTTTCTCTCTGATTAATTGGCAGGTAGTAGAGAGAAACAGAGAGAATCATTTTTCTCTTTTGCCTCTTGAGTTTTTTTTTTACTGTTTAAAAAAATGGTCGATTACATACAAATAAATAAACAAAATATAAAAAACAACAATATTATGAGTAAAAGAGTTCTCAAAAAGAAAGTTTGATTCGGTATTGAATAATATATTTTTATAGCACTGGTTGTCGTAAATTCGATTATACCTCCCGCTTTTGCGTGTCGTACGTAATGATTGCTGGCATGCCGTAAACGACAATTTTTACACGTGGTGCTTGAAAGAATATGTCTCATTGTATTGTACTACATTAGCTTGACGCATGCGCATTTCGATTTTTTCGTGTCTATATCTACGTCTATCCTCTTCTATTCGCCCGTTATAAGCATTAACTCTTTTTCTCTCTCTCTTTTTCTCTACAATTCTTTGTTTATTTCATTGTCCGCTCGTTCTATACTGTTTCTTTTATTATTTTTTTTAAACTATATAATTTTAACCTTTTTTATTGTAATTTCTTTTTGTAATTTTATATACATTATATCCTAATTGTATTCTCTTTTATTCTTTTATACACTATTTATAAAAGTTAAAATGAGAAAAAAAGAGTGTATACACTTTTTATATCACTACACTATTTACAGGATAAGATTTCAAAGTTTACTATCATATTTTATTAGAATACAATTCGTTCAAATTTATAGACGCAACGTAACCTAGTATCGTCTGTCTTTTTTTTTATGAGAGAGGCAAAGATAAAATATAATCGTTGAGTTGAGAACGTCTTTTAGCAACAGTTTGGGTTAGGTCAAGTCTATGTTTCTTCTCGAGAGACATTTTCATTTTAGGCACGGAAGGCGCTGACAGGAGGCGCGTGAGTCGTTTCAACTGCAGCTAAAAGTGCTACTTTTTCTAGTATAAAGGAACGGCGGAACTGCGTGGTTTCGCCTAAAGGATAGAGAAAAATTATTTTTTTAATTTTTAAAATGGTTATAATATTAAACCTACACTAAGGAAACCAATTTTCAATAGCTTCCCGCCTAGTTAAACAAACAAATAAATTATATGCAAAATTTGAAGCAAATCCATCGATTAATTTTTGAGATCTAATTATCTAAATGAACACATACCTATATACACGCGAGCGTGCACCATACACACATATTACATGCACACAGACATTTTCTGTAAACCAATCACTTGGACTCCCTGAGTCCAAATATGTACAAATGAAAAAATAGAATAGAGACAATAATCTCTGTTGGAATTTTTTTCACGCGTTTTGAACTTTTTTAATTAAAAAATAAAAATTAAGCACTAATTTCTATGCTGCTATTCAACGCAAAGTTGTGTTTTAGATTATTTCACTGCTTTGCCACGAGAGGTCATCGCAAGTGTGTCCCCAATTTCATATTGGAAAAAAACTTTCATCCAAGCATTTTTTTTAAAGTAAAAAATAAGAATATTTACTTAATAAATACATCCAAGATTGAAAAAGATTATATTTTCTACGAATTTTTAAAAATATGTTTAAATAAATACGTACAAAAGTTATGTAGTAATGTCCAAAAAATTTGACAAGATTTGCATTTATTTTTACTGTTTTTACCCCCCCAGAATCAGAGAAAAAATAAATGATAAAACACGTTACGACCCTTACCTTCGGCTCAGGTCGTAAACTTCTCGTTTCTTAAATAAAGCCTTTCCACACCCGTTACGTAATGTACTATTTCCACACAACGTGCAGAAAGTTCAATTTCCCACATGATTTTCCGTACGGGAAGTGCCCTATTCCCGTACGAAAAAAGTTCCCACGCGGAAAAAAGTATGCGGGAAAATATTTTTCAGACGTAATTTAACATTGATACGAGTAACATCGGTTATTTACAACTTCTAACGATGGATTCAATAAATACAGATAATGATTCAAATGATTATGGTGATACTGTGCCAGAAGAACTTCAACAAACAGCAAAAGATGTTTGTTTGAATCCATTACCCAAAACCTCAAGACAAAGATACAAAAAAGCATATAACGAGTTTAAAAAATGGTTACAATCAAAAAAGACTAAATCTCTTTCGCAGGAAGTATTTTTACCATATTTTTCTGAAATCGTCAATAATGTATCACCTCCAACTATGTGGCCACGCTTTTCCATGTTAAAAGCTACTATGTAAACCTATAACAATTTAAATATTAATGATTACAAAAAATTATTAGCTTTTTTAAAAAGAAATAACAGTGGATAGAAATCTAAAAAAGCTAAAGTGTTTACAGCAAAAGAAGTTCAACAATTCATTGATGAAGCTCCAGATGATGATAATTTGGCAACAAAAGTGAGTTTTATATTTACACGTCTGTTTCCTTTATAAAATATCTTTTTTTTAATATTGCATTTTTCAGTTATCTGCATTTATATTAAATTTCTAAAAATAAATAACATACTTTTAAATGATTAAATGATTTTTTTATAAATTTCTTAATAAGTTTTATATTTACACGTCCATTTTCTTTATAAAATATCTGTTTTTTTAAATATAACATTTTCCAATAATTTACATTTGTATCAATTCTTTAAAAATAAATCACAAATGTATGAATATTGAAATTATTTTTTATAGGTTGCTTTGATCATTGGTATTGCCGGTGTATGTAGACGCGAAGAATTGGCCAATCTGACAATAGAGAATATTGAAGATAAAGATTATTGCCTACTGGTCACTTTACCCAATTCAAAAACAAAAATCCAACGATCGTTTACATTTACTGGAAATTTTTACAACCCTTGCAAAAAATACATGACGTTAGGACCAAAAAGTATTAAAAAAACCGATTTTTCATACTGTTCAGAAAAGGGATATATCTGAATCAACCAATTGACATAAACACCATCGGCAATATACCAACAGAGATTGCAAAATTTTCAAATCTTAATAATCCTGAATTATAAACAGGTCATTCTATATGACGAACATCTGCGACTCTGCTCAGTGACGCAGGTTTTGACATAATCGGCTGGAAAAGCGATTCTGTTGCTGAAGGATACATCGAAGATTCACTTGTGAACAAACGAAAAATAGGATAACAAATTGAAGAAAGTGTCACAACTACTTCGAAAACTAATAAATGTAATCAAATGCAAAAAACTCAAGAATCTAGTTCAACACAAGAAGATAAAAGAACAACTAAACGTAAAAAAATTGATAATAATTCATCTACAATTGAAGAAGAGCTTACTCCTCCAATAATCTAAGAAAACGATTTTGAAAAACCATCCGAGCAACAAAACGATCATATAAATGCATCCGATTTGAATAATTTAAATACAATGAATGTGCCTATAGATTCGGATAAAAATATTACATTGACTTTAAACAATTGTAATAACATTACAATTAATTTTAATGTAAATTCTAAAATTTAAATTTATGAAAAATTATCTAGTTAAATAATATTTTGGTTAAATATGTAAATTATTAATTTATTTGAAAATTTATAGAAATACCTACATTTCGTTTATTAAACAAATAATGTACTTCAATTTACGTTTTTTTACAATAAATAAAATTTGTTTTTTTTTTTTTGTAATATGAATTTTAATTTAAAATGATATAATCATTCTTTTTTTTATTATTAATTTGTAAAATGCAATCATATATTATGTAAATTGTCGCCTTTGCTTCGCTCGGGCGACAAACTTCCCGCACTAGTTACGTAATGTACTATTTTCATGCTGTAGATAAGGGAGAAGAGCAAGAGGTCTAAAAAATATAACGAAAACTTTTCATTTTCCTTCTGAAACTTAGTTACCAGGTCGAAAAAGAATTTTGTAGACAGGGCACTTTCGACTATCTTAACGGAAAGTATCCTTTACTTTTTCTAATAAAACGACGGCAATGATGTTTCATGATTGTTTGCTTTAAAGTAAATAAAGTTGAGAGGGTTTACGACGACATTAAGACTTTAGTTTAATCGAATTAACATGAAAGCTTATAAGAACATACATTTCTTCGATGTTCAATGAGCAATTAAGCTATTTTATTACATGCACCCATATGGTGAAAATAATAGACTTCAGCATTTTATTTTATTAATACATATTACATAAGTTAAACAAAATCTAACGTATTTAAGTTCAAAATGCTGATGTTGATTACAATAATGCATAATTTAAGGCATGAGGCTTAAAGGGAATGAAATATTAAACTTCGTTTTAATCAGAATAACCGATTATGCTTGATCAGCACGTAACGAGAAATGCAAATGATATTGTTCCAACTATTATGATGAATATTAACATTCAGTATTAATCTGTAATAAATAGAGGAACTTATCAATCTAACTGTTATTACTAATTATATACAGTGTACGATTATATAATATTACATGTATTGATGTTTACGAAGCCAAACAAATTTCTATTTATATGTAAATAATTTTTTGTACGTGAATAAATAGAATTTTTTTAAGACACTAATTTTCTTAGATTAATTACTCAAAGTATTAGCTTGCGATTATAAATCATGTAAATATTATTTAAATATATTTCAATTTAACTTTAATTGTATTTATTTTATTTTTTTTTAAATTTACAAGTCTCTTATCATTTGGTATTAAAAAGCTGATCATGCATTAGTTAATAACTTGTAAATTCTCAATGAATTTACTATAAATATGTGAATGATACGCTTAAACTAATGAGTATCAGAATTTCAAACCACTAATTTTGTTCAAGCTACGAGATATGATTCGTCATACAAAAATATAAATTAAGCTAGAACTGTAAACATAAACGCTCAATAAATTCAGTGCTTGATAATAATGTAGCAATAATTTTATGAAATGTAATAAAAAGTATAGCCTTATTTCAAAGAATCATAAATAAATACTAATTTGTCTTATAAAAACCCACCAAAATAATACAAAAAATTTGAAAATAATATATTACGCTAAGAGAGAGCAAAATAGGTCACACCCCTTGGAGGCGGCTTGTTTCTTGGCGAAAATAGCAAACTATACGTGAACGAAAAAATCGACTCATGGAACACGAAAAGATCTATTCTGCTTACAAGTACCATATACTATTTATTTTTACTAAAAAAAACAGCAGAATTCGCTTTCCATGCATATTTTACTTCTTTTTCTAATAAAGCAACAACACGGTTGGTTTACAAGTAGGAAAATGCGATATTTTTGTTATGTAAAATAGGCATAGGAAATCGAATTTTTATGTTCATTTTGTCGTAATTAAATATTTCTTGTTCAAAAATATTTAAATTTAAGGATTTTTCTTAAACTTTTTATAAATTAATCAATTGTATAAAAGAAAAAAATTTTCATCTATGCTTCTTTAAAACCATACTAATTTTTACTATATTCCATAAAATTATTGCTAATAATCCACCGAAGTCCAAATCTATTCAATATTCTAGTCCATAACTCAAGCTTTTTTCATAATCTTATATAAGAAAACATCTCCCGTAGTTTCAACAAAATCGATGATCCGTAGTTCTGATAGTAGTAATATAAGTTTGCTCTATGATACTCAAGTGTACTGCTGTAGCAATGTTTGCAACTTCGGCTTTTAACACGATCAATTCTCAAGCTTCTCTTTGGTGAACTTCGATCGTTTGGGATTAATCTAATCTCGTTAAATATATATCTTAGATTGTAATTCGCACAAGTAGCAAAGGGATATAGGATGATTGGTTGGTTAACACGCCTGGAATGTCGTTTATTTTCAGACTCAACTTTAATTTAATTTCGCCGCGTCCGTTAGTTAGGATCGTTTATTTTTACAAGTGTCGAGAATGGATTAAAAGTTTTTTTGCTAAAGTTGAAATATTGAGTTATTGGATAAGATTTATAAAAAATTTACTAAGCGATGTGAATTTATAATACTTTAGTTTGAAAATTCATCTTTTGCAAATACATTTCCGCTGTGAAATAGTAATATTCGCTGTTAATTACAGAAATTACAAATTTATTAATTCACTCATTTCATATTTTTTAATTAAAATTTCAAATTTATATGATCTTAGGAAAATAGCAATCTAGTAACAGAAACATCGTTAGACTAAAATAACTTTTCTGATGATTTTATTTATTTTCATTTGTCAGTCAATCATTTTGATTATTTTTCAAAATATTCAATATCGACAAGCATCTTAAAAACACGGATATTCTTAAGTCAATTTTCAAACTGTAAATTATTGATTTGGTTATAAATAAATTAAATTATGTTTATTATTATAATAACAATTATTATTATTGATCGTTTTTTAAATCACTGGCAGATGCTTTTTAACAATGCTTTTAGTGGGATCATTAATGCTTAAATTTTTTAGATCAAGAAGTTCGATGATTATTATAAGAAGATATTTAAGATTAATTTGTTACTCGTTAAAAAATGTTACTAAATTTTTTAAATGATCATAGAAATCATTTTTAAATTATCTTTAACAATGAGATACGAGATTCACCTTTTAATATACTTCACGCCCGAAAAGACTCTGGGCTTTCCTTACCCACTTATGAATTTACCATCTTTCTATGATATGTAATAGCAAAATGACGATTTATCATTGTGTCTGTACAAGAAGTTGCTTGGCTGTTCTAAGGTAATATACTGAGGTTTTATTGGAAGTTATGAGTAACCTACAAAGCAAAACATATTTTCATTTTGGTTTCATTTGTGAAAACATTTTTAAAATTCAAAATTAAAATATTAACTAAATATTTAATTATTAATATTTCAAAGTATATAATTATAAATTCAAACTTTTTCTATAAAACAAAATAATTGATGATTCCAAACGATATACCGAAATTGAGAATACAAATACAGAAAATTCTACTTCATTACAAGTTTCTTTAAGAGTTTTAAGAAAAATTTAATTAAGTTATTTTCTGTTTATACTTTATTTTAATTTGTATATTCAATATTAAAAGTAAATTAAATGAAGTCATATTTATTTATATTTTGAAAATCTTTCATTTGAAATATTAACTTGTAAAAATAAAAAAATTTCTTTTATTCTATTGTTAATCTTGATACTTAAACATAAATAAATTTGTATCTGAAACAGAACCCAATATTTATACAGAGTAAAATTTTGATCCATAATTAATGAAAATACTTAATTTTCATTTGTACACTACATACATTATCCATTAGTATTTACTAAATCACTTATACCAAAGCAGTGAAAATAAGATTTTAACGACAAATAAAACAAAGCCGTACGTATTCGTTCTATTCTTCTATGCACAATCATTGTACGTTGACACAATCTATGTCTCGAGGGTACAAAACAGAAAATTGAAAACATTTGTTTGCAATGACGATCAGAAGAGGATACGATGTATACCCGTAGGGAGCTGACTTAGTCTATAAAATATTTATTAGGTCATCCTTTTCCTTCTATCTTAAAATCATTTTTATATTCTTTATTCAATTGCAATTTGTTCTTTTATTTATTTTTTCAAAGTTTTGTTTTCTAATTAAGATTTCAAAATATTCAAATTTCATATAAGCTTTATCAATAAAAAAATAATATAAGAAAATTTATATAAAGGATTGGTTTGAGAATAATTTATTGTCATAATTCAATGTACCACTGTTCTATTTATTATTAAATTATATGACATGAAATGTTATTTACAAGAAATTGATCAGAAGCAAATTTTCCATCTTCTTAACAATTAATGAATTCATTCAAAACTCAAAACGTCTCTATAAAACTCTCTATAATTTCAAGCCTTTTATAAATAATTTAATTAAATTCATACACAATATTTAAAATAATTTTTTAGCTATAATAAATTAACAACACATAAGCCTTTTCGCATCGATAAAGATGCATACATAACCGAACTCTCACTGTATAGAGTTCTAGAAAGTTGGATATAAACTGTTATGGCCGAGCTGTTGTTGAATACATACATAGTTGTACATATTCGTAATACTGAAACTGTTGGTTAAGCGGACGAGAAAATGTAGGAGGTACCATGTAAGAGAATTCTATTATCTCTACCTATATTGACGTGATATAATTTATAATAACACAATCAAAAGTAAAATATAAATAAAGCCTAAACTATTCACATTTTTTAACAAACTATTGAATATATTTTGGGTAATATTTTTTCTGATAAAATCATTTGATGAATTATTATAAAATATAAACTATCATATGGAAACAATTTCAATTTAGCCGTTAAGGATAGACCAAATAAAAAACGAGTACCACCCTGGAAGAAAATTGACCATATCTTAAGTATGATTGCTGGTCAACAAATGTTAAAATGACACTTATCTAGAAATTTTTTTTACATCATTTCTAGAATTTCTAGATAAGTGCCATTTTAACATTTGTTGACCAGCAATTATGCCTACAATATGGTCAATTTTCTTCCAGGGCAAACATAATGAAAATGTAAAACGTTAGCTTGAATATAAATTTTGTTGATACAACAACAAAAATTATTTAACGAAATTGAAAATTTAAAAAAGTAAAGCACGGAATCAAAAATAAAAGAAAAAGCATCTAGATTGTAATTTATATCAAAGGTGCACTTTGCGATATGAAGTAAAGGCTGAATTATATTCTCGAATATTCAAGCATCTCATATTCATATATTTTTCTCGGGGGCATACACAATTCTCATGAGATTACTAACACAATGCTCTTGCGGCTTTGAAAAAACATGGTGTTCTTAAGACGTTCGTACCAAATACTTAATAATTTAAACAGACTGAAAAAGATTTATATGATATTATTCGTTTTCTATATTTTTAAAAGAAAAGTAAAATAATAGAATTTAACATACCTACTGGTATTTACTCAATGGTGATTTGCAATATTCACATTTCTTTATCAGCACAAATAAATTTTTGCAATAAAGCCTTATGAAAAATAATGTTTAGTCTACTTAACTCCTTTCTACTTCTTTATTTATTACAGGATTAATTTAAAATGACATCATATCGATTATGAAAGTATATGTATATATGATTATACTTATTACAAGTTTCATAAAGAATTTTTTGATGATTTCATAAAATTACTTTCTATTTCTACTTCTTGATTTGATAACATATGACAATATATAACCGAATCTGAGATTTTTCTTTCAAAAACGTTAATTATTTTCTAAAATGACAAATTAAAATTAATTTGATTAATAAAAGTAAATTGTAAGTAATTAGAATATAAAAATAAGTGTTTAATACATAATTACATTAAAAAAATAACATTTTTTTGCCGATAATTTTTATATTTTTCAAATAAAGTTTAAAGGAATTTCTCTCTTATTGAAGCATAAAAAGAGCTTCTCTTTTGTGCTTTGATAAGATCTCCTCTTTCAATACATCATTTACTCATCACCTACTCGAAAAGCTACTATAATCTTTATATCAATTTGCTCGTAAATGAAATAATCATGATGGAAAAACCCAATAGATCTCAAATAAATAACACTATTATATCTGTGAGACTGTCGTATCTCTTTGTCCATTTCCAATTAAGAAAATTTATTTCCTTACTAAAATTAATAAATTCAAGCATAAGCAGATGGATTTTCGCATCTTTTAAAATAACAAGTAATATTTTCTCGAATAAAAATAAATTATTTTTAATGCTTTCATTTACAAGGAAAGTTGGTAAAATTTAAGAAAAATACTTATCAGAGAAAACATCTTTTTATTTCTACCTACAATTGCTATCTTTTTTTAATTAATTATTTAATAAGTAAAGAAAAAGTAGACGTGATATACTCTTAACAATAAATACTATTTAAATAAATTAATCTTCATAATGATAAAAACTTGTACCTCGTATTTGATTTTGTGTATTTGTCGCATCAAATATTGATTCGTTTCCCTTAATAGAAAATGAACAATTTCAATCTTAATTTTTATTTATTACTAATAAAAATCTAATTCTAAGGAAGAATGGACAAAATATACTAAATAAAAAAAATCTTATTTAGAAAAAAATTGAACACAATAACAATTAAATATATATGATTTCAGCTCTCAAAAAAAGACAAAATTATTGAATTTTGAAGTACTTGAAAATCGCTGAATAAATAAAATAAAAATCGACTAAATTGAAAAAAATGCTACGATAATTTTATTGCAATTTACTTAAAATGAGAATAGTATATTATTCACCGAGGGAGTACAGTAAGCAAAGTACGCCCTGTGTGTTAGTTCACGCCCGAGCGTAGCGAGGGCGTGATACACACAGCACCTGCTTTGCTTACTGCAC
Organism: Anastatus disparis; assembly: GCA_017163975.1. Taxonomy (NCBI): domain Eukaryota; kingdom Metazoa; phylum Arthropoda; class Insecta; order Hymenoptera; family Eupelmidae; genus Anastatus; species Anastatus disparis. The sequence continues at coordinate 9,491,319 of JAFFSR010000251.1, forward strand.
TCTCGAGGTGTATATACGACTTTTCATCACATCAGGCGAAAAGTGCGTTACAAAATTGTCGAATTAATAATTCACTATCGCGCACTAATATTAATTCACAACACTCCGCGAATGATAATTCCTTGAACATCGACAAACAAAACTTGCATAAACGCGATAGGGCCGTTACACTAAAAAAAAAAAATACAAGATACAAGATACAAACATTACATTGATTAGTATATATAAAACAAATACATTGTCTCTTGTATTTTTTATGTATAAATATACTAACTAATGTTATTTTTGTATCTTGTATCCTTTTAAGTGTAAAACCTAATATATTCACAAAACTGAACAAACTCGAATCGACTCGAAACACGAAAGTCAGCTGGTTAACTCAGACATAAAACGCGTATTAGAAATAACGACTAGCGCGGCGAGTTATATGAATCAAAGTTCCCATTCTGGCCACTTCATTTATTTAAATATAGTATTTCGGCGCTGCCAGCGTCGCTTTTAAGAACGCATGAAACAAAGAGTATACGTAGATGGACTCAAAGTTGAAAATGAATAGGGCGTACTCGATGTATTTCAGGCCGAGTTTAGAGGGAGTACAGTACGCACTTTACGCGTGGTGTGGTGAAAAAAAAGTTATGCAACTACAACTTTAAAAAAATTATAAAAATAGTATAAATTAATAAAATTAATTAATAACATAACAAATATGCTAATCAGATCGAAGTCAACTATTTCTGATCGCATTCTATGGACCTAAAAGAGTTTTGATGCATTAACAGTCGAGAAAATTAAAATAAAAGAAAAAAGTATAAAGTGCAGAAATGTCTTATTTGAAGGAAAAAACATATTTCCCAAGTAGTTTGAATAAAATTTTCCACTTTTTTCATGGTCTCGAATTTAACGGGTTAATGGAAAATTAAATAAATTCGGAAACCAAAATTCATTATTTCAACTTTATCGGTATCATAACATTATCACTCTGAGCACCATTTATTTCTATTATATTAATTTGTATTTGTAATTTTATATAAAATAAAAGTTTTTTTAAATTACAAAAATGTCTAACCAGGAGAGTGTCTGAGTTGCGGGTCACAGATCTTGATGAAACTTTAAGATAAGTATTTAGGTACCAAAATATGAGTAAAGCCGCAGCGGCACGGTCTAACGCTTCGAAAAACTGAAGTTGTGGACGATTATAGTCTTATTTTCAGGAAAATATGAAAAAAGAACTCCTAATTGAAGTGTAAATAATTCTGTCCAGAAATGTTTTTAATAAATCCACAGTAAATAAAATAAAAGCAGAGAAAGGAAGCTTTAATTTGCTGGTTTCCGAATAAAAAAATAATAATTAGAACTAAACTTATGCTTGTTTAAAGTTGAGCAGTAAGAGAGTATCAAAAATAGTCTAAATTTTGAAGGATGGTGATTTTTAGTACTCTTTTGCTGCTTAACTTTAAACAAGCATAACTTTAGTTCTAATTATTATTTTTCAATTCGGAAACCAGCAAATTAAAGCTTGCTTTTTCTGAATCATTTTAGTTATTGTGGATTTATTAAAGACATTTTTAGACAAAATTATTTACACTTTAATTAGGAGTTCTTTTTTCATATTTTTCTAAAAATAAGATTATAATCGTCTATAACTTCAATTTTTCGAAGCGTTAGACTGTACCGTTGCGGCTTTACTCATATTTTGGTACCTAAATACTTATCCCAAAGTTTCATTAAGATCTGTGACCCGCAACTCAGACACTCTCCTGGTAAGTAAATAATCAATAAAAAGAAGAATAGGTTTTCAATTGTCAATTTCATTTTAATATATTAATTGATTAAATAATTATCAAGTTAATAATATATACACAAAATTTAATTATTCCCGAATTAAACTTCAATGTCATTTTATAAGATTCATTAACGTAACAAACAAATTTAATGAGATTGTAAATTGAATCATGAATTTAATAATGTTAAAGTAAATTAAATTAAAATTTTCAAAACAAAATTAACGATTTAAAAATTATAATTTTGAATTCCTAATTTCTTTTTAAGCATATTATCATTAATATCTTATTAAATCAATAATGAATTAAAATAAAAAATAATGTAAAATAATGAACTTCGACTGTAATAAAGTACATCACAGATATTAATATCAACTTCTTTTAAATATTTAAATGGCATACGAGAAAATAAGTACATTTTTAAGAGAATAAAATATAGCGATTTTATAACCCTAATGACTTTCATCGAAAATTTACTATATGTCATTACGAAATAAGAAATAAATCAATTATTATCCCTTTAGCGCCGAGTGTACCAAATAAGAAACATTGCAGTTTTTGGTTTTTTCTAATTTTTATGTGATATAAGCAAAACATGACAATAAATATTTTCGTTAAGTTAAAGTCGACTATTTCCCATCTCGTTATAAGGGCTCAAAACAGTTTTGATGCATTAATAATCGAGAAAACTTAAAAAAAGAAACAAGTACGAATTGCAGAAATTCATTAATTTAAGGCCAAAACATATTTCCCATGTAATTAGAATAAAATTTTTCACTTTTTTCATTGTCTCGGTTTTAACAGGTTAAAAAAAATGTCTTCGATTAATCTTGCATTAGCTATAAAAAACTACTCTGTTATGAACTGCACAATATTTTCTTTTTATTTATCATTTGAATCAAGTCAACAGTTTCCAGTATGATTTTACTATTTTTAAATATTTTTGGTCTGCTTATCATATGGTCATGTAAAAGTTTAAAACATAAAGAAAATAAACATCAATGGATAAATGTCAAATTAAATATAAGAGGTGCATGTAAGAAAATTTTGTCTAGTATGCCCATTAATCTTGAAGAAGAAAAAAGTGAATTATTTATAAACATCATGAAAAAACTTTTCTACTCGAATGAACTACGGTTATGGCAAAAGTTGTCGACAAGGCTTTTTACCTTGAGTTTTGTATACGATGCATTAGCTATTTAATCGAGCAAGAACAAAAATTCACAAGGTGAAAATACGAAATTGGAATCTAAACGTGAAACATCTGAGCATGGAAAGTTTTAGAAGCTTGAAGCTGAATTGAGATATTGTGCTAATACAAGTTTAAGTTTACGGTTCAAACTGGAAAATACTTATTGTTATAATTTTCTGTTATACATTATAAATTTATAGCTTTACTTTGATTTTACGTACTTTCTATATTATAAAATTTTCTTAACCAGAATAAGATAGTAATAGATAAATATTTCAATTCTTTTAATGAATATAATTTAATACAATATTATTGTATTAATAATTTTGATTTTGCTAAATATTTATTTCAATTGTAACAGTATATTAGGCCATTAATTCATATAGCTCTCCTGATAGTTGTGATCACTCCAGAGAGAAATTTATTTTCAAATATTATTGAAAGTTAATGCTCTCCTTGAATTTTTATAAAAGAGTTAACATAAAAACCTTGGATCTGGAGCTAAATAAATTTATTGTTTTCAACGTTTCGGGCCCTTTTTCAAGCCAAAATGCCAATATTGGCAAGTCAAAAGTTTAAAATTCCTAACGGCTATACATCCATTATAGCTTAAAAATTGATAACTAAAGGCAAAGAAATCTATTTTGTTTTCCTTATTTATACACGGAAAAATATTTGATAATGCTATATTGACAAAATATGTTCATCATTCAATGCAAAGACCGCATTGTTTCATTGCAATTATGTGAATGTTTCGCTGACATCGATCGAATAGACAATTTCGCCTTATCATGTATTACTTTGAAAATCTCCTATATCAAAATTTTTATCAGTGGACATTTATGTAAACGTATTAATGTACATTTATATATTTATATAAGTGTATAAATACATACATATTGCGTAAAGCATAAAATTATTTCTATTCATAAAATTTACTCAAGCGTAAGTAAAGTGATACCTTGCATCCAAGAAATACATATACTATTTTATTCTTGCTAATCTATAAATGATTTAATGTCTCTTTTTGTATTAATAAAATGATCATTCAAATTTATTCGAAACGTTTTTTCAATGATTATAATTCTTTTTATGCTGAAGGACAGTCAGAGCATCATTCAATTATTATTTACATTTTATTTTAGATTTTACGAGGATATAGTTTTAAGTTTTATTTTATATTTAGATTCAATGCGGGAGTTATTGTATTTTTTTAATACTCATTATTGTTGAAATAAAAACAATTTTACGCTTAGTTTAACAGTGGTTGCCAATTTGGTAACTCAAAAGTGAAGAAAAGTAAGACGTTTTTTGTTGTTGTAATTAATATGCCAAATTATTGTCCATTCAAATAGAATATAATTAAATTGAATGAATAGAAATAGTTTTAAAAATTCACGAATAAATTAAAAAATTTGCTTTTTTTAAAGCTAACAAAGAGATTTTAGATTAGATAAGAATAAAGCACTTTGTATATATTAGTTATATACGTAACTTGGGAGTACGAAGGATGAATACAGGCGAGACTAAAGTGTTTGTCGCTTGAGTAGCAGTTGGTCGAGGCCGCGCGAAGCGCGCCCGAGACTGACTGCTGCTCAAGCGACAAGCACTTTAGTCAAGCCTGGATTCAGAATCCTTCGTACTCCCAAGTTACGTAGATAAGTTTATGTCGTTGGTAGGCCGTATGAGGAACTATAAAAATGATTTTTTAAAATTAATGATATATGTTTTATTAAAAAAAAAGTAAATAATGTCATTATTTACTTATTTATTTTACTTATTAACTGTTTCACTTTGAAAATTTGTTCAAACAAAACATTCTGTAAAGTTAAGATTTTATATGAATTTGTAAGAACATTGACATATCTAACGACATTCTTTTGTTTTCACTAACCTACGAATCGATGTCACTCGCGTCATATACGGCCATGCTATGTGATATCTCGATCTGTCAATACTCCCTTAGGGAGTATAGAGCTGTCAATACTCCCTAAGGGAGTATTGATAGAGAGAATATCGTCGAGATATTAGCATGAATGTATGCAATGCCTATACAAATTTAGCGTGGTCTATAGGTATTCCACCGAATACGGCCTACGACGACATAAATATATATATATATATATATATATATATATATATATTTAAACATGAGAACAAAATCAATTTCTTCCTCGAGTGGTCACAGCCCACGGAATAAATCTTCAACTCTACTCTCTTTAATATAATATATCTTTTTATTAATCATATAAGTTTTTATTCAAATAACTTGATGTAACAAAAAGTGATTAAAATTTCTTTAAAAATGAATCACAAATTAGTCAATTATGTAAAAACAATATTTGATTGTTTTATTATTCTTTTTGCGAAAACTCTTTTTTATACTTATTCTCTTATTTATGAAAAAACACTAAATAACATCGAATCTTCTTAACATCTGTTGATTTAATATTAAAATAAAACGTTATTATAGAAGTGATAGACACGATGCTTATTGAAAAAATTATCGTTATCTTGACAAACGTCAAATCTTTTTTATCCAAAAATGAAAATTTATTCCTTATCTTATTCTCTTTTTAGAAGAATATCAAACTTCTTAGTAATTCTGATAGCTTTTCTAATCTAAAGCACTAGTGACAATCTAAAATCTCGAATTTTTAATTTATTCGCACGTCCAAGAGATTGTCATTTTCTTTTACCTTCAATCTTAAGAGACGGAAAAATCTAATAAAGCTTTAGAAGATAACTATATAAAGTTATATAATATATTTCTAAGCAATTGATTTCTGAAACTCTCGTACTGAAATAGTACATTAAGATACACGGACTCTAAGTGGCATTTTTTTGTACGGAGTGTAGTTAGCGTCCGAGCGTAGCGAGGACGCTAAGCACGTCAAACAAAAGATCCACTTACAGTTCACGTATCTTATATTATTTTATAGCACGTGGATCATAAATCCGCCGAACGAAATCTATGCGCATATAAATCAATAATAAACTAGATTTATGCACTTCACGAATGATAATTCATAAAAAAAACAAAAACTATGCACTCAGCGAAAACAGCCCTCCTAAAAAATGTCAGGTGAAAAATCACCTGATTTCTCATGCCAAAATCTCATGTGACTATGTGCGTAAAAAAACCAAAGCCAAACAAATCTAAAAATTTTCTATCACGGAAAGCAATATTGAGAAGTATGATTTTTTTTCATTTCTCATCATTTAGAATTTATCTAAAAAAGAGAAAGATTTAATTTTTTTTTTTTTATTAAAAATATCTATAACTCAAATAACTTTAAAATAGTATATTATGCGCCGAGAGGAAAAAGTAGGCTGTTCGCTCCCGCGTATAGTTGCGGGATTTACGCGGGTGCGAGGAGCCTACTTTTTACTCGAGCGCAATATACATTTTTTTCACATCCCCAGCTGAAAGTTCGTTTACACAAAATCATTAAACTATAAATTAAAATTGATACATAAAAAAACTAAAATCACATAAATATAATTCATATAAAATTCATTTCCAAAAGCACGCATTTTTAAAACAAGATAAGTCAATGGAAGAAAACAATAAATAATAAATTCATTAAAAATTACGTAAATCAAATAATATTTGAATGATTTTGTTAAAAAAACAACAATAAATGATGATTAAAAATTACTTATATTTGAAATAACTTCGCCGGTTTTTATTCCAAATAAATGTAAAACTCATATTTGGAAACATATTTTAATAAATTATAATTATTTAATCAATCAAATCAATGATTTTGATAATTAGATTTCATTTGATGAATTCAATATTCAGTAAGAATTTGGGATTGAAACAAATATTAGATTGAGATAATATTGCGACGATTCAAAAATCGCGCTAGACGCTGTACCTGCGCTCAGCCGCTACGAGGCGCTACTCCCGCAATGGGAATAGCGAGCTCCGTAGCATATATAAGCGAGCCGCCGAGCCAGCATCGGACATCATCATCATCCATCAGTTCAAACTGCACATCCGTGCAGTGAAGACCTGAATACACATAATTCTACTAAGTGTAACAGCCCTTCTAAGGGCTACCGTACGGAACTAAACTAGCATTAAAATACCTTCTCTGAACCATCATGTCACTTAAGCTACTCTCCGACCCAAGTACTCTCTCATTAGAGCAACTGGTGTAAGCCATCGACCAGTGCCGACACACCTTAACCACTTTAGAAGCGGCCTTGCAAAGGCACCACGCAAATCACTCTGATATAATGGAAACATCACCGACCCCTGGCAATGAAGCAGCAAACTTTACATCCGCTACAACCTCACACGTAAGTACACCAAATAACAATAGTACTTTAAAAAATCCTGCAGTTAAAACTGTAACCAACACACAAATACAGGCCTCTCCTCACAATCCTCAAATGAACCACCCAAACAAACGCCGACGCGATGCTATCTCCTCAGAGTCTTCTGACTCTTCTTCTTCAGAAGAAGAAGAGGAAAACTCTAATTCAAAACGTAGTCCCCTTCCTATCTGCATCCTTAACAAAGAACTTTGGCCACAAATAAACGCCAAAATCAATTCCTCCGACATAGAAGTCCGCAAAGCAAAAAACACCTCCAAATCAGTCATGGTTTATCCCAAAACAGTAAACGATTTTCGTACCCTTACCGCCCAATTCGATAAAAAGAAAATTTAATACACCACCAATCAATTGGAAGAAGACAAGGACCTCATCGTTATCATCAGAGGAGTCACTGAAACAATACCAGAAAAAGACATACTAGACGAACTTACTACCAAAATACCCGTGGTTAAAAGCGTTTACAGGATGAAGAGAGGAGATAGAATCTGGCCCCTAGTGGCAGTTCATCTCGATCCATCCGCCCCATCAGCCGAAACAATCTTTAACTTGAGTAACCTACAAGGTTTGAGCATAACTTTAGAATCCAAACGTAAATCCAACGCAACCCTCATATGCCGTCGCTGTCTTGGATACTTCCACACAGCAAACTACTGTCACGCAGACTGGCGATGCGCCTTCTGTTCACGAAATCATGCTTCTGCCTCTTGCCGTACCAGGGATCAACCGAACACTACTCCAACCTGTGCCAATTGTCAAGGCCCGCATCGAGCTACCTACGGTGGCTGTCCCAAAGTCCCTATAAGACCCCAACGAAACCCCCCCACAATTCAACCAACCTCTAATACACCTATTAGAAAGCCCCTTCTCCGAAACCCCAACGTTAGCTATGCCAAGATAACCAACTCGCAACCTGCCTCTCGTCCACAAAATATATCTCAACCACAACATCAGTCCCAACCTCCAACACAGCCAACCCCGGCATCGAATCTACCCAAAGTGGTTCTAAACCAAAACCCAAAAGCTCAACTTCTCGAGCAGCTTTTTCTTAACTTCTTCGACTCCGTGCTTCCAATCATCAGTCAATAAAGACGAACCCCTCAAAATACTTACTTGGAATGCTAACAGCATTCTGTCGCAAAATAGAACGAAAGTTACAGAGCTCGAGGCCCTTCTCGAGTCTAACCACATCGATGTTGCCTGCATAACCGAGACTCACCTAAATCCTAATAAGAATCTATTCATACCCAACTTCACAATATACAGAAAAGATCGCCCTAACTCACAAGGAGGTGGCGTTGCTGTCCTTGTTAGAAATTCTATTCGTCACAAACCTATTAGCATCAATACGGCCATCACCTGCGAAGTGGTTGGCATTCAAACCGAGTTTGCAAATAAGTCCCTTCGTATCTTCTCTCTTTACTCTCCCCCAAACACCAATAATATGTCCAAGATCCCCCTACTTTTTGATTCAAATACTCCCACCGTCGTTGCTGGAGACCTGAATGCCAAAAACAAGCATTGGGGTTGTCTCTCAAACAACGCTAAAGGAAACTCTCTCTGGAGTTCTCATCTTCGCCACAATTTCTCTATCGAGGCCCCTGCCTCCCCAACACACTTCCCTGGTACTACTGATCATCAACCAGAAATTTTAGATATTTTTCTCACGAAAAATATCTCTCTCGACAAGGACCCTTGGACCTGCGCAGAGTTAAATTCAGACCACAATCCGGTATATATCGAAATACCAATAAATCCTATCCTCAATCCTCCCACCAAAACAAGCATCGATTTCCTTCATCTAAAATACATTCTCGAAACATCCTCCTTCAAATGCAGTCAGATACACTCCATTGAAGATATCGATGCAGCTATCCTAAATCTCACAAACGAGGTAACCAACTCAATAGAAAAGGCCAGCTCATCCATCTCTCCCAAATCCCGCAAAACAAACCTTCCCAGTTCTACGAAAAAGCTAATCGTAACGAAAAATAGAATCCGTAAACTCTGGCAAACTTATCGAAACCCTATTCATCGTACTCGCTTAAACGCTATCCAAAAAGAACTCACCTCAGCTCTTAAAGAAACAAATTTGCATTCGAAAACTATATAGCTGAAGCTGAGGCCAACCCTAAAAGCAATTGGAAAATTATCAAATCCCTCCGCAATCGCAAAACCCACTTGCCTGCTTTAAAAAGAGACAATATTTCCTACTCTCTTGATGAAGAGAAAGCCGAAATCTTCGCGGATTCTCTAGAAGAACAATGCTCTCCACTCCCCAGCTCGAACCAAACCTCTCTTTTCCACGAACACGTTACTGAGACTGTGCATGAATTTCAATATTCTGACGCCGAATTCCAACACACTTCTCCCCCATGAAATCTCGAAAATCATTCGCTCCCTAAAAAATAGAAAAGCTGACGGCATTGGAAACGGAGTTCTCAAAATTCTTCCCCGCAAACACATTGTCGCTATTACCAACATTGTCAATGCAATGTTGAGATTACGATACTTTCCCAAAGCTTGGAAAAAAGCAATAGTTATCCTAATTCCTAAACCCGGTAAGCCCTTAAGCTCTGCATCTAGCTATCGACCCATCAGTCTACTCTCCTCTTTAAGTAAAATTGCCGAACAGGTCATTCGCCATCGTATTGACCAATTCGTCGAAGAAAGAAGTATCGTCTCCGAATTTCAACATGGATTCCGCAGAAAACATGGCTCAGTTCACCAACTCCTCCGTGTGTCGGAGTTCATAGCTGACAACCTCAACAAGAGAAAACATATCAGCGTGCTCTTGCTAGATGTAAAACAAGCCTTTGACAGAGTCTGGCACGAAGGTCTAATCTACAAACTCATTAAACTAGAATTTCCACACTACCTCATAGGCATCATCAAATCCTATCTCACAGACAGGACCATTCGGGTCCGTGTGGGTAAGTCTCTCTCTTCTCCCAGACCCATAACTGCAGGGGTCCCCCAAGGTTCGAAAATCTCTCCTCCTCTCTTTAATATATTCTCTTACGACTACCCCAAGGACAATAAAGTTCTTGTTGCTCAATATGCCGACGACTCTGCCCTCATTTATACCTCAAAAGTCATCACTCATTGTTCTTCCGTACTAAACAAATTCACTCCAGAAGTGGTAAGATGGTACCACACTTGGAGAGCAGCAATCAACGAATCCAAACAAACGAATCCGAGCCAAATGCCAAGGTGCTTATGCTGCCTTAAAGCCTTTTTTCAATAATAAATCATTAACTAAGAAAACAAAAGCCCGCGCTTTTAATGCCATTATCCGCAGTATTTGCACTTACGCGATCCCAATATGGGGATCCGCAAACCCTAACCGTATAGCTAAACTCCAAGGCACCTACATGCGCCTCCTGCGCTCCTCTCTTCAGATCCCCTGGTTAATTCGAAATAATCAAATCTTAAAAGAAACCGGAATCGACTCAATTCCAGAAGCAGCGAACAAACACGCTGCGAATCGCCGTCTCTCGATCTTTAAACATAGCAATCCTAGCATAAAATTTCTTGTAAATTACCGTCGTAAATCCAACGATCGATTCAGAAGGCCATGCTCTCTGATTCGATCTCCATAACCTTTCTTCACTAATCTGACTTTATACAGTCTATTTTCGTGTTTCGCAATTTGCGCGAGTGCCATACAGTCCCCGCTGTATGAGCCACCGTTGTCTCTCAATTTTCTTCTTCTTAAGGTCCATAACCATTTTGGTTGGTAACCTACGGGGAGGCGGTTTTAGTCGGTAGGCACCTGCGGGTGAATCCGACACTACCCTTACGGGGGTGTCTTTTGAAGATTTCCCCTCCTCGACCCTTCAAACAAAAAAAAAACAAAAATTCGAGAGCTCATTCGACATCCAGTCTTCATTCTTTGCACTTCTATTATTTTAACACTGTTATCTTCTCTGATTAAGAATTTAATTAAAGTTCAATTATTAAATTTACATCTTTCGATATTTATTTCTCGCGAGACTTTGAATTTTAATTCTCTACCAAACAGCGGACCCACCAATAAGGAGGACGATCTGAGAGTTACCGCCACCTATCATCCTGAGTATTGATTTCCAACATCGAGAGGCGCATCTATTTAATATCAAATAAGAATCGAAAACGATTTAACCAATAAAAGGAGAGAAAAAAAACATATTTGTTGATCACGCGAAGGAAGAAAAAAAAACAATAAGTGTAGTAAATATAACCTGAAAATCTACATAAGCTTTTTCACAAGAATAAAAAATGATTGACGAACGAAATTTTCGATCTTCTTATTATGAAAAGGTAATTATAAGAATAAATGTTATAAACTTTTAATATTCAATGTAAAACTCATTTTAATCAAAAAAATTTTTTTTTAATAAAAATTTTATTTAATGCAGTTTAACTTTACAATTATTTATTAAATAAATACATTTGATTTTACAATTAAGTCTTATTTAAAAGTACAATAATCAATTTTTTCTTTCTCAGGTAGGATTTCGAAGTGTTGAAGAAAAAAAGTCTTTGGAAATGCTTCTTCGTGACAGACCTTTCGATAAAGCAAAATTGAAACAATTTTGCCTGAGATTTACTGTACCAACAATCTATAGAAACTTATTATGGAAAATTTTACTTGGTGTTATTCCTGTATATGAAGAAAGTCACGATTTTGTTATGGCTCAGCGTACAGCTGAATTTGAAGATTTGAGAAAAGCTTTAAGAGATGCAAAAATTACAGATGATACAACCAAACCACATCAAATGTTTTTAATGATGTGGCTTTTGAGAACAAGAAGAGCCAAAATTGACATTAGTGCACAACTGGAAACTCAACTTTTAAGGTTACTATCCTTTACTTTGTTTATGCTTAATTTATAACATTTTTGTCTATTATTCATTATCTCTACTTGAACTTTTTAATCATTAATACGCACTTAATCAATTTTTGTTTACATTTATTTCTATTTTTATTTCAACGTTTTTAATTGTTGGTTTTTGGTCCTTAGAGCAATGAGTAAAATGGCAGAAAGTTTATGGAATATAAGTGATGTGGATCAGGAAAATAATAAATTTGTTGATGTTTATTGGATTCTTAGTGGTTTTCTTGATCAAGTACAAAAATTCAGCAACGAAGTTGGAAGATTACAAGAATGCACTTATGCAATGCTTGAACGAGAAGATAAAGAACTTTACAATCATTTAAAAAGTATAGAATCACTTCAAACCTTACCTTTTGATTCATGGTTCCATTCATGTTTTGCTGGTACAATAAGTGATGGGTCAATAACAAAGTATGTATTTAAAAATTTAAAAAATGCAACTTAACAAAACATTTTCATACAATTTTGTTAGATTTTTATAAAATTAATTTTAAAAAATAATTCTATAATTTACAGAATATGGGACAAAATAGCAGTGGGAGCTTATAGAATTTTGATATTTGTAGCTATTGTTATGTTGACCACAATTAGACGATGTATCTTGAGATGTGAAACATTGGACAAAGTTTTAGAAACTATCAATAATGTAAGCAATACTTTTATTCTATACATAACATAAAATTTCTATCTTTTATTTTAGGATGAAATAAAAAATAATAATAACTATATTATCACGTTTATAAAATTTTTTTATTAATTATGAAAAGCTCTTGAAGAAAATTGTTTACTCTTAAAGAAAATCAAAACTTAGAGCAATATTTACAACTAAATAAATTTCTCTGGTTAATCATTCCATCCTAAAATTAGTAGAACTATAGAAGAAAAATTGAATTATTATGATATTAAAATCTTTAATCTTATTAATTTAACAATTAAATTATTCTGTAGATAACAGAAGAAACATCAGAAGTTATTGTAAATAAAGCAATAGAAGGTTGGCAACAAAGTGGTTCAGTGATGATAAACTCTCAGAATTCATCGCCTCATGTACAAAATCCATAAAACCACTGCCTTGGCTGTGATTGATTATAATGTTAAAAAATATATTGTACATAATATTTGAAGCAAAAAGTTTTTATTAAATCTAGAAAATGGATTTGTATAAAACTTAATTTCAACAAATGGATAATTTTTATTTTTGCTTGAATATTAATTGCATAATAACATAATTTTGAATTTGTTGATAAATATTAAGTACTTCAAAAAAAAAAAAAAAAAAAAACAATTTTCATAATGAAATTGTAAAGTTAATCATATTACTAAATTATATTGTATTTTAAAACTTATATGAGTAGTATATAAATATTATATTAAGTTGTTAATTATATGTATGCAATCTTTAATTAAAAAATAAAACTACTTATTTTTCTACAATAATCAAATAATTTGTTCATCAAAAAATAAAATTAATAAATCTATAAAAACAGAACGATTAGAGGTACCCAAAATGAAAACATCAAGCATTTTTTTATCTTAAAAATAATCGATTTTTATTTAATGCATCCATCATCTCATACATTTACATTACACAACTCAACAATCAGTTGAGCCTTTGTCCAAATTCGTCAAAATGTCTTGAAGTTCTTTTTTATTCACTTTACTTCGCTTTTATGATACAACTGCTCCATATGTATTATGCTGCATACAAATATAAATTACTCGATAGTTTCCTAAGAGTAAATGACACAAAATGAAATCCAAGATGCGATCCTTTTTTCATTGACGTCATACAAATACTTAGTGGTCTATATAACATCAATTATTTAATGCGATATTTTAAAACTATATTTTTATTTCGAACTTGGATCCTCGAGTTACGAATTGATCGCTCTACCGAGTGAGCCACTGAAACTTCTTCAAAACTATTTTGTGTATACTAAATTAAAATAATGCAATTATATATTTTTAATTGATACATATGTCGATTAAATTAATTCATTTATTTATTCATTTAAAATAGATAGAAGTAAAATAAGAAAAAAATTACGTATATCAATACATAAAAAAAATCGACGAAAAATAAATATCGCATAAATAATTGATGCTAGTGAAAACTACAAAGATATAACTCTCATTCATTCCATTCTACAGGATCATCGAATCTCACACTTTCGCTATTATGCTTTGCCAAGAGGAAAAAAAAAATTAGATTCTCGATCACTAAACTTTTCAATCTTTGGCTTCCTATGGAGATCCTTTGTTCTCCTCGTTTATTTCAACTTTTTTATTCTCACTTATAGAAACCGCAGAGATGGGCTTGCATTTTCTTCTCTTTCTCTTTTCATTTATTTATTTGTATGTGCAGGTTTTTTTTAAATTTTATTCTTACAATCGTTTCAATTTTAAATCTTGGTTAAAAACAATATTTCTCTTCGTGCTTTTTCTTTAGAAGTTTGTGAAAATTAATTTAAAATTTGAATTTGTTGAAAGCTTTTTTTTTTAAGTAGTTATTACATAATTGTTGCACATAGAAAAATTTATTACTTATTAGATCAAATTTCAAGCAAATTTTTCCACATCTGTGCTGATAAAATAAAAAAAATTACATGTCCTAAGGATTTTTATTCCAAGCACAATTTGTTCTCAAAATTTAATCTAATTGTAACATTTAATAATTTAAAACAGCAAATTCATTTTTTAAATTGCCTTTCACAATTTTACATAATCATCGATTTCACGATCTTTTTTTGCAAATTACCTAGATGTAAATGTTTATTCATTTAATAGTTTATACTTTAAATTCGCAGTTTTATTATGCATCATTATACAAAAAGAAAACTAAGATCAAACATCGTATTTTATATCAAGGCAGAATTTTTCCTTAAAATAAACTTATACAATGTAAATGTTCTTCGAGTACTTACAACCAAATTCTTTATATTTTTTTTACATAAACTTGTACGATTACGCATTAACCGGCTATTAATTAAAATCGTTGGTTATCGATATAAATTGTATGCTCTTACACAAATACACATTAATCAATTGATATTAGATGGAGTTAACAATCGACTAAAATCAATTTTATTTTTACAACTTTGAACATCGCTTACTAATCGATCTAGAATCTATAGTTTATTAATCGATTATTTTTTTTTCTTCAATGCTCTTTCAACAATTACTAAATATTCGCTGCAATAAGGACATAACAAAGTACCGATTATTGATAATCGCACACAGTCTTTGACACAGAAGAGTGAAAAATAATCATTATTATAAGGAAATATAACGCAAAATATCGCTTTGGCAATGGCATTTAGCACGAGAAAAATCTTGACATTGAATAAAAGTAAGGACGCAAAACGTGCTTTTAAAAAGTGTGCTCAAAAGTGCTTGTTTCGCGTATTCTTTTAAATTTTTTTCAATTTTTTTTATTAGCCTTCGCAATCTTATTATAAATTTTTTTATTTTATTTTCCATTAACAATGAATTCGTTTACTTTTTTTCTAAGCATTTTTTATTTATTTTGGAAAAGAAAAGGGGTAAACGAGAACGAGTGTATTGTTTGTACTCTCGGAGTTTCGAAGACAATAAAGTGGTGCGCAAACATATGTTTTCTCTTATTCGCAAATCAAAACTTTAAAATTCGCATAATTGCTAGAAAAAATTTTTTAACAGCACTCCAGAAGCGATTCTTTATTTAAAAACTTAAATTAATGTTATATTAATTTATACCAATTTTTATCAAGGGCTATTGAAAGATAATCACAAATAAAATTCTGAACTTTGATACAAGTTGTTAATTTTAAGAACTAGGTTAAGCAATAGTTAAGGTAATTGAAAACTTCAACGTGAGATAAGATCAGCTTAATTTTCATTTACATCTGAATAAATTTTTATTAAACTGTAAATAAAGCAAAGCCAAATTCAAAGCGATTAATATTCTTTAACTTTCTATATCTTTTTTTCCCTAAAATAATATAGAAGTTAAAAAAGTTTACGTATAGTTGATGAATTTGGATTATTAAAATTTAATATTATTTTAAACAATAATATTAAAATAATATGTCATATTATATACATTAGCGCAATCGCACTAAAAAAATTGCAAAATCGATTTATTTACACGAAAGTGAAAATTGAATTAACCATTTCTCGCATTGACATTCCCAATTAAATAAACAATACAGTTATTTTAAATTTCCGAATGTTCAAGTTGAACACGAGGAATGTGTGCTACAAGTGAATTTAGGTAAGGTTGGAAAAAAGGAAAGAAATCGTAAATTAAGGTTCCTTTATCTTATCAAAGAAAACAAATAATTAATTGAAATGCATTACAGTGGATACTACCCATTATGAAATAAATCTCCTAGCTTTCTTTATGATATGTAATAAAAATTTATAGGAAACCTTAAATAGCTATATTATACTTATTTTTAATAACTAAATTATAATGATTATTGACTTCATGGTTTAATTATCTAATAATAGTAAACTAAAAACTTTTATTACATATACAAAAGTCGACTTCATATTTTTCATAAGGATTGTGGCAGAAAATTCAAAACTGCAGTTGGAAAAAAATACTTATAGTCATACTTTGAAAAACATTCATAACGTACATCTATAAGTGATTTAATTCATTTATTATTTGTAAACTTAATATTCTGATTTGAAATTCAAATAAAATTTAGATGCAAAAAAAATAATATCTGATAGTTATTATTGTTATCTTTATAATAGTCAAACCGCAGTTTCGATAAGTGTATCAAAAAGTTCTGGAACATCGATTTTTTTCGTACATTTCATCGTAAAAATCGTAGCGAAGTTTCTCCATCACCCAGTGAGACAATCAAGATCGTCAAATATTCTATAAAAATTTTAATATTTCTAGATATAAGACAATATGTTTTACAAAAATAAAGAATAAAGCTAAATTTTTCATTTAATTTTTACTTTCAAATAACGATAGTGATCAATCATATATTTGAAAAAATATTTTTTTTTTTCAAAATTACCATATTTTTTATTGTGCGTACAAAATTAATTAAAATAAGCAAATTAAAAATTTGTCTAATATCAATATTAAATTATTGATTTTCTTGACTAATCTTCTGGGTCTGGGTTATAATTTTTCTTCTCATCACCTATATGTGGGTATGTTGTTCATTAATGTTTTTTTATCAATTCGACTAAAATGGACACTCGGCTAAAGACATTAAACGGACGTCGCACGCCCATAACAAATATAATACACATTACACACCTCTGCTTGTGTATTTTATGTTTAATTCAATTATTACCACTTTTCATTTTAATAATTATTTTTTTTTTTTTTTTTTTAAGAAGTAACGCTTACTCATACATAAGTCATACCTTAATACAGCCTCTGTCGTGCGAAAAATATCGCGTAAGAAAAAAAAGAACAATACATATGTTTTATTTATATCCTTAGAAAAAGTAATAGTGCCTTAGCAATAATGTAATAAAAATTTACTATCAATAGTCAAAAAGCTACATTATATTTTCCAAGAATACGTTCATATCAACTTTGATGACACTTTCGCTAATTCACTATCACAATCTTTCATAAGGATATGTAACATTGAAAGATCTGCTGTCGTTGATCTCAAGGAGTCAAGTTTCCGACTTTTTGGGACTATTAAAAACAAAAACAAATTCATTATAAAGATTATAGTAGTTTAAACAAAAATTCATTAATTATTCAATGATGGCATGGTCGGAAAAGCCAAACTTCTGAGCAAACACAGAAAATAAGCTTTATTAAAACTAATCTTAAACAAATTCCAAAACTACTTGGAATATTAGATCAGACAGCTAACATGATTTTTGTTTTTTTCAACCATAACTTTTTATAATTACATCTTTCAATTTATTTATGACCTATTAATTTTTACAATAAATAGCGATAAATTTTTATCACTAATTAAATGCAGATAATTTTTACTACAATCATTTATGCAATAAGATAAATAATAAAACTTGAATTCTTTGAAAAAAAAAATTAAGATTAAATTATTTTACAATACTAAATAAAAAAAAAACACTTCACATACTCGTAAAAGTTATGACATCATACAATAATTAAACTTAGATCAGCAATGTAGAAATAAGGGAAAAATTTAATTTACAATTGGCAAAACAACGAGCAAGCTTCAATAAAACTTTTTTCTGCGCAACGAAGCACGAGAAAGAGAAAAAAAAAGTTGATAAAGTTTTAATAAAGTTTTCTTCAGGAAGTGGAGGAATAAACAGTGCGTGCCTAAGAAAAAACAATACTGGTCGCAACTCCTCCTCTACTGCCTCGGCGTTTTTGTGCTTTCGGCAAGCTTATTAAAATAGTTTATTTATTTTTTTTTAAATTTTATTATCACTTATGTTTTTTCGTGTTTGTGTATCTGTATATGTGTAACGTATCCTCACCAGGCGAACCGAAGCATTTTTCCTGCTTTGTAAGACGCACTTTTTAATTCAAAGTCCATAATGCGTCGCACAAATAATAATTGTTGGTCGTCTTCAATTATTTTAAGAAAAATAATATTTAATAAAGGAACACACGGCGTTGACAAGCACTTTTTTCAATATCCGTATCAAATGTTAAATGTTTTAAGTATTTTTATATAAAACTTCAATATTTTATCTATTTTATAAGATTTATATTTCATATTTTTTATTAATAGTTACCGTGAAAAAATTTAATATTTATTTAAAGAAGAAAATTGCAATATAATCGATAGCCAAGATGATTGTCGAAAAAAATTTGAACCGAAGACGGCCAACAGCGCGTACTATACTCACTATTTAAATAGCTCTTCTATGTAATTTTTTTTTATTTTTCTTCAATTATTTTATTTTTATAACTTGATAATGTATTTCTTTTTTTTTCTTTTTCGAATTTTAATGAATTAAAAATTCTTCGAATCATTCTTTATAAACACGTATCACTTTAACATTTCGAAGCAAAAGACAGGCTTTATTTTCTTTTGCTGATGAATGTACCCACTTAGAAATAAAATTCGTTGAGTAAACGAAATTATTGTTTCAATATACAAACATCACAAAATAAAAAAGTGACGAAATTTGATGTATCCGTAAACATTACGGATTCGTATAAAAAGATTATTCAAGGTGTTTAAGTGATATCTTTTTATAGAAGATTTAATATGAATAACAATTCAAACATTAAAGTTACAATTAAGTCATTTATATCAAATCATTTACTAGCTTTATTTTTGACGCTGTATATGAACAACGTCGCAATATAGTTAAGAACTCTTATGAACAACAGAGCTCCGTACTGATTATTAATCATTATCAAAATTATTCACATATTTTTTTTCAAACAAATTACTTACAACATTTAAAAACTTACGTAGACAATTTCCTTTTTTTTACGCAAGTAATTACCTAATAATAATAATTCGATTTTCAACAAATTTTTATTGTTACAAAAAATCTAAAGTTTTAATTCGTTTAAGCCGCTCAGGCAATAATTTCATCGACTCAATTAATCTCTTTCCTCAAGTGTGTGCTTTGTATATGCATGAAAAAGGTATGTAACAATAGTTGCATGGTTTCACCGGTGGATCAGTCGAGTATCTTTAATTAAACATACTCTTACGTGTTTCAACATGTGTATTCTATTTATAATGTGTTTGTGTACTTTATTTCCATTTAAATCCTCCTTCGTCGTCGACCTCGCCGCAGCAGCATGTTTTCTTTGTAATTTAAAAACTTTTATATTCATTCGGTCGTTGTACTTTTTTCCGTCACCAACGGTGTGCTACAACGACTTAGAAATGAATGCTACAATAACAGCATCGTTAACGGCTCGTCATCATCTGAGCGCGTATTTTTGTGCCTGGCTTGTTGACGGTTATCGGTTCGGAAAGTCATTTAAAGCGCCGCTGAATTGCAATTGTCGACTAGTGGTGACAGGGGCCCTATCTTACCTCTGCCGCTGCTTATCCTATCTGTTTCATAGTGAAGGTCTAATGAGAGGCCTGTGAAAAATTTTTAGTTTTATTAATTTATTTTCTTTTTAATTTATTACAAACTTCATAAACGTCAAAGAGGAAAATTTTCAAAGATATATTTTGTACATCACATAATCATATGTTTCCAAAATTAATTATATTAATTTAAATATTTAATGACAATCAAATTAAGAAAAAGTTTAGTTATTCTTTAAAATTTTTCCACAATAATTAACAAATATAATTCTTTTTTTAAAGATTTCATTGTAATCTAAATAGATAATATTTGATTTGAAAAAAAACAAATTGTTTATGTTTTTAGTTTATTTTATAATCAGTATTATTAAAATTACAAGTTAAAGTTTCTTAACTTATAATTTTAATATTAATATTTCTTAAAAATATTTAACATTCGCCAAAAATAGTAATGTAACGATTTTGGTAAAAATAAAATAATCTATAATTGAGTAATTTTTTGCTCTAAAAAATAATACTGTAGTAGTAGGTACACTTAACAAACATTAAATCGCGTAAAATGTTTTTAAAATCTTCCAATGAAAAGGACCGAAACAACGGAATCATCCAATAAAGTTGTGCAATTTCAAAATGTTCTACGCAAATTATTATCCGTGGGTTTACACAATTAAGAAAAATTTGAAAAGAAATTTGAAGAAAACAAATTATTTTAAAATATAGAAATATTACATTATTATTTTTAGGAATATAAGAATATAAAGTTCTCATTGTTATTATAAACGTGCATCTTAAGAGAAAGATATATTGCACAAAAAAATTTGCGACATATAAAAGTGTGATTAAAGTAGAAAAAACCTTGATACCCTGAGTACAGTTTGTTAGAAGGCCAATAAGCTTTGCTGTTAAAAGTAAAGCATCTAACATGAAAGTACATCAACTGCATGCTCATTCTAATTCTAAAGCATAGAAAAATTAATTTAAGGCATAAATATTATCACATTGCTTGATAAACATGCCTTTCCAATAAATCAAAATCATTATGAAAGTTACATTTAATTATATCATAAATTTAAAAAAAAATAAAAAAAAACGAATAAAGAATATTAATTAATCATTATAAATATCAGTATATATTGATGCAGTCGTGTATTTATGTTAATAACTATTATTCGACCCACCACCAGGATTATCCTTCTCAGTTTGTATGGTGGTAAGTTGTAACGTACATTTTTGATATGCGTATTTACCGGAAGGCCTCCGGGAGGTAGAAGAATGATGCAGCTGCCCCGTTACTATTGGAGTCGCTTCGGGAATAAAAGCAGCTACTAGTAGAGCGCAAATTACCAATAACGCACCAAATACAAAGGGGGGTCCTGGTATTAGCTGCAACTTTAATTTTAAAAAATTTAATCAATTAAAGTGTCAAAATTTGCTTGATATTTAAAACATACGTATATAATGTTACCTGAGGCATGATATCGTGCATGGCAGTTCCCGTGTTATTGTTCTCGTCAAGAAGAGCCGGCTTGAGAGGTAGTACTGGCGTCTTGTCATTGAGATCGACGTGAAACAGATAGAATATGACGCCAAACATTGCTGGTCCAAGACCATTGCAAAGACCGCGCATACCAGTTACCATACCTTGTGCTAAGCCTTGCTTATCAGCATCTGAATGCATTGATACGAAAGCAGAGATGGCTGGGTAGGTAATAGACGAGATTGAGGCTAAAATGCCTGCTGCCCACATCATCCTATAATGTAAATCAATTTTATGTGATGATTCATTCAAACATTAGTTTAAAAACAATTTTTATTATTTAATTTATCAGAAAGACTACTTCATCAATTAGAAAAATGGAATAAACTTGGTTACTGCCTTATTATATTGTGTATTGTTAATTAAAATACGGTTTATTCTTATCATTAAATTCATACAACATAAATTTCTATTTCAGTCTTAATAAGATGAAACAAAATTGTTTAGCTTCACTATAATTCTTTTTTACCCCTTAGAACAAAATCCCACAAAAAATGTAATTTTTTCATATTAAAGTAAGTTATAGAAAAAACTAAAGTAATATTATAAGCATAAGAATAAATACTGTTCTAAGAAAAATTAAATTTATCTTCATCATTTACTGCAGCTATTTTATTTTACAAGAAACATTAACAAAATAAATTTAAAAATAATTTAATTAAACGCCTGTAACTTTAATGATTGATTTCAAAAGATCGTTCTATAAATTTGAAATTTCTGGATGATAAAAATCGTATTAAATTATTCTTAAGAAACAGAAGAAAAAAGTAAAGGTCTGATAATTTCTTTTATACGTCGAATTTTGGAAAATAAGATACAAATGATATCTAGCACACATTTCTATATATCTGCTATACATATTTTAAAATTAAATAATTAATATAAAAAATATAATAATGATAAAATTTACCATGTTTGCGAGCCAAATCCATACCACATAAGTTGTAACAATTCGAACAAAAGTCCAAGCATAATAGTATGCTTACTACCAAGGGTACGCATTAATGGACCAAGCAAAATTTGAGCAATTACACTGAGTATACCGACTACAGCAATAAAAATAGCAACCATCGTCGCTGAAAAACCCATTGCGAGCTTTAAATAAACAAAGATACAACTGTATTGACCAGCTTCTGGTAGATAGCTCAGGAACACTGTGACGCACAGCATCAATATCGTGTGATCTTTGCCCACCTATACAATTACAAGGTTAATTACTTTTAATCATTACTTACAACTTATGGATAAATTTCTAAATAATTGTTTTCCTTAGTTGTGTTTATAATAATTAATAAAATTTTTAACCATTAAATAGTTATTTTTATAATAGTAAAGGAAGTTGCTCGTCTGGCTATTTCTAAAATATGACTATGGAATAACAGAAATTTATTAGCAATCAAAATATCCATCTAATTAAATAGATTTATTCGAAATTAAATTTTACATTTTTTATAAAAATTTCATGAAATTTCGCTTTTTTATACTTTTCTTTGTTTTCTCATCACACAAATTTTTAAAAAATTTTATATTTTAATTCAATGTAAAAGTTAATAACAATTTCTTATGTCTGCTTGTGTTTTCTGATTCGGTATGCATTACTTTAATCTTAAATAGATAAAGCAGTTTCAATTTTATATTTAAAAATTTTTCTATTGAAAATTCATTTATCAAGAATAACTTTTTTCATTTAAAATTTTATCACAAATGTATTCGCTATTATTAAAATGACAGTTATATATTATTTAAATACTTTTACAAATTAAAGAAAAACGTAATGTTTATAAAATTAAAAGAAAAATATTGATTTGATAATGTATTATTTTGATTTTAAATTTCGATAAAAAATATTAAACTAATTATCAAATATATAAAAAATTTTCTTAACCCTTTCAGATCCTGACGATTTTTGGTTTTTTTTTAAATTGTGCAAAAGTAACTTAAAATTTTTTTTAGCTTAAGCTAGGCTGTTTCCAATCTTAAACTGTGAGCCTAAGTTATTACATACGTAAGGGAAATTGAGAAAACTCGAAAAAAAATTCATCGTAATGATTGTTTAATAAATGAACACGAATCATCCTCAAATGGTTACGAGAACATTTTTCAAAGAAATAAAAATTCAGGTCTGAGAGGTGAAAGAAAAATTTTTATTGTTAATGAGTTCATCTTTTTTTATTTTAATCGATCATCCCATCTGACATTTAAAATAATATAGAAATTTTTATCAAAGAACATATGAAGATTAAATAATCCAAAAACATTGACCCAGTGAATTCAATGCTTGAACAGTTTATAATGATGAAAGAATAAAAATATTTGAGAAAAAAAAAATTTTCATTTGAAAATAAAACTAGAATGAACTAACCTTGCCGAGGGCAGCAAATGGATCAGCTTGCTCCCAAGATATAGGTGCAGGCGGTCTTGCTTTTTCTGGTAAGCTTTCGGGCACTGCCACTAATATGAAGAATACATCGAGGATAGCAATGGCTGTGGCTAACGCTACAACCACGTTATCACCATAAGTATTCATTGTGAATGCACCCATTGCTGGACTTATAACCATACTTGCTGCAAATGTTGCCGAGACCTTAAAAAAAAAATAATTTTTTGAAAAAGATTCATTTTTTTGTTTCGATTAGTAATGTCAATATGCAATATAAAGTTTAATTTGTAAAAATAATAATGATGAAACTTTTGTATTTATAATGTAAATTTTATTTAGGAAATTTTTAAATTAATGTACTTTACGAATCTACCCCAATAATAATTTTGGGAATAAGATATGATAATCTCAGCGTGTATAATATTAAATGTATCTATTTTTTGCTGGTTCTAAAATATATTTTTTCTCAGGGGAAAAAGGGTTACTCTATTTAATCGATCTTGTATATAAGCAAATGCAAAAATAGAATTGTTAGAGATATAAAGAAGGTCTGAAAATAAGGATAAATTCATTAAATAAGCATGAAATCAAGATCCAATCAAGAATAAAATTAACGAGGTCAAAGAATGATAACGATCGTTATCATAATACTAACTCTATTTTATTTGCAATTGTAATTGTCGTCTTATTAACTTTCATAAAATGTATTAATTTTGCTTGCTATCAACAATTTTCAAAAACTTCTAACGAGTAGCTTAAAAACAAATATTAATCTTTAAGATTTAATTTATTGCAAAATTTAATAGATTTATTACCCAAATCCGTCTTGTAAATAAGGATAAAACTTTACATTTTAAATAACGTCTATTATCGAATATTATATCTTAAAGTTAATATTACAAAAGAAATATTGATCACGTAAAGATTAAAGTTCATTAATCTTGCTTAACAGTCAAAATAACCCAGATTTAAAGAATTCACTGTAATGCACTCTAGTTTTTGAGATAACAATCTTTATATATATTCTCAAAAGTAGTTGCAGCTATTTTTAAAATTATAAATTTGAATTAATTAAAACTGAAAAATTCTATTAAAAAATAGATGCAAAAATATTAAAGAAAATAATCGCATTAAAAAAAGATGTAAAAGTAATAAAATTTTATTGTTTCTAATATTACGATCATAATGTTATATGTATAATTTTAATGGATATGTTATAGGGAACGATAAAATAAAAAATAATAGAGGGTAGTCAGATCATAATTAATAAATAACTAATTTACGATACAAATTATACAGCAGTAACCGGGATCAGACAAGCTGAGCATTACGACCATAACTATGTCTTATCACGATTAGAACTAGGCTTAAAATAACCTATTCTGATAAGAAAATCCGCTTAAATATTTTAGAACATAACGTAAAAATAGTATAATTCATAAAAATTCATGTGTAAAATACTATAAATATCTTTCATATTATTATTAAAATGTATAAAATTTATTTAGAATCATATTGACGTAAAATCCTCGAAATATATAAGTAAAATAAATGTGTAGCTTAAATAGCAATTTACTTATTAAAGTAGGCTTTAGCGTACATTTTAATGTTAGCCGGAAATTTAACGAAGTATTTTTAGTAATAATATTGTGGTCTTGTGCCAAGTTTCTCTAATATCGTTCAAATATATAATTTATTTTAACTTTTTACCAACATGCCTTTCTATGGCAGTTTATTTATTTATTTATAATTAAATAATACTTTTATTCTAGAAATGAATTCGTAAATTTTAATGATTAACTTTAATAGAATTCATAGAAAACTTAGTAGGCTAAGGGTTAAATTAACATGACGATCATTAAAACTATATCGAAATGAATATTCTTAATTATTGCATTTTAAAAGCTTTGTAGGTATAATAAATAAATGTGAATATTTCTTAAAAAAAAAAAAAAAAAAAAAAAAAAATTAATGACTTCATTTACAGTAAAAAAAAGTTTGTTATATTAAAGAGGAATTTTTTCCCTGTTAAACTCTTTTATAGCTTCTTTAAATGAAGCTCATTTTAATATAAAAATGACTAATTAAAAACAAATTAATAAAAGAACTAGTATTATGTTAGTGTTTTTTCTCTGTATGAAGATTATTTATCGGTTAACTCTAACATTGATTACCTTGGTATCTAAAAATAATGAAACACATACGAACATACGTATACACATGCATATAAGAATTTGCGTAGGTTTGTAAAAATTCTTAGTTTTCAGTATATATATTTTGGCTTTTACTCAAACGGCTAATACAAAAAAAAGATTAATATGTAAACCGTTTACTTAGTAATGTAATAATTTTACAAATTGCAATAATTGATGAACAAAAATAAGTAATTTTTTTAGTTCATGAACTAACTGTATTTGCGACAAAATCAGATTATTTTATTTACCTATATTAAAATTCAAATATAGATTAATAAACTTGCAAAAAAATTTTGTGATTCATCATATTTATGGATATATCCACATTTTTTACGAAAATAATCATTTCTAATAGAGAATTTATGTACTTTTTCAAATTTAATCAGTATTTTTACTTCTTATAAAGATTATTTTAAAATTCATAATTTTGTTTCATTACTTTTTTCTTTACTTCTGTTATTTCACTCTGAATTATTTTGTAAACAATTATTCGCTAATTCATGAAAATCTTAAATATCTCATTATGAGAGCTCATATTTTCCTTGCATTTATAATATCAAATTTTTTCGTTTAAAAACTGACAAGAGGTTTTAATACAAACAAATACCCTTTAAAGTTATAAATTTATTATATTTTACTTATTTTATAAAAATATTCGATAATAGTCGTTATTGCTTGAATAATTGGCTCATAGATACAAAAAATATATAATATAACTTATTTTAAATTTGTCATTATTAACATTATTCCTTTTTATAAGTAATAACCAGATTAAATAAATAAAATAAATTATAAATAAATTTTATAAAATGAAGAAATAAACTTTTTTATTACTATTATGAATTTTAATATAACCAATCAAATAGTATACGAATAAATTTTTAAGTCTTACCAGTTACTAGAGTTTCATAGACGATTGGTATGTGACCTTAAAATCAACTACTTGATTTTATAATTAGTATGCAGACGTTGGTATATTAAATTAGCATTGTGTCACGTTAATTAATTGTCAAATAAGAATTGTTAAATATTTTTTAAAATCATTCAAATACATTAAGACATTCGGTTTTCAATAATTTATTGATATAAACATTTAATATGTGAATAATTTATAGACTATTAATATTATTCAATTTATATTTAAGATAATTAAATTATTATAAAAATAAAAGTAATTTGAAATTGTCGCAAAAGTCTAGATAAAAAAAACGGTGTGGCAGTCTTTAAAACTGTCCGATAGAAGTGAAACTTCTTTACGAAGTTATAGAACTCATAAATGTTTATTTAATTTTTATCACTGTTTTTTTGTACGTTTAAACAATGTAGGGAAGAGAGGAGTGCACCATCAAATATTATAGAGAAAGAAAGAAAAAAAAAGAGGAAAAACCGCAAGCCGCTATTGCTTTCTTGATTCATTCAGATTTGTATTGTATATAGAGTATGCATGAATACATATAATATATCTGCGTTTGACATCAAATCAGTCCCGCGAGTTTTTCTTTACATGTATTTAGTACCTTGCTTTGCCGCGAAGGCGCGGACGCGCCTCCTATATACATACACTTCCGTTTAATTAGTTCCGTTGCATCTAGCGTCACGAAATCAATTCACTCCTGTATAATTTTGTTTATACATCGCTTATGGGAGCTGTATACCGTCGATAAAGAAGTTTCACTTAAAAAAGTATGTATAATGATAAATGGAATAGTAATTATAAAATGACTTACCCGTCCGTAAGCCTTGGACCTCTGACTTTCCTCGGTAATGTCAGCAACATAAGCAAACACAACTGAGAATGTACAAGCAAATACACCACTTATCGATATCATAGCAAAGAACCACCATGTGTTAATGCTCATCAATGGTATCGGAGCACACGTAAAAGCTACGGTTATTAAAAGAAAGAATTTACGACCCCAAACGTCGGATAATGCGCCGATCAACGGCGCCGAAAGGAACGATAATATGCCCTTGATGCCCATTATAAGGCCGTTCATAAGGAACGTATGATCTGGAAAAGTCTCATTTAATACCGATATTACCGGCATTGTTAACAGGCCCCAAGCGAAGAACTCCAAAAATATCACGACCAACGCATGGTACACCGACGCTTCTCCCACGCCCGATGTCTGTAACATAAAAAAAATAATACAATTTTAACATTTTTAATTATAAAAAGAAAAACATTTTTATAGTGAAATACTTAAATATTCCATACTGAGAAAAAGTTCTACTACAGTCTGGATTACTTTTTTTCAGTACAGATACTTTTTAAATAAATTATTCATGTATTTTTTTTTCTAACAATGTTAATGTTTTTTTAATCCCATTTTAAACATTTAAGTTTGTTTGCACATTTGTTAGACTTTGTTATTAAATGTCAGAGAAGATTTTTCAAAGCTTCAATCTATAATTGAATGAATAGAAAAATCTATAATTTGATAATAATAGCTTGTTTTGAAGGTCATACTTCAACCTCATATATAAAAAAATGATATGTGAAAATGATAAAATTGATTATTTATTATTTAATATTGTTTTTTTATAAATGTTGTACGTTGTCTATTTTATATATCAATACCTATAAGCTATGATACTAAATATTAGTAAATTCTTTTCATTCTTAATGTTAACTTTTTCTACGATTTTAAACGTAAAAATTACAAGCATATATGTTTCGTCAAAATCATAAGAAAATTCATAAAATAATATTACATTTGATAATAAAATTAGTTCAATACGTTTATATTATTAACAATGTAGATAAATGATACCCGTGTAATTATTTTATTTGTTTAATTCTTTGAATTCTGGAACAAAATTGTTTTCTCGTAAAAAAAATTTATTTTCATTATATCCATTTAGTTACTGATTGAATTTCGATCTCATCGGATCACATTCTTGGTTTCAATAGGTTACGAGCTTGTAGTCACATGTACAAAGAAATTTAATGAAAATGAAATAAACATTTTAAATGAATATTTGTTCAAAAGATTCTTTACAATTTTTTTATATTTGTTTCAAATTTTTACTCAAATATAATATGATGCAATAAAAGATTCATTTAAAAATGAATTAACGATTGAATTTTCATGCAGTATTATCAATAAAATGACTATTACAGATGAAGAAAAAGCATGTATACATTTTATAAATAAATATATCTGTAACCTAGAATAAAGCAAAATAACAAGCAAGTAGAAATTAATGATCTTATTTTCTTTTTTTTGTGTTTTTTTTTATAAAAAAAAATAATTACAATTTGTCTAATTGATAAACTTGGGATTCATTTCATTTAGTAGCGCGTTAATTAAATTACATGGAAGTTTTTTCTTCAAACTTCAACATTATCTTTATTCCATTAGATTAAAATTGTTTGATCATTGTTTATACTTTAGTAAGAACTTAATTATACATAATACGGATAGCTTATGTTAAACTAGCTTTTTATAGATTACCCGATAGCATTACTAATGCATGTATTTAACTTCCGCACTTACATATTGACTTTACATCAGATCGTTTCTCGAAGATGTTTTCGAACGCTTTTAATAATAAATTAGATAAATATATAAGTTTATTCCCAATACTTTTTTATATGAAGTGCTTAGATTCGAACTATTTAAGTGAATTTTTTATAGTTTGATAAAAGTTGAAAAAATATTTTTCCATGAGGGTTAAAATATTAAGTGATTCTTGGGAAAATTCGACGAAAAAAATAAAGTTGCTGAAATTTCAATGAAAACTAAAACAAATATTCCATGATACAATCGTAAAAAATTGAAGTATGAAAAAACATTACATTCATTGCGCTCAGTAAGATTCTAATTCACGTTAGAAATTTATACATCAAATATTTAGAAGAACCGTAATACATCAAAAATTGAAAGATATATTAACCCTTAGCCATCACGTATTTAGGTCAGCATATATACACGCATTTCTTTACCGCATTTATTAAAAAAAACACATACATATAGTGCTGCAGTAATATTTTTTTTATTTTAAACGAATCATGTCAGCATTAAATATTAGTACTAAAATTTTTATTCGTCATATATAAAACTTGAACACAAAATAATCGATACTTATAATATTTTATGATACTATGATGAAGAAAAATGTTTGGGATTTAGTGTGATAAGTATTATTTCGAATTTAGAAGATAAATGAATAGAGAAATATTCGACTTTTATTTAAACAAGAGTAATAACTCTATTATTTTGAAAATTAATATTTTAATTTATTATTTAATTCATTTGAATTTGTGGAAATTAATATTTGTATTAATTTTTATTTTAATGCATTTAAATTTGTGAAAATTAAAAATGAATTTAAAAAAAAAAATGATTTAAATATAGTCTATTTACTCATTCTCAATTATTTGACTCAATTAATGGAGTTAAGACTTTGTTATTGAACTAGAAAATTAAAACTGTCAGCTATCCTATCCATTTGCTTTATTAACCTTGCAACTTTAATTATAAAAGTAAAAGTAAAAATTTCTTTTCCAACTGTACAATGTATAATTGTTATAATAAATATAAAGTTTTTCCAGCTGATCCTAACCTTGAGATGTTGATAACATCTTTGGGCGATAGTACGCGTGGGACTAGCGGGTACAGCGGCATCTTGTGCATTATTAGTACCAGTTGTACTATGGAGCTCAGAGCAAGAAGGGCCCAAGCCCTCTGCATCAAGACTAGTCGCCCCGGGGGTCATGGCCCCGCAGGTACGACTTTCAATCTCACTTAAATCGCTCCATGATTTATTATTTATTATATCTAACTCTTCCTTAACGTCGTTAATATCAACCGTTGTCTCCTTTCTAGTTGTCGCTGACGTTGATGTTGTTGTTGTTGCTGTTGCTGCTGCCGTTGCAGCAGCTTCCTCCCCATCGTCGTCGTTTTTAATTCTTGGCCGACGTCAGGCCAGCAAGGTGAGCTTAGGCCTGATGGACATTTCATTGGGACTAGATCAATGAATTTTAAGATTGATATTTGTAACAATCTTAATTTACGATCGGCTCATCAGCTTTATTTGGTACTTTTAATTCTGATATAACTTTAAAATGATTGCCCATGAATAAAATAAACTAGACTTTCGTTTTCAATATGTTCTGTATTTAAGTTTAAATTGAGATGCACGGAAAGGCATATTCATTGAGCGTCTTCAGGCAATATCTATATATCAACTTTATTCTGTCGTATTCCTTATTAAATCAATTCAGAAGTATACAGTCAATGTATTTATACATGTCTTTGTAGGGCAGACAAGCGCACAAACTATCACACTAGGTATACAAACAATGACAATATCGAAGGTTAGTCTTTAGATATATTTAGCTTGTTCAATTAGCTTTCCGTAAGAAAATATCTTATGTACTTTTTATGTTTTTTATGCTCTTGTTTCAATTATTTTTTAACAAAATCAGGCAAGATTGTCAATCGCTAAAAAAATAGATAGCTATGTGCCTTGTAACGTGCGTTTTGGACCACAGCTGTTATTATTGGTATATATGTGCGTCAGTTTATTACAATTCAATAAAATGCAGTCTATCCTAAAGCATCCCTCGTCAGAATGAACGTTTCCAAATTTACCGTTTAAATCTTTAAAATTCATCAACGCAACGTTTAACCATGTAGAATATTTCACTTTAATCTTTCATTAACTAAATAATCCCGTGTATTTTCCACAACACTGTCACCAATCACTATTGTATTATTTTTATTTTTTTTTAATTCTGAAGAGGTGGTTATCGTCGAGTCACGGGGTCGTTTTCGACGTATATGTTGGAATCGATAATAACGCGCAGACTGATATAACAAAATCTCTCTAATAACTAATGATTTAAGGAACTTTAGATTTATTTTTCTAAACAAATTCAACCCTGATAATGACACATATGACTGTTAAAAAGTGAAGAAAAATAATGCATAGCAGAGAGAGCACGAGGTCTCCTTTTCTCTTCGCTAGGGCGACCCAACTCCAACTCTTTCATTTCTTACTCGTGGTTCTCTTTGCGCGCGCGCTTCATTATATACATATACACATATCTTTCTTTCTCTTTTCGTTATATAGAGGGGAAAATGCGGAGGTCTTTTCTATGTTTTTTTTTTAACTTTATATACATGTATACATTAGATGTATCTCTCTTTGCTTCGGCGCACGAGCATAAGCTCATCTGGGGCGGAGCGCGCGCACCTTGAGCAACTTTCGTCAATGTCACGGTTCGCTATTTTACTCTCTCATTCTATCTGCGCACGCATTTGTTAATAACGCGCTTTTCTTCTCATTCATACCTTTCTCCCTTTCTTTAATGTTAGATAAGAGCTTTTTACAGACTTCTGTACCATCGCTATTTTTTATTCATTCTTGCGAGCATTTGTTTTAAGAAAAAATCAAGAAATTTGGAATTTAAGTTAATTTTTTTTCTACTGATGAAATATTGGCGAACTTAAACTTAATTTTCTATGATACAAGCTTAGGCTTTTATTTTTCTAAAATATAATAATCAATTATTAAAACAATTATCAAGTTTAAATTTTTACTATTATTGCCAATACTGCATTAACAAATAAAAAAGGGGGTTGAATTTGTTGTTTGGATGAAGTTTACCCCTGTTTATAAAATTGAGCGTGCGCTGTGAGAGAATGTAGGAGGCTCGTCCGCATTGCCACCACCACTACCACCATTATCACGATATTTCGCGGATTTTGATTTTGCCTGTATGCTCGCGCATGCCCAAGCTTTAATATGTATACATTGGATGAGTTATTTGTAAATCTTTGTGATCTCGCAGAAAGAAATATTTTCTTACTCCTAGATTTATGTACACAATAATGTATTTGTATGTTTAATGAAAATTGGTTTTTGTTTAAAAAAGGGAAATATATGAAACTAAACGTATAAAGGGACTCGTCGAATATTAAATTCCAGAAACTTTCATTCTCCCCAAATTATTATAAATTACATTAAATTTATTTCATTGTAAAAATCAATCACAATATACCTACAACTAAGAAAAATAATATTTTAAAATGTATCTTTGAAATTTCACATTTGCCATATTTTTTTTTATAATTATAATAAATTTATCAGTCGAAAAAATTTTGTATTTCCTTTCGTATTACGCTTATATTTCATTGTAAGCTTTTAAGCCTAGATCCCGAGCATACTACAATTCATTCATCTTCCAAACATAGGCCGAAACGTTCGCATAGTTGCACTAATAATAATTAGGTCAGAAACTGGCGCGCAATATTAATTTATTATGGATCTTGGGCGCGCAACCTTCGCCCTTTTAACAAAACGACAATAAATAAACTAATTATCTTTACGCAGCTACCAAGGATGGGCTATAGTATAAGGGGTTTAATTAGTAACTAAAAAAAAATTTACTGTAGACATGTGATGAGTTGTTTTGAAAATTAATTAAATTTTTAATTAATTTTTAACAGTGGGCGTTATTAATTAAATTAATGCCTTTTGATATAATTTATACTGTGTATTAAATGTATTTATATATTAAATAATAAAGCAGAAAAATTATTTGTATTTTCTTAACATAGAACAAAATTTTTAAAAGTTCAGTATTAATAAAATGCTTTTATACATAAAATTTCTTATTAATTTGTATTTCAACTTATAAAACACATCTTCCTACAAAACTATTTATGGAATCATATTTATGTTACATGAAATGTATCTTAAAATTTTATCTCATAAATTTGAGAACTGAAACTAAAAGATTAACAAAAATTATAAATACATACTTTTTACGATCTAATAAATACATTTTATACTTGACTTATTTATTGAAAATGTATTTTCTAAATATTTATGAAAAAATTATCATGAATGCGATAGAACTGCATGATAAAAACACTTCAAAAACAAATTTTCGTTTGATATTTTTATAATAAAAGCATAGATTTCTTTAAACTTTAATAAAAACATTTTTATTCAAAATATTTGTTTTAGTACTTTAGTTATAAAAATTAAAAATTTTATAAAAATAATTTTACGATGTAAGTTGTGCATATCATTGATTTTTTATTTCTCCTTAATAAAACATTTTATCGGAATAACAAAATGTCACTGAAATACATGTTTTATATTATTTGAATTTTCAGTTAACCTGACCCAGTTTAAAATAAACTGATCAAAATATATACAAAAAATATGTAAGTTTATTATGCATACATTTATATAAATGATTATTTTAAACGTATTTAAAAATAGCATTTACATTATACCTATCAACATGAGTTTTATGCAAATTTCTCAATTTAAAAAATATTTATCTCTCGAGCATGATGGAAGGAAATGAAAATATAGTTCAGGAAGATAAAAATTATGAGAAAACAATTGAGAATTGTGAAAAAATGTCTCATTTTAAAAAATAATCAAAAATTTGTATGAAAAAGATTAAAAATTCTTGAAATGAAAAATGATTATTCGGTAAGTTCACTAACAATTATTAATAGTTTTTAGGAATATATTTCATTGTCTGATACTTGTATGAAAAAGATATTATTTTTAATTAAAGTTATCTTTGGAAATAGTATATTTTGAGAAGAAAAAATTTAGGAAGATAAATAAGAGAATTCTTGCATGTTTGTAGTTTATATTCATTAAGATAAAGTTGTTAATTCAATAAGTAGTTCTTTAACAGTAATTACAGCATCAACGAACTTTTTTCCTCACTAAAAGTTAACCGTGACCGAAATAAATGATTCTTAATTTTCAAAAGATATTTCTTAAAATTAACTATAAAATTATTAATTAACTTATATATTAAAAAAGTACATTTGTACTTTCAGTTATAAAAATGATATTAGTGGTTATTGATAAATAATGATTTTGAAGAAAATTACGGAATTTTTCCGATAAAATAATTTATAGATGATGTAATGCGGTACATTATTTAGATATGGTTACCAACATTGCAGTTTCCCGAATCTTTAATCTGTAAAATTTTCCGAAATATCTAATGTTATGATATTAATTAGTTAAAATGGAAGGCTGTAAAGAGATATTTTTAAAACTTTTGGATTAAGAATAAAAAATTTTGAAAATTGTAATGTCGGTATTCTATATCCCCTTAAAAAAATGTAGCTATCTTATCTTTTTTCAAGTATTTTTGTTACAAAAAAGTAGGAAAAAACAAATAAAGAAGTCTTCTGCGGCAACTTTATTACGTAATATTATACTAACAATAGCCATTAGGCTTCCAATTTGAAGTGTTGAAAATCTTAGTTTTTGCCTCTAATACGTATTGCACAATAACAACAGACTTAAAACTGCAGCGGAGAGAAGAGCATGGACATTGCACAAGGAAAAAGAACAGATACGGAAAAAGAAGAAGTATGAAACATGATATGGACATAAACGCCCAGAAATAGAAAAAGAGATTAAAAAAACTATAAGTGATGGAACTTACAAGAATAGTTCAACTCCATGCTTAACCAACTCGCGAGAATAGTTTACAAGTACGACAAGAAATATTAGGTTTAGTTAATGGTAAATTTTCGTCAATATCTATACAAAATATATTTTTTTAATGTAAATTAACAAATTTTTATTCATTACCATAATCTACGGTTGAATTTTGAGATTAATACTTCAAAGAAAATAATAAAATAGAGTTGTTATTTTAAAAACTAAAAAAAATCCGTATACTGACTATAAATAATAAAAATCTCCAATGCGGTACTTCAATAAGAGATCATCAGTAAGCGCGCATGACTCTGCAAGCACGTGTTAACCTCACGCCGGAATTTCATTTTGCCTCTACGCAAAATTCAATTGCAACTACATCAGATCGCAATTTTCTCATCATCATAACTAAAAAAAAAAAGAACTGAAACGTTGAGCTTACTACAGCGTTATTTTATGAAGGTATAAAATGCTTACAAATATTTACGAATTCAATTTTAACGGGTATATTAATTTATAAGATAGTTTATGAGTTGATTGCCCATAACGTTGTTGACTTAATTATGATAATATTTAATAATTTTATGAAAATTTTAATAAAAATATCTTCAACTTATTTTAAACATTGTTATATAAGTGTGTCTGACATGACTAAAATGTACTTAATACGTATGATTTGTTCGTAATACTTCTGCTATGTATAACTCTCTTTACATAAAAAAACTTATTTAACTAAAAATAAATAATTTACGTTAACTGTTATTTATGTAATTTTAGAAATAATTCTTTTTATAAATTAACTGATGGGATTTCAAATATAGATAAAAGATAAAAGTGGATGATTTATAAGAATCCCTGGTATATCGGTACACAGAGAGAATTTTTACATAAAATTTGCAGTCAAATTCCGTACAAAAAATAGTGACCCCTATTGAAAGGAACTACTTATTACTGTGATTATATTATGATGACATCTCAAAATGTACAGAAATGTAGTGAAAAAATTACTAACATGCACGGTATAAATTATTGGAATAATTTAAAATTTTATTCATGTATGTATTCAATTAAATTCAGAGACAGGTATCGATCAAATAATCTGAAAATATACGATGTCTCACGATTGTAGAGACGATTATCGTAATTTTTATAGGAAAATTTTCTTTTTGTAGAATTGAAATGATGTAAGAAACATGATACTGACATAAACACCTAGAAATAGAAAAGAGATAACTACAAGTGATGAAACTGACAAGAATAGTCTAAATTAATACTTAATAAACTCACAAGCATTAGTTACAAATATGAGTAAATATTAGATTTAGTTAATGATAAATATTTGCTAAAATAATTTAATTAATGGAATCCTGAACTAATTACAGTGTTATTTTATTAAGGTACCATACAAAGCGGCTGCAAATATTTACAAATTCAATTTCAACTGGAATATTAATTTTTACTGCAACCATGAAGTAGCTTTTGTAATTTTGACAATATTCAATTATTTTACAAAAATGTTACCTTTGTAAATGATATTTAATTCATCTCAGTTTAACAAACATCTCTGAAATTCTACCATTACATACATATGCATATACGTGTAAGTGAACATGTAAAAACAAATCGTATCAACTATTATGAATATTCAGTAACATATGTTATAATATCTGTATGTAAAGTAAATATCTCCATTAAAATTTAAATCTAGTAAACTTTAGCTCTGAGGGCCTGTAAAAGTAATTCAATGTTTATAGGTATAAATACTTTTTAAAACTAATTTTAAAGAAAAGTAAGTGAGTTTTTTTTAAATAAAAAATTTTATTTATTTATTTATTTATTTTATTTAAATATTTTATTGTTACTTTATTTTCTCAATATTTTAAAGTTCAAACATGTTTTATGCTAGCTTTTATATATAATTTATGATAATATTAATTAACGTAAACTATATGCGTTAATTTTACGTATACAAGAAAAATGAAAATATAGACTGGAACAGTTAAATTATAATTCTATCTCTAGAGATAAATGATTTAATAAAATCCAAAATTATAGTAATTGAGAAAATACAAATGTTTAAAATTTTTACCGCAATTCATCAACAATAAGGACAAACATCAAATGTAGAGGTTAAGTAAACTTTCTTAGCACGCACCTCTGTAGATTCTAATTATTTCTCTGCATAAGGTTAATTTAGCTGCACGCTATTTTTTTAATTTATTTAATCATCAAAAAATCAAAATTTCGTATAATGAAATTCATTATAAAAAATAATATAAGTTATAAAAAAATATCTCAACATGAGATAAACTAGACAAATAAACGTCAAATAAGTCAATCTTTTAATTTGTCATTTTGGATATTTCAGTTTATTATCTTATTTCAAAGAAAGAAAATATACTTTTAAAATGTCCTGATAATATCGATAGAAAAAACGAAAAAATACCGACTGTATTGTAATACATATGCGTAGATTTTTATAGTCGTGCCATTTTCGCATTTGTAATTACGTGGCAGAATCAATGTCAGTGTCATCGATCTAATCCAAGCCTTTATCATCAAAATTATCAGGGCCATTTATGTGATCAAAATATAATGTAATATGCTTCAATCGTTATACTTGACGGTTCTTGAATTAGAAGGTCGATACTTCGTCACTGCGGCAAATTATTTCTTTTCAAGCTTGTTTTTTTATTTTCAAACAAAAAATATTATTTTCAATATTTTCGTAAAAAATTCGTGAAATGTGTTATACTTTTATTTTTTGTTTTATTGTAGAGACTCAAGTACATTAAAAAACTAATTATACGAGTTAAAAAGTGTAGGTACTAAATACAACCGACTTTAATAACATAGATCAATAAATAAAAAAGCATTGTTAGTAACCATATATATACATTCAAAGTTATATATAACAATGGAAAAAAGTTTATTTCTCATCAACTAACTCTATTATTCTCACTCACTCGACTTGATATCAATAAGCATATTAGGTTATTCTTCGAAGAAAAATTGTTAGAACTTTTTTCCAAGTCTAAAAATAGAAAGTAAATTAATGGTTATATGCATCTTAGATTTCATCTCGATTTTTTCATTATTAATCCTGAAAGAAATTGATCATTTTAAAGTTTTAAAAAACTTTTTTGTTATGATTTTATCGCATATTATTATAGTTATACTCTGTAAGTAATAAAAAATAAATGGATAGAAAAACAATAAAAAAATGTTTTAATAAATTAATAATATTTCTTGCAATCAATTCATGTCGGATTGTAAATTTATAATAAAAGAAACTTTTTGTTTAAATATACTAATTTACATACATTTATTAGAATACCGAAATGGTCAATTTCCAGTTAAACTTTTACTTTCTTTTCTAAAAGTTAAATTTTAAAATTACGTCACAAAGACCATTTGATTTACAAAATAATGTACGTTTGTTTCTTTTCAAAGAAACAAAATTTTAAAATTTTGAAATTCATTTATCAGATTAATTATTAAATCACTATTTTAATTAACTGTTTAATTAAAATTTTAATTTTGAAATTCGCATTCTTTGCAATTATTTTACAATTTATTTTTACAAAATGAATAAATTTCGTTTTAAAATTTATTTCTTTGCAGATTAATTTAAGCTTTAGCATTTAAAAATGCAATTCTTCGTCACGAAATTTTTTTTTATTCATGTACTTTGCCAGTCAACATATGAAATAATTACTATCACGTCATGAAGATCAAACTTTCGTGTTGTATCGCACTAAACATTAAATTTTAAACTTGACATGAACTTTTATTTAAGAACAAGCTATTTTGTTTTAAAATTTCAGGTATACTAATTAGACGAATAATAATGCGAACAAAAATAATTTTTAAATAGTATAAAACCTTATATCCCAATGCAGATTTTATTCTTAATATACTGTAGATGAAATTAGTATTTTCATGATTTTTATTAAAAAAATGTTCATAATTACACTAGAAAATTTTATATTTTTATCCAATAAGTTTCATTAAGGCACATACGGTACAAAATTGGCGCCAAAGTCATTTATGGTTGAACAATCCAGGCGTATACAACACCGACAAAAATATCAATCTATTTTTGCTGACGCATCAATCCCAATAAAGATAAGGAAAATTACTAAAAACTTTCAGTCAATTCGTTCATTGAGTTTGAAATATTGAAGTTTCGAAATAAAAGAGAATAGTAAATGAACGTGGTTTTAAGAAAGATTTATTGTATTAATTTCGGTATGGATCTTCAGTTCAAAACAATTATGTTTAAAAAGAAGACTCGATGCATTATAAATATAACATGTATATAAAATTCTTATGTAAGAATATGAATTAAATTACCATATACTTTTGCATTTTCTAAATCTAACTTTTAGTAATAATTCGAAAAAAAAGACTAATTACATATGTCAATATAAATAACAATACTTGTATTACTATGAGAAAAAATTGATAAAATAAAATTTTTTTCGCAGCATTCAACATCGATTAACTTGCATTATAAAATTTTCTTTGATTGAAATCTGCTGGTCGTCAAGCCAACACGTTTTAACGTTACATATACATACACCCTTGAACGAAACGCTAGCGCGCTAACAAATTGGCCGGGAATTGGCCTGATGCGATAGCTGCTTCACAAGGCAATGCTTTTAATACTATATGCATGTATAGAGAATGAAAATTATTTTTCTAGCATATATAACAGGAACGAAGCTACAGAAGCTAATAACCCCGGAGTTGATCGGACTTTGTTATTACTTTGAAATATTGAGTTTTAGCATGTTTGATATTAAACATTGTTAGCATTGCGAATTGAATGAAAAGTAAAGAAATTTCGAACACATCTGTTCGAAATTTAAATTATATATTTTATGATAAAAAACATTTTCAATAGAATTAAATATACTTTTTTTAAAATTGATTTTTTATATTTCAAATTTTAAGCCCGTAATTTTTGTCACATTTCTGAGCTCTTACCTAATTTTAAAAAAATGCGAAAAGTATTAGTCTTCTCATTAAGAAATTGATATTAAAATGATTGCAAAATTTTAGCTTATATAAAATTTTTAACACCGATTTTTGCGTCACTTTACTGCTTTATTCAGATAGTTATTTTTATTAAAATTTTTATAATCTAAAACTAATTTAAGTATTTAGTTAAGTAGCACTATAATAAATTAAAATTTTCGTTTAAAGCATGTAGTAATATTATCCTAAAATATTATTTCTCAATTATTTAATAGTTAGCTTACCGTAAAATTTTGTTAAATAATTTTTAACAACAACATGTAGATAACATTTAAGTTTTATAAACTATTATTAATTTTTAATTTTATTAAAGAACCTTCTCAAGGTAAAGGTACACTGAGAAAAAAATTTCATCAGATCAACTGAAATGTTATTGATTCAACAGATCTGCTGTTAATCTGACATAATTCTTTTGATTTAACAGAATCTGTGCAGTTGAAATAGCTCGAATACGATCGTGCTGCCAATTTAACTGCACGGCTGTTGATATAATTGAATAACAGTTAACATAAAAAGACATAAGTCAAAATAAAAGTATGACTTACATTTCAACAAAATTTTATGAATTGAATCAATAAAATGTGCATGCTCAAAATAACTGATGAATTATTTCAATACAAATGTTTCAATTTAATTATATCAACAGCACGGTTGTTGATATAATTGAATAACAGTTAAAATAAAAAGAACGTAAGTCAAAATAAAAGTATGACTTACATTTTAACAAAATTTTATGAATTGAATCAATAAAATGTGCATGCTCAAAATAACTGATGAATTATTTCAATACAAATGTTTCAATTTAATTATATCAACAGCACGGTTGTTGATATAATTGAATAACAGTTAACATAAAAAAACATAAGTCAAAATAAAATATTTATCATTTATGTCGTTGATAAATTTATTTTATAAAGATTTTTGTTATTCAATAAGTATTTTTAAATCTCCCGCTTTTCAAAACAGTTACGTTTCGATAGTACAATACTAGATGGCGTATTTCTTGTAACCCGCAAGTGGTGAGATTGCACGTCAGTTAGTATATAAGAACGAACGAATTTATCCGCTGTATGTAGAAATGCGATGCGATGCGATGCATATCGATTATTAGCGAGCGATGTTAAATTTTAGTTGTAAATATCAATAGTGTAGTGTGAAATATTTAAGAAAATGTTAAAAAATTTCACTTAAGAATTTGTATAATGATCATTGTTTATAGTATGAATTATGTGTTGTTAATTAATATCTAGAAATCGGAACACAGTGAGCTGTGAGTTTCAACTAAATAAAAAAGTTTTTATCATCTTTAAAACTTATTTGTTTGACACAATAAAAAGTATCAGCTATTTTGACTTACTTTGCTGTTAAATTAAAGTTAATTTTAAATTGAATCAATATTACGATATCCATCAAATTAACAGAACTCGTCTGTTAAATGAATAGAATATTTCATCGTGGTATATTAACAGAAGGATTCAGTTGATACAATCATATTTTTTTCTTAGTGTATGTTTTTTATATTCTATTGTAATAAAAATTTATGAATACTTTTATAATAAAAAAGTAAAGTTTTTCAAAGAATGTCATTCGATCTGTAACCATTTTATCTCTTTATATATAATGAAAAATAAATTAATTTATCGTTGATTCTATAAAATTTTTATTACTCAATATCATCAAATTTTACAAATAGTGACATTAAACACCCATATATAAATCATCTATAACCGGAAAGGTAATATCTTCGATTTCTAATCGCAATACGATTGAAGATTCAATCTCCATATCTTCTTCTTTGAATCACTTTATAATAAGATTTAGAGAATTAATTCAAAGAGTTTCTCATTTCGCAAGAATATTTTTACGCGTTCTTTTTACAAACTTATTTTACATTGTATTTCTGAAATATGCAATTAATTTTTTTTTTTATATTTGAAAAATTAAAGGATTGCCGAAAAATGATAATAAAGATTTTAAGATGTTATGAAACAGATAATTATTATCTAATCATTCGTAACCTTTTAGGATCGAGTGAAAGGAATTTGAATCTCGGATTTTTTTCTATCAATAGGGTATTTTATTCAGTCTAATACTAAATTATTTAAAGTTATGAGCTATTTGACCTCATTTTTTAGATTAAGAAAAATTATTTTAAATTAACGCAATAAAATTTTTGAATAATGAATCTTAAAGATTATTACCAGAATCATATAAAAATTTAAATTAAAACAATTCAATTAAAAAAAAATTATCCAAAAATTCTACTCGATTATATCATTTTTATTGAAAAAAAATTAAATTTGAATTTTACGTTATTATATTAAATTTTAGTGATCATTTTGTTTTCTAAATTCCTACATCGTTTTTATTTTTTCCAATCCTGCGAATCATTTTGAAAATTTAATTTTAATACAATATAGAATAGAGAATTTTTAAAAATAAGTGTATGCAAATTACTAAAGAATATATTATTAAAGTATATAAATTTAACATTAACAACTGAGGTTGTCAGTGGCTCATTCGGTAGAGCGCGATAGACTCATAATCTCGATGTTCCGAGTTCGAATCCCGTTCTCGGCCGATTGATACAAGCATCACTGTATGTTACATGTGCTTTATTCACAAACACGCTGACGACCTCTGTCACTAATTAGCGTCGCAATGATAGCATAAATACAACGACATTAAATTAAATAAAATAAAAAAAAACTTTTAATGTTTAAATGATTTATTTCAGTTGGATAAATTATA
Source organism: Anastatus disparis (assembly GCA_017163975.1). Taxonomy (NCBI): domain Eukaryota; kingdom Metazoa; phylum Arthropoda; class Insecta; order Hymenoptera; family Eupelmidae; genus Anastatus; species Anastatus disparis. The sequence continues at coordinate 9,534,839 of JAFFSR010000251.1, forward strand.
CTATATGATAAACGATTAAAAAAATATATTTTGCAAATTTTAGAATAATTAAATTTTTTAATATCTAATATAATAAAAAAATTATATTGACTTTAAACTAGGTAAAGTTTTCTTTTATAATACTAAGATAAACTTCATTATCTCATTTTATTATACTAACAGAATAAAAATAAAAAATTTTTAGCGTTATCACATTAATAAAAGATATAACATGTTTGAATAATGTTGTGTTTAATTAGCTAGAGCTTTATTCCCATCTTATGCAAATTTTTAAAACCAACTAATTTTTTATTCTAAAACACATTTTCAATAATAAATTTAAATAAAATATATTTTTTTCAATACTTTTTACAAAAAAAATCATGTTGCATAAAGCATTCAATTTGTAAAATGATTCTGAACAAATATGGTATTTGTCGTTAAATAATTAAACTGTGATTTTCTCTCTGAGTCAAAGTTATTCGCTATTATGGAATAACCCCAATTCATTTCGGTTTACTCTCTTTTTAATTTCATTTGCTTCATGCAAATAAAGAAGCTCGTACAATGAATAAAAAACCGCGTATAGACATATGTTCCGAAAATTGGAAATTCTAAATTTGTTGAAATTGAAAAATAAACCTGATTGCAGACAAAATTTGGATAATAAAATCACGATTTTGCATTGTATTTTAAACTGGTTTTCAAATTATAAAATAAGTGAATTTGCATGTACACAATGTAAGATGCATACATGTAAATTCATTATGTTATGATAAACATTCCATTCACATTTTTCCAATAAAAATTACATAAGTTTTCATTTTTGTAAAATGCTTACATATTCTTAAATTATCAAAATATAAAAATCAAGATAAAGGGTTTTAGAAATTGTTGAAAAAAAAAACTCAATGCTTACAAAAATTACGTATACTACTTTTGCTGTACCAAAATAAGGACAAAAATTTATCATTGTTCTGTCAAAATCAGAAAGCAAAATAGATTTAAATCAACAAAAATACCAATGATTATCATCAGGAAAATCTATTAATTTCCTGTTCGTTTGTTAAAAAATAAAAAAAAAAAAACTTATAAAAGATAAAAATCCACCCTCTCTCTTTTGCCTCCCCACTATGCTGAAACTTTGCGCAAAACCGAGCAGTCATGACAAAGAAAAACTACTCTATAAAAGTAAAACGACAAAATAGGTAAGTAAAAAGAAAGAGACCATATACGAATTCCGTGGCACATACGAAAGAAAAGGAAGGAGCTGGCTGATTGCCTTGAAAAACGCACATGAGTCAGACACAGATAAGACATAAAAATATATACATACATGTATGTGTGTGTGACAGGTATATATATCTATACACATGTACAAACGTGCGTAATACCCGCATGTACGTACAAAGAAGTTAAGATAAACAATGAATAATCTGCTGAAAGCTCAAATTTTTACATATCATAGTCTTTTTGAGCGAATGATTTGTTGGAAAATGTTACGCAGGTTGACTATCTAAATTTTAAATGGCTTAAAAAGTTGTTGTTAAAAGCTTTTTAAACTAGTGCAGGTTAATTACATTCACAGCGTATGGAATGGGAGATATTTTTCCGATAGAATAATGCAAGAATCGTGGGATATTTGTACACGCTGAGTGAAAGCTACTTTATTGAAATAGAGCAAAAATTCATTTTATCTCATGGTTCGCGAGGATTGTCAGTTTGGAATTTTATTTTTTATGCGTGATATTTGTGAAAAATATAAATTTATTAAAAAGCAATTTGAAATTTAATCTGTCATGCGTAATTTTACGTAGACACTAACATTTTATGATTTTCTTTTTATTGTTCTGTTGGTAAAAAAATAAAGGTTTACATATCTGTTTTTATGCGAAAACTTTTAAAATAATCATCGCTTCGTTATCAAAACTTACAAAACAACTCTTAAGAATAATAATTAGCAAAAATGTAATTGAACTTTGTAAAAATATATTACAATGATTTATCTAACAATAAATGTGTATATTCTATTATTTTTAAATATTTCTACTTTATTAATTAAAATCTTTCCTCTCAATATAAATAAAATACAGCCGTCTGAACGATTATCTTATCTTTCAAAATATACTTACACTTATTTTTTTACTGATATTTACGCTATTAATATTCCACTGTATATGAATTTCTTATAAACGATATTTAAATAACCTTTCAGAAAGTATACATTAAAGCAGCCTAGAAAATTATTTAATAGTTTCTAGAATTAAGTTTCTCAAAAATACAACAATTTTTCCATAAATTAATTAATATTTAATTACATTTTTTTCGAATGAAGCCTAGTTTATAGAATTAATACAATTTTGTTCGATATTTCGGAATTTTTTGTGCGTAGTGACGAAATTTAATTACCCGAAGTTAAAAACGCGAATTTTAAAAATATTTAACATTTGAATGAAGCGAAAGGAAAAAGTTGTTACGATATAATGCTAATGATAAAAACATCATTAATTCGAAATTTGATTGATTCTGGAATAATACGTGTATAAACTGGACAGTTAAAAAAGAATTAGAATTTTTGAATGTTTTTCTAATGATCTTTTTCTTACTTTCGAAGACAACGTAAATTTTAATGAAGGTATCTATTATAAATTGTAAAAAGTTTCTCTATGGGTTAACAGTGTAACAATTCAGTGTTACGCTTTGTCAATACTTGGATCAATTCAAGATGTGATTATACTTTCTGTTTAATTTTTTTTTTTTTAATTCATTATTTATTGTATTAAATAGAATCGTACTAAAAATGTTATAAAGCGAACTCCGCCCAATTCCGTCTAGACTCATTAAACATTAAGTTATTAAATTTCGTAATTTTTGCTAGACGCTGTTGAATAAATAAAGATAACGCGCTGTACATTAAGACTAAATTAAACGTATTTTCCTTGTAACTGACATATCAAAGTTTTGTATATCGCTTGTTTAAAAACATAAATCAAGTTTCTTTAAATATGTTTTTTTCTCGCAAAGAAGCACAGTGAACTTTAGCTTTTTTTCTACAAATTTATCACCATATTGTTCATTTTTAAATTAATTTTCTCTTATTTAATAAAAAAGAAGATTAAAAAAGTTAATGATTTATTGATTAATTTTTATAAAAATTATGAAAACTTTTAACAATATTTCTGAAGTACATTTCGTATCCTCTTAATATAATATAAGCATCGTTCTGATGAAAATTTGTACACTAATGTTTTATGCGTTTACAAAAAAAATGCAGATTTGATATAATTTTTTTTTTGTAAATGTACAGAAAATTTACTAAGCGAATAGTAGAAAGTAGACTACGCTCTTTGTAAATAATTCAACTGTGAACAATTGCATTTCTTTTCTGTATATATCAAAAGCAATTTGATTCTAGTAAATAAATTGAATTCGTAATGATTTTTAAAACAAATAAAAAAATATTAATATTAATTCTACTTAAAACAAAATAATGATGAGATTAAAATTAATTTTGTCAAAATAGTTTATAATTATATTATTTATTAATAAAAATATATTTATAGAAATGTCGAAAATAAAAGTAATTTAAATTTGGTAAAAATTGAATAAACATAGAATTATTCAAGAAATTAATAATTTTTTTCAATTGTATGACCATTTAGTATAAATTTTGTACAAATCACGACGAACGATCGTGTCTTGGTCATTACATTTATGTATACACGTTTTATCTAAAAAACTTATGAAAGAAAAAATATATTTAATAAAATAATACGTTTAAACAACAATGCATTCGCAAGTTTTTGCAAGCAATAAACGTGTTCATTAATTTTTGTCCACGTCTACTTTGAAAAAAATATGACGCGTGCGCGTTGATAATGTCTCTTTGCCTTTAACTGAGATTACGTCAACATCGTCAGTTGGAATTAAGACATAAAGAAAAGGAGGAATTCCCAAATTAAACTTTTGTTATTTTTCCGATTCACTTTGATTGTTTTATATCGAGAGCTTTTTTAACCTTTGATATTTATGTTCTAGTTTTACAGATGGAAAGAAAATGTCTTATGTAGATTGGAAAAAAATTAAAACTTGATATTTAATGCTTGGGGAGAACCAGTTTTATGAAATACAAAAATTTTATATATATAAATACATATATATGTATGGATATATATGTATACATACATATATAATTTATTACTTTTGGTTGCATATATTTTTATTAATTTTAAATAATTTTAGTATTAATATCTTGTAAATAGTACACTCAAAACTAATAAAATTATTATTTACTATTACAATAATTAAAATAAGGGATTCGATAAAAATTTTTAAATTTTAAAAATATTAATTAATAATTTTTAAGTGAATAAATTCTTGAATCTTATTTAGATGTCTTTTCTAAACAATTTTTATTTCTTTTAAAATATTTTTAAGCAGTAATTTTTATAATGATAAATATCAAATGTTTAAGCATAATTTCAAGATATAAGATAATTTAATCTACACAGTTCTTTTTATCAATAGTGACACGTCAGACTATATCCAAATGAACAAAGCTTAACCTTCTTAACACCTGTTTGATGTGGATATTAATAATTAATAGATTAAATATAACTATTTATTATTTAAAATTAAAAGCTTGTTAATAAAAAAATAAAATAAATAATTTATAGACATGCATTTTTTTCTTTTCAGTTTTAAACTATTATTTACCTGCGGTGTAAATAACATTTTATATTTTTATTGTTATAATTAGACAACGTCAATGAACTTTTGCTTAAGTGTAATACCAAGCAATAGTGTATGGCTATACTATGAAAAACAATTTTTAATAAATATTACCTTCATTTCTGATTGTACAAAATGTAACACGTTCAAATTTACTTTGACATATTCTTTTTGTACTACATTGAATTATCGCTCAAGATAAAAAATATATTTTTGATAACAAATACCATACGATTGAACAGAGATAATTTTATATTTTTCTAATTCTTTCTTAATAGCAAATACTTAATTTTTCTACACATGAATCAAATAATATTTATTTTACATAAATATATCTGTTACTTTTGAAATAATTTAATTCTTTTTTAAAAGTTCCTAAATCCAATGTGATAATTAAACTTCGTCTAACAAACTGTCAAATAAACTTTCTTATTCTTTCATGCAACAATTGACTTATTGCTTTCTCTCTGAAATCCATAATACAAACATCATGTGTAATTATTGGTATACGTTTCACTTGATCTCTTTTCAAACTTGTGTAACATTGTACGTACATATAATTTGGTAAACCTATAATCTAATACATATTTATATCTTGAATAATTGTTTTAAATAAATTTAAATAAATAGATCTTCAAACAATGTTTTTACATCAGTCATGTATAAAATCAACCCCATAGATTAAGTTACCACTTGCAAACAATATCCAATTAAGAAAATGCAAAGTAAAATTGGAATAAAAAAGAAAAGAAACTCACTGTAATAACTCCATCCTTCATAATGGATTTTCGACTACGGATGATCATACCCACGACCTTCTTCGAGACCTTGGCTGGCATGCTAACGCACTGGGCGCAAAGGCTCTTGCGCTTTTTGAGTTTCATTCACAAGGCTCTTTCATTCGACTTTTAGTTAACAACAATATAAACTCCTATCCTGCTTTTAGCTTTTATTTTTTTAAATTTTTTGCTTACACTTGAGTATTATTATCACGATAAATAGTTGCCATTTCCAATTGTATTCAAACACTACACCACCAGTAGCATTTCTGGCCGGTTGGGTTTTCTATTTCCTCACGGACGCGCACACTTACCTTAAACACCGTTCTTTTTTTTCTTTCACACGTTGTTATATTATATTATACACCTTTAGAGATACATCTAACTGAGTTTTCTTCGAAGACTTCCCTTCGCTATTGTCTCTTACTTTTTTTCTTCATGTCCGAGAAAAATTGATGAATGTGAACAATTAATCTCCGGATGAGAGAATCAACGAAGAGTCGAGCACAGGAGACCCTAACCTAACCTCACTTTTTTAAGGGGACAATTATACATTTATGTACATGTACAATATGTGTGTATATATATATATATATTTTGATATACAGAGAAAGAGAAAAAAACTGCTTGAAGCTACATGCGCGCGCGTATTTCTGCAGCAGCTGGCGTGTTGTGCCTTTAAAAAATAAAGTGAAGCTTGCGTTCCGAACACTAAAGAAAAATAAAAACGTTCGTGTCGTTTATAAACTGCCAGATTCTTAGGTTATGGTGATGGACTTAAACGAAACGTTTCATCTTTTCTCTTTCTAAAATTTTTTCTTTATTGCTTTAGACTGTAAAATACGTTCCTTGAGTTTAGGATAAAAGTGTATTATAAACATGATTGCGTGTATAAAATTTTCTATGGACAATGCTAATTGGTCGCCTAGTTTATATTTTTTTCCATTCGAACTTATAAATTGAATTTTGATATTTTTTTTTTCAAGATGATTAATAATAAAGAGAATATTTATTAGTATTTTATAAAAAGTAATTTATTTGAAATTTTTAAATCAATTAAATTTGAATAAATTACATTGTATTATAGTATAAAAAATAAAATTGTAATTATTGGATTTTTTTCAGAGTTTAAATAAGTTTTCATGATTTCATTTTTATTATTTAAATTAAATATTGAAAATTTTTTTCTAATTGTAGAAAAAAAGTTGAGCAGATGTGTTAACAAAAAAGGAGTATCTACAACAATTTTAGAGTCTTGTAATTTATCCATACTTATAAAAAAATATTAACTAAATATTAAAGATCAATAAACCTTTACATTTTTTTCCATTGAAAATTCAATTTAATCTTAAAATTTGTTTTTAAAAAATTCACAAATATTTTTTTTATTATTAATTGATATAAATAAAATATATAAATGATTTTTATAAAATAAATAATTAAATTCTTTTCTTAGGAATATATAAATGTAAATACAAATGCAGCATATGTTGTATGATAATAATATATTTATATGTATATATGTATATATATACATTATTTCACATGTAAAATAATCTACGATTCATCCTCTTCACATTCACTTTTCATTTCACATAATTCTCTGAAATTTTTGGTCAACAAATAACAAAGTATATAGAAGATGATTAATTTTTTTTATCAATCTCTCATTCTCCCTCTCTTTCAAAAAATCTAAAAAATGTTTGCATAATACATACATATTCGTTTTATTTTTGCACTCTGCAAAAAAGATATAATGTGCCTTCTTAATGCTTAACTACATGCTTATACGACATTGATTAAAACTTTTCAAATACTTTTAGAATTAAATTAATAGATTAAAAATATAATTTTTAATTAGATAATATATTTAAAATAAAGTATTTATAAACTAATTTTGATTTTCAATAAAAAAAATTTTTTTTACTTAACTGAAGTGCATAAATATCTATTTGAAATTTAATTGATAAATTAGTATACGGAAAAATTTTAATCAACAATACATACTGATAATCTTAGAATTATTTTGAATCTCTTCATTTATATTTCAAAATTATGCTGCACTTTCGAGACACTTTTTACAGAGAAATATTGCAGCACGAAAAATTATTTGTCAGTGATGCAGAGTCTTAAAAATTGAATTGCTGGCCTGCCTTGGCCTCATAAATATACATAATAGACTTTTATATATAAACAATTCATTCTGTTGACTCGATTAGGGTTGTTGAATTTTCAATTGTTTACTTTGTTGTGTATGTTAATTACAGTTATTTTATTTATACTGTCAGGCACGAAAAAAAAGGCTGAAGTTACATTCTTAAGGTAATCTGATAAAACTGACTACTTTTTGCTCTGAAATACATGATCTTTTACTTTGTGAGTATTTATTTAAAGATTAAAAAAAGCATGATAATTATAAAATATAGTCAACTGTAAACTAAATCACCTCTGCCTTTCCTTACATAGAACTGACACAAATTAAAACCTTCAGGCATAACAATGATTTTTTTTATTATATAACTGACAGTTTTTCATTTGTGTTATTTACACATGCACACAAATAAAATATATGTATAAATGACTGCAAACTTTTAGAGATATGAAATATTTCATCAATTAAGAAATATTTCGATGAAAAATTCTGTCAAATAGAAAAACATTTTTCTAAAAATTCTTATTTTTGATTATATACATATTTTCTTTAAAAAAAATTAGCTATAAATCTAAAAAAGTATTAAGTTTTTCAAATTGATGAAACACTTCATGATTCTCAATGCGATTAAGAATATTTTTTTACAATTATAAACTTAAGAAATGGAAAAAAAGCTATCCTTAATGGGAAGAGTTTTTTTTTCTTTTAAAAAACGTCATGGAAAAGTCGGATTTTGCGGGTTTCGTTTCCATTGGACGTATTTTTTAACTTCGATCTCATATACTTTATATTTCAATTATTTGTTCATGAATGTTTTCTATGAACAGAATTAACTGATTTGAAAAAAAACAAATATTGAAGTGAACCTTTTTTAAATGTTCACTTTTAATTTTATTTTATTGAAATATAAATTTAATGATGGAAAGACGCAACAATTGGAGGGAAAAATTCATATCCTCCAATTTTTTTATATGTTTAGTCAAAATATTTACAACTCTCATCCATTCTAAAACTTCATTTTTCTTTTTATAAAAGAAGCTCCCACTATTTACCGCATGATGTAAAAATCGTGCTTCATAACATGATATTAGAAATGATCTATACATAAATTTTATATGAATTATACATACATGAATATGCTAATATTTTCTAGTTGCACTATAAAATTTTATTTTCAAAAGATTTTCAAATGTAAATTTTTAAATTTATAAAATCGCATAAAAATTGATATGAAACCAATAATTAAAATTTTATAAATAAATGTTTTAAATACAATTTTTATATGCATCTAGTATTAACTTAGTATACTTATTTCACCTAAACTTATCCAAGAGATTGATAGAAATATTCAATGTTCATTTACAACTTCGATTATGAATTGATTTTACAAATTACAACAATAAAATTAAAAAAAGACATGATAAAAAAGAAATTGATTATCCTTTTAAAAAATACCTACTTTGTATTCATTAAAAATGCATCTGTGACTAAAAATAAAAATCAAATAAAGATAATGGAAAAATAAAAAATAGAAAGAAGACTGCAAATTCGATAATGCAGTATATAAAAATAATAAAAATATTGACAAATAAATTTAAATTATTAAATTATAAAAATAAAATAATTTGCGAAATAAACAGACCCATCATAACTTTAAAAAATTGAAAATTTAATTAATGTAATTAAATACTTCTATGATTCTAAAACTTGCAAAATTAAGGATATAGATAAAAAAATATACATGTCTTCTTCTGTTCGTCGCTTAACCTCAAAATTTCCGTCAATTATTATTTACTCTTACCTACGCACAGCGTATCATACGTGTATAATTCATATCTCTTTTACGTATAGACAGCCGGCCGCTTCATCCCGCGGCACATGCGCAACCCTTTCTTTCATTTTCTCTTAACAGCCACTTATGTGGTCTTGAAATTGCTCACTGGCTCTCAGGGCTAAGGTCTTTGTCGCCTTCACCATCGCCTTGTTCACGAGTCATGCCCTCAATAGGTGCATGTTGTTGTGGTTCTTCTGAGCCAGAGGCTGCATTTTCTTCGTTATTCGAGCTTGTCTGTGGATTGTCGTTGCGCTCAATTTGAGCAACAGTTAGTCCTGTCTGCATAGGTGGACCATTCTGAGCTGCACCTTGAGGAAAGCCGGTTTCTGCGGAAACCAAATGTGACGGTAGATGTGGTGAAGCTGATTGCGATTTTCTGCTTTTTTCACCTTTTCTCCACAGCGTTATTTCCTAATTAGAATAACATGGAATAAGTGGAAATAAAACTTAATAAAATGAAAAGATATATTTATTAAAACCATGTTGCCATATAAGATTAATAAAAGTACTGGAAAGTACTTGAAAGTTTTATTTTAATAAGTAACAATTTCGTTCATATATTTTCAATTACAAAAATCTTAAAAAATGATTGAAAAAAAAAGACAAACCTGTTGTTTGAAATATCGCCGATCCTCTTCATCCATGAGAACTAGATTAAGATAATATCTCACGCTAAATTTCTTGTTTATATCTCGCATCGTCGGCGCTAAATCATAACCAGCTAAAAATACTCGGATCGGAATAGACTCACCCTTAACAGGTGCACCATCCATTATTTCATATTTAGCTATTGTCTCATTTTCCGTGAACGTGTGGGGCCCTGCAAAAATATAATCTAATTGAATTTTCAAAAATTTTAGTAACCAATAGAAAGTGTTATTAGAAAAAAACTTGACTTTTCTCATTTCTGCTGAAAATACATGCATTTAGAAAATGAAACAATAAATCAAATATCTAATATTAAAAATATTAAATATACTTGCCAGACCCAGTCGTTTCCCGTTTTATAATTGCTATTTCCATATGTTTAATCTTAATTCTGACCAGTAGAAAGTAAATTTTTCCAACAATAACATCTTTTAAATGATACCTAAAGAATAATTAGAATAAGTGAAAACCAAAAAAACTTTTAATTTAATAATGCTTCATCTATGAATAAAATTTTTAATTAAAATTAAAATTTAATAATTACTTACTTGCTTTTATTGTATTCAAATTCGATGTGCAAGCAGTCTTCAATGCCTACTTCCATTTTGATTGGGTTATTCATATCTGGATAGGAACTAAGAGTATGTACAACTAACTCAAGTTCTTTAATAATGTCACTAAGTCTTCTGACAATTGTTACTCTGAGAAAGTATCGCAGTCGTACATTTGCACCTGTATAACTTTCAAAAGGCTTTTCCACATTGGCAAACTCAAATTCATACGTTGTGTTATGCGTCAATTCACCAGGCCTTGCAAGTTCCTTTACCAAACTGGTAAACTCATGATGATTACCTCTATCATAATAGAGTTCTATTTGACCGATGAACTCTACTTTGACACCCTGATGCTCCAATTTGCCAGCTTTTCTTAGACTAATATTTATCTAATAAACAGACGTATTTAGTTTTTATGTATTCTTAAGTAACTACATATAATGTTATTACATAAGCATATTCTAGAAAACATTTTAAATGTATATATAAAATTCCATGAAATAAAATTTGTTTGTAAAAAAAATAATTTTTCAATGAATATAATAAATATAATTTTATTAAATTAATTTCTTTTTTATTTTAAATAATTCTTTTATCAAATAAAAGTTATTATTTCAACAAAGAAATTTTAAAATATTAAATACTCACAAAATACTTTCAATTTAATACTTTTATTAATTTCATTCGAGTTACTGAATTAAATTATTAATATTCAAAATATAAAAATTGAAAATTTAGTATTTTTCTCATTAAAGAGAAAAATTTAATTTTATAAAAAATTTCAAAAAGAAAAAATTATTAATTTTAAGCACAAAATATAACTTATAACTATTCAAACATATAACTCTTATGTTCATTCTGTTTGAATCTTATTTAAGCATTGATGAAAAAATTTTAATTAGCATACATTGCTATTAAAAGATGTCTTTATTATTTAATAATGGAAATTAATTTTTTAGGCTACATTCTTCATATTTTTTGCTACTTAATGTACAATATTTTCATATTTATACTTTAACACATCCTTTCTTTACGTATTTAGAAATTTTCATTAAATTTTAAAAACTCTACAAAAATATTAGTACCTTGCCAGAAACAGTTTCTCCATCCAAATATAACAAGTGTCTTTCTTTCTTGCCATCTTCAGACTTGATGTCTGCTGTTTTCCTAGTGTCAGCTCCATCGAGTGTAATCTCAATATCTGCAGACTGACCAAATCCAAAGAAGCTCTACGAATGATAAAAAAAGACTTTAAAACCTAGATTTCAAACATAAATTAATCTTCTCCAAAGAAGTTATTCTACTTACCATTTTAAAATCCCACTTGAAAAATATTAACTCTTTTTAGTTATTCAATATTATAACCTGGCGCGAGCCACACAAACAAGTTCGCGTTAGGTTCTTCTCGTGCCGATTACCCACGGCATAATTGGTATAATAATTAATAAAAAAAAAAGGGTATGATCAGCAACTTATGATCCGTCTTTCTTCTCAAGACTCTGATAGTTAACCTTTGGTGTTTTTCTTTACAAGACAAACACGGTAAGGTAAGGACGACGACAGAGATCTTTTTTTTCTCCTCCCCCTTTAAGTTAATGTAATGTGGGTTATAGTAAAAGAAGTCACAAGTTGCCAATATGGCCGCACGGTACTGATGGCACTTCTGCCATCGGCAACTCCTATCTCTTTCTTACTTTCTCTTTCTCTCTCTTGTAAGCTTGTCAAAAGTCCCTGGCCTGAATGTATATGTGCACTCTTTTGCTTATTACTCAAGTATATATGTATATATACTAACAGGAAAGAATGTGCAAGGGGGCGGCAATGAACTTCTGTCTTTCTCTCACTTGTTTTCACTGGAATTACTTATTAATTTTTTTTATACTTTATTCAATTCAAGACAGTGTAATATTTGTTTTTCTTTTTTTAAAGGTTATGTTTTTTCTTTATCTGTTGTACACTTTTCTTTGAACCTTTCTTATTAGGTTTTTTAAACGCCTAATGCTACCGGGAGATCCACGAGTGCAATTGATTCGATTAACGAAGTAAAAACCAACTGATACATCCTCTCTCGCATGAAGTTGAAACGAAAAGAGACAGAGAGAGAAAGAATAATTTTACGCACATGCAGCACAAGCACTACGCAATCGAAAAATATTTGCTGTCTCCCTTTTTTTTCTACATAGAAAGGGATTTGCGAATAGATTCAGAGCGCAGGAACTTTAGTAACAAGCAGAATACACCGTACCGTACTAAAAAAAACACCGCTTACCAAACTGAAGTTGGTATATCTATAAATTATAATAATTTATGAAGTTTGTTGAGATTAAAATTCTCTTTTGGAAAATTTGAAAATTCCCGCTCATTTTCATCAATTAAATGCTTTAGAGAATTATAATTTAGATTTTCACAATCTTAATTATTTTTATTTATAAAATTAAAAAATTTAAATTTGTATATTTAGTTTTGTAATTAACACACACAACAGCTTGGTTACTTATTTACAATGAAGTTATAAACCAAATTAAAAAATATTTTACTGTAAACTTTTTTTATAAAGTTTGCAAATACTTTAAACATATTAAATTTTATAATTTTTTATTGTAATCAGAATATTTAATTTAGAAAAATTAAATATTTTAAATTTAAATATCAATTATTAACTAATTAACAAAAATTAATTTATTCTTCTTATTTAGGACGTATTGTAGGTACTAAATTATTGTAGAAATAATAGATTTTTAATTAAAATAAAATGTTTATTAATGATAAATAAATCTTATAAATAAATTGAAATAGCAATTTGTGATAGGTCACTTTTAATATTTATAATTAAGCTTATAGTTTTAATTACAAGCCAAATATTTTTCAAAATTATTTAATAATTGCAATATAGTATAACAAAAGTATTACAAAAGCAAAATATTAAATAAAAAGTACAAATGAAAGTTTATACATTTTTACATAATAACTAATAGTAATGAATTAAAATTAAAATCATTGAAATACTTTGAAAGTATATACAAAAGAGTAGCTTAACATGATTCATAACGTATAAATATTTTTAAAACAAATCACAAATTTGTTAACAATAACAAATTAACAACTGATGTTACCTAAAAAGATTGAGTATTATAATTTGTGTTTGACTTAAAAGAACATGGTCAAGATTTAATTAATACTGAATATTATTATATGAAATATTTTTCTAGATTTCCCTTTTGAAATCTTATTACATACTCTTTTTTGTATTTTATTGGAACAAATTTAATTAATTTCCATAATTTTTGTAACTCTTAATCGAAATCTTTGTAAGGCAAACAATGGACGAAAAAGCTTTTATAACATATATTATATTTGCGGAATAGTTTGATCTTAAGTAAATTATTACAATATTTACAGCGCCATATATTACACATCTCGGAGTTGATACATGTGTAAGTTGTCATGGAATTTATTTTACAATACCATGTATTTTCATATAAAATATACTTTTATCATTGCAAATCAAAACAAATGTATATACCTTACTAAAAAATAAGTTAATAATTATTTCGAAATTCGTGGTATCATAAATTTATGTCAAACCAACGTTATTTTTACATTATCACATAAATACTCATTGATAAAATGTAATATTTCATTCAATATAACTAAGTAATTTAGCATTATTAGTACAATTACGATTTTCTAGTATATTTTTTGATAATTATAAAAATTATTATAATTTCTACGAAATTTTCATTTTCTTATTTTTGTTGTAATAATTGTAAATATAATCTTTAAATTAGGCCATATAAAATTTAATGTGCTTAAAAAATTTTAAGTAAAATATATAAAAAGAAAAAAATTAAAAACTAAATTTTAAAACATTTTTACAAAAATTATAGTTACAAATATTACAAAACTTTTTGTATTTTAACATTTCAAATTTTGAATCATAATAATTTCGCTTAATATTTAATTACAGTTATGATGATTCATTCTGTAATTATATTCTTGAATTATTTATCAGTACTTTACGATACTAGTGCCATAAGTAGCCCTTTACGATACGCTAAGAGCCGTGCTGCGAAGAACGATTTATGGCATGAGTATCGTACAATATTTATTGCTTCGTTTAGCATAAATCCACAGCCACGTCTATCCGTGGCATAAGTAGTTTATTATTGCTCTATGCTTATCGTCATCTCTGTGCTAGAACGCTAACCGCTCGGTGCATAAATGGACTGCTTATGCCACGGATAGACGAGAAATAAGTGCAGATTCATGCCTCGTAGCAGTGCCATAAAGAAAAATTTATTAACATATGCAATTATATTTTCTTATTAGAGTCAACAATAAGAAAAAGATAAACATCTTAAATAATTCAAATAAAAATAAAATGTACGCTTGATTTACTTTTTAAAACTGAGATTGTATCGATGGTTAATACTGAGCACGTGTAGGAACTGTGTAAGATGAGGCTGAAAACCACTATTGGATAGTTTCTCAGCTAGATGTGCCAAATAAGCTCTTTGTTCACAGAAAGCGATATACATGCGCTCAAGATTTTCATAATTAGGACCAGCTGATTGAGATTCATTTATAGCATTCCAGTTTTGAGCTCTGATTCGATTATGAAATTTTAAAACAACCTTGAAAATGTTACATAGACTTGTACGCATCTTCTCACCATGGATGTTCAGCATACATCTAATAAATTAAAATTAATTAATTTTTTTAGTATAACATCAGTTAAAGAAAATAAATATGCTTAAGATATGAATGAAAAATAAATAAATATTTTTTTTAAATATTAAAAGCTTAAGAAATACGTAAATTTAAAGATTAAAAAATATGCAATTTTTATTAGAAAAAGAACAAATAAAATATTTTTACTCTTAAAACACTATTTTACATTGAAAAAAAAAATATTTTAAGCTGCAGTATAAATTAAATAAAGAAACGGAATTATTTCTTTTCAGTGGCTCATTCAGTAGAGCGCTGAATTTATAATATCGAAAACTCGAGTTCGAATCCTGGTCTCAACCGATTCATACAAACACTACTGTAAGTTACATGTGCTTTGTTCTCAAACACACTGTAAACCTCCGTCGCTAATTAGTATTGCAATAATGGCATAAATACAGCGATGTTAAATAAAATTAAAAAAAAATAAAATTCTTTGGTTTTCTAAAATAATCAATATTTTATCAATCTATTACCTTGACAAAATCTTCTTTATATAACGAATATGTGTGTCATAAACTTCATCAAGTGTTGTAGCATTCTCTAATTCTTTTTCAAACTCTGACCAACTTGCATGCAAAACACTGCAGGTCAAGTAAGTATGCAATGCATTCATGAACTGCATCATTGAATGTCTATAGAGTTGAAGCTATAAATAAAACATCAAAATGTAACATAAAAAGATGTTTATACTATTTACTTAAAAATTTTTCAAACGTAATTTAATAAAATATATACATAAAATGAAAGGTTTTATCCATAGAAAATATTAGGAATGTAATGAATAAATAAAAATTTAATTTACCTTATGATGATTTTTCGTAATAGTAGCTTTTCTTGCTATTTTTAATATATGAAAATCTTCTTGCAGAACCCAAAGTACACGCCCAACCATTAATAGAAATTTAAATACTCTACTGTATTGTTGCATTACAACATCATTGAATATGATATTTAAAGGCCATGATATTTTGTAGTTTAATGATAGGCAATTCAGAATTTCAGGATTTGAAGTCTAAAATTAAAAAAAAAATTAGATAATTTAGTGTTTTGTTTATATTTTTTTAAAAATAATTTTTTTATTATAAACTAAATGTTTTTTCCTAAAAATAAAATAATATTATTTGCAGTTAGAGATTGAAATCGTATCTATAAAAACAATTGTTTTTACTTGAAATAAAACATAAAATTATATTTCTAATCCAAAAATAAAACACAAGATTGAATTTTACGATTAATAAATTGGAAAATATTCCATGTAATATCTCTTCTTAGATTTACGATACAGACGTACACTAGAAATTAATCATTTATGACTAACAACAATTGATGACAATTTATTTGAAGGATACTGATTTATTGAATTTCAATGCTTGATATAGCATAATAGAAATTTTAATTTAAAAACTAAATATACGTTTTTTATGTATACTTAATTTGAAAAAAAATACAAGTGATTTATCAATAGTAAATAATCATGTGATTAAAAATGAATTTCTCTTATAAATATGATTGTGATTCGGAAATTATGACTTAAGTTTTACTTAATATCTGTAAAAGCATGTACGTTAGAAAATTAATTAATAAATTATATTAAATTATTATTAATACCATAAAATGAATTTTGTTAAATAATTAATTGAAATATTTATTTTATTTTGCAATAACTTTCGATATGAAAAAAAATCATGCAAATTATTACTTTAGTAATTAAGATATTTATTCAACTTACTTGTAAATAAGTTGGTACATCAGTAGCCGACAGACTAAGTAATTCAGAATTAGTGTAAGTACTGCTAAGTGAACTAATGAGTGCTTTTTCCAAAAAATTTGTTAAAGTGGATGAATTGAAAAGCTCCATTGGTGAAGACGCTTCATACAATCTTGTAAAGAGTGATTGGGTAAGAGTTTTAGAAAATTCACCATTTAAGAGGAAAAAGTAGCTTCGTAAACTATGTAGATGAGATAACATCTTGTGTTCATTCAGCATGTACTTAAATATAAAATTTAAATAAATTAATTGTAAAAATAAACCATTATGATCATTACAATATTAAAGAATTCATAAATAATATTATTGTCCTAGAAAAAATATTATACCTTTATTATTGCGTGATTAACAAGACGGCTCTGAACAGTTAACGGAATAACAACGGATTTTTCCAAATATACCTGCAATGATGTCGTATCAAGCATTTCGACATCAGCTGCAGTAAGCTGTTGGCTTTCAGACGGAGTATTGGGAACTGAACCAAGTCCAATAAAATTTGGAAAGACAGGTGTATTTTGGAAGTGTTTAGTGACTCGAGATTCCGACATATCATCTGTCGACAATCCATCCGTTGATCTTGCAAATAGCATATCACTAAATTTAAAATATTTAATTAAATAATAATATTTGTTTAAAGAATGAAAGATAAAAATTTTTTAAATGTGTAAATTTTAAGAAAAATATGTTTTTTCATCTTAAAAAATTTAGACTTTTTCATCAAAATAATTGTAATAAATGAAAACTAAATTTTTTACATATTACTATTAATCACGTACCTATGATTTGTTATTTCTGAAAAGGGAGTATTTTCACAACTTTGCACATGCAATGTACTACTATGTGTCGAAACGGTAAAATTATCAGTAGTAGTTGACATAGGAGTTTCTCTACAATGTTCATGATCAATTCTTTCAGTAAATTTATTTGTTTCAAAATCAAATTGTTCAATGCTTGAGGCCATATTTCGATTTCGATTTTTTTGACAATCAGTTAAATTTTCTGTTTTTACTGATAGGTGTTCTGGTTCTTCAATGCGATTGTAAGTATGTGACATAATTTTGTTTCTATTTATTTGAGCTTCTGTTAAAGGCAGTTTATGTGTAATTACTGAATCTTCAGTTTGAGGATCATTCCAATTTAAATTAGTGAGATGCTGTGTGTTTCTTAATCTGTTGATTTGAATCTCTGTTTTTTCTTCATTTGTTTGATCTATATAAATGAAATAATATTATATAACATAATATTGAATGTTTAATGAATATAAATTTATATCAATAATATTAAATAATAAAAATTAATTTACCTGCATTTTTTAAATGACGTTTTTCCATTTCGATATCATTCCAGTTTAAGTGGGTTAGATGCTGGGAATTTTTCAACCTATTCATTTCCATTTCTGTCAATTCGGTCCGCTTGTCTAGAGTATTTTCAATAGAAAATAGTATGGTAGCAGATTCATTATTATTTGGTGTAATGCCATACTCAGATTGCAAAACTTTCAATTTATTACGCTGTGCTTCTGTCATATTATCTGTTTCTTTAAGATTTAATAAACTCATTGTTTTTCTTTCAATTTTAGTATTTTGAACATTTTTTAAACCATCAAGCCTGTCAAAGTCACTTGTGATGTCAAGTACAGTTGGTCGGATTACTTTTGTATTGGATTGTTGAATATCACTATTTTGATTGTCTATATTATGATCTGATACATTAAGATTTTGATTTTGTTTATCAAGAACATTTATATTTTGATTGTTTAAAGGCGTTTCATCTATATTTACAAAAGTAGGATTACTATTTTCATCTTCACTTACAACTTCTTCGTGTTGATTTTCATTTTCTTGACTAATTTCAGAAACTATCAAAGTTTCAGTATTTATATTTTCCTGTATTGATATATGAGTTTCACTTTCTTTACTTTTATCACATTCAACCAAATTTGTTTCTATGATTGTTTCTTCTTTGCATGATTTCTTTTGATCCTTGTTCATCCCATCAAAATTAATTGCTGGTTCAGATTCAATAGGAGTAGTAATGAACTCTTGACGCATTCTGGATATAGCTAAAACTCTCTCATCAAACAATTTCATCCTTCGTACTCGCCAGTCTGCGCGTATGCGATGCTTTTTTGCCGCTTCAGCCAATTCTTCATAATACTTGATAGTATTTTCTCTGAAAAATTATAAATTTTTTAGTATGAAGCAATGCAATCATTTTTTTTTCAACACTTTTAAAAATATACCTTTCTGCCTTTTCTAAATTTTTTTCTTCTTCTTCCTCTTTCATAATACGCTCCATTAGAAGTTTATCTGCAAGTAGTTCCGCATCTCGATCTCGTTTTTTTCTTAGCGCAACTTCCTCAACTTGATCTTTCAACATTTCTAAAAGTTCACTTTTTTCTTTTGTTATTTGTATAAGAGCTTCTTCTCGTTCTTCTGCAGATAAAAAAATTTTGGAATATATATATATACTATTTATGTATATTAAAAGTTGAAAAGGGATTGTCTCCCGTTAATAAAAATAAAATAAAAATAAAATAAATATACATAGCAAATATTTTTGGTTATAAGTTTTCTTATTAAAGTTTTGAAATCATTTACTTACTTTTTAATCTTAACAAGGTATCTTGTTGTGCTGCTATAACAAGCTCAGCTCTTTTTTTCTCAATTTCTTTTTCTTCTTGAATTGCTGAATACATAGAAACCACTCCTCCTAATGCAATTTCCCCTTTTGTTTCATAGTCTTCATAAAATTTTGCTTGTTCTCTAAGCATACCTACGTTTAAACAAACACGGACGGGCGGTTGACTTGAAGCAGATAGCCGACACAGTGGATTCTAGATTAATATAATTATAGTGATTATGATTTTAATATTAAAAAAAGATAATATTAAATTAATTTAAAATATGTACTTGAGGATCGCAAATTTTTAATAATGTTACAGCTTTCCCGCATTGTAGGATAGAATCTGTTAATGATGATAAAAAGCCAGGTACTGATTTTTCATTAATGCTGAATCCTCTTGTCCAAAAACGATGACCACGAGTTCTAAGGTACTGTGGTCGCACTTTTATCATGAATTCTTCATAAATATCTACACATACTCCTTCGAAAATCCAATGTTGCAAAAATCTGTAAAAACATGAAATTAGTTACTAATCTAACAATGTATTAATATATACTAATAGCAAAACAAAGAAAAATCAAATTTTAATGTACTTACCGAAAATAGACTTCGCAACAATCTTTTAATATCGAATAAAAAACTAAAGCGACATTTTGTTCAGTAACTTTGGTAACCTCCTTATAAATATGAGTTAAAATACCTATACCTTCGCCCAGCGAAGTTAATCTCTGACTGTCACAACGACAAAGTTCTGACACTTTAAAAATTAAATTTCCTAATGGCCTTATTTTTTTAAGAAAATTCAATAACCCCACGTTTCCATCTTCATCAGTTATTGAAACACGAAGAATAGCAGCATGATAAAATAGTAAAAATTCTTTAATACTACTACAGAGAGCCTGTAAATTAAAATAAAATAAATTTTAAACTCTTTAAAATGTTTTAAATAGTATAAAAGTTTTTATTCACCTTAAATATTAATCCTTCTATTTGTAATCTATCAGTTTGAGGATCAGGAACAATCAAATCAGAAAGGTTTCTATAGCAAGTACCCCAACGAGTAACTGTATAACATATATTTTCAAGTGTTCCTGAACTTATACTATGTATCACTAAATTTTTTTTTAATTCGAATCCACTCTAAAAAAAATTTAGTTATAAAAATATATAATAAAAGTTTGTTATTAAAAAAATTTTTAATTTACCGAAGAGCTATAAACAAAAGAATTTGATTCAACTCCAAGTAGAAGGAGTTTAATATGATTTATAAAGTCTTTAGAAGAAACTTCACAAACTGGTTGAATGGATGTAATCTAAAAATGAAAAATATATGTTTCTAAAACTTTTGAATTGAGCCAAAATTTTGTTATTAAATGAACTTTTTAAAAAATACATACTTGATGTGATAAAATATTATTTTGAGCAACATTCATCAAATGCAATGTAGCTTCTATAGATTCTGAAACAAATGGAGGTTCTTTAGGTGGATCAAATACTCCTAATGTTTCCCAAGTTCTAAGACTTGAAACAGGTGAAATTTTGTCCATATTTTCCCATATTTTATCGAGATTCTCTTCACATTCTTCTATTTCAGTTTCATCAACGTCGTAAATTTCATTTAAATTATCTTGTTCTCTTAAATTATTTTCAAAAAAACTTTGTAGAGGATCTACTTGCTGCCAAGGAGATTCTGGTTCTGTAACAATCCCTTCTTTGCAAGTTAGAAATTGATCTTCGAATCTATTTACATCCTATTTGAGAATTAAAAATTTTTAATAAATAACACAAATTTGACAAAATTAATTTAATTATATATTATAAATCATATATTTTCTTACTTTTATTTGAGGTACAAAATAAGAACTTAATGTAGAATCCATGGCACTAAGGAGATTAGATGTATGTTTCGGTACATTTGATATTGAATTCAAGTCATTATTGTACCTACAGAATAAGCAGATAAAATATAATGAATTAAAGCTTAAATAAAAAAAATCCAAGATATTATTAACTTTTTTTTCAAAACAATATACCTAATATTTTTTACATTGGAATTACAAGTTGTAAATCGACCTAGTAAGGTCAACTTACTTCCTGGCTCAACTGCATTGTATTTGACATTACCATGTTCTTGTTTAAGCATGGATTCAAATTTCTTTGGCAAACAAAATGCCTCTGTAGGATAAATTTGAAAAGGTGGTATACTATTATCATTGTATAGCATTTCAGGTAATTGCGGATGCGGTTTTCCATAGTGAAAAATATCCTAAAATAGAATATATTAAAATTTTGTATGCTTATTTTCTAATTTTATTAAATTTTGTGCTATTGAAATTTTAATTCTTACCAGTGATGAATCATCTTCGCTATTGTAAGATTTTAAACAATTCAAAAATTGAAGAGTTGAATAGGTCACAGAATCCTGATCTAATCCGTTATCTATAAATTCATCCAAATACTTTTGCAATTCTGTCGCTTGTGAAACTCTACCCAATCCTACTTTCAGGACATAGGTGTACTTTAGCAACTCTATTATTGGATCACATAATTTATCATCTTTCCCTATAAATAAAAAAAGCACACTTACAGAATTATCAAATTATAATATTTATAACCATTTTGTTATAACTTCAAAGATATAAAAATTGTATACAAACTTATAACTAAAGAAGCACTAAATTTAAAAACTAAATATTAATAATTATTAAAAATTGGAAAAATAATGTTAGACATCAAATCAACAACACTAATTAAATATTAAAAGACCAAACAAAATGTCAAAACAAAATACTTTAAACTCACTGAGATCTTGATTAGACTTGTTTAACAAAATCTCATAAGCTTTAGCTTTGAGTCTTTTTAAATGTTTATCATTGTTATCTTGTTGTGGTAAATAAAGATGTTCCTCAGTTTGATATTGTTTATGATAAATAGTTTCGCAAAGTTGACTGATGAGGCCATAGACATCATTGTCTCGTAATTCTGAATCCATTGCTTCATCTTTTTAAAAAAAATCCTTTCGCGAAGAATCAGAATTTCAACTTTGCCTTGTGTGTATCGCAAATTGATTTTTTTTTATAACCTACAACCGTAGAATGAAAGGCGCGCGCGCGCAAACTTTATTACAGGAATGGTGAGAAATCAAAACGAAAACATTGCGGACTGAGTGCATGTAACCAAAAAAAGTTTCATGAATTGCAATTGCAATCATCCGCATAATATTATTGGCTCGTCAGATATCAGTATAATGCTTACGTTTTTGACAGTCATTAAAAATTGACTTATTAAAAATGATAGATAATTAGTGACTAAATTTAAAAATTTTTCGAAAAATTTTATTTATAACAGAACCCTATATTGTAGCAAATTCATAATTAATATTGCTCATAAGGTTAATTAAAAATCAAAATATCTACTTAGTATATATGTAATTAAATCTATATTTATTTTTTTAAAAATTGATAATAAAAATTACCAAATCCAGTATATAATTATTTAATGTAATAATGCCGATTAAGAAAGAAGGATCATTATGGTGTAATGATGAGCTTTATGGCTTTTTCGTTATTATAATTTATATTTTTATAATATGTAATGAAATGTATAATGCAAAGTAGTTTATTCTTTTACATCAATACATATATAGCACGAGGGTCGCTTAGCAACTATTAGTGCAATACACGAGTTACCCAAGAGGTAAATTTATTTTCGATATTGTTAAAGTAACGTCCGCTTTGCCTCAAAGTAGTTCCTCATAAAATGGAATAACATGAAGAAAGATGTTACTAAAGTATTTAGGCTCTATTTTGCCAGCGCATGTAAGTGAATTATTTAAATTTTATTAATTTTTTTTATGTTGTAAAACGTAATTGTGGCTCGAATTCATAGTCGACACGCAGCACTCAAACATCATCCTGTCTTTATTTTTCTGATGGTAAAAGAGTAAGATAGAATGATGTTTGAGTGCTAAGTATGGACTATAAATTCGAACCTGTACTTTTTTAAATTATTTAAAAATTAATGCACACATTCAAAAATTCTTATTTAACTTTCAATATTTGTTTATTTAAAAATAAATTAATAGATAGAAAAAAATTTTGCAACAATAGTTCTTAAAATATAAGAAAATACCTTCAAAATTAAAGATTTCAATAAAAGTAATTAAATTCTTATAATTTAAGCTATAAGTTATTTATTTTTTATTAATAAAATTATAATAATCATTTTAAGTTTAAATATCGAATATATTTAAATAAATAGTTAAATATAAACTAAAAAATTTTAAAAGGTTTATTTTCCTAAGTGTGCAGCTTAGAAGTATCTTTAGTTAACCCTAAACAGCTTTCGTTTCCAACAAAATCGATAATTGTGTGAATCATAACTTTTTAAAATAATACTTTATTGAAGAACATATTTAATTATTAAAACAATTTTACAATATATAAATTGGACAATGAAATTTGAATTAAAATTAATTTTTAAATATTTAGGATTTTGAAAATCGAGTGGTATCAATTGCTTGGTCGCCTAATAATTTAAAATTAGCAGTTGCTTCTACCGATCGATCCATTTACCTTTTTGACGAAAAAGGAATAAAAAAAGATCGGTTTTCTACAAAACCCTGTGATTCTAAGGTAAAAATTATATTTACTTTTTTAATTATTAGTAGGATTGAAATGTATGCCAATTCATTCTAATTGTTTATTCTGTAATAATTTGCTGTCGACCTTATAACTTTACTTTTTACAAAAGTTTTCTCTTACAATTATAATAATCAAGAAAAATGTATAATTGTGAATGATATTGTTTATTTCTACCTAAACAGAAATGACCACTTTATTAACTCTAAAAACGGAACGAAAGTAAGATAGGGTAAATGTGGGTATTGCTGTCGCTGCCCCAACTACTGTCAATTTTCATTAAACATATTCTTTTTAATATTTTTTAATGCTTGATTTCAGAAAAATAAATCACGAAATAATTTTATTATTTAATATTTGTCGTATCTTTTATTTAGCATTAAATAAATACTAGTTATATACCCAACTCGGACGTACGAAGGATTTAAATGAGCGAGACTAATTTTTTGGCTTGAGCAGTAGTCGGTCGAGGGCTTTAGCCCAAGACTGACTGCTGTACAAGCTGTAAAACATTAGTCGAGGTTTACATTATGTAAGCACAATAACAGGCGCGAGGTAATTCAATTTTAACTGTAAATGGTGTGCAGTATAAATCATACAAGATGACATTAATACATTCATGGACTTTTTACATTTAATTTATATTTATTATTTAATTAATCATAGGTATCTTACAGCTCTATGTGAACGTTTTTCAATACTTATATAGAGCAGCTTTCACTAAAAAAAAGTAGCAAATTCGTTTAAAAAATTGCCATATTTAATGCTTTAAAATTTATCTTTGATAGTTAAGTCAGTAATACCCCCTTTTACCCAAATAATTGCTAAAATTTTAACAAAAATAAAGTAATACTTTATACTCTCGCTTTTGCGGAAATAAAATACTTTATTTCTGTTTTTACAGGAATTGTTCGAATGTTTATAAAATATTAATATTTTATTAATAAAATATAATAAACTATTAAGAAATTAATAACAATGATTAGAAAAGTATCAAATTTTAATAAAAGTCGATATATCATAAAATTTATAAAATTTTAATATTAAAATTTCAATTAAAATTTTTTTTTAATTGTGCGTGTTATTTTTTTAATTAACAAAGTGGTCACTATTAAGGTAGTAATAAAGCACAATATGCAACTCGTGAGTATAGCTTAATTTCTCCCTCGGGAAAAATATGACTTTACTCACTCGTTGCATAATATACTATTAAATGTAAAGTCAATAAACTGAAAAAATTTTTTGTAGAATGGCAAAAAGAGTTACTTGATAAAAGGTATAGCATTTTCACCTGATTCAACGAAAATTGCCGTGGGACAAACAGATAATATAGTCTACGTATACAAAATTGGCGAGGAATGGTAATAAGAATTATTTTTTTCTAACAAATAAAATAAACAAAATAAATAATGCCACATTTAAATTAAAGGGGTTCGAAAAAAGTGATTTGCAACAAATTTCCACAAAGTTCATCAGTAACTTGTTTAGCATGGCCAAGCGAAGGACCGATAATCGTTGGTTTGGCAGATGGAAAAGTTCGGAGTTGCACTCCAAAATCAAACAGAGTTCATACACTTTACACTGCTGATTCTATGGCAATCGCAATATCTTTTAAGTATGTTAATTATAAATATTATTTTAAAGTTAAAATATTAATTGTCATTCCGAACGGAAATAATCTTATTTGATAGTTTACAAACATTCACAAAAATTTACAGTTTCAAAATATTTAAAAATTATCTATTTAAATATTATTAAAAATTAATTGTAACAAAAATAAACATTTTTTAATGCAATTCATTAAGCGTCAGAAGCTATATGAGTATTGTTGATTGAAAAAACAATATTTGAAAAATATTAAAAATTAACAATATTATAGTTGAATTAAAATTCACTTGAATTTTGCAAGTTATTGATTTTATCTAAAAACATTCAAAAATGCATTTTTTCAATAAAAAAATCTAACACCGATTTATTTTTAAGTAGATTTTAACATATTAAACATTTAAAAAATTACTTTCATTATAAATTAGATAAATAAAATTGTAGGTAATATTTTTATATATTTTTAAGTATGAATAAAATTTTATTATTAAGTTAAATTTTTACAATTCATCAAATTTTGGTTAACAATATTTGATCCTTTAAAATTTCCATCGACAGTACGCGGGGTACAAGTTTTTTATCAAGTCATGCTGATGGTAATATAATTCGCTACCATTTAGTAGAAGATAATTCAAATGAAACTGCTGGACGTATTCTCACACATCCGGTGCCTGCATACGCACTTGCGTATACGCAATCACACGTACTTGCTGCAGGTTGTGATCGCAAAGTTATTTTTTACGATGGACGTGGTAAACCTGCTAAAGTTCTTGATTACAGTAGGGATCCAAATGAGAAAGATATGAGCGTAGCTTGTTGTAGTCCTAGTGGACAAAGTGTTGCTATTGGCTCTTGGAATAAGGTATATTTCAATCAAATAAAATTTTTATTGTCATTTCAAAATTTCATTCAACATAAGATTCAAATTTTAAATAGTATTATGTTTTGTATTATATATAATATTAAATTCATTAAATTTTTAACTTATCGCATTTACATTCAGATCAGAATATTTGATTGGAGCCCTAGACGAAATATATGGGAAGAATCGAATTCTAAACAATTACCTAATTTTTATACAATTACTGCTTTAGCTTGGAGAAAAGATGGTACGTTAGGGATACTGAAACAAGCATATAATAATAGTCATAGCTCAACTTTTCTCTTTAGTATAATTTTTTATAAATAATAAAAGCATTAAATTTAAGGTTCTAGACTAGTAGTGGGAAGTTTGTGCGGTGCAGTGGAACAATTTGAAACAATTTTACGTCGCACAGTGGTACGTGGTAGCCACGAAGTATCTTATGTTGGTCCAAGTCAAGTTATTATTAAATCGCTTGAAGGCAAAGGTCATCCTGTAATCGTCAAATCATATCATGGAAGCGAAATCGAAGATGTAAAGGTACTTGGTCGTACTGACAATCGAGTTATTGCTCGAACAGCTGTTTCTCTTCTTATTTGCGACATTGAAAAGAATTTGCTTAGTGAAATACCCTGGGAAGATAAAAATGGTAAAAGTGATTAATTTCAAAATAAATTTCTATCATAAAATTGTTGTTACTTTGTCATTTATTTTTCCACTATGTTCAAAGGTGGAGAAAAGTTTTTCTTCGAGTATCCTGGCGTTTGTCTAATTTTTTGTGCAGGAGAACTTAATATTGTAGAATATGGACATAATGAAATTTTAGGTACAGTACGTACCGAATCAATCAATCCTCATGTGGTCAGTGTTCGGTTGAATGAACGTCGACTTCCCGGTACCCCAGATAACAAACGTCTAGCTTATTTATTAGACCCACGTACTATACGAATAGTTGATCTTGTAAGTGGTGCGACTATTACAATGGTTGGACATGATGCGCGCATTGATTGGCTGGAACTCAGTGAAACTGGACGAAGATTATTGTCGCGTGATAAACGAGGAAAACTGTGGCTTAGTAATGATCAAGGTACATTGATATATTTAAAATGAATAAAACATTTCTCCTGAAATTAGAATACTTTTTCTCATTTCCCGTTTTTCATATTTTATTATGTTTGTCTAATGGGAATGACTTTTTTTAATTTGTGAATATTAATTATAGGTGGTCACGTATTGCTTCTCTCAGGTACAAGTTATGTAAGTTGGGTAAAAGGTAGTGACGTGATAGTAGCTCAGTCAGGTTCAAATTTAGTCGTATGGTATAATGTTGATGCACCAGAAGCTGCAACTTTTATATCTATCAAAGGTGATGTAATGGATATTGTACGTGAAAAAGGTCGGACTTTAGTGATGGTTGATGAAACAGGAACTGAAGTGTCTTATCTTTTGGATGAGGGTCTTATTGAATTTGGTACTGCATTACATGACAATGATTTTGGTAGGGTTGTATTATTTCTTGAAGAGCTTGGTGATAGACCACAAGCTGAAGCTATGTGGGAAAATGTCGCCAACAATTCTATGAACGAGAGGTGAGATTTTTTAATGATAAGTTAATGTGGAAGAAAATTAATTAAAATATGAACATTACAAATCTTATAAGAATATAAACTAAAAACTTTATAAATTTCAGAGCTTTAACAGTAGCAGCGCGATGCTATGCAGCACTAGGCGATGCGGCATGTTCACGAATGTTAAAGGAAATTGTACAGACTGGAGAAAAATATGCAGAAGAGACTGGGAACGAACCTCTTGCTAGTCCTGATTGTTGGGCAAAAATGGCTATTCTTAAAGGAGAACTCAAAACTGCTGAAGCTATTTATCTTGAAGAAAATGAATTGTCCAAAGCTTTAAATATGTATCAGCGGTATTGGCATTGGGAGGATGCGTTGGTTTTAGCTCAAAATCGAAGATGGCATGGATTGTCACAATTAAGGTACATGCTTTAAAAAAAGATTTCCTTGTTTTTTTATTTTTATTTCAAATATTTTCATATATTTATACAATAATTAGTTATAATCGAATTCTAAAATTTATATATAATATACATATTTTTACTTGCTTGTTCAGAGATAAACATTTAGCTTGGTTAATGGATACCGGTCAAACAGCCAAAGCGGCAAGTATTATCGAAGCTGATAATCCACGACGTGCTATAAAACTCTATTTAGAAGCTCGTCGACCAGGTCGTGCAGCACGTTTACTGCTTAATCAAGATGAACTAATTAGTGACGAAAAACTTGTAGGTGATATAGTACGTGCTTTGCGAGCCGTTGACCTCATGGAACTTGCTGGAGAAATTTTTGAGCGTACAGAAGATTATCATAAAGCAATTGAAGCTTTTGAAAAAGCAGGCGCATTCGCAAGGGCTCTTGAATTAGGTATGTAAATTAAAAAAAGATTGACGAAACAAATGTTTTTCTATATCTCAACTATTTTTTTATATTTTTTAATATTTAATATTTTATTTTTCTCTACGGGGCGAGCCCCATAAATACCTGGATTTAACATTAAACTTACATAAACATACATATTAAACATACACATTAACACATTAAATATACATATAAGATAACGCAACTGACAAATTATTTAACATTTATATTATTTATATTAAAAATAACTTGTTATATATTATATATTTAATAGCGAGAAGTACAGAGCCTAATTCGGTTGTGAAACTTGAAAAAGATTGGGGTCACCACTTAATGCTAGGTGGGCATTACGATGCTGCAATTAATCATTTCATCGAAGCAGGTGAAACAACACTTGCATTAAACGCTGCAGTACTTGCTCATCAATGGAAGAAAGCTTTACATTTAATACAGGTTCTTTAATGATGTAACTTAAGTTTCAAACGTTGAAACTTACGCAACTATATACAGGCCGAAATCAGATAAACAACAACTAATATAACGATAAAACCAGTTACGAGTCACCATAGATTCAAAACAACCCCTCATGGGTCATCAAAGGAGGCTAACAGAAAAGACGAAATTTGGTTCTAGTATACTTAATTCGTTAGAACCGTTTACTCTTCGCTTTTCAATTTTTGATACTAAAAGAAATTCCCATAAATTTTCTCGTTAAGATAAAAGCCAAGGAACCACCCCCAGCGTGATATAAAGGGGATGGAAATCGGTTCTGATTTTTTATCTCGAAGACTTGATTTATAAGACCAATTTTCTCTTTGATTTTTGGTTAGTAATAATTAAAAACGACACATTAATTTTTTTCGTCGTAATAAAAGCCAAGGAACCACCTCCAGCTTGAGGATGAAAATCAGTTCTGATTTTTATCTCAGAGACTTGATTCGTTGCACCCATTTTCTCTTTGATTTTTGATTAGTAATAATTAAAAACAACGTCGTTAATTTTTTAGTCATAATAAAAGCCAAGGAACGACCCCCCCAATGTGATGTAAAGGTGCTGAAAATCAGTCCTGATTCTTTCTCTTAGAGACTTGATTCGTTAGACCCATTTCCTCTTTGATTATTATTTAGTAATGATAAAAGACATACCTATCAATTTTTTCGCCGTAAGAAAAACCAAGGAACCACCCCCTGGTGTCATATAAAGGGGATGAAAATCAGTTCTGATTATTAACCTTGGAGACTTGATACGTAGCACCCATTTTCTCTTTAATTTTTGATTAGTAATAATTAAAGACGACCCTATTAATTTTTTCGTCATAATAAAAGCCAAGAAATCACCCCCAGCTTAAAACTAAAGGGATGAAAATCAGTTCTGATTTTTATCTCAGAGACTCGATACGTTGTACCCATTTTCTCTTTTATTTTTGATTAGTAATGATAAAAAAAAACCCATGAAATTTTTTGTCATAGTAAAAGCCAAGGAGCCACCCCAGCGTGTTATAAAGGGGATGAAAATTAGTTCTGATTTTTATCTCAGAGACTTGATTTGTTGGACCCATTTTCTCTTTGATTTTTGATTGGTGATGATGAGAGACATATCTATAAATATCATTGTCATAATAAAAGCCAAGGAATCACCCCCAGCTTGGAATTAAGGGGATGAAAATTTTCTCTTTGATTTTTCATTAGTTATGATAAAAAGGATACCTACGAATTTCTACGTCATAATCAATACTAAGGAACCACCTCCAGCTTGAAAATAAGAAGATGAAAATTAGTTCTGATTTTTTATCTACGGGACTTGATCCGTTGGACCCATTTTCTTTTTGATTTTTGATTAGTTATGATAAAAGACATACCCATGAATTTTTTCGCTAAAAGGAAAGCTAAGGAACCAGCCATCGGCGTGATATAAAGGGGATGAAAATCAGTTCTGACTTTTTACCTCGGAGACTTTATTTGTTGCATCCATTTTCTCTTTGATTTTTCATCAGTAATGATAAAAAACATACCTATGAATTTCCACGTAATAATAAAAGCCAAGGAACCACCCCCAGCTTGAAGCTCAGTTCTAATTTTTTATCTAGGAGACTTGATCAGTTAGACCAATTTTTTTTTTATTTTTAATTAGTTATGATAAAACTCAGCCCTATAAATTTTTTTGTTAAGATGATTAAGGAACTATCCCTCGGCGTGATATAAAGGGGATAAAAATCAATTCTGATTTTTTAACTCGGAGACTTGATTCGCTGGACCTAATTTCTTCTTGATTTTCGATTAGTAATGATAAAAGACATTTTCATGAATTTTTTCTTTCAGATAAAAGCCAAGGAACCACCCCAAGCGTGATATAAAAGGGATGAAATTCAATTCTGATTTTTTATCTCGGAGACTTGATTCGTTAGACCTATATTTTTTTAATTTTTAATTAGTAATGATAAAAGATATACCCATAAATAGGCGAGAGGGACACCCCCAAAAAAGAGCTTAGTTTTCGAGAAGGTGACCGCTACCGTCCTACAAGCTAATTTTTTTTTTTAAGAAAGCTTCTGACTGATAGATTACGAATACAAACTTTTTTTTTAATTCCGAGTCCGGGAACATAAAGAAAATGGCGAAAATGGCGGTTTAATAGGTAAAAATTCTATACGCCCTATAAGTAACCGCCATTTTCTTTATGTTCCCGGACCCGGAACTAAAAAAAAAGTTTGTATTCGTAATCTGTAGGTCAGAAGCTTTGTTTAAAAAAAAAAATTAGCTTGTAGGACGGTAGCGGTCACCTTCTCGAAAACTAAGAAAACTAAACGCTTTTTTGAGGGTGTCCCTCTCGCCTAAAATACTTCCGTAATAATAAAAGCCAGGGAACCTCCCCGAACTTGAAACTAAGGGGATGAACATCAATTTTGATTTTTTATCTTAAAGACTTGATTCGTTGGATTTATTTTGGGTATGTCTTTTATCATTACTAATGAAAAGTTAAAGAGCAAATGGGTCCAACAGATCAAGTCTCCGAGATAAACAATCAGAACTAATTTTCATCCCCTTAGTTTCAAGCTGGGAGTGGTTCTTTGGGTTTTATCGTGACGAAAAAATTATAGGGATGTCTTATACTATCACAAATTTAAAAGCAAAGAGTAAACGGATCTAACGATTTAAGTATTCTAGAACTTTTAATCCTTTCTGTTAGCCCCCCTTGGTGACCCATAAGGGATTGTTTATGATCTATGGTGATTCGTAACAGGTTTTTATCATTATATTAGTTTTTCTCTATCTGATTTTAGCCTGTATACAGTCGCGGAATCATTTATTACAAAAATCAAATTTGTAATCCGACGTTTAAAACTTAAGTTACAATGATTATTTATCTTATTAAATGTTATGATATTATCGAGTTTAAATAATAAAATTTTATCTTGAATTAATAACATTTCATTCTGAATCAATAACATTTCATTTTAAATTATACTATACTTTCCCAGGTAATTGAGGTAAATGATGATCCAGAAATTCGGAATCATTGTCAAAAAGTAGCCGAATATTTTGCATCGATTGATGATTTAGGTTGTGCCGAACAATTATATTTACGCGCTGGCTTACCACGTCGTGCAGTTGACGCGTATGCCGCAGCCAACAATTGGCCTAAAGCTCGCGAACTAGCACAACAAGAACTCGAACCTCAAGAAGCTAAAGAACTCTTAGCTAGTCATGCTGAAACGTTAAGAGAAGCTGGGGATTATAGACATGCTGAAGCTTTGTATGCTGCAACTGAACAGTATGATGAAGCTATTGCTATGTATAAACAGGCTGGACTTCGACAAGACATGGTGCGGCTTGTCGCTAAGTTTAGGTATGTTGAATTATAATTTTTATAACATTATTTGTAGGACAGCGATTCACCCCTAAAATAACGCTTAAAAATGAAATTTACCGACTAACTTTTTTTGCATTTCTAATGTACCAAACCTTTTTCATTCGGTTTCGTATATTTTTCCTAATAGAAATATATTTTTTTATATATATATCCGAATGGGCTGGAAATTATAATAAACAAAAAACTTGTAAAAATATAAAAATGCATGAATTTTAATCGAACATTGTATTTTATTAAAATAAACACTTTTTGTGAAGAAGAGTATAAAAATGTTTCCTTTCCGAGTTATTTGCGATTTTATGACATAAAAATGCCGAATTCGTAATTTTTGTGATTTTTTTGTCAGAAACTACTAAATGGATTGCAATTTTACCGACAGTATTTTATTCTTAAAAATTTCAACTGTAAATGCCAAACTTCGTAACTTTTGTGAGATTTTCTTAAAAACTACTAAATGGATTGCAATTTTGCGCGATGCGTGTTCCCTGCATAGTCACAACCATAACCTTTATCGTAAATTTCTCTGTTACACGGCTCGAGAGAGACATTTCGTACCTCATTTAAGGTATAGAAAAAATTATTTGTTGTCATGAAATTCGTATTTATAGTTGAAATTTTGAAGATTATTATGTTGTCGGTAAAATTGCAATCCATTCAGTAGTTTCTGAGAAAAAAAATGACAAACATTATGAATCTCGACATTTTTACGCCATAAAATAGCTTAGTAAGGAAGCATTTTTAGGGTATATTTCCCTTAATAAAAAGGATTTATTAAATGAAG
The DNA here is from genome assembly GCA_017163975.1 of Anastatus disparis. Taxonomy (NCBI): domain Eukaryota; kingdom Metazoa; phylum Arthropoda; class Insecta; order Hymenoptera; family Eupelmidae; genus Anastatus; species Anastatus disparis. The sequence continues at coordinate 9,568,831 of JAFFSR010000251.1, forward strand.
TACAATTAAAAAAACCGATATGGTAGTCGTGGGGACTGGCTAACAGAAGCTATGCTTCTACTATATGTACAGACAGTAGAGAGTATGATACTTGCAAAAATTGTAATTATTTTTTGTATTAGAAAGTTACTTATTTTTATTTGATGTATTTTTTTATTTTATTTTAAATAGAAACAATGAAATTAATCAATATTAATATTCAAAATATTAGAACTAGTTATTTTAAGCTTGATCTATTATTAATTATTAAATAAAAATAGTAATAAATTAATATACCAATAATGCGAATTCATTATAATTGAAATGAATAAAAAAAATTATTACAAATAAGTATTTGTTTTGAAACTCGTGATTGTAGTTACGTGCTTGATAAATAGAAAAACACAGATATTTTGACGTGCACAACTACCTTTAAATGTAAACTCAAAGAAAGAAACAAAAATAGATATTATTGGTAGCGGTAATGCGTTTCTATTTATCTTTGTTGCTTATATGAAAGAAAATAAAAGAAAAAGAGAGAGAGCAAAGAATATATACTCAACTGGCACATGGTGTATATACGCTCATTCCTGAAAGGACTGGAGCTAAGCCCGTTAAAAAAGTCCAGTCGGAATTTCAATTGAACTTTTTTGGAAATCCACGTTGGATTTCCAATAGGAATTCCAATGAGATTTGCAATTGAAGACTTCTAAGGAAAAATAGCGCATCTTAAAAAGTAACATTTCAAGTAAATTGATTTAAAAATTTATTTTAGCATTGAAATAAATTAACGAAACTTTTGAAAACTTATACATAAATAATGTAAACTAATTAATAAATAATTAATGTATTCATCGATTTTAAAATGATGCTCATATTATAAGTTTACAAAAAAACAATATCTTTGATATACGCCTTTTTTCGATTTAATAGATTTCTGAATTATGAAAAGGAGTCAAAAATTGTATTCTTCAATCCATATACTATTCAAAATAACTTGATAATGCATAAAAATATATAAAAATGTCAGAAAATTTATTCCAATTATTTTGTAACACAAAATATTTGCCACTGCAATAAATATTATAACAAATAAATCATAACGCCATTGATTACTTGAAATGTTTAATGAAAAAAATCGTAACACGAGATTAAACGATAAAAAATTCATACTATAAATACAATAGTGCGTTATTATAATTAATTAACATAGAAAAACATGAAGAAAAAATTATGCGCCCTCATGATACGCCCTTTTTCTTTAAAAGTCTTCAATTATAAATTCGGAGTAAAATTTTAATCATGAACATGAGGGATGACAAATTTTTAATATATTTATTTAAATATTTTGTTGGGAATCTATGTTGGATTTTCAATTGGAATTTTAATAAGATATCTAATTGAAATTTAAATAAAATTATAAATATAATTAAAAACAATATATTTTAACAATAAATAAAACAGCTGTATTTTATTTTTTTCACATGTAATACTTTAATAAAGGTATATACATGAAGCATATAAAATAATACAAATCATTATTAAAAAGGACATAGATATATGATCTGCTTATTAGTTATTAATACGTAAGTTCTATGACTTTATTTTAAAAAAAAATACCATCGTATAACTGTTATTCGAATATTGATTAAATAATAATTTGTATTATTTTATGTTTCATGTATATGGGTATATCTCTGGAACTTTTCACTTTTTAGAAACAGGGTTTTATAGAAATTTGAAAGCTTACAATTCAAGTTCCTAAGATGGCACGGGCTTTTACCAGTGCTTAAAATTTTCGTTTTAAAGAGTAGAATATGTACTCGAACTTTGGTGTCAATTGAAAAATAGTTATTGACGATATACAATTTAATACATAAAAAATGATGCATTTTTCATAATTTTCTACACGTGTTTCTTACAATATATAAAAAGTAACTTACTTTCAATTGTATTTTAATTTTTACATGATGATTTACATAATAAAAACAACGATTTAAGATCACGCCGATAGATGTGCTACGCTTTATTAATAAGTTTCACCATTTTTAAGGTATGTGTAATTATCCATGCAAAAATTACACATACCTTAAAAATGGTGAAACTAATTAATAAAGCATAGCACATCAATAGACGTAATCTTAACTTGTTGTTTTTATTATGTAAATTATGATATAAAAATTAAAATACGATTGAAAGAAAGTTACTTTTTATATATCGTAAGAAACACGTGTAGAAAATTATGAAAAATGCATCATTTTTTATGTATAAAATTGTATGTCGTTAGTAACTATTTTTCAATTGACACCAAAGTTAAAGTACATATTCTACTCTTTAAAACGAAAATTTTAAGCACTGGTCAAAGTCTGTGCTATCTTAGGAACTTGAATTATAAACTTTTAAATTTCTATAAAACCCTGTTCCTAAAAAGTGAAAAGTTCGAGATATACGCATATACCTTAATTAAAGTATTAATAAAAAGTACACGTGAAAAAAATAAAATACAGTTGTTTTATTTATTGTTAAAATTCATTGTTTTCAATTATATTTATAATTTCATGAAAAATTCAATTAGAAATCTTATTGGAATTCCAATTGAAAATCTAACATGGATTCCCAACAAAATATTTAAATAAGTATCATAAAAATTTGTCATCCCTTACATTCATGATTGAAATTTTCTTCAAATCTTATTGAAATTCCATTTTTTAACGGGGAAATGAGAAAATGAGAATAAAGAATACAAATGTGTGATCTGACATCTTATGTATTTTTAACAACAGTCAGGATCGAAACACACGGTTTTTATACGTTTATTCCCGTCGGCCCAACCTCGCATAACAAGCAGAACTTCAAAAGTTAATCGGTTTAAGCTTCATTTACGGGGGTGAACCGCTTGCCTATTACATTTCTACTTTAGTCATAAAAGAATTAATTATTAATTTGAAATTTAAAATTTTTTCCAACATAGACCAGAACTGTTAAAAACTACACACGCACATCTAGCTAAAGAATTAGTAAGTGAAGGAAAATTAAGAGAAGCTGAAGAACATTTTATTGGGGCTGATGAGTGGAGAAATGCCGTTAAAGCTTATAGTAATGGAAATATGTGGGAAGATGCTTTAAGAGTTGCGAAAAAGGCATCTGGTGATAACGCTGCTCAACAGGTACGACTATTCGAATAAATTTAATAATTTAACAATGCAAAAAATATAAAAGAAAAAGTCGGCATTTTAATATATTTTTATATAAATATAGAGAGAGAGAGAATGTACTAAAATTTAAAAGATAAGATATCATATAAAAATGAAATTTTTAATTCATAGGTTTCATTAATGTGGGCACGAACGTTAGCCCCAGAACTAGGAGCTCGATTGTTATCACGATTAGGTTATCTGGACTCTTGCTTGTTGTTAGCTTGTGATGCAGGTGCTTTTGATTGGGCACTCGAAATTATAAAGTATAGCAGTTCTGAACAACAGAAAGAAGTGCATTATCGTTATGCAATGGCACTTGAGGATAAAGGTGAATATGATGAAGCTGAGCGTGAATTTATTAAAGGTACATTTTTTCTTTCTTATAATTTAGAAATTTTAATTACTTAAAATTAATAAATATGACATTTAATAGCGGATAAGGCCATGGAAGCCGTGCAAATGTATATTCATGCACGTGATTGGGATTCAGCTGAAATAGTTGCTCAAACTCACTGTAAAGAAGGCTTATCTCAAGTACTGGTTGCCAAAGCTTCGGAATATGCTAAAAATCAAGACTTTGCTGCAGCTGAGTCGCTATTGTTACGCGCCCATAAACCTGAAATTATTATAAACCATTATAAGGTAATTATTGAAGCAACTAAATTTATATAATATATATTTCATTTTTTTTGAAAAAATATTATCTTGTGTTACGCTTTCAAAATAAGTGATCTCACGAAAAACATTATTATTTTTGATTTATAATGACGTCACTGGACGTTTAATAACTATATTGCAATTTTGATTATGAAACAGTAAACTTTACAAATGCCATAAGGAAAATGTTTCACGCGAACAGAGTGAATTTTTCTACACAAAATGAATTTTTAGAGAGTATAATAAATAATATTTTTACATGCTATAACTACTAATTCGAAAGGATTTGAGCTCAGCTTTAATTTAAAAAAAGTTTCAAGCTTGTAGCTATCGACGCTAAAGAACTATATGCGTTTAAAAATCTAGTAACTTTTTTAGTGATTTTCTTTAATTGTCTGTAACTAGGAAAATATTGAATATTTATGACTATAACTTTAGCTTTTTCCATATTTTATCATCTGAAAACTTATCCCAAAGTTTGAGCAAAATCCGTGATCCGGAGGTGTGACACTCTCCTAGTCAGTGTTCCGAGATATTGATGTTAAATTATTTGAAATAAACTCCCGGTTGTAAATGTTCATATGTTATTCACCTAAATTTTCACGTGAATTTGTACCTGAATATCATGTTGAATATAGGTATAATGTACTAGAACCTCATGTGTTTTTCAGGTGAATTTCACGTGTAAAAAGTCCAAAATCGTCAAGTGAATTTCACCTAAATTTCACATAATTTTTACCTGAAATTCACATGACTTTCACCAGTAATTCATCTTACTTTTACCTCAAATTCATCAGAAACGTATATAATTTTCACATGGAATTCACATGATTTCGATCTGAAATTATAACGATTTGATTTCATAATTATTATATTAGGAGAATTTTAGGAAATCGCGTGAATCCCATTTGAAAATCATATACATTTCTGATGAATTTGAGGTAAAAATTAGATGGATTGTTTGTGAAGGCCATGAGAATTTTAGGTAAAAATCATGAGAAATTTACCTGAAATTATGTAAAATTTACCTAAAATTCACGTGGAATTCTCCTGAAATAATAATAATTATAAAATCAAATCGCTATAATTTTAGGTCGGAATCATATAAATTTCATGTGAAAATCATATACATTTCTGATGAATTCAAGGTAAAAGTCAGATGAATTGCTAGTGAAAATCATATAAATTTCAGGTAAAAATCATGTTAAATTTAGGTGAAATTCACTTGACGATTTCGGACTTTTTACATGTGAAATTCACGTGAAAAACACATGAGGTTCTGGTACATTATACCTATATTTCACATGATATTCAGGTACAAATTCACGAGAAAATTCAGATGAACATCATGTGAACATTTAAAACCAGGCTTTTATTAAATATTTTCTAGTTTTAAATGCTGTTACTGTGATTTCAAAAGTAAATACATGTACCATGTGAAAGCTACCCTACTGAAAAAACTTAAATGAGATCTCAAATGAGATCTCATGCCAAAATCTCATTTTACAATATTTTTTATTTTGGCATGTTTGAAATCATCGTTTGCGGATTATTTTTAAAAAATTCGGACTTAGAAAATTTTTTCGAGTTTTTGGACTTTAAAAAATTTTAATGAGTCCAAATTTTTCAAAAATAGTCCCCAATGATTTTAAACATGCCAAAATAAAAAAATATTGTAAAATGAGATCTCATTTGAGTTTTTTCAGTAGGGTAGAAAAGCAACACAAAATAACTCTTTATATGCAAGAAATGATTTGTTTAATACTATATTTATAGTTGAAATTTTAATTTTTACGCACAGAATGCGGGAATGTATTCGGAAGCAATGCGTGTTTGTCGGGAATATCTACCAAGTCAAGAAGCAGCATTACGTCGTGAAATTGGCCAACGTACTAGTCAATTAGATGGAAATGGCAATGATAGCAATTCAATATTAGAAGAGGCAAGACGATGGTTAGAGGTAGGCGAAATCAGAGCAGCAATTGAACTTTTATTAAGGGATCAAAGTTCGTCGAAGCCAGTTTTAATGGAAGCAGCTGATATTTTGCTACATCGAGCTGAACCTGAACTTGCTGCTCAACTTGGTGCTGATTTGGGGTCACAATTATTTACAATTAGTGAATACGGACTTGCTGCTCAAGTAAGTAATGCACAATGAAAATATTTTGATCAAAAATTAATTTTGAATTTATTAAAAAATATAGACCAAATTTCAAATAGATTTCTCATTAGATTATTATGTTGATTTTGAATAAATGAAATTGTTATATTCAAAGGTATTTCTGCAAGCCGATCGTATAAAAGAAGCTGTGAATGCGCTTGCTGCTGCAGGTGATTGGGCTAAAGCAAAGCGAATTGTACGCGAACTGGCACCTGATCTAGATTTCTACCTTGAAGATTTGTACAAAGAAACAATGATTAAAGAAGGTCAAGTTGAAAATTTAGCACGGGTCGATGCCGATGCTGCTCTTGATATGCTTATACGTAAAGGACAGTGGAATCAAGTTTTTGAAACAGCTAAAGCACAAGGTGCGTATGTATATATATATATATATAATTCTTTTTAATGTTATTATTAAATGAAAAACAGTTTTATATGTACTAAAAATTGTGTTAAAAATTTTTTCAAACGGGATGTTGAAGTTGTTGAAATCGATTTTTGCTTTTTTTTTTTTTATTATATCCACGGGCATTACTGCCCTTTTTAACACATAGAAATTCATTTTAAAACAACACAATTTGACGTATTATTTAACGTGGTGTCAGCCCACGACAGAGACAGCGAAAAAGCGACCAGACGGGGAATCGATTCCACGCCAACGGGAATACGAGTCACGCGCCTTAGCCACTACTCCACTGAACTCTATTTTATTGATATCTTTTTAAATTCATCATTTAAATAAATGTAATGACTTGTCCGTACTAAAGCTATTTTGATACAATTATTTTTGTTAAAATAAAAATTTAATTGAGCTTGTAATTTTTTTTTGAACTTTGAATGAAAATTAGATATCAAGCCCGATAAACCTAACCTCAAAATAGTATGCATCGAAAGTTTGCTTATAACTTTTTATGTATAATGTTTTGGTGAATTTCTTGACTTGTCCGCGCTCGAGATTAATATTACAAATGTTCTTATTGTAGCAAAAAAATTTTTTTTGACGCACCACTTATTCATAAGCTTTGAATGAAATTATTATTAAGAGGGGGGAGGGGGGGGGACTCCAACATGCTGTTAACCCTTTCAGAACCAATATACATTAGAATGTACATTGACATTTTTTGGTTTTTTGAAGTGGACTATTTCCGATCTCAAACTGAGAGCCTATAGTATATTACACACCAAGGGAGGTAAAGTATTGACGAGTCCATAGCACATATAATTGCCACCTCGAGCCGAAGGCGAGGGTGGCAAATATGTGCTATGGGCTCGCTATTTTACCTCCCGTGGAGGATATACTATTTTTCGCCATACTCGGGCCGGAACTATGACTTTTGTTTTTCGGCGCCGGGACGAAAGTCCTAGTTTCGGGCAGGGTATGGCGAAAAGTTATTATATCTTTGATAGAAACTGAGAAAACTTGAAAAGAAAAAAGTGAAAAAAAAATTTTTTTATCGCAAAAATTGCTTAATAAATGAACACTTATCATCGCTAAATGGTTATCAGAACTTTTCATGATGAAATAAAAATTCCGTTCTGAAAGGGTTAAGAAATAGTATATTATTCACCTAGGGAGTAAAAACGAAAAATGTCTTAAATCGTATGTTACCCGAGCCGAAGGCGAGAGTGACAAACATACGATTTAAGAGATTTTTCATTTACTCCCGTGGAGAATATACGATTTTTTTACACAGGCAGCGTACAGTGGGTACCTTACTTTTCGCTGAGAGGGAGTAAAGTACCCACTGTACGCGCCCTGTGTAAAAAATGAATTTAAACAAAGTTCTTTTAAAATGATCGAATTACTGATTAATTTTATGAGAATATCACCACTGAAGTAATATGCTTTTAGGTGCTGCAGTTCTTCATAAGTACATAGCACAACGAGCAGTTCAACTAATAAAATCTGATAACGTCGTTGACGCTTTGCAACTATACTCTGAATATGGTGCACCTCCGATCAGTCAAAATTACAATCTTTATTATCATTTGGCTGAAAGGGTACTAAATTCACCTGAAACAAGTCACGAATATATATACTTAGCAAAACTTCGTGACATCTTGTTGAATCTTGTTCGAAGTTTAGATTCAATATCAAACCCAGCTGTAAGTAACAAATATAGTAACTTTCAATTTTTTAACATAATTCAAATTTTATATTAATGATATAATTCTACAAATATTTAGATTATTTAAAATTTAAATTTTATATTGTTTGCAAAAGGTTTCAAGTAAATTTGATAGATTATTACGCGCAGTGCATTACACGTGCGTACGTTGTGCTGCTAAAACCTCACCATCAAGTCTTGCTAATATTTTATTGAAAACTTCAATATCATTGTTGAGATACACTGATATTATTGTAGCTGACCGTTGTTACTATGAAGCTGGTAATGAAACACGGAAAGCAGGTCTTATCAACGAAGCTTTCGTCTTCCTCACTCATTTTCTTGATATTGTGGATTGCATTGAAGAATCTGACGGAAATATATTAGGTTAGCAGAATTTTATTTATGACATTATTAATACATTTTTACATATTATGGTACTGGAATTATTTTATTTGGATTAATAATATTATAAAACATCTGAAAATATGGTGATTTTGGTTAATAAATAATACATTGATTTTTTTAGATGTTGATGATCTACGAGTAACTGACTTTCCTTTAGAAGTACCTTTACCGCCATCCTTAAATGTAAGTCGTGAAGAGTTTGAAGACGCCCGTGAATGGGTTTTAACTGTTTCTGTGGATTTGAAAATTGAACAAGGTTTACCATTAGATAATCGTGGTATCTACGAAGGATCACTCAGCAGTCACGCAAGTGATGCTAATCCATTGAGCGAATGTGCGCTTACCGGCTATCCAGTAAAAGAATCATCATTTCAATTTGAGGGTAGCAGATCTATTGCATTAAGGGAGGATTGGAATAAATTTGTTGGAGCTGCTAGACCAACATCTGGAGATTCACCTCTTAATGATGTGATTAGATTTGTTCAAGAATGGTGTGGCTCTGCTCCAAATTACACTTTTTAAAATATTTTTTACAAATCAAGGAGAATGTTAAAATAAAAAAAAATAATCAAACGCGCACAATGGAAATCGTTAAACAAACGATCGTCGACTAATTCTATTATTATTTTTTTTTATTTATTTCAGAATTATGGGAAACTTGTGCAATATTAAAAGCTACAATGTCACAATTTTTTTACTATCTCGTGGTTTAGATTTGCAATTGACTTCAGCTTTATAAGCAAGATGTAAAATATAATTTTATTTACTTGTATAAATATAATATAATGATCGATTTTAAATCAGTTTTTACATTATGCAATGTGTGCATGAAGTGAGATTTCATACACTATGATGTGAGAATTTATTACAAAAATTAATAATCTATAATATGCTATGAATAAATTAACTTTATAAGTGAGCCAGTTCTCACATACAATATCGGTATGTCAAAAAAAAAAAAAATTATATATAAAGGGCGCTAGACACACCACCAGCTAACTTGTAGCAAGCACGATTCCCAGGCTTCCTTGGATCGAGCGATGGCTCTGTGGTAGTGAAATTTATGCCTGAAAGTGGGAGAGTGATACACAAAAAGAAATTTTATTTAAAATTAACAATGATTTACTTAGAAAAAAATAACGTATTCATACTTTGTCATAATAAACTTAATTTAAAGTTTTTAATCTAACCGCGCTCTCTCATAATCCATACCTTACAAAGAAAGTTAAATTTAATTTTTAAATTTTATTTATTTTATTTAAATTTAGTCTATTTCAGTTTTCTCAATGTCTATTAATCACTTAACCGAAACAAAAAAAATTTTAAAAGATGTTTTTTTAAAATTTTTATTATTGTTGATAATTCACAAAGAAAAAAAACAAATCTACTTTACAAAATTCAAGAAAAAATTCGTGGAATTCACTTGGTCGTTGTGCCCGCTTCATTTCTCTCTCTCTCTCTCTCTCTCTTACTTGTTGGATATCGGTTAAAAATAAGCGGCTCTATTTCAAAATGGCACTATTTTGACTTAGTTTGGAGAATATTTTGGCACATTCTATTGAGTCTTATCAAAATCCATCATACTTAGCTTTTAAGTTCCTCGGGCAAATGTGGATACAGTGGTCAGGTCATCCAGTAGATTACCTGTGAGACTGCTCATATGCCCAGTCGTACGTACTGCTGCGATGCGAAATTCTTTTATTTCTTCAGCATCTATTTTCATTAATAATAATGTAGATTTATTTCCTGGTTTTGGAATTGGGTTAACCCAGGTTGTCAAAATGCAACTATTGAGCAAGTTCCTTGATAATGAGCGCACTGAGTGGCATGGTTCGTTAAATGCTTGTTGAGTGTATCTTGCTACACGGAGAAACTTTTTGGGGCGATAGACTTTGGTAAATCTTGAGATGTGAGACCCTTATTAATATAGAGATTCGATCGGATTCGATGAGGTATCATGCCTTGAGTATAAAGGCCTGAGACCTTTATCTTGAAGACTGAAGGCATAAAGCCAGACAAAACTAAATCTGTGTATACATTATCCGAACGCAATAAACGCACGGCCTCGGTGACAAATAGGTCTCAGACCTTTATGCTCAAGACGAGACGACTTACTTACTTTATCGAGGCGCCCGGTCTTACACTACCAGAGGTCTCTCGCCCCAAAAAGTTTCTCGGTGTATGTTTAAACTACACTCTACTACAGTTATTGAATTTAGACCTTGAATGGTTACTTTCTGCACTGGTGCGGACGGTATAATGTTGAACAAATGATATTTAAATTTAAACTCAAAATCCAAATGCTTCATTTTTCTACATATGAATAATTTTTGTTGTCTACTTAGGAGAGTAATCTCATTTATCATATATTTATAATTATTGCTTTTATATAGATTCTTTTTAATGCTGTTTATATCAATGTTTAAACTTTTTTGATTCTACTACAAGTCAAAATGCGATCTTATGTTTAAAACATAATGTAATTTGCTTTATTGTTGCTTATTAACTACGATATTTTTCAGTTTTTTTTTTATATAGTTTGTAATTACTAATGGGCCTTGTTGTAAGGTTTATTTTTTCGGATTTTAACCGTGTAAGTTGTGGTTTGGGATACCGACGTTTCGTGAACATTACAGTTCACTTCATCAGGGTGAGCCTGAATCTGATGGTTCAGACTGTCTAATCACTATATATAGGGGACATAATTTTGGGTCACCGTGTTGTGAAGAGTGGCGTCTACCAGTCTTCACAACACTGTTTCTAGCCATTTCAAGTGATCTTCGAAGTTCTCGATGGCAATGATGATATCGTCTAGATAGCCAAACACATTATGCTCGCACTCAGGTCCAAAAAAGGGCGTCGATGAGTCTTTGGAAGGCTATTGGTGCGTTGGTCAATCCGAATCCGAAGGGCTAAAGCTCTCAACCGGCTGCTGCTCAAGCCAAAAACATTAGTCTCGCTCATATAAATCCTTCGTACGCCCAAGTCGGGTATATAACTAGTAACACTGTAGGATTTAAAAATTTTACATAGCGATATAGGTGTATTTACATATTTTTCACATTTATCGTTGTATTTTGGTATTTCATGTTGTTATATCGCTATTATAACTAGATATGAACTACCACTTCTAAAAACATTCCTAGGGATTTTTCGTATGTAATTATGAATTCAGTGATACATGGTGCTACAGTCTTATATCAATCTGCGATATACTACCACTCACTTTATCAAAGCGGAGTAACCCTCCCGGCGTCTAAAAGATATTATTTTGATCGCACATGAAAGTTATCAAAGTACAAATACACTAACTGTGCTAAAGAAAGTCTTATCTCAAAATTCATTTAAAAATGTTCTATTTTAGAATTTATTCCAAAAGAGTCTTATCTTAGAATTAAATTTAAAGAATCTTTATCTCTTAGAGAGCTACGTTGTCTTAGAAGATTAGTGTAAATTATCTTTCAATACAGCTATGTTCAAAGATCTACATTCAAATCATTTCTAAAATAACTTGGAGGACAAGTTTAGAACCCTAAAACAGAAAAAAAAAAAAACAATAAAATTAATCTCATAAATTTAATAACAGATTTTCATCTCAGGCAAATTATTATTTATATATTTTAAAACTAACTAAATAACGTCAATAGAAATAATGTAAGTTTTATCTTTATTTATAAATAAATTACTTTATAAAAAGAAACAAAGTAATTATAATTATCTTTTCATGGGTTTTGGATTTTCAGTTATTTATACAAAAATTATTTTAACACATCGTGCGTGTTTTTTTATCTTAAATAACGTCCTAAAGATATTTTTTTAAGATAAAAAATATCTTTAGGACGTTAAATAAACATCTTCCAATGTTTCGTTTTCTATAACGACCGAATTCAACATCTATAAGACAATGTTTTTTTTTCACGTTGAAAAAACATTCCAAATTTTTCTTGAACTTTTATAAAACATTTTTCCAATCAGGCCGTTCTATTAGAAACACTTTTGACATCGCATAATTAAGATATCGTTTGTATTATTGTGCATGATTTTTTATTTTTCGTTCAGGTTGTAACACCTTTTTGGTATCCTATAAGTGAAATTGAACAAAAATTCGTAAAGTTATTTTTCATGCATAATGAAAAATGCATGAAGTTTACTTTCTTAGTTTGGAGAATCTTTTGTTGCACAATTGCTATAAAATCAAAATTCATGCACAGTATAATGAATAAATGTTTTAGCGTGTAGTAATAAAAAACTTGAATCATTGTAATTGTATAGAAATCTTCCATTTAATTTTATTACAATTGAATTATTTTGCGAACTCTTTTATTGATTATAAGCAAAATGAATAAATAAATATTATTAAAATCATTAAGTTTAACAATTTAAAAAAAATTCATTTATTATAAATTCGATGAATGCATTAATTGAGTAATCTGTATTTAAGTATTTTAATTTGAACTGCTTTCACATATTCAAACAGAAAGAATTTCGCGCTATAATCAACGGTACTTTATACGTCATTTACGTCGAGTTAACATGTGGAACATGACTAAAGCATTTGTACGTCATCGGTCCAGTAGTCTTCGATGCCTGACGCACGTGGCTATTATGATTAGGAAGGGTCTAAAGAAGTGTTAACTCCAACCTATAAGATTAATACTGTATTTCTTGAACATACGGCATTTTTACATGACTAAAATTAAAAATATTGTTTTTATTTTTTAACATTATTTTGTTGAAAATTTTTTTAATTCCTTTCCCATAAATTTTGAAATTTTTATTCAAGTGTAAACAATTTAGTAAATAAACTTGTTTTGGATTTCTATTTAAGACTGGTAAGAGTACATATCTTTTATTATTTCTACAAAAAATTAAATTGTTATAATATTGATTCATATTATTAGTCTCCAAAAATTATGTGAATTTTAAATATCTACAAGGCCGTGTGAATGAGTTCAAGGCCATTTAATAAACAGATAACAATTGTACATTAAGTTTATCTACATTCACCTACACTTAACTCTTTTCAATGAAAAATTAATGTAGAGGTAGAATTCACTGCGTTTGCGCTTTCGGGCTACACATATTTTCGTGTTAAAGTCACACTATCCAAAACTGTAACACAAGGAAACGTAGATAAAGCCTTAAAAATTTTGTAACTTTACCAAAGATGACCTAGCATTTTTCATAGATATTTTTTAATGATTAAAGATATTACAATACTGCATGAAAAAAAAGATTCATTCGAAAATAAAATTAAAAAATAAAAAAAAAATTCATTTTTCAATGTATTAAATTTTTAGCAGTTTTTTTAAACGAAAAAATTTTTTAATCATATAATTTTTATTTATTTAATATTAAATCTTGTAATTAGCAAAAAATTATAGCATCAAAATGTATTGTATTTTGAAACCATGTACGCAGATCATATTTAAGATTACGTAATACTTAAATTTGTCGCAAAAATTTCATCTATAAATAGCATTAGTTATACTATAAATGTTAACTATTTAATTGCTACTAAATAATCATGATAATAGAATATTTGTAAAATAATAATCATTGTATTAGCTTATATTTAAAAGAGAACAATGCCATCGTCATGGGAAGAATTTTATGCCAAAAATCCAAAACCTGTGGATCTCGAAGATACCAAAAATCTTATGAAAAAATTTGTAGAACAACATTCTAAAGAAAATAGAAAGATTGTTTTAGTGACGGTAAATTTACAAAATACAAATAATTTAACGCAACATTTTATGAAAAATAATAATAATTGAAATGATTTATTGCTTTTTTTTAGAGCGGAGGCACGACTGTTCCATTAGAGCATAACACCGTGCGATTCGTGGATAATTTTAGTGCAGGGACTCGCGGTTCGATTTCAGCGGAATATTTTTTAAGTCATGGCTATGCAGTTATTTTTATGCATAGGTTTAATAATTATTCAAGATTATCTTTCAATTATATCATCATTAATAAATATAAATAATATTTTAATATATTATGTAATTGCGTTTCAGACTCAAATCTTTGGAACCTTTCTCTAGGCATTTTTCTGGTCAAAAACTTTTAGATATGTTAAATTTAACGGAAACAAATGATACTCGTTCTATAGCAGGTATATGCAAATTTTATTCAATTTCTAAAAATAATTTCCATATGATTAAAATGCTGTTTATTGCGCTTTACGATTCGGTTTTTTTATGTAGTAAATTAAATAATTGAAAAAAAAATACATCCGATTCTTAAAATATTTTTAATTTATGAATTTTTTTATTGTAATTTTAACAAAAAATTGTAATTTTGAATAGTTGCACCACAATATGTGGATAAATTATGGGATATTTTGAGAAAATATAAAGAATCTTTAAAGCAAAATAAGCTTTTGCAAATTGGATTTACAACGCTATCTGAATACCTTTGGATTTTACGAAGTGCTTGTCAAGTATTGGCTCCTTTGGAAAATAAAACAATTTTATATTTGGCTGCCGCTGTATCCGATTTTTACATTCCTTCTAATGAAATGGTATGCACTATCATTTTAATTTATTTTCAATTTTTTATAGATAACGATTTGTGTAATCAATATAAGATTGATTATTTATTTAAGATAAAAAATATTTACGTCATTGATCGAAATATAATTAATGTATAAATTTTGTAGGCTGTACATAAAATTCCATCCAGCGGACCACCAGCTATTCATCTTCATCTAGTACCGAAAGTATTAGAACCTCTCGTTAAATTTTGGGTTCCTAAGGCATTTGTTATATCGTTCAAACTTGAGACTGACGAACGAATATTAACATCAAAAGCACGAGAAGCATTAAAAAGATATAATCACAATGTAAAATAAAAATTAATATTTATTTTATTATGATTTATCATAAGACATAAGAATTTTTTATATTTTTTTTCCGTTTCAGTTGGTAATAGGAAATATGTTACAAACGCGTAAGCAGAAAGTAATTATGGTTAATAAGGAAAACGATTACGTCATATCGCTTACTGACGAGCAATTGAAAAATGGAGAAGAAATCGAAAAATTAATAATTGCTGATCTTGTAAATAAACACGAAAAGTGGATATCATAACTGAAGATATGATACAAAATTGTATATGAATTAAAAATTTTTATATCTTTTTTTCTATGGTTTATTTATACATTATTATCATACATTTTAATATAATGTAGATTTATGAAAATTCGTCTGAACAAATATCAAGAGATTTGACTATATTTATATTATGTATGTAGTTTTTAGAAAATGTGATTGAATTTTTATCTTTTTAATTTTTATTTTGTTAATTATTGTAAATGTTATATTGTATGCAAGAACTAAGGCTTCAAATCATTAGAATTAATTTTTGGTAAAACTGTTATTTGTTAATTGTTAAAGGCCCAGGGTGTTTGGGACCATTTATATGTGTAAATATGTATATTTAACTATAAATAGATATAATAAAAAATTTCTTAAAATAATTGTTTATTTTTAGTTAAATTGAGAATATTTTTGTGTTACAAATTCTATGCTCGTTATCACATTATATTCATAATTAATATGAACTAATCAATTATCGTTTGAGGTTAAAAAAAGCGATGTTCAAAATTATACATTTTTTACTGTTATATTTTCAATAGACTTATTTGATACTTGTAAATTCAAACATTTAATTTCTGTATTTAAAAAGGATAATTGGAATCCAAATTTTGTTCAATAAGATTAGCTCAAATCATATAAAAATTATAAAAAATGTAGAACATGAAATTTTATACTGATATCGATTTTGATTTCTATACAATTTAGCTTAATTCTCTCCTTGAGTTTAAATCAAAAGTTATTTCGCGCTTCAATATGAACAGCCAATAAAATTTCCGCCTGAAAATGACGCACTATACAGGCGTAACTTTTTAACCTCTAAATGAAACTAGTATCTCTTGAGAGAAAGAACGGACTATTTTCGAAACAATTTCTGATTGGACTCGCTCATTGCAATAGAAGCAATGAGTGCAACGAAGAACGAAATAGTAAGTATGAATAAATTAAACAAAGATAGACGCATACTATTTTTGTTTTACGCTACTTCTATCTGTCCTTGTCAGACACGTAATAATACAAACATTGCAAACGCTTAGTCTAATCACTGAATTAATAAACACTAGTAATTCGTAGGCATCATATGTACGCATCGTAAGAAAATACATTATTGCAGTCACTTCCATAAGGTCTCTGTGTGCAGTGTACAGAGACATTGCACGTATATTTGTTGTTTATTTTTTCTTCACTATTATACTGCCATAGATAAACAGCTGTGAAATCTCTGCATTTGCGGAACTATATATACAATAATGCAGCTGTCCACGTCATTATTGGTGCTGTTAGACGATGAACGAGTTAAAAGGTGACAACAGTATTAGAAAAAAAAGTTACGAATTTAACGTGAGAATGCTCTATTTATAATGTGTGCATTCTCTATCTTTGCTACTGCGCATTGAACAACGAACGTTTAACAAGGCATGAATGATGAAGATTGTATGTTTTTTGTTTTCAATATTTATCTTTGCGTATTTTGTTTCTATACTACACCCACTGCTTTTATTACGTGGGTTTTTGTTTGTAAACAAACGAGAATCGTAATCTCTCTCTATTAATTCATAATTCTGCTAATTTTTTTTACACTTTAGGTTTAATGTAAAGTAGTTATTAACATTTAAACACTTTTTAAAGTCATATAGCATGTCATGCACTTATCTTTTCTGTACAGTTGAATAACTTAAATAATTGATTATGTAAATGCCTACCTACATATGTATTTCTTTATATTTATTGACTAAATAAAACCTTAATTTTTCAGAACAGTTTGCTTGTTAAAAACTTGCTACGGAATGAATCAGTTTTAGAAATTCCTGTTTATGACATAACAACATTCTTTGACATTTAACGATATTGTAAGTATACTTGTAAACAATGAAATATTTTTTAGAATATTTTTTCATAAGGCACTTACAAAAAATTATTCATTTTTGAATAAAGTATTAAATTACGTAATAAATATTCATTCTTTGTTTAAATATGATAACTTGAATTGTATTTCTTTTCACAAATATGCACACGTGTATAAAGTTTTTTAAAAATGCTAAGTCGACAATCATTAATCTATTTTTAAAAATAATATTACATAAAAGAAATGAACATATTCAAAGTCTTCTTCTATTTATATTATATTTATATTAAATGATATCTAATACACTTGAAAATTTATTTTCAGAGGTAATGATTTATATACTGTCAGTATAAAGTAATATATCTAGGACTTCCTTTTGACAAAGAAGCTTCCTGATTTAAATATTGTATAGAATACGGAAGCATACTGCAGTTCATTACCTTATTATAGTTTATTATTGTAAGTAAACTTTACATATTTTCTTTCCTTTTATTTCAATAATTGAAATAATATAGAATAATTTATTACTCCAACAAATTATGAAATTGAAGTGAAAAATTTGGTGAACCTATTAAGATTATTAGGGGTACAAAAGACACTATGGGAAGTTTAACTTTAATGCACGTCTTAAATTTGAACTTATAACATGGTTTAGATAATTGTTACAGGCTACTAGATTCAGGTTAATATGGGTAAAAATGGATCAATTTAAGAGAATAAATTTTTTTTAAAGATTAAAAAAATAATAAGTAATATATTCTTATCAATACTGATAACTTATCTATAATTTTCTCACCTTCTATAACATTAAAACCTTTTTCTGTAGTCTTTTTAGTGCAAAATATAGATAGAATTTTCATAAATATTGCACAAAAATTAAAGTAACAAGTTTGAAATATTGAGAAGGAAAGTTTATGAAAATGTTCACATGTAATTAAGTCTTAAGAAGGGATAAAAGCAGGTATAATGCAAATTCAGGTCAAAAATATCCCATTCTTATTAAAAGGAAAATTGTAAGGGAGAGGGTATTTTTGTTACAGTAGAAAAAGGGAGTCTATCCTCAGTTACATTAAAGCTATTACAGAGTACTGTACAACTCTGAGTTTTGTTTAGTCTTGATTTTAGCAGTGCTCAGTTAGTTTTTAATAAAATCGTAAGTTTTAGAAATAATATTTACAAATAATAGTAATATTAATTGCATTTTAAAATCATAATTCATTCATCTATTAGAAAGTGCACAGCGGTAAAATATCGAATCTCGTTTATTTTAAGAAAATCGGTATAAAATTTCATTTTGAAATTCTTTTTTTCAAAATATTTTTTATGCGTAGCAAAACTAAATATTTTTATTAGCCGTTGATTTTGTTTCATACTGCGATAAACGTCTTATCTTTTTAAGAAAAAAGAAAACTTGATAGCCACCCACGCTTGTTGGTATACCAGACGTCAATAATGGCGTCTAATAACGAGTGGGCTCCTTTGCCCCAAAGGAAAAATATTCCAAACCGTAAAACGCAAGGAAAAATACTTACGCAATTGAAAGAGATGTTTGGATCAAATTTCGAACTCGATATCATATCGTCCGTAGCAAGGAGGAACGACTGGAACCGTGAGTATTTTTTTAATGTACATAAAAATAATTATACAAAATAAAAAGCGTTTCCCAATGGTTATTTTCAAAAAAGAAAAAAAATCGGCAGCTTTACGAGTCAATACAGTTTTACTCTATTATTTCAAAGTTTCAGTAACTTGTTTGTTACCTTCTTCAGAAAGTGTATCATAAATTAAGCTTAAACCATCGTTAAAAATAAAAATTCAATGTACTCATTAGGAGTAATATTCTGATAAATCAAGAGTTCCATCCTATCCATAATTACTAATTAAATTTAACATTAAAATAATTAATAAAAACTACAATACTCAATCTACAATTGAAAAAATAAAAGAACAAAAAAATTGATATATTAAATAAATAGACAATAATAAAAAAATAAAATAAATTGTATTGACTCGTAAAGCAGCCATTTATTTTTCTTTTTTCAAAATAAAAATAATTATTTTCAAATTAAGCATAATAGGCTAAAAATGACTTTTTAATTAAGAGAGGTATATCTAATTTTTGTAAAAAGCATATAACAGAACAATATTTTAAGAGCATGTCTCAGGGGCGAACAAGCGTACGCTAAATTAGTGTACGTATTGTGTTTTAAATTTAACTAAAGGAATAATTTGGTGTTAAGTTTAAAACTAATAATCGAAGTACCCCTTAGAGAGTATTTGGGTCTTCGGGTCACTGGTTTTAAATTTTACCTCAAATTGTTTCTTTAGTTACATTTAATACCAATAACCCAAAGACCCAAATACTCTCTAAGGTTTACTTGAGACTTTGGGTCATTGGTTTTAAACTTAACACCAAATTATTTCTTTATTTAAATTTAAAACACAATATTATTTTATCATACGCAATTTTTTTAGCAAACGCAATATAGTGTACACTATTACATTACGAAATATTTATTTGTAAATTATTTACCAAATAGCATACGCTGTACGCTTGCTCGCGACAGACTCCGAGACAGACTCTTTTAAAAATGTTCTATAAAAATTAAAGTACTATCAAGTTTTTTTTAGCTAATTAATTGTTAAAAGTCTGAGAATAAAAATATACACTGAGAAAAATTCTATAGAAAAAATTACTATTTTAGATAGTAGCCATGGGATATACTTTATATGTATAAAAATTACTATTTTAAATTGTAAAAATTGTTATTTTAAATAGTAAAAATTTAGATAATTCAGAATTTTCTAAATTTTTACTATTTGAAGTAGTAATTTTTCTACATATAAAGTATGTCCCATGGTTACTGTATCAAATAGTAATTTTTACGATAGAATTTTTCTCAGTGTACCCAAAACATTTTAAAGGTATAGTTCGAAGGATTTAAGAGTTAAGAATTATGTAATATTTTAATTTTTCCATATTTTTTTATCAATAAATTTGTTAATGAATTTTTTATTAAAAAACTATTAAATTTTGTTTAAAAATTTGATAGAATATTTTTTTTTTAAACAATATCTAGAATATAACCGAAATTTTATAAATAACTGACTTTTTTATATTCTTTAATCAATGGAAACATACTATTTCAAAAACTGCCCAGATTAATTTGCTTTTTAACGACTTGTTTTTTTCTTCATACAGAACAAATGTTATAGAAGAAATTTCTAAAAATTTTTTAATTTGAAAAAAAGTTTGAAAAATAATAATTTTTGCCTCATTTAAAATTTTTTAAGTATTGAGTTCCGAAAAAGTTGTATAACTTTTTTCTATTGGAAATATGGTCAATGTCCCAATTGCTACTCACGAACCTATTACTAGCCGTTCATTGTTAAAAATTTTTTTTTGTATCTAAATAACATTGAGCGGTTAGTAATAGGTTCATTTCTAACAGCGAGTAGCAATTGGGACATTGACCATATATACATTCTAACACGATTTTGAAAAATATTAGCATACATTTTTTCCGAAAGTCAATATTTTTTGGTAAAAATAATTAGAAATTTGATGATTGAATAAAAAAAATAACTATTTTTTCAAATCTGTTTGTAAATTAAAAAGTTTTCAAAAGTTTATTTATTCTGTACGAAAAATTAAAAAATCAAATTGTATAAAGCAAATTAATCTAGGTCGTCATTGGATATATTAAATTACATATTTCCACCGATCAGAAAAGCTAAAAAATATATTGTAAAAATTTAGTTATTTTCTACATGTTATTTTTAATAAAAAGTATTTTATTAAGTTTTTATAAAAAGTTGATAGTTTTCGAGTAAAAAAATTAATTAAATAATTCATTCATAAAAACATATTTGAAAAAAAATTAAAATATTTTATAATCCAGAACTTTTGACTCCTTTGACTTGGACTGTTAAAATATTTTGTGTATATTTTAGTTACAAATGGAACATATTCCTAAACTTTTGGCGATTTTAATTTTATTATCGTGTGAATTGATGTAAAATATCTCTTATTAATATTATTTTCTAACATAAAAAAATACAAATATTCCAGTGGTGCAATCCATCGACACATTAATAACTCTGTCATCAAACGATCAAAAGAATGAATCACAATCAGTTCAGCAACCCAATACTACCACCCTCGACGATGATTCACAAATACCGGCTTATGATCCTTGGCCCGAAGATGATCATGCCACTGAATCAATAATCGATTATCCGGAAGCCAATAAACCAGAAACAAATTTATTGAAATTCGACGAAGAAGAATTATTGAAGCAACAAGAGGAGCTTCGTAAATTTGAAATCGCTAAAGATGAAAATAATAAGAAAAACAAAGAAAAAAGCCATAACGAAAGTGGTCAAAGTCAAAAAGTCGAGACAGCTTCCTTATGCGGTCTTAAAGTACAATACAGACCAAAGGGTATGGAAAATGAACATTCAGATGATGACGCGGATGTTGTCGTCGAAGAAGAAACAAGCGATTATAGAGTAAATTCACCTGAATCCGAAAGAATAAGTGTTTGTCAATTTCTAGCACAACCGACACAATGCCCGCCTAAAGATAGCTTTCCTAAGGTATATTATTTATGACTATCGATAAATTTATTTTTATAGTTAACTAGAATTTTATAAAATATTTTTAATATGTGATAAAAATTTCTGCAGGTTAATTACGTAAATACACCTTCTCCACCTCGAACGCCACAACACACGACTTCTACCCCTTCTAAACATAACTTTTCACCAAGTTCACAAGATTTGATAAAAATATATTCCGACATTGAGAAAGGTTACAAAATTCTAATTCTAATGCGTGGAGCACCAGGTAGTGGAAAATCTTACCTAGCTAAAAAAGTTATAAAAGAGACAATGGGTAGTAATTCCGCCGGACATATTTTTAGTACGGATGATTATTTCATTTTAATTAATAAAGGACATTACGTATTTGACGTTACAAAACTCTCAGATGCTCATTTTTACAATCAAAATCGTGTATCCGATGCAATGAGACAAGAAAAAAGTCCAATTATTGTTGATAATACAAACACTCAAGCTTGGGAAATGCATCAGTATGCAGTAATGGCGGTAATTAATTCCTTTTTTCATTAATCTTTAGGAAACAATAAATCGTAATAATTAATTAAACTGTAGTTAAGAACAGTAAATATGGCTATACGAAAAAAATTAAATTGTATATATAATTATGTACTGATTGAATTCATATCAATTTTTTTTTATTTTTATATCGCACGAAATTTTTTATTTTTTCTTATATTTAGAAAAAGATATTCATTTGTAAATTAATATACATTAATTATTTATCTAGATTGAACACGGTTACATTGTTGAAACTTTGGAACCCAACACAGCATGGTTTCGTAACGATAAAGAATTGGAAAAGCGTAATAAGCATGTTGTACCCAGACACAAAATTCGATTGATGCTCGATCGTTATGAACCAAATATTAATGGTGAACGTCTTTTACGTATATTAAAACTTCGTTATTCAGCTCGTAATGAACCACCGCAACTTCGAAAGATACCACCTATTCCTTCTACTCTATCACAAGAAGAAGATCTCACGCAAAAGATGCGAGAAGTTACAATATCAGAGAAACCATCATCATCTATTCCTTTACAACGTCGTGTACGTAGACCTAAGAAACCAACTGATGAAGAACGGCCTCAGGTACATAATGTGTGTGGCTTCCTCTGAAAAAATTTGAATTTATGTCTTGATTTATGTTTAATTTATGCATCTATTTAAAATTATAATTAGTTTTTGTATTTTGTTTAATTTGAAAAGGTTCAATTAAATTTCATGTTCACATAATCATATGTTTTTGTTAATTTTTTTAAATAGTTATTTGCAAAAACTTTGCAAGTATATTAATTGTCTATTTTATTTGGTGTAGAATGCTGAGCCTCAACTAATAGATAGTGATGGTTTGACCTCAATTGCTAAAGAGTATGCAAATCTTGATGAAGCCGATAATAATGAAAGAAACATTTATACCCAGTTGAAGGAAGCTAATGAGTCTTGGGTTGAGGGCAGTTCGTATAAAGAAGAAAGTCTTATTGATTTAATGAAACTTGGAGCTATTGGCTCCGAAAGAAAGGTAATGTGTGATATCAAAGATATTGAAACAATTAATCTTATGGAAAATCATAATGAGAAAGATTTGAAGAAAGAAAATAGTCCAACACAAATGTTAAAAGCAATAGGCTCTGAAAGAAAAAATAGTGTACACATATTAGATGATTTTAAGAATGAAGAAAAAGTAAATGAAGGCCCTAAAGTTGATGTATTACATCAATGTTGGGATTTCACACTCACATTAAATGGTAAACAAATACATAGTAGACTAGATTCAGAACAAGATTACAAAATTGACGATCAAGATCAAGATGATGTGGTTTCGTTAGAAAACGTTAAGATCGAATTAAAAGAGGATGAAGATGATGCCCCAGAGGAAGTTAGCGGTTTCTGCACTAAAAATAATAATGAGGAAAATAATGAGGCAAATATAGTAAATAAAGAATCATCTACACCAAGCGATAAAACAAATAGTGATATTAGTCTTGATCGTACATCTGATGTTGACATGTCACAATATGAAATATGCAATACTGATAGTTTGGTTGAAGATAAACCACATTCATCATCTTCTAAAGATATTGATGAAAATGTAAACGTTGAAATGCAGCCGTCAGGTGGATTTGGATCGCTTTTCAAATTTATTAAAAATTCCTTTTTAAGAAATGAAAAAGAAAAATCACTGAATCATGGAAAATTTCATGAGGTTTGTTAATTTTTATTTTAATAAAAAATTATTACATAGACAAATTATAAGCAAATAAAAAAATTTTATTTTACAGGATAACTCAAATTCGACCGATCATCTCACAGAAAAATTACGAGCTAATACCAGTAGTGCAAGCAATACTTCAACTTTAGAGCAAACATTATCAGAGGCCTCGTCTTCATTAGAATCGCATGAATCATCACGTGACACTTTATCGTGCAAATTGTCAAATTTCATTGCTGATAACAAAGACAGAAATTTAAGTTGTGAAACCCAGAAAATAATCGAGTTGTTACATTCAAGTAACACCAGTAAAATATTTGATATATCATTGGACAATGAAGAATTTTTCGAAGCTCAAGAAACAATCGAAGCTGAAACACCTACAAGAAATGAGGACGTAAATGTTACAGAACAACTTTTAGATGCTTGTTCAGACTTCCAACTTGTTGAACATCATTTTACAGAGACAAAATTAACAATAAATAAAAACGAAGAACAAAAATTATGCAATGTTGTATCGGAAAAAACGTTTATTGAGCAAAAAAAGGTAATTAGAAAAAGACTAAATTTAAGTTTTTATTCATATTATATATTTTTTATTTATTTTCACTTACTCTTGTAATACTAGAAAAAAATTCAAAAATATTCCAATGTACATTTACTCTGGTACATAAAAATGCAAATTAAAAAACTGTACCTAAAATTAGAATTAAAAATCGATAACAATTTACACGAGAAAAAAGAGTATCAAATGAATTATTTATAGTTTTACTATATTTAACATTTATAATCTTACAATATTTAGATGATTTAACACTCCATAAAATTTTGACGTTTAAGCACATCATATGAATTTAAATTATCAAAAAAATTACAAAAAGTTTTGATAACTCAAGCTTATTTTTATTTAATTTGATGATTTCATCCATAATTTTAGTTTATTTTTGCTGTATTCGTATTTAAAAATTGTTTTAAATAATTTAAAAAACTATTTCAAAATTAGAAAAAAATTTAAACGAATCCCTTACATTCTTCTTATAAGATATTATTTGATATTATTTCAAAATTTCTTTTATTATATTGTTATGCACTTCAGTAGTTTCAAGGTATTGTGTTTATTTTCATTCATCCGTGATAAATTGAGGCCATAATTTTTTAATTATTTTTTCATGACAATTGTGTTCTATTTGTGGGTGTAATTATTTTATGACTTAAATAATTATCTACATTGTAAAAAAAATTTTTATTTCATCTGCTATTGCCATATCATTGTCAATTTTTTCATTATTTTCACCCGTTATGTATTTAATGCAAATATTCTGTCGATTTTTTTAATTCAAATTTTCATTTACAAATCTCGAAAAATGCTTGAAATTATTACTGATTTCTTTAATCAAACACAAAATGCAAATTATTTTATATAATGATACACACACGCACTCGTTCGTGTGTGTATGTGTGCACACACGTGCGTGTGCGTGTACGTGAATAAATAATTAAATAAATATTATTTTTAAATTTACAATAGTATAGTTATTGCTATATTAAGTTAAAGTGATATTGATTTTTTGTTCTTTCTAGAATTTGCAGGTACTTGAAAAATCTGAAGAAGACGAAAAGGTTTTAAAAGAACCAATAGATAAAGTTTTCAGTAATAAAAATATTTTCCCTGAAAAAATAGAAAAGATACAGGTAATTTAACAAGATAATTGAATTATTTTATTTTTAGTATTTTGTGCTTTTTATAAACAATGTCGATAAGTACAGTAGTTTTTACGTTATCATTTTACTTTTAAAACGATTACCTTGATAAATTGCAAATTATCATTTTTCTTTTCTTTTTGCAAAAGATTATTCGAATGTAAAATTAATGATATTCCAATCAATACACACATTAATTATTAATCCGAAATTTGCGTATATTATATTTTTGTTCATGTAGAATACCGCTACCAGTAACAGTCACAGCAATATAAGTACACCCGACAACGTAAACTTGATAAGCTGGCGGGAATCACCGTTTCCACTTGATGATATTGTTATTCCTTCAGCAAGTAGTTCAAGTAAAGAAGTCAATAACAGTGGGAATACAGAGCGGCAATGTAATCGCGAGACTTATACTAGCCCCTATGACTTTAATGTTGCTTATGTAGGCGGTACAGATGATTACAAAGTTATTGATGCATTTAATAGAAGTATCAACAATGGAAGAAAAACTCCAAATGGTAAGGAATTTTATTAAGATTTTTTAGATAAATTGTTCTCAATATGCAAAATAAAATATTTAAAATTTTTATATTTACAATAACTAATCTAATTTTAGACGATGAAGATCCACCCTTGCATAAATTAATGCTTCACAAAGGCACTATGACTAACAACACGAGTATACTTCACGGTGAAACGATGTTCGATCTGGAAATTGATGCTGGCGCCGAGGACCGTAGCGCTGAATTAATTGAACGTTTTCCACATTTACCACCAGCTTGCATAGTCGATGTCTACGACAATATGTGCAAACGTGATTTTAATTGGACACAAGCATATTTGTATAGACTCCAAGATGACGAAGCGACACTTACCGCTGCAACTCAAGATGAAAGCGCAATGACTACTCCGAGTAACTTCTTCACAAGTACGTATGCTATTTAAATTTTAGATTATTTTTTCTGTTTTTAGAATTATAGTTTTACAGTTTTATCACAATCAAATTCAGAATTATAAATAGATCTATAAAATTAAATTGTAAGTTTTGATAACATTTTCTTCAATATTTTTTTATTCTTGTTATCATTTATTATCTATTACTTAATAGCTAATATAATTAAAACTTTTATTAGTAATCAGATTATTTTTTTTTTAACAAAAGGTTTGGTTAAATAGTAAACTTTAAATTACAAATTTAATCATTAATAATTTTTATCCAATAAAAATTTAGATGGTAAAATATTTTTCACATTTATAATTTCAATATATGAAAAATTTAATGTGGTGTCATTTATTACTTTATTTTAATATAAAATATTGTAAAAAAAATCTAAAATAAACTGAATTGAATAACATTTTAACTAAAAGTTATTGAAGAATAATATTGCTATAAAATAATATAAAATGATATCTACTATTTTTATCTAATATTTATCTATTACCTTTTCTAGCCAGCAATACCCCCACCAATACTAGCATTAAACAACGTACAACAAGTTCAGGATCATCGTCTGAGAATACTGACTCAGCACAACAATCACTCGTTAGAAATACTCGGCGCGACAAAAGTCGAGTTACGGATGATGCGCTTGCACTCAAACAACATCTTGAGAGCCAATTTGTTCTTAGTGAGGAAAGTTATAAACCACACACATTACGCGTTAAACGTTGGAAAAATCGTCAATTTGATGATAAAAATCTTACTAATACTGCAATGGACCTCATTCAATTTGATGATTTGCCACCTACTGTAAGTTTACATTTAAACAGTAAATATTATAAACATTTTTAATTTAAATATTAAATGACATATTTTTTGAAATAGGAACTTTTTTTAAAATTATTAATATTGTTTTCAAATTTTTTTTGCATATTCTATCTAAAATTCCAACTGTAAAAGTAAAGTTAATTATATTCTTAAAATATTTCAGAATACTGAGCGTTCACTTTCTGAAGAACGTAAGCCATCGCGTCTTGATAACCCAGCTTTCGACGAAGAACAACCAGTTACTGGTGAAGACGAAGATAGTTTAGAAGATGAACCAGTTGAGGATGAAATGATGGAATTAAAACTTGGCTATGATTTTATCCAAGTATTAGAGTCAGAATTTGGTAATTCTAATTTCCAAATACCTGATGGCCTTTTCCCTGTCATTCAAATACGACGTTCCATGGCGCAAGAACTTCATGCGCTTTGGATTGAAAGCATGCAACAGCAACTTTGGGTTATGCAAGAACAATTAGATGCCATAATTGCTAAAGGTATTTCATAAAATGTGTAAAATGAAAACAATGTAAAACGTAATTAGAAAATTAATATTTTGATTTTTGTATTTTCAGATGCTGAATATGCAAAGTCATTAGAAGTGGAAGAAGCAAGAGCAATTTCCGAGCCTGAAGTACCAAGCTTAAAAGAAATCATGGATATGGAAATGGCTCTTGCCACATATAACAATGATTTCGTAAGTGTAAAACGAAAAGAGAAGGTACAGGAAATATTTTGTTACTTATTTAATATGTACACTTTTTGACAAAAATCATTATCATTTTATGATATATGACTTTAATGATCATTTTTAAAAGGCAATTTGTCTTTAGAACTTTCTCTTGGAACACGAATACTGTGTATTTATTCGAAAGTAACGAATTATTAAATGACAATAAGTCAATTTAGAATTTTATTCTAAAATTTTGCGATATTCAGTTTTTTATAATTTATAATTTTTAGAAAGGAAAAATTAAAAAAGAATCGCACAAAGAAATGGCTTTGCGTGTAGCACATCAGACACTTCACGAGATGTTTCCTAAGTACGATCGCCAAGTACTTCTCGAAATTTTCGAAGCACACGCCAGAAATTTCGATGAAACTGTTAAGGTAATTGAAGAAAATTGCACAAACAAATCAACAATCACAATGGCGGACGTACTTAAGAAACGAAAAAATTTGATAGACGAGTTGCAAAAAGAAAGCCATTATCAAACCTCAAGACACAATCAATTGGTATTTATTCTTTGTCCTTAGTATACTTTTAAAAGAGTATTTAATTCCTTTTCTAAATTATTTATTTTAATAATTAATAATAATTTTTTTTCTTTTTTAAGGAATTAGAGAGTGGTCGCGACGAAGCTTCAGGTGGCTGCGATTACGATGACGGTGAATGTGCCTTAACATACGAAGATGCCATGGAGTCAGCGTATGCATCACGAGACGAAGCAAGACGACAATTAAGTCTTAGATTTGAAAATTATCAGAAAGCAGCAGAGCATTGTCGAAGAAAAAATCCAGAAGTCGCTGCTTATTATTCGGACATGGTATTAACACTTAAATATGATAATTTAATATATTGTGTGCAATATATATTCTTGTACATACCATATCTATTCATAATTTATTAATTTTTTATATTTTCATTTTTTATTTATATTAATTTTGAATTTAATATATATATTAAATTCAAAATTTAAACGGATGATATTTTTTCATTTCAGGCAAAACTTCATATGCGTAATGTAGAATTGGCAAATTCGGCAGCAGCATCTGCTTTTCTCGCTGCTCAGGCTCATAAACTCGAATCTGAAGATACATTGGATCTACATTACCTCCATGTACAAGAGGCAAAAGAAGCCCTGAAGGTCTATCTTGACACTCAGTTCGAAGAAATGGCTAAAGGGGCACGTAAACAAATTTTTATAATAACGGGTCGAGGTGCACGTAGTAATAATGGAACGAGTAAAATTAAGCCAGCTATTGCCAGGGAACTCAATAGCATGAATATAAGGTATACGAAATTTCGTTTTCTATTTCAGGCTGAAAAGAAAATTCAATTTGTATCTCATTTCAATCATTTAATTTTATTCTTTTCTTAGGTTTTCCGAAGTCAATCCTGGAATGTTGAAAGCTTTTTTACGAAAGAAGTAACTGCCATAGTTGCAAAAGTTATTTTAATAAAAGAAAAAAATCAAGGAGTTGGGAAAAGAAGACGTTAATTTTTATTGCTGTTTTAGAATATATCTATATTCAAGTTTTTCTTTTTATATACAAAATTAAGTATTTTTCATTTTTATTTTTCTCTAAAATTTGTATTACGAAATTTTTTTTATTTCTTTAAAATTTATATATGATTTGACAAAGTGAGGAATGGAAGCAGCTATCAGAGTGAATTTGAGTGTTTGTTACTTTATTGGAGACACAAAAAAATTATTAACTATAAGTTTTTTTTTTACTGAAGATTATTCGAATTGTTTGCTATAAACAGTTAGAAAAATCAAAAGGCTGCTACCTCATTATATCAGTTTAAGATTATTTTATTATTGTTTTTATTATTTTAATTATGATTATTATTACTATTGTAATTTTATTATTATTTATTATCAATTTAAGATAATAAACACACAAGTTGAATATTTTGTTTCAGAATAATTATGTATTGGACATAATTGTGCACTAACAGTTAAATATCGTTTAGCAAATTTGACCACTTAACTTTTATCATTGTTGTCGCAACTTAATATAATATAAATTAAATTTTGAGAGAGTGATTAATATCGATGAAATTTTTTACTGTAAACTATTTTTTTATAAGAAATATATGTAAGTGTTTATACAAAAGAAGTTCTTAAGTTCATTTCCATAAAATTTCACAATAACAAACTTTTACATGAATTATTTAAAACTCTTTATAAAAATTAATTTATTTGAACCACAATAAAAGCGAATATAATTTTTTGATTTACCAAATCCAGATTAACGAAATTATAGGTAATCTTGCCTTCGTTCATATTTCTCAAGCTTTTCTACAAATTAATCTTTTCGGATCAAATGATGCCGAACGAAGATAGTAATCATTGCCAGTCTCGTGTCTTGCTACTTTTTTTAACGGTGATCTTATCACTGACAACTTTCTTGTTGGCGCTTGAATAAAAATAAATGTAATAAAATTAAGTAAACAATATTAGAATTTATAGATAATTAAAACTAAAAATAATTATTTAAAAAATCTAGTTATTTTAAGAACTTTTTACCTTGAACAGTACGTTCTGGTATACCGGTCAAATTGACTTTATAAGAATCACCGACAATGTAAGTCGACGTATCTGCGCAATTGAGTAAATGTCTTTTAGGCTTCAAAAATATTGAAGGAAGTTTGTTTGGACTAAAAATCATAAAATAATTCTAAATATTTCGTATTTTTTAATTAACTATAACACAATAAAATTTCACATGAAATTTACCCAGAAATAGAATTTTCTTGGTGCATTCCTATATTAAAATCTTCATTAAAAGGTTTATTTAAGTAAAAACTTTGGCAACCAACATCAGGCTGTCTAGCTTTTACTGTTTTTTTGTCAATGATATCGCTTTGATGATTTCTTTTATCACCGTACCTTATATTCGGTGTTTTATTGTCGTACCATTTCTTCGGTTGAACATTCAAGCGCTAACATAAATAATACGTAATTTGTATTTTAAATAGTACTTTTTAGAATAGTAATTATTAAAATTCAACGAAATAATGTAACAAAAATATATTGAATTATATAAAAATAATTTTTTTTTTAATTTCTCTTAATGATTAAAGATGTTTCACGGATAAAATAAGCGATTGTTCGAAAAAAAACTCAAATTTGTATCAGTATTTGTTATTTAACAAAATTCTAAAACTGAAAATTAAAAAATAAGACATAAGTTAAAAATTTTTTGTCTCTTCCAAAATAAAGTTGTAATAATTTAAATAATTTAAGATTCTTAGATTATAATCATTTTTGACCTTGTTGGATATAATTTGCAATTATATTTAACAGTACATATTAAATATATTATTGTGTTTTATATAAACCAAGATTTGCTTCTAGAATCCCTGAAAGTGATTTTATTAATTATAATTTAATTTTTTTAGATATTTAAAATAAATATTATTAGTTTCCCTCTTTTATCTTTATAGAAAATAAGTTGTAAAATTTAACGAATAAAATTTTAAATAAAATATACACATAATTATAAGTTTGATTTCGTAGATATGAAAAATATAAAAATTTTTATTGGGAATATAATAAAAATAAGATTAAAACTTTTCGATTAAAAAACATTTATAAAAAAGCTCAAGTAGTTCAAAAGAAGTAGTTACAAAAGGATAAATTGAGATAAAATTTAGACTGGAATGCAATATTTATTTTATATAAGTGAAAAAAATTCAATTAAAACAATTAGTATGAAAATACAGACTAAACTACTCTGAACTTTGAAAAAATTGAGCGTCACAACTAATGCACGTGGTTTGTTTGATAATTTTATGTAAGAAAAAATATTCCTAAGTTTGAAAAAATTCCACCTAATTTGCACCTAAATTTTCACATCCATACGCACATACACACATTAAAGCTATTAAAATAAATAAATTAAATTAAAAAGGTAGTAAAATAAATTTCGTACATTATTTTGATGAGATTGCCGTTTTCTCAAGAAGTATCTACCAACTTGCGTATAAGCCAATTCGTCGAGCCTCGTTTGGTTAGGAACTTCAACATCGCAATTAGTTTGCAATATAGATGTTGATCTTGGATAAGGTACCGATTCGATCGTTCTCTTAGTCTTTGCGGCATCAGCACATCGTAACTGAGATTGACATGCGTTTAATAGCTATGTCAAAAAATATCTTTTAATATGATT
This sequence comes from Anastatus disparis, assembly GCA_017163975.1. NCBI lineage: Eukaryota > Metazoa > Arthropoda > Insecta > Hymenoptera > Eupelmidae > Anastatus > Anastatus disparis. The sequence continues at coordinate 9,601,494 of JAFFSR010000251.1, forward strand.
TTTTATTTTAATTTTCTTACATTTAGTGAAATTCTTATGAAGAAGGATGTCCGCGATATGTAAAAATTAGGAAACATTAGAAAATGTACGAAATTTTTATCAATGCTTATATTTTATTTAGTAAGTCAAAAAATCAAACTTTTCAAACGAATAACGGAAAAATAAAATTGTTTTGTTTTCCATTATGCAATGTTAATTAACTTCATTTAAATTTATTTAACTCTATAAATTTTTTAATAATTTGAAGATATTAAAATTTTTAATGGCTAATTGTTGAACGATAATTGATCGTAATTCAAGAACTTGCGCTTGAATCCCGATCTCGATCGAGTGATACAAGCATTATTGTAAGTTACATGTATTTTGTTTGCAAATATACGGAAAATTTTTGTCGCTAATTAAGCCACTACGCTACCGAGCTCTACTTTTTTATTTTTTTGAAATTGTACGAAAGCAAATTGAAAATTTTTTAAATAAACGTATGGATTAGTTTAAAGTGAGCAATTTTCGATCTGAAACTGGAGGCCTATATTATATGCATAATAAAAATTGAAAAAAATAAAAAAAAATTCTTTTTTTGCAAAAATTGTTATTAGAACGTTTTTTATAAAAACAAAAATTAAAAATCTGAAAGGCTTAATATTAATTTTAAAAACCCAAAAAATAAGTAATACTAGTTGATTTACCGATCTCCAAAATGTTAATCAATAAAATTTATGATCATGAAAATTAAAAACTATGATTTTAACAGAAAGATATACGAATTTTCAAATAATATAACTAACTCTCAATCTACGATGTCTTTCCGATGATAAGTAAGCAAGAACCATTGGATGTTGAGATTGTTGACTACCATTAGTTAGTCCAGTTGATGAAAGAGTATTTCTTGTTTGTCTTACTGATTCTCTGTCTCTAAAAATTGCGATAATTTACAAAATTTTTCTTTTCTTTTTAAAAAATAAAAAAAAAAAGGAAATTAATGAACTTTTGGCTGACATACCTCAAATCGGTAAAATAGCGATGTTCAATGAGTTTTCTAGCTGTTGCACGATTCTCTGGATCGTAAACAAGCATAAGTTCAAGAGCTTCAAGACCAAGCTTAGATATTTGACTTAATAAACTTCCTAAGCCTCGACCTTCACGTGTAGGAAAGTAAAAATCTCCATTACGCGTCCTACTGCTTCTCTAGCGCGATTTTTAATTTGATTATTGAATATAAGAATATATTAACATTGTAGGAGTCAAATTTTTTTATATTAAAAAATTATAATTTAATTACATTCGTCGAAACTTAGCCACTAATCGAGCATGCGGAGTACCCAAAATATTGTGAATCTTTGTTATCTGATCCACTTCATTCTCGCCGGGAAAAAGTGGCTCCAATCTGTTCTTAAGCAAAATAGAATATTTCAATGATTTATTTATTGTGAGTCAAAATTTCATATCATAGGCACAATTGACTATTTAGATTCAAACTTTTTATCAATTCGGACCGCTTTTAGAGTTGATAAAGTGTCCATTACTGTTGGAGTAGGAATAAAAATTATTGATTGGCCCGTTAAATCTGAGACTCGTATATCATTAAATTAAATAATTTCATTTAAAGTAATTTAAGTAATAAATTAACAATAAAAACATTTTCTATAATTTTTTTATCCATGATCTATTTAAGGCAATCCATAAATTTTTGCAGTATAAATTTTCGTAAATATTATTTTTATTACCCCTGATTTTTTCACATTATAATGCTTAGTAAACTTTAGATAAAAATTAATGAAAACGATTAAATTCTAGAATGACAAGATTATTCGTTGCTTACGAATATAACAGGTTAAAATAAAACAAAAATGCTTTTTTGGGAATTATCAACTCCTTTTTTTTTCTTTCATGATTTCATAATTAGTCATAACTACCGAATATTAATATTTAAAATAGTAATGTTTATTATATCTTGATAAGATAATTTTCTGATATTCAAGAAATAAAATGTCTATTAAGTCGTACAATTTTTAAAATCTTGTATTTAAAATTATTTTTCCGTATAATATTCATTAATAATTATTCTTTATACTAAAAAACATTTACATCGATAGTCCTACTACTTTATTAAAATAAAGAGAAACAATCAAGTGGCCTTACCATGAGAGCGTTCTTAAAGAATGATGCGAGAAAATAGGAATAAGGTGAATATAATCCTCTTATGCCTGTTATTTCCATGGATATGAATGGGCAATGAATATGCCTATGGACATGACATCAGGCATAACAGGAATAAGCGGAGTATAAGCATCTTTATATCCATCTTATTCCCTCGCGTTATTCTTTTGACCTGAAAAAGTCCTAATTATATTTTTTATAAGAATATTTATCGATGGATTCTAGAAATGTTATCCACGGATATAAAAGGGATTTTTTTGAACGATGCTTTGAATATTAATAAAATGTTATATATTTTTTAGTAAAATAAGAGAATAAGTAAACTTTTATCAAACGAACGTGAGAAGCTCGTAAAATACACATCCAGCAGCCCAAACATCAATTTTAGGACCATAAAAACCACCAGTTAATAAACACTCAGGTGAACGATACCAACGTGTTGAAATATACTCGGTATACGGAGGTCGACTATACACACCACGTATCATGCCAAGATCTCCAATTTTAATCAGGTTTCCCTACGATTTTTAAAATTATTTTTTTTAATTTAGTTATATTGTATTGAAACATATTAGAATTATGCAAATATTTGAAATTTACTAAAATATTTCACTAAAATTTTTGAAATTTATTAAATATTTAAAAAAAAAAACCGTTTAGTTACCGTTCCTGTAATATTTTAGAATGTTTCAAGCAAAGTTAAATCACAACGTTATTTGGAAAAGATTTGTATTTAAATTTTAAATAATAAAAAATATAGAGATTATAAACCTTGATTAAAATATTTTCTGGCTTTATATCACGATGAAAAATGCCGTGTTTGTGAAGATGATCAAGACCCTTTAACAATTGATAAATACAATTCTTCACACGAGCTTCTACTAATGGGCGTCTAGAATAATATTCTCGTTTTTAAACAACATTTATAACTTAAAATCACAATATATCTCTGAAATATATATTTTTACCCCTTTCGTTTTTTCATCAAATCATATAAACTCATATCCATTAGTTCAAAGATTAATGTTACTCGTCCAGGCAGTAAATCACTATTAATAGAAAAAATTAAAAATATTTATACCATCGAATATTTTAAGTTCAATATATTCATTTTAATAGAATATACTGAGCTCTCTAATCGATATATATTTTAGTAAAAATTTTATATTTACTAATGAGATTCGATCAGATGAAGCACATTAGGATGGCGACTGATCTTCCGCATTGCCATAATCTCTGGACTTTCCAAAATCTCGTTGACACTTATAAGTTTTTATAATACAATTACAGGTCAATACAATAAATATTGAATTAAACAAATGAAAAAATTATCATTGCATATTTATATTACTTTTGGTAAATTTTTTTCAAACGTTTCGCAGCATAATGTATGCCGGTCTGTCGCTCCTGACATTTTAATACTTCGGAAAACGAGCCTTCCCCGATCTTATCTAATATCTTGTATTCTAAACAATTACGATATTTTAAAATGATTTCAAATAAGTATTTTGGGGATAAGACTGATGAAATAATTAAGGGCGAATAATTAAATATATAATTATTTTTCATGCTAATTATAATAGTAATAAAATTAATGATCGTATTGAGATAATAATTACTACTCTTCATTGAATATGTAATATGTTTATAGTAAAAAATTATAAATAATTATAAATTATAAAAAAATAATAAAATATCGTTTAGATAGATCTAATTATGTTTTAACAAAATATTTCTTAATTAAAGAAAAAAATTAGACTTATTGTTTAACATAAACTAAATTATGAAAGGTAATTTTTTATTATTAAAGGTAATCATAATTTTAACTATATATTCAAAGTTTTGAATGAAAAAAATGATGAAGGTTAAAAAAGAGGTTAAAACTAACTGGCCTGAAAGGACGTGCACATTGTTCGTTATCAATCGTGTGGCTCAATAAAATCAGAGAACAATGTCCTCTTCAAGGGCTTCATTTTTTGACTTAGTTTAAATATCTATTAATAAATTTTTTATTTTTATTACTTTTTCGTTTTAGCACGTAACTTTTGGCCGCTATACGTGACTTTTGGTTACGTACTAGCAACAGACGGAACAAAAAAAAGAAGAACGCGATTGATATTATTTAAAGTTTGTTTTGTTTTTATAATATTCTTAAAAATGTTATAATTTTTTAAATATGATTTCTCAAATTATAATCATATTTTTTATCAGAACCTAAAAAAAATTTCAATTTTTATGAATAATTATTACTTTAAAAATATTTTTAGGTAGTTAAAAAGATTTAAGATTATTCATTTCAATTAACTAAAAGCTAGCAGATGTTATAGGATTTGCAAAAGAAATGATAACATTTTAAAAATTCTATTCAACTTATTTAAAATAATTTCTTAGTAAATATTTAAACTTATTTTGTTTCATAGTTTAAGATTTAGTATGCATCAGAATATTTGATTCACTTAAATGTAGATATTATTACAATTTTTTATTTTATAATCTTTTATTTTTGTAACTGCAGTGATTACATATCTTGTATCATTCATACCTAAGTTAATGGTATTAAGATAGCATAGTGTCATTTCTTCAACGAAAAAAGGATTATAAAACTTCAAGTATTTTCTATTTTCTGCCATAGTATTATATCCTGCGTTTCTTGCCAAAATAAACATCAAAAGTATACTACTTAATTTCTTGAAGAACATTATTTAAAATAATTATCGATGAAATTTAAGAGAAAATAAATTCATAACATGGCAAATATTCTCTATGACTTTTTAAAGTATTGCTAAAGTTTTTATCGAATATTTTGTTAGCTATCAATAAGTAAGGTTATCGACACGCTTCGCAACATTATACATTTTTTTAATCAAAAAAAATGTCGATCTTCGTTTAAAATCTGACAAATATTCTACAATATTTCATTTTTTCTTTTTATTTTTAAAAATTTTCATCATTACTTATTGTTTCGTTTATATATTCACTTAATTATACAATCTTAAGTGACTCATTAGAATTGTCACTTTTACCATTCAGTAACAAAGATTTCTTCAAATCTATTTAGAGTATAAAATGTTACTTTATGTAATATTATTTCCAATGTTTTTTTTCCTGCTTATTTTTATTAATTCATTTTATATCAAGAAAAAAAAAACAAATTCTTTTGGTAATAAGTTTGATCTTCTTCGATGTTCAGAATGGCAAAACTCAAAGAGCTTAAATTAACTTGCTTTCATAAGCAATTTTAAAACAATGTTAAATTTAGGAATCAATTAAAAAAATTATTTTTCAAAATTTTCACTCTCTGGTTTTGCATTTTTCTAGTATTTATTATTTTCAATTTTTGGAAAAAGCAAGAACACGATACCGCGCAACACTCTGCTATATTTTCATTCTTTCATTGTTTTTCCTCTTTTACAATAACTACTTTAGTTGAGAAACAATAATTACAAAAGAGGAATAGTATTAGTTTCCTTAATAATAGTATTACTATATTTAACATAGAGACTAGCACCTTTCGTTCTTTCTAAAAATAGACATTTTTTCTGATTATATTAATTATTTTACAAAAGTTATTGAATTATGTCAATAAAATGTAAAGCTAATTTATTACGATAGTAAAAATATACATCCTATAAAAAGCCATGTATTATATGTTTCAACAAAAATTTAAAAGCAAATTTAATTACTTTTGCAAAATAATTAATAATAACAAAATAAGTGAAAACATTAAACATGTCTATCTATGATTAAACAAAAGGTTAATCTCCCGCAATAAATGACTTTAATATTTTAAATTTAAATGTGACTAAAGCGTGCTTGGTTTTATGTGACTATACAAAAACACATTCTTTTCAATTCGGCAAAATGTGGAATCATATTTACGCAATTAATTGTCATAACTTAAAAATATTCAAATATTAATATGATCTAAGTATTATCAAAATAATAAATTTTTCAAACTTGTTTTTATTGATTTTAGTAGAAGCTACATTACAAAACAAAATAACTTAATCTCTTAATTAAATTTTTACAAGTTTTTATCGACTTATATTAGAGATAAGTGTGAATTTTTGTTCTGTTGAAATACATCAATAAAAAATTTTTATAAAAATATAGCTGAATTTATGCGACAATCTTATAAAATATTTTATAATTTTAAATACATTATAAAACTACAATTTTTTAGAAATAATTTTAGCATTTATAGAATTATTATATATTTAAAAAACAAAAAATACACAAACATTTTATGAAGAATGAAAGAATAAATAAAATTATAATAATGAATAAAATTAAATCTCTTATTGTAAAACAATATTTCACAACTTACTATAGTGCACATTTGAAAAATTTATTTTCTTTGATAATTATTACTATGCTTAAGATACTTCTTGAAGCTCATTTACTTGATTATAATTTTATTTGTAAAAGTGGCATATTCTTCTAACAATTTTAATTACAAATATTTTGTATTCTGGGCCATACACCCGATTGATTTATTAAACAGCTTTCTTAAGAAGTTCAAGCATTTTTCATAATAAAAATAAATATCTAACAGTATGATTTAAAACTTAAAGATATTGTTAAACATCAAAATACTTATAAATATTTATTTCCTGAGAAAAATCTTAAATATTGTAGACATTCTAATACATGATTGTTTGCGGAAAAATAAAATTGTTTTTGTTTGAATAAATACATAATATTTGAAATTTGTTTATGTCATAAAATCTTTTAAAATTTGAAAGATAACATCAATTTCTAATTTTATGTATATTTTAAAATTTACAAAGTCTCTAATTTAATTGCACACTTTTACAAAATATAAGTCAAATGAGAGACTGAAAAATCAAGGATTTCAAGAGTATATCAAAACAATAACAAAATACATGCCACTCGGGTTTTTTTATCACTCATTCAAATTTTATTTATTCCAGAGCCCACGGAATTATCAGAGTGGTGCGAGACATCGCGTCTTTCTTCTACCTTTTTTCAATTTAACATAGAAATATACATATATATTTATATATGATAAAAACATTACATTATCATCGCTAATTTTATGAATGTGAATTTATAAAACAGTACCTTGCACTTGTCACTCAATTTGAGCGCAAGCGCGAGTCCTCTCCAACGCTGCGCCGTGAGATAATAACGTTGCGGTGCGTGAACACAGGATGCATACGATATTTAATCGTATTTTCTCACCTTTATTAATGTCATAAATGAGACGCTTTATAGTTTATGTTTTCTTTCTTACTTAACATAAAGAATATTTACTTGAAATAAAAAACAAAATTATTAAATAAGTATATTTAGCAAAAATCTAAATTTCACAATGATTATCATCTATTATTTTTAATTTTAAATCAATTTTCAATATAATAACGCAATTCTTTGTTAAAAATAAAAATTAGTAAAAAAAAAATTCAAAAGGAAATAAATTTTTTAATGTTAATAAAAAGATGTATGGAATTTATTTAAACTGTTCAACATTTTATGAAAAATTAATTATTTGAATTTAGAATAAAATAAATTTTTAAATATTTTTAATACTAGGTATCAAATAGTTTGGGATGAGAACGCCAAGTAGATTCGTTTTTTAAAGTAATATATGTACAAAATATTTATTATTTCATTTTGATTAATCAACCCGTTGAATTATAAAAATCTATATACATTATTAATAAATAAGGCTTTCAAAATTGCATAGGCAAACAGTCTTACGAACTGTCATTTTCACCCAATGACTAACATCTTCCTTTAAAGAGTCTTATAGACAACATTATTTTCTTTAAAAAAAAGATAAAGAAAAAAAAACAAATATAACGAATGATCGAGGCTGCCTTTAAAGCTTTCGACTAGTCGCTCGCCATCATTGCTCTCTCATCTTATAAAATATTTTTATGTAATATATTCATATACATATGAATATACGTGTATCGCACAATTGGACATTAAGTCCTGTGTTCACTATCACAGCAGTGTCGTATGCTTCAAACAGCGAATAATTAGTTAACAGTGCAAGAAGGATTTATCAATTATTATTTATCGCTCCTTTTTGTGTACATTCACGTATAAACACGGAGGATAATTAATTAGCAAAAATGTTTTACCTAATAAATTTAGAATGTCCAAGTAAATTTAGGAACAGTTTGAAAAAAATATTATTATCTACTTTATGAATAATTTGAATATTCATGTTTTTAATATATTACGTGGACTTGTAAAATTTTGCCAGAATTTAGTCATTTGTTTACAAAAAAAAATTTGATGATATTTGCCAGTTAACTTTCGACTCCGTGTACCGATAAAAACAATGAAATCAAAAACAAAAAGGAGTTAAATATTCCTTCAAATAATTTAGAATATATAATTTTTGTCCGATATAAAAGTTAGAAAAAAAATTAATTTAGAAGGAGGAAGAAAAATCCGAATTCTCTTTCACCACTCCGAGTCTCGCTTCTTTCTATAATTTGTACTCCTTTTATTCAGAAAATAATAAGAGCATCGATTGACTTTCGTTAATAATTAATTATACGCACAATTAAACATACCGAGTCGTCGGTCGCCCTTTGAGAAATGACATATCGACATGTCTCTTATGTACACACGCTCGTAAGGGTCTCCTTTAAACACTTTCTCTTTCTTATAATACAGAGTTTATATAATCTTAACGATCGCAATTATTTTTCCATTTTCACACTAAATCGTGTTCTGACACTCGCGAAAAATCGAAATGCGATTGCACAAACGTTTTTTCTAGTTTCGCGTATTGGTATTGTGTCACAAATAAAAGATTCTCACCTAACATAACTAAAAAATAACACTTATTTTCCCCCATCCTCTATTACGATTCGAGTGATTCGTTTTCTTGAACAGGCGGTGCTACGTTTTCTGTAGGCGTATCGTTGATTTGTTGAGGTTCAGGTTCTGTATGCTGAGCCTCAAATGTGTCTTGTTGTGGCTCAAACGGAGCCATATTTTCCTCTGGAGGAGCAAAATTCGATTCATTAGGCGGTGGTTCAAAATGCTCCTGTGGGGGTTCATCAAAATGTTCTTCTAATGGAGGCTGAAAATGTTGTTCTGGTGGAGGCTGAAAATGTTGCTCTGGTGGAGGCTGAAAATGTTCTTCTGGTGGTGGATCAAAGTGCTCCTGTGGAGGAGGTTCAAAATGCTCCTGTGAAGGAGGTTCAAAATGTTCTTGTGGAGGAGGTTCAAAATGCTCTTGTGCAGGAGGTTCATAGTGCTCTTGTGGAGGAGGTTCATAGTGCTCCTGTATTGGAGGTTCAAATTGTTCCTGCATTGGAGGTTCAAACTGCTCCTGCATTGGAGGTTCAAACTGTTCCTGCATTTGAGGTTCAAATTGCTCCTGCATTTGAGGTTCAAAATGCTCCTGCATTGGAGGTTCAAAATTTTCTTGAGGGTGCTCAAAGTGTTGCTCTTGTGGTGGTTGTTGATGAGGATCCTCATCGTATTGGGCATTGAGCTCGCCCTCCATATTGAAGTCGCCCTGTGACTGTGGGGTTTTTAAGATTGTAGTTTTCGTTTTACGTATACTTTAAAAGGGTATTGAGGAGTTTACGATATTTTTTAACAATTTAGCATTATTAAATTTTTTTGAAATGTATTTTTTTGCAATTTAGCATTATTAAATATGTTTAAAATTAAAAAATTTGCACTTATAAAAATTACGTTAATTAAAATTAAAAAAAAAAAAATTAACGAATCAATAACATTTATATTTATGTTAGGAAAAATTAAAATTACTTCATTATTAATATTTAAAGTATATTCTTTCATTGACGTTAATAAAAACAAATTATTAGCTGAAATTATCAGCTGTGGAAAATTAATTTTATAGTTTAAGATTTTGCAAAGCTATTTTTATTTAATATCAATTTATTAATTAATATAATAAAATCAAAGGGATGAAAACAATTCTTTTGGTATAATTTTTATATTACCTAATAAAAGAAATAAAACGTATTCAAGGAAAATTTGTTAATACGTTTCAGAAATTAAATTTTCATTCCAGTAATTAGTACCACTTTGATACCTTATATTATATGTTATAATTCAAAATAATTAATAAATATAGAATTATAATTATATTATAATAATTATAAATTCCAAGAATATTTTGTTATTGATTTGGTATATGGTAGAAATAGAATATTTTTTTTATGAAGAATAAATAAATATGTAAATATATAAAATATAAGCAAAAGTTGCAATATATATAAGTATAATGAAAATAGAAATGCACTAAGATTCATCAATATCAAATCAAATATGAAGTATGCCATTAGTATCACCTGTTCTATTTGTTGATTTTGTTGCATCTGAACTTCTTGGATATCACGATGCTCAGGTTCATCCCAATTTTCTTGATCATTAGCATTATCACAGGATCCTTCAAATTGGTTTGATTGCTCCATAGGTCCAGGTCCACCTTGTTCATTATTCGACTGTTCTTGTGGCAGTTGAGAATCATCTGATTGTTCAACTGAAGGACTAGCAGTACCCCATCTATAAAATCACATGTCCAATAATTTGAATGTTATAACTTTCTTCCACGTACTATTTTAATTTCAAAATTTTTTATCAATTCAAACATCGAATTTTTTTAGTAAATTCAAGTAAAAAAGTTGTAATTACTGAAAAGCACATAATTTATTTTATATCCTATAAAATTGTAAAAGTAACTAAAATATCGATGAGTTTTTAAAATTCAAATAATCTATGCAAGCTAAAAACAATATATATTTTAAATAAAACTAAAAGTTTTCAAATTAACAGTTAAATTAAAATATATTGTTCCTATAATTCAAATATTCTGTATAAAAATATTAAATTAGGGTTTCATAATTTACAATATAAAATTTACTCGACGATCCCTTAAGTAGCGGAATTCCTTTTTACAAACGTTTTCTTAAGCAGTGGATTTGGAGGGGGAAGTCGACTCCGTAAAGTAGCGATGCATGCGGTGCAGTACGTGATCAAGTAATTTCGATAAATTACATTCTATATTCAGTGTCAATAATGAAAAATCAGCAACTCCAATAGAAAAAGAGGTAAGATATTTAAAAAATGGTGTATTTAAATAATAAATGACAGAAAATTTTCTCAAAATATTTTCTATTGTAATTGTTTCTTTTGTTAACTGTATAAAGATTTTATGAACTTAAATTTATAAAATACTGAGTTTTTAAAAAGTTTTCATAAGATGAATTTATAAATAACTTATGATGTACTTTTTAAATTATACTCACGTATACTTAATATTTATTTTTGTATTTAATCATATAATATTTATCAATACTTTACAAATAGTTGTTTGATATAAACATTTATGCTCAAAATACTTCAGACAATAATGTTCCTCACTACTTTCGAGAAATTGTTTCGCTACTAAGTGGATAGTGATTTCGCTATTAAGTGGATAGTGATTTCGCTACTAAGTGGATCAGGTGATTTAAGGGAACGTCAAGTGTTTATGCATATTTCACTAACCTTGATTTTCTATTTTCTCTTCTTCTGTCTGAACTATCTCCTCTTTTATGTTTGTTATCTCTTCCTCCACTATGTTCATCTCCGTCTCCATCCATTCTACCATGTTGCGGAGGGGGCATTGGAGGTCCGTTATCATTCCTCCAAGAAGGATCACCAGGCATATTACCAAGTAAAGGTGGTGGATGTCCGCCCGGTGGTGGATGTCCACCAGGACCATGAGGTCCTCCAGGTCCACCAGGTGGTCCCATACCAAACGGTGGACCCATACCATGTCCACGGCCCATTGGTCCTGGAGGACCACCCCGACCTTCAAAGTCACCTGGTGGTCCTCCACGGAAGAATGGTGGACCATCAGGTGGTCCGTCACGTGGATCGAAAGGTGGACCACCTCTTGGACCACCAGGACCACCGGGACCAAATGGTGGTCTCATACCTGGACGCATACCTCTTGGACCCATTCCACGCGGATGGAACATAGGTGGACCTATAATAATAAATTTAATTTCGTTGACTTAAAATTTTAGCCTGATTATTGTTGCACTTTTGTGTGTAAAATCGTGTTTTCGCCTCTATGTAAAGTAAAATGATGTAGATGAAGCTTCATTTTATATATTACAAGAATGTGCTAGAATGATGAATATTTTGAACTCAATATATAAAGTATAAAGAATAGAAGTTGAACGTGTTATTTAGATGTATTTATTTAAATAAATATTTAAAATATCCTATGCGAGATCATAGATTATATAATAATTTTACACAACGAAGAGTCTATTAATTTCTTACTACAATAAATTATACCTTTTCAAATAGTTAGAATATATGGGCGGTAGATGTTAAGTTATTGATACGCTATATAAGGAGTAATCTCAATGAAGAATGATATAATAATACTGTTTTGTAAAAAAAAGAATTAACATTTTTTTATTCTTCATTGAGATAGAATTTTTGGCAATGTTCAGTCATTTTTATAATTCGTTAGTGTCAGAGAAAGACCTGTAATTTTCAAAAGACGTTGAAAAAGAAACTATCTCTAAAGATTTCAAAAGTACGTCTGAAAAATAGCCGTTTCAAAATAGAAACAAAAATAGCTATTTAAAATGCCGTTTGAATATGGCTTTTGATTGAAATGGCATCTTTTCCAACATCTTTTTTAAAAAACAGGTACTTCTGTACTAATGTATATTTACGAAAGAGAATTAGAGATTGCGGATTTAAATTAAATTTCAAGGATAGTTTTGTGATATATAAAGATTAATTTCTATCTAAATTTTGAAGAATTATGTTTACAATAATAAGATTTAGGAAGTTCGCCATGGATAAAAATAAAAATTAACTTTAATTTGATGTGATTCCAAAAGTTGAAAACTTTATTTTTTTTATATGTAATATAAAATATAACAGAATTCAACATGTAAAATGAGTTGTTAATTTAACACTTTATTTCAGTGAAATTCTGATATACTTTTAATTACACTTTTAAAAACTCGCAAATTATAACTGTTTACAAATTATAATTATAACTGAGATTTTCAATTTTCATTTTCTTTGTAGGTGAACTTTCCAAATATTATTGTTGCCAAAATGTAATGTTACTTTTAATCTAATGGAGGAACTAATGTGTATATTATAAACCATAAAATTATTATCAGATTTTTATTCAAATACATGTCTTACAGATAAGTTCCCTTTGTGAATTGGTGTAATATTAAAATTTAATCAAGAAAAATTAAAAAGTGCTGATAAATCAAAGAAATTAGTTTCAACGTCATAAAAATAATAACATTAAAATATAAAATAATCACATAAATAGTTTAAATATTTAAAAAAATCATTCACGTTATCAATTACATAAAAGTATAGCTATATTGCAGGATAATATAAAATACATCTGAAAGTTGGAAATTAGAAATCTATGTTTCATGCAATAAATATTTATTTTTCATAAATAAAACTGTAAAATAATTATATTTAATTTTTTATTTTACTACTTCAGAGTCAAGAATGATAACATCTCGTGTGAGTTAAATTTTTTTAAGGTGGCTCGAGCGACTTTTGATAAAAAATAGGATTTTTAGTAAAAAAATACTATGAAAAGTATAAGTTATTACTATTTCAGAGCAACTTTGAAAATATAAGATCGACACCCAAATTCAAGAGAAAAAAATTATCGAAATTTAGAAATTTAACACGTGCTCTTATGGCAAAGATAGCATTTATGCTTATAACTCGTTAATAAAATTATATTTTTTTATGAACCAAATATGAAATCGTAGATTTTTTTATTACCAATTTAAATAAATTAAGAATATGTCATGTCATCAATAAAATAAAAAAGATATTTAAAAAATTTATGAAAATTGATATGATTATAACGCTATTAGATGTGAATCGACAATATTTGTTGTTAAATAAGAAAGTGTAATACAAATTATAAATATAGTAATTGATTAAAAACATTTTTTATAAAATTTAACTAAAAGAAAAAAAATTATTTTGTTCTTTTTGTCGGGGCCCCAGCTTGATACGGCACCAAACGCTAGAGCCACCTTAATGTGCAATAGAAATTGCTTTTTTTGACTCTTAAACAGACAGGAGTGAGAAACAATTTTATCTATAAATGTCACTTTTAGAGTCTCTTTATATTAACTAAATACATGCAAACTTGTATCGAGTCTTACGTTGTCATGTCGATATTCAAGGGTTAACCATTTCATAACCGTATATAAACGATGATGTACACGCACGGTGACAAGAATGCTCATACATAAAATAAGTAAAATATTTATAGGAGACTTAAATAACATGAATATGAATATTTATTAGATTCAAATATTTTAATTTAAAAAAGTTTCTTTTTTATTATATGAAATTGTGCATGATTTATTTACTGAATCAATTAAAAATAACTTACTTTTTTAAATCTAATTTTCCCTTACTTACATAAACTAAATGATTTTTTAATTTTTTTATATTCATATGAAATTTTTATTTTCAAACAGTTCTTAGTTTTTTATGTTCACTCAAGTTTCCATGCGTTCTAAATATCTGTGAGCATTCTTCTTTAAATTTTTATTAATATTTTGAACATTTTAATAATTTTTATAGGTCTTTTTGTATTTTAATTCAATTTGTTATTAAATATCAGATATTAAATTCAAATAAAACATGAAAAGTAATCATTATAGATGCGTTCAGTAAATATTTTCCGAAATTTATAAATAATCAAATTGTAAGATGTTCAAAAACATAACAAACGTAAGAATTAATATCAATATTAAGAAAAATATATTAGTTACAAAAAACTATTTTTTTAATACATGCTCGAAAATTTATTCAATATCTATTTTTTAAAATACTCAAAATATTTAATAATCAATCTTCTGATATTGAATGTATTTATTTATACGAATTTTTCGATTTGGAATCGTTTCTACATATTTTTTATATTTATAATGATTGTTATATAAATTCAAACAAATTTCGCTCAACAATTACTATTAATTATTTTAAATATAAACCAAATTCATTTTTTAAATAATTAATGTAAGGAAAATATTTTATTTATATCTTATTTTTTAGTTGGATATTTTTATTAAAATAATTTTTATATTTTATGTTGTTAACATCCCTGCGACCGGGACCAAATCGAAAAGCATTAAATGAGGAACTGGACGAGTTATCTCATCATTCGGTGCAGGAGAGTTAATGTAACTGTGAAACTAAAATTTTGAAAATTTGACATAGTTTTATAATCAAAATAATGAAACTTGTATAATAAGACATATTCTCATAAACCTTAATTTTTAAGGTTTTTTTTTTATTTCTATAGGCATAATCTATATCAATGTATAATAATTTGCATGAATTTTGGTATTATAAAAGTCTGACATTTTATATTTTATATTTTTTAAGCTTGACTTACAAGGATATGTTATGGTCTCTAGGTCATAGATATGAAAAAAATTCTAAGGATAATTTTATGATATATAAAGATAAGAAAAATACATTAAAACATATTCTATAAACATTTATTCAATCTTAGAGATTCATTCAAAGTTTTATATCAAATTTCTAGACGTTATATTTTAACAATTATAAGATTTAAAAAAATAAGAAAAATTAGCAATGCTAGCTTTTATTTGTGAAGTTTCAAAAGTTAAAAATTTCATTTATTTAAATTTATGCGCAATTGAAAACGTAACAAAATGTAGCAGGCAAAAAACAATTATTTGAAATATATAAATGATATGGTAAGTCCTATTATATTTTGAACGTTATATTACATTTCAACGAATAAAGATTTTAATCTCTTGAATATTATAAATTAAGGATGAAATTCTCAGTTTTCATTTTTTTTTTAAATATTTTTGTCTTTTGAGTCCTAAAATATGATATTCCAAAATTTAGAAAAATTTAATATAAGTCTCTAAAACTACGATTATCAAATGAATAAATATCTATAAAATGGTTTTCAAGCATTTTACTTTATCATCAATCACCATTAAACCATCCATGGCATTTTATTAAAATGTGTTATCCGGAAATTGTAGTCCCTGTCCACCCCAATTTGTATTTTATTTTTGAAATAAATTAGTATACATATATAAATTTGTATTTTCATGCAATATTGTTTATAAATAAAGTTTGAAATAGAAAATAAATCTCAAAAAAAACACTTGCAGTATTAAAAAATATACTTTATTATTAAATATCATTATTTTTGAAAAGTTTTAATAATATCTACTTCTCACGATTTCGTAAAAAGTTAGCATTGCGAATAAGATAAATAACGCATGCATAAATTTAGATATACACACATGCACGCACACATGCAAACATTAGACAAAAGATAAATTAACTAATTCATTTATCAATTTATCTAATTAGTTTTTCTTCAAAAAATTGTTCAAAATATAAAGAAAAATAGTAACTTTACTTTTATTTTATAAATACATGATATTTATATTAACAAATAAAATGATTTTCATTTCATGAAGAAAAACAAATATACACGTTTACCAATTCGTCAACATAGCATAATTACATGTAAAATAAACATTTTCTTACCACGTCCTCTAGGTCCAAATCCATCCGGTCCCATCATACCAGGTGGTGGCATTCCTCTAGGGCCTCTTGGACCCATCATGCCAGGATGTCCGAATTTAGGCTCCATAAAGAAATCTCTTCTACCACCTCTGTGATCAAAATCTGGATGGTCTCGCATTTCAAAATCATCGTTCATTGGACCACGTGGAGGCATATCGAATGGTGGTCCATCGTTACCCTGGTTTCTTTGTCTCATATCAAAATCAAAGCGTCCTTTTCTGTCAAAATCATCCATTCTACCAGGACCACCTCGTGGACCGTCAGGTCCTCGACCACCATCAAAATCTGGATCATTGCCCTTATTACGACCACCACCAGGTATTGGGGGTACCGGTCCATGACGCATATCGAAATCAACATCAGGACGATTTCCGCCTCGGCTCATGCGTGCATCAAAATCTTCGGGTGGTTGAAATCTGGTATCTAACAAGCTACGAGGAGGCTCTGGGAAGTCATCCATTGGTCCACCACGATTCATTGGACCACCACCGCGTGGACCAAACGGTGGCCTATTGTCGCGGTCACCCATACCTGCAAAAAAGGCAAATACGTTGTTTAAATATTATGTCTATTAAGTTTGATATATATTTAATACAGTTATTCTAGTTTTTATATCACTTTTAGATATAATTTGAAAAAACTTTGAAATCTACATTGTACATTATATAAAATAAAAAGTACGTTTTATTTAAAAATATAAAAATAACTTTTTAAAGTTAGGCTTTTAGTACAGCAGGAATAGAGTATATAGGCAAATCCACAAAACTTTTAATCTTTTGTGTAACTTTTTTCAGCAATTTTTAACAGCTACTATTCTATTGCGTTGAAACTTACACAACTCTATTCAGCTTTAAAGTTTTCGTTTTCAATTTAAAGAGTAAATTTCTATTTTTTTATATAAAGTTATACCGAACGCTTTAAAGATTTTTTTTAAATGTTACAGTTTTGAAAAAAAAATTATGGTTTTTTATGAATATTCTATAGAGCTAAATTTTTTAAATCTTTAAGGAAACATAAATTATACCATTTAAATAATTTTTAAAAAGTGTTTGAATATTTTCTTGATTTCAAAATAAAAAATTTGAGGAGGGTCTTCTGCAATTTCAATAGCTTCAAAACTAATAACCATTAAAAGTTTATATTTTGTACTTAGTCGAAAAATAAAGCTATTTGAAGTCACGTATAAATCTATATATTCTGTCGCATTAAAACGTACGAAATTCCAGTCGGTCTCAAATTTTCTATTTTTAAACAGATATCAATTACTTTAAACAATTTTATAGAATAGCGCGTTAGAATATTGTCTTATAAGTATAACATTTTTGACAAAAAATTACGGTTTTACACGAATTTTATAAAACATGTTAGATTTTTAAATGCAAATTATGCCGTTCAAACAATCTTCAAAAGAGCTATTGGACTAATTTCTTGACCCATTAACGTCGAAGCGACTATTTTGGGATACTTTAAGAAAAAAATATGTTCTCGATCTCTTATAACGATGAAAACATTGCCTTGATGATAAAATGAGCTGTTTTTTCGAATCCCGATGTTATTTTTTAGATATTACTCCTCCTAAGGGGTGGAAATGGGGTGTGAATTGAAGAAAAAGCAGAAAAAAAATGTTGTGAAACAAACGATAGGAAAAATCTTCTTCATAGCTCAGATATGGTTGATTTTTACTTTTTTTTATGTAGAGAAATTGCCAGCAATCGAAAATTTTATTTATGAATTTACAGGCAAATAAATACTTAATTAAATTTCATGAATTAAGATGTTTATTCCATAAATTTATGAGTGTCGACGTTTCGCTCTAATATCTTGATAGAACCTTCTCAAGATAAATATACAATGATAGATATTATTTAAAGTAATAATGCGTGACATTAAAAAAGTCTACAAATTCTATTTTCGCAAAAAGAGAAATACTATATGTTGTACCGTAAATATAACACTCATCCAAATTCTCAAAAAAAATTTTTTATTTTTTAATGTCACACATTATTACATTAAATAATATCTATCATTGTATATTTGTCTTGAGAAGGCTCTATCAAGATATAAGAGGGAAACGTCGACACTCATAAATTTATGGAATAAACGTCTCAATTCATGAAATTTAATTATGCAGTTATTTGTCTGTAAATTCATACCTTAAAATTATTTTTTATTTGTTATAATATAAAATTAAGAACCCATACTTGTATTGCATAGTGGTGAAATTCCCACTCCTTGGTAGGGGGTGAAAATAGGCTATTTTTCTGATAAACGTGGACAATTTCAAAAGATTTTTTTTACGTTTATCATAAAAATAGCCTATTTTTACCCTTACTGAGGAGTGGGAATTTCACCACTATGCAATACAAGTGTAAAGATTTTTAATCTTATATCATAACAAGTAAAAAATAACCATATCTGAGCTATGGAGAAGATTTTTCCTATCGTTTATCCTACAACGTTTTTTTCATCGCTATATGAGACCAAGAACATGTTTTCTTCTTTAAGTATCCCAAAATAGTCGCTTCGACGTTAATGGGTTAACTTGAAAACTGTACGACTTTATATATCTTTACTAATAGCAATTTTCATGTGAACACAGAAATTTATTTTTAAATCAAGTAAATATTTAAACACTTTTTTAAAGATTATTTAAACGGCATAATTTATATTTTCTTAAAAATTTTTTAAAAATTTAGCTTTTTTCATAGAATATTAATCTAAAATAATAGTTTTAGTAAAACATTTTGTACTATTACGTAAATTTTTAAGGTGCCGTTAAATAAAAATTGAAGTTTACTGTTTAGATTCGAAACAGAAAATTTGCAGTCGAATAGAGTGTGTATGATTTAAGGTTACAGAATAGTAGCTATTTGAAAATTTCTAAAAACAATAACATGAAAGATTAAAAGTTTTGTGGATTCATTTATATACGTACATTCCTCTATATTTATTTATAAGTATTGCGTGTAAAATTGACTGTTTATTTTATATCAAACCTTTGAGTATGCTTGGTATTTATAAATAATATATTTTAAATGCAACACAATGGCTATACAGATTGGCTGAGTGTGAAATCTTAATAATAGTTAAGCCAATACGATTTAAATAAAAAAGTTTTAAAACTGTAAATGTTTGGTTGAGTGATCGGTTTGATTAAAATTACTTGGTAAATTTCAATCAATTGAAGTATATATAAAGTTGAAAATAATTTTAAAAGAAATAGAATATAAATATTTGAAAAAACCTCAACAAAAGGAATAATTTTTCATTTATACATGAGAGAAATCGGTTTAATGAAAATTATTATATGCTATAGTAAAACTGAATTTAGTACTCATTATATTATAGTAGCAGTATATAAATTCAATTAGTTTGGATGACTATTCAGTATAATTTAATTATTTAAACCAGTAATATATTTGCTAGTAAATATAACAGATGATTATTTTCATTCCTATATTATACATATAGTGTTTTCTTTAGTGAACCCAACTATGAACTTTTTTTAACTGATACTTTAAAGTTTAGTAGTAGCCGTATTAAACTATATTATATGGTAAATATTATAGTATTATTTACCATATATTTTTCTCACTAGAAGAGTATCAGACCTCTGGATCACAGATATTGCTCAAGTTTTGGGATAAGTATTCAGTTGTAAAAATATGGAAGGAAACAGAATTTTAGACCCTGACGCTAAATATTCCTATAGCAGGTAATTAAAGCAAATCACTAAAAAAATTACTAAATTTTCAAACGCTTATAGTTCTTTAACATTGATACTTCGAAGCTTTCATCTTTTTTAAATGAAAACTAAGCTCAAATCCTTTCGAAATAGCACTTCAAGTATACCAAAATATTATTTTTTCCTAAAGTTATAGCGTAATAAAGATTGGACCAAATTTCATCTTTTATCATTAATTAATGTTCAAAAATTAGATCTAATTTTTCTTTTTAAAACTTTAATTAATAATAAAAACTGAAATTTGGTCTAATCTTTATCACGCTATAACTTTGAGAAAAAATAATATTTTGGCATACGACAACTGCCATTCCGAAAGAATTTGAACTCAGCTTTCATTTAAATAAGTTTCAAGCTTCTAGGTATCAAGGCTAAAGAACTATAAACGTTCGAAAATCTAGTAACTTTTTTAGTAATTTTCTCTAATTGCCTATAATTAGGGAAATATTTAGCGTTGGGGTCTAAAATTCCTTTGCGCCATTCTACCTGAAAATCGCAGCTTCGTTGCTCTTTTATGGCTCTTATGCCAAAAAATACAGTTCGCAACTAGTATGAAAAGACTTTTTTACGAATTTTGTTACGTATAATAGGCTTTATTTACGAAACTCGTCGTTTCGTAAATAAAGCCCATTCATATCCGTTATTACCTGTGCATATTTTAACATCAGAAAACTTATTTCAAAGTTTGAACAAAATCCGTGATCCCGAGGTCTGATACTCTCCCATTCAGTGTAGAATTATAATTAATTCTATCACTTATGAAAAAGTAAATAATAAAAAATAAACATTAATTCATCTGTACAACGGTAAAAACGACTTTCCAATTAAAATTTACCTATTTTATGCCAAAAGGCAAGTCAAAAATTAAAAATTATGTATTGGATCCCTAAGAATAAAAATCAAATACATAAATATTTTAAATAATATTTTTTTCAATTTTATTTAACGTCGCTGTATTTATGCTATCATTGCAATGCTAATTAACGACGGAGGTTTCCAGTGTATTTGTGTATAAAGCACATGTAACGTACAGTGGGCACATTACTCAGCCGAAAGCGGGATCCGAACTTGGAATCTCGAGATTATGAATCTATCATTCTACCGAGTGAGCTATTGAAACCTCGAGATTATGAATCCATCATTCTACAGAGTGAGCTATTGAAACCTCAATGAAAAATATATCGTCACACCCCTGGTAGAAATTGAAACGTTTAGTATTACCATTTTATGACCAGTAGAAATGGAAAGACTTTTTCTAACATTTTATGGCCATTTCTTTGGCATTATTATTACTAATAACTTCAAATTTTTATATACATTTTTTATGGTCGCATTTCTACCAGGGACAATAAAAGATAAATAAAACTATTTAAAAATTTTTTAACAACTCAAATTAAGCTTAAAAATTCAAAATAAACAACATATAAAATTATTAGATCAGACAACTTGCAATACATTTTTTATAATACACCAATATACTATAAGTGTTGCCATCTTCTTATTAATTATGTTACTCTAATACTTTATTATTCACGTTTAAGGTATCAGGTCTGAGTTTAAGAAAAGAGTTTATAAAGAAAAATCAAATTCAAATGTAGTCATAATTTTTTTTCTAATAATATTTATTAATGAAACTTCTTTTTACCTCAAATATATATTAAATTTATTTATTTATTTATTTATCAACCAGTTAATTACAAAGTAATCCTACATAGGCAAAGTATGCCTGATCGTAGGACTGGTATATAAGACTTTGACCCAAGAATAATTTTTAAAAATCTCATTTGAAGCTTAAAATTCTTTGGATTAGTCGAAAAATGGATTTTTTAAATTTTAGTACTTGCCACAGACTTTCTCAGCCAATTTTCAATTAATTGACCTCAAAATTTCCAGAGATCTTCAGTTTATATATCTTCATAAAATAACAGTTTTAGTTAAAAAAAAAAATAATTTAAAAGTTTGGTTTAAAAAAAGTTGATAAAAATACATATTTTTGTGAATTTCATATAAGTGATTCAATTCAACATACACTTAAGCTTATCTTATCAAAATTCCAGAACTGTTATTTTATAAAGATATATAAACTCAAGATCTCTAGAAATTTTGAGGTTAATTAATTAGAAATTGGCTGAGAAAGTCTACGGCAAATACCAAAATTTAAAAAATCCATTCTTCAAGTAATCAAAAGAATTTTAAGCATCGAATGAGGTTTTTAAAATCATTCTTTGGTCAAAATCTTGTATTTAATATATATTTAAGGTGGAAAGAAGTTTTATTAATTAATATCATTAGAAAAAAAAATTATGACTACATTAAAATTTTTTTTTTTTTCAAGCTTAAGGATGTTCCGCGGTAAAGAGAAATAAACAGATTTCAAAGAAAATTTAAATAACGGTAGTTAATAACATACATGTTACTCAAATAAATTTTCAAAGGGCTACAAGACTTATGAACTAAGATATAAAAGGAAATATTTTTAAGCATTCAACATTGAGTTGAATGGTCAGCTGTTGGTTTTTCAGATAAAAAAGTATTATATTAATTAACTGACAAACAGATTTTAATGAGATTTCAGGTAATAAACAATAAATTAATTTCGAACTTATTAATTTAGTTTTCCATTTACCCAAGTTCAACGTCAGCATTAATTCTTTTCAAATTTTAAGTCAGATTAGATTTATTATTATCTATTTTTTTTTAATTAAAAAAAACTTATTTGGATTTTTCTGAAAAAATAATTTCAATACCTCTTAATCTGATTTCAAATTTAAATTTAGTAATTAAAAATACAATTCGAATAGATCTGTCTCGTTAAAAGTTCAGAATTACTGATTTTCTGTAGACTCGTGTAATCGATATAATAAAAGTATCGCATTACTTATAGTACTCTGTACTTTTAAAAGATTTATTTTTATGTATTTTCATCGGTAAAGTTAAATTCATATTTTTCAAGAAAAATGCAAAAAACTTTATTTTTTTTTTTAATTAAATGATAAAATTAATTCATGCAACAAAATATATAAAAGAAACAAATTAATTTTTTTTTACGAACGTAAAAAATAAGTCGTAATTAAGAAACGTAACTTAGTATTGCAACAAAATATTATCTAAATACGTTTCTTGTACTTTTAATAATTAATTAAAATTTGCTAAATAATTTGCTATTAGTTTTGTTACCAAAACTTTGAAAATTTATTTCTGTTAAAGGTTTACACGATTCTCAAGTGATCATTTTTCCAGATACGTTTTTTAGTAGGTTTGATTGAGAACATTACTAAACTAAATTGATACAATTAGTTTCTTATTTACGAACAAAAACAATGATTATGTACAGTTTTTTAAATACTAATGATTCTTTGAATAATAATAAAAAGCGCAAGTAAAAAAGTTCTAATAAGATTATTGAGTTATTTAAACATATGCTATTTTTAATTTATCGATTTGTATTATCACTTAAATTTTTTATATGAATTGATTTTAATTAATTTTTTAAATATTTTTTTTATATCATCAATGTCATAGAATTCTAATTTTGATTTTTAATTGAAAAATTGTCTTAAACTTGCTTGACCAAGCCAATATCAGTTTTATCAGACAAGGCTCAAAAGTTAAAATTTTCTATAGCAAGTTGGTTCAAGTTGAATGTTTAAATTTAACAAGCCACTAGATTAACTTGCTAAAAATATTAATGATTTCCAAAAACACGTAAAAACTTCACTTTAGTATGTATCGATTTTAGATAATTTTTTTAATATTTTTTTTGTTTAATATATATTATTTAAATAATGTAATAGAATTCTTATTTTGATTTAAATTAGAGTAAATCGATAATTTCAGTTCTAATTCATAAAAAACAATCTTTTTATCAACAATTTTACTTATAATATAAATGTTATTTTATCATTTTTATTTTGTCTTTGATCTCACATTTTTAAAACATCTATGAAAAGCTTCAAACTAATTCTTTTTTTCATATTTATTAAAATGAATGTTGTATTTTTATAATAAAAATACCTGAAATTATCATATTGTTAATAACAAAAATGAGGTGAAAAAATTGGTTCTTACCAGGTCCACGTTGATTGAAATCACGCATTTCGCGTCCTTCATTGCGGGGTCCACCGAAATCTCGCGGCCCGCCAAAGTCAGGCCTATCAGGTCCACCTGGGAATTTAGCCGGTACAGGTAAATCTAAAAGTGAAGGAGGTCCATCACCAGTCCGCCTTCCTGGTCCTAATAAACTCGGAGGTTGGTTTGGTGGTGCTGGTGGTCCATCTAATTGTGGTCGTCTGTTAGGTGGCTCATCAAAATTGTTACCACCTCGATGCATTCCATCGCCACGGCCGCTACGCATATCTCTATCCATACGTTCATCCATCAGTGGTAACGTACCATCAGCTAATTGACGTAGACGATCTGCGAGACTTTGTTTTGGACCCATATCTTTTTTGGACATTAAATCGTTGTCCGGACCCATCATATCAGATTGTTGACGCATTGGCGAATGTCTGAAAATATTTTTACTGTTTTTATATCTATAAATTTAATTTAATTTTATCAACAAAATGTTATATTTTACCTCATATCTCGGTCTCTATCATTCCTTCTGTCATCTCTATCTCTATTGTCTCTACTATCCCGTCTGCCTCTATCCCTTCCTCCCATTCCTCCTCCTCGATCTCTACCTCTTCCTCTGTCTCTACCCCTGGAATCATCTCTGTCATTTCTGTCTCTGTTATCATTCATACCACTATTATTTCTATCTCTGTCCCTTCTATCGCGATCTCGATAATTATCTCTATCATTGTCCCTATCATTATTTTTCATAGCAGCAATCAACTGATCACTTAAACTTTGTAATTTATTATTATTGTTATTATTGCCACCAGAATTATTAAACGAAGTATCTTTGTTAGGCGGCATGGGCATTGCATCTTCCATTTCAACATCCATGTCGTCTGGATGTTGTTGATGAGGTAATGGTGGTTGCTGATGGTGTTGACGTTGTTGTTGTTGATGATGTTGTTGTTGTTGATGTTGATGATGTTGCTGATGCTGTTGTTGATGCTGTTGATGTTGTTGATGCTGAGATTGCTGTTGATGTTGTTGCTGCTGCTGTTGTTGTTGTTGTTGGGATTGGGGTTGAGGTGGCATCTGTTGCATAGGCATAGGAGGTACGCCGAACGGTTGGCGCATCATTGGCAGATTTGGCATTCCTGATTCAGAAGTAGGTGGAGGAACACCAAGTGGAGGTACATTATGCGGCATGCCTAAAAAAAATAAAACATTTAAAATTTATGATTACAAATTACATGAAATCATTTACGATTATTTTAATTTTTAATAAGAAAGAACTTACCAGTGGAATTTGGTTTATCAGAAGGTGCAGCAGGTGCAGGCATAGGTATTTGTGTTAGCAGTCCTACACCGACGCCAGCACCAAATGGTGAATTAACCGGTGGTTGCATCATCTGTTGCATCATGCCTGGAGGTGGACCAATCAAACCTTGCATATTTGGTGGTGGTACTCCTATAGGCACATTTGGCATCAAACCCGGTGGCATTTGCAAGCCCATTGGTCCTAACATACCTGCTTTAAATTTAAAAAAAAGGAAAAGAAAAAAGTACAAGGTTTTATATTTGTTTTCAACATTTATGATACAATTTTTGATAATAAACATCATTCATTGATTATATCAATAATAAATACAATTATTTTAGTTGGGCCTGTTTTTTTAAGTTAATAAAATGACCAAAGTTGAAATAAGAATAAAGCAAAATATGCAATACGAGAATAAAGTCTATTTTTCTCTCAGATATGACTTCGCTTCGCTCGCTTGAGTCGCAAGTTTACCCCCGGGAGTAATAAGCGTCTCTACTTCTTATTTTTATAATTATAAGATACTATTACAAAATATAATACTAAAAATTTCAGTTTTACGTGAAGAAACTTACGAGGCATAGTAAAACCAGGTGGCATCATTTGCAACTGATTTGGCGGTGGTAGGAGTGGTGGTTGTTGTGGTGGTCTGATGGGTGGCGGCTGACTTGTGTCTATTATCGGTGCAGCGCTACTTGTAGGTGGTGGTTGTTGTGGTTGCTGCTGCTGTTGTTGTGGTGGCTGTTGCGACGGTGGCTGCTGAGTTACATTAGGTTGAATTACTATATTATCAGACCCCGTTGGTATCGTGGAGCTCTGGTTAGACGTTGACTTCGTCGATTCTGAGTCTGGCGTACGCTTTCTTCTTCCTAAAAGTTAAAAAACATAGTTTATAAATAGAGATATTTGAAAGAAAATATATTTTTCATAAAAAATTAAAAATTAAATTATTTTATTAGGTCTTCTTTATAAAAGAAAGCTAGTTTAGTTGAAAATATTAAGATAGCTTAAAATTGCTCGATCGTAGTAAATTTTAATCCTTGTATTCAAATATTTAAATAATTTTATGTTAAAAATGTTAAACCTTAATAAATTTATTTAATTCAAATATAATAAACTACTAACAAAATATTCGATAAACTATTTTTTACCTTTCAATCTTGGAGGCATTGAATCATCGTCAATCATTCCACCCTCTTCTAGTAATTCAAGTTCATGATCTGTTATGTTATTTAATTTATTCCAAGGTATGTAACTAACTCCGAGTTCAACTTCCCAGTAATCTTTCCATTCTTTTCCTTTAACACCTTTGCCTGGTGCCCATGCCAACTACAATGTAAATAATGTATCATTCATAAATGAATATAAACAAATACAGGATTTTTAATCAACAAATGTTTTTTCTACATACCGTTATTGCTTTTCCTTGCATTTTATGATTCTTTAATTTTGTGAGTGCCCTATAAGCATCTTGACGTCTATTCATGCAAATAAAAGCACAGCCTCTTGGCGGAATTAAATCGATGCTAACAATATCACCAAATTCTCCGAAAGTATCGGATAATTCTTCTTGATGAACCAGCTTAGATAAATGCCCTACCCACAGGGTTGTACTACACACTGTAAATAATTTGATTTTTAGTATAAGTTTAAAAAAAGTAAAAACTAAGTGAAAATACTTTATGCATAGTTTATAAAATGTTTAACATACCACTAAGTTTATCTCTTAACAGTGGTGGAAGACCTCGTTTTCGTCGTTCCCGCTCTTTTTCTCTTTCTTCTTCCGTAAATTTATCACGACTATCCTCTCGTTTCCTTTCCCTTGAGCGAGACCTGAATATAAAATTCAAATAAAATGTAAGAATTTTTATTATTTTCTTGTAATAAAGAAATTATTTTTTAAAACTTGAAAAATTGTTTTAAACTTGCTTGACCATGCCGATATCATTTTTATCAGACAAGGCTCAAAAGTTTGAATTTTCTATAGCAAGTTGGTTCAAGTTGAATGTTTAAATTGAACAAGCCACTAGATTAACTTGCTAAAAATATTAATGATTTCCAAAAACACGTAAAAACTTTGCGATTCGTTTTACCTTCGACGCCTGGATCTAGATCTAGATCTTGATCTTGACCTTGACCTTGATCGTGATTTTCTTTCTCTTTCTCTACCCCTTTCTCGATCTCGATGTCGAGGAGATCTTGATCTACTATGTCGCCTGTAACGATCTGGCGACCTGCTTTCCGATCGTGGTGGTTCACAATTTACAATTTCAACGCTGCTTTCTCTTCTTTGTACATTACTGCATAATAAAATAATGATGTAACAAAGTATTTAATCTTTTCGTAATCATAATTAACAATTTACCTTTCTTCAATTTGTGGACTCGGTTGAGGTATCGTGACCGGTGGTTGTATCAGAGGTGGCCTCATTAATGGTGGTGGTTGTGAGACAAATGGCATAGCTGGAGGATGGTAACCTGGAGGTGGTTGAGTCATATCTTGCATTATAACCGTTGCAGGATTCATGACCAGTGGAGCAAAAGGTACCACTGGTGGAGGTGGTGGCGGTGGAGGAGGAGGTGCTGTTTTTAATATGTCTGTAGGTTTCAACTCACATTCCGACGCAAATGGAAGATTCTACAATAATTAATAATTATTTAATTAATTTTTACATAAATTATAATGTTATAAATACTTATTTCAATAATTTTGTAATATTTTTTTGTTGCTACTAGAAATTAAATTTACATTACAAATTTTAAGAAAAAAACTTACAGGTACAGTTTGAGCTAGATGCTTATCAAATTCCTCTTCTTGCTGTTTCATTTGTTGCAGTTTACGCATTTTTTCTTCCATTTCATGTTGTATTGTATTTGTGCTATTTTGCATTGTTTGTTGCAATGTTTGTAACTGTCTTAATACCTATAAGAATAAATAAAATAAAATGAGATAATGTAAAAATTAATAACAAACGATTCATTATTTTTTCAAGTAAGAACTTATTTGTTGAACTTGATTATATTATGTATTAAATTTTGTGTAAAAATATAAAGGAAGTTATGTTATCATTTTTTATGATTACACAATTGATTTCACAAATTAAATTTATCATCAGAAATTATAAAAGACTTAATATATATATCAATAACCTCAATCTAATATTCATATTAGCAACTCAAAAGATTAAATTTTAAATAAAAAAGGTCTTACGATTTCTTTATTATTTTTGGAAAAATAATTTTTTCATGTCACTAATTTCAAATTGACTCCATTTGAGATTCAGCAATTTTAATTAAAAGAAGCATTTATAAATCCATACCTCAGGATTAGTTAGCAAGAGACCAAGACTCTCTAAATTATTGGTTGCAGTGGCCATAGCAGTGTGTTGTTGCATGACAACTTGGCTTATCTTTGGAGAGGTTGCTACCTGTACGTCATCATCCTCTTCTTCACCATAGTCAAAATCAAGTAACTTTTTGTCAAACTTGACTGAACTTTGGGTTGCCTCATTAGCTGCTTCTTGCTTCTTTAGCAGTAACTGCTGTAAATGCTGCAATTGATCAAGGAATGAAACGTCCATTTGATTTGTACCGACCTGCCCCTAGTAGACAAAAGTATATTTTCTTGACATCTAAATTTATGAGCTTGAATAATGGTATTAATTGTTTTTGTATTATGATTTAATATCACAGCAACAGCAATAATATATAGGAGCAAGGCCTAAAAAAAATAGTACTTTAATGGAGCCAACATGGATGTTAAGGGTGCATTTACAAATTGCATAAGCATACAAAAAAAGGCTCTGAAGTATATTATAAGTTACAATTATAGATGTGAAAACAAAAATAAACATGGTTATGTAATCAAATAATTTTTCTCCATTTTTAAAAAGACGTGCTTATATAATTACTAAATCAAATATCATATATATTGCTATCGAAGCTTGTTGAAAAATTTAATTCCTAAAATAACTTTGCTTCAATAGTGAATAAAGTGTTAAAATAAAATTAAGCTCTCTGTGAACAAGCATGCAAAAAAACAACAATGTAAGAATTAAGTTTAAGATAATATATTATATACCAGTAGTTTGTTTGCATTGACTATATTTGCTGTCTCCATCTTTGTTTGAGCCAGCCATGCTGGATCGATGGGTTTTGCTGTTGTAAAGGTTTTTTGGTCCTTTGGTGTATTTTTGGCAGTAGATGGCGAGGTCTTTACAGTGCTTGTGTTGAGGTTATTACTTGTAGAATTATTTACAACCCCTAGAAATTAAATAATTTTGAATCATGTAATTAAAATTTCAATATTAAATTTAATTTTCTTGATGATATTCAATTCGATTTAAGATATAAAGCTTACCATTTGACTGTTCTTTGTGTATAGGATGATTAGGATCAACAAGATCAAAGAGTGGTTGAATAACTTCAGGTGGGAAGACAGCATTTTTCTGCCAAAGATTCAGCACCCTAATCACTTTACTTTTATCTTCAGGCGGACATTTTAGCAAATTTAAAAATGTTGTCTGCATATTTTTTGCAAATCTAGGTGCAAACACGTCTTTTTCTGTGCCAAATTGATGCCTTGATTGTCTGACTATCGAGTCTATAACATATAGTCCTGGAACTTTGTACTCTGGCTTGCACTGCAATACATAATGATATTAATTAAAATAGTATACAAGAATTTGTTCTCTTTACAAAATACTTTAATAAAATGTATAAAATAACTTGAAATATTAAATTTTTTTAAATCTTTAAAAATTCAATAAATTATTTAATAATTTAAATGCAATCAAGGAGTGCACACTAACTTTTTGGATAAATTTCTCCACACTCTGTACAACATGTTTGTAGAATTTTATGGCCTTGATGGCACCTCGAGTAAGTGAATTCATTTTGGCCTTTGAGATTGGTGGCTTCACTTCGTAAAGGCCGGAAAGCTGTTAAAGACAAATATTAACAATTAAAATTTGTACATTCATAATATGCTTATTAATTAATCTAAAACACATTAATTATAGTCTATATTTAAAAACAAATCATATTTTTCAAATCTCTAGTAAAGTTTCATATAAAAGCTCATAATCAACCAATACTTATAATTTTACATTTCAATAAAAATTACACAATGATTTATTTTTGATATTATGTCATGCTATAAAAAAAATAAAAATTGCAATTTTAAATCATATATATCCAATAATTGCAAAGATAAATCTTGTAGCAATACAACTTGCATCATTTACAAAACACACTCTATCAAGTGCAATATATAGATTTGCTCCAAAATGTAATACAAGTACCTTTAAACTTTTAAAGTATATTGGAAACTAAAGATAAGAATACATATTTATGTAAGTTCAAAGAATCTAAAGAATCTGCAAAGAATAAAAAATAAAAACAAAACAAATTAATGAGAGAAATGCACATTTACCTCGGCATTGAAGGCTTTGACGGCGTCCATGATTGAAATGTTTTATATTCCTGGTGTGCATCAGGAGAATAATCAGTAAAAAATCATACACGTCGACGCTCAAAAGCCACTCCTGTACATAAGGATAAATAAACACATACGCACGAGGTCGATCAGTCGATGACGACGATGAAGACGACGACGACGACGACTACGACGACGCTCGATGAAGAGCGCGCGCGCACCTGTACCGCGACTTTAAGCGTTTTCTCACTCTTCTACTACTTTCTTTTTGGAAAAAATAAATCTTTCTCAATTACGGTTGTATCATTACCTTTTGATCAAGGTAATAATACAGTGCCGTTCATATTTTTTTTTTCTAAATTTTTTCTCAAGTCGTACACAATATATCGCGCGTACACGCACTAGGCACGACCAGAGGATATGGGAGAAAAAGAAGGTTGAGAGTTAATAGAGGAGGCCATGCGCCATCCAAGATGGCGACCGGCTTTAACTACACTACGCCAGCGGCCAGCGGGGATCACGGAATATCAGAGGCATCGTCCCGGCATGCAACGCGTTACTTTGCCCCCCTCTCTCTGTCTTGCTTTTTCCTACCCTTCCTTCATTCTACACTATCTATAGTACGTATGGTATCATATACACACGGACCGGAACGCCATTTAAATATTATTTTTTAGTCTAGATTCTAAAGAACTTTTTACACGTGCCTTCGTCACAGATGGAGTTAGTCTGCATGTAGCGGGAACATTAATTTTCAAATGTTTAATTTTAAATAACCTAAGTATACGCATAACATAGTGTTTAATTTATTATTATCAAATTCATTGAAATTTCAAGATTTTAAGATATAAATATCTCGATAGGGAGATAAAAAAGTAAATAATTCGAAGCCAAACAATTATCTATAAAATCCTTTACAACAAAACATTAAATCTCAGTGATATCTGCATTTTTACAACAGCTATCCTTGTGGAAATGATTCTTATAAAAAAAATGTTGAAAAAATTTTAAATTTTTATATTTGTAATGACAGCTGATAATAGTTATTTATCGTTATTTGTCATATTAAATTAAAAATTGTTTTCCACTTTGATTAAGTAATAATCACTGAAATTTATTTACTTACCTTTGAAAAAAATTATATGTATATAAATGCATCATATGTAATTTATTTAATATGATAAGTAAGTATTATATGTAATAAATTGAAGTTGTTGTTACAACTCTTTGTTTTTAATAAAAAATTAAATTATCTATTAAAAATCATTTGATATAAATTTTTAATATGTATCAAATAAATTATCGTAAAGGTTCTTAGGCAGTGAGTAAGGATTATTAAAGGTTAAAAAAATAATTATAATAAAATCATCGTAATTTATTAATAAATGCAACACAAAAAATATTTATTTATATGCAATAACACATCATTTATTTAAAAACTTTTTTTTACATAAAGTATCATTTTCTATTACATAATGTTTTTTATTATAAAAAAATCGTCAGTAGATTTGTATTGGATGCTGATCGTAGTATTATTAAGTATAAGATCAAAATAATAAGCGAAACAAAATAATTAGTTTTGTTTGGCATTTATCTTTTATTTTTATATTTATTGGTCAAAACTTGATATTTTACATTTTCTGAGAAAACGGTGAAGAAATTTTGTTTATTATGTTAGTATTTTTATTTTTTGATAATGTAATTTTCATTTGAGTTAAATTTTATTTTGAAAGTACAATATTTCTAGTGAATTTTTTTATAATTAATAATTTTATGATCAATTAATTTTTGAATTGATGAAAGAAAACATTTGGAAATATGCTGTTTTTTTACACCAAATAATATCATTGTATCTTACAAGGAGAGTGTTTCATTTTCGGGTCACCGATTTTGCTTAAATTTTGGGAATGTTTTCTGGATGCAA
Organism: Anastatus disparis; assembly: GCA_017163975.1. Lineage (NCBI taxonomy): Eukaryota > Metazoa > Arthropoda > Insecta > Hymenoptera > Eupelmidae > Anastatus > Anastatus disparis. The sequence continues at coordinate 9,634,755 of JAFFSR010000251.1, forward strand.
AAACATGAAAAAAGCTAAAATATTTTAAGATGCTATAGATGCTATATTAAAATTACAAATAATTAATCATAAACATTTTTTATAAAAATAATTTAGAAAAAAAATCAAAAAAATTTAATTTTTTTTTCGATTAAATGTAACCTTAAACGCTAAAACCACCAAAGTGGAAGAAATTTCGAAAAATTATTAAAAATCTTACTTTACCTTATAAAAATTTTTTAAATATTTTAATAAAAGTATTTTTTTCAATAAATCTCAAGATAGAGTAATGAATACAGATTGATGATAAAAAATATAGATTTATGCAATCCTGATAATTAAAATTTAAAAATTTATAAACTTGTATCATCGAAATTCACGTAATGCTCATTATCTTTTAGCACAATAGATCTTAACACATCTTCTAAACAATATCTTAACTCCAGTGATGCTTTATAATATAATGTTTTTTGGATGCAATCAATGACTTTAATACAATTAGCACCATTTATAATAAGTTCTTCGATCATTTGTCGTTTTTCTTTTCTATCAATCGCCACACAAAAATTATCTGTTCCATTTAAATCCATGATTATTGAAATAAGAGGCGAGTTTGCATACTCATCTTGAACATTAGGTTCAGCACCTGCCCGCAACAAAATTTTTATGCACTCTGTTGATCTTGCAAAATGAAGAGGAGTATTTTTCCCTGTCTCAGTGACTTTATTAACGTCTGCACCTCTTGATATAAGCGTTCTTATCGCATTTAAATCATTAGATTTTACAGCATAATGCAATGCTGTGTATCCAAAAGAATTGGTATCTGCTACATTGACATTTTCATATAACAACTTTTTTATATTTTTAGAATCTGCCTCTAATATATCACATATATTACGGACGCATACTTCTGCCTTATATTGTAAAAGGATTTTAACAGTTTCAAAGCGACGTAAATTCACAGCAAAATCAAGTGGTCTAAGTCCACGATTACACTCAATATCCACTTGAGCATTATGTTGTATTAATAGTTCAATTATTTTTAAGTTTTTTAAAAAAACTGCATGATGCAAAACACTAATACCCCGATGGTCGACTTCATTGACATTATTACCCTTCTGTAATAAATTGTTAACAGCATCATAGTCTTCGTTGTAAACAGCGTCCATCAAAATTTGATAACTACTTCTCATATCTTGCTGTTCCATTTTACTTGAAATGTAGAATTGCAGTATAATTTTTCTGTTTGCTTTCTTGTATAAGTTAAAACAGATCTTGAACACACTACCTTCAGTTAAGTTCAAGGTTTTTACCAGTATAGCTTTTGAATAACTAAATAACTTACTGCTGTGTATATTTTTTTAATTCACAAAATATTTATACCTGAAAGATTAGTGAGACTAAAGATTCAAAAGGGACAAATTACTTTCTAGAAAATAGTTGAATCTAATCTTCTGAGTTCAATTTTAAAGTAAATCATTTTTACTCCAAGAAAGCAATAACCACACCTATAATTCAAAATTTAATGTAATTTTCCATCCCTTCTTTTTCGAGTGACTAATTAGATCCTTTATTTAAATTATTTATTTTGCATACCTGGATACCGAAATGTATTTGAATAAATTTATTTTCACTAAATTTTAATTGAACTATTTACCTCATTTATCTTTTTGCCAGTGGATTAATAAAATTATGTTTTTCGATACATGATGCATCTATAAAATATTCATATAATTATATTTTTTATAAAATATAAATTTTAAATAATCATTGTTATTTATTATTTAAAAGTATTTTTAAAGTATACTTTATAGGGCATGGCGTATCTTCATGCAAGTGAAGTATCAGCTCATGAAAAGTTAAGATCTTGTAATTGTTTAATTGATGGACAATTTTCTTTAAAATTATAAATTTTTCGATTGAAAACACTTACTACATCGTCTGATTTAATAATAGATGCGCTATATTATACAAGTTTTTAAAATCTTTTAGTGCCAATCCTGAAGAAATTAATTAATTCATTACAATATTAAAATACATTAAATAAATGAATTAATTTATGAAAATTAGTAAAATGATAAATGTATTTTTAAATAAAATAAATAAATTTGTTAAATAAATTTACCAAATAAAGCATTATAATAGACATTTCATTTAAATTATAAAATATATATATATATATATATATATATATATATATATATATATATATATATTATTAGAATGTCAGTGGCTCAGACTTTTTTTATTATTAATAAATTAAATATTGTTATACAAAAGTAAGGGGATAGCCCAAGAGATTTCAGACCTCACTTGAAACCTAATGAAAAATTTATATTTTTTCATAGAATAGGATCGTTTGCCCGTCCTGAAATCTATTGGATTATGTCCTTACTTTTGTATGTCAATATTTAATTTATTAATAATAACGAAAATTTAGGTTAGACAAGGACAGAGCTATACGGCCGCCTCTTTACTAGAGAACTCAAGTTCGAATCCCAGTCTTGGCCGATTGATGGATCATTGTACGTTATATGTGTTTTATTCTCAAATACAATAAAAATATCCGTCGATAATTAACATCGCAACAATAACATAAATACAGCGATGTTGATAAAATAAAAAAAACTATAAATAAATAAAAATTGATAATAAATGATTGATAATAATTGAAAGCTTTGAATTTAAGTTTGTTTAATTTAGTACAAAGTTTTTATACATTACATATAGTTTTAAAACTGATCACGATGTTTATTATTTTAACCAAAAATAAATAATATGTTTAATATTAAAAATTACTTCGTCTATTAAAAAAAAAAACATCGTTTTCTATAAAATTCGACCATTGGTTTCTCTCAATATAATGTTAATATTTAAAATTTACATATTTCACCTAAAAATCAATTAATATTATTAAAATTTCATAAGTTTCTAATTTAATACTTTATTCCTGCTAATTTTAGGCGTATGAAATGTCTTACTTTCGTCCCGCTTTTCGAGTTGATAAAGTGGCTGTTATTGAATTATATAATTATTTACATTATTTTAACCATCTTTCAAATTTTTTTTTACTAACAACCGTACAGAACTTACGATGCTATTCTTAATGTAAAGATCAATAACATTTTTAAAACATTAAAAAAATTGTTATAATTGCTTATTTGAATATTATTAATTATAATTTGGATTGATCCAATGAAAAATTTTAATCGATTATAATTTCAAAATCATTTTCATTTACATTATTTACATTATTAAAAAATTGAAAACGAACATAACCGATTTAATATTTAACGTATAGAAAAAAAAATTTTTTTATTAGCATACCGTTCTAAAATTGTTCTTACATTTTCAGCAAGTTCAATAGCAATAATTATAAAACATCACTCATATTTAAAAAACATTTTTTTCTCGTACAAGTAATTATTAGAATGTTCAATATAAAATAAACGAAATATGTAATTTTTCGAAGGAAAACTCAAAATTTTGGTATTGTCTTTTTCTAAGACTTGTACCAAAATACTACCTTCGGAATAATATTATGTACCAATAAGTTTGTACGTCTCACAAAAAAAAGCTAATTTTGAGAAATAATATTATGAATATTAAATATGTATAAGTTATAAGGTATTGAAAAAATGTATATACTGATTTAAGAGAATACTAGATTTCATTCAAGATATATAGATATATATATATATAACCTTTTTGAGTAAAGATTTGTTAAGAACTGCTTGTCACAAAAGCTACATTAGTACTGAAAAGTTTTATGAATTTAGGCGCTTCGATTTTACATTATACAAAGGTCTCGATGCTTGTGTTAATACATATGCTTTTGCATGTGATTTTTCCAAAGCAAAAAAGACATTAATGAATAATAAAATGATAAGAAATATGATTTATATTATAGCAATAAAACAACATCAGAAACAAATTGTACGAGCGCATATATAATTATGTACTCAAAAACATAGCAAACAAAAAAGATTAATATATTTTATGGATTTTAAATCGTATTTATTATGTTCCGGTCAAAAATAAGAATTTTCCAAATGGGATGGGTAAACATTATTGTTTATTTCTGAAAACACCTTTTTTTTATTACCAGAATGAAAAAAATATCAACAGATTTCTTTCACACATTTTAAAAAATGTTTTACCAACAACTTAACAAATTTATCAAATCATTAAGTTAATAAATCAAAACTATTATGCAATATTTTCCATGTTAACTTTGATGTAAAAAAATTTATATTATTTATCAATTGTATTAAATTAATTTTTTTTATTATCGCATGTCATTTATATAAAACGAGTAATCTAAATTTATTATTTTTGAATATCTACTTATTCTTCAAAATATTCATTTATTAACATATTGCTGCTTTTAAGCTAAAATAAAATATGATTTTAAGAATTTTTAATTGTTTAAAAGAGAAAATTATACATCTAATTCAATCATACCAAAGTCACTAAAAAAGTTACTAGATTTTCAAACGCTTATAGTTTTTTTCAGCATTAATAGCTAGAAGCTTAAACCTTTTTTTAAATGAAAGCTGAACTCAAATCCTTTTGAAATATCAATAGTATATCTATACTATATCAAAATATTATTTTTTCCCATAATTAATGCGTTTTAAAAATTGTACTATATTTCAGCATTTGTTATTAATTGATGTTTCTAAAAGGAAATTTAGGTTAAATTTTTACAACGCCATAATATTTACTATTCCAAAAGTATTTGAACTCAGCTTTCATTTGAAAAAAGTTTAAGCTTCCAGCTATTAATGCTAAAGAACTGTAAGTGTTTGAAAATCTAGTATATTTTTTAATGATTTCCTTTAATTGACTGTAACTAGAGAAATATTGAGCACTGGGACCTAAAATTTTAGCTTCCTTTATATTTCTGCATCCAGAATGATTTTCCCCAAATTTGAGCAAAATCCGTGTCCCGAAAGAGAAACACTCTCCTTGTCAGTGATATATATTTTGCATGTCGAACAGCATTTTTACAACTGCTATCCTTGTGGAAATGATTCTTATAAAAAAAGTGTTGACAAATATTAAAATTTTTATATTTGTAATAACAGCTGATAATGGTTATTTATCGTTATCTGTCATATTAAATTAAAAATTATTTTCCACTTTGTTTAAATAATAATCACTGAAATTTATTTACTTACCTTTGAAAAAAATTATATGTATATAAAATGCATCATATGTAATTTATTTAATATGATAAGTAAGTATTATATGTAATAAATTGAAGTTGTTACAACTCTTTGTTTTAATAAAAATTAAATTATCTATTTAAAATCATCATTTGATCTAAATTTTTAATATCAAATCAATTATCGTAAAGGTTCTTAGGCAGTGAGTAATGATTATTAAAGGTTAAAAAAATAATCATAATAAAATTATCGTAATTTATTAATAAATGAAACACAAAAAATGTTTATTTATATGCAATAACATACATCATTTATTTAAAAACTTTTTTTTTTCACATGAAGCATCATTTTCTATTACATAATTATATTTCTATTACATAATGTCTTTTATTATAAAAAAAAAAATCGTCAGTAGATTTGTATTGGATGTTGATCATATAGTATTATTAACATAAGTATAAGATCAAAATAATAAGCGAATCTTTTATTTTTATATTTAAAACTTGTATTTTACATTTTCTAAGAGAACTGTAAAGAAATTTTATTTATTATATTAGTATTTTTATTTTTTAATAATGTAAGTTTCATTTGAATTTTATTTTATTTTGAAAGTACAATATTTCTAAAGTGAATTGTTTATAATTAATAATTTTATGATCAATTAATTTTTGAATTGATGCAAGAAAAAATTTGAAAATAAGCTGTCTTTTTATACCAAATAATATCATTGTATCTTAAAGTAATGTAAATTTACCATTAAATTTATAGGCATTTTATTAAAAGTAATAAATTTCGTTATAAAAACATTTTTATTGTTTTTAAGGTGATCTGAGCCACTTTTTATAAAAATACAAAAAATTTATTAGAAAATTTCGAGAAAAGTATAAGTTGCAAGCTTATTATAGAAGTTTTAAAAATTTAAATTAATAAAAAAAAGCCATGTCATCGATGAAATAAAAAAGATATTCGATCAATTGACTGAAATTTTTACGATTGGAACGTTTTTAATAATGAATCACGTGTATATTTCGCTTATTAATAAAATATCATTAAAATTACAAATAATTAATTATAAAAATTTTTTATAAAAATTATTTAAAACAAAATCAAAAAAATGTTATTCTTTCTTCCGGAGCCCCGATTAAATATAGCCCCAAATGCCAAAACCACCTTAAAGTGACAGAAATTTTGAAAAATTTTCAATAAAATAAATAGTAGTTAATTTCTTATAATTAAAAATGTTACTTTACCTTTTAAAAATTCTGTAAATAAGTAAATAAAAGTATTTTTTAAATAAATCTAAAGACAGAGTAATAAATGCAGATTGATGATAAAAAATATAGATTTATGCAATCCTAATAATTAAAATTCAAAAATTCATAACCTTGTATCATTGAAATTCACGTAATGTTCATTATCTTTTAGTACCATAGATCTTAACACATCTTCTAAACAATATCTTAATTCCAGTGATGCTTTATAATATAATATTATTTGGATGTGATCAATGACTTCAATACAATTGGCACCATTTATAATAAGTTCTTCGATCATTCATCGTTTTTCTTTTCTTTCAATTACTACAGAAAAACGATCGCTTCTTTCCATGACTAATGTGTCAAGAGGTGAGTACGAATACTCATTTTTAACATTAAGTTCAGCACCTGCCCGCAACAAAATTTTTATACACTCTGTTGATCTTGCAAAATGAAGAGGAGTGTTTCTCCCTGTCTCAGTGACTTTATTCACGTCTGCATCTCTTGATATAAGCATTCTTATCGCATTTAAATCATTAGATTTTACAGCATAATACAATGCTGTGTATCCAAGAGAATCGGTATCTGTTACATTGACATTTTCATATAACAACTTTTTAATATTTTCAGAACCATCTAGAAATATATTACGTATAATAGAAACGCGTACTTCTGCCTTATATTGTAAAAGAATTTTAACAGTATCAAAGCGAAGTAAATTCACAGCAAAATCAAGTGGTCTAAGTCCACGATTACACTCCATATCCACTTGAGCATTATGTTTTAATAATAGCTCAATTATTTTCAAGTTTTTTAAATAGAAGACTGCATGATGCAAAAGACTAACACCCCGATAGTCAACTTCATTGACATTATTACCCATCTGTAATAATTTTTTAACAGCCTCATAGTCTTCGTTGTCAAAAGCGTTGATAAAAATTTGATAACTACTTCTCATATCTTACTGTTCCACTTTACTTGAAATGTAGAATTGCAGTATATTTTTTCTGTTAAACTGCTTTCTTGTGATATGTTAAAACATATTTTGAACCCACTATCTTAAGTTAAGTTGAAGGTTTTCACCAGTATAGCTTTTAAATAACTAAATGAATTATTGCTGTGCATATCCTTTAAATAAACAGAATATTCATACCTGAAGGATTAGTAAGACTAAAGATTCAAAAGGGACAAATTACTTTCTATAGAGAATAGTTGAATCTAATCCACTGAGCTTAATTTTAAAATAAATCATTTTTATTCCAAGAAAGCAATAACCACACCTACAGTTCAAAACTTAATGTAATTTTCTGAGATATTCAGAAAATTTGAAAGAATTTTAAGGAAAATTTGAAATTTACCGAATATATGACACATATGAATCGCTTCATGCAAAAAGGGACCTATGCACCATTTTTTGCAAAATCGAATCAAATGTGGTTTTATACTTGCAAATTCAACCCTCATTATGCTTTGTGATCAAAACTTTATAAAATTTAATATTTATAGAGCGATTTAAGCGAAAAGGTATCCGAATTTCGTTCTTCATTTATTGTAGAACGGTAGTTAAATTAAAAATTTTTTTTAAATTTGGTGGATTCATTCACTAGCCGAGCCGACCTTAACGTATTACCCCACACCTTTATTTTGCTTTATTTATTCTTATATTTTCCATTTGTTTTTACCTGCCCCATCTTACCCCATCCCATTCCGCATTCGCCCAGGGTTATGTCTGTGAAGAGGGGAAAACCCATCGGCAAACCCAATGGGGTAAATCCTGGGAAAATCTGATCCTTGGAGCGGTCAGCCATTCAAGTACTAACCGCGGCCAATGCTGCTTAACTTTGCAGATCGCCTAGCACGCGCCGAACCTCTCGGCCAATGCGTCGGTTTAGAACACTAGTTATATATTTCTTTTAAATTTTTGGAAATTTTAAAAATTGCTTACAGGTCCTTTTTTGCATGAAGCGATTCATATGCATTTTTTAAATTAAATTTCTGATTTTGTTTTATTTTCATGACTGTAGAAAAAATTAAGTTTTTTGCATAATTTTTTTTAATCGAAAGATTTTTATTTAAACCTTTATATTTAAAGCAGATACAAAATTTTCTAAAAATCATTGAAATTTGGAAAAAAACTGTTCGTAACTTGAAAAAATGAGCTCAAAATCGAATATAAACGGTATTTCCCGTCATTTTTTATAAAAAAAATATCACTTTATCATTATTATTATTCCTTAGTAACTTTTGAACGATTTGAGTTTTTTTAATCAATTTTTTGAACCAAAAAGTTTTAATAAGTTTTTATAAAAATCAATAATTTTAATAATTTTAAAGTTTTTTCAAATCTGGTTTATAGTCAGCGGCTGCTATAAACATCGAATCAATATTTTAATTTTACAGAATGATTAAAGATAAATGTGAACAAAAATAAATCTTCGAGCAATTTTGTTGAAAAATTTATTAAAATCTTTGAAAATTTAAAAATAAAATGAATATTATTATTGATTTATAAAATAATAAATGCGTTGATGTTTGTTAATAAATAAATTATTTAAATATATACACTTGTTAAAAAAATTTCATTAATGGAATTTTTCAATGTTTTACGAATGAAATATAAACAAAAATTATATTACTTTTTCTAAATTTATCTTTACATAAAATAAATAAATGAAAATATCAATGATTAAAAATGTACTGGAGCGCGGCTGACTTAAATCAAGCATTACTACTTGTTGATGAAATTTTAATATTTTATACAACATTCATTTTATTTAGACTTTACAATCATGGATTACATCATCAGTTGACATTATTTGTCATAAAGGATAAATTAGTTTTGTTTTGTATTTTATATTTGAAAATAATGCATTTGGTACAATGATATAACTATATATATGTGGACATTATTCATGGAGGAAGGTGTTAATATACGTTAAGATGACAATGGAAATTCATTTACATATAACCTTAACACAAGTGTTTCATAGCAAAATAACAAGCATCATATTGATACATAGTTCACATACAAGACTTGTCTTGCATCAATGAAATAATCAGCATTTTATTTTTAATTTCAATATTATTCTTCAATGGACAAAAACAAGTTAACATAAAGTACACACTCGAGATTGAAAATCTTTCAAGTGTCGATAAAGGGTTGTACCTTTTAACAACAGCATTAGTTTTCGCGCTTGCGCGACTGCCACCGTATACATATAGCATGTACAGTAAAGAAGCAAAAAAAAAAAATAAGGAGAGAGAGAATTATCAACCCTTATACTGGCAGTGTGTTAAAGTAGAGTGAGACAAGTAGTGCGCGGGCGCGGAGAGATAATCTAAGTATAAGAGAGAGTGTAAGATTGCAGTATACCACACGCGAGTGTTAGAAAAATTTTCAAGTTTATTAGGATCCCGGGCGAAAATTTAATCGCCTGAGAGGATCCTAAAACGTAAGTTTAAGAAATTTAATAAAGCAATTTTAATAATCGTTCTTAGATGTTGTAATTTAGAAGACGACTTTCAAGATCTCTTACCGAGAAAAAGTATTTTCAAATATAAAAGATAAACCTTCACGACATCTGCAAGAAGAGGCAAAACTTAAAGTTAAAATAAAGAAAAAATTAAATTGATAATAGTGGACATAGAACAAAATGATCAAGTCCATTGTTTACTTTTTGTATGCGCTCCTCACTGATATAGCGGCCTGCGGCAGCAGCTAAACTAGAGATATCGATTTCCCACCCCCTTGGGACACCCCCGTTTCTGTATACGAAATATATACCTGTATATGTGTGCAAAAATTAAATCCGGCGTGCCATTTAAAAATCGACAGCTTTTTCCTTACGTTTTCATTTGATAAGTAAAACACGTTTTATTGGATATTTACAATACGGAATTTTTTTTATAACATAAGAAAGAAAAACGCACAAAGCAAGAACTGATTAAGTATTCAAGTTGTAATTTATATACATATACACATTAAGAAATTAGTCATTCGCTGAGGCCAATATATCAATCAACTAACATGTTGTTTGGAAATCTAATAACAGCAGTTTCATTGAGAAAGTGTTTTTATTTATCAGCAATAGTCTTAGTGCTGTCAACATTGGTGGCAGCAGTTATAATTGTCAAATTGACACCATTAGAATCTGTCAAATGTCAACCACAGGCTGTAACAGCTGCTGTAGAATGGAGCACTTTAGCAAATCAACTGACTGAAGCATCATTTACTACACAACATGTTAATCAGTAAGAATTTTTTTATCTTTTTTTTTTATATCAATACAAAGAAATCTGAATTTAAATAAATTAAATTTATTTTTATGGAAAAAAAACAAATTTATTATGACTTTGAAATTCTATTTCTTTTTTAATATATTTATATTTTTATATTAATTTAAAAACTAAAAAGTAAAGTTTAATAGAATCATAAATATTGATAAAATCTTTTTGTTTGAAATTGTTTTTGTGTATATAATTAAATTAAAATAAATTTTTTCAGTGATAGAAAAGAAAGCAATGAAAGAAGGTACAGAGAAATGCGGGAGAAGATGGTACAAAACAAAATAGCAAGAATGTCTAGGAAAATGAGAAATAAAGTTCTGCCACTTTTAAATAACAGTGTAGTGGTTGAACCTAATTATAATGTACATATTTTCTACTATGCTTGGTATCGTTCATTAGAATATGATGGAGCTTGGAAACATTGGAACCATGACATTCTTCCAAATTGGAAGAAAAATGATAAAAGAGTCTTCCCAGAAGGTAGTCATTCACCTCCAGCTGATATTGGTGCTAATTATTATCCAAATTTAGGCTGTTACAGTTCATTAGATCCACTAGTCATTGATCTCCATATGAGACAATTAAAAGAAGCTGGCATTGGTAAGTTTTTATAATGTTTAATTAGTTTTTTTTATACATTAATAAAGAATAAATAATTAAAAAATTGTTTTTCATAATAGGAGTGGCTGTTGTATCATGGACTCCACCTAGTAGTACTGACAATACTGATTCCATTATGCCTGATCTTTTGGATGCTGCTCATAGGTATCAATTAAAAATTGCTCCACATATTGAACCTTATGCTGGTAGAAATCCAATCAATTTAATGGAACATATAAGGTACCTGCTTAATCAATATGGTTCACATCCAGCACTTCATAGAATGAGGAGAGAGAATGAGTAAGTATTTCAACTATTGATGAATAATAATATTTATAAATTTGAAAAAAAAACAGTACATTTTTTTTCTATATAGTCTTGTATGAAAATTTATTTTAATCATCTATTATGAATCATGAAATTTTGAAGTGATAATTATGAAAAATCATTAAAGATATAATATATTATGTACTTTATCTATGAAAACAATTATTTTCAGTGGAGCTGTTTTACCAGTAATGTACATATACGATTCGTATGTCTTTCCATCAAGTGCATGGTGGGAGTTGTTATCAGAACGTGGAAATTTAACGCTTAGAGGAACTGAATTAGATGCCATTTACATTGGATTACTCGTTGATTCACAACATAAAAATCATATTAAAAAATCTCATTTTGATGGATTTTATACATACTTTGGAATAAATGGTTTTAGTTATGGCAGTTCATGGAAAAATTGGAAAGATTTGAATAAGTTTGCTTATCAAAATGGGTTACTTTTCATACCTAGCTTAGGACCAGGATATATTGATACTCAGGTACGTTAGAAGTTTCATTTTATTTTTCATAATTTTTTTATTTATTTTTTATTTATAAAAATTTAAATTAAAGAAAATACAATATAAAATATTTTCTAATGTAATATTACAAAATAAGAATCTTTTCATAAATAAAACATTCTACTACATGTCCAAAAACGGACATTTTTAATAAACTTGTACTAAAAACAAAACTTATAAAATATATTCCCATTATCCAACATACGTTGAATATTTCATTTCAAAATTAATATCAAAAATTAGGTTTTATGTAAAATAATTATTTGAATTAGTCATGTTCAAGTTGTTTTAAGATATATTCTCACTAATTTATTTTACTACTCTTTAAATACTGTGATTTAAATTTTATGCATTTTTTCATTACTTATTTTACTTATATCACAATATTTTTTATGAATTATTAAACTTAAACTCAATTCTGAGATTCATTTAATGTATCTTAGTCTTGTTCACTTTTTCACTTACGTTTTTTATCAATGCAATAGTCTTTCATGTTTCATTCTACTTTTCTCATTGATTAAAAGTTTAATTTCCCATTGAATCTATGATTTCTTTCGTTGGATCAAGCAATGGTTTTTGAGATTTATTTAAGTTACCTTCTATCTCATCAGAATTCTTATTTTCTCCCAATGTCCTGAAATGTAATTAAAAACTAAATAATTTATGTACGAATAATATTTTTAATTAAAATATAACTTTTTATATTTTACCTATTTACTTTAACTTCAGAAATAATCATGACTTCGTTCTCTTCAGCTTCTTCTACTGTACTTGTAGTTACATTTTGGATTAATTTATCTCTCAGCTTGCCAGTATGTTGATTACCATAAAATTTCTTTTTTTTCCTTATATAAGGATATTTCTTTTCCTTTTTTTCTACCGCAGTATCTACAGTGATATTTTCTACTTTTTTTTTCAAGCTCCCAGTAAATTGATTACCATGAAATTTCTTTTTCTCGCTTACTTCTGTGGGAAGAGCATTTTCCACTACTGCTGCTACTGTACTTGTTGTTACATTATCTATCTTTCTTTCTTTAAAGCTGCCAGTATGTTGATTACCACGAAAATCCTTTTTTTTCGTTTTGGGTCTTCCAACCTTATTTTTTATAATATTATTGGATGACTTTTGAGAAACATTAGCTTTTACTCCGTTTACGGTCGGAATTCTAGCCGGGGGTGGCCGATATTCTCGAGATTCGATTCTTATTTTCTTTACAGGAACTAAAATTGGCAAAGCTAGTCGGCTTAATTTTTTTTCTTCATTATTTTCAGAATGCTCGGTTGATTCCATCTTATAAATAACACAACAAAAAACGCGTATTCTAAAAAATTATTCTTAATTTTACAATTTTACAATTAATAATTATTTGGCAAAAGATTAAAGCTACTCTTCTTCTCTCGTTTGTAAATTTCGTTCTTTAAAGCCACGCGCACAGTGGCTTATTGCAGTAGCTTTATAGAACCCAAACAACAGTAACACCCACCTAACCTAACTGTGAACTAGGAATGTTCGATATATCGCCATTTTTCATAAGTGCAGTATCGATGTTTTAATCGATATTTTGAAAACTGACATATCAGAATATCGATATTTTTTATGACATTCATATGAAAAAACATTCGATTCGATGAATAAATAAAAAAAAAGTATATCAATGATTATGAAAAATTAAATATTCCTATTATCCTAAATTTACATACTTCTTACACTATTTTCTAAAATTCTTATTTTTGCAAATTCTTCAATAAAAAAATTATTTAATTAAAATAAAATTCATATTTTTCTACTAGGTCACATAAATTTATCTTATTAAATAATAATTAATACTTAAAAAATGTTTGTTTTATTTAATTAATAATGATAGAAAATTACAAAGAACCTTTTGAAACTCACAGCAAAAAAAATATTTCCTACATACAATATTACGATTTAAAAAAAATGATTTTTGAGAAAATATTAAAGAAAGATGCAAAAACCGTTCTTTCAATGAATTAATTTTTATTTACTTTCTTCTCTTGCATACTGCAAATTGGCATTTTCACTACTTTAGAATCCACTTTAAAATTCTTTGTATTTTAATGCAACGGAAACGTTTAACTATTTGTTTACTCATGCAATTATTTTTTTAATTTATATAATAGAATGTCGAATTTAATTATTCAAAATTTTTATGGACTACAAACTATTCTTAGGTCTACTGTGAGATTTTTACCTATTAAAAAATCAAAGCCTGATTAACTAAACATAAATATTGCGTTATTTTATGGAATAATTTTAATTTCTGCTTAAATTGAAAAGAAAATCATTTACCGAAAAATGTTCGACTTATTTTTCGAATTTTTTTCACTTTTTATAACTTTTTAAAAAATTTATGGGATTTTATCATGACATTTAGACATAAAATTTCATATGTCTCTTATATTAACTGTTCATTTTAAAATATAAACTGATACATGAAATGTCATGTTAGAATTTTGTTAAGAGATCTTACGAGTAAATCTATTCAACCCTTGGAATTAAATTAAAAAAAAATTTTTTTTAAATAAATAAAATAAAATTTTATTAATTAAAAATTTTTTTTTTATTTTACTTAATTTTTATATAGAATTCTTTATAAAATAAAATATACTCGTTTCATCGCATTACCAATTCATGACTCCACCGAGTGGATCACTGAATATCTCAAAAAGATAAAATTATTTTTTAGTAACAAACATAACAATAGAGACTATAAAAAAATTGTAAGTCAATTTTCCTTTTAAATTTGGTTTTTTACAAAATTTTATATGATAAAACATAAAACAATAATGAAAACAGGTATAACAAAAAACAGTATTGTCTTATAAAGTTTTATAATTTTTCTATTTCAAACTTTTATGCAGTACTTTCAACAAATGTATTATTAACGTTGATTTAAACTAGGGATGTACCAATACTCGAATAGTCGAGTTCGAGTGGAGTACTCAAGTTCCTTAAGTACTCGAACAAATACGA
Source organism: Anastatus disparis (assembly GCA_017163975.1). NCBI lineage: Eukaryota > Metazoa > Arthropoda > Insecta > Hymenoptera > Eupelmidae > Anastatus > Anastatus disparis. The sequence goes on from JAFFSR010000251.1 coordinate 9,649,882, forward strand.
ACTACTCGAAAAAATTGAATCACTCGAGTAACTCGAAAAATTCGAGTTTAATACTCGACTCGACGTTAATTTAAAAGTTATTCCAATATTTCTTCCGAATAGACGGATAGGCAGAATTCACAGCAAGTTAATAAAAAAAAAGTAAAAACATAATTTTTTTCGTCTAAAAAAGAACTAATTATCACAGAATAATATAATCCAGTTGTTCGAGTAGTTCGAGTCATTCGAGTAACTCAAGTCATTCAAATAACTCGAATTATTCGAGTAGTTCATGTTTTTTCGAGTAACTCGATAAATTCGAGTAACTCGGAAAGTTCGAGTTAATGCTCGACTCGACTTGAACTCGACGAGTCGAGTAATTTGTTCGAGTTACTCGTAGTTCGAGCTACTTACACACCCCTGATATAAACGTTTGCCTCGTATTGTTATAAAACAAATTAGTTTTGAATGATAAAAAAAACAACAATGGTTTTCATTATCATTACTATTGTGTGTACTTTGGTTTACTCTTGGCCTACGTGGATTAACTTTTCAAAGATGCGAAGTCATTGAACAGACCTTTTTTAACTAAAAAGGGTTAATACGTTGCACTCTAACATTACCGGGCAATCGAAAGCGTTTTCTGTAATTACGTCGTATTTCGTACACTTAAATACCGAAAACATAGTCTCTCACCTCTGCACACATTGTTGAGAACGAAAAATCACCTAATCAATAGCCGAAAGGCAATAGCGCTCTCTCATCCAAGTATAGTGATAGCACCAAATTATCTTCGTTGATCGGCCGAGGTGCAGTTTCATAACTCCATAAATGTGCCGGTTTAAAATAATTTCTATTTAATTATATTATTTTTATATGCAAAACTTTTTTCTTTGTTATTTTTAATTGTAATTTGAATATTTATAATTATAATTCAATTTTTCAAGATTTTTCAAATTTGAATAAAAAAGTTTTCTTTTTATAATAAAATCTACCAAGTCCAGCCAAATTTGTCTAAAATTTGCTGCAAAAATTTTTAATTTTAAAATCATATTCGGCTGTAAATTTGTACATTTTTTCTCGTAATAAAATAGCTATTACGAAAGTATTAAATACATTTTACGAAAAGTTTTATACTTCCATTTTTTTCCTAAAGTAAACAAAATCTATTAAAAACTCATAAAGGGAACGTTCCAACTTTTCGCTGAAAAAAAATATGCAGCTCCATGTAAAGATCGTGCTTAAAGTCAAACTTTTAAACAACTTATTTTCGGCCTAATCATTATATATTTTATATTTTACGAATTTTGAGATTTGTGTTCCAATATACATATACTAATCGCATGTATATTGATTTATACAAGTGTTACAATTAATTACAATAGAAATTTTATGATGAAAAATAATATTTACTCGTAAAACTTGTTCTTGATGAATTTAATACGTTCAATTTAATCGCCTATTCACATAACTCAAACTAATGGTCACTACATCTATTAAAAAGGCAATTAAATAGATAAAATTAAACGTAGCAAAGTTATTATTTTACATTAGTATCAATATCGTAGAAATATTTTATGTATTTTGTAAACTGTTGTAACTCTTGTTTTTCAATAAAATTTCATTTCATATTTGAAATAATGTAGATAATAATAATTATAATAATAATAAACATAACAATAAAATTCAATGGTTTATCAATTAATTCCACATTCGGTACATCTTCATATATAGCTGTGAAGCTGCGTAAGTGCATCATAAAAGTACTCTAAAAATATACAAATGATTTAAGATTATCATTTGCTCGTTTATACATTTTTTGGATGTGTGTTAAATTATACAAAGATAACAGAAACAAATTAATCCTGTTACGATATATTTTTGGATGTGCTAAATTATACAAAGATAACCGAAACAAATTAATCCTATTACGAAAACGAGCTACGCTAAAAATTGAAGACAAAAATACACATCATTACAGCCTTAACTGCACAAAAAAATACATGCTTGATTACATTAAAATGTAGAACGTTACTCTCGAATATTTTTTCACCAAAAATCATAAATATATTTATTTTTTTGTGTACGTGCTACAATCGTACGTATATAGTTTTTTCAACTTTTTACTGTACTTTATTTTCGAAAGGAGACTAATCAGAGTTTGTTTAAAAAAAATTAATTAGGTTAAAATACATTACTTTTTTTAAAACTAAATAAATTAGAATTCATCTTTATATAATTTTAATATAGTACAGATAACGTTAAAATACTTTGTTAAAAGTAATATAATATAAATAATTATTTCAGATGTTGATTAACATTTTTATTGTGCACATTGATTGAACATGATTTTAATTTTATGCTTTTATTAAAATTCCTTTGATAAAAGAGAAAAGATTGAATTTCATTTTTATGAAATTGATATAGCATATTTGTTTATTAAATCAATCATAAATGAAGTTCTTTTTCAAAGTATATTGCATGATATTACAAAATAAAAGTGGTACGATAATTTAAAAAGCATAAGAAAACAAATTGATTGACATTTTTTTATCAAGATTTTATTTATGATATTTTAAAAACTTTTTATGATTTATAACATTATAAAAAATTAAATTAAACGAAACACTTCACATAGAGAACGGAGACTTAAATTTGCAGCTCACATTTTATTATTTAATTCGAAATGTCTCAAAAATCCATATTAATATCATCGTTTGGTGAATTAATGGAAATTTAATTTTAACTTTATTAGAAATTTTTGAAATAAAATAATTTAACAATATTTAACTCGATTGACCCTATTGAGCTTAATTTTTCTTCTTTAAATAGATACGACCATGGAATGCAGAAAACACAAGGCATCGTCGTCATGGACAATATTACGAAGTTGCATGGCGTAGTGCTTTAAATAGCGGTGCCAGTCTAATTTCAATCACATCGTTTAATGAATGGCACGAAGGCACGCAAATTGAACCAGCTAAGCCAGCAAGTAATAAAGATTTTACTTATCTTGATTACGAACCCGAAGGTTCGGATTTTTACCTCAATCTGACCAAATGGTGGGTCCAGCAATTTACTGATAAACTTACTTCAGCTGGCTCTGCATTAAGCTAATTTTGTTGTAATGTTTTTTATTAATACAAATTTAAATGCGTTATTTTTCTCCATCTCTAAGTAAGTGTTCAATATTAATGATAATTTTCTTATGTTCAAGTTAAAATCGAGAAATTTTTTATATAACCATAGGGAAATTATAATATTGATCTATACATTTGTACTAAGATTTTATAATTACATTGTTTTCGTGTAATATTTTCGATCTTTTGAAGAACATGAAAAATACCATTGATTTTTATTTTTAAAATAACTTGATCAAAATCATATCTTTCAAGCTACGTTGTATGTTATTTTGTGAATACGGTTCATATTAAGGCTTTTTATATATACATATACATATATATATACATCTATTTTTTATATTTTTACGATTCGTGAGCGATTGTTACGTTGAATTCGATTTATTCAGATTTTTTTAAATCATTTAAATTATGCTATCTGAAAATTATTTCTATATACTTAAGATTATAGATTAATTTCGAATATTATAGAATTTATTTGTAATTATCACTAAAAAAATAATTTTTAATATTATAATACATTTAATTATTGTGCTATTATTATGTATATATACTTGTAATTGTGTACCTTGATATTATAATAATGAAAATTTTTTTCTACGTGCTTATAAATTTATCCGATGATTTTGAGCTTAATATAAATAAGTTAAGATATTTTTTATAAATTTAAATTATTAAGTTGAATGATTTTTGTAAAATAAAACGAACGAAGAAAGTAACGTAATCGAAACGCTTGCAATAGTGGACGAAAACGAATTATGAGAATCTTAATATAAATTTTATTGAGCGAAAAAATTGGATTGGTTGACTGAATACAAAAGATTTTTAATTATATAGAATATTCTAAATATGAAAATACAATCTGCCTATAATAAAAAGCAATGCAGGGGTTTACTAATTAAAAAAAAAATAAATAAAAAATTGTTAACTAAATTTACAATTGAATAATTAACTTATAAGATTAATCTTTAATAACTTTTATCGTTTATTAAATAAAAGATAACTTTGATAGTTCTATAATAGTTAATGGAATCATAATAAATTAACACTTTAAGGACGGCTTGACCCAGATGAATGTCATTTTTTTCTTTTCGTAGTACATAATATAATATCAATTGTGTATATTTTAAAATGCTTTTACTTTAAACTTGTTTTTAGTAATTGTATATAAATATTAAATGTTTATTACAATTCAATTTTTTAACTTTTATATGTTTATGAGTTACAAGTGATTTAAAAGAAGTTACGGTGTTTAAAACAGGAAACAAAAAATTTTTATATTTGTTGTCCTCAAAGTGTTAAAAATGAAGTAACTTTTTACTGTAATTTAAAAAGAATTTTTACAAGCACCTTCCAAAAATTATTTTGCACAATGGTTCATTGTTACTAATTAAAAACTTTAAAATTTCTAAACTATTCTTCTAAATAACAAGAAAATTTACATTAACTCTTCTTATACTATAAAAAAAAATTAATGAAAGTTTATTCCGATTGACAGAGAAAAGTAAACAAGTCTTTCAAGCGAATCATTCATCTTAATTAAATTTAAAAGAAAAGATGAAATATAAACGTAGTCGACTGAACTGATTTTTTTCTCAATTTTTACAATTTTATCATCATCATTATAGAAGAAAAATGTTTCGCCACTATTAGCAGTTTTGATGCTCTTCTTCACGACTAAATTTCGACAGCAGGTGCGATAAAAATAAAAGAACACTTTCGTTCATTTGTGTTTTACAACTTGAACAAGCTTTAAGAAAATGACATTTGAAACAGAGATTGTCAGAGTTCTAGCTGCTGCGTAAGGCTTTCAAAAAAATTTAGAAAATAAATTGGTGACATTGATTTTAGCGCAAATTTTTCAGTTGGTTTTTAAAATATTATTATGATCTTGTAATTGTTTAAATGTAGTATTCTAATTAATTACATGTTTTATCAAATATTCACAAAATTTTATATCAAAAAATGAACTTCATCAAGTTCGAAAATTAATAATTATATTATAATCGTAATTTTATTTATTTTCATTTAAATTTTTAATTTTAAAACATTGGTTGTAAATTAACTTTTGGATTTACATGATGCGAATAATCGTTATAACGAAATATAACGAAAAATTGTTTGACCATATTCTGACCATGATTATACACTTTATGATAAAGTTTTTTACCAATTTATCACGTAGAGGTTTGTTTTTAAACTAAAAATTTTTGCATCTATAATCAATGTAACTAATCGTGAAAAATAAAAGAATCGAATTAAAAAAAAAATAAAATAAATAAACAAAGAATGGAAGAAACATTACTTTCGACCAAAGCTGAAACAATAATAGCGATTAATTAATGGCTTGTCATAGTTGTATGGAGAGACTGAGAGAAGATGATTAAATAATAAGTGGTTTAATGCCATTTAGATGATCGTACGTTTTTTACTGCAAGTTACACCAAATTTTTTTTCATTTTTTAAACTATATTATTGTATATACCAAAATTTAACGTTTTTTTTCAATTGTAACAAAGGTGCTATATAATATTTGATAAGAATGTGTTCATCTGTTATTTTTATTTACAGACAAATTTTTTTGTTTTATTGTTAACGCAATAAATTTAGTTTTTTTTTCATTAACATATTGATAATTTTTTTCTATAAACAATTTCCCATTGCTTAAAATTGTTTATCTGATTTATTTTCTTTCGAATTGATGAGCTTTGGTGTAGCTTGCTCCGAAGTAAGTGTGTATTATACATAGACAATAACCATTGCCCCTGTCCCATTTTGTCACAGGGTAATAACCTGTATGATCGTCGTTCGACGTACCGAGACTAATTTTTAAAAAAGCGTCTAAATTGTCAAATCGAATCGAATCAAAATTCAAACGTGCAATCAATAAAAAAATTGTCGCATCTTATATAAAAAAAATGCACTGACCTTTTTCCTAAATCAAAGTATTTTTGTTGATTCGATTCGATAAGTTTAAATTTATCTCGGATAAACGTCGTTGTAAAGTTTGAAAAAAAATATTGAATGAAAAGCGGAATAAATAAAACGTTGTGTCAACAGTTATTACAATTTTTTTAGAAGATATAAATCGATGTAATCAAAATTCGTGTCCTAAGATTTGAGGACCTTTCATTTTTTTACTTAATGTAAATGAAAGAAGAAAACGAGATATGAAAATTATTTTTATTAGTAGGAAGATGTTCTACGTTTTCGCGAACAAAGAAAAAAAAACTTGAAATAATTGTTGAAAGGAAAAAAGATTGTCGGTAGTATAATAATATTTTAAAATATTGCTTCGAAGAAGGGGAAAACCATTTTACTCAACGATCAGAAAGGTTTAGAAGCTCATTTTGCGTATCTGAGTGTTTAGATATAATAAAGAAAAAAAAAAAATTAGTGGAAGTCCGTCAAAACTGCCCAGCCACAGAAATACGACTCGACTTCACTTTTTTTATCTTATAGTTGTAGATACGAATTAGGAATAAAATAAGATAGACTTATACCAGAATTTTAAAAAATTACTTTTTTTATAAATAAGATAAAGATACATTTAAGAATTTTTTTAAAATATTTTTTTGTAATTTCTCATTTATTTTCATTAAAAGAACTGATGAGAAAAAAAATCGATAGTTTGCAAACAATGAAAGTAATGAAAAGACTTATTTAACTTGTAAAATTAAAAAAAAATTTCATATAATTACAGGTATACGTCTATCTTAAAATTATCGAACGAAAAAAAAAAATAACTAAGCAGAACAGAATGTGCATATAATTGTTTGAAAACAAATAAAAATAAACTAATTAACATATCAATGCAACAATATAATTTTTTAAAATATCAACAGGGTTCTTCTGTTAAAATAAAATATTTTTATCGTTGTTAATTCTGTATAACTAGACTTATTAAGTATTATTTTTTAAAATAATTTTACTGATTCATATTTTTTAAACTTAATATCAAGAAAATCTTTTTTTTTTCACTTTATTGAAATCCATTTTTAAAAAAGTGAGATCGAGGACCGAAGTAATTTTGTATAATTGTCATTAATTACGGATTTAGCATTTGTATAATATTATCTAAATTCACCATAATGCGCAAAAAATGTCGCTCGTTATCTATTAAACATATCGTTTTTTAACATTAATTAACGAGAGAAAGGCAGAGTATAAAAGAGTTAATAAAAATGCGAGGTATGTAGAAGAGAGCGTGTTTACTTTTTTTCATATGCATAAGTGCGCGTATGAGTGAAAACAAAATGAGATAAATTTCGTTTACTTTTTTCCTCACTTTTACTCAATTTTACCTACAGTTCAATTTTTCCTATTTTTTTCAAATAATAATTCATTGTTTACTTACTATTATCTTAAAAATAAAGTAAAATGAAAAATTCAACTTTAAAACGAGAGAAATAGAAAAGATTGAAATTCTGGTAGAGATAAGAATGGAAGAAAGGAAAATTAACTTAAACGTACTTTTTCTTAAAGTAGTTTTAATTAGAAAAGAAACTACCTTCCACAAAACTTTTTTCTCAACACGAAGAATTATGTAAGCATTTGTACACGCGAACGATTATGTAAAGATAATTGCAAGCGAGAGAATAAAAACGGCAGAGAAGAAAAGTTAGCCTGTGAGATTAAGTAACGTCTCACTGATTGCTAATTAATTGACGAAGAACATAGATTTACGAAAACAGAAAAATAAACAAACAGACAAAGTGTAAACGATGTCATTCGACGTTATTGTAAACAGAATGAAAATGCAAAATATATGAAATAAAATGATTATTAAACAAAACAAATTTTTAAAAATCTTTTATTCATATTCATTTATATTCTATTGGACTATAATTTAACAATGCAATTTTAGTATTCGACTGCAGTTAAGTAAAGTATCTTTTAGAATTACAATAATAATTTTAAAAAGTTTGGAAAAATTCTAATATTTGATTATAAATTTCTTTAGTGTACATTAATCTTTGAATTTTCTCAGCTATCCATTTTCATTACTGATATTTGCAATTCTTTTATATAATAACTTTTCGTTTTAATTAAGCAAAATGTCTACAAATACGTAGTATTTAAAACGGAAACAAATAATCACATACGGATAAGAATTTATTTTTTAATATTTATAATTAACAAAAATAGGAAAATTAAATTAAAAAAATTATTAAGAAAAAATTAAAAGTTCATATGAGAAAATAAACGATTAAGATGGCAAAAATAAGTGAAAAAATAAAGATTTCATCAGACGTTTGAATCAAATAAGAGAAAAATCAAATGTTATTTTTTTGTTTATTGTAGCGTGAAATTATGTAATTTTGCTTAAATTTATTTATTTTCATAGATTCTTTGAAAATTTCAAGCTTTTTATCATATTATGTCAAGATTTTACATGAGTTTTTGTTAAAAAAAATTAGCTTTTACAAAAAAAATACAATAATACAAAACTATGATAGGTAGCAGAAGATTTTAATATTAAAAATTTAAAAAAAAAATTAAATTCAGTTACAACACTTTTGAAGAATTAGCAATGGTCGCATAAACGAAAAGGTAGTGCAATTAGTTTTCTGATTGATCTTCACCATTTTCCTAGGATTACTAATATAATGATCAAGCGTTTTGTAATTAAACCTATTCAACAATTCAGAACATTTAATCTTCTTATGAAAGATAACATAAGTCTCAATAATATCATTGTAACAATTAATTGATTTCGCCATAATTATCGGATACCCCAAAAGTATTCACAAATAATTCTATTCAAATACTCTCATTGTTATATCAGTAATTTAGCGGATTAGATATCAAATAAATTTTTTATTTCAATGTTGTTACAAAAAGAATAAAATTATGATTAAGTACAAGTTCTTATTACGCGTTGTGATAAATAAGGCAATGAAGTTCAAGGTAAAATAAAATCTGATGGACAATTTAACTAATATAAAAGAATCTGATTGTGTAACCTTAAATATAAATTATATTTTTAATCATTAAGATTTAAAATAGTTCTTAGAATATATATCCTTGTATAATAGTTTTGCATTGCATTTGTTTTTAAATTTAAATTTTATCTTAAATTACTAAATTTAAAATATATTATGTTCATAGGTAATAAACGTCATATTACTTAAAAATATCAGATTATAAATTAGTATAAGAATATTATTATAAAATTTACTTTAAAGATACAATGAACTATTGTATTTTTGAGATTGTTGCTTTAAATCATCAGGTATGATTATACTTAAATCACCTTTATGTATATCTGTATATATAAAATAATAATTTTTTTTTATTACCCAGTGTGTGAATTTTCCTTTAAATTAGACAGGTTGCGGAGGGTAAATAAAAGGAGAAGAAAAAGAAAAATAGCAGCTTATATATTAAATAAGAATTTATTAAAAAGGACCCATATGGAAATAATTTATGTGAAAAACTGTAAATAATAGTAAATAATTGTAAATAACTGTTAAAAAATGTAGGAATTGAGACATAAATAATAGTTATTTACAGTTATTTACTATTATTTATTATTAATTACTATTATTTACAGTTATTTACAGTTATTAACTGTTATTAACTGTTATTTACAGTTATTTACAATTATTTACAATTATTTACAGTTGTTTATAATTATTTACAATTATTCATAATTATTTACAGTTATTCATAATTATTTACAGTTATTTACATTTTCAAAAATTTTTGAATTAGTGGATAATTTAATGTTATTAATAATTATTTACAATTATTTATAGTTATTTACAGTTATTTACAGTTTTTTACAGTTATTTACAGTTATTTATAATTATTTATAACTATTTACAATTTTCCATAATTTTTTACAATTATTTACAGTTATTCACATTTTTAAAAATTTTCGCCTATATATAAAATTATTGAATAAATTCGTGGTAATTTTCGAAAATGTAAATAACTGCAAATAATTGTAAAAAACTATAAATAATCGTAAATAACTGTAAATAATTGTGAAAAAAGTGAATAAATGTAAATAACTGTAAATAAATATGAATAACTGCAAATAAGTGTAAATAACATTTAATAACTGTAAATAAGTGTAAATAACAGTAAATAATTGTAAATAATTGTAAATAACTGTTATTTATGTCTCAATTCCCACATTTTTTAACACTTTTCTACAGTTATTTACAGTTATTTACATTTATTTACATTTATTTACAGTTATTAACAGTTATTTACAATTATATCCAAAAATTTTTTCCATATGGGGAAGTACGTATTCTTAGATCCATGATGAACATGGTCTTGAATTGAATCTTATGCAAAACAAAAATAAGTCTTGTTTAATTTTTCAAAGTCCAAAAACTGGAAAAAAATTTTTAAGTCAGAATTTTTTAAAAATAATTCCCAATCGATGATTTCAAACATACTAAAATAAAAAATATTGTAAAATGAGATTTTGGCATGAGATCTCATTTGAGATTTTTCAATAGGGTAGTCAGGTTTGGGAACTGCATCCTTATCGTAAGTTACGAACGTTGAATCTAATCAAGCTCCTAAGAAGACGGAGAAATCTCGAATTGGCAATGTAGAGGAGTTTGAAGAAACCAACAGTGAGAGTAAGAACGACAAAGAGGAAACTAAAAATACAATCCATCAAAAACAATGACGACGAAGAAAGAAGTCTGATAAGCAAAAAGAAACCAAGATAGCAGGCGTGCAAGAAGTGAACCAGGCCCAAACTAATGCTGATCCCCCACTAGAGACCCCGAACACCGTTACACCAAATACAACAGCAGTAATGACTGACTAGGAGAGTGTCACACCTCCGGATCACGGATTTTGCTCGAATTTCGGGATAAGTTTTCAGATGATAAAATATGGAAAAAGCTCCTTCTCCATTTCTCTCTTCTGCTTCGGGGGTAGGAGTATCTGGAGGTGCGGTGCACAGATCCTTTGTAACATCCTCCCAGTACTTTCAATTCTCCTCATCTCTTAGTCTCTCCTCCTTACTACAATTGCTGCTCTTTCAAGCTCCTCTATTGTGTGAGGGGGTTCACTGTCCACTAGAGGCTGATGGGGACGGTAAACTACCAGCTCCGCTTCATCCAGATCACGGGGAAGCGAGATAGAGAGTAACTCACATATGATATTCTTCACAATGTGGTGGGTTACTCTATTTATGACCCTTCATGGACCTGCAGCACGTCTCATGGTGGATATGTAGTAAATACGAAACAAAATATCTCTTTGCTCTCTTGTATATTCTGTCATCTAGGGTTCTATGATTTCTAGTTTCTTTAAGGTGGGGGTCTCTATTTCATTTTTTAGGGTCATGCACTCGTTTTGCTGCTTTCTATCTAGTTTTTCCTAGTGGTGGCCAATTCAGCAGCATGATAGGGTTTTGTATCAGAAGGAGGTTTTGAGCTGGGTTCTGCCCCCCCCCCCCCCATTGCTCCGTTTACTTGTGATGGTTGAGAATTCGCTGTCTTTTGTTGATAGGGTCTCTGTGGTTGTTTGACTTGGTTTGGGATCCAATTAATGTTTCTTGGTGGGTAAATTTGGTTGGATATGTCAGCTTGGGTCAACTGGGTGGGGCATACCTTCATAGAGTGACCTATTCTTCCACACAAACGACTGATTCTTCGTAGACAGTCTCTTGCTCGATGTCCAACTGCCTGACAGGTATAACACGCTGAATAAAGTAGTTGACCTCTAACTGCTCCTGTGGCTCTACTGGATATATTCGCTGGCTGCTGATATCACCTGTTTTGGTCATACCGCGGTCTCGCTGGTACATTCCACCAGTTAACCTATGGTATTACATTTGGAGGCCATGCGTTGCCACAAGAACCTACTCACTAGGAGAGTGTCACACCTCCGGATCACGGATTTTGCTCGAATTTCGGGATAAGTTTTCAGATGATAAAATATGGAAAAAGCTAAAGTTATAGTCATAAATACTCAATATTTCCCTAGTTACAGGCAATTAAAGAAAATCACTAAAAAAGTTACTAGATTTTTAAACGCATATAATTCTTTAGCGTCGATAGCTATAAGCTTGAAACTTTTTTTAAATTAAAGCTGAGCTCAAATCCTTTCGAAATAGTAGTTACAGCATATCAAAATATTATTTTTTCCCAAAGTTAGAGCGTAATAAGGATTGGACCTGATTTCAGCTTTTATTATTAATTAATGTTTTTAAAAGAAAAATCAGGTCCAATGTTTATCACGCTCTAACTTTGGGAAAAAATAATATTTTTACATGCTATAACTACTAATTCGAAAGGATTTGAGCTCAGCTTTAATTTAAAAAAAGTTTTAAGCTTGTAGCTATCGACGCTAAAGAACTATATGCGTTTAAAAATCTAGTAACTTTTTTAGTGAATTTCTTTAATTGCCTGTAACTAGGGAAATATTGAGTATTTATGACTATAACTTTAGCTTTTTCCATATTTTATCATCTGAAAACTTATCCCGAAATTTGAGCAAAATCCGTGATCCGGAGGAGTGACACTCTCCTAGTGAGTAGGTTCTTATGGCAACATGGCCTCCAAATGTAATACCATAGGTTAACTGGTGGAATGTACCAGCGAGACCGCGGTATGACCAAAGCAGGTGATATCAGCAGCCAGCGAATATATCCAGTAGAGCCACAGGAGCAGTTAGAGGTCAACTACTTTATTCAGCGTGTTATACCTGTCAGGCAGTTGGACATCGAGCAAGAGACTGTCTACGAAGAATCAGTCGTTTGTGTGGAAGAATAGGTCACTCTATGAAGGTATGCCCCACCCAGTTGACCCAAGCTGACATATCCAACCAAATTTACCCACCAAGAAACATTAATTGGATCCCAAACCAAGTCAAACAACCACAGAGACCCTATCAACAAAAGACAGCGAATTCTCAACCATCACAAGTAAACGGAGCAATGGGGGGGGGCAGAACCCAGCTCAAAACCTCCTTCTGATACAAAACCCTATCATGCTGCTGAATTGGCCACCACTAGGAAAAACTAGATAGAAAGCAGCAAAACGAGTGCATGACCCTAAAAAATGAAATAGAGACCCCCACCTTAAAGAAACTAGAAATCATAGAACCCTAGATGACAGAATATACAAGAGAGCAAAGAGATATTTTGTTTCGTATTTACTACATATCCACCATGAGACGTGCTGCAGGTCCATGAAGGGTCATAAATAGAGTAACCCACCACATTGTGAAGAATATCATATGTGAGTTACTCTCTATCTCGCTTCCCCGTGATCTGGATGAAGCGGAGCTGGTAGTTTACCGTCCCCATCAGCCTCTAGTGGACAGTGAACCCCCTCACACAATAGAGGAGCTTGAAAGAGCAGCAATTGTAGTAAGGAGGAGAGACTAAGAGATGAGGAGAATTGAAAGTACTGGGAGGATGTTACAAAGGATCTGTGCACCGCACCTCCAGATACTCCTACCCCCGAAGCAGAAGAGAGAAATGGAGAAGGAGTGAGAAGGTGATATCCTCGCCAGCAATAACCCCGGTGGAGAGAGTAAAGATGGAAGAAGAGAGATTATAGAGAATAAAGAGTAGAAAAAGAGAAGAAGTAGAACAGAAGGAACAAGAGGAAAGGAAGAGAGAAGAATTAGAGATAAAGAAAGCGGAATGGGCTCGTGAGCAGGTGGTGAAGATAGAGAGAGAGAGAGAGAAGAAGGAGAGATCAAGTTGAACGAGCGATTAGCATTGGAAAGAGCTATGATTGAGAGAAGAAGAAAGCCGGAAGAAGAAATAAAGATGGCTAGAATAGATAGAGAAATAGAAGAAGAGAGGAAATTGATATTGAAGAAATTGGAAGAAGGAGAGAGAGAAGAGCTTAACAAGTCCTGGGCAGACCAGGTGGAAGAAGACGAGAAATTGGCACAACAACTGCGAGCCACCTCGATCTCCGACCCTTGAATCGGCGATCGTCAACTTGCGGAGCAACGTCCCACTAGCGCAGTGACTCCCATCAGGTTGGGACTGCCGGTGAGCAGAAGCTCAACCTGGGAGCCACTCGCATGGGATCTCGGGGTAGAGGAAGGAGAAAAAGAGGTAAGAATCGGAGGGCTGGATGCAAGAGACACTCATGATCGTCCAGGATGGGTAGACCCCCACCACCGAAGAAGAAAGCTAAGGGATCCCGCCAGTTTCAACTGGACGATTATGATTCCACCCGATCACCGATACCTACAAGGTCTCCAATTCCATCACCAGGTCCAATAGGTTGTGATACAACAGGGAGATCTGCGAGAGGTTTCTGAAACCAAGTATCCAGTGAAGACATCCGGGGTCATGTTTAATGACGTTAACAGGATTCCAACACAAGGAAAATTAGACCTCTCTCCCGGTGCGTGCTTCAATTGTTGGCAACATGGACACCGTTCCAAGAAATGCCCCCAACCTCGAAGTCACGCGTATTGCCGTAAATGCGGCTGTCGGGGGGTGGATTTGGCAGATTGTCCACGTTGTAGTGAGCCGCACCGGAGGCATCTTGTGGCTTCATCTGGGGAGGAAGCAGTGGCCTGGATGTATTACTACCATCAATCTGGTGGAGTAACGGGATCTCAATGCCTTCCACCAGGCACCGCCATCTCTGTCGCCCTGCTATCACCAGCAACAATAACTACCATAAGAATTGCCACCACCAGGAGTCAACGAGGTACCACCACCATCTTGAGGAACATCTCGACCACTGCTACCACAACTACAACAGCAAGGCCCACCACCAGCAACCTGACCCGAATATCCTCCACGCACGCACCACCCTCTCCATTAGTGACCTCGAACCGGAACATAAAATAGTTTTCGATAGCCTGTTTGAACGAAGGAGTCTCAAGAAGATCGTATATCTCATAAAGTTCCTTATTCGCTCCGACAAAGTTCGTTCCATTGTCAGAATAAACTTTTTCTGGGACGCCCCTACCACTCATAAACCGACGAAAGGCCGCCAAAAAACCTTCAGTCGAAAGATCTGTTGCTAATTCGATGTAAACTGCCTTACACTAAGCAAACAAACACGCAGCCATAAGTTTTGAAAGAAGACCTATTCCTATCTTTCTTTTCCTTGATCATGATGGGACCAAAAAAATCTACACCTGTACAACTAAAGGCTGGCGGCTCGTGAACTCGTTCCTTTCGGAGATCGGCCATTTGAGCATGGACCATCTAGGGTTTCTGATGAATACAATCTACACAATGTCATAACGATGTTCCTAACCCGGTCCTTTCCGTTTAAGATCCAATATTTCCTTTGAATATCGTAAAGAGTGGATTGAAGAGTTGATTCATCCCTGCATGCAAATTGGACTGATGAGCCTTGCAAATTATCAGATCGGTGATCAGATGCTTACTTGGGAGCAATGCCGGATGCTTTTGGCCATTAGGAAGATCTGAATTTCGCAAGCGTCCACCTACCCTAATAATTCCTGATTCATCAATAAACGGATGTAAACAATCGAATGGGGTACCTCTATGATAGAAAGTTGATGCATTTTCAAAAACTTTGAACAGTCGAGTGCGTTCTGCTGCAAACATTTTCCTTTGTATAATCAAGATGATACGTTGTTCTGTTTCTGAGAGTTTTGAAAGAGACAATGGAGGTGATTGTTGTCTTGTATCCTCACGTTCTGGACCTGATGTTGTACAGCTTTCCTTTGACCTTCACCTTCTCCAACGCACCATGAGAACAACAACCCGTACAAAGCGTTCGAAACTAGAGAATTGAGAATAAATCTCACTATAGTTGGATACTGAAACTAAGCAAATTCCTTGCTTTAATCCAGGCAAATTCGTCGTCACCAATCCAACTGGTTTTGGCCACCTATCCTCGGGAAGAATCAGTCACGTTGGCCTGAAAGTCCTGTGTAAATTGTTAATAAATTCAGATGGTAATTGTCCTCTGGAAAGTGAATCAGTTGGGTTATCTTCCTAGCGAGCGTGTCTTCAACTCACCTTATTATCTAATGTTTGGATGTCACTTATTCTACAGGATTCAAATATTCTTAAAAGATGAGCCTTTTTTAACCATGAGAGCACTATTGTCGAATCTGACCACAACACCACTCGATGGATTTAAAATTCAAATTGAGCTTTAGATTCGGTATATAATTTTTTCAGAACCGATGCTGTACAGAGTTCTAACCTTGGAAATGTGATTCCCTGCAATGGTGCGACCCTAAATTTACTGCAGACTAACCTAACCAGAATATTATCCTGTTTAACCCTTTGAGTCATGCTTTTTTCTACTGCATATTTTGACCTGAAATTTTGTACTACAAAATTTCAGACCAAAATATGCAGTAGAACATTTTTGACAGCGGTTTAAAAAGGTGGTACTCTGGCAGTACCACTGTGACTCAAAGGGTTAATCATTGACCTAATAAAGAGACAAGCTCCATAGCCGTGAATCGACGCATTACAGAAACCATGGATTTCTATCCCAAATGGGTTCGAAATTAAGAGTTGTCGAGCAAAAGATATGTTCTTCAAGAGTGGCAATTGATCAGCCAAAGATATTTCGTAAAAACTGTTATGGACTCAAACCCAACGTAAACGTCCTGGTATTCACCCGGAGCCCCAGGGGAAAAGCTTTCAAACCCCCACAGCTTTAAAACCCCAGGTAGGACGTAGGGAAATCCTTGAATGAATGTCCTTGAGGAACCTCCTCGACTTCCTTCGAGCAAATTCCACCGCTGTCACCAAATTAGTTACGACCCAAGCTCGAATCAGAGAATAGTAAATAGTCTAGATGTCCTTCTCGATGTTGAATTCGAATTCTCCTCTCGCTGATAATTTACCCCACGATTAAATTCAATTCAAATTTAATTTTTTAGGACTTTATTGAATTTCAATTGTTTTTAAATTAAGGATTTAAATAAAATCGATCAAACTTAGATGAGTCAGTTTTCGATTAAGGGGTGAAATCGAAGGAAATCGAGAATAAAAAATAAAAGTAAACTCTTTAATAAATTTAATTAAATGTAAAACTTTATTAATCCTTTTTGTATTCAATGGTATGTTGTATACAAGTTTGAAGAGCTTGAATTAAAACTGAACTGGCTGGCTCTTCCTCGTTTTCTTTTATACTTATTCCTTCCCATAAGCTCTGTATAAAGTTATTTGCGCAATGAATTTCCAAGAACTCCTTACTTTCAAATAATCTTATACGTCTCATTGTGGATTTGATGCAAGTAATACTTGTTTACTTGAAATTTGCATGCGTACTATTAGACATTGGAACTTGAGTAGACTCTACTCAAGAAGTCCTTGCACGTGCGTTTGAAATTCGATGAGACTTGCAAGCACTCTGTTTTTTTACGGAAGTGTTTACTAGGCATAGCAGCCTGTTATTAGAAAATAGATGTTGTTTGCGTTTTTTCATTCTAAGAAGTATTTACTATTTATTTTATTCTGAAACAAACAGTAAGATTATAATTGCTCCAAGACGTGAAATCTTAAGCCATTTCACCTGAGCGAGAAAACGAAATTTCAATCAATCATTTATTATCATTTATTATTATTATTATTATTATTATTATTATTATTATTTATATTGATTTAAACTTCCTTTTAAATTAATATAAGCTCTTTATCAGCTCTCGCAATATGCATGCCCTATATTGTCGCATAATTGATATTGGGTTTCCAATCTTATTATTGGGTGACCCACGATAATAAGTTTTGCATAGTGCGCAACGCCAAACCCAAGCTCATAACAGCTTAAACTATATAACTCACGTGCAACGTCACCCGCGAATTCGTGAAGATTCAAACTTTCACAGGAGGCACCATGTTTTGTCGGCTTACTTGCGTTAGGTGGCAATTAAGTCAAATCAAAAAACGAATTGAAAACAAATATGAATTTAATAAAAAATGAATTTCTATCAGAAATTACTAAAAAAATTAAATAAAAACCTAAAATTTATATAAAAGAAAACCCTTCAAAAGAAAAATAAAACCCTTTCTTTAATAAACTTGATTCTAAAATCCCTCTGAAATTTACACTTAAATTATGAGATACATTTAACTTATTTAGATAAAGGAAATAAATAAAAAACAACACTTGTGGGAAAAAAGCCAAACGGTACAAAAAAAAACTCAATTCATTAAACACTACAGAAACTGGATTGATGAACACTAAATTTATTGAGCCGTTCTGTGGCTCAGTCGGTAGAGCGTTGGATTTGTATTTTCAGGGGACCGAGTTCGAATCCCGCTCTCAGGCTGTTTTAAGCAAGCACTTCTGATACATGTGCTTTGTACACAGAACACACTTACGAGCTCCGTCGTTAAAGGACGGCAGTAGTGCAGTTGTTAAGACAACTGGCTCACGTCCTAGTAGACCAGGGTTCTATTCCCTGGGAAAAATTTGAAAATTAAATTTCGAATTTTTCCACGGGGAATAGAACCCGAAGATCACAAAAAAAATTACTAATTAAAAAGTCCCTCTGGGCAAATACATAAAATATTACAAAGTCCTACGGGGCAAAACAAATATCAAAATAATAAATTACCAGATGATGACCTATTAAAAGACAAAAAGTTTGAAAAAGGCCAATATAAGAAAGAAGAAGAAGACTAACTTTATTAACTATAAGAAAACGTTGGTGACGTCACACGCATGCTATTAAATTCTAAGAAACGCAATTTTTATTCGCACGCTCGCACTTTGTGTAATGAGTGATGTATGTACACAAATTAGATTCGGAAGGGTTGCAAATACCCTGATTAGCTTAGGTAGCTGTATACTCGAATTAGATTCAAGGGATTCAGAATCTTGATTCAATTGTAATGTAATGATTTTACAGTTTGTACAATGTGTAGTTGTTTGTAATGTGATGATTGTACAGTTTGTACAATGTGTAGTTGTTCGTAATGTAATGATTGTAGTTTGTACAATGCGTGGTTATTAAAATGATCTTTGATTAACTTTAAGCATACACTTTGACTTCGCGTTAGCACGAGAAAAAGATTTTATTTAAGCTAAGCCGAGACACGCGTATTATCTCTAAAGGCGTTGCGAGAAAACTGACTTGCCGGAAAAAGAAAGCAAACCCTAGTGGAAATATAAAATGTGCATTACTGTTTGAAAGAATTTAAAATTATTTAAAACTGTTTAAAACTGTTTAAAACTGTTCAAAATAGTTTGTAAGTGTGAAATTTGGGACTTTTAAAACAGTTGTAAACAGTTTTAAACAGTTTTTAACAGTACAAAGTAATTTGAAACTAAAGTGAACATTTTCTCGTATATCAAAATTATGAAACACTGTTTGAAATCATTTCGAACTTTTTAAAACTGTTTAAAAGTGTTTGAAACTATTTAAAACTATTTTAAATGTCCCAAATTTCACACTTATAAACTGTTTTAAACAGTTTTGAACAGTTTTAAACATTTTATATTTCCGCTAGGGAAAAAGCATGCCCACTGATCCCTCTCTTCAAGCGCGTAAGAAACGCGCGAGGAAGAAAGGGCCAGTGGCTGTAAAGTGCATCCACCCCCCAATATACATGTTACAACAAAACAATAAAGTTTTATACAATAGAAATATAACTACAATTTCTTCTGTTTTGCAAAATTTTGTTTTCGTTATACTTTAAATTTTATATTCAAATCCCTACTGAAAAATATATATGAGATCTCATATGAGATCTCATTTATATTTTACATTTTCAACCCTACTAAAAAATATATATGAGATCTCATATGAGATCTCACATGCGATCTCATATGCGATCTCATATCAGATTTCATATGAGATCCCGTATGAGATCTCATATATATTTTCTATTTTCAACCCTACAAAGAAATATATATGAGATCTCATATATATTTTCTATTTTCAACCCTACTAAGAAATATAAATGAGATCTCATATGAAATCTCACATGCGATCTCATATGAGTTCTCGCATGAGATCTCACATTACAATCTCGTATGAGTTCTCATATATACTTTATATTTTCAACCCCTACTGAAAAATCTATATGAGATCTCATATAGATTTTTCAGTAGGGGTTGAAAATATAAAGTATATATGAGAACTCATACGAGATCTCATATGAGATTGTAATATGAATGCGAATCTCATATGAGTTCTCGCATGTGAGATCTCATATGAGATCTCATTTATATTTCTTAGTAGGGTTGAAAATAGAAAATATATATGAGATCTCATTTGAGATCGCATGTGAGATCTCATATGAGTTCTCGTGCCAAAATCTCATATGCGATCGCATGTCAGATCTCATATATATTTTTCAGTAGGGATTAACCTTAATTACACGGATTATAGTAAAAATTTTCAATAAATTTTTAGTCTTCATTATGAATTATTGATAATTTTAGAAAAAAATGGATTTTTTTTATGGATTAAATATTGAATTAAAAAATTTCTCTTTGTTTTACCCTGTGTCACATAAGTCAAAAACATGAATTCATTTAAGGTCCATGGTAACAATACTTATTTGTATTGTATTTTATAAAATAATTTCTATTCTTTCCCCTAGTTTCGAGCCTTCAAAACGTTTGAGTCTATTATTCTAACTTATTTAATTTTTTAATGAAAAAAGTATCTTCTGTAGTTTCAACAAAATCTGCGATTTGAAGGCCTGATACTGTCTTGATAAGATGTCATAAAATTGAAAAATTTTCATACAATTTCAATTTAGTTTTTAAATACCATAATTAAACTGATAAGAATGAAGAAAAATATAAATTCATGCAATGTTAATAAAATTTGATTAAAAATTAATACTGATTATAAATATCCCATCCTAATATTGAAAAAGAAAAAGTATCGAGAAAACTTTGAAGTGGAGAAAACTTGCAGCGAATAAATTAGTTTCAACTTTTTCCTTGGATTATTGAATAAAAACTTTATTAGTAAAAACCAAAGTTTCATGTACTTTAAATGTATCCTCCTTCAAAACTAAAAATTTCATTTACATGGATTAAAAAAATCACAATAAATTTAAAACAAAAAAAAAATAATACGGACGAAACTTACTAATAAAAGAAAAATTACTGTCTTAGGCGTTTTCAGTTAAATCAATAAAGATTTAAAAAATACTCAAAATAGTATAAAAATAAATAAGGAAACGAGTTTTTTTAACTCTTAATAATAATTTGAATTATTCATTATATAAACTAAAAGGAAGGATATAATAAATACACTTATTTCATATATTTTTCATTTATTATTAAACTTTGTATTTGTACAACTCTTTAAATTCTCCAGTCTGTCCTAAACTATCGCTCGTTATTTATACACGCCGCTCTTTTTTTAAAAATTATGAGAGAAAGACAATATCTAGAGAGAATGAGAGATAAAGAATGTGTTTTTTTCTAAAATATTTTTCGTACTCAATACGCTCACATATGATCGATGAATTAAAAATGAATACGATAGGCGACGTACGCAGATTTATCTTTTCTCGTTTTAAAAAAGTTTTTCGAATGTTAATTCAATCACCGCTATTTCAATTCTCTTTTCGTCTCAGTATATATTTTGATTTCTTTGCGTAAGACAAATATTTGAAATTGAAAATTATCGGTAATGAAAAAAACATCGGAGTGATTGTTTTTAAAACACTCAATGTGGTTCGCGAGTTCAGAAACTACGCACGGAGTTTCCATACAATATATACTTTCTCTCGACACAAATAGTTATTTATATATTTATTTATTAATATATGCATTTGTACACGTACACGCAAACAAATTGTAAACCAAAAAAAAAATCATCAAAAAATCAACATTTCAATCACTAAATCAACCAAAAATTAATGTACACATGTTTAATGTAATAATGATGTGATATATTAATATTATGAAAAAGTGAAAACTAAAAGTTAAGGCGAATAAATTGTTAATTAAATTAATGAAATGGTTTTTCACTCAACATTCTCAAACGATCATTTATCAAACGCCAAAAAAGATAAAATGCTAGAAAACTAAAGATCTAGCGTAAAATCCGTAATTCACAAAAGAAAATAAACATATAAGTAAAACGCTTAATTTAATTTTATTTGAGTTGCGAGTATTTTGTAATCTTTACATTATTTTAATGAAAATAAAACTTGATCAATCAATTATTGAATAATAAATTTTTAGATTCATAGAAAAATATTAAAATCATTATTTCATACTTAAAAATTTCTATACAAAAAGTTTAAAACCAATAATAATTAAAAAACGTGTAAGATTACAAAACAAAAGCAGCCCAACAATTAACAAACGTTTTATCTTTTACAATATATATTTTACAAAGTCTGCACGATATTAAATATTCTATGTCCCTTTAAAAACAGGTCTTATATATGACGCTCGTATACACATAAACTATACTTTTCATTTGTTATTTTCATTTCAGCTTATGTTAAACTTATTAAAAAAAGCAAATTCAAATGCCGGAGATCTTCGCATGTATAAATGAATTATAAAATAACAGTCAGGATTTAAATTCATAAAAAAAAAATACATATTTTACGGATTAGTTACTTGTATACAAGTATAATTGCATAAGAGCTTAGACAAAGAGCTCTTACATTACATTTTATTTTTTTTTAGTTTTCATTTTACGCATTCTGATATTATTTTAAACTATAGCGAACCTTTAGTTACTATGGAAAAAGGAAATTTTAAGTACTTTAATTTTTCAATTACATTTCTTAATAATTCAGTTGTACAAAAAGTTATATTTCATAATTTTTTCTTCTCCTAATGTATGAACTATAAGTACGATCTGTATTTTCACTCATTTTAATAATATACAATTAAAATATTACTCTATGATATTGACATTGCAGTGTTCGTGAATATTACATAAAATAAATCAAATATGAAAAACGTAATTTAAGTTCTTTGAGTGATTGATACACATGTATGCTCTCGTTTCATTTTATGCACTAATTGTACTAGTATGCAAAAGATGCACTATATACACTTTCATGGACCAATTACTCTTGCATCTACTGTTATATTATCATTTTTTAACATATTAATATAATAATAGGTGTAGTAATATACTCAATTAATACAATTAAATTATTTTGAATTGTAAATTATTAATGAAAAGTAAAAAGTACATAAATCATTAATAGTTTATATACTATAGAAGAAGAAATTCACATGTTGTATGTATAGTGTACAAAAAACTTAATCTGTTAATTATAAATAATTTTAAAATTTAAATATTTTTACAATTCTTATATTTGGTGATTACTTGTATTAAGCAATAATTTAACGATTATTAACGATTGTTATTTAATTAACAGAATTAATAAAAAGGCAGCATACGAACTGTAAACTAAGTTAAATTCATACACTGATGAATCAAACATAACTTTTTCACATTTGTTTGGAAATTTGAAGAACTAAGGTACTAGTAAAATGAATTTGTATTTTGCATCCATATACAAGCATTTTAAAGCGCAATTTCTATGCATATGTCGAAACATATATTGTTTCATACAAATGTAAAGTTTTTCCATTTCCATCTATTGATAAGTCATTTTGCTTTGCATAATTTTTTTTATATCACACTTACACTTTCATTCTTTGCACCTTAGTAATCTCTTTTCCACAAAGTAATTAAAGGTTCTCTTGTATTGATATTATTTTAATAGACGTTGTTTTACATCTATAAATATATTTTATTTAAATTCGCACACATTGAAACTTACGACATACGGTATTGTTAAGAAAATAGTTGTAAGTTTTCTATATTCTCCTTTGAATAGTCCATAAGCTTTATTTTTATTTACAAAATAAAAAAGAGAAAAAATCGACAGATTTTATTTCATTTTGCATTCCTTTACATTCACACAGGCGTAAAAACGCTCATCACTATTTAATTGTGCTGAAGTGAAGTTGTAATATATTTTTCATATAGGTACGATTTCCTGAAAAAAAAAGAAATGTATTTTCCGGATTTTTTTCTACGGACCTATTGTTAAAAAAATATCATGTATTTTCATGATTTTTTCTACAATGGGTCTATTATTAAACATAAATTATATACAAAACTTTATCAAAAAATTTACACAGTAGTAAATTTCGAAATTATGACATTTCAAAAAAATTGTCATACTAAATAATAAAATCAAATTAAAATTTTTTTTAACGTTACTTACATATCTTTTTTAATTATTTGAAAAAAAATTAGGTTCTCGTATGACAATTAAATTTTTTAATTTTACGAAAATATAAGTTCACATATTGAAAAAAATTTTAAGTTTAAATAAAATCTACTGTTTAATTTCCTTCAAAGTAAGAAAATATAAACTTAGAATTCTGTTTCTTTCTGTAGATAAAATTGTGAAAACCTGTAACTCCATTGAATTTATCAGCGAGAAAAAACAACAGAATCCTAATTTTAAAAGACTACTGAAAATAAAAAGAATTAATCGAGCTCAACGAGAGAAAAACAATGTATACGTAATATGATTCTGAAAAATAATCAAAAGTTAAAAAAAAATTTATGTTCAAGCTCGATTTATCTCGCTTTATTTCCCGAAGATCACAGATTTGACTAGTCGATATACATAAGCATATTTGTATATACATGTATACTCTCGTATTTACGTCTTAATGTTTCTTCGGTAGGCGAGAATAAACAATTTCTATTTGGCTCGCTGTTTTATATTCTTATTTTACAAGTATTATTTACGATTTAGATTTATTATATCAAGAAAGTTAAATGTCATTATTCGACGTCACATAATTATGGGGAGTGAACTTGATGAAAAATAGAAACGAATTAACAAATTTTAGCTTTTGGCATGCTATACAAGCAATCTCTTTTATCTCTTATTTGGCTAATAAGCACGCAGAATAAGTAAATTTAATAACGTTGGCACTTTTTGTCACTTTTTATAATGCTTATAGTATAATTCATAAATTTCGCGATGTGCAATAAAAAATTTATGAAAATTTTTCAAATTTAAATATATGAAAAAGGTTATTGTTTGTAAATAAAACAAAACTCATTGTTCACTCGTTATACTTTAAAAAGCTATAAAAATAACGAAAATCATTTGAGAATAGCAAGAAGTTATTCCAGTCTATCGCAATCGTTGTTTTGATTCTTTGAAAAATTTTTTCATCGTTTAAATATTATAAAGTTTTTTATATAGCTTTAGGTGCATCATAATAAAAATTATACAATTGGAGGTTTCTAAGTTTCCACAATAGCTGTTGATATTCATTTGAATATTGAAGTTTAAATTACTTAAGAATTAAATACTTTCATTGCATCTTTTTAATAATAAAGATCTTTTAATGTTTATCGCTTTAATGAAGCCTTTTAAAAATAGCAGCATTATATCAATTCGTCGTTATATAATAAATTCGTTGAATAACATCTTTTGTCAAAGAGATTAAAGTTGAATAACATTTTTTGTGTAAAGAGATTTTAAATCTTCTTTTTGCAAAAAGAAGGAACACAATAGCATTAGTAACGCTTTTTTTTACAACGAATGATAAAATATTTCATATGTGCATTTTACTATACTTATAATTAACTATACTTACAAAAATTACAGAATAACGTTATTTTTATGGGATGATTTTGCTGTAGATGATGTAAAATGTACATATTCGTATTTAATGAGATTGAATCGTTATGATTATCAATCAAAGACTGTAAAATCATTATATTGTTTTGAATAATAGTAACAATCACTGATTTTACAATTTCCAACTTAGATCAATGAATATTTATGACACTTACAATAAATAATGTATTATTTGTTGTTACATTTATCTTAAATTGTAATTTTTAATGCTTTTGCCCTCTTAAGATCTAATTATGATGAGAGCTTGTTTATTAAAAAATACGCGTTGATATATATAAAAATATGTATATATATATATATATATATATATATATATATATATATATATATATATATATATATATAAAACACACAGAAAAATTTAAATCATTCTATTTATCTTTTCTAAGCTATAAATAAAAAATTTTTGATGAAAATACATTTTTTATAATGCCCATCGGACCTCTTTTTAATAAGGCAAATCGTAGAAAAGAAAAAGAAAAAAGGAAACGAAAAAATATAAGTTTGTTAAAAAGCACAATTATAAAAATAATTTATTCACAAATAAAACTTTATATTTTATTGTTATCTTTTTAATTTAAGAATTTAGATCTCAAGAAGTGCAAAAGCAACTTAAATAATTCTTACAGTAGCATACTTTCATATTCTCAACAATACATCACACACGTTCCCTTTAAAATAAGGAAAAGGCCCATTAACAATGTAGATTTACTTCCATTTTATAACAATAAAAAAATTTTAATGGAAAAATTTATGGTGTATTAGCGATCATATATAGAGATTAAACTTTGAAAAGAATACAATACATTATTCCAACTTTATAGTGAATTGTAATTTTTATAATGAAAAATCAGTAATTATATTTTTCATTAAGATTCTCAACAACTATTACTAAAATCACAATATTATTTAAGGCTTATAATCATAATTGCAATTATTTTGTTATAAAATAAAAATTCAACATATAGCACTAAACTATTATATTTTTATACAAAGTCAATTAATATACATAGTAACGTTTTACTAATAAAATATTTTTTTGTTGCAAATATTTCTTATGGTTATATAACTTTATATGTAATGTTTATTAAAAAATTTACTATTCACTATAAATAACATTTTTTTCAAAGTTTACCCATCAATGAATGCTAAAAGTCTCTATAACGGGTTAAGAGGAGTGAGAAAGAGAGCCTTTAATTAATGATCTTATTTAACCATAAGGAAGCCTTGAACGTTAATGATGAACTTGTCAAAATTGTCACGGAACCTAAGCCTGTGGACGCGCTCTGTATCAAGATTGACATTGGAGGTAAGTTCGTTAAAAGCGGCAGCAAGCCTTTGGGCGGTCGCAGGATCAGCTTGTTCGGCAATCAGTCTCTGTACAAGCTGTTGATACTGATCTTGATAACAGCAGATCAAATAATAAAGAGGTATACTTGTATTAGAAACGAGATCAGAGTTGATTTGGTGATTTATGATGAGGTTCATCAATAGCTGCAAATATTGTTTGTAATTTAGAGTAATATTTATCTTATATTGTAAAACATTTCTACAGCTAAAGTAATATTTACGTTCATAAATGGAGCCATAAGTTGATTTCTTGGTCGGCCTTTTTCAACCTCTGTGTAAATGTGTTTGGCCATCACTTGGATGATATCACAGCAGTGAATAGTGATCTCGTGTCCAAACGAGAATAAACCTAATTCTACAGATATAAGTAATTGTTGTAGCAATTCTGGAGGCAGAGTGCAAACCTTTTCCGGATAAATTTCACATACAAAAGTTATCATTTTAAAATACCTATAAAACACATCATTTAAGTTTTAAATGGTACCCACGAAATTTTGAAACACTGCAAAAATGAATTGATTTTATATAAAATTTATATTTAATTACAAAAAGCACTTACTGTAGACAAAGTGAAGGGAACTTAAGTAAATCAATTGTCATCATGGGCATAACGATATTAAGTCCATAAAGAAAAACGGTGACATGTGTCACTTGATGCTCCGAATTCTGTTCTTCTGTAGTATTTAAATTAAATAAGTGCCCGCTCAACAGGTTTGTTAATGTTTGCATTATCAATAAAATATCTTGGAAAGCGTCTTCTTCAGCAGTCGAATCCGTAGTCAAACGATTACGGTTTAAATTGGCATAAGCCTAAAAATCAATAGAATTCAACAAATAAGATTGTTAAATCTTTTAACAATTTATATTTATAAATAGTAAAAAATAAAATTACCTGTAACATATGTAAATAAATTTCGAGAAAACTTTCGAGATTCTGAAGAAAATATAGCATCATACCTTTGGAACATTCACAGAAAAGTTCAAGTATCAATTGAATAATTTGTTGATAATTGTGATAAAGTCCTAGTAGTCGTGGAAGCTCAGTAAGTAATTCGCTTATATATCGTGAAGTATGATTTGCTGTACTTTTTGTTACACCTTGAGCAACTCCTGTATAATATAATATGAAATATAAATATAATATAGGTGGATAATATAGATAAACTTTAAAAACAATATTATTATAATGATGAAAAAAGAATATTTCGAAGAAGGATAAAAAAAATTATATCTTACCTATGAAAGATTCAAGAATCTCCATCAATTGTACTCGTATTTCTTCTTGATGAAAGTTACGCGGGAAATCAGGGTGACAAATGATTTCTTTAAAACGACTCTGCATAGGTTGAAGTATTTGACTGAAATACTGTTGTCCTTCATTAACTTCGTTTGAAAAGACAACGCCAACTTGAACGATAGCGCGCATAAGTCCACGTTTCGCTACTTGCGGTAAATCATGTCTTTTCGTAGCGAGATCAACTATATTGCCAAATCGTTCTGATTCTATTAAATGACGAGCCCTAAAAAAGAAAAAATAATTGTAAAATAAACATGAAATATTTTAACAGAAATATTTTAAAGATACATACTTATCAACGGAATCAACTAGTACAACGAGTAATTGCATAGTCTCTTTGATGAGCGCAGGTTCTCCTTTGAACGCTTTAATATTGCACTCGATTTTTTCGATAAGAAAATTCAGCGTCCATTGTGAACCTGGCGTGTCATCTCCAAATGCCTGTAATAATGTCATACTAAGTTCCGCGTAGTAACTTTCTTTAGGCATAAGATAGCTAAGGGACCAGCGATGAAGGAACCAAATTATAGTGCTACAGAGTTCAGGTGATAAATGTTGTGCTGCATTAAAACTAATAGCTATTTTAGTGACTTCGCTCAGTCGAAAAACTGCAGCGATTAAACGCATCACATGATCAGCTGATTGTTCAGCACCATTTATATCGGCTATATTACTTTGTGGTGATGCCAATAATTGTAGTGTAACATTTATATCCATTTGGCCTTGCTGTGCTTGTTCCATACTATAGCGCATAATTTCTGACGGTATCAATGATGTTTCGCCATCTGCTTCCATACAAAGAACATGACCGGCAATAAGTACCAGCCAATGTAGATCTTCATAAAGATTTTGAACAG
Organism: Anastatus disparis; assembly: GCA_017163975.1. Lineage (NCBI taxonomy): Eukaryota > Metazoa > Arthropoda > Insecta > Hymenoptera > Eupelmidae > Anastatus > Anastatus disparis. The sequence goes on from JAFFSR010000251.1 coordinate 9,679,084, forward strand.
ATGTAAGGTCTGAAATGTTGAGCGATTCAGGCTGGTTGACCAATCGATTTAATTGGTCCTTTAATTTATTCGTTCGCTCTTCTAGCAATCGCGAGAGAAGCGGTAATGAATAACTTAAAACTTGCCTACCAAAGTTACCTAAAATAAAAATAAAAATCAAATTTTCTACTTATTTTAAATAATGTTAAATTTACTGGAAATATACTGAAAAAATGTATGAATCATCATACATTAACTGTATATAGAAGTTTAAAAAATACACGTAATTTTATTTTTTAATATAATAAAATAAATTCTAACCGATAGTTTGCAACTGTTCCTTAAATTTTGATCTATCATCTTCCTCATTAGCATCGATTTCTTCGTTATTAAGTTCTTTACCACCAGCACCGCGAGTTCCATCAGGTGGTGATAAATGGCATTTAAGATACGTATTAAGTATTTGGACAGAACTATGCTTACAGTATTCAACTGGAAAAAGTGGTGTGTCTGAGATTGCAGTGATCCATGTCTCTAACATACTTTCGAATGCCTCCATATACATACAGTCATCTGCGCACATCTAAAATTTAATTTTTTTAAATTTATTCTTAAGATGATTCAGTATTTGCTTTTTTATTATATTTTGTGTTAAGTATTTTATTGTCTTTTAAATAAGTTCACGTTATTCGACTTTTCTTATGAGTTAAGAATTTGCAAAACAAATATATTGTTGTGAATGAATTCTTGAATAATAAAAGTTGCTAAGAAAAGTTGAAGACCGTGTTAACCTTTTTGTTTGTCTTAATTTCCAACTTTAACACCTACACGGAGAAAACAATCAGGACTTTATTGCATTGTTGCGTAGCTATTGTTTTCTAGCATGTTAACTAATGTAATTTAACTAAGTATTCATGCGATGATTTCATACATGAAACGCAAGCTACTATTACGTAGAATACAAAGCTTAAATACCTTGTAAAAAAAATCAGGTGATAAATCACCTGATTTCTCAGGTGATTTATCATACCAAAACATCATGTAACGATTTTTTTTTGTTTTTACACGTTTCAAACCATGCTTAGTCAATTTAGCAGTTTTTGAAAATTTTTTACATAATTTGGTCTTAGAAAAAATTTTGACTTATTTTACGAAACAATTTCTAAGTTAAAAAATTTTTAAAATTTTCAAAAATTGTTCTGAATTGATTAAGCATGGTTTGAAACGTGTAAAACCCAAAAAAATCGTTACATGATGTTTTGGCATGATAAGTGGCAGGTGGTTTGTCACCTGATTTTTTTCACCAGGGTGTCTTACTTCTACCTTTAAGAGAAGCAATTAGAGGAAATTGAGTAAAACTATTGTTTTCATTTTAACACGGATGCATTTTTTTATGCATGAGTGTCCGACCGGTATATTAAAGAACTAAAACGAACTGTATTTTCGTCATTTGTACCACAACCTTGCGTTAATAAGGTTACGGACTCTTCGCGTTTTTTTTCACATCTTACGTTTAATCAAGATTTTACTTTTTCATTTAGGCTACGAAATCTTTGAGTTTTTAACGCATTTTTCTATTTTCGTTTTTTGATTTTGAAATTTTTCTATCTGCTTCTTGAGGGAGAAATTGTGTGTTCAATAATATAAATAAACAGTAAGTTCGCAAAATTTAATCCTTTTCATTTTCAAAATTTCTTTTTCTTTCTCTCCCTTTGAAGAGGACAACTTGTTTCGTTAAACAATTACCCATTCACTTTTGAACGATAGTTGAAAGGACTTTCATATCGTAAAATCGCGAAAAAGTTAAAGCTTTCGTATTATTCTGTTTATAAAATAATAAAAATACTAATAATTTGAAATCAAAAACTGTGAGTATTGATGAAAGAAACCGGGAAAGGCATCAGGTATATTCTTCAAAGATCAGTCTTTGAAGAATATACCTGCATTAATTGAAAAACGTGTAACACCAATGTTTTTGCGCAGTAAGAGTTATACATTTAGAAAAATCACAGAACATCTAAATTTGTCTGTTAGCTGCACATAATGCTGTGATTAGAAAAAAAAGAAACAAGTCCTAATAATGATCAAAGACGATAAGGCCGGCCAAAAAAAATTGAAGAAAAAGACAATGCACTTATAACCCTATCAAATAAAAATGCTATTATAAATTCCATAATATATATTCCTGATGGAATATATATTCCATCAGGATTACAATTGATTGGCAAAGGCTTACATTTTCAAGACCTGATCTCAATCCCATACAATTAGTTTGAGATGAACTTAATAGAAAAGTTAGAAAATCGCAACAGGCGAAACATAACAGCGTTCTAGATTTATGGAAATCTCTTCAAGACTGTTGAAAATTAATTAAATTTGAATTTTTAGAAAAATTAATTTTCGGAAAAGGATATGTTTTGATGAATCAAATGTGATTTAATTGTCATTTTTATTGACTGATTAAGTGTTTTTGTAAAAAAACTGAAGTTTATTTATTGAAAATTCATGAAAATGTATTAATTAAAAAATATATATAGAAATATTTATGTTAAACGTAATTGATAATTACATTTTTATTGTTGATGTTTTAGTTTAATTATTCGTATTATTATTTCTACTTTACAACATTCAATTGTTTATAGCTTTATTAAGAAGCATTGTAACAAAAAAATCATGAGTGCTGATTTTGAGATTTTTTTTAATACTTTCGATTCTCGTTTTATTTTTTTATTTATCATTTTTTTAAAAAAAAGTTATTACGTGATTGAAGAAATTTTAAACAAATTAAAATTTTTAAAAAGGGATAAAAAATAGAAAAAATAGTTTAACAAACTTGTACACTACATACAAGTTAGTATTTTTCATATACTTTAATTTGCACTTTTTATTTTTATTGTACGGCCAGTAGGACCAGAGATAATGCTTTTTAAAGAAGCACTCTTTTTCAAAATTATGTACATGAATTTATGGACGGTATCGTAAATTTGAGATTCACAGTTTTTAGATACTTTTTTGTTCAAAAATGTCAAGTACATTTCAATTCATATTGTATGAATTTAAACGTCTATTCTAACTAGTAAAATTTTATAGTAAAAATTAAAAAATCGACGAATTTTTATTTAGATTTTTATAAACTTTTGAAAATTTGGTTTCAATGTAAATTTTTTTTTCATCTTTATCCTGTATTAACGATTAAATTAATGGCTTAATCTTGCAGGACGTAACTTTTTTGAAATATTTAACATAATGAAAAAATTTTATAAAATATATTTATGGAACAAATAGTGAACTATTTCGACCTCATAAAGTAATCATGGATCATCGTACGCGACAATAATATCGAAAAAATTTGGAAATCAAAGCAAAATTTAATTAAATTTTTATTGTATAAAAAAGTTTTCGACAAGCGCAACTACCAATTCTAAAATAACGAAATTGAAAAGTAAAAACTTTAAAAATTCTTTTTAAGTAAAATATTTAAATGCGTTGAAAAAAAAATTATATGATGATGAAATTTATGAGTGTGGAAATAATGGTATTATATTAAATGACGTTAATCTATAAACTGTAGTTGTATGAATTGATGACCAAGACAAAAATAATTTAAAAAACAAATTCTTCAAATGAATACATTAATAAATAAATAAAAGAATATATTAACTCACATATTCTTCTTGAGAAGCTCCTTCTGCAAATACACAAGTCAGTCGAGTCATTTGATCCATAAACGATCTTTGTACATCTTCGGGTAAACTGGATATCGACGATTGAAAGAACATAAGAAGTTTTTTAAATATAAATGCAATACCAATAGCTTCTTGATCGATAATTTCAATACTTGATAATAACTGAAGGAAGCCCTGCATGTACGTAGTCAAATACTGTAATTTAACTTCAGGTGACTGTACTATTGATCCATTAAGACTGGCAAGCTGGACAAGACAGGCTCTCGCGTGATGCGCCAGTTGTGGATTTGATCTTATTTTCCAATACAAAGTGAAAAACAATTGGATAACAATTGGATCTAGTATTACATCTCTCCACATGGCCGTTAATCGAAGTGTTGGGCTATTGTCTGATTCGTAGACTGCTTCAAATACACCTATCAGTCTTTTGGGCAGTGCTTTGAAGTTAAGGTTAATAAACAGGAATTAAAATTGAAAATTAGCATAATTAAAATTATATAATATTAATAGACTTATTTACAATATAATATTATAATATAAAAAATAGGCAGTAAAATTTATTATTCAAAATAAATGTATTTTGAATAAAATTTTGAATATTTTCATTAAAAAGATCAAACTTTGTGTTACAATGAATTGAAAAGGATATAGTTCAGATATAAAATTCCCCAACACAGTACACTTTCACATATGGCTAGCAATTGCTTTATTAAAGGAAAAATAGTTTCAGCTATATCAGCCTTTGTTATTTCTCCAAGTGCTTGACAACAAAATTTGAATATCCTCTTTAAGGATGTGACTTCAAATTCTTTTTTTGCTTTGAAATGCACTTCCCAAGTCAGTCCTACATCTGATGATTTTATAGTTGTGGCATATTCTTGCATCAATGCTGAAATTATACTACAGCCTAACAATTGCTGTAAAAATATAAAAATTATAAGATTAAAAAATAGTTTCAATTTAATTCTATAGATAGTAACGATTAAATTTTTTTTTTATACCCTTGGTAAATCTCCACTCATAATCAGTCCTTCAACTTCATTTAAAATTTCTTTTCTTTCTTCTCCTAAATCTTCAACACTACCTCTTTTTACCATAATGGCAATAACCTGTAAAATTCGTTCCCTAACAAATGGTGCCAGAGTTGGTTTGCTTATTATATAGTGTAATAAATATTGCCTAAGAGATATGATGTCCGATTTTTGCAACATTGACCATTCCCTGATTAATGCAATTTTTATAACACCAGCAGACTCGAATAGGACATAATCCATTGTGCTGGTTTCTAAAATTTCCCGACATAATTGGTAGGGTGATTTTGTTTTGCGAAAATTCAAAAAAACTGCTTCTGCTGATTGTCGCTGCTCAGAAGTGAATGATGGTGCCTAAATTAAAATAAAAATTATTTTTTATTCATTCATTTTTTTAAAAATAAATTGTGATTTAAAAATGAATATATTTAGTAACAAATATGGTAGTAAAATTTTTATTCAAGTATCAAAATTTATAAAAAAATGTTAATATTTATATATACCATATTAGTCATATTTAATATTTTTTTTTTAAATTTTTAACTATTTTATATTTAATTTTATTGTCAATTAAAAATATAATATTTACTAAATAAATTATAGAATAATCAAATTAAGCTTTTTTTTAAATTTACTCATCATACATTGTTATAAATATAAAAAACTTTTCTTAAACAAACGGAAATTATTTATACAATTTTATTTAAAATAAAAATGTATAAAAATAAAGTGTAATTAAATCTGTTTTGTACCCTCATTAAAAGAAGATAAAGACTTAGTCTTTTTAGAAGCCTTATCAATGCAAAGTCATTTTAAAGAATGAATATTTAAGCAAATATTTGTAAAATAATCGTTTAACATAGAAAAATTATCAGTAAAAACGAAACATAAGTTTTTTTAATATTAAATGATAAATCATTAAATAGAATCCATAAGAAAAACAAAAAATAAGGTATTAATTCTAAATTATAATTTCTATTAAATTAAAGTTTACGCCTAAAGAAATTTTTTACATAATTCATTAAATTTATAAAAGTCTACGAATCAACTTTAAAAGTTATTAAAAGATAAATTATAAAAAAATTTTCCACGTCCCTGATCCAAAACAAACATTTTTAGATGAAAATAACATAACCTAGAAATAGTTATACACTAACTATAATAAAATAAATTGAATTAAAATATGATTCATCAAATTTTTTTGAAACTCTAAAAGTTTTTCTTAATTTATGTAATATGTGTAATGGGTATGATATAAAACTACAGGATAAACTTACTAAAATAACTTGTGCAGCAGCTTCCAATTCCCTTAGCACTTGGTTCGCCATTTTTATAAATAAATATATCCCTCTCCCCACGCCTTTTCTTACATTACATTAATAAGTTGACCGTCATGAGCTGCTAAGGGTTTAAGAGTGTTTCCAAAGCTAATGCCTCCCGATATATAAATGCATATACGAAATTTCATTGGATGGCTATAATAGAATTATTCAAGTTCCATCAGATTCGCTCAATGGGATTGCCAAACATTGCAGGGCATGTCTGGAAATACCCTTTAGCGAATTTGAAATAATTTACATCATTATTATTGTTACAGGCTGTCATTAATGAGTTATGTGACATTTTATTTTTTTACGATAGTTTGGATTTACTTTTAAATTTGTTTTGTTTTCATTTGAAGAAAAGCAAATAATAAGTATAAGTGATCCATTTTGAAAAATTCGAATAGAAATTTATTATTGTTTTATTGGCGTTTTAAAATATTCATCTCATAGTGTTTTTCTTATTTTTAAACTAAAGCGTTTTATTATGAAAAACAAAAGTTTCTAAACAAAAGGTTAGTTTTTAAATTATTTGTTTTTAGTTTACAAAACAAATATCAATAAAGTGAATTCAAAAATTAACACAAAGCATTGAATCTTTACTTAAATTGTCAAATATATTGAATCCTGTTAATGGATTGTATGATTATACATTTATTTATAATATTTTTCTATCCTTAGTTATCTGTTAGCAATGAAACGAATTAAAAAAAAAATAAATTCACCAAATCCATTGTTTGAACAATGGCTAGAAGAATGGAAAGAAGAGGCTGCTGCAAGAGATTCACCAATTCAATACTCATTTGGTAAGGCTTTGGCTAGTTTAAAAAAGTATCCTTTGCCCCTAGAAAGTGGAAGAGATTGTCAAATTTTACAGCATTTTGGTGAAAAATTATGCAGTATGATCGATAAAAAATTATCACAATATAGAACCTTGAATAATTTGCCTAGTACCTCGGCACAAATGGTTTTTCATAATAATGATTTTGATGAACAGAAAAAGAAAAAAACACGTGCAAAGAAAACATCTAATAACGTACCATCCACTTCAGAGAAAAGAAGTTTTTCATCTGATGATAATGACGATGGAAACAAGAAACAGAAGAAAGCAGATGATAATTATAGACCTGAAAATGGAGTAGAAAGAAAAAAGAAAAGTAACAATGTATTAAATTAGATTATATTACTATTTGACAATCATTAAATTACATTGATAGTGTAAAATATTGAACCAATTTTAATTAATTTCAGAGATCACCAAGACCTTACATTCCGAAAGTTGGTTCTGCTCCTTTTGCAATTTTGACTACTCTCTATAATCAAATGCAAAATCCTGATTATCCAGGTAAAATATTTTTAAATATTACAGATTTAACTTAAAGTTTATAAGTTAAAAAAAATTTCTTTTTTTAGGTTTTATGTACAAAAAAGATTTAATACGTGCTGCACAGGAATCTTGTGATTGTCCAATGAAAGGTACAGCTTTGGAACATTATGCAGGCTGGTCTTCTATGTCAACATTAATTGAAAAAAATTATGTTACTAAAAAAAATAATCCAGCAAAATACAGATTAACTGATGCTGGTTATGCTCTTGCAATGTCACTATTGGAAGCAAGACCACCAGATCATCGTGATTGTTCCAGTGATGATGATTCTACATTTTGCAATAATTTTAATAATGTTAGACAATCCCATAATGAAATCACTTCAGCTGAAGTCAAATCTGCAAGTAGCAAACCAAAATCATCTCAGAATAAAATTAAAAGTATTCCATCAAAATCTCCTGCTAAATCTAAAAGTAATAGTTCAATAACATCCGAAATAAATTATAATTTTGATATTTCGCCAATACAATCTCCAGTTAAAGTTAACAGTGAATTAACACCAAAAAAATCACCATTGAAAAGTAGCGAATCAAAATTGCATAAAGACAATTTCAATGAATTTGATTATCTTGCGGGATCTCCTGTACATTTAAATTTATCACCTCTGACAAAGATGTGTAAAAATGATAAAAAAGTTGACGAAGTTGTAATAATAGATGATGATAGTGATAATGATGAAGTATTTAAATATGACATGAAGGTGGAGATATTAACTTAATTTTAATTTTAAATTAACTCCCAATCGAAACAAACATCTATTATAATTTATTTTAACATTTATATATTTGCAGGAAAAGACTGAAACTAAAAAAGTAAATAATTTTGAAAAAATAATAGGGAAAGAGTTATATGAAGAAATTACTAAATCTCCATGTAGTTCTGAAGAAGATTTCAATGAATTATGTAAAGAAAATTTAGAGCCTGTAATAACAGTAAAAAAAAAGGATCAACATTTTATTTTTACTGAAACTGTAGATTTACCAAGTACTTCAAGTAACTATAATGCAAAAATTTATCAAAATACTGCTAAAGAAGTCTTTGATGTAAGTACAAAAAAAATAATAATTTAAAATATAAAAAAAATTTTAATGATTTTTTATAAAATTATGTATATTTTAGGAGGTTCAACCAAAACAAAGTCCAATAAAAGAAAAAATTGATGAAACAAAGAAGAAACAAGAAAAAGTTCCTAAAAATACAATTACAGCAAGTCAAAAAAGAAAAGTATCTGCAGATGATACACCATATGAGAGTTTTTATCTTTTGCCAAATAATTTCGACATTATATTATTAGTTGACACTCAAGAAACTAGCGGGTAAAATATTTTATAACCAATATTTTTCCTTTATTTTTTAAATTATTTATCTAACATACAAATAACTTTTAGAGGGAAAGTAAAACCCAAGGATGACGAAACAAAATCAGAATTAAGTAAGCTAAAGGTTTTATTTGAAGTAAGAAGTTTAAAAGTTGGAGATTTTGCATGGATTGGTAGATGTAGATTTACAAATAGGGAACTTATCCTTCCTTATATTATCGAAAGAAAACGAATAGATGATTTAGGATCAAGTATCACAGACGGAAGATATCGCGAACAAAAGGTATATTGTATTTTATTAAAAATGTAAAAATTTAAGAAAATGTAATAAAAATTAATTGAACTTTTTAAATAATCTATTTTCAGTTTCGATTAGGTCAATCAGGCATAAAAAATGTTATTTATATGATTGAAAATTATGGTAAGAATTACTATGGTCCAGTACCATTAACATCTTTATTTCAAGCAGGAGTCAATTCATTAGTTCAAGATAATTTCACTGTTAAATATACGAGAGATCATAAAGATTCAATGCATTATTTAGCAACAATGACAACAATGTTAACTAAAATATATGAAGTAAGAATATAGAAAATTAATTAAATCACTTTAAAGAAAGTTTTAATTTGAAAAAATTATGTACAAATTTGGTTTTGTATTTAAATTTTTAATTAATTTAAAATATATTTTTTCAGGGCAAAGAATTAATAAGTTGTAGAAAAAAAGATTTAGAATCAGAGAACTTAGAATTTTCTTCAAGTTCAGAGAAATTGATGGAATTTACTGAATTTAATAAAGCTGCCGTAAAAACAAAAGTACGTCATCAATTTTTTTTTTTCGTATATAATTATTTAAAAGATTTATAATTCTCGTTTTAATTACATAAATAAAAAAACACAAATAAAACATATTTGCATAAAGTTAATAAAAGTGAACTTTTATTATTAGAATTTCAAAGTCCGTGAAATGTTTATCCGTCAGCTGTTGCAACTCAAAGGTGTATCGGTAGAAAAAGCGATAGCTATCTCAGAATTTTATCCAACTCCAAAACTTCTTGCCGAAGCTTTTAAGAATGGTGACGAAAAATTACTAGCGGAGATAACAGCAGGTTCCACTAAACGAAAGATCGGACCCGTTATTAGTAAAAGTCTGTATCAGATGTACACCAAACTCCATTTGAACTGAACGATTTTTTTAAATTTTACTAGTTACAGTTGTACAAATGTACATTATTTTTTACTTTTAAATACAACAGTTTGTGAATAAGAATATTATATTTTTTTATATATTTAAAGAGATAATAAATACAATGCTTTCTCTATGAGAAAGCAAAAAGAATCATACGTTAAAATTATAAAACGTAATCAATTCTTTTATAAAGTTTAAACATTAATGTTATATATGTTGAAAATAAAATAATTTTTTTTGTTTAAGAAGTAAAAAAAAACAAATATTCTTTGAATTTTTTGCATTTATAATTGTTTTAATACAATATAAATGTATTTAAAGTACATATATAAAATAAATAAAAAATATTTTTTATTATATTAATTATTAATGTAATTTATGTGAAGCATTGAAATTGTGAGTTTCGTTTGAAAACCAATATAAAAATTAAGATTATAAAGATAAAATAAAAATTGTTATAAAAATGTATTATATGCTGTTAACTATTTTAAATAAAACCTGTTAAATCATCTACATGTAAAATGTTTTAATTGATTTAATAATTAAAATAAATAAACTATTATATATTAAAATTTCTTACATTTTAATAAGCACAAAAAAATTAAATTAATTATACTTCAGTAGCTAAAATTATAAACACAATCAATTCTAAAAAGAATTGCGTTTAAAACTATATAATTTTTAAAATCAGAAAATTATATATTTGCAGTTATGGTTTAAAGTTTATTATTTGGAACTAATTTCAATTAAAAAGCAAAATTTTCTAGAAAATAAGAAATTTTTTATTTACTATTATCGGTTTCATTTTTCTACTTATATTAATATAAGTACAATTACAAAAGCAAATATAAATATATTTTAGTAATAATTTATTCATATATTTATAATTTATTTACAAAATTTGATTTATCTTACTAATCAGCATTGCAAAAACCTCTTTCAACAAAGATAAAACAATAACTATTTTATATAGGATTTTCCTAATATCGTCTTTAAGGCCTCGATCTTACACCGTTTCAATCGTACTAGAGACACTTTGACCATTTGCTTCCGTTTCTTTTGTCGAAGAAAGTTCTTTTGGAGCATCGACGGCCGATGATCTCTGCGATCTACTGTTTCGTATGTTAACTTCTTGAGTTGGTTGTTCGCTTGAAGTAGGTATTTCTTTAGCTTGAGCAAGCGAAGATGAACTAAGCATAAGTGAAATCTGCTCAGGTAAAGGACACGCAATTAGTAACAATTCGTCACCAGCATAGTGTTGACTTAATAATTGAGATAATTGAGCAAATGCTGCGACAACATTATTTTTGATTGGTCGGAAAAGAATGCATTCAGTCTCGCGGTTCGCTAGGTAAAGCTGCATCGATTGCTGAATCGGTGGGAGTTTAAATTTTATTAAACGCAGCGCTTCGCTGACCACCGCTGCTATAGATTCTGCGTTTCCCAGAGGTTTGGCTTGATTCTATACACAAAGTATTTGTTTATATGTAAAAAAATATAAAAAATAAATAAAAATTTTTAATTCTTTTAAAAATTTTTTAAATTCAAATTTAAATTAATTTTTTATTAAAACATTTTCATATCATAACTTTTAGCGTTTTTTATAACTCAAATAATAATTTTCTAAATATTATATCATTTACCTTAAATTAAATGCTTAGTTCTAATCGTATACACGTTTTTAGTACATTTTTTTTACCTGTGGGACTGATTTATATCGTTCCAGCAGTAGTATCACAGGATCAATAAGAAGTCGCGTAATATGTTGAATGAGCCTCTGGCAGGAAGATTTGAGTTTCGCATCAACGTGCTTACGCGAATCGATGAGTTGTTCCTTCATTTGAGGAGCACCTTCTAGTAAAAATTCAAGCAGAGCATTATTAGATAAAGTAAAGAGACGTGAGCGTTTTTCCAATAGACCGAACGCTGCTGACTTGACTTTTGAAAAATCTAGACTGTATTCCTTAACTGTGAAATCTACTTGAAAAGGCGCGATTTGCTCTCGAAGAATCAATAGATGTTTTACCTAAAAAGTGAAATTCATTTTTTAATATCTTTCTAATAATTTAAAAATATACTACAAAAAGTTTTCATTTCATTTTTAATACGAACTTGAAAAAGTTCAGCATCTAAAGGCGTTGCTCTCGCTTGTATTCGTTCTCGAGCAGTCTCTATACTTTGGACACAATAAGTTATTGCTTCTTGGCTGAGTGACTGAAAAACTGGACGGTCAACGCATCTGTACAGCCTAGAAAGGCACACTAATGTTCGGCGAACCGTTGGATACCACATACCATGAAGATCCGCTGGTGAATTGGTCATATGTGAACCTCGTTGATACATTGGATCCATACCCTGAAATAAAGCCCAATGAAATTAAAGTTTATTTGTTAATATATTTAAACACAGAAACCTAATTATTTTATAATAAAATTTACCATTACGTGAGTCCGGGAAATTGGTTCAACAATATTACTACTGCTTCCACTTTCCATTGATGATAAGGATATTTTTTTCATCCTGATTTGTCTATTTTCTTCCCTTATCGATTCCGCAATATCCTCCATCATCTTTAATTTTTCTGGGTAAGCAAGATCTCCTGGAGAAGGATTATATCCAGCTACGTCTGATTGCAGATAAAGATGTGCTCTAAAAACTAAACGCTCCTGGACGTCATGCAATAACTGCAAGCAAACATTACCAAAGCCTTGAAGTGGCTCTGCATTATTTTGAACATGTTCATCTAACATTTCTATCCTTAAAATGCAGCAAATTTCAGCTAAAGTTTCTAAATGATTTATATGAATAATAAAAGGTCTAAGAGTATCATATAAAGATGTACAAAGACTTTCTGAAAAAGATGTTAATGCTGGGGAATGTTTATTGAAGAATTGATAAAACAGCCTGTATTCATCAATGGAAGCATGTAGTAATAAAGAGCAGGAATGTCGAACGAGACTACAATGATCGCCATTGTATTTCATTTTTACAGATTGTAATCCTTTTTGAACACTGGGACCTAATACAAGTCCTCTATGGCTCAAAAAATGTTGATGACATTCTAAAAGTAAACTTTCGTATTCTATACGTTTACTAGATTTACCTTCAATTTGTTCAATTATAGGTTTGGCTTTTGGTAATATAGATTGAAATCTACCATAAAATAAAGCTAATGTTGCATCAGGATTTTTTTGTAAATTTTCGTCTTTGGGATTTAAAATGCTTTCTGTAGCTTTAGTAAAAAGTTTAAAAATATAATTCTGAATCTGTGTTATTGCCTTTGACTGACAATGTCTATATTTAACCAAGTAAATATTGCTTTCTTTGAAAGATGGATTGTTTTGCATAAAGTCCATATTTTCATCAATTTTGTTGATCAAATCAAAGAAAATTTCACTATTGACAGACAGTGTAGGGGCCTCTAATTTATCCATAATATTGTCTACTTCTTTAAAGTATTTAACATGCTCTGCTATCTTTTCTGCAAAAGTAATCAATTTCTCTTGATCTGATATCAATTGTTCACTTGCTTCATGTAAAGACGTAGTTTTTTGAGAAACAAGAGTGTATTGTTTGGTGAGGGAATTAAAATCCTCCAATACACTTTCAATTTGCAGACACAAATCATGGCACTCTGTCCGTCGAGTTTTTAATTGTTCAAGATATGATACATATTTGGTGTCTTCAGAAGACATATGTTTTTGTTCTAAAGTAGAGTAGCATAAAAGAAGCTCTTGGTAACTTTCAATACGACCTACTGCACTTTGTGCATCTCTGTGTTCTAAACTTTGCTAAAAATAAAAAATTTCATATTATAATCAACTATCATATTTAATATTATTAAAAAAAAGTTCATTGTACCTGCAAAGATTCAGTTTTAGAAAATAATTGTTTCAAATTTACAGGATCTAAGGAAGTAATTTCATCTTCAAGGGATGATAATCTGAAATTTTGATCCTTTGTAAGTGGAGCCAAGGGATCATTTGTCAAATCCCATTTGACTAAATTATCTGGTACACTTATAGGACCTGCCATAATTGTTTATTTGAAAAAATATTTATTCTTCGAATCATGCGTACTGATTATCTTATTACTTTTGAATTCATTTGTAAATTAAAGCTTCTGCAACCTGCGGATTTATAATTGCTTTTTTAGTTTGATTTGGTTGATTTGCTATTTCTGAAAACAAAAAAGAAAAATATTATTATACTTTGTTAAATCAATAAAAATTAATAAAATAAATAATTCTTTAGAAAAATAAGATTATGTGAATGAATATATATATAAGCATTTTTTAAAAATATAAAATAAAAATGATATGAAAAATTCAAATTATTAATTTTCCTAATTTTATAATTTTAAAAATTATTTTGAAAAAATAGAAATACTAATATGAATATTTGTTTTGGAAATTTGAAAATAATTATTTTTCTTTGATTTTATAATTTTGATTTAATACTGCACTTTATGAATTTACTTTGAATAATTTATGAAAAGTAGCGATTCTAAATAACCAAAAATTAATTTACTCAATTCATTATTCCATATTTTTAATGCAAAATCTTAATAATATTACATACCATGCTATTATGTATAACATATTAATATTTATTATTAGCAAATTATAAAATATACTAGGTGAGCTAATCTTTAAATAGATATCTTATTCTTTTGATTACTTTAAAGGTTTTTAATCACATATTCACAATTTTTTTTACAATTCAGAATAATTATATTCTTCTCTCAATAGTCCCGGCCATATTTGCCACGAACACGCAGAATCACCTATATTTCTTACATACCTACTGTCAATAACGTAAAATCAACTATCTTGTTGAGGTTAGATATGGTATGGGAGCCATGTATGGGTTGAGGTTTAAAGTACATGTCACTGAATCTCCCATTTTTGATACTTCTGATTAAGAATTTAGGAAGGATTTAATAATTAAAACTAAAGTATTTTATGAAATTTTTACAAATAATAATACTTCTGAAACGTAAAATAAAAAAATACAATTGAAATATAAGTAAAAGTTAACTTATTTCAAATTAAAATATTTTCTAAATAGTTAGGTTAATTGTCGCGTACATAAAAAAAATATAAGCTAGTTGATGATGTTTTCTTGATTAATTCGGTTGTGGTATGGTGATGTTAATTAACAAACATTTTATTATTTGAGTTAAAATGAAACGACGGCAAAGAAAGCCAGTTCTTGACATTAACGGAGAATCAGACTCGCCAAGAAGACGCTGGCCTAACGAACGTAATTCACTTATTTTTCTCTTGATATTCAGATTGCTTTTTATTTTTCTTTAAAATATTTTTAGTTATACATAATTTATATAATATCAAAAAATATTTAGTAATTAGTAACTGATATGCACAACAAATTAAAAGATTTATAAATATATATATATAAAAACATATATATATATATATATATATATATATATGCATGCTGATAATTTACTGATTGTACAGGTCATTCTCAAAATGGATCACCGAGTAATCCATTAGCTAATCTTTTAGGGCAATATAATTCAGATAGTGAAGTTGAAGATGATTTAAGGCCAAAAGCACATAAATTGAATGATCAGGTCAACGATTTTTTAAAGGTATTTATATTATTAATGTATTTGAAAAATGAAAAATAATTCATTAAGTAGGTAATTATATATTTGTTTATTTATAGGAAATACAGTCAATCGCTCCTGAAGATTCAAATACAAATAATCAAAACGCTGCTATGGCTCATCCTGCTTCATGTATGTTATTTATTATTTCATCATAAATCACTTCATAATAAATTTTTTTAATTTCATGTAAATATTTTGTTTTATAGATTGGCAAGAATGTTATGATGAACAAACTGGTTATCCATATTATTGGCATACAGAAACCAATCAGGTAACATGGGAAGTACCACCAGAACTTAAAATGCTTCAAGAAAAAGTTCAGAGAGAAACTCCTGCTCCTCATGGGTCGCACATTCCACAATGGTCCAATATGTCATCTAACAAATGTATGTTTTAATATTTTTTATATAATTTTCCAATATTTATTTTATAAATTACAATTTTTTAAAAAATTTATATTTTCAGTTTCACAATCACCAAGCAATATTCCAGAAGGTATGATACCAAAAGAAGTAGTAGTCAGGAATCGAAATAGACAGGCTGGCATTTTAAATAAACCTGAGAAACCAATATTAAAATCAAGCAATAATAAATCACCAAATCCTAATAAAAGTTATGACTCTGATGAAGGGTAAGTGAATATAACTTTAAAAAAATTTTAATGAATTTATTTTTTTGCCCTAGGCCGCAAAATGATCATTTTGCGTCCTACGGAAAAACTTTAAATGTCTCGGCCTCGGGACAAAAAAATAGTATATTAGACCATGAATGCATATTGATCATCCTAGCTCGTGCAACTTTTGAGGCCTCGCTACGCTCGGCCCCAAAAGTTCGCACTCGCCGAGAATGATCAATATGCATCCTTGGTCAATAATGTACTATTTTTGCCCTAGGCCGCAAAATGACCATTTTGCGTCCTACGGAAAAACTTCAAATGTCTCGGCCTCGGGACAAAAAAATAGTATATTAGACCATGGATGCATATTGATCATCCTAGCTCGTGCAACTTTCGAGGCCTCGCTACGCTCGGCCCCAAAAGTTCGCACTCGCCGAGAATGATCAATATGCATCCTTGGTCAATAATGTACTATTTTAATTATATATGAAAATCATTTCTTTTATTTTTTATAGAAAAATTGAAATGATAACATCATTTGGCAATGATGAGAGTGAATCAGAGGAAAGCGATAAAGAGGAACCTGAAAAAAAGATACCATCTCAGAAAAAGTCTTCACAAAATTCAAGACCCCCTGCACCATCGTTGCCAGTAAGCAAAACTGCAGAACCAAATAGTTTGAATACACCAGTTGGTCCATCTTTACCTCCCATGCATTATGGACCCCAAAATATACCTCAAAATAAAGAGAGACTTAGTGACAAACTATCTCAGGTAAAAAAAAGTTTTTAATTATTTTTAATTCAATCAATAAATAAATTGTTTAAATTTATTTTCTTGCATTTGTTATAACAGAATGTCCAATCATCAAAACCATCATCCAGTAATAGCAACAATGAGGAAGATATATTGATGAGGTTAAAAAATCAGGCAAAACTTTTACAATCCAAGTCTGTGCCTGAATCAAAAAATATATCTAAATCCAATAAAGACTTAAAACTTTCACTAGTACCAGGCTATGAAGATGACTCAGATGGAGAAGAGGACGCAAACTCGGGTCGCAAACGAACTAAACCTCTGTTTCCTATTCCTGAATCATCAGTTAATAATGATTCCAATGTAGGTGATAAAATTTCAAGAAAAATTGAAACGAGTTCTGGTAACATTAGAATATATGAATACAAAAATACTGAACCCGCTGATGTGGAAAATAAGACTGAAGAAGATAGCATTAGTAATGAAAATAAAGAAGAGAGTCCAGATGATGGAAAATTGGATCAAGAGTCAAAAGCGAATAAATTTTTGGAAAGTATTGACGCACCCACTAAGGCGTTTCAGAGAAAAAGAAGAATAGCTTTTGATGGTAAGATTAAAATTTTCATATTATCAATAAATTTTTTTTTTTTAATGATATTTCGTTTTATATAAATAAATTTTATTTTTCACAGTCGCACCAAACAAAGGGAAAGCGTCATCAAGTTCTAATAAAGATGAATGTTTGCCAAGTGTCACCTCAACTACAGACAACACCGAACGCCGTGGATTGGGATTCTCAAGAGAAAGTTCAAAATCTCCTGACTTGGATACCAATAAGCCAGAGGTAGACACAACAAGTAAAAAGCCTATGATAGCTTTTGTAAAAAGTTCAAAAATAGATGATGAAAATAGCAATAGTAGCACCATTAACAAACCCAAAGAAATTAGTGAAGTTGAAAAAGCAGAAATGAAAGAACTTACAGAACCAATTATGGAAAAGCTTAAGTTTTTATCTGAAGGTAGCCCTGCCGCATCTGCTGTTCAAGTTATGTCCATACAAATACAAGTATGTCATTTAAAATTTAAAAATATTGTTAATAATTCAACATATTTTTATCAATTAAATATTCATGCACATTTTATTACTATTGTACTTTTGGCCTAGTAACTGTATTAAACCTTTTTGGTCATGCTTTTTTTTAACGTTTTTCAACCATGCGAACCCTCCGAGGGGATTTTTTAACCAGACCTTTTTAGCCTTTAGTATCACCCGGTAATTGAAAGTGTTTTCGGTATTTACGTCACATCCCGTAGGCTTAAAATACCGAAAACACGTTCTCTCACCTCCACATATTGTTACCGACGAAAAATCGCCTAATCATAGACAACAGTGGTTCCATCCATGTAATAACCGCGGTCAGCGTTGCTTAACTTGATTGATTGGCGGAGATACGGTTCCGTAACCCCACCAATGTGCTGCTTGCATATTTTATTTGCTGCATGATATTATTTTTATTGTAATATTTTCTATAAAAAGACTATATAGTAATAATAAAAAATATTCAATAATTTAAATAAATATTTGTAAATATTATATTATTTACTCTTGTGACTCAATAGACGTTGCTGTGCGCTTGGGAATCAGGCGCTCTCCAAGAGACTTATCTAAGGAATTGGTTGGTTGGAACTGGCTGTGAACTAACGCGTCTTGAGCAAACGGCTGCACCACCAGGATGGGAGTGTCAGTGGGATAGGTACGGTATCCAACAGAAATGCTCTTTAAAAAGACTGAATTATATACTTAGGACTCATAATAATTATTTTAATTTACCAACTTTTTTTTACCTTTATCAAACTTTATTCTACATGTGTAAAAATTTTATTACTCCTGCTGCACCATTGAACTGTATAAGTTTTTATGTATTTAAAAACAACGAGTTCTTAGCTTTATATAGAATTTTTACGTGCCTTTTTTTTCGTTTCTTTTTTATTTACTTTTTTCTGATTACTCATTATTTAAGTTTAAAATCTAGTTTGGGAAACTTGCGTGTTATAGCTTATTTAAAAAATGTAAATGATTGTACAACAAGCATGAAAGTTATTAATTTTAAAAATATTCTATTTACATTTATTTAATATATTTTTTTAAAGTTACAACGTAAATTTGTATATATTATATTTATAGTTTTATTTATCTAGATTTTTAAGGCTTGTGATACATTATTTTCTTTTACGGCATAATTTTATATCAAAATTCCTTTTAGTTTTACCATTGCAAAAAATAAATGTAGCATAGATGAACGATTTTTTCTTCAAATTTCTGATGCATTTAAACTTAATAAAAACTATTACTTTTATAGAAAAAAAAAAATTTTATTTTTAATAAAATTTATCAAATTTTTTTAAAAATAAAATATGAATATGTTTATTTATAATAAAGAGAATCGATATTTTAGCTTTAATACATCAAAATAAACCCAAAGCTTTTTTTAATTTTAATATAAAAAGTAAATTTTTTTTATGGTCAATTTGTACTTATTTTAGTAATTTTGTTGAAGTTAATATGTGCTGATATACTAAATATGTTAAATATACGTGGAAAGTAAATACCAAATCTACTCCCAAAAATTAATATCAGATTTTAATCGATTGTTGTTATCTGTATTATTATTAATAGATGTTTTTTTTATTTAATCCCAATTAACTCCTTCAAAAATTCAAAAAATCTTAATAGACTCAGAATCATAATGCTGTTGAATCTATATTTTATCCATTTTTAAAGATAAATCTAAATCTATTTTTTATTTTAACTTTAAATTGAGTGAATATATTTTTAAAATATACGTATTCAAACGAAGAACTTTGAATATTAATTAATTACTAAGAAATATATGCCAAATAAACGAGAGACTGACTTATTGTTAATAAATTTAAAAAAATGCCAAATAAATAAAAGACTGACTTATTTTTAATAAATTTAAAAAAATGCAATCATTTACAATTTTAAAATAAATTTCAGCATTCATTTTTTCCTCTGCAGCAAATTATTTTTTTGCTTGAAAATTTTCGTTTAGAAAAATCTATTTTTTATTATTCATCCATTTACAACGACAAGAAGGATTAAAGCGACTTTAGTCACGTTTTTTTTTTATAAAAAAAAAACGTTAACAAACGGAAGGACTTACGACGTGATAGAAAAAGTGTATGTACACGAGAAGTTTTCTTCTTCCACTGTATATAGACTGTAAAAGTGCGAGCGATGTTGTGTTAAAACAGGATAAGTAAAAAATGTATTCTAATATAGAAAACAAAAAAATTTATGTGAAAACGTAAGTGTGATTCGTGATTTATAATTTATCTTGCTGTTATAGGTTCCTCGACACGCGGAAGATGACGAAACTCGTCCAATAACAAAATATTTTGCAGAAATGGAGTAATTTTTAAATTTTAATATAAGTATATAATATAAATGTAAATAATTATTTTAAATTGCAAAATATTCTGTTAATCGAGTGTGAAGAGGAGTGTTGTTTTTTTGTAATTTATTAATTATCCAACTAATTACTATTTTTCTATTTAAGTATAATTCATTGTTTGACTTTTATAAGTTAGAAATCTTTGATATAAGGAAATTCATAAAAAAGTTATATTTGTTTTTTAAAATTAATAATCTTTTATTACAGTTTTCAAATATTATTCTAGATAACAAAAAGTTGTTTATTTATTTATTTATTTATTAACTATAAGTAAATTTATATTTAAGTGTATTCAAAGAATCACAATAAAGTTGGTGATTCTTTATTAAAAATAAAATGATATTTTTTAAATAATAAAAAATTTAAGAACATTATTAAATAAGTAAAAGTACAAGAAAAATTAAAATATTAAAAATATGCATCAAATTTCATGATAGTAAGTTTTGATTTATAAATATTTGAAAATTAAAAATGACTTGAAATGAGTTTCCTCAAAATAAATGATGTAAAAACAGGCTTTCATTGAAACAACGCTTCAATTTTATTTTATACCGTTTATCTGTACTATTGAAAAAAAAATAAATATTAATATTTGAGAAAAAAATAATGCAGTTTTGCCATGTATACATACTAACCTTTTTTTGAAACGTATCGTTACGAGAAAAAATTTAATCGTAATGATCAAAGTATCCTGAACGAAGAGAACCATAACATTGTTTAATACACCTTATTTTAAAAGTCATTTACTTAAGTCAACACGTTTGGAAACAACCCAGGAAAATTAAAATAAAGAAGCTATTTAGAACGAATTTTCAAAGTTCTCTCTGAATAATTTGAATATTTTCAGAGAGAAATTGTCAATTCGAAGGAAGCTTCCACCCCATAAAAAAAATCTTAATATCTCTTTGCAGGAGGGATCTGAAGATTCGAAACAAAGCAGGTAGGGGTACAAAAAAAATGCCTTAAGATTTAAGAAATCTTGTACCAAAAAATTCCTATTTTTATCATATATACCAACACTATAAATAAAACAATAATTTACATCTCTCATGGAATTTATTTTAATTTATGGTGAAAACAATATCCACACCTTATTAAATCCAATAATTTTTAAAGAGAAAAAAAAATGACAAAAAATTAATAATCTTATTAATATCAGTTGTGCTCTCATGTGGTTTTGTTTTGTTTGTTGGGTGGCCGGGTGTATTGTAGGTCGCATAAGCGTTACTATTACCGCAATACTTCAACTGGAGAAGCACAATGGACGTATCCACAGACAGATATTGCTGGCGGTACCGAAGAAATGGAACTCTGTACAACACCACCTCCACCCGAACACGAAGAGGCACCGATTATCGGTAAATAAATTATTCATTTTTCTTTATGTAAAAATCAAATATAATTAAATTTTTTTTACTTTCTATAATTTTTAAAGTCATTATCTAAATAATAGTTAAATTGATTAAAATTTATTAAAAATCTTAACATTATTTTTTTGCCTAGCGGGTCGAAAGCGTTACTTTCGCTCACTACACTCGATCACAAAAGTTGCATTTTCAGCCTCGCTAGACAAAAAATAGTATTTTCACCATGGTAGTAAATAAGGAATGCCTTAAATCGTATATTTTACATGCTATTTAAGACTTTTCCGCCCTGGATGAAAAATATACTATTTCGTTATTAAAATTTTTAATTGCGTTTTAATTTTACGATTTTATGAAAATGATGAAAAAAATTATATTGAAATTGATCTTGAAAAGCACATTATATTTTTATCAAAACATCTTTATTTTTTAAAAGTATAAAAAAATGTTACCAAATTTTCTAATTTGCTACAAATGTTATTAAAGAGATGAGTGCACAAGCAGCAACAATGAGTTCAGTAGGATCTCAATCTAACAAGGATAAAAAGTCTGGTGAATCAGTGAATGAATTACGAGGGAATGCTGCAACAACGACAAAATCAAACGAACCACCTCCGCCACCACCACCCGTCATCTCTAGATCCAGTCCTAGTCCGCCACCACCGCCTCGTATATATGCTGAGGACCTTAAACGAGGCAGAAAACGAAAAAGTCCTGAAGCTGATTCTACTGGTAAAGCTGAATATTAATTTTATTCCCACCTCAACAATAATGGCCACTCTATTAACTTGAAAAGCAGGCCAAAAGAGAGTCATATCTTACATCTTAAATTTAGCGGGAGTAATCAAATTAGACACTTATAAAATTTAATAAATTATTGAAAATTTCCATTAAAAAAAATTAATTTTTTTTTTTCAATTGTGCCCACTTTTTTAAGTTAATAAAGTGGTTAAGGTGAGAATAAAGCACTATATGCAATTCAGGAGCTAAGCTTATTTTTTCCTCGGGTATTAACTCCCTGGCTTTACTTTTCTCGCTCGAGTCGCTAATTCCATTCTCGACAGAAATATGTGACTTTATGCCCTTACCTAGTTGTATAATATACTATTATCCATTTATGAAAAAAAAATGAGAATGATAATACTCTCGGCAAATTAATTGGTTCGTTATATCTGTCATTATCGCTTGAAATAATTTTCCAAACAAATCTTATTCTTTTAGTGATATTAATTAAAATTTATCGGAAAAGTTGAATGTTTAAAAATATAAGAATTTCTTTATTATAATTGATTAATTTCTATTTTAGAAGAGTCAAAGGACAAACCAACAGTAACAGAACCATTACCACCTGGTGTCGATCCACCTGAGATAGCTTATACCTTGCCTGCATCAGCGTTAGAAGCTGGAGTGCTTTATGGTGCTCAACAAACGAATCCTATTTACGCAGCCACTCTTGCTAATGCTGCTGGTTTATCTCTATTACCTCATCATACTCATACGGCACTTATGCAGGGGCAACTTATGCATTATAATTCTGCGTATCATCAACATCTTCATAATGTAAGTATTTTATTGTCATAAAACTTATCATAAAAAATTTATTGACAAAATATTATTTAAAAATTATATTTTAAGCTTTTAGTCTTATTAAATGATAAAGAATAATAAATTATCTATTGTTTGTGTATTATTTTTCTTTTACTCATTATTTTATATTACATTATTTTTAATTTTCGTAAATTTTGTATAAAAACAAAAAATAATAATTTATTTATCATTTTTTTTTTTTTTTTTTTTTCAAAAATCAAAAAATATTAAACTTTATAAATTTTTTAGCAAGCTTTAGTAGCAGCAAGACTCTCTGGTCAAGAAGCAGTGCAATTTATGGTCGCCGAGTATGCCAGGGTTTACGAAAATAATCAAGTTATTGCTAAGCCGCCAATAAAAATGCCACAAGAAACTAGTTTAGGTTCTGCTATAAATTCTTTTTATAGTGATATTGCGTCCATAGAAAAATCAACAGCTGATATTGAAAAAGTTGAGCAACAACGATTAATTGAATCAGTACCATCGCCAATTTCGCAGGTGCCTCCAATGGAAATTGATGCTGCAACTGCTGAAGCAATGAAAGATAGAAAAAAGAAAAAGGTAAAATTTTTAAAAAATAATATTAGCAGTCATAAATTAATTTACATTTAGAAAAATCTTCCATAGTTGAATAAACTTGAATTTATAATTGTACTTATAATAACTAAATCAAGGTTTTGGATCCAAATTAAAATTAAATCACTTTTTTTAAATCTTTTATAATTATTAATTTAACTTTATTAATTTTTAAAAATTACACTTTATAAAAATAATAAATTTTTTTTTAGCTGAAAACTGGAATTGGCAAAAAACAAAAAGAAATGTCAAGTATGGTTGCTAAATGGCAAAGGGCTCAGAAGAATTATAAAGAAGGTCATTAGTCCATAAAATAAGAATACTCTAATTAACAACCAATATTTTGATTAAATCTTAATACATCTGTATATACAAAATAATGTAATACGACTATTTTTTAATCGCATATAACATTGTATTATAAGCACTTAATTAAGGATTACAATTTGTACAGCATATTATTAGTGTCAAGGTAATTAAAAATTATGTAAAATATATAATAAATTTGTGTATAAAATACATTTTTTTTCTTTAATTAATCTGAAAATTTATCTACTCCTAGCAATGTTATTTTTCTTTTTTTTTATACTTCGATTAATTAATTATAAAATGCTTTTAATAATAAAAATAAACTTATTTTAAATATTCTTTAACTTATTAACATCAAAATCTTTAATTAAATTAATTAAAAGATCTTATTTTTGGTAAATTAAAAAATACTAGATCATACAGTTTTTTTTTAAATTTTTATTGAATTATTATTAATATATAAAATCAAGCCACAAGGGCACTGGCGGTAGAACTCTCGTATTTCCAAGTAGGAGGGAGAGAACCTTTAGTTTTGTAGTATCGGGCTAGCCTGTGGATTCTCGATTCTACTAAAATTAATCGGAATTTGCTATCCTTGTCTTTACGGTTGCGTTCCAAATGCTTACGGATAGCTACTGCCTTCTTGATGAGATAATACAAATCTTCTGGTAGATCAGGAGCTAATCCCATACTTTTAACAATTCTTAAAATTTTGTTTCCAGTACGGAAACGTACTTGTGCAACTCCATGAGAATCTCGAAGAATGACACCTGTAAATAACAAAGTAAAGTCATGATTATAAAATTGTTTTAAGTAAGACGAAATTAGTTTTAATACATAAATATAAAAAGTAAATTTTAAAGAATAAAAATGTTCATTAAACCTATGATGATTTTGAAAAAAATTAGTACAAAATCACCTCAAACGTCAAAGATTTTAATTTTGCAAGCAACTAGGAAGAAAAAGAACTAGATACAGTCAAGCTTCAGCTGGTGGCTTGCTTTATTTGGATTTTTAAAATCTTGAAAAAACTTACCAATCTGTGATGGTGTATGACCTTTCTTTGCTAGTTTGTAAATAAGTTCTTTACAATCTTCTGGTGTGAGCTTTAACCAAGTAGGTACGCTCCTTCTGTATGGAAGAGCTGACTGGGATATACCCTTACTAAAACAATAAAAAATATATTTTAAAAATTTTCATCTCATCTCAATTTTAAATAAAAAAATTGATTTATACTGAATATAAAGGTAATAACAGGTATATTCAAGATTTATTTATTGACAACAACAAGCAATCAACTGTTTTGACAATTAAAAATATCATATAATTCAATATAATTATAAAATATAAATCAGTGGAGATTCGTTTGTCACGCTAAATTCATAGTATGAAAAAATAACCTCAAATATCTAATGTAAACTCCGAGTTCAAAATTTAATGTGATATCGTAAACAAATTTTCATAACAAGAAAAAAACTACACTTTTAATCAACAACCAAAGCATCATGATTTTCAGTTAAAAATACTTGAAAAATTTCCCCAAAAAAAAAGGAAAGGTAAATACACTGGTAAGTAGAAGTATTAAAAGAAATTAAACACATGGCCGCGTTGGCACGTTACACTTTTTTAGGTTAAAAGGGTTGAACACCTTAAATTTAGAGAATATTAATAATCAATAAATACTAAAAAAAAATTAGAAATTATTTTTTGATACAAGGGTGCAATTAATTTGGTTAAAAAACAGTTAAAATATAATATTTTTCTTACCCAGGAGCGTGCATACGACCCATGATGGCAGAATTCTTTGACCAAAAGAACACACACCACTACAACAGCGCGCGACTTCTCGAACGCCCTCTCAATATTATAACTTCAATATGTATGCTTTATTCCGGATTTTCAATTAATACTAAATTTTTAGAATTCCAGTCAATTTCAATCAATATTCAATTTTTTTAATTCGGAAAAATTAGAAATTATTTTTTTTTCTTCAAGTTTTTTATATTAAAAAATGTATGTTTTTCATTAGAAAAAAAATTAAATTACGACATTTGCTTCATGTTGAATTTATAGTGCATATAATTTGTATATTTATAAATTTTGAATATAATATTGTTGCACAATGTTTTTTTTTGTTTTTACACTTTGTTAATATTATAATATTGTTAAAAATGTAAAAGTAAATTGAAATTGAAAATATTAGTATAATAGTCAGTAAAAAATTGATACTATATTTCTCAATATTATAATTTTAGATAATTTAAATTTACCGCGTTTTAAAATGCAAATTACAAGTTGGCAATGATGTCCCGTTATGTTCTTATAAACTACGTAATTTTCTCCAATAATTCAATATTTCGTTTTTTAAAACTTTAATATCTTCATTACGTTATTCATTTACGACATAAATTATGAATATTTTAAATAAAATAATAAGATTAATAGAGCAAATAAACGTTTTGATTCCTGGTTGTTTTTTCCGCATCGAAATGCGGAAACCATCTTGGAAATTGCCATTTAAAGAAAAACAACATTATAAACATTAAGAAATACCTAAGAAGCTATAATATATTGCATAAATTTATGTTAATCCAGTCTGCAAATCCTATATCAATATAATAAAATAATCATAAGTTTTTAATATTATTTTGTGCGCTTTTCTTGATTGGATATACTCGTAAATTAAGAAAGCAGAGAAAGAATCATCAAATTCTGTTCAGTGACCGTAAAAACATTGTCAGTGACTTTTCACGTGGAATAATCAATTTATTTAATTTATCTAACTTCAAATATCGATTCATCAACTCAGTTCAATTCTCTTTTAAAAATTTTTAATAATTATAATATTTAAAAAAACCGTTCGAGAAGTAAAGAAAAAAAGTAAGAAAAATAATTTTGAGATAATGTCATGATACACGTCACCAAACCGTAAGAGGTCAGGAAGATGACTGGCAGTGGGGGGTAAAGAGAGGTTAAAATCCCGTGAAATATCGCAACGTCGCCAAACGGCGTCCGCTCGGTTCATTCGTTCTCTTTCTCTCTCTTTCTTTCTCGTTTAATATAGTAGTTCTGTACAGTGGTATGAGAAGCAAAGAGGAGAAGTGAACCCGTCTCCCCAAGATGTCTGCGCTTTCGCGATAGGGAGACATTTCGTTCTGTATATTCCACAAGATATAGACTTTTTTTTCTTTTTAATGATTGCATATTTACAACGAAGAAAAGCATTTGATTAATAAGTGGATGTTAAGCAATAAAGTATATCAAGGTAGGCACATTTGGGAAGTTTATAATAAACACCGTATCGTTGATTGTGTCGAGTCCTGGATTGTGCTTGGTTGTATATAGATATATGTATAGGTCGCTTAAAAAGGTAACATTGTATACGTGCATAAACCTTTTCTCGGCGTGACTTTTGCTTTTTAGTTATTAAAAAATTAGTAGATTTGCAAAGAATTGTTTACATTGTTTAAAAGAATAATCAACGTAAAAAAAAGGCGCGCGTGGAAAGGGGACGCGCGGGGTGTGTGCCATGCATACGAAGGTCCTCTTCTATTAATTACATATATATATTGCTCCGTCTCTTTTTAGTTTTCTAACGACCTATCGCCCCTTTCGTACATACTAAAATTTTTCGGCAATGTATTATTTTACTTTTGGCTGGACGGGTGACGCTTGATTTTGAGATTAAATGTTAATGAAATTTTTGAATAATCGAATATTGAATTTATATAAGAGGAGTTTTTTGTGTTGATGGAAAAATCGTAATCTACCTTAAGCTTGCTTGTGGATTGTTTTACAAAAATGAGTGAAATGCTGTTATTTGAGTGGTACAATTGCTAATGAACCGTGGATCGATTTTTAAAGATTTTAAGATTCGTAGAAACTATTTAAAAATTGTAATTTTAAGATCTATAATTATAATAGAACCAGATCGTTGTTGGGACAATAATTTTCATAAAGATTATCATATGAAATAATAATTTAAGCTTGTGCTTACTGGTTTGTACTATTGTTATTAAATCAATTATGTTATAATTTCTGTGCGTATCTTGAAATATTTCATTAAGAAATTTTGGATGTTATACTGAAAAAAATTTATATATGTAGAAGAATTGCCTAAAGTGTACTATGAATTGTTTGTATTAATATATGAATGTATAAATACAATTGTTGCAATCATGATCTTTCACAAAATATGTAATAGTAAATCAGAAGTACGTATGTTTATTTTAATAGAAGAATTTTGAAAAGTATTGTAATTTGTAAAGTATCTGAAC
Source organism: Anastatus disparis (assembly GCA_017163975.1). Classification (NCBI taxonomy): domain Eukaryota; kingdom Metazoa; phylum Arthropoda; class Insecta; order Hymenoptera; family Eupelmidae; genus Anastatus; species Anastatus disparis. The sequence continues at coordinate 9,707,594 of JAFFSR010000251.1, forward strand.
CATAGACTACTGAAAAATAAATGGCTTCGTAGAATAGGAAACTAGTCAAATATAATTATTTAACCATGAATTAATAAACTATTAATAATAATTATTATATATTATGTTTATTCATATGGAGTAATTATTAATAATAATTTATTGTAGTTACAATTTTAACGATGCATCGGAAGTGACTTGAACAATTCCATCATGTCAAGTGATAGCGAAAAACTGCCAAAGCCTACCAAAAGGCGAAGGCAGATTGTCTCAGATAGTGAAAGCAGTGACGATTCATTCATAATTTCAAATCGTGGCAAAAGAAAAGTTGGTGTAAGAATTCTGTTATTATATAATATTTATCAAAATTTAGTATAGTTCATAATGTAATATAATTATATTTAACATTGTAATTGATTAAAATAATTTCATTATTGTATAGAGAGTTGTTAGCGAAGGTGAAAGCAGTGATGATGGTAGTGATATTCCTCTACGGCCTGTACAGAAAAGGAAAAATCATGTAAGAATTAAAAAAATTTATATTTTTGTATCTGTAATAAAATTGGAATTTTTATTGTAATATTTCTTTACAGAAATTAGTCAGTGAAGATGAATCAAGTTATGATAGCAGTTCATCCAATGAATGTATCAGAAATAACTTTGGTAAATAGTTGATGTATTTATTTATTTAGTAAATAATCAAAAAAATTTATATTGTTATGTATTACTGAATCAGTATTGTAATCAGAATCTTAAAATGATATTTGATGAATAATTTATTGAATTATATTTTTATAAACAAATTTCTAATCAATTTTCAACATTCAATTTGAGTATTGTTTTATTATGAACTGAAATTTCGTCTTTCCAGATGGTGGTAGTACAAGTGCTGAATGGCAGTCTGACTGGGAAAGTATGGACGAGTCTAATTTGGAAACACCAGTCATTCATAAATGTAAAAAATCCCCAAATAAAGACAAACCTAACTCTGATTCTGATAACAGTGATGGAGAATCAGACAAGTGTCCTATTTGTTTACTTTCCTTTAGGAAACAAGAAATTGCCAATCCTACAGTCTGTGAACATTGTTTCTGTTTAGACTGTCTCATGGAATGGAGTAAGAACATCAATACCTGCCCCATTGATCGACAAACGTTTACTGTTATCAACGTCAGAGCCAAAATTGGAGGAAAGGTCAGTTGATTTTATTAAATAATTGTGATACTGATAATTTATTTAAATAACTATAGGTTTATTTAATAGTTAGTCAAGCTATATATCTATATGAATGAATAAAAAATGTGATAAGTACAGCAGTTTGACCCTTAATATTAGTGGTCTTTTTAAAATACGTTGAAATATTTTGTAATGTCAATACTATTTTATATATAATTTTATTTATTTCAATGTTTATATATAAAAAAAATGACAAAAAATCTGAACCTCAACCATAAAAAAAATACTACAGACAAAATAATTTAGAAGTATTGTTTAAAAGTCTTCTTTATTGACTTTTTGCTACAAAAAACTTGATTGAAAATATTTATTTGCTCACTCAATAAAGATAAATAAAATTAGTCTTGTAATAGCTTTTCAATCTGTATTGTTAAGATTTATAAAAAATAATGTTTTTGTTAGTCCTTACTTGTTTGAAAAATCTTTAAATCTTGTTAATTATTTTAAAATGTTTATAAAACTTTTGAACTTCAGATGCAATCTTTAAAATTTGCTTTTGAGAATTTATTTTCTTACTATGAATTTTTGTGGATCTAAATAAAATTATCTGAAGTTTAAGTGTGTTAATTCTTAAAAATTAAATTACATTATTTCAAATAGGAATTCTTAAAATGAATTTTTAATTGAGAATGAGCAGCTTGTATAATATTTGTTTTTATTCTCCTTATTCCATTTATATAATCAATGTGATTTTTAGAAAACATATCTATCAACTGTATGTAATTAACAATAGTTGTTCCTATTTAGTTGCGTTTAATATTTTTTATTTCTCATGCTCTATCTTTATTTGTTCAAGACATGATCTGTGAGACAAGAAGTTACTTCTTTAACATCATTATTTCATTATCAAAATAGAATCGGTTATCATATTACTTAAAAGATGATTTACTAATAAAATAGTTACTGAAGAGATTTTAATCAAATATATTAATATTTTTATGCAAAAATGATTCAAAATTTGGATCTAAGGTGTTTTTGACTTTGGGATATTTTGTTCAGATAAAATTATAAAATAAGCTGCAATCATTCAGTCCAATAATAAATTTTTTCAAAGTTATGAGCAGTTTCGAGCTGATTATTTTAGAAGATTTTTACCAAAAATATGTAATATATAAAAAAAATTGTTTAATAAGCTTATGATCTTTAAAAGTTATAGAAGAATAAAAATAACCCTGGTAGAAAATTAACCATTTTTTAACTATTTTTATTGGTTAATGAATGTTAAAATAACCCTTATCTAGAAATTTTGTTTAAAGTTTTTCTAGAATTTCTAGATAAATACCATTTTAACATGCGTTGACCAGTAAAAATAGCCAAAAAATAGTTAATTTTCTACCAGGGAATGTAAAAATTTATATAAAAATGTATGTAGAAAATAAATACCAAATTTTAATCTGAATTTTATTCCAATTTTTATTTTTCTGTATGTTTTAAAAAACATGAGTTTAAAAACTCATTTAAAACATAATTTTTTTTTCAATTGAAATGTTTTAATCTTAACTTTGACGATAGTAAAAACATTCTATAATAAGTTAAAAAAATGCACAAACATAAAATAAATACAAATTTTTTAAAAAAATCTCGAAACCTAAAAAAAATTATTTATAAATTTTAAAAAATTTAGCGTTGCACGGAAGAAACGCAGCTTTTTTTCTTAATTTTATGCAAGAAAAAAAATCCCAAAGTTAAAGAAAATCCGAGACCCAAATGCAATCCACTCTCCTTATTAGTTAAAATTTTTGTGCCATCGTTTATTTCAATAATTAATAAATTATGCAACTAAAAAGTAAAGTCGCATATTTCTCTCGAGAGTGAAGTTTACGATTTGAGCAAGCAAAGTAAATTCTTGAAAGAGAAATAAACTTAACTCTTAAATTATATAATGAGCTTTATTCTTACCTCAACAATGGTACCTTTATTAACTTAAAAAAAAGTGGGCCCAAATGATTAAATATAATATTTTATGAATTTCAATAATCAATTCAATTTAATAAGTTTCTAATTTAGCGGGAATAAAGTACTTTATTCCTGCTAATTTATAAACGTAAATAGTATCTTAATTCTAGCCTGTTTTCCGAGTTACTAAAGTAACCATCATTGTTGAGGTAAAAGTAAATGTTATAAACTTTAAAGTTTGTTTAAAATAACACGGCATTTTATAAGGAAAAGTCACACTAATAATTATTACTTTAATACATTCCAAACTTAAGCGAATAATACACTAAATTAACTAGTAATTATTAACCTTTAAAGGTCTAGTTCATATAAGCCACCTCTGACCTTCGATATTCCTGTAGACTTATTTAATGTTTATATACATAAATTGCACTTTAAAAAAATATGTAAAAATACCGGCAGTCTAAAAGTTAAAAAGGCATATTCAATTTCGCGACTTAAAGATGTCATAACTAAATTATCTTGTCTAAAAAAAATTTGATTGGTAAAGAGAAAAATAAATGTATGAAAATAGTATATTTTTCACCTATGGAGCAAAAGTAAAGAATATCTTAAATCGTATGTAAATTGTCACCCGTTGTCAACCGAGCTGAAAGCGAAGGTGACAAACATACGATTTAAGGCATTTCTTATATGCCCTCGAAATACGATTTTTTTCAACACCGGGCCAAAAATATCACATTGTTTTTTCGACGCTAAGAAAAAATGTTGTATTTCGGGCCAGGTGTTGAAAAAACTATATTCTTTTATAAATTATAAAAAATCACAATTGTATAAATTTAACTTTTTTTCGCAAAAATTCAACTAAATTTCTTTTTATATTTTATTTTATTTTATACAATTATTTATTCAATTAAAATAATTTTTTTATTCTTACCTCAACAGAAATAGGCCACCTTATTAACTCGAAAAGTGGGCCGAAAGAAAGATATTTCTAACTTCTAAAATTTTGCGGGTGAAATGGATATTTTTCCCGTTAATTTTAAAACTTATAAAATTGAATAAATTTTAATTTTTTTATTAAATATTAATAGTAGACCATTGTTGAGGTAGGAATAAAGCACAATATGCCTCGCATATTATGGGTCTTTACTCCCTAGTTGCATAATGTACTATTAATTTTTTTTAACTTCAATCCGCGACCCAAACCGCCTATATTTTTCTCGTGAATTATTTATACACCACGATATAGATATAGCAAAAATTAAATTACAATTCAGTCATTTTTTGTTATCATCCATTGTAGAAAAACCGTTTACGAGTACTGTGTTTACATGTTTGAACGATTGTATATATCAACAGAACTCATTTATTCTTAATGCTATTAACATAAAATCAAGTTTTTTAGTTAAATCCAAAGTAAATCCAAAATTCTGTCAGAGAAAATCGAATCCTTATCCTCTGAGTGTTACGCATTTTTTTATGAAAGTCATTGTCATTTCGGATTTTTGTAATTTAAATTTAAATTATAGAAACGAAATATGAGTTTTTCCGAGTTTATTCTTAAATTTTTTAATTTCTTCATACTAATAATCTATAAACTAAATTTCTTAATATTAATAGTATTGTAGGTTTAATTTAATTATATTCAAATAAAATTTGAAAAGGTTTGATTATAAATCAATGAAAAATATTTCAGATTATAAGACATGTGCCAATTGAACCAACTACATCACAAACTGAAGAAGTGATACAGGAGGATCCTACGTACTGTGAAGTATGCCAACAATGCGATCGTGAAGACAGAATGCTTTTATGCGATGGTTGCGATTCAGGTTATCATCTTGAATGTTTGGATCCTCCAATACATGAAGTTCCTCTCGAAGAGCATTGGTATTGTCCGGAATGCTCTCGAAATACTCAAAATGACGCTGAAGACGTAAGTATTTTTCTAAATTTATTAGTTAGAAATCATGTGTTTTATAGCATAAAAATATTTTTTTTTAATTTTTAATCTCAATGCTTAGTTAGATAATCAAACAATAATTTTAAATAACAATTAATACTAGCATTTCTTTAAATTTCTTCAAATTAACATTTCATAAAATGTTGAAATAAAACGAAAAATAAGAAAGATAAATGCAAATGTTAATTCTTTTCATATTCTTTGTTGATTGTTAAAAAGTTTAGAATAAGATTTAAATAAAAATTTACTCTCAAACATAAATACATTTTCTTTTGTAATCAACTATTTAGCTTGTTTTTTTTTTTATTTTTTATTTTTTTATATATTTTGCATAAAATATTCCATAGTTTTAATAAAATTTTTAATTTGAAGTTCTAAAACTGCTCTAATGAAACTTGTTTTGTGAAAAAGAAAATAATAACCAAACAAACTTGATATTTTAAGCATTTATTTCCTACAAATATCAGATTCGATATTCTTTTCTGTTATAGATTGACATCGACTTGGACGAGGTACCAGATCTAATACACGAAGCACGTCTTCTCGGACTTTCGTACGGTCGATCTCGTGCCAGTCTCGCCGCGCGTGGTCTCCTTGACACCAGTCCACCGGGTCATGGACGCCGTTTAATACCACGTACACGACAAACGGAGCGTATACGAGCAAATGTACGTGCCGATCGTAGTCGTCGAGCCGAGGCCGAGGTTGCAATCGAGCGTATCAGGCAACATCGCGAACCACAGCCTTCTACCTCATCAGGCTTCGATTCGATAAGCGAAAATAGCCGAACTCGTTCGCCAATACCCGGACCCTCGTCTTCGCGTCGCGTGACGAGTGGTACCAGGAAGAAATCATCGTCGCGTAAACTCAAGGTTAAACGTAAATCTAAAAAAAGTACTAGGCGAAAGACAACTAAATCAAAAAGATCAAAGAATAGACCGGAATTCCGAGAAGTCAGGATCTCGGAAGTTAATGAAAATGGAGAACTAGAGGAAATCGTAACTTATGTGAGGGCCTCAACGGCTGATGGAAATGGAGGACCACTGCCTTCAGGTCGTAGGAGAAAGAAGCGCAAGGTACTTAGCGATTATGAAGACTGAGCTGTCGTTGAATACAGCGCAACTTTTTTGTCTTTTACTATAGCATTTTTTTTCTTAAGGCTCTTTTATTGGGTACTGAAGATAAAAAAATATATGTATCAACGATAAATCTTGTTTCATTGGTTTCGTTACTGTTTGTGATAAGTAGTAAATTATTGTTACTATAGTTTAAATTGTCAGTGTTCAGACAGGAATTGATGAAACGAGAAATAATGTTGCTATACAAAATATTTGTTTGCATCTTCTAAAAAAGACCAAAATTACATGTTATAATTATCCAATTTTTTTTCATGAACTAACCATTAAAGTTCGGTCGTTTTTCTCTTTTAAAATTTCTCTTAAAATCAATGATAGATGGTCATAATTTTTGTTTATAAGTTTTTTTTAAATATTTCACATTACAGGTCAGTTATACTTAACATACTAAGTTGTGTTTATTAGTTTTCACTATATTTAAAATAAAATTACATTAATTTAGAATAACTAACTAAATTTGAAAACTTAATATGACTAATAATTTTCAGATTATAATTAAAAGATTATTTGGCAATTTTTAATTGTTGGAATTTACAAAGGAAAAATAACCGAATTTTACAGTAAAATTAAAGTTTGGAGAGAAAACACTTAGCATACAGTTTGCACTATTAAGTATCATTATTAGCAAGTTTTAACTTATTATTTCAAGAATCAAAATTGAAAAAAGAATATAAATTCCTCTTTGTGGTAATTTCAAGAAAGTGGATTTTGATGTGGATTTTAGATAATTGTAAATTTTATGAATCATGAAATATATTCTCCAATATAGAGAAGATGCATTAAAATAATTAAAATGAATTTGTTAATTTGTGATTGTTTCTGTAATTATCATTATTGTACTATCATGAAAAGTTTTGTACTTTTATGTCAGTATAAATGAAGTTGAAGAAATATTTTTCATTGAAGTTTTTAAAAAATATCTTATGCTTTTATATTTTAGTAATAATGAAATTTATACTTTAAAGTAATACATACTGAAATGTAACAACAGCCATAGAATATAATTTCATTGCAAATTTTAGATGTACATTAAATAAACATTCAGTTAATTTAAACAAGTAAACACCATACGTTTACCATTGTATCAAAAAGTATAGAATGTTCTTTTTAATTGGCGTTAGTTATAAATATTACACTTTTTGACGAAAGTTTTTTGTAAAGAATTGTACCAGTGTATCTTAGATTAAAGTTAAGTAAATTATTCTAGTAATGCCAAATGCCGGTTCATTTTTCAACGTGATTAAAAATACCAGTAGATCAATTATTAACACGCTTAATTTTTATTTATTATGATAAAAAAAGCTGTCACTATGATTTCTTTTATTATTTATCAAAATTTTGTATTAGCTAAAGTGGATTTTTGTAAATAAAATACTTTTTAAGCATATGCATTTGGCTTTTTTTTCAAAAAACTCTAAATAAGTTTCTTTGACAATTCAATAAAATTATTGTAATCTGCGTTTTTTATATCAGAATATCTCATGATTCATAAATTTGAATTTTATTAACAAAATTAAATATTTTCTTTAACCTTTTTATAGATAATAAAAACAAAAGTTTTAAATAGAAGTAAAAAATAATTTATATTTATGAAAAATACTGGAAATTTAAGTTAAGATTGCTTAGTATTTTAGTAAATTATATTTAAAATTTTATATTTGTATTAAGTTCTTTATTGATTTCAATCATAAAATTTATATTTATGATTGCATTTCTTAAAATTGTTTCTTAATTTATACTCTGATAAACTTTTTATCTATTCTTTATATATTTAACAATTTTAATCGTACGAATATTTAATAGTATATTATATAATAGATTTATTTATAAAATATTATAAAAGTTATTGCAATAACGTTTCAATGGTAATAATTTACAATAATATTTGTAAATGATTAATTATTTTAATTTTCAGAATATGTTTATTTTTTTCTATTAATTTATGAATAGTTTAGTAGACATTAAAATTTTTTTATATCATAATAAAAAAAAATATAGCAATAATATAAATAAACTGAAACATTTGAGTTTACAATTTATAAATAGTTTAAAATATACCAGTGTAAGATAATAGTTCAGTTAATTCTATTATTATATAATTCATAAAATCAATGTGTTAAATTTCAAAATTTTATATTCATATATTAAATATGTATAGTATTAATCTATTATTTCAATTGTTTATTTGAAATTTTAAAACACCTTACTTTAGATTGAATTTTAAAAAATTAAAATGACAATTAAATTAAAAGCTAAAAAATATTTTCTATCATAAATTTTTTTATTTTCAGACGCGTCGTGCTCGTACCGTTGCTTCAGTAGCTGCTGCGCGTCTCACGGCTAAACGTCGTCTCGCTGCATCCCTCAAGATATTAAGGCCTCCAACCGCTGTTGGTAGTGGTGGTGCTGTTCAGTTGACTCCTTTAATGAAGAATGAGTCTGGGTCCTTACATCCGAATTCGGCTTTACGTGTAGCTCGCCATCAGGCTGGCATATCACAAGTGAGCCTTTTCGGTAGTGGCCTTGGTCTCGATTATAGTCCACCAGGGTAAGTGTTGTTTTATTTTTTTATTTTTTTTTATTATCTTGGTAGAAATTATTATGAATATTTGATTCTAATAAATATCTAAAAGTTTTTTTTTTCATCAAAACTATTTATATTCTACCAAGATATTTTTTCTTTTCTACTATTTGATTATTCATAGATACTTTCTATTTTATGAAAAAACTGATTCGATTCTTCACGCAGATTAATATAATATTGTAGTTCAATTACTTTTTAAATAATAATTACGATTAAGTCATTTTTATATTAGTTTGAAATGATTAAGGATTAAAGTTTAAAGGTCCTGAAATAAGGAAAAAATACTTTTTTTTTTAAATTCAAACTAATTTCATAAAAATTGTTCATAATCTATTACATTTGTAATTTAAATGAAATTCATTGTTTTTCAAAGAATTATGTGGTAAGTTTGCAACTCATACTCACTACTGTTAGTATTTTTTACTATATTTTATTTTTTTTTAAATTGCTGAAGCCATCTTAATTTAAAAATTATTTTTTATATTTTTTCAATATTTTTTACTAATATTAATAACATTTATTAAAACATCCCTTTATATTTTTTTTATCTATGAAATAGTTAATATGAAAATCTCTTTTTTGATCTTTTAATTATGTAGTAATTATTTGTTTCAATATAATTTACAATTTGATTCTTCATTATATTTAGAGGTAATTATATGTTTGGTTTAACTTAAAAATTTATTTTAAATATAAAATAATATAATAAAGTAAAATTTAACTTTTTTTTAGATTAAAACTGTAAGCTTTAAGTTTGTCATATTTTTTATTTTTATTAAAATTATTAAAATTTCCGAATAAAACGAATTTTTTAATGAGCAAAATATAATTTTATTTATAAAATTACACGACGAGAGTAAAAAATTGTCTAATAAAAATGAAATTTTATAAATTTTTATTTATTATGAGATTAGATTTAGTTGAAATATCTAGAACTTGTAACCATAATAATACAAATCTGATGCTACAGTGGCAGCTTTCATACACTTTTAACTTCATTTCATGTATTGTTAAATTACAAAATATTATTTTTGTTATACCTGTAAATAAATAAAAAATGTAAATATTTCGAATTATTAATCTTTTAAAGCTATGATAGTAATTTTTTGTTAGTCTAAAATAAGAAAAAATAATTTTTAATTAAAAAAAGTCATTAACATTCAATAATGGTAAAAAAACTATTTTCTATTTAATAATTTAACACAGTAAATGTATGCAGTCAGGTATAATAAAGGTAATCTAGCCGTAATATAAAATTCTTACATGAAAAAAAATTGAAAAATTTGTTTGTTTACGTTAAACTTGATCAAGAAATTCGAACATGTTAAAAATCAAGATTACGAATATTTCTTCCCGAGAAATTTAAATGTTTTGATTTTATGATTACAATGTTATTATATTATTTTTATTATTATTAGTGAAAATATGTATTTACGTTACTTAGTTTATATTGCGCATTTATACGATTGCCGTAACTTCAAAATTTATTCGAGCATTGAGCTCTTATTAAAGAAAAGTGCCGTCAATACTAGTTTAAGAATAATTTTTTCTTTCTTTTTTCACGATGAATGATGATGCAAACTATTTTTATTTAATATTAATATTCTTATCATATTCTTATTTCGTAAATTTAATAATCAATCAAAGTAATAAAAATAATTGTTCGAATATTGAGTATTATATACTCGTCGGTAATAAAACATTTGAACATATGATCGAATATTTTTGAAAAAAAATCTTATTGTTGCAAATGAATTTTTTATTCCTCGCTTTTAGTACAATTTGTTATTTATCGTAGCGCTATAAAAAAATTGTTTTACATATTTTTATCTAACAGTTCAAAAATTAATAAAAAAAATAGAATAAATTGTATAGAAAATTTAAACGCAGTATGCAATAATTATATGAACTAATGTTTATTTTTCTTAACAAACTATAATTTATTTATTAAATTTTAATAATGAAACTTTTTGTAAAAAAAATTAAGAATTGATTTTATTAATTAAGAAATGGGAAAATTTTTTCTATCAAGTTTTAAATACGACAAAAGATTACAATTATATGATTCAGTTGGCGGTAGCGATCGTCACAAGGAGCACTCTTAAACATCAAATTTTATATAGCTCTGTTTTAAGTTCGTAGTTCGTCTTTAATGCTTTTAAAATTTTTAAAAAATTTTGCGCTGCGGACGAAGTTATGTAATTTCATTTGTTGAATGGGATATTGAAAAAATATTAAAATAATTTTCAACTAAAGAATATTTATAATTACGAACTCAAAACCAAGCTAAAATTAAACTTTATTTTTGAAATGCATTTGGGACGTTGCTGTTTTTTTCTTTTTTTTATCAAAAGTTGAGTTTATTTCTTTAATGTCATAATTATTACAGATTTTATAGTGTTAAATAAATATATATTTCCTGATATCAATCTTTTTTAATCAATTTCTTTTTAATTTACAGTTATCTATTGTTCATAATAATTGATACCTATAGTAAAAAAATATTCAGTTTTTTAAATTTAATGTCTTTTGTATTTTTCAAATATAGAATTCAGTCGTGTTGAGAGAAATAATTTTTTTTTATTTTGACGAACAAATATACATGCTATAATAGTACATTTCGTAACGGGTATGAAATAGTACATTATTTACCTGGGGTGGAAAGGCTGGACTTACGAAACGAGAGGTTTACAGCCCGAGCCGAAGGCGAGGGATGTATCGAGTTTCGTAAAAAAGCCTTTACACCAGAGGTAAATAATGTAATTTAGCTCATGAGAGCCGAAAATGAGCAAAGAAGTTGCGATTTTGAGGTTAGAATGAGATAAAGTAACTTTATTTATGAAACGAGAAGTTTACGGCCCGAGCCAAAGGCGAGGGTCGTAACAAGTTTCGTAAAAAAGCCTTTTCATACCAGTTGCGAACCGTATTTTTTGCCATGAGAGCCAAGAAAGAGCAACGAAGTTGCGATTTTGAGGTTAGAATGGCAAAAAGTATGTCTTTTTGTATAGTTGGATGAAAATAAATAGTATATTTTTTATCTAGAGAAGACAAGTAAAGAATGCCTTTAATTGTATGTAAATTGTTTTCCGAGTTTTCGACTTGGTAACTATGAGCCTTCGAATCTACTATGAACATTGCATTTTTTGCACGTTACGTACTTAAAATGTAAATAAATTGTCATGAATTCGATCGCGTAGTACAATGTATACATTATATATATATATATATGTAACATGGCGTCTATGACCGGTTTCTGCTTTTAGGTTAAGTTTGCTTATTTTTATTTTAATATTTTGATAATAATATAATAAAATTTAAAGAAATAATTTAAAAGTAGCAGAAATAGAATAGTTTATCATAAAACAATTTCAAATAAAATAATATATATTTATACATAATATTATTAATTTTATTTTGTTATAAGAATTTAAAACTTTCGAAATTTGCGCTTTTTTTGTCGCTGTCGAGTGATGCGAAAAACATGGCTTCTTTTGATCCGGTCGCAAAGACGTTTATTAACTTTAACGTGTAATATCTCAATATTTACCACGGCAATAGGTAATTTACTAGATATCATTTGAAAGAGGAAACTTTCTTTTAGACATTTGTTCATCTGTCTGTTTTTCAAAAAATCACTCCCAGCTTTGCAAATACTCAATTTTGATATATTTTATTCACAGTCCTATAAGAGTCTGTACAAAAAAGTTCAAACTTTAAGTTCTGATTCTATTAAATTTGGCACGGCAAGCCCATAAATTAAGCATACGATCGGATTCAGGACATTTTAAATAATAAAAAACTTTATTGTGTAGTCTTAGAATTTTCATGCAAGAACCTCCTTAAGGCATTCTTTATTTACTTTCATAGTGAAAATACAATTTTTTTTGTTTAGCAAGCCCAAAAGTGCAACCTTTGCGATCGAGCCCATTGAGCAAAAGTGGCACTTTCGGCCCACTAGGCAAAAAAAATGTATTTTTTCAACAGTGGGTTAAAATACCACTTTTGCTCCCGGCACGGAAAACGAAAAGTGCTAATTTTAGCCTCACTGTTGAAAAAAATCGTATATGCGCCACGGAAGGTAAAATGGACAATTCACAGCACGAGTTTGCCTCGTGGTGTCAATTCACTCGTGCTATCGCCTGTCCTTTATTTTACCTCCCTAGGTGCATAATATACTATTAATCCTTTATTTAAATCGTTTTATTTTAGTGGAAATAATTTTATTTAAATCTAAATACTTTAATTATCATTTTAAGAATTTTAAGACAATTATAGAAATTAAACGAATTTCAATAATTTTTCGAAAATGAAAAAATAATTGATTTAATATTTCATATAGTAAAATATTATGACACCATTGTTAATTATTTTCCACATATCTTTCATTTTTTAAAAGATTGAGAATCGAATTTGCTACCTAACTCACAAATCTAACAGACAAAATACAGTTTTTTCGAACATTATTTGGTGAAAAATATAATATACACGGGAGATGAATACATACATCTTTCGTATATAAATTCGCAGAAACGGTACAAAAGTTGAAAATTGGTTTTACTTCTCTGGTGTCGTAACATACTATTAGAGAACGTTTTACATACTAGAATGCTCCATTATTCATTTATGAAATTATTTATTCGTAATTGATTATTTTGAAAATTTATATTCTTTTTAACCCTTTCTGACCCAGTGTCCACTGGAATGGACATAATGTTTTTTGGTTTTTTTTTTCAAATTGTTTAAAAATGACTTCAAATTTTTTCAAAATAAACACCTAGATTAGCTTAAAGTGGGCTATTTCTGATCTCAAAAGGAGTGCCTAAGTCTTTATATTCTTCATAGCAAAGGAAAAGAAAATTTTATAGCGAAAATTGTTTAATAAATGAATAATTATTATCCTAAAAAGTTTATCAGAACATTTTATGATGAAATAAAAATTAAAGTCTGAAAGGGTTAAAGATCTTGAAAATATTTTTATTATGATTTATTAAAAACTATTTTTGTAATTTATATTCATTGAATTTTTAGAATTTTATTTTTATAAATTTTCTATCAAGATGGCTAAAAATCGTAACTCTAATACTCTAATAAAGTATATACTTTATTATTTTATTAATATAACAATTTCAGTAGAAAAATCAACCATCTGATATAATATTTATTATACAGTAAAAAATCATAGATTTTTAAATGTAAGGATATTTTATTAAAATTAGTGATATGTATGTATGTTATGTCAAACTTAACTCATCTGCAGATTTAAAAGTTAAAGAGTATATTAAATATACACGTAACTTAATTATTAAAGAATTATTTTAAAAAATTTTCATTAAATTTTGTAAATTCTATGTAATTTATAATCAGAATATGTTGATGAATCGAAACAGTTTTTCATACTTTTAAAAATATTTCTTTCATTAAGTTTTGTTGAATTTTCTAGTGAAAATTCAATTCATTTTATAATAAAAATTGGCTCATTTGCATGTACAAAGAAATTCCATAAATAGAGAATTTCCAATAAAATACTGCGATATGTATATGTATATATATCGTGAAAAAATTGCAGAATAACACTAATTTTGCAAAACTTTTAAAGAAAAATTCTGCAATAGTAATAGGAATATGTTGTTACATATTATTTTTGAGGAACAAAGTACTATATTTGAGAAATATTGTACAAATATAAATTATAATAATATTTGAGAAATATTATAACCACTTATATTTAACTTGGAAGAAATCGTGAATACTAAGTAAAATAAATTTATTTCGATAATCGTTTTCCCAAAAAAAATAAAAACGAAATAGGTAGAATATTATAGGAACCTTGCGCACAATACACATTGTTCTGGATGGTAGCATACTATAAAAGTTCACTAATTATTAATTTGTTTAGTTACATTAAATTTAATATCATTTATTAATATATATTTATCATTAAATTTGTACCCGAAAAGAGGTAACTATTATGTAATTTTGAAATGTGTTTTCTTCTGTGTTTAACAAGAAAAGGCTTTTTTCAAAGACGAATATTTTCAGTAAATAATTGAACATTTTTTAAATATATTTAACATTATGATTATTGAAAATATTATAATTTTCTTATTAGCGGTCGTAAATTTTTTGAAATTTATTGTTTGAATTTTAAGTTGATAATTTTTAACACTTATTATTCAGTAATGTAATTTTAAATTATGTATAATAAATTACAATAAAATTATTTTATATTTTTATATTTAAAAAAAAACCGCGAAGTTAAATTTTTTTCTTGTTCAATAACAAAAGTAAGACTAAAAAATTTCGAACATTATATTAACTTGTATAAACCTCTTTACGAGCACGTATGTATACATAATAATTTTAGACGCAACTTTATTGAAAGATGCGTCAAATAATTTACCATAAAAATATCTTTGTGTGTTTGTTCCCTTCAATATAGGTCGGACATCGATGAGTACGAAGAGGATATCAATGGTGGAGTTGGTCTACTATCACGTATGACGCGTCCACTTCTTGCCAGGAGACGGCGTATGGCTCTTAAAGGTGCAATTGCTGAGCCTATCACAAATGAGCCAAGTCAAACAATTGACATCCTCAGCAATATCCTTAATAGTCAAGAAATTTGGCATTCAAAAAAATCTAAAATAACCCTCAAATCTGACGGTACTTTCCATATTGATAAACCAAAAAAGGAGCTACCAGAGTGCAATAACAATAATAATAATGACAGTCCTATAAAAATAAGACCTGATACTCAGCCAAACAATGATAAACCGTTAGATTTGACTAATATAAATCCTAATAATCTAATGCAACAAGCTCCAATGTATAACAATCCACGTGGCGGGAATCGCGGTAGCGGTGGTGGCTATCGGGGTGGTGGAGGTGGTAATTATCGAGATAATAACCGCCACAGTCATGGTGGAGGAAATTATAATAGTGGTGGTGGTAGTGATTCTTATTCTAGTGGCTCTGGTGGTAGACATAGTTTTGGAGGCTCAAGTAATGTGCCACAAGATTATTCTGCCAGTGGTCCAAATTTTCCTGGAAACTTTAATTCACCCCATAATGCGCCTGTGATGAATATGCCGCCGCCTTTCCGTGGTCGTAATCCTCAAAATTTTCGAAATCGCTTTCCGCCACCACCTCCACCAATTAATCAAAGTAATCGACCTCCTGGTCCTCAACATGGAGCTCCGAACTTTCCTCCTCCATTTCAAGACCAAGGATTCGTTAGACCCCGAATGCCAGGTTTTACAGGTATTCCACCGCCACCTCCACCCTTAGGACTTAGAATGCCTTTAGGACAAAATAATGAAGCTAGAGGAGCAGTTTATGATAGAGAAGGTAATGAAAATATGGTCGATCTTCAAGGCAAATTTAATCAGACAGATAATAACGATAATAGTCGTTCATTTGCAGATGATGATGATTGCGATATGTATGGTGATTTACCATCACACAAAAATGACAATCAGAATGCTCAAGAGGGTGATGACATGCTTCTTCCACCACCCGAGCCACCTACTGATTTACTTGACTTTGATGAAAGTGAACGTGGTCAAGATAGTGATCGTGAGGATCTTGTAATAGACGATACTCCGCGAGAAGATGTAAATAAACCGACTGGTATGGTTCACGATAAATATGACCCATTCGCTGCAGATAGTGACAGTGATGATAGTCAGCATGGTCATCATTCACATAGGCATAGTGGTGTTAAGAGTAGTCATAACGCTGGGCCAACAGCTCGAGCTCCACCCCTTAGACCTCCACCAGGTCTTTCAGAATTTCCAGGATTAAAAAATGATGACAACGAATCGATAATGGGTGATAATGCTTCTATAATGGGTGATAATGCTTCCATAATGGGCGATAATGCTTCCATAATGGGTGATAATGAATCTGTAGTAGGTGACAGTGATTTTGCACCATTCAAACCGCCTAAGAAAGATAAAAGCCGACAAAGCATATCGAAACCGCTTGAACCACCTCCAGGTATGTTTGACTTCCCTGGATTAAGCATGGAATCTGATGTGGAAGAGAGCCGAAAAGAACAAGAAGAAAAGGAAAAGAAGAAAAAGAAGGTTACTGTTCCAAGAATTCGGTTAACTGCTTATGATGATGATGATGACGACGATTCAGACTCAGATTGTCCAAATTTTTCTATTTACTCTTCCGAGACAATCGATGTAGCTAGACATACAGAGCAAGAAATGTCATCACAAATTGGGCCTTTAGAACCGCCACCTATGCCACCTGAATTTTTAAATCAAGAGTCATCTAAGAGGAAAGCTAAACAAAGTGTTATAACACCTTTAGAGCCACCACCTATGCCTCCATTTGAAGATGAAGATGAGCATATGAATATAGATAAAGTAGAAAATATGGCGCAACCGTTAGAGCCACCACCTTTACCTCTAGGTATGTTTGACGATGACTTACAGAGTAAAGCTGGCAGTCCTGAATCTGTAGCACCATTAGAACCTCCGCCTATGCCTCCTATAGATGATTTGGATGATTTACAAAGTAAAGCTGGTAGCCCAGAGCCACAAACAGTTCCACTTGAACCTCCTCCGTTACCTCCTATGGAAACTTTGGATGAGCCTCCACCGCTTGAGCCACCACCTATGCCACCATTAGATGTTTTGGATAGAGCGACACCAGCTCCACCACCACTTGAACAACCGCCACCGTTAGAACCACCACCACTTCCACCATTGGATGTATTAGACAGAGCGACACCGGCTCCACCACTTGAGCCACCACCAATGTTATCTATGGATGTTGGACCATTGGAGCCACCACCAATGTTATCTATGGATGTTGGACCATTGGAGCCTCCACCCATGCCACCCTTAGATGTTTTGGATAGAGCAACTCCAGCTCCGCCTCTTGAGCCACCATCAATAATGCCGGTTGTAATACCAACTGTCCCATTGATGCAACCTCCAATCCCACCTGTAGAAGCACTCGTACAACCTGTAATTCCACCTCCACTCGAACCCCCACCATTGCCTCCATTGGATGAACTTAATTTAGATGAGCAAAATGATAAGGATGAAGCTATGCCACTTGAACCACCCCCGATACCACCCAGTATTTTTGGCGATGATGAAGATATGTCATTACACTCATCTAGTGATGAAGATGATGAAGAAACGGAAGAAGAATCTGAAGATGAAACTCCAGTTATTGGACCTAAAAACAAAGAAAAACGTAAACGGACTCGATCAGTATCATCTAAAAAAGACAAAGATGAAAAAGATATTACAGATGATAGTCTAGCAGAAAAAACTAAAGATTCTTCAAAAGAGAAGACAAAAGATTCTGGTGCTACTGAGGAAGAAGATGTCATTGTTGGTGATGTGCAACCTAGCGATCTTACAGATGTGGAAACTATGCAATATGCTGAAGCGATACAAAAAGAAAGACAGAATTTAAATAAAGTCCCGGGAAAAATTCAGCTCGACAGTAGAGGTAAAATCACTTTTAAGATTGGAAATTTAAGTAGACTTAATAAAGTTAATCTGTATGATGATATGGATGAAACAGAAATATCACGAATGTCGCTTGATCTAGAGAAGGAAAAAGAAAAGGAAAAAGATAAGGAGGTCGAGAAAGAAAAAGAAAAAGATAGAGATAGGGAAAGTTACAAAGAAAAAGATAGAGAAAGAGAAAAAGATAAAGAAAAAGATAAGGAAAAGGATAGAGAAAAAGATAGAGATAGAGAAAAAGATAGACACAGAGATAAAGACAGAGAAAAAGACAAAGATAGAGACAAACAGAAAGAGAGAGAAAAAGATAGAGACAAAGATAAAGAAAGAGAGAAAGATAGAGATAAAAGAAAGGATCATGACAAATCAGATAAAGACAGGCATGATAAAAGTAAACACGAAAAAGATTCAAAGTCGAAGAGTAAATATGATGACAAAAGTAGCTCAAGTAAATCAAGCACAAGTAAAAGTAAGCACGATGAAAAATCATCATCTTCAAAAGATTCAAAGAGTAAGCATTCAACTAGTAAAAGTAGTAGTAGCAAAGATTCAAAATCAAAATCAAAACAACCTAGATCAGGTTGGGATATCAAACCTCCAGGCATGACAAGTTCCGATGAATCTGAATCTGACAGTGTCATCGAAGGCAGTCCTGTTAGAAAAGACAGTCCTATCGTTATTCAAGATAGTAGAGAAGGATCGCCTAAAGCAGGTGCCAACAAACAGATGAATATTGATTTAGATGAGCTGCAAGAAACATTAGATAAAAGACTTGTTGAATATGAAGTTTTGAAAAAACTTCATCCTGACGATGATGACATAGATCTCCGTGTTGTTGATGAAATCAATTCAAGCAAAGAATCTGATGAAGTTACTAAAACTGCTGAAATTCCTGAAAAAGAATCGGACACAGTAGCTCCTGCTGAAGAAGAAATCAGTAATACAGCTCCTATTGGTAAATTTACAGAATTCAATTTATTGGATGAAATTGAACAAAGTTCTAAGACAGTTACTGAAAAACTAACATTGATAGATAAAACAGAACTTAGCTCTGATAAAGAAATAGAAGAAGAAATGGAAGAAGTGCATCCTACTGAACTAATGGATAAACATGTATCTAAAAGTATTGCACTTGAGGATAACATAAGTGTAAAGTCTATGGATCTTGATATTCCAGATGAAAAAGATCTTCTAGATGAAGTAGAAGCTGAAAAAGAAATAGAAATAGAAAAAGAAGCTCAACAAGAGGAAGAAGAAAATGAAGAAGAAGATGAAGATGACGTTGAAAAATTGTTAGACGAAGCTGCCAAAGGAAAAATTAAGAAAACAAAAGATAGCGATGACGATGAGGATGAAGAGGAAGAGGAAGATGAAGAAGAAGAGGAAGAAGATGATGATGAAGATGAAGAAGATGAAGCATCGCTTACAGGTAAAACCAGCAATAGATCTGAGATCATCGATCTTGATGGTACAGAATTCACTGAAAAACCAGTTAAATTTGTCGGTGATCTTGATAACGATGGCTTTCAAATTGAATCACGCGCAGAAGCTGCTTCAGCTATTCAAGAAGCTTCAACAACACCTGCTCGTAAGAAAACACAAATTGACGACGAATGGGAAGTTGATGGAGCTTTCACACCTTGCAAAGATGAGCGTACTGTTACGAAAAATTTAGATCTACGCGCTTCCTTATCTGGTCGTTCGGTTTCGCTTCTTGAGACTGGATTAGAACCAATAACTCCAACGAAGGATAGAATCAGTGACGGTTTGGATGGTTATAGAACTCCGGCAGGTTACGCTGGTCTTGGTACTGAAGCTATTTCTGAAACGGACGAAGCTATGAATTTTGAAGATGAACTTGCTTTACTTAATATGAGAAGTAAAGATAAGGATGTGGAAGAGGGTGAAATACCTGAAGATAGGCCTAGAAGGCAACAAGCAGCTTTACTCAAAGCTAAAGAATTGCTGCTTCTAGAAGAAGAAAGCAAACGTAAACGTAAAAAAGAAAAGAAAGAGAAATCCACTAAAGAGTCTGAACGTAATAAAGAGAACATAGCCGCAGATAATAATCTAACAAGTACCTGGAAAAAATCAAAAGCTCCTGCTTTAAAGGATAGACAGTACAGAGAAAAAAGATCTAAATCCAAGGATAAAATATCGAAAAAGAAAAAGGAAGCCGTGAAAAAGAAAGAAAAACGCAAAGAACTGCCTCGTTACGATGTACGAAGACTTATAGCTGAAAAACCACGACCACGTAAGGACGCTTACGGTCGTGACATACGTGAAAGCTCTCGTAGTAGATCGCTTAGTTTATCACGAGAGCGTTCGCTTTCATTTTCAAGACGTAGCCGATCTTATTCACCACGCACACGTAGGATATCTAGGTCAAGATCATGGTCCAGAGGTAGACGCTCACGTAGTTATCATTCAGTTACACGTCGAAGATCTCTGAGTCCAAGGAGTAGACGAAATAAAACAAGAAGACGTTCATTATCTAGAGGACGTGGTAGAAGTCGAAGTCGCAGCAGAAGTCGTCGACGTACGCTCAGTCCTCCACGACGTCATAAGTCACGTAGATCTTTGTCGAAAAAACGTAAATCAAGGTCGAGATCAAGATCACACTCACGCTCACGTAGAAAAGATAAAAAGAAAGCGTCATCACGTTCAAGGTCAAGGGTGCGTAAACGTTCACGTTCTAAGAGCGTAAAGAAACGTGATAAAAAGCACTCAAAACGTAAGCCATCGAGATCAAGATCGCATTCACGATCTCTAGATCGACATAGTTGGGAACATCATCATCAGCTTGCGTTAGCTGATAAAATTGTCGATAGAAACTTTGCACGAGAACCAAGTTGGGCAGGACAATGGACACCTTCGTGGTCACGTTCCCGTTCTAAGTCACCGCCACTTGTAAGGCAAGATAATATCGCTCGCAATTGGTCACCACCACCAATGACTCTTTTGAATTCAGTTAATGTACCACCGAAGAATCTCAAAGTTATATTAACAAATAAAGAGGCTATCAAGAAGAAAAAGAAAGAAAAAAGAAAAGAAAGATTAAAACTTAAAGAGGCTGAGAAAAAACGGAAAAATAAAAAAGGTAGAAGTCCACCGCCTTCCAAAGAAGTGTTTGCTAGTGGTGATAATATTTTGGTAAGTGTGTGCTTTAATAAGGATAATGAAGTCCAGCCAACTACTGGATTGCCAGAATTACCCGAAACGATACCTTTGCTCCCACCAGTAAAAAGAAGACGTCGAGAACCATTAGCATTGGAAGCGCAACAAATTATTCCAGCAAAGAAATCGAAGAAAGATAAAGGTAAAGATAAAAATGGATTAAGAGCCAAGTCACCAATCAAAATAACCAAGAAAAAAGAGAAGAAGAAATCTAAGGCAGCTGAGATAGCTGCTAGTAAAAAACCCATGGCCGTTATTGATCTTGATCAGTCACCTTTCAGAGAACAAACGCCTTCACCAAGAGATGTGATTGTTCTAAGTGATGATGATGACAAACAAGCTCAGGCGAATGAGGAACTTGAAGAAGAAATGGGCACTCCAGAACAAACACAAGAATCGCATACTCCAGCAAGACTAGATACACAATTTCTGCAAGGACCAAAGACACCTCCTGAACCACAGGTTAAATTCTCTATTGCCAACAAACAGAACAATTTGAGGCCTTCATTGATCAATCCGTTATTAGAAGAAGAAGAAATGGAAGAAGAAATGAGTATGAATATGAATCATACAGCGGAAATGGAAGAATTAATGGATGAACGAGTCGAAGAAGAACTTGAATTACGTGCTCAAGAAGAGCTTGAATCAAGAATGAAGATTGGTCCAAATACACCACCAGAGCCACCAACTTCACCACCAACATCTCCACCAACATCTCCAGATGTTTATGATCCATTTGATCCAACGAAATCACCTGAAGCTAACAGTCAAGAAGATAACAATGTTGATGAACAAGTAGGTGGAGATTCACCACTTGAACCACAAAATAATCAAGCTTTGACTTCTGAGACTGGCTCTCAAATAAATGATCAAGAAAGTAAATCAACATCCGATAAACCTAAAATTATATCAATGGTAACAATCAAGAGGCCTTCACCTGCATCAAACACTCCACCTCTAGCTGATCAAAATGATGCGCAATCTGGTTTAGATAGTCCAACAGCTGCTCAACAAACGACATCTGCATCTCAGCAGCAACAGCAGCAACAAACGCCACAAATCAATTCATTCCCAGCTATAAATCCTGTATTGGCCACTGTAGCTGCTGCAGTCCAAAGAAGTAATATCTTCAGTGCAGCAAGTCAGCTGATTGGGCCTAGAACTTTGTTACAAGTGAGTATTAAAAAAATTAGGTTAAATAAAGATTTATTAGTTCCTTGGTACGTTTAGTTTATTTAATTTATTTCTATTTAAATTATTACTACAATTTTTATTTGTTATGTCGATAAATAATTTAAATTTTTTGTTTCTATATTACTTTTATTGAATTTTATAATTAAGAAACAATTAATTTTGATGTCCATTATAAAACATAAGCTTATATGTTTAGGAAAGAAAAGAAAGCATGTATTTGAAATTTTCTAGTGTTTTTTTAGTATAATTCTTTTAATGAATTTCAAATTTATCATTTATTTATTAGAAATGGAATTCTAATACTTTTTATTTAAGGTTTCATGAAGTATAAGATTAAGGTAGCTTCAACTATTTTTTGGAAAAAACTTTATTAAAAATATTTAAAAAAACATAAATTATGAGTATGTCATAGATGTCTTAAAAATATGCAGTCCAAATAAAACAAAGCAAATTTATGGAAATTAAAAAATTAAATTTTCATAATTTGTTAAAAGAAATAATTTTTAATGAACTAAAATTGATATGATTTGAATATAAATTATAAATTACAGATATTTTCTTAAATGATAAAATAAAATTAAAGTTTCAAATATAATAATAAATGATTAACATTTAAAAAAAATATTTTTAATTTTAAAAGAAATATTTTGTTCTTTTTTGTAAAGCTCAAATTAGACAGCCCTAAGCACTGAAGCTACCTTAAATTAATAAACATTTTAATTAAATGAAACATTGTTCAACATTTTTTTAATATAAGTTTAGCTTAATTATAGTAATATTTAATAACCTAAAATAAAATTGTAAAATAATATTACGTACCAAGATAAGCACGTTTTTAAAAACAAATTACAGACCAACAGCCTAATTCAAAATCTCCAAACTAAGCAACAACAGGTACAGCAACCACGGCCAACTCTACCAAACATCTTTCCAAATTCAATACCAAAATCAACGCCAATTCGTACAATCCCACCAAAATCAAACAAAAATAATATTTCAATGCTTGGTCAAAATGGTAGCGATGCCAATATTGAAATAAGTAATGATAATATTGATATGTCATCGCCATATTCACCTGGTTCGAGTTTAAGTGATGGCTTGTTTGATCCACCAAGTCCAGCATTTAATAGTTCACCGAATATGGCTTTGTCGAATAAAATTAGAAAAAATCAAGAAAAGAAAAGTACATTTGACGATTTGTTTGATGCACCACCTATTGAACACAAGAGCAATTCACAGAAGGCGCGTAAGGAAACCAAGAAGCCAGATAATAAGAAGAAAAAAGGTAATTTTTATTTTTTAATACTTTTTGTTTATAGGAGATAAAAAATTGACAAGGCTACTGAAAGGTTTAAAATTTTCTTTGTTCTTTTTATTTTAAATATAATAATGAAGTAATATATATTAATATAAGAGATTTAATAATCATTTTTAAATTACACATTAATTAATTCAATTTTGTACAAAATTTTGGTGTTACAGCTGACAAATACAACTTTTCATGTAATTAATTGTTGAATAGTTATAAAACAATATTTTTATTTCTTTCAAACCTATTTATTATAATTATTATATGAATATTTTAAGTATCTTTTTGTTTCATTTTTCTACTCATTTGTTTAAATCAAACCAATGATTACACGTTAAAATTATCAATTCTCCTAAGAAAAGATTGTTTTATGTACTTCATTTTGATTAAATTTTCCCTCAATTAAATAAAAAATTTTTATATTCTCTATAGCAATAAATATGTTCAACAAGAAAATATTTTATTCTTTTAAATTCATAATTTTATTTTTTTAAATCCTATTCACAAAAAACTGTTTATCTTTAATAAAAAAATAATCATTTCCATTATTAAATTATCAATTAATATATGTAAATGTCTGTGTTTAATAAAATAAACATATAATTTTATTATCTCTGTAAAAATTCATGTATGTACAGATGTTGATATTTTTCAAGTAATTAATATTAATCAAAACTTCAAGTCTTTTAAAGAAAACCTTTAGGATCTATTTCGATAATTGTACTTTTTAGGCACCCATTCTAAGATCGGCGTTCGCATGGATGAAAATCAACTTCAAATATTGGATGATCTTCCTAGTTCAGCTGTAGAACTGCAAGTTAAAGATAAGGTAATTTTTCGCTGTAATTACATTTAATAAGTGCAAAAATACAATAATTATTACAATGACGTTATACTTTTTTTATATAGTTCTTAAAGAAATTAAATCGACAAGAGAGAGTTGTCGAAGAAGTTAAATTAGTATTAAAACCGTATTACACAAGGAAACATGTAACAAAAGAGGAATACAAGGACATTATGCGAAAGGCTGTTCCAAAGGTATAATTATTATTTATTATTATAATAATATATTTAGCGAGTTTATTTATTCAACGATTTATGATACATAAAAATATTAAACATTTTTCCAAATGTAAACATATTTTTCTTAACGCGGTTAGCAAAAACCGATTTTCCCACTCGTGAGGGAATGTGATATTTTGCTCAGGCAAAACAGGGACCGAAAATCGGATTCCGCTCACGTTGTTGGGAAAAGTTCTATACCCCACTCGTGGCAAAATAGGTCCCCAACTTGTCTTTTTTATCAAAACGACTCCTGATAGAATGACCTATTTTGCTCACTGGTAGAGTAATGTACTATTCATCAATAAGAATAAACTTATTATCTATTATATACATTATTTTAGGGAGCGCGGTGGTGTAACAGATAGAGCTCTTGCCTTCAACGCGGTGGGCATGGGTTCGAAACCTGGTCAGGTACCTCTGACTTTTTTTCGAAAGAAAATTAGTGTATGTGCCATTTATATCGCGACTCTTAAAAAATCCGACCTCATTGGGTATCGATTGATTGTTGGTCACAAAAGTGGCTGACCATCCATCGGTAGTCAAAGTTTTCGGTATGGTGTATCTGACAGTCCTAGCCTGATGTAATGTGTTGAACGGGAACCGGGTTGGGCTCCCTCGATATCACTATATAAAAAAGATTAACATATAGAGGACAATATCCTCATATAATAACTTTTTTTTTTAAAAAAAAAGAAAAATATACATTACTTATATAAAAATTACTTAAAATATACATTATTTATATTTATTCTTAACTATATTATTTAATACTGAATTTAAAAAATTTAAAAACTAATCATATTTTTATTTTGGGTCTATTAGATTCTTTTTATGCGTCGTGTTATTGTGTTTGTTTTCAGATATGTCACAACAAGTCTGGTGAAATCAACCCCAAGAAAATTGCGGCCCTTATTGAAGCATATGTAAAGAAGTTTCGAGCAAAAAGGAAGTTTGGTGTGGTTGCTCCACCTAGTTCAACTCAAAAAAAGTGAGTTAACTTTTATAATGTTTTATAAAAATAAATTTATTTTCTAATCAATGATGAAATTTATAATACATATATAAATTATTTATGTGTGGATATAAATGTCGTTTTAAAATATGTTGAATATTTTTAAACTTTTCTTTTATACACATATATTTATTTATATTAATAAAAAATATTAGTAAAAACTTTTTGTATATAAGAAAAAAAATCTATTTTTTTTTTCTTTTGTACAGGAAAAATTTGTGGAGTTGATTATACGAAGAGTAAAGAAGCCCGGAGCATTTGTTAAGTTGTACTCTCTTGCATCGGTAGAGCAATTGTAGCTGTTAAATCATGCCCAAAATTTAAAAAAAGTGCACGTTTCGTGTGCATGGTAAGTGATCGTCGTTTTTTAAGAGTTCTTTGAAGAGAAAAAAGTGAAAATAAACAAAAAAAATAATTAATTAAATAAACGGACCGAACGAAGATTCATAAGTGAATTAATCATCGGCCGAACAATGTGTATTGTATGTACATACTTAAACTGAATATAAGCGCAATATTTTTATTTATCCAAGTGCTAGCTTACTTGTGGACTTTAAGAGCGAATTATTATAATAAAATAACGGTGAATTCGTTAATTTTATTCTTCGTTTAGATATGTAATATTTGATTAAGAATAGGAGATATATTTGTAATTAAATAATAAGATTTGAAAAGAGGATAATTTAAGATTAAAAAAAAAACAAAAAAATTATAAATGGAAAGAAATGTTTTAATCTATAATCGTCTTCTTATTTGCGAGTGTTCCATGAGCCGACTATGTTGTGGACATGAAGCACGATCTTTGTTTTTTTTAGTTAATCTAATTTGATTAAGAAAAATCTAGAAAATGAGATGGGAGAGAAAAATATGTTACGCTATCATCGTTCGAACGAATAAATAAATAAACAATGGCGTAACATGATTATATTATTAATTAATAATCTTTTAATCGTGATTTTTTTCAATAAAGAAAAACTTGTATAGTTTGACGAGACGATCTGACATCGAAGAGTCGGTGGTGAAGTAATCGCGATTTTTCTGTTTTTATACCATAATAAAAGCGACTAAATTGAGTGATAAACGATGTTTATCTGTGTAAAAGGAAACCTCAAATAAATTAATTCACAAATATAATGATGTGTTGTACTTTGTTCCTCAAAAAACATTTTTTCAATTTTTCATATTGCATTATATCTTATGTTTTTTTTATTATTGATTTTTTTTTTTGTAATTTTAATGAAAAGACAGTAGTTTTTATTTCAATAGTAATAAATCGGATTTTCATGTTTATTTATGAAATAAGTGATGTTAATATAATTTTATTTAATAGTTGAAGGAAGACCAAATAGAAAGAAATCACGTCTTCAGCAAACGTTTGTTCAAAAGTGTAAGTTAATTTCTGAGTAAAATGATTAAAAATTTAATTATTTTTTTTAATTTTCGTTGAAAATTGTTTTCAAGTTTTTTGACTGATAAAAGAAAGTTTATATTTTAATTTATTATCAAAATCAAAAGTATTTAAAAATCATTTTATAACACTCGGGGCGTAAAATGCTCACAGTGCGAGAAATTTCATTTTATGCCCGCAAAGCAGTGCATAAAATGACCATTTTACGCCCCTCGTGTTATAAAATAGTATATGCACCGCGTGCGCAATGTACTTTCGCTCGCACTCGTCGCGAAAGTACATTTTACACACTTGGTGCATAAGGTACTATTCTAAAAGTTTATAGTTCTTTTGATTGTTGGAATTATTTTATAAACATAAAATAACTTTTATTGAAAATTATTTTCAGAGTTTTTCACTATTTATGATAATTAAAATCATTTCATTTCATATCTGAATATTATCAACAATTAAGGAGTTAAGATAAAAAATATATAATTTATGACTAATTTATCTAGTTACAATTTTTTTATTAATAAATACTTCTCTTTTTTGTTTTTATTTTATTATAACTTATTAAAGTTTGTGCTTACAAATAAAACAATTTAAATTATAAAAATTTAAAATAAAAAAAAAATTGTAATTTTTACCACTTTAGCAAATGTTTGAATAAAAAGGTCTATTTCTTGATAAATCTTATGCTGTTTGCAAAAATATTAAATTTAATATAAATAAAACTGTTAATAGACTTATAAAAAATGTATTGTTTATATACAAACTATTATTGCTAATTTTAAAAAGATTAAAATAGTCTTTTACCATACATTTCTTTTTGTCAAACTGTTTGATACTTTTTGTTTAAGGGAATGTGAAATACCGACATTACAGTTTTTCAAATATTTTATCTATCATCCAAAAATTTTAAGAATATCTCTATATTACAGCCTTCCATTTTTACTGATAAAAAGGCTAATATAGAGATATTTCAGAAATTTTTTGAATAAAGATTAAAAATTTGGAAAACTGCAACGTCAATAACTATGTATAGTTCATATATCTTATTACATTCCTTTAACCACGATTGAAAATATGTAGAATTATTGTTTAATTTATTTTCAACCTAATTAATAACATTTATTACAGTGAATTATTTTATTTATTAAAATTAAATCACATGTTTATGAAATATTTAACAAGTATTTCATTTTATTAGAATTAATCAATTTTTATATTCTTTAACTCTCCTCTCTTTTTTTATATTATAAATAGCATGATTTATTTATTAAATGAAAAAAATTCACAAACATTTGAATAAAACAAAAGTTTCTTATTTAAATGTCATAAAATTTATATTTCTTACGTACATTTTATCATTTATTTCACTTGATCACAGATTTTTTATAACATAAAATTATTTCTACAATTGTAACAATAATAATATAAATAAGTCTTGAAAATTAATTTTATTTATGAGTAATCAAAATACATATAAAAAAAGTTATTGATTTTATTGAATTATTGATTTATTTAGCATTTGCAAATCCAATGCGATCATTACCCATGTCAAACTCAGTGTAGAAACGACCAATAAATACGTCACCTAAGATCCATAATGGACCATTTGGTGGTGGAATGTCCATGCCCATAAAACCACTTAAACAAATAGTTTTACCAAATTGAGTAACCTGAAAAAATAAAATTTTATTTATGTATTTTTAGTAAAATATAATAAATTATGAAATAAATTAAATTTTTTATTGTTGAATTACAGCTAGATTCGATCAACATTGGAATAGATTATTTTTTATACCCTAATAAATTTAGTATTGTTAACATTTGTCATAAAATAATAATTGATAAAAAATAATAAACATCAACAAAAACATTTTTATTAATTGTTAACTTTTTTTTTAGATTTACAAATTTTTGTTAAAATAAGTAAATAATATTTTTTTAATTACCTTGAGTACATAATCTTCTCCCTTTAAAGAGAACGATTTTCCACCAACAACAAAATCGATTGTAGGTAAATTTGGTATAGAATCGCAGTTTACCTTTAAAGATAAAAAATTATGTGAATGATTTTTAAATATTATTTTGATTAACTTAAATAATATATTTTCAACTTACCATTGCTTCACCAGCCATAATTGGAGTAGCACCAATTTTTTTGTTGATTCCTTCAACTTCTGAAACAGGTCCAGCAATGAGAGAAGTTCCAGTGTCAGCAATTGCTTGACAACCATTCTCACAGAATGATTTATCACCGATTTGAATTCTAAATCATAGATAAATTTATGATAATGTATTCTATGAAAAGTAAAATTATAATTATTTTATAAAAATAAACATACTTATCCATTTGGAATTGCCAATAAGCTTTTCGACTTACAGGAACATATGTGAAATCACCAGTGTAATGATTAGGATCAGAACCACCTAAAATCATTTCTCCACCGATTTTCGCTGACGGATCTCTAATAAAAAAGTATAATTGATTAATAAAAATTATTTATTGGAAAAAAAAAATTTATTACCTATTTAAATAAAAGCTGAAAACAGGCTGCGGCACAATATGCTGCTTTACCATTTGATAAAACACAGGAGTGACACCATCTACAGCAATTGATGCATAAGCCATACCTAAAATACCATCAAACTTAGCTGCGACAAAGGCTAATCCAGGTTCACTCATGGCTTCAGCGAATGTTATATCTTTTACATTTACACCACCAATCTGAATTATATTTTTTTATTATTACAAAATGTTCACATATTTATATCATTGATCTAATTATATTAAACTTACACCAACAACATCAGTAGACAAAAATCCAGATAAACTTCCTGATCCATAACGAATAGCAAATTCAGTTCCATTAGCTTTATAGGAGCTCGATTTTTTATAATCATACTTATTATGTAATACTGCAGAAATGAAAATTTATTTTTTATATTAAAATATATTATTTTAAAAAAAGATTATTTTCTTTTTATGAAATATTAATAATTATTATCAACTTAATTTAAATACTGACGGCAGGCTATGTTGGTAAGATGACATTTCTTAGATGGGACCCAAAGATTTGAGGAACCAGTATCAAAAACAACAGTGAATTTTTGTGGAGGTGAACCAATGGTGATTTCTCCATAATACTGAGCATCCAGATAATTAGACAGTGGCTCTGGTACTGGATCATTTCCATATCGCAATTTCAATTGATGAAGTTCTGTTCCTACTTCCTGGAATTTCCTTCTAGCACTCTGAGTCTTATACAATGGAATTCTGTAATAAAATGTAATTATTAATAATGTATATAAACAATATATCATTTATTTTATATTAATAAATAGCATGGAAAAATGCTGATTTAATAAAAAAAAAGTATTTTCATTTACTTTGAATTGAAAAAAATACAAATTATTATTTCTTTTATTAATAAGCATTATGAATATGACACTAAGAATGACTCATAGTAGTTTATAAAAGATTGAATTGTAACATACACATAGCAACAAAACAGGAAAAAATGTAATAACATATAGCAACGTATCAGTAACTGTATTTATCTAAATTTATGTTTACTTATTCCTTGCTTAAGAGAAAATGTCAAAGTTCATAGAGGTGATAACTTTGTTTTTCACTGAATGATGGTTCCCACTGTAAACTTTTAAGCATTCAAGAATTTATAATATTTAACGAAAATTCATATAAATTTAAAAATAAAGATATTTCTTTTTATAGACAAAAATATTTAAATATTTGTAATCGTTTGATCGTTAGATATCAAACAATGACAATGTCTATTGACATATTTTGTGTCAATAGAGGAATACTTCTAGTCATTTTATTATTTGTAAATATTGATGAGCTAATAGAAGTCCTTCAAAAATATTTTAAACTATTGTATTCGTTAGAAACGTTTTTATGATTTATAAAGTCAAAGTGTTTGCAATAGAAAGACCAACAAATATAGACATCATATATCCAATGAGAAGACATTAAAATGATATAGCGTATAAAAAAATTGATTTTATGTTTGATATGAAACATTTAAAAATGTAATTACATTTTTTTCCTAACATTTAACCACCAAAATGATACTAAACGCAACGGCATAAAGATAAAATTGAAAATGTAATGTTTAATACGATTAGTAAACACAAAAGAAAGAATATGACGCTGCGAATTTCAAAGCTAATCACCTTGAAAGAATACTTTATAATCCAATTATAATATTACTAAAAAAATAAACGTAACTATTACTTACTTGACAATATCTGCATTGATCAAAGAAAGACAAAGACTCGCCAGAAAGACGAATCGTAACATTTTGCCTTGTAAATTATTTCGTCGAATCAATAAAAATCAATTGTTATGCTCAACACAATGCGATGCTTAGGAGTGCACTGAGGAAAGGAGAATGAATCTACTCCAAAATACGAAGAAACGTTTAGCTATATGATTTTGATGTTTTTGTACGTCATGTGATTCAATGCTATATATGTATACATTCGTGAGTATATCATTTTAAGCTCCGACTCCAAGCGTTTATTACTTATTCGTTGACGCGGTATACTTGTAAATCGGATTTGAGGTTAGCGCGTCATATAAATTTGAACTTAGAATTCAAAGTCTTAAACTAAATTTTATTTTTTTTTAAAATGAAGGCGAAAAATTTTTTATTTAAAAAAAAAATATATTTTATTTATTGCATGTATATAATAAGCGGAAATTCTTACAGTGTTGTACAACGCATCCTTATTATAATGAAACAATTACACTACATTCTTTTGTTATTTATTCCAATTTACATATTTTTATAACCTGATTAAAAATCTAAGACGTATAAGAAGTATTATTTTAAATAATTTTTGTAAAGTGTTGAATTCTAAATTTCAAAGATTTTCTTGATTGTGAAAAAAAATAAAATAAGCGAGTCATAATTAAAATAGTAAAATTTGGATATCAAATTA
Organism: Anastatus disparis; assembly: GCA_017163975.1. Classification (NCBI taxonomy): domain Eukaryota; kingdom Metazoa; phylum Arthropoda; class Insecta; order Hymenoptera; family Eupelmidae; genus Anastatus; species Anastatus disparis. The sequence goes on from JAFFSR010000251.1 coordinate 9,740,009, forward strand.
TTGTTACTCTTAACTATAAATCTATATTGGTAAGAATTTTGATTATTATCAGTAAACTGTTAGTTACATTTCGTTATTAGCTCTTTAAGTTTCAAATTTATACAGAATGAATAAAAATTCTGAAACAGTTAAAAAATTATGTAAGCATTTTGAAATAAATCTTTAGGTCTCTTTATTACGTTTGAGAGCACGAGTTCAAAATGGTATGCAAAACTGTATACGAAAACCAACTGCCGACTCCTCTTTCAGCTGAAAAATTTTTTATTTGCTCAAAAATTATGCAAATGCAATTAAAAAATTTTTTGCTAATGCGAAACAATTTCAATAATTTGAAAGATATTTCGTGTATGCAAAAATTTAAAGCGAAATAATTGTTATTTAATTTTTAACATTTTTAATGTATGCTAAAATATCCACCTAAATATAGAGAACGACAGCTGAATTTTTCTTTCCTTTTCTAATTAAAAGATGTATTTTTTTGTTAAAACTATTAAATTCTCAATATTTTCTTCGATTAAAATTAATTATACTGCTTCATTTTCAAGAAAAAGTATAGATAAACTTAAAAAATAATATTCTCTGTTCTAACATTTAATTTTTCAAGTTTTTCAAACTTCTTAAAAATGAAATTAGTTTTTTCTTTATTACAAAACATTGCTTTTTATGATATAAGACGAAATTATCTCTTTGTATTTGACTGTAGTTACTAATTTTTGCTGACAAATTATTTAATGAAAAGAGGAGAGAGATTCGATAGCTTCTCAAGCATAATGTAATGAAAACTTTACAATAAGATATTAATAAAAAAACATTCAATTTTTTACGTTCTTTAGAATCATAAATTTACTATGCGAGAAAAAATAAAAATAACATATTTTCGACGAAACACTTAGAAAATTAGTAAACATATTATTCAAAAAGTAACAATTTACTTGAATAAATGTTTACAGAAAAAAATAATTATTCAACTTATATTATTTTTTGTTTTTATGTTCATTGGTAAATAAGTATATCACGTATTTTGCTTATTTAAATGAAATAAATTGTATGATGCCATTCCTTAGAGGTGGCTATTGCTATGAGAATAATCATGAATTAAACTACTTAAAACTAAGATAATCCAACAAATATTACAAAATATTAAATATTTTTATTTTTACAATCAATATTTGTTACTTATAACGATATTTTACGCATATTTTTTTTATTTTTTCAAATGCATAAATAAATTATTTAAACTTATTCTTAATAATATTTCTATTAAAATCTTATCTTTTCTATAAAAATAAAAAAATTCTTTATTAAAACAATTTTATTTTTAGTTTTTGAACTACTGTTCACTTGTAGCTATAGTATATATATATGCACTTAGTTGTAGTAAACGCATTTTATTATTCTAAACTGAATAACTTTTTACAGTGAAAATTCAATTAAAAGTATACTTTATAAAAATACTTAACGTATATATATATATATATATATTTATATTTACAATTCACATGATGGTTTTCCGCTTTTTCATCATACGGACTATATTGATTGACGATTATAATCAGTTTTGAGAACCTTGTACCTTAACTTTTTCTCACTACTCCACACGATGTGAAATTATCATATAAATACAAAATTATAAAAGAAAAACATGAAATTATAGAACTTTCAACGACATTATATACGTATAAGGGAGAGGGGGGCAAATTTCCAGATGGGGTAACTTTAAGAATGCTTAATAATCTCACACATGAAAATTTTTATCCGGGGTCAGTAAGATAGATTAAAAATATATATAAAAACGAACTTTTTTATACAACTTCTAGTAGATTACTTGATAATTTTAATTCGTAACAGCCACTTCTTTTTTTTCGCAACGCCTTCCAAAACTTTTGGGTTGTCTAAAAATACATCTCATAATTCTGTGTGAACGAAACGATTTGTCATGTAATAATAAGTTTATGGTACATTAAAAAACAAAAATTTTGACACCTAGTATAACCCGATACGTTAAGTTTAAGCTTAGTACTGACAGTTCAAAGATTTTTAATCATTTGGGGCAATTTTCCAATACAATGTTAATTAATACGGATTTTTTGGAAAATCGCTTTTTTATTCATTTTATATCAATAATTTATTTAATATTCATACGAATATTATTATGTTAATATTATCTTTTTGTGATTATTAATGTATTAATGATTAATAAAATAGTCAAAAATTTGAAAAAATTCGTTAAATAAAAAATTTAATTGTATTTTCCAAGTTTAATAGTACAATCGGAAAATAGCCCCAACGCAAAAGGAAAGTTGCCCCATACATGGGGCAACTTTAAAAAAAACAATTTTTATTTTTGATCCAAACTAATGTTATGTTAAATGAATAATAAGGGAACTGGACCAATTTTTTTATTCAGTTTGAAGTCTAAACTTAGCGTTAATGCTTTGGTAGAGTCAATTAGTTCACCATCGGAGAAGAAATCTTCTCTCAAAAAAATGTCCGGAATTTTGCCCCACTTTCCCCTACATGTGCTAGAAGTCAATTTCGTTGCAGTGCGTTAAGTGCAAATCGTATAGATAATTTTTTATCATTTTTGTATTTAATTTTATTCCATAGTAATATTACGGTAGAATATATTAATTTTTGCACAAATCAGCATTAATGTTCATTTTAATAAATGTTAATTTTCATGCACATATACCTTACTTTAATGATCGAAACATTAAATTTCACTTGCAAACGTTGAACTCTGCATCAAATTTCATATCTTTTTCAACAGTACGAAATTTGCCATACATTTCGTTGTATTACAAAGTAATAAAAGCATCTCATGCGATCTGTGAAGTTCTTGCACTCCTTCGTGAAGTCTTATGAAAATTATACAAATTCTTTTTCAATTAGAAATTTTTGTATAATCTTAAAATATAAAATAATTTATGAGATCCACTCAGAAATTGATTCGTTCGACAATTTTAATTATTAAAATACGTGAATATTCCGATGAAAGTTATTATATGGATCTTTTTTTGGTCTAATAACCAATAATTTAACGTAAATATTATCAGCGTTAAAAAAAAACAATTTATTGAGTAAAATTTATTTGCTGAATTGTGTCACGAGATCTCATCCATCCTTTCAATGTTGAATCCAAAAGAAGTGTTGGACAATGAGCAATCGATCTATATTGTTAATAATTCTATGTTTAATATAAGAACATTTATTTAATGTATCATTGAATATAGAATAAACACTATAATTACTTGGATTCTACTCCGTCTGAACTAAATTTTAAAAACGTATTCGGCATCCGAAATATCATTGATGGATTATTAATCGATTTAATGAATTTATTTCTCCACTTGATCGCATCTAGTACTGAAATTGTTTCTGTTAAATTTATTTTAGGACTTGTCCCGTTGTATTTTGTTTCAATAATAGACCCATAGTTGTACTGATCTTTTGGTGTACCTGAATTTTAAATAACGAGTATTTATTATTAAAAATTTTTTTAATTACAGCTTATTTTTTATTATCATTTATCAATATTGTGTAAAATATTTTCTAGGACAGTTTTACAAATTTAACTTAATTTTTTGAGCTATATTTTTATAAAAAGTTTGTTTAAATAAAAGTGACAGCGCAGTATATTAAGTATTCAGAAATTAATTTTTTTGGAAAAAACCTTACCAAAAATTTTTGGAGTTCAATTAATTTTATATAGTTGATTAATTATATAATTCTCAATATTTTATTAAATTTGTGAAAAAATTTACATTTTATTTAAGTACATTCTAATAATCAATATCGCTTGTCATCAGTTGTCAAAATTCTTTTATATTTACTTACGTTTCTTATAAAAAATAATTATTTATTTATTTATTATAATGAGATTTAAATTCTTTTAAAAAATACAAGATAACATGTAAATCTAACGTTGTACTCAAATTTAAAGTTAATCATAACATTGAATAAGGTAGACATTAATATCTAATACACAGAGAAAAATGATGTAATAAATATTATAATAATTTGAAGTAAAGTTTTTATAAACTGTTATCATGACTAAAAATTACCATCAATCTTGGTAAAATGTGTTAGAGATATAATAAAAACTTTTATATTTCTGGCAAATATAATAAAAAATTATGGTAAATTTTGGCCATAATGGAAGTCCGTGACAATTTTAAATTATTGTAATTTTTATTCAACAATTTTTCTTTATTTATGTAATATTTATATTTAAATATTAAGTAATCTGACAAGGAGAATGCATTGCATTTGGGTCTCGGATTTTCTTCTAACTTTGGGATATTTTTTCTTACATAAAATCATGAAAAAAGCTGCGTACATTCGGTCCAACGCTCGATTTTTTCCGAGTTCTAAGCAGTTTTGTCTGTTTTGTTAAAAAATTTGCATTTGCTTTATAGTTTTACAGTTTTTGAACTACTTATTCTATAAGGTTTTTACTGATTGTATATTAAAGTTGAGATTAAAATCTATCGATTAAAAAAAAAAGTGTCCAAAAATCTCAAACTGTTTACAAGTTATAAGGGAATGAAAATAGGGCAAATATTTAGTTGAAAATATGCATAGAAAATTAATGCTGTATTTTAGTCTGAATTTCATTTTAATTTTCATCCCTTCATAACTTTTGAACAACTTGAGATTTTTGGACACGTTTTTTTTTTAATTGATAGGTTTTAATCTCAACTTTAAAATGCAATTAGTAAAAACCTTATAGAATAAGTATATCGAAAACTGTAAAACTATAAAGCAGATGCATTTTTTTTTCACAAAACAGACAAAACTGCTCATAATTCGGAAAAAATCGAGCGTTGGACCGAATGGATGCGGCTTTTTCCATGATTTTATGTAAGAAAAAATATCCCAAAGTTAGGAGAAAATCCGAGACCCAAATGCAATGCACTTTCCTTGTGAGTTTCAAATATTAAATAAACCTGAATAATAGGTATTTTAATTTTGAACATACTTTTGTTTTATTTTACCACTTAATCCTAATATCAATTAACTTTTAATGATTATTACAATTATAATTTAAAAATAAAAACTTCAATTTAACTCCAAACAAAAATTCCTTATGATTCATCACTAATTTTAATTTTTAATTAATTAATTAATAACTTCATAAATATTCAATGGATTCTTAATTATTTTCACTTACTGTAAATTGTTGATATATAAGATAGGAACAATATATAAGTAAATGGCTTCATGATGCTTTTTCTAAAGCTCTACTCTTCCGCTAGTTTAAACCACAAAAGCAATAGTTAAGTTTCGCACACTACCTTTTTATACCATTGCAAAAATCTGGAGATAGTACTTCTGGTTCGTTTTTTTTTTTCATTACAGTACTTGCACAACATTTGAAACCGGCAAAGACAGGCTTGACTCCTACTACCGCTTTTTAACTCTTTTATCAGACATGTGTCTCTGTTGATGTTAAATGTTGCGCAATCTTACAACTAACTTATTTTTACATGCGAAGGTACGAAAATTTAAAAACTTTTTACTGTGAAACGTGTTGCGTTAATAATGTTAATATTATTTTTTTTTGTATCTGAATATTTATGTTTTATAAAAGAAAGATTTTTTATTATATTGCATTATCTAAATTATTTCTTAAACAAAACACAAGTATTTAAATACAACAAGCAATAATAATATTAACATTATTCATGTAATACCTCTACTAGAAATTCAAAATAATTTCAATCCAGGAACGGCCCACTAATCAAGTTACTAATTTTGGCTATAAGTAGTTAATAGACACCGATTTTTATCAGAGATATCACGTGTATATGTTTTTATTTTATTGTTTTATATTTATGTTAATTTTGCTTTCTGTTAATAATTCATTATAAAGTTAAGATTATTTCATAAATGATGCACCATCAAAATTAATCGAAAAATTTCATAAATTTTGAGAATTAAAAATAAAAGATTTTAGAATAAAAACTAAAATTTAGAAAAAATGTAAAAAAAAGTGACAAAACTTTTCCTTCTGATTTCATAAAGTATTTATTTTAAAAATTTAAACGAGTGAACGGATAATTTAAACTTTCCTGTTTAATCTAAAATAAACGTATGCATTAATATTATTAGATGTTATTTAAAATGACCTTATTTACTCTCTAGTGCTCTTCATGTATTATTTACATATAGATAGTATTGTAATATTTTCCGGTCCGTCGACAAATCTTCTATGCATTGACATATGTAAACATGCAATGTGTTCATGAAAGAATTAATTTTTTTACTCATTGAGATGGTTTTAACACTTACGTGTCTAACCAAAATCCACTAACAAAGTATGAAATATATTTTAAATATAAGTAAATTTTATTTCTCTCACTAAATGTTAATATTCATCATTAAAATATATTCATATTAAAAATTTATAAAATTTAAAATTTTTACATTTTTTTCATGTTTTTTATTTGTAATTTTTGATGATTTCGAATTTTTAAAACATCTATTAAATGTTTAAAATATACTTTTTTTCGATATTTTTTCCCAAGTTCTTCAGCTTTTTTACGAAAATTTACAGAAATCACTTGAGTTTAGGTTGACTAGACAAGTTAAGAATCATGGTAATTATTCTACTACAATAATGACCTTATTGTCATTATATTTATTTATCTTTACGTAAAGTTTAATCCAAAAGCTCATTTCATCCAGGCTTTTATTTCTTAGATGAAAAAATAATACTTTTGATATTTTTATTACTTACCTAATGTTTTTATTAATATTTCAATTAAAATATTTTCATTTTACCCTAGTGTCAAAATTGAAATATTATTAATTTCATATAATTTTTTTACACAAACTTTTAATTAATTATCTACAATGTCAAATTTTAAATAAATTGTCAAATGGTTTTTGAATTTCGTATCAAGTGATATTTATATACAAAATATACTTAATTGTAATAAATTTAATTCCAAAAGCACGAGAAGTTGCATAAGATGACACCTAATGTGATTTAATAGTTATTTTTTTCATATTTTATAAAAAAATTTGTGCTATAAAGTACTGTTCTTTTTTAAGAAAAATAATCTAGATAAGACTGAACAAAAATATAACATAAGTAAATTTTCCAAAGTATATGATAGATATGAAAATATAATAGATAAAATTAAGGATTGTAAGTATTTAGCAGATATTTTTATTAAACATTTTTATACAACATATATTATAAATGTAGCAAATATAGATTATAAAATTATCAGTAAAAAAATAAAAAAAGATTAACTCATACATGTATGAATAAAGAATAAACGTTTAGAAATTCCATAATATAATTTGATATTTAATAGAAGCATTTGTTGATTAAGTCGAAAAAAAAAATTCAAAACAATCCTGAAAAATATCGATAATGATTTTAGAAAACAGTTTGACCTATGCGAATAACATTATCATCCATATCAAACTCGGTATAAAATTCCATCATGAAAGCACCACCAAGCTCCCAAATCTGAGTATTATCCTTCGGAACAAACGGACTCAAACATACTTCGATGCTTCCAAGGACAGCCTGATAAATCACCAATTATTTTAATGGTCATATGATATTAAAATAATAAATAGTGCGTTATCTTATATGAATATTTTTATTTTGATTTTCGCTCAAAAGCTGAGATTGTACTTACATGTTGAACGTAATATTTTGACTCGATGACAAACTCATCACCGTTGAGGATAAAATGAATTGTTGGTAACTTGGCATAATCTCTGCAGCTCACCTGCAACATTTTATTATTTTTAATATTTTTTTTCTCATTAGATTTTTTCGTACATATATCACGATATGTAAAATTATAAATAAATTTAATTTAAATTTTGAAAGGATTTTCTGAAAAATGCATTTTATCATGGATAAAATTAAATTTCTGCAATTTTTTGTAAAACCATGGAAATGTATAAAATATTTCATACTTTGTGGGATAATGGAACAGATATTTTATACTTTATCGTTCTAAAAACTTATTATCATGTGATGACGTACCGTGTATCTGTTAATTTCAGGAATGTACACAGCATTTAACATATAATTTAGTTTTGTGATTTCCTTCATTGGTCCACTGATGACATTTACACTTGAATCAAAAATCGCAATGCATTTCTCGCCAATTGGATATGAAGTTTTATGTTTCATAGCGAAAATGCTAAAAATTAAGCAGTATGTTAATATTTAAATAATTTTTAAACATAAGAAATTTTTCTATTGTATTTTCGTTAATTTACCTGTCTATTTGAACCTTCCAAAGTTTTTTTTCAAGTAAATTAAGCGTGGTAAGCGTATCATTCTTAACGTGTGTCCTTTGCTTTCCGCCAAGTATTATTTTCCCAGCTCTTGCTGTAGTTTCATCTCTAGAGATTTTTAGAATTTATTTAACAAATTAATCGACGGTTTATTGCAGCATGTATTTAATTTTAGTATTAATTAAAAGAATATTTTTTTCACCTTACCAATATTAAAAATTTTCAAATAAATTTAATAACAAATAAGTTTTATACCTGTTCATGTAAAAAGTGAAAACATGTTCTTGTGCGACATTTTGATATATCATATTATGAAAGAATGTTGGAATATTTAAAGTCGATGCATCCTTATATGCTAAGCCAATAATGCCGTCAGCCCTATATCCAATAAATGGACGTAAAGATATATGAGTTGCTTCCAAAAATGTATGGTTCGTTACTTTAACATGTGGTAGCTGTAAATAAAATAAAAAGAAATTTTTAGTATATTACACACCAAGGGAGGTAAAGTATTGGCGAGTCCATAGCACAAATAATTTTTTCGCCATACCCTACCCGAAACTACGACTTTCGTCCCAACGCCAAAAAACAAAAGTCATAGTTTCGTCCCGAGTATAGCGAAAAATAGTATACACTCCACGGGAGGTAAAATGGCGACCCCATAGCACATATTTACTACCCTCGCCTTCGGCTTGAGGTGGCAATTATATGTGCTATGGATTCGCCAATACTTTACCTCTTTTGGTGTGTAATATACAAATTTACAACACCTGGCCCGAAAGCACCACTTTTTTTCCTAGCGTCGAAAAAACAAAGTGTTATTTTCGGCCCAGTGTTGAAAAAAATCGCATTTTCACTACGGAAGCAAAAAAAGAATGCCTTAAATCGTATGTTTGTCCTCCTCGCCTTCGGCTCGGGTGACAATTTAGGACATTCTTTACTTTTGCTCCCTAGGTGAAAAATAAACTAATAATCATAAAAATTCACTTACGTGAAATGTATCGGTGGACAGAAAACCAGCTAATGATAATTCATCGTTACTTAAATTCACGAATTCACCATTGGGTATGTAAGATGACGATTTTGTACTATCATACCGATTGTGTAATCCTAAAATTATAAATAATTTTAGTATTTATAGAATAATTATTAATTCTCTTATTTCATCATTTTGATGGAAATAAAAATGTAAAAAAATGAAAATTAATGCGTAATATATCTTTATAAATTTATGTTTAACGAATTTGAAATTCTTTTCATTTGAAACTTATTTTTATATCATAGTTTATTTAATATTTGATGTATACAAATAAAGATTAGAAAATTTTAAATTAACTGCAACCAGGCGCTCGCCGTGAAGTACACATTCAGCACTTCGCGTCTTAGACGTCTTTTCATTCGGAAATTTAGAGTCGTATTAATCTCAATTTATCACTTTATATTCTAACTAATATAATATACGTACAGTATTTTTCTTTTTAAAATAAATCTAATTTTTTTGGAAAACTTAAAATCCAAACAAAACAATCCACAATTTAAAAAAATTTTTTAATAATAGATTGAAAAGTTTTATTTATTATTTAGTTTTATTTTTAGAAAAGATAGAAAATCTTAAATGGAAAATAATCTACAAAAAAAATTTATTTTTTACTTACATTAAATAATTAAAATTTAAAAAATAATAGTTTTAGAGAAATTATATTTTTTAGAATTTTCACGTACCACCTGTAAGAGGAATAAGAACATTGGGATCTAAAATTAGATTAATTATACAATATATTAAAAATAAATAAATATCTCACAAGAATGCAAAATGACAATGTACAGTTTGAGAATCGGATTTTATTGCAAATGTTTTAATTATTTTAGAATGTATGCCTACAATTAAAAAAAAACTGATTAGAGATCACTTGCGTAAATCTGAATGTGATCAAATACATATTTTTGTGCATAATAATTAAGTTGCAAAATTATAAATTTTTCGTTTTTTATGAAATACAATTTTAATAAATTTTTTCCATCCAAAATAAAAATAAATACTTTTATACATTTAATAGTACATATTTTTTAATATTCACGTAAAATTTTTTAACAATATTATTTTCACTAGGATATCAAAGAAAAAGTATTACACTTTAATGATATCATTCTTTTAATGTTTCCTTTTAAGAATATTAGACCAGTTTTTTTATCTTTTGAAACAACATCATCAAGAGAAACAAAGAAATTACTCACTGCAAACGATTTCGGTCCAAGGGCAATGGGACGATGGCAAATAAGTATCGGCAAAAGTTGTTGCAAATAATACTTTGAAAGTTTGTGCAGGTGAACCTACATTTACCAACCCGTAATATTCACCCTAAACAAATATATTTGATTTTATTTCATTGAATTAAACCTTAATTTAAAACTAATATTATTATTTTACGTTTAAAAATTTGTAGAGAGCAACGGTATCGTAATGCCAGGGTTCGTTTACGGAATTGGTTATACGTTTTTTGGCTTTTGAGATGCTGTAAGTTGGTTTCTTTTCGTAAAGATCGAATCTGAAATTTAGCAAAATTATTGCAGAAATTGCAAATATTTTAAAATAAAAGAAAATTTATTTTTGATTCATAAAAATAGGCGATTAAAATTTGTCTTTTATTAAAAAATTCTTTAAATTATTTACATTAATAGTATACTGCTCCTTGAACAATTGAAAAAAAAAATTTTCAGGAAAAAGATATATTAATTTCTTGGAAGAAACTAAAATATCTACGTTTTCTTAATGGAAGCATAAGAAATTTTAAGAAAGTTTGTAATATTTAATAAATTCAGATAATTTTAATAAGTTTTATATAAATACTTACTCTACTCGACCTGCAACTATTCCTAGAAAAATTGAAAAAATTACTAATAAACACTTGTTTTTCATGATGAAAAAAATATATCAAATGAAAATTTATTAAGATGCCAGATTGACTTGTCATGCAATACTAAACTAACTTTCTCGAAGTTCCATGCAACTGATATTCCTTTATCGGATCTCTTTATTTTGAAAAACTACCCCGCGGGATTCCCTGAAATTTAAACTTTGATGATAATCATGAACGCTAGCGCCTTTAAAATTTTAATTGACCAATCTAAATCTTTATTGAAAACGAAGCTTAAATTAGAATGAAATTTCCATACATTAGTCCAGTCCAAATTTTAAATATTGATTTAGGTTCCATTCAGAATGAATTTAAATAATGCTACAGATTTTTGTAGTGAACGAGAGTACCAACTGTTTTCTTTCTAAAATAAAATGAAACACATCAATAAATGAGTAAATTTTTAAATACAAAAGTTTGCACTCTTGTAGATCATTGCACTTCTCCATAATCTTATCATGATTCATGAGTCATTTTTGTTTTATTTTTTTTCTAAATAAATAAAATAAAAATAATTTAAATTAATAATTAATTAATAAATTTATAAAGTAACTAACGATAATTAGTTTTCTTTTAAACTCGTACTTGATCACTTTGCAATGAAAATTTTGTTAACTTTTCAAATTTCGGTTTTATTAATTTTTTAATTTCAACTTGAACTAATATTTTTTGTTATTTTATTTTTTCAAAAACGTTATTTTTTACTAATATTGAGTACTTAATAACATCAAAATTTCAATAAAATTTAACCCTTTTACTAATAATTATAATTTTTCAAAGAATTTATAATTAAAATAAAGTAACCAGTTTTACGGCACTTGTAACCAATCCTAAAATGTATTTGTATCAGATACTTTACTTTTGACTATTTTATTACTGAATTTATTTAGTAAAACAAAAAATTATACTAATTTTAATATAGCTTCATGAGATTTTCTTAAATTATGCAAATAAATTAATAAAAAATAATATTGACAGTTTAGTGAATCAGTTTTATTTTTTCTTAAACTGCGTAGCGAACACATCGAATTACACAATATATATATCTATATATATTTATATTATTCATTACACGAACATTCTTTGTTAGTCATTAATTAACATTTAACTATTAAATGTTAAAATATTTTACTTAATAGCTGCTTCTCTTTATTCAGGTAAATTTGTCTGAATTTTTGTCATAGACCATTGTTCGTTCAGATCAGTTTTAGTAATTTAGTTTTATCAACGAAAAAATAAAATTTTCTTATTTCTTTTTTTCAAATTATTAAAAACGCATAAACGAACAAGTCAGTCCAGATTTTGAATATTATAGTGGCAGTACAAGTTTGTTCAATGCAATTCGGATTTTTTTTTGCTACAAAGAATTAGTTTGTACTAATTCAACCAGTCGATAAAACGTTTTTCACATTGTCTTAAACTACAATAGTTTTTTTTCCTTTGTTTTTAAATTTTATTCTTAATATTTGGATAAACTCCATTAAGTCGCAATTATTTTGTTCATAATCTTTACAGTATCAATCTGTACCTCAATTATTATTAATATAGTTAATATAGTAACACAAAAAATGTCGTAGTTACATTGATTTGTCATCATTTATATCACGTAAATGCAACTTTGTCAGCATTTAAATGTATAAAAGAAATTATTAAATTAAAGTTTAAAAATTATTAATCGTCGTGAATGTAACGTCTGTTATTGTCCTTTGGTAAATCTGTTCTATTTTCAAAAGGAACAAAAAATAATGTTATTGAAATCCTTCACCATTTAATTAAGAAAAAAAAAGTATATAATGAATAAAAAAATCACAAATGTATCAGTGCTGTCTTTGTTTTTTGTTTGATAATCATTTATTATTTATCATTATTTTTTCAAATCGCCGCTGTACATGTTTTTTTACGTTTTTTTTCATTTTACTGAACAAGAGACTTCGCATTGCCATGTTTTACATTATACATTGTAACATACAGATTTTCACCTTTACAGTTATAATAGCGATTGCGTATTACGCATCACACCTTTTGTATATTTTTCAATTTGATTGAAAACGAAAAACACTCGCTTGGAATTCTCAAAGCCTCTCGCACAATTTATTTTTTTTTTAATCAGATTTACAATATCAGGTGGAATGTATCTCAATAATATAAAGCGACTTACAGAAAATAAAAACTTGGTCTCACTCTGATTGACATGTCGAGCGACGATTGCACGCCACTTAAGAAAAAAAATAAAGAGAAACGAAAACTAAAGAAATAGGAAAAAACTTTATAATAAATTTTTCGAGAGTTTTTTTCGTCGATTTGACTTTGCTCTCGTGTCTTTCTTTTTGAACGTTCACAACATACGCACAATATAAAGTGTCCTTATTATTCGCAAAATGAATAAAAATAAAATAAAATACTACAAGTTACATTCAAGTGAATTTTACAAAGTGTCAGTATTGAATAATTATTTTCAGTTTTTTTTTTTAAATCTATGTTATGTCCCCGGTAAAATGATTTTGACGGTAAAGTTGAAATTTTTTCCGTCAATTTTTCACACTGTATGTAGTTGATACATATTTCTGAGAATACATGAAAAGTTACTGGGATTAGGAGGCGAAGAGTTTTCAACGGCGAGTTATAAATATTCTTTTTTGTACGCTTTTTAACATTTCAAAAAAAAGACACACCATTGATATTCTTTTCACCATTTTCCCAGCATCTGCAGAGAAGAAAATGATATAAAAAACTATTTTTTTTCTTCACGTGCAATAATCATGTACATATTTTTCTATTACAATAACATTATTATTATCTATTATGCATAATGTGATTTGTGGATTATGTGTGTACATGTTTTATTTTTTTTTTTGTAATCAATGGTGGTTCTTAAGGGAAAATTTGAACATCGCATCAATCATAGTCCGGGATTTTTTTAGAATAGTTTATATATGGATGGATATGTCATACAAACATATAAAATATATGTATGTATAACATATTCACAACACTTTACATAATTGTCTTTTCAAAAAAAATCTTTTTTTTTTTTTTTTTATTATTTTTTTTTGACAGTGTGAAAATCTGTGGTCTAAGGAGGTTAGATCTAAAAATGGGTCGCGCGCGCTGCCTAGGCTCAATGATGAGAGAAAATTATGCCTCGCCGTTGGTCTCTGCTTCGACTGCCGCTGGCTTGTCGTCGAGTTTTACCTTCTTCGGCGATACGACATCCTTTGCTACGTCGTCAGTCACATCACCGCCCGTCGATTTCCTCTTTATACAACAGGTATCGGTAGGTGCGTCTGAAAAATTATAAAAAATGTTAGTTTATTATTGACGTTAATACGACAATTTTATTAAATAACTTTAATCAATTTTTTTATGATCATAATGTAAAAGAACCATAATTATTAGTTATAAATTTAGTTTGATATTTTTATACGTTATTTATTTGCATTTTTTATATTTATAATTTAATATATCTAATAAATTACTAATAGAATTCAAAGTATTTCATCTCAGTTTTTGAAGTAAAAAATAAGGTAATTAATGTACATAATTCAACACAAATAAATTAAAATTTAAAAATTTAAAAATACTAAAAAGAATATGATCTTTCACATACCTGTGGAATCACCATTAGTAGATTCAACTTCTTTCTCATCTACTTCTTTTTCTTCGGTGGAACCATTTTCCTTAGCCTCTTTGGCATCACCATTTTCTGAGGCTTTAGAATCCTCATCGGCAACATCCTCCACCTTATCTTTAACTTCCTTTGTTGGCGTTTCCTTTGCCTCCTTAACTTCTTCCTCAACTACTTTCTTTTCAGGAGTGCTGGCGATTTTGGTTTCCCTAATAATAAAATTATAATTAATTAATTAAAATGAAACACAAACAATTTTTTGATTTAAAAAAGGATTTCTCATTCTCTCGGAAAAGCATACAAGATTTCAATTTCTCTTTTAATTCATTTTTCACACGCTCTCGCGCATTCTATAATTGTGCAGTTGATACGATAAACATCGATCGTCGAGTTTGAGGCGTACAGAAGCCGGACTGATTCACACGCCTTCCGAAGTGACAATTTTACTTTAACGACTTTTTTGTAATTAATGAAGCGTTTATTTTTTGTTTGTATATTTTTTTAATTAAATATTTTATAGTAGAAAGTGTTTAGAAATTATTTAATTTGTAAATCATAGGCGTAAAAATGAGATATATCAATTTTTAAGTTTTCATATTTGAAAGAGAACTTAACTTTTATTGTAAAATTGAACGATATATGATATTTGAAAACGCACAAGTGCGTGAAATTTTAGATTTAGAAGCAAGTTTAGTTTGATCTAAAATTTGTATTTCGTTTCAAGTTATTTTTAATATTATAGGTGGAATTTGTGTTTTGAAAATTTCACTAACAGCACAAAATTATATTTTCAAGATGTTTCGAAAAATTTTAAATGACTTCAATCAATTCCCAATTAATATAATCTAGTCAAAACTAACATCTGTAACCGCACAGACTTCATTAATGAAAATTAAAACCCTAAGAGCTTTGAAATTCGAGCCGATGAACTACGATTGCCACTAGTCGCTCCCATATTAAACAACATATAAAGAGAGGAAAAGAAAAAAAAACAGCAATAGTCCATAGATATATACGCACATCCATGAGACGAAATCGATAAAATCGCGTGTTATCGGGCTTCGCGCCTTTTTCAAGAGAAATAAAAGGAAGCACGATAAAATTGAAAGAAAAAAGATAAAAGACAAAATAAATGAATGTAAGAAATAAAAAAAACTTTAATAGTAAATGTATTAACGATTAGCAGGCAACTACAGATTTACTTAATGGAAACTGTCTGTGGTAAGTTGATTTAACGGTTGTTGGTCGAGTGTATTAAATGACGGATTTTATTAAGCTAACGGTTTACAATTAGAAAAATCACTCTATTTGGAAAAAAAAATTTAATTCTACTCAATTTTTTTATATTAAATTTGGATGTCAACAACTGTAACAGATATTTACGTTTTAAAAGACTTGGAGTTCAATTTTTCTATTATAAAAAATAAATAAATGTAAAAGAAAACATTAAAATTAGGTATGTATGTTTTTCAAATCGACCGGAAAAAAATGGCGACTTAGAAAAGAAGTTGCCGCCATGATTCTTTTCATATTAAAATAACCATGATTGCATTTCGCTGGGTTGGCGATTCCTTTTTTTCTGCAAACGTATCATCTAAGATTTCTTTTGACTATACTACGAGTGGCGTAACTTGCTCTTTTATTTTTATTGCCGTTCATTTTCTTTCTTTCTTTTCATTCTAGATATACTTAAGAACAAAAAATATTTAAAGAAAGTCGAATCTTTGTTTTATAACAAACTTTAATTTTTTTTCTTTTTCTTTCAAATTAAATAGACAATGAATTTATTTCAGTAAGTTTTAAAATAATAAATTAAAATTGCGGATTTGTGATAATTTTTTTTTTTAATTTATCTGAATTTTATTTTTAGAGACTATAGAAACATTCTAAATGAGAATTTGAAAGCGCAAATTATCTCTAAATATTACATAAAATCAAATGGATTTTTATAATTATCAAATAAAATAATTTTAGATAAGGTGTAAACTATTTGACTTCTTATCAACTTGACAACTAAATCCCTCCTTTAAGATATATAACTTTTTTTTATTCTTGTAAGTATCCAAAACGTGTAAAAAAATTTTTGAAAAAAAAAAAAAAAAAAAAAAAAACAAAGATAGCGAGTTTGTTTGCCTGATCATAAAATGAATTAAATAAAAGTATGAGAAAGTATATTGACTTAATTTTAAAACTGAATTTTTAAATTTTAATTTCAAAATTAATATTATACCAAATGATTTGAACTTCTTGTTTCTATTAATACAAATAAATTGTTATAAACAATTTATCTTTTTTTCTACTTGTATTTTTACAAAAACACTAAATTAAAATGATTTTTAATTAAAAGCATTGATTTTAAAATAACTTTATTATTAAATTAAAAATCTAAAGATGAAAATTTAATTTAAGCTTAATATGCAACATTCATAAAAATGTCTCTCGCTTTAATTTAAGCGCAAAACTTAATACAACATATTTTTGGATACATTAAGCAAATCTTTAACAAACGTTTGTGCGAAATAAAAAAAAAGTTATAAAAGAACATTTAATACTTATACATTTACGAAATATAAATTCAAACAATGACGTAAGCGAAGACCGAAACGAAAGCTAATAAAGCAAACAGAAACATTCATTTAATTTTATAATTAACTTTTACGTTCATAAATTAAGGTAACATTTTTTTCCAAGATATATTTTATATAGTTATTTAAAATTTTGGTATCAACGTTATCATAGTTGATGCAATTTTTGAAAATATTGCAAAAACAATAGTAAGAAAATAAAAATCATGCATCGATACAAGCGACTCCTAAAAAAAAATTGAATTCTGCGTTCCGGCCGGTGTGTTTGCTTGCTGTTCTATAACACTTGTATAAATTTGATATCAGTAGTGTGAGTGTTGTATACACGTAAACGTACACATATTGAACTTTAACGTTCTACACGAGCGAGAAAGAGATAAAGATACGACGCCCGCAGTAGCGCCATCTTCTTTTCTTTTTTACTTATCCGCGGGAATGCTTTGGTATAGGAATAGGATTTTGCGTTGCCTTGGGCATTCGATGATGTGCATAGATGTATATGTAGGTGTAGATTGCGCGCGCGACTTTTTTTTTTTTAAAGTACGTATTGCGTGCATGTGCCTTTTTTAAGATTGAAAAATTTAATAATGCCGCGCTTGCATAAACATTCAATATTTTTAAGGTTTATGAATTGAAATACTAGTATACTTATTTTTGATTTATATAATAAGTTACAAAATTGGAAAAAATATGAAAAATTCGATGAATTATCAAACTATAACTTCAAATTTGATACATGTGCGAAGCATATATGAACCAGAAAAGTTTACTTTTTATTGTATCAAAGCCTCATTTATCTTATTTAAAAGAAATACACTATTAAAATAAATTAAAGATACAATATACGAAAGTTTGCAGAATAAATGTTTGATAAGAAAAATAAAGTTTACGTATAGGGGAGTATATAAACGCGTACGAATAGATCGAAGAGCGAGTAAGATGGAATAATGGTTAACATGTACACACGTGTGTAAGTATTGTATAGACGCTTTGAGCCAACACACACGCGCGGCGCTTATACACACGTATAATACATCCAATAGGATTCTCTCTTGTATATCGTGCGTCCTTTACAGCGCGCCGCGCGTTTACGTTAAATGGGAACACACGCTCTCATGTTAGTGTATACAAACATTAATACGAGGACTTTATGAGAAAATACTAATATTCGATTTTCACCTGATCAATCTTGGATTCATTTGACCAGAAAGTTTTAACAATGTATTCGATTTATTCTGATTATTTCAAAACTTATAAATAGTAATTCAATACGTATATAAAAAAATGAAATGCTTTAACGAAGGTAAATACGGTAGTATACAACGAAAAATCAACATTTCTTTTATTTTCAGTACAGGAAGTATATAAAATTGGGAGAGAAAGTTAAGAGGGAGAAAAAGAAGAGTAATATTCGTTAGAACGAGATAAACGACAATATAGCGGCAGATCGATATGCCGGCCGCTCTCTTTCCTTTCTCTCTCTCTTTTACTCTCTAACTCGTACGTCTATATACCAACTATCTTTTTGCCGCGCTCGTTTCACTCGCTCGCACCGGCAAGAATACAATCGGGAACAAAAATTATTTTATTTTTACAAAAAAAAAAAAGTAAAAAAAAGGAGACCGAAAATAAATCGATAATACTTTGCCACGTGCACAGTACAAAAAAGCACGCTTTTTATTTATAGAAAAGATCGAAAGATGAGGTCGATAAAAAAGAAAAAGTGAAGAAAGAAAAGTATAGCTGGAATATTGCCAGGTTATATACATCTCTTCCCATATTTTTTTCTTTCCTAAGTATAAACGTTTATAAATGTGTGCGAGAAGAAACTCGCCGAATTTTCCGGAGCTCACACGCTTCATTTTATCGATCGCGTGAAGCTAAAAGCTTTGGCGCGCTCTCGTTTATGTATACTTCCCCTCTTTTCACATACATATATTCCACACTTAAACGGACGCGCCGCGTGTCCTTTGCACGCTTTCATCTTTTTCATCTTAAAAAATTTAATTTCCCGCCTTTTATTTACAAAAGTAAATAATCTTTTTTTATCTTGAGCATGTTTCTCATTGAAAAAAAAATGTAATAGTAGTTTAACATTAAAATGAAAGTTTAAAGAAAGAGAAATCGTTGGAAACAGAAAAAAACGTGCAGACGCGCGCACGCTTCGCTTCGCGAAAGGAAGCGGTGGCGGCGGCCGGAAAAAACCAGTAAGCGCGGCGTGCTTTCCCCCACTCCATCATATCAAAAATACTCATTTTCGCGCCTTTTTCAATAAAAATTACACAAAATTCACTCAACAACTCATCAAATTGCAAAATGCCAACCGAAAACACAATAATTCATCTTTGATTCGGTTCATTCGGCAATCATAAGATTCAACGTGCACTCAAAAAAAAAAGAACAAAGTTACATTTAGATTTCAAATACTAAGAAAAAAACTTACTTCGTTTCTGTGTCTGCCATTTTTGTCGAATTTGTCTTTTTTTAATTAAAAAGAGCACTTAAAACTTTCTTTAAACACCGGGGAAGCACACAGGGTTTAGCACAGAAAGTTAAAAATTTGCCGGTACTTTATGGAGACGCAGGAGCGATAATACTCTCACAGTTGCGACGGCGAAACTGCGCGATTAAGCCTACGACCGGCGGCTTCTTCGCGCCGGCAGACGCACATTACCGAGAAGTGGGGGTATCGATGTATAGTTATGTACCGTTGTAGTGGTTAAACATACACATTTATGCAATAGAGAGCGCGCGCACGCGTATATATATATAAATATATGTGTGTGTACGTGTATATATATATATGCATACACTCGCACGAACACGTTTTGTTAAATGAAGGAAAAAAATATTTTTCAATTTTTTTTTTATTCTTTACCAAAGTAATTTAAAAGTTTGAATACAAATTATTTATGTATATTGTTATTTTTTTAACAATTTTTTCATATTAATTCCTGATATTGTATGTATAACATTATTGTATATATATATATATATAGAACAAAATATATATGTATTAATACCGTTTTAGATAAAGCGTGTTTTACCAACTGTATTTGGTGCGTGGTGTATTTTTTATGTTTTTTTTTCTATAATTCTGCAACTATTTCAACCTTGTTCGTTTATTTTTTTTCTTTTATTGCGTGTCTATCTCTTTACGATAAATTAATAAAATATTTATATGAAATAACGTAAAGACAAGTTACTATTTATTCTTTACTGTTTAATATCATTGTTAACATACAGACTTATAATTTAATAAGCAACTTATGCATAATTTGTAGTCATCTACGGTCTCTTTCTGAAAATTGCATTCTATAGAACCTTATGTAAAATTAAACAATTTCAGTATACAGTTATCGTAAAATAAGGAATTTAATTTAAAAAATACTACACGTTTGTATTTTCAGAGAGAACAATTTATAAATAACGGAATTAAAAATTAATTATAATTAATGAGTTGAAAGATAAAATATTTCGTCTAACTCAATAAAATATGAAATAAAAGCCATTTGGTAATATAATATCAGTTAATAATAAAGTACGTAAAAATTACAATTTACGAGAATCCTTATGTACATATTTTTACTAGTTATTTTACAAAATTTTTTTTTATACAGTGTAAGTGAACATGTACACGAGCCAACACATCTTTATGTGTACCGTATATATATAGTTGTGATATATAGAAGTAGTCGGTTCGTTTCGGCATCTTTTTCTCTCTCTCTCAATCTTTCCATAAGCCATATATAACCCGAGAGAGATAGAATATTGTACGCATACAGCGGCTTTAGCCGCACATGTACAGAAAATACAAAGAATCGCCGGTATCATACAAGTATATACACATGCACATAGAAAAAGCAAGGCGCCGGTTCTCTTGCTTTCTCTTTAAGCGGCAAAAGGGGGAGAAATAGAAAGAGAAGGAGATAGGAACGCGCGCGCTTTCGAGAACACACGTATACGTAAATACTAATTCAAGTTAATATCGACGAGCGTGTACACATAGAAAAGCGTACAAGAAAGAGAGAAACAGAGCAGAAGATGAATGTGCAACAGAGATACGGTTATGAATAAAACGATTGAAAAGACAGAGAGAGGACAAAGAAGTAAGTTCAACGTATGCTAGAAAGAATTAGTGGAAAAGAGAAGCGTATAGAGCAAGAGATGCTCAAATGAAGTATGAATACGTCGAAGAGAGAAGAGAACAGTGAGAGCGGGAAGGAAAACGAGTAATAAGAAAAAGCGTTGTTAAAAGATAAAAGTAATGAGAGACGAGAGAGAGAATTGTTGAATATAGAGAGAAAAAAAAAGAAGAGCTCGTACGTGAGGTTAGAAAAAGATAGGTAAGTTATAACACTTGTATATGTATATACATGTGCATACAAAGAAACAATGAGAGAAAACGTGTGCACAAGGCGATATGTAAATGCACCGAACTAAAATAACTATTAAGTCAACGAATATACCCGATGATTCTTAAAAAAAAATTTCCAACTCTTTCGAAAACTCATTCGATTTATATTTAAATATACGAAAAAAAAATGAAATTACTCAACAACATTCATATACGAAGAAAAATATATGAAATTGGTGAGCTTATACATTAAAGTAATGAAAATGAGATTGATATATAAAAATGGGAAACGCAAAGGCATAAGAGAGAGAAAGAGGAGCTATGAGCCGGCCGGCGCGCAACCTTCAAACGCCGCGCGCGGTTACGGCTTTTCGCTGATAAATAGATGGCGCTATTTTTAACAATTATTCATTACTTATGTTTCTATCAATAATCAACTAATAATGACAGGATAACTTGACAAAATTACAAGTTTTTAAATGAAAAAGTTCATTTCAAATGTATTTATAATGCAAAAAAATTAAGAAAAACATTTGATAGAATAAATATTTAAAAATTTGTATAATCAATAAAAATATTAATCACGTTTCTATGTAAAACGCTGAATCACTTGTAGATTATAAAAAAGACGATTTATAGGCACCTTGAATGAAACTCAAAACTAAATTAAAGGTTTTACGGTGTGTTTATGCTCCGTTCACATTGCTGTACAATACTTGTCCTACTTCATAAAATCAGTAATCGATCATTTCCGTCAAAAGCTTTCTTGAAAATCTCATATTCAATGTAAAGTTTCATTGAACGAACATCATGGATCATATCTCATGAAAAGTTGGCATAAATCATAAAATTATTATTTTTTTATTTCAAAATTATTTTAATATTTTTACGATAGTTCAAAAACGTTGAAAAAAAAGAGTCAAAGAAAATGTAGACGCCAAAAAGAACGCGCGGGTTTGTATACTTGATTCTGGAAATTTCGTTATATGAACCACAGCGCCGCCGTTTTCCGGTATACAAGTTTCTTCTCTCCGTCTTTTTGAACGCTCATTCTCTCGGCGGCGGCGAGTCCATGTTACAAGATGCGCCCGGCTGCTTTCTATCTGTAACTCCGATGTATGTAACGGGTGGTTGTGTTCGCTGACCCTTCTTTCCTCTTACTTTTTTTCTATTCTTCTTTTCCTTTTAAGAGGAGGCCGTATAGCTCTGTCCTTGTCTAATCTAAATTTTAGTTATTATTAATAAATTAGATATTTTTATACAAAAGTAAGGACATAGCCCAATAGATTTAAGGACGAGCAAACGATCCTATTCTATGAAAAAATATAAAATTTTAATTATTTTTCGAGTGAGGTCTGAAACGGAAAAATAATTGAATTTGATAACTGTTTTTCCGTTTCAGACCTCACTCGAAAAATAATTAAAATTTTATATTTTTTCATAAAATAGGATCGTTTGCTCGTCCTTAAATCTATTGGGCTATGTCCTTACTTTTGTATAAAAATATCTAATTTATTAATAATAACGAAAATTTAAATTAGACAAGGACAGAGCTATACGGCTGCCTCTTAAAATGAGAACATTAGGCTTTTATTTTTGTCTATTATAGCTGTCGAGATTGTCGGTTGTAGGAAAAAATTTTAAGGGCCTAACGTTAATTAATTTGTATGATAAACATTGATATAAAAAGAATTTTTTGATGATTTTTATACATTCATTTCAATGACTTTAAATTTAACTGAAGTAAATTGATGCATGTATAAAATAATTAATTTATAAGTAAATTTTATAAGCATGTGAACTGATATATAATTGAATCTGTAACAATAGAAACGCAAATTAACAAAACAAGTTAATCTTAAGTAGTAACAGTCGCTTGGTAAGACACGTGCATAAATGATTAAATCTGCTTTTAGCCAGATATTTTGATTTTATAATATGACCTTTTTCATATTACTTACTAATAGACTTTTTATTAATTCCTAATTTAATTTTAAAATTTTCAAAACGATTTCTTCAATTCGAGTTTTCATATTTCTTCATTTTACGTAATAAAAACTTTATCTAATCTTCGCTAAGTAAACTACTTAAATAAAACTACCGTAGGTCTGTTTTATATATGTATATAATATAAAAGTTTACAAGAGTTTACACACGTGATCGCAGTTCTGTATATAGTTTTGACATTTTCCTTCCCTTGCGTAAACGTTATACATTCGCCCTTTTACGTCATCATCCTTCTAGAAAAAGCTTATAGAGGAGAGGAAGAAATTTTAGTGGATTATTTTTTTGCGCATGCAGTTAATCTCCAAGGAAAGAATTCAAATGATTCGACCGGATTCGACTGATAGTTAATCTGTCGTATTTAAATTTTAGAATATCAAAAGGATTGAAATGAAAGATTATTTTAATTGATTAAAATGGGTATACTAATAAGAAATTTGTATTGCCTATTATTACCAAGTTGTAAATTTAATAATAATTTGGATGGTGTAATAGATACAAGAAAATTATCCACTTGCTGTTATCTTATCAATTTTTTTTCTTATGTTTGTAATTACTTTAGGGATTGTCGTGTGTAGGAATTGCATCATTTTTTCGACTGTAAAGTTTGCTGATAAAAATAATTTTAATTTTTGGCCATAAAGAATCTTTTCTAAACTATGCGATAAAATAAGATTAGATTATAAATCAATTTGTTTAAACAAGTTTAGATATTTAGCGATTAAACGACACGTGTTTTCTATCTAATGTGTGACACGAAGTAACATAATTGAATTTGAAAATGAGTAACAAAATGCTTTTTATTAAAATAAGAACATTATTTACTCTTTAATTACAGTTGTGTAAATAGTTATTCATACCTAATGAAACAAAAGTGGTCTTTAGTAAACTGCTTTTTTTCTTTTGATGATTTAAAATCTCAATAATTAAAATTTAAATATTTCTATCATTGTTTTTTCCTACAATATAATTAATCAATGGATTACTTTAAAAACTACACAAAAAGAATTGCCCTATAAAAAAATCACGGATATCGTATATTTTTAGGCTATTTTATAATGCGGGCCTTAAATATTATCGAACACGTGGGCAAAATCTGAAATTTTTCCAATAATTTTAACCATCATGATGGCAATTTTTACAGCACTTCTCTGTAATTTTTATGCGGAATTCCATTGTAAATTTTACAGAAAAATTTTCTCCGTTTATAATAAGAAAGCTCAATAATGATGAAGAGTACGAAAATTTATTTTCAACTATGGAACAAAATATTAATTTATTTATAGTTTTGATTTTTACTAGAATAATTGAGATCCAAAAAATATTTCTCAAAATTACGGTAAATCTTTACCCATTTACGTCACAAATCAAAAATCGATAAAAGCTATTTAAAAAAAGAGAGAGAAAACTTTTCCATCTTAACTGGCGATGTTAACGCGCAGACGCAGACGATAGATCGATGAAGCTTCCAACACAAGCTTATACACCATATACAAAGCTCTCTATAACTGGGGAAGACTACTTTTCCGATAAACTTTACTCTCGGATGCCTTAATGTATCGAACGCTTCTGGTACAACCTATTTTTGTTCTCCCCCTTTTAAACCTATATCTCTTCTTTGTGTACCTTTATTGCTCTTGTTAACGGCCGGAAAATAATGAAAAAAATCATATTATTATCGTTTTTATTAACCAAAGGAGAAAAAGATTCTTCTGAACTTATGGAAAATAGTATTTATCAGTTTTCATTAAAGTATATCGTTCAGAGAATTTGAGTATACCATTTGCATCTATGTGGATTGGATAATCGTTTCTATTTCGTTTGAGAGTCACCCACACGAGTCAAAATAAAATAGGATTTCATATTACTTTTTATTCATAAAACTTTAATCTTAAATTTAGTATGAACTATTTTGTTACAATAAAAGAATCGTCTTGGTAAGAAAAACAACTTCGTGCATGCTTAA
Organism: Anastatus disparis; assembly: GCA_017163975.1. Taxonomy (NCBI): domain Eukaryota; kingdom Metazoa; phylum Arthropoda; class Insecta; order Hymenoptera; family Eupelmidae; genus Anastatus; species Anastatus disparis. The sequence continues at coordinate 9,765,735 of JAFFSR010000251.1, forward strand.
TTAGCTATAAGTATATTTTTATATATGGTTACGAAATGGAAAAATTTTTTCTCATAAAAAAATTCTATTTTTACTTTTCTAGTAAAACAAGTTCTATGCTCTCTTAATGTATTTTTTCCTAAAACTATTCTAAAAAATTTTATTTTGGTAACAGTCACTTTATTTTTATAAACTTACAATCACAACAATTTGTTACATACAAGAAGAAACTTTTGCGAAAAAATTTTCAAAAATATTTTGATATTTGACGAGGAATAGCATACGTATTCAAACGAAAAATAAATAAACCAGGCGTGTTTGCAGAGGTTTTCGTAAATCAAATTTTATGTGCTTTAAGCTTATAAGTCGAAATGTAAAAATTTGAAATAATGACTGAGATTATCAAGATGTGATATCGACTATTAAATAAATTCTTTGCTTTTTTAATGATTTTTTGAAATTTTATATAATCTAGTATTTTTAATTTTTTATGTTGCTACCTATTTTTTAAATAATATTCATTAATACATATAAACATAGTCACTAAAATGACATTCAAGCATAGAAGCATAGGTTATTCAAGATCGTGAAAGCTTGAATCTAGTAAAATATTAAACTTTCAATTTCTTAATTACTTTCTAAATTTTACCTTGTAGTTATATTTAAATATAGCTTTTAAACTCTCCACGAACATTGAGAACTGTTGATGCAAAAAAATGCAAAAAAAAAATCAACGGCTATTCATCGAAAGATCGTCTTAAGAGAGGGAGTAAGTTTAGAGAAGCCGGGGAAAAAAGCCGCTTATTTAATGGACTTATAACACGTATAAAGTATACATACAGGCATTGAGCTCTGCTGCTCTGGCTCCAATGATAAGCCAGTCTCAACTTGTCATTCCGTTTAGTCTCTTGTCTGTATTGTCAAAGATACATCGACAAAAAAAGCTTTTCATTACAAATATAAATTATTTTCATTTTTATTTTTATAAAGAAAAATATTTTTTAATATAATTTTTTTTTATAAATGAAATTTTTTTTTCAAGTTGTCGCGTTAAGAAATTAGTGAGGCTGATCTTATTTCAAGATTTTTGGATTGTCCCGCATTCCAAAATAAACACCTGAGTCAGCGCAAGTGGAAACTTTACGAAATGTGTGGCGGGACGTGTGCGCGAAAAATATCAAAATCTATTTTCTGCGCAAAGCGCAATTCTTTAGCGTGATTTTTCGCACGAATGAAAAGTGGCTTATTTTTTTTTTATATGTATTGATTATAAAAGTGATTGTGATTTTTTATTAAATTAATTCTAATATCATTTGATTTTTTTACAAGACATTAAATAAGTTAAATATTTGTATTGTATTTTAAATCCAAGTTTAATAATTTTTGTAATAATGACGCATAATACAAAATTTTTTATAAAAATATATTAAAGAAAAATAAAATTTGTATATTTTTTTAATTAAACACATTTTTCAACGTTGTTATATTTATTTTTAAAGTACTGTTTACTGTTTGTTGTTTTTTAAAAAGTACTAAAGAATATGAAAAGCGTTAATTTCAAGGTTTATTTTCGTGATTAAAATTTTTTTCTATGTATTAAAATATATCTACTGATTGATATTGTATAAATATTGTAAATAAAAAATTTATTGTATTTGTTTAATCCTAGACATTTTCGAAAAAATTACATTATTGAATAAAATTGTTTGGTGAAATGGGAGTAGATAACTGGGTAATTTAAATTTAATAAATTATGAAAAAGGATAAATGTGGAAAATTCACTAAATACTCAATCTTAAAGTTCTTTCAGTCAAACATATAATACTGTACACTTTCACCGAGAGTACATTACACAAGCAGCTCTTTCGCCCTTTTTCACTGTGGGAAAATATCTACTTCCGCAAGCCAGACAAGACTGAAAGTTGCACGCGATTTACTATACATATATATGATAAAAAAGTTTGGATTTTTCTACTTTTATTGCTTTCTTTGTGATGGATTAGAATTTTAAGACGTATTTAGAAATGTGAAAAATTAAATCTATTTGTATTCTTTAGCTCAAAAATATTATTTGGTTTACAATTTTATATATAATTAGGTGTAAATTTATCCAAAACTGATAAAATTTTTCATACTTTGGCTACATTTTATTAGAATTTTTATGATTATAAATATACATAATTTACCTAATCTTATATGAGATCTATATTTCTTACTAAATCCTCTTATCTATTTTTATATAAACTATTCAAGTTATGAAAAGAGAAACAATTTATTTCTTTGAAAATGAAATAAAATGTTTTTAGATGTATAAATATATTATTATAATTTGAAATATTGAAGCAATAACAGTGAGATTTTACTTAAAATTTTTTAATAATTTATTTTTAAAATATTTTCTTTGTTATTAAATTAAGGACGTTCCCTCGCTCAAAAGAGTTATTTTATAAACAATTTTCCAAACGCTATTATATTAATAAGAAATTCTAAGAGGAGTATCTATCGGAAAATTTTAAATACAATTAACCAGTATCGCATAATATCATTTTATTTATGAAATTTTCATTTTTTCTTCTAAACAAATTAATATTTTGCAACACTGGATAATAATTGTATTTTTAATTTTTCCATGTATACTATTAAAATTTCTTAGTAAAGAAAATAAACTTTATTTTATTAAGATCTGACCGAAAATAAAAAAAGTTAGAGAAAATAAGCTTTGTTTTGATAATAAGATTAGAGAAACAAATTAGAGAAACAATACATTTTTTTCTAATTAACAGTATAAAAACAGTATGAGCTTCATTTGTTGATAAAAACTTTTTTGTTCTCTTCAACTTCGTATTTCATACTTATTCTACTTTTATATTACTAAAATTAACATAAGAGCATTAAAAAAATCATAAAATAATCCATAATAGTGAAAGAACTTTCTCAATTGAAATTTTGGTTAAACTTTGGTCAGAAAATAATGAATTGAGTAAAATTATTTTCAACCAATCAATAGCACTGTATTTTTGCGAGAAAATATGAGGAATAATGTTAACTAGGGAGGGATGGAGAAAGAGAGAGAGAAAATAGCAAGATTCAAGTTACTTTTGTCAAATATGCAATAGAAAACTTGCGTCATTAATGCAAATCGTTTTTATCTATTTTTTAATGCAGTAATTGTCAAAGCACATCTGGAAATTAAATTTATATTGTTTATAGTAAAAAGTATTTATCAAGGCGATGCACTATTTTTTAAATTAAATTTTAAATAGAACAGGTCAATTTTATTAGGCTTATTAAAATTAACTTCATAACACAAGCTATTACTTTTAAATAACATGCAACCTTCTAGCATCCTACGTGCTTCTAAACTTAGTTTGGCTCTTAATGGTTTACTGTCATTTTTATAAAATTAATTTAACGACGTTCCATCGTTTAAAATCTTCCAACACATATTAATTTTACTAGATTTTTTTACTACGTGATTTTTATTATATTACTTAAGTTTTCCTCTATAGAGAATCTAAAAACAATTAATACGAGTTGATATTAAAAATTTTACTAAATTTCGTATAATCAAATTGTAATAGTAATATTTGAAATATATGTACATATCTTTCTAAGAGCAGTATATTTAGCCAAAACGTCCAGCTTTCGTGACTTGTTAAAATAAAAAGCCAATGTTAATAGCTTCGAGACTCAAAGTATACACATTACACTTTAAAGAGTTTTAGTTTCAATGGCGTTAATAATTCACAGTAAATCTGAACAATAAATAATTGATGTATTTTAATTTTTATAGCTTATTATAAGTCCACATAAGTTGCTTTTACAAACTTATCAATTTAAAATATTTAAGAATTTAATTGCTTTCTTTAATCTACTTGAACAATAACATCCTTAGAAAAGCGTCAAATAATATTTTAGATCTTTGATTCGAAATTAACATTCTAGATTTTAATGTCTAACCTTCCAAATAAAGATACTATTATATTTTCAATTTTACAAAAGAATCATTAAAATTTATAAAATTTATTAGATTTAAAGATAGCTTAAAAAAATTGGTTCATAAATCGAAATTAATATGTTATAAACATCCTAAATTTGTTTGATTTTAATCTTTATTCGATTAATTTTCTTTGGTATAATTTATATTTATTCTTGTAATGTAAAAAATAAAATTATTTTATAGATATCCGTTTTAATTTTAATTCATATCGAATAATACTATTGTCGTTTCAAGCTATGTAGGTCTCAGTAGCTCACTTGGTAGAGTGTTGGATTCGCAACCTTGAGGTCCGGAGTTCAAATCCCGCTCTCGGACAAATTGATGCAAGCACCACTGTACGTTACATGTGCTTTGTTCATAAACATACTGATAACCTTCGTCGCTAATTAACATCGCAATGATAGCATAAATACAGCGACATTATAAAAAAACAGTTATTTCCGATTTTTTAATAAATTTTCAGATTATTTTTTTTAAAAAACAAATTTTAAGATCGATATATCCTACAATTATATACATTGAAATAATTGATTTTTCAAATAAAGAATTTTTTTATTTTTTAAGTATTATTGTTATTATAATATTAACTTGTACTTTTATTTTATTTGAAATTTTTAAATTTATTGAATATTTTTGGATAATTTTGTTGAAATAATATCTTGATTTAAAACTTAATGTATCATGTGACTGTATATAATTATATTCACATAGATGTCACAAATTGTACTTAATACGTAAACTCAACAGGTGCATTTTAGGGGAAAATTTTGGTCTTAAATTTTTAATTTTAATGAAGCGGTCTACAATTTTGAAATATTCAAGTTTCACCTTATTTGATCTTTGATCCTTTTTTTGTGATAAGCGACGACGAAAAAAAGAAAACAATGTATGTTCTCACACGCACGATTACGGAAGTCAAATTTAGAAAAAGACTAACGTACGTGATTAATAGTTTAAACTAATAATTTTAATGGCAAGCAGATGTTTTTAGACTTCTTTATTACATACTTTTGTAAATATCAACCTTTGTATTTTTAATAATTTAACTTAATCAATATTATTAATTATGGCAAAAGCAAATATAATAGTTTAATTGAATAAAAAAAATTAATTAGTACAATAAAATATTCAAAATATATTGATAAACTAAAAACAAAAACCAGTACACGTAGTTTTGATGATTTTCATTAAATATTGTTGCATGTGTAAGCAATTAGGAGTACTTATATCATTTAGATATACATAGAGTTGCACTAAACATAATTTAAACGATCGTTAGCTATGGCTCGGCACTGTCTATTTTTACCTCAAACATGTAGCAGTAGTTAAATAAAGAGTTTATGAAGCGCTCAAGTAATTAAACTAATGTGACTTATTCAATTGTATTTTAGTTTAATTATAAATATATAATTCAGTATTATTTATCTTTTACACATATTAATAAAGAATATTAAAAATAAATATTGCATTAAAAAAATATGTATGTATATTTATTCATCGATTTTCTTAAAATTATAAAAAAGGAAATAAATTAGGAATAAGGATATTTCTTTAATGATAATAACAATTTTTATAATTAGTTTACACAATTTTATTGATTTGATTGTTATTAAAAAAAAATATTGTAAGCTGTCATGCAGAAAATATTAATAAACTTATAACAAAGAAAAAACCTAATTACTAAAAATCATAGCTGCGAATGCTTATATAATATAAATAACTGTCGACAAAATCAGTATAATAACGCCAGAGCAACCTACGCTAAAGCTTTAAAAAATTATAAGCGTGCGGTAGTATCAATCGCGCGCATCTGTATATGTAATACAACACAGAAAACTCCAGCTGCAGTGTGGGGAAATTCCCTTAAAAAAAAAAAAAAAAAACGATGAAGGAAGAGAAGAGGATGTGTAAGGGGAAAAGATGAAAAAAGAAGGGTCTGCACGCGCCATCTGCTTCTTCACCTGTCGAAAGTATATACTCTTGCGTATACGCATTTACAGGGGAGGAAAAAAAAGAATTGGTACAGACACGTGCCTGCATTTATACATATAGGGGCAATAATCAAAACTTTATGAATTTTTAAGTGTGTTTAGTTATTTATGAATTTGCCACAAAATAAAAACGATTAACTTTTAGTTTATAGAGAAATTAATTTATTTCTCATTAATTATTGAAAAATATTTGATGAATGATATTATACCATAATAACAGAAAATTGTATTTTGAATGTTTGTGATTAATCGGATCTCTATATTTAATAATAATATGAATATCAGTAACGAAGTAAAATATCTTAATTATTTGGCACTTCAAATTCAATATGTTGTAAAATTGATTTATAAAAAACCACATTCGATTACGAGTTTATTTAATCAAAAAGTTTTATAAATTAGTCTATGAGTTATTATAAATAAAAAATTAAGTTTTTCTTTGTCATAAATTATGAAATAAGAATTTAAAAAATTAAAGATAAAACATTTCGTATCCCAGTTTCGATTAAATTTAAAAGTTTGAATATCAATGAGAATTCTGTCAAAATTTAGTCTACTTTTTATTTTTTCTGATTACTAATCTTTGAATTTCAGGATTTTATGATATTTTGAATAAAATAAAAAACAGTATTTTAATGTTTTCTATTTATAAATATTTATATTGTAAATATCATAGGTTCAAATTTGAAATTGAAATTTCCAGACATTTTTATCTTGCTTGAGTAATCAAAATTTGGTTTTGGATATCTTGCAACACACCTGGTAACTTTCAACGTCTTGTTACTTACCAATCAGTGAAGAAATTAGTATTACTTATGGAACTGAAATTAGAATTTTTATGTCAACTAAATTATACCAAAAGTTCATGGAAGTTTGTACCTTCTTAAATTTTACAGATATACTCTCACTTAAATTTGAGAAAATCTCTAGTTAAATGATTTTGACATTGCTTCTACAACTTTAAAGAGCCTTGAATTTTCAGGTCAAAATTTTTAATTAATAGCGTTCTTACAAAAGTCTCTCTTGGTTGATTTTTAATTTACACAAAACCAGATATTTTATTGTTATCTTTTAGCATTTAATATAATCGGTCATTATAATTAATCTTATTTTTTTCTCTAGAATTATTTTTTTTTTTTAGATTTTTCACCAACCACAGACAATTCAATCATATTAAATCCGAGTGTAAATTACATTAGATCCTGTGTTTTTTTTTAATGGATAATGGCTTTTAAAAACTTATTTACATTTGAGCATTTTACTCGAATAACTCTTTTTTTAAATACTCAGCTACGAAGATGAAAAGATCAGCAATCACAAAAAACATATTCGCCCTTTAAAAGTATATTGGTAGATTTTACAATATTCCAGGTATAAATGTACCACTCTTATCAAAATTACAGATTATAAATGAATACTCACTGATATTTAGTTACAATGATATACTTATAACAGGAATTCTGTAAACAGTATTGATTCACTTTCAAAGAACACTGAGTATGTTTTACTTTGAACTTAATTATACAGTTACTTCTACCTCTCATTCCTTTTTCAAATTTATATTTATTTTTTGATTTTTTATATTCAACTTTTTTAATGCATTCGATTCATTCAAAATTTCTTATTTATTCTAAATAGATAAAGTATAACTTTAATGTTTAAATATCGCAAGTTATATTTCTTGTATAATATAATTTAATTATTTCAGAATGATATTGATTAAAAATTAATAAATTTTAGACTTTTAAGTGATATTTTTCGAGTATCTACATAAAAAAAAACAATTGAAATTATTTTTCAAAAACTTAAAATTTCTATCTACATAAAATGTTTTGTATTTCTTTGATGTAAGAAATATTTTACTAAAGCTACTCTAAATTAATTTACTAAATCTATTAGTTACAAAGAATTTGATCCTCTAGTTTTTATACTTAAGAAAAAGAAAAAAAATGAATGCCAAGGCAGAAATAGGAACGTATTATATATATATAAGCTTGGAGAGCGCGTGACACTGCCGGAAGTGAGTGCTTCGCTTCGTCGGACCGCGAGTTCGTCGGCTTTTTTTATTCTTCTTTTTTTCTTTTCTTATAATACGGTATATATTCAGTGTTCATTCTCCCTTTCTTTGCCCAGAAAAAGTGAGGTGGCACACGCGTGAATTTTGTTGTCGAGCACGTGCAGTTCATTGACTTTTTCAGTCGATCGTTTTCATCCCTTAAGAATTTAAGTGCTTGTGCTTTTCAATTGCCTATTCAATAAATTTCTTTATATAAGAGTACAAAAATTACTCATAAAAATTGTGGAAAAAAGTTTTCATTGTAAAACACTTTAGATTAGAAGCATCTTTTTACAATTTAAAATATTACAGCTTTTTGTTATGATGATAAGAAAGTAAATAATTAAAGTAATTATACTTATTTTCCGACCTCTTTTAATGTGTAAATAAATCAATAATACATTTTTAAAAATTCATTTAGGCTTAAATAAAAATTATTAATTATCGTAAAAAAAAATGATACAAACACTACTTTACGTTATGTATGCTTTGTTCATAAACACACTGGAAACCTTCATCGTTAATTAGCATTGCGATGATTGCATAAATACAGCAATACTAAAATAAAAACTTATCACAAAATTTTTTAACATTTATTATAGTTTTATTTTAAATTATAAATAGAATATAACAAAAAAAAAGAATAATTCAACAGGTATTATATATTTTTGGTATATAGCAGCTGCTGAGTATACAAACCAACTCCTTTTGTCGTATTATACACACACATAGATATCGTAGTCATTTTTTTCGTTTTTTTTTTCTTACAAGACTCCGTGCTGCTGCTCTTGTTGAAATAATGTGAACTGCGGAAACGACTTACTAACAGTCAAACTGGAAGAGTATACTGTAACAGATTTTTTATCTTTCTTGTTAACTTGAAATTATCAAGTTTGACTACTATTTTTCATGCTGTTTCTTGTGAATTTTTATATGATTTATATATCTTTTTTATAACTTTTTTTTATATATTTTTCAAATTATTTATAAAATTTTTAGTTTTATTTTTTTTATTTCTAACACTTTATTGCTTATTTGTAGAGAAAACATTGCATATATAAAATTAATTGTTATCAATTTTTAAATTTTTAGGTAAATATAAAGAATTGAAGAATCTAAAAAAATAGTTTTTATCAACATGTGTTCACGCATACGTGCGTGTATGTGTGTAGGTAATATAATTGTATGTCGTTAGTACCTTCTCAAAACCTGCTAGATGGATCCGTTCCAATTTTTCACTCAAGATTAGTTTAATTATTTAAGAACTGAAAAACAACAAGTATTTTTCATAGCGTAGTTTATATTTTAGAATAATTTTCGAGATAATTTTAGTAAATATATTTATAAAATTTTAATTTCCTTCTTTTATTTTTTGAAATGTAGTATTTAATGTAATTTTTATTCAAAACGTGCTTTCATAACATTTGCTCGGATTAGAAAAATGTATACTTTTTTTTAGATTTATTGACATTTTATGTTAAATTTTTTTAATTAAGTAAAAATTAATGTACAAATCAAATATTTTTTATGATTTTCTTAAATTTTTGACGTAAGACAACATTTTTTAATTAATATCTAACGTAGTTTCCTATTAGAGACATAATTTCGTCAGATATAAAAAAGATTGGAAAAATATTTGTGATGTTTATAATAATGCGAAAATTATGTACTGATTCTTTATTTTTTAAACGAATCGAGATTTTTATATGACATTTCTATCATAGATGTTTGTCGATAATAACATTATGTTCAGAGTTTAGAAATTTAGCAAAACCATCGTCCAAGCACATAAAGAACGCAAATCTAATATAATTAATTAAATTGATTGTATATATATATTATATATTATTACTTAAAAATTCCTTTAATTTTTAAAATTCAAAGATGTGTCAGAAAGTATGGTGTCAAAGTAGTCAATTTCTTTTTTTTAGCTAAAATTGAGCTATTTTCGTTGAGAATATAATTATTTTCTAGTTTTATTTTTAATTTTTCTTATTTAGTTTAATCTTATTTAAGCTTAAAACAGGTGCTATTATATAGATTTTAAAATTGATTAATTAAAGTCAATAAAGATTCAGCCATTACGTTGAGTTCCAATCAATCACTAATTGCATACCAGTTTACGATACATACTCATCACAAATATAGCCATCATTTTCATTTCAGTCATAAAGTACGTTCGAAAATTCATAAATTTTCTTTTATATCTCTATCTTAAAATATTTTTAAAAAACTATGTTATAAATTTAATTTCCAATTTATGGTGAATTTCAAAATAATAAAAAAAGTATCATGTCTTTTTTACTTAAAATACTTAAAATAATTTGATATTAAAAATATTTCGAAGGTATAAATTAATCCAGAATTAAGTTATAAAACATTAAAATTGAATTATTATCTTCTGAAATTCGTGACAAAAAATAGACACTTCACAGATAAAAACTTCATAAACAAGTGTTCTCAACCAAAACCGTTGATAATCCAAAAAAAGTCTTTTGTTCAAGAAATACAATAATAAAACCTGATTGCCCGTAGCACGCAAAAGCAGGTAACTCGAAAAAAGGGCAATTGTGAACCTTATACATTGCATGACCGCATAAATAGAAAAAAAAACGGCAATGAAGGTACAAATGACTTCTGAAGCACGTTTACTATATATCCTTCCTTCATCCTTATTGCGGTGAGATAACTTCGTGACCTCATTCATATAAGAGAAAATTATTGAAGAAAATAAAAAGAAATTAGTTGGAAGAAGACGTAAAGAATGAAACATAGAGAAATGAAAAATTAATTAGCGATTAAATTATAATAGATATATTTTATTTACAGGTGTATATTATACACGCAATGCATTAAAATTGCATGAGTTGATATATCTACAAAAAAATTCTTCTAGAGTAAAAAAAATTTTGTGAAAGCATTAATGAAAGTGTTTGTAAGTGTAAATGAGCAAAATAAAAATACTGTAGATGATAGATTAATTAAATTTAAATTGCATTTTTCTTCCTTTTTTGTAATAATTAATGTAAATAATTAATCTCAACAATTATCTCTTTTTGTATGATGGAAGCATAAAAAAATTTATTTATTTATTTTATACAGACGCGAATTTTTTTATATCAGTATAACTGTTGAAAATCTAACGAAAAAAATCAAAAAGAAATTTTTTGAAAATTTAATATATTAATTTTTCTCTAAATTTTTACAATGAAAACTTTTTTCTAAATAATTAAATCCATCATAATTTCGAAATATAAAATTTCAAGTTATCCTAATTTCATATCTTTTTGAAAAACCAAAGCACGTACAATGAAAAAAAACTTGCAAATTAAACATAAACGCGTCTATATAAAAGAAGTATAAAATAAAACGCGATGAGAATGAATGTATGTATAGATATATATAAAAGCAACTGGCTACAAAAGAGACTCTCAATGTGTAGGCGTGCTCAAGAGAAAGAAGCATTTTACTTTCGCGCAAGTCTTACAGAACTTTCCTTTCCTGTCATCATTTATTTTTTTTTTGCATGTGTATACGTTTTTCTTAATATGTGTATTATACGAACAAGTCTTATTTTAATTACAAGGGTAATCGTACGTGCTAAAATATTGAACTTTAATTTGCGATGTTTCATTGTTTTTTTTTCTTTTTGGGCATTATTCGAGCTTCTTCAATTTCAAAGTTGATGATTTTAATGTCAATCGAGCAATTTTAATTTTAATGCTAAAAATAAACTATAGGATAACGACCCCTGCCAACTAACACAATATTTTCCGATATAAATAAAATTAAAAGAAACGAGCATACTTTCGACAAAGTTTCATAGTTTGTAAAAAAATAACTTTTTTTTTTAAATATTGATTTCATCTTTGTAAAACAATTTTTATAGATTTATCAAAGAAATGTTAAAGTTTCAAGTTATTACAACTATTAGGTAAATAATATAAAAGAATAAATGATTTATTTTAATTTAGAAATCTTATTATAATTATATATTTGAATCGAATTAGTAAGGAAAAAACCTATCTTAAGTTAATATTGTTTATTAAAAATATCCTAATAATATTAAAAAATAACTCGCTTAAAAAGTTATTGAACCAAAGAAAATAATTTTTTTTCGAATAATTTTCCCAAGTATTATTAAAAAAAATAAATTGAAAATTTCATAAAAATTTTAATGCCCAATTATTTAAAATAAGAAAAAAAAATCTTTAAATCCATATTGTTAGCTTCTATGGTGTAAGTTGTTAGCAGGAGCAACAAAATAAAATTATGTAGGCTCTTGAACTCGACCTGGAACGTTGCTTGTCTTTATATATTTTATATAATACATATAGCAGAGATGGCGCCACTTTACGGAGTCAAACGACAACGAAAAGTTTTAATCATCGTGTGAAATCTTACGTTGCACTGAATTTAGTTGCCGAAAATAAAAGGACCTTATAATGTTGTGCTCTGAATGCTTGGCCGAGATGCCAAAGAATTTTCATTTTCGTGTGATTCATATTTAGTTTGTTATTAGAGCATTTGTTGATTTTTTAAAATTTTTCATTTTTGAGAACAATATAAATTTTTATTAATTTCTAATCTTAATGGAAATTAATATTTTCCGAGTAATTTTTTTATTTTGAAATTATTTTTACCTTGCATTTAAAATTTATGTCAATATAATAATTATTAAAATTTCTTCAATTAAACATTGAATTTTAATTTCTACTGCTCTACATATATTAGTAAACCTAAAAATTCTTTAATATTAGCTTATAAATTTATCATATCGATGGTTATTTTGTTTCTTATTTTTACTAACATTACGCGGCTTTTATATTTTTATGTGCGTATGCGTGAAGAGTAGCACTGATGAGATCACTATTTGAATAGGCTCGATGATGTTTTCTTTTACCTTTTTTTTTCAACCAAGCTATATATCATCTTTTATTATTGAAAAGACACAAATATCGCATGTCAATTTTTCAAAGTTAACTGGTTATAACTTTGTTATGCTATCTTGAAAATAATGCATGACATTGAAAATTTTAATGTTTTGTATATTGCATATTTTAAATATTTGTATTAATTTTCATAAGAAATTTAATATTTCATGAATAAATTGACTTTATTTACTTTGATATTGAAATGATAGAAGATGTTTGTTGTTTTAAAATGTAATCAGATTATTTTTGGGTAATGACGTATATGCGAAAGTCACAAATGTTTTAATAAATTTATTGAAATCATTTCTTTTTTTTTAATACGAGTGTACAAATAGGTCGTGAAACTACATTAGTAGCATCGTTGTCTGCTTACAAATACGATATTTTTACTTATGACAATTACTACTTTTCGTAATCTTTAATTATAAAGTATATAGTCTTATAGTCTTCTATTCAAAGAAAATGTAAATATTTGATTCGCGCTACAGAACGTCAAATAAAATCGATGAAAAGAACATTAAAATTAACATAATTTTTTTCTAAACATTTAAAAATGATGCAGATGTGGATAGTGTTTTTTAAAAAAATATGATGCCGCAGTGACATCAAATTGAAGCTATTTTCTAACATTTCCATACAAGAAAAGTTTTTGATTAAATTATTAATTTTAAAATGTATTACTGTTTTTCTTATTAGATGATTTATAATAAATTTATAAGAAATAAAATCATTTACAAAAAATCAATCTTAAATTAACCCGTTACTCAAAATGACTATGATAAATTGAATTATAGAAATAAAAATCTGAATTTGAATTTATATTATCAGAAATGTCGTCCATGAACTCAAGAAATATCCATTTATCGAATATCCTCGGAAATATTTGCATTACGACGAAAAAAAAAATATTTCAACCGGTAAAACTTTCATTGCTTTTTCTGTACTTGAACCGCTTGTTGTTACGGTCTCTTGCTTGAGACAAGAGCACCGTTAGACCCTGGGTCCCACTATAATTCCAAAGAAAATAAATACAAAATGTCAATTTTAAAGAAGGCCTGGGAGACAAAAGAGTTTTGTGTTGATGAGTTTTATTTTTAGTCTTTTTTTCAAAGCTAGATAATGAAAAATTTCTATGGCAATTAGTTACAGTATTTTGATTGTAGAGGTAGAGAACGACTCCTTATGAAAAGAATAAAATAATATTTTCATTTTTATTGAATTGTTACATTGTTGTATTGAAACGATGGTAGGAATTTACGTAATAAAGGATTATTTTTAAAACAAAAGTCTAACTTTTGTATTACAATACAAAACTTTTTCTTTTCTTTCACTAAAAAAACACAAAACTTATAATTATTTAACTGTTTTTATTTACTCGTTAAAACTAATGAAAAACTGAAGAAAAGCTGTTTGAAAATTACAATTGCATAATTAATCATGAATTTCTCCATGAAGGAAGGTACTTCAAATAAAGCGGAAAGTTACAACTCAATTGTTAAAGGCAACATTAAACAAAAGCGATAATTACCTTTGTTTGATAAAGTACTCATTCAAATTACCCGTAGGTGATCAAGTTAAAAACATTTATATTACAAGCTATGGGATAAGCATTAGAGAAAAAAGCTACTTACAATTTTTCTAGGTATGAATATACGTATGAAAGTCAAATGTGGATATAAAATAAAGGGGGTAAGTAAGCGTGCTAGTCTAGAGAAAAAGGAAAATGCAAATACGTCTATATAGAGATGTGTGAAATTAGAGTTGAAAATAGCTTTGTAACTTTCCGTGCCGACGTTTGAAGTAGCGGAAGGTCAAGCTTCGTAGAATTTAAAAGAGAAGTTAACGGTTTCTTTAAACTTTCCTGCTGGTATTGGGTAATGAGAGATTCGGATTAATAGTGTCATTTTAAGCCATGAAATTAAATTCAATGAATTTTATGTGCGAAATGTCAATATTTTAAAAAAATATATTTTTTTACAAACTGTACAGTAAGTATGCTCGATAAGACATCTTTTAATAAGATCACTTTTCCAACTTTCAGCTTGAGTGTTTTTCCTTCCACTAAACGAATTGCGTGCTTCTCAAAAAAATCGGATGAAAGATTAATATTTGTTATTAAAATTAATAATTTAGCTTATTAAAATTAAAGAGCCGTGAAAAATGTTAAAATTATAAACTTTATAAGAATTAATATACAAAATAAAGTATAATCTATTGAAAAATACAATTTTTTTCACGCGTGGAGATTTTTTAATTAATCCATCAGTAGCAAGTAAATACAAAGTATATAGGAATAACAAAAATCCAACGATTTTTAAATCAAATTGAATAACAAAAGTCAAATTGCATGTGCAGTATTGGTATATTTTTAATCTACCAAAATTTTAAAAATAATCGTCAATATATCATTTAGCTTATAAAAGTGTAGTATATCTCGATTAATTTTTATTTTGTCAATTTTTGTTAATTAATGAAAGGCATTTTAAAAGATTATAATCATATTTTCAAATTATTTTATCCCAAACAAAAATTGATAGTTTTCTGATAATTATTAAATTTATTTATTTAAAATATATATTCAAAACAAGGTAAGACAAGATTTATTCATCCATGAAAAAGACGTGAAATTTTAAGATTTATGAAGACCAGTATATTTTTGTAAATAAGTTGTCTCGCCATTTCACATTGTGTTCTAATTCTAAATATGACAATGCGTATATACTAAAATAAAAATATTTTTACAACAAAAAATCTTGAGAACAATGCCTGCTATTTATGCTAAAATTATTAAAAAAAAATAATAAATATCTTTTTAATCCTTATGTAAATAATGCGATTTTATTATTCGTTTCGTCAAAATCCTCGATCAAGATTTAAAAAAAAGAAATAAATAAATTCTTAACCAATTTGGTAATGACTATAAGCTAATTATTAATAAATTTCGCTAGAAAATGTTGAAAAATTAAAAAGTAACATTAAAGCTAGCGCATGAAGTAATTTAACAGACACCGGCCGGTATTAGTGCGCGCGCGCACATTTATTTAATCGATATAGCACTAAAAAAATGAGGCGGAGAAAGCTTGAAGAAAAGAGAAAATAATTCATCGGGAGCTTTTTGGAATTGTAGGTAAACCCATTTAAGATTCTTTCCAATTTCGTTTTGAGGTCAAGTTGAGAGGAAAATGGGTGACTTTCAAAATAGTAGAGAATCTAAATATTTATAGAAGTGCAAATGCAGAATTTTCAATAGACGTGTAAGGATTTTCAGAGAAGCAATTTAAATAGAATATTAAATAGTTTCATAATTATCGTGAATTATAAAATTGGCTATTGCCCATAAAAATTAATTCTATTAAAATTATATTTATACTTTTCAAAATAGTTAATTTTATTAGATAAAAGTTTTAACTCTCTTTTTTAATGAATTTAAAATATTTCTTTTCTTACTTTTGAACTTTACTTTCTTTAATAAATATTTATGTAAATAGAATAAATTCCTAGATTTAATTTTTTATTCATTTTAAAGCAAGTAAATTTTCATCAATCTGAAAGCTTTACCATTTAAAATACGTATTACGTAAATCGAATTTACTATTACTGCACATAATACGTCACAAACGCTTTTAAGGTTATACTCGTCCTTTTGATGTTATATAATATATACCATCATTTTAAACTTTTAAATTCCATAAAAAGACGTATACTAGTAAAAGTATTATTAAAGATTGTAGAAACTTTATTTGATGTAAAAAATTTTTTTTTTATTATCTACTTATTAGGGCTAATCAATGCATATAAATAGATATTAACTTTTGAGTATTTAAAAAATTAAAATATAGAGTTGATGGGAAAACTAATTAGGTAAGCTTTCTTTGTAATTTGAAATTTACTTTGCACAAAGAGAAATTAGCAATATATTATTGAATTTGATTAAAATTTAATTTTGCACACATTTTAATAAGTAGTAATACACTACTTTGTTACGTAAACTAGTTGGTTAATTATACTACTAAATGAAAAAAAAACAAGAAAAAATTGACATTCATAAATTTAGTTATTTATAAAAAGGAGCTGGAGAAAAAAAAATTTATTTTTAAATCAAAATTTCTATTTCTACAAAATACTTATTTTAAAATGAAATAAAATATAAAATTGTGATTGAAATCTAACGAATGAACATTATGACTGGTAATGAACGCCTGCATTTAAACAGTTTTAAAGTTGTTCATATGCATTCGAATTCTTTATCAAAATTATGATTTTTGATAAAACCGATGTAAGCAAAGCTTAAACATTTTTTTAGAGAAATTAATCAAAAATTTATCCGAATGGCATTAAAAATAAGTACAAGATTTTACAGCCTGAGAACAATTAGTTATCAACAATCATTGTATTGTGGGAACATACATAATTTTCCAATTTCTAATAGTTTTCATTCGAGTAATACTCGTTGGTTCAACCACTCTATTTCCGTCTTTTTTGTATTTTTGAAAAATACTTTTGAAAAATTCATTAATATTACTGTTTTTTTTTATAAACAAATAATAAGTTTTATAATAGTAATAAAAAACGTACAAGTTAAGAAATTTCTTCTATACGTATTGGAATTAGAAATAGTTGTTTTCAAATTTAAATATTTGTACAATCTGCATAAATTTTTTTTTTATTTTCTGCAAGCTTTAAGAAAATTTAACATTAACAATTTCAGTAGCATCGATTGAAAAATAATATGTGCAAAGATATTCTTTGCAAATTATAAAAAAAAATCTGATACCGATAGCTTCACTTTTATTTCTGGAGCGATTTTTTTATGTACAATATTTTATAACTTTGTCAGAGCGTTAACAAAGGATTATATCACGGGCCGTTGCTCGTAGGCTGAATCTATCGAGTGTACTTTACTCTCTCGGATTACATAAATAGCAAAAACGATAGATACTTTGTACAATATTTTTTTCTCCTTTTGTTCAATATCACGAAAGACAATAGTGATTTTTTTTAAAGTTATTCGAAGTTTAAAATACAAGAAAGGTGTTTTGAAATTATAAAAAATTAATTTTAATAATATTCGAAGAATACATAATTATACATTATTGTGATTATTTTTAGGTATAACTGATTTTCTACGAAGAATATTAAAATCCGAATGTTAATTTAAAGTTTAAATAATTCTAGATGCAATGAATAAATTTAAATATTTTTATTTAATTTTAATTTTTTACTTCATTAATCATTTGTGTGTAAAATTCTTATTAATCTTAGAAAATAGTTCTACAGATAGACGAAAATGTATAAATATGTTTGAAAAAAGTAGAATACATGTATTGTCATTTGCAAAAAGATCTGGAAATCTAAAAGCTCTGCTACTATGAAGATACGGCATTGATAGGTATAGCCAATCTAGAAATTTATACAACTTTATAAGGGACTGGAGAGATTTTTTAATCTAAAATTCGGGTTTGAATATTTTTATGCAGGAATAAAAAAGAATATTTTTACGATGGATAGTTATTTGAATATCGTTTGTAGGTAAAGAAAATATTAAAATTCAAACATAATAAATGAACTTTGATGTTTTAAGCACTAGTGCGGAAAAGAATCTCTCTCAGCGAGAGTGAACAGTAATTAGACAATATTTCTCTTACCTACGTTTAGTATAAATGAAAAACTATTTTCTTTACCTATAAAAGCGATCTTAAAAATAATTATTACATCAGAAAAAATATTTTTTTTTTATTATTTTTAAAAAATATATAATTAAAATAAATATTTTAGAAATAAAAAATCCTTAATTCTATATAAAGCTGTGTGAATTTCTGTACTATCGTCGCCATCTTTGGTTGGCTGTATATATATTGATGTCGAATCCCAATACACCCCAGCAAAACCGGTTTCGCAATTTGATCACCCGTTGTACCATGTATATAAATGTGTGAGAAAATGCCAGCTCTCTTCTCTTGTGGTGTGTCTTACGAAATTCAACAAGGGACCTTCTCTTTATTTCTATCTCTCTCTTTCTCTCTTTTTCATTCTTTCTCGCAACTTGGTTCCCCGAATTCCGCGGTATATAGGCGTCCTGCGCCTAAAAAGAGTTTCAAAGCACGTTTGTGACTTGGTAGTTGAATCGTTGAAATTTGAATTTTTCAGATTCTTTTTGGTTGCTTCGTACCAAGTTTTAACACCTTTTATTAAAATTTTGAATTTTTGGTTTTTTTTAAATTTTTTAATTTGAATTTTTTAAAGAATTGATTTATAAGAATTTTTAAAATTATAATAAACTACTTCGTCATTACAAAATTGGTTGCGGTTTTATTTTAAACTATAATGATTTCTCTGTATGCAAGGGAATACATATATTTTATTTTAAATTTTAAAAATTGTATTATTAACATATACCTTGCGTTTAAAACTATATAGATAACTAGGAATTATTTTTTTATCAAGAGGCATTTATTAGCAAATTTTTAATAAAAAATGTTTAAAAATTTTGTGGAAAAATCGGAGTCTTATCGTCTTATTTATTTTAATTATAAAATTATTAAGATCACAAAATTTGAAAGTAAATAAACATTTCATTGATAAAATCTGATCAATGTTTTTTGTAATACGTCTATACGTAGTGCAAAGCTCATTCTACGAAATAAAAAATTTAGAAAGTATGGATTATTTATCAATGTTCCGTTTATTATTTTGTGATATTAAAGTCACATTCTTCATTAGACAGACTTTAAAACCCCTCAAACGTATTTGTGGCTCCATCTTTAGTTTAATATAAAAAATTCTTTAAATTTCAACCGGTATTCACAATAACCATTATCATTTAGTAACGTGAATTTTCAGATACAAAAATTAATTTTTGTTGTATAAAATTGAAATGAAATATTTTCGAATATTATTATTTTTAGTTAAAATTGGTATATGTAAGAGAGATTTTCTTTATAATATATTCTTTTTTATAATAAATAATAGATACGACTTTAAAAATGATTTTACTTGATAAAATTAAAAAAATTTCTTCCATTGAATTTTAAATTGATTAGTTTATTAAAAAGTTAATTTTAAAATTCTAGAAGAAAACTCTAATTAAAGTAACAGACTGCGCCATCTAACGTCTTCGAGAATACCTTCAAGGTAAATTCTATCCCAAGTGTATTAACCGTATATACATATATAGATATACAGACATTGAAGAATATTCTCTTCCTTTACTCAGCAAGAATGAGAAAGAAAGAGAGAAAGCAATAACGTTATCTTTGTCAACTGCGCCGTCGCCGTTGGAACATCGTTGTCGTCGTCGTCGACGTCTTGGTACGGTACCTACGTACGTTAAGCTTGTCCGCCGCAGTTCGTCGTCGCCGTCGTCGTCGTGTGCGCGTTATTGTTGCGCCTTCCTCCAGCAGTGTGTAAAAAGCTCATCAAAATTTTGTTGCGCGCACACCATTATATCTATATATTTTGCGCTCCTCCATTTCGCATACAAATGTGAGAGAGAGTGAGAGAGAAAGGTATACATTAAGATAACGACTAAATATACTGTGCGGCCGCGGAAGACGACGAACAGTATATAGAAGCACAAATATAATTGAGCCAAAAAGGCAGGCAGCCGCCATCTTCGAAATATAAAAAATACAAGTGTTCGCTGCCTGCGAGAATAATACAGTGTAATCGAAGAATATACAAGTATAGTAACGCATATATCTACAGTGTTTCATAAACGCGCTTACGCATATACGCGTTTATAAGTATCAAGTGACCAAAAGCACACATTACAATTAGCGATAAAAGAAATAAGTGAAAGATTAAAAAAGACAGTGCTTATTATTTTAGCAGAGAGGAAAGAGAAATAAAAAGTAAAAAGAGAAAGAAAAAAAGAAGGCGCGCGCGCGTGTGTTAGTGTCGCCAGTGTCGCAAGTAGAAACGGGCTCTGTGCTGCGGTACGGCCAGCAAAGTGAAGTGTAAGAGAGAGAAAGCGCGCGCGCACACACATCCGTAGAAAGAGTAGTAGTATAATAAATTTTTATTCTCCGTTTCTACATTTTGGTCACCTCCCAAAACGTTAATCGCGTTAAAAAGTTTAAATAATCTCTCGTCGTTTCTTCGTTTAACATTAAAATCGACGCATTTATAAGACAGACACACGTGAGGAGGATATTTATACATTAAAATATATATATTTATATATCTATATATATATTTATATTTCGTACAACACAGACGTCATCGACCACTGTGCGTGTGTTCTCTTTTTCGTCAGTGTGAGAGAGAGAAAGAGAACGAGCCCTCCCAAAGAGTAGTCTAGAGGAGTGTAAAAGTAGCAGCAGTAGTTGCGCTCGGCACTCAAATACAACGTCGAATTCTTATTTTTTTCCTACTTTTTAAAACTTTGTATCTATTAAAAAAAAAAAGTTTATTCTTCCCTCCTTGTCTTTGAGCCAAAGAAGAGGAAGAGGGAGCGAAAGAGAAGAGAAAAAGAATCGATCGAAGAGGTGTTTTTTTCCGTCTGGTTTGACGTCGCCCTTGGATTTGGAAAGAGAGGGAACAAGTGGAAAAGACGAAGGGAAGGTCGACGTCGACGTCGTCGTCGGGATGGCGAAGACACAGCAGGCCAACAAACAGAAGCAACGTTGACCCAGTTTATATTTTATTATTACTGTGATTTTATTTTATTGGGTTCCTTTACTTGCTGTTATAGTCAATATAGTGCGGCTTGAAAAATATATGTTAGGCAGTAATTACATTACTGCCTTAATTTTAAATTTCCAAGCTCTTCCAAGAAGCTTTTTTTCTTGATTTCTCTCTTTACAGAGCTTTAAAGCTCAATAAGAGAGAGTAATTAAAAATTTCGCCGGTTGGCCAGGTTAATTAAAAAACAGTCGAAATTCTGAGAAAACTTGATATCCGTGGAGCCCTAGCTGGCTCGAGCGGCTCCAGTAAAATGGGCAACAATGCCACGAGTTCCAACAAGAAAGTGGATGCTGCTGAAAGTGTCAAGGAGTTCTTGGAGCAAGCTAAAGAAGAATTTGAAGAAAAATGGAAAAGAAATCCGACCAACACAGCTGCTCTCGATGACTTTGAAAGAATCAAGACACTGGGTACTGGCTCCTTTGGTAGAGTCATGATAGTCCAGCATAAGCCAACTAAGGAATATTATGCTATGAAAATATTGGATAAGCAGAAAGTAGTTAAACTTAAGCAAGTCGAACATACTCTTAACGAGAAGAGGATCCTGCAAGCGATAAACTTTCCTTTTTTGGTTTCTCTACGCTTTCATTTTAAAGATAACTCGAATCTCTACATGGTGCTGGAATACGTACCTGGCGGTGAAATGTTTAGCCATTTAAGAAAGGTAGGCAGATTCTCCGAGCCACACTCTAGGTTTTATGCTGCACAGATTGTCCTGGCATTCGAGTACTTGCATTACCTGGACCTGATCTATAGAGATTTGAAACCTGAAAATCTACTTATCGACTCACAGGGTTACCTCAAGGTCACAGATTTTGGTTTTGCCAAAAGAGTCAAAGGCAGGACGTGGACTCTTTGTGGCACACCTGAATACCTAGCACCAGAAATTATTTTGAGCAAGGGTTATAATAAAGCTGTCGATTGGTGGGCTCTTGGTGTTTTGGTATATGAAATGGCAGCTGGTTATCCACCTTTCTTTGCTGATCAACCTATTCAAATATATGAAAAAATTGTTAGTGGAAAAGTACGATTCCCTTCACATTTTGGTTCCGAATTAAAAGATCTTCTGCGCAGTCTACTTCAGGTGGACCTTACCAAGAGGTTTGGTAATCTAAAGGCAGGTGTCAATGACATCAAAGGACACAAGTGGTTTGCCAGCACTGACTGGATTGCAGTCTTCCAGAAGCGAATTGAAGCACCTTTTATACCTAGGTGCAAGGGACCTGGGGACACTAGTAACTTTGATGATTATGAAGAGGAGACATTAAGAATCTCATCAACAGAGAAATGCGCCAAGGAGTTTGCCGAATTTTGAAGGGTCTGCCGAGCACAAGGTTAAAATAAAGCCACATCAGCTGCTAGCTGGACCTGTTCGAGGAGCTCTGTAGTACTCAGGATTTTGAATCTATCATGTCCAGGAGTTACAAGCATCTCGGATATATACCTAGGAGAGAAGGAATAATAAAAATAAAATCCCACTCACCCAGTGATTCTTCATCGACGACGAGGGACTGTTACAGCATTCTCCTAGGTTATGTTCTGTCATCCTCCCCCAACCCATTTTAGACAACCCCGGGTGAAAGCTTAAGTGTTTTATGGAGGTGCAAAGTGATCGAATCAAGAAAGAAAGCGGTGAAGTGTGAAAGCGTGAAAAAAATATTCCTACTGACTCTTAGTATTCTTGTTGCCGATTGTGGACTTGCTTGTTGTTAAAAAAAAAATTAAAGAAGATTTTAAAATATTGTAAGCAAAAGAAATACGACTTTCGTCGTCGCATGAACAGTTACACACGTGAATCCTCTTTTCTTTTCTTCATTTGCCGTGTATAAAACCAAAAATGGAAGATAAATATAATTAGAGAATGAGAAAATGAATGCTGTGCTTATTGCATATTTATCAAGAGGATACCAGCGAATAAAGGAAGTAAAAAAATACAAGTGTTCGTTGTCATTTTGTTTGTGCAAGTTTTGTATGAGTGCATTAATATTAGTGCAAAAAGAGCAAAAATAAAAAAATAAATAAAAATATCATGGTGGTTGTATATGCAAAAAAAAAGTGTGAGGACGCAATAGAAAAAAAAATCATCATTATTCGTTTCTACACTAAGGGTCTTCAACGACTCCCACGAAGACGTAAGACATCGTCATTTGGAATGAAATTCAAGAAAAGAACGAGATAATCAAGACATATTTGGAGCAGCGGCAGCAAAACTTTTTTGGTCTGAGAGCGTGATTGTGAATCGTAAATTAATAATCGATGTGAAT
The DNA here is from genome assembly GCA_017163975.1 of Anastatus disparis. Taxonomy (NCBI): domain Eukaryota; kingdom Metazoa; phylum Arthropoda; class Insecta; order Hymenoptera; family Eupelmidae; genus Anastatus; species Anastatus disparis. The sequence continues at coordinate 9,789,641 of JAFFSR010000251.1, forward strand.
GAGAAAATCGTCCGAGAGAAAGAGAGCGAATTTCTTTATTATATACGTTATATATATATTTTTTTTGTTTCCCGTATTTTCTGTTCCTTAAATATGTATTAATTAAGCATATTATGCGCGAAGTGCGTGAAGACATTTAAAAGGGTCCAGATGCTCTAACCGCAGACTGAAAAATTTAGAAAAAAATAACATAAAAAAAAATATATATATAATCGAAGGAATTAAAAAAAAAAGGCGACGCCCGACCTTGAGCGGACCATGCGCGAATTTTTCGAAATAAATCTTATGATTATGATAAGCAATCGGTATAGACGGGTAATATGAGACGCGTATACTAAGACATAATTTTTTGCAATGAATCTATAGCCTTCCTGCTGATGCAAAAAAAAAACTGGTATAGCAATGTATAATCTATATAATGAAGCTTTTGTTACTGCAATTAAGGAATAAAAAAAAAATTATTAAAAAAAAAATTGTCCTTGCATCGGTAAAATTTTTCTTACACAGAGTTAAATAATAAACGGTATATGTGGGAAGTAAAAATTCTAAGTGAAAGTTAACTTGAGTAAAAAGTTAAGTGAAGTTTGTTTCAAAAAATAAAATAAAATAAATATAGACTAAAAGAATAAAAAAAATTAAAAGTTTTACTTTAACGTAAGGATAAATTTTATTACTCAGCTCTAAAAAGTAAATTTCACTTAACAAAATTTGTAGACGAGCAATAGTCGAAATTTCCATCTTATATATTTCACTTGAGAATAGTTTTTCCACGTGTACACATTGAACATTCACGTATACATACAATCGTTTTGTTTCTTCTATTTTTCTACGTTATTATTATCGATTCTCTTCGTGTGGCGCGTCCGCCTAAGGTCACTTGCGTCCGCTTTATTACACATACACGCATATATTTTTCTGCCCGTGCGCAACTTGGCTTCGAAATGTGTAACGTATAATAATAAAAAGAAAAAAAAGAGAAAGAAAAAGAAAAAAAAACGAAACGAAACGCGCGTCGTGGTCGATTTTTAGGGTGCTTTTTCGCCCTCCGGCGCCTCGACCAAAAAAGATAAATTATATAAATATATATATGTGTGTGTGTGTGTGTTTGCTCACATATATATGTGTATATGTATACATATATATGAATTGGTCGAAAGGCAAGTGAACGCATGCCCGCCACATCGTCGCCTCTTTTGCTCCGGTGTTATAACCTCGACGCATGACGAGTAACGAAGTTTTTTTTCTTCATATACGGTGCAATAAAGTACCTTGAATAGCTGGACCGAGGTTTTACACTCAATGAACATTAAAACGCGTTGAACGTTTAGAAAATTCATTCAATAAGGTTGCGCCGCGGTTTAATGTTCATTGAGTGTTTCTTGCTATCCAGGGGCCTTCTCGTGAAAATGTGTTAATAATATGAATTTTAAAATAACTAAAAGCGAGAACGTGAACGATAGAAACAATAAATAAATATAATGGGGGATTAAAGAAAGTTCAAATAGAAATTTAAAGTTTATTTCAATTTTTTTAAAATTTAACTTATTATGCTTTCAAGTTGATTAATAATTGTTTCAAATGCTGTTAAAATCAATAGAAATTATTTCGAATACTAATCATGTTGAATTTTTAAATATTTGAAATACGAATGGTGATAAAGGCTCGAAGATAAAAAGCAATTTATAGGTAATTACGAGCTTAAATATTGTTAAAAGTTAAATAAAAAAGATAAATATTCTATACGATTTATTAATTTGAACTTTTGTTGATCCATCCAAATTATATGAAAAAAAAAGCGAAATTTAACGTATGTGTGCGCGTCTGGATCTCTCGGATTTTAAGGAAAATATGAAAAAAAAACTTGAAAAAAAAGAAGACAACAAAAACACAAAAATGAAAAATATCGAAAAAAGACCTCTTCTTAGATTACATATTTTCTAGTAATATTTTTCCTCCCTACCTCAAGGTCACGTGCGCATCGTTCGTTCTTTTTTAGTGCTAGATAAAAGAGTCAAATAAAAACCTAACAGCGTACATTACCCAACACACACGCTGGCATACTTACACGCATACATACACACATACAATACACAGACACGTGTAAGATAAGAAAGGAAAACGTGCGTATCATGCTTATGCGTCCTTTGGCGTTCGACGCGCAAGGAGAAACTTTTTTGATGCGTGAGAAAGAAAGAAAAAAAAGGAGCTGAATTGTCCTTGATAAGGATTTTTAAAGGAGAAACGGCGAAAGATTTTCCTTTTTTTTTTGTTTGTATTTGTAAGCGCATATTATGGTGTGTGTATGTAAGTCGTGTATCGCGCGAAATAATTTTTTGATGCTTTTATACACATGTTGTAAACGTATGAGAAAAAGGAAAAGACGGAGAGTTAAAAAAAAAGCTTTTTATCATGTATGTATGCACAAGGGCAGATTTGTTAACAATATTATTTTTTTTTCTCTGCTTTAGAATCTCTGCGAGGAATTATTTACTTTTTTCCTTCTCGAATCATTTATTATTTTTTTTTATTACTTTTTAAATAAGAAAAAAAAAGAAACGCGCACATTGCAATAAGATATCGTGTTATAAGCTTTTAAAATTCTTTTTTTTTTCTCCTTTCCGTCAATATTCAATTTTCAGTATACGTGTGTATATAACATAAAAGGCGTTCGATCGACGTTCGACGAAGAGAGAAAAACGGACTTCAATCGTCTAAAGCAACGCGTATAACTCAATTGGGAATTGAGCTCAATTTATCGAGGCTCTTGATTAAAAGGAGTTTGTATATACGCGCGGCTCACACAACACAACACATGATATATGCCTTGTGTTTTTAACCTCTCTCTCGGCTTCTCCAGGAGTAGTTATATTTCTTTTCTAAATTCATTGGAGTGGAAATTTTATTATTCATTCTATTTTTGTGGTTTTTTTAAAGGATTTTTTTCTTCTCTTTCTTTTAAAATCAAAGATATAAAACTTTTATTCCAAAGAGTTTAGAATCGAAGGTTTTTTTTCTTTTTTAAATTACTATTTTAGTCTACTTAATAAATTCGTTGGAGAGGAAATTTCACTCGTTTTAGAGTGAACGTTATTCGCTTTTATTTTTAGACTGCTTGTAATAGTCGCCATTTTCCACTTGTATTTTAATGTATATACAGTGGACAGTATTTTTTTTTCATATTTTCAAATGAAAAAAAGAGAGAGAAATTTTAATTCCAAGGAATTTAAGTAGCTATTTGTCTTTTACAGGTTGCCATTAATTTAGACTTATGTTATTTCATTAATTCTTTTTTTTATTATTCAAGAAACTGATAAAAACACGATTAGACATTTTTAAAAGTATTTGACAGCGAAATATTACTATCAATTTTTGAAAGACTTTTTTTATAAGTAGCGTTTCTGTGTGTCTATGTATGTGTGTACACGTATATATACACATATTTACTTTCAAGGTCATGCCATATTTCTCGGTTGAAATATGTTACCACATAAATTAATAAGAACGCGGCGTTTTTGCTCTTACGTAATATCACGGCTTGTAAGAGAGACGAGAAACTCGCATTTTCAATGTATACACTCTTTTCTCGTCTCCTTCTTTTTTTTTCTTTTATTTTCTAAAAACGCGTGTGCTTGCATATATTTTAGATCTTTGTGCACAGGCAACTCTTTTTTTTTTTCTTTCTTTTTCTTGATTTATTTTTAAACATTTTTAGTCGTGCTATATTACATGCACGAGTTTCGAAGCATTATATCTTAAAATTTTCGAGAGATCGAAGCTTGAGTCGTTTGCTCAAAGCTAAAATTAAATGTGCACCTAAAAGTTATATAGAGAGAGAAAACAAGAGAAAGAGAGAGAGAGAGAGAAATATATATAAATATATACGTATAGAGAAATTCTATTATTGTACGCTCTCCGTGCAAAGTATACCAAATATTCGATTCTCCGATATACAGAAAAGAATCGACGACTTTTCAGAGCGGAACTTTATTCAGAGACACATACGACCAGCATATTTTTTTTCGCAATCATTGTTTTTCTTTTAGTTATATATATATATACAATTTTTTTTGTTTTATTTTTTATTTGTAAAAAGGCGTTTGTACATTGTATTTCCTCCTGTACGCAATAAAAATTCGATAAGGAAAAGAATAAAGAGAGAATGAAAGAAGTCACGTAGAAGAATCTCTTTTTTGACTTTTTATTTTTTAAAATAATAAACCAACGTGTTTCCTTCTTTTATTTTTTCTTCCTTGAGCTCGAATGTTTAATAATCATTGTAATAATCAAAGATTCTTTTTCTCTGATAAATGAAAAAAGAAAAAAATATGAAAAAAAGAATGAATCAGACGATCGAAAGTACAGCCGTCGAAAAAGTTTCGCGCGACACACGAGTATTATATAAATATCATAAAAAAAAAGCAAAGAATTGTAAGCATAACGAGGGAAATGTGAGTGTGATGAATAATTTTAAAAATAAAAACTTATAAACTGAAATTTTTCATGCTCCATTAAAAAAAAAGAGAGAAAAGAGAATAATATGTACGAATTACTGATTTGCGTGAAGTTTATTTTCGCACGCGCGTTATACACATACAGACACAAAAAAAAACGAAATAACATACATTTACAGACTTTGCAAAAGGCGTCTCGACTCGTTAAACTACTGTGCGTTTTATTTTTTTGCGTTTATTGCGCTCGTATACATATGTATATTATCTTCGATTCTCCTTGTTAATTAATTATTGTTTTCTCCTTTTTTTTTTATTTATCTTTAATTGAGCGTCGCTGGAAATTGAGAGAAAGAAATAAGATAAAGAGCGAGAGCGAAAGTATGAGAGAGTTAGAAAGAGAAAGAGAGAAGAGCGAAAAAAGACGAATTGGGTTTTCCACGTTTTTTTCGTTCGACGTTTATATAATATATATAAATATATAAATATATATATATATATATACATATATATATATATATATATATTTATATTTATATAGTATCGATCTTTGTTCATTTTGTACTAGTCTGTAACGGAGGAAATAATTAATCATATTGTATATAGAAAAATGATGTTAAACGATATTTAACTAATAATAACAAAAAAAAGAAACAGAAATATATGATAAAAATAAGTGTACAAAACATTGTTTTTATTTTTTTTCTCTCTCATTCATGGAAAACCCAAATTTGCTTGGTCACAGTTTCTTTTTTTTCCTGCATTTTAAGTTTCCTTTTTTATTTTTTCCAAATTAACTGAAATCTTGATTTTTTTTTCTTAAATGATTATCGTTGTATACACAAGTGGATTGGCGCAATCGTTCCTCTAATTTTTTGTAACAACTCTTAAGAGAAATATTTTACTCTCGTTTCTCTCCGCGATGTAATTGTCGTTTGTCAAAGTAACGTGACAAGAAAAAAAAATTAACTTTTTTCAGAATCTTTGAAATATAATAAACGCAGGAATTTTTACTTTTAAGTCTTGATGAAAAAACAAACAAAAAAAAATTCTATTAAAAATAATGTATAATTGCTTGTTAAAAAAAAATTGAAAAAAAAAAAGAATCGATCGCTAAGCAGTATTATGATATATTTAATCCAAACAACGTTTTAGTTTTATAAAAAAGGGATACAAAAACCACATACTTTATTGGCTTTCAATGTAATTGTACCAAGATACTTTTGTAAATATGACAATAAACGCAAATTAACTTATCAATGTTAAAAGGATATTATTAATGCGTTTTATAATTTATTTTTATTTTCAACGTGCTTTTGTTTATGCATTCTCATATTATTTAATTAGAACAACAATTTTTAATATACATATAATTTTGTCATTTTACTTTTAATTTCATTAAATTTACAGAAATAATTTTTAAAATAAGTCATTCAATTAAGTATTCATTTTACTTATACTTTAGATTTTGTCGTTATAAGAATCATTTCAAGACATATATATTCAACATATAAAAAAGTTAATAATTAATTTTCATTTTTTTTTGTTAACTTATTTTTTATGAAAAATTACTTTTATGAATTGATTTTTTCTAATAAAATTTTTATAACGTAAATTCTTTCTTTGTAACTATTATTACATCTCGTCAGGTAAAAATTTTTATTCCTTTAATTCAAACTTTACAATAAAAATTGAATACTTATAAATAGTATAAATTTTAAATTCCTATCAATAAGTTATTAGTTGTGATAAATAATAATTACTTAAACATCAAAGCATGAAAACAAATACATATTTTTAAAATTTTATTTTTATCTTTTCACTTAAAAAGTAAACAATATATATATTTTTAAAAAAGTTAAAGATTCATTCATAACAATTTTTGTTTTAAATATTTAATTTTGAATTTATATTTACTCGACTTATATGCCATTGCTATATATATTGAGACTAGAAAACAGCTCAGCTTTCATTTTATTTGAAATAATTTTTCTCGTGTTTAAAAATACTTAAAAACTGGGTTAAAATTAAGAAAATTTATTTCTTTATCCATCAAAATCTGCATCGTTCCAAATAATTTAATTATTTAACATTTATTTTATTATTACATTTTAATTGTTGTCAATGAACCATTCAATACATTGGATTGCCAAAATTCAAGGAAAACGAGGAAATTTATTTATGATTTGTTACAAATATAGAACGCCTTTGAAGAAAAGTTTCAGAAATAAAGTATTCAGTTGAGCATTCTGTTCCCTCATTAAAATGTTCATTTTGACAAATTTAACAATCAAAATTTACAAGTTAAAAAAGCATATTTACATCTAACTGTTCCTTATTTTTTTTTCTTTCTTTAGTTCGTTTTTTTTCTTTTTTTTCAATTTTTGTATCTCCATATTGAATAGATAAGTAAAGCTATATATACTTGTCACCATGGTAAATTAGCAATTCAATTATACACCGATAGAATAGAAATGTAAAAATTCCATTGAACGCTGCAGAAAAATCGAAAAAAAGAGATAAAAGAAGAAAAAAAAACTTAAGAAAAGCAACGAAAACTGCTCTTTCTAAGACTCTTTTTTTTCTACTGGATCGTTTCATCATCATCGTTGTCGTTGTGTTCGACGACATAGTTGTCGTATAGTCGCACTCACGAATATCTTTCGTAATCTCAAAATTATTATTAGCCGCAGATGTATATCCAGGCCATCGTACGACGCCAGCAACAGTCTTCTCTTCTCTTAAGACTTTTGTCATCCTCGGTGCTTTTATAACTCGCAGTTTTTTTTTTTTTTTTTTTTCATTTTTTGCTATCCCATTTTCTTTTTGTTTCTTCTTTTTCTTTTGTGCTATTAATTCCGTGAAAGAATCTTAGTAAAATATTGATAATGAAATGCTAAATATAACTCATGACACATATATTATTTTTGGTAAATTGATGTTATAAAAGTTGACGAATTTTACATTTATTAAATAGTTTTTAAATTGTCATGTCACGTAATCTAAGTGCTTGAAAACTTGGAAATGATTTGAATTTTAATTATCATATGACCAAAAGAAAAAGTGCTTAGATTTTTTAATATTTCAAAATACAAAATTTTGAATTATAATTATGTAAGAATTTATTAAATTTTTAACTATTTTCTTGAATTGGGACTGGGATTTAACATAGATATTATAAACGTTGAGAAATTTTTGGCAGCGAACAAATCACAAAAGTTTTTCAGGCGAATTTTCGAAGACTCAAGTATGGTGAGATAGAAAGTATTTATTTATAGAAGCGAACGTTATTTATAAATAATGAATGATATTTTGTCCGACAAGATAACATTCTATTCGTAATTGTATTACGTGTCTCAATGAATTCTGAAAATTTTACAAGAATTTTCATTAATTTTTAGTTAAATTTAATTTTAATAAAAAAAATGTTAATCCTAATCATTTTATCGTACTAATATTAATAAATCTGATCATTAATGATTTCCATAAAACTCATGAAAATAATTTTATAATGAAAAAAAATTCAGCTCGTGTGGCGGCGATTTGTCCCATGAGTCCAAAAAACTCATATATGAAATATCTAACTATAAATATTATATATGTAGATCTATAGATATATGTATGTTAAACTATAACTTAAATTTTAAAGCCCATTTAACTAAAAGCTGAAACACGAGCTCCATTATTTTGATTATAAAATAATTTTTCAGGGTTTCGGAGAAGTCCATTAAATTTTCCTTGTAAACACTAAAAAATTTATTTCCACTGTTCATCCGGTATACGCAATATGCCTAATTCTCAAATTTTGACTAAAAATGCAACAAAAATGTCAAAAATAATAAAATTCTCATTAAAAAAAAATGTTGTAGTCAACTTGTATCACTTGAGAAACCCTCAAATTTTTCTCTTGTATGCATTTGCTGTGTAACATAAAAAATAATTAAAATTATTTGCATTGTTGTATTTTCTATAAAATTAAAGTGATGAATTCACATATATTAAAATGCTGTAGTATTACGCGAGCATGCAATTTAAAAAAAAATATTTCATGTATAAACATTAGAAGCAATATAAAGTTAGACGTTGGTATACTAAAATTTTACAGTATTACGGCAATTAACGGCTTATTCGATTTATTTTTAGTTAACATTGACTCGTACCAGAAGGTCTTTTAACTTATAAAGTTTTATTTGAAAAAAAAAATAATAAAATAAAACACGTGTACAAAGAGAATTAATTTAATTTTAATCAAAAATATTTACATTGTTATGAGCGAAATAAAAGAACTTAGAATATTTTCATTTTACACGGGTACCGAAGATAACAATTATAACGACAAAAAATTTATTACTCTGAAAACACGGCGTACTAGGCGTAATAAAATTATGATAGTAAACATTTAGATTGCTAGGTGAACTACTAAAATTCGCAATTAGAATTATTGAACCGTTTTTTTTGACATTTTTATTTAAATAATGTATGTTTATTGTGATATATTATGTAATAAAAATTAAAGCCTGATTTATTACTACTAAAATGTAATTGAAATTTTTTTTGTCATTTATTTATAGTGAAAGATCGTTGTAAAGATTCACGTGTACTTAAATATGATTTATAAAGTCTTAATATGTGGACAACTGTTTACAAGCAACATACAGAATCGATAATCGCATGCATATTTTAAAAAAAAATTAAAAATTAAATCATAATTATACCAAATTATACAAATTTAACGTGATTATAAAAGTTTATTATTTTGAAAATTTAAAGAACAATTCATGCGATAAAAATTTTATTAAAAACGTAAATAAATATTCAGACCGGCATTGTTTTGAATTTTGTAATTTAATTCGAAAAAAAGTCTGTTAACAATTTTTTTAAATCTCGGCAAACACAAAAGATTGCAATTTTTCAAAATAATTCATCAACCAGCGCTTGTATTGTTTTTAAAAGTTGTTAAAAGCTTTTGATAATCGGAAACTTTTAACACGCAAGTATTTTGAGATTTATTTAATAGCATTGTATTTTTGTTCCGTTATTCATTCACAAAACAATATTTTGAATTTTAACAAATTACGTAACGATTCTATTTAAGAATAATCTTAAAATAAATTGTTTTAACAAATTTTCTAGTAATCTTTTTTTTTCAAGTTTTAAATGAATATTAATTGCGTTAACTATTTGAATTTCTTCGTATCCATTAATACTCGTAATTAAAATTTCATTTGAATAATTGTTCTCGTTTAGCTCGCCGAGAAGTTTTAAGATCAATTTTAAAATAAAATAGTAAGTACTCTTTTCATACGAGAATCCATATATTATTTTAGCAGTTCATGTATATTATTTTTTTTAATGATTTTAATATATTTGATTAGTCAAATTTATACATGAAAGATATATATAATTTTAATTCCTGCTCAAATAATGTAAGATATACACTCCAATTCTAATGCCTGGACCTAATTCTATGTTTTACAGATACATTTTAAATGAAAAGTACAGAATTAAACTGAGATTCAGAAACCAGAACACGTATCCTATTTATTTTAAATTTTAAATCATTTGGTAACCCATTTAATGATTAATAACTTAAGTTCAATATTTTGTGTAAATATTAATTTAATTTATTGTAAACGCTAATATTTATTTTGAAATAAATAATTTTGCTTTTAAAATACAAGAGAACCTTAATTTATATACCCATTGAAGTTAAAAAGCTTTGTTTTAAATTTATAAATTGCAATCCAAACGATTGTCCTTTTCAATGTAAGCTCATTGAACCCTCAAAGCACGTTCCTTCCCCATATCTTACTTTTGAATTGATTCGTGTAATTTGTTAATCAGCTCTGGGAACTTTGATAGACATTCCATAAATTACTCATTCAAGTATAAACAGTTTTCTCTTTGACTAAGCAAAGAAGAAAAAAATAAAAGCAAAATAAAATCAAAAAGAAGAAGAGGAGGAACAAGGAGAAGAAGTAGAAAAAAAAATAATACTTTTGTTCTTAGCGAGTGCACGGCTCGTGTTAGTGCGGTCTCGCATCGGCAACCTTTCAAAGTCAGGTAGTTGGATTAATCTACTCTTCTCTCTCTCTCTCTTTCCCTCCTTCCCCTTTCGCGAATGTTATTGATTGAACCAATACATTTACACGCGCGCAAGCGCATGTTCAAGTCTAAATCATTGTAATGTAGAAAACGTTTGATTTCTTTTTTCTTCTTCTTTTTTTTTTCAATGAGTAAAAAGATGCGCTATTTTTAGATTATCTTTTTTAAAAATAATGTATAGTGCAGAATGAAAGATTGATCTATAATTAGTAATTTTTCTTAATGATTTTTTAAATGTTTTGTAAATGTAATAATTTTTAAAGATATTTAAAAAAATTTTTAGTTTTTTTCTTTTTTATCTTTACTTAAGATTAAAATATTATAAATAAAAGCATAAAATTTTGACTGAACCATAATCGATTAATTTCTTAATTGTATACCATTATCTTTATATATTTTTCTAGATTAATTTTTTTTACCTTGAAATAAAAATTAAAGATTAGAAAGTGCTTTTAATGGGAGTACCATCGAATATTTGAAATCTATAACATTGAAATTAAATATAAATGTGTAGTTTGAAAGTTATTTCATAACTCTTTTCATTAAAATAAAACTTAGATTGGGTCAGCATTTTAATAAACGAATCATACATGATCAAAAGTTACGATTCTTAACATAGGAAGAATTGAATAATAATTTATTAACTTGATAAAATATTGAGATTTTTTCGTGCTTATAATTCTTATTTTCGTTTCAATGAAATGGCCACTTACTTCTTTTAATATTAGGGGGCAGAAATGTGCCGCATTATATTTTATATTTGATAAGACTATTAATGTATGTTTAATACAGTTTCTCGTTATCTGAAACAGAATGTACAGTTACTTTAATTTCATTTGATTATTAATCTTTTACTTGCGATTTTTTTATGTCTCAATACAACATATACAACACTCAATGCAGCTAATTCTAACTACCAGTAAGTGACACCAGTAGACGCGCTACTTCAGAAAAATTAGAAAAAAAATGAAATTTCTTTAAATTAAGCTTGTTTTTTTTAAAGATTTTCTAGAGAAATATACGCCTTTACTTCCTGGTTATATAATGATTTGTTATCTGTATATTTTGATTTTTTAATTATCTTTCTTCAAAAATTCCAAAAAAAAAACTACAGGTAAGTCATGTAAATTTAATAATACTAAATCATGTAAAGAATTTTAAAAGCCTCTATTGCTAATGGAATATTTAAATGAATTGAAAAATATAATATATTACCATAGAAACCAACGATAGAAAAATTACGACGATTAAATTTTCATGTATATAGTAATGAGGAAGTTTAAGGTTTCCAATTAAAAAATTTATTAGAAATATTTATAAATTACTTTGATACAAAGAAAGCAATTATCTGTTCATCATTCAAAGAATTTCTCTTTAGATGAACAAAAATTATACCTGCGGTCTCCATGGCTCACACGGTAGAGCGATGAATTCAGAATCTCGAGGACTCGAGTTCGAATCCCGCTCTCAGCCGATTTACACAAGCACCACTTTACATTACAAGTGCTTTGCTTACAAACTCACTGAAAATCTCCGTCGCTAATTAGCATCATAATGATATCATAAATACAACGACGTTAAATTAAAAAAAGACTATGTAAAATTTTTACAAATCTCTTACATTGTTCCTTTTTTTTTTTAAAGCGCTCAGAAATTCTAATCCTATGGACAAGTTGTTAATTTTCATTGGTGTGATTTTATTGAACATAAAAAAATTATTTAAATTGAAAAAAAAAATTATTATTTGAGCGTTTTTCATCGCTTTAAAACAAAATATCTCAATTTAATACAATAATTATTTAGAACTTATTAAAAAGGTTTATTTTTGTTATTATTTAAATTTATCAAATTGTAATTTAGTTATAAATCAATTTTTTTTTTAATTTTATATTTAGTTGTATTTAAATTATTTTATATTTAAATAAATATAAGCAGATTCTCTTTAAAACATATTGACATAAATGATGTACTATGAAAAATTTTTTAATTACATATTATTTTCCAAATTTTCACAAGAGATGAGCATAATTCAATAATAAATTAAAATTTCATAAAAAAGAGCGTTCTTAAGTAAAGTAAATGGATTAATTCATATCATTATCTAAAGTTGTGTATTAGTTGAGTGAACGTTTTATTGTTCATTGTATATATTTGAGGTACTAAAATAATCCTCGCATTAATTCCCGCGAAAGCGGCGATGTTAAGCAAATCGATTTTCTCAAAATAAACTTTTCCTTCTTTTTTACTTTCGTTATTACCCGTCTATGTACTACAGCCCTCCTACCCCCTACTCTTCTGACTCTCACACTCTCCCACCTTACCTTCCTTTCCTTCAATCGTACCAATTAAATTGCGAATTGCCTTTAGGGTGCGACGTATTATCTCGTTTATAAGAGGACTTTAACTTTTCCTTACTTCGATAAGATGTGCTTTAAAATAGATTGTAAAAAGAATCGATTTTTCATATCATTGCCATTATTGCTGAATTTTAAATGTTTAATGATTTTTCATTTACATTAATATTATGGAATTTTTTTGTTGAAATTTCATTATAAAAGAATTGTTCATTAAAATAAAATTATACTTTGGTCAAATTAAATTTGATAATATGAAAAAAATAATTCCATTCAGATTGTTAATCTCTTTCCAAAAGTAATTAGCAATTTTAAATTTTAGGAAACTTCTTATCTAAATTAACTTAAAACTTAACTGACGAAACTTTTTGTTCTATTTTTATTCATATTATCATACTATTCCATGATAAACAAAATTTAAAATTTACAACAGCGATATTTTATTTCAAACGAAAAAAAAAATAATTGAGATAGCCAGCAATTAATCAATTTCATTTCCAGCAATGATTCCTTGAAAAAGAAAAAAAATAGGATCTTCCTAAAAATTGAACAATTTAAACTGTCTCCAGCTACAATAAACTACAATAGCAGAGGAGAGAAAACAGCTTCACATTAATTCAGAGAGGAAGTCTTTTATCGTATGTGTATATATACACATTCATACAGAGTTTATATTTCGAGCCTCGCCCGCACAAAATACACATACACATACACACACACATGAATATGTATAGAAAAGCCGCGCCTTATCAATCAACGAAAACGAGCGCGCGCATCACTTTAGCGTATACGTATATGTGTATGTGTGTGTGTAGAAGCGCACGCGCCATCGATCCACACAACTCTCTGTGTGTAATACTACACGTTCTCTATATATATCAAAGTTAGCTAGTTGTTCAAAGAGGCACTACACTTTTTTTTTAATTCTTTTTTTCATTCGACAAAAGAGTTTTTGGTTTCACTTTTTTTTTTTTTTTTTTTTTTTTTTATTGAAAGAGAGACGGAGATAGGACGAGAGAAAGAAGAGAACTGTTATTTTTTGTTTGGATGGACTTTGAAACATTTATTTTTAAATGTTGTTTTTAAGTTGTAATTCGATGATATAAAAGTTGAAAAAGAACTTTTATATTTAATTTGCAGAATTTAGCCTAATTTTGAAAAAAATGCTTGTTTCTTTCTTTCTAATAAATTTTAATAAAGTTTCATTTTTACTCGGATGATTACTAATTAATTGATAATGTTTCATTTTCACTAATTGGCTCCTAGAACTTCAACTTATTAATTTAATAACTTTTATTTTTTTAAAATTTGTTTTAATGAATTGAAAGCACTTTTGTTATAAGAAATGGTTTTTTGATTTACAGCCTTGACAAATTTTTTGATTAAATTTTCCAATTAAAAGACCCAAAAATATTATTAATTTTTACTACAAATTCAATTTATTATTATTTTTATCTTTTAAAATCTATTGAAATTTGTTAAATGACTTCTTTGAATTGATGTAGAATAGATAAAATTAACGAATTTTGCTTGATTTTACTAATTTCAATTAAATATCATTATATTTTATAATATTTAACGTAAACAGGCCAAAATTAAATCCCTAATTTTATAATAAGGACCACAAAAAATTATATTAAATCGCTTCTCGACATTTCCGAGCTTATCAAAACGGATCTGTCTCTCTTTCTCTGTCCCAAAAAAAAACCCGAGAAACTCATACTGCCACGTATAGAGAGCGCGTTTTTCATACTAACGGAAGCGTATACTGATGAATTTCAATGACGTATAACTGTAAAGTACGCTCTAATCATTGGATGTTGGAATTAGAAAACAACTTTGAATTCTTAGCTGATATTCTTTTAGATAATGATTATATTAGCAAATTAAAAAATTCGTAAACTATTATTTTATCATGAATGTATTAAAATATTGAGATAAAAATTTATTAATTATTTTTTAAAAACATTCTTATTTCATTAGTTAGTAGAATTTTAATTAAACTTTTTTCATTAGGAAGATATGTTCTATTGGAAATGGGAGAGAAATAAGTAAAATAATTATGCATATTATATAGAAGTTTTATTTTATAAAACTATCTCGAATGAACTTTGATCACACAGAGCTAGTGGTTTTTACAAGGATTCACTCATATAGAAAAACGAAGCTATAAAACTTTTACAAAAATATATATTTTAAGCATATTGATTTTTGTATATTAAATTATGGTTGTTATATATTCCAACATATTTAAAGCAATGAAAATTTATTGCATTGCATGGACTAAAAATGACCATAGACGCATCAACGAACCTGCAAATATAGAATTTTCCTTCCGAACTTTAAATTATTTTTTTTAATTATTTTTAATTTTCCTGTAATCGGGACAACTAGCTCGAATAAGGTAAAAAATTATTTCTAAAAATACTGTTGTTATGGGTTCTGAAGTCTTGTGAAATTGTTATCATTTTTCGTATAGCATATGCATAAACTTTGATTAGAAAATAATGGTGTATCTGATAGGAAATATTACGTACTCACGTATTGACTTTGAGATAAAATTAAATTATACATATGTTAATGTTTGATGTGTAAAAAAAACTTACAGTATCTTTTATTTTATTTAAAAAAAAACACCTTTAAATTTTAATGATTTCCTGTAAAAGAATTAAAAATTTTTTATTTTAAATGAAATATTTTGATATTTTATAAAATACAACGTTGAATTCATTAAGCTGTTAAAATCTACAACTAATTCCTATAATTAATTGTTCTCTTCGTACCATTGACAGTCGAATATAGGATACTCTACACAAAACCTCAAAGTCTATTTCTCTTATTGCTTTCAAATAGTCTTGCTAACACTTGACATACACTCTATAGGTATACACATAGTTGAAAATCGACATCCTTAATGTATTCTCTTGAAATCCTTCTACTAATCATTGTTTGCACGGTATCATTATTGCGAATTTTTATTTATTATACTATTCATACAGAAATTAAAATTTTCACTTTATATTTTATTTTCAATTACGAAGCTTATTACAAATACAATGCTCTTAAAAAAATTGAAAAATTTTGAAGTTAAAATGAAAATTTTATAAATGTATAAAAAATTTTATTTAATAGTTAAGGGTACATGAAAAAGAAATTTAGTCTGAAGTGTTACAAATAGCTAAATAATTATGAAACAAAATTATGCAATGAAGCTTTAGTTGGTTGGCTCTTGAAGGGTTTATTATCATTATATAATTTTTACAATCTGTCGCAATTTAACAGAATGCCAGAGCTGCTGAGAACAATCCTTACTTTATTTATTCTTCTTTTTAAATATATTATTTAAGCAAATATGATAACTTTTCCTTATTAGAGCTATGATAATAATATCATTTTCGTAAAATAAAAACATTTGAGTTTGTTAATTTTTTTTAAATTTCAAACGGTGATTAGACTCGCCTTAAAATAATATTCATTAAAATTTTGTTTACATAACTTTTTACGTGCTGTATTTTGGTGAACTTTTTGAAGCTGAGTTCATTAAATTTAATTTTAAGCAGCATTCGGTTTAATTTTACAAATTTTCTTACTGTAGCGAAAGAACTCGATTTAACGCACCGTTTACTCACAAACTTCGAATGAAAATATTATTAAAATATTTCAGGAGAAGATCGGAGCTTCGTCATGTTCTTAAGATTTAACGATTTTATATAAATAATAGTAATTTACTTAATATTGTTTTATACGCCTTTGAAGTTTATCATCAATAATGGAATTTTCTCATAGAAAAAAACATTCTCGCTAAAAAATGTTTAAACTAACTACAAAATGATGAATATTGTTTTATGTACCTTTAACGTAGGGTAATAAATATTTAAAAGATTTGACGAAATACATTTGATATTAATTTAATTAAAGAACTTTTCTGCATATGCATATTAGAATTTGTAGATGCATATTATTTATATAAGCAATGAATAAAGATGAAATTTTCAATGAATAAACTTTAGCAAGTTGCGAAAGTCAATATATACTATATCAGAATCTATTTAAATAAAGATTCGCCTAATTAAGACACGTGTATATGATTAATTTTAATGTTTAATCTTAGTTGTTTACCGCTTTTCCAGTTTATAAATACACAAAGTGTATAGCTGACTTTGTATGAAAATAAGATAGAAACATGCTAATAGAAAAACTGGTTGTACTATTTTTAAAACCGTTGGAATTGATTCGTTTGTTTGGCATAACGCTTCTTTAAAAAAATATTAACAATTTATAATAATTAACAAAGAGCGTGATATTATCTTTGTTTATCTTTGTTTTTTATTTCTCGTGGTTTATTAAATTTACATGCAATTTTTATTAGATATTTTGAAAAAATTGCTCTAATATTTCAAATTTTTTGAATTTAACTAAATTTATCTAATTTATTATTAGCTAGTATTGATTTTGTTTAATTAAAATTTTGTCAAAATCCGTATTATTGTACAGTAGCTTTAATTTGGATATTTTCATATGACGTAATATAAAATTTCCATGTTTTTCATGATTAATTTTTTAAAAAATGATTCTTGAAAAATTAAAAAAACTGCAAATTTGATCTAAAGAAAATAATTATTCTGTTAGTTAACATTTTAACAATCTACAATCATAAAATAATAAACGACCGGCTTTAAACAATAAAAATTATTTTACATATTAAGATAAGAAAAAAAAATGTTAAATGCTTTTAAAGAGAATTTGTCTGGGCTCGCAACTTTGTATAAGCGAAGCGTACTGAAATTGAATCACCATATTGCAATATTTAATTGTTCATACAATTGTACTTGATAAAACGTTTTATTGGCTTATGAGTCGTTTCGCAATTTTAAATTAACAACTTTATCAAAAGCCGATAAACGTTGGGCATAAGATTAATTAACGATATTATTGGGTTTTAGTCTTAGTTGAGTTGGATAGATTTTTATGAATTATGCAACTAATTATATGTTTGATTCGCTTATGATTATAATATTGATTTATTATGTCTTTATATAACTTCTTAATTCTAAATAGTTTATCGATTATATTCGTAAGTTTTTTTTCTTAAATTACTAAACAAGAATTTCCAAAAACTAATATTGTTTGAGTAATAATATCTTACCTTTAAATCGAAACTGTATTAATTTTATTAATTAGAATTAACGAATTTCATTTAAAAATATTTCTTATAATCTGTATGAAATTAATTTCCGTCGACGTAACATTATCAATATTAATTATTGATGATAACAACGTCATACTACAAAATATTGATTATTTTGAAATCATAACACTATATTTCATCGTATTTTCAAGTAAAAATTTAACAAGTTTTTTACTTCCCACTAATACATTTTATCATTATTTATAAAAAAATTTTACAAGTTTCAACCTTATAGTCACATATTTAGCACTTGAAATGTAGGTCAATGAAAATTTTTTTTTTTTAATACACATTTCAGAAAATTTCTTTATAATTTATAACAATACTCATGACCGACATTGAAAAAAATGTACTTTAACGTGTAATTCAAGTTGTAAAAGGACAAAAAAATATATGCAACATAAAGATTCAGTTCCATTGTTCCCGTTGGAGTCGTTAAAATTATAACGAAGCAACTTCCTCATTTCGAACTACAGACTGTGGCAGTATGTAAAAAAAAATCTCAAAAAAAACCTTATGTTTAAAAAAGTTCAAAACGAAGCGGAAATTTTTAATAAAAAAAAACGGAATCCTTTTTTTCAGTGAGAATAAAAAATCATACTTAGTCAAATAACTTATTAATTTATAGGAAATTTCAAATTATTAATTAATTTAAATTAATGAAAGTAACGTCAGAAATGATTTTATTCATGTGTATTGAAGAATGACTGTTGCAATTTTAACAAAAATGCAATTACACAAGAGCAAAATTTCTTAAATAAATGTTCGGATCAAAAGCATGATAACGTTTCTTCTTTTCAAAGATAAAAAGATAATAATGTATTGTTTTTTTTTATTTCGAGTAATTTATGCGAGGACATACGTCAATCGTTCGAGCTGCTCGACAGATGTGTTAATGTATATATGACGTTTTTATAAAGAGAGAAACTTGTTATAAAAAAAAGAGAATATTGTCAAGAGCAAAATAGATTTTTGTTTTGAGAAGTTAAATTATATGCTTTAAAAAATATTTTTTGCAATAAAGATAAAAAGTAATATCTTAATTTAGAAGCAAACGTCAAAAATAAAAAAAAATTAATTTTTATTACGTACAAGATAATTAAACTCATTTTTAAAGTTAAATAGTTTTTAAAGAGATTTCAGTTTAATTTTCACTTAATATTCAGATTATTCTGATTAAATACATAACTAATTATAGTTTTCGAAAGAATAAATAATAATATAAGAATTTAATCTTTAAATTAATATCAAAATGTATTATTATAGCGTTGATAAAATCAACTTAGTAGATTCACCTAAAACTTCACTTTAATGGTTGTAGATTAAATTACTTCCAAGTTGCTATTCAGCGCCGTAATTAATAATAACTTCACTAATAAATGCATGTACACATTAAGAACTTTTCGCAAAATTTCGTATTATACTTACTACGTACGTGAACTTTTGGTTATTAAAATTTTAAACTATTATAAACACTTTAAAGAACACACGAAAAAATTTATAATATTATTAGATGGCAATTATCAGGTTTTATATTTATTAATAAATATTGTTATAGACTGCGTTAAAATTAAAATTTTAAAAGAGTTTTTTATTTTCATTTGCAATTGATTAAAAAAAAACAATGCCTTTCTTGTTACTTATTAAGATTATTGTTTAACTTTTGTGTCTTTGTTGTGACTGTGAATATTTTAAAGGATCAAATGACAATGTAAACAGAGAAGTAAAAATTTTACCTTATATAAAACTTTCTTTTGTATACCCGAGGTCACATACTTTTGTTATCATTATTTGATATATAATTTCATAAACATTGACCGTTCATATATTTTGAAATATGGGTTACCATGTGTCATTTAGTATAGCTTATTGTATTACTTTTATTTTTAAATCAACTTTAATATAAATCGTCAAAAGAAAAAAGTTTGTTAAAATTGCGTATTTTAAACGATTAGAATTTACATATACAGCTGAAGATGACATGTAACAATTTTAAAAGTTATGCTAATCACGTTACTTTTTGATTATCATCTATTTGAAAATTTTTTAAATGTATTAGAAAGTTTGTCTTTTGAAATTAAATTTATTAGAAAATTAAAAATAATATCCATGAGTTTGTACAAGAAAAAAAAATGAAAGAGCGAGTTACTTAAACTCTCAATTTTAAGGTAGTTGGTAAAACTGGACTCTGACATATTATCGATTAAACTTTTCGCGACGTGTCAAAAGTTGAAAAAGCGTAATTTTTCGTCATATACACTATGTGCAAGTGTAAGTAGAGTCTAAAATTAACGAGTTTATGCCTCTAGCACGTAATATTTTTTTTTCTTTTTTACTCTTTGATGATGGATATGAATACTGCATAATAATCTGTTTAGTTAAATGAATATTTTATTATTTTTTTTTCTTTTTCCAAATGTACATAACGTGATTTTTATCATACAAATAAAAGATAATCATGAAATTTTAATTAGGAAATATTTCCAACGGTAAAATCTTCTTTCTTTAATTCTCATGATTATTGGCAAGTGACTCTTCTTTATGATCTATGATAAAAATTTTAATATCTCACTGCTACGTTGACGTTAAATAAAATTTTAGTTCGTTCAGCAATAATTGATTGTTTTTTTTTTATTGTTTTTCATCAGAAAATTGTTAAAAGTTATATCACAAAAATTGTGTATCTCAATATGGATAAATTACTTTAATTTTCAAATTCATGAAATAACTATCGATGTCATGAAAAATTCATTATTAATTTTAGTTAAGAATAGATGAATGATAAAAATTTAATCTTAAAATGCAAATACGTCAGCCGAAAGAATATTTTATTTTTTATTATTTTTTTTTTTGACACTTGACAATTCAAACGTCAGAGAGATGTGCTTGTGAGTGGTAGTTAAACGTCATAGGAATGACGACTTGAAATGTCGTTGGTTCCGATATGCCAGGTAAATTCAGTATTGGCCTGATTCCAACGTAAAGCATAGCTTTATTAATAGAACCTTAATTACGAGCAAAGAGTTATACGCATTAAGTAGAAATTAACTTTAATTGATCAATCGCATACAATCATAGCAAAATTATCTTGCTCATTGATCTCTCCGTCTCTCTCTCCCTCTGAAATTTTGCCGATCATGTGAAATTTCCAAGATTAATACTCGATACACCTGCTTGGAAAGAGAGTTATTTGTTTAAATAAATATATCAGATAAAGAAAAATTTTATCCTTTCAGCTTAGTGAATTTTTTCAAAATTGTAAACTATTTTATTCGATTTATAACTTGGAAAAATTACTGTTAATATAAATGCGCATAATTCTCCGACAAAAACTTGTAGGCTATTCAGCAACGTCCTCGTAAAAAATTTATTCTTCCAATTAAGTATTGAAAAAGTTATGTCCATACAAAATATTATAAAGAAATGAGAAACATGAAAAACTTTAACGTTTATGCTGATGACAGTTCTATGTTACGTTTTTTATTAATTTTATATTAAGTAATAAAAAACAATATTGATTAACATAGACAGAGCTTGTCTCCAAAAAAAATTTTAATGACCGAACAAAATAACTAAACGTTTGGAAAAATAGAAAATCAGATTCAAATGACGTGTTTTTCTTCATAATTTTAGGTAATAAAAAATCTTTTAAAATTACGATTTTGACGCAATCTTATTATTTTTTTTAAATAATATTTTTTCTAATTTATCAGTTGAAAATATTTTATAAATCCACAAAAAATTGCAAGGAATTTAAAGAGTTTAGTTAAGTAGAAAAATTTTTCTAAAATTGACACGTATGCGCATTTTTCAGAAAATTATTAGAGACGATTGAAAGCCACAAATAACGAAGGAAAAAGGAAATGAAAAAGATCGATGTATACGTACAGCGTGTATATGTATACAAAGTTAAAAGGATAGAAAAAGAGAAATTGCATCCCTCTTTTTCACTGTTTCATAGAAACTCCCTGGAGGTGCCTGCGCTGAAAGAAATTACTTTTTCTCGGGGAAAATAACACGAAATTCTTTTCTTTCAACAAGTGCAATTTTTCTATATACGTGTACGTACGTAGAGAAAAATTTTTCCTTAGGCGATGTAAAACTCATGTGTCATTTCTTACTTGTTCTATTTTTACGTTTACATTATTTCTTTTTTTTCTTCCTTTCAAATTGGTTGAAGGAAATGTCATTCGCTTATTGCGAGTCAATGCTTTTCTGTATATACATATATATATTGAAGAGATAAAAAGTTTGACGATGCCAATTAAACTTTGAAAAAATCAAAAGAATCACGTCTGAACTCGAAGTCATTTTTTTAGATCCAATTTAAAAACATCAATGTGTAAATAAAATGACAAAAGAAATGCTTTAAAAAGTTCTTCTTATCTTTTTCTGCGCACTTCACTCT
Source organism: Anastatus disparis (assembly GCA_017163975.1). Classification (NCBI taxonomy): domain Eukaryota; kingdom Metazoa; phylum Arthropoda; class Insecta; order Hymenoptera; family Eupelmidae; genus Anastatus; species Anastatus disparis. Next base: position 9,812,144 of record JAFFSR010000251.1, read on the forward strand.
TATTTCCTAATAATAAACTTTAATATTAGTTTATTTATATTTAAATAATATTATAAATGAATTTAAAAAAATTGTATTATAATTTATATTTAGCAAACGAAAAGTAATAAAACATTGAATTTGCACTTAAACGTACTTGATTAAAAGTTAAATTTCTTTATCATTGAATAAGGTTGGTAGGTGTGTTTATTAATATGCCGCTGGAGAGAAAACGAGTTAAGTTTATTGTGGACCAGATGCGTTCGAGTTTTCTTATCAGTGGCACGCTGTTAAAGTGTCTCGCTATTATTCCTTTAAAGTATCGCAATGTCAACGACTCGGTATTTCTCATTTTTTAAAATTCAATTTGATTCAAGTGTGAATTTAAACATTTTTTAATGAATCGTTATTTTTATAATTATTTTTCTTATGATAATAATACAATTGACTATATTACGTAATACAATTAAAATGATATTTATGATGTTCAGTTGAATTTATTTATCTTTGTTTGCATAGAAACTTTGAGTATTACGTTTACTTATGGACAAACTTAACGCTGTTAACTTTTAGAATTGACGTTGCACATTGTAAATGCATAAGTAGTTCATACTTACGAAAATAAAGTTAAAAAGTTAACGTTTGTATTGATCTAGATTTCATTATATTGTTTTTTGTTTGTTCTAAAAACGTAGTCTGGAAGTTTGAAAGATCGATAGCTGCGATATTTATTTTTTTGAACCTACTTTTTACTTATATTTTTTTAAATATTTTTGCTCAAACATTGCACGTAATATTCAATGGTGTGATATGTAAAACGTTTGCCAGATTTTTTATCCAATATTTTTTCAACTAAAATATATTTTTATTTTTAATATGCAATCAGTTTATTTTCTATTGGTCGAAAATGAAGAAAAAAGAAAAAATCATGAGAATAGACTTTAATTTAAAATTGATCATCTGATCATGATTGAACCATGAGAAATATAATCTATCTATACTCTTTATATTAAAGTAAAAAATTGAGAGTGTCAGTATTATTGGTTGCTGTTATAAATTAATTAAATAAATCAGTATCTTTTTTTTTATAACAAAGTCTTGCTCGGTGAATTTCCCAAAGCTTGATAAAGAAAAAAGGAGCCGCCGTAATCTCGAGTGCACACGTTAGGTAATAAAACGCAGCGTCATTGCTATAAAAAGCTTCAGAATCGTGGGTGTAGATTGAAATGATTTTTCTTTTAATTCTATCAAAATATAATTATCCAGTTTAGTCCATTTGAAAAAATGGATTTAAACAGAATATAACAGTTAACTACTTTATTGTCTTATGATTTTAAAAAGTAAATAATTTAAAAATGAAAAAGATAGCTGAGAAATATGATCTTTATGAAAACTTTTCTCAATTCATAATTATAAAATTTAATTAAATACAACTATTAATTTAAACACGAAATTAATATTCCGATAAGGTAATTATTAAAAATAAAAAATATTTCGTCAGCTTTGTATTATTAACTAACTAGAAAAGCAATTGTGGTATCACGAAATTTTGGGTTCTGTTGCATTTATGATCAAAGTAATATTATATTTTGATGCTCGATCAATAATGAAGCAAGTTTTGGTAATACAATATGGACATTGTAATTTTCATGTCAAAATGAATTAATACGAATTCCGTTAAAAGTCTGGAGGGACTGCTGACCTAATTAGTAAATAGTACTAGAAGTAAATTTAATCACAGATTTCCAATAAAATTCTTTCGAAAATTTCTAAAAATTAAATGCAAATGCAATTAATTATTTGGACGTAAAGAAAATGTAAATATAAAAAACTATTTTATCATGATTTATTAACATGCAATGATTTAGAAATTAATTCAATTTAAAATATTCTAGAATATTTTAACGATCAAAACTAAGACCCTGCCATTCCGTATTTACTTTAGAAACCCATAATTTTGTATTTTATTTAAAAAAACCTACCATTTCGCATTTAGTTGAAGAAATTTGCAATTTTTTATTTGATGGAAGAAATCAGCCAAATCAAATACTAAAGTAAATGCGGAAACGAACTTTTCTTCCAACAAATGCAAAATGGCAGAATCATCATTTCCTCTGTCAATTTCAGTTTTCCTTTCTATTTATATTTCATTATTTATTTATTTGTATCCCAAAAAAACAAAGAATATGTCTGATTCTTTAATTTTTAAGAGGAATTTTACAAATAACCCAACAGCATTCGAGGAAGGGCATTTACTCAAATGTTATGTTGTGGTACAGGATAAAAAAATGTGTGTTAGATGACATAAAAAAAATTGTTTTAATTTAAAAATTTGATTAATTTAAAAAAAAGCACGCCAACATTTTTGTGTGACAGCTGTTTTTTTATACAGTAACATTTTTTATGCTTTACATGGCATTTGTTATCTGGCATTATACAACGTAAAAATAATAGTTAGAAAAATTAATAATTTAACTTATTAAAATAAAGGGGCAATAAAAAATGTTAGATTTATGAACTTTTTAAAAATTAATAAACAAAATAAAATCTAATTTATTGAATAAATACAATTCTTTACACATGAAGATTTTTTAATGAATTAATCGGTACGAAGTGGTAATACGAAATATCTTTTTTCACGCGAAAATAATATGCGTGATAAGCAGATAGCAGAAGCCCAGCGATTTTTAAATGAAATTCATTAATGAAAATCAAATTACATGTATAGTATTGGTATTTCTTAATCCATCAAAATTGAAAAAATAATTGTATACCAGATAGCTTGTTGTAATATAATACGATGAATTGCGCGCGTGCTTACTATGGTTTCCCTACACTAAATGAAAAATGAGGTTGAGATTACCATAGATTTGGGTTATATTACAACCAAATAACTATGGTAAATCGCTTAGGGTTAGGACTAGTACATCGCACATAGTCCGTACTATGCGCCTATATATAATAATGTCTTAGGCTTACACAGAACACTTTAGTATGGTAAACACAACACGAATATACGAAAATGCCGGCTGAATTGCATATGGAAATTTATATTATTAAAAGCTAATCACTATTAAAATTTTGTGCAAAAAAACGAAATTTTATTAATAAATAGGTATATAATAACGTAGTATTTATTAAAATGGTAGAATAATAACATGAATATATTATTAAAGAGAGAGATGTTTACAAACACTCGTGACTCTGCGTGTTCTCAAACTCTAAAATAATTGAAATTATTATGAGGGAAAAGTTTTGTGAAAAATATTTATTTATATTTAAATAAAGATTAAATTTAACATTGTTAAACTGGAATATTATTATTATTATTATTATTAATAATTGAAATTATTACGAATGAAAAGTATTATATAAAAAAATTTCTATTAATATAAAAATAAAAATTAGTTTTATAAATTTTGAAAAAAAATTAAATTTTTTAAGTGAACCAAATTGCTTTAATATACGATATTATAAACATTTTTCATTAAAATTAATTTGATTTAAGATTATTATTTTAATTTAATTAAATTTCTTGCTAGCACAAATTTTTTTAATGTTTTCAAGTTTATACATGTTATTACTAATTAAATAAACCATATATCCTAGTAAAATTATCATTTTATAATTGATTATATTTTGGTCAGTTTTGGATCATAAGCCATCATTAATTTGTAATTAAACTAGTTATTTTCTGGTGAATGTGAGTCGGTTATTGATAAATTTTGAAAAAAATTAGTAAAAAAATAAATTCTGATGAATTTTTAGTGAATATTACTACCAAGGTTTTCACAACTATAAAAGAACTTGAAAATTCAACTTTTTTGAAACACTTAGAAAAATAAAAATAAAATATTCAAATAAAAGCGTAGTTTTCCTTGCGTTGCATAGCTCTTAAATTAAACACATAATTTTTTATGTAAAAGCCATAGTGCTTAGTCTAAAAATTCGGTAATTTAGTTCCTAATTTAAAATTTTTTATTTTCTAAAAAAATCTATTAAAATTTTAATACTATATTTTTAATTGTGAAATAAATTTGATGCTAATGCCATTTGATATAAAAAATACAAAAAATAAAATAATCAAAATTTACATTAAACAATTCCACGCATGGGAAATAATTCTTTTATAATCAAATAAATTTCCTGTGACTCATAGTAAATTTTCTAAAATTTCAAATTTATTTGATATATTTGGTAGGATCAAGCAGAAATATGTTTTAATCAAATAAATTAAGTAGTTTTTATTTCTGAATCAAGAATAAATTTTATTGTATCACTCGGTGAAAAATGTCCTTTTAAATATATGAATTCTATATGATAAATAACTGTATTTTTCTCAATGTAACTAATAAAAAAAAGTCTAAAGTTATGAATAGCTAAATTTATCGATAAAAGCAATAATTATGAAACGGTCGTCTTCAATTATATTTATACATATATATTTTTTTTATTTTGATACGTAAGCTACTGAAACACATTTTGTATGCAGCTTATGTAAATAACCGCATCATAGGAACGACGGTTTAAGAGTAGCTATTTTCCTGACCCTTCGATAAGTCATCTAGTTTGGCTTCTTTTTCGACTTCGTTTTCTCCTGCGGGATATATATCATTGTCAGACGACATAATAAACGTTTCCCATGTGAATTCCCCATATGAATATAAGGCTATCATCTGGAAAATTTTGATAGAACAGTTAAAATTTCTTAAGACTCTAATATTGATCTTACTTAATATTTTTTCTATTTGATGAATCTTTTTTTCTATATCAATTCATTCTGAAATCTATCCATGCTGCGTGATTGAGTATAATTTGGCATAATTTGACATAATTTGATTCAATTCATCATAAATTTTAATGAAAAAAGAAAATTATTGAAATAATTTAATATAACGCAATCATATTTGGCAACAATATGCTTATTTTTGTCATCAAAAAGAATACATTTCTTTTGAGTCTAGGATTTTTTTTAACTTTTCATTTCCTTTTTATACAAAGTTATGCAAGAAACTGCATTTCTAATACGGTAAATTTTAGATTTTTCAAAAGTTAACGATTGTTTTTTGTTTTCTGTATAAGGTTTTTAAAATAAAGTTTAGCATTTTTTTAAGGTCATGCAATTTTTAATTATTTATTCTGAAAGATTTTTGTCAAAAATATATAAAAGTTAGAATCAAAACACATGGATTTAAAAAATAGTGTCTAAAAAGCTTCACTTGTTCAAAGATTCTAAAGGGATAATGGTTGAAAAAAAATTTAGAATAAAATATAATATTTATTTTGTAAGTAGATTACAAGCTGAATTAGTTAAAAAAATATGCGATTCTAAAACTCAGAAAAAATAATTTATAATTGAAATAAAATCGCAACTAAAATTAGCTGAACAATTTTACACAAAAACAAATACCCCAAAGTTAAAGGAAGATTCGGAACCTAAATCAAATCCTTCTCAATACATATCATTCACTATATATCTATGATAAAAAAAATTTTATTATTACAATCTAAATAATCGTTGATTTAACATCTTCATACATAAAAAGTAATATTAGAGTTTAAGAATACAAATGCACGCTTTATTTCAAGGTTATGTACATTAAATTCGCACATGCGCGCTCAATCTACTTTTAATGCAAAGGGGTTAGTTTGTATTTAATTGCGAAAAGCACTTCGATAATTAAGGACGCGCTAGCCCAACGTTTAATTTATTTCATTCGTGTGTATTTCGATTGTACTATTAAAAAAGTAAATTATTTAAAAAGGGAAAAGAAAAGTTAGATTTTTTTTATATTGCAAAGCATTTTATTTTTCTTTTTTTTTAGATGAAATTGGAAGTATTTATGAAAAGTCATTAACGTTCAAATTGAAGCATGAAAAATTAACATTGTTAAAAAAGGATTATAATGATTATTTTGAAAAATTACTTTTTTTTAAATAAAAATTTGAACAGTTTTAGTTAATAGAATTACACTAATTGAATTTAATTTTATAGAAAATCAAAATTACTATTTAAAATAAAATACACTTTAGTAAACAATACAATGAAATAATTACACATAGTCATGGTTAAACAATCGGTTACTTTATAAATTTTAATTAAAACAAAATAAAAATATTCCAATTTTTTGGTAATTTAAAACATGCTTTTTTCTTTTAAAAAAATAATGAATTAAATTGCGCAAGTTTTTATTGTTCACGTAACTACTTAAAAAAATAGTATATACAGAGAATATATTGCGATAGGTAGATAGATCCTGCACGTAATAAAATAAAATTTTCCTTCCTTGAAAAATTGATGAACCAAAAACTTTTTCTTAGCATAAATATACACGAGGAAAATAAATATGTTAGTTAAATATGTATGACAATCAAAAAGTATATTCATCTAACATAACTTAATCCAAAACAAGGTCAAACGGCTGGTAAATGGACATTTAAGGCATGTAACTGGATAGTTTTTGAATTCTTATTAAATTAATACTATTACAATAAATACAAAATTTATTGCACTAATATTTTTTAATTAATAATGTTATTATTCTAGATGCAGAAGATTAGTCATATGTGAGACAATCGAATGCTTCAGAATTATCTTTAATTTTGTCCAATTATCAGCTGGTCTCCAAGTACTAATAGATCGACCCTATTTAGAAATAATATACATTTTTTTAATATTCTTTCGCATTAATAAAAAATAATTATAAAATTAAAAATTTACTATTTGTATAATAAAAAATTGGAAAAACGTTCAATAATCAAAAATATTTGGATAAAAAGCCGACGTGTATATTAGCATGACTTTTTCAATTGTGACCTTACAACTTACCCAGAATTTCTTTTTCACCCTCCGAAGAAGTTTTTCCTTTCTCTCACTTTCCCAGTTGAGCACGTGCGCACGACTCAAACGTCTGATAAGCTAGTTATTATTGTTATTATCGTATTGTCAAGGACGTGCCTTCAGATAAAGGAAGCCTAACATAACCTCAAAATTCGAGATGATGTCTTGCTTTGTCATTTACAAAATAAATATACTAAAGGAAGAAAATTCTTTGAATTTTTTATTATTACGTATCATTGCAATAAATAATTTTTTCTTTCTTTTATAAATTGACTTTTTATTTTGATGTTACTTTGAGTCAGGCTTAATGAGGAATAGGAAAGATTTTATCTTTACGTTTGATTTTTCGATATTATTTTTCTTTTGAAAGATGAAATAAAAGTTTAAAATAAAATATTCAATATTTTTAAATATCATTATGAGTTTTCAAATAATTTATGAACAATGTTTAATCAAAGAAATTTCCATATCTGAGATCGAACTAAAATGTTTTCAGTAGAACAAGTCCAGAAGTATCAGACTGCATATTTAAAAAGTTAAATTATACAAAAGCTTTACAATATAAATCAGGTAATTTGGATTTTGTTTGAAATCCAACATAAAAATTTGAGCTTAAAGGACTTGAAAAAAAGCATTAAAATTATAAAATAATATACGCTTTAATTCGCGCGTGAATTTTAAGAAAATTTCGACTTTGAATTGACGTCAAACGATAAATGTAACTTTTCCCCTGAAATTTTTCTTTTTAATAAATATCACGATTTATTTTCGCAATGTTATCAAAGTTTGAACTAAAGTCGTTTTTCTCTTCAAGATGTTTTTAAGTTTATAGCTGAGGTTGCCGTTAAGTTTTAAAAAATTTCTTCAAACTTCTTAGAAGTAAATCAAAATTGAAAATTTAAGATCAAAAGAAACGAAAACAAGAAAATTGTTTAAATTTTCATTAAAAACTATTTATGAGATTTAATTTAAATTCAATTTACATAAATTGATTAACAGTTATCATGCATAAAATCTGAATTAAAATTTTGATATTTCCATGTGTAATCTATAATATTCTACGTTTCAGATGAAACATCATTTTGTCATTGATTTAATGAAATCCACTAGTATTGATGTCATGTCGATATTTACTTTTTATTTACTCTTCTTATTATATTTATTGTTGAAATATGCATCTAAATTTAATTTCTAATTAAAACGTTAAGCGGAAATTATTATATTTAAATTTTTAATTTAAAAGTGATTTTGAATTATAAAATTTAATTAAACGTTTTTTATGCGTTTCTAAAATTTTTTTAATATTTTTAAAAATGAAAATGATATAATACATCTACAAATTTTTGACGTCATTACTTTCCTGCATTATTATATTTTTAATGAAGCTTAATTTGGTTGAAGTCGAAAAAAAATGTAATAAAAATTATGTATAAACGAAATTTTGAAATAATCCTTTTATTATAATAAGCATTGATAAAAATATTATTATTATTACTACAGAGTTATTAAAAAAAAATTATAATACTATTTTATAAGAAGATTTAAATTTTGTAATAAAAATTTGAATTACGCTCTCTGGACTTGTCCAATTTAACGCACTTCCATCATGTTAACAGTCATCTTTTATATTAATGGTTTTTTATGAAAATTAATTATAAAAAATATAATTAATTTTCAAGAAAAATTTTAATATACTTTTAAATTTACAAATTCATGTGATAAAAAGTTAATACAAAATTTCTATAACTAATTCCTAGCAGAAATCAAATCCATTTTTAAACTAGTTCGTGGCGATCTAAGAAGTATTATTGAAAAAATGTTCATATTTTTTGCCATTGATGTAATACTCTCTTTTGATTTATACGCCTGAATTAGTAATCAATTAAGAATTTATTGAGGTTGAAAACAAATGAAATGAGACGTGGTAAATAAAAATATATAAATTCTTTAATGAGATATAATAAATTGAAAAAAAATTCGAGAAAATAATCTTTAACATTTCTAAAATTTATTGACCTCATCTTCAACTTAACGAACTTATTAAACATGTACTTAAAGACTACATCGTAAGGCCAATATTAATTGTAGCGATTAAAGATTAAAGACAAAATATTTTTTTCTTGAAGATAATTTTTCAATATAAATATAATAATCTGTCCAACATTTAATTATATATAAATATAATTAAATATTTGACAGACAAACAATTTGTTTTCTTCGAGCTAATGATCTTTTTGAAATTCTAGTAGATGATCCTTTAGTTAAAATAAAGAGTCAATTTGTTAATTAAATGATCTTATAGTATAAAAAGTTGAAAAAACTGATTTTAAAAAATTTTTATAAATGGACAAAAAATAAGCCGTGTTAGATCAAAATTAGTTAATTTGATTTCAACACATACACTGAAAAGACATGGGTGCTCTCCCCGCCACACTGGTATATCCGTAACGGCGCTCCCTCTTTCAATCCATTACGGAGCAAGACCGGCGCTCGAGTGGTCCCGTTTTGTAGCAGCTCCTAATCAGTGATGGATTTCGAGGATGCTTTATACATTTATGTATATCTATATATTAGGATATCCTTTAGCCAACTTCAGAGTATACCGTAGAATTAGAGTATAAGCAGAATATATTATTCTGTAGTATATACTCTGAAGTTGGCTGTTGGATATCATATAAGCATCTTCGAAATCCATCACTGCTCCTAATAAGCCGTGTGTGCGGCACTATATATAACTTGTATAGACGCGGTAACTAGCGCCGCAAGAGGTCGTTTGCGGCGCTCTCAAGGCGCGGGCCGGCGCCACTACGGTCCCGATTTCACAAACTATACAGGCTGTAGGATTCGGCGTAACTACGGTCAGGTGGGTGACTGTAGCGGTCCCTGCGTCTTTTCAGTGTAGAGGCACATTCGCACAATGAGAAAAATATTAGGAAAAAAATTACTTTTTAACTTTGGTCATATGGAAAAATTACTGTTTAAAAATGAAAAATTCAGTTATATCCGTTAAAATCTACTTTTTCTAAAAGTTTTTTATTTATAATTATTCAAAACTTTCTTTTATATTATTTCTGATATTATTTCAAAATAAATTTTGTTTATCATCACAAAACTTTCTCTGTCAGGACACAAACACAAAAAGCCAATATCTTCTACAGACTTGGCCATAAAAATCTCAACGAAACAATCTTAATTTAAGTACCCTAATACTAAAACTAGCAATTTCCAAAGAAGAAAAAAAGAATTAGTCAAAGCAATTCTCTAAGCGAAAAATTTCTTCATCTCCTTTGATAAGTAAAAGAAAAGAATAGAAAAAAAGCTATTCACCCTCTGTATTTGAACTGACGTCACTTATTCCGCTTATCGTTCACCCTTAGGGAGCATCGGCTTCTTATTCTTCTTTTTTCCCCTCTATATTTATGTTTTTATCAGTTTTGCGCGCGCTCAAGGAATGAAAAGCGCAGCACACGTGCGGCTATTGTCGTTAAGAGGAAGGGATTTCTGGAATGTTTATGTGTATGTTTATTCGATGAAACGTAGTAGGTTATAAGAGATTTTGTACCTTCAATTCTACGCATATAATAGTCAAAATGCCTTGGAATAGCTTCAGCTGAAATCTCGAAAAATCAATATCAATGGATTTCAGAGGAAAATGATTAACATTTGAATCCTGATTTTTATGTTAAAGATATTTATAAACACAAATTTATTACAAGAACGTTTTAAAAGCTCTTGAAAAATAAAAATCACTAAAAATTTGGAAATATGTTCTATTTAGTATTCACAAGACACAAAAAAAATTTTAAAGGTCAAGGACAATATGATGACAAGTTGTAAAATATTGAAAATAATAATTTGTAACTATTTATTGCTAAATCAATTGTAAATGAATATACTTGAAACTTTGGCAAACTACTATGTATAAAATTCTAAGCGTGTCTATAAAAAAATACAATTTACTAAATATAAAAACTACTCTGGTTAAATTTATATTTTAAACGGCTAAATTTTTATTTTTTTTATCTTTCTGTTAGAAAGAAATAGTTTACGATCTAAATGGAGTAAATTATTGAATGTTACGTAATTTTGCAAAAAAGTTTGTAAAAATGATCATTTTTTATTCAATCATAAAATTTCTAATTTTTTTCTCTTGAAAAGTACTGATTTTTAAAAGAAAATTGATAATTTATTTAAAAATTAAATTTCTTTTTCCATCGAAAAAGCGATCGTCCACTTAACATACAAACCGATTCAATTTCGCTAAACTTTTCTTTTGAACGAACCAAAAAGCTTCAAAGCAATACGCATATTTGGGGTTGTGGTTGGACTAAAGCCTACTATTCTCGTATGGAATTCAATAGATAGATTTCTAGTGGGAAAGGAAACTAATATTTGGAATATAGTGATTGAGAAAATGCTACTATATTATGGTTGGGATATTGGAGATTGAGTTTAGTTGGGTGAGAAGAGGAATGTGATATTATTGTGATTTAGTAAAAATTTTGGTTAGTTTTTTTCAATATATTTATAACATTGTTAGAAAAATGTGTAAATAAAAAGTTATTTTATGTATTTAAATTAAATTATATTAATCTTTACAGGGCCAGTGGTTACTTTAGTGACTGAACGGCAATTAAAGATTAATACTAAAAGTTAATAAACATTTGTCACTCTCAAATTTTCATAAAAAAGGATTAAAAAAAAAATAAAATTCATAATCTGCATTGAAAATAAACGAAACAAGCTTTATAGTAATCAACTAAAATTAATTATGCTCATTCTTTCTAAGCCTTTACTCTTATATATTTACTCAATATCCTAATAAAGCATTATGACAAAGAGTTACTGCTAGCATATTCAAATTCAATTAGATAAGTTCTTAATTAAAAGCCACGAAACACACGTGCGCGCATACACACACGTACATACGTATTTATATACAGAATAAACAAAGGTAAATGTAGAACAACTTTCTCTTCCTATCTCTTTCTCTTTCTCTCCCTCTCATTCACTCTCAATCTCTTTAAGTTTATAAATAGAAGAGAATATGCACCCCAATGGAATAATCAGTGGACGCGAAACGACGACTAATCATTGTATCCTAGATATAATAGCATGATGATTTTCAAGCTATCATAGCAACGAAAATACTAAGGAATCAGAGGATCGGAATCATGCATCTTATTCATATTATTTATTTATGTTGAGTAACCAAAATGATTCTTGCTTTTATTGTACGAATTTTTCTTTATAAAACCAATAAAATAGATTTACTTGAAGACTGTTGGGATTTGTTTTTAAGAGTTATTATCATCGACTTGTAAGCCATGTCCCCTGACGTATTTCTTCGTGTGCTTAGACATTCGCTTACGCGTGTATATCCCAAAAGGAAGTATATGAAGGGCCCAGGGAAAAAAGGGGAAATACCTTTTTTTGACAATTTCGAGTTTAATACTGATTCGTATATTTTTTTGGATTCGTAAATCAGTTTAAACTACCTTATTCTACTTAAAACATTTGTTTATCTAGTTTTTCAAAGCTTTTAATCTCAACGTTTACTTGTATTTGATGAGAAAAAATTAAAATAAATTTACATTTATTGAAAAATGAAATTCGGACGATCCTTCTTTTCTCCCTGGACCTTTCATATACCTTTCTTATTTCTCGAACATCGGAAAGAAGAACGTTTATGGACAATTCCAAAAATGTTATTGCACAGTAACATGTTATATATTATTTTATTTGGTGGTAGCTTGGTTATAAAATATCACGCTTTAGTAACATCAACACTAACACTCTAGTAACGTTTTCTATAAACTTAGTAGACATTTATCCAATGAATATAATGATTATTTTCTGATTTTTTCGATGAAATTTTTTTCAAAACTTATTATGCTATAATAGCAAGTTAAAAGCAATGGATTATAGCTAGAATTTTCTCTCTAGAGTGTTTTTTGTTGCATTAACTTCGATTAAAGCAGAGAGTTGATAATCGTTGCATGGCTATCGGCAATTGATGTTACTGAACGACGACGATGAGAGTTACGTACATATATATGAAGGTTTTGACGAGAGGGCTTTTGATTGTTTTGAGGTTTTCAGGATGATGTACAAAATTGGATTTTGGTTTACATAGCCTGTTATTAGAATTATGTGGAAAGTTCAGTGTAGGATCACGGAGAGGATTATACTGAATTACTATCTTTCAAATTTATTAATTTTTATTAATTAATCTCAATTTCAATTAACTTTTATTAATTAAAATAGATACTTAATCATTTGTTACATTAAATATAAAAACTGGAATTAAATTAATCTTTTAATGCTCAGAGAAACGTTCACTTTAATTTTCATATTTCTTTACATTTATTGCATAGTAAAGTTATTAATTACTGTACATTAATCGAAAATTGTAAAAACTTTAAAAATCACAAAAACGTTTTGAGTTAACAGAAATTGGTCATAAATCATCTTTACATAATTGTAATACTATTGTTCAACAATTTCCAGATCTGGGCATCAAAGGATTAAGAATAATATATTATGGTGTCTGACTAATTACTTTCTTTTCTACTTACTTACATTATAAATACAAATTTTTATTGCTTTAATGATATATTTTTAAAATTTACATATGTAAAAAGAAGTTTTCCGTTTATTCAAAACAGTCAATGTTTATTTTAACGAAAAAAAAATAATAGAATTTCATCGCAGATAAAAGCGAGAAGAACAATAGATGAAGTCTATTTTTTACCTACTATTTTTTCTAGTGCATCAAATTTTGGAAATGGAAAACTGGCTATGCCAGCGCGCTATATAAAAGATTAAATTGGCATGTAAGTTACAAAGAGTCAATATTTAACAGTTCAACAGCATCACATACAGTCTTTTGTGAAAAAAGGTATGACGTTTGAACTAACAAAGCGTAAGTGAGGGTCCCTTTTTTTATATTTTTATTTGCAAATAAAAGAAAAATGTTTGAAGTATGAAGTTAGAAATAAAGTTTTTAAAATAGAATGTTCTTAAAATTACGCCCATATTAAATATATTGTTATTATTTTAAATAATTAAAGATGAAGTATCTCAATTAAAATGGATTTTTAAAGATTAAATAATTCGACTTTAATAATAAAAGATATGGTGAGAAGAATAGATAACTCAGAAGTAAAACTGAAAAAATAATAAATACATTTTTCATGATAAAGCAGAATAGAAATATAAAGTGAAATTCATTTCTAAAATGTATGTGCATGAGCGTAAGCATTTATAACTTAAAAAGGGTTTAGCTGAGCTTGCTCTATTTTTTTTCATCCTGCGGTTACATTGGCGCCAGGCTACTTTTTTAACATGTAAATACTGTCAGCATATGGATATGCTGTATAAACTTTTAACTTTAATTCACCTTCAACTTTAATAATTCATGACTATTTAACGCAACGCACAATTAATTGTAAGCTGTACTATGGTCAATCCATCATTGTCATAAATCATTCCTCATCATAATCCACATATATCACCGCCATCGTCATGTATAAATCATTAAGGGAATGTAAAATACCGAAATTACAGTTTTATAAATTTTTTATTTTCAATCCAAAAATTAAAAAAATTTCCCCATATTACAACCTTCTATAACATAGAGGTAGAATGAATGATAACTGGACAAAATTAAAGATAAGTCTTGAACATTCGGTTTCCTTATATATAACCAATCTTCTGCATGTATAGTAATTACATTACGAAATTATAGTGTTATAAATTTTGTAGTTATTGCAATATTATTAATTTGACAAGACTTTTAAAAGTGTCCATTTACAGGTATTAAGCGTCCATTTACCAGCTCTTTCATCCTATTTCAAAAAATTTTTAAATAAAGATTAAAAATTCGGGAAACTGCAATGTCGATAATTACGCAAAAATCATATACCCTGTTACATCATCTTGGTTTTCCACATTTATTTTACCTGAAGTGAAAACCTGATTTACTTACCAGCAAGCAAAATAGCATTTTTATGAGTGAAGTATTTTTTTTAAATAAGTAAATCTAATTTATTTATTTAAAAAAATACTTATCCACTTACAACTAATGAATCCAAAAGAAATATATTTTATAATTAATTATAGGAATAAATTGCTATATTAAGACACAATTTTCATAATACAGTTTTCCCTCAGTGCACATTTATAAAAAACTTTTATTTTCTTTATTTCGATTCTCTATTTGTACAATTTTTTCATCAAATGCTTAAATTTTATTTATATCTTCTTTAAAAAAAAGATCCCATTCTATCTCTTTTTTTATGAATTAATCCGTTTTTCTATTGATACTTTTTTACGCTACCTTTCTTCCAATATGATTCTTTAATATACTTATATTTTTATTTCGTCTATAGTAACGTATTCATAAAAGTAATGGATTTATAAAACCATTCTGTATTGATCTAATTTTTAACTTTTCAAGCTTTCGTTCTTTGATGAAAATTTTGATGGATTTTCAGAAATTTTAACTTTAGCGTTCAAAGTAGATTAAAAATGACATTATGACTTATGTATTTACTCAAAAACAAAGAATTTGAATAACTTCAAAGTCACGAAACTTCATCATTAAAATCAAAATTATTAAAACTTAGGTCAAAGGAACATTTGAAAGTTCAAAGATCATAGTCATATTGAAATGATATACTTTAACAAAAAGCCGTATTACAATTTATAAATTAATTTTAAATAAAAGTTTCATTAAAAGTTAAAATTTATAGAGGTTTGCTTATATGAATTCATCTTTTTTTAAAACACTAAAATATTCTACTACGAAGAGAATTTTAAAATATATAATACAAAAAAATCATCAATGAAAAAATTTTATTACGAAAAGTACTTCAAATAAATTATTAGTATTGAAATAGTATGCGTTTTAATGACATAAAATTATTTAGGAAAATCCATTAATCTTTTTCTAAAAGTTAAATTACATGAGCTTTACATAACGTACAAATTGTGTAAATTTACCAAATAAAAACCTATAAAATATTGACAAGCAACGTAATTACAATCTAAACATAAAAGAAAGAAAACTTATATTCATGAGATAAGGCACGCTTTATAAGCTAGTCTTGTATTTGCATTCAGAGTACGCCGTACATAAAATATTAAATACCATATTTCATTACGAAAATGGCCACGAATGTATAGTTGCTAATTTTTACAATTAGCTGAATAAAAATTGACATTTAACAATTATAATTTTAAGAACTTATAATATTAAAAATAAAAATTTTCATTTATATTTTACTAAATTACGAGCTACATGAATTTTTTATTTGGAAATTATAAAAATTTTTATAAGGACACCACTGTAATTTTTCTGCGGGGGTGTTTGATCTAGTACATCTACAATCCCCTAAAATTTTTCCCAACTCTGTTTCTGTATTCACTCAGAGTCTGCGTGAGAAAATGCTGCTAAAGAAATCTCACGCTACAGGAGAGTTAAATTTTAGTCAATTCTATTGTTCTCTATTTCCAAACATTTTTATTGAAGTCCTAATATTATCACTGTTGAGCCAATAAATATATGGATTTGAGTTAAATCAATGCCCTTTTTTTTCTCGAAAAATATCTGAAAAAATTCTCAGATTTTTCGTAGGAAATTATACCTTAAAAGTGGTTTCCAGAAAATTTTCGTATGTATGCGTGTGCGTGAGCACGTATGTGTATGTGTGTGTGTGTATGTGTATTCATTACGCCAATTAGATCTTGAAAACTACTCGATGGATTTGCTTCAAATTTTTCATACAATTTATATTTTGTCTTTTTTAATGAAAAAAAAAAAATTTAATTTTTATGAGTATTTTTTTAATATAAGAAGCTTTCGCTTCATTTGATAATTTTAAACGTTTTCTCAAAATTGGAAAGCAATCGATGAACTCATTTAAGAGACAACTTGGAATAACAGAAAAGTAAAATAGATATCTGTCGATATACAACAACTTATTAGGATAATTTTTAAAATCTAATAATTCAATATTTACACTTCAAAAAAGTCTTTCATTTTTAGTAAAAATAATTATTTAAACTTTTGATAAAAAAAATGAATTTATTTAAATTTTTTGACTTTTTGTTTATTTTTTAAATTTGTGTTTTTTTTCTTTATAAAAAAGCATGAAAATTTATGCGTCTATTAAATCTTACAGTAGAACATAACCTCTTCTTTTTTTGTTTAATATAACATAATTAATTGGCACGATTGATAGCCAGAAAACGTATACAGAAGGGTAGGCAATATATACATATTCACGATGATGTGCAAAATCTATAAATAGTTACTAATAATCGTGAGTTCCATCTAGAGTTAATATTATTTCGATTATTAATGTTTACTTCAACCAAACTTTTGTTTTAGTTTATTGATTAAAAAACATTCTAACAATTATTGAGCTGTTGTAAAGGTAAATATTAAATGTGCGTGTTTACTCAATAAGTAAATATAATATTGTAACTATTACAATATCAATGATTTCTGTAAACATATGTATATTTAACAATAATTAAATAGAGGTGACCGTTACAATATCCAGCTAACTAAAGCATAACTCATTTCTCAATGCGGTGGAATCCCTTACAGATTATATCTACACATCCAAAGGTCAATATATTTCATAATCTAGAATTAAAAAGATTAGAAATATAATTTAATTTTTTCATTTGGATATAGTTTTTTTTATAAAAAAATATTTATTTTAATGCTATGTGTAATATTTTCATAGATTCTATATTATCGGATCTATTTTAGTTTCAAAATTTTTATCAAGGATTAATGTTATTTGCATTAACTTTTGAAAAATACAAATATTACATTATGTATTTAAAAAAATTATGTTTACCGCATTCAATATGGTACAATGTCAATAAACAATGACACGCACTTTAAACAAAATATTCATCGTATAAATAAAATTTAAACGATAGAACTTGATTTCTCTTTGATTTAGAAAATTATTGCGTATACATTTATTTATAATTATAAATCTATAGTGAATAATCTAACCAAGTGATAATTTATTATAGTAATAAAAATAATCAATCACAATTAAAACAATACCTCGCTTGAATTGTTTTGCTTTATTGATCGTCGTTTACGTTTGAGGTATTTTCAAACATTAAGTCTTAATGCCAATCTGAGGTTAAAATAAATATTGAGTATAATTTGTGTTATCTACCCACAAGATTACATGTTCACGGATATATGTTCGAAAAATTTATAATACCATTATAATTGAGCTATAAACTTTTGTTCTTGACGCGTACAGTCGGATTACTTTTTTTTTCTGCTTACAATCTAAAAGAATGTGATAAGATTCAGTATCTTCTTTTCTATCTAGTAAGACAAAACTTCGAGCATTTTTTTTTTGTTTTTTGTTCGTTTCATTTTCTTGAAATTGCAGAGTTCTAAGTCTGTATACTTTAGGAATCCTTGCCCGAAGGGTTTCCCGAATATTTTTTACTTGTTAAATGGTATACAAAGGTTTTTTCATCTTGGATTTTTTTTATTCAAGAATATCTAAAATAAGAATACGATATTTTGTATTACAAAAGTTATTCATAATTAAAAAGTTTAATTATTAGTGTACAAAAGTAGTATTTCATAATAATAGTTGTTTATCTTATTATTTGCAATTGTGCCGTCTGTTAGCAAAAATATATTTTATTTTATCAATTTTGAACGAGTTTTTTTATCTTTTTTCATTACTTTGTGACTTGTTACTTTTCTCATATCAGCTAAGATGCTGTTTAAAATCTACTTTTTTTTCTATTCCTGTTCAATTTCTATTCTATTCTTATTCTATTCCATTTCTATTCCATTTGTATTCTATTGTTTTTCTATTACTTTTCTATTTTATTCCTACTCTAACATTTTTGAGAAAATAATCTTGAAAATTGAACTTAGGTCTTTTTGAGTGACAATAATATCTTTTAAGACAAGGGTTTTACAATTTTCTATCATTTTAATTTTAAAGATGATTCATTTTAATAAACATTAAATTTTTATCAGATATACGAATGTTTATCGTATCATAAAAATTATCATTAAATAAGAATAAAAACAATAGAGAAACATACGGCCAAAGAAACTTAATAAAAAAATAAAATAAAAAGAAAAATACTATAATAATACTATGAGTATAATCGATTCAATACTTTTTTATAGCGTCTCATACATAGAAGGATCGTTAAACGTTTCCATTTTACCCTTGTTTTGAAGTCAAATATCCTAATACTCATGAAAAGTTCATCTGATTTCCTAATACTTAAAGAAGTCAATGACTTTATGCGGGATATTGTTTTCTATAAAAATGTATTGCTTTTCTTCATAATTTTAGTGTATGAACAAACTAAAAATATGCTATACTATTTTTTCGGAAATGTCTCTAATGTTAATATCAATGTAGATTATCAAAAATTTTTTATTTATTGCAGTTATATAATTATTAGATTATCATTTATAAAGATAAATACAATTAATAATACAATTGATATTTTGTTTATTTTAATGATTTATTTAAATTTTTATAAATGTACAAGTTTTTTTACTTTGTTTTTGTTAAAGTTATGCTACTAAAAAATAATAATACCAAAATAACGCTGTTCGTGAATTAGTACGTATCTCACCGATTTTGTTGAAACTGCGAGATATATTTTCTTACATAAAAATATGAAATAAGCTAAAGTCGTAGTCGCAAGCATTTAATAGATTGGAAGCTAGATCATAAGGTGGTACACCCAATAGATGGAAGGTTAATGCTAATAGATGGATGGATTACGTGACACTTTCATTCACCAAAATAATAAACTTTTATTCCTACCCCAACAGGGATCGCCATTTTATTAACTCGAAAAGCAGTCCGAAAGTAAGATATAACTGACTTTTAAAACACTAGTAGGAATAAAGTACTTTTTCATACTCAGGGCGTGAAATTCAATTTTTAATATTTATTCTTAGAGGCTAAAATAGTTATCTTTTACTCATGGGCAAAATAGTATATTACGGTACAAGAGACGAAAGTTGAAGTTCTGCCACTGCGTAAAGTTTTCGCCTGAGATGAAGCCGAGGGCGTCAAATCACGCAGTGGTGGACCTTCAACTTTCATCTCGTGTACCGTATACTATTTTTCTTGATTCCCGGTGGAAAATACGATTATATTGAAAGTCCAATGACAAAACTGTAATAAAATTTGATGCCCGCCCGACATTTGCGGTACGAGCGTAAGTGTCGCTGGTCGGAGGGGGGGGGGGGTATCGAAAAAATCACGCACATAAATAAACAAAACACAAAAAATCTAAAGTTATTTGTACGACAGATTAATTTCTAGAAAACAATATAAAATATTTATTCTTTTATTAATTTTTTTAAATACTCTAAAAATAAAATTGTCATACAAATAACATTAAAGCAATACAAATAGGTTTTTTTGTACATGCTACATTCAAAAAGATACAAGTTAAAGATATAGTGACAGATCCAAAATTATATTAGTTGGTATATCTATATATAAAAAATACAGAAGACAACGCATTTGTTTTTCAGATGTATGGATAAATCTTACGAAACCATTAAAATTCTTGTTTCTGCATCAAACCTCGGAAATCAGAGATGGCACATCTCGTTGCTATAAAACAAATAAAGCTCACTATATTTAGAATGATTATTAGAATAGTCATTTAAGAGAAATTGGAAATAATGACAATTTTATTCAAACTTCAAGTGTTATCCGTTCACGTGAAAAATACAAATTTCGCTATTAAGAAAAAGACTATTTTTCTTTAATTCTGAAACTCACAAAAAATATTGTTTTGCAATCACTATAAATACTTTTAAAAAGACAATTTTATCGATAAGCACCTCTTCCTTCTTTTCATTTTGTG
The DNA here is from genome assembly GCA_017163975.1 of Anastatus disparis. Lineage (NCBI taxonomy): Eukaryota > Metazoa > Arthropoda > Insecta > Hymenoptera > Eupelmidae > Anastatus > Anastatus disparis. The sequence continues at coordinate 9,832,881 of JAFFSR010000251.1, forward strand.
AAAGATTGATTGCAAAACAATATTTTTTGTGAGTTTCAGAATTAAAGAAAAATAGTCTTTTTCTTAATAGCGAAATTTGTATTTTTCACGTGAACGGATAGCACTTCAAGTTTGAATAAAATTGTCATTATTTTCAATTTTTCTTAAATGACTATTCTAATAATTATTCTAAATATAATAAGCTTTATGTGTTTTATTGCAACGAATTAATTAGCGCTATTTAGAGAGATGTGCCACCTCTGATTTCGGAGGTTTGATGGAGTAACAACAATTTTAATGGTTTCGCAAGATTTATCCATATAGATATACTAACCAACATAATTTTGTATCTTGTATGTTTGGCATAATAAACAATCTATCAACAAACTCTGTTACGAGCATACGTAGCGAAAACTCTGGCAATGAGTAAAAGCGTGGTTTTCATCATCGAAAACAAAAGTGAAACCACGTAATTTCCACCAGGGCATCAAGAAAAAGTAGTTTTCTCATAACCGTGATTGATTTTTTTACCCAGTTTCCAATAAGAAATTTACTTTTTGTGTCTTAGAGCTATACTTAATGGTGGATGAGTTGATGTATAAATTGAGTAATGGGTACGTGGTTCAATGAATTCATAGGTGGATTCATAGGGCAATGAATCGATAAATATGACGATGGGTCGATGAGCGGATAAATAATTTTGTCGATGGGTCGATAAATGAATATATCGATGAGTTGATCGACCGATGGGTGAATAGATGAATTGGTCGATAAATTGATGGGTGAATAGATGAATTTGTTGATAAGTTGATAGACAGATAGATGAATTTGTTGATAGGTTGATGGGCCGATGGGCGGATAATTAGTCGATCGTATTCTTATATATATTTCATTACATAATTTAGGCTACAGTATTATGTGTGGTATTGCTTGCAATACTGTATGTAGTATTTTATGCAGTTCATTTTCGTAAGGGTTAAATCTAATAATATATCTGTATATAATTATCTTTCCGAATATAATACTTGTACGAATTAGTAAAATTGTGTTTAAATTTTAATTAAATCTAAAAATTAAGTTGGAAATTGATAATTATTATTATAAATTTTATGTTCATTTAATAAAACATCAAATAAAAACCTTCGTTCTATGTCTTTAATGTCAGGATTGCCCTGGTAGAAATGTGAGCATAAAAAATGGTGTATATAAAAATTGAAGGTTATTATAGTAATAATAATGCCAAAGAAATGGCCATAAAATGTTAAAAAAAGCGTTTCCATTTCTACTGGTCATAAAATGGTAATACAAAGTGTTTCAATTTCTACCGGGGTGATTAAAAATAATAATCACATAACTTTGATCATTATAATGTTTTTTATTGACTTATTATGTAATTAATATTATAATTTTATACTCATTAAATGTTTTAATACCATATTTATGTTTTAACTTTGATCGTATAAAATTTATTTTTAGAATATGTTTACATTTTTTTCGAATTTTTTTTTTAATTGTGTAAGTCGATACGTAAATATTATTTTTTAATTGAAACTATAACTTTTTATTAGTTAACTCCAACCTCGACAGTCTATAAAAATTTACGCGAATATAAATGAAAACGTAAAAAAAACATATTTCAAAGGGATGACAATGTAAAATAATGTTAAAAAAATTCTTTATCGATTCTTCCATGTCAAAGGCGTGTAATAAAAGAGTAAAATTAAAATGCTTCCTTTTTTTCTTCTTTTTGTCACGTACAATGCCGTACCATTTTAGAACTATCCTGACAGTTTATTCTTCACTGTATAAAAAAGAGACATATTGACTATCAAAGCATTAATAAGTTTGAAAAAAAGCGTGTTAATTTCTTGCCTTTTTCATCTACCTTGAAATGATCGATAAAATATTTTATTGTAAAATAAAACCAAGCTTATCAAATATAGGAATAGTTTTTCTATTTTTTAAGAATATTTATTCTTTAAAATAATATTTTTTTTTCTATTCATGATAAAAATTGTATAATTCTTTATTTATCATACACAGAGAAAATATTGTACTAAAAATTATTAATAATTTTTGCATGTTTTTGTCATGTTTCATCTACAATATGAAATTTAATAAAAATTTTTAATAAATATATGAATTATTAGACATTTTAATAAATTTTATTTCTGTTGAAAATAAATTTTTAGGATAAAGATTAAATTTGCCTATGGTTTAAAAAAAATTTATACTTGTAAAGAAATAAAACATTTACGAGAAGTATTCAGTTTGGTATCTGAAATTCGTCATTTGGTTTAATAATATTATCTAATATGGTTCGATTTCAGGTGCGTAATGCGGCAACCATAAATAATTCGATAACACAATCAGATCAATAATAACTGCTGCTAATACATTTTATAAGAATAATTGTCTTTTTTCGTATTTTTAAAATGTTAACTCATAAAGGTGATAATGCTTTTAGAGAGGGAACAGGAAAAAATCTGCATATTAAGTCTACAAAATAAAACTTTAAAAAACCTCTCTGTCAATGAACACCAAATATCGTATTTGCCTCATCCTCTGCTCACATTATCAGATGGCAGGACATTCCAGCGATCATCGCACAAAGAAAAAGTCATGTTTTTAATAACAAGGAGAGTAGGGGAAACTGAGGCAAAACGGTATATCGGACTAAAACGGGATAGCCAAATTTCTCGACTACTACTAGTGCCATCTATGAAATAGCTATACAATTTCATTGAAAATACCTCTATTATTATTTTGCATATAATTGGTACGTCAACAATAGCATCGTGTTGATTTTATTGGAGGTTGAAAATTTTTTAATTATTAAGAAAGATCGTTTATAAAAATCATAGCAAGTGTAATCTTTCTTTAAGCAACAATAAATATAGTCAACGAAAACATATTCTATGATAGTTCTTTTTTGGTGATTTTAAAATACCATGATATTACTGGATAATTCCGTTAGTCCGCTCATTTTTATTGGTTAATTTTTAAATGTGGAAAAACGAATTATCATAGATTATATTACCGTCGAGTGTACATAAACTTATAAATTTATACTATAATTAATAGTTTTACATACATCTGTTGTTTAATTTTACTTGTAATTATAAAAAATTCAGAATTACTTTTTTCTGAACCTTGAGGCAAAATGGAATACTTTAGAAATTACATATTTTTTTTAATGCAATGATCAAACCTGCGGCTAATAAATCATTTATAAATAAAAAGTTTAAATTGAAAAAGCTTTTTCATCCATATAACACACTAAGATTAATCCTAACAGACAGAGTAGAAGAAACAAAAAAATTTATGTTTCATTAGATGGAAAAAATAAAAAATATGTAAAATGTATTAATTTATGTAATTAAAAGATTAATTTAGAATAGAATTGTTAATAAAAGTTTGTTTGTTAAACATTTTAACATCTTTTTATTATATTTGGAGCGTGAAAAACTACTCAAAGTTGATTTTCAAAAGAGTATTCCGTTATATTCCAACTTTTTTTCATGGGATAAAATGGGATGCCTTCCGTAAATTTTTAATAACACATTTTCATAAATATTTTTTTGACTAACTCGCTTAATTTTTAGTTATCTAGATGTAAACTAAAACAAATCTTGTATTTAATGATATGAATATTAATTGATATATTTATTACTAAACAATTTCCAAAAAGTATGCCGTTTTGTCCCAGTTTCCCCTATTTCTCTTTTAGGTCACCAATTTTACTTAAATTTTGGGAGCTGATTCTAGATACAGAATCACGAAGAAAGCTACAATTTTATAATCCAACGCTCAATATTTTTCTAATTACAGGTAAATCAAGAAAGTCACTGGAAAAATTACTAGGTTTTATAACGTTTATTGTTCTTCAGCATTGATAGCTAAGAGTTTAAAACTTTTTTTAAATGAAAGTTGAGCTCTAATCCTTTCAAAATAACACTTACAGTATATCAAAATATTATTTTTTCCTAAAGATGTAGCGTAATAAAGATTAAACCTGAATTTTCTTTTTAAAATATTAATAATAAATGCTCAAATTTGGTCCAATCTTTATGACGCTATAACTGCGGAAAAAAATAATTACTAGATTTAAGCTATTGACATAAAGTATTACTAGATTTAAGCTATTAACTGTGATATCATTTCGTATGCAATGTAAAAAGCTATACGTTATATTTATTGTTTTACACGTCATTTTTGTACCTTCATCATAAAATAAATCAATATCTATCCATCTGTAACTAGTATTTTGAAAGGATTTAAATTCAACTTTCATTTAAAAGTTTTAAACTCCTAGTTATCAAGGGTGAGGAACTATAAGCGTTTGAAAATCTAGTAACTATTTCAGTGGCTTTCTTTAATTGCCTGTAACTAGGGAAATGTTGAGCGTTGAAGTCTAAAATTTTGGCTTTCATCATGTTTATGCATCCAGAATTATCTCGCAAAATTTGAGTAAAATCGGTGACCCGAAAGAGAAACACTCTCCTTGTAAGTGCCATTTTCCTTGAATACTTACCCATTCTAGTAGTAACTGCGCCGAACTAGTCACCGTAAAATTATTCAAGAATTCTTAAATTTAAATTTTACTTTTTTCAATTAATTCCTTATATTATTTATTGTATAAAAATGCTTACTCTAAAAAAACAATAATTTATATTTATTACTTATTCTATAAAGGAATACTTTTCTTAAACGAAATTTATGAATATCTCATATTCAAAGCTAATTTTGAGTTAAACAAATACTTAAATACCAAAAGAATTATTACTTTTTAAAATAAAAGTAGAATATCAGCAATCAATATATTTTCTAAAAGTTTTTCCTCTTCAGTAGCAAAGAGATGCATCAACGGTATCGTCACTTTCAATTAAAAATGATTCCTTTAAACCCAGAAAACTTCCATGGCCCAAAAAGGTTCGTTCTCTTATCAGATCGTTTTTTTTTTCATTGCCTATTCAAGAAGAAAATTTTTTTCGTTTTTAACACTCGAGGATGAGTGGCAAAGAGAGTGACTTTATCTGTTAAAATTGGAACAAGGCAAAACAAAGAAAAAATGTGCGTATGAACGAAAAAATAATATACATTTAAGTCCGATAAGATAAGATCGCTCTCTCTCTCTCTTCAGTGTTCAGGATTGTTTGATATTTATCAGTAACAGTTAAAAATTGTCATGATTTAACTTTTACTTGCTTTGTGTATTGGATTTTTGTAGCTTTGGCGAGACTCATTTATAAATATACGATGTTTATCGTTTGATAAAAAAAATTATGTGAATCATTTGCAAAATAAAATAAAAACGCAAATTTTCATATTCATTTTATAAATGTTTACGAATAAAAGAAATGATTTCATTTTAATTTCATTAAGTATAATGCGAAAATAAAAATTTTTTTTAATGGAAAAAATGTTAAAAAATTGTGTAACATTTACAAAAAAAAATGTTCTAACAAAGATTTTCGAAAACAATGATACGTTACATCAATACAGTTTATAATTGCTTTGCAAATAAATAACCAATAAAAGCTTGTTTCAAATCAATAAAGCAAAGCAGCCATTTACAACTCTGTGAATCCATTCTTTTCTATGTTTTCATTCGAAATTCCACAAACGCTTTTGTTCTTTTTTAACACCAGCAATATACATGGAGTATATCACTTATTGTTAATAGTTGGATTAATTCTAAATAAATAAAAAGTATTCTAAATGCATTTTTCATACTCATCTGTTTTTATTATCTTAATAAATAATTATAGTACATTTTGTAACTGGTATGAAATGGCTTTATTTACGAAACGAGAAGTTTACGGCCCGAGCCGAAGGCGAGGGTCGTAACGAATTTCGTAAAAAAGCCTTTTCATACCAGTTGCAAACCGTATTTTTTGCCATGAGAGCCAAGAAAGAGCAACGAAGTTGCGATTTTGGGGTTAGAATGGCAAAATAGTATTTTTAAAACGAAAAATTAATTTAACAGGAGGTCATGTATCTCTGTCCTTTTCTAATCAAAGAAATTATTTTTTTACAAAAACTAATAACTTTAGCAAAAAATGAAGAGAAAGCCGCATCTTGTATCAAAAAAAGCAATATTTTTTTTGATGAGAAAGAATTAATTTTATTGCTTCGTTTTCAAGAAAACCTTGAAAAACTTAAATCATAGAGGTTAGGTTGAACAATTTGGTTTTTCAAGGTTTTCTTGAGAATGAGGCAATAAAATTAATTTTTTCTTATCAAAGAAATTATTGCTTTTTTTTATACGAGATGCGGCTTTCTCTTTATTTTTTGCTAAAGTTATTAATTTTTGTAAAAAACTCAATGCTTTGATTAGAAAAGGACAGAGATATGTGACCTCCTATGAATAGCTAATAAACATTTAATTTAATTTTTATTTTAATTGAATATTTACGATCACTTAATATTAAATGCTTTTATTAAATTTATCGGATAAATAATCGATTATGAATGTTTCGATAAATATTTTTATATAAATTAATTTTATCTTAATATTATACAAATATTGTTTTGTAAACTAAATTTTACATAATGCACATTATAATGCAAGCTTGCTGTAATTTTTATCTTTTTAATTAATTTTGATAGAATAGTTAAAGTTCTGATAGAATCTGTTAACTAAAAGTGCTAAACAAATACAGTATACGGTAAATGTATACAAAGTAAAATAACCTAGTTGTGCTGATAAAATTTTTGTTCGCATGTACGTGTAAACATTATATTCTCATTTAGCGTCATCTATGATAAAATACGTTCACTTACAGTCATTTTTAGTTTTTAACTTTATGAATGTGGATTAAAATTACAGTGTTTTGTGTGAAATAGCAATCTGTTTAGTAGTTTTCGAGAAAAAAAATCGAAGAAATTATCAAGTTTTACGGCATAAAATCGCAAATAATATGGAAAGGAAACATTTTTAAAACAGTGTTTATTTTGATTTATATACTTAAAAAATTTTTTTGAGATCGATTTTGCATATTTTTTACGTTTTTTATTTATAAAAATTACCAGCCTATTAAAAAAAATATTAAAAAAATATGTTTGTATTCAAAATAATATACAGAAATACAAACCAAAATTATTCGATTCAAGCTCCATTTATGCAAGCAAACAATTAACTTATATTGAAAAGATTCAAATGGTCAAAAAGACAGAAATAAAAATTAAAAAAGCGAGAAAAGATTTAGTAGTGACAGAAAATTCAAATAAAGAAAAGAAGAGAAATGTTTTAGAAGAAGGAAAAAGTTAATGTAAATTTTTTATAATTGTTTAATTTAAATAAGTCTTTATGATTGTAAATATTAATAAATTTTTTTCGTAGTGTAAATAACTGTTTGTATTTTATTTTATAATAAACATTTTATATTGTTTAAATATATTATAACAATTGTTTTACTTATTTTATTTAAATTTATCATTGTATCCAAAGATGTTTAAATTTTATAGATCTTTCTGAAAGATTTTTGCAATATTATAGATGCATATTGTATTATCTTATATATCAAAAGTCTGGAGATGAAGACCATTGAACAACAAGGATATAAAAAATATTTTAATATATTAAAAATTATATGATTATATGCTGAAACAAATAGTATTTGCAGTGTGTGCGCGTTTATGGCTTGGATTATAAAGGTTTATCTAACTAGGTAGATCTGTTCATGTTTTACAATGCATATACAAGTTTAATCCCAAGTACTGCCTTTAAATACCGGTTCAATGATCATATTTTGATAAGCAAATGTTTTAATAAACATAGTTTTTTTATTATTATAAGATATATGTTTTACAAAAGCATTTTCGTAAAAAACTGTAGTATTTTTAAGCGATTAAAATCATTTTTTAAATATTAACATTAAAATAAAAATTTTTATCAAAAAATGTTTAAAATAAAAAAGTTGTATTTTCAAAAGGTTGATAAATTTTGTAAAGAAAACTTTTTTTAAATAAATGGTTGTTTTTAGATCATCTCAAAAAATCATGTTTTCTTCTTGTAAATATTAAAAAAATCATTTTTAGACATTAATATAAACATTTTCATCAAAAAATGTTTAATAGTAAAAAGGTTTTAAAATAATGTATTTGAAAATTTTTGCATGAAATTATTTTTTTGAACATCAAGTCCAATAAACGATTTTTTAATAGCTAATCACACTTATCAAAAAAAGATTTTATTTTAGGCAATAATCTATGGTTTAAAAAAATTTTATTTTGAAAAAGACTACAAATTTTGTTTAAAAAGTTCTTAGCTTGTTTAGGTGTCAATGTGAAAAGTTTATTTCTATCTATCTATCTAATTACAAAATACCTATTCTAGCTTTTAATATTACAAATACAATTTAGCTTTTTTTTTATTCTACTACAATAAATTTTCAAAGAAAATGATATTATGTTCTTTTTGCAATGGTAAAAATATCAGTTACTTCAGCGTAGTGGTCGGTAAATAAACATTAAAATTTTTTTGCTATATTGAAATATTTTTCTCGCACTCAGAGCGCAAAATACTATTTTGACCAGCTGTTGTGAGGGAGCAAAATACCTCTTTGCCTCCCTAGGGAGCAAAATGAATTCGAACTTTCAACAGGCTCGATAATGTAACCCGATATTTTTATACATCAGTCAGTGTGTGTAACTCGATGCTTTTTATACATCAGTTAAGTGCTTCACTTAGAATGGTCAATTCTGCGAATTGTAAATTCCCCGAATTACAAGTCAGGGGTGAAAAAATTCCTCGAAAAAGTTCACATATATCAGTAGCAACTTTCAGTCTATTTAGCATTGATTTTTTCGAGTATTATTTATGTAATATTTAATCTTGCACGTTGCATCGAAGACATTTTCATATCCTTATAATATCAGCCAAGTATTCAACGCCGAATCGTAAATTCTCGGAATTACAAGTTAACGATGGACGATTTCCGCGAAAAATGTTAAATTTGAATAAATCAAAATTTAATTTAATTTTTAATGTATTATAAGAAAAATATATATATAGTATTGAAATAAAACGGAAAATTTTATCCCATAAAAATATAATTTATTTTCATGGAATTTTAATTTAAGAGCAGGCCGGATTCGCTGTCCTTGTCTAACTGAGATTTTTGTTATTTACTCAAGTATTACGGTGAATGTAACGGTGAATCTGCAATTTAAAAGCTGAGCGCAATAGATATTATTATTACAAATATTTATGCACAAGAAGAAAAAAATCTATCGCTTTGTTTTTGAGAAAAGTAAGTAACGCGAAAATATTAGAAACATAAACTTTCACTTTGGCGTTACTTACTTTTCTCAAAAACAAATCGGTAGATTTTTTTTTTCTTGTGCATAGATGTTCATAATAATAATATCTATTGCGCTCAACTTTTAATTTGAAGATACACCGATTAATACTTGAGTAAATAACAAACAACTCAATTGTTACTCAGTCAATATCAGGTTCTACTCTGGCCTGCCGTTAATGGTTTTATTAATTTTATTTTTATATTAGTAATATTATTTATTTTTTTGGAGGCGGGGGGGCGCTACCCCCCCGAACCCCCCCGGCAGGGGCTTCGCCCCCTGCACCCCGTCCTGCGCCCCGACCTCGACTACCTCTTACGATCTTGATAGCCTTCGAACAAGATTGTACATGCTATCACAGACGCAAGTTTGTCATTCTTAGAATTTTGCGCACTTGTTAGAAAAATAATATTTTTTATGCTCTTCGCGTGAGAAAATATGCGCAACGCGGGAGCATATAGGTGTTTGTCGACTCGTCGGCAAACACCTATTTTACTCCCTTGTTGCACAATGTACTATTCTCGGAATTATTATTGCACTTTTTTCAATTATTATTATTTTGTTCTTTTCAATTTAATTAATCTGTTAATCAAGCTAATTAAAACTGCGTATCTGAACAATTATGCAACATAGTCATTTTAAAATTCTTAAGAATGCAATTATACTATTTCCATAATTAGTCGAGAAGTAGAGTGCCCAGTGCTTATTTAAAAATGTGTGCAATAAAATTGCGAAACACACGAAAATCAAATAAAAGTTCTGATTAAAATATATTTGGAACGAATTCGAGTACTATATGTTTTAAACGCTTCATATTAAAATTTATAAGCAAATAAGAGTTTTATTTAAGTATAAAGATATGTGTTTTCGCTGCTTCAAATAAATAAACTGAATCATCAAAATATATTCAATGCAATTTGTATTTTACACTTTTTAAGATAATGATAAATTTATTTTTAATTTGTATTCATTGTAATAATTTTAATGGAAAATAAAAAAATTTTAAACAAGGTTATTGAGGAAAAAAAGATTAAAAAAAACTTCTAAATTAATGGAGTTACCAACAACTGCAACTGTTGTTTGAGATGCAACACCACAAGTATACATGTGAGAATGCATACAAAATCCGTATACTTCCTTTGAAGTCAGTTGTAGAATTCACTTGCATGTAATTAAATAACGTAGTTTAAAACTTTATTTTAAAAAATATACTGTTTTTGTTTATTATTAATTTTTTAAACAATAAGAATAATTTTTTTTATAAAGGTTTTAATATGTTTTAGTTATTGTTTTAAAGCATTCAAAACTTTCAATGTCTGTCATACGTCAGCGTCTTATCAAACTCGTCTTGTACTACTTGAGAATCATACTACTATAATTGCATTTTAATGATGAAAAGATTGAAAGAGGGATCCAGTATTTAGAAAGTCCATTTTGAATCAGCATTAAAAATACGAATCCTATTTATTCAAACAATTATTTCATAATTTCGAAGTTCAAATTTAACTTTTGTAATAGAAACGCGTAAGCTACTAATAATCAATTAATAGAAATCCGATTATAAGAATATTATTCACATGACATTAATAATAAGTCAATCATTTTAAAATTACTATCAAACGAATAAACATAAAAATAAAATAGAAATTCATTTTACCGAAAATTACTGATGTTTTAAACTTAACTAATGTATGGTCAAATGAATTTCAGTTTTATTTTGACGATTATTGATTCAATAGTAATTTCGAAATGATTGACTTATTATTAATGCTGCATGGATAATATTCTGATAATCAGACTTCTATTTATTGATCATTAGTATCCTACGCGTTTCTATTACACAAGTTCTCTTAAATTTTAACTTTGAAATTATGAAATAACTTAAAAAAATGGGATTCGTATTACCAACACTAATGCGAAATGGATTTTTAAAATACTAGATCTTCCCCCTCCGAGAAGATCATTCGCAAAAAATAAATTAAAATATTTATTTTTAAAATTATTTTTATAATATAGTGCGCATTATATTTTCAATATATCTAGATATCCAAATAAATTATTGTGTTAATTTTTATAATTTTTATAATATTCTCAATGTTTACAATATAAAAAAAATTAATTTCATGATCTAGCGTTTGTGATTGAATAGTAATTGGCTATAATAATTTATAAATTAATTTTAATTTAATTTAATTAATTCATCCTGTAAATTTTACTATAAATTCTTAATATTAAAATTTATTTTTCTATCTGTTAACATCGTTTTATCTCTCTTACAGCTAAAACCCACTTAATACGTTCTTGTATATGTATATATCCTCAACATTGCATTATTTGTGTACTAGCTACTTCTAACAGAGAACAAAACGGTACACTCTAGCGCGTACATCGACTACTTGACTCTTTGACCTTTGACCTCGAGGAAAAGCGAGTTTCTAGTGACTGGGTCAATTTAAATAGGTATGATTTCTACAAAGCTAATAATAATGAAATAATATAAGATTATTTTAAAGATGAATTATATAAAGCTTATTATTGTTATTTAATTTAAAGAAAATTATAAGCTGAATTAACTGTATTTTTCATTGTTCATTTTAAACTGATAATATATCTTTTGAAAATTATCAAAAAGCCTTATGTTCTATTGTATTATGTTTAACATTCTATTATGTTTTATTACAAACGATTAATTTTTACTAAAATTTATATAAAAACACAAGCATATTTGAAAGCTTAAGAAGTTTAAATTTCAAAGAAAATTTCAATTACAAAGTGAGCTAGTTTTGAGTTTAAATTAATTAAAGTTTCAATTTATTCATCTTGAATTGATTTATTCACATCATAGACATCTTCGCATGTGACCTTATAAATTAATATTTAATCTGACTATATTATTATACTTTAATCAAAACTCATAATTCATTATCTGTCTCTTTAAAAAAAATTTAAAGAAAGAACTATATATATAGGAATGACGTAATTACGATCGATGTTGTGCATTCAAGCGTCATTCATACATAGCAACTTACCTCAGAATTTAAAAATGCTTAAAATATAATATAAAAAGTAAAATTAATTTGATTTTCTTAAAAATGTAAATATTTCTAAAAAAGAAAGTCATGTTCTAGTAAGAAAATTTTAATTTAACTTGTTTTCTAGTTAAAAAATCAATATTGAAATAAAATGAAGAATGATTTTTTTCTGTTTATTTTATAAGACATCTTATGTCTTCTTCAATTAGATTAATTCTTATTTATTTATTTATTTATTATATTTCCACCGGGCAAAGCCCCATTAATATCTATTATTATAATGAAAGCTAGAATTAATTTTCTGAAATTAAATGTTTTTAAAGCATTAAACTAATATTGTTTTCTTAATGCTTAGAAATCTTAATGTTCGAGTGATCAAAGATTTTAATATTAAATATGAATGTTTTTATTATTCATAGTATGCACGCAGACAGAAGTAAATTCTTGCGGGAAAACGAAAAGTCCACCTTATTAGGGTTTCTTCCCGCAAAGATAAATCTACTAGAAAATAGTAGAATCATGCATTTTTATGAACCACGCTGTTAAAAATCGCTTCCCTTTAGGAGAATTTCAGTAATATGAAGAAGAAAGGAAATCGGATTGATTATATATTTCTCTCAGAGAACGCAACGTCAGTATTGCGTCAGGAGATGCAGATAGAGACAAGCACACAACAAAAACTGATAAAACAAATAAATGGATGAATGGAAAAGTCTATGAGTCGATGGGCTGACAAGTTGATGGGTCGAAGGGTCGATGAATTGATGGATCAATGAGTTGATGGGTTCATGAATTGATCCATCCACCCATTAACCCCTTAACCCATCAATCCATCAACCTATTGATCCTTCAGTCCTTCGACCCAGCAACGTATCGACCTATCAGTCCATCAATCTATCGACCCATCAGCGTATCGACCTATCAACTCCATCGATCCTATCGAATTATCAACTCATTAACCTATTTAGGTATATCGGCCCATCGACCTATTAATCCATCCATTTGGAAATAGAATAATTAAAGCCCATAAAAAAAGAATAAAAAACGCTGCCAAGTGCTTTGGCGCAATGCTTTCTCATAGAGCTCATTGAATTGAGTAGTTTGATTTTATTTTTTAAAATATGATTTCAATGTAAATTGTTTTCCGAGTATGTTTTTATACTAAAACATACATCATCTTCATCTGATATGTTAATAACAGATATTTTTGTTTCCTTTTTTAATTACTTGATCTGTTTTAGGTGTGTTAACGATATTTTGCGACTATTTTGAAAATCAAGAATATTTTATAAAATATTTTGGAATTAATTTTATAAAAAATTTTCTTCCAGTAATACGGATATATAAAAGTAAATAATATTTATTATTATTAGAATTTTGATAGAATATTATTAAAATTTTAATTAACATTTTTTCTCTTTATGCAATTAAAAAAATATAACACACAACTCTAGTAAAAACATACAATGTATATCATAGCTAAATCACAACTGATAAAAAAAATAATCTAACATCAATAATGTTGTAATATAAAAATTTATCTGAATCATGAGCAATGAAGATTGTCAAGTTACCATTTTGAACTCAAAGTAGCGCTTACGCAGTCGTTATAATATTTGAATAAATAATAAAAAACAATTAAACAATGACAGCGAATCCGGTTTATACTTACTATGAATTTTAGATTATTTAACTTTTTAATCCTCCATCAGTGATTAAAAATATAGGGTCATATGCTGTAACCCGAGTACAAACATAAAACGGCCAACCGTAACTTTAATGAATCTTAATTAATTGAATTGAAGTTTAACATGAAATTAACTTCATTTTTATTTTTTATTTATTGAAAATATCTTAAATGAAGTTCATATTTAGAAAATGGAGAGATATAAGTAGTGTAACAGAAAGAGGTTAAATATAAAAAATATGATGGGGATCAAAGTAGTTATATCGATAGTGATAGTTAACTTAACAACTACTAAAAATGTATAGTAATCTGTTCTGAATAAATTTTATTCATATATAACTTTTATGTTATATCTTTGAGTAAAAACCTATATTAAAACCAAATGTGAACCTTATCCGCACCGGTTTTGCACTGCTGGACCGGATTTGTATTTAGTCTATTGTATTTCTTTGTACTTCAGACTGTCCTACTCCGGTCCTGTCATAATCCTGAATAGCAAAACTGAAATCAGGTATCCTAACAGAGTACGCAACTTTCCCTGGTGACACACCCAAATAAGGTAATAATTCGATTCCGGATCGGGACCGGAATATTATCTTCAGGATACGGATCCGGAACGGATGTTTCCCGTATTTACATTTCTAATCAGAAACCTGAATTATTTATGTTCAGTTTATGTTTTCTTAAGGCTCTAAAATTAAAACTACACTAAGAAAACTAATTTTCAATAGCTTTCGTATTAGTCAATAGAAAAATTAATGTGGTAGTCGTGAGGACTGGCCGACAGAAGCTATGCTTCCACTATATATATAGAAACTAGGGAGTGTGGAACTTGCGAAAATTATAATTTATTTTATATTAGAGTTGGTTAAATTTAACTCGATTTATTATTAATTAGAAAAAAATATTAAGGGAATGTAAAATACCGACATTACAGTTTTCAAAATTATTGGTTCTTAATCTAAGATTTTTAAAAATATCTCTATATTACAGTCTTCCATTTCTATTAATAAAAAACCTAATAAAGAGATATTTCTGAAAATTTTTAAATAAAGATAAAAAATTTGGAAAACTGCAATGTCGGTAACTATGTAGAAATCATATACCCATCCTATTATTACATAAATCATATTACATCCCCTTAATATATCAATAAATTCGAAAGTGTAACACTTGTGAACTTTTCGAGATCTAGGTAACAAAATAAATACAAACATTTTTTTCAAAAATTCAAAATGTTCTAAAATTAAAATTGCGCTAAGAAAATCAGTTTTCAAAAGTTTATTTTAATTTGGCGATCGAAAATAATTTCCATGAAAATTTTTAAGCAAATTCTTCGAGTAGTTTACGTAAAATATCAACAAAAATGAAATATCGAAATTCTTTTTTTTTAAATGACTTTGAAATTAAAACTACGCTAAACCAATTCTCAATAGCTTTCTCCTAAGTTAGATAATAAAATAAATTATATGCAAAATTTGAAGCAAATTCATCGATTAGTTTTCGAGATACAATTGGGTAACTGAATACACACACGATACATACAGACATTTAATAGAAACCACTTTTTTCGACTCCCCGAGTCCAAATATGAGCAAATTAGTGAAAAAATAGGAAAATAATTTTTTTATCGATACAATGCTTTCTCTATGAGAAAGCAATATAAATTTTGAAACTTCGCTTCTGCGTCGTATCATTGATTATTTTAGTATTCTAACTTACAGTAAAAGCATTTAAATCCACTTATTCAAATTCATGTAAATTTTTCGAACCATTTAAGTTTGATTCTGAATCAACTTTAATTTAAATAAATATAAAATTTAAACTTGTGATTTTAATGATTTATTTTTGCAAGATAAAGGTGAATATAAATACAATAGTTGCACTGTCACATAATATTACAAACAATTCACAAATATCAAGTCTAATAATATACAATAAAACATTTTAATATTATATTTGTTTTGTTAAGCAATTTATAAATTAGAACCGTTTCGAAAATAATTCAATCATAAAAAAAAGAAAAGATATAAAATATCCTATTATTAAAAAGTAAAAAAATTAATTGGAAATTTCTTCGTCATTGAATGCATATACATTGAATGGTTACTTTACGTTTTTGAAATAATATACTTTCTCATATGGGTTTGGGTGATAAATATGTTTTAACGTGAAGTATTTGTGGGTCCATCTAGTTTCAATATTAGATTCGATAAATCGACGTAATAATTTTTGAAAATGTAAAGCATATGGAAAAAATCTTGAGAATACCATACATGGTGGAAATAAATTTTTTTATTCTTTCGTAATATACTCAAAATCCATTCACTTGGAGGATTAGTAATTCGATTTAAAGCGTGATATACTACAACTATTCTGATTGAATCAAACACAGCTATATTTATTTCATTGTTCAAAAGATATTCTACTGGCTGTCGATTTTCATCGTACGGGACTGGAGTTGTTATATGGTCAATATCCCAATCGCTACTCAAGAACCTATTACTAACCGCTCAATGTTATTTAGATACGAAAAAAAATTTTTAACAATGAGCGGCTAGTAATAGGTTCGTGAGTAGCAATTGGGACATTGACCATATTATGAAATAATTCTTTAAGCCCGAAGTTATCTAAAAAATTCAGATTCAAATCATGCATCTTAAAATGAATGCCCGATTCGATTATGTCAGCAAAAGTTGCTAAGTCTTTAAATTTTAATTGATGTAAACTAACACTTAACATGTAATCTAGTGAATCCATATAAAATATTATGGATATATAAGTCAAAAGAATAAATATAATTCTTTCCCACAAGGTTCTCGGTCCATCAGATACTGAAATTCCAAATAATGTCATTCCAATGTTAAAAATTGACAAAAATTTACTTTTATACTGAAAAACGTAGATTAAAATGTAAAAAAATACCATCAAACATACCATGATGATAATAGCAAATAAAAAGTTGTACGGGAACTTTAAATCATAGTAACCATGTTGTTTAATAACACAATGTATATCTGCGGAATGATAATTGAATATTAAAATATTAGGTCCAAAATAAACCTTAATATCATATAGATACATTTCATTTATATGAAAATCAATCTATGAATTTCTTACAGGATTATTATCTTCATCAGATTTTGCAATATAAACAGTAAAATTAAAATACTCAGCAAATGTTTGATGCGCGAATAATGTGTACAATAGAGACTATACCACATATTGTCACCAGAAAAATTTGGTTGTACTCGTAACAAAGTAGATTCTGCAAATGATGCTTTCAACGGATAACCATTCAAATTTTTTAATTTATCCGTAAATAGTGTAATGTTTTTATTTTGTATATACTCATTACAGAATGGATTGTATTCATGAACTAAAATATCTGCAAAATTCTTAAAATACGCCATTAACTGATTGGTAGATTTTTGAGGATCAATTATTTCTATTATTGTAACATCCAAAAAACTTGCTAACCAAAATTTCTTGAAGAGATTTTTTAAATTATATGATCGATTTTTATTGATAATGTATACTAAGCAATGAGGTCTTGGGCCATTTTGTGAAGATTATTTACGAAAAAAATTAAAATAACGATATATTTGTCTAAAACTATCGTCAAAACTAAAAGCATCAACCACCATAATATTTACAGCTTTAGAATTTAATTTTAACACTAAAGTTTTTTTAATATTATTCCTGAACGTAGATCATCGTAAGCCTTGCAATGCTTTTGGATAAATGACATAACTCTGGAATTCATTCATTATTTCTTGAATGATTGAATAGTAGATGGATGAAAGAAGTTCTATTGATGGTAACATTAGAGTGACTCGTGTTATTCTACTGTCTTCTTCCATATACATGCTTATTTGATAAGTCTAATGAATTCTATCCGAAGAAGTAATTTTAATAATACTAACAAAAAGGGATAATAATTTTAGAGTGATAACTTTCATATTTACTTTCAAAATAATTTAAATTTTGATTGCTTTTAATAGCGTATTAGTTACTGTTTCAGCTTTATGAATTCCTAGTAAATTTTTACTTTTTAATCAGTACGTATATTCATTGTTGCTCAGCAGCGACAACATTAAACTAAACTCTTCACACTTTTCGAAAGGGGTGTGGAAGTAATTTAATATTTAATATCATTTTGTAGAGAATAAATTGGATTATTAAAAAAAATTTTCCAATAAGTGAACGTCACAGCTTACTGCGCTTTTCAGAAAAAATTTCTTCAATGCATAAAATTGTTTAAAAATTGAAAAATAAATTAGTTTTGACATGCGATGTAACGTAAATGTGATATGTCTAATTATCATAGAAAATTGTAAATTTATTTTTAAATATCAAGAAACATTATTATGTACAAAAAAGCTTAATTATGAACATTATCGATTTTCAAATTTGATATTAGAGTTATATGGAAAGTTCGAAAAATAAAATCTATAATAACTTGGTTGGAGGTAACATTTATTTACATAATATTTTTTCACTACGCGAATATTAATTTGAATTAGATATAAACATAGTATAAGTAATGCAATATAATAATATAAAAGTATAAAGTTTGATTTTCTATACAATAAAAATACGAAGAAGTCTATTTTAGAAAATTACCTGAATTACCAAAATTAGCATCAGAGCTGTTATTAATGTTTGTCGGCACACCTAAAAACAAGTATGCAGTTAGTAACTAAGAAATTGTGGTTCCTAATAAGGTATTAGATTCACTCATTCATTTTGAGAAAAAAATTAAAGACATTCTCTGAAAAATCGATACAACAGAAAAGGCGAGAACAGTGACTGTAAAATTTTTTAAAGTCGAATAAGCGTCACAAAGTAAAGTTATAGCACAATTTTATGATTTCATTTGATAAGCCGTCGCAGTTTACAATGCGATAAAATGAAATTTTTTTCATAATACTAATGCAAATAAAAAACGTGAATAGAAAAATTTATGAATACTTCCGTATACTTTCCCTTTTGCAATATTTCAATAAAAATGTTCATAAATATGTATTTTCTATGAGAAAATATAAGTAAGATGATAAAAATTGTAAAAAATTTTAATCTGTGAGATTTACGTGTGCATTATAATGTTGCAAGTACCGTTTAGTAACGATTAATAGAATAATGCAAGGATGCAAGTTATACAATACGCAGCGACTAAAGAATTAAAATTGCATTGATGGGAATGGCTCAACGTTTGAGCACTTTTCTTTTGTGAAAAAGGTCGAGGATTCAATCCATACTGGTTTAATATAAAAATAGAATTCGTAACAATAATGTAAAACTTTTAGCTTCTAAAAAATCTCTTAAAATTAAAAAGAAATTTTTTTTATTTATATAATAAGTTTAATATTTTCAATTCATTTGAAATTATTATAAAGTGAGATGATTATCTATTAAGGTAGTATCCCAGCTAAGGGATTGATGGTTCAGAAAAATCTGAGATTGGGTATATAAGTAGATTTAAGTTCAAATAGGATGCAGTTAAATTTTGGTAAACTTTTGGAGCATGAGAGAAAAATAACAACTATTTTAATTTTCACACTTTTAACACGCGCTCTTATGGAAACCACACAGAAATTTATTTTTTAACTTTTGATTGTAAGCTACTGATGGTTCAAAATTTGATTAAATTTAACACATAATTAATTAAAGGACTACAGAATAGATTTCAATATCGAATTTGAAACGATATAAACATCTGAGATTTAATGCACGCGCGTATAAAGCGCGTGTTAAAAGATGAAAATTAAAATGCTTATAATTTTTTTCTTGTGCTCCGAAAGTTAACCAAAATTTAACTGTGCTTTATTTAAATTAAAATCTACTTATGTGCCCAATTTCAGATTTTTCTGAACCGTCAATCCCTCAACTGAGGTACTACCTTAAGGGATGAAGAATGTTTGCTCAAAGAGTCCATTTTTGTTAGCATATACTTTTGTTGTCTCACATTAGCTACTTTTGCGTATAATCTTTTTGGCATTAACTTTTTCTTTTTTAATTCGATAATTCTTTTAATAAATCATTTTTGTGATTTAATTCTTATTAAAATCTTTCAGTAATACATTTTTAGGTTTTAAAATCTCATAGTCTATAGCACTATCATATATAGTATTATTATACAATAATAAAAAGGAATCAGTGTGGACCCATCATGATGTGAGAAACGAATACTCTACGCAATTACTGTGTATGATATCCTGATATGTGTATACAGCACATGCAACGGTTGTTCTACAAGCGAAAATGGTTGCCAGGTATCAAAACTTATGAGTGACAATTACGTTAACCTCTAAAGTGGCTGTATATTTTTGTTAAATGTGTGCAACATCTACGTGTATACAGCACACTTAATGTTGGTGAGAAATAGTCTACAGTAAAATTTTTAGCGCTACATTGTTGGAATGTTTATAACTTTTATTTCTATTTAGTATACAATTCTAGTGTTCATTTTGTTGATTGTTTTGCAATTTTTTTAAAATTTCATATTTTGAATCATTTTAACCTGTTTTATTAACATCTTTGTTTACTCTTATAATATTGTGATGTTGGTAAGCTTAATTTCGTAGCTTCTGTAATAAAACTAAGAAGAGAGACAAAATCATACAAGCTGTGGGCGGAATCATCGTTTGACCAATTCTTACATATGTCATTAATGACATTTTAAATTTTATTAACTTTTAAATTGATGATGAACGATACTTGTCTAAATTTCTTTTCGTTCTTTTGACATCATCACTTTCAGCTTTTATATCAAGTATAATTTTCTAATAGTAGAATCGATCTTTGTAATCTTATACTGCAAATTTAATTTCCAGCCATAATGTTGTACTTTATTATTAGCCTTTGTAGATCATGTTCCCAACTCTTTCTTAAGATTAAGACAGGTTCAAAACTCTTAAAATCACTTTGTATGTTATTTAAGCCTTCGTTATGGTCTTCATTATTAACAAGATTATTTCCAACTATTTTGTCTTATTTTTCAATATCATTAATCTCTGCATTAACATTTACATTTGAAAACACTCCATCAGAATTTTTTTCACATGTGTAACATTCGCATAAATGATTATTTTTGAAGTGAAACTTCTTTACCGACGGTATACACTTCCCATAAGAGAAGTATAAAAAATATTATACGGGAGTGAATTGATTTCATGACGGTCCATGCAACGGAACTAATGAAACGGAAGTGTATATATATAGGAGGAGCGGGACTGACTTGATGTCAAACGCACTGATATAGTATATGTATACATGCATACTATATTTACAATACAAATTTCTGAATCTGATCTGAATAAATAAAGAAAGCAATAGCTCGCGTTTTCTCTATTTCTTTCTTTCTCTATAATGTTTTATGGTGAACTCCACTCTTCCCTACATTTTTAAAATTGTATTTTTGTAAAATAAATATTAACAAAAATTTTATACACTATCTCATTTAAAATTAAAAAAAAATTAATTCCTTAAATAAACTAAATTATTTTAATTTAGTTTTATTTAATTTTATTATTATTTAGTTTTAAAATTATTTTAAAATTAAATAAAACAGTGATAGGACTTAAATAAACATTTATGAGTTCTATAATTTTGTAAAGAAGTTTCACTTCTGTCGGCCAGTCCCAAAGACTGCCACACTGGTTTTTTGCAAATAGTTTTGCCCATAAAATACAAATAACTCTTCTCCTGCAGCAATGTGTTGCAATCTAATTATGCATATTTTTTTTATCAACTGACACCATATTCACAATCGGAGCTGCAATCGTGGTTTATAAAAGCCAGTGGGCCTAATACTAGAGTAGGAAGCTTTTTTCTTAACACTGTTGAGAAATTATTTTGATGGTTGTATAGACTTGATTCTATCTCATTACTGATGTTTTCAAAAATTCCTATAATGTTAATTTTTTCATTAGGATATATCTCTTGTAGCAACTATTTTTAAGCCTTTGTAGTAGTCATTGCTGTACCTTCCACTCTTATTGAATTTAACTTGGATGATGTATAGTGGCGTGCATAAGTTTCTGGCCAAAAAGAAATCAGTAAATCTTTTAAGTTTTATCCGTCAAAAATTCATATATTTTAAAAAACCAAAGTAAATTTTGAAGTGTAAAATAATACCTTTTATTTTCTGTTGGTTTTGGTAATAATAATTAAAATTTAAGCTTTTTATAGTAAAAAATTAAAAAAAATTGTATAATTTTTGAAGGAGTTAACAGATTTTGATGAAACAAAATGGAAAAAATGTGCATCCAAGTCGTCTTTAAAATAAGAACTATATAATCCATTTGATTATAATGATCGAGAATTATGCTGATTTTCGCGTCCATGATAGCACGTATAATCTTGTTTAAAGGCTATCAAGATTGTAAGAGGTAGCCAGGCTCGGGGAGCAGAATGGAGTCCATGGGTGGAGAAGTCAAAGCCTCCTTGCCTCTAAAAAAATAAATAATATTCCTAATATAAAAAGACGCTGCCAAGTGCTTTGGCGCAATGCTTTCTCATAGAACTCATTGAGTTAGAGTAGTTAGATTTTATTTTTTTAAATGTGATTTCAATGTAAAATACAATTCCTATTCAAGAAAAATTAGTGAATGTGAGAGTGATTAGGATATAGGAAGAAAGAGAGACCAGGATGGATGAAAATAGGGTAAAAATGAGGATCAATCTGAGATAGAAGAACAGAGAGGAAGTGAGGAAGTAAGAAAAGAGTTAGTGAAAGTGTTAAATCAAAAATCAAAAGAAGTGATCAAAGAGCTACGCTGAGAAAATTATTTTTTAAAAGCTTGTTTTATAAAGACAGTAGCAAATAACTTATATACAAATTTTAGAGCAAATCTATCGAGTAGTTTACGTAAAATGGAAAAAAATGAAAAAAAGAAAACTTTTTTTACAAATTTTCTAAAATTAAAACTACGCTAAGGAAATCGGTTTTTAAAAGTCATCCTTCTTTTGGCAGTTGCAAACAATTCCCATGCAAATTTCAAAGCAAATTCATCAAATAATTTACGTAAAATAAAAAAAAAATGAGAAATCGAAAATTTTTTTTAAATTTTTAAAATGGCTCTATAAAAAAACTACGCTATGAAAACCAATTTTAAATAGCTTTTCGCCTACTTATACAAAATAATAGATAGTATGCAAAATTTGAAGCAAATCCATAGAGTAATTTTCGAGATCTAATTGGCTAAATAAACAACACTTTCTTTTCAAAATTTCTTTTGTTTTCTTCTTTTCTTTTCTTTTCAAAATGCTCTAAAATTAAAACTTCGCTAAGAAAATCAATTTTTGAAAATTTTCCTTCTTTTAGCAATTGCAAATAATTTCCCTGCAAATTTTAGAACAAATCTATCGAGTACTTTACGTAAAATAAAAAAAAAAATACGAAAAGAAGAATCGAAATTTTTTTTTAAATCAGAAATTTATGCAGGCCGCTGTAATTTTTAGGTAAATAAAAAATTTTATCAGAGACGACCTATATAAATTTGAATAATATCAGTATTAATCATTAAATAATACATACTTTGAAATAAATATAAAAACATATTGTAAATGTAAAAAGCATTAAATGAAACAAGTACTCTTTAAGTGGTCGTTATCGTCTTGATAAGCGATTACATTGATCGTACGATAAAAGTAGAAGCGCGTGCGCCAAAAAGGTACGTTGTTATAACTTATTGATATGTTAAGTGGTGCATTATAAGTTAACGGAATTTTTGTTCCTTTGTAATATCTATTTTTCATCTTTGATAATATTAATCTTACAAAAAAAATTTATTTGAAACACAATGTTACATTTATTTTTAAAATTTAGATTTAAAAAATATTAATATTATTTAAATTCACATGACTAAAATCTATTTATTTTCATTCACATTTATTTAAGTATATTGCATTAATTTTTAAGCTTAATAATAAATGAAAATGAAAAAAAGAACTTCTAAATTAATGAAAATAATATTCTGATTAAAATGTAAAATATTAATACTTTTAAATACAAAATTCTGTTTGAAAAAATTGAAATAATAAAAAACATTTTAAATAATACTTTAGCCAAAATGTAAGCAATTTACATGAAAATTACCAAGTATTAATTCGTTTTAACCAACTTTTATAAAAGTTTTGCCTCGACGCAACGAAAAATAGAGAAAAAAAGTAAATCCTTTATTTCTAAAGTCACTTAACTTTATTACGCCACAATTCAACAAACTAATTCTTCAATTAGAGTTGAGCAGTATCCTCACTGCGTTGCATTCGAAATTAGTATCACGCCATGCAAATCTGTTATAAACAGCTATTTTTATGCTACCACAGATGTTTTTAAAATTTTATGTATTATATTTTTACTAAATTAAAATTATAAAAATGGATCATTGATAATTATACTGCAGTATAAAATTTGAAAACAAAATTGAAATGTATACCCCAAAAGAAAACTATTTCGAAAAAGCTTAAAGGAATCTTATGAATTTTAAATATCTTTTAATAATGAAAGTTGATCATAATTATTGAATTTTTCATAGCTTATCTGTTAACAACACAATCAAAAAGTATTTATGCAAATTAAAAAATACGTTAATATAAAATTTATAATCTAAAAGCTGAGGGAGTAGTATAAAAAATTTCCTCATTCAATTCATTGTGTTATACTATATTTACATTTATATTCTTTGTCATAACTTCCGTATCCAAGTTTTCATCGTTGCGCAAGTAGCTCAGAATTAACACATTAACAATAGGATCAGAAATAAGACTTTTGTTGAGAAAATCGATACTTATATACCAGATTTAAAGATTCAATTTTTGTCATAGATGGTAACTTCTTTCATCAAAAATATTGCTTAAATTTTTATTTGAGTGGTTTAGTTAAAGATATTGATTAAATTCGATAAAAGATTAAATTATTAGATTGAATAAAAAATTATATTTTGAAAAACAATAAAATAAACTAACTCTAACAATTGTTGAAAAAAAATAGTATATTTAGTAAAAAAATATCAAGAAAAGTACAAGTTATTAGTGTACTTGGGTTTACCCACTTTTTTTTTTAACAGATCTCTCCCTCAGGCTGAAAATCTAAATATTGTTACGTTGGGCTCTAGCACCATCCAAATTGTCCTCAGTGTTTATTTTGTAGGCTTAAACACCGAAAACAGTTTTCTTACACTTACCGCACGCATTTTAATAACGAAAAATTACCTAATCGATCAACAAGTTTGCTTAGGCATTAGAGTGGTCACCCATCAAAGTAATGACCGCGCCCAACGCTGTTTAACTTCGTTGATCGGCAGAGGTGCAGTCCCGTAACCTTATCAATGTGCTGATCTGTATAAGTTACTAGTGTTTCATAATTGACTATATTAAAAATTATAGAAATTCAGAAATTCAATATAGGCTCTTACAGCGAAAATAGCATTTATGCTTATAACTTGAAATTATGGTCTTTCATGAATCAAAAATGAAATTGTAGATTTTTTTGTTCCAAATTTAAATTGATCAAAAATATGACTTATCATTGATAAAATAAAAAATTATGAAAAAAATCGATTAAAATTTACATGATTAGAACGCTAACAAGAGTAAATTGTAGATATTTTTTATGAATCAATAAATGTAATGATAATAGTAATTGATTATGAACATTTTTTATAAAAATCATTTGAGAGAAAAAAATATGTTTTTTTTTTTGCGGGATTCCTGCTTGATACAGCCGTGAACTGTACGGTTAAAAACATTTGTGTAATCTGTTAACTTTTTTCGTCTGTTACTTAATGTCTGTTAAATCAACAGACACAAGTATGTTAATTTAACATATATATTAAATTTTTCACGGACAATTTGTCTGTTAAAGTAACAGACATTTTTGTCTGTAAACAGTTTTTAACAGACGTGTCTGTTAATATTTCTAACCGTGTGTATTCACATTATAACCATATATTCTTGCTGTAAAGTTTCCATCAGAGAAACAAATAAAGTAAGACTCGAGAAATACTGAAGAAAAATCACGAACAAGAAATTGAAATACAAAACTGAATGAAGGCAGCCATATCAATACTTAAATACTGTAACATCATGAACAAACATGACAGATACAACAAGAATTTAATGTGACTCATCTTGTCAATTTCGTTAAAATAACGTTATCTCCGTAGCTAACAGCCTCTACTGAACATGCTTGATCACCCATGCGAGAAAAGCCCTCCTAAACATGTGCATTCATCAAGCTATAAACCCTGTCACATTCGTCAACCTTTGGGAAGAATTCCAGGATCTAATATTGTCATTAGCTGATCCACCCCGTTAAAACGAATTGTAGTTTTTGTGAAATAACCGATCATGAATTGACAAAATGCGGGACAGGAAAATAATAATATAAATATTTATAATCATCCTGGAAGCCTTAAAATATTCTCGAAATTATTGGTCATCACTAAAACTAAAGTAAAAGTTAATCACGAGGATCCTTATTTCTTTCCAACTTCTTGAATCTTAATTTTATTGACCATTTAATATCTTAAAGAGCTAAGGTCAAGATATAACGGTATAAATTTTAATGAATTTCTTAAAACATTCAATAAATAATATTTTGATTTTTAGTTAAATTAATATTAAAATTATTTAGCTTTACTATAATTCTTAAATATCAAAAATTATAGTAAAGCTTTTTTAAGTAATTAGTAAAATGGTACGTATATGAGTTGTAAAAAAACAGGATGATAACAAATGTATTAACCCTTTCGGTCACATGAGGACATTTTCTTACACGAACTCTAATTAGTTCATATGAATTAGACAAACTTTTTTTTGAGATAAAACAAGTACAATGATTTTAATGGGCAAAATACAAGATATCTAAGAATTTAGAAAATAAATAGTATTTTATGCCACGTGGGGTAAAAATGCGGCATTCTAGGCTGGCATGGAGTTAGCTCTCGAGTCAAAGGCGAAAAAATAGTATATTATGTACCTCGGGAGGTAAAATAAAGGACAGACCATAGCACGAGTGAATTGACACCCGAAGCAAAGCCGAGGGTGGCAAACTCGTGCTATGGGTTGTCCATTTTACCTTCCGTGGTGCATATACGATTTTTTTCAACAGTGAGGCTAAAATTAGCACTTTTTGTTTTCCGTGCCGCAAAAGTGGTATTTTTAGACCACTGTTGAAAAAAATAATATTTTGGTATGCTATGATTACTATTTCGAAAGGATTTGAGCTCAGCTTCCATTTAAAAAAAGTTTCAAGCTTCTAGCTATCAATGCTAAAAAACTATATGCGTTTAAAAATTTAGTAACTTTTTTAGTGACTTTGTTTAATTTTCTGTAACTAGGGAAATATTGAGCGTTTGTAAGTACCGTAAAGGACGTAGTTCCTGATCAGGGCGTAATTTCTGATCATTATTTATTATAAATCATAATCTTTAAGATTTTAGTAGGAAAAACTTTTTTCTAATTTATGAGGAAAAATAGATTGAGCGTAAGAAATGCTTCGTTTGTGTGAAAAAGAAATATACTTTTACTTTTTTACATATAAATATGTGATAAGAAATACCTCTTAGCTGATCAGAAATTACGTCCTTAACGGTATAACTTTAGCTTTTTCCATATTTTGTCATCTGAAAACTTATCCCAAAGTTTGAGTAAAATCCGTGATTCAGAGTTGTGATACTCTCCTGGTAAGGACAACATTTAAAAAAGCTTCTGAAATCATATTGAAAGCTTTATATTTTACGCAGAAAAAGTGAAAAATACTTGATTAAATTGTAAAATAACGTACTAAATCAAAAAATAATAAAAAAATTAATTGTTTTTTTTTTATAAAAAATATTTTACAGTATAGTAGTGTAAAATCACTTAATGACATAAATTTGCACAATAAGGTATTAAGTTGCAAAATAATACAAAAAGATTGGTTTTTTTATAAAAATCGAATAGACATTCGAATCGTACAGTGGTTAGACGGATCTTATAAAGGATAGAAAATACATTAAAAAAGATATTGTGTGCTGTAAAAATAAAATAAATCTTTATTAGATCTAAAGTAATCTTAAAAAAATTATCAAAATCTGGATCATGCAGGAAATCTGCAAAAATCAGAATGTCTCATCATTTATTTGTAAATGTGATTACGAGATCATAAAGAACACACTAATTATATCAAGAGGCGTGGTCGCGTCTCGACGGGAAATTTAAATACTAAGGTCTATCAAGCGTGTCTCTCTTATACTTTGAAACAAAACATCTGAAATTTCAAAATCATATTCTGTAAAAAAAAATTAAAATAATATAAAATTCAATACTAACAATGCCCGATTTTTTTCATTCTTTTTAATAAAAAAAAGGCCTAATAATCAGTTTACTCAAATACGTAAAAACTTGATTTAAAATTTTAAAGCCTAGGTCTTCAATGGCTCACTTGACAAAGCGATGGATTCGCAACCTGGGGTCCCGAGTTCAAATCCCGGTCTCGGCTAATTGATACAAGCACCACTGTTCGTTACATGTGCTTTGTTCGCGAATACGTTGAAAATCTCCGTCGCTTATTAGCATCGTAATGATAGCATGAATACAGTGACGTTAAAAAAAAAAAAAAAAATCAAAGTTTTTTATTTATTAAAAAAGAAGCCATATTTTTGAGGTTCACATTTTACTATTGTATCAGAATTAATAAGTGTTTAATTATAGGCATAACTGTTATTTTTTAATATATTTTCAGCATTGATTTGCCCAGTTATTATTTCACAAAAGATAAATGACAAGTAATTTTATCATCTAAATTCTTCATATAAATTAGATATATTTAATTATTTATTCAGAGCACAAAAATTCTGATTTTGCAAAATTTGACCATTAAAAATATGTTAGTTTAAAACATTCTGTAAATAGTTAAGTAGGCATTTTGAATGAAAAAAACGTGCATATACATATGTATGTATGTATATATATATATATATATATATATATATATATATATATCGAGTTATCGTTTATCTCTTTGACGAGTGAAAGGAGGAAGCCAAAGCCAAGGCATACACGGTTGACCTTGCGCTTCTAAGTTTTCCTTTCCGCTTTAATCCCTTCGATTTCTTCCCCTACCCTCTCAATGTCAAGGCGTGCGCGAGAATGGTTCATTCTTTTTTTGTCGCGCGTTGTATCTTATATCTAGATCTCTAATAAAGATTGCAATGTATTTTATATTTATAAATATATATATACATATATATATATATATATATATATATATATATATATATATTTATTGCGTATTTTATACTATTTTAAAATATCTATTCTAAAATCGACGGTTCCTATTGCAAAAGACTTAACTCAAAAAAAAACGGTTGGAAAAGACTTATCTCGTACGAAAAGTTGGAAAAGATTTATCACGCCAGTTGAAAAAATCAGCAAGATAATCTTTGGCAATATAGGGCAAATTTTGATGAATAAAAATTTTGATTTTTAACGTTTGTAAAATAGTAAAGAATGTACTAATCAATAGCTTTGATAATTAAAATTTTTATTTATTAAAGTCTGTCCTATATTATCATAAGTTTATAATTTTTTCAGTTTTCGAGATAAGCCTTTTCCAACTTTTCGCATGAGATAAGTCTTTTCCAAACGCTTTTGCGAGATAAGTCTTTTCCAATAGGGATCGTCGAAATATAAAAAAAGAATCCGTTTTAAATTTTATTAAAATTTTATTTCATTGATTCAATATTGTGTAAATCTCATAACTGATATTTCGACAATAAAACTAAATAATAACAAATTTTAATAAAACGAATTGATATCAGATTATTTCCTATTGAATAAACAATTTCAGTTAAGCGTTGGAATCCAATGAAGCTTGACACCCAATACGAATAAAAATATTCATTGAATATCTAATGAAATTCATTGAATTTAAGATTAAGAGACTTAAAAAAAATTAGTTTAAAGTATAGATTAATGTAATATCTAATATATTAAAATTTAATAATACATGTAATTTTTTATGACAAATAATGTATTCACTAAATCATTAAGATTATAAAATTTTTACATGTTCTTATTTTATATTGAAATTTAAAAAATAATAATGTTAATATTACTTACTGTTTGTCAAGTATGATATAAAAAAAATTGATATAATTATTATTTTAAAGTTGTTCAAGTGGAGTTTTAATTCAAGCTTGACCTAATAGTATTGATTACATAAACTTTTTGTTAAATATACTGATCTTATTTTTCTTTTTCTTTGCTTATGAACTGTAATAACCGGTTAAACAATAAAGATAAAATTATAAACGAAGAAAGCTTTGAAAAAGCAAATGTTTATTTCATATTTAAGTTATTATTAACTTGAAAATCTTCGTATTGTATAGCATTATTTTTGAACTTAAAATACTCATTGTGATATATACTTTTGTCGTGTTCCGAAAGTCTCTTGGTCCGAAATTAAGTAAAACGTAATGTGCAAAGTTAAATTTTACATTACAACAAAATATTACGTAAATGTCGACAGTAGACGGGCAACTTTTATTATAATATATCTTTTAAATCTCGTCAAGCTTTCTAGAACTAAACTTCAGAACAGTTACTATTTGAGATAACGTTTGTAAATAACGTATTTATGATTAATGAATACATTATTCACAATTAGTTACATAATAAAAATATTTAATTATATTTAAAATTCTCTTTTTAAATCGTTATAAAATGCGAAGAAACTTAAAAACTACTGTTTGATAACGCCAAATAAAAGATAATTCTATTTTTTAATCAAAATAGTAAAATTATAAACAGTTGTGATAAAATTATCATTATATAATTTTCAATTTAACGACGTTCTTTTACTTAAAAAGGTTATTTTATAAATGATTTTCTAAGCTGTCTTTGGTTTTTGGTCCAATCTTAATAAAATAAACTTTATTTTCTTCACTGAGAAATTTCAAGAGGAGTAAACACAGGAAAATTTTAAATGCAATTAGCTATGCATAATATCAATTTATGTATTAAATTTGCCTGCTTTTCTTTTAAACAAATTGATATTACACATCACTGGCTAATTGTATTTATAAATTTTCGCATGGATAATTCTTCTGAAAGTTCTTTAAAGAAAATAAGTTTTATGTTATTATGATTGGACCAAAAACAAAAAAATTGACTTTTTTTTTATTAACAGTAGTAGAGCAACTATGTTTTTAATTTGTTAGAAAACAAATTGCTTCTTTCTCTTTAAGTTTATAATTCACTCATATTCTTTTCTAATATTAGTAAAATTGATATGACAAAGTTTAAGAAATTATTTATAAAAGATCCCTTTTGAGAGAGAGAGAGAGAGAGAGAGAGAGATCGTCCTTATCAAAGGTTATAAATAACTGATTCGTTTTTTGCTTTTACTGTGTACCGCTTTAAATGCACTTAGCTCCCTCGAACTTGAATTATAACTTCTGCAAGTAATTTTTCACAGTTGCAGTTGTATAAAATATTTTATGATAATAATGTCCTTAGAGCGAAAATAATTTTTTGGTGAATCTAAATAGTACTGTTTTTAATTTTTTTTATCCGAAAGTTAGAAGCGATTTCAAGATCTAATACACTTAAAATGGTGAATATTATTAAAATGAGATAAAAGGATGTTTTACGAATTGAAGGTATATCTTGAAATAAACTTGAAAACTTCTTATCTATAATTTGATACATTCTCTTGGTAACAGTCGACACGATTACTCACTAGGAGAGTATCAGACCTCCGGATCATGGATTTTGCTCTAACTTTGAGATAAGTTTTCAGATGTCAAAATATGGAAAAAACCAGAGTTATAGACCCCAACGCTTAATATTTCTCTAGTTGCAGTCAATTAAAGAAAATCACTAAAAAAGTTACTAGATTTTCAAACGCTTATAGTTCTTTAGCATTAACAGCTAGACGTTTTTAACTGTTTTTAAATGAAAGCTGAGCTCGAATCCTTTCGAAATAACACCTATAGCATATCAAAATATTATTTTTTCCCAAACTACAGTGTTATAAAAATTATACTATATTTTAGCATTTATTATTAATTAATGTTTTTAAAAGAAAATTTAGGTCGAATTCTTATAACGCTGTAGCTTTGGGGAAAAATAATATTTTAATATGTTATAGGTGCTATTTCGAAAGGATTGGAGCTGAGCTTTCATTTAAAAACAGCTACAAACGTCTAGCTGTTAATGCTAAAGAACTATAAGCGTTTGAAAATCTAGTAACTTTTTTAGTGATTTTCTTTAATTGCCTGCAACTAGGGAAATATTAAGCGTTGGGGTCTAGAACTTTGGTTTTTTCCATATTTTGACATCTAAAAACTTATCTCAAAGTTAGAGCAAAATCCGTGATCCGGAGGTCTGATACTCTCCTAGTCAGATCAATTTAATTATAATAATTAATTGTGATAATCTCTGAACGCAGTCTAATAGATAGACCGCAAATTTATTCTGAAGAATGTACCGCTATAATCTAACTCTAAGCCTTTGACATTAATATTATTGTCATTAATAGTTCTAGACCATTATCTTAATAAGTAATTAAAAATGTAAATACTAATTACTTATTTTCGCATTTTTATATATTTTCATTGAATTATGAAATTTATTAATA
Organism: Anastatus disparis; assembly: GCA_017163975.1. Classification (NCBI taxonomy): domain Eukaryota; kingdom Metazoa; phylum Arthropoda; class Insecta; order Hymenoptera; family Eupelmidae; genus Anastatus; species Anastatus disparis. The sequence goes on from JAFFSR010000251.1 coordinate 9,865,516, forward strand.
TCAACGTTTTATCTAATTTTTTAACTTTGAAATTTAAAAATTTATTAACACGTTTATACATTAAGAAAATAAGGCTAAAACATTTAAAAATTGAAAAATAATTAAGATCATAACTTGTTTTAGATTGAGACTAAAATGCTTTATGAAATCTGGTTCATGATTTGTTACTAAAAGTTTATGAATGCTACGCTTTGAATAAAGGATTTTGATTCACGTGTATTGTGTATCCATAATAGTAATAATGTATTATTAATTATACAATATTGTTACATTATGTTTGTAATATTAATATTGAAGTAGTTTTGTGATAATTCAAATGGATATAATTTCATACCTATTTGTAGAAATAAGTTATAACATACATTTATTCAAATATTGGAATAATCAATAATTAATAATTATGAGATAATCCTTTATATTATTCTTTTATAGGAATTACATCATATTTATAAATGAAAAAATTATTTAATAAAATATAAAAATATTTTATTAAATAATTTTTTCATTTATAAATATGATGTGATTCCTATAAGAGAATTTATACTCCGACTTAAGAGGAAGTATGGAATTTTTAAAAGTTGATAAATAAAAAATTGAGCTTGAGGAAGATTAAAATTTCAAGCAGTAACCATACAGCGAAGCTAAAAATAAATTTATTATTTATAAAAGTATATTAAAAATATCGAGACATTTCAAATTGGGTTATTGATTCGAATGTTTCAAATATACGTGATATAACAATAAAATAATATTAATAGATAGGAAATTGTTAAAAAAGTAAAGAATGCTTTCAATATATATATAACTTTCTCTTTTTATTTAAATGTAAAAGAGATAAAATCGATTTTCTATTCCTTTAATAAAATATTCTGCTTAATGTAGCTGAAAATTCTGTATAAAGTACCGTTCTATATATATACATATATATCTTACAAAATAAAACTAAATTAAATTTACAACAGAAATAGAAAATATATTTCTTTTAAAAAGTTTAAATCTTAACCATTTTTATTTTTCGTGTCACGTCTTTTCAATTTTACGATGATACGGCACTATTTTGCAAGACGTTCTCAAAACTTATAATCAATTTGAAAATAACGAAAAAATATCCGCTAATGTTAGGAATAAAAGTATATAAAGGTTATAATCCAAGAGTAATATTGATATACAAATTTTTTAATATTATTTATTTTGTCCTATAATGTTGTTGTCCTATAATACTGACTTGCTCCCATTTTGCTGTAATTTTTAATTAAAATTAAAATTATTGAAAATTCAATTTTAGGTAGTTCTACAACTTTTCGAGTGATCCGAAAATAAAATTATAATGGTAGAATTTTGCATACAACTAAAATATCTGCTGAATTTCAATGCTGCTTTCCGTGTAGTACTTCAACATTGATTCTTATGAGAGACTTTTGCCAAGAATCCGTAAAAGGAAAGAGTTTTTATTGATATTGATCCAATAGATGTTTAAGAAACGGAAGATTAAAAGTTATAAACGATAAAAATTTTTTTAAGCTGTTTAAATTATTCTATAATATTAGCTTCATTCTATTTTGTTGTATTGAGAATTTATGTAAAAATCAATTAAACAGAGAATGTATAAATAAAAACTCTGATTTTAAGTATAACACAAATATATTCTTCTCAAAAGTATTAAGTTGCTTAGTTGAACATAAAGCCTTGACAATTGACCTGTTATGTGTAAAGGCCTAAATATTATATTATTTCGTTCCTTTAGCCCTTACAGCCCCTTTCCTTCGAGCTGTTCAGCATGTCCACTTTTCTTTTAGACCTCACATGTTTACACCAAGGGTCGCTATTATAAAAATTATGTGTTGCCTATCCCTTGTTTATTGAGTTATGACCATTAATGATATTAGTGTTGTACGTAGATGTATACATTTTTTGTAAGGATAACATGCAGCTTTCATTTAATTCAATAAGTTGAAAGTTTGACATTAAATTTTCATGAAATTTTAAAAAGTGATCTCAACTATCATAAGCAGTAATAAATTCGTCATTTTGCAAAAAGATCCAAATTTTAAAAATAAAAATAAAATTTTTTCAAAATTCTACTAGGTATATTACATTATTAAATTTACTTAGATTATCTTAATACAAGGAGGCTTTAAAATAATCTTAAAGGTATTAAAAAAAGCTAGTTTATTATGAAATTTTATATTTGAGAAATAAAGTGGTACTTTAACATTCTTACTCATAAAAAGTTTTAATGAAAAATTATAAATTTACGCTCTTATTAGAAAATGCTTGTAGCGCTAAGTTCGCTGATGATTTTCTATCATGAATTTTCCATATGAATACGCTTCACTCGCATAACCTTATAAACTTCGATTAATCAATGCATGTTAACGTGTGTCTCCCTCTACTTCTCCATAACTAAAAGGGTCGGATAGTAGTTAGATAATTACGGCTAAGTGGATCGGTCGCTTCATTAAAGATGTTTCCGAGCTGTCGATCGTGCAATGTTGGAAAAGCCATGTGAGTGTGTGCGAGAGAGGGAAGAAGAGAAAGAAAGAGAAAAGGAAAGAGATAAAAGCATACTACACCTTTGCAAAGACGACCTACTTTGACTCTCTTTGCTGTGTGCCATACTACCACTTTCTTATATTAAATGACTTGTACAGATTCTATAAGCCTTTTCAAGTCTCTATTATTTTTTTTTATTTTTTCAAAGATTTCTTATGTTTTATGGATTATTTTTAAAAAACGACAAGGTGTTGCTTTATACTTTTAATAACATTTCAATATAGTTCATTGTTGATTTTAAGATTATTTTTAAAAACATTACATAAAATCATTGCAAATAAATAAAAGTCCTCTGACGTGAAAATTTTAAATGAGATCTCATGTTTATAAGAAATCTTACGTAGATCTCATAAGGATCTTACGGCGATTTTCAATTTTTTATATCATTTCCACGCGAGCTGGTTATAAGTAGTGAGCAAATAATTGTGACCAAGCTATTTTATAAAATATAATATGAAATTAAAGTTTCTAGAATTTATTTTTGTAAAATTTACTTTATTTAGTAATTTTTTTTTCACAAATTTTAATTAATGTGCAATTAATTGACATTTTTTTGTAAATTTGAACTACGATTTGGTTATACGGGAGCCTTGAAAGTTCATCGCAACTTCTAAATTTAACTTTTGTTTTTACAAAAATTAGTAAAGAAAAAACTGAATTTTAGTTTAAGGTAGTTCTTTCGATAACTAATAGTTTGTTATTCATAAAAATTAAAAAACCGGATTAACTTTTGAAACTTTCAACAAAGCTCATTTTTCCAAAGGAAGAAAAGGAAATATTATATTATTAAAGAATTTTTCGAGGTCGTCAGTGGCTGAGGCGGTAGAGTGATAAATTCGTAATCTCGAGGTCCCGAGTTCGATTCCCGCTTTCGGCCATTTTATACAAGCACCACTGTATATACAATATATGTGTTTTGTTCACAAATACACTGACGACCTTCGTCGCTAATTAGCATCACAATAATAGCATAATACAGCAACGTTAAATAAAAAATAGTATATTGTGTACACTGAGAGAAAAGTTTAATAACTGTTAAAATATCTGTATATTTGATTTTAGTTTTGAGTTTTCTTAGTATTTATTGTATTATATATTAATAATTAATATATATAAAGCTAATAACTTCATATATTTACTATAAAACTTTACGTATCTTTAGAAAGAATATAATATCTTAACTATTAATATTTGATTTCAACTATTAAGATTTATATATTTAATTAGAATCTACAATATATACAGTGCCGTCCATAAATTCGGGATCACTCAGAGGAAAAAATTGCTGGAGAAAAATCGCAATAACTCGGTAAATATAGGTCGTATAGAAATTCTAAAAAAAACGATTTTAAAGTACTCCTCAAGAGCTTTAAAAACGCTGTATTATATTATTTTAAAAGTTTTTTTATGGTATTAAAAAAATTACTTAAAAATAAACATTTTTTGCCAATTTTTTAAATTTTAGATTCGCTCACACCGTTTTTCGAGTATAAGATAAAAAAATCTGAAAAAAATATAATTTAAAGTACTCTAAAAGAGCTTTAATTTGCATTTTTTAAAAATTTTTTACAATGATTTTTCGTCAAGTTATAAAGCTTTAAAGATAGGCATTTTTGATGTTTTTTTCAGAAAATTGGCCATTTTTCTGCAAAAAACACCAAAAAATGCCCAACTTTAAAACTTCATATCTTGACGAAAATCATTGTAAAAATTTTAAAAATGCAAATTAAAGCTCTTTAGAGTACTTTAAATTATATTTTTTTCAGATTTTTTTATCTTATACTCGAAAAACGGTGTGAGCGAATCTAAAATTTAAAAAATTGGCAAAAAATGTTTATTTTTAAGTAATTTTTTTAATACCATAAAAAAACTTTTAAAATAATATAATACAGCGTTTTTAAAGCTCTTGAGGAGTACTTTAAAATCGTTTTTTTTAGAATTTCTATACGACCTATATTTACCGAGTTATTGCGATTTTTCTCCAGCAATTTTTTCCTCTGAGTGATCCCGAATTTATGGACGGCACTGTACTTTAATAGTTAATATACTAAGTTAACAGTTATGAAATCTTTCTCTCAGTGTAAAGAGTGAGGTTTCTCGGATAATGGCGCTACTATGTAAAAAAAATTTTTTTTATCGTTTAAAAATTTTATAATTTATTAAAGTGAACATTAATAATTATATAACAGTAATTTGATCAATATACAAACCAAGGATAGTGCAAGAGCATGTGATGTGATCTTCAAAGTTGAGTAGCTTTGAAGTATGGTTGGTAGCTGCGAGTAAGAGACGTTTTAAGTACTTCATGCATGCTTCATTTGATTTTATTTAACAATAGTTAGGATAGTTTCCATACTTAGCCATGAAAATAAAAACTGTGATGAGTATAAGTTTGTGCCAATTGAAACAAAAATACGTGAATTGAACTTTCAAATATATTAGATATTTCAAAAAAGGTTTTTATAATTCGAATTTATCATACTTTAGTCCGTATTCCGTAGACATTAACTTAAATGTATGCAAAATAATTTCGATTTAGAAAGTTTAGTAAAAAAAAGAAGTTTAAAGTAAAAGAAAAATGTCAATTACCAAACGAATTGATCGATTGCTGTAAAAAAAATTCTACAAAAAGCACATTTATATTGTATCAAATTTAGAAATGATTTGTTTTACTGATTTTTCACATTAGCACTCTAAGATTATCTACTGTTATACTTTAAAAATATTTCTCTAAATTAAAAAACTTTTTATTTAATATAGATTTAATAAGATTATCCGAAAACCTACATGTAAACTTCAATATGAAATTAGTTTGTAATAGATTGTCATAAATTATAAGAAAAATCGTGTTTTTAGCTAGTTTTTATGCGTTCACACAGTTATTCAACTCACTATGAATACGGACAAGGATCTTAATTTAATTGAATTTAACAAAAACTTCAATGCAGTAAGTGATACGATTTTTATATAATTTTATGAGACTTTCCAACAAAAGTCTCATATTTTCTTGACAATTGTAAATTTTTCGAAGCGTAGAGTCACTTGTCTACAAATCTAAAGATGATAAAAACTCGATCCACGTAAATACGTTCAAAAGTAATATAACAATAGTTATTGAAATTAGTTTTAAAATTAAAAATGTTCAAGATATCATTAAATGAATGCTAAAGCAACTCTACTGAAAATTTTACGCAAAATCTCATGTAAAACATAAAAGAGTGATAAATTATATGAATCGTTAAGTCTAATATTTAAAAAATTAAACTTGCATATCAGTCATTCTTTCAAAATTACAGGGTAGTTTCGAAGGAGTTTTAAGTTTATAAGTAACCATAAATCCAAACACTTTTGGTTGTTGGAAAAAATAATAAAATATCCATGCATAAAGCAATTGATTGGATTTATGGTTACTTATAAACTTAACTTCTTCGAAACCATACTGCAATATAGAGAGAATGACTGATATGTAAGTTTAATTTTAAAAATATTCGACTTCATAATTTATATAATTAACAAATTAATATAATTTTTCATAAAAAATAATATTTATTATTTATTTATGATTTATATGAGGCGATACATGAAATCTCACGTGAAATGTCATGCTGAACATAGTTCAATAGTCACTTGGTTTATCAAAATCATATAAATACAGTAAAAAGTTACACAAGTAATTATAATTTTTGAAAATTGTTGAAAAGTTGAAAATTTCAATATTTTAATAAATGAATGACCTGTTGAGTTGAATACATATTTATGTTATAGTATGTCGTATTCGGTAGAATACCCATGGAGCTAGCTAAATGGGTATTGGGGTGTCATACCGCCCTGCTCGTAACTAAAGTATATTCAGTTAACAATACAATATACAATGGCGTATACAACTTTAAAATACTCTATGGTATGGAATATTATTATTTTTTTTTTAATCCGTTTATTGGACATTCCGTTTCCGGCATGTACCCATTACCATTCCTCCAAGGATCGTTTCTTTGCCTCTTTGCTCTCTCTCCTCCGACTGAAGATTAAACAATCAACCCCGACTTCACCAGGGGGCTCTTCGACCGTCCTGTGAAGAGAATCATCCATTCTCTCCCCATCATCATAGGCCTCAATCCGGACGTATCGATTCGAACCCATACGGAATCAAGGCCGAACAAAGTGTGGCAGGAAGGACGCACCATTCCAGTTGTCAGCGCAAACAGCGTTGTCACAAACCGTCATAGACGAAAGTCATTAGTGTGTGTCAGGTATACAAGTATTCCGGCACGCATGCAACCACGTACCAAAAAGGAGGAAAGGGAAGGGAATAGTTCGAAGATTAAAAACCCCTCCCAGTAAACAAATAGATAGATAAAATAAGTTGATAAAAAGAACGATAGACCTTCTCCTTCTCGCGATCCTGAAAGCATGCGCATCACTAAACGGCAATGCCCCTCCCAATGAGAAACGAAGCAAAATAAATACCAATCACTCCAGGAGATCTGTTACACAATTCATGCACACTCGTTCCAACATTCACACCCAAGGTATTCAGACCATTCCGCAATTCTCCTCTATCATTCTCGTATTTAGGGCAGTCCCACATCAAATGATTGACCTCATGCACACCCTCACCACACTCACATATCGGGTCAACATTGATTCCCTTATCAAACAAATGGTATCGCGTAGACGTGTGGTATGACATGATGCGGTTTACCGCGCATATGATTCCTCTGTGTTGAATTACATTCTTAAACCATGGATGATACGAGAACGAATCATGGTATCTAACATATCTGTATCCCTTATTTCCCCCTCCATAATCTCTAATCGCCCCCCCACATCTCCATCCGACCCCGGTCCCTATATAACGGGAATAATGCTGAGTGATCAATTACACACACATCAATGGAATCTCTAGCCAAGGAACTCCTAGCCAGCTGATCCGCCATCTCGTTGCCAAATACACCCATATGACCCGGAATCCAGTGTAGACCAACAGACGTTCCTCGCACAGTCAATTCATAGTAAATCTTGCGAGCCTCCATCACCCAGGGGTGGGCCTTAGATACCAAACCCAAAGATTTAAAGGAATCCATCAAACTCTTACAATCAGAAAACAATAAATTCTGCGGGGCAGGATTATCCCTGACATATTTCAGTGCCTGTAGTAAAGCAAAAGCCTCGCAGCAGTATGTCGAGCATTGGTCATCCAGTTTAAAACCAAATTCCTTCCTTGGGTGCAAAACGAAGACCCCGGCACCGCAGCCACCCGTCTCCGATTTAGCGCCATCTGAGAAAACCAACTGTGCCCCATTGAAGTTTCTAATAATCATTTCACTGAAGATAAAGGGTGCATTCCGAGGATCATTGGCGACAATCTCTCCTATGTGCACAGAGGGCGTAATCTCCATAAAAAGGGCCTTATAAGGTAACTCAAAAGTAGGCAATTTATTATTTGTGATAATGTTAAAACCGTCCTCCGTGACCTGGTTCCAAATGCAGTATAAAAAGGAGAATCTCCTAGACTTCAAAGAGCGGTTGACGCGTCCGTCATAGTATTCACGAATGCAACGAAATTTCGGGATCAGCTGCGACTCTCTAGTTCTAATATTTCTAAGGATCAGTCTCCTACTGAGGAGTCTCCTTCTAACACTAAGACTGAGCACCCCGGCCAGGTGGTGTAGTACGTTAATTGGAGTGGTTAAACAGCCAATGCATCTCCTGAGGGCCGTATTCTGTACCACGTCCAGCCTTCTAAGCAAGGCCAAATCAGCCATGCCGAAAAGAAAAGAGCCCCAATCGATGCGAGGTCTGACAATGGCTTTGTAAAACTGTAGCATCGTCTGAGGATGCACTCCCCAACTGAAATTGCCAATTGATGAGAGCATGGATAGACCCAACCTTACCGACGACAAAACACCATCCACATGTTTCCTCCAGTTAGAGTGCATATCCAGAATGACACCCAGATACTTAAAAGACTCGCTGTTGGATAAAGAGATATTACCCAGCGCTATGTTAATGCTTTGTGGCTGAATAACTCCGGTATTGCCAAAAATCAGAAAATTAGACTTAGACACGGAGATTTTCAGATCGAGAGATCCAAAGAAATCATTTAGCGGCGCAAAATTTTCACGAAGATGATCGAGCAGTGGAGCGATTCAAGCGCGCATTCATATGTATGTATGGTTTCATACACATGTATGACAATCATACACATGAAAAAAAATTTTCGAAGTTGGCAGCACTGCGTTTCTCTTCGTGTCATGTGAACGAACGTATTCTTGCTGGACAAACTTTGAAAGCGAGAATTTGAAGTAGAAAAATAATAGCTGGCTAGCGGAATATAAAAGAGAATAAATAATAATTGAATTAAAATAAATTAATTAAAAATAATAATATATTATTTATAGATACACTTTCTGAAAGTGTAGATTTTTATACATTTTCTAAAAATATACATTTTATATATAAAAAATATACGTATTAGACAAAACATTCAATAGATTTTTCATAAACTATACATTATCTTTGAGCGTTGAAAAAAGTATTAATTATTCTTTGACGTTCTGCCAAACCAAGTTGATATTCGACGTTGCCATGATCATTATCAACGTTAATATTATTACCATTATTATTATTGACATTTTGGATTAATCGAACCGGCATTCTAAAAAAAAATATAGCACATTGATATCATAAATAATATGATATATTAATTGACGAGTTAATTGTTAAATAAATTAATTCATATCTCATCCAATTATAAATCAATTTTGAACAAAACTATTCAAAAGTGTTGAAAAATGCTTTGAATTGTTCATTACTGTTTATAAATGTCAAATTCCGGATGCATTGATCAGTTACAAACAGTATTAAACTTTTATAAATTTTTGTTATAAATTTATAAACATTTTAAAATAATTTTGAATAGTTGAATAATATATCCATTTAAAGAATTATATGCATTTATGCAAAAATATTTTTAAATACTTCTAAATAGTTTTCGATAATTATATACATTTTATCATTGGTGGAACCACTACATATTCTGGTGCTCAAGATATTATAATTAAAGTCAGCTACCTATAATAAAAAGAATATAACCAATAATAATTAATATAAAAAGTTTTTATAACAAAATAATGATTATCTTACTACTTGCAATGTCAACGAGTGTTGTTGCTTATAATTAATATAAGCCTCTTCATGTTCACTTGGAGCAACAATTTTAGGTAATGTGCAATCCACAGCTCCTAATACACCCGGAAAGCCAATGACCTCTTGAAAACTATATAAATATTTGTATAAGTTAATAATTTTTTTTTCAGAACACTGGTTTTTTATTGAAATAAGTTAATACAATATAAGTGTAAAATATAAAAAATACTTAACATTATTATTGTGAAAATATTTAAAACAATTATTGCATAAAAAATATAATATAAGATTTTATTAAATGTAAAAATTTTAGGATTTTATTGATTAATTACTGCGTAATAATAATTGCCATAAAAAAAGCTTATAAAATAACAATTATAATAACAATATTAACATTAAATAATTTTATTTTATACCTTTGTTGGATCACGGCTCTGTCTTCTAGAGTATTTGGAAACTGTATATATCGGGGTGCAAATTGATTTATTGCAGGAATAACGCGATGCAAACATCGACTAAAAGTCGATTGGCTGAATGGGTGATTGAAGTCAGCAGCCACTCCTTTTTGATAGGAACCCTCAGCAAGAAATCGCAATACTGAAAGAATTTGCAAATGAGGAGGTATTCCTTCGGGATGATTTTGTATATATGGTTCAATCATGTTTATAAATTCTCTAGCCATATGTGGATACATTCTGTAAATAATTAGTATATACATATATAAATGATTCTGTAAAACTTTGAATTTGTAGATACACTGAAAAATAAGTGGGAAAGAAGCACTACCATCGGTAACGAAACTATACTCTTTTCGTTTCGTGCGCACAGAGTGCCACTGCGGGAAAACAGTGGTGCCACTCTGGGACGAGAGGAGTACTTCGCATGACGCCAAACGAAATCCCACGTGAGTGGGAATACACATGCACAACAAAAAGAGCTGTTAGCTTCGACAGTGGGGCGTCACGTTCCCCACGAGAGAAAGCATTAGCATTCTTACGGTTTCGTGGAGCAGAAGTACTTCGAGGGACTCGTGGACTACCACTTATTTTTCAGTGTAAGTGTAAATAGAAAGTATAAATAAAATGTAAGAGAAAAAAAAAATTTTTCTTATATTAAAATAATGTAGAAAAATATTTTACGATGGTTTCAGTTAGTATAACGAAATTATTTTTGCACAAAAAATAATATAAGATACTGAAAAGCGCAAATGAAAAATGTGCGCATGCGTAGAATGCTAAATATAGAAACGTGAAACTACTATTGTAAATTGGATAAAAATCTGTTTTTTTATGACATATATATATTTTGAAACTCATATATTTAAATGTATTTTTCGTTCATAAAAAAGATAATTTCTATATTTTTACGGTATAAAATATTACGTGTTTCCTTTTGCTAACAACATTATAATTTATATTGATAATAATCAGAAATTTAAAAAATTTTAAATATACACGTTACCATCATAAATTGATAAATTGTCGATTGAAATAATAGATTTATTAAATTGTTGAATCAATAGCTTAGTAATGATGATATTTACCTATAATGTTTCTTAAAAACTTCATCACCAATATCAAAAGGATTAAAATTATCTCTCAAAATTTGTTTTTTTATTTTTTGTTCTCTGCGAATACGTAATCTATTTTCATGATCTATGACAATATCGAAAAGAATCCAATCTGTTCCATCATTGTAAATATCTGCAAAGAAAAATTCAAATTTAACATTTAATTAGAACAGGTCTATTTTTAAGATGAAAAATCTTTTACTGAAAGAATTTTTGTTAGTACTATTAATTAATAACTTTAAATAAAATACCGTGAAGGACGTAATTTCTGATCACTTAGGAGGTATTTCTGATCACATATTTACATGTAAAAAAGTAAAAGTGTATTTCTTTTTCACACAAACGAAGCATTTCTTACGCTCAATCTATTTTTTCTCATAAATAAAAAAAAAGTTTTTCCTACTAAAATCTTATAGATTATGATTTATAATAAATAATGATCAGAAATTACGCCCTGATCAGGAACTACGTCCTTTACGGTATATTAATATTTTCTTATTCTGACATTATACAATTAAACAAAATATTTGTGAAATGTATGTATGTCTGTGTATATATATGCCTTATGTTGTAGCAGAACGCACAATAGTGCGTCATTATTGTTATACTTACCAATTTGTAACTTATTTTCTTTAATAAAAACTGTGTAAAATGTAACGAGTGTCCTTGAATTAAAGAAGTTACACTTTCCGATTGTATGCGAACAAAATAAGTTAAATATTTCTAGGAAGCATCCGTGCTCTCAAACTCTGCCGCTTTGTTGAAACATTTGAAATTCGCCAAACCATTGTACGAACTGATAAAGCTTATGCGAAGAAAGTTCCAAAAATCATAGTGAATAAGGATAGTACTAATAATATTATTGTTAGTAGTAATAATATTACGTGATTGTAATTTATATTTTAACATCTGAATTGTGTGAAATATGGAAAAGTAAGGATATTAATCGTATTCGTTGATCATTTTGTACGTAACCTAACCTAAAATATTTAACGTTACTTATTCTGCGAGTTTTTCTAGCAGGAAGTTGACAAAAAACAAGGCTACAAGTGAACAGTTAAATGTTTTAAGATAATTAATTCAAGCAAACCCAGGACTTGGTGAATCCAAAAATGATTCGCAATGGGAAGAAGTTAAAAGATTATTAGACCCGTTCGGAAATCCGAAAACTATTTATCAGTGGCAAAAGGTGAAAATTATTTGTTTGCATTACTAATTAATTCATTAATTTTTTTTTGTAATTACAATAATTGTTGTTAATAATAAATAGCTAAAAAGCAATTAAATAGTTTTCAACAAATTTAGTAAACAGGTTTTCAATAATAGAGTTTTTAACATGATTGCATAAACACAAATATAATAAACATTTTTATTTATTTAGTCATGGAAAGACCAACAAAAGTCCGTGCAGACTCAACTTTGTGGCAGTCATTCACTAATTATTCCAGGCAATATTCTAATAAATCAAAAGAATTCTGTTGATTTGAGTGCTTCAGGTTAGTAACTAATAAATTTTTATAAATCATTTATAATAATTATTAATTTTTGTATTTTTTTAAAATTATTTCTAATGAAATTTGGTAGTTGTTTTTTATTAGCTAATTAAATTAAAAGTTATTCTCAATTTATTTAAAAATTTTTCAATATTTTAATATAAAATATTTTTTTACCAGGATCAAATGAAATTACTTCATCCATGCAGTCTAATGCAAACATGAATCTCACAAGACAGTTAAACATGTTTCAAAATAGTCCTGAAGTAGTAGAATCATTATCTGATTCAGGTTAGTAAATAATATTACTTATATTTATCAAAATTGTTAATTTAGGTGTTGCTTTAAAAAATGTTAATTTATCATAAAAATTAAGAGTTGTTTCTGTTTTTTTATTAGCTAATATAATTAAATGAAAAGTTATTAATTTACTAAAACGTTTTTCAATATTTTAATATAAAATATTTTTTTTAGTTCTGTTAAATGAAACAACTTCTTCCATGCAGCAAAATACAAATATGAATCTGCCAGGACAGTTGAGCGTATTGAAAAATACTTCAAAAGTGATTGAACCACAATCTGTTTCTGGTTAGTAAATAATATTACATATATTTATTAAAATTGTTATTTTTCGTTTTGCCTTAAAAATGTAAATTTATCATGAAAATTAAGAGTTGTTTCTGTTTTTTTATTAGCTAATATAATTAAATTTACTAAAACGTTTTTCAATATTTTAATATAAAATATTTTTTTTTTAGTTCTGTTAAATGAAACTACTTCTTCCATGCAGCAAAATACAAATATCAATCTGCCAGGACAGTTGAGCGTATTGAAAAATACTCCACAAGTGATTGAACCACAATCTGTTTCTGATTAGTAAATATATTACTTATATTTATTAAAACTGTTAATTTCGGTTTTGCTAAAAAAAATTTTTAATTCATTATGAAATTTTAGTTTTAAAAGATCATTTTCACATTCATTGTTAAATCTTAAATAAGATTATGTTTTATGAAAAATTTGAATTCAATTCAATAAAAAATTATATAGAAAAATAATTATCATTCTTTAGAAAGGTATCTTTATAATAATCCAACCTTTACTTTTTAATTAATGTTATTCGAATAAATCATGTAAATTATATTGATTAATCACTCATATAGAAGCTTTTCAACTCATTAAAAAAATATGATTTTGCCTTTTCAATTACTGAAAAAACCTGTTATCTTACATAATATTTAAATGATGTTTTTGTGAAGTTGATAAAATTATACATATTTGATAGAAATTAATATTTTAATATAAATTCAATTGTAAACACTATTAAAAGGTTGTAAAAAAATTATATACTAACAATATTTATTTTTTCAGATATATTAAATCAAAATAATGCAATTGATTCAATGCAGCTTTCAAATATGAAGTCTTTAAATTGCAAAGGTTGAAAATTTTATTGATATTACATTTCTTAGATAATATAAATTTTAAATTAATATTAGTATTAAATCTTACTTAAATTCAGGATTCTGAAGAGTTTATACTTATTATAAAATCAAAAAACCATATGAACGAAAAAATCCGTTCATTAAACATTTTCAAAAAATAATTATATACATATATTTTTTCAGATGAAAAAGATACTATACCTACATTAAATATACCACAAATTTCTTGGGTTTCACAAGGTTAAAAAAAAATGAAATTAGAAAGTTCAGATGATGAAGACGTTGTGATCACAGGATGTTTTGTAAGTGAGCAATTGCCATCAAAGCCTAATAATAATAATAATAAATCCAGAAGCTTACAATTACATTCAGGTATTTAATGATTTTTTTTATTATGAAATTATTAAAAATACTTTAAATACTTTATTTTTTTCAGAAAACGTACAAAAAGCTTCTGTAGTTTCAGAAACTGTTCCCCGACATTCTGTTGGAAGAAGTAAGTTATATTTTATAATAGCTTAATATATATTTTATGTAAAAATGTTGATGTTAATTTTTATGACTTTCAGCTACATTGGTACAAAACACTGCGGCTGCAGTAACAGCCATGGAACAGCACAATACCACCATACAAAATCTTGAAAAAGCAATTGTGGAACTCACTAAAATTACAAATTCGCAGAATGATGCTGAAATGCAATTCCGCGTTAATATTTTAAATGTACTGATGGAAATTTCTCGCGATTTAAAAACGCTGGTGGAAAAAATTTCTGAAAAGAAAGATAATTAGCTTCTAATAATTTAATAGTACATTACGATACAAGTGACCTAAGTGGCACTTTATTACACGGCCGGAGTTATCGCCCGAGCGTAGCGAGGGCGATAACGTAGTGCCGTGTAATAAAGTTCCACTAAGGTCACGAGTATCGTATACTATTTTGTAGCACGTGGGACATAAATCCGCCAAATTAAATCTGTACTCTTCAAAATCAGTAATAAACAAAAACTATGCACTCCACGAATTATAATTCAAAAAATAAAAGCGAAAACTATAAAAAACCAAACACTACGCATCCTGTGAATGATAAATCGAAAAAAAGAAAAGAAAACTATAAATAAACTAAAACTAAACACTCCATGAATAATAGATCGAAAAAGAAAAAAAAGAATATAATTTCAAAAATATACTCAAAATGTGTAATAATAATTAATTTTTATCAATATTATTGATATTATGTGAAATTGTTTGTTGAAATCATCTTCTATGAAGTCATAAATTGAAATTTTGTTTCACGTATGAATTAGCGTCGTAGGAGCGGTGAGGAGGTAACATGTTTAGTATAGCAATAGCAATCGTGTGTAGTAATAGGGGGTTCCCCGTAGCATTTTATTATACAACGCTGAAATGACTATACCTCTTCGCTTTACATGTTACGCTACTATCAATTTTAGTTTAACTCGTATCTTACTTGCTTATAATTGTTATTTAATTTGAAGAATGTTAATGTAAAAGAGTTTCAATATACTACAGCTTATTATTATTTATGAAAATACTTTAAAAAATAATTTACATATAAAATTATTTCTTATTATATATGTACGTTACCTAAGTAAATTCATTATTGTACCGTGTAAAAAAGTGCCACCTAGGTAACAGAAAAGTGTTACCTAAGTGCGGATTTAGGTCCCGCAGTGCTATAAAATTTATATTTTAATGTTTATAAATCAATAAAGTTTTTAAAATGTTACATTAAAATTCTTACAAACTGCATGTATATATATAATTTCTTTCAATCATAACCATTACTCCTACATTAAATAAATAATAAAATAATCTTTATACGATTTATTTTTATATTTAATTAAACATTTATTTTATACACATATATTCACGTATTCCATCTAATTACGACTCAATATTTTATTTCAAACTGCTAAATGGGAAATTTTATTTGCGAGTTTACTACAATTCGCATGTCATTGTTCTATCTTATGCTGGTAGTTTGCGTGAGTGAGTTCACAGATCAAAATTCTGCTTTGCGCTGTTTAAGTATTTCACAGTTTTTTTATTGTTAAAATTTTATTACTACTTCAATTATCGTTCAATTTAGTTAAAATTATAAGACTTAATAGTTAAGCTCAACATGGAAAATAGGTAAGAAATAAAAATATGGTATTTTTGCATAACTTTCAAATTTGTAGGTTATATTCTTTATATTCTTTCTAGATACCAAGATTCGATTTTCCATCAAGAAAATGCACTTCTTGAATATTTAAAAGAGCATAACCTGTTTGCTAATCATCAATTTTTAGGCTTTAATGGAGTTGAGCAACGTCAAGAACAGTGGAAAAAACTGTCTGAAATTTTAAATGCTTTAGGAAGACCTAAATCAATAAATGCGTGGATGAGGGTATAATAAAATTTATAAAATATATATACAATTTTGAAGATTTTCATTTAATAATTATTATTATTTTAGTATTGGACTGAATTAAAAAGAAAAGCCAGAGCCTACAATGCTGAAAAAAATAAAATTCTACGAAAAACTGGCAATGAAAATATTAATTTTGATATTAATCCAAAATTTGAAAGAGTCATTCTTCTTCTTCTTCTTCTTCTTAATTATTAATTGGCCTCTTGGCTTGCTCAAATGAGCGTTACGTCTTAGGCCATTACCAAGTGATTATTATATTTTTTTGTTTTTTGTTGCCCAGTGGGACTTTTTATTATAATTCAAATTTTGCCCAGAGGGACTTTATATATATATGTTTTTGTGTTCTTCGGGTTTATTCCCTCGGAAAAACTTCGAAAACTATTTTTTCTAATTTTTCCCAGGGAGTCAAACCCCGATCCACTGGGACGCAAGGTCAGTTGATTTTTACAACTGCACTTTTTCATCCCTTAGCGACGGAGCTCGTAAGTGTGTACTGAGTACAAAGCACATATAACAGAGGTGCTCGTTTGAAAAACAGCCGAGAGCGAGATTCGATCCCGGTTCCCCAAGCATACGAATCCAACGCTCCTACCGACTGTGCCACAGACCGGCTCGAAAGAGTCATTCAAATATTAGGAACAAGTCACAACAATGGCTTGAATTTAATTCCTGAAGTAGGAATAGTTATGAAGAATGAAAAAAATGAAGCAGAAAAAGAGCAAACTAATGCGCTAAACATTACTCTTTATGAAGGTAAGATTTATTATTGTTTACTGATATATAAGTTAATAGGAAAAGTATTCTCAATTATTGTGTAAGTAATTAATAATATTCATTATTGTATTTTTTCAGATCAAATTGTTAATAAACAAGAATTCTACAAACTAATTATGAATTCTTTACAGAATATTTCTTCTGATATTAAAATATTAGCTGAAAAGTTGAAATAAAAATTTCTTTATTATATTTTCACTGTAAAAATATTTTTATATTTAAATAAATAATTAGTATATAAAATAATTAATTAATATTTTTAATTTATAATCTTTTTAATATTCCGCTAGCCAGCTATTATTTTTCTACTTCAAATTCTCGCTTTCAAAGTTTGTCCAGCAAGAATACGTTGGTTCACACGGCACGAAGAGAAACGCAGTGCTGCCAACTTCGAAAATTTTTTTTCATGTGTATGATTGTCATACATGTGTATGAAACCATACATACATATGAATGCGCGCTTGAATCGCTCCACAGCACGTCCACTCTTGTATGACTGGAATAGATGAGGATATCATCAGCAAAACCCAAAAATTTAACTCTATAATCGAGTACTCTAGACATCCCCGAAATATATAAGTTAAATAATAGAGGGCTCAGTATACATCCTTGAGGCAATCCCTTATTGGTACCACCCTCTGCAAACTTTCGGCCCTCAAACATGCCGATGATATTCCTATCCATGATAAGGTTGGCGATAAACTTGACAAACTTTCCAGATATTCCCATGGATCCCATGATTTCAATGAGTTTTACAAGATTCACTGAATCATAAGCACCTTCGAGATCCAATCCCAGGATGCCCAGTTTTTCTCCTCTAAGTTCACTGAGCGTGATGTCCGCCTGAAGCGTGGCAAGACAATCCTGACACGATCTCCCCATACGAAACCCGTAGAAGGATCGTGGAAGGATCGAGTTAGCCTCACACCACCACATCAGCCTGTCATTAATAATCCTCTCCAGCATTTTTAACAAAGTGGATGCAAGGGAGATAGGTCTGAAGCCTTTGCTCCCCCTCTTCGGAATAAAACACACCGCAAAGTTCCTCCACATATCAGAAAACAGGCCATCGTCCAACAATCCATTAAACAAGGAAACAATCACTCTCACAGCGGACGATGGAAGTCTCTTAAGCACTTCATAAGTGACGCCATCGATTCCAGGGGCGGATCTTCCTCTGGATCTTCCTATAGCATTAACAACTCCAAGCTCCGTAATAGGGTCATTGAGAAACCCATCCACGGATTGTCTCCTCCCCAGATCTTGAGGAAGGTCGTAGTTATATTTGGTAGTAATTTTTTCAAACGCCAATGCAAGCTCTGGGATATCTGCGGGATTATTAGTTTCTCGAGAACCGCCAGAAGCAGAGTAAAATCTATTCTTAAATCTCTTTATGAATTGAAAATTGTATAAAAGCGGTTTTGCTGGACTGAGCGTGGATAAAAAGTTCGTAAAGGAGTCCTTCTTGGTCTTTCTAATTATCTTTCTAGCCTCCGATTTTGCTTCCATATATCTATCCAGATTCTCAGGAGATGGCTTTAGAAGAAAAAGCCTCATTTTATTCTTTCTGTCTAGTACCGCGTCTTTGCATTCATCACTCCACCACATCGTGGTAGCGGAAAATTTTTTGGGTTCCCTAGATTCTTCTGAAACAAATTTAGCATTGGCACCTAACAAAGACTCATATATAATATTAACAAACCTTAAATACGCCCCCCCCCATATCAGAATGGTCTATTGTAAACTGCGACATCCCAGATTCCATCAGCGACCCGAACTTTCTCCAGTCAACCCGGGAATATTTTATTTTCTTGAGGCAGCTAGTCAGAGTGGGGCGACCGTGAGAGACCGATACAACAACCGGAAAATGATCGCTGCCCATTGGATCTCCATCAACTGACCATGTCAATTCTTCGCGAATATCCACTGAACAAATAGAGATGTCAGGACAACTCCTACCGCCCACAGCTCTACTGGGAGCGCCAGAATTAAGAATATGCAGTTCCGCATAATCACCGAGGGCGCTGGAGAGATTTGCACCCAATCTATTACTAAATTGACTTCCCCAACTTGAATGTTGGGCATTGATCATTTCTATTTTTATTTTTTCCTTTGGTAAGTTCGTTTGGTTTAATCAAATTGGCCGTAACATCATTGCCCCTGCCAGAGGCAGGTGTCAAAGCACTTCTTTCATCAATGTATGGGTTATCCACACCCTCGGTTTCCCTGGCATATTCCGCCAGACTTTCTTCTGTATCCCTCCCGTATTGCGAATAGCGCTTGGGCTCTACCAATCCCCTGAAGAGAAATAAGCAAGTTAACTTCTCTATTAAAACTAAAGAAAATGCACTCTTTGCTACTCGCTCCATGATCCTTGCTTTTACAGAGCCATCCAGTTCTTGTCAATTGATGATATCTTCTCCACAAAGGAATTTGCTTCCTTATAAGATGCAAAAGATGCCGAAAACTTCTTTGGTCCAGCACGGTTTAAACTTAAAGGTTTAATGCCAGCTTTGAAAAGCTTAGATCCCACGCTAGCAATGTAGTAGTTACCGTTGTTCTTTTTCTTGTCCGCTTCAAACCCATATACCATGTATGGGGCCTTCGAGCCCTCGTCACATCTATTTCTAGTTTGCCTCTCGAAGGAATCAATATTAAAACCATCTTGTTCCTCCAAACGACCGTCCGGGTATAATCCTCTCGGGCCGCCATGCATGATTCCCGGATCATGCCGCGCATCCTGTGTCGATGGCATCCTGAGGAACCCATGAAAATCAGGTGATCTATCCTCCTGCGATAAGGGATATTTATCTAAAACAAAATTGTTAGTCATTATGCTTCTGTGAGTAATTGGGGCCAAAGTGATTTAACAAAGATAAAAGAGAAAAGAAAACCCCATGTGCACACAATTAAAGGTGATAAACCAGTAGAATTCCGCCCAAATCCAATTAAATTACAAACGGTATTTTGAGAAAAAACAAACCCGCAAGATTCCGAGTAGGTCCGTAAAAAGCACTTGTTAGATGCAGATCTGAGGGTAGACCAGACGAGATTAGATTTTACCCCTTTAAATCCCTTATATAAACACCGCATACGTACACACACACACTCTCAATCTCTATTCGTTTTTTAAAAACTCAATTGGTAACAGACCTCCCGAGTACTTCAAATTACAACAATAAAAATGCTGCCAAGTGCTTTGGCGCAATGCTTTCTCATAGAGCACATTGAGTTAGAGTAATTTGATTTTATTTTTTTAAATACGATTTTAATATAAATGTCCCTATCCTCTGTATTGAAGGCTGTCTTAATACCTACGAAAACTATATGAATTTTACTCTTTCTTAATTTTGCCATTTGCATAATGTGATTTTATGATGCTCCAAAATTAAAAATGCGTTTATAAAATTAATTTTCCCAAGCTTGTCTTCTTAACACTATAACCAATAACTTGCATACAAATTTTGGAACATTTTCATCGAATAGTTTACAAAAAATACCAAATAATTGAAAAATAAACATTGTTTTAAAATTTTCAAAACGCTTTAACGTTACAACTACGCTAAGAAAACCAGTTTTCAAAAGTTCATTTTATTTAGGCAATCGTAAATAATTTCTATACATAATTTTAAGCTACTTCATCGAGTAGTTTACGTAAAATACCAAAAAATAAGTGAAATTCTATTCAAAATTTACAAAATGCTCTAAAATTAAAACTGCGCTAAGAAAATAAGTTTTTCCAAGCTTGCTTTAATTAGGCAATAACAAATAATTTGTATGAAAATTTTTGAGCAAATTTATCGAATGGCTTTTGTGTAATAGAAAAAAAATGAAATATGAACATTTTTTCCAAAATTTTAAAAATGCTCTAAAATTAAAACTGCGCTAAGAAAATAAGTTTTCCAAAGCTTGATTTATTCAGATAGTAGTGAATAATTTGCATAAAAATTTTTAAGCAAGTTTATCGAGTGATTTTTGTGCAATAGAAAAGAAATTAAAAATAAAAAATTTTTTCAAAATTTTCAAAATGCTCTAAAATTAAATGTGCGCTAAGAAAATTGAAGAAAATTAGTTTTCAAAAGTTCATTTTATTTTGACAATCATAAATAATTCCCATACATAATTTGAAGCTCTTTCATCGAGTAGTTTACGTAAAATATTAGAAAAATTTTATTCAAAATTTTCAAAATGCTCTAAAATTAAAACTGCACTGAGAAAATAAGTTTTTCAAAGCTTGTTTTATTTAGGCCATTGCAAATGATTTCCATAAAAATTTTCGAGCAAATCTATCGAATGGTTTTTGTGTAATAGAAAAAAAATGAAAAATAGAGATTTTTTCCAAAATTTTCAAAATGCTCTAAAATTAAAACTACGCTAAGAAAATAAGTGTTCCAAAGCTTGTTTTCTTTAGACAATAGCGAATAACTTGCATACAAATTTAGAAGCAAATCTATCGAATGGTTGTCGTAAAATAAAAAATAAATGAAAAAAAAAATATTTTTTCAAAATTTTCAAAATGCTCTAAAATTAAAAGTGCGCTAAGAAAATCAGTTGGTAAAAGTTTTTCTTCTTTTGGCAGTCGCAAATAATGTTCATACAAATTTTCAAGAAAATTCTTCGAGTAGTTTACGTAAAATATCAAAAAAATGAAAAATCAAAATTTTTTTAAAATTCTTAAAATGGCTCTAAAAAAAAACTGAGCTAAGAAGATCAATTTTCAATAGCTTCCCCCCCCCCCCAGTTAGACAAAAAAATAAATTGCATGCAAAATTTGAAGCTAATTCATCGAGTAGTTCTCGAGATCTTATTGGCGTACTGAATACATACACACACACACATATACATACAGACATTTTCTGGAAACCACTTTTTTCGACTCCCTGAGTCTAAATATGTACAAATTAATGAAAAAATAGAAAAAAATTTTTTTTACCAATACAATGCTTTCTCTATGAGAAAGCAAAAAGGAAAAAGGTCCCTCTCGCTTGCTCAGTTAGGTTATCTTTCTCTCCACATTTATTTTTATAGGCGTTGATCGTGACTCACAGCCAGCGTCGCCCAGTGATGCGATATGTAACAGAATATAAAAAAATTCATAAGTTAAATGAGACCAATACTATGCTAAAATACAGAACAAAACCCCACAACACAAATTCCCCAAAAAAGTCCCCAAAAAGGAAAATCTTTAATTACTTTGTTTATCTTTAAATTTAAAATAAGTAAAACCCCCAGATAAATAAACTGTTGAACATTTAGTTACACGTATATAAAGAATGAATTATATTATTCTAGTCAATTAGTTTATAATAAAAATGAGGTATATAGAACCTTCGAACCAGGGAATCAAATTATGGTATGATAAAGGAAATGGAGCACTGTCGACTTTTAATGGCGTCTTTCCAGACAAGTTAGCGTCTCTTACTTCAAAAACAACGGTTAGTCGGCCATCTTGGCCGTCAATCCTCCGACAGCAAAACACAGAGTAAGGCAATATCTTGACGCCAAGCTTCCCTATTAATACAGTCTTTTTCTCTCCTTTTCTGCCTCCTGATTTTCTTCTTTATTCTTTTTCTTTCTTTTTGCTCCTCTCCTTCATAAGATTTCCCTTTCGTTCTCCCTGGTTTGCTCAATATTCAAAGAAAAGGCACAATGGCAAATCTCAACCTATAAAGCCCTTTCGTATGCGATCGTAAGATCTCCAGGAGATTCCCTCGGCCTCTTGTAATGATATTCACTCCAGTTCGTTTAATCAAGAAAAAAAACAACAAATGGAAAATGAAATATGCAATGCCAGTCACGCAGAAAAAAAACACAAAATATAAAGCTCGGAATATTCCAGAAATAACACGTTATAGAATAACGCGAGTCAAAGCCAAAAGTATACGGTGCACAAACGATGTTAACCAGACGAAAGACAAAGACGGAATCATGGAATATTATTGCATACGCCACACACTATACTGAAGTGTATTGACAAATATTCTACAGTCTTGTTGAAGAACGTTCGGAGCAAAACACTAAAATATGTTTTTAGAAAGGTAGTAGAGTCAGCGCGCTGCTACAAGTAAGCAAACCTTCTCCGCTCTGCTATAGTAAGACAAAGACAGATAAAGAAGAGCGCAGTTAAAAGTAAGGTATAGTTCTCCGTCAGCGTCGTTCGATCGTTTCCGTAATTCGTCGTCGACTCTCTCTGTCGCATAGGCAGAAATATACCGGCACCGCTCAGTTCTTTGCTCGCATGAGAATTCTTCAAATAAATAATCTGAAATTTATATTTTATCGTAATGTTTTTTATTTGTATTTAATCTTTTTCTAGCCCCTCATACGACCTACGATAACATAAAATCATCTACCCAACTTGGGCTAACGAAGTATATATATGACCTCGACTAATGTTTTATAACTTGAACAGCAGTCAGTCTCGGGCTAAAGCCCTCGACCGACTACTGCTCAAGCCAAAAACATTAGTCTCGCTCATATAAATCCTTCGTACGCCCAAGTTGGGTATACAACTAATACGACCTAACAAATCTTTCATATGCATACTATATTTAGCAACTTAACCATAATATTAACATTACATATTTGACATGAAATTGGTGTTTTTGTTAAGAAATATTAAAAAGATGATTAAATATAGATTTATTGTTCAATTTTATAACTTGCCATTATAAATGTTTTTGCGTTCATTTATCTGCTCAATAAAAGTTAAAAATTTATATTATTAGATAATTATATTTTTCTTTACAATTCTTTATGCATATTTTTGGTTTTAAACAAATATTTTTAAAGAGTAATTTTATAGTATATAGGTTGAAGAATATTTTAAGCATTAAAACCACTATTTTTATAAACACCTGCTGCGTGGATATCGAAGAAAGTGATGACACAAAGATTGCTTATTTTTTCATATCATAATATTATTTATAACAATAAATTTTGCATACTTGTTTTAATGAGATTTTACTTTTCTAATCGCAGCTACCGTCATGGTATAATACGTAACTGCTACTTATTAGTATCACAACCATGCATAAGTCAATTTATTATTAATTTAAATTTATTTATTAACAAAGTTCATTTACCTACCAAATTATTTTGGTTTTGATGAATATTTTTTTCAACGTTACCGAGCAAAAATGATGTAAAATGATACTATGTAAAAGTTGAAAGATTGCATAATGTAATTATTGAACACACTTAAATAATGAAAAATTAATTTCAGAAAACAAATAGAAATTAAAAATATTTTTAAAGTTTAGAGTTGAACCATATGAATATATTTTTTTTCGAAATACAAAGTGGTACACACTCTTATTAGAATTGCTTTGTTAATAGAATGCATAAAAGTGATGTAAAATAATACTGTGTAAAGTTTGAAATATTGCATTATTAAATTAAATATCGAGCTCATAGTCGAACAATTGAAAATTAATTCAAGAAAGTAAGTAAAAATTAAAAAAGAACTTTCAAAGTTTAGAGTTAAATAAACCATATAAATGTATTTTCCTTTCAAAATATAAAGTTGCACGTACTTTTATTAAAATTGTTTTATTAATAAGATCCATAAAACTTTTTCATTACTTCAATTCTTCGCTGAAAAATGAACGTTTGATTAAGAATTTCCAAGTACTTTCAATGGTTTCTGTTAGTATTTTCCACAAAATACTATTTTTTCAAATACCATGAAAATTAAAATAAATATTGATGAAGTTAAAATTACGTTAATATTTTATCCTATCTTAAATGTATGAACATATAACTTGTTGCTAAATTGTTTAATATACTTGATAAGTCTCGCTTCAACACTCTAAATTCATTTTTTCTAATAAACATTTTCTTTTTAGCAATAAGTAAGCTATTTAATTATCTTTGCTTTGTGAAACGAAAAGCTAAAATATGCAATCGAAAAATCATGCGAGAAAAAAGAAAGTAAAAAGATTGAGTAGAGTGGGTAAAGGAATCTGAACACTTCGAGCGCGTAAGCTAAAACGGGTCAACAGTTTTCTCAAGAGCTTTCAGGGGGTTAGAGGTAGAAAAGTAGAGAAAAAAGGTTTCGTTTTATCATCGTAAAGAGGGGAAGCAACGTGACGTTACTCAGTCGATTTTCATTTTTTTCAAAAAATACACCGATATATCTTTTTTATAAGCGTATAGCGTAAAAATCGTGCATATAAATATTAAAATATCAATGACGATAAGTAAAATAAGTAATTTACAAAAGAGTTAGAATTAAATTTTTCTGGCAGGCATTTAGTTTGATAAGTATGAAACGATAAAGATTATGTTTATTTAAAAAATTATTGGCCAGTTAGTATAAGGTAACTATTATTCAGTTCCGTCAATTTTAAATGAAAAAAAATATGAATATACTGAAAAATAAACAAATATTTATTGATTCAAAGATAAATTAAAAATTGATTAGTTTAATTCCCCTTTAATCTTTCCAAATTTATTGATGCATACTAAATAATAATAATTTTATTCTTAATTTTTAGAATCATTAATTTTTCTTGTAACTATTTATATAACATTATTGTACAGTAATATATTCATTTTTATTTAAATTACTTAAATGAAATAATATAAAAACATTGAAAAAGAATATTATAAAAAGTGGTTGAGTGAAAATATTTTATTAAGGAAATTATGTTTGAAAAAATAAATAACTAAAAACAAATAAAAATTAAAAATTAGACAGTATATCCCTTGAAGTTTTATTTGTTTAATTAATATAATCTATAGCGCATGAAAGTATATTATGTGAAAAATACGTTTTATAAAAAAAATCGTTTTAATTCAAACATTTCTATGAGAAAGCCTCGTGTCAAAACAGTTGACAGTGTTTTTTTATAATTTCAAGAAATTAAAATTAACATCTTTTAATTTTTCTTGGAGTGATTCCATATGAAAAGTGTATATATAGTCAAACAATGTGAATTCGTAATTTAAACTCTTTAAATTTTAATGTCAAATACGTAGTCAGTCAAAAAAATTTAGAATCGATCTTATCTGTGACGTTTGTGTTTAAATAAAAACTCATGTATTTACAATACGATTAGGTTTAGGGGAACGTTGACTCAGGGGAGTTGGGGCATAATTCTTGCAATATTTTAACTACGTTCCGTTACACAAGGGAATAAAAGATAAATTTTCAAAAATTTCTATATAATATAACAAAATAACTTTTTTGGATATCTTTATAAAGATTTATTTGAAAGTAGAATAAACGATAAAATAGAGAATCTTAATAATATTAAGACAGATTAGATATTTGGCCGATCAAAGTATATTTTACAAAGAGATAAAATCATTAAAGTTGACACTAAAAAATTTTATTTCAAATATGACTTGATTACTTGTTAATTATTTTAGATAAAGTGAATGTATTGATTATCACTTACTTGATAATTTGCTTCTTTATTTCGTTGACATTTTAGAAGTCTTACTTCATTATTTTCTTGTACAGGATACAAATGTACAGAACCTCTAAAAAAACTTAATGAAATATTTCGTCTATAATCTTTGAAACAGCGTTTAATTTTTTTAAATTCATTAAAGCCTATCTGAGATATCACGGTTTAAATTTGAGTTTCTTAAAAAAAATTTTTTTCAAATTTTTGAACGATACTGTTTTTTTAAAAATTAGAATACTTTAGTTTGTTAATTATAAATTATAAGGCTGTGATAGTGACCAAAAATACCACACTTCATAAAAATTTTTATGTTTCTTGCAAATTTCACCATAAAGGATAATAATTTTCGATCATAATAGCAGTCTTTGTGAATTTTACTGAAAGTATTTTAATTTTTACTTGACTTTTCTCTTTATGTATACATAAAAATTATTGGTAAACAGTACAAATGACAATATTAATATCAAATGTTTTTTTTTTATTGATATAATAAAAAAAATATAACACGACTGCAGAACTTATCAATTAAACAAGCGTAATAAAAATGTCATTTGAAAGTAATTTGAAATAATATAAAATAATAAATAGTTTAAGGGTCTGGCGTCAAAATTGGTTACGTATAAGCTAATCGTAATGTCCTGAACGATATTAAGACATGTGACAAGGAAGTTGAAAATATCTACATTACCGATATCATTACAAATCTCAAATATTACGTACTAGAGTAAATTATTTATGAAAATCTTCAGGAACCAATGTCTAAATTTTAAAAACAGTGTTTTATCATAATCTTAAGTCAACTAATTAATGATTTCTTCATAAAAAATGGTTTTGTAATTTTTTAAATCATTTTTTTAAACATTAACAATAAAGTTGTTTAAATATTTTTTCAGCGGTATAAGTATGCAAATATTTACATATTCTCTGATTAATTTTTTCTGTTATTAAAACAAAATATAGTTGATGATTCATTTTATATAGATGTTTAATGTCAATATTATAAAAAAATATTTTTTTTATTTATTTCAATAGAAGAAAAGAAATCAATCAGAAAACGCGTAGATATTTGTGTATCTATACAACTGCAAAAATTTTAAATCGATTCACTTATAATATCATGAAAAAAACTTTGAAGATAATATACAGATGATTTTGAATTTTATTTAACGTTGCTGTATTTATGCTATCATTGCGATGTTAATTAGCGACGGAGGTCATCAGCGTGTTTGTGAACAAAGTGCATGTAATGAACAGTGGTACTTGTATTGATCAACCGAGAGCGGGATTCGAACTCGAATCCTCGAGATTATGAACCCATCGCTCTGCCGACTGAGCCACTGACGATCTCTATAGTATTAATTTTCTTCGGCAAAGTTATTAAGCAAGGGAAGGAACAGATTCTACAATATCAATAAACTTGTAAAATAAGAGTAAAAAATAAGACTCTTAAAATGTTAACAATATAAAGAACATAATCAATTAAAATAAGTTCTCCCAGTCGCTATTCTTTTCATTCGAATTAATAAATAATATAACGTATACACATAACTATAAAAAAGTATGTTTTATACACATTTGTATAAAAACTTGTCGGTAAATTTAAACTTACGCTTGAATATTTGATGAACTATTAGAAGTATGGATTCATCTAACTTCATAATAAAGGTTCCGGGAAAATTCTGGGTCAAAATTATTATTCTCTTGTGTTTATCGACTAGATACAAGTACAAAAAATATTTGAATATGTAACGAGCGAAAGCCAAACTAAAATTGAATTTGTGTTATTTAAAGTACAAAGTGATCTGATATAATTTATATAAGATGAACATATAACTGCGGTGACATTTTTTAAATTTAATAATCTATAGTAAATTCTTAATTTAAATTTTATGATGAAAAATGTTTACAATATGTGTAAAAATAGAGAGGTATTTTGATATTCAGAATGAATAAAAAATGTCTCGAAAAAAACTGTTAAAAGTGCCTCAAACAAGTAAATAATTCGTTAATGCTTCTAAATATATTTTATAATATTTCATTTAATATGTAACTTTTATCAAGTATTATTTTTAACATCTCTTATAAAAGAAAAGGCTTGTATACATATAAGCTGATACGCGTGCTTATGAACGTACATACATACATCTACACATACATGAAGCAGTAACATTTTCTACCCTCTCTCCTAAAAAAAAAAAAAAAATCTCGTCGATAATAAAAAAAAAGAAAATAAAAAAATAAAGACAACCTGTAAAAGGGAAAGAGGTCTTCTGCAAGCGCAAAAGATAAAAAAATAAAGGAAGATGAGAGAGGATGGAGAGAAAGAGAGAAAGAGGTAGTAGTGACGTCAATACAGTCTTGGTATCATAACCAGTGAAGCGCTAGGAGTTCAGCGAGGCGATAAACGCATTTATATTAAGTACGCGTTTGTTGTCAAGAGAAAAGCGGGAAAAGCTTATAGTTACCGTATACCTACTACGTATATAAACTCTCTATACCTTTGGTCCAGGTGACCCTTTTACGATATGCTAAGAACAGAGATGCACTCGAACGATGATTGGATATACACGCTAGGAAAGTTAATTCTGTACCTTTTAAAGTATTTACACTTTGACTATTAAATATAGATATCCGTCGTAGCTTCTAAAATATCAGTTTCAAAGTTTTAAGATGGCTTGTCAGTTTTTTTTTATTAACAAACAGTTACTTTTCACTTAACAAGTACTTTTCATTAGTATTCTATACTAGAAGTAATCAATTCTATTGTGTATTTATTTAAACTTTTTTTATTAACCTAGTAACAGCCAAAAAAAGAATGTTCGTGCACTGAGAAAAAACAGCAAGTTTTATTTTGCGCTTAAGTAGATTCTGCTTGGCAAACTTAAGTAACAGGTTTTCACAAGTTTATTTGATCATTTAAAAAAATCTAATTATTAATATTTCTTTCCTAATGAAATTAAAAAAGAAAGTTATTCAATTAATTTTAATGATTTGACATTATAATTATTTATAATACTTTTAATATGAGTGCAATCAATGTGAAATTATGATTCTCAACGCAGATAAATATTGTCAAAGTGTAAATTTATATATGCACATATATTTTCAGATGACAAGTTCTTCATTTAGATTTATCAGAATCACAAAATTTAAAGTGGTAAATCTAATAAGACTGTTCATTTTTCCGACAAAAGTTGATTATTGCAACTAATTATGTCCTATTCTTATTGCGTTGATGAAATAAAGTTACGATGGGAGAAAATAAATGTTAATAACTACTGTGCAAGGCCCATTTCAAAGATACTAGTATTAAAAAAATTTCTTAGTTTCATTTAAATAATTTTAATGTAAAATAAGATTTATCATTAGTTTTTAATGAGATTATATCAAGTAAATTAATTAGTTTGAAATTTTCCATTTTCTGCGAGATACTTCATTAAATGGATTATAGCACAAATTAATTACTGAAACTAATTACAGTAACTTGACAATTAAGCTAGATTTTTCATAAAACTTGAGCCGAGACGAGAAACCTAATATAAAATTTGCATACATTAAATTTAAATCACCTTACTCATATTTTCATATTTTTTATTTCATATAAGATTTCACGATAATTACTTCCATTAGTTAAATTTACAATTTTTTACTAACGTTATGAGAACTTCTAAATTTCTTAAGATTTTTAAATAAACTGAAATATAAATGACTTAAGAAATTAAAATAGAACGTTTCTCAAATTTATAACTGTTAAATGTATAAAAAAACGCTGCCAACTGCTTTGGCATTATACACTTTCTTATAAAGATCATTTAATATATCAAATCTGAAATTTCACGCTGTTTAGTAAAATAATTTGAGCTTTTATAAACTAATTATTGAGATTTTGTAAACTAATTAACACCCATCAATTATCAACTGAATTAAAAAATTAAATTAAAATTATTTGATTATGGAACGTATGGGTGACATTAATATGTTTTATTAAAATACTTTTAAGTAAAGAAAAATGCGTAAAAAATCACTACTATACAGAATTTAAATATTCATAAAAGAAATCTAAAATACAATTAGCTCTTTAATTGAGGAAAAAAATCAGATTTAGACTCTTAGTAAAAATTAAGTGTATAAATTTGCAACAGACATTAAAATAAAAATTTATTTAAAAAATTTTATTTTAGTTTCAAGATACAAAAAAAAAATAAATATATTCAATTAAGATAGACAATTTTCAAGTTGTGGATGATAAAATGTAATTTAAACGCTCAATAAGGTTTATTTTGTTTAAATAATTAACTTCTTGGAAATTTGAGTAATTTATTATTATTTTAATAAAAATTTTTCCAACGCTTGAATATTTTTAACATCAAATCAAACATAAATTTTAACAACATTATTTAAATCGAGATAATTAGCGCTGTAATTTAAAAACTAAACAGAACGTCAATTAATTTTTAGATTTTAACGAAAATCGTTAAAATTATTATTTTACTTATTTACCTTAAAATGAATGTTCGAAATATTGTATTTATTTATTTTATATGAATATTATACTAAACACCCATAGCATTTTCATAAAGAAATCTCATTATGTTTCGGAAATATAAAAGAATATACAATTTTTAAATCGTTAAAATTATAGAAACACGTGTGTATAAAATGTTACTTTAAAATTTACTCAAATCAACAAAAATGTTATATGAAATTTTATGATTTATAAAAAAAGAATAATCAAAATAAAAAATTTTTCAAAAATGGAGAAAACAATAATAAAAAGCTTTTTCGTTTGATCTGTAAATTATATAAAACATCGAACATCTAAATCATTTTACATTAGTCAAAACAAAAAAAAAATATATTAAGCATGTCGTAGTATCGTGATATAAAAATAACGGGTTATTCGCTTTGAAAGACGGGACAAATTTGCGGTTATTGAAAAGTAGCTGTGTCGAGGAATTATTGGAAAAAAAAATGGCAAGGACAACAGGCGTAATAATAGACACTGTCAGTAAATTTATATTAATCCATTTCGATCGATGCTTTGCTTTAGATATTCTTATTCAAAGATTTTTTGGTATGTGCTACGAACTTGTAAATTAAAAGAAATTGAAATATTATTCAATCTTTATAAATTTATCTATTTTTTCGATGGAAAAATATTTCCATTTTTGTTGTAAAAATAATCTCTTTTAAATGTACAAGAACTAGATATATATGTAGTAAGCAAACCGGTGAGAAAAAGTTTATAAAAGTTTAAATTTATTATAATAAAAATCTCTGCAAATAATTATTGCTTTTAAATTTTATTCAATACATATTCTATAAAGTAAATTGACCACCATCCACGCATATATTATGATTTTATATTTCACGATAGTATTATAAATCTTTAGAGTAGCTTTCAAGTTTATCTATGCAGACGCATTTATATTTCGAAGGAAATTTCAGTTAAATTTCAAGGTTTAAAAGGAACATAATTTTTCTATACAATTGGCAAAATAACAAAGTAGTTCGTAATTTATCGTTTATTAAATAAAACTTATCAGCATTGAATTACAATGAAATAACAACTTTATTTTAATTAAATTTAATGTTATCTTAACAACTTCTATTTCATACGTGTAATTTTTATTTCACGACACTGTGCTTGATAAATAAAAAGGGAGTTAATACATATGGCTGAGAGGTAAAAATGAGCGTATTATTAAGCTGACATAATCTGCAATAAAATATGTCCGGACTGTAAAATGAAGAAAGAAAAAAAAGGTAATGTTCACGTTAATTGCGGTAGCACAGACGTGTAATTATGTCACGCGTGACGAGAGAATAATAATGTTTCAGTAAGGGAACTCCTTTTTTTGCGTGCGTTGCACGTTCTTATGTTGCACACGGTATTTCATTTAATTTTTAATTACCATTGTTACAATCTTTTTATTTTTAGCATTTAAATCAATTTTCCACAATTATTATTATTAAACCTTTTTATCAAATTATTTGATAATATATTTTTCTAATTAATTTTAATATTGTAAATTTTTTTTTATTTTTATTTATCAGATAAAATTTAATTAAAAATTAAATAAATAAGTGATCTGTAAAAAAAATAATTCTATCGATAGTTTGATTGCTTGGAATTTAACCAAATGTATAAATATTCAATTCCACACATCGTTCTGAATTTTCATTACTTTTGGTTTTATTCCAGATTTTTAGAAAGTATAAAGATAAATAAAATTTTTAATGTATCATTTATTTTTGTATTCTTTTAAATATCAATATTTAATATAATAAGTAATATTTCAAATATATTTCATATTGTAATTAATTAAATTATTATAATTATTGCTTGGTCATTAGTTAATTTTTTTATATTTACTAAATTATAATCCGTACTTTGTTGTTAAAATGCTTTTTAATATAAAAATTATTAAATTTCTGTTAAAATTATTCTCTTAATAATTTATGTTCTCTACTTTTTTTATCTTCCTCTCGTATCCAATTTTGTACGAAGCCCAAAATAGATGTCTTCATCGCTTCTCCATTTTCTTGATTCGATATTTGCCTGTTTATCTTTATAAATGTTTAATAAAAGTCACAACTTATACATACCATTTGTAAATTTATGTTTTTTTTATTTTAAGAGAAAGAAAAGAAGACGATAATTTTGTCTTTCATTTAATTTTAAATTTAGAATTTTTGTGAACATTCAAAATGCATCAATGTACGTATTACGATAAATTTAGAAGTTGTGGAAAATTTTTCTTTTTCAACATTTATCATTATAGTATAGGAAAATCATAGTTTCTTAATAATATTTATACATTGTGAAATGTCGTTTTGCCCGTTTTTCTATTGGGAATTATGCAACGATATTTATTTTAAGGTCGATTTATCGAACCTATAATTTTAATAAATGGTCATTACTGTTGATGATTGAAAAATCATTTGCAGTAAATAAGTGTTTATGCTTTATTTTATGGATCAATTCATGAGAAAAATTCAAAATAAATTAATATTTGGATTAGGAAATGTAAAGTGAAATCGGACATTTTTTCAGTATGATTTAATATCAATAAGTCATTTTCAAAACTTACTATTCACAAACTAGAATCGGAAATTAATTTTGAAAAAAATTGATTTTCAATTATCTTAAAAAGAAATCATTGTAAGTTAAAAAATGGTGAAAAGACCCTTTAATTTCATCATATGCTTTGTATTAATAATTTTAATATCTAGTAAAATTTATCTTGTTCATTAGAAATTATTGTGATTATGTCGTCGTACCAGTTATTCGGCCTTATATGCACAGAACTAGCTAAATGGGTATTAAGGTTACATACATTTTAGTTCGCAGCGCAATTATATTCAATTTGCTACACTACCCACACAGCATGAAAGCTTCCTGGAAGCTTTCATGCCAAGCGCGGAAGTTTCCTGGAAGCTTCCATACTATGTGGGTATGCATCGAAAAGTGTAAATGATTCCATATCTCACACTGTGACATACAGAATCATCTATATGTCGCAGTATAAGATTGGAATTAGTTACAGTATGTTGAGTACGCTTATTCAAATTCTATAATTGCCTTTTTGTTACAAATACATTTTTTAAATATGTATCGTTATGAATTTTATTTTATAATTAAGCGACAAATATAATTAAATTATAAAAAAGGCGAGAAAGCGTCTGAGTAATAAAGATAAATACTGGACGAGTTTGTTGCTTGAACAGCAGTCAAGCTTTCCGTTGAGCTTCGCGCGCCTTCGACTTTCTGCTGTTCGCGCTAAAAACTCGCATCGTATTTATCCTTCATACTCGCAAATGGCGTATATAACTACTACATAGTTGTAGTAGCCAAAATATTTTGATTAAAAAATTATCATATAATTTTAAACTTCAAATATTTAATTACCTTACTGGGAAATTGCACGTGCGAAGAAATGTGCGGACTTACGTCCGTTTGTATGTTAGTTCACACTGTGATTCGCAGGTGATGATTTCAAACACCCTAATTATGTGAAATTCGGGCATCCGAAATTGTTTGTTTGAGCAAAATAATTCGAATCCATACGAAATTTGGACGTATGAATTAACATACGAAATAATTACAATATGCGTGCTGCGTAGCGATCAAGCTTAGTTTATAATAGTATCGACGTTTGCTCATAACATGGCGCTTGCACTGTTTTAACATACCAGCGACAAGAATAAAATAGTCTAGAGTATATAAGTTGAGGCTCGTGGTACTAACGACACAGTTTGACCGACTGATATCTTTTTTTAGATAGCATTTTTGGAGTCTTCTTGGTTTATGTACAAGAATTGCCTTTATTTAATTAATTTTGTATATGATTTCTTTGCGTATGAATTTGATAAGTACGTATCTTGTAATTATTTCACATTGTAGTTCGTACACCCGAATGCGATACATATTTTAATGTATATTCCCTTGAATTGGTTTCGCACATACGTTTTCATGTCCGCTAAGGTGTTTGTAATCATTATCTGCTAAACAGTTCGCCCGTGCGATTTCCCAGTAGGGTGAAATTAGAATTTTAATTATATTATTATTTAGTGATAAGGAGATTGGTGTAAGCGATAGGTATAAATAAAATACTTATACATAAATTTTCTATAAAACATTTTTTATTTAGTTGAAAGGAACGACTATTAAAATATTGAATGCCAATTTATTATTAAATCAAAATAAAAAATAAATTGAATAATGACTTATTAATCTTATATATGTACATATTTTTTTCTTTAAATTATGTTCAAAGAGTTTATAATAAATTGGATGAACTCTTTTTGCTCCTTCTTTTCAAATTATTCTTTTTGGGTTTCCGTAATTGAGTCTCAAACGAACTATTACCATTACTTGATTCTTTGTTAGAGCTTACTTCAGTCGTTGAAATCTCATTTTTAGTTTTTTTTTCTGTTCGTTTAGTTACCTTTGAAGATTCTGATTTTCTTTCCATTTCTTTCAATTTGACGTTTAACAATTTTTCACTTAACTCATCATAAGAATCACTCTCAAAAGATGAACCCTTTGTTTTTAGTACTTTACGTCGTTCACTTTTATCATATTTCTCTTTATTTCTCAAACTTCGTGGACATGAAATAACTTTTTTTATATAACATTTGATTGTTTTTTTTTGTGACATATTTCCTGATCGAGTTTTGTATCTGTCTAAAGATTCAATTGATACGGAACGAGTTTTTTGTATTTCAGGTTCATCACTGGAATCAGATGCATTTTTTGTTTTCTTACACTTTTTGAACACATCTATTTTTTTAGATTTTTCAAGTTTCCACGAATCTTTAGTATTCGAAGAGTTCATTCTTTCTCTATTTGATTGCTTTCGTCTTTTCTCTCTGGATTTATGTTTCTTTGAACTTTCAGGATATCGAGAACTGATACTCATCTCTTCATCTTCAGAATAATTCTTAGAACTCCTATACTTGCTTAAACTTTGTATTTCACATTTTGATTTTCTCAAATTTTTCAAATCTTTGAACGATTCAGATTTTTCTGCGTATTCAGTATGTTTTGTTTCGTAAGTATCTTTAATTGGCATAGTCATTTGATCTGTATCAAATGATGATTCGCGCCATTCCTCACTTTCACTGGTTAACATTTCAAACTCTTTTGATTGTTTTGGATCATTTTTCTTATTCAATCCTTTTGATGATTTAGAGCTGCATCCTTCTTCAGATGAAGGACTTCGTGATAATCTTATACGCTTATTTTTTGGCTCAAATCCTGTTGAGCTATTACTTTCATGAGGCATATCTGTTGAATCATTTTCAGATGAGGAAATCCTTGATTTCCTCTTTATCTTACCTTTTGTCTTAGATTTTCTCACTTCTCTTAATTCCTTGTTGTGTTCTGATTTATTTTTTCCTGATTTTCGAGAAGATTCTATTTTAATATGTTCTCGAAATCTCTTAAAATTTGGATCTACAGAGCTATCGCTATCATCAGCATCTTCACTGAAATCTGTAGAGCAAGATGACTCTTGTTGGTCTTTTGAATGTGTTTTCTTTTTTTTATTTTCGCTGTCTTTAACTTGTAATTTAGCAAAATATGAACCGAGTTTAGATTCTATTTCCTCCTGTGAAAATCCTTGCTCCTCTAAAACATTAACAAATTCTGCACATTTTGATTCAAGTTTCTTTTGTCTCTCGTTGAAATTTCTTTTATCTTTTCGTGGCTGTTTATCTTTCTTTCTCTTCGGATACATTTTCGTTTCCAGAAAATGAGCGTCTAAAAATTTTAACAACTTGTTCCGTCGCTTGCACTTAACTAAATGCCAAATAATTTCTTTTACATCTGCTTTAATTTTACTACCTGATTTAGGACCTCTTAGGGGTCTTTGGGAAAAACACTTTTCAAGAAAATGCCCCCACTCTTGTCCCTCTCGAGCTTGATTTTTCATGCTGAATATTGTATTGTAGTATCGAACATTTGATCTTTATTTTTTTGTACTCACATGTGAATAATGTTGAATAAAAATCATAGGAATTTCAATATTATACTTATAATTATTAAAATTATGTAGTAAACTCTTGATACAAGAGAATCAACGGCGCTGTAAGAGAGGAAATTTTTTCGAATTTCTCTTGTACAAACAGCCCCAACATGCTCGATTTGAAAGCCAAAGCCACATCCACAATCTGTGTATGTTAATGTATAAGTTTTTTGTCTTTCTCACTTTTATAGTTAGTCGGAGAGCGCTCATACTTAGGCTTGGCGGAGAAAGAGTTCGGTTTTTCTTATATCGAGAATTATGGTAGATACGTTATACGGTAAAAAAATGCAGTGTATACGTATTTACTGTTTTTTATATTATGTTTAATTACTGAAATGTCATTTAAAATATTAAATTCATCATAATTTTTAAATTTATCCAAATTATTTGATTTAAATTATTAGATTTAAATTAATTTAATTTAATTTTTTTTACATTGTATTATCTTTTATTCCAAATATTTAATTACATATTGTACAATAAATGATAATTTCATCTAAAAAAGATTTTAGAATAAATCTATCGCCATAAGATATTAATATTTTTTTAATCTTATAGAATGATTTGGAAAGTTTAATAAATTTCTAACATTTTTTATTTGCGTATCTTTACGTGTTCCTAAATCATACGTGAATTGTAAAATGCTCAGCCAAAAGTCAAGCCTTAAAAGTAGAGGTCATGTTTAATCAGATCGAAATAGAAGAGGTCCAAAATCGGGCCGTCCTAAATCGGTCATCGATTGTATATTTCTAATTGGCATTTGGATACTAACGTAAAAGTTATAAAATAATAAAAATTTCTAGTGTTTTAGAATTGACCATAGTTTTAACTGTTTGCTTTGTTTCGCGGGACCAAATATTGGTGTTAGTCTGATTATAACAGAACTATTAATATTAATTGTCTTTTGCACAAATGTATCAATAAACTTAAAGATATTTAATATTTTCAAATATGGTTTTATGGTTCGATAGAATTAACAATAAATTTTTCTTTCTATTTAGAAATAAATATAATATTTTGAGAAACTTTTTAGTTTCCAATTGAGGGCCTGGAAAGGAAAAGAGCTTATAGCCAATTTAAGGTAGTATATAACCTATAATCGGTTTCAAAAGAATAGCGAAATAAATAATTAGAAACTGATCATGAATCGTTTGTAGATTCTTTGATAATTCTTACTAAATTATAATTGAGTTTAAACTTGAAAATTTTAATAAGGATACTAACCTAATTTTATGTATCTAACAGAATACTAAGAAAATTTTCAAACATTATTAATAAGAAAAGTTTGTATTCTTTCTAAAGTACCCTATGATCGGAACGTTCAAAGATAGTACTACTAGTGAATTTATAATTTATCTATAATATACTTAATAAACCATTTTTGATATACTTTATAATAATAATAAGAATAGAAATTATCAACTTTAAAATAAAATTATATTTAATACTTAGAAGTAATTTCAGCTACCTTATAACATCGTCCAATTTCCTTGCTAAAATTTACTCCACTTAATGCAACTTCTGAAAACATTTAGATAAAGCAGATTAACAAAAGGAATTGTACGAAATTTTGACTCTGTCCTCTTTTTTTCTCCCTCTCTACTTCACTTAATTTCGACCCTCGTTTATACTTAACTGCGCTGGTTTATCTCTGTTTCTCAGAAAGCGGATTTATAAATCTCGGCTTACCTGTTAACTATACTATATATACAGGTATACAAATGCATATACATTTTAGAATTGCTCTAGCAGCAAACTAAATGTATATATAAAGTAAAGTTCTTTCTAGTTCTTTTTTATTTATATCTGCTTGCTTTTCTATTCATTTTTTAATTTAATGCCTTTTTTTAAATTATTTAACTTTTGTGTTAAGCGTTAGCTTTACTGCGATGAAGAATTTTTTTTTCTTTTATTTTTTTTATGTACATGAACGCGTAGAAAGTTTTTGCTTTACAGTTAAAGTTAAAAGCGAGGTATTCATGTTTGTTCTTTACTTTCTATGAAAAGCTTGAAATTCAAAATTGAATTTTAATGACTATATTTTCCATTAAGGTGGCTCAAGCGCTTGGTGCCGTATCAAGCGGGGCCCTGTCTGCGACATCAAAATGTTTTTATTGATAGAGCTATCATAACTAATTAAATAGTATTATTGATTATTTC
Source organism: Anastatus disparis (assembly GCA_017163975.1). Classification (NCBI taxonomy): domain Eukaryota; kingdom Metazoa; phylum Arthropoda; class Insecta; order Hymenoptera; family Eupelmidae; genus Anastatus; species Anastatus disparis. The sequence goes on from JAFFSR010000251.1 coordinate 9,905,043, forward strand.
TTATGATAAGAAAACAATTTTAAGTAATCAAAAGTAATAAAAAAGAAAAAAAATTTTTTGTTTTGTTTCTCATTACAAGTTTTACTATGGTACGTCCCTGCTGTTTTGTTGGTTTCGAGCACTCTGAACGCACGTTAGCTTTACGTATGGCATCTGTATCTGACGCACATGCGCAGAAGCTGCCATTATGTGTAGCAAATTCTATTTCGCATTCTTTTAGATTTATTTTCTCTTGTATTTCTTCGTCAAGTCCTTTTTTTCTTCTTGAAAAATGATCTCCGTGAAACAAACTATAAGTGTATAATTTTTATTTTAACTTGTACTTTTTTATATTAGCGTAAAACCTAATTTATGATTCAGTCCCATAAGAGCACATGTATTAATTACAATTATTAAAACATCTTTTTCTTTAAAAATAGTTCGTCAACCTCTATTTTTCAAAATAAATATCGAAATATTACGATATAAAGAATATTTTATTACAAATTTTGGATAGTTTCACTTTTTTAGAAAAAATCGCTTGAGCCACCTTAAATGTAATAAATATTTAATTACTTTTTATTGTACTTCTGCTTCCCATATGGAAATAATTTATGTGAAAAACTGTAAATAATAGTAAATAATTGTAAATAACTGTTAAAAAATGTAGGAATTGAGACATAAATAATAGTTATTTACAGTTATTTACTATTATTTATTATTAATTACTATTATTTACAGTTATTTACAGTTATTAACTGTTATTAACTGTTATTTACAGTTATTTACAATTATTTACAATTATTTACAGTTTTTTATAATTATTTACAATTATTCATAATTATTTACAGTTATTCATAATTATTTACAGTTATTTACATTTTCAAAAATTTTTGAATTAGTGGATAATTTAATGTTATTAATAATTATTTATAATTATTTATAGTTATTTACAGTTATTTACAGTTTTTTTACAGTTATTTACAGTTATTTATAATTATTTACAACTATTTACAATTTTCCATAGTTTTTTACAATTATTTACAGTTATTCACATTTTTAAAAATTTTCGCCTATATATAAAATTATTGAATAAATTTGTGATAATTTTCGAAAATGTAAATAACTGCAAATAATTGTAAAAAACTATAAATAATCGTAAATAACTGTAAATAATTGTGAAAAAAGTGAATAAATGTAAATAACTGTAAATAAATATAAATAACTGCAAATAAGTGTAAATAACAGTTAATAAGTGTAAATAAAAGTTAATAACTGTAAATAAGTGTAAATAACAGTAAATAATTCTAAATAATTGTAAATTACTATTATTTATGTCTCAATTCCCACATTTTTTAACACTTTTCTACAGTTATTTACAGTTATTTACATTTATTTACATTTATTTACAGTTATTAACAGTTATTTACAATTATATCCAAAAAATTTTTCCATATGGGTTAGTATAGTCTTTACTTTTTATATAAAAGACTTTTCTTGTTTAATATATAAAATTTTATTTACAATATTTACATGCATTAATTAAAAATGAAATTTCATTATTTTTTGTAAAATATTCTTAATATTGATTTATACTAACTAAGAGAGGACCCCATGTTTGGGTCGCGAATCTTGCTGTAACTTGCGGATATGTTTCTATACATCATGAAGAAAGCCGCGAGCATACGGTTGGTTTAACGCTCAATCATTACTAGGCCAGTCAATAGACCGAAAAAAGTCTTATTTTGCCAAAATTAGTAACTGGAAACGACCTGTGCGATCATTTAAAAGATAGTCCGTAGATTTTCACTTATGTGTTTTGGACTAGCAACTATGATGTACTAATTAGTTATTAACAAATTAGTGCAAAAAACGCGTTTTTTTTGTTTTTTGCTAATAAAACGAAAACTATTACACGAATTATTATGGTGTCGATAGGAAAGTTGTAGAGAATTGAATTATCAACAAAACGAGAGATCAGACGATCCGATCGATTTATTTGAACCGAAGAAAAATCGGAAAATTTTTCTTTTTTTTAAAAAATTTATAACTCTGTTGTTTGTAAATATTAAGAGCTGAAATTTGGCACAGAAGTAGATAATTATATCTACTTTTAACATGCCAAAGGCAGATACTATCGGATAATTAGTTTCTGCGTAATTGCAATTTTTATTTATTTTTTTCGGTATTATTCCCTTCTTTATATTACCGATTGAGAACGTCGTACATACATTTTTAAAAAGATTTTGAAAACTAGAAGCAATATACTATTAAACGTATATTCTAAGTTTTCATTAAAATTGTGTAAAAAGGGTGAAATATGCACTCGAACATTGACGCAAACGGTCGAGCGCGCGGTACACAGCAAAAAGTGGGGATGGAGGAGAAACAATATATATAGATATACCGGCGATATACGCGGCGTAAAACGTTCAATTTTTTAACTGGCTTGTTTTTGGCGATTAATGCACTTATGTTAAAGTGCTTTTATTATTTATGTATCAATCGCCAAAAACAAGCCAGTTAAAAAATTGAATATTCCACACCGCTCGCCGGTATATCTATATATATCGTTTCTCCTCCATCCCCATCGATTAGAAAGAAAAAGTGTTCAAAAAGCTCAATTTGTTTAATGGTTGTGAAGAGATGAAAATTAAAATGAAATTCAAACTGGAATATAGCATTTACTTTCTATGCACATTTTCAACTAAATATTTGCGCTATTTTTATTCCCTCATAACTTTTAAACAACTTAAGCTTTTTGAACACATTTTTCATGAATCAAAAGATTTTAATCTTAACTTTAAGATCACTTTATAATTTTCGGTAAAAAAAATATCCCAAAGTTAGAAGAAAATCCGAGACCGAAATGCAATGTTCTCTCCTTGTAAGTGAAACAAGTTACAATACTGCACATAGTTTTGAAAATCTGAAATAAAACACTAACACCTCCACCTCCACCAAACTACAACACTTCCACCCGAAGTGCTGTAAAATGACATAATTTCATTCAAAGTCGTGCATAATATTCACCAATAAAGGAAAAGTTAATAAAAAAGCAGTTTTATTCAATGAAATCAGTTAAAAAATAAAAAACAATAAGCCATTGTAAAAATTTTCAAATATCATTAATTTTACTGTTTAAAATTACACGAAAAACTATTAATAAATAAGCAATTTATTTCCATTAAAAACGAATGAATTTTTACTTTTTTTTAGATGGTTTGTAGCAGTGATGCCCTCGTTGGAGGAGGAAAGCCTGTGGCTCGTGGGCAGTGAAGCTGGCAATATATCAGCCAGTGCCGGCACTCATCAATATCATCAACATAAAAATTTACGAAATTCACGTCATGGCGAACAGCAAAGCTTAGCCAGTACAATTAGGCCAACGAGCCATCATCATCTCTACACCAAAGAGATACAGAGCCAACCTGCTACTGCACTGAAAGACTATCGGCGCAGTCTGTAACCTTCAAGGTTATGTGCTACTCTGATTCGTTACGTTTCGAGGTATACGCGCAATCGGAGTAGCAGCTACTCAGATTTGAGTTTCCCTTACACTGAATCGAGCATATGTAAAGCGCCGATTCGTCAAAACAACGTTACACACAAATGATCGGAGCAGGCACAGTTCATTTTCAGTTCTTTCTTTGTCGTTTTCGGAACACCGTTTGCGCCGAACGCGTGGCGCTAGCGTAGTCAGGGAGAAGGACAACTAGCAAGCAAAAAGTTTTTCAGTGTGGTGTAACATTATCAAGTGGGGCTAATAGTCCACCAAATAATAATGCATTATCCATATAGCGGCTGGACAAACAATACAAGCTGCTACGAGCAATGTCGATTCAGATGAACATGATCTTATTGATAACGCTAACGATGTTTTTTTATTGGCACAATTTCACGAGGATGCAATTAAGCAAGTTAGTTTTAATTAGATTTACAAGATAGATCTTATCTAAAGAGCTTCGTTGATTTATTTTACTACTTGATACTCGAATTATAATCTCGTTGAGTTTGATGTATTAACATTTTTCTGGTTATAGTATAGGACTTAAGAATAATTTTGGAGATCTAATTTAAAGCTCGTGCAAAGCATGAAAATCTAATTTTACGCTTCCCATTTGTAATTTATGCTAAATACAGAAACCCATGAGTTTTATTTAAAATGTATACCAAGCAAAAGATTAAGATCAAGCACACAAGTTGGGACGTGTACTTTACTGATTTTTGTTATTTAGAAAAGAATTGTTTATTTTAGCTTTTTGTGCATTTTTTTAAAATACTTTCCAAATTAACATAATCAAATATTAATTCAAATAAGTATTGATGAAAAATGAATTATTGAAGTATTAGTTTGAAATAATATTAAGCATTAAAGGATTAAATAATCATGCAACTTCTTATTATTAATGTAATATGAAATTTATTTGAAATATATCATAAATCGTACGTTAAACTTCTTATAAGAATCCAAAAATTACAAAAATTTTAATAAAATTACTCATAAGATTAATATTTTCTTTAACCCTGTCCGTGACATTTGTTTTCAAAATTCAATATTCAGTAAGTTTTTTTTTTTTTTTTTTTTTTTATTCTGCCCTAGTGGCCCCGGTTTTTTCGGCTTAAGAGCCATTTCGCCGGCACCCATACCACCTTTGTGTGTGGGTGTTCCTACAAGTCCCTGTGTTTTTACCATATCCTATTAAATTGTTGTAACTTGTATTCACACTACCAAACACTACCTAAATTTAATTCTACCCGATCCCCGAGAAAATCTTGGACTGCCGCGTTCCTAGAACAGTCGGTAAGTAGACTTTCTACGGTAGATTCCTGCATTTGCCCAGGCCTAAGCCTGTGACGTAGGGAAAACTCCCCCAGGAGAAAACCTACGCCAGGAATAATTACCCATGGCGCTCAGAAGTTCTTTTTCCGATGAAAAAACGTCTGAAAAACTTTCAGGTGTTTTCACCGGGAATCGAACCCCCGACCACTCGGAGCGAATGTGTAGAGACCGTATAAGGCGTATGCCTTAGCCGGTTACGCCGCAGACGCTCTCAAAATTCAATAAAAATGTTAATTTAAAATTAAATAAATTTATTTTGAATTGAGGAGATGTAAAACAGATACTACGCCTGTAATCATAAATATTGTCTATCTTTTAATTTCATTGCTGAATTTCAGTAAAAGAAATGCATTAGCTATTAATATGTACCGAGGGTTGGATTAAGACTTTTGCCGCCCCTTTAAGGGAATTGAATCCTCAATAAATTAAAATTGTGTCATACATAAATAATTTATTAAATAAATTAATTTAAAGTAATGAATTTCATTATAATTATTTACACAGGTTGGCGTATAAAAAACAAAAAGTTAAAAATTTTATTCTTGATTGATATATGGTCGAGTTAAAAATTTACGTTCGACATTAAGCAATCGTCTACTCAATAATCTTGCAATATTATGTATAGAATCTGAGCTTAATCAAACTATGGATTTTGAGATTTTGATTGACAAATTTTCAAATAAAAAAGCAAGAAAAGTAATGTTGAAAAATGTTATATAATCACATTTTCTTTGTAAATTGTATTATTAATCAGTGTTATTTATAAAATAAATAGTACACTGCTAAAAAAATTGAATTTTGATTTCAGTATATTTATGAAATTTTTATTTTTACTTTAAATTTCATGCAATTTCGCATTAAAATTACAGTAAAATTATTAATTTTCATGTTCAAACTTGAAGCAAGCTTCCAGTTTTGCATTAAATTAACATTACGTTTGATGTTTTTTTTTAACAGTGTATTTACAAGAAAAAATATAAATTATTAATTAATATAATAATCTAATTTAAAACATATAGAAATCTTGAGTAAAAAATAAGTTTCTTTAATTTTTAATTTTTAATCATAAGTTTTTATTGAACTTGTCACATACGATATAGCGTTTTGTGCGTATGCGGTGATCCAACCCTGAATATAGCATGAAGATTTTTTAGTTAAATTTTCAAATAAACTTATTCATTAACTTTCAAAAATTTTAGATTTCTGGTGGAAAATCGAAAAATTTTAATATAGAAATATTTACACCCAAAATTCTCAATAAATAATGAATGAATTTCTTTAAAAAATTTAACCAAATAATCTTTATGGTATACACTATTAGCTAACGTATATAGCCTGAAATTTAGCAATAAAATGAGAAGATATACAATATACATGAATACAGGTATTGTGTTCTTTTTACATCTCCATAAAATAAAACCTAAAAATCATGCAAGAAAAAAAAATTATTTGCTAGAGGAATTGAAGGTTAACCATATTATTTTTGTATAAATTAAAAACCACATTATAATTTTATTTATATTTAATTTATTATTTGCATAAATGATATTACATAAACGAAATGACTGACAAGGAGAGTGCATTGCATTTGGGTCTCGGATTTCCTTCTAACTTTGGGATATTTTTTCTTACATAAAATCATGAAAAAAGCCTCGTTCACTCGGTCCAATGCTCGATTTTTTCCGAGTTATGAGCAGTTTTGTCTGTTTCGCTAAAGAATTCGCATCCACTTTATAGTTTTATAGTTTTCGAACTACTTATTCTATAAGGTTTTTACTTATTGCATATTAAAGTTGAGATTAAAACCTTTCGATTAAAAAAAAACGTGTCTAAAAAGCTCAAGTTTTTCAAAAGTTATAAAGGGAAAAAAATTAAAATATAATTCAGACTAAAATACAGCATTTATTTTTTATGCATATTTTTAGCTAAATATTTGCGCTATTTTTATTTCCTTCATAACTTTTGAACAACCTGATCTTTTTGGACACGTTTTTTTTTAATCGAAAAATCGAGTGTTGGACCGAATGGACGCGGCTTTTTTCATGATTTTAAATAAGAAAAAATATCCCAAAGTTAGAAGGAAATCCAAGACCCAAATGCAATGCACTCTCCTTGTGAGTCCTTTCTATAGACCCATTTATCTTATAAGTACTTTTTAATATTATTAAAATACATACAAATTATTTACAAATTATTTACAAATTACATTCAAGCATTGTATACGAATCGTATCAAGAAATGATTTTCTTTAAACAATTTTATTTAAATGTATAGATATTGTATGAAATTCTATACAACATCCATATAATTTACGATTAGATTAAATATTTATAAGTAATATTTTCATACAATTGTATATTATTTTATATAGATTGTATGCAACAGTTTGTATAGAATTTTATAGAATATCTATACATTTAAATTCAATCGTTTACAGATTATTTAGAATTATTTCTTGATGCAATTGTTATTCACTTCAACTCATATTATTAGTAACAAAAGTTAACATTGATTCGGTGCGGTTTCGTTGACTTGTTCGAAGAACTTTACTTCTAGCTGCTCAATATGTTTACAAAATTTCATTGCTTTAATTAGCTACGATTTCGTAAATTTTAAAAGGTGAGGCAAATTTAACAAGAGAAACTCTTCGCCATCGAATTGCTTTTCTTTAAACCAATGCGCTAATTTTTTACAATCCTTTGTTTCGAATTTTTGAGTGCTAACCTCGTCCGCGTTGGTACATTTTTCATAATTACTTAAATCTCCAGAGCTTATGCTCGTTTCCGAATCTCTTTTTCTTTTTCCTGGTTTTATATAATCAATTTTCCGACTCGCTTTAGTTTGTTCATTAGTCTCTTCTTCGTTTGCACGTTTGCTTCTTCTCCATTTACTTTTAGTTCCCCATGATTTTAACTTTCTTTTCTTTGTGAAGCTGTTGTTAGCAGTGGAATGACATTCATCTGGACATTTGTTCTCTGGTACGCATAAAGGACCAAATAGATTTGGACAGACCATAAGTTTTTTACAAACATTTCTACAAAATTCAGAAACCTTATCGTTTGAGGTGATGACAGCAACCTCTGCTTTGAGGGTTTGATCATTATTTTTTGCTTTTAATATTTCGATTTCGTAGCCAGGCTCTAATTCAGTATCTAATTTTAAAATCTTTAAAATTTGTATGCTCTTATATCCAACTTTTACTATCATTTGTAAAACTTCTTTCATAACCAAGTTCACAGGTCCAGGTCCAATGGTTTTTGGTAGGCATGATAACTTACCTCTTGCAAGCATCGAACCTGCAAAACACTGATGATTGATATAAATTTTTGGACACCAAGAGGAAGAACGAGGTCCTAATCTTACGATATTCAAAAGTTTTTTCTTCTCCATGTCCGGATCGTAACACTTGTATGCTTCAGTATTTTCTGCCATTGTATTCATTTTAATTATTATTCTTGATCGAAAATGTAAGACTTCTTGAAACTCTCAAGATAGATTGATTTTTTTCCTCAAGAACTGACCTTATATAGAGCCTTAGTATTTTGTGATATGTTTAAAAAGGATTATCCCTTGTTCGAACTCTCTCTCTTTGAATTAGTCTTGCGTTCCCTTCTGTTCTTATACCAACGGTATAATTAGGAGGAGTCTTATGTAAATCCCTCCATACATTCTGTTTGCCTCTTTACTTTCTTTTTCTTTCTCTCGTAAAAAGTAATTAAGCAATAAAGTTTTCGAAACTTGACCATAATATACCATTATTTTATTTATCTTCATAGTTTCTTGCGAAACAATAATTATTTTGTTTTAAATATATTGATTATGAATAGACGAATAGAATGATACTAAACTTGTGTTATTTCGCTAAACAAATGCTATCCTCAAAATTTATGTTATATCATAGTTATATTATAGTTTACAAATATTTATATGAATGCATTACTTTATCTATGTTTTAAACCATGTACAAATTAAAAAAAAATGAATATTTATTATCCCAAAATACAGGTTATTCAGAATTTAATCTCATTCTTTTATGTTACTAAAACTCAATATTTATTACAAAATTTACTAACACTTAAATTACGCTTAATCGACTTTCAGCATAGGTAATATGGTACTTAATCCAAAAACGCACCTCTATAACGTGGAATTAGGAACATACATTGAGTCAAATATTCAATATTATAGGTTGATGCAAAGAACGGCTAATTTCTCATTAATCTTTTATTTTTTTGCTTAGAAAATTTCTATAGTCTTCGCGGATGACTATTTTATAATAATAGCATCAGATTAAAAACTTTAAGGAGATGTAAAACGGCCACTGCATCTGTACTCATAAATATTATCTTTCTTTTCATTTTATTGCTGATTTTCTAGAAAAGAAATGCATTAGCTTGTAGTGTGAACCATAATGATTATTTGATTAAATTTTCAAATAAATTCATTCATTAGTTTTTAAGATATTTGGATTTCAGGTACAAAATCGAAAAATGTTAATAAATAATATTGGAACCGAAATTTTTCAATAACTAATGAATGCATTTATTCAAAAATTTAACTAAATAATCTTTATGGCACATACTACAAACTAATGCATTTCTTTACAGAAAATTTTGCAATAAAATGGATAGTCAATATTTATAAGTGCAGGTGGAGTGTCAATCAACGACATGTGTTTTCTCTACCTTTAATAGAATGCGAAATCTAACAAAATTTGAATCTATCTTGTTCTAAAAACTTCTAAATGCTATGAGTATTGATAAGCGTAACGAAATAAAAATATTTCATTTTAATATCCATATGTACAGTGTCGAGCGAGAGATTAAAGTGCGTGTGATATCTCCAGGTTATGTGATATCTAATTAGCCAAAACATCCATACATTAATATTATTAACAAAAATTAAAAAAAAAAACGTTCAAATTTTAGAGTAGTGTGGTCATCCAAGACTATTCTACTATAAATCAATATCGCCGAAATATGCTGCATCAATCTGGTGAAATGTAAGCTTATCATTATGGGTAAATTGAGAAAATTTGAACGGACAACCATATTTAATGAAATTAATTAAGAATTATTATGACATCAAAGAGCACGAATATTTATCAAATACTTGCACAGAATTCATACTACTTTACATTTTAACGTAACATCAACCGTAACGGCTTTGTTCAAGATGACAATTCCCCATTTTATATCATATTTCTTTTTATGCTTAAACTTTGTTTGTACACGCGTTTAAAATAAATAAGTATTTCTCTTTTATTTCTTTTTTTTCTAAACTTATCGCAATAATAAGATAAAGGAAAACATGATAAAATATTACATTTCGCAATGGGTGTGGAAAGACCATTTACAAAATCAGTTTATAGCCCGATTCGTCTTCAACTAGGGCTGCAATGAATTTCATAAAAAAGCCTTTACGCACTAGTTGTTAACCATATTTTTCGCCATAGGAGTTAAAAATAGGCAATATGCAATTTTGAGGTTCGAATTTAAAAATAAAGATTAAAATTGATAACTAAAGCTAAAAAGGATACGATAAAAGTTTATTTTTTCTTTAATTGGGCATATATTAAACCATAAATAGATATTTTTAAAAGGGAGTTAAAAGATTTCATATGAGTTTGTCAAATCAGGTAAAACTTCGAAGAATTGTGTTAATTTTCAACAAATTTTAAATTATACCCATTGTACAAAAATAAAGAGGTAATTTGTTTCATTTACCTATAAAGTATTTCTGTTTGAAAATCAATTTTATAATGTAATAATTAAACATCTACTTTACAACATTAAAAATTATTTTTAATGTCTGAAAGCTTTAAAGTTTAAATTTTTTATTATAATTTGATTTTTTTAACTGTCAAAAACAAATGTTGAAAATTAAATTACTGTTTTTTTATTTCGATTGTTACTATCTAATTCTATATTCAATTATGAATTGAATAAAATAAGTTTCAATAAAAAGAGAAAGTTTACGTTATTGCAAAAATTGAATAATAATTTATTTTAAATTCATATTTCAGACTATACATTATACTGTACTTTTAAAACCATCAATTATACTTTAATTTAAATTGATGATACGTGATCTGCTGTTTAAACTCCCATTCAACATGTTTGACTTTCTTATGTTTAAAAGCATCGAAATTTTCGAAAACAAAAAAGCCATTTCGAAAAAAGTAGATTTGTTTCAAACGTATAAAAGAATGAAAATAAATCGTTTTATGTTCTCAAGAAAAAGATTTTCTCGCTATCGTTGTGTTGTCCATCCGTTGCAGTAAGAGACTCGTCTTCGTCCATATGAATAATGGATGATTTCAAAGCGGAAACACGATGAAAAACTTAAAAGAATAATTCAACGTATTGTAGATATATGGGTTAACGTTTTATGCTCTATTTTCAGTAAATATCGAATAGTTTGTATGCATTGAAATCTGATTTTTAAAAATATTTTTTAAAAGATAAAAATGAAGTTTTCGTTGTTTTTGAATATAAAGAGAAATGATCAATATTATCTTAAATGTTTTGATTTATCGATAGTTTAGTTTTTTTAATAAATTTTTGAATGTGTCTTCTGTTTACTTGTGAAAAAAGTTATGTTGGAATTTATATTAGACATTCAACTTCAATCCTTAGATTTTATCATTTTGCGTTCCTTTAGATCTTGAGGGTTAAACGGTGAGTGTCGATTATAAATTCCACTATGACCCGTCCATAAATTACACGAAGCTTTTTGTATTTTCAGTTGCTCTCTTTTCCCTTTTCATCTGTATGAGAAATCGTAAGATTTTTCAAATATTTTCAATCTTATGCAATTTTTGAAATTTTTAAAAATTTCACAAAAATTAATTGAATATGAAATAAAAATTATTAAACTACTTGAATGATTATCGAACATTGAATGACATAAAAATGATATATCATTAAAAAACAAAACATAATACTTATTAAATATTTATTTTAATCGATCATCCATGAATTTTAATGTTATCAATTATAATAAGTTAATTTCATTGTTCAATTGATTCCACAAAAGATAATGAATCTATATTATTATTGTAATTTCTATTATCTCATTCATTGCTTCCATATTCAATCATCTTTTCTTTAAGAATGTATATCAGTTTTTCCATTGCACTTATAAATATGTTAAAATATAATTTTTTGGTTTTAAGATATTGCTATCTTTTTATAGCATAGCAAAGATTACATTTATAAATCTGTAATAAAAAAATTTTAATCTATTGTGCAAAATTGACTATTTTAATATGTAGGTTTAAAAAATACATTTTTTACAATGTACGCTCAAAAAAGTTATTAAGTTTGAAAGTTAACAATGTGTATAATAAATAACTGTAAAAGCATATTTATTATAAATATCTATTGATTAAGTGACAAATGTTTCAATGCTTGATTGTTTAAATTAAACATATATACTAAATAATCATCGATTATTAAGTTATTTAAAAGCTTAGAGTTTCTCTATTGTTGATGAAAATTTGACGATCCAACTCATCATTAATGGTTTTCCTATTATTATAAAATAGCTACCAAAAGTATCATGTTGCAGAATAACACCAGAAAGTTGACCACTTAATGGAACCTTTCGTATTTCTACTTTAATGAATACTCGAACGCGTTTCTAATTATAAAAATTACATTTAAATTATAGTGGTTAGACTCCTCAATAACAGATGATATTACAAGTATCCAAATACCTGTAACAAAAAATGTATAAATATTTTATATGTATTTACAATTAATTTCATACCTAAATAGGATTCTTTTTTATTTCTTTAATGATTTCCTTTAGATTAAATAAAAATATGTTTCTTTAAAACTTATTCTGCAGCTATTATTTGTGATTTTTAAAGTTTAGTATATGTAGTTACTAATTTTCATGACTAAGATAAGTATATAAATGTTTATACCATTCATAAAATGTTATTAAGTTTAGAAAATTTAATTAAATTTTTAATTAAAACAAAAATTATATAAAAGCAAAATAAATAATATTGTTATAAATTTTTGTTTATTAAAACTTTGTTTATGTATTGAAGAAAAAATAGTTTTTTTTAACAATATATTTTTTATTATGCCGATGTTTTGTTAAAACTTTTAATAAAATTAGTTATTCAAGATCAAGTTGTATTTTCTTTATTAGAAAAAGAATTACAACAATAGAATCATTCACAAAGTTAAATTATGTTAAGAAAAAATGGTTAGTTTTTTGTTTGAAATATAAGATTCTTTGGAATCATCTTTAAATTACAAAAGGAGTTTTTTCAAAATTTTGAACCTCCTCGACCTCCAATGTAAAAAAGTGTAAGATTTTCTTAACTCCCCTCCCCCCTACTTCTTACATAATTAAATATAATATATAAAATTCAAAACATAAAGTAAAGCATCTTTTTATAATCTTTTTATAAATGAAAATTAAGTTATTCAGATTTTGACCAAGAAGTTTGAACCCGCTCTTTTTCTCAATATACTGGTATTTCTGAGTTGTCACATATGTGACTTTTCTATAGTCAATAAAATCATTTTATTCCGACCAGTATGGTCTCTATTAACTCTAAAAGCAGGTTGAAAGTTAGATATAACTGACTTCTAAAATTTAGCGGGAATAAAACACTTTATTCCCGCTTTTATGGGAATAAAGTACTTTTTCCCACTCCATTTTAAAAAAAACACACTAATAGAAATCATTTTTATTAGTGTGAATAAAATTAAATTAAAAATTTGTAACTTTGACATGTAACCTTATTGAATTAAATGAAAAATTATTCATTATTTTCAAATAAAGTATAGATACGTATAAAATGTTTATCAATCATTAGCTTTTTTTAAGATTAAAACGAGCTATTTTTTAAGTTGGGTTAAATACTGAAAAAAGATTTATTTATGATCAACTATAAAAAATTTCATGTGGTTTTCGTGCACTTTCAACATTGCACGGTTAGGGTTGGATCGAATGCGAAAAGAACACACGGATAACATATCGAATCATACTGAATATCGTCGGTTTGGCGGAGCAAGGATACACATCGTTTTTCGTTTGGAAAAGGGGACACCTCTATTTAATTTAACACGGAGGTGTCCCCTTTTCCAAACAAAAAACGACGTATATTCTTGTTCCACCAACCCGACGATCAGTTTTTAACAACCCGCATAAAAAAAATTTGTATTGCCAAGATATTGGTGAAACAATATCCAATATATTGCATTTATTTAATAATCCCTTGGCAAAATTTTTCCAATATTTCGCCAACATTTAGCATTTATCAATCCCTAGGGCCAAAACCCACATTATTCCCACATATTGGCAATATATTGGATATTGCTGATATATTGGATATTGCTATATCAATATGTATAATGATAAATAATTTCAAATAAAAAATCAAAGTTTTACCACATTTAATTGAAAACTTTTTAACTTTTTTTTATATCATATCTATAAAGTATACAATATAGGTGATATTAAAATCTTAAATATAATATATAAAAATAAAATATTGGTAAATTAAATTCAGAAATCTTTTTTTGCAAAACAAAAAATATATTTAGTAAAATAATTTTTCAAGTCAAATTTTACGAATATAAATATAACAAAAAATCTATTATACTAATTGTATATTTACATTACAATTTGGTTGAAATAATTTCTGAGTAACAGAAATGTTAAATCAAATTTAATCAACACAAATCGACTTATGTCATTTTTGTAAATAAGAAAAAGATTAAATCATTTTTAATTTTAATAAATACAACTTAAAGAAAATAGTTCATATATTTTATTGTTCAAAATGTTTCATTAATTTGAATAATGACGATTCTTTATGTCTTTAATGTAATAATAATTCAATAAATTATTTTCTTGAAATTTCTTTAATTTCACAATTAAAAACATTATATAAACGACCTTATTTTTACGAAAAAATAATTAAATGTCCTAGAAATCAGTCACTTCAAACTCAAAAAATTTTCTTTCGCACTCAGGGCGTGAAATTCAATTTTTGATGTCTATTCTTAGAGGCTAAAATAGCTCTTTTTTACCCAAGGGCAAAAAAGTAATTTTTTTACACAGGGCGCGTACAGTGGGTACTTTACTCCCTCCCAGCGAAAAGTAAGGTACCCACTGTACGCTGCCTGTGTAAAAAAATCGTATATTCTCCACGGGAGTAAATGAAAAATCCCTTAAATCGTATGTTTATCACCCTCGCCTTCGGCTCAGGTGACATTTAACATACGATTTAAGACATTTTTCGTTTTTACTCCCTAGGTGAATAATATACTATTCTAATAAGCGTAATTGATTTTTACTAATAAGAAATTTACTTTTCGTGTCTCAGAATTATACTGAATGGTGGATGAGTCGATGTATAAATTGAGTAATGGGTGCATGGTGCAATGAATTCATAGGTGGATTCATGGGACGATAAAATGACGGCTCAATGGTTCGATGGACAGATCGATAAATATGACGATAGGTCGATGGGCGGATAAATATTAATGTCGATGGATCACTAAATGAATACGTCGATGGGTTGATAGACTGATTGGTGGATAGATGAAATAGTCGATGGGTTAATGGGCGCATAGATGAATTTTTTCGAAGGGTTCATGGGCCGATGGGCGGATAGATGAATTTGTCGATTGATTGACGGTCCGTTGGGCGGATAGATGAATTTGTCGATGGGTTGATGGGCGGAATTTGTTGATGAGTGGAACAAAGAATTCGTTGATGGGTTAATGGATGGATGGATGAATTTTTTGGTGGATGTCAGAAGTTGAATGGGTCGATGAGTTGATAGGTCTATTGATCGATGAATTCATGGGTAAATGGGTTAATTGGTCAATAAATCAATGGGTCGATAGGTTCATGGTTCAATAAATTGATGGTTGCATGGGTAGATGGGTCAAAGAGTACGTGGATCGGCAGGATGATGGGTCAATGGATTCATGGGTCGATGGGTCATTGGTTTTGATGAGTTGATCTGTCGATGGGCTGATGGGTTCGTAGGCAATTTCTTTAATTTTCCTCCTTTCGTACCCAACTGCTTCTTGTCGAGGCAAATTCGACAGTCTTATTTTCTCATTTTCATTTTAATTTTATCATCTATTAATGCCGTTATTTTTTGTATTATTTATGAATTTATTTTTAATGTGGCTAAATTTGACGCCCTTCGTGTATCAAAAAGTAATATGTTATCTACGGAAGTAAAGGTGTTTTTGCCCTCGTCTTTATTGTCACCCTCGCTTCGCTCAGGCTTCAAACTCGACTCAGGCAAAAATCACCTATTTTACTCCCTTGGTTAACAATGTACTATTCTGATATTTATGATGGTTTGCTGTATCAAGAAATGCTCCGTTCAAATAAAATATTAAGTGATCCCGACAATATATCTTTTACATGGTATTCTGACGGCGTTAGAATTTTTAAATCTTCCAAATACAATATTTAGACGTTTTATTTAACAATTAATGAATTTCCTTACAAAGAACAACATAATATTGAAAATGTGTTGTTAATTGGCTTGTGGTTTAGAAAACTAAAACCTAAAGTTAATCTCTTTTTAACTTCCTTAAAAAATTCATTAAAAAAATTGTATAAAGGTATAGATTTTGAAGTACCCAACGTAGATAAACCTATTAAGGGTATACTCTTGATTGACAAATCAAGAGTATACCCTTTTGAGAAGAAATTAACTTTGCGAACTGATAGCGAAACCATTCTGCACGGTCAACAAACATATGTTAGTAATATTAAAGTTTGCGATGTTGAGGGACCAACAATGCTCTAAAATTGTACCAAAATTCATTACATTAACCGGTAGTCCAGGGGCAAACTACATAAGTCGTGGCCGACCAAGGTCCTCGATTCTAACCAGGTTTTTGTTTATATATTTCGACCTACCGATTTCGAATTTTTTTGGGTAGAAAGTCTAAAAATGGCGCATTTAATAATTATTAACAATTTTTATAAACAAATTATAGAAATGCGTTTTTTCTAGAAAAAAAAATTTTATCATGTTTTTAAGGTTATTTTGAGCAAAAAAGGTTCTCATGAACATATTGCTAAAATGCACTAAATCGGCAAAAAACAATCACAGTTTGAAAAAACGCGATTTTTCAAAAGTTTGACAGCTTATAGCTAAGCTTCTACTGCTTTAATTTTTACTCACAATAGCTTAAATTGTTTATTAAAATGTAAACTTAAAGATTACATTAGTTGGTACGACAGTATTTATAATGAGTACATTACCCATTAATCGCTCAAAAAGTACTGTATACCCCTGGTAGAAATTTGAACATTAAAAATGGTGTAAACAACAATTTATGACCATTTTTAATAGTAATATTTTGTCATGTCAATATTGGCGAATAAATGGCAATTTTTTGCTGAATCTGCAGAGCTCAAATTTTTTGGTATATTGGTTAGCATCTTATAGGCAAAAAATGCTAATATAAAAATGTTGTTAAAAATTTTTGTATTTAGCCAAAAAAATACGCATTTTAAGTAAACGGAGAGAAAAAATCAGTAACAGCTATCTAAAAATTAGGTAAACTGTGGACAACTTTTTTTGACTAGTTATATAACTTTTTAGTAATGAGTCCTTAATTTTTCAGATCATAGGTAAAATCATAACCTCGCTTTTGCCACGTGGCGAGAAAATATAGATTAGTATTTATTCACATTCCTTCGTCAATGTTTATTTTCATTGGAATTTATAAAAATAAAAATAATATTAAATTTTATTAAAATAAAAATATGAAACGCAGTACGAAACGAGTATAAAAATATCGTTTTTTAAAATAATAAATGGAAAATTTTATTAATCGTTTAAAAATAACCTCTAACAATCCGATCACAACTCAAAATATACGCGCGAATATATTAACAAAAGTGATTCTATTAATGATTAATGATAACTTTCAAGAAAAAACCTTAAATGATTCTTAATAGTAATCAATTAGAGCACAATTTGATAGACTCTACTGTTAACTATCTATATTCAAATAATAGTGGATCAGACTCAACATTTTATTAGCATTTTTTAGCACTATGAAGGTTGAAAAAAACGTTTCATATTAGTTCAAATAATGGCCATAAAACATTCCCATTTTCTGCTCTTCACTTTAAAGAAATGGCCATAAAATGGTAGAAAAAGCGTTTCATTTTCTACCAGGGACGTGCACCCGCGCGCTGACCTGCGACAGGGACTGTACATAGGTAAGCTGTAAATGGTACTTTTTTGGGCGATTAAATTTTGAACAATAAAATATATGAACTATTTTCTTTAAGTTGTATTTATTAAAATTAAAAATGATTTAATCTTTTTCTTATTTACAAAAATGACATAAGTCGATTTGTGTTGATTAAATTTGATTTAACATTTCTGTTACTCAGAAATTATTTCAACCAAATTGTAATGTAAATATACAATTAGTATAATAGATTTTTTGTTATATTTATATTCGTAAAATTTGACTTGAAAAATTATTTTACTAAATATATTTTTTGTTTTGCAAAAAAAGATTTCTGAATTTAATTTACCAATATTTTATTTTTATATATTATATTTAAGATTTTAATATCACCTATATTGTATACTTTATAGATATGATATAAAAAAAAGTTAAAAAGTTTTCAATTAAATGTGGTAAAACTTTGATTTTTTATTTGAAATTATTTATCATTATACATATTGATATAGCAATATCCAATATATCAGCAATATCCAATATATTGCCAATATGTGGGAATAATGTGGGTTTTGGCCCTAGGGATTGATAAATGCTAAATGTTGGCGAAATATTGGAAAAATTTTGCCAAGGGATTATTAAATAAATGCAATATATTGGATATTGTTTCACCAATATCTTGGCAATACGAATTTTTTTTACGCGGGAAAGTAAACAAAACAATGTTGGCAGATCTAGGGTTAGAAATAAAACAAGTCGCATTCTACATTATCTACGATCTTAGCCCGCTCATGCCACCTTGATGTTCTCAAAGATTTAAAATTTAAATACAAAGTGCCTAGTCAAAAAGAGTAGTCTAAGAAAAAATGAACAAATAACGCTATAGATGAATAAATTCATAGTAGCTGCTAAGTAGATACCTAAAAAAAGCGTCCATTTTCTTACTTGATTCTATCATTTCCTGACTTCTATCAGTTACTGCAAGCCATTGTTAAGTTTATATTTAATAAAAAATATGTACTGATTTTGTACGCTTGAAGTGTACGCAAAATAGCGCAAGACATTTGTGAAGACTTAATTTAATAACGAAAAAGTAAATTTTATTTTGCTATTATGCATTGCGGTTAGTCATAAACTAGTGTAAAATAAATTTGATTTTGCTATTATGCATTGCGGTTAGTCATAAACTAGTGTAAAATAAATTTGATTTTCACCATAGTAATAAGCATTTTTTTAAATATAAAACTTTTCAATGTTTACTATTAGCATGTATAATGTGTACTTTGTAATTAAAATCGCCTTACATATTACAAAATTATTATTATTACCGATTAACTTATCAATCTATTATCTTAGTATCCCTTGATTTATCCATCCTCTCATCAGTCTATTTTTTCTTCTTTCTATTAGAATTATATACAATAAGAAATGTGAATAAGTTATTATTTAATAATATTTGGTAAATAAACGTCATTAGAATCTCTATACTTTAACATACCTAAATTTATGAAAGTTATACATTGTTTTATTTGAAATTGAGGTTTCAGTGGCTTACTCGGTAAGATAATGGATTAATAATCTCGAGGACTCGAGTTCGAATCCTGCTCACGGCTAATTTATACAAGCACCACTGTACATTACGCATATTTTGTTCAGAAACACACTGAAAATCTCTGTCACTAATTCGCATCGTAATCGTTAAATACAACAACATTAAATAAAATTTAAAAAAATTATTTGAAATCGTGTTTTTATTTGTCGAAATTTTTATTTTAAAATCTGTTAAAAATTTATTTACAAATTTTAACAATAAAAAATTGTGTCTTAAATGAAACTCTTTTATGTGTTGGAATTTCAAAAAATTTGTTTAATGTAATTAAATAAAAAAAATTAAAAAAAGGAAGTTGTATTTTTTATTAAAATTTTAAGCAAAATTAATTAAAATAAAATTAAAAAAAATTTTGTATACATTTAAATGAAATTTGTTTCAATTATATAAATCTTATTTATTCTCTTTTTAGTATAAATAAGGCACTCCGTGGAGTGGTCGTGACTAAAAACCTGTGAACAAGGTTCAATAGTTATAATGAACTTATTACTTTTAATCTTTACTGTAAAAAGTCTGTATGCATCTCTCTTGGTAACAACAAAGTTTAACAAAATCAGTTACAACTAACGTAATATTACTCTAATGTCTTTAGTTACTGTCAATTAAATAATGTGTTTATTTTTTAACTAAAATTTTTCAGTTTTTCATTTTTTGAAAATATATTCAAAGTGATTTTTAACTTCATCCTAACGTGTATCATATATATATCTTTCAATTCTTACAGTAAATTTTCACTAAATTAAATTTATTATATCTAAAATAATATATTAAAATATATTATCTTCGACCATTAGACTTAAGACATAAAATAATTATTATATTTAATCGGTTTTAAAGTTATTTAATTAGCTCATATCTTTTTTTAGTTACTATCCTTCGTGAGTTTAAAATTAGTTCAAAATAGTTTGTAAGATAAAAATTTTCTTTCACCAATGTTTTTGTAAAAATTATAATAGTTAATAGTAATAATAAGTTGTTACAATACATGAATTTAGTGACAACTCTTCATTAAACTGGTGCAATTTTTAAAACATTTTTTTCCATGTGCTTTTTCATAATTTAATTAAAATTTAAAACAATTTTACAAAAATTAGTATTATTATTAAAGTAAGTTTTTCAATAAAAAAAAGTAGTTCTCAAAAAAATCAACATCAAATTCCATTTTTAAAGTATCTCTAAACGGGCTAAAAAGGAGGAAAGAACCTGGAGTATATATAGGTGTGTGAAGACCTTAAAGGTCGAGCGAAAAGGGGCAGAGAGAGAAAGAGCGTGAGAGAGATAAAGAGAAAGAGCAGAGTGTAGCGCGGGACCCCGGGAAATCAATACCGTCGAAACTGTCGTCTCCCCTCTCTCTTTTCTTTCTATCTCTCCAACTCTGAATGCTACCTGGTCCTCTTCAAGCAGAGCTTTTGCATCCCAAGCTGTTGGAATGTTCCGTTTAGTAGCTTGTACTGGCTAGACGAATTTCTTCCTTTTTATGTATCAAGGCTTGAATTGTTCGGGAAGTTACATAATGTTAGGCTTACACTTCATGTAAAAAGATAAGGGTGAAATTTTTTTTACTCTTAATCGGTAGTTTTTAATTTTAATACGATTGCTATTCATTAAGTTTATTTACATAAGATAACATTTTTTAATAATTTTAAAATTAAATTTCATGTTTAAACATAACTAATTTAATATTTTATATTGTTATATTCATAATAGTGAAATATTAATTATTTTCAATGACTTTGAATTACTTATAAAGCATTTTCATATTTCACTGTAAATTAATACATCATTATTCGAAATTTAATGACGTAATGAAATTTGATGATCAAATATATCGAATATTATTTTAATAATCAAAGTAAAAACGATATCAAATTCGTGTTATACATTAATATGTAATAATTACTTTGATATGTCAGTAATGCAATAATTTTGATTTTAAATTTTTAATTAAAAATATAAAAGAAAATAAAATCAATTTTGATAAAAAATTGTGCAAGTTTTATTTATTTTAAATAAAAAATTCGTTTCTGATTTATTTAAAAATTTATTTTTCCCGTTTACGTATTTTTAAATTAAATCTTTCACGAATATATATCTTACTTTATAATTTAAATACCATACCTTAGGATTTACTTTTCCTGATAAACCGAATTATCCGATTAAATAAATATTATCACAAGAGCTTGTTGCAGTATTCAAGAGGATGAACTTTATAGCAATGTAAATCATTCAATCGCCTCTGCCGCACATCGAAAATACGAACAAATAATCTATTCAGCAGTGCTCTCTCATGTTTTTGCGTCATCAGTATATAGTACCGTATTATCGGTA
This sequence comes from Anastatus disparis, assembly GCA_017163975.1. NCBI lineage: Eukaryota > Metazoa > Arthropoda > Insecta > Hymenoptera > Eupelmidae > Anastatus > Anastatus disparis. Next base: position 9,927,013 of record JAFFSR010000251.1, read on the forward strand.
ATACAGCCTTTGCGTCACTTGAAAACATCGAGAGAAGAAAAATACAAAATGACAAAAGAGGTTTTAACAAAAGAGTAAAGATGTAGGATAAAGAAAACTAATGTATATACATATACAAAGATGTAGAAAGAAAAAAAACGGATGAATGTGTGAAGGAGGTACTTGTATCATTGAAGTAGTAGTTTTTTTTTCTCCTCATTGTCGCGTTTTACTTTCTCTTTTTTATACCAAGGGATGTTGTGTATGTATGTGTTTTTTTTTGTAGGAAAAAATAGCAAAGGAATGTAGAGAATTTTGATTGTGAATTTAGTATAAAATAGTCGAGTACTGGTCAACTTTTTCATAATTTTTTATTTATTTTTAAATTTATACATAATGTATAAATATAAAAATAAAAATATGATAGATTTATTGTCTGCTAGGTATATAAATTTTAAAAATTGCTTACACTTAAACAAATCCCAATTAAATTCAACAATAATTTATCAATTATTTATGCTTTATTTAGTATTAAAAAATTTGTTACTTTGTCAAGAAAAATAAAATGTTTAACTTTTTTTTAGTATTATTTTAAAAAATTTTCAATTTGAAATTATTCACATTTATTTTGTGTGATTTATGTAAATATTAAATTTTTGTACATAAGCATAAAACTGATAAGTTACAATGGTCCTAATCCTATTCAGCTTTGACGTCATACAGATAAAAAAAAAGTTGAATTAACATTACGACGCTAGACTTCTGTAGATTTATATCAGAATTATTCTGATCAGATATTTCGGTAGATAATATTTCTATACAGGTAATATGATAAAATAAATTTGCTTACGCACTTTGATTATTTTTCTTATGCGCATCAACATATTACTACATAAAACTCATTTTTTTTACTTTTAGAATTTGAATTTTAAAATTATTTATTTTTTTTAGAGAGAAAAAGTTTTGTAATGGTGAAAAGAGCTTAAAAGCTTTTTGTAAACACGTATTATGTTTACACATAAAATCATCATTTAATCAGGTTTAATTTCATGTAGAAGTATTTTGATAAAATAAAATGAAACACAAACAAATTTTTTTACTTTAATTATTTTTATTTTGTATCCTATTTTTTCAATTTTTAAAAATCAACTTTCTTATACTTCCCTTTAACTTGCAATGTGTCGTTTTTTTCGTGTCATAGACTTTTACAATCTGTTTTTATCACACTTTTAGATGGTGCATAAAAATGAAATTTTATAGGGTAGTTTGAGTTGATAATACAATATTCCTATTGTATTGACAACACGATATTCTATTGTTAAACAATCATCATCCTCTATTTTTAAAGAATAGATTTAAAAAAGGAAGGGGGTTAAAAATATTAATGATGAAAAAAATTTTTATAAGAGCTTTTCGAAGTTGTAGGATACAATTTTTACAATCACTTTACATAGCCTCTTATTTTAAAGAGAAATTTTTTGAGGGTTGAAACAATAAAAAATTAGTAAAATATAAATTTTGTGGATTTATAGGATACGATTTTAACAACAATTATGTTATTTTTTATTTCAAGGATTATTATTAATTATTATTGAGATAGAAAGGGGGTGAAAAAAATGAAAAATGGTTGAAAATATTTTGAGAAGTTTTTTATAATCAGGAACACGTTTATTTTTTAATATAATTCATTTAAAAAAAGTATTATTAAAAAAAGTTTTGTAATTTTTTTTTATAATATAATGTTGATTTTTCAAATATTCACAAAAGTTTTAAACAGCTTATATTCGCTTTTCACTTTTCATAAGGATTTTAATGATAACCGTCATAATTATTTTCATATGAGCAATGTTTCATTTATTTACAATACAATGTTGAAACGAGAAAATTGTAAAATATAACTTTATGATGTATTAACAGATTATTAAAAACAATCAATGTACTATATACAATGAAATTTTCAAGCTTTTATGAATTATACTTTTTGTTATTCGTCATGAAGTTGTTTTCGATTGATCTTCAACAATTCGAACAATTTTTAATAATCTACGTAGAACTTTTTTGAAGTTTATTATTTTTACGTACATTTGACAAGTTTCTTTATTTTATTATTAAAAATAATATTTGAAATTCTTATGAATTTCAAATTCACATAAGTACACAGACAGAATTTTTATATAAAATTTACAAAGGCATTCTGCATAAAATTACAGCAACATTTCTTCTTCAATTATTATGATGAAATTCTACAAAATTTACAGAAAAATTCTGTAAAAATTACCTTGATCACGACAAAAATTATTGGACGGATTTTTAATTTTATCTATGTTTAATAATAATTGAAAAACGTACGTATAAAAGAAGCTAAAAATACATAATTTTCTCCAATTATAATAATGGTCACCGTAATTTTTATGGAAAAATTCTCTCCGTATAGCGATTTCTCATTAGACACTTTATCTTTCACTTCTTTTCTCCATCTTCTAGTCTAAGTTTAACAAATTACTTTCATTTTTTCTATGATTCAGAACATTTTTTTTTCAAATTAAAAGAATTTTCTATATATTATAGCAAAATAAATATTGTCTCAGAGTTATCACTGCAAAAGCATTTGTGTGAAAACACAAGAACTAATCATTTTGAAAGAAAAATCCAGCAATCTCACTTATTCTTAGCAAGTCATCCGCGTTATCTGCGTCGTGACCATTGTTGGAGTTGAAAAAAAGTAGAAATAAAAAAACAAAAGATTGAACAAATGGCTTAGCACAATTTTTTTCTTTCTTCTCTCTTCGATACCTTCGACGGAGATGACGAACGAACATTTCAAAGCACTTCCTCAAGCGCTTTCCAATTTTCGTTAAAGACTTTGTCTTATATTTCTTTTTTTCGTTTTCTTTTCTTCTATAGATTATTCGCGCTAACGGAAATAGAAAAGCACCTTGTTTCAATATTTTTTTTTCTGAACGAGGTCGTCATTTTTTTTTCTTTTACGTTGATTTGGTATAATTACGCAAAAAATTGGTTGATTTTGATTTTTGAAGGAATATTAAAAATTTTGATTCTTAACATAGTAAAAGTTTTAGATAGAATTATTTTTCAAAGCTTTCTTATTTAAAAAGCCTATTAAAAGTTCGATGCATAAAGAAGATATTTAAATTTTTAAATAATAAAAAATAAAATTTATAATGCAGAGTGAATAAACTAATTTATAAGAAACCAACATGTGATTAATTATTTATTAAATATTAATTTTGGGAGATGGGTCATGTTATATTTTAATAGTTATTATTTCTAATTCCAAAGATACAAATAATTTAATTTCATCGAAATTGTACAAAAATTTGAAAATACAAAAATTACAACATAAAAATTTAAAGTATATTAACGAGTATTGTTTATTAGAATAATATATGGCAGTAAGGGTAGATAAAAAGTTTTTTTACCAATTTTAAAACTATCTTTACAAAAGAACAAATTTCATTAAATTTAATATTATTTTTATGAAATTAAAATAATGTTAATTATCAGTTTACGATACGTAATTATTGTAATATTAATTATAACACGCTGTTAAAAAAGTAACGATAGTTTTATTACAATTGTCCTTTGTTTCTACTTGCTGAACTTAAGAAATTAAATCATAGTACTCAAAAAATATAGTCTGAGATGCTATTGAAAATGTTTGTGCATAAAGTAAAACTTGTTCTTAGTTCCAAGAAGAAGAACAAGAAGAAGGCAAAGTTTCTAATTAACGTCAAAAAAAGTTAGGCTACTGACTTTAACAACACGTAAGTTTTTCAAAGTATGTAAAAAAAGCATGTCAAACAAAGAGCAGGACATAATTTATGCTTGAGTATAAGTTTTCTATGCTTTCGCGTTATGTATTTATTAATTTTGTTACTTGAAGTATCCAATAATTAAAATTTCATGCAAATTTGAATACAACAAGTTATTGTTATTAAAACGTAGTTAAAATAATGTTTATAACATTTTTTTTATTTATAAGTTACTGTAACAATATTTAAAAGATTTGTAAATAATAAATTAATAAAATAATATTGAAATATTTTATTATAATATTATATAATAGTACATTACGATACGTGTGACCTACGGACAACGCAGTGCTATAAAATTTATTTTGTCGACAATAAAAATGCAAATAATTAAAAAATTTGAAGGGATTTAAATTATTTTACTGAAAATTAATTAATTTTTAATAAAATCATTTTCCAATACATAGTAAACAGATAATTATTAAAAACTTGCTGACAAATTTTACAAAAATTTTAAGAAATTTAAATTTATTTAGAATATTATAAAAAAAACTACGTTAATAATCTATAATCTAAAATAAAAAAACTTTCGCGCTTTTAATAAATGATCTGTCGGAGCTTTCATTAAGTATGTTTTATAAACCATAAAATTTTTTTACTGAATTTCAAGAAAAAGCTCGATGACATATTAGTATTCTGGATTGATATAGAACTTTCTAAAACATTGGAAAACTCATCTTAAATATTCAGAAATTTTCTGAAAGATGAAACGTAAAGAGCGCATGTGTTACACGTTTATTTTAGTCACGAACTTAATCTGATAACATCAAACTTGTAAAAAAAATGAAAATCTGCCATCGGTTAATAATAAAATGAGGTTATTTAAGGAATAAAGGACAGTGACCCAGATTGAAAGAGAAGTTTTTACGACCTTGAACAGGATGTTTGTACACACACACACACACACAGAAATATTTAAATAAATTTTATTATATTATATAGTTATGGTAAGACCAATTCGGAGTATTACTAAAATTACTATATTAACTAATAAAATTTGGTATACTTGTAGTGAATTTTTCTATAAGTTGCAAATATTACTAAAGTTATAGAAAATTTTACTATTTAGTGTTGTAATTTTTTTCGTTCTGCAAGTTTGTCTCTCCATAACCATTAAGTATAGTAAAATTCAATCAAACATTTCTCTCCATGTATCGAGTAAATATTATTATTTGACTGAAGTTTTATTGATAAATTTAAAATATAAGATTGTTTAATTATTTATTAAGCTTCATATTTTTTGTTATAAGTTATTGAAATTCTAAGTTCGATGCAATTCTTGTGCGCAGGTGATATAGGTCCGAGTCGAAATTACTTGTAAATTCATTCCAAGCTGTTTTTTTTTATTATTGGTCGAAATTTCAAATATTTAAAATAATTAAACAAAAGCAAAAAAATTAATAACTTGTATTAAAAAAATTTTAAAATTATATTGATGCTTAGAAGAGACCTTATGATTTGTAAAATGAGAGGGAATGAATAATATCATATTTCTATTCTATTTTAATAAAAAAATTAATTTTATTAAAATATTAATAATTTTGAACAAAAATAAAAAGATAACTTCATGTCGTATCACAATAAGCTATATTTTCTTTCAAACAATAAAATTATTTTTATTGCTTCGTTTGAAAAATAGACAGATATGCAGCAATCACTAAAGTATGCTCTTCAGTTTAAATGAAGTTCTGCAGTTATATCTCGAGAAAAATGCAAATTTTTTTTATGATTCTTTTATAGCTTTTTGAAATTAGAAAAAGATGGAAAATGATGAATCTAATCTGATGTAAAATTTGAATTTTACGGATCAAAATAGATTGAAAACTGTAGATGATTTTTTTTTATTAATGAACATTTGACTCTTGTAGAGCTTCGAAAACTCATAGTGCATAAATAAACTAAAGCTACTATAACAAAAAAGAACTTTATAATTTTTAAAGTTCTGTACAGGACAAATTCACTTAAACGAAAAAAATCAAGCTATTTAGGTGCGAGAAACATCTCTAAAAAGAGTGTATTTTCGTAAATAAAAAAAATCGAGAAAGTGGTCGTTAGCGTTCTGTTAGCCAATTTTTTTTTAATCAAAGCTTACAACTCACAGATTAAGATTTTTTAAAAATTTAATTAGTCCACGTTATTTGGAAATCGAAGTAAATACTTCTTGAGAACAACATGACTCGTCTATAGTAATTGTTACTAATCCAAAATGTTAATTTAACTATGTTTAGATTATATGAGGAATATGATTGAAGTTACTAAAAAAATTAGTAAGCCTAACGATATTTTTTTGTCAATGAATCTCTTGCAAATGTTTTTTTCTATGCTTTTCTTGTGATTATTGGAAAATGTACTTATATATTCTGTTTCTTCAAATTCATTTTCAGTCTTTAGACCAAACAAGTTTGTTTATACTATTACTTGGAATCATATAATATATGCATAATCATAAAAACATTTTCAAATAACTTTTATTCGAAAGCTCATTCGATAACTTATTTTTTTAGATAGTTCATTTTTTTAAAATTGTATAAGCTGTATCTTCATTAAAAATTACAAAAATAAAAAGAAAAAAATGTTAAAATGAAAGTTTCAAAATTCTTTTGAGAATACTTCATCGAAATTTCATTTCTTCCATTGTAATATTATTTATTTTTAGGGAAAAAAATTTTCATTTATAAGAAAAGAGTATTTTATTCGGTTTTCAGATTTTCTTTTAACTTTGGGATTTTTTTTCTTACATAAAATTATGAAATGAGCCGCTTTGTTTGATTAAATGCTCAATTTTTTAAAATTAAAAGCTTTGAAAGAATTAAAATAAAGATAAAATGCAGTGTTTACTTTTAACGCACATTCACAGCTAAATATTTGCAGTGTTCTTTTAACTTGCAAATATTTGCAAGCTAAAAGAAAATCTGAGATCTGAATGCAATGTACTTTCTTTGTAAGTTTAGATCTATAATTATGAATAATACATATTCACTAAGAAATTTTCATTGTCATTGGAAATGTAGACAAATCGTTATATTGGCTTGTATCTTGGGGTTAAATGAGTCAACTCGAAAGTTATAAAAAAATTTCATATAAACGAGCTATGCGCATTTCGCACGAAGGATTTTTTCTTTTCTGACATTTTGTTTTCAGGAAAATTCAAATATATGTAAACATGTCCGGCTTGTTATATTTTTTTTATCAATGAACATTGTACGAAATATTTCATGCAACTGAATTTTTTATTGATTTTTTTCATATTATATAGAATTTTCGCTTTCTTATTATTTTTTTAAAATGAAAATAAAATTTATAAGATGTACAATTTTTTACTTTTTTTATATGATACGTGTATAAGACAAGCCAGTGGCTGGTGACATATTACTTAATGTGGTGTCAACTCACGACAGAGACATATTAAATGAAAGCACCAGAAGCAGAGATTGCACTTAATCCGGCTAGGTGCCAACCCCATGCTTGAACCACTAAGTTTTTATTTTATAAGCTTTTTAAAAATTATTCATATAATTTGTTTATGTTAATTGACATATTTTTGTGCTTATGTATTAAGCAAATGGTATTTTCTAAAAATACCTGTTTGTACAGGATTGTATTAAATTAATACATTTATTCTTATACGAAAAATTAAATATATAACCAATATACTAAAAGTATAATAAACAATTACTTTTTTATAAAATATTAAATTTTGTAGTAATAATAATAAAATTAAATTCGTTCGAAATAATTCATTTTCCTCTGGATTTTTGCTATCGGAAATGTATCAACATACGGAAAATATAATTTCATAAAAATAAATTCATTTTGCTTTTTTACACCCTCTTACATTAGTATAAAGTAGAATTTCCCCCTTAAAAGCAGAATCATGTAGCATAGGTTGAAAATTATGTCGATTCATAGTTTGTTCACTGCTTTATAGCATTATATACTGAAAACTTTTTACGCATAAGTTATACGTTTCTCTAATCCTGCATTTGGTTATAACAACTTTAGCTCGTAATTTAAACTTTTATGAATTTTTCGCAACGATTTATTTGATTGTTTGAGAATTTGATCAAAAATTTGAATTTTTAGTTAGATAATATTCGTTAAGAATTTTGAACATTGTGCTGGCAAAACTAATAATTTTTTACAATGCCATTATTATTATAATATTTTCACATTATTTATTTTGCATTATATTTTATTTTATATGATGAAATTACAGAAATAATTTTAAATAAGCATATATTGCATTTGATTATCATACTATGTAAGCTATTACAGTAAAATTTTGTAAAAAATTTTTTATCTAATTGAAACAAATTTATAACCGTTAAATATAATCGGAATTACATTGGACTTCTTTTGATTTTTGTGGAGCCTCTTATTAATTCCAATGGAAGTCGTAAGTTGGTACCAGTCAAAATTTCATAACTGCTAAATGGTGAGACGACCTATAAGCTAATAAACAAAAAAAAAGGATCCACCAGTCCAATTTTATGGATTTTGTATAATGTATTTAGATAGGTTCCCTAACAGAAAAAAATAATTAAGATCATTGAAGAAATCTGATAATATTTGAATAAAACATTATAAAACAGAAGACAACAGATAGAAAGAGAAGAAAAGTGGCCGGGTTGAGACTTAAGACAACAGTTATTGACAGTTCTCTTCTGATACTAACAGTTTTTTTCCATTTTCAACATTTGTATTTATCAAATATATTTCAAAAAAATTAATAATAATTTTTCTTATAGAGAATTTTTTTTTTTTTAGGAAGAAAACAGTTATAAACAGTTTTCTTCAGTTTTTAACAGTTATCTTCATTTAAAAAAATTTAAAAAATTAAATTAAGCTTTCAAAAAGTGAAAGAGAAATAAAATGTAACAGATAATAACAGTTAATATTTGAATAAAACTAAATTTAACAGTTTATGACTGAAGAAAACAGTTGAAAAGTGAAGAAAAATGTACATAGTTCTCTTTCGCATCTTTTTTTAGAATTTGGAAATTGAATATAACAGTTGATAATGGTTAAAAACTGAAGAAAACTGTTGTCTTAAGTCTCAATTCGGCCACTTTAAGAGGCGGTCGGGTCTATTCGCCGCTATATATGGGGTGGCGCTGCGGCCAGGTGAGAGAAATCTATTAAATATTTTTTAAACAGCTATTTACAATTTTCTGAGACGATAATATACTTTTAATGTTGTCATTTCCTCTAGCCATATATATGTAGAATAATTATTAATACTTCTCTTGTTTGAAGAGTCTAAAATATTGTTATAAAGCGAAAAATGCGATGCAATGTAGGACCAATGTAAACATGCGTGCACCTTCCTTTAGTGCGACAGAGAGAGCAATACTAAAGAATGATGTATACTAATGTTTACGTCGGCTCTACCTCGCGCCGCATTTTTCGCTTTATAACAATATTTCAGACTTTTCAAACAAGATTAATATTAATAATTGTTCTACACATATATGGCTAGAGGAAATGACAAGATTAAAAGTATATTATTGTTTCAGTAAATTTTAAATTGCTGTATAAAAAATATTTTATATTTTTCTCTCACCTGACTGCAGCGCCACCAAGCGGCGAATGGTTCCGACCGCCTCTTAAAACAGTTAATAACTGTATTCTTTAGTTTTATTCAGATATCTTAATTATTTTTTTCCGCTAGGGTATCTATTTTTTGTCTAAGTAGGTGGGAAGTTATTGAAAATTGGTTTTCTTACCAGGAGAGTGTCTGAGTTGCGGGTCACAGATCTTGATGAAACTTTGGGATAAGTATTATAGTACCAAAATATGAGTAAAGCCACAGCGGTACGGTCTAATGCTTCGAAAAACTGAAGTTATGGACAATTATAGTCCTATTTTCGGAAAAATATGAAAAAAGAACTCCTAATTGAAGTGTAAATAATTCTGTCTGGAAACGTCTTTAATAAATCCACAATAACTAAAATGAAAGCAGAGAAAGCAGGCTTTAATTTGCTTGTTTCCGAATTGAAAAATAATAATTGGAAAGTTATGCTTGTTTAAAGTTGAGCATCAAAACAGTACTAAAAATCACCATCCTTCAAAATTTAGACTATTTTTGGTACTCTCTTACTGCTCAACTTTAAACAAGCATAACTTTAGTTCCAATTATTATTTTTCAATTCGGAAACAAGCAAATTAAAGCCTGCTTTCTCTGCTTTCTTTTTAGTTATTGTGGATTTATTAAAGACGTTTTCAGACAGAATTATTTACACTTCAATTAGGAGTTCTTTTTTCATATTTTTCCGAAAATAGGACTATAATCGTCCATAACTTCAGTTTTTCGAAGCATTAGACCGTACCGCTGTGGCTTTACTCATATTTTGGTACCATAATACTTATCCCAAAGTTTCATCAAGGTCTGTGACCCGCAACTCAGACATTCTCCTGGTTAGTGTAGTTTTAATTTTAGAACCATTTGAAAAAAAATTTGATTTTTTCGTTTTTTTCTTTTATTTTACGTAAACTACTCGATAGATTTGCTCCAAAATGTTTATACAATTTATTCGCTACTGTTTTTATAAAACAAGCTTTTGAAAAATAATTTTCTTAGCTTAGTTCTTCGATCACTTTTTCTGATTTCTGATTAAATGCTTTCACTAATTTGTTCTTTCTTCTTCACTTCCTCTCTCTCCTTCTATCTTACCCTGATACTCATTTTTACACTATTTTCATCTTTTCCTCTCTCTCTCTCTTGCTGTTACCTAATTACTCTCTCACACTCATTCTCACTCTTTCTTTCTCTTCTTAATTTTTCTTGAATACAAATTATGTTTTATATATTGAAATCACATTTGAAAAAATAAAACAAATTACTATATAACTCAATGAACTCTATGAGAAAGCACTTGGTAGCGTTTTTATTTATACTTTTCAACTTTGGTGTAATAAAATTATTATTTCTCTTTTGTGGATTAGTATATATTCTTTAAATTTTAAGTGAGCATTTAACCCCTTTCTTCCTAATTGTGACTGTATAGAAGAAACGCATACCATAGAAGATTATCGTAGTGATAGATGATGAAATCATATCGGAAAATGAATAAAAGAAAGACAAACATGTGAATTATTTTCGAGATTCTATTGATCTATAAATTCTATTGATGTATAAAGTCAAAATTTTAGCGATTAATATTTTGCAAAATTTAACGCTAATAAATGCTAAAATAGAGTAATGATCAGGACATAGGTACACTCCAACTAAAAAAAATGAAAAAAATATTATTATTATGCGCAATTCAATAAAAACACTTATGAATGCAAAATTCGGTGTTTTCGATAAAATTTTAATATGAATGACAAGAGTAATGACAAGCTTACAAATAATGATAATCTTTCAAATAATTATTTTTTATAATAAAATTTGATTTAATATTCATACAATATCCTTTCTGATCCTTGGAATTTGAATGCACCCTGTAACGATCCAGATTTTTTACTAATAAGTTTTATTCTATAGAAAATAACTATTCTAACTCTGAGATATAAGTTAGCTACAAAACCTTACAAGAGACGATATTCTCCAACGCGCTAGATTTGAGCGATCGATTTAATTAATAAAAGAATTTTCTCATCGTGCTTTTTTATATAACAAGGAATGTTTTATGAAAAGAATTTTGCTATGTTATATTTAATAACTAAAATTTTTGCATTCGTTAATCATTAATAAATATATTTATTGTAACGTATAGTAGTAGAATTATTTATATCACTAAAATAAAACAAAATAAGTAATCAACATTATATTTGAAACAATACCTTTCCAACCTTTACATACCTTTTTAAAGAAAAAAATTTCTGCGCAACCTCTCTCCCTACAAAGAAGAAAACGAAAAAAAAAACAAAAAAAAATCTAGAATATAATACTCGTCCTTGGACTCATCGCTTAAACAAGCCCTTATATACCTAGTGCAAACTTTCTCTTCCGATAAACCAATGTATGTTACGCGCTAGCGAGCCTTATGTGCCTCTTTTGTTATAGAGGCGTCGCTCGTCGTCACCTTCTAATTTTAGCACAAAGGGGTGCGCCTTTCTATGTGTGTTTGCTCGTTCGCATGAGCTTGCACAACGCTTTCTTTCTCACTCTTTCTCTTGCTTTCTCTCTTATATTATGTAGAAACGTTATATTTACTCCAGGGTGTGGAAGAGGTAGAGAATTTTCTAGGAGTTTTTCTTTTTTGTTTCTTTGTAAGGTATAGCTCCGTTTAGTTATGCTTGAATTCTTTTAGAAAAGCGAAAAAGAAATAGTTGATCCGAGTAGTTTATGAAGTGTAACTGGGAAGACCTTTTTTAAAACTTTACAATTTATTTATTATTATTTTAATTGTAATTATTGTTTATTAAAAATTGAAAAACAGATATGAATGCTTACATGATCGAAATCTTTCTAACGTGGTATTTCCTTTGAAATTCACTTTACATAAGTACATTATTATTATTATTATTCAATAAAGATGTCAAAATTCGTATGACTATATTAAGTTAGATTATTTATTAACTCAAATGTGATAATGAAAACGGAAATATATGATATTAATGATATTTTTACTTACTGATTAAATCTCGAATTATTTCTGTTTTAATTATTTAAGAGATTGAATATTTAGATTGTTAATCTGTTAAATAAGAAAAGCGAAAATAATTTGAGATTTATTCAGATAAGTAAAAATATAGTTCATTTTATATATTTCATCATTCCTTGAGTTTTTAAATGTAATTTATATATAGCTTATATATAATTTATTTATGGACTGTATATAAACTATATATATAGGCTATATAATAATGTAAAAACTATATAATAATACATAGATTGTATATAGTCTAAATATAGATAGTAAAATTTATATGCAGAATTTGTAAATTTATATGTAGATTTATTAGTCCACTTTTATACATAGATCTTATGTAAATTAATATTTCATACATTTTTTTATATGGAATTACGTTATAGAAATAATTTTTTTTAATCAAGTCAAATTGTTTTTATTAATTTTATAATTTTTTCTTGGAGCAAGCTTTTTTTCACAAGTATACTGTTTAACATATTTTAATGAAAAAATCTGTCTTCATTTTTCTTGAAAATCGATATTTAAGAAATTAAACAACTATGAAAGCTCCAAAATAATTAAAATATATATTTTTCATTACTTAATATAAACTGGTAATGTTCTTTTTTTAATTTATATTTTAGAGTTTTCAAATAAAACATGTATTATAGATGTTTTTAATTTTAAAAAAAATAAGGTCTTGTATTCACAAAAGCATTGGGGCGCCTTCATGACAGCAAAATAACAACATGCGTGCTTATCGTATGATTTCTTTGATATTAATACACAGCTGTGACGTCCAAACGATAACAACATTATGGTATAATATAATAAAATATCTTCTAGGTTTGATATAAAGAATATAACTAAAAGTTATATAATAATAAATAATACATTATTGTTTATTATTTATGTATAGAAATATTTTAATGAATTATGTAAAATAATGTATTTTAACCCAAACGGAAAAAAAATAATTAAGATATTTAAATAAAACTGAAAAATACAGTTATTATCTGTTTTAAAGTGGCCGGATTGAGACTAAGACAACAGTTATTAACAGTTTTCTTCAGTTTTTAACAGTTGTCAACTATTATATTCAATTTCGAAATTCTACAAAAAAAGTGTAAAAGAGAAATATTTTCATTTTTCTTTACTTTTCAACTGTTATAAATTGTTTTCTTCAGTTATAAACTGTTAAATTTAGTTTTATTCATATAACTGTTATTATCTGTTACATTCTATTTCTGAATTGTAAAAAAATAAACTTTTAAAAAGTGAAGAAATGAGTAAATAGCTAAAATAAACTGTTGAATTAAGCAACAAACAGTTTAATTTAATTATCTACACATTTCTTCACTTTTTGAAAGCTTATTTTAATTTTTTTTTAATTTATTAAATGAAGATACTGTTGAAAACTGAATAAAACTGTTTATAATAGTTAATAACAGAAGAGAAATGTTAATAACTGTTGTCTCAACTCTCAATCCGGCCACTTATCTTCACTTTTTATCAGTTGTCTTCTGTTTTATTCTGTTATGCTGTTTTATTCAGATACTATCAGATTTCTTCAATTATCTTCATTATTTTTTTCTGCTAGGGTAGTATGCGAAATTTGAAGCAAATCAATCGAGTAATTTCCGAGATCTGAGAGATCTGATTGGCCAAATAAATACAATTTTTTTTTAAATTTCTTTTTCAAAATTTTCAAAATGCTCAAAAATTAAAACCATGCAAGGAAAATCAGTTTTCAAAAATTTCCCTTCTTTTGGCAGTCCCAAATAATTTCTGTGCAATTTTTAGAACAAATCTATTAAGTACTTTACGTAAAATAAAAATAAATAAATAAAGAAAAATCAAAATTATTTTCAAAATGTTTAAAATTCTCTAAAATTGTAATCATGCTAAGAAAATTTGTTTTCAAAAGCTTGTTTTCTTCAGACAATAGCGAATTGATTGTATAAAAATTTTGGAGAAAATTTATCGTATGGTTTACGTAAAATAAAAGATAAATGAAAAATGAAAATATGTTTTTTTACATTGTAAAAAAATACATTTAAAAAAATAAAATCAAATTACTCTAACTTAATGAACTCTATGAGAAAGCATTGTGTCAAAGCACTTTGCAGCGTTTTTGCTGTTTGGTTAGTTTACTAAAGAAATTCAAATTGTACATTTGTCATTTTGAATGTGATGAAATTGAGGAGATCAGATTCGATCAACATTGATGTATTTGAACGTTAATATTTGTTTTTGGCGAAATCGTTAAATTATCTTTACTCGCAAGATTCGCTTTGACATTCTGTTCTTGTATAAACATTTCATTTCTTAAATCGTATTTTATATGTCTTGGAACTCATCGAGGTTTCAAAGTGATTCTATTAATCTTTGGTATAAACTAAATATAGAGTTAATCGTTATCGCTGTTTTCGCCATTAAATTTAAATATATTTTATACCACTCTAACCTCAAAATCATAACTTCAATATGATTATTCGGCTATCGTGGTATAAAATACATTATGGAATGGGTGTGTAAAAGCTTTTTTACGAAACTCGTTACAACCCTCGCCTTCGGCTCGGGCTGTAAACTTCTTATTTCGTAAATAAAGCCTTTACACACCCATTGCATAATGTACTATAAACATGATATCGAACATTTTATAAATTTTATATCATTTTTTTTCATTATCATTGAACTCCAATAATTTTGTTTGGCTCGACGGCTGAGTAGGTAAATATATAAAATATATAAGTATATTAAATATTAAAATTTTTGTATCCTAATAATCATTTATAATCATCAAAATAGATGAATAAAAAAACTAAAAACAAAAATAATTTTGAAAAAAAATTTTAGTATATATGGAAATTTAACTAGATTAAAATTTTTAAAATGTTTATAACTAATTTAAATTGATTCTAATGTTGCGACTTCTTCTGTGAGTGAACGGTAGATTTGGGAAAATGTTTTTTAATTGTTTATCATTTACTGATCTACACGTAATTGAAATTTCAATTGTATTTTTTCCGCAATCTTTTCTTTTCAAATGTTTATATAATCTCTTTATACGTGATAATAACTAAACACAGTATAGATTGTTAAAGCATGAAGTTAGAAGGTACCGTATCTTCAGTTCGTAACTTCACTACTACGTTATAACCTACGGCAAAAGTGTCTCGTAACTTGCATTGAAAGACAAAACTTTGACTATAGAATTAGAAATTTAATAATGTAATATTATAGTTAATCTTCTATTCAAGTAACAAGTTGTCTTTAAAGTTTAGAAATGAAACTATCGACTAATCAGAGTCATTTTTTGAATATTTAATACGTTTGATAATTATTAGTATGAAAATATAATGCTTTCTTTATAAGAAAGCACTCGTGAATGAATATATTAAATGTCACAAAAAACAAAAACGTCCACTGTTGTAGCTAAAGGATTTTATTTTAAAAGAATTTGCATTTCTATTTGAAAAGAAATTTATTGTGTTAGCGATTATTCTTGAAGTGACAATCGACTTCATTTTCGCAGCTCACCTTTTTCTATTGCCTCTTCTTTCTATTAACTCGTTCTCTATTCATTCATCTATATAGTCCAAGTTTACTTTCTTCCTTTTACCTTTTTATATATACAGTCATTGGTCTTCATATTAATTAAGACTATTGTTCAGCAGTTTTTCTATGTATTCTGCAAAATTTCATTTGATTGAATTGGATTTCAAGTAGTTTAATTCTATAGAAGCGGATTGCTTAAGAGTGCTCATATAATAAAAAATGTATATTTGACAATCTTTTTTCAATTCTTTTTTTTAAATTTATTTTTATTTTTATAATGTCATTCGATATACCATTTCTATGTTTAATTCTTAAGGTGGTGTAATTTTTTTTTATAGTTAATATATGAGAATATTATCCTCTACATAATTAACTTTTTAATACGATGACATCAGACTGAGTATAACCTGGTATCTGTTTAATACATCACATCAGGCTAGACCATCTAACACACTATACCGAAAACTTTGATTATCAATGGTCAGCCACTTCTGTGACCAACAATCAACCGATACCCAATGAGGTTGGATTTTTAAGTCCCGATATAAATTGCACATATACTAATTACCTCACGGAAAAAAAGTCAGAGATACCTGGTCGGGAATCGAGCCCATGCTGAATTTTTAATCATTTTTCAAAATTTTTCTAAAATATCTTTATATTATGTTTTTTATTAGTTGAAATAAAAGGATGTAATATAAAGATTTTTAAAAAGCTTGGATTAAGAATAAAAAATTTCGTTAACTGTAATGTCGGTATTTTATATTTCCTTGAATACATTTTTATTTAAAAATTAAATTAATTAATTAGATATTTTTTCATAAAATGCGAAAGTCTTTAACTTACCAATAAAACTATACCTCTAGAAGTCAAATTTATACACTTGAATGAAATTTTGAAGATTGTTGTCAGGTGTGTAATAAACGAATGCACATTATTCTACCTTATAGGCTCTATTTCCTTCAATAACTAAAAAAAAAATCATATTCTAAAAAGAGAAACCGAAAGTGAAGAATAACAATTTTAACGTGCGAGATTATGCAAGTTAAAAGCTATATTGGTTTAACAGTAAATGTGCAGTTAAAGATGCAATAAAATTTAAAAATGGAATGCTGCTAATTAATATTGGTATATTCTACGTTTCTTTTCACAAATTTATTTGTGCCTGTATGAAAATAGGTATGTTGAAGACTGTATTTCTCGAAAAGTGCATAAAAAATATATAAATTTTGCCCTCTACACGCATTTGTAAAGATCATTAAAATAAAAGAGGACGTTGGATCTCTCTATCCTTTTCTAATTGAAAAATGTAGGTTTTTGCAAAAACTAGTAATTGTTGATAGAAATTAAGAGTTATCCACAACTTGTACAGTAAAAAACAATATTTTTTCTGATGAGGACAAATTAATTTTGATGCTTTGTTTTGAAGAAAAGTTTGACATACTTGAACATCATATTTTCTAGTTTAACTTATTATTTTTTAGTATATCAAACTTTTCTTCAAAACAAAGCATCAAAATTAATTTGTCCTCATCAGAAAAAATATTGTTTTTTACTGTACATGTTGCGGACAACTCTTAATTTCTATCAATAATCACTAGTTTTTCCAAAAACATAAATTTTTTAAGTAAAAAAGGTTAGAGAGATCTAGCGTCCTCTTTTTCATTTTACTGAATAATTTCTTAAAATGTTACAGTCCAATATAATTAAAAGATATCAATTGTTTTCTTAACTTCAAAATTTGTATTAATAAACAATAATATTCCGTCATTTTCTAGGTAATATAGTACATCTATGATAAAAATATAAGTTGAAAGCATAAGCATTATTTTTTAATATCATTTGGTTATAGTTGTAAATTTAATCCGTCAGTTATTCGAATTTAATAAATTAAGTCCATCAAAATAATTATGTTCGTAATTCAATTTAGAAAAGTGTATTATTTGAACTCGTGAATACAATGGACTTGTTATTAATTAACTTCATTGCTTGAGAAGATATTGATTTCTATTTTTAATGTAATACATATTAAAATCACAAAAAAAATTTAATTAATCAATGAATAAAGCTAATATTTATTAGAATTTAGTTTTCAAACAGATTTATTTTTTTTCATATTTTCTTCTTAACATTTTTCAATGTAAAGCTATCAATTTGATTTGCAATTTACGTTAAAAGGTAAAAATTGTCGTAAAAATCAGTAATGGCAATAGTTTGACCAATACCATGAATATATATTTATTTATTTTGTAATTAAGATACGAAAATTGCGTGCATTATAAATATATATATATAGCACTGTTGTTTAGCAAAGTCTTACAAATCAATTGATATGTGTGTGTGTGTGTGTGTGTGTGCGTGCGTGCGTGCGTGTGTGCGTGTATGTATGTTTTTTACTACATATAGGAAACTATTAGAAATATTTAATATTTTTAACAAAACTATATTTTAAAAATTTAATGTCAATTTAATGTCACATTTCATATTTTTAAGGCAGGTATGGTATGCGCATAAACAGTAAATGAGTATTGAAGGGATGTATACATATTCAGTAGTAAGCTTTACGATTTAATATTTTTGAAATCTATTAGACGCTTGTTACAAACAAAAATTTAAACATATGTACTTGTAAACCTTTCTTAAAACGTGCTTGAAATTCAACAAAAAGATTAGTAAAGATTTTTATTTAGAAATAGAAAAACTTAATATCCATAAAATAATTTTCTTAATATTTTTCTTAATCTTATAGGTCTGCATATAACAATAAACTGAATTTCTCCTAAAATATTTCTCTTAATTTTACACGACTGAACAGTTTTTAAAGAAGAAAGGGAGTTATGGTTATTATATCAGTAAAGTAGTGGTTATCACTATCTCAAAGCTCCTTATTTTTAATTTTATATACAGCGTTTAAATAACGAATAAATTTCACTTAAAGTTCAAAAGAAAATTTGTAATATTAATGAGCTTTATATTAATTAAAAGAATTGTTAAATTTTTTTTATTATTAATCGAATTTTCGTATCAACTGATTTTAAATTATGAATTATCAATTTTCAATTACAGCTTATGTCTTGTGACGAATTAGTAACTCTATTATCAAGTCTCTTTACCCTTTGATGAGTTATTTGTTTGTAATAGTACATTATGAAAATAGGGAGTAAAGTCGCATATTTCTCCTGAGGGAAATAAATTCCCTAGAGAGAAATTAGGCTTTACTCCCGAGTTGTATATTATGCTTTATTCCTACCTTAACAATGGCTTAATATTAATATTTAATAAAAGAATTAAACAATCTATTCAATTTTAGAAGTTTTTAATTTAACGAGAGAAATGTATTTTCCTCCGCAAAATTTTAGAGGTTAAAAATATCTTTGAATCCCGCCTAAACAGAAATATTCACTTTGTTAACGCGAAAAGCGGGCCGAAAGAATGTCATATCTTACATCTAAAATTTTGCGGGTGATAAGAACTTTTCTCCCTCTAATTTGCGGGAGAAAAGTACGTATTTCCTTCTAAATTTCATTTCTCCCGCAAAATAAAAAATTTAATATATTTGAATTTAATATTTGAATTTAATAATATTGAAAATTTTTAGAAAAAGATTTAATTTCAATTTTTTCCAATTAAGCCCGTTTTTTTAAGTTAATAAAGTGACTACAGTTGAGATCGGAATAAAGCACCTTATACAGCTCGGGAGAAATATAAAACGTTACTCTCTAGTTGCATAATGTACTATTTTCCGACCCGCTTTTCGAGTTAATAAAGTGAACATTATTGTTACGGTAGAAACAAACTCTTTTCCTTCCACTAGTAGTCTATCGGAAGAGCCACTGCTATTCATGCAAATATATAATAGTAGTCGTGTAAGAAATTCGATATCTTGTTTTCTCGGTGCTACCTAAGTCCTATAATCGAACACTACCTGTTTTATAGGGCTTCAAATCTCTTAATCGAATGGAAGTATGGTTTAAAGTAAGTTCTGAACATGCTACAATCATAGTGAACTGAATATATGAAAAATCATAAATAAAATTTAGTATGGAAGTAAGCAAAACTTTTTTCCTATAACGGTTCAATCCTTCGAACCTCACATCAGTTCGCAATCACGCAAGATGTGTCCATAAAAAAAACCTTGTTAAACTAAATAATATATGATTGTCATAATTTTTGTTACTGTAGAATATTTAAATTTTTATAAAAAATTCTCTATATTATTCGATAAATAGAAATAGAATAATTTTTCAATCTTATATTCAATGAGAAAAAGTAATTGTTATGATTGTACTAAAATAGAAAGTTATTTTCTGTTATGGCTGTGTATATTCTTGTATTAAAAATTATGAATTAAGCAATTTGTAATTTAAGATAAATTTTTCCTTAAAGCGTAAATTATTACGCATGATAGGATGCGTATCCCTATTCTTGTAAAATGATCCAAGAAATATAGTTCTGGATTACATGATCATTATTTTGAAGCTTTTAATTTGAAAATATTTACAATTTGTGCATAAACCGAGTTGCAACTCTATTTTTCTCTTTACTATTAGTGAATCAATGATTACTTTTTCGCTGGCTGTTTTTTCCAGATAACGAATATAGACTAACGAGTGATTTGAAAATCATTTTGTCCTTTTTATCTGTATAAATCCAATCACAATTTTTTTGCATCGTTGAATTTTATAACGATGTTTTTATTAATGACCCAGTTTTAGAGTATCTTTCAGTTAATATTGATTGCGTCTATGTTGAAATTGAGTCAGTTTTTTTTTTCATTAGCCATGTTGCCCTAAAAATGACATAGTGTTATTACAATTTTGATTAATTACAAATAATATATTTGTTAATTATATATATATATATTAACGAAAAGATTTTATTAAAAAATATTTTTTTTTGTAATAAATAATTGTAAGATTCATATCTGATTATAAAATACTATTTCCCTTCAGCTCAATAGTAATGATCACTTTACTATCTTTAAAGGTAAACCGGTAGACTTCAAAGATGAGAAATTTGTTTTACTCATTATTGAAAGAGTTTAATTTAATACACAAAGTAGCTTGTCAAACAATTACATAGTTAAATAATAATTTATAGTTATTTCAAGTGTACATTTAAAATGTAAAATATATTTTCAAAACGAATTTTAATTACAATAAATAATGAATAACCGAGTTTTATCGGCTATTTTGTTGATTAAAATTTGTATTAATTTTTCTCCTTAAATGCATGACATAATACTATTTCTCATCTCGTTTTTAAGTTAATAAAATAGTCATTACAGTAGAAATGAAGAATCAAGTTTATTGATTTCTTAAAGTTTAAATCAATTAATTACTCGATCAATTGTAATATAATGATATTTTTAAAAAGATTGGATTAAGAATAAAAAATTTGGTAAACTGTAATGTGGGTATTTCACATTTCCTTAAGTAAATTTTTATTTAACAATTATATTAATTATATATTTTTGTATAAAATGCAAAAATCTTTAGTTTACTAATAAGAGTACCTCTAGAAGTCAAATTTATATGTTTGAATGAAATATTGAAGGTTGTTTTCAAGTGTGTAATAAACAAAAGCACATTATTCTACCTCATAGGCTCTATTTCCTTCAATAACTATAAAAAAATCATATGCTAAAAAGAGAAACCGGAAACGAAGAATAACAATTTTAATGTGCGAGGTTACAAAAGTTAAAAGCTACATTCATTTAATGGTATATGTGCAATATGCAATAAAATTAATATACGTACTGAATCTTAATATGTTTTTAATTGCATACATTTGACTTTTGGAATGTTGCTAATTAAAATTGGAATATTTTACGTTTCTTTTTACACATTTATTCGTTCCTAATCAATTAATTATATTTAATTTCATCCAAACAGTTTATCTCAAAAAATTTTTTTATTTCAGATACTAAATGCTAAAAATTTTATTATAATTTTTTACCTAACAAGAAATGCTTTACTAGTTTAGTAATCAAGACCTTTAACATTGGAAACCAACAGCTCCAATCTCATCCAATCAAACTGTAATAATTAGAGTGAAATTGAATATTTTGTTTACAAATCTGCATGGGACTGTAAGTAAAATAATTGTATACTTTATCATAAGTATCTTGTAATTAGAACTATTGAACAGTCGGTCAAATAATTGAAATTTTTAATATTTTTGATTCTAAAGTTTTACTGTTACAATCAATTTAAATTTCGAGTTAAAATAAGTTCATTTAAAAATATATTGGTACAATAAATGTTAAGATATAAAATTAAGTAAAATTAGTTCAAAAGATTTAGTTCGTAGCTTAAAAATTTTAAAAAAAGATTGGTGAAATTAATCTTTTCTTATGTTTCTTAAAATCGGTCAAATTACAATCATAAATGAAGCGTTTTCCGAATTTGGAAATTTTAGAATGTTGTTCAAATCTGCATAATTTTTTACAAATGACATTTCTTTTCATAGCCTTTTTATGAAATTATTTGCCCATAATAACAGAGATAATACTTGTTCTAATATAGACATATTTGAAAAAGAATTACGTTTTATGCTGTTGAAAAAAAAACGCTGCCAAGTGCTTTGGCGCAATGCTTTCTCATAGAGCGCATTGAGTTAGAGTATTTTGATTTTATTTTTTTAAATACGATTTTAATATAAATGTCCCTATCCTCTGTATTGAAGGCTGTCTTAATACCTACGAAAACTATATGAATTTTACTCTTTCTTACTTTTGTCATTTGCATAATGTGATTTTATGATGCTCTAAAATTAAAAATGCGTTTATAAAATTAATTTTCCCAAGCTTGTCTTCTTAACACTATAACCAATAACTTGCATACAAATTTTGGAACATTTTCATCGAATAGTTTACAAAAAATACCAAATAATTGAAAAATAAACATTGTTTTAAAATTTTCAAAACGCTTTAACGTTACAACTACGCTAAGAAAACCAGTTTTCAAAAGTTCATTTTATTTAGGCAATCATAAATAATTTCTATACATAATTTTAAGCTACTTCATCGAGTAGTTTACGTAAAATACCAAAAAATAAGTGAAATTCTATTCAAAATTTACAAAATGCTCTAAAATTAAAACTGCACTAAGAAAATAAGTTTTTCCAAGCTTGCTTTAATTAGGCAATAACAAATAATTTGTATGAAAATTTTTGAGCAAATCTATCGAATGGCTTTTGTGTAATAGAAAAAAAATGAAATATGAACATTTTTTCCAAAATTTTCAAAATGCTCTAAAATTAAAACTGCGCTAAGAAAATAAGTTTTCCAAAGCTTGATTTATTCAGATAATAGTGAATAATTTGCATGAAAATTTTTGAGCAAGTTTATCGAGTGATTTTTGTGCAATAGAAAAGAAATTAAAAATAAAAAATTTTTTCAAAATTTTCAAAATGCTCTAAAATTAAATGTGCGCTAAGAAAATTGAAGAAAATTAGTTTTCAAAAGTTCATTTTATTTTGACAATCATAAATAATTCCCATACATAATTTGAAGCTCCTTCATCGAGTAGTTTACGTAAAATATAAAAAAAAATTAGAAAAATTTTATTCAAAATTTTCAAAATGCTCTAAAATTAAAACTGCACTGAGAAAATAAGTTTTTCAAAGCTTGTTTTATTTAAGCCATTGCAAATGATTTCCATAAAAATTTTCGAGCAAATCTATCGAATGGTTTTTGTGTAATAGAAAAAAAATGAAAAATAGAGATTTTTTCCAAAATTTTCAAAATGCTCTAAAATTAAAACTACGCTAAGAAAATAAGTGTTCCAAAGCTTGTTTTCTTTAGACAATAGCGAATAACTTGCATACAAATTTAGAAGTAAATCTATCGAATGGTTGTCGTAAAATAAAAGATAAATGAAAAAAAATTTTTTTTTTTTAAATTTTCAAAATACTCTAAAATTAAAAGTGCGCTAAGAAAATCAGTTGGTAAAAGTTTTTCTTCTTTTGGCAGTCGCAAATAATGTTTATACAAATTTTCAAGAAAATTCTTCGAGTAGTTTACGTAAAATATCAAAAAAATGAAAAATCAAAATTTTTTTAAAATTCTTAAAATGGCTCTAAAAAAAAAACTGAGCTAAGAAGATCAATTTTCAATAGCTTCCCCCCCGTTAGACAAAAAAATAAATTGCATGCAAAATTTGAATTAATCCATCGAGTAGTTCTCGAGATCTTATTGGCGTACTGAATACACACACACACACACACACACACACACACACACACACATACATACATACAGACATTTTCTGGAAACCACTTTTTTCGACTCCCTGAGTCTAAATATGTACAAATTAATGAAAAAATAGAAACAAATTTTTTTTACCGATACAATGCTTTCTCTATGAGAAAGCAATTAATGTAAATGTACTTGAAAACTTTTTTATGTTAGAAAAGAGACAGATAATAACCTTGTGGGGACACCCACCTGTCTCTGTATGCGAGCGGCGCTGTAAGCGCACCAACACACATGTAAGTGTGTACATGAAAACGCCTCTGCGCAGGCTCAATTTAGTCGAGGAAGAAGCAGCTCAACGACTGCTTCTCTGTACCTCAGTCTTGTTCCGCCAGCCACTGCGCTTAGTCGCTTTGGCTATCTAATAAAGTCACACTCAACTTATATAGTATCTGACTTATTTTCCAGATCTCGATCTCCTTCTACATTATATATATATTCATTGCCACACAAGGCATTACATCTGGTGACCCCGACGTGATGGAATGTCTCAACTTCCTTGAATACGCGCTCCCGTGCGTGACCAGGTATTTTGTCGATTATCTTAACCGCGTATTCAAGATCCGTGGACAATGACTCCAAGTTGGCACTGGTCACTGCATTTGAAGGATGGCGCGAGGTCCATTATAAAATCGGCCACCTGCACTTTGATTCGGGTAGCGGGCGATACCGGACGGAGAATGGATGGCAAAGAATGCTTAAAGATGCGCAACAATTTTATTTTTCAAGTATCACCATCCGCGAGTGGTGGCCCATAGATGTGTCCGAGCTCCAAAAATTGTTGGATATTAATTTAGTTAACCCGTCGGGTCGGGAGGAGCGAACACATCTAACGGGCGTTGATTTGCGCGGCGTTGTGGTAACGCCTACGGCACTGGAGATGCTGTCCCGATTCTCCACTATTGAAGGATTGATTATTGGAAAAACTACCGGGTTTTTCGAGAATCGGGTCAGCCTTGAAGGTGTCAAGCATCTTGCCGTCCATGACAACCCGATGGTTCGTCTTGCTTGGGAGAAGAAACGCGAGGAGGATAGCTCCGACGAGCGCATTTGATCCCATGGCTCAACCGCCGGGCTACTAGTATGCTCACTTCCTTAAGGTTTGTACAATGTCCACAGTTGCGTCTGAAATTTTTAATCGAGTTTCTCAAGGACAATGATAAAATTTCTGAGCTTAGCCTGGTGGATTGTTCCAACATCGACCCAATGTTGCAGATGTGGCAGCTCCCTGTATGGGTGTTCACTGAGCTTAACTCCTTGAGCACCTTCCGCATGGAGTATAACACCACGACCGCCGAACCACTGGACTTTATTCACCAACCAGACCTCCATACTCTTCCTTCTTTAATGGAGTTGAGCCTTAAAGGCAGTAGATTCACCGAGCAGTACTTGCAAAAGTTTTTAAATCATGCTCCAGTGCTTCGTGTGGTCGATTACACGGGTTTGGACATCCCCCAGCGAAGATTAGATTTCTCGGGTCTTCAACATCTGACCACGCTGAGACTGCCTTACCATCGTGGCATTGAGGACACCCTGGAGTCTCTTTCTTCCCTCCAAGTACGTGACGTCACCATTACCAACACCTTGGGGAAGAATAACAAAGGTAACAGAGCGTTTAGCTCACGCTTCATTATGGACGTCATCACCAGGGTGCCTTCATTCAACTTCTTAGCGCTCAACTGCAAGATCTGCATGCGTGACACCATGCGTAGGCAGCTTATTAACCTCGGCGCCTACGTCACACAGAAGAACCCCATAACATCTGGGTCTTCACACTATGAGCGTTTCGAAGTTTGGGTCTTTTACAACTAGACCACAGCGGTCCAAACCCGCGTACCCTTTACTAACACCTTTGTAATTGTGCAATAGTTAATTAACCGGTTTATTTTTCTTATTTCACTTCACTCTTCATATTTTTTTGTACTCTGTTCATTCCTTTTTTTCTATTTTTTTTTTTTTTTTTTTATACAGAGTCACATTCTTGCAATAAATTGCGTTCTAGTCAACGCATTACCCTTAAAGTAGAGCAAAGTAAACTCACGTTTATAATAATTTCTTTTTTAAAACAGTCAAGTGCACTACTTAAAATCTTAATTACTTAATCATAATATGCACTCTGCATTTTGCATTTTGTACACTCAACTCTTACTTTTGATTCATGCAACTTAGCATACGCCAAATAAGCAATTTGTATTATAATAAATTGATGCTACTTAACCTAATAAGTAATAATTATCTTGACAAACTAAAAAATTGCAATGCATCAACCACTCTTGTCAACAAATTATAATTTAGTGAGTTGTACACACACACAAGCATAATCTGTAACTTCATAGTGCATTTGACTGCAATAACTAATGCGCAAAATTCTGCGATTATGTAAATATTTTGTAATATTTCACAGCGAATCTAATGTAGTACATAACTGCGCTCATACTTGAAAGTAAAGCACTATAAGTGCATAACATGTAAATATACTCAAGTACCTTAATGCAATCCGCAACAAGCACTAAACTTGTTCCGTGCGTACCATTTTTTGCGTATAGCGCAATTGTATAAAAAGTATCTATTTCACTGCACCTTTAAGTGAATTAATCAATAATAGCGATAAATAGCTAACAAAAATTAACAGTTCTTACTGCAATAAAGCATTTTTTGCGAATACTCTAAGGAAAAATCTTATGTAAATCCTAAAGGATTTATAGACTAAAAAAATTAATAATATTAACAGTTCTCACTGTAACAAAGACTTCTAGTCAAAGAAACCATAAATAAATCTTAAGAGGCGGTCGGAACCAAATCGGTGACTTGCGGTATATATCAAGTCAGCATTTTTCGCTTTACGATAATATTTTGAATATTTTTATGGCTTAAACCATTTCAAATTATTCTTTATATACATGACTAGAGGAAATGACTATATTTTTACCATATGAATAAGTAAATAAATTATTATAAGCATTTATTACAAATATCAAACTGACTTGACATATACCGCATGCAAAAAACTGTCCTGTCGATTGTTAAGTGGCATTTTTCGCTTTATAACAATATTTTGTATATTTTTGTGGCTTTAACTATTTTAAATTATTCTTTATATACATGACTAGAGGAAATGACTATATTTTTACCATATTAATAAATGAAAAAATTATTATAAGCATTTATTACAAGCACCGAACTAAGTCACCGATTTGGTTCCGACCGCCTCTTAAGAGATTGTTAAACAATTGTAATTGTTATGTACTTTAAATAACTATGCTGTGATAATAACTGCGATATTCATAATGTTATTGCGATCTTTTATATATTCATTTTTTATGAAACCTTAATGTCTAATGCGATTTTTTAAATTATTATTATGCGATTTAATTCATATTGTCATTTCTTATTAAAGACTGATTTTAATTGTCATAGAGAGTATTGACTCTAAATTTTAACGAAAAGACTGAATGTAAACTCATCTGTGATATGCGCCTTTTTGCGCTCTTATAAATAAATAAAGTATCCTTAACAAAATTTAATTGTTGGGGGGGAGTGATGTGGGGACACCCACCTGTCTCTGTATGCGAGCGGCGCTGTAAGCGCACCAACACACATGTAAGTGTGTACATGAAAACGCCTCTGCGCAGGCTCAATTTAGTCGAGGAAGAAGCAGCTCAACAACTGCTTCTCTGTACCTCAGTCTTGTTCCGCCAGCCACTGCGCTTAGTCGCTTTGGCTATCTAATAAAGTCACACTCAACTTATATAGTATCTGACTTATTTTCCAGATCCCGATCTCCTTCTACATTATATATATATTCATTGCCACACAAGGCATTACAACCTGATCCTACTT
This sequence comes from Anastatus disparis, assembly GCA_017163975.1. Lineage (NCBI taxonomy): Eukaryota > Metazoa > Arthropoda > Insecta > Hymenoptera > Eupelmidae > Anastatus > Anastatus disparis. Next base: position 9,955,059 of record JAFFSR010000251.1, read on the forward strand.
CATTATTTAGTAAAACTAAGAGTTTACAGAACACATCATCGTTGATACACCAATTACTTTTTATGATCGATGACCAGATATTGTGAAGATGTTTCGTAAAAGTAGCTTCCTGTCAACTTAGATATTATCACCACTAATAATTAATTGGTCTGCTACAAAGGCCCTTTTACCAAAATTTAAAAATATGCACAGAATTAGAATCGAGGATAGAATTTTCTTCAACAACTACCTTTCAAGTAATACCGGTCACTACTATTCACGGGTAGTCTTTAACATTAGTTTTAAAATTTATATGAAGGTGCAAATCATGCTAATTTTTCCAGTGATATTCTAATTGTTTGTAACTAGAGAAATACTGAGAGTTATTACTGAACGTATTATAAATTTCTTATAATACGTTAAAAAATAAATTAAATTTTGATTTGTAGATGGATAGATAAATAAGCAAGATTTAATTAAAAATTTTCGAGGGATTCGTTTATCTTTGCAATTTGGAGAATTTGTGATTCGAGATTGAATACTTGGCTAATATATAAGGTTATAAAAATGTCTTCGATACTAAAAAATGATAATACTAAATATAAAACCCTGGTAGAAAATTAAGGATAAGATATGCTCAGATAACTAACTGTTGGCTATATCTCGTCGCTACGCAGTCGCGATAAGTGACCGATAAATACACGATAATATATTAAAGATTACAGAGTTGATATAAAATATAAACACTAAAATAATTAAAATTTTTTTCTTCTGATTCGAAATAAATTATAAATATTATAATATTCATTATTACAATTCATATGAGTTGTAAATAATTTTGCAATTAAAATCGTTTATAGAAAGCGAATCTGTATATATACATGCTGCCCGCGATGGCGCCTGTTTGTACAATCGTAAAATATATCCTATAGTTGTGAATACTGAATGTTAGCTGCGCGCGCATCACTCGACGCTTCGTCTTCTATAAGCATCTATCTTCATCACTATATGTGCAGGTTAGATTGACTTGACTTAACTTTAAAATTATTAAAGATGCATATACAGTTATTGTAATAGTGTCAACATTTTCTGTTCTTTATTGTATAACTTAAATTTATTTGCGAACATATACAGTATGATTATGAATAAAATATCCATGTAAAATCAGTGAGTGCGAAGTGCGAGTGAGCGAGTGCATATGTAAACTTAGTGTGAGAGAATACACTGTAAAAGAAAATGGCGAGAAATCACGTCGTTGGTCGACGATTTCAATGCGACCATGCACCGTCGATGTTATTTAACATTGTTGAAGCGCAAAATCTAACTGATTTAATCTAAAAATCTTGTGTTCAGTTTACGTGAAATCACGCAAAGCACGTTAAAATGTCGCCGTTGAACGAAGTTAAATAACCTCGACGGTGCATGGTCGCATTGAAATCTTCGACCAACAACGTGATTTTCTGTTATTTTTTTTACAGTGTAAGACTGTCCGTTTAGGAACTGAAAAGGAAACAAGGAGTGAACAGCCTTTCTCTTTCTCACTAACTGTGTTCCCATATGCGTGCTCATTCACACTTTGTAATATGCTGTTTATGAATATATATAATTCAACATTGACCATATTCTCCCGATACCATCGCGATAATTCGTTAAGAGTAATGGAGGTTTATCGCGATATCTAAAAGCATATGATCGCGACTGCCCATAAAATACGGAATGATATACTGAAAATATGCTCAACTTTCTACCAGGGAATAAATACTGATAATACTAAAAAATAGATTGAAAATAGTTATGGATTTGTGAACTTGTTCGAGGAATTGTCTACCACTTTATTGGATAATTCCGTTAGTTTATTCATTTTTATTAGAAAATTTTCAAATAAAAAAAAGAACGCTCGAATATGTTTCCGTCGATTGAATTTTGGTTAATAGGCTTTTTTACCATAATAAATAGTAAATTTTTATAGTATAATTTACTATTTATTTTTTGCTAATCAATATAGTTACTAATATTATATTTTTTAGTAGATTTTACTAAAAAAATTTAGTTGTATTGATATAGTACTATTTTATGGTAATTTTTTAGTAATGGTTACTAAATTTCGTATAGATTATAATAGTAATAAATTTTATTCCTACCTCAACAATAATGGCCACTTTATTAACTCGTAAAGTGGGCCGGAAGTAAGATATAACTGACTTTTAAAATATTAGCGGGAATAAAGTACTTTATTCCCGATAAAGAAAAAATTTGTAATAAATGATCAAATTATTTAATAAAATTATGAAAATTAAAAATTAATATTTTGAAAAAATTCTGAAATTTTAATATTAAAGTTTTATAATATTTGAAAAAAAAGACATTTTTTCTTAACAAATATTTATTATGAAAATTTATGTTCGTGATTCCCAACAATATTTGATTATTAAATTGATTTATATTTTAATTTCTTTAGTCGGGCCCGCTCTTTTTAAGCGGCGACGGTTGAGGTTGGAATAAAGTAAAATATAGAACACGAGAGTAAAGTCTATTGCTCTCTCGGGAATTCACTTCCCTCGCTTTGCTCGAGTCGTATATGCGACTTTACTCTCTAGTTGCATTATGTACTACTATATAAAGATTGCTCTTTCTGATATAATATATCTAAATAAATTTCCCTGTTAAAAAAATCAGGTGATAAATGATCCGATTTCTCAGGTGGCTTATCATGCCAAAATATCATGTAACGATTTTTTTTATTTTTACACGTTTCAAACCATGCTTAGTCAATTCAGAACAGTTTTCAAAAATTTAAACTTAGAAAATTTTTTAGATGGTTTGGTCTTAGAAAAAATGTTGACTAATTTTACAAACAAATTTCTAAGTTCAAAAATTTCAAAAATTTTCAAAAACTTTTCTGAATTCACTGGTGCAAAAAAAGCATGGTTTGAAACGTGTAAAAATGAAAAAAAATCGTTTCATGATGTTTTTGCATGATGAATCACCTGAGAAATGAGGTGATTTGGCACCTGATTTTTTTTATCAGGGTTATCATAATTATTTACATGTGTAAAAATTTATTTATACTTTAACTTTAATTTCTAAAAAATTTTGTTATGAATATTATTTCATTTACACAATTTTTAAATTATTTAAAAATCTTGCAAGTTATGAAACAAGCTTTTCAAAATTTCATTATAATATAATAAAAAGTAAATAATTCGAATCATATAAATAATTAGAAGGTTTCTGAAGAAAAAAAATAGTTTAACAAATATGTTATGAACTTTATTTACAAAAATAGATGTACATAAAAGTCATATCATCTCAATAAAAAAATCATAAAACATTTTTATTACAGGAGAGGAGCAGCACCAGGGAAAGTTGGTAAATCGAATACTGTGGTGAAATAGCTGAAGTCTTCAAGACGGCAGCAGTATGTGTAACCGTGTTCGCGATTGATAAATTGTGGATATTGAATATCGCAAGTGGTATATTTTTGACAAATGACTTCATTCTCTGTGATTTCTTCTACGTATGGGTTGTTTACTGTTACGAACACTAAACCTTTGTTGTTTGCTGGATCGTATACATATTTGTAGAGGAACTATATTTGAAAACAAAAATAATACAATGAGATTAAAAAAGAAAAATATTATGAATCAATTAGTTTTTTTTTTAACTATCATTTTATGATTATTCAAAAAAAATTACCTGTGGTGGCTGAACTCCATTGGTCAAGTTGATATATTTAACTTCATTTTCATCATTGAGAACAAGTTGTTTATAACTGCCAGAATATACTTCAAGTCCTTGAGGAGTTGTGGTGGCGAGAGATCGAAGTAAATCATCAACAAATTTGTAATTACCATTTACAGCAATTGCTTCCCAAGCTGGAACAACATTATCGTAAACATAGGCAGCATCTTGCTGTGCTTCGAAGAATAGATCTTCATGCGAGACTAACTGCGTTTGTACAAAGTACTTGTCACCTGGAAACAATTTTTTTGGTAAAAAACAAACGTAATGGCAGAAGGTAACGATTATTAAGTTTCATGAAATAATATCGGTTTTTCATGGTGTTAAAGAATTAAAAGTTAACAATTCAGTCGCTATTTCGAAAAGACACAAAAAGGAGCCATTATTAATCAAAATAAATTAAATCGAATAAAATTTTGAAATCTTGTATATTATCACACATGCACATTTTCAAAAAGTAGCTTGTTTTTAATTTTTGTTACAAAACTTTTCTCATGAAAAAGAATGCAAAAATTTTATAAAAATAACGATGATTTTTATATTAAATTATAAAAAAAGCAAATTAAACAGTTAATAGATAGTAAAAATATAAAAAACCATAAACACATACTTAATTTTTTCAAAAAAATATAAAGTTTTGAAATACATGCAAAAATATAGATAAAAATATTAAATAACTTACCAGTTACTGGTAAATATTTGTCAACCTTTTCTTGATCATTAAAGATTTCCATAAAGGCTTGTCTTTGATTAGCCCTTACATACACATCATTCATTTCAACATCTGGAAAGAAAACTCCTTTCCTGTATGTTGGTACTGTTTTTTGTATTTCTCTTTTGAGGATTGTTGGAGTGATGTGTACTTTAGCCCACCTAACATTATCTTTATTGTAACCAACGACTAATTGTTCAATAGCAGGTAAGAATTCAGTTAGATTTGCATCACCAACTACTATACCGATTTCAGCACGATCTAATCCTGCCTTACTGGGAAGAGCACGTACATTTGCTTGGATATTGCTGCTGCATTTGAGATCTTTTAACTGAATAAAAAGTATGAATTGAATTAAAGACGATTTAGACTTGTTATAAAATGATAAAACTTTGTAATTTAGAAACTTTATTTAGTAGTGATCGAAATATTTTAGTAAAATATTGAACTGTATTATTTAATGATCGTTTCATCAAAATTTCAAAACTTTTATGATTTATTAATAAAAATGTTGATAGCTAATCTCATTAAAATAATTTTAAAAAAATAACCTGTACGACAGTCGTAGTGGAGACGTCTCCAGCGAAGCGAAATTTGCCCTTGATACCACATTCAAGGCTTGCAAGAGTTCGGTTGGTCTGTTTACCCTTGACTGTGATGGTGCCACCTGGGCAAGCAACACGAAAACCAACTTGTCCTGAAGGAACTTTCGTTTTGGTTTCAGTTGGATAATAGAATTCAGATGAGTTTGGTTTCAGAATCAATGGGTGTCCTGTTTTGAATTCTTTTTTAAAATTTATCGTGCAGTCCTTTGTTTTGGCATCTGTAAATATTAGGTTTCCTCAATTTTAATAATAAAAAAATAACATTGCTTATATAAAATTTCCAATTCAAAATCACATATTAATGTAAAAACTTGATCATTAATTTTAAAAATTCTCAGAAGCATATTTAATTGATCAAATTTTTAGCTATTTTAAAGTTTTTGTAAATTTTTTATCAACCTTATGTATATTGTACTTACAATTTATTTAGTGAAATACACGTTCATATAGTTTTAATATGCTTTTATTATAATTTTAAATTAATAAATTAATTTGAAATAGCAAATGTTTAAATAATGATCCATCACAAGAAGCACAATTAAAAACGATATTTGACATAATCTAACTTGAAAATTGAACAAAATTATTTTTCTATTAAAATATTACAAGGTATATAGTGATAATTTGACACTAAAATATATTATTATATTTTCATGAGAATTAATCTTTGATTTATTGAGTATTTTGTAATTAACCATCTCATTTTTTTCATTTAATTAAATATTGGTTTATATTTGACATCATTATCGCCAGAACAGTTGTATACTTACAAGCCAAGGCGCAAAGGCCTACAACAAAAAGAAATGTGATTATTCGTGATCCGCCCATGATAGAAACTTTGCTAGAGCAATGTGTTTCCAACGACTACAGAATTTGCCTTGATTCTTTTGCTTTTAAAGGTATCTTCTTATCGATATTACTTGCTTATCATGATAAATCAGTTTGAACATTGATCTATAGCTATCACATTATCAATTCGGTGTATCGAAACTTTCTTTGAATAAGTGAAGACTCACTTGGGGGTATCTATAGGTGTATTTTCTTCCGTTTTATCGTATGTTTATTTTTGTTATATAAATCTAACAAACACGTATATTTTTTTCGTATTAATATATTTTTATTATTTATCTATTTCTATTTAACAAACCATTTGCAAATATAAATATATTTGCATGTATTTAGTAGTATTATTAGTTGCAGAAAAATTTAAATTAATAAAAAAATTTTGTGGTTGATTTAAAGTTAATCATATTAAATATAGAACATTTCGAATATTTTCTATCATTTCAAAAAGTAAAAAAGTAAACGAAGCTACAACTTTAAAAATATATCCTATATAATATTCAAAACACACAGAAGAAAGTTAAGGTCAAGATAATTATAAATTATACGATATTAAAAGTTGAAATATTTAATTATTTTTTGTAAAACTGTGAGCTTTTTGAGAAAAGTTATAAGAATATTTATTATTTAAAATGATGTCAAAATTTTTGCAAATCATGATTTGTAAATATTGTAGCTAACCTGATTGAAAGAAGAAGAAAGACATGGTAAAAATATGGATAAAAATTTTTAATTAGTTAATTTAATAAAAAAGTATTTATCAAGTCATAAATAAATAAAGTCTCAATAAAGTCTAACTTATAAAGTAGATTTCCTAATGAGCAATAGATTCAAATATTTCTCATACTGTGAGCGAACAATCAAATCTAAAAGTTATTAACTATATATAAATAAATTAAATTGTTTATTTATTTTTAATTTATTGTTTGAATTTATTGTTTTTTAATTCTTTTATTTAAAATAAATATTTATTATAATTGTTATAATACGCTATAAATAATTTTATTTTTAATTATTGGCCATTTTGGACTACAATAATTATTATTTCTATTTTAGATCATTTGTTTCTATTTGCGTGTCTGTATATAAAATAGCTTATATTAAACTTATTCATAAATTAAAAAAAAACAAACGTTGGACTTAATAAACGCTGCTTTCTTGATAATTTTAGAGATAATTATTCATCATTTTAAGTTAGTTTATACAGTTTCAAACTTATAACAATTTATTAATAAAGTAACCTTTGTTCTATATACTAAAAGAATAATGATGATAGTCATCCAAAAAATGCTTGATGAATATGATAAAAATAAAACTGAAAAACTAAACTAAATAAAGATGATAAAAATGAATATTTATGGTTTATTAAATTAAATAAAAATCTACTAAAATAGAACAACTATATAGTGAAAAAAAACTTATGACTTCTATACAATAAAACAAAAAATGAGTCATCAATTTCATGAGTTTAAATAGTAGCTACTTCTACTGTTTGGTATCGCCAATCCTAAATTTTTCATCTGTAAGAACAGTACATGACCATGCTTTTTCAATGCTAAATCAGTATTACTTTGAGAAAATGAAAATTAGAATTATTTAATATCTGTTCTCTTAAAGGAGTTATATCGCAACTAAGCCAGTCAAACCAATTTTATTATAGTTTGTACCATATATATATAAATATATCTAATCTTTATGTCGTCGTAGGCCAAATTCGGCTCAATATCTATAGACCCAGCTAAATTTGTATTGACATCGCGTACGTTTTGGCTCGTTTCTCAACTATGTTCAAATGTTTCTATACGCTTTCAGTGACGTATAGAAGCTTTCCATACGAACCTGGAGTCATATGGATTATATATGTACGGAAGCCTGTAAGGCTCACCTCCGTACTGTGTCGCTAGTAGCGTACTTTTCTGCTATGCGTGGACTTGTAACAGATAGGCTACGTGTAGGAGATAGGCTACGTATAACACGTACACAAGTAGTATTTAGATTTTTTATGAGCGATTGAAGGATGTAATAATTCGCAATAATAAAAGTATTATTTAATTATAATATTTTATTAATTAATAATAATTTTGTAATTTTTTTGATAAACATAACCTGTAAGAAATATGATGTATTTTAGAGATGCAGAGTTCTATTATTATTTGTAGTATCTGTTACAAGTCCACGCATAGCAGAAAAGTACGCTACTAGGCTACTAGCGACACAGTACGGAGGTGAGCCCTACAGGCTTTCATACAAAATTATTTTAGATGCATATACTTCAAATAAATAAATAAAAAAGTATTTAATTACTTCTATTTTCATTTAATGACTAAATATTTTTATTATTTTGAATATTACATCCTTCAATCGCTCATAAAAAATCTAAATACTACTTGTGTACGTGTTATACGTAGCCTATCTCCTACACGTAGCCTATCTGTTACAAGTCCACGCATAGCAGAAAAGTACGCTACTAGCGACATAGTACGGAGGTGAGCCTTACAGGCTTCCGTATATATGTGTTCAGACTAATCAACTTAGTTAGATCGTATGACGCGATCGCGCCTATGCTCACAGCTGACTTTGACATTTTCTTAACCATAAAAAAATTTTGGGTTATGCGAACAGCGATGCAAAAAAATTGAATATTCTAAAGAAACATTAATCACACATCATGGAATGACACCATATGGCGTCATCACTACTGTCAGAAGGTTAATATATTATTTATTAATGTTAAAAACATAAAAATAAATCAAATTAATAAAAAAAAGTTTTACGTAAATAAAAATGCTGTGGTGATTCGATTGAAATTATTCAATCGAACGCATTAATATGTTGGATTTAATGTGTAGTGTGTTGTGTGTGTTTTGTTTTTATTTTAAATCAATTTTGTTATAGTCCCTCATTTGGCCTACAACGACATAAAATTATCTACGTAACTTGGGCGTACGAAGGATGAACATGGTCTCGACTAATATTCATCCTTCGTACGCCCAAGTTACGTATATAACTAATACCGCATTATAGCAGAAATATTAGATTTTTTATTAATTTTTTTATATGTGATACCCAATTGATGATTGAAAAATCAATAAATATTTCTGGAATGATTTTCTTTTACAAAACCAATAATATTTTAATATTACATCATCAAATATTTACGGCCCTTATAAGACACCGTGTTAAAGCTGTCAAATATATTGCTCTCTTAAGAAAAAACGTCCTATCTACATTTTTTGAAATTTTTAATTTTTTTGCATGTATGGGAAGTTAAACGTGATGTGCAAAAATTGCCGTATCCAAAATGACTTAAAATCTTTTTTAACTTGGTAAATGAGATATTATGTTCTACAGAACCTTTCCTAAGCTAAAATTCGTAAAGCACCATTTACTAAATCTTGATTTTTTTTCAAAAGTTTTTTAGACTTCTAAAAATTTAACTTTAGTCATTATCCATGATATTCATCTAGCCCCATTTTAATTTTCAATGATTACTCATCACCGATTCTGTTTGCAATACAACTGCCTTAACTAGTTTAAATATTGTATGAAAACTTCGCTGAACCCTTTAAACTTCTGTAGAATTATTTTAATTTTTCATGCTCAAGCTCATTTTTAAATTTTATATAACCTCAGTGCTTGAAGTATACGTTAATTAATTATAATTTATACATACAACCTTTATTAGTATTTTAAAAATGTGGATTTCATACAAAATGTGAAGCTTTCGATAGTATATGAAAGTCGGAGTAAAAATTAATTTCAATTTCAATAATTATTTTATTTGATTTGGAAAAAAAATATTTATAATTCTTTTATTTTTTAGAATAATATGATTGATTTCAAGTTGAATTAAAATGTACTTTAAAAATGGCAAACTCAAGTATTTTGAGATAATCTTTATCGCAGTGATTTGTCTGCCGATAAATGTATTATTAATGTGGATAACAGTCGAATTTGCTACATATAAAACTTATTGTACTAATCCAGAAAAATAAGAGTTATTAATAATTTAAACAATTTTATTTATAATGAAACTTCTAAATAGATTATTATTATTACTTTTTTCTTTATAAATCTTATTTTCTAATGATAAACTAAACAAAAAAAACATTGGTTTTATTTATTTTATAAAAGTATTCTTATCTAACAATGACATTTTGCAATATTTTATAATTTAAATATTTTAACGTTTATAGATTGTTTTCTCAACTATAAGTTTATTATTCATAGATTTTTAAAATTACGCTTAACTTTTTATTTTAATTACTTTAGAACACAAGACATTCACCTCATAAATCATAATTAGCATGTTTCATGAAAAAATGTATTATATCCGTCAGGTAAATTACGAAAAAATAAAAGACCCGTATTTTTTTGTTTTTCAAAATATGATGAATTGCAAAAGTTATAGCCGATATAAGTTAACAGAATTTTTATATATATATAGATATAGCACCATGATACGTGACGTTACAACCACATATGTGATTATGACGTCACACCAATTTAACTGCTTCTATCTCTTCGAGTTTTAATTTTCACGAAAAAAGAAAAAATACGGGTCTTTTATTTTTTCGTATTCTACCTGACGAATATAATACATTTTTTCATGAAACATGCTAATTCTTATATGAAAAATTGAACATATATTTTCAAACAGATAAAAGATATATTACATAATGAAAAATAGTAATCAAGAGGTTAAAATAACAATTATTTAATGATCGATAAGTTTTTATAGCGAAGATTACAATTGTTATGTATAAAAAAATGATAATAGTTTTTATCAGAACTTGATAGCTTGAAACGATACTTAGCTATGACTTTATCGGTATTTAAATTTAATATTGCATAAATTATTTTGTTATATGTATAAAAAATTAATTTTTAAATTTCAGTATTTTCACTCATTAATAATTTTTATTTATTATGTTTTGATATTATCAAATAACAATCTACCCTGTAATGATGATTCACACATTGATTCTTATACGCATTAGTTTTAAATTTTTGGAGACAGTGTATAAAATGTTTTATACAGTGAAGGACAAAATTTTTATAAGTTACTAGTACTTTTGACATAAAATCAAGAATACTTTAAAAATTATAAAAAAAACGGTTGTCTGTACAGATCTTATCAAGATTATTTAAATATTTTGAATAAATCATAAGATAAACATTTTGTAATATAGAAGAAAATTTAAATGACAAAAAGTAGAACAAATACAGTATTTAAATGATAGTCATTTATGTAAATTAAATGAAATTTAATTTTCATAAATTTTGTAAAATAGTTTAAAAAATCATTATTTTTGTCAAAGAAAAGTTGATAAAATTGATAACCTGTTAAGTGGTAAAGCTTATTTTAATAGCAAAATCAACTGATATCAACGTTATTTTTACAAGATTAAATACATTATAAATTTAAAAAAAACGCGAGATTAGATTTCATTGATGATGAGATGAGATTTTACATATAAATGAATTTCCACTTGATGACTCCTGCTCATGATTTCTCCGCTAAGATTAAAATAATACCACTTAGATCTAGCTAATGATTTAAAAAATAATTTGAAAAATTAGCTGATGCATTTACTGGAAAATTAGCTATATCTCTCTATATTATATATCTCTATCTATATTATAAAAAGATTTCGCCACCGCCGCTGCCGCTGTGTATAAGAATTCGATTTGTCCTTGGTTAGCTAGAATTTAGCTAGAACCTAACTAAAAGTTAGCTAAAAGTTAGCTAAAATTTATAGTAATTTTAAGCAATTTTAGGTGAATATTGATTTGATTTCAACTGAATTTTAGCTGTATTTTAGATCTATTTATATTATATTCTCTCTATACTATTGAAAGTATATCGCCGCTGTCATCGCTGTTATCGTCAGAAATGTGCCCCTCATTTTTGGACCTGCATTACAGCGTTTAATTTAGCTGGATTTAAGCTTGTAATTAGCTAGGAAATAACTAAATTAAGCTAAATTTGATCATATACATGATGTTAAATTAAATGTGATGAAAGAAGTTTTAATATATATATGTACAAAAATTCGGAAAAAATACCAATTTTGGAAGAACAAATTTTAAAGAATTGTACTTCCTGTTTTGTCGATTGGTCTAAAGAAATATACAAGGTTACTCTTAAATATAACATTAAAAGACTCAAAATATATTGTGAAAAGTATATTTTTAAGAACTTAAATATTGATATAGCCATTGATATTCTTATCTACATGAATGATTTTAGAGTTAAGAAAATAGTTTCAAAAATCATGAAATTTATAGCCAATCAAATTTCTGATTTCATTGACAATGATGCATTTAAAAAATTTAAAAGTACACATTCAAAATTAGTAGTAAATATCTTGAAAATTTTGGCTAGTTATGAAGGAGAAACATGCATGTTGAATATTACGTAGGATTTATTTTAACAATCAATTGATATACGCAATATTAAATAAATCAAAATCAAATACATAAAAAAATTTAGGTTATTTTTCAATAAAAATGAACCTTTACTTGCTTAGCATTAATATTATGCTTGATGGTAATGTATGCATTCACATTTTAGTTGAACATTTTTTTTTATTGTTAAAATTTTCGAATATAAAGTTCAACTAACTTTGGAGATGTAAAATACCGGCATTACAGTTTTCCAAATTTTGGATTCTTAATCTAAAAGTCTGAAAAATATCATTATATTATTTTCTTTCACTTCAACAGCGCGATGTTTTTTTATTTCTAATAATTATATAAATTAAATATTTACTAATTGAGGAAACATTGTTGATGAATCATTTTTTATATTGATATCACATTTAAAAAAATAAAATCAACTTACTCAAACTCAATTAACTCTATGAAAAAGCTTCGCGCCAAAGCAGTTGGCAGCGTTTTTCAGTGTACAACGCAAATTATTATAATCAATAGTAAAATTGGAGTATTTTCTGTTTTACTACTGAATATAGCAATTTTTTACATATTTTATTTTAAGATTTATGAGAGCATTTCACTACCAAATAATAAATATAACAAAGATATATCATTATATATCATTATATATCTGCAACTCATTAGTCGCATATGGCTAATTAAATGATATTTTCTACTTCTACTTTTGATCTAATCAAATTTTCAGACTTTAAAAGAAATACGCAGATAAAAATAAAATTTAAAGAAAAGATATTTCTTTCACAAAAAAGTTAGCTTCAAATTAATATTATTAATCATAAAATCTTTTCTTGCTATTGTATAATGCAAGTCCAATCATATTAACTAATTAAAATTTTATTGGTTATATTGATGTTTGTATCGCAAAATTAAAATTTATGTAATAAGAATATTAAAATTAATGATTATAATAAATTTTCTGTCAAATAATTTTTAATTGAGTATATTTTTGTAATTTTATAAAATTATTTTATAAATATCGTTATTTAATTTTAAAATAAAATTGTTCTTAACATTTTACTTACATGTATAGTCGAAAACAAGTAAAAATAAAAATAAAGTGTAATATATAAAGTGTTGTTCAATTATAGATATAACCTTCATTGTAGTTTTTAAGCTTATATTAAAGAAAATCTTATTGTGTTAGCTGCAAAAGTCATTTTTTTTTCAAACTAGGTCAAAATATGTATAAGCATTTACGATGGAAAAATTTTCAATTTTGCACGCAACGTTTGCAATGTACACTTATACAATCTAATTGTTATGTTAATGTTAAAGCATAATATATCTATATAGTTACGTATAACATACATCTTAATTAATTTGTTCAATAATTCTAATCCTTTTTTCTTCATCAGCCCCAAAAACTCTTATATTATTTTCAGCGATACATAATGAAGAAATTTTTGTTACGTAATAAACAATACTCAATGTGTCAACAATCAAAATATATGATAAAAATAATGGGTTAAGAAAGTTACGTAAATTTGATCTTAATCTTATTTAAATTGATAATAATATATTACCAAGTTATCGAAAAGCACAATTTTTATCAAGTCTGCTTTATCGAGATAATTAAATTTAATGATGTATGAAATAAAACAATAATATGATTTTCTTTTTTCTTATTACGTGAGACTAGATCCAGTATTTATCAAAGGATGAAAAATATTATTCGATAACAGAAAAAGTTTCTCGCAAGTAGATAAAAAATACAAGTGATTCATTAAAAAATATTATTTATTGTATTAAAGTTGGCATATATACATATTATAAATTTTATTATTCGGCAGTGAATTGTAGACAAATTTTTTATTTTCACGTTTTCTATTTTAATTCGAATTAGATTTTTTTATATTAATATTTTATTATAACACGACTTTTACCAATATTTATGTAAAATCAACATATATTTTTTTAACTTAATTCTATAAAAATGATTAGAACTCAAAAAAATTATTACTTAAATAATTTTATATACATGGAAATAATATATATACACACGCAAAGTCTAAAATGTAAATAAGCATAAAAATTAATCGGAATTCAAAAACATAAATCGAGTCATTTACTTGGGTACATAAATTTTCATCAAATTGATTGATTAAGCTCGTAATGTATTACAATCTTTCGATCCAATTTTCAAATTGTATCTTGTTATGTACTATATGTAAAAGACAAAAGAAATCAAAATATAATTTTATAAAAAGTATACAATCATGATTGGTTATTTGTTTGTAAAAACGATTCCAAAATATACGTATAAAATTTCCATATTATCAATTACATAAATAACGATATGACCATTCAAATTTCACGTGTATGAATATTTATAAAATAAACACGGGCAGTTTATTGTTTCATGTTTTTGCCAGATAAATAAATATTTTTCTTTAGAATATAATTAATATTATATCATGCTTTAATCACGAGTGCTTTTATCAGAAAATAATGTTATTTATCGCTTGGGCTATTTTTATTATCGTAAGCTGGACTCTATAAATAAAATAATCTTTTATTTTACAATATTTGAGAAACAGCAATATGTTTTTAAGGTAAACAATTAAAAATATATTCGTTAAGCTACATGTCTTCATGCTTCGAAAACTTATCTTTTTTAATTACGTTGTAGTGAATTTTTTTGTTAGAAAAAATTTGATTATATAATTAATAAATCCTAAACAAAAGAAGCTGCTCCAGGAAATGTTGGTAAATTTAATGATTGAGCTACGTGCATAAATCCTTCTAAACTGCAGCAATAAGTGTATCCATGATCGACACGTATAAAATTTGGATATAACGTATGACAATAGCGTAGGTCAGGACATAGTATTAAATCATTAGTAAAACCATTGACAAGATGAGGATCATTAATGGTTACTAATACTAAACCCCTATGGCGTTGTTCATCATACACATATTTGTATAGAAGTCTTGGTACTGGAACTTGTTGACCTATTAAATAAGTACTTTTTTAAATTATATAACACTGCAACACTTAAATCAAAATTTTAATGTTATGTAATATTTGTTATTGCACAAATTTTTTATTGTTTTCGAAAAAATTCTATTTTTTATAATTTTAATGCAACGAAATCAAATCAATCAGTCGCTATACATTGATTGATTATTTTCTCAATTGCTTTTTTGATTTATTAATAAAATGATTTTGTTAGTATTTTCTATAAGACTCGTAAAGCTTGGAAATTAAAAATTTAATGAAACAAGAGTTAAATTATGTATGTATATATAAAGTAAATTACTTCATTAAAAATCGTTGTAATATTTCCTAAATCAGAGTATTGCAGTAAAATATATTTACAAAAATATTATGGTAATATAAATGATTATGTGGCGAAATTAGTAGTTTTGCAATAAGTTCAACATTAACTTTAAACAAAGACAATTAAAATTTTTTCTAACCATATCGTCCGTCAATAAGAAAAATTTTTCTTGCGTAACCATGATAATCAGGTAAGCGAAGTACTCCAATTGTACCAGACCAGACGTGTAAACCTTCAGCGGATTCCGAAGCTAGTTTTCTTACAAATTCACCAGAAAGTTCCCAGTTACCAGTAGCAATACTTCGCCAAATTGGCGTTATATTCTCATAGAAATAAGCACTAGACTGTTGAACTTTATAGAAAAAGTCACGTTCTGTAACTAATTGGCCTTCTATCAGATAAGCATCACCTGCAAAGTTATACGGGTTACCTGCAAGTGTAATTTTTCATAAAAAATTATGAGAATATTCTTTTTATTCTAATGGAAAACATAATGGATTAAGATTAATTAACGAATGGAAAGGCAATCGATTTTCGGAAAACATTATTTATGAAACGATAGTTTGATAAAAATAACTTTTGAAATGCTTAATCTATTTCTTGTGTAAATGTATTAAGATAATTAATTACATAAAGTGATGTAAAAATATCGAAAGCAAAAAAGAAAACCAAGAACAAGAAAAAAGAATGTTTTATTTAATTCATCTGAAGAAGCAATGAAGTATCGAAGAAGTTTTTACTAAGTTAATGCTTAAGACATATTTATTAATTTAGATAAGAAAAGTTTAATATATTGTGGGGGAAAAAACAAAGTTATTAATCAGTTAAATAAATTTTATCGATTCACAAATCAATATTATTTGTAAAATATTAGAAAACATGTTTGTATCATTACTCGTGTAGGTATTATTTATGAATTTCAAGCTTATAAGTCCATTAAAGATAATTAAAACAAAAATCAAATTCTATTTTATAATAGTTCATTAATGCTCTATAAATTAAGCCAAGTTCGGAAAATGGATTTACAATCATTTTGAGAGTTATGAAAGTTTAATTTGCAACCCGTAATATGGAGTATGTTGAAGTTTTAACTATTCAATATTCTCTTGATATACGCCTTAGGCTAATAATTAAATAGCAATAATTATAATATAAAGATTTTAATATTATTTGATTTTCAATTAATAAATGTTTGAATTTGAAATTTAATTATAACTAATAATATATTTAAATGTTATTGACTCTAAAAAAAAATTATTTACGAAAATTTAATGAACTTTTAGCAAAGATATTTCTTGAATAAATCAGGGCATACTAAAATCAATAAATGAATTTGATGAATGAAAAATATAAAATATAAAATAAAGTTTGAATTCTGTTTTATAAATTCATGTTATGTTTGGAATTTATTATTAATAATTTTGATATTAAAAGGAAAAGAGAAAATAAAGATGGATTTTTAATCTGAACGATTCTAAAAATAATTAATAAAAGCATTTTTATGAATCGAAAAATTATTAATAATATGTTATTCAAAAATTTTAAATAAAATTATCGATTTCTCACCTATTTGCGGGACGTATTTATTCACCACATGAGCATCTCTAAAGATTTCCATGAATCTTCTTCTTTGATAATCTCTTTTATAAACTTCATGAAAATTATATGGAATCTTATTAAAAATTGGCCCCTTTTTAAAAGACCATGCATTACGACCAGCCTGTCTACCTTCAATAACTGGTATTATTTGTAAATGAGCAATGAGAGGCTGTAAAGTAGGAACATCAACAACAAGAATATCGATGGTTGGTAAAAAATCGTATTTATTTAATTGAAAGCCAACTTCAATGCAACTATCTCCAGGACAATAACGTGATTCATGTTGACGCGCTACGGGAAATTGTTCGTGGACACAACCAATTTCTCGAAACGAATTAACAGTCTAAAAATTTGAAGATATGAGATTATTATGCATTCATTTTTTCTATCTTAAATTTATATATTTATTAATTTATATTTATACTATATTAGAAATTCATTAATATTTATAATATTTTTATCAAGTTTATAATATTTTTTCAATATAGTTTATATAATTTTTAACAGAATACAATGTACAAACTTTAACATTATTAAAATAAAAAATGTTTAAACAATATATCTTTTATATCATTTTTTTTATTGACAATAATAATATAAACCTATATTTTTAAATAACAAACCAATAGCTATGTTATATATTTTTGCTTCATGGAAAATCTTATCTTTGTTAAAATCTGAAAATTAAAATAACTTTATTTTTCCGAAAATATCAGAAATTAACGTAGAATTACAATTTCTTATAGTTTATTTGAATAAAGTCATTTTTTTACATATTTTCATTAAAATAAATAATATTGAAAATTAAATTTTCAAATTAAAAATCTTCTTTTTCTGATAATCTTTATATTTTGAAATAAATTAATATGGATATTAAAATCCAAAATCATAATTGATAATATTCTGACTTTTAAAGTGCTGTTTAATCAATATATTGTCAAACGTATCATCAGCGAATCTTAACATGTACTTTGATTGAATCAAAGTAATATCTTATTAATCAATCTTCTTTCTAAAAATTCTGGCTATAATATTTTTAATTCTCAAATAAATCAAGATAAATGTTAAGATTCAGAATTAGAATTTATAATATCATACCTTTAAACCACTGATTAATCAGATTTACAAAATATAATATCAACTAATCTTAACTTTCATTTTGATTTTATCAAAATAATATTATATAAATCAATTTGAACAATAATTTAGCATTAAAAAAACTTTCCTTACATGATTCGTTTCGCTAAGTTTGATTATTGTTCTATCAATACAATAAGCAAAAGCAGAACGTAAATGCTTGGGCACTGATTTTATAGTAAGTGAATCAGCAGGACAAGAAACGCGTATCTTAATCTCACACATCCGTGTTTCAATTGCATTAGGATTTGTTATTTCCGGGTAAAGAAATTTAGGCGCACCAGTTGCATGTAATATTAATGGCTGAAACTCATTGAAGTTGTTTTGATGAGTCGAGATGCGGCAGCTACAGCGGTCATAGTCATAAACTTTAAAATATATTTTTATTTTTAATATATGAGTATTTAAAACTTATCGATTTTACATTTAAATATTTTAAATTTTCGTGAATAAATCAATGTTAATATCAAAATAAACTTCAAAAGAAGTAAGTGAATGAATATTTATTATTAAATATACATACATGAATATAAATTAATCATAATTGTATTATTTTTAAAAAAATTAATGATGAAATGTAAAATAGTTTTGACATGATAATAATGTCAAATACGTAATTTTCACTTTTAAACTAATTAAATATTTTTTTTTAAAATAAAAATAACCGTGGTGGAAATTGAAACGTTTTTTTTACCATTTTATGACCAGTAGAAATGGAAATGCTTTCTTTAACATTTTATGGACATTTCTTTGGCATTATTATTACTAATAACCTTAAATTTTTATATACACCATTTTTTATGTTTACATTTCTACCAGGGAATATGATCTTGAATTTTAAATTATTGTTAAATCACACGAACGAAAATTAATATATATATTTATATATATTTAATTAATAAATATTGTTGAATTTCTATTTACTCACCTTCACTATTAGCAAGATTAACGAAATGAAGTACAAAAATAGAAATTTTCATAGATAAATTTTTATTTAATTTCATTTTGATTATCAAACAATTAAATAATAATTACAATATCTAATTACGCTATAATAAAATAATTTGAATATGTAAAATACTTTCTTGCGTGCATATGAATTGCTATATAAATAAATACTGAACTTGGTGTTTTAACTAGAAAAAAATTTTTGCTATATGTAGCGTGCTAAAAATATTATGTTTCTCCTCGAACATAAGTTATTTGCATTATTCACGCTTTGTGTGAAATTTTAATTGCGAAATATATATTTCCTACTTACATAATTTTGCTGGTCTATTTTTATAACAAAAATTAAACTAAAATATTGTCAATGTTATGTTTATTGCTAGTATTTATATGTATATTGTGTTGATGTTTTATTAACAAAAACATAAAAATTAATTATAATTAAATTTTACTTATTTTATGTTTGTAATAATACTAATACAATTGAAATGAAAAATATATGTTGCAAAAACATCAATAATATTAAATGCAAAAATGAAGTGAATAGAACCGTAAAAAATATAGACTGTTTGAACTGTAGAATAATTTTGTATTATTTATGAACTTTATACAATTTTAGATTTTTTAAATAATTATTTTTTAAAAATATATATGAGATTTAAAGTATAAAAGTTTTATGATAAAAAGTTTACGATCAAATTGATGTTGCTCCAGTAAAAATTCAAAAATCCATCGAACGTGCAATAAGCGTTGCCCTCATTGATTTGTGAAAATTGAGGGAACATATTAGTTTCGCAAATTCTTTGACGTTTGCATAAAACATAGTCAGAAGTAATTCTATTTGAATGTAGATTATTTACAACGAGAAATATGAGGCCACGATTTATTTTACGATCATATGAATGTTTAAAACAGATTTTTGAAATGGGAATTATGGATTCGTCGTTCACTTCGCGTGCTAAGTAACTTTTACGTTGAATATCGTTATTGCTCAACGTTGTGAGAATAGCTATGTAGCCTGACCACACATCCAAATTTGACATAGTTTTAGTTGCTGAAATAATTTCAAAATTTTTGAATAAATATTACTTTTGTTTATATAACTTTATAATTCGAAAAAATTAATTATCTTTTTGGTCAATTATCTATAATTAGTAGTTAGAATTTTAGACTCGTGAATCTTCATGTTTTAGAATATTCAGTCATTCAAATTTTAAATTTCTTGTGTGTACCAGAAGAGCATCAGATCTTCTGTTAAAGTTTTCATAATATTTATTTTTATTATTTTATCAATAGGTAAAAATCCATAATACCTGAGATAGTTTTTGACATATTATTTAACGCGGTACTTATTATGTAACTCACGATAGAGTCAATGAAAAAGTGACCATACAAGGATTGAATTCGCATCAGCGAGTTAACAAGCCTTACACCTTAGTCAATTGAGTTATCAAATTCTACAATAAAAAAATTTAGAATTATCAACTCCAAAATTTAGAATTGTAGATTTCAAGCTAGGTGGTATAATAGCAATTATTTTGAAAAATCAACACTATTGGTAACGATCATAAATGAAATATACCAAAATAGCTCATAAAGTTTAAGGAAAACTCTTTAATTTCAGTTTTTATGCTTCACAAAACATCTTATGAAAAAACCCATTTCAGTGCTATTTTGTACACCAAACAAATTTTTTGCGTTAATCCAAGTGTTATAGCAGTCAAATAGGATTCGATGTACAAAATAACACCGAAGTTGAGTGTTTTTTTTAAGGGCCTATTAGTTCTAAAGTTATCAAGAATAAAAAAATGAAGATAGAAAATATATTTTATCTTCAGAACAAATTGACGTTTTGTGATGCATCAAAACTTGAATCAAAAAATTAATCTGGATTTTTTAACCATAATGTTTTTCCGTATATTTAAACATTCAGAAGATATGACACACTTAAAATTTGTCAACACACAAACACATATATGCACACACTTGCAAACACCCACACACATGCACGCAATCGCGCATATAAAAAAAATTCAAAAATGAAAAATTTATTGGAATCTCAAATTTTATCATTATCGTGGAGAATAAATTAAAAAAATCATAAACAATAAACTTACGCTAAAAATTTAAACAAATTGTTGAATAATATTGTATATATATATATTATCGAATTTACTTAGAATTTAGTTTCCCTAACGTGACCTATGTTTTGTATAGTATTCTGTACATAATTCATACATATAAGCAAATCACAAATGAATTCTCCAATATCTAATTTGTGCACAATATTAGGCCGATATGACATATGACGCCGATCCCTTATTCAGAAATTTCTCTAAATCAGCATAACATTTTTATAAAAGTAAGTACTATGTTATTGATTTTCGTAAAAAAAGTCATTATTTTATATGAGCTAACCTTCTTAGAATATTTATTTTTATCTATTGTACAATAAATCATTTTTTAGTCCTTGTATTGTTATTTATTTATCTTTCGAGTTTTTGAAAATGAAGAATGAAATCGAAATTGTAACGAAATTTATATTTTTTTTTTATTAATAAAATTTATTACTTATATATTATGTCATGTTGTACGATTTGGAATTATTTATAAATTATCGAAATATTGTCGAAAATTATGTACAATCTTTTTTATTGGTAATCCCTGTGATAAATATCCACAAGTACTATAGCATTTTGTAACAGAAACTCCATCGTGAAATCGTGTATTTCTCTACCTTCTTATAATATTAAAAATTTTCTGGAAAACAATTATTTGACTATTAGTATATTAAAAGAATAATTTTTTTTTTAAATAAAAATATCATTAATCGATTCTTGTCGATCGGCATTGCTATGCAAGGCTTTTATTGCATATTTATTTTATAATATTTTTACTTCGCGGAATTCGGGAGGTTGTTTTGTCTCTTGTACAAACGAATTCCTAAATTGTAGAAAGTGGAAATTTTGACGTGTTTTAATTCTCATACAAAGGAATTCCCAAAATGTACAGAGTGGTCCTTCATCGTTCCATCAAAGATTCAAATATTTGATTGAACACTTTACAATTGAACTGTGGTATCTTCAATATAAACATCATTGGAATCACTTTTCATTGGATTTTCATCCAATTTTATCATTTAAAAAAATATCTTACTAAATTAAATTTTAAACCAATGTAATATTATAAAAACAGATGAAAATAATTTTATGATAATTTCTAAGGATAAACTCAATAAAATGTGTTGAATATTTACTTTTTTACTCGTTTTAATTATAATATTACATTTTGAAATTATAAAGTATTGTACGAGAAGTTTTTTACTGA
This sequence comes from Anastatus disparis, assembly GCA_017163975.1. NCBI lineage: Eukaryota > Metazoa > Arthropoda > Insecta > Hymenoptera > Eupelmidae > Anastatus > Anastatus disparis. The sequence continues at coordinate 9,977,690 of JAFFSR010000251.1, forward strand.
TACTAAACCAAAAATTTCTGATCCCTGTAGTTTTGGTAAAAGATGTGAAATTTATAATTCAAGAATTTAATCAAGACAAAACTGACAATAAACAAAATAATGATGTTTACAGTATTAGTTGAAACATTAACTAATAATAATTAATTTATTATTTTTAATAAACATACTAAAGTGACGAGACAATTGATTTTAAAATGTTAAAAAATTTGTTATTGTAACTCGGGCAAAGGCGTTACTCGCTACGCTCGTGCGCAATAGTCAACTAAACCTTACTCGTTACACAATATACTATTATCGCACGTGGACCATAAATCCATCACACAAGATCTGTACGCATGGAAATCAATAATTAACAAATAGGAAAAAATAATATTTTGAGATGCTATGAGTGCTATTTCGAAAGGATTTGAGCTCAGCTTTCATTTGAAAAAAAGGTATTAGATTCTAGCTAACAATGCTGAGGAACTATAAGCGTTTGAAAATCTAATAACTTTTTTAGTGATTTTCTTCAATTGCCTGTAACTAGTGAAATATTGAGCGTTGACCTCTAAAATTTTAGCTTTCTTCATATTTCTGCATCCAGGAAATATTCTCAAAATTTGAGCAAAATCGGTGACCCGAAAGTGAAACACTCTCCTTGTTAGACAAGTGATACTAATGTTGAATTAAAAATTTTTGAGATAGTTAAATATTTACCTAAACAAATTGAAATTTCCATAACATTTAATTTAACGTGTTCCAATTTATTTTATTTACTAAACTCATTATTATTTTCATAAACTATATGAAATTATATTTTTTTTCTGTTACTTCTAAGCTCTCAAATAAAATTATAGTTATTATAAACCATAATATCTTTTGACTAAATCTGAACATCTTTACACTCTATATAGTAGACATTAAAAAAGGCAAGATGAGCTAATGCGATGTGCAAAAAGGGACAAAAAAAGGTGTATTTCAGAAGCGAGAGATAAAAGGAGAACATAGCGTGTTATATATCGATTTTCCAACCGATTAGTTTATGAACCAACGCCCCAGCGACCTGCTCACCTCCTATGCCATTCGTCCGAGAAATTTTATATTTGCCCTTATAAAAATGCTTGCGTCAATACTAAGCTTCAAAGCTCATATAGATAAAAGCACTGTGATATAATATACTGGATAAATTTATTAAAAATATAAAAAATAATTTTTGAAATATACTATATAGATAATGCGGTTTATTTTGATGTAATTTATAAAATGATTTGACTTGAAAATAAATAAGAAATATGAAAAAATAAAAACAGAATGCAAACAAAAAAATTGTTAATTTAATATTAATTTCTATAACTTTTATATCTCTATATTTTTTTTAACAAACTAGAGTTTTTATAAAATATAATTTAATCTCAAGTTTTCCAAAGATTTAACAAAATTAACCTAGAAGTTCTTATTTGAAATTTATATTGATTAGCAATTATTTTCAAAGAAATCGAACAAAGTAGTTACTAAAATTGATTAAATTGGATTCTTTTATCATTTTAAGTGCAAGAAAAACAAACCAATTATTAAATTTATCAGCGAAAAACTTGGTGATATTTGAAAGATTGAATTCATATAATTCTTTTATAAAATTAATAGCTCTACTTCATGCTAGGAGAATGCAATGAATTACATTACCACTATATTTTCTCCCAGAAATCATTGGTTTATAAAATCTAAAATTTTTAAGGCATCTTGATATTTGCAATGCACATTTCAAATTATAGAATTCGAGAAAGCAAAATTGAAATTTTTAATAAAAATATATTACTCTTTCAAAGGTTTAAAAAGAATTAACAAATTCTACTTAATTAAAAATTTTATTAATAATATAATTGATATAAATAAAATTAATTATAATTCTAAAGACATTTTAATGATGATTGGCCTGCATTTTTAATTTTTAAATACATACAAAACTTTAAAAATATAATTTAAATGCTTATATTTCATGAAAGAATCAAATTTAAAATTATTTTTTACTTAAAACATGAAAATAATTATTTTAAAGAACAACAAATTATATGAATATATGATTTGTATTAAAATATTCATTTTTATTAATTATGGGAAAGCAGGATAATAAATAAAGTTCTTACGTATCATTAATAATGCACTAATGTTTCCTAATTATAATATGACATTGCTAGATAAATTATTAAAATTATACTTACATATTTTCTTTAGCTCAAACTAATTTTTTAATTAATATTAACATTATCAGCTCTATTGCATTCAAAGCGAATTAGGTGTTCTTCTGTTAAGCATGTGTTTATACCGCGTAACAGTGATGCTGCCAATTGAAGCATTAATTTCCGCGAATGATGATGGGGCTTTAGTAAGAGAAGTGAGAACGAATCATCAAATCGTTATGGGATGAAAACGGATTGAGCATCCTACGAATGATTGATTTTCACTGAATATATGTATATGAATATAGAAACTTTTTTGAACTGATACTAAGAATTTGTGACGTATCAAAGTTGCAAGTAAAACGAAAAAAATATTTTTGATTTACAATAGTTACATTACTTACTCGCAAGCTGTTCAATATTGTTATAGAATTATAATAGTATTGAAATTCATGGCAAATATTTATTTAAAATCATTGTATTATTTGTCTTAATATAAGTATGTAGTATTAAATTAATATTAAAATAATGTATGTCAATTTCAGTGTACACGGAAATTGGTTAAAAATGTTTTTATTATCAATGACTGAATATTTTAATTTATTATAATGACTAAACCACCATCACATAATGCCTTAAATAGATGAATTAATTAATTACCAATAAAAAGATATTATTATCTAAACTAGTTAATCGTTAATTTATTACCCTTTGTAAAAAATTCAATTTCAAGTTTTTTTATACCATATCTAGCTTATTTTAAAGACTTTTACGTAAACTTCGATTTCCAACAAAATTTTTCAAGCTACAGTTGCACCAAAGATATTGAAATTTTAATCTTTTGTGATATTTTTCCAAGTGTACCAAAATTTGTGACTGGGAGTGTAAGTATTGCACACTTCAATCATCGTACTGTCACTCATTACACATTATTGTTCTTTACCCAATTTATTATCAATCTTTTATGCATTTTATTATCTGAATTTAGAACTTCAAGTTCATTTGGAGAGTTGTAAAATAATATTGCTTTTCTAAAACTATTTTTGTCACTGACTCTATTTTGGTTTTAGGATTTATTGAAATTTGCTTTCTGTCTGTACGACAAGACACACTGTGCAGCTTAAGTTCTTCGTAATGGAATTTCAGTGATTTAAATATAAATAGGTGCTCCAGGTTTAAAGGATTATCATATACGATAATTTATTTATTATTATTATCATTTTTATTTATTATTTTAAATATTTTATTTTTGAAATTCTGTAGTATATTCCTATTATTTTTAGGGACTCCTCTCCGTGCAATAGTTTTTTTATATATATTTTTTCATTTTATACTATAAAGTAATTTATAAATACAATATGAATAAATAATTTTATATAATTTATATGAAATAGGAATAAAATATTGTATATATATATATATATATTATATAAATGATTGGATATAATTTATGTATGCTATATACATAATTTTCTCATTTGAGTTCCTGAACTTAAATAATCTCTTTTTGAGTATATAATACTACAATGCAAGCAAACAAGTAAAAAATAACCAAAACGGAAAGAAAGAAACTGATGGTTGATAAATTAGATATCTTGACAAGTTTTGTTGCCGTGTTAAAGCGTGCAAATTCGGTGAAGGTCACGCTTGATTGTTCGTGGCTGTACATATTTTTATCGTATTGCCGGCAACAAACTCTTTTTTCCGTTGAAGTAATAATTGATGAATGTCATCTTCATAGGTATCGGGAATAATTAATTCTTACACGAGTGAGAATTCAAATGTTGAATATCAGCTTGAAAAAGTTTGCTAGTTGTTTAATTAATTAGATTGAAATATTGTTATATTTTACGTTAGTATTTCCATTTATATACAATAGTCCAAAATGTTTCTATTGCTCGCTATGATTATAGTTATATAGAGAGTAATATGCTGAGTAATAGTTTCTCGTTATCGGAAAACAGTTACTCGAGGCCCACTGAATGAAAGCTCCTCTACAATTCGAGTAGTTAAAACTGAAAATCTTTCTGGTCGCGTGCATACATGTTTTTCATATAACCTAAAAGTGTTAAAATATTCTGTAAAACTTAAAAAGGAAAATTGATTTTTTGTAAATTAATTATTTGATTTATGTGTGAACGTAATATGATGAATGTATACGAAGAAAATCTGTCTGAGGTTTTGCCTCGTTGATTGGTTTCATTGATTTAAGTTTTGAAATTGGTATATTCAAAATTCTTAATTATAAGCATTCACACTATATCATACTTACAGCTATTTTGTAGTAAATACTGACGTGATGAATTCATGTAATACATATTTATCTATTGGTACAGATAAATTTATTTTTAATGAAAACGAAATCTATTTCTTGTTGAAAAGTTGTATCCATGGTAGAATAGTATCAGGTAAATAAGAACATTATATAATAGATTTACTGAAGCTCAGAAATATTATAACTTATCACTATTTGGAAAAAGATACCATCAATTGTGTATGTCAGTTAAGTATAGAAAAAAGTTCTTTTTAAAGTAATAAGCCAAACTTAAATTTTGAGTGAAATAATTGATCCTTAGATAATTATAACAGTTTGTAATTCTGAGTCTGATTTTTAATCTTAATCGGTAAAATACAAAGAAATAATCTTAAAAATATCTAGCTAGGCAATCCAGCTGGATATTTTTTCTGGAAATTTTGCGTTATTTTAGAGAGCTAGCACCTTACACACTCTCACTTGCATATACATACCAAAAATTTTGTTTACCATTACGAAGTCATTTTTATGAGCAATTAAATTAGTTATTGATACAAAATAATGTAAAAATTAAATCTCACATTGATAAAAACGTGCATAAAAATCTTGTTAATTGACGTAAACTAGTTGAAATCGCAGTCGACAAATATTTTTTAATGTTATAATTTTCTGCTAAATATAATCGATTAAAAACCTTTCATTTTATATTAAATATTATATAGCATTAATAACGATTTAATTTTGTACAGATGAATATGAAATAAATCGATTTTCATTCACTATTTTTAATATAGTCATTATATTTCATTAAAATTTTTCCACAGAAGAAATATTATTCTAATCCTAATTAAAATGCTTTTATAATAAAGGGTACCCCCCGTTAAGATAGTCAATTTTGCCCTGTCCCTGAAATTTTTGTTTGACCTTTTAACTTTGTTTTGGATCAAAAAAAAATAGTTTTTGTCATATTTGCAGACCGCGACCCCCCTCCCCCTGTCCACAGCATGGAAAAAATTATTTTTTCACTATTTATTTTTTTTCTCCGCATCTAGTCGGCATAAAAACCCCAAGAAAATCGTGCTTATAGCTTAAATGATTACAAATCATGTAGAATTTTTTCATAAAGATTTGATGATGCTATATAACCTAAAAAGATGAAAAAAAATTTTAAACCTCTCCTGTTTTCACGGGAAATGCGGTACAGGGCCAATTCTTGCAAAAAAACTTGTATTTTGTTTAAAATTACTTGCTTGAATTTTTCCAGATATTTCCTGTTGGTGCGCCATAGTGAAAAATGCAAAAAACTCATTTTTTCGATGTTTTTGGCTGATTGTAGCTCATTTGCAGACTTTGTATTATTATTTATATTATGAAATTATATTCAAGAACTTTATTTATGAATTAAATTATGCAATCAAGTCAGAAAAATAAGATTTACAAACATTCGCATCATATTTTTGCACGAATCCATATTTTAGATTAGGTATTTAAACACTTCTTTCATGATTTTGTTGATATTTCACTACTTTATATGTGATAAAATCTTTTAAATATTATATTGCTTTAATAAAAGGAAATGTTTTGATAAATAAGTCATTTCAGAGGTACAGCTATAAGTACAGTCAAAATATTAACTTGAGATTACATATGAATTTATATTTCGTAAGAAAAACTTATCAATACAAACATTAGAATCATGATTCAATAATATGAACCTTGACTTTGGCATTTTTAGCACTATGTAATCTAAATCTTCACTTAAGTCACACTTTTGCGAAAGCTATGTGGTCTATTTTTACACTGTATAAAAAAATGCATGCGAATACATTGAAATCTTGTTTACATGTCTCATATTAATATTACAATATTAAATATATTTTTGTTAAAAAGCGCATATTATTCGCAATTATTTTATGACATTCGCAATCGTTTTAAAGATTATAAATAAAGTTTGCACTTATGCCATGTATTGTATTAAATTATCTCCATTGACGTAGGTACGAATTCAGTAACGTAACTCAAGTAACAATCGTTAGGCTGGAAGTTATAGTCTTTACTTAGTTCTTAGATATTCTATCCATGTTCTTACCCTTTTTCCATAAGCAGAATAAAGATAGAATATTTGAGAACTGAGTAACAACTATAACTTCTAGCCTTAGATTAAGTTGGGTCTATGAATTAGAGCCATAAAAAAACATTATGGCCCGAATTCATAGTTGTGTCTTGAGTATTAAGTATGACTTAAAACTTAAGTGTCGTTACTTGAGTATCAGCTGTTCATTCAATTGAGTGTTACATGAAGAAGTTATCACAGTTAGTTATGAGACAAAATCACACAAATAAGGTAGTCATCGGTAAAGATGTAATACTCAATTGAAGTGACAGCTGATACTCAAGTAACGATACTTAATTTTTAAGTCATACTTAATACTCAAAACACGACTATGGATCCGGGTCTAAGTTCGGGCCAAAGAAAAGTAACATGTAAAATATTTTGTAAATAGAATAACGAATATTAGTATTGAAACAGTATTACGAATATTATTATAAAAAATTAAATCCTATTTCTATTAATTTTATATATAAGTTAAGGATTTATTTCTAACGAAATTGTAGTTTAAGACGATAATATTATTTTATGGGCTATATTACAATATTAGAATAACATTGTATAATAAAAATTGATTCCATATTATATGGTTCGTTACAATTATTATTGTAGATGTTTAAGAAGATCTTTTGATGAAACGTTAGGGTCAAATATTCGAATTATAATTTGTATAAGGTTAAGATAATAAATCCAAAACCTTTGATAATATATAGGACTATTACACGCTAGAAAAAGAACAGGAACAGATATAAGAAATACATTGCTTCTATATCTATATAAATATGAAAAATAAGCGCGTTGTTCCCAGCAACAACTCGCTATTCCTCATATATATAGATATAGAAGTAATGTATTTCTTATATCTGTTCCCTGTTCTTTTTCTAGCGTGTAATAACCCTAATCACCCAGTCATTAATATCATCGATAACTTTAAAACTTGTTTAATTCTCACTGTTGACAAGATATTATGTAGTATTCATATTGTTTTTATCATCAGTGGTATCTTATGAAATTCATCTTTAAGGTTTTAATTTTTTAGTTAAAATTAGCAAAATTATAAAAAGGTTAACATCATTATACTTTTAAAGTAAGAATAAAGATGTTATGATATAAAATAATCAAATTTAAAAATTTCAATTGGCTTATGGCCTCTTTTTTCTGTAACATTTCAATCAGATTTTATACTTTTATAAATTCATTTTAAGCTATTAAAGATGAATTTATATCAATAATTCAATGTTGAGAAAAATGTTAAAATATAGGTTGATATAAGTTTTATAGTGATTGACTGCAAATAAGCACTGACATATTATGGACAAAAATATAATTATGCTTTATGTTCATCTATTAAAACAATTAATAGATAATCTTATTCGAGCAGTTGGGTAAAAATAATAGTCTCATTCAAAAAAATAAATGTTGACAAACGATATGCCAATGTTCAAAATTAATATTTTTGTTAATACTTGAAAGATAATCAAGAGCATGATAAAAATAATCGTGTACTAAATATGTATTTTTATTTAATTTAAATATTTATACTATTTTATATTATTTTATGTATATATATCTTACTTAACATCAATATCAAAGTAAATTGATAAAAATTTCTTAATGATGGTGATTTAGTTAAAATTAACAAATAAAATAATTTACTTTTTATCAATATTTAATATTTCTAATGCACTTACTTATTAATTAAATGATCCTATTAATTAATACTTTTATATTTAAACTAATATAATAATGTTGGCTATAACAATTCCTACTAGTTACAAGTACGTAGTTTTATTACTTTATAATAGCAAGTCTTTTAACTTTGATAAAATAAGTTAATAATCTTTACAATTATTTGTTTACAAACACTAGATAGAAACTTGAGTTTTTAATAATTTATAAATCCATGTGTTTCGAATGTACCTATATTTGTATACATATAATTAATATTTTCAAAAATCAGCTTGCTATTTTTGTAATGAAATAATGAATTATCTCTATCATTTCAAATGTTAAAAGTATATTTCTTTAAAATAATTTTTTGTCTTCAAGTTTCATCAGTTCTTTTACATTTACAGGTTTCTTTTATCCGTAAGTTTAGTTTCTGCATAGTGTACAAAAAAATTGTAATCTAGAACACACCATAAACTATTCGTAAAATGTATTCTTAATAATTGAGCAATTTTTGCCCAAATGTATTTAAATTAATTTAAAGGAAGAAAAATTATAGTGCTTACAATATAAAAAAATCCAAAATATCCCTGGTAGAAAGCTCACCATAAAATATGGTCGGTCCACCAATATATGCCCATAATTGTATGGTGTAATTACACTGTCATTCACTGTCATTATTTTTTTAAACTAATAGTATTCAAAGCAATGATACTCTGTATATTGCTTTAAATTATCTTCCTTGAACATAGTATCAATGATTATTAATGTTTAAACAAAACTATCATCCATACAACAACAGAAATTATCTTAAAAATGAAGTTTGGCTGATATCTTTTACCGTGCTAATCAAAGTTAAATTATAAATACCAACATTAAATTGTTTGATCATTGAGACTTTATTAGATATTTAAAGAATTGTACTTTATTTTTGTTTATTTAAAAAACTTTTTTTTTACAGCAAAATGAGCAATGTCGCTGACGAGCCTCCAGCCAAGAAGAGTAAAACAAATGATTCTAAATGCGCATGTTGCAATGTTTTCTTACGAAAAGTTACTGGAAGCTATAAAATATTCGAAACACGTGAAGAAATAGTTCAAGCAAATGAAGAGTATGGTAAAATTTTTATCTTGGGGACATTGTTTGTACTAAATGTAGAACAAAATTTCGAAAGCAAAAATGATAGAAAAACGCTGTGTTTCAGTTCAAAATGATGAATCTTGTCAACAATCTTCAAGTCAGATAATTTCAGATGATTTACAGATAGAAAAGTCTTCAGAAGATCTTTATGAAACACCTCCACAACAGCATTTTCCAGTTACAGAATCAAGTAGTACTGAATCTAGTCAGGTAACAACCTCATCTGACTCATCGTATCATTTATTGGAGAAAATACCACTTGAAACTGTTAACATCCCGTTTCCAAGAACTGTTACAACGCATGCCTATTGCTTTATATGTAAATCAAAGAATGATATTCAACCTGTACCTTTCAATGCTCGAATTCAAGTGTTCACAAAAAAACGAATTTTCATACCTAAATATAATAAATGTTGTAAGATTCATTTAATTAAAGATAGATTTTATGAACATGATTTAATAAATATTGTTGCGTTTTCAAATGAATCTTTCATTGAAGCAGAAGAATTGAGAAAATTTTTAGACTGCTTGTCCGATAAAGTGAACATTTCGCTTCACGAAAAAATTAAGGATTGTGCAATGTCCGAAGAGAGAGTCTTAGCTTTGACAGGTTACACGTGGCAAAATATAATCGAACTTCAGGATATCATGGTTACAATGAGGACTTCAGACAATAGAAGCGTTTTACAAGCTCTTGTTACATTTTTGATTAAACTGAGAACCGGAATCTCTAATCGATGTATTGCATCAATCCTTGAGCTAGAAGAAAAACAAGTCCAAAAAACCATTGAATCAGTCTTACAAGGTTTTCAGAAGATTCTACCTCAATATTTTAGTTATGAGGCTCATCATAGAGATTTTTTGATTAATCAAGTTTCTCTCATGGCAAAAACATTACATAAATTAGATAATCGTTTAGCTTTAATATGCGATGGAACTTATATGTATCATCAAAAAAGTAGCAACAATGCTTACCAACGTAAGTCTTATTCTGGACAAAAAAAAAAGTTTGTGCAAACCTTTCACTATAGCAACTACAAACGGTTTTATAGTAAATGTTGAAGGCCCTTTTAATGCAAATAAAAATGACTCTGAAATTCTAAAAGAATTAATAAAATCACCAACTGGACTGAGCAGTATCCTACAAGAAGGTGATATTTTTATCTTAGATAGAGGTTTTCGCGATGTCGTTTCACTATTAGAGAGTAAAGGATTTACGGTTTTAATGCCAGCACTAAAGGGTAAAAGAAATCAATTGACAGTAACAGAGTCAAACGATTCTAGGCTCGTAACGAAGATAAGATGGGTTGTTGAAGCTGTTCATGGAATCATAGGTCATAAATTCAAACTCCTTCATAATCAGCTTTCCAATGCTCTGTTGCATAACGCCCAGCTTTACTGTCAGATTGCTTGTTTTTTAGTTAATCGATTTGGAAAACGTTTAAATTCAGACGTAGAACAATTTCAAGCTATAATTGATAGAATCAGCTTAACAAAAGATTTGACAAACACGCTCTCTGATTATGTTGAAGAAAATAATTGGAATCGAAAGAGCTCGCCATTTGAAACAGTTTCTTCAAAAGATATTTTAGATTTTCCAGAAATGACAATTGAAGAGTTGAAAGTATTTTTTACTGGATCTTATCAACTTTCTCAAGCAATTTCGTATTTAGCTGAGATGTTGGAAGAAGATGAAACGTTAGTTTTAAATTACTCCAAGGAAGAGAAAAATATAATTAGATTTCTGGTTAAATCTCGTCATGTTAGCAGCAAAACGTATAAATGTTATGTAGAATATAAACCTAATACAAATGGAATTCTTGGAATTAATCGATATTGTTGCAACTGTGCAAATGGAAATCGTACAGTTGGTTGCTGTTCTCACGTTGCTGCTCTTGTTTATTATTTATCGTATGGCAGATATTTATCAAGAATAATAAGACCAGCAGAGCATTTAACTAATATATTTGATTTCAAAGAAACAATAACAGTCATAGATGAAGATAGTGAAGAAGACTAACCAAAGATGTCCTTATCATTGTTTTATTACAAATAAATATTTCATTTAAGTCATTACCTTTATTCAGTTCTTTTTATTCTCCAGTTAAATCTAATTCCTATTTTTAAATGCAAAATATTTCATGAAAATATAATTTATGACAAAAAATGCTAAAGTCAAGGTTCATATTATTAAATCATGATTCTAATGTTTGTATTGATAAGTTTTTCTTACGAAATATAAATTCATATGTAATCTCAAGTTAATATTTTGACTGTACTTATAGCTGTACCTCTGAAATGACTTATTTATCAAAACATTTCCTTTTATTAAAGCAATATAATATTTAAAAGATTTTATCACATATAAAGTAGTGAAATATCAACAAAATCATGAAAGAAGTGTTTAAATACCTAATCTAAAATATGGATTCGTGCAAAAATATGATGCGAATGTTTGTAAATCTTATTTTTCTGACTTGATTGCATAATTTAATTCATAAATAAAGTTCTTGAATATAATTTCATAATATAAATAATAATACAAAGTCTGCAAATGAGCTACAATCAGCCAAAAACATCGAAAAAATGAGTTTTTTGCATTTTTCACTATGGCGCACCAACAGGAAATATCTGGAAAAATTCAAGCAAGTAATTTTAAACAAAATACAAGTTTTTTTGCAAGAATTGGCCCTGTACCGCATTTCCCGTGAAAACAGGAGAGGTTTAAAATTTTTTTTCATCTTTTTAGGTTATATAGCATCATCAAATCTTTATGAAAAAATTCTACATGATTTGTAATCATTTAAGCTATAAGCACGATTTTCTTGGGGTTTTTATGCCGACTAGATGCGGAGAAAAAAAATAAATAGTGAAAAAATAATTTTTTCCATGCTGTGGACAGGGGGAGGGGGGTCGCGGTCTGCAAATATGACAAAAACTATTTTTTTTTGATCCAAAACAAAGTTAAAAGGTCAAACAAAAATTTCAGGGACAGGGCAAAATTGACTATCTTAACGGGGGGTACCCTTTGATGTATGAATCATCAATAGTATTTGACATAATTTTGAGTACTTCCTGTAATTAGATGTATCTTCTTTATAAATGTCATTCCATAATCTTGATTACTCACTACATTAATACTAACATTTTTTAACTTACGTTCTATTATTTTGCAGAAGCTCTATGGTGAAACAACCTACGAAGATTTGTATGATGTAAGCTACGATGAAAATGAAGATGTTACAAATGATTTTTAGTCTTATTTTGGCAAATTAATAATTATCCGAGCCGATTCCATCGTTGATAAAAAGGAAATTCTGCTTACTACTATCATTTGTAAAACAATTTTCTCCACCCATGGATGCTGCCGTACAATGTTATAAAATGTTAAATTCTTTTTTTAATGTTCTGTCGTACCGGATACTCGTTATTTTAATGATAAGTTATTTCATCCTATAAATTAGTGTAAAATGTACATAAATTGGTTCTCTGAGAACATGTATTATATTTACTTTACAAGTTTTGAGTTAAATGTTAATTTAAAATTCCTGTCCTATCATGATTATTTTGCTATTTACGGGTACTATGGCTACAGCTTGTGCTTGCATTCTGGTGAAATGGTTCCTCATAGTTCAGAAAATACAATGAAATATCCTATTTTAAACGAGGAACAAGAACTAAGAACAGTGGTAGAAACGTTAAATCATCAGAAACATTGAAAACACTTTTACCTACTTTTGGTTTAAAAAGTACATCACTACTTCTAAATTTGAAAGGATTTAATATAATCAGCTGGTTCGTATTAGATTCTATGAATTGTATAGTATTTGGAGTTGTCAAGCAATTTGACAGGTATTGGTTCAATTCTACAGGCAATCCATATTCATTATCAAAAGAAAAAATAAATCCATCAGACAATTTGGCTACTTCTTTGAATGTAACAACTGCACTAGTGCGATTATCCAAGTCAAGAAATACAATTTTGTCGTACGATGCACAATGGTGAAATCTAGAATCAAGGTGAAAAAATCAATTTGCAGACAATAATATAAGGAATAGTGGAAAATATCTTTGATTGAATTTTTTGTCATCAAAATTCTTTTTATATAGGGAGATAAGATAAGTTTAGGGATCTGGACCCCAAGGTACTCCTACGAAGTCAAGAGAAGGATGAGTATGCCTAGATTAACAGGCAGGGCATATCCAGTACCCCAGCGTCATGAGAAAGCTGACATCTATTGCATAATACAGGAGGAGAAGGCTGATTCCTTTCGTCCCCAACCGAAAGTACGTGATTATGCATAAATACTGCCCCCCTCCCTACTTTTGGTAAACCTTGTCAAATATACGTGGTTACGTATGGATATTACTTATCTGACTTCTGCAAAACCGTTATATGTTTGCACTGGATTCAGAAAGGAGTGTCGCTGAAGTTTTTCTTAAGTAATGATTAGTATATCTTTTGGCATTCGGTGATTCTGGATATGTAGTAATATTTTCTAATATTCCACACATTTTGTGTCTTCCGAAAGGTTGACGAAAGTAATTACCTCCTTGATATTTAATGAAAAATCTGTCGCTGAATTAATCAGATAGATTTAATGAAATGTTTTTATTTTAACTTTGGCGTTGAAAAGATTTTCAATGATGAATTGTTCAACGTAATCATTTTTATTATCATTGATTGATACTAGATACATATTGTCTAAATCCTCTACATCTTTAATCTTTACATTTGTTATTACATCGCAGCGTAGACAATCTCAGATTACAAATACAAGTATGACCTGCAAACATTGAAACGTATGCCATTAAATGGAGCATAACAAATATGTTGTTATTTGGAAGGTTATACTTATATTTTTTTTTTCTTTTTAAAAGAAAAAAAGATTAATATATAAAGGATATTGTCCTCTATATGATTAACCTTTTTGTATGGTGATGTCGAGGGAGCCCAGCCCGGTACCCGTTTAACACATTACATCAGGCTAGACTGTCAGATCCACCATACCGAAAACTTTGACTACCGATGGATGGTCAGCCACTTTTGTGACCAACAATCAACCGATACCCAATGAGGTCGGATTTTTTTAAAGTCGCGATATAAATGACACTTAAATTAATTTTCTTTCGAAAAAAGTTTAGAGGTACCTGGCCAGGATTCGAACTCATGCCCTCCGCGTTGAAGGCAAGAGCTCTATCCATTACGCCACCGCACTCTCATCTATACTTACATTTGGAATCTGTCGTTGTCTACGCTGCGATGAATTAACGAACGTAAAGATTGAAGAGGTAGAAGATTTAGATTATAAGTATATAGTATCAATGGTAATAAAAATGATTACGCTGGACAATTCATTATTGGAAATCTTTTCTATGCCAAAGTTAAAAAATACATTTCATTGAGACCATCTGAAGAATTCAGCGACAGATATTTTATTAAATATCAAAGAGGTAAATGCTTTCGTCAACCTATCAGAAGACACAAAATAGGTGAAATACCAGAAAATATCGCTTACATATCTAGAACTACCAAATGCCAAAAGATGCACTGGTCATTGCTTTAGAAGAACATCAGCGACACTTCTTTCTGATTACGGTGCAAGCATACAAACGGTGAAGCAGCTAGAGAGATGGCGTTCAGATATAATAGCACAAGTTTGTACAGAAAATTCTATGCATAACCGTCAGATGATTTTTATGGCATAATTCAAAAAAGTACAAAAAACAATAATCATTCAACACCAACAAGTTCGCAGATAAATCTTGAATGTGAAAATGATGAACAAAATTACAATTTGAAATTTTTCTGAAGATTTTCACTCAGTAAGAAAAAAACGCTGCCAAGTGCTTTGGCGGAATGCTTTCTCATAGAGTTCTTTGAGTTTCATTAATTTTTTTATATTTATTTAAATGTGATTTTAATATTAAAAAATTGTCTAACATTAATATTTACTCATATTGTACTTTATAAATTTCGAACATATATGCTAGCTGTTTGCTTTTTCAACATTTATAATTTATTTTAAATCATCAAGTAATACAAAAAAATTTGTTCTATTGAAAAAATGATATAATGTAGTAATAAAAAGAATGATGACAACAAAATTTCTAATCTTTATAAAATGCAATCATATTTTTATATAAATGCAGTTCATGTTTATGGCTCTATAAAAAAAACTACTCTATGAATACCAATTTTCAATAGCTTCCCGTCTAGTTATACAAAAACATAGATGGTATACAAAATTTGAAGCAAATCCATCGAGTAATTTTCGAGATCTAACTGGTTAAATAAAGAACATTTTCTTTTCAAAATTTCTTTTTAAAAATTTTAAAAATGCTCTAAAATTAAAACTACGCTATGAAAATCAATTTTTGAAAATTTCCCTTCTTTTGGCAGTCGCAAATAATTTCCCTGTAATTTTTAGAACAAATCTATCGAGTACTTTACGAAGAATAAAAAAAAATAAGAAAAGAAGAATCAAAATTTTTTTTTAAATCTTTAAAATTCTCTAAAATTGTAACCACTCTAAGAAAATTAGTTTCCAAAAGCTAATTTTTTTCAGACAATAGCGAATTAATTGTATGAAAATTTTGGAGAAAATTTATAGTATGGTTAACGCAAAAAAGAAAATAAATGAAAAATAAAAATTTTTTTGAAAATTTTCAAAGTGTTCTAAAATTAAAACTGCGCTGAGAAAATTAGTATTCCAAAGCTTGTTTTCTTCAGATAGTAGCGAATTAATTGCATACAAATTTTGGAGCAAATCAATCGAATGGTTTTCGTAAAATAAAAAAAAATTAAAAATTAAAATTTTTTAAAAAATTTTAAAAATGCTCTAAAATTAAAAGTGCACTAAGAAAATTAGTTTACAAAATTTTTAATAATTTTGGCAGTCGAAATAAAGTTCCATACAAATTTTCGAACAAATTCTTCGAGTAGTTTACGTAAAATACAAAAAAAAATGAAAAATCGAAATTTTTTAAAAATTCTTAAAATGATTCTAAAAAAAAAACTGCGCTAAGAAAACCAATTCCCAATAGCTTCCGCACCAGTTCATCAAAAAATTGAATTGTATGGAAAATTTGAAGTAAATCCATCGAGTAGTTTTTAAGATTTTATTGGCTTAATAAATAGAAACATTTTTTTCAAAAATTTCAAAATGCTCTAAAATTAAAACTGAGCTAAGAAAATCAGTTTTTAAAAATTTATTTTATCCGGGCAATCAGAAATAAATTCCATGCAAATTTTGAAGCAAATTCATCGAGTAGTAAACAAAAAAAAACCAAAAACGAAAAATCGAATTTTTTTTTATTTTTTAAAAAACTTTAAAATGAAAACTACGGTGGAAGAACCAAATTATCAATAGCTTCCCAGCAAGTTAATCACAAAACTAAATTCCATGCAAAATTAGAAGCAAATCCATCGAGTAGTTCTCGAGATACAGCTCACTAACTGAATTCATACATCCACACACACACACACACACACACACATACATACAGACATTTTCTGGAAACCACTTTTTTCGACTCACTGAGTTCAAATATGTACAAATTAATGAAAAAATAGAAAAAAATTTTTTTTACCGATACAATGCTTTCTCTATGAGAAAGCAAAAAATACTTATTTTATTACTAAAATACATTTAAATATCACTTTTCATCCATAAAAAAATTTTTCAGGTAGAGTGGTGGAAAACGATTTTAAAACAGCAAACAATAATAAAATACATTTACCAGTTATAAATCAAAATAAACCAGTTATCAGCGGCAGCAAATCGTTTTTCGATAAACCAAGAATAAAATAAAATTTTAAAGATCAACCGACTATCTAGCCCGAGGTTCAGCCACCCACGCGTAAAATAAGAAAAAGTAATGAAGATTCAGACGATGAAGAAAACACAAGTTCAAAACTAAAAAATTTTAAATATGATAGTTGTACTTTTAATAATTGTGTTTTTAATGTTAGTTCATGTTGTTGCAATAAAGAAAATGATTAAAAAAAATTTTATTTGTACTTTATTTTTTTCAAATGAAATTTTATAGAATAATATTTATTTTCAAATATAACCTTTAACATATTTTTTTAAATATATTTTTGATGCCCGCCTCGGTTTTGCGAAAATCGGGCGGGCAATATCCATACATAACCATGTATATTCAGCAGGATTTGCAAAAGTAGGGAAGTGATAACCATACATAACCACGTAGTTTCGGCTGGGGATAAAGAAAAACAGTATACGACATACGACCAGAATTTTAGATGCCCTGGCGTGTGTGATATAAAGCCTCGGCTTCGCCTCGGCCTTTATATCACGCATGCCAAGAAATCCAACTTTCTGGCCTCGGGTCGTAATATACTATTAGAAGATAATTTTCCTACACTAAGAAGTTATGCGCTCAACTATTTCCCCCCACTCAAGACCAGTAACAAGCCTTGTGAAAAGTCGACGCTGTGAGCCAAAAAGTCTGCTCTTCAAGCCAAAAGAGTTCAATCACTAAACATACGCACGAGTCTTCCCTTTACATTCGTCAAGGGCGCTGCTATCGCACTCTTGTGCGTTCTCAATGCGCCCGAGGGACTAGCCACTAATCCCTTTTACGGCGCGCGTACTATAGTGCTCATAAGTCTAGTAGCTAGACTTTTTAGTTCTCAGTGTAGTTTACTGCCAATTTTAGAGATAGCTATCATAAATATTCGGGCGAGGAGTTGATGAGATACATTAGAGGTAAAATCTCTTTTCAGAAGCTTAAATTTCCTTTTTTAGTTTACGGTTTGGAATACTTATTTATTAGAATTCTGTTGGATAGTGTATCGTATCATCTTTCGTTCTTGTATAACCCTCCAGATAATCTTTCAAGAGTTGAGTCATTTAGCAAGATTCCATCTTTGTTTTATACCTGTCATAAATTTATCCTGATGGGGAACATAAATGCTCAACATTGTGATTCGGGTAGCCAGTTAAACAACCAAATGGGCCTCAACTTGTCCAATACGCTTAGGAATCACTGCATTGTTCATAAATATAGAAAGTTCTGAAACTTAAATGACGGATTCCCTTGAGAAAATATTCATTTGCAAGACTTCATTTTGATAAAATCTTTTATTTATTAGATGAATGTTACAAAATTTATTTTTATTAAACATACAAATTTTTCTTGCAACAAACACTTGTATACGAGCTTCAATTAACACATTTTGAATATTGTTTACAGATTTACATATAAAACAACATCTGTAGCTTATGTTTACTCTGGGAACGTACGTATGAACATATTCAGTAGTTGGCTTAACAGATGGTGCATAAATTGAAAAATCACTAAAGATTTGACCGTCTGAGGAATCAGCAAACTCCTGACTAGTTGTTGGTGTTGTACTTTGCGAGGAACTATTACCTGATAATGTACAAGGTTGACTTGATTCAGGTGTTTTGTTAAAATGCGATATATCATTAGGTGGATCATCATAATACACGGGCGGGTTAAAATGTCCCCCTTCCCTGTTTGGTGCGTAATATAATATTATGTACCATGTATCGTTACTATTAAAAATCTGAACTCATTAAATATTGGTATTGTTAGTCACAGAAGTGGCTGACTTTATCCATCGATGATCGAAGTTGTCGGTATGGTGCATCAGACGGTTCCAAAATGAAGCAATGTGATAAACAGATTTCGGGTTAGATATCAGTTGATATCATCATATTAAAAGGTTAATTTGTAGATAGATAGATAGATATTATTTTATTTTGTATAAGAGTACAAAAACGTATAATACAATTTATAAATATAGAAACAATAAATGTTGCACAAAATGTTATAAAAAAGTATAAATATATATGTAAATGTAAATATTGCACAATCAGTATCACAGTCAGTCACTAAATCTAATAAAACTGAATAAGTAAGTCACAAACAAAAATAAATAAAAGTGATATCACAGAGTAATTTGTAGAGAGCATTAACCTTTTATTGAAAAAAAAATCTGTTCATTTTAAGATTAGATACAGCTAAAACTTTTGAAAAAAAAAAACAGAAAAGGCTTTCTTTTGCTCTTTGAACCCTTCCATAAGATAGTTAAAGTAAAACTTATGGTACCACTACATTCTATAGAAAAAAAATACATAAAAAATATGTATAATATAATGATAAGAAGATTACAAATGGTTATTCAAATACCATAGATGAAAAGATAGTACTTCCGAGACGCTTAAAGCAGACTACTTTTTCGTTTTCAATTTCTAGTGACTAATATAAAAATATCTTTAACAAGTGTAGTACATATTTTTGACGTATTTTTTACCGTATAATTCAAAAAAGTTATCAGATTTATTGTAATTAGCTTAAGTAAGGCGTTAGTGGAAAAAAACACTAAAAAACCGTTAAAAAAGTGGTTTTTTTGACTGTTAAATATGGCGCACAATTCCTAACAATCTGAAAAAATAATAACTTTTGAAGACCATTTTTTCAAAAATTTTTACCTAATATTTTTTTTACACCTTTGAATGGTGAGTTTTTAAAGAGATTTTAAGATTTTAGAAGCTTTTTTAGGTTAGTTCGAAAGGTAGAAAATTCAAGGGGAACTTTTTTTTATGCGTATAGCGGATTTCTCCTAGCCGGAAGCGATTTTTATTCCAACAACAAGAACGACGTTGTTTGTAAGAATGCATAATTCTACTAGTGTCTATTAGATTCACTAACAGAAATCATTTCTGTCAGTGCAAACAAAAAATAGAAACATCCACACATAGCTAGACATAAATGTACAAATATACTTTCCATGTTATTTCAGAAACCTGAACTATTCGTTCGCTTAGCTTAATTAATTTTTCTTTGAACCCAAGATTTTTTTTCAATTTTTTACGCAGTATTTTATATATTTTTTTTTATTTTTCACGTATCTCAAGAATCCTTTTTGAAATTATTAGCAACTATTTCACTTCATTTCTTTTTCATTTTTCATTTTGAACACGTTGTGGATATAACTTCTTTTATTGCCTTTTTATGGCAATTAACTTAAAAATTCCATCAACTTTTTTTTATAGGAAATAAAAAGCTTTATCTCTTTATTTACTTTTATCTAATTATAAATAAGTACATTTTTTTGTATCGTTTTTCTAGTAATATTATTTGAATCGTTTATGAGAATTAAATAAAACTAATAATTCACTATGAACTTATATCGTCATTAAATTTAATAATTATGTATTTTATCATTTACAATTTTATTAAATATTATACAAAAAAAACGCTGCCAAGTGCTTTGGCGCAATGCTTTCTCATAGAGCGCATTGAGTTAGAGTAATTTGATTTTATTTTTTTAAATACGATTTTAATATAAATGTCCCTATCCTCTGTATTGAAGGCTGTCTTAATACCTACGAAAACTATATGAATTTTATTCTTTCTTACTTTTGCCATTTGCATAATGTGATTTCATGATGCTCTAAAATTAAAAATGCGTTTATAAAATTAATTTTCCCAAGCTTGTCTTCTTAACACTATAACCAATAACTTGCTTACAAATTTTGGAACATTTTCATCGAATAGTTTACAAAAAATACCAAATAATTGAAAAATAAACATTGTTTTAAAATTTTCAAAACGCTTTAACGTTACAACTACGCTAAGAAAACCAGTTTTCAAAAGTTCATTTTATTTAGGCAATCGTAAATAATTTCTATACATAATTTTAAGCTACTTCATCAAGTAGTTTACGTAAAATACCAAAAAATAAGTGAAATTCTATTCAAAATTTACAAAATGCTCTAAAATTAAAACTGCGCTAAGAAAATAAGTTTTTCCAAGCTTGCTTTAATTAGGCAATAACAAATAATTTGTATGAAAATTTTTGAGCAAACCTATCGAATGGCTTTTGTGTAATAGAAAAAAAATGAAATATGAACATTTTTTTCCAAAATTTTAAAAATGCTCTAAAATTAAAACTGCGCTAAGAAAATAAGTTTTCCAAAGCTTGATTTATTCAGATAATAGTGAATAATTTGCATGAAAATTTTTGAGCAAGTTTATCGAGTGATTTTTGTGCAATAGAAAAGAAATTAAAAATAAAAAATTTTTTCAAAATTTTCAAAATACTCTAAAATTAAATGTGCGCTAAGAAAATTGAAGAAAATTAGTTTTCAAAAGTTCTTATTATTTTGACAATCATAAATAATTCCCATACATAATTTGAAGCTCCTTCATCGAGTAGTTTACGTAAAATATAAAAAAAATTAGAAAAATTTTATTCAAAATTTTCAAAATGCTCTAAAATTAAAACTGCACTGAGAAAATAAGTTTTTCAAAGCTTGTTTTATTTAGGCCATTGCAATTGATTTCCAAAAAAATTTTCGAGCAAATCTATCGAATGGTTTTTGTGTAATAGAAAAAAAATGAAAAATAGAGATTTTTTCCAAAATTTTCAAAATGCTCTAAAATTAAAACTACGCTAAGAAAATAAGTGTTCCAAAGCTTGTTTTCTTTAGACAATAGTGAATAATTTGCATACAAATTTAGAAGCAAATCTATCGAATGGTTGTCGTAAAATAAAAAATAAATGAAAAAAAAATATTTTTTTTCAAAATTTTCAAAATGCTTTAAAATTAAAAGTGCGCTAAGAAAATCAGTTGGTAAAGGTTTTTCTTCTTTTGGCAGTCGCAAATAATGTTCATACAAATTTTCAAGAAAATTCTTCGTGTAGTTTACGTAAAATATCAAAAAAATGAAAAATCAAAATTTTTTTAAAATTCTTAAAATGGCTCTAAAAAAAAACTGAGCTTAGAAGATCAATTTTCAATAGCTTCCCCCCCCCCCCAGTTAGACAGAAAAATAAATTGCATGCAAAATTTGAAGTTAATCCATCGAGTAGTTCTCGAGATCTTATTGGCGTACTGAAATCATACACACACACACACACACACACACACACACACACACACACACACATTTTCTGGAAACCACTTTTTTCGACTCCCTGA